>OX579680.1:44786700-49786700 GCA_951230905.1 Cheilosia variabilis | reverse complement strand
ATCGATTTTCACGTTATGTCAAGTTCGCTATACATTAAAGCATTTTAATTTACTCGTGCGGGACCATAAAAACGGAGACACGGAGAAATAAGATCCTTCTGCCTCAGCGGAGAAATGAAGCTGTTTTAATTTTAAGACACTCAGGTGCCAGATTATCTGTTTTATGTGTGTGCCAAGCGTTTTTATGGGCTTCCCCCGAAAATGTCGCAAGAAGCACAAGATATACTTGCTCTATCCTTTAATCTCTGTGGATTAATTGGGTTTGCCTGGGAGTTTTTGGCAGTAATTCTAAACGGCAATCCGATACGGGTGTGTGGAGTGGGCCAGAGACACTTTTAATGGCGGCAGGTATCATCGTAAAACTGTTTGTAGACTTTCCGATGACAACACGGGAAGTTTTTCGCCCTCCAATGGAATGAGTGGATAAATTTTCGCCGACTTGGGTTTTATGGTAATTCATTCAAAGTTTTGAAAGAATTTTTGTAGTAAACAGTGCGCGGAATACTCGTATTCTATTGGTGGGAAGTGGGAACACTTCAAATTGGCAGAGATTGAGGAGAGGAAACTATGCTTAGACGAGATTGATTTATATTGATTTTTGAACCCATAAGTTCGAAAGCTGTGTTTCTGGAAAAATTGGTCTAGGGGCTTCCAAAATTGTTTAAAACCCTTCCAAGAATTCATTTAATCAAACTTTTTTGGAAACGATACGTGCGAATACTTTCTCGATTTTTTTTGTCTTTCAAATCATTTGTAGCTATGTAAAGAGTAAAAGAGAAATTTATTGAAGAGCTTGATATGTTTACAAAATTAAATGGAGAGATCCGATGTCCGCGGAAATTCTTTTTCCTTTGCCATTTAATTTGTTAAGATGGGTTAAGAGTGGTTATTTATTAGCTGGTAATTAAAATTACATGTTAATACTAATTTTTAAACGAGCCTAGCTGTAGTGAATATTGGCTCATTTTGTTTAATATATTGTTCTGTGCTTCAGTAGAATTGTTTTCTTCACATCGCTTGCTCTGATTTGAAGGGACCAAAAGCAATAGAAGAAAGTAGTTTATATGGTGCAGGCGACGGGTAAATTTATTTCGGATAATGGACATATTTTAAAGACTAGTTTAGCTTTGTAATCTTGCATGAGTGGCTCTTGACCGTCATTGACAAATACCGGTCTTTCGTAATGTTAGATACATCCGGGGGTAGGATTACTGTCACTAGTATGCATAGTTCACAGATTTGTTCAACGTCGTAAACACGTTCTGTAAATTATTCGGACTTGCAAGCTTTCCCATACGAGACCATTTACATAATTATATACAACTCGGCAACATTTTGCAGAAATAAATTATTCTCAAACTGAGGGATATTAATCATGCTTGAAAAGGACAGACTTGCGACCTGATAATGTTCTATTTAAGTCTACGATTTCTAGGCGCATAGAAGTCCTTTCTGGAGCGGGTACCTCAAGGTGGCCATTTCAGTCCAATACTAAATAAATCAAATTTCGTGGATACAATCTGTCAACATCTTGTGTTGCACTGCTGGTGTGACTTGGGATCGAGATTCGGTAGGTCAGTGGTACTCAAAGTCGAACTTCTTCTACAAATAGAGCGGTCCTTAGGTAGGTAGGTAGAAGGGTGCGCTTCACTTAGAGCGGTCCTTGCTTTGGTGGTTTGGTTAACATAAAATACTATTTCCAACCTTTACAATGACTGACACAATAGAAAATAAGCAACCGAAATTACTTGATCCACATGAGGCCTGCAATGAAATGGAGGACTAAGCCTCCGTACATATATATTGACAACATTGCAGAAGAAGTTCACTGCCTTTAATTTATAAAGCGCCGCGACGGCCAGAAAAATCTACCGACACGATTGTGCTTATCTGACAATAGAGATGGCTGTCGGGTTCAACCCCCCGAAAAACACGAATCATTTTTTTCCACTGTCCCACCTCTGGCGAACTTCTGACAAACCTTCATATTAGTCCTCAAAAGGCTTGCATTCGAAACATATCCTACGAACTACAGGGTTGGCATTCTGTGAGGCGAAACGTTCAAACATTTTCATGTGCACGAACGATTTACTTCTGCAACTTTGAGCAAATGATTCGTGTGTAACATAATCTGACCCAGGTCTACCTAATAAAACTGTCAAACTACAACTACCTATATATTTACTAACGGAAGAGAAAGCGTGGGTGAGTTTTAAATAGAAGACCTCAATGAAGCCACAATCTAAATTCAAATTTTGGAGATGAAATCGCTTGCACAACCGTCAGACGTTTCGTTATACGCCTCCGGATACTGTTGTATTAGTGGCAGTGACTATTGTGTTGGATTACTGATCTAGAATTTTCAGTTTCGACCGCTGGAAAAAACGCAAAATCGCATCTCTTTCAAACTAAGGCTTCTAGTTCAACCGTTCGGACATGGCATTTAACTGTGGGCTCCTTTCTTTACGGTTAAAAATAAGACACAAACAATCGAAGGTTGTAAGAAGCTGTGCCGTAGGTCCTCCTATATATTTCTATCGCACTATTTTATGTTCGTCCTCCTATCAATTTCATTTTATTTTATTGGAAAAATCGTATTTCACTCGGTTTAACTGGAAGCATGTTGACTTCAAATGCTGCATCTCCATCATTTGTAACAAGTTGTAGAAATTTCGATCTCCGCGGGCTCCAAACTCACCTTGGCTTTTGGCTTTCCAATAAAACAACTTCATTATTTGAATTTGTAAGTATCTAAAAAAAATCACAGTCTCATTTAAAGAAAACAGCATTTACTTGCTTTCTTCTTTTGCCAAAAAAAAAGAGGAACCATTTATTTGATAATAATACATAACTTTATCGCTTTTGCTTAGTGTTTCTTTTAAATTGTTTGATTTGTTGGCAATTACTTTTAAAATTTGTTATTTGATTTTTTTTTCTCTCAATACATCTACATACATTCGACTGTGGGATGCATTCGCCTCCTCTTATTTAAATTTTCAATCGTAATTCATTTCTGTTACTTACTATTTAACAAGTATTTTTATTTTGTCTTATTCAATATCAAGAACAAAAAAAGAAAATAATAGCAACGTCCACTTAAGATCTAAAAATTGAGCAATTACATTTTAAAAATTCTGTTTTTCATATAGTACATTCATTATAATAGTTTTGTTAAATTTACGTATAAGTTTAAGCCATAAAATGTTGTTTGCAAAATATTTGATTTCTATTTTTGATTTGTTGTTTTTTTTGGTTTTTTAGCCACAATAAATACAATATATACCTATAAATGAATGTATGTATATATATTTGGGTGTGTGTGTTTTTTTAAAATTAATATAGCATTATTGTATACAGATTTCGTGGTATATATGATTAAATGTATTTTTTTGTCATTTGTGTTTTTATTTAAGAAGCTCTTGCAATAACTACGTTAAGTTTGATTTAATTAAACATTTTTTTTTTTTCATTTTTGTTAGTTTTGATTTTTATTTCATAAAATAAAAAATATATTTAATACAGCAGGTACTGACACTTAATAATACTACACATGTTTTTATTGGAGAGAAGTCCGGTTCATTGGCAGGGTGTGACTAAGTGTGGTGTGTTTATGAGGAAGTAGGACGATTCTAATTTTATACAAGCAATTATAAATTGGAGAAATGTGTGTGTATGATCAGAGGAAAAATATGAAATATACGAGATTAAGAAGCTGTCTGAGGTTTGCGACGGCTGGGCAGTGAAAGATGACAAAAATATAATATAAAGGGTTTTTCAACAGGGACGCTACAAAAGTAGAGCGACAGGGACAGCAAACGACGCCGAATTTCTTGCCGCTCTTTTGACATTTCTCTTCAGTAAGGTTTGCCATTTCATGATGGAAAGATATACGAGCCAACAGCGAGTCGAAATTATTAAAATTTACTACCGAATTTGTCTTTGTAGACCTTCCGAAGACATTTTCATATATATATGACACATTTTCAATGTTATCGCACGCTGACTTACGAGAAGTTTACCTGTTTATACGAAAATTATTCGGACACATTAAGTCCTTAGCAAAGTGCGATCTGCAGTAACTCTTATATCAAAACTGTCACAAACAAAATCCGTACGAATTCAAATGAAGTGTGCAAACAACTTAAAGTCGATGCACACTCGATGCGATTCTGACCATTTTTCGGTGGAAGATATAAAATGTTTCGTAAAATAAACTGCTAAATCGTGCCAATTGCAAACATTTTTAATATATATCATAAAATACGTTTGACTTGACAGATCACTTCTGAGGATTTCATCTCAACTTATCCACAGCCAAGCCATCCATGGCCATTAAATACAAATCTACAGGCAGTTTTTTTTTCTGATACGTCGACGCTGAAATTACATTTCTGAAGAACCATTTAAAAATTGTTAAGTAGCATTAAAAGAAAAAAAGGAGCTTTTCAACCTGTTTTATTTTTCTGCTAAGGTAACTACAAGATTTCAAATCAATCAGTTCTCGACTCTGTAAAAATGACCCCAAAAGCACAAAGGTATTGGATTTGAGAAATGCTGAACTACGTGTTGCGTCATTAGTAGTATAGACTACCTACCATATTACGAAGTTTGAAGAAAAACCGACCGAAAATACGTTTATACCCTTTCAGTCGTTGGCTCTCAAGAAAGAACTTTTGTGCAAAAATCAAAATTTCCTGAAACATGTGGCCAATTATTTGCTATTCCTTATGATGGTGTCATAGTTTGTCTTGGTCTGGAAGCTCTAAAAAGGTTTCGCGATCCCCCATAAAATGACAGGGGGTTCTGTGGTCCCGTTCTTTAATATTTTAACGTGACCATCAGTGGTATACCTACTTAAATTGTTTATCCAAAACGCAGTTTTCGAAAAGCAGTTCCAGATTTATAGCTCTCCGTCAAAAATTATCTAGCGCCTGAATGGGAAAGGCCTTTCGAAACAATACATATAGAGAGTTCAAGAAAACATATTTTCTCTGTTAGAACAAATACAAACCGTTTGGTTCGAACTTAGAAGAACGATTTTTAGAGTGTTGACAAAAAGCCATGAAAAAGTAAAATAGTTTGTTACCAACAAAACAAAAGTTTTTTGTCTTTGAAGGCAGAAAATGTAATTTCCCACTCGGGCTTAGTAAATCTTCTGCGGCCCCGTGGAAATATACCAATCATAGAGTCCTACAACGAAAATGGTTAGTGTAAATGAACATTTTTTTAAAGTAAAATAAATCTCTAAAAATAAAATCACTATATACAACAAAGTAAATTATAAATTATAAATTAGTAACAAAGTGTTCGATGAGTTGTTATATATATTTTTGTTTGTTTGTGCATTTTGACCGGAAGCTCCATCTCCAATTTTGGACGAAATTTTGATATTCATATACGTTATATCGTTTTCCTTCTTCTTCTTTTCTTTGTTTTTCTTTTTGTCTTACATTCGTATAAAGAGGGAAAATTACAATAAGAACTAAATCAAGAAAATTACATACATTTACATATATTTGCTTGTTTTTGCATTTTCAAAGAAAGCTATAGCTTCTCAAAAGCATCTCATGGCGCGCTCGCTTAGCATTTTGTTTTCCAGTAAAAACTACTATATCCTTAGTCGTTATGACACTACACAACTATATAATTTATATAAAATTACAATTAATAGCATGTTAAAATTCACTACTACAATGTTTTTGTTTTCTGTTTTTTTTTTTATTTGTTTCTATTTGCAATCATTAGTTATGGACGGCCATTGCCTTTTTATCACGGCAAAATGTGTCATCTGGAAGGCCTTTGTCTGTGGGCAGCGTCTCTCGACGAACCCAGTCAGACAATAGCCCATATTGTAGTCCTCCATTGAGATGTTGGAGCTGAGGTACAGCTTGAATTCGGTTTCGGTGCTCTTCTTCCGGTTGAAATGGCCCAGAATCAGGAGTGACCCCTTCTCCATGGGGAGCATTTTGGCTTTGGTCGTCTGCCGCTGGGAGCCCATGAATTCCTCGATGCGACACCGATTCGGCTGCCACCAACATGGGGTGATTGTCCAATAGCTCGAGGCAGCTGTACGTGCCCAACCTTCTTCCGGATAGAGCAGGATCTGCAGTAAGAATAAAAAGAAATCACAAAATCGGGCAAAGAATCCCAATAAAATGGCACATCTATAGATTCGAATTGAAAACAGATTTTTTATTTTTTTTATAGGTGGTGGGGGCAGTTGGGAATTTTTCAATTTTAGTACGGATTTGGTGCACTCTTTCTGATGGTGCTTGCACTCAGCACAACCAATAGACATCCCCTGGATTAAGGGGGAAAATATTGATATTGACAGAGAGCGGCCAGCGGAATTAGTTGGGATGTTTTGGGAGCGCAAAATCGGTTCAGCAGTTTTCATTGTGCGGAAGGAATTACATAGTCCAGGATATGACCTGCTGTTTAATTAAGTTATTATGTTGTGTGTCTGCATGCGGTGGACATAGAGAGGGCACGTGCGGCGCCATATGACGTGGCTTTATGCAGAGTAGAGCGCCATGGTGGGCATTCAAATTTAATATCGCATTTCCTCGGTTGAAAGACTTTTAATCCAGCCGCTGTAGTTGTATCCGCTGTCGCCCGATTTATTGATGCCGATTCGAAAGGGTGCAGTAGAGGTGGAGTGGATTGGGTGCCGTGGTATACTATGTATGTGTGACATTTTAAGAGGTAGTTTGTTTTCGTATGCACACAAGGTAGTGCAGTTAATTTTTTTGATTTTTTTTTGCCGTTCGCCTGGATTGGAGTGCATACAAATTTAAATAATAAGGTCACTTTTGAAGTCCATGACAATCGATGGGCAAATAATTAAAATATGGTTCTTCGCGTGAGAGGATGTGTTCTGTACATTGTAAGGTGAAGCCGATTGGAAATGTTGTGCTTGTTGTGTGATTGAGTTGTTCTGTGAGTTTTAATGAGTTTTGGGTGGGCTTTTCCGCTCCCGCTTTAAATTAATTTTATAAAGGGTTTACTGCAGAATTGAGATTGAAAACAGTTGCAAAGAGGAATTGTTTGGAAAATAACAACTTTGCTGTGAATTAGTTCAGACGCAAACCATGTGCATCATATTTTCGAACCAAGTCATAGTTCTAACGTTTCTTCGAGAAATTCCAGATTCTCTTAGTTGTCAAGGCAAAGGATTATGATGCAGTGAAAATGAAAAGTGCAAAAGTGAAAGCAAAAGATTGGGTGAGTGGAACTAACTCTTGATTTCGAGAAAAAAAAATTGCTTAAATGAGTTTTCTTTAAAAATTCCACAGATTTTTTTTTACTTGATCGAAACCGACCGAGTACCCTTAGCGTTAAAAAAAGTGCAGGAAACGAAACCTTGGAACACTATAAAGACAGTCATGATGACCAAGGCAAGAAAGAACTAACTGCCAAAAGTAAAAGCGCGGTGAAAAGTTTTTAAAGCAAACTTTTACAAGTAAATCGACCTAAAGCCACTTCCAATAAAATGCTCCCACTTTTAATTGCATTTTTAATTAGACTAAAATGAAAATGGCAACAACGCAAAACTATGCGAAAGAGTATTCATAAATTGTATAGTCGCCGTTTTTGAAATAGTGCATGAAATTAAAAAAAAAAAAAGAAGCTCTAATTACGGGAGAAAGAGCAACCATTCTTCGACGACCTTGGCGAAATTTCGAGGAAAGGGATACTAAATGTTATCCGCTTTTCAACTTTACAGGTTCGTTATAGGTACCGAATGTATCCACACCCTCAACAATCATCACAAGCTAGGTCAAACGAATTGTGGTATCAAAAAGGTACATAAGTGCTACTTGGGTTTATGCTGAACCGCCACCTCTACCTACCTACTGGATAACTAATCAAGTATAAAATCAATATGACTACTCTCATATTGGCAAAAGGTTTTGCACTTAACATTCGATCATTTTGAACTGGATACAGAGAAGAATCAGTTGACAATCGAATCATTTAAACTAAGAAATCGAGTACAAATTCCGGAACAAAAACTAGTAAGTCAGTTTGTCAAATCAGTTAGAAAAAATTTCCAATCGTAAAATGCGAAACATCGAGATGGAAACTAAATAAAAAAACGTAGAAACAAAAACTAGAAATAAAGTTCTGGGGGAACGCCAATTTGCCACACAAATTTGACGAAATACAGTTCCACACGCCATTTGAGTAAAGCCCGTATGACACTACATTTTTTCCTCATTTTTATAATGTTGAAAAGTCAGCGGTGTTAAAAGAGACTAAAAGTGTATTATGAAAGGGATAGCAATTGTCACAGCAACCGCAAACTTTCAATAGAATTTATTTTCAAATAATCTTGAAATGTCAAAAAAAAAAGCAGCAGCTGGAAAATGTGATTTGCATACATTTTTAGTGCATTTTTTTTGACGTGTCTACATTAATAAAGTTGGTGTGTACGCACTCACTCCTATCGGGAATTTTTGTTCTAATTTTTATACTGCTCTAGTTTCATTTAAAAAGCAGAAAAAAATGCAAAAAAAATGTAGTGACATACGGGCTTAAGGCTGTCAGGCAAATTCTAAAAAATCTGGATGGCAAGAAAACTTGCCTAAAAATTTGGTTTAATAGTGATAACCTAAGGTATTCAGAAACATAGTTTGATGCAAGTCCGTCCATCATTTTGTAAAATCGTTGCTTGGGAAGCAATAGCTAAAGTTCTAGCTTAATTTAGACAGAGAACGCTGTGGATGAGTGTGACAATTGAAAACAACAAACGTCCTTTAAAAATGAAACTGTCTCTTATTTCAACTATTTCAGATTCTATGTACGAGGTAGTCATTCGAATAGCTCGTCCTTGGTTAATTTTCCGCAACAGAACAAAACGATCTGTCAAAATTAAGCTTGATAAAATGTACCGACCCATTAAAAGGGCAAGCTAAATTTTGACAGATGCATGAGGTACACCCTGACACAAAAGTTCGAGCTGGGCAATAGCTCAGCTGAATTTTTGAGAGAATTTTGTATGGGAGCTAAAATTCAGCTACAAAACTTTACTCTCCAAATATTTAAAAAAAAAATTCCCATGCCTAGAAATTTGAATTTGATTGAGGTTCTTCTTTGCAAAAAAATATTTTCCAAATCTTAAATATTGTTTCCTAGCAGAAAATTTGCATTTGCGTTTATGAAAATAACAGTCAGAATTGCAGGTCGTTGTTGTGAAAATTGACGTAAAATTTGTAAATTATCATTAAATGGGAATATGGGAAATTGAAGCAGGATTCTTAAATGCTTATTTCTATTAAGTCTCCGACTCTCTTTCTCATTTTCATAAATGACCTTTTGTCTACAAATTCTAATCCAATTCACTCCTTCGCTGATGACAGTACCCTCAGCTTTTCATACTCGTTTCAAGACTCACGTCCCTGCTCTTCGGCCGTAGAACTGGAACGGCAACGTATGCTAAGCTCATTAAATTCCGACCTTGACAGCATTATAAAATGGGGTTCAGCTAAGTGGAATTTAATACTTCTAAAACACAATGCTGTCTGCTGTCTCTAAAGCGAAATCTGAATCTACAGCCATTATCCATGAATGGCACTTGCATAACCGAAACAGAAAGACTCTCCATTCTCGGTATGTGTGTTCATAACAACGTTCGTTGGAATGACCACATACATGAAGTCGCTAAAAACGCTGCGAAGTGTCTAGGTTTCCTCAATCGGTGCAAGAAATATTTTACCCCTTCTGATCTGGCTACAATATATAAATCATACATCCGCCCAAAACTTGAGTATAACTCCCATATCTGGTCTGGTGCGCCAAAGACCACATTGCACTTACTAGATAGAGTTCAAAATCGTGCGATTAAACTAATCGGAGACACGAATAATGGGCTTTCTATAAATTCGCTTGAACATCGTAGAAATGTTACGTGTCTCTCATTGTTCTATCGTTATTTTAACAAACAGTGCTCAAATGAAATTGCCAGCTGCTTTCCTCCACCTCAACAATTCAACCGCAATACTCGTCATGCTAGGAATGCACATCTGTTCACCTTAAGCCTATTTTCGGTCGTACTACGAAATATAGAGACTCATTCATAAGCCGTTCAACACGAATGTGGAATGCTTTACCAAGCTCTGTTTTTCCTTCTTGTTACAGTTTGCAGGCATTTAAGACCAATGTGCATCGGTATCTCCTGTCTAATCTGTCCCCATTTACCCTAATGCCCGCACTGTGTATCTCATACTACATTATAAGTCACATCCTCTTTAGCGCAGGGCACGTTTTGTAAAAATTTAATAATAAAATTTACAAGTAAGTACATTTTGAAGAACCACATTCGACTCTTAAATTCAGATAAATTATTGTAAAATCCTTAAAAAGTCGAGGAATTTTGTTGCACATTTTGTTAAAATCAACCGAAAGTTGTATAACTCTTCCTTGCATCGGACAAATAGGTATTTTTTTTAAAAAAAGTCACGTCTTGCTCTTAACTTCAGGGTAATATTCACAAAATCTTAAATACGTTTCCAAGCAGAGAATTTGTATTTCCTTATGAAACCACCCGTCAAAAATGACACTCATTGTTGTAAAAATTGATGGATGATTGTATTTGACCAAAAAATCTTAAAAAACATGAGGTTCGAGTCCTAAATTAAGAGAAATATACGAAACGACTTAGAAACGCTTTCAGACGGAAAACAATGTACTTTTTTCTGAAGAGACCCAGACATTTTGGCAAATTTTACCAAAAGTTGTGATACGTAAAAACGGAAAAGTGGACAAATTAAGCAAAAAATATTCGACTCTTAATTTTGCATGCAAACAACCATCAAAGCCGCTGCCCATTTCGACTGAAATTTGTGTCACAACAACAAACTGTGACGATTTTCCACTCACAATGTACCATATAAAGGGTGATTTTTTAAGAGGTTTAGAACTTTGTTTAAAAAAAAAACACAAAAAATTCGAAAAAATGAATGAAATATTTATTTGAATCGATAGTTTGAACCTTGCAATTTAATGTTTAAAGATAATTTCATGCAAATGTTGACCGCGGCTGCGTCTCAGGTAGCCCATCCGCTGAGTCCAATTTTGGCATACTCTTTCACACATATCGGCCGGTATCTCACGAATGAATGCATGGATGTTGGCTTCCAGTGCGTCAATCGAAGCGGGCTTGTCCCTATACACATTAGCCTTGGCATACCCCCACAAAAAATAATCTAATGGTGTCAAATCGCACGATCTAGGCGGCCAATTGACCGGCCCGAAACGTGAAATTAACTGTTCACCAAACTCGCCTCGCAATTGCGCCATTGTTTCGCGTGCTGTGTGGCATGTGGCACCGTCTTGTTGAAACCACATATCATGCAAGTCAAGAACTTCCATTTCGAGCAAAAAAAAGTTTGTTATCATCGCTCGGTAGCGTTCACCATTGACAGTAACGCTGCGATTCGCATCATCTTTGAAGAAATATGGCCCAATAATGCCGCCGGCCCATAAACCGCACCAAACAGTGGCTTTTTCGGGATGCATTGGTAGCTGTTGCAATGCTTCTGGCTGATCTTCACTCCAAATGCGGCAATTTTGCTTATTTACGTACCCATTCAACCAAAAATGAGCCTCATCGCTGAACACAATTTTTCGATAAAAAAGCGAAAAAGAACATTTCGAACCGAGCACGAATTTTGATAGTAAAATTCAATAATTTGCAAGCGTTGTTCATTTGTAAGACGATCCATGGTTAAATTGCAAACCAAACTGAAGCTGTTTGACAGTGACACAAGGTACTAAACACACGTCAGCTGTCAAAACCAGTGTTGCCAAAACCAAACCAGCTAAAAAATCACCCTTTAGAATCATTACTTTGGAATTGGAAAACTCTGTGCATATCGATTACTTCATTAATTGCGTCCTCTTTCGGTCGATATTTTTCATTTGCCACTACCTACGGCTACAGCTGGTACGATTTTCGATTAGAAATTCAATGAATGCACTATATTGACACTGCATATGACACCGGCACACACCTACAGCAAATATAATTTAAATTTTGTAGTCACTTGGCCAAACAAAGCCACATCGGTTTGCAGTTTGTACGTAGCCCAACTGACCAATCGATTTGAAAGCAATCTGTTTTTTATTGAGCACGGCGAAGCAATTAAAATGCGAAAATTCCAATTTTACTAATTAACGTAATCGCACTGTCACCAAGAGCAATCAATGCACTTCAAAATATAATTATATCCGAATTACTTGCACATTATCCACTTTGAAACAGTGCGGACTACCTGACATAAAAGTCCGTCCAAAATTGCCTCTCTCTGAATTTTCCATGAGATGCGGCCAACACTCGTCTATATAAATCTACTCCATCATGACGTTGACAGCGGCGGCAATGTTGATGATGATGATTATGCTCTGAGTAACAATCATCGATTAACTTTCGGTCAAATAGTTGCGAATAACAAATTTATTAATAATGCAAAAGTGGATCGACATTTCTGTTAAAATATCCTGTGATGTGTTCCCTTCCCCATGGGGCTCATTTCCGGCGGAACAATAAGGTTTTGCCTACCCTGTCAACCAATCTTAATATTTTTTCCCCGGACTTTTACTTCCTTTCTATTTCCTGGGAGGCATCCCCTTCCGATTTTACTTTCTATGTAGAAACAACCTGACTACATCCCAAGTTGGTCGTATAGAAATTTGCAAATGGCCTGTCGGCAACAACAATACGTCCGTCGTCTCGGTACCTGTTGAGTTATGTGTTTGTGGGGCTAAATTTCTATATTGCTCTATCATGCTCTAGAAACGGGATCACTCTCCAGTGGGTTTGGGCTGTGTTCTATTCTATGTAGCAAAAGCAAACAAAGTGTAAAACAAACAAAAACAGTTTTCTTGCGAAAACATCGAGATGTTTGGAGAATATTTATCCCGCAGATGCGTACGCGTTGTATGCAAACACACACTCTGTGTGTGGGAGACACTAAACTCACACCTGTGTGCCGGCTCCCCGAATACCAATTAATTTCCATTACCCACAGACCCCACTTCATTTAACCGTAGGTTTTAATTTGTGCTGCTTTAAGCGCGGAGATTTTGCTGAATAAGGATTTTTTTGTTGCTGTATCTGCGAGAATTATGCTTTTGAGTTGATGGCTTGGCCGGTGTAGATTAAATTATCGTGAGATTATTTGGATTCAGTTTTTAGCGAGGATAATGAAAGTATTGTGAAGTGTTCCATGGAAGGGGGGCTTTTGACATTTCTGTTGAAGTCAGCACTTGAATGGATTTAAGTGAGGACAGATGCCGAGAGAGAAATCCTTAAATAGACTCGTTCTTGGAACGTAACATTTTGCACAAAGTCTTTTATTCATTGGATGGATACAAAGGGAGTCGTCAAATCCAATTGAGCTACAAGTATTAGAGGACTTTTTTTTTGGTCAAGTATTTCTTTAATTGCAACAAGGAGGTATGACAGGAGTCTGCTTATCATCTGTTTGGAGGTTCAAGGAATTAGAGCCACAAATGAAATTGGGTAAGAAGGTAGTTTCGAAATGACCCATCTTTAGGGGATTAGATAGGATTGAAGCAAGACTTTAGCGCAATTATAGCTATACAGCAGCAATAGAAGCCAAAGAGTATATCCACTCAAGAAAAGTAAGTCCAGAGCTTCACAACTAAATCCGTTCTTAAGATCCAATTAGAGGTTCTGTCTTTCACTCCACGATGTCGCTGTTTGGAGCTTCGAGTGTTGAAATCGGTAAGGCAGTGTACAAAATAATGGCGGACTGTGTTCAAATGAAAGACAAAATACGACTGTGCCATTTGGCGAGCTTTTGTAAAAGCTTTTTAGAACTTTCAAAATGTAGCTTTCTAAGACAGAACTTATTTTATTTGATTAAGATCAGATTTTTAAGAAATAGGAGAGGATGAGATTTATACAACGACACACGCAATGCGTCGGGTCTACCTGCACCCCCAGTAAAACTTTTGATTGGAGGCTTAAGTGTCATAAGACAAAACCTCTATTGGCACGACGCTCCTTCTCTTCCTTTTAAAAGGCGAAGCTCTGTCAACAGAGTACCCCGAAGTATTTGTGTAGCAGTTCAAGTATTAAGTACCTAATGCCATTGTTTTTATACCCTCCACAGGAAGGTATATTCACTTTGTCATTACATTTGTAACACCAAGAAGAAGTCACCGGAGACTTCATAAAGTATATACATTCTGAATCAGGATCACATTCTGAATCGATTTAGCCATGTCCGTCTATCTGTCTGTCTGCTGAAAGCACGATAGCGCCCAAAGGAATTGACATAGGCGAATGAAATTTGGTGAAATGACTTCCTTTTATCATCGTCAGGTTGGTATTGAAAATGGGCTATGTCGGTCAAGTAATTCTGGTACCTCCCATACAAAATCAATATTAGGCCCAAGTGTCTCTCTGTCTGTTGTTCAATGATACTACGCTACAGTGTAGTCTCCACTCCGCTAGTACTGCCTTTTGCCGCGGTCTTTGATCTGCTACGTGGTCTATGTTGCGCTCTGTGAGTACTTTTTAAGTCGTCTGTAGTCTGCCAATACTGTTAAGTTAATTTCACTCGTAAGCCTAGCAACAAACAAATTATTCTCCAACGTTTGCATTCCCTTTAAGGCAAATCTGTATCTGCTTAGCATAAGCCTATATCTTCGGCAAAAAACATATCTACTTCGCAATTATTTCCAAGCCAACACCACGTGTCAAGAAGTCTTACGGAAGAAAGGCTATCTTTGAAAACTGCTTCGTATCCCCCTATTCAGCTCACAGATTGAAATCTGGCCTTAAATCACGGCTGAGAGTGCATATTACATTTTCCCAACTGCCATCCCCAAACCGACAAGACCACACTAAAAAATAATCCAACAACCGTCGGCCTCGTAAAGATTCCCAATCTCATCTTTGTACCATCTTTGACGAATGCCTAACATCATCAGGCAACCACAAAGCGCAGACTTGCGAGAAATTCAATTCATTTGATGAAGTCCATTTCGCACAAGACCTCCTCCTTCATTCACGCAGGACTAAGTACAACATTAACGACCTAAACGCACAGATAACCATAAACCAAAACCCCCCACAATATGTCTCTATATCTCCGCATAATGAACCACATCAGACGACCGTTGACGACCGGCTTCTTTCTCATTTTAAGAAGCCATAAACTTAACCCCCCTCCCCCGCATCAAAACTAACTGCTGAATAATGAGATTTGCAACTCTAGCCCAAATCCGAGGAGCACCGCAAAAATCGTACCCTCGTTTTATTGCCGTCTTCTGCATAACATACAGTTATTATGATTGGCAATTTCCTCCACATTTCGCCAAGAAAACTCGCAACTAATACGCTTTACTGTCCAGATGAACAACATTAGTTGGTGCCAGTTGCTATATGTGGGTATGGGTATTGTAGTTCGGGCCTAATGACTCCATTAGGTGCTCTCAATTGCTTTCGACCCCAGTTTGATTGAGTTTATTACTTTATCAAAAACGCTTCAATAATTCATTGAACGGCCTGCGGCCAGATGTTGCGACGGCCATTCGAAACACCCGTGCGGCAGGACATGCTCCGGATACAATTAATTATTGCAAACACAATGGCAGAGTCAAAAAAGCCTCACTCTCTTAATGATGTCGGCACGTCATTCATTTTTCCTCTTCAGGTGTACCTACAACAAAGACAAAAAGACGCCAACCCTCCAGGACTATTCATTTGGATTCGGGGTCGAAGATAAAAATTCACTTAAACTTTTCCAATTACGTATCGCAATCCACGGTGCTTGCCGAAAAAAAATAAAATTCATAAAAAGAAAAGATTTACACAAATTACAAATCCTTGTATCCTTTTCTTGCTGCCATGCCGCCCACCCGCCACCACCACCATCGCCATGACGACCATCCCGACCATATTGGGTAGTAAAATAAAATTGAAAGTCCCTTCTGCTTTGCGACACCCTATACCAGAGCTTAAGCTCAATGAAAATCGATTGGTAATCTACTGAGATAAAGAAGCGTAACGGAGGAGAACGAGTCTATGCCAATGGAATCCAATAAAATTCAAATATCCTTCCCGGATGCCAGCCAATGCGCCGTGGCCGTGGCATGAACGAGCATTCCTAAAATGTTTCAACATTCCAAAAATAGAGTCAATAAAATCATTAAAATTAACTTTCGTTGCCATTTGCGAGCAGATAGATGGAGCCGCTGGATCGTCCTGCCAGCAGCCTATATAGATAGTTTTATGTCCGTGGAGAGCGCACACTTGACTTGAACTCCTCCTGGGTTTTTAATTATTCAAAATCGAGTCGAACTCGATGATGTCTGTGTCCGACTATAGGACGGGGGCAACATCTCCACACTTTTGCCGGAGATGTTGATGCGGCCGGCGCGGCGGTGCGCGGTCTGCACTCCGCAGTGAGGAAGGCAAGATGGAGGAAAAACTCTTGGAAAGTTTTCCACTTGAGATCTTCGTGTTTTGCTTGGCCACGTTTTGCTCGAAGAAACTCTGTTGGGTGTAAGGGTTGAACTTGGGTCTGGCGTTTTGTTTCTCTTCTATGCCCTGCGACGGCGATGGTCGGAAAGAATATGCTGCGCGACGCTGTTATATTTTGTTTAATTATAAAAGTTTCACATGATTTCTGCTACGTTTCCTGGGGGCGAAATGGATTTCCGACAAAGAGTGGTAGCAAGCGGCAGGAAATGAGTCAGTGTTGGCGGTGTGGTGTGGATGGTATTGAAATTGTATTTTTTTTTTTCGCAGAAAAGGATGATTGAAATTTGCGTTTTTTACAACCAAAACTTGATTTTCAATCGAAAAAGTACGGACATCAACCTCATGGGACACATGAACTAAATGTATCAAACAGCGACCGGGATATTCCAACAAGGAAAGCTCTATTCGTGGCCGTTTACGAGATAAAATTGAGCTCCAATGTGTAAATCAAAGGAGAAACTTTTTGCCAGTAAAGACAGAAGCGACAGAGAAAGTGCGAAACCAGGTATTAGCAAAGTTTCGAACCATTGAAAGCAAAACAGCGTCCAACTTTTTAGCTATAAATGAAGTTATTCAGCAGGACTGATCAGGGGAATGAACAAAATATGGAATCGGTGTACCTACAGCGGCAGAAACAAGGGCACAAATGAAGGTGGATGAAGGTCTCCTTTGTCGTTTTACACGAACAATTTAAGAACGACTTTCGGACCTGTTGTGTTAGATAAAGCGGTTCGGAGATTTAACTCCGAACTGCATGAGCTGTTCAGCGCCATAATCAACCCGGCAGAAAAGTCCAAATCAGTCGTCTTTGATCTACAGAATGTGTTGAGCGGAGGGATGCTAGCGCTCCGGCTCAGAGAGTCATCGATTCCTTTCCAAAGGCCCAACGCTGAAGTGGACGACATCGCCTAAGGCACCCGCACAAGTAGAAGGAGATCTCAACCAACTGGGAGTGCGCAACTGAAGGCAGTTAGCAAAAGACCGCGCTAACTGGGAAGGCATATTGGTTGAGCCTCAAATATAGAGTGCGGTTTGTAGCGCCACCTATAAGTAAGTAGGAATGGAAACTGAATTGCCGTCCACCTTTTCAGCTCATTTGGTATTCCCGGTCCACTGTCTTACGAAAATTTATTAATGTTTCAACTAGTGGTTGGAGTACGGGGCACAACATGGCTTCTTATTAATCAGTAATAATACCTCATGAAATTTGCACAAATAGACTCGTAGACCTTTTTCTTCAAGGCTGGCCAGCAACAGATTTAGACTCAAAATTAATCCTCTTCGCATTTGTTAATGTAAACGCGCGAGAAATCTGTCATGTTAAAAAGAGTCTTTAAAAAATATCCCTCTCTGGACACAGCATTTGTACAGATTAGGAATTGAGTGCGAGAGTCGCAAAATAGATACTATAGAAATACTATGCATTCATGGGAGAACCATCATGCAATTTTTTTGTACCAAGTGTTAAACGACGAGATCAGTCGTATGAGAGAGAGCAGGGAAATCCCTCCTGCTCTATTAGGTAGAATAGAGTAGGCTGCAAAACGCAGCTCGGTGGATGTGGCAGGCAAATTGGGTTAATATCACTTTTTGCATCTCACCAGGAAGGGCGTCTCTCCGAGTTCGCGTCCGCGCAGATAGTTTCGGTACTAGGGTTTATTTAGTGAATTTTACAATTCAGAAGTGGGATATGATCCCCGAGTGAGTGTTAAATGCCCAGTAGTGGTATCTAGTGCAATAGATACAAATTTTGAGAAATTGTAGTGTTAACCCTAGTGTTCGTACGCGCACCCTAATTATTGTTAGTTCAAAGTGTTGTTCATATATAGCTATAGCTAAAAAAAGGGTATTATAGATACCGAATGCGGGAAATGTGTGCCCAATTTTTACTCAAGGACTATCACCGACCGATATCTAAGGCAATAAAACTGGAAAAAAGGGTCGTCAAATTGTCCCTCAACATGGGTTGTGTAAGTCCGCACATAGGTAAATATCTGAGTGAGCCAAACCTCAGATTGGGTAAGTGGTGTGCAATAAAAATATTAAATGCAACCGATGCGACGGATGATATCTACCGGAAAATGTTAACCTTCTTCTTGTTCACAGGAGTGTAGATATGTTTTGCATTCTGTTTATGACATCATGCATTATTGTTGTAGATATTACAATTTTCAAGTAGTTTCGAGCGCTCGTATTTTAGAATTTGTTTGGAATAGATTGGTTTGGTAATTTGCAAGAACATTGAATATATTGTAATTGTATTGGATTGATTACTTATGATAGCTATTGGACCGATTTATTTTAAAAGGTTTAATAACCTGGTTTTGAGTCTTGTAGAATTGTAGTGCAACTACGTATTTACCTTTTTAGGACAGGTAATAAAGTTGCTGATTATGCTTGGTATTATGGATTGATGGTAGAATAATCATTGAATAGAAAAATATTGCTAGTTCGTTATGGTAAACTTACCTTGCTGTATGAAGTAATTACAAGTAAAGGGAGAGGACAAACAAATGAAGTAGTGGTTTTACACTGACTAGCGGTGCATAGGTTAAAATAAATATATGGGAGGACCTCAAAACAAAATTGCATGGTTGAGGATTTTCATTGTTTCGAGGACAATCGTGGTATGTGTATGCTGAGTTAATGAGATGTAGAAAACTAGATCATGATACCTTTAAAAACTAGGCTTATGAAATTGTCTGTATATGTCGAGGGCAATTGGAAACTACATCGATCATCAAAAACAAACATAATATCGCTGATGAACAATGTTAATACCGCCAATTATTCAACTGTTTCCGAACTTCTGGTGACTCTAAATTCTTCTAAATCGACGCAAGCACAGAATAAAACGCGGAATAGAATGAAATTGACAAAGCAAACATTTGTGCGGATCCTAAGCCATGCTGGAAGAGTTACTCTCAAACTGGTGGACAGCAAAAGAATATTAACAATCCCGTTACTTTACGTGGTGGACGTAACATTCCAAGTCCAATATTCGATTGGGACGACGAGGAATGCAGAGCGAAACTAAAAGGTTTTGGTACCTACTGGACTCTGAGTTTTTCGATGCATCAGAGGGCTCAATATGCGAATCAACTAAACATTTACAAAGTCGGCGAAATAAAAATTACTATTCATGTTCCAGTAAGCTCTCAAAAAAGATACATATGGCCGTGGATGAAACTAAACAAAAAAATCAGAAAGAGGTTAAATTGTACTTAAAAGTAGCGTTGGGCGTTACCATCTTTTAGTTGTATATACTATTTTAACATTGTGGTACTTACAAGTATCGTCGGTCAACAAAGGGTAGTCGGAGAAGTAAAAAAATTATGACTGCTGAAAATCAACTTCGGGATGTTGCAATGATACTAAGTCGTGGCTTTCTAGATGCCCCATAGCTTTCCCTTGTCAAAAAGCATGGCAGTTTTAAGGAAGGAAATAATAGACAACGATAATACTACTCTTTGACCACAAGACAACGAAAATTCTGAAACTCCGAATTCTAAAGAAAAATATTTAAAAATTATGGAGGAAGACATTTCCATTGGCGACTTTACGTGTACACTTAGGGATAGAAACCATTTAATAGACATTTTAAATAACTATCGACGAAATGTGGCATTCCATATCAGTGAGCTTGGGGTAACCAATTGTATGGAAATAGAAACTCGTCTGAAGGAAAAGAAAATAGTGCGTTATAAACCGTATCATGTTCCATAATAATTGATGAACTCTTAGATAGTAATAAAATCAAAGAATCCACCTCCGAATACGCGAGACTTGATACGCTTCGAACGTGTGTTCATTATAAAAGAATCAATAACATGTCAATGTCCAATACAAAGGAGGAATAATTAAGCTCGATGAAAAATGTTCAGAATTTATTCCCTGGATTTAAAGAGTGCCTGCGATCATATTCCGAGGCACGAAAAGTCTAGCCATTTGACGGCGTTTGCAAAGCAACGTAGACGTTACCAGTTTAAGCGTGTACCATTTGGACTAACTAATGCACCGTTTATATTTCTGCGACTCATGGAGGTCGTCACACTATGTCTAACCTTTAACAAAGTTGTAGTATATTCCATATGGATAATGTAATTATTTTTGAGGAAAATATACCCGCAGTTCTCGAACTAGCTGACAAGTTTCTAAAGATTTTAAAGGAACTTAATCTAAACATTCACAATGATAAGTAAGATTCTGTATCTGACACGCATTTTGTGGAAATGGCCACACAGTATAAGAATTGAAGCAATAAAAGTGTACCCGAAGCCAAGTGGCCTTGAGCGAGTGGGGACATTATTGAATGCATAAATTGCGCATCCTTTAAATGAACTGCTCAGGAAGAAAGATTCTATTTTCAAATGAGGTGACATGGAGCGGAATCCATATTAATACATTAAAACCAAAAAAAAAAAAAAACAAGTTAAGCAGCTGTTAGATTTAAGCTGTATTTGATCCTAAAAAGGATCACGAGCTTCTTACAAATGCATGTGCGTTGGAAATGGCTGGCGTTCGAATACAAGAAGTCAACGACACAGGGAAAAACGACCTGTTTCGTTCTTCAGCACAGCTACAGAGATGAAACGAAAGTATCATAGTTATGGACGTTATAGTAGACATTTTGGAAAGGTTTAAATATAATTTACACAAAATAAAAACATTTTCAAATCTTCATTGGCAGTCTAAAAATGACTCAAAACAAAAGTGATTTTATTCAACGAATCGCTAGATAGTGTTTGAAAATTCATTGCATTGATTACCCACTGGAGTAGGCATGCTGATGCATGAGCGGTAATTCAGTTGAGGAGTTATTGGAAATGCAATAAGCTGGATTCGACATGCAGATCATTCGGTTCCAGATATACGGTCGGGTAGCTGTTTTACAAAGGCAGGATGCATAGTTTCGAGAAACTAAATACTTTTTCTTAGCAGCGAAAACCCTAAGAAGAAAATCATCGAAGAAAACTATAATAGTCTTGACGTATATTCAAAAGAACTTCGAAAGGGCTGAGGGCTGTGTACCGCATGGATTCAGATCGCGGATAGTAAAGTCTTTCCACGAAGACATCGATCCTTGCAGGTTGGAATCAACGATGATACACATCAAAAAGCAATTCTGGTTCCTTAAATTTAAAATTTAATCACCAAATATCTGAATAGCTGCCTCAAATGTTTATTCGATAAAAGGGAAAAAGGATGAAACCCGATATCAAGTACACCCTATTCCCAAGTTGCAACTCAACTTCAAACACATCGATCATTTGGATCGTTTTTCTTAAAATATATATATTTTTGGAATAATTGATAGTTTTCCAAAATTGTTAATTCGCAGACAAGTAAAAGCAACAAATGCAAAAGGCAAAAGCCGTCTTCTTGTCACTGGTGAAACTATCATATTCCTTCAGATTCCCCATACCAATTATAAGTGATCGCGGCTCAGCGTTCAAATCGACAGTTTTCAAGGAATATTGTACTAAAAATGGAGTACGACACGTACTAAATGCTGTTTGAGCGCCGCGAGAAGTAAGCTAGATTGGGGTTGTCATATTCGAACAATCCAATTAAACACAACATAACTAACTCCTCCAGAACTTTTACTTGCATTTCAACCACGCAACATTTTACTGAACGAACATATTTCTGCATGAAGAGAAGTCCGATGATGATGATGATATTTCACTGACCGAATTATATGAACGTGCCGGTCAGCAAATTAAGGTTGTACAGAGTCAACGGCGGCTAATTTAAACGCAAATCTCAAACATACTTTTTTGAAGATGTGGTGTTTGATAAAGCAAAACATGGTACAATATAAATACAAAGACGCTTAAACACTGAACGCAAATAGTTAAATATCACCGGTGGAAGGGTTTAGCCAGAAGAGTTGATCTTTGGCTTCCCGATCAGCGCTTTGACTATCTGAAAAAGTTATTTGCGACTAGAGTAATGTGACGAGGATAGAAACGGTTTTCTAAAACAATGAGCTAGAGTCGGAGCAAGGGCCTCACGTCATTAACAGGCTTAAGTGTGGTGCTATCGAATAGTTTAAAACGTATTCTTTTGGTTTTGAAATACGAAGATTTCGTACATGGGCAGCGATTGGAACGGCGTTTGCAATTAAGCATTGTTAACGACTTTGAAAAATAATTCAGCACATAATGAATTAAAAGCCATTCAGAGCAGCGAATAAGTTAATAATCTGGTATACCAGAAAATTAATATAAAATGGCCAGCGAGTATTAATGTGATTAATATCGATAGCGGGAAATGTAAAATTAAAGCATTATTAAGAATGCTTAAGAAATGATTGATTGAATCAAAATGTAAGTTATATACACCTGGTGTATCTGGAATAAGGTGAAATGGCCTTTAATTAATGAAGGCAAGAAAGACGAAGTTAAAAAGGTGACGTAAAAAGGTATTGGCCCAGAAGTTACATATGTGGTGAATTGGCTTAACTGTTGGGTTCTGACTATTCACTGCGTAATTCTGAGGCAAGGTATTGACCCTGAATCTACCGCTGAATAAGGATAAAGTTTTTGGTTCTGACTGTTCTTTGAGTAATTCTGAGGATCGCTAAACCCAAAGTGTTGGTCTAGAGTTTATTGATGAATTGACTTAACAGTGAAGTTCTGACTATTTATCGATTTACTCTAAGGCAAGGTATTGACCCTGAATCTACCGCCGAATAAGGATGAACTTTTTGGTTCTGACTGTTCTTTGAGTAATTCTGAGGATCTCTAAACCCAAGGCTGGAGGGCGTGTGTTTTGGAATCTACTGGAATTTGGGATGGACTTCAATGGTCTGACCTTTTTCATTGGTGGTTCCAATAGCAACGTACCTGAACGAAGGAAAACATGGTATGATAAATTTCATACATGTGAAATAGTCCTGAAATATTGGATGAGGAAGAATCCTGAAATATTGGATTTAATGTAGTCCTGAAATATTGGATAAGGAAGAATCCTGAAATATTGGATGAGGAAGTATCGTGAAATAATGGATAAAAGGTACCCACACTGAGGACAGTGTGATGAAGGATGGCCGAATGTTAAACGACGAGATCAGTCGTATGAGAGAGAGCAGGGAAATCCCTCATGCTCTATTAGGTAGCATAGAGTAGGCTGCGAAACGCAGCTCGGTGGATGTGGCAGGCAAATTGGGTTAATATCAGTTTTTGCATCTGACCAGGAAGGGCGTCTGTCCGAGTTCGCGTCCGCGCAGATAGTTTCGGTACTAGGGTTTATTTAGTGAATTTTACACAAGTCAGTAATATTCAAAAAGTAAAAGTGCAAACGTTTGATTCGTTCTTCGATTGACAACCAAAAACAGCTATCCTTTCAATATACAATTAAGATTTAGGTACTAGTGAATCCGTGCGAGAACTTGCAAGCAATTTTTGATTTTAGAATATTCTCGGTCCTAGAACACCTCTGTCTTAAATTGATAGAATGATTCAAGAGGTATTTGTACCTACTATAAAAATATTATGTCCTAAAAAACTCGTGCGAGAACTCTCGTACATTTTTTTTATCAAGTCGGAAATATTTTAAAAGTGAAAGTGCAACTTTTCGGTGATCCACCAGTGCTTTATTTATTTGACGAGCAGAGAAAGGGATTTTGGATCTTGAAATAATTAATTTGTACAAGCAAACCCCTGAGAGAACTTTCACGCGTTTCTGTCCTAGGGAAGATGTTAATGCGGCCTAATATTTATGTAGTTCAAATGTAATTGTGCTGTCCTTCAAAGTATTCTCTGTTCTTGGATATCTCATTTGTTCAACTTGGTTTGGAGTGATAGCCTGAAAAGGTAGCTCTACCAAAAATATTATGTATTAAAGAGTAGTCGTGCGATAACTCCCATGTGTTTTTTCGTGACCATAATATTTTTTTAAATAAAGATTCTTTAGAGTTACTTTTCTTTGAATCCTAAAAGGCTATCAAACCAAAAGAAATAATATATAATGTGCAAACGAACCCATGAAACTATCATGCGATTTTTTTACAACTTGGTAATATTTACACAGTTCAAGAGAACTAGGATACATGCGTTGTGTATGCTGTAAAATTTATAAAAGCTACACCGGACTGAGTCTTTGTACTGAACTACCCCGGATTGTCAGTGTATTAATGTGAAACCATTTCTGCTCAACCACTTGAATTTCACTACCATTTCAGACTAAGAAGCGGCAACACATTGTCTAACAATAATCTGTGGCACATCTCTATGACCCAGTAGAGAACATACTTCAGCTACAATTTCCACACACCCCGCTCGCCGGACTCAGTTAGCCTGAGCAAAACTTTACAAATTTCCGATACACAATCTCCTTGTTGTGTCCTGTGGTAAGATGTAGGGCATCATACACATTAAAACGCCGACGACTCCCCGAACGTGGTAGATGTGGGGAAGGGAGGCGAAACTTTTTCCTTTCCTTGCTACAACACAAAAAAGAGTGAGAAAACTCGGGACAGCAATAATGATACGAGGATGACTGTTGCCACATCCTTAATGCTCTTTTCTAATCAATCGGTTGAACGGCACAGTGAAAGACTATCTCTCTGTATATAGGAATTGGTTTCTTTTTTCCCCTTTACCCATTATGACACCTTGGCAGTTTGCCAATTTTTGTTCCCTTTAATCCTCTGCCAATACACATATCTGCAATACAGTCAGTCCGTATGTGTGCACTTATTCGGTTCGCTCCAACCGATGCGATATGCGCTGAGCTGATGTGGATCTCGCTCGTCGAGTGCACAAGATTATATCGAGGAAGTCTACAGATTTTGTGTTGGGATAAGGAGGTCATGCGATGATGATACGATATTGAATGGCTTGGGGTTAATTCTTGGAGCTGCATAATGCTTCCCCCCCCCCCCCCACCCAACAGAAGCTGATGATAATGAAACACCTAAGCAGCACAAAAGGACCTACTCCAGTCTTTATTTCAAGAATCGTGTACGTGAAGCATCCTCAATGGTGGCACTCCATGAGCAGCTCCATTGTGTTGTGTACTGTGTGCACAGATCACACAAAAGAGAGTTGGAGTACACAGCATCAAGTAGCAGCAGAAGCTACAATATGAATCCTGGTTGCCTGGAGCCGGGAAAATTGGAGCGCAGTACCCCGAAGAGCGTTTTGGAAACAATAATGAAGATGAAAAGTTATGCGTTTAAGGGATGAAAGGAGAATTCTTCTCTGTGTGTATACACAGAGAACAGATGAAATGACTATGGCGACGAGGACATGATGATGATGGTGATGATGATGACGATGACGATGACACTATGCTGATGATAATGCGAATGGTTGGAGTGGGAAGGCAGGCACTGGCGACGATGGCGGTTGCCTTGGTTACTTTTGACAAGCCTCTGACACCTGGGGGAGGAGAATATGACTACGATACAGTGTGTTTAAGAAAAAACTCATGTCCAATGAAAAATTCAGTAGAGAGACATTCCCAGCTACAGGCACAGACAAAACAAAGAAGCCAAACAGTATTACAGCCTACAGAGTTTATGATAGAGTTGTGCTGTCAAATGGTGATGTCCCTCGATTGAAGTTTCATTTTCGAAAGAAGATTACGGGTCGTTAGAGGGGGTCGCTTTGACCCAAAATCTATGCATATAACAGTACAATCTTTGTTGGAATACGAAATTCTCACCGCATGTTTAAGGACTTGCAGCGTCGCATAGTGATGCTAACTCCAGGTGATAGTCCTCCCCGTTGTATCGCAAAAGAAACTTATTTAACTGGAGTCATGGGCCTTTTTAAAACGCCCGGCGCGAAATTATAATACAATTTTCAAGATTGGTGCTTGAAGTTGTAATTTTGTGTTACAGAAATTTGTTACACTTTTAGAAATTGCTGCCTTGCTACCGTCTCACTGGAGATATTTATGAACCTGGATCCCTGTAGTGTGAAGCTTGAACATATCCACAAACAGAAAAACTCGAGAATTATTTGTGTATTGAGTGAGGACAGATTTGTGAAAGAGAACATCAAACGTGGCTGATCGCACAAATTTGATCAAAGTTGTACGACCGAAAGTGAAAGATCATGCATACATATCCCAGCTGGATATAAGTGGACTGATGTTGGTCCTTAAATGCAACCATCTCAGTTATTTGTCGAGCATAAATCTACATAGGTACTCATGAGTAATGTAGGAAAAGGTATTTTTCCTTTAGAAGTCCATCAATCGCATCCGTTTTGAAATCATTCAAGGCATTAACAGATTATTGCCTATGTAAGATATGCTTGGAATTGTATCCGCTCTCTGTAACTTGTACTAAGTTCTCCACTTGAACCAAATTTCAAAACAGTCAGAGCGTGTTATCCAAAATGTTGTGCAGATAGAACTCAAGAACTCAATCAAAGAAATGGCTACTGGTCTTTATACAGATCTTAAACGAAGATCGCAGCATATGAGGATCGGTGATCGTGCATTGACAATGATTTTTTATAAATATAAATTGATCTACACGAGTTCAGATGCGACAATACCGCATATCGTGAATACAACCAGCACTGGTCATGCAATATTCGCCAAAGAAAAATCTAGGATCACTCGAAGATCTTATCATCTCATAGCAGAGACAAAGAATTAGGCTCAATGCTGAAAATATTACACAAACGTTAAAGGCGATAAGATAAAAATCTGATTATCTGGAACCGAAAAGAACTATTTCTGTAGATACAAAATTCGCACCGAGATCTTAACTCTGAATGACCGAAATAAATATAAATTGATAGTCTCGATCGTCTGATCGAGCTTAGGTGATCTTCTTGTGAAATTTTACATCAACAGTACTATAAAGAAGTCGTTGATCGTACATTGACGTTGATCACCGGAAAGGATTGACTCCGGATCTGGAAAAGTAGGTACCAACGAGATTGTAAGTGGTAATGGGATATATATCTACTGATTGTACCTACATTAAACCACCGAGATCTGGTCCGCGATCAGAATGTGCAATTTTCTTGTACGAAGTGTAACGTTGGATCTTGACAAGGATTAGAGTATTCCATTCAACATTCATCACCGTGAATTTAATCTTTCCAAACGAATTTAATCTTTTCAAACGCTTTTAATCTTTCCGAACGAATTTAATCTATAATGGATGATTATCGAATTCAATCCTTCATCCAAAATGCTGAGTTTCGAATTAAATCTTTTTTTTAAACAAAGGTAAAGTATACCAATTTATTATTTTCAGAAATCTTACCAATATCAGAATTCATACAAATTCTGTTTAAATGTCTTCTTTAATCCTCGTCGCCAAAATGTAGAATATCAATATATTATTCTCTCGATATTATTCTGTCGAGTGTTGTTTATTGAATGATTTTAATATCTATATTATTTTTATACAATATAGGAACTACCTACTATAAATAATTCATATTCTAAACTTCAGTAGTATATACTTCAATATTATACACTACACTAGCTAAAAAAAATATAACGGACATCTTAAACGAAGATGTGCCATTGATGTCTACTAATCGTCTCTACGGTGAACAATTGGTTAACATTTAATTTTTAGGTTTAGCTGTATCTATCTTTATTTAAATGATTCGTGTCATGTACGTACTTGATGGATGGTATTATTTTTCATTAAAAAAGGTCTACGTCTCCGGTGTCAAATATATAAAAGTCGTAAATCAAATATTAAGAATTTTTTAAGAAAGCACTATCTTGTGCCAGAAGATACCATAAACCGATCTATTGCTACACTTAGTCATCACGTTTAAAGTGCAGTTGCACGGATAGTTAGGTTTCACCCAATTTAACATTTTCAATGCAGTATTCTAAACGACAGGGGACCATTAACTTATTTTAACCCAAACAAGCTTTAAGCATCGTAACGCAGTAAATTGCCATTTGATCACAAGAGGTATGATCTATTATAAGAAGAGGGTTCTCATACTGAATGCCAGAATGATCAAAATCATGCATTAAAATATAACTTAGTTTATAAGGCGTAAAAGAGACTCTTTGGAAAGATTTAACCTTACAAGCTTTGCACTATTCATTAACATTTGATCTCCAGAGGCATAGTTTCCCCATATAGCTGGTTGATGTCCACATTAAATTTAAGCTCTGTCTAAATCATCTGACAAATAATCATACCCAAACAAGTTCTAAGCGCCGCCTTAAAGTAAGCCTTTTAAAAAAAAAAGGTTCATGGCGATCAAAGTCGCATTATAAAACTTCACAAGACGTAATATTTTAACTCACAACATAAGACCCCCGCACGTCGTAAGTAAGCCAGGCATCCATCCACATACCACAACCAATAGTTTTCAAAACTAATTTTAACCACCTGCTTTTGAGGCGAAGACTCTCACAACAAACAGGATCACTTGTGGCTCTGAACACCAAAGTTACAACGACAATACCCAACAAATAGAATGAAAAGGTCCCAAAAGCCAGCTTTACCGCGTTAAACATGACTTTTTACCAAAATTCAAACGACAATCTCGCACTTTCCTTACCACACTGTGTTGTACTTCACAGAAAATAAAAAGAAAAGGACAACAACTAATCTTTGGGTTTGAGAAATTTGTATCTACAAAGGAAATTACATGCTATGCGGTCGTTCGCTGCTGATACCGACACAACACAAGCAGCAGTCAGCGCCGAGATCCTGTTTAAGGGTGGCAACATGAGATGCAGGCGATGTATGGGTGGATGTCATAATCACGGTGAAAAGTCAGTCCCAAAAATATGAAGGCAGCACCATACCTGGCGTTAGTTTTGGTTTGTTAAACTTTTGTCACAAGGAATTCAATTGACACGCTGACAGGCGAGCACCTCATACATATATTTGTATATGTTTGCGGACGTGAAAGTGGATGTTGAAAAGGCAAACAAAGATCCCCAAAATTAATGTCTCATTTTCGTTTTGTTTGCCGGGGTGGGATGGGGCTCGGCTAGATGTTGGGGGGAACTGATAGAAAACTTTAGGAGAATGTTCACCTGCCAGGAAGGAGCATAAATTACATTAGCTGGCGCGTTCATGAGACGTGTCTTCCACTTATTGCATGTGACTGCTGCTTGTTCGGTGTATACCTACTTACAAACTGAAAGGGGAACAGCACCACCACCACTACTACCACCACCGATGGAGTTGGGTAGCGAATTTCATATACAAAACGGAAGTTACACACAGCTTTTTCTTCCATGTATTTTTTTTTTTTATTTAATTTTTTTTTGCGAACGAGAATGACTCTGATGTTGCTACTGCTAGCTCCGCCAGAGATATGTATTTTTAATCTACGTCAAAGTGACAAATTGGGGCTGTTTGGCGCGCTCTCTTGCTCTCGCTCGCAAGGTGAGCTTTTTGTTGACGTCTGACAGGGGAGGGTCGGGAGTTTCTATGATTTGTTGTAAGGCTGTGCTGTGCCTGCCTTCCAGCCACCTGGTGAAAATGCTATTTTTGCTATTTTCGTGTATAATCCAGGCCAAGGGTGGAAGGTGGCGTCGTCATCGTCGTGGCAAATGGTGAAGGCATTCCGCTCGAAGGCAAAAGAGTTTAATGTAATGCAATTGCTGGGTAATCTGAATGCCATTGTAATGCAGTAGGTGGGTGATAAGATAAAAGGGTGGTCTTTGCGTAGCGGAAAATTTCTTAAAGTGCTTTCCCTTTAAATATCCTGGGGGGGAATTCTCTCCGGTTGAGGTTTTGTGGTGCGCCAAGCAGCAAAAGACAATACGAATTCGTGTAGCTTGAGGTAAGACCTTTAGCAAGGAGTTTCTACATATATTGCAGAGAAGAGAACAGCTCAACAATTTGTCTTAGTATTTGATGGATTTGTGTTGTGGGAGTTGTGTTGTGTAGGGTGGGGGAAACGAATTGATGTTTCGGAATGTTTTCGACGCTGTGAAAGGGATGCTGTTGAATTTACACGAATTTGAAGTTGTAGAGAGAGCCAACGAATCAACGAACGAAGAAACTGCTGCTGGAAGATATTGAAAGCAGACACATTTTTAAAGCAGCGTACGCAGGTGGCCGACAAACGCTACTAAATGGAGTACGGATTATATGGAAACTGTGAATTTTGTGCGGTCTGGGACAGGAAGGAAAAAGGAAGAGGACTTACATCGGTATAAAGGCTTTTTAGCATGAAAATTATAAGCGAATTCAGAACAGTGGCCAAAGACGCAGCAGCTGCAATAGCTGCCAAAATCCCTCCCAGAAGAACTATTCAAAAACAATAAGCTTCGGAAGCATTAAATAAAGTGCACGACTGGGTCGAACAAAACTTTCTCATTCGTTAAAAGTTTGGTTGCATTCACAACGAGGCTGAAAAAGGGAAATATTTGCTTAAATGAAGTTTTGCGTAGCTGTTATTGCATTTTTATCGGAAGTGGGGAGATTATAACAAAAATATTCTGGAAAATAGATCGGGATTTGTGCAATCATTTTTGAGAAATAATTAATAATCTGATTTATCCGAATTTTTTGAGAAAAACTATGTACGGGATCTTATTTCGAATACTGATTGTATCTTTTTATATGTATTTTGATCAAAATCGTTAGAGCGGTTTTTGTAAAATTTGGCAGACAACACAGTACCACATATTGCAATGTTTAGTTTGAAAAATACAACTGCTTAGCTATTCAGTTGAAAACCAAACACAAGTTATTGTACTACTTGGTTTTTAAAGTTTCATCGAAATCGAAAATGGGGTTTTCGAGATATGAGTAGTTTTTAAAATAAGCGTTTTCAGTGATTCGAATTAAAAATAAAGAGCGCAATAATTTTGGAAACATCATCTTTACTCTAAGTTTTCAATTTGGTCAAAATCGTTAGTGCCGTTTTCAGGTAAACCAAAGAAAACTATATTTTTCAAAAATGACTTTTTTTAATACAGAGAAAAACTGAGTTTTCAATTAAGTTAGAAACGACCATATTACCTTAGACATTAATTTTTGTTACAATCGTATGGACCGTTTTCGAGATATGTCCAAATTTCAAAAGTACCGTTACTCGATTTTTTAGCGGAAAACTGAGTATGCAGTTATGTTTACCTCACATACTTAAGCATATCAAATTATATCAATTTATACAATACATATCAATTTTTGTCGAAATCGTTAGAGCCGTTTTCGAACAAATCAAACTGCTATGAAAATTTTGTATGTAAAGTACCATTAATATTGAGGTTACCATGCAAAAAAAAGGCCCCGAACTGTAAGCCCCCAAACTTTAAATCCGAAGTTTGAACGAAATCCGTTCAGCCGCTTAGGCTGTAGGCCTCGGGACATACAGACAGACAGACAGACGGACAGAATTTTGCGACCCACTTTTTTGAGTTCGCCTATCATCGTAATGTCAGAATTGGTTAACATCTCGAGTTCGAAATTATGTACGAATAAAATATCTTTCTCTTACTACGTAATGGAGAATGTTAAAAATGAAAAAGAAGAGGAGTACACATAAATCAATGTTCAGAAGGCAAAAAACAAAAACTTGGATCATAAATATTATTTACGATAGCTTTTCATGAGAAATCGATTGATGTATGACAACCCTAAGGTCACGTTAAGATCTTTTTTGTGGACAAAGGCACAGAAACAAATTCAAAACTGCTGCCCCAATTTTCTTCAGCTCCACATTTACTTAAATATTTATTAACCCCTCGTGGGCGCAATAATTTTCCCCAACAAATGTATTAAATTACCGCCACAAGGGTATCTCCTAATTGGACAGTATCCACCACCAATCCAAGCAAGAACTGTAGACTACCTTTGAACCATAACATGGGAAAAACAAAAACCAGTCTGTCTTGATTAGGGCGATAAATCAGAGAAAAATAAGTGATTCGAAAATTGCCCGCTGAAACTAATTTCACTTTACGACAGTGATGTCAAATCTGTCTTAACTTATGATTTACAATGTTTCCATTCCGTTGGTGGGAATAAATTGAAAAATTTAATTTCACGCGGAGTAGAAGTTAGAGTAAATTTCTTTCCACCTGAGGTGTGTCCTTCCACTTTGTGTAACTTAATTTTCTGATTTCTGAAACCAAACTCCATAAACCTTCTTTATGGCTATATAAAACTGATCAGCCTTGTTGCCTTTGAAATAGATTTGCTGAAAAAAGGTTTTACGAGCTAACCACAACAAAGCATGACACACAAATTGAAGAATAACTTTGTTTCATTTTTTTTACATTTGTGTAAAAACAAATTACCGTAAATTTCTTACAACAAGAGTTGGCCAACTTAAGCCCGACAATTTTAGAATTAATAACCACTGACACAAGGGACACAATACAATAGACGAAACGAACAACAAAAATTCCATAAGGACCCAGGCAAGCATGAAGACCTAATAACCCTTAACACGATTTTACGACTTGTATGGAAGCGATACAAATTTCCGAAAATGAGTACAAGAAGCAAAGGTTGCTCCTCCACCTCACTTTCGATGTCTCATCCCGATGCGATCCTTTGTTACATATGGTAATGAAATTTTATTCTCATATTTATGGGTAATTTCAATATTCTTTAGACAACAATGTCGTGTAAGTCGCCGAGCTATACTACGCACAAAATGGGTGGCATACATTCGAAAACGTACTTTTAAGTACTTTTGAGTGAAACGTTTACGTTGCGCGGCGAGGAGGGACCAATTTGGCGGGGAAGAAAGTTTGGCGTTTTTACGTGAGGTCTTTATTTTGATATATATTGCTGAGGGGCAGGTTCTTTTTATGGTTATGCAAATGAATGGTGCTTGTTGGAGAAAAGGTTGCACGCGTGACGTAAGTAGTAAATCATCTATCAAACTTGGATCAATAATGGGTGTTTATTGTTTGAAAAAGGCAGGGGCATAGTTCACAAGGAGAAATATAATACAGTTGGGGATTTAATGCAGTCGTGGAAGTTGGAAATCAATTATTGGATTATTCGTTGGATTGCCCATGTAGCACACCTTCTTGTTGGCTTACTTGCTGCAAGATGGCGGTGGGTCTCTCTGAATTAAACCTTTTTATAAGGTTATTTGAGCAGTTATTTTTAGTTCTGACGAAATGAAAAAAGCGAACCTTGCTCACTGGATAGTAGTTAAGAAAATGGAACACTCCAATGAAACGAAAAAGCATCAGATTATTATCTACTATCTCAGATGGAATGAAAAAGTGACAGGAAACTTGAGTGTGCGTTGTGATGCATCTAGGAGAACAGAGTTTATGTGTCGTAGGACAGTTAAGTACAAACTCAGATGAAACGAAAATGCGACAGGAATCAGTGAGGTTTCGGACGAAATGAAGCATGGAGGAAGAACAAAATGGCTACAGACCAAGTTTCAAACTTATTTCTATTTCGCCTCGGTGATGTTATAGTGAAACTTATATCAAAGGTAAAAAACAAGTGAAAACGGGAGAGGGTGACACGTTCCGGAAGAATAAAATGTTGAAAAGAAACGAAAAGGCGACTTGGGGTAGAGAACATAAAGTTGGATAACCCCTTTTATTACTTATTTTCCGCCAGATGGCGGTGATACTTAGCTCGAAGAACTTCCTTTCCTGTATAGTATTTTGTTTTTATTTAAATGCTTTTGTTGAAAGAGCATAATTTCGCTTCCTAGATGCATACAGATAGGTGTTACTTTTGCACTAAAATTGGTGTAAGTTGTAGTACTTTGGAATTATGTCTCAAACAAAATAGTGATTTCTTTCTAGCGCCAAACGACTTCCTTATGAGTATAACTAGCATGTGGGAAAATATAGGGTGAGAATATGACTCTTTTGAAAAAAAATGCAAAGAAAATTTCGACAGTAATTTCTCTTAACTTAGGAAAAAAAACCAAAATTCTTTGTCGCGAAATAACATTCAAGTGAAATGAAAAGTCAAATGCCGTCTCCCATCTACCTATCACCTGCAATAAAACAAAGTGTCAAATTCGCATGCACAAAACGACATTCAGGGTTTGTTTGTGTGTGTGTTTTTTTTAAATGAGCTGCAATCGATGAAGGAATACGCTGCAAATAAATAAATTGAATAGAAAATCCATTATTCATTTACTATGACCACAAGCAAAAACCGCTTAAGTCTAAAAATAAAATTATCGGAAAAATAACTTTGAAACTCAATTTTAAGTTTGGAAGAAATCTATCACATTTAAGAAACAAAACTTTACAGATTAGGACTTCAACAACAATTGTATAGACAATTTTTAATTTTTTCAATTTGTTTATTTTAATTTTTATTGGAAAAATCCTTTTTACATTTTTGTTTTAGGTCGACTTAAGCGGTTTACGATTGTCACAGTTATAAAACCAACAATCGCTCAAGCACGACTATTTAAAAAAAAAAGTTTAAAAATGTCAAACCAACTCAAAAGACCCTTCTCGCAGCATTATGATGATTAGAGTCTTCGAGTATGAAATTGGCAACCTGGGTGCTAATAATACGTATAAGGTAATGATAGACACCAACGCAAATAGTGTGCCAGACTGGGTCGCATCAATCTTTTGCGATCATTACAAGTTCTTCTCTGTTGACAATGCCAACTAAAAGCTTGTGTTTAAATTATATACCAACAGATTTATAGAACAGTATTTAAGAAACCTAACCTAAAAAATTAACAGAATTGCCACTACAAATCTATCCAAAAATAGAGGCATCATATCCATTGGGAATGATATTAACCTGCTCTTATTTTCGACAGCTACTGCGCGGGCAAAGGACATCGAGCCCCGGTTGATGGGATTTGGTCTTTAAACTTTCGTTGCCATATTTCCTCTATGGGAAAAATGCACTGTCGTTGACGGAGAAGTTTGGCGAAATGCCTGATAAAAATGCCACCATGAAAGCGATGGAAGCTCAACATTCAAAGTTGCTTTGCAGAAACAGTGATGCGATATTTTTAACAATCCAAAGTGAGTTTAAGTTATGTAACTTGTTTTTATGGGGTACGATGTCGAATGAAAGATGGGAAAAGGAATTAATTTCCGATATTGGTGGACTCCTCTTCTACACTCTAGGGTATGAAAAAGTGCAAGCTAACTTCCCTCTTAAATAAGTAATGCGATCGACTATCAGATTGAATAAGCACTGTATTTTAATATTAAGAAAGACGACTTGTTGAGCTGTTAAGCGATTTGTTGCAAATGACTGTCTTCATTTCGAAGTAAACCCGAATCAGTTGAGCGGAATTAAGCCAGACACATGCATCTACATACAATCTACAGCTATATACCACTTTTCTGGGACGAATAGAAATAACCTTTCCCATTCCTAGTGTCTTAAGTGGGACCCTTTTTATCAAATTACTATCCACTGAGACCATATTACTACGGCTACAAAAACCGTGGAGTGAGCTAAAAGTTGGAAGTACGGACGGGAGCGTTATAGCCATGGAAAATTAAAAACAAATAAATAGGTAAGTAGGGACCCTAGGCCGAGCTTATAATAGCCATTCGTTTCGTGTGAGTTTGGGACGATTGCAAGGGACCCAATTTTATACCGGTCCCAACTGCTAATTGGCAAGCTCTTTCATGACAGCTATACTCTCAGACGTTCGCGAGAAGTGGCGCTGTGAAAAAAAACCTTTAGATTTAATTTGCGTTTTTCCGGGGATCGAACCTGGGACTATGTAAGGTTAGAAATACAAATTTTGTAGGCCAGGAAAATCTAATTTGCTTAGGAAGTTCGCACGAAAATGCGAAACAATGTGTCAACTTTTGAGCACATTTATGGCCCTTAAGACGCAGAAAAAATGACTTATATCAACTGCTAAGTGCAGCAATATATCAAAAAGGAGTTTAAAATATCGACAATCAACTTATGTAGATTTCTGAGGACGAAAGAAGTGAGTTAACGATAAAAGTTCTTGCGCCAACAAAAAATCACAACCAATCGCGTGTCTTTGCTAGGATCAAGGCAGAGGGCCTTATTAATAAACATTTTTAGTTTCGACTCAAAATTTTCGTAGTTCACAGTGGCTATATTTTCCATACAAATTTCGCAATTGTGAGCTTCCGTAAATTTGAAGTCGAGACTAATTATTTATTTTATTGGTATCGTGCAGAGAGTATAACTTCAACTCTTTGGTTTTTCTTTAAGTGACTAGGTGAAGCCTGAATTAGTTAGGTTAACTATAAGAAGTAGTTCTTGAAGGTGATAACCTAAGGAAAAAGATGTCATATTTACAAATATCAACTACATAGCTTGTTCGCTAAATGCAAACCACTTCAACAAACACATTTCCATCAACAACTACAACCAATTGGACAAAAGACGGTCTACATCCTCTTGCAATTATAGCGATAGCGAAAAAGAAAACCTTCGAGCGGATTACTGCAATCCAATTACCATGCCCAAGAACTTATTGATAACAACTCATCTTATCCCAAAAAATAAGAGAAAAAGAAAATCCACTTACTTTCTTACGACTGAAGGATAATGAAACGAGGTTGTAAGCGTTTTCTCCTTTCATAATTGCTTTCCCAATCTTTCATACAATACCTACACACACACACACACACCAACAACAGTGTATCCAACTATCCTTTTGGCTGAGCGCAAGCGATTGTGTGTTTCTATTATCCCTTTACTCGAAATGAAGAAAGCCACATCGCTCGCCTGCGCCTCCCCGCCGATCCAATTGTATCGAAGCAATCCGCAATTCTCTGCAAATGACAAGATTTATCCATTTTGTCTTGACATCTTCACGAACAAACATCTTGAATCCCTTACGTGTGGCATAGCTGTGCACATTCAAGAAGAAATTGTTCCTAGAAGTCGGCACGAGGGAGATGACGCTCCTCTATATAGAAGACTGCTTCCAGTCGACCTCTTTGTCGTTGGCTTCTGGTTAACCCGGGGTGGAGTTCACCCCAAATCCCCGCTACAGCATAAAGTTAATGCTGTGTGTTGTGATTTCTTGGGAAAATCCATCGGCAGCCAAAAAATCCGTCTTTGAGACTGTAACTCTCGTCTCCTGCTCGCAGTGTAATAAATTTAAATTCTTTCCATTTTCTATGCAATTGTGTGTCTGTTTCCCTATTCGTCTTCGCCTTTGTGCAGGCGATGTTGATTTTTTTTTCTTTTGGCTTCTTTTGTTGTTATCCTGTACTTCGTTTGGAGGAACTTATTCGTTGGTACAATGTAAACACTTTTAAGCGCAAAGTTGCTACACTCACTCATAAGACCATGTGAGCTATTTATTTCCCTTCAAATAATAACAAACAAGCTGTAGATGGAAGGCGCCGATACAGCGCGGGAGGACACGCAAAAAGGATCATAGTCCAAAATTAGCATAGCAAAGCAGAGAATAAAAATCGATTTACTCGATCCAAGAGGAAATATTTACACACAGCGGATGGAGGGTGGACTTTTACGAGGAATGGAGCAACTTTCCGCATGCATATCAATTACTTTATTGTGAGCTTTCGCTGCCTCACTCTCGGAATCGCCAGCAGCGCTAGAGAGGTAATAGGAGATCTATGCAAATGTTTAAATTTGCAATTTCTACTCACTTTCGATTTTGGCCTCGGGTTCTGACGGTTTCTGTGTGTGCCTGGGTGTGTGTGTAGGGAAATCTGTTATCCTTGAGCAAGGAGATTGCAAACTGTTGACTTTTTACACAATTTTACGATTTTAAAGAACCATCGATTTGGTATCGTCTGGTGGTATTATCACGTATTTGTGAAAAGACCTTCAGGTGCACATTATGTTATATAGCGTGTAGCTGTAGCTTGTGGTAGTTAAGCTGAGATTGGTGTGGACGTTCGGTGAGCAGCAATCGGGCTAATGTATGCAGATTACGGGCAAATTGTATGGCAGCTGATTGAGGGTGGTGGCTTAAATTTAGTCATATAGAGAGTTACGGTGGAAGATAGGTACGAGTTTGTGCAGCACCCTTTAAGCAAATGTCAAAACCCAGGTTGTCTGATGAGAGGTGTGGCAAAGGCGGGTCTTAGTTGTTGATGAAGACTTGGATATGAGGTGTCAGGCAAAAGATTGACATGTAACAGCGTACGGCAACCGTTTAGCAAATATCAAATCCAAAGTAGTTATCGTGTGGAATGCGGATGATGGATCTAGCTAGGACAGAGATTGTGGGACTTGCAATGAATTTCGAGCTATATAGTAGTACACTCAGCAGATATCAAAACCAAGGCAGTTATCATTTGAAATTTCTAATGAGGGATGAGGCAGTGTTATTAACTCGTGGGAAATTTACATTTTCGTGGGAATTTCGATGGTAAGAAACCGTCTCGTGGGAAAAAGGGAACAAATAAGATTTCGGTAAGATTTTGTGAGAGATTTGGTCAACTTGCAAAAAAAAAAAAATTCCATCAAACCTAATATCATATTTCTAGTACCTTATTCTGTGTTCACAAAACAAGCCTATCTAAGTGACTTGTTATGAAATATATCTAAAGGGTGATTTTTTAAGAGGTTTAGAACTTTTTTTAAAAAAAAAAACACAAAAAATTCGAAAAAATGAATGAAATATTTATTTGAATTGATAGTTTGAACCTTGCAATTTAATGTTTAAAGATAATTTCATGCAAATGTTGACCGCGGCTGCGTCTCAGGTAGCCCATCCGCTGGCATACTCTTTCACACATATCGGCCGGTATCTCACGAATGAATGCATGGATGTTGGCTTCCAGTGCGTCAATCGAAGCGGGCTTGTCCCTATACACATTAGCCTTGGCATACCCCCACAAAAAATAATCTAATGGTGTCAAATCGCACGATCTAGGCGGCCAATTGACCGGCCCGAAACGTGAAATTAACTGTTCACCAAACTCGCCTCGCAATTGCGCCATTGTTTCGCGTGCTGTGTGGCATGTGGCACCGTCTTGTTGAAACCACATATCATGCAAGTCAAGAACTTCCATTTCGGGCAAAAAAAAGTTTGTTATCATCGCTCGGTAGCGTTCACCATTGACAGTAACGCTGCGATTCGCATCATCTTTGAAGAAATATGGCCCAATAATGCCGCCGGCCCATAAACCGCACCAAACAGTGGCTTTTTTGGGATGCATTGGTAGCTGTTGCAATGCTTCTGGCTGATCTTCACTCCAAATGCGGCAATTTTGCTTATTTACGTACCCATTCAACCAAAAATGAGCCTCATCGCTGAACACAATTTTTCGATAAAAAAGCGGATCCTCGGCCAGCTTTCCAAGAGCCCATTCACCAAAAATTCGGCGTTGTGGTAGGTCGGCTGGCTTTAGTTCTTGCACCAGCTGCATCTTAAAAGGCTTTACGCCCAAATCCTTCCGCAAAATTTTCCACGTAGTGCTGTAACAAAGGCCTAACTGCTGGGAACGGCGCCGAATCGACATTTCGCGGTCTTCTGTCACACTAGCTGATACGGCCGCAATATTTTCTTCACTACGCACAGTACGTAAACGTGTTGGTGGTTTAATGTCCAACAAAGTAAATTTGGTGCGAAATTTGGTCACAATCTTCCGAATAGACTGCTCAGAAGGTCGAGAATGCCGATCATAAAATGGAAGCAGCGCGCGATGAACATTTCGAACCGAGCACGAATTTTGATAGTAAAATTCAATAATTTGCAATCGTTGTTCATTTGTAAGACGATCCATGGTTAAATTGCAAACCAAACTGAAGCTGTTTGACAGTGACACAAGGTACTAAACACACGTCAGCTGTCAAAACCAGTGTTGCCAAAACCAAACCAGCTAAAAAATCACCCTTTACTACAAATCAGGGATGGAAAAGTCCATACAATTGTATCGAATTCGATTCAAATGAGTTTGCTCGAGTACAAAAGTACAATTTGCCTTAATTCGATACAATTTATCCATCTGTATCTTTCGAATTCTGTTGCAATTTGCAAAGCTTTTCCTAAGAAAACAATTAAAATAATCCAGATGATGATGTTTTTATGTAATTTTGAAAGACATAAACAAGAAAATTAATATTCAAAATCCCTTTCTAAATTTTCTGGAGTATTTTACATCAGAAGTTGTATCAGCAGTTGTATCAGGAAAATCTAATTTTGTATTGAATTTTGTTTTTGAATTTATTCGCTAATGAAAAAAAGAATATTCAACAAATTACCAATGCTAAAAAATTCATCAATTTAAATATTATTCAATTTGAGAATTTTGAGCTGAAGTAAATTCAATTAAAAACGAGTGTATTGCTGATGTTTTAAATTTACAAAATTGCTCAAGCCGTTCTCGCTATTCCTCATTCATCAGCAAATGTCGAAAGGATTTTTTCTTGCCAGACATTAATAAATTTCAAATGTCGAAACCGACTTCAAGTCGACACTTGCTGGGCTTTGATTGAAACAAACAAATTTATTAGAAACTCATCCTGTTCTGAGTTTCAAGTTCAGGGCAATATTTTCAAGATTAATGAGCAAATTGAGAGTATAAAGCCTGAAAAGCTCATAGATTAAAAATATAAACTATTTTTTTTTTGTAGGTTTGTATAGTTTTGCTAGGAAGTCATTAATATTTTGTTAATTTATTTTTGTTTGTTTTTAAAAATAAAATTTTTTAAATTCAATTCTGTATACAAAAAAAATTGTTCAATACAACTTGCTCCATTTCAGTACGATCTTACAACAGTTTTCAGTACAAATTGAAAATGGCATTTTCAATTCCTGCTACAAATTACAAAACACGTAAGAGACTAACAGTTTCACATTTTTGTTTTGTCTTTCATTTACACATTTTGAACTTCTCCTTCTAACTTCCACCGGTATTTTCATTGCTTATGTTTTCAACTGAGTTGCTGTTTTTATTTATTATCGAACAGTTTCTTATTATAGAGATTATTTGCGCTATACACAAACAATATGATATTATAATGAATTATATGTTGTTTTTTTTCATGAATTGTACCAATGTGATTTTTTATGTGTATCCAGTAATAAAATGACTGCTTATCTTATTCTTCCAATTGAATTCCTTAATATAAAATATTTTTTTGCCCTCTTTTATTTTTTGTTAATAAAAATATTAAAAATAAGCTGTTTTTTTTTTTAAATTAAACAAGTGGGAAATTTGTGGGAATTTTGACACGGTCCAAAAAGGAAACAAATTAGCTTCCCGAGGGAAAAACCATCTCAATGACATACCAACACTGGGATGAGGCAATGGCGGGTCTTATTGTAAAGTATTGACAAAAGGTTGTCCAGTACTTTGATGTTCAATCAATCAAATGGGTTGAAATTTTTAAGGATTTCAAGCCTCCCATTACCGATGGAATATCTTTATCTCTTTGGCGTGTTATGGGTTTTTAGACCACAACTACTTATTGGCATCTACGCTCGTATAGAGTTTTGAATTTTGAGCTCTTGCTTATAATAGCTCATATTCCAAAAATCGGCGAAGATGACTAATTCCTTGCCAAGGAACCTTAGATCTGTAAGCCATACCCCTTTCCTGCCGAGAACTTAAGGACGACTAGCGGAGTTGAAAGAAGGTATAGTATGCAAAAGGTGAACATGTCCCATTTATCAAAGGGAGTAGGCTTATGAAAATGCGATTTAGACTTGTTTTGGGTAGGAACGAGAGTGCATTCGGCGGTTAAAATTAGATATACGACAGACATTTTAGTTAATATCGTGAATGCCCTCGTGGGTTTCATAGCAAGTGTAGCTTAGCTAGGGAACAAGGTAAAGTCGAGACTTTGGAGGCTTTGGAGCATGCTTGTAAGAAGGACGCTGGCGGCAGGTGGGTATTTTGGCGCCATGTTGATGACGGGGCTAAGCAAAAGTTTGTCACAGAATTTTCAGGCGGTGTCTCCAATGTGATGGATTTAGGTGGTCGGCATTAGGTATCGAATGGGATCAACATTTCCGACCTTTGCGAACAGGAAGAGGTTCCATTTATTTACTATTTTGATTATCGGTTGATACCTTTTATGATGGACTTAAGCTCACTTAAAAGGGCCGTTGTCTTCACGAGAAAGAGGAAGCTGATTGGGTCGGGTCTCCAGTACATTAAATATGTTGGAGAGTCATCTTCGATGTCAAGACTAAATATATTGATACGAAGACATCTAAGGGGCAGGAATCTTTGTAGGTGCTTTTTGCAAGACATGGCGTCTTCTAGATCTACACTTGTCAAGGCAAATCCCTTTATATGCATCGGTTGTTTGATGGAACAAGCTCATACGTCTTTGCTACTTTTGAAAACCTCCAAAGAAAGCTACGTTTTGGTTGTATGAGGGCATTTCCTATCCGAACTAGCACTACTTTTGATGCGAACTTGCCTCGTTTTTGTATTTACTTCATAGGCGAAGCTCTCAAGGTCCTTTTCTAGTATACAAATAATTGTAGACTTTCGAATTATCCCACCATCCCTGTCTTTTGTACAAACAACTGGTACGGTTCACACTCATTCTCTTCAAAGTGCGCAACTTGTTTTGGACAGGGCTGTGTTGGGGAAGTGATTCTTCCAATTGTTTCAGACAGACTGCATTAAGCCCGTGCCAATTCCTTTAGCTAAATCTAAAATAGGTAGGTGTGACAACCGACAAACTCTCAGAATTTAATCCAACGACTGCTCTGACATGTACTGGTCAACGTTTAAGGACACTTTGGTATAAGAAAAAATTAAATCTTTGTTGATCTTCCTCTTAAAGGACCTTACACCTAAACCTGTGCTGGGTCTGCTGGCAACTTTTGAATGAGTTGATAGGGATCGAATGCATGACTTTTTGGGTTGCGCTGCCACAATTATTTTATAATTTTGTTACAATGCTACTTTTTTTTCGCTTTGTTAAACTTTTTCCCATTAAAATCTTTTTTAGTTTTTTTCGTTAAAAAATATTAAAAAGTTGAACTGGCAGCACTTTTTTCTTTCATACAAATTTCTACCAATTTCAATGTATTTGTTTGTTTACACAGAGCACAATTTGTGCAAAACGTCAAACTGCAAGTGGGAATGGGAATGGGAGGGAACGAGAGATATTTTTCTGTTCTACATGTTCTACATCTCGTGGTAAATAAAGTTTGTGAAATAGAAATTGAAATTTACTTCGAAATGTGATAAAGAGTTCCTAATAAAGATTTTTTTTGAGTTGAAAAACGATGTTTTTACATGTTTGTTAAATTTTTTTCCATTTATTACATTTTTTGAAAATATTGTTACACTTAAAAAAAACTGCGCAACATTGGTTGCAGACTGATTCCAGTAGTTCGTCCTGATCTCTGTAAGAATCAGTCGGTATATATATAATTACAAAGGACTACACCTTAGAAAAAAAAAAGGATATTAAACTTACACCTAACAGTAATCATTTCGGGGCAATTTTGAAGAGTTATAAGTCCGCCTTCTACGAGATAAGTATTTCATAAAAGAAAAGTTCCAACAGTATAGCCTGATTTCGACAAAGAAATCGATTGAGTAAACAAAGAGACAAAGGAAAACTCACGACCGATTAGCAAATACTCTCCCCATATTTTTGGATAATAAACACATACAGCAAATAACGTTTATAAATAAAACCAATAACAATCAGTACACTGTTGTGGTGATTCGAAGTTCTCAATGCCACTTCGATGTTATGGAAGTTTCTCAGAGCAAACTGCCCAAAAGAAGTGGTCAACGTGTCCTGTGTCAATTCACAAGGACCTTGCAATGGCTGCATTGATTCAGCCGAACTTAAATAAATTAACCATTCAAAAAGCTTAAGTTCTGGCGTTTAAGTTCTCTATGAGTTTACAGTCAAAGTTTTATCTATGTATAGTTCGTCGTTAGTATAATTCGTAGGCACAAACTCTGTCAAAACATCCAAAAGTAGTGAAGTTCTCAGGTCTATTTTTTGTTTATAATGCCAATCCTAATAAAAATTAGTTTTGCAGTCGTTAAAAGGTAACAGTCTTACTTTCGCATATATATCAAAATATTCAGAAGTATTACCAAAATACGGTTTTAAGCCTTTTCTATGAATATAACAGCAAGTTGAATGAAGCAAAGTCAAATTTTAAAATGATTTCATTGGAATAGGAAGCTTTTATCACTGTTCTCAGTGTTTCATTCACGGAGTGCAAAAAATAAAAAAAATGGAAAATTGGAAAATAGTAGCCTATCGCAATACTCTATCCCGTAGCTTTTTATAAGTGAAAGAATTTTTGAAATCGGTTCAGTAGTTCCGGAAATTACCTCTTACAAACAAACATTAGAAAAATGTATAGTAATTCATTAATTAAGAACGGCTGGTCAGACTTGGATCAAATTATTTTCAGTTGTTCGTAATTGCCAGGAGAAGGTTTTAAATTTTGAGAAAACCGTCCGGAAAAGTCGGGAAATTTAAAAAATCTAAAATTGATTTATTATATGGAATTGTTACGGAATGGATTTTTGAATGGAAAAATAGAAAATTCTTAGTGGAAAGCTCCGGAAAAACGCGAAAAATTTGAATTTTTTTTCGACGAAATTTTATTGCATGATTTGATGATTTTGGACGATGTAAAGGTGGAAAATTCGTTTGTGAAGCTTGCAAAATTTCGGAAAAAAGAGTTGTTTGCTTGACTAAAGCCTCCTATTAGACGATCAAACGTTGGACGACGTACACGTCGGGCAATAATTAGTCAGAAAGTCCGTGATAATCAACCGCTAGAGAAACGTGCAGAAGAAAATGAAGGGAAATGTGTCCATATATTGCACAGGTTCGCACTGCACACCGCGGGGCAACGCTACGCGGTTGTACGTCAAGAAACTGATGAGTAATGTGATTCAAGCGACGATCATCAAGGGGAAATTCCAATGATTGGAAGTCCTTATCCCACGAATTCCGATTATTTCAACTGATCTTCCATTCCAATTCAAGCGGATTCAGTTCCCCATTCGATTGGCTTTTGCGATAACAATCAATAAATCGCAAGGCCAATCGTTGCAAGTATGTGGGATTAGTCTCGAGTTTCCCTGTTTTTCGCACGGTCAGCTGTACGTTACCTGTTGGCGTTTTGGCAAGCCGTCTTCGTTGTTTGTTTTTGCGCCGGAAAAGAAATCGAAAAAAATTGTTCAAAATATCGCTCTCTACTGATTTCGATTCCATTCAAATAAATCACATTGAAGTTTATCTGAAGGCGTTAATTTTGGGGCGAGACGAAGTTCGGGGGGTCCGCAAGTAATCTTGTAAAACAAAATGGTCACCCTAAAAATCCAGACGATAGAAATGAAACTCCACGAAGCTCGATAAATAATAAAAATTAGGATGCCCCTAAACCGGCTGTCGAGCTCTGCGTTCTTTTTACGACTGCGAAATTGATTTACCTAAGCATAATTTCCACTTCTATTCACATTTAACAATCTTTCTCACTACTTTATAACCTTAACAACTTCAAAACACTTCATAAACTCGATAAGCACTGATGACATCGTCTTAATTAATACTCCAGGTCCACACCAAGGGTCTCCATACTATTTAGGCTAAGGGTCACGCTAACTGCTATACTAAGTGCCAAAGGCCAAGACCTAGCTAGCACATCATAAAAACAAACTGTAAGTTTTGTCTCTCGTGCAAAATTTTTGTTTTGGGACTAGCGGCGGAACTAAGAGTACAAAATTGAAAAGACCAGTAGCAAGACGATGGCGAGTTGGGGGTCTCAGTATCTCCCCTCTGATGCGTAGTTTGAGTTCGGAGCGACAAATTCGGGTTATCGCGGGCCATAGTTTGAAGACCCACGATCTAGATCTAGAGCTAAGCTAATTCCCACAAAAATTCTCATGACAAATTAAAGTTCTCATATATTCGGGTATTTAATACAGACACAGACACGAGATAAAGGGTTTGTAGTCCGTGCGTTAGTTATACCCCTCTGCCGCCCATTAAAATGAGCCGAATTAGTGCCCACCTTTTCGTTGTGCCTGAGCTGCATCAATACGAGTAGTGTCCAACGCGTCACCTTAAATTCCGTTTCTTGTCGCTTTTTCGTTCCACCGAGTTTAAAATTAATGCCCAACGATTCACATATTGCCTTACCATACGGGCTACTCAATTTCCACTTCTTGTTTCCTGTCGCTTGGAGATTAGAATTCCTACTTCCCAACGACTGCAGTTTTCAATTATAGCCCAAAGAAACGTACATTCTGCTCGCGGTGCTTTACCAGATACGAAACCCTCTTGCTGTTTCTTCTTCGCTTCATCGCCGTTTGCAATTAGGTACTGGTCAACCAGCCATAAGAAGTTTCAGTTAAATACCTTCCTCACATAACGTCGACTTTTACCAAATGTATGAAGTATGAATGTATGATTCGCTTGTTTATGCAGAATATTGAATACTTGGATATACATTCCGTCTTTATACGTCTTCTGGGAACGAAGTATGATGATTGTATTGTATATTATAGTATGATATTGTTCCAGCTTTCCTGATGACCGCAACATTTTAAATGGGACAAAGAGAAAAATCAGCGACGACTCATGAAGAAAGGCGGCAGCCCATTCCTCACATTACAGGCTGCTATTGTTAAGTTTGAATTTAAGAAAGTTCATCAACAAGACGATCTTGCTTTACTGTCGCCAAAGAATAAACTAAATCCAAAAATCCAAAAGCTGCTGAGCTATAGTATGTAACAAAAAAAAAAAACCTCTATAAGTAAAGACGGGCTTGCGAAGGAATCTCCCTTAGAAAAGATTAGCCGTAACATTTGCGTTTAGCCTGTACATCATGGATGGTCGACCTTTATTGCCTTGGCAAGCACCTCTGCACCCATCATACGAGAATCGTTCCGATGTTCACCAACCCACTCCTTTCATAAGTCGTATATGGCTACGAGAAAACCTTCCAACCACGATGCTTAAAGCAAAAGCCCTCGTCACGGTTTGGAAAGGGTCACAACAGCTACCTAAAGCATCCAAAATGGTACGACAACGACGACAGGGCAACAATAAGCGATTCAGGTGCCTAACTCCAATGTTGCCATGAATTTCAATACCCCAGTCGCCGGATAAGGCCCCAATCAGCCGACACGTTTCAAGCGGTAACTTTCAGCCAACCCTATATTATAAATGAGCCCACACATATCTCGTACACGCTTCCGCACTGATTAATGGTGGCAAGCGTTTGTGAAAAGGCGCCTCTTGCCAGGGATTAGCATTACTAAACAATCAGCCATTAATTTACTTCACTCCTATCTCTGACAAAATTATCATCTCTCTCTTCACCTACTTAACCCAAATAATAGGCCCCAGTCAGACTGGCTGCCGCCGCTTCTATCGCATGCGTTGTTAGGCGCAAAGCCTATTATTTTCACAAACACTTTCGCCCCCTCTCTTGGTTGTACACAACTAGATGGTAGGTACGATAAGCATCTGTTAATTTATCAAACAAGGATACGAGCAGCATCCCCATCCCCTGCCACCCATTGTAGTGGTCAAGCATTCTTAGTTTTCTCTCTTTGTGTCTGTCTACATATATACGATTTGATGGCATAAGGAAAAAGATAAATATTGCAGTGCAAACAAACAGAGGGAGAGGGAAAAATATGAAATTTGATTTGAGCGGTACCCAGACTAAATAATATGCAAAAAGAACGAAGACGAAGGATTCTTTGCAACAAAAGCAGGCAAACAAAGAAGAAGGCAGAAAAATAGAATCAAAATTGGGAGTCCTTTTATATAAAAAGGGGGGGGTAAAAAAGGAATTGTAATCCTGCCCAGGTAGACGACGTCTCAGAAAGAGGCATAGGCATGTACATTGTACAGTCCCATTCCAGGTCATGTATTTCAAAGGAGATGGAGAAATTCCAGGAATAACCGCAAGTCATCCATTTGAATGGCTAAGGACGACCGACGGTCTCTTTGGGGGCATAGGATGTGCTTTCTTCCGACCCCCTTCGACAAACACAGCGCGCTGGGCGATAGGAAGTGTAGTAAAAGAAAAAAAACCAACCCACCCCAACTCATGCACAGAGTGAATGCAAATGATGGTCGGATTTGGTCACCCTGCTGTCATTTTAGAATTAACCGCAGGAACTGGAACCGCTTTTATGTACGGGTATGAGTACGAGTATATCCTGCAACCAGGATGCGACACGAATACCTCAATATTCTTGCAAACAAGAAAGCCAAAAGTGGCATATCCTGGCATAATAACATGTCCTCCTTCTGGTGCGGACATTTTCATGTGCACCATCCATATATGCGCACCTACAAAGGATCATTATTGGGAGCAGATAAATAATTGCGGCGGCCAGGACAGGGAGATTTATGTGCATGGGATGTGCAATTTAATATGAAAAATGAAAACGAAAACGGAACACTAACCTTATTCGAATTGCCGTTAAATTTTAACAACTTCTTGCACGACTTGCCCCGACTCTCGAAGTACACCTCCTGCGGTGTGCGATGCTGCTTGGTTTTCAGATTCATTCGCATCATACAACAGCCCGAGTTGGCGACTGGCGAATTTGGGGTAAGACCGATGCCAATACCGCCGCCCACCACGCCCTCGATGGCGCCAATTTTTTTCGTCGATAAGTTTACATCCATTTCCATTGTTTGATTGCGGACCGCACTCGCTTAAGGACTCACTACCGCCGCCCCGCTTAGGTTTACATTACGACAGACGGGCGGGAGGCTGGCTTTGTTTTTGCTCTGCCACCTGATGCACACACGAAAACACACACACAGCACGGACTGTTACTCGCAGGATACTACAAAAATACTACACGTCGAGTGGCATTACTTTTCGTCGAAATTCTTTTCCTTCTATCTCTGTTTGGTCGTCGACCCTCTTGTCAGCACATTAGGGCGCACAACTTTTCTACCCCAAAGAGTGTACAAAATTAGCAAACAGATTCGATAATTCGATCAAACAACCCCGATCCGATCAAAAAAATAAAAAAGTTAAGTAGTACCCTTTGCGGATGAACAAATCGCAGCACTCCCGCCGTACTCGTCGTTGTCGTCGTTCAGCATCTCACGGAGCCCAAAAGCCGCCTTTCGATAGCGAGCACCTTACGCGAACTGAAAACCGTTTCCGATGTCTCAGGATGAAAGGTGTTTCACACAGCGTGCTATCGGGTAAAGAGAGGGTATGAGCGCAGCTTCGGCAACATAACGTGATGCTGCTTCGATTGTACTCTGATTAACTGTGCGCCCGCCGCCAACACGTCCAACCAACCCTCAATATTGACACAACCCTTACGCGGGCTCTCTCGTTCTTTCTTCAAAAGCGCATGACCAGACTTTGCCTATCTCTCAACAGTGGGGTGCAAAAATGTTGCAACACTTTTCAAATGAGGAAAAAATCCCATCATGGGGTGGGTGGCACGCAATTATGCTAGACACAGCCCAAGGGTTGGATAGGAATTTCATCAACATCCTCGCCGTGTCTTCGACTTTTCATGAATTCCTAGCATGAGTGATTGTGAGATTGTGTGCGTGTGCGGCTTGCCGTATATCAACGATTCTGTCGTGAGAGATGCTTTCATGGTGTGTCTTAAGGGTTGGCTAAAATGGGTTCCTCATTTATATCCATTGCTGTGTGTGTCTGGCGCTGTTGGGTGGTTTGGCGGTATTTTGAAAAATTGCTTCACAAAAAGCATCCACATTGAGAGGAGAGAATGTGGCAGCGAATGATGGCATGAGGCAGATGAATAAATTGGATAGAGGTTGTGTGGACATATGGATATTGATCTTTGTTTGTGAAATTGAGATGTTTTTCGTGGTGCGTTGTTGTCACAGGTTTTTGCTACTGTGTGGATTCTTTTCTTTTTTTTTTTGTCTATTTGCTAGTCGTGGAGGGTTTACTCATTTTAAGTGAAGTGTTTTGGTTTTTGCCGACTGAACGAGGGTCAGAGTGCATTGATTGAAATTGACGAATGTCGGATGAGAGTGCTAGACTGAATGAATGGATTCAATGGAATTTGAAAAACCACATCGCAGCAATTTTGTTTGCAGTTAGGGGCAGGGCGATTTATATGCGTTGGTTCATTTGCAATTAGGATTAGCGAGAGGGGTCGTTGAACGGGTTGAATTTATGACTAATTTGCAGGCAATTAGACAAGGAGTGCATGGGTTTTGTCTATAGATTGCTTTTGAGGAGGTACTCCCAGTGAATGTGAAACGGAGCGCACACTGTGCGTGAATTCTATGCGGGGTATTAAAGCGAGTTTTCATTGGTTTCGTGAATGAAACAGACACATGCATCACTTCTACGGAGATTAACTTGGTAACGACCATTCGTTTGAAGAGAAGACTGACATTTGACGGGGAAGGAAATATTTAAGCTTCTTACTCCTATAGATAGTTATCATTAAACGCAGCCATTTATTGGTCCCAATTTCTGAATGCTGGCAAGGGCAGCTACTCTAATTGGATCTTTGCAATGATTGTGGCAAGTCGTGACAGATTGTCGAATTTATGATGCCATGGAAAACAAGGTCACATGCGACGCTAATAAAATCGTGCGTGCATCCTCAATTTTGAATTCAAAGTGATCTTAAGAGATCACACTAACTACATGATACACACACGCTGAATTTTAATTCAATCTGACAACCAAAAGTGAGTTTAAAGTGATGCCTTGATCTTTTAAATTCATCTCAAGAGTGAAGCTAACAGCGTCGGCCATTTTGAATTAAGAATTACTTAATATAGAGGATGTTTTCATCAGTTTTATAAAGACGCACAACATTTTAAAGCAATCCTGGCGACTGAGGTGAAGAGAATATCTAATCAGATGTATCGCGTTCTTTTCGCTATTTTTTTGCGAGAGAGACAAAATACATCGGTGCATATTTAAGTGGTCATGTGCTGGCTAAAGTACATACCCCCATTAAGAATAACCAGTTTGTCCTTTGGTTTACAAATCCTCTGTCAGATGGAAAATAAATCAGAGCCAATGTAAGTTTAGTAACTTCTTTCGAAAGTGGGTGCACTGGCCAAGCTAATAAGCAATTTTAACGCGGACATCTTTTCTGAAACCTACAAAGGCAGAACTGTGTATTTGACCTGTGATGTTTCCGAACCAAAGGATACATAACAACCTATTTATCCTCAAAAGAACGCAGTTTCCCATCAGCCAAAAGCTTTTTCTATAAATGGCTGAAGAACAATTTTTAAATGGCTCAAGCAGCCAGTCTTTTTCACAACCCCTTGCAGAATGACGACCCATGACTAGTATCACTCTGTTATTAAGAGACTTTATGTCCATCTGTAATTGCGACGTTATTTCGAGATCGATTTTTATGAAATATGGACCTCATAAGAGGTGAGTTTCCGTAGGTGAATTTAAGCATGATTTTTTTTGACATAACCAAAAGTTAATATCAATATGATGATAACAAAAGAAAGAATGCATTGCATACTAATAGGCTGCACGCTTTGTCCTAGCGATTTTCTAAAAACGCAATGGCATCAAAGGAAGTAATGAATGTGTTACGGCAATGATCGACAACCGGGTGAGTTTTATTCCAGTGTGAAGGAAAACCTCTTAAATTCAGTGAGAGAAATTTGTAGTTCAATACAATCGAGTTTAATTTTAACAGCAGAGAATTATATGTCGCGTCATACGGGTTACGGGTAAAGTAGAGGGAACGCGTGAATGTATGTATTTTTGCAACTCACGATAATTCACAATAAATATAATCGCAAAAAAAAAACAACAAACGAAAATTCACGTAGAATATATGTTTTGACAGATTCATTTAAGATTGAGTTAATTTTAGTTTCGCGTGATTTTATTTTATTAACTGATCCAAAGCCTAATAGCTCCCTCAAAAAAAAAAAACCTATTCAACTCTTCCCTAGAAATCTTTTCACCACAGGAATTTAATAGTTCTAGTAAAATCCTCATGGAAAGATAAAAGAAAAAAGTCACTCACCGGCAATGATGAAAATCTTTTAAGCAATCTCGAACAGACTGATGCCCTACCTGCTTCGCTTTAATTTCCCACGTTGAAAAGCTCCAGACATGCTGAACGCGGTCTGCTTGATTTTAGAAAGTCTCTTCCGATGTTCAACACTCCCGACACGGCACTCACGATCGCGTAAGATAAATTATATTACTTGAATTTTCAGTTAAAAGTTTAAAAGAAAACACTAAATGATAAATGAGCGACAACCGCAATTATCTACATAATTATCACTCGCGAACAACTAGTTTCATCCTGTATATTTTTAAAGGCCGTTACTTATCCGCATTTGCCTTTAGACAGTTTAATAACGAAATAAGCGGGTTAACGATTTTCACCAAACGAAGCGCAGAGCATTGGCAGCCATTTTATTTGCCAAAAATACGCACTTCATTAGATCGCAGAAAATGCTTGAATTTGAAAAAAAGAGGAAGCAATAAATGCTCATTTAAAAACAAACCGAAAGGGTGAAATATACTTAAATATGCGAACTCGATTTTCGATTCTCGATTAACGATCGAACGGCGAACAACTAACGAGAACGAGCACTGACTATCACTTGCATGGAATGGAGCGGATATGAAACATGGTGTTGATGCAGGGTTGTCATGAGACATTTTAATGCAGTCGGCAACTGTTGTGAACTAAAAAGAGAATCAAAGAATTATGTAATATACATCAAAGGAGTTGAAATATTTGTGTAAATATAGTGTATTTTATTTCAAATTCAATATAACACAGATACACCAGTTGAAACGTCAATAAATATAATCGCAAAAAAAAACAACAAACGAAAATTCACGTAGAATATATGTTTTGACAGATTCATTTAAGATTGAGTTAATTTTAGTTTCGCGTGATTTTATTTTATTAACTGATCCAAAGCCTAATAGCTCCCTCAAAAAAAAAAAAACCTATTCAACTCTTCCCTAGAAATCTTTTCACCTCGCGATTTTGAGAAGCTGGACCTCAATTTAAAAAAAATAATAATAACTTTGTGGAAATAAAATGATAGTCGGGTCTCTTTAAAGTAAAAAATTAAATCAAAACTCTCCGCTATACTTACCACCCCTTATTAAGAAAGATATTTCAAGGTGAACTCACTTAAATTAAAACATGCTTCTGAGAGCTAGCTTTAATATCGAATTTGCTCTGGCGTTGAACCAAATTTTCTACAGAATCTTACGGAGGGTGTTAATTTTCGAGGCTTGTTTTTCATATTCAAACATAGAGGATCCACGCAGTATAAAGGTAGATCGCGCTTTAAGTGACACGAACAAGCAGCAAAGGTTCTCACTTTCTCAGGGTAAAGTTAAGGCCTTAAGGATTAAAGTTATCAATCGGTTTTCTACATCTGCCAGAAGATGAGCTACAGACCACAACCTTACATGATAAAATTAAATTTATTTCATAAAAAATGTCAGCAGCAATTATACAAGATCAGGTTTTTGCTTTGGGGTGGATGATGCACATGGAAGCACGGTGCGTTTGTTTTTCTGTTGGAACGGAACGAAAAAGAAGTATGCGATGTGCGATTCGAATGTCATCCACAACAAAAATGTTTTCTCAAATAAAAAACGAAAATGGCTGATAAGACGTGAATACAGGAAATGCAAGTGTTTCCCCAAGTTTTTGGGAGAAACACTCAAATTAGTGTGAGTGGAAATTGCTTTGTCAAGGTTAGCAACTGCCTCTAATTTTTTTACTGATGGAAGGTGCTCTATAAATCACGAATTTTTAATAACTTTTGGCACAAACCAGAATATTTAAAAATAGGTTAACATTCGAAAAAAATAAAGTTCAAGTTAGTAGGACTCTCGACTTAGAGAACAACTTTTCTATAAAGGTTAGATTAGTTTGGCTGCCAATTAGGTTAGGTTAGTTTAAATCGGCTTCCAGCAAAGATTTACTTAGATCTGTAATAGGCCCATTGTGATACCGTCTGAATCAAAAATCCCATACCCACACTAGCAAAACCGATTTGGGCTTCTAATGAAACGAAGTAGATGCTTCACGTCGGTCTTAACAAGATCTTTAGTATCTTTAACCTAGAAATACCCCAGGTGAAGTTTTATTTTCTGAGAGAGAGCAGAGCAGGTACAGAGAAGGTGCACGAAAGTCTTCTCCTCTACAGAAATCGTTTGGAGGTAAACTCAGCCTATTTCCTATCAGGCACAGTCCAGTGACAACACCTATTACCAGTGCTTATGTGCACTTGCCCACCTAATATTCACTTTCTCCTAGGCACTTTTCTATATAACACTCAAGGGAATTAAAAAAATTGAGTGAAGAAAAATCGAGCTAGAGGCTCAACTAAGAGGGACTCGACTGCATACTTACGTATCATACTATAAGTAGTACATAAGTCACCGATTTCAAGCTGCCCTGACAAAAATAACTCTCCTTAAAAAATGTACTAAAATTTAGAGCATATAAATTATATTTACAAGTAACAAAAAAAAAAAATTGCACATACGCCCCCTACTTTTAAAAGTATTTTTTCTCTACGATGTGCAAATCTATCTCCGGAGTAGTCCGCACTAACTCGTCGAATAAAAAGTTACTACCTCGAACTCCGAAACAGAAGAGGAGCTCTCTCTGCGGTTTTTAGGGTCCCTGAAGGATGTGTGCGAATAAATTAAAATCTGAACTTATTCACTGCTGTTCGTCGATTTTGAAAAATCGTCCGACAAAGTTGAGGATTATTTTTTGACTGCCTTGGACGATAGATGTATGTGATAGAAAAAGTGTGCTTCCGGTTCAATAGATGGATTCACGACCATATCACGAGAGTGACGTAAAAGTTAGTGATATGGCTTCTGCAGGGAATCTTTGCTAGGTTAGGCCTATAGCGAATCTTTGCTAAGACCTCATTGTTCCATAAAAGGAAGGAAAATAGTTTTCGCACAAACAAAAATTTGTAAGTTTGAACAAAGTCCCGAAGAGTTGGTGTAAACACGATTGATCGATCAGTGGCCAAATCGACTCACGATTTATCGGCAAATGAATGACAGAATTTGATTTAATTTCTTGTGTAAAATTTGCATAATTCCGTAAACGTATGCTCATTCATGGATACGAAGGTTCGGCTCCAGATTTGGGGCCAGGATCAGGTGAAATAAGCCAAATCAACCCTAAAGAAGATCCCAACATTGAAATGCAAACGAAACACACTAATGTTCCAGTTGTTGAACTGCACCGGCTCTTTGGGGGCGTGGAATTACCTTTATCCTGAATAATTAAAAAGATATTCATTCGCAAATACTAATCTCCCAGGTATGAACAGCGACATTCCTCTTCATATGCTTCAAAGTCCCTTCACTTGTTTTTCTATTCTGACCGTAAACAAGGCTAAAAAATATGTGCAAAGCGCACAAACAACCACCGCATACAAAACAGTCTGCATTTCTGCGACGCTTCGTTTCCATTTGTCACAATAGATGATGCTTTCACAACTGCGCCATGGAAATTCCCTGCGACTAAATTCAAAATGACAAAATAGCTCTGCCTTCTCCCATTTCAATTATTGAACACAAATCCCTCCAATCATAGTCGCTACAATGTGTAGTCCTTCGAAAATCTAATTACATGCCTGACGGAATTCCTTTTCGTTGGGAGAAAAAAAAAACCCTTTTGCAGGGATCCTCACCAAAGTAAAATCAACGTTTCTAAGCCGCCGACAAAAAAAAAGAAAAGAAACCGAGCGCGATTCCTTTGTTACAATCTCCTCCCCCATGAGCGAATTCGATTCACTAGCAGGATATAGTGCCACAACAAGTATCATATAATGGAATCCGTCATACACACACGCATATGATATCGTTCCGCACAAGGACTATAAATTTTCGCAGCGAACTACACTTGGAGACAGAATTTGCTTAAATGGTGTCGGGGGCCGGAGAAACACGGCGAAGGGTGTTTCTGTTTCTGTTTTGTGTTTTGTTCTTTTGTTCTCATCGAATAGTGAGAGGGAAACGGAGAGAGCAACATGAAAATGAAATCCCAATTGAATGGGAGAGCATTGTGTATGAGATTGCTGATCCATGAACATAACCTAAACGAAGTTGTCATAAACACCCCCATCGACACCACCCATGTGATTACGGATACACACTGCTGCTGGGACAAAGAACAAGCACAGCGTACACGATGCAAGGCAAAAGGTGACGGAGACTGGGTGTTTGGTGGTCGTCTGGGATAACAAATCAGCACTTCCAATGGCCCTGGCTCTAATCGTAACCATTGTACATGCGAACAGGACATGAGGATTGAGGAATGACAACGTTCTGTGTTTGTTGGTGGGGGCCGAACGCGAGAAAACTAATCCAAAGTGAAAGTTGCTGTTGATGATGGTGATGGGTCCGAGACTCGACAGCCTACTTGCCCCTGTATGAGTGGTTGCTTATTTTTTGTTCCGAAGGTAGAATGGACGTTTTCATTTCCGTTTTATCCTTGGAATAAATATTTATGTTTCCAGCGTTATCCCTTGGGGCTATTATCTCTTAATACCGCTCGCTCTACGTCGTCAGTGGGGGTTGGATGCTTGTGTCTCATTATATCATGAAATCAAGTCCTTTGTCGAGCTGTAATTGAAACGAATATGTGCGCGGCACACCCAACCCTTGTTTTTAATTGGATCCACATATGTGTACGGTGTGGCTCACCTGGGCTCCTGCCACGACGACGACGGCGACGGCGATGACTACTAATGAAATAATTCAACCGAAGCCACTCGAGGGCCAGCACAGCAATTCGGAGAGACAAAGGATTTAATTTCGGATAAATTACACTTTTAAGGGAATGAAAATGGCGAGAGGATTAAAGGACTCGCTCAATCCGCTTTTTAATAGTTTAGTGAATTTTTAAAGAGCTCACTGTTATACTCTGCTGCACCATTCCATCACAATATGTTGGCATTGTACTTGATGCGAACCGAAAAAACGACAACGACGACGAATGTTGCCACCATGATGACTGCGGGTCGTGACGCCCGTTCCAGCATCGTGCTCATGTCGTCCTCCCTGTAGTGCCATTGTTTCGGAATGCCGTCGGTGATTGTAGTTTTTGCGAGGCTAACCGAAACATATTTCAACTTGTTACGATGACGACGAGCGACCGGGATGCTTTTCCACTGACTGCCATCATAGTTGTATAGCTTTAGTGCTCAGGATTTGCATAAACAGGAATATGATGTATATACGAAAGGTCTCCGCTATACCCCCAGCCTCGTCGAGAGTATTAATATTACACTTATTTAGCATATTCAAAAATGACGACGCTAGAACTTTAAAATTGTTCCCGAGTTGGGAAGCTTGGAGGCACCAGCACCAGCACCAGCCCATCGGGTTAAGGCAAAAGTTGTAATGGCACCCGGAGGGTTGTAGCCTGCGACGCGACGGCAAAGGGATATGTGGAAAAAACTTTTCTGCTGTGGTTTCCATAAATCCTCTGTGTCTGTGCGACGACGACGACGCCGACTGATTGCTCGTTGCTCCTCGTCCGTTGGATTGGGTTGGGTTGGGGTCCGGACAACCTAATGGAAAAGTTAGTTTTGTTATCGAAACCGACAATTACCTAATTAGTTACAGAGAACTGATTGTGGGAGTGAGTATCTACAACGCGAACAACACATACCTACCGCCCATCGGTGGCTTGTGCGGTGTCCGACAGTGGATGTATAACAACGGATGACACAGATTCGGGTGTCGGTGGCTCTACACGCTCTCTGTATGATTGTTTCGTGTTTTTCATTTGTTTTATTGTTCGAGTGGTTTTTGGCGCAATTTTGTGCTGTAAAACAGTTATGTGCCCACGATTGAACGATGTTTAATGAGGTAAACATGGTTACGGGTATAACTTTCGCAAATGAGGCTAAAGTTTAGTGGTGTAGTTGCGGTTGAATATCACTGCGTGATTTGAATCGAGTTCTAGTGCCGCCGGCCGGCGGTAGTGGTGGTGGTGGCGGCAAGGATTTATGGTGGCTTGTGGGATTTTTGTGACATCGAGAGGGAGCGATTCAACAGCAAGAAAAAAACAAATGAAAAATTGCTGATGACTGCTTGTGAAAAGTTAGTGTGTCATAATTTGCATTGGCAATGACGTTAATAAATTTCCGCCAGTTGGAGATGGTCCAATAGCTGGCAGGAGTATATGCGTGTGGGCAAGTGCTTTGAGGGGGAAGTGTAATCAATACTGCTCGTCGTGGAACTATGTGTCAGTGTTTCAAATTGAAGGACGATAACAAGCAGAAGGAGGAGGAGATTTCAAACTGGAAAACACTTGAAGGCAGATAATGACTGTCACAATTGGCCAATAATGGCGACTTAATGGAGTGTGTAAATGAGTTGGCAGGACAATAATATGGAAAGTCCTTTCGTAGGCTCAAATTGTCACAAAACGGAAAACGGAAGTTTATAAACTGGGTTTTTGAAAGACTATGGTGGCGTGAAGTGCGATAAATCGTGAAAGAGTGAGACCGAGAGCTTGCCATGGCAAAACTCAGTGCCAAGTCTCCCAAGTCAATTGAAATTCATCAGCGTTCCTAATATCAGCAAATCTAATCATTATTCTCAAACAATTTCAAAGAATTAAGAAGGAAATGTTCATTTTTAAGCAAACGCACATGCATGTGCGCATTAACTAACTCATTGCTCATTGGATGGCTAAACTCTGAACCGTGAAAACCTGTTCGATGGAGAGTCGGTGGCCGGGCGGACTAGTTTTTAACAGGCACATCTGTTAGCCGATGTCCAAAAATTATCTGAACCTCCTGGACGACGTTGCCTATAGCTGACGCAAATGGAAGGCCTCCAGAAAGTACAAATGATTTTTACACATCAGCTACGTAATGGGGTTCAAAGAAACGATTTTTTGGCGAAGCTTTACTAAAGAGATTGTCAAACAATGGTGCTAAAAAAGTTCCATCACATTTTGAGCAGCTTACTAAGCCGTAAAAATAAGTGTCGCCAAAAAATATACGCAATGGAACAGCCGAGATTCTTGCACCGAGTATTCCATGTTAACCCTTTACTCAACAAAATCAGTCACCAACTTAAAAAATCAGCTATCAGAAATGGAAAACCTTGTTATGGGTGGAGCGATACAATCAAGATCGATGGGCCCGATGCAGATCACAGCTATAAAGGGGAAGCCGTGCGTTGTAAGAATGTATAGAAATCAATAGTCTTGTGAGATGTAACATTTTCTAGACGACTCTGTGGCAAAAGCAGACCTGAGCACTTACAGATTGGTATAGGATCATTATACAGAAGTTGAATAGCAGGAGGTACCCGACCCTACAACTGAGGGCAATAGTATACTCAGTTACTTAGCGAAGCGTTTCTACAATTCGGATTGCACCGAGGTCTCAACTTACAGTTATAGCGCATAGGTATGTTCTCCAATAGGCCATCTGATTTGTGCGCTATCGCTACGGAAACGAGTTGGGAATACAGAAATGCAATTAAGAACAATACTGCAGGATGGTTGACGATAACAAAGCATCCGCATGCGATGGCATCCCGTGCATGTAATGTTTCCATGCAGTCACGGAGAGTCCTATATGATCTAGATATGTAGATTCAAAAGTCTAGTTAGATCCGAAGAGTCAAAAGCGGACGAGAGAAATTCATAATCAGACCCGCGAAGCAGTGCTGTAAGCACTCTCTCTTTATTTATCCCACGAACAGTGGTCATTTTTCCTTTTTTCCCCATTTTCACCACACTCAAATTCCCTTTTAGAAACCCACGATACATTTTTGCGTCAAAATCCAGTTTTTTTAAGTAAAATTTGTATTACACGGAAAGAAAACCAAATTAAATTAACCTTTAGTATAAAAACCGCAGTTTGTAACACAGCTATGATTATTTTTTGGTACTAGTACATTTTGATAAAATACGATTTATATGAGATGTTTTTCATGGACATTCAGTGTGTTGATAATCGTGGTGAAATACAGAAGTTTTCATAGAATTTCACCAAACATTTATATAGTTTGAATGTTTTTTTGTTAGATTTCTGAAATTCCCACGATTTGGTGCTGTTTCACCTTATCGCACGGAAGGCTTTTCCGACGTCGAAATTCCCACAAAAAGGGATAAATCACAAGATATAACAACACTGCCGCGAAGTCATAACCAAGGCCAGTCCTGTGAGAATAGTAATAGAAGAATGCAGAGCAATGGTGTAGTACGTAGGCAGGTCAACTAGAGAAATATACGTACTCTAAGGACTACTGAGGCCCGATTTAGCAAAAAAGAGATTTACTGTGAACACGAAAAAATGGATATGCTAAACGCATGTGCGCACCTGATTTTACTAAATAGTAAATGAACGCACATTAATTGATTAAATGGTAAACAAACACACAACTGCTAACTAATCGCAAACATATGTGCGCCCTTAAAATGACTACATTCTGGTAAATGCAAGTAAACGCACATCTGTTCTCTTAAACTTACTAAACGCACATGTGGGTGTGATTAAATTTGTAAATCAATTATGTTTTCTCGATCGTATTGACTTGAAGCACTTCGAAAAGCTAGAGGACATTTCATGCGTTAAAAGAAAACAAGTTATTTCAGATGAATCAGGTGTCAGATTCTAAAAGGCGAAACGATCAAACGTTTTCGTGCGCACGAATGATTTACCCTATGTTACACAAGCTAATTTCTACGTGCACAGAAAACGTTTGAACCTTTCGCCTTACAGAATGTCGTCACAGGTTCCTGGCGAAACCTCCTTTAAGAAAATGAAATATCTGCTAGAAAATGCAATTATCAAATAAAGGCCAAAATGTAGTAACTGTTTTCCAAACGCACACGCATAATTTTTTTTTCCCACATGTGCCCTAGGCTTACAAATTTATTTGTAAGCTAATACTACAGAAACAACTCAGAAGGTAAATCATAGGTAATTTTCAATATTTCGGCATGATACTGTTTAAGATACTGGTGGAGAGCTCTTTCGTCTGGTCAAGAAAAACAAGTATTCTTCCCTGACTTAATAGGATTTTCTTTTACGAAACTGATTTTTGGCTGATTTTGAAACTAGCCAAAAGAGAACGTTTCTTTACTTTGACTAAATCGGCATAAAATCGAACAAAAAGAGGAAATTATCGGAAATGTGCGCAACATTCGTGTCTCCTCCATTTGGTTTGCGATTCCAAACTACCATCCTTACGCGCATTGTGGTCATAGTAAAGACATTTGTTTGTCCATTCACAGCTCTCCAGAGAGAACAGGTTTCCGATAGAAGCTTTATGCGTCCGCCTCACGAAACAAAAATGTAACCCCAGACATAATGGCTTCTCAAGGGTGGATAATCTTCAAATTCTTATGTACACAAAAATAAAATAACAAAACCAAACGAAAGAAAATAAAGGGCAATAAATAAATTCCCCAAGAGAGGTTTCTTGTAATTATTGATAACAAAAGGACACTTCTTTATGTCTCCATTATATACCTTGGAATACGAATTTTGTGATACAAAAAGAAAAAAACAAAAAATACAGAAGACGTCCACCTGACTTCGGTATGAGAAGATAATTAAATACCTTATAAATCTCTGTAAGAAATGTGTTGTTTAATAATTGATGGATATTCGGTATTGCTTGCTGTTGGTACCTACGCACATAAAATGTATCGTCTTTTGGATAAAATGTTATGGTGCCTTAGGAACTACATAAACTTTATGGAGCTTCGACCATATTAGATCAGAGATAATTGGAATAGAATAGAAGGAGGAAATGTACCCATTTGCAGCTTATATTGAATGTGACTGGGGAGACTTACAAGGACTGTCGCATTTGTTGCCAATTGGAATCATTGTCCATCGGCATGTCTTGTCGGCTGTATTTCAATTTATTTTTTTGGTCAGTAATGTGTAAATCATTCTAGATTTTAACGTGTAATATCCTTTCAATTATACAAACAAACGATTTAAAAAAGCTCAATAAATTGGACAGGCTTAGGCTCTGTCTTATATAGCATTGTTTAGGTCCCATATTTAGATAATACTAAAATCATTAAGAAATCAAACAAATTGTAATTTTAACAAGTAAAATTGTTATCATCGGCCTGGTCGATGCTTTGATACCCTCCACTGCATACAAGTCATGCAAAATTTGAGGCATGTGGGGTAGTACGTAATTATATTGAACATGTATAGGCACAGGTCAACAAATAATAAAAATCAGCTTTTGAGTAATCTAATTACAATTCTACGTGTTGTTACCTGTTCAAGGTAACATTATAGCTTTTAGGAATTTTTTGCACAGGTGGAGTAAGATAAATTTTCTTAACAGGATTCTTCACATTGAATTTTGAAACGCAATGAAATTTCTACTACTTGACCGTCATAGCCCAATTTTAATATCAACCTGACAACGATAAAAGTATGTCCTCTCACAAAATTGCACTTGCCTAGGTTGATTTGTTTCGACGCTATCCTGTTTTCAGCAGACAGAGAGACACATGGGAGGTACCAGAACCACTTGACCGATATAGCCTATTTTTATTACCAACCTAACGACGATAGAAAGAAGTCATTTCACCAAATTTCACTCCCCTATGTCAATTCATTTGGGCGCTATCGTGCTTTAAACAGACAGACAGACAGACGGACATGGCTAAATCGATTAAGAATGTAATCCTGATTCAGAATATATACTTTATGAGGTCTCCGGTGACTCCTTCTTGGCGTTACAAATGTAATGACAAAGTGAATATATCTTCCTGTGGAGGGTATAACAATGAAACGCACACTGAGAGATGCTCTTGAGAAATCAAATTCAATTCAAAACACCTGTGGAGTCAATTAGGCTTAAGCTCGTAAAAATGATATGGACTGCCTTGATATAGAGATTATAGGGACGACTTGGAAAATGTGCGCAACGAAAAACGCACATTTTTTATTTACTTACAAAGCCTGCAAATTTGTTACAAAAGAGTGCTGCCAAAACCGCTCGGTGTACCACTTTACACACTTGACTATACAAAATTCACACCTAAACAATTGTTCTATTCTGTAAAACAATATCGATATTGACGTCACATCATCCATTAAATATCCAATTTGATTTTACACAAGTTTGCATGTTCGACAACAACACACCGGTGTGTGCTAGAGAGGACGAGATAAAAATATCAGACACCCATGTGAAGAGAAATGTCGCCCATTGAGCACATTAACAACACCCACCCACCCAAGCAGCTACACTCTGTATACACAACAGAACAAGAACAAATGTCAATTTATTAAATCACCTGGATTAAGGTAAATCAATTGTCCTTCCGGTTCTCCGGATGCGACATCCTGTTCATTGAATAATGTGTGCAATCAGCATCCTCTAACATCTTGCCAGCATGAGTGCATGGTTCATGCTACTAGGGTATATATTGGTATGGGCATGTATTGTCATGTGTGCATTCTGCTCCTTCATTGTGCACACACAAATGAACACAACACACGACAACACATTGTGGCAACAAACGTCAGCGTCATCATATCGCCCCTTGTCAGCATTATAATGATAATGTTGGTGACACAATGTGAAATCTTGGTACTCAAAACGTTTACGTCAACATTTCAATAATTTGATTTTAATTGAGTGGCTGTGCTGCGGCAGTTAGATGAGTGAATGTGCGTGGATGGTGACTGCATTGTGTTAAGGGAATAACCCTCTAATGCGGTCGTATCCGCAATGGGTCTAAATGAGCTGCTAATGAGATGTAGTGTAGGAAAGATCAAGGAAGCATGAAACAAGTTCAAATACAACCCACTAACCTACACAGTCCTCCCAAATCCGATGGGACACTATTTCCCAACATCGATGGCCTTATTTAGCGCCATCTAATGGTGGCATCAAACTGACTTATTTATAACTTTACTGCTGTTCGTCATAGTGTACAACCCCCTCACCTGCTCCTTCTCGCACACAACTCCAACTCCCATCGGCATTCAGTAGGCCACCAGGCTTTTGTGCCGTTCCAAGTCACAGACCATCTCTCAATAACGTCTTTCATGATCTTGTAATCACCTCATAAACATCGTTCCATATAAGGTCACCTCCCACACCTCAGACCCTTATACCTGATGTCAGATCAGAGGATCACTGCACGAAAACAAGAGGTAAAAAAAAAAAAACACAATCTACACTCATCCATAATGCAGGAGGCGCCCCATCAATCTCAGCAGCGGGATCGCCGCACGCAGTTGAGAATCCTCAAAACTTCCAATCCCAACAGTGAATCGGCCATAACAGAGAAAGAGAGAGAAAAACACCGTCACCGAGTTGATTGGCCCTACCCAATATGAAAACATCATCATAGCCCCTGGTTGACATAATGATGTTTTTATCTTACCATTTCGACGTGGACCGCCTTGATTTGATTGCTGGTACCTACTGGCTGCTGTCTTACAACTGCGCCCGTGCACACCACCGCCGCTGCCAACTTCTTGTTCCTGCTCGCGAATAACGACTTTAATCATCCGCTGTTAGCTCGGTGTGTGATGTGTACCGCCACCCAGAAGCATCCGAGCGTATGGTATGTAGCGAAGTTATGCAAGTCGATTTGGCGAACGCATTCATAATGCGGTAATGAGCCAATTTCTAGAGCCTTGCGATAGGACAGAGGCGCTCTGGGAAATCCCACACACTGATCGCGAGATAACCTTGTTTTCGGGAGTTGTCCGTCGCCCGCAGTTGTGTTGCTACTCATCAGTGATCGGTCGTCATAACTCTTGGCCGAGATGACGGACGGACTTCGGAGATGATGAAATTGGGACCAATGACCAGGACTGACGGTGATTTATATACGCGAACTGGTCATGTCGTTGGGGGTCTCTAAGATCATGAATATTGGGCCACACAATCCCTTCCATTGAATCAAATATCAATCATAAGATATTTCTGGGTAATTGGTTGAGGTACGCGTATGGGTGTATCTTCAACGGTAAAATGGGCCGAAAAAATAATGATTGCAATCAGCTGCGGGCAGGTGGCAGGACGTGGGAATAAATTTGCTCGCGGGGTCAGCGATTCAGCGAGAAATCAAAGTCCAATATTGGGCTCTACTTTAGAATCGGAAGGCAGTAGGTATTGGTAAAAATTAATTCGGGAAATGTATAACGCCCTCTTGCGGCAGAATATCATCTTTCACAAGCTTCGTCAGTTTTAAAATGTATTTATTGAAACCTAGGCTTAGTTTCTCGCAAATATTCTTTAGTCTGAGTTCCATTTTTGGGAACGAATGGAGTGGACCTTTTATGCCGAGTGTGACATTTCCAGCACGTTTTCGAGGACGTTCACGAATGGCGCAGTGGAAAAAACCTTAGGATGATATGTGTGTCCTTCCGGGGATCGAACCTGAAACCCGTCGCTCAGTGAAATACGGTTCCAAAGAAATAAGTGCTTACAGTCCGCTGTTCAGAATCACCCAGAATTATATATATGAATCCTCAGAGGCTTTTTCAAACTCTATACATTGCCCAGATTTTCTAGTTCAACAAAGAAGTACCAAACATGAAGCTTTAATCTGCTGTCCTTGTCGGTTAGGCAGTCGCTTAGAAGGTGGTGGATAGATTCTACCTCCTCAATGTCCCTATACAGAAGTTGTTGCGCAGTATTCGTGTGTAAAGTGTAAGCCTATGGTGCAGTATCTTAGTTTTAAAAAAACGATTTCTGAAGGTTGGACAACTGCTTACCCAGGGCCGACGTCGGTATCATTATCAGTCAAAAAAGGCTGCCACAGGGAGGATTTCTATCACCCTTCTTGTGGTTCCTGATAATAATTATGAACCTGATTCAAAAGCTAAGCAAAAGACTAGACTTTAACTTCAAAAGCTAGATTTCAACGTAAAAGGTGATGCCAATGACGTGGTCATAATTTAAAACAAGAGCCTAACAAAGTAAGATACCGTATGAAAAACTCCTTGAAAATAGTTGGTGGACCAGGTAAGGCCATTCATAAAATGAAATATATATAGCTATTCCGGCAAATTCAAATATCTTGGGGTGATTCTACCCAAAAGACAAAATTGGAACTACCGAATAGAAAACAAAATAAATAAAGCAAACTTAAGCTTCATAGGCAAGCCTTCAGAGGAACATAGCGATTTAGTTATAAGTTCTGAGATCCAAATCTGGTACCGTATAAAATGCGTCTCACATTGGGAACACATCCCAAGTCTATGACAGGCCGAATGAGCTGTCCAGTTCTTCAGCAATCAATGCTATTTTAGGAAGTCGTGCTATAAAGCTGTCGGGGCAGTGGCTAAGTGGTTAGTGTGTTGGACTACTAAGCGAGCGGTCCCTGGTTCGAGTCCCAGAAAACCCCAGATTCCAACTTAAGCTTTTTTCCACTGCGCCACTTCTGACAAACATCCAAAGGGTATAACTGCCATGAAAGAGCTTCTCGATTGGCCGTTTGGACTCCGCATAAATTGTAGATCCTTGCATTCATCCCAAAAAATAAAAAAAAACTCACACAAGACGAATGGTTGTGAGAAGCAAGACCTTGGGTCTCAACAGACCGGTTGCGACAACTATTTATTTATTTTATAGAAGAAAGTTAGTAGAATATTTTACAGGTAATCATTGATATCACCTAAACCAAATGAATCTTCAGAATGCCGGCTGTGTCGGAAGGAAGGAAGGCGAAACCGCGAAAAACATTACATGTTAATGCCCGGCCTTTTGCCGAATTAGAAATATTTTCTTCTTCTGGGATAATAATAACTATATGAGAAAAGTAGAAAATTTTTTTTTCTGACAAAATGCTACAATAGATCTATTATATAGGTCGATGCTCTTTCATTGCTCTAGGCGAGTCAGAAATTTAAAAAAAGACTCAAAAACTACACAACGGTTTTTCCAAAAATTTCGCAGGTTGCTCACATTAGTGCCGGCAGTGTTAGGGTTTGTAAGAAGTCCGATAGGTGGCGCTTTTATAAGGCAAAAACAGGAACGACTTGGTTAACATTTATTTATCGGGAAGGTTTATTAAAACTTGCTTAGTAATTGCTGAAAAAATTTGGGGCAATAGTGGCCGATAATATGACCAAAAATTGGGTCAATAGACAATCCTGGCGTGTAAAATATTTCAGTTGAAGAAGAGAATTGCAGCTGTCAGTTTCATTGAAGCTTTATTTGCTAAAAACAAAAGTAGAACAGAGTAAAAGGTACCCCCTGTGTTCTAGTTTAAACGCTTTATCTTGAATTCTATTCAAGAAGTAAAGATGCTTCCTGGGGTTTTTTTTCTTTAATGCCATACCAGATAAGGTATATTGTCCACTGCTGTAATTTTTACAGTCATATCTTCTACGCTCTTCGTCGGAAGCTGGACAAATTTTTCGTACACACTTAAGAAAAAAAAAGCACTCGCACCTGTGTGTAGTAAAACTCCCACTTGCGGAGTTGGGCCTTTGTGCATCACAGGGTTGTGTAATGCCTCACCTACTTTTTTAAATTTTTTACAAGCAACTTTAGCAAATGCAAACTTCCCAGAATCTTATTGAATAATGGATCAAAAGTCTACGGGCCTAGCTAATAAACATTTTTAATATTTACACTGAATATTGTCTAGGTCACAATGGGTAAATTTATATGTAAATTGGGTCCATTGTGAATTCCTTAAATAAGATTATTAGTATCGCGGTATGATGTTCAGTGGGCCTTACTAATAATACACCGCGATACTTATAATCATTTTTGGTGTCCAGGCTAAATTTTTCGAACTCACAACGGTATAGTTTTCCCTACAAAATTGCATATTGTGACCTAGAACATTTTTATGGTGAAGGTTAAAAATGATTATTAGTAAAAAATCAACTATTGTGACTTACAAATTATTAAAAGCAAGATACGTGATAGCTTCTAACAAATTTTTTAAAGTAAAATGTCAGCCATATGGCGTTGGCATGCTAGCCTATAAGTCAAGGCCTATTGCTTCGCTGACCAAGCTTATACTAATTCTGCTTTTGTTGTCAGACATCTTTTATACCTTAAGTGTTTACTTTTTCAACCCATCGTCTTTGCATACGAGTGTAGAACTGTGGATAGCATTATAAGGTAGAGTAAAATGGACAGTCCCCAATCATTTCCCTAGCAACTATGCACCGCAACATTTAAAGTCCTTGACCTTATAAAGCTGTTTGCGATCGATAACTGCCACTATCCCATTTAACATCACCCACAAAAATCTGATTAAAAAGTTGATAGCACTTACAATACTCCACGGTTCCTACAATGTAACCCCTCTTAAAAAATCACATCACGAACTGACAGTAAAAAAGCTCAACTACTCTACTACACGCTGTAAAATTACCAGATTAACAGCAACACTTTTTCAGGTCACCAACAACAGTGGAGCCAAAAATTACCTGCATTTACGACCGCTTTATAGAATGACTCTTGGATTATTTGGTGTTGAACCTCGTTCGCAGGTACACGAACTTCCCACCCACCATTAGGTGCGTACACAGCCTCAGGAGGAATGACAAACTCTCTATCTTTCTGGGGGACAAATACAAAATTATGCAAAACAGTCACGTAAAGCACAAGATTACACCACTTCCGATAGAGAGTCGGAGAGTAGTTGCAAAGGCATTAAATTAACACCCAGGATTACCGAATCCCTATAATTTTGACCCAAGATACTAGATACTACCCACCCGCCCTGGATATAGTTCTGCCATACAAAACAACAAACAAAACCAAGTACTACAGCAAAGACAACAAATAATAAAAGAGAGACAAAAAAAAAACCTCCATAAGGACGACAGTAATTCCACTCTTGGGTATTTAAATGGGTTTGCGGCGGTTTCGAATTTCTTACAAACTTTCCTTCATCCTTGGTCGCTCGCTCCAGCTTTATCACTCCAAGATTGTATTTATAGTGTGGCAGTGTATAGATGGCGCGCGTTTCATCTATGTCTAGCAACTTCCCGAGGGCAACATTGAAATTATAGAGAAAACACCAGTCAGAGTGGATGCAGGAGAAGAGTTTTTAATTGCATTTTGTTTCGGATGAATCCTTTCATGATTTTGTATATAATAATCGAAACTATACAGTGCACGCAAAGGCTATAGAGAGTCCTACAAGTCCTACAAGAGCGATACATACTTTGCAAAGGAGGAAGAGCAAACAAAATCTCTGTGAATGAGCAGAAAGTAAGTCTCCTCCTAATTAGGAGTCAAATCCTTAAATCTTGAGCAAATATGAATTGTGACTGCGGGAATTGGGAAAGTAGTTTGTGCGCTCCCAGGAGCGGAATGATTAGTCGTCTGTGGATGGTGGTGGTGCGCTGATGATAGAATTATATATATTTGGTATAGGTACACTTCAAGTAGTGTGGGTGGAAGTGTACAATTTGTGAGTAAATATTGATTTGGAATCTCAAGAGGGAAAAGCTTGGATAACCAATATGAGGTCTTGTTGATGTGAATAGCGCGCGTGCTTTAATCATGTGAGAGTTTACCCCCGCCCCGGGGGGAATGGCTTCCTAATTTATTTGCTTTGTAATTTTATTATGGGTTGGAAGGATAAACCGAAACTGTATAAAGAGAGACTATGAACTTTGCGGCTCTATTCTCGAGATACATTAAGCGTTGGCCTAATTTGATAAACCCTTCAATATGTATAAAGGATTTTGTGTGTAGATTGGGAAGGTTCCATGAAACTGTTTTAAGTACGCTGAGCTCGAGTAAATAGCTGTATTTCTTATGAATAGTTAAGACACAATCCGCATTACAAAATCGCGGTTAGTCCTAAATTCAACTTTTAAATTTTAAGAAAGGTGTCCTTAGTTATTTAACTATAGCCGTTGCATCAACTAAATTTCGTTTATCGATCGTTTAGCAATGAACGCATCCAAAGTTAGTGGGGGCACAAACCACCTGTCAAAATACTAAACTATGCACATGAGCTTTATATTTCAGCAGTCATTTTAAAAGGTTGAGGCTCTAAGGCAAATGTATATAAAAATGAATTATGGATGTGGATGCAATGCGAAGCTACATTTTCAAAAGTGACAGCTTTGGCAACGGTTTTTCTCAGAAGTGACAGTACGGCCCATAGTCGAAGACCCCACTTTAGTTGAAAAGTACCTTAACCAACTTAAAGCGCACCACTGGATGCAGTTGCCTATGGAGTGAGCTGACTAGAGAGGCTGATTATCGAAGGCCCTGTCGCATCGCAAGTAAGCAAGTAAAACTAATTCACTAAGTTTAATCAGCGACATCCAACATTCCTTATAATCAATAGTGTATAGATAGATACCTCACTAGACATCAGTTGGGCCAACAAATGAGGGCCTGAAATTGTCAACAACAACGTTTCGAAAAGCTATGTCCGTCTAGATATCGAAGGTCAGAGTACTACGTGCGCAGTGCATCAATTTCGATTTCAACGCGTTCAACTCTTAAGTACGAGTCTATCAACTCTGTTCAACTAAGGCATTGAGAGGATAGAGATGGTTGGGCACAGCGTTAAAGAACTCGTTGCTCATTGGACAAAGTTCTGCATAGAGTCGAGGCTCCACCCTTATCGACATTTTTCCGAAATGTATTCAGCTCTAACGTCTGAGGCTTTAAACCCTATTCAACCAACAAATTGAGAGCTTCTGTGATCATGGAGAATCATCATGAAGAAAGACTTACTTGAAGTCAACTTATTCAGTTCTAACGCACGAAACTTTCAACTCTGGTCAACCAACGCTTTGAAGGTATCGATAGGCATCGCGTTACTCAGCTCGTTGCTCGTTGGACAAAGTTGTGCATCGAGTCGAGGCTTCATCTTTATCGATATATTCCCGCAATGCACTCAGGTCTTACGTCAGAGGCTTTCAACCCTATTCAACCAACAAGTTGAGAGCTTACGTGATCATGGAGAATCACCATGAATAACTGACTTACATTGAAATACGTGGTCAACGCATCAAGTTTGAAGTCAAATTATTCAGCTCTAACGTTCAACTCTGTTTAACCAACACGCTGAGAGGTTTGCATTGACATGAGTTGTTCCCCAAAGCTCTTAGATCGATTCAGCGGAAAAAAAAGGATCAACTCGTTGACGCAGTTGACGAACTTTTGCAATAGATTTTGTCGCGAAAATCATAAAAGTTGATCATTTGAGTGTAAGACTGTTAAACAATGGAATTAGTTGATCGAAAAGTTGCACGAGGCTATTCAACAATTGAATCAGTTGATCAATAAGGTATACGGGGCTAGCGTTCGATACGATCATGTTCAGTTTTTTGACAATCTACAGCTGACTAGTTCACACTAGAAAATACAATCACTTACCAACTTGCTTCCGAAGCAAGTACTAGCCCCTGGACATATATTGAGAGGGCCATCCCAAGTCAAAGTGCGACCAACAAGTAACCAACTGGAGAAGCTGACAATTCTCGGAAATTGCCCGATGGCACTTCCTCGTCATCGCACATCATCATCATGATTGACATTCCAGTGTTGATTGATCGTATGCGCTGGTGGTGACTACCACCATACCTTGCCAGCACCCGAGCGCCAAAAGAATGTCCATCAAGATGCTGCCGATGATCGCCCCAACTGCAGTCATTACGATCGTCACTGATTAATACAACAAGCAAATAATGTTACCAACTTCTGTGGCCGACCACAACCTTCCCATTCGTCCCTGATTGTGTGCGGTGATGAGGTTTTGGCATTAATACCAAAAACAGAAGAAACAACAACCATCTCGAAGGATCGTTTAAAATGCGTGATGAAACCAAGTGATCGCCGCGCGCACTGTGATCGCAAAGTATCTTGTTTGTTTACTCGCATGTTAACAACGTAAAAACAATTTCAGTGATGATGATCTTGTTGCGCGTCCCTCCTCCTCCGGTCTTCGGCGCGGCTGCGGCAGACGATTTTCGGAAACATAACAGAAAAAGGTCCAACACAATACACAACCGAACCCAAACGAGTCTCACCATTGCTCTCTCTCTCTCTCGATTAGCCCCCGAGGCAGAAATTAATTCATTCCACCAGCTACAATGTATTTACAATTGATTCCTTCTGCTGCCGGGGTGCTGGTGAACCTTCGTCCTCGTCATGGCATTGTAATGACTACTTGTCCGATCTGCACACAGATTCGGCGGTGCCTTGATGGAATTTCTGGCACACGCTTTCCTATGGATATGGATATGAGCGAAACGGAATTCTGTGCGGTGGTCGGTCGATTCTCGAATACGTGTGCAGGGCTCGTTTTACCGGAAAAGGAATTCCAAGGATCTGCCACAGAGTGGCGTGTGAGAGAGAGCGCGCGATAAGATATAAATTAACGAAATTATTAGGTTTTACGCGGCCCTCAATAGCAGTTAATTAAGTGCTTATTTATGCTCCTTATGCGCTCCTGCTTCGAAACTGAGGTTGTGCGCTTTTTTTTTTGTGCGGTCAAGATGCGAGAGCTGCAGCCTCGCATCGCGGAATAATTGAATAAGGCAGGTAGATGGGTTTGCGTGTGCTCTCTGGGAGCGCGCGCGTGCAAGTCGGAAATTGGGACAAATTGCACGGTGGAATTAACGGTGAGCTCGGCCTTCTAATTATGAGTAATTTCGCTATGAATTTAATGCGATATTGAGGGTTAGAACGTGGCGCGGGAGACGGTGAATAATGAGCGCGCACCCGTGTGAGTGATATTTTGCTTAGACGCGGACGAATGGCGTCGTTATGGGACACAGGCACGTGATAATCCAAGAGATTGCATAAATATGCTTGCCCTTGGCGGTAGGAATTCCTGAAAATTACTTTTAAGATTAGGTTTCATTAGAGCAAAAATCCAATATAGGTGGAAGTGAATTAATGCCCGTGTATGGACTTTGTGTAGGGAATTTCTACGAAAATTTGCGCTTGCGAGTGTATCAAACATAAACAATCGGTTCGCAGCAAATTGAGTTCATACGAGTCGTTTCCAGGAAACCACAAGTGGTTTTATTTAACGAAACTTGGGGATGGTGGGAAAAAGTCAGGGAAACAAGGTGGTTCAATTTGGTTCGCAGTTTTCTCGAAAAATTTTAAAAAAAAAATTAATATTAAGAGACAACTTACAGCCCTATTATGGCTATCAAATATCAACACGATATTTGATAATAATTGATACGTGTCAACAAAATAAATGAATCGGTATTATGGTTATCAACCTAGGTATCAACATTTTTGATGAATTGTGAATTGTATGATTTAAGATCTATTGTGAATAGTTTTATAGATAAACTTGATATTCATCACAAATTTCTTGTTGATATATCTACGTATCAAATATTCTGGCGGTTAAAATGTCTATTAACACCAAATCATAAAATTGATTTCCTCGTTTTTATTGTTAAAAAAACTACTTTAGACCGAAATGTCGTCGGTAGAGTTATTTTTTGAGCCACAAAATAAAAATCAAATACAAATTAGAAACATCAAACCTAAAAACAGAACCCGATATTTTGATTAGCATTCCCAATGGGGTACACATTTTCAATTGATACACATAATACGAAATTATCGATAATTGATAGATGTTATCGAGTATCAAATAATTGATATTTTATAGCCATAGTAGGGCTGTTAAATAATATTGACTCATATTTATGGCGTCGTACTATATGCGAAGCTATATTTGAATGAAGTGCAATTATCGCACCAGCATATAGGCATAGCGCACATGCAACCATCGGAAGCACTTTCATTCATCATTCTTTGAAGCAGTTTTAAAACAAAATAAAAATTGTAATGGGAAGCACAGTGTTGACTTTAATTTTTAGAATGTGTTTACAGCCACCTTGGCTCATATTGATGACAGAACTGTGTGCGCACCTATATTCAGACGTGTCGATTTTATATTTCCACTTAATGCACCAACATATCGGCGTAGCGCACACAGCTGGAAGATAAGGACATAGCGCACATGAAAATATGTTCAACTTAAGGTCAGAAAGCAAACAAAATTGACAAATAAACTAAAAATGTTTTTCTGTTTCAAAAATAAACAGAAAAATGGCACAGCCTCTACAGTTTCAACTATGAAACCATTGAAACGCACAAGTAGGCTTTTATTTTCAGTATTCGTTTGCAGCCACTCTGGTCCACATTTATGTCATTTCTGTGCGTGCGCATCTATGTTTGGACGAAATGCTTTCATATTTGCACTCAACGCACATACTTTTGAGCAAAGCGCACACAGCTATTACGTTGAACTTTTAAAGGTTTTTTTTTCTCTCGTGTTACTGGTAGTAAAACGTTTGTTGAAGAGTCAGCTGTCTACCTGGAAATACTTCTCATATATTTTTATATGCATCTGAACAATTTTTTACAGAACTCCATTGGCATTGTACTGCATGCCACCCTATGCTCAGACGGATCGTTTCTAAATTTGCATGTTAGCTACCTACATTAAGCCATAGTGCACATAGCGGATGGTTCAGTTTTCAATCCTCAACACGAACATTATTTTTTGGACTTTAAACAGCCATCCGAATCCGAAGAAATAATCGCGTTAGTCTTCCCTTAAGAGTTCTTCATTTAGCTCTAAGAGTTTCGCACATATTTAGATCCATCTTACCTTAGCGCACACTGCTTTTTTATATATATAAAACTATAAGTTACGACTCTTGAATTGTGTGCGCTTAGCAGAATACCAATTATTTTGGATCAAGTCATGCGAGATCAATTAATTGGGGAAGGGCGTAATAAATCCGAAGAATGTGCGCTAAGCGCTATAAGAAAGTTCAATTGAAAATCATTTGATAAAAGGCTTAAGAACCTCGAAAAAAATCGATTTTCTAACGAAAAATACCTGATGTTCTTAACGATGGCATCGAATAACAGGCTTTTCCACCTAACTGTCTCGATATTTTTATGAAATAAATATAGCGACAGAGGAATCGAATTTTTATTCAATAACTGGAACACATAAGCAAGAAAACAGAATCACGCTCTTCAGTAGTCGCATTGGTGTTCACATTAGATCACCCTTTAACTTTCTGAGAAAGCACACAAAGCACGCCACGTATAGAAAAATTACATACAGCCAAGCTATAATTATCTAATTATCTATCTTTTAAGAAACAACCATATTCACAGTGGAGTAGTAGCACTTTTAAATAATTTTTTTTCTTGCAAAAAGTGATAACACAGAAATGGACAACACAGCTAGAAGAGCTATAGTAGTATTATTTGAAGCGTAAAATGTATTCACAATTAGGACACAATGATATTCACAATTGACAGTATACAAAAGTCACACGAAGTACCTTTTTCATAACAGGACATCAGACTGACTTACTATCTGTACTTTCAAGATTCAGGGAATTTCGTGCACAAGCTATAAGAAGTAAAATAAAACACTAAAATATTAAAGCCAACCACGACAGTAGACGATGCCATTTTCAACCCTAATTTCAGTTCGCTTCGGTTAGCTTGTGAAACTAAGAACGCAACCCATTTGTCATTCAAAAACAGCCCTTCTCTATAATTCACCCCTCGCTTGTCAGGTTACTTGAACCCAGTTTCAGAAGCAATTTCCCATCGCATGCAAATTACAATCACAGCTTCACGGGCGCGGCACATTGACATCAAGAGGAACCTATAAATGAGCGACCAACAAAAATATGGTTTCCGCATAAAGTGTTCTCGGCGCAAAGTGCTCGCTTCAGTATATAGAATGCATCGTCCCTTTGCGTGCTTAGATAGCTCATCCGCATAGTAACTTTCAACATTCACTTGGACATAGTCCAAATTTTCAATTAAATCTTCTATTTGGATAACACATATATTTCACATTCCGTCCGTTCCCGCAGTCGCTTCTAAACGCTTCCAATTCGCGCTGAACGAAATAAAATCAATTCCGTTGACGAAGTACTTTCGTTTTCCTGCTAGTGACCAACGACACAGAGTCCACTCACATTGGGCTCGCTATGGGGTTCTCCAGGGAATTGTAACCAAATCCGCGCCAACGACAGGTAGACACAACGACAATCGTTCCCGTACATCATCCACCTACATACTGCAGGAAATTCGCTGACCGGGAATTCCGGGAAATCCCTGTTTGGTGTTTTTTTTTCTCAGTTGCCTTGTGTCGTGGAAAATTAGGCAAACTAATTGCTGGCGTCTGCTGTTATCAAGACTGCTGTAGCGCACCCAGACACCGGACAAATGAACCCACTTCATGTGAGCCTGAGCCAAGCAAATGTCTACTCCCCCAGGTTGCGATGATGTTGCGCGAACCAGCAGTTCCGCTTCGGGCAACATGTTGCAACCGAAGTGTTGCACACACGACGGCGATGTAGATGACGACTGGTGGGGTGGTAAAGCTCCTCACAAGACATGCGATGCGCGACCCCCAAAGAAAATATAATATCTATCCCAAGAACCGATAAAAAATCTAATATCGCAGACTGTCGCCGTTGTCGTCGTCTATGTGTACGGCAGTGCGATGTTCTAAGGTTCCCCGACGACGATGTTGTGTGTTGGATCTCCCCCAGCTGCCGGTGTTCATCCCCCCGATAGATGGAGTGGAGGAAGACCATTGACGACGTCGTCGTAGACGACTTGGGAATTGTTTTTCCTTCGCCTTGTTTTTTTTTCTTCGGTCGTTCGTTTGTTCGCTCGTAGTCGTCATTGTTGTTGTTGTTGTTGTTTGGTGGTGTAGAGTAGTGTAGTGTAAAGGGCTTGGGGCTTCTGCTGACTTTTGATATCTGCCTCCTTTTTGTGATGCTCTTATGGTCGTGTGTGAGTTTACTGCGACTACGACCATGACTACGACGACGACGACGACGCTTCTCACCAAATCATTTTTCAATCTTGTTGTCGTTCGGTTGTGTGAGCTGTGAGCTCTGTGCTCTGTCGGTTTTGTGTGTGCGATTGTTGGTGTTATTGGATGATCGGGTGGCCTCTCCTCTACGCGTCGAGTTAAAGTCAAGAAGCCTCGAGCAGATGCAACGTGGTCGCCGCAGCAACTGGTCGGCTTTTTCGGGAGTTTCCTCGCTCTGAGCAATTTATTTGTGTGCGCTTCCCTTTCACGTAATTTCTACGTGTTCGCTCAGAAGTCAGTAGTCTGTCGAATCGGTCGTTCTTGCTGGTGAAAAATTTCGCGGCGTATTCTCTATCTTTGTGTATCGCGTGTATCCTGTACAATTTCCGTATTTTGTCGGCTCTTCCACATTTCGTATTCCGAGTGCGTAAGCTCCGAGTGTGTTGTGTATATATTGTGCGAGGTGAATACGATACTCCGTGGAGAGGATAATAATTTCAATCGACGAAGGGGTTGCTTTTGGTTTGGTTTGCTTTGGTTGCCTGGCTGGGTGGGTATACACAGTTGGTTCTTCATAAAATGCCCTGCGGGGTGGTGGTTAAACGCGTTTTTATTGATTATATTGATATACTATTTGTAAAGCTTTTACGCTCTGGACGGTGTTTCGCAGGTGTGTGTGCTCTATGTGCGAAATACTTAAATGGGATTATGCTTCAAATCGTCAGCCGGCTGAAGATTGCAAAGAAGGAATTAGGTGCTTAGGAAAATAGAGCTTATTTAAAGAGGCGATATGTGGCTAGGCATGGCTGTCGAAAGGTATGTAGTGATGGGACTAGAAAGCCAACTGCTGTCATGTTTGTTGGGTGTGAAATGTGTTTATTGTGCTAGGGATTAGGATTTGAATTTGTTAGTGCGTGTGCCTCTTACAGACGGGAACGTTTTTGTATTGAAACCTAACGATTTCAGGATCAAGTGACAGTTTGAATTTGAAACTGGGCAAAAACCCATCCGACTGTCAAACAATGTGTGAAGATTAACGCATTTTGTGCGAGGGAGTTTGTTACCAGAATGGGACAGTATGCACTATATGACATCGGTCTTTAATTGCCTTGTGTTTTTTGCAAAGTTTGGCCATAGTTAGTGTCTGATTCATAGAAAATTAGAGTCAGCTTGTATATTTACTGTTTGCTGTCCGATGTTTCATTGATATTTGTTCATTTCATTGATCTCTGTTTGAGTAAACCTTGACAGCATAGAGGTGTTTTAAAATGGTTAATATTCGACTGCCGATGGTAGTTTCCATACCTACAGTATTTTTAAGAAAACCCTCACAAAGTTCTCCTGGCAGGCAGATTGTCAAACAACAGGCGTTTTCTTATGCCAGTGGTATTCATTCAAAATATATAAATCTTTAAATAAAATGAAAGAGCAACATAAGCATGCACTCGCATGCAGCCGAAGTTGATTGATGGACTTATCCGAATTTTTGGCGACTGTTTGATCTTCTACTTGGTGATGAGTGCGCATTGGAGAGTCTTTGAGACCATTATTAGAAGAAGATTGATTTTTCGGCAGCGAATTTGTAAGAAATATACAATAAAACGGATTGACAGCGCGAGGAATATTTAAAAGTGCGTCTGGTGTACTACCGCGGAAAGTATTTTATTTGAATTCAGCATTAAATCCTCCAATGTCCCATCTTAACAAGGGTCGCAATCGCTGGTCAATTGATTTATATTGCGCACAAAATTTGTGGCACCCATTTTTTTTTAGAGAGGCTTTGTGGACTGCTTACGCATTCAATGTGTAAACTCCAGGAGAACACAAACTCTACCCACTCCAGGACAGCCTATAGTAAATTATCAAGACTTTAAAAAATTTCTCAGCTCAGTTGTTCGAAAGCGGCTAACATAGGTAGACACTGCCTACAGTTAAGAGACAACATAACCTGTAGTCCTTGCAAAATGCCACAATATGACACCGCCATCTTAATACAGTTAAAAAGTGAACTTATGCGGATTTTTTTTAACCCCCAATTTGTTTGTTGCGATTTTGATGTTAAACATACCGTCCCATGCATTGATGCATACACTAGAAGTCTAAAGTACAGTGAAGTCTTTCATTAACATACAGGTGGGGGACCATCGTTTATATTGACATTTTTAGTTCTAAATTAAAAATTCAGATTTGACCTTGGGGTCAAGAACGAAATTTGATGCAAATCCCCTCAAGACCGGCGTGTGTAATTGTCAGACACACTCTTTAAAATTCCCCCATCATCGTAAATGTAACATTTTTGAAAACCATGAGACTGGATTTTTTTGCAAAAACACTACTCAACATTTGAGAAGCAATGAAAACTGTTTCCTTAATAAAAAATATTTCCTTAAAAAATTAAGAAAAATGCTCGTCAAGTCCGCTTAACAGATTCGACTGTCAAGAAAATCTGTTCCATTGGAAAATATAAAAGAAAAGTGATACAAACTTTTTCTGTCCACTAATGCGATACATCTGCTGAGTATTGTGTCCACTAAAAAGAGACAGTACTGTTCTACAAAACAGCGAAATAGTTTCTAACATAATAACCCCCACTTAAATAAATTTGGGCTTACCAATAAACGTTTTTAGTTTCGACTCAAAATTTTAGTGGCTCACAGTGGCTACATTTCCCATAAGAATTTCGCAATTGTGAGCTACCTATCGTAAATTTTAAGTCGAGACTAAAATTTGTTATTAGTACGGCGCATTGTATCTGTAGGTCAGAATAGGTAATTATGTTTGAAAAATTTCACTATTGTGACTTTGTCAAATTTAATCTATAGAAGTGTCTCCTCCTAAAATTTAGTACCACTCAGAAACTATTTTCCACTTTAAATTTCGGCTATGAACTAAAGTAGTTCACAATAGCATTATTTTCAATAAAATGTTCGTGATTGTGAGCTTTTGAAAATTTAAACTCGAGAATAGAATTTGTTATTAGTAAAGCAGAATATGAAATATATTTGTCAAGTACTCTTGTTCGGTATCAGAATAGGCTTGTATAACTATTTTTCGAAAGGGTAAACTATCAAAATCACAATGACGACATTTTCTATAAATGATAGCTATTAGCTACTGTGCTAAAAAAATTAATATAATCTGGAGGATAGAAATGATTATTGGTAAGGCCTATTTGCTATAAAAATAATCCCCTATTGGGAATACCATACAAAGCAAATATGTAATTGATTAATACTTTTCCTAGTAGAATTTTCAAGGATTTGCCCTAACAACTCCTCGCTTTCATAAAAGCAGAACTTCCATACTTGATATTTGGCAAATTTATGAATAAACTGAGGTGTTAAACCTTGAATTATCGGGTCACTTCAATAACAGCTCTGTTTGAGTTGCCCTGACCTAATGTATTCCTCTGTTGCGCACATTGTCTCTCACTGAAGAATACAAATTAAAAAATTAAAATTTCCAAAGGACTATTTTGGCAAACAGAATAAAAATTAAAAAATTCAGTTCAGTTTGCAAGACTTCACTTCACACTGTTTTCACTAATAACGAATCGTATTGACTGCACTTATCCAATATAAGCTTAAGATTTTGCTAAAAGAAAGTGCTAACTAACTGCACTTTACAGTTTGTTGTCCAATCCTAAATGTTCGCAGTTAGTACCCTCCTCCTATTTTATGAATGTGGTAGGTACTCAAGTGGTTACTTCAATAAGTTCAAACGTTGATCATCCGAAAGTTGTGTATACCGTTCTCCACCCCTGAGGAAATTGGGATAGAAAACAGAAAAATAGACTTCAGTCAAACATTCCATTATCATTCTTCCAAATCTGTGAGAGACATCCATTTCAAAAGCGATAAGAGATTTTTTTTTAAAGGAAAATCACTGTGTTTCCAAACACAAACTAAATCTGGTTCGTGGTGTCTGATGACCCATTCAGACTGGTACAGGTGCTATTCGCCTCCTTGCCCAAACTATTCATTAAATTTCTGAATAAAAAAACGATTCAATTTAAAAATCCTTCAATTACAGCGGGATTTTAAAAATAAACCCTCACAGCGTGAACAGCGGCTCAAAAGATTTTATCTGCAGCACTGATTGCATAACCACACCATCATTACATCATTATCCACATGGCCCGTCATTGCCATTCTCGTATACCATGTACCCGTACTCTGTTCTTGATTTAGAACATCTCTCAAACAGATCGCATGACGTCGCCGTTCCAGTTGTGCGTTTATTTTTGAAAAAAATGGTAATTTCCCACATACAAAGCAAATTTGCATTTGAAAACCATCAGCAATCTGTCTCCCCGAGCTTTGAACGTAAATCGGAACCATGCAAATCATAGTGCACTTCAAACGAATAATCAATCCAAGAGGACAAGGACACTTTTGAATCCGGCACGAACCGCCAATTGAAAGCTGACCCCTAGTTCTTCTTGTATTTGACGGTTTGATTTATCGGTTGGCTTTGAAATACTGTCACACCAGTTTCCGATGACTGACCCCAAACCCCATTTATTCTATTAATTCCATCAATCATTGATTATCTCCCAATGCAGTATGGGGGTCCCAACATCTTCATTTAAGCACAAATCAATTAACTGTCAAAATTCGTCCAACTAGCCCCACGTATCAATATTCAATAAAATTTCGCAATTTTCTCAGAACTCCAATATCCGAATTGTAGTCATCCGCAGAAGCGATTAGCTTAGAGCCTGCAGCTGGGCGGTGGTTATGCATTTGCTCGAAATTTTTCCACCAATTGAAATTTGGACAATTCCTGGAACCAATCCCCAAACGAGGCCCCAGCCAGAACCACTCCAACCAATTAATAACAATTAAAGGCGGCATCGACTAAAACTGCATCGCATCACTGGAACACAACGATTTGACAATTAATTTTGCATTTGCACACAGAAAGAGAATCGTTTTAGCGAATCGGAATTAAAATCGATCCGACACACAGTAGTGGAAACAAGTCCACGAATCAACATTTAAACGTTTTGAGCATTGACGGCTAAAACCAAAAAAAAAATATGATTAGCATCCGGAGGACATACATGTCCGCTTGGATTTGGCTCGTGATGGTAGTGATTTGCAGCAGTGCAACTAACGTGGTCACTGAACCAAACAATAGTCGGTGTTCGGCGAGAAAGTACACAGACATGCTGAACTCGATCGACGATGTCGATTATTTGAAAATTGGCGTACCCGCCAATATTGCGTTCGATACAAAGCAGAAGAAGAGGTAAGTGCAAATTGTTGTGAAAGTTTGATTGTTATTAGTAGACATTTGCTAAAAGTTATGCCAGCCCGAATAAGTAACATTTTCCCTAACACATTCACAATCGGCGGCAATTTATAAATTAGGTATAGGAACCGTCTTAAATCGTCAAAGTAAATTTACTGTAAGTCAAAATGCAAAAATTTGTATGAAAGATGTTGCCTATTGAAATTAAAATTGCTAAAGGTCACAATGGAATATTTTCTATGCAGAATTTGGCGCCATTGAGGGTTCACACATATGGTTTTTATTACCGATAAATCTCCAAACAGAATGGGCCTTACAAATTGTCATTGTGAACACATTCACTTTAAATATGCTGTAGGTCACAATAAATAATTAAAAAAATTTACTAAACGTGATTATAAATACCGCGCTATAATTTTTACCAATAATAGTCTCAGATCTTGAAACTAAGTTTTTGTATGAAAAATATCGCGACAATTGAGTCGAGTTCATAAATGGTCATTAGTTGTTGCAGGATAATCCCCTAACATCATGGAACTTTATTATAACCAACCTCCATTTTAAATATTAAGGTCACAATAGATAATTTTGAATGGAAAAAATCGCGCAATTGAAAGCCAACAACACTAGATATGGTAAGCCATTTTGAATGTTGTAGGTCACAATTAACAATTTTATATAGCAAATGTTGGCAAATTCAATCGTGAATTTTAATCTGCACACCAAACATGATTTTATCATATTCAAGGTGTTTTTGATAAAGTCAACGGGTCGTACTACATAGTATTACCTAATTTTAAACCTTATCGTTAAATATATACTAGGTCACAATAATAAAAAAATTGTTGCCGTTTTGTACGATTTTTTAATTTTTTGGGAGGAATGGAAGGGATCTACAATTTAATTCCCGAGTCCAAACGGCTAATTGAGAACCTCTTTCAGGACAGTTGCACTGTCGGATATTTGTCAGACGTTCGCGAGAGGTTACTAGGTCACAATAGATCGTTTTATTTAGAAAATATCCCACCTTTGCCACTAGTTATGGTAAGTGGTACTGGTAAGAACTAGTTGCCGCAAGAGGTTCATATAGGACCCATACTTGTTCAAAACGATGGACCTCAGTGTCCCCTGTTCAGGATTGAGCTACTCACAGAAGCGCCCCATCTACGTAAAATGTCCTTCTAATCGGAAAAAGTGCACCGTCTTCCGAGTTAATCCCTTCAATGATATATTGCTTCGCGAATGGACTACACTAGTCTGTCACAGCTTTAGATGCGAGGAAACGATTCTCTTCCGAGTATTTCTAGGTTAACTTGGGTTGAAGTTTCTTTTTCCACTGCGTTCTGACTTTGATTTACAATTTGTAATCGATGGCTCTTCGAACCGGAGTCCATTGTATAGCTCGCTCGAATTTACTGTTAAATCGAATCCTCCAAGGCCCGTCAAGGCAAATGGAATTGATAGTCAGTCGAAGAATGAGCTTTCGCTCTATGTTTCTGCGTACAAATTACAAAAAGACAGACTCTTCATACAACGAACACGTGCAATACCCATATTCGCAAGCTAAGGATAGTTTATAATTTCCAACCACGTTTAAAAATGCCGTTTGTTCCCTAAAGTTCGGCCTCAATTTTGTTACTTTTTATTTAACCCCAACCCAATTTCTAAGTAAAGACACTTATGAAAAAGTTGCTCATTTTTCCATCGCGCCTTCGTCGAATTTTTAATAGTGCTGTCACAGAAATCTCATCATTATCTCAATCCTTTCAAATCCAGAACACAAATATCTATCATCATTTTATAAATCAACTTGTGTGTGTTGACGCCAACGTTGCAGAACTTTCCTGTCCGCAAAAAGAAACTAGCTCAAAGATGTAATTTATTTTCTGGACACTTTTCGTGTGTTCCACTTCCAAGTTCTCGCTATCCCATTCAATATCCCCCAAATTAGATTCGTCACTTAGCCTGCTTTCATAACAAATCTGATGCCATCAATTTGACCCAGAAACACGCCTCCTCATCCCCCACAAGATGTAAACTTCCGTAAAGCGAAAAACTTTACCAATTGCCCCTGCCTGTCTAGCAATTTGTCATTTCGACAACAATATTCCTTGCCTGCACTAACCTCTGTCCAGACCAACCCCACACATTGTGTTCCAACAGAGAGGCGGTAAGAGAAAAAAAAAAATCAGAAAACTCCTATCCAGGACACTATTCCAAATACCTTTCAATAAATTCCACCAACACCGCACGAGTATTTATTCGAGGCGTTAGGATTTATAATGCCCCCGTCCTATTGCGGGCCGCTGTTTGATCGCAAAGTTCGTTCCGCACAACATCTTCTTCTCCGTCATCTACTACTCTGTGTGGCTTTGTTTGTTGTTTGACTTCGCTCTTAATATAATTTATTTTTTATTTTTTTTTCCAACGTCAAACTTTAAACTTTTCTACATTTCTCCACAATGGTACGAGCATGCTTCGATAGACGGCGGGGAAAAGAGAAAACTTGAAAGAAATTGTAAAAAGGGATACTTTTCTCATTACGAAAAATCTTGGCACGAAATTTTCCGGTATTTTCATCTCTCTTGAAGTATCTCGGACGTGTGCTATCTGTTCGATCGGAATCCTGTTCGAAGGATAACAATTTATATCGGCACTTACGGATGAGGTGTAGAGTATAGAGAGCGGAACGAACAACGAACGTTAGGCAACGTTTTGCTTGAGTGATGGTGTCTTCATTTTCAAAAAAATGTTTGTCATCGAGCTTATAAAACAAGAAGTCTTTTTTTTATGTAGTTCAAACGGAAAAGAAAGTAGCATTACTTAATTTTATTGGTATAAGTAATATGAAACTCCGAGTATGAGAAAGAAGGTAGTCATCTCTCTTGACAGCCTTGTTTCATAAATCAAATGAAAAAGGCAATTGCATTTTCTGCAAAGAAGAAACTGCAATTTTGCCGCCGATTTTACGAATTTACTCGTGCACTTTGTTCAATTAAGTTTGTGGTTCTGAACAAATTATTTTTTCTTTGCTTTAAGCCGTATATACACATATAGGCTTGAATTTACGTTTACAACTTTTCTTTTATATATGCAGTCAATAAAACCGGGTAAGATCCAAGGATCGATCTTGTTTCAATTGATTTTCTTGGGCGATCATTAAACGGACTACAGAGAAACAGCGGCAGAACAATTATTAATAGCGGATTGAGGCAAAATGCTGAGTTAGGGATGGGTGTAATCGCTTCTGTGTATTTAAATAACAAATACCTTGAATATATCACTAAAAAAGTCCACCGTACAACAATAAAGTGGCAAATTTGTTACCCTGCGTATGAAAAAAAAAAAATAAACAGAGGACGCAACATGTCTATAAAGGAGCCTAGGCTTAGCTTTAATAAGCTATACGTTTTAGTTACCAACTTAAAGTCAAACATTTTTGAAGCCTGTCCAATGGTAAAAAGGCTTAAAATAGACCCTCTTCTCCTCTGTAGTTCAGGTGAAAAGAGGCCACAACTAACAAGCCTCTCCAGATAGCTCGATCGATTTTGGGGTCGTTTTGACAAGTCTATTGGTCATGTTCATCCAATCGCATGCCAGTTCTTTAAAAAGATCTTCTTATAGATGGAAAGAAAGGCCCTGTTCTTTTTATTACAGACTATAGAAAAACAATCGTTTTTTTTTTTTTTCAAAAGCCCACTTTTTGGGGTCGTTTAAAGAGGATGCCCTTAGTTGCATTGCTAAAAACAGAGGGGTAACACTCGAACCGAGTTACCTTCAATCAGTAGAACAAACCAAAAGAGCTTCTACTTCTTTAATCAGATAAGTTAATCAATAATTGAAACGGAGTCGGCACTTAGTACGAACTACGAAGCCCTCAAGCGGACATTTTGAAGATTACAAGTTGAAGAAATTTCATACAATTTACCCAGGTAGAATTGAGGGTTCCCCTAGTTTATTGGGTCCCAATTCGTTCCACTTGTGGACGCTCTGCTAGTCATCTGTTTACTTGGATAGGTGGCGCTACAAATAAGCAATAAGCCCCTCCACTTGTCGCAAGTTTCCTTAAATAACTAACTTTACTAACCTATCAGCGCCCCAGTTTCTAATCCACATACAAATCGTCCCATCCTAATCCAGCCCCCTCCTATGCCAATCCACAATCCATACGGACCGCATCAGACGACGTATGGCTTTTATGATCTGCGATTTTTGCCTGGATTTGTCCTTCGGTTTTTTCTGAACAACACTCGTTCGGTTCGTAATTTTGAAAGATGTGTACACATGTTCCATTGTGTACGAGGAGATGACCTGTTTTCAGTTTTTTTTTTTCTCTTTGCTTTAGATGGGTCTTGTCCAATATGTTCCACACCATATATGACCTCGATGCGGGATTCGATTTTTTCTCACAGCAAATGACGGAAAAGGGGTGGTGACACATCCCTCATTCCCATTTGAACAAATCGGAATTGTTTTTCTCTCTCTTGTTTCTTCGGTTTTCTTGTATTTATTTTTGCTTTCCGATTGCAAATTGGTTTTTTGAGAGTCCCTGTCGAAAGTCTTAATCTGTTGGTTGTGTGTGGACCGTGATTTAGTGATTTATTAAGCAAGCACTTCGAGGGGCATTTCAATACCAGAAGCATCACCAGCGGCATCACAAAAGAAACCGGGAGACGCACAACCACGTACAACAACAACATAAAAAATAAAAAAAATAAAAACCTCAACGAGATGCCCAAAAACAGGAGGAAAACAACAGAAAATTGGATGGGATTTATGATTATTTTGGGAAATTGGGTCATTATGGTGTGGATGGTGCCATACAAGCGCAAGTGAGCGTGCCACACTTTTGTGCTGGGTGGGCATCCTCATCATCATCAACAGTAACAACAACAACAAGAGCAGCACCACAATCTGCATCACGGACTAGCAATCAGGCTGCTACAAGGAACGGAGCCGAAAAAAAGATAACAATTCCACATGTTGTAACATTTGACGCAGAGGATGAGAATGCGATTGCTTCCTCCTTGCGTGGGTGATGATAAAATGGGGCTACATGTACAATTCAGTATGTCATTTACCTGTGATCTCTGTTTAATGGGGGGGGGGGGGGGGGGCAGCACGTGTGTTTTTGCTGGCGTTATTGTGTTTCCCCATGACGATTTCAGGGTTAAAGTGAGAGTGGATTCAATAAAATAAATGCGTCAGTTGTTTTTTTATTATTTATTCAAAAAGAATCCTTGTATTAAAAGGACTTTCCTTTTTTTTTGGCGCCGTCTTGGGAGTATTATCACGCACATTGAAGGGGTTTTTATTATTAGATATATGTTTAGCATAAACGTTATGGGTTCCGCTTACTTTATGGGTTCGGCTTTTAGGACGCTGGCTGCCAGGAAACGCGGGGAATTATTCAATCATTTATATATGATATAAGGGATTACCTATACTGTTTGAAAATCAGAAGAGGACATCGGTCGATGTTTAAATGTTTATAAACGAACAGATATAGTGGTAAGGATTGCTATTTGGTTGACTAGTTTGGATAGTAGCCAATTTGTAGGAAAAGTTTCAAGCCATTTAACCAGCTAAATGGTTTTGAACAAGGGCCTTGTTTCAACGGTGTTTTAACCAATATTTTTAAGACTTTCTGAACTGACGTCGTATAATGAAAGTAAAAATGAACTTCTTTGTCAATTTTTTAAATTTTTGTTCAAATACTGGCCGAGTTTTGGATCCAAAAACTGTCGAAAATGTAACGACTAAACCCCAATAAAATTTTAATTGTATGAATGAAAATTGAGAAAAGCAACATCCAAGTTTCGAAGCCGCGCACAAAATAATTTGGAATTTACAAATTAAAAAGATTAAGAAAGTAAACATAGGATGTGTACATAGACTACTTATTGGGACAAAGCAACATCGAGTGTCTACTTCAAAAATTCTATCAAAAATAAACAAAATTAGTGCTAAGTTTTTTTTTTTTTGTGGATCTGGTCCTACTAAACACTGTCTAAGGGAGCAAAGGAAACATCCATGTTTCGAACCTCTACTTCAAAAGCTCTCTTCTAAGGGAACAAATGCAACGTCTAAACTTTCGGATCTATACATAAAAATAATCCCGCCAGTCACCAAATTTGGTACAGAATTTTTTATTTGTATCCAGGCAGAGAAGGTGAATTAGGAATTGTTCAAACGCTGCCTGAGGCAACAAGAGCAAGTCGAAGTCACGAAACTCTACTTCACTAAAGTCTTAAAAATTCACAAATTTGTCATAAAATACCTTTAATGTACTTGGATAGTGAAAGTGAAGGACCACCAAAATAAGGAATAATTCGGCTATTATCTAATCCTAGTGCAACAAAAGCAACGTACAAATTGCAAATCTTTAGTACAAACAAATTCCGACAGTTTTGAAAGTTCACAAATTTGGTGCAAAGTTCCCATTTCAATTCAGAAAAATGTGGTTAAGGAATTTTTAACACCACCTATGGAAACAAAAGCAACGTCAAACGTTTCAAACCTCTCATTTAAAAAATTCCGTCTTTAAAATTTTCAAATTTGGTACCAAATTTTGTATTTTGGATCCGGATGGAGAAGGTGAAGTAATACCAATATTAGGAATAGCTCAAACACTATATAGGGAAAAAAGGCAGCTTCAAAATTTCGAACCAATTCTTCAAAAATTCTCGCCAGTCATCGGAATTTAGAAATTTGGTACAAAATCCTTATTTTTACCCGCCTTAAAAACGTGAAGTGATACGAGAATTGGGAATATCTAAGGAACTAAAGCAACGTTTTAGTTTCAAGCCTCTGATAACGAATTCCATCTTTTCGTCAAAATTCTCAAATTTGGTACAAAATCTGTTATTTTGGATCCGGATCGAGAAGCTGAAGTGACACCAACATTAACAATGGCTCAAACACCATCTAGGAGAAAAAAATCAAATGAAGCCCTACTAAAAAAATTCTCGAAGTTTTTAAAGCTCTCAAACTTGGTACAAAGTTTTTCTCTGGATTCGCATGAACGATTGGTGTTCAAAAAAATCGTTGGCGGTAGTTCATGTAATATCCCCGTTGGGCACAGCGCAAAACGAATGACACCCAGCTTCATGATTGGCTGGTATTTTTGACAGAACTGTCTCCGAGGGTTCAACGTTTTCTCAAATCAAAAATGTATACTCCTTAGTTATTCAAACATCAATTGGCGTTAAATTTAGCTATTCATCTGGATTTTGAAGTGAAAGTTTAATTTCTGCACGCTCAAGCCTTTCCTGTCATTGAACAAAAATTGAGTACAATGGACGTCCACGAATAAAGTGACAACAGATAGCAAGTCTGCCAATTTGGCTTCCTTTCGAGACTGGTTGATGATAGGCGAAGATCTCGCTGTTAAGAGAAATTGCGTCAAATTGGGCTATACTGATGACAACTTTCAAATGCCCTTCCACCTGATTACAGTATCAAAAACTACACTTCCGCCCATGTATGATATCTTATCACAACTTGGCATATCTGCATCACATACTGCCCTCGGCTAGAAACCATCTCCCTGAATTACCAAAACATTCTGGCACCTAAGGTCGTTGAAACCTGTCTCTCGGCAAGCAAGCAAAAAAAGGAAATTCCGCAAAAAGAAATAGCAAAACCAAGAGGAACACAACAGAAGAACTGAAATTTCCATAAATATTGCATCTAGATGCCATTGTCAGATGTGACACTGTACCCAAAGACAATATACCCCCGAGCTGCACTATACCGACACCGAAATACTCCCTGGGCACTCGATGGCGCAGTAATCCGACCTGATACATGAGCAGAACAGACAGGCAGACACAGTCCGCTCCTCTGCATATGCAGCGAGTATGTTATTTGCCAATGAAACTCGATAAACATCGTGCTGCCACAATCCAACTATACCATTGCACTGTGCAGCACCATTCATAGATACTTTTCGAGGGCAGAGCGTGTTGGAGTATTCCCGCAATTCGATTCATTCATCGGGCTTGGTTATTTTTTTGTGTGTCTTTTCTTTTTTTGCACCACAGTCTTAATTGGACTCACTATCATCATCATCATCGTCGCCACAAGGCGACCATATGGATACGAGAAAGAAACATTCTATTCCGAGAGGGAATCCAACACACAAAAGGGCGAACGTATTTTTAGCGCATTTTTGTATCTTTTATCTGTTGGTTGACTTGTGTCTTTGATTTGGGGGGATAGCCAATTTCCTTGCCAATTACTCATACTCGCACGCGCCTATCAGTCTACTGCGGTAGTTATTTTCAAACAGAAAACACTCTGAGCTGAGCACTGACCTTCGTCGGTCTGGCAGTTCTTGCCGTAAATTGAATCGTTAAAGTCGTAAGATTTTCCGATTCAAACGCTGGTAATAAAGTTGTTTACATTCTTACACTTGCAGGACTTATTGCGCGCCACCGACCGCAGCCATTTCCAGTGTTTTACAAGCATATAGTGTATAGTTACTCGCAAGTGGCACTGCAGAGATATATAGGATGCTACGGAAGAGTTACGACTCATTTAGTGGCGCATAAAATTTGTTTATTTATTAGCCAAAGCAGCTTGTTTGTGAACAAAAATTCACAGCGCGGGAAAGGGGGAAAAATTATTATTATTTTGTTTGTGCGCAGATGGTATACGGATGGAGTTGGTGAATTTTTAGTTTGCACAATCGATCGGAGGGTCCACTTTTGTTGTAAGGAACAGAGTTCCCGAAATTCTCAAATTTACCCACTTAATGATAGGTCAAAGTGTGACAAAACTATGGTCAAACTAGCAGCGAAATAGTCTCAAGGGGGCTGCCTTTTTTGATATTTACAAACTGCCATCTTAAATTGGAGCAAAACCTACGCGTTAAATAACGTCGGACTTCTTAATTAAAAAAAAAAAAAATTATCAAATGTTGGTTTCGGTAAAGTCGTAAAGAACAAAGACTGACCTAATCTGCGCTGACGACCTCACCCACAAGAAGATTAAAGAATAAGGGCATCTTCAAAAACAGAAGGACCGACAAGAAGCTAAATGAAAGGAAAAGATTGAATAGCACAAAACAGCCTACATTGCTTAGCTTTCGTCCGAAACTGAGATAGTCTCTTCAGAGTTTGTACAGTTTTATTCTGACTCTGAATACAAAAATAACAATCAACTGAATAAAATTAACTGCCAGATAAGTTATCTATTTAACTTGACAACTCCGTAACTGATGCATAAATTCAGTTCAAATCTTATTTACTATAGATAACTGAAACAAATTTTGCAGAAAACTTCCTGGTAAAAGTGAAGAAACAATTTTTATCTAACAGACAAGTGTCGCGCTGTCTAATAAATGAAACAATCAGTCAATGAACTCCAGGAAACCCCAGTTGAAAATGTAGAAACAATTTTAAGATCTGCCAGTCAAAAATAATAGAAAAAAAAGCAATCCTTATCATGCAGTTAAGTGTCAGACTGTTCTACAAAAAGGAAATCAGTCGATTAACCCTTACTAGGAAAAAGGAAGTCAGGCCGTAATGCGGTTCTGATCTCATCTACTAGAAAAGTATGGAACATTTTCTGCAATATTGAAAACTTACAAATACTACGAGTATTTATCGAGCAGTTCAATTTTACTCTGTCTTTTATATAAGTAAATAAAATAAAGTTGGACTTACATATTGATTCAGCATACGATGTCTGAAAGAACAGAGAACGTTTTCTGATGAGTTTGGTTTAACAACAGAAAGCTAAAAAAACACAAACGAACAGCACTAATAATAATATGCTGGATAAACCAGTGTGTACGAGTGTAACGAAAAATGAAACATTTTAGGATCGCTTCACCTATATCCCTCAGCTTGACTAAAAGGGAGATAGAGGATATTGAAATATGTACGTACCTATAAAACTAACTTCACTTCACTTCAGATGCGCAAGAAGTGAGGAGTTCAATCGCGTTTCACTTTTCGTTACGCTCCTATTTTTCAACATGGCAGCGCAAGAAGTTTGACCTTAGATTATTGTGCTGAGTTAGTAAATCTGTATCGGGGGAATGAAACGGATTCAACGACGCCTACCACAAGTTTAAAATAGCCTTATCACTGTTCATTAATTCGTTGATACGGACTTTGATTTCGATTTGAATTTCGTGGACATATAGATCGCTGCGGGTATTCGGCTCAAAATCTTGTTATTCAGTACGATTACCCTCTGAGCAGGAGGTTAAACCATTGCGTCCCAGAGAACACCGGAACCTTTTGACGTCAAAGTTATTGTGCCGGCATTTTGCGCAAATTGGAGCGTAACGAAAACTGAAACACCTTTTGCACGCTCAACTCTTCACACATAAACCTCTCAGAGGCAGTGTTGTTAGCACTCTCTCTTCATTTATCCCACGAACGTGTTCATTTTTAACTTTTTTCCCTTTTCACCGTACCCAAATTCCCTTTTAAAATCCCACGATACTTTTTGGCGCCAAAATCCATTTTCTTAGAGTAAAATTTGTATTACACTGAAAGAAAATCACGTTTAATTAACCTTTAGTATAAAAACCGCAGTTTGTAACACTGCTATGATTATTGTTTAGTACTAGTAGAAAATTTTGATAAAAGACGATTTACAAGAGCGGTTTTTTTATAGACAATCAGTATGTTGATAATCATGGTGAAATACAGGTGTTTTGATAGAATTTTACCAAAAATTTATAGTTTGAATGTTTTTTTTTGCTAGATTTTTGAAAATCCCACGATTTGGTGCTTTTTCCCTTTATTCCACGGAAGGTTTTTCGGACATCCCACGATATATAATAACACTGATCAGAGGAGTGAGTTTTGCGTTTTAAAATTCGTTACGATCTCATTCTCAGGTAAGAATTTGTAAGGCAACCTTGTAGCGTTTCATTTTCCGTTAAGCTTTTCAGATATACATATGTGATACTTTGTATCGCACTGTAAATTTCACAGTCAAAACTTGTACTAGTTAACTTATAACAAAGAGAATCACAATTCGAATAAAGGAGCTCAATAACTCAGCCTTTTGGTTCAGTCTTTTCCATTCGTTCAGGTATACATAGAAACATTAATAATAACGGCTGCAGTTATACTTGAATTGGTTTCTATCAAACCGCTGGCTGATGTCACAGCACCCGTCAAGAGGCTCCCTTGACCGCCGCATGATCGCGACCTCATCATTATAAACAACTCATCATCTTAATTCGATTTTCGGTAATAAATCTCAATGGAGTTGCGAATGTTAATGGCACATCAAACAAGGAGCCCATCTCACCCACACACTGCACATCATACAAAGCCAATAAATACATCATTGCACCGCTGCAATTAATTGCATTTCAAGTGCTCCAACACCACTCTGTGCGCTGCTGGGCATTCGCCCATGTTCACTACTCCGAATGTCCCAGCGCATCGTGTGTTCATTTGTAGAGTGGCGCCACTTAAGAACCCACCAAATGGTATCGCATATTTTCTTTTTCTGATGGTCATGAATAAATTAAACTAAAGCGCTCTGGGTGCATCCGAATTGGGCCATTTAATGACCTAGAACAGATGCGATCCGCACACACGACTTTGTTTGGCGTTAAATTGTTTCCCCCTCCACCCCACATCCGAATGGCCTCTATTTCATCTCGCTGCGTATATGTACACAAAAGAAACATGCTTCGGATGCATTAATAGGACTTTAACTCCCACAACGACTCAGTTACAAAGATTGAGCCATTCAACAACAACAACAACAGAGAAGAGCCAGAGAGTCGTAAAAATGCTATTCACAGTGCGCTTATGTTTAGTCTTTGTTTTGGTTAACAAACAGTTAGTCCACGGGGGGGAGATTCACACTTTGGCAGCTTAGAACATGGATCGAAGATTCAATGAAACTTATTTTTATGCGGTGACCCAATGTGCGGAACGTGCCTTTTCAACGAAAAGTGTATAATGAGGAAATATGTTGGCCATCGCGCGCCGCCAAGAGAGCACTTTGGCGGACTGAATGGGTTTCTGCGGTCTGGACGGGGTTAAACGTTAAACTGGTGTTGTGGTTTATTGCTGTCAATGACAAATTACTGGGTCTACAAACAAAAGAGGTGCATATGCGCAGTTGTCAGGCGAATTAAGTTGTAAGGGGTTGAAAGGAATCCAACTATTGCCACCAGATTTTCGGGAGAGGCGCCTCTACTAATCAAATGTGAACGGAGGGAAGCTGGTCTATAAAACAAAATAAATCGTTGACGTAACAAGTGCGTATCCACCCTCGGCTTAGATTCTCAAAATCATGAGATTTTTTGTCGGCACAACCGGACATACAATTTTATGCGGAATCCGGCTCAATTGAGAAGCTTTTCCGGGACAGTCTGGTTTCTAACGGGGATTTAAATATGTGGAAGTTTATTCAAACGCTATAGGAATAGACAAGTGATCCTATTATTCGACTTAGTTGCTTCGTAGGTGGCGCTACACACCTACAGGGGTGAAACTATGCCTCAGTCTTTTTATAAATATCGCATGTTTCCGTCTCTCCATATTGCCAGCGATTGAAAGGAGTTGTTCAGACATGAATGTGTACTTCTTCAAATCGATTCAATATTCAAGGTAAGGCTGATGAAAGATGAAACTTTACTATAATAAGCCTCTTCGGCTGGGATGGTTTTGACGAGCTGCCAGGTCGCCATCTAAAATAGCGTCTGTGCTAATGCACCTTAGTTCAATTGAAAGATGATTTCCATAAGTTGTCTTTTATGAACTCATTCGATCTTTTATTTCAGTGAGAACAAGCCAAGGAATTTATGAACCTTCCTGGAGTCGCAGCCAATTCGGTAGGAACCGCTTGTTCAATATCCCATTTCCAAAGTTTTGATACCTATTTGGAGCGAAGATCTACTTCAGCTCCAAACCCTCTATAGGGCTCAGGGTCAACCAGGCCAGTTTACTTTTTTGTAGAGGATAGTGCCGGTCAGTTACGTGTTTCGTCCTTCTTCTCCTTTATGCAATTCGGGCACTTCAAGCTTACTGTTACTTAACAGGGTCTCACTACTCACTTGGCTTATCCAAAGCGATCGCGAAGTATTATGGCGGATGCACACTACATGGTCAACGCATCTTTTTAAAAATTTAAAACATTTAACTCTAATTTATGAAGCTTTTTTATTTTATTTTTTTTGAACTTGATTCAATCAACGCGTTGAAGATGATTGAAGACCGTTGCTAAACGAGTTGCGCAACTATGGATATTGCATATGAGATTATTGTGCACGTTGTCGTTGTAGTTGTGCATCGCGTTGAGCGACGATTTAAAAAAAAAAACTATTTGAATTTAGGGCCGTGTGACTTGTGTTGAGTGGGACGAAGTATGACAGCGCAAAATGAAGTACAGCATTCACCAATTCATTTCAATTCCGCCTGAAGTTTCACTGCGGTGCGGTGGTCGCCACTCGAGTGGTTGCCCCTGCTGTTGTTCTAGTCGATCTCTCGGATAACACAATCGAAAACATTCCACATTTTTAACGCTATAGTATTGCAAATCTCCAAAAATCCCCAAATTGTTTTCAGCGCGTTTCTCAACGATCAATACTTGGCACACTATTTCTCACAGCAAGCGGAACAATAAAAGCTTAAAAGTGTAAAACCTACTCCGCACAAAAGGGTGAAGAAACCGATGGCATAAGACCTGGTGATTTAATTGAAAAAAAAAAACGGAAATCTCGGTCGTTAAGCCGATCTGCAAGGAGGTAAAAACAATGAAATGTCAAATCGTCTGTTGATGAAATGATGGAGCAAATATTTGCACACCGGATATGGAAATTTGTTTAAATCATAATATGGTTCCCGAAAGTGTAAAGTCCGGCTTCTTGCTGACTTCGCGTATTCTTTTAATTCCAGCCTTCCACTGATTAGTGTTCTCCTTGAACTTCAGTAAAGCATTCAATACCCTTGACCACAAAAAACTGGTAGAAGCATCCCAAAAAGTCGGAGTTAAAGAAGAACTGTCGCTTTGTATGAACGACTGTCGGAAGAAAAGGATCTTCGACTGCTACAACAAAGAAAAGGTCGTACATTATGGGGTACCACAGGGATTTGAACTTGTTCCTTTACTGTATTTGCTACACACAAACGATACGCTGAAATGTCTTAAAAAAAGCTTCCCAATTGCTTTATCGCTGATTTGCTTCGGCCTTGCTGACCTGCAGCTGAACCGCTAAAAGTTACTTTCGGAGATTTCCCAAGACAGATATGCCTTCTAAAGCCGCCCAGCGCTCATTGCAAATCGGGGGGTATTTACTTGTCTTCCACAGCTTCGCTTCAAGCCAGCCATGTTAAACGAATGCCAATTCACAAATGTAAAAGTCCGATTGCAAGAGTGCGTGCTGAAGTAAATGGACGGCACTTAGAATGGACTGTCATTGTCAAACTACATTTTGTATATATTAAATATCTATGAGAATAACGCTGTAGTTTTTGTTATTTAATGTTAAAGAGTTAAAATGTCCGCCGAACAGCCAGACTGTGTTTAGTCCAAAAACAGCGTTCCAAGAGAAAACAGCTTGTGTAGACCGTTTACCTGTACAAACAATCGCCATTTTCAAGAATTTTTCTACGCTCGACACAGGCTACAAGATTCCATCCAAAAGATCGCCTACAATCAAGTTCAATCTAGATTTCCTCACTGACTCTTCAAAGTAAGTTCAATAGAGGGTTTACAAAACAAACCCCACCATGAAACAATTTTAAACGCAGGACACATTTTTTCCTTTAATTTGAATTTCGAATTCACAAATACTATATACAGCTAGATACACACCACAACCGGAGATTTTTTTTCACACAATCCCCCCAGAAGGCATTTAATTTCGTTCCACTTCGCCCCATCATCTGATGATTCTGATGGCGAGTCTCCTGCAAACATATTTTGCAATTTTCCCATGCACCCCCGAGGCCGCACGCTTCACTCCAATTGAATATTTCTCCTCTTCAGTGGGGTGAATCGAATCTGTTCCATTTGAACATTGATGACGGGTCTGCCTCCAGCCAGATTTTTCCTCCTCTGCTGCCGTTCAGCCTCCTCTCTACTCTGCGGCGCTGTTCCTTCTTCCGATTTAATAAATTTTCTGTCCAACCATGGATGAAAGTATCTGTAATTGATTTGCTCACCAACGAATGCCACGGTGCTGAGTAAAATTCCGAAAATAAGAAACTCAAACGCTCCCTCCAAGTGGTGGATGGTCAGCACAATGACGGCCTCTGGAAAACGGAAGGAGGATACAAAAATACAGAAAATCCGAAACCGCCCCCACACCGCGCCGCACCTTGATATTCGTTGCGACGTTCCCTGATTTTCACCAGCACCGTGTAATGATACCGAAAGTCCTTGTCAATCTTACTGAACAGGCCGCCATCCTTCATCCGCCGTATCAGTGTGTTGAACCGGTCCACAAACGGGAATCCACGTTTCGCGATAATTTCCACCGGAGCCGAGAGCACACTGCCCGGAAATCCATACAATTGATCCACGTTCCGGTTGCGCAACATGTACATGCGATTCGCCAATATGACACGTTCGCCTGTCACCACCGAGCGCAAATTACGCGTCCGCGGTAGAAAATTATCGCTGTCATTATAGCCAGTGTAGATTTGCTTGTCATCGGCGTTATCGAACCAGTCACGATTCTCTGCCGGTCCACCTAAAAGAAAAATAGAAAAAAAAGAGAAAAAAACACCCAAACGGGGATGAAATTTGACACGCACACCAATTGATGTGCGGCGAACCACACACCATACGCGCCGGCACGACACATTCTCAGCGCCACTCACCGAACGGAATGCCCTGGCGGATAACCTCTTCGATGGTGGAAATCTGATGCTCGTAGCCAGGATTCGCAAATACAGCAATCAGTTTCGATGTATAGACGCTCGTCACGTTCATGCTGTAGAGGCATAAGCCGATGAAGAAAATCCGGGACGCTTGACACTCGGGCCGTTCGTTCACCGAGGTGCCTAATGTCACACCCCAGGAATTAATAGCTGTCAGAGAGACAGATTTATGCGCCTCCATTTCGGGCAGGATCCAACCGAATGTCAGCCAGAAAAACCATGTGATTAGGAGGACGACGGATATGCAGCGCCACATGTTCGCCTGGAAGATGGTGAAGAGCGCCTTCCATGGGGGACGTGGCGGCGCCACCGCAACGAACCATGTATGGCTGTTAAATAGGTACGAGTCGGTGGCCCAAAAGTCCTCACGCACTTCGTCGTCCGAGTAGAAGCCGCCGATTATGAAGTCACATATGCGGTCGTCAAGACGTCCCAGCAGGTCCGACCATGTGTCGTTTTCGAGACGAACTCCGCGCGTATAGTCGCCGCAGGTGATGTTCAGATTGAAGTCGAGTTTCCTTCGAATCACTTCGACGAGCAGCATCTCGATGCCTCTGGTGCAGTCGCTTTCGATGAACGGTGCCGCGATGGCTGCGCACATGTAGAAGGTGCAGTGCTTGAGGCTTGCCTTTCGCAGAAGTCGGTCAATATTCATCATCACTTTCCACTCACTGGGAATCACACCCATGTCGCAGGTGGCCACCTTCTCTGCTCTCACCATGCGGCATGCCAGCTCATTGAAGTTGTCCATAATGTAGTAGTCGTAGCCTGTGGTGTTGACGGCATACAGCAGCGAAACGGTGTTGATGTAAAACCGATTCAGCAGAATGTCGAAGATCTCATTGGCGACGGCCAAGCTTCTGTTGCGATCGTCCACGTGGTTGTAGAGGACGAGAAACCTCGCCCCCGGATTCCAGGACTGCATCTTGCTGATGTGCCGTGCAAATAACTTCGGCAAACGGTCCACGCGGTCCACCACAATCACATACGCGTCTGTGGAGATGACGAACTCCGAGTTGAACTTCTGCTTCGGCAGCGGCAGGTCGTCCGACACTATCTGCGTGAGAAACTGTTGCCGTTGATGCTTCCTTTGGGATTTCTCGCTGATCGCCTCGTTCTTCATGTTGAGGTATGCGTCCTGGATCTGGGCAGCTGGCGTTGACATTTTGTTCGAATTCGCGATGACTATGTTGCTGGACCGGTAGCCGAGCTTGAATTTGTCAGCTGGCGTCGTCAGGTAGTACGCGCCGATGTTTTGAAGACACTTTAGGCCCGACTGCCAGGTGGTGGGTCCGCGATCGTTGGGCTTCCGCATATAGATGGCCGACCCGCCACAGCTAATAGCGTGGATGACCTGTCCCAAGAGTATCACGGAGAGTACGGTATTCATTGTGGCACCTTGTCGCGGCGGTCATACTCTGCGACGAATGTTCGTAGGCCAACAATGAAATCTATAAAGAACCGTAGGGTATGTGCTTTTAATTGAACCTCCGTCACGGAAGCTCTAGTTGTTGGTTATGTTTCTGCAACGAAATTGAAGATTAAACAAGGGCTAACATGGAGCGCAAATATTTGCTTTGCCAGTAGCACATGCAATCAAGGGGAAGATGGCGTGTGCAATGATTGTGTGCGGGTGCTCTGTGATGCAAGCGCGAGTTCTGCTGCAGTTAGCTGTGCCAAAATTAAAAAGGGGGACGGTTGTCAACAAGGATGGCATCATTCGTGAGTTTATGGTAATTTTCAGTCGACGGAACATGGAAGTAGAGGACCTTGATGGACGCAGTATACCAATTCACCTTACCAGTGATATAATTTTTCGTGAATTTTCTATTTTTAAGGATGCGGTTAACAAAATCGGGTCAAAATCGTGCCTTATTTGATGTAGATTATTTTTTAGCAGTTATTTGTCTGCTCCGACAGTCCTTAAATATATATAAAACATCCGTCTGCATGACATACGATCAGCTTGTAACCAAAGCTAAGTCCAACCTGCTGATGGACTGCGATAGCAATGACAGACACGAGCTATATAAAGCTTTCAAACCAATGAGTTTAAAAGTCCCGTGTAAGGTCGAACATCTATAGCAAAGAGACCTTCCCTATTTATGGTGGAACGAGGAACTGCCTAATCTATAGAGAGTCTTCTACAGTGTGAGTATTGACAGCTTTACCGAGACTGTCTTAGACAAACATCTATCGTCAAACTCTGGAAGACATGTGCCTTATGCCCGTCGTTCACTACCTGCGCACCTCATAAACCAATTCTGTCCAACAATTTTTTCAACTCTTTAGTTCAACAAGCAGTTTTTTTTTACGCACATAAACGTGACGTTATATCTAGTTCCTAGTTGACCAACATGTTGGTCGTTGTTGTGTGATGTTGGTCGCAGGTATTGTTCTCCTGACCTTTGCTGGGTTTTTGGCAAACCTGTTTAACCGTTGCCTGTATTGATTCTACGATCATCGCTGTTTAGACATCTAACTTGTTGTAGGCAGTTGTCGAGAAAATAACTTACGCACACACGGAATTGCAAATGACAACCGTACGAACATCTGTAAATCGACTGATTTTAAAGTCTCTACTAGCACCCAACGTAATGAAATAAGTCACCAAAAAAATGCAAAAAGTTGAGCAACAGGTTGAGTAGATAAATTCAATATTGGCGCCCAACGCAATGCATAACCATGTTCAACAGGCAGCACGAGCTCACTTGTTGAGCAACTCGTTGAGCAGCGTTTTGCAACGGAATCAAAGTCATTGGTTTGCATAGAGTGCGTTGAATTCGAAATTGATGCGTTGGGCACTTAGTGGACGAGAGGCCTTAGCAATCTAAAGATCCTATTTCTTCTGCGAAAGACAGATCGAAAACGGACTGAGTTAGCAACTAGAGCTTTTACTAAATCCTCCGGATATGCGGACGATATAAAGGCTCTAGAGGTGTTTAGCATCTAGCCCAGATTGTGTGGTCTTGGTGTCAACCCAAATAAAAGTCCCTTGCCCTAACGGCCTACTACACCCCCATTGCCCAGTGCTAGGTATCTAGGAGCGATTCTGGATCCAAACCTCAACTGGAAACTCAACATTAAATAACGGCTAAGGCACTAGAATGATGGGTAATATGCACGCATAACTTTCTATCCCTGCAATAGAGCCTTTGGCAAAAGTTTGAACCTGCAATAAAAATGTAATCTTTGGATATACGCACAGTTGTGGTGCGACCGATACTGACTTAGAAGTCAATAGTTTAAGGGTCGGATTTTATCTCAAAATGTAGTCAAACTCAACAAGATTCAAAGAACGGCTTGCAGAGGTTGTACTGTCAGATGTTTGTCAGACCTTCGCGAGTGGTGGCGCTGTGAAAAAAACCTAAAGATGTAATATGTCATCCGGGGATCGAGCCGAAAACCCCTAGCTCAGTAGTCCAGCGCACTTCATTTAGGCTTCCAAAGCTTTCGGGACTCTGAAAATAAATGTTCAGCGTCTTCTCTTCGTTGGAGCAAAGGTTGTCACCCAAGAATCACGACTTTTTTGACTTGAACGCATTTTTCGACCTCCAATAAAATTTTCTTTTGCCTCTCCATCTCTGGCCTAAATCGCTTCCTCCAAAGTCGGTCGTAGTTTCCATATATAGCTTCTACTGTACAAGAAACCTGTCTGCTCGTATAAGAGTCCATCGGCTGTCAGCTTAAGTCGATTGCATATGACTTGTTGGTTTAACACAGCTTCTTACCACTTGTGTCTATCACATATTTAGGACTACGACGAGGTCTCAGCTAAGAATTTGTTTAAACGAAAGTGTTATCTAAAAGGGTTTCGAATTCCGCAAAGTGAATCTCATTTCAGTTGCGTTTTCCTTGGAAATTTCTGTTGGGAATTTATTGTTGAAGTTTGTATACGAAATGTTGTTAAAAGAACCACATCTACAGCTCTAAGACACAGCTTATTTTAATGAGAAGAAGAGCTATTTCGAATTAATCTACCAATTCAACGTGAGATTCTTTTTAAGAAATATCTACTTAAGAGTTCAATTCTGACAGTCAATTCTCCGTTCAAAATCCAATCGGGAAGAGATTTTTGTTTTCCCCTGTCAAATAAACCAACCATAGCTACCACTTGCGTCAAAGTAGAAGATCAAAAAGTGGGTCGCAAAATTCTGTCCGTCTGTCTGTCTGTCTGTCTGTATGCATGTCCCGAGGCCTACAGCCAAAGTGGCTGAACGGATTTCGTTCGGGGCCGTTTTTTTTTTGCATGGTAATCTTAATATTAATGGTACTTCCCATACAAAATTTTCATACCAGTTTGATTTGTTCGAAAACTGCTCGAACGATTTCAACAAAAATTGATATGTAAGCTTAAGTAGGTGAGGTAAACATAACTGCATACTCAGTTTTCCGGAAAAAAATCGAGTAACGGTCCATACGACCATTACGTCATTTCTAACTTAATGGAAAACTTATTTTTTCTCTGTGTTATCGTAAAATGGATTTTTGAAAAAAGTCATTTTTGAAAAATATAGTTTTCGACCAAAATGCAAACTTCGAGTGAAATTGATGCTTTCAAAATGATTACGTCCTTAATTTTCAATTCGAATTAAACGCTCACTTTAAAAACTGCTCAGATCTCGAGAAAAACATTTTCGATTTCGATAAAACACTAAAAACCAAGTAATGCTTACATCCCGAAAAAAAGATTTGCTTTAAAGACATTGAATTTCAGTCAGATAAAGTTTCGTGCGACCTTGTCGTGCACTTTATTTTTTGGTAGAAGTAGGCCACAAATGAATCAAGTTTCATAAATATCACAAGGTATAGCGGTTCCCTTTTCCTTCTTTAACTTATCTGGAACTAAAAGTTTCCCAAAAACGGGAAAAAATCCCATAAGCTGTCATCACTGTTTAAAGTACACAGCAAAGACTTGTTTATTTTGTCAGAAACAAATCTTAAGACAGGACAAGGAAATTTGTTCGCACTTAGCGCGGTTTTGGGTGACTTCAGAAAAATTTTGTTCGGTGGATTTTTAAGAGACCTCTTTTGATAAATTTTTTAAGAATTGTCTGACGCAAAATATTCTGACGAGTTTGCGCCAACTTGATAGGTCATTTTACTTCAAATCAGAACTCATCTTTTATTTTTATTTGCAAGCTTCTGTTCACAATCGTAATGTTCTTAAGTTACAGCGATTCAAGGGGGAAAAAACACCGTCGTTACAGTTCATGAAGCTTTCAAAAAATAGGTAGGTACCCATTCTGCAACGCCACTAGTTCGAATGCGTCTTTTCCCCCACTTAGCCTTATGACATTTTTTTTTAATTTTCGCACAATTCCCGATAGTTTGCCACGCTCATCAGCCCAAACATTATATAAACCAACAAACGCACTGAAAACAAGTCTATTTCCTCAAACCCAACAAGTGAGAGAGCCAAACACTGCAGGCAGATCAAAAGAAATCCCATTTCGCAAATTTGTTGTCCATTTGTCCCACATATTCGCCGCCACTCCAATCTCGGCGTCATTTTTCAATCTCCATGCTGTCACACTTCTCTGACATGCATTTGTCTCATTACGCGACGCAATTATGCTCGACTTCTTTGCCCAGTGACATGCGATGCCAACTCGGCTCTCGGTCGTCAGGCGACACAATCAACTCTGTGGGCCTTCTTCTTGTGGGCAAACACAATTTATGTGCGTCGCATCATAATCAGTGCACTCAACTGTCTGTCGGGTGACATTTTTTCGATCAAATGTGTCATCGTCGGAGGCCGGCCGACTGAACACCATTTAAACGAGTATATTATGCTGCATAGGCTTTTCTACCGCAAGCCACCCACGCCCGACAGAAAAAAAAACGAGAAAGTTAAAAAGAGGAAGACGACTCTATAAGAACAAAGTTGCAACTTATGGAAATTGTCACAGGGAATTCAATTTAAATTCATTCGTAAGGTGTTTTTGCTTTTTGCTCACACTGTACAAAGAACAGTCTCCAAAGTATGCGATTTGTGTCACTTTGTGTATATGGAGGAACACGAGACAAGTGTCAGAGGGCGCTTAGGGAGAGGGTTGAGACTTGAGACTGCCATCGGCGATGCGATGTAATATGTGAAATAAATTGCTTGAATAGGGTATGAAGTGTGATCAGTAAAAGCAATCTGCAAACACGAGGCGAGTGAGCATAATGACACATCCTTGCTGTGCCGACTCGACATGATGTAACTCTTGGGTGAGTCACGTTTTGCACATTTATAGAAAGACAACGAGTTATTGGTTTATGTCTGAACTAATCGATGGAAGTTGTTTTTTAAGCAGGACTTTCGCTTTCGACTATTTAAACTAAATTAGACTATCTGTCAAAGCGGGATTATGTGGGCTTAAGCTATTGTCAAAATTGGATAAACGTTTGCGTTTTAGGTTTATAATCACGTCGTTCAATTTTAATTGAATCGTACATTTGGTTTAGCTGGATTAATTTTATGGTATCATAGCGTGCCACCTCCTTACACTAGAAAATCTTGATAAAATACGATTTAAAAGAGCGGTTGGTGAAATACAGGTGTTTTGATAGAATTTCACCACAAATTTATAGTTTGAATGTTTTTTTGCTAGATTTCTGAAAATCCCACGATTTGGTGCTTTTTCCCTTTATCCCACGGAAGGGTTTTCGGACATAGAAATTCCCACAAAAAGAGATAAATCCCACGGTATAACAACACTGCTAATGAGTCTGAATTTATCGGATAGAGAACTATGAGCGTTTGTTTTGTTTCACGGTAATTTATTTCAAAAATTGGTTCAAATTATTAAATCATAAACTGTCAGGAGCTGTCAAGGAGCTCCAAATAAAATATTCAAAAGTCGGTCTCTGCTGGAGTTCCAGGTGACTTTGATGGAGCAGCGAGACTAGTTCAATGAAATTTGTTCACGAAGAAATATGTTAAGGGGCACTGTGTCATTTGTACAATGTCACTGTGACAACAGGTTGTGCCACATCAGTCTACTGCAGGAGCTGTCGAAATTGGAAGATATGAAGACCATTAGAGACCTATCCTGTGAATGCCCAATTTTGCAAAGGAAGTCGACTGCGATATTTTGGACAAATATATCAATTATTGTTGATCTTTCTCTTCACACCTGTGAAACAATTCCACGATAGCAAAAAGGATCACCAACGATCCCTTTTGAACCAAATGCCCCCTCATGTCCTAATCTCTACTATGATACTTTTTCATAGACAGAATTCAATGCTCATTTTCTCAAGTTTCTCTCATATAAAAAACGATATCTTCGACAATGGTTTGAGGCCCAACTATTTGAGGTTCTTGGTCGGAAACGACAACCTATTCCAATATTCACACAATAAGTTTAAATTTTCCTTGACACAATGCAAGTTGATTTATTTTTCTGTGGTAGAGGGCGCTCATGGCACACACCCCCTTTAATCCAATAAAAAGTTTAAGGCGAAATCGCACTTACAGAGTATTACTTTTGTTAAAAAGCGATGACTCCATGTCATATAAGGATCATAAAAAAAAAATCTGTCCCTGTTTACGGTTCAACTTCATCCCAATTCAATTTGCCCGCACAAACTTTTGGCTTCCCCCCACCCCTAAACCGATATCAATGACAAAGCAAAAGGAACGAGATTTTGCACTTAAAAACTTCCCTAATGCTCCTCAAATGACTTAAATGATTTTTTAATGTCCTCTCGAGTCAATCTCACCCCATCCATTCTATCTGGCACACCAGACTGTCTAGCCACATAAACAAAGAGCACACAAAAAAAGAACAAACACACATTTATACACCCGAGAAACAACAGTAGAAAGAGGAATTAATGTCAAGTAAACGCAAGCGGGGGCAAAGATAAACAATAATTCTTTCAATTGGACACTTTTAAACGTCAAGAACCCATAAAGCTTTACAGGAACATGCTGACACCATACCATATACCCGACCCAAACCACCACCCAGGACGATAACGAAGTGTGATGTTTAATATTATTTACACACTAAATCGAAAGGACTTTGCTGTTCGCGCGCCATTATCGTCACGGGGCTAGTAAAAACTATTTTTATGTACCCCAAACACTTTTGGCATATTTTTTGTTCGCTTTTGCCGTTCGGAAGGATGTGCCCGAGTGCACATTGAAAGTCAAATAAAATCACAGACCCCCATACAGCTGGCGACGGCAATGGCTTTTACTTTGTACAGGGGAAAAGGTGGAGGGAAGCATAAAAACATCTAAAATAGAAAAAAAAAAAAAAAAACATCCTCGGATACAATCTGCAATAAAAAGGACATTTAGACTGGTGTATGGTTGATCTCTCGACTACCCAGCCCGAGGGACCTATCAAAACGAGTGGACATTAAAAATGCTCGTAAATTAAATTTAATTACGATACACAAACACATCCCTTGGAGGGGGCTTTTCTTGTTTTCCTTAAACTCCACTTATTCTTCATGTTTAGATACATATATCGTCCTCGGCGATGGTGGGCTTTAGATAATGCGTAGCCAAGAATCCCAATTGGCGTACAAATTGTCTGCTCTTAGTGGAAGTTTTTTTTTCTTTTCTGGAGAAGCCTTCATATGCGTGGGGACAACAATAGGTCCTTTGGCAATTTATCGCCTTTATCGCCGACGGAAAATTGCCTGCCGTCTTGGGGAAGTAGGTCTCCTTGGATCGCATAGAGACCCCCGAAAACTAATTGCATTCATAAATCAAATGCCAACTATCTCTCCAAGTTATGAAGATGGAAATTGGAATTTAAAGGATCGTAGGTGGTGGTATACGAGTATGCATTCAACGACGGCCTTAGGATAATGAATTTTTGTTCAGGCATGTGTGAGGGTATGTGATGCATTCATATCTAATATCAGGATAGAAAGCATTGTCTGGAGTTTAATTGATTGCATGGATGTGCAACCGAAACAATGCGGCCACCAAATGAGTTCAGTTTGAATTTGGAACGAGGATGAATTCTCACATCAGAGTGTCCTTAATTTGGGTATAGGTATTATATTGTTTTGTATATATCCTTTGGGTATATTTGGATTGTATCCTTAGTTGGATTCTTTAGTTTCTAGACACGAGTGACTTCATTTAAGAAATGTTGCTCTGTTCCCATCAAGCAGGTGACACAAGTGGAAAGAGTGCAGTGGAGTGGTGTGCAATGTGCATATGGAGAATTGTGTTCCATTTGGATGAGACACCTTCTTTTGTGTACTTTAGAGAACATTTAGGTAGTCGTTACTTCTTTACCGCGTGCTCTTTATACAAAAAATACAAAATAAATTAGTAGGCTGGGCGAAGAGTTGGAAGTTCGACTCCTGGAAGAACAGAAATTACGCAGAATTGTATGAAAAAAATAAAATAAACACTGGATGTCTGGAGGTTCTCAATGTCCAGCAGGTGCTATACGAATCGGAGGGGTCCATGAGTGATTTGGTCACGTTAATTCCATTCCCCACGGAAAGAATTTTAAGATCAAATCAAGAAAAATAAGCGCAGAATCACGAAAAGTTTGTCTAGTTTTAGAGCTTAGCTAAGGATTTACTGATTCACGACTTTTTTTTCGCAATTCTAGAAATTGTACGAAGTGAAGATATTGACCCTCAAAAGTCGTGAATCAACACTTTTCATTATCAATAATGCGATCAAACGAGAAAAACATATTGCCATAACCGATCGCAAATTGACACAGATAGTTATCAATTTGATATTACATGGATCGTAAATTGCAAAAATAATTCGTAAATTACCACTTTTCTGTTGTGAATTACGATTTCCTCCCTTAGCAAAATACAACCATTTAGTCTTGAATTGCAACTGAATAGTGTTGATTTGCGAACTAACAGGGGTGGATTTACTACTTCAGTAGTTGCAATTTACAAATTCTTAGTCGTAAATTGCAACTTATTTTTATCAATTTGCAATTCATATTTTGCAATTTACGTTTCTTGAGTAGTGATTTGAAGAATCGCCGTATTAAATTGAAAATGTTTTGTCGTGAAATTAGAAAACTTTATTCTCAATTTGCAACTTATATCTTGTGATTTACAAATCAAAATTCATAGTTTTATTAATTAGGTTTTTTTCGTATTCCTCCTGATATCCAAGAAAATCATACGGCGCCATATCGTCCGGAGACAACGGGATTTGTCTGGGGTGGTTTTTCGGTCTATTTAAAATACAAAAAAAATATTTAGATGAACTTGACATTAATACGAACCTTTACAATTCTTTTCAATTACATATTTTAGAATACATTCCAATTGATACTTCTTTTCTAATAGCAAGATGTAACTTCTGAAAAAAATACAGATTTATATGCATAGGTACTTCAGGGTTTTTGGAATTCAATAGGTACTTACAAAATGTATTCCAGAATGCTTTATAATTAGTAGGACACTCACTATCCATACGAATTAGTTATATTTAAATTTAAACAACTTTAACCCGACTGCTTTAAACAAAGATTGAATACCGACTGCCTGTCTCTGCACCGCAACGCAATGTGTACAATGAAGATTTGGCTTCATGATTACAGCTGTCTGTCTGACCACTTACATACATTCATCCATAAAAAGAAAGGACTTAAAAGGATTTCGATAGGTACATGGACTATGAACTGTGCATAAAAAAAATCCACACATCAGGTAGTTGATTCCATGGAAATTACAAAAAATATTTTGCAATTTACGACTTCTCTACGTCAATATACGTTTTCAGTTTCATGTGTTAAATTATTACAAGATTTTATTGATTCATCATTCAGTTTTGGTAGATCACCAAATATTTTTCGCAATTTGAGATTGTGAAGTGGTGTTTGAGAGATTGACCTATTAGAGTGGTAAATTGCGGCAAACAATCTCGCAAATCACTACAAATAAAAGAAGCTCGAATTGATACTTCTAATCGTAAATTACAACAAACAGAATTTCGTATTCTCCGCCGTTTTCAATGTCAAATTACCAATTTCTGTATCAATCCATGAAAACTTCGTTGTGATTTGCGACAAATATATAAATCGTAAATTGCAACTCAAAATTTTGCAATTGGTGATTTTCAATTCTTTCCGTGCACAACTCTGTTTTAAAGAATCAGGGAGAGTCTTTGAGGAGATTATTAGATCAGGTCCGACATCTCACCTCTACCAATAGTTGGTGGCGGATGATCTAGTTAACTGAAGCATCTGCACCCGCGACCATTGTTATAAATAGACAGGCGCGATGATGACCTTTTTCCATTATCCCCCCTCTTGGGAACATTGGAGATACATCAGGGAGTAGATATAAGGAGATAGTTTCTGGGTCATATAATATACATCTCTGTGCACAGAAGCTTTGCCAAGTTGTCTATACACAACCATACAGAAGCCCATTTCCTTCTGTAAAGCCTATCGTTCTTCAGTGAAAGATAATGCGATGGCTTGGAGATCGAACAACACATAATTTATTTACAGTCAATTTAAGCTTGCTTTGGGTGGCGTACACTAGTTGGGGGCAGTTAGACATAGACTGAGTTTATTCCCTCAACGAACCAACAGCGCCACCTAGTTAATAAAGTAAAGTTTCCCGGAATAAGATGAAATGTGCGAATAAAACAATTTGAATCATGTACTCAAACCATTCAGTTTGTGCATACATTTCATGAACTAATTTACTTAGGCAGTCATTACTGCGTTGATAAGAAGAGTCATTCGACCAACCTAAAGCAATATCTCGCCGATATGTACCTATTTTGCACTTCTTTGCACCAAACTTAGAATTTACAAGATCTTTCTCGAGCGCCTATTCGAGGCCCAACATGGAAGAACGGAGAGATTGACCATATAAAGGGCTTTCCAATAAGAGGTGTTATTGTGAATGACCCACTATTTCGGTAGCTTTTATTCTTTGACATTTGACAAGTAGAAACTACGCCATTACTAAAAATGGAACGATACAACAACGCATTGAAATTATTAAAATTTACTACAAAAATGGTGAAAATCTTGCAGTCACAGTTCGCAAAACTAAAGCATTTTTTGGTCGTCGTGAATTTTTTATTGATTTTTGATTTTTTTATGGTCGGAGTTGGATGGTATTGATCTGGACAACGTTTACTTTCAACAAGACGGCGCTACGTGCCACACAAGCAACGAAACTATTGATCTTTTACGGGAAAAGTTTCCGGACCGTGTTATCCCTCGAAGAGGTGATCACAATTGGCCACCGAGATCTTGTGATTTAACACCTTACGACTTCTTCCTTTGAGGCCACGTGAAAGATAAGGTTTACGCCAACAGCCCAGCGTCGATTCAAGACCTCAAAGATAAAATTCGTGAGGCTATCGAGGACATATGGCAGCCACTTTGCGATTTGGTTATGGAAAATTTCAGGAAAAGGATAATGGTCCTGTATGCGTGCTCGTGGTGGCCATTTGGCTGATGTTGTTTTTCATTATTAACATTTATTTATTATGAAATAAACATCCGATCATTTATCTCAATAAATGACATTTATCTTTGAATACCAAAATAACTCCTCTTATTGGAAAACCCCTTAGATGGATAAATACACAATTCGATGGGCATAATAAAATTTAACTCTTAGTCCATAATTAGAGGCACTACTATGAACTAAGATTAGTCAGTTGCAAGACCAGACCATAAGGAGTCGGCGGTAGGACAGCACCACCGGGTGGTGACCCTCCTCATCGACAGTCAATAAAACGGAATAGTTGCACGAAAAATATATTCGACGCTTATTAACTGCAGTCGCGAAGAGCTCAAAGGTCTTGGAAGATAGTACAAGGTATCGCTCTGTTAGGTCTGCATGGCGGAATATTAGGTAACGACTTAGTAAGACAAGGTTGGGCAGAGCTTTTTTAGGAAAAGCTCTGTTCAAGCTGGGAGAAAGGCCACAAGAGTGACGAACAACAGATGGGCCGCCAGTCCTGCTTTATGGAGCTGAAGCTTGGACTCCTTTAAGATCGCTTGGAGTGAAGCAAATGGTGCCCAAAGACCGTGCTGACTGTGGAGTCGTATCCCTGAGGTCCAGGTCCAACCCGGACTGTACCACCACCTCAGCAACTAAGTAAGTTTAAAATTGTGCCTTGAAAATTCGGCGATACAGAAACAAGCAACCAGTCCGCTCCTTCATTAATTCATTCAAATAGAAGGAAATAAACAAATCTGCGCCAACACAAACCAAGATAATGAAACAAAAGTCAAGCCCTCAACTTTTCTTTCGATGGATGCCAATAAAAACAAAACCCATACCTAGAGCGACGGTCTTTCAAAACAAACTGTCCATTCGGCATTCCCCACGGGCTACCAGACAATTAATTCCGCAATTACCAAATGTAAATTCGTCCTATCCCTCTATCAAAATTTTTCACCAGAAAAAAAAAGTCACAAAAACACCCGCAGCAAAAAAAAAACCACCACAGCAAAGCAAAGCACAAAACTCAAGGTCACTCCCGGTGGTCCTAACAAAACAATTTAAAAGTAGAATTGCCGACTGGAAGAGCGGACGACAAAGGGACACAGTTGATTTTAATAACAATGAAATACTCCCAGGACCCAAATAGAAAACAGTACAAAAAAGTAAAAACAAAAAAGAAGCTGCCGCTCCTTTAGACCCACTTCTCTCCGGGACACATCCACCAAAGCATAAAGAGAATTTCATTATATTACATTAACTGTGATTTTTAATTTCGTCCTGGCGTTATCCTATTTTTCCCTTGCGAGCAGTTTGCGTCGTCGTCGTCGTCGTCGTCGACAACGTCTCAGCAATTAATTCAAAGAGCATCCAAGTTGCTGAAACAAAGACAACCAGCTAGTCGTCGACACCGGGACAAAAAGGGACTTCCCGAGAGAAAATCTCTTCATAATTGCAAATGAATAAAAATAAGCAAAAGCACCAACAGGATTCCGACGACAAGTGTTTTCCACTGGGAGAGCGATGTGATCAGTATGCGTGTATTAAGGGATTTGGGACCCTCATCACAGATGCGCGTGTCCTTCGGGTCATAAATTACTTTCGATGGACTTACTATCCCGCTGGTGCCATCTTCACCTTGACATAGGCCGGAAAGTCCTTAGAGAGATAGTGGTATAGACAGTTGTAAAAGGAAAGAAATTTGAAGAAACGGTCGCACGTCCTTAACGAGCGAATGACAATTTTCCACTTGAGCGAATGCATGAGATTGGAATATTTTCAAGTGAATTCGACGAAGGAGCGCGGAGCCCTAGCCAGATGGAGGATGTTTATGGGAAGCGACAAATCAAAGCGTAAAGTAATCATTGCGCACAATTACGTAGTATACATTCAGTTTGTATCCTTTTTTGTTGCCGCTTTGTCCGTGCTCCTTTCTGCACCTCAAACGAATTTAATTAATCTAATTGAATAGCTTGGAGGAGAATGCCGGAGCATTGCAATCAAAGGACGAACAGAAAGGAGGAAGACTATAAACGGCGTAACGACTGGAACAGATGTGTTGCGCTCATTTAACCTGTCACCTCCTCAGCTCTCGTTGAGCAGCATACGAAACTCTTACAGAAGTCCCGCACACAAAAATCTACGCCGTGAGTTAATCTAAAAAGTTTCATCAGCTCCGAGATGCACTATAGCTGCTGCAGTGCCACTAAGTTTCCACTCCGACGACGACACGGCACGGAACTATGGTGGAAGATGTAGAAACTACGTGCGGATGGGTATATATATAAAAGAAGGACGAGATAAGGGATAAGGTGATGAAGGTACCGGCGTTGGAGGTATTTTATTGCACTTGCTGTCTCTGAAATCATTAGCAAGCATGATGCTACGGGGATAAGTGAATGAATGCAGTGTGCAGCTTTGTGTGTCGTAAGGATGGTACTGCTGGTTGGGGTAGATACTTGGCCAGGTAGGGTGTTAGTTTCCCTTAATCCAATTTTATACCTTAAATGATTTTGAAATCCGATTGGGGAAATTTATTGGGGCGATTTATCTTTTAGGCAATTTAAGGAATTAGATTCTCCTTGTACGAGGCATTAGGGAGAGAGTTTTCATCTTCAAGGGCACACTGTGCTGTGCTGCCTGTCTAAGGACATTCTTTATCGAGATAATTTCATTTAAAATTTAAAGTCAAGTCGTCAGCAAGACCATTTCCATTTCTTGTACTTGAAAGTCCGGTTAATGATTTTCGATTTCAAGCGATAGAGCTGATTTATTGGTGCAAGTTGAGTGTGCCTGTCAGGACTTCCTGTCTGTGATGTTGACTCAAGATTGGAAGGGACTTTGGGACTGAAACCTTACATCCGGGGGTCTGTAACTAGAACCTTTAATGCGTATAAATTAATTTTATTTTAGGTTTTTCCTAAATTGAATGTAGTCACCTTGCAAAATTTTAAATTTTCTTTTTGACATTTGACATTTGACATTACCATCTATCAATCTCAGAGGGAGGGCATCTTATTCTGTTCCATTTATGGAAAACATTTTAAGATTCAAGTAAGCCCACTTAAGTTAGCCTTCGCTAAAATTTGTCTCTCTTAGAACTACTTGCAAACACTGAACCCCCATACATCCCAGAAAGTTGGAATGACCACTACCGAGTAATGGCTCATTTTGAAATTCAAATAAGCTTGCTCAAGTGGCTTTTGCCCATAATTTTGCTACTTTCCTAGTATACCACCACAAAGCCACCAGTTGAGAAAATTGTGGCCCAGAAATAGGAATTTCCTGTTCCATTTACCAAAATATGAATAAGCCAGCTTAAGGGGCGTTTGTTACTAAAAGTTACCAAGTAACATATATAAACAGCAAACGGAAATCAGTAAAAAATTTCGGAAAGCCCACTTTAGCTGACTTGGGAAATATTTTTGTTCCTTTGCCATAAAGCAACCACATGCGAAGGAATTTTCTCAAAAGCAGCCTATACTGTCCCAATATATTTTGAAAAGCCGACTTAAGCGGCCTTAGCCACTACTTTTGTATGTTTGAATTAAGTACCAAACACATAAGTTCCGAAGTTGTAAAGGCAACCATACCCGAAGAATTTTCCTTAGAAGAGGCTTCTTTGGTCCCTATTACGAATGCCATTTTAAAATTTGAATAGGCCCACTTAAGTGGCCTTCGTCACTATTCTTTGTACCTAGTCCCAAAAGTAAAGTCCCGTATATAAATACCCAGCTCCTTACGGCCAATTAAGAATTAAGAGAAGAAAACTGAGGAATGGCGACGTTCCGTCACGTTTACGGAAAACATTGAAAACCTTTTCAAGACAAATTCATCTTACTCCCTCCTACATATCTCTGTGTACGTTGCTAATAGGATCACTCTTGTTAAACCTCCCTCACACTTTAATTGGGTACAGCAAAAGAAGCATTTATCTCCTCCAGGTTAAGCGCCGCAAAAGAGCTTCGCATTCTCGTACAAATTGTTTCAGCCAATTTATTTCCAAAAAATATACACACACGCGTACCTACACCTACCTCTTCACAACATAAATAACAAACAAATCATCCGGCATAGGAGACACATAAAAAAAAGCGGAATATAATCCCAACACTGTAAAAAGGGATAATTTCAGTGTGAATTTTCGTCGATATAATTTATGTGATACTCAGTCAACAACTGTCACATGGGGTTTCACCGAGATTTCTCTCCATCGTCCTTGGGTGAATGAAATCAAAAAGGATATATCGGATAACCATGTGTGTGCATTATTTGCCATTCAGCCACAAAACCAATGTAGGATCCAACTCTAAGGATATGGGCTGATTAGTATGTGAATATATTTTATTTGCTTCGATATCCCTATTTCGCCTCACTGAGAATCATTTATTGTTATTTGTGTTTTAAAACTTTTGATTCCAAGAATTTTCCACATACTCGTATATTTGCCGTTTTCCCTTCTCGAAGGCTGGGCGAACCCCAACTGAATGTCTTCATTCAGTTTCCTCAATCGGATGAGGGGGACGGAGAAACCCCAAAAAGTATTCTTCGCCCTCGAATGTTGTGGTAGTTTATATGAGAGGAATATAATATAAAACGGAAAATCAGGATGAAATTACGGAAAATTTATCAGAAAAAAAGGAAAAATGTGATTTTTCTCCTCTTGGATATTTATTTTGTGTGAAGTAGCGTTGCCGCGTGTAGATAGAGGAAGAGAAACGAGAATGTTTTCCAATTTTCCTAGTTTCGTATTTATGGCGGATTTATTATTATTTCCAATAACTGTCCAGGATTTGGTAATTTTTTTTTATTTAAAAGTAGATGGGGATAAATTGAAATTGATTTTATTTTTATGTAAGTGAGGAATATACATTTTTCGGGACTGTCAAATGTGAGGTGTTTTGTAAATAGAATGGATTAGTCGGTACGCGCTGAATACAGATTTTCCGCAAATGCTGTTCGTTTTTATATGCGGTGGGGAGGTTCAAGCAACATGCAGTTTTCCGTTGAAAAAGGGAGAATATAGAAATGGGGTTAGAGGCGAACAGGAGTATGAATGGATATTTTGCTGACTTAAGCCGGCTTAAATCAACATTAGAGTTCCATCGAAAAATAACAAAACTACTTGAATTAAACGGTCAATGAGATAGTTTCTACTCCACTGAAAGTGAGATGAAGCAATTTCGACAAAGGAGGCCGATGCCAAACAATGTGATAAGTCTTTAAAATATCAAACGCAGTAGTCTTTGCTCTACCAAACTGATGTAGAGATTGGCTCCATTTGTACAAGAACTCATAAAACGAACTGGCGACAGGTATCCTTCTACGAAGACCTACTTACTGGCCAACTCAAGAGGATAAAATCCCAGATCTTATTGGTTATTCCGTGAAAAAAGAAGAAGAGGGACCAGATCAACATTGGTTCAGACAACACTTCTTATACAATTGGTAGCAAAGTACTCTTGAAAGGAAACCGTCTGAAATTATTCAACAGACTGACTGACTTTAACTACTTCGCAAAGGATTGTAGGGGGTAAGTTCAAAGACAGTGATGGTGATAAATTGCTCACAGTGCCAAAGATTTAAAAAAAAAAATTAGAGGAGCATGTATTTACTTGTACAGCTATCAGAAACTACTGAAATTGAGAATAATTTAAAGAAGATGTAAAGCTTTTATGACGGATAACAAAAAGGCTGCTTGGGTTCCAGCTCTTAAGTAAGAATGAACGAAAATACGTGAAAGTATTGGAAATAAAATGGAAAACGTTGGCTCTGAAACAAATGTAATATGCAAATTTGCAAATTTGAAAAAACATACCATTTCACACAAACGATGCTTCTACCGAAATTAACAAAACAGCCCTTAACACAGTCCGCCAGTCAACTAGACTAGGTAACTGGTCAAAACGCATTCCAGAGAAGGCATAATATCTATTTCATGCATATCTTGAATATGTCTTCCAACCCTATAAAGACAAAGAATATCAAGGAACTGAGGAGAAGAGGCTCATCAGACAAGGGAAAATCCAAAGTCAGAAAGGTAACCAACGTACAAAATCTTCGGTGTTTGATCATTTTCTGCAATTTTCAAATAAAATGATCACATAGCTAGCAATTTTCAAATAGGATGATCAAAAAGCTAGTGCAAATAATAAATGACTCATTCACGAAGTGTATCTGAATCGTGCAGCTTGTCTATATTATATAGAAAGTTGCAATAGTTATCATGGTAATAAAAACAGGGCGAACCTCCTAGCGAAGTAACATCATGTCGACCAATATCAATACTGCCTATGCCTAATTGCCTATCCTGTACAAACTATGTCCAAAAAAATTGATAGATATTGAGACTACATTTGAAGAGAAAAAGATCTGTTTCGCAGTGTTTCTACTATAAAATAAAATCTGTCAAAAAGTTTAAGTCCACAAGCAGCAAAAGTTACTACTTGCAAATCAGTACTCTGAGAACTTCAAAAGACATTCACTCATTGGCAAAACTAAAAGTACAATTTTATTGATTATATGAAGAAGTGACAACAAAATTAGTACATAGTTTGTTTACTTAATTAACAGGTGTGCACGTTTACTTTTAAATGCATTAATTTAAATTCATTAAAATGAATTTTACTTTGGCATAATTATATTGACAAAGAAGTTTTACTTAAAAAAAAATAAAGTGCACGACTGGGTCGATCGAAACTTTCTCGTTCATCAAAAGTTTGTTGGTTGTTTTGTTATTTTATTAAGTAGGTAGGTAAAGATCGGTTGATAGAATACAGGAACAGGAATATGAAGTTTTAAATAAAATTCGCCTTTGGGTTATTCATCTGATAAATAACAATGTGAGTTTTTATAAGTTCAAGCTGGCAATTGTCCCAAGTTATGGTTAGAGAGGTTAAAGCGTCCACAGTACTATTTTATTTTTATTTTTACAAGGCAAAGTGCGGCAATGGTTTCTGTTTTCTGATCTGCTAATGCATATTTTTATTTTTGACTGGAATATATTAGTAACGCTGGTTTGAGGTGTCTATGATTGAAAGTAGGGTTCGTGCTAGACCGATATCTTTACAAAGATATTTATGTAAGTTTTCAGAGATTTGTTTTTAAGTTTGCATTAGCAGTTATAAACCGAATATGCCGATGGACGTGCCATTGAAGTGGGGGTTTCTGATTGTGTAAGGAAGTGGTTGCAATTATTTTAGGGTGCATATTCAACAAGGCTAAAAAAACGGAAATATTTGCTGAAATGGAGTTTTGGAGTAGCTGTTATCATTTGTATCTGAAGTGGGGAGATTATAACAAAAACATAGCATAGATATAGATCGGGAAATATAAATAATTAAAAAAACTGCATTTTTTGAGAAAATCTTATTAAGTCAACACAACACTGATTTTATCTTTAATATGTATTTTGGTCAAAATCGTTAGAGTGGTTTTTGCAAAATTTGGCAGACAAAATAGAAACAAATATTGCAATGTTTAGTTTGAAAAATACTATTCGTTAATTATTTAGGTGAAAACCGAGAATAAGTTATTGTTTGGGATGTAAGCATTACTTGGTTTTTAAAGTTCTATCGAAATCGGAAATGGTGTTTTCGAGATATGAGCAGTTTTCAAAATTAGCGTTTTTGGTGATTCGAATTGAAAATTAAAGACGCAATAATTTTGAAAACATAAATTTTACCTACTCTAAGTTTGCGTTTTCGTCAAAATCGTTATTGCCGTTTTCAGGTAAACTAAAGAAAACTAAATTAAATAAAAAATACTTCTTTCAAAAATCCATTTGAAGATAATACAGAGAAAAGCTGAGTTAGCCATTAAGTTAGAAATGACCATATTACTATTCGAGAAATGAATTTTTGTTGCAATCGTAAGGACCGTTTTCGAGACTTGTATAAATTTCAAAAGATCCGTTATTAGATTTTTCTGCGGAAAAATGAGTATGCAGTCATGTTAACCTCATCTACTTAAACTTAAGTATCAATTTTGGTTGAAATCGTTAGAGCCGTTTTCGAACAAATCAAACTGGTATGAACATTTTGTATGGGAAGTACCATTACTATTGAGGTTACCATGCAAAAAAAAACGGCCCCGAACTGTAATCCCCCAAACTCCAAATCCGAAGTTTGAACGAAATCCGGGCAGCCGCTTGGGCTGTAGGCCTCGGGACATACAGACGAACAGACGGACAGAATTTTGCGACATACTTTTTTGAGTTCCTCTATCATCGTAATGTCAGAATTGATAAACAAACTTCCCTAAAATACATGTTCCATCCTTCTACCTTCTTCGGTGCAACTATTTCGTTTTTTACCCGAGGGAGGTAAAATTTTGCACATCGATCGTTCTTTTGTGATTATTCATTTGGATATTTAGGTACAGTTTGCTTCGACAAGTTAAATTTCTCCCCTATTTTTTAACAGAAAGATCGCAATCGTATTTTGCATCAAAAGCTACTCGTATTTATCTTTGTCATTTTCCTCATATTTTAATGAAAAAGGACCTATATACAATGATCCTATCATATTTAATTTAAATTCGAACGATAACAGTATTTTTCGCCAAGACAACTTTGAAAAATGAGTTTGTCAAAATACTTTTGCCAGTCAAAAAATCACATATAGGCCTGAGCTGTCGCAGCGATGGGTCTCATTTACACACACAATCATAGGTCACACGATATCGAATCACTGAGTGAAAACTGTAGACAGTTAATCCGTTGCTGTTAGGAATTATTCGCCTTGAAAGTCTACTTGCATTACTGTCAAAATACTTTTGCCGATGAGTGTATATAAGGGAAATGAGTACTTAGCTCTAACACTCTAATAGAAAATAAAGCTGGTAAACCACAAGACAGTGTACTAGGCCCCGTGTTGTATTTTCTATTACCCGGCGTTTTGTCGGAAAATAAAGTCACAGAACTTTAGCAGATTATACTGTTGTGGGAAGTTCTTTCGAGTAGAAAAAGAAAAGCTACAAAAGACTGAAAGTAATATTGTAAGGTTACGACTGACTTAAATGCATTGCGGTAAAATGTATAGGTATTGGCTACTTGAGTAACTCTCTTCATTACCAAACAAGCAAAAATTATTTCAAACTTGTAAAATAAGAACAAAAATAGATCACTTTTAATCTGTTTAACCTCTTTAAGGATTGATACCAAGATGTTTTATTCAGCTGAATACTTCCTACCTTTTTGGGAAGGGTTAAACGTTAAAGTGATCATACAATCCTCAGCTGAAGCTATTCCCTGGGTATGCCAACATTTTTTATTTTTAAATTTTGCAAAAAATATAGAACCAGGAGAGCACATAGCTAGGTAGGGAATGCAAAATATTTCGGAAACAAATATACGACCAGTCATTAATGTCCTACAAAAATATAAACTCAGTTCAGCGGAAGCTTAGCATTGATTTTCGAAAAAAAATTCTGGGTAGTATAAGCTGTCGATAGAAAAATCATCTTTTCTACATTCCTATGACGCCATCTGTTGAAAAAAAAAGTCCATCGTATTCTATGTTAGCTTATGCATAAACCGAAACCAAAGATAATTCCAATAACTGCTTAGACGAATAAACGAGTCTACCTTTAGGCCCAGGGTAAAGATACTGATACTAGAAAGTGCTGGAGAATAGCCTCAAAAAATCACAGATGTATCCAGAGCAGATGTAACCTCAAAACACGTTCAGACTTTATTTACCAATTAAGCAGAAAAATATTTAGACCCTTTCCAATGAGCTGATCATCATGTAACCGTAGGTAGAACCACAAATGCTTGTGTGAGATAGTTATTTATACCCACCTGGACCCAGAGTAGCTCGGATTTGAGTAGCAGCATATTCATGAAACATTTGCCTGGAGTCTGCTTTACAAAAGGTCGTCGAGGATATCTACTGTCCGTCTTGCTAAAAAAAGGATTGACACAAATGTTTTTCACCTGTTGTAGCTTTTCACTCTTTCATGCACGAGCGGTCCGATCAAAACCTCTACAAGTACCTTATACATTTCATTTTGATATCCCGGTCAAAGCGTATGCCCCTTTTGAAGCAGTCCCATTCACAGAATATCTAATTATAATTTATAGCCACTGTTTTATTTCAAGCAACTAAAGCCCATTCATTTGAATTCTCTTTTCACTTTTTCAGATTCATTCTCGATCTGAATTCATCCACGCCACTCTATGTAACCTTTTCACAGAAAGTCTACCGTAAATTGTACTTCAATCAAACAAGTAAGTACTGGAGCTGGTGCTACTGCCCCGCGGAAAATTCGCAAAACTTTTCCAAAGTTCGCCATGGTATAAACAAAAAAAATAAAATAAAAAAAACGAAAAATCTGTTTCTTTTCAGCCAATTTGTCGAGAAACTTAAAATCGGATTTACGGGCAATCCTTCTGCCATGTGCATTGAGTGGCAAATACGACCTGTTCGTTCAGGCCAGACAACGTGGCTCGATAAAATTGGAGGCTCACGCCCAACATCCCCAATCCAATTGGGTACTATTGAACCGAACGAACCCGATTAACATACGCAGTGAGAATCGAATGCGGAAACGCCAAATGATAATCAAGTGGAGCAAGAGGTGAGCAAGGGCTTGTTATCGAGCAGACGACTCCGCCGTCGCACAGCGTCCGTTTGACGGGGATGCGATGGATTTGCCACATCTCTTTGCTTTTTGCACGTTCATTTTTATTTGACTTTTTGTTCTCTTCCGACTTTTCATTGTAGCAAGGCCGACATCCATGCTGTGCACTACTGTTTGGTGATTAATGCGAAGCAGCCACAGATGAATTTCTGTGCGGCAGTAAATGACTTTATGGTGGCCAGCACTAGGAAAGGAAATTGCTTCTCCGGCACATCGGTGGACTATGTTTGGCAGAAACCACCTGAAAGGGTGAAGAAAATTGGTAAGTACTGGCCGTGGTACGGTGGTATTGCCAATTAATGGCTAATTGAATTGTGCGTGTGGTATATGGTGGTGCAGGCGATTAATAGAGCGGCCAATACGCAGTGGTTCCCTTTGTCTCCTTTGAGCGGCTATTAGTTGGTATAATTTAATTAGTTTGCGGGGTAATGCGTTGTGAGTTCAATCGAATTGATTGAAGGCCACGGCTGTGGATTGTGTGTGTGTCTGTTGCAAGGATGCTTTCAAATACCCAACATTCGTTGAACCGTGTAAAGTTGCTGGGAATACTCGGAACATTATAGGGAATGACCGAGGTAACACATATATCTTGGACTGGCGACGAATCCTTTATACGCTCGAAGTATTTGATTTTGTGAGTATTTGAAATATAGTGGATCAACACATACTCCCGTGTGTCGGTTTTTTTTTCGCAATGTGTGGGAAATACTATCATGGTGAAATTTACACATAATTCTGTGGAAAAATTTTATTTGTGCGAAAATTATTTACAAATTCACTGAGTGTGAAAAATTTAATGCATTTACAATAAACCCTGCCCAATGCGTTGTTTTTCAGCAAAACAATAAGGGACTTGAACTGAAGTTACACAGTTTTTGGACGGTTCATGAATTTCTATACTGATATTACCCAAGGTGTGAACATTTTCACATTTAATGCAAGAATAGATGGGAGGTCCACGAATTTCTTTATGAAAAACAATTTTTAATTTCATTTGGGAAGACGACAATTGGTATGAAAAATTCCACATTTCATGCGTAAATACGCACGTTTTTCTGTTCAAATAAACTAATAAAAAAAAACACATTTTACTATATATTTTCACATTGGGTGCGCGCTTTTCACATTAGTATTACCCAAAGTGTGAACATTTTTTACATTTGGTGACGCAAAAAATGTGGAAGTGGAAGGAACGAGGAAGTTTTAGTGTGACATACATTTCACCGAGTGGGAAACATTTCACATTTAGTGCAGAAAAAGTACATCAAGTGCGAAAAATGCTACATTTACTTCGGGAATGGTCCTCGAATTTCAGTGGAAAAAAAAACGCACACATTTGACCAGGTATGATCGTTTTCAAGTTTCATACGGGGAACACACTTTGAGTGTGAGAAATCAACCATTTCATAGGGTGAAAAATGGCTGATCATCAAATTTCTGTCCAGATGTGAGAAATTCCACGTTCAATGTGGGAATAAATGGAAAAGAAACAACTTCAAGCTTCAGCTGAAATTATACATTTTTAAAACGATTTCAAGAAAATATTGGAAAAATATTTCTGCAGGACCTCCGGTCTTTGAGCTTTCAATAAATTAATTAAAGTGATGTAGGAAAAAACTCGTACTTTCAATATAGAAGATGACTTTAACAACTTGTACGTTGAATGCTGAAGATGCGAAATTTGCAGAAAATCTAATTCATTATATATTGATGTATCTCGTATTTTTGTATACGATGCCGGAGGAGCTCTCAGAAAAAAAAAGAAAGTAATTTAGGGAATTTACGACTTTTAATATTCACAAGGGATATTCCAGCTTAAAGACTCGAATGTTGTTTCCTTAATTTGGAGAACCTTCCATCGATCGATATAAAATTCGCCTTTCCCATCATTTGACAGCCTCCCACTCCAACCCAAGCGTCACAGCATCCCCATTCATATTGTACATCCCCACCCAAATAACCGACGGGTATAAATGCGATACCCAAACCCCGACCGCCATTAAAATCAACCAACAGGCGGTCACGACGTGCGAGGTGCGTCATAGTTCGGAAGCCGGTCATAACTGTAATTTAATTTTCAATTTCAGAACCCCACACAACAAACGTCATTTGCACCGGCTCACGCACTCAACAGGTCCTCAAAGGCCTGACACCAAACACCACCTACTACGTGGATATTTTTGGCGTTCATACGAAACGACAAAACCTCACCTACCACATCGCCAGCACGACGGTGAGATTCAACCGCACCCACCCCGTGTCGTTGCGCGAAAACGCCCTCAGTGTTCAAAAAATCTCAGGAATGACCAGCGTTTCCGTGTTCAGCTTTAAGGTACACACACACACACTTATACCCAATCTCAGTCTGTAATGTAATTGCTCGAATATTCCAACTTAATCAGGTTCCTTCTGATGCAATGGCTTCGCCGCAATTGCGTTATCTCATCCTGCCCTGCGGTGGCAGCGAAGTCGATGCGAAAATTCTAAAACAACGACAGATAGTGGGTCAGGTCGATGGAATCTACAAGCCAACATACATTAACATGAATAATGCCCTACCGGGTGACAGGTATATTATTCGCATTAACCCCAGCAACGAGGACGAGATCCTACGCGCCAACAAGGTTGGAGTAAGTATATCGATTCTCCGATGCGCTAGCGTGCCGGAGCGAAATTATCCCAGCCATAGATAAAGCTTATGCGGATTTTCTATCCCTCCGCATCATATAGCTGGCTGTAACGACAGGTCGTTCGTTCGCAAACTTCCCCGAGCTGCCCGAAAATATCACAGTGTACGAGGTGGTGTCTCGAAAGAATTGCAAATCGACAACAATAGCGTGGTATCCTTCGCCAGAAAACAGAACGATCGGGTAAGTCAGATTCAGGTCAGTTTGAGGTCATTTTAAACATTTCCCTCTTTCTCTATTCACACACGCGTATGTACACACACAGCTACTGCATCATTGTGTTCAATCTGCCGAACCGAAATCGCAGCTCTGTCGATTCAACTAATTACTGCATGGATTTTGGTAAGCGTATCATGCAGCATCCGCAGTTCTATACAATTCAGTGCTCGGAGCGGAGCAAGAGGTAAGTAAATTTCCCAATCCCACACAAACTGACACAAACTGAAACAAAAAAAGGGTACCCACAGCACGTGTTGGTTTTGTAGCAAACCACTACTGTATATATAAACCACGGGGCTCTGGGTTCGTTTAACCTAATTAGCGATAGTCCTTGAATAAAAGGGGATTGTTGGAGAGCGATGCGTTCCCCACGCCCCACCGTTTGGTGGGCTCTTCTCACTCTCCCACTATGTGGATGTACTGATGCGCGTTGAGCAGCATAATTGACAAAGGAATTTTACATATGCGTACCGATGTATGTTGTTGCGAAAGTAAATTGAGCTTTTACGAATTTTCGCTGTGATGGTGGACTCGGCGGTAAGCTTAGTTGGGTCAGGGTGGAAGTAGAAATTAAAAAAAAAAAAACACGACTGGGTGACTCGGAATGGCTTTACTTCGTTTTGCTTCTTATTTTGTATTGGCTACTGAAAAAAAACTCTTGGGAGCGTCTTCTCTTTCTCAAGTGAAGACGTGTAAGTCATCGTCCACCATAGGTAGCACTTTCACGACCGAATTGCGAACAGTTCAAAGTTTTGTTTAGTCGCACAGAGCGACAGAACTCGTTTAACGAATGCGTGAGAATTGTAAGTTGACTAATGTGTAGGCATTTCTCTACATTACCTACTATTACTATTGATTACCAATCGCAGCAGTGCTTAAATATGGGTAAGCATTCGGAAAATATACACTTAATACAAATTAAAAGTTATTCAGAAGGATCTTAGGCTTAGGATCAGCACTTTAGGCAAGAAAGATAATAACTTAACTGATACAACTGCATGTATTCAACGGTAATGGGAGGTAATGTAAACGTGAACAAATTTCTAAGTAGGAAGTCGTAGAATTATATTCAGCGTTGTGATAGTAATAGATTAATTTTTACAAATGTGTAGGCATTTCTTTTACATTACCCTCGCATTACTTTCTATTACCTACGTTTATATGCGAAACGTAAATTGTCTCCTTTTATTTATATAACTTCTCAATTCCACTCAGTATTCCCACATAAAATCTGTTGGATTAGTAATAAGTAATCCTATAGTCACAAGACGTCATAGGTGATAAAGAATTTCGAGTTCGCCTTTTCAAGTGGGAGCGGAATATTATGAAATTATAAGAGTGCGTTTGGTGAAGTGATTTCTTGCCACTTCTGGGAATGTCCACTTAAAGTCCGCTAGATTTCCTGCTTATTTATATAGAGCAGTGATATGTAATGCTAGGTAATCATAGAGAACCCAAATGTATTCATTCAGTGGAAAGTGGTAATCGTTGAGTGCTTTTACTTAGGGGATTAAGGGTTAAATTCGCTAGATTTTCTGCTTATTCTTATTGAGTAGTGATAGGTAATGGTAGGTAGACACAGAGAATTCGAATTCAGTCATTCATAATTTAATGGGATAATTTAAGAGCTCGTGTAGTCAAGCTGGATTTATATTCAGGAATGTTACCTACAAGAACGATCCTTTTCCAAGAAATATGACAACAGACGTTACGATCTAGATGATAGCTTGTGACTCCGCATTAACAATTTCAGCAGTGGTCAGATCCGTGCTTTTTCTAGTGCAGAAAATCCATAACTTTGCTTTTCGAACATCTCATTCACAGCCAAGAACCACTTGAGGTCCGCACCATTCGAAATCTTTACCCTGGCGAGGGCTACCTCATTTACGTCACAATAAACCTGACCGATGGCAAACCTCTACCATACCAGAGTCTCAAGGTGCGAATAAGCCAGCAGTGCCACAACGAGCTGTATGATTCCCGAGAATCAGGATCTTACTACTAATAGCAAATGCAAGAGACTAGTACTTAAATGAAGCCAAATGAGACCAGCGTCTTACCGCCACAAAATGCCACCAGAAATTGTAACCTTACGAGCCATTTATACATACTACACCCTACACTTATATATGTTAATAATATAGATACTTGTAAAGCAAAACAAATGAAAAAGTATTCCAAAAACAATATTTAAACTGATTACTTGATTACTACTCCTTAAAACACATAAGAACTAAAATATAATAATAATGCCATCTATGTATTTTATTTAGAGCGACAAAAGACTTAATTATAAAAAAAATAAAAAATCTACCAATAGAATCTGAAACAAAATGTATAACTCTAGGTGTAAGTTTAAACATTTTTTTTTGTTCTGTAATTATTAGTTTCTTTTAAGTGTAGTTAAACATTTAGCCTTATGGAATTTATCGTACGCTGAGTTCTTAATGTAAAAGTTAAATTATTTTTATATTGTTTAGATTTTTATTATTATTTTTTGTATTTTTTTAGATAGTAAAAGTTACGTTGATATATACGTTTTTGTGTTAAATAATAACTATTATAGTGCGAGCTTTAATAAATTTACTATCCGTGTGACATGTGATGCGTGTTTGAATATATTTTATTTTTATTTTGTTGTAAACAAAATTTGATTATTTAATTTAAGTATACTGTTTTGTATAGATTTTTTTTATCGTGTCGCAAGTAGTAAGTTAGTAAGAAAATGTATGCAGCCAGCATAGCACTCAGTAATTTTTTTTTCATGTATAGTAACAATAAATATAACCACAATTACATATGACAATAAATTAAAAAAAGAAATTTCATGTTAAAATTTTAAATAAATAAAGAGCAAAAAACTACAATTTTAAAAGTGAGTGAGAAGGTTGGTTTTCTTATTTTGGAAATAGCTGTTGTCAATGGGCATCCAAAAAAAAAGAGACGCATTTAAGTGAAGAAGAATCAAAGCTCCAAATACATCTGATGACAAAGGTAGCTATATCGGTTGGAAATTGACAGCAATGCTCCATCCTAAATCTTATAACTCTTACAGCGAAGGAAAAAAAAATGATGCACTTGATATCTACTTATTTTTGGTAGCTACCTCGAAGACAGAAGAACGTCAATAGCTTGAAAATATGTAGAAATTACAGTAGGATAAGTTGAGCGAACTAAAGTCATCAGCGGAGGTAACCATTTCACCATTTAAAGGCAGTTCAAAGATCATGTAGATTAGAAAAAGCAGGGGCCTAAGAACTGGAACCCAGTTCCAACTGGAACCCGTTCAATGCATAGGGGTCCCTCAAGGTTCAGTTCTTAGGCCCCTGCTTTTTCTAATCTACATGATCTTTGAACTGCCTTTCTGTTTCAAAGACAGAGTGTAAACCAACTTAGGATCTTCAGAGATGCCAATCTTAGACAGTAGCTTTAATGGAATGATATGATCCACTAAAGCAAACGTTTTCGGTAAATCTAGAAATATACCATATATTTTTGTGACTGTATAATAAATGCTTTCGAAGAAGGATGCTATTGCATCTACATTGAAATCAGCCAAGAAGATCATATTTTTTTATAAACCATTCGAGTAGCAACTATTTTTTGATTTTTTTTTTTGCAAATTTCTTCTACAGTTCTTAAAATTACATGCTTTAAAACACTCACAGAAAGTTCCTGAGGGAGTAGTACGAGAATTAGGCACAGAAACCACTTGCATTTGAAAGAAGTTTCCACGTAGGTTGTAATTTCATCTAAGTCTACAATTACGATTACCGGACTTTAAAATAAGCACTACAATCTAACTAACTTAATGTCTAGGAAGATTGGGACATATAGTGTGATGTATTTCTGCGGAATAATCATTTAGATATTTATAAATATGGAAATGTAAAAATATTTAAATAAATTGTTTTTAGAAGCATTGTTGAACAAATATCAATGGCCTTGGGTTTATCATTTAGCCCAAACGTTTTTCTTGAACTATGGCTTTTTTTCTTTGTCTCGGATTTTTACAATCTTGAGAAACAAAGTAAGCTCTCATCTTTTGTGTATTAATTTCTTATAAGGCACAGCCTGAGACTCTTCTCTATCAAATAAAAATCGTTGTCAACTCTAGACCTTGTCAGAGCCTCCTATAACAATAAGCAGTTTGTTATCTCTCAGCCAATGCTCTGAAATAATTCAAAGACTAAAGGCCTACGGAAGGGGTACAATAGACCAAAAGGTCGCTTTACAACAACCCATTTCAGATTATAATAAGACCAAGGAAGCAACAATTTTGAAAATAGGTAGCGCCGTTGAAAAATCTCACTTTCAACTTCTTCATTCTTCTAAAAATAAAACTACGCCACAGTAGACTACGACCTACTGAGCAAGCCTTTTCCCGAGATTTTATTGTTATTTAATTCTTTTTCTTAAAAAGACATGTGTTCGTTAAGGCTTCGGCCACGCGATGAGCGACGAGAGACAGAGCGATTGAGCGATGTAGCGCTCAATTTTACGTCAAACTCGTAACAGCTCTAAGAGGACCTAAAAAAAATATATTGCCCTTCCAAATTGAACCAGCCAATAAATGTGAAAGCGACGGACACCTTAAGTAACTACTCTGACATATTTTGAGCTGCGGTCATGTTGTTTTTGATTTCCTGGAGCATGAACTTTTTGCAATATGCTGCTTGGGTCAAATGAGAGAACTAGCCTTACAAGTCGCGGATAAACTTCGTTTTGGGATAACTAAAGTCGTTGGCTAAGGAGGGATAAACTATGGCTGACCTCACAAAACAACAAATAATACAACTACCAATGGATCTGCTCGAGAAATATTTGCACCCAGAACAGGCCAAGAGCAGCTACAAATTGTCCTCGATACAATATGTGAGCACCTTTCATAATGTTAAAGTCGTTCTAAGTTATTCGCGTGGCTAGTTACGAAAAAAAACGAGGACAGTGGAAAGGGCTTCAGTCTTAGAGACTTGTTCAAGATTTTTTAATTTAGAGTTGTTGGGCACATATTTAAGTAAGGACTTCGGCGGGTATTTCAAGTCATTACACTTAGCATAGGTGCGAATTTTTCAGCCTGCAACATATCACTATTTTATTCCAAAAAGAAGCCCACAGGCACTTTTAGTTCAGAGGTTCTAAAGCACCTGCACTCGACCAAATTCACCAGAAATGTTTCAGAATTTTTTTTTTAAAGAATGAACCCGGTTATCCTGCTTCACAAGGAAAGGATAACCACCGCTTGTTAAAATAAAATTCGACTGAAATTTCCACTGTAAAAACCGAATCTAGTCGACAAGTTCCCCACCTACACTCACAACTCTTTGACAGTATCTCGGAAGATCCCCAGATAAACACGAGACATTTTATAACAAATCACGACGAACGCACTTTCAAACTTGACAAACCATTTATAAGGCTTTCACTAAAAAAATTAAACAAAAAGCACCACTTGGGCAGTTAGCTAAAAATTAAGCCGACAAATCTACAAAATCCACGCTAAGCACTCACCCTATGTGTTTTTCAAAATACCTTCGAAAGATCCAATCTTATATATTCAACAGTCTCTGCCTCTCTTTGACAAAGTACAACGACCATAAATCACGTCGCATTAGCCAGGGGTGCGAATAAAATAATTCGCTCACAGATAAAGCGATGTTTAACTTGGCAGTCGCTGCTCATAACTGTGCTACACGTCGACTTCCATTGTAGCCCTCTCTCAACGCCCAGCCTGAATTGGAGTCAACTTAATTACTGCATCAATGACACATAAGCCACCTCGACGTTACGAACGCGAAGCAAATAAAACCGAGCAACGGATGTGCAAGTTCCATATTCATTCGATTATCCTTTTAAAATGCTAATCTCCTAAACACAATGCTGAATGCGAAATTAATTACATCGCCAAATGAGCACTGAGCAGTCGGAAATGGAATTACGTATGGTGCCAGTGAAAACGAACGCGTGCCAAATGCTGATTATTCACAAAATTGCTGCATTAAGAATCGGCGACGCGCACAGCATAAGCACACCAAAACAAAAAAACAACGACGAGGATATTAAGGATATTTAGCCTGTCATCGTTATGCGAATGCTAAATGAGACGGCAAATTGCCGCTGACATTCTGGCAGTTATTGCAGCAGCGCTCAAAGCTGTGCTGTGTGTGGTGTGCAATATTCGATCAACTTGTAGCCGCCCAGGATTAATGCCGGGTTCATGTGCACGCACACACACATAACATTTATATCCCATTTGGTTGGACAATACCGCAGGAAACATGTTTCGTGCGTACATGAGACAATATTTGCGCACACATTGGACCCATACCGGGAACGTGCCTGTGGGGGAATTATTGTATTAATTTCCAATCAATCACACAATCGATGGAATTCAATTAATATCCGAGCTTAGACATTGCCGAGTGCAGTCTAAAAATTGCAGTCGGACGCACATCGCACACATGCATTCACAATGAAGCGCTCGCTTCTCGGGGTCGAATTTTAGTTGCGGGTTTCGGTGGCGTATGAGTAATCGATTTCGCATGATGTTCGGCTGCTGCTAATGCTGTACGCGATAGCCCCTTTTTATGGAATCAATTAAAAAGCTTTTGCTGGGGGCGGCAACAACTGGCAGTTATTACTGATGTCAAGTGAAATTAAAAAATTCATGAGCACTTAGTCCGGGGGCGGCAGGGGGATGGGCTAATTGCAATTTATTTGGGATTACAAATCGCGTACGGCAAAAGTGCGTTCGCGTTTGGGCGAACAATGGGTTGTTGCGGCGGAGGACTATTTGCGGCGATAATATGGAGGATCACTCACATTGAGCCGGTAATCCATTTTAGGATTAATTCCCTGGTAATTTTTAGTGTTTTAAACTTTTTAGTGCTGCATGCGGTGGGGGAGGGCATTTTATCGATTTGTTGGCCAATGAGGTCAGCTGCGGGGTTTGCTTTACAAGTAGGCCTTTGAATTTGGAAGGTCTGGCGGTTGCATTTTTCACGTGATCGGGCTCATAAATGCAGGTAAATGCAGCCGGCAAGTACGTGCAGCTAAACAAATATCTCATAAAGCGGCACTGCATAGTAGGGTAAGAGCGGCTCGAGATATCTACAAAACAAAAGAGGCAGGCGCATCGCCTTCCCCGAAATGAGAAAAAAGAGCACGAGAAGCACGCGTCTGAACGTATTGAGAAACAGTACTCTAGAAATAATGTACGGAAGTCTTACCATAACAAGTAAAATGAAAGTTTAATTGAAAAAAGACCCGAAGAGAGACCTGTAGAGACGAACAAGGTAACCTTGTTCTGGAGTCACCGTCGTAAAGAAAGGAAAAATCATTTCTGCAGACTGTTTAACAGCGAAGGCGACACAAATTCCGCTCTCACGTAGAACGAACCATTCAGCCTGGGTGATGAAAGCCAAGACATTCGTCCACCTGCCCAAAGTAGAGTGTGCTATCCTCAGTTCAACCTGAAATCCAACAATTCTGCTAGATCGGACAGCTTGACTACTGAGCTTTTCAAGGCAGCAGGAGATGACTTGATAAAGATCATACACCAACTCGCAGCATGAGTGGAGCTTTAGCATCATTTGCACAGGAAGGGAGGTCATCTAATCTATATAGGATTCAGACTCATCTGCATTGCATACATGATCCTGTCTGCTTCATCCTATATTGTGTGAATGACTGAGATCATCGACGTGATTGACTTCTAGTATGCGGTTTCAGGCAGTCTCCAGGAGATCCTCGAAAAAGCCCAAGAAGTCCAGATCGATGCGGACCATTTTTTTATCGATTAAAGCCCGAATATGACGGCATTTATATAGACGAGCTATACAGACCCATGTCTAGTTTTTTCATCACTGCCAAACTTCTCAGATTGCACAGAACGACGATGGAGAGCACACGCTGCTCCATTAAGAACGGAATCAATCAAACGAGACCTTTGATGTCAAAAAAGGATTTAGACGACGTTTCGAGCTGTCTTGTGATTTTGTCAACACCCGAAGAGAAACATTGAAAAAATTGTACAAAACTCGCAAGGGGCAACATGTTCCAAAGGTCTGTGCAACGGCTTTCATACTTTGACGACATCGAAATCATTTGCAGGACACAGCGAGCTCTCCACTAGTGACAGGTATCAGTACAGAGGCGGCAAAAATGCTTGCAGTGGTAAAGGAGGGCCAAACAGAAAGCAGGGACTTACAACATCGACTATTCGGATAGAATGTCGTCATAGGCAGCTATAACTGTTAAGTAGTTAAGGACTTTGTCTACCCCGGCTCCGCTATGAACTGACAACAGAAATCAAGCGAAGAGTTAAACTTGCCAATTGCTGATGCTTGGGCCTAAGAAGGCAATGGATTACTACAGCCCTGCCTAGAAACACTAAGGAGTCTCCATACAAGACCCTTACAATCCCTGTCCTGTTTTATGGCGCCGAAGCATAGACGTTACCACATGCGGATGAAGTCTCCTTGGTCGCTTCGAACGCAAAATTCTTCGAGTTAGTTTCGGTCGCGTTGACGGTGACGGGCTTTGGAGGAGGAGATTTAACAGCGAAATCGATGAGCGATGTCAAACTGTGGTCTAAAAAGAAAACTCCCCATCAGTCGACTTGAAAAGCGAATGCACACCAAAGCTCCGCACAGTCTTTGATTCCAACTATGAGGGACAACGCCAAAGATGAAGACCTTGGGAGGTTGGGACCACAACCAATTGCCCAACTGGAGGCAGATAGCCAAAGATCGCGCTAACTGGAGAGGAGGCGTATTAGTTGTGGCTGAGGCTCACCGTGGACTGTAGTCCCACAGTCAGCATAGATAAAAAAAAAACAGAAATACAATTTTCTTTTTTTTTTCTTCCGTAACTTATATAGTTAGAGAGTGGAAACAAAGTGAAGATCATGGCCCCAGGTATACTCCATACAGACGTGACTGACACACCATCTTCCAAAGCCCTTCGCTGAGCACTTTTACCATTTATTCCAGAGCTGTTACAAATTTTAGCTGGTTGGCTAATTAGGATCAACCTTTTTCCGTCACTTGTGCCTTCAACGGGTTGGTTGGGGGACCGTTCTGTTTGATTAATGTTTGGTGAAGAAACGAGAGTGAGAAAGGAAGCCTTTATTACTGACTTTTATATTTTGAAGGTCTATGCGACCTATAAAGCGGCGATTCATCTCACTTTCTTTGTGATTTTGTAGTCCTGAAGAGGAAGGGTTTGGTAAATGTTGAAAAAAAAAGAAAAAAAAAAAAGACCTACTACTGTTGACAATATTGAGATGTGAAGCAACGACATATAAATCGGCTGTCACAATGAAATGTCCCCAATTTGGTAGGGGCGCCAAGACGCGTTTACTTAATTTAGAAATAGGGCTCTCATTGTGTTTATAATGGAACTTGAAATGGGCATACATCGGCGTTTATTTGAAAAACAAAATACACAAATATGTCCACAACTAAACTAGGAACTAACCTCCCATTCGCAAATTATTTTTCGGTCATGTCTTTTCACTTCCAACAAGCAAATAACAATAATTCACTCATGATAGCCGGCTCATTATTGATGAGCACAGTTATAAATGATAAACCATTAAAAATGTACTGTACCTACAATCTGGAAACAATTTGCTGACAACCGTAGTCAATTTAATCAACACCCCTAACATATGCACAAAGCACATGTAAATGTGTCTTATCACTGGTCGTGTCGATAACGCAGTTCACTTGCAGTTAAGCGCTGTTTAATGAATCGAAAAAGGCAAATAAGCCCCAACTGACTACGTAATTGTGGTGTAAGTGGATGATATATATTTATTAGCCGCACAGATAGGGGAGACGCTCATATAATACCCCATTCGGTATCGGATTGATAAGATTCCAAGTTTGGTGGTATCTTCAGTCAGAGACTAGTCGTTTGCGAGTTACGTTTTATTGCATACGCTTAGGCGGGAGACGCGAATGCCATACTGTAGCAATGGCCTTTTATACAGTTGGCTCGGATAAATTCAATTTAGACAGTAGTGAGGACACATCGAAAAGTGAAGAGGAGATTCCGACTATTTTATACGCCGATTTGACAGTCCTTACCGGTGAACAACGTATTACACTTGCGGCCATCGTTGTAATTCTGTGTATCCTTTCGATTTGCGGTAATCTGGGAGCCCTATACGCCCATAAGAGTCGCAAGTTGCGGATGTTTTTCCGCAGCTGTTTGATTTCGCTGGCCCTGAGTGACCTCATAACCACTGTATTCATGGCAGCGGGATATTTGGCACAGTTCAAGGAGCCATCTGTTCAAATTTGGGTGAGTTCGTGACATGAATGAAGTGGGTGGGGTTAATTTATTGGTGAATTTTATTTCCAGTGCCTTGGCGGAATACTGTGCCAGTTGATTCCGTTTGTGACAACTGGCGCGATCCTTGTGAGCAGCTTCACCTTGCTGGGAATAGCTATCGACAGATATTTGGCAGTTATGGGAATAGTTTTGAGCTTCTGGAAGCCGAGCAAGGTATTTTGCATCGTCTATTCCATCGGTGTGTGGGGAGTGTCTTTCGGGATCGCCAGTCCGATGCATATGGCTTATTCGGTGTTTAGTGTGTATGTGATTACGCCGAGGATAGACAGAGTGGAAAATACCGACGTAGTTATGGTGGAGCTGTGCGCTTCGGAAAAGGTGAGTTTTTACTATGACATAGTTAATAGTTCAGTTACTGCATGAAAGCAATATCTGCTTCCAGGCTCGAAGCAGATATTGCTTTCATGTAAGCGAGCTCATACTTGTAGTACTCGAGGGCAATGGCTGTGTTATCGATTTTCTGACTTTTCTGAGGGTATTATTGAAAACCACAATTTTAGTAGTGAATGGCAGTTTGATTCAGCATTCTGTGAAGTGATTGTTCTACACTTTTAGGCCACTTAATGAGTGTGATTCGCAAATGAAAAATTATTTAAATTATACTGAAACACCTATTTTTCATGCTGACCTACACCAATTTTATCAAGTCTTACAAGAAGACTCTGCTTGCATAAACTTTAGTTTCGCGAATCGTGTCCTGGGTTCTGGGTCAAACGTCTACATGTCGCCCTACTGCTTCGCTTTCCAAAAAAAAACCTATCAATGCAAATGGGATCGAATATTTTACAAAGAATTTTCCTTAATGCCTCCTGGAGTAAGTCATCTGTTCTTATTAATTTTCGAGGGAAAAGCGATAAAACTAAAAAAAAAACTAAAACGATAAAATTTAAGTTTTTATACCATCAAACAAAATCTTAAGAGTTCAATATAAAAAAAGGAAACGAAAGACACTTTCGCTTTAAAAAAAAAAAACTAAATATCTCTAAAGCGAAAACTTGCTTAGTGTAACTCATTTCGTTTTATTTTGCCTTTCCGCAAACATTAAAGAAAAAGTATAATTTAAATTGCATATTTTTAAGGAAATTTCGACATTTGGAGACTTTCGCTTTTGACAGCAGCAGAAGTTTTACTATATAACTGATCGAAGCAAGTGAAAAACGTCAACAAAACAAGTTTTACTTTCGCATAAAATGGATATTTCCTTCCTTCTTACCAGAGACAATACTGAGACCATCAACTCCCGCCGATTTCCCGTTACTTGCCGACAAGCTATATTTTTACGGAATGGTCACGATTTGGTGTGCTAGTATTGTTACATAGAAATTCGTATTGACAAATGTCACGAAACTTCAAAAATTCCAGCTCACCAACACACTTTTCTGGCATAGTTCATAGAATTTTATCCGTTTAATTTGAAATTGTTCGTTACGTATGTATAGTATTTTTTTTTTTTTGCTTAAAATATTCATGAAAAATTAGCAATGTAGATTAGTTGAGGAAATATAAGAATATTTTGAGCAAATTTTCTTCATTATTTAAGAAAAATGTACACACGAAATCGAAGTTGATGATATCCATAAGCGGAAAATATACAACCATGTTTGGCCTAATATGTTTCTAGTATATAGAACATCTCCTTTAAGTAGTTTTGTTAACCAAACAAATCAAATGATTCGCCTTTTAACAATTTATAATAACTAACCAATGGCATTCAGTTATGTAAAAATGTGGTATTCGCGAACCCTTTCACATTTCCCCACGTTTGTCGCGGTTGGCAGCATTTGTTTTTGTATTTTTTGTATGTTTTTGCATGTCACACGGATTCTTAATTGGCATAACACCGATAGAAAAACAAAATGGCGAATTTGAATAAAAACCTGAGGGGGCCAGCGGCAAGAGGATTGTGAGTTGGGGGTCTCAGTATGGTTTGTCTATGGTTCTTACAGTTCTAAAAAACAAAAAAGGAAAAACAAAAACTTCGATAAAAAAATAAAATACCTTTTTATTGCTAAAACGAAATTTTCTTGAAAGTTACTTGTAGTAAAATATGCGTTTAGCGACAACGATTAAACGTTTTCGTCTTAAGGAATTCCACCCCAGGCTTTAATTTTTAAAAAAACACGCTAATCCCATTGAAATAAATTTTCCTTGCTGCAAACTGTCAACTTTTTTGAGGGCGTATGTTCCAGCAAATAACAAAAGATAAAATGAGGCACGAATATAAGGAAACAATAAATTGCCCGATTCATTTCTTGGAGCCATGCTACAACTAGATCCAAAAAGTAAGTTCTCTGAGGCAATCCCTTAAATCACCTGATGTTACAATATGCAAACTAGAAGACCTGGGGTCAGAATTTTCGTTTCCGTGCGCACGAATGATTTGCTTTAAATTGCGGAAGTAAATCATTCGTGCACACGAAACCGTTTAAGGATTTCGCCTGAGAGAATGCCGACCCTGGGCTTTATTATTAATCATATTAAATCGCCATCATAAATTTAATGAAGCTCACAATATCGTTTAGAGAATTTTTCAAGAAATTACAGGACGACACTAAAGGTGGCATTTATTGACGAATAATAAACCGCGCCTTACTTGTCAAAGCTAATTGTTTAAAATTCCTGATTGGCTAAATCATCAATCTGCCCATTGGATATTATTTCCTTCAAGCAGTTGCATACACTTGTTCCGTTACCGTGGCAGTTAAAAAAAACTTGTTGGAAAGAAAAACATTTTATATCACTGGAGTTTTGTATAAAATATAAAATAAATTGCAGAATATAGAAAGAAAAGTGTTTATCAGCAGCATTTGTTGAAGCTGAACATTTAAATAATAGGGATTTTGTGCTATTCAAAATTTTTTTAACAAACACTACATGAAAACGTGTTAATGTTTTTTTGACGTTTAATCTGGACCATCCGTAAATGTGACAGCTTCTTAAAATTCTCTATTGAACTCAGCTATTAAATCAATGTGTAATAGTTTAATCACTAAAAGCCTAATTATTTTACGAAAAATCGTGAGCGGCGGAGGAAGACATAACAGCGAATTAAAACAAACTTACAGATCAAACATAGCACGCAAAATATTTAGTATCCACTATCTGAAATAAGAAAGAAGAAATATTGACATAATTTGCTTAGACAAAAATGAAATAAATGTTAGGAAAATAATTATGGTCTGGGCTGTATCAAGATCAACTTCCTTCAATGAGGCTAACGGTGAGAGTAGCCCTTATCTCACGGTCCGTCTTCCTCCATCAGCAAAACAAACGAACTGCAAAAGAAATTCTATTTCTGTTTTCAAAAGTTTACAGCTTGGGGTCAGATCACAAAACTATTAACTGATACTTATAAATATCTAATTGAGGCGCGGTGTGAACTTTTATAAATCATCCCACTAGTTTATAAAGAGGAAAGTATCCCTGTCTATCTATTACCTTTTCACGACTTAGCCTCTGTTCGACATAGGGAGGATCTGTCATGCGTCTGTGAATTATGTAACTTGAGGGAACGAGAAGATGTCTTGCACTTTGTAGGAAAATGTCCAGTGCTTCAGGAAACAAAAATGCATGTATTTGCGAAAAATTATCTTACAGATGAAGAAAGCATAAATGTGTTAAACGAAAATTGTATGACCTCTGTTCTAATTCCAAAGAGCAAAATGATAGTTCGGGGCGTAAAGAAGGGCATAGGCATAGAACATCGACATTGAAATAGAACTTGCAATACGAAAAATCGCTGCCAAGTGCCATTGCAGCGATCTGCGATCTCATTTCCAGAGATTGTAATTTAGGTTGCGGTATGTTAAGGCAAGACCTGTTTTATAACGACGAGCAGATTTGGTCTATTTAACGATCGGTTCATATTTTTATTATTTTTTTTTATTTAAAACGGCAGGCCACGGCCGAATTGAACGCTTTTTGCGCTAGTCTTCGACTGGAGATTCATTTCAAAATTAGGATTGACAATCAGTTTTTGATTAGAACACTATAAGTCTTGAGTAAACATTGCGCCTAAAAAATGTCTAAATGTCTAAGGACAACTAAATGTTTTGTCGTTTAATGAAAATATGAATGATCCATTTGGGAGTCAGTTCAGCATTGGATCGAGGGGATCTACTTCGTTAACAGCAGTCAAAGACGTTATATGGTTGAAAACGCATTCAAAACACAATCTTATGAACTACGAGTATTCTCCAACATCTTTTCAGCCTTTTTAATCAAAAAAGAATTTGTCAATAGAGTGGTCGCATGTTGCGCCTAGATAAGTTTTGGAAGACAACTGATCCACAGCCGGAAGCAGAGCGGCAATGGTGCAGATCGTACTGGTCAAGATATACATACATCTTTTGGAAGTTTGATACCGCCCCCGAAAGTAAGAAAATTATTTTTAAAAGATAAAACAGGGTGCCTTTTATGTACCTGATAGGTTTTGTTTGGCGGTCGGAGTCGGTTTGGAGTCGATTATTTATCTTTTCATCCGATTTGGTGAGCGAGTCGGGAACCAGGTACCTGTCCTTTATTGTTGTTTTAAGACCTAAAGCTTCAAATAACTTTAAAATTATTGTTAGTAGAAAGACAAGTAGGTCTTTCAACTCTCTTTTTGGTTGACATTTTTCCTGCTGTCATCAGAACCCGTCACCTTTCTGATTTGTACGTGTTGCTTTGGTTTTCTCCAGCCATTGACCCACCTTTCATAGCAAGTTATCTGCGGTCTCAAGTGCAGATATGTTAACAAGGTATTTGAAAATGGATTCGTTTTAAAATGTTTGTACCTTCTAACATCTTAAGGTTTTCGAATAGATCGTTGAAGACCAATTTATGCTCAAAAGTAATTAAAACAATAACTAGATTTAGACTTAAAACAGAAGATTACCATCGCTAACAGGGTTCCTATCGCTTGTCCCCAACACGATTAACTGCAACCGTCTACGAGCAAGTGCGTGACAATTTGCGACTCGACCCGATAGTGGTGCAAGGTGCAACGGCTGTCCCACTCCATTCACTCATTCACTCACTCATAATTAATTACTTTGAGATTATCTTTAAATTAAAATGTATTGACTTTCCGATAACGGCACCTGCACGCTATACCCTGACAAAGGCAGCAAACTTATTTGAATTTATCTAATAAATTCAATTAGGCAGTGCATTTGAATTGTCGACAAATTTATTCATATTCTGTACAAGTTTTAAATGAACCTCAACTAACTTTCGCCTTTTCTCTTCTGCATCTGCACAGGAATCGAATGCATACTACTACGTCGTGGTGTTGGCCATCATTTTTGTTCCGACTCTGGTTGCTTTCGTTTGGCTAAACTCAATTATTGCCAATAAACTGTGGATCCGAAGGCACTCCATTGGTGCGGCACCATCGCCGCCAACAACAACAACGACTGCATTGTCTTCGACGGTACCCTGCCGACAGCCCAACAAGGCGAAACAAATGGAAATGATTCAACAGCGAAGCCCCCACCCGACTTGCGATTGCCAGCGGGACAATAAGATTTGTTCATCGTCGACACTGACGGTGCCAACAAGCCTGGCCGCGACAACAACGGCTGCAAGGACGAAATCAGCTGTGGAAAACAATCTGAAGCAGAGTTCATTTGTTGTTGGGGGTGACGCTGCTGCTGGTGGTGGTGGTGGACTTGGTGGCGAAGGCAACAGTGTGAAGCATATTAGCAGCCGCGAAGCACGCCACCTGCGAATGTTCACCATCGTCCTGATCCTGATGGGTGTTTTCATATTCTTTCGCCTGCCTGCTTGGATATTTCTCATTTTTCGCATGTACGGAACCTACAGCCGTCCGGTCCACTGGATTCTGCATTTCTCCTTCGGAATTCTCACCCTGGCCAGCTGCGTTCTGAATCCGTTGCTGTACACATTTCTTGCTGAGACTATTCAGTATGTCGACTTTCTGAATGCGAAATTTTGCGGTCTTAGGCGTTACTTTGGAGTGTGCGGGCTGAGTGGAGAACGTTGCCTGTGGTGTAGCAGCTTCAGCGATGACAAGGACAGCGAGAAAATGAGTCACGACCAGATTCGGAAACAAAACGACAACAAGGAGGGCGACAACTGCAAAGATGACGACGACGACGACGGCAGAAACACTTCACGGAAAAGTGATGATGAGTCTGTAGCTTACATACCATTACCCTGAATCTGAGAGAGGACATGTAACAGAGGGCAGGGTTAGGTACAACGTGTTACTGCGGATGTACGGATCAACTATTGTAATAGCAATGAATAAATGCAACGACTTTGTAGATGGATGTTTGTAGTTGTTTTACTTGGCCTCGCAAGTTGTACAATTATGCGCAAAACGTTGGTCCATTTGATGGGTGATTACTGTCAGCAAAAGTCAAGCAATCTCTGTAAATACTCTGCGCGATGCTAATAACCATACTGAGTGTCCAGGCTATATTTTACGAACTCGCAATGAGGAAATGTTCCATATAAAATAACCGGAAAATGCTGCTCTACAAAATTATGTCTTCTCACACTAAAATTCTGCTTTACGAAATTCTGCTTTTTTTAGTTCTGCTTTTCACATTTAAGGCAATAAAATTCAGCTTATTCTGCTTTTTTCAACTAAAAAATACAAACTACAAAAAATTGACATTAAAAAACAATTTTAAATTAAAAATTAAAAGTTTAAAATAAAATTTAAATGAAAAACAAACAAAAAAAAATAAAAAAACAATATCCAATGAAAAAAAAAATGTAGATATTAAAAAAAGAGGAGTTTAAATTAAAAAAAAAATAACAAATTAAAAATAGAAAATGTTCTCTCCATCCCTTTTTTTGCAAAATTCTGGAAAATGTTCAAAAGCGCTTTTTAACATTTTCCAAACCTTTTTTTATTTGCATAATTTTGTATAAAGCAGAATTTTGAAAAGCAGAATTTAGAAAATCACAATTTCGAAAGTAAAGCCCTCTACCTATTTCCATAATTGGGTCGAGTTTGACGAGCGTACCTACATATGGTTCGTGCATCAAATAATAATCAGCACGTGCGCAAGCCATTCACGTATTTCGCACTTCCACCGGGAAATGATTGTCTTAGTCACTTCAAAAACATAAAGACCCAGACAATTGTTTCCCAGGACAATAACGAAAACTTTTACGAAGCCAAACAGAAGACAAAACAGGTCTGATTACATTAATCCTTAATCTTCCCGTAACCACTGTAACTGCAAGAATCAAAATGCAGCATTGTCAACTGGTGAAGGCCACTCAATCTTCCGAAAGGGATACTTCTAGGACTTAAACAAGTTTGGCCATAGTACCGTTCAGAAATAATTTAAGAGCCACAGTGCCAGAGGGAAAGGTGCGACAATGGTGCATGGTATACGGTAGGTAACTATGGAACTTTGCAAACCATCAACTTTGGACTCGAGGTTATTACAGTTGCAAAATGCAAGTGCGGAGGAGTCTTTTGCCAATAGTGCCAGTAGCTATTGAAGCGGATTTCAGAGATCGATTGAATTTGTCCTGTGTCCTTTTGTGGTGTCGAGTGAATGCAAGGGATTCGATTTGTGCAGAACTTGTCAACCCAGATAGAGAATTAATGCTATGCGGCGGTAGAAGGACTCCATTCAAGGGGACTTTGGGCAAAAGTTTTAATTGAAGTGGAAAACGAAAGTGGGATACTTGTGTAAGAAGTTTGCTAGCACACACATGCAATGCATTCTCAAAAGTTTCCCCCCTTCTTTGGATTGCTATAAGAAGAATAAATTGAAATGGATAATTTGGCACGAATGCGGATGTCGTGAATTCTTGACACGCATGAGTTGTCACTCTTAGCTAATGGGTGCACTGACTGCTCAAGTTGTTTGCTATAAAGTAACAGATAACTTGCAGATTACACTGGCAAACACAATCAATATGGAAAATGAGTTTGCCATTCCACTCTACTTATCGGTTATTAAAATAATTAATGTAGAGAGCAACAGTAGCGCACACAAACAACGCCACAACGAAAATAGAATCTTATCAAATAGCGCATGCAGATCGTTACTCCCTATCTGGCATTTCAATCAATGTATTCAGAAATGGTGAGCTTTAAGGAACTTTTCAATGGAATTGACGTTGATGAATAATCTAGCGTGGCAAATGAATGCGACACGTGAAATGCGAGGCGATCAAATGTGGCAGATGCCTGTCTTACTGACAGACGGTCGTATAATTTAAGTACATGGGTCTGGGTTATCTGTTTTCGGGTTGGACTACGTATTCAATGTGCCAGTACGCAATTTGAATTCGATGTTGGTGACCTCTTCTATAATGACAAATGACAATAATGAGAATTAAGGCAGTCTCTGTGATGCTAAGTGAAATGCTTCGAGAGTGTCTTATCAGGCAGCCAAAAAGCTATAAAAAAAAAATTGTAACGCCGCGTTAAATGTGTAATGCTCATTATGTACCGAAAATTCAACAGCCACTTTTGTTTTTATGTTATAGGCTCCTAGCTATGAAAAAGTGAAAGAATATGCTGATTTGAGAAAAACTCTCAACCTCTAAAGTATCATGTGAAGAATACGAAGATACGTTCTAGAAAAATTACATCTTTTGTCACAAATTTTGACACATATTTGCTCAAGATGCTTGATTTTTCACGTCCTTAGTCAAGATTTTGCTCAAATCTCCGCTCTAAAATCAGCTTTTTAGCGATTAATTTCATAAACTGCATTGATCGTTCAGGAGAACATTTACAGGGATTCACTTGAGGTGAAGATGGCAATATAAATAGTACTTCATAGGAAAATCAATGATCGGTCTAAAAAATTTGCCATCGACAATATGATTTGATCAAAGTGTGGTTGTTCTCGTTGATCAGCACCTAATTATCGGAGAGTTAAAACTAAAAATATGTTTCCCTGAATCTGTGTTAAAACAGAATCACTAGAAGGGATCAGTTAGTTGGACATCAAGCTTAGTGATCAACAGCAACCATGTCCAGCGGACTTCAACGATGATCGATCATTCATTTGATCAACGTTCTGTTGTATCGTTGGTCATTCTACTGACACATTAATGATCCGATTCAAAAAAATTGCACCCGATTTGATAACAGCTGTGCTTTCTTATTGATGTGTAGGTACAATGATCTACTTACGATCCCACCGTTGCTTGAGGACAGGTCCCCCCAGACAAGTCAAACTTTGACGATCATTCACTAAAATTCACGTATTCAAAGAGCATCATTTAAAGTGATCAAATTCTAGTTACTAGCGAATGATTCTATCCCTCTAAAAAAATATTTAAAAAAATTACAAAGTTTCCGGTTCTGAGAATCTAAATGTGATCGCTGAGTTTTTTTTTTAAGTAAAAAATCATCATTGGTTCAAAATAATAATCAACTTTTGTTGTGCTGATATTAAAGATATTTATGTCAGCGGTTCAAACACGTCTATGAAAAGTAACTTATGACATAGGCAGACTTGGGTCTATCGGGGGAAAAATCGGCACCAAGATCATCTTATCTGACCTGCGATTCCCGTGAGAAGTCCCACATATAAAAGACAAACTAAACTCTATTGCAGGAAAAGTTCACCACACGTTTGATTTCTAAAATTGAATGCCAAGATCGTGCTATCATTTTGTGGAAGAAAAGATCGCATCTAAAGGCAGGTGGTCGTAAGCATTTAAAATCCAACATCCAAGTTCAGTTGATCTAAGTATTTTTGTCTAAGGAAGCAACAATTGATAAATCAATTATCAATTGTTGCTTCAATTATGAATAAAAATAACTCAAACGAAATTTTCTTTCATTCTTCTATCTTAAGTTGGTGAGAGCCTAGAGCGCTTTAAAGAGTAGGTGCTATACACAAGAGCAGGAGCTGTAAAGATCACTGGAAATGATATACAAAGATGCAGAACAAAAAGCCATAAAAAAATGTAAGTGCATATTCAAATCAGATGAATATTCAATATAAGAATAAAAAAAAAACTTCTTTGAAAATCATGTTATAAGTCCGAATTTTCGAATGAATTTTGCTGTGTTTTGGAAAGACACCAGTAAAAGTCGAACAGTGAAGATTTCTTTCAATTTCCGGCTTTCTAAGCGATCTGCAAACGCCTTGTTGGTGATCTTCCATAATGATCAACTTTTTTTCAAGGATCTGAATTTATATATACGAAAAGATCATGTCAAAAATTCGTTGGTTTTTAAATATAATGTCGAGTAAAAATGATCCTGATGATCTATATTTTCCAGAAGTATTTATTTGTTTTAGCTCCCGTGCTTTGAGGGCGATCTACATACATCTTTTATGAGACTTTCCCAGTCGCCGATCAATTGGACCTTATCAGATCATGTCGAAGATCATTAATTTTTCAAAGACAACACACCCTCGAAACGACCCTAAACAGATCAAATAGTATGTATTTACCTCCTGCGTCACAGCCGATGCGTACAGCATGACCAATGGCGCCACAGAGCCGTCAAACTATGTTGACAATAAAATATTTCCACTATCTACGATGGCTTCGTTATCACCTCAAAATATAGGCCGAGCGAATTTGCGTCATTTGACTTGTTTAGCCGTCAAAGGCAAACCTCCGCAACAGAAAATTCAAAAATGTAACGATCCCCCAAGCAAAGCAAATGGCAACTGTCTTCTGTCTATAACCGCCAATTTATGCATATTTCCCCGATCGAAAGAGAACGAACGTATTTATCAATCGCCATCTGTCAACTCGAACTCCACTCTCTTTCCTCAGCTGCAATTTCAAACTGATCCAAATAAAAACAAAAGCTCAGCTTAAGCACAGGCAAGACCACTGTCGCCTGTCTGCGTCTGCTTCTGCTTCTGCATTCAGATTCAATTCGAAATTAGATGGAGAGTGGTCTCAACGGTAACGCAACCGCAGATCAGTGCAAAGCCGTCGCTCGTCTTGATCGGTTGGTCGTCGGGATCGTGTTGGGTACCCAGTGAAAACATTCGCGTCACAAAGTGTAAATAAAAAACAAAATAATTATATTTTCACTCCCTTCCCCCCCTTTTACAATTTAAATGAAAATAAATAAATAAAAAATCAAAGTCATTTCACTCGCGCGCACATTCGGCCAACAGTGGTTTCTTTTCATTTGGAATAATCTGCGCGCCTCTGTCAAAGAAAGAGCACAGATACTCGCATACGTACCTATATATTGTACGTGAAACGGTTAATTTATTTGGTATTCAACTTGTGGATCACTGTCGTATAGTTAAACTTTTTCACCGTTATTGTGTTTCAATTGGTGGTCGCGCACAGAAAGCCCAACAACAACAAAACAAAAAGCAGTTTTCATTTGCTTAGAGAGTTTTTCTCCGCTCGTTGTTTATTGTGAAATTTCGTGACACATGTGAGATCCGAGTATTTAGATATTTGTGTCTTTTTTCTGAATTTATCGTTATTGTGATTTTGATGTGAGCGAATTTCCAATTAGAGAATCGTTCCAATTTATCTGTCAAATGCAGACAAGTGGGTTTGTCGTTTTTGTATAACTCTGCAGTGGCGCATCGAAAAACAACAAAAGATCATAGTCGTCGGCGTCCAGCAGCTGAGTGAAAATCGGAGATTCATTCAGGAAAAGTGAGTGCAACGAAGCGTGTTTGTGGATTAATAGTACCTGTCTGTCCACAGACAACATACATACACCATACAATGTCGGGAGGAAGAAACAAAACCACAACCAGTAGTAGTGTATTTGTATAACTAACCCACTGGTACCAGTACCAGACCAATCAACTCTCAACCTCTCTCACTTTTCAATTCGCATTTCCTTGCCATTTGCGCTTCCATTCGATAACAAAATCAAACATAAAACATACAGGCGAGCTGTCACAGTCTTACTGTGTGCGGTTTGTGACTGGCAATTTGGTGCTGAAGTAGTGGGATAAAAGTAGTTGCCTGCTTGTATTTTCGTCCGTTAGAGGTACTTGGCCACTGGATAAAAACAGAGTTCTGTTTATGTTTTACTTAATTTGACAAATGTTTACCAATTCCTGATCCCGAACAGAAAAGAGAAACCGATCGTGAAAAATGTTTCCGTCCATGAACAATATTGCCAGTAGATTTATCCAATAAATTTCTGTTGCTAAGTTCTCGTAATCTGTCAAACTGAAGAGATGATTTTTCATCTACATGAGCCCGCTTCGAAAAACGAAAATTTTGTATATTTGTTCCGTACTTCTTAGTAAATCTTCTTGCATTTTATATTTAACAGGTTTTACTGCGATAGAAATGGGAACCTTTTGGTCTTTTAAAAGGTTTAAAACATAACTTTGCAAACTTCAAAGAGAGAAACTTGTTTTGAGGTATGTCTAAAGCTAAATTTTGGAAACAATTTGAGAAGAATACGAATTTGTTGTCTTGTAGTAACCTCGTTAGCCGCGATATTCAGAACTTCCCGCCCGAAGAAGTTTATTTTTTGTTTTTAAGCACTTAAAGTTTTCTTCTACGAAATATGGTTACAAAAAAAAAATATTGCTTGATATGGTGAAAGTTTTGTATAATAGAAAATTTTATAACGAAAATGTTATCTTTCGTACAAATTAAACTAGAGACTAAAAATAATTACTAACATCCAGTTTATCAACACTTAATGAAAATCATAAAAATATTAAAGCTATTCTTCTGCTGATCCTTAAGGTGTAGATGACCTATTTGGTAATTTCGTTCAGTGAGGCTTTCTCGACTGATCGTTTTGAGCCTGATCTCAGCTACGCAAACTTCCCTTTCACCTAATAGATAAAATAAGTTTGGTTGACAATATTCAACTTCTCATAAACGATTGCTTTACGGTTCAGAAGTGGCCTACAACCACACAATTCGTGATTTTAGCACAACCGTCGTGTGACAAATATGTAAACGTTAGTGGTGACATCAGATAAGCTTTTGTTATAGTTAATCCGAGTCAATAGCGATCTCATTATACCCTCCACAGGAAGGTATATTCACTTTGTCATTACATTTGTAACGCCAATAAGGAGTCACCGGAGACCTCATAAAGTATATATATTCTGAATAAGGATCACATTCTGAAACGATTTAGCCATGTCCGTCTGTTTGTCCGTCTGTCTGTCTGAAAGCACGATAGCGCCCAAAGGAATTGACATAGGCGAATTAAATTTGGTGAAAGGACTTCTTTTTATCGTCGTCAGGTTGGTATTGAAAATGGGCTATGTCGGTCAAGCAGTTCTGGTACCTCCCATACAAAATCCATATCAGGCCCATGTGTCTCTCTATCTGTTGTTCAATGTAATTACGTACTACCTCACATGCCTAAAAGTTTGCATGACTTGCAGCGGAGGGTATTAAAGCATCGGCCAGGCCGATGATAACAATTTTACTTGTTTTTTTTAAATTTCTGAACTTATTCGTACACTCAGCATGAGGTATTAACCGGTAATAATATTTATTTTTAAGTTAAGGCTTAAATTTTACGAGCTCACAAAAGAAACTTTCCATACAAAATAAGCGATTTTGACTTAGAATGAAGTTGAGGCTGAAAATTATTGCTAATAAGACCCAAATGACTTCGGTCAAAATTTCAATCTCGACTTATACATCAATTATGATTACAGAACGTCGAAAAAGGTGGCCTTATAATTCAGTCCTTCTGTTTGTGTGCTTCAAATAAATGCAGGCTAAACAGTAATTTTTTGCAAATTTAGTACATTTGGAACACTAGAGAACAATTGATCCAAATTCAGTCTACATAACATATAAAGTAACAAAAATTTAGCAAAATCCTTCCCCACTATTATGAAGCTAAGTCATCTTAAAACGTATCCTATAAAAAAAAAACGAACCAATTCGTGACCCAAAAAAATAGTACAAGTAGGTACAATTTCAGTCTACAATTCATATCTTCGTTACAAACGACCACATCACGTAACCCACACACTATACACAGAGTCACAGAGCAATATCTCCATACATCAATAAAAATAACTACAAAATATGCAGCAGGATGCAAAAATCATTGAAAGTTTTTGTTTTTCCTTTGTTTTTCTGGTCGACAACAATTTGATTGGATTTTACAATTGAATTTTCATTTCTGACCCTGTAAGTCGTGTTCAATGTTCACACAAGCTCGCTATATTATCAAGTTTTACCTTTTGACCTATAGCGAGTTTTTTGTTTCTAGTCGAATATTGTTTTAGTTAAAATGATTGCGGTCTGTGTTGGTATGGAGATGATCACTTGGTTTTCCTTTTTATAATTGGAAACTGCCAATTTGTTGATGATAAGAGGCTGTGGCGATGGCAACGATGCATAGTAAAATATGAAACGTGTTCTTCCCCGAGAATTGGATTGATGTTGTTCAAAAATACACGGAGATATATCTGCCATTTGGATCAATGACACTTTTGGGTTATTTATTATGAGTTTATGACTAAGTTGACAGATGAGTTATTTAGACAAGGTGGAAGTTTCTTACTGGGGAATGTGCTCTTCATCAATGATGACAACACACAACAAAAATTGGGAAAACAATTTTTTTGGTTTTGGAATGCAAGCGATTGTCAATTTTTGAGAATTGAGGATTTTAGGGCCTTCTGAGGGGGCGTGGCACTCATGCTTATCTTGGGTTCAAAATAGAAACTTAAAGTTATATATTTTGCTACCTGCGGCAGCCGTCGACACGGAATCATATTATCTGTTTACAGCCCTTTTCAAATTGCCCAAAACAACAAAGTTGTTCTAAACACTATACCATCGCATTTATGTCAGTTTTAAGTTTGAAAATTGATGAATGTGTATATATTGGCTGCTGGAATCATTTTGCAAACATTTTGGCGGTATTTCAAGGGGCGTTGCACCTGCTAAAATGTACACTAAATGACAGATGAAGGGGTGAAATTTTAAGCCCCTTACAAAATATGGGCGGTATTGAATACTGGGCGCGGCTCTTTTCATATAACACAATCGCTAAGCAGAAAGAAACATTTATTATTAACTTGAACAGCCTTAGAATGCTCATCATCTGGTATAGCCGATACGCTTTCAGAAGGGAGAAAACAACACTGAGGCCCACAACTGCCCTTAAGCGCAGCTTCCAATGCTCCCATCTGCAGAGTTAGTAAGACGACTGGTTAAGATTCTATTTTTAAGAAGCGTAACGTAATTATTTTAGATGAGGGTCATGAACTTTGACTTACAAAATGTTTTTGGAAGCCCTCCGCTGAGCACTTGCGTCTCAAGGGAAAGAAATGCCGGGAGAAACATAGCATGCCAAGCTTGATAAGGGCTTAAAATTTGCTAGGCAACGTGTAAAGGCAGTTCGACAACTGTAGCTACTGAGCGCGATTGACGAATTGGGCACTTCATATTTATCAATTAGCGTGATGATATTTCAAGAACTTTTTTTACAAAATGGATATACGTAGATTTATGACGAGCAAACTTAGAAGTATTGCAAAAATAAAAATGTAAATCTCTAGGCATTTAGAAAAGCAGAACTACGATCAAGAACAATATTTGCCGATATTTTGTTTGGATCCAGGAAATACATCTATTTTGATTTTGTTACATTTTGGTATGTAGCTCAGCTTCTGATTGAAAGATAATTGATAGCTTAAAATATCAAAGGACATAATGGCAGCCTAAAAAATTCTTATTTCTCTTGTTCAGTTAAGAATTATTTAAAAAATTAAAGGTTTAAGCCTGCAAAGTCAGAGAAACCAACAGCTTGTTCAAAAACGCCCCCAAAAAGTAGGCGTGGCAATGAACGATATGGGCTAAAGCCTTCTCCGGGTCTTAGAAAACATTTTATAGACAGCTCCACCTCGAAATGACTCAAGTCGAAGCATCTAACCTACCTGAATGTCCATCCATCTATGAGACCTGCCTGCTTCCTGTACATAAATTCGGTTGAGTAAACAAATAGATCATACCGGCATCCAGCTTTTTTTTAACGGCATATATCGCGTTATTAAAAAAACAATAAAATATTCTCATTTCGACCTTCACTTTCAAGTTTTATCAACTGCAAACCAACTTTTACACTCTGGCGTATACTTAACCTAACTCACTTCATTTCATAGTACATACCATACACCACCGCCTTCCTCGGGCCGGTTATGCAAATGCAACTATAAAAGTTCCACACTACACACTAAATGGATTACTAAATCTATTACTTTATTTTCGTTTTCACTTTCTTCCGATATGTATCGCGCTTTTACAGCACAATTCTCTCGCTTTGTATATCCATCACTTTAATATGAAAAACAGAAATCCCCATCAGTTTCTCTTTCGCTGCGACATTTGAATAATGACAGCGAGATAATGAAAAAAAAGGGAAACCTTCGAATGCACTCGAGAACGCGCTCAGCATGTATACACAAACGAACGCTTGTATATGTATGTAAATCAATTGTCGCCTATACAGAATTATTAAGCGCAACTTTCTCGCATAACTTCTTACAACATAACAGCAACGGTGCGTATCCCGTACGCGCCATTGTCACTGTAACTGTCAAATGATAGTATATTAATATGTCCACTCGGTCCGCCCTGACACAATTCCCCAATTCTTTTGTTCTCGTCCGCTTCTCGTCATTATGTAAAATGAAAGTTGGTTCTGTTGTTATGTTGTCTGTCCTAATGTCAGACATGGAAAAAGGTCCCGAAAAAAGAGGTAAAAGGTACACCTCACAATAGCCTATTCGTAAATCTGAATGTGGAAAAAAATTTCTCTTCGTTATCTATATATGGAGGAAGAGATACACAAATTGAAATGGAAAACAAAGCACGGCACATGTGCCCTGGAGCTAACAAGAATTGATAAGAACCGCATGGTGTGCGGGGATTATGTATATCTTGTGGGGTTATACCATGTATTCATATGAGGAAAAGTGAAAACAATCCATCGAGCTGTGGTATTTTTTATTCAGGCGAGCTGCAGTTACTCGTATAGCACGAGTGCAAATGCCACCACCTATCCTGTCTGTGTATCTTTGGCTCTCTATTGAAATTGAATTTCATGTGCAAATGCAAATATTGACACAAGATACAACGGTTTGCAAAATGAATCGAAATGCAGATACAACAGAAGCAACAGATGGCTGAAAGATACATCCAATATCGATGCAGCAGACCAGTTCACCATCGACCACGTACACCACATGAAAAAAATTGCTTTTAGTAGTTTGCAACTGCACTCATTTGTCATGTTACACCGTAGGAGATGTGTCCCTCTGTGGTCAGGCTGTATGAATATATCATCTCACTCTGGGGCTAAGTTCAACCCGAAGGTAAAGATCAGCAGAGTATAGCTCATAAATACACACCATTGAGGGTTGCACACATCAATTGAACAGCAGTTCTGCAGAATTTAAATTCGCATCAAAGTGTACAGACACAAGAAGAGGATTTCTCCGCACACCTGCTCACAGTGCAAGCTTGTAACATCGACCGCAAAAATACAAGAGTTTTGTTGTCCAATTTTTTAGCACTTTTCTGGTGTTGTGCGAATGAAAAGAGAAAGTGCTTTAATGGTGAATTATTAACGTTGGTGGATACACTTTTAAAAGAGGCGTTCATACGTCGTCGCCGTCGTTGTTGGCTTGTGGAAGCCGCTCCGTTAAAATAATCAGCACCCAACTGATGAAATAAGGTAGGGACGGTATTTTAATGGAGCCACTCCGTTTATTTCATCGGGAGGGAAGCAAGTTTCAGATCTTTTAACGGCAGGAAGAGTCAAGAATTCTCAGGAGAAAACTGGTACATGATGTGTTTCCCATAAAAGGAATGACGGGAAATTGTTATTAAAGGCTTGATGGCTTTAATTCGTTGTTTACAAATTTATTCAATTTTAGAAAGGGAAATGGCAGCGTTGCCATCTTTTTTAGCTACATAGCGTTATCTTTCTTTTCAGGAAGAATAAAGGATTTCTGAATTAAAACCAACAAATGATTGGGGAAAATTTAAAGCATCCTTTATTTGGCATGTTGCACCAATCATTTACATATTTTTAGTCTAGACATATTCCTATGGAAAACATTTCTCGTTCAATAGGGATGACAACTTGGTTTGGGAAATATGTTCCATTTCATGACCTCAAATAACACCTCATGAAACAACCACATTTTCTTTAGGAAGAGTTTGGTTCTACTTATAGCTAACGACGCGTCAAAAATTTTATTATTTTCAACCATGAAATAAGAAACATCTTCTGTCACCACCTTTCATCTGGTCCCATACCCTAGGAAAAGAAAAGTGTCATTCCGGAAGAAACGGGACGGATTGAACTCAAGTCTTGTGCGCAAGACCAGAAGAAATTTTCGAAATGTAGCATAGAAGAAAAATGGCGATGATAATCATTTGCTACCAGCGAAAGACCCGTCATGTTGCAAGTTGTTATGGATATCCTATCTTCAACTAAGAATGAAAAAACATACCCAACACGAAGTGTGTATATATATATTTATATATATACCTACCTATCGCATATAGGGTCCGGTTACGTACCTCCTTATGTTTCCAAATGTTATTTGGACATCTTCAGATCTATCTTTGGTTATATTTGCTTAGCAGGGTTGAACAAGCCTATTCTTATTCATTTTTCCAAGTCACATAGTTTTGACGCGGACTTTAGCAAGCCGACGATAATGTTGGCACTATTTGTATCAGAAGAGCCTTGTCTAGCCAATTCATCAGGGTTATAACTCTCCGGGGGACCACAATGTCCTGTACCCCAGGATACGCACTTAAAAATCTGAACAGGTACGATAGCTCTAACCTCTGTTTTATGTAGGTACATTAACTCCCAACTTCGTGGCTGCTATAAACGAAAGTAAGCATCAACACATGGCTACAGAGCTACGAAAACCATCAAGCAATATTCTAGCTATTGTATCGGTATATACAGAGTAGATACAACCTTTTCAGAGACCACACACTGGAAGTTGTCATAGCCTGTTATAAGATTTTTGCTATCTATATACAGAGGTGCTAAATCTCAGCAGAGAGGTTGTAAACCTATAGCTTTATTAAAAGTGAAATAATGCCCATAAAGAAAGAGCCTACCTTGGTGGATATTATAGCCTCTTCGTAGCTTTGTAAGAATCTCATACTTAGCTTTTACAAAAACTTCAGAGATCTTGGAAGTTAAATACCTACACATATGTCCTAAGCTATTATAGCATCCTCAGAAATCTAGGAAAACCTCGAGAAACAATGCCCAAAAATGAAAAAAATTCATTCCTTCAAAAATGTTTTAAAAAAAATTTATTTATAAGCTCTTACTAGACGATATTTCTTAAAAACTTAAGAAGAAGTTAATTATTTAGTACGAAAAGAGGTGGATTGGTTGAGGCTCAGGTCCACCCCGAACTGTAGCGCCACCTAAGTAAGAAAGTAAGCACTCAAATGAAAAGGCGGACTGCCTTGCAAAACAGGGGTCAACTGAAAAGTTGCTGGGACCAGAACCATTCTCTTCAATTGGCAGAGGAATGGTAGAACAGCTTATTCACAAATGGATAACGGCAGAACACCTGAGAAGGTGGTCAACCGTGGAACAATGTAGACAAGCTAAAATGGCAATAAAGTGGCCGACCTGCTCCACTCAAAGAAATGTTCTAAGCATGAGTCGAGGAACATTGAAATGGGTGGTGGCTTTGTCTACAGGACATGGTAATTTCAGGTATCACTTAAGGAAAATGGGCCTTATAGAGGATGATACTTGTAGACTATGCCTGGAGGAATCTGAGACAGCGGCACATATACTGTGTCAATGCCCGGCATTGGCTGGCAGAAGAATGAGGATCTTGGGACATCAATGGGTCGAGACCCAGTCGATGAAACGGATCTCCCATAAACAGATGCTAGCGTTAACACTAGGAATTGAGCCCAGAGAAGAACTGTGGAGAAATCCAGAGAGTCTCTCTGAGTAAGATTTACAGTGGTAGAGAGACGAAAAGAGACCCGACAATGGTGGTCTGATTCGATTATATCTCGATATATATATATATATATATAAGCACTCAGTATGTATATGCGAATAAGAGCAACATTACCCTAAGCATGGCTGTACAAGGTTATGCTATACAGCCATGTGACATTTATTGTACCGACACGACTATAAAGGGTTTTTCAATAAGAGCGCTACAAAAGTTTTGGGTATCAATGAAATTCTTTATTCCTGTAAAAGCACGTTCGATGCCATTATGTATGGAACTCTTTTGCATTGCCACCACGGGCACGCTTGCAGAAGTCCAGACGCTGAACCAATTCTCGACGGTTTTCAAGCATAAATCGGCCGATACTGCTGCAATTTCACGTTCGATATTCGTACGAAGTTCATCAATCGTCGCTGGCTTGTTGGCATAAACCATAGACTTAACGTAGCCCCGCAGGAAATAGTCTAACGGCGTCAAATCGCACGACCGAGGCGGCCAAGCGACTGGACCATTTCGTGAGATAACACGTTCTCCAAACTTCGTTTCCAATAAATTGATTGTGACATTCGCTGTGTGGCTTGTGGCGCCGTCCTGTTGGAACCACATGTCCTCCAAGTCCATATCATCCAATTGGGGCCAAAAATATTCGGTTATCATTGAACGGTAGCGATTCCCATTCACAGTAACGTGCCGGTCTTGATCATCACGAAAGAAGTACGGCCCAATGACGCCGCCGGCCCATAAGCCACACCAAACCGTAATTTTTTCGGGATGCAATGATGACTCATGGAGTACGTGTAGATTGCTGCCTGATCAATACCGCATATTTTGTTTATTGACGAAGCCATTCAGCCAGAAATGAGCCTCATCGCTGAAGATGATTTTTCGATGAAAATCCGAATCATTTTCAAGTTGTTGCTTAGCCCAATTCACGAACATACGACGCTTCTGGTGGTCAAGCGGCTTCAGTTCTTGCATCAATTTAATCTTGTAAGGATGTAGGCCAAGATCTTTTCGCAAAATTCGCCACAACGACGTCACAGAGATGCCCAACGCTTGAAAACGACGTGTGAGAGACACATTTGGGCTTTTCAACTGAAGCCGCGGTAGCAATATTCTCGACACTGCGGGCACTTCTTTGTCTCGCTGGTACGGGAACATTTTGTACTGTGCCTGTGGATTCAAATATGTCCACTAGACGCTCAATTGTTGACCTGCTAGGACGATTATGACGACCATAAATTGGACGTAGCGTCTTAACGTTGAGGCCACTGACTCCGAATTTCGGTAGTAAATTTTAATAATTTCGACTCGTTGTTGGCTCGTATATCTTTCCATCATGAAATGGAAGAGAAATGTCAAAAGAGCGGCAAGAAATTCGGCGTCGTTTGCTGTCCCTGTCGCTCTACTTTTGTAGCGTCCCTGTTGAAAAACCATTTATAAAGCAGCTGACAATCTAAGTAGGCACTATCCCAAAAACCTCTCCGAAAATAGACTTTTTGGGTCAACCATTTCATCGCCTAAATGAGGCAGAAAAAATATCCAAATTTCCCAATTGTGAGCTTCAGCAAATTTCAAGTCGAGTCTAGAATTTCTCATCAACGCTTTGTAAACACATGTAGTACACCATTGAACAGATATTAAATCCAATTCAACTGATTCGAGTACCTAGTTCCAGCAGAGATTGCCTTTAGGTAAAAAATGCAAGCCATCTGGCCCATTCAAAGTCAGTCAACCAGTCAGAAAGTTCGCTGCACAACGACCCATACCTACAGTTGTCATTATATAATGTACGACACCACACTCAGATGTTAATCACAGCTCGTCGGGCTAATTAAAGCTAACATGTGTCATTTGTATAAAAAAATAATAACAAAGACCATCTTTATTTGCCAGCACGGAAATTTCGTGCGAAATCAAATCTGTTATTCAATTCCGTGCAAACATTTCGAATATGTCATGCACTGCGAATCTCATGCAGTTGAACAACTGATTTCCTTAAAGATTATCTCGAGACATATATAGGAAGATATAACATTTGTGGTTGCATTTATCAATTTATTGCACCTGGCAGAAACAAAAGAACGGCGAGGCGATTCAAATCCAATTCATTTATTTTCGTTGACACACTCATGTGCCAAGACAAAGAAAGCATTTGTCCACTTCTTCTTCTGAGCTGCCAATTGGCTTACACATAACTGGGTTAATGTACCTACGCCTGGCAAAGCGGACAAAAAAATATAAATAAACTTTAAATTTACATACAAAGCGAGTTACTCAGTCGAAAATGTTTGTGTCTCAGAGTTTGTGGAAGAGGCTATTCCCACATTGTACGAGGATTATCCATTAAATGGAGGTCACGTGTGTGCTTTTATGGAGCAGAGGTATGTAGGATGATATTCCAGTGGCAGCAGCAATAGTTGGCTTTAATTGCTGGATGATAAAGCGATGACCGATGACAATTACCAACACTTGGTATTGTGCCAATGTGAATGCGAAACATACACTGGGGCTCAAAGATTTGAGTACCAGATGAATCATCTCTGTCGTGACAGGTTATTTATGTGGTTTAATACTCTTTGTTTGTGGCTACGATCAGGTTGCTGTCATTTGCGATTTCGTTCGATAAAACGACCTTGTTTTTCGCAAAAAATTAATTACTGATACAAATCCGGTTTCTTGTACGAGTTTTAAACTGCTACACATAAACGACATTTCGGTTGCTTCCGTCTTGGGAGTGTTTTATTTTTTTCAAGTTGTCGTTTGGAGCAAATTTTGCATAAATTCTGCGTGGGTTTAATGAACCAAACACTGGAATCTGAATAACAGACCGATAGATGTAACTAGCCACAGGAATGTTTTTTGTGAATCTCATCGATATATTCAAAGTGAGCTCTTGATCCAGAAAAAAACTGAGATTTTATTAAGTCGAACTTGATTTCAAAATATTCGCCTGAACTGTGCATAACTCTTCCATGTGTTCTTTGACAAGTTTTATCAGAAAGGATTTATAGACCCCATTGACACAAGCTTTCAAAATGTTTCCAAAAAAGATCCAAAGAGGAAGTTAAACTTATCGTAATTTGTAGAAGGTAATAATAGGTTTTCTAGACATCATAAAAGTGACTTCCAACAATATAAAGTCCAGAGCTATAATTATCTTACTTGGAAACCTAAAGATCGATGCAAGCCTACGCAACCGGTTCACACAAATATTTTTTTAAACAGTGATTGATAGAAAACGTTGGTGCTACTAGCTGAGAAGGTCATTGCGGGTCCGCAGGGTGGATTACTTTCACCGCAGCCATAGACTGCTAACAAAGAAAAAAATACTGACAACTTTGGAGATAAATCACTGCGACTTAATAGCCTAAATGGATAACATCGGAATTTCGGTTACAAACCTTACGAGATTTTATAGAATTGGTCAAAAAGATAAATCGAATTTTCTCGGTTTTGGGCCAAGTTTTGGATAGAAAGCCGAACTGGGCACATTCAAAAGGCTGTTAAAGCACTCTACTTCGGTATAAAATAATCTTGGACTCCAGATTTGACATCAGTCCAAAAATATTTTACTGGTTGTATACGGCTAAGCTAGACCAATACTCATATATACGTAGCTATTGATTGATGGCCAGCATCGCTACGTATAATAAAATCCAAAAAGCTAGATATCTTTGTGTGAACAGTGAGCCCTGCGGATAACATCAACTGATAGCCATGCTTCACATTTTCCCCTTTGAATATTTACGGTAGGAAGATAAGAGAAAAATCCAAACTGCTACGATTGGTTCATAAATTTTAGGGCCATACCTACTTTCTTATCCGCTTTGAAAAATGGACGAAAAACCCTTAGGGTGCAGCCCGGCAGTGAGCGACTAGCGACGTCGCTCTGCATATAGCAAATTCGCTAATCGCTCAGAGCTTAAGTGGCAACCGCCATACGATTTAGTATTTTTAGAGTGACGTCGCTCGATCGCTCTGTCGCTAGTCGCTCACTTCTTGGCTGCACCCTTGAGGGTACCTATGTCACAGCCTACTCTCCCGTCTAATTGCAATTAATATTAAAATAGTAACAAAAACCTTCAAGCGCAACTGTTTTCAAACACAAAGCCAACGAACCCACTTTGCCGCACCGAAAAAAAAACATCTCACTTGGAATCAATGGCAGTCGTTTGTGTTTAAGTTGGACTCAACAATTTGCAGTAATTGTCTGGTGTCTGCTCTTCTCAATTATTCCAATAATTTCAATTTCGATCAAACAACTCATATATTTATAAACTAATTACGATCGTGTTGTATAATTCATAAAAAAAAAAATTTTCACTCGCTGTAATTTGGTACTGCTACGAGTATACAGATTGCAGAGCTGCATGTCTGCATGGCGCGGTCATGAACCAGCTTCTTAGGCCTAGGTGGCTCAACGGACTCAAAACGAAACGTGACCATCTGGCGTTTGTCAAAGGCTGAAAGTGAATTGCCGGCGGTGGTGATTCCACGCCAAATGACCCCCAAAGTGCACTGTGTCAATGTTAACTAATTGATTACGGTTTACATGGTATTGTGGGCTGTAAAATATCTTTATCGTGACTAAGGCGCGTTTATAATGGAATCGAAAGTTATGACTTATGAGGCGGGTTTTGTTGTTCGCATCGTCTTATTTTCTGTGAGAGGAAATTTCACTCAAGCCCAATTGAAATGATCAAATGAAGATTTTGTGTGCTGGTGGCGCCGCGTTCAGTTTAATGAACCTCTTTTGCGTGTGACTTTTAATAAGCGGTTATTGCAAAAGAAAACTAACACAAAAATGTGTACAATGGAAGGGAAATTTTTACAGCTCAACATTTGGATGGAATTGTTGGGAAAAAGTGAAACGCCTGTTGAATTTTGTACTTAAATTGCGGGCAAAAGTCTGTCAGTATATATGTATATGGGCCAAGGCTGCGAAGTGTGCACTGCTTTTGAAAAGCGATGAACTCACTAAGATGCTTGTGTGTTTGTTGTGGTTAATTGGTGGTATGATAAGTAAGTTTCATTGGCAGCCAAAAGATGTGGTGCCAACTACCTAAGATAATTAGTTAAGACGTTAAGACAGCTTATAGGCAGTGGGAAGTGGGAACTCCTTTAAGCAATCGTCTGAAGTAGCCTTAAGACTGTTAGGCATACTAAGCCGAAACTGGAAACATAGGCAAATAATATGGAAAATAGGTAGAGAAATATTTTCTGGGAACATCAAATTTTATTTTATTTTTCCTCAAACCCGTCCACCAAAGCTAGTGCCGCCCTTAGTGTAAAAAAAACGCTTCGTTTTATTTCGAATAATAAACTACTGCGACCAACATTATTTCCTTGTTTTTGTTGTAAAAATTGACAACTCATCGACATGACAACATATGAGATCATCTTTTATAAAGTGTTTTTTTTTTAAGTTTGTTTTAAAAATTGGCAACACTTATTACAGCGACCCAAAAATTCAACAGATGACGGACGATTTCTTATCATGCTTGTTTGTAAATTTACACTAAAGATACACGTCCCAAGCTGGTTTTCTAACCACTAGTTCAAAGAACCATACGAGGGTGTTTTTTCAAATTGGCATCACTTTTTCATAGGCCTTGTGGCCTATCATTTTATTTCACCATTAATACAGATTTATGATATACGTCCCAAGTTGCCTACCAAACTCATTAAAAATTAGAAACTATCCAGATGAAGTTTTCTTTAAAAGGTAGGTTTTTCGAGTTGGCAGCACTTTTCCCAGTGGCAGCCAATTTGACGGTGACGGATTAGCTGTGATCATTTTGATTTATAAAGTCTGTTCCTTTACTTTTAGATCTTACGATTTTTTTACTAGTTCTTACGAATTTTTACTCAATGCCGTTCCTCAACTCGAAAAACTCGTAAAAGAGAGCGTCATCGAGAGAGCAAGATATTACCCCTCCACTGAGAACAAATTTCTTTCTGTAAGAATTGAAAAAGCTGTCAGTCAGCTTACAATTAGCTGATTAGAAATTTGTTGTCCTATTTGACATATGACATTTGTTTTAATTTCTTGCGTATTAAAATGGTATCAAAAGGCAGAAAAATAAATAGGTAAATAAATCAAAATTAGTTATTTTGATCGTAAATTATCAAATTCTTCGAGCTTATACGATATTTTTACGACTTTTCGTAGCATTTTTTTGAATTTTTCTGTCATTTTCATAGATTACTAAAGGGTGTTTTTTTTAGAGGTGTATCACTTTAAATTGGCAACAATATTTTAACTGGCGGCCATTTTGTCAGCTGTCAATTGATTTATTTTTAGTTTGGTTTGTCTTTTCAACATGAATAGACTGACGCCTGACCAACGCTTCCAAATTGTGCAAATTTATTTTGAAAATCATGGTTCTGTTCGAAATACGTATCGCGCACTACCTCCATTTTACGGTCAACATAATGAAGCTCACTTTTGGTTGAATGGATACGTCAATAAACAAAACTGCCGTATTTGGAGTGATGATAATCCTCAAGTGTATGTTGAGACACCGTAACATCTACAAAAACTGTCTGGTGTGCTTTAGGATTTGGTGGAATAATTGGTCCCTAATTCTTTAAAAACCATGCTGGCCAGAACGTTACTGACAATGGTGACCGCTATAGAGTCATGCACAACCAATCAACCATGTTGTGCAGGAACTGTGGTTTCAACAAGACGGCGCAATATGTCACACAGCTCGTGCCACAATTGATTTATTGAAGGAAGCGTTTAGTTTCACGTTGCAGACCCGTGAATTGGCCTCCAAGATCGTGCGATTTAACGCCGCTTGGCTATTTACTGTGACGATATGTGAAGTCGCTAGTTTACGTCGATAAGCCCGAAACAATTGACCACTTGGAGGACAACATTCGTCGCGTTATTGCCGATTTACGGCCACAAATGTTGGAAAAAGTCATCGAAAATTTGACCTCCAGATTAGACTACGTCCGAGTCAGCCGTGGTGGTCATATTTCAGAAAACATATTTAAATTATAATGCCCGAAGATTATCTTTCGAATAAAGTAAATTTCATGTCAATTTAAAAAAATGCATCTTTGTATTATTCCATTTCAAAGTTCTATACCTATAAAAAAAAACACCCTTTTCCCTAACTTTTTCGTAGGTGTCTCTCTCTGTGAGAAAATTTATCTCCACCACTGCCAGTCTTTTCCATTCTTACTACAAAAGTAAAGGAACAGACCTCCTATAGAGGCGGCATACGTTTGTCATTTTACTGTCAAGATTTAAGATGCACGGAACCCAGTTACTCGCGCAGGTAATCCCAAATTAGACGTCTAAAATGCCCTTTATTCGACCCAGGTGAGTAGCCATTATGCCCGAAAGTATACGTAAAAAGGTATCCAATACTGTGGTAATAACCATGAGCTGAATACATTTTGTTTCACTTTAAAGTTGCATACCTCTAAAAAAGAAAAACTGACGTATCTGTGCAGTGTGGGAGAAAAAGAAAACCAGTAGTGGCAGAATTATTGACACCAAACAACGTCATGCACAAGTTATTGCTGATTCTACTGTGACTTTGAGTTGAAAACTGTTGTAATTCCTTCGTTCATCTGTCCATTTTGTGGCGACATTTTATTGTGTTACCAAATTTTATGTGGCAAATTTCGGATTGGTCCATCCATCTTGTATCGATGAAGATGTAATATATATAACACAAAGCTCTTTCAGACGTAAACAATTCCAACTGACTGTATACATTTTTCCTTTCAATAAAATACATCCCAAAAGCAGTCGCGAAATTCCATTTCATGCCCTATTGTGGCAGATATTTATTATGTGGCCATGCCCAAAAGTGATGTGCAATGACAGTACATAACCAGCTCGTTAGTCAAAGCAATAAGCGTACTAGCGTATTGCACCACCCGCTATTAACAGCTTTCTTCAAGGCCTAGTCACGTGCTATACCTCTACCTATCGACCGTTATTTCTTCAGCGACATTGTTGTGGCACAACGTTTATCTTTCTGATTAGCATACCAAATGCATTCACATATACGACTCGGTAATAAATACAGTTTTGCTCCATGGCAAATCACGCTCACTCGCACACAAAGTCTGCAAAATCTAATCAACAAACAGAAAGAAGAAACAAAAAAGCAAAAATCTATTCAAAAATGTACACTTTGCAAAATGTTATCGATATTGATTCGAATTCCGAATGATGATGCTGACAATGTCTGGCAGTGGACCTGGACTCTATTTGAATAAAATGTGATATGCCTGAAAGCGATCTATAGATAGATAGATACATGGCAAGGCATTCATGTTAAACAACAAATGAACTGCTGACGACTTCATTTAATTCGACAGAGAGAACAGAACTCCATCCGCAAACAGTCCGTATATGAATTCATGTGCACACACGGATGCGATAGTTCTTTTATGCAATTTTGTGTTCTCGTGACACATGTCCACCTGTGCATCTACATAGATACTGCATATACATATATACGAGCGAGTACATGTCGATTGGATTAAAATCAGTCCGATTGTTTTTTCTACGAATTTTCAATGGTAATTGTTGGCGGGTTTGGTTAGAGACTGTTCATAGGAAAAAAAACACACCCCCTTGCATTGAATTCGAGCTTCGTATACGGAAAGTATCTCTATCTATATATCTATAGCCTGCAGCGAATCAATTAGCACAGTAAACTGAATTAATTTATGTACTGTGAATGTCTTGCGGGAATTCTATGGCATTATATTCAACGCATAATAAGCAGTTTGGCGCGAGGGAAGGGACTTGCCCGCGCTCCGCATACGAAATGTGCGTCACCCACCCTCGAGATGTAACTGTACGCAGGAAGGTACACATTATCCTAAATTTGGGCCGAGTTTTATTTATTTATGCACAACAATTCGCGCGAACAGCATATTTTTATTTTATGGCGTAACGGGGAGCCTTTTATTTTTGTTTCTCGTCGACGAGTCTTAATTAGATCCGAATGTGCGAGATCGTAAAGTATGCTTCAGTTGAATACAGATTGATGGGCGGGCGGTAAAAATTGATTTGTGGTGTTTGGTATGAAGTTATAAGGTCGTTTTTTGCAATAACTTTTGTGATAAAGAAGAGAGCTTCGTGCCAGTGTACGCGTAGTAGAAGGGGACTTCTCTTTGCCTTTTGAGATTCTAACTCACATTATATGCTAAAATCACCGAGATTTGTAGTCGTGACTAAGCTTCAGAGATTGACAAATGGGCCGATGCGCCACTAATGTGACCCAAAAGACAAGATGCAACTTCCTGAGACTTGTAGCTGCGGAAGTGAACTAGTGTTTCATGCACCTTCTTGTTCAGTCACAGTCACAGTCAATTCGAATTGAGACACATGACACGTGAGAGCTCCGAAATTTGCCACACACAATTTGGTAACATAATAGAAGGTCTCCACAAGATGGATCCTAGCCATAAACGATGGAATAACGACAGTTCTCACTCAAGATACATCGCAGTCAAAACAGAAAAAATGTCCACGTCCTTATTTTGGGTTAATATTCCGCCGAACGGGAGTCGAAAGTGGGACCCCACGCTGAGTAGTAGGAAAGTTTCGGACAAGATGCTAAAAAGCACCAAGGCCGCTGACCCAGACCTTTAAGCAGAGGACCTTTTCAATTCCGGAGTCGATCTTTCGGTACGACGGCAGCCACTCATTATCAACCAACTGTCATGTCTTACAAGGAATATCGAGGCATATCCCTGCTAAATTTTGTATATAAAATATTTTCGCCGGTACTGAGTCCACGTCTCAAAACATTCTGCATCCTTATACTCGGCACGAAGCATCATGACTTCCAGGAAGACTGTAAGACAATAGACCGAAATTTCACGATGAGACAAATTCCGAAAAAGATCAAGTGAAATTAAGGCCCACTACCTTTTCATCGACTTCAAATAACAATAGGACTTGTCAACAAAAGTTCTATATGGCGAAGGTTAGATTTTGGATACAGGAATAACTGATGTATGTTGCTCTTTCGTACTATTGCTGATTTCACTAACGAAATGAAAAAGACTGATCTACCAGGCCTAACACAGGCTGCAGCGCAGCACCTAAAGGGTCTAAATAGGACTATCGGGGCTTTAGCTTGTGTCAAAAATAATTAAATGTACTCAAAGGCTTGCTGTTGTACACTGATTTAAGCTAAATTACTCCAATGTAATTATTTGAATGGTTAAATTAGATGAGTGGGTGCACAACCAACAAATTGAACGATATGTAACATTTTTATGAACCATCTAACAACAAAACACACTTGACTTCAGTATAATCAGACCTGGGATCGAATTACCAAAACGTAGGTTGCAAAGAGCCTTCTGTCATCGAAATTCAGCATTGTTGGAGTACCTCAGTGTTCTGCTTTGGGTCGAACACTTTTTTTTATCATTTTCAATACCTTGTTAAGCTTTGCATTTCAAGTCTAACTGACGGGATTTAAGGATGATGCGAGCTTTACTTTGTGCAATATTTCCTTCTTAATCACTCTGTGTGGTATTGGCTGTTACGGGTGGGTGCGGTGTTTGATGAGGAGAAACCAACTTGAATCAAATTCAGACGTACATTTTTAGGAAAATTTATACCAAAAATTTTGTGCACAATCTAGTTTTCAGTGGTTGCAAATTCTTTCAATCAAAGCTGAAAATGTAAGATGTCAAAATAGTTTAGGCAATTCCTTAAATCAAGTTCTTATACCTCCTATGTTATACTAGGTTTTGATAACTTTTGTAACTTTAATCTCTTGCTAAGCATAATTTTCTTTGCCAAAACTAAGACCAGTCAGTGCCTAAAGTGCACATTTTTAAAATCAGTCTCTGAGCTATATATACCACTAATCACAAAATGTAGAAAGTTTCGCAACTATGATTGATGCCGACTTATAAGCCTGACCTAGGAAGCAGACTCTCAACTGGTTCATAAACAGAAGGCAATTTAAATAGCCAACAACCTTTTGGGTGCCAGAAAGCGTTCCAAAAACTGAAAACTACGGAAACCTTTGTTCTAAAGATAGCTTAGCAGTTCATGGACGTTGGCAGTCCACTTAAACTCTGCTCGAAGGACCGAAATATTTTTTTGTTGAAAAGCACGTTCGCCGCCAAATTTTAAAAACGAAAAACAGATTTAATTTACTGAATAATTTAATTTTCAATAAAGGCAGTTCCCTGGTCATGTAACTTTTCAGATGACTGTCATCGAAACAATAGACATCCGAAACTAGCAACTAGCGCCAAAATTAGGAGTTTGAAAGCTTTATAAAGATCATTCTGGCCAAATGTAATGAAAGCTGACCATGATTATAAAAAAAAACGGCCAGAAAATAACTTATATTTGTCATCGAAATTTCAAAAACGAAATCCTCCAGAGGATCATCGTCATCCGCGACCAAGTTTCTGGAAGGAAAAAAATGAATTGTGCCGCCCGAAATGACAGCAAGAGACTGTGATTGCTGCTGCTTAAAATGACTCGATTAAACCAGATGATTATTATTTTTAGCGCAAGAAGTCGACTTGTTGTTCATATTTTTAAAACGTCAGCACCGAGTAATTCAGTCCTTACATTGATGTGAATCAGCCATTTAACTGACATATTATCTGATCCGGATCAGATCACGAAAATAAAACAAAACCGATCATTGAAAAGTTTAATTTTGGAATTGTGGCAGCAGTTGCTTTCAAAAACAAAACAGATAACACAGGGTATTTCAAACTTCATATTGCCACCAGCCATATTGCAAATATTCTTCTTAACGTGACGTCACACAATGCGCATGTCATTTAACTCGTAAAGTCAGGGGGTGTTACCATATATGAATCAAATTTGCATAATTTTTCTTTTCAAATATATTTTTATGAAACAAATTTCGTATTTTATGTTCAAATATGCAACACATGAACAATATATTGATGCTACCGCTTGAGTTTATCTTGGCATATTAAGGTGTATCCCAGACCACCGCAACATTTCAGAAATGCTTCTGAAGCAAATCGGACCCATTTCATAAACACATATAAAAGATTTCTGAAATATTTCAATTTTATCCTTCGAGTTTTTGGACTAGAAGAAAATAATGTGGTAGGATTATAAACAGCGAGTAAAGTTTATATTTTTGTAATTTTGGTCTCGGGAATCACGCGACACGCGATTTAATTCAAATAATCGTATTAAATGAATCACTTTCTCATTAGGTATTCAAAACTTTTCTGGACATTTTTATTTTATTTAAAAACAAATAATAATTGAAAAACAGCGCTGACTTTCTGCAGGGAAACTTGTAAAACAAAACTTATTTCCCATCACGATTGGGTAACTGTGAAACATTTCATAAATGGTTTTTTGGTGTTCAGATCCAAACCAGCAAAACATTTTTAAACATTTCATCAAAATTGTTTGGTTTAATAAGTGTTTTAGAAATATTTATGGAACATGTAGGTATTTCATTGTTTATCAAATGTTTGGCTGGTTTGGACATACCTTGATAGAACGAGAAAAAACAAAATAACTCGGAATACGGACAGGGAGTTCATTCGAATGCGAAAAAAATCAATTGATTTTTTGAGTTCTATTTTTTAGTCTGGCAACGTGATTATGTGGCTATCGTTTACAGGCACACAAACATTTAAAAATAAAACAAGCCACCTAGTCGGAAATAGTGGAAACAATTCTCAGATCATGATTCGTGATCTCGATGAGAAGCAGGATCATGTGCTGTTGTTCATTAAACACACTCATGTTTTTCCATCGATTTAGTGCATATGATCATTAAATTCGATCACCATAAAGATAAAGCCCCACAGAACTCAAAGACAATTCCCAATTTTTAATATTGCAAAAATATAATCAGATATTATACATTCAATGCATATCTCATTTACAATAAGTTTTCCCACTGGCACAATAACTCTTTTTGACAATAAAAATCACCTGCAGTGCTATAAGTCACTTCTGCTGGCGACAAATATGCGGTATTCAATTTTGTTCTCCAATAATCCAATACACGTGCTGCAAAGCCAAACAAGGTCAGCAGTGTTCTTCGGAATTCTATCCCAGTTACCCACTGCACTAAGCACACAACACAACGCAAAGTTGATGTACGAAACGCACCGGCACCGCACATCTCTTGGTACTTTGTCATGGTTCAATGGACTACTGATCGATTCCACATACGTACTCGTATGGAGAGAATCCGAACTCAGCTCCGTTATGAATCGATGTGGGACTGCGGCTTGAGAGCCATGCAATTATAGAATGCTCATCATTTATCATTTTGAGTGCTGCTGCGACGGCGGATAGAGTTGTGCTGTTGTACACAATGACGTTGCACTTTCTTCCGTATGCACTCGTCGCTCATAAAGCACTATGTTATGCAACGGAGAGTTGCTCTGTATCTAGAAATCATTTATGCGCCGAAGAGGTCACTTCAAATCGATTTTGAAAACGTCATTCTTATTTGGCCTCATCTCGTTGCAGGTACCGCTCGAGCAGCATCATTATACCGTTGCCAGGAGGAGTGTAGTCCAACGATGAGTATGACCAAGTCATTGGTCGTATTGGCCATTGTCTGCTGTGGGGTCATAATCGGCGCAGATGGTAAGTGTGCTTAATGGAAATAAATCGAGTTTTTGGGGTGTTGAGGAGAATTATCTAATTCGCAGGTCTGCCCTTTATATTTACGAATGGGGGAGGAGCCGTGGTGAAATGGGTCGAGCCAGAGGACAAGTGGGACATCCAGTCGGTGCCGAGGAGTATCACCCCACATGTGGAGCTGAAAATGTATCCGAATCGGACGAATCCCGCTCCGTCGGACAGTGATGAGGAGTTTCTGAATCGGCTGAGGGAGCTCAAGAAGAACACCAGCACTGCAAGGATGCTGTGGTATGACACGCCGTCGGATGGTTTGACCTACTTGCCGTTTGTGGATAGAGCTCTGAAGCTTCTCAACCTAAAGCAGGTGGCGTTCGAGGTGGAAAACAGTGTAATGTCGAAGGTCTCCTGCACGGCTTGCAAAGCTGGTGAGTTGGACTTTCCCTTAGGCAGGGACTCTTATTCCAAATTTTGCTTGTTTAGGCGCGGGACTCTTGCAGCACTATATTCGCACGGGAAAGAGTGAATCGGAAATCATCCGAATGATCTACGAGTTCTGTGTGAATCTACAGATCCAAAGTCAGCGAGTTTGCGAGGGCGTCAGCCAGTTGTTCGGGGTGAGTACGGCGATCTTGCAAAGCCTTTTCACCTCTCTGTTCCGTTTTCTAGGGCGAAGTGGTGTACGTACTGAAGCGCACCAACCTGGGCCCGGATGAGATCTGCAGTTTTGTGATCGGTGATGCGTGCGGAGATGTCTTCAATCCCTACCACGAGTGGGAAGTTGCCTTCCCACCTGTGCCCAAGCCACCGGTCTTGGATGTGCCTATTCCAAAGGAGGGCGCTCCCTTCTTCAAGGTCCTGCAGATCTCCGACACCCACTACGACCCACATTATGTCGAGGGCTCAAACGCCGAGTGCAATGAGCCACTCTGCTGTCGGCTCAGCAGTGGCCGACCATCGAGCCCGAATGCCGCAGCGGGCAAGTGGGGCGACTACCGAAAGTGTGACACCCCCAAGAGGACTGTGGACAACCTGCTGTCACACATCGCCGATACACATCAGGATATCGACTACATCCTTTGGACAGGTGACCTGCCACCACATGATGTCTGGAACCAGACAAAGCGCGAGAACCTCGAGATCATCAAGGAGACTGTTAAGCAAATGACGGAAAAGTTTCCGGGCATTCCCATTTTTCCCGCCCTCGGAAATCATGAGAGTGCTCCGGTGAACAGTTTCCCACCACCGTACGTCAACCACGAAGACAACTCCATCTCTTGGCTGTACGACGAACTCGATGTACAATGGCGACGCTGGCTGCCTGCGAGTGTTTCGCACACAGTCCGCAGAGGTGCGTTCTACTCGGTTCTCGTGCGGCCTGGCTTCAGAATCATTTCGCTGAACATGAACTATTGCAACAACAAAAATTGGTAAGGACTTATTTTCACCAGTAAACCTATGCTGACCTTATTCTCCGCAGGTGGCTTCTTCTAAACTCAACGGATCCAGCGACAGAGCTTCAGTGGTTCATCTATGAGCTGCAGAGTGCTGAGTTTTCAAACGAAAAAGTTCACGTGATCGGTCACATTCCGCCGGGACACTCGGACTGCCTCAAAGTCTGGTCGAGGAACTTCTACAGAATCATTGCGCGATACGAGAGCACGATAGCGTCACAGTTCTATGGCCATACACACTATGACGAGTTTGAAGTTTTCTACGATCCCACCGACTTGAGTAAGGGGAGGAGGGCATCCTTTTGCTTTGCCAGTAGTTTGGTACTGATCTTATTTTGTATTTAAGGTCACACCACAAGCATTGGGTATATTGGACCTTCGGTATCGCCGTACTACGACTTGAACCCAGGCTACCGGATCTACTACATCGATGGAGATCATGATCAGACAACACGACTGGTGATTGACCATGAATCGTGGATTATGAACTTGAAGGAGGCTAACCTTTATGACTACCCGATATGGTACAAACTTTACTCGACTCGTGCGGCATACAGTATGCCGGCTCTAAGGCCAAAGGATTGGGACAATCTAATCGACGAAATGGCGAACAATCAGGAATTGTTTGACATGTATTACAAGTAAGTTGAATCGATTTTTATGAGGTCTTCAGTTTTTTGTTGATCATAAATGGGGTAGGGGATGACCAGGCACGGCAACTTTGTACAAGAACCCTTTAAGCTAAATCTGTAGTGGAAGAAGACTACCTCTGGACCGCAATTACAACAGGACAATGTCGCTCAGAATAATGAACTTTTTTTTTTGAAGCGTTGTAGGTTCACCTTTTGCGAAAGAATTATTGCAAAAAAAAGTATAAACCCCATAAATGCAAAACACTATAAATGTGAAAACCTTTTAATGCGGAAACACCTACAAAAGTGAAAACCCCTATAAATGCGAAAATCCAAAAATTTAAAAATTTCTTGAAATATGCCTCAACTCATCATTTGAACTAAGAATGCACCACGGCCTATTTAAATATTTTCTCCCCTTCTAGAAACTACTGGAAAAACTCCCCAGTGAAACCGGCGTGCGATCACGAATGCCGAAAGCGGATACTCTGCGACTGCAAAAGCGGGCGAAGTCACGATCGCAAGCACTTTTGTCAAGACGTCGAGGCAAAGGTTGACGATGGTACATCGAAGGGCTGGAAAGACTGGATCTTCAAAGGATTTTCGGCATCGTATGTTATCAAATTTTCAGCATAGCGCATCTTTTCTGTTTCACCTATCTGTAAACGCGTCCTCATTGTGTTTATTTTGTCTCCATAATATGGATTATCGTCAACCTACACAGACTAATTTTCATTTGCTTTTTCGATTTTACTTCTTTTTTTTCTCTGCTTATGGTGATGGTGGAAAATGAAACGTTTTTCTTTTATTTTAACAACTTGCATACAATTGCACGTCCCAGCTCCGAGGAGGAGAAAGAAGCCGTTGAAAATAACTTACTTACAAGCAACAAGGACGACAGCTCGACTGAAGCAAATCTGATTATTATTGGAACAACTGAAATAATTCCACAAGTTATTTATGTCGGTGATGGTGGTTGGCATTGAGTAAATGCAAATTAAGGATGATACCTTTAAAAGGCGAATGTCGTGGGGTAGATGTATAGTTTGAAATTAAATTTATCTAGTGGTAATAAGGAAGTGCTTTAAATAACACAAAATATTTGCTTGTAAGGATAATGTTTGAGTTGATGTGTTTTACTGGTATGATTGGATTTATAAACAATAAATAACACAAATTAAAACAGATGGCGCGGAGTGTTTTAAATACATTATTTCGTCATCAAACTACAAACAGGTTCTTTAAAAAAACGCTGCGTAAGATCTAGCAATTAAATCAGTAAAAATCTAGTCACAATAACAACCAAAGCTTATCAGGATCTAGCACTGTATCAACATCAATTCACCATAAAAGACAATTGAGGCCGCAGCACAATCACTTGATCGAAATCAATAAAATTCTTTATTCACATCAGTTTACAATATCGCTCAAAGCTTTAAATAGAATAAGCATTTCACGAGAGTTTCGATCCTACAACCATGACTAGAAATAGTACGACCAGTTGAAAAAAATTAAGGCAAATTTTTCGAATGCCGCATTTGTCAAGAAACCGATCGCTATCACAAGCAAAGCCTGCAAATCTTATGTACACGACTGATCTAAATATTCAATCAAACTAGATAATTGCTGATTAATCGTGTTCTGATCAAGCACGTTGTTTAAAAACACATCCCTACCATGGGCAGAAATATAGTGATCAACCACAAGGTTTTGAAAACCGATCTTACAGAGCTTTATTTCTTATCTTAATTGATAGATGAAACAAATGTACCCAAAAGGTTTTCTAGTATCTCTTGTCCTAAACTATTTGAATTTGAAAATTCTACATGAGCAAAATGATCGATCGCATGTTTTTAAGCTTGATCTTGTTCATCTCTGTTTTTGATCTCGATTATTGGTTGAATGTGAGAGTTATTTCAGACACCGCCCTATTGAAATAATTTTTTTAGCATCAGTTGAAACAATTAAAAATTGAATGAATACAACTGATCTCGATATTAGAAAAAAATAACTAGTTCCTTGATTGATTTGAAGATCACTGGACGCAATTTGGTTTTCGAACTTCATAGTTGTTAAAGCAGCTTTTGAAAAATAATTTAGGAACGTAAGTAACAAGTTCAAGTTCTGTTTCGATCTCGAAAAATACCACAAGCACGATCAAAATCAATTGCTCGAGATCACTAATGTTCTAAAGGGATTTATTCACAAGACCGCTAAGAACTGTTTGCTAAAACTAGTATGTCACGATTATAATAAAATCCGTTGCCAAAATATTGTGGATTTTTCGGACACTGCACGCAATCAACCGCTCATTTCAAAAACTCGTGTACCGTTAACTGACTCAATTAAAACAAACAAACCTGGTGCACACAACAGATCTTCAAATACGATCAACCTAGTTCGTTGTTCGATTATAATTTAAGGTCATTCCTTATTCGGCAGATCGTTTAAAATGTCACAAAGACGACGAAGTTCAGAACACGATCACCGCTCAAGATCAATAGTAGTCTATGGTCAGGTTCTACACAAGACTTATTGGATTTGTTACTACTACTTGCATGTCAAAATCCTATATCCGTCACTGAAAAAAAAATAAAATCAGTTGACGAAAATATTTTTAGAATACAGCACCTCAAGCAATCAATCGCTCGTTTCGAAGTATAGTGACTCAATTGAAACCTGAAAAGGTTATTGATTGCTGATCGATCGAAATCGAAGATCATTTGACCCAAGAGGTTTCCGGAAATCGCCTGCAAACTGATTTGAAAATTTATACAATGTCAAAATGATCGAATGCACAGATTTCCACTCCACATAGCTGGGTTTTGTCTTCGATCACGGTGAATAGCTGATCGTAATTTTGTACCATCCCACGACTTCTTTTTAATCTATCTAAGGCTCTTGTGACTTCCGTATTTTTCGATCTCATGAGCAACACCACGCAATGTTCCTTTAAAAAGAACTACAGATAAACTGATCACAAGACCCTGACTATCGACACAAGAAAATATAATTTTGTAGGTCCCTACTTTCTACTTCCATGACTTTTTAAAGAGCGTTTCAAAAAAATATACCACCAAATGACTAACGAGTTTCAAATCGCTTTATGAAAACATAAATACATGAGAAAAACTCGAGTCTCTCTTGATATCAGGTGATTTAGAGCGTCCTATACGGCCACAAATCGGATACCTAGCAGTTTTTTTGTATGAATACAATTTATTCTGGGCTTCAAAACAACAACTCCTACATAATTGGAAATAAGGTTTCGGTAATAATTCAAATGCAAACGTTACACTAATCAGCACACAGGCCTTAAAAACTCGAGGAGCTAAAAACTAAAAACTTGTAAATATCTCTGTAAATTGTTAAATAAATTCCCGCCCCCCAAATCCACAAGTTATAACAAACTTCGTTTTTATTTGGATCACAATTTCAACAGCTTGAATGTCATAACATCGATAACTAGTCTTCCGAAATACGTCATGAACCTGGGCTAAACAATATTGGACACAACTCAAACAATTCCTTCGAATGGCATCCAAAGAGAGCGAACAGATCAACTAACATACCATTGAAAACAGTCAACTGCCATAACTAATTTAAGTTATACAAGAAAAACAGTGAAAAAGTTAATTTTTTTTGAAAGCTATAGACGACTGAGAAAACAGCGGACGGATGAGTGTTGTGTTCCCGTACCAGCTTGACTTTCCCAGTGATTAGGAAATAATAACCTTTCAGGATGCAATACAACTTTGCAAATGTGATAAACGATTTAAATAATTTATATTTGTAATTGTGTAAAAATAGGAAAAGAAAATTAAATACAAATGAATATAAATTTAATTAGGTTTTACGAAAACTATTGTTAGAATAAAATTTGTTGTTAATTTTCGATTAATTTGTTGTTTTGGGGCAAATGTTCCGAAGGTACCTTTGTAGTTTGTAAAATATAATGAATTGTACCTTTAAAAATTCTCAAAGAAATTATTATGTAGTTATTTTTCGTTGTTTTGATTAAATGTAATGTAGTAAGACGATATTATTATTAATAAAGAAACAATTTGATTGTTGTAATTGGCTTCTTTTTTTTTTACAGATTAAGTAACATTTGTAAGTGACATAATGGTTGTATGTGTCTACAGATTGTCGTGAAAGTGATGCCATTTTTATTGAGGATACAAGTCACATGCAACCAAATTTCTAATTTCCTACCGAAAGATTACAATTAGTTTGACACAACTGACGAAATTGATTGAATGTTTGTTCGAAAATTGTGTTTAAGTGATGCCATTTTAAGTATGAAAAATAATACAAATATTTTTACCGACCGATCGTGTTGGGTTTCTACCAAATGTGCGAAAGAAAGTGGTCGCTGATTGGGTTAATTTTTAGGTGCAGGTAACATTCCACCCCATCAACAGTAACGTGCTTGAGATCTTAGGAAAAACCTAGTACATAGTTTCGAACTTTTCGGGTATGAAATGGCTTTTTTTAGACTTGATCAACGTTGGGAAATATAGGAAAAAAATTATTTCCAAAGTGACTGCTGTTTAAATGAGGAATTGAGAGTTCGTTATAGTCAAATATTTAAAAAAAAAAAAACCTTAAACAACCAGTATTTTTTTTCTTTTTGAAAATTCTGTTGACAACAGTACATATTTTGCTAAAACGGGTAGTTCTAGATCGATATATTTTTTTGTGAATATGTACTTTGAAGAATTTTCAGCTGCCAACAAATCGATGAGCTCTATAAAGAAAAAGTGTGTTCTCGCCCATTTCGGAGATATTTATGCTACTTATAGGTTCTGTTACAACAGTGATACATGAAACATCAGAATTTGTTTAGTATTCGCAAGGGCCATAAAGTGGGTCATATGCAAAAAGATGGCTTCAAGCGTTAACTCAGTTTGCTGAGAGCTTATTAAACAATTAATGGAACAAAATACTCAGTTTTGCACAGTAGACTGTTGAAGCTCGTCAGCTCTGACATGATAGTCCATTGTCATGGAAGGAACAAAATCGAAAGAGCAACTGATCCTCATGGTTCCTCAATAACGACGCGAATGCCGGCGCTGAAATAGTGTTAAAAACAATCAATCACCTTAGGTATGAAAACCTTATATAATATAGGATAAAGAGCATCATGCCAAAATGAAGCGCGTGGTACGATTCCAGCTGCAGAAGGACCATCACATTAAGACCACCTTGCTGATACAACTCTTAAAAAATCTTATTTGGCTGTTTATGTCATACACAAAGTAGGTATTCATGTAGAACTTAGATCATCATGACTAATGAATCAAATCAGCAAACGGGCCTAGGGAAGTAAAGTCTTCGTTTTTACAAAGCCCGCACCTCACAAAAATTTCAACGCTTTTGTAAAAATATACAAAGAACTGAAATTAATCGCTCATCTCTAATGATACTCCAGTCTCAAGCTGTCTAATAGTATAACATGGGAGAAATCCGTTTTTACACCTGTAGGTATAGTGGCAAGAACATTTCATGATGTAAAGATAAATAAATCCGCTGAATCGCCCACATTATTCTTCTGAAGTTCTCGTCCTAAAAAAGCGAATCCCCATCTACCACCAATTTCCGACACATAGGACTTACATACATTTTTCATGGAACCGATGGTAAATCGTCAGCTGGAAACGCTGATAAATCGTCGGCTTATGGAATATCTTAAATCACATACACTAGCTTATGGCCGGCAGAGCCATTTTCGTGGCAACAGATCTACTGGTGGTTTGATGGCTTAGCTCGCCGAAAATTAAAAGCAATTCCTCTATCACTAAACGAAGGTGGTTGCGCTTGATATTTAAAAGGCATTTAACAGAGTTTGCCATTAAGCTATTTTGTCGAAAGTGGTGTCACATATTCAATTAGACTATAAACTACCTTTCTGCCGTTCAATTCAATACAGTTTAGAATCGTTTCAAGTCTGAAACTTCCTCAAGGCTTCCATTTGCCTCCGAATCTCTTTCCCACTTTTCTGAATCATCTCCTGTCTAAAACTGTAGTTTCTTCCTAATTTAAATAACATATAAATAACAGCAATAATCTTTTTATGACTCCTTTCCCTGCTCTTCAGCCATGGAAATGCAACTTTAAAGACTGTAAGTCTCATTAAATTCCTACCTTACCAGGATAATACGGGTTAGCCCGTTACAATAGAGTGGAATTTAATGCTACCCAAATGCAATGCTGCTTGCTGTCTCTTCAGCACAACTGGAACCGTCAAACTTTTATCCATGCATGACATGTATCAACGATCCCCAAAATCATTCCAATCTCGGCAGGTAGGTATGTGTACTCATGAGGACCTTCGTTATCATAACCATAACACGAAGTCGCCAAGAATGCTTCGAGTTGTCTAGTTGTTCTTAAACAGTGCAAATAGTTTACCCTTTCGATCTGGAGTACAAACCTCATAACTGATCTGATGCCCCAGAACCCACATTGCACCTACTGGATAGAGTTCAAAATCGAGCGATAAAATCAATTTGACATAAGTACGAACGAATATTGGGAATGCCATAAATTGACTTGAACATTGTAAAAGGCTATTGCTATTCGCCTTTCGTTCGAGATTCGGCTATGTAAACGAACTGTCAGAGTTATGTTGGGATGAATTGTGGTATGTGGATCACTTCGCTAGACAAAAAAATATTGCGAATCGTTTTTTGCTGCCTAACCAATCTATTCCTATTTCTTTCCATATTTTCGACTACAATATAAGAACAGTAAAATAACGTCTTTGGAGCTGGTGTACTTATTTTTAAGAAATATTTATTAAGTTAATCACTCAGATACAATTGAACGATCTAATTTTAATAGTGACTTTCAAAATGCGAAGTGGCTATTTGCACGACGTTAGGGACACGGCTTAGGTCGACGGCTACGTATTTGACGTAAGGTAATAATTAAAAACAGTATTTTATGAAATAAGTTGGGCCCTCAAACGTACAGGCTCGTGCCCGAAAAATAAATATTGGAGTTTAGATCCCTTTAAGCGAGCGAAGCGAGCCACATACCCCTATTTGCCGAGTTTAACCGTAGCCGTGTCCCTAACCTCGTGCGAATAGCATCAGCCTTCAAAATGAATCAATGTAAATGTATGGCCTTTGTAATCTTTGAATGCCAAATTCGTTCAGTCAGCCTTCCTTTGTAGGTATATATTTAACAATTCTTAACTCACACACATATCCTCATTAATGCTAAATGCCTGCCTACCTAATAGTATCCTTGATCAAACTACAAAAAAAGAAGCATGCTGTTTATTTGTTTGTGAAACTATCGAGCGAAATATATTAATTGGTCCTATTTTGACTCAGTATTTATGCTACCTATATAGCGCTATGTCAAAACATGCTGCGACTGTTGTGCATGCGATTGCCAGATTTGTTTTGACAAATTTAAAAATGTTACCAAAATTTAACGAGAGAGCGGAACAACGCAATACTTCATGATGTTGAAACACATAGCTAAAACAGTTTTTCCTTTACTAATACAAATGAATAGCCTCACTTCCGCCTCCATTTATAAAGTTCCCTTAGCAATTCCTTCGAATTAACCGAATTGACTTCGTGTGCCTAAATATGCGAAAAACATTTTAGACCTAAGCGAAACGATTGTTCTATGATCCTATTTCTCATCGTTTTATTTTCACTACCATGCGATGTGAAAATGGCTGCCCTACGGCATTCGCACAATGTAAGCGCAGGTGATCAAATTACCTTCCAAATTCAAACCACCCAAATATTATCTAAAAATAAAAATCCCAACCAATAAAACAAAAAAGCCAACAAAATTTGACAAATAATCTAATAAAACTCACCTGCTTCTTGCATTTTGAGCTCCTTCCAGCTTCCCGATTCATGGTCACAACAAAATCCACAGAACGTATTAAAACGCACCCTGGGAATAAGCACACAAATTATTTTAACACACGCGTACTCCCGTTGCCGTTTGCATACCCGATCGCGAACAAAATTCCCACCCGATAGGTACTACTTGCATCGATGACTTCGAAAGGCAACCCGCACTTGCCATAAACTCAACCGACTACACGACATACCCATCGCGAAACCACCGATTACTGTAAAACGCCACCATCTTTGCCACCCGTGCAAACACTTTGCTCGCGAACAAAAGTTCCACCCTGTTGCGATATAAAAATTAGAAACCTATACTTCTCAACTCCAATAAATGATTCAGAAATAGGTAGGTACACAAACCACAAGGCTAATATTAATTTTTCCATTTCGCAAAAAGCACGACCCGAATCGAATATGAAAATCACATATCACACCCACCGGCATGCGGTATTAACTTTCGCATTGGCAATGGGTGCAAAGTTGGATATAGAAAAAAACACATAAGTAGACCGAAAAAGAAACAAATTTCATATAACCGAATGACATTGAGCAACATTGATTACTTTAGCACTATTTTTAAGGGTGAAACTTACTTGGTAATGGGATATTTCTTGATTAATAAAATACAATTAATCGGCTTCAAACGATCGAGAACAAGAACGAACAAGAACAACCTGCCGGTTGAGTGGCTGCTGCAAACTTCACTGCAGCTTTTCGGAACGGGTGGGAAATTTGCATACAAAGTGGAACATTGTCGATTGTCGATTTAACGGATTTGCTTCGCCCCAGCAAAAAACGACAGGCTGCAGTGATGAGAACAGTGCAGGAGTGGCTTGAGGTATTTTCGTTGCGAAGGCGCTGACAAGAAGTTGGAACGAACATTTTAAACGAATGTAGAATTGAACTGATGTTTGAATAAAATTAATTGGTTGATAAATGAAGCGATGAAGGAGAACGTTTTATTTGTAAATAATACTTTGATAGAAATGTTTTTAAAGTGAATAGGCAAGGTATCTGATTCTAATTAGAAAAATTTCGCTTCTCTTTTTAAAGTACGAGTTAACACAAGAAGAACTTTCACTGAAGTCATAGAATAATTTTTGACATTGCACCAATACATGAGGAGAGCTCTCAAGAAGCAGTTTTCTAGTTCTATTGGGTTTTAAAATGAATTAATCCACGAGTAAAACTAAAAGTACAAGATTTATGAACTTCCAGCTGACAGCTCTATTGGTGTTTGTTTTCATATTTAAGAGATAATAATCTGTCAAAATCTCACAAAAAAACAATGCGTCAAATTCAATATGACATAAAATTCATAAAACGACATTTAAAAACATCCACCTCTATTTTACTGGTACTTGTTCTCAGAGCAACAACTCAAAGTATTTATCTCGTGGAATTGGCACACAGTTGGCAATGCTTATTTTCGGATCTAAGTCAAAGTGCTTTCAGAGGCTTGGTTTGAGGCCGGAATATTTCCTATTTTGTGAATAATTGGGTGAATTTCTAATTGAACTGTCAACAAAGGTTGTCAGATCTATTACTGAACAAAAATGTAACAGTTTTTGTTCTTTGAATGATCTCTGACAAGACAATCGACACAGCGACAGCTATAAATGCAAATTCCGAAAGAGAATTATCTGTATAGTACTGTATTAATATTAAGAAGTGTTCCGAAGAAAAAGCTTGGAGAATACTCAAACCGCAATAAATGCGGTTGTTGTCGGTGCTAGAAATGCTTTAATGTGGTTTCTGTCTAAATTTATTTACGATTTATACGATATGCTACAGAAGCCCGTAATAAAGGGTGATTTTTTAGCTGGTTTGGTTTTGGCAACACTGGTTTTGACAGCTGACGTGTGTTTAGTACCTTGTGTCACTGTCAAACAGCTTCAGTTTGGTTTGCAATTTAACCATGGATCGTCTTACAAAGGAACAACGCTTGCAAATTATTGAATTTTACTATCAAAATTCGTGCTCGGTTCGAAATGTTCATCGCGCGCTGCTTCCATTTTATGATCGGCATTATCGACCTTCTGAGCAGTCTATTCGGAAGATTGTGACCAAATTTCGCACCAAATTTACTTTGTTGGACATTAAACCACCAACACGTTTACGTACTGTGCGTAGTGAAGAAAATATTGCGGCCGTATCAGCTAGTGTGACAGAAGACCGCGAAATGTCGATTCGGCGCCGTTCCCAGCAGTTAGGCCTTTGTTACAGCACTACGTGGAAAATTTTGCGGAAGGATTTGGGCGTAAAGCCTTTTTAGATACAGCTGGTGCAAGAACTAAAGCCAGCCGACCTACCACAACGCCGAATTTTTGGTGAATGGGCTCTTGGAAAGCTGGCCGAGGATCCGCTTTTTTATCGAAAAATTGTGTTCAGCGATGAGGCTCATTTTTGGTTGAATGGGTACGTAAATAAGCAAAATTGCCGCATTTGGAGTGAAGATCAGCCAGAAGCATTGCAACAGCTACCAATGCATCCCGAAAAAGCCACTGTTTGGTGCGGTTTATGGGCCGGCGGCATTATTGGGCCATATTTCTTCAAAGATGATGCGAATCGCAGCGTTACTGTCAATGGTGAACGCTACCGAGCGATGATAAAAAACTTTTTTTTGCCCGAAATGGAAGTTCTTGACTTGCATGATATGTGGTTTCAACAAGACGGTGCCACATGCCACACAGCACGCGAAACAATGGCGCAATTGCGAGGCGAGTTTGGTGAACAGTTAATTTCACGTTTCGGGCCGGTCAATTGGCCGCCTAGATCGTGCGATTTGACACCATTAGATTATTTTTTGTGGGGGTATGCCAAGGCTAATGTGTATAGGGACAAGCCCGCTTCGATTGACGCACTGGAAGCCAACATCCATGCATTCATTTGTGAGATACCGGCCGATATGTGTGAAAGAGTATGCCAAAATTGGACTCAGCGGATGGGCTACCTGAGACGCAGCCGCGGTCAACATTTGCATGAAATTATCTTTAAACATTAAATTGCAAGGTTCAAACTATCGATTCAAATAAATATTTCATTCATTTTTTCGAATTTTTTGTGTTTTTTTTTTAAAAAAAGTTCTAAACCTCTTAAAAAATCACCCTTTAGTTATCTTTAGAATTTTGCAATAAGCTTTCGGTCTGTCAATTCCTAAAAAAGTGATAAGTGAAAATATTCAATAAGCCCTCATTTACCGACGGTTTTTCAGTTTCAGCCTTTACTTTGTTGTAAATATTGACATAAGACTCGTTAGAATTGAAGATTGATGGATGAATTAAAGAACACGGTTTAGAAGATTATTTACTTGCCAAAGGCAAAAGAAAGCTTTTATTATACCTAACCTACATTCGTTTTGTAAGCTGTTAAGATGATTGCTGAAAATTGATTATGATTATGATTAGAACTGTATGACAGATAGTCTGTTTTTTGGGAGAGAGAGAGATGTATTTGCCCTCAATCGGGATTTTCGGATTTCTAGTTTAGTACATAAGACTGAATTCAGTCTGACAGTGACAGTATTTTTTTGTGTCAATTTTGGATTGATCAGATGACGTTGGCGGAGGTGTATTCAATATTTCCAGCCTGAGTACTGAGTTGACACATCAAATTTCAAATAAACATTTCGTTGTTAACAAAGAGGATGTTCAAGTATCTAGTTTAGTAAATCTGACAGCTGTCCGACTTGATGTGTCTCAGTTTTAATTAGCTTAGATCGGTCACATGCACAGCTTTTATGGAGGGGTAGCCGACGAATCTAGTCAAGAAATTCGTGAATGAGTACAAAGTTGACAGTTGCAATATGTGGCTGACGTAGGAAAAGTTAGGTTGACCAATCTAGTTTTTGCGTTCAGGTTACTCAATCGTATTCATACTTATAAATAAAAATTAACGACTGTCATTGAAATTGAGTATATTTACAATAGGTACCTTAATTTGTTCTGTATCCGTTTCGGAATTGTTAGCATCCATATTTACCAACGAATTAATGACTTAAAAAATTACCAATGTGAGAATTGGTGAAGTCAGTCGCATTCCGAGACAATCTAGTACAGAATTATGAGGTGAAACTAAGACGAATATATAGAGAGTAGAGACTATAGACTCCCGAATGTAGACATCCGCTGAGACCCCAACTCGTTACTTTGTAAACTGTCGTTTCTTCCCTGTCATTTCTGATAGAAACAATGAATGCCAATAAAATGAAGCCAAATAAATATCTTAAATCACCGAGATGCACTCCAAAATAAAGCAAATAAATAAAAGTAAATTAACGAAGTTCACATTAACAGCATGTTGTGTACAAAATAATCTGCAATGGAAAATTTGTCATTTCCGTTCAGTCTACAACGCATTTTCTTAAAGGTAATTCAATATCTTGGGTAGATGTAATTGGTGCGATGAGTTTCCGAACAGATTTGTCACGGGTGAAGTACGTAAATGATATTTATTTCCTCCAATGACACAAGTGCCTTAGAGTTATCAAAAAATATAAAAAAGGCTCCTCAATTAGACTAATTCAAACAGTATCGATAACACATTGCTTTCAATTTCTGAATTATATATGTTTGTTTGTAATCTGTCAACAACTCTGGCACCAATATGGCTGCTGATTCGATTCAAAACAACCCACAAAACGTCGTTCCCACAAAAACCTTTCGAGTCAATGCACTAGGAAGCTTTCACCTACCTTAATATCAAATTCGCAGTTTATCAGAACAACCGATAAGAAGATTCGCATGACCTTATCATCATCATCACCACCACAACCGCCATCGTCGTCTGGAGTCGGAGTGGTTATTTGTCGTAAGATTACCTACCTACCGAAAATTATTTGGACTGGAAATAGCGTTTATTGAACCGATAGACTAAACTCATTGTTATCGCATGCATTTTTGGCGAACAGGTCGATCTAATCGCTTATCGGCCACATTAGTCTCTGATTCGGTAGTAGGTTCGTGGTATACACTTCCTCATTAGTGTGCGGCAGGCCTATGACTAAACTTCAAAAACGCAATATGACCTCGAGTAACCCAATCACACACACCTTTCGATTCCGTAGGATATCGAAATAATTATTATTTTTGTTCGCTTGTTATCGCTGTTGTTAATGCGATTTGTAAGCAGTTTGCCCGATAATATAATGCACTGCAATTGTCCTTATAATAAATTGCGAAGTAGCGGCCAAGCCTAGTCGATGAGTCGATGAACCTTTTTGTGAAATATTTAATAAATACACGATGATTGAGTTGGTCATACAATTGCGCATGCACTTTCCGGAAGAGCAGAACTTGTAGGTGTCATCATGAGGAAACTACATGCGGTGATGTAAGGAAAGATAAAGCCTGGATTGCACTTCCCAGTATTGATAAAGGATTGGCCAATCAGGGGATAACTGCTGTTAGCCTGTGTGATTGGCAAACTTCCCTGACATGCAATATTGATTTCTAAGTCGGAAATCGATTGGCTAAGCAAGGTGGATCATGATGTACTAGTATGTACTAGAATTCTTTTGAACTTTTCTTATGATCTGTCAAAAACCACGGATCCAATGTGGTGAACACACTCAAATTCATTCAACTGATGTGACTTCGTAAATATGATACATATCCATAGGACTCTTTTTTGAAATTAGAACTGCGGCCCTTCCATTTGAGAAGTCACATGAAAATTGTTCTTTTGTCACTGTCACGGAGACATTATTTCTTTTTCAAATGTTCACATTTCTCAAACAGAAAGCCATTGGGGCCGTTCAAGTGCCTATCTTAGTAAGTCTGACAGCTGGGTGAGTTTTTATAGGCCTAGACCGGGCTTTACAGTTGACGTTTTTGGAGGGGTATCTGACGCATCTAGTTAAGAAATTCGTGACTGAGTACTAAGTTGACAGTTCGCATATAATTTATCATGTGACAGAAAGGCTTCTGTCAGCTCCAAGTCAATGAGCAACTTAGTTTGTGGAAATAACTACTTTAACTAACTATTGTTAGCTGAAAGTCAAAATCCGAACTCTAGCCGTCTAAAGCTGACTAAATTTGTCTGGACTAGGTTTTCCCTGAACGCGAAAACTATATAATATGTATATTGTCAATTTTTATACGTCAGGCATACAGCCGAAATGTTGACTGAACACGAAAAAAAAACCTTTGGAAAGGAAAAATGGCTTTCGCCTGAAAATCCAATATAAGATAATGTTTCACTAAATCAAGTGAAATGAAAAAAATCGTATTAAAACTATCAAGGGCATACCTCTCAAACAGCTATCAAACTTATTCAGTAAAATATAAAATAGATACGAATTGTTACGGTCTTTTAAGTATCACTTACAGTAGACAGTAGGTAGTAGTAGTGCCTTTCTGAGCCAATGACCGCCTTCCATTGCCTGCTAGATGACTAGCGGCATGTCAAACTCCATATAAAAAGAATTTACATTTCACAAAAAGCGCTAGACGTCTAGCGCAGATGGTGAAATGTAAATTTCTGACAAAGTATGAAACTCAAACATTTTTACGAAAAACTCTCTGACAGCGAATGATGTTCTCAAAAGCACTTGCATTAATTGCGATCGTCTTGTAGCTAAACACCAATTTATTAAGTTTTTCTATCTGTCAATTTTTTCCTTTTATTACATTTAGATGTTCATTTCTTCAAAAGTACTCAACTTGTTGGAAGTAATTCTTTGAACAGAGGCGAATAACTCGTTACTCGTTATTTTATTTAAGTCAATTTGTTTCTCTTTTTACTATTACAATCGATTTACAAATAACAACTAGTGACTAAATTGTTTGACAGGTTTTGAGAGCTACTACAAATCAAATTATGTTCCTTAGTTACACAAGGACATGTCTCTCAAACTTGTGCCAAAATCTGTGACAACTTCGTGACAGACTCTAATCACACATTTACATTTCGCTGACTCCCTCTTATCTCACATGGAACCTACGCCGACGCTTGGAAAGAAGTCCAGGCATGTTATATTCACATCTAGGGTTGAATTAGAAACTAGAACTGGAAACTAGAACTGGAAGTGGAACTACCTCCTCTTCCTCCTCTGAAGTTTGAAAAATCCAACAAAATACGAACTCAGATATACATGACAAGAAACCAATTGGCAATGCGACACCCACTTTTTCACAAGGCCCCTTTCTAGAAAGATGACTCGTTCATACCTCCATTAAAAGCCGACACACGGTTTTCTTCCCACGTGCATTTCCGATATTCAGCACCACACGAAAAAAAATGACAAAAAAAACCTCAATAACAACAAAGCAAAGTTCAATTGCAATTAAACTCGCATAGTCGTACGTACCGACAACGCTGAGTGCAGCAAATTCATCCAAAAATGAGTATCTATGCCATCGGCGCATTTAAAGGGCCACCTGAAAGGTATTTTTACGCTTAGACAATCAATATTAATAATATTGTGTCCACCACCTCCCCAAAAAGCCATTTAAGCCCGACCTCTGCATGGAGGATTTTTCTGTTAATTGCCTCGATCGGAACCATAGCTCAACTATACATCGCCGGTCCGTTGTCAGAATTGGCAAACAAAAGAAGAATCGACGATAATAGGAGCGCAAATTGCAAAATAACAATTTACACTAATCGAGGTGCATTCAAAGTGCATGAGCAAGCACTCTTCTTGGCCAGTGTGCTGCATGCAGCACGTTTGCTATGTGACCAGACATTGTCCGGGGGTCTGGCCAGGTATGGCACAGTTCGGGTGAAATTGATTTTCGATGGAAGTTGACAAAGTTCAACGGGATGATGTTGGTACCAGTGTAGTTTTGAGTACAGATTGATGTATAAGTTGTTCCGGGAAGTGTCAACCACCAATGTCAATGGACGGGGTTGGGATCTTATTTTATTTGCAGAATTTTGGTGGTGGATTAGTTTGGCATATGACTCACAAGAGATTCTGACAGGAGGTTGCTGAACTTGTGGTCTGGGAATAAGAAGCATTTTGAGAATTTTCCACTTGCGAAGTTGTGATACTTTTTAAACGGTGTCATTCACATTTAGCTGGCGACCATTTGGTTTACTAAAAAAATACAAACAATACAAATGGCGGAGCACTGAACAGACCTCTGATCTGATTTATATTTAAAAGAGATTGCAACAGTAGCTGTCATGTCAGCTGTGTATCTGTCAAAATCTATTGTACTCAGCTTAAACTGCTCAAAAGTTATGCAGGATTCTTTTCTTAATTAATACTGAAGTTTCTCGTGGATAAAGTCCTAGAAAAAAGAAAAAGAAGGACATTTTCAAAGAACAGCCGTTTCTGTGACACATGTCAAAATGTAGTTTAATTGTGGTGTAAAAATTGCCATTATCTTGGAATTTCATTGCTACAAATTTGACAAGTTTGTTTCCTTACGGAGCTATTCGATTAGGGATGACTTTTTGCCAAAATTGGGAGAGGTTTCCAACAACTTTAGAACCCAGTCAGCGAATGTCATAATATGACTGAATGCTCAGTAGGTTTCAGCTCTAAAACAATTGGGGCTTTATATGGAAGTTTAACCAAGACTTTTTTAAAAATTATCCAAGTTAAAGCCTGAGAAAAGTCAAGTTCTTGAGACGTTTTAGTCTTTCCGCACACTCAGTGGCACCGCAGCAATGTTTTTGGTTTACCGCGCGAAATGGTCTATCAGTCACTGGACACTTTTTCTACGTAATATGTTGAATGGTGAGCTGGGACCTGGGAAGCAGGCTCATTATGGCCGCAAAATGGTGGAAGTAGGTTGCTAAACGTTCCACGAACAGAAATCGAATTTTGATAGAAAAATTCTTAGGATTTCAATGCATTGCTCAATAGTGTAGAGAGATCTGTGGTAAAATAGGGACTATGACAGCAAAATATTTTTAAATATGGCCGCGTTTGTCAAATTTGTATTATAGCTACTGACTTTATAAAGCATTAGATATCCATTTGCGCTTGAACTCAAAACATTTATGCTAAATGACGAGTTTTGTTAAACAGAGTTTGACGTCCATTTTACATGTGGCTAGTTATCAAGCGTCCAAACAGAACCCTTAACACATAATTGCTCAGGCGACTGTTTTCGAAACGATAGACCTCCGAAGCTAGCTACCCAGTGGTAAAGTTATAGGGGCTTTAGAGCACCAACCAGCCCCTACAACTTCATACAGAAAATAGTTTATTATATTCATTAAAATTTCCAAAAGCATTGTCGTCTAGACGTCAGATGTCATATATGATTTGAACCCAGTTCACGATGCATTTTATACCATCGCTTTGAGCTTAGCACCATCGCAGAGGTGTTCGTTTATGGAAAACAGTGAAGCGTCTAATTTGGAAAAATCCAACTCGAGTAAATGACAAATTAATACCACAACCGCTCATTTAAGTGTAGAACAAGTTCATGTAATTCGATGGGTATTATAATTTGAATTTAAATCTATTTAGATCTGCAAAATAATGGCGAATTAATTAATTGGAATTCGCATAATAGGAGACTTGTAATGACAGTAGAAGTAGGTGGTGCGATTTAAAGCAATTAAGAAGAAGATACTTCATTAGTTGAGTGTTGACTAAGTCGTCAAAAATGACTGTTTTTTTTTTATAAATAAATTTAAATTGTTTTTCTTTCATGGACACCGTTGATCAATACAATTGATTTTTTTATGAAATTGATATTTTTATTATGGATGTAAAGAAGAAGTAGATCAAGACGGATGATCCAAGGAAGGCTTTATATCCCAGAACACATCTCAAGGAAAACAAAGCGCCGCCACTTGAAGTTGGTATTGTGATTCTCGAACTTTAAAGAAGAGACCTTCTGAGACTCCGTTATATAGGCTAACTCTATCTAACATTCAATTGGTTATGACAAGCTTTAGGGTCCCAATGAACGGAAGTGCATTTAATATTCTAGGATCAAAGTGAAAAATATTTTTTTTCAGGTTTTGACTAAGATTTTGTGGATTTCATCAAAATATAGGTCAAAAAATTCTGTTTGTAAGACTACATAGCTCATTTTAAACGAAGCTTGGTGTCACTTTTATACCGGGACGTTTCAAGTACAGCAATCCAGCAATCAACAGACCACAAGAATAGATTACATTTGTTTGGGTATGTGGAAGCAAGTTACCACATCACTGCGGCCCCAAATGGGCCGCAGGATTTACTTCAATTAGAGATCACTCATGATGCTGGACTTGGTGATGAATACAAGTAGATCCTTGAGTGGGCTGTCAGACATTTCCTCTGCCTCAAGTTAGAGTTTACCTAGATGGTGTTGATGTAATCTGATTAGGACGTTACAGTGACACGGGATGTCTTCTCATGATTCTTTGTTCGTGTCACACGCAACCTAAGGAATCCTACAAACAATTCCCACAAACAACTCAGCTGAAGATCTGTTATTTCTGACATTAAAGCCGCCATCTAGTTGCACAAAAGTCTTGAAATCTCGCCCAAGTTGTGTACCTACATCTTTAATGACTTCACCGGGGCACCCCCTTATCGATCATCTGCATAAATATTGTTTTTTGCGAAAGCGCTGTTATCAGCCCAACCACCCCAATCAATTTGATTCATCCACCTATCACTGGTTTGTTTACAAATCGAAGGCAAAGCTTTTTTTTCTCCCCCACAAGTGCAGACTGCAGAGGCAGACACAAAAGATATCTTTAAAAAGTGACCACGAAAAATGAAGAGAACAATCCGCCGCAAGAGAGCAGAACTCACAAACACATAGCCACACTCAGTAGTTGTGCTCGCCAAACGCCAAAGTGCCGTTAAGTGGTCTGACGTCACGATTAATCATCAAAATCGCAACTGGAGGAAGTAACTAACGTACACTGCTCTCGGTCATCACTACATCAGTTTCGGTTGCGGATGTTAACCCATAACAAAACGCAACATCTTAGAAAAAGCTTCCCAAACTCCATCGCATATCTAAACACATCTTGGAAAGCGACAAAAAAGCTCTCGCCGCATGAAAATGCATTCCGCGACCAAGAGTAAAAGTGTTTCTGTCCACACATTCGTTTTCGTATTCGTACTCTCGCGCAGTTTCATTTCTTCGTGCTTCGTCGTCGTCGTGTTTCCGTAATTAGATTGATAATGCGGCGGCTCATTCTTGCGCTCTCTTCGTTTTCGTTTTTATTTCTTTTTCGGTTTTACCAATTCTGAACTGAAGTTTTCTTGTAAAGCGTCTCGTTACATCGACCACGCCACACCACCACCAAACGACAATATTTTCGGCGTAAGCCCATATGCCATATGTATGCGCTCTCCTCATGCCGATACTACCTGTAGCTGATGGTAGAAGAGCGCTTGCCAAGGCGAGTGTATGTGTGAATCAAAAAAGTATCTGCGCGCGAGTGCACTGCGTGGATATTATGCGGTTGCGGCAAGGCAGCCAAAAGACGACGACGACGACGACAAACGAAAAATTTCTTTTTTGGAAGCTTCAGTTACCATCTACCAAGTGCCTTGAGCGGACGCAATCGGAATACGCGGGTTAATCGGATTTTTCGTAAGAAACCAACCAGCCAATTGATTTTGGAAGGAAGCAAAGCTTCTTCTTCTCTGCATCCACTTCCTGAGATAACCTTTTGTATCTCATATAGTCTCTCTCTCTCTCTCTCTGGCGGTGTGCATGAAAACCGTCAGCAGTCAGTCAGTGGTGCCTCATACGTACAGGGGCTAATATACCTCACCGTGTCACCGTCCACCCGTCCGTGTCGTATCGTAATAGACGAGAGCTTCTTGTAACACAAAAAAAAAAATTGGAGAAAATATATAATCAGTTGCATCACTGTCGGAGCACTTCAGTCGATTAAAGATTGTTGAGCGAAGCTATACTTGGCTGAAAAACGGTTAACGGGATACGGTCCGACGCGAAATTAAATAAAAATAAACGGAAGTTATATCGTTTCGAATTTTCAAACTTTTTCCCTTTTCGAAAAGAACAGTGATTTACGAGGTGGAAAAAAAGAACAGTGCCCTATAGTGAACAGTGACTACAGCCCAAGCCTTAATTTTTGGATTACTTCTCAGGCTTTTTTCAGTGAATAGTAAAATTAAAAAAAATAAAAAAAAATGTTTTTGACTTGAACATCAAGAACCAAATAAAAAAAAATATTTTCCAAAGAACAGTGAACGAAGAAAAAAACTCCTTGGGATGCTTAACATGGAATCCCCCCAGATGTACGACAACGTGCAGACACTGTCACAACTGGATCTGAAAAAACAGCCCGCCCAGGCCATAATCGGTCAAATAACATTGACTGCGATGGCCAACGGCGGCAATGGGTCCTCAGATGCCAACAACAACCACAACAACGGCTTGGTGGTCAACAAACATTCGGTACACCATATGCAGCAGGCGGCAGCGGTCAACAACAACAACAACAACAATACTGTGAACAACAACAACGCCCAGCAACAACAGCAGCAACAGCAGAACAACTCGGCAGCGACCAGTATGCTGCAGAAGCAAATGATGCAGCAGTACTCGCAAAGTGACCTGGATGAGCTGACCACGCAGGAGATAACGCTTGATCTGCAGCACCTGATCGACGATCAGTTCCGTGAACAGGAAGCGCTGGGCATTTTCAGTGATATGGTCGCCAGTCCAGGCGGATTCGGCGGCGGAGGACTAAACACGAACGGAGTAGTGAGCGCCGCAGCGAAGGTCCTTCAGCAGCACCAGCTGCAGCAGCAGACCCTGCGATCAGCGCAAAACCATGGATACAGTCGAAACGCCCTGGCGTACATGCCGCAGGCGGTCCACTCGGGAGCGACCTACAGCAACAACTCGAGCGGCGACGAAAACAGCTCGGTCGGCTCCGAAGCCTCGACGATCAAGGAGGAGCCCATCGACCCGCAGGAGTACCGCCGACAGCTGCAGGATGGCAATGCGGCCGCAGCAGCATTTATTGGCGCCGCCAACGGCACAACGAACGGCCTCTACAACTTAACAGCGGGCACAGGCAATCTGCCCTACCAGGCCACCAACGGCGGCACCAACGCCAACAATTCATTTACAACGCTCACCCCTGCCAATGTCCTGCAGCACTCGAATCTGCCACACTTAGCCGCCGGAGCACACCTCCTCAAATCACATCACCTCCCGAACAACAAACACATGATGCCCCAGCGCAAGCAGTCCACAAAGAACATCGACAAGGGCACCGACGAGTACAGGCGCCGTCGCGAGCGAAACAACATCGCCGTCCGAAAGAGCCGCGAAAAGGCCAAAGTGCGATCGCGCGAGGTCGAGGAACGTGTCAAAACTCTACTCAAAGAAAAGGACGCCCTCCTGCGGCGCCTCGAAGAGATGACCAACGAAATCCAACTGCACAAACAAATCTACATGCAACTCATGAACCATGCCAACCCCGAAGTCAGTCGGATATGCAGAAGCTTCCTCAACATGAGTGACCATGGACTTTAGGTTAAACCTACCGCGGACGTCTATAGGTTAACTGCACTGGTCTCAGGATAAATCCTTCCTCATCTACATTTATTATATCAAATCCTCATTTCCTTAATTGTTACAGTAAAAAAAAAACGCAAAACAAAAATTCCCATGGTGACAGTCTAAAAACAAATTTTAAAATTATTTGTAAATACATTTTCTCTTTTTTTACATAAATTATATCTTCATTAATATTATTCTTATATATCAGGTCGACATTCATTAATTTTTGTACTTAAATATGAACAAAAAAAAAACAACAACACATCAAACTGTATATTTTATGAAAGATTGTAAGATAAGCCAAAGAAATAATTTTAAATAGAAAAATTATGTAAAAAAATATAAAAACATACAAAAAATGTGCAAAGAAACTTTGTTTAGTTTAATAATAATATTTTTTTTTACATAAATACAAGTTATATACAATAGTACGGTAAGTTAGCAAATTTCAGAGAATTTTCTTTTGTTAAATTAGCGGCAAAGTTTTAGATTAAATTTTGAGAACTCCTTTTGTATAAAATTTATTATATAGATGTTAAAGCGAAAAAATAAGTAAATGTCTATATTTTTTCTACGGAACTCTGTAAGTGTATTTAACTTTTATTTAGTGAAATTGTTATATTTTTTTTCAATCGTGAAAATGGCGTTGGTTTTTTTCGCCGCAATGATGCAATAAATAAAATTTAATTTAAAAAAAAATGTAAACGCATTTGTTTGGATTGTTATTTATGGCGGTTCGAAGGGAGGTTTTGGCTTGGCTGGATTTTTGGGAAGTTTTTTTAGGTAATGAAGTTAGCTTGCAATTTGTGCAGGAACACAACTTATGTTGGAGGAAAAAGTGAAGGAAGACTCTTCCTCTTTGTAGGTAATCAAAACGGGACGAATTCAATTGCGACGAATAGCTGTCAAAGAGAAGTCTTCTTAATACAGCCATTAGGGAATAGTCCTTTCCATTCAACCAGAAATATAACTCAAAAAAGCTAAAGTTCCATATGAACATCGTGCGATTACAAGCTCACATTGCTGCGTGACTATCGGAATAGTTTTTCGATGAAATATGTCTTTAAAGTAAAAACATATCTCATAAACAATGTAAAAAGTGTACAGATTAGCGTGGAGCGAATGGGTTAGTACGACAGAAGTTCAATACGAATTTCCATGCAGCGATAAAAGCGCACCTAATCTGTAAATCTGCAAAAGTGGGGGGCCCCAGTAGACCTTGCCTCTGCTAGATAGGGTTGACCAATCTGAACCGAAATAGCGAATTGATTGCAGTTCCTTTAATAATATAAATATATGAGAACATTGCGGAACTTAATTAAGGAACAGTGCAACAAGCGACTTGGAACTAAATCAGGCTCTTATCTCAATAAAACTAAAATGTTGGCATCAACAAAATAGCTGATTCAAAGTTTCCGAAAGGGAAAGTGGAATTGGAGCCTTCAAAGACTACACAAAAATAGCAATCCATTTTGAGATATGTATCACAAAAGCTTATGAAAGAATTGTAACCATTCCCGTTTAAGAGATGGAAATATTCTATTGCCTAGCGCTGAAAAGTCAAGTGCTATTTATTAAAACCACTTAATTTCAAGTAATAGTGGACAAAAGGGTTGTAACTGGCTCTGTAAGTGGCAGAAAAATAGTACTGAAATGTCTGAGGGGGGGAAATAGTTGGAAAAAGTTGTAAGTTTGACTGCTCAAGACACCTGCCATCAAGGAATTTGTTTGTGGATTGATATTGTCACAGCTCGGTTAAATTTGTTATGCATTTGTGGTCAGTTCTGATAAATGGCCAAAATATAGCGTCGAAAGACGTATTTTTAAAAGCTGTAGCCTTTTTAGGAGAATACTGTTATAAAATGATTTGAAATGTGCAGCGGGTTTTTGACTCTGTACAAATATTTGACACACTAAAACCGACGAGATGCAGAGACAGTAACCCCAAATTTTTTGAAAAATATTACAAGCAGCCCCGGTTTTCCCTACCAATCAGCTGAGCCCTATATTGATCTGAATCAAATTCATTGTTAAAGTCTGTATTAATCAGACTTTAACAATGTGTCCAAGGAATGCATCTTCCTGGAAAAGTAAATAAAAAAAAACAGCTAGCGCAACAAGTCCCTATAGGTACGCTGGGTCAAAAAGAGCCATAGAGCATTTAAAACTGCTAAAGTGGTTCCAATTTTGAAGCCAGGGAAGATCTTTTGTTTGGCTAACATACAACTAGCCACCTTTTACCATGCTAAGTTTTTTATCAAGGGCTTCGAAAAATGACTCAGGATACATTTAAAAAAAAATACTAGTCCTTGTTTGTGGTTTAAAATTTGACAGGTTGTCGACACCGATATTTATATGGGTTGTGCGATGTAATCGTGTGACTTAGTTATTTCTTTTACTGAATTTTTAACTCTGCCAGATCTGACTGCCCCTATTACGCGAACAAATTTAAACCGAATGCCGTAATCTTATATTAAACTTTGACAGCAAACGTGTTGTCACACGAAGTTGGCTCATTACTCGAATGTGTCACCTTCCTATTGTTTTCGTTTTTATCTTCCGTTATTTGATGAATTCTTGGATCCTGCCTTCTGGCATTGACTGACCCTTTCAGCACTAAAGGCTGGCTGACCATATGCTTTGCCGAGAGGTTAAGAAGGACGCAGATGTAAACGGTTATGACAATTGACAGTTGATACTTTCACCACTTGCACTTCCCACGGAAGAAATATGTAGACTCCACAAAAAAAATTGTTCGGCCATATTTAATATAATAACATGACTTGAACACAAAGAACATAAACAGTCACCAACATTTGTTGAAATGCGTTTTTTATAACATCCCAGTCTTTTTTGAATTTCATTGGTCCATAATTGGATTTTTCTGAACTGCCCCCTGTCAATGGTAAATGAAATCAACTTAACCTCTGTCAAATTACCTCAGCTTAAGCTGGATTACTGCAAATTTCGAATCTACCTCAAATCAATTAACCCAGACCTTCTTTTTGTTTTACATCTCACATTATATGCGTACAATCTAACAATATATTGCATACCTTCAGTTTAGGAACATCTACAACATAAATTCTCGTGTCGCCCCCTGTCAGATTCTTGCCCAAAGTGCATTCTTCAAATCCAAATGCAAATTTGTCAACGTGATTAATATAAACAAACAAACTAACAACATCAAGTGACATTCTCCCTGCATTCACAATTAAATCGAAAACAACGCAAAATTATTTAATTATACGAGTATCCCCCAATAGCACATGCAAACGAACGGTGCGAAAGATGAGACGAAAGACGAGAGCGGCACAGGAACCTTCAGGGATGGCAATCTATATCTTACTGTGTAAACCGAAGAGACAAATAGTAGAGTATCACAAGAATACTGCGCCGTGTGCCGAGCCAAGTATTTTTGGACACCCCATCGCATACATACTCGACAAACGTACATAGGTGCAATAAATAATGAAATTAGTAATTAACACCAAAATAATTAAAGTGTCCCATTGGCGGCTGTGTTGTTGGCAGCCAAATGAAAAATGGACAAATTGAACGGATTTATGGCGAATTCTGTTTGATTTAGGATCGGCCCCATGATGATACAGGTGCACGCCGTATTGTATGCATTCCTTTTGTTTGGCAAGGACATAGTCGAAAACTGATTTACATGATCGCTGGTGTTGTGCTCCAACTGTCCTCCCCCACTTTGGGCGCATGATGTTTATAGTGGGCAAAGAATGTCTGTCCTGATATCCGTTTCGTTGAAATTGGAATCAGCGACGGCGGCGGCGCAGTCACGCTTGACGTACTTTTCGGCTTAGAGTCTAGAAAGTGAAAGGAAGAAACCAATGGCTGAGGCTGGAACCGAGGTATAGGTATGCACTAATGCCACCCGTATACGCTGAGGGCGATTATCAACTGCGCGTGTAGATGGGTGCTATTATCCCGAAAGCGTGTACCGTGAGATATGACAGCGAAGTTAGCGCTTGACTTGTTTATCACTATCGTAGGTATTTTCGCGCTGGTTCTCTTGAGGTTTATATCTCTGTGGCGTGAACTTCGGCTGCAGTTACGTATGAAGTCTTGAATCTGGACTGGAAGATTTGTTGTTTTAAGGTGCGTCATGAGCGATTTACTACAACTCTAACAAGCTTTAAGTCAGTTGTGCAGTTTTTTTCTATAACTTTTTAGACCGGGTGCAGCTTTCAAAATAATGCAACGCATCGTGCGGGTATTCCGAAAGGTTGACGGCTGTCAGGCAGTACTCGTGTTGGCATTATGAAGAAGGACTTTGATACTTTGAAAGTTGAGACTCCTAAGCAGAATTTTATAAAAGCGAGTGCGACTATCACATCTATCATTTCACAAACAAGACTTCAACCAGGAAAAGAGTTTAAGTAGTTTTAAGTCTTCGACAGAAGGCGCAATTTTCGCTCAACTACCTATCAACTTTTTGACGTCGGCGCAGTGGCTTTGTGGTGAGTGTGTTGGACTACTAAGCGAGGGTTTCCAGGTTCGAATACCGAAAAAACCCAAATTCCAACTTAAGGTTTTTTTCCACTGCGCCACCTCTCGTGAACGTCTGACAAAAATCCGATAGTATAATTGTCATGAAAGAGCTTCCAATTGACCGCTTGGACTCAGCATAAAACTGTAGATCCCTTCCATTCGTCCCAAAAATGAACTCACACAAGAGATATGGTTGCGAGATGCAGGGGTCCCCTACGGACCGGTTGTGACTACTATTTTTATCAACTTTTTGACAGCTCGCGACTATACTGCCATGACTGTGATTGTGATGAACTGTTTCACCTGTATTTGCTTAAAATTGACTTTTCGTATTTAAATGACAGCTGTAACCTGCTACTCTACTCTTAATCCTCAAAGTAGGTTGTAAAATGTCTTAAAGGTCAGTAGACTTAAATAAAACTACATAGGTATTTTTAAATTTACTAAAATTGCTTTGGGGCACAAATCTAATAAGAATTAAGAGTACCTACTTATGTATATACATTTGTCAAAAAGGCATGATTTTCCATCAAGAAAGTCACAATAAAATGCAGCCATGACATACATACCTTCGACTTAAATATCTCTATCAGATTTCACTCGCCAATTGAAAATAAAAAGACTGAAGTTATAGTTCTCACAAGTAAGCTTGCAACAAGCTCCAACTGTCGAACTCAAAGTGTGTTTAAATAATCTGGGCTTAGATGCTCTCAAACAACATTGCAACCGTCCTTTCCCAGACCAACCTGGATTTCGGTTTCTCACTTCTGGACATTATTCGCAGTTCAATTTTATCTGTTCTTAGAAATTCTAGTTGATAGCCAGTGTTATCAGGTACGATCCCCGAAAAAACAAAAATTTTTTCCAATTCGCCATCTCTCTCTAAGGTCTGACCATCACAAGTACCTAGCATATCCGAAAATACTTGTCAGTTCCATCGCATAGAATTGTAGGCAGCTTCTCAATAAAACCTCACAGAAACAAATTGTTCTACGAGAAGCCAAGACTAGGGTTCTATGGACTTGTTTCGTAAAAGTTTTCATAAGTTCTCAGTCTAGAATTTTGATCTCTATGATTGTGGTGGGTACAGTGTTGTTTAGTGTGCCACCACTGAGCAACGGGCCTCAGGCCCTCAGATTCAACATAGAAAAGCACAAATCCATTCTTAAAGGCTTTCGCCACCACCTTCTACAGTTTGTATTCAGCAGGCATAAAAATTGCAGGTCCCCTTTTCGTTCGTTCGAAAAAAAGTATAAAGAAAAAAACTCACATATTCGACCATAGGAAAAGCTATAGGCCTAGGGTTGTATATTAATTCCGTTTGTCATCTATATTTTGAGCTAACAATTTGACACTAATCATAACATATGTGCGAACAAAATACAGGCCGTATTATTGGTCTCAATTTTAACCACTTTAGAAACGCATTGAACGACTAAAATATTTTAACTTTGCTAAAAGCAAAGAATGCAAACAAGTAATAATGCACAAGCAACAAAGAATGAACGAAGAATACCTCCCCACCTGCCTGCATTTGGTTACCTCTTTCATAAAAAATATCCGTTGCAAACCAGACAACATTACCAAGCAACACGTTCCATTTGGCATTGAAATTCCCACCCGTTCCGCTTTCAATTAGTTGCAGTTAAAAAATACTCGGTTCGGTCGTTTTGGCTGCGGAAAAAATGTAATCCGAAAAATAGTGCAATTTTCACGTAAGCTTCACCTTTGAACTAGTGATAAATTAGAAAAGAAAAGTCAAAATGGTTTAAATATAGAAATTCGTTCCCTTTTTCAGCTTTTAAAGTGATCTTTTTTTCAATTAAGTAATGGCAGTTGTGCTGAGTGCAGTTTTCTGTGGAGATCTAGAATGTTCTGCTTCGTTTCTTAACTCTTCAGTAAGCGAAAGCGAGTGAAATTTCTTAAATTAACAAATTTAGTGTAAATCCATTGCTTATAATAAATGCCCTTTAGTTAAAGGAAGCGTTTCCTTTTGTTTTTAGTTTGTAATTTCACAGGGTGAAGGTGAAGCTTTCGTTCGCGAGTGATCTGTGAAGATGCAAAATGGTCGCCATTTTGATTCGTTTTTTTTTTTAATTTTCTTATATGATTGGCTGCTATTCGTTGAAGCAATTGAGTGCTGTTGCCAAATATATCGTCGTGAGTGGAAAAAAAAAATCAAATTGTTATCGGTGGTCAGTTTTGTTAACCGTGGTGTTCGTCGTGGTTTTAATAGCATTCTCTTGTAAATTCCGTAGATCGCGTCCAAAGTGTATTTATAATTCAAATCAGTGATTAGCATGTGTGTTTAGAATACCTATATGGTTGTCAGTGTTTTTTGAACGACATTTAAGTCCCAGCGGCAGTCAATCTGAATGAAGTTAGATTTCTGAAATTTCTTGGAGGAGAACTCGCAATATATAAAGTCAGATATCACAGGTAACTAAAATTTTGTATTATGTTCAAGAATTTGTCTATACAAACTTTGAAATATGTAAGCAAAGGTAGAATAAGAGCTTTCGTTTTAAACATGAATCAAGTAAATAAATATTAGGCGGTTCTATTTCCACTCAAAATGTCAAATCTAATAACCCTCTGAAAAAACAAAGAGTACCCAACCTCATCTTCTTTGGTAGAGTCAATGTCTCTCCGCAATAGAGCAGGACTGCGACGATAAGGGTCTTATAAAGGGTCACTTTAATTCGTCGAGACAGGCCCCTCAATTGCCTTCTTAGCTCAAAAAGACAGCGATTGGCAAGAGTTATTCTACGTTAAACCTTAACCCTAACCACCTCAATGTTTTATCTGTCAATGGTGACGTTCTTTCCGATACGTCCGTATTGGGTGTCCCCTCTCGCTGACAATTCCAGTAAAAGTTCTCACTTTTTTATTTCTATTACAATTGAAGAAACTCTTATTAGGTCCGATTCAACAACATACCTACATCGATACCATACATCGATTCTCCGAAACGATCTTTGCCAGTGAATTTTATTTGCTCCAATATCTTTGGACTATATGCATTCGCAAAACAAGTTATAGACTTCAGTGTTCGCTAGTGGTTCATAGATATACTTATATACGTATTTTGACACCAACCTCGTCTTGTAGACTTTATAAATAAGATGGTTTCAAAAAACTAACGTTTTCATCGGGCGTATTTATTTGCCGTTGTTTAGACAGACCAAAAACACAATTTTGCATTTTTCTGCAAGATCACGTTTATACTTATGCTGGCATTGTAAAATCAAATCTTATTTTTACGTAGTAAGTATTATGAAAAAAGTAGATATGCCTATATTAAAACAAAAATATTAAAAAAATTTAGAGTTTTCTTTTGAGAAAATACCCAAATCTGGGGGAAATATTTTGACCGTCACATTTGAAAGCCTCAAAAACGAAAAAATTCTCTCCGATCCAGGAGAAGACATTCTGAAAACGATTTATATCCACCACGGTATGGGGACACTCTGTAACTTTTCAGACGTTTATTATGGTCTAATCGATAGGCCTCCAAAACTAGCATAATTCGTCTACAGGCTTCTTAGGCTTCGTTCTCAACTTCGCATACAGAGCCTGATAAAACTGATTTGACAAGACATTTGGGAATTGGATTGAAGCTCTGGCTACGTGCCAATAACTATGCGACGGTGATTTACCTTCGTCAGACTCATTTTTGAGGCACCGCTGAGGATCGATGTAAGGGAGCTTCCACGCAGTGAGCGACAAGCGACAGATCGATTGAGCGACGTCGCTCTGCCTGTAACAAAATCGCTAATCGCTCAGGGCTTACGTGGCCACCGCTATACGATTTCGTATGTTTTAGATGTTTGGAGCGACGCCGCTTACTGCGTGGCTGCGCCCTTAATCAGACTTTCCAGCCACGATACGGTCATTTAAGATCAATACCGTTCTAGCTATTCCCATCAAATAGAGCTGAAAACCATCGCAACATAAAGATGAATTTTTCATGTTGACTATGTAGAAAGCATAATTTTTTTCGCATCCACAGTCTCCAACTGGATCACTTAACACATACATAGTTGACTCGGCGAGTCCTTTAAGAAAACGAAGCTCGCTGTTATGTCATATGCAATTGTTAGTCCAAAATATTCTCTATTTATCGCTGTTTTGGTTGTTTGTGGGTTATTTTTCAAGCTAGAATTATATTGTGTGAAAATTATACCAATGTGCCTACTTGAAGTTCTTAACGATTTTAGCCTAGTTGCGAGATAAAATATCGTGGTCATCTTTTTTAAAATCGAAGGCCGTTTAAATTTCTAAAAGCTTAATCCATCCATCTTATCTTCTTTTTTAATGTATACACTACCAAATTTAACTGTCAACTCTTCAAAAAGTCAAACAAAATCCCCCTGGATGTCTTTCGTTCAAATTTTCATTCACATCGAACTAGGATTGTTACTTGGAAACCGAAATATTCATTCTTTGCTGGTCATACTGAGTAATCGGGCCTAATATTTATTTTCAAAAGCTTGCTACTGTAATTTTTTTGACCTGAAATTGAACGTTTGGGTAGCAATTTGATCGATTTTCTGAACTAAAATGGGCTTTTTTTTTTTGTAATTTTTGATGAGAACTTGTGCATGGAGATTTTGCTACTGCGATTAGTTCGCTCAATTTCGTGAGCTGAAGAGGGAAGTGTATATACATTCAATTTAAATTAGCATCGGAAAAGGGCTTTCATTTTTTCGTAATTATCTTCAATTGGAACTCATTTTACGGCAGGCTTTAGTACAACCCTTGGATGCGCTGATGATGGCACAACGATCAGTTTAGAAATCCAATATTTCACACCTGGGCGGTTGATTTACCTTTTAGTGGCTAAGGTACGAACAGTTTCGAAGTAAAAAACATAAATTAAGGTTGACAATTTTGTCCAGTTTTTTATTGATGAATTATTCAAGAGAACAACAGATTTTAAGCAAAAACAGCGGTTGACATCATCAGATTTTTTCAAGTGATTTTTTTGAATGATATTTCTAGCCAAATCTTCTCTTGCAGATATTTTGTTTTTTCCTTGTCAGCAAGTGAACCTGCACTTGGATTCTTAGTCAATTGTGCAACCGACAACTACAAAATCTGAGCATTAATAACTGTAACGCATTTTGCCTGTTGCGGACAAAGTCTTTGTCGATCTTTTAAGTATTCTTAAGAACAGCTGTACATTTTCAGTTCATTTGATCCAAAACTGCCCGCCAGAGATGTACCGACTAAGAATGAAAAGGGCCGAATTGCAGCATCTGCCAGCGAGCTTATGGTCAACGAACTAGGCTGATCTTATTCAAGATACAAAGACTAATTCCATCGTTATTACTTGTTGTAGGCTGACAATATTTGGCTAGAGAAAGGAGTTGTTAGAGTGGTAGAAAGTGTAACCACGTAAATGCTGGGGATCTGTTCGGAAAAGCTGGGTAAACAATAAACTAGGCAGCTATATTTTTACCATGGGAAGCTTTGCCCAAGTTACAAATGAAGTTAAGGAAGTTCCGCAAAAGAGTTGCTGAGGAATATGTTCAGCACCCACCGCACAAAATGTCTAAATACTAAATAGCCAATAGTTAATGTACGGCTCGTGTGGGATTTCGCGTATAGTCTCGAAATAATTGTTTGCGCCTTTTTTAATTTAAGCACCAGCAAAAGAAGTTACCTTTTATGTGGATACACTTTCGTTATTATACTCCAATCCTTGTAACCGGATAAAAGCCAGCCCCCTGACTCTGTCACTGCCAGAAATAAGTTTTACCTCAAATGGCGAGATATACATCCACTTACGTAGAATTATTCACCTTTGTAGAAACTTTCACTTAGAAAATAAGGTCGTCTGCAAAAATTTTTTTTTTTTTGAATGATTCACCTAGTGACACTGACAACATTGTGGAAGAGAACTATCAAGCTCAACTTTCCACAGAACGTTGCGAGAATTTTTTTTTGCTGTTGGTATATAGCGAACGGATGCGCCTACGATATGAAGAATGAACACTAGGCCTGCTGCCCAGTTCCCCATGAATCTGTCATTTGCCCTTACGTCACACGCAATGCGCGCGCATCAGAGATTCGCTTAATTTCGAATCCAGTCTACCAACTGATTAAGTGAGAAACAATATCGACACCATTCACGGAGTTACCGCACAACTTTAATTGTTAATATCTGCTAAATATGCAAACATTCCCCCCTCGGTCCGTTAGTTGGATGTATTACACGCAACAACAACAATAAACACTAGCATGCATAATTAAATCCATCTTCGCGACGACATACACACCGGCGAAAGTTATAATAGGTCAGACTTGAACTAGTATAACACGGTTTTTATTTTTTTTATTTTTTTTGTGTGTGCGTCGTCTTTTCGTTGGATTATATCAAGCGCATAATATGCGCCAGATCCGAACTTCTGTTTTCTTAGTTTAGTTTAACACAATTTTCTTGTATATTTTTCTATTCATCATTTTGGCCAGAGAGTAACTCTTGCATAATACTATTTAAACAAAAAAGTGGTACAAAAAAAAAAAAACACAAGAAAAATAAAAGAAGTTGCAGTAGCAGACAGAGCGAGAGAGGGAGAGAGGCGCGCATTGGAAAGAAAACACAAAACAAAAAGAAAATTACATAGCTATGTGGCTGTGTATAATGACGAACTATACTGATCGCATAATTTGCGGTATATAACCGCTATAAAGTCGATTAAGTAACCGAGGAGCGCATAAACTCATTGTTATTATAATATCTTTTGCCGAGATAAATGGAAATAATTCGAACATAAAAATTATGTCTTCGAAATCAAGATAAAGATAGAAGTAGCACACAGCGACAGCGCAGCGATAAAACACGAGATGATTAGGAGTGCATATGGCGCAGATGGCAGTGTATCTGCATTTTGTGTGAATGTTTGGAATTTTGCTTCCATTGGGCGTGTGATTAAGTCATGCTGGACTTGGAACTAATTATGGCTGTCATGTAATGGGACGTTTGGAACGTCGTGGGTGGAGTCGTTTATAAGGTTAACACTTGCATTTGGAGTCAAATACTTTAAATCTGTCAAACTTGAAATAGTGGACGAAACGTTTTAGCTAATTCGATCCTCTAAACAACGTGTCGGACAATGTTCATTCAAAAACAATCCCTTTTCAACCAGTTGACAAATTAGTCAGTAAATGCTGAAAGGAATTCCCTAAGTTCACGAGGGAAACTACTCGCTACTCGATACTTATCTAGCTCATTCTTTTTCTGTAATTCTAGATGAGGAATACTACTCGATACTCGTTAATTGGCTACTTAACTGTTGTATCTAATTTTTGATGGAAAATTGTACATAGTTTATCTGATCAAAGTACTCGTTACTTTAAACCATTATTTTTTCTCCTTTTATTTTTTTATGTGATTATGTTTTACAAGTTTGTGTGACTGGGATACATTTCCTGAGCTCGAGAGTGAAACTACTCGCTACTAGTTGCTTTGCAATTTTTTTTTTTTAAAGAACTTGTATAGAGTTTTATGATTTTGCGATCAATTCCATTAATTCCATCAATCTAAAATCTAAATCACTCTTTTTCTGTAACTTTTGACGAAATACTCGTGTATGTGTATTTACAGTTTGCGCTATTGGTGATTTCCTAAACTAAAAAGGGATACTTATCGCTACTCGTTACTTTGCTTAACATAGGTATTTTTTTTTTTAATATTTAATTAGAACGTGTGCATGGAGTTCTTGCGATTGCAATCAGTTTGATGAATTTCCTGAGCTAGAGAATAATTGCTCGCTACTCGCTGCTTTGACAAATTCGTTTTCTTCCGTAGTCTGTAATATTTAGACTTTGTGCAATTGCGATCAGTTTGATCTATTTCCTCAATTTATGGGGGAGAGCTACTCTCTACTTGTTACTTAGTTAATTATTCTTGTTCTGTCATTTTTCATGAGAATATAGGTGTATAAAAACTTGTGACCAATTCGATAGATTTTCGGAGTTCAAGAGGAATACTACTTTTTATTAGCCACTCTTTTTCTGTAATTTTTGATGAGAACGTATACCTAAGAAGTTCGTGCGATTGTTATCGATTCGATCAATTTCTTGAACTTAAGAGGAATACAACTCGTTACTTAGCTAAATAATTTGTTTTTCTGCAATTTTTTATGAGGCAAAAAACAACGACCACCCGTAAAAGAAATATGTAGACACGCTGCAAACGCATTCACCGAGCAGATTGGGATACATTTTTGGATGGTATATTATTAAGATGGCGTCATAAGGATTATTCTATATTTGTATTATTAGTATTAGCTAATAAGATGGCCAGCGGAATGTTTTACTAGGTTGATTGTGAGGCTCTTACTTCAGAGCGCTTCAATCCAAACAAACGTGTAAATGACTCGGTATTTCAAAAACATTGATTCGGATAATAAAAGGTGTGGTTTTTTAGGGGTCCCATTTTTAGAAAAGGCATCAGTTTCGATAAGCAAGATACAATTTAGCCGAGGGCAGCTCATTGGTGGTCATTTTTATCTGATATTTTACCATGAGTATCGACTTACTATCGGCACCAACTGCTTCAAAAGCTATGAACCAACTGATGGGAGCACTTTTATAACGGACCTTTCACACATAGTTATGTACGTCTACCTATCTACAGCGTTCGCGTACACAGTTGAATCCTTTACGAATGAGTTTAAATGCTCAGTTCATCACTTACAACCCCTTTTCCATTTTCCAAATTACAAAAAACCAACGGGCTCATCGGATACCTAAGTGATGAACGAAAGGTTACAGTCTCTTGTGTCACAGTCGTGTCAAATCTGCTTACTATTAGCTTCACTTCGGGTCTTTCCAATTGTTCGCGGATGAACTACATGCTCCGTGCTCTGCGAAGAGGAGTTTTTTTTTGTAGCGGTATTTATAGCGCTTTCTTTGTCCCAGTAAAGTACCAACTTTAGTTTTGGTCACTATGGTGAAAGACCGAATTCTAAAAACTTTAGTGAAGGAGTCTCCTAAATTGTTGCAAGGACAAACTTTACCTCAGTTTAAGTTGATGATAGGGCGACAGTTCGTTACCTCTTTGTAGTCCATAATAAGTTTTAAATAGAAAGGTTTATACGTAGCCTGTTGTAGAACGTCTAGCATTGAAATCACCCTCCCAATGCCTTTAACAATCGTCCATTAAACAGTACTCCCCCCTTGTGTTGGTTCCAAATCGAATGACCAAATTTAAGGGAAAGGAAAGAGCTCGGCGTATAAGGCATCTTTGGGGCACATATTAGTATATAGCTTTTGGGCCAGGTCTTCCAAAGTCAACATAGGTTATTTCATTCATGTTAAGGCGTCTTAAAATTTTTGAAATGTACTGGGATCGATCAATTCTTACGCAAATGACTTACTTCGTGATTTTCGAATGAAAAATATCGAAGTTGACTCGACCTTCATTTTAAACAGCTTCGATAGCTTTTCCCTACTGCACCACGATGTCGCTCGTAGTTAAAAAAAGTGAAACGTAATTGGCAGTGAATAATATTTCCGTCACAGAAAGTATATCAGAGCCTTTGTTGGCTAGAACTTGATTGTGTTCCTGGTTTTAGACTCGACTGGAGTATTTGAGCTTGTAAAGGGCTTTTGCAGCTTACATATCATCTCAACGACTTGACTGAGTCATGTAGATATTTTCTTTTAGTTCACTATTCAATATAGACGGTTACCATCATTTATTTGATGCACGAGAAGACCGTGACCGTGCAAAAGCTTAGTCTAAGTAGGTTCCCTTCTCCTGGAGAGACCACCAAACCCTGCCTTCCATAGAATGGGCTCGCAATCAGCTTTAAATTTAGTTTTGAATACCAATTTAGAACCTATGGCTTTTTTATTAGTAGAAGCTGGAAGATTGGGTTGAGATTGGTAGAGAATGGATTGGGAAGTTTCTATTACTTAATATGTCAAAAAGTGAAGGTCCATAGAAAGAAGTGGAAAAGTTTAAATATTTGCCGAGGTTTTACTCACGACTAGGGATTGAACAATCATGAGTAAATTTTGACGTAGCTGAGCCAATATGTTATCAGGAGGACGAAGCCTGGTATCGAACAGCTCTCTAGTTGAAATTTGGGAACTGACGGAAAGAATTAGATCTCGCTTCGTTATATTGCTGGGGTAGCTTTAAGACATCATGAGGCTATGTCAGAATGGCTGAGGTGCTCAACGTCGGGCAGATATTTCTCCAAGCGGAATGGTTTATCCTTCAATGATTTGGCTTCTAAGACGTGCTATAAAATCGGTGTAGGTAGGTACGCACCCTCTGGACAGGCCTTGAGATGGATACATAAAATCGGGCATCTCCTCTCTACCCAAATAGGTATATGGCGATTGCCCCTGATGATTTAGAGTCGGAAGATCAGTTATGAATCATCCAACCACTGTAACCTTGCAAGCCCTTTTGGATAGGCTGAACATTGAATTTCTAAATAAAAATGTGTGATCTACAATAAACCAGCGAAAAGGTTGTACATAACGTGTCCTCCAGCGAGTCTGCTTCATAGTCATACGTGTGTTCGCCATACGGTCGGGTTCTTCATCGTAAAGGGGGCCTTTTCTGCTGGACCAACATTTCGGCCAAACATCATCCCCGCTTGTGATTTTGTTCACTGACTTACACAATGATTTCAACTGACCTGAGTTTCCGTCGCATTGTTGTAGTACAAATGCGATTCTTCCCTATAGGACTTGAAGGACCTCCACAAGATAGCTACCTTTCACGTCGAATTGCGCCGATAAGCAATCGTTGAATAAAACCCAGTCAAACGTCAAATGACAATTTGAGTAGCCACCAACAATCCACACACAGCAAGGCACCCCTTTGATTAGTGTCAACTCTATCCCAAGCAAACGTATGGTAATCCTATGAATTGATTCCCAATCAAGTGTTTAATCACTCTGGGGAATCAATTGAACAGAACCCCGAAATGTACCGCCGTCATCCACTCGACAAAACCCATTCAATTGAAGTTGACTTGACGCACATCTTCCCTTAATTGATCTGCATTTGGGCAGGCCCAAGGCCCAACAGCACTGACACAGTTTCGCTTTTGCCATCCCAATTCTAAACAAAAATGAGTGTACCTTATTTCGGAGGAAAAGAAACTACGATTCCTCGCCCGCATCGGATTGTAGGGTTCGAAATTTCGTTCTCGATCGAGAGGGGGGATCCCAGATCATCTGGGGAACGAGCACTCGTACAGCAATGTGCGGGCTCTGCTTTGTAATAATTTTCCACTGAACGCACAGCCTCCCATTCAGGATTGATGGTGGTTGTCTCCGGCCAAATGCGTGCTTGCATCTATTTTTCTTGCGTTGCTTTTTCTAGGGCATTATGCGTTAAGCCCCGCTTGCGTGCCACCACCCGACGAAGGGCTCTGTTCCTATCCCGTTCTCATGTGATAAATTCGTTATCACACACATTTTCGTTCCAAAAACGCCACAAGGCAACAACAACAACAACTCGGACGAAAAGTATAGCTACACAACAGCGTCTTGTGTTGGATGCGTCGTGGCCTAGTTTCACTTTCAATTTTTATGACTCCCGCCACCACGATCTGTACGTGTGTGTGTGTATGTGTGTGTGATGAATGTGCGCCTGTGTCCGTTTAGGTTAGTTTTGTTGTCGTTTCTTTTTCTGTTTGAATTTGTGTTGTTTTTTTTTTTTCATTCATTTTGTTTTTTGTAGGGCAACCCCGAGAAGAAAACTCTGCGTCGATCAAGCGAAGAAACTAGAAAAATTGTTGTCTAAATTGTTTTTTAGGGCTCTGCCAGAAAGCACACATTTTGGGAGTCGAAATTGGGTCAACTTTATATAAACGACTGCTGTTACTGTTGGCTGTTGATATGGATTTTGGTTTTGGATATCGCGCCAGTGTGCGTGTGTGTATAGAGTGAATGATTTAGTGCTGTGTGCCCTTTTGATAGTGGAGTCGCATTCGATTTGTTGTGCAGCAGCAACACATAAACGACTCTCGCACTCGCACAAAAGGGCTAATTTCAGTTGAGATAAAGAAGAAAAAAAAATATTCACAACTAGCGGCGGGTAGTTATATTATAGTTTCGCTCTACAAGAATGTGTGGTATTGGTGATCTTAATTGTTGTCGTTGTTTTTTTTTTCTTTTGGAAAATTTTATTTGTTTTTATTTTTCTGTGTTTTTTTTACTCCAATTAGGTACAGCCCTTTGCCGCCGCCCTGATGTGCTTGAGGGGCGACTGTCTGTGTGTATGTATTTTTAGAATGCAAATATTTTGTTTGTTTCTCTCCGCTGGATTGTTAGATTTTCTGTGGTTAATCTTTTAAGGGATTTCTGTTTTTTTTTCTCCTATTTTTTAGTGTGGAGGAATTTAGGGCAATGGGTAAAATGCGGTTGAAGTGGCGGTGGTAGGAGATAATTAAAAAGAGCTAAAAACAAAAAAAAAATCACTTGTTGCTAAGACCAGGGGAAATGTTTTTGATGTTAAGTACTCTACAGCTGAAGACAGGCAGTATCATCGACGAGTAGAGCTTTGTGTTTCGCATGTCCTAATTGCAACTCGTTCTCGTGTACAATGGGAAAGAGATTGGCGTTCCATATGGAGTGGGCGTCATTAGTTGGTGATTGCGGTTACTAATTTGAGAGGAAAATCTATTAAAGTAGGAACCACCGAAGCCAGTTGCATGAAGTGGATTTAACGCATGTCTCTTGGATGAACGATTTTGCAACAGCTGTGTGGTGGATGACCCTAATACTAATAACTAAAAAGATAAAGATAGAAGCGTTTCTAATTGAAGTGGAAAACAAGGTTGTGAAGCCTAAATATCGGGGGTATCTTTTTTACATCTATCATGGATGGGACTACCAATCACAGAGAAGCTACAGACTACAAGGTCTTATACACGACTTTGAGAAGGCGCTATCCCACTGTGTAAGAATTTCTCTTGGACCACCAGAACGGATTCCGTGAAGCAAGATCCACTATCGATGTCTCTGTTAAAGGAGTACAATTGGCCGCATTTAACACAGTAAATTGGGGCATTAGAATAGAAGCGCTCCATGTATTCCCACGCTCACAATTGAAAAATATTAGAAAATTATCTGCAGTAAGGGAGGCTTCATGTTAAAACGAAGGAAGGATTCAATTAGAACCTGCATATAATTAAACACTGCTGACGTTCCACAGACCTTTGTTCTCGGATCTGTCCCTTCAAATATAAGGCTGAGAGTTCAGTCACCATATGGGGTAAAAATAACTAAACATCTAAATGAACTGAACTGCAAACGAGGCCATTTAATCTGCCGAACAATGGCTACCATCGAGGAGTATTGCAACTGGTAGGACACAGGACTGCTCGCTGGTAGATACATTGTATACCTACTGCAAAAACCAAAGCAGGAATTGAATACCTCGGGGAAACTACCGTTTTGATGGGAGATATTCCTCGCCGGCCCACTAAACTAACTTAACTTTAAATGATTGGACAAACAAGTTTAAACGCTTTCGAGGATTTTGCGTAGAGTTTGACGGCCAAGAATAAGGAAAAGATTGCCATTGGCTAGGGTTGGTAGCCCAAAAATGTTCTATACATCCCCAATCTGGGCGGAAGCATTAACCGTAACGTAAGCAGAAAACTATCGCTGATTGACTGAACAGAGTCGTATTTGATTCAGTCGACGCAGCATATACCTTTCGCTGACGAAGCGAATCGATCTTAAGACGAATGAGCCAAAAGGAGCATTGACGCTGGGAATATAAAAACGCATGAGAGTTCTATTTTGTGGTTAAATAGCAACAGCGATGGGCCACTTATGAAAATGACGGATGGGTACAAACGTATAGTAATATTGATGATAAAATCATGAAGTTTGCTCAATTTCTGTCGGGTCATGGTGTTTTGAGCTCGACGAATCGCCGGAATGGCGTCTTTGTCCAAGACGAGAAAAATGCGACAATATTTAAGGTTTATTAAAGCAAAACGAGCATTAGCTGGTCAGTTGAATACTACGCTCTACACGGAAGCTAAAATCAAAGTTCAACTGAAATACGGCAACCAGATAAGTGATCCGCATGCGAAGAAACGGAGTTGAATGATGCCGGCAAGAGCGGCGGTGTATAAAATAAACGGATAAATAATATTGGAGGGTTGAAGTCTGAGCTAGCGGAGGTCAAACTGGTACGTTTTACAGAGCGGAGAACGGTCTCGTGACTGCTGTTTGGGAGTCTTTTCAAGTCCGCAGAGCCTGCTGTGAATCTTCCAAGGCATTCCTGTCTCTGCAGGCTTCTGATCGGGCCTCGTTTACTTTAAGGAAGATAGTTTTATAATCTGGTAGAAGTTTCCATTGTTTCCTAGAATAGTATCGTCATTCACAAGATACGACGGTCCGTTCAAGGTTTTCTGAGAAGTCGAAGTTGCTTCCTTTTTTCTTGCCCTTTGAGCAGTTCTAGAGGCCGACATCTAGACATCCGTGCACGAGCTACGAGTACCCGTTTACGGAATTAAGCCGATTTAACATGCGAAACAAAAACAAATTCTGTCACGTATTGCTCGTTCACTGAGGACCCGTATACGTTTTCGTATACACGGACGATCTACTTCGGTAACAAAGATCAAAACGTTTTAATGGTGTGGCCTTTATTCATTTACTAACTCCTCTCAGGTCGATAGCACGCCTATTTTGAACTTTATCTGCTTTTACTCTAACCCTTGTAACTTTAGCTGCCCGTGGCTTTTATCTACAATCTACCGCACTCTGTATCTATCTAACGAACCAAATTTCGCTGCGAAGGGTTAACTCAAACTCTAACATTTGAGACTTTGCTGCAGGATTCCTTCCATTAAATTCAATCTTTTTTACCAATTTCGTCGTTAGCTGTAAGTCCGAGGTTTACTTTTTAAGAAACTATCACCAAACTCGGCCACAACAAGAGTCACAATATATCTAAAATCGAGCTTTCATCACCAAAAAAGGGACTACCCTTTTAATGCGCACATATGTCTACCCTCCTCCGCCATAAAGGTCAAGCTTTCGCCTCAACTTTGAAGGTACATCTGGCCAATCAAACCGCAGAATAACAACCGCATTGTCGATTTCCCTTTTTATCATGAGTGCACTTAAAAAGCCATGTGCATAGAGCCTCTGATTGATACCGTCAAAAACATTTGACAATTAAAAATCCACCCATGACCCTATTGCCTGGGCAAAAAACTCAATTCCCCCTCAGTCGAATAATCGCCTGATCTGACGTCAACTTTCTCGGATTTATCTGCCCGCTTGAGCCATGATTGATGAAAGCTAATTGCCTTCCACCCAAAATAAAATTATCCACTCTCCGGCATACAAGAAACATTAAAATTAGAAAACCAATTTCAAAGTACATTTGGTTGCCAGCCTGCCAGTGGGAGTAGGGACAGTTCTTTCTAATGCGGTCCAGCGTCATAGGTATATCTCTCTTGACTAAAATGCATCGATTCGGGTCGTCAAAAAACATTCACGGATCCAAATCAATCACTTGTGGTCGTCCGAGAGGGAGACACCCAGGCAAAGGTATACACATAGGAGTAGGTATCAGAGGGAAAAAAACAAAATCGGGCCCAATCTAACACATTTCGACCATATCCGGCTCAACAATGACCTCACTCCGCTTCTTCAGCACACACGGCCGTATTAGCCGTCGTGGTCTTCTTAAAGCTGGGCCCTCCTGCCGGCCGGCCAACCGTCAGAAGTAGTGAAAAAAGTGAAAGTTTGCGTCATCGCAAGATCGGTTGTCGTCACGGGTCGCTCCAGCTCGAGCTCCAGCTCCAGGTGGGAAATGTGTATTTGTTTCGCATTTCTTTATCATACACACCGGCCGACACAATGCGCGTACATTCTTCCAAAGAGGCAGAGCGAGTGGCTGTATGCATCTCTTTGTTTTTTTTTTTTGTGGCGATACAGTAGTGCGGGCGGGATGTGGGCGTGTGTGATGCTGTCATTCATGTGCATCTGGGAGAGGTTGCCTTATGGTTTTCCAGTTTCTGTTTGTTGTGTTGGGTTTTGCGACTGATCCCTATTTATGGGTCCCTTGAGGCCTTCCCATTCCGAGCGACCGTTACCGTATATGTGGGCCGCCATCTGCGAGAATGTATGATCACCTACATTTTTATTGAATATTTATGGTGGGGATTTCGGATTTTGATTTCGTTTCGTACGCAGTCGTCTCATCTTTTCCGGAAGCGAACAAAAGGGAAAGTTTTCTGACTGACGGCGATTTTTTGATATACCTACGGAAGTGGTGCTTTTCGGCTCTCTTGGGGGGAGTACCTTTGCCAGTAAAGAATTTTTCTCTGACCCACGCTCCCTTTCACACGTAAATGCGTGAATGAACAGCCACACACAAGACACAACCACCAGAAAGGCGATAGTAGGCCCTATAATAATCAGCAGCATAATCTCACCGTTCAATCGGTTCCAAGCGCTTGTTTAGTTGAATAATAATTCTCAGGGTCACTGCGATACTCTGTGCAAACACTCGACAACTTGGTTCATACCTTGGGGAATGTTAAGTAACGTTTAACACCCAGTACCCAGATGACAAGCACTCACTTCGATCTCAAAGCTCGTCTGGCTCTCTTTCGCTCTATAACTACGCCGTTTCAATCTCTAATCCAATTAATAACTCCTCGGCGTCGGAGCAACCAGCAAGCACGTCTTGAGCGCCCCTATATGGCCAAAAAAACCCATCCTCTTAATTACCTCCAATTTATATTAAATTGTTGATCTTTTCAATTTCACCCCGCGACTCTCTCTCAACTGACAGCCGTGTAAACAGTCGCCACTTTCGGATACTTTTTTCCCATTTTTGTTGTTTTAATATTTGTTCTCCACTCTTATCGGCGCATGTATTTGCGATTGTCTTCTTGTTTGACTTGGCTATCTCTCTTCATTGCACTTTCCCAAAAGACAACAGACAAACGACAGAACGACGTAAAAAAAAAATCAGCTCAAGCCCTTCGGGTTGATAAAACCGAAATCAGTTTAGTTAGTCTCTTCCCACATGTACGCTCTCTTTTCTCATCCGAGTACAAGGCACTTTGCCCAATAAAAAAAAACAAAAAAACAAAATAAAAATGTTTAATAATAAAAATGTTGACCCAATTAGATGTGATATTTTTTTTTTTTTTGTTGATTAAACAAGCTCTGTCGTTGGCTGTAGTAAACTCATTTGTTGTCACAAAGGTACTGAATGCATTCAGTAGACTGTCACCGACATATATTTGGGGCTGATTGAATGTTTACACTTTGACGGATCACTTCTGGATTGTATTTGCTTGATCAGTATGTGCGGTATCGATGTCAAGTGGTTTTTATATATGTTTTTATGGTCCTCGTTGGTTTTTCTTTATTTTTTTATTTGCAGCAGCTGTAACTATACCTATATTGGCTATACGTAAGGACTTGTACATGTACATTTGAAAGGCAACGAGGGATACTGCGTGGGGAAAAAACAGTCTTTATGTGCGATTTTCAGCAATCGAAAGCTTCAAACCCTCGGTCTGGTAGACTGCATTAGCTACAACGTTTAACAATTTCTTAAAATTGGGGTTATCGGTCGGCCCGAATTGTTGGGGTAATAAACAGCGGTAGGTGTCAATCGGTTGCAGTAATAGCCTTTCGCAATCGGACATATAGACGGGCGGGCTTACTAGCTATACGTTTGATTTGCTTAGTAGTTTTCGAGAACTCTAAAGAAGTCACTGAAAGTTGGAAGGGGCTACGACTATCTGTCATCTGAATAATGATTGCCTGCTAAGACTCCGAGGATGTCCAGTTTTTGGGAGCGCTTTTGACAAAACGTTTTTTTTCCGACTTTACTACCTTACTCATCATTACTCAAATAATTATCAATTAATAAATAAAAGAATTGAATTACAGGGAACCGTAACTTTCTTAAATTATTTAAGCCATCAGTTAGCTGTCTGAAGTTGAGAAGCTGAGCTACAGACCAAGCATGACCAAATAAAATGTATTTCGTCAAATGGAAAACAAATTTTGCCAATGATTGGTCTTGACCGTGGCCAGTGTGACCAATTTAATATTTGAAAACATGCTAAGTTCAGCAGTATAGGATGTTTTTTTTTGTATAAAAAAGGCTTAAAATTCTGCAAAGTATTTTTTTGAAATCACAACCTGCTAAAAACCCAAAAACTTAACAGAAAAAATGGTTTTCAGGAAAAATAAGCTACATTTCACACAAATATCAAAGAATCACTTCGTGACGCTTACTATGTATTACATAAAAAAATATGTTTCAATTCAATCAAGTTCAGTCTCTGTTCGTCTTCGTTGAATAAAAATAAATATCATTATATTAATACGTGAACATCAAAAGTTTCCGTACACTTTTTAAGTATTTATTATAAAATGAGGATACAATGACGAGAATGAAACTTATTACTTTCGTAAAAATCGGAGAAAATTCCATTCCGAACGGATACCTCGATGGGGGTGATTATCTGCGAAAGCTTTTTCGGTATACATTATTTGAACATCCAAAGATTCCGTACACTTTTTTAGTACAGATTATAAAAGAAAGGGAATAAAACCAATACTTATTTAATAATAAATTATTATAGTCCGTCCAAAAGGAGTTGAAACTTCCCTAGATGTACAATAGCAATTTCCTTAAGTGGATATTTTTTCTTAGGCCCATTTTTGGTCAAATGAAATTGTTAAAGCTTTTTTTACATTTTATCTTTTTGTCATTTGAAATTTGTTGCTATAAATAGATGTTTTTGTTGCTGTTTTTTTTTTTGTGTTGCTATATAAATATTTTATTTGGAGGTACGTTTTTCGGACAGGTTCCATTTTCATTCCCATTTTTAAATTTGTTTTAGTGGAAAAGCGGCTCTGTGCCTTTTTTTTTGCTTGATTTGTTGTTGCAAAACTCTTTTATGTGTCGCAAGGAGAGTAAAATATCTGATATAAAGGGACCTGCCCGTGAAATTTACAATTACGTCTGGACGGACTATACATTCTTATAAAATTTATGGTCGATTTTCGACCACAAGCGACACTAGTTATTATTATTAGCTGCGAATTCGTTGAATGGCTGTGTTCAGTGTTCACTGTCAAATGAGAATTGTAATGGCTTGTTCACACAAGGGCTCGTCTGTTTTGATTTTATTTTATTATTTTAATTCATAATTTGGCTAAACCAAAATCCTGCTAATTTTTCCTGCTACAGCATGAAATCATGCTAAACAAAAGTGCTTGCATGACTTGAAAAAAGGGATAAAAATAAGAAAGTCCTGCTAAATTTAGCAGGAAATACGCTAAATTGGTCACATTGAACGTGGTTCTGCGTCGGGGTGCTGGGCGGAACGTTTTTCCAAGTTTTTCTTAGAAAAAAATGCTCAGATGGATGATGAAACACCGCTAACACAAGTAGAGTGCTTTCCCCATGTAAAGAGACAAGATGAACGACTGAAACCATTATTGAAAGACCTTATTTACAGCTGACACACGGACAGTCGAGCAAATACTAAATTTACAACAGATGCTGAGGAAAATTCAAGAAGGCCAGCTGCTCTGTACTTTTTATCGATTTTTAGGGCCGCATATATATAAAAAGATCTATAGAGGGGGCTGGGTGTTGCATGACTCTGATTATCGTCAAGAATGTCAACTGAACTCCTCGTGGTAGGAAACTAGTACTGGTCTTGACCATCGGTACACATGATGCAAATAGCTGCATTTAGTGTGGCTCTGTCGAAAATAACCGGCTAAATCTGTATCAGAATTCTATCAGTAGCCCCTTAGAGGGAGGACGTAGGCATGACGCCTCAATTTATTAGATTGATCCACAATCGTGTCGTCTACATTCAACGTATGGCAGATACCTCACGTCAGTTTTAGTCCGACATATTTGGAGCTAAGATGAGTGACGAATTTTGAGAATTAGGGTTAATGAAAAATTTTGAGATTTATTTGATTTTTTTGATTTTATGCTTTGGGCTTACCTTTCGTGTCGAAAGTTGCAAGCCATGCTGCATTTGGCATGTTCATAGTGTTAATAGCATGACGGCCCCTTTTTTCGAAAGGGTTCTGCAAGAGGCCTGGGGCCTTCAAGTTGAGGATTCTGCGTCGGCCTTTTTTTTTATCAAAAAATCTGTTACGGCACAATAATAAGTCTTGGAAATCTTTGATCCAAAATTACAGCCTCAAATGAGGACAGCGAACCTTGAATAAGAACGTGGAGTGTTATTCAGACCCTAAGAAGACGGACCTACAATGGTAGCCCGAGCCACCCGGAAGACGTGAGATGGGATTGGGAGAACCCACAGAAAAAATGTGTAGTCTACCCATGGCGAGTGCTACAAGGAGCACGATTAACCTTCTTTTTGATGCGCATTTATGATTACAGGGAGTCTTGGCAAAAAGTCTTAAGCTTACGTAGGGAATACAATCAGGGCCAATGTTGAGCATCAAGCTCATGTATCTCATGTAAAATCTTCGCAAATGGACAATTCGCAATTCGACAGGACGTAAATCAACTGCTGGTTGTCTGAACGTTGCGAAGTACGGAATTAAATATACCTACACTATTAGCCTTCACACCCATGGGTGCTGTATAACCTTTGAGAAAGGTTATACAGCACCCATCGAAAGTAATGATAGCTATACAGCCGATGTACTCGGTTTGATTAGGCAACCACAACTAAACTTCTTGTTCGACAAACACTATCGGCTGGCATCTGAACGGACTATAGAAAAAAATCGGATTCGGCATTATGGCGGACTATACTACAATTTATTGGATTTGCTGAAACTACATTACGGAGTTGGCACTCTCGATCTTCTAAATCCAACTAGAGGCAGTGGCAGACAAGCTTTGGTCTTGGGTGTTAGATTCACTAAATAGGCAGTCCGTAAACACCCAGCTAGTACTAGGGCTATCCCAGCTGTTCAGTGTTCTTAGTACGCGAGTACGTGCGCCGATGTTTAACACGTATTTTAAACAAAGTAGCAGCCACTCTGAGGGCCCTTGCAACGAAACTCGTATATCCGCCCAGAATTACGCTGGCTTTCGTTCGATTCGTTTGATCTGTGATCCACGACTTCCACAGACAACTTTCAGTTTCTGTTAAGCCCTTCAGTCCAGAGACAATTTTCCCCTACCTGCGACAACATTGTTAGCTAAACTAAGTTTTCATCGAACCCTACATAACGATCGAAGCTTTCTTCGTAATGCCCCTCGTTGGCATTCCTTTTCCATCTGAAAAATTAATCATAATCAAAACGCATTTTCAATTAATCACTCTTGTCCACATCCAAAATTCCCTTTAGCTTGCTAGTTCCATCACGTATCTAAGCCACCTGCCAAGACTATCAGTGCCGGTGGCTTACTATACGTATATGCGTCTGCAAGACTCCATTGCACGCTATCAATATACGAATCCAAAAATAGTAAATCGCCTCGAGGCGCAACACACAACATGGACTACACCAACGCGGAAAGGTGTGCGCGCCATCAACAGCCATCGATCGTCGGCATAGAGTATAACCTTCAAGACTTGGCGAGCACACAGACACAGCTGTGCATGCCTTCCGTAGGTCGGATGAATGCTAATGAGATACCAAAATGCACGACTCATCATAACAGCCACTGAAAGTGAAACCGATTTCCCGCTTTGGGCCGTAGAACCACACCATACTCGGATCCACTCTTGCTTTCATTCGCCTCATCCATTGTGGCGGTGCGCGATGACAAATCCGACAACCTTCGCATTAGAAGCGCGCTCAACGTTGGGCGTCGGATGTTCTGATGGGTGCGCGCCACATAATGCAGCCGGGGGAGTCGGGTTCTCAAATGCATTTGTCATTCGAAGATAGCGACTATCTATAGTGATTGACAAATGGAAGAAAGGGCTATACTAATAGGAGGTCGTCTTCCTTTGCTAAAGGGCTATGCGTTACACTTGATAAAACCCAGTAATGAAGTGGGGCCGGTTATGCAAGGGGCTTGAGATAACATCTAGCAAGAGAGGCTATTAACTGATGTAATAGATAGGCTGGCGCGCAGTTACGGGGAGGTTTTCAAAAAAGCTATCTCCAGAGAAAATAATATAAATTATTAAAACGCTTTAATTAACTGCGACTCATTGAAGCTGGAGATTGCGCGTGAGACTGGGCCAAAGGAGAAAGAGAGGGAGAGAGGGAAAAGGTCAGCTATGGACTGCAGCAGCTGGCCAACAATTAAAAGCAGAAAGTAAAAGTTCAGCTGAGGTATAAAGTTGTGTAAGAGTCTGCTATACAATGTATACACGTTTGTATGTGAACTTTCATTGTGGAAGGCAAAGGTTTAACTAAGTTTAAAATTTTTAAATGGGGTCAGTTGGTGGATTTTGGCCGCTAAGAGCCTACTGCATTAGATTTCCGAAAAAAAAAAAACAAAAGTGTTATGCTACAGCGGTTATGTCAGTTGCATGGTGAATGTCTGAAGTCTGAAGACACTGCACACTTGAGGCAGTTTGATGCATTGATTGACGAGTGCGATGTCCGGCTGTGGGTAGGAAGTGACATAAAGGGAAAAGGTTGTAAATATATAGGAAAACTTTTAACATTCTTGAGTCGGACTGGATTTATACGGAGTCTTTTGTCAGCAGGTTGTTGAGATTGGAGATTCGTCAGAGGCTCCCACAACCTTTATAAGTAAAGTCCCATTTTTTTATAGTGCATGTGGAAGATGTTGCACTTGCCTGTCAAATGAAGGTAAAAGTTATTGTTTTTCGTACGAAATTGTTGTTTAAAGGTTCCAAAATATTTATTCTATTAACCTTCAAGTAGGCCTAGTGGCTTAGTAGTTAGTGTGACGGACTACTAAGCGAGTCGATCCCCGGAAAAACAGAAATTACATCTTAAGGTTTTTTCTACTGAGCCACACTTTAGCAATTATCTGACATATACATTCGAGATATATAACTGTCATGAAAGAGCTTTTCAGCTAGCCATTTGGACTCGGCATACAATTGTAGATCTCTTTCATTCGTCCCAAAAATTATGTTTCTAAAAGGCTAAGCCTAGGGCCCTTTCGGACCCGTTGCACCGGGGTGGACCTTGACCATAACATTCTCTCCTCTCGGTTTTGGCTAACGCACTCCAAGTTAGTTGAGGTCCTCTATAAGTAAAACTTTTACGAGTCCACTATACGACAAGGTCTCCCTTAACTGTGCTGGAGTCCAAAACTATTCAAACGCACCGTAGCGGTAAAGATCATTCAATCGGTTTTTCTGACAGCAATATCGTTTGCAAATGTGGCACCATCGTCATTTTGTGGTCGACTTATCCTTGTCAAGTTTTAAAATAAGCCTCTACTACCTCAGGGAAGTTGCTGGGCGATGCATTCCTCCATCAAATATCTGAAATATATGCAGGCTGTTAGTTTGTTCACTTTACATCGATTTTGCTCCTCCATTCAAATTTTATTACCAAGTTTCAACAACACAGATTAGAGATCTAAGATCTAAGATCTAGCCCTTCCTGAACTTTTGTAGTGTTTGACGAAATATTTTAAGTTACAAAGAAGTCAAAATCGTCGAGGAATATGACCTCCCCCAGCCTTGATTTCTTTTATTGATTCAAGGAGTTCTGTTCTCAGTCTTGATTCCCAAAATGAGTTCTTTGCGTTGAGGCGGTGGAACTTATTTCCGAATTTACGGGAGAGGCTTACAAAATCATCGTCAAATGACTCGCACTTGTCTATCCATTTCTATGTTGTCGTATATAGTTCGTAGAATTCTGGGCCACATGGCAGGACTACGATGGTATGGATCTTGTTCCCCATTCTATGTATGTCCTTATCCAATTGGTGTCTTGGGACAAAAAAACATCAATTGACCAGCGAAATCCTTCGCATTAACCTAATGGGATGTCATTTTCGAGGTCGGAGCTTAGGTATAGATCACGTCCCTATAACTATTGTTTATTATGACGCTCCGTCCGAAGCGTTGATGTTTTCCGTGTCCCTAACATCCGCATGGTTGTGCTCTCATTCAAAGCTTGACCCATTTTGCCAATTATGTCCCAATCCTATCACTAGACCCCTTTTTGTACTCGAATTCGAGCATTCTCCATTGTCATTCTGCCCAATCTCCAAAGTTTGTCAGTGGTGCCAAAACGTAGACATATCTCTGTCTCGATAAATACATGATGTGTGTTGATCTGAGCTTCTCTCTGATCTGTTGTAGTCTTCCAATCAGATCATTTAGACCAAAACTTGAAGAAAATGTTCAGGCAATTGACGCCGACTTTGAAGTTTTTATAAAACTTGAACTGGTTACTAAATGTATTTGAAACGGCCAACTGTAAATTCGTTTTAGGGCGAACAAATGCAAAGGGCTGCCGTTTTCCAGCTAAAATGGTCAACAGGCGTTAGAGGAATCTCGAAATTTGGCCTTATGTCGCTTTGTGAAAGTGACATAAAGCCAAATTCAAGCATTTGGTATTATGACACTTTGAGAAAGCGTCATAAGGCCAATTTGGCTTTATGACACTTTCGAATGCATATTAGATTTTGCTTACCTGAGACGTGTATACGACTCAGTAGCCATTCAGAGAGTTTGAAACTATTAAAAAATGTTGTCAATTCGCTTCCTTGCTTTTGTGGAGGAACCCGACAAAAGATAACATTTTTGAAGCGTTTCTCCTTAAAGCTTGGCAATAATGAAACCAACCAACACTCTGCCATTAGATAAACTCTTTGCAAGCTGTTTCTTATGGCCTTCTCAACTGCAATGTATGGAAATACATGACGATACATTAGTTCGGATTTATAACTCATAAGTATGTATATAAATGAACGGAAAAACCTGAAATGAACATGGATTAGTACAATGGGTAATCATTCGTAGATATAGCTCGTGAGAATTTTAGAAATGGTGTAAGGTACTTTTTTAATTTATAAGAAAATATATCTACTCGATTTTTTGAGCATTTTGTTCTGTAATAAAAAAATATGTATTGTTATTTTCTCAAAGAAAAAGTCAAAATATTTGAGAAAAAAACTCGCGCGAAATTTATTTTCCCAAATATTTTGACTTTTTCTTTGAGAAAATAACAGTAAATTTTTTTTTATTACAGGACAAAATGCCTAAACAATCGATTTCGAAAACAATATATTTTCTTATAAAATAAAAACGTAAATTTTTTTATTACATTTTTTTTACTTACATGATCATTGTGAGAAAAGTGTACAATTAATAATTGCTTATAACCGCAAGAAGGCACCACATTATCCAGTACTTTACTCCTATAAAAAGGATCGCTATTTTGGTATCTGTTGGGGAACTCGTCCCCGTCTCAGCACATCTCACACATACGTTTCAAAAAACCAAATTTATTACCTAAATTTGTAAAATAGTCATCTATTTACCATGTTTTTCTTCTAATATAATGTATTTGAAATATGAATTACCTATATAATTATACCAATTGTAAAATTCAGATCTGGCGCCACAAAACAAAAGCCGGCCATCTTTTGCATATATTCTGCTGTACTAAAAATTACTCTTTTGTTCTAAACTATGTAACAAGAAAACCAAATCTAGAAAATTAAATCATTATCGTCAACTCGGAGAAGAGCTTTTTCATTAATTTCTCTCGTTGCTTTATCGTCGTTTCGTTTTTCAAGCTATCGTCGCACTTTGCTTACAGTATAGTCAATCCGCAGAATTTTCATACTTGTCCGCGCGACAGTAGTTTTTTCTAAGGCGCAGTCGGAAAAGGCTCCGACTGAACAGTATCTGCACATACCAAATTTCAACGACACTACCAATTTCAAATATAATAAGGACTTCAAGTAGATAAAAAAAAAATAAGTACAAGTACAAGTATACGTTCATATGCGGTATAGTTACGGATAAATTAAAATATCGACTTGATTCGAAACTTGAGCTTTATGTCACTCTCCGGATTTGTCTTTATGACGCTTTCTCAAAGTGTCATAATACCAAATGCTAGAATTTGGCTTTATAAGGCGACATAAGGCCAAATTTCGAGATTTGGCCTTATGACGCTTGCCCTTATGTCACGGCACCATTTGACTTCATTGCAAGATGTCAATATTGTCCGACTTAAAGATGGAATTCACAAGGATCCGCCCATCTTATCTTTGAGCTTTTCGTTTGCTAGATACTTAATATTTCCAATTTTAGTCTTTGTTGATGTTAGTAAGGTTCTTATTCTTCATTTCAAGGGACGGTTGCATTTTCTTTTGACGGATTATTTGAAGCTTATCACAGTTTCAAAAAGTTTGATAGAACTCTTAGCTTTCATCGTTCAGATTGAATGGTTCCTTTTTCTTGACTGTGAAATTGTTTGTCCTTTTCGACGTTAAAAAGCTGGCAGAAGTGATTTTTCCATATCTTGAACACCAACTGTGACTGTACTAGCTTTCAAGGTTTCCTCGTTAAAATCTACAGGTTTCTCTTTCGGTTTTGCTGTCTTTGCACGTGTTTTTTACCTTTTGGTAGGAGTCCCGAAAATTGTTCTTAAAGCGGTACCTCTTTTTTTTCTCTATCGGAAGCTTCTGAACTTCTGGTGCTCTTGCTAAGAAGACGGCCGGCGTTCTACTCCCTCTTTTCCTTGTAGAACTTACGATTCCTTCTACGCTGCAACACTTTGCGAGTTATTTTGCTCACGGGTACTCTTCCAGCCTTGCCACTTTAGGACTAAGTACATGCTCCTAAAAAATGCAGTAGATTTAATTTTTTGACATTAAATTTAAATTTCGAATAAAATGCAGTAGATCCACTGCAATGGCAGCAAAGTGGCAACGCTGCACACTTCTTGTACCCATAGGTTTGTAGGGTTAGATGAGTTAAGACCTAGCACATTTGTGCTTTTTTTTGGCATCGGTACCACTGTTCTTGGGGATGGCTGCATAGGGTGTCTCAATAGACCGGAAAATTCTACATCAGCAAAGCAGCTTTATGCGATTTTAGCGGTACAACGACAAATTTCCTCACAACAATTCCGTGAATGGGGTATCGGCACTCGTACCTTGGCTCTTGCATTTCCGAACTCCCGGTCATCTAGAATACTGAAAGAGTGTCTAACATCGAATGCAATATTATCGATTTAGCTGTTTTTTTTTTGGGTTTAATGACCCCTTTATCCCTATATTAGTTGGAGAAACCGCGTGCGCTAGCTATAGTTTGGTAACGCCACGCAGCAAATTCAATTCGCCTCAAACCGTTTCTAGGCGTAGGGCGTGTTGTCGCCCTTTTGTCTGCCTGAAGACATTTAATTTTTACTAATACCTTTTTTACCTTTGACTAGAAGATTGGCGTTGCGGAAACTAACAATAAATGCGACACTGTTGACCGGTCCGTATTTTCTGATATCCGAGCGCTTGCATATTCACCATCCCAATGACTCTAGGCTCAAACTTGCTTGCGAGAAATCTTCTTATCGTCCTCTGACGATTTCACTTCTATTTTATGCTCATATGCGCCTTTCTCGGGTCCTGAAATCTCCTTTCTTACGCCCAAACAGGCCCAAACCAACTTCGAAACAGTCTCCATTGCCAAAGTGATAATAGGCAGAAAAATCGCCTGCACCAGCAGCACCCCTTTAACCTTTCCACATATCTATAAATCTATTCACAGAGATGCAGAATGCAATTAACCATCGCGCCAGTGTCCAATCTGCTGTTCGATTTATTCACAAAATTCGATCAGTGCGCCAAAATAAATCCACTTACCACTTAACGAAGAAAATAAAACGAAAACGATCAGCGCGGCCGGCGGGTCGTCCTCCTCAGCCGGTAATCACTTCGGGAAATGAAGGTAATTACGTGTAATTGTCGTGCGCTAAATGACTTTGCGATATTCGCATAAATTAAACGCCAAACGAGCGCACAGCTCCCCAATTCGATCTGAATATGATGGAGCACTCTCGATACCTTCCTACATGTAAATTATCGCATCAAGCACGATGCCAAAAAGTCTACTGTACTAAAATGTTACACGACAACGACATTCGAGTCGAGTCGGGAGCCAGTGTCGTAGTCGTTGCCGTCCCGACGCGCGGTATTTTTAGCGCCCCTGCATAGGCGTTGTCGGAACATCGATCATGGCTGCTGCTCCTTTGTTATTATTCTGCGTCCACTCTGAAGTGCTGATGATTTATTTGTTTATTTATTTATTGCGAAGGTAATTAAATGTGGTGCGAGCAGAGTATCGCTAAGCTAACAAGACGATCGCAGGAGCGCAATGTGAGCCGCACGTAATAGAATCGTTTGATATGATAAAAGGGTTTCGGTTCTGGCTCCGAGGCGGGTTTGCATGTTCGCTTCGATCTGGTTATATAAATTAAGCGCCAGAATTTGTTTTAGTCGCAATTAATGCGGTGACAGTGAACACCGCTGCGATCGCCAAAAATTCTCATTTTATCTCGGCTGCGCTGTGTAGAGTGTAAGACGAACGGATACGTGATAGGGATTCGATGGCGGCGACAAGAACCCAAGAGGGACGGATTTTTGTTGTTGAGCTGCTTCGACAGGGTGCCAAATTTAATTATAGCAGATGCAGGCTCTCCCCTTTTACCATTTAATAAGTTTAATTTAATTATTTCGCCGTTTGTTGTTGGTGGTTGCTGGTTATTTGTTGTTGTTTGTTGTTTGTGGGGTGGCGCGATTTTTATCAATTGCAGTGCGCACTGACTACGACGTCAGAGTTAACTGCAGAAGCGGCTATAGACAGCCTTGACATTGATGTGGTGCCGTCAAATGGTCGTCGGTCGTCTATGTTGCGGTCAGATCTGGGCGATTGTTTTAGATTTTGTTTTGAAAATAAAGTATTGACGTGCAAGTTGAACGTCACTATCGATGTTAATATTGGCAACAGACCGAGGTAAACAATTGTCCGATGACGGAGTTGGATAGGGTTCGTATAGGTACGCACTATCTAAAGCGAATGACGAAAGTGTTTGGTTGAGGCGTGATTTTGCCAAAGTGTGTCCTCGGCTTTGGGGGTGCTACATAGCTCCCCTAGGCGCACAGTGGTATAAATATATATAAAGGGAGAACAAACGAGGCCAACGTAAGTAATGACGGTTGGTGTCAACAAATGATAAAGTTGTAAAGCGACGTGAAATAGACGGAGCCCGAGAGAAGTTGGAATGACTGCTCAGTAGGAAAATTGAATTAGAGGATCGTTCCCAGATAAACGCGTCTACAAAAAGATGTTGGGTTCCTTCATTTGATTCTGTATTCATTAACTCGTTGAAAGGGAGACCACATACCACGAAATCTCAAGGAGTGGCCAATAAAAAAATTGTATAAAGAGCTGTGGGCACTTACGGGTCGTAGAATTACTTGGACCGTCTTTTTACCGAAGGCAAACAATGAACTTCTTATCTAATCAATATGCAAACGGGAGTTAAGCGCTCTGTCGTCTAATATAATGCCTTTCTTTTACTGACCTAGACGGTTCTACAGGCTTTGGAAATAGCGCGGTATGATAGGTGAAATGAGTATGATCACAATATGATAATATATAGATCACAAGTATTTTAAAACAAGTTGTCTGTATGATCTCAGTATTCTTGATACGACTGAGCTTTTGATTAAGGCTTGATAAGCTTTTCTCTGTTCAAATAAGTTTCCTCTTTTTTGTAACGTCGACAACTTTGACACCCTAAACTCGATAAACGGATGGAGAATCCTACTGACATTCTATATCCAATCTAATTCCCATGCAAACGTTCCTAAGAACTCGCCGTGCTCGGGTCTATATAGAACAAAATGGAAATGAAGCGTGGGTATTTCTCATGTGATTTGTGAAATCACCCACGACGGCTCCTGACAGCTTATGAGTTATGACACATCCCGTCCAGTTTAATGCCTCACCAAGTCTGGCACACTCTAGATCTATTTATTTATTTAACTACTAAACATTTAAGCCAATTAATTATTAATATTTTTTTAAAAAATTTACTTATTTTAATATATACTAGAGTCGCTTGTGGTCGAAAATCGACCATCAATTTTATAAGAATATATAGTCAGATCAAACTTAATTGTAAATTTCACGCGAAGGTCCCTTTACATTAAATATTTTTACAAATCATGCAACAAAAAAAGGCACAGAGCAGTGTTGCCGCTGAATTTTTTTGAAAAATGGTAATGAAAATGGAGCCAAGTCGAAAAAGGGACCTCCACATAAAATACTTATATAACAACACGAAAAAAGCAGCAGCAATAACATGTTATTTATAACAACAAAATGGCAAACAAGATTAAAAGGTCAAAAATGCGCCAAAGAGAAAATATCCACTTAAGGAAATTGCTACTGCACATCAAGGGAATTTTCAACTCTTTTTGGACGGACTATAACAATTTATTATTAAATAATTATTAGTTTTATTCCATTTCTTTTATAATCTGTACTAAAAAAGTGTACGGAATCTTTGGATGTTTAAATAATTTATACCGAAAAAGACATCGCAGATAATCACCCCTACCGAGGTGCGAGGTATTCGTTCGGAACGGAATTTTCTCCGATTTTTACGAAATATGTATCCGTTTCAACATAACTTTCGGAAAAATTCTCCGATGACATATAGCGAATTAATTTTACACAACAACTTTTAACAAAATCAACTTTTATTTTATTAAAATACTTAAATTGTATGACCTGTCTGTTGTCGGCTGAGGGTTGAACTGACTCCCTGGTGATTGTGTTGTCTATTTATATGTTTGAGTGGTGTATGTTTTGGGGTTGTTATTTGGTTGCGCTGGTGACGCTGTCAAGTGGGTGATCGTAAATTATCTAGAGCAGATTATTTATCGTCACATTCGTCCTGCGTACGAGTGGCTTGGATCGGATTTCGTCCTATCATTATGCGCACATGTGGTTTGGTTCGGGTGTCTTCTGTGGGTAACTTTAAGGCGTCGATCGTGGGAATTGATTTGTAAACTGACCGTGGGAATCGATCTTGGAAGTCGATCGTGTTAACTCTCCTCCTAGTCAGTAGAAGATTGTCCCAATCTTTCTTGAATAAGGATGTGCGCTCTGCTTTCGGTTGCTTCCATGAGTTCGATGACATCTTGGTTAGTACGCTTGGCTTTGAATAATTTGTAATATTTATATATCTTAATGATGGCGAATGTGGTTACAATTATGAATAGAATTGTTGATAGTCCCCACAATATCGGGTGTTCTTTAACTTCTGTTACATATGGCTCAATGTGGTCAATATTTGTGTATTTTAAATCTGAGTTAAGTGAGCTTACAAATTCAAGTATTGTTATTTTGGAAGGTTTACTTAATTTTATGTGTTCCACTATTTTATTCTTAAAATTAACATATGTTTTATTATCTATTGTAACATTTCTTTCAAATTGGATTAAATTTATTCCTGATAATTCTTTGTTATGAGAGCCGGTAATAACGATACTCCCTTCGGTGATTATTTCTACAGGTAAATTTCTTTCTTTAATCTTCGTGCAGTTCGCTTCAAAATTATTGAGTAGTTCTGTTAGGCAGTTAGGAGTGTGAAGAATAAGGCAAAAGTCATTGTTTAATTCTCTTTTACATTTGGTATTATAAAACTGCTTATGAAATTTAATTACTTCTTTTGGTATAATAATTTGTCCACCGTTTACATTATTACTTCTGGTTTTGTAATGATTACCCAAAGCAAAAACTTTCGGATATCTAATATACACAACAATAATTTCGTTTTTTTGAACAATCTTGAACTCGGATGCGTCTAATACATCGGTTATGGATACTTTTTCTTTTTCTTTATTTATTATATTTTTGATTTCATCTACATCTAGGATTAATGTATTTAAAATATTTGATTTGCTTAAATTAATTGTGTTTATTATTTCTCTTAATTCTACTGCTATGTATTTAACAATTCTAATTTTTTTGGTTTCTTTGGAAATTAGTTCAACATTTAACTTTTCCGTTGCTTTAAACAATTGAGTATTTATGGCTATTTGTTTATTATTTGACGCGATTAACTCTTGTAGCTTAAGTTCTATTTTTATGACATCATCGTGGTCTGGGGTACCAGAAATCCACTTCCACAGGGTTCCTATCTCGTTTATACCTCTACGTACCCTATTCCTGATTAATAATTGACTTAGTAGTTTATTCGCTGCTTCTAATTCCTGTTTTAATTCATCTGAAGGTTTTTTCTCAACTGATATACTGCCTAAAATCTCCGTATATGAAGTTAGATTAATTAGGTGGAAAATTTCTCCGCTTTCTGTGTAAATTGCAGCTGTTGCATCCTCTACTAAAATGTATTCATCTTTAGAATAGTCCGTTATTTGTTGGCCCGCTGTGGAGGCAACTAGCATCAAGATTAAAAGCATTATCTGTAAAGTTAATTTCTTATATTATCTTTGTGAATCTGTCTATTATTTATATCTATTACGATATTCCCTAAGTCTCTCTTGACCTTCTTTTTGACATATAGAGGTTTGTTTTTACTTCTCCTTTGACCTGTATCTACGAAAATTGTTTCTCCTTCTTCATAAGTTTTATTTTTCCTATGCTTATTAAAATATCTTATCATTTTCTGTTGATGAAAACCTATTTTATCCTTAGTTTCTTCGTTAGCTTTATAATTGTGGAATATGTCGATTGGTCTTTTATCTGTTACCATATGAATTGTTTCATTATATTTCTTAGTGGCTAGAGGCATAATATCTTTAATGTCTGTTAAATGCGCAGATTCTTTTACTATTCTTATAAGTTCTGTAAGCGTAGAATGGATTCTTTCTATGGTTCCATTGCTTTTTGAATGAGCGGGTGCTGTAGTTTTATGATTGATGTTTAAAAGGTTGTAGGCACATTGTGCAGAAGGTGAGCAAAACGCAGACTCGTTATCGGTGATCAAAGTTTTTACGTTACCAAATATTGGTAACAATTCAATCATCCTATCTTTCGCTTCGGTTTTTGAGCTTACTTGAGTGGTTATTAGATATTTAGAGAATGGATCTGCCATTGTGAGGAAGGTTGCATTGTCGCAGTAATAAATGTCTGCGTGGACACGTTCTCCTCCTTCTTTAGGAATTGGAGTCTCTCCAATTGGCTGTTTATTGGGGTGTCTCTCGTATTTGTTTTTTTTACATATTTCACATCCAGCATTTATTTCCAAAATTCGTTTGAATGCGTTTGGCCAGTAATATTTGTTAATGATTTGCTTGTATACTTCTTTAGCTTGTCTATGAGCTCTGTTGTGTTCATTCGTGACTATTTTTAATTGTTCTTCCTTTTCCGTTATATCTTCTACTATTTGATTGCAAAATATAAATTTTATTGTTGGGAATTGTTGCAAAAGTTTATTTTGAATTCTAGAGAATGTCTCCTCGGTACTATATATACCTATAGTTAGACCCTTCTCGGTAATTTTTTTAATTTTTCCTAGTATTTCGGAATCTTTAAATAAAATTGTGTGTCTCCAGTAACCTGGGTGGATTTCTTTTGAAATAATGTTGTTATTTAAAGCTTCGTAAAAAATAAATTGCGTTTTAAAACTATTAATTTTTTGGTTTACTCTTTTGATTTTTGGTATGGGGCTACTCTCTGCACTATGTACAGTCCCTTCAATTGATGATTCGTCGGCGTTCATCATGTGTAGCTCTTGTCTGCTAAGAGCGTCGGCAACAACGTTTTCTTTCCCTGGTTTATAAATAATATCCGGAGCGTACTCTTCTATGAATGCGCGCCATCTTTTAATCTTCGCGTTAGGGTTCTTGTCGCCAATCGCGAATGTCAGTGGTTGGTGGTCCGTATATATGCGGATTCCACTTACGCCATATAAGTAGTTTCTTAAATTTTTTAATGCCCAAACGATTGCGAGTAGTTCCTTCTCATTTGTCGCGTAATTTTCTTCTGTCTTGCTAAGAGTTCGGCTTATAAAGATAATCGGTTTTTTTTCTTGGCTGAGCACTGCACCTATGGCTGAGTTGCTAGCATCTGTCGTAAGCTCAAATCTGCTATTAAAATCGGGTTGGTTAAGCGTTATTTGCTCGCATAGCCTATCTTTTAGTGTGTTAAACGCCTTGATAGCTTCGTCGTCAAACTCGATTGCTATTTTCTTACTATTATTTTGCCCAGTTCGGCCATTTTCTCCTCTGAGATATTTTGTAAGGGGTTTAGAAATCATTGCATAATTCCTTATAAATTTGCGGTAATATCCGGATAGTCCTAAAAATGATCTAAGTTGCCGTAGGGTCTTAGGTTGGGGGAATTCTTTAATACACTCTGTCTTTTTCGGATCCATTTTAATACAGTTGAAGGATACTATGTATCCCAGAAATTCTACTTCTTTCATGAAGTATTTTTATTTTTCGCTAGAAATCCGCATGTTTGCTAGACTTAAGGCTTTAACTATTTCTTCAATGTGTGCCAAATGTTCTTCTTCGGTTTCCGAAAAGATTATTACATCGTCGATGTAGACGTGGCAAAATTTTCCTATGTATTCACGGAGTATGTCATCCATGGCTCCTTGAAATATTGAGGGTGCGTTTTTCAATCCGAAGGGCATCCGAAGGAATTCATACTTTCCATTATTAACGCTAAATGCCGTTTTTTCTCTATCACTCTGTTCCATTAGAATTTGGTGAAATCCACTTTGAAGGTCCAAAGTAGTGAAAAACCTTGCCTTCCCTAGATTTGCTAAAATCACTGCGGTATCGGCCATTGGATATTTTTCCGTTTTAGTGAATGAATTTAGTTTTTTGTAGTCGATCACCAATCTATGTTTCTTTGAACCGTCTTCATTGAGACCCTTTTTGTCTACAACCCAGACAGGAGAGTTGTATGCGCTTCTGCTAGGTTGTATAATATTGTTCGAGAGGAGATTTCCTATTTCTTCGTTCACAAAGTTAGCTACAGATTGTGGATAAGGGTAACCCTTTGTCCATATGGCAGCGTCATTCGTAGTATGTATGCGACATTTTACGCTTGTGTTATATGGGAGAGAATTTAGATTTTCCGTAAACACTCCTTGGTATTTCCTTAAAATCTCTTTTAGCCTTCCCTTGTGATCATTGCTTTCTAGGTTAATCTCTAAACTGTTAATTAATTGATCACTGAATATCAAGGGTATTATGCCCTGGTCATATTCTAGTGTCGAGTCCCTTATGTTAATGTTGCCTTTTACTTTACGTAATAATTTAATGCCAATGATCGCGTCGTAATCTTTAAGTTTATTTAATTCAAAAAATCGTTCCTTAACTCCTAAAATGTTTATTTCTTGAAATGTTTTAATAATGCTTGTTCCGTGAACGCTTTTTACTTTAGATGGGATGTCTAATATTTTATTAGAAAACAGTCCAGGTTTTACGTAACTATGCGTGGCACCTGTGTCAATTAAAATGTTGAATATTCTACCCGACTTACTATCCGTTCTTCTTATATATGGTAAGTCGTGCCTTAATCTAAAAAATGATCGCCTTCGCTTAAGTTGTGCAACCGGGGGACTTTGTTTATAGGTACTTGGGCGCTATTCGGCCGCTCTCTTTTATATGCGTTACTATAATCCCGTGTTGCGTTATTCGGGTTCCTATAATTACTGCGGTTAGGATTTTCCCAATGTGATCTCTTATATTGGTTTTGCCGTTGAGGCACGAAATTCCCACTAGTGGTATCCATTCTCATTGGATAATGTTGATTATGGTTAAAGTTATTTTGGGGAATATAATGTTGTCTACCGTTGGGTTGTTGGGGTATCTGCCTTGGGGTTTGTCTTTCGGTGAAAGTTTTAATACGACTTTCATTCGTTTCTATTTCCTGTGCTCTAGCTAGAGCGTTTGGAAGGTCCCCAGGATTAAGTGCGAACACGATGTTACTGGCAGGTTGGTTTAAACCAGTAACGAAGACTCTTAATGCGTTCTGCCGTGCTCTATCTGTCAAGCATTCGGTTTGCGCCGTTCTTGGACCATAGGTCATAATTGTTTTATTTATTATAAGGGTAAGTACCTTTGTTACATTGTCGTAGAACTCTTGTAATGATTTTCTATCCTGTCGCATATTGCTCAATTCTGTCTCTAGCATGTGTACTGGCCTTTTATCGCTGTACGTTAGATCTAGTCGTCCTAATATCGCGTCAATATTGAGTGGTGTCCCGTGGCTTGTTAAAACGTCGTTAGCTTTCCCTACTATCTTGTTTCTAACTATATTTACAACTGAATAATACCTAGCACCACCTTTACACGTTTCGTATACCTTCATTGCGTTTGTTAACGCCGTACGCCAGGAGACGTAATTATCCCCATCAAAATTTGGTAAGCACTTTGCTACTTCTAACCCTTCCCCATCTTTTACTGTAGGATCTATTGTTATATCCTTGTATGATTCGATATCATCACAAGGGGAAAGTGAGGCTAACTGTCCTGTAAGGAATTCTATTTGTTTCTGTAACCCTGCTGTGGATTCCGCCACCAGTTTACCTACGATTGCCGATAGCTGTTCCGCTGTCATATTCATATTGCTACGTTTATAAATTTCTGATTAACGCGAATTGATAGTTTGGAAAATAACTCTTAGGTTAAATACTTAAATTAACACAGTTTGTCTTTATATATATATAACAATAACTTTAAAATTCCTTACGCGGATTTACTTTGCTGTTACTGGAGCTTCGGCTGCTTATGTGCCTACTTTTCCTGATCTGTTGGTTCACTTGATGTGTCCTTGGTTGCTGCCAGGTGCTTTACGTCCGGAAGTCTTTTTTGAGTTCGGTGGAGTTTGTTAATCAAACCCTTTCCCTCGTTGTTCAGATTTATATTTGAATTTTTCTATTTAATTTTTGGTGGTTCACGCCGCGGAAGGATAATTGGTATTTTTTCCTTCTTGACTGCGGTAGTGGTTTCACTTATGTAGTTGCTTTGCTTAATGTTCGAGAGGTGATGTTTTATTTTTACTTCACTTCGATTACTACACTTGATTTGCACTTTTTTAAACGTGTCCCTGCTCGGGCGCCAATTAATTTTACACAACAACTTTTAACAAAATCAACTTTTATTTTATTAAAATACTTAAATTGTATGACCTGTCTGTTGTCGGCTGAGGGTTGAACTGACTCCCTGGTGATTGTGTTGTCTATTTATATGTTTGAGTGGTGTATGTTTTGGGGTTGTTATTTGGTTGCGCTGGTGACGCTGTCAAGTGGGTGATCGTAAATTATCTAGAGCAGATTATTTATCGTCACATTCGTCCTGCGTACGAGTGGCTTGGATCGGATTTCGTCCTATCATTATGCGCACATGTGGTTTGGTTCGGGTGTCTTCTGTGGGTAACTTTAAGGCGTCGATCGTGGGAATTGATTTGTAAACTGACCGTGGGAATCGATCTTGGAAGTCGATCGTGTTAACTTAGCGCACCTTGTCGCATTGCGTGGAAGGAGCCCCGTTATACCACTTACTTTTGACAGCTACACCTCACATTTTTTCCGAAGCTCCCCTGCAACTTATTGCTGCGGAATTATGTTATTATGTAATGAACGCATTTACCTAAATCGGATACTTCGATAGGGTACGGATTCCAGAACATCTCTTTTAAAGAGAACACGTCCCCGTTTTTGTCAGCGATCTACTTTACACTTTCTTTTTCGCTTGACTCTTTTTTGTCCTCTTTATTTGTTCTTCATTTTTAATACCTTCAATTTCAATATTAATGCAATTTCTTCATTTTAAATCTTTTAAGTTTCCGATATATTTTATTTCTTTTCTGTTGTTGATTGTGAAGTATGTCCTCTTTTTTCGTTTAAGGTATATGGACACCCTGCGATAGGAGTGAATGACTCTATATGACCCTGAATTAAAATTAAACGATTGCTTACTTTTTGGGGTACGTAAATTGCATTCCTTTATGGGTAAATGATTCGCTCCATCGAAAACAGGTTCTTATCCTAGATGACTTATTCTTGAAAGAGTTACTATGGTAACATTGCGGCGACAAATTCAATGTCACAAAAATGCTTTCAGTTAACTGATAAGCACTTGGTATGGAGAACTATTGCTTCCATAGTCACATCGAGTCGTCCTTTGATATAAAAATATTGGATTAATTGTTGCCCTCGGTCAAGTTTATAGAACTAAGAATATAGGTGGAGTTGATATTGCCAGACAGGACGCAAAATAAAAATAAAGCGTTTGATTTTTCTCTTCGATTTTCCAAGGTCTGCATATTCAGCAACTTTAATCGACTTATGTAGGAGGGAAGATGACTTTCGGGGTCCCAATGTAAATCACGTAATCCAAAATGAAGAAATTGCTTTTGAATGCTTTCAATTCTTGAAATTCCACATTCGTAGCTTGCACATCAAACAATACTAAAATATTCCAAAACATGTTGGACTAGAGAACTGTGTAGAAGTTTGTGTATAAGTCACAATCGGCTTCTTGCCTCAAACCTGTACTTCTCTACTTTGAGTTCGTTATCTTTCCGTTTCTCAAAATCAAATGATCGCAACTCCATCCCGTCTATTGCCACTTTTCATAGTCGTTGGGATTTGGGAATTAATGTTAAACGAGCTATAAATTCTGGCCGAAGTGCTTCCCGCTTTCTGTCGCTTTCTCTTTTGACCAGAGTTCGGAATTACTGTCCAACGAGTCGTACATTCTGCCCAAACTGTCTCACAAACCGTTTACTGTCGATTTTTGCTGTCATCAGAGTTTTGAAAGCACTACCCAATGAGTACATTTCATAAAGTCATACTTTAAAATTGTGTATTATTCAGACGCTAGAAAACCCATCACAAAAATCTCTACTGCTTTTGCAGTATATTGCATATCTTTTGCATGAGAGACTCCCTCAATGTAAAAATTCCCTTTCACATCTCAAAGCTATGCCCTTTGTTCACCGACTTCACTTGTGTGTCTAGAAATGGAATTGGCTTTTCACCCCAGGTGGAATGATTATAGTTTTGTTTTAAAAAAAGTCCGCCACTCACTGCCCTTTCGCAGAGCATTGTCGACATAATATGGTCCTACATGCAACTCCCTCGTACACCCTAAAAGGCTTTACAAGCTGCCAAACTGTTTCCAAGCACTCCTGGCTCATTACCTAATCACACTTTTAACCCAGATAGCCTTTCATGTCTTTCGGTCGCGTTCTTTGTCGAAAACAAATCGACTCCCAAACCTTTGCCATTAAGCGCAGAGATTTCTCCAAAAACTCTGGAATCCCTGCAGCGATCGTGTAACTGCAACCAAATTGCCACTGACAATAAAAGTAGGTGAGAAACGTCAGCGGTCCATTGATAATACCTGGCCCCGTTCACCTCCTTCGCTAATCCGGCTCTCAGATCTGCATAATAATTGAACTTCCGAAGGTGACGATCGATTATCATAGCCGAGGTTCGGATTGCAGTTAGTGCTGGTTGTATAACACCTGGAATGAATGGCATTTTAATGACGTGACGTGTGAACCGTCTTCGATGTAAATGAAATGGATCACGAGAGAGACTCCTTTTCTCTGTTAAAAGCAAACACAAACGGGTTTTGTGGGAAGTTGAAAGAATCGTCGTCATCATCGGCTGATGTATAAGTATACCTAAAGCCGGAACGAACAACGAGGCGAAAGAAAGAATTGCAAACTCACTTTCGATTTCGTTCCAACATCGAGTCATCGCCAACAGTGACTCTTCTTCATCGCCAAATCAAAGCGTCTTCTGTGTTGTGTATAACTTCTATTTTTGTGTCTCGCTGTCGCTGATGGTCGTGCCTTGCGGAGCTCGAGAAACCATAGACAGACACAGACGACGGTATACGGGTAGACCTCAGTCGGCGGTACGTGTCTTGGGAAACTAGGTCGCAGCTTTATTAGCATCTAAGTGTGGAGAACGTGGTGGAGAGGGTTTCGTTTTTATTTCCCCCTCCTTTTGTTGGTGTTCTCTCCCGATTGATCATTTTTGTGCTCTGTAGCTGTGTGGAGTATTGTTTTTTCTTATTCGTGTCTATCGGCAACAGATGAGGTATTGTTATTATTTTTCATTCAGATGTGGGATTTTCTGGAAACCCATAGACTTGCTCGTGTAATGAGGGTTTCTACTGCTGGTATTCATCCTTTGTGTTCCGCGTGACAGTAGACATGTTCTTATGGTTCGTTAGCTCTGCTGTGGCCAGAATGAGAGGGTTTCCTTAGCTATGGACCGGTGGATGTGAATATTGCGCAACAGTTTGTTCCCCCTATAGGTACCTATAGGAAGGAGGCGGACGCCAAAGAATGGAGAACATAAAATGCTGCCATTAATCGAAGCTTAGATCTTTATGGAAGTTGAATGGTTATTGGATTTGTTGCAGATTGCAGTGAATATATGGCTGGGAGTGAATGGTACTTAATGGAGGTTGCTTTTCGTACCTTGATGGATGGTTGTAATTTTTTTATTATAAGGTTGAACAGCAACGGTAGGTGGAAAAGTCATCAGGGTTAGGTATGCCTGGGGGAACTAGTTTTCCATTTCATGAGTAGTGGCGACGATCTGAAGTTGAATACTCGCTTTGTTGGTGCCAGTGCTCCATAAGGAACTATTTTGTCCCCAGCTCGGTTCTTATTCTCCATGTAACTGATGTGCTTTGATCGAGGAACGACGACACTCTTTATAACTTTCCCTCTCAAAAATCGTTCCTAGATCACATAGGTGGTCAGAGATGATACGTACTTGCAAATCAGTTCTCTAAATGAAGATCTGGACACAATTTTGAAGTAGAGGCTTTGTTGGTTTTCATGAAAAGACGACACAGCTTGACCATTTTATTGGAAAAAATGTCACTGCTCAAAGTGGGCCACTAACCACTCTAATTTGAAGGAATCCAAGCACCTTCTTGAAGTCGCATATACTGCAGAAGAAACATGTCACCATCTTTTCGGGACTTATGTCCCACTAAAGTGAGACATAAGTCGCTGCCTTATTTTAAAATGTATTTCAAACTCGTGTCCTAAAACGATATGAATTGAAACAAAATGCCATAATATTACATGACGCGTTCTGTAACTGTGTGAATCGAAAACTATATCACATGGAACATTTCGATATGAAAACCCTGGAAATTTGTAATATATTCAGGTTCCGTAACTATCAAGAGCGATAAAATATTCAACTGTCGAATTTTATCATGAAACTCAAAGCTTGCGGTTATAAAGTATTAAAACAAAAAATTAATTTCATACCGCTGTTCTAATAGTGCGTTTATTTGTGATGCTTCCCACACGTATGCATCATAAGCAGCTCCACCAAACCTTGCAAATCCTCCTAAAATCTTTAGATTGTAATCACATATCTGAAATGTGGGTACGACCATAATTTTCATTGTTAAATTATCATAAATGTTACATTACAATTACTAATTGTACGTTATTTGAATGGTAACCCTAACGGTTTAAAGTAGCAATTTTCTACGTCTTGCTTAGGTCTCTTAATCCGAACGTGGGTACAATCTACTGCTCCAATAATCCCTGGGAATCCAGTCATTTCATTAAATCTAATTGAATTTCGTGAACAATTGATTGATAAAAGATGTAAGCCGTGTACTAACTTTTGGTTTATCTCATTGTATTCCTGAGGGGTTGGAAACTTGATGTATTTGGACATCATTTTGTTTTGCAAAACATCAGCCACTTCCGAAACCACTCGAGAAACCATAGTCCTACTATTAGCCGCAGAAAAATAATGGCTCTCTCTCTAAAAGGACCCAGTTGCAAAAAAAAAGTGAAGCGGCACAAACCCGAATCGGGATTGGAATAAATGTATTCCTTTGCCCTTTGAACAATAATGTGGACTTAGCTCGTCAATAATTATCCGAACTGAACCACGGGAAAACGATACAACTCCCGAAATCTTGCTTCTGGCATTTCAAAAGGGTTTGTGCTATCTCTTAGTAGGTACATGCCTTTGAATCCGTAACATGTTACGCCTATCGTATATTCTTCACCCAAAATTAGTGAAAAGCTAAACATTTTCAAAAACAACTATACTGAAAATCCTTGTGAAATAATTTTCAATTTGTATTGTTTTGTTTTGCAGTATTTTGACAGCTTTGAGAAATCTTTCCAAAATTCCCATGAAATTAAAAATTACTACAGAATACTTTTCGCATAGAGTTAGAGAACTCCAATATTTTCCAGATGCGATAAACAGCGGAATGCTTTGTTCCTAAGTTTTCGATGCGAAAAGTTATCGCATGAGTTACAGAACATGGGCACTGGTGACATCTTTCAAGAGGGTTATAACTATAACCGTATACTGCTGGATCACCCAAGACTCATATTCTTCAAGCGATCCTAAACTTTGTATCTTCCGTTTGACAAAAAAATCAATCTTAGTCCTATTTCCCACAGCCATGCACTTTAGAAACGTTGTCAGTTGTGTTATAATAAATGTAGAATTCAAATTGCGTCAAAATTTTCCCAGTTATATAGCTTCTTAGTTATCTGTCATGCTATCTATCATGCGACTATAAGTTTTTTATACTTCATTTTCACTTTTTTTCGCTCATTTTCTACAAAGGCAAAAATACAATAAGTTTAGAAATTTGCAGCAGGGTTGTACCACTTTTCTCTCATGCGATTAACAAATTTTGAACGATCCGCAGCTCTTTCTTAACACAAACTACCGAAACGAAAATGTTGCTCAGGCCCCCACATATTGCTGATAAAACGAATAAAAGTCATGAGAAACTTTGGTGACAATCTCACTGACTTGCTATTTTTGTTATGCGATCTATCATGCGATTGAGAGTGTTTTGCTTATCTTTGTATTAGAGTTCTCTTAGGCGATATGGACATTTTTCGAATGATCACCAGCTCTCTGTGAAGTTTAAGTAGCGATGGACCTTCTCAATCACTTATTGCTGGTACGACAAATAAGAACCATGACCGTGAGTTAATTAATAGAAATATTTGCTATTTGTGCTATGCGATACGTGTACCTATATCATGCGACACAAATTTGTGTTGAAGGTTGCTCCTCAGATATCAATTACTTACCGTTTAAAAATTTGAATCATAGACACACCCATAGACTTCCTTCATGAGATCTATCATGCGATATCCAAATGCGATTGCTTTTAAAATTTGAATAATAGACTTAAGAAATCCCTCCATCTCAATTCCTGATCAAATAAATCATTTCGCTTGACGACAATTGGGTCAACCAGTCATTGGCTTGACATTTTGGCTCCATTCCCGCGCTCAAAAAAACAAAGCCCAGACGTATTCGCCAATATCAATCATCACAGCCCCCTGAACGCTCAAACTTGTTGTTTGTCTTTTATTTCTTTTGCGAATGTGTTTTCTTTTCTTTTCACTTCTTTTGCAGTAGCAACAGCCGCCGTTAGATCGAAAGTGAGTGTGGGCTCTGTGGGCATACCACAAGACGCCATCGAAAGTAAAAGTTAAAGTCCAAGGTCGATAGGATGAGAGTGATAGTCTGACATTGACAAATAGAAGATCACCGCCTGACAGATGCAGTTTCTTCTGCCATGGCTTACGTGGCACAAAGGGCACCTACTTGCGCTGCTTCTGAAAAAAAGGGAAAGGGATCGAATTTGACACCAAAAAAAATGCTAATTCGCTCGTGACACACATTTCGCATCAACTATATCTGACGTTCGATCCACTAGCTCAGTGAATGCGAAAAGAGGGCCCACCTCTAATGTCTTTAAATCTGTTTTTCGTTAGCTTTGCTGTGGGTTTTTGTGTATTTTCTTCTTCTTCACTTTGATTTTCTATTCAATCGGCCTTGAAAGTGAAAAGATGTCACACTTTCGCTTTTCGATTACGCTTTGGATTGAGATCAGGCTTTGCTACCTGAATCATTAATAACAATGGCACAGTGTGGCCGCTCATACGTGACTAGGCAAATTGACTTCTTGTTGGTTGTATTGCCACAGGCGGCCGGCGCGCGGGGGGATTTGGAATTATGGCAAACAGTAGGCTTCATTTAGTGAGTCGTGCTATGTCAATTAAACCATGGCTGAGTGCGGCGATATGATCGCACAGGCTAAGACTTTATCGTCCCCAATGCATGTTCGAACTACAAATGGGCTGTAATGTTGGTTTTTGTTGATGGCTGCATGCGACTGTTGTTGTTTTTGTGCGGCGGCAGCGGTGTTCGGTGTGTGGGATGAATAAGGCATTTTAATTGGCTTGCAGAGAAAATTTTCGGTAGTTCACGAATGGCGGTGGACACGTCCCAATTTTGTGTTGTGGTTTTCTTAAGATGCCATCGACGATACCAAATTTGGGTCTCGGTTTTTGATTAAAACTAAGACAAGTTTAGAGGGGACCCATTTGGCTGTTATTAATGGGTGTTTGAATCATGTGGGTAAACAATGTGTTATGTGTCATGTTATGTATACGTTGTGTGGCATGTAGTTCCGGGTTAAAGGTAGGGATAATGGCCAGTTATTTGAATTCGTGACAAAATGTGTTGCGAAGGAGTTGGTCGTGTTTTCCTCTGACTTTATGTTCGTTTGATGAATCTTATCTGTCAAGTTTGGCTGATTTTCTGTCATCAGATAAAGGTGTCATGCGATATCTGTAAACTACGGTAGATTTGCGTGGATATAAAGGGTGATTTTTTAGCTGGTTTGGTTTTGGCAACACTGGTTTTGACAGCTGACGTGTGTTTAGTACCTTGTGTCACTGTCAAACACCTTCAGTTTGGTTTGCAATTTAACCATGGATCGTCTTACAAATGAACAACGCTTGCAAATTATTGAATTTTACTATCAAAATTCGTGCTCGGTTCGAAATGTTCATCGCGCGCTGCTTCCATTTTATGATCGGCATTCTCGACCTTCTGAGCAGTCTATTCGGAAGATTGTGACCAAATTTCGCACCAAATTTACTTTGTTGGACATTAAACCACCAACACGTTTACGTACTGTGCGTAGTGAAGAAAATATTGCGGCCGTATCAGCTAGTGTGACAGAAGACCGCGAAATGTCGATTCGGCGCCGTTCCCAGCAGTTAGGCCTTTGTTACAGCACTACGTGGAAAATTTTGCGGAAGGATTTGGGCGTAAAGCCTTTTAAGATACAGCTGGTGCAAGAACTAAAGCCAGCCGACCTACCACAACGCCGAATTTTTGGTGAATGGGCTCTTGGAAAGCTGGCCGAGGATCCGCTTTTTTATCGAAAAATTGTGTTCAGCGATGAGGCTCATTTTTGGTTGAATGGGTACGTAAATAAGCAAAATTGCCGCATTTGGAGTGAAGATCAGCCAGAAGCATTGCAACAGCTACCAATGCATCCCGAAAAAGCCACTGTTTGGTGCGGTTTATGGGCCGGCGGCATTATTGGCCCATATTTCTTCAAAGATGATGCGAATCGCAGCGTTACTGTCAATGGTGAACGCTACCGAGCGATGATAACAAACTTTTTTTTGCCCGAAATGGAAGTTCTTGACTTGCATGATATGTGGTTTCAACAAGACGGTGCCACATGCCACACAGCACGCGAAACAATGGCGCAATTGCGAGGCGAGTTTGGTGAACAGTTAATTTCACGTTTCGGGCCGGTCAATTGGCCGCCTAGATCGTGCGATTTGACACCATTAGATTATTTTTTGTGGGGGTATGCCAAGGCTAATGTGTATAGGGACAAGCCCGCTTCGATTGACGCACTGGAAGCCAACATCCATGCATTCATTCGTGAGATACCGGCCGATATGTGTGAAAGAGTATGCCAAAATTGGACTCAGCGGATGGGCTACCTGAGACGCAGCCGCGGTCAACATTTGCATGAAATTATCTTTAAATATTAAATTGCAAGGTTCAAACTATCGATTCAAATAAATATTTCATTAATTTTTTCGAATTTTTTGTGTTTTTTTTTTTAAAAAAGTTTTAAACCTCTTAAAAAATCACCCTTTACTACTTTAAGAATAACAGACATTCGGTAAAGACAGTGAAGTTGCGTTGAGTAGGTACTTCTATGTTTTATCTCATGCAATTTGTGTCTTATGATGCTCTGTTTTATCTGCGCCAATCAGTTTAATCTCATGTTTATATGAACAGTATACCTACGTTTCTTTCGGAATTAACACCTGACATAGTTTAACAAGCGAATTTGTGTTGCTTCTGAAAGATTGACGACTTTATTTCATTTTGTTCTGTAACAGGAAAAGCTGCTTGATTACCAATGTTTGGCCTTCTGTTAAATATTTTTCTGTCGTCGTTTTCACTTTTTAGTTCAGGCAATTCTGATAGCAATTCTGTATAAGTATTATAGATGTTTTCATCCTGATTTAAGTCAAACGCCAATATATTTTATCTCATGCGATAATGCGCACTGGGCATAGTTATACCTACTACAGAATTTGATCCAAGCTACGACTTTTGTGAATTTTTCCTGATGGAGGAGATCTTCTCAATTTTTCGTAAATGTATCACGTTTTAGCTTCTTTTTTATTGTTTTTCTGTCATGCGATCTGTTGATAGTAAGACATTCGGTTGTGTGTCAAACCTTCTCATCTCTTTTTAAGAAATATTAAACATTAAGGAAACTATTTTGTTCATGAAAGTTTATCTCATGCGATATAAAGGGTTTTTCAATAAGAGCGCTACAATTTTTTTTTTAAATAAAACAAAAACGGTTTTGGATATCAATGAAATTCTTTATTCCTGTGAAAGTCGTTTTCTTTTGCATGGCCACCACGGGCACGCTTGCAGAAGTTCAGACGCTGAACCCAATTTTCGACGGTTTTCAAGCATAAATCGGCCGATACTGCTGCAATTTCACGTTCGATATTCGTACGAAGTTCATCAATCGTCGCTGGCTTGTTGTCATAGACCATAGACTTGACGTAGCCCCGCAGGAAATAGTCTAACGGCGTCAAATCGCACGACCGAGGCGGCCAAGCGACTGGAACATTTCGTGAGATAACACGTTCTCCAAACTTTGTTTCCAATAAATTGATTGTGACATTCGCTGTGTGGCTTGTGGCGCCGTCCTGTTGAAACCACATGTCCTCCAAGTCCATATCATCCAATTGGGGCCAAAAATATTCGGTTATCATTGAACGGTAGCGATTCCCATTAACAGTAACGTGCCGGTCTTGATCATCACGGAAGAAGTACGGCCCAATGACGCCGCCAAAAAAACTGTAATTTTTTCGGGATGCAATGATGACTCATGGAGTACGTGTGGATTGCTGCCTGACCAATACCGCATATTTTGTTTATTGACGAAGCCATTCAGCCAGAAATGAGCCTCATCGCTGAAGATGATTTTTCGATGAAAATCCGAATCATTTTCAGGTTGTTGCTCAGCCCAATTCACGAACATACGACGCTTCTGGTGGTCAAGCGGCTTCAGTTCTTGCGTCAATTTAATCTTGTAAGGATGTAGGCCAAGATATTTTCGCAAAATTCGCCACAACGACGTCACAGAGATGCCCAACGCTTGAGAACGACGTGTGAGACACACATTTGGGCTTTCTTCAACTGAAGCCTCAGCGTCAGCAATATTCTCGACACTACGGGCACTTCTTTGTCTCACTGGCACGGGAACATTTTGTACTGTGCCTGTGGATTCAAATTTTTCCACTAGACGCTCAATTGTTGATCTGCTAGGACGATTATGACGACCATAAATTGGACTCCGAATTTCGGTAGTAAATTTTAATAATTTCGACTCGTTGTTGGCTCGTATATCTTTCCATCATGAAATGGCAAACCTTACTGAAGAGAAATGTCAGAGCGGCAAGAAATTCGGCGTCGTTTGCTGTCCCTGTCGCTCTACTTTTGTAGCGTCCCTGTTGAAAAACCCTTTATATGGACAATTTCATCTCTTCGCGATTAACACTGAAAATAGTTTTATGATCGAATTTGATCCGACTGACGACTTTTGTGCCTTCTGTTCTGGTATAGGCCTATAGGGCAGGTAACAAATTTGTGGTATTTGTATCCCATCTTGATTTCTTTCGGACGTTGTGCTGTTTTGTGATTTATGATTTGTTGAAAATTTGATTGTCCGTCCTCATCGCTTTCATCAAAATATTACACATTACGTGAAACAAATTTATTTTTCAATGTGTTAAGTCTCATGACACTGCAACCATATTTCGTATCCCATGCGATATGTAGCATACATTTTTTTTCGGGGTGAGCACTGGACATCGTTCTACGAGCCACAAATTTTGTGCATAGGAAAGTCTAATTTCTTTGTCGTATGTCATGACTTGCTTACTCTTGGATATTTTTCTGTCATGCGATCTTTGATATCTAAGGCATTCTTTTGTGTCATAACTCATCGTATACTTTCAGGAAACGATTTTCTTTTCAAAATATGTTTTCAACATAGTATATGTATCAGCTTATTGCCGCTAATATTTTTTATGTCATGCAATACGTTTATTTGTGTATCACTTATTAGGAAATTGTATCTGAAAAGGTTGAATTTCTGTTGTTCATTTCCCTAAGTGGCTTAATAAGTTATCTACTCCATTAGAAAGTCCATAGGTCTCATGAAATATCTCTCAAAATCATGCAACGCTTTCTGATTTATCACCATCATAAATAATAGGTAATCCCAAACACGGGTTAAATATTTCAAAAGTGACTTACTTCAACTTCTCAAAAGTAAAGCATTTCCTCCTAAAAAAAATTGACCCCCCCAAACCTATCCACACACTAAGCCCGCATATACCTACAGCACCACTTAGATCCAAGAAAGGACACATCTACCAATCAAAAAGCCCACCGCACCGCGCACATATCTCTGGTATACCCATTTTAATTGTATTTCCGCAGCTGCCGCCGATCAACTTCAAGATCCGGCACTTATCGGCATCTCCATCGCCACTCTTCTCAATACGTCACAAAAGTCTATTCCATTGCAACCAACATGTACACCACGATCAGCTGACGGCATCAACATCATCTGAAAAAAAGCGCGGGATTTTCATTCCGAAGCCCACTTGCGCTGTATAGTTGCAGTGCAACCGAAACCGCACAGTGGGTATCCCATCAAATCAAAGGCGCTACAACCATCTCAATTCTCCAAGACAAGACTCAACTTACGATACGACGACTTTGAGGCCTCGCAAAGAGTGTGAATTTGTGAGCTTCCCCTACCATACCCCTTGGCCCGGCTATAAACGTTCTCCACATATTTGTATTCGTAAGACGGCATGGAGTTGTGTATTAAAATTAGCTTTATTTTTTCGTCGTCGGTTTTTGTTGTTGCTGTTTCTTCCTTTCCTCGTGGTCTTCGTCTTTGGCGTCTCTTCGCGCCTCCTTGTGAATTGTGATTCGTGTTGTGTGTTATGTTGTGTTTTCACTTTCTATAAAAACCAACCAAATCGACACGGTGACCCAGTTTACGCTCTGAAGTTGTCGGAGTCTTGATTTTTTTTTCTTAATTTTATTTTTGTTGTTGCTGGGTTTTGTAGACTACACAGAGTATTTTTTTTTCGTTGGTGCGGTGTTGTTGCATTTGTCTCAGCTGCTGGTGTTTGTTGGCTGGCATCTAACTTCTTATAGCGTGCTTTTGTTGTTATTGTAGCGAGTTTCGAGTTTCTTTTTCGATTTGTTACTACTCCTCGTCGGCGAATGAGATACAGTGGGTCCGGGGAGTTTCGAGTCGGTATACAAAATATCGTCAGTCACATGGATATTGAATAATCTTCATCTGTTAAAAATGTGGGCATGGAAATAAATAGATTTTTAAAGCATTTTCGGCTCATAAAAAACTCAGAATCCTCACTGTTTGTCCCCACTGTATATTCCAACTTCACACACGCTTCTGGGGTGGTATGTTTGGAAGACGACGAAAATGAGAATGTGGTGCGGCTGGTGCGGCGGTCCACCGTTTCAGTTTGATGAGTGTAAGTCGGATTTTCCTCTTCCTTTTTTTTTTCTCGTATCTTTTCGCACGAATAGAATGGAAATGGAAAACCATTGCATAATTGTTGTAGAAGATACAAGATCTTTTTTTTTTGTCTGTTTATACTCACCTCAGCCTCACCGTTTCAACGGCGACTACGGCGACGAGGAGGAGAATTCTGAACGATGATTGCTGCTCACGATAGCGATCAGGATGTGGATTTGTACTGTACAGTGGAATAGCTGTTTCTTATTGTTTTTCTTTTTTTTGGATGACTTGAAAAGTGACACTTCAAAGACCTCTGTTGCTTGGATTTGCTCTCGCGGCAATGTGACTGCACTGCACAAAACAGAAATTGAAACCAAACAAAGTACAATGTAGTAAAGCAATTGCAGAAGGAGGAACAAAAAATAAAAAAAATAAAATAATAACAATAAGCCATTGAACTCTGTGACTGCAATTTGCATCGAATGCAATTTAATTGAGCAAAATAATTACGATTTTTTGTTTGTGCTGCGCGATCTCAACGGGCTTTTGTGTTGGACGGCGAATTCGGTTTGGGGAAGGTCAATTCGCTGAATTTGGATTTCTTTGTTTCGACTTGGACTTGGGGTTCTAATGAAAATAGTTGTAGTATGGAATGCTGGTCGTAGTGTTGAAGAATTTCCGAAACACTGTCCGCTGCGGTGTATTATGAATCGCTATTAGCAAATGTTTACTTAACTTTGTTAAGTGGTTGACCGAGGTCTCTTCTATAATGCGATCATTATTTTTTTTTAATCTATTTAAATCGATAGAGGCTTGAGTCTATATCGATACCTAGCGAGAGGAGAGGAGGTCTTTGGGTGTTTTTTTTTAGCCTCGATGGGGTATGTGCTGACGCACTGTTCGTTACAACTTATAAAGGGTGATTTTTTAAGAGGTTTAGAACTTTTTTTAAAAAAAAAACACAAAAAATTCGAAAAAATGAATGAAATATTTATTTGAATCGATAGTTTGAACCTTGTAATTTAATGTTTAAAGATAATTTCATGCAAATGTTGACCGCGGCTGCGTCTCAGGTAGCCCATCCGCTGAGTCCAATTTTGGCATACTCTTTCACACATATCGGCCGGTATCTCACGAATGAATGCATGGATGTTGGCTTCCAGTGCGTCAATCGAAGCGGGCTTGTCCCTATGCACATTAGCCTTGGCATACCCCCACAAAAAATAATCTAATGGTGTCAAATCGCACGATCTAGGCGGCCAATTGACCGGCCCGAAACGTGAAATTAACTGTTCACCAAACTCGCCTCGCAATTGCGCCATTGTTTCGCGTGCTGTGTGGCATGTGGCACCGTCTTGTTGAAACCACATATCATGCAAGTCAAGAACTTCCATTTCGGGCAAAAAAAAGTTTGTTATCATCGCTCGGTAGCGTTCACCATTGACAGTAACGCTGCGATTCGCATCATCTTCGAAGAAATATGGCCCAATAATGCCGCCGGCCCATAAACCGCACCAAACAGTGGCTTTTTCGGGATGCATTGGTAGCTGTTGCAATGCTTCTGGCTGATCTTCACTCCAAATGCGGCAATTTTGCTTATTTACGTACCCATTCAACCAAAAATGAGCCTCATCGCTGAACACAATTTTTCGATAAAAAAGCGGATCCTCGGCCAGCTTTCCAAGAGCCCATTCACCAAAAATTCGGCGTTGTGGTAGGTCGGCTGGCTTTAGTTCTTGCACCAGCTGTATATTAAAAGGCTTTACGCCCAAATCCTTCCGCAAAATTTTCCACGTAGTGCTGTAACAAAGGCCTAACTGCTGGGAACGGCGCCGAATCGACATTTCGCGGTCTTCTGTCACACCAGCTGATACGGCCGCAATATTTTCTTCACTACGCACAGTACGTAAACGTGTTGGTGGTTTAATGTCCAACAAAGTAAATTTGGTGCGAAATTTGGTCACAATCTTCCGAATAGACTGCTCAGAAGGTCGAGAATGCCGATCATAAAATGGAAGCAGCGCGCGATGAACATTTCGAACCGAGCACGAATTTTGATAGTAAAAATTAATAATTTGCAAGCGTTGTTCATTTGTAAGACGATCCATGGTTAAATTGCAAACCAAACTGAAGCTGTTTGACAGTGACACAAGGTACTAAACACACGTCAGCTGTCAAAACCAGTGTTGCCAAAACCAAACCAGCTAAAAAATCACCCTTTATTTGGGTTGATAATGAGTTTTTGCGGGGAAATTTGGTGTCCATAGTTTGAAAATGTAGAGAAATGACACAAAAATAATCACTTAAGTCAACAAAAAGGGAGATAATTACAGAAAGACCCTGTTTTGTTTATTAAAAATCGGGTCCATTCAGAATTGGAGCCCAACATAGATACCTACATAATTGTGGCTAAATTTTGGAAATATCCTTCCGGCTAGAAAATGCTATAAGTATGAGGCTAGGATCGGTAATCTAAGAAATTCTTATAGTCTATTATAGGTGCGAAGTTCCGCTCTTTTGGTTCCTTCTTTCTAAAATGGTCATAGAGTCATTCACACTCATTTTGTGACACTGACTGCGACCACCAACAGTGTTAGTCATCTATACCTACAGTAGGCTTGCTATTTATGTTGCAGTGATTTCCGATGCTAGCTTTCGTACAAGCTGCTGTCCCACAGCTCCGCCATAAATTTGTGGCACTTATCACCACAATAGCTACTCCTTTTGCTAGATCATCCTTCGCCTGTAGGTACCTTCAGCGCTTTGGCTGCCTCGTCATAATTAGTGAGAACTATATATAGAAATTATCGGAATGCCTTGGACAAAAAAGACTTAAGCTTATCCCTTTCATTAAATATTACTGCTTTATTGGCACTTGTGAGCAATTTTTGTATTACAAAGACGAGGTGAATGCACCTTCTGTAGTAGAGAATCATCGGATAGCACATTTTTTAATTTATTAAATGTATTGACAGTCTTGACGGCTCTTCTACATTATGGTGTCTAACTAAAGTAAAGGGGTTTTCAATAAGGACGGGTCGATGTTGAAATGGAGTAAAACGAGCTGAGTGGTCCGCTTTTGAAGGACCCGGATGAATTTGAGCGATGGCGTTGGTTATATTAGCTTCAAGGTCATCGGTCGATTGCTACTATTGGCATGACCCTGCGACTACAGGAAACCAACCACAACAAAAAATCTAACGGGTTCAAATCGCTCGATCAGAACACCTCTGCTAAGGGATAATCATACCTTCAAATCGTTTATGCAGAATGTCTATCGGGGCGACTGCCGCGTGGCATGTAGCCCCGTTTACCTTCTTATCTTTCAATTTGGACAATAAAAAATCGTTTAGCACGTCGTTGATGGCGAACGTAATTTTCAAAGAAGTACGCTCAGAAGAATCACTTGATTAAAATCAACCAACTATTATTATATTAACCTCCTACAGAGTAAGTGAATTAAAAATAAACGAGTCACCCTGTTTAAGAAAACTCGGTTAAATAAGCGATTTGTCAAATTTTCTCGGTCGTTAAAACCAAAATAAAATTGTTTGGTTGATATTAATCTAGAAACTTGACTAATAACAACTGATAAGGTGTGTTTTTTTACATTTTTCTCTCGGTAGTTGCTAACAAGGAATACTCGTTTTTTCCAAAAGAGCCTTAGTCAATCATAACCTAATTTTTTTCTAACCGATTAAAGTCATTTGGACTTCGTCCCACTTACGAAAAAAATGCGCATCGTCGCTAAACATGATTTTGCTGTTGGGGTCCTCTTCCAAACGCTTCGAAGCTTTGCGCTCCAGGGTCTGTTAAATCTTGCAAGCGTGTAGGCTCAAGTCCCGAAGCAAAACTCGCCAAGTTAAACTCTGCGAAAGGCCGACTTCATGTCCTCGGCGAGGAATTGACTGCCTCGGGTTACCCTGTACAATTTTACGGACCGCGGCAATGTTCTCGGGCGATCTGACTTTGCTTTGATTTACGAGTGTTAGTTTACCGAATGGTCGAATTTGGCCACCAAACGTTTGAGAGTCAACTTTGAAGAGCTTTGAAGACGCGGTGAACCGTAAAATGCGCTTAAAATTTGCACTGACGAAGACTCATTTTGATAATAAAGTTTCATCATTTGGACGAGCTTTTAATGGTGAAACCTGCCATGGTGATTTGGCATGAGTGACTGAATAATAATCACCAAATTAGACAGACGCCACCAAAATAAATGGCTGCCAACATCGACCCGTCCCAATTGAACAAACTTATCATTGGGTTTCTTGTTCTGATGCCCGAGCAGTGACGAAATGATCATGACCACAAATGCGATCGCCATGTCTAGGCTCACACTCGCGCCTGAGGTCATTGTAAGAGCTTTTCATCTGAACGCCGCTTGTCGTCTGATTATCTGACTGATCGTCTGTCGATCTTGTTTAAGATTGGTCTAACGGAGACTATTTTTCAAATTGTCCATCAACAAGCGATCACTTTTGAATACCTTTTTAAAGGTATGATCGGTGATCTTCAAAGTACGGCATATGGATCGGACTACCTACAGAGGTATACTGGTTGAGGTGAAATCATATACCGGACTATAGTGTCATCAAAGCTAGGGAACAGTAAGTGGGGTTCACATTGTGCTACAGCTAACCCCGATAGCGACCTCCAAGTCAGATGAGGTCCCTTTCCAATACTGCGCCCACTTAAACCGAGGTCTTTATTTACTGTGTTGTTCTTCGGCTTAGAATCGATGACTCTACCAGGCAAGAGAATCTGCTTCCTAGCCACCTTAGAAAATTGATGCGCGATTTTTGCTTAACTAGGTCGATGGCGCTGCACTTCTTTTATAGTTCGTCATTGAATATTCTCCTAGAAAGTCCGTCAACCTCTAGCGCCTTGTCTAAAACGTTTTTACACTTCAAATTTTTCGGTGAGGTGGTTACCGATCTTGATACAGCAGAGAGCTTTCCCCAATCTTCAACCTACACCGATGGACGTTGACCAGCGATGGCAAAACAAGACATGACTCCGTATAGCTCGCTTCTATAAATGCTGTCTAGGCGGCTTTGAAATCGATTGAAAAATGGTTCGATTTGGACTTTCTGGGTTTGTTTTCCAAGATCTGTCGGAGTATGAAAATTTGGTCGGTGGTGGATTTTCCTTGACTAAGACTGCAGTTCTAAGGGCCAATCAGGTTGCTTTTAAAGGGTTTGAGGTGTTCACATGAATAGTGACGGATGGGAGACTGTTAAGGAGACTGATACCGATTGGGGGGTCTCCTTTATTGATGCTGATATCACTTTCTCATGCTTGTATCCAGTTAATCACATCCTTACAATGAGTTGGTGTATTCTCTCTTCCTCTCTAAATTTCAGGCATTGCTCTAAGATCTTTTCCAGGAACTCGTAAAAACTGTCTTCGGTAGCGTCGCTCTTTTCTTCAATGAGGGCATGAGTCTCTAATTACGACATTCGCTAACGTGCCTCCTTTCTCAAAGAAAGTGACAAACTAAAGACGCCTCAACAATGAGCTATATGTAAGAGTTCTAGACCGACATCGACCTAGTTTCGACTGGCTGCACACCGGCTTAAGTTGGAAGGCTTGATGATTGCGAGCTTGGCTAATTCCCAAGCAGCAATAAAGAAAAACGACCGCTTTTTGGTTCCAACTTCTCCACTCTTCGTTGCCCAAGTAAAGGATCTACTTCTCCTTTAAAAGAGAGTCCTTCGATCCAATATAATGGGCTACACATGCAACTGCATCTCGCTCGAGCTGTCATTGTTAAGCATTCAATACACAAAAATGTAATTGTTACCAACACAATGAAACGCACCTGCGTCATGAGTCTTTGGGTATATTTCAACCAGTTGCAGCTGCAGTGCCATTGTGTTCAGATGGGTAGAGTGCATATTCTAGAATTCGAATACCATTTGGATGACTAACTCAACAAACTTCCAGCTCTTTGGCAATTTTTGAGCGCAATTAAAATGCTTTTGGATAATTACCCCCTAACAACGAAATTAAAATTAACAATTGAAAATTAAACTGCCAAAGACCCGTACACAAAAAGATAAATCTGCGCAATGACTACGCTGCGGTTTATTCTCCTTCGAGGCAATTCCCAGTTTTCCATAGCCAGAGCACAGTGGCTTATGGTGCACTGTTATATGGCGTGTCCATTAAATAATGAATTTCCTCCGGAATGCGAATTGTGGCAAATTGTATGTGCGAATGGTTTATCCAATTCACTAGATTAACACCTTCATCCAAATGCACCACAAGGAACCGAACCTACCTCGACTCTCGTTCGTATCCATTCATCCATCCGTCCGTCCGTCTATCTATCTGTCTGTCCATCGACATCGACAATTGCCAACCGAGAATTGTATACTGCCGCTGTTGCTTTTGTTATGCATTTTCACGGTAAATTTACAAAAGATACTAACAAAAAAAAAAACTGCAGAGAAAAAGCAAAACCAATCAACCTAATACGAGAGTGATTATAATTTTCCAAACGAATTGTGTTTGCCGCTGAGATTTCGCAACCTCGCCGATGATGATGATGATGTCGGTCGACCGACCAACCGATGATGGTTGGTATAAGTGTACCTACTTGTATTGCCAAAGGAAGTTAGGCGGAGCCAGAGCCGCTCGGGGATATGAATAATCAGGGCACTTCATCTTCCAGCAACGCTGCACAAGGACTTTTCCACGGCTATCTTGGTATGAGACAATGGATCTGAGTGCTGGCTGCCTCTACCGCAGGCCAGGCACGAACATGTGTGATGGTTATGATTGGGAATATGACAACACTCGGTCGCTGACTGTATACATGCGCGCTCATGACTAATTAACAACTTCTTTGGCTGCTCCGCCGCATTAATGCAAACACAATTCTCCTTGCATAACATGAGCCAATTTCCATAGTGGAGCAAATATGACTCTGAGGTGATCGCGTTTTCTTGCGGCACTACTACACGAAAGGCCATCTCGGTGGCAGATTACTGCATCCGAGGGATGCAAAAATGTAAACAGCGCAGCGGCGGAGATTGCCTAAATTTTGGAATTCTCTCGGCAACTAATTAGATGAGAACGAGTGGGTGTGGGAACGCTGCCCACTTAGGTGTTGCAACAGCGATGATGAGTTGGATCCGTTTCCTTCCTGCTTGCCTAGGGGTATGTAATTAGCCCCAGCACGGATAGTGATTGTATCTACAGCTTTTGCGTATACGTACTGAGGCGCATTGTTTCATCGATCATAACTGTGACAGCGGCGAAGAGGGCTGCAGACGAGTGCGTCTTGCGAAATCAAAGATCGGTGGTTGAATGACTGAGGTGATGGCGGTTGCTGCCTGGTAAGGTAGACAGAGCGCGATTTGTGATTGAATTATTGGAGTAGAACCACATGCAACGGCTGGAGTAGTTCGTTAAACTTTAGTTCCCTTCGTTTTTCTCTGTGTGGCAGTTTGTGTCTGTGTGTGATTGAAGTTATGGCTTCGCGAAAAATTGTTAGTTACACTCGTAGTCAGAGGAAGTGTGAAGCTTAATGGCTTTGGAATGGAGCTTGTCAGCGTGTTTTGCTCGGTTGATATCTCTTTTTTTGGTAGTTGATAAGTAGTCCAAGAGGCTGGAAACTGAGTTGGGTATGTGAAGGCTTGATGAAAGCGAGGAAAGGCTGTATTTTTGGGTCGAGAAGAGAAACGGCTGCACTCGTGATTGACTAAGGGAATAACTGACGTAATAAACAAGGAAGCGTCATTTACTTTCGGCAGCTGGACTAGCTGTCGGTGCGCCTAAGGGTTCTGAAAAAGTATATCTTTGGAATGATTGGATTTAAGCATTTCTGCAAAAAAGAGCAGTCGGGTTTTATCAGCGATCTTTGAAGAACTTTTTAGAATCCATCAGTCCCGGATAGTCACAAAATCCTCTGGTAGTTTGCAGCATATTATACAATAGATATAGATGAACTGTGGTAAAAACGTTGACTAATGAACTCCTTCCTTTTGGCAAGGAATAAGGACGTTAAATAAAGGTTCTACTTCCCCTTGAGCACCATTGAAGTACAGTGTCTTAGGTCTTCTCTAGACTTAGACAACTCATTCATGATGTCGCACAACATGATTTCAATACAGACCTCTGGATCTGAAGCCCCTTTAGTAGCTATGCTTACCAAACCAGTGTTTTTTAAACTCTTCGCCAATTTAATGTCATACAGCCTTTCAATCGCTTCCGTTTTACATGATTTATCTAGTTCTTCGGGTGGGTATGGGAGCTTTGTCCTGACAAATTCACTTACCAGCTTTCTGCTCTCTGGCGAGGAAATAGGCTCTAAACTTTGTGTCGTAACAATGTAACGTCCTCATTGGCGATGCCATTTGGGTGCATTTTAGCCTCATGGTATACGATTTTGTTAGCTCATTTATAGCCCCTTCAAAGATCTCTTAATGTCTGTTGTAAGTAGTGTAATGTAAAATTCACTTATTTGGTCTTTTGGTGGAAATGTTTCATTTCTCTAATATGGAAATGTGCTGAGGCTCTTTGTTAAAACATTACTATTCTTGAGGGTTCCATGTTTCTTATATCTCCTCCGAGGTCAGAAGCCCAGTTTGTATATGGAGTACTGCACCCTTTCTCACATCAGCATCAGCGCTATGTTTCGTCGATTGCTTCAGCTCCTATTCTCTTCGTCACTTCACGTCGGGATCTATTATCGCCGGATAGACCTATTTTCTTAAGACGTTGAGTTCGATTAACGTTTTGGCATTGCTACGAGCTGGGCTTATAAATATCTTAGTCTGCCTCTGTCGATTCGATTTGTTCCCATATCCACCAACGTTTTCTTTCTTACTGCTTGATTTTTTAGCGTTTGCGACTCAAAGGTTCTACGAAGAAGAGTTTCTGCTACACACTCCGTACGTTTGTTCCAAGCCCCCTTGGCCCTGTATTCAGGGAGATTGAAAGTAGTCCCCAAATCAGCTTTGACTTGATATCGACCGCGATTTTAGTGGCAAATAGCTACCGAAAAAAGAAACCTTATACCCAATACCTTTCGCCCAGAAACTTCGCTGTTGTGACATATATCATCGGCTTTTCTCATGCTCATAATTAGCTATTGCGATTTTATTCTCTTTCTGTTTTTGCAGGTCTTCCCCCACGACATCGTTTTCTTGACGTTACATTTCCTTTCGCAAAATACCCGAAATGACTCCAACTTCCAAATTTAACAGCTGGCTGTACTTCATAGGCTTTTCTATGTCGAATTTGGACTAGAACTTCATTAAAACTGTTAAGGCAACACACTTTGATGATCTCTAGCAACATCTCTTGCTCTCAGCATTTCATTAATTTTCAATTCAATTACCGCGATGGCAGGGGTCGAATTACAGCATTCACGACTGAGTAATACGTCAGTGAATTTTGTGGATTTTACATGCAAAACAATAATAAATTCAGTCACGTATAGTACTCGATCATGGATGCGGTAAGTCAACCTAATGACTCGTACCCTTGTGCAAGATCTCCGCTGGCAATTTTCCAATTGTGACCTCTACTATTCCACACTTCTATAAGTGCAGTATCGGCCCTCAAATTCTGGCAGCTTACGACATCTCTTGGTCTTCGTTATAAATACCGGAAGATGCAATTTTTGATCATATGTGATTATATTTTAACTGGGAACCTTTGGTCATTCGAAATACACACTTGGACTTGTGTTATGCTGTTATTCTTTGGAGGCATACCCACGTCATTCTCAGATCAGGAGCATGGGATGCTTTGGGTTGGCTATGACCCATTTCTATTGGCCGTTTATTTATGCATATTTTGACACATGCTTCGACAGAGCTATCTAAAATCCTGTCACCGATTATCATCTTATGAGACCCATCCTTGTATTCCTCAGATCAGAAGCTTGGGATTTTAGTTCCCTGGATCATTTACATAAAGGTCGAACACCCTGCAGTACCCCACTTAGGCCCAGGTGGACCCATTGTGAAAATATTTGACAGTGACAAATTGACAGCCAGAGTAAACCAACCTGTATTTTGTTACTAACACACATTTGCATATGTGCGACATTTCAAAATCACCCAAACAGTAGGTAACTCCATCTGTCTCAGCCAACTCTGGTCCCGGTGCACTTTTCATATTCAAACCGACTTTGCTTCCTCATATCTCGTACACTTTCACTTCTCCTACATATATGCAACTCATGTTTGCTTCAAATTCAATAATTCAATCTCCAAATATTTACCTTCATCGGTCGCCGTACAGTTCCTTTCCCTTGGGCTAATCTCGCATTGGTGCATCTGCAACCATATTCGGTTTTGGTAATTGGGTAGTCACGATTCCCCCAAACCGACTTACATGTGATGCAGTCACTGCGACTGCGAGTCCCTACATCAAATGACATACGAGCAGTTTCACATTTATGCACAACGAGAATCCAATGTTTGCAGATTTCTGAAATACTTTGAGAGACATTGTCTGTGTTTTGTCGTGTCCTGTCTAAAGTGACAAATGTGGCAAACTCATTGAGTTACGACCTCACGAAGCCTCCGTCGAATTCGATCGAATGCATTGCCAGATACAGATAGCATGGGAAAATGTTCGGTTATCTTATCACATGTCGAATAACATTTAATCACGGACGGAGACCTCTCTAGTCATCGATCAATTGGCGAGATAACATTTGGCCGAAACATGCAATCACTTTGCTTATTCAAATTTGCAAATGGCTAACTCGGACTCGCAGCGTGGTTTGGCCCCAAAGACAAGACTTTGTTTGACTACCGGCCTTTAACCCACAACTGAGTGGTCAAACTGAGTCGTCAACTACTGGTATAGTGAGCAGGTTTCCCCTGTCTTTTTTTTTTTTTTTTTGTTAATTACTTTTATGTCCACTTTACGTAACATAAGCTACAAAGATACCAACAGAAGAGAGATAATTTAAATATGTATCACATATGATAATAAAACAAACACATAACTTCTGTTTCTGTTTCTTTGCGTGTCTGTCTGTCTGTGTATGGCTATGAATAGGACGTGTACCGATGTGGTACCGTTTTGCGTGCGGCTACTTACGTTGACGACTTACGTAAAATTATGGGAAGTTAGCGGTATAAATGTTGTTATTATTGTTTATTATATGCCGCCTTGTTGCTGTTGGCTTTAAACTGTTGGCAAGTCATCTTTTATTGGTCTTCTTTTGTGTAGCTGCAGATGTAATGTTGTCCTTCGTGATATTTGTCGCCGTTAGAGGGCTTGACGTTTAACGACCAACGAGTTGTTCTTCTAAGAGTTGTAGTGATTAGAGTGAGTGATGGTTTGCGGTTAGATTCTGGGAACTTATGAGGGAAAGATTAGTAGTTTAGTAGGTTAAAGCTTTGGATGGCATCTCCGAGGCCAGTCAACTCGAACAGAAGATGCATTGCACAATGTAAAGATGAGTGGTGTCTTTAGAGAATGATGAACTACAAATTCAGCTAATTTGGGTAGAGTTTAATTGAGGACTTAAGGTTTAACTGACTTGACTTGGAAGACTATTTCAAATCTGACCAACTGACTAAATGAATAACCCACTGAATAAATTGACTTGATGAATAAATGATTAACTGACTAAATGAATAACTGACTAAATGATTAACTGACTAAACTTCTATGTTCGGGCGTTGAACAAAGGAGTATAAAATTGGCATCCAGAGATTTCCGTGGCAACAACTGTGCTTTGCGAAATCGGTTAAATTTGTCCGTACAAAAGAAAACCACTGTTTTTCAAAACGTTATAAATCAAAAGTTAAAGTTTATTCTTATACTCCTTTGTTCAACGCTCGAACGCTCTATCTAACTGACTATATCTCTCCGAATATGAATTTTAAAAGGAACTTTTTCGAAAAAGTTTGCAGGTGCTACGCAAATTCAAATGGACACTTAAAGTTGTCATTTATGATTTTAGCACGATTTGAAAGTGGAGCTTCTTGTGTTCCCTTTTATCGGCCAGCCCATGCACCACATCTTTACTTATCTGGTGTTGTGTATCGGCTCTCTTCACCTGATAAGCTTGCATGGTACGTAGCCGAAGACGACAGTAAATGAAGATTAGTTTCTGCATATTTAGAGAGAGATGTAAATGTGTAGATGCATGTGAGAATACCAATACACTGCAGAGCTCAATCCTGGAATTATTGAAATTCGTTTATTTTTTTAAGCAGCGATGAATATTGATTTTCAGATCCAGTATAAAAAAATGGTCCTCTACCCCCTGGAAGAATTCGGAACCTCCGCAGATAATGTATAGCGTGTCTTCTCGTTCTTAAAAATGGCACATGCTTCCTTTTGTGATAAAAAGTTCAGCTGAAGTAATTCACACCATCACTTGGACAACATTTCATACTTTATCTGTCTAATTTGACATCGAAGAAGTCGTTTGGTCGAGCCTGCCGAAACTTCCTTATGTAATGAGATAAACTTGTTCCAGCCCTCTATATACACTTTTGCCTAGAGCTTATACAGCAAGGGTTTCCAAATGATTGTACTATTTATAAACAACGAGATCCAGATCATTACCTCATTCGCGAGCGAGAGCTACACGGAAAGAATTTTAAGATCAAATCAAGAAAAATAAGCGTAGAATCACGAAAAGTTTGTCTTGTTTTAGAGCTTAGCTAAGAATTTACTAATTCACGACTTTTTATTCGCAATTCTAGAAATTGTACGAAGTGAAGATATTGACCCTCAAAAGTCGTGAATCAACACATTTCATTATCAATAATGCGATCAAACGAGAAATACGTATTTCCATAACCGATCCATTTGACACAAATAATTATCAATTTGATATTACTTACATGGATTGTAAATTGCAAAAACAATTCCTAAATTACCACTTTTCTGTTGTAAATTACGATTTCCTCCCTTAGCAAATTACAACCATTTAGTCTTGAATTGCAACTCAATAGTGTTGATTTGCAAACTAACTGGGGTAGATTTAGTACTTCAGAAGCTGCAATTTACAAATTTTGAATCGTAAATTGCAACTTATTTTGATCAATTTGAAATTCATATTTTGCAATTTACGTTTCTTGAGTAGTGTTTTGAGGCATCGCCGTATTAAATTGAAAATGTTTTGTCGTGAAATTAGAAAACTTTATTCTCAATTTGCAACTTATATCTTGTGATTTACAAATCAAAATTCATAGTTTTATTAGTTAGGTTATTTTCGTATTCCTCCTGATATCCAAGAAAATCATACGCCATATCGTCCGGAGACAACGGGATTTGTCTGGGGTGGTTTTTCGGTCTATGATGAAATTTAAAATACAAAAAAAATATTTAGATGAACTTGACATTAATACGAACCTTTACAATTCTTTTCAATTACATATTTTAGAATACATTCCAATTGATACTTCTTTTCTAATAGCAAGATGTAACTTCTGAAAAAAATACAGATTTATATGCATAGGTACGTCAGGGTTTTTGGAATTCAATAGGTACTTACAAAATGTATTCCAGAATGCTTTATAATTAGTAGGACACTCACTATCCATGCGAATTAGTTATATTTAAATTTAAACAACTTTAACCCGACTGCTTTAAACAAAGATTGAATACCGACTGCCTGTCTCTGCACCGCAACGCAATTTGCACAATGAAGATTTGGCTTCATGATTGCAGCTGTCTAGCAATTCCACATACAAACATTCATCCATAAAAAGAAAGGACTTAAAAGGATTTCGATAGGTACATGGACTATGAACTGTGCATACAACGATACTTCTAATCGTAAATTACAACAAACAGAATTTGGTATTCTCCGCCGTTTTCAATGTCAAATTAACAATTTCTGTATCAATCCATGAAAACTTCGTTGTGATTAGCGAGAAATATATAAATCGTAAATTGCAACTCAAAATTTTGCAATTGGTGATTTTTAATTCTTTCCGTGTAACGGTGCATGGAAATAAGTCTCCGGGAACTAAGTACATTGAGGGACTTAGTTCCCACCTAGTGAGAAATAAAACCACTTTCGTGAAGTGGACTTAGTTCCCATGTAAGGTGGGCTAGGGCTACTTTTTTATCGGATGCATTTTGTCTGGTGGAAAGTTCTCTATAAATAGTATCTTAAGAGTTTACTGAGTCCCTTCCTGGCTACACCTGCGCCGCTTACAACAAGACTGACTCATGAACCTGTTGCTGAGGCATTTTCCTTGAGCTTATTCGACTGGGCTAATTTTCCCCTTAAGGTATTTCTCCATATTTAAATTGCAAGACGTTTCTGAGGCATAAAACATTTTATACATGGAGTCACTTCCAAGGTTTGTCAAAAGCATCCTCGATGTCAAGAAGCCTTATTGCTGGTAGTTATATTGACAGGAAGGTAGGTACGTATACTCTCTGATGTTAATGTCAATTTATATTTGCATTAATTCCAGGACAAACGATACCAAGCTTATAGGACGGTTCAGCATACCTAAGCTTGTTGCCTGGTTTGGCGATAAATATGACGTTTACCTCGCGCTCAGTTCGTTCTTTTCAGCTTCAGTTAAACCTAAACTAAAATAAGTCCAATCGGGAAAATGAAACACAAGTCCCTAAGTTGATTCGGGTGTTATATCCTATCTATGTGCGACTTAAGTCCCAATTTTTTCTTTCGAGACTAATGACCCGGGGACTTGTGTCCCTACTTATTTATTTATTTATTTATTTATTTATTTATTCATCTACAAGTCAAGCTTACAGACTACAATATTACATATAAGTACAAAAAAAAATAAAAAAATGTCTGTATTATAAATAATATACCTACAAAATAATTATTATAATTTAAAGTTCATTATAGCAGCCAGAATATGATACTTTTAAAGCGGTCTCTTGGAATATGAAAATCAATGTATCTACTAATTTCATTATACGATCTTAAGGATCTAGAGATTGGGTCATTGCGACCATAGTTAGTTCGATGCCTCGCCTGAAAAAAGAATAGATGATCTCTTAATACCCTCTCTGGAGCATAAAAAGGTATCATAGATAAAATAATGGGACTATTTATACGTGAGGATAAAACGTCCCTCATAAACATAATATCATGTAGACGCCTTCTCGCTTTAAGAGTCATAATACCTAAAAGTTTAAGTCGGGCTCCATAGGACGGTTCAAAAGTACAACGCATTTTGAAAAAGATATATTTACCATCTGTAAAATAGATACATAATAAATCAGATAAATAGATAATTCAATATCAAAGGGTTTTCCGAATACGATAGTAAGCTTTTCAAGCCCCTCACAAGCTACTTTAGATTTTTTTTTTAACTGCTCAAATAATAGATTTTAACACTTTTAAATCATTGACAAACATAAGAATGCCATTTATAAATAAAAGAAAAAACAATGGGTGAAGATGAATACCCTGAAGAACTCCGAAGATGACTCTATCTGACCCCTTAACGGGGACATGAAGATAGGAATGAATTCACTTTAGAAAGAATTGTAACTATCGCTGTCAAAAGCTTTACCAGTGTCTGTATATACATAATTCATCCAGTAAGCCTCCGTGAAGGGCTATCAGTAAAGAGAGACAAAAGATTGAGACATTTTGATACACAAAGGTATGTGAAAACGGAGAAATGGGGTCGTCTTAAAAATACTCTTAAAACAGCTTGGGTTTGTTGAATATTTTGCAAAATAAGGTATGTGTTTGAAATAAATTCTTTCGAGCCTTTAAAAAATGTCCTGTCTGAAGAGAAAAAAACACTTTCGAAGTAAAACTTGCGAAATGTCATTTTCTAGAATCGGCCTTGTGGAAAACTTTTTACTAGTCCTTGTTGTCATCGGTATGATGGTCATCCAACCAAGTTTCAGTTAACGCAATGGAATTATATCATCATATTCACCATAAAGAGCAAATGGGATCCGGTCGAAATTCAGCTTTCAAAATTCTGCTGTGTAAAATTCTGATTTTCAAGTTTAACGCAATAAAATGTTTATCCTTATTCTGCTTTTTTTTCAACTAACAAATGTAAGATATAGAAAAATAATTTGAAATTTATGAAACATTCAAAATTATTTACTTTTCATTTTTTAAAAATTTCTATGAATTAAAGAGAAACAGAAAAAATATATTAAATATTGAAAAAAAAAATTAATAAAAAAAAAACAATATCTATTGAAAAAAAAATAACTAAAAATTAAAAAATTATGAAATTACATCTTTTATTTTTTATAATTGCATTTGTTGTCTTTTCATACTTATACTTATAAATTTATCGTACGTACCTAATACCTACAATGAATTTGTAAGGTTTGAAAATTATTCCTTTTTGAAATTTCTAATCACTTTGAATATGACAAAATTTAAACACAAACTTTCCTTGTAAAACTCAAACAACATATAAAACCTTTTTTTTACAAACCAAATGTAAAAGTTTCATTTCGGCAGTATAAAAGGACAGCCGAAATGTTGTTTTATCAAAATTCCTTCGGCAAGCGACTCGGTAGGATCTTCGAATACCCTAAGGCCATTTTCCTAGGAGTATCGTTGTAATTACTGCTACGCTCCGACTGATGGTTTGGTAGGCAGACAAGGGCTTTACCTCAGTCTTCTTAAGAATATCAATAACATGTCGCTTCTTCTGTTTACTATCGTATTTCAATAATAAAAATAAAATAAAATCGTATTTTTAAAACATTTATTTTCCTCCCAGGAGAAAAATTAATAAAAAAGGAGTTAAAATAATAAAAAAAGGGAAATATTCTCCCCTTCTCTGCCTTACAAAATTCTGCAAACGCTTTTTAACTTTTTCCAAACCTTTTTTTATTGTTTTCACAATTTTGTAAAGCAGAATCTAGAAAAGCAGAATTTTAAAAACAGAATTTTGTAAAAATAATTTTGAACCATCCAGACCCCAACCCTGTATATGAAGACATCTCGGAATTTAATTATGAAGATAGAGGAAGTCACATCAGTGGTTGTCTTAGCTTTTTGAAACATTTTTCGACTGAGCACTCGTGTTGCTTGGCCTGTTCGAGAGTTTTTTTTTGCAAGCTTTTACAAGCCAACAGGTTGGATGAACCATTGATTTTCCAATGATTTTCCATATCAGATCATCACATCCACATCACATCAAAGGAATATAAGTTTAAATGATGAGGACAGACATGTAAGACCTTTCTAATATTAAATGTGCTTTTCATTATGTAACAACTTTCAATTCATTAAAATGTCTCTTGGCCACCCTGTGCTCTTATTTGCCAATGTTCGTTTACATAATCACAGACAATACTGTCTAACAATGGATAGTTGTAGTGTCGAACGATTGAACGATTTTTATGTAAACTATCGACTTTGTTGCTTGTAAACCGTAAGCTCTTTTCTTTATATAATACATAATGATCTGCTTGTTAAGTATTCTGCGAAAGAAAGTCTGTCAGTCTGAATAAAGGTATCGTTGAAACGTTTTTTTTTATGTCAAGTTGTATGTTTTTTTTACGTTAAACGTATTCATTTTGAAAACTGCGTCTGTAACGCAGGTTGGCAGGTTATCCACTGTCAAGCTATGGCATTTTATGTCGCTCCAATCGATGCCTTTCATAGCGACATAATTCATGATAAATCACTACGTTTGAAACCGTACTCCAACCGCTACAACAAAAACTGCAAAATTTGCGCTGATATTGCCTTAACCAATTTGTAAGTCATACCATATCGGACTGGCGTCTGTTCTGTTCGACAGAGATGCCTCATAAATATGAGGTAGATCCGGTCTGTAAAAATGTTTTGTCCATTAACGAGTAATTGCCAACTGACTAAAATGCCTAACCCACCATCTGAATACCTCATAAAACCAAGTATTAGTAGCCAACTGATTGCCCTAAAATAATCCTGGCACATTATCAGGCTATTCAAATTCCACGGGTGTTTTCTGTCTTACCCTCATTCCATACAGGAACTCAAGTTCCTTAATCCAACCAATACTACATATAAGCTGACAATTGACATCTTCAACACGACACTGCCGCCGCACAGGCAACACGAATAATCGCACTCTCGAACTTTGTTTTTCTCACCCAGTCTCCGTGGGCGACTCAAGTCACAGCAACCGAAAGACCTCAAAACAATAATAAATCCGAAAAGTCTTCACCAGCTATACAGCTTTTGGGTCTGACATAGAAAATTAAATGCATACAACGGCCGGCACAGCCGCTTCTAGCATCGGTCCTCACAGTGGTTTATGCTCCGAGTCGTCATCCTGTTGGCCTCTCTGGCTTTATCAACTGCACCAGCACTGTAGCACCCGCCACAACAAAGAATATTGTTGAAGGCAACACGCCGAAAACCGAATCGCATGCATTATTAATGTGCCGACTCCAGAAACTCTGCAGAGATAGATATTCCTCTGAACAGGTCGTCCTCTCGGCGGCGGCGCTGGCGACAGCGGCTAGAAGTGCGCATGCCTGCCAGCCAGCTGAGAGCTGCGCACCAAACCAAAACTGCAACCGGTGCGGTGGCTGTGTGGCAGCTTTTCCATGCCAGTTCCACAACTGACCTAGTTTCCTCGACGACGACGACGACGAGATGCACAGTCAGGCATCGCAAGTAAATCTTGTTCCACCACTCGGCGACGACGACGGTGTGCACTATGCAAACCTAGGCATCGATATAGATGCATAGATATGGAGATTTGCCCACTCTTGGTTTCGTTTTGGTCTCCCTGCAGATATGTATCTACATCGATAGATACTATAGATGTTTGGCGGAGTTAAACCAGAAAATACTTTGGTCGGCTGTCTTCGTCGGAACAAAGGCAGTCGTCGTCATCTTATGTGCCATCCGATGGCGGCGCAGCTTCTCAGATCGACGACCCAAGCCCGAGTTGTGCAATCCTAAGAATTTTCCATTGCATGCTGCTACCTGGCCGACGATGACTGATGCGAAGGCGAACATGCCGAGTGCAGTGAGACACAAAATCAACCGAAGACGTAGCGCGCCGTGAACCTAGGTGTAGCTTCGCGTTGAATGAATTTCGTTTGAGTGTCGCACTTCCTGTCCTTATCACGTATGTGCTCGTTGATGGATAATTTTTTTTTTTATTGTGCGCTTTTATGGACATGACCTGGTGCCCAGATTTTTGAAGCTTTTATCTCATAGCGGCATCGCACCGTTACAGTTCAACTCAAGAGTGGTATATGTCTAATAAAAATAAGACAGAACTATACCTGGCGGACAATGATCCGCGCACAGTGGACAATTGAACGAGAGCAAGAACCTTTTAAGTAGACCGGTCCGCGGTTTGTCGTTTTCTTGTTAAATTCGTTCGGATATGTCACGGAGGCATAAGGCAGTAAAAAGCTGCAGATATGTTCAACTGTCGCATACAGCGAGGCTTGAACCTTGGCGGTGGCTTTTGGGGGTCGCATCAGATCAGAATGGTGGGGGAGGGGGGGGAGTCGAATTCTCGAGTGCAGTATGGGAACATTTTTGATGAGATGCTGAGAGACCACACATTTGGCTGCAAGGATGGATGGAGCGGATGTGAGAGGTTGCATTGCATTTTAATTGTGCGCATGATGTGATGGAGCTCTTTAGTTTGATGGGTTAATGAACCAACTCTGGCGTTGGAAGTGATGTCTTTTTTTACAAGTTTTCGTCGAAAGCGGAGTTTTAGTTGGAAAATCGTGACTTGCTATGGAGTAGTAGTCACTATAGGCTTGCGACTAATGACCACTGCTTTTTACAATCCGGAGTGGACCTGGAGATCAGGTAACACGCCTCTCAATGTGATCCACGTTAAAGCTACGATCCCAAAAAGAAGCTACTGAAGAGGCTACCGACCCAATCAAAGTAGAGTTTTATGACCTTCTGAACGAAGGCTGATGTCAAAGTTGTACTCGGGGACTTAAGTGCTTAAATCGAAGAGGAAAACGTGTTCAATTAGTTGGTAGTTACAGAATCCGGGGATTAAAAACAGATAATTGCTGATTACCAATACTAGGGTGACTGCGGATCCACATATTAACTTGACGCAGTCTCCGGACGATCAATGCGAGGAGCACATCCAACATCGTGCCCACAATCGGAGGGAAAAATGGTTATTTGACAATTTCCTTGTTGCGGGTTGGTTGGAGCAAGGATAAGCAATTGCGAACTATCCAGAAATGGAAGCTCAACGTTAAACACCGCTGAAGACATGGAATTATCGAAGTGTGCAGAGAGCGCTGGCCACTTATTACGGCCGCTAATAGCTAAATTGTCCCAGCGCGGCATCTTCGAAGAGGTCCACGAAGAGGATATAATCGCACTCTATACTTATATACAGAATAAGCGATGATTTAATTTTCTTTTAGACAAAGACAGCTACTATAACCCAAGCTGCAAAGGACTTGATGAGACGTTACTAAGTTGATAAAGATTTCGCTATACTCTGATAGTCAAGTGGCCATAAAAGGCAGTCAGACAGTCAGTCAGTCGTATGATTATGGACAGTAAACGAAAGCAAGAAATATTTGTACGATATGTCGTACCTATGTCAACGCGGTGACGTTATGCTGGGGGCCAGGCCATATAGAAAAGCTTGGAAGTAATGGGGGAAAATCCACACAACTTTGGTTCTAAGATCCGTAAGAACTCCGCTGAGTACGCTTGGTAGGTAGATTGAATCGTGGAGTAAAACAAGCCTACAAGGGAACAATGTCAATGTCAATATGGAAAATAGATCTAAAACTATGGGGGTTATTACTAAGCACTCTCATCGCTATACTACGACTTTTGACGCAGCTGGTAGGAACGCCGAAGAAATAGGATCTGTTCCCCACCAAATTTGTGACTGTGGATCTAAAAGAACTCCTGTTCCTGAGATGCATACAGCACAGTGATCCCAGATTGAGGGGAAACACTTTGGAGCTGAAACAGGGGAAAACGAGGGGCTTAAAAAAGGGGTGGGCGAAATATCTGTGAAACGTAAATTGTTTAAATAATATAAATTATATAATAAATATTAATAAATTTATACAAAAAAAAAAATCATTACGAATAAATTTTAAAGAATGAACTGTTCATATTAAACATGAAAGAAAACAGCCGATCGAGCGTCTACGTAATATTTTTTAATAAAAATGGTCACATTTCTTTATTTTTCCATATGAAAACAAATGTCAATTTCACTTAGGGGAAAAAAGGGGATTTTATTTTTAATTTAGGGGAAAACTAATGCTTTAGTTGGCAAAAAAAGGGGAAATCAGTCTTGAAAATCTGGGAAAACTGATGCCGCATATGCAAAATGTAGTTCTCGTAGATAAACGAACTTGATTTCTTTAGTTTCTCGTATGAAAAACTGGTCTGGAGGATCTGGCCGTAACAGAGCTTCATGCACAATCTGTAGGTGTAGGTGCGGTTATTTTTTTTTAGGCCATGTCAACTTTCAAAACAAACAGCCCAACCACGCTGTCTATATTGATAGCTGAAGTCAGTGCCTCTGGTAAGAAAGTGTACCTAAGTTCGGTTACGTATTACGTATTTCTCTCAAATAATTATGACGTCTACGTCCTCTAGATCATCGCACTGTAAAGCCATATTTCTAGTGCTATTTTTTTGTTTGGAAAATAAGCCTTTAGGAAAAGGTTATAGCTTTTTTGTTAGAGATTTCATTTTATAAACAACAATTTCATCAAAGTTGCATAAGGGCTATGTAAATTCTTACAAGATGGTTGTATTTATTTGCCGCACACCTTTGCATTTGGAAAATCAAACTTACATGTTCATGTTACAGATTTGAAATTCCTACTTTTAAGTGGTACATAAAACATGTTAAAAAAATGATGACAAAAAGTTGGGTTGGCCAAATTTGGGGGGGTTTTCAGGTTTATCTGGGGGGAAATATTTTTGAGATAAGTCAAAATTTTTAGTTTGTCAATATGCTTGGGAATATTTCACACAACATGTACCCCTTTCTTGCATTTTTAGAGTTTACCGTTTCGCTGCAACGAAATTATTCACTGTACCAAAAAATATCGTCATCTATTCTGATGTCCCTCAAGGTTCACTCTTATTTCTGATGACTGAATGCCTTTTTTATTATACTCAACGATTTTGCTGTTCTGCAGAAATGGACTGGAATGCGTGTCCTATATTTCAAACTCCAACTGTTGCAGTTTACTCCATTCATCGGGAAGTTCCTGCAAATGCGGATCACTTCGATGACCTTGTTGCCATGCTGGAAGCCCAACATTTACCTTCAAGTGGATTCCATGGTCAGAAGGCAGAAAGACCATCGTTCAGAGACTTTTTTTTTTTGAAGGATCTTAAGGATCCCTAGGCATGGAGTAATCCACTTCTGTTTAGTTTCCAGAATTTGTACTCCCTTTTCAAGTCATTGCCAATAAGACTCACATTGTAACCGCCTTCCGTTCAAAATCATTTTCAGTGATCATGTACCTAACGCAGCATTCGCTTTGATGAAATGTCCGGGAAAAGGAGGCCCGCCCGACCAGACATAAATCTTTTTACTTATTTCCTCCAAAAAACCAAACAACCTTTCTATTCTCTTATCGCATTTCTGGGCTAGATTTACCTATTTGTCGGTTTCATTAACTTATAGGTGTCGCCCTGTCCCCCTTCCGCCCGCCCACTCTCGTCCTATATAAAGCACTTTCATTAATTTCCACCGAGATAACCAAATCTAATTTTCCACTTCATGGACATTCCTTTGCATCCCATAAACTAAGTACCAACACTATTTGCACCACTCTCGCGAATGGATTAGATCCGACTCAAGTACCGAAAGGAACTCTTTTGCAATCCACCATAGCCACCACCTCACGGCGAGGCGAGAAAGAAATATGAAACCCTATCCAGTCAAGACTTCTATACCGAATTGCAGTCTGTGCGCATGCACCAAGCAACCACCACCAAACCGATCAAGTATGCTACACATGCACCCACCGTTCGGTTTCGGTTTCATTTTCGGTTCCGAAAGCAACCCGGCCGAGTTGTGTACCGCCACGCTCCGATGAGCAATTGGCCCAAAAAACGTGTCGACTTTTTCTTTTTCCATTTATTTGCGAGTATAATTCCCTGAGTTATCTATGCAGCGTGGTTAATAAATTGACCGCAGGCTAGTGCAGGCCACCACCACCACCACCGTCCTGCAAGACATGCTCCCAACAGTCCCCCGAAAAGTAAAAAAAAACAAAACATTAAAAAGCTTGGCAACGCTAAACAAATTCCAGATAAAACAACCACTCGGCCGCCACACCCAACGAGAAGATAAAATTTGTAGGAGAAGACGAAAACCTCCCAACAACATCAGACCATTCATCACCTGTCATGCTCCTCCTCATCGTGCTGCGCGCAGCTGCAGCAAAATGAAACCACATGCACATACAGCACATATGATGAATATGGCACTGGTGGCATGCGGACCATCGCTCGCAGACCATCTAAGACCATCCACTTCTCGAGTGTGCTTCAGAAAGAGAACTGGACAGCACATTGACCAAATAGTTCGTCTCTTGTCTATACAGCCGGCCTGGTGATGGCTTTCTTCGGCTGCCGCTACGCTATTGTGGATGTTGCGCAACATTTGACTTTAAGCGGAGAGACGTCGCCGATTATATCATAGCTGCCCCCCCCCCCCTCTTCCACAGAGTTTGTGTATACGGCATCGCACGGCGTACCACCGCTCGTTTGTCCATTTAAATAATGTTTGACCTAAATTTCCATCCACCTTAACAAAGACTGCGGCGGCAATATACCAGCAGTAGCAGTGCTTGTATTAGAGAAGAGAGAAACAGCACTACACTGAGAGTCAGAGTCACTAGTAGTCAGCCGACGAAGACTAGAGGAAGCAAAACTGCAAGGAAAACGATGGCATAGCGCGGCACATCGCGCAAAGAATCCAAATTCAAAATCCCGGAACGAGGTTCGCGGCTTGCAGTTCGCACGCAGAATGCTCAGAACTAGTTCTGCCTCTCTCGTTCTTCTGATGGCAGCGGAAATGCATCGCGGGGTGCATCGCATTCTGTGTGTTACCTAAGATCGAGCACCAAATCTATGCCATAATGGTCAATTGGAGCGACTGTTGGTGTATGGTTTGCCTGTGTGCGTGCGGTGTTATGGTAGACGCTTTGGTAGACGAAGAATGGGTTACATAATGTTATGTGATGTTTGTTTGGTATGTGATAACGATCTGATGGCAGTAGCTGGGTTTTTGCTTCTGCTGCTGTGGGCTGGTTCGACGGTGATGATGATGAGTACACGTCGTTGATAGTGTAAAACAGAAATTCCAAAGTGCCATCAATGCGATCGCATAATGTTGTGCTTAAGGTTGCGCACGCGAACGAAGAAGTCGCGCCAAGAAAAGTATGCAGCTAGTGTGATGCGAGCGATTTGTGATCGATTGCAAGTCGGTGTCGTTTTGACAGACAGATTTTGGGAAGCAGATACATTTTTGCAGCCACTTTGAGTCGGAATATCCTTGACTAGGATATGATGTCCGTATTTCATTCAAGGTCATCCGTTTAATGAGATTTGTTATGTTTCCTTCTGTGTCTTTGCAGTTAAGAAAAAGTTGGCTTTCTGGCCATCTCCGCCTGTGACATTGCTCCCTCCCATTTTTTTGGAATACCTAACACTTTGGTTCCAGTTTTCCAAATCACGATCAAGATCTAGTATACACGATCCGATAAAGCTTGGAAATCGATATATGGCCGTCCTTGTGGTCTAGAACTATAGATGGATTGGATGATCCTTTTGGATGGTGCAATGTTGTCCTCTCACTCAATGTGCCATGAGCTACATCCAGCCACATCTAGGGTCAGCTCATAGAGTTCGCGGTTGTGTATTATCAACAAAAATCCGTCGAGGAAATTCATTTTATCTTGAAAACACCCAGTACGGGGTCTTCCTCTTCACCTTATATTGGCAAACACTGAAGCAGAACTGGCGCGTGGATCCGGTTTCTGGAGAGCATTTATGCATTTGTATTGGAGTCGGATATTTTAACTCAATGGTCATTTGGTGCGATTGATGTTTAAATAAGAAGATGAAGGTGAGGGTTGATGAGGTGCGCGATGTTTATACTTCATCATCATAATCAGGTCGATTTTGATTGTTAAACCTCATGATGTGGTTCTAGACGAAAAGATTTCATGTTCTTCAATCACCGCAAAGTCCTGTCTTAAGGACTCTATTTTGCCTTCCGTGTTGATACGGAAGATATCTGAAGTTGGTAACAGATAAGCGTTATCTTGCCGAAAACTTGGAACCAATTGTAGCTGTGGTTAGTGCGCTACTACACAAAAGTGTGAATCGTTAGTGGAAAAGACAGCAAATTAGCTCAAAACTTGTTTATTAAAAAAAAATTAACATGAAACAATTGAAAATTAAATTATTTATTTATTTTTTTTTTTTTTTTATTTTACATTTTTTTTTAATTGAAGGTTTTTTCGTATTTTCCTTCAGAACTTATATTTCTTGCCCAATGAAATTCCTAAAATTACACTTATGTATAAAAATAATGTTTTAGAAGAAAAATACAAATTATCATACTTCAGAATTGTAAAATGTGTGGTAACAAGACCTACTGTAAATTTATATACGAAATAAAACTACGAAAAGTAATAAATTCACAAAGGTAGACAAATTGTTGAACACGTCTGCTCAGGAAGAAATTTGGAACAGGTTGACTGAGCAGCTTCTGAACTTTGTGCCACGCTTTTCTGATCCCAAATCTTTTACCGCCTTGTAGAGCTCATAACGATGAATGCTCTAGCATTTGCGGCTTTAAGTCGATTTAGGTGGTGGTCTGGTCGTTGATCTTTTCGACACCAAGCTATGAACTCTTAATGGTGGATCTGCCAGCCTAAATATCATACTGGTGCCTAATAATAGAACGCTTTCAGAACACTCGTTAGTTCTTGCAAGGCATATAATAGCCCTTTTTTATTATGCTCACGTGATCTAGATAGATCATTGATTTCCAACAAAAGTTGGATCTCGTACTATTGTTGTAAACCGTGGAGATCAATGATCTATATAGATCATGTGAGCATAATAAAAAAGGCCTATTGAGCATAATAAAAAAGGCCTAATATGATCGTCGTATTTGTTGATGGTATATGTAAGCTGATAGTCCCTTCAGAGCTCAAGGGACCCTCTTTTTATTGTATATTTAGTTCGCCATATTTAATCATAAAATAAAATAAATTGTTGTCGCCATAAGTACGTAATGGACCTCACAAGCATTCGTTAAGTGTAATTTTTGTGTGTTTTCCGGGTATCGAACGTGAAACCCTTCGCTTAGTAGTAAAACATACTAACCACTAACCACCTGCGCCTGTCCCATTTAATCATAACCCATATATTCGAAGAGTTCCGCTGGTAACTCACAGCCAGTTGTTTGTTCTGCTGAGGTGTTTTTTATTGTTAGCTCCGTCAATATTTTTACATTGGATGAAAACTGGTTTATAATAGACTGAGTGTTGGATCTCTCCTTACGTAATGGCAAAGTAGTTGCTGGAAACGCGGTCTAAATACGCATTCTCTGCTCAGTGTAGAGCTTCTCAATCAGATGCCCTCTGAAGACCCGATCTACTCCAGGCGTCCCAAATTGAATTACACGTTCTGAGAACTATATCCGCTCGCAACTAGACAATAGTCGGAGCTGACGTTTACCCCTTTTGAATGTGGGCTACTGCAGGATGTTGGAGAAGTGCATAGTAAAAGTATTGTTGTACTATTGACGACCTCGACAAAGTTAGGTTGCTGTGTCGCTCCTTAGCTTTAAAAACTAAAATCATAACTGGGTAGCCAGTATCTGTCCTCGTTTCTTGCTGACGCACTTACCAACTAACCCGTCAAAAGTGTCTCCCTTTACGGCTTTGTCCAGGCGGTCGTAGAATTAATCCTCATAATATGTTACTACGCTTCTGCTGTATAGGGGAGTAAATTGTGAATGTATATGAAATCTGGTATCCGAAAAGTTTGTACCGTCGAATTATCTACTCCAATATCCAAAAACACACATTCACCTGGTAGATTAGGTTCACCTTCATTCAACACTTCAACTCCATTTCGAATTCAAACCTCCCCTTGCCCCGTCTTGTATATTTCGCAGCTTGCTGATGTGTGTTTGGGATGCCCCTCGCGCTCCAATTTTCCATAATTATTGAAGTCTAAGCTCTAATAGAGCGTTCTAAACAGTTTTTTAAACGCAAGTCGACGCTTTCAATTGATGACAGAGATCTCCTTATTTTGTTTTTAAGAATTTCGACGTGAGGTTTCCTTTAAAAATTGTCAATAAATTGCTATATATTTGAAGGTATCAATTTTTTCTTCTTGTTGAAAATGTTCACACTCCAAACGGTCTTCAATTGGAGTCTTTTTGGGTATCTTGAGCAGCCGGACATGCATAGCTTTAGCCCGTTTACATAGCGACATTTACAAAGATATGCACAGGTGGTGCTTTTTTAGGCATTTCATTGGGGTCGCTGTCAAAATTCTGGATGTGTCGAAATTCTTTTTGCAAAATTCTGTTTTCTCTCTACAAGCAATAAAAAACAATAAATACAGGTTTGGAAAATGTTAAAAAGTGCACGCGAAATGGAGAGAATATTTTCTTTTTTAACATGTATTTTTTTAAATTTTAACTCCTCTTTCCTTTTTAATTGAAATTTTAATTTAATTTTTTTGCTTTTAATTTTAATTTTGTTATCTATTTTTTTGTTGTTGTTTATATTTGTTAGTTGCAATTTTGGCGAAGCAGAACTTTGAAAGGAGAATTTTGACCCGCTCCTATTTCATTGGTATGCAATAAATAGAATGGGACCCAGTCCCGATCCCTGAGGTACCCCATATTGTATTTAGTGATTGCTTATATTTTTCTAAAGTACCCTTATGGTCAGTAGTCTCTTAGCCAGTTAACAAAACTTCCTCTAATGACAACTCATTCTTCGCCGTCAGCAATTCTATATTATGGTCAAGGCTGTCGAGGCTTTAGTGGAGTCCGAATAGATAAAATTATATGGCAACACTAAATCTACCTCTTGGTTATCCAGCCAGGAAAATGTCCTAAAAGCTGATTAGTGTGTTACTTTCTTAATTTGTATCAGCTCTGGTATTGCACTTAAACCTTGATATGGAATTTGTGTGTTTTCCGGTTACCATACCTAAAACCTCTCGCTCAGTAGTCCACAACACTTACCACTGAGCCTCTGTGCACCCTAAGCCATTACGCCCACTGTGTCAAAAAGTCAAAATAATACGCGCGTTCCGAAATGAGGAACAAACGTTCCAAGTATCGCCTTTCTAATGACTCAAGCAACGATCCACACTAAATTCTAAAAGATTACAAATTGGTTCAAATTAAGGTTCTATAGGTCGTTCGCTTACAAACAATTCCCAAATCCATCCTTCTTCACAGCATCCACACAGCTATTCCATTCTAAGCGTTAACCCTTCTATTCACCCGCAGATTTCGTAATTCATATCAAGCTGCGCGTGATCTTTTCGTCGGTTTGCTGAATTCGATACATCGCGCTCGAATCTGTCCTCATTTTCATTGTCTCCTTGAATCGAAGTGATCCCTCTAACTCTAATCGCGATAAACTTCCAAGTGCCTGACAATCAAAAATCCGAAAAAAACAGAAACAAAAAACCAGTCCCTTCATGATCAGTTCTGCCATCACCATCGCCAGCCATCATCATCCATCTCGACGGAGACAGCCAACCCACGAACTATCGACTCCAACTTCCATTCAATCAAAGACCCAAAAAAAAAGACTTAAAAATACTTTTCCTGATCTTCGCTCTATGGGCTGCTGCAGATTACATTTTATTTTTTTGGTTTGTCGCAGTTGTCGTGGCCAGCTCCCAGCTATTTGTTGCTATTTTTATGAACTTGCACTGTCGCCTCCGTGGACCCCGTTTAAGGAGGCCTACTTCTTCCTATTTCTATTGCCCGCGCTATCCAGTTCTTCGCTTGTGTTTTGTGTGTGTGTTTGATAATGTTATTTTTCCTTCTTTTTCAGTTCGCATAATATGATTATAAAATCTGCACTTCATCGCACTGACCCACATTTTGCATACATAATGCCTTTCTTCTGCTCCGCCACCACCACCATCACCACAGAGTTGGTTTGGCGCTTTTCTCTCTCCTCCGAAGAAGAAAAGAAACGCAGATAACCATAATAAAATTAACAAACAAACAAACAACGACTATGATCGCTGGAAAATAGTTAAAGCAAATAACCATGCATGCACGATGCCCATCTAAGTCATTTGACTTGGATATAGCTAGCTTCTTCGTCTCTCGCGATTTTCTTGACGACCGACAAGACTACCGTCGATGGCTGGGTTTCTTTTGATAGACTTGTGGGCACGAAAGTGAAACTTCACGAATAAGAAAAAGAAAAAAAAAATATCATAAAAATTATTATGAAAGTTATGTAACGTGCTTAACGCTCCATGGCGGCTGAAAGAGCCTCAGCTTTGGTGTTTGGCTGTTTTTCATTTTCTTTTTGTTTTATGGTCTAACACTGGATGATGGCTGGAATCTTGCGGTCTATGCGGAGGCAGTGATGCCATTTGTTTTTTTTTTAAATTAGTTTTCGTTTTTTTTTTGGTTGAAAGTCGTAGAATTTGTAAACGTTGGTAGGGGAATGGGTAGACGTCTTGGTTGACTTTGTTCACTTTTGGAGAACGAATAGGTTTCATATGGAAATAAGACGTTTATTTTAAGAATTGCAATTTTTGGTTAAAACATCAAAAAAACAACAACAAAATTTAGAAGGGCCACGCTTGGTAAGATATTGGGGATTTTTTTTAAGACGAAAACGTTAAATCGTTTTCGTTTTGCCTTAAACGAACCTTCGGTCGGAGAAAGGTTTGGCTTATTTTATTAAATGGTACTTTTTCATATTGCACAAGTTACAATCGCACTCTACAAATCCACGAATTAATTTGTTCAAACTTATACCTTAAACAGTCATTGCAACTAGAAAATAACGGCTACAATTGGCGAATCGCTGTGACCAAAAAGAGCGATCGTGTGATGGAATTGTCCGAATTCACGGACGTTCTCTCGTTCCCAGTGTGTTCTTTCACGAGACACGAATTTTCGTTTTCGCATCATTTATTTCGTTTTCTTGAAATGCGAAAGTTGTTTACGTTTCGCTTTTTACAGAATCCCACTACAGTCCTTAATTCTGTATTTACTACATTTAATTCTGTGGCCAAGAGACTGTATTTCTGACCGAAAGAATAAAACCAAGGATACAAATACAAGATGCTGTATCAGGTGGTATCGTTATTTTGCTGGGGTGACCCACAGAGGTCCTTTAACGAGCAATAGTATAACACGTGATGTACTCCATGTGGAGCAGTTCCTTCTTCTTACAGAAGTCCATGGTTCGGTGGTTTTGTGATGTTAAACGCAAATGTTCGCAATTTGAATCCAGCTTCCGGCCGATTGACAGACGTCCTTTAATGGACCCATGATGAGATTGTTGTATCGGGTTCAACGTCTTGGCTGAAATGAGATTGTAATTTGCAATTTCTTTCTAAATATTCCTCGGATTTGCGAGGACTCGGCACAAATTAAATGTATGAATACGGAACTTGCGAATATTCTTTCGTTCGTAAGTTGGTCGCTGAATAGGCTTTAAATGATTTCAAACCAATACTTCTTTCTTTTGACGCATATTTGCTAAAAATGGTTGGGTGTGACAGCCGCGAATGTTATTTATAGTGTAGAAATTAATCAGAAAAAAAACGTCAATAAAATAGCTTTCGTTTTTTTTCCTTTTCGTTTCTGAAGAAATACGAACGTTTGTGCGGGCGAAAGCGATTGAACGTTTTCATCTTACAGAACCCCGCCACCCAAGGGTATTCTCTTGTGGTGACCTTTTTCGTGGGTAGCGATATAATTCTCTTTTAGGGATTCATGACTATTTGACGAGGCAAACCTTTTTAATTAGTTGTAAAATGTTGAAAAAGACAGATTTTCCTCGCTATTTCTTAACGAAGCAAGGAAAATGAATTTTTGGAGCAAGATTCTAATCGCAGACAAGCAACTATGTCCTCAAATGATATTTTAGAAGCTCGTTTACAAAATCAAATGCAGTATCGATTAATTGCACAAAAAAAAGTCCTCTAAATTGACTTGTTGGAAAATGGGACTTGCCACAAACGCTCTGAATGAACTGATAAAAAGAACACAAAATTATACGAATAGGAAACCATTCACCAACCGGGGAAATGTGATCGCAACCGAGCCCTAAGCCTCTGGTACTTTTGTGATTGGAACATTAATAATATTATAATGATGAATACGACCAATTAGCTTCAGAAATTTCCACCAGGAACCAAACTGAGTTTTCACAGGGGAACCGGGTGCTATTGCACAGTTTGAGAGTCGCAAACCCAATTAACCAACCACATTCCTATTCAGGGTTTAAACATTAAAAAAGAAGCGGTGCACCTACGAATCGGTAATATTGCAGTTGGTTGCGGCATTGGATTTGTTTTATAGCTCCCTCTTGTATACCATAGTCGCAACTGCGAAAGCTGCTACACAACTTGCGCTTCTATGCAAATTTGTGTATGTATTTTATTTCCGATAGTGACAATTTATTTGAATGAAGTGATTTAAATGTATAATTTTTGAGTTTGTTAAAGACGTTGCAATTTTCCTATCACTTTTGTGAGCTAATATTTACAACCGAGCAATGAGCTTCTCAATCGAAACTTAACGTATGGGGATGGTAATCTGATTACTTTTTTTCTCAAATTCAATACAAGTTCATTCGGGCTGAAAAAAAGATAGACAAACACGTTCCATATCTGTGTGGTTAAAAAAAACCCTTAAACAAAGTTTAAAAATATTTCCCTTATTTTCAAAGAAAAAGATGTGTACTCGGTAGGTATAGGTAGGAGTGGCGGTTTATTTAAAAACCCGAGTAGCACTATGTGCCGTTTTGTTACCACACCAATCAGTTCTCTAATACCACTCTTCGAGACCTCCTCAAGGGACTCGAAGAAGGGTTTACCCAAAGATCACTGTCTGGCTCTGGCTGCTGCTGGGCAGGCGCAAATGTAATGAGTGAGCGTTTCTTTTTCGGCCGCGTCATTACAGCTGCGGCAGTGTGTGTTATGTGGGATGCGCAATCTAACTGCGTGGTCCCCTATTGGCCAGTGGCCTGTGGTTATCGCTGTTATTCTGGCGATGTCTTTTCGTGTTTTAGTGAAAAGGTAGGTTGTTTTTTCCGTGCTGTAGTTTGGCCACATCCTTCCACAGCTCGTAAGCCTCCTCCATCTGAGGTTGGCCTTCGATTGGAATTCTGAGGAGATCTATGCCTTGACCGCTCCGAGCGGAATGTGAACTGTTTCCGCAAGTGAACAATGAAGGGCTGAGCCTTGCCTGGGCAACTCGTCCGCATGTTCGTTCCCACTAACTGAAAAGGAATTTCAATCAAAATATTGCATCGCCAACACGTTGATGAAGAATAAATTAGAATCCTGATTGAAATTTGAAGAATCCCCAAAAACGCGAAATAAAAGCTCTTCAAAATAAGCTTCGAAAAACGCCTCAAAAACGCTCGAAAACTATATTCAATGCTAATGTTTGGCAGTTTGAAAACCAAAGCCTAGTTTGCAGATGTTTCGGAGCGAAAAATCGCACACAAAAGTGACAAAACGAAATCATGAAATAAATTTCGCTCACCTTTTCGTTTTGCAGTATTTTGCTACGAAATTATGGAGAAGCGTGGGTAGCTGTAGTCAGCGTGACCGTTGTGCGACTAAAGTTGCAATTTGGCCCTTTTTTGAGAGCTGCGACAATTTTTTTTTTGCCTTATTTATTTTGGCCCTTTTTTAGTTGGTAAAAGCACTTCGAAATTTTTTCAAATGCTGTTGTTACTATTTTAGTATTTAGCGAGCCAGTGCTTGTCGCGCGAAATTTCGAAATTTGCAGAATAGCTTCAGAAAATGTCCCCTTATAAGAATTTGGCCCTTTTTCTTGTGACTTTTCAGAATTCTATAGCGGTCACCCTGACTGTAGTGGATTGCTTGGTACAATTCTTCGCTCTCCTTTCGCACACATTTACGAGTATTCAATAACTGCTTGCTAACATTTGACACTTGTACTCAGTGTTGCCAACTTTTATAAGAGGATGGACAATTTTGGAGCCAAAAATATCACATCATAAATATTTTGATTTTCAAAAATGCGCAAAAGTTTTGTAATAGTTCCTTATTCTAAGCTACACTTATTCTGATTAAATTGTTTTTAAAGGCGACAATATTAAATAAATAAAAAGAACACAAACTCGGAATTGGCAAACTTTTCCAGTTTTCATTTCTCAATGTTAACGAAAAAAAAAAGAAAACACTTTGCTGGAAGGGGGCATTCCTGCATAATTGGACAGTGTGTTTTCATATTCATGCATTTGTAACTGTAATATGATTTTACTGCGCAGATGTGGGAGTCTGTTCAAAAACTCTATGAAAATTGAGTTGGCTCATTCGTAATTAGGTAACTGTTTAGAAAGTTTTAGTTATACGAAAAGAGTACGTTCGCAATAAACTATTTTCCGCTGCCTTTTCGCAGACGTTTCGCTGTCCATGTGGAGACCACCGGAAAATTTCGTTCCGAATCTGCTGCGTGCTAGGATTTAGTAAAATTAAAATGAGGTCTGGCTTTCCTTCAAAGAGTCCCTTCATGCACCACGAATGGAACCTGTTGTAGTTGCGTCGATTTTCTCTGGTGTCTCTATTCTTTGCTGTTTCACCTTTCGGCCATTTTTTTCGCAACTTCTGTCAAGTCTGTTTCCCCATTAGACACTAGACGCTGTAACAAGAGTCTAAAGGTTTGTTCTACAAATAGTTGGTCCTGTTTATTTTCTATGTAACAATAACAGCAACCTTTGGGCGCTGTGCCTTCGTGGTTCGTGTCCTGAACAACTAAGCAAGGGTTTCAGATTCGATCCACGGAAAAACACGAATTAGGTCGTTAGTTTTATTTTTATACGAGTATTGCGCCAGCTCTTGTTTGACAAGCTTCGAAAAACTCTTCTTCATTCAGCTGTTCGGACTCATCATAAAATTGTACACAGGTATACGCAAAGCCCGATACAGACCTGCAGCGCCATCTAAATCTTTTTCATGTACGAGCATTAATGTCTCTTGAATAAATAAAACAAGCTCTCTATAAATTATTAGTTTTTTTCATTTAATTTGAGAAAAGTAGTATTAAATAGAGTTTGACAAAGAATTTTTTTTTTTAACTTATTTGTTATATGAAAAGAAAAATCTCCTTATGAAGAAAATGAGAGTAATGGACAAAAATTCGAAGAGTAGAGTATAAAAGCATAAATTAAAATAAGTGTACGAAAGGAAAACACGAAAGGACTCTTCGAAATCTTTGGGTGACACTGACTGGGGATAATGATGTGAAGCACGGTAAATGGATGATGAAAACTGTTTTTCTCTGTTCGTACTGTATATAAAACACACACGCCTAAAAAGTTTCGTAAAAAATGTTACAAGCCGCTGTCTACATTTACGCTCGGCGGAGTGATGGTTACCGAATGTAAACACCGAGATAGGAATTCATGTCGAGTGTTGATGTCCCTTGCCGCTGCTTCAGTCTTAGCGGGCACATGCAGAAGGGCGCAAGTCTTAAGTAGCTAGTATTAACGATCAATGAAAAGTGAGTGAAGGACAGACAGGATGAAAATGAGTATGAAGGCAGATGTGAGCGTCCTTTACGAACTTTGGAACTTTTTACGCTTTTGAGAGGGCGGGCTGCAGCCAGTGCTCTGTTAGACACACTCGCCTTCGACCTCCTCGTTCATTTCGGGATCGAATTCGTCGTCTGCGGTGGCCTCTTGGTATTGCTGGTACTCGGACACCAAGTCGTTCATGTTGCTCTCGGCTTCGGTGAACTCCATCTCGTCCATGCCCTCGCCTGTGTACCAGTGGAGGAAAGCCTTGCGCCTGAACATGGCCGAGAACTGTTCGGAGATTCGCTTGAACAGCTCCTGGATGGCGGTGGTGTTTCCGATGAAGGTGGACGACATTTTCAGGCCCTTGGGAGGGATGTCACACACAGCGGTCTTCACGTTGTTGGGGATCCATTCGACGAAGTAGCTGCTGTTTTTGTTCTGCACAGCGAGCATTTGCTCGTCGATCTCCTTCATGGACATGCGGCCGCGGAAGACGGCGGCGACTGTTAGGTAGCGACCGTGACGTGGGTCGCAGGCGGCCATCATATTCTTGGCATCGAACATCTGTTGGGTGAGCTCGGGAACGGTCAGTGCACGGTATTGCTGTGATCCACGCGAGGTAAGGGGCGCGAAGCCGGGCATGAAGAAATGCAAACGGGGGAAGGGCACCATGTTGACGGCCAGTTTGCGAAGATCGGCGTTCAGTTGGCCCGGGAATCGGAGGCACGTTGTCACTCCAGACATTGTAAGCGAGACCAAATGGTTGAGATCGCCGTAGCTGGGGTTCGATACCTTCAGTGTGCGGAAGCAGATGTCGTAGAGTGCTTCGTTGTCGATGCAGTAGGTTTCGTCGGTGTTCTCCACCAACTGGTGGATGGACAAAGTGGCGTTGTACGGCTCCACGACGGTGTCGGAGACCTTTGGCGATGGCACTACGGAGTAGGTGTTCATGATCCTGTCGGGATATTCCTCGCGGATTTTCGATATAAGGAGGGTGCCCATGCCGGAGCCGGTGCCGCCACCCAACGAGTGCGTCAGTTGGAAGCCCTAAAAAGATGAGAGATAAATATCTGTTTTGACAGATGAACGTGCGTGGGTACAACTCACCTGCAGGCAATCGCAGTTCTCGCACTCCTTGCGCACTACGTCCAGCACATTGTCCACCAGTTCGGCGCCTTCGGTGTAGTGGCCCTTGGCCCAGTTGTTGCCGGCTCCCGACTGTCCGAAAACAAAGTTATCCGGACGGAAGAGCTGGCCATATTCGCCGCATCGCACAGCCTCCATGGTGCCGGGCTCCAAGTCGAGCAAGATCGCACGTGGCACATACTTGCCACCCGATGAACGTGTGACCGCTGAAAACAATACAGACAATCGATTAAAATTCAAACAACTTAGTTAGATGGACGCAGGTGTAGGTTGGTGACTGACTGTCCCACTGCGATCCACTGCATTCGCCATGCCCGGCACGTTTGACTAGCCTTGGAAAGGAAGTCCATAAAAAGAGGAGCCCCTCTGCCGCGCGCCGCTCCAAAAATGGACAAGCGCTTTGCATACTTTTGCTCCTCCGGCGGCAATAATTCTACACGATGACTCTCACATAATGAATCACTCGACTCGGCTAGAATGTGCCACCATCGCATGAGTTATGGACATTTTGTTGCACTTGCACTTGGGGCTTGCGAAATATCCACAAATATGTACTCGTATGTTTGTGCTCATGAGGCCGTGAAGGCATTCGTTTTAATTCCCACCACGGAGGGCGTCGACTTATAAGAAGTGAAGAACGCTTAACACATACCTGATGCCTCGTTGTAGTAGACGCTGATTCTTTCCAGTTGCAGGTCACTGTCACCGTGGTAGATACCGTTTGGGTCGATTCCGTGCTCCTCGGAAATTATTTCCCAGAACTGAAACGAAGAGAAAAATTGTAATAAATTTGGTTTTGCGAATTAATTGCGTGCGGGGAGATATATGTTTGCGAACGGATTTGGCCGATGCGACTGATCTTGTTGAGTGAGATTCCACACCATCTGGGCGGAGGTGTGTTTATGTAAGAGAAATCTGTCTGGTATAGCAACAATGTTTGCATTTAACAAATTTATGCGTCGTCTTAGAAGTTGTGAAGTAGATATCTTCTCTAGGGAAGGTGTTGGCAAGAAGTGTACATTCTGGGACACGGCTCTTTTAGCCATTTGTTCATCGTTTCATCGATTGAGGGTAGAACTTGAAGGAGCAGCATCTATACAAACGTTAGGATGGAAGACATATTGCTGTCCCAAGGATATAGCTTATTTGAGTGTATGTACTTCACTAACTGACCCACAGATGGCGGTAGTTTCTATGGAGGCATACAATGCGAGGCCAGACTGCCAGAAATTGGATTTTGAAGTTAACTTTTGATTTGTGGGGTTATTGAAGAAATATTTTGGGCAAAGCATGATATTTCTCGGTGTCGTTGTGAAATATTGGTGGTAGATGTCGCAACTTACAGTTTCCTTGAGATATATTTGACAAAATTGACCATCAAGGAGGTAGCGCGATCGTGATATCAAGGCTGTAGTCAGTTTTAGTGAATGTAGTTTGCCAACTGACCCACAGATGGCGGTAGTTTCTATGGAGGCAAACAATGGGATAAGACATACTGACATAATCTTGATTTTGTAGTTATCCTTGGTTGTTTCAGTTTATTGGTAAAACATTTGGTGGGAAGTATGATCTTCATCGATAGGGCAATGTTGATGTTGGACATATTTATGATAACATTTAACCACTTCCCGAAGTAATGCTTGACAACAGTCCTGTGCGGAATAAGTTAGAAAATGAGGCGATTTTAGTCTGCAAAAATCTGAAGTATCTATTGCACGATTTCCCTTTCGAATATAAATAAAGTGCACGACTGGGTCGAACGTAACTTTCTCGTTCATCAAAAGTATTAATGTAAATGGGAGTGGGAGTATTGTGTAAGCTCCGAGTTGTTGGACATATATTTTTAGGGTGCATATTCAATATGGTTGAAAAAAAAAAATAGGGAAAACTACATTTTTCAAAAATGACTTTTTTCAAAAATCCATTTTACGATAATACAGAGAAAAACTGAGTTTTCCATTAAGTTAGAAATGACCATATTACCTTAGAAATTAATTTTTGTTACAATCGTATGGACCGTTTTCGAGATATGTCCAAATTTCAAAAGTACCGTTACTCGATTTTTTTGCAGAAAACTGAGTATGCAGTTATGTTTACCTCACCTACTTAAGCTTAATTATCAATTTTTGTTGAAATCGTTGGAGCCGTGTTCGAACAAATCAAACTGGTATGAAAATGTTCTATGGGAAGTACCATTAATATTGAGGTTACCATGCAAAAAAAAAAAACGACCCCGAACTGTAAGCCCCCAAACTTTAAATCCGAAGTTTGAACGAAATCCGTTCAGCCGCTTAGGCTGTAGGCTTCGAGACATACAGACAGACAGACAGACACAGAATTTTGCGACCCACTTTTTTGAGTTCACCTATCATCGTAATGTCAGAATTGATTAACATCTCGAGTTCGAAATTTTGTACGAATACAATATCTTTCTCTTACTAAATAGTACGTAATGGAGAAAGTTAAAAAGTCAGGCTGTGGCTCAATTGGGGAAATTACTTCAAGATTTTACAACGAAATAGTTTTTTTAATACAGATCAGAATTGCGATTCGACTCCTAACTTTATTCTTCCTCAATTTTGAGCAGCAACAATCGATTCGACTCTTGATATGCATCTTACACAAATTTGAGCGATTGCAAAGACAACTTATCCATGGCCAACTCATAGATACCTGTCTTTAAAAGACCTGAACTTTAGATAAACTAATTTCTCATAAAATCCGTGATCAGTGATCATTTGATGGGTGGCTTCCTTCACCTTCTGTATATCGTTTTTGAACATGAACCAATATGGTCGGAGCCCAATTTGTCCCCAAAAGCCTACACCTATGCAAAAGTTTGAGGTGGGCAAAGTGGCTTTGGATGAGATTGCCTTTAGTTCTCGTGCTTAACTATGGCCTCGCAACTAGTATGCCATGATTTCCCGAAACAGTTGGCACACCAACCAAATGAAAGTTGTGCACCTCCAACTTTAGGAGGGAATACTTTCAGGAGTCGCCTAAAACCGAAATTGTATAATAACCACCACTTGCATCATCCATAGCTAACCGTTGTGTCATTCTATCGCCACTAAAATATTCGAAGAACGCAACAGTCACCCGTTGCGTGACACAAAACTCCAAAGAGATGTTTGCTTCTTTACAGTTCACAATCCGAACCAAACTTTCCAACAATTTGCCAAAGTGTCTCTCCAATTGAACTCGCACACACACAGAGCGAATTCCGCACAAGTCATTGAAAGCCAATTTAAACGAGATTTCCCCTCAGCCGATCATCTTTTCTCATTATCATTAGAGCGCAATGCAAACGACCGAACTGCGATCTCGCATCTAACCTACTTAATTGTCGGACACCGCTCTCCGGCATTTCGCCCTGAACTTGCGTGCCTCCACTACATAGCTAAGCACACCAACGAGAGGATGCTCGTGAATACACAACTGTACACCCGGCCTGTTGAATCAATTATGCTTGTATCTCCCCATTGGCAACAGCAGTCAATAGCAATTACTCTCATTACAATATCTCGAATGTTTCTCAGAACTGACAACGATAGCCAATGAGCACGAGAAAAACGTCGAAAAAAAGTAAAATAAAGTTAGATAATCTCCCAGCTAGACGTGATCGGTTTACTGATCACTGATCGTATGCGCAAACGCGACGCACTTAGTGCGCCCCTTTAAACAAACAATTAGGCACCAAAGTTGTCTCGTCCATTGAGAACGGCTTTTAGTTTTAAGCCTATGCTACTGCAGCGCGTACGCGCGACAATGTTGCCTCGGTCAACATGTCAACACAAAATCACTTGATTGCCCACCACCAAATTTGGTAGCGACGAATGCAACAAAATATATTCATTAAATGTTAAAAAGAAATTGGGAGCACCTGATTGCACACGCATATACAACATAGGCGGGCAATTAAGCCACAGCTCATAAGCACGGATGCAAATGTCCTCCGAATCGGATATGGCTTGAGTTGAATTTTTTTTCTCAGTGACAACAGCAACAAAAACCCTGCTTCCAAATTTGGGAGCCAAGCACTGTAAATAACAAGCACAGCGCGACGCATGAGGACAGTGCGCGCGGCTGCTATTTTTGAAATCTATCACCAAGGGGGCAGTGATTAAATCTATTTTCGACACCGATCCTCCCTAGAGGATCGTTGCGATCAGTGCGCTGTTCAAAAATATCATCGTCACCCTAAATCTGTGATTATATATGTGGTGCCGATGGTTGGTGGGGGGAATTGACTGTGAAGTGACATCTTTTGGTGTACACACAGGTTCGTCTTGCATAATGCACATGTTGCCGCCACGATATAGGTACTCGTGTTTGAGCCTATTTTCGGATAACGAATCTTCTTGAAGTTAGTTGTTCCCCAGAGTGCGAGAGAGCGTCCTAAGTGTAAGGAGTAAATATTTGCCTTAATTCTGATTAACAACTTCCTTAATTATGATGGTTGGGTGAAGACTAAAGCGGCGACATACCGACGAGATGTTGCGACTATACAGACAAAAGTTTCCTTTGAAGTAGGTGAAGATGTTTTAATTGTCTGAACGCGATCCAGAAGTGGGTTTGACTTACTGTCGGAAGTGTGTGTTCTTCGATGTCAATTAGAAGCTGAGAACTCAAAAGGGACTGTGAGCCTGAGGAGGAAGTATGCTACGTTAACTGGCGCTCAATGAGCGATAAACAATAAAAATTTGGTTTTATAGCATATGAGGGATGATTTATTGTAATTTGTTTGGGTGTTAAATGATGAGTGGGCTTATTTTTATATACGCCGGTAAATGTTGCTGTAGGAAGTTGAGGTTACCACAAACAGGTTCCGCGGTAAAATTCCATTGCAAAGTGACCTTCCGGAAGTACAGGAACAACTTACTGACTGAGAAAGTAGCAGAGCGCACAGAATACTTGTTGTCAAGTGGACACTAGGAATTCCGCATATGATTTTAAAGACATCTATCTATTTTTACTCAGTTAAGAGCGAAGATAAAGATACAAAAATATTGATAAAGTAAAAAGAGCGTGTTAAGTTTTTTTTTTAAAGAACTAATCCCTCAACGCCGAATGTAACTCATATTACATTTATATAGTAGGTACAAGATAATCAAATAAGGTATGACCTGCATGTCCCTGAGTCAAAAAGTGTGCTTGATTCCATGAAAATGTTTGCGAAACACAATAAAATACAGCCTAGCTTTGCATTTTTCTCAGAAGAGACAAAAGGTTTGTTTTTAATGAAAACCTATCTAAGCGAAGTAAAGGAAAACAGGGCAAAGTCCACTAAATTCTAATTCTCAATAAAGCAGTTCATTTGTGCTAAAGTGGTATAAATTGGTCTAGATATTTGTTGTGTCTCCGCTTTTAGTTGGATTCAACGTTCTTCTAATAACCGCTGAATGACACTGACAGCTGTTTAATAGCAACTTCATGACCACATCTACCGGCAAAAGTTAGATATGGCTTGAACTCCATAACTGACAAGAATACCTAGTGCGAATGTTACAAGTGTCAAGAAGTAAAGTGAAGTCGCTTGCTTTGCTTTATAAGAAAATTGCCGAATTCAACAATTTCACTTCGGTAAAGTGCTCTCGAGGCTATTAACCCTCCCGCAATATTGACTGTATAAGGCGTAATGGAAACACACCTGGCTCACTTTAATGCGAGTTTTTACTTATATAAGACTTTTTGAACAGCTTGGATAGACCATACAGAAAGAACAACTTCTTCTTCTGAAAGGCACAACAAAATACCTATAAGAGACATCCCTTCCAAACCGACAAAGAAAGGGTTTTAGCGGTAGTACAATATGACACGTTGTTCGGCCTTAGTTCCCTTAGAATTTGAAGCAAAGTACTATATCCTTTTGCTTCCGCGAAAGAAATAATTAGTACAAATATTGGAGACCTTCGGATAGTTAATGTAGAACGTCAACTAGAGCGACCAAAAGACAGACAAAGCTTTCAGACTGCTGTCAAACTTAAAAAGTAAATAAATTAAGTACTGTCAGACTTACTGAACTAGAAATACGAACGTCCTCATATGAAGGAACATAAATTGTTTTGCCTTTTTTTCAGCATTGTTTTTTTGTTGCCTTGTCACCTTTATTTCAATAGTTGATTTGGTTGTTTCGTAACAAACATTTTGTGTGTAATACAAATTTGTCTACAAAAATCCAAAACTGAAATGTTTTTTTCTTCTGTTTTCAGGCTTTTTATCTCCAAGCCTCAAGAAACATGTTATGTCTATTATGGTAAGTTTTTAATATTAAACTTTTTTTTTATATTTATTACTTGTAATCAAAATATAACCCCTTAAATTTTTTTCATAAGGAGTCTCAAATAAATTTTTGACAGCCCTTTGGTTTTTAAAACTAATGAAAAATTCTTTAAATAATTGCATTCACTACCAAACTCTTAACGATAACAAACAACAATTGGAATATCGTTTAAAGTTTGGTGGTCAAGTTCGATACATTGGAATCCAAAATCTTTCTCCTCTAGTACGAAAAATCGATAGGGGAAAAATATTTAATCGCAAAAGTTGTGGAAGACACAATTCAAAACAGCTTTTGCTGTTTTTTTTTGTATGGGGCCCATTGACAAAATTCACATATTCGAAAGTACTTATCTAATAGAATTAGAAGTGAGTGAATTTTTTTTTTAAATATTCAAGAACCAAACTACTTTATGATCAATTCTCCGGTTGGATATGTTTAGGTGCGAGTCGTTTAATTAGTCTTCTGTTTCGCCATTTTATTTTCTGAGATGGAGAGGAACAAATTTAAAAATCAGCACGAACTCAAACTAGACAGAAATCGATCGCAGTTGTGGTAAAACGTTTTCACTAACCTAACCTGTTTCGCTCTATAAAGTGTTTGTCCCGAATAGATTTAAAAACTACTGCACGAAATTGACTCCGATTTTCTTGGAGTGCTAAATGTCGAGACTAGAATATAGAATAAGTTTTATGGTTACCCGCGTTCGAAACTGATATCTAAGCAGAGTATTTCCCCAATTTTTCTCCTTGCATATCCTACACCCGCGAACCTTGCAAACCAAAACAAAAATATTCCTATATCCTTCTTAAGGTCCCAGATAATCTCTGCGACGGACATTAAATATGATGACGAGAAAATGTTATTGCTTATCGGGCGCATTTCTCAACAAACAGGCCATAGATTTTAAAATTGTCGTAAATTGATCTTGTTCTTTATTGCACTAATCGTCGGACACAGTTGACCTCGACCTTCCGACTTTATATCGTTAAACCAATTATAGCAGATTTGGTCATCCCCGACATACCCTTCTGTGATTTTTCACACTCAAATCAAGTCTTCTTTGCCTTTGGCATTATCGCTCTGTCCATACAAGGCACTGAGTATTTGAATGGGGACTTTCTGTGAAAAGATCTTCAACGATGCGTAAGAAAATCTTCACTGATCTAATTCTATTATCTACATCTAATCGAATTTTTCCATCAAACCTCGTTAATTTTAACGACTTCCGATTGTCCAAAAACTAGGAACAACATGATTTTGATTTTGTGGTTAACATGATTTTCCATGCAATTAAGTTTAACGATCCTCCCGATCATGGTGATCCATCGAACCTCTGAGTGAGTGACATTCCATTATAACTTTTTTTCTTTCCGATTTTCTAACTTGGATTAAACGCTCGGTTGGTTCATTTTCCGCCTCCTCTCCGCCTTGCGTATATTGCAAAGCTAAATATAGGTCTCTTACTGCATGCACGCCAACACTCAACATATATATTTGAGAATGCCACCAGCAGAAAGTCTCTCCAATGAAATACATATATATGAGAAGTTGGAGTTTTCTTTTTCGGTTTCTGTTCTTCTTTTTTTTTCTAATTTATTTTGGCATTAAATTTAACTGAGCGCAGCAGTGTAACAGCAGACTTATTAACTCGGTGGTGCGTTGGGCGAAGTTGTTCCAGAAATAGAACACCAATTTTATTCTGAATTCATTTTTCTTTCGGTATTTTCTTTTATTTCGTCTCTCTCAGGCAGGGGAGCAACGGCCGAACCAGTAGCATCGAACTACTGCAATTGCCGTCAAATATTTGGGTATTTGTTTCGAAAGCTACGCTCACATGTAATAATTAAGTGTCAGCGTTTTTAATGACACGCCAATTATCTAAAAGCCAACAGCAGTACAGAGTAATTGAAATAAGACGTGTTGTCTGATGAAAAGCTGACTAGGACTATTTACAGCTGGGTATGTGCTTGAGAAGATGGCTTTCTGATTAGAGAGCACACATCCGCCCTGTGTTTAATCAAATTTGAGGACTTAATTAGTTTTCCCCTCCGTCTTCTGCAGTTTGCAGTTTTTTTATTGCGAGTGTACCACCGCACCCGAACAGAGTAACAGACATTGAACTTAACCCAGAATCGGAGGTCAACTGTTTCATGTGAAAGGTGTCGAAAAGAGGAGGGCACACAAGACAAAGCCAAAATAGAAACTCTGAGAATTGTATAAAAGTAAAAGTACGAGTAGAGATTTTTATTGCTTTTTAATTACGAGGGTATCTAAGTGAACAAAATTCCTCATATATGTTGGGGTTTTATATGAATTAGGTATGAGTAGGTATAGGTGGAGATTTGGATGCCACAATGCGAGGAAGTATACAACTAGCTAATGAAAAAAAATTAATTAAAGAGACAGTCGTTTAAAACGTGGTTTTTATGGTAGGCCGGTGTCAAAAGTTATTTAGAGAAATCTAACTACGGTGAGAGAAGTAACTTATGGTCAGACTTAAAATAAAATAAAATACATTAAATTCTTCTATTGAAGGAACTTACACTTGTCGTCGGGAAGACTTCGCCTTTCTATAGAATCCTACATCTGTGAGCCATGCAAGGGGTATGTGGTTCTCTTTCTCTGGCTTTGACTCAATTTGTATTAAAAATATGGGTAAATAAGTCCATTCAATAAGCCGTATACGACTTAAGAAACTTCAAAAGTAGGACCAAATGGAGCTTCATCTTTACTCTTATCTTAAAGACTGAACGACTACTCAAAGACATGTTCGGGATAAACTCGGAAACTATGAATAGAATTTCGTTGACACCTTTACTGAAATAGTTTTTGAATTAGTCTGCATACTATAGGCTACACATTATCGTAATTTTATCTTCTTCTTTTTTTTGCTGCAAAATTACTTTTAGGTTGGTATGGGTGAGACTTAATCTTAATGTTGTTTTTCGAGTCTTTAGAGCTAACATTCATCTCTCTGCTCTGTCCAGGAACTAAATAAACTTAAAACAGATCTTCCCTGGGAAAGCGATTTGTTTTTGAATATAGGTCTATTTTGGGAGGGGGTGGGGAAAGATGCTGTGGTTCGTGTTCTATCCGTGGTATTACAATTTTGAAGAAAGCACTCAGACCTATCAATTGTACTACTTTTTTGGTATAGTGGGGAGAAACTAAGACCTCCAAATCTTCTCGCTGCTCCTCTAAATTTTGTCGGACTCCGCCAATTTTGTCGTTTAATTCTTTGTAACAATAAATAAGTTGGCCTATTCTTTATAAGACCTTGTCTCAGTATTCCTCTGGTCCGTGGCGTGTGTTGCCATCGCATGGTTGCAAAAATGCCTTCGAAACAAACGAGAAAAAAAGTGCAATGCGGAATGTGTGTCGCTTGATAGAAGTCAAGAGAAGTGGGTCTCTATTTTTATTAAAGTGATTTGACCTTTGACGCCTTTTGGAATTTAACAAATTGTAAAATTAAACTTATTTTTATTTAATTTAGATCATGCTCATAAATTATACGAGTTGTTTAAGAAACCAGCCGTACGTTTCTGTTTGTTTTTATGTGCAACTTAATGCCAAAGATTTATTTCATAGAAATCGCAGCTGAGTAGTTAGTCCTTCGGAGGGCCTTCAAGTTGCAGTTAGATGAAACGTTCCTCAACGGAAACTATAAATATGAATAGGTGTCGCTGGAGTGTAATTTAGAAAATGCTTTTATACCTAGAGGTAGTATCTCTCTTATTGGCTATGACTATTTTTCTTTCGTTCAGTGAAGGTTTTATTTGGAAGTTTATATTTTTGTATAAACAATTATACCGGTCTACTACTGAACATGGCTTGAGCGTATTTGAGGTTTGACTCTTTCTTCTAACTATGCCCACCTATAAATATGTGGCTTTCTGCAGAGGTATGCAATATTATATTAAGGAAATAAATTACCAAAGGTGTACACAATTGCTCTTTCTTGAAGTCGGGTGGTTCGACTACTTATAATTTAGAGATCTAAAAATAACCAACATCCATTGTCGTCCAGTCGCCAAATTTGACGACGCACTACTTTTATTTTGTACAGCATTAGAAGACGTCTTTAATGTGTCATAAAATATTTACATTGTCTCTGATTCTGATCTCCAACTTCAAGACAACTAAAAGCAAAGATCCATGTCTTCTCAAATTTATTAGCAAAACTGTATAATAAAATTGTTTGCACTCTACATTTTCTACAGAAGTCTTAATAAATGTTCCGAGCATTTATCGCCAGTTCAAATTATGCAAATACTTCAACTATAACGCAAATAGATCTTTTTACAAGAAAACGAAGTATACTTAGTAAAATTTGTTGGCGTGTCGCCATATTCTTCAGGTTTAAGTAACACAGGATATCTCTGTCATATGTGACTGCGAAAAATATTTTCCAACGAATTAGGAAAGCACATATCCGAGGTAGATACTCATTCGTTGTAAGGAATGTCCTCAAAGCAGGAAATGTGGTTGAATATTCTTTTGATTTGCATACAAAGTCGACATATTTATGTAACGAATTTCTCGCTCACTAATTGTGGTTATTCGACCAAAAAATGCTTAGGATTAGGTCTAAAAGGGGAAGCCCGAAAATAGGCACGCCTGCCTTTGCCCCTTTTACAGCACCGCCCTTATTGTCGATGGACTAGCTTATATATATATAAGTGATTATTGGTCTCACAATTGCAATAGATCAACACCCGGACTTGAACACCCTGAGGTAAGCCCAGACAACGATGCATAATACGAGTATAAATCCGAGAAGACAGCCACAATTTATGTTAAATAGATCTAAGAAAACAAACATTGTATACCGTTGGGCTCCTGTTGTTGAGCCAACACATTTAAATATTAATTATTCACCATCATTTGTAACCTACTTTAAGTCAAATTGTATACACCAAAAGTTCAATAAAAGCAAATAATGTAAAAACAATTGTTCATCATAGGATAATCGATAGACCTTCACTAAACGAGCTGGCTATCTTAATTGCAATACTCGGGATGTGACATTCCCGCTACTCGCGATTGGTTTACGTCTTTGAAGTGCTTTTTGGCTCTTTGCCAACCATATAAAACTTTGGTTTACTTTCAGCCCCGATTGTATGATATTACTAAAGGTTTTCTCAAAATCCATGATAGGCGATGTGAAGGCTGGTTCAATTTTTCCATGAATAGGCTCCACATTGAGGGTGATAGTAGTCCATCTTCTTGTGGGCAACCTCTAGTTGTACATACTCTTATGGTTTCAGACGAAGTTTGAGTCTGCAGTTATTTGGTGCTAATCATCCGTTTATAGGGACTATCTGATGGCCTCGAGAGTGCTTTCAAAAACCTTCCCAGTATCGAGTTGGTACTGCCTCTCTTGAGCACTTTGAATTATTTCCTTTAGCTGATATATGTCGGTCTCTGGCTCTCTATACCTCGCTTAATAGGAGAGCCTTGTTATGGCATATTTTAAGCATGCATTTGCACTGTTTTTTACAATTGTAAAATATATATGCTGCAGCCTACCGATGTCACAAAATTGTTGATAGTTATTTTTGTATGGCTATGGGTTCAGTCTATAAGGTCTACTTTTGGCTTCAGGAAACTGCAGTATTATTGTAAGTCTGACTGTAATGAACCAATCAAGTTATTTTAAAGCTAAAAAGGGTCGTCCGAAATCTGGCGGCTCCCTCCAATTCGAAGAGCAGCCAATAACAGGTCCAGCCTCAGGAAGATACAAAACCTTGGCTATCCAGGGAACTTGTAGCTGCATTTAAGATCAATTTAAACAGTTTTCGATTGCGATCAGTCTGTCTGTCTGTCTGTCATTACCCTGACCAAGCAAGTTAATTGTACTTTGTCACGTTTTTTAAAACTCAGTATTCACCAATCCGACTCGATCTATATTGAATACTGAGGTCGGTTATACTTGTCCAGGTGAATTCACTCGGATTCATATGTAAGCACAAAAAGAATACAATTCCATGTTGTCATGATTAGTTACGGTGAACTAGCTGACCCTCTGTTAAAGGCAAACTGTTTTGCCTCCATGGCTATCTGTTAATAACATGATTTGGAAAAGGGAGTGGTAGAGCCAAATTTTATAATTTGAAGGCAAAGAAGTCTATGGAAATTTGGTAGTCAATCAAATTCAAGCGAAGAACCAACAATCATCGTTCACAGACCTGCCTAGCAAACAACAGTCGTCAAATTTTTTGATTTTGTATCAATTTCTGTTACTAACAGTCCATATTCACAGACCTTGTGTCAACTTCCGTTTCACTAGCAGCCGATGAATCAAGAATCAACATTCACAGACCCAGTACCAATATCTGTAAGCGACAGTCATCAAACAAATAGATTTTGTGTCAATTTCTGTTACTAACAGTCCTTGTGCCAACTTTAAGCAAATAAGACAAGTGGAAAGGCTCACTAACCCCATGTAGATACCTCTTGTTCGAAGGTTTCTAAATAGGTATCAATCTTTTCAATAGATCGTCTTAATAAAATCAACTTTCCAATCTAAGCAATCAAAGCCATAGTGTAATAATCAATTTCAATAAATAATCACGAAGACATTAACGAAAATGAATTGACAGTAAAGAACTGTCAGACAACTAGTTTTAAGCTCCGTTGACTGGAACGCAGCTATATAAATAAAACGCATTTCCAGTACGCAATCGTTGTTCTTTCTTTAGTGCTGATAACGTCTTCCTATTTCTATTTTTACAAAGGCACAAAACCCCTCATTCGCTTATGAATACAAATTCCCTTCGATGTGCGTTGCATGCTATTACAACTATCTGCGCCGACATTAAAGTGAACGCAGTAATTTACATTTGTAGCTACGCTGTTTCAATTAACCGCAAACTAGTCAGACCGAAAAGTACGGCTTTCTAATTGGCTCCCGTCTATCCAATTCAAACATAAAAACACTCTTATACGTTTGTAATACAATTTACTCGGTAAAGTGTTGCGTTTGAGTGCCTCTTAAAATTTAATTTAGTTTCCTCTCGATAACAAATCCCTTCCAATTAGTATACATGATTCCCGGCAAGTGCAGACGAGTTATGCTTATGATAACTACTGCTACATTATTGGATCATGTCTGTCAAAAGAGCTTAATGCGTGTGACATGTGTCACATATTTATTCCTTTTAATAAAACGAATCCCTCGCACGATGCAAACTTGGGAAAGTGTAGCTATATTTAGGGGGAGAGTAAAATCCAGGGCGCTTCTAAAATGGTAAAAAAAATGTCCAAAATTCTTCGAACAGCACTTCGATGTGTACACACAATTTTTCTAGCGCGTGTCTATTTTCGAAATTCCAGAGAACTAATCTAGAAAACGTATGGAAAAATGACACAGGGCCAGGGAGGGGCATTTCCATTTATTCAAAAAGCCAACGATCGCTTGACGTGTGATATTTATTGGTCCATCCATCTACGAGCAAATAGCGAGCGCGAAGCTCCGAAAAATGTCATGTTCGGTGTGATTTATTGAACATGACAGAAATACCTCCAAGGAGATCTCAGTTTCGACTGCAACGATGCAGATGAATAGCGCTCGTCTCGCCGACCCACCAATTGTCACTTTCAGTCAGAATTCGAGTTACATTTGTTCCGAAAAACGATTACAAATCTACCCACATATATATTTCCAGTTAATTGGGTTTCTTATGAACTGTATTCTAATCTGCGTTGCCGTCTACGCTGTCATCAACTCCATGCGACTGTTCAGAACGGCCTCTCATATCTTTAGTATCTGATTCAGTAGTTTTATTTATTTTCTCCAAAAGAGAATAATAAATTCGTCACGCAGCTTGTGCCGCCTGATTAAGAACTTCCCCAGAAACCTATCAAATTCTGTTCGTGGTCTCGAATTACAGGAAGCGATGTCAGTATGTGCATGTGAATAAGAAGGTGAAAGGATATCCGAATTATTTTCGCCTTGAAGCCATATACTGTATAGGTACACGCTTTGCATAATGAATTGCACATGCAAATATGGCTTTGCACTCTAAGGGTGACTCATTGTCATAAATAAGAACAAAGAACCCTTATCATTATTGCCATGCAGTCCGATTATCCCATGAATTTCTCTAATTCAAATGAAATAACAATGCCCTGTGCCTGTTAGAGATGTTTATTCTTATCTCACTTGCCACCGCGATAAGGCACACATGATACCCCAAATTTAAGTTTTATGGGCGCAATTAGATGAGAGGAAAATTACCCCATGATAAAAGAGTTAAGATTTCTTTCCCATTTCATTTTAATTGCATGCGCTTGGCTTTTGATATTCGGATTACAGGAGAACACAAATTTAATGCATTTTCTCTTCGTCGTGGAAGAAAAATAAAAAGAAACCAAGTAGGCCTCGACAACGACTACTTCTTGTGTTGAAGTAGCCAATGGAAACCCATCATCAGATGGATGTAGCTCATCATGCACGAATGCATTTCATAATTACCCACTTGAAAAAAAACTCTGAATTACTTATATGAAGAGATGGAGGAAACAGATTAATAGATAAACATAATGACGAAAGATTCTTGCAAGGAAATGGTTATCCAGAGTCCGTACTTTTGTTTTAATCGAGATCGGCATAGTTTAGAAGAAAACCACTTTGTGGAGAAAGAGCTGCGTGATCGTTAGAGGATCTTTTGTTTCAAAATATTTTAGGCATTTCTTATTTTCATCAAGCTTTTGGTTACAAAGAAAAGTGATCACTCAGTCTGCATTTGTATTCAATATTGTATGACTTGTCTGTATTTAGGCACTTTTACTGATCACGGATCGAGTTTTCTACTGAATCTGATTCTGAAGATGTGTCAAATACTTGGTGGGTAGGTATAACTAGAAACAAGCGACTTGTGGAAAAAACCATCGTACCGAAGATTTTAGTGCTTATTAAGGGAACGGTGCAAAAGAAACAGTTTCATGCGGCAAAGTGTGCCTGTACTAAAATAAATTCTCAGCACCGGCTTGGCCACAATATGTGATCTGCCATCTACGATCATTAGTAATGACAATATGAATCGTTTAGTGATCAACAGAATAGACGAGGCAGACAAGTTCTCGTCTATTTTGTTGATAGCCATACGATCACTAAGCACTAAACGATCCTAATGTCAAAATGCTTGATGTACTTAAATAAATTCGCAATATTCGAGGCTGGGATTACTCCTTCGTGCTTTTTAGCATCTGAAATCCACCTGGCATCGATAATGATAATTAGTTAGGTTTTGCCTGGAGATTGTACAAACTTTACGTGCTCTAACAATTTTTTAAAATTAAAATAAAAGCCTTCCTGAGCGCTAAGTCTCTATTCGCCACGGCTTCAAGATCACAGAACTTGAAGTTCTAAGAGTCAATAGGTGATTTACTCTCAGAACTTTACCTTTTTTATTAAAAATCGACCATTGTTATATTGAATTCTTCGAGCAATGGTCTAAAAAAAATATCTGACCGCATAAATGTCTTGAGAGAGCTTCTTAGTTCAGCCGTTCGGTTGCGAAATGTTTCAATCACCTCAAGAAATAAAACTCAATCAAATAAATTGTTCTGAAGAGCAATCTTAAGGGTCGTCTATAAAATTGTGCTGAGAAGTTAGTCTAAAGGTTTTTATTTATGAATACGTTCTCTTACATGCAAAGTTTAAGTGACGATAGTCTCAGGGTTTTATATGAACTTGATCTCTTTCATGATCAACGAAAGCCAAGTTTTTCGGACTCAGATTGGATTAAGTGTCATGTTGTTACAATAGGACTGAGCTATGTATCACCAACTGAGCCTAAAAAAATTGGGCAAAATTCTACAAAAACTAGATCGATTTCAAGATCAACTGCTCAATCGTGTTTTTCCCCCTTTTTTTTTGTATGGCTAATCGTCAAACTTTGCAGTATTAAGGAACCAATATATGTGACCGCAATACAGCCGATAATGTGGCAAAAAGAGATCGAATATTACCTCACAAGAATCGAAGCTTCAGTGACGGATGATATAATTTACTTATAGTGTTTTATAGCCCAAATTTTTACATAGATCCTAGCGCAAAATTAATAGACCCGGTCTTGATCACCAACTTCCTTGACGATCGTCGTCAAACTATTTTATCTCTTTTATTAACTATTCAATGTTGAAGCCAATGTTTTAACGCGAAAACCTGTACCAAATATATGGGGGTATTGACCCCACCAAAATTAGAATTAAATTACTTATGGTATTGTCTTCGTTTTAGAAACGACGATATAAAACCTCTGGCTCTGTACATCCAATAGATATTTTCATATATTTTCAATGGAAGTTCTACAAATTTATGTGGCCACAAGATCACTGATCGAGGAGTATACGATTGCAGATATCTTCCTAATGTCACTGCTCTTTGATTGTCCCATGACTCAGCATGGTAACGCAATCCTGTACGACGGCTAGCAGCTAGTTTTAGAGGGACTTTCCTATGACCTCGATTTTAACCATCGCCATATGAACGCCATAAGAAATATTTACCAAGTATTGCTCCAAGACCGGTTCTTATCGTCTCAAGAGGAAATTGTACAGAAAAGTCTTTCAACAGAGATCTAAGAAAATCTGGCTGGACATTTTGAAAACAGCCCCGTTTTTGACTGTGTGTAACACAAACCAATAAATAAGTAAAACCACTTTTAGCTAACTTTGAAACCATCATCATTTGTCAATACTTAAATGTAAAATCAGCGCTATCAACAGATCTTGCAGAATTTTAGTTTATCTCTAGATCGTTCAGACTAGAAAGGTCCTATACCTTCCATTTATTAGTCAACCCCAATATTTACCCATTTACCCACCTAGCTACATAAAAGACGTTCTTCAAGAGTTATCTGCTCCATCAAATCTCTCAGAATTTACTTTATTTAAAAACAAAACAAAAAATGTCTCTTCTGAGTCACTACCCTTATTTTCTCGCAAATTAATAGAAGCCCCACAAATACCGATAATTGCTCCAAATACAAATATTTATCTATTCACCCATCTGCGCCCATTAGCAACTCGCAAAAACCGGCACATTAAACAATTTGTCTATACCTGGGCATACTTAATTTCTTTTTTTTTTTTTCGTTGCGGTTGCGGCTCAGTACTCACCTTTGCATGCGACACTCAAACCACACAATGTTGATCTATCAGTGCTATTAAATGTCTGCTTTGCCATTCAGAATTTTCAATTCAATCCAGAACAAATAAGTTTCCAGTGCAAACAGACAGAATAAAAAATATAAGAAAAAGTATCTAAACTCACCTTAGCGCCAATTTGGTTGCCACACTGACCGGCTTGCAAGTGAACGATTTCCCTCATTTTTTTTATTTAACTTTAATTTATTACTGAAGATGATAAAAATAAAAATCAGTATTAGCGCACGCAAACTATTGATCGCACGAACAATTATCTAGGGAAAACCGTTGATCGAGAGATCACTATTTAAGCAGAGGAGCAATGAAACACACGACAACGTCGAAGCACGATCAGCTACTGACTACTGACTGGTGACTGCTGATGCTGACTGAGAGGAGTTCTGATATTGAGGCTCCTCCAAGGCACCGATAAAATGTGAGGAAAATTTATTTTCTAATACCGCGATGAAAATGGGAAAGCACTGCCTCAATCGATAATATGCAGCAGCACACGCACGCACACTCTTCTCTCGCTCTGGGGGTCTGTTGGTCTAGCCGCTTAGTTCGAAAAGATGTGTTGTGTATATATAAAACTTAACCAAACAAAGATAGAATGTAAAATAAAAAAAAGTTAAAAATTAATCGCGGGCAGCCAAGGAGAACACACAACCGAACTGCAGCTCGTCACTTTCTGGAATGATGAACCTCGCCGCGTATCAAGTACAAAGCAGCAGCAAGAAGATATAGGGGCGCTGCTAATACTATAGCTGGGCTGGGCCGAACGCAAGCGGGACATACTTAGTTATCCAACAGTGTATATCAATCCGTATTCTATACCCAATCGTGTATACATGTAGATGAAGTACTACTTTGCTTGTACTCGGCGACATGCAATGACTTCCTTTTCGTCGTCGTCGTTTTGGAGATCCATCGTCTTCTCTTCTTCGTTTCAGGCCTGTGTGTGCTTTTGTTCTTGTTTTCCTCTTAACTTTTCACTTTATGACTGCAAATTTAAATTCTTTCCTTTTGTTGGTTGTTTTTTATTATTTATTTTTATTATTTTTTGTTCCTCATTTTGAAGTTGCCTTTTGACATGCCATGTACTACGATGTGGATGTACTCGTATGATTCAGAGAGAGTATCTCTTGGATGAAGTGCCTCTCGGTATAATGGCAAGTTGATATTCATTAAGAATCGAGTTAAAGGAGTTTGCAAAGAGATTATCTATATTGAATCATCGCACATATCTGTACCTACACAAAATTGCGCACAGAACTTTGAAAATGTTATTTTGAGAGCTGAGACTGCGACGCAGGACAGTAAAAATAGCCGCGTGTCCCATGGGCGGCCCAAAAGGGCGTGGAGGTATATATATACAATTTTTGCATGCGTTTCGCAAGAAACTCGTTAAAATAGATTTAATTGGGGAGACAAAATTAGGGAAGAGCACATAATTGTTCGTTCTGTAGGCTTGTGCAGTATTTTTATGCAGTCGACCTGATTTTCAATTTTACGAGTGTGAAAAGTGTAGACACGGAAATTCTGACTACATGTGGGGTCGTTAAAACGGGAATTCTTTGGAATGTTACGAAACTATGTATGGGACTATATACTTAGTGTATGTGGCTATGTGTGAGACCATGCTCAGATGAGTTAAGTAGGTGAGGACGGTCTTAGAATGTGGAGTTCCTATTAAAAGTTGGGGGAAGTTCCCCAGGGAAACTATTTTTATGTCAGCGCATTAGTGTGCTGAGCTAGGGGTCGCAGGTTTGATCTGCGGAGAAACGCAACTGCGCCACCTGCCGCGAACGTACTTAAAACAGCCGAGAGTATAGGTGTCTTGGAGAACCTTCTCATAAGTAAAATAGTTGGCCCCTTTCATTTGTCCTGACATTAAAAATGCATGAAAGCGGATCAATGTGAGGGTGCCTATGTATGGATGTGTCATTTAGCAGAATTACAAACCAGTTAGCGGTAAACTACAACCTCCCTCAACAGAGTTTATTGGCAGGGTCGGACGAGAGAACAGAGATTAGTGGCAGATCCTGGCAGTCGAAAGACTGAGATGAACCGCTCAGAAGGAGGCGAGTCAAATTGATATATGTAGTCAACGGTGTTGCCATCAGTCAAACGGTCTTGGTGGGTAGACTACACCCACAGAAAGTTTTTTTTTTTTTTTGTAACAAATAGACAAGAACGAAAATGTTCATGAAAACTGCTCAGAATGACATCTGTGATAAGGTGGTATAATTGTAGCGTGTCCCCATCATTTATTGCGTGTTTGTGTGTTTGGTTCACCATGATCTTAGCTCTCGCTTCTTGACAGTGAATGTTACTGGAAGCAGTTTTAGATAGTGTCAGGAGTACATCTCCAGAAAGGTATCAACATAAAATGTATTCACTTCTACCTAGGTCCTAGATGTCAATTTACATCGCTTCGTTAGAAAAATATGAGTTGGCGTCAAAATTCTGAATTGGGCAAAATTATTTGTACAAAACTCTGCTTTAAAAAATTCTGCAAACAATCAAAAAAGGTTTGGAGTTTTTTTTTTATTTTTTTTTAATTTTAAATCTTAATATATTTTTTCCAATAAATATTGTTTTTTTATTTTAATTGTTTTTCAATATTTAATTTAATCTGTATTGTTTATTTTATTTATTTATTAGTTGGAAAAAACAGAATTTTATTGCTTTAATTTAAAAAAAAATATGACAACTCAGGTAGGTAGGCTACCTTAGGCTTAGGTAGCTAAAAATACGTGTACGACAATATGGGCTTCCCCAACTCTGAACAGGTTATAGAGTAGATAACAATTTGGGTACAATAACTTAAAGTTTATGACAACCTCGTACGTGTAAGCACTCTACATAATTGGAGAGCCAAAACAGCTTTTACGAAAGTGCGAACGGCGTTCGTAGAATGAACGGAAACCTCGTACATTCTACGAATGACGTTTCGTATTTTTACGAATACATTATTTCTGTTTTTTAACTTGTCATCTTATCAATTTTGCCGCCATATTACGAAAGTACGAACGGCGCTCGTAGAGTGTACGAAGTAACAATTTGACTTCAGTAAGGAGCTATCGAAGCTATTTCACCTCCCGCAACCTCCCTCACCTCAACTGCATAAGGCCTAATGGAAACACATTTGGCGCACTTTAATGCAGGTATTTCCTTTTTTAAGACTTTCTGAACAGCTTGGTAAGACCTTACTGAAAACACAACTTCTTCATCTAAAAGGCATCCACATCCACGGAAGCATCTCACATTTATCAGCAGTAGGTTATTACTTTGGTAGGGGCTTATCGAAACTTTATGGAAGCCTTATAGAGGCTCAAAAATGAACAAGAAAAATATTTTTTTTATTTTTATTATCCTATTAATAAATGTTATCCAATGACGTTTTGCAATTTTCATGGAGTTTACCATTTACGTACTCGTTATAATTTATATTTAACTTACATGCGTCGCATTAGGATTGGAACATGGGTCCAGCTGGGTAGTAGTCCAATATACTACCTCTAATGTGTATATTAATTTAATTCGTCATAATGCTGTAGCAGTGGTAAATCTGAACTACTTGATACATTTTAGAGTTTCGTTAAGATTTGCAATAAACTTGCAGCTTACTCGACCGAAGTTGTCAGCAAGACATTTAGTGTTACCTAATTTATTTATGAGCGAAAATTATTTAAAATCACATTACTGACATATTTTTCAATGTGCTAGAAGTATGTATTTCTTGTAATTTTTCCCCGATTCATTAATTATGGTTTCTTTAGACAGCTTTGATTCATTTCATATGAAATTAATTTTTACCTCTATGAAGCCTCCATATGTAAGTTGGGAGGAAGTACGAGTAAGTGCTTCTGTACAGCTTCCAATCGCAAGCGGCTGACTGCATGACAGTTCATTGCTTCTATAATGCCTTCGGTCAGAAGCTCTAAAGAAGCTTCTAGGAAGCGCTTCGAACCACAAGCTTTATCGAAGCAATTCGCTTTCCACACATCTCCAGACACATTTTCAGAAGTCTAATAGAGGTCTTATCGAAACTTAATTTCATATCCCTCTATAAAGTCTGTGTATATGTTTCGTAAAGGTCTTACTGAAGTTATTATCGAAACAATTGCTTTGAAATGGATCAACTTCGGTTAACAAAGACTATAGAAGCTCTATCGAAGCTGTTGCCTATAGAAATTACAAATTTGAACCTTACCGAAGTCAAATTGTTACTACTTGGGGTACGAAGTACGATTGTTTCAGTGGTTGTTGAGTTTTACCCATTTTGCCAGATTCAATATTGAAACGCTCTGCTTTTTCATCCTTAGATGCTTAGTTTAAAAAAACCTCTAAAACTGTCGAGCTATTTCCTCGAGGATGACGTCGACTCTTTTCAGTTGAGCTGTGTTGAAAATATAAATATAAATAGAAATACCGAGACAATATTTTCTTGCAAATATATATAAAGGGTTTTTCAACAGGGACGCTACAAAAGTAGAGCGACAGGGACAGCAAACGACGCCGAATTTCTTACCGCTCTTTTAACATTTCTCTTCAGTAAGGTTTACCATTAAAAGATATACGAGCCAACAACGAGTCGAAATTATTAAAATTTACTACCGAAATTCGGAGTCAGTGGCCTCAACGTTAAGAGCGCTACGTCCAATTTATGGTCGTCATATTCGTCCTAGCAGATCAACAATTGAGTGTCTAGTGGAAAAATTTGAATCCACAGGCACAGTACAAAATGTTCCCGTGCCAGTGAGACAAAGAAGTGCCCGTAGTGTCGAGAATATTGCTGCCGCTGAGGCTTCAGTTGAAGAAAGCCCAAATGTGTCTCTCACACGTCGTTCTCAAGCGTTGGGCATCTCTGTGACGTTGTTGTGGCGAATTTTGCGAAAAGATCTTGGCCTACATCCTTACTCCACGAGTCATCATTGCATCCCGAAAAATTACGGTTTGGTGTGGTTTATGGGCCGGCGGCGTCATTGGGCCGTACTTCTTCCGTGATAATCAAGACCGGCACGTTACTGTGAATGGGAATCGCTACCGTTCAATGATAACCGAATATTTTTGGCCCCAATTGGATGATATGGATTTGAAGGACATATGGTTCCAACAGGACGGCGCCACAAGCCACACAGCGAATGTCACAATCAATTTATTGGAAACCAAGTTTGGAGAACGTGTTATCTCCAGTCGCTTGGCCGCCTCGGTCGTGCGATTTGACGCCGTTAGACTATTTCCTGCGGGGCTACGTCAAGTCTATGGTCTATGCCAACAAGCCAGCGACGATTGATGAACTTCGTACGAATATCGAACGTGAAATTGCAGCAGTATCGGCCGATTTATGCTTGAAAATTGGGTTCAGCGTCTGGACTTCTGCAAGCGTGCCCGTGGTGGCCATGCAAAAGAAATCGAGTTCCATACATAATGGCATCGAACGTACTTTCACAGGAATAAAGAATTTCATTGATATCCAAAACCGTTTTTATTTATTTTGTAGCGCTCTTATTGAAAAACCCTTTATATATTTTCTCGGCAAATTAGCTATCCAGGGAGACTATCCAGTCTTCGACAATTAGGCCACCAATTTGATGCGTCATGCTAATTTCGCCACAACAACACCTGAAAGTATGCAATCAATAAAAAACAATCAACGGGTAGATAAAGACAACATTAACTGTAGAGGCGTAAACGTTGAGACACATTTCCACAGCACGATTTAGGATGTGCTAGCAGTTCTTCGCCTGATAGGTCCTTTCATAGATAAATAATGGCTCCTGTTCTTTCTTTCGTGAAGTGGACATAGTTCCCATGTGAGGTGGGAACTAAGTCCACTTTCTTATGGGAACTTAGTACACATTCAAAAACAAGAAGAGGGAACTAACTTCCAACATTTAGAATTGGACAACAAACTGTAAAGTGCAGTTAGTCATCACATTCTTTTAACAAAATCTTAAGCTTATCTTGGATAAGTGCATTCAATACGATTCATTATTAGCGAAAACAGTGTCAAGTCAAGTTTACTTTCCGAGTCTTGCAAACTGCACTGAATTTTTTTAATTTTTATTCTGTTTGGACAAAATAATCCTTTCGAAGTTCATTTTGCAAGACTCAGAAAATAATCAAACTGAATTTTTTAATTTTTATTCTGTTTGACCAAACTCCTTCGAAATTCAGTTTGCAAGACTCTGAAAATAATCAAATACAAAATGGCGCGATTTTGTTTAGTATATGGTAACAAAAATTTAAAACTTGCATTTTTGAAATTATTACATATACCTTATGTATGTATTTAGGTATTTATAGTCTTTAATTCGAAATTTTGAAAATTGTGTTGACTAATTTTGGTATATGTATTACTCTGACTTAGTTAAAAGTTAATATATTTTTTGTTTATAAAAATTGCAAAGTTCCAACTTGACTCTTTAATTTTACATTGTTCTTAGTCGACACTCGACAGTGAGAATTTACTTCACATTAAAAGGAAAATAAAACCATTCTAAGTTTCCCTCAGTGGACTTAGTTCCCGGGGACTTATTTCCCTGCACCGGGGTAACGTAAGTGATGTCGAAAGTGTCTATTTTTTCATCATTTTGATGGATTTCATCGGTCGCATTCAGTAGTAGCGTAGGGCCACATGAAGAAGCTTATACCATGACTAAAGCAGTAAGCTATCTATCGAAGCTGTATTTTAGTAGTGTAGCCCCAACTTCACGCAGATTGACCTGGCTGCAACCATAGCTGACCTAAAATCAAGCTAATCGCGTGCCAATTTGGAGCAAAGAAATATAGGGAAGTGAAAGCTGTAAGACTTTTTCATTGTCCACCGCTCATCCAGCAGTCTTTGACCAGACTACCCTTTGTAATCCAGCTTCCACTTGAATTAAAATACATATTGGTAAACTTCTATCGCTCTATATTATGCAAACACCAGATGCCCAGAGCCCAGACCATCGAACAGCTTCATTTAAAAAAAAACTGGTTCGACAAGCGCCATCCTTTTGCAAATCCCACAGATATATTCATCAATTCGCATCGCGCACCACACTTCCAATCGACCATCGCTTTCGTAAATAAATATTAATCCGCTACTTTATCGCACTTTTGGCCGAATGGCGCGATCCCATTCCACCACCCAACTGTTGGACGAAACCACCCTCTCCCAGCACACAGCGTATCTCTATCTCGCGACCAGCTATTGACACACGCCACCGCCAATTGCAAAGCCCAGGCGCGCTCGCTCTGTCTGTGCTGATGACGGTAATCCCTTTTGTACTCGCAAAGAAATCCCGTATCTCACTGAATCCAGCACAGTCGCCTGTCGGCCAACACCCACTCCCCGTGGGAAGTACCACACTGGGCTAGCGGGTGCACATACGATTGCGGCTATGCAATTTACACGATTGCGTGTGAATGCGCTTTTATCCTTCGTCTGGTTTGATGTTTTTTCATACTCGGCGAGCACTCTCTCACCCCCATTTGGGTATTTGTTCAAATTAATTTTTTTTGTGGCTCGATTTTTGTTGTTGTTCGGGGGGGCATTTTAGAAAATTGCTTGCTCGTTGGAGCGCGCTGGGAATTGTTGCACTTGTTCAAACGCCATTTGTGGCCGGCAATTGAATTCGTAAACTAATCTCCATTGGAATGCTAAAGCATTCGTTCGCTAATTGCGTGCCAACCCACCCATCGCTCGCATTTGAGTTGGCAAACCCTTTTGTGTCAAATTTAAATTTTTAATTGAATTTGCATGTAAAAATATAATTATCATCCAGCGATTGCTTGCATTTCTCGTGAGAGATACCCCACCTGTAGCAGGGCGATCGCCTAATCGCCGCTCTGAACTATGTATATAAAAATTATCCCTATTAATTAAAATGTAGATTCTTGTGAGCGGCGAATTTTTGGGACGTTTGATGCCATCAGAGTCAGGAGTCAGGACACACAACCAGTGTTGTACCTTTGCAATTGACAGTTTTGTTATTAACTGCTCGCATTTTGCACGCTGGGTTCGAGCATAGCAGCGCGCACATCCTCGTCGCTGGTGAAGGGATGTTTGTTTATTGTTGGCGAGCACACACATCTCCGGTGTGTGGAGCTAAGCCGTAGATATATGCATACTCGTAGCTTGTGCGAATTTTCACATCATGTACAGGGATCTGGAGCGTGCGGATGACAGCCCACATTGTGTTTGCATTGCCAGGGATTCGAAGGTAATTAGATTGGGGCTGTAAATAGTTTGGCATTGATTCGGCTTTGTTCGATGCGATAGTCGAATGCAAATAATGAGGGTAGGTAGGGTAAACCAAAAATAATTGAAGAGGAAAATCTGTGTTAACTGCGCGTTGATGGCTTGCAATTTAATGTATGATTTTTTAATCTACCGAAAAGTGAATTTGATTCGAATGGAGGGGCGCTTCTTATAGATATTTTAGGGCCAGTGAGCAGACTGTATGTAGCCGGAGATATATGTATATATATATATATATATATATGATTCGAATGGAGGGGCGCTTCTAATAAATATTTTACAGAGAGATACTAGAAAGAGTTGAGTTCGAGTCCTAGTGTCCACTGTTTATATAAGAGATCCGTTTCAACCTAAATGTGTCACAATATCTTGATTCTTCTGCCAGACACTGATATGGTGTATGTGCAGCTGTCTCAGCCTATTGCAAGCTAAATCCGTATTGTCCTCCATATCCCCTTTCTAAAATCTGGAACCGCTCTGCCGATTAGTCCCGCAAACTGACCACGCCCACCTCGTACAATGCACATTAGAATCATTTTACGAATTCAGCTTTTCCATCGGCTCTTCGGCAAATGGAAGACATTCCAAATCGGAATCCTCCCCGTGAACAGTTTGAAAAGTCATAGACATGGGTGGCGATCAGTGCCAGCTACAAACAACATCGACATGCCAATATAAGTAATGACATATAAGTCGCAAATTTTGCTACAAAAATACGTTTGTTAAAATCTTTGCCCAACCCAATTTAAACGGACATAAAACTGTCAAACCAAAGCACAAAAAAAAACGCACAGTATCTGCTTACTCTCATACGCATTCATCTTCCCTCAAATGCATGGGCAATAAAGATCATACCGCATTCATCTTACGATCGTGTACCCTCATTGTTCGACTCAGGCATGAGCGCATGTTTGGCTTGTGAACAAGACAAAACGCGTGCTAAGTCGGGGACCCCTTCAATATTTACCGACTACTTTGTGCAGTATTCCCACAGCCGAAAACTGGTATCCTGCGAATAATGAGACAGAATTTTGTTAACCGAAATGAACCGTTAAATGAAGATCATTATAAGGTAATGCAATGCCCTTTTCCGCCTCATCCGATCCCTCGTTTCCCAGTGTTTAGTTCGCGTTTTGCGTTCAAAGCTGACCATGCTATGGTATATGCATCCACCAAAAGAACAAGATCACTCCTACGGGATAACAAAATATATCTTTTCGTCTTGTAACCACACCACGCAATTGTCGTGTTATTCTCTCCCAAAAAAGGATGAGCAGAAAAATAAAAAAATAAATGTTTCAATAATAATAAAAAACAATTACAAGCTCTTCTCTGGGGACAATGCAGTCATGCAACAAATTGTTTGAAACCTGCGGACATTTCTTTGTGTTGCTACGACGTACGATTACCCTGTGCCCACTTTCCTCCAAAGAAACCAGAACTACCTACGACGAGGTTACCATACTTTATAAAGTATAATGTACTCGTATATCCGATCTCGCCCTTTTTTCGTTCGGAAAAGTGAAAAAAATAAAAAATACAGCTCTCGTCGATACTCGTACGAATTGGTATCGGATTACCTTTGTCTGCCGCGAGTGCAGGATACAAATTGGATTTTACGATCTTATATGGATCTGCCTACACTTTTGACAACCAAACCGAAATATAAACAAAAATAGAAAGATACTCGTATCTATGACAAGCGGTGGTCTCGTCTCTCTTGATTGGGATCTCGATCAGGCGACAGTTTATTTTATTTGTTACTGACAAAGGAAACATTTGCACGCAGTATTGTCTGATGTCTGGGCAAACGCAGATTCACTTAATTTGAATTCTGAATTGAAGATGAATTAACGCCTGCCGTGCGAGATACGCGTACGTGCGGATATTGCTGATGATATGACGATATCTGCGAGTGAATAATAAACGTTTATAGTCCACGATTGTGTGATTATTTATTCCTTAAACGATGATGAACTTTTTGCCAAGGCTGTGGTTAGATTTTGCTGTATATGAATATTCATATACTGTGCATTATGTGACTTTGCTGAGTTTTGGAATGCTGGCCGGTCGAAGCAAAGGGGGCCTACATGTTCCTACTGCCTACTTATTTATTTGTTTATTTTGCAGGTCACTCACTCCGCTAAGTTTATTTTTCTACTGTCCCAGGAGGTTGTGACTTTGACATTTGAGGCAAAGGATGTCTTCAGCTCAGAGAGTTCGGTATCAGTTCTATCATTCTTTAAGGAAAATATTGACTTTCGCATCTGCAGAGTTTGTTTTAATAATGCTTCTCCTGTTTGATGCACTCTGTCTGGCTTCATCACCTTATTTATCTGCCTGTATCCTCTGTAACCGAAATGTTCATTGCGAGTGATTTTAACATCCACAATTTTGACTGGCACCGACATTTTGAAAAGACAGCATACCCGATGGAGTTTGTGTAAAGATGGTTGCTGGGAAAACCGATAAACAGAAGCTTAAGTGAGCTCTGACTAAAAGTATACGACAATCGGTTCACCAGCAAAAACCACTATACTAGTATTTAAAATATAATCCCAGGTTCGATCCCCGGAAAAACACAAATTACATCTTAAATTTTCCGCTGCGCCACCTCTCGCGAACGTCTGACAAGTATCCGAGAGTGTAACTGTCATGAAAGAGCATCCAATTAGCCGTTCGGGCTCGGCATCAGATTGTAAGTCTCTTTCATTAGTCCCAAAAATGAAAGAGAAGCTAGGCCTAGGGTCCTTACGGAACTGTTTATTTTTATTTATTATTTAAAATAACATTTAATTATAATAAGCTACGTTCGCGGCTTTTAACTTTCTCAATTACGTAGTAGGAGAAAGATATTGTATTCGTACAAAATTTCGAACTCAAGATGTTAATCGATTCTGACATTACGATGATAGAGGAACTCAAAAAAGTGAACAATTCTGTCCGCCTGTCCGTCTGTCTGTCTGTCTGTCTGTTTGTATGTCCCGAGGCCTACAGCCTAAGCGGCTACCCGAATTTCGTTCAAACTTCGGATTTGGAGTTTGGGGGCTTACAGTTAGGGATCGTTTTTTTTTTGCATGGTAACCTCAATATTTGGTACTTCCCATACAAAATTTGTATACCAGTTTGATTTGTTCGAAAACGGATCTAACGATTTCAACCAAAATTAATATTTCTTAAGTAGGTGAGGCTAACATAAATGCGTACTCAGTTTTCCGCTAAAAAAAATATGGAATAACGGTACTTTTTAAAGTTGGACACATCTCGAAAATGGTCCATACGATTGTAACAAAAATTGATTTCTAGGTTAATATGGCAATTTCTAACTTAATGGCAAGCTCAGTTTTACTCTGTATTATCGTCAAATGAATTTTTGAAAAAAGTAATTTTTTTAAAAATGTAGTTTTCTTTAGTTTACCTGAAAACGGCAGTAACTATTTTGACCAAAATGCAAACTTAGAGTAAAATTGATGTTTTCAAAATTATCGCGTCCTTAATTTTCATTTCGAATCACCGAAATCGCTAATCTTAAGAAGTGCTCATATCTCGGAAACCCCATTTTCTATTTCGACAAAACTTTAAAAACTAAGTAATGATTTCATCTTAAACAATATCTGATGCTCAGTTTTCAGCTTAACAGTTAAGTATTTTTCAAACTAAACATTGTAACTGTTTTGCCTGCATAATTTTACAAAAATTAAAGATAGGTAATATAAGATCCCTTACTTAGTTTTTCTAAAAAAATTTGAATAAATCAATTTCTTAAATATTTTTCAAAAATTACTATCCAAACCCCGATTTGTGTTATCTTCGGTATATTATTGTAATATGTAATAACAAAGCCCCACTTCCAATAAAAATCCGACAACAGCTACGCAAAACTTCTTTTTAGCAAATATTACCAACTTCTTCATTTTTGCTAACCATATTGAAAATGCACCCTAAAAATATTTCCAACAACTTGGAACTTACACAATCAGAAACTTCCACTTCATCTGTACCAAAACTTTCGATGAACGAGAAAATTACGTTCGACCCAGTCGTGCACTTTATTTTTTAATTCAACAATTTATTTTAATAAAGTATTTTGCATAATGTGTTTGAATTTGAAGAACTGCTTGGTCCGCTGGTTTATTAAAAAAAAAAAGGTCCAAAACTCCAATCCAAGCACTAATCTAGATAACATGATAACACACTATCAAGTGACTTGTAAAAATCTCTGAATGAGATTAATGGTTTTCTCCCATTAATTGTTCCAAACTTTCACAAGAGCGTAAAAAAACGTACGCTGATTCAAAGTGTTCTGTCCATCATGTGATTTGTTCCTTCTTTGGTTGATATTGTATCGCTCACTGGTTAAGGGTGATGTCAGGGCACGTTGCAATTGCTACTGTTGTACTACCCGCAGTTTGTGGTTTGCTACGTATATAAGAGGTACAAAAGCGGTCCAAAAACGCTTCCATTTGGTACTCCCAATCAGGGTTGTCAGGTTATTAAAATCGCCAAAAATCGCCAAAATAATAAATCTCCGTTGCCATAAATGGCCAAATTAAAATTATTGTAAAATATAATAAAACCCTGCAAATTATTATTTAAAATACAAAAAATAACGCATTTATTAAAAAAAGAGAACGAAAACAATTCATTTCACACAAATTTCAGCTAATATTATTAATAAAACAAGAGGGAAAACAAAATCAACGTAAAAATCAAAAGATCGGTCTTGTATGTACTCAATGTATACTCATCTATTTCATTGTGATCGATCACCATTTTCATAAATCTTGGCATTTCAGCAGAAGTCTCAAAATTATTGCAGAAAATTTCTTTAACTTTCGAATTAAAGTTGCATTTAAAGAATCGATTTGCATCACCGACCTACTTTTTGTTTTTATCACATTCATATATTCAAATTCCCCTAGCTCCACGAACTCTGGTTGTCCCAAGGCATTTGTCGTCTTCTGAACCTTAATTTTAGGGATGTGCAATTTACTTCGATTAATTTGATTTTTGAAAATCCGAAATCGATAAATTCTTTGCGAAGCCGATACCTTTTCGGTTTTTTTTTGTAATTAGTGGGAAATACAAATATATATTTTTTTTTAATTTTTTGACTCGCCTGAGCGATGAAAAGGCACTTCGACGTAGAGAGATCTATTGTTTCCTAGGGCAGAACAATGTTTAGGCTGGTAGGTTCTCTACTTTCCTAGTAAAGCTAATTATGCTACTATAGCAGATGACTTCTTCATTTCTTCAGTGCTCAGAAGCAGGGCTGCCGTTTCATGAGTTGGGGAGTATAATAGACATTTGTCTTGGCATAAGAAATGTACTTGTAGCTAAGCGTTTTTCAATTGGGAGCCTGTATCGGCCACGTTGTTTTGGAAGCGTCATTCATTCACTGATGCCAATTCAACAAATTACAAGAATAAGCAGCGCGACATATAAACTATAATATTAAAATGAGTATGTTCATCACTGAAAATATTTCGGGCTTCTTCGGCCATTTTAATGCAGACGTTGTGGACCTTTAAAGTTAACTCTTCAACGTTTGATGTCCAAATTCGAAAACAATGAGTAGGTAAACAAACAGCTAACAATTGGACTACTCGGATCCGTGCCACGGTGAGAAGCTGGAGCGCACATTTGAACGATGTAACATTGAATGTACTTATAATGGCATAGTGGGCCTTTCAAACAAAAAAAAAACTTTTTTGATACCTCACACACAGCTTGTTTTATTCTATTTTAACATCGCCTCGTCTTTATTGGAAAATCCTTCAAATAATGGCAGAAGTAGGGGATCTTTAAGGATCCGCAAAAGTTTGTTCGATGCGAATGTAACGAAAAAAATGTTAATGGAACATCCAGAATCTAAAATTTGTTTTTGCAATTTACTGGGTGGTAGAGAAATGTGCAAGTGAATATAAATAAATCGAAAATTAAAAATAGGAGTACAATTTGTTTTTGGGGAGTACCGGAGTACGGTAAACGAAGAAGGAGTGCAATACTCCTATTGTAGCACTTTCGGCAGCGCTGCTCAGAAGCCCCCTGTAGAAGATAGTTCTTCTGATTCCGCATTGGGCTGGTCACTCACATAAATATTATGTGCTCAGCGGTTTCGTCTTTTTCAAGAAGCAACCGTCAAAGCGTAGAGTCGGTTAGATTTATTTCATTTAAGCCGTGATGTCCTGTAAGGAATCCAGTTAGGTTTTTGATATCATGCCTGTTAAGATTAAGGATTCTGTTGGCATCTCTCTTGAAAGGCTGTATAGCGCGCTTGGCCTGTTTTAGACCTGGGATATTCTCCCAATATGAAGTACACTTTGTATGTTCCCATCTTTTGATGCCTCAATTTATAGACGATTTGCGAGTATAGCAGAAGGGTTCAGGTCCTGCGAGGGGAGTTTCAGTCAATTGGAGTCAATAGGCGAGCTAATGGCGTTTAAAGCTACTTGACTGTCCGTGAATATATGGAATGCCTTTTATATCAGTGTTGTATATATGGCTAGCGCATTCTGCGATGGCGTGAAGTTCTGCCTGGAACACGCTTGGGCTAAACCCCATCGGTATTGAGACATTTTGGATAGGTCCGTGGAAACCAGCTCCCACACCTTTTTCCATTTTGGAACCATCCGTATACCACTTTAGGCCGTTGTGGCAAGTAGGCGGCCTGTAACCGCGCAGATCGTGTCAAGTACTGGAATTTTAGAGAACATATCAACTAACTCAGGATGTTCGCTGAGATTTATCTCTTTTTGAATATTTGTAGGTATGTGGAGAGGTGTAAGTCCTATTAAGGCTTCTATCAGCGTTACCTCTGAAAATGCATAAAATAAGCTCAAAAAGATTTGAATAAATTCAACTAAATAGCTAAGCTATAAATGAATTATAGCAAAACCGTCCTAATTTTTCAAAAGGAGTCCGAATTCACTGATTTTACAAAAGATGAGACCGGAGTCCAGGCGTTCAAAAAGGAGTCAAAATTACTCTAAAGCGTCCCAAAGGTAGCACTGGCTTCTATGGCCGCAGTAGGACAGGTACGCATGGCTCCGGATATACCGAGATATGCAAGTCGTTGTACCCTTTTAAACTTAGCAATGGCGGTCTTTTGATTTTTTTTAAAGTAGTTTTGTATTTGAAAAAATCAAACAGTTTCCTTATTCGAACAAAGGAGTTTACTCTTGACATAAGATACCCGAATTCAATCAAATCATTTCGGCAGCTGCCTTTTTAATAACTAACCTTATGCTAAAGGTTAGAAATATTCCCATTGATCCGGTCAGGCATTGATGTTCGGTCATCGCGCTTCAAGCGATTTTCCAATGAGTACCTATGACAGATTGCTTCCAAAGAAAACCTGTTGGATATGGACTTTACCACAAAAAAGTAAAAGTAACTTTACCAAAAAAAATTGGAAGAAGAGAGTTTCCATTACACTTTGGTGATTTGACTACATTTTTCAAACCATAAAAACTTCCGCGTTTTATGTTCGAGAGCTCTTGCTGAGAAGTACAAACTAGGAACAAACGGACCTCGTATCTAAAATCATTGCTCGCCCTTTCAACGTTGGATATGCTTTGGGATAGCAAGAGTTAAAATTGTTCCTATTTGAAGGCAGACGTGTTTATTGGAATTTGTTTAATTTAATTTTGCGGTTGACAGTTGCTTTCACTTAGGCTCATTACTTGAAGTTCTAACCTCCGGCTCAAATCCAAAAAAAAGCCCAATTGAAATAGCTACGCAAACCATATATTCAAATAGCCTCATTCGGAGTGTTCTTCGAAACACGCCGTCACCGTGTGTAGAACAATTTCCATTTTACCACTCGCCCCTACACTGCAAATCCATTTATCACCATTCATCGCCTCTTCGCCAGCGCATCATCGTTAAATTTATTGTTTCCAATGCCGGCCGGCCGACGACGACCGGTCCAATTTCATTCCGTCATTTATCATGCGACACAAATTTGTACAAATTGTACAGTCCTCCTCGAAGCTGCGCCTCAAATATTAGTCCAAGCACTATTACCAAGGAATATTACCAAACTCGATACATTGCCCATAAATCCAAAAAAAGACGAGAAACCCCACCACACACTCCCACTCGGCCCTGTTGGCGGTAATGGTTCTGGCTACTGACACGGAATCGAAACTGCTGTAGGTAGCTGTCGGCGCGCATAAATCCTTAAAAGGGACAATAAAACACCACACTTTCCGGATTTTCTTCTGGGTCAGCAGGAAAATGTCACACCAACCAAACACCATTGGCTATATATATATACATACAGACACACACACAGCAAATCGCTTAATAATCTCCCACAATCGATTAGCAATAAAAATGACAAAACTCCGCACTTGGCTGCTGGCATTGCGGTGAGCGGATGCTAAATACGGCCCTCCGCCTGGGAGCTGATCCAAAAAAACCTGCTCCACAACCTCAACGTCACGAGTCTGTTGCGGCACGGCATACCATGGTGGTGGTGGTAAAAGTAAAACAAAAAGCTGAAATAAGCCAATAAATAACAGCACTTCTGTCATTTATCCACATAACTTGCACCAGTGGCGCACAAAGAAGCGGAGCTTCTGGGCCCCGCACAAATTAAAGAAAACCAAATGGGGTGCCATTTGGCAATCGAATACGTACGCACGAATAAAAAAGCGCCGAACGATAAAAACACAAGCAAAATGGAAAAAGTACGAGTACACATCGAACGACCAGCTGAAAAAGTTCAAATCCGCAGGAGCAATTATAAGGAAGGTGGAGCGCGCGCACACCTGTAAACAATGTGTCCTTGTGTACCATGGTGGCGGTGGGTGTCTCTGCCGCACCAATTACTTGACTTTTCCGCCGGCTGCTGCCCCACCCTCCCAAATTGCGACAACATGTGCGAAAGGTACAAAAAGAACCAAACACTCTCAGCTCAGCTCAGATACAGGAGTATCCGCATCCGCATCCGCCGCACATCGGCACATTGCGAGCTTCGCTGTGTTACGTTTGTGCTAAGTACCCGAGAGAGTACGGGACGCCCTCTGTGTGGCACATTTACAAAAATCTATAACCATAAATTCGGATTATTCCCGTTTGCCCGAAACGGAGGGCATTATGAACGATATGACAAATTTATCGCCACCGCCATCGGAGAGATTTTTCTGTTTTTTTTTTTTTTTGTTTTCGGTCGTCCTGTGCCGTTTCTTTGTTTTATGCTGAGAGGTATGTTGGCCCGCCTTAGATTCAATATTTGAGTTTGTTCAATGTTCAATGCCAAATGCGTCGTAATGGTCGTAGTCTCTGCCCGATTGGGATGTGGCGTAGGGGGTGGGGGTTGGTTGTATTTCGTATTTCGTATTTTGTTTCATCGCGCCCACACCCAAGGGGCAAATCCAAATGAATCGTAAAATTGCCATAATTCTCATTTCGGACGAACGCAGATTTTTTTAAGTTGGTCCCCAGTGACGGTGGCGGTCGGTGGTCTCTCTAACGAAGACTTATTACGACAGGAATTTGCGTGTAAATTTGGAAAAATTAAAAGCATTTGCGCGAGCAGCGTATGGGAACCCAGCAGCGCTCTCATAAAAGTTTTGTGATAATTGCGTTCCGCTTGGAGGAATGCGCGCGACCGGTGCGGGACTACTTGGATTTATTGACGGTAGGAAATTTTAATGATGGCAAAATATGTCACACACACACCCATTAGGCAGTGAGTGTTTGAGTCAAGATGCTGCTGTTGGCTCATAAACACCAAATCGAGGTAATGTTAAACAGCCGGAAGGCAGTTATCCTGAAAAGGGGAGCGGGACATCAGGATTGTATGTATGCGGGGAGCGGGAGTCGAGTATCGCTCTTATTTGGGTAATTAACGAGCATGACTGGAATTTAGGCACTGTCACGTCCAAATTGGGTGATGATGTTTCGAGTTTTACTCATTTTTTTTTTAACAGAAAGAGTGTGGTTTTTTTTTGTCATGGCAATTAATGGAGGAATTCGTGTGTAATATGAAAATTCCCAAGGAGATGTTTTGGAATTACATTTTATTGCGGGTGCGCCCTGAATTGTGGGGCTCGCGTTGGTAACAGGTTAACGTGGCAGCTGATTGGATTTTAGTGTTTAGAAGTGATTTGGGGGAAGATGATACTGGCAGTGGGGACTTTTAACTCTTCGACTGCGGTAAGGATGCAGTTTTGCCAAAGGTGTGCGGGGAAAAGTTTGGGCAACAATTTAAATGTTTTTTTTTCTTCAATCCAATTAGTAAAATGAGCAGGAACCTTTTATGCAATAGAGTCAAATTCGACTGCGTTACTTAACTCGTGGACTGGTTCTCTTAACTGCACATGTCACTAACATAAATTTCTTCAATTTGAGGGCAACGGAAGTTGGCCTTAGCACAGAAAAAATTTCACAAAAGTGTCGCCTTCATTTTAAATAAATGCAACTAGATGACGCCGCTGAGCCGCAGTGTGCATTAAACACTCCCCCAAACGGATGCAGTGGCATTTTCACGATCATATTCGAGTTTTTACACAAATTTTACTCATTGATTAAGGACTCACTTATTCACGTACCAGCTCAATACTCGGCACAGCTGTAAGCCATCGGAAGGTAGCCTTGGTTTTCAGACTAAGAGCGAAGAATTTATCTTTCCTAGCCTAAGGCCCAGGTAGAGATGGTGCCGCACAGGCTTTGAGTAATTTTTATCAGACGGAGAATGTAATACGGTACAGCGGAGTCGGACAGCGTTATCCTTGAATGACAATACGTGTCAGAACTTGGTTTTTGTTTCCTAGGTGGAATCGTTTTAAATCGTATTATTTCGTTCACTGATAGATGGGGCGATTTGAATAGAATTGCTGGATACTCATAACGTTCATCTGGCGCTTGTTGTTGAAGTGTTGGACCGCAAAATACCGTGCCGGCTAATTTATTATAATCCCTTCCTTTCCAAAAAACTGTTAAACCAAATTTACATAGGGCCCTACTAATAATCATTTTTAACCCTCACAGTAAATATTTTGTAGGTCACAATATGCAATTTCGTATGGAAAATTTCGCCATTGTGAGTTCGAAAAATTTAGCCGACACTAAAAATGATTGTTAGTATGGGGGATAGTAAAATAAGTCGTCTGATGGCGTCTCGTGATTGAATGAACCATACTTTTCCATCTCTCTAAATAAAATGCATAGATAGAAACATTTTCTTGTTTATGTCTTCCAAAATGACATAAAAACATCATCATCTGGATTAAGCTTTACAAATTGAAAGAGAATTCGAAAGATACAGATGGATAAATTGTATCGAAGTAAGGCAAATTGTACTTTTATACTCGAGCAAACTCAATTCGATACATTCGATACAATTGTATCGACTTTTCCATCCCAGACTCAGATCTGATGAAATATTTCTTATTGTGGCCAAACCTGGAAAGGTATTTTCGATAGCCGCCATGCCCCGACAGGAACTGAGTAATGTGGTAGTTGTACTTGGTGGGGGATCAGTTTGTGCGTCCATCAGCCTTTTGCCGTGTTTTCCCACCTGACATATGACCCTTTAAAACAAGCTGTTTGGCTTAAAACAAAATCTCCGACATATCAATATTATAACTTCTCTATCGACGTTAAAGCTTCAAATTGCCATGATTTACAATTCCTGAGTTATAAAAAAAAGTCGGTTTAAAGAGCGAAAAAATACACTCTAAAAGTAGTATGACTCCGTAGGTCATACTGTTTTATATATATAGCAATTTACTTATTCTCTTAAATATCCTCATCATCCATTTGTATAGGGCTCTTATAACTTGCCCAAATTCGTTCGTTGTAATATTCACATTTAGATTTTTTTAAAAGCAATAGGGCGACAGAAAACATCCATCAGACGGTCTGAACTTACAGGCATATCTTCCGTCGCTGTCAAACCAAATGGCTTTCTTTTTTTTGCCTCAAGACTTTTTTTAAAATGATCAAAATGGTCCCTCTTTCAGTTTAAGTAAGATTTTATTCTTTACTGTACGAAAAAGATTGCAAAACACTGCAAATACAATTTTTTTGTATCTGATGAAAGTATTTGTTTAATTTTGTTATAAAATAAATGTGTTTACGCTTTTTATGTGGGGCTTTTTTTTGGGGCTCCTTTTGCTCCTCTCTTTTTTGAAATTTTTTAGCTGCTTCGGAATACAATTATTTTTAGTCGAAAAAATGCTTAATTTCGGGTGGGATTCTTTAAAACGAAAACGTTCAATCGTTTTCTATAAAACTATGTAATTTAAACTAAGCTGCGTCTTAGGCGTTTGCAAATAGGAATAAAAAAACGATAGGAGTTAAAACATTCGCTGCATTTGCATAATTTCTTTCGTTTTTACAAATGCGAAAGTGTTTTTCGTTTTTTTACAGAATCCCACTTATGGTAACGACTCAAAGTATATTCGTTGGGCGTTTTGCCAGACGGTATTTCTTGGTAGTTCTTTCCCGACACTGTTACTAAGCTGAATAGTTCTATCATCTATCAGCCAGCTGCGACATTCTAAAGTCGAACGTCGACATTCCCTTAAACTTTATATTGTATAATCTCGCAATCCACTTTTGTTTTTGTCACTCCGCAGATTTTGCCATTTCGCAGTTGCGTCCATGGCGTCACCGTTTTCCAATTTAAGTAGCCTTTCACAATAAGGAGCGCATCTGATTTAATTTAACATATCACGAAAACTGCGCAAGCAAAATTCCAAACACCAACTAAAAACACAAGTGTTTCCTCCCTGTGCGGTTTTATGTCTATATCTCAACTATTCAAGAGAACAATAAAACAAGAGCTCATCCCGATCCCATATACCTTTTACCTCACCGCACAGCACAGGAATTTTACAAAGAAATTTCCGTTTCTATAGGTACCTATCTGTGGATATAAATCAATGAGGGGCTATCATAAAATCCCCAACAAGGACATGGGTGTGTATTCCTGGCAAACAAAAAGATAAAAAAATAAAAATAAAATCCACCAACTACCATTTATTATATTTCCCCACACATTATATTCCACTTTAAACGCAGCGAATATAATAAAACATTTTTGGAATATTTTTCCGAATGACTAATGGGAAAAGCAGCACCTTGTCCAACTCCAACACAGTGCCCGCTATACCCCTCCCCTTGTTGTTGCTGCCGCCATATAATAAGTTGTTTGGTCGGACGGTTTGGGAGAGTGCTGCCCAAAGCCCCAAATGCACGATTCACACGAATCATTTCCCTGGAACTATTCATTTCACATTGTAAAATGGATTTTTAGCAAGTGGCCAGGCTGCCACGGTACTTTGTGCGGCGGGGTGGTTGGATAAATAAAACCCTGCATTTCAATTTCAGCTATATATATGATGATAGCAATGAGCAACGGATATTGAGGACTGAGGACAGGCAAACAAAAAAAAAAATGTTTTAAGCGTGCAAGGCACACTCTAATCATTCGATTTGTCACTGCAAGAGCTCGATCAATGGTCCAGCGTCCACGAGCGCCCAATGGATGTGTGTTGGCAGTGGATAAAATAATAAAACGAATCACCAACAGCACCCCCTACACAACTATATCACAGGAAACACCAGATCGGTATTGTATGTGTTGGAGTTGGTTGCTTCCGACACCGGCAGCAAACAAAAAAAAAAAAGAAAAAAAAAGAAAAACTGCTGCTGCTGCCATATACCACTATCGACGTCGTCGCCCAGTGTGTTCTACTCGAGAACACGCATGGGAAAAATTAAATTTCCCAATAATTCGAAAGCTTTGCAGTCGCAGCTGTTGGGCGCTTTCCAATGAGATTAAATCGCTATAGAACACCCACAAGCCATCGGTGCGAAATGGATGAATGTCCTTTTCGAAATCACCCCCCTGTCCATTCGCTTGTATATGTATAGTCTCTCCATGTTCCAGGGAACCGTTGTTGTTATCCTTGCGCTTGTTTATGATTATATTCGATTTTTTTTGTTAACCTGTTTTCGTCCTGCTGTGTGTTTTTTTTTTTAGTTTTTGTTATTTGGAGCGCCAGGGACGGTGTGACAATAATAGGAAAGGTATGTACGTACCTGCTCCTGGGGCAGTTGTTGTTCAGAATTAAAACAAACACACACACGCTGATAGGTACTCCGAGCTCCGACTCCCAATAAGCACTCAATCAGGTGTTATATGTGTGCAGGATGTGTTGACAATGCGAGGACATGAAATGATTAAATGCCATGACATCCGATTGGGCTGAAGGACAGTTTAGACTGTTTTGTTTGCATGAATTGTGGTTAAAGCGGTCTTAATCTTCTAATCAGTACTTTATTTGGAAACAATAGAGTTTACTTTAACGAAAACATTTAAAAAAAACAGATAACAAAGCAACTTCCTGTCATTGCGCGCGATGTCTTTCATTCAAGAACTCATTTGTCTAAAACTTAAAAGGGCACAGCACATAACACTTAATCTAAGCCTCTAATCCGCTCCGCTTCACCTACAATCTCGCCTTGCCTGTTTGCAAGTCCTCAAACTGACTGGGGGTCAGCTCCCGATATATCCCGTCCTTGTTCAGATAGTATATCGGATCTTTGACTTTGGTTATATCAAAACCGTCCACTTGGAGGTCGCGTTTTTTCAGCTTGAATGTGGCTGTCTTTGGCATCTCGGAGAGAAGTCGAATAAACAGCGGCTGAGCGTAGGCGGGCAGACTGCCACGAATGCCCGCCGACAGCTGGTGGAAGTCGACCTTTCGGTCTGGGTCGACTATGCCCGCCATGCCGGCTTTGCCCTCAACATGAGGGATCTGCAAAAATAAAAATTCAAACAATTTGCAATGGCTACAAAGGATACACTTACATCGACACCATATACGACACAGTCTTTAAGGCCGACTACGTTTGTTATAATGGCTTCGACTTCTGAGGTGGCGACATTTTCTCCCCGCCAACGGAATGTGTCCCCCATGCGGTCCTTGAAGTAGAAGTATCCCAAAATGTCCTTGACCAATATGTCGCCTGAATTGAAGTAGAGGTCACCCTCTTGGAATACGTCGTGTATGAGCTTCTTTTCGGTGGCTTTTTTGTCGGCGTAGCCGTTGAAGGCGTTCACAGCCCTCTTGGGGTTGACCTTGCCGACGAAAATACCAGGTTCGCCGGGCTTGCACTTGATGCAGCGTCCGCTGGCTGCCCGAATGGGCTCGCCAGTATCTTCGTCGCACCGTATCAGGATGACTGGGTGGATTTTCTCACCCCATACCGGTACGAAACCGATGGCTCCGACTTGGTTGTCTACATTGGCTGAAAACGAAAAAGAGTTTGTCATTAGAAGCGTTCAGTTGTAGGGGGTGAATATTTGACGAGTCAAATACAAAATCTGACTGTTCGCAGCTCTCTTGGGTTCAATGCAAATTCCGCCCCAGTTCACCCTTATCGCACATAAATGTGCGCTTTTTCCAGCCGTTTGTTGTCGTTATAAATTGTTATTACCTTGTTCGCAATTCAAAGCTGGGCACAGCTTACCCAAAAACTGAATTTCGTGTGCGCTTCAATATTAACAGATTTCTATTCTCTTGTGCGCTATACACATATAGTCCCAGTTTGAATAAAGGCCTATCGAATGTGTGCTTCTTAGGCGTTCTGTTTGTAATCGATGTAAATTTCCATTCACTTATGAGAAATTCAAATATTAGCTACAGTTTACTCTAAGCGCACATTTCCGTGTGCGGTTAAAAATTTGCATTCTATTGTTTCGAATTTAAATTAAGCTTGAGTTTATACTAAACGCGTATAAATCGTTCCGCTTCATAAGTGTTTGTTATCGTTATAAATGTCTGTTCTTTTGTGCGCAATGCGATATCAACGGCTGTTTACCCTAAAAGTACATTAATATGTTCGCTTCTTAGCTCTGCGTTATAGTCCTTACATAAATTTACATTCTGTTGTACGCTTTTCAAATACAGCTTCAGTTTAACGTAAACGCACATTTATGTGCGCCTTACTTAACCGTCTGTTATTGTTATAGAATTCCATTTAGCGCCCATTTATACACGCACTTCTGCTTGAGCTATCAATGTGATGAAGCTTATTATAATTATCGACCAACCGGAGTGCTATAAGATCAGCTTATGTGCGATACGCAAGTCCTCCCTCCTTAGCGTGTGCGAATGCAAAACTAAATGTTCTTTGGGACAATTTGAACAAAGTATCGTGTTGTTCAAACGAATACAACGGACAGTTCAAAATCACAACGACAATCTTACCCAAATTCGAGTTTCCCTCCGTCGACCCGTACAACTCGCCGATATCGTTTATATTAAATCTTGATGTGAATTGCGACCAAATTTGAGGTCTTAAACCATTCCCGAACATCAGTCGCACCGAGTGCTTAGTGTCCTCTGGCTTAGGCGGCGTCGACAACAAATACCGACACAGTTCTCCAATGTACTGCGCCACCGTGCAATTGTACTTAATACAATCCGTCCAAAAGTTCGACGCTGAGAATCGTTTCCGTAGGGTCATTGAGACACCATGCAAGAATACATTGCCAACGCCAAGAATTCCACCAGCAGTGTGATACAGTGGCAGGGGATTATAAATTATATCATCGTCGTGTATGCCAAGCATTTCGTGCACAGCAACCCCCATAAACATGTACCTAAGAGGGGATACTTTCGATTAGATTTGCCTAATTACGACCACTCAAAATGGATTAGAAACCTCAAGTGAGTAATAACGGCTGCCTTCGGCATACCCGTTGTTCCCGATGTGTAGATGTACACCATGTTGTCCTTTGGGCTGCCTTCCGCAATATCCTTTGTCAGATCGGTTGCCTTGTGAGCTTTCAGCTCGGCGCTGAGATCAATTGCGCCATTCGGAGTAAGGATTCCATCGGCACTTCCCTGCTCCTCATCGCTGAATTGAAAGACTGCGAGGTCCTCGATTTCATCGGCGCCATGGATCTCAACTAGAGCTGAAGGTGAAAATTCATTAGAATCACTCACAGAAAAAAATGGAAACGCCATACCTGAGCTCATTTCAGTGCCAACGATGATGGCCTTGCAATTGGCGGCCTTAATCGAATGCAACAGAGTCTCCTTCCTCAGATTTGAGTTGATCAGCGCCGTGACAACGCCCACCTTGGACAAGCCCAACCAAATGCACGAGTACTCGGGTCTCGTCTCCATGAGCAGAGCTACAGAGTCCCCGCGCTTGTAGCCCTTCGATTTGAAATACGAAGCAATTTTATTGCTGAAGTCTTCGACATCTTGGAATGTCAGCACCCTGCTGTCCATTGTGAAGGCTGCCTTCTCGGGGTGCTTCTGGATGAGCGTTTGAAAGACCCTCGGAACCGTCCACTTTTTCCACTCGTATTTGCTCAGCAGATACTGGATCTTGAAAAAACGCGAAGCCGCACTGCAAAAGTGAGAAAGTCCTCTTTTAGATTTGGGTTGGCTTTTGAATATTGTTTAACTTACGTTAGATCCCTGGGAAGAGTTGTCACTACGGCATACACGTTGGTCACTCTACTGCCTGTGATCAGGAATACTGTGACCCCAAGAAATGTAACACATAATGTGGAGTTCTCTCTCACCAGTAGGGAGAGAGTCAGTCCAATTAGGGACGTGCAGAGGATTGTGGTGTTCCGCTGTTTGAAGTTTAGTTCGAGCAACATCTTCGGGAGTGGCTGCGTGTTGTCAGCAGCTGAAAAATTTTAACAATAAACATGGAAAGTGTTTTCTATATTTGGACTTAAAATAATCAGATGCGATAAACAATCGCTATCAGGGGGTAGTTTTATTATTAGACCTTTTGTTATTGTGCTTACAGTGAACATATATATCACAAATGGAAAGAGTAATTTGTTCGAAAAAAAATTCGATTAAGGAGTCTTAGCATAGGGCAAAAAGCGACAGATTCCCAATAGATTTTTGGGAAATTGGTTGAAAACAACAGCATTGTCGAACTATATATGCTTGAAAGGTCTTCACCTGATCAAACAACTAGACTGCCAACTATGAGTGGTCGAATGCCAAAGAAATTATATCTTTTTTTTATTATATCTCCAAATGGTGTATTTTGGGGTTGCTCGTCTAAAATGTCAAATGACGTAATTGACTTGATATCTGACCACCAAACAAAGTCGTGTAAAAGCCTTTCAAGGAGTCTTCTATGGCGTGGTTCGACTAATGTACCAAAAGCACCTCCACAAAATCTGATATCTTGGGTCAATTTATCATCTGTCAATTAACTCTGTCGACAACTTTCTGTTTTAAGTCAGAAAAATTAAGTAGATATGTTTTGGGGCGTGCCTCGAACCTAGCTCGTCAAAATAGAGACGCTTTTCGACTGCCTGGTTAGTGGTGTTAAAATAAAAATATTTAAATAGAAGAAGAACTTTTTCCCAGCGGGTAAACATGTTCATCAACATCCAAAGCTAGTTTATTTCGGTACCGATCTAAGGGCTGCCAGATATATTTGAAGAAACTAGTTATCAATTTAGAAAGTCCTATATTTTTTGGGACGAAATAGGATCTCAAAATGAGTGCGGAGCCAAGACAAGAATCGCACATTGTTATTAAGTAATAAAAAAATTAATACTGAGTTGCCCAAAAATATTTTTCCCAACAATAAGTCCGTTCCTCGTATGAAACTCTATATATGTAGATTACAACCAGGCATGCCAGAATTTTATAAGCCTATATCGCAACTTTTAGTTATTTTTTTCGCAAAATTACAAAAAAGTTATCGTAAAAATCGCAAAATGCTTAAAAATAAAAATTTGATTTGATTTTTACTTGATTTTAAATATTTTTGGTTGGGTAACAGAAAACAATAACAAAGAAAAAGGGACAATTTGGTATTAGTATTGCAGCAAGATCAAATTATGTAACTCAGTTATTTTAAAAGTTATCGATGTACGCGTTTACGCCTTCTTCATCTTCAATGGAAAATTGTTCGTACATATTCGAGTTGAAGGCTTGAAGCATTTCTGGGGTTGGTTCAAAATTGTTGCAGCAAATGTTTTTTACATTTGAATGAATTCTAATGCGCATCAATGGATCTAAAAATGTTACTTGGATCTTAGAACGGCTTTTTATTTTAATTGCGTTCATTGCCAGCATTACTTGCTGGCAAAGAAAGAGCACCCAAAATAAACTGACTTAGCTCTAAACATTTAAGTTCACCAATGGCATTTGTTTTTTTGGAAACGTGAACCCAAAACTGTAGTGCATCCTCGTTTGGTATTGGTTCGGGATGAAATTCTTCAACCCAGTTGACTGTCATACATTTATTCCATTGTGTTTCTAAATTTTCAAGGGATTCACATCGAGGTAGCAGAACGAGTGGTAGCATTTTGAAGTCTGGGCGAAGCTGACTTAAACATATCCTTTGAAAAAAGTATCCAATTTTCGTGAAAAGTTTATTGTTTTAATGATTAATAAAACAAAATATCGCAAGCATCGCAAAAAATAAGAGATATCGCAAATTCTAATTTTACACCGCAAAATAGAAAAAAATACCGCGCGTTTTGCGATATACAATCTGGCAAGCCTGATTACAACTTGCATTAAAGAAGACAAAAAGGAACAAGAAGACTCGTCAACAAAAAGCTTTGTAAACAACTGCAAAAATGCATAACGCTGCTCAATTTTCATTACCTGTTGACCTATTGCATATCGCTCAGTTGCCGCAAGTGGTAGTAGTCGCTTGGTCAAATGAAGACCAATCTAAGAGCAGGTTCACTTCCTGTCAAGAGAGAGGCAATAAAAAGTCTGTTAAAAGAGCTATATCTCCAAACCGATTGGGCTCAAACTTTACATAAGACAATATGGACGCAGCAACGTAAGTAACATACAAAATTGACTGTCAGAATTCAACTGTTCAAAGAAATCACTTAATCACTTATCACTTAGTGGGTACAGTTCGAAATTAAATTCCAACAACACGAAAACAAAGTTATTGCTCTCTGAAAAAACACATCAAAGTTTTTCTTAAAAATAAAAAAAATAGTTGGCGCAACAGGGGCGAAAGAACCCTAGGACTAGCTTCACACAAAAATTCGTTTTCTTGTGTTTTTGTTAGAAGTTGTTTTGTTAATATAAGTTGTTGCTCAATATCCTCTCGATGCGCTTGGAGCAATTCAAATAAATTTGGAGTCTTTTTGACTTAGAATGGGTATCACAAGTTGTTATATTGTTAAGTAAAGTTTGATGCCTGCGCTAGAAAGATTTTACATATCTGTTACAGTTTCTTAGGACACATTTTTTGGAACAACTAAGGGTCTAAGAGTTCTGCTAAAATTTCTTTATGAATTGTCCTCTAATTCGGTTGAAAAGATATATTCAGTGTGGCCACTTTAAATAAAATTTTCTTTTTACATAGCCACTTGCAAATGTCCTCTTCAAAGTTTAACACCACAAACATAAAGCCCAGACCTTTGTTTACATTACAATTAACAATATGTACTCGTATCTAACAATTAAAATTCAGTTAAAGCATATGCATATCAATATCTCGTTTTATAATTAATGGCTCTTTCGTATCTATAATATATGCTTATGATAATGTTATCAGTATAAAAATGAACAAGCCCAACAATACCGTTGAATACTTTCCATTACCTATCTCTCTTTAAACGACGTTCACCGAACTATAATTTTTTTCTATATTCTCATGTTTTGCAAATTTGTATATAGCTGCGTTACGTATCTACCTATTTGACTGCAAATATTCTGATTCAGTCTCTTTCAAATGTCGGCAGTTATTTTTGAAGACTGACTAGCCAGCTGTATTTTGGATTTAAGATAAGCAACAATCTTATTTAATTTTTTTCTCGTTTTTCGTTGTGACTGTCTACCGTCCTAAGTTCGGCGTAAAATGAGTACATACCCAGCTCATACATGACGGTCACAACTCTTATCTGCTGCCAGTTAATGTATACATTTTTATCTGCTTAAAACTTTTGCTTCATGACTAATGAACAAATGAAATAGGTAACTGCGAATCAATCGTTGCGATAAGACGTTGAAAATCAGTTGCATGACACACGTCAAGCAACTGGACTGGACTGGACTAATAATTATTGTGCAGGTCACAATGGGTAATTTAAGATGGAACATTTTGCCCTTGTGAGTTCGTAAAATCTATCCTGGACACTACTTATTACGATTATGCGCTAGAGTTCGCCCAGTGATAAAAAATCTACCATTATGGTGACCTGGCTTACATACAAAATATATTGGAAAACAAATTACACACAGCATTGCATCGCCTCACAATCTTCCCAACGAAAAAGAAATCAAGCGAATATGTTGGCCCTTACTAATAATCATTTTTAGCCTGCACACTAAATATTTTGTAGATCACGATGTGCAATTTTGAATGGAAAATTTCGCCATTTTGAGTTCGAAAAAATTAGCCTGAACACTAAAAATGATTATTAGCATCGTGGGTTGTGTTTAAGGCAGTGAAAGTGGTTCTTAACTATTTCCCTTCGCCTTAGTACCTATCGCCAAATGAAACTAAGCCCCAGCAATTAAGCAAAGGTAAATAGAAAGTTCATCAGAATCGTGATGAAACAAAAACAGCATTTCAATATTCAATTAGAAGCGTGCATTACTTTCTGGTCAGAATGTAACTCTATGGCATACACGAGCCATTTATTTATACAGACTGAATGCATTTATTTTCAACAATTTGAATAAATAAATAATTTGCACTTTGTCCATAAAATGTAGCTCTCCATTCAAGGGCTATAAAAATGCATTTTCTGTTTATCGATTAAGTCTCATAACTGGAACGCACGAGTCACCTATGGAGCGTGTGGAGGGGACAACAAAATTGCTGACACAGCAAAATAAATGACGAATTTGTATCTAAAGTGAACGTGCGTTAAGTTTAAGATTTTATCGGAGATTTTCAATATTTCTTTGGGGGAATGAAATAAATGAAAACTAGTTAATAAAGGGAAAGACCATTAAGGACTTGACAACTTCTTTTTGAAATAAAATGCAAACTACTTGAGATCCCGAATAGCACACTTGGGTTTTAATATGGTACATACAACTCTAATATAACTAACAAGTTATTTCCTAAGTATTGCGGTAACATTGTCACACCCCACATTGTAACCAAAATAGCCGCATTTCCCCTTATATTTTGCAACAACTTTGTAGTATTTGTGGTTATTTGAGGTTATTTTTTGTTAAATGATAGTTTTTAATACGTTGTTTCAACGAAAACATGTTGCATTTGACTTAACTAATGTTTTAGCAATGTAACCATTAACTAACTGTTGATTTGTCCTGTTGTTGATGCAAATCAGTTTGAATAAGATGTTGGATATAAAATAAGTACGAGAAATGTTTCTGTAAACATTCCAGAAGTTTTAAATAAGTTATTATTAGAATGCTTTTTGAGTCTACATGTATAGACAAACAAATTATGAAGTATAAAAGGAAAGGTAAATATATTTGATCTGAAAGGTATTAGTATCTAAAACAGTTCAAGTTTGCTGCGATTTCCGACCAAAATCCTTAAACGAATACTACTTTTGTATGAATATTAATATCTTGGGTCTGGAAAATTCACGCGCCTCCAAAAAAGGGTTAAATAGAAGAAAAGTTTGAAAATCAGAAAATATTAAAATTCGTATTAAAGCTTCAAAATCCAAAAAGACTTGTAGAAACAAATTTTAATATACCATATTCATCAGTTTCTATACAAATGAATTGTAGAAGCTATGTAATATATTGGGAAAATTGAAATGTACTTTTCACATCTTAAGAACTATGGTTAAACAGGTATATAAAATGGTGAACAATATGGCGGTTGTTACATGAAACATCATTAAAACATGAACCATAATATTATAACTAAAATTTTCCTTGAAATGCTATTGAAATTAAGTTACAACAAAGTAACAACTGAATGTTAGCAAACTGTTGTTTCCATATTTATGAGATGTAACAACAACAGTAAGTATATAACAGGCATTTTAGTTTTCTTCGAAATAGTAAATCAACATTATTATAACATCATTATAATTGAAAATAAGCAATAGCATTATAACTTCTTTATAACTAACTTTTGTTTGTTGACATTATAGTCAGTGTTGCGAAACATTTTTGGAAGCTTGTTTTAATCGATGAAGATTTTTATAGTTTTTCCGTATAACTTCAACTTAAGCTTTTCAGCTTTTACAAACACTTTTGATAAATGTAAAATTTCAACTCTACAATGTTTTTTTGGTCCTATAGTTTGCACATTACAATATTTGTATCAACAACATTGCAATAAAATACTGCTCTGACCTTGCAAGTTTTCAACTGCCATTTGGCTTTTTCTCCTTTTCTCCTTTTTTCGTGAAGATCGTAAGCAATATTTTCCCCAAAATCCGAAATTACATTAAACTTTTTAACTTACATTTGATAGCTGACTTACATTTTGAGTTTTAAAATGATAAAACTACAAATCAGAGCTATTATTCCTTTTCGACGAAAAAAATCGTGATCTCACTTTTACAACATATTTTTGAATTGCGGATCGTCTGCGTGGAACAATATTACATTCGAGGTTATGTTTTTTTTTTGTGCATTGAAATAACATTTCCTGCAATACAGAATAATTGCGGAAAGCTGATTTGGCAATGCTGACTACAACTACTTGATTATGTGGAGGATGTTAAGTTATAATGAAGCTACAATAACGCCACGAAACTTGGCACTGACATTTCGATTTTCTCATCAACATTATATTATTATGATTTCACTAGTGATTGACGACGACTGAAGCTAATATTTCCAAATGATGTTAGAATACTTGTCATATAATGAAACATTTTTATAATTGTAAAAACTCAATGCATTGCTTCACATTTTAATGTTTCCCTTATTCTTTTTTACTGAATTGCAAAAAATATCCCAGATGACTTGTTAATATACGATTCGTTTTAAAAACATATAAAAAACTAAGCAATGACATTCTATTTTTGTAAGTTTCTTTATTTATATAACATTCTGTAAACGTATTTTGTACATATTAGATACTTTGTTGTTAAGTTTCTGCTATGCAAACGTTTCAATGTGTTTTAGTTAGAAGTATCCAAAATCAAAATTTACTCTTGTTGGAACCACATATCACTGATGTCCAATTCATGCAATTGCTCAAAGAAATAACGTTCCAACATGTCTCTGTAGCAAATACCATTAACCGTAACGTGACGGTCATTTTCATCGACGAAAAAAAAAAACGGCCCAATGACGCCACCACACCAAGCAGTGACTCTTTGTGGATGAAGTGCTGTTTCATAAAACACATAAGGGGTCTCGTCTGGACAAGAATAACGGCCGAAAATTGGCGTTAACGCTCTCAAAGTTGCGACTACTGAGTCGGAATTTCGGTAGTAAATTTTAATAATTTTTTAAGACTTGTTCCTTCGTTTGCTTCACTATGATGAAAATTTTGATTTTTTTTAAGGGTGCGTTCACACTGAAAGTTTGAAGTGGTCAAGTGGCTAATGAAAGACCCTTTTTATATTATTCGTTATGAATAGGTTAGCGTTAGACTCTCGGCCTTACCAATAATCATTTTTAATCTTCGCACTTAATATTTTTTAAGTCACAATGGGTAATATTGTATGGAAAATGTCGCCATTGTGAGTTTTTTAAATCTACCCTAGACATTAAATATGATTTTTAGTATCGCGCACTGACTTTAAATTTACTTTAACAACTTGTTCTAGCCACTTGGCCTTGGTTTCGGCCTAGGTAAGTCTTTATTTTCATTCGGTTCTATAAAAGTGTCACATTTTCCAGGCCTCTACTTTTCGATAGCGTTTTTGAGCAAATTGTATTTTTTCCGAACTTCACTGCCCTTAAAAAAGTAATTCTTAATCGACCCAGAAAAAAAACGGAGCACTCTAGGTAGCCAATACTTCGATAAATATTTTTAACTATCAATCAGCTTTTAGCTAAAGGACAAAATTTAACATTGTCAAATGAAATTTATTTCTCTTTCATTTCAAATAACTCTAGATGTGATTTGTTATTTTCCGGTGATCATTGAGCTAATTTTCCCACGATCACTGGGGATCGTTGCAATGGCAACATATTCACCTCAAATAAGCGTAAAAATGATTACCACTTATATCATAAAGAATGGCGAAGCTTCCGTTGATTTTTTGCCTTCAAAGACGCGATTTCAGATGACTTCCAATTTTTTTTCGTTTTCCCATTTATTTATAGAAGTTGCGATCCTCTAGAGCATGTATCTATGGACTTCGGCATGCGGCCCTAAAAACCCACTTCGACTAACAACTTAAAATAAAATACCATCAGCCGCGACGTAAGTCGTAAACTTGCACGATAACAAAACCAATTTTAATCGCAAAATTATTCTCAGCGATGGAGCCCATTTCTGTATCTGTTAGTAAGTCAAATTGTTTCAACTCGAAGTCGTTAAAAAAATTTAAATTTTACTCACGATACGGTGCCATTTGCTTATTATTTGTTGACACTAGGAACCCAGTCAGTGTCAATGAAGATCGCTAACTGGATCATGTGACTGCCTACTTTCGGGATGTATTGAAAGAGAATAACTGGGACCAAAAGTGGTTTCAACAATCTTCTGTTTCTTTTCCAAAAAGTGTAACAACTAGCATAAACTCCGTCGACAGCTTGCCTCTAAAACGTTTCTAATATGGTGACTTGTAGAGAAATTCAAAATCTCCAGAAATGGACCAATTAATCGAGCGTCTTGGTCATGCAAATGAGGCTCTGTGAATTTTCTTCTTCATGGCTATTTCAAGCCCCAAGATCAATGTCCACAAGCGAGTGATTTTAGACAGGAACAGGAACAGAATCAAGTCAAATTGGCAGCATATCAATTCGGATATTTTGAGTGATGTTATGTTCCATATTTCGTGGCATCGATAACCCCAGATATATCCATTTATAAACTCATTCGAACAACCATTGTCGACCAAAAGACCTTTTCAAGGTCTACCTACAAGTTAGAAGTTACCACTAGAAACTAAAATCGGCATAACTCATAACGTTTAGACGCCATTAATTTAAAAAAAAGAACAGAACTTCCTAACCACACTCGCAACTTATTTATCCGGAAAGCAACACTTTACTCACTTCTATCGCCAATTACAACAACCGAACAACAAACTTGTTAACGCTGCAAACGATCCGATCGTGCGATGTACGATCAACTAATAACCGCTAAAACACCGCACGCATTTGGTCGCTCAATTGATAAGACGATTTATTTAAAATAGCAAAACTAATAGATAAACTTTGTAAACTCAAATCGTTTCAGCTCGATAACGTCATCGAACTTGAAGATTAATAAAAAAATTGAATCGCGTTTCTGACACAGTTTTGTTTTTTTGTTTTTTCACTTCGAGGCCATCTTACCAACTATTAACTGTTAGTTCAATATGTACTCGCACTCGCACTTCAAGGATGAACTTGACACCCTACTCTACAACTACTCAAAGCATACCAAAGCCCATGTAGGCAAACCAAACGTACTGTACGATCTCAAAACCACTTCAACCAAACCGAACCCCGCGAATAGAAGAATAACAAGATAGTAATTTATGTGTCGAAGCTGATTAAAAATATTTCGCATACTTATCTACGACGCACTCTGCATGTTTCATGAGGATGAATTCGATGTAGTGACAGTGAGGCAGGGGCAACTGCAGTGTCTTTGAACTGTGGAATCGAAGTTCTTCTTTTATTTTGTTTTAATATACAAAATCAATAGACATTTGTGTGTGCAGAGAGCAAAAAGTATCTCCTTCAATTATTTCATAGCCGACAAACAGAAATGATTAGCGAATTAGAGTCGATTGGATGGCGGGAAGTGTGCAGTTGAACCAGGCAGTCAACCAGTCGGGAAGATATTTTTCGTTATTATGTTTTATTAGACGAAAGTGACATAATCTGTAAAACGAAGCTCACGCCATAGACCGTAGACTCAAACAGATAAACAGACAATCTGTGTGACAATTGTGATTTTTGGCAAGTGGCTGTGTCACTGCTGTAAGAGGGTAGAAACAAAACCAAAGTGTTTGGCCTCAACCCCAATTCTGTAAAACCATCAATTTGGTGTGGGTATTGTCTATAAATGGTCTACCATACTTAGGGGGAGAATTGTTTCGAACAGCACTTGAACTGAGAAGTGGCGTGTGGCATCGGTGAGGGTTTGAATTGTAAGAGACTCTTCTTGAGCTGCGTCTGTGGATGTTATTTTGTCAGGGACTTGGCTTGAATTTATGCAACAAACCTAATGAACAACTCGGACGAAAAAGTCACATTCAACTCGTCTACTTATAGGACGATTCGTCCACTCAGTCATTTTCTGGCTGGTTGCGTTGGCCAGCGCCTAAAAACTGTATTTGAACATTTTCACCTACATCCGCGACTTTTGTTAAAAAGCGAGGTAGGACTATGCAAAGCGATTTCTTTTTTTTTTTTAAATTTTTCATCGGGCGACATTTTAGTCGGTTGGTTAAATTAAATTAATTGAATTACATCTAACGATTTCAATTCGGCCGATTAAATTATTTGCTTTGCAGAGTGATTGTAAAGTTGGCTAATTATTTATATATTATATATTTTATATAATATATATTTATATATTTTTATATTTATCCCAAAAATTAGGCACACTCAGAAAAATCACTTATTTCAAGTCAACTAAACTTTCGGTTAAAATCTACTGTAATACTCTAAATAATACAGAGTTAGTGGATTTAAAAAAAAAAACGAGTCAACTTGTTTAAGGAAACCCAATTAAAATTAACCGATTTATCAAATTTTCACGGCCCTAAAAAACCAAAATAAAACTTGATTGAGGTACTTGGTTAATAACAACTCATAAATGGTATTTCTTTTAACCATTCCATGTCGTTAAGTTTTAACAACGAATGCTCGTTGTTTTTTAACAGGGACTCAGTTAATAAAATGGTTAAATAAAATGGGTTAACCATTTTTTTTAACCGACCAGACATCGCGCTCGGTTAGATCTAATTTTTGAGCGTGTATCTTCGTCGACAGTTTGGCAGAGATTAAGTCTCTCGATTCGATTAAAGGACACTGATCACTGATTTGAAATCACTCCACTCGGGGCTCCCGGCCACAAAACATAGAGGCGAATAAGAAAATCGATGAAGTTGCCATGCGTATCCTATGCGGAGGAAGTTCACTCTCGTAAAAAGAGATATCCTACAGCATTTCATTTCAAAGACGGAGACAAAGTGAACGAACCTTACGAACTTCGTCATTTTATGGAAGATTTGCACAAAGAACTGCCCAGATAGAATGCGTTCAGATGTCGCTAGATTAGCAGCAATTAGCACGGGCCACTGGACTTAAGCAAAGCAAAGCTAGGCATCCCCAAAAAACACGCACTGCCATAGCTGCGCCGACACAGATAATAGTGAAACAGTATTCCAACTTGTGAGTACCCAGCACTAGGTTAACCTTTCTTTGATGATCTCTCGGCCATCCAATGTATCCATTTGTACAACATCATCCGATTTTCAACTCCACATGCTGGTTCTGAGTTTCTACAGGATACCTTTCTCTCAATATCGACAGGTTCCGTGTGTTGTGCTCCTAAAACGGCGCTCAGCCGCTAATTGTGTTCTCCCGTTGACAGGAAACCGAGAAACCAGTCACATTTACCAACCAACTATCTGCCGACTTTTTAGTATGTTGTACTATATGAGAACGCATTTTAGCCGACTTTAATCCAATCGTCAATGGCAGTGGCATACGCAGGGGGTGGGATGGGGCTCAAGGGCTTGCGCCCCCTCCCCCCAAGCTTCTAGCCCAACAGCTCAAAGAGCTGTAAAGAATTATTTAATGGATTCCATTGGCAAACATTTCATCAAAAATTAAGTCGCATCTCCCCTCAAAAAAAAAAAAACCTTACGTACGTTACTGGTCTCTCCTAAAGGTTTAAAGCTGGATAGCACAACGCTGAGATCGTTCGACACGTTAAGTATGTAGTTTGTCCTGAAATTGCATTCACCGTCAACCAGGACTAATTTCATTAAACCCTCTGTATCGACTGAGGATACAATTGGAAGCGGCTTTTCTCTTACTGGAACTTCAGTATAGTTTACAACTCGACAGATAAGGAATCAACAAACCAATTCCAACTATTTGTTTTTTCGTCAATTCACGAACTATAGTCCGACTTTGTGAGTCTCATCTATTGATTTGACGATTTGACTCATCCAGCACTCATAAACCACTAAAATACTCACAGAACAGCAATAATTTGTCCAGATAACCGAACTGTATACCTTTTTTCAAATAAATCCCCACACCACCACCATATTTTTCCGATAAGATATGAAAAAGTTCTCAAAAATCGGATCGATCAATTCACTGACTCACTGCACACACTGCTATCGTGCGCTATATACCAGCTGTGGATGCAAACCTGACAGATAAGTCGTCACATCCATCTGAGAGCTGAGCGAATTTATTCCGCCCAAACACAAGCCAGAGCGACTCGCTTTCGCCTCTATATTCACTTCGACGATGTGATAAGAACATGCGAGTATATCTATGTAAATTCTGCAGATTGCACCCCCATCAATTTGGCAAATCGTGTGACTTTTGTCATCTGTGTGGGTGTATTATGACAGACCACTGGAAAAAAAAACATTTGCGCTTTTGTTTGCATGCAATACAAAACACAATAGTGTTGTGTGTGTTCCTCTATCTATTTGAATTTGCCCGATGCCACGCCGCCACACACCCACCATCTATGCTGCCTGTTATTGTTAGTTAGATACTGTATCTAAATGAATTGTGAATGGAATAAAGAATATGTAGTTGGACCTTGACACTTGGCGCGAATTGAGAGCTAACTATGTGGTGTGCTTTGTTCGCTAATTGGGTACATTTCACAGGCACGAAGACCGAATAAAAGTTCAACTAGCAGTCCTGCAAATGGATTTTTCCCTACCGTATTTTTGTCACAAACAAATTTACAAGGTTTGTGTCTGGTTCGAGCACAAACACAGCACTGCACTTTACTGCGCGCAATCCAACACGAATTGACAACAAAAATTGAGGCAGCAAACAAAAACAAGAAAAAAAAAAACGAAAACTACTGTCAAACACAACCGATCGCTTCGACTCTCTTACAGTGACTAATTCGAGCAGCTGAACCTAAACGACAGCTAGAAAATGTATTCGCCGCGCTGTGAGAGCAGCACCGCTTATAGCTTTTACTACACTACTGGCGAGTTTGGATCGAAATAGTCGAACTGTCGAACGTCTGACAGCCAACGCAAAGATTGGCGTTTGAACTTTGAAGGCGCGCGCGCGTTCGTTCAACAAAGCCGCAGATCGAACTCAAGTTGCGGCTATCAGATCTCACACACCGATTGCGTAATCACGTCATTGTCACAACGATGTGATAACGAAAAGTGTTTTCGTTTCGTTTTGCTTTTGTTTTAGCATTACATATGTATAGATAGTGACTAGGCTGACATCTGCTTGGGGGGTGGCTAGGGGTATCCGTGTCCGTATGCGGTGGAGTCACTTTGCTTACCCACTCCGGGTATACGGTGTGAGAGCGTTTCCATATGCTGGAGGTGGGCGGCCAGCCAGCTGGGTCAATCAATTCGACGGTCTCTTAGCTATTTCGTTCTTATCACGCGGCGGAAATAAATACACGGCCAAGCGGGGGAACACTACGATTACATTATTTATGATGGAGCGAAGATTTATTTACTAGCACTTACACATATTTTTCTTGTCAACAATGAAACCCGATGTCCTAATAATCCGCTGAAACTAAACCGAAAGGAGGTCTGTGCATTCAATATATAGGGGTGAGATTGATGGAAAAAGTTGCCATGTCATACTTGCTAGCCATTATCATTGAATACATAAACTGCTCGGGGCTTTGTTGTTAATCTTGTGGTCTTTTTTTCTCGTGTAAAACAATCAACTGTTGGACTTTCCGTGGGGGGTAATTTACATGTCCTCCAATAGAAACAAGTGTGATGGTGTTTACATTGCGATCGCGAAAAGTGAATAGATTGGAAGAAAGTAATTGCAAGCTGCCGACAATCAGTTGATGAATGAATGTTTACATTAGCTGTTTTTTATTATCAGCGTGATCTGATTCGGATCAGATCACGAAAATAAAACAGAACGGATCATTGAAAAGTTTAATTTTGGAATTGTGGCAACAGTTGCTTTCAAAAACAAAACAGATAATACAGGGTATTTCAAACTTAATATTGCCACCAGCCATATTGAAAATATTTTTCTCAACGTGACGTCACACAAGGCACATGTCATTTCACTTGAAAAGTCGGGGGTGTTACCATATTTGAATCAAATTTGCATAATTTTTCTTTATTAAATGAATCACTTTCTCATTAGGTATTCCAAGCCTTTCTGGACATTTTTATTTTAATTAAAAAAATTAAAAAATTCTGCAGGGAAACTTGTACCACAAAAATTATTTCCCATCACGATTGGGTAACTGTGAAACAATTCATAAATATTTTTTGGTGTCCAGATCCAAATCACCAAAACATTTCATAAACATTTCATTCAAATTGTTTTGTTTTAGAAATATTTATGGAACATGTGGGTATTTAATTGTTTATCAAATGTTTTGCTGGTCTGGACATACCTTTATAGAACGAGAAAAAAACAAAATAACTCGGAATACGGACGGGGAGCTCATTCGAATGCGAAAAAATCAATTGATTTTTTGTGTTCCATTTTTTAGTCTGGCAACGTGATTGTGTTGCTATCGTTTACAGGCACACCAACATTTAAAAATAAAACAAGCCACCTAGTCGGAAATATTTAGTAGAAATAATTTTCAGATCTTGATTCGTGATCTCGATGAGAAGCAGGATCATGTGCTGTTATTGTAAATGCATGTAAATCTATGATCTATATGGATCATAGCTGATAATAAAAGCTATTGGGACAGCTATTTCAAAGTCGTTCGAATACCTATACATACCTTAGTCAGCAGTTGTATTCACTTTTCATCTGATGAAAAGGTTCACAGTTTTGTTGGAAATTAAATAGCTTTTCTAAAAGCTTTTATGCTGCGCCCTCCATTCTAGATAATAGGCCAAAACAAGAGGCTTGAATTTCTGTGAAAAACGAAACGAAAACCGCTATCGCATTTAAAAAAAAAAAAAAAAATCAAGCGAAAGTTCGCTGCAAGTAGTTCACTAGGAAAGTGGGTCAGTAGGTCAATTACACATACAAACCTGGAAATGTTGAAAAGTTTTCGTGCGCACGAATAATTTGCTCTAAGATGAGGAAGCAAAATCGTTCGTTTACACGAAAAAGTTGGACTTCAAACAAGTCCTTTATGGACTTATCACTTCAGTGGTATTTTTTATTTCTTGGACTTATGTCCTTGCGCTGGTAATTATTACCTCATGGGGTTGGGAATAGGTAAATTTAAATAAAAACTATTTTCAAATTCACCCCAACTACGTGAGTATAGCTCCATATAGGTCCCTAGTCCCTAGACCCAGGTTCACACAACTTTCTGTTCGTGTGTTTTTTTCTTTTAATTTGACACAAACAGAAATGACACGCGATTTTTATTCCGACTCCGAACGATCGAATTGAAATTCTTCCTCAGGACTGTTTATCAACTTTCGCTGGAGAATGCGTAGTTACTTGTCGTTTTCGGGGGGTCGAACCTTAGACTTATTAGTCGAGAGGAACAACCGCTAAGCCACTACTTCTACTTAGCTAAACCAATTTTCTTAAATATCTATTTTTCGCTTATTGTGAAGCCCTAGATGCCTAATATTATGCTAAGTGCCCGGTTGAGCCCCCAATTGTGTAGGAGCTTAAAAATTACGTACTTTTTGACATAGAAATTTATTAAATTGAAGAAACTATTTGATGAATCTTAAAAGCTCGATAGAGACTGATTTAAGATGATAAGATACAAATAAATAGACTTCATCAGTTGGGAATAGAGTTCACCCACTTCGCACAAAAGGACCATTAATCACTTGAAACATTTTTCTTTCAAAGTAGTCGCATATCTGAGCCATGCTCGTTTAATAACCTAGTCGGGTGAGATTTGGCTCGCCACATTTCCAATCGATCCATATATCTATTTATTTCTACTTTCTAATAGTGGATTTATTTTTAGCTACTTAAAGTTTCTTTCCCTTGTTTCTGCCAGGTATACTTTTTACATTTCGTCAGCCTGTTGTCTACCATAAATAGAGTTCAACTCTGCCCACGACTTTGTACGCCCAGGCCACAAATAGTTTCAGATTGACAAGGCAACTCCTAAATACCTATGTTCCAAAGCTGTCTCTATTTTCAAGTTGTATCTAAAAGTCAACACGAAAAACGTTTTTTTTTTTTTGATGTTCCCATGCCCAGTTGGCAGACACTGCGACCTGAAAGATCTATTGTATCAATGGGGAGAGGTTTAATCTAAGAGACGTTCGACCTCCCTGATGAAGGTCAATAAGTCCTTAGTAGCAGAGTGAGCTATATCTGCTGGTGTACGAGTCTCTCTATTAAAGACACGTTTTCTTAACCAATGAAAGGCCGGGCACTGGGCAGTCACAGAAGATGTGTTCGGATGATTCGACATCCTCCAGACAAAATCTGCATTCTGTTTCCGGACACAGGTTCATTTTGATGAGGTGGTATCTAAGGCCACAATGACCGGTGAGGAAGCCCACTAGCTTTCTTATATTATCCTTACTGAGTCTAAGGATTTCCTTATAGGAGTAGGGCTTAATTAATCGTTTGGATTGTCTTAGACCAGGGACATGTTCCCAGTGTTCAAGACGAAGCTGGTTTTCCCAATCGTTAATTTGCCTTAGCGCAGTAGTCCAATTGACTGTGCAGTAGGGTTCTGGTCCACAGAGAAGAGATTCGGAACCAGCCCTAGCTAGTTTGTCTGCATGTTCGTTGCCTGCAATACCCTGATGGCCCGGCACCCAGCCAAACCTAACCTTGTTGTGTTGCAGAGCAACGTAACAGCATTTAACTGTTTTGGAGTCCATTGTATTGGACGCCAAAGCTTGTAAATCTGCCTGACTGTCTGAGAAGATTTCAATGATTGCGCCTTTCATACCTTTTCTGGATATTAGATCAGCACAAATTTCGATCGCATGGATTTCCGCTTGAAAAACCGTGGGACACATTCCCATGGGTATCGAGACTTTGGTGTTGAGTCCCAAGACACCAGCTCCAACTCCGGAATCCATTTTTGACCCGTCGGTGTAACATACCAGGCTTTTTGGGTCAAGTGTCGGAATACCATTGGTCCAAATAGCGGGATCAAGTATTTCTACCTCATATAATTTCCCAAAACTATACTCCCTAGCCATAGTGTCAGGAACGGAGCAGAACATGTCCAAGTTTGGGATTAGGTTAAGAATTTTCAGATGTCCCACATGGTCAACTGATTTCAACCTATATTCTAGCTGCAGTTTAGTGGCGCATCTAGCTGCCGTCTTCATAATAAAGTACTGCAAGGGTGAGAGCCCAATAATGGCCTCAAGTGCTGTTGTTGGGCAAGTGCGCATTGCACCTGTGATGCCGAGACAGGCAATCCTTTGAAGCTTTTGAAGCTTGTTGGCCGTGGTTCGTTCAATTACGAAAAACGTTTACTTACACCCTAATTGACTGTTTTCCTCCTACCCAATTTAATAGGTTATAAGGAAGCGACAAACGAACGAAAAGAACCCGACATTTATGTAAAATTCAAAGCGCATGGACGCAATTATTTCCCGATAATACCCATCAGTGAATCGACATCTTAAACTGGAAAATCTGCGTGTAAACGAAGGCTTTTCAAAAAATGCATACAACATCCTTTGTTCCGTGAACGATCGACAGTTGCTTTATTTCCTCTTTCCAAAAATTTGAGAATTTAAATATCAGCGGAATGAAATGCCCGATTGCGATAAAATAAAAACTAAATGTTTTAGGAAAATCCTTGTGTTTCGCGTGAGTACTTTTAACGCGATACGTGCACAAATCCGCAAACATTTTATTATATAAACACATCGAGTGTAGGAAATACATCGAGTTACAAAGAACACTGGAACAGTGGAAACACTCCACTGGAGCACTCATCCCCAATTGTTTCATGGTACAACTATAGGTATAGGAAGCAGTGTCGACCATTTTCCTGGAATGTCTCGACTTTCTTAGAACGTTGAGGATGCCCTTCAGCTTACAGTATGCAGCACTCATTACATCAACACCTAAGATCTGCTACCTGATCTGATCAAAGACAGAACAATAGTAAAGGAAGTGGTCCGAGGTATTGTCGCCCTCTCCAAAAGCTTCGCAGTCAGTGCTGTCACTTAAGTCCAGCACATTAAGATACTTGGCAAAAGGAAATAGTTCCGAAAGAACGACAATAAGTTGTCTGCAGTCTTTTCCGCTGAGAAACAACAAGAATGCCGCTGATTTACTTAACCCTTTCCTTCCCAAATTATTAATATGTGGGTAAAAAATAAGTTTGATGTTTTTAAGGATAATATCTAAGGATATTTCTAAAGATAACTGCATAATTTTTTTTAAGTCAGAGTCAGAGAGTCATCGGGTGGGCGTAGCTAAATGGTAGCCTTATGGCTACATTGGGTTGCTAACTACAAAATAACTATTTTTTCTGTTAAAAATAGAAAATATTGTTTTATTAATATTATCGAATAAAATATAGAAAAGATATTATCATTTAAAAAAAAACTCTAATATTTACCTTTTCAAATCCACGACCGAAAGTCACGTTGTGACCGAAGAACACTAGAGGTTGACGTCGACGAGCAAAATGTCAAAATACACCGTTACCAGTTGAAACATACAAAATTATTTGCAATAAATTGAAAGAAAATGATCTTGTCAAATTAAAGAATTAAGAATTATTTTAATTTTGCCTATTTTGTAATAGTTACTTTTAAAAAAGTACAAAGTAGCCAAATGGCTACCATGGGAGGGAAATGGTTAAGACGTTCGGGAGCATATGTTTAGTCTGCCCGTTATCAGCCTTGAAAACTCGCTTATAGCTTTAGAGGCCCTTATGCTGAGCCTTACCTTTTTTCCACAACCACCAATGTTTTCTTACAACCAGTAATTAACGCAGGACTACACGCCATACACAACTTTTGACAGCACGGGGTCTAGGACCGAGTCTTTCAAAACTTCTCAGAGCTCTCACCTTTTCAAAAAGCCTTATTTTTCTTCTTGGGCTACATTTCCTCCATTTTCGGAGCGGCTACCTACCTAAAAGTCCTTCTCGCGCTGTAAGGTGTGAGCAATCTACAATATCAAAACGCGTATATATAATAGGCTCATTGCCTGTTTTCAGATAAAGCACACAATAGAGTTCTGGGGACCCCTTTCTCAGCAGCAAGTCCTCCGAATTCCAATTCCGCTTTCATCGAATTGGAAGTTGTTTACACCTCCAATCAGAAAGCAGAATAAAAATCAACCTCACCAACTTTCATCGCCCACACAAAAGTAACCAAAAATAACAAACGAACGACCGCACAAAAACCAAAGAACAAAATGCTTTTATCTCTCGACATGTTAGCCCAGAGCCCATATACCTGGCCCCCCATCATCAATACCATCATCAAATCGTCGAGTGGAAGGTACCGCACCAGCAAAAAGCAAAAGGCTGACAAACGCATTCACTCCTGTAATTGACACATGTTCCCACTGTACCGTACAGTTGCACACGTACAACAACAAGAGGAAAAACCACGTTCTCGTTCCGCAAACCGGAACGATTTCCCAATATACAGTCATAGCAAAGGTATCCAAAAGCCACCCACTCTACACCCAGTCGCCACATTCATCTAAGGCCGCATTGAAGGTTCTCATTCTCTTTGAAATCAGTACCAGATGTTGATTGAACCAAAATAAGGTTTCACAATCAGCACCATACCCAGCAGCACTACGCTTACATTTTATATTCCCGGAGTTGGGTGCGGGTGCCGTGTCTGAGTACAGGTTGTATGTTCAGTGGTTATGGGAGAAAAATGTCCCTCGGGGGCAATTCGGATGAAATCTGAGCAGGAACCCATTCAACCATCGACGAAAACTATCAACAACGACAACTCGTACGACATGGAAAAGATTCTGATAGAGATATTCTGACGGAAACAATGCCCGAATGGATTTCCAAACTCTGCACTCGGAGACGCAGACGTCGGATAGTTTCTTGTTGGCCATGCCAAGCTGAACGTATCCTGAAGTCTGTAATACCTGCAGAATTCACCACCGGTTGCTGGCTTGAGGGGGCTTTCGGTTTCGGTCTTCCAACGTGTTCCTCTTCATTCACTTTTCCCACAGTCCAATGGAGGAGAAGGGACAATCTTTCCGAAAGACTGCTGTCATAACCTGCTGCTGTTCCCAAACAAACCAAACAAGTAAATTATCAAAAAAAAAAAAAGCGAACGAAGCCAGCCACATACGGAATTATTGTAATTTGTGTTCCTGGCAAGAGCAGAGATCTTCCTCATCTTCGTTTAATTTCAATTACTGTGAAATCACTGGCAGAAGCACCTTCGGTGCGGGTTCGCCACTGCTGCTGATGTTGGTGGGAACACAACAAAAAGCTTATGTCAAGTGGATGCGGAGGGGATCTATCGGCGAGTATTCCCACATCTACCCATTCCTAGTTTTATCAGTCGCGTGGTGGCACACTGGGCTGGTGCCTTTCATAACTAAAAAGTCCTGTCAACAGCAGAGCTGATTGATGTCCCTGCCGACGGCGGCAGCAGCAGCAGCAGCACTGTAGTGGTGGTGAGCTCTGGTGAATGGTGCCAGCCGTGGTGGCGACGTAATAATTTACGGAAGTCCTTTGTGCTCGATGCGTAATGGTTGAACGGCCTAGCGGGGGTGGGTGCAAGAGTGAAATTCGCGTATGAATGTGTGGAAAAATATGTTGTATGTTGCTCTGTTTTCGACGTCACTTTGCGATGCTGATGATGATGGCATTTTCTGGTGCGGGCAGCTGCGAATACAGAATTCGGTGTTCAAAGGACTTTCGATGTTGTGTTCCTCTTTTGATTTTGATTGTGTGAACAGTAATCAAATACATGCCCGAGGGGTGGTAGATATATATTTGCTGACCACCAAAATTGGATGTGTGTCAAGGGGCATGTTGGGAGTGGGGGTTGTGATTTCATGAGGAGCCTAAGACGGTGGGTGGTTACTGTCAAAACGTATACAGGGTGTCGAAGTAAGGTCGATATAGTTGTTGGGGGGCAAGTGAAGTTCTTACATTGAATAATTGGACATTCGCCAGTCCTACACAAGTCAATTTTCTTCACAAGTTATTCAGGTTATTGGGTGTTCAAGTGCGTGAAGAAGAAAGCGACGCAGCGTTCTGCTCCAACAGAGAAAACAACATACAGTGTACAAGTACAGTCCGCCCAAAGCAGAGCTTTAGCATCTAGAACGATCCTTGCTGATAGATATGTATTTTCCAATTTGGTAAAATAATTTTTATTTTATCATTTTCGATTTTGATTTGTAGCTCAGCTTCTTGAGGAAGCAAAAATCTGATTGATAGTTTCAAATTCTAATGGAAGAGTTAACTTACGGCGTTATTTCCACACCGGTTTTTTTAGGAAATGTGCAACAAAGCAAATCTTATAGGGTCAAAATGGCAAAAACAATCAGTAGATTTAGCAAAGCGAAGAACACTACCGATGACGAGCTTAATTGGTTCACCTTTATATTAAGGCAGTGTTCGCCCAGGGTAGCCATTCTGCTCCAGGTAAAAGATGGACATTAACAGCTGAAGTTTTTAGCTTCGCGCCCATCATGAACGGCTTGCGCTATTTCAAGACGATCCTAAAGAGAATTGACGTCAATTCGAAAAGATATCCCTTCTTCGAATGCGGTGCCAGCTTTACCATTTTTGCGATCTGCGGTCCTTTCAATTCGTTTAAAGAGGGAAAGGAAAGTACAACCAAGGGAATCGGAAGAGTATGATAACTATGAAGAAAGATAGACAGAAAGGTTCCAATGTCCCAATGAAAGGTCCGAAATTTTACCACAAGGTTGAGCATCCCAACAGAACCCTTTTCATAGAGGTGAACAAGGCCATTTTTTTTTTTTAAGAAAAGAGTCCGAATCGAACTTGGATATGGGAAGATCTCGTTTGACAGCTGTCAACCTAGGCGATGAAAGCCGGTCTTCCGAGTTCCGAACAATGTTAAGTGAGGATAAACATATAGGCTTAAGTAGTAGACAGCTTCCAATCGCAAGCGGTTGACTGCATGACAGTTCATTACTTTTATAATGCCTCCGGTCAGAAGCTTTAAAGAAGCCATTCGAACCACAAGCTTTACCGAAGCAATTCACTCTCCAAACATATCCTCACACATTTTCAGAAGCCTAATAGAGATCTTACCAAACCTTAATTTCATATCCCTTTATAAAGCCTGTGTATATGCTTCGCAAAGGTCTTACAGAACAAATACTATAGAAGCTCTATCGAAGCAGTTGACTACAGAAATTATAAATTTTAACCTTACCGAAGTCAAATTGTTACTTGGGGTATGACCAACAAGATTGTAAAGCAGCTGAATAGAGCCCAATCATTGTTTGCCCAGATCGACAAGAAAGAAAAAGAAAGACCGTCAAAATAGCAGCTATAGGGTCATAAAAAAAGTAGTTGACGTAACAAGTCCGCAGGGAACCTAGGCTTCGCTTCTCACAATCATTCGTTTTGTGTGAGTTTTTTATTTTTGGGACGAATTAACCATCTTTATGCCGAGTTGAAAAGGCTGAGAAGCATTTTCATGACAGTTACACCCTCGTTTGTTTGTCAGACGTTCGCGAGAGGTGGTATTTGAGTTTTTCGGGAGTCGAAACTGAGACCGCTCGCTGTGCCTAGAGTCATTAGTCTCCTAACATTTGTAAGATACAAGATCCAGTCTGATGTGTACAGATATTGAAGTCAGGATCCGCACCTTTGAATTGATTTCAAGGCCTCATTTTTATACAGCGGTTAGGCCCAGTCCATAATTAGCCTATTTGAAGTTTCAAAGATTTAAATCGCTAACTTTGGGTCATAGAAATTCAGAGTTTGTACTGAACCACGCGAGGTCTGAAAGGCTGATACAGACTCAGCTACTGCTAATACTAGCCATACTCAGTACTTACCTTCGACGCTATCCAATTCCAAGCTTTTGTGTGGTTGAACGCATTTGCATCAAACTTCGTTTTTGAGCGCTTTGGATTTACACTGCCGAGGTCGGAACTTTGTATTCAGCTCTACAATAAACAGCTCTTTCCATAAATGGATTCTCGGAGCAAGTTATATGCGACCCAGTCGTACACACTTCTTTTAATATAAAGTAGACGGTAACTATGTCCAATTTGAATAGTCTCCGCCAAGTATTAATTCAATCTTGGTCCAGCACACTAACCACAGAGCTGATACACCCACCTAAGACTACCAGCGATTGCCATGAATCTGCTCACTGCTGACTTATTGTATACCAGCTTGTTGGCTTTATGTTATCAAAAGTCATTCTTAGGCATCTTACTGCTTACTTGTCAAAACGACAATCAAGCTTTCTATAGCCAGACGTAGACCATTTTCAATCGTCCCATGATGCACTTGTCTCATACCACAGTACGGAATCCTTGAAATAGTCAACTATCCACAGAGATACTTGGCAATATCTTGAGCACTCAGCATGTCTTTCCATCTATAACTGGGGCAGAAGGTATTTCCCGCATCCGCAGTTGGCGATTTTCCGGGAATCGTGAATATACAACTGCGCCATTCAGGCAATGACCTTAGTTTTATTTGATTGCTCCAATCGTTATACGTATCCTTTTCTGAAACTGTGTCGCTTTTCGAACGAATCTCTGCTCAGCTACTGACAGCCTTTGTTTCAGCAAGTAAACTCTTGTCTAGCATACATAGAGACCTGTAAGCTCAAGGAGAGTGCGGTTTCCAACTTGTTTTGTAGATATCGTTCTAACAATGCCTTTTCAAGACACTGACCGATGTAGTTCGTGTTCAGTTGCAGCAGGTTAGGACGTTTGCCGGGAGGGAGGGTCGCCGGATCGCACTGAGTCTGATCTGTCTGCAACGATTATTTCTTTTTCGGCGACAACTTATAGCTTTCCCTTTTGAACCCTGCAGCCTAGACCCAATTTCCGGGCTTTACTACCTTTGCTGCCTTCACAGTAAATATTTCGTGGGTCAGAATTCAGAATGGGTAATTTTGTATGGAAAGTTCGTGAAATCGTATGTGAGTTCGTAAAATCCAGTAAAAATTATTAGTATCGCGTTATAGCATTTCTTGGTTTATTTGTAATGTTCGAAAATTTGCAACTTCTCGAAAAAATCTCAAAAAATTTAACTCTGATCTGGGTGAGGAAAAGTTTACAGACAACTTTACGTGCTGACTGATTTTTTTTTTTTCAAACCAACTTCTCACTTTCGATTAGGCTCCTGATTTTAATCGACAATAGCGAGAATTGAGATATTTTTCAACATCATCCAAAGATGTAGTTTGTATCAAATTTGTGTTTTTAAATATTTAACTGCTTTTTAACTGCACACTGGTGGCCCAATACTTTAATTCGCTTTTGATGGCGCTACAGTCGAGGGCAGACCTGCGGGCCCCAACTGACATGGGTCCCCAGCTACTTCGATTGCTAGCTAGCTCCCTTCAGTTGCGCTCGCCATGTTGGTTAAGGTCGCATTTTATACTAAGTGTGCCACCTGATATATGTAGGGTCGTCCTCTACATTGATGTCCATTCGGTCTATGTGTTAGAGTTCTTTAATCCCCGATTTATTGGAAAATTATTGACTAGGGTCTACAGATGTGGAGAATAGTCACATCCGTAAACGAGCTATATGTATACGGATTTTAATCTTTTTTATTTCATAGGTATAATCGATTCAAATCCGTATACGTATAGCTTGTTTACGGATGTGGCTGTTCTCCCCTACGTCTGTATCTCTATCCGTACAGTTGTTCGCTGTACCTTCACCGCCAAGCTCCTGCGAAGCAAACTATGGACCAAATATCACACGCAAAACTTTTCCCTCGAAGCAACTGATTGTGTTTTCGATCATCCTGGACAGGGGCATGTTACGAGTCCTATACAAAATTTGCTTAGTTTCTCATGAGACGGCATTTCAATTGCCATCTAAGCCCACAGAAACATCTATTGGTCAGAGTAATCCTTCACCGCACAGTAATTCACCACTTCAAAAGTGAAACTGCCCTTTCTTCCTTTTGGTTATATCAATATCATTGGGCTATGCGAGGACTGCACAGGCTTTCGAAAGACTGTACACATATGATAGCGCGTCACCTTCTCTAAGACCTTTGCTGACATCGAAATGTTCTGCAACGTAATTCTGCAAAAACCGTCGAGTCTGACAGGGATATGCCAAAACTGCACCCAGATCTGTGCAAGTCATTTCAATACACGCCACCAAAGGCAACTTTCAAATCGATTAGAAGGTTGTGGATGTGGGTGCCGATTTCAAATTCCTGTTCAGTGTTGGTTTGAAGGACGTTCCCGCCCCAAAACCGCACTGATACGAACCCATCAGGTAGTTGTTTAACGACTTTAGGATTTCGCAGATTATTGCAGACAGAATCTTGTCTGCTATTTTGAGTAGACTTTTACGCCCCGGTATTTGGACCGAACAAACTATTCTGAGATTCCACTCATCTGCATCCATTCGATCAAACTTTTTGTGCAAGTCTGTGGGCCTTACTAATAATCATTTTTAACCTTCATACTAAATATTTTCTAGGTGACAATGTGCAATTTTGTATGGAAAATTATGCCATGTGAGTTGGAAAAATTTAGCCTGGGCACTAAAAATGATTATAAGTATCGCTCTGTGTTAACATCACTGGCAATAATAAAAAACAACGCCCTCGCTCATGCTTTTAATAAATTATCTGTTTTTATTTAACAAAATGAAACATTTGAAATTTTAAAATCAATCACATTAGTTTTTTGTTTTCCTCAGTTACATTATGATAGTTTTAAGACAAACTTTTTCCACTTATTCTGAATAGTTTCGTCATCTCATAACCAATACCTTGTAAAAGTTTTAATTCCATCAACTAAAAAAAATATATATTAAAAACAAATGTAAACATTGAGAAGTATTTCTTCGAAGCATACACATTTTTTAGGTTTTTGTTTCTGTTTTTTTTTTTTCTTCTGTACGGAGTTAGCGTATTGCACTAGTTGCAATGTTCTTTCTATTTGTTGTGAACTTAAAACCCAAACAAAACAAATAAAAAACTTAAACCTCTAGTAATTACATTCAGGGGTCTTATTAAATGGACGAAGGATGAGAATAGCTGCCACACATAAAATCATACATATACACAGGGTTACATTTAAAATAAATAAAATATATATTATATTAATTTGTATTGTTTCTTCTTGTTTATCTATATTCATTAACATTAATTAAATTCCTAAAATGCTTACGATATAAATTTCGTGCGTTGATCTGCCATCACTGTACCTCGCTGTCTGCTGCTGCCTGGGCAAACCAAAACCAAAGTCGGACTGTTATCTGTGTTTTTTTATATAATATTCTAATGATAATAATAAATAATAAAAATTTATTTTAGGTTAAGAGTTAATTTGACTAGCACAAGTATTTCTTTTTCGGTTTCATTCGTCATTTGGTGCTGCCACCGGAATTGACACCATTTGGGACCAGAGCCGAGGTGCTCGATTGACTTAGGGGTGGCTGTGCGGATTGCGATGATTGTGATGGAGTGGGTGGTGAGCGGGCCAGTGCTCCGCGAATACTCGCCGAGAGGGCTATTACTTGAGATGGATGCTTGGCAGCAGCAGCGGCGACATCTGATCGTGAACTGCCGCAAATCTATAAGGGAAGATTTTTATTGCTCGTCTTGAGAGATGTGCTGATTTGCAGTTACCTGGTGGTGGTGTTCCCAATCCTTGTGCTGACAAAATGCTCCACAGTACCGAGCTAGATTGCACCCTGAGCAGGTTTCTGTTGCTTTTCGTCCACAATTCCAACAGGCCTAGAAATGTTCCAATTTTGAGATTCGTACAGGAATGCTGCGGCTTTACTTACATTTTGTCCCGTTGTTATGGACGGTGACTTGTTGTCCATCTCACGTTCATTGGGATTGCGGCTTATTTCGCCGAAGAACTTTTCCATGCGCAGACGCTCTTGGGCCATAACTTCTGCGGCTCGACTCTCGGCGGATGTCACTGCTCTTTGGATCTCGATGCATGCTTGGCGTTTTACCTGGAGGTTAAATGTCAGTTATAAGTTGCATCTGCATTTGAAGACTAATGAAAGCCGGGATTGGTAAACGCACACCTATGTGTGCTATGGAAATAATTCATGTTTGGCAAGTGCCTATTGAGTTTACTACGGAATTTTAACGAATACTAACTGCTTGGGAGTACAGTCGATTGAAATTCGAGTGCGAACTCCTTGCGCACACAAGGAAGTGTTAACCTTTTTGCCTAAATGCACTTAATGCGTGTGCGATAAGTCAATTTAGTCTTGCTTATTGTGCTTGCTTAGTTTACTGAGTTATATTTATTAACGTGGTGTCTAAACGTACTTCAAAGTAATGGGTGAGTCAATTTAAAATTGCTCATTTACCCATTGGCTTTGCTGAGGTATATCATGTACTTGCGCACCCAAGTGTTTTCGTTAAAGTTATCGGTGTGCGATAAGTCTTAACGCAGATAAAATTGAGATAAATTGATCAAACCTTGCTCATTGTGCTTATTATGTTTTCGGATGTATACCAATCCACCAACACAAATGAACATTGGGAAGTGCGCATAAGTAAAGCATGTGCGATTAATCTTTGTTGTATCTATTCATTTTCCGAAGAAAAAATACGCATTAGTGCTTGAAATATAAGACTCATTGCACATGTGCGCAAACATTTTTCATCACCTTTTCCAACCCTGCTGCCGGCACTTACCTGATTGACAGCCTCCTCGGCATTACGCTTGAACTCGGCCACCTTTTCCTCGGTTTGTCGTCGTATCTCCAGGACCGCCGCCGATTGAGCCTCTGCAAAGCTGTTCGGCTGAGGGTCAACGCCTCTTTGCTGTAGAATTGTTATAGCACGCTTAGTCTTCTCCACCATGGCCGATATGCAATTGAGCATGGTGTGAATGTTCTTCCACTCCTCCTCTCCACCAATGCGACTAACGCGCTGCGACTCAGCCGCGGCGCGCATTTCCCTCTCATCTCTGTGATTCGGCTGTTGACGGAACTTGATTAGGCCTCTTTTCCATATATGAGCATTTACCTTCCACAATCTTACCTTATCCAAAATGCCACCAAATCCGCCTTCACCTTGACTGCTAGCTCCACTACCTGGATACTCAAAGAGTGATGCTGGCTGCCCCGAGCCATATACACTCGGCGGAGCATTTTGCGTGTGCAATCTCTTCGCCGATGGATACATGTAATCGTTCCATTCTTGAACTCCGTTTGGGTGTTCCATTATCGAGTCGGACGATCGCCTCTTGAAAACCAATCCATTCCCATTTGATGCAGCTGTGCTTGACCCGGTCTCGAGTTGAATGAAGATGTCGTGGTACTCGGATGGACCGTGGGTGAACTCCATGACAGCGTTCTCGTTCGTCGTCACGTACTGAAGGGGTGTCTGCAATCAAAAGAAACCTTTAGTTTGAACTAATCATTGCGGCCAAATAAATGAATTACCTGGTTAGTGGCTCTGGACAATGCGGCTATTTCCCGCTGCAGCAACGACACATGTCCCTTAAGCAATGGAATGACATAAGGTCGCAGTGGAAGATTAATAGCCTCTTGGAGCGCTATTCGAAAGTCTTCAATGGAAATGCCGCCACTCTGCAAGATGATGATTTAATTTTGAAGCTTTAAATAATGCAGATGAACTCACCCCTAATGACAGGACTAACGCTCGCACCCGCTCACTGGCCTCCGGATGCACATCCTGTGCCAGTTGCACCAATGACCCAAGAAACTTTCGAATCTTTCCCAACAACCTCGCCTGTTCAACATGTGTCGTCTGTGGCGGTGGCGGTGGTGGTGTGGTTGTTGCACCATTCACCACTGGTGAGGAGCTGGAATTTCGATTCGGTCTTGGAGGTGGTGCCAGACTAGAGTGATGTATCTGCGGTGACATGGGCGAACGGGGCGCAACTGCTCGTGCACTTTCGGGTGAATCTGGTGTTCTGCAGTTGTCCTTGCACGCATTACCACCTGCAAATGGGTTTCAGTTGTGTGTTCGGATTTTATTTAAATGCTTAATGAATTTATCATATAAAATATGTTGTAGGTGCGTACACAGCGCACACATGTGCGTGTAGGTAACCTCAAAATCCTTCGACCATGTTTTAGAAACCCACAGACCAATTGCAAACAGACCTGGCACTCGTATCCATTATGCATCCCTTCGTTACGGTATATATGTTCCGGTGCCTATGTGTTTTGTGTCAGTTGTGGAAATCACACAAAGATTGAAATGCAAACACATGTTTCAACATTATGGATCGCAAATAATGCAGCAGCAGCAGCCGAATGCGTTCTGCACAGTACAAGCTATACAAATCGATGTCATATGGTCTATTCTCTTTCTCTGATGTGTGTTCATACCCCGCACAATGCCATCGGCAATGCGTATACCAAGCAGGGGTAGCTGTGGTGATGGTATTTACAATGCAGTTGTACGTTGCCTTCTATGTCCTAGTTGAGTAATAATTGTCAACACATATGTCAGAGTTGGTTTTAAATATTCACGCAAATATCGAAGGATTTTCGAAATCAGATAAGGGAGATGGGTTGCCTTTGTCTGAATTTCAATTTGAAAGTTGTATTTGAAAAGGGAGATGTAAGTGTTAGTGATGTAATTTTTTTTAAACTTCCATACAAGACCAATATTCACGACATACAACTTACAATGGTAAAATTTCTTGCGTCTGACTTTCGTTTTAAGAAGTTTGCGAAGAGATTTGCGAGTGCTTGCTGAAATTTGATGGTACATTTGGAATTCTGTCAAAAAAACAATCTATGGTCAATAACTTGGTCGTGAAAGCGGCAAACACCGCTTATACCCTTAACCCCTTCAATTCGATCTTTACGACTTCCAACTTGCAATGGTAAACATCCACGCGACTGATTTTCTTTCGAAGAAACTCGCGATGAGGTTTGAGTGCAGCACATAAAATTTGGTGTTAGATATATATTTGATTTTGAGACAATGTAGAAGAGCAATCGAAGGCCAACAACTTAGGCGTGAAAGCGGCAAACAGCATTTATTTATTTTAAAATCTGATTCGTAGCCCATTTTGGAACTTTTTAAACTAACATTCATAGGAGTTTCTTAAAATTACAGAAATTGACCGTGGTGCCATCTGTTGACTTTTCCAAAATATATCTGATGTATTGCTTATAGGGTACTCAATGGGTAATAAATAACATTTTTACAAACGCCAATTGTTGTGAAAGTATGTTTTATAGAAGTGCTTCGAAAACAAAAACATTTTGACGTATTTTTGGTGGCCCCCTCTGTAACTCAAGTTAGTCATGAGACCTAAGTGCTCAATCGCAGAACTACAAAATAAGTATAGTTCATATCGATTCAAAATGTTCCATCTGATGTCGCTCCATTCTAGTCTCCCTGACTGTAGTAATGCTTCTTGCGACATAGCGCCATCTATGAATTAACGTATAGCGGGCTTAATGAAACTCAATCCGATTTTTACCAAAGGGGATTTTCTAAAATTGTTCATGCATTCTGGAAATCCTTTCTAAACATCGATATTTTAATGACCAGTCGTGTGGCTCCTTCTGTAGTCTTTTTTCCCAAACCAGTTGTCTGAACTCTAAGCTTTCGTGTAGATCCCTAAAAAACGTGCGGCGTTGAGCTCTTTAATTCGTTATTTTATTACTCCTGCACCATGAGCACACCCGAAAGCATTGATTCACTTTTTTGGCATGAAGACGTCAACATGAACGTCCTAGACTGTAATTAAAATATTGTTTCACACAGGAAAACGTATCGAACTTCGGTTTTTTTTTTTTCATTGATTCACTTTTTTGGCATGAAGACGTCTTTCAACATGAATATCATAGTAAATCTGTGACTGAATTATTGTTTCACACAGGAAAATGCGTCGGACTTCGGTTTCTCATAAAAAGTTTTCAAAAGAACAATATTCTGGCGGTCAGATACGTGGCGCCATCTAACGTCTTTTTAAAATCGTCGTTTTAAAATTCGCTACTTCAATATAAGTGTGGGTACTCTATCTACTGGAAATGGTTTCAGGACTTTATATAGCAAGCCATTTTGAGAATTTTAAACCAGTCTACACTTTTTTTTAACTATTCTTAACTAAGTACAATGAGGTATGTACATCAGTGGTGAAAATAAAACCCATTCTGAACACGATTTAATTGGAACAAACAGAATCGGGGAATTGGATACCTCTTAGGTTTCCAGGAAACGTACTTGAACCCAAACTACACCTAATTGTCTTCAAATCACACAATCGCTCCTCTTATCTCTCAATTAAGGGCAAATGGCAAATGGCCAAGTTCCACTCTCTCTCTTTCTCTCTCTGCCATACTCTATTACATGTGCAAATAGTTTCTAAACAGTTGGAGGGTAAACACAAAAAGAAAACCCAACGCCAGACATTCTACATTTTAGCGTTTGTCATGAGATTGTGGGCAAAAGAGCCGACAACTGGAAGCAGACTCCTCTGTCGACTATCGCAAACAAGACTTGTGCTTCAACAGCTGCTCTCATCGGGGGAGATTTCCCATCAGCTTGTCCAAACAGCATCGAATTTCTTACTTCTTACTTCTTGAACCAAAAAATAATCGATGTTAGAATAGAAAGGGGGCAGGCAAATCCTTACGGGCAGTTGTATAGTCCTGGTCGTCGTTGATGCCATGTGTCATTGTGCAAAAGTTTCTTCTCTCTGCTGAGGAACTTAACTGAGTAGGCCGTAGGTCATGCATGCATTACATTACATAGCTCCCTTTCGTACTGCATCTAACTTGTTTCCACTGCAAAAGTTCTGTGTTGCGAATATTTTGCATGCATCGCCAGTTGTTTCTTAAGAAACGGCAACATCTGAGATGCGGGTGCCCTATCCCTTGCACACACCTTGAACAACTTTTTTCCTTCCCATTGAAAATCGTCACAAAACACAGGACACAGGGGATGAAACATCACCACATGAACTGTAAGCCGACCCACTCGTGGAACTGCCATCGCCCACACTGTTCAACAACAGTAAAGCGTCAACATCCTTTATCTCTTCGATTCCATTCCATAACATCGCACACAATACACAGAGGGATGATTCAGATTCAGTGAAAAGCTCTCATTGCTGTGTCCTCCTATACGATGGGAATGTTCACATCCTTTGCGAATTTATGAGAAGAGCTGCTCCAAGGATACCATCCCGTTTCACCGAACAAGAATAAAAGTGTAAAAAAAATTCCTCTTTGTTGCACATTTGTATGCACACAGACAGACAGATGGTCCTGGTCCATCGAGAAACAACAAAAACTCTGTCTCCATTCAAGGATGGCTGGTCATCAACAAAGCGAGTCCTAATGGGCCATGGTGACGGTCGTCCGTGATGGTAAATGGTAAACTGTGTGATGTAACATGGTGGGCACATATCAAAATATTTTCGCAGCACGAGGGTGGCTGTGTAAACGTACAAGGAACAAAAGCAAATCGGGGGAAAACTGTGAGAATTTTGCATGCTGGACACCTGTCAATCGAAGAAGGACTGAGAGGAGTAGAAAAGATTGATTTAAATGTTGTTTTCGTCGTCGTGCTGTTGTCTGCTCTTAATCTTTAAAGTGGAGGGCGGGTCGTGGGCGTACGGCCAGCACGGCGGTTTGTCTGTGGTAATTAATCATTCTGATGGGAACGAACGAGTGTGTTGCGACAAGGGTTGTTCCCCGAATAGGGGGTTTACGGCTCTGGTTTGCATAAAGAAGAAGAAGGGTTTGCTTACCTTTGCTTCGTCGATTGTTTGTGGTTGCTGTGGCTTCGAATGCGTCTTTGTCGGTTATTTCTTCTTTAATTATTGCCTTGCCATCAAGCGCCATCTGGGGAAGAGATTAGATTGGTTAGGTATGAGATGCTTGTGCCGATTATGAAATTAATTTATATAATTACAACAATAATTATAGTTGTCATCGAGAGTGATTTTGGTCGGTTTGGCTAGGTATACACATCTGTCGATTCCGAAAGATACAACATTCTACGTGTTTACACGTTGCTGATGAGCTGCCGGTTAACCGAAAGGCAAACATTTTGATTCCACTATTAGAGTGGGACATACGGAATTCCTCAATCACATCGACATCGCCGTTCCATCTACTTGTCTTCAAATGTATCGAAGCATAATGTAGAAGTGTACAGGTGTTGCCTGATTCACTTGAATTCATAGAAGAGGAAGAATGCCGCTGTCTGCTGAATGGAAAAAAGAATACCACTTAGGTGGTGATGGATTGGATGGGTATTTCCTACCCAAGGAGTCACTAATGGAATGGACCACTGAGTAAATAAAACTCTTCTGTGTACCGATCGTGCTTTGGGATTGCATTGTTGTGGCGGTGCGATGCGATGTATAAGCGTCATTGCATTTAAGAAATAAATTCTTTTTGCGGCGTTTGTTTATTGTCCTTCCAGACCCACCGCCTTATACTACTCACAAGGATGATGATTTTTGCATCATTTGTCTTCACAAATTTAAGTTTTGAAATACGTTCTTTTCATACAGGAAATACGTTCTTGTCATATAGGAAACATAAAACAAAATGTCTGAGACATGAATTTAAACTGTCGATGATTTTATCTCCCCTTAAAAAAAATTGTCTAAGACCTTACCTAACTATAGATAGAAATTTTCTGGGATAAAATATTTGAGCTAAAACTTGTAACTCTAACTTGAAAAAGCTACGAAAATTTCACAAGTCCTTCAAGTGGTAATAGGTTAGAATTGGTCTTGTAATTCTGCGTTACAGATATTTATACAAATTGTCTACAAATCTTTAGCAGATCGGCACAGTAACTCTCGCTTGTAGCTCTCAGTGTTTCGATTGTAGAATTTTTTCACAAATGTTGTATCAGTTTGGCGTCAGACTTGTAACTATTAGTTGATGTTCGGTGTTATAGGCCCGAAGAAGTTAGTTTGTTACAAGTTTTCGTAACACAGAGTTACAAGTCGTATGCTGATTTGCTTACCACTTGGATTCTAAGGTCGAAATTACCGCCTTCCTAAAGACTGAATCTTTTCTTGTTTTACATGTAAAATTGACAGAGCTCCGTGCCGTATTCATCCCTTTCCGTAGAAGAATGAAGCATAGTGCTGCATGATTAAATTTGGTACAATTGTTACAACTTCTAACCACCAGGGGCCTATTTGTCTAAGCTCCGCCAACCGGAACCGACAACCTATGAGTAGGTCGATTCAAGAAAGTTGAGGGTGAATCTCCTTTAGATTGACAGAGCTTCTTAATCTGGATGTTTGAAATCGACATTCGCATTTTTGGCAAAAATAACAACTCACACAAAACGATTGCTTGGCTTGAGGTATATATGCGGACTTGTTGCCCGTTGATTTGAAGTCAGAGGAGAATCTGAGAAAGATTGTTGGGTCTACCTTATTCTTGGGTCTGTAGCTCCCAGACAATTGTGAACTTTCTGCAAATATGTATCGCAAATTAATTCAAAAGAATTAGATTAATTTTTTTTTATAATGCTTGAACCTTTCTGTCAGTATTTTCAACATAAGAGCTAAGAAATAGGTTAAAAGTTGTCACGAATCTTAAACCATTTGGAAGGCATCTCCTCCTTAAAGTGTCCCATACACGTTTAAACCAATTAAAATCATGCACCCTTGGGCTTAAGTTTTCCTTTTATATAGATTTGTATTTGAAAAAAGAAATATACATATTTATAAATACTACAATACGCACGCTTATTCAACCGTGGTAGCGGAACTTAGCCACTTTCACTATGCACTCGGAGTTTTTAAAAACCACTTAAGTGGCCCATACATTTGACATCAATTTGCAGCAAAATTTGTCCGGTATTTAAACCAGAATCTTGTTAGATTCAGCTCAAAAACCAGTTGATACAATTCCTAAATGCACCGTGTGTGGGCCTCCTAATTATGGCAACCCGATCAATAACCACTTTGAAACCCAAAACGCCCGCACTCAGTGCCATGCCATCCCAATTCAAAGCTTGCTTGTTGTATCAAAAGAAGATTGAAAAATAAATCTAATTCGATTATTTGTGGAAGAATAAAATTCCCACATCGTTTCCCATTCAACTCGCATTACTTATCTACCCATGGAAAGTCTTGTCAAGCGTTTAAATGAAATCGATGGAAAGGTGTTCAAATTGCAATTGAAATAAAAAAAAAGAAGAAAAACACATTTCGTCTTTCTTCCTTCTTCCCAGACAGACAGACATACAATACACATCCACATACTTAACAAAAAAATGAAACCCAGCGTGGAACACTTCAAAACGCGTACAAAGCAAAAATTAGACATTCCATTAGGAGCAGGCAAATGTATTATAATATGGCAATGGCAAAGGCATCTCACCGAGAATTGCTCTGGCTAAAGAGAAGCTCCACATGGTGTTGCTGACACGCTCTCCATTCGTCATTATGCTTTTGAAAGTAGGAAAAGCGAACAAAAATATGAGATGAATACAAAAAAATGGAAAAAAAAACCGTTAAATATAGGGCAACATTTTTAAAGAGGGGGTAAAAGAGGTTGGCAAGTACAAAAAGCGCTCCTGTCACCGGCAGACACCTTCAACTTGTTGGACAGAAACCAGAAGGGGCTTTAAAATCAAACGCAGAACTCATCATCGTTCCTCATCATCATCATCAACACCCTATATTCCCCGCTCTCGTTTGCCATTGGGGGTGGTTATGGTACTGAAATATCACAGCTTGTCTGTTAACCGTTTGTTGTGTGTGCCACTCGCACAAAATCCGGGCCATGTGGTTGCGTGCGGTGGTCTGTCAATAAAAGGTGATGGCACGCTACGAGGCGAAAGGAAACTCGTACACAAACAGCTACAGCTTCAGCGCACCCGGTGAGAGGCAGACTACTCATGCAATTAATTGAAATTATGCGATTTTGAGAGTTCATGATGTTTGAAGTTGTTAATCATGGTAGGTATATGGTGTGGCGTAGTACGCCTTCTTGTTGTCTGGTTTAATTGCTAAAAGGAGGATGTTTTATTGAACTAATTCGAAAACTCAAAGGTGTCAGTGAGTGATTGGGGTCTCTTTTTGGGGGCGATTGTCTGATGTATGGTTGCTTCGAAATTGATTGCGATTTAAGTTCAAATTTAATGGGTGCGTTAGTTGCAATTTATGTGGTGTAAATCCAAACTAATGCTTTAAGTTTCGTTGGCTTCAAAAAGGCTGTGATATCTTACTTACTTTTTGGGTTGTAAGTTGACCGCAAAATACGCCAAAAAGTGCCACCTTTGCAATCCTGATAGTATTTCCCATCGATGGAGTATCCACACTTAAGTGAGATTCGTAATGAAGTATTTTAAAGTAATCCGGCTTAAGCCAGTATGCGATTAAATTTTCATTGTGGGGTCCATTACATTAACTGGATAAGTATCATATTTCCAGAGCTTTAGAGAACCTCAGCTATGTGACAGTTGCTTAAGCCAACATAATCTCCATTCCGTTGACAGAACTAGCATAGAACCATTTTTTCTTTTGTTTGTACAGGAACTAAACTCGATTTTACATCAGGCACGTTACCATAATTGGATAAGTTTCACATTTGCAAGGCTTTAGAGAAATTCAGCTTACTTTCGCCCATATGTGACACTAGCTTAAGCCAACATAATCTCCTTTCGGTTGACAGCATTTTTTTTCTTAAACCATTTTTGTTGCACATTTGCAAAGCTTTAGAGAACCTCAGCTTACTTTCGCTCATATGTGACAGTTGCTTAAGCCAAACTTATTTACTTTCGAGTGACAGAACATGCATGGACGCATTTTTTCTCACATTTGCACAGGATTACATTCGATTTTAAAGCAGCACTAAACGGCTTGAGCTTGGTTTACTGATTGATCCTACAAATATTCGCTTCTGTGTATAAATATATAAATAAATTTGGGGTAGGGCGGCTTAAGAAGGTTCAGCAGTCTTCGAGCTACAAAATAAAGGCCGACATCTCTCCTTTATTCGGAGATTGCCCCTCCTGACTTAAACTAGAATCAGTTGCCGAAGATCGAGAGTTATTGATCGTAGATGTAGAACATTTTCAAACAACAATTTACGAATTTGTCTTCCTCTTTCCTTTGAATTTCTTTCATCAAACTATTCATCTGCCAATTGAAAAAATCAACCCTAAAATCACCCTAAATCATTAACCGCACTCTGCAACAACTGTATTCCTTGGCGCAATTTTCGACAAATAACCGGAAAAATAAAAGTCCCCCAAGCCCGCAGAAAACTATCACACACAACACAATCCTGTGACATTCGGCCAGAACTTACGATTTCATTCATTCATCCTTGGAAGATCCTTTCACCCGAAACACACCTCTGCTGTTGCCGTTGCAGAGCATCGCATTCTTCACCAACCAGCTCTGCAGCACATGGCAATGCCTAACCGGAACCGAAGGCAAAACCAAAGTGAACGCACACAAGTGTATATATTTTTGTAGCCATACATTGCAAGGCGCTCAAAGGACGAAATATGGATAATTCCAATCGCTTCTTGTCTTGAAATGAATGGGAACAGCTGGAGAATGTTGCCGACACCTGTGCCCTTCAAAGAGGAATGTTTTTTTCAAAATGGGGTATTCCCAGTTCCCATGTGTGCGTTTGTGTATGTGACTGCTGGAGAGGAAGCCGAAGAAAAACCTGGCCTGTAACTGGCAGGACCAGAAGTCGACCGGAATAGTGAATATCTATTACTGAATATCTATTGCGCCACCAGCAGCAGCAGAGCAGTGGAGCAGCTGAAAACCTACAACCGCTGCAGACATATTGCGGCTCTGTGTCTGTATTTGTGCATGTGTGCATATGACCGAGAGCGAATTATTATAAGGACATGCGGCAGACACATTTACAAAAAAGGAAGCACAGTCCAGCAGCTGCACTGGAAACAGAAAACAAACGAAAAAGAACAAAAAGAAAACGAAACCAACATTGGTTCGGATCGGAAGAAAGGGGGGTTTCCATCAGGCACGTCCTTTTTTCCTTCACCACCGCCGCGCACAGCAATACAGTAGCACAGTGCACACGTGTTGAAGTTCAGGCCAATAGAGCTGCTCGCTGTGTAAAAGCCTAATTGCATCCTCGACCATGTTCCCTTGATGTGCCCTTCTCGAGTCACACACTTTGTACACAAACAACATCCGCATACGAAAAGGGATTATTGTTTTTTTTTTTTGACTCGAAATCGCTTGGTCACATTCCACACATTTGCAGTACGTGTCGCAGATGTTGGCACGTGTTCCATCGTTGGAATTCAATTAAAAAAAGCGAAAACAAAAAATAAAAGTCAACTAAACTCTGGACACAGGTGTACTTGATTGCTGCATCCTTTTCCGCCAAAAAAGTCACAGAGCATTCCCCAGTAGATGGCGGTGGCCATCATATTCTAATTTGTCACAGGCCGTCGCCGGCCGTGTATGCAGACGAAAAGGATAACGAGGCATCCCTCGGCCGCGTTGTATAGTTTCATTATGACTGACTAATTTGACAATCACGTAATAAGCGAGCCTGCTTTATACGTCATCGCATGTGGCGTGTGTGTGTATGTTGCTGTCAATAATTAGCCGGAATAACAGTTGTAAAGGAACCCGTGCGTGACACACGGGCTAATGGGTGGGTTACGCAAAAGCCGTCCAAAAATATTCCAAACGACAGAAAGTTCATTCGTTTTCGTGACCGCAGCGCTTTGCCTGTTGTGTCGACAAAAACCACCCCCACTTTGACATATTATAATGATATGTGTTTGCACGCATCCTCTTGTAAATCACAGAGCTTGAACTCGAATGTTTCTGCGGGGGTGTGGGAAAATCTCATGTGATGTGTGAGAAAATTCCATGGGGGATGCCAGCCGCTGCTTTTCATTTCCACCATTTCCCTTGCTCTCGATTGGGGTATAGTCATTGATTGGCTGTAGCCTGTAGAAATAAAAATTGTTTGCGGAGCTGTGGAATAAGAAGAAGACGTTTTTTTCTTCTTCTTTTGTTCGGTTAGACAACGTGTGCGTGTGTGTTTGGGCAAACAGAGATAAGCGGTTCACAGAGAAGTCGGCAAGTGGGTGTTCGGTGTTCGGTGTTGCACTGAGAATCTTGGCATAGGGGTTAACCTAATGATATTCGATTTAAATGGAGACAATCCAAGAGGAATTCTATATCATCGATTGGGGATTTGTGCTGCGAAAATAGGAGTTCGCTCTCGAGGTTTTGTTTCGAGAAGCGTTCGCTATTCGCAATCGATTGATACATGGTGTCACTTGTCATACGTAGTGACATACGAGTATTTTGAATGCGCGGCCAACTAACGAAAATCAAGTGACTTACCTTTTTGACTGCAATCTGGTATAGTCAGGGTCATAGCTGTAAGTATTGAGAATGCGAGGTCGCAGAATGCACCACTGACGAATTGCCAAGTCACGATGGAAGGTATTGATTTATCGGCGTATAGGTACCAAACACTACTTGAAAAGTTTGTTTAAAAAGTCCGACTATGTCTCTTCAATTCCATACTCCTTCAGTTCACTTCAGAGTTTTTCTCTTGGTGCCTAAGCGGTGGAAAGCATTTTCCAAGACTTTAATTCATCTGTAGGCAATCCCCACCCCACTTCCTTTCCTGTTTGCAGATTATTGACCGCGATGTAAGCTTTCGCCGAGCCCCTTCCAAGGCTGTTGTTTACTTGACTTTACAGCCAATTTGCATAAGTCGCGGCTCCATATACCAGTTGCGAAAAGACGAGTCTTCCAAGTGGATCCACACCTTTAATGACTTATGCTCACCAGATTTGCTTTCTAATCAAGTAGTTTTTTTTCACAACGAAAATACCAATCTCCTGGAGAGGCAATGAATGCTGTTTAAAACAACCGCCATTTTAATTTAATTTGTTTAGGTCTTTGAGAATACATTCGTGCAAATTCCTTCCGGTCCTTATCGGTTTGTAACAAATTCCTCCGCATTTGGGTATAACCGTCCTTGATTTACGCTTTATGGGGTATATGATCGTTTGCTTAACACTATGGTAGTGGTCCGTTGACACTGCAGCCTCTTTCAATATTTGAATGTATAGATATCAAACCATACCTTTAGTAAGCCAATAAATCTGTTAACTATTTCTGCTGAGGAAAATTCGGAATCACCATTCTCTACGATCCCGCACTGCCCAAACAAAAAAAAACAGTGGGCACAAAGCCAGATAGATATAAAATCCATGTGGATTCGGGGACGCTGACTTGCTCTTATTTATTAGCAGTCGAGAAGAGGGCAAATGATGACTAAAGATCTTTAAAGCTACATTTTAAGACAAGCGAGATCTGTATGGTTTGACGGACGTTTTTCCTTCTCAATTGTTCCAAATTTACAACCCCCATGAAATCATTTTTCGAACCATTTGTGTACAGACAATTAACGGAGAATATGCGATTCACAAGCAACTCGAAACATCCAAATCAGCGCGTAGCATTTTAAAAGCAATACACAAACAAGAACAGATGTTTCCAATTAGCATTGCTCCAGCTCGTTAATAAGTCCAGATGTTTCGCACTTGGAAGGAGCAACGGCATCAGACAGAAACAAGTGCAGAATTTTTACACTCAAATTTGTTTCTGTCCAGTTTTAGGGTTTCATATATAAGCAAAAGCCAGCCAATAACTTTGTCTTTAAGTGAATTTTATTCAATTAAGTTTAAAATGCGAAGGCAAATGAGTTAACTCGCAAGACGTCATTGACCACAAGGGGTGACTATATGTGACTGAAGTCAGAATCTTCGCTGTTGTCTCTTTGAACTCTTTTTTCGCTCTCTTGTTCTGTCTATTTGAATTGATTGCAAGAATAGTTTTCGAATTGTCAGAACTCAAAAGCTCGCCCCTAGTTAGACCACTGAGGGAAAATACACGACCCGGATTTAAGTATCTACTTTTAAGATTAATTGTAGAAAACACATATTATTAATCAAAGTTCTTAAAATTTAAACTGATTTTTCTTACTTCAATCAAAAGTATTTTAATTTAAAAACCTGAGAAGTTAAAGTAACGCAGTAATTCTAACTCTAAAGACATATAGATCCAAAGTAAGAAACAAAGTGTTACAAGCATATCAACTTTTCGTCATATATGGCATACTGGATTTAAGGGTTTTTAGAGTAAATATTACTACTACCCTCTTTGAATTTTACTCGGTTTTGTAAGCTATTAAAGTTCGAACATTCTCAATCTAAGAATGCGCAGAGTAAAAAAATCTTCTGAAGTACGTACGTCGTACGTAAACACATTAAGAAAACATGGATTCAGTATAAGGCATTAATTTCTTGCCCCTAAATTACAGTAGTTATAACCCTTCTTTACGCATTGTCTTATGAGTTATGAGCAGATCCAGAGTAAATATGATTGTGTTTACTCGATTTCTTCTCACCATTACAGCTGCGCTATTATGTTATGAATGTTGAGAGTGAAAGCAAATTTTGTGCTATCAAATTTACTCCGTTTAAGAGTAAACTAAGAGTGTGTTGAATTAATTCAAGTATGCAATTTTAGCAATTAAGGATGGAACGTGTTGATAGTTAAACCTTAATTGCCTTCGATATCTACAGCTCATTCTGTCTTTGTTAAAAAAGTGTTCGTGTCGCGTCGTTTTCGTCCCAGTACCAATTGAAAATAATAATTTTTGTGAGTCTGGTTTCGTCTACTTGAGGATTGCGATAAAAATAATAATGAAAGACTTTTGAATCTTGTAAAAGAGTTCGATATTCTAGATATATGTATATAAAAATATTTATTGTGTAAGTACTTTTATCATTGACCTGCAGCTCTAATTTGCAATTAAAATATATTTGTTTTAACGTTAGCTGGAAATATCACATATAAAAGTCTTCCATATCTTTGCAAAGATGATCTATTGGTGATTAAACATGTGCCTGGCTTAATAGGGAAGCCAAAGAGAAAGGGGATAGTTCAACCAGCCAATTTACATCAAGCATCGCTTCTTGTTGTTTGGTAAGAGAAAACCTTTATTCGATATAATTTTTGTTTGACAACACGTAAACAGTTTATTAACGCGTTCCATAAAAAACTTGTGGTCGATATTGGGGAAAAGTGATGTTCGTTACGACAGAGTTTATGAGCAATGCGGATTTTATGAAAAAATGGCCAAAATTGATTGACTTTAGAGCCAGTGACCTGGTAAGCACAGTATGTACCTATTTTTTTTCTCATTGAATATTAAATGATTAAAAAATAAAATAGTTTTTGAAATTAATGTCGTTTTTTTTAAATTTGCATAGTAGGTCCATTTATGAAAGGCAAGTATTAAGAACGTGCTTCCTAAATCAATAACTCTCCATAATAGCAACAAAAAATATATTTACTGCATTAAAAACATCAGACCAATGTAGCATCGATTGTTTTTACTTGAACTAAGAAAGTGCATTCTAAATTCAATAGCAGGCGGTCATAATAATAATCAAAATCGTTTTCAAACTAAGAATGCCGAGTAAATTAATACAAAACTGATTATACTTAAATTAAGTACATATCGTTTTTGATTCAGTAATACTGCGCTTTAGAAATAAGAAAATTCGGTATCAATTTAAGGACGTATTGTAACGTGAATAGTTCCTAAATTAAACATGCGAATTCTATAAGTAAGAATGCCGTATAACCAGTTTTAAACCGAAGTGCCTGATTTAAGCACAGATCGGATAGCGACGAATATGACGCAAAAATTGATTAATTTAAGAGTGTTTTTGCTTATTATCACTCAATTTTTCTCTCGGTGATAAGGCTGTGTTGCATACGCGCTGATTTATTTCTAAATGGGAAACCATAAAACAAGCATTGCGTTTAAGTAGGTTATCCAGCTTAAGCCAATACGCGATTAACTTTAAATTATTTCCCGTGACCTTAAGAGGGCTCATTTTCAACGCCAATTGCCAATTAAGTGGATTTTCGTAAATTTTGGACACCAGCTTGAGCCCACGTAATCCTCGTTTCTTTGTCGATTGGAGTTACTCGTACATAGAAACCAAGCTGCTTGCTTCGACATTATTCAAACTAAGTTCATTGTAAATGGTTGTAGATGTTATGCACTCAAGACTTAACATAATCCAACGACCGACAAGTGCAGGTGTTTTTCACTTAACCAAGAGTAACGCACGCAACAGAGCTCCACAGTTAGTAAACAAGCACAGATGTTTTGCACTTGCGGCGAGCCAGTGCATCGAACGAAAGCAAGTGCAGGTGTTTGCACTTTAACACAATAAACGCACAAATATGAATACGGGATACTGCCAACGGAGCGGCAAAGCTAGTAAGCAATGGCAAATGCTGCTGTTTCCCAGTCAAAAGCAGAGAGTAGCTATTTTTAGATTCAGTTTTGAACTTTTTTTTTTTACGATACGAGTAAGTCGGGGCAATAAGTCGACATGTTGCAATATGTGATTGTGATATTTAAGAAAAATCGAATTCAGGAACTTGCTCCAATGATGGAACTATTTAGATGTGACGAAAGATTTGAATATACCAAGGCAAACGTACTCTAAGTTACGAGTATATGTGTTCGGTTTTTAATTTTAATTTTGATGCTTGAACTATTTTCGGAGCAGGGTATGGTTTAAATAGCCACCCCCGCTTTGCTTGCAGTGACGTACCCCATCGCTCCAAATGTTGATCACCCAGAACTTATTTCAAACTTTGGCATTCTTGGGAAATTATTTCTAAATGGTTTGCAAACATAACGAATCAGCGACGGATTTAATGGGACTGTTCCGCCCGTTAAATTTGTAATGGTTGACATATCTGTCGCTGCAACGGATTCCATGGAAGGGGGCCCTGACAACGATTCTCACTTCAAGCCCTTACAAATTTCGAAATTTATTTGTAACTACAAAAATTAAAAAAAATTTAAGACTAAACTCTCGAGTCCTCATCACCCACTGATTGCCGCCAATGTGCTCTCAATATTCAAGCCCACGTTTCACCGAAAGGATGCGAGTTTATCTACTCGATATCGGCCCGCAGTTCACACTGTGTGTTTACTAATTTAGAATTTTTTGTCTACATTCAATATTTATATTTTTCCCAATTCAATACCGTTTAGAGGAGTTCCGAAAATAAAGAAAAAATTCAAGTATACCGACATATGCGTATAAAAACTTTTTATTTCCACGAGGTCTGGAAAGCATCTTTTCCACACAATATGTTGCACCTCCCCTCGTCCTCGTGTGGTGTGCTCAACCACTGTTGATGTTTCATCAGTTGACTGCTGTATACATATGTACAAAACGTGTTCCTTCTTCTGCTGTCCTATATACGTATATAAATGTGATGATTGCCAGCTGCAGCAGCTGAATTTTCGATTGCAGAGCGTGTCAGTTTGCGCGCGGATGTTTCACAGATGGCGATAGAAATTAAAAAGGGAGAACCACAAAACGAACGAAACGAAAAAAAACGTCGAATCGTCGAAAATAAAAACAGAATACGTATACGCCGAGAACATTTAGCAGATTGCGAGAGCTGTTAACCTCAGTAGATATATTTTTACTCAGTATATTAAAAGCATCATTGAAATGTTTAGTGTTATGTATGTGAGTATTTTTAGGAAACGTTTTTCACTCTCGTCCACCTCGAGCAGGCAGGGGCGCATCATTACTGATAGCAGCGGGGAGATGGGTATTGGGTATACCTACTCAAGATGATCTTTTTAGGGGAGTTTTCTTGTCTTGTTTCTGCTTTTTCTTGGGTTTTTCGTAAAGTGATAGACAGTCGAGGGGCTATATGGATTATGGGATTATCCTTCGAAGTTGTCGTGTTTTATTATTTTGTTGGTAGATCAGTGATCTCCGAGGGTCAGCCACGAATCACAACGTGCAATATCGTGTAAGGATTCCGGTAGCGGATAGCATTGCGGCCTATTTTTTGTTTAAGGTAGTCGAAAGCCTGGAGCTCTCAGACTTTTTTATTACTCGCTTCTCTTTATGATCAGTGGCCGGGGCTCTAACCCAACGCCACTCGGTCACATGTGAAAACTATAACCACTACACCATGTGCACTGATCTTTGCGATCCAATCAGGAATTTTAGTCTTATTTTCGAGTTATTGTTTCGTGGGTTTCTCTTGAACTTATGCTTGTTCTGTTTACGGGCTCATCTATCAATCTTCGGTGCCAGCGTGGGTACTTAGCCAAATTCTCATATATACAGGGTGTCCGCCGGTATCAACAATACGTTGCCACATCGCATACAGCCAGGATTACAATGGAATTACTGCGAGACCTCTTTCCACAACAAGTTATTTCAAGAAATGGTGATGTTGATTGGCCTCCACGGTCGCCTGATTTGACTGCCGCGGACTTCTTTTTGTGGGGATATCCGAAAAGCAAGGTTTATGCAAACAAACCAGAAACACTTGAGCAACTCAAACAAAATGTTCGTGATGAAATTAATGAAATACCGCGTGAAATGTGTGAGAATGTAATGAAAAATGTGCTCAAAAGGGCTCGCATTTGTGAGACTAACAGAGGCGGGCATTTAACTGATATTGTATTCCATACATAATTGCCGACATTAAATAAAACATTTATCAATATAAGATCAATTCTCTTTCATTTAATCAAAAACTATAAACAAACAAAGTAGTACCTATACCTTCCCGGTGGACACCCTATATAAAGGCCAAAAAGAATTTTCTGGTTGCTCTGGGTGTACGTGATTGTTCGTCCCTCGACTTTGACACAACTGCGCCATGACAAAATTACTGCTCGCCTTTATCAACTAAGCTGGTGCCTGAGTGCTGTGAGCTATTTGTGCTTAAAGATCACCGAAACCGTTGCTGAAATTCAACGCAGAGGACGCGTTCATTTGTACCTATGTACACCTTTCAAATGTTGATATAGAACAGCAATATCTTCAAACCTTACTTACTATAATGATGGTAAAAAAATGCTGACAAATAGGTGCTATTTACGGACACATACCAAAGACCGAACAGTTTTTCTAGTCAAGCATTTGTATTTCTTTTTTCATACATTTTATATTCCACTGAACGATTTCGGACAAGAATATTTTCCGCAGGTTATATCATAGTGCTAACTCAAATAATATGAAGGATTTATTTCTTATTGTGATGATTGGACAAACATTGTGTCACTGTCCGTTAAAGGGAGATTTGACTGTAGTTGGTGCTTGACAAACATAACAGATGAAATTCGAAGTCCCAATAGAACTTCATTTGTTGACAAGAACAAAACACTTGGACACCAGTGATAATGAAAATGCTGGAACATCTCTTGAAATAATATTTTTTTTCTATATAACTTTTACAGTAAAATCTCTAGTAAGTAGACTAAATTGCGTGCCGATGTGCACCTGCTTAAACAAGTGCCGGGTTTATAGGTTTTCTTTCACAAAACATATGAAATAATAACGACCAGCTGAAATCTCATCGTGCAAAAAATAAACGAAAACTGTACTAATTACAGGACTGCAGCACTGGCACTCTCACATATCGCGTTTATGAAGAAAGGGGTCAAATCACCACATCCGTGAGCGAGATACCTGTTGAAGTAATTGTTCTGAATTACCAATAGGGACAGTAATAAATTCAATTGCGAGACGATCCGAAACGAGGATGTTAAAAATAAAAACACAGAGTTCGTGGCTTATAAGCTCAAAATGCTTATTAATTAAAATACATCCACTATCAGATTTTCTCGTTAGTGAGAAATGTATTTATATGGAAAAAAATCGAAACCAGATAGCTATTTATATTTATTTTTTGAACTCACAGCTTGTCTAACCAATGTAAAGTTAATTAATAAAATTAGTTTCAGAATTTTAAAAGTTTTACGTCAAGTTGAAAATGTTGTAGGTATGCCATTTTTGTCTGTCAAATATGCCTTGTTGGTTTAAGGTACAGCTTATGAACCCCTCTCAGGATGTAAATGAACTCTCTACCCCGACTACATAACTTAAGTATGTGAAAATTCATTTTTAAACTTGTCACTCAAACTCATGTACAATAGGGTTTCCCCTTCATATTTTAACAACTGCTGGACGTATTGTCAAAGAATTTGGTTTGCTTTTCCGGTGTAGGCTGGCATTTTTAGAGTTTTAAGAAAGAATTTGACAGCCGCCTCTTTATTTAAATTTTTTTTTTGCTTTAAACTCAAAAAATCTTCACTTCATCCCTGCTCAATTTTAGTGCATAAACACTGTCCTTCATGCGCTAAATGATAATTAAATGATTGTGCATGCAGCCATTGCAACACACACAAATCCCCTCAAAGTCTTCTTCTTAGCGACACAATAACCTCCATCCGACCCGCATATAAAAACGCAATTACAACATACTGTTGCGCAGCAGCTGCTGGATTACTGCTATTGAATCGAGCACGTGTGCATATATGTATTACGTATTTCGTTCTCAATGAAGGGTTCAGCGTTCAGCCTTGTGTCCATTTCAAGAGAAATTTTTAGTTTTTATGCCCGAATTCCGTTAAGCTGGAGGTTAGTAAAGATGTTTAGACTGTTCAAATTTGTTGTCACCTTCAAAATATCAGCTTTTCAGTTAAATTTCTTTAAAAATGGTTAACTACAGGTAAAGTGAAATAGCTTAAAGACTTGCGTAGGTTGGTGGAAAGAGAAGCTTGTTCCGAACTATGGGGAACAAAGTCTAGGGGGAAATATATTTGTTTGTACCTTCGTTTTTCATCCTGTCTCTGTGTAAAGCCCTAGTTGCTAACTTCACGTCTAATGGTAACATGGTAACATCATCCACCATTGACTCCAAATCATATTTGCACTGTTTCAACATTCAACGTCAAGGTCAAAACCAAATTATGATCGTTTTCTGGTCACGAGGCAATTAAGTGAAATAAAAAAAAAAACGATAAACTGTCGAGAAGAAGTCCAGAAGCTTTTAGAAGGCTTGAACCTTTTTGCTGTACTCCCAAATTGGGTGTGTAGAAAGCTGGAAACATTTCAGGTCTACTACGGGCAAACAAAGCTAGTCAGCCACAACAATAACGCCAATAAGGTCTTAAATCGAAGTAGGAATGAAATAAACAAGATTTTTGAGGCCACTATGGTCTTCGATACCATTTAAATAAAATCAGGTCGATTCTCAAGGTTTTTTTTATGAAGATGAAACAGTCAAATGAACAGTCCATTGTGTAAGTTGCCTAAATGTCGCTCTGGGGTACAAGTTTTCTGCCGCGATGAGTCTAAAGTTGGACAAGGGTTCTGCCATTTGGAAACGTCTAAATTATTGGCCCGTTTTGTTTGTCGCAAAAATTAAACTCACTGAAACGAATAGTCATGAGAAAAAGGATTATGCCCCAAGTTTGTTGCGTTTGCATACGAAGCCGTTTTAGAACTGCGCCAATTTTACTTGGACGCACCAATCCCACAGGCGGACAGAAATATACGCAGCTCACTGCCGCAGTGTAAGTGGGATTCCATTCCATTATTTTTGGCGCGAACAGGCTACAGCACATATTAGTACCTAGACGACTTCATTATGACATAGGTCTGCCTATCACAACTCCTTTTCCATAAGACCTTTGAAGCTCTAGAGCCGCCATGTCGTAGGTTGGTACACCCCATCTCATCTGCTAGTAGTTTAATTGCAAATTTACCAACTGCCTGGCAACTCTCTATTCACTTGACATTCGATTTCGCAAATCACTGCCCTCCCCTTCACTCAATCGATACGTTGCTTACAATACAATACAAATTCGCCCCAACACCATCGATATTATTTAAAGCAGCTGCCCACAGAACGGAGCTTCCTCCGAAATAGCCCCCATCTCGCCACGACTTTGGAAATATACCCCTCGCCGTATGCCTGTCAGAAGCAGTACGGCACAGTACCCTCACTGGCCAAGCAGTGTATTATTATAATTTTTTTTTTTATTTTTCCATTTCATTCAGCGTGCCCTGCGCCCCGTCGTCGTCGTCCGCCTATCCGCAGAGCAACCGACACAAACGTTTGCACACTTAAAAAGAATCTGCTCCAGACATTTTCAAGCATCTGTGCTTCATCTGGCCTCTTCCACATGATGGTATGGAACCTCCAGAATCACTGCAGCGAGATTACCGTCAAATCTGTGTGTGTTGTGTTGGCTGGAAAGCAGCAGTAGCAGCAGCAGCGCCGCTCGCCTTGTGTTCATGATGGATGCCCGATGTTGTATGTGCTTGCTGTTCTCTGTGCACATGATAGAGCTTGGCAACATTTGGCAAAGTAATATTAGACGACTTCCTTCCTCCCGCAAATGCGCCGAGTGGGTGGCTTGTTGTTCTTTCAAGGCCTATTGAGATATATAACTCACTTAGTGCGGGGACAGGCAAAGTGTTACTCGATTGTTTCGACAAGGCAGCTAACATCAAACACCTGGCAATCCACAGAGCAAAAAAAAAAAAAAAACGGAAAATGGAATGAAAAATCAAACAAACCCTCCTCATCTGGTAGGGGTGGAAAGAGAAACCAAATTGAAATGTTCCCCATTTAGATTGACAAACATTTGTGTGTTCCAAAATGCCTCCGCCAAAGGCACGATATGGCGAGGGGATGATGCGGACACACTGAGAAGTAATTTTCCCATGCCCCCTTGCGGGTAGTAATCTCCCGGAAAACTTCCACTTTGGCAAAAAGGTAATAAGAGAAATGTCATGAACAGTCGGCGATGGATTTTTCACCACCGCTACCTTCGCCCACATCTATGCTACACGGCCCGAGTGCAGAGGAACAGCAGTCGCCTCGGTTTGGGGGTAGTTTTTCAAAGAATTCGACTCAGGTTCTCCTTGTCAGGAGGAATGGGAATGGGAAATGGGATAACAGCTGAATGCTTGGAACAAAACAGAAATACTTTTTTTTGTTTTGGAAAATATTGTTAGCGAAGAAGGGAATAATATTGTGTGTGTTTGGCATTGGCAACACACACAAACACACAAAGCGAACGACGTTCACTATCGTTGGTTCAAATGTCAGCTGACATTTGCAGATAACTTCGGATGGGGTATATGTGTTCTTTTTTTTTTTTGTATTTCAGCCAAGGGAAACATGTTCATTGGATGTCGACGTCGAGTCTATAATTGTTCGGATTGAATTGAGAGATTTGGTAACACACGCTCGCAGGTGGACTTGACACTCAGCCCAGGAGGCTCGGCTATATACCTACTCGTACCTATATTTTCATTTGGATATTCTTTGTTTTTCTGTTTTCCTTTTTAAACTGGAAATTTTGCGCCTGTTGTTGCATAAGTATTATTTGGATCGGTTGCAGGAGCACAGACAGAATGGTGAATGTCCCGGAAACTCATGGGGTATATAAATAAGCGGTGACCTTTTAAATGCTTGACGGATTGTATAAGACTCTTGTTCTAGGGGTGTTGTTTTTATTCTGATAACGAGGAAGAAGTTGTGCTATGGCTGTATTTTTACATAATACCTATGACTTGTTGTCGAATGGGGTTTGTGGATTGGAGAATGGAAACCGAGCGGCACTATTCTGTTATGCAAGGTCTGTGAGTTGTCATTTAAACACATAAGTTTAGTTATGCCGATTTTGGGCTGAGCAGAAATTCTTTCCTTTGTAGTTTTGAGTAGGGACATGCCATTGATCTAGCGGAAGAATGTGATTGGTTATGGGAGGTTTTCCATCATGGTAACCAGACCACTGTCGGTCTATTAGAAGCTAATGTAAGCAGACGGTCTTTATAGCAACGTAATCCATGCGAGATCAGTGATTGTGGATCATATTTTAGTTAAGCATAATTAAGCAAAACAATTTTCTGAACAGAAATTTGTCCTTTTACGACTTTTGATCATTTTAGAAATGAGATCAGTGATCATAGATGCATTTGGTCAGTCCTCTACCAAAGTACTTGGCAGAACTACTTTTCTCAGCTAGAAGGTAGCATATTTGTCCTTTTCAGCTACGCGAACCTCCAAAAAATGCTATAGGTTGACAGAAACATGGTTAAAGCGTGATCAGTGATCGTGGAACCATTATCTGAGAATTCAACAGAAGATTTCGACAAAAAAAAAAAAAAAAAATTTGGAATGTATTTTCTCGACATCTTACCCCACAACACCTGTTGATTAAATATGCTTTAATATTATGGATTTACATTTTTTCTTTTGGTACTTCGTCACTTGTCAATAGACAATAGAAAGTGCTTTTTCTTTTCTTTCGTAATTTCTCTTTAATGAAAAACACTTAAGAAACAAATTTAATGTTTATATTGTAAATAACATTATTATTAAATGAATTATATTAATATATAAATTTGTTAAGTTATTACATTTTTAAATTTTCCAATTGTTAAAGAAATAGAAAATAAAATAAATAAATGAAATGAAAAAAATGAAATGAAAAATCCCTTCAACATCACATTGATAGTTGAATACTGATCTCAGACCCATGATCCAAACAAGATCAATGATCTTAGGCTCCTTTGTTGAGTCTTCTTTCAAAGTTATGCAACAAATACGCTTCCCAAACCAGATAGGTTGGTGGTCGCTAGCAAATTTGTCTCTTTATGTAAATCGATCCTCCTAGAAACGAGATCAATGATCGTAGACGTATGTGCTGAGTATTCTATAGAACTATCACATTGATAGTTGAATACAGATCACAGACCCACGTTCCAAGTAAGATCAATGATCGTAGGCTGGTTGCTTGTCAAAAACTCTTCCCACAATAGTAATGTTAGTTGTCGCTGACAAATTTTCCTTTTAATGAAATGCGATCCCCCTGGAAACGATCGTAGACATATTTGCTGAGTTTTCTATAGAGTAGTCAGCAGAACCATGGTTCAAGCAAGATCAGTGATCGTAGATTTATTTTCTGAGACTTCTTACGAGATAATCCGAAAAAAAACCCCTTCAACATCAAATTGATGGTTGATAACTGATCGCAGAAGCAAGGTCGATGATCGTTAGTTCGTTTGACGAAATGTTTCTTCAAAATCTCCCCCCGATCTAAGTTGGTTGTCGCTGAAAAATTCGTCTTTTTTCGTATGCGATCCTCCTGGAAACTAGATCAGTGATCGTGGACATATTTGCTGAGTTCTCTACAGAAGTAAGTCGGCAGAAACATGGTTAAAGCATGATTAGTGATCGTAGACTTGTGCTCTATTACTAAATCTGCGTCTATTACTAAATAAATTGGCGATCGCAGACAAATTTCCCCTTTTTTTGGGATCATACGACATATTTCTGCTCAGCCAGTCCGCAAAAACACGATCAGTGATCGTATACCAATTTTCTGAGACTTCTGCAGAAGTAATTCAACAAATAGTTAGTTGATTGTAGATTCCGACCCAGTCCAATGAAACAAACAAATTCAGTGATTGTGGTCTCATTTTCCGAGATTTTTGCGGAAGTTGTTCGGCAAAAACGCTTCTCACGCTAGATAGGTTGGTGGGGGCAGACAAATTTTATTAGATACGAGATCGAAAATCGTTGGCATACCCGCTCGGTTACCAACAAGAGTCATTTCGCAATAACGAATAGAAATGATCATGCTTGCCTGTACAATAAAGCTGAGTGATCATCCCAAAAACCTGATCGATGCGAGATCAGTATTGATACGCAAAAACGCGGTCTCCACCTACTTGTAGGTAGGTAATGGTGAACTCATTTTTTCATGCGAGGTTTTAATAATGTTGAAGCCTTGGCTATGAAAGTTCAGTTGCAAGATCACTTTATGATCATTAAATCTTGTTCTGGGTTCGTTAAGATGTACAATTTGACAAAAAATTGTCAATCAGAACAGATAGATACAATTGAAATACTTGCCCACTTTGGTTAGTGCACTGCACATTCAATAATCTGACAACAACCGGACTCGCAAGAGCTATCCCTGTCATAATGTTGAATGCAAGTGAATTCAATGTTGCGAAACAATGAAACGCAGCTGCATGCGGAGGGTTAAGAAGAGTTGGCTGATTTTTAATAAGTGCAGCTGCAAGTCCCAGGCCGCTGTAGGTATCTAATATTCTCCTATATTCATCTTGGTGCAATAAGTGGGCCAACCTATTCCCAAATGATCTTCTAAATGCAGCTGCCAATTGCTTCTCCGAACAGTTCTTTTTCCACTTCCGAGTTGAGTACGGTGTCCCTATGTGTATATATTTAATTTAATTAAGAGTTCAACTAGGTATATTGTATCCCATTCTATGAGTCAACCTTTGTCTATTCGTTTCTAGATTTCATTTCCAACCCCTTGGAGTTGGGGTGCAAATGTGGAAACCAACTCCAAGGCCTTTACAATTTAATAACGCATGCATCTGTCACATAAATATTCCGAATGAATTAGCGACATGTGTTTGCAAGTAGACAATCGAAGGAAATTGAGTGCAGAATCATGAACAGATGTTTCAATAATGGAATATTGTTAACCTATAATGTGTCTGTGCCATTTGAGTGTGTGTATGGATGTTTTTTTATCTCGACCTTTGCTTGCTAAAATTGTCAAGTTGTCCATATTAGCAATATGATGGATATGTGCGGTGTAATCACATCATCAACGATCTTTGTGGCGAAGTCGGTATTTTTTAAGAGTAAACAAGAAAAATAAATAAGTCACTAGTGGTCAATGGAAGTGAATGACATGTAAGAACAAATTCGTGGCCATCAAGTTGACGCAGACAGTAATGAGCTCTGCGTGGAGCACCATCGTCGAAGAGGACGGCTGGGGTTGCGATACTATACAAACAAAAAATGTAAAATATTTTGTGACTACTTTCAAGCGACTGGTGTTATTCCCCCATTCATAAATTCAGGACTGTCTTCTTCTGCTTTCAAATTGCCAGGGATAGGGCATTTAAAAAGACTCTTCTCTCGCGAGGCTAGAGAATAGTTCATATCCAGATAAACTCACAAACAATTGGATATTTCTTTGAAAAATATTCATCACCACTTAAAGTCGCATAACTGTCAGTCGTTCACTTACGCCAATGTCGGACTTAATCTTACGACAGAACTATAGAGGACTCCTTCCCGAAGGTCCGGCCTCTACAATGTCTAGCTATACTTTTAACGCGACATAACCTCTAAATAAATGACTTTGATTCCCTTTTTATACATTCGAAGCTGTTTTATTACGACCTATATTAGTCACCGCTGCAATCCTGAGAGAGAATTTCTTTTAGGCAGCTGGTATTCGAAAATATTCCATCCTTAAGATCGGTTACCCTTAAGCTAACGTGGTTGAGAAGCCTACTTCTGTGCATTTGAGCAATTTTTGTACTTTCATCTTCAACCATTTGCAATCATTAAGACTATATACTTCACAGGATCACTCCATCCTAAATAGCAAAGTCCATTTTGGACAAACATTTTTCTTGGCTGTCAAATTCCGTACCCGAATTCCTGTCTTTTGCTTACATTTTTCCATAAATTCGACATTTCGCAGGTTCCTTTTGCATCTAGTCAAAGTCTTGACTGTCGCATCTAAACTAAGGGACGACTTTTGTCTGTACTCCATTAGAAACCCTCCGCCCACAGACACACCCTCCTTCAGTCATTTCCCGCAAATTGCATTAAAAAAAAAAATTCTTGCTGATGGTAACCTCATTTACTCCAAGTTCACTGCACCCTTAACCGGAATCACTGCCTTCCAATGGTTGGAAAAAAATCCCGCCACATAAAACCCACCAACATTCATGTTGCTTCTCTTATTTCATTTTTCACCATAAAACACCCCCGCACTCCAGTGAATACGTTATACGCCCTGCCTTACTTACTACCAACTGTCACATTGCAATGTTGACAAGCAATGCCGTTACATTACCAAAATCCTAAAACGAGCCGAATATAAATAATTTGTCAATGTGGTATTCACAACTTGCACAAACTTCCCCCATAACGGCGAAACTACCCTCTTATGCAGTTTTTCCTTTTTTTTCTATCGAGCAACTGTGGCCTCACAATAACCCTTCCGGTCTGTATAACAACACAACTGCTACAACGCACTTAGCTGGGTATTAAACTTAAAGAGCCAAAGGAAAGCAAGGCGCAAGGCCACCCACCGCCAGTAATTGTTTTACTTTCGTACACTTTTCTAATAACCATAAAACTATGCACCCGCCCTAGTCGGGTTTTTATGCTTTTGCGGGCCTCATATGCGCGCTTCTATTCACCTGTGTCTGCGGATGTCACATCATTAGTCTTCGTCTCTAGCTATAGCTACACCCGTGCAAGTGTGTGTTTGGGTGGTGGTGTGTGTGTTTCTGTGTCTGTAGAACCCATACCTGCGACGTATCGTGTGTTGTCGTCATTGTTGTCGTCAGCAGCAGCAGCAGCAGGAGCAGGAGCAGAAACAGCAGACGAAACAAAATTGCTTACTAGCTAATCACGTGATTGATTGATTGTGTGTGTTTAACGAGGAGGGTGCGAAAACCTTTCTTACCGTACAGAGCCAATTTGTTCACAGCAGAATTCGTTCCGTTTTAATGGGGTGGTGGGTGGTGGATGGGTGCTCTCGGTCTCGGTACTCTGGGTGGAATGAGATCCGTTCCATCCTGTGGTGGTGTCGACATTTTGACGAGTGTGTGTTTTTTGTAGGGGCTGCTAATTGGCTAGATACATATCCTGGCTGATGAGTTTTGGAGCGAATAGACTGCGCCAGGTGGTCGCCACATTTAACAGCAATTTTATTTTTCCACTCTGCACCTGATTGAACTTTGAACATAGAACATGTATATTATGTGTGTCTATGGGTATACAGCGCTGTCAAAGCCGCCCACTTAAGGCGACAGTTTCACCTCCTTATTGACCATAATATACTCTACGGAGTATCTCTGTCAACATTAATTGTTCATACTTGAGAGGCCTGCTTAAGCGACATGTAGTGCAGGACAGTAGTTTAACAATATCCTTGTGGTTCAATTGACTACAAGTGCAGAACTCGGAAGTGTTTGCTCATAAATTATGAATGCAAATTGACCAAAATTGATTTAAGATTGCTTGGCCATGTTCATTCGGCGAAAGCTCAACGTAGGGTATAATTCGAGAAGCAGAACAAATGAGTTGGCGTTTTGACCGACACTGGCAGGTTGAACCATCAGACAAATGAACGTAGCCAATTACACTACCTACTTGTCATTCGCGTTTCATGACAGAAGGGTGTATAACAAACCTGCGATGTGATTATCCTATCCAAATGAATTATGACAGCGGTTTGGCCTTTATGTGTGCACACACGTCTTTTTCCACAATTGCTGTCTAAATGCATATTTCATTGTGGGAATTAAATAACCTGGCGCAAGTGTTTATAATGGGAAGTGCCTTTCTCAAATTGGCATGTTTAACCACGTCTAATTAGGTAGATAAATATGAAGCATGACAACGGGAAGTTGAACAACTTGTTCGATGTGGCATTGATTTGCAGATTCTACTTTGTCAAATGACCGTCATGATGTCGCCGATGTTAAACGTGTTAACCAACGTGGGACTGCTTTTTTTTAAAGAATTATTGGTGAGCTTACCTAGTTTACAGCCTTTTTGAGGCCAACGGACTTGATTAATGTGGAACCTACAGGAATCCTCAATAACACGGTTTTCAGATTTGTGTTGGACCACTTTGCTTATGCACATTACTCGTACTTTAATAGGCATATCTGCAAAGAAACTGGTGCGGCTGCACTTTTGGTTTACCTGCTATAATAAAGTTGTATGAAACCCACAAGGACAGGGGTGATAATAGGTTACTTTAAAACCGAGGTAGACAAATTTACAAACCATTCCCGCCAGCTAACTGCATAAACGCTAAACTAGGAAAAATTAAAAAAGATTATGTGTTAAGAATGCAACGCATTCGATGAAGGCACTTCATGTGTCATTCATAAATATTTGACATCTTTTCAAACTAAACAGACCAGCGATTCACAATCACAAACATATGCCAGTATAGACTTGCCACACTTGAATGTTTAATTGAAATTACTTTGGGACGAGTGCCGGTATAAAACGCTTAGAACCCCGCTTTCCAATTTTAAATGGCTCTTTGAAACAAACAGACTAACCACTTTAACAGGGCTACTGTTTTAAATGTTCTTCTATTTAATTCAGTCTCTTCCAGTCTTCCAGTCTTCCAGTCTTTTTTTAAATACCAAAAGAACGCAGTTCAAAACTGAAAAAAAAAATCGTTCTGGCGTAACTGAATTGGGTCGGATAATGAATACAAATAACCATCTTCCCTATCTGATACTTAACGTGACTGCCAATTTTCAATTGGAAAACGACATGTCAAAGATGGAAAGTCAATTGAAGTACAGCCAAAACCAACCGATCTTTGAAAGACATTTTATTTGATCCCTAATTTAATGCTGAGCTCGACCCCGATTTTTCAACTTATTTCGGTTTAAGGTCACTTCATCTGTCAATCTGTCATCGGAAGATGAAATGCTTAATGAAACAAAGCTTGTGCTCTAAAAGTTTTCATTTCAATCACGCTAAACTCGAATTTGTATTTTCCAACCGGAAAAAGCCGTACCATACCTACGGTTGAAGTGTATAAATGTCATCGTACATCTGCCGATTGAAGATATCATGTCAATGAAAGTTCAGCAAAATGACGAACGAAAAAACAAAGTCTGGTCTGCCTTATAAATTTACTTAACCAACTGCAGAAACGAACCCAACTCTACCTAAAGCTGCATAAATAACTACTACAATTTCCAATCCGATGCTAATTAATAGGTCGACTTGAACTCTCACAATTCTTACCTATTCATATAAAATATACATACATAATGTACGTGTCTACACATTTATAATAATTTATTCATCATCATCACTAAAAACATGCACTCAACAACAAAAATCTCATCACAGCCCTGTTTTTGTTTACAGTCTCGTCGACAACATGACCCGTTGAATGGGAAACAAAATTGACGACGCGTTTCGTTCCCATCCGTTCCAAGCAAGAAAAGTGGCAATGGCAGCCGAGTGTTCTCTTCGTTTACCTCAATCGTAAAGTTTAAAATCGAGAAAAAGTGAATTTTCAATCGACTTTCAAACGTTTAATTAGATTTAAATTAAAGAAATGTTCGGCAATGTGAAATTCGTCCGGTTTTGCAATTGTATTGTGCGGTTTTTTCGGTTTTAAAGTGTGCATTGCACATTTCATTCCAGTGCGGTGCGGCGACTGTCTTTTGTGTGTGCATTATCAGAATGGTCGGTTGGTGGGTGGGTGCCATTTTGGTAAAATTTGCACTCAAACTTTATGGATTTTATTTATTTAAAACGCGGCTTGTTTTTACCTATAAATGTGTATACACATTTTGTTGTTCGTTTCCGCGAGTGCGCGAGTGAATAAAGTGTTCAGCGATGGTGGGAAATTTTCAACGCAAGACTTCTTGCAGTCGGAAAAGGTACCATGGCGGCTGGCGATGTAATTTATTGGAGAGCCCGGTGAGTTTTCTTTTTATTTTGTTGTTAAAAATGTAGTGCTATGTGCAATAGTGGACATAATTATTGTAGAATTTTAAGAGGAAGGTTCTTCTAAATATGTTTCTGTGGATTATAATTGTGTACAAGTAGATTTCGGCTTATTACAATTTACTGGCCTTAAATCAAAGGATGTGGGCCATTCATTTGATTACGGACAAGACTGGCAATCTCAATAAAATCACAATCAATTTTGGGCTTAACAATCTAACTTCTCTGATATGGGGCTAGTTTAATGAACAGAAAAGTAGGTAGGCTATGCTCTCGGCCTTTGGATCTTCGAAGTACCTTCGAAGTACGATACAGAAGGAAAACGAACTTACGTTGCAAGAAACAATAGATTTGATCGCATTTTTTGGGAAGGACTGATTTTAAATTGCATAGGTACCTATATATGGAATTTCAAAAAGGACTTTATTTTTAAAAATCTTTGTAATTCCGGATGGAAGTCGCGTCATGCATAAATGAGCAATACGTGACAGAGGGCCTTACCAATAAGCATTTTTAGATTCGACTCTAAATTTTAGTATATATTTTCCTATATTTTCCATACAGATTTCGCTTCCATAAATTTAAAGTCGAGACTAAAATTAGCTATTAGTACCTACGACTGAATTTGCTTTCGTTTCGGAAAGTCGACTTAAGTCAGTGAATGTAGCTCGTGCACTGATGTTTGGACCACAATTTACCTCAGAAGTAGGTTCATCTCAGCCCATTGAAACAAGTAACAAGTTTACAGGCCTTTACTTATATCCATTTTTAACCTTCATACTAAGAATTTTGTAGGTCAAAATGATTAATTTTATATGGAACATTTTGAGTTTGTAAAATCTAGCCTGGACAATAATTGTGATTATTAGTATTGCGCATTAAATATTTCTTCTTAATGAAAGGAAATATCGGTTCCTTTTGTGCAGAGGGTATAAAACGTTTTTCGCTCCTGCTGTTGTTTTAGAACTTCAAATCGACGTCGGCTTACCCTATAATTTTTGTTGGCTCTCTTCATATTTTTACCCTTCTAATGAGTGTAATATGTTATGGGCTCCAGACTTCTTTGCACAACTTACAAAATGCTTATTATAGCATATAGACCAGCAGATTATGACACCTTGTCTGTTGCTTACCCGCAAATTATGAAATCTGTTTATCTTTGAATTCGTGGAAAAAATAGCCTCTTCCATGACAAAATGTTGTCAGAGGAATAATGTGGTAGTGGATGAGTGCTTATTTGGTTTCACTGTATGCAAAAAAATGTAACTTTGCCGCCAAATGGTAGGCAATGCCTCTCTTCTAATCTAAAAAAGCGGTATACCTATTTATCAGTAGTTTGAACTATTTCAGCTGCAAAATTGTTTCTTATTTAAGTACAGCAAAAATGGAAACTTTGTGACATTTCTTTAACTTCCCACTCCCACTTGAAAATTTTTAAAATACAGTCCACGACGGATTTAAAAAAAACGTCTCTTAAATCCAACATTTTTTTTTCTTATATTCCAGTTACTCTTATATGCAAGCACGTATACGAGTATAAGTGACACCGTGGTTCCACATGCGTTTCTTATAAGCGATTTGGTCTTAAATAAGAGTTTCTATATCTTTCGTGGACTGTATTTGCTTCGTTTTAAATACGTCGTTGGTGTGACTGTCTGACATTCTTTGTGTAACTTATGATTGAAATGAATCGTTCCATAGCTTCGTTTAAGTATGTAAACAGTCTTTAACAAATTTCATTGAAATCTGACTTAAGAAACATTTAATGGATTCCGGTTAAGAACTATTCATATGAGAGCGAATTGCGAACTGCGAACAAGCGAATGTTCATAATTTCTGACATTTCACATGAAAACTTTTTTTAGTCTCAGATACCAGCGATACAGTTTCATTTTTAAAGGTGAAGTTCCAACAAATGTTTCATTCGTGGGTTTGTGGATGGCGACTTAAGTTATAATACCGGATTTTTTTTTTTTAAATCCAAGGATTGTGCGTAAAAGTTTTTCGCCCGAGAGTCGTAGCCATGGAATATGTGATGTTAGCATTCAATGTGAGTGATTATGAAAGCCCTGATGTTTTGAGAAACCTGTTTCGTGGAGGTACTGGTTTGCACCACCTATTTAACGATAGCAAGAAAGAATGAACTTTAGTTGGCTCTGATCGCGACAGAAGTGATTTCAAATGTTTCTGCAGTTTATGTTTTGAGTTGGCTAAATAAAAAGCCTTACAATGAGAGCCTAAGGAGAAGGGGAATCATTTAACTTAGCGAACAATTTTAAACCATTTAAAGCATTGGAGGTCTACAATATAAAATTATGCACTTTAATATTTTAAAAGATTGTCGTAAAGAGTTTATGGGTAGATTTAAACTTAAAATCAATAGTTATTTTTTACTGCTGCTGAGAACACCTTCAATTTGTTCTTTACTCATTATTAATTATTTTTAACCTTTATACTAAATTCAAACTTACTCGGCCTTACCAATAAACATTTTTAGCTTCGACTTTAATTTTTAGTAGTTCAAAATGGAAATATTTTCCATACAAATTTTGCAATTGTGAGCTTCCGTAAATTTAAAGTCTAGACTAAAATTTGATATTAGTACGGCGCACTGAGTTCGTAAAACCAACCCTGGACGAATATGATTTTTAGTATCGTGCAATATCCGCCGATTATCAAAATAGGGGCATTTGCAGGTCGTGGTAGGTAGGAGTCATTTTCAGTTTTCATTTCAAGTTAAACCTATTCCTACAAACTCGCAGCGGTCCTAGATTTTCATACAAATTTAGTTAATGTGTCTTTAACAAACCGAAGGTGAAAAAGTTTAATAATATGACTATTAGTAAAGCCAAAGACATCTTCCCCGGAAAAACACAGATTACATCTTTAGGGTATTTTCTACTGCGTCACCTATAACTGTCATGAAAGAGCTTCACAGTCAGCCGTTCGGACACGGTATACAATTTTATATCCCTTCCATTAGTTCCAAAAATGAAAGACTCACACAAAACTAATTGTTGGGATTGGGAGAAGCTAGGCATAGGATCCCTACAGACTTGTTGCGCCCTTCAATTTTTTTGTTTTAAATACTTTAAGCGCATTGCCAGCAGAATACTTTTGACTGAAATAGAAAAAGTGGTACCTACCTATAGATTAGTGTTTTCCGCTGTTGTATTACCTCAAATATCATCGGATATTTGCTCTAAATTATTCTGGACAATGCAAAAAGTTCAACAGGGAAAGAACAATTTGCAGCAAGCATTGGAAACCACCATACAATCATTTTAGTATGGATTTTTTTTAAAGTACTAACAACAATTTCACGAAGTGTAGCGATACTTTATTGGTAAAATTACTAGTTATAACTTGGAAAGGTTTTTGAATCTCATCCTCGAAGCCGATACTGCATTTTTAAGTCGTCGAACTAGTTAGTGAGATGTACCTCATGGGGAACACCACAACTAAACCATGTTTTTACTTAGGTGTAGCCATATATTCGAAAGTTTACAAATAAGAACAAACAATTTGCTCACTCGGCCTGGGACTTTACGCGCCCAAAGCCAAATACTCGTAGTTCTAGCTTGCGATTGCATTTTTTTAGGGTTATTTCCAACGTTGATTTTACGTTCACTAAATTACCTTTCTGTAATTCAACTGTATACCTACGAGTTGTCTATGAATAGAAGTAGTTAATTCTGTGACGTATGTCTATAAATAAATTTTAAACTGGACGTGAATATTTTTAGCTTGCCATTTTTGTTTACACAGGCTAGATTTCACAATAGATTTACCATAGTACTGAGTACATTCTACTTGCCTACCTAGTTATTACATTCAGCGAAAGACACGATTTTCTGGTTTGTCTTCTGAAACTCGATACGTACCTACCTACTAAGAGGTTATAGTTCCTACCTAACCAGTTTTGCTATTCATGTACACAGTATGCCTGTAGGCTTTGTACCTACCATTCGCTTCAATTGAAAAAAAAAATCTATTTGCGAAACCCTGACCTAAGCTACATGACGAGATAAACTGGGTACAGTTGGGAAATTTGCCCGAATCTGTAGAAATTTTTTACGATACATTTTCGGCGCCTCTATTCGTAGGCAACCCATAAAAACGCGCGCTTTAAAATCTTCACAATAGACCAGATCTATAAACAGCACCGAAACAAATCCACAAAACAGCTGTGCGAAGATTTGTGTATATGTTGTATGTATATTAAGCAGTTGTGCACCAAGTGGCAAGTCCCACATAATGAAACAGCAACAGTAACAACAACAAAAACAACACAAAGCGTTATATCTATACGATAACAAAAAGCCGCACAAAACCTTCAAACCACCTGCACAAATGTCTGGCAAAACCGATGAATATTATACCACCACCAGCACGCTGCTAGCGGCAGACAATCCAATCCAGCACCAGTACAAAGAGTGCTACCAGCGATAAGAGAGGTCTCTGACTTACAAGTTACAACAGCCAGTATAATACTCGTACACAAACTGCATTCCGTACCACGGTAACGCAACATTCCGAACTGACTCACCATAATTAACCGGACAGATGATGCTCCTCCGTTTTGCTCTTTGGTATCAGTTGCTCTGTATATATGTATATATTTATTTGCGCACTTAATGGAGTATATAAGCCACTACTCCGAGTGTTGATGGAATGACCGAGTCAGTGGCACTGTATCTATATTTTTATTTACCCCCCGTGGAGTGTATTTCGCGCGCGCGACAACAGCGTTATTTGCAACAAACCATTCGCATCTTTTGTCCCGAAACACGTGTTCACTTAAATGCAGTTTAATCCTTGGTTTGTTATAGCACACCGCTTGATTTCAGTTTTGCATTACACTATTTTTATTTCTGCTTACATTGCAGCCACACTGACCTCTCACTATACGTGCTTGCGTACACCTTGCACCGGCAACAAAACAAACAAAAGGAAAGTGTAAATTTCACTGTATAGCTGTGCAGAAAACAATTTATATGAATTCCACACGATAACGAGTACGTCCGAACCGTTCCGCAGCCAAATTTCGACTGAACTGCACGGAAAAATACCGATGTTATGCCGCAAAATAGCAGGCAAGCAGACGAAGTAGCAGAGCAGAGTATCTATCTATCTATGCGAGAGAACTCTCTTTGTGCAGCACTCTTTGGTATCCCGCTGCCGGTATAAATTGAACAACATCTACTTGTACACCCTGCTCGTACAGAGGTCGATCTAGTAGTGTTTTCGGATAGGATTGTGCTCCGAATACGGTGGTGTCTGAATTTTTTTTTTTTTTTCTGAAATATGTTTGGGGGATGAAATATTGGAGTCTGCGCCATGTAGCGAACAGCTGTTGAACGACTCGCGGAGAGTTGTTGATAACAGACGAGGCGAGCGAGGCGCCCATTCCACCAGAGCGCCGCAGTTTGGCTGAATAGATGGATGGAACAGCCGGTGTTTCGAACGACCCCACAGCTGCTGATGATGGCAGCAGGCCATATCAGAAAGTACGGCTACGGCACCACCACCAAAACGGGAATGGGGAGTGGATTGGAGATGACGACGTTGTGTATACGATGTACATTTGAGTGTTCCCACCAAATGCACCACTATGGCCACCCTCTTTGTGTTTGATAACTGCTGGCAAGTGGCAACTGACGACACTGCTGCCACCAACATTATTTTGTTGCGAATATTTGTCCAAACACACACATTCAGTTATATAATGTTGTTGTTGGTGGCCCTTCTGTTTTCCGTATTGTGCAGGCAAAGGGGTTGCCTGCTAGTTGTGTGTGCGACAATTAGCACGGTGCCATTGATGTGGGGGCAGGGGGAGGTCAGTCCTGTGGCATTTCGAATTAATGAGGTAGGTTAGTTTTTATATAAGGGACGTGGACAAGAATTTCTTGTTTGGAATTGCGTCCAAGTCGGTTTTCTATGTTGGTATAACGAAGCGATGATTTGGGTGGAACTTGGATTGGTGTATATGTGGAACTGCGTGCAAAATAGACGGTCTAGTGTCAAAAATGGACGTAAATTTGTTTAAGCATTTAGTTCAGTCGAAGTTTGTAAAGTTTGCCACTAGTTCCAGTCTAGTATACGATTTCTGGCAGTGACTTCTCTTCTAGGAGGTACTCTTTCTCAACCTGTCGCTACGTTCTTCCATCTGTTGGGTCAAAGTGTGCGTGGTATACCGACTCCGACCAATGAGGAAGCAAAATGAATTTGAAAAATGAGACAAAACCGAGGTTTGCCGCCTTCTCTCTTGATTTTCCACCTTGGCGAGGGCTAGAGCATTTTATTTCACTTTCGATAGTACTTCTCACAAGCCCTAGTAACCAGAGACAATACTGAGACCACCAACTCCGGCCGATTTCCCGTTACTTAGCCTACAAGCTATATTTTTATGGAGTGTACACATTTGGTGCGCTAGTATTCTTACATAGAAAATCGTATTGACAAATGTCACAAAATTCTGCTCACCAACATACTCCCAGGAGATATGAGACACTTCCGCTGTGGGCAAAGTTGCTGGCAGAGTTCATAGAATTTTATCCGTTTAATTTGATATTGTTCGTTACGTGTGGATAATATTTTTTTTTTAGGAATAAGTGCACATTTGCTTAAAATGTTCATGAAAAATTAACAATGTAGATTGGTTGAGGGAAAATGAAAACATTTTGAGCAAATTTTCTTCATTATTTACACACGAAATCGAAGTTAATAATATCCAAAAGCGGAAAATACACAACCATGTTTGTCCTAATATGTTTCTAGTATATAGGACATCAACTTTAGATAGTTTTACTAACCAAACAAATCAAATTATTCGCCTTTTAACAATTTATAATAACTAACCAATGGCGTTCAGTAATGAAAAAAATGTGGAACTCCCGAACTCTTTCACATTTCTCCACGGTTGCCGAGGTTGGCAGCATTTATTTTTGCATTTTTTTTATGTTTTTCCATGTGACACGGATTCTTTTTTGACATAACACCGATAGGAAAACAAAATGGCGAATTTGAAAAAAAACTGAGGGGCCAGCGGCAAGAGGATTGTGAGTTGGGGGTCTCAGTATGGTTTGTCTATGCTAGTAACTACTGACATCCAAGTAACTGCGCAAACATCTTGGGCCGCTGTTGAAGCGCTAAATACTCGCCTTTCCTTTAGAGAATTTTGAAACAAAAATCAGCATTTGGACCGACCTTTGACTGCCACACAAAGTTGCATATATATCCCTCGTCGGTCAGTGGGTGGATTTCTTTTTGCATGACTTCTTAGGCAGTCTTCGAGCTTGGGGTAAACTAAGGACTCAACTAACAAGACTGTCTAGTAAGCATGGCCCTTAGATAACTGCCTCCAGTTGCGCACTAGCAGTCATTTAGGATAAATTATTTTGTCGTGCATATTGACATGTTTCCCATTAGCAATTGTTACATCTTGTTTGTGATCTCAATAAAGCAGACATTTTTCTTGGAAAAACATACTCCCCCTGTGGATGACAGTTGACAAATTGGAAAGGTACCTTGTACCTTGTTTAAAATTCGATTAAAAATTCTCGTTCAGTGGGAAAAAAAAATGCTGCCGGGGATGTGAAACTATTATGTGGGATACATTGCGTGTAGGAGGTCCACATCAAAACGTTAAGGGCTATGAGACTATGAGCAACATAAACGACGCCCGTGTTGATAACATAGGTTAGGTTAGGTTAGGTTGATGGGTGGATGCTGCAGAGTAGCCCTGCAGCACCCCACTTAGGTCCTTGTGGACCCATTGTGATGCCCTTGTTGAGGGGTTAGCCGATGCCATTGGCGATGAAGATTCCTCCCTCACGTTACTCGACTTTGTCCAGCCATCCTGATAAGTTTATGAACCTGCAAAGATCAGATAAAGAGACATTCGAAAGTTCATATACGTCTTGGAAGTAGTATCTACCAAGTGTTCTATATCTCAAGTGACAAAGCCTGGGGCATTGACAGAGGAAGTGAGGTGTATCCTCGTGTACCTCTTCGTCTTCACACCCCCTACATATGTCGTCATTCTTGAGTTTCAGTTTCATTGTGTGGTTTCTTAGGAAGTTGTGACCTGTTAGGGCCCCTACCAGTTTATACATCGACGTTCTGTCAAACTGCATGAGTTTGCTAGTCCGACTTGGATTGTATTCCGGCCATAGCTTCCTTGATATTTCGCAGGTAGTTAATTCTTTCCACCTGTTGTTGGCTTTCATTCGGATCTTATCTTCCACCCTCTCTCTGAGGTTACAGAGTGGTGGCCTGATAAGTTTGATCGCACGATCTTGATCCATAGCGGATCCATTCCTAGCCAGTTCGTCAGCTCTTTCATTGCCGGTTTTGTCCCTGTGTCCAGGAACCCAGCATAAGCGCGTGATGTGCTGCGAGCAGAGAACCTTAAGCTCTTCACGGCAGCGGCGAACTAGTTTTGATTTAATTTTAATAGCAGACACTGCTTTTATAGCCGCCTGGCTGTCAATGAATATGGTAATATCATCCCTTGGTATTTCCAACATTAACACCATATGGGCAGCTTCGGCGATAGCCAGAACCTCCGCTTGAAACACACTACTATGATCAGGTAATCTGATCGAGTGATGTATGTTCAATTCTTCAGAGAAAATTCCAGCACCTGTTCCACAGTCCATCTTAGAACCATCTGTATAGATGGATATCGATTTTCTTTTTGTGGGTTCATCTGTGTTCCATTCTTCTCTGCTGGGAAAATAGCAAGAGAATGGTTTATCGAAGTCAAGGTAGGGAGACAAGTAGTCAGAAGTGACAGCATCTCCCATGTATTTGTTCAGAATCTGTGCGTGTCCCATTTTATAGGGTTTCCAGCTTTTAGATTGGCTGATCCTAAGGGCACTTTTGGCTGCAGATTCTTGCATATAAAGATCTAACGGTATCAGGTTGAGGATTGCCTCCATTCCAGCCGTAGGTGTTGTCCTTATTGCACTGGTTGTGCTAATACGCTAGTCTTTGTATTTTGGTCATTATTTTGAGGTTTGATGCTTTGTTTGTGGCTTGCCACCAAACTAAGCTTCCATACGTGAGTATTGGACGCACAATAGCCGTATACATCCACAAAATTATTTTAGGGTTTGGTCCCCACCTTTTGCCGAAGATTCGATTACATGCGTAGAAAGCGTTTGCAGCTTTCTTTACTCTTTCATTGACGTTCATTTTCCAGTTAAGCTTCCTATCTAAGATTGTACCCAGATATTTAGCACTCCCGGCGACCCTGAGGGGTATGCCTTCAATATTTGGAGGTTCGATGTTCGGAATCACTCTTTTGTTACAGAACAAGACTAATTCAGTCTTCTGTGGATTGACTCCAAGACCGCATTGTTTAGCCCACGTATTGAGTATTCGTAATGCGTTTTCTAGCAGTTCGCTTATGGTAGGTAGGAATTTTCCTGTAGCAAGTATTACTACATCGTCCGCATAAGCGGTTACCTTGACCCCTTTATTTTCGAGTTTCACTAGTATTTCATTTATGACAAGGACCCAGAGTAAGGGGGATATGACTCCTCCTTGTGGTGTACCTCTAGAGGCTGTCACTCTAAGGTCAGTGTCGCCTAGTTTAGCATTAATTTTTCTTTCATTAAGAAGGCTTTCAATCACGTTGATAAGCGGTTGGTCAACGTTGGAATTGAGTAGCGCTCTCTTTACTGCGCACGTTTTGACATTGTTAAATGCTCCCTCAATGTCTAGGAACGCGGCTAGCGTATATTCTTTGTCCTTTAAGGACTTTTCTATGGTGCCGGTGACCTCATGTAACGCGGTCTCAACTCCTTTACCTTTAATGTAAGCATGTTGTGCCGTTGATAACACATTGTCAATCCGGCTGCGGATAAAAACGTTTAAAAGCTTTTCGAAGGTTTTCAGGATAAAGGATGTTAGGCTTATAGGCCTAAAGTCCTTCGCAGCCGTGTGGCTGGACTTGCCTGCCTTCGGAATAAAAACGACCCTTACTTCTCGCCATACCTTGGGAATGTGACCGCATTCCAGGCAGCGTGTAAAGAGTCTCATCAGGGCTGGTATAACGATTGACCTGGCTTCCTGGAGCATGATTGGAAAGATTCCGTCAACCCCAGGTGATTTAAACGGTGCAAACGTATCGATCGCCCATTTAGTTTTTTCCTCGGTTACTATACCCCCTGGAATTGTTGCAGCGGTAGTTGCTATGCATGAAATAGACTGGACGGTTGTTGCTGGTATGCAACCCGGAAAGTGCGTCTGTAGAAGCAGACTTAGAGTATCTTCAGAGGACTGCGTCCAGTTACCACTGTTGTCTTTAAGATATCCTGGAACCGCAGGTTCTTTGGATAGGATCTTCCTAAGTCTAGCTGATTCCCTAGTACTTTCTATTTCATTGCAGAACTTATGCCAGGCTGTGCGTTTAGCACTTGTGACAGCACTTTTGAATTTACGTTGACCGGCTTTGTATAGATCCCAGTCTGTCTGTAAGTTAGTGCGTTTGGCCAAATTGAACAGAGATCTAACTTTCCTTCTGATTTCAAGGAGGTCTTTGGACCACCACGATTGAGTATTCCTTTTCCTGATTGTCCGTAGAGGACAGGCTACCTCGAATGCATTGCTTAGGATTTTATTCAAATTATCTGTGAATGCATCAATTTCGTCTGGTGATCTCATTTCTTGGTTTTTAAGATTCTGACCATTCCTCACGGCCTCTGAGACAAAAGTGTCCCAGTTGGTGAGTTTTGGATTTCTGAATTTTCCTCTGCCTACTAACTGTTCGTCTACTAGAAATTCTATGATTCTGTGATCTGAGAAGGATGGCTCATATGGTGTTGATAACATACGGAGGTATTGCACGCGTTTACAATTGAATGACAGTGTGCCAAAATTGTTTACATAGTTTCCATTTTACTCATATACAGATTTATATAGCCCAACCCTGACGTTTACTTCGACATATATCTACTGCAAATGTTCGCCTATGAAGAGTCTTTGTTGTTATTTTTCATGACGCTCGTCCTTTCTTCCACAAAACATTCTTATTTGAGATTATATTTATGACCAGAACCATATTTGACAGCTAAAAAAGGTACCCTACACAATAGGCCTTACCTTTTCCTATGGGCATCTTAGAAGTAGGTAGGTAGGTTAATGCGTTCGATTGCGAACGAGATGTCTGAAGATATAGATGAGGGTTTAACTGCTCCGGTCACCACGCACCTACTAGATGTCCGGTCTATATAATCTTTGACCATCTACCCTCCCCACACTCATGTGGTATCACAATGGACACAATATCAATATACTCCAAGTATGACTTTCTTGGCAGGCACCTTACCTAACCTAATGCGACTGTCAGCAAAGCAAAGCTAACAGTTTGGATCGAAAGTCCCCTATCTTCTCTTCTCTTTCTCTTTTAAAGAGAACACGTCCTCTTTTTTCTCAGCGATCTGTTTTACACTTTCTATTTTCGCTTGGCTATTTTTTTAATCTGTCCTCTTTTTGTTCTCTTGTTTTAATGCCTTGATATTCAATATTAAAGATATTCCTTCATTTTAAAACTTTTAAGTGCGCCCATAAAAACTAGCAAGAGTAGCCATTTTTCCGATGTATTTTTTGTTCTTCTCTGTTTTTTCAACCACACCCAAACCTGTAGCTGTCATCTGTGGTACGTAACATTGTATGATTGTGAAGCATGTCCTCTTTTTTCGTTTGAGATATATGGACACCCTACTCCCTACCCTATCTTCACTCACAAAACCAATTTCAGCTTCTAATGAAGCGAAGTATGGTTCTAAATTTTGTATTAACAAGATCAGTAGGGCTATCATTGGAGTGGGAAGCACATAGGTGAAGTTTTCTCTTTCTGGAGAATACAGGTACACAGAAAGTATACCTCTATTAATCGTCGTATCTAGGAAAATAGGTATATGTACTTGTTGCACATTTGACGAGTTCATCGGCACTTTCCGTGGAATATTTCTTCCCAATAGAGGTCAATATTAAACCGCTCCTACTCTAAAAAAGGCAGAGTTCGAAATTTTTGAGATGGTTTCCGACGAGTTGATATTGTTTGTTGCTCGGCTATCTAAAAAGAAGCGCGATATCACCTTTTTCTTTAGCCAAGAAAGGACTTCCTTAATTGCCATAAGTTCCATCTGCACATCTAACTTTCTTCCAATTTTTAAGAAAGGCTTAAATTCATGACATAATGAAATGCCCTTACCTCGTCTTACTTTCGATTTAAAATGAGGCTGTTGATATACCAAGACCAACTGTCTATCTAAACAGTGTTCACAGATCGTGGGCATTTTTCATTTGAAATGAACTGAGTGTCATAAAATAAGTTACAACAGACAACGTTGCCTGCAACTAACAAATGCCAATCTTGAAACACAGGAATACAGTCAGAGACACGTCTTGGTTTTCCTCATTTAAATTATTTTATATTATTATTATTATATTAATTCTTGCAACGTTCGATAGAATTGGAACCAATCTAGTCGCGATTAGGCACGGCATAATTTAATTCTTTATGTGAGTGTTGTTGCCCTGACAGAAATGGACTTGATATGAACTTGACCAGCAGACTGTAGAGCCGGCGTTAACTTTTCTGTGTGTCAAATTACCCAATCGGGCTACATATATGGATACATTTACCGATCGGTGGGCGGACAATATAATTATATTTATGGATATTCTAAACAAAGCAAAAAGAGATTTCGTCAAGAGTCAGTACTCGTTCGCGGATGCAGTATTCTGAACCTTAACTGGTGCTTTTTGCCATCAAATACCTGCCGACCTTCATGACTCCACGGTTTCATAACCAAAAACTCTCCTTATAGTGTCAGGAAAGGTTCCTTTTGTGATCGTTCTAGACCCAAAATTCAAATAACCGCTCAACATAGAAAATTAAGCGGCTACTACGCCTGCAGTAAAAAGTGGAGTCTTGAAGTCCAAGTAGGTGTGATGGTGTGGTGCTTTTACACAGCCACTGCCGTAGTTTTTTCCATCGTTACCTTTGGGTCATGACTATATATGATAGTCAACGCCAGTGTTGGTCATTGAGATGGTTTTTCCCTCGGGAAGCTAATTTTTTCCCCATTTTTCCCCTTTGGACCTAGTCAAAATTCTGATCCCACAAATTTCCCACTTGGTTAATTTAAAAAAAAAACTTTTTATTTTCCATAGTTTTATTAACAAAAAAAATAAAAGAGGGCAAAAAAATATTCTATATTTAGGAATTTAATTGGAAAAATAAGATAAAGACATTTCATTACAGGATGTACACACATAGTCACATTGGTACAATTCATGAAAAAAACAAACATATAATAATTCATTATAATATCTTATAGTTTGTGTATAGCGCAAATAATCTCTATAATAAGAAACTGTTCGATAATAAATAAAAACAGCAACTCAGTTGAAAGCATAAGCAATGAAAATACCGGTGGAAGTTAGAAGGAGAAGTTCAAAATGTGTATATGAAAGAGAAAACAAAAATGTGATACTCTTACGTGTTTTGTAATTTGTAGTAGATTTATATTTCATAGCAAGTCACAGAATAAGGTACTAGAAATATGATATTAGGTTGAAGTTTGATGGAATTTCCCACAAAATCTTACCGAAATCTTATTTTTTCCCTTTTTCCCACGAGACGGTTTCTTACCATCGAAATTCCCACGAAAAGGTAAATTTCCCACGAGTTAGTAACACTGGTCAACGTTAAATGCAGCTTTGTAGCATTATAGACTATAAACAGGTTTAACAAGTTCGTCCATTATAAACGATTTGTATTCTGAAGCGCAATACGCCTTATCTAACCAGTAGATCAGCTCTTTATGTGATAAACTGAGCAAGATATATCCGGTTTGATCGCTGGGAAAGTGCAAAATGCATCTTTAGGTTTTTTGTTTTCATTGTACCACCTCTTGTGATTTAAAAACAACGCCTCGGACTTGGCATAAATTGTATATCCCTTCCAATCGTCTCAAATGTTGTGATAAGCTAGGCCTAGGGTACCAATAACTAGATCACCCCATTGCCCCATAGTAGGAGTTATACGCCCGGTGTCTCTCTATTAATGCGACAACAGCCAAACCATCGAAGTTTACGTCCCGGGAAGAGGGGCATTTTCACGCACTCAGCGCTGCCGAAAGAACTACAATTGAAGTATTGTACTCCTTTTCTGTCTGCCACACTCCAGTACTCCCCAAAGACAAATTGTACTCCTGTTTTGAATTTCGGATTTAACTGCTTTCACTTGTATTGACTTTTTCTACCTACAAAATTGCAAAACAAATTTTATTTTCTGGATGTCCCATTAGAATTATTTTCGTGTTCGATTTTGTTGCTCCTTGCTTCCAACAAACTCTTGCGGATCCTGGAAATTCTTCTGCCACTGTAGCTTTTTCCAATAAGGACGGGTCGATGTTGTAATGAAATAAAACAAGTCGTGTGTGAGGTATTAATTACATTTTTTGTGTGTTTGAAACGTTCATGTAATCTATTTTCCAATTTTGGCCAAACTATGCCCATGTCCTTCTTCAGGTCACAGACTATCTCTTTCTGCTAAATTCTATACCGTTATGTATAAAACACACAACGTCGTTCAAATATTCGCCGGGGCTTCTGACGATAGCACGATTTTGAGTGCTCAGTGGTTTTGGCCGATTGTTTTCCTAAAGGGTTGTCTCGAATTTGGCCACCAAACGTTGGACAGTCGACCTTGAAGGGCCACCGCGTTTTCTGTAAAATGGACGCAACGATTTCAAAGACGTGCACTCATTTTGATACTGAAGTCCTATCATTTGGCATCAGTTACAGTAACTGAATAATAAACACAAAATTAGACAGCCGCTACCAAAACAACATAGCCGCCACAGGGTGCCTACATCGACCCGTACAGTAATGAAAGTGATATAAAAGACCACGAAAAAGGCGGCTTTCCTAGGGGCTCAACTCTCAACCCTCAGCGGTTCACTCGCGTAGTCTTTTTTTTAATAGGACTGATTAATGAGACCTTGAACTCTTCAGGCACTCATTTTCAAAGTCGAACCGGAAGCGATCCGCCTTAAGTATAACTATCCCATATTCTGAGGCAGATATAAAGGGCTTTCCAATAAGAGGTGTTATTGTGAATGACCCGCTATTTATGTAGCTGTCACCTTTGAAGCTTTTAGTCTTTGACATTTGACAAGTAGAAACTACGCCATTACTAAAAATGGAACGATACACGCTTCAACAACGCACTGAAATTATTAAAATTCACTACGAAAAGGGTGAAGATCTTGCAGTCACAGTTCGCAAAACTAAAGCATTTGAAAAATTCGAGCTGTTGGGACAAGTTAGTGATGTGAAGAATAAAACCCGTGCACGTCGCTCAAGAACAACTGAGAATATTGCTGCTGTAGCCCAAAGTGTTGAAGAAAACCCAGGTTTGTACATTCCTCGTCGTTCTTTGGAATTGGGCATTCCACAAACGTCATTACACCGTATTTTGTATAAAGACTTGGGCCTTAAGGCTTATAAAGTTCAGTTAACACAAGAACTCAACAAGACGGCGCTACGTGCCACACAAGCAACGAAACCATTGATCTTTTACGGGAAAAGTTTCCGGACCGTGTTATCTCTCGAAGAGGCCACCGAGATCTCGTGATTTAACACCTTGCGACTTCTTCCTTTGGGGCCACGTGAAAGATAAGGTCTACGCCAACAGCCCAGTGTCGATTCAAGACCTCAAAGATAAAATTCGTGAGACTATCGAGGACATAGGGCAGCCACTTTGCGATTTGGTTATGGAAAATTTCTTGAAAAGGATATGGTCCTGTATGCGTGCTGTTTTTCATTATTAACGGCATACCTTCCTCTTTATTATTAAATAAACATCCGATCATTTATCTCAAAAAATGGAATTTTTCTTTGAATATCAAAATAACATCTCTTATTGGAAAACCCTTTACTATTTCTGACTGCCGTGCCGTGAAGAGTTTCTGCCTGAGACACTGCAGCCTTCCGTTCTCGGCGATCCCGACCAAGCGCTCTGGAATCCGAAATGGCAATCGTGGGGCTCAGATTCGAAGATCTTCTTGTACATTCGCTCGCGATGTACCCAAGCCGGTGAAGGTAGTCGACGTATTTTCGCTTTTTTGGAATACATTCACGTCTTGGTACAGCTCATAGAATTAACAGTCCTTTATCTCCTTTTATCTATTGTCTTCTTCACTCTCCTCCCAACCAAAAATCCGTCGAAGAATTTTTCTTTCGCAGAAGCCCACTATCAGCTCTCCCTACCTTCTTAACGGCCAGCACTCGGAGCAGACCTGGCAGGATAAGGATTTTGTAAACCATACATTTCGTATGAAATTACGTCTGTTTAAGGAAGTGTCCATATAAAGAGATACAAATAAAAATTTAATGATAATATATTACACTTCCTGAATTCTATAGATTTGAGATACATACCGACATGATTAGGTCAGGCATGTGTCAAAATCACACCTCGAATCCGGTTGTCGCTACATAAGTCCCGCTTTGGAGGCCACTTTCCTTATGTCCTTACACAACTACATAGCACATTGTTCAAGTGTACTTAGTGGCACTTTGCGTGTAGTTCTCTACCACTGCCAACTCGCAATCGATGCAACTCCTCACTCGTCAGCCGTCACCAATGCGTTTGCTAACGAGTACATCAAATTGCGAATTTCTGCTGCCGCATTACACATTCTTCTCTCCCAAAAATAAACAATATTTTCCATTCACACCAAAATCCGAATATAAATCAAATCGCATAAATGTGTGTTTCATATTTTTGCCCTAACAAAATCCATCTCACATGTGTGCTCCTTTCAAAATAAAATAAAAGAAAAAAAAAAAAACTTTTTGCAACTATACAACAACTATTGCAACCGTCCAACTTCTGATCTCATTCTCAAGTGGAAATACAAAGATTTCCATATGTCAAAAATATTCAACTTTTCTACCCCATCCTGCCGTGGCGGTATCTCTCTCTCTCTCTAGATACACTTGTTCGAACAGAAGGCATTACTCATGTGCTTACCCCGAAAATATTATGAATTGCTGCTTTGAAAATTCATGTCGCCACTTTGTGAAAAGCAGAGCACACAGCAGCGCAGCGGCAGGAACAGCACAGTATGCCAGCCAACTGCCAGCAAGTTCAATTGCTTGCATGACTGCACTGACGAAAGCAGCAGAGACAGTAGAGTAGTAGCTCGACGAGAGGAGAACAGTGAACGCCACTAATCGAAATCAAACAATGTGCCAGACACAAGACACCTGCTTGCCAGATGTTTGCAAACAAACTGTTTCATCATCGCCACAATCATAATCAACATCATCATAGCCGTTGTTCCGTAGCGGTGGGAACTGGCGAAGGATTTTGTTAAAGGCCTACCATCAACCCAGTCCTCGCAGGAAAAAGCCCACGACTCGGCCACACTCTGGAAGAGGGAACACGGCTCCCCAACTGTGCTCCAAGTGTTGACAGTGGCGCACTCAAACTGCTGTTGGTCCCTGTTTGTTAAAGGACGTTTCTACGACGACGACGACGACGACGACAGCGACGACGACGACAGCGACGGCTCTGGAATGCGGCGTCAACAGCAGGGGGTTGGAAATTTAAATTACAATGCAAATGGAATACCAATGGTGGGTGGTTGGTTAGCCTGCGTGTGTGTGCAGCACGAAAAGGGGTTCAATGCAAGGACGACGTCGACAACCGACAGAATGGCGGTAGGTGGGTGAGTGGGTAGGTGTCCTGTGTTGCTGTTGCTACTGCCTGTGATTGGTGAGCTTGAGTAATTAAATAATTTAATTCCATTCCATTGAAAAGAAATGAAGCCTGCCTGAAACAGCGATGCGATGGCGTGGCAGGCACCAGCACCACCAGTAGTCCCGTCCCGGCACACCAGCAAACAATCAACTGTCAACATCTCACTTGCCAGCCAACACTATTATACACTATCGGTCGACGGTATTGGTGTTGCTGTTGATTTTAAAGGACTCTATTCGAGAGAGATTGGTATTTTATTGCACAATAGCAATTTAATTACTATTGCAATTAAAATTTCAATAAATTCATTCAATGGAAGCTATATCCATATAGTAGGGAGCGACAGAGGGTGGGTTCGTGGACTTTATCTCCTTGTGGAGGAGCTTTTTGCGATGCAAGATCGCCGACAAGCAATACACACTCACACTCCATCTGTGCATGCACGTGCGTAAATTTCTGGTTTGCGGCAGCTGCCATTCCATCTGCCGTACCGGTTTACCTGCAGCTGCACAAGTAAATATCCAATTTCCCATGTTTCGCATAGTGTTGTTGCTGTTTTGTGGACGTCCACGTCGTAGAGTGTTTGCAGCTGCACAGCATATGGGTTGCAGTTGATGATAGTACAGCCGGCCAGCCCGGCGCTTGAGACTTCACTGTTACCTAAGAAAGTAAAAACTAAATGGACTATTTCATTAAGCAACTGCCACGCATGTCCTTGAATGGAGTTTTAGCAGATATATAAAGGGTGATTTTTTAGCTGGTTTGGTTTTGGCAACACTGGTTTTGACAGCTGACGTGTGTTTAGTACCTTGTGTCACTGTCAAACAGCTTCAGTTTGGTTTGCAATTTAACCATGGATCGTCTTACAAATGAACAACGCTTGCAAATTATTGAATTTTACTATCAAAATTCGTGCTCGGTTCGAAATGTTCATCGCGCGCTGCTTCCATTTTATGATCGGCATTCTCGACCTTCTGAGCAGTCTATTCGGAAGATTGTGACCAAATTTCGCACCAAATTTACTTTGTTGGACATTAAACCACCAACACGTTTACGTACTGTGCGTAGTGAAGAAAATATTGCGGCCGTATCAGCTAGTGTGACAGAAGACCGCGAAATGTCGATTCGGCGCCGTTCCCAGCAGTTAGGCCTTTGTTACAGCACTACGTGGAAAATTTTGCGGAAGGATTTGGGCGTAAAGCCTTTTAAGATACAGCTCCTCCTTCCTCTCACTAAAAGCCTGTGAGGGGGACAATCTTACGATTGACAACGATTACTCACCTTGCCGTGGTGTGGAGGCTTAAGTAGAGCAAACCATGGTAGGTCGGCTAGGTCGGCACTCGCCATCTGCCATATAGCTTACCAGCTCTACGAACTAAGTGGTAATCAACCCGTCCTATCCCATCCCTCCTTTCTCATCCCTTCACTCCCCCCTGGGCTGGATCAAGGCGTCAGACGTACCGTGCCGAGGATCAACCAGGCCGTGGGCCCAGGTCTCAAAAAAAAATAGCGCTGGTCGAATACGGTGTATCCAGATACCGGGCGCCCTCTGGATTAAATAGCCTTGTCTGCATAATGCGGGGCTCTGTGCAGATCGAACTTCCTTTCCCTAGCTACTCGTGGGATCAATATTTCAAACCAAAACAATAACACAAAAACTAAAAAAACAACCTCGGCAGCCAGCGGCGCCACCCCCACGCAACGCGTGGAAGAGCATCTGCAGGAACTCTGCATTAATGATGCTGCCAGTGATTGCTCGTTGCTTTCAGACGAGATCACTGTGGAACCTACTGCTGCTTTATGCAGCTTTCCGCGTCCCCCTACACCCACACCGGCAGATCTCAGAGATAGGTCACTTGGTCGCGAGGCCAAGGCAGCTTTGCGCATATTTGCCCGTCTTCACTCGAAGGCGGAAAAAATATGGACCGAGCCGGAGAGAGCTTCATACTCATGGGCAACGCCCTGGGTACTTCAACACGCGAACAGGGACCCCACCCCCTCAACTTCAAAGGTCTCTATCCGTAAAAAACCTTCTGCCCCACCGCTGGGCAAAAAGAGACCGCTCGTAAGAGAAGGCCAGACTCGGAAGACTCGCCCCTTAGCTAACAGCTCATCGAGCGTTACAGGGGGTAGGACCGCAGCAGCGACTGGATCTGTACCCAAAAGGCGCAGATCCCTTGACGAGGTGTCCAACGCATCAAAGAGGGCTAGGAGCTCCATCGTGGGTTCCAAATCCTTCTCGGACGCGGCCAAGGACAACCTGATAGTCGCGGTTGTGGACCTATCGGATGAGGAAGGCAAACTCACTTACGAAAAGTGGGGACTCATAGAGAACAGAGTGATGAACTGCCTCTGTGAGTATATGACCAGTAACCAGCAGCCCATCATCTTTAAGGACGCTGGATGGCATCAGGGATTCGTCAAACTGATCGCCTGCGACGATCAACGTTTCGGTCGACTTCATCCGGGCAGCCATCGGTAGCCTCGGTGAAGTCTGGCCTGGGGCCAAGCTCGAGGTGGTGGACCGGAATTCCATCCCCCACCGACCAAGAGCTAGGGTCTGGGTTCCTCTCGAACCACGCGATCCCGCCAAAGTTCTTGCCCTTATGGGCTTCCAAAACCCTGGCCTTCCTGTCAAAGACTGGAAGGTCGTGGAAAATCCCCGTGGCTCCGAGGAGGAGTCCAAGAAGACAGGTCGCTCGTTGGTCATCTCCATGTCCGCTGAGTCTATCCCGATTCTCAGGGATAGGAACTTCACCATCAACTTCGGCCTGAAGGAGGTGGAGTTAAAGCTCTTCAGGAGAGATGACCTACGCAACGCTGCAGCCAACGTGCCCAGCTCCTCCGCATCATCCTCGGCCGACACCGATTCGCCATTAGAGGATCTGAATGCTACCATCGTGGAGAAATCTGTATCGGATAGCAATGCCGCTAAATCTGATACAGATTAACCTACACCACTCCAAATTGGCAACCGCCAACCTAATGGTCCGCCTCATCGAGGACGGACTCGACGTCGCCCTGATACAGGAACCGTGGCTCTCCAAGGACCGCGTAACTGGGCTCAGGGCTCCCGGCTATACCCTCTACTACGCGGAAGGTAAAGGTAAAATCAGGGCTTGCATTCTTGCTAAAACAACGTTAAATCTTACTTTCATCCCCCAGCATAGCACAGGCGATCTTGCTGCAGCGCAGCTAACTCCGTACGACGGCAATCCGGTTTGGCTGGCGTCTGGATACCTTCCATACGAGGTAGCCAACCCGCCATCTGCTGAGCTACAACGGATGGTCAAGGAAGCGGAGGACAAAAAGACCGGAGTCGTGATAGGGTGTGATACAAATGCACACCATGATCTATGGGGCAGTACCGACACAAACCCTCGAGGTGAGTCTTTATTTGGTTATCTAGTAGAAACTAACCTAGTAATTTGCAATAGAGGGGATAGTCCAACCTTCATTGTTAAAAACAGGCAAGAGGTAATAGATGTTACCTTAGCCTCTCTTAATATTTCCTTGGCTATCTCAAAGTGGACAGTATCGGACAGTCCATCTTTCTCGGACCACCGGTACATTTACTTCACTCTAGACTGTAGCTTCATCCCCAATAAATGTTTCTTCCGCAACCGAAGGAAAACAAACTGGGTCAAACACAATACAATCCTGTCTGCGAATCTAGCTAGCCTCAGACCCTCGCCACCTAGCGATCAGGCCGAACTAGATTCGTTGAACAACGTTCTCACCTCAGCCCTGGATAAGGCTTTCACGGGCTCCTGTCCTCCCACCATAGTGAGAGATGGCAGGAAACCCCCGTGGTGGTGCAAGCAACTTATCGCGCTTCGCTGCAAGAGCAGGAAGGCCTTTAACAGAGCCAAAACATCGAAGCTAAACACGGACTGGGAAGCTTACAAAGACAGCCTACGAATCTTCAAAAAGGAAGTCCGTAAGGCACAACGTAGCTCCTGGCGCAATTTCTGTGAGAGCATCAACAACACGAATGAGTGTTCCAGATTGCGAAAAGTCCTTTCTAAATCCACCCCTGTACCCTGTGTACTGAAAGACCTCAATGGCGAATGGGCAGAATCAGAAGAACAATCGTTGAATCTGCTCATGGATGCCCATTTCCCTGGCTGCACGCCTGTCACTGGTAATCCTGACTTCAGTAGGGATGCCCCCTTGGGTACCCTTCCAAATGCAATCACCATTTGCGAGGAAAAGCTGAAGTGGGCCGTCAACAGCTTCGAACCGCAAAAGTCTCCAGGTCCGGATGGCATCTTCCCGGCGCAACTACAGAACGCCTTTCACATTGTCAAAGACAGTCTGGGGATGATTCTGGCAGGTTGCATAGCCTTGGGGCGCATTCCTTCTTCCTGGACATTGGTTAAAGTTGTTTTCATTCCCAAAGCAGGTAAGACCTCACATACACTTCCAAAGGACTTCAGACCAATCAGTCTGTCCTCCTTTCTATTGAAAACACTTGAGAGGATCATCGATCTTCACATCAAAAGCACTGTTGACCAAGCGCTAATTTCTAGCTCTCAACATGCCTATCAAAAGGGCAAATCCACTGAGACCGCCCTTCATTCAATCGTCGGCTCGATCGAAAGGTCCCTCTCATTCAAGGAATACACTATGGCAGTTTTCCTGGACATAGAGGGGGCCTTCAATAACATAGAGACTCGTTCGATTATTCAAGCCCTAAACAAGCTAAATATTGGCGAACAAATATGCTGCCTAATCGGCCATATTCTCACCCGCAGAAGGGTGACAGCCACGTTTGGCAGCAGCGCTGTCGAAAAACTTGTGCACCGGGGTACCCCCCAAGGGGGAGTGCTATCTCCGCTACTGTGGAATCTAGTTCTCAACGAATTACTGATTTCCATGGAGCTTTCCGGATGCAAAGTCGTGGCCTACGCGGATGACGTCGCCTTACTTACTTCAGGAAAGTATCCACAGACTCTTTCCAATATTCTGCAACTTGCGCTACGTAAACTAGTCGCCTGGACCAAAAGCTGCGGTCTAAGCGTCAATCCGACAAAAACGGATCTAGTTCTATTCACTAGAAGGGTCAAGACTCCTCTTATCACCCCCCCTAATCTCAATGGCACTCCACTCGAGTTTGTCAAAAGTGCCAAGTACTTAGGGCTTATATTAGACAGCAAACTCTTATGGAGGGAGAACATTGCCGAACGTTCTAGGAAATCCCTAGTGGCACTCTACTCCTGTAGGAGGGCTGTCGGCTCCAGATGGGGCCTTCAACCAAACATAATGCATTGGCTTTATACTGCGGTGATCAGACCGATCATACTTTACGGCATCGTCGTGTGGTGGCCGGCCTTGGATAAGAAGTGCAATCTGAAGGCCCTTGAGAAGACTCAACGCCTGGCATGCATCAGCACTACGGGTGCACTGAGGACATCTCCTACCGCCGCTCTACAAGTAATGCTTAATCTTCTTCCTCTAGACATCGTCAGCAAGGAATACGCCGCTAACGCGGCTATCAGACTCAGAGAGGGTAAGCATTGGAGAGGACAATCAACTGGCCATGCCAGCATCCTCCGACAGACATGCCCCCTACCCTCCATTACTGACTATCTGCCTACGAAAATCGACTTCGAAAAGGGCTTTAAATGCGAAATACCGGACAGATCCCGATGGGACTCACGAAATGTCCTACACGAAGGAGCGCTGTCAATTTTTACGGACGGTTCCAAAACATTAGAGGGAGTCGGAGCAGGGGTATTCTCAGAAGAACTGAACCTTGGACTCTCCTTCTCTCTCCCGGCACACTGTAGTGTCTTCCAAGCCGAAATCACAGCTATTCGTCAAGCCACAGCGTGGCTGCTGATTAATGAAATATCACACAGGGATATTGTCATATATATTGACAGTCAGGCTGCCATCAGATCCTTAATATCCAGCGAAATAAGATCTAAAGCGGTGGAAGATTGCCGCGTATCTCTTAACGAGATAGCTGGACAGTACGACCTTACCCTTTGCTGGGTTCCGGGACACTGTGATATCCCAGGGAACTGTGCAGCTGACGAACTTGCGAGATTAGGCTCCTCCGGCGTGGATAGTGTAAGACTGCACAACGTGCAGGCACCGCTGTCTTACGCTAAACATATCATCAATGCGAACGCAACAGGGACAGCAAGTCACAGATGGAAACATCTAGGATACTGTGATGTTGCCAGGCTTACTTGGCCGACACTGGATAATAAAAGATCCAAAGAGCTTCTACGTCTCAATAGACGTAGCATTTCACTGGTCACTAACGTCATGACCGGTCATTGTGTTCTGGGCAGACACGCGCAAAGACTTGGACTGCCACATAATGACTTCTGCAGAAGCTGTAGGGATGAGGAGGAGGACGAATCCGTCACCCATCTCATCTGTAGCTGCCCTGCTCTATCCAACCTAAGGATGGCGCACTTAGGAAACTATTTCCTCAATGATCTTAGTGATCTTTGCAACATCAGCGCTGCCAGCATTCTTGGCTTTATTAACGGTAGCAAATGGTTCCCAATGAGTAACCAGTAAAGGAACCCCTAAACACCAGTGGTATGCACAATGGGCCGATCAACGGCCTAAGTGTTTCTCTCAGCGAGAGCCACTTTAACATAACATAACATAAGATACAGCTGGTGCAAGAACTAAAGCCAGCCGACCTACCACAACGCCGAATTTTTGGTGAATGGGCTCTTGGAAAGCTGGCCGAGGATCCGCTTTTTTATCGAAAAATTGTGTTCAGCGATGAGGCTCATTTTTGGTTGAATGGGTACGTAAATAAGCAAAATTGCCGCATTTGGAGTGAAGATCAGCCAAAAGCATTGCAACAGCTACCAATGCATCCCGAAAAAGCCACTGTTTGGTGCGGTTTATGGGCCGGCGGCATTATTGGGCCATATTTCTTCAAAGATGATGCGAATCGCAGCGTTACTGTCAATGGTGAACGCTACCGAGCGATGATAACAAACTTTTTTTGCCCGAAATGGAAGTTCTTGACTTGCATGATATGTGGTTTCAACAAGACGGTGCCACATGCCACACAGCACGCGAAACAATGGCGCAATTGCGAGGCGAGTTTGGTGAACAGTTAATTTCACGTTTCGGGCCGGTCAATTGGCCGCCTAGATCGTGCGATTTGACACCATTAGATTATTTTTTGTGGGGGTATGCCAAGGCTAATGTGTATAGGGACAAGCCCGCTTCGATTGACGCACTGGAAGCCAACATCCATGCATTCATTCGTGAGATACCGGCCGATATGTGTGAAAGAGTATGCCAAAATTGGACTCAGCGGATGGGCTACCTGAGACGCAGCCGCGGTCAACATTTGCATGAAATTATCTTTAAACATTAAATTGCAAGGTTCAAACTATCGATTCAAATAAATATTTCATTCATTTTTTCGAATTTTTTGTGTTTTTTTTTTAAAAAAAGTTCTAAACCTCTTAAAAAATCACCCTTTACCTGGATGTGTTGTGTATAGATTGTTGACAAATAAGGCCGCGGGTGAAGCAGATAATCGCAGTCGTGTACCTAATTGTGCAAGACCTCATACCAAGGTATACCTACCACAAGAGAAACAAGAAATAATTCCAAAGAAGTGCCTACACAGAAAGGGTGAAACTGATGCAAGTAGGTAGGTGTAACTTCCATTTAGCATTCGCCTATAAAATATTATCAACCGCAAATTTAGCCTTGTACTTCTTAGAGCGATTTCTACGATTTTTTGGTGAGGATAGACCGTACTTTGTGTTAGACCAAGTAAAGCCTACAGCAATTTTTTTAATAGAAAATATGATTCGTAGGCCGTTGATAACCTTCCTATTTTTGAATAGGTATTTAACAAGATTTCATTATTACGAATTTCGAAGTCTTGCAGGCCGCAATGGGTAATATCGCAGATAATTGGTAAAGGAACTTTATCATCGTTTTAAGTAACAGAGTCAAGAGGCCTGAGGACGAATATGGTTGCTCAAGATTGTGGTTCTTCAATTAGATTTTTTATTAGGTATATTTCGAAGTTTGGTTTACCTATTTGTAGTTTACCTGTCCGATTACAAGCTAAGGCTCGGTTTGTAGGCTATAAAAGAGTATCCCGAGTCATACTTAAGGCCAAAAATTACCAATTATGATGTCCGTTTTTGGTAAAAAGGCCATATACCTACCTGCCTAAGAAAACAATACGTGCTTTCTTTGCTGTTACATATATAAACCATCCTGAGGATTTGTTGAAGCTCATTTTCTTATTTGTTGATGTGATAGAAACTTTAACAAGTTTTAGGAAGACGGACCTCTGTTGGAGACCTGGACAATATGAAATGGGAATTGTAGTTCGACGCATTTATCTAGTTCTCCGTTCTCATTCTGGGGGAGTTGCTGCTTTTTAAGCTGGCTATTGATAGAGAAGGTGATGCCTTTCGATGGTATTGCCCCTAGTCCAAACTTATAGGCTGCTCTTGTTATTGCCAGTGCCTCGGCTATTGTCCGGAAGGCGTATTGAAGTGCAGAACGCACATCTATTTGTATGGATTTCGGGGCGCTCATAAAGCAATAAAAGTACCCTTTTTTGGCCGCACTGTCCTTGGAATAATAATAATCAGGTCATGACCGTAGAAAATGTGGCTAAATCTGTTGAGATTATTTTAAATGCTGTAGATGACTATACTGACCAGAAACGAGGAAAAAGTACGCCTCTGACACAGTCGTCGTCATATTGACGAATGGCGGTTTTCAACATGATATTCATTGATATGACGTACTCTCCATCAATATGATGAACAAACTCATGAAAACTTTTTGACAATTGACGAACCGTTTTTCAATATGAAGAAAGTGCATTCATCATATTGATAAATATATTCGTGAAGGTGATGAAAAGGATTCTTCATATAGATGTATGCAATCATGAATACGATGAAAATGTGCATCATATTAACGAATAAATTCACCAATTTAATGAAAATCATTCATGAAAATGAAGAAAGTGTGCATCATATTGATGAAAAAATTTGTCAATGTGATGAATACTTTCATCTCATTGATGAAATTGGAGGGGAGTTTCGGTTCATCGTATTGACGAATTTTTCATAACATTGATGAACAAAGTCGATGAATGATGAACGCATTTTATAATTTTCGAAGTTCATCATATTGAGGAAATCGGTTTCATCATAGCAATGAAAAAATTCACTGGACTAATATTGATGATTTTTTCATCATATTGATTGATGAACTTTTTCATTACTATGATGTAGCTTTTTGGTTCAGTGAACATGACTGACCCATTGGATCTGTTGACACTACCGACTCATGTTCGATGTCATCGTAAGCGCTCCAACGTCTGGGAAGGCACATAATGTAGTTACAATTAACTTGTTCACAGGATATTGAGACGACTTGCATTTTCTGTGCACATATACCTACTCGACTGCAGAGGAAGGTGCCATTTGAAAGTGTCGCTCACTTATTAAACTTTCTATCATTTGGCGTCAGAACTTTTACAGAATGTCGTTGGATTCTCAATATCTATACCTAAAGTATTTTATCCAAATCTTAAAATTTCTAGCTATACCTAAAATAGGTTACATTGTGCGTATTTATAGAACCTATTCGTTAAACCAATTCGAACTTCAGAGGCGGACAGAATTGAAGTGTCTTTTTTTGTTGACTCGTTAAGATTGTTTTTATAAAGATCATCTTTTTGACGATTACTTTGCATCATTAATTTTTCGGAAAATGAATATTTATGGATTTAGAAAAAAATCCCAATTTTTTTTTTTTTTTTTTTTTTTTTTTTTTTTACCATCATCGAGGACACACAAAACACTACGTTCTCTTAGTGTGACCTCTCAGTAACGCTTTACACAATTGTTGTTTGTTGCGCGACTTAGCGTCATCTACCGATCTTCAATCTTATAGACTACTTCAAATATTAAATTAACTTAATCAAAACCCAATGAAAAAACGCAATCTTTAAAATCTAATCTGGATAAGCAAAAATCAATTTCATTGCAGAGATCATTGAATGTGCTTATGCACCTAGTAATAGGCTCGTTGATACCAAAATTGGTTGTGTGCCTTTCTGTATACAATAAGCTTCTAACCCGCAGAGACCTCTGGGGAGCATATATATTTAAAAGATAAAGCAATTCTGGTGACTTAATATGATAATTAATAATATCGCGAACAAACATGACAGAAGTTACAGTGCGTCTGAAACTGAGGGTTTGCAAGCCGACTAATGTGCATCTGCTGTCATAATTAGGAAGCTCATCAAACACATATAATTTACGAACCGCGTATCTCGTGAATTTCTTCTGGACTCTTTCGAGTCTAAGTTTGTGTAAGACATATGGTGAATCCCAAATAATTGATGAATATTCTAAGTATGGCCTGACTAAGGAGCAGTAAATAACCTTAAGGCTATGTACATTACTAAAGTCGTTACTATTACGCATAAGAAAGCCCAACAAAGAGTTAGACTTAGCAATGGCGTAATCGTAATGCAATTTAAAATTTAATTTATTGTCAAATATGACACCAAGATCTTTTACCTCATCATGACGCTGAAGTCTAAGATCATTTATAAAATAATTATGAAAAAGGGGTGCAGCAATACGGTAGGCCGTAAACACCTTGCATTTAGAAACATTAAGTTCTAGAGCATTACGATTACACCATTCCGATAACTTATTAATATCTGATTGAAAGCGAATACAATCAGAAGTATTATTAACCCGAGAAAACAACTTCAAATCATCAGCGAATGACAAAACTTTACAGAATTTAAATATTTCATGGACATCGTTAATAAATAAAATAAATAGCAGCGGGCCCAGATGACTACCTTGTGGAACGCCCGACGTAACTTCAATTACACGAGAAGTAAAATTATCGACCCTTACCATTTGCCTTCTATGGGTTAGGTAATTAACGAACCATTTTAGCATTGAGGAATGAAAAAGAATGAAAAAAAGGAATTTTCAATCTCATTTGGCCAAAAACTACTTTTTCTGAATTAACCCCTACCTGACACCAGAGTATTTAGACTCAAAAAATCGTTCAAATACACACCAAGAAGTGTTGCGTGCTTGCGACTGAAACAGTGCCCAGTGATGACAGCTATTGGGTGGCTAATACAAAGTCTATTGAGAGATATCGAGCTCTTAAAATAACAATGAACGAGTTTGTTTTTTAATTTCTCGTATTTTTGAGGTTCTTTTTGAGGCGTCTTTCGAAAGGTTATTTTTTTACTGGTTTGTGTTAAATTTATGGCGTGTTTTTCAATGTGTTTTCAAATCTTTTTTAGACACGTTTTTTACGTTTTGTTCGAGGAGTTTTCCGACGTCTCCGTTCTTCTCATGGTGAGTACTGGGCGACTTACTGCAAAGCAGATTAGAACCGCGCATGTGTGAGGAGTCTCAAAAGAACCGAATACAGGGCCATAGCGAATAAATAGGAAACATTCTATATTGTCCACAAATGGATCTTTGAACTTGTTTCTTGAGTTCATCAACTATTGTGAATTGTTCATCAACTATTTGCCAAATGCAAGCTACGTTGTATTCAGGCACGTATCAAAGACGACACTTCACCTAACTTATTTAGTGCTCAAAATGTCAATAATTTGATGACTGAATTTTTATATTGAAACATTTTGCTGGTAGCAAGCTATCCAAAGAATAAATCGTCCAGTCGATGACCCCACTGATTACTACCAGTATAGGTATCATCATAGAGTAACCAAACTAGAGGGCCAACTGAGAGCAGAAACGGTATATTTGCCTACAAGCTGTCTGCCATACATTATATTGCATAAGTATTCGTGCATGTACAAATCAAAGGAGCGCCATTGCTGCCACACGAATACTTATACAATATAATGTATGGCACTTCATGCCATTGGGCGGCCATTTTCTGGTGGAATTTCATGTGGGGGCGACTGTGTTCGGCATATTTTGTGCTCATTAGTTACACGGCGTTCACATCACAGTTGAATTTAATATTTGACTTTAGTATTTGACTTTTCAGATTTTGATCTGAGATTTCAGATTTTTGCAGACAAATCGAACATTAAATTCGAATTTTATTGGTTTTTGTGTGTATTGAGGTGGCCGCAAAAATATTTTCTTTCACTTGCACTGTAAATCCATTCCAATTGGTTTTTACACATTTACATTCGAAATAATTTAATATAAAAAATCGTTTCCATACTCGAAAAATGAATAATTTAATTAAAAAAACAATCCTTTCAACGATAAACAATTCGTAACCGACAGCTGTGTGTCATATACATTGGTATTAGTGAAAGTATGTGTGAAATCTGAGAAAAAAATCGAGATTTCTCAGAGTGTCAGATTTTTGGCAAATCGAACATAAAAAGCAATCTCGATCAAAAAAAAAATTGATCTTTTTGCCAAATCGAAAACGACATAAAAGTTTATAAAGTTTATGAACTTCATAAAATGAACTAACACGGATTTTTTTACTTTTGTTAAAAGAGGTTTTGTAACTTGAAACTTTTTTTTTGTATATTTTAAAGAAAATACACTTTTTCTAGTTGCTTTAAGCTTCGAAATCATACTGAAACAAAATGTTTTAACGCCGTTTAGGAAAACATTTTTTTTTATGTAGTGGCGAAAAATATTTTTTAATTTTACTATAAATTATAATCTGTAACTAGTACGTAAAATGAACAATAACATATCAAGTATGCATTTGTTTAATTCTAAAAATGAATTCGATATTGCTTATAATATTGCTGTCAAATTTGTATTCATTCGGCTTTTTCTGGTAAAGGCCATAATACAAAAATCCTCCTCGTAGATCGCATTATATTTATGTGAAATACTCGGAGCAATAAAAAAATGTTTTGATCACTTTTTGTATCCCAAAAGCATAATGAGTGCACTTGTTTTTGTCAATTAATAATTTATATAGTCTTTTTGTTAGGAGTTTAATCACTTTTTTTTGCTTTCCGATACAAATATTTTTTTTTAAAATATGAATAGCATTTGCATTTTTACTGTTCCTAAGTAACATTATTCAATACTCAGTGTAATTAAACGACAGAATTTCCAATCATATTTTGATTTTGTACAAATATGGTGTTAAATAAACAAATTTGGGAACATTCACCAAGCCTAATAGAAATTTATCCAATGTTTATGATAATTATATAAAATTCACTTATGCCTTAGTGTAAGCTGGGTTTAACTTGTATGTTGCTAATTCATTTTTGGAACAACCCCCCACGGATTTCATTTATGCAGCTGCATGAATTTTGCTGTCAAAAATAGAGTTCATACAAATAAAACTAAAAAACAACTGAAATGTGAATGGATGAATAGTTTTTGGTGCCGAATATGAATTGAGAACAAGTTATGTTATCTAAAAAACCATAATCAATATTTACTTTTTGTACATTTATTGTTGTAAATCCATTTACAAATTGTTTGTAATTGAGAAATAGTGCCACTCGGCGACTAATAATACACGTATTCACAGACAGGAAAAAAAGAGCGCGCGAGAGAGGGCTGTCATTCAAAATTTGCTGGGAAAATCGGGTAGGTGCACGGGAAGTTGGCTCTCTAGTTTGGTTACTCTATGGGTATCATATTACAATACCACAAGGCGAACTCTATTCACTGTTGTCAGCTACATTTTCAATGAAGCATGCAGAAAAATTACTGAAAATCAACCAAATTTCGGTTAAAAACTACTAAGTAAAGTACTCCGACAGATTTAGTGGACTAAAATTAACCGATTCAATTTGTTTAAGGAAACTCGGTAAAAAAATAACCGATTTATCTCGGCTGTAAAAACCAAAATAAAACTGTTTGGTTGATATTAATCTAGAAACTTGTTTTTTTATTCCACTCAGTTGTTCACTGTAGAAGAAAACCGTCTTCACTATTTTGAAGCATTATTTATAATGTATTATATCATCGCGCTATAGTCTATCCAGTGTCAGGCGTACTTCGCATTCAATTCAATAGAGTGCAGCACTTGTAGTATTTACTAAGAAAATGATCTCAAATTAGAAGGCTTGCTAAATCAGAATATATTTTCATACAATCGAGTAGACACAAAATTTTGGAGGCCCTTTACAGACTAAATCATCAAGTTTGACAGATACCATGAAATGGGGTATGCCCTAAATTGTGCTTTACTGACAGTCAAACAGAAGATGAAAGAACATGAGTCTACTAAATTGGATCTGTCATGAAGAGTGATGGAATTTTATTTGTAAATATCGACAAAAACTGTTTTGACATACCTACCAATTTAGCAACAGATTTATTTAGAAGCTTGGACTGTTTCTGCTTGGACAAGAAGATGCATTTCAAATAACTGCTACCAGCGTTTTTGTGTACATTAACACACCCGATCGGGTCAATTATCGATCACCCAGTTCTCTGGTGAAGAAACCTCGATCACTACCAACTGACCTCAATATTCAGTGATATTTTTATAAAAATTTCTAAACGGTCGGAAATCGACAGACCCTGGTCTAATGAACATTTTAGCTATACTTAATATTTTAACAAAAGTAAAGTACATAGGAAAAGTTTTAACATTTAATATGGTCTTTTCAGAGTCAGACCAAAAAATGAATCTGATCTGTTGCGTAGTCCTTAATACTAGGAAAACCAAGCTACCAAAATCGGACCGTTTCTTGGGGAAAAGCTGAATTGAGGTATTTGGCTTAGACTCTGGTAATGGAGGCACATTTAACTTTGCCTTAAGACAAAATCACGTAAACGCATGTGTGTTAACGTGGGGTAAGGAACTTTGGAGTCGGTATTTTTAGCATCGCATAAGCAACGCAAACTCAATGAATGTACAACAGCTTAATCAACTAAAATCTTAAGAAACTAAATTCAATCTTCCTTACTAATAATCAAACACTAATGTCGAAGATTAGCTGGTTGCCAGCTTTAGTAAAAATGTACAGCATTAGTGAAACGGTACCAATAAACAATAATGTCGTTTTCCATTGGGACCACCAAAAATCATTTTCAGATCTCAGATTTCACGCGGCTCATGGAACATGCAACGAAATTGATCTGCTTTTGTTAATGGATTAGTGTGTTATTTGACAGCAATATCACCTGTTCAAATTGCATTCGTTTTTGGAAAAATCAACTATGGATATCGACTTGAAAAATGTTTCCCCTGTTGGAGTAGTTTCGGTGATTTGTAGTTTCCAGATGTTGAGGAAGGCAATGAAGATAATAATTCTTACAAAATGATATCCATGGCAAGTTATGTATTTCTTTATTTTGGGTTTCACGAAACTTTGCGCATTCGGTTTAAAACAAAATTCTTAAAATGACGTAAAACAGCTGTTCAAAGTATTTGGTAGATATTTGTGGCAGTATGTGTAAATCTGAAAAAATATCGAGAAGTGATCCGAATCAAAAAAAAATAATGTTTTTTTGCCCAATAGAAAACGACATTAGACCTCCAAATTTGCTGGTGCGACAACTTTCTAAGGATCTATTACATTTTTTGTCATCGCAGAATTAAAATTTCATAATTTGTTTTCGTGAAAAACGAGGTCAATGGTTTATTTCACAACGAGGATTTTGTTCTAAAAAAATATACATAAATTGCAAATTAATTTGCCCAACAGATATCTTTCAAAGGCTTTTTGAAGCTTTTATAAGCAACAAGCAAAACTCAAAATAAGAAATGCACAAAATATCCGCTGATCTGTCAAATATCATATGCAAATAACTAATCGTTTGATCGGACACAATTTTCGATACTTTTAATAGTACGCGCTTTCCTTTTTTTTTAATGCTTCACTATTAATTTCTGATCGAATTTATGACGTTATAAGGTCTCTTTCAAATTATTCAATAAACGGAACACAGTTTATTAGAACGCTTTGACTTATTCGTAGGCCGATGATGCAAATCAAACCTATTGGCAGTCTAAAGATCACATTTGAATCATTAGCAAGTGAATATTTTAGAAAGAATAATAGAATGCTAATTTATTTCCGTTTGAATTACAAATTGCCAAGCTAAGAAACAGTAATTTCAAAAGTATATGGAAGTGTAAAAAAAAATATAATTTGATCTTTTAAAAAACTGAAAGCCGTGGACATTCTTCCAAACAAAAGCTGTCATGTGTTCTCCTCTATGAATTCACACCAAATAAAACAGAATTCTGTATATCTTGAATTCGCACATACTACCTGTTAGTCCTCCAGAAGTTCCTCAATTTTTTATTTCCCGTAGATTTTGCTGAATGTTGATAATAATTCTTGTACAAGGTGGGCCAAAAGAAGTCATCCGATGTTGTTTGGCTCTCATATTTTTTCTAAACGAAAAACTTCGATTCTGTTTTTTGATTATGTTTATTTGAACCTTTAGAATTTTATTGGTCATGTCGAGAAGATGATATCGGCCAAATGGGCGCCGTCACAATTGATTGCCATACGGGCTCGTTTTATGGCATTTTTCATTACTTCGGCGAGAACTTCGGGCGACAGATTCTCGCATTCGTGTCGAATGTTGTCCTTGAGGGCTTCTAGGGTCTCGGGCTTGTTTACGTAAACACGGGACTTCAAAAAACCCCACAAAAAAAAGTCTCGAACGGTTAAATCGGGCGATTCTTGCGGGCCAGTGCAAATCGCCAAAACGAGAGTTGAGGCGACCCGGGAACGCCGCCTTCAGATTATCGGTTGTGGCTCGCGCAGTGTGTGCCGTAGCTCCGTCCTGTTGGAACCACATGTCCTCCAGTCCTAATTCGTCCAACTGCGGCAGAAAAAACTCGGTTAACATGGCCCTATAGCGTGCACCGTCCACTGTTGTCGTTTGACCAGCGGCGTTCTCGAAAAAAATGGCCCGATGACTCCTGCAGCGTGAACAGCGCTCCATGCAGTAACTTTGAGCGGGTGTAATGGCTCCTCGTGTATTACTCGTGGATTTTCGGTGCCCCAGAAGCGATAATTTTTTTTTGTTCACGTACCCGCTGAGGTGGAAATGAGCCTCATCGCTCATTATGATTTTGGTCGAAAAATCGTCCACTTCGTCCTCGAGATTGAAGATGGCTTGGGCGTAGGTAACACGCGTTTAGCGGTCGACAGGCAGCAGCTGATGCACGGACTGGACTTTTTACGGGAACATGCGCAAGTCTTTGACCAAAATTCGCCTTAGGGACGACCGGCTGATGGCTAATTGCGAGGCACGGCGTCTGGTCGATGTTTCCGGCGCCGCCTAAGGTACCTACTGAGAGTTGTTCAAAAAAGTAGGTATTCAGGTATGAGCTGTCCAATCTTAAGTGAACAGATTCTTAAGACTCTTAAGAAAGTATTGGAAAGATCGCAAACCATTTCATTCAATCAAAATATTCGAAATATATATTTCAAGTTTTTGGAAATAAAACAAAAATGCAATATTTTTCAATTTTGTGCATACATTTGCACAAATTTGTGTTTGCTAGACTCAAAACCCAATTGCATTGTAGTATTCCAACGAATAAAATCAGAAAACATTAACAATTTACTAAAATTAGTTTATTAAATTATAAACGCTCAGGCTGAACAATCGGGTATTTAAATTCGCTCCTATTAGGTAATTCGATACCTCCGTTTTGGGTGGTTGCGCAATGCTCGTCTTGGAAAAGACATTTAGGGAATATTTATTTAGCTAATGCCCGAGATAAACATGGGTTTCTCAACATTAACATTTGACCATACAGTTAGCGATATTCAGGCAACTATATTTGTTTATTGGTAAAGGGATTTTGGAAAGGGATTACTGGAGTTTGCGTAAACTGCCAGACTAAAGTTGATTATTGGTAAGGCCGGTTGTCTTTCTGTTTTATCGTTCGTTGGCAAAACAGTACATGCGGGAAATCACCCATAAAAACTCACTTTTCAGGTGGTTAATATTTTTGAAAATAAGTGAAATCATACCGTAATCGGTATGACAAAAAAGAAGCCTGTAAATAAAGTGACTTTAGTCAATGTTCCAAAGCCGCGCTGAATGGCAAACTACGTTGAACTCAGACTCCACAAAGTCTTCAAAGTGGCGCTAAAAATACTCCTTCCCACCATGCAAACCGAAGGTCTACATGTTGTTGAGGCTACACAAAGAAAAATTCATAGACCAAGAAATCGGTTTGAAAACTCTCCCTTACCTAGACCCTTTTCAAAACAAATGTACCTACCCACATTAATCCGTTCGACTTCCAACCATTGGCACAGCTCACGCCAGCAACAAATACTTGTATAATTAACGCGGCTATGAAACACCATCACCTTCGGGCCGTCCCCGACCTCTTCACATCGCCCTAAATCTACGGTCTTTTGGCATCTGTTAGCAGTCATGTTATTTCAGATTGGTAGCTGCTTTATATCGACAAGAACATACCACATCCATCGGCATATTTCCATTTCAACCGGCACACATGGAAATAAAAAGTAAAAAGCTCTAAATTGTGGCGCAGTCACTTCAGCTTGAGCAACGTCGAGGGTGTCATCAACCACCAAACGGCAGCAGAAGCTCTGATCCTGCGGTACCCATGCGAACGCATATAGCCAACCGTCAAAACCACCACCACCAACAACAGAACCGGTGCTGTCATCGCCAAAATTGCATGTTATTCGATTACCAGTGTTTTGCGAGCAGCAGCAGCCAACAGCAACCAAAAAAAAATGGTTTTGTATCCGAGCGATACAAACGAGAGAGCCATTCGTGACACATGAACAAGGACGCTACCATGTTTCGCCAAAAGTCGCGGAAAACACGATGCGACAGCACGAGCAAAAAACAAACCAAGCAAACCAACCAAATCATCGTCTAAAAGAAAAGCCTCAGCAGTTTTCGGCTCGTTATGGCAAATAAAATCATCATTCGTGGCATTCAACACTTGGGCCAGAAACCCCTTTCGCTCTGCCAATGGAGATGATTACTTTGGATTACTTCGAGTTGGAGTTGAACCCTCCCCGAGATAAGACTGGGCGATGTGATAATGCAATCAATTATCCTTAGAACAACACAGACAACAGACAGGCTGCCAGTCTCTCACATGCAAATATCCATCGAAGCACAGCTGCCATCTCTCTTCTACATTTCAATTAATTACGTGCAGATGGGTGCAAAATCAACATAAATCCCTCTATCTGCATTAACCCAACCCAGGCATCCAGCCAGCCAGCCACCCACCCCGGAAAAGATTGACAATTTTTTGTGTTCCAAGAGTTTTCCATCACCACCCACAAGAGCGACGACCGACGACAGGCGACAGCGACAACTCTTCCAAACGATTTCCCAGAAAAAAGAACCCCTTTTGGTTAATCGTTGCACCCGCATATAAGAGTGCCAATTCATGCTATCACCATATTCACCGCCGCACCATCCACCTCCCCCACCCCGCATATATATATATCTATGGAGGAACGGCGAACACCGAACAACCATCGTCGGAAGGTCGCAGCTGCTGCTAATATCAAAGAAATGTGTTGTGTGTGCTGCTGTGTTTTTGTTACGTTTTTCGTCGTTTTTACACTTTGAAGGTGGTCCCGAACCCTATCCCCCCGGCAACAACCTCTTGTGTAAACAGAGTAACCTCAGCAGTTCATGAATGGCAAACACCCAACGCGCCGCCACCCCCCAAAAAAGCTCTCTTTACTCATTTTGGTGTACAGTGGTAGCCGGGCCTCTTTAGCACACCCGAAAATAATCCCCACAGCAGCGGCAGCTGTGCCCGTTCTCACAGATCCTTGCCTGATGGGAAGGAACGAGACGCCGTCGTCGTAGGTAGTTGGCGCGCGGAGCAACTACCCTGTGTGTGAATGAGGGTTGCCTGTCAATCCAAGCTGGCGCTTGGAGCTTTTCTATTTCCAGAATTACTCGATGGAGGCGATTGCAGATGGGGGCCCTCAATGTGCTGTGTGTTCATACTTAAGCCGAAGAAACCGACTGCTACCATCGTTTTGGCCAATTCATTATTTTTGGTTTTTTTCTTTTAGATATATATATTTTTTCAAATTGTGATGGGGGTGTGGAAAAAAGCAGTAGCAGCAGTCTGTTACCATGCACAAAGCACCTTGGGCAACATTAAAACGCCAAAGGAGACTTTGGGCTTTGGGGTGTTTTTCTTTCCTTCACAGGGGGTGTCTGAGTGTTTGTGTGTGGGTATATGTTTGGAATGGGCGCATCGAATCAGCCGTCCGAATCTACATTTCACTCATGTTTTGACAGAGTGAACACGCCATGAAAGTACACAGATGATTTTTTTTTTCGTTGGGCAAAATGCTTTGACCCTGATGCTACCAGGAGTTGGCTTGACACTGATGCGATACGGCCGTTGCCATGCTAAAAATGTGGCAGCAGCTGTTGTCTTAATTAGATTTTCCGAATGAAATATCAAACTGCGGTTATTGTCGAATCGAATAAGACACAATTTATGTCGTTTGGTTGTGCTCTGTTTTGCCAGAACCATAATTGTCCTTAATGGGTCAAAGAGGAGTGAACTTTGAGGGACACATTCTTAATAATCCGATATTCCCGGAAGCAGTCCCTACACAACATCTTCAGAAGAGGTATTTTCTAATTCGCAAAATGAATTGGTGTTATATACAAACTCTGATACAATAAAAACTATGCATCGCCTTGATCTACGTCAATTTCCCTCATTCAGTGTTGTTTATCGAAATTGTCGTTTTTGAACACCTCATTTCAAAGTTGTTTTGACTTTTTGTCGATAGTCTTGCGTTCTTGAATATTCGAGAACAAAAAGAGGAAAATAACTTAGGCTCTTAGGCTGTTTCCAGTGGCAGGTTGTGTCAGTTACTTTAGGAATGGTCTGCTTTTTATCGAAATAGCTCAGTGGAAAAATGTTTGCTAATTCAATTCAAATTCTCAACATGCGAAGGGAAATAAAATGAATGCGCGAGGAAAATTCATGCGAACTACATAGCAACACTGGTTAAATCATAAGATGTAAGTTTTGGTACTAATTTAGAGCTGTCTCCGCCTTTAAAAAGAGCAGCAAAAGCCTCTACGGACTTAAATGGGAATAGACTGCAGTCCGTTTCTTTTTACTTGAACCAAGCAAAGAAATCTCCACGGAAGCTTCTGATTCAGAAAACCAATCAAAAATGTTGTTTTCAGTCAAAAAAAAACCTTATTGAGGTATTTTTTTTTATCCATGTCAGGCAAGGTACCATCTGTGCAAGGGGCTACTGTTTTGTTCATGTACAAAGTCAAAGGCATAGGGGACTAGCCTGTCGGTGTCCAGAATCCAGATCGTAATTTTAAAGACTTAAAATAATCAGGTACCAGAAAACCGGCGCAGTGGCTTGGTGGTTAGTTTCTTGGATTACGGTCTCAGGTTCGAATTCCGACAAAAACCCAAATTTCAACTGAAGTTTTTTTTTTCGCACTTGCAACGACTTTCAAGTTCTTTTAGCTTTAATAATTTTTCTGTTGTGAATCGGAAGCGATGGATTGCTAAAACTTTATGATTTGGAGAATTTTATTTATGAAGGCAGTCATGTACTAACCTCAAGCTTTTCACCGGGCCAAACGTCCCGTAATCTGGGTCGGCATTCTGTAAGGCGAAACGTTCAAAAGTTTTCGTGTGCACGAAAAAAATTGCTTGTATAACATAAGGCAAATCATTCTTGCGCAGGAAAACGTTTGATCCTTTCGCCTTACAGAATCTGACCCCTGCTTTTAGGAATTTAGAGAATTCGTCAGAAGCGCTATGTTTCGCATACCCTTGATACCATTTATCTACTATTTTTACTGATGGGTGGTGATCCAAGGTTGTCCATCACGATGTTTAGTAAGCTTCTTGAGAGCTTCAATTTGGCTTTTCGCCATTAGTGACCTACATTTTTATTTTTTCGAGTATATCCAATGACCCTTATGATATGTATTTGGGTGACCTTAGATATAGATACTTGCATTAATCAGTACATCATTATTATCGTGCACGGTTTAAATCCATGCTTGCATTTGGGGTCCTCGAGCTTGTCCTTACCTTTGTTGTTCTCGATCGATTCGGCATATCTCCGAAAAGCGTTTGGTGCACTTTGTACCTAATCGCAACAACAATGCGGCATTTTAGCCTTGAGTTAGGGCAAAGTAGTTTAAAGCTTTAAGCCTCTATTTACGGACCGAAATTCAGTCTTCTCTCGATTGATGTTCATCTGCAATAATGGGACATATTGGTCCTGTTGTAGAAACTGTTGTGTCAAATACATTTTTGATGATATAGTAAAACATCTTTGACTTGGGGAGTAAGCTGGTGAATGCGTCACGAAAGCGTTACGGAAATTGCGAACGGATGTTGAGAGGGAGATATAAGTTAGTGACGATAGAAAGTGAGAGAGTTACGTTTCGTTTCGTATATTACTGTAGGGGCAAGAGAGACAGGTGTGAGCACACCTTTTCTTTCTCTCTTTCTCTCATAGCCAGTTCACAGTGCAGCAGTGATACCAGATCGGGGGATTTAGCCCTTTTTGCGGGATTTTCTCTCTTATAATAAGCTAAAAGGGACAAAGGGATTTTTCAGACCTCATAGGAAAAAAAACAAAGGGATCTTTCTTTTTGGTCAAATTTTGTTCCTAATTACTCATTTCATTAAAAATAAAAACCAGAGACAATACTGAGACCACCAACTCCGGCCGATTTCCCGTTACTTAGCCTACAAGCTATATTTTTTATGGAGTGTACACATCTGGTGCGCTAGTATTGTTACATAGAAAATCGTATTGACAAATGTCACGAAACTTCAAAAATTCCGGCTCACCAACACACTCCCAGCAGATATGAGACACTTCCGCTGTGGGCAAAGTTGCTGGCAGAGTTCATAGAGTTTTATCCGTTAAATTTGAAATTGTTCGTTACGTGTGGATAATATTTTTTTTTAGGAATAAGTGCACATTTGCTTAAAATGTTCATGAAAAATTAACAATGTAGATTGGTTGAGGGAAAATGAAAATATTTTGAGCAAATTTTCTTCATTATTTAAGAAAAATTTACACACGAAATCGAAGTTAATGATATCCAAAAGCGGAAAATACACAACCATGTTTGTCCTAATATGTTTCTTGTATATAGAACATCAACTTTAGATAGTTTTACTAACCAAACAAATCAAATTATTCGCCTTTTAACAATTTATAATAACTAACCAATGGCGTTCAGTAATGAAAAAATGTGGTATTTTCGAACTCTTTCACATTTCCCCACGGTTGCCGAGGTTGGCAGCATTTATTTTTGCATTTTTTGTATGTTTTTGCATGTCACACGGATTCTTTTTTGACATAACACCGATAGGAAAACAAAATGGCGAATTTGAAAAAAAAACTGAGGGGGCCAGCGGCAAGAGGATTGTGAGTTGGGGGTCTCAGTATGGTTTGTCTATGATAAAAACACTTATCAGCCTACGATCAAATTAAATATTTTCATGTTTAGAAAAAGGTCATTCAAAATATCTGAATGCTTTCATTCTCTTTTTTTTATTTCCCTAAACTGTTTCATAAAATAACATATCTGTGAATAAATTCACGAGTATTTTTTTAAATAATAAATTTATTTATTTTGTAAACATTGGAATGTATGTAAAAAAGCCTTACCTCATTCTCAAATCAAATTTCTGTGTCATTTTTGTATGAAAAATCAAGAATAATGAAACTTGAAACCGAGATAAAGTTTCTTTCATACCAGTCATTTTCAAATAATTCATAAGATATTTATTTTATGTTGAATATTATTTTCATTTTAATGCCGAATGCAATCTTATGTTTCTTTTTGTAACGTCTTAAAAATTTATAAGATGTACCTACAATTCTATTTTTGTATTATATATAAACGTATCTTAATTATATGTATGTATTTATTTTTGTTGCTTGCATAATTAATGTATAATGTAACTTGTATTTGTTACTAATTAAAAAGACAGAATTTAATAATATACATGTTTTTTTTAATTTAATATTTCGTGGCATAAATGTGGTATTTTTTTATATTTTGGCGAGAGGTGCGAGCACACAATTTTCTTTCCCTCTTTCTTTCATAGCCAGTTATTTTTCGTATATCTAAGGCACAGTGCACGACTATTGCACGGTTGCTTCATTTAAATGCTACCTTACTGTTTCTGAGTGAACGCATTGCATTATTTGCATATGCGTCATCACCATCCATATAAACCTGTTTTATTCATCATTCAAACAATCACCGAATGCACTCATTTTCTTCTTTTGACAGATGGTAAACTTCAAAATATTTTGTGTTTCTATTTATAACTACATTGAGATATGGATAGGTTAATTAATCATATTATTTATATACAGACATAAAACTCTAATTTGTTAAAGGTTTGTTATAAGAAAGAAGGATCGAAAATGGTAGATGACCCCACGCCTTCTAGCAGCTGGTAATTTTATGCAGAACATTGTTGACGTTTTTTAATTGTTTAAAGACTGACAAAGTTCCTACTACGTTCCTTATTGAATTGAAAGGCTTATGTTTTCTAAAAGTTTTTTTTTAAACAAGCAATTATTTTCAAAATTAAAAAAAATTATTTGAGTTTTTTTTTTTTGCAGGTAGCAACTGTGGCCTATTGTCTGTATCTGTATCACACTGTAGGAGCAAGAGAGAGAGCAGTGCACGAGATATATCAAACGATAATAGGCCACTTGAGCTTATTCATTCCATCCCCATTAAATTATAATTACCTTTTAACATTTGGGACACAAAGTAAAACAATACTTTGTGGTCTCTCATTAGAACTATTCGGCGACGCTCTGTCGAACGTTTGTTTAAACAATCCATAACATTTTATGGACCGACACACTTATCAATTCGAAATGCCTTCTGCAATTAAATATACTTTGTCACCAATGACAAAGATTCCTCGATGTCGCTTTGTCGAACACTTGTGTAAACAAACACAATGTTCGGACCGACGATTGTGTTACATACCGAGGTAACATTTTAGATGAAGAGTTTTGACCCAAGCAGTCGTAGATCAACCCGCGAAGTAAGAACAATTCACTTTCCATCTTCAGTCCCCGAAGATAGTAATAAATAAATATATTTTTTTGTTAACCCTCTCAATTAAATAGTTTTCTCACGCGACTAAAATGTCCCGTGCCAAGCCAGGGTAAAAAAAAAGACTCGAATTAAATTTTGAAACAACAGAAACATTATTAAACCATTTATGCCGGGATACTACACACAGTTTGTGTAGTTCACCTGTATTTATAGCCTTACATTATTCGCAATTTTAATCGGCAGACATAGTGTCAGCGATTTTACATTTTTCTGCGAATGTTTAAATTTTGGATGGACTACTTATCATTCTAGGAAATTGACCGGATAAACGTGTCATATTGGTCGTCAACCGCTGGCAAAGGTGCTGGCGTTGGCATATATGTAACTTCTCGCTCCTTAAGAGTGAAATTCTCCTGAATTTTATTATTTAAGTTGATTCTTATCCTTTTTTGTTGTATACAAAGACATGACAATATTGAAAACATAATGAAAATTATTACAATGCAAGTCACATTTATTTTATAGGATACATTTTTCTGAAATTCTATTTCTTTTATTTCCTTAATATTTTCAATCTTCTTTAGGATAATTTTGCCAAATTTTATTGTTTCGGTAAAATTTAAATTTTCTTTATAATTTGGATAATAGAATCTTTGTTTTTGTATATGCTTTGGTATATGCATTAGAATATTTTTGATCTAAAAAATACAAGGTGCAATTGATAAAATTGATTAGATAATTTCCTGTGAGATTTATATCTCTATCGTCACATGTTTGGTTTATCTTTATGTTTACATTTTTGATGAATAAGCTTTCGTCATCTAAAGATTCAATTTCAGTTTGATCATTTTTGATTAATTTACAATTTTGTTTTATTACGCAATGCTTACTTTCAATTAATTCATTTAGACTTTTGTCTTTCTCATATTTGTAAGTCTTATTTCTATGTTCTATAATGAATTCTTTATCGGCAATAATCTCTAGAAAGTGTTTATTAGGAACAGGAGTTAAAAGTTTGAGAGGTATGGTTACATAGTTCTTTGGAATTTTTAAGGCGAATATTAACATGTTATCTTTATAATTTGCTACTCCTAGTCTGATTTGTTTCAATTTAAAAAAATCTATTCCATATGATTCTATTTCTTCGTTGGTGAGAATGTTGGGGTGAAGGATGTTGTTTCTAGCTGATACTATATTATCTTGTATGTGTTCTATTTTAGACTCGATATATTTAAGTTTAAATAATTGGTCAAAATAGATTTGCTTCATCACTAAGTCTCTTTCTACTCTCTGAACGGTGTTAAGTTGTTTTAAAATTGTTTCCCTATCATTACTAATGGTATCCTTAAGAGTGTTAAATGTATTGTTAAAATATTGATTAATTTTAATTTGATTATTAACTGCAATAATGGCATTATGGTTGTTCTTTGCTACTATATCTAGGTGATCTTCTATAGTCTGTCTGTCTTCGTCGTCCATTGTTCCGAATAACCATTTTTGTGTCGTACCCACTACGTTAATAAGACCTCGACGTTGTCGGTTTCGTAAGGGTACTAGAGTCATAATTTTATGTATGATGTTTGAAATTTGTTCATTCAACATTTGTCTTTGTTCGAGTTGTAGTGGGGCTAGATTACTAGAAATATTTTTAACTAATGCTATTATTTCAGCTGGGTATATTATGTGTAGTATAATATCCGTCTCGTTTGTAATGATTACGCCAGTCAGTTGAAGTTTTACGTATCCGTTCTGTTCGTTTATCATTTGTATGTCAAGGAGGTGTTGCCCATTAATCTGAGTAGTCACTGTCTCCATGTTATTATCTGTAAATTTTAACGGTCGCTTAATATTTGAAGGATGTATATTTTTCAATTGAGCTTTCTTGTATTTTGGCTCATGCTTGTGTCTAACTGCCCTATAGTTTTTAATAAAACCTGTTGACCTCTGCTCTTCATAGTCCTCTCTAGTCTTGTTTAATTTTCTAAGTTTCCTTTCTTTTGTTTTCTCTATGTTCTGGCGAATTCTTTCTACATCAATCTTATGAGTATGTGCGTCAGAAGGATTGCCTTTGATAGTAGAGTGGAATCTATGATTATAATTTCTTACGGCTTTCTGCATAATTCTTTTTACTGAATATTTATTTTTATTAAATGATATAATTCTAAATTTTTCTGCTATGGTGTTATGGAAACGTTCAATGTCTGCATTACCGGTGTGACTATTTGGCTTGGTTAAATGAAGGGAGATTCCCTCTTCCTCTAAGAATTCCTTTATCTGAATAGCTTTGAATTCATTATCTGCGACTATTTTATTTGGTTTCCCTAGTTTTGTGAAATGTTCTTCTAGTTGATCAATTATAGTAGTGTGGTTTCTATCTGTTAAATGATATCGCCCATTGAAACATAAAGGGGCGTAACTGATATTTACCAATTTTACAGGAGAGCTAAAAGAAAAAAAATATATTTTCCTTCGTTAAAGTATATTTACATTTTTGGGGTTTTCTTACTGACCAAATATTTGTATTGTTTTAAAAATAGTTCAGAACTGGTATTTTATCTCGTTTTCTGAATTCTCCTTTTTAAAGTGATTTTATCGCTCTGGAAAGTCAAAAGTTATCACTTACGCCTCTTTGTCTTGCTTCGGAATGCCGGATAGTTACTTACGACCAATGATTTAAACTGAAATAAGGTGTTGTTTTTTAAGTTCTCATGAATAAAACTAAACAATGATTTGTTGTTGTTGTTTATTTAATGTGGTAAGTTTCTATAAAAAAGTTTGTGTTCATCAAATCGTATGACAGGGTTTGGTCCTTCAGTTAATGATATCAAATCTTTGTATTTTGCAACGGGAACTTTAGGCGGTTCTTTGTTTAGATTTTTTAAATCTTTGCTAAACGACTTGTCAGACATTCTCTTTAATGATATAGATCTATAAGACTGACTGTTGTGTGATGTTTTAAATTCTATCTTTCTAGGACAGTCTTTCTTTACTCTAACCTCTTTAACTTCTGTCCAATTGATCGGACTGCCTGTTTCATTATCTTTTCTTTCGTTTAGGATACGTAGGTTTTTTGATACCTCCTTGAAGTCATAGACGTCGCTTGACTCAAGTTGTTTGACAATATAGGGTTTGCTGCTTCTTGCTAACCGGATTATAGGCAAAATTTGAGATGGTAGGAAGAGATCTCCTGCATGATCGATGGCATATGAAATCGCACTATGAGCAGAGTCACCTTCATTTTGCCCATGACTGGTTTCGAAATATCGCAAACTGATTACTTGAATAGGAAGCTTCATAACTGCCCAAAGTAGCATGGCCACCACGATTGTGTTTTTGTTTTGGCCGGCACAGCCGTCACTGAAGAGATCAAAGTGAGTGACTCCATTTTGAGCGTATAGTGTCAAAAACTGAAAAACACAGGATGATATTTCGCATGCTCCTCTTTTACTGATGGCCTCGTGCCAGAAGTAGCAGTGGCAATCTTTTGTAGCCAAATTGTATATGGTGAAATTGAAGTTTGCAAATCTTCTTTTGTAAAATATTGCACCTTCATTAGACTTAGGTAGATAAACAACTTGCTGTAGGTCAAAAACTGCAACGACGTGCTTTTTGTTTTTCATTGCCAAATTTTTAAGAGTTTCCTTAATTTGCCTCACTTTGTTTTTCTCAGAAGTATGAGCATTGAATTGTTTCTCTAGTTTATCTTTGACTTGACCATCTCCTTGCTTGTATGTCATACACAAACTGCACTGATCCTTCTTTGGTCGGTGGAAGCTAAGGTTCATTGATTTGAATACGTTGAGGTAAGTACGGAGGCTTGCCGTTTGATTTATAGAATTTTCTTCCAAGTACATCCGGTACAGTTTACTAACGTTTAGATCTGCATGTAAAAATTCTTTTGATGTATTTGATCTCATGTAATGTGATTCAACTCTGTCAAATTTATTAATGTGCTTTTGAATACCTTCTCTCAGCCTCTTATCAGTTTCAATTTGAGTTTTAGATCGCCCACCTCTTTTATCTTTGGTAATTATGCCTGTTTCCTGGATTTTTTCTAAAGTTGTTCTCAGCGTTTTGTCAGTTACCCCCAAAGTGTTTAGAAAGAAAACTTTGCAGACAGTTTCCTTTGCGCCGTTTAGAGGAAGGCTATATTGAATTGTATTTTGCCTTCTTGAGTTGGGATTATCCGTCATTGTTCTTTTTTTAGTTTCCCTTTTTGTAAATCTTGCTAAATATTCTCGCTGTAAACTTAAATCCTTAAGTCCCCAGTAAGCATCAAATATTTCCTTCCTGTTTTCATCAGTAAAAAGTGAACATTTTCTATTGGATCTTTCACAGGCTGGTCCATTGCAACGGTTTCTGATTGTTCTTGGAGCAACCAGGTTGAAGCTTTTGTGTTGCGTATAAGACTTTCTCAAGTCCTTCTTCTCTTTTATAAGGTTTATTCGACGTTTTTTTCCTTGAGGTCTATCCCCTTCACGTCTGGACCCCTCCATGGGGAAGTCTTCTGGTTGGTTTTCTCTTTGTGTATAGTTTCCACTGTGCAAATTACATTCTTGACTCTCATCAAAGTGTTTAAAACACAGAAGATTCAGACAGCGAAAACACGCTGCAAATATTTCATCTTTGCAATTCTTAGACTCGCATCTGTTACTTAAACATCTGTCGTTCATCTCTCTCTTGTCCATCTTTTGATTCTTGTTCGCTCGGCTATCCTCGTCACTTGACATTTCCGTATTATTTCCACTTTCAAACCTATAATCAGGATCATCAGCACCACTATCGTTAAAATCATCATCAGTGTCGCTAGGGTAATCGTCACAAAGCAATTTTTCTATGTCCTTTTCATCCATTTTTTTTTATTTCCTTTATTGTTGCTGATACAACCAACCTGTGAATAAGGAGAAACACAATTATAATAAGTATATAAAATATAGTTATATAATTATAATATTTATAATATATAAAATATTGTATAATATACAACATGTATATGTAATAAATAATATAATATATAATATATTAATATGCTAATTATCGGTCACATCACTTACGCCCGTTTTGAACTCAAAGAGTCTTGGAAACTCAAAGAGGCGTAAGCTCACATACGCCTATTCGTCCTCCGAAACAATTACAAAATATCACTTCCGCCCCAGAACAAAAAAACGAAATCTTAACAATAGGTTCAAATTCACTTACGACCTTTTGCGATGCCAAAGAACTTGCTTAAACAATTTGTTTTATGTAATAATTCACAAAATGGGATTTTTGTTACTTACGCCCCTTTGTGTTTCAATGGACGATATGCTGAACCAAATTTAGAGAATTTATCTATTATAGTAAGAAAACTTATTTTTCGGATTACATAAGTATCAATATGGATTATTTGATTGATATCGGTGGGTGTTTCACTTTTCTTAAATTTGGCTTTTATGGGGTTGCGGTCATATTTGACTGCTTGGCAAATGTCGCATTGATTGATGACAATGTGGATAAATTCCATTATATTTGGAAAATATATTTTATATTTTATTTGATTATATGTTTCCTGTATTCCAGAGTGCTGGCTTTCTTTTACGTGGTACAGGGATATCTGTTTAACGACTTCTACCTCTGTTTCGATGTCTTGTGCCCTAAATGAACACTTGACAAATTTAACTGAATTATCATTTGAATACATATCTCTTATTTTTTCTTGAAGAATGTTATAATATTATCTGTTAGTTCTGAAAATATGCCTACTTTTCCCTTTTTTTATAAATCTCCTTAGTATGTCTCCTAATCTATCAAAATCATGTTCTGCTATATATATTATCCTTTTACTATGCAAGATCTCGATTTCCTTTATTTTGTTATTTGTTAGTATTATCTGAGTTTTGTACTTATTGACAATATCTTCAACAATTGGGATATGATCCATTAGTTCTTCCTCAGCCGAATGTACTGTTTCATTCGTTTCGTCTTCTTCTATATTGAACAATAATTCTGATATTGAATCACTTTGGTTACCTTTGAGCGAAAAATTTTCTGTAAGCGTGGGATTCTCTCCCTCCTTAGATTTAACGTCCTCGTTAACCTCTATTCTGCTAAGAAAATCAGCTACCCTGTTTTCTTTACTTTTAAGATACTCTATTTCAAATTGATATTCTCCTAGTTTTAGAAGCCACTGTTGATGTCTAGGCGACAGATCTTTTCCTCTATATTTAGCATGAAGATATTTAATTGGCTGGTGATCCGTAAAGATCTTGAACTTATTGCCGTAAAGGTAGGGTCTAAAATATTTTACTGACCACATTATTGCTAGGAATTCTTTGTCCGTAGCTGAGTAATTAATTTCATGTTTATTGAGAGTACGCGATGCGTAGCAAATAGGGTGTCCCTCTTGCGAGATTACTGCTCCAATCGCGTAATTGGATGCATCAGTTGTTAGAGTAAACTGCTTTTGAAAATTGGGGTATCTTAATATTGGATGACTACTAATTAGTCCTTTTAATTTTCCAAATGCCTCTATGTAGTTTGGATCGTTTGTATTTATTTTGGCATTTTTCTTTAAGTATTTCGTAATAGGTTGTGCTACCTTAGCATAATCTCGGATGAATTTTCTATAATATCCTGTTATTCCTAAAAAGCTCTTTATTTGTTTTTGGGATTTTGGGAGTTCTAATTTTTCAATGCAAGCTATCTTGTCAGGATTAGGTTTTAACCCGTCTTTTGTGAGGATGTGACCTAAGAATTCGGTCTCTCGTTTCATAAAATTACACTTATCTACCTGTATCTTAAGTTTTTTCGATTCTAATATTTTAAAAATGTCTGTTATAGATTTAACGTGTTCTTTTAATGTTGTGCTAAAGATGAGTATGTCATCTAGATACACTACACACGTCCTATTTATATGATCTCTAAGAATATCATTCATTAGTCTCTGGAATGTCGCAGGGGCATTCTTTAAACCCAATGGCATTCTTATAAATTCATATATAATCCGTGGGGGGTAACAAAAGCTGTCTTTTTGCGATCTTCTTCTTTGATCAAGATCTGGTGATAGCCTTTGGCAAGATCCAATGTAGTAAAATACTGTGACTTCCCAAGTTTGTCTAATATTGAATCAATATTAGGCAAGGGAAATTTGTCGTCAATAGGTCTTTTTTATTATGCTCACATGATCTATATAGATCATTGATTTCCACGGTTTACAACAATAGTACGAGATCCAACTTTTGTTGTAAACCATGGAAATCAATGATCTAAAGGGTGATTTTTTAGCTGGTTTGGTTTTGGCAACACTGGTTTTGACAGCTGACGTGTGTTTAGTACCTTGTGTCACTGTCAAACAGCTTCAGTTTGGTTTGCAATTTAACCATGGATCGTCTTACAAATGAACAACGCTTGCAAATTATTGAATTTTACTATCAAAATTCGTGCTCGGTTCGAAATGTTCATCGCGCGCTGCTTCCATTTTATGATCGGCATTCTCGACCTTCTGAGCAGTCTATTCGGAAGATTGTGAGCAAATTTCGCACCAAATTTACTTTGTTGGACATTAAACCACCAACACGTTTACGTACTGTGCGTAGTGAAGAAAATATTGCGGCCGTATCAGCTAGTGTGACAGAAGACCGCGAAATGTCGATTCGGCGCCGTTCCCAGCAGTTAGGCCTTTGTTACAGCACTACGTGGAAAATTTTGCGGAAGGATTTGGGCGTAAAGCCTTTTAAGATACAGCTGGTGCAAGAACTAAAGCCAGCCGACCTACCACAACGCCGAATTTTTGGTGAATGGGCTCTTGGAAAGCTGGCCGAGGATCCGCTTTTTTATCGAAAAATTGTGTTCAGCGATGAGGCTCATTTTTGGTTGAATGGGTACGTAAATAAGCAAAATTGCCGCATTTGGAGTGAAGATCAGCCAGAAGCATTGCAACAGCTACCAATGCATCCCGAAAAAGCCACTTTTTGGTGCGGTTTATGGGCCGGCGGCATTATTGGGCCATATTTCTTCAAAGATGATGCGAATCGCAGCGTTACTGTCAATGGTGAACGCTACCGAGCGATGATAACAAACTTTTTTTTGCCCGAAATGGAAGTTCTTGACTTGCATGATATGTGGTTTCAACAAGACGGTGCCACATGCCACACAGCACGCGAAACAATGGCGCAATTGCGAGGCGAGTTTGGTGAACAGTTAATTTCACGTTTCGGGCCGGTCAATTGGCCGCCTAGATCGTGCGATTTGACACCATTAGATTATTTTTTGTGGGGGTATGCCAAGGCTAATGTGTATAGGGACAAGCCCGCTTCGATTGACGCACTGGAAGCCAACATCCATGCATTCATTCGTGAGATACCGGCCGATATGTGTGAAAGAGTATGCCAAAATTGGACTCAGCGGATGGGCTACCTGAGACGCAGCCGCGGTCAACATTTGCATGAAATTATCTTTAAACATTAAATTGCAAGGTTCAAACTATCGATTCAAATAAATATTTCATTCATTTTTTCGAATTTTTTGTGTTTTTTTTTTTAAAAAAAGTTCTAAACCTCTTAAAAAATCACCCTTTATATAGATCATGTGAGCATAATAAAAAAGGCCTAATAGTAATTTCGTTCAACTTTCGATAGTCGATTACGATACGAAATTTCTTTTTCCCTGAGTTGTCCATTTTCTTTGCTACAACTATGAGTGGACTCGAGTATTTAGAATTACTCTTCCGAATAATTCCCTGATATTCCATATCATTAATTTGACGTTTCACCTCTTCGTCATGCATTGGGGGGTATATGTATAATTTAGCATTCACTTGTTGATCAGTCGTTGTCACAATTTCATGCTCAATTTCTGAGGTACTTGATAGTTTGTCTCCTTCTTTGAAGAATAAATTACTAAATCTTTTTAGCAGATTCTCTACTTCTTGACGTTCTTCTTTGTTAAGATGGTCTAATTTTATATGGTTGGTGCTAATATCAGTAGTTTCTAGGGAACATATTTGATTTAACAAATATGGGGTGTTAATGAACCTTAAGCACTGACTGTTTAGATAAATATTTCCCTCTTCTAAGTTTATTAAGGTATTTAACTTTTTAAGTAAGTCCATACCAATTATGAACTGATATCCTCTATTACAAAGACGTTTGACTTTCCATCTGATAAGGGTGTTGGGTGTTGATACCTTGAATTCTTCCGGTACCGGTGTATGTATTTCATACGAAATTGTGTCCCTTCCAGTCACTGTAGTAAAGTGTATTGGTTCAATAGGAATTTTCTTAAATTCAGTTAATCTATCATCTACTATGCTTAGGGTTGAGCCTGTATCTAATAAGGCTATAAAGTTTTTTGAATAGATGGTTATATTAATTTGTGGTAATTCGTCCGAGGCTAGTTCATAAAAAACGCGGGACTTTGTTCATTTTGATTTCTTATTTCTTCGTGACTTATTTCCTGAGGCATTACCATTCTTTGTTCAGTCGTCTCCTGTTGATGGCTATTTTGGCCCGGAGATGATCTAAAGTGTCCTGAATTTTGGTTCTGACCCTGAGAGTTATTTATTTGTCTACTAATGTCGTTTCCTTGGATATTATCAACTTCCCTGTTTTCCGCTGGTGGGTTTGGCCTATCGTTTTGCTTATATTGCCCTGAGAAGTTCCTTTGTTGTCCCTGATTGTTATTCTGTCTGTACTGTCCTGAGTAGTTTCGTTGTTGTCCCTGATTGTTATTCTGTCTATACTGTCCTGAAGGATTTCTTTGTTGACCCTGATTATTTTGACGATACTGACCTGATCTATTATGATAATCATCAGTGTAATTTGGTCTCCTTTGCTTTTCTGGTGAAACGATTGCTTTTGGTCTAACTACTCTTCTAAATTCCGGCCTAATGCAGGAATCCTTAAACCTTCTCTTCCTCATCATTGAAATTATTTTATTCAAATCATTTTCTTCATATATCCTATCTAACAATGTGCCTTGTGCTATTTCTTTCGCGGTGTTCACTAATATCACTCCGACATTACTTAAATCTATATAATTATCTTCTTTATAATATACAATTAATTCATCTATTTTGTATTTAATACTTTGCAATTCTACTGCTAATTCACTCACCGTGTTAACCTTTAGATTTGTAATTTTCTTGTAGATCTCATGTGGTTCGGTGTCCGGTTTGTATCTAAGCTTTAGAGTTTCCTTGATGGTAGTCGAATTGTCGGTCTCGGGTATGTTGATCACAGCGTTCTTCGCTTCTCCTTGAATCTTCTCGTGGAAAACAGCTCTCACTAGAATCTTCTGTAGTTCTGGATCTTCTACCTGACCGAGGTAGTATTCTACACAGCTGAAGAAGGAATTTATGGTGACGTCTCCTTGTCCGGTAAATATGGACATATATCGGATATCTTTCAGAATCCTTTCCCTCTCCTCTCGGTTTCCTCGTTGTTGGAGTTGTACGTACGCTGTACGCACTTGCTCTAGTTGTTGAGTTCTGAGCTCCAATTCAGCGATTAGTTGGTTCTGGTTCTCCATATTTCTGTTGCTATCGTGAATTAGTTGTCTTTTCATGAACTTTCACTTCAGTTGTAGTTTTTTATTTTGTTTAAGCATACACACTAATCTTTGTCGATTTTATTGTATGTGGACATTTGTTGCGAATTCTATCACGAGTTCTCACTGGGTAACGTGTTTATTAACTAAGATGTTTTAAACGAATTGTTTTGGAACACTTATTTTTCATTAATTTCACACGACGTAAATTCGTTTCACTGGACTCTTATTTTATAAGAATCCTACCGACTGCGCCACTAAAATGTCCCGTGCCAAGCCAGGGTAAAAAAAAGGACTCGAATTAAATTTTGAAACAACAGAAACTTTATTAAACCATTTATGCCGGGATACTACACACAGTTTGTGTAGTTCACCTGTATTTATAGCCTTACATTATTCGCAATTTTAATCGGCAGACATAGTGTCAGCGATTTTACATTTTTCTGCGAATGTTAAAATTTTGGATGGACTACTTATCATTCTAGGAAATTGACCGGATAAACGTGTCATATTGGTCGTCAACCGCTGGCAAAGGTGCTGGCGTTGGCATATATGTAACTCGCGCACATTTTCTTTCTCCCTTCCTTTCATAGCCAGTGCGTGAAATATATATAAATATATATGTATATCCACATATAGGTGGAGCTAAAGAAGTTTAATTCAGTCCTGTGGTATAAAGCACACTCGTTTTTTTTTATTCAATTTGCTCAGTCATAGTGTCACAGATTGTCCATAGAGTTGTTGACAAAATTTGTGAAACCCCAACCCGACCCCAAAAAAGAAAAACTCACAGAAAACGAATGGTTGTGAGAAGCTAGGCCTAGGTCCCTACGAACCTGTTGCGCCACTAATTATTTATTTTTAACAGTGCTCAGCGGAATCCTTCTTACGGCCGTTTGTGAGTCACAATTTAACCGTCTTAAAGAGCTGAGCAAGAGCCAGAGCATATTAAAAGAATGAAAGGGATCATCTGAAGATGACGAAAGGTTTAAAGAATGTTCAAAGGCCTACTTATGAAGAGCTACGTTATTTTTCCATATATCAATGCAAAGCCGGAGTCGTCTCTGGATTTAAAAAGGACGTCCAAAGACTAAGGAATTTGGGATTAGTGATTAACTGCAACATTTTTGCTGGAACCCCTTCTATAAGAGCGTTGCGGTTTAGACGAATCGCTTTTTATTTTCTTTCGTCTATCGGTTTTTTTCTGTTCAAAGCGCCACTCCCCGTCGTCCATAATGCAGCCCAAATTTTTTTTCATATTTTTTTTGTAAAAATGCTTCCAAAAGGCAACAGCCATTTACAAAATTTCAAGGTAAAATAATTTTTTAAATTTGTACAGTCTTAAAAATGTTTGTTTTTTTTTCTATTGGAAGTGCCACGCCCCTTTTCCAATTCCAACTATATTTGAGAAATGATTTGTGCAGTCAAAATACATTGCTAGCTCCATGAGTGTTGAAAAGAGCGTCTTGAGAGTCTTTCTGTGTATGACATTAGCCACGCCCCTTTTGTCTATTACCGCCCATATTTCGCAAGGTTTCTAATATATATCTTCGGTCCGAATTTTGTAACTATGACTGCAAAAGGTGCTAATATATGCATACCGCCTGTTTTCTGTCAGGATAACTGTTTTCTGCATGGGGTGCCACGCCACCTCGGGTGGCTTCGAACTCCCTCCACGTGCCACCACTTAAGCTCCGGTTCATTGCCGGTAACTCTAAACCAAATACATTTCGGAGAACTGCTCCCTTCAATTCGGTAGTCAGAAAAGCACCCTTTTACCTATTCCAAGTAACTCATTTGTTCCCACTCTCCGCAGAACAATATTCCTATCGTCTACAAAAGGCGCGCATATCTGCATGGAACACCCTTTCCCACTTGTCGAAAGTAAAATCCAATATTACCCTTGAAGCTGCTTTCATAACTCCCGACCGTTCAATGTCTGTAAATTGCTGATTAAATTCCAATCCACTTAATCAGGAATCGCAGTGGGTGGACTGGACATGGACACACCACCCGCCTGCAGACATATCTTGTAACCACACACTTGCAACTGACACTTTGCATTGGCAAAAGTTTTTTAATTTATGAAGATTAATAAAAACACCGGTCAGGACCTGCATTAAGCTTACTTACGAATTCATTGTCTCTCTCTCTCTGTGTGTGTGGTCGTTTTTCAAACACGAAACCCCAACTATGCACAGCCACCGTCTTGGCCACTTGCACAGCAGCAGCAGCACGGCGCCCAATAACAACATCAACACAGTGTGTAGCCCAGTGCAACGCTGGCAGAATGACTTTCTGGCAATGGCAGCAGCCCAGCAGCGGAAACAAACTACTACCATGCCAACACGAAACCAGTAGAACAGAAGCCCTGCCTGGCGGAATACATCACAGCCAGTGACAATTAATTTCCATCGCAATTCAATGATTAAAATGGAGGTTTACTTAATCATTTTGGCAAAAACTTTTGCATCTGACAGTTTCATAATTAGGTATTCAAAATCTTTAATAATTCTCCCGCCCGTAACCTCTCTCTCTCTCTCTCTCTCGCTCTGTCTGTACTTGATTCTCTGTTGTGGGGGCCGGGTGCCGCATGCAAATCCGCATATACTGCGCGATGGGTGAGGGTGGCTCTTTTGCACAATTGGCCGGTCGGTGAGGAGGTGGTGTGGGGCAAAGAGAACGACACACACAGAAAAAGCACTGCACAGAGAAAAATAACCATACTCAACATGGTGTACTCACATCTCTACATCGCTTCACAATTTCCAAGCTTTCACAAACACACAAGACTCAGCAAGCAAGCAAGCGGTTCTTAGGAGGGATTCGTGGAAAATTCCATCAAACCCTGCTGCTGCTGCTGCCAACGGTGGTACACAAGTACGACGAATATACTCTGCCAGCTCTTCTGCTGATGACGATGGGAAGGATGCGGCAAGGTTTGGGTAGCCCATTTACATGTGAAATAGTAGCAATAGCACTGAGGCGAAAGGATAAAGGTTTTCTTATTCTATTTATGTTCTATTTTGCTTGAAATTCTTTACCCCTATCCAAACAAACTGACAACCAGAAACGTACGACTCGAAAGAGACTCCATAATCAGTCAAAGAAGGTCGCTGCAGATGTCACCGTCCTTAATTATGGCATCAGTTGCCGATGAAGCGCCAACTGATGATTCAAGAAATGTTATTCAATATATATCTGTTTGGGCTTTTGTACATAAGTCCTGGCACGGCATGGCACGGCTCTATGCCCCTGTAACATACTGACATGGTGAGTGGTTTGTTCTGTCGATTGGAAGGACCTGACTTGGCTCGGTGTGACAGTGATGGGTTATGTACTGGCGGAAACAGGTGTTCAGCGAAAGGTCGACTTGTGGGTGGGTTGCAAATGATGGAATTTCAAACAATTGTTCTCCATAATCGTGGTGGGATTGTCGCTATTCGGAGTAACGTTTACGTAATTGTCGGGAATGAAGTTGAAGCGAATACCTGCGCATCTGGAGAAAAGATTACATGCTGAAAGTCTGCTCGAGTCACATTACAGCACAGGAATCTTTTATTTATGATATAAGGGTCGCATACTTTTAGCTGTCACATTGAGTGGATTATGTTTTTGTTCAAATGTACAAACTGTTGTATTTTACAAGTCGTTTTCGAAATGAAGAAAATAGACAGAGATAAATAGGCATTCATTTGTATTATAGCAAAATAAATGAGATTGATATTAGAAAACAAAAGTTGAGCTATCAAAACCCGTAAAATCAGCCATCTTTAAGATGCGCTGTTATGCGCTTATTGTGACCACTCGCAGTTTATTAAAAACTGCCGGTGAAACTCACGATATTGCCAGAGATTGCCATAAATTTATATAAATACAATGAATTAATTTTGTGGTTTATATTACACTTTTGTGCTATATTTGTTCTTATTATTCAGAATAACTTGTTGTCTATTCCATTGTATACATAGTTTTAGAACGTTTTAATTTGTTAGACAAATTATGCATGGCCCTGCAGTTTTATGCCGATCGGCTGTTTTGGAAAGGTCTTCTTGGGGCTTACAATCTCGGCTCATTGTCAGACGTTAGCGAAAAGGTTTCCATTATCACAAAAAATTAAAACGCAGCTAAATTTAGGAACGCCCATCAGTTTATCCATAAGCCTGCATTTAGTCGTGCAATATAAGAAGAGATTCATAAGCGGTGTGGTAAGAGTGCGCAATTCATCACCGGGTACAATTTTTCGTTCTTTTTAGAATGGTCATCGGTGTGTTCTAAAGGGTTTTTTAACAGAGCGACAGGGACAGCAAACGACGCCGAATTTCTTGCCCCTCTTTTGACATTTCTCTTCAGTAAGGTTTGCCATTTCATGATGGAAAGATATACGAGCCAACAACGAGTCGGAATTATTAAAATTTACTACCGAAATTCGGAGTCAGTGGCCTCAACGTTAAGAGCGCTACGTCCAATTTATGGTCGTCCTAGCAGATCAGCAATTGAGCGTCTAGTGGAAAAATTTGAATCCACAGGCACAGTACAAAATGTTCCCGTGCCAGTGAGTCAAAGAAGTGCCCGTAGTGTCGAGAATATTGCTGACGCTGAGGCTTCAGTTGAAGAAAGCCCAAATGTGTCTCTCACACGTCGTTCTCAAGCGTTGGGCATCTCTGTGACGTCGTTGTGGCGAATTTTGCGAAAAGACCTTGGCCTACATCCTTACAAGATTAAATTGACGCAAGAACTGAAGCCGCTTGACCACCAGAAGCGTCGTATGTTCGTGAATTGGGCTGAGCAACAACTTGAAAATGATTCGGATTTTCATCGAAAAATCATCTTCAGCAATGAGGCTCATTTCTGGCTGAATGGCTTCGTCAATAAACAAAATATGCGGTATTGGTCAGGCAGCAATCCACACGTACTCCATAAGTCATCATTGCATCCCGAAAAAATTACAATTTGGTGTGGTTTATGGGCCGGCGGCGTCATTGGGCCGTACTTCTTCCGTGATGATCAAGACCGGCACGTTACTGTGAATGGGAATCGCTACCGTTCAATGATAACCGAATATTTTTGGCCCCAATTGGATGATATGGACTTGGAGGACATGTGGTTCCAACAGGACGGCGCCACAAGCCACACAGCGAATGTCACAATCAATTTATTGGAAACCAAGTTTGGAGAACGTGTTATCTCACGAAATGGTCCAGTCGCTTGGCCGCCTCGGTCGTGCGATTTGACGCCGTTAGACTAATTCCTGTGGGGTTACGTCCAGTCTATGGTCTATGCCAACAAGCCGGCGACGATTGATGAACTTCGTACGAATATCGAACGTGAAATTGCAGCAGTATCGGCCGATTTATGCTTGAAAACCGACGAAAATTGGGTTCAGCGTCTGGACTTCTGCAAGCGTGCCCGTGGTGGCCATGCAAAATAAATCGAGTTATATACATAGCATCGAACGTACTTTCACAGGAATAAAGAATTTCATTGATATCCGAAACCGTTTTTGTTTTATTTAAAAATACTTTTGAAGCGCTCTTATTGAAAACCCTATACTCATACGCGTTATAAAGCAGCCAGAACCGCTCCGAAAAAGTACAAAGAAATGCAAAAAAAAAAACAATCCTGAAAACTGTCCCAAAACAAGTTCAAAAGGATCACTCCGCGAGAAGGAAAAAAGCTTAGATAAGCCTAAATAGAGAGCCCACGAAATCGCCATAGAAGTACCCAAATATCGACTCGGAAAACACCTCAAACAAATTTATGAAGTCAAAGACGCCAGAAGTGCTCCAAAGAACCACCAGAAACTCATTGAAAAAGCCCCAAGAAACGCTCCAAAAATCTTCTCCATTAACGCCGCAAGTACTCGAAAAACGGAAAGAAATGGACTAAAAAACCGGCCGGAATAGCCCCCGGAAAGTCCTCGAAGGCGCCGTAAAGAAGGCCTACAATAAACGCGAACCCGCTTGAAAAACGCTCCAAAGAATGTCCCAAAAAACACTCTAAGAAACTTCTGCATAAACGCCGCAAGTACCTGCTCGTAGTGCTTGGAAATACTTCCCGAAAAAGACTTAAAAACGATCCAGAACGCCGCAATACAATGCCCACAAAAATAACCTAAAATTCGACGCGAAAAAGCAAAACAAACCCCCATATACCAAAGTAAGAAACAACTCCAAAAAAGCCCCAAAGAGCAAAAAACATTCTAAAGAACCACTGGAAATTCTTAGAAAAAGCCCACAAAAAATAATTATATTCGGAGTTCATGGATATACGCCCCAAAAAAGACTTAACAAGCAATGGTCCAAAAAAGAAACTCTTCCAAAATTCTCTAAAGTACGACGCGAGGAAAGTCAGTAAAAGTCCCTTCAAATGCACCAACGAAATGCTCAAGAAAAGCATAAATAAACTCCGAAAAATTCCTCATGGCGAATAAGGCTCTTAAAAGCCCCAAACAAATTGCAAAAAGTGCGCTAAGAACTCGCCAAAAATCTCAAAAAATAACACAAAACACACCTAAAAGAGCCACAAGAAGAGGCGTGAAAATCGCTCCTTAGAACCCCAATTAATTGTTAAAAACAAGGACCGGATTAGCACCAAGAAGCTCCTCGAAAACGCCTGAAATAACGACGCTAAAAACGCCCCAAAAAACTATTCAAAGAAAAATGTCCAAAGAAATGACGCGCAAAACGCTCAAAGAAACTGTGCAAAAGGGCCGTAAAAAATCCCGTGGAAAAGTCCGAAGAAACTTAGTACCCATAAAAACGCTCCTTAAAAACCTTAGGAAACAACCCGAAGCACACCCCGAAAATGACGTAAGAAAACTATACCCAAGAAGCGTCGCTAAAAAATGCTCCGAAATATTCCCAAATAACGAAGCAAAAAATGGCAAGCGATTGGAAAAACCTCAAGAAACGCCCAGAAAATGAGAGCCCTGGACAGAACAGATCAGATATACGTATCATCAATAAATAAACTCACCCACCACCGAGAAGGTATTACACCAGACTTGGCTACAATTCTGCGGTGGGAATCGGTAGCTAATGGATCACCTTTTGGATTTCCTGCTTCGCCAACTTTTCTTTGCAGAGGTGAGCATCACTGAACAAAATTTGACTGTTAAAAAAGGTGGATCAACTTAAGTGTCACCCAATCACTGAACTCACGATGTACGGTCTTTTGATTTGCCAAAAAGTACTGAATAAAAAATGGTGCCAACTGTGTTGAAAGGCGTTAAGATCAAGGATGATACCACCGTTGTTGCTGTTGACTAGATATTCACGAAATAGAGCCCTCAGGTTGAAGCTCTTGCCAGATTCGATAACGTGGTAGAACTGATACGACCTATGTAGATCGCATGTAACAGCACAAGTACGTGACAAGACCAAGGATTTGTTAAAAACCAGCTCAACGAATGTGGAGTAGGTACTCAAAATTTACATTTTAGGATCCAAGGTATATTGCCAAGAAGGCGTCACTATGCAAGAATCAGTCTGCGAATGGAGTCCAATCAACAGTGAGTTTGAATCCGCCAGCAGGATCCTGCTGTATGAATTGGTCAGCTAAGCCTCTGCCCCCTCTGGGCCGGGACACTTATAGCGAAGAATGAAATAGAACCTCCCAGCGTTCGGGCGGGCTTAGAATAGTTTCGTCCGAAGCAGAATGTTTTATAGGTAAAAACCCCCATAAGTGTTTTTCGACCCTTGTAATAGGCGGAAAATTGAACATACAATGGTTATGATGATGGTTCCATCGATTTATCTACTTCAGGCAAACCTCAGAATGAGGTTTGAGGAAAGAAAGCACAAAGGTGTGGGTTGACACATCCAAGGATCAATGGCCCCATGAACTAAACTGTCCCACCCACGTTTGGACAAAGAAAATACACCACCACGAGTCAGCCATCGAAAATGTCGCCGCGATTTGGTCACGGTAGCTCACCCTTCTGAACTTATATATTATTATTATTATATTAGAAGATGAGGAAAAAGACGGCGAACCAGCTTAGCCCGCTGTTCTAAGACGCCTTAAGTTCAAATCAGAGGACATCTGTTTGGAGGTATATGTTGATTCATGGCGCGTGTGCAGAACGATCTGAGAAGAGTCCAAAGAGTAAGGAGAGCTAACGTAAACACAAAAATTTAGATGACAGCCCAGCGAATTCGTACCTAGGGTAGATTGCAGTTTGATTTCCTCAATGACCGACTTTATGACTTGTTTGCGTGCATTGCTCCTTACATCTCTAACTATTAAAGGACATTCAGAGGCACGCTCTTCGAGAGGAGACATTCAGAGGCACGGTGTTCGAGAGGGAAGATAGAAGCTTACAATAAATATTTGGATAAACAAAAAGTCTGAGGTATAATTATACTTGGACCTTCCTTTTGGGACCGTCACCGACAACAACTTCAATCGAATAAAATTATTCTTCCGATGGCAGAGTTGGTGTTTTAGGTGACCTCTACCTTAGTAGGGCCCCATGTCCTGACTATTTACTTCGTCGTTCTACTGCAGTTTTCAGCACCAAGCCTCACCTTGGCTGGCATAGAAGTAACGCGATGTAACAGCAATTTTGTGGGACGCATCCCCTAACTTAAAGTATTTGTTCCATTGCCTAGTAAAAAATTCCCTACAGTCTCCCAAAATAAATGAATTTCGTTTCTTTGTCCAGTTTTGTCACGTAAATGCGTATTTTATATCCTCAACCCCCCTCCTTTTATAACGATTGATTTAAATTTCCAATACGCTGGGAACAATTAACAGCTGCAGGCTGACGAATTTTTATAAGCGGCGCGGCGCAGCACAGCGATTAAATGCTGCCAAAAATATGTTATTGTTGCCACAGCAGCGCGGTGGTAATGGTGGTCATCGGATATAACAGAACCTTCCTATTGAGGATATTTTGGCGCTAATAGCACGCAAAAGTACCACCAGGATGGTGTTTTTTTTTTTTTTATTTATTTTTTTTTTCTATCCAACCCGAGGTGGGGGTATGTTGCAATTAATCTCCATAACCGGTTGCCGCGAAAAACGTTTTGTGGTTTCACGCCATGTTCCCGAAAACGAGTCGAAGCTTAAAAATCCGTGCAAAGCATTTCACGCACTTGTGTTCTCACATGAGCAAACTCACCGACATGGCACATGACGTTGGCCATTAAAATGTTCCAGTTCCAGTGTGCTGTGTGCTGTGTGCTGTATTGGCCAGGAACTAAATGGGTTTGGGGGGAAGCAGGAAGGGTGGACATTAAAAATGTCCCAATAGCGCTTGGCGCATTAATTGGGTGGTTGGAGGCTGATGGTGCGAGGATGGATGATTGGTGAATGTTGTTTGTGCGGGCTAGGGTTTTTTGCACGCGACCATATACTTTTGTTATTGTTTACACATTTGGTTGCAATAAATTGAAATGGCATGTGTACGTGTAATTGCACCTGGGTATTTTTTTTGTGTAAATGTCGAAGGCCTCAGTGTTTTGTTGGAGTTTGTTTGAGGCTGGTAGAGGGGTGGTCGATGGGAATAATTAAAAGAGACATGATGACAACGGAAATTGTGTTTGACAAGCGCGTCTAAAATTAAATGCTTTTATTGAAAAAAGGGAACCATTGCATATAATTTTGTGCAGTCGTTTTTTGATCCAAAGCAGGATCTCTTTTGAAATGTGTGCCTAGGGGTTACTTTGTTACAAACTGGACCTCAACCAATACGCCTCTCCAGTTAGTGCGATTCTTGACTAACTGCCTCCAGTTGCGCACTTCTATTGTTATATTTCGTTGAGGCTCACCGAAGGCGAGGTCTTCCTCTGCTGCGTTGTCCCTCCGGGCTGGAATTGAAGACTCTCCTGGCCGGAGCGCTGGTGTCCATTCGCTCTACTTGGACTAACCATCTCAGGCGATTGACCAGGACGATCTCGCTGTTCGCTATTAAATATCCTTCTCCAAATCCCATCAACGCAAGAATTTTGCGTTCAAATTTACAAAAAATATCTTCATCCGCCTTTGCTAACGTCCAGGTTTCTGCAACATACACAGGCCTCGGATGGTCACGTTCTTTTTGTATAGAGTCTCCTATAACTGGCCTTAATTGCCTTCTTGTACACAGTCACTCTATAGGTTCCTGTTCGGGCCTTATTGCCGCGTGACATGCTCTTTTTTAACCTTTTGGTAAAACTTCCGAATATTGCTTTAGGAGTAGCACTTCTCTATTTCCTCGATTGCGCGCTTCTCGTGCTCCTTCTTTTTCTATCTTATAAGCGGATGTTGTTCCCTCTTCTTTTCTCCATAGAGCCTTCTCGGAAGCGCCGCTTTGTAGGCGGGTTATTATGCGGCATGTGTTTGTTGGCAGCCTTCCACAAACCGAGGCAAAGATTCTCCTCGAAGTATTTCCTTCGCAAAACTCCTGAGGCTCGTTCAGCCACTCCTTCCGACAGAGCATTATAGTCTTTGATATTATTTCTTTCTTGTTCATCGCGCTAATAAGTTTAGCAAGTCGAATGGGCGGGTCCGTGATTACCACTGGAAGGTAAAATCATCACAACAGAGGACACCACCAAGTTGGTGCCAATCAAAGCCCACCCCTCTTCATACAACACCCAAACTACTCACGTGAATTTTAAATCTTTTACAGCAGTTTATACAACACATAACAACCACAGAGCAGGACATTTTGCCCACCTCAATCGTCATCGATGTGCCAACTCTGAGCTGTAAGCCGAAATCGATTAAATACACTCCTCGTCCGTATACCTACTTAAAAACTATCTCTCTTCCGTCTAAGGATTTGTGTGTACTGTGTACTTCCAACTGGAATTCTCAAAATAATCCCTGATTCCACTACCCAAAACCCAACAACAGATATGCGGAGGATGTGGATAGGTATACTATATCCCTGGTCCCTCCGTAACAGCGGCGCTCCCTGCCAGACATAAACGAACATTTTTGTAATATACAAATCATGTCCCTGCATGTCATCATGCATTATTATCTCTGCATGCACAGCAATGAAGCGACAATGGCGAATTCGTTTTTTGTTTGTCATCCTTTCGCAATTACTGTTTAGTTTTGCCTCCATACCATGGTGTCATATCCTTGTCGACTAATCCAAGGACGTGGCTTATCTGTTTGTATAGGCTCAGCCACTCGTCGTCGCCACCACCACCACCGCCATCATCAGCAGTATTATTCTCCGCATTGAGCTCATCCGCACACAGGATGTGAATTTCACCGTCGATCGTCGTCACCTCATACTGCCACCGAAAAGGAACAGAACAAAAAAAAAATCATAATGCTCCACTTGATTTTTATTGTATCCCCAACATTTTACAGAGGGTGTTGTGGTGACGTTCGTGCGCGCTCGGGGCTCTATTGATATTCCACCTAATCCTGCACGTGGCTGGCAAGCGTAGATTTCGGAGCCAAAACAAACACATTCCACAAATAGCGCAAAATGCCATCCACTCGCACTTGTATATGTCCTTCGTCCTGCTGCCTGACTATGGGGCTGGGAGTTGGGAGGCGGCTTGCCACTCCATTACAAATCATGGAGTGGGATGTGAATGTTTGCAATGAGTGCGCGAGATAAGGGATGCTCCCGGCACTCCTCGTGACAGAGTGGCAAAACGCTTTGACGCTCGGGGTGGGAATATGCGATCGTAATGAGTATTTGCGCGCTATAATTAAGCCGAGTGTGTACTTGGGAGCTGATAAGATACAAACACACTGTGTAGATGTGTACCTACCCTGGGCTTAGTGTCCCCACTTTGGTGGTGAGAAAGTGGTCCAACACTGAATGCTGAGTTCGTTGTATTAGATGATTTGGGTGTGTTGTACCTGTAGCGGGAGACGGGGACTTTTGTCTTTGGCAAAAATTTCAGCAACTGCACAAGGTCAATGCAAAATTGCTTGGTGAAGATGAAATTAGTATAAATTAGTCTTGTGGGGATATAATTCGTATTTTTAAGACAGTTCTCATGTAAACACCTTATAGTGAGCATTATCTAATCAGCCTTGTGTATCTTTTCTTTTCAGTCGAGACTTTTGTTAATTCAAGTAAGTGCGAATCCGTTTTTTATTTGATTTGACCTCGGAAAGTGGAGGTATCCTTTTAAAATAGCTGCCCATGTTTTAAAGTCGGTTTTGACTGTTTTGTCAGCAAAAATGGTGTGGCAATGGGAGTAATCTTTGTATTAAATGTGGCCTTCCAATTTTATAAGCTTACCTGGCTATATGCTGCGCTGTTTGATAAATTTGAGTACCAAAAAACTTGTCCGGGAATGGATTGTATTGCTTTGTAGTTATTGTCTAGCAGGGCGTGAAAAAGGACCTGACTTGTTCATATTAGGAGCTTTGATTTTTTAGAAGTGTAGGTCGGTGTTTTGTTTTACAATTTTAAAAATGTGTTCATTTAAAGACCATTTACTCGTTCTTTGGAACTATGTATGGAATATGTCATCTGCCAAGTCCAAGTGGCCAACTCTGACCGTGGCCCAAAGGCGAGCTCTTTGAAGAGAACTTTTCAAAACAAAACAGACTTCTGGTGTTATCTCAGCAATTTAATTTCGAGTGTTGTGCTTCAGGGTTGTTCTTGATTTGGTGGTGTGTACCACTTCCTTTGAATACTCCACAGAAAGAGTCGGGCTGTGTCATATTAGGGGATCATAAGGGTCACCACTTTTTGATATTGGGTATATTCGGTCGGAAGAGGTTTTTCGCAAAACTTATATCGGAGCGTCAAGCTGTGTTCAGTTCCTGAAGTCACAAGCTTTGTAGGTATAATTGATCCGATTCGGTTGCAAGAAAGTTTTTCAATGCGCCTCGTTGATTGAAACATTCGCATTTTTCGTGAACGGTGTCGATGAGTGGTAGGGGAGAGCGGGGCTAGAAGTGACACTTTCAACTGAATTTGAAGCTGCTCCACAAGATTTTGCAAATCCTTTTGCAAATCAGCAAAACCTATTTTAAAACAAACAGCTATACTTAAGCTACAAGACTCACAAAAAAAGTCCAAGAGAGTCTGCTCAGATGATGTCAAAATAACGTCTTTAAAAAAAAAGAGGGGCTGTTACAATTGAAAAAACTTGTGTCATCTGTTTTTAAGAAAATTTATTAAGAAAAACCTCATAAAAAGAACAAAATCCCAATTCACTTGCAGAAAAAACTCATAAAAGTAACATCTTTTCCTTCACCTGCGTTTTGATTTTGTCTTGGCGCCCTTTCTGGCTATGCTCAAGAAGCACTCGTTTCTCTGGAGTATTGGTTGAAATGCCTGATTTTCTTACTCCCCGGGCAATTATATTTTTTGGACCTGCCATTGAGTAAAACCTTAGATGTTGGATCCTCTTGGACAAACGAAATATTCTGTTCCAAATAGTCCGGCCAGAGCACTATAAAATAAAAACCGGAATCCTCGCAAAGCTTTTATGTACCTACATCAAAAAATAAACGCGTAGTGGAAAAAAAAAATCGACACTGTATTTCTGGCTTGTGAAAAACAAAACCAAAAATATAAACAAAAAAAAACATCCAATTTTCCGGACCTCACACATTACGGCTCCAACTGACGATCAATACGAAACTTAAGTTGGCACGTGGTTTGCTTTGGAAAAGACCAACATTCTTCTCTTTCACGGGACTCCTAATTTGAGGGGGAGCCCTAAAATTCGTAAATGTTACTACTACGCCTGTTACTTCTGACCCCGTCGTCCCCTACCAGGACATTTAGCAACAGTCTGCCTTTGCATAAATCTTTTTTAGGCTTAGCGGCGCCCACGCTTTCTATTCCTTTCCTTTCAATCGAAAACGCCATCACAGAGTTTCGCTAAATTTTTTGAGTTTGACAGATTTTTAGAGCTTGACTCGGGAAAGTACGCGAATAGACCGATTAATAAATTCTAATCGATGCTTCTACGTGAACTGCACCGTGAAAAAAATGTAAACTTTAAAAGACAATTTTTCATTTACAGATCATAAAAAGCATCGGGACAACAACTACCAAATCTTTTATAAATTTCTTTGACTTGACTTGACTTGACTTCGCTTACCAGTTAATTGTCTTTTTAATTTAGAAGCTGTACAGCGTACACTGTAAATGTATTACAAACTAGACAGCTCTCCATTCCTTAAATCTTTGCGAACGAAATTCTGCGAATTTTTAAAAAATGTTCCGTGATTAAGGTTTTCTTAGTTTTATATACAACTGCTACTTTCTATTTCTACATAATTTTTGTCGATTTATATAATTAATCGCCGAAGCATATTATTCCGTATTCCGTACACTTTTTAAGTATTTATTATGAAATGAGAAATGAAACTTCTATCATTCGAAAAGTACTGTGTCATAGCTGTGCACAAACGGGGTTGTTGGGGTAGTTACCACCATTAAGATTGGTAAAATTAAGTTAACAATTAACAATACAAAATGCTTATCAGTCAATTGCAAGCATTTTGGTGACACTCAATTTGTCTCCGCGATTTTACCATAGTAATTCAAATACAAGGTGGCGCAAAAGTAATCCTCCTATCAGAAAATGCTATAAATTTTGCGATTGGCCCCTAATGTCAGTTCTGTTTTGACATTTGTGTAGTAAACACATGCGAAATACACGTTAATAAACAATGTTACGCTACACTGCTCCAGAACGCGGAATATTGGTGACTATTTATTTGAGCAATAATCGGTCGGTGACTTTGGCACAACGTGAATTTCGTCGCAGATTTCCTAGCCGTCCAACGCCTACTGGTGAAACACTGCGACGTCTAGCCGCTCGCCTCGAAGAGACTGGCACAACACGAGATGCTGCCAGGCGTGGCAGACCCCGGAGTATGTATGGTGTGCTGTTTTCGCTGGAGGAGTCATCGGACCTTTTTTCTTCGAAGACGTCGCGGGCCAAACGGTTACTGTGAATGGTGAGCGCTACAGAGCAATGATCAACGAGTTATTTTTGCCGCAACTTGATGAATTGGGATTGGAAAACATGTGGTTCCAACAGGACGGTGCAACGGCACACACTGCACGTGCCACAACCGATATGCTGAAGGATGCATTTCCCGGGCGCCTAATCTCCCGTTTTGGCGATTTGCACTGGCCAGCAAGATCGCCTGATTTGACCGTTCCAGACTTATTTTTTTGGGGCTTTTTGAAGTCGTGGGTTTATGTCAACAAGCCTCAGACTCTTGCAGCTCTTAAAGACAATATCCGTCAAGAATGTGAGGACCTATCGCCGGAAGTTTTGGCCAAAGTGATGGAAAATGCCATAAAAAGGGCTCAAATGACAATCAACTGTGGCGGCGGCCATTTACATGACATTATATTCTCGACTTGATGTAAAAAAAATTAAAAGACCAAATAAAAATAATCCACAAGAACAATCAAAGTTTTTCTTTTTTTTTTTTTTAAATTACAGCCAAAAAACATCGGAAGGTTAATTTTGCGCCACCTTGTATATATTATCATCGTAGATAAGAACCTATTTTCGAAGGAATGTAATTAACCTTCCACAAAAAGTAAGCAACTGCATACCTAATTTGAATTCAGGGGCATATGGCTGCGAGGTATTGACGGTTGGTTTAAATGATATTAGCTGTTTTTTGTTATCAGCTAAGATCCATATAGATCATAGATTTACATGCATTTACAACAACAGCACATGATCCTGCTTCTCAAGAAAATTATTTCTACTATTTCCGACTAGGTGGCTTGTTTTATTTTTAAATGTTAGTGTGCCCGTAAACGATAGCCACACAATCACGTTGCCAGACTAAAAAATGGAACACAAAAAATCAATTGATTTTTTTTTCGCATTCTAATAAACTCCCTGTACGTATTCCGAGTTATTTTGTTTTTTCTCGTTCTATAAAGGTATGTCCAGACCAGCCAAACATTTGATAAACAATTAAATACCTACATGTTCCATATTTTTTTCTAAAACACTTATTAAACAAAACAATTTTTATGAAATGTTTAGAAATATTTGCTGGTTTGGATCTGGACACAAAAAAAAAACATTTATGAAATGTTTCACAGTTAACCAATCGTGATGGGAAATAATTTTTGTTTTACAAATTTCCCTGCAGAAAGTCAGCGCTGTTTTTCAATTATTATTTTTTTTTAAATAAAATAAAAATGTCCAGAAAAGTTTTGAATACCTAATGAGAAAGTGATATACCATCACGATATCACATTCTATGAAATAATATTTTATTAACTCTCCATAAAGAATTTAAAACTTTATTAGGAAGTCAAAAGGAACGGCTATTATTTTTATTTCTGTTTTTTAGCCCCCGTATTAATAAACAAATATGCAAATGTAAGTTGGCTAGTAGACGTCAGATAGCATACAAAAATTTTACGTAACAGCTGAGTAACGAGTTGATAACTTTTACGCAGTGTTTATTAAAACGGGGGTTAATAAATAAATTTCAGAAATCTTTTATAAATGTTTATAAAATCTGTCCGATTTGCTTCAGAAACATTTTATAAACATTTCAGAAATGTTTCGGTGGTCGGGACACACCTTAATATGCCACGATAAACTTAAGTGCTAGCAGTAAAATATTGTTCATGTGTTGCATATTTGAACATAAAATTTTGTTTCACAAAAATATATTTGAAAAGAAAAATTATGCAAATTTGATTCAAATATGGTAACACCCCCGACATTGCAAGTGAAATGACATGTGCCTTGTGTGACGTCACGTTGAGCCGAATATTTGCAATATGGCTGGTGGCAATACGAAGTTTGAAATACCCTGTATTATCTGTTTTGCAACTGCAACAGCAACTATTGCCACAATTCAAAAGTTTAACTTTTCAATGATCCGTCTTGTTTTATTTTCGTGATCTGATCCGGGTCAGATCACGCTGATAATAAAAAACAGCTAATACTGTGGAAACGAAAATTTGTTCCTCTAAATTTTCATAGTGAAGTATTAAGAATGTAATCATTCATTAATCATGAGTAGGTAAACATTATTTTCAAAGGCGCATATTTTTATCGATATCTAAATGTCGCTAAATATCTAAATGTTGTTACTAAAAACAACAACATAAATATCGAAAACTGTGGTACGTTTTTAAGCATTACATACATAGTAAAAGGTTAGGGACGATTTTCTACCACAAGCCAAACTAGTCTAAAGAAACGTACAAACGTCCTACATTTCCAATTTCACCGGGAGCTAGAGATTAGATAGAAGATTTTTATTAAAACGGCTGCCAGTGATTGCATTTTGGCGCGCTTATGACTGATTTTGAATCTTGTGACCTCCTCCATATGAGATCGCAATTTCGATTGTTTTTGTGAGCCTCAAAAGTTGTATGGAAGCGTCAAGCAAGAATACGCAAACCTCACAAAATTAATTTCACCTCACGTATCAGTCAATTAGTGAGTTTTTCCAGAATCGGGGTGTTAGCAAGAATATTTTTCTGATCTTATTTTGGGGCGTTCCTGAAGACATTTTTCGTTATCGTTTCTTCGATATTTTTTTAAACCTTTTTAGGTGCGTTTTTTTAAAAGCCTGTCTCTGGGGTTTTTCTTTTTCTTATTGGGGAGTTTTCGAGATGTTCCTTGAAGAATTTCTTGGTGGTTTTTATTAGGGCGTTGAAGCGTTTGTCCGGGCATTTCAGGGGATTTTTCATAGTCATATCTAAAATCTTATTCAACAAATTGTTTTTCATTTTCAAAACTGGAAAATACGATTTGGAGGGATGTAAAGAGACCATGCTTCATGTCTCAATTAAACGGTTCTGAGGAGAGAGAGGACGGCAATTGACTCATACAGATACAGCGTATAATATTCTGTCTGGAATAGTTTGAAAACGAAATACTGATAGGTCCTTATTAGTAGCGGTAACAGAAATTCCAAATTGACACCCGCCACTTATTGTCGATTTGAAGGTTGCATCTTCTATAAAGAAAAGCTATACCAATCAAAATGTAATTGTTTGTTTGTAAATTAATTAAATTATCAGTCCTCTCAGCTCATTGGAGTCAAAACTCAAAAACATGATAAAAATTACTCTTTACCTAGCTTATTTTCTATTTTTCTATAATTTTTATTGAGAGCAGGTATAGATTTTGTTCGATTTTTGCGTTCGAATTTAGATTGAGTATGGAAATAGCGATATTTTGTTTACCTTTTTGAGGGTTGTCTAATTTTTTTTTTTGTTTATATTAAGCACGCGCTAAAGAGGATATGACTACTCTTATAATGTAGTATGAAATACACAGCGCGGGCATTAGGGAAATGGGGATAGATTAGACAGGAGATACCGATGCACATTGGTCTTAAATGCCTGCAAACTGTAACAAGAAGGAAAGACAGAGCTTGGTAAAGCATTCCACATTCGTGTTGAACGGCTTATGAATGAGTCTCTATATTTCGTAGTACGAACGAAAATAGGCTTAAGGGTGAACAGATGTGCATTCTTAGCATGACGAGTATTGCGGTTGAATTGTTGAGGTGGAGGAATGCAGTTGGCAATTTCATTTGAGCTAATTTTTAGAGATTTGTTTTTCGAGTTTGCAATGCTTATTCCATTTGAGTTGCGCTCATTATTGTTTCCTTCGAGTAGACTTACGATGCAGAACCCCATCTGCATGAACAACTCGTCATTGGATCACGTTGGTCTTTTTTTTTTTCTGAGCTTGTAACACTTTTACGAGCGACAACCAATTTCACAACTTGCAGTTGGTTTTGGTTTGTCATTTCTCCAAGTGTAGACCTACGTTTGCTATTTTACCATGAGTATAGACTTTTACGAAACTTGTCTCCAGCTGCTGAAAATTAGTCAAAAAGTAGATTTCAATGTTGCCCTTTGTTCGACCTAGCGGCGGTGCCTATATTCCTAAATCGAAATCATACTTAAAAAGTAGTGTCAGAGACCTATATTCTGCATTTACAACATTACAAGAAATCTGTAAATCTACCTTTTTTGAATTTAATCTGGCTTTGTATTTAATCTACTCGTCAGATCAGTGTTTTGTTTTTTTCTCATAAACAGACCACAAGGAAATAAAACCCAACAGAACTTTCCAACAGTTAATTTGGTTGACAGCATACCTAGTTTTACCTCACCTACAACCAACGCGTGCCACACAACAAAAATGTTCTCAATCGCTGCACAGTAAAGCTTTCACCTTTGCAGCTTTCATCGCCATCTGTTGGGCTATTCCTCGCGTAGCTTTTCGTTTTCCGGGTTCGTGTCCCAACTTGAAACAACAACTTATTCGCCGTCAACTGTCACCTAAAATCAGCTGTTATCCATTCCAAATCCAGTGCGAGGCCATCACTATCTCTATTCACAACTGCGAAGTGCATTTACGCGCATTTTCCAACTTTCCTCCATTCCAATTGCCATCTTCCGCAATATTTTCGCATTTTGAATAAATAAGATGGTGAATTTCGTACTTCAAAACGAGGATGAAGTGGTTGCGAAGCTGACAACAGAAATAGCAAAACGAGCAACAGCCGCACTCGCCGCCAATGGTGTATTTCGTATCGGCCTGTCTGGTGAGTTTGCTCCAGCACTTCAAGGTCATTTATTCGATTATCACGTCTGTGGTGTCATTATTCAACAGGCGGTTCCGTTATCAACTATCTATGCAGGGCTATACCTGCAACTGGCACAGATCTTTCGAAATGGCGTATGTTTTTCTGCGATGAGCGTTTTGTTCCCGAAACGGATAATGACTCGACATTTGGTGCCTACAGGACTACACTTATCCCTCAAACTACTCTGCAAGAGAGCCAATTCGTCCAAATTAACACTGACTTGTCGCTGGCAGAGTGCGCGAAAGACTATGAAGCGAAGGTGTTGAAAGAATTCCAAAGCGAAGCGGGAACAATTCCACAGTTCGATCTATTACTCCTTGGAATGGGTCCGGATGGGCATACCTGTTCGCTGTTTCCTGGCCACGAGTTATTGGAGGAAAAACGCCGATTGATCGCTCCAATAGATGATTCGCCGAAGCCACCTCCACAGCGGGTGACAATGACCTATCCGCTGATAAACAATGCAAAGTGTTGCGTGTTTGCCATTTGTGGCGCAGGGAAGGCCGACATTGTTAAGGTGGGCATGAAAGTGATTTATTCTCAGGTCGTTCTAATGAGATTTTTGTTTTTGTAGAGAATTTTCGTGGACAAGGAGCCACTGCCAACTGGGTTGGTGAATCCCTCCCATGGTGATCTGATATGCATTTTTGACAACGCCGCTGGAAAGCACTTGGAATAGTATATATATTTACTAAGGACGAGGGTTTCGGTAATAAAGGGATGCAGAGTATCTCGAGAAGTTGGGTTTCTTTCTTTTGGAATTTGAGCGGCTGACGGAAGGTTTTTGGTTGGTAAATGCAAACGACTCATAGGAATATGTTAACAAATTTCATGAGAAATTGACTACCTAACCGTCCACGTTGGAATTTAGCGATTATTATTTAAAATTGACTTCAATTCGAATCAGTTCATTTCAACGAAGTCGATTAAGGTTTGGCTACCTTACCGTTCGTACTGGAAGTCACAACAACTGTCAGAAGTTGACTTTAACGAGTCGCGTTGTTAAGGGTCAACCCACTTGTGCATCGTTCTGACGGAAAGCCACTTGATTGTTCTATCTACGGCCTTGCAAAGACTAGATATCGTCAACAGCTCAATGCTTGTTATTTCTTTCGAAAAAAAGGCTTGAAACTAGACGGATTATTTGCTAGCTCATTATCGGTCGTTGGTTACATTTCGCCTTGATTTCTGTTTCTGTATATACCCACCATACTCTTCAAACACTTCATGATTGTGGATTTAAGCTAATAAATTAGGTTAGGCTAGGTTCCGGGGGCAGACCAGCGGAGATAAATTGTGGTAGCACATGCTATATGTTCAAAATCTAAGCGTGGCACCAACAGGAGCTCAATATAAAGCCCTAGGGCCGGCTGCTGCTGGTACATGTAAGCGAGTTTGCCAATATTGTCGGGGAAGTATTCTCCCAGATGTAGTCGTTTTTTAATTGACAGATCCTGGCATGTGCTGTTCAAAAACGAGTGAAACATAGAACTCATTCTGAATGTAAATTACTGACATGCAAAGGTTGTTTTGGGGTCATATCGGTTTGGACGGACATCTCGGTGATAGCCGGCGTTGCGTCACAAAAGGAGTAGAGCAAGATCGCGATGTATGACCTTAAGTTAGGTTCGATTGGCAGGCCACAAGCAGTACAGTCACACTTAGGACAGACTGGAAGCGGCTTAGGCTATGGTTCCGGTGCAAACGAATTTTACTCGCGCGAATTCGCAAAGTTCGCTAAACTCATTCAAAAGTACACATCCTAATTTGTGGTTCGGGTGCATAAATTTTACTAGAGCGAACTCAACGAATCCAAGTAAATCAAGTTTCATTTCTATTTTACTCGCGCGAACTAAGCAAATTTAATTTTTTTTTTTTTTGTAGTTGTACATGGTTTGTGGTTTGTTGTGTACTGGATTCGTTGAAGTTAATTTATGAAATCGAGTATCGTTCTGGGACGTGAACAGGAAAGACTACTGCAAAAATGCAAAACTGTTGGTGATAGCTGTGGTAATGAGATTTGTGCTTCAAAAATCCATTTTAAATAACAAAAGTTGTTTTTTTGGTTTCGTGATAGGGCACATGGTGCAGTTCACCCACCAGTTGTTAGTAGCGTTTTTAGCAGTGCATTTTGACTAGGAGTTTGAAGAAACCTTCTCCCTTGGTATCGACATTATTGTCTTCGTTAGCTCAGCACCCAAATAAGGTGACATTTAAATTGATCCGCCATCTCGTGGAGAGGTAAGAAGCGATTAAGGTTTAAGGACAGTTTTGGAATTGAAGGTGACCGAATCGAAGGACTGAATTGCGACTTGATTGTCGATGAAAACAGTAATTTGGATACTATAGTATAAAACTAGTGGATACTAGATATAGTATACCCCAGTCACGACAAGGCCTCCTGATTCGCAATGAGTTCCTTCTGTAATGCGCTACAGTAGATAAGGAAAGTGGAAGAATTTCTTACAGTTTAGATCTTGAAAGAAAACAGCTGCCCCTACTCCTGCTTCCGTCTTGTGCATGTCTGTCTAGGGTCAGATGCATCCCATGCCCATCCTAGCAGACCCTCTCGAGTCAGTCCTGGAGGGAAGTTTCTGTTGAACTGAAGCTTGGGTAAGGGTGTAATCAGTGACATTTGGGATGCCAACGTTTGCAATGGATATCAAGCAGTAACAGGTGAAACCATATGTCCATAGGCCCTGTAGGAGGTGTTTGGCCTTTTCAAGTGCAGTTCACCGGACTAGTAGGTATAGGTTGACGACTGCTAATTCATAATTTGAGGCTGACGTCCCCGTTTGTTTCCAAGAGATTTTGTTTACAGCTGTAACAGAGTCGCGCTGGCTATCTCAATTCGCTCCATGATTTAATGTTCCCAACTAAATTTCAGGTCTAGAAAGGGGCTTTCTATGTTTGCGGCTTTAAATGGAGAATGTATTTCGTCTTATGAATGCATCAAACTTAGACCTATACCTAATTTTTTGGACTTGTCCTCGCAGATCATCTCTTCCAATCTTGATAATTTGTCCTTCATCAACGGATGAGCTTCATTTGGTAGCCCTTATGGACAACCGATATGTAAACCCCTCGCCCAATCGTTGGGCACATATGATCAAGACTCAACATCCTCTTCCGTTTGAACACAACTTTATTTCATACAAAACAAATTATGTAATTTAAACCCTCATAACTCCTCGGACACGTCAGTTTAAAGCTATTTTAAAGTAATTAAGGCCTCAGTCGCTAAAGGACTTTACAAAAAAACCCTCGCATTATCCGAAAATATTTTTCCGGAACCTTTGCCAGAGTCCGAGATTTCGCGTTGATTCCTTGTAGCTGACCATCTCCTTGTGGTATTGTTCGCGCAGTACTAGGTCGTTTGGTCCCCAATTGGCCTTCGGCCGGAACGCCCCACACACCTTTTCCGTAAACGTATCGCCCGGCTGGCGAATGATCGCAACACAGGCCCAAATGGGAACCTGGATCACCCCAAAGGCCGAGATTGTCCATCCGATTGCTGGAACCAGAAACCCAATGTACACCTTCCGCAATGCGATTCAGAGATTAAACTCACCATAACTCCAGTTGGGAAATTGGACGTCCTTGTAGGTCAGCGGTTCGTACGCCACAAATGTGTAGATCAGAATGGCTGTCATGATCAGTGGGGTAACGATTCCCCAGCAAATTCGCCAGTACCATCCGGGGTTTTGGCCGATCATAAATTCCGTATCCTTGCACAGTCGGTCGACTCCATACACCCAGGCGAGCACATACAGCTCAACGATACCCAGAATGAGTGCGATCATCGAAGCGCCAAAGTAGTCCACCAGAGTAAGGATGAATTGGCCTCCCTTTAAACACTTAAAACTTGAACCGCATTTCTCTTGCCTTAGGACACTTTCAACTTACCGGTGTGACATAGAGCAGCCCAACCAAAAAACTCACAACAGCGATTCCGAAAGCGCAATATGACTGCGGGATCTTGGGGAAATTGTCCCGGATAGCTGTCATCGTGCACGATGTCATGGCGATATTGCTGCCGATCCCCAGCACAAACAACATGACAAAGAAGAGAACGGAGAAGATCTGCGGCACAGCCTTGAACTTTGCAATGGCATCTGGATACGAAATGAAAGCGAGACCAGTTCCCCCCTTTACCACGGCGCCAACGTCCTCGATTCCGATCTCATGCGCTAAATGACCCAAAATTCCAAAGATCGTAAAACCAGCCAAAAGCGACGTGAACGTATCCAAGAGAGTCACGATCGTTGCGTCCCGGTGAACGTTGTGATTGAATCTATTGTACGACGAGTACATGATGATGTTGCCGAAGCACACGGACAGGGAATAAAACACCTGGGTGACTGCCGCATACCACACCTAAAAGAGAAAACAATTAACTGATCTGTCGGTGCGATCGTTTATGGGAAGCCCTTACCTTTGGGCTCAATATCTTCTCCCACTGCGGCTTTATGAAGTAAATAATGCCATTTGCAGATCCCTCCAGGGTTACAGCTCGAATCAGCAGTATCACCATCACGATGTACGGAAAGATGGCGAGGAAATATGACGCCTTTCCGGAACTCTTCACACCGCGAATGATCACCAAGTAGATCATGATCCATGAGACCGCCAGGCCGATCACAAGCGGCCAATTCGGCAGCCCAATGCCGTCCTCAATGTTGTCCTTCTCCTTCAGCACTTCCTTTCTGAAGAAAACACATATAAACACCAAGAGCTGTCTAAAAAACCATTCGAAAGCCCAACACCCTAAAGCCCACTTACATAAAAAATAACTCAGAGCTGGTCATGACCGTGACATTGCTTTCCTTCTCCAAATACTTTAGATACTCAATGTTAGTAGTGGTGGATGTAGAGGCAGCAGTGGTAGTATTAAACTGCTCGTCCACCTTATTCGATTCGAAGCAGTTAGAGCCCCATTCTGGACGGCAGTTAGCCCATGGCAGCGGTGATCTGAACGACTGTACAAAGTAGTAGCAGATCAGCGCCACGATCGCTTCGTAGTATGTCCCAAGCAGAAAAACCATGAAAACTTGACCGATCCCGACACCTTTTTGAACGTTTTTTTTTTGTTTTGTTAATTATAGAGATATTACCTCTAATTATTGGCTAAATGATTGAGTTAGTCACTAAATGTGGATGGTGTCTAGAGGGTTGGGGGAAGCGTAAGTGTGTTTTGGTATTTTCGATGTGGGTGATATGAGCGGAATGTGGTTAAGTGATAGTCGTGGAATGCGAATTATGCGAATAAGTCGGATCAGATGGTCAACTGTCAGTAATCTAAACTAATTTTCCTCTTGTTGATACCGAAATCTTCTTGAGTGGAAAGCTAGAGTCGATGAGTTGCTGTGGTTACTTAGCCACTTGGTTCACCACCAGTCCGTGGTGAACCAAGTCCTTAACTAACAGGCCTCTTTAGTAAGTCTATTCCTTAAGTAACTGCTTCGAGTTGCACACTCCAAGCCGGCTGAGTTTCCCAGCTACTTGTGCGCGAAGGCAAGGGGTTTCTCTATAGCGTTGTCCCTCCAGGTAGACGCGAAGACTCTACGGGTCAGAGCATTCGCGTTCATTGGTCCGCCATCTTAAACGGTTGGTGAGCATTTTTTTTTTGACCAGGTCGATGATGTTCTACAGCTCGTATAGTTCTTCTTTAATCGCCTCTGGCAACACAAACGAGACCGAATATTTTACGAAGAATCTTTCTCTCAAAGAGAAGAACTTTAACTGCTTAAAACAGAGTAGAGGCTTCAGCACCAGTCTGAATGACCAAAGCCTTCTACCTTCTTAGTTGTTCGGAATATGGCTCTACTGTTCAATTCCCTCCTTGTTCTTAGTCGAAAAAAAAAAAACAGCGTTTGGCAAGAGCTATTCTTCGTTTAATTTCCGCTAAGATGTTGTGACGTTCTGTCCGATATGTCGATGTGGGATGTCACTTCTTGTTGACAGCATATAGACTTCATTCTGTCTTCCTTAGCCTTAAACCTACCTTAACCGCTGAACCCATTTTAGCAACTTTTGCTCCTGTGCTAGCAAACGCACTAGTGACAGCTCGCTTTATTCAACCAACTTTAACTGTGTCCAAAACCATTTCCACAAGTTACATATATATAACTGTGTCGACTTGAGAAAGATGGTGTCTTATGGCCCGTGAATTTTGCACAATTTTCTCAATACGATATTGAAGCAGATACATGACAACGCATCACCTTTTGACATCAAAGGCCTGGTTGAGATTGTTTCCACCTTCAATCGTGACTCTGAACAATTTGACAACTTTGGCAGTGGTGCCCACGCTTGACGTGACTCTATATAGCCCGTCTCTACAAATGCCGTCATATTAATTGCATTAAAATCAAAGTTGTTTAACTTCACGCTGTTGCAATTGTCAACTGCCGAGGGGGTTCAACGCCTTGATCAACATCCATTGATTAGATTAGTGTATAAGGGGACTTTTTCAACTATAGAAAGAGATTGTTTTTGCAACGATTGCAACAAGTTGATCAGGGGTACAAGTTGAGCAAGGGTACAAATAATCAATAATTGAATTAGGTGATCAGTTGGATGATGATCAAATCAGTTATTTGAGCTTGCAACAGGCTAAATTTTTCAGTCGGATAACGTAGATCATCGACAGCAACGTAATTTCAGACGGTAGTAAAGGAAGTAATTTGAATGAATTAGTTGCGAGTAGTGGACGACCGTTTTAAGATTGCGAGTTATCCGACTCAACGAAATTTTATTCAGTAGTGAAAGAAGTCAGTTGATGTAGTTGCGCAGGTAGTGGACGACCGCCTTAAGATTACGAGTTATCCGACTCAGGTAGTGGAGGACCGCCTTAAGATTACGAGCTATCTGACGCAACGTACTTTTATACAGTACTGAACGAAGTAAGTTGCATTCTTTACGCAAGTAGTTGACGACCGCCTTAAGATCGCGAGTTTTCCGCCACTGCTCAACGCACCCAAAGACTGGTCTAGTAAAGAAGGCAACCAACGCGTGCATCAAATCGTTTTCGTGCACCGAAAATGCAGTTTACCAACTAAAACTTTTTTTACGAAAATCAGGGTTGATCCCTTAGGTGTACGATATTATTGAGCAATTCAATGAGTTCATCAATTATGTGAAAGAAGCTTGCATCGCAATTAATTAATCAATTGCGTTGGACAGCGCCAGCTGGATTTGTTCACTAGCGCACGAGGTTGGTTAAGTCTGTTCCGAAAGCAGCACAACATCCCAAGTTATCCCCTCACCCACATTACATTCAATATCCAATAATCTTCGTTGCTTTGAAGCGTTTTTCTAAATAATTGACGATATTTTCAGAAGAGAGCCACTACTCAAATTCGAGATATAGGCGGCCCTCTCTGTAATAAAATATCACGTGTGATTGGTCTTATGAAGCGGTTTCGCAATGTGGGCAATTGTGGATGGTTTCATATCTCATTTATATGCAAAATATACCCCCTCCGGAACTTAGTGAACAATTGGTTTAGCCGTGATTCTGTTTCATCCATTCATCGCTCACCGGTAGATGTAAATTTTCTGTTCAGGTTGGAAGCTATGGGCCACCCCAACCCACTGTTGAAGTTCATTTCAGCTTCGCAGTTCCCTATACAACAACCCACTAAGTTTCAGAATAGTCTTTTGCGCAAAATGTTGCCTCCGCCTTTGGACAATTGAATCGCTATCACTACGCACCACCAGACCACCATTACCTACTTAAAATCTATTGACACTAATTACTCAGGAAGCAATATCTGCGCTCACATTTCCAAACCAATCACTTTGTCATCTTCGAAACCTTGAACATATCGTACATCTAATTGCTGAAACATTTCAATAACCCCGCATACAAGTAATGAACCCTCCTCCCCATTGACTGTGAATTGTCGCGGGCCATTTCGAAAATTAAGTGGAGCAAAACAACTTTCACACTTTGCAAAGCATGCCATTTTTCTGATTGAATTCTTCAATTCAAATCCATTTGTGTTTTGATTTCAATTGACCCTGTAATAAATAATAAATACCAATGAAGAAAAAAGTCTGTTGCAAGAGTCTTAACGTATTGAATCATCCGCACGGAACTGACCTACACCGGTAGCACTACGACGTTATGTGGAGTTCGAGTTTAAGGCATGCAAACTATAGGTATTTCCATCACCCGACTACTATAACACACTCTAAGGACTTACATGAAATACAGCTCGGCCGAGGTCTGTCGGCTGGCAGTTGGGAAACTACTTATACTAGTATTGCCGTTGGCGATGGACGCTACACAAGAGTCGCCATATGACTCCCGGCACTCGGTCCATGGCAAGACACTGTAGAAGGAATCGAAGGTGTACTTCAGGGTGATTCCCATAATGGCTACATAATAGGTGCTAACAATTGAAATAGATATCACCTGGCCAATGCCGACGCCTGAGTTATACACAAGATGCGGTCAGGACATGAGGGACAATGATTAAAGACAACGAGAGGCGACTCATGCGCTGAATATGCAAGCTTACCTTTCATGGCGGGGCATAGTTCGAAGACCTTGACAGATCCACGGCTGGAGAATTGGCCAACGATCATTTCCAGGTAATAGATGGGCTTACCAACTAAAAATAATACTATCAGGTACGGTATGAGGAAGGCGCCGCCACCGTTTTCCAGCGCTGTGAACGGGAATCGCCACACGTTGCCGAGGCCCACCGACATGGCGATACACGAGAGCAGGAATTCAACGTCGTTGCCCCAGTTGTCGCGTTCTACGCCGGGCTTTGATGCTGCGTTCTGTTTAAGGGGGTGCGACTCATTAGTTTGGTTATAAATTTGTTAATGGTTTTGGGTTAAATCACGTTTGGCTGTGGCTTTGGTGGGTCCGGAGGGGGGTTGTGCTGTATTTTCGCTGGAAACGCATCCCTTCCGTCGTCCCCAACAAAAGCGGGGTTTTCACGAGTGCCCATAATTATCTGAAACGAAAAATAACACGTTGTGGCATCAGCAAACAAAAATCAAATAAGTGGTCTAATAGATCTTAGGTGGCAGCTAAAATGATCGATAATCGGCCTAAGAGCAAATCCAAAACTTAACAAAATCTTAAATTTGCATGCTCTACGTCCGCATGTGGCTTCGTTACGTCACGAAGCTGTAAACAGCAAACCCCTTTAGGTTAAATTGGATGTAGATGTACCTCTAGTCGTCTGGTAACACTTAGACTACACTGTCGCTCAAAAGAGAACAGTTTCAAGAGAAATAATAGTTCTCAAAGTAAACCGCTATTACCTATAGAGATTTTAACAACATACATTATGATAATCTACTTTCTCACGTGATTGCAATCCAGTCAGTATGCCGTCAGTAAATCAGCAGGTACAATTTCTTCAAAATAATTTGATGGAGCTTTTCGGCCAACACGTACCGCTAAGACATAAAATCCTCAGAAATGGTTCCCCGGCTTGGTTCAACAGTGATATCTCAGACTTAATACAGAAACGCAATCTTGCCTATTCTCGGTGGAAGCTTTATAAAATCCACGTGCTCTATGACACTTATCGTTCTCTTCGCAATTTAGTCGTCTTGCGAATCAAAAATGCAAAACGATGTTATTTCGAAGATTTTTTGAATCCTGACACTCAGTCTGGGAAGGATCTATGGAAAAAGCTACGCAAACTAGGTAATGGGAAACAGCGATTGGGTTTACCTACTGCGATAGACTGTAATCTCCTCAACTCTCAATTTGTTGCTGCTTCTGCACCACCAATGCAAAGACATGGTCATACATGTATAGCTGCTTCTTCAAAAATAACTAATGATGGTACTGAAGAATTCAACTTTACTCGTCTAACAGATGAAGATGTAGTTGAAGCCTTGTTATCTATCAATTCAAATGCAACAGGCCTGGATGAAATAAATCCTAAATTTATAAAACTTCTTCTTCCATTTATTTTGAAATACATAACGCACATATTCAATACCATACTAACCAATTGCGAGTACCCTCTTTTGTGGAAAAAAGCAAAAATACTTCCTATACCTAAGTCGCAGAATCGAGTGACACCCGAGTATAGACCTATTGCTCTTCTATCCTTTCTACTCTTACTCGTTGTCGATGACATTCGGCAAGCTATGGACGCAAATTGTCCTACATTCTTAACATTACTCGATTTTTCAAAAGCGTTCGATACGGTGGACCACATAGTTCTTGGCGAAAAACTGTTAAAAAAAATTAAATTTTCTTCACCTTCAGTTAAAATAATTCTTTCGTATTTAACGGGGCGCCAACAATGCGTGCCAGTAGGAAATATTATATCTTCTTTCCTTGGAGTATCGGCAGGGGTGCCACAAGGTTCCATCCTAGGGCCGTTGTTGTTCTCTTTATATGTAAATGAACTTCCTCAAATCACAAAATATTGCAATGTACATATGTTTGCCGACGATGTCCAATTGTATTTGTGCTGCTCGATGGATAGTATAAATGGAGCTATTCAAGACCTCAAGAAAGACTTGGAGACTATTCAGGAGTGGGCGCAAGAGCACAACTTGACTCTAAATCCTCAGAAGACAAAAGCTATGTGTATCCATAAAAAGAAATTGGATACAACAACCTTTCCGCCAATCAAATTAGGGCAATCCATTATAGAATACGTCCATACAACCAGAAATTTGGGCTTAATCTTTAAGGAGAATCTGACTTGGAACGACCATGTAGCAGTCACGACTGGAAAGGTGTACAATGGTCTCCGCTTACTAAGGTCAACTCAAAGCTGTATACCCGTCAAAACCAAAATGATGTTAGTCAAGACTTTACTCTTACCTATTTTGTTGTACGGTTGCGAAGTCTTCTGCAAAGTTGACTACAACAGTCGGCACAAATTAAATGCATTATACAACAATCTAGCAAGGTACGTCTTTGATAAAAGATATTTCGAGCATATTTCAAGCTACTCAAAACAGATAATGGGTCTAAGCTTTGATAATTTGATTTTATTTAGGTCGCTAACTCTACTGCACGGAATTATACAGACACGTCATCCAGAATATCTTTACAACAGACTAAATTTTGCCAGCTCACAGAGAACAGCTGCTTTAATTCGGCCAAGGTCCAATTCCTTACAATCTGAACGCACATTTTTCGTCCATGCCACTCTCTCATGGAACTCATTACCCGTAGCACTCAGAAGAACCATAAACACAAGCGAATTCAAAACAATTCTTTTTAAGTACTTGGCCAATGATAATAATTAATTAACTTAAAGTAAAAATAACTTTTAGGTTTAGGTTTATATGTAGGTATATATAATTTTCTTATGTTACATAAAAATCAAATTTTATTGTTTTGTTTCTCTAAATGAAAGCACTCGAAGCACTCAACAATAATGTTATTAAGCATTTCACAACTCATAAGATAATTGTAATCTTGCTGCGAAACTATTTGTGTTTAAATAAATATGAAATAATATGAAAAAAAAAAAAAAAAGTAATTTCGGACAAAATGACATCCGTATTTAAAAAGTACATTTTTTTGTTCATAATTTATTTCCCGTCGTCACTGTTATTAAGGACAGAGCTTATGCTGGCTCGGTTCGAGGCTTTACGAAATACCCCAAACATCGTTCCGCATTAGGTTAGCTGTTAGCTCTCTGCGAAGGCTTACAATTATTCAGAGAGCTGCCTTTTGTTTTTAGCAATCTCAATATTTTTTTGAAAATCTTCTTCTGTACCTACAAATTGGTATTACTAAAATTGTTTTCTAAACTTTACATTTATTGCTCTACTTTAAGTACCATATTAGCTCGTCCTCTTGGTACATTTATAACACAATACCAAGTGGATCTTAACAAGCTTGGTACAATTCCAACAAAGAAACTTATTTAATATTGAACTAAGTGCTTGTTACTAAAACTCAACAGTCACTTGTTAGACTTGTGGGGCTATTCTTGTGGAATAGGCTCCTGGTCTCTTATTGTCACCATAATACTTAAGCCACTGCTGATAGCTTCAAAACATTGTAGTATTAGTATCTTTGTAATATCTTCAGTTTTGTATGTCAAATTTTTAATTTCCCGCAAGGTGCCAATGGGTCTTCCATGCTAGTATTCCACGCCCTAACTTGGGTTCGGCCGAGGCTTAGAACACCAACTTCTTGATCTTGATCTTGAAATGATTTTTTTATTACAATTCCATACGACGGCATCTATAGCTAAAAACTTGTGATAGATTGACATGGACTCAGACAGAAGTTATTTCTAAATCTAGGGCCGAATCGCGACGTCTGTATTTAAACGAGCTACGAAATTAATGAAACAACAAAATTATCCTTCAAGTATTGTTCTTTCACGGATAACGCGGTTCGACCCCTAATTGTTGGTTTCACTTTCTTGTGAAGTGAGCTACGAATGTGCACTATCTACGTTTTACACAAGCCTATTGTCGATGCAACCACTTTGACAGGCTCCGCTTGCAATATTTACAATCGCATCATTTGTAAAAAAGGTAAATAGAAGTGGCCCATGTTTCGAACCCTTGGGTACTCCATAAAGTCGACGGAGTTCCATTGCTAAGGACATACATAATTTAAACATCGGTATTTCGATTCGGAATACAATTCGATGCGCGATACTAATAATATTGCATTTAGTGTCCAGGCTAGATTTTACGAACTCACTATGTGAAATTTTCTCTATAAAATTACTCATTATGACCTACAAAATATTTACTGTGAATATGATTGGAAGTTCCTGATGTAAAATATGTAAGAATTCGTTTTTGGATTTTGCATTCTCAGTTATAAGCTGAATATGGCGATGGGCTGGAGCTGGAGGTGTGTGGGGATACAAATGAAGTGAAAGTTTCTAATGGTGCAGGCTCAGTAGAAATAAATAAATATGGATGAACAAAAATGAATAAGTGGGTAATAATCACTAAAAACAAGTTTTTCGTAGTGGAAATTGCATTTTTATTGATTTTTACAAAAATACACTGAGTGTCAGAAAGTGTTCGGGATGAAATCGTTACTTGGTTTTTAAGTTTTACCCAAATCGAAAATGGAGTTTTCGAGAAATGAGTAGTTTTTAAAAGTAGCAGATTCGGTGATTCGAATTAAAAATTAAGGATGCAAAACATTTGAAAACGTAAATTGTACTCCAAATAACCATTTTGGGCATAATCATTTGGGCCATTTTTATGTAAACTAAAGAGAACTTAAAAAAATGCCTTTTTAAAAAATCATTTGTACGATTATTTAGGAAAGAAACTGAGCTTTGTTAGAAATCACCATTATTACCATAGGAATGGATTTTTTTTTTACAATCGTATTGACCATTTTCGAGATACAGTGGACGTCCATTATAACGAATATCAGATATACCTAGCGAATTTGCGATATAACGAAAGCTTTTTAGATTTATATTAGTATCCCTATATAATGAATGGTGATATAAATACCGATATAATGAAGTATTTAAATGGTATGACCATCATCTATTCAATTTAACATTAAATCAAAACGTTTAAATAAACACATTTTTTAATGACTTATTTAAAAAAAAAAAAAAGTAAATTCGATCGATATAACGAATGCCCTCGATTAGTAAGGTATACTGGACGTCCACTGTAAATACAATTTTCATTTACATTTAAGCTCAAATATCAAATTTGGTTGAAATCGTTAGACGCGCTTTCGAACAAATCAAACCAAAATGATACCGTTAAATTAAGTGCAAAAAAAGAAACGTCCCCAAATTTGTATGGTCCACAAACTCAAAAATCCAAAGTTTGAATCAAATCCGGACAGCCGTTTAGGCTGTAGGCCTCAGGAGCCGACTGACATCAGACGCAGAGTTGCCAGATTGGGGGCTTTGTCGTCTTTTGGGCTATATTTTTTCTTAAAAAACGATAGAAATTAAAAAATGAGCTCCCAACAGAATTTTGGGTTAGGTACATATCGTTTTACAAATTGTGTGTTAATTTTGTTTGTTTTTATTCCTTCACAAAACTAAAAAAAAAGATTTTTGAAAAAATCCGCACTTTTAAAACTTAGTAGCACTTGGTAGGAATTTGGTAGCACAAGTGACATCGAACAGTCGTTCAACTTACAGGCACACCAATTCATTTTGCAGGCCTTTTGATTTGTCACAAACCACAAAAGTCAATTACAGAAGATAGAAGTCAAATAAAATTCGCGGTACTCATAAGTGAGATGGGTTAATGGGAAAAATACCAAAAAAAGTACTCCAGGAATTGGGAAAACTTTCAACGATTCTTGGGCTTCTTTCTGGGCAACGATTTTGGGCTAAATTTTTTTGAGGTTTGGGCGCTTAAAGCAAACTAAATTCTGGCAGCCCTGGACAGACGGACAAATTTGCGAAACCCACTTTTTTGAGTTAGTAGGTTCGTTCGTGGACGTAAAAATCAAAAATCGAGAAAGAAATCTTGCAATTTCAAGAGAAGTACCTGACCGGTTTTCTTACAAAAAAGTTTAAGAAATGTCATTTTGACATTCTCGTAAATTGCAGCATCTACAAAATAAGCTGGAATTGAATTTTGAATGCGCTGATATGTTCTAGGAGAAAATTCAGTTACAACTTCTTCCTCCGGCATCGTTAAAGACGAAAATAAATAGAGTTTTAATTGTCAAACTTGTCAAACTTTGTCAGCTGTCACTTAATTGTCAGTTTTTATTTTTTCATTTTTCAGTAAGTCGAAATTCGGCGAGTAGAAAATTACGAAAAAATGAAAAGAGGGGAAATGGATTTCTCTCTATTTTTTTTTAATTTTCTCAGTACGTGGTCGCATTCGCACAGTTTCTTAGCAAATTTTTAATGATTTTACGTTTGGAACCAAGTATATCATGGTAATGCCAAAATTGATTAAAGTTGATCAAGGCCATATCACAAACAAACTGTTAAAGCTATTTTTAGCTTCACAGCGGAATTGCTTGCAAATTGGAATTGAAAAAATATTAACAACTGTAAATAGACAGATCGCCGCAAAACACTGCAATTAAGAGTAATGGCAATGATATAGACATGATATAGTTTACAACAGTTAGATACTCTTGTTGCCAGCATCAATAAAGTGCTGAGTCAATTTTGCGCTTGTACTTGATTGTGCTCTCCGCTGTCAATGCGATAATGGGCTCTTGGTTGAATTATATTGACGGTCTATCTCTGTCTAATGCATTTCCAGTTAAGTCGTAAACCTTCAAGATAGTCGGTGTACCTTTTTTGGTTGATCGTGACAAATTAACTGGATGATATTCCAAATGCGCGCTTTTTGTGTACCAAGTTTGCACCTCCACAAAAGTGTATCCAACTGTCAATCATTCTATTCCATCTTGTTATATCTATCACAATCCAATTAGTGTGAAGTACACTTTGAGATTTATGCCTCGATTATCACTCCCATTAAGCCAATTGACACTTGGGTGATAACTGCGGTTAATTCATTTTATATTAGCAGATTTACAGCCCATTAAACGTCAGTTGTTCAATCATAAACGATGACGTCAATAAATCTTCCTCTGGCACGTAGCGGTATTCCCAAAACCGCAACCAGAGTCTAGACATCACTGTGGATGGGCGACAGTTGGTTGTGCATTGTTATACGAAAGGAGTAGAATCTGTTGATCCAAATTTGAATGACTCACTATCGCATTGATATTTTCAACATGACTCTCCAGCACATGGGGGGATGGGTATTTCCCCCCACTTAACCACGTTTGAACTACAGTTATAGAACATTCGATTAAATGTGCGTATCCGCATGCATATACATAACTGGCTCACCTTGGACGGTTATTCCGATATACGAGCCACTGTTCAACGATGTTGAATCGATTACATGGTCAATTCACTCGTTGCCACTGGCTGGCTGGGGATACCGAAAGGAAAAGTGCAATCGATTGGAATCACTTACTGTGCGGCTGATGGTCAAGGACGTTTGGAGTAATGCCCTAGCACAGAAAGAGGTGTTGCTTGTAACCACTTCCTTTATGGGGGAACGGGTTTTCTATTGTTCTGATATATTATGAATTTGTAGCCAGTTATCTAATTGCGATAAATAATTAACTACCTTACTGGCAGGCGCCTAAGTTTACAACTAAGGCCTTTACTTAAATGTATTAAATAAATAAATAAATAGTTGGCGCAACAGGTCCGTAGAGACTTCGTCAAACCATTCGTTTTGTGTGAGTTCATTTTTGGGACGAATGGAAGGATCTACAATTTTATGCCGGGCCCAAATGGCTAATTAAGAAGCTCTTCGATGACAGTTATACGTTCGTCAGACGTTCGTGGCGCAGTGGAAAAAAACCTTAAGATCCAAATAAATTGTCTTTTTCCGGGGTTCGAACCTGTGGTATACATATTCACTTGATAAATTCATCTCCATATATAAAAACTGGGTCGGCATTCTGTAAGGCGAAACGTTCAAACGTTTTCGTGGGCGCGAAGAAATTTGCTTGAGTAACAAAGGGCAATTCATTCGTGCGCACGAAAACGTTTGATCGTGTCGCCTTACAGAATGCCGACCCTGACTGACAGTCGCCTAAATCGCTGGATTTAAAGGTCTGATATTTTCACGATACCTATTTCCCACCATTACATTTAATTAGAGTCCCGTCCGGATAAGTCCTAGTGGTTGGTAAGAGCCTGTATATTATGGAGGCGTTATTAGAGTGCTGTATTAGGACGATCGACTACAACTACGTCGGCTAACTACCTGAGAGCACAAGTGCGATCAGACTCAGATCAGGTCTTACGAAGCACTAAAATGTATGTATCTTCAGTATGTTATGAACACTGTTGCAACTTATTGCAAAAATATTTTAAACTTGGACCTTTGTGTAATTGCAGTTGTTTATTATTGTTGGGTTCAGACACAAGCCAAGCGTTGCATGGATTATAGTTTTCGGCAGCAGATGGCGTCATCAAAATCAGGGTAGAATTGTCTGCTACTATTTTTCTCGATTGCTCTTTCCAGAATTTCGTACGCCGGTCAACTTTACTTGTACTTAATTTGTATTTTTTTATTCATATGAATCGTTAAGAGACGTAAACTTTTGGAATTGAAAACTCCTTAGACCGACGCTCCATTCAATGTCGCTGTACAGCTCTAAAAGTTTAAGCTTCCCAGTCTACTCCTCCGAAGGCCGTCAGAGAAGATGAGATTAAAAAAAATTACGACAAGTGGGATAGGTGACTTTCTTAGAGTATTTTTAGTCTTAATTGTCAAGCTGTTAATACTCAATCGCTGTGCTGTCATATAGGTAAAAGAATAGCGTTTGGCAAGTATTATTTGATTGATTGAAGTTTATTGTGCTGGCCTCTATTCCTCTTAAACAGGGAGGTGCTGAGATTTTGTTACAAACTCTTCTTGGTTTCATGTTTCATCTCTTCTCCGAGCTCATGAACTTTCTTTGCATTAAGCATTCTCTACCTGGATATCATTCACGTTCACACTTCTGTTCTGTCGTCTTCTCCTCTTAGCAGAGGCTGCAGGAGTCTTCGTCAGATAGACGCTATTTTAAATAGTATCTTACTGTATTTTCCAGTATAAGATGACTATATTCTTAGGGCCTTACTAATAATCCTTTTTAACCTTCACACTAAATATTTTGTAGGTTAAAATATGCAATTTTGGAAAATTTCCCCATTGTGAGTTCGAAAAATTAAGTCTGGACACTAAGAATGATTATTAGTATCGCGGTTTACTCTAAAGTCATCCTTGGTGAGTTGAAAAACTTGCCGGCTTGGCCACAAGCCTGGCTTACGAAACCTTAGCCTGATTCCGGCCCTTAAATTGATTCTAGTTCAGTATACAACACTGGGCCTTACCAATAACTATGTGGCTATATTTTCCATACAGAGCTATTTACCCTTTTTCCTGATTTTTTTTTAGTAGATGCGACTTCAAGGAACCTCGTGGGAGGCACGCTATCCCCCAAAACAATCTGCGCATTCGTTTCCTCAAAGGCTTGATGAGCTATTGTGACTGTTTGTCTCCCAGAAGATTTGAATATTTAGAAGTCAGCTTTGGCCCCATCGCTAAAGGGTCCTATGAGTTCTTTAATGTTCGAAAGAACATTAAATGCAGGCATACTATAAGGGCCTTGTCGTAAGGACTCTCAAACACATATGTCACCATCACCTGAAAGAGGTTGCCTAATTTTTTCAGTGGTATAGCTCTAAAGCGTAAGTAGAACTTCAGATGTATATTTGCCCCCTAAAGCGGAGTCTTTGTAGGCAGCGTATACTAATAGCAACATTAAAGTAACATCTCTGACTAGTCTATTGTGATTTTTCGATTCTTCTAATTTAACAATTTTTGTTGACACCCAGACCTTCTTTAACCCTCATTCACAACTATTATTTTTTTTTTTTGGTTGGTTCTGTCTAAATAGGCGCGCACTTTTAACAACATCCCCAAAGATCAGTAACCTAATCCGAGCAAAGGCAGAATAATATCAAAGGATCCTTAGTAGAATAAAAGTACCCCGTAAGAACGCCAATAAGCTGTCTACCTTTACAGTCTTAACAACTGAGAGCCAGCTAGAATGCCGCTGATATTTTACAGACCTTTGGGAGCATAAGTTCTTGGGTAAGGTTAGGTTAGGTGGCAATTTTCGGATACATTCGGAATAATTCACTTCGAATGAGCGTAAGTTTTGTCTGCCGGCATCTTGGAGAGCAATTATTTTCGTGAGAAACCCAATCGTCAATGAAGGCCCCAGGGTCGGCATTTCGTAAGACGAGTGCGTTCAAACGTTCGCCTTATAGAATATCGATCCAGGGTCAGGTGCACAAAAAACATCTTCTTATCTGAGCCCTGTTTAGCAATCTCATCGAAGATCTCATTTCCCGCAATCTCAGTGTCATCCAGATAATTTTCGAAGAGTCCAGCTTTGCAACCGAATTCACAAGGTAAGGTCTTGAGCATTCCCAACATATTCTCAACCAACAAAAAAAGTTTTCGGTAGTCGTTAGCACGAATTGGGCATTACTAATAATTTTTAACCTTCACACTAAATATTTTGTAGTTCACGATATGCAATTTTTTATGGAAAATTTCCCCATTGTGAGATGACACCAAAAACGATTAATAGTATCGCGGACTGTCTCCACAGCAGCGCGGTAATTAATATCATTCTATTAGGTTTGAAACTACGGTTGCCACTTTACTAGCTTCAGAAGTTGGCCCCAATTTGCTACCAGACAATCGCATCACTGGAGCGCATAATTGTAAATGATTCGTTTGAAGAACAATGCAGTAACCAAAAGAGTCGCGTATTGGAATTGATTCTATCCTGTCGCTGTACTCCAAGCTGCAGGCAACCGCTTGTGAACTGAAATATTTTGTCACGTGTCTTGTAAAATACCTTTGCAATCTAACCAACTACGTAATTTAGTACGGTTTTCAAGGCTGTACGCTACTAGCATCCGCAAGCAAAGTAATTTCGGCATAGCGGTCAAAGTATTTCTATTTCGAACTGGTGTCAGTCACATCGCACAGACGTGAACTGGTTTTCAGATCGAAGACGCTTCCCATTGAAACTTTCCAATTCAATGTTAAGAGGTGGTGAGTCTAAGTATAAGTCTGGTCTAAGTGCATATATTCTTTAACTTACTTAACGAAACGGACTTATATAACGTCTTGAAAAATAACAGATACCCCACCAAGTATCAGCTGTATCCTGTATCGTCTAAATTATGCGCGCCATTTAAAATTCAAGAGCACATCTCCGTAGGCTATTTTTGTGTTTTTTTTGTTTTTATAAATATTCAAGTCGCTTGAATACAAATTTTATTATTAAGATTGCTTGATCTAGGGAAATCCTGGATGACATTTGAAAATAAATTATACAAAACTGAAATCGATTGCACCGAGACTGACAGACCTTGTTGCGGACCTCATTTGTGCCAGTATCTATATGATGTACTACTTGATGATTTCTATTTTACTCCACTTATTTTATTGTCCCACATGCATAGTCGTGTTGACATCTCGACGGTATCTCATTATCTTTAGAGCCATTAACACTGAAAGCTTATCTCAGATATATCTCTATCACGTTGATGACTTGTAAGCAAACGTCTTTCAAGTCAGAAAACAATAGAACTAGAAGACTAGATAGTCGTCGAATGACTAAAAATAGTATAGGAAAACAAATACCTCAGTTCGGAGAACAGGAACTGGTTTACCCATCATTTTGTGTATCCAAATGCTTCATAAAATATTCAAAGAAAAGTTTACTCCAGACTTGAATGCTTCTTCTGGTTAAAATCGGTTCTATCTTTTATGATTGCTATTGATCAGGCCCAGAAGAGATTTTTATGTTTTTCCTGGTTTGCTTCCTCGTTAGCAGATGATGTCAGACTAAAGTATTGTGGTTCCCATAGGAGTTTCTATGATTCACGAGTGTTACTGTTGAAACGGAACGAAGACAAAGAATTTAATATTCACATGTTCGCTTGAATCAAGTGAAGTATGACTGGGGAAGGCCTTTGTAGCAAACTTACTTCAGGTGGTGCTCCGACCTTGATATTAAAGTAAGCATTACTACGAATTGGTGTAGGAAATTATAAACTAGGTTCGTGGAATGCTATGAATCATTGCGAGATGTTTACTAAACAGGTTTATGCGGCTAAGGTAGCTTCTCTGAGTCAAGACAAATGGGAAGAGTCTTCGGCGACTGGTACGGCATGGGAGAGATGACGGTGTATATATGAATTTTAAAGATGGTATTGAGTCTTAAATTCAAAAGATTTATTGTTTTTTAAGAAGACGATTTGTATATGAAATTTTAAAACCAGTATTGAGTCCAAGTTTTCCAAGAAGACGAAGTGTAGCTACATGAATTTTATAATCACTATTGAGCTTGTTCTTTTATGATTTTTTGTTTTTCAAGAAGTGGCTTTTGTTATTTATTTCCTTGGTAAGTTTGGAGTAGAAAAAGGGACTGTTGGTAGTTCCCAGAGAGGGATGCATTTTTTAATTTCAGAGATATTCAAAATAGACCGGATTCCTTTTCGTTTCCGTTGGATTAGTGGCAGAGAAATTGATATAATTCTCTCTATCGTCGGTGGCTGAATATTTCTTTCCACCACCAGAAATTCTAAACACGCTTGCCAGATTGGGCTATTTGTCAAAAATTTGGCTATAGATCTGAGCATATTTTATCTTGGGTTACTATTTTTCTATAGAGCTTTTCGCCCACTAAACATACTCCCTAGGAATTCTACAAGTTGCCCCTATTTGGGACGAATGGAAGGAATCTACAATTTTATGCCGAGGCCAAAGGGCTCTTTCATGACAGTTTTACTCTCGTATGTTTGTTAGACCCTTGCGAGAGGTGGCGTTGTGGAAAAAAACTTAAGATGTAATTAGTGAGTTTGAAGAAAGATTTTCGCCTTCTCGTTTTCGCCCGTGTTGGGAAGCTACAAAATTTTGAAAGTGTATATAGTTTTTGAATGACTTACGTTAGCTATAAACTTGGTCTACGCAGGGTATGCCATTGCGACCGTTTTTCTCCAGGGTTGTCAATATTTCACTTATTGTTACCACCTATAGCTGTGTGGAAAGTACTAAACCCTGCGGAGTGCCGCGTTACATTGACTTCAAGTAGCTAGTTCTGAAATAATAACCCATTTCAGTGATTTAATTAGCCGCCGGACCTCAAAATGTATCTTGATGGAAGCCTAAAAGCCCCTTCGTTGTCTAGGAAGGCTGTTAAATGTAAATTCCGTGGCGGCTAGTGATTTTTTCCAGTGAAGTCTGGAGCTGACATTCCCCTGCAAAAAGCATGTTGGATTTCGAACAGCTTGTCTTAAAAATTGATTGCAGCTACAAAAAATTCATCAGTCTTCTTAAAGTTTTTAGTAGAAAAGATGAGACTTACAGGGCCCTTAGCGTGGTCTAAGGGGTTCTTCCCGTCTTAAAAGCTAGCTAGAGCGCCGTAAGTCTGTTGCTTTTCCACCGGAATGATTTCACCTTGTCCTGTCGATTTTAAAGGGAGCAAGTTACACGTATTAACCGCCCATGAAATTTTGCGTTCGCCTTTCATATTCTTTGAAATGAGTTGAACTCCGGGACTGAACCGTTCTTAAGTGAAGGCTTCATCCTTCACTATAACAACCTGAAAAGTAGGTGTCGAGAAGCAAGTGAAGTGATTCTAGACTGTTTTTCCGTTTCTTTTTATAGACAGGTATAGATGCAAACTTCGAGGAGCAAGTCTGCTTTGCCAGAAAAGTATTTGCTCAGTTTCGATTCATGATTGGAAGTCTGTAAGGCGGTTTCTTAACAGTCCCACCGAATTTTTGGGTGACCTGGCTCAGTGGTTAATGTGCTAAGCTACTGAGCGTCGTACCGAAAGAGGTAAACAAATTATAGTGATGTTGCCTGTGCGTGCGTTTTGGATTTTTATTCTTTTCTAGGTGCAGTAGTTAAGCAAAAATAAAAGCAATAATTTAATTGGTCAAAATCCGTCTTTAGAAATAAAACCAGCACGGGTATCTTTTTTGTCTACTACAGTAGGTCTTTGGCGCAACCGAACTCATCATCGCAGATGCATGTTATACGCACAGAGAAATTAATTTCACAGTCCCAATTGTAAAAACACACTTTAACTTTGCCACATATCACTTTGCCAACTAACAGACTTTGTAAGAAATTTACAAATTGAACAAATCGTCCGCACGCGCATTTAATTCATTTAATTAAAATGCGAGCGCAATTGTTGGCTAGAAAAATACGTCCTGATTCAAATTGAATTCTTTTCATGACCGCCGCCATTTTGTCATCAATAAACATATACGAGGAACTGTTTTTTTTTTGCGATTCTTATTTGTCTAAAACCGGATATTACAATTGGATGACGCCTTCGCCGATCTCAGCAATCTCAAGATCACTATCAAAGCCCACACCAAATCGCATTTAACCCCATTATATAATTTTGTCCGTTTGGACCGCTGTCGTTAAAACACGATTTTTGGTCGTCTGTCATTGTTTTTGTTTCAGTACACCCCAATTGTCCATGCAAGGCAAGACAAGGCAAGTCAAGAGATAAATCAAAATTTCTCCATAACATGACCGGAAAGTGTCGGTTTCAACTGCCAAAAACTGGTTTCATGCAGTTTTTTTACACAAAAGGCCAACATAATACCACCGCGTTCACTTACCGCTACTCGTATAAACGAAATTTTTGAAATTTCAAGACTAATGTGGTTTGCTGTTCCCTAATTCTTTCGCAGAAAAAGTGTAATAAAAACTTTACAAATACAATCCAGGCGTTGGGTACTCTTACCCCATTCCAGCAGGCCAAAGAGAAAACGGACCATAATCTCGTCTCGTTGGCTCATCAAACTGTGCCGCCGCCGGTATTACTGGATCGCAGTTACCTAATATACCAACTAGACAAAGCTAAAGGCGCGCGCTCGTTTGCCTCAATCGGCCTCAAAGACGAAATAATCACTTGCACAGCCAAAAAAAAAAAAAACACGAAACGGGCAAAAGTGAGTGGCCAACTAAGCGGATGGTTCTTGAAGGCCTTAAGTGAGTCGGAGATACGATCTGGCAATTTGAGAATCCGGAACAATAGTATGGCACCGTACGGTGCACCCTCATTAGTACCCACTCGTATTGAATCGAAAAGTCACCAAGGTGCGTGCCTCTGCAGCAGGAAATCAATCTGAAACTGGGTCTCTGTGTCTTGCACTCACCTAAAGTTGAAAACAAGTTGTTTAACACACAAATCCAAAGTCACACACTGAGACTGACATGCGACTGCAGTTGGTAAGAGAAAATTCACTTTCAGTTGGCCGCGCACCACTGGTATAAATTACACAATGTCACTGTATCTTTTATGTTATTCTTTTATTTTTCTCACATCAACATTTGAATGTTGTGCACCATATTCCGCGCGGTTATTTCCGTTCGATGAGACACGTTGAACTTAACCGAGGTTGCGAAGCAAACTGAGCTTGAAGCGATCGCGCCGTGGAGTTAATATTCTGACTGTCCATATGTGCGAGGTACACCGTCCACGCTGCACTCGGGTCGGCTAGGTGGAGTGCGCCAGACTTCAGGTAGCTTTTTGTCAATATCAGTGGGCCGCAAATTGATGGCTCAAGTTTAACAGAAGATAGCGATGAGGTGTAGTATGATAGTTAAAGCTTCGAAGCAGAGGTTGATCGTTTATTTGGTGCATAGTTTCGGGCGGGGCGGAAACGCTGAAGCTTTCAGTTAAGTTTGGCGGACATGGTGGTGAGAAACGGGCGTGGGCAAAGCGGAAACTGTTACTTTTAACGATTTTAAATGATGTAGTCTACGCGGTAAACGCTGAAAAATGGTTTCAAAGTGTCAGATTTGTCTAAAAGGGCTTTGCCAATTTTTCACCTGTCATGAAACTATACTGTCAAATGGCTTAACAATGTCAATGAAAAAACCTCTGAATATTGTTTGAAACCATTTTGTCTCATTGTAGGTGTACGCTGCCTCTCCCCTTGAAGGGGTAGGTTAAGTTCGATAAGTGAATTGGCGAGAAACCTGTATATTTTCTTTGAACTGATGGAAGATCCCTTCCTTGCCAGATATTCACATTTTTTTATTTTTCGGCACAGCTCTGTGTCAGAGGCTTACGTTGTGCTGCCGCCAAGAACCAGTAGCTCTTCAGAAGAGCGACTTAAAAGCTTCAATTTTATCAGTAGATTTTTTAGATAGTTTTGTTGGCGCTTGTTGGGTATTGCCATCATTGTAATCTACAACTGTTGTAACTGGCAGTAACTAAACAGAGTTTCCAACTTCTGTCCTGGCCTGGCTAAACGGAATGGTACTGTAAAAAGCATGTTTTTGGGCGCATTTTCCAGGATTTTTTGATGCGGTTTCAACAAGTCTTTTATTTCTTTTTTTGCAAGCGTTTTTCCAGTCGTATTTTCGCGTTTTTTTTGTTTTTACTCCTTGTTAGCGCGTTTTTTCACGCTTCTTTTTGATGGTTTTTTTATGCGTTTTTTTAATGCGTTTTTCCCGCGTTTTTGACGCGCTATTTTTAAACGTTTCTTAATTATATTCTTGCGTTTTTTTTTTCTTTGCCTATGCGCATTTTTTAGACTTTTACTTTTGATTTTTTGACGTTTTTTTTCGCACGTTTTTCCACACGACTTTTGAATTGTTTTACACGCGCTTTATTTTTTTACTTTCGATTTTTTGACGCGTTTATTGACGGATTTTTTTACGTTTTTTTCGCACGTTTTTCCACCCGATTTTTGAATCGTTTTCCACAACTTTTTTAACGCGTTTTTACAGAATTTTTAAAATAGAACTTTGTTAAAAGAACTGTGACCCTTCCAGAATTTTGACCCCCACCCATTTTCTTTTTCGACATCCCTAAATTACCTTTTTTCTATGAGCAACCTTGTCAAAATGAGCTAAAAAATCGCCCTCCACTCAAACTGTCCATGATTTAAATCGCACCCCAGCAGCTCTAAATCGGTCTTCAGCGCAATCAACACCATCAGAAACCAGTTCAAATAAAAGTCCACTTGTTAAATATTTACACAAAAATCTCATTTAATTATTATGTAATCAATAATCATATCTTAACGACTAACAAGAGGATACAAAAGCTTTTACTTCACCTGCACTATATATCCTAATACAAAAGACAAGACCCGATACAGGCCTTCACAGACATTCACACAGCACGCACAGCAAAACAGAAACAAAACAGAAATAAAACAGAAACAAAACAAAAGCAAAACAGAAACAAAGTCACACAAGCACGCTCATTAAATATACAAAACAAACATTGCGGATATAGCAGCACATATACTCAGTCCACTGGCTGCATACAGCACCGCGCTGGTCGTGTTCATCCAGGATATGAGCGAGCCTATGCTCAGCGAGATGATGAGTTGCGCCACAAACACCATACTGCTTATAATGGCAATATCGGTGCCCAGGCCTCGAGTTTGTTTCAGCGGGACATTCTCACCACTTCGCACCTTAAACTGGAATTGAAAGAGATTCAGATATGTTGTCATTATCAGCTGTCGCTGTCACGCGTTGACTTACACAACCCTTTGCGTGGTATTTGGCGATTAGGATGTATGGCATTGTGAACAGGGTGGCATAGATAACCCCAGCTGTCGTGCTCAGAAGTAGAACTCCAAGTTTGGTGGGCCAAATGGCGAGCACCAACATTCCGATGGCGTAGACTAGGATGCCACCGATGTAGACGACTCTTGTGCTAAAAAAAAGAGTTCCTTCTTTTCATTGTAACCAGGTGTCAAGTTTCAAACTCACCCAAAGCAAGCCATCAGCTTCTCGACAGTCATTGAGTAGAAGGAACAAGATAAAGCGTAGATTGACATTCCCCAGCACCCGAACCGAACTCCGGCGTCGTACAAATTGTACTCATCCGAGCCAACTGGCGCCTGAAATACAAAGTATTGTCACAAACCTAACCCCTATATAGAGCCCCGCCATATACTCACAGTTGGGTCCCCGTGGAAGACCGCCTCACCCACAAAGTCCGTGAAGTACAGGCAGTAGCAAACGTGCCCCATCCAGGTGAGAAGATTCGTCAGACTCAAGATCCGCATAGACTTGGGCATGATGATAATACTCTTAAGGTACTGCTTCAACGATATTTTGTCGTCATGGTCATCAGTGTCACTGGAGGTGGATGACTCTACGTCGTGCCTCACGCCGTTGCCAACTACAGGCACTTGGTGCTCGGAGTTCTGGGCCTCCAAGTCCTTCTCAGCCATCTTCAGCTCCAGCGATGTTGTCTAAAGTTTGAAAACCAGTTAACTAGATCCAACTTCATCAGCTTACCTACCTCTTTTATGTAAAAGATTTGATTGTTGTTCTTCGATGTCTCGTTCTTAATCGCAACCGCCGACAACGGTTTGAGCAAATCGTCCTTCTCGATCAGCGATAGGGGAATCTCCCTGAAGCTCGTAACAGTCACGAAGAAGCACAGCACAAAACAGATGGTAACGATCAAAAACACAGTTGGCACGTTTCCTCCCATAAACGTGCCAATCATGGTGGCTTCCCAGTTGATGCCGCCAACAGCATAGCCAATGGTACCACCTACACCAGCCATTATCGAGTACGTGCTCAACGCCTTCGCATGGTCCTCCGGCACGCAAACGTCCAACAGATAGGCCCTCGCCGGTGTCTGGCACGTATCCGCATCAAAGTCCAACAAGATCGTTCCCAAGATCGTAAAGATCACCGCAAACTTAAAGCTGCCACCACTGTCAGATGGCAAATCCGTGAACAAAGCCTCTGCAATGCCCTCCGTGGAGTTGTACTCTATAAACTGCGTCAGATCGTCAGGTAGATCGCCGAACAAAGACCCAAGATCCCTGCCATAGGGCACGAGCAGCAGTCCAATGAATATCCCCAGCGACAGCATTGCAATGATCGGCCTGCGTCGACCCCAACTCAATCTGCATCGATCACTGACCGATCCGAGTAGCGGCGCCAAAAAGAAGCCCAACAGTGGCGACAGACCCCACACCATCGTCATGTGCCTATGCTCGATGCCGATCTGCAACAAGATCGGTGACACGAACGCTGTTTCGGCCGCATACGCGAACTCAATGCCCACCACAATAGCCGACAGTCGGACAAAGTCAAAGCGCGACTTGTTCCGAAACACGTGCGAGTAGTCCTTCTTCTGCTGGCTAGCGTGATCCTCGCGCACCTTTAGCATGTACTTGATCATGGGATCATTGACAGTAGTACGCTCACTTTTAATCTTAGCACCGCCAACCATTTTAGTTCGTCGTAACCTGGGGATGGGAACAGAAATAAGCTAATTACTATTTGATTAGTTGAACAATAAATGCATCCAATTAGTAGGTAGATGAAAAAGATTTATTCATGAGATAAGCGAGAGGCTTCGCTGATGAATGAGTCGGTGCTCAGCGAATTAATGGTTATTAGAAATTGTTAATTAACGGCTTCCCATATTTTGACTGAATTTATTTAAGAACGAATCGTTAGAATCTACAAAATGCGTCAAATGTAGAAACAAGGTTCCTATCTTTAGATCAGACATGGTAGCGTGCACTTTTGAAAATCGTTTGTCAGCAAGAGAAGTTTTATTGGAAAGAGTTATAATACTAGGACAAACAGCAACCTCTTACTAGTTGTGTGATAAAAAATAAGTCACCGACCCCCCTTTGGCTATGACATCAGCCTTTCCATATCCGGGTTTGAGTTTCTACTACGATTTTTGTCATATGATTTGATTAGATTAAACTGGCTTAAGTCAGTGATCGATTAGAATCGTAGCTCATATGTCGTGCCTGTAATAGAAATAGAGGTCCATTTGATGCGTTTGGCAGAACCCGTTTATGGAGTTTGGGTAATTTTGACATAAAATTTAACCCATGATAGATGGGCAGGATATTGTTTGGGACAGTTGTCACAGTTTTATTTAGACCATCAGTTGGCCCCATTGTAGATAATACTGGAACCATCTGTCATATACCTCTCTGGAACAAAATGAAGCGGCTGTTTTTTTGCAGCACAGAAGTCAGCTTAAGTTTATAGGTGGAGCCGAAAGGGAGAACCATAATAGGATTAAGTAAGATCTAATCTAACTTAAGTCGATGCCCGATTGCAGTGAAATTTTATGTTGTGACTTTATAGGATATTTAACAGCTTTTACCTAAAATTAAGTTGAATTAATTTTTGACACTAGCTTAAGCCGACATAAGCGGAGTAAAGTTGACCATCAATCTCTGGAGTAGGTTTCGCCACTTACGTGTTTATCTTGGCTTTCAGAATGAATTAAAATTAAAGTTAGAAAAATATTTAATAAGAAATATTTTGACATATCTGTCATCTTCATGGGTTTTTGGTTAAAATTGATAAAGCATATTACGTATTGTTTAAGATTTCGCAATCACTTAACCATACTTATTACTTCTACAGTATATATCCCGTTGTGGCACAAAAAGCGTTATAAATTCCACTTTAGGTGTAAAACTCCCTTATATGTTAATTTCGTTTATCGGAGACCTAAGACAACTGCAGCCCGACACACAAACCACTGAGCTACTGTGCCCATTGGCGTTCTTCGCATTTAGTATGCCCCGAACGCCGAACTTCGAGACAGAGATTTACAGTTATTTCATTCATTCATTCTGTAATTAAACAAATAATAAATATAAAGCCACTGGCATTAAGGGCGTTAGAGGCTGAAAAATAATGAAAGCGACCAAATGACGACTCTGAATTTCAAAGCAAATTAATCTTCATTCAAGTCCTTCCTTTTTGTAAACGTACTCAAGGTGAGGCTTCTAATAAAGTATTGTAAAAGGCCATTTGTACCGAATGTGTTCCATAGTTCTTTGAGCCAGTGTTTCACAGAGCTCAGTGTAGAGCTAGCTTTTGTAAGAGACGCTGTCTATATAGACATGAAAGCTCAGTTCACTGTCAGATATATTTTCTTGTATAACATTTGTTGGGAAAAAAGTAAATAAATCTGTTCCACCTCACTGCGATTCCAAGTGGCACAAAAATAGAGTCCATATACGACACAACGAATAGTTCTTATTTTTGTGAGACAAGTGACGTAGGTGCATACAATGGGAGAGAAAACAAAATGGGCGACAAGATAATTGCGAGATGGGACGTAGGAGTCTCAATCAGCCATATTCCAACTAAGGCTTTTTCATTAGCTAAGGCTTTAAGGCATAAAATTGTTTTTGTTTATTTTTTTTTATTTGTGTTTAATTTTTTATTTATCGTTCCACTGTACCTAAAAAAATATTTTAGGCATTATTTTATTAAAAAAGGCATTTTTTTTTTTTTTCAAGTTAGGAATTTTTTCGTCAAAACTGGTTGGCAACGCTGGCTCAATCAACTTTGTCGCCGCTTCTCAGTTTTAAGGGTTAATGAAACCAAAATTAACTACCCACTAATAGCGGCACGTCTTTTATTTACCAATATTTTTGTATGCTATTCACAATTGTTTACACTGCACTGGGGTCTGCAGAAAATGTGATTTATATGACGTTTTGTAAATAAGTTTCCATGCATAAACGTCACATCTACTGATCTGGGGGTCGAGGCCTATGGGTGCTCTGAATTCCCCCATATATACCGCCTGAAAAATCGCTTTGTCATTGCACGGGTCAGCATGTTTAGCATAAAATCAAACTCGGTTCAGTCGTCGATAGCCGCCAGCCTTTTGGTGTACCAAACCAGTGAACGGATTGAATATCTATGTAAATTTTCCCGGTTAGGTATCCTAATATGTTTCGATTTCCATTCAGCAATGGCACCGATCTTTACTCACTGTTATGGCCATTTCTGTAGATACAAAATTATAAACTATTTACAAGCGAAACGCGTTTTTTATTTTTCGCTCAATCACGTTTTGCGAAAGCATGTCCAAGGCAAAGTATCATTTATGAATTAAAGCATTGTGCGTATCTATTTGTTCGGATTTGATAACCTGGATCGCAGTTTCACTTTCTAAATACCAAGTCACACTTCAGGCGTAGATTACTCCGCGTAACCACTACCACACGCAAATACAAATCCAAATTGGAACGTTTTCTGTTTACACTACCAACCTCTATGTACACGAACTTAACTAGACGATCAGACGAGTGCGAGTATATCTAGAATCTAGAGAATTATAAAATTGATAAAACCTTGTAATTGGCAGATGAATGAGAAAAGAATGAGCCGACATATATTTAATTGAATCAGTGCGAATCGCTATTCGTGAATCACGTCACAACTAGCGTAGCCCACATGCATCATGCCAACTGCAGTTGATTGACGAGATGGTCATCGCATTAATTTGCCACACAAAAGAGGTGGTTTCATCGCACCCGGAATGCGGAGATGATTTTCGTCGAAGCTGGTCATTTAACCTCAGGCTACTGACTTTGGTCTAAATTTTCACCCAACGATGCTTCACTTGTATGGAGGCGAACCTTCACCAACTTCGATTTCAATTGATTTATGTGCACGCACATGTGACTGCATTCGATGTATCTAGGCAAACTATCTCAATCAATGTCTATGTTTGATTATCACTCGATGTGGATTGTATATAATAGAACTATCTGATTAGACACTGGATTTAAGAGACGTTTAGCACTGATAAGGGACTTTATCTCTAGGCGGCTTACTTTTATTTCGCTCAGAATTTTTGTAAATCTATCGCCAAAAATGTATGGCACACCACTTTCTTTAACACTTGGAATCAATCTAACTTAAGTTTGGGCCTAATTGGACCACAATAGCAGCCGCGATAAGACCGATCGGAAGCGGAAATCAGAACACACCGAGACAAACAGAGCGAGAGCTGAAGACTGTCCAACGTGAAGAATAAATAAATCTGCTCTCAAACTCACATCTTAGGTCGAACGATGTATTTGGTAGCGCACTACGAATAACACTGGCCATTGTGTATGTCGTCTGGGACCACAAAGATTTTTATTATATAGGGGGTGAGCCGAGAGATCGAGAGCGCAACTGTACTATCTTCATAAGCGATCTTCACTTCAGTAAGAGAGCGCGCGGCTTTGTGTTTGTAAAAATTTACCAAAACGTGAACAGCTTAGCTGAACCCATGACAAAGAGCAGCTAATCTTTTGGGAGCTCCCATATGGTCTGACAGATATACTCGTATTTCTCTTGTTAATTATTTTGTTAAATATTTTTGAATTAATGCAAAGTCAATGGTTTCTGGGTCAATATAAGTTGGCAAATTGATTTGCATTTGGATTGCTTGATTCGGCTGACAGCCAAACTAAAAGTGACTTTATATAGGAAGCCCCGAAAGACGCAGGAAAGACTCTCAATTCCGCGTTGCGTCTATCTGCCATATGGCACACTGCTGTTGATGGCTCCAATGCATGCAAAACTGAGCTTGAAATTCATTGCAGGCGGTTTATGTTTTACATCTGTTTCAATGTGTTCCACGTGTGAGCTATACAATGTGGTTATTTGTTCGCACGACTACATTCTCGAATGTGAAATACATTTGGCATTTTTTCGGGAGTGAAAAAAGTCCATCGTCGAACAGTGGGCCTCCGCTCAAACTAGTTTCAAGTGGAAGATCGTGTTTTTGTCAATTTAAAGGGCTTGCCAGCTGGTCTTTAGGAGATACAAATTTTATTGCTCTATCATGTCCCTCACTCTCTAAAGAAAGACGTGACTCTATTCTTGTTTAAGTTTTATTACATAGACGTTCTAATTGAATACTGCTATCTCTATATGGAGTCTCATATCTCTGAGCTTGTGACTGGACGCTCTTACAGATCGCATAGAGTTGGCCGACTGACTTAAGATGAATTGGTCTATCTGCACTAGGTATTCTCGTTGCGCAGAGTTGGTAATCCTTTTAAAAACGAAAATCTGAGTTTAAAAAAAATAAATGAAAAAGGATCCTCAGCCTCACAACCATTCCTTTTGAGTTTTTAACTTTTGGGACGAACGGGAGGGATCTATAATTTTATGCCTAGTTAAATCTGAGTTAGTCGAATATTTTTTCGCATTTCAATCCAACGGAGATGATTTTCCACGCAGAGTTACATTCGAAAACAAACTCTTCCAAGGACAATGATGTACCTAAAATGTTATTGATATGTTTTTGGTTTACGGATACTCAGCTTCTGGTTTGGAAAAACTCCCAGGCAATTCAAATCTCAAAGGAAACAGCTACGAATTTACTAAAAAAAAATGTAGTCAAACGCAATCGAATTGGATCAGTGGTTTTCGCGTTATAAGCAGTCTAACGGACAGGAAGACAGGGATTCTTTTGTAAGTCTTTATTTTGGAAGCGACCTCCAGCCGAGTCCGAATGGTTAAATTGACAAGCTTATTCATGACATTTGCATTCTTTGAGTTTTGTAAGACGTTCACGAGAAGTGTCGCTGTGGAAAAGCAAACCCAAAGATGGGTTTATATTTTTCTGGGGATCGAATGGGAGATCTCCACTCAGTAGTACAGCAGACTAACCCGATTCTTTTAAAATATTCTTATCCTATCCCAATTCCAATATCCCAACTCCTTTTTGACCATAGAAAACCTTTTGGGACATTTTGAGACAAAATACTTCAGGCGATATGCTGTTCGGTTTGTTATCGATGAAGTTTGGGCGATAGCAAGTGCATAACATAAAACACAACGCACCAGTCCGACAGGTCTTTCAATCCCCGCAGCATAGTAAAACCGCAACTTAACTCGCACGAACAATTTGAATCAACCTCAAACAATATGGCTTCTGTAAATTGAAAGCGGCCAGCTTGAGATCAAGGTCTTAGAAGTGGTTTGGTTAACTCCGGACTGTTAGCTCTATTTAAAAGCGAAGCTGCTATAAAAATGCTCAGAAGTTTTTGCGAAACTTACTTGAACACTTATAACGCATTTGGTTAACAAGTTTCCGTCTCAAACTAGTCCCGAATCTTTTGCTTGTAGGCTAGGTGCCCTACATCTAGACATATAAATTTTGCCCTTAGTGCCCTACATCTAGACATATAATTTTTATATTTTCATAAATTTTTAATAATTTGTTCTTTTTCTTTATTTCTAGGTGATTGTTTAACAAACTGTGCTAAACTCTTTACCTCTCAAGAAAATATTCAATTTCAAAAATCTTGATCATTGGTAAGTGGTTAACTAACAAACTATTCTTTAACTTTCGTCAAGTTTAGTCCGATTTTGATGTTTTTATACATAATACTGTTAGTACGAAATCGAAGGTTGGATTTGTTTGAAAAATCGGACTTGTCAACACTAGGTCTGTAATAACCAATTACAAGAGTCGCAAATATTAAATGCTTCACTACCCTCGATCTTAATAATCTTAATCATCAAGTTAAAGTATAGATTTCGAGAAACAAATTTACTTCTTTAAAAAATCGAAAGGAAAATCGCAGCTTTATATGTTTGTGCAGTTTATTTGCTCAAAATATTTCAATAATAATTTTCCAGGAATTTCCTAAAGACTTAACGACACTTCCTCCCATTTGCCCGCTTTATCCTCTTCCGCTCTTTTATTCCATAACTCTGGTGTCATCTACAGCCGAAGGACTTGATTGCAAAGACTCCGATAATCGTACAGGAAATTTAATATTTGGGACCAGATTCTGTAAGGCGAAATGTTGAAACGTTTTCGTGCGCACAAATGATTTACTTTAGAAACTTAGAGCAAACCATTCATGCGCACTAAACGTTTCAACGTTTTCGCCTTACATAATCCGACCACTGATTATTTGACGTACATACCTCAACCGCCTTGACCTATTAAGTAAGCTTTAGCTCATTTTGATCAGTAAATTTATTGATCTTTAAGCCAGCGGTAGCTTATTCTACCACCCAGCGATGCCAGACTTTTCGGATTGACTTGGCCACAACGATTTTCAAAAATACCGTTTTTGCTCTGACAGAAACAAAAAAAATGTTCTCTTTTTATTGAATTCAAATGTTCAATCTTCTCATTCAGTATTTGGAATGTTTTATAAATGCAAGTCTTGCTTATTGTTCTTCTATAACTGAAGACTGTGTTGTATCCTTGCTGCTTCATTTCCTTACTTTGAGGCCTCCTTATATTTAGACAAATTTGCGGATACAAATTGTACTCGATGAACTAACACTAATTTTCGAGCCTACTTGAGACGGTTCTGTTTAAAATCTTTGCGGTGGCATCGTTCTTTCTCCACTATTATTTTTATTCGTAATTATTACAAACTATGTGATTTCTGTCGCTCTATAAATGGATAACTGTTATGTTTTATATTGCAGTAGGTACCTCCCATAAAACGGTCTTAACTGATTTTTTTAAAAACGGCTCTAGTGATTTGAACTGAGATTGATATTTGAGTTAAAATCAATCTATTTTTATCGAAGACGCTTTATAAGATTTTATGTAAAATTCAAGGTCATTCTTAACCTGATAGCAAGCTAAGTTCTTCTCCACTTTATCGTATGAATGATTCAAGTACCTATGGACATTTCTAAAGTTAGATTTGATTTTTAAATCTCGATTAAATTTTTTTTTTTTTAAATTTCATATTAACATATTTAGCATTTTTTAAAGTAAACGTATTGATGTTTTCGAAATGACCTCACTTTCACTGAAATTGCGATTAAAGTCATTTGAAAAACGAACAGCTCGTATCTCGAAAACGCCATTTTCGATTTCGATTGAAATTCAAAGAGTAGTTACGTAATGTTTACATCCCCCCTTCCTGACAACATACAGTGGAAGTTGCAGGGACATTCAATTTCATATTTACGATAAATTCTTAATAATATCACATCTTAAATTCTTAAATTCATAAAGGGTGGTTAATACATGCTTATCAAAAAGGCAACGTAAGTCCGGGGGCGTGTTCACACACTAAATATTCTCCTGAAGCTCAATACCCCAGTTTAAATACAAATCCAATAGAAAATATTAAAAACAATATCCACACATTTTTGTCTGCATCTTTGCATTCACATGCTGTATTACATAAGCTGTCAACTTCACAGAAAACATGAGAGGAAAATATGTTTTCAATATAAACCTGTAGCGCTGTTGGGGATTTGGTGATTTAAAAACATTGCAAAGTGTTACAAAAGTATGCACTGCCTTTTCGAGTGAATAAGCTTTAGGTAAAAGTGCACTTTATTTAACAATGTTTCCATATTTTTACTTCAGATTATTTAATGGGGTATCGTTTCTAAGCTTCTGAGCAGAGACAATACTGAGACCACCAACTCCGGCTGTTTTCCCGTTACTGAGCCTACAAGCTATATTTTTACGGAGTGGTCACGATTTGGTGCGCTAGTATTGTTACATAGAAAATCGTATTGACAAATGTCACGAAACTTCAAAAATTCCGGCTGACCAACACACTCCTACGAAATGTGAGACACTTCCGCTGTGGGCAAAGTTGCTGGCAGAGTTCATAGAATTTTATCCGTTTAATTTGAAATTGTTCGTTACGTGTGGATAATATTTTTTTTTCGGAATCAGTGCACATTTCCTTAAAATGTTCATGAAAAATTAACAACGTAGATTGGTTGAGTGAAAATGTAAACATTTTGAGCAAATTTTCTTCATTATTTAAGAAAAATTTACCCACGAAATCGAAGTTAATGATACCCAAAAGCGGAAAATACGCAACCATGTTGGTCCTAATATGTTTCTAGTATATAGAACATCAACTTTAGATAGTTTTGCTAACTAAACAAATCAAATTATTCGCCTTTTAACAATTTATAATAACTAACCAATGGCATTCATTAATGTAAAAATATGGTATTCCCGAACTCTTTCACATTTCCCCACGGTTGCCGAGGTTGGCAGCATTAATTTTTGTATTTTTTGTATGTTTTTGCACGTCACACGGATTCTTAATTGACAACACCGATCAGAAAACAAAATGGCGAATTTGAAAAAAAAAACTGAGGGTGCCAGCTGTAAGAGGATTGTGAGTTGGCGGTCTCAGTATGGTTTGTCTATACTTCTGAGTATGTAGCTCAGGTAAGTTATTAGAAGAAAAAAATAAAAATACATTCAAACTTGCTACTTGCAACTATTAACGAGAAAGTTTCGTGCGACTCAGTCGTACACATTTTTTTTAATTCCTCCGAAATTAAATACATTAAGTATTATAAAATTATTTAAAAAGGAAAGTTGTTTATTTGTTTAAATTATCAATCGATTTATTTAATCAATTCGCCCTCGAAAACAACCAACTCAGAGCCCAAGTTACATAATTATCTCTGGTGCCAGGGTTAAGTCAAAAAATTCAGTTTTCCGATTAATTTTTTTTTCTTTATCATGTGGTCCTATCAGCTTTAGTCTTGTGTAACTCTTTGCTATAGCAATTATTTTGTAAAAACGGGTACAAGACAGAAAATGTTGTTTTATTGTTAAGGGTCTAAATTTCCTTTGTATTTACACTTATTTTATGTTCTGATATATTTCAGTTTCTCATAAGTCATTTTATTACACTACTTACCTTGGTTCCTCCTATTTGAAATGATTTCTATAAAAACTTGGCAACTTCTGAGTGCTTCACCAGATAACGATCCTGATTTGTTGGATGAAGAAGATGACCAAATATAAATATTAAATAAGATGACCCTTTATTATTTATTTAAATTCATTTTGTTTCCAAGATTCCTTTGTGAATAAATCTGAATTATTAATTAAAAAAAAAATGTTTTTTCTTGACTTAAGTCGAACTTACAAACTTAATTTCAACAAGCTACGAAAATACAAATGGCTCTAAGGAAATAAGCCTTCAGAAAAACTGGTAACCACTTTTTTTAGTCAACGGGCTAATGTTATTATACCGATGACCCTTTGTGATGATTGTTTTGCATCAATAATTTTTCGAAGAAAGAATATCTGGATTTACAAAAAAACAAAACCCTTAATCTTCAATCTCATTTTGCGGAAAACTAGTATTTCTTACTAAACCCCCCTTCTACCGAACATCAAAGAATTTTGAGAACGGCTCTAAATTCAACGGTCAAAAAAATAATAAAAACTTTATCTTATAATGATCTTTGACGTTTTGAAAACCTTATCAATGTCATGTGATCTGTCCCCAGGGTTCGAATCGCGTCATCGCTGAACGAACAATATGTGACGGAATTTGTTTTTATTTCGTATGTAAAATCGACTTAACTCATGAACATACAGCTCATTCACGGATGTGGCGAATCGGCCCCAGGCTATAATTTTAAAGCAATATTTCTTGTAACCTAAATTCATCCCATAATTTTTTGTCCATGAATTTCTAATTGCAAATTAGCATTTTTTGTTTTTAAAGAACTCTTTTTCAGGGGTTGCTCGCTGTCAAGAATCAAAGAATACATTTCAAAGAGCTCGCACCCATTCATATCTTTCGCTTGAACCCAAATCACCTTTTGAGTGAATTAATTTCGCTACTACCACAACATGTAGGTAAGATCAACATTCTTAGCTTCTTACATAAAGCAAACTATCTTAAATTCGTTCTCGTGTCTACTTATATCGAGATTGGCGTCTTTTTGGTACGCTTCTAATTATAGACACGTTTTGTTATCCCAACGATAGAGATATAGATCACTAGGTCAGACTTAGCCAAGGCCATGCCAATTGTTATTTAAGAACGTAATTTTATTTTTAATTAATTTTCTTTCATAGATTAAATCTGCACTTTTATCAACCAACGTCGGTAGATATGGATAGTTGAGCGAATGAGCCACGAGACAGGCTTCTCCAGAAACTTGTTTTTGCCTTTTGATTAGCTAATGATGAGTAGTCGCGTATTGCCAACGAATCTATGAAATTCGGCAGAGCAGTAAAAATGTCAATGTTTGGCCTTTTTAATTTTTTTCTTATATTAGCGTTACCCTAGGTAGTGTCTGTGGTATGGCAAGATCCTGTTTTCCGACATAACTCCGCGTCGGATGAATTAATTGATTTTTTCCATACGTTCTGAATAATTTCAAAGAGTTAGAGGTGTTATGTGTTTGCACGACATGTGTAGCGTGCGACTGTGATTTTTCCGCATTCTAACAGAACGGTTACAAATTCAAAATAAACTTCAACTGGAGTTTATCGTTTCATGCAATTAGCATGCCGGCAGTCGATGATGATTGACAACCAAACATGCTTGTTTATCTTTAACGGGGAGGGGGAAGCACACCTTCTTATAAGCATATCAATATTTGGTTTGGATATTTGGCAGCAGTTTGCCGATGTTATTAGAATGAATTGGTTTTTGACTCTAGTCAGTCTTTATACAGAGGTGTATTTCTGTCTGAAAGCAGTATAACGTTCGGAAGGTCAAGTGTAACAATGAAAGATAACCCTTGAAAATAGCTTATTGGCTTTAGGAGATCATTTAGCGGAAGGCAACATATCTAAATAGGTGTTAAAATATTTTTTTTTTAATATTTTTTTTTTTAATTTAAAGCATTCATTTCGACAAAGACCTTCCCGATCTCATTTTGACATCGAAAAGATTACACTTCTCTACTTAAAATGTGCTAATTTCCAAATAAGAAGGTCAACAAAGGGGAGCATGCTTAAAGAGCTAGACTATGCCGACGAGTTTTGCATCGTTGCCTTTATGAAGAATCACGGAACGTAAAGGTTGGCTTTGTGTATAAGATGAAGCCGGTTCCAGGAGTAGTTTCCCTTGTCGATGTATGTTTTCCTTTAAAAACCCTCAGGTAGGCGTTTGCACAGCTTCATAGACTTCATAGACCGCTCGTCATATTTCAACCTTTCTATACAGATTGAAGAAGCCTACCCGCTCTTATAGCCTTTGACTGACCGTTAGGGAATGGTTCTCGTAAATCCAACATTGTTCATAAATGCTGCGATAAATGTTTTTATTGTGTGAGAAGTGCCACGCCCCGTTATCCGCTTTCAAATTGCAAATAGTTTAAGAAATTCGATATGCATTGGTTTACCAAATTGGCAAGTTGGAACTTCAATAAATGACGAGATACAGCTTTTTAGATTATTGTGCTATACGGAAAGTGCCACGCTCCGTTTTTCAATTCCGCCCATATTTTTTAAAGTTCCTTGCATATACAAAGTACACCCGTTTTCCAAATTTTGCAACTATAACTGCAACATGTGCGACTATATTGTTTCTGAGTTTATTGATTTTTTTTTTAACCAGGGTCTGGTGCGTTTGATTTTTGTAGGATGTGCCACTCCCCTAATTCAAAACTATTCTAAGAACACTCCCAGAATACCCTCGAAAGTTCGTCAGTCCATAGATATCAAATCGTAGAAGGATTGCAGCGGCAAACTGACTTTTTGAGGTTTGGTCCATTTCTGAGATATACACGGTACACATTCATTTTTATGAGTCATGTAGATATAATCCTCAAGGTGAATATGAAAGGAAGTCCCCGTATACTGTGCGCTCTGGAAGGTAGTGGCATTCCGTAAAAGCAAAGACTAATCCTAACATCAAAGGCAAGGAAACAACTCCAACTCAAGCGTGAAAATGCTTGTGCAACTCTAAAGCCCCATATTGAAAATGACGATTGCATAAGTAATCAATCGGGTAAGGTAAACTAGTACTGCCAAAATATACTAGCCCCAGCCTCACTTTACAATTCGTTCATCTTTTTGGGATGGAACATGAAATGCATCATTACAGAGCATCTCCACACCAGAAACCTGTCGCCTTGTTCCACAAATAAGAAACATTCACTTGATTGGACTTTGTTTACCAGTGTGGAATACTGTTCACAATTTTATCTCATAAGTACGCATGATTGTTCATAAGCGTATCAAAGCGTCACCGTCGTTTTGTGAATGAATTCACGTTCAAATTGGGGTCGACAAAATCATTAAGTAGTCAACTCTTTAAATAGTCTACGCCAATGTTGAATGACTAGGCTTCATCTATTGACTGGCGTCAATTACATAACAGCGCATATATGGCAACCTTGAGACTTCTTGGCGTGTAAAGTCGATATTTTTCCACTTAATTGAAAAAATTTTGTGATAATGCATCACTGTCGTAGAACAATACGCTGTGAATATTAAAACTGGTTAAGAATTCATGTCAGTAAGCATCTGAATGACTGAGCATATCTACCCACATAAGTCTAAAATTAACAAACGGATCTTGTATTTATTTTAATATATATTTAAAGATCAACGACTCGAGATAGCTTTTTAAAAAAAGAATCCGAAATGCACGAAATCTTCAACCAAAGCCTTCAAATAATATATGTCTGTTCAAATCAATGGAAAGGAAGTTTTAAATATTTACATAGTTGAACTGTATACATCGCAACTGAGATTATAATTAGCAGACCGCGAGATCTAGAACTTTTGAATGATCAAATTATTTAAAGAAAAAACGAACTTCATTTTCGGAATCCGATTTATTTTTATAGGGTTTTTTAAGAGGCGATTAAACCACAACCTAAAACACTTAAACAGCCAGGGCCCGACATGCTGCCAAATAGGTATGTTAATTGTCAGTCTTGTAATTGGCTTATGTGTCCTATTTAAAGTTATCATTATCTAGATAACTAACTCTATATTGGTCTCAGAGAACGCTTTACAGAATCAAAATATTGTCAATCGTCAACCTGTTTTATAACCTTATCCAATTGGGGGTATTTGGCTTTAATTCGATCTACTGATGGTTACAAGTTCATACCATCAGTCTTTGTAAAGTGTAGGTACAACTACTACAAGTACGAAGGCTTTTTTGAAAGTAATTTTCATTTGTATACACACAAAAATTTGGGCCGCCTTAGTAAGATTAATATTTCACCTTCACCTTAGACCTATTCATATGAGGACGAACAATTGAGAACAAATCGCTTTTAATGCATTTACAATTAGAAATTTGTACGTTTTTCTATATGAAGAGTAGAATATTTAATCAGTCCCCAAGTTTGTAAAGAATTTAAATAACGAAATTTTGAACTCTAAACTTTTTGCTGCGATTCGCCATCGCCACAGCAGTGTTGCCTGACTTTGAAAAAACAAATTTCCTTTTTTATTAGCAAAAGAATAAGTTTTCCCCTAAGTGAAATTTAAAAATTTTAAAAAATCATAATTTCTATAATAAAAATTCGAACTTTTCAAGTGCAAAGAACCATGCATTTCATTTTTCTACATGTACGTTCGATGGACTGTTTTCTTTCATGTTCCGCATGAACATTCATTTTGAGTAAACTTTGAAATTTTGAAAATAAGTTTCATTTCTATTTTGAAAAAAATGTATTTTCGCAGAGACTTTTAATTTTTGTCCCCCCTTTAAAAGTTTGTTACTCGTTTTCCCATTTGTCATTATAAGAAAATGTTCCCTCTCAATCTGGGATCACTGCGCCCCAGTTAATTCACAATCCACAGCACTTAAACGGGTTTCACAAACGTGGGAATACAAAGCTCGTTTTAACTCCAAATTGTAAAATATAAAAAAATATTCATTGGATTCTCGGGCACCTGCGACCATATATGAATATGCCTCTGAATATCTTGTAGGTCACAGAAGGTAACTGTGTATGGAATATTTGACCATTGTGACTTCTTAACATTTAACCCTTTTTTATCGGGGAGTCATTCTCTTTTTTCCTGATAAATAACTAACTAGAGCTCAAGGAGTTTTTAGTGCACAGCACTAGTTGGAAAAGTTGATCCACACAGGTCTTACCAAATGGTAAATCGAAAGAAAAATAATTTCCTGCAGCACCTTAGACTTGCGTTTTAGCCTTAAAAAATAATAACAAAACGGGGCAGTTCCTGCACAGTTCATTGAGCATTCCCAATAGCCTGTCGCTGTCTTTATTTTGACTTTAAATTTCGGGTCACAATAGCATATTTTCAACAAACAAATTTCGTGTCGAGACTAGGATTTCTTATGTTGGCAGAAAAGAGTGTCAGTGGACAAAAACAAATAGAATTTCCTGGGCACGAGCCGCGATCTGGTTTTCACACGCGAGAGTTTTACCACATGGATGTAAAAAAGGTCGATTTCTTAGATTCGAAATGTCCGATCTAAAAGTTTTTTTCTTAAAGGTGTATATTTTTTTTCTTCAAAAACTGTCAAAATGAGATTTTGAAGGAATTTCCAGGGCATTTGTAGTAAAATTGTGATAGTCCAGTGGTTTGGGGTTTTAAAAGTTTCAATACTATGCTCGAAAATGACAATCTAAAACATCGATTGGCGAGTAATTTCGACTCTTCTCACAGCTTTTTCAATCTGAATCCTTGAAACATTTGTGGATATTTCTTTGTGAATTCCACCGGAAACAAAACGGATTTAATGGTGTTTCCTTTGGAGGGTGTATACATTTGGTAAACAACTTCACAAAAGCTTATCTTATAGCTTAGGCCTTTCATCAATAGCCACAGATGTTTTTCGTGTGCAGGTCGTCTTCTGTTTAGTTTGAGATAAGCGAATGGGAGAAAAAACATATTCGTATGGATGAAGATAGTCTCAACATCCATAGATAAACAGTAGCGCATTAAGATAAGACAACAGCGCGATATAAGCCGTAAATTTGCGGCTTTAGGTGTTGATTTATTTATTTCATACCCCCATTCATACCAATGTATGCATGTGTGTGAATCCTGTTTGCCAAAACAGCTGACTCGTGTTTTTTTCTATTTAAATTAAACCTACATATAAGCCAAACACAAGCCGCAAATGATGTTGAACCACATTCGAAACAAATTAAATGAATTAAATTGTTACTAATTTTTAAATTGCTGTTTTTCTATTTCTTATCTAATGCAATTAGCAACATTCTCAAATCTCGATTTAGGCAGTCAGTGTTTTTATGTTAGGCTCCAAATAGGTGCTACAATTGACACCCTCGGTAACATAAAACAAACGACGTAAACGTTGCCCCTATTTTCGTGAAAACCCTATCCACATAATACTCGATTTTGGGATTAATATTAATACATATTTGCAGTTACTGCTTTGTCTCCGATTTTATTACATTTATTTCAAAAACTATTTCCTCAAAATGGACAGGAAATCCCAGTTTCTAGAAGCCCTGAGTACAAAAGGTATGCATCAAATCAAGTGTGAAAATGTAGTTTCGAAAATAGGGACGGAACGAATCACAAGCGAAACTCACCTCTTGCAATGTCAAACGAAGCTCCGAAAATCCCTATAATCCTTGTGATCCTCGAACTAATGCTCCAACTCGTTCAAAATGTAGAATTTTTATTTTCTAGCAACGTCCACTGACACTTTTTTCAAATTCACTTGCGGTTCTCACTCAATGTAGTTGCCAGCTCCGAATAGCTTAATAGTTTTCTTTTGATCGATTTATTGTACAAGAAGTAGAAGTGCACTTTTTTCAGTTTTAATTTTAGTTGATTCACACCAATATTGAAATGACTTTCTTTCATAACTAAAGTCGGATTTGCACGCAAATTTAAGTAGAAAATTTATTGAATTATATTATTTCTGTGGAAATATATCCTTTGGAGCTCTGCTTCGACTGGGATGCCTAAACTTCCGACATTATGGACTTGAGAAATTTTAAACAATCAATCACTTTGCGGAAATGCATGAAATTCAAAATCAACTGTGAAATTTGTATACCCAAACTCGAATGTTCGTTCGATACGCTGATAGTGTGTCTTTCGTAACCGTCCGATCGGGCAACAATCTACAGACTAAATTCACAGCTGATTGTCTGCCAGTTTATATAGAAGAGTCCGATTTGTTTCTGCAGTATCGTTTTGTGATTCCATTCCAGTGTATCTCTGGTTGTTGTGGGGAAGCAACGCTCACTGGTGTTATGCTTCTGCTATTTGCTGACAAACCTTGGATTTTTGTTTGATAACAGCGCAGTTAGCGTGGAGTGTTCTTTTTTTCTCTGATTGACTTGATTTAGAGAAATATAAACAAATAAAGAGATTAAGCAGTGATTGGTGGCTGATCAAGTGCATTGATAGCGCAGCGAAAAGACCGTAAGGTCTAAAAGTAAAATGCTTTGAACCGAAGTGGGGTTCAGAATTTGGGTGTTTATTAATTGATGTAGCTGTGATTGTGCTATGGAATTGGTATTTAATGGGTATACGTGCTGTTGTTGCAAGGAAAGTGAAAAGGCTTTTAAAAATGGAGCGTTTTGTTTGTCACTAGTTTGTCTGCAAAGACCAGCGAATTATTATATCCTCACAAGGAAATTGGCGCTCAGTCACATGATTTTACTTCCTAATAGGAACCGACGCAGTTTGCAAAGCATTTTTCACAACACTTGTTGAAAAAGTAGGACAGTCTAGAAAAAAAAATTCAACTCTATTTTCTTACTATGCCCCAATAAAAAATAGGGTTTCGAAGGACTCAACAAACGCCCCCAATAAAATTACAAAAAACGCACTAATTAAAAATACCCAAAAAAAGCGGCGTCAATAAACACATCGAAAAAAAATCGATCCGAAAAAAATGTTTAGAAGCTCTGCAAAAACCCTTCAAAAATTAGCCTAAAAACTGTGTCGAAAATCGATCGGAAAAATGCTTGAAAAACGCTTTAAAGCGCCCAGAAAATTGATCACCATGAAATCATACAAAATTCGCGCTGAAAAACGTGTCAAAAACGGTCATGAATTAAGTGCGTCATCAACGCCACAAAAAAATAATAAAACTTCGCTCCGAAAAACGCGCTTAAAATCCCTAAAAAAAACAGCTAAAAAACCTAAAGAAAAACACGCAAAGCGCTTCAAAAGCGTATGAAAAATAAAGCCGAAAGACGTGGTGAAAAGCTCTTTGAAATTGCGCCAAAGATGTCTAAATAACGTGTCAAAAACAAGAACGCCACAGAAATTTGCTAATTTTCGTTAAAACACCATCAAAAACTATGTGAAAAATCGTGCCGAAAAACGTAATAAAATTTTTTTTTCGAAAACGCGACTGAAACGGTTCAAAAAATACCACCAAAATATGACTATAACGTGACCAAAACTAGCACCAAAAAACGTGTCAGAAATCTTTCAAAAAATGCGCCTGAAACGCGTCAAAATCGCTTTGTAAAGCTTGTAAAAACTGTCCCCGAAGACACATTTAAACGCTCTCCAAAAGGGTTGATTGCTGATCAATTTTTTTTTTCGTATGTTGGATGGAGTCAAGAGCGAGTGTTTTTAATAGAATTTACTGTCAAATCTGGTTTTTCCATAAGAAATCTTTCTTGCATCGTCAATCATTACTAGAATAATAGTCTTTAATAAATAGCTACTGTGACACCAGGTTCCACTTAAGAAGTCTTGAACACTTGTCAGAACAGCAAAAATACTTCCAACTGATCTTCTCCTACGTTGTGGCCCAGTATTGTTCAAATTCGTGCTATGTACTCATTGTTAAAATCTAACTGTCAAAATGCTTGTTACCAAAATGGCGACCAAACAAAACAGTGAACCTCCCCGACTAATAATCATATTTAGGGTCCAGTCTAAATTTTTCGAACTCACAATGGCGAAATTTTCCATCTTAAAACTACCCTCTCGCACAGCTTAAGATGCAATTAAATGACAAATTTGATCACGTCCCTGTTCAAATCATTTCGGATGTCCAAGATTTCCTTAATCACTTGTCCCTTCGTTACGATTTGCTGACTAAGAACTGAAATTTAAAATCCAAAACTCGAACTGCTACATAAAAACCGAACTCAAATTCGATTTTCTTCTTCCCTTGCAATTTTTTAGCCAAACTACAGCTTTGTGCGTCTTAATTGGTATGAGAAAATTTAACATTGCCAGGGTACTTCAAACAGAAAAGAGAGGAAGAAAGTCCGCAAGAAAATAATGAGAAAAATTTACAACTTCAACAATAGTAATTACCTGCCAATTCATTTGTATGTCGTACAACGTAAATAAATTTGTATAGTAAATTCGCAAACAATTATTATTATAAGTGCTACAGTTGTATGAAATAGGCCCAAGGTTACATCACAAAGTAATTTTCATTTGGCTTTAAAAGGCTTGATCTCGTCCAAATTGAATGGAATTATCACGCAATTAATAAATTTGTAGAATTGTCTGCAGTCTGAACTTTCGCTGTTGCAAATTATGTGCCATGCAGGTCGAAAGGGCTAGGCCATTACTTCGCCAATTTCGTCTGCACTGCACTGCATGCAAATTTGAAAACAAGCCGAATCTGATGAACGAGCGATCTTTGAACTTGAATTAAAGTCGCAACTTTTCATAATTTTATCCTATCGGAAAGGTACTAAAGTCAGATCAGCCGACCTTCGTACGCACTTCCGTGTTTAAGTGATTTAAAAAGTTTCCATGCCATTAGGCGGCATCTAAGATAAGGCATGTATGGACCTACCTTTCATGATGCAAACTTATGTAGTATATGCATGCAGGTTTTTTTTCTCCAAGAGTTCATGGGCGTTGTAGCTCGCTAATCGTTAACCATCCCAACACGAGTAGACTTGGTAATGATTGCCACTGGAAGATGCACTTTAATCGCTTTGAGAGAAATACAAAATTCTGATGCTGTCCGAGTGATGTATTTTCATTTCATTTTAGTTTATTGGGGATCTAAAAAAACGATAAACATTGTTGCATCGATTTATATGGCGACAATGATTTAAATGTTTTCATTTTAAATTGCTAGAACGACGGATAAAGCGCACTTTCCACCTGTTTCGATGGCGTTTGCAACGACTTCTGATGCAATATTTTGTCCGGGTTGCCACATCCAAGTTGCTTCATCTATAATTCATTATTTGACGTTTACAACACTATAAATCTCATACAGATTTTCAAGTACTGCTATATTTCCAAAGTGGAAAACAACCTTCCATGAAATATTCTTTGGGTGGATTATTCCTGTCAGAGAATTTCTGCACTCCTCTAAAAGTGTGACTTTGTCCACAATTGAGATAACAATACTGTACTATACTAAATGTGTCACCGCGTGGTAAATCTACGTTCGTAATCCGATGTTTATGTTGGTGTACTCATGAACTATAGATACGTTAACTGCAACGGTCTGATTTGATTTGTGTTTGTCGATGATAAGTGCATGCAGTCGATTTCTTTGTTATACACGATTTGTTTGTCAATACATGGGAAAGTTTACCTTTCTAGATTTTATTTGGTTACTCTAAATTGAAATGTTCTACCTAGAACTAGAGATCTTAACAGCTGCAACCTTTCCCCATCCATTTTGGAGATAAAACATAGAGACAACATCTTCTTTATCATGTGATGTTTGTGTCTTATTTGGATTGGTGTTGTTTTTGTTTAGCGGAGATTGGGACTGATTAAATGTGAAAATATCTGTGATAGGGAATTAATTAACTTTGTACGTCATACGCTAAGAAACGAATTCGCGATACGCGACGGCATAGGCCGATAGCATAGACATTGTTTTTCGAAACGATTCTTTCTAATTAGACAGTTGCTTTTGCACTTATCTGAATCTTACAGCAACTTTGCGATTCAATTACTTTTATGGGAGGTGTTCTTCAACAGAGGTAATATCATCAGAAATGGTTATCCGTCGTTTTGACGAAGTTGTTGATGTTGGGATAGGCATTCTGAGGTCTGGTTACATTATTTCAACAAGTTTGTCACACAACAATGCTTCTAATGAGGCGAAAGTAAAGTGATTTTGATTTATAACACCGTTGACCAGAAGACACCCTTTTGCATTTTGTTAATTATTTCTTACTAACCTTATGTTGCTAGGGTGAACGTACTGCATCCGTGAAAGAGCAATTTAGCTTAATTTTGAGGATTTTACATTAAAAATAGTACTCGAACATCGGAGCGGTAGTTAGGCCCCTGATATCGAATTCACCGGCAGTTTTTATCTATTTTTTTGATTTTTTTAATTTTTTAAGTACAAGCTCCCCTTCAAAATGCATCGTTACGAAAGTGAAGTAAATAACCGGACATTATAAATCTCTCAAATACACCCTGAATGAAACCTGCCAAGAAATTCATATGCAAAACAGTGAAAACCACATTTAAATCCGTTCAGTGGTCCTCGAGATTAGCGCTGTCATACAAATAGTTAACACCCACATGGTTCATAGCAGCGCCACCTATAGGATTTTATTCAAAATGTTTTCTAAACACTGCCTGAATGATTTATTTAATTTTCAGCGGAATCGATTGAGTAGCTTTTGAGTAGGCTACGCAAATACTAAAATTTGACATTGCTTACGGGACTGCTGTCCCTCTAAAGCCATCATCTGAGCATTCCAGTAGTACTGAGCCGGCATTCTGTAAGAATTGACGTTCAAACGTTTTCGTGTGCATGAACGATTTACTTCGGCAACTTAGAGCAAATTATTCGGGCGCACGAAAACGTTTCAGCGTTTTCGCCTTACAGAACCTGACCGCTGGTATCGATTTTTTAAAGTACACAAAAAAACATCGCCACTTGCTTATGGGACAGTAGACAATAGAAACTATATTCTTTGAACTAAACCCAAAATTAAATAAGGAAAGCCAACGAAAAGCACAAAGTAACGTTTTTCCCAAAGCGCCATCTCCTGTGAACGGCTGATAAACATGTGAGACCATATCAGTTACTATGCTGAAAAGCTTTTCTATTCCGGCGTTTCCAATCTCCATACACATTAAAAAGGTCCTAATAATAGAAATTCACATGTGAGAAGCTAGGCCGAGGTTTCTATATCTGGACTTCTTGCGCCAACAATTTTTTTTTTAACCAACCATCGACTAGACAGTCTGACCTTGAAAAGTCTTTGAGAAAGCCTAGGAATTTCAGATTTGTCTTGTCTTTGGACAACTCAACCGGTCGTTTTTCTACTACTTTGTCCATCTGGGTTTACATGTACTAGTCATCTTAGGCAACTGATGCGCACTTTGCAAATAGCCGTCAATGCAAATAAGTCCGAACATTTACGAAGAATCCTTCTCTTGAAGCGAGGATATACGGATATTCATTTAATTTAAATAGAGCTTTGGCGCCGAATTGGGATGATGAAGGTCAGGTCAGCGCATCTTCTTGCCTGCCTGAGTCCGTTTTTGTCTTCAGAGGTTCTGGGTGAGATTGTTTCCGATCTTAACGAATTAGAGGGTGACTAGTTTGTCAGAGATGCCAAAACGAGACATGGCTCTGTATAGCTTGCCTCTCTGTAGAACTAGTAGTAGTAGAACTAGTTTCTATCCAAAAATGTTGTCGTATATCCTATACCAAAATCCATTTTTCCGGAACATCGCCGCGCTTCTGTCGCCCACAGAATTCTTATACGTTTCGAATAGTTTCTTGTTTAGTGGTCCCCAATTCGATTTCGGCTTAAATGCTGCCACAAGTCTCTGTAGCAGCGATCCACCGGGCTGTTTTACCACAGTATGTATAGCTTGCCTCTCTAAAAGCTGTCATATGCGAGCGTAAGTATCGAGTTTTATCGAGGACTTGCTTTATACATATTAAGAACCTACAAGGCTTAAGACCGCACTGGTAGGGGCTTATTAGTTCGCTGACAAGTGTCAGGCATTCACACATTACGGCAGACGCTATGGTTAGTACAGTTGAGAGGCTTTCCTTTCTCGTGGACGTACAAAGGAACGAGTAAAAGCCATGAAAGGTTTCGGCAAGCGATACTTTTAGGGCACTTTTAAACATTTTGTTGTCAGAATTCCTCTCCTGGTCTCTACACGAGTTGGGTATGTTTTACTGTTGTCGACAAGCCTGTACACCAAAGCTCGGGAAACTCAAATTCTGTGAAATAAAAGACCGGTATAGATTTTTTATAGGGTAGGTGGCTCGCTTACATATCACTTTCGGGCATCTTGCTGTAGGATTAGGACCGAACTTGTTTAACTTACCTCTACACGGGCTTTCTCTGTATGCTTTCAAGATTTACCTTGTTCAAGGCTATCTCATTATAAAGCAAGCGGCGACCTGTTCTTGGCTGCTTGCTGGAAAATCAGACGCAGTCCCACTTCATGCCTAGCTTACCTTAACTGATCTACCTTAGAGCGATTTTTATCTTTCAAGTTTCCCACAAAAACTTTGTGGTGAACATTTTTTTCAACCTTCATTCATTTGCTCTATGGCACGATTTTTTATTTACAATAAAGTTCGCGATTGCTGGGAGGCTCACATTACACTTTCGTCATTCATTATAGATGACAACCTTAAATGACGTACTTTTCCAAAGAAAATCATCTTCCGTTACCTGCAATATAATTTGAAGTTAAGTTTATAGATGTGTACTATAATTTTTATAAGTAAAGCCCTTTGTTTTGGTCTGAAGTCTTTAGTTTATTTATAATTAATAGATTCATATTAAGCTGATCATGGAATAATGAATAATATATTCAAATTAAACAAATTATCTTGGTTTTCCCCTTGTTATGATGGATTATAGACTAGATGTACTGACTACCGAGTGTATATGATTAGGTATTTAAGTGTGTTAACTTATCACGAGTTGTTGGAACGGTAAGGCTTAAGTTCAGCTGTGAGCCGCCTCTGGTGTTCCACAAGGAAGTCATTTAGGTCGCATTTTCTTTATTCTTTGTTTAAATGATGTCGAGATGTTCGTTAAACTTTTTGTCATCTCCCTACGCTGGCGGCATCAAATCTCTTTTTGAAGGCAAACTTCTATTAATTTCAAGCCGATGTAGTTCTTAAACCTGGTGTCTCAAAAATAGCTTCAAGCTCTGCTACTACCCGTCGATCGCTATAAATTCATTTATGCAGTAAATCAAGATGCTGCATACCTATGGGCACAATAACAGTCCATCGTACTTGCGACTAAAAGTATGCAACGATTGTTAATTCAGTCAACCTTTGCGCGATCAATGTTTATTGGCGATCGGTTTTTAGGGTTCTCACATTTGCATTAAATTGAATTGATTTCCATCAACTTGGAGAACATTTCTAAAATCTATTAACTCCTTCTCTGTCTAAGGTACTCTTTATTTGATAACGATCCACGCTTTCTTATAATATATATAAAGCTACTGTCTAACTATAAATACTACACGAGGCTCATACTAGAACTAGTTTCTATCCAAAAATGTTGTCGTATATCCTATACCAAAATCCATTTTTCCGGAACATCGCCGCGCTTCTGTCGCCCACAGAATTCTTATACGTTTCGAATAGTTTCTTGTTTAGTGGTCCCCAATTCGATTTGGGCTTAAATGCTGCCACAAGTCTCTGTAGCAGCGATCCACCGGGCTGTTTTACCACAGCATAGACGCCCCACGCAAATAACTGGCCAATTCCCAACGCCGACAGGCACCAACCAAAAACTGGAAGAAATCAAAAGTTCATCAAAAAATAAGATCATAATTAGCTGGCTCAACTCACTGTATAGCCCATCGGTGTACGTATATCCGTTGTACTGCAAGGGCTTGTACCCAGCCAATGTATATATCAAAATTGCTGCCATGACGGCAGGTGTTATGACGGCCCAACACAGCCTGTAGTAGATGCTTGTCTTCAGTCCGAGCATGAAGAAGATGTCATTACAGAGACGTTTGACACCTAAAATTTTAATAACGTACACATGACTGACTATTAATTTATTCAGTTTTTTTTTTACCATAAACCCAGCCTACGGCAATCAGCTCGACTATGGCCAAGCACAAGGCCACAAAGGACGCACCATAAAAGTCCACAAAGTTGAGAATATACTGTCCACCGGGGGTTATGTAGATGAGGCCGATGCAATATCCAACCACCGATATGATCGCCACGATCACCCAGTTTTGGGTTGATGAAAACTGATCTTTGATCACCGTCATAATGCAGGATGCCATGCCGACGTTGCTGCCAATGCCGAGGACGTACAACATGAGGAAGAATAATACTGAAAAGAGCTAAGAGCTGTTTGGTTATAGACGGGAAATTGTAGAGTAGAGTGTATGGAGGTTTATTTTGATTTTATTTGGTTGTCTGTTTCAATCAAAAATTATTAGAGCAAGACACACCCAGTGTGGCTTAGTGGTTAGTGTGTTGCGCTACTCAACTGCGTCACCTCTCGCAAATGTCTGACAAACTTCCGAAAGTAAAATTTTTCTGCGAAATCTTCTCAATTGGCCGTTTGGACTCGGCATACATTTGTAGATCCCTTTCATTCGCCCCAAAAATAAAAAACTCACACAAAACGAATGGTTGTGAGAAGCTAGGCCTAGGGTCTCTTATGGACCTATTGCGCCAACTGTTCTTTTTTCCGAACGGATTTAGCTTTTGCTTTGAAATTTATTTTGAACATGTATCGGATATTTCTACATTTACTAAAAAAGCGATAAATCAATAAAATACATAAAATATTTGTTAAGATAAACTTGTAAAAATGACCAAAAAGCTTGATGTATTCTGTATTCTGAAGAGGGAGGACATTCGTAATCAGCAATCAGCCAAATTTGGGTTTTTTTAGAATAAAATTATATCTAATAAAGACTGCTAAGGATTTTTTAAGAAGTTTGTTTTCTTTTTAATAAATTATCTTAAATTTGTTGGTCGCTTTTTACTAAATGTGGGGTGGTTAAGAAATTATTGATTGTTTATCTACCAACTGTACCCGTACCCAGGTTAAACTTTGTTGCTTAAATAGGTTCTTGTCTATAATCATTTAAAAAAGGACGTGGCTCACCTTTCTTGTTAAGACAAGTTTTTTAACACCCTTGAGTGTAGACCGGTTGAAGGGTTGTGATGCGTTTTATGAGAACACAAATGTTCTCACATAGCCTCTCACAATCAACTCCTACTCTCACCTCCACGTTGGTGACTGGTGGGTGCCTAGTACCTCGGCTGGAGATTGGGTACCCAACACCTTTGGAAAGTCGTTGGTGGCAGCAGACGAGAGAGGGGGAGGAGTGTCTTCTCACTAAGGCACTTCCTCTGATCCCAGACGGCAGCGGAGGAATTTCCCTTGATGGAATCAACGGTGGCGTCTACAGTTCCAGTCAGGTTGAACTATCTAGTGTCTTCCCTATATGAGCTGCTTCGACATATTCGAATCCCAGGTCTATAGGGATCTCCAATACTGAGCCAGGGTGTTGGAAAGGAGTTGGTGGCGGATGAACCCTTCATGGGCCAACGGCAGCGCTCAGATCCCGAAGTGGGTTACTGGTGCCGGTACCTCGTCCAAGGGGTATAAAATGGAACTGGCCCTCCAGGTTGGGGGTTGTGCGTCGGGGTAACTTCTCTACCACGGAAAAAATAACTAGTTCAGAAACAACTACAAGCCTCGGAAAAGGACGGATCTACTGTTGACAACCCGGCAAAACGAAATAAGGACAACGATATTCGGATCTGTACGTGGAATGTTCGTACATTGAACAGACCGCGCGCAGCCGAACAATTAGCAGAGGCCCTTGACTGCTATAAAGCAGACATAACCGCCATCCAGGAAGTGCGATGGGATGGGCCGGGCAAAAGAAGGATGAAAAACTGTGACATCTATTACGGTGCGGGATGTGGATTTGTCATACGCGGCAGACTTAGGCAAGAAGTCTTGAGCTTTCGGCATGTGAGTGAACGTATTATGACAATCCGCATCAAGGCAAAATTCGCTAACATAAGCCTAATATGCGCTCATGCCCCCACAGAGGAAAAGGACGACGCTATCAAAGATAGTTTCTACGAGCTCCTCGACCAGACATACGAGCAATGTCCTAAATATGACGTTAAAATCGTGTTGGGCGATTTTAACGCCAAAGTAGGAAAGGAGGACATCTATGGTAGGACAGTAGGTGAACACAGCCTACACGACACCACGTCTGGTAACGGACTGAGGCTGATTGACTTTGCTGCGGGGCGAAATGTCACTATAGCAAGTACACGGTTTCCTCATCTCAATATTCATAAAGGGACATGGCGGTCTCCGGATCAACAAACCGTCAACCAAATTGATCACATTGCGATCGACGCAAGGCACGCCTCCAGTATTGCGGATGTCCGAACCTTCCGAGCGGCCAACATTGACTCGGACCACTACCTTGTTGTAGCCAAGGTACGAATGCGGATATCCAGCACGCCTCAACAACGGAATACTGTGAGAAAGTACAATGTCGAAAAGCTGCAATCGCAAGAGACCGCCAGAATTTTCGCCGATCGTGTATCCCGATGTCTCACGACGAGTCCTCCCGCAACAACAGCTAGAGCAGAAGACCAGTGGCAACACTGCCAGAAAGCCATCATTAATGCCGCGACTGATGTGCTGGGTTTCACACGACCGCCACCACGAAACCCCTGGTTTGACGAACAATGTCGACTAGCAAATGCAGCAAAACAAAAGGCATATAAAGCGGCGCTGCAAAGGAGGACTAGAGCTGCTCGCGAGCTCTACGAGCAAAGGAGACGGGAAGAACATCGGCTTCTCAGGAAGAAAAAGAAAGAGCACGAGAAGCGCAAGATCGAAGAAATTGAGAGATGCTACTCCAGGAATAATGTACGGAAGTTTTACCAAAAGGTAAAGAGAACGTGCCAGAGCAACAAATCCCGTACAGAAACCTGTAGAGATAACGAAGGAAACCTCGTGGTAGAATCACAGTCGGTGCTGAGAATATGGAAAAACTACTTCTGCAGACTGTATAACGGCGACGAAGACCAAAATCCCGCTGTCAGGCAGAACGAACAATTAAACTTAGACGATGATAGCCAAAACTTCCGTCCACCTGATCAAAATGAAGTGAAGATAGCAATATCCAAGCTTAAAACCAACAAGGCTGCTGGGCCTGACGGTCTACCCGCCGAGCTTTTTAAAGCAGCTGGAGATGACTTGGTAGAGAGCATGCACCAACTCATCTCTAGGATTTGGTCAGATGAATGTATGCCTGATGAATGGAATCTCAGCATCGTTTGCCCGATCCACAAGAAAGGAGACCGCCTCAACTGCGGCAACTACAGAGGAATTAGTCTCCTTAACATCGCATACAAGATCTTATCTGCAATATTGTGTGAACGCCTAAAACCCTTCGTCAACAAACTGATTGGCCCCTATCAGTGTGGTTTTAGGCCAGAAAAGTCCACCGTCGATCAAATTTTCACACTAAGGCAGATCCTGGAAAAAACCCAAGAAGTCCAAATCGATACTCACCATCTTTTCATCGATTTCAAAGCCGCCTATGACAGCATCTATAGAGACGAGCTATACAGAGCCATGTCTAGCTTTGGCATCACTACCAAACTCGTCCGTCTGTGTAGGATGACGATGGAGAAATCTCGCTGCTGCATCAAGGTCGGTAATGACCTAACCGAGACCTTTGATGTCAAAAAAGGATTTAGACAAGGCGACGCGCTGTCATGTGACTTCTTTAACATCATACTTGAACGAATTGTACGAAACTCACAAGCCAACATACGAGGTACGATCTTTCAAAAGTCTGTACAATTACTTGCATACGCGGACGATATTGACATAATTGGAAGAACACAGCGAGCTGTCACTGGCGCGTTTGCAAGTATAGACACAGAAGCGGCTAAAATGGGCTTAGCGGTTAACGAGGGCAAAACCAAATGTATGCTGTCAACAAGAAGGGACACCCAACATCGACGAATCGGGCAGAACGTCACAATAGACAGCTATAACTTTGAGGTAGTAAGGGACTTTGTCTACCTTGGCTCTGCTATAACATCTGAAAATGACATCTCATCAGAAATCAAACGGAGAATAACTCTTGCCAATCGCTGTTTCTTTGGGCTGAGAAGGCAACTGTGTAGTAAGGCCCTCTCCCGAAAGACGAAGGAAACTCTGTATAAGACCCTCATCATCCCAGTCCTGCTGTATGGATCTGAAGCATGGACTATTTCCAAAGCGGATGAAGATATCCTTGGTCGATTCGAGAGAAAAATTCTTCGTAAGATATTCGGTCCCGTTTGCGTTGACGGGTTTTGGAGGAGACGATTCAACGACGAACTATACGAGCTGTACAGCGACATCGACCTAGTCAAAAAACTGCGCATTGGACGTTTGAGATGGCTAGGACATGTAGAGCGAATGGACATCAACGCTCCGGCCCGCAGAGTTTTCGATTCCAACCCAGATGGTCAACGCAGTAGAGGAAGACCTCGCCTTAGGTGGCGCGCACAAGTAGAAAAGGACCTCAACCAACTTGGAGTGCGCAACTGGAGGCAGTTGGCTAAGGACCGGGCCATCTGGAGAGGCTTGTTGGTTGAGGCCCTGGTTCACCCCGAACTGTAGCGCCACCTAAGTAAGTAAGTAAGAGTGTAGAGAAATAACGTTTGCATTTTTTTTTTGTTGAACGGAAGGTGTCACACTCCTTTGTAGAATACCGCCGACATTGTTTAAAAAATGCAGATTGAAAATTTTTAAAATCCAAGAAAAAAATATATATGTATATATAAAAAAAAGTTGCATACACTCTTAACTCGAGAAAGGATCGCTCTTTTTTGTTGTGTTTGTCTCCGCCCAAGGAAACTACATAATGGGGAGAAAATTGAAAAATTCTAAAGGGAAATTGGAAAACTCGTAATTGATTTTCATTTTTTACGGGAAATTTTCTTTTTAATTTTGATCCTAATATACAGTGAGATCGTATTTGTCAAAAACATCTGCCTGATTTTGATGATTTCGGAGATTTTCTTTACGGAAACCATTTGTGCTAATTTGTTATTGGATTTTTGGGTAATTTGTGAAACACTCATTATTTCTTTACACACAGTTGATTATTCAATTCGACATTTTGCAGTTCAATCGCGATCGCAATAGCAAACTGCTGTTAAAAAAAAATTTTACAGGACGAAGTTCGTTGGGTCCGCTAGTTTTATATAGGAAAATATTTCTTAAAAACAATTAAAGCAACTACTTCTTTCACTTAAGAAGGTCTTTCAATAAGTCAAAAATTTCTAGTGAAAATATGATTTAGTTGAACAAAATCTCTATTTCAAAAATTAAGCCTATTCGAGGGTATGAAACTAACACCTTTAACTTTCTTAATGAAGGAAAGCCAGGCTTATAGGACAGGAGTCGAATAACGTCATCCGTGAACGAGCAATAATCGGCGGATGCGTATGTAAAATCTACTTAATTGCGTGAACTTGATGTAGCGATTCGATCCCCACTCCTGACAATTTTTGTTGGGACATTTGTACGAATTTTCATTCGATGTGCTGCCTCCAAAAAAAATCAACTTTTGCTTCAATTAAAACTTCTTCGAGTCACACCATCAGCAAATAAATTACGTCAGAGTTCATGTAGAGAATGAAATTTCGTAAGAGTCAAAGATTCCACTGAGTCGCTTTGAGCATAAATATCGTAATTTTCATTTCTGACTTTCATCTAACTCACCTGAGGAACGAAACTGAATTTCGCAATCGCGTCCGGATACGATACAAACGCCAGCCCCGTGCCGCCTTGAACCACATTCTTAATATCATCTGTGTTGGTTTCGTGGGCCAGATTGCCGAGAATACCGAAAATGATCACACCCGACAGCAGCGAAGTAAACGTGTCCAGGGTCGTCACTATGTTGGCGTCCCTGTAATACGTGAATCACTAGAAGAAATCAAAAATACTCTCACCTTACGACAACCTACCGATAAACATTGTGTCCAAACCGGTTGTACGACGCATACATGACAATATTGCCAAAACATATCGCCAACGAGAAGAAAACCTGCGTCACTGCTGCATACCACACCTTGGGGTCCAGCAACTTACCCCACTGCGGATTGATGAAGTACATCACCCCTTTGAACGCGCCCGGAAGCGTCAGTGCCCGCACCAAAAGTATCGCCATCACAAAGTATGGGAAAAGTGCCAGAAAATAGGAAGCCTTTCCCGAGCTGCGCACTCCTTGAATCATAATCGCCGCTACCATAACCCAAGCCACCGCAAGGCACACCGCCAACTCCCAGCTGGGCAAGCCGATTCCATCATCAATCGACTCCTTCTCGCGGAGTACTATTTTCCTATCAATCTCACTGTCAAGGATCATTCAACCGACACAAAGGGTTAACTCACGTGAAATAGAACTGCGCCGATGGGATTCTCGGCACGCCCTCCGCAAACGTAGCGTTGCCCTTTAGTTTTGAATCGATGCACGAACTGCCCCAGTCATCACGACAATAACTCCACGGGAGAACAGTGGCGAATGACGCCACTAGATAGTGCAGAGTGAGAGCCATCAACGTCGCATAGTAAGTCGTCACAATGGCCGTGCCCAGCACCTGGCCATAGCCAACGCCTCTCATAATCGGGGAAAAGTCAAACACATTGACACTGCCGCGGCTGGAAAACTGTCCCAAAATCATCTCCATATAGTAGACGGGCTTCCCCACCAGGAACAGCACGATCAGATAGGGGATCACAAAAGCGCCGCCACCATTCTCAAGCGCGGTGAACGGAAATCGCCACACGTTGCCCAGGCCAACGGAGAGCGCTATGCACGACATCAGGAATTCGATGTCCTTGCCCCATCTGTCTCGATGGATTTCGCTGTCATCCTCCTCGGTGGTGGGTTTCTCTAGATCTTTCTAAAATACAAACATGTTGAGCTCCAAACATTCGACAGTAAAATGCGTACTCACCTCGCTGCTGTGGTTGTCGGTCAAACTTATGGTGGAAATGGTGGTCGAACCTGCCTTGTAGGCTCCCGGTATGGAGGTGGTTGACCCCAACGTGCCGTAGTAGCCCTGATTCACGTGGGCACTATTGTTCATATTGGCTGCAGCTGCCGACTGGCACCTGGAAATGGCAAAAACAGCTTTTTACTGTCGCTCTTTTGTATGTTGGCACACTGATGAAGGTCGATATAGTGCTGTCGGCTGTTAAGGGAATTTTGTTGTTCATTCGCACACTGGCAGAATGCAGATAGAGGCGGATTAACTTGCATTGCAGCAGGGGGGGGGGGGGGGGGGGGGGGGAATGCTTTGCTGCTCAGTTATTGCGCAATGGCTATTTATGTTGCAAGGGGATCATGAATGCGCAGATTGTTGTGACACGGAAATATTTCTTATATCAGCAAGTCCGCAGTGGATTTGTCTACTAGAGCGTCTTTGAGCAGAGTTGTCCAGTCATGTCTGGTGGTATCATATATTACGTCTGATTCCTCTCGCTGCTGATAAGAGGTATCGCACGCATGATATAGGAAGGCGAAGAAAATCGAGTTCGTTCTTGGGTAGGTGCTTTTGGTGTCAGTTTATGTGAGTTTGACAAATTTTGATATTGATACTTTGTACAAATATGAGCAAGTTTAACTATTTTAAGAAGGGATGGAAAGAAAAAAAATGCAACACAAAAACTGAAACTCTAGCGACGACATTATGAGCAGAGTTGAAGCCACGATTCCACAATCTACAAACTGAGAACAACACTACACAAAATTATGGAAATTTTCTTTTAAAATGCTCACTTCGTCGGCACGATTTTGATATATAAGACGCGGAGCTTTGATGCTGTTTCTTGTAAATTTGAGCGCCAAAGAACTGCCTGATGTAAGAGTAAAAAAAAAACGAATATTCCTCTCTCCAGATCCCTTTCTCCTCAAGGTAATTCTTTCTCGATTTTCTTTAGCCGATAGACAAATTTAATTGCAGGCCGGTGAACTAAGTCCGCTGACAGTGTTTATGAGCACAAACTCGGTTTAAAATATAGCAACTAAATCCACCACTACTGGCTCACTAACCATCCAGTAAATCTCCAAAAAAAGCTGCTTTCAAGCTGTTATGTAGGCTGCATCCAAAAAGAAAACATGGCTCACCTTGAAAAATATTTTTCAACAAGCAGTCACACTTCAACGTTACTGCGCGTAGAATTTTGTTCTCCACAAACGACTTAACTTGATCTACTTATCTTCACTAAATTCGTACCACGTATTTAAATACCACTGACACACAACCGAAATGGACTCTTTTGCTAAGCCACTATTCTCAGCTGCAACAATACTCCACACGGGGAACTTCTACTTGCTGGCAACTGACGTCTGAAAACCCCAGTCTTAGCTTGGCATTGGTTTCCCCGACGAACTGGTAGCACATTTCGAAATAGCCACCGATTTGCTAAGGCGACACTACACTCCCATATGCAATTAGAGGCACGATCTTGAAAACACACTTTCAAAACTGAATGCACGGGCAATTTAAACCAATTTACAGATGCGCCGTGAAACAATCAACGGATACAATCGTTTGCAAGCCCCCAAATGCCACACAAATAATTAAAATCAATTGGCCAACACTACATCAAAGCGTTTTTTTTTTTTTGCAGACACAATTCACCTTTATTTTTGAGTGAAACAAATTGCAATGAATTGACTCACTTTTATACCTGATGGCGGAATAACACCTTCGATCAATTGGTACGCGCCGTTTTTCGTGAACAAGCGATCTAACCGACTGCCGGCAGGAAACTGCTTTAAAGCTCAGAATACGGACGCATATGCATCTCAAACTAACCCGTTCTCGAGTGAAGCACGAAAGTATCTGCAGTACGCCACACCATCGCCTGACAAAGACAATAGCGAAACCACCAGAACTAACTAAAACAAGTATATTTGCATATGATGGCGGTGCTTGTGGCTTTTGGCTTGTTTGGCACGCGACTTCCACTTGAGAGATGAGACAGGTAAACGTTTACCTAAGCTTTGTTGTCAACGCTTTTTGTTTGGGTAAAGTTTATGCCGCACTATGTTAGTTTTACTAACAGATCTATGATCGATACCAGGTTCAACAAACTTGTATTTACTATTTTGCAGTTGACGTTCTACTTCTACACTCTTATCAGTGTAAATGACTTTTATTGCATCGTTAGTTTGCTTTTGTCTGTGTTGTGCTTTATGCAACCAGTAAAAGTTTTATGCGGGTTGTACTCTTTTTGTTTTGTGTCTGGGGGAACAAATGATATGCAGTTCTGAGGATCGGTGATTGTAAAGTTTGCTATTTAATGCATGGCACCATAGAGAGATAAAATTCATAAAGATGGAACTTGATTAAATATATTCAACGATAGCGGGTTAGATTATGTTCGTTTTACGGCGTAAGTCGTAGAGATGGTCACGTTGAATGAGTTATCTCGTGAGGGTAATATTTTAATTGCTCGATAAGCCGCCTTCAACGCAAATTAATTGTTTCGTGATTGCATACATGATGTCACGTATGAAGCAGCTGAAAAGCACTGCGGTTGCTGCGGCGATCACTGATCCGATTTTTCAACAGAGTCTTACTGACTGTTAAATAAATAGTAAAAAGTTAAAATCTACTCTGTAAAGGTCCCTATGTGTGTTTAAACGTTTCCCCAATCCTTATTCGAAGGTAGACCATCCCTGTGTTTTTAACTTTCTCCATTACGTAGTAAGAGAAAGATATTGTATTCCTACAGATTTTCGAACTCGAGATGTTTATCAATTCCGACATTACGATGATAGAGGAACTCAAAAAAGTGGGTGGCAAAATTCCGTCCGTCTGTCTGTATGTCCCGAAGCCTACAGCCTAAACGGCTTACCGGATTTCGTTCAAACTTCGGACTTGGAGTTTTGGGGCTTACAGTTCGGGGCCGGGTTTTTTCTTTGCATGGTACCCTCAATATTGATGGTACTACCCCAAATAAAATGTTCAAACATGGTTAACAAAAAGTATTTCTAAGGTAATATGGTCGTTTCTAACTTAATGGCAAACTCAGTTTTTCTCTGTATTATCGTAAAATAGATTTTTGAAAAAAGTATTGTTTTAAAAATTTAGTTTTTTCTTTGTTTACCTGAAAACGGCAATAACGATTTTGACCAAAATGCAAACTTAAAGTTAAATTGGTGTTTTAAAAATTATCGCGTCCTTAAATTTCAATTCGAATCACCGAAAACGATAATTTTAAAAGCTGTTCATATCTCGAAAACCCCATTATCGTTTTCAATAAAACGACGAAAAACCAAGTAATGCTTACGGGATGTAAGTGTTTTACAAGGCTTATAGGCATTCCAGGCATTGATAACATCCTGTTTGACTGAGGAAGCTTATTAAACGGTATGAGGAAACAGAATACAAATTACGATATGCAGTGGTACTTGGAACAGAAACCATATTTGAAAAATTGCCACGTAAATTGTAGTTTGAAATTAACCGATAATGACGATTCCCGGACCTCATAAAAACATTTTTCAATGCCTTAAAACAGTACAAATGACGGACTGGAAGAATTTTCTGGTCAGAGAACAGTGGAACATTTTTTATGTCAACACAAATTTTGAAGATTTAATAGAGGTTGAATTTTGTTTAGATAAACGCCACCATAGTATGCAATTCCATACTGCAGTTTGGAATACAAAATACCATAGTTAATCGTTTCTTGGAGCATTGTTGAGCAAATTTGTTGCAACTTAAAGAAATGTGCAGCGAAAATAATTCCTCAAAGTTTCTGCATGATAAGAAAAGCTCATTCTAGCATCTACGGTAAGCCGCAGGTATTTAAATTCATCAACTTTTTCAATTGGGAAGCAAATATTACTACAGCTTACAACATCACAAAAAGAAGAAAACTGCAGCGGCAAGTTAAAAGTTTATATTTTAAGCATTCAGGTGCGTTATATGAAACATTCGCATCCATGATGTATACATCTACATTGTCTGTTGGAATCACTTTGCCAAATGAGGGCGGCATTTAACTATGGGGCGTGGTGCCTCCTATACTGAAAACAATTTTTCAAATTTAATAAATGACAACTGAAGTTAGCGGACCATGAAAGTATGTTGACTACCAAGAGCTTTACAAAATAAGGGATTGAATTAGTGCATCCATCGCTATGACTGCCATTTCATCTCGCAGCATCTGGCGCTTCCATTTGCAGTAGTAGTAGGTGTCCTAGTTTGGCATAGTTCCTTAAGAATGCAAAGTAATTATTTGGACCGAATGGATACTTTGACTACTTAATAAGTCATCCGCTGAACACTTTTGTTTAGCAGGAAACCTTTGACAGCGAGCTGTTGTTGGTGAGAATAAGGTTTCGCTCTCCAATTTTGCCTTCAAAGGGTCTTTTAGGAAAGAGTAATGTTTTTTCGTGGTATCTTAGGACAAGTTAACGTATAAACTCAGGAAATCCCTCTGACTAACTTCTTAAGTAACCCAATTTTATATTTCTGAGGCTTAGAAAAGATCTTTAAAAAGTCCTGGCTACAGCAGAGTTCCGCATACCGACGAACTCTGTAGAAATAGTTATAGAGAAGGTTTTTATTGATAGGTACTCCCAATACTTAAAATTGTCAAAGGACTCCATCGCAAAATCAAATCTATACATAAAATTAAAATTGAAGGCAGATTTATGTCTGTTACCAGTTGACGTAAAAACTGCTAGAAAGATTTTGATGAAATTTTCTATAAATGATTCTCAAGACTCGGAGGAGATAAAAGTCTATGGCCTTATTGCCACGCCTACCTTTTGGGTGATTTTTTCATTTTAAACGTTTTTTTTTTTGTTTCTGACTTCACTGCCTTTAAAACAAGAGTCCTGAAGGGGGTTAACACTTCTTTGAATATTTTAAACTATCGGCGTCTGTGTAAAGCTTTCCGCTTTACACAGACGCCAATCTAGACCAAAATCTAACATGATGAAATTCATCAAGGTGAAGAATGTCAGCAAACAATTTTTCTTGACCGCTGTTCTGCTGGTTCTGTTGTACATCTAAAGCATTTGAAGAACTTCAAAAGCAACCAGAAAACCTTCTTAAATCAGTGGTAGGTTCAGCAGATTTTTGGCGATCTCTAGGTATGAAGTTATAGACAAGGCTTTCACTTAAGCTGTCAACAATATTGCAGAAAAGGATCCACACCCGTGAGCATTGCTGCAAAGACCCTCTGGAATTTTATAACCAATGCCTAGTCACAGAAGTGCATGTCGATCTAGTCCATCCATTTCAATAACTAAAGAGCATAACCTCCCGGAACAGAATCATTGATCGCGTTGCTTCCCTATTCACTAAGTGCCTAAAAAACTGGAGATCAGTTGGTGACCAAGATCGTTTTTGGGGCTCCGCTTATAGTCTGAAATTTTGCTACTCTTACTCACATATAACCATTTCGATGTAGTCAGACATTTTTAATAGTATTGGATTAACAAAATAAAAGCATGTGCCCTGCTGATCAACGATCGTGTGGCTTAAGTTGCACATCTTTATTAAGGGTTTCGTTGCCTTCTTTCGTAACCACATCCCCGGCTTAAAGTGCGAGTCTTTCGCCTCGCTACGATCGGTTAGATGTGTAAACTTTTGATCAACGATCTTGATCAATTCCGATTAACCCCCTCTATCAGTCCGATTGATATTTTTGTTTGTATGATCGATGGATTATTCGGTTAAAATAAATCAACGACCTTGACGTTTGGAATTGGGTATTCCACGATCGCAGAAAAATGTATATAACGGCGATCACTGATTATTTTTTCTTCAAACATAAATTGTCAGCAGTTTTTTTTAATCCTTCATTGTCAGCAGTTCGATATTTCAATTGCGTCCACATTCTCCTCTAAATCGCTTCTTCTGTTAAGACTGTCTCCACATTGATCTCACAGGTGTCTTGCGATATTCGGAAGTCCGAGAACGCTTTTGAATTCAGTTTCCATTTTTTTTTATCAATTTGCTCCTGCACCATCACTGTTGATCAACAGCAACTTATAACTAAATTGATCAAAAGTGATTTATAATTTCACAATTGATCCGTCAAATATCATCTTTTGTTCAGCCAAGTAGACACTCACGAATAGCACTCAAAAACCGCGTTGATCTCCTATTAAGAAGTTATAAACTCAGTCCTTTCAATTTATTTTAAACTATTTAAAGTAGGGCTCCTACGATCTAGTCCAGACTAGCCGAAAATATTATCATAAGTCTTGAACGTCCACCCGTTGTTGGTCGCTTGGTGTTTCTCATTTTCACTAACGCTAATCTTATATGCCTTGAGTAGTTTTTTATCCAACGGGCCCCAATCCTCAGTTGGCTTGAATGATCTGAGAAATCGCCTAGGTCCTTCTGGTGTGTTCAAATAGCCTCCAATGCCCCAAACCACGACTTGAAGTATACCAAACGCTGAAATGCACCATCCCAGGACTGCAAAAAATAATCAAATGCTTTAATTCGTTTATGTCATTTACAATGCACTTACTTTGAAGCCCCGTCGAGTACGTGTAATCATTGTACTTGAGTGGTTCATAATCCACAAATGTGTAGACAAGGATTACTGCCATAAACGCTGGCGTTATGACGCCCCAACACAGCCGGTAGTAGAGGGTAGTCTTCCGCTGCAGCATGAACTCGATATCAGCACAAAATCGTTTCACACCTGGCGAAAAGGTTTTTATTAGGAGGCTCACAAGGGCATAAGGAGAGCTAAAACTTACCGTAGATCCAACCAACAGCGACTAACTGAAGGATAGCCAGGCAGAGCACTATGAACGTCACTCCGTAAAAGTCCAAAAAGTTCAAGATAAACTGTCCCCCGGGAGTGATATAAGCCAATCCGATCAAGAAGCCAATCGTGGATATAAATAGAACAATGGCCCAAGGTTTGGTTCCGGGTAATTCATCCCTGGCCACAGTCAAGAGGCACGACACAATGCCGACATTGCTGCCAAGACCCAGCACAAAGAGCATGAGGAAAAAGAGAACCGAAAACAGCTGCGGAACCGTGGCAAACTTTGCAATCGCATCTGGGTATGATATGAAGGCCAACCCTGTCCCTCCCTGAACAACATTGGCGATGTCATCCGTCTGAGTTTCATAGGCCAGGTTGCCCAAAATCCCAAAAATAATCACTCCCGACAGCAGCGATGTGAACGTGTCCAGGCTCGTCACAATGTTGGCATCGCGGTAAACGTTGTGCCCAAACTTGTTGTACGACGAGTAGATGACTATATTGCCGAAGCAGATGGCCAGCGAGAAGAAAACCTGCGTGACAGCTGCATACCACACCTGAGCTGTCCACAACTTGTCCCACTGCGGCGTTATGAAGAAGAGGACTCCATCTGCCGCCCCCGGGAGTGTCATCGCCCGAACGAGAAGAATAATCATCACCGTGTACGGAAAAATGGCCAAGAAGTATGAGGCTTTTCCCGAGCTGCGCACCCCTTTGATGATAATCGCAGAGACCATTACCCACGTGAAGAACAGGCAGATAGTCAGCTGCCAACTGGGGTCTCCAATTCCGTCGTCGATTTGGACCTTTTCCTTGAGAATCACGTGGCTGCAATTGGTCACGTTAAACGTGGCTTGGCACAATTTTTCTTAAACTTACGTAAAGTAGAACTGCGCCGAGGGTATCTTCTTGTCCTCGCCTGTGAGGTTGCCCTTGAAGCCGGAATCAATACAGGAGTCGCCCCATTCTTCCCGACAATAGCTCCACGGCAGCACCGACGAAAAGGACGCAACGAGATAGCGACACGTCAGCGCCATCAATGTGGCATAGTAAGTGGCCACGATCCCTGTCGAGAATACTTGACCAAATCCAACTCCTAAATTGAATGAATTTGTTGTATGGATTGGGGCAGGTATGCTAGCGTGCTTACCTCTCATGATCGGCGAAAAGTCATACAGCTTAACACTACCCCTACTGGAGAACTGTCCCAGCAGCATCTCCATGTAGTAGATTGGCTTACCGACTAATATCAGTACGATTATGTAGGGTATCAGAAAGGCTCCGCCGCCATTCTCGAGGGCGACAAAAGGGAAACGCCACACGTTGCCCAGGCCCACAGAGAGTGCTATGCAAGAGAGTAGAAATTCGATGTCTTTACCCCATTTGTCACGCTCCACGTCGTCGCCTTCGGTCTGCGACCCATCCTGGGAAATCTACAAAGTCAGAGAATAAAGGGGAATAGCTTTGTGCGTATTTGGAGGCTTACGTCATCGGTGGCAGTTTCAGTGTCTCGCGGCAATTGGGTGCTATTTGGGATGGTGTTGGTGACACTGGGGTTTTCGTTGTTCACATAAGCCTTGTTGTCCATTTTATAAGAAGGGTCCTTGGCAGCAAGTCATCTGAAAGAAAAGGGGAAGTTTCTTAAATGTTGGCTATTTAAAAAAAAAAAATGTATAATAAATTCTCGACATCCAAGTAAATGAAAATTAACAGTCGGAGGGTAAATTAAGCAACTTACAGTTGAACGTCGTTTTGGAAGGAATAAATGGAGCTACATTGTTGGGCAGTACATTTTTATAGACCGAGGCCCACAACTAAGTACAATTTATGTTGAAAACTAACAAATGGTTGCAAGCATCTTGGGACTCTAGGTGCTGTTAAAGCGTAACAAGTTCGCCCAAGAGAATAGATATATAATCTGCCCGCTTCGTTGAGTACACTCATTGGTAGACGTTTGTGGCATAACCATAAAGCTTACGCTTGACAAAGATATTGCGGTCCATTTTCATTAAAAAAGATGAAGCTCCGAAAGTCCTCTAAAACAAGTCATGAAAAACATACCAAAAAATACTAAAACGAACACATCTCATCCAAAAAGTTTTTCAAAAACAATCCACAAAAACTCTTGAAAAATTACCAAAAAAACGTTTCACCGACTATGTTTATGAACATTTTAAAAATTATTTCGAAAAACACTGTCCAAAAGTGTCCTAAAAGTAAAAAAAAACTATCGAAAGAAAGTTCGGAAACATTTCAAAAACTTCTTAAACAAAGAGTAAAAGCTCACCTTGGGTCGTCAAAAACCCTGTCAATAATCCAAACAAAAAATGTTTCAAAAATATTTGAAAAAAATTTGTCCAACAAATTATCCAAGATCGCTCCAATCGTCGGCCAAAAGAAGATTGAAAAAGTTTTAAAAACGATCTTAATTTACCCGAAAAAAACTATTGAAAATCATTCTGCAAAACACATCAATAACGATGAAAATCAAAAATCGCCCAAACCATTGCCCAAACAAGTACCTTATGGCTCAAAAATTGCATCCAAAAATGGTTTAAAAATTATTCCAGAAAACTCCTCAAAAATCCACCCGAAAAAAACGATTTAAGCCAAACAGATAACGAGTTAAAAAAAATATAAAGAACCTCAAAAAATCGGGCCAATAAATTTTGGAATGTGTAAATCTGCGTGCAAACGCGTCGCAAAACCGGAACTATAGTAATGTCCCAAAAAGCACATTAAAATCGTCAGGAATTCAAAATTTCTTAACAAACGATTCAAATGAAAAGAGTTTTAGGCCCAAAGAATGCGTCCAGAGACGATTCAAAAAATAACCCCAAAAACTCGACGAAGTCGACACAAAAGCGCTACAAAAAAAAATAAAATTAAGTCAGAAATCAACCAAAATCGTTCCAAAAACTCCCCAAAAAGGGGGTCACGCTTTTAAAACACTGAAAAGTTGTTTTCTTTCGTGGAACGCATAAACTGTAACAAATTTTTCTCTTGAACATCTGACGGTCATCTAGAGTACAATGTTGTAATAAATCAGGGCACTCATTCATTAAGTTTTAAAATTACAAGTTTGAGAGCTTAATCCAGTTTATTTTCCACAAATATAATAAAAGCTGACATATGTCAAAGCAATTCGAGCATAAAATATGGTTTATTTTGGTGATCAAAGTTACATATACGGAATCTGCCCCCAGGTTAGAGTTCTAGGTGCCCTTATTAATTTAAACAAGTAATAACGACTGGTGTTCAGAAGTTGGCTGACCCTTTAATCGAGTCTTTCAAGCCGTCAAGAGACGTTCTATGTCAAGAGACATTCTGTGTCAAGAGACGTTCTATGTTCTTACTTCAGAAAAAAGATTTTTTTATTATGGTGGAAGTTTCGTGGGATTTTATTGCTCGCTTTAGTTATATTATTCTACTAGCTGAATACCCGATTTTGGTCGATTGGAAAATATTCTACCCTACGACAAGAACCAATATTTCATACTTCAACAGTCCTATTCAGGGATTTTTTGTGGGACGAAAATGAATGCTTTCCTAGGTTGCTCTTGGTTATAAAATTGAGGGCGCAAAATGTATTCCTTCACATTTTTCCATTAGATCTACATTTCAAATTCGGCTCCTTAGGCGTAATAGCCTTTTAAGTTTTTAATTTTTGAAAATATGCCCTTTAAAATATTGTACCGACCCAGTTTATCTTTTGTAATGCTTGCTAGTTTACTAGATTACTATTTTCAAAGTTTTCGTCTATAAATGGGTGCAGAACCGATCATCGATTGAAATAAACTCATATCTTGCTGCTATACTCGGCACACATTAATAAAAGATCCCAAAATCAATATCAGTCATTTATTTAAAAAACAAAGTATTTTCCAAACCAATTCTCTGATACTTGTATGTTTGGTGTATACTGGCAATTCAACCAGCCTTATCAAACAAATCAATCAAAGATTGCAATTCAAACTGATACTGTCTGGTTTTTCTTGCAATCAATTTAAATTTGATTGCATCAAAGGTATAAAACAAAATATGATAATTGGAATGAAACACTTATTTTTAGAATACACTCGAATCTGCTTCAATCACATTCTAGCATCGAAGTCTTTGCCTTTTGTTTTACGAATGGTTTAAATATTCAAATTTCGAATCCATCAGTGGAAAATATTTTGTTGCACACGAAATTTATCGTATCGTGATACTTTTATTTGAATAATGATGCAATCTTATCAAAGTTTAGCATGCAATAAAAAAGTATAAAATTTGCAATTTCATTGCAATGCAAAAAAATAACAAAGGCCATATCTTTGAGGGATGGCATAGCAACTTAAAAAAAGGTCTGCAATCTAGTAACCACCTCAGCCTTAGAAAAGCAGGCGATTTGCATTTCGTTCGCTGGAAGAATATTTCGTTCGCCGGGAAGTTCTTTTCAGAATCACAGGCGATACATCTTTTTTTTTCAAGCACAAAACCTGCACATATTTTCACCTTGTCGACGCGAGTAATCAAGTAAGTGTAGCTTGTCTCTCCTCACTCTTGTCAAGGACGGTTCCAAAACACAATGAAATATCCAACAATTTATATCGCCAGATCCAAATACTGTGATTCTTAGTCAATTTTAAACACACAGCGCAACATCCTATTCGGCTACAATAATAAAGGATATTACGCTATGACCCAACGACTTTGCGACGACCGAAGCAAATATGGGTACACGAAACAATTTGTTGCTGTTCATTTCCGGTATTACTATACACTTTGAATTGGCTTTTGACAAACTATTTTCCTATTTAGAACACTTGACGTACACTATATGTTCCTATATTTGAACTAAAGACGAGCACTGACAAGGACACTCAGAACCCTTCAACTAAAGAAACGTGTTCACTCATTACTCACAGGTTTGTTAGCAAAATATCGACCAGCGTGTAATAGGGCCAACGGACACAATTGACTGATTGGAATTATTGACAGAATATCTTTCAAAAACTTGAACGAATGAAAGGGGCTTTGGCTTATTAACGTTATTTTTAATACATCTGATCGAACTTGATAAGATTGTACTTTTACGATTTCCTTCAAGTAAACTTTATCAACAGAAAGAACATTTTCTACTGCCTATCTATATGTTGCTGTGGAACACTTAAACAAAGGAAGATTTTAAAGCGTATCTGGCAACTTTGGTCGGCAAAAGATTAAGTAAATTTTTTTTTGTGTTAAGGGCTGCTAAAATCGTTTAATAAATTTTCTTTAATCTATTAAATGTGAGTGGCAGAGTTTTAGTTGATTATCTGGCGATTATCTTTTAAAATTGGTCTTTGAAAAATAAAACGCGTTTTAATGTCAGAAAACGGTCTGGTAGCAACACTTTTTAAGAGAAGTTCGGTGGAAATAAGTTTGGTCTTTAAATAGCGTGGGAAATAAAAATCTCATTGACCATTTTGAGTTGTGGTAGTTTTTTCTTTAACCATTGTGAACTTCTAGTTTTGACAGTTTGAACATTTTAAATTTGAATGAGTTTTTGATAAAAGTTGTTAGTAGTAACTGCCACTTTGAAATTTGTGGAAATTCGCAAAATAAACAAATGAAATAATTCATGTGTTGCAGGTGGTATGGACTGTTTGTATTATAGCGTTGACTTTTTAGTTGAAGGCTGATTTCTTTTATAAATTAACATCAATGTTTTGGTGAATAAAGAGAAAAAAAAATGTGATTGAATGTTTTACGTTTCCAAACTGCTTGCGCATTGACGACTTCCACACCATTTTTAGGTGATAGCTTGTATGGACATTCAGCTGGCGTTAAGTCTTTTAACTTTTATTAGAGCGTATGTGCCTAAGGAATAACATAACAGTGGATAGTTGCACAAATATTTCGCTTTCTCTTACCAATATTTAAGTATGAAAACCCAATTTTATTTGAATTGAAACGCCCTGAAGCCATGTATCAAAAAAAGACTCTTAAGATCGAAAGCTTATCCCATTTTGTTGTTCCTGGAAACATATTTTACTGACAAGAAATTAATTTGTTTAATGAAAGATTATTATACAGGGTTTGGAATACAAATGTTTTGTGATCTGCTTTATTAGTTCACATTATAACAAACGTGTGGGAGGGTTGGGTGTTCTAACTTCAACTAAGTGGGCCACTATTACCATCCGTGTTTTCATAGTCTAAAAATTGGTCTTCAAACAAACATATTTTGTAAAAATTTTTATGGGAAAATGAATAAAATGAAGACAATCAGATATTCTGCTTTCAAAAAGACTGCCTCTTCGTTTTTATTAGCTCGCTTTTCTTTTTGTCTATTTTCACAAATTTTACAATCGAACTTCCCAATAAACTGGAGACCTTGACTTCCTTTTTTTTTTTTTTTTTAGATTATTTTTCTTACATCAGATCAGATGAAGAGAAAATTAAATAACCCTGAAATTCATCACAAACATGTGTCTTTTATAATATTAATAAAGATGTTTAAAATCAATTAAGAAATTCACCCACAAAACTAAAAAGCAGAAAATAATATTTGAAATACATTTTTATCGGAATGAAAAGTATAATATAATTATTCCTGACTACATACAGATTTATAGAATCATACAGATTGGGGGTAAGCATTTCTGACTGTACATTTTTAATAGAGACAAAAATGATTCTAATATTTAAAACTTAAAACGTTTTATACGAGTATTAAAAAAATATTGCTAAAGCTATTATTTCTTTTCTGTTTTACAGAAGGCCGCTTTTTCTAATTCTGGCAGTTAATACTTAACAATAAAATTTATTAGGCCTTTTGGGTTTGGCAAACTAACGAATGTAAAATGTGGAAAATAACTGTCGCATTATAGTTGGCACAACATTAAATATTCCGTTCATCATTTAGCAATCATTCTCCACCAAAAGCGTTAGAGATGTCAATTTGAAGAAATATATATCTTTGAAAGCTTTCGGCTCTTTCCGTAGATCGGCTGCTTTCCTTGCCCTTTTAGATTTGTATGTTCTTAGCATCTTTTTAAGAAATAGAGTACCACTTAATTTCTTAGCAATTAACACTAATAAAATAGTTGTCTAAAAAACAAAAACAAAAATATGCCTTACCCATCATTTTAAGGAAAGTGAGAGGATTGTTTAAGAATTTGGCAAACATTTTCTGTATTTGGTAAAAGCTAAATTTTGAAAAGTATAATTGTTTTAAATCTAGTTTAAAATAAAATGCTGTTGTTAAATAATTTTTACCCTTCCATACGTTGACCGCAGCCGTTTTTTTTATTTTCATTTCAGTGCGCCATGAATTCACCTATAAAATCACCATTCCAAGTTTTTAACTCAGGCTTTAAGCTTTCCAGGTATGTAGTAATTTAAATGAATACTCAATCTTTCTTTTATTTACTTTTCAATATGTTTAAATATTATTTTAAGTTTAAAGTGCTGAAACAAATTTTTTTTGCAAGACTTACAACTTGTAATGTAGTGAAAATTGTTTTATCTTATCCAATTACAAATTTTTGATTTCATGTTAAATAGAAAGAACTAAGAGGATTCTTTATTTAAAATAATTCACAGTTTAGTTTAGTAAAATTAGTCTCGATTTTACTCTGTGGTATTTTTTTCTCTCCTTTTTGATCAACGTCTTTCACTAGAATCAGTCATTCTTTTCAATACCCGCCAGGTTCCTCGTTTAGTTTAAGTTTTCAAGTCCAGGGATGTATAATGCTAGTGGATGGTAATCGATGATCGATGAGTGCATCCAGTCTCGACGTCAGTGCGGACAATGTTTTTTTTTTTCAATAAATAATTATATTACATCAATGTTGTTTTATCACACATGTCTTCAGATTGGTACACTTAGACTTGCGCTTGAACTTTTTCTACTGCATTGTTCCCTTTAGGTCGGAATAGAGAACGTTGTCCACTCGCAATACATTTTAGAAAACTAAACAGTCTGTCGACTAATCGGGTCTAATCCGAGACAGAGCGACTTTGACAACCAGAATTTTTGAATCGCTGATTGCCAATAGCATGACAGAATTTTTCCTTTTCTCCCTCTTGTCGTGCTGTTTTTAACTTCCTCTATTACGTAGTAAGAAAAAGATATTGTATTCGTACAATATTTCGAACTCGAGATGTTAATCAATTCTGACATTACGATGATAGAGGAACTCAAAAAAGTGGCTTACAGTTCGGGGCATGTTTTTTTTTGCATGGTACCCTCAATATTGATGGTACTGCCCCAAATAAAATGTTCATACCAGTTTGATTTGTTCGAAAACTGCTGTAACGATTTGAACCAAAATTGATATTGAAGCTTAAGTAGGTGAGGTTAACATGACTGTATACTCAGTTTTCCGAATATCGGTACTTTTGAAATTTGGACATATGTCGAAAACGGTCCAACGATTGTAACAAAAATTAATTTCATTTCTCTTGAAATCAGTTTTCTCTTTGTTTACCTTCCTAAAAACCGCAATAACGATTTTGACCAAAATGCAAACTTAAAGTAAAATTTGTGTTTTCTAAATTATCGCGTCCTTAATTTTCAATTCGAACCACCGAAAACGCTAATTTTAAAAGCTGTTCATATCTCGAAAACCCCATTATCGTTTTCAATAAAACGACCAAAAACCAAGTGGTGCGTCTTGTTCAAATATTTTTAATTCTTTTTTTTGCAGTGGGTTTTTTTCGTTTTTGAAATGATTTTTTTTTTCTTTTGCTTGGAAAACTTATGAGCCAGCCTCTCTCATAGAAGATGTTTCGGCGGCTTTTTGTTGCCGGTGGTCTTTTTAAACTCTTGGTTTAGTGGGAATGTCGGTTGAAACCCAGCGCATCAGTTGCTAAGGTTCTGATGGTTTCTTGACTTCGAAAAACTGGTCTTTGGGACTGGATATTAAAAATGTTGTTGTTTTTGAGATGTTGCACACAATCAGCATGGGCTCTCGGGGTTTCTTTCTACTGCAGCTGTTTAACGTTGAACCCTCTCAAGATTAATCTCCGTCTGATAGTCTCTTTCGTTTCCCAAGTCGGTTTACGGACGTGGAGCCTTGTGAGGAAATTGCTCACATCGAAGCCCTTTCCTATTTTCCATCGACGTTTTCCACTTTTGGCACACTGATGACAACATTTGAATGTTCGAGCTTCGTTGTCTTATTTTCTCTTAGAACGTTGCATAGTTAACCACTTACTCACATAAAAACTCTGAAAACATCAACAAAACTATCTCAAATCGATACAAATCAAATGCATTTCTCTCAGCTGATAAATAAGTACAACAAAAACTGAAAAAAAAAAAAACACCCCGCTTAAGATAAGTGTAATACGCTGCTTGGATTGGGTATACTTGTGTAGATATCCGTTGATTATTCTCGTCTTTTTTCCAGTTAAAATACATTATCTGAAAACGCTTTCGATTCGCCGATTTTAATTGCCTTTTATAATTTACGACTGTTGTCGGTTTTCCAGCGTAAATTCCCTTGTTTATGGCAGTACCCCTACTCTAAGTGGGATTGCAATTAATAGTTAATTTATTATTTATTGGAGGATATTTTTATCAAATCGTATTCGTAGTTAAAACGTCTTTACAAATTTAGAAAATGATTAAACGACGATGAGACATTTGGCGTATTATATATACATATATATTATTTTGCTTTATCTCAAACTTGGCTGCACACAAGTTTCACGATTACGGTCTGTGTCTGGCTAACTGGTTTTTGTATCTTTGCAATACCAGTTTCCAGGAAACTGACAATAAAGTCGATTGCATAAATACACTTGACCGCAAAGATATCCCGCTGTGTAAAATGTCGGCTAATGGCTCACAGTCATAATTTCTATCACAAGTAATATAAATATTTTATTAATTTATCAATATTGGTTATCTTAAGGGGAAAACATTTAACAACTAACAAAATAAGTTATCCTTAAATTTAGCCCACCAGCCCTGTTTTTGGGAACTCTCTGCATTGCTCTCTTCGACCATTTCCCTGTAAGGTACTATGAATTTCTTTTCCATTGGGCCCCAATTGTCCTGTGGTTTAAGTCCTCGGACAAATCGATGCTCGCCTTTGGGTTGCTGCAGGTAGCCCACCACACCCCAAATGACGATTTGGAGGATACCAAATGCTGAGATGCACCAACCGAGAACTGGAAGGGAAAATGAAAAGTTTTCAATTTTTCTTGAAGTAATAGCAAATTTAATGTGGAAATTAGAGGTGAGGGTGATTATTTACACCTGCTGGTTCCACCGGAATATCATTGGCTCGCGTCCAAATTGTTGATTTTTTATTGCGTTAATATATGTATGTAGGGTATTTGATCTAAACTGTTACTGGAACCAATACCTGCCACGTTGACGATTAACCCTTAAGTCTGACTGCTGATATTTTTGCATAGTTAGACACAAGACGAGCTGTAGTCAAACATTTGGACATAGCGCACATCGCCAATGTCCCTCCGCATATAAACAAAATTGAGTGCGAATCAGAAAATTTAGTATATTTTGTATCAAAGATTGCTTAAGTTAAATATTTGGACAAAGCGCACACAGTTAGTTTACTTCCGCACATAATAGAATTCGACTGCGGGTCAGAAAATTGCATGAAATCCATGTTTTAGTTAAATCAAAAGGCTTAGACATAGGAACGGGGGTCAACCCCGCACACAATGATACTTAATTGCGATTCAATACTATAGTTCGAGGTGCTATCAATTTTTGATTGGTAATGTGATAATGAACAATCAGTTTAGAACATGGATAAATCAGTGTTTTAGTTTCAGGGTGTTTGAAAATCAAAGATTTCAATATATCGCGATCAAAGTGCTTTCGCACATTATTAATTTCAATAGCTTTCTGCAAAGGCAACAAGCAGGTTGGTGATGCCGGCTATAAAATATATGCACTTATTATATCAACGGTTGTCCTGTCCAATTCGACGCTAATTGCAATGTGTATCCAATTTCATTTGACCCTGTGCGCTTCACCTAAAACTGACAGCGTTATGGAATTTTAGCAACCAATTTTGGTTAGACTATCGATTGTAGACATAGATACATCTGGGTTTTTATTGAAGACTTTTTTTTAGTCAAATAAGTATATTTTTATATCGCACATAATCAAAGTATTTCCGCACATAGTAAAGCTCGATTGATTTCTGGAAGACAACGATATGGTTCGTAAAGCTAAATATAAAATACATTCACTTATTGTAGGAGCGACTGTTCTATTCTGTTAATTTGTTTCTTTTAACCATGTGCGCTTAACGTAAAACATGTGCGCTATGGAATTTAAGCAAGCAATACCGAGTAGAACATAAGTGTCGATCTGTGTTTCTGAAAATATTCTCCACTGCTTTCAAAATTGCTTTTCGGGAACATTTCCACTTTCTATCGTCACTTTTGAACCAAATGAAGTTATTGCATAAACAAGACGAGACTTTCTTAATTTAGTCGCTGTTTTTAGCCAAATTGTATGCAGAAATTCCTTAAGTTTTTATATATCTTCTTCGATCAGAGCTTCTTAATTTTGGAATTCCACCAACAATTCACCTGACTTTGTGCATTTAATAATTAAAAAAAAAAAATCCCACTTACCATACATCCCGTCAGTGTACGTATATCCATTGTACTGCACTGGCTCGTATCCCACGAACGTGTAAATCAAAATCGCTGTCATGAAAATAGGTGTTACAATACCCCAGCATAGTCTGTAGTAAACACTAGTTTCTCGGAGCAACATAAACCGGATGTCATTACAGAATCGTTTCACTCCTGAAATACAAATTTGAATTTCAAATACCACATTTCTGCTTTCATTAAGACTGCCTCACCATAAAACCATCCAAATGCAAGAAGTTCAAAAATAGCCAGCACCAGCACAACAAAGGTAACACCAAAGTAGTCCACAAAGTTGAGAATATATTGCCCGCCCGGCGTCACATACAACAGGCCGACGGCAAAGCCAACTATCGAAATTCCAATGACTATCACCCAATGCTTGGTATTTGGAAGTTTCTCCTTCAGAACAGTCATAATACACGTCGCTAAGCCGACCTCGCTGCCGATGCCCAAGACGAACAGCATTAGGAAGAACAAGACTGAAAATAACTACAAGGGACACTGTTTTGTCATATACATATTTATACAGAAGGTATTTGTGTGATGTACCTGTGGAACCCATGTGAACTTTGAAATCGCATCCGGATACGAAATGAAGGCTAGTCCTGTACCACCCTGAATGACACTAGAAATGTCGTCATTGCCAGTCTCATGAGCGAGATTACCGAGAATACCAAATATCACCACACCCGACAGCAGAGATGTGAACGTGTCCAACGAAGTGACAATATTCGAGTCCCTAAAAGTAACACAAGTGTGTTAAAGGGTGCTTTGCTACTCACTTGTATAAGACTCACCTGTTAACGTTGTGTGAGAACTTATTGTACGACGAGAATATGATGATGCTTCCGAAGCAAATCGACAACGAGAAGAAACACTGTGTTACCGCTGCATACCACACCTGCGGGGTGAGCAGCTTATCCCACTGTGGTGTGATAAAGTACAGAACACCATCCCCGGAACCTGGCAGTGTCAATGCTCTGACTAGCAGAATAATAAGAACCACGTACGGAAATATCGCCAAGAAGTAGGAAGCTTTTCCCGAACTACGAACTCCCTGGATCATAATGGCAGCCACAACGATCCATGAGAATAATAGGCAGAGCGTAAGGTCCCAATTGGGGTATCCAATGCCGTCATCGATTGATTTCTTTTCGCGCAGAATCACCTCACTGAAACGAAATTGTATAAAAATGTAAAGGACTGCAGTAACAAAAATAGCTTTCTACGACTCAAGGCACCAAAAGGAGGACCCTCCACCATAATGCCCTCTCCGAATGATTCAATTAATAAGCAAAGGTTAGGCAATGGAAAACTTGGCCCGTTCAGTAGTCCAACATAACACAGGACCACTGTGCAACGCCTAGTGTAATGCAATAGGGAACAAGTGGCAAAAAACTGCCTATTGTTATATTTCTGGCCTAGCTTTGTTATTTTATTTGACAGCTCATACAAAATTTTAACCAAAAGTCACCTGTTTTCTAATCCCTTTCTGCTTTTTAACAACTTCAACTGTCATGTTGTTAGTTGTGATTACGCTTGCGGCCAGCCTGCGAATTATATACTGCATGTATGAAATTTTGCTTTCGAAGAACTACCTCAGCCACACTCGCACTCGAGTTGAATCATCTCATACGAATAAAAATTCCTCTGTCAGAATTCTACATCCGTTGGCATTATATCTACAGAAATGCACTGCGGTAGTGATGCCCCCTTTATTCCATTCAATAGTTCGTGGCATTCACGTCACTTTGACTATTAACGGTTCATTTCCTTGCAAGTGAAAATTAAAAATGGAATATCGGTAAACGAAGAACTGGGGTCAGATTCTGTAAAGCGAAACGATCAAATGTTTTCGTCCGAACGAATGATTTGCCCAATGTTACACAAGAAAATTTATTAGCGCACACGAAAACGTTTGAACGTTTTGCCTTACAGAATGTCGACCCTGACTTTCGGGGTCTTACAAAGTTGAATCACTTTAAAACTCTTAATGCACAATGAATTTTGGGAATTTAAACCAGGGGCCTCCACAAATTTTAAGAGAATTGACATGTCACATACGTCTATGGCATCTTAAGGTGTCAGGCTTGTTGGTGTTGTCTTTGAATCAATTGTCCGTAGGGACTTTAAGTTTGTATACTGTTTAGGCGACAGATATCTACATAAGAAACTATAAAAAGCTGAGCCTTCTGCTGAATTCATGATATCTTTGTATGCAAACAGATGTTGTTATTACTCATTCGTCATCGATTGTAATTTCCCAACAAACCTGCCTAGCGAATTGGTCCTCTCTTCTTGCTTTACACTTAGTGACTCAAAGTCTATCAAATTTCTATTTAAATCTTTCAAACCAACTTACGTGAAATAAAACTGCGCCGATGGAACCTTCCTGCCATCACTCCCGGATACGTCTCCAGTCAAATCTGAGTTAATACATGTTGGTCCCCATTCTGGCCGACACTGACTCCATGGGAGTTCACCCGCGAAAGACGATATAAGGTAACGAAAAGTTAACGCCATTAAACTGGCGTAGTAGCTCGCTGTCATCGCAGTAACATAGACCATGCCATATCCAACTCCTGTTAAAAAATAGTAAATAAAAAAAATATTACTCATACGCCTGGGTGTATCGACTAAATAAGTATTCTGCAAATGCCATCAGTTCAACTTTTATTTTTCTGTAAACACATTTGACACGCAAATTATTTGACAAACAGGGCAATATTTCCGCCGCCAAATGTCACTGTTGCGCTGTTTGCCAACTCTACTCACCTCTCATAATCGGTGCAAAGTCAAAAACTTTAACGTTGCTGCGACTGGAAAACTGCCCGACCAACATTTCCATGTAGTAGAACGGCCTACCAACCAATATAAGCACAATAATGTACGGTATGATGAAGGCGCCGCCCCCATTTTCCAGCGCTACAAATGGAAACCGCCACACATTGCCCAAGCCAACGGACAGCGCAATACAGGACATTAGGAACTCAATGTCGTTGTCCCATTTTTCATGTCCGACTTCTCCTTCTTCAGCGTCGACCACTGTTCCGTTTGTATCTAGCACGGTCCCATTTCCATTCACCTCTTGTTCTGCTGTTCCAATCTAAAACAAAACAGTTTTAAAGTCAACTTTCTAGGGTAATTCTTGAAAACCTACCGTAAACAGACTTGCGACATTCTTTGTCTCCTCGGCTACGTATCCCTTATTTTCCATGTTGCCCAGATAGCGTATTGGGTCAGGTCATCTAAAAGCGATAAACCATAATGAAAGTGACGATCTAATTCACTTGTAGAAAGTTTTCGTTTTGAGTAGTCAGTCTAACTGAACTAATTATTTTGTTAACGAGTTTTTTTATGTTAAGAGATAACAATGCGACAATCGGAAATGATATCGTTGTCTTTTTTGCTGAACAAGCTGTAATGACTTTATTTATGAAACGTGAAGGTATGTCGGGCGTTTACACACAAATGACGCATCATACTGTTATGATACAGCATGGTCATAGATTTGAATAATTAACACTGTAATTTGTGGTGTGGTAAGTTTTTTTATTGGTGGTACCAATAGGGTGAGATGGGTTTTGTTGTGCTTTGTAGCACTGCATGCGTGGAGGAGTAGTTGTGGTTAGAGGCGGAATTTACCTCCAGTTCTGCCAGGCGTTAGATGCAAGTTGCAATACATTAGTCTAAGCTTTTTGAACTCTTTGCTAAAGACGAACATATACTTATGATCAGAGCAGCACCATTTGCTATTCAAGATCAAGATTGAACTATCTACATACAGAAGTTTTAGACATACTGCCTTTGATTTAATAAATCGCATTTGCACAAACATGTGCGTCATTTTCAAAACCCTAAACATGGAAGCAAGTAAATCGACATCTTTCTTAGAGAAAAAATCAGGCCGGTTTCCCTTGAGCTCGTCAGTGGTCTGAGGCTTGCTTCGCTTTTCAAATAACCCCACAAATAGCAGTCCGGATGGGGAAAATCTGGAGATCTCTTTGACAGCACACGTCCAGGGAATATTCGTTGCAGAAACTGCATTGTTTAATTTGCCGTGTGGCATGGCGCACCGTCTTGTTGAAACCTGTAACAGTTTAGACCTTTTTCACAGATCTGTAGGCTGACATAATGAACCAACATTCACCGCTATCGAATAGTGCTGTCAGATGGTGCTTGTTGACGGTATGCACTTTGAGTTAACAAACCTCAACGACTTTTTTCAATGTACAGCGTCACTTTTTCGGCGCGTTGTTTCGGTGTGAAGCAGTTCATGGTGAATTGACGTTTAAGAAAAATGTCAACTCAAGTCAATGGCCACATTCAAGAATCTAGTTATCTTAAGTCGACTAGACTGGTCTGGATGAGATGTAACCTGAACGCAAAAACTAGATCGGGAACGTCACTTTTACACGTCAGCCACATATGAGAACTGTGAACTTAATACTCAGTCACGAATTTCTTGACTATATTCGTCGGCTACCCCTCCATAAACGTCAACTGAAACAGCTGCTCTCGTGACCGATTTCCCCAATTCAAAACCGAGATACATCGAGTGATAGCGCTGTCAGACTTACTAAACTAGATACTTGAACGTCCCCAATCGGTTGACAAATCGGTCAAAGTGAATAGCTTTAAATATTAAATATTCGTAGCTTTTACCGCCATAAAAATGGTACATTCTGTCTCTTTTTTTTTTATTGGTTTTGACTTTAAATAGTGCGACAAGATGCTCAACGCAATCGCATAAGTATTCCGCCAAAAATACCATTACATTGCATTTTGTTTGCTAGCGCATCATACGCTCTAACTACGAGTCTAAAAATATCATAAACGCAACCATGAAATAAAGAAATTGTTAACATGTTTAATGAGAATGATACTTGACATTGGCACAACTATTCCTAGATTCTTGAATATTGTCTGAACAGAAGTATCTACTCGATAACTTATTTCAATATGTCTGTTAGGTCAGGTTTTGCTTTCAGTTACAGGATTTATGAAGCTATTCCATTTGCAATTCAATTATTCGATTCATTGGGAATAACAATGACAGTAACTAGTAGCCAACTTGATTCATTGCAAAAAAAAAGGAAAAAACATAATTCCTCTTTAGGAAAAATATATACTCGTACGTAGATCGTAGCAGGGAATCGTAATTTGTGTTCCAAACGGATTTTAGGGAATGAGTCGTATGAATAAACGAGTATCATTTGCTATGAGTAAAAGGTTTTAGCAAAATGAAACCCTTAGCGATTGCTTTCAATCGGTATGAATAAAAAAAAAAAGTTAATTTAAACAACAAAAACCCGACTGACTGTACAAAAAAACAGAATTAAAAATATGTGAACGAGACGCATTTAAGTACCTATATAACTACCTAACTTATTGACAATCGGAGAATATATACCTACACAGTCTAACAAATATATGTATGAGTATTAGTCAATGAGCCAATTTGTTAAAGAAAAACTGAATTACCGAGAGGCTTTTTAAATATTAAACTCTAAGCCCGGATCTCCTATATACCCTAGGAATGAGTGTGCCTAAACATCGTATAGAAAGATATATTAGCCAAATAGTATATTAGCCAAATAGCACACAGACCAAACAATTGGTGTTTTTTTCCACAAAAGTCATTTGTATTTTTGTTTAATTTAACTCAACTATTTATAAACAAAGAATCGAAAATTCACCATGCTTGGATTGTTTTATGTAAGAGATGTGCGTACAAAATATTTGGCAAGAGGTCTCAGTCATCAAAATGGCAGACTTGGATTTTCCTACCAAGTGCTACGTTTTATTCATACCGCTTAGTGGCTCACCTTTTCGAACATGTCAAAAGTTAGTGTTAGCTCGAATCAGTTTTTATTCATACGAAACTTAGCAAATGCTTCATTATGACTATGACATTTATTTTGGGTAAAACAATTTGTTACGTTTTATTCACACCACCCAATATGTAAAATATTTTTTTCTATATACAAGCTTTGTCCGTGTTCGTACGCTCAGCTAACTGAAGTATTCACCGATGCCATTTTCGTTATATTTATTTCCCACAACGAATGATAACAACGCTGCACATGATTCACGCTATTGAAGTGCAAATAGTTCCCAATAAGAGATACTTGGCTGACAGCTAAATCTGTTAAGCATCAGGGAGTGCAGCTCGATATCCAGTCCTATGTTTTACTGATACATTCAAACTATTTGAGCGGGTGATCTTATTGAGATCAAAACCCTCACAAAGTGAGGTGAAATAGATTTTGTGAGGTTTTCGTATTCTGGCAACACACTCACAGCCTGTGAGGCTCACAAAAACAATCGAAATTGTGATCTCATATCGAGCAAGTCACAAAATAGAAAACCAGTCATAAGCGCTCACAAATGGCAATATTTGTATTTGATGGCATTTTTTCCCTCTTTCCAAGCATTTAAATACCCAAACCTGGCCTTTTACGCTATATTTATTAACTCTTCGGGGAAAATTGATATTTGTATGAAAAAAAACTGAGGAATGTGGAAATTTTGATTTGTGACAAATGTCATTAATATTTTATTTTCTTCGTTTCTAAAACATTTCAGTGTCAATATTTCGGATATTTTCTTAATAATGATTTTTTTCTTTATTGAATTAATGGTGTACATACTCGTACTCCCAGATCCCACAAAATTGTAATTGATAGTAATCTAACCATTGTGAGGTGAATTTGTTGTGAGGTTTGTTGTGAGCATTATCGGAGAATACGGAAAATGTTATCAAATCACAACAAACCTCACAAGGAATCAACCTCACAAGGGCTTGTGACTTGTGAGGCATAACAACGGCAGAATCGGGCTGTTAATTTATGTTCATTGAAGTATTTTTTAATTTACGTAAGTTTTTTTTTTGTTTTTGTTTTTACCTGCAAATATTTATCTTTTAAACTGTTGAAAATTGCTGGACAGACTTCTCTCACAAATAGTAGGCCCAACGGATTGAATTATATATTCTATTTCACTTGTTGTCAAACGGCAAAAATCCCTGAACTGTTGAGCATCTTCAATTTGAAGCTCTTGTAAGAGTAGACCCTGCACCGAGTTGATGACGTCGATCTACCCATGGTTTAATCCAGCATTTCTTTTTTGCTTTATTCTTTTTTTTAAGAACAGTGCTAATAATTATTAACGCAGCGGCAACCTTTTGCTAAGAATACATTCTAACTGGTAACTAGCAGACGAAATATATCAAGTGGACACGGTTATGAGAGTACTCTCAGGGAATCTATTCTCAAAATGTTATCAAAGAACTCGCGAGATTATAATCTCGAAATTATTACTCTCAAATCGACAGCCACCCGAGAGTAACTCTTGAGAGTTTAGTAGCGAAAGTACTCTCAAATGGACAGGCACCTTTAGGTTCGATCGCCGGAAGAACATACATCTGATGGTTTTTTTACCTGTGCCACCTCTTCCGAATGTCTGACAATTATCCGAAGGTAAAATTGTCTTGAAAAACCTTCTCAGTTCGGACTCGCCATAAAATTGTAGAGGTTTATATGCTCCCGTTAGGACTTATTTGCATGCTATTTGAATTCCATACTATTAAACTAAGAACGTAGACATTCCCCTGGAAAAATCACTTGTTAAGTATGTCTTTTGTGGGTTTTTTAGTTATTTATTTTGAAACGCGAATAAAAAAACTAATATTCCATAATGTTCCACTCTCCTTCTTCTTCAGGGGCACAGATCTTAATCGGACTTTTTTTTTGGGGGGGTTTGATTGATTGAATTGTCATATTTAAATAATTACTTTAAAGATTTAACACTCTTGTATTTAAATAAAATTTAAAACCCGTCGCTAAAAACATTTTACCTTTCCAACTTCGTTCGGAGGTCAAATGAAATCGCTAGCTGCTTTAAAATTTATTTACTTGTGGAGACCTCTAAACTAAATACTAAAATTTTAAACATGATCACAACCACACACTTTGACGATGTAGGCCACTGATGCATGGACTGCTGATTGTGGGGTTCACCGATGAAAAATTGCTACCAATGATTTGGCGGAATTCTTTTGAGCTTTATTTGTACAAATAAAGCTGAATATACTTAAAATATTTTCTTATATCCAGTAACCCATTAATGTCTGGAAACCGCCTTGCAGTAAATTCGGGTGTAAGATGGCCGGACCAATTTTACAATATTACAAGTCCAGTGTCCTCAAATTTATGCTACCTATTCAGAGCAAAAGGGTACTTTAGCCCGAAGGAGCTTTTCATTCTTTGTAAGCCTCTGGTCTTCAATATTGCTTAAATATTTGCAGCTCGAAACGATTTAGACAAGAGAAGTTCGACTAATAGGACATCCTACACCAACATCGAATCTATAGCCGCTGGCACACAGAAGTCTAGTCACTGATAAATCGCACTTTAAGATGTAAAACGTCAGAACTCAAAAAAAATATATATTTATATATTAATGAGCAGAAAACCGAACCGATCAGAAAACTTTTAACACTCAAGACTATTGCCAAGACTCTTCCTATACTTAAAAAAATCCTGAAAAAAATTTTGTATAACCTAAACCTTTTTTTCTATAGAAACCCGAATGTTTTTAACAAAGAGATATTTCGAGTTGTGACTTTTTTATTCTTAACGTTGCATATGGTAGATGTATAGAAAAACTTTACGAAATCATTCCTCGGAAAGCGACATATGAGCACTCTAACTTTCCATAATTTGACACCCGCGAGGACATACATTTTCCTAAACTTTTTATAGGATAAGTAAACTTTTCAATTTGTATCCTGAAAGCATGCTTCTAGAGGATGACAACAATTTAAATGAAAGATCTCGAGTTGCTGTTGAAGCATTATGCTTAGGTTTGTGTTTCGCAAAAGAAGTATTTTAAAAAATAAAGGCGAATAGTTTGTGATTATAAGCATTTTTTCAAGAACTTACTTACAAATGTTGTACCGATTTCAAAATAGCCAAATTTATTTCATTGAACACTTCTTCCTGAGTGACACTAAGACTAGCGAGTTGCAATCCTTATTCCAAAGCTGTACTTGGTTAAATAGGAGCACAAAACATATTCCTGGGTCTTTTCTAAATACGATCAAATAGTGTTCGTTGACGATTTAGACCGAAGATGCAGTACAGAAGACAGAAAATAAATATTGTTATATAGGGAAACGGACTGGCATAAATCGAAACAAGTGCTTCATGCATCCATTTCACATTATAAGCTACTCGTATTAATTTGTTTTAGTTGCTCTATTAGAGTAGTGAATTGTTTAAAAAAAACTGCCTTTTACCTATTCGCAAACCTGAGGTAATGCACTTTATAATTTGTATTTGTTTCTATAATTTCATTTTGAACACTCGTCTCAATAAATTTATCACTCTATTGGTTCGCGACACACCACAACGATGTTACAATTTGAACAGCTGACTGGCATCAAACATATTTTGCATTAACAGTAAAGTTTGTTTAACAATCGACGAAGGTTAACGTGTTGATTATAAATTTTAATTATAGGCTATACATCCACTGCCGTATTTTTCAAGTACAAATTGTGTTTTTTGTTTAAATAATTTAAAGCTTGTTCCACTTTGAAAGGTGTTCTATTAAATTGGGCTTAGGTGCAAACCGCTTTGGAGTAGGTAGAGAAATAAACTGACTTCACAATCAATGAGAAATTTCTCTGCAGACTGACTTTGTTTCAAATACTTACATTTGTTACCAGATATAACTAGACCCTTGGGTGAGTGTCACTCCGTGGCGGGTATGTGTACATTGGTTGAGATAAACTTGCCTATCACCTTTCAACTATTAGTAGGTGTTAGGTGCACCTGTGCAGCCCTACGTCGCAAAGATGTATGACATGTTTTGCTGTCCCATTAAGGCTGGGTGCACACTTTTGGTTTTGTGGGGCCCGCTCGTCGCAAGTTTATATAAATATTTTATTTTTTATACAAAATTTTTGTATTTTTATTTTACATATTGCATATATAGTAAATATTCGCAAAAATTGTTCGTGCTCTTCTTTATTTACTTAAGCATTTAAGAAAAAAAAACTTTTCACGGATAACGCGAACTTAAAACGCTTCAACAGCGTCCTGAGAATTCTGCGGAGTGGGGCTACTTTTACAATTGAATTGTTATAAGTTGTACCTAGTCTTCTGCGTATTCTACGAACCTTACAAATTCGTATTGACCAGCATTGCTCCACAATTTTTGGTATGGCTAAAATTGGTAATTTCTCTACAAATCTTCTGGGAAAATATTTGTAAGTAACAATTTCAAGTTATGTCATATAGACCATTGGAAATATATCTCCAGTGACCCATTCAACTCACAAATTTGTATTTACAAATATTATTTAACAATATTTGTGATTCATTTTTTAATTTATACTCCTCCATCGACACCGTGTCTTACAAATTTGTAGGTGTATTTTACAATGTGGAAATGCTTGACTTTTGTTGCCTTTTAAAATAATTTTAAGTTGTAATTTACACGTGAAAAAATTGTAAAAACAATTACTTGGCTGTGAGTATGACGTATGATCAAAGAAATCAATTTACAAATGTTATTCAGTGTGTGGAAATATTTCTTTACAAGTAAAAGTCATCTTAATTACTGTTACAATTTCTTAGATATTAATGCAAATGATAAGCACAATATTCAAACTAAGAGGAGAATAATTAATAAACCTAAATGTTATCCCGCATCGACCTGATCTTCCAATTTTATGTGACTTGTGCAACCTTAAGGAGAGAGAGGATGTATACCATTTCATCGGAAGATGCCCCATTTTAAGAGATTTCCGTATAAGATACTTCGGACGTACTTTACTGGACTTGGACGAGGTTATTAACATATTGAACCGTAGTCTTGGGTGGGAAGTTTTATACAACTATGCCACAACTGCAAGTCGCTACAGAACGCGTATTTTGGAAGGCGATTTTTGAACACAAATACATTGTACATGTCATTACCTAAATTTTCAATCTGGTAGACGGCCATAAGCCAAACCATAAAAGACTTAGTTAACATTGTTTGTAAATACGACTAAAATGATTATAAATTTTTTTTTTAAATGTTAATAAAGTCACTATACTACTACTACTACTACTATTAATCGAAAATATTTTCTTGCGACGATGGCATAGTGGTATCGATGGAACCGACTGTGAAGATTGAACTTTACATTGCCTCAAGGCAGCCGTATCTGATAGCATAACACTGGCAAGGAAATTGAAAACAGTTCCGTTGCGTTTCAGATGGAATTTTTAAGTCGACCATATATATAGGTATATTTACAGATCTTGTACAACACTGTTTACTGTTTGAATATGTTGTTTATTGACCAAATGGGAACGAAAACGTATGAGAAACTTCAACGTTTCGAAAGTATTTCTAGTCTTTGTTACACAAAAATTTCTTTGAACTATTTTAAATCTTTGCAAGGGAAAATTCATTTCCATCACTAATTAGAAATGCAAAAAAGTTATTATTTTGTTTTCTTTTTGCCATAAAGTTTTCCCCACAACTTTCATCAAGTTTTCGAAAAAGCACTTGAAGATTAGAAGTCAGTCACAAATTTTGAACACTTGTGATCAACAATTTTCCTATAAATATTTGTATTTGTGGTTGTGATTTACAAGTATTTCGTTGGTCAAAGTAATTGCGAACTTTCCAAGGAAAAATTTTGTTCATCTCTCATTAAAAACCTAGAAAAAAAATTGTTTCGACACGACTAAAACACTTGTAGATTACAAGCCACCACATTTCTTCTTATATTCCAATCACAATTTTGCGGATTCTATCCATATTAGTAGTTTTTGAAATTGTGATTCACAATTACAAATTTTTAATTGTGAATCACAATCATTGAAATAGGTAGAGTTTTCTTCCATCTACCATCTGAATTCACCAGTAAATAACAAAATATTACAGACAATCTGCCTACAGCTTAACCAGCCCTAAGGGTATATTGTTCGAACACGGACAAAAGCGGTTTGCAGGCGCCAATCATAAACTGGTCAAAATAATCTAACGAAATTCTTATCAATTCTGAATCAGGTACCACACACTTGTTCTGAAGCACCTACGTACTTGTGACTACAACTGACGATCAGTATTAAAATTTAGTAAATTAGTATTTAATTACCCTATACGTTCTTGTCTTTTGTACATCTATGGTTGACTGACGCATTTCGTACCCTGGTATATTTACGTTTGAGTCCAAAATACGATACCGAACGTGTTCTTTGTTTAACAACATGCCTATTAATTGATAAGAAGTAGGTGGTAAAAGTGTGATCCGTTGTATTTGCCCGCATTGCAAAATGTTCAACAAATAAACCGATTGGGACTAATTACATTGGCACGCAAAGTTCAGTTCTCCATATACCGAGGGCTTCGAGAATTGGGTCTGTTTTGATTTCATGATTTTTCCCTATAGAAAATTTATTTATCCAATAAAGACACTCGTTGTTTAACGATATCAATTATATTTATAAATTTAAAAACAACAACTCTTGTGGTTTATGAAACGTTTTGGATTTGTTTCATTGCTTGCCAATAAGCAATATCAGTTGTCGCCTTTGACGGGAAACTAGAATTAAATAAAGTTGTCATATAAAAGTCAATCTGAGTGTCACTGAGTGTCAAGCTTGAAGCGTCTGTTGTATGCGTGTACCACGCATAGGTTATGAACGTGACGCTGTTCATATAAATTCTGCCAAAAATGTTGATTAGATTACGTTCTTTTTACTTAATATGGTTTGAAGTGCTTTTTGGGAGCAATTAAGCTTTCGTCAAGATAATTGCAAGTAGATTGTTAATTAGGTATGATTACGCACTAGATTCTCTGAACTAATTTCTCTATCAATGTCTGAGCTCAGTCGTTTGTGGGGATATCAGTGATTTTCTCAATATTTCGGCGAGTCCAAAGGAGGTGCGTTTCAGTGGGAAAAGTGCTAAGTCCTGGGCAGATGAGATAGTTTTGAGATGGTTAGATCAAGTCCGAAATTTATTTTCTACCCCTTTTGCATTTTAGAATTTAGGAAGAACGAGATTTGCTGAGGATTCGCGTTTCTAACGACATTGATTGCATATTGTGACACACAAAATATATAAGGTGAAGATTCAAAATTATTATTAGTGAGGCCCCCAGTTGAATTTTAACGCGCTATGGCGAATTTTCTACAAAATTTGTAAACTAAAGGCTAAAAAGAATTTTAATTAAGACCCATTGCTTTATAAAAAATTGTTTTTAATTATATAAAGTTAATAAAACGAAGTTTCGAAACATATTTGTTAAATTAAAAATTTTCAAATGTGGGCACTTTTTAAAATGTATGCTTATTTAAGGATTAGGTGCGTTCGAATTACAAGCATCGGACTCGGTACTGTAGTGGACTCAGATCGGTTTCAGGGAAACACAAAATTAATTCTTAAGGTTTTCTTCAGTGCCGCCTTAGTCAACTTAAATAACAAGAGTATGCTTTCGAGTCGAGTTGTAGTATTTTGTTTAAGTTTTGCTTGCTCATATCTCTTTGAAAAACTGAGAGTTCTCTAAAGAGGTTTAGGTACATTAAGTGTTTATTTAAGGACTTAAGGACTATTCAAAAAATAATTAGTTACTACAGGAGATATATTCAACCTACCTTCTTCTAGACCTACCTTCGCACAGCAATTCGCTTGTCGGAGTTTTTATTTATGTGACGATGAGAATGACATCACCATAAAGCAATTAAAATAAGGCATATTACGTCATTCAAAAAATACGATGACTAGAGTTTTTTCCATATAATTTTTATTTAGTACTAGCCTTCAAACGAAAAGCGTATAAATTTAACAGCAATCAGACTATTGATTCGTGAGTTATAGCATTTTGTGTGAGCAAATTTTGTTATTGAAAAAAAATGGAGAAAAGTGAATTTCGAGTTTTGAAAACCATTGCTTTTTGATGAAAAAAAATTCAGTGGAAACCAAACAATGGCTCGGATGCTCCATCAAGACAAATGGTAGAGAAGTGGATTGCTGAATTTAAACGTTGTCGTACCAGCACAAATGAGGCTGGGTCGGCATTCTGTAAGGCGAAACGTTAAAACGTTGTCGTGCGCACGAATGATTTGCCCTGTGTAACACAAGCAAATTTCTTCGTGCACACGAAAACGTTTTAACGTTTCGCCTTATAGAATGCCGACCCTGTTATTCCCGAAAACATAAAAAAAATCCACAATTTGGTTATGAACAATCGCAAATTGAAGGTGCACGAGCTAGCTGGCATTGTTAAGATATCAGAAGGTAGTGTTTTTACCATTGTACACGAACATATGGGTATGCGAAAGCTCTGTGCCAAAAGGGTGCCGCGTGAGCTCAGTCGACCAAAAACAACAACGAATTGATGCTTCAGAGGAGTGTTTGTCACTGTTAAACCGCAATAAAATCGAATTCTATCGTCGATATGTGACAATGGATGAAACATGGCTACACTATTACACAAGAATGCTTGCAGGAAAGAATTTTAAGTCCAATGATCAAGTTATTGCTGAAACTGAGGCCGATTTTGACGAGAAAGAGAAATCGTACTACAAAAGTGGAACCGAAAACTTAGAAAATCGCTATACTGGTTGTATCGCCCTCGAAGGCAACTATGTCGAATAATAAAATCGAGTTTTGTCATAATTTTGTTTTTTTCTTACTTATCCTACGGACAATGAACTGTTATATCACAGTTAAAATATATATTCGTAGAAAATATAGATCATTTCTGAAAATCACAATCATTTCTTTCTTAAATGTGACAAATGCGACAATTTTTAAAATTATTCTCCTTCTCCTTCCTTTGGAAGTACTTTACAAAAATTAACTATAATTTACTTAGAAAAAATATTTTACAATAATAAAATATTTTAACTTTTGCGGCGAACATAATTTTTCTAATTAAATTGACACATTTAAAAATTTTGATTTATTCGTTTTGGTTTAGATGGCAAATAACAAATTATTTTGAAACATTTTTTCTGAGTTATGAAATTGAAATTTATCACCTTCTATAAATTATAAAGTCAAAATCTGATACGGTGGACTTTAACTTGTGAGCCCATCTTCCAAATGAAATACATTTTTTTTTTTAGAAGAGACCACTTAAATTCAGATTCAGGATATCATCTGAAAATAAGAAATGTTTTCCCTTTGTTTTGTTGTAAGATAATTTGCGTTTTATTTTTAAGAAGGAGATTATTGTTCGCTTGGGAATTACTTTGGAAATATTTCACAAAATGTCGCTCAGCTGAACTGCGATTAAAAATATCAGTAAAATTCATGCAGCAAAGTGTTCGTGAAAATATTATTTTTATTTTTATTTTTTTTTAATAAATTCTTTAATTCATAAATTTGCTTAAATTAAAAACACAGCACCGAAATTTAAGATTCCTGATTTGATTTTACGAAGATTCTTCAAAGGACTAGATTTATTCAAAAAAATATCACTTACCAAGTAATGCAATCCGTGGTGAAAAATAGTTGAAACTCTTTTTGGAAAGTCTTGAACCGGTCTCATCGGTTGTCTTTGAGTAGACTAACTAGAAGATTTCTCGTTTGGTATCTACAGAGTTTGGGTTTTCACTTTTGCACCAACCCCACAAAAAAGCAAACAAATTGCGTATATCGGTAATTTTATTTTGTGCAGGAATTCGATATCGAAATATATTGTATATGCGTTTTTATTTTATTTTAAAAAGAAATGTACATTAATCGATTGTAGACTTCCGCTGCTGCTATCATACTTAGTCTGATGGGAAAATGAAAAACTAATCTCTGAATCGAAGACACATGCCTCATAGCTTATCGGTACCCACGACGAGGCTCATAAACAAATTAAGGCATAAATTTGCTTAGCGGTTTCGTGTATAGATGAGATCATAATAATGATAAGATAGGTGTGGCGAGATGTGTATCTAGATAGCAATTCAGAACAAGGAGAACGTCGTCGAAAGGTCACTGGAAACTCAAGAGAAGTGCCATAAAATGCGTGTTAAATATAAATTTGATTGTAAACTGACGTCAGCAAAGATTTCCAGCAATTATTAAACCGATTTGATTATCCTTTACTCCTAATTTGCAGACATAAGATTTTTATCGATAAATTGCTGAAATGAAATGCCATTCATGATGTTTTTTTTTTAGCTAGCTTATCATTTCGAACAGACGCATGTCCGGTCAAGTAATGCTCAAAAATGAGTAATGCTCAAAGAAAGGTCTTCCATTGCAAATCACGTTTTGCATTAAAAAAATCAAAACAAAATAAATAGTTGACGCAAACCTAACCGAATGGTAGGTGTCTGTACTTTCTGATTGCTCCGACAACTCAAAACTTTTTTCCTGTTTGCAATTACTTTCGATGACAGTTATTACATTACCTTAGAGAGGCTTTGGATCGCCCTTATTAACCTGTCATCTACAAGATTTTAAGTTGATATAGGTCCATTTTATGTAAGTTCTTTTTATGTTTGGTTAAACATTTTAAGTTGACCGGCATGTTGTAGGTTTGCGATGGTCCCGCTCAAATCTGATAAATTCTTCTGAGTTTCAGCGGTCCATTTAGTTCAAATGTTCGAACTAAACTTATTCGTTCTTCAAGTTCAATTCTCAGTGAGCATAGTATTAAATCGGAATCTAACTCATCAAGTGGCACGTTTTTGCTCTTACAACGGAGTTGACTAAATTCCTATTTATAGAAAGAAGACTGCCCGTCTTTTTGGCATTAAATCTCGACCATATTTATGCTATTCCGCAGTGTATCAGGCCATTCTTAAGGCTTTGTCTCAGCTCAGGGGAACGAATTTTATTTGTCCGTAGAGCGGATGAACACAAGATCGATTCCAATTTTTTTTTTTCTAGTTCATTAGTCCAACAATGAAGGACTATTGAGCATTCACCTTCAGCCTCGTTAAGAAATTCTTGACATTGACTTGCCAACTTGTCTTGATCGTGGTGTTGTTTGGTTTAAAAGGCTTTCTAACTGCATGCAGACGGTGATAGATTTGCTGTCTATTGGACACAGCAAAAAGCAGTAGGGCCAATAAAATAGGTAATTTTCATTGAAGGTTCCATTTTAAGACCAAAGCTGCATTTCTTGCACAGTCCTAAATATATATTTTCCAATTAAATTAACATTCTAGTGAAATACCTAAGGATGGTGCATCCATTCAAACATTCAATGCATGTTTCCCCTTACCTAACCCCAACTAGCTCAAAAAATTAAATTCGATTCGATTAAACATTCAGGTATATTTCGCAGTCATAAAAAAATCATTTTATATAAACATTTGATTATTATTTCGAGTAGGATCACTGCTTATCGCATCAGACAAACAAGTCAAGTACAGTTAACCGAACAGGTTATCCTTAAACTTAGCCCACCAACCGTGGATTTGAGAACTTTCGTCATTGCTCGCTTCAACCATTTGCTGGTATGGCACTGTGTATTTACTTTCAATTGGTCCCCAAGTGTCCAATGGCTGAAGTCCTCGCCAAAAACGTTTTTCTCCCTTCGGTTGCTGGAAGAAGCCAATTATTGCCCAGATTACGATTGGAACTACACCAAGCCCTGTGATACACCAGCCGACAACTAAAAAGAAAAAAAAATGTTTCATGCGTTAAGTTCTTGATTTGTTAACAAATTATAGTCGTCAACAGACGTTGTTGTTGGATAATACATTTTTACTGCAGTTTCTGGTCAATATTGGCCTTCATTTTGAGATAAAATTTCAGCAGAATGGATCTGATTTTTAAGGAGACTGAAGTTTACTTAATTTGTTCGGTGCTTAAAAATCAGATGATAGTTGTCCATTTCAAATGTCAATGGGTAATGGGTATATATTTTTAGCCTTTTTTTGCTTTCGCGCAATGTTTTGCGTCTACCGAAAATAATGTAAAACTACTTAATTCAGCAACCTTGAAAAAGTTCAGACATGGTACGTTAGGCTGAAGTCGATAGTAGCTAGCATCAGTAATAAATTAATTGTTATACCATCTAAACCAATTTAAACTTCTGATAAAGTGCAGTATCCTAAAGTCCTAAAATCGGTATTAAAAAAAATCAGCAAGTTCATTAAAGTAGAAAGTGAAATTTTTTTCTCTGAGAACGAACAGGATAGGAGCCGAGAAGGTGAAGAACAGTCTCCATCTCTTTCCCAACTTTGGAGCTGTAACAACGATCGTTTGACGTTGCACCAAGCCTAGTTGCGAATTTTCCTATCAGACAGTTCCTAATATGCGGGGATCTAAATCTTACAGTTTAGTTTTGGTAAAATCCTGTTTTGTCTCTTTTTTCTAAAGCTTTTGACTCGCCAGGATCTAACTGCCCGGCAGACAGCGTAAGGCACGCGTCCACTGTTTATGGTCCCTTGAAAGCATAAAGCTTTGCTTTATGTTTACAGGCAGCGGTTGTTGTTCCATTCTCATTTCATCAGCCCTAGAGCTCCCTTTTAGTCAACAAAGGTGAATAATTAACTGTCCTGTCATCTCTAAGAGAGACGAACGTCTGTCCATATCTACCTACCAATTGGAGACGAATTTCAAGGCTTTGATAGCTGATTGACAATTTAAAATGAAGTGGGCATTTTTGGTGGATATCACATTTTTCTTGAGCCAAGATGAGTCTTCTTTAATCAGTATAAGTTCGGTCTGAAACTTACTACATTAATTTGAAGCACCAAAGGAAAGACTGAGACATCCCCCTACACCGTTGTCAGATTTTGTTCCGCCGGTATAAAAATATCTTTTAGAAAAGCCTATCCATCCTATAATGACCGAGAGGAGATGAAAGTTCTTGTCAAAATCGATCTTGGTGTGCAGTTCATGTCTTCTGAAGCAATTTAAAAATTATTTGAAATGAAAGCGTGGACGTACGTCTGGAATTGCATTTACGTCGCAAAATGTACCACGGGTGATATGGCGGCTCCCATACAAACGAAAAATTAAAATCCGAATAAAAATCGTATATCTTGAACCACAGGACCGATTTAGCTCGCATATTTCAAATATTTTTGGTATTGGCCCCATAGTTTCGAAAAAATATTAATACAGTATTTACATTCAGAGTATAAAGGACATAAGTCCATAAGGACATAAGTCCTTTATAGTCTGAAGCCTAACGCCACTACAGGATTATAGAGAAAACGAATTTTCCTTGACTGCTGTTGACGTATACAATGTAGGAAACGCAATCTTCTCTATTAAATGCAAGTCTGTCGGCTTAGATAATATTCATCCCGATTTCATAAAAATGCTCCTTCCTCTTATACTTCCTTACATCACCCACTTATTTAACACCATCATTATGACATCTATATACCCGTCCGCCTGGAAAAAATCTAAAATCATCCCGATTCCTAAAAAAGGAACAAAATCAGAATACAGACCTATAGCTATCCTCCCTTTTTTATCAAAAGCATTTGAATCAATTGTGAGCTCCCAAATAAAAGTTTTTATCAAAGACAAGCAGCTTCTTAATCCATTGCAGTCAGGTTTCCGGTCTGGACATAGCTGTACATCTGCTTTACTTAAAGTCTCTGACGATGTTAGACAAGCAATTGACACTAATTATACTACTGTGATAACATTACTTGACTTTTCTAAAGCATTTGACTGTGTTAATCCAAATATTCTCTGTGATAAACTTATGACATATTTTAACTTTTCTGACACTTCTAACAAATTAATTTATTCATATATGACTAATCGCTTGCAAGCTGTTTCATGTAATAGTAAACTGTCTTCGTTTCTTCCTGTTAATTGTGGTGTTCCTCAAGGATCTATTCTTGGTCCATTATTGTTCTCTCTATTTATTAATGATCTACCTTCCGTTTTATTACATTGTCAGTATCATATATATGCTGACGATGTTCAATTGTACATAAGCTTTCCTATTGGCATGATTGAAGATGCTGTTGCAAAAATAAACGACGATCTGTGTTCTATTTTCGAGTGGTCAACACGCAATTGTATAAAGCTGAACCTCGGCAAAACTAAAGCCATACCAATATCCAAATATCAACCACATCTTTCCGATTTTTCTCCTATCTTTTTAAATTCCTGCCAAGTTGAATATGTTAACCAGGCAAAAAATCTGGGAATTATTTTTAACAATAAGTTGACCTGGGATGTTCACATAAATTCAATAATAAATAAAATATATGCATCGCTACGTGGTTTATCTGTTAAGAAAACAATTTTACCTACCCAAGTCAAACTAAAATTGGTAAAGGCACTAATAATACCCATTATATCATATGGCTGTGAGCTGTTTGCCGATCCTGACTCATACTCGCTTCAAAAACTGAAGGTTGCTTTCAACTCAATCGCCCGTTATGTCTTCAATCTTCGTAGATTTGATCATATTTCATCTGAAGCTCGTCAACTCCTTGGATGTAACTTGGAGACTTTTTTCAAATATCGTTGCTGTGCTTTACTCTTCAAAACTATTCATGTGAAGGAACCTATCTATTTGTTTGATAAAATTAATTTCTGTTTATCAAATCGCTACATAGTCTTACGTCCTGCTACATTTACCTGCTTGACATCACGCAGGCAATTTTTCATTTATGCTGTCAAACTCTGGAATGGTCTACCCATTCCTGTGAAGTCCTTAATCGAACGCCGTAAATTTCTAACAATTTGTTTCGAACACCTCTCCAGTTTGAACTGATTTAACTTTCTTGTTTTAAGCCATTTTGATTTTCTTTTTTTTTTTTTCTTTCCCTTGGTTGCGCTTTTGTTTTGTTATACTCTAAATTTAATTTTATTTTACTTATATACATGTATTTTCTTTTGTTCTAATTAATTTTAACTAAGCATTCTTGCCATTAAATGTTTTATTGTGTCATTTATATCCTGTACTAGTTATAAGTTTATCTTGATGTACAGAGTTTCTGAATTAATAATAATAATAATAATAATAATAGTGACATATGCTGTTATAACAAATAACATAAGAAGTTTACAAAAAAAAAAAATTAGCCCCAGGTATAAAATGTTTTTGAGAATATAACACTGTACCTGTACATGCATTCTATTTGCAATAAAGACGAGACAGTAAATTATCCGGTTCACTTTTTTTTTGCCATAATGGGCAAAAGCTGGCAACATTGCCAGCTGTTATTATTATTTTGTTTGCGAAATACTGCACTCGGGAGCTGCAGATAGTCTTTGTAACGAGACAGTTTACAACGCAACTAGCTAATTTAAGAAGGTATTTAGTTGCTTAATTAAAAGGTCTCACTGCCCTTCATAATTTTAAACAAACAGCTCTTTCTCAATCTTAGGAACAAATATATAATCAAAAATATTTAACCACTTACCATACATCCCGTCCGTGTATGTGTATCCATTATACTGAAGTGGCTCATATCCCACCAAGGTGTAGATCAAAATCACAATCATTAAAACAGGAGTTATAAAACCCCAACACAACTTATAATAAATGCTAGTCTCGCGGTTTAACATAAACCGAATATCATTGGAGAATCGTTTCACTCCTAAAAGAAATATTTCAAAATATAAGTCGCTCGCTCAATTTGATGTATTCGACAACCACTTACCATAACACCATCCAAAGGCAATTAGCTCGAAAATAGCCACCACTAGCATAACAAAAGTCACACCAAAGTAGTCGATAAAGTTGAGAATATACTGTCCGCCGGGTGTCACATAAATCAGACCGACGGCAAAGCCAACTACGGAAATTCCCGTCACAATCATCCAATGCTTGACATTCGGGAATCGGTCTTTCAGAATTGTCATCAGACCCGTCGCTAGGCCGACTTCACTGCCGACACCCAAGACGAACAGCATGAAAAAGAATAGAACTGCAAACAGCTACAAACGACAGTTTAACAGGCAGTTTAAAAAAATACATATTTTACGTACCTGTGGGACCCATGAGAACTTTGAAATCGCATCCGGATACGAAATAAAGGCCAACCCTGTTCCACCCTGAATGACCCCCGAAATGTCATCGCTGCCAGTCTCATGGGCGAGATTCCCGAGTATACCAAATATCACCACTCCCGACAGCAGAGATGTGAATGTGTCCAATGAGGTTACAATATTTGAATCTCTGCAGGATAATATTCCTTCACATCAGTTAAAAATGACAGTTGCTTGTGCGGACTTACCTGTTAACGTTGTGCGAGAATTTGTTATAGGACGAGAACATGATGATGCTGCCAAAGCAAATGGCCAGCGAGAAGAAACATTGTGTTACTGCGGCATACCACACTTGTGGCGTGAGCAGCTTATCCCACTGCGGTGTGATAAAGTAGAGAACACCAGCTCCGGAGCCTGGCAGTGTCAAAGATCTGACGAGAAGAATGATCAGAACCACGTATGGGAATATTGCCAAGAAGTAGGAAGCCTTTCCCGAACTACGAACTCCCTTGATCATAATGGCAGCTACTACGATCCATGAGGCTAATAGGCAGAGTGCCAGATCCCAGTTGGGGTATCCGATTCCGTCATCGATTTGGCTCTTCTCTCGCAAAATAACGTCCCTAAAGTAGAGATACATACGCTTTGCATAGTGTAGGGGAAACTAAAATGCAACCTCTCTGATGCATGAAAAACCGCATGTGCACCCCGGCACCAAACTATTTCAAACCTGTACTCGTACTTACGTAAAATAAAACTGCGCCGATGGCACCCTTGTTCCGTTGCTGCCCGCTAAGTTGCCAGACTGATCCGAATTAATGCAGGTAGGGCCCCATTCTTCGCGACACTGACTCCATGGCAACTCTGCTGCGAAGGATGATATAAGGTATCGAAGAGTTAATGCCATTAAACTGGCATAGTAGCTGGCACACATTGCAGCTGTATACGCCATGCCATATCCAACTCCTGTTGGAACAAAAGGAAAATTACTCTTTCGCCGCAAAACAAGTTTGAAAATGTCGTAAATTAAAAAAACAGGTGCCCAATAATAAATTTTGTGTAGATCAAAACAGATGAGTTCGTCTGGACCTTAAAAATGACTACTGATACTTGAACCCTAGCGCTTACTATTTACCACTCTTTAATTGTCAAAGTAAACTTGACATTTAACAATGTCTACTCACCTCTCATGATTGGTGCAAAGTCAAAAACTTGAATATTATTTCGACTTGAAAACTGACCAGCCAGCATCTCCAAATAATACACCGGTCTGCCAACTAGTATAAGTATTATAACGTACGGTATGATGAAAGCTCCGCCACCGTTTTCCAGCGCTACAAATGGAAACCGCCACACATTTCCCAGGCCAACAGAGAGAGATATACAGGAGAGTAGGAATTCAATATCGTTGTCCCATTTTTGATGGCCGCCCTCTCCTTCTTCAGCATCGACAACTGATTCATTTGCATCTTGAATGGTTCCATTTCCATTCTGTTTTGAAAATGTTAGTTAAAATTTGAAATAAAAAATCAAAAGTCAAGGTCCAACCGTGGTGGGTGGGGTTGTTTTCATTACCTTTGTGTCATCAGGTACATAGCCTTTGTTTTCCATATTGCTTAATTTTTGTATTGGATCAGGTGGCTCATCTACAGGAAAGAAAAGATAAAATCTTATCTTGTTGAAAGTACTTTTTGTTGTTAAAGAGTGTCAAAGGGTCAGCCATAATGAGATTATGTTGGCTTAAACTACTGTCAAATATGAACGAAAATTCACTAATTCCATTACATATTGTTCCCGATGTACATTTCCAATATAATCGCACGTTGACTTAAGCCAGATCAGGCTCACTTAACCCGATTATAATCCTACTTTAGTTGAGGGTTGTGCTGATACTTGTCTAGGATTTTTGAACAACAGGAATTTTTTCACACCGAAGTTCGAAAGTGTTTCAAAAGTCTATACAAAGTGTTCAACAATGACCAAATGACCCTCTATTGAGTGGAACTCTACTCTTCCAAAGAACTTATATTAAATCTAGATCTAAATGCCTATCAACGGCATTTTCGAGGATACTATTTACATTAAAATCGCCTGTGACCATATTTAGGATAAATTGCGTCGAAGAGATGCTTTTAATTGATGTAAACCTGCGACGGTAGTCAGTGAACGGATCCTAAACATTTACGAAAACAATTACAATTTTCATCACAATTCATTCACAGTCTTTCTCCAGAAATAGAACAGTCGTTTGTAAGATTTGACACCTCTGGACTTTTTTCTTTGGTCCTGTGGCAAAAACCCAATGCTTCTTATAATAATTTTTAAACTTTTAAACTAAATACTTTGTAGGTCACAATGGGCAATTTTATATGAACATTTTTGCCATTGTGAGTTCGTAAAAAATAACCCCGAGGGTGAAGTATGGAATTTCCTAGCAATTCAATGTTTTACCCTCTTTTGGTCTAAATTTTAATGATCCAACAACGATCCCTTATTTTAAATTTCCTCAAAATGCAGCTGTACGCTGATGATGCTCTGTTGTACATTTGAAGCAGCTGGTCATAACCGAAGTACGGTTTGGCAAATAAAGATCTTCGGCTTTACTGATAAACATTTTTAAACTTTTCCTTTTTGTGGAGTAATTTAATATGAAAAATGTTTCAGCATATAGGGCCTTAGCAAAAAACATTTTTAGTCTCGACTTTAAATTTACAAAAGCTCACAATTGCAAAATTTGTATGAAAAATATAAAAAATTTAGAGTCTAGACTAAAAATGTGTATTGCGAAGGCCCATAATAAATAGCACTTACTTAAAAAAAATATTTAAAAATGAAAAAATTTTGAGTTTTATGCAAAGCAATTTTTATATAATTCTAATTTAATGGAAGTGTAAGCAAATCACTAAAAAAAAAGTATTTAAATCTTCCCCAGAATGTGGTCAAATTTGACCCGCTCTTTTCTTTTCTAATATTTATAAATCGTTCGACTGTATTTAGCATACAAATTTCGCAATTGTGAGCTTCCGTGAATTTAAGGGCGGGACTTAAATTTGTTATAAGTACGTCGCATAATGTTCAGATGTCAAATATCCAAAACCTCAATAATATATACAAGTCCTAGTTTCGACTCTTAACTTACAGAAGCTCACAATTACGAAATCTGTATGGATATTGTGAACTACCTTAATTTGTTTTGAAACTAAACATCATAGTTAGTATGGCCGATTGCTTATAAACTTATTTGTATTAAAAAATATGACAATAGTAGCCGTTAGACGGAAATAAAATTTGTCTGTATAAGAAAAAAGGATATTCCTCATTTTGAAGCCCTTGTATTGGTCCCTTGTACTTAGAGTTCCAATCATGTCCATCCCTCAAAACATACCTTTCCTTTACTTCAGATTTTTGTAACCCTAATTACAGAAAATTGAGTTTATTTTTTAATAGCACAGTCGCCGTTAACGTGTAAACGTAAAAAAAAGTGACGCTTGTTACACTGGTGAACCGCAGAAAACAAAATGACAACCTTCACTGTTATGGGTTTTATGGTGACATATGCAAAGACCGTTCTTAATTGTCGCTCCTTATAAAATATCTTTATAGAGTAGTTCCCAACAATATTAGTGTCAGGGACAAGAGAACAAATTTTAGTCTCGACTTTAAATTCGCGGAAGCTCACAATTACGAATTTTGTATGGAAAATTTATGTGGACTACTAAAATTAAGAGTCGAAACTAGAAATGTTTATTGGTAAGGGCGATGGAAAAAATAAAAATAAAAAGTGTATACGTTTGGAAAATAGTTTTGTTAAAAATATTTTGAAAAGTTTAAAATATAGTGCAAAGTACAAAATACAGATGGCCATTAGTAATGACTATTTTAAACTTTACACTAAATATTTAATAGGTCACAATTAGGCGATTTTCTTTTTAGCTCAGAGCACAACCTGAACTGTTATACAAAAAGTAAGTGTTTCTTTTTTCGTTCAGAGCACCATCAAAGCGCGCTCTATGCGCTCGGAATAAATTGCCTGAGCGAAAAGCTGATTAAATACTTCCAGTCACATTTGACAGAATAAAAAACAGGACAAGCAAAAAAGTAGAAATGGCGGACGAACCTTGTTGTTTTGGAACTGAAAACTAACCAATTTAATAAATAAAAATTAAGAAATATTCAATTTATACATATATTTAACACAAATGACAGCTATGTGCTCAAGTGTGTTTCATAAATACCCCAAAACAATCTGAGAACGCTCGCTTCAGAACGCGCTCATAATGCTCGAGCTCAGCTTTGAACTAAAAAAGAAAAACGCCTATTGTTTATTTTATATGGAAAATTTCGCCATTGTGAGTTCGTTAAATCTTGCTGGATGCTAAAACTGATTACTTCTATCCCGCAGAGAGAACACATTTAGAATTCTAATTTACAGTTCATACAATTTTTTTGTAAAAGGTGAACATTTTAATAATATTTCAACAAAACACTTCTCTTGTCGTTTAAGTAAAATATGCTCGGTTTTTCTAAATGTTATTTTGACGTTTAAAACAAAAACCCTTTCCAATAAACGTATTTAGTTTCGACTCCAAATTTTAGTACTTCACAGTGGCCATATTTTCCATACAAATTTCGCAATTCTGATTTACATCTTCAATTAGAACTAAAAAAAAATAGTCTTTCGTTCAGGTTGGATGTTGTATTTGGCTGTCTTGAAACTATTTCAAATTTGCAAATGCGGCGACGCGTGCGGTGTTCATATACATTTAAAAGTGACTCTTCTTATGCCGCTTTATTGTTTAATTGGTTTAAAATCATAAACTTGACGAAAAGTTAAACACCACTAAATTTGCTCTTCTTCTTACAAAAATCGTAGAGAAAATGTTAGCGCCTCGGACAAGCAATAGTGAAAACGTTGAGTCTTACTAATATCCATATTTAACCTTTTATTTAAATAAACTTATCTCCCAATAGGTAATTGTAATAATTAATTATGTATGAAAAATGTCATTCTGACTTAAACGTTAAGTGGTTTCAATTTCACGCGTCATGCTATTAAATTATTTCTTTTTATTGTTTACCTATATAAAAAATTCCAATCTAATCTAATCTAAATTTTATTATTAGTGTACAAATTTCCTAATTCACGGAGGCCTATTTGTAATATTTTACTTCTAAAGCGCGTGTTGCACTTTAAGTAAATGGAAAACTGGGAAACGATTCTAGACCGTAAACAATTCGAATAAACAAATGCTGCCGGCGCTGCCCGAGAGGTTACAGGTCGAAACGATAATTTTCTTCCGATCTGTCAAGTCGGAAGCGAATGGGGAGGGTAAAACAGAATGTGCAACAAGCGGAACGTTGATGCCGCGATTGGGCTAGTCAGCTGGGTGTGGGTTCGATCACGGTAGAGATTTTGTTTCTGAAGAAAGAAAAGGCTAGTGATCTATAATTTGAAATAAGGGCGCCACACATTCTTAGAAAGAGGGAGATTGCGAAACCTTTGGTACGACGGTTATCGATGGTAACATAAATTAAAAGATATCAATTATCTTCCCACAACGGGGAAATTCACAAGTTTATTGGCTTCAATCAGATTTAAAGAACTACAAATAAGAACAACCTATTACACACTCACAACACCCTATACTTATCTTTTTTTTTTTTTTTTTTTCCTTTCCTAAACTCCTTAACTAACTCTGTACTGGGGAGTGGGGTATGTCAAAAGCTCCCCGCTTCAACCACTGTATGTATTAGACACAGTCCAATTATTCTCACTGCACACTTCTTAATTTCTTCTTTTTAATTTATCCTTCTTAATTGACTCTTCTTTGTGAGCACTCTTTTCTTTTTCTTTTTACCTTTTCTTGCGTCCTATCTATCAGGCGGCTGACCAAAAAGTGAGTCAGCCGCGCTGACAGCTATTCGCATCCAGAGCTCTGACAGCTTCTTCTCCGACTATGATCCAAATCATTCTAACAGTGTTTACAAAAGCGATGTCGCACTGTTCGATTAAACATCTCTGTGGTTGCTTAAATTCGCTTAAGAGAAAATACCGCTTAACTGAAAAAATAATTGGAGCAAACTTATGTTTCAGTTAAGCGGATTCGGCTGTATATGGAGCTCATTACAAAAAGAATTCACTCAACTAACTTGACAATAGAAAGAAAAGTCGTTCGCTTGATAGGAAGCCCTACATTAACAACAAAGAAGACTGACCAGTTCCTACACTACACGTAGTTTCTTGCAGATCCATCCGAGGAATTTTGCGAAGTTATTCCTCTAAGTGCAAAATTTTCCTAATGGACATCACCTAACACGGCGAGGGCATCGACTTGCCAAGAAATTAAAACTTATTCGATGTACAGTTAGTCCGAAAAGTCTGGCCTCACTGCCTTGCACCACTTTGCCGTAAATTTGTCAACCGCCTGCCACTTGCGCCAATTCAACCTTGGGCTAGCGTAATTTACTTCCCGAAAAACCATTGGAAGCACCATCAAAGAATTTGTTAGAAGGGGACTCTCTGAGAAACGTTGCTATAATAATTACCTCCACTTGAAGAATGTGTTTTTTATCACTTTTTTTTATCGTGAGTATTTTGAGCTCGTTTCATGTGTGAAAGACGAAAACTACGAGTATATGAAGTGTATGCTCAGTTTTGAGAAATTGCTTCTGTCCGGCTTTTCGTTAGGTACCTTACTATTTTCGGTCTAAAGATTACTCCATATGCACTTAATTTAATGAAGAAACATTTTTTTTATGCTTTGCATTCCGAAATATTTATCCAAATCAAAGATGCGTGCGTCTTGTGAAAATAGCAGCGAATTTTGATTTTTGAAAGGCACATTATTTTTAATATTCCGACAAAGACGAAGACAAAGTTACAGTCGTTTTCAAAATATTTGCTTAATTTTCGTAACTGTGGCCACAAGCAAAAACCGCTTTAGTCTCTGAACATGAAATTATCGGAAAAAAAACTTTGAAACTTATTTTTAAGGTTGGGAATAAACTGACACATTTCAGTAACAAAAACTTTACAAATTCTGATCGAGCACTTCAACCGTTTGTTTATCTGCAATTTTATTGCAAAAAGCGTTATTACAGTTTTCAAGTAAAACTTTTTTTCCATCGCCTGGGGATGAAGTGAAAGGCGCTCGGCAGAGCAATGGCGCTCATAGCTCGAATCAGCATTTACGTTCTCACTTACTCGTGCAAGTACACCGCGGTATTTGTGTGTTTTTATCAGTGTATTAATGTAAATGTTCTTATTCACTTGATCGTGATGGATAACGATACAGCTACTGGGTCAAATAAGCCGGTCAACAAGGGAAAAACCAAGAATAGTGCGAAAATATCCAACGATGAATTTATTTTACGCCGTAAGAGAACAGAAGGCTGAGAGAGTTCGTGCTTATAGGGAAAGGAAAAATGTTCTTGGCGAGTTTAACAGAATTATTAGAACTTTCTGATGGTGCATATTAATGTTTATGCATTAATAGAAGGATTTGTTAGTATTTAAAAAGATTGTCAATAGTTAACAAATAAATTATTAGAGACCACTTTTTAGCCCCAAAAATGTCTGTCAATACCAGTCAATAAATTTTAATTTTTAGTCCTTGAATTTATTTTAACTCATTTCATATGAATATTTGATGAAGTATTTTAATTTTTATCGGGTACTTTTATTCAGGCCTTCAGTCAACTTGACAAGCCGAACCACACTCTGAGCCGCCGAAAAAAAATAGTAGACTGATAACAGATGCCATGCATTTTCCAATTATTAAGTTAAGATTAAGAAATCAATTTTAACACTCTAAATCGAATGATTCTGTGAAAATTTTCAGTTAAATGCCTAAAAAAAGTTTCACTTGCTTCGTGGTTTCATAAAACAACACAATGTTATTTTTATTTTAAGTGCCCTTAATCGGTTTTCGCTTGTGGCCACAATGTTCTTACAGAGACTATAATTATTTATAAGCTATTAGCTGCACGTAGGTACACTCCCAATGCTCATGTCGTCATTAAGTTCAATAGAATTTGGAACTGTTGGGACGTTTTGTTTTTTTTTAATTAAATTTAAATTAAATTTTGTGGAAGGTTTAAAAGATGTCCGTAAATAAAGGATATGCTTTATAAAAAACGAACACGCGCCTAACACAACTTCCTTTCGTTTGTTTAATTTTATTTGCTTTTAAAGGCAATAGCCCGATTCGATGTTTTTTTTTTTTTTTAATTGTCCTCACATCAACCGATCCTTTTGCCAAACCTGTTATAGTTGCAAATTTCTCCCGTAGAATGTCGAATATACATGGCTGATGGAAAATGTATTAAATCTATCTTTTCGCGCCACTCAGGAAATGATTTCCAATTACACTTTAAGAAAATGTTCAGTTGCTAAATGTGATCCCGTAAAAATTAAAAAAAAAACTACGACTTACTTGAATCTACACTTTCTCACAAAAATTATGTTTTATATTTTTTTTTAATTTTCACTGTTTTTTTCTCAAAAAACTCTCGCTATCCTAGTTATGCTGGTGGTGTGGTGGCTGTTACGTCGAGTTAGCTTTGAGAAATGAGACCCCTTTGAACTGATCTCATCGGAGGTCGGCGAGTAGACTAAACTTGAAGACTTCACTTTAGTGAGGAACACTCCTTATGCGCCAACTAAATAAAGTTAAGGCCAACAGTGTGTTGGTTTTCTCTTTATATATAGCAGAGTAACGATACCGAAATGTCTTTTATAGGGCTCGTCAAAACATTCATAAATAACCGCAAAATGATTAGATTTACGCAGCTGATAGCAGACCATAGTTTCTCTCGTGTGAAACCGAGAATCTATACTAGATATATTCGGGATCATAGACATGTGCCGCGAAGCCTTATCGATGCCGCGCGGAACATAAAATTTCAAAGCATTAAAAAAAGATTTGAACAAGAGGTGGAATAGGTTGTGGAGCTGTTATACGCGTTATGAGATGGCATAGACAGGACAGTGCAATGAGAAGGCACCAGCTTAAATTACATAAAAATTGATTGTAGACATCACATACAGATTAGTAGCGATTAGATTATCCTTTCTCTGATTTTAGCCACAAGATTGATATTGATACCAATTGGTGGAGCAAAGGAGTTCTTTGCTATACGTATACTTAGGTATACGTTGTACTATATGAATAAGAAAGTCACGTAGTATCAGTAGTTATGCACGCGGTGTCGGGGGCATTAAAGGAACAGAAGTTACGATCTGAAGTTACGTGACTGAATTTGTTATTGTTTTGCATGTAAAATCCACAAAATTCGGCTCGCTCATGGATGCGGTTTTTCGACTCCTACTTATAGGTTTCTCCCACTGTCCTACTTATACGAACGGCTGACAAACTTCGAAGTGTAGTTGTAACTTCTCAATTCAGCTGTCGCTGGAATTGTAGCAAATTGTACGTCCCTTCTATTCGTCTTAAAACGAAACGAAACGAAAAGTCGTAAGAAGCTAGGACTTAGGTCCACAATTTATGGGTGCACCAAATTACGACATTTGGCTAACAGCTTTTATGCGTTCTCTTCGCATTTATGTAGCAAAAGATGTAGTTCAAAGAGTTAACAATGCCGTCACAATCATGTGCTTTTTCCCCTAACTCTGCGGAAATGCGTCCCATATTAGAAATGCCTACGTCACAATATCTAAATGTTCTTATGCATCTCGGTGCCGGCAAGCTTTCATGCGAATGTCAGCTGTTTTTTATTATCAGCTATGATCCATATAGATCATCGATTTACATGCATTTACAACAACAGCACATGATCCTACTTCTCATCGAGATTACGAATCATGATCTGAAAATTATTTCTACTATTTCCGACTAGGTGGCTTGTTTTATTTTTAAATGTTGGTGTGCCTGTAAACGATAGCCACACAATCACGTTGCCAGACTGAAAAATGAAACACAAAAAAATCAATTGATTTATTTCGCATTCGAATAAACTCCCTGTCCGTAATCCGAGTTATGTTGTTTTTTTCTCGTTCTATAAAGGTATGTCCAGACCAGCCAAACATTTGATAAACTATGCAATACTTACATGTTCCATTAATATTTCTAAAACACTTATTAAACAAACCAATTTTTATGGAATGCCTAAAAATGTTTTGCTAGTTTGGATCTGGACACCAAAAAAACATTTATGAAATGTTTCACAGTTACCCAATCGATGGGAAATAATTTTTGTTTTACAAGTTCCTTGCAGAAAGAAAGCGCTGTTTTTCGATTATTATTTCTTTTTAAATAAAATGAAAATGCCCAGAAAAGCTTTGAATACCTTATGAGAAAGTTATTCATTTAATACGATTATTTGAATTAAATCGCGTGTCGCGTGATTGCCGAGACCAAAATTACAAAAATAAAAACTTAACTCGTTGCTAACCACCACCACATTATTTTCTTCTAGTCCAAAACAGGATAAAGTTGAAACATTTCATAAACCTTTACCCCCGTATTAACAAACAAATATGCAAAATGTAATTTAGCTAGTAGACGTCAGATAGCATACAAAAATTTGACGTAACTGCTGAGTAACGAGTTGATAACTTTTACGCAGTGTTTATTACTACGGGGGTTAATTAATAAATTTCATAAATCTTTTATAAATGTTTATAAAATATGTCCGATTTGCTTCAGAAACATTTCATAAACATTTTTGAAAAGTTTCTGTGGTCTGGATACACCTTAATATGCCAAGATAAACTCAAGCGGCAGCAGCAAAATATTGTTCATGTGTTGCATATTTGAACATAAAATACTAAATTTGTTTCGCAAAAATATATTTGAAATTATGCAAATTTGATTCAAATATGGTAACACCCCCGACATTGCAAGTGAAATGACATGTGCCTTGTGTGACGTCACGTTGAGAAGAATATTTGCAAGATGGCTGGTGGCAATAAGAAGTTTGAAATACCCTGTATTATCTGTTTTGCTTTTGAAAGCAACTGTTGCCACAATTCCAAAATTAAACTTTTCAATGATCCGTTCTGTTTTATTTTCGTGATCTGATCCGAATCAGATCACTCTGATAATAAAAAACAGCTGTCGTCTACGACTTCTTCTTTGATGGGGTTCCATCCACTGTCTGCAATATATTGACGTGGTTTCCGCCTCGCCGGCCGCAGCAGCTTTCCAACGACGATTTTCTTGTTATACCCGGATCTGATCTAAATCTTATTATCCTTAGCCTACCAAAATCCCTCTGTTTCGAATATATTATTTTAAAACGGGAAAGCTGCAAACGTTCGTAGATCTGTGTTGAGGGAATAAAATTGGGATTTCTGGCATCTCAGCATCGCAGGACGCTGTTTGGAAATAGATTTCCTTCTTCTGTAGAGACGTATTTGAAGAAAATCTTCGCACGGGTCAGGAACCAACGACGAGGAAGGTAGTACAGGTCACAAACATTCCAAAAAGTCATTCCGTAGTCAAATAAAAACCATTTTCACCCTTATTCGAAGAACTGCGGGTCGACCTAGAAATAAACGCTTCTTACTCGACAAACACACATCACATGTCAGTAGTTATCGATCGCTTAAATTTGAGACGATACCAGTTAAATTTTACTGTCAGTGTCAGAGGTGCCAATTTGTAAAGTAATGAAGTATACCTTTTCAATTGTTATAAGATAGACGCGTCTAGATTTTTCAAACTATTGCCTGTAGTTTTTACAATAAATAAAGGGTGATTTTTTAAGAGGTTTAGAACTTTTTTTAAAAAAAAAACACAAAAAATTCGAAAAAATGAATGAAATATTTATTTGAATCGATAGTTTGAACCTTGCAATTTAATGTTTAAAGATAATTTCATGCAAATGTTGACCGCGGCTGCGTCTCAGGTAGCCCATCCGCTGAGTCCAATTTTGGCATACTCTTTCACACATATCGGCCGGTATCTCACGAATGAATGCATGGATGTTGGCTTCCAGTGCGTCAATCGAAGCGGGCTTGTCCCTATACACATTAGCCTTGGCATACCCCCACAAAAAATAATCTAATGGTGTCAAATCGCACGATCTAGGCGGCCAATTGACCGGCCCGAAACGTGAAATTAACTGTTCACCAAACTCGCCTCGCAATTGCGCCATTGTTTCGCGTGCTGTGTGGCATGTGGCACCGTCTTGTTGAAACCACATATCATGCAAGTCAAGAACTTCCATTTCGGGCAAAAAAAAGTTTGTTATCATCGCTCGGTAGCGTTCACCATTGACAGTAACGCTGCGATTCGCATCATCTTTGAAGAAATATGGCCCAATAATGCCGCCGGCCCATAAACCGCACCAAACAGTGGCTTTTTCGGGATGCATTGGTAGCTGTTGCAATGCTTCTGGCTGATCTTCACTCCAAATGCGGCAATTTTGCTTATTTACGTACCCATTCAACCAAAAATGAGCCTCATCGCTGAACACAATTTTTCGATAAAAAAGCGGATCCTCGGCCAGCTTTCCAAGAGCCCATTCACCAAAAATTCGGCGTTGTGGTAGGTCGGCTGGCTTTAGTTCTTGCACCAGCTGTATCTTAAAAGGCTTTACGCCCAAATCCTTCCGCAAAATTTTCCACGTAGTGCTGTAACAAAGGCCTAACTGCTGGGAACGGCGCCCAATCGACATTTCGCGGTCTTCTGTCACACTAGCTGATACGGCCGCAATATTTTCTTCACTACGCACAGTACGTAAACGTGTTGGTGGTTTAATGTCCAACAAAGTAAATTTGGTGCGAAATTTGGTCACAATCTTCCGAATAGACTGCTCAGAAGGTCGAGAATGCCGATCATAAAATGGAAGCAGCGCGCGATGAACATTTCGAACCGAGCACGAATTTTGATAGTAAAATTCAATAATTTGCAGGCGTTGTTCATTTGTAAGACGATCCATGGTTAAATTGCAAACCAAACTGAAGCTGTTTGACAGTGACACAAGGTACTAAACACACGTCAGCTGTCAAAACCAGTGTTGCCAAAACCAAACCAGCTAAAAAATCACCCTTTATTAATAGTTCGTTACTTAGTTTCTATTTCTTTCGGGTAATCAATTAGTCAATTGACATTTGAGTATGGCAGTATTTTACTAGGGTACAATGTCATATAAGAGTCCATCGAGGTCTGGATAGGCTTGTCTTATCATTATGTTCATAGATATAGATTGTTTTTAGGACAATACTTTCCCGAGTATCCTTCATTTTTGTAATTCAACCAGAGACCGAGCAAGTCTTATTTTATCAGTTTCGTTTTTTACTCGTCTCTTGACGTATTTCTGTTTTCTATTACTTATGAATTTTTATATTCAAACCTAGCCTCCTTCGATAAATATTTACACACCCATTTTTCCCTCAATAGCCACTTGCACCATCTATCGTCGTTTTCCAGCCTCTAATCATTTATTTACCAACAAGCAACCACACAAATGTGACAGCATCTGCCAAGCCAGCCATCTGTCTAATTCCGTTTTCGATCGCAGTTCAGTGTATTTTTCGTTGTAAATCGTTCTTGCTGTGTTGCAAGAGGGTGAGGTTCGTTTTTCTCCCATTTTTCTCGGATTTATTTGTTGTGTTTTCGCCTCTTGATTATCTCGCAATCGAATTCTCAGAATTTGACGCGTTACATCGCTGTATTTGCCTTTAAAATCGTGCAAAAACCAAAGTAAAAAACAAGTGAAATGACGCAGTAATTAACGCTTCCAGTGACTATAGATAAAAAATCCCCCCACAAATCCAATTCAGGTAAGTGTATTTGCAAGAAGGAAATCATTAAAATGAATAGAAAAAAATGCACACAAAAAAATGTGCTGTTTGTTTAGTCAACGTGATATATGTAAACCAGACCCATCCCTTTAGGACCAAAGACAGAGCTGGCTGCGAATTTTGTTTGTTGTTGGTGTTTCTGCTGCAGATGTTGCACCTGCTGCTTGTTTCTCAGATTTCAAAACGTTCATAAATACATGACTACAACCTACATGCAAAATGCAAGAAGAAACGGGGAAAAAAATGAAAATCTCGCTTTTGTCTCCGCCCGTCTATCATTAGTCTGTGTTGAGCGTTGAGTCCATTACAAAATACACTGCTCTGAATTAATTGCAATAGACTCCATCGATGGTGTTACTGTTGCTAATTAGGGAGAAGAAAGTTTTTGCACTGTACATTCTCGCCATGTTCGCTTGAGGTTTCTTTTTGTCTTATATTTTTATTTTTTTTTTGCTTTTTTGCATGAGCGCATCCCGAGTAATTTCTTACGTGATTATATAAATATTCGCGTTATTAGCATTCATCCAGCAGCAGCAAAAATCCCCATTGAATATGCAAATGTGCCGAGAATGATGACCCCGTGAATGGTTATAACATTTCAGAAGTTGCACTCGATTCGGTCAAGCAATCTTATCGCAAGTCGTTGTGCCTGCTGCCGCTGTTGTCGTCATCGTCGTTGCAACGGGTTAGATAACACTCCATATCCACACGGAGGGGGGACAGTATCTCAAGTACTAGCACAATGCCACCTCTGTTTAGATTGACTTGGCCAGAAACAATTATCAACATACAGTGATCGATGGAAGTCTACATTCGCTTACTGCTAATACAAACATAGTCGGGGATGAATATTTGAGCTTTAAATGGGCTTGAATTGGTTGAAAGGCAGTAGTTGTTGTTAATGCTCTGGCACGCAAACAAACATTAATCATCAACAGCAACCAGCGGCTGCTATTAGAGCTGTAATCGAGGCAGATTATTATGGGACGCACTTCCCGCGTTTAGGAATCGAGACTGATATGGATGTTGTGCACTCATCACCCGAACTCCTCGACAGTCTGTTTCGGTTAGCTCACGTTGCTAAAATTAAAAAAACAACAAACAAAAAATCTCTTTTTTATTGAAACTACTTTTTTCACGCGTCTGCTTTGATCGTGTTAAAGGTGAAGAAACGTGAACAACCTGCATGTATGAACGAAAATCATAAAAAAAAAAAGGGAAAAAAATCCCCCCGGCCGGATGTCAGATTTTTATATAGGTTCACATGAGCAATGAGCACATAAGAAAATAATTTTGCGATCCGTTGACTCTCCTCTTGAAATCTATAAAGGCGACTTTCAGCGAGGGTCATTCTCAGTACTCGTATGTGTGATGATATGTGCTGTATACTGGATTAAAACCACGCTGATGTTGTGTGTGACGTGATATTGATTTACACAGTTGGTAGGCTGATTGTTGTTCGATCGTAACTAACACCAAGTTGGAATTTGGGTTGAATTATCGCATCAGTGAAGTCTAAGATCTGGCGCATTGGCAGCATACGACAGGTGAACTAGGACGGATCTGTTGATGTCATAATTGGGCCCCATTTTGGCTATGTATCGGATTGAGTATATGTATATAAAAGTAATGGGAAATCGCAGTCGAGTGGCGTTTGACGAGCTCATATAAAAGACAGCGGCGGCTTCTACACCAGTTGTCTTGGAGACTAAGTTGTCGAAGGGTACGATGTGTTTGCTGGCGCATACGGGAATGTATTATTAGACGGTCTGGGGCTAACAGCGTTCACTCGTTCTGGGCATTCCTTAAGTGAAATCATTCGATCACACTATGCAACTGGTGTATGAATTTTGTATGTACTCAGCTTAATCTTTTGCTAGGACTATTATGGGAAGCGGTTTCCTATACGCGTACTTTATTCGACTAGTACCGCATTCCACATTCATATTCACTCCTAGACGAGAAAGAACACCGAACTTCAGTTGTTTTCTTCAACTGTGTACCTTTTAAGATGTGTTCTATTCTAAGATGGAAACTATGAAGCTCATGCACAAATCTGGGCCATTAAGACCCCGGGGGTTATGCAAGGTTATGGCTAGATAAATTGTATCCAGGTGCTGGTTAGCAAAAGCCTCCTATTTTATAACGCCGTCAAATTTGACACAAAACAGATGTCTTGCATGCTATGCTTCTTCAGTTTTGCGCACAAAAGACAGGAAATTGTGTCAGCAGCCTATGGACAGAGTAAAAAAATACAACCTCACCGCCTTCCATACCGGACAATGTTGGTGGTAACATTTGCACTCATATATAGCCTCATCGATAGGTAGTTAAATAGGTCTGTAACTCTTCCTCTTTGCCAATATGTGTCAAGTCTCCTTCCTTTTTGTGAATGTTTATTTATTTGTTTGTTCGTGTCGTTTGTTCAACTTAATGCTTTGCTTTCTCTTTGAGTATTTGCCTACCCATAGCTAGAATCGACAGCATAGGCTGGGAAGCAGTTCCTTTAAAGAGTCTGCATTTATCTTTGGAGGTGTTTGTCATCATTCAAACTGTGCTTTTGCCAACGAATCTCCTGAGCATTACTTCTTTTGTGAGCGGCTGTTTGAACGATGGCTTACAAGTTGTTTGGTCGCAAATAACTTGATTCGTATCAATACCCACAGAAGATCTTCCTTTCAACTTCCTATAGAGGCCAGGCCTCATTGCTGAGTCTGAGCTACTTTTAATATATTTCCCAAACGAACTCTGATTTTGTCCGCATACATTTTCGGAGCAAACCCCGAATTCATTGCTTGCAACCGTTTCACGCTACATTCACAATGGGTGGGCCGTAGAGTATTAGGCGTCCTTCAACTTTTATTTAACTTTCCCACTTGCATTGGTTGCGCTCTTTGATTCTTCCTACACCTACGCCACAAAACGCTGTGGCAATTTCAAATATTGTTTAAGTTATAAACATTTTATTGCATTTTTTATGCTAATTCTATTTCTGTGCGCATAGTAAACATCTACAAGCGAATACACACATTCGGCTGGTCTAGGCCTGCCTGCGGCTTCATAGCATGCCTTAACGAAGCGAACAGATCATGATAAACGTGTTTTGTTCAATTGATTAATTAGTCGCATGATTGCGTGCTCAGTTCGTTCAGATCGCTTTTCATCAAATTCAAACCGTTTCATGATGTACTACACCGCCCAGAGGCGTACTAACGACATAATCGTCTCGTAATTCAATTTCTCCTCTCATATCGCAACTGTATGCTTTAAGATATGGACTAGTGCGGGAAACTGCCTTGGAAAATGCGTCATTTACATGGTTATCTGTTTGTTTTGCAGACACCGGACATCCACTACATACACACATCACACAAGTCACAATGGCTGATACTGAAACCGAATGGTTGGAGGATCTGTTGCGCGAGGTGCAACTGGAGCAGTTCCTAGCAAGAATTCGCGACGATCTACAAGTGACGCGTTTGGCGCATTTCGACTACGTGCTGCCAACCGACCTGGAGCGGTGCGGACTAGGCAAGCCCGCCATTCGGCGGTTGATGGAAGCGGTGCGCAAGAAAAAAGCACACCAGTGGCGCAAGAACATTCTCTCTAAGCTAATCGGTGGTGGAAAGCAGCCCAGCAAAAAGCACTCAAACGCCCCGAAGGACAATCAGTCGACTCAATTGACCTGTTTGATTCATGAGAAGGACGTGACGCTGGGCATCAAGTTGGGCGACGGTTCGTTTGGGGTTGTTCGCAAGGGCGAATGGAGTGCACCAGGCAACCGCATCATACCGGTGGCAGTGAAGGTTCTCAAATCGGATAACCTCACTCAGCCGGGCATCATTGATGATTTCTTCCGCGAGGTGCAGGCGATGCACGCTCTCGATCACTCGAACTTGGTGCGATTGCATGGAGTTGTTCTGTCGCAGCCGATGATGATGATCACCGAGCTGGCGGAGAGGGGTTCTCTGTTGGACACAATGCGGCGGCAGTGCAAACACACCCCTCTGGGGAATATTTGGAACTGGTCTGTTCAGATAGCCACTGGTATGGCGTACCTCGAGCACAAGCGATTTCTGCACCGCGACCTGGCGTGCAGGAATGTTCTGCTGGCGGCCGGGAATAAAATAAAAATCGGTGACTTTGGGCTGATGCGAGCACTGCCTCAGGAGGATGACTGCTATGTCATGTCGGAGCACAAGAAAGTTCCATTTCCCTGGTGCGCTCCGGAATCGCTGCGCTATCGGCAGTTCAGTCATGCGTCGGATACCTGGATGTTTGGGGTCACCCTCTGGGAGATGTTTACCTTCGGTGAAGATCCCTGGGTTGGCTTGAATGGTTCGCAGATTTTGAGGAAAATCGATCGAGAGGGGGAGCGCCTACACCACCCAGAAGCATGCCCACCGGATGTGTATGAGCTGATGTTGCAGTGCTGGGACAAAACGCCCTCGGAACGACCGACTTTTGCTGCTATTAAGTGAGTAGTAGTGAGGCCTTCAATTGGAAAAAAAAGTTTCAGTTCGTTTTCTTGCAGAGAGTTTCTGGTTGGTGCTTCGCCGCAGTTGTTAAAAGCCACAAAACCGTACCAAGATTCAAATAAACTGAAGATCGAAGCGAACGATACGATTGCGGTGATTGACGGACGGCCAGAGCTGAAGTTGATCAAGGGCCAGAACCAGAGGACCTTCGAAATAGGTGTCTTTCCAAGGTAAGACGATTGACTGTTGTAATTGGCTTTCTGCTAATGTCCCCACTCAATTCTTAATTGCAGAAATATACTGGAAAAGCACAAGATCTCTGGCGACATCATCCGTCCAATGAACGATGGTTTGCGACAAGTAGCGGGTGGTCATGGGTCACCATTTGGTTTCTGCTGGGGAGGCCCAGCACTCGGTGCACCGCCCATTCACGCCGAAGGTGAAGTTCAGCTAAGAGGAGGTAAAATAAACATAAAAAAAAACACCTTGTAGTTGCATGATACATGTTTTTTTTTGCAGATACCGCCGACAATCGCAACCGCAAATGTGCCTCCCTCCAAGCGAAGGAACGAAAGTCTTCCGCATTCAAGCAGTTCGCTTATAACAAGCTCGTCAACGAACGCGCTGGCGCTGAGAAGATTCTACAGCAACGCGCCTCCGCCATGCCAAAGCTTAGCAATATGACCAGCAATGGTCAGCTAGCACAACAGCGAGAGGGAATACTAATAGACATCTCTCCAGAGTTTGGCACTGTGGAAACTGAAAAGAGCGCATCGCTAACGGTCGACAATTCGTTTTGCATTCTTGACGCACCCATAGAGATACCGACAGAGGAGTCGCCACCGCAACAGTCTGCGGCCAACACATGTGCAGCCCAGTTACAACTGCCAGCGCGACTAGAACCTCCTCCATATCAGATGCCTCCTACATACTCAAATACTCTGGAGTTCAGTCAGAGTGCGGCCAAGGATCCCTTCGATACATCTGACATTGAGAGCACGCCGATTGAAGGCCTCTACTCGAACGTTGTCAAGCCGGCTAATAACTCTGTGGCAGAAAAGGCGTCTGCCTATAGCAGTCCAGGGGCGAGGAAAAGTTTGATGTTCCTGCAGAACAAGGAGAACATTCCGCAGGAACAGGACGCGACCAGTGGTGTCATGCAATTCACGCCGAATTGCAACGATTCTCTTGGTGGCAACATGAGCGCCCTAAGTCTGGAAAGCAGTGGGGCGTCTGAGAAAATGCTAGACAAGTCATTCATCGCCGAGCTGGAGAAGGACATGTACAAACGTCCCGGAAGTCAAATAGATTTCGAACGAAACTCATCACAAATGTACGCCAACAAGGAGGCAATGTACAAGAACAACCTTACTCCGCTGAAAAATCTGAATTCTTCACCTCCATCGAACGGTGCCTCACCTAAGATCCGAAACGAGCGCTACGGCGCCGTTATTGCAGAGAATCGCAATAGTTTGTACGCCAGCAGTAGCTCTAACGACGTAGAGCTGACACAGAAACAAAACAACACTGAGACACAGCATCAACAAATGCCGACCACAGCATCGGTGGTCAATCAAATTTGGTACGAGAAAGTGGCTGGTCGGGAGTATTACTCCCAGCCACCGGTGGACTTCTACCAGAATGCGTTTGGCGAAGTGGCGCAGTCGAATCACAACATCGTAGCGATGTCCAATCGGCCGGTACTTGCGAAAACTACAAATATTTACAATTCGGTACCTGCAAGTGTGTATGGGAGTGTGCCACGCGAAATATACGATTCTGTGGCACCCACTCCATCCACATATTATGGTCAAGTGCCGTTGAATGCCGGCGCCACAATATACGCCAATGGAACGACTCAAGCACTCCCGAATCCTGTGATATACGACGAAGTCTCGCTGGAGGACTATCTGCGGCCTACGCGACCCGCCCCGCTGGCACCACCACAGTTATCAGCGCAGCAAATTCAACGAAGACTGGAAAAATTGAAACAGCAGCAAGAAAACGACGACACCATCAGTTGTAGGAGTGTAGAAGGAGCTGCGTCATCGGCAGCGTCAATATATGGCACGGCGGAGAGCCTGGAGTACCAAATGATTAGCAGCATGTTGAAGGATCTTGGTCCACCAGCGACGGAGTCGGACATTAGATCTGCTCTGCGAGCGGCAAACGGAGATCCGAATGTTGCGATTCGATTTTACAAGATCGATCAGTTATCAAGGTGAGTGCGGGCTACTTACATTTATGGCAGGTTAAGTCCCACTGCTTAGTTTGTCTTTCGCTATTTGAGGTTCTGAATGATTTATCAAACGATTTGTTTCAGGTTCTTTTGGAGAGTGTGTCCTCCTGCTATAGACTGTTCTGATTAATTCGTCGTGAAATGCAAGTCGGGTGTCGTTTGTTTCGTTGTTTATTTTCATCTGATTCGTAGACTACAGGCTTTTCCTTTTCACAATCAGGCCCTTTATACTTAATTTCTACATAACCTGTCGCCAGTCTTCCTCTTCCACGTACCATTCTTATACTGACAGCTTCCCATAAACGCTTACACGGTAATTCGATTTTCCCACACCCGTTTCACTTTTGACTGCCTAAATGACGTCGTCGGTGTGATTTGCAGTGCGCTGCTATCAAGTGTCTCCCATTCGCAACTCACTAATTGTTTCCCTAAAAGCATAGCGTAATATTCTTTGGATATGCAACTACTGCAGCTTTGTCATTTGTTGTGCCCCTGAACAACCGGATTCGTATTACTTAGAAGACATGTACGACACTTTTTTTGTGCGAACTTTTTAGGGCGCAGAAAATGAAAACGAAGCGATTGACCTATTAGAGCCGTAGTTCAGGCAGTTCTTTACGTAAGAACGTCGCTAGGTTGGAAGATCGGAGATCAGGTTGTTCTGGGCATAGTTTTGCAGACAACACATTCACATTTTGTTTTATTTTTACTTCATTCTTGTGCATTTTTACAATAACCAACTTTCCTTCCCATTTCAGACTTGGTCTTGCCAATCGACCCCAATGCGAGCAGGCCTTACAGAAAACCGGTTGGAGTGTTGAACTAGCTGCGGTAGTCCTCCTTGAGTCCACCACATAGACGAAGTCGCCTCAGCTGCTTTCCGAAACCGACCATTCCGATGCTGCGCCCAGTATGAACTATAGTCCCAGATGTGTCCCCAGAAATGAAGAGTACAATGCACGAAGGTGTGTCACAAACCTGGAACCAGAAGAAAAGCGAATTTAATTGTCTGTGTCAATTTTGTCCAACCATTTGTGTATTATTTTCTTCGTATTTGTAAATGAACGTGACTTTCAATTGCATGACAAACAAAATGCTGAAGCAAAATAAGTAGTTAGACATAATTTAAATTATAATTTTAAAATTAACTTTCATTTGCTGGTCCCAACAGGACTAAACTATTATTAGATAAAAATAAATACTCCTAATCCAGAATACTCTCTCTCTGTTGTTTGATAAAGTAAGCAAAGGTGTATACACACAAATTATATGATACGCATTAAGTTTAAACGGATTCTATATGTAAATAAGGCAGATAATTATATTTTAAACAAAACAGAACAAAACATGAACAAACCGACAAAAGATGAAAATAGATATACATGAATGTGTAATAAATGTATTACTGAAGAAACTGTAAGCGATTGTGTTTTTATTTGTCTCTACAAATTGAGCTGTCAAGCCGCCATTGCTGTGCCTAAACTAAGAAGCAAATACAGCAACCGCAAACCTTCGTTCACTTTACAGCATAACCAAATACATACTACAACCAATATGATCGCGCGCGGTGAAATTCGCACAATGCAATTCACCCCGTGGTGAGGTGTATTTGGTTTGTAAATCTGTAGTCTGTGCACCCACCCTGCTGATATTTCAGGTGGCCTGGTATTTTGTCAAGATTCGTCGACGCCGTTTTAGTTGTGTGACGTTTGTTTGGGTATCTGTAGTTTGTACATGCACCCAACTGATCTTTCTGGTGGCCTGGTACTTTTTGAAGAATTTTTCAATTTTCACTCGTGTGCTTGGGCCGCATATGATTTTTTGTTGCGGTCAATTTTGCAATTGCGAGACTCGATTGAGATAGACATTCTTTGTTTGAATTTCTGTCATGGACGGTTGTTTGCACCACATGAAAGCTGTTGGTTAGAAATATGCAAGTACGTGTTTTTAACAACAATAAATATATGAAACCGTTAAAGACATACATTACTGGGTAGGAGGATTTTAAGACGAGAAAGTGCAATTATTTTGGGGCTGCTGAGACAGATGAGACGTTCAGCAACAGTCAATGGAGTGGCGCATTTTAGATTACTTTATCGGTTTTCCATCCCTGTAAAGGGTTATGCGATGAATCAAATAAAGCAATTGCAGCATTGGTGCTATTTTTAGTACAAATTAAAAGGCATTCGGTTCCATTCTTTTTGTATCACAATTCCAGATAATTGCTTGACGGCTGTCATCCGACTCGGATAGATAAGTTGGTCTCAATTTTGACAAAGACGCACAAAACTTATTCCGGAAAGTCAGCAATCGTTGCTGGCTTATTGGCATCATAGGACATAGATCACAGAAAAACATTTTATTCTTCGACTGCTCTTTTACTTTACAAACATGTAAAACTGAAAAGAATTTCCATAAAATAATTTACCATACATACTCGACAGAAGCTGAGGTAATACACGAGCCTACGTTGCATTTATCGCTAGATGAGTAGTGCAACCCAATTGACCTTTAGCACAAATGGTCAGAGCTCTGGCGCAAATGATTAGATGTCAATATAGTTTGACATTAAATTGACATTTTATCTAGCTGTCAATACAAAGCAGAGGATAGTTGTCTACGAGCATATTGTGATTCGATGTTTAAAGTGCTGCTCTATCGGAAACTGGTACCTAAAAATGCGTAGTTTTATACGCTTTGTTCGAGTCAAGAACTTCGCGATGGATATTTCGCCCTCAATTCTATGTGGTTATTGCTTCGCTGTGTTCCACGCAGCACTGTTCTGTTAAAGTTGACAATGCCTGCCCAAACCAAATAAAACAAATTTCCGGTCAAAGGAGCTCGGTTTTCATGGCTCGGTACCACTCCCCGAGGTCAAGTTATTGTGATTTCAAAGCAATGTTATATCGTGTGCTGCTCCATAGAAAATGAATTCATATTACTTATTGGTGACAATAACAGAACAGAATAGACATTTTTCGTTTCTCATTCAGAGGAAACAACACTGAAAAGAGCCGAGTACGCCGAGTAGCGGCTGAACCGAGCGTGCTTAGAGTACTGTTTGTATTTTTTTGGTGGCTGTCAAAAGTCTAAGGAAAGCCCAAAAATGGTAGTTCATATCTAACACGAAAATGTTGGCCTGGCAGCTGTCACTTTAAAAATTTAGGTACTAAAGAGATTTAGCACTTCCGATAACATTAAATTGATTTCATAAAAATAATTTCAATATTGAAAAACACATTTCTGGTATCTTTTCCATGTATTTTTATCAATAGTTCATAAATCAGAGTTCACTCAAATGACAGCTAGGATTGACAATTTAAAAAAAAAATAGTTGGCGCAACAGGTAGGAACCCTAGGCCTAGCTTCTCACAACAATTCGTTTTGTGTGCGTTTTTCCTTTTTGGGACGAACGGAAGGGATTTACAACTTTATGCCGAGTCCAAACGGCTATTTGAGAAGCTCTTTCATTACAGTTATACTCCCTGATGTTTGTCAGGCGTTCGCGAGAGGTGGAGGAGTGGCAAAAAAAAAAAAAAGTTGGATATAAAACATATATTTTAGGTAGCTTTGTTTACCAAACAAATCAAATTATTTGCCTTTTAACAATTTATAATAACTAACCAATGGCATTCAGTTATGTAAAAATGTGGTGTTCCCGAACTCTATCACATTTCCCCTCGGTTGCCGCGGTTGGGAGCATTTATTTTCATATTTTTTGTTTGTTACACGGATTGTTAATTGACATATCACCGATAGGAAAACAAAGTGGCGAATTTGAAAGAAAATTGAGGGGGCCAGCGGCAAGAGGATTGTGAGTTGGCGGTCTTAGTATGGTTCGTCTATGGTTCGAACACTAGCGTTTTCATTATGAGTGCGAGCTCGATTATAGAACGCGGCGAGTGTTCACATCGAACAAAGCTACTTGTATTTCATTAATCTGCTGAACGTTGTGTCGATCTACAATATTTTTTACAATCTACTTTGGTTTTCGATATCAGTACTCGCATTATTAATCAGCAACCACATGGTTAGCTGTCAAAATATGCTGTGCTCAAGTTTTCACTCAGACATCATACATTCGCTGTCAATTTATTCTAAACTCACAAAGAGCGCTCTAATCACGTCCTGAACGCGAAAAGAAACACCAATAAAGGCTTTGATGTGTCCGAGTTCAAGAAAAAGGAAACACAAACTTTTCTTTGACAGTTCTAAAAAGGAAAAATGTTAAACATGACAGCAATATATTTTCAAATATGGCCTCCGTTGACTTTCTACTACTAATGAATGGGTTTAAACTTCACGCTCCCTTATCAATTCAAATCAGCTATAAATTATAATCATTGCGAGTCTTATATCTACTATAAGAGTACGTATTGTACATATACCTGCATTTGATTTAGTAATATCGTAGTAAACCGAATGCACAATAAAGAACGAAAAGAGGCTGTTTAAACGAGCAAAGAAAAAATCCGTTGTAGCGTATAGCCGATGATTTGTCGCCAACCTTCTGGCATAAATGAGAAAAACAAAAATATCAAATTACATACATACCGCCAATAGGCGAAATTTAACTTCAACGGTTTAAAATGAATCAAGTTAATCGAGGCTGCACAGCCTTACGCAATATGCACCAATAAAAGCACTCGCATTTTTTGCCAAGGCAATATGTACTACACATAGGCCTGTCATTCCTACGGACTTCCAGAGCAGCGTTCTCATTGTCCACTCTTGCTGCGCATGTTCCAGCTAACGCACGTGCACCACCAAAAGCGAAAATAACCTGAACCAATAAAGCAAGCACAAAAGACCGAAGGCTTACAAAAAATGTCATTAAACGCATATCTCTCGGATGTGAACCAGTTTTTTGCGCCACGGCGTCAAATTACCCAACGATGTCATTAGAAATAGGAACAAGCACCATGTAAACCAGTGGTAGTTACTATTTTGCTGCATCCATCTCGATTCCAGTAAAAACTGCTACCTGAAAATGCGTTGTTTCATGTTACACCATCCGCACAAGATCAATCATTCCACGGCACTCAGTGGATTCTATGATGTACATCATCGTTATGACTTCTTTGGTACAACTATTGGTACTCGAACTACTTCAGATTATGCAACGCGGACGCTCATTAACTTCTTTAGCCAAGCTGAAGACGAACATACGGCAAACGCATGATCTGTATTACAAAAGCGCAGGTGATGACCACTAGGCATGTCAATTAAGTGCCTAAAAAGAGCCCGCCAAGGTACCCATACCTATACCTTGTTTATCAATACAGAAGACACAACAAATAAACAAAGGAGGACCTTGAATTGCCTGGGGGGCCTCAAGCCGCAGTGGTGGGAAAACTGCCAAAACTAGGCACAGCCAGAGCGTTGCGTTCAATTACAATGTCAAGCGTCTGTTGACATACCCGTATCTTCGGTGGCCCAACGAGAAATTATAAATTCCGACCAACAATTGGAATTTAATAAAATTAATTGAGCATAGTAACTACTCGAATGGAGTTGGAGGTCTTCGATCAAGCCAGGGGGAGAGGGGGAGAGATAATACTTCTCTAGCGAAGCGATTTGTTGACGCGCTTTCTCTGAATGAGCGTGACAATGCCTTGCTCTGTGCAATGGGAACAAGCATATAGTATTACTTTTTATCACTGACATGTGTAGGTTCTATTTAGAATGCTGTTGGATAGTTGGTATAACTTTCTGATAACATTGTTTGGTGTTCTTAGTCAGTCGGCTATGAGAAGTGAGAGCCATTTCATTGTTCATTGTGATGAGAATCTAAAACTGGAATCATGCACTGTCAAAGCAAAACAAATTATTGTTTATGTAACTCTCTAATGCTGGGTTTGAAAAGTTAACACGTTAACGATGCACAGTTACAATGACGAGTAAATATTCAATTTTCTCTAGATGTTTTGCTGAACCTAATGGGTCTGTTTGAGGTGCAGTCGAGGGCCCACTGGGTTGCACTTACGGCGGTATTCGATATAGCACTAAGCTGAAACTGATAATGAAAACCGGTGGTGGTCGATGTGTGAGCTGACCTGAGGAATTTACTTACAGTTTAGTCACCTGTCAATTGTAACTGTCATTTGGGTGAACTCTGATTTTTAACCAGAAATGTTATTTTTCATTACTAAAATTCTTTATTGAATGAGTTTAATATTATCGCAAGAGTTGTTGAATCTCTCTATTAGAACATTTATAAAGTGACAGGTCCTAGCGATAAATTATAATATTCAAACGAACACAAATTTCTTGGGCTAGAATTTTTCCAACCACAAAAATGCATTGACATTTCTAAACCGTATTAATAAAGGCTGTGCAAGCGTTATGAACTGATTACGCAGCAGTTACGTCAAATTTTCGTATGCACTGGCGTCTGCTAGCTACCAACTTATGCACAATTGTTTCTTATGATAGGTGGTTAGTATATAGACTGCGCACTAGGGCTCAGGGCGAACAAACCTAACAACTCCTTGTTGAAATGACAATGGAAAAGGAATATCCTCGTAAAAATGGAGATAGAGCGTCCTTTCTGCGAATTTTAGTATTACATATGTTCGCAAGATATCCCCACTGAGTGCAAGTTTCCAAACTTATTTATAACAACATTTTTAATCACAGCAAAACTTTCACTGAATTTCTTCACAGAGCTGTTCATTAGCTACACGACTAAGACCGTTTGTCAATTCCGCTAAATAATTATCCCCGGATACTCCTGTGACACATTCACTACCAAAACGATGTTTTCAGCTGTCAATAAATTATCCACCTCCAGGAGCAAGATAATGAATTATCTTATGTGAAATTTGTTAACGTTTTCTCTTGCTTGGTATTTGATAGAGCATTTACAAGAAATAAAACGCAGAATTTTAAAAATTATAACTAGAGATATCTCTGTTTTAAATTTGGAGTATCTCCTTTCAACACTCGCATAAATATGTGTCAAAAAATAAGCCGAATATAATAATTTAGCCCCATTGGCTAAAAGGTTTAATGAAGTTTAGGTTTGTTCATTTGCACTGTTATTATGACACAAGACTCAGACGAAAATCAGCGCTAGGCCTGTTTAAGAAACTATTTTTTATGCCCAATGAAACAGTTTAAATTGTTTTTTGTGAAAAAATTGATGTAGCGTGTATCGACTTTAGTTTTGATTTAAAACAAATATTCTCCAAGTTCTTGCTCGCTGGAAAAGAATTACAGGCAGATCCCGAATCGCGTTATCCGTGAACGACTAACACTTGTGACATTTGTTTATGTTTTGTGTGGGAAATCGGCTTAATTATCGTGAACGCGCCTATAGGTAGCTCCTCACGGATGCGGCAAGTCGGACTCAGTTTTTCGACAGTTTCGTGACCACATTATTACATTTTGTGAAAGCAAATTAAAGCCGAATTTTGGAAATCGGCGTTATTTCACACTAGCAGGTTCCCGCGACTTCGTCTGCGTAGAATTAGTACTTCGAGTAACTCAACTAAAATATTTATGTCAACAACAGCGCCACATATCGGGTCCAAAACTAAAAACTATCCTATCTTCTCAGCCAACCAATCAGACCCACACATTTAAATTCATTGGTAAAATACGCGGCAAATGTACCTATTTATTTCTTACCAAAAGTATAAATACCTATGATGAATTTTATAATCCCTAACTTGAGAAATAATTTGTTCGTCATTTCTCCAATTTCATCACCTTCACGTGTTGTTTTCGCGACATAAAGTAGCCAATGTCATTATCCGAGGAGTAGATGGTCCTATACCAAAATTCATAATTATTGGTTTTGCGGTCGTTAAAAGGTAAAAATCGTACTTTCGTATTTATAATATTAGGATTATATCAAGGCTACATAATTTTTCTGTGCAAAAAATGACAACTGACAACAAAAATGTTTTGAAATAACAAAGTGATGCCAAATTTGTATAGTTATTTGCGATCACCTTACGTAGAAGGACCTATCACCTATCACTTTACGGGATTCCAACCCTGGTCTGATAGGTAATACGCACACACAAAATGAAGTTAAGTGGATCCCAAATGTCCTACCCGATTATCCCGCAAATTTTTAAAATAAAATTATCTCTTAGTTTTCCTATCTGTGCTGTTAAGTCCGGCAAGCGGTTCCGCACCAGCGATACCACTTTACTTCAATTGAACTAGATTTACTTCAATTTTGGAAGAAAAATTAAAATCTGCTCCCTACTTCGCACTATTGTTAAATTCTTTATATCTACTTCACTTTAGTCCGCTTCAATTTTAATAAAAAAAAAACCTTCTACTCTACTTCCAAAAAGAAATTATTTAAAAAATGTTTTACACTCTTTCACTTAAGCCCAGATTCAAAAAATTCATTTGCATCAAACACACAATTTTCTAACGTTTATTATTGTTTTCCTTGCAATTTTCTGTCAAAGAGGTGATACGTTTGGTTTGGTTTTGGTTCCTGTCTGTTCCGAAAAGTGTGGCGAAATACGTGAAAGAATTATTACAAACGCGATGAAAAGATATTTTGAAGTAATCAAAAATGTGAATAAGGATTGGTACGCAAAATTATAATTTAATGAACATGTCGTTGTGCACCACTTATAATATATTTTTTTCTAAACAACTTGCAAAAAATAGTAAAAATGAAGTGAGAAGACTATTTAAACTTATTATTAAGTAAAAAAAATATTTTGTAGGTCTTAAAACGTTGTTTTGGACATGTTTTATATATAAAACTAATATGGAATTAAATATATTGAAATCTACTTCCCTACTACTTCACTTTTTGGGTTAAATTTGCTTCGCTTTATTTTTTTGAAGTGGTAACGCTGTTCCGCACAGCAAAACGACACGACTACCGAAACAAACAGCGTAGAGCTGTGGCGTGATGTCATGTGTAGGTACTTAAAATGCTTTAAATGGATGGAGCAGAAAGGTGAATAGCTCAATTTTCGGAGAAGTACTGCCAAAATAAGGTTTTAAGCTTTTTTTATGAATATAATGGCAAGTTTATTGAAGCAAAGTACAATTTGAAAGTGATTTCATTAAAATAGGTAAGCTGCTTCGCAGTTTTCCTTCACATATTGCAAAAAATAAAAAAAATGGAAATTGGAAAATCAAAAAAATAAAGTAGCCTTAGCTTTCTATTACTGAAAGAATTTTTGAAATCGGTTCAGTAGTTCCGGAAATTACCTCTTACAAACAAACATTACGTCCAGAGACAATACTGAGACCACCAACTCCGGCCGATTTCCCGTTACTTAGCCTATGTACAAGCTATATTTTTATGGAGTGTTCACGTTTGGTGCGCTATTATTCTTACATAGAAAATAGTATTGACAAATGTCACGAAACTTCAAAAATGCTGCTCACCAACCCACTCCCAGGAGATATGAGACACTTCCGCTTTGGGAAAAGTTGCTGGCAGAGTTCATAGAATTTTATCAGCTTAATTTGAAATTGTTCGTTACGTGTGGATAATATTTTTTTTAGGAATAAGTGCACATTTGCTTATGTAGATTGGTTGAGGAAAAATAAAAACATTTTGAGCAATTTTTCTTCATTATTTAAGAAAAATTTACCCACGAAATCGAAGTTAATGATATCCAAAAGCGGAAAATACACAACCATGTTTGTCCTAATATGTTTCTAGTATATAGAACATCAACTTTAGATAGTTTTACTAACCAAACAAATCAAATTATTCGCCTTTTAACAATTTATAATAACTAACCAATGGCGTTCAGTAGGTACTGAAAAAATGTGGTATTCCCTAACTCTTTCACATTTCCCCACGGTTGCCGAGGTTGGCAGCAATTATTTTTGTATTTTTTGTATGTTTTTGCATGTCACACGGATTCTTAATTGACATAACACCGATAGGAATACAAAATGGCGAATTTGAAAAAAAACTGAGGGGGCCAGCGGCAAGAGGATTGTGAGTTAGGGGTCTCAGTATGGTTTTTGTTGTTGTTATTTTTATTGGCAGTACGGTATTGAATTTTACAAAAATATACGAAGACGGATCGGGATCGGGTAGTCATTTTTAAAAAATAATTAAATAACGGATTTGTTCGATATTTTTCAGAAAAACTAAGTATGCGATCCCAACTTTAATTATTTTATTATAATAAATATATATTTTGATCAAAATAGTTAGTCCGTTTTTTCTTAAATTATGCAGACAGTACCAAATTTTGCGACATTTAGTTTGAGAAATACTATTGCTTCACTATTTAGCTGAAAACTGAGTATAAGATATTGTTTAGGATGTAAGTTTTACTAGTTTTTTTAAGTTTTCGAGACTTGAGCAGTTTCTCAAAATAGTGTTTTCGGTGATTCGAATTTTAAATTAAGGACGCAATAATTTTGGAAACATAAATTTTATTCTAAGTATGCATTTTGGTCCAAATCGTCATTGCCGTAAAAGCTCAAGATCCGAAGTCGAAGTCAAATCAGGGAAGCCGTTTAAGCCTCGGGCGCATACGGACAAACAGACAGACGGACAGAATTTCGGGACCCACTTTTTTTAGTTCCTTTATCATCGTAATGTTAGAATTGATTAACATCTCAGTTATGTTAGAATTGATTAACATCTCAGTTCGAAATTTTATACGAAAACAATTTTCTCTTACTACGTAAGTAGTCGAGAAAATTAAAAAATGTATGACACGTAGTGTAAATTTAGTAACGCATCACTGGCATCATGATGCTTTGCAAAATGTTCATTAATGCAACTGTTGGCATCACTTTCAACGTCAAGTGGTCATTATTGCAAATTTGATCAAACTGATGCGCAAACATAACGAAAAAAAGCATCACAGAAATATTTGATGCGCTGTTGATTCACCGGCAAAAAAGTAAGAAAAATGTCGGAAGCGAAAGAAAAGAAAGTTAATAAAAATTTGTATCAATAGATACATATGCTTTTGACAGAAAAATTTATAAATTTTTGTTGAATTCTTGATTTAAATTTTTCTCACATTCATTTTTTCACATTGAGTATTTCAGCGCAGCGGAGCTAAAGCTTTTAATAACGACAAGACTAAGGCATGAAAATAGATTTATCGTCTTTACGATCATAGTAATCGACTAAAACTTTAATTAGCAAAACTTCATTCTTCTTCATTCTTGACATTAAAATGTTTGATGTAAACAATGCGTTCTAAAACTCGAGCTTCATATTCAATTAGCAACGCATCACCATAAACTGCACATCGTAAATAAGCAGTGATGCCGCATCACTGCGCAAATGTTTGACGTTTCTGATTTTACACGTAGCTATTTCGGTCGGCCATCTTGTTTACGTGATACAAATTAGGAGAAAATACTCTGATATTTTTATAGAAATCAGTTTTTGCTTTTCTATAAAGTAAACTGCTTTCTAAAAGTGAGAAAAAGGTGAACAGTTTGTTTATTTCGTTCAATTTATTAAAATTGGTAAAATTGTTTGAAAACAATTACTATTTTCAAAAACAAAATGTTTAAAAAAAGGAATGGAAGTGTTATCATTTGATTTCAGAAATGGTGTTCGACGGTCGTAGTGTTTGCTTCAATTTTACAAAGCTATAATTATGGGTAGTAAGTCCATGACACTTTGATTTCTGATCTCATTTTCTAACCCTTACTAACATTGTTGTTCTAATAATAAATTTGAAACTGACAATTGGAAATTTTATGAAATAATATAGTATAGCATAGGTAATACTTAAATTTTAAGTCGAAACTAAAAATGTTTATTGTTTAGCTCATTGATTGCAGAAAATATATATATATTGATTTAAATGTCCTACCAGAACATCACACAAACAAGATGAAAGCGATGGAGTGAAAATGATGTACCGATAGTGTTGTAGCAATGACATACGGAACTTTTCTAAAAAGCTTTCACAAGAGATGTTGCGTTGGCAAAATTAAAGTAAATTAAAAATTACTTGAGGAATATAAAGTCGGCCGAACTACCCTCAACACATTGAGCAATAAATGAATTATTTTAGCTAGTTGATATATTTTAAAGCAATAATTGAAAAATAAACAAATGCTGCTAGACAGACATTTTTTGCGTCCATTTTGTAAATATAAGTTCATAACACTTTAAGGGTTGATATACAAGCACTGAGTGCTGAAAATGGGATCTCTCTCTCTAATATCGGACAAGAAATCACATGTGATCGTGATTATGTAAATTTCCCATAACTCATATGAAACTTGACGCGACAAACTTTGCCTGAGCAAAGTGATACAAAACTTGCACAAAAGGACTGCAGTTCTTCAAAAACGTGAATGATGTTCACGTTGAAAATGAAATTTTCCATAATTGACAGTTGATAAGAAAGAGCAAAGACTAAGCTTCAGCGTTCTTCTTGTTTTGGTGAAATTCATAAAATAAAGAAAAAGTTACACAAGCTTAAAATTCAGTTATAACTTTTGGTCCACCTTCTGACTTAAAAATAAAAAAAATTAACTCCGTGCTCTTGTATGTGCACTCAATTGGAGCAACAACAATCACATTCTTTCAATTAACTTAATAAAACCAAATGCAAGTCTTGCTTAATGCTTAACAACAAAATCAATTCAACGCCAAAGTTGAATGTTCGACAGGAGATGAAAAACAGTGTGCCTATATTTGCAGAGTTAAATTATGGAAATGCTTTTTTTAATTATTTTGTTTAAAATGCCAAGAATCAATCACGGGCTCGATAGCCACTGCCTCACGTACCACATTGGCATAGGCTTGAGCACAGTATATATGGTATTCGAAGGCAAATCACGTATACAATTCGTTGACCACTGCGACACCATTTGCCCATTTTGTTGTATGCGCCAAACCAAATGCCGGTATATCCAAGAGTGTCTCCGCGGTGGACCTTCAAGTGCCCAGAGAGCGTATGCAATTCGCCGAAGGAAAAAGAGACAGTCTTGAGCAATTAAACAGATAACATTGTAACATTTTATATTTTTTTAATCTATTTCTGCAACACGTAAATATTTCACTACGTAAATATGAAGATGTAGGTAATTAAATGAAATATTAAACACTTCTTTTTCTTGGTGGATTATGTTCTCCACACTGCAGGTGTCAGCTTTTAAGTTTAAGCTTTTAGTTTAAGTATAGCTGTTCGAACTTCAAGGGTGTCATCTGAATCAGAGCTAGTAATGCTGGTCTTCAGCAAAGGCCACTTCACTACAATTATAAACGCAAAAAGGGTCAACATATTCTGCATACCCTGAGCTTAACAAGCCAAGGAGACCAAACTAAAGTAAAAGCTTAAAAAGGAAACTAATTTCAAAAGATTGCCAACACTTTTCGGGAGAATTGTTAGCGCAACCGCTTTTTATATGCAAACTTGTATCAACGTCAGCGCTTTAGCACACATGTGCAAATATTTTCTTTATTAATACAACATTCCTCAATCCATTTTTGTTGGTTTAAATTTCAAAAAGATGCTGTTGATGCAGTCGTGCCAAAATGACATACAAAATCACTAAGGCCCGGTGTGTTCAATCTTGGTTATATTTAATCATCGGTCATTCCAGCTGGTAATCATCGACTGCTAAATATTAACCAGAGAATCAGTGGTTTGGTTAGTTAACCCGTGAAAATGATAACCAGCCGATCTTGCGCGGTTAATGAGATTTAACCAATGATTTTCTGGTATTTCGTTTGTTCAAGTTTTTTTCAGGACTACGTAGGTACTAATTTTGACGTATGTTTCCTATACACAACATCTTTTTGTACAATATTGTAGGAAAAATACAAATAATACAATAAGGGTCGATTTGTTCAATCTTGGTTATCTTTAACCGTCGGTTATTCCAGCTGGTAATCATGGAATGTGTTTGTTCAGCAAAATATTAACCAGAGAATCTACGGTTTGGTTAATTAACCCAAGATATCGATAACCAGCCAATTTTGCGCGGTTAACGAGATTTAACCGATGATTTTCTAGAATTTCGTTTGTTCAATATTTTGTAAGGACTTCGTAGGTATTAGTTTTGACGTATCTGTTATACAACAACTTTATGCAGAATATTGCGAGCAAATACAAATAATAAAATAAATAAACTTATATATAACGCAAGATGGAGCGAAGGCGCTGACCAATAAAATCTGTTCGGTTAATTTAACCTTTTCAACTGACAGATGTATACAATAAATTGCACGCCATTCTATGGAAGGTGAGCGGACAGACTGGTTCCCAACTTCAGCCGGATGAATTAAGATTACTTTCAACATTTTTGTCCTTTGACAGTTCTCATAAATTGAGGAAATGTTGAGAGAATGAGAAAATTATTGCGACGTTGAAATTGAGATGAGGCCCAATAAGTGGCTAACAATTTCTATTGGTTGTTGTAGTGATTCAGTTATGTTCTCAATTACAAGTGTCACACCAAAACGATTTCATTCCTCTGTTTTTTTTTTATTCCCGCCTCATTTGATTTTGACATTTATGTACTCAACAGTGAAAATATATCCCTTAATAAATTACCTAGACAAAACACAAGGAGCCAGAAAAAAGAATGTAACCACAGATTCGGCTAATCACTGAATTGACAAATGATCTGGAAAAATGGAACGATTTGTCGCAAATCTATGGTTTGGTGACCGAAGTGAAAAAACGGTGAACAAACACTCATTGGTTATCACTGATTTGTAATCATCGGTTAAACTAAATCGATGGTAACCTAACCAATGATTTGACCAGCTGTGAACAGACCGGCCGGCCCTTAACTAATGATTTTCTGGAATTTCGCTTGTTCAATTTTGACGTTGCTGCTATACACAACAACTCTTTGTACAATTTTGTGGGGAAAAAATACAAATAATACATTAAACGTATATATAACCGAAGTAGTAAACTGAACCAATAAAATCTGTTTCGCCAGTTTCGTAGACGTTTTAAACTGACAGATGTATAGAATACGCTACACGCCAGTCTATTCAAGGTAAGAGTAAGGGTCCCCAACACAATAATGGATGCAAAGGATGATAAAAGATTATTTTCAACATTTTTAGACGATGACAGTTGCCTTGACAGCTCTCATAAATTGAGATAGAGCGCATTTATTGGAGCAAATATTGAAAGAATGAGAAAATTGCTACGGTCGTTGAATAAATTGAGATGATACGTTTGTAAAATTTTATTGGTTGCGGCTTTAATTCAGTTTTCTTTTTAAAAAGTTGCGTATTGTCTCACAACAAAAAGATTCTATTCTTCAGTTTCTAAAAAATGCCCGTATCATTTGATTATGACATTCTTGTGCTTAACAAATTTTGCGTTTAGTTAGATAACTAAAAATAAATACCCTAACAAATTACTTATCAAAAACAAACGAACCCGGAAAACAAAAAAAAATTAACCATAGATTCGGTAAATCACTGAATTGACAAATAAACTGGAAAAGTGGAACGATTAGTCGCAAAGCTATGGTTTGGTGACAAAAGTGAAAATTCCTTCAACACTTGTCAGTTATCACAGATTTAAAATCATTGGTTAATCTAAATCTATGGTAACCCAACCACGGATTTAATCAGCTGTGAACAGACCGGGCCTTAGAGTTCTGGCGCAAATGGAGTTTATACGGTGTTTGACATGCTGCTATACTGATAGTCTGAAATGCACCCAAAAGCATCGGCTTTTATGAGTATACTAGCTGTACCCACCCGGCTTCGCCCATGTAAAATTTGGTTTCAGAACAGTTGATGGAAAGAAAATTAAGAAATTTGCTGTCTTGTTGGGGACAAATTTTTTTGGCTGTTTTGTTTCTATCGACTAAGATAGTGATATTTGCTGCATTACTTACCCTGGAGCACGTTACATATAACTGCCCGTGCTTGAAGCAATTCTTGCTTAAATCAACTCCCGCATTTCTTAAAGTTTGATCCTGTGACTTATGGATTGTCATTTCAAAACAAACATTAATAGGCAATCGAATCGGCTTAAACTGAAATGAATAATTACTGTGAATTATTTGTATTCTTGGTATAAACACCGCATCTCCTTTACCACACCCAGTTAAAATTAAAGCCTCATGTCAAGCATTATGTTGCTTATGTTATGGGAACTCCAACTTTTAATACCATTTTATGAGCATTGAGGCCATGGGCTGTTAAAAACGCTATTTAAAAACTCTACTCTATAAAAAACGAAATGGCTAATTACCCACGATCTGGTACCACTGAAAGCAAAACAGAGGTAAACATATTTTTCCTACATATTTGACATTTCTTTTATGTGTTTTTTTTTTTTCTTAGCAAACCAAACAGCATACTGCCTCTGTCTGTCTCCCTCTCCGCCACAGGAATAAAATAAGGTTAAAAGAGATTTGAATATATTGCGCGGTTATAGTGTGTTTGATTTGAGAATGAAATGTATATCCACTCACCCAGGTGAAAATAGTACAAATGTTTCAAATTTTGCCTATTTATTTAAGAACTTTTTAAGTTATTGAATTCATGGATATCCTAAAATGTAACCACAGATGTCCTCTATAAGCTGGTGTTTACTATATTTAAATGCTCCCAGTATTTTCGAACGGAAAGCGTGACAAAGAAAAAAGCGAAACCAAACGATAAAATAAATTACTCTTGTCAAATTTTTTCCGGAATTTATAGCGATATAGAGTTGAAACAAAGTGGATATTGTGGGCCTATTTATCCTCTATAGGATTGATAATAATGCATCAGAATATATTCAATAGTTTCTAAGATTTTTGCATTTAAAGACATGCAGTCAAATTCAATCTTAGTCGAACAGAACTACACCAATTTTATTTATATGATGATATGTAGTCACACTAGACTAGACCTACCATTGACTAAGAAAAGTATCCGCCACCCAGCAAAATTAAATCAATCCCTATGAAACACGTTTATAACGAGTTAATCGCTTATGTGCATGGGAAATGTCATTTCTTGTTAGCTTTGATTTCATAATTTTAAATGATTGCATTAAGGATTAGGTAATATTAAAAAAATGCACTGCAACAGACCTCGCCCAACAGAAAATCGAAAGTTTCACGCAGTGCCAGTGTAAAAAACACCCTTCGTCGGTAGGTATTTATCTGACAAAATCGGATGAGCAAGAATAAATTTGCATACACGAACAATATGCAGACACAATTTATTATGGCCATCCACGACCATAAGTCTATGCAACTTTCACTTATTCGCCTAGGTCAGTTTTATGTCCAGCATCATCGTTCTGTCAACCTCAACTTTACCTATCCGCTGCACGAACTACTGGTGCATACACATGCATGGAGTTGCATTCCACTCGAGTGAATCTGAGAGTAAACAGTTCCGTCGTGCTGCGCAGCAAATCTAAAAGGCCACTCACCGCTGCTCTCTGTGTTGGTACTCGAACGGTGGGAATACATCGGCGTGGTAGCACTAAAGTCAATTGGAATGCTTTTCGTAGCCTACCTGTTATTATAAACAGCACACTAGCAACGGTATTGAATGACCAAATTCGACGGGCCCCGCCGTACCTTACCAATATGAATTTCTCCACAGTATGCTGGGCCGATAAAGCAAAAAGTCATCGGGAATTCGGAACAACCACGATGCAGCTGGTGTGTTTTTGCTCATTTGAGCTGCGTTATGACATCGACTCCCACTTGGCCGGTCTTGGTTTTTGTTTATCTCTTCATATTCGCTGGCTTGGCAGCTCGGCTAGCAATAGCAAGCTCTGTGCCTCACCTGAATTTCGAATTAAAATCAGTTTCATTCCAATCGCCGTCTTGGTTTGGTCGGCGATTCGCGCAAACTAACTTTTTCCGGTCGTTATTTGTTGAGCCGTCGCTCGGCATCGGTATAGAATTGTTCTCTGGGGAAGACCCACTAGCGACACACTTTTGGATTACACATTCACATTCATTTGGATACAAAAAAGGTGAATCAATTTTAAAAAGACGTTTAAGTGCCGTACGTGTGTAGGAGTGCATCTTTCAAATTCTATAAGTACAAGTGGCTTGCCCTGTTATGCAAAGTGGGTGTTACATGTTGCGAATTCGCAAAAACAAGCGGATTGACACAAACCAAAAGTATTGGGACGAGTCCAAGGTTATTTAAGCAGATTTCAAGACTTCAGTTCCGCATTGTTCGGATTCTGATGCGCTTAGGGTAGGAGCTTCTGCGAAAATTATGCCAAGGAATCACGTTCGATATGAGATACAAATTGTTGGTGATACTCGTACAAGTGAATTTAATTAGTTGAGCACACAAAGTGACGAGTGCGAAAAGAAAACCGAACAAGTGCTCATTAGTTTGGTTGTGAAATTCGAAATATGTATACCTACAGTGATTATTTTCGAGGTTTGTTGCTCTAAAGGTTACTTTGAATTCCGATTTATGTAATGCGATGGATTGAATATAATTGATACGCGAGTACTGTCTAAATTATGACGTGGGGATGGCTTAGGCGAAGACCGTGATTGTGGGTTTTAAGAAGATTTCTGACTTTTTGAATTGAAATGGTTAACTATAAAGGGCCCTTCACTTGACCACCAATTTGTAAGGTCAAGTGAGGAGAAACTACTTGGCGAGGGACAAGCAATGCTAATTTCTGAAGTAAAAACATATAATAGCCAGTAAATGTCAGTGGAAATGACACAGAAGCAAACAAAAAGCTGACATTTGTGGAGTATGGAGAGCATTTTTAAATTGATTCAATGTGGGTACATTGTTCCCACTCTCCTACGAAGTTTTCGCATAAGGAAGCTGAACTTAGTTAATTATAACCATAGGTTTGTCAAATTAAAAAGAATCGCTTACACTTCTTCACGTTCAAAGCAGAGTATGTGAATGACGTTTTGTCGACACCATATGTTAGTTGCTAGAAAGCGCTTCAGTTTATGGTAAATCAAGACCTTAACTATCAAGGCTTTTCTATTAGCCCATTACTTAGCCATCTCCCTTCAGATTATGCGCACTTCAAGTTGATAGATGTTCTTTTTTTAGCGAGTTCTTCCGCAATTGCGATGAACCTCTGGGTCGATTTTAATGGAAGACTCCGTAGTGCGGTTCGAATGCCCTAGACATTTTAAACAATGCACAAGCACAACTATTTTTTCGTAGAGCTCGTTTAGTTTGTCGATGAAAAATCCGCCAACAAAAACGGGACCGAAAATCGTACAAGAATATTTTCTCTCGAAACGTAAACCATTGAAATTTGTTTTAAGTAAAGTGAAGTAAAGTAGAATCTTCAACACACAATTGCACTCTACTTGACACTTCTAAAAGTCATATATAGGTATTTATCCCAAGTAGAAGGGACTTGCTGGGAAGTTTGCTGCATAAAATAAGCACGAGCTCTCGGCACAAGAGTTAAGGCCAAGTTATAATATGGAGTTAGATCGGTTTTGCTTTGACATATTTTGCAAAAACAACGCCAACATATGCATACAAACTAAATGGTAGATCGTTGATATGCGGCAGTCATTTACAGTCACTTTCTACTTTGTCGTGAGTTTGACAGCTCAAAACTGTCAGAATTTAAAGACACGTCAAACTACTTAATTCGTTAGAATCATTGCTTTGAGTTCTGTTTCTGTAGAGTTGCCTTACATTTTTAGATAGCAGAGCCAAGCTAGACAAAGTTCTACCTGTCTTTTGTGACATTCTGTCCGATTCGTCGATGTCAGGTGTTCTTAGTAGATTTGGTATTCGTTAAATCTGTTTTAATCGCTCCTATTCATATACTCGCCATCGAGTCGTGACGGTTCGTTCAAAATTATACTCGTCCTAGGTCGGCCAGATTTTCTGGACTAGATTTCCCCTGAACGCAAGAACTCGATTGGTCGTTAACGTCAGTTTTACTACTTGCGTCATGCAATGGAAAAGTCAACTGAATGAGCTGTCAATTCTTTACGATAGTTGGCAAAGTAGTTAAATCGTTCGAGTGATTAATCTAGCGAATGAAAACTCTGACAAATCCGCCCAGCCAGCTACACCAAAATTTGTTTACTAGAATCTTGAGTGGCTCAAAAATTGTCAATATATGTTATTGTAAAGACTTTTGATGGATCGTACATAGTAAAAGTGAAAGTGAAAGAATAGTGAGAAAATAACTAGTGATTAATGAAGTCACTTGACAGGCGGGCGAGTTTGGCAGCGATGTCAAAAGTAGACATCTTTATATATACGAAGGGGTTTAGTCGTTTTTACATTATGACAGTTAACATCATTTTATTTCGAATGCTTGGAGACCAGGACCGTTATTTAACGTTTGTCAACTTAACTTTACTCATATGGTCCACAAACCTATTGTTTGGCAAACCAGGAGTTTCTGAGTGGTGACTGTGTCAAACCTCCCAAAACATTAGTAGAAGCATTACCGACTTTCTGGCAGTGTTGCCACTGATATTTTGGTAGGACTCATCATAAAACATCGGAATACTCGATTGACAACGATTTTGGAATCTTAATTGATCCAGTTTTAAAAACACGTTGCCATAGGCCAAAGGGAAACAATAAAAGATACACGCATCTGAAAGTCAAATTTGATGCATTAACTCGAAATGTGGCAACAATATTACGAACATTTACACTGTCGTCAGACTTTGTCCTAACTTATCTCTCCAATAGTAGGTATGCGCCTTTAACATAAATGGCACATTAAAAGCTCTGAAATAGCACATAATGCGTCGACTAATAAATTTATTCTCAATCATCATCACGTTGGCATTTGTCAGCGTGGACCTCCAAGTTTCAGCAGACGCAAAACAAATTTGTTTACAATGTTAATTTGAGTGCCCCATTGAATAACGTGTGGTATATTTTGTTATAATTCACAAGTGGGGTTTCCTTAAATAATTTAGTTACGTAAGAATATCAATGTGTTGTGCATGTGTGTACTCATATATCGTCATTAATTTTGGGCAAAATTATACCAAACGCAAGTGAATGATTTATCATCATCAATCCATTTGAAAAGCATACAAAGGGAAACGTCGTCGGTCGGTCGGTCGTTTAAAGTTTACATAACATGCATGTCGAATAATGTTATTATCATTTTTATTATGTATTTGTGCACCTTTTCGTTTCGTAAGTAAAAATGGGAGGCTTCGAGGAAGTCCAAGAAGGCAATATTTATTTTAAATTGCTTGCCAAATTTGACGGGTTCAATTTCTATCACGCAGACAGACAGCCTTTTTTTCAAATTATATGAGTTGTCCACACCCAATAGTGACTTGTGCAATCCCACTTTCAATCTCCGGTCTAGAGGTGGATGAGCGAACGCGATTAAAGTAATCGCTCTAGTTCATCGAAAAGATATAACAATCTTTTTGAGCGCTGATGATGTTGGAGTGACGATGTTGCCCAATCAGTGCGTAGGCATCAGGTATCATGTGTACACAATAGGAGTTACTTCAGTTAACTACACATTAATTAATTTGTTAATAGTTTCACTTAATCTTCAATGAGTTATTGAACAATAAGCACTTGAAGCCACAGAGAGGCGACGTGAACAGTTTTCATAATGCGTACAGGCAAACTGACTGAACACAGCCAGGAGTGAGTTTTGCACGTACAATTGCACATGCACATGTGTGCCCTACCTTTGCCTACCTTCGTGAAAATTTACATTTGAGAATACAGTTTAAACAGATTATTTAAACATTTTATCAATATTGGCCGCTGGCAAGATGTTTACCGTTAGCAGTGAAGATTAAACCTGGCTCCGAGCGATTTTGCGATTAATGTTTTTTTTTTTTTTTTTGTATCAACACAACCACTAAATGGGCTTTTGGGTGTTTATTATCCAGAAGCAGAGCTCGCATCGAATCGACAGTGTGCTCCCATTAGGTTATTACATTTTTGAAGATAAGTTAATTACAAGTTAATGACTTCGCTTCTCGGTGATTTGGATTATATGATATGAGAAAACCAAACGGAAGAGGATTCAAACTCGAAAAATGGAGAACTTAAAACGTGATTAGTGAATGAGACAACCCCCTGTCAACAGCTGTCAAAAAACTTCAAAGCATTCGAGTTATTTTTCACTTATCTCAATTATTTTACTCTATAAAAAGTATTCGTCCAAGTATTCATCAGAAAAGTCGATCTTTCTTGACATCTTTCTAAACTTTTCCCACGAATAACACGATCTCTCAAAATGTTGATTGTTAAAGGGCGTAGCTGGGTACGCAATTATTTCAGAGGGGGATATATAGCTGTAGCCAGTTTATTACTTTTTTTTTTAAATGGATAGTACATTCGAGTCCGCATGTCACGGAATTTTTTTTTTTTCAACTATGTATATCAATTATATAATTATATAAATATCACTTAAGTAATTGCGGCAAATTGGTGTTTCAGCTAAACGGTGTCGACTGTATGGTTTACCGCTCGCCCACGCAGCTGACCAGAATTGTCGATATTAAGTTTGAAAGGGGTGGTTCAAAACTATAGTTTAGTCTGTCGGCTGGCTAACTTGGTGTGTCTCAGTTTTCATTGCCATAGGTAGATTGGTCATGTAAACAGTTTTTTCGATTGACGTTTATCGGGGCAAAGTCGAAAAATGTATTTACAAATTTCTTGACATTTCGTATAAGCGGGTAACGCAGTAAAATTTAGTTTTCCCGTTCAGGGTACATCTAGTCCAGACCAATTTAGTCGATTTCGGTAAAAATAAATTTAGTAATTTAGTGCTGTAATTTTTCACAGATTTATTCTGTGCAGTCTGTAACGAAAATTTGTTTTTTAACCGGGAGAAATGTCGCTTGGCTAAAATGAATGACTTATTTTGGAGAGAATGAAGCACGAAGGCTAAAATTGAGTTTGCGCTGCGCAAAAAAAAAATGGAGTAGATCACAAAAGTAAAGGGTGATTTTTTAAGAGGTTTAGAACTTTTTTTAAAAAAAAAACACAAAAAATTCGAAAAAATGATTGAAATATTTATTTGAATCGATAGTTTGAACCTTGCAATTTAATGTTTAAAGATAATTTCATGCAAATGTTGACCGCGGCTGCGTCTCAGGTAGCCCATCCGCTGAGTCCAATTTTGGCATACTCTTTCACACATATCGGCCGGTATCTCACGAATGAATGCATGGATGTTGGCTTCCAGTGCGTCAATCGAAGCGGGCTTGTCCCTATACACATTAGCCTTGGCATACCCCCACAAAAAATGATCTAATGGTGTCAAATCGCACGATCTAGGCGGCCAATTGACCGGCCCGAAACGTGAAATTAACTGTTCACCAAACTCGCCTCGCAATTGCGCCATTGTTTCGCGTGCTGTGTGGCATGTGGCACCGTCTTGTTGAAACCACATATCATGCAAGTCAAGAACTTCCATTTCGGGCAAAAAAAAGTTTGTTATCATCGCTCGGTAGCGTTCACCATTGACAGTAACGCTGCGATTCGCATCATCTTTGAAGAAATATGGCCCAATAATGCCGCCGGCCCATAAACCGCACCAAACAGTGGCTTTTTCGGGATGCATTGGTAGCTGTTGCAATGCTTCTGGCTGATCTTCACTCCAAATGCGGCAATTTTGCTTATTTACGTACCCATTCAACCAAAAATGAGCCTCATCGCTGAACACAATTTTTCGATAAAAAAGCGGATCCTCGGCCAGCTTTCCAAGAGCCCATTCACCAAAAATTCGGCGTTGTGGTAGGTCGGCTGGCTTTAGTTCTTGCACCAGCTGTATCTTAAAAGGCTTTACGCCCAAATCCTTCCGCAAAATTTTCCACGTAGTGCTGTAACAAAGGCCTAACTGCTGGGAACGGCGCCGAATCGACATTTCGCGGTCTTCTGTCACACTAGCTGATACGGCCGCAATATTTTCTTCACTACGCACAGTACGTAAACGTGTTGGTGGTTTAATGTCCAACAAAGTAAATTTGGTGCGAAATTTGGTCACAATCTTCCGAATAGACTGCTCAGAAGGTCGAGAATGCCGATCATAAAATGGAAGCAGCGCGCGATGAACATTTCGAACCGAGCACGAATTTTGATAGTAAAATTCAATAATTTGCAAGCGTTGTTCATTTGTAAGACGATCCATGGTTAAATTGCAAACCAAACTGAAGCTGTTTCACAGTGACACAAGGTACTAAACACACGTCAGCTGTCAAAACCAGTGTTGCCAAAACCAAACCAGCTAAAAAATCACCCTTTATATGCTTTATTTAAGTGTGTATGACACTACAATTTTTTTTTGCAATTTTCATAATTTTAAAATGAAACAAGAGCAGTGCGACAAATCCCGATATTAATATCACATGACATATCAAAAAATATGTATATTCAAATTGCATTTTTCAGTTGTTGACACATTTTTTGAAAATAAGTTCGTTTGAAATTTTGTAGTTGATTTGCAAAAAAGTACTACCCCTTTCGCAACACACTTTTTATCTCTTCTACATGCAGATGACTTCTATGATTTAATGTAAAAAAAATAAGGAAAAAATTAGAAAAATGTAGAGAGAAAAATGTAGTGCCATACGGGCTTAACGGTTGGGAAAAAAACAATTTTGAAAATGCTCTTCTCTATACATACTCTTGTTTTGTAAATGTCATTGATCGAACCTAAAAGGTAGGTAGGTATTCTGATTGAAATTTGGTTGATGAAAATGTGCCGAGTACATTTAAAACTGAGATTTCTGTACAGTTCGAAAAGACACCTGTTTCTATTAAGAGACACTTTTCCTCATATTATTTATTTAGAAGAATGAAGTTTAGAAGCTAAATTTAAGGCCAGTATAGAGAACTAGCGATACTAATGCCAAACTGTGTTGTAGAGAAAATTTATATTGAACTATTTGCGCTAAAGTAAAACATGATAAAACATTTATGCTAGATATCGATATCTTTATATAGATTTTGATTGGAGTTTGAAGTTAGATATTAGATAGAGTGGTCAATGAAACCCGGACGTTTTCAACACAAATTTGTGGAATAGATTAACTCTGTGAAAATAACCTGTTTTTTTTTTCGCGAAAATTTATTTTGATAAAAACTACGTTTTGTACAGTCCACAATTGCAAAAAGTACAATCAAATTGGCACTTGTGATTTGGACTGAGTATTTACCCCAAGTAGACTTAACAGCGACAGATCATTTTGAAATTTTTGAAAGTGTTGTACATATTTATAAAATTTCAAGTAAACTGTCTTCCAACGAGAGGTAACTAGCAGAACTTTGAATCAATCAATAAAAGCCTAGACACACAACAAAATTTACAAGATTATTCCAAAAATAACACTTTTTATTTGGCATTCATCTGCTATACTTTGCTTTGCTGAGATGTGGGTTCAATAAAACGGGTCTTTTGTATTAAATCTTGTGCAATCTTTTAAAAAATAGCTTAAAAAAATTAAGGTACCTATTGTTTTATTCAAGTACATAACGATTGTTTTAAAAGTCCAAAGGCTAACAGCTGAGAAAGGGGAACATTCAGGGCCCATAACACAATGAGACAAGTACTTGTGGATCAAGTGGATTTCACAGAATTCTATTGGGAATTTGTTTGTTTATTCTGGACAAATAAACCCAGAGCGTTAAACAATGAGAAATATTAATAATATTGCGTTTATAAAACAAGCAAATGCCAATAGGTGGTCCGGAGTAATCAGCTCGTGTGAACTTAAACACAATTATTTCCTGTCCATTACTTATCCTAAGGTGTATTCCAAATTTCGCCGTTGTTAACTAAATATTTAACTAAAGCGTTGGCAGTTGTAAGAGGGAAAATTAATTAAATTAAAAATTGACAAGAGTACGATTGGTTTTTCTGTCAACACCTGTCAAGGGAAAATCAGTACAAATCGAGATAAGTTTTCTATTCGTTAATCGCTACTATTATAATTTATTCTGTAACAGCCAGTTTTGTAAAGAACAAAATCGATTGCGATCGGCTTAAGCCGAGTAAGTACGCGAATGAAGCAATAGGGGTGTTCCTTGACTTTTGTAGTAAGAATGGAAAATATTGTCAAAATGGCAGTGGTGGGGATAAATTCTCTCACAGAGAGAGACACTTACGAAAAAGTTAGGGAACGCTTTTGTAGTAATCTATGAAAATGACAGATACATAATTCAAAAATTCACAAAGTTGTACGAAAAGTCGTTAAAATATAGTATAAACTCGAAGAATTTACTAATTTACTAACAAAATTAGTTGATTGATCTACCTAGCGATGAAAGTGATTCGCAATTAATAGAACTTCTTCTTCATGAATCCGAGTATATCGAAGAGTTTGTACTAGTTGAACTACAAGCATTCGAGAAGAGGAAAAAATGACACGGTAATAACATTTACGTGGAGGAGATTGTCCTTTTTACACCTTACAGCGAGGAAGAATTTCATCGCTACTTTCTAAAAGAATCTAAGGAGAACATTCAATTTTATTTTTCCGCATGTCGATACCATTTTAATACCCAAGAAATCAAAACAAATGCACCCCTATGTCAAATAGGACAACTAATTTCAAATCAGCTGTTAATTGTAAGATGACTGACAGCTTTTTCAATTCTTACACCAAGAAATTTGTTGAGTAAAAACTCGTAGGATTCTCAGTGGAGGGGTAATATCTTGCTCTCTCGATGCCGCTCTCTTTTACGAATTTTTCGAGTTAAGGAACGGCATTAAGTAAAAATTCGTAAGATTTAAAAGTAATGGCTCCAAGTGACAGAAGTTTCCTTGTGTAAATTTTGTCCTATGAACGTTTTTCACTCGATATACCTCGGATACGTATGGATAGCTTAAGAGCTGATCGGTGTTATTTGTCACCCAAATTCTGAAAGTTGTCCATCGCAAATATCATAAAATCTTAAGTCGATTTTTGAGAAACTCTTCCAAGTCAAAGAAGTCTGTATCATTTCGTTGCCAAACGACTATTAACTCATGGGAAGCCATTGTTACATGCGATAATCAGTAAAAATCCTATTCAAATGCAACTCCCACTGTCGTAGTTTAAATCACATTGAAATGGAAATCAGCCTTTCTAAAGAAGAACACCCAACTCGTTGACATTCTCCCACGCATATCCACGGGCAAACAATAAATCCCACTTTCCGCTATGTTTGATTTTCACTTTTCCGCCAACAGAGGGATGCACTCTCGTGAAAAGCTACACTGCAACAATTCATCTTAAAGAATACCGCACGCCGCAAACGTTTTCGCCCACAAGAATAACAAACTCCTAATATTAAGTTCCAGTGCATGCAGGTAATTGCCGGCGAATTGGATGCACCACGTTCGTTACCCCAACGAGATACGAGGTGAAAATATTCAAAACAAACATGACGAAGAAGATGCCGTTTTCAGCGCCATATTGTTAAACGGTGTGAAGCGAATCGAATTAATTTTAAACAAGTGAAATGCAAAGACGCGGAGAAAATACGATTTAAATAATAAGCACGCGGCAATTATATTAATTAAGGTGGATGATCTGAATTTTGTTTTCTGCTACGGCCTGGTGCATTTATAGAAAGTTGAAGGCTGCAAGTTCATAGCGCAAAATTCACTTCCTGATGATAGAGTGCAGTCTGTCTCGATCCTTACGTAATTCCGCGAAGCTGTGTGGACTGGTTAAACCACTCAAATGAATGGTGGCGGCTCAGTTGTGATTTATAATTTCCATAAGGCTATTTGTAGCACCGTCATTCGACAGGTATAACCTGTGTACCGTCGCGTCGCCTTTACAGCAGCAGCGATGCTGCAATGTAATCTTGAATTAGTTGCATCCAAGTTTAATGGTTATACGCTGTTCCTTGACGGTAGTTGTGGCGATATTTTATTCAGGTTTCAATTAGTTTTTGTGTACCATCCCGTGGATCAACTGCGCAAGAGATCGAGATCTATCTGCAGTGGCTGTGTTAACATTTGCAGAACGCACGCAACGTGGTTTCGATGTCGTGTCTTATATCGTACAATTGATAGTTGGAACGCGAGGATGGCATTCAGCATCGGCGTTAGTATAATGCATGTGGTCTGAATGGGGGAAAAGTGATGCGAGGTTTTCCACATGTAACTATACTTGATGGGAGTTGGGAGATACAACCGAGCAGAGATGTTTCGGTTCATTAGCAGATGGAATGCAATAATGGGTATCCTGCATAAATTTGCTGTTAATCGTGAGATATCGCCAGCTCGTTTGGATTTATGACAGTTGCCCTGAATTGAGAACAAGTGCCATTCACTCTGGGAAGACAAAGTGTGTTTTGCGTGGGTCTAATTTGGATTTGAGTAATTCAGAAGCTGGTCTCTTGAACTATTTTAAGTAGTGCTCACGATTTGGAGAGTATTATTGCTTACAGGGTGACGCTTGAGTTTTTCACTGAAACTTTTAGCAGCTGTTTTAGAAAGAGAATGTTTATTTGACTAAATTGTTGACCAGCTTATTTATCATAGCCAAAGGCAAAGGATAAGTGAAATGAAAAACATATGTGCCATCAACTACAAAAACGCACTGAAAGATCCCACCACCAAGTTTGGAAAATTTAAGGAAGACTCTGTTGTCGTTCGCATATCGAATGGGCACTCATTATTGAACAGAAGAGAGGGCGAAAAAATACCTTTTCCCCGATTTTTATCATAGAAATTTCGTTGGGCTAATCTGTGTCTAATAATACTGTCAGATGGATGGCAATCTGGCAGTTAGCAGATAAATGTCAAATTGACAGTTTTTAGAAGTTGTATACAATCAAAACTATAGTCGTTTTAAGTTAACTGGATTGGTCTGTACTACATTTCGGCTTAATGTACAAAATAGATTGGTAAGTAACGTCACATTTACGAAGTCAGTGATTCAATCGAAATGCCAAGTAATCAGTTGAGATATCCCTAACTAGATTTAAATTATTAAATCCAGTGAATCAGGAAAACTACTTCTGGTTAACTACGCTCACGTATTTGCGAAATGTCATAAAATAAAATATGGCCGGCAGTTGTCAGTTGTACAAATCACATTGAAATAATTGTACTTTTTGAATGAATTTTAAAATCAAGAAGAGCAATTATCCTCTCGGAAACAGTAGAGAAGTTTAACGCCAAAGGAAAAGTTTTTAAGAGCGATTTGTTTTATTTTTGGCGCTCTATTTGCCCAATGTAAACGACACTTTGTTAAATGTTAAGTAAGTCTGATGGCAACCGAGAGAACTTGTCACTCCTTTGTTGACATCAATTTATTGCGTGACAAGTTTTTCAGTTGACGTTTATGGAGGGGTATCCAACAAATGTAATAGAGCAACTGGGGGTGTACAAGTTTAAAGTTCAAGCCCACTGGGCACATTAAAAAATCTAAAAAAAATTTAATAAATCGACTAGAAATTGATCTGTAGGTAATAGATGCAAATTGAACGCAAAAATTATATTGGTCGGTAACGTTACTTTCCCTAACGTCCGTCACATATACGAACTGTTAACTTAGTACTCAGTCACGAATTTCTAGATTCGTCGGCTACCAGCCTCCATAAACGTCAACTGAAAAAGATGTTTATGTGACCGATCTAAGCCAATCGAAACTGCGACACATCAGGTCAGACAGCTGTCAGACTTACTAAACTGGATACTTGAACGTCTCCACTAATACTGACGTAGGTACGATTTGTCTTATTGGCTTTGCTTAACCCGGTGTCTCCACGAGCAATATTTTATAGCATGCAATATATCATAATAAAAAATTGCCTATGGAGACCACAAATAGTGTGCTATAAAAAATTGCATTCTATATATTGCTCAGCTCATAGCATGGGTGTTCATTTCTTTGAATTTGAAACTTGGATTTTTTTTCCCGCGATGGCTGAGTAGCGAATGGACGAAGTATTAAGCATCTAATGCGAGAATGCAACGACATGCTCTTCTCAGCGACATTTGAATGAATGAAATAGCGAGCTATGAAATGCCCGTCCAAAATATTATTGCACACTATCGTTCTTACTTTCTATGAAAATTGACACATAGCGCAAGCTATGAAATATTGCTCATGGGGACGCGGTGTAAAGGACGGGGCCCTACTCTCTATTTCGTCCCATTCGATATAGCTTTCTCCTTCCGCTTTTTAGTAGGTAGTTACTCTGTAATAATTTCGGAATTCTAAATGCGACATAAGTACATTTCATTGCACTTTCGAAATACAGAGTAGAAAAGGTTCGTATTCGAAAAATTTACCTTTTGGAACGAGTACAGAGTAGGGCCCCAGTTTTTTTCAGTTGAAGTTTATGGAGGAGCGGAGTGCTTAACTAAAGTTACTAAACTAGTTAGTTATTGAAATCTAAAACATTCTGCTAGTATTGTCGGGAGTTTAACTTCGCCAAGAAGCACATCTTTACATGTCTGGATTCTACAGCAAAAAGTTATGAAACGAAGACAGATGTCAGTCAAGTTGACAGCGAATCTAACTACACTCTTAAGAACTGTTCCCTTATGGCGTTTTCGATTGAAGATCCGAGAGAATTGCCCCGAAATTCAGAATTGCTATTTTCAATGAAATTCGTTGGAGCACTTTTCTAATAGTGGTAGACACCATATGAGAGATTTGGTTTTCTGTTGCTACTTTTTTTTGTTTTCTGCAATAATAAATACAGCCAAATCAATATATTTCAATTTAAGTTTACATTTTGCACGCATAATTGTATATTTTCAGATCACATAGCGAAAAATTTGTTTCTAATAACACAACAAACGGTCCAATCTAACATTTTGTTAGTATGGGTTGGTGAGTTCAAGTCAATTCTGTAAAAATATCCCGGACACTTCTGTCGTGCTAAGAATTGACCTGGAAGTGCACTTTTTTTTTCAATGAAACATAGAATTCATCGAAAGAGCACTTCTAGATTTGCTATTTCCATAGAAAGAGCAATTCTTTTTTTCAATCGAAAACGCCATTAGTCAAATTGTCCCCTCTTTGAAATATCACAAATGCACCAATTCTGAACTTCATCTTACCTAACCTAACAGCCGAACTTGGAATGCAACCCACAATTGAAACCTAACCTATTTTATATACAAAATTATTGCCTTTGTATATTCGCAACGAGTTTTCTTTTTTTAATTTCTCTTTTTTATAATGCGTTTAAGGAGTTTCCCCGGTCCAACCTTCCACAGATTATGCAACGTTTTTCGACCCTAACCACGCAATTCAAATAATCAACTCCCTCCTTCCAACTCGAAGGCAATACCAAGCGAAACCACTCACCTATGAACAATTCGATTCATTATGTTGAAATCGTCTGCATTAACTTATTAAAGACTACTCGGCGTTGCATTGAGTGTGTTGTTAATTTAATGCTCAGTTGATTGCATCGAAGAATTTTCACTTTTTCCAAATTACGCTATGCACCTGCATCGTCTGTGGTGGAGCGAAGAACTTCAAGCCGCAGACGACTATCATTTGGCTATGCAAATGGTATAGCATGACCGTGTGCCGCACGTTCCGTTAATCAACATAATAGGGTCCTCGAGGTATGAAGCGATTGGCGGCTATTTAAAATTTCTTTTACGTGCCACAGGGATTTTTGTACTGACATTATATTTTTTTCTTTCTATTTCCAGATGCGTGAGAGATCTACTCGCTCGTTACGTCGTGGACCAAAGTATCCACTGCCTGTGGATGCAACAGATTCCACATACTACTCTATAGACAGCACAGACGATATCTACGGGACAAATCTTTTGCCATCGCAAAGGTGCTATATTGATCCTTGGGATTTGGAGAATTATGATTACGTGCGCAAGTTCGTGCAGCAATCTTCTCCTTAGGAGAGCGATCTTTTAAGTTGTGCCTTCTTCTTTATTTTATATAGGAAGATAGATAGTACGCCGCAAAGCACCTCGTACTACGACTCATCGAAGTCCCCAAGTCCAGCTGGTGAGCCAGTGCCCACACAGTACTACTATATGCCAAAGCCTCGGGATCGGGAACCGGAGTGCATAGACTGCTTCGCTAAGATGGGCGATAGGGCGCTATTCAACACAGTCAAATATGACGAGTACCCTGACGAGGATGATCAAAGGATGTACAACACTTATGGTGGTAATGAACTTCGAGTTGTTACAAGAATACATTAAGAAGTTGTTTATGTTTCTCCAGATTTTGGCAGCTCGTCGCCTTCGTCAGACAGAAACAGCAGCTGTGGGGAGGAGAGTGTCTCAACGCTGAGACTGCACACGCCCGGATTTGGTGCGATTTCCAGAAAACGAGGCATGGTGCTTCCCAAACCGGAGCCAAAAGTTGACTACCCCACGGGTCCGTATGATTACTGCAGTCCCTATGGGGAGACCCCATACGCATGCAGTGTTCCTGATTGCTATGAGTGTTTATCACAGAATCAAAATGCTCTTCTTTACTCTACCCCTCCGTCGACTTATGGAAGCAGCAGTTTTTATGGCAGCACTCTCGGAAGGAAATCGTCTTCGGTTTATAGCAACACGTATGCGAACAAATTCGGATTGAGCAAGAAAGGGCTACTGCAAATTGATTATTCTTGCAGTTGGAATGACCTGGATCGTGTAATAGGCAGGAACTATTGACATATTCGCTAAAGTATTTTACACTATTTGTATATGTTTGTATATGTTAGAGGGATTTGTATTTTAAAAGATGAACCAAATAAATTTTTTTCTTTTTGTATTGATTTTATTTAGAAAGTTGTGTTTTGTTGAATAAAAAATTGCGGTTAACAAAGGGTAAGAGATCAGGGTCGGCATTTTGTAAGGCGAAACGTTCAAACGTTTTCGTGTGCACGCAGAATTTTGCTTGTGTAACATAGGGTAAATCATTCGTGCGCACGAAAACGTTTGATCGTTTCGCTTTACAGAATCTGACCCCAGATCTAGGTGGCAGTGTAAAGAATATGGTCTGTCCCAGTGATGCCAGACTTTTCGCACTGAATATTCACGTCAAAAACACCCAAAAATGCAAAACAACAACAAAATACGCTATTTTTTCTTGTTCTCAGAGATAAAAAAATGCCCTTTTTCGCCCTTTTAGCTCGTTTCGAATGGCAAAATGCCGACGAAATGGGTAATTACCCACGATCTGGCATCACTGGTCTGTCCGTCCATTTAATTTCAATTTGTTTTACTAATTTCTACTTTATTCCTTATTCCGTTTCCTTACTCTAAAACAGAAAGGAGTCTTTAAAGCGAGCGGCATAAATATCACCCCTAGAATCGTACTTTTTACTCAAATAATTATGGTCTGGACAAAAGCCATATTAGGGCTTTGATCTCCTGGCTGCCTTATGCATGCCAGTAAAAAAGTAGGTACATACCAAAAATCTGACGAAATTACGAAGTTGAGCAAAAGGCTCATAAGAGTGAAAAATTTACCAAAAGAAGGTGTATAGAGTATAGACATGGATTTTAGAATTTGTTAATTTGACAGACGTTGAAAGAAGTTGGTCGCGTTCCATAAAAAAAAAAAAAAATTTCACCGTTTGTGCCATATATCTACAAATTGCAAAATAATTCAAAGTTAACAAATTCGTCCATAAAATTCTGTTCTGAGCAGTTACGTCAAATCTTTGTATGCTAACTGGTGCTACTAGCTTGTGCACATTTGTTTATTAAAAAGGGGGTCTGTGTTTAGTATCATTCTTTTATTAAATCTAGCAAAGCAAAATGTGCAACAACAGTGCAAGGAACACACCAATGGAAAACGACAATAAATTACACTTGTGTGAGTGCTTCTTGAGTGGATTCTGACTTCAAATCGAGAAGTGAAATTCTCTTCTCAGAATCACCAGAAGAGTATTTTCCATGCCAACGGTTTCAGATGTGAATTTTTCGATTCCGGACTCTCCCGGGCACTTCTTTTTGCCCAATGAAAACGACATTAGACTTCAATTAAAAATCACAAATAGGAGTAGAAAGCGCTTATAAAAAATAGTAATTTAATAACATCAGCATCTAGTACTCATTTTACAGCTCTACTACATTCACAAAACTTACCAGCCAACAAAACAACAATGACGTTTCGTTAAATCCTTGGGGGCAATAATCAACAACGCCCCACAATAATATGACATCCCTAGCACTAGAACTGATTCTTTCAATTTCTTTCACTTTTATTGATTACACGGGTTTATATTACGATTATCTAAATTCTAATATCACAATTTCGTTCCACAACTAAAAGCATTTATGGTATTTCCAATATTTGCCCACACCTCGTGGGTGCTCCGTTTACCGACAAAACTCATGCGAATTGTCATTTGGCGTGACAGTGCCATTTTCAGTGTTGGCTAGCCTGCTGAACGAAATAAAAATGGCTAACGCCAAAATTTCACGAATTGTTTGTGCTCTCTGTTTGAATTGAATAAAAGTGCAATTCGACCGCATAAAATTAAATAAAAATATACTAAACCTCATCAATAAAAGTTGCCGTGTTAAATAGTTATATTTCCGATTGCCTACCTACAAAGTTTCACGTGTAATTTTATGTGCAAAATTATCATTTCGCGAATTGAGCGTTTACTTGATTTTTTTTTCATTTCCCGAATTGTGCGATAATAGTTGAATAAAATAATTTTTGGGTTAAAATAGAAAATTCGAAACAAGATCGGCTAAAAGTGAAGTTGAAGGTGTTATATTTCCCAGATATACCAAAAGAAGTAAAACAAAAAAAAAAAAACAAGGAACAAGAATTCGAAAAAGAATTTCATATTTGCAGACTCCGCTGGTCGCGCAACACCCAATGACGCCATTTTTCGTTGGCTGGGCCACTCTGCGGCGACGACCACGACGGAACTCGCACATATTTCACCACCACCAATAAAAAATACAAAAACTTAAAAGTTCTGTGCCAACAGCAGAAACTGACTCGAACCACATTTCTTGTTCTCAGTCATCAAAGATTCATCGCTGGGGGTGGTTCCGGAATTAACAAATAAAAAAATACCCACTGAAAATAGGAAAGAGGTAAACATCATGTACATTTTGTTGCATCAAGTAATTGGAGGCATAGTTTGATTTTGAATGGAGTGGACTCGGTGTCTTTGTTCGTTGTCGCATGGCATTGAAGAAATTTGTATTGAATCGGAAAAAGGCGGGCGTCCGTAAAAACGTGTTTTCATTTCTCTAGGCCCATTAAGTTGGTTAGAGAGCGAGATTATTGTTATTTCAGTGCAAATTCCACTCAGTGGTGGACTCTCAGCAAAGTTAATTAATTCTGAACTCGTGCATAATATTGCCATATCTGTCTGCGGAAAGAATTAAAAAAACTGTCTGTTGGAAGAGGAGTTTTTGTTATCATCTGATTGTGCAAAGGGTTTTTCGATTGTTTCATTTAGGCAGGGTCGGCTTAACGCCCCGCAATTAATGTGCATATTTGACTTGCATGTTTAGCTTTAAAGAATCCAGTACGTTAATCCCATTCCAATGTGTCTTAAAATATAAACAAAAACTTATTTACCAGTAATTGCAAACAGTGTCAACAAATAACTTAAACCAGTTTAGATATTTAGCTCAAAATAAATTGTATTGCATATTTACTACTGGCGCATTGTTTACAATCAAGTTGAGTTATCCCTTATCAGTTGCGAGGTTACATTGAGTGCCCCTGCCAAGACATTTGATATCATACGCGATGGCATCTTTTACTTTGTTCGGAAGTGGTTGTTCCGCTTTTATCCACCGAAATCAAATTTGTTTATTTCTCAAATTTTATTAAGCTACATCCCGTGAGTCTAAAAGAGTTTTCAAAATAACTTTCCAGGTAAAGAAAAAAACTATGGAATCCACAGCATCATTACCCCTCATGGACGAATTAAAAGCTTTACCTAAAACAATACCCATAAACGACGAAACAGACGTTAAAGTCAACGAGATTCCAGAAGGAAGCCCATTAATCGGCGAAGAAGATGAGACACAACTAACACCAGCAGACCCGGACAACAGCAAGGAAGAAGCAACTGAGAAGAATGACGACATTCAAGGAGATGACACTCAAGAAGAGACGAATAAGGAAAGTGAAGAAAACCATTGCAATAAATCTGCAGAAGGCGAGACACTTGAAAACAACACAGAACTTGCCACAGAAAAACAAGAATTTCCCGAAGAGGAAAAAGAAAAAGCGACAGAAGATGTAATATCAATGGAATCGCAAATTCTTAAGCTGAATGGAAATCATTCCCTGTCCATACATGATGACGAAAACACATGTTCCTCAACAACTTCATCAGCATCATCGCACAACTTAGTTATAGATGATCCACTGGCGGAAAAAATTCCCCCACCAAAGCGGACGGTTGAAGAAGGTCATGGTTTAAAAGTAGAGACTAAATCACTGAAGCGAAAGCTAAGCATTTGTGAGAATGGATCGCCGCAATACAAGCAAATTCATTTGGACACCGACGGGCCAAGTAGTCCAAACTCAGACGCAGATGTTGGCGTCGACGAAGCGATGCCGGAGAGGGAAAATGAAGTTCCAGTCGCGCAGGTTGTCCTTGAAGCAAGTCCATCGCGCGTACTTAATATAGAACTTCTACCAATAAAACAACCCTCTCAACAATATACTGCTTCATGTAGTATAGCAAAGGAAGCATCTCTTCAAACAAAGCCAGCATCTCCAAGTTCCTATGCACTGTATACTCCTTCTGAAAGTATATCCACGGAAGCTTTCGCCCCACCAAAGCCTCAGTCTCCAGATCCCATTAAGCCCTATGATTCTGGTCTTAGAAAAATAGACATGACCACACCACCCGCAAAAGCGCCATCACCAAGCCCCTACGAGCAATATGTTCAATCGTCGAGTTCCAGCTTACCTACGCCGAAATTGAGTTTCGACTGTTTCAAGTGCAAAAATGCCAAATTTGACACATTCACCGAACTGCGAGACCATCACAAGGTCTGTTATCTAAGGCACAAGCACAGAAAACTGCCCCCAACGCCAACCGTAACAGCCCCGTGTTGTACTGAGAAGCCTCCCCAACCGGAGCAATCTCCAGCTCCGCTATCGGAGTCGAAGAAAAGATTCTACTTGTGTTCTTCATGTGGCACCTACCACGAAAACTGGAATCTCTTTCTACACATCCGGGAGATTCACAATCGACACGTGTGTCTCTACTGCATAAGGCTGTTCCCAACGGCCGAAAAGCTTTCGCTTCACTTGGAAATCAAGCACGATCTCGAACAGAATCACTTTAATTCGGAGGAGCTGCTGCGCAGCGTGTCCAAAGATGATGGTAATTCCCGTTTCCTTATGTGCTGTACATGCCAGCACGTGTTCTCCGAGCACGAGCGCTTCTCAGAGCACGTCTGTACAGAGTACATGCAACCTTGCTCACTGTGCTGTCAGAAGGGAAGGCATTCAAACAATTGCAAAGCGAACCCAGAAAAGCGGCCGAAAGTCAAGAAAAAGTCAAAAGCAGCAACAGCCGCTACAGTAACCAAGTCGAATGTTCCAATTCCTAAAACATCGTTACCGTCATCCGTTTGTGATATCAATTCCAATAGCAACAATAATCAGGTGGTGTTATCAGCACTGCCAACATTGCCACATCTGCCGCTTGACTTCGCCAAACAGAACGGATTCTCAGATCAGCCTCCGCCGTCGCGGGTAGAAGCGGTCTCACAGGATTTCCACTATAATTCCGATGACAGCACAAACATGGTCATCGATGAGACGTGCAGTAGCAGAAATTTCATCACCGAGATGGACGGAGTGAATCCGTTCAAGGCGCTGGATGAACGAGAGCGTCTTCAGCAAGAGGTGCAGAAGATATCCGAAACCAGACCAAATCTGCCGCCTGATAGAGTTCCCGACGCGATCCCCGAGCCGATACCGCTGATAGTTCCGAAGATTAAGTTGCGTGTGCCAAAAGAGTTTCAAAAGGCAGTCGAATCAGAGATCTCTTCAACAGACAGCGATGACGACGATGAGGATGCCGAGGAAGAGGACGACGAGGAGAAGCAAACGAATTCCAATATCGCCGCCGAAAATAATGTAACCTCTCTGAATTCCAAAGACGATGACTCTGATAACAATGACGCCTGCACAGCAGACGAAAAGGAAACCACTCAGGATTGGGATGAATCCAATTCGAGTCTTGACAGAATCCTGAAGGAGATTGAAAAGACAAAGTTGGACATTCAGCGAACGAAGGAGTTGCTGGAGCCAATGAATATCCTCAAGCAAGTACCATCGCGAGTAGAGACGCCACCTCATTTCCAAAATGAGTTACCTACCCAACAAGTTGAAGGATCAAACCGAAGTATTGAGCCTGAGACCGCGCCACCTGCTCCTCCGTCTCCAGCCTTGAGTCCCTCAGAATTTTTGAACAATCTTAGTAATCCAACAGGCTGCGTGGAAAATTATAAATCTGATAATCTGACGGACGGTTGGAGAACTCCACAGATCGGAATGTACTCGCCGACTCCTCAGGCGACACCTAACTCTGTTTGGCCGTCTCCCCTGTACCCACTGGAGGTGAGTCCTGCTGTATTGCAAGCGGTTTCCGAACGGGAAAACATCGAAAATATTGAAAAAGAGTCCGAGCAGGCGAAGGAGCAGATTTCCGAATCTGAAAAGACGGAAACCTCGGGAGATTTTGACGTGGAATCGGATCACAATCGGGAAGTATCTACCTTGGCTATCGAGGAAAAGCCCAGCAGTCTGGTACAAACAATGGACTTCAGCCCTATTGTCGATGGTGAGCAAAATATCCCCTCAGAGGAGGCCGAACAAGAAGAAGCACATCAGGCAAGGCCTTTTATTGAAGCGAAAGAGGATGAGGACGAAGAAGTCGAGGTGGTTAATGAGAAACTTTCCCCTGTTGATGGAATCGAAGTAGCCAACGAAGATGTGCTAATAACAGATCTGCTGTTAGACCGACCACTGGAAAAGTTCGAAATCGTCGAGTTCGTGCGGCTGTGTGTAAAGGCGGTGTTCTCGTTGTGTCTCTATTGCAACCACGCAAGACGCATAGCAGTCAACGGACACAGTTTGGTTCTGCACTTGCTGGCACAACATCGCTTCGCTGCCACTGTGGACTCCATCACTGCGGAAGAACTACTACCCTCTACTATAGTTTCCAAATTGAAGAGCTTCCTTCCCGATTTGGAGGAGGACTACTTTAATTTGGAGAGCTACTGCTCAATACCACCAAAGGAGAGCAACATCATCGCCTGCGATGAGCGGCAGTTTGAGTGTTTCCAATGCCGATTCTCGACGAAACTGCACAAGGACCTGTATTTGCACAACAGAAAGATGCATCTGAAGACGGCTATTCTATGCTTCATGTGTCGAGCGAACTTTTACAGTTTTAGTGAGATCCTGTGCCACATCTGTCCTGGGATGCCGAACAAGATGACTATGTTTGACATCAAGTTTCGCTGCTGCCTGTGTGATGTGGACCAGATTCCATCGCCCTTCAGATTAATGGTTCATCTGCGGAAGAAGCATTTTGCGTGTGACATCTGTTTGGAGGACTGCCGTGAACAGGGGAGGTTAGTATTACACTTCACTCAGTGACTCTGCTATAACTAAACTGTTTCTATCTTTCTTTTCTAGACTTTCGAGCCATGTGTGGAAGCACAAACTGCACCACTTGTGTTATCGTTGCGGCATTGCGTACCGCAACAAGATGGACATAACGAAACATCTCTTCTGGAAGCACGGCACCGAGAGCATCATCTGTAAGCGCTGCTTACAAAAGCGGTGGCGGCACGTGTATCATTTTTGTGTGCCACCTACATCGTTCGTATGCGAGACGTGCAATTTATGCTTCTCCAAGGCCACCTATCTCAAAGTCCATAAACGGGTGCACACTGGAGATTTCCGCTATCCCTGTACCGAGGACAATTGTGAGGAGAAGTTCATTTCGAGGAAATTGCTCTTGAAACACAATGCAATACACGCTCCTCCCGAAGTTAAGGTCGAAGAGAAGATTAACAGTGAGCCGGAGGTGAAGAGCGAACAAGAAGATGTGGTGAAGGAAGAAGAAATTGACAACGAAGAAAAGGCAGCACCAGAACCCATTGAATCGAAGGAAGATGTGCCCAAAAGTGATGACAAGAATCCGGAACAGACATTCGAGCAAACATCGAAGCGGAAAAAGAAGAAAAACCGTAATAAGGAGAGCCTGGAGGATCTCAATCTGAGGGCACCCAATCTCTCGGAGAGTGATAGTAGTGACGAGTCGGACGTAGAAAAACCCAAGACTGACGACAAGGACTCGCTGGTGCCAAATGTAATGCTCTCACCGCCGTCCGAAGACGACAAAGACGAGGAGAAGGAGCCCAACAAACCGGCGGAAGCGGATACTGATAAAATTATGAATATCTGGGAGAACTTTAAGACTTTTCAAGCTAGTCAGCAGCCCAAACAGGATGAGGATGACAATGAATCACTTACTGAGACCAACTATCCAACTCCGATCCTTCATGTGGCTAGTTCGGACCACGACTACTGCGCAATGTACAAGATCCGACCACGAGCGGCTGTTGAAAAGCCAAGAGAACCAGAGCGGGTGGACATTTCTTCGGATACCGAGCGCAACAGGAACGATTCAACTCGTGGCAAATCGATTTCGCCAACGAAGAAAAAGCGAAAATCGACCGGCAGTGGGTCTTCGTCCAGTGACTCAAGTTCAGGCTCAGATTCAAGCTGTTCGTGTGGATCGAATTGCAGCTGCAGCAGCAGTGGAAGCAGCAGCAGCAGCTCTAGCTCAGATGAAGATAGTGACAGCTCAACGTCGGAGGGCCGTCGAAGAATCGCCGCCAAAAAGGAGGAGCGTGCTGCCCGTAATCGCTGGAAGAGTGAGAGCTCAATGAAGGCCAGCATCTCCGAGGCGATCGATGTTGTAGCCGAGGATAAGGAACTGATTCCAGTGCCAACCGTAAAGGAGAACCTAGAGCCAGTTCTTATTGAAACCGATTTGGAAACCGCAGAGTCAGATACCGACGAAGAATTCTACGATCAACATCCTCAGCGGCTTGCTTCCGAAATGTTAGCACAAAAACGCGACCAACTTCGAGCCCAGATGCGTCTGAGTCCATCACACAACTTTGACATCATGGAGAACAGTCGCCCGTCGACACCGTCTCTGCCCGAGGAGATGGTCAAGGAGAAGAAAGTCAAGCTGAAGAAAAAGAAACGCGATCGCAAGTCGACCAGCAAATCGCTGGCGGTGCCGCCCATCAAACTGAATCTATCGGTAAACAAAGTCGAGATATCAATCAAAGACCCGGTTGTCCATCAGACAACATCTATGCAGGTTCCCGAAGTTGATCTAGAGCCGCCGTACGATTTGATTGCATCGCCTGGTGTGGCAGAGCCACCAGTTGCACATCAGCCTGCTTCGGCGCCGATTCTGCAGAACAACACAGTTAAGCCGGTGCCGTTCTTTCACACCCGCATGAGTGAGGGCAGCAGTTGTTCGGACGCGGATAGCTCTCTGAAGCGATCAAAGCGCGCGAGGCGGCCGAATAAATTCTACGGCTATACAAGTGATGATGAGAACATGCCGGGTACGCCGTTGCTAATCGGCACGCGGACCTTCAAACCCCAACCGCCCCCGCAGCTCACATGGAGAAAAGAGGATCTACCCGCTCCATCGAAAAGTATTCTGCTCAATAAGCAGCCACGGTCACCGCGCACTCCAAAAACTCCCGCCGCTTCGAGTGGACAATTGAAGAAGCGCGTGCACCAGAAATCCAGCAGCTCAAAGAAGAAGCAACACAGCAAACTGCCACCGATACCCACGCTGAAAATACGCTCAAAAATTGGAATTGTGGCGCCAGTATCACCCCTTGTTCTCGTTCCTCCGCCCCCACCACCCGCCAATCATACTTATTCATCGAGTAGAGATGAGTCGGATGACACCGATAGCAGTGATGATGATTTGGAGCTTCCCACTAACACAGCTGTCCCAACGTGGACTCCTCCAGTTGCTTTGCCTCCCCCTGCGGTTGTGGACACACCCCATCCGCCGCCACCCCAGGCGTCTGCATTCAATCAGAAGATTCCGCCGGCTTTGCTGCCAAATCCTGATTTCGCCACCATTCAGTATTTAAAGCGCAATAACATACGGTATCCCATAAGGCCACCTGCCGGAGCCAGACAGCCACGTGATGGAGAAAGTGTTTACTGCTACTGTCGTTGTCCGTACGACGAGGTATCCGAGATGATTGCCTGCGACGGCGAGAACTGCCTCATCGAATGGTTCCACTTTGAATGTGTGGGCATAATGGTTGCGCCGCAGGGCAAATGGTTCTGCGCCGAATGTCGACCAAAGTACTCCAACGAGCTATATCCGCAGCTGTAAAGAGGGATGTTGTTGGGTGGATCGCCAAACGTAATTTAATGGTGAGTTCAAAAGAAACATTATGTAGTTTGTAGCTTGTAACATTCGTTGGTATGTCTGTTTTTGAGCCCATTTATGGCATTATAACCGGTTGCGGTTGAACTAACAAGATTCTCGGAAGATAGTTTGTATTTCCTTTGGCCCAGAAATTCTCTTTTCACATAATCAAATCGTTATGAGTAGTTTTCTTGTCTTGCACTAGACTGCTAAGCAAAGCGGTGCAGAGTTGCCTCCTTAACAATTTAGGAGGTCACAATAGCACCTGGACAGACTCTGATAACGACTTGGCTACCTGAACAAATATCTTAGGTTCTCCTTAAAAGAATATTTGCAGCTGTCTATCTAAAGTTGCATATTTTCTAACCTGTTTAGCTAGAGAATGTTGTTAATGCGGGAACTATCCGTTTACATAACGGTGTCGGACATCCTGAAGACAATATACATCCAGTAAATCAGACTGGATATGAGTCCTCATCGTCATATTTTCCCCAAAAGTTGTGCATTCAAAACAATACATAAAAAGTATTTAAATTTGATTCATCCAAGAAGATTGGTCACCTTACACGAGGTATTCTTTTTTACTGAACAGCATTATCTTAGTTTTAAGTAATTGAATGAACCCACCTTATGTACTGCGCTGATAGCATAAGGTAACAAAGAGTTGCTACCTCTCTAGCAGTAGTTACTGCATGCATCATCACTAAGTAGCAGAGAATCATGTCTTAGTCTTCTATACACAAAGTGGTGGAGAACACATCTCTGACGCAGCTGCCTAAACTAATCCACTGTTGCGAGGTCGATGTTACGGCAGATGAAATTCTGTAATCGACAGTGTTTCAATGTTTTTTCATTTTGATATCCACTACACTAGCAAACTCACCTTTGACGGATAATTAAATCCAGGAGTTATGCCAGAAGAAGATGTCACTGTGCACTGCGTCTCATTTTCTTGGTATGGTATTTCAGCGGTGATACAACAGGGTATGGGGACACCGGTATTTTGTTCACGTTTAGAATACGCTCGGGTATAGAATGGCCACATCTTCCTGGTTATGACAGGCGTTGAGTGTACTTCATCTTTCATTGGACTTCTACCAGTATTTTGTTCTCAACCGCGTGTTTGAAATTGCTGGGTTAAGTCATTACTATTTTGTCGGCTAAAGACCTCGACTGGCTATGAGAAAAGTTCTACACGCATGAGGTATTGTCGTCATTGCAACCTGTTAAGCAGCTTTTGTCACCGGCAGTACCACAGAAAATATGTTTGAACTACATAGTCCATGACTTTCGGAGCAAAATCGTGTGCCAATGCCAACGTCCATCTTGGTTTCGTCTGTTGAGATGGGTTCAGTTGAGCCAATTGATGTCGGTTGCGACTTTTCTTCTTGTCATTGATCCCTTATTTAGTCTGTTCATACTTGATTGCTCATGTACTTATTAAGGATTTGCACATGACCAGTCAGGCTGTGTTTTCAGCTTCTAGTCTGGCTCAGCCGAAGACCACTGCAGCTGACTCCTCCCTGGGGGCTTAAGATTAAGTATACCTTTATAGGTTTTTATTCAAAACTAAGCCCCCATCATACTGTTGTACATGCTATGTTAGACTTTGGTACATGTCTCAGAGATGGTTGGCCTGAGGCTCAGTTGTTTGTTGGATGTGTTATATGGGCATAAGATGGTATGAAGTATGAAGGTGTACCATACCTTAACAGTAACATAATGTGGATAGTCAGGCTGCCACCAGATCCCTAGCATCCAACGAAATAAGATCTAAAGCGGTGAAGGGTTGCCGTGTATCTTTTAACGAGATAGCTGGAACGCACGACCTCACCCTTTGCTGGGTTCCGGGACACTGTGCATTCCAGGGAACTGTGCAGCAGTCGAATTGGCAAGACTAGGCTCCTCCGCATGCACCGCTGTCCTACGCTAAACAAATCATTCATGCGAACGCAACAGGCAAAGCAAGTCATAGATGGAAACATTTGGGCTACTACGTTGTCGCTAGGCTCACATGGCCTGGATACTAAAAGATCAAAGGAGCCTCTGCGACTCAATAGATCCAATATCTCGTTAGTCGCTTATGTCATTACCGGGCACTGTTTTCTGGGCAGACTTGGACTGCTATACAACGACTTTAGCAGAAGCTGTAGAATTGAGGAGGATGAGGATGATGAGTCCGTCACTCACCTTCTGTGCAGCTTCCCTGCCGTATCCAACTTAAGGAAGGCTTATTTAGGAAACTACTTCCTCAATGAGCTAAGGGATCTAGGCTATACCAGCGCTGCTTCATTAATGGAAATACATAAATGGTTTGCATGAGTAGCCAAGAAACCCCTAAACACCAGTGTTATGCACAATAGGCCGACTAACGGTCTAAGTGCTTCTCTCACCGAGAGCCACTTTGACATAACATGATGTGGATATGAAAATCAAAACAACTCAAACAACAACAACCAAACTCGGAGAAAATTTAATTAAGATAATCAATGCCACGATATAAATAGCCAGTAAGTTAATATAAGCATTAACCCACAAATCACGCAAAATTCTACTTCATTATTCTTTTCGTTTCAGGACACAGCTTACTGAGCGACCACTACCAGCGAACCTAGGATTCATTCTATGCTAGCAACCTTACCTTACCTTAATGTAAATACCCCGTGTAAAACAGAAAAATATAGATCAAAAGAAAAGAAATGATTTACTCTTAAAAAAACACATGAGAAATACGCTTATTAATTATAAATTAATCCTTAACTATTAAACATTATCTGGCAAGTTATATGGAAGGAAATAAAATAAAAATTAAATATAATCCACATTACAATTATTCATAGTTGAAATGTGATTTAAGAAAATGAAAACAAAACAAAAAAACCGAGCTCATTTTGTTATCAGTGTAAATATACATAAATATATATTCAATAAAAGAAACCACTCTCAGCGCGTGGTGGCTATTGTACAATTTAATAATTATTTAAAAACAAACAAACAAAAAAAGCTCATGAATTATTACTATAATTATTACTAATGTAAAAGTAGATGTAAATTTATCCCGGGAGGTTTAGTACACATCCCCTGAACTAGATAGTCTTTATGTGTAGTTGTGTACGATATCAGCAATTGTTACAACCAAAATGGATGTGATTCTGTTTAGTTATGTCAGTTGTAGACCACCACAATACAAAATGGTAGCACATTATTCAATTTCAATAGCCGTTTCATTTTATTTTTCTCAGAAAAAACAACAAAATTAATAAAACAAATCCATGTTTTTGACTCTAATTAAGTTTTGAAACAATGTCTGTGAGTAAAGTAAAAGGAAAACCCTAATCATAGCTAAACAAGGAGTAACAATGTATTTAACGGTTTAATGTATAGTTAAATTGTTGTTGTTCTACATATATACTGATATACTACTATACATACAACAAATTAAGAATAAATAAATTAAAGAAGACTAGTGTGTTTTTGATTCTAGTCGCAGTCAGACATTGGAAGCAATATTTGTCTGTGATTGGTTTTTATTGAGTGTAGGAAAGTTTGAGGGCAACAAGGATTGTTGGTCAGATTGAGGAGTGAACCCTGCAGTGGATTTGGTATAATTGATAGTCACAATAATCACCCCTATCGAGGTATCCGATCGGAACGGAATTTTCTCCGATTTGTATGAAATCGGTGAAATTCCATTCGAGATATCAGTTCCTCCGATGTAACTTTCGGAAAATTCTCCTATGTCATATAGCGCACCTTGCGTGGTACCACGTTGTATCACTCTCTTTTGACAGCTACACGGTGCATTTTTTCCGAAGCTCTCCCACAACTAATTGCTGCGGAATTTTTAATGTCAAATGAATGCGTTTATATGCTTTATTTATTATTCTCCGAAACGGATAGGTATTTCGAACGCAATCTGAGTTCCGAACCGATTTGACTTTCGTTTCGGGAATTTTTTCCTTAAAAGGGGTGAATATAGATTTCGAGTGATATCCAAATCAGATCGAGGTATCCGATCTGACGGAATTTTCTCCGATTTGTACGAAATCGGAGAAAATCCATTCGAGATATTCGTTCCGATACAACTTTCGGAAAAATCTCCGATGTCATATAGGCGCACCGTGCGTGGTACCGCGTTATATCACTCTCTTTTGACAGCTACACTGTACATTTTTTTCGAAGCTCTCCGAAACGGATACTTTGAACGCAATCTGAGTTCCGAATAGATTTGACTTTTGTTTCGGGAATTTTTTCCTCGACAGACTTTGAGAGATATTCGAATCGGACCACATTGCCTGGTCTATTTTCGTCACTCAGTGTAAATTCAGTAACGCATCACTGGCATCATGATGCTTTGCAAAATGTTCATTAATGCAACTATTGGCATCACTTTCAACGTCAAGTGTTCATTATTGCAAATTGATCAAACTGATGCGCAAACATAACGAAAAAAAGCAACACAGAAATACCTGATGCGCTGTTGATTCGCCGGCAAAAAAGTAAGAAAAATGTCGAAAACGAAGTAAAAGAAAGTAAATAAACATTTACATTTTTATCAATAGATACATATGCTTTTGACAGAAAAATGTATAAATTTTTCTTGAATTCTTTATACCTATTAATTTTTCTCACGAACATTTTTTTTTTATATTGAGTATTTCAGCGCTGCGGAGGTACAGCTTTTAATAACGAGAAGACGACTCACGTGAATAGCAGAATAGGGCTGTAAAGCATAAAAATAAATTTATCGTCTTTACGATCATAGTAATCGAGTAAAACTTTTATTAGCAAAACTTCCATCTTGACATTAAAATGTTTGATGTAAACAATGCGTTCTAAAACTCAAACTTCATATTCAATCAGCAACGCATCAGCATAAACTGCGCATCGCATCAGCATCGCAAATAAGCAGTGATGCCGCATCACTGCGCAAATGTTTGATGTTTCTGAATTTACACGATGTCGCAATATCCTCATCCCGTCCGGCGCTGGCTGGCGGACATTGACACAGTATATGTGCCGCTAGGCCCATCTTCCTTAAATGATACCCGAAATTACCATGTCCTGCAGACAACGCCACCACCCACCCCCATTTCAATGTTCCTCGACATTGAGTGGAACAGGTCGGCCACTTTATTGCCATATTAGGCTGTCTACATTGCTCCACCGTGTTCTGCAGTGATCCATTTCTGATTCAGCTGCTCTACCATTTCTTTACCAATTGAAAAGAATGGTTTTGGTCCCAGCAACTTTCCAGTTGACCCCTTTTCGTTGCCGTCAATCCGTATTTGTCCCCTTATACCCAAGTCAGTATTACTTCCTTTTTGTATGAACACTCATTGAGGTTGAGTTCACATTCCATTGTCAATGATGTTGTACTGTTTGTTTCATGCGTCTGATCACCGCCTGATTGTCCACTTGTCCAGTGGTATAAGGTATATTTCATCCCTCCACCTGACTCAAGCAGGTTATCCAACGCATGCAGCCAAATAGTCATCTTAGCCTGGTATACGCGAGTGCATTTCCCGAGGCTAACTTCAGGGGCTAGTTCGACCTCTTCTGAGTAGATACCGGTCCCGCTCCGCCATCATGAATCCATTTGTGAAAATCACTATTTCATCATTTTTTCTGGAACTAATCCGTTCCAAATACGAGTTACCTTTCCAAAAGTAATGAAAGACCGACAGCTTTGGGAAATCGGATTGAGATATAATAACAACAATTAAAATATTGTTGCATATTAGTTTAGTTACACTTTTTCGTCCTTCTTTTCCTTACATCAGTTTTTCTCTCGTGACCCCAGTTTGTTAGTTTGTGTTTCTGAGTTCGTTTGTCAAAATAGTTCTCCCATGCACTTTCCCTTTTCTAGTACCATAGTAACACGCACAATGAAATACTGCAAAAATGATCCCCATTCGAAAAAGTTGTAATTGAAGAATTATTGTTAATTTTATAAGTCAGTCATGCGATGATGTCGCAGTTTTTGTATTAAATGTTTTTTGCCCAGTAATTGATTGAACATGACTCGCGAACTAGTACTTATTTTCAAACTGCTCTGACAACGTGATTAAATTTTATCGCTTAAGGAAAACACCCCTTTCAATTTTAATGAAGGCGGATATATGTTGTGCCATCTGTATCCACCCGCAGAAGGCGGCTATTGAAAGAAATCCTATTTCAAGACTACTAGCTTAAGTGATGAATCTTTTTTACAAATTATAGTAGAATTTCAAATCGATTACTTATGTGAATGCGTGTCTTCCTTTAATAATTAAAAATGGCAGTTGGGGCAAGATATTTTTACATGTTAGGAAAATATTTATAGTCTGAACTGTGTCAAGAACAACTTCCTTCAAGGAGCCTTACCGGTTCACAAACTAACAAACTGTAATTGAAATTGAAATACCTACTTTTAACAAAACATTTACATCTTATGTTTATGTGGTATTCGATTGGGCTTCTTCAGATTCGCTCTCAGATTTCAGATTTCGTGTGGCTAATCGAACATTCAACGTCACTTGCTGTTTTTTTTGTTGATGTTCGTGCGATGGTTATATGTGTAGCTTTCGACACTTTTCTTAGCGTTTTCATTCACTGCTTAAATTTTATTTAAAATCATTCGAAATTTGCATCCAGATTGATTTGCAAACATTTGCACATAAATAATTAACAATAATAGTTCCATCCGGTGCGTTGCGTTTCTTTGCAGTTGAAAAATTTCACGAAAACTCCACTATATAAAGGGTGTTTTTTTAATGGCTTAGAACTTTAAGTTGGCAACACTATTTTAACTGGCGGCGATTTTGTCAGCTGTCAAGTGATTTATTTTTAGTTTGGCTTGGCATTTCAACGTGAACAGACTGACACCTGAACCATAGACAAACCATACTGAGACCCCCAACTCACAATCCTCTTGCCGCTGGCCCCCTCAGTTTTTTTTCAAATTCGCCATTTTGTTTTCCTATCGGTGTTATGTCAAAAAAGAATCCGTGTGACATGCAAAAACATACAAAAAATGCAAAAATAAATGCTGCCAACCTCGGCAACCGTGGGGAAATGTGAAAGAGTTCGGGAGTACCACATTTTTTCATTACCTACTGAATGCCATTGGTTAGTTATTATAAATTGTTAAAAGGCGAATAATTTGATTTGTATGGTTAGTAAAACTATCTAAAGTTGATGTTCTATATAAAGGGTGATTTTTTAGCTGATTTGGTTTTGGCAACACTGGTTTTGACAGCTGACGTGTGTTTAGTACCTTGTGTCACTGTCAAACAGCTTCAGTTTGGTTTGCAATTTAACCATGGATCGTCTTACAAATGAACAACGCTTGCAAATTATTGAATTTTACTATCAAAATTCGTGCTCGGTTCGAAATGTTCATCGCGCGCTGCTTCCATTTTATGATCGGCATTCTCGACCTTCTGAGCAGTCTATTCGGAAGATTGTGACCAAATTTCGCACCAAATTTACTTTGTTGGACATTAAACCACCAACACGTTTACGTACTGTGCGTAGTGAAGAAAATATTGCGGCCGTATCAGCTAGTGTGACAGAAGACCGCGAAATGTCGATTCGGCGCCGTTCCCAGCAGTTAGGCCTTTGTTACAGCACTACGTGGAAAATTTTGCGGAAGGATTTGGGCGTAAAGCCTTTTAAGATACAGCTGGTGCAAGAACTAAAGCCAGCCGACCTACCACAACGCCGAATTTTTGGTGAATGGGCTCTTGGAAAGCTGGCCGAGGATCCGCTTTTTTATCGAAAAATTGTGTTCAGCGATGAGGCTCATTTTTGGTTGAATGGGTACGTAAATAAGCAAAATAGCCGCATTTGGAGTGAAGATCAGCCAGAAGCATTGCAACAGCTACCAATGCATCCCGAAAAAGCCACTGTTTGGTGCGGTTTATGGGCCGGCGGCATTATTGGGCCATATTTCTTCAAAGATGATGCGAATCGCAGCGTTACTGTCAATGGTGAACGCTACCGAGCGATGATAACAAACTTTTTTTTGCCCGAAATGGAAGTTCTTGACTTGCATGATATGTGGTTTCAACAAGACGGTGCCACATGCCACACAGCACGCGAAACAATGGCGCAATTGCGAGGCGAGTTTGGTGAACAGTTAATTTCACGTTTCGGGCCGGTCAATTGGCCGCCTAGATCGTGCGATTTGACACCATTAGATTATTTTTTGTGGGGGTATGCCAAGGCTAATGTGTATAGGGACAAGCCCGCTTCGATTGACGCACTGGAAGCCAACATCCATGCATTCATTCGTGAGATACCGGCCGATATGTGTGAAAGAGTATGCCAAAATTGGACTCAGCGGATGGGCTACCTGAGACGCAGCCGCGGTCAACATTTGCATGAAATTATCTTTAAACATTAAATTGCAAGGTTCAAACTATCGATTCAAATAAATATTTCATTCATTTTTTCGAATTTTTTGTGTTTTTTTTTTTAAAAAAGTTCTAAACCTCTTAAAAAATCACCCTTTACTAGAAACATATTAAGACAAACATGGTTGTGTATTTTCCGCTTTTGGATATCATTAACTTCGATTTCGTGTGTAAATTTTTCTTAAATAATGAAGAAAATTTGCTCAAAATGCTTTCATTTTCCCTCAACCAATCTACATTGTTAATTTTTCATGAACATTTTAAGCAAATGTGCACTTATTCCCAAAAAAAAATATTATCCACACGTAACGAACAATTTCAAATTTAACGGATAAAACTCTATGAACTCTGCCAGCAACTTTGCCCACAGCGGAAGTGTCTCATATCTGCTGGGAGTGTGTTGGTGAGCCGGAATTTTTGAAGTTTCGTGACATTTGTCAATACGATTTTCTATGTAACAATGCTAGCGCACCAGATGTGTACACTCCATAAAAAATATAGCTTGTAGGCTAAGTAACGGGAAATCGGCCGGAGTTGGTGGTCTCAGTCAGAGACCTAGCTATATTTTTTATGGAGTGTACACATCTACACTATAACCATGTTTGTCCTAATATGTTTCTAGTATATAGAACATCAACTTTAGATAGTTTTACTAACCAAACAAATCAAATTATTCGCCTTTTAACAATTTATAATAACTAACCAATGGCATTCAGTAATGAAAAAATGTGGTACTCCCGAACTCTTTCACATTTCCCCACGGTTGCCGAGGTTGGCAGCATTTATTTTTGCATTTTTTGTATGTTGTTGCATGTCACACGGATTCTTTTTTGACATAACACCGATAGGAAAACAAAATGGCGAATTTGAAAAAAAACTGAGGGGGCCAGCGGCAAGAGGATTGTGAGTTGGGGGTCTCAGTATGGTTTGTCTATGGTCTCAGTATTGTCTCTGGCCTGAACAACGCTTCCAAATTGTGTAAATTTGTTTTGAAAATCATGATTCTGTTCGAAAACAGAATTGCAGTTGATCCCAATTTTCATAAGCGAATTTTGTTTAGCGATGAAGCTCACTTTTGGTTAAATGGATACGTCAATAAACAAAACTGCCGTATTTGGAGTGAAGATAATCCTCAAGCGTATGTTGAGACACCGTTACATCCACAAAAACTGACTGGTGTGCTTTATGGGTTGGAATAATTGGTCCGTAGTTCTTTAAAAACGATGCGCTGGCCAGAACGTTACAGGCAATGGTGACCGCTATAGAGCCATGATTACTGACTTTTTCGTTCATCAATTGAACAACCATGATGTGCAGGAGTTGTGGTTTCAACAAGACGGCGCAACATGTCACACAGCTCGTGCCACGATTGATTTATTAAAGAAATTTGGTAACCGCATAGTTTCTCGTTGCGGACCCGTGAATTGGCCGCCAAGATCGTGGATTTAACGCCGCTTGACTATTTTCTGAGGGGATATGTGAAGTCGCTAGTCTACGCCGATAAGACCGAAACGATTGACCACTTGGAGGACAACATTCGCCGCGTTATTGCCGATATACGGCCACAAATGTTGGAAAAAGTCATCGAAAATTGGACCTACAGATTAGACTAGGTACGATCATATTTAAATTATAATGCCAGAAGATTATCTTTCAAATAAAGTAAATTTCATGTCAATTTAAAAGTTCTACAAGTATACGTCTAAAAAAAACACCCTTTAGTTGTCAAACTCAAATGCATTTGCATTGGTAAATCTGAAGAAACTCTGAGAAAAAATCGAGATTCGCAAAAGTGCTCCGAAATCGGAAAAGGATTGTTTTTTTACGTACCAAACGAACATAAAATTTGACCTAGAGCAAAAGAAAGTGCTGTGAGAGCGCCCAATCGAATACCACATTAGGGCCCGCCCTTACATCTATTGATTCCCATAAATATCTACTAGATGGCGCAGTGTGATCTATTATTTTAATTTGATCTATCATACTTCATACATATAGGGCCCTAAGCCTAGCTTCTTAAAACCGATCGGCATATTTGATTCTGTTTCTGAACGACTAAAAAGGCTCAATCGGGATAGTTATTCTCGCAGATGTTTGTCAGACGTTTTGTGATTGCGGTGAGGCAGGAAAGAAACTTTATTGCTGAGCAATGCAACACACAAGCCACTGAGCCCCTCCCTCGTTGTTCACTCGGAATCGATTAACAACAACTTAAATGCACCCTTGCTCTCACATGTTTGTCTAATTTTTACCCAGAACAGATGGAGTGGAGGCCCATTTGTAAATTTTTGAATAGTATACGACATGCAACTAACCGATCGACCTGGCATAAAGACTTTCTGACCCTGCACTTGTGCTGCATCTTTAGCGATGTGTTTCTGCATCAATCAAATTAAAATAATTTGTTATATAGGAAAAGAGCTATTCCTTCTCTATATCATCAGAAGCTCGTTCCGTATAAGGGCGTGAGGTTAAACATTCTCAACTGAAGATACACAAAAATTAACAAAGAACGTACATACGTTTGAACACAAATTCTCGTTGATGGGAATGTTAGGCCAGATTACATGTTGTGAAATATCCGAAGTTGTATTTACACCTAACATTAGCTCAGTCTAGAAGGACAGACATTTTGTTGAGTGAAACTCCACGTTTCGGTACAAATACGATTTGTTTTGTGCGCATGAATAAAGTGCAGGACATTGGTCAGTGGTCACTAATCGGCGGTCGCGGTCGTTGGAATTACTACTATCTGTATGTAAATTGAGTACACCTATAGTAACACGGAAAGAAATTGCTAAACAGTTGGAATGTTAATATCCTCAACGCTAAACACAACATTTAACAAGCGTAACATACCAGATGTCAGTGCCTCCTTTACTCTCGGTCTTTCACTACCGATTTTGAATTATCAAGTGGATAAACGTAGAGGAGAGATATCGAACTTGATCTAACCTTAAATCATCCTTGCTCTTGCTCTTTGCGTGATAAAGTGGATGCCATAGCATGTTTTATAAGCTGAATTGGGACACTCGCTTAACCTGGCCAAACCACCAAAGCGTGTATAGTCCTTTCCGAAGAAGAATTTTGCTGGCATTCAGTACGTCAAGTGTTCTGGTGTTCTTTTCGTTTACACTTGAGTCTTATCGTAGGTGTTTCTTGAATTCTTTCTAGGCATAGCCCAAATTTGTAATTTTCCCTTAATTTTTCTTTACATTTAAGAGCCCGAAGTAATTTTTCGGTCTGAGAGGTAACCGAAAGATATTTGCATAACTGTGTAGCCTAAGTAGAGAGTGTGTTGAAAATAACAGTCTGGTAGCAAATCGTGGTAGCCGACGCGTGTGACGGCGCGTTGAATATGCGTCATTTTCCACAATAGTAATACTAAGTGTAACCACTTGATTATAGCCCTAAGCAACAGAGTAGATCAGGGTCGGCATTCTGTAAGGCGAAACGTTCAAACGTTTTCGTGTGCATGAAGAAATTTGCTTGTGTAACATAGGGCAAATCATTCGTGCGCACGAAAACGTTTGATGGTTTTGCCTTACAGAATCTTACCCCAGCTTAAACACGAAAATATTGGTCCAAGACGTTTTCCACGCATTTTTTAATATTTGACGTAACCGAATGTAATTTTCAATAAACATAGAAAATGCCCACTTGAACATGAAAACATGAGAAACTATTGAGAAATCTGTACTAACTTTTCAGTTTAACATTTTTGAGATATATTTTGTGTTACTATTGTGATGTGAATCAAATCATTTCTCACAGTGCAGTCCATTAGCATTTATGGTGATTTCCTTCTACACTACACAGGTGACCGTCAAGAGCGTGTATACTGTTTCGCGCTCATTTTGATTTACAACCATCTAGACAAGAGAAAGGCAAAGGACATCGGTCAATAATGAGCGCTACTATTTTTTCGACTTCAGTTAATTGAGAACCTTTTGCGATAGCAGACCGCATATCGTTAGTGAATTTTATAATTTAAAGGATTTTCCTATTCCCTCGAACGATTCGATTGACATTTGAGTATAAAAGGCCCATCAGACAAATACGATGAGTTGAAAATGGTTACCCGCGCTTCAAGTGTTCCCCATTCTATAAATAAAATTAACACATCTCGTAACCGTAAGCAATTACAAACGCCACCCAAACAAAAGGATAACATACCGCGATCGAGAAGTCTCAACAATGGGATACGCCAAAGGAGTTCCGGTCGCAGCAGTAGTAATGACAGATCCAGGAATACCCCTGTCTTTCTACGGTCCCGTGAGAACGAGTAAGTTGTGTTTAAAAATGTGTGTTGCTAATGTTTAAATAATGTACATATCCGAAATCACGCGAATTGGCTATTTTGCTTAAACTACAAATATCACTTAGTCAAGGGTGTGAGTGATTGTTGAATATTTTAACAACTTTAGGAGTTTTTAGTTTTGAAAAAAAAAAAACCTACGTAATTGTGGCAAGAGGAGGAGGAGTTTGGAAACCCTTTAAATTGAGACCGTCAATTTGTTAGCTGAGTCAAGTTGCTTGGAACTCTTCACATCTGTTTGAAAGGCTGATAGAAAATTCTTAAGGATAGCAATTAAAATGCGGTCAATGTATTGTCTTTATATCCAAGTTAAAAAAAAAAAGTTATTTTAAAAGAGTCTTGGTAGACCGTTTTAGTAGATAGTTGGGAAAGGTCAAATTTTTCACTCTTTGGCCTATCGTGGGTATAATTAGTCGTAAATTCTCATGACGGCACATGTTTAACATTAAAAAAACATGCGGTCGTTCCTATATTTGTCCACACTCAAGGCAGCGTTCCATACGACAAAACAATTATATATTTTTTGAACAAAAAGGGTTTTATAACTGACCTAGCTAATAATATTTGATTTCATCCGCCCATATAACTGAGAATTATGTTTTTTTTGGCTAGCGCTTTCTGTAAAAGGAAATGAAGGGAAAACCAATTTTAAACTTCACTCAGCCTTTTTGGCAGGGGATGAATTAAAGTCAGCAGTGTCTAAGTAATTAAATCGCGTGAATTTGTGAATTTGCAAGTCGTAACTTTGCTGCTTCACATGGATTCACAGACAGGAAATTTAATGTCGTTTTCCATTGGGACCACCAAAAATCTTTTTCAGATCTCAGATTTAACGCGGCTCATGGAACATGCAACGAAATTGATCTGATTTTGTAAATGGATTAGTGCGTTATTTGACAGCAATGTCAGCTGTTCATATTGCATTCGTTTTTAGAAAAATTAACTATGAACTTGAAGAATGTTTCTCCTGTTGTAGATACAAATGGAGTAGGTGATTCGTAGTTTCCAGATGATGAGGAAGGCAATGAAGATAATAATTCCTACAAAATTATATCCATTGCTATTTTTGTTTATCTTTATTTTACTTTTCACAAAACATTGCGCATTTGTTTTGAAAGCAAACCTCTTAAGATGACGTTAAACAGCTGTGTGTGACGTATTGGTATTTGTGGTAGTATGTGTAAATCTGAAAAAAATATCGAGATCTGCAAAAAGTGATCCGAATCGAAAAAAAGATTGAATTTTTTTCCCAATGGAACATGAAAAGTGATTTAGATCAAAAAAAAGATAGATTTTTTGTCCCAATGGAAAACGACATAAGAAAGAATTTTATTTTCAAAATGTGATGAAGGTGGGGAGGGGGGGTTGTAGAACGGGAAGGTGCGCGGAAGCTGATTTAATACTTAATTTAGTCATTGTACGGGTACCTATTCGAATAGAAATGCATACTTGCTGAATTAAGGCCCGAACTTCCCAAATTAATTCTGGGACATCCGTCGTAGCATTACATCGATAGCCCCGTGCAAAAACAACCTATGTGCACTTAGTGTAGTTTTTTTATGTGTACCTTCAGACTCCCCATATCGTGCTTTTATTTTTTTAATTTTTATACCCTCCACAGGAAGGTATATTCACTTTATCATTAAATTACATATGTAACGCCAAGAAGGAGTCACCGGAGACCTCATAAAGTATATATATTCTGAATCAGGATCACATTTTGAATCGATTTAGCCATGTCCGTCTGTCTGTCTGTTGAAAGCAAGATAGCGCCCAAAGGAATTGACAGGGGCGAATGAAATTTGGTGAAAGAACTTATTTTGTTGTCAGGTTGGTATTGAAAATGGGCTATGTCGGTCAAGTAGTTCTGGTACCTCCCATACAAAACCAATATTAAAAAAACACACGTGGAAAACACGATAGCGTCGAAACAAATCGACCTAGGCAAGTGAAATTTGGTGAAATGACTTCTTTATATCGTTGTCAGGTTGGTATTGAAAATGGGCTATGTCGGTCAAGTAGTTCTGGTGCCTCCCATACAAAATCAATATTAGGCCCATGTGTCTCTCTGTCTGTTGTTCAATTACGTACTACCTCACATGCCTAAAATTTTGCATGACTTGTATGCAGTGGAGGGTATCAAAGCATCGGCCAGGCCGATGATAACACTTTTACTTGTTTTATTTTGCGTTTGTTTTTCTCAGAGATTTACTGTTCATTTGTTTGGAATCAATATTTTCCCAAAATCGTACGAAAAGTTTCCTTGAAGTTCAATTCTTCTATAATTTTTTTGGATTTGACATATTTTCTCATTGTCTATACGTCATCTTTAATTTACTACAGATTTACGCTGAACGCAACTTGATTTGTCGTTAGTACTTCAACAATCGAAGTGTCAACTGAGTACTAAATCTAGAAATTCTTGACTAGATATGTCAGCTAACCCTTTAGAACTTCAATTAAAAAAAACTGATGACGTGACCAATTTAGGACAGACAAAACTGTGGCACATCAAGTCGCCCTGTTAACTGTCAGACTTACTAAACTAGATTCATGAACGCCCCAGTAAGGCACGTTAACAGGGCCCCACTCCAAGCTTATCCAATTTAACAACTCTTATTTATTAAATTACTTTTTGTAACCTGGGTAAGCTACTCGTTTTGTTATCTGCTAAAATGCACCGACATAATATTATGTGTTTGTAGTTGCATATGTGGGTTCAACAGAAACAACTTGGGAAGGGAAGCAAGGTTGTTGACACCGAAACCAACAGCAGTATGGTAAGTTTTGTTAGTTTCCCCTTCATCGAATATGGTCACACCTGTCAACGTTGTAATTAAAATAGTTAACAACGGCGAAATTTCGAATGCACCCTAAATGGGAGTTGAAAAAATAAAGAGCGAACAAACAATTCTCACTTATGTGTTGAAAGCAAGCTGCTTACTGTTTAAAATGGCCGACAAAAACAACAAGGGTCTGATGGGAAAGCAATACCACAACCGAAGAACAAGAAGCCAATTTCTTTTATTAGCATGAGATCGTAAAGGTCGATCTACATAAATAAGAAAGTGAAGCAACATCGATGCTTGTCAAAGGGGACGCTAAAACATCTAGTTTAGTAAGTCTGACAGCTGTCTGGCTAGATGTATCTCGGTTTTGATTGGCTGAAATCGGTCAAATTAGCAGCTGTTTCAGTTGACGTTTATGGAGCGGTAGCCGACGAATCTAATCAAGAAATTCGTGACTGAGTTGACTAAGTTGACAGTTCCCATATGTGGCTGACGTAGGAAAAATGACGTTCCCTACCTAGTCTAGTCCAGACCAATCTAGTCGACTTTAGATAACTAGGTTTTTGAATGTGGCCAATATTTGTTCAAAAATTTGCAAACTAATACAACCTAGAAACTATGAAATGTCAAACATTTAAATTAGGTCTGTTTCCGCTTCCGAATTTCTGTACGAAATCCTACTAAATCCGTTGAAGTTTGCCTGGGGTGTCAGCACGAAACTTGATACAATCGAGTTCAGTCGATACAATCGAGCTCTGGCAGCACCTAATTTGTTTCAATCGATTATCATCGATATATTATCCTCGATTGAGACAAATTAGGTGCTGCCAGAACTCGATTGTATCAAGATACGTGCTGACACCCCTGGCTTTAGTTTAGCTAACAAAAAAGATAACTTGGAACTCGGCGACATGCCCAGAATGTATGGATAATAAAAAGAGCAATTTTTACGCAACGACTTTTTAACTACAAGGTGGCGCAAAAATAACCTTCCGATGTTTTTTGGCTGTAATTTAAAAAAAAAATGAAAAACTTTGATTCTTCTTGTGGATTATTTTTATTTGGTCTTTTAATTTTTTTTACATCAAGTCGAGAATATGATGTCATGTAAATGGCCGCCGCCACAGTTGATTGTCATTTGAGCCCTTTTTATGGCATTTTCCATCACTTTGGCCAAAACTTCCGGCGATAGGTCCTCACTTTCTTGACGGATATTGTCTTTAAGAGCTGCAAGAGTCTGAGGCTTGTTGACATAAACCCGCGACTTCAAAAAGCCCCACAAAAAGAAGTCTGGAGCGGTCAAATCAGGCGATCTTGCTGGCCAGTGCAAATCGCCAAAACAGGAGATTAGGCGCCCGGGAAATGCATCCTTCAGCGCGGCTAATCCGGGGTCTGCCACGCCTGGCAGCATCTCGTGTTGTGCCAGTCTCTTCGAGGCGAGCGGCTAAACGTCGCAGTGTTTCACCAGTAGTCGCTGGACGGCTAGGAAATCTGCGACGAAATTCACGTTGTGCCAAAGTCACCGACCGATTATTGCTCAAATAAATAGTCACCAATATTCCGCGTTCTGGAGCAGTGTAGCGTAACATTGTTTATTAACGTGTATTTCGCATGTGTTTACTACACAAATGTCAAAACAGAACTGACATTAGGGACCAATCGCAAAATTTATAGCATTTTCTGATGGGAGGATTACTTTTGCGCCACCTTGTATGTATGTTAAAGTGGCTCTCGGTGAGAGAAACACTTAGGCCGTTGATCGGCCCATTGTGCATACCACTGGTGTTTAGGGGTTCCTTTACTGGTTGCTCATTGTGAACCATTTGCTACCGTTAATAAAGCCAAGAATGCTGGCAGCGCTGATATTGCATAGATCACAAAGATCATTGAGGAAGTAGTTTCCTAAGTGCGCGATCCTTAGGTTGGATAGAGCAGGGCAGCTACAGATGAGATGGGTGACGGATTCGTCCTCCTCCTCATCCCTACAGTTTCTGCAAAAGTCATTATGTGGCAGTCCAAGTCTTTGCGCGTGTCTGCCCAGAACACAATGACCGGTGATGACGTTAGTGACCAATGAAATACTACGTCTATTGAGACGTAGAAGCTCTTTGGATCTTTTATTATCCAGTGTCGGCCAAGTAAGCCTGGCAACATCACAGTATCCTAGATGTTTCCATCTATGACTTGCTGTCCCTGTTGCGTTCGCATTGATATTAAGTTTAGCGTAAAACAGCGGTGCCTGTACGTTGTGCAGACTAACACTATCAACGCCGGAGGAGCCTAATCTAGCAAGTTCGACAGCTGCACAGTTCCCTGGGATATCACAGTGTCGCGGAACCCAGCAAAGGGTAAGGTTGTACTGTCCAGCTATCTCGTTAAGAGATACGCGGCAATCTTCCACCGCTTTAGATCTTATTTCGCTGGATATTAAGGATCTGATGGCAGCCTGAATGTCAATATATATGACAATATCCCTGTGTGATATTTCATTAATCAACAGCCACGCTGTGGCTTCACGAATAGCTGTGATTTCGGCTTGGAAGACACTACAGTGTACCGGGAGAGAGAAGGAGAGGCCCAGGCTCAGTTCTTCTGAGAATACCCCTGTTTCGACTCCCTCTAATGTTTTGGAACCGTCCGTAAAAATTGACAGTGCTCCTTCGTGTAGGACATTTCGTGAGTCCCATCGGGATCTGTCCGGTATTTCGCATTTAAAGCCCTTTTCGAAGTCGATTTTCGTAGGCAGATAGTCAGTAATAGAGGGTAAGGGGCATGTCTGTAGGAGGATGCTGGCATGGCCAGTTGGTTGTCCTCTCCAGTGCTTACCCTCTCTGAGTCTGATAGCCGCGTTAGCGGCGTATTCCTTGCTGACGATGTCTAGAGGAAGAAGATTAAGCATTACTTGTAGAGCGGCGGTAGGAGATGTCCTCAGTGCACCCGTAATGCTGATGCATGCCAGGCGTTGAGTCTTCTCAAGGGCCTTCAGATTGCACTTTTTATCCAAGGCCGGTCACCACACGACGATGCCGTAAAGAATGATCGGTCTGATCACCGCGGTATAAAGCCAATGCATTATGCTTGGTTGGAGGCCCCATCTCGAGCCGACAGCCCTCCTACAGGAGTAGAGAGCCACTAGGGATTTCCTAGAACGTTCGGCAATGTTCTCCCTCCATAAGAGTTTGCTGTCTAATATGAGCCCTAAGTACTTGGCACTTTTGACAAACTCGAGTGGAGTGCCATTGAGATTAGGGGGGGTGATAAGAGGAGTCTTGACCCTTCTAGTGAATAGAACTAGATCCGTTTTTGTCGGATTGACGCTTAGACCGCAGCTTTTGGTCCAGGCGACTAGTTTACGTAGCGCAAGTTGCAGAATATCGGAAAGAGTCTGTGGATACTTTCCTGAAGTGAGTAAGGCGACGTCATCCGCGTAGGCCACGACTTTGCATCCTTTTTAACTAACAAATTTGTGTTTGTTAAAGTTTTATTTATGTAATATTCGCAGTAAAAATGATTGCAGTTGATTCATAATCTTGTAGTGATGAAACTTCGATGTAGACTTAAAGCCATCCATGGCCCATGGGCCACTTGAACATATGCGTAAAATATCCTTCTGCAATGCATTACTATTATAATTATTAAAGCTTTATTAACAGAATTATAAATTAAACTGTTAATAGGTAATTATATAGCACTAGCTACCAGGGCTTTCGGCTAAATTTTGACAAGATTTATGTTAACTTAATATTAATATTGTTTTCCAAATGGAGGGATGGCAGCAGATTGTACACTATTTTGACATTGAATTCAGTAGGGAGTGAAAGTATTTTATGTAGGGAAGTGGAAGGAGATAGGTTACAATTTTTGGATTTAATGGCATTCCATTCATAGATTATGTGGTTGTGGTTGGTAGAGAGTACCTGGTTGGAACTACACACATAGCAAAAGGGTCGTCTGTTTTTGGTGGTAAGGTACTCGTGTGCGATTCGTGTGTGCCGCAGGCGTAGCCGAATAAACATAATTTTATGGGTACAATTTATAGGGAACCTGGGCGGTTTTGCATCGGGGCTTATTAATAATTTCTGTTGATGGTTAAATGTTTTCCAATCCTGTTGGTTTTGTTCGTACCAGAATGTCGTCATAAAGATTTTAATATCCTTTTTATTGAATATGAAGTCCGTAAGAACGGGTTCCGTTAATTCTGCAATGCAATTTCCATTGTTAGCTTACAAAGTTCTAGAAACACTGGCCTTCACAACTCAAGGACAATAATTTTACTTAAATACCATAATCAAAATGATGACATGACTCTTGCTTGCGGTTGGCTTTCCTGTCATCAAACTATTGGCATATTTTTCTCTAATTGCATTCCCCTTCGGCCATCAAAAACAAACAGAAAAAACTTCCAACCCAATTTCATCGAATGCAACAAATTAAAGAAGCCCCCGGTGATTTCATGTGAATTCCAATGACGCGTGTCACTATATTTGTATTCCCCTCACGCTATACCCGACCCTAGAATTTACTTCAATTGTAGTTTTTTTTTTTTTGTGTTCCTCACTTGTCTCACCACCCGCTCGTTTCTGGCATTTACAAAAATACGCTTGGCGTGTACTTCCGTTTATCTGTTTTTAAGGATCTTCATTTAGTACAGAGTACGGCATAGACATTTTAGTCATACTCTGCTTCAGCTCCACTACATGCTCAACTTGCCAGCAATAATATTAATGACTTCATGTTAATTTAGATGAGTGTTATCATTTGATTAAAGCAAATAAAATATCAGGAAAAGGAAACACGAAAACATGAGTTAAAGAACGGTTCCCCATTTCATGTGCGCAGTTGATGAGAAACAAAGAAACCTCCCAAGAGGATTGAGCTTGGACAAACAAGTAAACTTGATTTCGTCCAATTCCGACAAATTGCCGGTGTTAATGACCGAAGTCGTTTACTACTATGTTCGTTGAATATGTGATTGATCGCAGGCGTGTTTGTTTATTGATGAGCCGCAGGGTGATTTCGAATGAAAAGCATGGCTCTCCATTAAGAAATAAGAATCCTTTTCTAGTTGAGCAATGTTAATGTGAATACAATTTGGGCGTAGGCGGAGAGCTCTCTAAAAATGTAAGGACACATAAATTCGATGACGGGTATAACTATTGATTTCTTAGGTACACTCATGGTATACTGTAGGTACATGAACTATTACTGGCATTTTGGTGCACAGCTTTCTTTTTGGTTAATAATAGTCGGATCATTGTATGTAGGCACTTTCTGCATGCAATGCCTTCTTTTATAACGTTTTTATTTGTAAGTAAAGAGTTCATGAACCTTAATGATACCAAGAAATTAGTGAACCAGATGATTACATAAGTGTGCGTAAATATGACACAAGGGACAAGGGTGTTATCAAGTATTGTCTTTATTACCAATACTTAGCTAAGGGCCGTTATCTGATACGACACATTGCGATTATGTGAAAGTTATGACTGTCAAAACAGCAGAGAAGCATTTATTTATGACTTGTGAGTGTGGGACAAACGGACAGAGGGAGAGAGCAATATAGATTTCAAAACCCTACAGGCATTGACTTATTATATATGGACTGCTAGTGAAATGTCACTTCCATACAATCTCTGCCCAGAAAATGACGCCAACATAACTAGCGCTCGTGGTTCTATGCGAAGAATAAGTGAAACAAAATGACAACCATCTTGGATTTCTCCATAGAATGCTAGAGCCACCTATTGCGCGTGAGTCGATTTGCAAAGTGAAACGGTTGAAATTCAAATTGTTGCGGCATTGTTTACAATAGATTTCATCTCGAAATTGTGCTATTTTAAATAGTTAATAATAGCTGGAACCCACAAAATTTAAATAAAAAATCGTTTTTCATTGTCCCATAAATTGCACAATTTTCGTATATTTATTGCGAATTAGTTTTTTATGTTGTTTTTCATTATTAATTTTAGAAATATGATGTAATAACACTTTAGCGTATATTTCAATCACATTTCTGATCAATAAATACTTCTGATTGTCAAGATTGTCACATTCAAGTACATGAGAATTTAATTCATCATATAAATTGCTTACATCTATATTTCTTACAGTACTTATATCTGCAACGAAATGGAAACGTCAGATGTGAGTTCCCAATTTATTCCGCTCCGAACCACGAGAGCTAGCGCTTATGTTGGAACCAACGCGAAGTTGTCTACTAGCAGTCCATATATAATAAGTCAATGCCTACGGGGAACAGGTTTTTTGATGCGCACTGGGGGAGTGATACCTTTTGTGGAGACTTTTGGGCTATCACTGCTTGCGTTAAACTCTTTTAAATGCGCTTTTGCCGCTTAATATTTGATCCTTTCCTCTTCGGTGTTTAAAAATCATATTTTAACGATCACTTCTTTCTGTTGCTTCTGCCGTTGTGATATAATCTTAATTTATCAACTGACTGGAACTGAAAAAAAGTCCCAACCCATAGAATCCGTCGCGCCAACATATTCAACTGACAGATGCCAGTTCATGTAAGTTTTCAACTCATAAGCAATTCATACAGTTGACAGTTTGCACAAACTGCGATAGGGCACCACTTCGCAAGCACATTAATTGGCCAAAATCTTCATTGAATGAAAAAAAAACTGTCATAGACGTTAAATTCATAATAGTGTACATTCACTTATACACTTTTCACACTGAGCCGAAAACCGGGTTTTCGCGAAAACTTCGTCGAAAACAGAAGCTTTCCCATACATATTTCAGTTTTCAAAAAGAATTGTTTAATGACTTTATCGTTAAACGACTTCCAATTGTTGGATTGTTAAAAATAACACACCTTTTGCAATATTCAGCAAATTCAGCAGAACAGCTGACCGAACAGAAGTCACAACTCACAACTTAAAATCATTCTCCACACTTAATTGATTATTTTTAAATGCTGAATTCATTTTACTTGTTAATTAATGAGATTGAAATTTGTAACCAAAAAGGTTAACACAGAAGTTTCACCACTAGTGTCTCACAGTTGATTGAAACGTCAAACACAAACTAGTTGGTCTTCGGTATGAATGCATCGACGAGTTTTCGGTGCGGTGTGAATAATTCAAACTTCAAATTTTAATTCGCCGATGACGCAGTTCAATCACAACACATGCTGTCGGTTAAGTTTTCAAGGAAGACATTTTCTGTAAAAGAAAATCGGAATGATCCTGCCGTTGGATTCGCTAATGTTCACGTGTCCGTTGACGCAATGAGCGCTGCGGTTGACATGGTTTGGACCGATCTGTCGTCTTGAGTCATTATATGCGATTATAATAAAATTTAATATCGTTACGTTATTAAATCGCATTCTTGCAATTTAACGCTATTTAATTAATTTATGTTGACCTTTTTATTCGTATTATATGTCTGGTGATCAAATCACTCGAAGTTTTAATATTTGATAGCCACAGCGCTGTCTTTAATAGAATTATTCGTTCGACTGCCGTGCTTTTTGGAGTGGAGAAGTCAGACACGCTCCGATGGTGTGCTGATGGACAATATAAGGGTTTACCCTACTGCAATGCAAACGACTTACCGACTTCGCCCCAAATCAACACGTTTCAGAATTCTAAGAAAATATAATCAAAGCAAGTTCACAACCAACTCGTACTTCAACTTATCGTAAAGTTCTTTGCATCTATCGTCGGCAAATTTAATACCTTAAGTGCCACATGAATATTCATTAGTTACGTTATGGAAAAACCCGTGCAAGCACAGCTACTGGGCGGACGTCTGATTAGGCAAACAAGATAAACAAAAACAAACCACCCTCTCACACCAGAATCCGAATATACCAAAAAGAGGAATAACCTCTGCAAAGAAATGCAAAGAAAAAAATTAAACAAGCAGGGAAACGTATCCCTAGACACGCAACATCAGCTCGTGGACATGACCTTCATCGTCACCCTTGAAATATCGCCCTTCGGCTTTGTTTTTCGAATCTCCCTTATATGTATTTACGAAAAACTTTATGAATTTACAGAATTGGTAGCGCGGACACCTTGGAAATAATCGCATCCAAGTCTACAGGTAGTGAGCCATCTACTCCAGACGACAACGTTAATGTGGTGGTGCGTGTTCGACCGCTCAGCGAGAAGGAGAAACGTGGGAGTCAAGACATGATTTTGCGGTTTCCGGGGAACGGACAAGTCATGGTGCAAATTATATAGTTACAGTTGGAAATTGTTTTGTTTTTGTAAAATGCGTTTTTCCCTCGGCTAGATTGAAGGTCAAGGTTCGGGCACTAAGGCGTCGAGAAATCGGGAAAATTTAAAAGCTTTCACATATAATGTAGTCTTCGAGCCTGGGGCAACACAAGACGATATCCTGGAATACTCGGGAATCAAGAGAATAATCGAAATGGCGATTGAAGGATTCAGCTGTACTGCGTTTTGTTATGGCCAAACTGGGTCTGGCAAGACGCATACTTTGACCGGGCCACCGGAGTTGGTAAGTGCAAATAACGAAGTCCTGTAGATTTACAGTTTTTCTATTAATCATTTTGTTTGCAGTTTAATGGGAAGCCAAACCCAACAGACAGACGGCACGGACTCATCTTCCGATCGTTTTTGTACCTCTTCCAGTTGATTAAAAATCGGAAGGAAACCCATTTCATTTTGAAGGCTTCCTTCTTGGAGATCTACAACGAGAAGGTAAGTCTGTTAAATATTATGATAGTTATCAATCTTTAATGATACACATCCACAACATTGACACGTATACTCGTACACTTTTTTTTTTTTATGGTTGCGTCCAAAGGATGTGTACTTAGTCTTCATACCAGAAGCCCGTACTTACTGGCATGCACGATTCGCGGGATATGTTTCTCCAGTGCCACGCGCCTTACGTACTAAACCACACCCCTGTACTCGTCTACCACTCTCCCCGCGGAACTGCCGTTAGGCATTGCGGTCCGGAAAAAGCTGTCTACTTCTTGTTTCGCGAGAATTTAGAACAGCTGAGCTCTGAGCTCCCCCTCAGACTTTGATTAATAAATGAAGACAATATTGTAACATCTAAGTAATGTTGTTTGAAGTCAGTTCCCAAAGCAATTTGGTCATACTTATAAAGTAAAATATCAACAAACATGAGAGATGAGAGAGAGTGTGTGCAAATTTGCAAAATTTTAATTTATCTGAGGGGAATTATTATATAAACGTCAGCAACGACAGAACCAAATAAGTAATTTGACAGATTTTACATTATTTGTTGACCTTGTTCCTACATAAACCCAGTCAGCTCTAGAAAATAAATTCATTAAGGTTTTGTCTTTTTCAGTTTAGAGCAGATTCTAAACTGTCAGAAAATTGTCATTGCACAAAAAAAGAGTAGTAGATCGACATAAAATGTACGAGCTACAAGACTGAAGAAATACAACAAATATCTACTGTTCACGTGATGTATTTTTATAATCATATGACAGACAGAGCTCAAATGTGATTCACAAATCAAATAGATCACTCTGAACACACTCGGTTCATTTAGGACTTAAGAACGGTGCAGGGAAATAAGTCCCTCAGTGGACTTAGTTCCCACCTAGTGGGAATAAAACCACTTTCGTAAGGTGGACTTAGTTCCCATGTAAGGTGGGAACTAATTCCACTTTCTTATGGGAACTTAGTACACATTGAAAAATAGGAAGAGGGAACTAACTTCGAACATTTAGATAACAAATTGTAAAATGCAGTTAGTTATCACATTGTTTTAGCAAAATCTTAAGCTTATCTTGGATGGAACTGAAATTTTAAATTTTTATTAAGTTTGATAAAATACTCCTTTCGAAATTTATATTTTTTAATTTACAGTACTCCTTTCGAAATTCAGTTTGCAAGACTCTGAAAATAATCAAATAAAATATCTCGCGATTTTGTTTAGTACCTGCTAACAAAAAGTTAAAACTTGAATTTTTGAAGTTATTGACGATTTTTCTTTTCAGTTTGTTATTGGTTGCATTACATACATTATTATGTATGTATTTAAACATGTATCTTTAATTCGAAATTTTGAAAATTGTGTTACCTAAATTTGGTAGGTATATTTTACTCTGACTCAGTTAAAAATTAATTTCTTTTTTATTTATAAAAATTGCAAGGTTCCTACTTGACTCTTTAATTTTACTTTGTTCTTAATCGGCAGTGAGAATTTACTTTACGTTAAAAGGGAAATAGGACCACTCTGAATTTTCGGAATTTATTTCCCACCTTACATGGGAACTAAGTCCCCTTCACGAAAGTGGTTTCATTTCCCACTAGGTGGGTTCCCTCAGTGGACTTAGTTCCCGGGGACTTATTTCCCTGCACCCTTAAGAAAATGCTCGACGTGTTTCCATAAGAACACTGCCAAAAATACGGAAATTAATTTAAAATTTACTAACCTAAACATTTACCACAATTGAATTGGAAATGTGAGTATACATGAAAGGCGAACCTAGGGTGGCCCAGGAATGGCCTGAATTGATATTTAAATATCGAGCGTGAGTTTTGAAATGCAAGAGCAAGTTCTAAAAATAATTACACGATAACACGCTAAAACGGACAGGTTGTCATAGGGCGTCACATAGCTGATATCGTAACACTTTAAGCATTGACAGAAATAGGTGTATCTAATGTCTGCCTGATGACTTCGAAATTTATTTGCTAAAAGTAAAAAATCTAAACTGCTCTCTTTTGTATTACATAGTAGCATATACATATAGGTACATCGTGTCAAACTGGCCGCGTTCCATTGGCAGCTTAACATCTAGCACATAATATCCCAGATGGATAACAACTTTAAACCTTTAATTCATTTTATTCCGAGTTTTGTCAAAGAACTCCATCCATACTTTCGTCAGTTTTTCCTATTTTGTTTACTTTTACATTGAATTCCCTTGACATCTAATTTTTTGTTTCCCTTCATCTTGCGGATAATTTTGCGCCATTTTAGAAAAAAATGTTGTCTTAAGCGCAGAGCTCTAGCGCAAATGGTAAAATGCCAACTTGACAGATGGCATTGACACTTCTACAAAATTGTAAAGATATTAAATGTGATAGAACGAAATTGTCACAAGACTATTATCAGGATAATTTAGAGCTCGATCGACATACAGAACATGTTTTGTGATAGTTATCAAATGAAATGAGTTATGACTTATGACCATACCAATTAATGTGTCACCCATTTCATAAATTATCCTATCCTCATCGCGATTAACGCCTATTAAATATAACATTTGCCCAATGTACATAAATGTTATTCCCAAACAAACATAGCTATTAGTAACACCCACTAAAACCCGACCACACGAGTTTACTGTCTGACTTCTACTGTCAGGACTCAGCTCACTCAGAAGTTATTTTCCAATTCCAATTAATTGCTTAACAGCGGGTGTGTAGGTAAACACAGCGTGCATACTGTATAAACCAACTCTTTGAACACACTCATGTAATTTATATTGAATTTTAAATTTCATTTTTATTCCATCCACCATGGTGTGTGGAGGAAAATGTCATCGAGTCTTTTTTTACACCGCCTAATCAATTCGAGGTCAACATGAATATGATTTAATTGCAGGTCATTGATTTGCTAAACACAGGCTCAGCTCGGAAGCCGCTTGCTGTTAGGTGGTCCAAAAAGTCTGGGGGCTTCTTTGTGGAGAACCAATTCACTGTGGACTGCGAGGAGCTGGATGACCTCCTAGCCGTGTTGGAAGAAGGTAAGCCAACAAGTATTCCATTTTAAAATAAGAATCGATTGGGCGGGTAGCAGCATGGGTGTTCTCTATTTCAATTATATTGATTTTTCTTATGCAAATGCCACCAACTTACTGCGGTTACTGTAAATGCATATCCTATCTATAGGGGATATGACCGTCAATTCATATTCTGGGCTATTTGAAATAATGCAATCAGTTATTCCGATGATAATTAAGTATGTAGTAGAGTACCCCTTTTTCCATATGGAAAGTAAAGAATGGGTTATTAGTTAGGGGAGGGGCAATCACTCGCGCACTTTTATCTGATTGACGTACTGTTGTTAGATTTAATTAAGAGTCAATTGTTATGTGGTCATGCAAATTACCAAGTGGGGGGAGGGGAGACTTGTTTTGTAAATATTTTGTGAATCAAAAATAACCCACTAATTATTCATGCGTGCGAAATTGTTCATAGGAATGCGGAATCGAGCCACCGGCTCCCACCAAATGAATGAGCACTCCTCAAGATCGCATACGATTTTGACGGTTCACATTATTTCGGAACAGCAAGCAGATGGTAATGTCTTTATATCGAAACATGGCAAAATAAATTTTGTCGATCTGGCGGGCAGTGAACTGACCAAGAAAACACTAAGCGAGGGCAAGACACTGGAGGAGGCCAACAATATCAACAAGAGTCTAATGGTATTAGGTGAGTCAAATTCACATGTTACATGTAACAAAGGTTTTTTTAGTTGACGTTTATGAAGGGATAACTGACAAATCTTGTCAATAATTTCGTGAGGATATTACTTACTTGACATTTTGACAGTACGACTGACATAGTAAAAGTGATATTACTGATCACGGGAAATCTAGTCCAGAAAATCCAGCTGAATTGCGACGACTAGAGTTTTAAATGTGTCCATTGATCAGATTAACAATTTTTGAATTGACATTGACGCAGGTGTAGCCAACCAATATAGTCAGGAAGATCCTGTCTCTATAATGAGTTAACATTTCGAGGCCTTGCAGAAGCCACCAGGTGAAGATGTATTCTTTTTCCAATTAACAATAAACTACTTGGAATGGGGTCCTAGTTAATAGTTCAAGTTGACGCGTCTATAAATCTAGTCCAGACAAGTCTTGTTGTATATACTAAGCATATCAACTAAAGTATCCGATCGACATGTCTGTCTTTCAAATCGGTCAAATGTCATTTTGTATGAGAAAGCTTGCAAAATCGCTAGAATAAATAAAAATTTTGTTTTTTTTTGTGATTCTTGAAGTTTATTGTACGATTTGTGTGTTTCCGTATGTTTTTGTAATTTTATATCGTGACTCGGAAAATTTGACTTTTTTGACATTTAGTCAACGCTTGTTTGAAAAGTACAGGAACACGGACACCCCTGTTATACAGGCAGCAGAGTTACGACTTACGACTAGACGCACGTATAAATTGGACCTATTAGCTTAAGAAATTCAAGGACCTCAGATATGTCAGATTCTGACAGTCACAGACAGTAAGAAGACATTTCAATTTTCAATGACTGACAAATACCAACGGCATGTCACATTAAACTTCCTAAAAGCTTTGGAGATAGAAGACATGGTTCTAGTACAATTTGTCTTTTTCCTTTATATTTTGTTTTAATCTTTTTTTAAGCGACAATTTAAATATGACTGAATAAGTCTCAACTTAAGCATGTCAAGACGTGGCTTCGGTAATGCCAATCTTCTATTCTAGGCTACTGCATCGCATCTCTTAGCGATTCGAGAAAACGAAGCGGTCACATTCCATACAGAGATAGTCAGCTAACAAAGCTTTTAGCCGATAGTCTGGCCGGAAATGGAGTAACATTGATGATAGCCTGCGTTTCGCCATCACAATACAACTATGCCGAGACTCTTAACACGCTACGATATGCGTCACGAGCCAAACTTATCCGTACAAAGCCCGTCATTATTATGGATCCGCGTGAAGCTCTTATCCTCACCTTAAAACGCGACATCCATTCTCTGGAAATGGAGAACGAGCACTTGAAAACTGCCCTAAATCTTCATCACGAAACGAATATGAGTGCCGACATAGCTGTAGCCACAGATCCACAGAACGTGTCAAAGGTCGATTTGGAGCGGCTTGCAGAATTAGATGGATCTGACTTGGCCGAGCTAGTAAAGCTTTATATGCAAGAGAATGAAAATCTGCGACAGGAGAACTCTCACTTGTGTACTATCCGAGAGGTTATAATGCGTGATCAAGAGATTGTCTGCAGGGAGAATGAACGCCTGCTTAAGAAGCTGGAGGACGTTAACAAGTAGGTTTACCATAATTGTGGAAACAAATCAATGCTCAATACGAAACGTATACGCACAATCAGAATGTGAACAAAATGTGTTAACTAATTTTTTTAAAACTGAATACAACTGATTTTTAAATGTTTTCAAAAGATAAGTGGTTGTTTTCATTAGAGGAGCTGAATACAACTGATTTTTAAATGTTTTCAAAAGATAAGTGGTTGTTTTCATTAGAGGAGCTGTGAAAGTTTTGAGGGGCTGGTAATTTTTGTTTAAATGATATCACTCAATTGTGTGCGTTTCTTTCAGAGTTTGTGTTCGTTCGCCATTAATTCCAGCTAGACCGGCCCTATCTTCGACCTCTGGTAGTGAAGGTGACACAGAGATTTGGACCAATCCCAGAGACATTGAATCTCCAATGGTATGAAAAGTTTTTTTTTTATTATTATTTGGGGCAGTATTAACCAAGCTGTACTTTCAGAATAAGAACCTCGTTGGGCGGATATCAGAAAACAGAAACCGAATCTCAGACCAGGCACAGAAGGAAATCGACAGTAAGCGCATTGGAAAGAGTATATTAAATATGGCGGATAATTTCCGAATGTACGACGTGAAAAGAAGGCAGAAGGATAGTGAATATATGCCTGAGTAAGTTATGTTTGATTTTTAAAAAGGGATCTAATGACTATTTCTTTTTCGATGCTCACAGCATGTTGGTATAGAATATACCTAGAAGGATGGAGCGATGAACGAGAGCGGGGATGCCCACTAAGAAGAATGTGCACCTTTAATGAAAATTAAGACGTATGTTTTAAATTTACAGGCTCATACTCAATCCTAATCAAGTATTTTAAGCTGTGAGCATACCTTGTTCTACAGATGGATATTTAATTATTTTTCTAGTAACTATAAGCAAATTTGTATAAAGAAATAAAAAGATTGTTAATGCTACAAGTAGGTATTTTGTTTCTTCGTAATTCTTTATTTACCAACCCCTTGAATAATATAATTTGGGTGTATTGGTGTTGCTCGAAGCGTGAGGACAGAACACTGCTGTGAGCATGTTGCGTCAATATTTTACTTAATATCGGAATAAACTAAAATGAATAACATAAAGACAACAGACATCGAGCAAACAGTGTATAAATCAGCCGATTTTTGTAATTCCGGACGTCGAAATTTGCTAATTTAATTTAAAATTCTACAGAATTTATTTTAAGAAAAGTATAACTTCTCCCTTCGACTTTATTCTTCTACTTCTGCTTTATTTCAATAAAAGAACGCCTGGTACGATACGAATTTTATAAGTGTTCTAGTACAATTTACTTATTGCTTAGACTAAGTCGAAAATACAATTATAATGTCCATTTTAAGCATTGTTAATATTTACTATCAAAACATAATATCTTCGTTGGTCTAAACTCTTTTATAAGAGTTTTGTTTCAGAGTCAGATAAAGCATTGAAATTTATCTGAACCTACCCTCTCAAACTACTACAATTTCATCAATACTTCAGAAACACATGTCACCAAAAACAGTTGTACCAACACCAACATTTCGAATTTTTCGTCGAGTTTGTAAATTTACGCCGGCGTGCAAAAATAGTGAGCACATTTTCGCAGGCCTTGTCGTATTGTTATCTCCCTCATTCTCTCTACTTTCAAACTAATTCGTTTTGTGTGTGGAAATTCGTAGTTTAATCGAGAAGGCTTCGTTCTCGCACATTCGCTGGGTAAATTACGTTTACTAGTTTTTAAATAATATTGCAGTGATATCTAACGGATTTACAATAAAATAATAGCATTGCGATTTGTAATTGTCGAAAAGGTAAATCGAAAAACCGAAATCAACTTGGAAATCAGCTGCAATTGCACAGTCGGACGACCGACAGTCAGCAAATAGGTAGTGAGTTTGTGTGCGTCGCCTATTCAGGGAAAAATCAGAAAATCCCATTTCTATTGAAAATCTCCATGTGAATTTCACAATAACTATCATTTTTGAGATCTCGACGTTTCGCTGTTCAAATATTTTTTTTGTTCAGGATACGTAGAAAATCGCATTCACAGCGTTTTGGTTTTTTGCAAGCCTCTGTGAGAGGAAGAAGGAGAAGGAGCGCATACGAAAGCATTCCTTAAGCCCACACGTAGGAGCGAGCAAGGTAGAACAAAATTGATTCAAAACCGCTCCTGGTGCCCCCCGATGTCTAGTACTGAATTTATCGATAATTCCGTTGAGCCCCCAGCCGCCAAGAAGCGGAAGCTGCTTGCGAACGAGCAAGCAAACGCCACCGCAACAGTAGCCGCGGAGGAAAGCACAACACCAGCCGGTAGTAGCTCTCAGAAGGGACAAAAGTCCATATCCATAGTAGCAGCAGCTGAAGGTACTCCAACTCGGACATCAAGCAGCACCATTGTTGGCGAAGTATCGTCATCCTCTTCTGTTTCGTTAAATTCTTCACCGAAAGCAGCTCAATCATCGTCGTCGTCGTCTTCTTCTTCGGCCATTTCAAGCACCAACACCATTACCAAGCCCAGTGCCAACAACAATATTAACAGCAGCAGCAAAGGCAGTACTTTTGCAGCCAACGTTTCATCATCTTCCTCGGAAGGAGTAACCACAAAAAAGGATTCAGCAGGAGCAGCAGAAGCATCAGCAGCAACAACAACAATGGCGAACAGTGCAGTTAATTCCTCAGGAGCCGATATCGACGAGGCACTCTACTCGCGCCAATTGTACGTTCTCGGTCACGATGCTATGCGTCGCATGGCCAGTTCGGACATTCTCGTCTCTGGATTGGGCGGTCTTGGCCTGGAAATCGCCAAAAACGTCATCCTTGGGGGTGTGAAATCGATCACCTTGCACGATACGACTTCCTGCACCGTAAGTTTGCATAAATTTTCTTCACAATTTTCATTTGTTTTCCACATTTATATTCGCCTTAATTTTTTCGCTCCTTCAAATGACTAGCGGTTTCTCAAATTTTGCTGATGATTCACTTTTATATTCATTTGGAGCAACGCAAAGAAAGAAATGAAAAAAAATTAAGAAAAAAAACTATTCGCAGTCGCATTGTGAGGTTAGACTAGATCGCCGCGATTAATCGATAATTTTTCCATTTCCATCGAGATTTTGCTGCTCCACATGAGCGAAGGAAATGCAAGATTTTGCAACTAAAAATACGATTTTTCTTTGTTGTTGAATGACATTCGCCATGGAAATCATGTTTGCGTCATAGTTTTGAGGTTTTTCTCTTGCTTTGTTCAGCTATAAATACAATATCGGGTATTCACCGGTAACCTCGCCTCGTCGAGTGTGTCTAATTGGTGAGCGTTTTCAATATATATTTTTTTGTTTTTGGAAAATATTTTGTGTGTGGTTTTGTTTTGCAGCTGCAGTTTTATCGATTTTTTTTTTGTGACAGCGATGTCGCAAATTGGTGCAGTTTTCACTTTCGTTGGTTATGGGTGCTCGATTGTTAACTACATATTCTGTTTCTCTGCCCTTTCTTGTTTACAAAACAAGCAAATTCGCAAACACCAAATTAAGTAGTGAAAAGGGCGATGTCCCAACATCGTTTTATTTTGTTGTAAAACTACTGACATCAAATTAAAAAAAAAAACAAGTGAGTTTGAGTAAGTAGGTAGTGTACTCATGAATGTTCTGGAAAAAGAAATGCAAGTTACAAACAGAGAGCGACTTGGTATCTCAATCATAACTAATCTCGCGATAACAATTGCTTACTTGTGGCAGATGCGTTGTGGGTTTTATTTAATCTAAAAAGAAATTAATCTGTCTAGGTGCGAGGGTACGGAAAAAGTTCAGGTGTAAACAAAAGAGTACCTATAGTGCGACTGAAGTTAGATATGTGTAGGTTCGTACGTTATAATTTCACTTAACTTTCTATTGAAATTAAACAGGTATACACAATAATGTTTCAAGTAAAACAACGACTTGAAATGTGCTGCTGTACGTACAGAATAGGGCACGACGACCCTCTATAAATGCGCGTTGTGTTTGATATATTTAGCAGCTGTCAAGATATCTATATCCTATACCGAACGGTTTTATACCTATTCATCATTTTTTAACTCATCCGTGGATTATCTACACAGGTGTACCTGTGTCTGGAAGTCTTAGCCTTCGTATGAAGAAATGATTCCTATAACAATGAAGCTTTGTTTTTCTTATGCTTTCTTGGTATGAAATTGGTTGAGGCAATTGGACTCTTGACAGATGATGGCCGATTATATTGAACTGTCAGCGTAAGTATTAGGCAGTAGCTTGTCGTGCACACAGAATTTTGCACTACATTTTCTACGACATAAAGTTGTATTTCATACGTGGCTCGGCCAACTAGGTACTGTTTCTAATGTTCTTACTGGACGTAAATCCATGTTTAATGTCCAAAGTTGTCATCCTCAAAAAGGAAATCTATGAGCGAGTTAAAATATTCAATAGCTTTGCCCCCTCGGAAGGTTCTATGTTGAAAAGGTAGGTAGTTTGTCCAAGGTTGTTCTATAGCTGCATTTGATTTCTTTTCAAAATCTTTTCGCATGTCAGTTGTACGAATGCACGAATAAGTTAAAGTCACCCTCGCGGTTGTAGGTATACTGAATTTGATGGGTCGCCGTTTCTGATTCTAGTTCCTAGAATTTATCTTTGAAAAATCATAGATTAGGTCAAGATCAATCCGTTCGTCCACCATACAGGGCAGTAGGTCGTCAGTGGCAGCTCGTGAGTGATTCGAATTAACTTGCGCCATTTTCGAAGGGCTTTTTGTTACTCAGACGGAATTTGCGACGACCCCAGCTACAAACTTCAGATAAGTGAAGAATCCATTGCAAACTCATGGCGCTCGATTCCCTTTTCATCAGTTCCTTGTTCAACGTTCCCTCCAGTAAAACCCGTCTACCTTTTTTCATCCGTAATTATCGGATTAGTAATGGAAATCACCTCATGACTAGCATCATCATCTAGATGTTTTATCTTGCCTCCAAGTCACTGATTGGATTGTTTAATAAGTTTTTCAGGACGTGTTGCTGTGGTTGGTCCTTTGCAAAGCATGAAGCCTCAATCATTCTTTATGAACGGCACTTTACATGGTGGAGCTTACAATGCCTTACACTTTGTGCTGGAACTACAGTGAACGTTCAGGATTCATTACCTACTTAAGATATACCCGAGGGTTGTCAAGAAACAAGTTCCCTTTCATCGACTTCAAACAGCCATGGTACTTTAAGGTGTTTATTAGTAATTTCACCTCGGACACACATCACGTAGCCGGTAAACACATTAACACAGTTGCTGTCTTCTGCGGAACGCGTTGACTATCTTAAGAGGTCAAAAGAGTTTCGGCAATGCCGCATAAGATAGGTATGGGTCCATAGCCATTGTCCCCATAAGCCACCCGGGGTTCTGCTATCACTTTGTGATGTATTTCCTTTGAATTTTCGACTGCGTTGTATTTGTTTACGATACCATATACGAAAAGGCTAACGACATTCGTTGTTTGCTCAGGTCGCTGACTTTAAATCTGGTTTTTGGTGCTCAGTTCATGAATCACCCGATTACATCATACGCGAAGCAAATAAAAACAAAACTAAGTGCCCATCTCTCGTTTCAGACTCGTGATCTGTCGTCGCAGTTCTATTTAAGTGAGGCAGATGTTGCCAAGAATCGCGCCGAAGCCTCATGCAGCCAGTTGGCCGAATTAAATAACTACGTTCGCACCACTGCCTACACAGGTGAACTAACTGAAGATTTCCTAAAGCAATACCGTGTGATTGTACTGACCAATTCCAATGCTGAGGAGCAGCAGCGCATCGCAAAGTTGGCCCATGACAATGGCATCGCACTCATTATCGCGGAGAGCCGTGGGCTGTTTACGAAAATTTTCTGTGACTTTGGGGAGAACTTTACCATCTACGATCAGGATGGTACACAGCCCTTGTCGACCATGGTGGCTGGGATCACCAAGGACGCACAGGGCGTTGTCACATGTCTGGATGAGACCCGTCACGGCCTCAACGACGGCGACTACGTTACTTTCTCCGAAGTACATGGAATGACTGAGTTGAATGGTTGCCAGCCATTGAAGATAAATGTACTTGGGCCGTACACGTTTAGCATTGGCGACACCAGCGCATACAACGAGTATGTTCGTGGTGGAATCGTTACGCAGGTAAAAATGCCTAAAACGATTGACTTCAAGCCCTTGGCGGAGGCAGAGAAGGAGCCCGAGTTCATCATTTCGGACTTTGCAAAGTTTGACCATCCCGGCACTTTGCACACAGCATTCGCTGCCTTGCACAAATTTATAGAGCAAACTGGAGATTGTCCCCGTCCCTGGAACAATGAGGATGCGCAGAAATTCTTGCAGCTGTGCAAGTCCGTAAATCCAGACATCAATGAGAAACTGGTGCTGACCTTCTCAAAAATCTGCGCCGGCAATTGTTGTCCAATCGACGCAGCAGTTGGAGGAATTGTCGCTCAAGAGGTGCTCAAGGCATGCAGCGGCAAGTTTACGCCAATATTTCAGTTCTTGTACTACGATGCTATTGAATGCTTGCCCGAGGAGGACATCGCCGAGGCAGACGCGCAGCCAATTGGTTCGCGTTACGATGCACAAATCGCAATTTTCGGCAAGAGCTTCCAAGAGAAACTTGGCGACATCAAGTAAGTACCAGATGAGGCTTGTATTTCTTGTTCGACTGTGTATTTATTGAGTTTTGTTTTGCAGGTATTTCATTGTCGGCGCAGGTGCCATCGGCTGTGAGCTACTCAAGAACTTTGCCATGGTCGGAATTGGATCTGGAAAGGGTGAAATCGTCATCACCGACATGGATCTCATTGAAAAGTCTAATCTGAATAGGCAATTCCTGTTCCGTCCGAAGGATGTGCAAAAGTCGAAAGCGCTTACCGCTGCCACAGCCATCAAGCGCATGAACAACGAGGTTAAGGTGACCGCCTATGAGTTGCGTGTCGGAGCTGAAACCGAGAAGGTATTCTCCGAAGAGTTCTTCGGTAAATTGGATGGTGTAGCCAACGCACTGGACAATGTGGACGCTCGCATTTACATGGATCGCAAATGCGTGTTCAACCGTATTCCGCTGGTTGATTCCGGAACTCTCGGCACAATGGGCAATGTGCAAGTGATTGTGCCATTTCAAACGGAGTCGTACAGTTCGTCACAGGATCCCCCAGAAAAGAGTATACCCATTTGTACACTGAAGAACTTCCCCAATGCCATTGAACACACCTTGCAATGGGCACGCGATACGTTTGAGGGCGTATTCAGACAGGCAGCTGAGAACGCTTCGCAATATATATCGGATCCTGCTTTTATAGAGAGGATTGTCAAGTTGCCGGGTATTCAGCCGTTGGAGATTTTGGAGTCCGTTAAGGTGAGTTTGATTCTCTTTTTTCCAGATAGTCGGAGTGTGGATCAATTAGACAGATTGTTTAAAACTTTGCGGTTGTTGTGATATTCAAAATTGGTTCACTGGTAGTCGCATGTTTAAATGTCAAGAGCTTCTTCTGGTGTTGCAGCAGAGCACTTGTTTTCTGAAGTACACATCAGATAAACTCGCGTATTGCTTTGTTGTGTGTAACACCAACTGTCTACGTAATCAGATTGTTACAAGTTATGTTTGTTGGCTAATGCTGACCTTGCAATTGGAAGTTGAAAAGCCACATAAACATTTCACAAGAATTGTAAATAATTTTTTATTTCAATTTACCCACTAATGGACAATTTATGCGATGATTCATCGATTTGTACTTACCTCCCATGCAGCCTGGCTTCATGCAAAACAATCCGGAGCGGGAGACAGTCAGTTGCAAAAGACGCTGTCGCGCATTTTCGCATTTAATTACGGTAATTAGTTTCGCAGTTACTCGTAAATGTGAGTAGTATTATATTTTGTTTGTGCGTTTGATTAGTTTGTTTTAGTACGTTGTTGTCGATTGTAAGAGCTATCGTATCTATTCCGAAAACCTTTGTAGCCAGTTCACCCCTAATATGATGAGGCAGGCCAACCTATTTGCATTGCGAAGTTTCAGGTGGCGAGGGTCAGACGTTCTTCTGATAGATGACAGAAAAACCCTCTGCAACAACATTCTTTAGATTGTTTCCGAGATGACCAAGAGTCTCTTGTCACTGATTGTCTTTTGTATACTCCATGGGGACTGCTAGCGATGTATTACCATTTTTTCGGCTATACTTAGCGCGGTCTTTGGCTAACTGCTTCCATTTGCCCACTCCAGGTTCGTTGAGGTCACCATTCACTTGTGCGCGCTACCTAAGCGAGGTATCCCTCTACTGCGTTGTACCTTTGGGCTTGAGTCGAAGACTGTTTAAGCTTGTTTACATCCGCGCTACAAGTTCTGGCCTTCCCAAACGACTGATTCACACTTTTCTTCTCAGATCTACCAAATCCCGTCATTGCAAATGTCAACGAAAACCAATTTAAGCAATTGGCGTTCACAACTACCAAAGGCATCTTCCTACATCTTCGCTAATGTGCCTTCTTTTACATCATATTGCAGAAGGATGATGAGGGTCTTGTTTAGAGCTTCCTTTGTGTTTCTTGACAAAGCCTTCCCATCGAATTGCCGTCTTAGGATTTGTATATGTGCTGCTTCACTAGGCTTCACTGTGGTAGATTGTGCCTTTAATATCCTCAAAGTTATAGCTGTCTATTATAACGTTCCGTCTGATTCGGCAATGCTGTGTCCCTTCTTGTTGACACCTTATGCACTAGGTTTTGTTACCAATCAAGATGTAAGTCCATTATTGCCGCTTCTATCCCAATAATTGCAAACGCGCCAGTGACAGCTCGCAGGGGTGTTCCGCGTTCACTATTACCCAGTCAGCTCGTTGACAAATTGTTGGAAGCGTTCACGCAGTACAAACGACGGGACCTGGTATGTCGGCAGGCCTTTCATTGTCCGTATTAAACTGTTCCTTCTGCCTGGGAACGGATTTTCGGTATATATATATATATATATATTTCGAGAGATAATCGAATCAGACCACCATTGTCGGGTCTCTTTTCGTCTCTCTACCACTGTAAATCTTACTCAGAGAGACTCTCTGGATTTCTCCACAGTTCTTCTCTGGGCTCAATTCCTAGTGTTAACGCTAGCATCTGTTTATGGGAGATCCGTTTCATCGACTGGGTCTCGACCCATTGATGTCCCAAGATCCTCATTCTTCTGCCAGCCAATGCCGGGCATTGACACAGTATATGTGCCGCTGTCTCAGATTCCTCCAGGCATAGTCTACAAGTATCATCCTCTATAAGGCCCATTTTCCTTAAGTGATACCTGAAATTACCATGTCCTGTAGACAAAGCCACCACCCATTTCAATGTTCCTCGACTCATGCTTAGAACTCTTCTTTGAGTGGAGCAGGTCGGCCACTTTATTGCCATTTTAGCTTGTCTACATTGTTCCACGGTTGACCACCTTCTCAGGTGTTCTGCCGTGATCCATTTGTGGACAAGCTGTTCAACCATTCCTCTGCCAATTGAAGAGAATGGTTCTGGTCCCAGCAACTTTTCAGTTGACCCCTGTTTTGCAAGGGAGTCCGCCTTTTCATTGCCTTCGATCCCTATGTGTCCTCGTACCCAAGTCAGTGTTACTTCATTTTTAGATGAACACTTATTGAGTTTAAGTACGCATTCCAGTGCCAGTGATGTTGTGATGTTTGTTTGTTCCATGCATCTGATCACCGCCTGATTGTCCAGTGCTATGAGGATATTTCTTCCTTCCACCTGACACTCAAGCAAGTAGTCCAACGCATAAAGCAAGGCAATCATCTCAGCCTGGTATACTGAAGTGTATTTCCCGAGGCTAATGTGACGGGCAAGTTCCAGCTCTTCTGAATAGATACCGGCCCCCGCCCCGCCATCCATCATGGATCCATCCGTGAAAATCACTATTTCACCATTTCTTTTTTCTGGAAGTAATCCGTTCTCAATACGAGTTTTATGATTTCTTTCCATAATACGCACCCTTGTTATTCGATCCATAGGCATGTTTAGCTCCCTAATCTCGTCTTTAACAAGTTCCAGGATCTTCCTATGTCCATAGATCGTACCACGATGGTGCCATTTCGCATCTCGATGCAAGCGAAGTGCCGTTTGGGCCGCTGTTTTCTTAATAAATAAGTCTAGCGGTAATATCCCCATGATGACTTCCAATGCGCATGTTGGGGTTGTACGTATTGCACCTGTAATTCCCATACATGCTAAACGCTGAACCCTATCCAGGTGCTTCCTCACAGTTTTCTGAGAGGCTTTCGCCCACCATACAACCGAGGCGTACGTGATAATGGGTCTAGTTATCATCGTATACATCCAGTATGCTGACCTAGGCGAGAGTCCCCACCTTTGTCCACATACACGTTTGCACTGATGTAGTACCCTCTTTGCCTTCCGGACCTTCTCCTCAACATGGTAATTCCAAGTAAGTCCAGTATCTAGATAGACTCCCAGATACTTAACCTTCTTAGTCATTGTTAGTTCCGATCCGAAAAGTGTTAAGGGCCGAAATTCCAGATTTTTCCTCTTCCTAGTGAAGACTATTAGATCTGTTTTCGCCGCATTAATGGAGAGCCCTTGTTCCAGACACCACCGCTCAACCACTCTGAGTGCATTCCTCATGATATCTGCTGTGACGTCCATGAATTTGCCTCTGGCCATTATTGCTATGTCGTCGGCATATCCCACTGTGTGAATGCCCGTCGCCTCGAGTCTGTCGAGAAGAGAGTCCACAGTGATATTCCACAGTGTAGGTGAGAGAACACCTCCTTGTGGGCAACCTCTGCTAACCCTTCCTCTGAGTTTTGAGGTTCCCGTCTGAATATTAATCGCCCTCGTATTCAACATATTGTCCACCCATCTTACCACCAGTGGGTTAACCCTACGTTTTTCCAAGGCTTGTTTCAGACTTTCAAAGCATATCTTATCGAAGGCACCTTCAATGTCCATTATAGTGGTCATCGCAATGCCCCCGGTATTTAGCTCTTCCTCCGCAACGCGTACTACTTGGTGTAGCGCTGTTTCTGTAGACATACCTACCCTGTATGCATGCTGTCTACTATTTAAAGGATACATCTTAAGCGCAGTACTCTCCATATAGTCCACCATCACCCTTTCCATTATTTTTAACAGGAAGGATGTTAGGCTGACTGGTCTGAATGACTTTGCCTCGGTGTAGTCCTTTTTTCCCGGTTTTGGAAGGAAGACCACATTTGCTTCCCTCCATGTTATCGGGATATAGCCTATTGCTAGGCATGCAACGTATATATTCCTGAGCCTTGGTGCAATTAGGTCTATACCCCATTGCATTAGACCTGGAAATATACCATCCGGCCCCGCAGTTTTGAAGGGTGAGAATGTTGCTATCGCACCCTTGACCGCTTTTGGTGTCACGATCCGTTCTGCTTCCGTCCTATCCATCCTGTTCGCTCCTTGTTTCCTTGGAGCCCAGGGCTGAGCTGACTTATAGCTTCCTGGAAAGTGTACCTCCATTAGGACCTCATTTGTGTGATCCAGTGTTTCCACCATCTCCCCCGCTCTATTACGAATGAGTCCGATCTTAGAAACTGGATCTCTCGAGACAATCTTTTGTAGTCTACTGACTTCAGATGTACTCCTCATACTCGAGCAAAAGTCCCTCCATGACTCCCTTTTACGTCGTCGCAGAGTAACGTTTAGCTCTTTCTTTTTCGCCTTATATTCATCCCATGCTTCGGGTTCTCCCCTCCTCATGGCGTGATTGAAGGCCTTCCTCGCAGCCTTTTTTAGCTTTTCAAGTTCCCGGCACCACCAAGGCGCAGGATCTTGTTTTTCCACTAAAGTAGGTGTACAAGCCACTCGGTACGCAACTTCAACAGCTGATTGCAGATGCTTCAGCTGTGATTCTACATGCCAAGTATTTTTCGGTATTCCGAATGTCATTACATTCAGTTTTTCCTCCAACACTTCAAGGTATTTTATCCTATCTGTGTTCTTCGGAATTCTGATGTATTTCCGATCTTTTTTCCTTTTAGATCCATAGCGAACATCAAATGAAATGGCTCTGTGATCCGACAATGTAGCCTGATCCATTACCCTCCAATTTGATATTCTTTCAATTATCTGGCTACTGCACAGGGTAACATCGATCACTTCCATTCGTCTCACATCGACGAAGGTTGGCTCTGTTCCCCGGTTTAAGATAGCTAGATCCTTGCATGATACAAATTCGAATAAGGCTTCTCCTCTGTGATTATCGTTGGTGCTGCCCCACACTGTATTATGTGCATTGGCATCACAACCAATTATTAGATCCTCGTTCCTGTTCCTGCATGCATTCACCAAAGACTCTAACTCTCTTGTCGGAGGAGGTTCTGGAGAATCATACGGCAGGTATGCAGATGCTATGACAAAACTTCCCGCACCTGATCCTACTCGTACTGTTGCAAGGTCTGGGGCACACAGATCCGGCAATTTATATGCTTGAACTCCGTGCCTCACCAAGATACAGGACCTAATTCTTCCGCTAGTTTGTGCATAATGCAACTCAGCCATGCTATTTGGGAGTCCTCTAATCTTTCCTCTAAAGATCCAAGGCTCCTGTATCAGGGCTATATCAAACGAATCCTCATCAAAACACTTAGTCATCATTGCCGATGCTGCTTTGCTGTGATGAAGGTTCAATTGAATCACCCTCAGCTTTTCCCGGTACGGGCCCACCTCCCGCCCGACTTGTGTTGATCCCATCTCCATGGTGTCTATCACTTCGTCGCCCTACCGGGTGGCTTTCCAGGTTGAGTCTTTTCCGATGATCTTTGGAACTTCACGAATGCTATGTCCAACCCGCAAAAGAGTCTATCTCCTGCTTGTCTAACCAGCCTCGCTTCCTCCCTCGGACACCAGATCGTCAGCTTGGTTCCACCAATTTTTTTGTCATCATATCTTCCCACATGAATAACCCTCCATTTCGAAGTGTCCTTCACACAGGAATTTTGACGACAAAGTCTGGCAAGGATGACATCCTTGCTCACGGGTTCACCGGGAACGAAGATTATCAACCTTTCCACATCCTTTAGTATGTGAAGCCTGTCTATTTTAAGGTTGATTCCCTCCCATAGGTCGGTCATCTTCCCTACAGTCTCACATAGCCACCCTTTGGTTTCTTGGTTTACGCATTTTATTGCTATAATCCCTTCCTCCAAGGTTATCTCCTTTACACCGATATCACCTGCATTTGTCGGAAGTAAGTCAAGAGCCCTCAGCAGAGCATTCTTGAAAATACTCAACTGTGAAGCTTCTATCCCCCCCTCTCGACTCATGTCGGCAACACCCATTTGGAGATCGTTCGCCGCTGTCTGAGCAAAGGTTTTTACACCCTTGTCAACTTTGGCTCTCTCACTCCTAGCGTAAGGCTTTGCAGCATCTGCTTGCTTTGCTCTCCTTCCCATAGCGTGGCTCAGCTTTCGCTTTACCTTGCTTGGTCCAGGTTGCTCGGCCTTGCACGATTTCTGCTTTCCGGGTTGACTAATAGTCCGTTGTAAATGTTGTCCATCCACATAACCACTGGAGTGTGGTACCTGTAGACTGACCCCATATTGTACAGACTGTCCGTCTTCCCTTCCGCCTTCCGTCCCCTTCTTCACAGTTTTAGGTGGATTCATGGTCCCGGAACATTTGAACCGTTTCCTAGATCCACCGTCTTCTGGAGAGGTTTCGGTCGACGTCAAGTTGGCAACCATTTCAGTCAACTCCTCAACCGACTTACTTATGCCTTTAACGGATTTTCGGTAAACCTCACTGTAAAACATTCTGCAAAAGTTGTGTTTTCATATTAGAAACACTAACTCTACTATAAGACTTCCTCATCTCTACAGGTTTCTGTTCGGGTCTTTTTGGCTTGACACGTTTATTTTATTTTTAGTAGAAACTCCGAACATTGTTCCTGGATAGCTCTTCGCTATTTCCTCGATTGCGTTTGTCGATGTTGTTCCCCCTCCTCTTCTGCTCGTAGAGCTGCTTATAAGCCGGCCGCTCTTATCCTCCCCTGCTTCGTAGTATTGAGTCGATCGCAGGCCCACTTAGCGAAGCGAAAACGCATTCATTTGGCTTCAACTCCTGAACCAATTGGACTTTGTATGGCGTCATACCAAGGTCTTTATGCAAAATTCGTCTCAGTGATGTCTCCGAAATGTTCAATTGTTGAGAACGACGGTGAATTGATGTTGATGGCGCTTCACGCACACTTTCTGCCACAGCAGCAATTTTCTCGGGTGTACGCACTGTTTTTGGCTTTTCACGCTTTGGTTTATCGATGAAGATGCCAGTTTCTTTCACTTTTTTCACAAGATAACGAACATACGGAGCTGACGGTGCTTCTCTTCTTCCCAATTCCGTACGCAATTTTCGCACCCATTCTGCAACATTACCATGATTTTCAAAGTAATGTCGCAATATTTCCCAGCGTTGTTCAAGCGTATACACAACCATATTCGTTCAGCGGAAGGATAAAACTAATTATCTGTCAAATCAGACATGAGCTAAGTGTTACCATTCGCGAAATAAGCACTAGTTGAAAAAAAAAAAAGTTAGATGGCGGACCCTTTACAAGCTCAAATTATTGCGCTTTGGCACTCTCGTCTGAGTTCGTTTTCGACTGAAAAAACAAAGAAATCTTCCAGAACAAGCTGGACATGGGAACTTGATATATGTACTTTTCTTCTACCAAGTCGTGGAATGCTTTTTACTCATAAATAGCAATATATTCCCCAGGCTCTGATCCTCAGTGCACTCGCCGTAGTACATTCGGATATTTCGCATCCTTTCTGTGACTGCAAAGTCGCCATCGTTGCAATGCAGTTCGATGCCTTTATTTTGTTTGGCATGACCTACAACACTTGGGATATTGTCGGTGAAGTTAAATTTTCAATTTTTCCGCCTCCTTCCTTGAGTAATTGAGTATCCATAAATCCTTCGTTGATGCTGCAGGGCGCGCAAGCAGGCAATGGTTTCGTGCTCGTTTTTATCTGTACGTCCCTTTTACTTGATGAAACTCATTGTAAAATTGTGATTTTCTTTCTTTTCAGACCGCTCTTATCGATGATAAACCAAAAGACTTTGCCGATTGCGTCAAATGGGCTCGTTTCCACTGGCAGGAGCAGTATTCTAATCAGATCAAGCAGCTTCTGTTCAACTTTCCGCCAGATCAGGTCACGTCCAGTGGTCAGCCCTTCTGGTCCGGCCCCAAACGTTGTCCCGAACCGCTTACATTTGATGTCAACGAACCGTTGCATTTAGACTACATTTACGCAGTAGCAAATCTCAGGGCTGAAGTGTATGGCTTCCCCCAGGTTCGCGACAGGCAACGTGTTGCCGAACTTGTTTCGCAAGTCCATGTAAGTTGTTTATAGAAACGAAATACCTATTCCTTGATACTGAATTGAGATATCTTCTCTTAAAGGTTCCCGAATTTAAGCCCCGTTCCGGCGTTAAGATCGAGGTGAACGAAAATGCCGCCGCCAACAATCAGTTCGACAACGACAGCGAGGTCGACCAGGACCGTGTCAATAAGATTCTCACTGAGTTGACCGCATTAGGCAAGCTGAACTTCAAAATCACGCCCCTCGACTTCGAGAAAGACGACGATAACAACCTGCACATGGACTTTATCGTGGCATCGTCGAATTTGCGTGCGGCCAACTACAATATTCCGCCAGCTGATAGGCACAAATCCAAGTTGATTGCTGGCAAGATTATCCCAGCCATTGCCACAACGACATCCGTCGTCTCCGGGTTCGTTGTACTAGAAGTTATCAAGCTATTACATGGGTAAGTTAGATTTTTTTTTTTAAATTGTTGCGATTTCAAATTGTTTTGTTTATTTGCAGTCAGTCACCGCTTTCCAAGTTCAAGAACGGTTTCATTAATCTGGCCCTCCCCTTCCTCGGTTTCTCCGAGCCGCTAGCGGCCGAGAAGAACACCTACTACGGCAAGGAGTGGAATTTGTGGGATCGATTCGAGGTTAAGGGCGAGATGACCCTACAGGAGTTCCTTGACTACTTCGAACATCAAGAGAAACTGAAGATCACAATGCTCTCGCAGGGCGTATCCATGCTGTACTCCTTCTTCATGCCAAAGGCCAAGTGTGCTGAGCGCATGCCTTTGCCGATGACCGAGGTGGTACGTCGGGTCTCGAAAAAGCGAATCGAAGCCCACGAGAAGTCGCTGGTCTTTGAAATATGTTGCAATGATGAGGATGGGAATGATGTAGAAGTTCCCTATGTACGATACACTCTGCCCTAAGCGGGTGGATATTTATTTTTGTTTTCCGTGGCGTATTTTTATTTTTCCAGCAACTCTGCAAGCCGAAACCAATATAACAATGAAACTAAAAGGCAGTTGAGATATAAAATTTGTCGATGAAATGATTCGTAGTTTTTTTTTTTTTTTTAATATTAGTCCAACATCGCGTTCTTTTTAAAAATATAAATATGTAACATGGAATTTGTGTTAACTATGTGGCTGATGTGAAATCAATAAAATTTAAATATATATTTATACATTGGGGGGTTTTTTATGTTCCCCAAGTGAGATGAGTGAAGCATCTGAAGACTGAAGCTGGAGTACATGAGGATTTTGTTTTTTTCTGGGAATGAGGTGAGTAAAGAGCGAATCCCGTGAATGTTGCCAGTGAAAGGATTATTAAGGCAAAGGGATATAATTTGTATACTACAGAGGCGAAGCCTTTCCTTTAAAACGTTGGCCATACAGCAGAACAAATGAAAGAAACTTCCTCTTCACGTCTCCTGTCACAATTACTTGAGAGCTTATTCTCTGTCCCAAATTGCATACACATGAGTATTGAGCGCCTTTCGACTACGACATTTAAGGGCATGGTGTGTGGTCTTTATACGACTCGGCGTTATTTTTTAAGGCATTATTCACAATTCATTACCCTAACCTCAAAAACTTTGGACGCACTTTACAAACGCGATAAATAACAAATTTTGTAGGACTAATGCTACTAATTGATAGACTTTAGTGTCTACAACATAACACTGGTCTTAAGAACATACAGACAAGAAATGAACCGAGGTTTCAGCACTCATCCACGACACTCACGGCTAATTTCGAGTTACATACTCTCGCGTAATCCAATCTGTCACAAGTAGTTTCACTTCAAAAGAAGAACCCCTCTTCCTATCCAACTCCCTGGAAGGATGTTATTAAATCATATACACTTCTGTCGACCACCCTTTAAAAATGATTCTTGCAAAATTCCATGAAATTCCTTGAAGTCGTTTCCGAAATATTAAACATAAAAAAAAAATAATGCGAACAATTATTCATCAAGTAAATTCTCAAGAAATGACAAATAACAATTGCGCCCAAGAGTATGCAATGTAAATTCCATGAATAGTATGAAATTCACATGGCATACTTTTGCTCGTTATGCGTATTTAGTCTGAAATAGTCTGTACACCCACCCTACTGATATTTCTGGTCGCCTGGTATTTTTTCAAGAATTATCACTCGTTGCAAGTTTCGTATTTCTGTCATTTTTTTGCGGTTTACACAAACACCACAATGTGTTCGCATGCAATTTCTTCAGTGCAGTTCGCATATTCATACACTTGATGGGGGTGTATGTTTTTTTTTTTTTATGAATCTGTTGCAAAATTGATGGCTAGATATTCCAACTGACATTTCTGCTGGACTGGTGTTTTTTTTTTAAAGAATTCCACGTCGATGTGCATGTTGCGGGTTCATTTGGCAGATTCATTAAACCACTCGCGAGCAAAGCAGACAATAGGTGACGTTAATGCAAAATGGGCACCGAAATGTCGTCTTCAAATGGGGCATGACACACGGGACCTGAATAAATAGAAAAGGAGGTGGTGATACCTTTGTCTATGAACGTGGTATCATGCAATGGTTCAGTGCTCCGTGGGATTCAAGACTTGCCGTTTAGAAGACCATCATCTAACATTTATGTAATGAAATATCAGGTGGTCCCCTAAATCATTCTGCAATGTCCTGTAAGGAAAGGAATACGGTCCATTTCATTGTCACGCTTGTAAGGGTCTAGATTAGATTTGTTAACGCGTGAACGTTTCTTTTCGATTTTCCGAAACGTCTGAAGCATCTCAGTCGAGGTTCTGAATATAGATTACCTTTTCGTTCCGTCTCCTTTTAGTAGGTAGATAGGCTATCGTTTCCATAATAAAAACTCCTTGCGCATTTTTTTGTTTTGTTTTTGGTTTTTATTTACTTTGAATAACTAAAATTTGTTGACAGTAATATTCTCTTCAGTAAAATTGTCTTATTTATCAAACAACAGATCTTTGCTGAGTCACTTATTCTCTTACAAGTTCTATTTCCTAATTAAATAACAAAAAAAAAAACTAAAGGCGATACAATTTTAAAAATCTAATTTTAATTACATGGTAGATATTCTCATTCACTCTGCAGTGAACAATGTTAATGAAATTACATTTAGTTCTTTTGAGATTAACATAGTATCACATTAACTTAACAAAACAAAATGGCTGTGTACGGGCTAAAACTTAACATAATTACGAGCTTAAAGATAAGTAAGAAGACACGATCTGAATATATGAATATAGGCGGCAATAATGGAATAGTCGAAATTTCGTGGAAACTAAAACAGTCCATCTCCGTATTCTCTTAGCCGTGTCACAAACACATCTGTCTGTACGAAAGATAGAGGTTTGTGTATATTGGCTTTCGAAAAGAAGGTCGACGTCGGACAACAGGTGTCAACAATGGTATATTGAATGGATGAAGTCCCGCTGCCACCTGAAAAATAAGGTGACAGAAAACAAAGCAAGCCCTAAGAGAACACGGTTGAACACAAGGCAGCGTGTGAAGAGAGCGGTAGGCATTTTGTGAACTTGATTACAATTCGCATGTTACTAGCTGCAGCTACGTTTTACTAAGGCACTATCAATAGTTGTATACAGGCAATTTCGGTTTCGACAGAAGCTTGGGTGTGTATTTAGTTTTTTTTATAATTTAAGGCACGTCCGTGAAAATGTGATGGAGACATTCCATTTCGCCGACCTTTGCTAAGGCGCAGCTGCTCTCCCCTACTCTAAAACCCGTCCAATGCATCTAGGTTATTAAATAGTGTTGAACACAGTTGCGGTCACAGGCTGAGAATTTCGAGGTGGGTCATTGTTGAGAGTGAAGTTTCAAAAAGCGGCAACAGCTACACCCATACTGGTCATGGTCTCTCTTAACATTATTAAACAATTTTAATAAGCACCTAAAACTTAAGATGAAATGCGCGCGACTTAATTGCTTTTTAACAAAATGTACATAAATAATGGAACTATTGTTGCTAGGACACTGGAACTCCACGACGATCTTCGTCTCGATGACGCTGCCGACGCCGACACTGGGAAGTTTCGCTCCGAAACTAGCGGCGCATTTAACGACGGATTCTCGTCGATTTCGTTCGATTCAATTCGAGGACACTTCATCCATTTGTAGGCGGAGAGTTTTGGCTTGTGATGAGCCACACGCATTCGATTGTCGTCAAACTCCCAGTAGGCTAGGTTCTTGAAGAAGTACGTCTTGCCGTTCGAATATTGGAATGCTGAGTCGATGTAGTAGCCAATGCCATCCCAGATGGACATGTCGCGCGGGTAGTCTAGTTCCACTTTGCCGATATCTTCGTCCAGGCGCCAATAAAGTGTGCCACTGTAGAGGTAGGTGCGATTGTTGTGTCCCCAGATGAGAGCTGCATCGATTCTATCGACGTAATGTGGTAAGCCGAGATCAGTGAGTGGCCGGGGGTAACCATACTCCAGTTCCGCCGAGTTGAAAACGAAGAATTGCCGCCCTATAGGGAGAAAGAAATTTTGGTTATGAAACTTTCTATGTAAAGGAATTTTCTTTGTAAAACCAACCTATGAAGAAAACGATCTTTCCACGTTGGTTCTCGTATACTGCGTCAATTTTGGTAAAGTTTTCGGGCAGTTTGCTCCACAGCCGCCTGGTTTCATGCGGGTAGCCTGGATACAGACCGCGTTCTCCAATTCGCCACAAATACTGCAAGAAAGAAAAGCTCAGTCAACCCGGAATTCATATATCTCAGCTCTGATTTGAAACCTTACCTGATCTCTAAATATGAAGAGTTCTCGCCGCAGCATAGATATGGCATCGTAGTGTGTGTTGCAGCCATCTGGTTTGACCTTCTTCGGCCGCATTGTTGTGCGATGTCTGTGTCGCGGCCAGTGGGTAGTTTGGGGATGGTAATACCGAACCCTTGGATTATTGGTTGGCGGAGCTTCAGTTCTTGGTGGAGGCGTTCTTGCGGGCGTCTCGAATTCTTGACGGGTTCTCGGGTTATGATGTGGATTGTGGTTGTGATGTCGTGGGGTGGTCTTCGGATATTGAGGATATCGTGGATCATTTGGTGGGTATCGCGGATACGATGGTCTATCGTTTCTTTCCCATGATGGCCTTCTTCGCGGCTCTTCGGGGTATTTGGGATCTTTTCGATCCGGGTAGTATCGCATTGGTTTGCGTGTGGTAGTGGTCGTTGTGGTCGTCGTGGTAGTCGGCCGCGTTGGACGGGGTCCAGGATTGTAAGGACCCCACTGCTTCTCTTTCGATCCATATAGCTGCTGAATACCCAAACGATCATCTTCGGGCAGATCGCCATTGATTTGATAGCCTTGGTACCAGGGAAACATAATGGCATCTTCGGCCGACGAATGGCCCAGGCCTAGTGAGTGCCCGAACTCGTGAACTGCCACGCCCATGAGGTTTGTTCCTGTAAAAGAAATGAAAAGGGTAATTGTTTAGTAAATGAGGCGAACTGGTGAAGGTGAACATAATAAATCTAAGGAGCTCCCTTCAATTCTGAAGCATATTTGTACGGCTGGGAGTGAACATTCTCATTAAAGGCTACAAAAACGGATAATTCGAAATTCAAACTACGGCACGGACACGGGTATCCGCATGAGCAGACACATGTAAGCTCAAAAGTGGTCCGTAACACGCAAGTCCCCACTACAAAAGGATTCGAAAACCATCAATCTCCACCAACTTTACATCTATATCCTTTAATGCACTGCCAACCACACATGACCATCATTAACGAGAAATATAACTCTCTAATTAAGTTAATCCACACGCATATGTGCCAGTCAGCCAGATCGCATGTATGCTCCGGCTATCCAAAAACCTCCGTCGTGTGTTATATCCTGTTGCCATGCCCTTATCTCCTGGGCAAACCTAGTCAAACTTACAAAATTCAATTACACGTCATTGGTTATTGCAGTGCAGGCAGGCCTATCGCATATCCGGCTGTAGCGATTATGAATTGTCGCCTAATCGCTAACTAACGTCAAAAAAGCGATAAATGGAAACAGGAACCCTCTGATGCCCACGCTGACACCAGCAACCCCAAGTTAATTAACCATTTTGCTGAAATTAATTGCTATCGACAAATATTTAACTAGGTATAGCTTGATGTGTTTGTATAGCCAACCAACAGGGGTACAGGGTCCACAAAAGAGCAATATATTTGGTTCGTACTGGTAAAATGGAGCCTCGGCGTGGCGTGGTATACATTATAAATATTTGCCATGGCCGTCATATAACAGTAATTTATTGCTTCGTTCACCCGATGACGGTAATTGCATTGATAAAGTTTTACAAAAATTCAATTAACCATACACTCTATTCTGTAATTGCGTTAAACTTCAATACATACAGATACACATCAAGTTTGGTGACTTTGATGACTCAAAGTGTATAGGTAGTCATAGCGGATGGTGGTCACTCGATGGTTTTGCTTGCATGCTGGTTTAATAGAGGTTGCTGTTGACAGTTCATAACCTCAATGACAATCTTGTGCCAAATGTTTCGGTTAGGAATATAGTTTTCTTAGATGATGTTGGCATCATACGCTGTTTTTTATTATCAGCGTGATCTGATCCGAATCAGATCACGAAAATAAAACAAAGCGGATCATTGAAAAGTTTAATTTTGGAATTGTGGCAACAGTTGCTTTCAAAAACAAAACAGATAATACAGGGTATTTCAAACTTAATATTGCCACCAGCCATTTATTGCAAATATTCTTCTCAACGTGACGTCACACAAGGCACATGTCATTTCACTTGCAAAGTCCGGGGTGTTACCATATTTGAATCAAATTTGCATAATTTTTCTTTTCAAATATATTTTTGTGAAACAAATTTAGTTATTTTATGTTCAAATATGCAAAACATGAGCAATATTTTGGTGCTAGCACTTGAGTTTATCTTGGCATATTAAGGTGTGTCCAGACCAGCGAAAAATTTCAGAAGTGGTTATGAAATGTGTCTGAAGCAAATCGGACAGATTTTATAAACATTTATAAAAGATTTCTGAAATTTATTTACTAACCGCCGTATTAATAAACACTGCGTAAAAGTTATCAACTCGTTACTCAGCAGTTACGTCAAATTTTTGTATGCTATCTGACGTCTACTAGCTAACATACATTTTGCATATTTGTTTATTAATACGGGGGTAAAGGTTTATGAAATGTTTAAATTTTATCCTGTTTTGGACTAGAAGAAAATAATGTGGTGTGATTATTAGCAACGATTAAAGTTTTTATTTTTGTAATTTTGGTCTCGGCAATCACGCGACACTCGATTTAATTCAAATAATCGTATTAAATGAATCACTTTCTCATTAGGTATTCAAAGCTTTTCTGGACATTTTTATTTTATTTAAAAACAAATACTTAATAATCGAAAAACAGTACTCTCTTTCTGCAGGGAAACTTGTAAAACAAAACTTATTTCCCTTCACGATTGGATAACTGTGAAACATTTCATAAATGTTTTTTTTTGGTGTCCAGATCCAAACCAGCAAAACATTTCATAAACATTTCATAAGAATTATTTTGTTTATTATGTTTTAGAAATATTTATGAAAGATGTAGATATTTAATTGTTTATCAAATGTTTGGCTGGTCTGGACATACCTTTATAGAACGAGAAAAAACAAAATAACTCGAAATACGGATAGGGACTTTATTCGAATGCGAAAAAAATCAATGGATTTTTTGTGTTCCATTTTTTAGTCTGGCAACGTGATTGTGTGGCTATCGTTTACAGGCACACCAACATTTCATGTGCTGTTGCTGTAAGTGCATTAAAGCGATTGATTATCTTCCATTTCTGACCTTGAGACCTTTAGGCCTTTAAGGCGCGACCATAATATAATTACTTATATGAGCTTTAAGCTAGTATCGAATGAGGATGAGAATCCTCTTAAGTTCTATCAAACACTAAAAATATAAATCTCATTATGGCCGCTACAAAAATTTCTACTAAAATCGTATATCGGCTTAAGCTAAATTACTTCCATTGAATCTGAATGCAAAATTCTTGGAGTGACTTTTATTCCCATTTGCGTGAATCTTATGGGCGAGGGAAATATAAGAGCAAACTTTATACAAGCTGTACAGTGACATCTAACGGGCCAGAAAAGTACGTCTCAGTTGCTATTTGATGTTTGGGGCATGTTCAGCGAGTATATACCAACGAATTTTTGACTTAAATCGGGAAAAAATAACGGAGCAGCGGAATATCTCATTTAAATGCGAAATTTTATTGAACGAATTACTCCGTACGACAATGTTCGTACCTAACAATGCGTCAAAATGACATATGCTCGGTTTCGATAAGTTTTCTGTCACTTGTGAAGGAGCTATTGCACTTTTCATATGGGAAAACTTAACAGACAGTTTTTTTGCGAAATCATAGATTTTCATTTGCATTTTTTATACGTCAATTAATTGTGGGATACTGTCACAATTGACAGCAATGAAGGAAACTACAAGTAAAGTTGTTTCATTAGCTTTAGATTGTTTTCGGCTTTATAGTTCTGTCAAAAGATGGCACAGGCAAAGTAGCAAAAGGGGAATCGTATTTTTCCGACAAAGACAACACAAAGTCAGTAATTGAACTGGACGTCGTCCATACAGTTTAGCCTCTCAAACACAAACTAATTTATTACTACTTTAAGACTGCTTCAATTGGTGAGGTTATGTATTAAGGCCCAGGATAACAGCAGTCTGCTATCTATAGAGAGGAACCCCATCTATCAAAGAAATATAGGAATATCACATTCGGATGATTATTTTGTTTTTGTTCTAAAATCTGACAGATTCTGAACTGACAGGTGGATAGAATAGGCATACGACGGTGAGGTGTTTACTATCTACTTTCATGTTCGTTGAATCAATTGACAGCCTTCACAAGTTTAGATAGAGCGGAAGCAAAATCACTGGTAAAAAAAAAAAATATTGTGGAAATGAGAAAAACAATCATCCGTTGATTGAATTGAAAGAAAGCACGTTTATTGATGGAAACGACACGAAGCGACGATGTCAGCTCAGTCACAAAACATTAATTTCGTCGAATTATTCAGCTTGAACTATTTTGTGCGACGGACATACGGATATGCACAGAAATTAAATAGGACTGTACCCATTGTGTCATTTCATTTGCTCTTGGCTTCATGCAGTAATAATAATCAAGTTTGCAATTACAAACAAATTTACTTCAAAGAAATGTCATCTAAAGCTTAACTTAAAAAAGCTCAAATATATATATTAATTCCGTGGGACTAATTTGATTTGCGAATGAAACCGCTACGACTTTAGATTTCTGACTTTAATGGACCATGTGAATGCAAATGACATTCAGCTGAATGACATTAGCATTGAAAATGACCCGACAGTTTTAATCATTACTCAAACCACTAAAGCTCTTCTGCAAATTATCCCCAAGAGTTTATGTAATTATACGTACTCGAAAAGCGCTATAAAAACCGTCTTCCCCCCAAAGACTATACTATAATAGTTCCGCCATTAAGCAGCAAGCTAAACGTCATCAACATAAATATAACCAACTCATCAAACCCAAATAGAGACTCATCTTTCATCCAACAGTTTTATGGCCGAAAAAAAACCCTCCGACTTATATCAGTGAAAAATTGCATTCCTCTTTTTATGATGATAAATTAACATAACTGGCTACATTTAACTTTTTGATAAAACTAAACTCCCGATGATGGCAGGAGCGTCAGACCCCACATAGACGATAGCTCGCTGGCACGCCAATCAATATCAATTAATTTTTATTTGAGCTCCAGTCCCATTTGCAATGATTGATTACCCATAATCGGTCTTCTTCTTTCACATCACATGTACATGTCCATGGCAGGCTATGTCAGTTGTGTCAGATGTAGGTAACACAAAATATATATAATATCACAAGCGCCACGCCCCGAAAAGTCAGATTGCCTCCCACATCGTATATGCGGTTTATCTCTACTCAGATAGGTACACACACTGGAAGTCGAAGCCCACTTAATTTAATGGGAAAAAGTCCTCGAGTTTTTGGTCCTGATAAATTTCCGGGATTAACGCAGTCCAGCCCATCTCTTGACGCAAAAGTAAACACAACGCACAAATTTCGTGTTTACTGTACAAATTATACCACAAACTTCCAAGAGGACACTATGCACACACAACTCGAATGGTGTTCATTAGTGCGCGTACGAGTACACCCCAGCCCACCCACCGAAATATATACTGGATTAACTCACCCTCAGGAGTGTGGGTGCCGTTTAGAAGCCAATTTTCCTCTTCGTCAAAATGTGCATCGCCACCACGACCCTCGCCCGGATAGAATGCATGCGCCAGGACCATGCCGGGACCATCAAAGTCATAGCCGTCACCATGATTTTGCCTGCAAGGGAGAAGAGTTTAAAATCAGTTGGTGTGTGTGTAACGTTAAAAGAATCCTGATTGATAATAAAATCAGGACATCGAAGCATTGCCTTTTAATGCGATGGCTTTGCAAAAGGGGGTCGATCAAAGACGGCGGATCCATAAAAAAATAAAAAAAGGATACCCAAGTGCGTAGCAACCTTCAACCATATTAAAGAGTTCTGGGGTTCTCTCTCTCTCCCTATGGCGTGATGAAATAAAACAAAATTTACAACTCGACGCCGCTTTGATCGATCCAGTCTGATATATTTGGACTCACCTGGCAAAGAGGACCTGAATGTCCGCTTGTTTGCTGTACACTTCGTGGAATGTCAACTTCGAATTGCTCTCCCACACGGCCAGAGCGTTAGTCAGGACACGTCTCACCTCGCCAGCGTTCAGCGTCGACATGGTTTGATTGACCAAACTGCAAGAAAAAAAAAAAACAGTTTTATAAAATTAAATCCTGGCAAACAACTCGTTATTCTGCAAATACAATTAGAAATGGGACTCGAATCACGTGCGCTGCTGTGACATTTTTGTTTATCCAAACATTTTTTTCCCTCTCTCTCTCTCTACTCTCTTTTCTGTATATTGTATTGACACCCAATTAGATGGATGCCTCTTTCATAATCCAAATGCATGCACATACAATCCTACAGTATAGTGGCAGGCTTCAGGCATTCAATGCGAAACGTGCAACTACTTGAATGTCCTGTGCTGGGAGCTGATTTAAAAAACAAAGAAAAAAAAAAACCCAAGTGATGGTAGGACACTGCAACGTGTCGTCTGCATTCGAGTTGTGGATTTGATTCGATTGCTTTCGAGTTAATTTCGAGTAGAGAAAGGACACAACGGAACGTACTGTAATTACCATTGTCAACGAAGGCCTGGCTAAAGAGGGAGAAGGGGAGGAAGAGATCCCGCTAAATAGGGGAGCAAATACCGAGACGAGGACACTTGCCATGCACAAGAGAGAAAACTGAACTTGTTGTGTGAGATGGAGATGACATCTGCAGAGTCCTCAAATTGCGGACTGGGATAATGTAATCTTTAGGCAAATGGTTGTAATTTCTAGACAAGTTGTTGAAATGAAAGCGACGTCTCCTGTCGGCACAAGTAATGACGTTCATTTCAATTTTAAATCAAATCTACAGCAGAAAAGACACAGTTTGATTCTTTGCTCAGACATTTTCGCTGGTTTCTGCTGTACATCGAGTACCGTGTAGAATTTGTCATTCATTACAGTTCGCACTAAAAAGCTGCACATACCGAGGCGTAAGCTCAAAAGCTTATATCCAAAGTGATGCATAAATGAAGAACGGCGGCACGCGGTGAGAGATGTGCGGCGAACATTACTGCTGCACTTTTCACCTTTTGACTTATACCCCACCATCGGCAGGTAAAAAAGAGATTAAGGCATCACCAAGCTCCCAACGGCGGCGTCCCTCCCGAGAGACTAAAACTATCCCCAAAGTATGCTTGTGACATTCTCTCTCGAAAACTAAAAACTAATCCTAATCTTTGGCAAGTTCCACACAAAGTGAAGCAAAAAAAAAAAGGAAACACACATACAAACAAAATAAAATGTCGGTGTCGGTCTCAACCTAAGTGGCACAGGATGATGATAAACTTTTCTATTTCGGGTTTTAGGAAACTTTCACCTTTGCCGGTTGTACTCTGATTTTTTGTTCGTCCCCCTTTCTCTCTCTCTATATCTCCTTTCAACAGAGACTTCTTTAACTTATTCTAATTTGTAAAATATGTACCTATGCTCTATGCATGCTCTGGCCCAATGTACCGCACAACAACAACGGCAGCAACTATTTCAAAAGTTTTTCCGGCCCACCCGGGCCCCGGCAACCACGACGTCTTATGTTAATTTGAAAACTAATCTTAAGTTAGTTACTGCAATTGAATTTCGCCAGGATTAAGTTCTACTGATTTCATTATCGACCTTGTTGTGTGACACTTTGTCTCGGTGGAACGCCGCCGCCGCCGACGTTGGCATCTGGTGTAGGGTAATATAGACGGGTTGACGAACGTGTAACAGCCAAACAAACTACCTACGTTTTTTATGTAAATCAACTGACGACGGAGACGCCTTTTGTCTTTTGTCGTCCATTGTTCTGGTGGGGTTTGGTATTCCTATTCTAGCTCGCTTTGTGTTTTATGTCCTTGTTGGTCGATGATTCGAATATCTTCGGCTTTTATCCTGCGGTAACCAGGGTCAAAGCGTAGAGAGGACATAAGCAAGCAGTTTGAGGTTCATTTGTGTGCTGTGGTCGCCGGGTGAATGGTGAATCCGAAAACCCCAACCCCAGTGGTAACCAATGGCACCCACAATGAGGGGACACATTTTCGTATAAACAAAGGCTTGGTTCGTCCGCTTGGGCTCGTTAAAACAGCAAAAAAAAAAAAAAGAAGTGCCATAATGAATTTTCAACAAGTTGTGTGCTGGCGCTGGGCTGTGTTTTGTGTTTGTGTTTGTTTGTATGACGAAGCCGATATGCCTTAATGCCTATGGGAACGACGCGACTGTAGGTGTGGTTGGATAGCACAAATAGGGCTAGCCATTGGGGCGTAATGCTTTCCACTCTTTGCGCGTCGTTAATGGTTAGTGGTGCGTTTGTGATCATTAAGAGATTGAAAAGTTTTCTCCGGTCCTGTATGTTTTTATATGCGAGAAGGAGAAAAAAAGGATTTCGATTGAAATATCTTACTTCCTATATATATGTATAGTTTTCCATTGATTTGGCGCTTTCCAGCGAAGAAGGGGTTGAGAGTTTGAAATTCCTCTACCAAGGGGTTAATTAATTTTCCCTACTTGTTGGGCATGTTGTTAAAAATTAATTGAAAAAGTCCCTTTAGGCTTTGCGAAAGGACTTCACGTTTTTGTCGACTGACTGCCCTGAATTAATGAGTGAGCCTGAAAGCACACACAAAAATGGATCGTCTTGAATGTGCGGGCGGTAACAGGCGGGGGCTACTATACGTATTCCTACTGCCTTTAGAAAGCGTATAATTGATTCGTAGAATCCCGGATTTTCCATGTGAATTTAACATGGGTCAGTGCTTGCAAATGAAGGCCAGTTTGAATTTTATTAATGGAACATTCATATCCTAATTTATGCTAAGAGATACAGGGACACAAGGACTATTCGCAGGAAGTTCATCTATTTAAGTAGGTGACAGCTGTTGAGAAATGGTTGGTTCTAGTTGTAGCACTCTGCTTTCGAATCTGAAACAGATGAAAAGGGGTTTTTGTTGAAAATTTGTTTGCAGCGCTCGCCTCCGCACTAGTGAGTGTAGGCTGTACAATACACTTCAAATTGACACGGCTCAGACGTTGTGTAACCCCCTCATGATGGAGTTGCTAATTTTGGACCTATAATTTTGTTTATCCAATGAACAAATGGATCACTCTTACTAAGAATTATATAGAAAATCATGCCCACAACTGCCAAACGTCAAATTTATGTCAAACACTATATAAAGAAATTTACATCTAAAAACTTGGGCCTAGTGTCAATTTTGTAACGGATTCTGAAGTGAGTTTGACGTGCTGCTACTCATCTGCATATAGCAGTGGATGAAACATTGAAATTTTCTTGGTAAAATACTCGACATAAGGCAATCTGACAGCGCACGCCTTCTGCCATCAAACTAATTTAAATGTTTCAGACAATGGTTACGTTCAGTAGGTTCGTAAATCTGACAGCTGGATGACACAATTTAATTGAGTTTTTATTTGTCTGGCTGCATTGATCTGAGCAGTTTTTAAGTTGTTGTAAGCGGTGGAGTAACAAGAATTAATTAACTGACAGTGGGTACGTTCAAAAAAACTATTTTTTTTCTTAATTCGGACAGGTGGAAGATGAATTTTTAGTTTTTATTGGTTTTCTTGTGAGCAGTTTTTTAGTTGGTGTGTAGGGTGGAGTAACCAACAAATGTAATCGAAAATTTACAGACTGACAGTGGGGGAATGGTTTCCCAGATCTGACAGATGGATGACGCAATTGCTTTAAGTTATTTATTGGTCCGCACTCAACTGGTGAGCAGTTTTGTAGTTGATATAGGTACGCTATTGTTAACCGAAAAACTTACTCAGGAATTTTTTCTCTGACAGTGGATACGTTCAAAAAACTAGTTCCTAGGTCTGACAGTAGAGTGATGCGATTAGTCTGAATTTTATAATTAGCCTGGATTTATTATGTGCGTGAGTTTATAGTTGTTGTACCTATGCCAACAAATCCACTTAAGATTTTCTTGACTCTTACTACTCAGTTGTCATTCAATTGTGTCAACCCAGGTGATTATTATTATTAAATTGCAATACAAAATAAATTGGCGAGATTTAGAAAAACGCCTCGTCAAACATTTTTTAATTAGAAATTGCAACGTTTTGCGTTCCAATCAGTTGCGTTCCTAGCCAATCCAGCAGTGACGTGCTGTGGTGCTTTCAGTAGGGTGTTCGCTATATTTTCTACAGTAGTAAGATAATGTATTTTTTGTTTTATTCCAGGACCCTACGAGGACGTTATAGACAACGATCCCATTACTACGTTTTTTTATAGGTAGATTTATTTTTTGTTTTTTACTTCTTCTATTGGGAAACAATGTGCTTATTTACAGCAACTCTAAAATAATCAGATAATGTGAGAAAAAAGCAGGCAAGGTCAGCAGAAGACTTTTCTTATAGAAAGGCAACCACGCAACCAAAGCTTGAATTCATACTAAAATTTGGAGAAGGTAGTGTTGGAGTAACATACAAAATAACATACATATTTCCAATTTATCAGCCGAACACAGCTGCCATTTCAAATATTTGAATACTCATATTTTTTGTCAGTTGTTGTCACGGTGCAACCGACTATAGTCTATTCCATATTTTTTTTACACTAAAAAGACCAGAATGGGAATGAATAATTGTATAAAATTCCAGCTTGTGCTTCTTCAAGGTTCTGCAAAAAATAGCGCACCACAGGAGAACGAATCAGTAGGATTTGAATGGGACTGGGACTCTAGCTGTTGTAAGTTGTAGTTGTATGTTGTATCTTGCATGAACTTGTGTTGTGCTTGTTCTTGTTCCTGCACACAGTAGGCAGGCAGTAGGCACGCGGCACAAGCACAAAAACTCTATGTTTGCCATGGTGGAACGAAAACGAAAATGAAACACAAGAAGTGCGAAACGAACTGCAAAGAGGTGCGCTTGATGTAGGAGAACACCAAGCCAGGTAGATTTATGAGGGAAAAGGGTTTTTTATTTTTTATTTTGTAATTTTTTCTGTATGTTATTTTGCCTGTCCACGGTGCTCTAAAGCGAGATGAACACCCCGATGGGTGAGTTTCATTACAACCAAGTCACTTTGACTGTGAATTGGAATTATTGATACAGGGAGATTTGGATTTTGTTTCGATGCAATTATTTCAGCATGTTGATTTGAACTATTAATTTACAAATACTGGTTAGTTAATACATAATTTATTGCAAAGAAACAGAAATGAGTTTCATAATGAACTTAAGTTCAGTGCATTATAATAATGGATTTGGTTAGGGTGTGCAGAGAACACCTGCGCACCTTTGAATAAACGTCACTGCAATCCAGGCAAAACAAATTTAGACATTTTAAAACGATTGGTAGTTCAGGTGTAGGGTGATGTTAGGCCTGTTTGGATGAACATTTAGTAAACATTAGTAAAGCAACGAATAACAAAATCTACAGCAATTAACTGACGCTCCCAAGATTCGCACTAGGTATTAATCTGAAGTTGAAGTAAGTGACTTGAGATCAGCTAAATTCTCAACTCGAGTAAAAATGTTTATGACACTGATACTGGGCCATTAACTTTAAGCGAGGGCCATCTAGGAGAACAATGAATTAAACCAAAATTGGGATCATATTACAAAAAAAGCAACCAGCACTTAGTTACAAATGATTGCATACCTAAAGGCTGATTTGGAGTGAGTTACTCGGAGTTTTTCACTACTTTGTTTGGTTGAGGTTGTTCATTATTTCAAACAGTTTGACACAATTTAAAATCGCACTAAATAAATGTTCGAACAGCTGTCAAAAGCTTTTCATTAAATGCCAATACAGATTTGACACTTCTGCGAACGATCTAGCAATTTATAACAGGATGCCACTTGTCAGTGCAATATACGGTCTGACAAACAGTTTCGCGCAAAAATGTTTCAAAATTTACAAAATGTTTTGACGACTGAGGCAAGTTCAAAGTTCTTTTCAATAAAAATGCCTAACAATTTAATGATGGGATGTCAAAAAGTTATTCCGAAATAGAATTGGTAACAAAACAATGAATCGTATACCTTTAGTAAAAATGTGTAAATTGAGATATTAGAATGAACAACAAAATATTAATCAATGGCAACAGCGAATTGTACTAAAGTTGTAAGTAAGATTAACAAACCAACTCATATACCGAACAGTATTCAAATCGAATGAGATGCACCACCTCTATTCGTAAAGTACATATAGCAACTAAAGGGTGATTTTTTAGCTGGTTTGGTTTTGGCAACACTGGTTTTGACAGCTGACGTGTGTTTAGTACCTTGTGTCACTGTCAAACAGCTTCAGTTTGGTTTGCAATTTAACCATGGATCGTCTTACAAATGAACAACGCTTGCAAATTATTGAATTTTACTATCAAAATTCGTGCTCGGTTCGAAATGTTCATCGCGCGCTGCTTCCATTTTATGATCGGCATTCTCGACCTTCGTTAGATACGAAACTCGAACGTAGTTAAGAGGTACATGCATGGCAAGGAACGAAAAATGGAACAAATTTATTTATTGATTCATTTTCACGAGTGCAATGATAAAATGCAGTTTTATGTTGGTAAATTCGGTATTATTGAGCGGCTGCTGGTTTAACGAAGAAAGTGATTGGGCCTTGTTATTAATCAAATTTAATTTATATACCCGTGCAGACTATTTCGCAGGTCACAATGGACAGTTTTAAAATTTGGCATTGACATAAAATACAAGTTGGACACTAAAAATGAATTTAAGTATCGCGAATTGTTTTAATTATGTTTATGAATATACCTCATCCAACATAAAACAGAGAATGGGTTTATAAATAGTACGTGCAGCAGCCGAAACTTCCATTTTTTGATGTTCAATCCATATGGCGATTGTTGAGAAATACCTTCGCAATTAAATAAGCATGCAATATTATTTCAATTTTGTTTGCGGCTGTCACACACATCCAATCTCAGCAAATCAAAAGAAAGAGAATTTCCAGCTGCACCGGAGAATTTTTACTTTTACTCCATAAATATAAAAAAGTTCTCGGACAGATATAAAATTGCACTGCTATTATTTGTTTTATGAACATTGAATTATTTTTAAAAATATATTTTTACTTACAGACATTGGCACAAAAAAAAAAAAAAAACACTGCACAAATTAAAATCACTTTTTCTCTCGCTGCATTTGCGAGTAAACTTCACCAAAGTATTCTTACCGCTCATTAAAAATATAAATAAAACACATTCCAACAAAAGGAGAGGCAAGTTGAGAAAATAACTTGCAACCGTATAGATGAAATTTTGTCCTGCTATCGCTCACTCAAGGAGGTTGTGATGGATACCGAATGCTAAAACATCACACCCAGGTTGAGTGAGTCAAAGCAAGAAAAAAATGGTTGCATTCTCTTTACCTTCCTTTAAAAGACTAAAGCGCACCGGACGTAACTATTAAAACAATCTAATATCCGCACACTTTGACACTGTCCGAGAACAAGAGCTTAATTAAAACAGTTGAAAGTTTTCTGTTGCACTATCTACTCCGATGCAGCAGGATATATACCCACTCTGCCATACACACACACACACACACACTCTCATACACGCCAAAAAGAAGTATACAATATCGGCTAAAAGCATAAAGTTTGCCAAAGGATTATCCAGATTAGAGGATATTTACCCGAAATCTCGCTGCACAAGTTGTTCACTATCAGTGTTGTCGGTCTAAGCCAGGCGCGCTCACATAAACGGCAACGAGTACGTTTCATCGAAATATCTGAACCGGAACAATTTACGAAAACTGCAGTGGATCCTTTTTTCCGTTGAATAAAATTTCGTTGTGGTGCGGGGGACCTATACTTTACATGCGGCAACACAACGTGACAATGACAAGGAACCGTGCATAACGCACTCCTTTGTCCCATTGAAGGGTTTCCAAAAATAAATTCCAATTCAGTGGGCGAGGGAATGAATAAAAGAGTTTCCAAGGAACATGACATCACCTGTTTGCACTGTATGTCGTTGCCGATCATTAAATTTTTGCTTGGCCGTTTTTCAAATGATATTCATTGATATCGAGCGGAAGGACACCTGCCACCGTAATCTCGCAACACAATAGTATCCAAAGAAAGAAAAAAAAACCCTCGAAAGGCCCACAATTCAATATCGAACAAATGGATTGTGTATGAGTGGGTGAGAGATGGGGAGGTCGGCGGAATATACCACACCTTATGGTATACTGTGCCAGGGTATATCTATACTCCTTCGGTATTATCCACTTTTGTTCGTTCAGTTTTCTATGATGATAATTGGATTCGTGTGGGTGCTGTACTGCAGCAGTCGTAACCGCAGCGGTGGTGGTGGTGCAAACGAGAAACGTGAAAAAATAAATTTGTGTCTCCATCCGGCAAAAAGGTATCCTTTGACGGTTGAATGCACAATCGCTAAACATATCCAAGCGAATGGTATTGGTGGTGTGTGGACGCGTTCAGGGAAATATGAAGAGAAACGTTGATAGCGCCAGCGACAAGGACGATGACTGGATCTGTATCTCTGCATCACAGTTGCAGTGGAGTTTTCTTTTTTTCCTACGTAATATAAGAATCGCTTTGTTGAAAATGTTTGTCGGGAAAATATTCGCACAATAGGATATTTCTGATGGACGAATAAAAAAAGCGAATGCAATTGACTTAACGATGTGCCACTGTATGAATATGTGTGGATGCAGAGTTTCAATTTGATTCGAGTTTGACAGCAACTCGCGTGTAAAATGCTTTTCATTGTTGCTTACAGTAGGAGTAGGAGCTTTTGCAAAGGCGCGTTTAAACGTTATTTTAAACGGTTTTTAAATAGTAGTATTCGAATTTTGAAAACATGTTTTCGAAAGTAAGCTTTGGCTGTCGCAGTAAATTGTTGGAAATTCCTTTTGTCAGTCCTTCATCAAAAAACTCTTAAATATGCTACTATATTACTCCATGTCAAGCCCTATGATTTAACGAACAATTTACATGTATGGGGTGGGTAAATTTTACCTGATGATGATGAGTGTTCCAATTCCTTCTATGTGAATTTAAAAATTTTAAAGGAAATTTTCGGGAAGACTTCGGGATGCTGACATTCTCAAATGTGACAATTTTGTTTGTCGAATAAGCGATCTTGACACAGAACCCTTTACTTTCCATGACGAAGCGCAGTTCGAGTTCAGTTTTTTTAAAAATATTGGATTACCAAATGCGGTTATTAATTCAATTATTAGAATTTATTTGAAAAAAATATATAACAGAGGTAGGCATTTTCATTTCTGATTTTAACGTCTACATGAAGTGGAATACCAATAAGCTACGCAAAGTGAATCATTGTATTGTATTGTAAGTAATAGGCCCTGTACACTGCGACCAGAAGAGATCTATTGTGTTGGCCTCTAATGTTTAACCCAGGGAGCTGTTGAGGCTCTTTATAAACCTCAGCACCCTTCTTGGTTCCATGTTTTCTATATCGGCAGGACTTAGAAATGCCTTTTGCATATGGACCGTTCTGCCCCTTGCCACTGCAGGGCATTCGCAGAGTATATGTTCCGTTGTCTCTTCCTCCTCTCCGCATAGCCGACAGGAGTCATCGTCGGATAGTCCCATCTTTTTGAGATGGTATCTTAGTGGCCAGTGCCCAGTAAGAAAACCCGTTAGTATCCTTAGGTCTTCTTTGTTTAGCTCGAGTAACTTTTTTGCCTTACTACGAGCTGGTCTTATGAATCTTTTTGCTTGTCTCTGTCCTTTGGATTTCGTCCAGTGTTCGGCAAATTGATCATCTTCCCATTTCCTGAATTTTGAGTATACGTAGCTCAAAGGTAGCCCAAAGTAGGGTTCAGGACCAGTGAGCAGGCGTGATGCGCCTCTTCTCGCCAGGCAATCCGCTCGTTCATTGCCATCAAATCCCTCATGACCTGGTATCCAAGCAACGGTGACCGTATTGTCCTTGGCCAGATCTTCGAGGAGATTAAGACATTCCCAAACCAACTTTGACCTGATCGTGTATGATCTTAGGGCCTTAAGAGCTGCTTGGCTGTCTGATAGGATGTAGATGCGGGCACCTTTAGCGCGCCTTCGTAAGCATTCTCGGACACATATCTCTATGGCGTGAACCTCCGCTTGAAAGATGTCTGGTGATTTTCCCAGTGCTATAGCTCTTTGGAACCTAGGCCCATAGACCCCAGCCCCGGTGGCATCATCTTCCATCTTCGAACCGTCGGTGTACCAGATTTGTGATCCCGATGGTATTACGAATTGGTTTGTTCTCCATGTGTTCCTGTCAGATATGACTATCTTAAATTTTCTGGAGAAGCGCAGCTTTTTAAGCATGGTATCTGATACCTTGATCACAGGATCATTTTGGAGCATTTGTAGTACTCGAAGGTGTCCTGTGAGGTTTCCTGCTTTAAGATTTGATATATCAGGGAGCCTGAGGGCACTGAGGCCAGCTTCCTTCTTTACAGCTAAATGTAAAGGCAGAAGGCTGAGCATTGCCCCTATGGCTGCAGTTGGACAAGTTTTCATTGCCCCCGTTATACCAACGCATGCTAAGCGATATATCTTGTTTAATTTTGTTTGTGCCGTTATTTGTTCGGTTTTTGGCCACCATGATATCGCTGCATAGGTGATCATTGGTTTGATGATCGTGTTGTATGACCAATAGATCATTTTTGGTTTTAAGCCCCAGGTTTTACCGAAAAGACGGTGGCACATAAAAATTGCCTTTGTCGCCTTTTTGGTGACTTGATCAAGGTGTGAATTCCAGGTGAGAGTTTTGTCTAGGATTACTCCTAGATATTTTACCTCTCTTGAAAGGTCAATGACTGCGTTATTCAGCTTGATCGGTTTTAGTTCTAGTTTTCTCTTTCTTGAGAATGGTATCATGACTGTTTTCGATGGATTTATGGTCAATCCTTTGTTCTGACACCATTTGTAGGTTAAGTTTAGGGCCCTTTGCATGATCTCCGATATCGTGGAGTCATGCTTGCCCCTAACAGTGATTACTACATCATCTGCATATCCTTGTATAATGTACCCCGATTGTGTGAGGTGGTCTAGGAGTTCATCTATGACTAAAGTCCATAGTAGAGGAGAAAGTACTCCTCCTTGAGGACAGCCCCTAGTGGCCTTTACAGTCTTTTGTGAGCCTCCATACGCCAGATTGATGATTCTGCTTTCTAACATATTTAGAACCCATTTTATGATTAGTGGGGCAATGCCTTTTCTTATCATAGCTTTTTTTATGGCATCGAAGGAGGTATTGTCAAACGCTCCCTGGATGTCAATGAAGGCACAGAGAGCCGTTTCCTTTTCTGCCAGAGCTTTTTCAATAGTCATTGTAAGGCTATGTATGGCAGTTTCGGTAGACTTGCCGGCTTGGTATGCGAACTGGCTCGCATGAAGTGGGTTACCCGTAAGGAACTGATCCCTTATGTATTGATCCAGGACTTTCTCCATGGTTTTTAGTATAAAAGAGCTAAGGCTGATGGGGCGGTATGATTTCGCTAATTGTTCTGATTTCCCACCTGCCTTTGGTATGAAAACTACCTTGACCTTAGTCCAGCTCAATGGTACGTGGCCTAGAGATAGGCTGGATCTAAAGACCCTAACGAGTTGAGGAGCCAATAGATCCATACCCTGTTGTAATAGACAGGGGTAGATGCCATCAGTTCCTGGCGATTTAAACGGGCTAAAGGACGAGATCGCCCATTTCACCCTGTCTCGTTGAAATATCTTTCCGGATAGACTATAATCCCATTTTGATACCGTGAGATCCTGGTGCCTCATCGGTAAGAGTGGGTTGGCCATGTGGATGCATTCTGGGAAGTGTGTGTCAAGAAGAAGTTGACAGGTTTCCTCAGGGGTATCAGTAAATTCCCCATTTTGCTTTTTCAGAGAGCAAATGCCATTTGAGTGATCGCGAGCGAGGACTTTTTGGAGTCGTGTAGCTGCAGGGAGATTTTCTATGTCCTCGCAGTGTTTTCTCCAAGTCACTCGTTTTGATTTTCTCAGTTCTTTATTGTACTCAGTTAGAGCTGTTCTGTATTGGCACCAATTGCCGTTGTTCTTAGCTCTATTGAAAGTGAATCATAATAAAACTTCTTCCTTAAGCGACCCATACACGTGGCAAAAATTCTAAGGAAGTGTGCATACATGCGAAAGACAGTAGAAGACAAGGAAGCAGGCACCAATAATAGCTGCAATTTCAATTGTATAAAAGTCAAGCTTATAGGCTATAGGCTGTGGCGGTACTGATAAATATCTATATTGGGCTACCTACCTTTGGCAACCTGACCATGGAAACACTTTGCATACAAAATTGCCATTGTTACCTATAGCCGATATAAGGTGATGGTTATAGATAAAATTTATTAATAAAATTTATAATATCAAGGTATTTTGACTTCCTAACAAGCCAGGTAAAAGGCGATACCTGGCTAAGCTCTATACCGCCTCGAACACTCGCTGGGGGTATATAGGGCAATGCGAAATTCTAAGTTCAACGCGTAATTAGTAGAAGGCCAGGCGGTGGTAGGAACTACAAATAATGGTGGATCTGAAATCTGCCTTAGTGGTCAGTGTGTTAGACAAAAAAGCGAGTTTTTACCACGCCAACTCTCGCGAATGTCTGACAAATATCCGAGAGTATAACTTATATAAAAGAGCTTCTTAATTAGACATTTAAACTAGGCATAAATTTGTAGATCCCTTCCATTCGTCCCCAAAATGAAAAAATCTCACAAAAAAACGGATGAAAAAGCTAGGCCTAGGGTCCCTTAGATTGCGCCAACTTTTTATTTATTTTATAAGCTACCACTCATATAAGTTTCTTAACAGGGGTCGTCAAATTTGAACTGCCACAAATTAAGTTCTCCATCTACAGAGTCGAAAAGTGTGAATTTGGCCTTAATTCACGAGACAAGGCTTAGCTTGTAGACCGACAACGATATTGAAACATCAAATATACCTACTTTCTTCGATAGACACAACAACAAATCGGGCATATTTAGGACAGAGTCCCGTAGAAGATAAAGAGACGAAAAGCATTTAAGATCGATGGATCCTCACAGGAGACCAGCTCTCCAGGAATGCTTAACTTGAATGGGTAGACGGTTCTTTGATAACTTAGGCGATTTGGCAAAAAATGTTCCTTTCTGGTTTGAAAAGATCAATGAAACGATTTTGTAACAGTCGTCTGTCTTCCAATGTGCTTTAGGGAACAATGAGCTTCAAAGTTAAAATTGCAGATGGTTCATAAAACCCTTCCAACTTAACATATTTTTTCAATTTTTCTACACGGAAATGCGATTCCAAAGCTTCAACAGAGCTTCTAAAATGTTTGTATATAGAGTTAACTAATTGTTGTACTCATACAACAAAAAACTGTAAAAATACGATAGTCGATAGTCCTTTTTAATGAGCTAGCTCTATTTATTTTATAGAACAGATAACTTCGTGGCTACTATAACCAATGTTAAGCTCTGATGGCGTTAGTAGAATGGCTACAGCGTATTAAATCCATCTACGGGAACCAACAAACAATATTTTAGGACATTCAAGTTAGCTATCGTACCCGTAGCTGTTAGAGCCTCTTCAGACTGTTAATGAGTAACCTGTATAGCACAGTCTCTCAGAGAATTTGTAGCACTCATATACAAAACAGATTTACGCGACCATAATTCAAGGAGCCTAGTGTACTCAGTATGGTGTAAATATGTCTCCAAGAGTGTAGAACCGTATGAGGGCTTTAAAATGGCTGGTCGCTAACTTAAGGTGCCTCTGGAGATTTAAAAAAATTTTAAACTTAAAAAACATACTTGATGAAAAAATGTTAAATTTTTAATGCTTCATCTTTATACAGTAGAGCCGCTTAAAACGAACTCAAGGGGACCGACCTAATGTGTTTGTTTTAATAAAAGTTTGTGTCAAGTATACAAACGAGAAACGTTCCGGCCACCCTCAAAAAATAGTGGTAGTATACTTAGTAATTTGTGGCTCCTTTTCGACATGTGTCGTTATAGTTTGTTTAAGAGTAGGTTTAGGTAAATTCAGCTTTTAGTACTTAAAAGTTGTAATTTGGTGGTGCACTGCAAAATATATTTATGAGGAATTGTATGTTCGGTAGTAGTCGACGCTTTAGAGTCAAACAGTTTGACAAAAAGTTGGCCTAAAAATGTATTCTTTATTAGCGAGTTATGCACGACATTCGCTTCTGACTCGTAAATATTTCGATATAACCTTAAAACCTTAAAGCGAACTGGGTCATAAAAGGCGGCCGTTACTGTATCAACCTCAAAAAGGACCTTATTCTGCGAAAAAAGTGTTTTGTGAAGTACAATACCGAAAATAAAACTGCATTCCTTGAAAAAAATTACAAACTGCCAAAACAATTGGTCTTGTGCAACAGTTACCTATTTCCGTGCGAAAAGACCCAAAACCCTCGTGTACAATATTATTGCAACATTTTTTTGTAGCCTGCAATATCGCAATTTCAAAACCCAGTTCATTCTCCCCATCATGCATACATTACCTCCTATACCCTCCCCACTGGTGAATAAACATTTTGTCAATTCCACCAAATTAATAATAATAATAAAAAAACCCAAATTGACGAAAAAAAAAACACAGATTGATTGAAGCGCCCTTATCAATTATTCTCGGCCAATAAATTGAATTCAGCTTCATTCATTTGACGTCAGTCCGCAACACCACTTGAGCAAATGTCGAAAGCTACCCATACAAACCCGCCCCCCCCCCCCCCCCCCGCCAACGACGACGCTTCATTCAGCCAAACATTACCAGTGTTAGTGTGTTCATTCGGAAATTCGATACTACATTTGAAGGATGATTGCCCCTCGGAGGGTACCTCACGAAACTCGATATAACCATCGAAGAGAAAAAAAAAAAAACCAAAACCAGGACTTGGGACAGAATAACAAAAAAAAAAAAAAAAAGACGACTCTCTCAGGAGTCCGAACAAAAGACTTTCTTCGCCATCGTTTTGTCGTTGTGAGATATTAGAACTGACAATCGATTTTGGTTCGAGATTGTCTGTCCTTTTTTTTTCTTCGTCCATTCCTATCTATCGATGAAAGAAAGCTTAAAGAAGTCCTGAAATGCCAGACAGACACGATAAAGCCACAGTCCCAGATCGATCAAGAAACACAAGCAAAAGAGTAAACATTCCCGCTGATGATTTCAGTGAAACTTCCACACAGCCATACCCTCAGCGACCAGTTATACCTACCATCAGCTCCCAATGGAAGCAATTTAAGTGTCGATGGTGGTGGAGATGGAGAACCGAGTGGCGAACTATTCGTTCGTGTCGATTTAATGCAAAAGGATCTGTGCTTCGATGTTTTTTATTCTGCTTTGGCAAGTGCATGTGTGTGTGAAAAACTTATATGGCTGCCTGTTGGCAGTTAACAGCTTCTCATAGCTTACCCCCTTTTCGAATATGATGGCTATCATGTTTTTTCTTCTCACAACCTCCACTCCAGCAACCAAACACAGAGAACGTAGCGTCTCGATTTCATTCCAGCAACGACAACGACCAGTCCACACGGCCAATGGTATAAGTAGCTCCTACTCCGTCCAGGAATTGGATGCATTCATGTGGACGGAACACTACGACGCGGCTATTGAGTGCAGTCGTCGCCGTGCATGCGGCAATCGGGTTTACATATGGTCTTGAAGAGCGCCACTATGCTGCTACTCCTCGTACCCATCGTTAGTATGTAATTGGAAAGAAGCGGACTTACTACACGACTACCAGTCATTCGATATCTATCCATCTTGTTTTTTTTTTTGCTCCCCTCGTCCGATGACACTTTTTGGGCTTCTTCCTTTGTTTACACAGCTATTTGCTGCTCTTGTCGAGGATGACCTCACCATGGACATATTTCCATTTCCACACATCAAGAAGGAAAAAGGAAAAAATAACCTGATACTCCCAAGTGAAGCCATACAGATGGGAGACATGAATCTAATTTGAAGCGACACACTATCGTGCAATCCTTCTACGATCCCTGCCCCAATCCATCGGGTAATTCAAATTCATGATGGGGAGCTCGCTCCCCCTCTTACAAAAATTCGGCAAACCGACCGAGAGAAGTGGACGAATTATTAAATTTAATTAAATATTCAGTGTGTCCTTTCAAGGGCTGATAGAGGTCCTTGAGGATCGCTGAATTTGATTGCAACTCGTTTGCATTTAAAATGTACTCTCATTTTCTTGTTGAAACAGTTCTGTTTTTTCGCCTTCGCTCTGTCTCTTCGCCAAATTAAACAAGACAAAAAAAAGGAGAACAAATCGCAACGTATTTGCTTGTGGAGTATGCAGCACCCTTCGTCCTGTGCGCATTCCTATACTTTGCAAATAATTGAATGAGAGGAATATTTGCGGAGTCTGTTTGGAAATTATATGAAAACATTTGGATTTCCAATTGAAATGAGACAAGAGCCCTCCAGGGAGAGGAAGGGAGCCATATCATCCGGATGGTGATGGCCTGTAAGCCGGCCAGACGAAATACATAAATGTATGTGAACTCTACTCTCGTGCAGGATCAGAGTGGATGAAAATATTTTGTGAACAAATATTGCGATTGTACGATGTACAACATTTGCACTGGGAATTAATTAGGCTTATGGAGTGTGAATCCATCAGGCAGAGGTTCCCACTTGAAACAAAGAATCGATGGAGGTCCTCAGATCAATCGCAGATTAATTTGTGTTTGTTTTCGACGAATGAAATTTGACTGTGAGGCCAATTGGGGGTTGCAGGAGATACTGCCCCAAGGAATGGCGTTGAAAATGAATGATTCGGCCATAGACCGTCTTATAGTTTTGTTTTGCGTCTTTTTAAAGGAGCTAAGTTATGTTGACTTTGCCAACGAATTATTAATGTAGTGACCTATACTCTGACATTTTGTCAGGCCGATTTAATGAGGTCGCAAAAAAAAAAATGCAAACAACTGGTGTGATCTCTCTTCAAGAGGAAAGGTTGCTGCATTTATAGTTCAGAGTTTTGTTTTCGTGTAAAATAAATGCAACGTACAACTAGGCTTCTGCTAGACGTCTTTTTCATCTCATCTTTTATATATGAATCGCTTGACAAGCTAAATCTTAGTCGAACAGCGACCACTCAGACAAAACGTAACCACGATCAAGAACAATCGTGGCTGAAGTTTTTCGATAGTGAAATAAATTTAATTCCTTTATGAACGAAAACGTTGTGAAAGAAATGTCTTACTTAAAACTACTGGAAGAAAATCATATACGACGACAGTGGTCTAGACGACATTATCTTTGAGCTTTTAATGACCATAATCAGCTATTTTCTAAATGACTTCTTTTCGGTTATCGGCGCAATTTATTTTATTTGCGGCGATTAAACCGAATGCACCTTTCAAACTATAGTAACTTTTGCACTAGCAAGTCAGTCTAACTAACCAACGAGAATCATCTTAGAAGTTTGCCTGCTTGCGCTACGCATTGCAACGTTGGACGCACGAAAATGGGGAAAAAAAAACTAAGAGCTGTTCTAACGTTCGTTTCATCAATTTCAGCGTCATCTAGCCGTGATTTATATTTTTTGTACAGCACATATGATTTGCGGCTGCAGCTACTACGTGATTTGTGCATTAAGCTGCTGTTCGTAAGTTAAAGAAGGAGGTAGGAGTCAAAAACTTTATTATTTATTCGAGGAAAAGCTATATCAGGGGATCCTTCTATTAAAGGAGATAATCAGTTTCCAAATCCTCCAATTATAAAAGGTATGGTATTGCTAAGGTCATGAACGATCATAATGACCTATTTTCTGATGAACTTATTTTTGGCTATCGACAGTTTTGATTATATTTTTGCAGAGAGCGGACTTAGTGCAGCTCCGAAACTTCCAACTTTTGCAATGATTTGAAGGTCTATTGTTTTAACAATAATTGATTACAAATTTCAGTGGCAAGTTAAAGTTCATTAGAAGCTACAACCACTTCAATTTCAGCGACATCTAGCATTGGTTTATAATTTTATTTTTATTAAAAACAATAAACATTTTTAGTTTCGACTCTAAATTTTAGTAGTTCACAGTGGCTATATTTTTCATACAAATTTCGCAATTGTGAGATTCTGTAAATTTAAAGTCGAGACTAAAATTTGTTATTAGTACGGCGCAATTTGTATATGCGGGGGCTAAGTGATTAATAAATATATTCGACTACTAATCGAGTGGTAAAAAAAACCATAGAATCCTTCTTCTGAACTGGATGCAGGTCTAGAGATTGCAACTTTGCAATGACTTGCCTGCCTAGGAGATCTATTTTCTCAAAAACGGTCGCCTAAAAAGTTACCGTTTGCGCTTAGCACTGCATTATAAACCGCACTTAATAAAATATAAATAAATGCTGTTCCAGTTTCGTATTGTTAAACGGAGAAAAGGTTAAAACCAACCACTAGAAGCCACAGCATCAGCGCCATCTTGCCGTGGTTTGTTATTTTAATTACTGGACAATGGAGTCAAGACATATTTTACCAAAACAAAAATAAATAGGTGGAGTAGAATCATACCTTCCAAGAATCAATGGCGAATTTGAGAAAAATAGTAAAAAATTGTAAAAGAAATTTATACAAACATAAGGGCCGCATTCCTAGGGTCCTGGCTGGACTACAACGAGATGGTTTCTCAAGTTCAACCAAAGCAACATATGAATTACACGCTAGAGTTATTTGCCTCATTTTTTTTGTTGGATTGTTAATGTCGCTCCTATATTTTTCGTACCCTAATAATGACAAATGCGTTGCTGTCATTGTTAAAATTTAACTATGGCAACGTAAGCCCCTCCTGCTTGGGAGCAACCCTCCTTGACTGTGGTCTGCACTTACTTAAAATCCAATCTAATATTTCAAACGTCAACAAAATGGTGGCAATAAAGGAACAAAAAGAAAGAAAATTACCACCAGTGCCTACGCAAACACTTTCCAAAGAGAGACAGCCGTCAGCTGGCATCTATAAAACTCTAAGGTTTGACAGTAAATTGGTCAATTGCGATGAGATATAAACTTGCTGTTCCAAATTAGGAGCAACGTTTTCCATATCTTGCATGTTTTTGACGAACAAAATTTTGATGCACAAATTAACATTTAAAAGAGAAAGGTTCAATTTGAACAAACAACGTAAAAGTCGTTGGAAAAGGTCTGATGCGAATAAACAATGATGACGCTCGCTGTTGCCACTACCTAAAAGCCCCTGAAATAGGGTTACTAAAACTAGCGTTTAAATCTCAACAATAAAACTCGATTTGCTCAGTTTTTCTTTTGCGTTAGAAAAGACACTCCCTGCACCTATAAAACCCCAACCATAATTAGTCTCCGACTCATCTCCGAGCACTTAAATAAGAGCCAGCTATCGCATAATTCCACTTCAGATGACATGATGCACCACACATAATCCCAGTACACTCACTTAGCATCAGCAAAGTCCCTCCAATGACAGCAATGATCGTCAGCTCCATCATAAACAGAAAATCCTCAGCTCCAGTGCAGCATCTGAACAGATTTGCGGGCCCCCCGAATGAGTTAATTCATCTACACAACTGCACTTAACAGTCAGTGCATTGAGGATCAGAAGTTTTAGGTAAATTACAAAAGCGGATAATAGCACCCACGCCCGACCGCCACACAGTACTAAACGTTTTTGGAATTTCCATCCGAATCCTTATTGGATGTTCTGTTTGAAAATTAAGATTACCCTCTGTATCTGGGGACAATTCGCTTATTTTCTGATTGCCATAGAGATGCACATCCGCCGTCGTATATGAGCCAGGATTAAGTGATAGTGTGCTCTTCGGGAAGTGATAAAACCCATCAGCTGGGGCGTAGCAATGCGGAGAACTCTGACATCCTCAAGGTGAGTGGGACATTTAATGTGAAATCCATTTTAATTACACGAGCAACTGGATGGTGATGGTGACGACGACAACGACAACGACAACGACAACGACAACGACATCGATGATGATGATGGTGGTGGTGGTAAACGAAAGTTTTCCAATTGCCTGTCCCCCATTTATGTAAATCCAAAAGAACCACCGTCTTACCGCTGTGCGAATGCCAAGAATGCCGCCCCATCTCTGCAACCACCTGGCTCTTGTTTACAGGAATCATCTCGAAATGCCGAAAATATGGGACAAAAGGGTGGGGGGGGCAGCAGGATTAGAGATCGCATTACATGTAGTTGCACTTAGCAGATACGAGGACTATCTGAAGTGCAACAGCAGTCTGAACTTTGCAAATCCTTTGGCAACAACTAAACAACCACTTTGAAACTTTTTGGCACGGCCCTCGCACTGCACCCTATCCAAGGGTGGTTAGCACACATGTGTGTATGTGTGTGGGTATTAGTGAGGCAAGCAAACAGGAGCAATCAATTTATAAATGTCAGTCAAAATGCGGTTTTGCAGGAGTGTAATTAATCGATTTTCATTTTACGTGTTCCGAAGCTCCTGGCCATACCGCACACCAGGCAGATGGTACCTACAACAAAGAAAGCGGTCGTCCGCATGTGTGATACATACCAGACTAGACCAAGGACCAGACATACAGACAGACAGACATGTTATACGGCGCCGAACGGACGAGTTTTAATGGATTTCACAAAACACGAATGTGTTCGACGAAGTTGTCAACTTTATTGACGTTTCCCTTGTTTAAATTGAACGGGCTTACATCTTTCAGTGGAAATCATCATGCGCTACAAAGTGACTCTCATATTCGTTCACTTACACCCACTCTATACCGTCATCTCCAGTGATATAGAGAAGACCCAGAAAAAAAAAACTTAAAAACTCTTAACTGGCTAAAGGGGCTGACTCTCCCGACTATGAAAGGATTAGAAAGTAAACTCCATTATTTTGTTTTTCATTACACACATTCGTCTCTATTTCGTACATTTGCCAACCCCCTCCCTTCGTGGATCATTAGGATACACCAGTGATTCACAGTGCGGTGCTTCTGTTTTTGAGTGCGGTTTTATATTCAAAGGATTTCACAAAGAATGAAGTGGCTTCCTAAACTACGTTATGATGGCATGTTTGGGGCCGAATGATGGAGGATTTTAATCGAGTGGGGTGGACGAATGTGTGGTATATATGTTTACCGAAAACAAAACAGATTAATGTTGCCCATTAACATGGAGGTTTTTATTTTTTTTATTTCGTTCAATCTGGAGAATTACTTTTAATGTCGGGGAGACCTTAAGTGGGGTTGAACCAGATGTCTTGTTGCCTCTTGAATGGTGGTTGGTTATTGAGATTGATTACAGTCGGATGTATGCTATTGTTGGTGGGATTATTTTCCAATATGACAGGCAGTTTAATTTCTGAATTCAAAGGAAGTCCCTCGTGTAAGGCGAAGCAAATAGGTCAGGGGTGGAGTTGCTGGATCGAAGAACAAGCTATATAGTCGAGGAATTTTGCCACAAGAAATAAAAACAAATTTAGCCACGCACTGCCCATACACTGATGGAATGGGACAGTTTACCATTTTAGCATAAAATTCGACTATTTCCACGACTGGTGAGCGATACAAGGGAGATTTGGAAACAAATTGCGTCCTTACATAGTTGCGGGAGTGACACATCAAAATTGGTGTCTAACAAGGCCCTTAAACTGAAATAAATCGTTGTCAGCCAAATCGAGCTTGTATCCTTATAGTTCGGTTGACAGATGGAATTTTACACAAGTGGAGTTCGACTTGGCCAATAGTGTATGGGACTCTAAGAATGCTATTTGGCGACTTAAAAGTACTTGGAGGTAGAAAGACCGAAACTGACTTAAAAAAAAAAACTCCCCTGTCTAAAAATCTACGAATCATCTACACGGTTGCTCACAGAGGACATTGGTTAACGTGTATGGGACGCTTAAAATGCCTTTCAGCGACTTAAAAGTACTTGGAGGTAGAAAGACCGAAACCGACTTAAAAATCAAGCACCCGTGTCTACAAATCTACGAATCGTCTACGTAGTTGCTCACAGAGGATTTTGGTTAACGTGTATGGGACGCTTAAAATGCCTTTCTACGACTTCTGGGGGCTTGATGGTAGATAAAGCAATCGAAATGACTTAAAGCCCAAACATCTCTCTCTACAAATCTCTGAATCATCTACATCATTGCTTATAGGATGGCTAACAACCCTTTCGCTGACTTCTGCCTTAAATATTCTACGAAAATCGAACCGCCGAGAACCAAAAGGAATAGAACCGCCAAAAATATTCCCTCCGGCCATAAATCAACATCTGCATCACTCGCCACTCACAAGGAAGGCATCCGCTCAAGTTTACCCCTAAACTACGTGCACAACAATTTGTCGAACAATTTTCAAGCCATTCCACACTTCCTATCCGTTTTGCCAGAAATTCAAATAAGCAAAACCCTAACCGGCTCTTTCCAGGTGGAAAATCTCTTCTTACTCTCGTTCTGTGCAAGCGAATGCTCTTTCGAAAATTTAATTCTTAAATTGCACCAACCACAAGGATTCAGCGTACGACTATAGCGAGCAGGGGATTTGTGTTGGGGGACGAAAACACATTTTTTTGTTTAAGCAGTTCGCTAAACTGTGAATTCTGTTCACTTTAAGTACCCCAAGTGGATATGACATCAAACGGGGTGGAATGGCGAATCTGGATCTGTTGTGCACTTCTATGTCCTCCCCCAACCACCCACTCAGAACATACTTGTCATTTCGTGTCAACAGATACATTTCTCGCTTGCTTGCATGTGTATTCACGAAATTTTTTCTATTGTGCCTCTCTTAGCATAGGGTCCTCCCGCTATTGTGTATTTTGTGTGTGTGTGAATATGGTGAGTGGGTGGGGGAGGATGTGTATTATTTTTATTTCGCATTATTTTATAAGGACAAATGACACACTACACGGCACACAACTCATAAGCTCTTTGTATTATGCGCGATTGTACATGTTTTTGATGATGACGACGACGACGATGAGAAGGAGGATGATGATTATGATGTGAAGAAGACGACGGCACTTATACACAACAAAAGGCGCAAGGACATTTTTATTCCTTTCTTTAGAATTTTTTTTTGTTGTTCGTCCGCTTTTCCTTTCCACCTTCTATACCATGTACACTTGTATAGTGTATTTGTCCTCATTGCTTTTGAATGACAGCGTATACAGGAGGTTACGATGGTATTATATGTATAGATGTATATATAGTTGGGGGTGTGATGGGATAAAGTTTACAACAACTCGTTGTTTTTTTGTTGCTGCCTGTTGTATCTAAATTTCCATTTTTATTGCATATCATCTGGAGCGCGGCAAAATACTTTGCTGAGTTGTTGCTCTGCCCGGACCTGCTGAGGAGGATGCGAGACTATAGAGTTAAGCGTTAACTGATAGAGTCCTTTGCCGGTGGTAGAAAATGTACAACAGGCGCGCTCTGCCAGGGAAAACAAATTGCCAAGTAAACTTGCCGAAAAATTGTTTGCCGCAGATTTTTTTTTTTTTTTGTTGTGTTGTTCACGCTATTTTAGGGACAATTTAGGGATATTCAAAGAAATTTTATCCCTTCCCGGAGACGGCGTCTCTTTGCGAAGAAAGTAATGGCGCAGAGTTTGGCCCTTTCTTGCGCGTGCAATGTAAAGATAGAATATTTTCATTCGCCATGTGGGGAAGTAGGTAGGGTTTTTTTTTTTACGGAACTATGGGGTAGAAATTATTATGAATTTAGATAAGACCGGCATGAAATTGCTCGTGAAATCGATTGCTAACAAGGCGGGAAAAAATAAACAGAAACGAGTAATAATTTTTACGTCTAGCTCGGTCAAGAACCGCGTGTTTCATGGGGATGTACCGGAAATTATATAAAATTTTATCCGGTATAGGGAGGCGTTAGATGAGGAAGGAGTAGTTTATATGACTGTTACTTGGAACTGGTGGTGCCGGGAGTGCAAAAAACCTAAAGCAACTGCAGTGGAAGTTGGAATATCAACCAAGGAAGCCATGTGCATCGGATTTTGTTAACGAGCTAAGCTGGAGCCAATTTGTAATTGATTGCTCAAGAGACATATTAGAGAGTCTTGTGGGTACATCAGTGTTTCAACTACTGCACTCGGAAAACAAATATTGTTAAGCTAAGAATGCTGAGTTTTTTAAACTTGAAGTTCTTTCGTTAAATATTATTTTTGAACTAGTTTTTAATTTTTCAAGGATCAAGTCGTTCATCGTAGGAATAATTTATTCTCTGTAACAATTTTCTTATATCATTACCAACACTTGCATTCTTATACCAAGAATGTTGATACTTGGGTTTATTTTTGAATAAATGAATGAATAATTGAAATTTATTTAGCATTTTATATAGCTATTAGATACAATTACTATTATTGTAGATAAAAAAAAAGAAACAAATTAATTAAACATTTACAAAATTGCATTGATCTACAGGTTACAATTTTTAGAAATTTAATTTCACATACTCTACAACCAGTCCTTTGAAAACTCTTACACTGCAAGCACTTTTAATGTTCATTGTTAAGTTATTAAATAATTTTTAACAAACTGTTGGCATTACAATTGTTTTTTTTCTGAGTGTTGAAAACTTGAATATACCAAAATTCTCTATTACGGACAGCGACCTTGAACGGAGAGATCTCTAATACGGACATTTTTTTCTAACGCAGCAGTTATGTTTCTGTTTTACGTCCTCTTGGTCAAAAAAAAAGTATATCTGTCACAAATAATTTTATTTTATTCCCTACGACGGATAAAATACCTTCGGTGTTCAATTACACAACTAACTGGCGACGATGTCAACGAGTACAGATAACTACCTCAAACTTAACACTAAGAATCTCACTAAGAAATTTACATTTTTGACATGGGGAAATCAAGTCATTTTTGTCAAAGCGGGTACAAATGTGATTAACCGGTAAGCTGCATATGCACGAATTTACCTAAACAAAATCAACTTTCTTTTGGTTCGTATTTTGTAAAAATATGTTTTAAAATAACGCTCTAATCGGTACCACAAAAAGTCGGATATAACCTATTAACATAACAACTAGAGAACTTTCGTATAAAGAAATCAAACATTTTTCAATTCTAAATATTTTTGTAATGACGAAACGCTATTAATGCCCCAAAAAAAATGTCTTCAATTTGACACATCATTTGTTGAGATGCGAGAACCGCAAAAAGCATCAGAAAGTGTTGTCATAGTTAAAAAAGTTTTTAACCTAATTTTGATTGAATATGTTTTTTAATGTTTGTTATGTTTATCGTTTTAAATAAAGTCGCAGACTATTTGTTCTAAAAACATGTATTTTTCCCCCTCGAACAGACATTCCCTTCAGGGGGACAAACATTGTGTCATTGTTCCTCTGAGCCTAAGGGAGCTTAACACTGCATAAATGTATAAATGTAAAGAGCTTAAACTAAGTGCTGTCACTTTATGTAGGATAACCTACTGATAAAGTGATGGATTTAAGGTTTTTTTTGCAGCCGATTCAATATATAAAAACAATTTAAATCCCAGCCCTAGCAAGGAGACAATTAAAAATACAAACTTGGCATATGTGATCGCAGAAGACCACTGGCCAAATGCGTTCACCTAAAGGAATATATCGTGAACGGTTTCACAATTTATTTAAAAATACATAAAGAGGCAGAAAGGAGTCTTTGTTTTAGCCAACCGTTTCAATATTAAAAATGCTTCACAAACTCAGAGCGCGTACAGACTATATTTTACGAACTCAAAATGTCCATATAATGTTCCATATAAAATGACAAATTGTGACTTACAAAATATTTAATGTGAAGGTTAAAAATAATTATTAGTAAGGCCCATAATTTTTTTACCAAAGGAACTAGCTAGCCCCGTAAATTTGCATATCGTTCCCCAATTCGCATAAACCTCCTCTAGATGTTCGCATTTTGTTCGATTTGTTGAGGATTCTTTGAATAAACATCGTGATTTGCCACCTTATCTATTGTGTCCTCTGCTTAAACCGGGTTATATTCCCTCATCCAGAGCCCCGTTAAATTGCAACTTTTAATGAAATGTGTTTGAAGGGGTTTGTTCTGTTTAAGCTTTGGCCGGAATATTCATCTTTGCTGATAATTTTTATATTAACATCCGTGCCGACGATGTTAAGCCATTTTCTCAATACGTGTTTCGCCTGGGATTTTTAGATGAACGCGCCGGCGAACGAAATCTTCTTCTAGAGAAAATAATGCGAACAAAATGGAAATTGCCTAAATGACCGAGGAATGGAAATTCGACAGAAATGATATTTAAAGGGCGTTTGGCTTTAGTAAGTATACCTATTAAGATGTCAAAGTATTGCGCCTTACTAATAACAAGTTTTAGTCTCGACTTCAAATTTACGTAAGCTCACAATTAAAAAATTTGTATGGAAGACATGTCTATACATATTGGGCCTTAGCAATAAACATTTTTAGTCTCGACTCTAAATTTTCGAAGTTCACATCAAAATTTTGCAATTGTGAGCTTTTGTAAATTTAAAGCCGAAACTAAAAATGTTTATTGGTAGGGCTCAGTGACGAAAGAGAGGAAATGTCTTTTAAACAGTAGAATAACAAAGAATGCGGTAACATTTTTCATTGCAAAATATTCAGAAAACTGTGGTAGAAGTAGAAGTGACAACACTCGTTATATTCGAATGAAAACAAATCAAAACAACTACCTTGGAAATTCCAACATCAACAGGAAATAAGTCAGGGGAATCAAACTTACAATACTTCAAGTGAAGAAGTAACACCTATCTATAAGCATTTCGGGGCTTTGTTGAACCGTACTAGGTTACCTTTCCCGTGAGGAGTATTTCAAAAATAAAAATCAAAAATCTGACAGGTCAACTTTGACCAACCAAAGACAAAAGCAGTTTGCCTTTTTCAAAAGCTTTTAGTTAATGAAAAGTACGTGCAGACGAATATTGGTTTTGACGGAGTGAAATAAGTCTCTGTACAGGTCTGAGCAGGACGGATCTAAAGTCCGAGGAACTGGTGGCTACATAAACGTGATATAAGTTAGGTCCATTAGAAATGCGGTCCCACTTTTAGATCGGACAGGCCCTCGAAAACAGCTAAATCATCAGAGTTTCAAACCCCAACGTGCTTTTTTCTTTCATTTACTATATTCTTGTTATACAATTTAGTTTTGATAGACATTTAGCAGTAAGAAATGATGCGAAGTACTTGTTCCACATTTTTCGAAATATATAACTTTGGAAAAGCCTAAGAAGTACCCTGGTGCCTGTCTTGTTCGTACTACATAAGGAGTGTTTTTTTGAGCTTCGATCTCAGCAAAGCAAAGTAAAGTAGGATTTTCAGCACGCGATTACAGTAACTAAAACCGAGTCTCGAAGTGTGAAGTAGAGCGTAGTTGTTGTAATTGCATGATGAAAATCCTACTTTACTTTGCTTTGCTGAGATCGAAGCTCAAAAAAACACGGTTATAGTTGATAAAGAGAAAAATATTAAAGACCAATTATGTAACATCATACGATGCGGAGTACTTCTAACATATTTCGCTGTTACTTTAAGTTCAGACAGGTCTACTAAGTAGCCGAGTTGCAAACCACAATCAATAAGCCAGTCTCGTTTCATACTACATATTTGACGAAAAAGAGGAACATTAAAGACCAATTATTTAAAATCACAAGATGAGGAATACTTGTAACATATTTCTTTGAGACTTTTTGTTCAGAAAAGCCTTAAGTAGCCGAGTTTCTAACCACAATTAGCTAGTTTCACCTAATTTCCTAAACAGTTGAGACTAAAAAGATAAAACTCGGTAGGACATCTTCGTTTCGAACTACACAACTAATTCATCATTCGACTCCTTTTTTACAAATTAAGTTCCAACAGTCACTTCTCAGGATACATTCCTCTCAGAAATGCTTTTCCCTGTCAAGAACTCACCTTGCACTTCGTTTCACCGTAAATTAGTCAATCGGCTACATTTCACGTCAATTAAACGATAAGACCAAAGCTTGCAATTACTGAGTCGAACATCAAGGATGAACATTGACAACTGCTACTGCAGTGCCTGCAAAGTTCTGTCACTCTCTCGAGTCTTTTTCTCCTTCTTAGAGTTAAACAACCCCAAACAAAATCAATGTCGTATACAAGTCAGTATTGCAAGGAGTTCCACCATTTACATCGCCCATCACTTACCAAAACTCAATAAACTTGACTTCGTTTTTCAAACAAAAAAAGTAACCAGCGCTTACCTGCAACGAAAGGAGGAGAGAAAAAAACGATTATCAGTAAATCACATCTATAATCCATTACATAGCAGAGAATCGTACAAGAAAAATCCGGAAATTAAAACAAAACAACATCAAAAAGTGAGAAAAAATAATAAAAAAGGAAATTAACTTCAAATTGGATATAATTCCATTCGAAGAACAAACACACACAGTACAGCTACAGATGGGAGAGGACACAAAAAAATAGATACCCTTAGGCTTACTCGTAGTAGCCCTAATTTTTCAAATACGCAACACACAACAACCAATTCGGCAGCAAATCAGCCATTTTGCATCCGCCTTCTATCACAAATACAGATGGTACACGCTGAGACTATAGATATGTACGAAATCCGAAATATCTTTCTCATTTCCGTCGCTGAATGCGCTGTGATTTCCGGCCACCATATCCTTGTCTGTTGTCACTTGCTGCCACCATACTTTGCCACCTAACCTAGTACCAAGTGTAGGGAAAAACACACCTCCCTCCTCCTCCACCATGTGCCGCAGTCCTTCTTCTTCCCTCGAGCAATACAATTTATTTCCATTTAATGTTGAATAAATTTATAAATATTTAAGCGGTCTAACGCTGGCAGGAGTAGCTCCATCAAATATTTATCCAGAAATGAGAAAGAAACGGAGAAGCAAATAAAACTGCATGGGGCTGGTGGTTGTCAGTTATTGTTGAATGGCAATTGTTACATTGAAAGTTATTACTACCTGCAGGGGGTGTCTATCCGCTGGCTGGCTGGTTGGGTTGTCTGTCCCGAGTGCGATTTAAAGTTAGTTGCCGGCGGTGGTGGTGGTGGTGGTGGCGGACGGTTGCTATGTGGGCAATTATTACGTTGGTTATTTATTAAACGACCAAGAGGATTCTTTTTTTATCCTGATTTTTAATTTGGCCGAATGGAGGTCGTAATGAGCCAGCCAAAGTGGAGGGATTATCCCTTAAGAAGTTCTTAACAGTTTACCCCATGGGGTCACTTCAGAGGAAACATTCAATTCGGATGTCTTAAATTGAGGGGGCTGTAAATTAATTTGCCACTCAAATGCCAGATGGTGGCGGGGAGTGGTATTTATGCTAGAAAAGTGCGCGTCTTTTTTATGAACAGCTGATAGACTAAGTCCACTGCTTAGTGGAATGCGAACAGATGAATTGGATACAAAATTTAGTTCGGAAAAGACCACGAAGTAGTGATATACGAGTTTCAAACCAGAAAATGCTTGTAACCATATCAGAGATGACGAGAAGGAGAAGCCCAGACCAGAAAACTACTTCAGGGCCTATTTCTGTATGAAAAATGACAACAAGCGGAGTCCTCTTTCCACTGCTTTGGATTTTATCATCAACAACAGAGCCCTTGAAATATTTACAGAGAAGATTTAGAAATAAAGTAAGCAATCCACTTTCAACGAGATATTTGTGTGAACAAAACAGAACGGTTTATAGGGTAATCCTCTCGTCATTTTGTTTACCAGGAGAGGAAAGCTTTGGCAGTACTAGGCGACAGAAAAAATGAACAAGGATGTAGTAACATAACATGATGCGGAGTACTTAGAATATTTCTCACTTCCACTGCTAGATGGCGCCACAGTACATATCTCGTCGAAATAAGTCGACGTCATCCTTGTTATCACGGAAAAGAAATGCTTAAGATAGGAGAAGGAATGGACTGAATGCTATCTATGCCTGTTAGAGGGCATTTGGAAGGTCGAGACTGAAATCGAACACCATTGAATTGAAATACAAAGAGATCATCGAACTTATAATAGGTTTGTCCGTTAAAAAATAGTAGCTGGCTTAAAAGAGCTGTACAAAAGAGCAATGTAAAATGCATCTACAAATTCGTCAGGTTAGAAGCTCGTCGAAATTCGAGCTGGCCATGATTCTTTATAGCTTTCCCCTGTAGACTTGTTATTCAAAGGTTCTACAACAAAATAAGCTCTCGGATTGAGAGACCTTTGAAAACAGATAACGAATGACCAATGTACTTTAATCGGTTAAAAATAATACTCCGAAAGCTTTTCAACTGCATCGAACTACATAGGTCCAAAGTTAGAGTCCTATAGGTAACGACCTAGGTGGCAGAATCTATTCGGATGGTTTAAAAGTGAAGACAGGTATGGGCGCTAGGTCGTTACTTCGGGACACTACAAAAAGATGTATCTTGATGTATGTAAAACTCTTTTCAGGAACTTCGGATTGCGGAAGCAGGAGCTGTAGTCAGTTCACTGCTTCTGGACCCAGGTTACTTACAGGTACCGCAGAGGTTAGAGATAGAGGCTTTCAGATGTTAGAACTGTTTCCCTTCATTAGGAGTACCAACTGGTTTCCTAGGCGGCCTGTACCTAGATAGGCTTTGCTTTGTTCCATACAGTTTCACTCCTAAGAGTGGATTCATAATCGATCTTTTAAGCTTCCAAATGCCTTTATCACATACCCCGTCATAGCCTAAAATAAATAGGAACCGCGATATTCAGTGAAATAAAAAACGCAAGGAGGGCGTTCAGTGACATTCACTTCGACGTAGTTTGACTAGGATAAAAATTAGAGATATAACCTATTTATCATCCCATTCCTGACTCATGAGTTGACTACTTCTAAGGCAGACTAAATTAAATTAAAGACGGACAGCTAAATTATTCACATAATTATCTTATTCTAAATGATGTTATGTTAATTTAAGCCATAATAATATGAATAAAAAATCAATCAATCAAAATCAATCAATCAGGATAAAGATATCCTAAGTCGAATCATTTTTCGCAAAATTATCGGTCCCGTTTGTGTTGGACGGTCTTTGGAGGAGGAAATTTAATGGAGAACTCGATGAGATGTACACCGAAGTAGACTTGGTCAAAAAATGTCGCATGTGTCGTCTAAGATATTAAGAACTTCTATAGCGTAAGGCCTTCGACTCCAACCCAGAGGTACAACGCAGTAGAGGCAGACATCGCTTTAGGTGGTGAGCACAAGTGGATGCTTGAAGTGCGCCAAGCTTGAACGCACAGTTCTCAATCTGGTTGAATGAAACAGATGTCGAATGGAGTAAAAAACTTGTCAAAAAGGCGTCGAAAAAGACGTTCAAAAAGTTGATTTGGTACATATAAAGTAGACGGCCTGAAACGTTGTCAGAGTTGGCTTTGCTTTTGAACTTCTCGACCAAAACCTATGGCCAACAATTTAAGGCGTGTAAGTTCTTTCGTGGCGGTCTCATGATGATTTGCCAGAGTAGGGTGACTTTAAATCGCATTATTTGACATCCATAGTATTTAAACTGTGAAAAAATAAATAAATGCCATCTTGAACGTGACAAAGTAGGACATTCTTTAACGATCTGAACTTCTGAAAGCCGAAAACTTCTAAGGTTGTGGCAAACCTATATATGGAGTTAGCAGTAAGCTACATATGCAGTGTTTAAGTGAAGAAAGTCTAACACTACCCAGCTGTTGTGGAAATTAAAAGAGAGCATATTTAGGGTCAAGCTGAAATTTTGTTATTTTCACAAAGATCTCAAACTCAAAACTCAATGCAACTACGTCTAAAAATCATGTAAACGGGCTTACTGCAGTCAGTGTTAAGGTCATGCTCAATCAGTAAACACGACTGATGGACCTTTCGAAGGTTTGTACCTGCCTACAGCTATAGACCTTGAGTAGCCTTTGACATGTCACCATGGCCACTTTATCAAAAGACTCTTCTGTATCTTCTTTACGACCGAAAATGTATGAACACACAAGTGGCTAAGCCTTCTTGCTATACCACTGTAACTGACGCCAATTGAAACAAAGCTAAAGAGAAAGTTGAGTAGATTAATACTGTCTGTTCTGGGGCACTGCTGAACTGTAAAGCAACTCATAGCTCCTTGCAAGCTCAGAGCTCTAGAAGCTCATACAAATATCCAGCAGCAAAGCCGATTAAATATGTCAGTAGGTGGGTGGGTACCTGCTCTACAAAAATTGTCAGAGTTTTATGAAAGACTTACATGACAAAGCCGCTTTCAAGACATAAGCCGCACATGCCCACACACATACGTATGAGTTCCGTTCGGCTCATCCCATAACCGCTCTCTTAATTTTGTGAAGAATTATCGCTATTATCCGACTGAAAATTGCTTTCAAAGGTTCCCATACATTGCGCCATTGCCTCAGACCCATCACCCATCATATTTTTGTCATTTTATACCTACACACTGAGAAAAAAACGAAAGAAAAACACGTGAGTCTGTCAATTGCCTTCCAAATGTGCCCGACACACAGAGCAAGCAAAACGACTTAAAAGGTTATCTTTACATATGCACGCTCGGTTCGTGTAACCCCAATTCAATCGGATTGTTAATAATTTATTACCAACGTTTCCGTTGCCTACCTTTACCTGACTGCACCTACCCTTTGGGAAGAATGCGCCCCACCCCCCGCCACTGCTCAAACAACAATAGTAACAGGGACTCGTTCATCCATGGGCTCACACAAAACAACAATTTTATTGAACAATCTCGGTGGAATTGTGTACCTATGGCAGGCACCAGTCTGTCAGTCAGTGAGTCAGTTAGTCATTCGGCATATAGGTATACAACACACAGGGGCTCTTGCCTCTACTCGTTACTTAACGGATCGATTGTTGTTATATCACCAACAACAGGATGGTGCGGCGGTGGTGGTTCCGGGCGGATGATGGTGTCATCCACCCATGCATACTACATAATAGCATCTTAAATGCCATTTATATAATTTAAGCGTATTACGCTTATTCACAAGATTTATAAATTGATATCCTTGTGATTTCGGGGCTGACGGGGCCCAAACGAAACGAACGAAGAAGAAGAAAGAAAAACTTGCTGAGGGTTGCTGATGGAGCACGGCAAACACGACTGTACGAGTATCAAAAAGGTGATTTGCAGTCAGTTTTTCGTTTGGCTTCCTAACGTTTTGTTACAATTTTTCTGGCTGATTGAGTTTTTCTATTGCCCCACACCCCAAATACTCAGTGGCAGGGATGACGAAGGAGTAGGCACCAGGCTATGGAATATGAAATTGGGCTTACGCACGGCAAGAAACTTAATTAGAATTGTGTATTTTATTTATGTGCGTGTCCTTGCACAGACATGGCAGGCCGAGGTTGCCAAGGGGTGGATACTTTATACATACCTATGCCCCGGAGCCCTGTGCTGCTACCCCGAGCACCAATCAAAAACCCCTTATCAATATGATATCGGAAAAGAGAGATAAATTGCGACGGCGGGATTAATAAAACTCGATAAAATTCTGCACAATATGCTAGACAGATATACATATACGAATACGCACGCGGGGGACTGTAGTCGAATTCGATAAACGCAAATGACTTTTTCAAATTCGTAAGATGTTGTTTGTTCTTTTCGTTTTTGCTGAAGGTGGAACACACACACCATGTACTCAAAACACAACGCAGCTACATGTAACGGAAAAGCTCCATATGCTGCAGAGATAGGAAATAAATTTTCCAGCCCTCTAGGCGGTAGACTTTCGACTAGGTGTAGGTGTGCGTATCCTGCCCGCACTCAATAGGTGTAAGTCGAGGGGGAAGTTTATTTTTTTTTAAATGTTAAGTGATTTTTTGTTACTTCCATTTGCGTTGATGGTGATAGGGGTTGCGATGATGGAAATTGACATTTTGCTACCATTTAGTGCTTGAGGGAAGAAGACTGCCTCCTGGCAAGGGGAACGGGACGAGAGTCAAAATGTCAACTAAATTGAATCTGATGATGAGTGTTGGCAAAAATTGATGTCATCGACGATGGGAGAGGTGTTAGCACACATCAAAATGGCTGTTAATGAAAATACTCGGCCTTTTTTTTTCTTTGAAAAAGTTAAAGTCATTACTGAGTTTTGATGAATAGATGGGCAGAGCGATAGCGACAGACATACACACACACACCCACACATATTTTTTGTAGGTTCATTGGGAGTGGCAGGATTTGGGGGGATGGTTTTCCACATGATGATTTGTGCAGTGGGCCCTTTGACTCGTACCAATTTGAAGCATCTCATTGGGTTGCATTGATGTGTGAAAGCGTTGATTTAGGGCAATTATTTTCACTGTGTCTGTTTGAATAATCTAAGCAGTATCTAAACTTAAGCTCTTAAAATTGATGAGAGAATTTAAGAACGAGTGTCTTAAGAAGTAACCCACCAAGACTAACTTTGGAAGGCAACAAAGAAAATAAAAATTACGCAAATTCCACCAGTTAAACACAGAGAAGGCAACTGGGCAGAAAATAATCAAGGAAAAGCGGATGTATTTGCTGAGTATATCAAAGGGGTCTTTCAATCACATGAAGACAAGGACTGTCAAGAAAGGGCAGACATCTTTAGGTTATTTTTTTGCACTGCGCCACCAGTCGCGAAATTTTGACAAACATCCGAGAGTACAACTGTCATGAAAGAGCTCAATTGGCCGTTTAGACTCGGCATAAAATTGTACATCCCTTCCACTCGAAGAGATAGGGTCATACGAAGCTGTTGCGCTCAATATTTTTCTTATTTTTTAAATGCGAATAATGTTGTCAAAGAACTAATCAAAACCAAAAAATCCCCAGCATTTAATTTGTCAACAGGGGCAAAGCTGAAACAATTCACAAAAGAAAGCCTTAAATAACCTAGCACTGATTATGAATGCTGCATTCGGGATAAGGTGCCTTGTATACCCGGCTAAAAATATGGGGGTGTTTTTTAATACATACACAGTATTACAGGTCTATGCAATACAAGAAATATTGGTCTTCAATATTTCCAATTTATTAAATCTTTCTGTAATATATTTATATTCAAATTTAACAATTGTTTTATTAAAATGCTTATTTTAATACGAATTTTCTGAACTTTAATCTTTAAAGATTAAAATCCAGTATTATATTTTCCTACAATCTAACCCGGTCTATATTAAAATGGTATTTCAATCAAGAACTTATTACAAATAAGTTATAGTTGACCTGAAATATAACATCTACTTTGATTACATGTTAATACGAACTTATTAAAGCCATCAATTTGCATACTTTTGCATTTGGTTTTAATACAGGATCCGAACCAAAATGATTAGATTTAAATATATCGGTATTAGTTTTGAACCTAAATATATTTTTTTGTCGCTTGGTTAAGAAATTAGAGTTAGTTTGAGAGTACTACTCAATGGAGTGGATGATTTGGATAAGGTTTTTTTTTAAAAGAAATAAGTATGTTTTAAAAAATCAAAAAAAAAATGAAAGTCAATTAAGCCAATGAGAATATTCTTCTTACAAATAAGTAACTTTAATTTTAAAGTAAGGGGTTATAAAATGTTCTCTTTTTCTTAAGTTGCATAGCGCAGAGATGTTCCTAGTGGATTTGCTTTTGAAGACAAGGGCGGTCTAGAGATTCGAGTTCATTGCCTCAGAAATATAGCTATTAAATTCTAAAAAGTGAGTAATTGACTGAAGGTAATTCGGGCATAGGAACATGAGTTCTCCTTCATTAAAATTTCTAGAAAAATATACATACCTACTAAACTAAGCACAGCGGTACTCTAGATGACTATTTTCAAAGGGGATAAAAGACCACGAGAATTTCACTACGCTTGACTATTTTCTATATGTATTGTAATGTTTAAGACCATTAAAAACTAGTATTAAAATAAAATATTTTCGGTGTTGAAATATATCGCATAGATATTTTTAATATTCCATGGGTTTATAAAAAGCAAACAAAGTATTGGATTTGAGGTAGGTAAAACTATTATACTTTAATCAGCAGTTTATTTAATTCGAATGCAAATGTACAAATTCTTTGATTTTTCAATATAAATAAGGGTTTGATTTAAATACTTTTGATTGAAACCCATCTTCCTCAATATTAAAATTTAATATTTCAAACATATTTTGTAATAGCAGACATTATTTAAAATTAATAAATCCTCTATTAGTTGTTTAATTTGAATACATTAAATTTTAATATTTTCTCGTCGTTGTCCTATATACAACCCCAAAAATAATAAATTTAACGCCAGGATTTGTAACCGTGTACCTTCACCTAGCAAGTGGAAAATCGTGGAAGTAATTGTGATACCTAAATGTGCATTTTTCCATCAATCAAATCAAATTAAAAATGTACGTTCGAAATTTTGTACTAAAAGAACGATTATCGACGTCGCTCTGCCTATAACAAAATCGCTAATTGCTCAGGGCTTACGTGCCCACCGCCAAATGCATTAAGTCGACAGCCTTGAAGAGTCAGAAGCAGCGAGTAGCAGAAGAGGCGCACTGTTTGACGGCTCCGTTTTTTTTGGGGTATTTTGAAGCCGGGTATATAAAAACAATAGAATAGAGTATATCCGATAAGAATACAAAAACTATCGCCCGAAAATCTCCCCAAAATGATTAAAATGCGGTAATAAGATTCCAAACAATGGTAGCACCCACTTGACCGATAGTATTATCTTCAAAAGGTAATGGACAGAAACTTAAATTTCTAAATAAAACATTTAAACAAAAATATTAACCACCCTGCAATAACAACTTGAAATTTTTCAGGTCACAGAAACATGTGAACAAAAAGTTGCGATACCTATTTTGGAATATGACTGGGAAAACATAAGTCCAGCTCTAACGTTTAAACTCAACTCCTAAAATTACATTTATGTAAGTGGATCAATGCTGACAAGATATAAATAGGCCTTTTTAAACCTTGAAAAGCTGGTGACCCCCTTGCATTATCTGGTCTCGGCCGTTATTCGTTATTTCTCTCGGCGTTATTTAAAGGCACCTCTGGTCACCACACTATTCTGGTTCCCAATGTAAAAATCACGTATGTTAAAAAATTTTGTAAGGCTGGGGCTGTGAATCTATTTGGACGTGTTACGTAAACTTTTTATTTAGTTAGATAATGTGACCTACAAGGTCGGGTGTTCAGAGTCAACTTAAATAGTTCTAGAGTTAAATATGCCTAGAAGTTGATTTTCCATCTTTACTATACAAATGTAGGTCCTGCAACAAATGAAAACTAAGTCCGCGGTCCCACACTTTGCAAGAGTAAAAACTCACACAAGGGAATAGCTTTGTAAAGCTACACCCAGGGTTTCACAATTATTTTTTCATTACCACAAACACTTCAAACCCCTGGACTAATTTTCGACTGGAAATCAGTTTACCAGCTCTAAATCTCAGTAGCCCAACAAATATAAAGTTGCCTTGGCAATTAACCCAAAGCACTAATTCTCGCTGTTTTATCCATCTTCTGTGATAATTTCTGACACAATAGTAAGAAAAATAATGACGACTAAATAGATATTGTTATGCAATCAAAAGTTGTGCGCTCCCCCATACCCATTAGTTTTTATTTTTTTTACTTCTAAAAGCACATGCCTAGGCAGCAGCAAGAGGAACAAAAAAAAAATTAAAAGCATCCTCATTAATATCGAATGCGCAAGAACACCATCTTAAGACACATAAAACGGAAATTCCCATTAGCCAAAGTTCGTCTTTCCAGTTCCTTTCCCCCACTCCGCCGTGATGATTTAAGAAAAAAATTAGTTACAACTTCTCAAATGGGAAACTTAATTTAGTCTCACGTTTTTCGTCGCTTCTTCTGTCGCCAAAACCCACAGAATGGCACGGGAAGATGAAACAATATTCAACGCAAAGTCCCTTAAACGGTCCAAAATGCAAATTCATCACGAGGAAAACGAACATGAAAAAGCACGCGAAGACTGCGACTACGACTCCGACGACGACGGCACAAGTTTAAAGTGTCGCTTCGAAGAATTTCATATTTTACATCAAGATAACATCCGTGTGGCCCTGTCATTATGCCAGCCAGCCACCCCTCACACAAACAGGGGATAGTGTGCTTAATGCAATTAAGATGGCTGAAATTGTTTTTAGACACCAAAAACCTCGTCGAGTTGTAGAATTTTCTCACTCCGGCAACCCCTTCTTCCCATCATCGTGATGAAAGGATCTCAAAGTGCCACGTGAACACATGTTCACAACTTACCCCTGCGATATTCATTTATTCTAATTACCATCATTAGATGGGGGGCAAAGAGTCTCTCACCTATACACGCTGATTGAAATTGAACGAGGACGACTTTAAAGGCCACGACGTTGCACGAACACCCAGCTGCCTGCCCAAAAGTAGACATTAAAATCCGATCACACTCCACGCAAATCAAATAACAATAATGCAACAAATGGTCAATTCTATTCGAGCAGTTCGATTTGTGCCAAAAAAAAGAAGAAAGAAGAATGTAACCAGAAATGTACTTGGCATGGAAATCGGTAAACAGGACACGTGCCGGAATATTGGACTTTAAACGATAAAAATTGTCTTTCGCAGTCGTCGTCGTCGTTCGTTGTTACGCCCGCGTTTCCAATATCATTTGTCAGGCGAAAGAGTCCTTGCCAGAGGGGTGCTTTGTGCCGGAAATAGTAATAACGAAAGGCAAGCAAGAAGGACTGCCTGGATGTGTGTTGTGTGTGCGCGCCTCTTCTGCACACGTAAACGTCTTAAATGTCGATTTGTATGCAAACACTGTCCGTGGTGGCAAATATATCACAGTCATATCACGAGAGAGAAAGAGTGGCCGCGACATATTATTCTATGTAACACATCCCACCAGGCGGCGGGGGAATACATTTTTATTCCCGCTCACTGGGAAGTATATCTGCCACGACGCTAATGATGGCAAAGTGATGGTCTTCATATGTTTTTGCTGCTGCGACACACACGCTCACTTGAAATAGTGTGAAGTGGTGAAACTAATTGGAATGGCTGCCGCAATAAAGTCAAATGCCAAAATGTATAGGGGAAAGTAATAGCATTCGAGGGATGGTCGTGCTCTCTACCGAGCAGGAGTTCACTATTTTAAGGACTAATTGGCACAGTGGCGAAACGAAGCTATATTGATTGCAATTATCTGGCGTTTGCTTTGTTGTTTCGAGTAAATCCATTCAATTGTGGCATGCATCCTACAGCCAGGTGGTTAGGAGTTTTTTCCTTTCCTAATCAATCCCCGGGATTTGTGGACCGATTTCGGAAACCGAAGTTTGGAAAAAACAACCCAAGGAAATTGATTCATCTTAAGAGTTTAGCGGTGCTTCACAGGGCAGTCGTTTAGGGTCAATTTGTTTGATAATGGTTTAAGTTTGCAATTAAAAGCCACGATACGTAACATCGAAGCTTAGCCCTGAATTTGTTCAAATCTGAGGAGGGAATGCTGATGCTCCAGAAGGCAGTTGGTAGGGACCAATTTCTTTGACTATGGTTCAAGATTTTAATAAAAGCATGCGTTGTCAGATTCGATACGAAAAATCGAAGGTTACCCCTGCATCTGTTCAGATCTGAAGCAAAAATGGCGGTGTTCCACAAGGTAGTTATTCTGGGCCAATATCTTTTACCACGCTTCAAGTTTGCAATAAGATTCCGCGCTATTAGAATCGATACGGAATACCAAGGGTTACCCCTGAATTTAATCTAACTAAGGCAGGAAACATCCACAAGATAATTTTTTTAGGGGCGGTTTCTTTAACGAAGCTTATTCCTTAAACTGCTTAAATTTAAAACGAGAATGGTGACGTTCCACAAGGTAGTTATTCTGGGCCAATATCTTTTACCATGCTTCAAGTATGCAGAAAGTATTCGCGCTACCAAAATCGATGTGGAAAACCAAAGCTCAGCCCTGATCTTGTTCAAATTCGAGGCAGGGATGATGGTGCTCCACAAGGTGGTAGTTTATGTTCTATTTATTTTACCACGCTTCAAGTTTGCAATAAGATTCCGCGCTATTAGAATCGATAAGGAATACCAAGGGTTACCCCTGAATTTAATCTAACTAAGGCAGGAATCATTCACAAGATAATTTTTTTAGGGGCGGTTTCTTTAACGAAGCTTATTCCTTAAACTGCTTAAATTTAAAACTAGAATGGTGGCGTTCCACAAGGTAGTCATTCGGGGCCAATATATTTTGCAATGCTGCAAGCATGCAGAAAATATACGGAGGTTACCTTTGGATTTTCTTTCAAATCAGAGCAGCTACCTATCTCCTTCTCCCATGCTACTTTTCAACGTGACAATAAATGGCTGCTTCTAGACCAAAGTCAAGGGTCTATATAAAGTGTAAATCGTTGTCGCTGGATATCAGAAACCCCCCGTTGGAGCCCACAAATCTGGCAACAAACTCCCAACTAAATTGCTACTTGAAGCGCGATGTCCAAATATTTGGGAAAACCTTGGAATCGTTCCTATACCAACGTGGCTCTGTATCGTCAAACAAAGTGTTTGCCATCACTTTGTCCATGCAAACATAACAATTAATCCAAATTGGCCGTTAGAATATCAAATTCCCACTCGACAGTGTGATGACAACAATTAGCATTTAGCACCCTTTGTCAAGCAGTCCAGCCAAGGACCAACTATTGATTTATCGTTCACAATATTCGCTTTTCTTTTTTCACTCACACTCTTGTCGGTGCACTATATATAACTGCAGACAATTCATTCATTCATTCATTTCGGTGTAATCACTTTTACGTATAGCATCCCTGAATTAGTGGCTGTGTCGTAACGGTGTAAATTAGAAGGGCTTCTCGACAAGAGGGCGTCGTTGTCTTCGGCTGTGGGTTGAGTATTCACTAATTGGTCACATGCCGGTCTGCCTCAGATACACAAAGACGCATTAATTATTCAACCGAATTGTTATTGCGTTTACATAGATGCTTAATTCATTAGCTTAGCCGGCTTCATTGGTGGTGTATAGTTCCTTTCCGCACATATATCGGATCAATGTCCATGCCAATAAACTCGGCCATACACGCATAGTGTTTTCGTAATCAATACGGACAATATAGAAATTACCGTATACGTCTAAGGGGGCTTACTACGCCCTTACTGCCGGTCCCTCGTTTAATTTCATTACGTCGAAGGAATAATGCACTCAACAAGACCTGAATGCATGGGATTAGCTGCCGCCTACCTATATCGCACATACACTGCTGTTCATATCCTTGGTGGCATACCAAGTCAAGGCAAGTACAAGAATTTGGTGCAGTTTTAATTACCGGGACAATTGGGATGATACATCGGTTCCGGCTTATTGCCTGTGCGAGCGAGGAGGATGACCATGTATTTGTTAGATCCGGAGGGGCCCAGAAAAACAATAATAATAATTATAATTAAATTTTACAGTCATGTGGGACTTGGTTCTCGGTGCCAGGGCCGACTACGATTATGTCGTTCTAGGAAACCAGATAACTTGGCACTGTTCTGTGGAATTTGTAATACGGGTATTGGATGGTATTCCATGAATTACTGGCTGGAAAAGGATTGGGCGCGCGCTCCGAGAATTCTACAATTGTAAAATATAAATCTATTTCGGGGGGGGAGCGGTGAGATGAAAAACAAATATTGGTCCCATAGACCTCCCTCGAGGACAATAACTTTAATTGGTTGTGGGACGTAGCGAACAATTTTATAAGATGTGCTCTGCTCCTGTGGACATTTTTGCTGGCAATAATCAATTGAATTGCTATTCTTATGAAAATAACTCTTCGTGTGAGTTTGTTTTACCTCTGGAGGTTCGGTTTTTTCATTGTGATCTTATTAGGGCGACAGCCTCTGTTCCCGGACAACTTCCAATTAAATTTCTGCAGTTCAATAGAAGGATATTACATTGGAATGAAGGGGATAACCAAGGGACTCGGTTATTGATTTGCATAGGAGTCTGGAGATTCTAACATGGCACGATGACATGCTGTCGGAAGTGTCTAAATGTTTTGCCAATGCTACTGCAAACTACTTGTTTAATTGTATGTCAATACTCATGCTGAAATGGCGAAACCAATATGTATTTAAATCAGCTGCCAGATGTCAAATTGATTGCACTGCCCGTGCGAAAAACAAATCTCTAAAGAACCATCCTTCATGCATTTAATCGGTGAGGATGCAAAAGAGGTCAGAGGAGGTCCGTGGTCCATAGATATACGTAAGGGGGCTGTCGGCTTAGAAAGCAAAAACCTTCCACACTCTAAAAATTGGTTTGTCAACGTAAACAAGAACAAGAACGATATTAAAAAAATTATGCCACTTTTATAGCTCCATCTCAATAGATCTTTCTGCGACCAAGAAAACTATGTCCCAACAACTGTCATGAGATAAATGCATTTTCGGAAGCGATCAGTTCTAGCTTAGCCAGGTGTAGCATTGTAAAATTGTGGTATCGACCCCCACACGAATTTTACTCACAAATACCCTGAGCGACTATTGACAATAAGTCTGTGTCATGAGATATGTCTTGGAAGAAAAAAATCTCTAAAATAAGCCGAACACTTTCAATTTCACTGGCAAAAGTGACACAAACCTGTGTCCGTGATATAAGCCGCGATATATTTCATGATATATGGCAGCCGAGCCAAGTAGAAGGGGGACAGGTGGCGTAAGCTAGTGGAAGGCGACTGCAAACAACTTTGTGTGAGCAACTAAATGCGGTTAAGACGGGTGTTAGATAAATTTGAATGTGACCAATTATCAAGAAACAGAATTAAATTAAATCTCATGGCAGAGCAAGCAAAAATAAAAAACAACCTCTATACGTTTAATACAAAGATGCGGCTGACTTAAGCTTTATTCTTTTATTTTCAAAGCGTATTTCGTAATATATGTCATGATATACGCGAAAAATGATTAACATGATGAAAATTAAAAAAAAAATACGATTTGTCTCATGAGCGATGAGGGAATTCAACTAAATGTTGAAAAAGCTGGAAGATTTTGGGCGACATAATGAGAACACTTTCGAGTGTCATTGAATCTAACCCAGCGGTAGAAAGACAAGCATCATGCTAAGACTCTCGCAAGCTACTTCTACTTCTCTCATACAAAATGTTCTGAACGCTTAATTAAACAAATCTTGGCAAGTAGTATCGACTGTTGTTTTTTGTCTGATGCAATTTATAATGAAGCCGAGTTAACTCAGTTATTTGTAACAGCGATAGTCATGTGACGTTGTGCATCGCATATGGTTTCGCTTATCGCACCGCTGGGGACAATTTACTGATATCTTGAGGTGAAAAGCACGGCCCAAAATATATTTTCACTTGATTAATACAAAATCTTCTCTCATGACAGAATATATAAAACATTTTAAAACAAAAGTCATTGGTTAACTTTGAGTATGCGTTACACTTGGTACAGTGGGATAAGTCACGACATTTCATGAATAAAGACAGCGTTATCGATTATTCATTGAACTTTCACCCTTTGTATGCATTGACAGACGGATGGGGACCACGGACAAACACCATAACGCCCTTTTCTTGACACAAAACTTCTGTCGTGGGATAAATATCTATCAACACCTAAAGTATTTCTTGAAAAGGCTTATTATAGAACCCCGAAAATCTGACTGATTTATTCTTAAGACACATTTTGTTCGCGATACAAGTCATGAGATATATTTTTTTTTATGAATTAGAACTCCTTCAAATTTTGTGTTTATAGATCTATATGCTATAGATATCATCTAAGTCTTGATACAAATCCTCTCGCAAGAGACAAATCATAAGGCACTGCGTGAGGCACTTCCAAAGCAAAACCTAATGCATAATTCTGAAAAGCTGACACATTTGGTATCACAAGTCAAGTCATGATACAGTATATTCCCTCTATCATGAATAACAAATGCCCGATCACTAATCCCATCAAGTTTTCACACTTTATTCTCTGCGATATGCATGCATGCACACGATATATTGGCACTGACGACAACATCCGATATCAAACTGACGGCGACTCATTCTCCCTGAATCCACTCGAAATCCTTAATTTGCATTGATGAGCACTCGACAAAAGCGCACGACAACGTCGAGGCGAAGGACTATACGATAATGTCTCCATATCCGCCAAAGAAGCGCATAAATATTTGACATCCCCTCCCCCGTAGCACCACACACATTGCGCTGCACTAACTTCATCTGGCGAGGTCCTTCATCTTCGCCCTCGTTGTAGCGTTGTGCTATCCTGCCGCGCTATACTATGCTCGTCACATCGTCGTCACAACCAATTTATTATGCCGAATAAAATTATATGCAGAAAAGCATATTAATTTAACTGTCATTTGTCAGAAGCACAGTAGTAGCAGTGTAGCAAAAAGTGTGTGTGTGTGCACAAGCCCACCCGCACAACCCGCACAAATATTAATGACATATTTCGCCGCCCGTCTCATATATAGGTATAATACGAGAATCCTCATGAATACAACATCCTGCACACAAAACTCCGGTTGGGTCGCTCGGTGGGACTTGCGACGGCGGTGATGGGGCATCAAGCAGCCGCGAACAAGCTTGAACTCGGAGAGCAGCTCTCCAAATATGCTACAGGCAGATGCACTCGAGTGGACGATCAACCCTTTCGGGTCGCAGAAGGAGCGATAACGACAACACAAAAATAATATTTATACATTGTTCGACTGGCGGTGGGTGACTCCTGACTATGGAAAGGATTTCCATATCAAAATCCTTGTAAAACTATGGACTAAGCACTGGCGCCCCACGCTTGCCAGGCGCATGGGCGGGCGATGCTAAATGATTCATTTAGCGACGACGACGAGGGCGACGTTGTCGGCAAAAATGTTCGCAAGGACGATCAAGGGCAAACTAGCTGCAGAAGCAGCCCTTCAAGTAAAAATTGCTTCACTTTCCGTTGTTTTTATATATACCACCGACCCGACATCCTGTGTGCACTTCTTGTTCTCTGTTCTCCTCCCCATTACCACCACCCGTTTGAGCGAGAGGAGTTCAACTATAATAATGGATGCAAAACTTTGAGAACGACACAACCCACAGGTGGCGCGATAGGGTCGGATATTTTTTTGCCTTTTCTTCTCGCAGGGCGACATGAGAAATTGTTTCAATTTTGTTTTTCTTCTTTGGGTCTGTCCAGTGTCCACCCCCTAATAGAAATGTCGACTTCTGTGGCCATAAGTGCGAAATGGACATGTAGGATCATTCAGTGAAAGCAATTCTTTGCAGCAGACAGACAATTCAGCAGCAGCCCAACACTTTCGAGTGTCAAATGACCCCCATCGTTGTCACCCTCACACTGGCACTTGTCAAAAATTAATTTAAAAGTTTAACAAGTTTTAAGTTTTTCGTATTATTTTTCACGGGTCCACCGCGGCTGCCGGCGGGTGGGGGCGTGTCCGAATAATATGTGTGTTATGACAAAAGTTTCACAATTTGTAACACCATTTTGTGTAACACATACTGTTGTTTCCACGTAATAGATACCAACAAAGAAAGAAAATATTTGTTGTTACCACCACATACGAGTATCACTCCAAAGGACACAGCACACGGAGGGAGTAGGTGAAGCCAATATGAGTTTTGTTATTAGTTTCGTGGAAAAACTTTACCTCGAACAGAGGACACATGTCCTTTTAATCAAAATCAAATCGCTGGGAAAATTATATCGATTCCAATTGCATGCAAGGACGAGACACGAACAACCTAAGGGCTTCTCTGATACAGACAGGCATGTCGGCTGGCGGCATCCAATCCAGGTTAGACCGAGTGACAGGCACGGATAGACACTAAAGCCAGCGCTCATCGAAATGGAAAACATTGAAAAGACAGGAAAATTGCTGAGAAAATTAAGGACGTGTTACGTGCTGCTGCTTAGCCTAGGGTCCTTGCTGGCATGCTTGTACCCGCTCTCTAAGCTCGCCGGAGGGCGTGGGAGCTTGACCCAAACACGTCACAAAAAAATAATTCATGCCAGTCTTTTCTAACGTTGATGTTAACGTTGACGAGATATTGTACTTTACCCACCCTACCATGGTCACCTACTTGTTTTCTTTGGTACCCCGCGCTTTACTTTCAAACTATAAATTTAAATTACTTTCTCTTATATTTTTTTTGCAATTACAGGTAATATTTTCAATTTTCAAGTTTTAGCGACTGAATTTTCAAACTCAAATTCAACAAAAAAAAATGAATCGATTACGATGCAAAAACTTTTGACAATTGACACAAAAATTCAAAAAAAAAAGTTTTCTATTGTTCGGGATTCGAACCGGAGTTCCCCGTTTCAAGCGGTGCTTTCGCTGCCGCTATAACCGCTGCGCCAACGGGTGATTTTTCGTCCGATATCTCAATCGTAAATTTCTGCTGGGCCAATTTCTCCTTATTTGATCTTGTCCGGAATTTTAAATATATTTTAGGACCTCCGAAATACGTTAGGTCGGCCAACACTTCCTGTTGGTCCGACAAATTTTAGGGAGTATATGCGAGTTCCCTTTTTCTACAAAAAATCTTCACTATACTATATGCCTATGTCTGTAACATTATGCTTAGTCTTACCTTTATCTAGGATTAGGTTCCCAGCTTTCTTTGCGCTGTTCACCAGCTGGTCGTTCTTTTTCTTTTCCTGTTATTGGTTTTTGTTCACTTTTTTATTTTACTACTAGCCCACAGCACTATTTAACAACTTTCAAATTTATTAAATTCTTCGAGCGCTTGCTCGGCCGTAAATCCGACTGCTTAAAAATTCAAACTGCGAATGGCAGGCCAAAGGAATTTTCAACGACAAAGCCGAATAATTTCCCTTTTTCCTAGTACTGCTGCTCTCATCTCTTGCCGTTTTATTAACTGTGGACCCTCGTTAAAACCGTTTCCATCTCTCTTTTTTAAATCTCTCTTAACTACCATTTCTTTGTGTCAGCCCTGGACTTCTACCTTACCCAGACTTGAGAACGCAACCATAGGTATTTGACTTGGCTAAGTAGTGCCGCAGCGGTCGGACATACAGTATCTTCGTTAAGTGACTTGACAGAATGATCGTTCAGATCAGACTTCAAAACATAATTTATTCTGGTCGCCTTATTATTGTGCTTTGTCGTTGCCATTGGCAGTTCGCGGCATTTGTTTTGTAACACAGGGCTTTTGCTTTCTGCGATATCTAATATTGAAGAATTGCAAAAATTTACGAACCCACGCGTGTGCAATATAAACCAGATCACGTTTGAAATATCCTATTGTACCTGTGTAAAATCTGTAAATTTAGTGCAACTGCTCATTGCGTGGAACCAAACTCTGCCTCATGTGGGTCGCGAACCCCGCTATCCAGCCGGGCAATTTCAGATAAGATTTGCGTAGATATTTATCAAGTGCTCGATACTTTGTGTTATTTTTTTTTTTTTTTTCAGGTCATTGTCGGATATCTTTTGCATGGTATGTGCCAAGTAGCTTGCCTGCTCGTGTCTCCAATACATACATGCAATTTCCTACCACTTCGCGCACTCGGGATTTGAGGAATTTTGGCATTAACTTCGCGTTTTGTCCCTGGAGAAAATTGCTTTGAGCGAAGTTGCGATGGAATACTTCTTGACCCACCTTATAAGTTACTACTCTGGATCTCGAATTGTAAGCTCTCTTAGTCTTTTCGTACGCGTGTGACAGGTTTACTGCCATTCTCTCCCGGTCGAGCGATCTTTTGGCTTCTTTTGGCGTTACCAACATCTCCGGATCAGACAACACCTTAAGTTCGCGTAGTATTTGATACGCTGAGCCATGCGTGACCATATTCTGACCGAAAAGTGCATAATAGGGCTGGCAGCCAATTGATTCGTGTATGTCTGAACGTAACGCACAGGCGATGCTCGACAAGTGCGAATCCCAATCGTTTTGCTGCTCAGCTATCAAAACTCTCAGCTTACTTAGGACGCTGCGGTTGACCCTTTCGGAGATGTTGGCTTGCGGCGAATATAGGGCGGTGCGCACATGTCTAACCCCATACGTAGCCAAAAATTGCTTGAATTCGTTCGACACGAACTGTCGCCCATTATCCGAATGGATTACTTCGGGTGTGCCAAAAGCGTGGAAGACCTCACTCTCCAGATACTGCACAATCCGTGACGAAGTTGCTTTCGGGAGCGCTTTAAGGAAAACATACTTCGTGAAGTGATCTACCGCTATGAACACTGACACATTACCTCGTTTTGTCCGTGGATATGGTCCTAATAGGTCGATGTATACCCGTTGCATCGGTCTCTCGGAAACTATCTGCCTGGTTATTGGGGGACGAAGAGTAATGTTTGGTGCCTTTACGGACTTGCAAATGTCACACACACTCACAAACTTTCTAATGTCCATAGCCATTCTGGGCCAATAATACTTGTCGCGTATACGGGCATATGTTTTTGCAAATCCGCTGTGCGAGCAAAGCTTCGTACAATGGGCCATTTCGACCGCAGTCTGTGTGAGTGCGTCCGGCAGCCACAGGCGCCAAAGCGAGTCCTCATCACCAACTTCCCCGGTCCTGAACCTAATTCTTTTGTATATGTATTTGCCCGATACAACTAGGTCCGGAAGTGCGGATTGATTCCTCGTGATATTCTCTCTCAACTTGGAATAGTTCTCCGAGTCAAACTCTGCCGATGTCAAATCCACTTCCACGCCGATCGACGTCCCTGAAATCTCCTCCATGTCGCCACGCGATAGAGCATCTGGTACTACATTGAGGGACCCCTTCCGATGCTCGATTTGAAAATCGAATCTTTGGAGCTCAAGACTCCATCTCGCCAGTCTACCGCTCAGCTCTTTTTGTGACATCAGCCACTTGAGGCTTGAGTGATCGGTTACTACTCGAAATGGGAGACCCTCAACATAGGCCCTGAACTTTCGAACGCTTAAGACTGCGGCCAGACATTCCAGTTCCGTGACGGTGTAATTTTTTTGGGCTTTATTAAGTTTTTTTGACATAAACGCTATCGGCGTTTCGTTTTGACTCTCATCAAGTTGATAGAGAACCCCACCCACTCCCTCTGAAGACGCATCACACTGTATAATAAACGGCTTACCAAAATCTGGCTGTGAAAGTACTGGCGCCGAGGTAAGTGCCGTTTTCAATTGGTTGAAACTTTCGCTCGCTTCGGGTGTTAATTCGAAATTCTTCTTTTTCTTTAAACAGTCAGACAATGGGGCTGCGAGTTCTGAATAGTTTTTTATAAACCTTCTATACCAACCGGTTAAGCCTAGGAACCTTCGAATTTGTCTTGCGGTCTTGGGAACAGGAAACTGCACCATTGCCTCTACCTTGTCCGGATTGGTCTTTAAAGTACCCTGGCCGACAATATAACCGAGATACTTTATCTCCCGCATGCAGAACTTGCTCTTATCGAGATTGATGGTTAAGTTCGCCCTCCGTAGGCAGCCAGCCACCTCGGTCAGTATTCGAATGTGTGACTCGAAGTCCGCCGAACATATTAACAGGTCATCCAAGTAGACGAAGACATGCTCTCGTAGACGTGAGGAGATCACCCGATCCATGAGGCGACACATCCTTTGTGCCGCGTTGCATAACCCGAAAGGCATAACAACGAATTGGTAAAGAGGCCGACCTGGCACTGCAAATGCTGTTTTGCATTTTGACTCTTCGTCGAGCGGGATTTGCCAAAACGCATCCTTCAGGTCAAGTCCCGTGATAAAGAATGTATCTTGTAGTCTACTCAGTAGACCGTCGATATGTGGCAGCGGGTAAGCGTCTTTTTTTGTCACCGCGTTGACTTTGCGAAAGTCCAAACACAGACGAACTTTCCCAGGCTTCCTGACTAGCACGGTTGGCGAACACCAGGGCGAGTTACTCTCCTCGATTACCCCAAGTCCTAACATGCGGTCCAATTCCTTAAAAACTTCCTCCTGTCGGACCGGAGACAATGGGTAGTGTCGTGATTTTATTGGCACTGCGTTGCCAACATCAATAGAGTGCGTCTCTAGGTGTGTTCTACCAAGGCCTACATCGACGAAATTTGGAAACAACTTTTTTACCGTATCTAAGCGGAGTTTTTGTTCTGCATTTAATTGTATTAAATCTGCCTGTTCTTTGAAATCCACCTCTTCTGGTTCCGACAGGACATCGGTTCGGATTTCGCTGACTTGTGGGATGAGGTGAAACTCTCTCCAGAAGTCCATTCCTAGGTATAGCTTCTGGGTTAAGTTGGGAATCAAGTAGAAAGAAATGGGTTTCGTGACACCGTTTAGCGTAGTTTCTACCACACAATAACCCAAGATGTCGTGAGACTTCCCATCTGCTGTTCGCACATGGTTCTTATATGGGTTCACTTTGATTCCATTTCTTTCCACCAAATCCCAGCACCCATTACCTAGAACAGAGATAGAAGCGCCACTGTCTAGCAAGCCAAAGACTTGTTCTGTACCTAACCGTACGTTGGCGTACATTCTACCATCTGTTTCTGAACAGAGAATGGACTCCAAAATTAACTTGCGAAATTTTTGTCGGTTCCGAAATCGATGTCTACACTTTTGGATATGATCGCTGGCTGAAGTACTATTTGTTCCCATTATCTGAGAACGAACCTTATAGTAGTTCAGCTTACGATCATGGAGGGATTTCAAGGAGAAGGTCTTAATTGGATGACTGTCGGAACTAGCTGATTCTTCTCTTTTTAAAATGTGTGTCGGAGAGGAGCGAGAAGAAGTATCCGGACTTGGTGAACTACTTCTTACTGGTGTGAGGCGCCGGGATTGTTCTGTCCGGAACGGATCTCCCCGCGTCTGGTCTCGTTCCCCTGTTGGTTTCCCGAATGTCTGATACACTCAGGGGTACTAACACCCTTGAAACCACACACAAAACAGAAAAGGTTCCTAATGTGGGACGGACATTGGTAAAACGTATGTCCTGACTGGTCGCAATTCCAGCAAACAAGTGCCGCAGGAGAGACTCTTCTTCTGCCTGGAATCATGGCAGCTACTTCTTCTGCTTCTGAACCCGATGTCTCTGGGTCTTCTACCCTAATCTCGTTCACTTGCCTCGGTGAACTACGCTTGGCCAAGAAACGTTCCGCTTCCCTGGCCTTTGTTCGTAGCTGTTCAAGAGACCTAATGTCCGCAGCTAACAGCACCTCACCCAACTTGTCTTTAGAGTTTGTTCGCACGATGTCAATAAGCTTCTTCGGGTCAAACGGCTCATTGAGACGATCATTCAGATTGATGACTGCACCATAGAAATCGTCGAACGACTCCTTATACCCTTGTTTCCTCGTCAACAATCGCATAAAGACGTCCACATCATTTTCTTGGCGGCCGAACTCCTTTTTCATTGCTGCCTTAACGTCCGCAAACCTCGCAGTTAGGTTCTTACGCAGATACGCCCAAAACCACGAGTTAGCTTTGCCCACTAGCAACGTGTGGAAATTTGTCGTCATTTGCTCGTCGCTATAAGCCGACGAAGTTTGAAGACGGTCGACTTTGAATAGAAAGTCGGAAATGTTTTCCGTCCCATCGTATTTGATGTTCCACCTATCCAACCGGCAGATTTCGGATGCACTACTGTTAGCCCCTGTTCGTGCGTTAGAACTCGAAGGTACAACCGGATTGGCTTGTTGGATATGTGAAGCTACGTTAATATGCGCCTGGTCACCCATTGGTGCAGGTTGTTGGATATTTCCACTTAGGTTGTTGCCTTGCAGTGGGACTTGGCTGACTCTGACTTCCAAACTTTTCAGGACCTTTGACATAACCACATCGAATTGTTGGAAGAAATGGATTTGGTTGATCATTAAAGTTTTGTCAATTCGGTCAGCTAGGCTGTTGACATCACAGTTACCTGCATTCTCAACCGGACCTGGCGATGGGCCTGCTGCTTCTTCACCGCAATTGGCGGTGGGAACTTGCTGTTCCTCTTCGGACATCGTCGCGGTCGAGTTGACTACGGTCGAATTCAATTCCTGTGAGTAGTTGAATGAACGATCAAAATTGAAGCGATCAATTGTGCTGTTAAAACGTCCAGCAAACCTTTCGAAACTCGCTGCTGAGGTGGTGGGAAATCGATAGGAGTCGTTTGGTACGGGTTCTACTCTATCTTCTCCACTCATAACCGAAACTAATAGTTCCTACTACTGATTGGATTCTAATTCAATTGAGTAGGATCAATCACCGAAGTCAGAAAAATAAAAAAAAAATATAAAAAAAATGTATCCCGCAATTAATGATACAATGACAATTATTACCAGAGTGTGAGAACAAAAAAAAACTCAACAGGAACAGTAAAAAAAATATGAAATGGTATGTATAAGTGTCTACTCGCGTGGAGGTAACAATCTAAATTAATGTATATTATTAAAATCAGATTCAATATATTTAACAGGTTGAGGATGAGGATTGCGGCTGAGAAAAGATACTGCTGGGGAAAGGTGAGGATGCCGAAGTACTACGAGCCAGAAAAAAATGAAAAAAAATTTAAACAATCTATATTACACGGTGAAATTTTAAGAAGCTACTTTATTCAAATTAATAAATAACTAACATTTCCTTTCAGGGCTCCTGCAACCAGATTTTCTAGTCGCAGCAGACTCTTATCGTACTATTAGCGCGAAACTAACTTTGATGGATCTTCCAGAAGACAAATTTAAAGATATCTCCGAGGCTCATCAAAAAACAAATATTGTATGTGTTTGTGGGTACGGGACGTGTGTGAACCTGCTTTGCAGATTCCCACATGACTCAGGACACCCTAGAACACATTTTAAGACGTTTGACACCACCCGCATCATCGCAGCGCGATACCGAATGCTCATCATTCAGTCATCGGGACTTATGACGTAGATGGAGTCAATTGTTGTTAAATCAAAAAAAAATCAAAAAAAAACATGGTATCAAAGAAAATGAAAGGCTCAAAATCAAAAAAAAATTTCGCTATGCTACTATAGCGAGCTATGCGTTGTGGATGCCTTTTTCGTCGAAGACATCGTCCTTCATAACATGCACGTGGGGCGCCATTTTGTTACGTGCTGCTGCTTAGCCTAGGGTCCTTGCTGGCATGCTTGTACCCGCTCTCTAAGCTCGCCGGAGGGCGTGGGAGCTTGACCCAAACACGTCACAAAAAAATAATTCATGCCAGTCTTTTCTAACGTTGAGGTGATGTTAACGTTGACGAGATATTGTACTTTACCCACCCTACCATGGTCACCTACTTGTTTTCTTTGGTACCCCGCGCTTTACTTTCAAACTATAAATTTAAATTACTTTCTCTTATATTTTTTTTGCAATTACAGGTAATATTTTCAATTTTCAAGTTTTAGCGACTGAATTTTCAAACTCAAATTCAACAAAAAAAAATGAATCGATTACGATGCAAAAACTTTTGACAATTGACACAAAAATTCAAAAAAAAAAGTTTTCTATTGTTCGGGATTCGAACCGGAGTTCCCCGTTTCAAGCGGTGCTTTCGCTGCCGCTATAACCGCTGCGCCAACGGGTGATTTTTCGTCCGATATCTCAATCGTAAATTTCTGCTGGGCCAATTTCTCCTTATTTGATCTTGTCCGGAATTTTAAATATATTTTAGGACCTCCGAAATACGTTAGGTCGGCCAACACTTCCTGTTGGTCCGACAAATTTTAGGGAGTATATGCGAGTTCCCTTTTTCTACAAAAAATCTTCACTATACTATATGCCTATGTCTGTAACATTATGCTTAGTCTTACCTTTATCTAGGATTAGGTTCCCAGCTTTCTTTGCGCTGTTCACCAGCTGGTCGTTCTTTTTCTTTTCCTGTTATTGGTTTTTGTTCACTTTTTTATTTTACTACTAGCCCACAGCACTATTTAACAACTTTCAAATTTATTAAATTCTTCGAGCGCTTGCTCGGCCGTAAATCCGACTGCTTAAAAATTCAAACTGCGAATGGCAGGCCAAAGGAATTTTCAACGACAAAGCCGAATAATTTCCCTTTTTCCTAGTACTGCTGCTCTCATCTCTTGCCGTTTTATTAACTGTGGACCCTCGTTAAAACCGTTTCCATCTCTCTTTTTTAAATCTCTCTTAACTACCATTTCTTTGTGTCAGCCCTGGACTTCTACCTTACCCAGACTTGAGAACGCAACCATAGGTATTTGACTTGGCTAAGTAGTGCCGCAGCGGTCGGACATACAGTATCTTCGTTAAGTGACTTGACAGAATGATCGTTCAGATCAGACTTCAAAACATAATTTATTCTGGTCGCCTTATTATTGTGCTTTGTCGTTGCCATTGGCAGTTCGCGGCATTTGTTTTGTAACAGACGCACAAGTTTGATTTCAACTTCCGAGCACAAGACGGCGGCGGAAGGACGACGTAATAATGTGGTTTATAATCCAGACCGAATGAAACAAATCACACAAGGGAAGTAGTCCACCGCAGTCACATTTGGGATAAGAGCAAACAAAAAAAAAACAAATAAAAACACAAGACGAAAATATGTATGCATATCCCATGGGAGCATGACTTCTTCTGTACTTCGGTTCACATGGAGCAGCAATGGAACATGGAATTTAGATTCGAGCCAATTGAAAGCAATCGAACGACTCTGTGCGCGGAAAACTGTCGCCACAGATACAGAGCAATTGACATCAATTAGTTGCGATTTAGCGAGGATGTTTGCTCGCGAGTTAGTTGTTTGAACTTTTAATGGGGGGACGTAGGATGTGCGCTAGCTGTGTATAGGACTCACTGGGGGCAAGCAGTTACTCTACACAAGTTCGGATTGAATTCAATTGAAATGGCGAGTTTGAGATTTTTTTTGTTGTTTTTTTTTACCACTTACTTTGTGCTTGTAGAATGGACTTTGGTTTGGCATGGGACAGTTTTTTGTCACGTTTATAAATGAACATGGTAGGTAGGTTCAAATGGCCAAGTGGGGTTTTGACGAGCTATGACATCTGAATTGGGGGAGGGATGACCGCTGTAAGCCCTTAAATATAAATATAAATATAGAAGCCCCCTCTCGCGAAAGAATGACACACATCCAAAAGTATAACTGTCATCATGATTATTTTTGATGAAAAATCATCTTCCTCTTGGTGGTGATTAAGGATGGCTTGAGCGTATGTTAGACGCGATTGGCGGTCAGCAGCTAACAGCTGATGCACCGTCTGGACTTTGTACGGAAACATCTTCAAATCTTGTACCAAAATTCGCTGTAAAGACCGTCGACTGATACCCATTTGCGTGGCACGTCGTCTGGTCGATGTCGACGGCGCTTCCATGACATCTTCGGCTACAGCAGCAATATTCTCTGCAGAACGGTTACTCCGGGGTCTGCCACGCCTGGCAGCATCTCGTGTTGTGCCAGACTCTTCGAGGCGAGCGGCTAAACGTCGCAGTGTTTTACCAGTAGGCGTTGGACGGCTAGGGAATCTGCGACGAAATTCACGTTGTGCCAAAGTCACCGACCGATTATTGCTCAAATAAATAGTCACCAATATTCCGCGTTCTGGAGCAGTGTAGCGCAACATTGTTTATTAACGTCTATTTCGCATGTGTTTACTACACAAATGTCAAAACAGAACTGACATTAGGGGCCAATCGCAAAATTTATAGCATTTTCTGATAGGCGGATTACTTTTGCGCCACCTTGTATTTATTTATCGACACTAGAAGATCTGTATGAGGACTCAGCAAATTGGAAGGATTATAAGCCCTCTGGTGCCGAACACAAAATCGCCGATAAAGAAAGAAGATGAAGTTGACCTAAGTCTAATTGATTTACTTGATCTGCAGTTGATTTGACAAATGAAACGAAGACAACGTCAACATTTCAGTGGCCACAAACCATAACCGCTTAACTCGAGTTAGGACAAAATGAAGTTATAGGCACCATCGTGTTCAGCATTTAAATCTACTTCCACTTAATTTTTTATGACCATAATCTTTTTTTAAACAGAAGTTTTTCCAACGAAAAAAATAAGCTTAGAAACAAATATTCCTGATTTGAAACTTTAATCTGCTCTCCTGAAAAGTATGAAAAAAAAAAACTTAGCTTTTATAAAGAGTCCGCTGTGGTAAAGGAACGTATCCTTCTCCTTGGGCAGCTCTTTAGGAACCCAGCCACCGGAGAGTTTATTCTATCTCCCTGAGCATAGCAATTGCTTCTGCCAAGATCCACATAAAATCGCAATCTTCATCAACACGAGCAATGCACAAAAGCACAGAAAGAGCTGTCCGGTTGATACCCCAAATATATGGTACTGTATTTTAGGGATAGAATTCCTTTGAATTTAACTTGCGATTTGAACATCAGTTAGCTATACCCACTCGACGTTGGCGGTGTTCAGAAATTCCATGATTCAAGTCAAATGCAAAGCTACACGTGAAGAGTTGGATGTGAAGATGCGCCACTGTGTGCAAAAGTTGACGCTTGTCTTAAACATACTCACAAAGCTTATACGCGCGAAACCTATGGTACAGTTTTTGACGTTCCAAATGCATTTAAATATCACGATTCCACCTCGACACTGTCTGCAAACGTCTAAAACCATTCGTCAATGATCTGATCGGGCCCTACAAGTGCGGTTTTAGATCTGATAAGTCGACAACCGATCATATATTCAAAGAACGGAATTCCCTAAGAAAATAAAGTTTCTGATCGAAAGCCACCATATATTTATCGATTTAAAGGCCGTATAAGACACAATTTCTAGAGACAAGCTATATAGAGCCATGACTCGGTTTGACATTCCTTCCAAGATCGTTTGGCTGCCCAAAATGAAAAGGAAGAGCACCCGCTGCTTGGTTTAAGTTTAAAACAATCTTACAGAGACTTTTGTTGCCAAATACGGACACAAGTTTGTGATGGGAATGGGATACCCAACATTGGTAGAATGGACAGCTATATTTTCGAGGTAATTGGTCTTTTGTCTACTTCGGCTGTGCTATATATTCTTATGACAATATGTCTCAACAGCAGCTTAGCCAAGAATAGGTCTTGGTAATCAGTGATTCAAACAGTACAGTCCTATTCCGAACAACTAAGGAGGTTTTGGGTAAGGCCCGGTCCTAGTTTAAGCAATGAAGCTTGGACTTTATCTAAAACGGATGAATACATCCTCGGTCGCTTCGAAACAAAGGTTCTTGGAGTGATTTTCGGTGACGTTTACTTTGATTGGTTTTGAAGTAGGAGATTCGAAGGCGAACTCTTGGAGCTTAACAGAGTCATCGGTGTAGTCAAAAAACTGTTTATAATCCATAAGCATAAATGCTTCGGGATCTTAGACTCTTCGAAAAGAAATACGGAACCTTACTGATACCTTCAAGGTTATAAAAAAAAATCTAAATCAACCGATTTTGTGGAATCCACGCTGGAGATACTTCCGTAAGAGTGGATCGAGCAAAAAAAATGTAATTGATTAGTAAATACTCTGTGAAACTAGGTCTAGTAGAAGGCACACACAAAAACTGTCGTTTGCTCTGTCGAACCGGAAAGCTTGGATAAAGCATACTATTTGTAGGAAGAAAAGTGGCGGTGGTATTTATACGCGCAGCCAAGTAAGCCAGGCAGCACTTTAAAGTCTACAGACCCATTAGTCGTTCGGCATACCTCCCCAAGACAAAGGCTTCTTGACTGTCATATAAGAAGAAAGTTTTGCAACGGATATTTATGCAAAGGTCGGCTTAAAGAGTCAATCGTCATCTCTCAGTGAATGTCAAGTCAGGCCTAGCAACATGCAAATTTTCGTCACAGAATTTTAAGAAATTGACTGAGAAGTGAAGAATTTCACGTGCAGTATGGGATCCACTAAGGCCGATGAGTTGTGCTGCATGGACTGTTAAAACTCCCAAGCCCGACGATGATACACAGCGCTTTGTCGGGGATTTCATTGTATCGGGTTAGTAAGTTAGCAATAGAATCTTCGCATCCGTGAAGGAGCTACAGGTTTTCGAAATCATTACACACACGAAGGAAAGAAAAACTAATTACTACGTTAATTGTTTATGGACGGATAGTTCGACAACGCAGTAGGTGGTGCGCGCACGAGAAAGTCGACCTCAACAAACTTTGAGGGCTCAACTGGAGGCAGTTAGCCACAGATCGCCCTAACTGGAGAGCCGTATTGGTAGAGGCCCAGGTCCATCCTGGACCCCGCGTGAGGGACTGCTCGCTCAAGGATGCCCTTGGGTGTACAGCGGAACTCGTTTAAGAACCAGTTCGTACATCTGAATAAAGTAGAAAAAATTCCTGGTTCTGGAGATTTATGGGTATGAATGCTACATCTATATCCCTTACAATGTAATAGGATAGTATTTATATAAGAGTATCAGTATATCGAGCACAATAAGTTAATAAATCTCTGCATCACGGTGAAACACCAACTATCAGTGACTTATGCCATACGTATAATAAATCAAACACAAACCCTAAATCAGCAGCCCCTATCGTCAATCATGCATAAATTCATTACTCACTCTCTGCGTTGGCGTACAACATTTCACACACTCACCTGCAAAGAAAAAAGACAAAAAAAAGAAATGTTATTTACTTTATTGCCAAAATCGTGTACCTAACAAATTTGCGTGTAACTTTCAAAAGCACATTAAAATCATCTTAACGAACATGCATCGCAGAACACATTTACTCCCAGTCACACACGCAATTTGCAATCATTAAAACCGAAAGCAATCCTCTTAGCAGCGTCTTACAGCGACAGCGACACATCATTTCGCATAAAAAAAAAATAACGGGTACTAAGATAGTCCGATGTAGCAAGGTCACAATTACAGGATTAATTAAAATTCACGCGAGTGTCAAAATCACACTTACAACACACAACCGCACCGCCTAGCAACCACCCGAATCGACTTTAATCAAATCCCATATAAACCACCCTTACATCATCATCACTCGTGCCACAAAGTGTCACATGTTCAGGCGCGCACAGGGGCTAACACATTTTTGGCGAAAATTCACCACCTGTGTGTACTCGTATGCGTTATCCTTTTTTTCGGCAAGATTAATGTCGATTATAATGATAATCACTTTGTGATTTGCATAATTCAATAATCATCGCGTAGCAATTTTCAAAATTCGTAAGCACACAGATATGTGCGGTGGTGTAGGGAGTTGAAAGAAATGAAAGATATAACATAATCCAATGAGATAATTTTAGCATGTTTTACTTTCCCTTTTTTCCAAAATGAGTGCGATACACCTTTAAAATCTCATAAATTTTAAGCTTGTGTCAGGAGGAATAATCACATTTACGTCAGGCGGAGTTGCAGGGCAGCATACGCTAGGGTGGGGGTGGTTGGTTCTAGCTCATTCGTCATTTTTCGGTGTTGAGGCCTTAAAATGGTTTTAATTTTTTTTGACAGCCCCCCTCCCTCCATTATTCCACCGAACGAGTTTGTATTTCATGTTTGGAGGCATGATTGTGGCATGATGTTGGAGACTTTTGCGGAAGCTTATGCCATTACTGGCACGCAAATGAGCGTTATTATGGCGACAAAGTTGCAAATGGAGTTTCGGCAACAACAAAAAAACCGAAGACGATTACTTAGGAAGGAGGCAAGTTGATTTATGCTAAAAATTGAGATAAAACTGGGGTGGCTTTCAGGGGAACTCCTTTTAAAACCTCTTTGCAGAAATTAGCAAGAAGTAGATCATTTTGGCGGGGGTTAAGATTCAAATTCAAATTCAAAATATGACTGAGCGGTAAAAGGAACATAAAAGTTAATTAAGACAGCTTTAGGGCATGATTCATCGACGTTGCTTGCAGTCGAACGTTGCTACAGAAGTTAGCCCCAATCATATAAGTGCTCTCGCTTTTGTTAATATAAAAATTAAAAATTAGCAAGCTGCGTTCAAATTTGGCATTTGCATCGTCTATGCATTTAAGTTGGGTATCTTTGTACGTTCCTAACAACTTCAAATGATAGCTGAAAAGAAAACCAGCCAGAAAAAGCATTCTTTTTTAAATATTGATTTTTGTGAATAAAAAGATCTGAAAAAATCAACTCCAGTGTAAAACTTTTGCCTGTCTAAATATACTCGTAACAACTTCAACTATAAAATGTTAAGAAAACTAAAAACTTTGCAAAGCTGCGTTGATGCTTGCTAACTCTTGATTTTGCCAATTAGAAAATTATGTACAAGCCAACATGTAAACAAAATTGGAGATTGATTTTCAAATATCAATGAATCTCCCTAACAACTTCAAATGCTAGCTGGTAAGGAAACCAACCGACCAAAGCCTCGTTAATTTTTAAAACTCTTGATTTCGTACAAAAATGTCACTTGCACTGTCTTGCAGCACTACACTTTTAAAGTATAGATCTTGAAACTTCCTTGCAATTTTGAATGAAAACTGATAAGGAAATGACAAATTTGACGGTGTTTCTGTGTGGTTTTTAGCTCCTGCTTTTGTCAAAAAGCAAATGATAAATCAGAAAACATGTGAAAAAATTGTAAAGTATCTCCCGAACAGCTGCGAATGTTATCTGGTAAGGAAACCAAAAACTTTGCAAATTTTTTTTTAAATAAACCATACAAAAGTAATGAAACAAATTTATCTGGTCCTTTTGACTGAAGCAGTTTATCATAAAGCTGTATATCGAAGTTGGTTGGATGCACAGGTCCGCCCTGACAGAATACAGATTTTTAAAAACTTTTGAATTTGGTAAAAATTGTCTACAAGATAAGGCTGTAATTACTTATTGCCGGAGCACCATGAGTAAGTTGAAGGAGGGGTAAGCGGCGCTGCCAAAGATGATGCGCATACGCACATAACGCATGTATGGTCTCGTATAGTCAAATTTGTAGTCATGAGGCAAATGAACTCTGTTTTGCAATAAATTACAAAGAAAACAATCAGAGATGGTATAATAATTGCTTATTTGAGTGTAGTCAAAAGATGTAAATACAGCGCTCTAGTTTAAGACAGTTCGTACTTCCGACACGTGTACCTACCTATTTACGACCGCGACTTGTATTGTGTTCCAGCAGTTTAATAAACTGGACAGTTCTTAAATCTTCTACAATTTTTTACCATAAAAGAAAAACAAACCTTCAATAATTTTTAAGCAATTTTTTTTTAAAGTTAAAAACAAGTACGACTGATTTAACATCTTATAAAGAAAACTGACAAAAAAAGGCTGAGAATTGTTTTGCTACGTCTTCACGGAAATGCCTAAAACATCTCTTAAAATTATGGGATCGTACAGTGATAGTAAAACTTCACCCCTGCCCTTGTTTTTGACTGTCAACTTTTTGAATAATTCAAATGTACGAAAAATCTCCATTCCCCATTTGTTTATTTCTTATCAGACATAATTTCATTAGCAGCCCCTTTGTACCACCACTGCTTTCACCATTCGCCTGATAATGTCCTCCATGGCTGTCCTTAGACACCATTTAGGCTTTTACTTTTAATGAATTTTTTCCATCGTATTACGTTGTACTATATATAACTTTTTAAAGTGTCTCAGGGTCGACCTCTTTATAATTTGTTTTGACAAGTAAAGACGGTATCGCATTTACCAAGGACCCTCTTTCGCTGGGTAGGTATACATATCAGGTGACTCATGTTGACTAGTTGGAATAAATTCCAATGACACAGAGGACTGGGCAAATGCAATTATTTTGTGATTTCACGAAATCTCTCGCACCCACCTTGCGAGGTCGGATCACTAATTCCAACGGAGATGCCCTCTCATTCTTCGAAATTGTTTTTATTTAAAATGTTGTTGTTGTTGTTACCATTTTTTTTTTTAAATAATTTATTCACATTCCTGATGGGTGGGTGTTCCATTATAATATAGACACTTCAAAGGTAGAATGGAAAACAAAGTTTGGATTTTCATACACAATTCCTGCTTAAAGTTTCTTCATATGAAATGCAAACAATTCTCTTTTGGATAATGGCCTTCTGTATATTTGTTGATCCTGAATAACTTTCCACTTCCATGAGAGAACGACAAGAGGGTCAAATTCAAAGTTCAAAGGAAATATTTCGACGGCAATGTTTGACGGGAAATGCTGTACCCACTGTTAGAGGTGACGTACTCGAAATGATGAGAAAAGTTACTTCCCCTCTCTGGTACACTATACGAGTACGTACACGGATCATAGTTGATGGTTGCATTTATGGGAATTTTATTCCGCAAAGGATACAAATTTTCTTCAATTTTACTGCTACACAATGAGGGTTGTACCATCTTTTTTTTTTGTGCAGGATCAAGAAATTGATATTTTTCATGCGGCGACTGTGTAAAATATACTTCTATATAATATACGTGTGTTATGAGATCTGCATAAAATTTCAATGTGTATTCTGCATGTGTCTGTTATTGAAAAAAAAGAAACCCATTCGAGTAGTACATCCTGGAAGAGGAAAATTTCCCATATAAACTCCCATAAATCATCTAGCGAATTGACTTTGTTGTCTGGTTGCGATTTGTGTTATCGGAAAAGGAAAATCTTCAAAAAGTCCTCTTCAAATAAAAATAAAAAATCTCACGAGACTATTTTTATTTCAGTAGCAGAACAGCTAACCACTGAGTCCTTGCACAATCCCCTCGGGGAAAAACCACAAATACTGCTCGCTCAGTTCGGAGTTGTGTTTTATTTTTTGCTTGTGCGGTCGCATTAAAAAGGACATATACGGCACATATATCGCAATGGAAAACCAAAATCTCAGTCCGAATAAGAAATCTGTGAACAGCCAAAAAGCAAAAGAGGAATCATAATGTCGTATCCTTCTTCTGTGTGTGTTTGTGCAAAAAAATCTACATTTTGTGCTATTGGTTTGTTCCGCAGGGACGAGTTCATTTTGTTTCTTTCCTTGTGTGGTGGATTCGATAGCCTGTTGTGCCAGACTGAAGCCTCTCTTCTAACTTACTAAGGCGACGAATGGATGGTACAAATGTGTTACAAGGACATGGAGTTAAATTGAAATCATGTCTTTCTCTCTAAAAGTAGCCGCCACCACACTGGATTTATGTTATTTGTTCGAAGGATTTTTACCCTGCCTATGTGGAATCGAAATCTTCCGTTTGGAATGACATGTTGATGTTTGGGAAAAATCTTAAAGAACCCATTTCGAAGTGAGGCTATTTTCGTTGGGGTTTATAGAGCAGCACAAGAGACAGTCAGTAAGACTTTAAGAACGCATCCAAAAGTGATTGAAGCGGGATGCTATTTACAGAATCAATATGGGGATCGAGGTTCTCCACATATTGTTGCGTCTTTTAGGGATTTACGGTTTGCATTTCAATTGTGTCAGGAAATGGGAGTTGGGGAAAACTCGTTACCTTCGTCGAATACAAAAAATTCAAAGCACCAAACAATTGATTATTCATTCATTCATAGATACTGTCGAGTGATTTGTTATTCGAATAATGTTTTGTCATTCGGATACTCAACTGTCAAATTGACTTTAATTTAAACCACTCTGTTGGTCCTTCTGCATTCGATTCGAGTGGTTATGTTCATTATAAAATGGCGAAGAAAGATTATTTTTTGTTTAGAAGGTAAGTGTTCCAGCTCAAGATATCAGCCAACAAAATCTAATACCATCGAATGTAGTAGGGAGAGCACAACAATCTGTCACCATATGAAGGACATGCCCCAAAAATTTGCAGAAATCAAAGACCAACGAAACATGTAGAAACCTTCTAAGATTGTAGAAGCACATCAAATTTCATGCTCATTAGTTGCGACACAAACCATGTAGTACGAATTTGACATGGATTTGAGCTGTCAGACGGGCTACGGGACAAAATACCCAAAGATTAACCAAATTTATAGCCAATGACTGGCAGAAGTAGCTCAATGCAAGTTCTGAAAATTTTCTGTTGCATACTTTCAGCCGTCATTCTGTAGAATTTCTGTGTTCTGAGCCAAAATTGGATTTCTTCATATACACCACAATTTGAATCACCTAACTGTAGAATAACTAAGCCGTAGTGGTCCTAGACCCTGTTAAAAATCAAGTGCTAGAGTTTTAAGGCAAAAATAGCCCTAAACAAAATTCAAGCAACAATAGAAATGTCTAAAACCATTGAGTTTATTATATATAAGAGGAAACCCACCTCACTGGAACAAGAGTGGTTAGTCAACACGGTCCTGGATTTGCCCCTAGGGCTGAACGCTGAACAAAGCTTCAGGGACTTAACACTAGCGATATTTACCACCGAAAACTAAACAGATCCAATTCGACACAAAATACATCCTTAAACTATATGTGAGTGACAACCAACTTATTTTCGTCTGCCCTTTTTAAATGTCAAATTGGTAGATGTCAAGTGTGCGAACAAACCCACAAACCAATACCAACCATTCTAGCACCCTTCTCACTTTCAAAAGCTGTTCAAAGTTCTCTGTTGTAGAATCACTTTTGTTTATCTAATTTATTGTCAGCTCTACTCTCACACTGTGTTGCGCAAAACAACTCCAACTCCAACTCCCTTTTATCATCGAAGCTCGTGACAATGTTACGAAATTATTTGATTTTTGTCGAACAACCCGCCGATACTCTCTAAATCCACCTAACCTACTGCATCCTTTTGCGTCAAAGTAAATTTCATTTACCTTTGCTTTGAGTTTTGTGTGCGTGTGTTTCTTTTTTGGGAGAATTGATTCGATGTCACATCAAAGCGGTAAAACATTCATTACGAAAAGAAAATTCAATTCGATTTTTACAAAATTTCATCAGGATACGACACAACAAATAAATTTCCTGCGCTGAATAGGGGGAGTAAAGCGTTGCAAAGAACCACTCGCTGACAGAGTGTACCTACAGTTGCAAGAGCGGTATCAAAAGTTAACAGAAAAAAAAAACACGAATCCGCCCGTTAAAATAGGACGCAACAAAAAAATTATTCCACTATCTGTGATAGATGACGAACCTTGTGTTCGTGGAACGCATCAGTCTCCGAAAAAAAAAAAACGGTATAAAAGGAAGACTGCATGCAAACGAAGGATGCGATGCAATTTTGTGTAACATTGCTGCAGGACGAAATAATCCACAACAATAAAATACACACGCCATGTCGCGCGTTGCCTTTCCGCCCCTGCTGCACCGACTACCGATGACTACAGCGCTACGCCCCGGTTGATGTCCTCACATTAGATATGAGCTATGCAACTATGATGGAGGCTCTGAAGCTGCTGCTTCGAGGTCGTCCTTTATGTTCGGCGCGGCGGTCTCAGGGGAATACCATAACAAAATGTTATCTCCAGTGTTTATGTTATGTGCGCCACAAGATGACTACTTTGCTTGATGGTTGTATTATCTCTCCGTCTCTGTGTGTGACTGTGTGTAACTGTGCGGAGAGTAATTTCCCGTTGAAAATAGTTTTCATTTTCATATAGTTGGTTTTTTTTTCTCCAGTCTTCTTCTTTTTTTTTGTGGGGTAAAAGCCAAGAATTGAAAATTTCGACAGGATTCGGAATTCATGTGCCTCGTGGTTGAGTGGTTCGCCTCGGTGTTTCCTTGATGCTGACAGTCGTGGCCGGGAGCTGTTCTTGTGGTTGAGGAACCGCAACAAAATGAGAGAATACAAAATGAATGGCGCTGCGGAAAGCATTCGAAAATATAATAAAAAAAAAAAACAACGAAACGGATTTTGAAGGGATTTAGTCGTTGAATCACTCCGCACAGTATGGGAGAGCTGAGAATTCGACGCAACGTTGTTGTCGTTTGCCGAGAGCTTATACGTGAAGCACCATGAAAGTGGTTAAGAATCGTAAAATATAATTTTCGATGCATAAAAATAGATGATGATGCAACTGCAAGAAGCTTGGAGTTTATTTAAAGAGCCATTAAAGCCAACGAGCGGGGATTCACTGACAGTGATGTGAAGGGGGCAGGGTATGTTTTTTTTTTGCGAACCGTAGCTTAAGCCGGATTTGGAGATGATAGTACTGGGGATCGAACAAAAAAACTTCAAAGGCGACTTTCTAGTGGCTTTTGCTCCGAATGGGCTCTGAACGCTGTTAAGGTCGAGTAATATGACACAGAGTTGGATCGATTTATAGGTTAAGTTGGGTTTGAGTGGGGTTTTGAGGCACCATAGCGGGCCCATCCCAATCAACAGGTTGGGTCGATTTAACATGTGAAACAAAACAAATTCAGTTGCTTATAGCCTGGTACTGAAGTTCGCCCTCTGTGGAGGGAAGGGAAGGAGTTGGTTGGGGTTGGTAGGACTCTGATCCTAAAGTGCTTAATTATGTGTAATGTGAACCGGCAATGTCTATAGTACACGGCCACAAATCAAATCAGGTTCAAACCATTTCCTAAAGAAGATAAATTGAGTCGCTCTAAAGCCCTACAAAATGTTGTTTATTCAAAACTAACTCTTGGAGGAAAATTCGTGACAAGCGCCAAATTAATATCCCATTTTTATTAGAACAACAAAATCAACCTTTTTACCAATCGGTTTGGGCATAAGCTAATATGCAACGACAAGAACGCGACGCACGGTTCAAAAGACCACTTATATGCGATTCGAATAGAAACCTGCTTCCCCTGCACACCGGTCACGGAAAACAGACCCGTTTTTAGGTTGGGTGCGTGCACATTTACACTGAAATGTGAATCGTTCGAGTGTGCATGAGATAAGAACAGAATACAATTGGAATATATTTTGTTAGGAGGCGTAATTTTTGGCAGTGCTCCGTAGATTTGTTGTAAAAGCAAACGTCAAGTCTTCGTAAGGTAGCTTTAGAGGTTATAAACATTTCGATCGACCTATGATCTAAACTGCTACTTTCCTACGGCATAAAGAAGCTCCGAGTTATTTTGCACGTGAAAATTGTGGTATACAGAGGAAAAAGTTGGTAATTTTTGAAAGAGGGTAAGCAATCTCGGAAAAATCTATTACACCTAACAAGTGCAAAACTCATAAAACGAGATAGTCCATTTTTATATTCAGCACAGATTTTCATTTTAATATAGAGTAGAAAATCCACCATTGGCAAATCAAAAGACTTACTTAAGAGCGTTCCCGAAACACCACAAGTCGCATTCAGTCAGACATCTATCGACGAGAGCTAGTAACACCCCACACACGGGAACTTTCAGAGAATTTTAACAAGCGAGAGGGATTTGAACTTGCATTTGAATTTAGTCAAAAACTGCTTGATAAAGACCACAATGTCGGTTATTTTCGGCCCGCACACTGTTTGCAAATAAAAATTAAGTTTGCTAGGTTTTAGAGAAATCAATTAGGGGACGAAAAGTTCATGTTCGGCAATAAGGCAAGCCCTTGAATAAATTGGAAGAGGTCGCTCTAAAACTTCGATTGAATATTCGGAGTGCTATCTCGCTTAAAAGAGTTATACTTCTTTGAAGACCCATGGCTCTAGTAAAGGAAAATGTGGGCGAGTAGTAAAGGGTTGCTTGACAATGTTAACCAGCAGGAGGTGGTTTATTTTCAAAAACTCTTCATACAGCCAGAGACAAAAAGTTTATTTTTTGAGAAATTTTACACTTTCCTATAAAAAATGAGACATTGCTTTATTGGAGGGGCTCCACCAGTCTAAGCTGATTCAGACTTCTCCTTACAGGGATTTTTACATTCAGCACCAATTTTCAATTTTAGGACAAGTCAGAATTTTGCTGTCATTTGCAATTAGGTTTCGCCTCAACCTATCACCGATCGATTTATTGAGTTTCGTCATCAGTCTCGTCATGTTTTCAAGGCGTCATTTTTTGGGACATATGTGCCATCCAGCGGCTTCAAAATATTTTAAACTGATAGGTGTCAGTTAGACCCACAAGATTCCGTCTCGTTTTTGCAGCCTGTGGTACATGTCCTGACGTCAAAGTCTTTTGAGCGTCTAACTCAATTCGAAAGTATCTTCCCGTCCAAGGATTTCGAACTTTGATATGTATTGGCTAGACCTTAAAGAGTACGTCCCGTTTTTAAATGGCCAGATGCTTTTGCGGCATACCTATGTCTTTCTTTTAATATATATTTACCGGTTAGGTGTCAGCTCGTCTTATGAGGCGAGTGATAATTTCATTTCATATATGCCTTTTCTTTAGAGTCTCACTCAATTGAAATACATTCATTGCAATTTGATTGACGGCCAGCTAATTCCCACTTCTGAGTATCCACATTAAGGTTACAAGACCACTTCTAAGACTTCCCACCGATTTGAAAACAACTCTTGTCGTCCTATCCTACCGAAGACAAATCCGATTCAAAAGACTCCTAAGAGCATAATAAATTTAAAAAGCTATTCGAGAAGTTTCGACATCGAAACTGTCCCCGATTATGGGGCCACTTACTGTCTGCCGAATGCTCTAGGACAATAATTTCATGTGGCACGTTCTTTCACGTGGCCAAGCCCCTGTGGCCATAAATTAATTTAAGAATTCCAAATCCAAAACAAAATCCCAAAATCCCTTCTAAACATCGAAAATCCCCCTTAATAATTATTATTTCTAATCTATAAGGAACTGCATGGTAATTTCTACAATTTTGAATATTCATGTGAATTTACTTGAACAACTTCATGCAGTGAGAGATAGAGAGCACAGCAATTACCTATTCCGAGAGAATATTTTGTGAATTTTCTCAAAATCTGATTAAATTTGGATTTCCCTTTGGTCCCTTGACAGATGTACGCACGTAGAGAGTGGAACTTGTGTGCAAGACATATATCCACTAAACAAAACGAATTTCTCTATTCAAAAGTTGAAAGTTATTTTGGGACAAAATTCATGTATCCTTTTCATGTGTACTACGTGGCAGCTTCCTGTAATTTAATAAACCAGTTGCGTGTATGTAAATCTTTAACTTTATAACCAACGCCATGCCCGTACTAATCACCTTACAAAGATGGCAGTATACCTTGCTTTTTATACCTTTTATGTGTGACCAGGACAGGAAGAAAAACTGCACGGAATTTTAAATTCCTCCTTGAGCAGGACAGGAACAGGACCTTTATTTATCCCACTTTAGAACTGTGGCCAGCGAATGAACGCCAGCAAAACACGGACAAGGCAGAAACACACAAAAAAAACGAGTTAAGACAAAACAAAATTGAATCGGAACAACACAAACTGCCCTGTCACTTGGCCGGGCCGAGGACGGGAAGAGGGCAAAACTGCTTGGGCGTTGGAAACGCGTTCAAGCTGAAAATTGTGCACAGTTTTCTTTTCGGGTTTTATGCGGCATTTTCTTTTCCTTTTCTTCACAGTAAGTGGAACAAATTATGGAGGCAATAGAGCACAAGTTGTTCTCGTCGTCTTCGTGGTTGTTTTTTTTTTCTGCTGAAAACGCGAGAACTAATGCAATTAGCTTCTTTCGTTTCCCCTTTTTGCATTTTGTAAGTTGTTATCCTTGGGGTGGGACACTTGCTACAAGAGTAATTTCTTAGCAGAGGTGGAGAGCCGAATCGCAGATGCTGTGTTGTGTTTTGAAGTTGTTCTCGGCCATTGGGGATGACAAGTTGTGATTGAAAAAGGGAAATGCAAATGCTTTTGTGTGTATATGCTTTGGCTGGGCGGTTATTTTTTTGTTGTTGAGCGCTTTGAAAAAAATTGCTAGCAAAGCATTTTTTTTTCTGTTAGTTGGGTTGATTTAATTGGGATATTATTTCATCAGGATGGGGTCTCCTTTTTTAAAATGGCGATTATTTCCTTGTTAGTGTTTGAATTTCTCGAGCTGGTATAGTGTGTACTACAGCGTGAGGAAAAGGAAGGAAGGCTATGCTGGCTTGCAAATTTATGTATTCCCTTTAAAAGAAGAAACGTGTATAGCACGATGGTTTGCTTAGCAGGATGGCTGGCTTTCTCGCTCACTGAATGTGCGATATGATATGGATTGGAGTTACTGCACTGATAAGCATGTGCGCGAAGTGCCCCTACATAATAAAATTAGTTTCTCCATACAATTGTACAATTTCACACAACTGGCAGGTTGTTGTGTTTCCGCACATGACTGTGCGCTTTGAAATTTCAGCATGGGAAGATTTGTTTGCTTGCAGTGAAAACGAAATGAATAATTATTCGATTAGTAGGATGGTTGTTTATATATAATACTCGTTTCATGATCGGCAACTCGGTGTGCGCTAGCAAAATATTGATTAGTATTAGACAAGGTGAGCCAAGTAGGCATCAGACAAATTTGACTATCAACACGGTTGTCTGTTATTTTCTGACTGGTAAATGTCCCGCACAGTGTGCGTTTTGGTTAATCCCTGCGTAAAAGGATGTCATAGAAACAGATAGTCTTATGTTATTATATTATTAAAATAAATGAAAATGAATGTGAAGCATAATTCTTCAACTTTTAACGAGTTTCAACGATTTTACATATTCATTTAATGACCGGCGTGCGCTAACGAAAAACTGTGTTTTATTTAATTTATCAGCATGGAAGGAAATATCCATCACAGGAATGCGTTATGCAAATACTTGTTTGGTAAATGGGAAGTTCGTTTATGTTCCGCACATGACTGTGCGCTTTGCTACTTTGTTGTTTTCATATATAATATGCTGATGGCAAAAAAAGAAAACTAGTGATCTACAGTCAGGCACTCTATATTGTGCAAGCAGGGGAATGAAAGAAAGTCTCTTCTGACTTATTTTTGAAATAAGCAAGTTTTTTTACTCTGCTTTTTAATCTTGATTTTGTATAGAAATTACCAAGAAACAACAACTAATTTTCAAGAAACAGCACGACAGCAACAGCTCTCAAGTTTCATAACACAGGTCAGATCTTATTTTAGTCTTGAAGTATGACGGAATCGCAGAGTGAGAAAAGACGAGAGATAAACGCGAACTACATAAAAAAAAGGAAGCAAAAAGATATGTTGTGGAATATCAAACAAACACAAACATTAAGACATTTAAATTCCTGATGAACAACAAATTACTGCAACCCAAGAAAGATAACACAACAAACTTCAATCTACCTTTGTAGAACTCATCTATAGTCGTATAATGCTTCTACAACTCATCTATAAGACAACCACGAACCGCCCTTCATCCGCCATAAATGCGGCAAAGCTAAAGTACGAATATTTCATTTCCAGACACTATTCCATAAAATTTGACACCCACATTCTTGCCCCAAAATCTATCGCCCTACAATGATTGAATGAAATGCCAATGGATAAGTTGTCCTAAAGTTCACTTGTTTCACAGATAAGTTGATTGCATATGCAAAGGCCAAGAATGAGTTGAAATAATCCCGTGCGCCCCTCCCTTGAATTCTTCAACTTGAGCTAATCCAATCAGTTGCCAATTATATATTCAACAGAAAGTGCGCTACACGTAACTAAAAGTTTGCCAAACAATTTTATTAAATCGTTAGACACAACTATATGTAAAACTAAACAAATTCTCAAAATTTATTTTAACTACCCCTTTAACCATTTAAAACATTTGTTATTCCTACCCCCCTTTGAATACTCAAACACTACTCCAGACTTTAAATTAAATCAAAAATACATTAAATCTCCATCAAAGCCATGGCAAAAAAAAAAATAAAATAAAAAAAATTATACCTTCGACCAACCAGAAGCTATTCAACCCGAAATCCATTCAGCCCACATATGAAATTCATTTCAAAACTGAGTAAAAAACTTTCCGCACAAAAGCATACCTATGTACACAAAAAAAAAAACAGAAATACCTACGAGCATGCCGCACAACTCTCTCATGACACGTTCCGACACAACTGTCAATTGGAATGAAAATAAAAATTCATCATTTTCAATTCATTATCAAAACATTGAAGACCGACATGCACATCAGGACCCAAAGGGGACATACACAACACACCTATCCACACCTATCTAACAGCCAATTCCGAACGGGCAGGGGAGCAGATTTTCAATTTCCATAGGACATGCGATTGGCATCATCATGATGGTCGTCTCTCCATCACCATCACCATCATCATCATCATCAGCATCGTAGTGGACAGCATGGTCGTCCTTGAAGAGGGTCTCTTTCATAATCATTTATCTCTGTTGCTGGTGTTGTTGTTGATGTGCTGTGCTTGCGGGCCCGACACAGAGAGCCATCATCCATTCAATATTTCCTCGATTAAAATTTAACATTTGGGATAACTCATTCGTTTATATATATATGAAATTTAAATTCCAATTGTGTTTTGATTAATCCTAGAGGTGCAGACGAAGAGCCAAAATGGCCCACATAACAAAAGGGTTTTCCACCTATATATGCGAGCTCACCTACCACCCAAATTGGCTCAACTCAATGCCAGGCACAGAGATTTCCCATCATTGCTGGATGGACGTGAATTCATTTCAATTGAAGTGGTGACTCTGTCCGATGGTCAGGGGTGAAAAAAAAAATCCGTATCCCGCGGATTTTGATAAGGATTTAGCCAGTGGTCACTTGCCAAAAGAGTCGTTTCTTTTTTTTTTCATTTTCATTTCCATCCTCGCGCTGTTTCAAAAGGTACGAGTATCACGCTCACAGGGGTGGACTGGAAAATTTTGATTGGATTCTCGAAACTAAACAAAGCTTGTTATTCGCAGCATTTTTCGGATTTATTAAATTATAAAGTTGTTCGTTTCATAAATTTTTCCTCTCAAATTTCGCATTGCAGAGGAAATTGATATTTTTCGCTGAACCACCACCGACCGAGAGGGTCTGCGCTCCTCCTTGGGAGTGGATACTTTTTGGTTGTAGATTTCAATTAAAAATCAAGACTCACTTAATTGTGTATCAAGTTTATTGAAGGTATTCATTAAAAACAAGCAGAGCCGAAACCTATGGCAATTTAACCAGCCATTCGTGCTAAGTATAATTAAGTTGGGGATAATCAACTTGTCGGATATAGAGTTACTATACTTTTGGCTTTGGCGAATTGCGATGTTTGAGTATGAATCGGAATCAATATTTTCGGGGTCATCAATTCGCTGGTAATTGGAGAAGAACGAGCAATTAATCAGTCGCTTAAATCAGCAGGGCGAATCGAAGTGATTTTTCTCCGGTAGTAACGAAGTAGAGCCTGATTGAGGCAGGAAGTTGTTGGGCAATGTTGCTGGGGAGATGTATGGTGGAAGACTTGACTGCCAGTAGTATGATGGATGGTCATGATTAAGAAGGTTTCTCAAATGTGAACTATTAAAATTAATGAAATTAAGTGGATAGCGACCAAAGACGTGTGGTAGGAGCGGGGAATGGGCCTAAAGTTAAATCCGCGACTGAGGACATCGATTAGCAGTTCGATTAGAGAGCTTGGTTAAGGCTTCAACGGCGGTGCGAAGTTTTTACAGATAGGTTTCATAACCATCATCTAAAAAGCGCTCCTTCACCATATTTACTTCAAGAGAGTTAGTGATGACCGATTCTTCCAGAGCCCTATATCTTCTGCCGCCAACTCGAAATCATCATTCATCAGCAATGTAAAACTCATCAGAAATGTAAAACTCGATCCAATTATCAAAGTTCTTCAGATATTGGACAGAACTCTATAGCAGCATTTGTCATTTTGGAATTAATGTAAAGGGTCATTCATTTTTCGGTTTCGAAAGTAAAGCTAAATAAAACACACGCAGGGATATATCTTTGATGAAAATGTTATATCATTCTAAAGTTTGGACCTTGCAAATAAGTGTGAAATACAATATCATTCAAAAGACCGCCTCGGGAAGATTCGCGGCATGCGATTCTTTTGAGGTAATTTTTAACCACTTTTTCGCACATTTCGGGCGGTATCTCGGCAATAACTTGAGTAATGTTGGTTTTAAATGCGTCTAGAGTTCGGGGATTATTCGCGTAAACATGGTATTTTGCGTAGACCACCAAACAAATTTTACTGGTGTGAAAAGCATGATCTTGGTGGCCAATTGACGTCGCCAAAACGTGAAATTACGCGACCAGGAAACTTCTCACGCAATAAAGCCATAATTGGTTGAGTTGTGTGGCTTGTTGCCCCGTCTGGTTGGAACCACATATCGTCCAAGTCTTGATCTTCAATCGCCGGCCAAACAAAATCGGTTATCGTTCGATCGGTTATCAATCGATAAAATCGGATCATCAGCAACACTCGCACTTGAAGCAGCAATATTTTCAAATGAGCCAATTTTCATAGATGAACCAATACGGCAAAGTTCCGCCGTGAGTTATTTTTATCGCACACAAATTGAGCGGATCATGTGCGCTTACAAAAAATTGTATTTTATTATACTGAACCGTTTGTGAGCGAAATGGCCACTAGAACATTTTGAAATATTTATACGTACGTCTTTAATAATTGGAAAAAAAAACAGTGAGTATCCGTACATGAATGTGCGCTTCGGTGCCATAATGGAAAGGAGTTATGCTGGCAGTGGAAACCTTACATAAAATGGAATTTTTAAATTTGGAGGTTTTCAGAGATTTTGATTACGAAAATACCCGGTTTCATGACTGACAAGTCCGTGTGCGCTAACATAAAATTGTGTATCATTCAATAGACCTCTTGCAAACGAAGTGGTTTTGTTTATGCGTTCACTTGATTGGTTACTCGAAAGTCGCTAGATGTCCGCACAAAACTATGCGCTTCATTTGCATAGGGAATGAATATTAAGCCGACAGAAGAAAGCTTTATTGACGGATAGTTCTTAGATTTGCATAATGTCAGAGATTTCCTTAACGCACACACTCGTTAATTGACTGGAAAATTTGTGTGCGCTAACACAAAATAATATTTCATTTGATAGACCTCTCGTAAGCGAGGTGATATTATTTCTGATTTCACTTGGTTGACAACTCGAAAGCCCGTGCTTATTCGCACATAACTGTGCGCTTCGGTGCTTTCTGAAATCGAATATGAAGTAGAAACCCCGCTAAGCGAATCATTCTTCAATTTACACCCGAACTCGTCTGCCTATGATTTCAAACAGTGATACCCTGACACAACTTATCTCAATTCAGATTATACCTATGGACATCTTGAAAAGAAGAAAGAAAACAATGTCACGATAGACAGACATCGAGAATCCATCACAAAGACACGACCATCTCTCTTCGAAGGCACCCCAATTCGTGTCAACCGAAAGAAATAATGAACGCTGATCAATCACTTTCAATCATCTTCGCTGCAAAGCATTATTAACAACCACTCCATAAGGATGAGTAGCTTGAAAACAAGTACCCTTGTCTAGAGAATAAGTGGATATCCCAACCAACAGTATTCGAAAGGTAGTGGCGACTGAAGGGTCTGTTTCTCAAGCATCAGCCGGAACGTGTTCAATTGATTTTTCCCGCTGCTCTGTAAGAGGACTTTTGTATGCATTTACGATGTCATAGCTTGGAAACTGCATTTTTCAGCAAAAGTTCCAAGTATGCACTTCAAATAGGAGTGTAGATTGCAGGCGGTGATATCGTCCTTCCCATAAATGAATATTACAAAAAAAAAAAAAGAAGCAAATTCTACGAGCGGCAGTATTCCGGCCAAAACTATACGCCCGAGCCACTGTACTACCGGGCGAAGAAGTTTTCCTCTCAATTGTACGCTGGTACAATGCTCTCCATGGTACTTGTGCGCTCGTGCAACTTCTGTGCAGCAGTTCAAGGATATTCCGCCCTTCTGTGGTATGCATACACTCGTATAACCAAACCACAGAAAGAAGTAATAATAGTAAAACTCCAAAAGTGTCCTTATCGAAAGTGTAAGATTTTCCAGCTCCACACAGTCGCTGTCTCACCTTTTGGTGGACTCTTGGTGGCGTTGCGCGTACAACTACAAAATTAAATGAAATTTCTTCCGTCCTATATACCAGTGGGTAATTTTTCGGAGAAGATTTTATTCCGTGAACCGTTTTAGCGTCGCTTTGCCGTCCTTTCTCCTGTTTAATAGTTTTTTTTGCGATGAAATTGTTTGGCGAAAAAAAGAGACGAAAGCAAACGCAAAGTCACCGTCAGGACCACTGTTACTAATCCGCACTTTGTATGTGATTGCAATGGGAAACGATGGGGTTTTCAGAGCGATGATAAAAAGAATAAGACGACCAGAATGGTCGGAAAAAAGAACGAAGTCAAGTGGCCATTGTTTCCAATTAACTGTTAAGAGCATTGTCGAATCGAGGAGATTTTCTTCTTTATCTACGGCTATCGTTGGCCTCGCAACCCTTCGCCGCAGTTTTCCTCTTTCTTTCCCAAAATATCATGGCAGTCCAATAAATGTCATGTTCCGTGAAAAATAAACGTTTTATCCCTTATATCAGCAGCGGCTACGGTCAGTGTGTATACCTACAGACGGACTGTAGGGTGGGATGGATTTTTGCAAAGCACGTATATTTTGAGGAATTTAGACTTATAGAGGAGTTATTCGGAGACATACGAAGTGTACATAAAAGGGACCGACGATAAAAGACTACATCTCTATAAAAGGGTAAACAAATTCATTTTAAATTTTGTGCACGAGATTTATGGGCGCATCAATTTGAACAAGCACATTTTGCAAATTAATTATGAATTCCAACAAATGAGATGTGACCTCTCAAAGTTCGATGATTATGGCGTGGGCTTTTGTTAGATAAAAGTCGAGCAGATAATTCTGCGCACTTAGGATGTGCTGTAATCTCCTTTGGGCAGGAAATACCACATAGAAGAGAGATAGATTTTTGCACTGGTTGAAGACTTGCTTGATTCGCACAAGGAATGTGCGCAAAGTTGAAGGCGTACACATATCACTAAATAGCTGATAGGATAACGCCTGCTGATTTAACTGTTTTGTCTTGAAATAAAGAAACAATATTCAATAAGAGTGATTATTCTGTCACTTAATTTTTAATCGCACTCCAAATGTGCGCAAAGGTAAAACCAGTTGAGGAGAAACACATAAATCAACAATTCCTACAATAAAGTCTGTTCCTATTCCACTGGTTTCCATCGACATAAAGACACAACGTACAATAAAGAGTGATTCCTCTGTTATTTTTCCTAAAATCGTACTAAGGGTGTGCGCAAAGCAAACAAACATTTGTGCACAATTATCTCACTGAGAAAATTTATTTATTTAGCTGAGTTTTATCACTTTGAATACAGAACTTGCAGGGTGATTTATTTATTTTTTTTTGATTTAAAATCGCACTAAATATGTGCGCAAAGCGAAAAAAGAACTTAGGGAAAAATATACCGGCTTATTCCACTGTGTGAAAACACTTTAGTTTCTGATACCATTCCTGCATTCTGATATTCACTAGGAATGTGCGCAAAACCAAAACCATCTGTAGACATATTTATCAGAATATTGGCTTACAACATAAAGTCTGTTTCATCCTCTGTTTTCTTTCCCATGAGAACTGAATGAACGATGTGCTACGAGGTGTTTTTTTTCTTTATTTTTATTCGACCGCCAAATGTGCGCAATGCGAAAAATGAGCTGAGGGCATATTTACTAGCAAATCTGAGTGTAGAATAGGTCTACTTAATCCACTGATTTTTGTTTGTCAAAAGACAGAATCTTATTCTTTGCTAACATTATGTTAAGTGCGCACTTTGAGTGTGCGCAAGCGGAAAATCAGATGCAGACATGTTACCGTGCAGAGAGACCACCAAAATATAATAAAACAACAAGCGTGTTTTTTTTTGGCAATAACGATGTGCGCAATCAAAACATAGCTATTAAGCACATGTGCGCTTGTCGCTTTGTGCACAAGGAATGAGCACTAAGGCAATACAAAATTTGAAAGGCGAGATAAACTACGCTCACGGGGAGTGCCCTCAAAGTTCACCCACCCTCCACAACACTATCCATCTTAAATACATAAAATACAGATTGGCCACGCAAAAACTACTTTTATTCGCACATTTGATGACCTTTTGAAAACTCGACAAAGCCCCACTTCTTCCCCAAAAACACTGACGTATGTAAATTTCGAGTGAGCCCAACACTTGCACCTCTCAGAATCACTTTAAATTTATAGCCTGTGGTCAATTTTAACGAGACAGCAACACAAATATTAAGAGTGCCTACATTTTTTGAGAAAAAAATAACAAAAATACCATCCCCCAGTAAGAGCATTTGCTGCTATCGCATTCCATATTCCGCACAACAAGGACACCACATCCAACAGCCAACAGGAAATTCCGGTACAGAATACGCAGAGTTTAATAACAGCCGGACATGTCTTGCCACGTTTAAGTAGTAGTTTCCTCCCCGAAGCAATACATAAACATAAACACGAAGCAAGCAAAATTTTGCCCTCTGAATCACAGTGCACAATAAGAGGATGCGGATCGACTAGTGGCGGGGGAAACGCATAAAAATGCGGACACGGTCCATATTGTCCTCCGTTTGGCTCCATTTGCATATTTTCGAGGTATGCTGTTGATGGAAATATTCTCCGCTCATCGTCATTGTTATTGTCCGCTCTCATAAAAAAAGGATGTCATCTTTCTTTTATCGTTCGCTTTAAAATGCCACACATACACACGTAGGCTTGCACATCCTCCGCGCTCCGCCGCCAATTCGGCCGGGGAACGTTAAGCAAACGGAAAATAATTGCTTTTTAAATGAGAAATTTCCTCGTATCCATTTTTTTGCGTTTCGCCTGCCAGAAACTGCCGCGGTTGTCATCGTCTTGTTTTATATATATGTATATCATTCGTAGGGCAATCGCGCGTTGCATGCATAAAATTGTGCCCTCGACTGACAGATCTGCATTATCGATGTGCGCCCTGATGGAAACTATGGCGAGTAAGGACGACCAATGAAAAAACAATGTCTCCCCCATATCCACTCGAAAATATAGATAGAGAAGGTTGCAACTTTTCCTAAAAGTTTTTCCTACTTTTTCGTATCCTTTTTACATTGAAGAGGCTTCAAGTGACTTTGCTTTCTGCCTCTCCCGACCTCTAGCTACGACCATCTCTCACTTCTGACAGGTGAAGTTATTAAAAATGCACACATAATTAGCGAGATGGCGCTACTTCTGCTATATGCCAGCATCATCACTGTCGTCGTCGTCGTTACATTCCAAGTAAAACGTCGGAATGCATTCACAATGTAACCAAGTTTTAGAGAGGCGAAGGCCATTGAGGTTAGGAAGGATGTACTGCCACCCCGGGTGTGTGTTCTAAACTCGTTCCATGGTGCAAGTACACATGTCGCTCAAAACCCTTCAACTTCACTTCTATGGAGGGCACCTTTCCCTCTGGTCGTGTACTGTGTGTGTGTGTGTTGGTGCGCGCCCTCCCTTCCTCCTTAAAGAAGAAGAAGAACAAAACTGCATGTGTACGTACATATGGGATGGCGAGTTGCTAATGCATGGAGACATTTTGAAAAACGCTGTGCCATGCGAAAGAAATCGGAACGGAATTGTACCAAAGTCACGTTGCATGTCGTTGTCAAATAAGGTTTTACCAACTCGGCTGCAGATGCGGGCGTGGGTGTAGGTGGTTCTTTTGAGGTAAGTGTCCTTGTGCACACGGCCATATAATTAATACGAAGTGCCTACTTTGTTCTATCCCAAAGGAGGTGATGGTGGTGATGGTGGTAGGTAGGACCTGCTGAAAGATGACATAGTGCATGACAACAATCCATTCATGTGTATGCGCTGTCATTCACATATGACATTCTACACAATGGCGTATCTCATGCGTAGCATAGTATACGAGTAGATCCACTATGCGTGTGTACATAGTGGAAAGCGCTGAACACAAAACTGGGATTCAGACAGGATATTGAATTTTCGTACGTGGTAGAGCGCGCAAGCATGCAAAATTAAAAGAAACAAACTTTTTTCTTCCATCTTCTGTTTACCATAAAAGGACTGTTGACAAAGTGGCTTCCCCCAAACCCAAGCTTACCCCTTAAAAGCACTTAAGAGTAAGTTACTTAGTAAATGGAAACATTGTAATGCCGCACACAAACTCCCGTATATAAAGCGCACATACAGGGACAGTGAGTGGTGCGATGGTGAAATTGATTGATGCTGGAAAGCATATACATTTGATAGGAATATGATTAATTGCTCGGATGCCTTTTAGTGGAACATCAAAAGCTGTTAAGTGTGATGTCGCTGTTGCTCTCATTGTGTGGAAATGCAAAGGCATGCATCAAATACAGATCTTCGTTATATTTCTCGCTCAATTAATCAAACGTGGAGAGTGGCCGTGGCGTTGTAGCGAACTTCTTCTATTGATATGAATGTTGACATTTTCAGTTGAACTCAATTTGCGCTAATCGAACTTGTGGCAGTGCATATGAGACGACTTAAGATTGTGAGCGTGACTAGACGCGAAGTTTAATTACCAGCCGTTGTGTAGTGGTGGTAGCATTAATTAGGTGGAGAAGTGGAGAACGAATGATTTTCTGAGCAAAGATTCACACATCTGTTGTCAATGTCATTCGTGGAAAGTGGAGTCTTATATGGCCGTGCATATTCATAGCAATCAGTTAAAAATGATGGCAAAAATAGACTGATGTAGAATATGTTTGAGGCATTTTCGGAAATCCTTGTCAACATTTTTACAATTACAAAGCGCACTGAGTGTAGCGCACGTGGTCAGAACAACATTTAAAATCGCTAGCAAAAGCAGTTGGACGTTTGGCATTTGCTCTTTGAAGTTAAGGACAATAACTGAATTGGCGTGGAAGCGCACATGGCCCATTAACGCACATTTTTTGAGTGGTGTGCGATGATTCCAAATTGTTGAGGGATTTTCTTAAATTATTATTGAAATTTGATAACCCTGCCTCAACTTCGTAGTAAAATTCATATAAACCGCATAGCGCACTCATTCTTAGTGTAGCGCACATGGTAAGAACAACATTTAAAATCGATAGCAAAAGAAGTTGAACGTTTGGCATTTGCTCTTTGAAGTTAAGGACAATAACTGAATTGGCGTTTATGGCGTACATGGCCCATTAACGCACATTTTTTGAGTGAGTGTGCGATGATTCCAAATTTTTGAGGGATTTTCTTAAATTATTATTGAAATTTGATAGCCCTGCCTCAACTTCGTAGTAAAATTCATATAAACCGCATAGCGCACTCATTCTTAGTGTAGCGCACATGGTAAGAACAACATTTAAAATCGATAGCAAAAGCAGTTGAACGTTTGGCATTTGCTCTTTGAAGTTAAGGACAATAACTGAATTGGCGTGGAAACGCACATGGCCCATTTACGCACATTTTTTGAGTGGTGTGCGATGATTCCAAATTTTTGAGGGATTTTCTTAAATTATTATTGAAATTTGACAGCCCTGCCTCAACTTCGTAGTAAAATTCATATAAACCGCATAGCGCACTCATTCTTAGTGTAGCGCACATGGTCTAAACAACATTTTTAACCGATAATAAAAAGTAGTTGATCGTGTGGTATTTGTTCCTTGAAAATTAAGGACAATAACTTCATTGCAATGGAAACGCACATAGCCCATGATCCAAAAATTCGCGTCAGGGTTCGTTTAACGCTGTTAAAATCCACATTTGTTCTTTGGATTACTTTGCCTGGTTACCGCACACAAGCCACGAACACACAATTCGTGTGCCGTATGCTAAACATAGTCAAAACCCCAATGAATATGTTATATCTATAATCCACTCGGCAGGCAGCTAGAAAGCTCTTACAGGATAAGCCGATTTTCGCAAAAGCCTCCCACTTAAATTTATTTGACAATAATTCCACGCGGGTTAATGTGTGCCCTCCAAATTAGAAATAATAATACCGGTAATACAATTTCAAGAATAACATCATGTCCTTATCATCAGAATCACCCCCAGGTCACATGTAGATATATTCATATAAAAATATTCAGCAGGAAAAAAAATCATTATGTCACCGCACACTTTACCAAAACGCGAATAATGTTTCGCGATAAAAAAAAGGAGAAAGAAAAACAGCCAGGGAGAGAATGAACATGCTAAACAGGAAACACGTCCATGAGAAGGTGAAGTGCAAAAAATGTAAAAACAGAGACACAGAAAAAAAAAAACCAGCGAAAGATGCTGAAAATAAAAAAGGAAATAACTCCATTTGAGAGATGGCAGCGCACAGACTTCCTGTGCTACCAGATGAGATAGAAAGGTAAATGTCGTAACATGTGGCTGGTAATACACTTCCGGCAAAACATAAAAAATACCCATAAAGACAGAAATGCATACATATAAACTCACCTACACCCATCTGAAGGAGGACCTGATAACACGATAAAAGCAAAATCCTCGTCGCCGTTTAAAGAAAAAAACAATTCCGTCTTTTATTTTCCTAACCATTTTGCAGCAACAGAACTTTTAGGGGTTTTTAATGGGTCTAAGGTAGCCGGATTCGATAAGGTTCCTCAATGAGATTTTCAACGTCTTAATTTGATTCTAGAGCGGCGATAAAAAGTGAAAATATTCAGAGGGGAATAATAACCTTCTATGCAATTTCTTGGTGGGTAAACTTTTAGAACGGTTCATTTTAGGGCGAATATTTAAAAAAAATTCAGATCGCACTGAAAGCATCAATTGCACTGCTTACTTGAATTGCGAAGCGCACTCACTTTTGGGCGTTACGCACATGGAAGAGTGTGGTCGACGCGGTGAGTCAAAACGATCAGAAATCGCGTTGAACACAACAGAACAGTATTTGCTATAACTAGTATATGAGGGTTTATACATTTCCTTGTTGTCTTTCAAATAAAAATGGAGATTTTCAACGTGCGAAAGGATATCGATCGTGTGCGAAATGCCCAGATCCAATGAATAGCGGAGAGTTGTAATTTTTCTAAACATGCTGTCAGAATCAATGGAATTTACTTGCTTTAAGCCAAGTCAAACTACATGCGGAAGCACAGCAAGCGTGTGCGCTGTGCCTAAATTAATGGCTTAGGTACTTGAATACCATATAGATTCCATGATATTCCGAGTTATTTTATTTGTTAAAGAACATTGGTCGTGCACGAAATGTCGAGAAATTTGTTGCTGATATAAAGTCTTCTGATGCTGCCAACAAAAATGTATTTTTATATTGACCATGTGCACAATGTCTTATCAATAATTAAAACGCACATCGAACTAAAACATAGATTTCATGAAATTTTCTGAATCGACGTCAAGTTTTATAATATGCCGAAGTATGTGAAGCATGTGCGCTACGAATAAATCTCTAAATTGTATAGACTCAATAGAATTTCGTGACACGTTTTATCATATGCGAAAGCATATCTATATTTCATTGAAGTTTTAAAGTCGTCTGGTCAGCGACCCCCACAAAAAAAGGTGTTCTACATTAACTGTGTGCGCTACGCCCAAATCGTACGACCCAGTGCTGTAAATTCTGCAGGAATGCATTCACCCTCCGCACTAGCTCTCAATCTTTGTGTTAACCATATCTTGAACTAAAATAAAAATTCCGCCGAATTTCCTTGTGGAAGTGCATTAACCGTGCGCTCGACTCCAAAATCTTCGATTTAAATTACATCTTAAGCTGAAACATAGACATCTCAAGGTCTAAAGTCGCCTGTATGATCTGACAGTTGCATACCATGGTGCAAAATAAATACACTCCCTCTTCAGTGTGCGAAAGTACATTGACCGTGTGCGCAACATCTAAATCTTCGAATACTATAATAATAAAAAAATAAAATGTTCAATAAATTCATTCCCATCTCACATTCATCAACAACAACCAAAACCTGGAAGAAAATCATTTAAAATTTGCATGGAATAAAGTCTCTTAATTCAGTCATTCATGTGGCGAAAGTATACTCCAAATGTAAAGAGGACTTAGACACTGTGTGCCTTGTAAAAGGAAGCGACAACTAATGGATTACAACACGCCACCTACACCTCAAACTCGAGCTGCGAACAAAACTTTTGCGAAAATCTCCGGATAACATTTTCGAAATTCTTATCTCTGATCCAATTAGGTTTTAATTTAGACAAAACAACCGGCGAACTGAGAACACCCATATACCCAGAGTCAGACAGACATCGAGTGGCTTTTTGCAGGAAAAAGGGGGAAACCCGTCCTATCGGAATGGGACCAACAACATTCACCGGAGAACAATTAAAACTTCCACAGCGAACTGTGCTGTGCTCTCGACGCACAAAATTTTTGCGTATGCCATACACCAACTGCAAAACCCTCCAAAAAAGCACAACCACAAACAAGAATACCATCAGCTGAAGGGTGGAAAGGGAAGCAATTAAATTCCAACATTTAATCATTTAATTGTTAATTATGATTAAAAACAACTTGTGGTTGTTCTAATGGTTGAATCATTTCAATTGTCTTGTGTCTTTGAGCGGGAAGGCAGAATAACTCACACTTCGGGCATTATGCATTCTATTTCAATGAACTTTTACAAATCTGTCCTCCCCGTGTGTATTGGACTAGTCAGGAATTAAACGTAAACTGAAATGTTTGCTACTTCCAAAGTTTTTTTCGTGTCTGTAACTCTCGGCGGAAATGTGTTCAAGTAGGGATTTTTTCCACATTTTTTCCCTCTTTGAAAAAACATCAATTTTAAGAAGAAAACATTTCAGTAATCAATCTCCTTGTAGAGCAAAGGATTTTTACACCAAGGACGTCGTAACGTTCACTGCGCCCGGAACCCATCGATGTCAAAACAATTTCAGAAGACATCCACATCGTTCATTCGAAATTCCTTCCATTCTCGACTCCGGGGCATGCAATCTTTCTCCGACTGTCTCTGCCACATCAACCTGATCAATTCCAAACATGCTGACCCCACAATAAATATTCATCATCCGGTGTTCACCACCCCCAGCATCCGTAGCACATACCTCTCTGTAATATATTCGATTGATCCCCCGAAAAAAGTGTTGTTTACGAAATACAAAGCTCCGGTTGCGCTATTTATGCCTTGAAATAGGGAACTGAAAAATATTAAGGACTAATCGAAGAAGGACGAATTCCAAAAGTTATGACACTAACAACTGTGGCCTCTGAGACTGTCGCACACGAACGAGCACAACATCCGTCCGCAGTGCCCACATATAGGTAGTAACCAGAAAAAGGATTTCTCCTCTATTTCCGCTCGATCTATTTGCAATTTAATATTTGTACGCTTGTCCGGTGGTCATTCGTATAGCATAGTCGCCGGACACCTCAGTGTTTGCTACTATAAAAGTCATGTGTGCCGTATGCGGTGGTGGCAGCGTATCTCTTTCTCTGGCGAGGATGCTTTACTTCCCCATCGCCTGTTTATGCATGCGGTCACAAAAGGTGTACACCAACCTCGCCATGGGGGCCGAAGGGCAAGCAGCCGCATAGCTCATGCAAATTTTCCACAGCCATCAGCAAAAAATATGCTGTTCCCTGGTGGACCTTTGCTGTGCTGTAGTAGGTATTGCGACACTGGCCAATAAGTGATAGGCATTCACCTTACATCAGCTCTGCCACCTATTTACACACTCACACATAGAGAGAGAGAGACACGTAACCTGCTATACCTGGACCCAACTTGTTTAAGTTCCCGACGAAGCCTATAATTCGAGTGATTTATGGCCAACTCTCAGGAATGGAGTGCGAAGGGAAGAGGCATTTAATTCACCACCGGTACTGTACGAAACCAAGAGGAAAAACTTTCTGAATGGACTGCGAAGTATTTCCACAACAACCCTCGGAAGGGGTGGTTGGAATGTATGAAGTCGGCAGCCCAGCTAACATATTAGTTGGATCACCATTTGTGAAAATTTCCACCCCCCTTGAATGATGGATGAATTCTGTAAGCCATGTCAGAGGTGGGTGTGGATTTTTGCTGCCGGCTCCTCGAATGTTAATCATTTTGCCACGTTCGGAAGCCAACTTGAACCGGGGTGAGTGTGTGCGAAGAGAAGAGTACGGGCTAAGGGATTGGTACGCGCGAAAAAGACAGATATATGCGAATTTGAGGTGACTATAACACTGGCTAATAAGGTCGTCAAAATGATGTCAATTTTGTTCGAAAAGGGCTGGGCTCGTAAATGGAACATTGTTCATCGTGTGTTGTAAGGTACCTTTTCTTTGCCAGGTCGTTAGGTTTCAGTTTTGTTGACTGGGAAATTCGAAACTCACCTGAAAAGAAAGAAACAAAGTTACAAGTTAATACAAGCTCTAAATGTTGTTAAAAAATAAATTGATGTTGGACGCGTTCCATATAGGACCTGCAGCAATGGCAGGTGGATAAATTGAATTCAAATACAAAAAAGTTGACATTTTCCGAACAGCACATACTGCCAAAAAACAAAAGTCTTTCTAGTGCTGTAGACGATTAGTTAGCTGCCAGCTTTAGTTACAGCATTTGTGAAATAAATAAATAAATAAACAATAAAGAATTAGGTCTCCACATTTGGTATTGCGACAACTTTCTTAGAATTGATTATGATTATGTGAGAGGGGTTGTTGTACTGCGACCTTTTGGTCTATTGTACCCCCTACTAACGCCTCAGTGAGGTAAAGGGTGATTTTTTAAGAGGTTTAGAACTTTTTTTAAAAAAAAAACACAAAAAATTCGAAAAAATGAATGAAATATTTATTTGAATCGATAGTTTGAACCTTGCAATTTAATGTTTGAAGATAATTTCATGCAAATGTTGACCGCGGCTGCGTCTCAGGTAGCCCATCCGCTGAGTCCAATTTTGGCATACTCTTTCACACATATCGGCCGGTATCTCACGAATGAATGCATGGATGTTGGCTTCCAGTGCGTCAATCGAAGCGGGCTTGTCCCTATACACATCAGCCTTGGCATACCCCCACAAAAAATAATCTAATGGTGTCAAATCGCACGATCTAGGCGGCCAATTGACCGGCCCGAAACGTGAAATTAACTGTTCACCAAACTCGCCTCGCAATTGCGCCATTGTTTCGCGTGCTGTGTGGCATGTGGCACCGTCTTGTTGAAACCACATATCATGCAAGTCAAGAACTTCCATTTCGGGCAAAAAAAAGTTTGTTATCATCGCTCGGTAGCGTTCACCATTGACAGTAACGCTGCGATTCGCATCATCTTTGAAGAAATATGGCCCAATAATGCCGCCGGCCCATAAACCGCACCAAACAGTGGCTTTTTCGGGATGCATTGGTAGCTGTTGCAATGCTTCTGGCTGATCTTCACTCCAAATGCGGCAATTTTGCTTATTTACGTACCCATTCAACCAAAAATGAGCCTCATCGCTGAACACAATTTTTCGATCAAAAAGCGGATCCTCGGCCAGCTTTCCAAGAGCCCATTCACCAAAAATTCGGCGTTGTGGTAGGTCGGCTGGCTTTAGTTCTTGCACCAGCTGTATCTTAAAAGGCTTTACGCCCAAATCCTTCCGCAAAATTTTCCACGTAGTGCTGTAACAAAGGCCTAACTGCTGGGAACGGCGCCGAATCGACATTTCGCGGTCTTCTGTCACACTAGCTGATACGGCCGCAATATTTTCTTCACTACGCACAGTACGTAAACGTGTTGGTGGTTTAATGTCCAACAAAGTAAATTTGGTGCGAAATTTGGTCACAATCTTCCGAATAGACTGCTCAGAAGGTCGAGAATGCCGATCATAAAATGGAAGCAGCGCGCGATGAACATTTCGAACCGAGCACGGATTTTGATAGTAAAATTCAATAATTTGCAAGCGTTGTTCATTTGTAAGACGATCCATGGTTAAATTGCAAACCAAACTGAAGCTGTTTGACAGTGACACAAGGTACTAAACACACGTCAGCTGTCAAAACCAGTGTTGCCAAAACCAAACCAGCTAAAAAATCACCCTTTATATGCCCTCATACGAGTTTCCCTCACATTATAATTCCTTTCGAAATCATTTTAGAAGTTCTTGTACTCTCGTTTCTCCTTGGCGGAAGAAATCCGTCCTATAGCACTCTCTCTAGTCCAGTTTCCTTTAAGAGTCTTAGGATGAGAGCTGGCGCCAGTGACCGTATTTCCTCATCAGATAATTGGTACTTGCCCAAGTATTTCAGTCTTTTGTGGGTCAATGCCCCACACGATCCCAGCACGTGTTCTGGGATTTCACTGGACTCATCGCAGAATCGGCAGAGACCTTCTTCAGATATACCCAGTTTCCTGAGGTGTTCCTTGAGTCTACAATGCCCCGTTGGGAAGCCCGTTAGGATACGGAGGTTATTTTTACTCATGCCGATGCTGGAATCTTTTCCGGTTGTATTGTCCCAGGAGCTTTTTTTAGCCTGCCTCATGCCTTGAGTGTTGTGCCAAGTTCTTGCCCTGTTTTCTTTCTCTAGTTTCATAAATTCTTCTTTGAGGGTGTGATCCCCTATTCCGCAGAATGCTTCAGGACCTATGAAAGCTTCAGATGCTCCCTTTCTTGCTAGGGAGTCGGCCATTTCATTACCCTCTATTCCCATGTGGCCAGGTACCCAGCAGAGGGTTATTATGTTTCTCCTACCCAATTCATTTAATTTTTGTAGGTATTCCCATACAAGTTTAGATTGGATGATGTAGGAATTGAGTGCCATAATTGCAGCCTGGCTATCTGACATTATAGCTATATCACAGTTGGTTACTTTCTTAGAATCTATTACATTTGTTGTCATCGCAGAATTCAAATTTCATAATTTGTTTTTGTGAAGAACAAGGACAATGGTTTGTTTCACAGCGACGATCTTATTCTAAAAAAAGGAATATATAAACTGCAATTTAATTTGCGTAACCTTTTGAAGCTTATTATAAGCGAATAACAAAACACAAAATAGGAAATGCGCAAAATATCCGCTGAATCGTTAGCAAGGGAATATTTTTGAAAATAGAATAATTCATTTCACAATAAATTAAAAACTCACGGTCCATGAGCGTTTTAAGGACCTGTCGCTTCCGTTTTGGAATTTTAATCTGCCAAGCAACGAAACAGTAGAAGTGTAAAAATAAATACAATTTGATCTTTTGAAAATTGTATAGCTTATATTACTTAATTCGGAAAACTTAGAAACCGCCAAATTTTAAATTCTTTCAAAAAACATTTTTCTACACGTAAGCTGTCCCGTTTTCTCCTCATGAATTCGCACATACGACCTACTATTCCTCCAGAAGTTCCTAAATTTATTATTTGACGGGGATTTTGCTGAATGCTGACAATTCTTATATCTATATTCCGCCAACCTTTCACAGCAACCAAAACCACACCAACATTAGAGATTCTCATTCTCGAGGAACAAACTCGTTTTTCAAAGAGGGTTTGGTTGCAGCCAAATATCCACCTGAACTGCCTAAGGTACTGAGAATTGTAGAAAAAAGTAGTTATACAGGCATGAGCTGTCCAATCTCAAGTGAAAGGATATTTTATTCTCTTTGCTACGACTTTCAAGAAGGCCTTGGAAAGATCCCAAACTTATATCAAACTTATTTTTACTAAAAAATGCAATATTTTTCAATTTAGTGCATACATTGAAAGGAATTTGTGCTTGCTAGACTTAAAAATCACATTTACAATTTACTAAAATAAGTTTATAATTATAAACGCTCAGGCTGAACAACAGGGTATTTAAATTTAAATTCGCTCCTATTACGAAATTCCATACCGTCATTTGGGGTGGTTGGGCAAAACTACTCTTCAAAATGACATTAAAGGAAGAATTATTTAGCCCGAGATTATTATCTCATGCCCGAGATATACATGAGTTTTTCAACATTAACATTTAACCCTACAATTAGCGATATTCGGCCAACTATATTTGTTTATTGGTAAAGGGATTTTGGAAAGTGTGGGGTCTTTGCGTAAACTGCCAGACTAAAGTTGATTATTGGTAAAGCCCATAGGCTTTTGCTCAAGCCAGTTTAAGGCGTTATAAAATGTATTTTGGGATTTTAGGCCTCTATTTTTAAGACTTCGTTTGTAGGCATAGTTGAGAAGAGGTTAGCGCGTTTGACTACCGAGCAGGAGGTTTAGAGTTCCATCACTGGAGAAGAAAAAAATATTAAACCAAGAGATTAATGTGGAAGAAACAAAAGTGTAACTGCTCTGTTACTTTATGGTAACGTTAAGGTAGCATAGTGTTAGCACGGGGTTCCTGTTTAAATAAGGACAGTTTGAAGCAATCTTAGAAATCGGTTTATCAGCTATTTTCAATAAATCGCAAGAAATCATGATGCGGATTTTCAATGACTTTAGGAAACTTTTAAGGTACTTATGAAGCTTAAGCTCTTATGGTGTCAAGTATGCTAAATCGAAATCAATGACCAAACCCATAGAGTCTTGACAAATTAGCCGGTATTGTGACACCTTATTGAAAGTAGAGACTAAAACCGCAAAAAAAGTGGAGACTGAAAAACAAAAAAAGGGCTCATAACTCCTTTTCGCTCCAATGCGCACGCTCAATAAAAGAAAAATATATTTTTTTAAATTTAGTCAGTTGCATTGCAAAACATGCCGACGTAAACATGTCCTAAAGCCCGTCAGTTTCTGGTCACGCGGGCTGTCACAGCGTACTCTCACGAAAGACACGCGAGTGACCAGCGAATGACCGAATTGTTGTGAGGTCAGCATGTCAAAATGACACGCATAATTGTAACTATAGCACGACCTGATGTAGACATTTTGTGTGACAAAAAAAAAATACCCCGAGCGCGAGTATACTCAGCCATTGGTTCCAGCAAAGGACACATTGACGGTATGTACTGGCGGACTGTAACAGAGTACGTAAGCACCTGTCATTTGAGCTTATACAGCCCGCTTCATTTGATTAATGGCCGCAAAAACTTTCTCGTTGTTAGAACCTAAAGGAGCTTTCCAGTGAGTAAGAAGTGCTTATTTGTGTAACAAAGTTCAAAGGCAATAAGAAGTTGAGTTCAGTGAAACTTTTGCCGGACCTCAACATCATAGAAAGTAACCCTAAAAGTTCACAAAGGTAAAAGACAATTAAAAGGAAGTTATAATCGAAGCTTATCGCTTAACACACTTTCATCAACCCTAAAATTCAAACCTTTATACCTGAATACAATCCGAAAGACATTTCAATGAAATTGTACTACATCTTCTCAACTGTCAAAGGGAAGTCCTCACAACTGTATTTGCTTCCGCTGACCCGTCGTTGACAGTTGTCAAATCTTAATTTCTCAGTATCTAGTTGTGCGACTCATCCGACACCCGCAAGAATCACTCAATCCACGGGAGACATTATTTAACAAGACTTCCACAATTTGATGCCACGATTTCCTCATGCAGTTCAACATATACGACCCAAGTTTACCACACTGTCAACGCATCATAGATTACTATCAACAAATTCGCACTTGTTCCTGCGAGGCTGAGGACTGCCAGTTGCTCCGTAAGCCCCAATCGTGACCCTTTAAAACGTTTAGAGCTCACAATTCACATTTATCCCCTCTTGTGACAGTTTTTCCCGAAAACAATTTGACACTTCAAAAGCTGTCTACCCATAAGACATAAGTCACCCCCAGCCAAAGCGGGTGCGTAAACAAACAGTATGATGTCACAAAAATTGCCGTGTATTTAAATATTCAACGCTCCACCGATTTTTCACCATCAACATCATCATCCTGTTGTGGATATATTTTGTTTTTTTTTATTATTTTTTGCTGGGGAAGGAACTGCCAGAAACTCAAGTGATAATCCTCACGCTAAACTCAAAATGTTATTATTTCTGAAGCGATGATGGTCCTTTGAAGGCAACAAAAAATTAACCGACACCTTATTGTGTTCATAAGAGAAACAAGACCAACAACAACAGGCCGTCTACTTTCTGAGCAACATTATTTATGATTTATATTTTTGGTTTCGACGACACGACGAACGGCATCGGCGTAGCGGAGAGCAAAAGGTGATGGCTTCAGCCAAACTTGAACTATGTGCCATCGCGTCATCGTTATTGTATTGCCATTGCAGAAGGGGTAAGAGTAAGAGTACTTGAGTGAACTTTAGCGGAAGAACGAAAACTCATTTAACGACGAATAATTTACTTTGCATAAATATCAGTCTGAACTTTATTGCCTGTCTCCATTTCGAGCAATAAATTTTACCATGAACAAAATGGCGGTTGGGGGCTTGCAAGGCTATTGGATTATACATATATACCGAGTGATGGAGGAAAATATTAAACGATATTATTATACATGGTGGATTTTGTGGAGTCGGAGTTACTAGCACGGCACGGAGCACCATTTTGACAAAATAATCAAAAGAGAAATCAGAATCAGAAATCAAACACTGCAAGTTGGGTGAGTAAAATTGCAAAAAAGAAATGGCTGAATGAATTGATTGCAAGATAAAAAGAAGTCCATTGTCTGACAAAGTATACAATTTATGTACTAGAAAAATATTTGTCTGGGAGATACGACTTATCTGGAAGATGGCACATTTGAGGGTCATTTCTAAAAAAAAAAATAGCAAAAGCTTATATTTGAAGGTCATTTCTTAAAAAAAAGCGGGATAAACAATTGCTTGAAAGAAAGACAAATAAAAAAAATTTATAGTGTTACCACTTATCTGGCAGATAGACACCAATCGATTTTATTCACTTTAAGTAGCTATGTAATATTGGACCAATTGCGTTGAGGAATGCCAAGATTTACTTTTAAATGATGGGTGTCTAGTAATTTCCAACTGAACAATCCTAGAAGAAAAACATGATTTTAAATAACTGCTCTGCTGGTTATTTAAAAAATTCACAAAGAAATATTCGAAATATCCGTCTGAGAAATTGTACAAGTTATCTACCGGACAAGCATCTGTCTGATAGATGCAACTTATATGTAGGGTTAAAAAAATATTTTGACTACGCTTTAAATTGCCGCTTGAGTAACAATTCGCAAAAGAATACTTTGATAAGAAAAAGCTAAAGTTATCTGCTAGATAAGCATCTGCCAGATAAGCAGATATTTGAAAGACGAAGTTACAATCTTCTTAAGGAGGTGGAAAGGGGTATTTGAGCAATCCTAGAAAAGCTTACCTATCAGATAAGCATCTATTTACAAGAAACGGCTTAACTGGTGAATAGACCATTTACACATATTTTCTAAAATTTTAAACTAAAGCTATCTGCCAGATAAGAATCTTCTTAAGAGAGACACAAGGATTGACTTGAAATTTCTGGACATTTAGCAATTGCCAACTGAACTTTTTAACAGCCCTAGAAGCACCAGATAAGTAGCTAATTGGAATATGCCACTTATATGGAAGATAAAAACAAATTCATTGTCTTTGCATTAACTAACCATTCGCAATAAAAGCCTTTTTCAAGAGGAAGCTTAAGTTATCTGCTAGATAAGTATCTGCTTGAGAGCAAAAGAAATGCAAAACTTATCTGCCAGATAAGCAGCTATTAGTAAGATACCACTTATCTGAAAGATAGACAATGATTTATTGTAAGCTACTGCAAAATATTTGAACAAACGGATTAGCAAAAAGTAGACGTTCTCTGCTAGATAAGTATCTGTTATATATACACAACATACAAATTTCCCGGATCAGCAACAACTTGAAAGATGCAACTTATCTGGCAGAATAATGTAAATTCCAGTGTCTTCACTTACTATTGCCGCTTGAAAAGGCAATCCCCACGGCATTTGAAGATCCGTTTAATACAAGTTAGAAGTTATCTGTCAGATAAGTAGGGCTTTTCTCTCCACTGAAGGTGCGCGATTATTCTATACGTATGCAGAGATATTTTGTTGAAGTCGGAAAAAGTGCAGAGCCAGTAAAAATCTACTCCCCGAAGAATTGTATCTGTAAAACCAGTTCTTAAGTTATTCACAAAAAAACTTCGGACACAAACCACCTAACGCCTGGATACGTCTTCCTATTTAAAATTCAAAGATGAGATGTAAAACCAAACCGACAGTTTCCTATTTTACTTAACCATTAATCGCGCTTAAAATTCCAAAACTTTTCAAATCAATTAAGCCGAAATATTCCCCTGAAAGACTCATATGAATAAGTAAATGAACAAACAAAAAAGTCGATTGAATCTTGACTTCCTGTGATTGATGTCCCTAAATACACAACAAACTGCCAGATAATTGCGCCCACACACCTCAGACCGAAACTTCTGCCTGCCATTGTCCTCAGCCCTGCTGAATAAACCAAGCCCAACAGTATTTAACTTTTGGGAAAACAAGACACACAGACAATCAAGGCAACCGGCTAATAGATTAAAAGGGTGCAAAGTTTCAGGAAAATCTGTCAAATACGTCCATTCGAACAGTCAAAGATTCAATCAAATTATGTGCCAGCAGAGCCCCGAAGTCCGATGAATTCCCACTACTGCGGATGTCAGAATCACTTGTCCAGCAAATATGATTTAATTGAATATGAATGTAGAGTACACACAACACCACATTGCAGGTTGGTAGTGAAAACTTTACTCTCCTGGCATTGACAAATGGACTGTTCACTGTTCGGTATATAGTCGAGTAGAGCGTTGTGTGATGAATCGCTTTCGCTTCCCTTCGGATGAGAAAGCAGAAAGCGCACACAAGTGGAAGAATAAGAACAACTGCTTAGTCTCCTCGTCTTCGATTAAAATGGATTAATATTGCGGCACAGCACCGATATTCACATGTGAATAGCATATCACACTGATATGTCCTATTCATCCTCGTTACACTTCGGGATGTCATATTCCTCCTCGCCTTGGATTTTGTGGGATATGTGTGACAGCTTCACAATGCTTCATTTATTTCACTCATTCCCAGCTGAAGTGTATCTCCTGATGTCGGTGTCCTTCCAATGACGTCTGCAGTGGAAGCAGTATGCGACGCATTCGTTGCCATGTTTTGTAGTCCCACCGACCAATATAGTGACTTCATTCAGTCACTTAAATCCCACCGAGAGAGACAGAGAGAGAGAGAGAGAGACGGCCAATATTCAGCACGACGAACACATGCATATATCCTTGCAAATGACAATTTATTGGTATGAAATTAAATCAAAAGTGGAATGGTGGATACGAGCACGCCAGTGGCAGTCATTCTGTTTGATGCATTTGAATGGTTTAGCTTCTTTTCAATCACATGCAGCCGCCATCAAGTGGTAACAATAGAATGGCAGCTTCACGTGGTACTGTTCTTCAGGATGACTAAAAAAAACCCATCTGGGCCATAAAACAAAGCTACTCGTACTCGTATATGCAGGAGCTCTCATAAAACGGTCTCAGGTATCAGGTTCATAAAAAGCCAGGTCATCTGGGGTAATGCGCCTTATGCACTTGTTTGGGAGATATTTTTGTAATTTGATATTATGGCCACCACCATCGACAGGAGCCATGTCCATGCCCGGGGACCAAAAATGAAATTCCTTGCCTCCCTCAATTTTAAGCTAACATCAGGTGGAGAGAAGCAATAACGAAAAAAAAACAAAAAAAAAAACAAGGAAGAAGACAACAAAAAAGGGATATACAGTGAATCCATCTTGCCAAAATCGATTATGGGCAGCCAAGTGGAAGCAGGATGCGATGGTGCACGCTCTTCTCATCAAATGCCAACAAGGTATGAATCTCTGGAGATATATGTGTATAATCCAGCCGCAGGCTATCTTATTACATCGACTTTTGGGGAAAGGTATGTACAGTGTATAGCATGCAGGAATTAAGTCAAACGCTTGTGCAAGAGACGGAAGTCCATCACATGGCTTCGGATTACAAACAGTCACATGGCTTGAAAACGTGGCCAGATGGGCGACACTTGGTCGGAGAATCTGTTCATAAACAGTGTTTGCCTTATGGATTTCACTGGAGAAATTTGAGATTTTGGAGACGATATTTTGCATATTTATGTTAGGTACTTGTTTTGATTGCATGATATGTGCTGGGTACTTGTGTAGCATAAGTGGTACTAATGGAAGTAAGTAGATATAAGAAGGACGATGGATACATGTAATCCTATTCACAGTGTTCAAAAATCATATGTATGTTGCGACTCATGTTTGGAGAGTTTGACATACTTAGACCCACACCAATGGGGGCGGATTTGTTCCTTATACTCTGGCGAATTGGAAGATTGCAAACGCACGTTAATGTGCGCAAGCGAAATTGATCGTGCTACTTGCTATAGCTAGGTTGTGCATTGTAGTTGGGAAAATTGTATCCCCTATTCCCTGGCAAGTGGGACGATTGTGAACGCACATTTAAGTGCGCAAGCGAAATTAATTTGAAATTGATCATGCTACTTGCTATAGCTAGGTTGTGCATTGTAGTTGGGAAAATTGTATCCCCTATTCCCTGGCAAGTGGGACGATTGTGAACGCACATTTAAGTGCGCAAGCGAAATGGATTTAAAATTGTGCTTAATTTTATACACAAAATATTCAAAATGCTCGTGTGCGCAGCAAAATCAATTATAAAAACCAACTGCTCAAGTCTGTTATCGCTTTATAAGACATTCCTATGAAAACAAATTGTGTCAAAGTGTATTAGATATCGAAGTGTGCAAAATGGCAACCTGTGTACATAAACGCACATGTGAGCAAACAAAACCTATTACTAATATCTCTTAAAAGGGTAAAGCTGGTAAAAAATATAAAGAACTCTTTCCCATTCTATCATTTGAGAAGAGCTTTCACTAAACGCACATTTTGTGTGCGATAAAAAACATAATATTAAAAGGCACATATGTATGTTAAAAAATTAAATATTTGACGACTACACTTTTTAGTCAGCGCTTAGATGTTTCTGATAATAGCTCAAGGAAATATTTGCCAACTCAGTTATGATTTCCAATTTAATGGCGAATATGTGTGCGTCAAACCCCAAAAGCAAAATATAGGTAAACAAGCAGCAGCAGAGAAGGGGCTCAAGTCACAACCTAGCAATACAAACATTGAAAAATAAACCTTGGTGGGTTGGTGGCGATCATAAAGAAAGTACTATATGCGGTATATAAACAGATATCTACACCAACAACACAGTTCCGTCGAAATGAATGCTCAGAGAATGTTGTCCATTACAATTATTACTCCCCAGCTTTATCGGAACCACATGCCATTTTTTGAAGGACACTTTCCCAATTCAAAGTGGCGTATGGCCATGCCAATAATTTCGTCTATAGATGACCAAATTTATTTCGCCGATAAATTCCAAAGACTCCTCAATTAATAAAACAACTCATGACGGAAATAAAAACAGATTATAGATCGCTTCCCAAACAATGCCAATCCGTGATGTGATAGAGGGCGAATACGCGTCATTACGAGCATACTGACGTCTACATATCAACACCCCGAAGACAGAGTTAATTACAAGCAAAAACCAAACATAAAGCAATTTAATAACGACAAGGAAACACATTTCAACTTTTTCATCATCCACACGAGTTCTCGGATGTAATGCGTCTTAATGGAATTCTGTTAGCACCGCTGTGTGTCCCATTAAGTCGCACACACTTAAATTGTTTTTACAACGGCTAAGTCAACATAATGTTAGTTAGTTCGCCGATTCCGCAAAAGGAGTTAATTTTCCGTGGATTATCCCCCAATAGCAAAGTAAACGAGTATATTGCCATGGCTTATACAAACAAGCCTTGTTACCCATAACTGTACGTATATATGTATGTTTATAAGAATAAATTATCACCTTCTTGGGTGGGTCTTAAAATGGAAATTCACTATGTCCTGGCAAAATCGTCAGGACTAAAGCTATTTCAGAGTAAATTCCCATGTAATCTATTCATTACACCTCCACAGGGAATCACTCTGTGCGCCATGTCTCGCTCCTGCCTAATCTCACCCCCACCTCTATGGCCACATTTAGCAAACACAAATCGCCAGGGAGACTATTTCACGTGTTCTCCGGGGGGAGACCGGAGACCGTCGCTGCCGGCACCGACGACGTACAACATACTCTCACAGCAAACCTGGCAAATGCCACATAAATCTTCCAAGACAAATGGTATTAAGTAAACACAAACTCCCATTATTGGTCCAGGGACCGTCACTGAATAACACCGTGTGTCCTGTGTGTCCCGGGATAAGTGTGTGATTTGTACGATGCCGAATGTTATTGATTGCTAATAAAATCTTCATGATTGTCTTCTCTTTTAGGTAAATGAATAGCTTGTGCGATTCCCTCTATGCCACCCCACCCACCTACAAAAGATTAGTGCTTTACCTAAATAGGACCTGATTTATTGGGAAATTTCCAATTGCCAAAAGTTAACGAATGTCGACTGAGAAATTGTCGGCATTATTCATTTGATGTGCTGTCCTGTCGTGCGCCTGCATCGAGAGGCGTTAGGCAATCGCATTCCTAAACTGCCTACAATTACATATATGAGAGGAGGTCAGACAAGTAAGAGTGCCGAAATGATGTAATCCTGACATATGTAAGTGTAATCAATTAAGTGGAAATTGTTTCCAATTTACGAGCCAACTACGACCGACGACGCCGTGATGCTGTGAACGGGAGGATGGTCCATTTCAAATATTTCAATATCAATTACCACAGCATGAGATATCACTGCGACACACTTACACACATGCACGGCACGCATATATATTTATGTAGTTGCCAAACTAATCAATGAATAATAAAAAAAGTGAATAACATTAATCACTTGCACACATGGCACAGCAGTAGCCCGCATAGTGCGTATCGCGCCGTGGATGGTAATTACGAAATGAAGCCATTCGCTGACGCTCATCTATAAATGGATAATTAATTCCAATATAGATAAGTTGACAAACAGAAATGGCTCTGGCTATCAGTCAGTCAGTGTTAAATTGAATTATTCCATGCTTGATTACGCTAGACGCTGTAGTGTGGTAGGAAAGAAATGAACTACTCTGATCTGTTGCGATGGGAGTCATAGGCGATGAGAAATGAGTGGAAAATAATAAAAAATAATAGTGAAGAGCCACATTTAATGAACTTTAGCAAAGAAGTTGTTTTCTATGTTTTTTTTTTCAATCCGAAAACTGCGAGATTGTTAATGCATGAAGAACTATTTGTTTCTGGTTGAAACACTAAACACAACCTCGAATGTGGGGCTATTACTTTATAAGAGCACAATTTTCTATGTTTTTTCGAAGTGAAGATGAGCTCGACAAACTTTTGTTAAACATACTTAAGCAATTTGGAAATATAATCTGAATCGGATTATTGACTGAAAGGAATATGCTAAAAGTAATTTATATGTTTTCTTTCTAAGCACTAACATTGCAACAACCAAAGAGAACTGTGTATGTTTCTGTGTGAATAAGGGTTGTTTTATTGGTTAAAAGTTGAAACACTGAATACAAACACAATTTGGGGGTAGATCAAGAATATACCTCAATTTTCTATGTTTTTTGCGACGTGAAAATTAGCTAAACTAAACTTTGTGTAAAATTCTTTAACCATTGGAGGATTTAATCTGAATCTGATTTCCAAGAAATGTGCTATGAGTAGTTTCTATGTTTTTTTATATGTCCAAACTTTGAAGTAACCAAAGAGAAAATTGTATGTTTCTATGGTTAATGTGTGAATAAATATTACTTTAGTTATTGAAATACGGAATGCAAACCTCATATGAGGGATACCTCAAGGCTATAGTTTAATTTTCTATGTTTTTGCGATGTAGCCATTAGCTCAATCAATCTGTGCTAAACCTTCTAAACCAATTGCGAAATATATTCCGAATCTGATTCTAGAAAAAAAACAAGTTCTATGTTTTTGCGATGTCCAAATTCTGAAGTATGTAACTAAACAGAACTTTGTTCGTTTTTAAGCCAGCTGAAGTTTAAACCACTTACTCTATAAATTGATAACAACAACAAAAATTATGACTTAAGTAACAATTCTGAAATCCACGCAGATGCCTGTCCACCCTACTATACTACACTGCACCATCATATTGATGTGTGTAAATAATCAACACCATGCTGATCATGAATGCAGGACTGTAGGTACCTCTTCCAACCTCAAAACATCGAAATGCAATCGAAAATACAGAAACAAGAAAAAAACAAATAAAAGGGAAAAGCGAAATGCATTCAAATATCGCCAAAGGACATATGGTATTGCATGGTTGTACAATTCAACATTTCAATTCATCGAATCCATTATGGTCCCCCATGTATCGTACCACCGGTATACGGACATGTATTTTTCGGAGGCGATAACCTACAATAAATGCACTGTACTGTGGTGATGTGGTGAGATAAATCAGTTTTTGCACTCTCAACAACGCTGAAGGGGTTGTTTTCTTTGAAGGGTTTTCCGGTTGACATCTCTGCTGTGATTTTGTTTGTTCTTATTTGCTGCTCCACGAGTTTCAAGGTGCAAAACACTGAAATTTTCATTTATTTTCATTGAATCTTCGGTACGGGGGTCAGAGAGAAAGAGAGAGATAGAGAGGGACTGAAATTGAATTCAGAGTTTGACGACCGGGTAAAGTGACGTTCGGATATCCTGAAATGTCGTTACTTCGTTTTTCAATTTCTTGGGTATTTTTTTTACGAGACACACTTAGAACCAGTATGAGATATGAGGTATTGGTAGTGTATCATCTGTATAAGTGTAGTTGTTACCTTGAACGAGGAATGATTTGAAAGAAGGATTATACGTGGCGAGCAGTTCTCTGAGGGAATATCATGATAGGTGTTTGGTAGGAGGTACTTTGAGAGGACTCCATCGCAACCAAATATTTGCTATTTTGTTGAATGAAATTAACATATTTAAATACGGGAGGAGCAACATTTCGCAAATTTAATAAGACCGCTGATTTTCGCTGATTATTAGTGGAGTATTGAATTTTATTCTAAATAGTGGGTTCATCAAAGTTTTTGAGCTCAAGAGGATGAAAAAATGAGAAAGATTCAAAAGAACATGCATTATGGCTTTTGAAATCAATTAGCGATATTTTGTTGCGGAATTTGTTTGGTCTTAAGTTTTTTTTTTCAGAATCGAGCGACTCGGCCAATAATATCAGAATTAATATAGTCCCTTGTTTTCGTCCATAAAGAATTTGGGAGCGATGTTGCTGGCAATGCTCGTACAAGTGATATAAGGTCTTAGCTATCACCGAAAGCCTCTACCCATTAGAAAACAAGAAACGATTCGAATATTAGCTTCTGTCATACAATTAAATCCTTGCGTTTCGACGAGACGGTTATATGCAGTGGAATAGCCGCTTCTGTGAAGACCACAACTTTTGAATTGCTTGGTTGCAGACGCCTTCGTTAACAAGCTGAGCTCATGCTCACAGAACTTGCTCGATATTTAGCAAAATAAAATTCCGTCGATTACGGATAATGCGATTCTGTATTAGCAGACAATTCTGCATAAAGATTTGAGCTCGTTTTCAGACTCAATTTAAATTACAAGCAACTTGAACTCAACGGACTTGTCGACTTGCCGACTTGTGGGGGGAGACAGCATCATAGACAGCGGCTTAACGAAGCATATTTGAAAAGAGTTGACAACTTTTATAGCTCAAATTGCGGAACAATTATTCGGCGCATTGAGATCAAACTCTCATATTGTCAGTGACTATTCTAGAAAATCAAAAGTAAGCTCGTCAGGTTTTTGCTCCTCACCTTAGTAGATATCGTTTTGTATACCGACCTATTTAAACAGTCTTCAGTAATCTACTTGCACAACCATTGGGATAGTTCACGTCGCAACTATATTTTTTTTGAATTTGAATAGACTTTATTTGCATAAAAAATCAGGTTTACATTCGTTTTTGTTTGGCAAGTCTTTTATGGCCTTGTTTAAAAACCGGCGGTTCGATTATGGAGTTATTTCAAAGCCGATTTTAATGAAATGAAGTGGATCAAGTGAGAGTTTAATTTCCGTAGGTATATTCCGTATCAAAGACTGTTAACTAAACTCAGGGTCGATTCCAGATATTACCGAGATTATGTTCACAGGGCAAAGTAATTGTGAATCCATTAACTGAGTTTAAGCCAAGTATCTACGCCAAGAAAACAGAGAGTTCCTTTCCCCCTAGAATGTGATAAAATTTGAGCCGCTTGAAATTATTTTTAAAAGTGCTTAAAACTGGTCCCAAAAAAAAGAACAGCTTCATATATGAATATAAGCCACAAGAAGATGAAAAAGCGTCAAAAAAGATTACAAAACATGATAGCCTACGAACTTATGCTTTTTAAGCTTGTTAGACCAGCTGAAGAACTAAAATTACGGGCCCCAAAAAATGATAGAGCCCGTAATAGCATTTTTTTATTGCAAAAAATTGCGTCTAGTAGGTTTATTTTTTTCTAAATTTAGATCCAACACCAAAGTCACCGATCTTCAGAATCTGCTTCAGTGAATTCAAAAATAACCAGAAAACGAGCTGTTAAAAAATGTTGTGACTTCTAAAACAAAAGATATAATTTTAAACTGAGCACTAAAAAGAGCTCATATCAGTTGGTAATCTTATTGGGAAATATTGATACTTCTTCAGTTGTGTCGGTAGTGTGAGTAAAATTTTTTGAAAAGAATTGAAAAGTACACTTCAAACAAGTCGTATTTAATAAATTTTCTAATGAAAGGCAGACACCTCTTTTTGTACCGTAACTTTCCCCAGAAGAACAAGTAAATTGAAATGCAACATTTTTTTAAATATCACAACCTTAACACAATATTTAAAATAAAGTTTAAAATGCTTTAAACGACTCTTACAAAATTTGCCTTTCACGAAATGTTTTGGAAAGAATAATTTCTGCCAGGACTGACCTGAAGCATGGTTGACGATTTCCCAACCATGAAAGCACTGTCAGTAACATCAGACACTCAGTATGCGTATGACCCAGTAGCTGTTTTTTCTTGTACCCAACATAACTGCCTTGTTCGAAATTTCAAATAAAACAAATACCAAATTGATATATGTATAAGTAAAACCGTGGTTGTTTTATTTAAAACAAAGGAACATATCTTTTTTTTATAAAAAGACTCTTAATTTGGAAACTGACAGATTGTCCGTGCTTGAAAATTCGACAGAAACAGACCAACAGAACAGAAATAAAATCCAGCAACAGGAACAAAATTCATGTCTGCATGTCACTGATTTATTTCCGACTTTCTGTAAAGGCGCCTTATCAAAACGAACAGAAACAGGACACCATTGGCGACTAAAACTAAATCAACAACAGAATTTTTTTTGACAGCAATAAAGTGCCCCCTTGCGACAGAACAGAAACAAGTCTTAGTTGTTCCTGTCGCTGCCAGACACAGAAATGTCAATTAGCGACGGGAGCCCTGGATTTTTGTTGTTGAATTTAAATTTTTCCCCCAATTGTCTAGTAGAAATTTGAGCAGAAGGGGAAACTGTTCTTGTCGGCAGCCATATTTTTCAAGATCTGTTTCAGTTTTGTGTAGTTGAACGAGCAACGGAAACAGTATTTACTGCAGAACGAACGAGTTTTCTGATCTGTTTCTGTTTTTGTTCCTGTTTATCCCTAGGGCCCTTTGCAAAAAAACTGTGTCACTTGGTATTTTAAAACAACTCAACGACTAGAAACTCATGAATTTTTGTCAGTTAGTTGGTGGATGGTGGGCAAGTCTGCTAGTCAATGAAATGATTTTGCGATAAATGTGGTATGTTGTAGGTTGTCAGTGGTTGCTGGTAGATCAGATGGTTCAGTGTGCAAGTCATGCTTAATACCGCAGAACAACAAACTGTCGAAAAGAACTTTGTCTACGCCACGGAAAAATTCTCATTGCGAAATATTCAAAACACTTGGTCTACCAATTTAAATAAGCTGGTTAAATTTGTCTGTTGGCAGTTAGTTCATTCGAGCCTAATCCTCTCAATTTTTTAAATTCATCAGCAGGTGTCCAAGAAATTTAGTGGTTAATGATATATAAAGGAACTTGGTAAATTTTGGAGGAATTTTACAGCCATGGTTAGTAGCCAGCTGACATGTTTGTAAAATAAGACATATTTTCCGTAAGTTAGATTTTCTTATACATTTGTATGTAATATATGTTGATTGTTGGTACACAACATATTTATTTATTTTTCAAATAATTTATTCCAAACTTGTTACTTTTAAGACATAGGGCCTTGCCAATAAACATTTCTAGTTGGATTGTAAATTTAAGTAGTTCAAACATTTTTTATTATTTGTTATTAGTGCGGCGGATAATTTTTAAATTTTGTAAATTGTTAATTTAAAAGCCACTAAAGAGTAAAGAGGTTTCAATCTCAAGGATTTTTCTGTATAAATAAATAGAATTGAATTTGAAATCAAACTAAATTTTCTACTACTGTTGGAAGCAACAAACTATTTTTGTGTCGTTGCAAAATCGTATATCAAATCTAATTCCATTTCCAAGTTCGATTAAGAACAACAAAAAATTAAAAAACAAACCACCCCTCGTGCTTATTCTGTCAGATTTTTTTTTTCCGATTCCCATTTAATTTCGTCCAATTCCCCAAAGCGCGAAGGCAATAAATTTAAAATAACCTTATCGATAGAGAAAATACAGATAGCACTATTTTTTCATTGAAAGATCTTTCCGCTGTGCAAAGACTGCATTGGGAGCAACTTTCATATTATCAAGATAAGCTGTTGGAAAATATCTATACTCGTCTGTCGGTTAAAATGGGCGTTAATGTGCTAGATAACTTATCAGACTGATAAAAAGCGAGGTACTGATTTGTGCGCTATGAGCTGTCTACCTATCTGATTTCTAGAGAAAGTGAACTTAATACATGTCAGCCAGTAAAGTTACTGACCAAAAGTTGACAAATTACGCAGCAAACTCAACTAATAATCGTTTTCGACAGTCACCCTAGATTGTACGTCCCATTAGCTTATTTTACAAAGCAAATTTCTGAATTCATACTTGAGCTCGACACCAAAAACGATTATTAGTACAGCGCAATAAATCACATTTTCATTTAGGTCAAACTACCAGGACACGCAGGAAAATGCTGTCGCCTTCCGAAATTGCAAACATTTTATCAAGCGCAATATATACCACATTAGACCGCAACTATTACTTAAACCCCACAATCCATGTACAAAAGACAAATATTGTTCTTACCTCATTTTTGAATTTCATCTTCGTCCTTATCAATCGACCGCACACACTTTTCTGTCTCTCAGTGGCACTTGCCGCCATAAAAACTTGTTCACTTAGTGTCATTTTTGTGGTTTTATTGTTTCCTTACACTTTGGGGGCGCACAACTTCACCCGCAACAAACTGTCGAAAAGAAATTTGCTTACTCAATTGAGGAATTCTTGAGGAAGATTCAGAACACTTGGTCTATGAATTTCACAAAACTGACTCATTAATATTTTCCAAGGGTGTTCGCTGGTGTTTGTTGGATCTTCTCTTTTTTGTATTTTATGTCTGCGTTACTTTCTCGAAGAACTTTAACTTTGCTAATAGTTTTCGAGGAGAAGGTGGTGTGTGAGAGAAACTTTTCCCAGCACACGACAACGTCGAACACTTAAACTTTTACACTTTACAGAGGCAAACATACCAAAAATTATATAAAAATCGTTGTTTTTTTTTTTTTGTCCAGATGTGTGTGTGTGTGTACAAGAGCTATAACGAAAAGAACAACGTTTCTGGGGGAACTTTTTTAATTGAATGTAATTAACATTAATTCAGTTCGGCGGAGGCGGCTTCTTCGTCGGGTAGTTTTGTTACTTGTTCTCTGTATATAGCTGCGATCCTTGCACCTTTCCATACGTGGGGTACACGGACTTATCGCCAATAGCACTTCGGTTACTTGAATAGGTAAAAAGAAGATGCCATCCTCAAACAGCAGCTGCCTGTATAGCTGCAATGAAAGCCTTTTGCGGAGTCAGATCGACTGAAGGATTATGCTGATGACTCTAGTGGCCCTCCAGAAGAAACACAGAAAAAAAACCCCAAACTCCGCTTCCTTTTGTCCTCGGTCCCTTTATACTCGCACACACAAAGCAGAACACTGTTCAAATATTCACAAGTCCTATATTATATGGATTTTTGGTTTTTTCCTCTACTTTTTGTGAGGAGACGAGCAGACTATAAGTACTCCGCTCCACTCACTCCGAGAACTTGCGACCGACTAAATGAAAACTCAGCTGTGCGGTTCTATTTGAATGAACTCCAGCCTGGGGGCGATAAGAGGCCACAGAATTCCAGCAGTAGAAGAAGCACCAGCAGCTACAGCGACGACCGAGAACACATTGTGTGTCGGTGGTGCGCTCGGTGAAATGAGGGCTGAAATGTGTGCCGTTTGTGGTAAGGGCGCGGGCGCACTCCTACTGCTCTGTCGCTCCTTCCTGCTCCCTCCTGCTGTGCTGTGTCCTCGCTCCTTGGAATGCCCAGTGCTTTTGATTGTTCCTTCTAACCTGTCCCGGTTTTCAGGATGCACGCTGCACAGCAACTGACTGACTAACCAGCCAGCCAAAAACACACACAGGAGCTGGCTGGCTCAAAGCAATCAAGTCGGTCGCCTTCCCGGCGCCAGTATAAGAGTTTGGCGAAGCTCCACCACCGTATAAGAGCCCCTAGTGCGCATGCGGTGAGCTTTCTAGTGCCTGGTAGCTGGTACTGGTTCTGGTAGTGTCCCCGATGAGTACATGCATATGTTTCGTGTAAAACGAGCTCAGCCGTACCAAAAGCCAAATATGTGTGTCTGTTGCAAACGGCATGAGTTGGAGGGCGCATATACGAAGCGACCTCTTACAAATTGGTGACATTTACGACTGTACGCTGTCCATGCCGAGTGAGTCGGCTCCGGGATGAAGTGTTAATTTTTCATTTAGTACATTTGCAGAAATGTGTACCCCATTCGCATTCCCATTCCCCATGCCACAGGAGTGTGTTCGCATTATGTGACACACAAACGATTTCCTTATAAAAAAAAACAACAAAAACAAATTGCCTGTATGTGGAAATGGATGATGTGGTGTGAATGTCTGATGTGCTTTGCTGGTGGACAATCAAATTGAACGCCAAGTTGCTCTAGATTTCGGAGCACACATGAGGGTTATCTGTTATCAGGACTTGCCGAAAATACATCCATATCTGGCCAGGTTATGGCGCACGCTGTACACACATCATGCACATAGCAATATTCAAATTCCTGTCCGAAGGGCTTTGCGAAATTTGCTTAAGCATTGATGGAACACCCTAAGCATACCAATTATGATACCTAATCTAAGCAGAAACTATCTGTGTCTCTCTCTGTGGAAATTGATGGTCGGTTTATACAGTTGACGCATCAATTTGAATGGCCATACGAAGCTGGTTCAAATCGTATCGTATCATTTCAAGTTGTGTGTGCGAGCACTGGATAAAGACAATTTTACGGCAACAGGTGCAATAAAAATAAAGAAAAAACAAAAACAAGGAAGGCCACAATCGTTCTGAAACTTACCACAGAGTGTGTGTCTGTGTGTGTGTATAGGCGAAAACCCCTTAACTCGGCAAATCCAAACTTAAATTAACTTTATGTTTAGTGGAGGCAAACTTTAAGATTACTGGATAGTAATGAATCTACTCGCTGGCAGCATGAATGTGAACGGGAGAGGAGGGCTTTGGTCACGTTAGTGGTTTCGGGTGTGGTGTATTATCAAAAAGTTGTAGTTTCGTTTAAATGGATGTGTGCCGAGAAAGTGTGCACTACATATGAGTTTGGGCTTAGTCAAAATCAACTTGTGAATTGTGTGTTCTTTTGATCTCTGAATTTGTTGTCAGAGGGTGTTATTTTTGGGAGTTTTCAATTCGACTGTATCCAGCGGCAATTATTTTGACAGATGACAGTCGAGATATGCTCATTTTTAGTCGCCATTCCATCACAGCTACTTAATAATGTGGTCGAAAAATTGAGACCATATGAAGGGAGGTCTTTGAAGATGTTTGCATTTTTAGTTGGCAACTCTTTTTTCAGCGATAACCATTTTGACAGGTGAGAGCTAATTTGTAGGTTCTCACTTCGGTTTCCCATTTCCCCCGAGATTAACTTATGTTTGTCGTTTCATAATGAGTCTTACGATACAAAGACGAAAAAGTTTCGAAAATGTTAAACCATAAAAAGGGTGTTTATTTTAAAAGTTTGCAACTCCAATTGGCAACAAATTTTGTAGTTAAAGAAGCGAGAACAGTCTTGTATTCTTTTCGCCATTTTATTTTACTTTTTAAAACATTTTTAAGGTAAATATGATACGACAACTGGTGACAAAATGAATCAGAAAGCGATCAAAAATAAGTGAGGGCAGAAGGTTAATAAAAAAAGGTTTGGAAAATATTCAAAAGCGCGCGCTTTTTAACCCTTTTCAAACCTTTTTTTATTGTTTGCAGAACGTTGTTATTGATATTTTTTAGGAAGACTGAGGAAAAGTCCTTGCCTGCCCAACAAACCATCAATCGCAGCGTAAGAGTAATTACAACGAACCATTCTGGGAAAATGGCCTTAGAGTATTCTAAGACCCTAACGAGTGACTTGTCGAAGGAATTTGGATTAAAAAACATTTCGGCTGTCCTTTTATGCTGCCCAAATAAAGTGTTAAGATAAATAAAGGAAATTATAATAAATAAAAGCTGTTAATTCTGACTGCTTTTTATTTTTTTAAATTAAATTTCACATCATTCTTTTTTATTTTTTTTTATTTATTAAATTTTTTGGTCAAAACCTAATCAATTTTTTTTTCTTTTTAATTTTAATTTTATTTAAAATTTAAAATTGTTTTTTATACCTTTTTTTTGTCGTTTACATTTGTTAGTTGGAAAAAGCTGAATTTTATTGCTTTAAATTTGAAAATTAGAACTTAAAAAAACAGAATTTCGTAAAGCTGAATTTTTGTGTGAGAAGACAGAATTTTGCAAAGCAAAATTTTGAAAGCAGAATTTCGACCGGATCCCGAGAACACCTTTAGAGAAATATTCTTCAAAGCCAATTCCAGCGCTTTAAAAACGAAAAAGGGAAAAACGAGGGACAAGCTTAAAAAAGGGGATAAAATCGAAAATCTCTGTGAAAAATTGCATAGAAGCAAAATAATTTTTTTTTCGAATTTAGGGGAAAACTAATGCTGTTGCTTATTAAAAAAAAGGGGAAAACAGTCTTCAAAGTCCGGGAACACTGCTTCGAAGCCTTTGCGGACCTTCTATAAAAATATGCCCATGAAACCTAAGAATGAGGCCGTAAATGAGCGAGGCGAAGATATAAATTTGGCTGACAAATTTGGCTACAGTTATAGACAATTGTTGACAATTGTTGATGATACTTATTGTGAAATGTTTCTTCAAAAGGCTTTAGCCTAAGTTGCCTATTGCCACGCCTACTTTTTGGGGGCGTTTTGAGCCAAAACGTACTTTTTTCTGACTTCATTGTCCCCAACTTGTCGCTACTTAAACAATTCTTGATCGATATCAACAAAAATAATGCATTTGGGGGAGCCAAAAATTCCTTAAACGTTTTACGGTATCAATCAGCGTTCCGGATCAACCAAATGCTGAGCTAGAGTCCTAAAAATCTAACATGATCATATAAGAAATTTTTTTTCAAATTAAAAGACGTCAAGAAGGATTTTTCCTGTTCTACTTTGGGGTGGTAGGCAGTAGGCGCACATCGCAAGCACTGCGTGTCGATTTTTCTGCTGGAGCGGAACGGAAAAGATGTGTGCGATATGTTTAACATTGAAATCAACAATGACAATGCTTTTTTTTTAAGAAATAGGAAGATGGCGGATGGGGCACATCGACACATGAAGGAGCTCACATTTTCATTATTCTTTCGAGCATCTCATAAATAATGAGCCTGGCTTTAACAGACCTATTTGCATCACTGTATCCCTGAAAACTGAGCTGTCCCCATTTTAAAGGCAAACTTTTCGCTTTGCTATTAAGCTCACTCACATAACATTTGCTTTAAAAAAATATATATATTGCTCAAAATGTCAAACAGATTGTTGCCGCCGCTATAACAATAGCACATCATGTAAACTCGCCCAAAAATAAACCGTCCACCATTTTGATAGTAATCGGTCATTTGGCCAACAAAATACGCCTTTTGCAAAGGCAAAGAATGCGACCCACTCATCCGCAACCATGGAATTCCTCCAATGCCACACACCAACGCCATACAACCCCGGTAAACTTTCTAGAGTGAGAGGATTAAATTAATTGCTGTAAGCAGGCAAGAGAACCGAACCGGGTGAAAAAAATGCAAACAACTCCGAGGCAACATCCCTCTGGCATTTTAAATCTCATTAAACATTTAATTTTTGGTCTACGCGTTTAATTACAAAATGCAATAGTAAAAGTGGCGGCAAGCAGCTTTTCATTTTGTTTTCTGTTTTTTTTTTCTTTTTTCCTATCGATTAACCGTAAAAGTGGATAAATTCAATTGCAACCGACACACGTATATAGAGACGGACGCATTCGTGTATCCGTGCCGGAATAACCGAGCATGCTGTATGACAAACAATGCCGTCGTTAAAGTGGACACCACCGATTGGAGCTGATGCTGTGACGGTGGATGGTGGCTGGTGGATGTTGTACGCTGCATGCACGTTAGTTTGGAGGAGTTTGGATAGAATTCCACTGTCATTTATTTGACATAATTTAATGCCGATGCCATTTTGTGTCGTCCTTTCTTGGTTATGTGCGCAGACCATGTCGTTCAATCTCAGGTGACACCATGATGAAATGGCAGATGCAGTTTGTACTCAAACCCCCTGATACGACCGAAAGTAGAAGTTCTTCAGCGTCTGCTTCAGGTGTGTGTATATATATAGGTATACCAACTCGTGTTCACGGGGGATGATGGGTTGGCGCAAAGAAAGGTGAGCCAAAGTAAGTTGGTATTGGTGGACAACGCAAACGAATTTACAACCGCAATGTCGCCACGAAAACAATTAACTTTTCTAGGATTTATTGCCGAGGGTGGAGAGCTTTGCATGTACCTACCCTTAGACGTATGTAGGTGGAAAGGTATTGGCATTACTTTTAATTGTCAATCGGTTTAATTATTCAAATGAGTTCGGTGTAAACTTTGGAAGTCATTGGCAAATTGAAAAAAGTTGATCAAGTCTTTTTTGAAACCTAAGCGAACTTTGCAGATATTCTTGTCAATTCTTTGAGTGGGTCGATATTGTCTACTGACACTAGAGGTTTTTTTTTTTTGCTTGTGCTTTAGTGAAAAGAAATATAGGAAAATATGCGTAGATAGATGAATTTAATGACCGATTGAACTGAATCAATGAACCGATTTCTGGTCAAGCTTGGAACAGGGAGTTTTGATATTTCTGCAGTTGAGACTGAGACTAAATTCACTGAGCGACTGTCCTTATATCTGGGTACTTTGAGACTGTCTTCGAAAATGTATGACCCAATAGCTGAATTTAATGACCAATTGAACTGAATCAGTGAACCGATTTCTGGTCAAAATTGGAGCTGTGAGTTTTGATATTTCTGCAGTTGAGGCATGAGTTTAATGACCGATTGAACTGAATCAATGAACCGATTTGTTGTCAAACTTGGAGGATGGAGTTTTGCTATGTCTGCAGTTGAGGGTGAGACTGAATTTAATGAGCATCAGTCCCCATTTCTGGGTACTTTGAGACTGTCTTCGAAAATCTTTCACCCAATAGCTGAATTGAATGATCGATTGAACTGAATCAATGATCCGATATATGGCATTAAAAACATACTTGGGATGAAAGTTGAGATTCATACTTTACGTAAATCCAAATTAGTGCCCCAATGCAAAAATTGTCAAAGATACGGGCATACACATAAATACTGCAGCTCAAACCCAAGATGTGTAAAGTGTGCAGGAAGTCACCACACCAAAGAATGTGTGAAGAAAAAGGACGAACACCTTAAGTGAGTAAACTGCAATGAAAGCCATCCTGCTAACTATAGAGGATGCTTAGTTGCAAAAGAAATACAACTTGCAAAAGATAAAAAACAGAAGAAACCGCTTAAAAGCTCCAATAAGGAAGCACAAAAGGCCAAAAAGGACTCACAAAAGAGCCCACAAAAAGAAAAAGCGAAAGATCAAGGGATCATCAAAAAGAACGCAATACAAAACACAGCGGGCCATAAAATGGCATATGCTCAGGCAGCATCAAAAACAGTACAAATACCAGCAGAGAAAGCCGTAAAACGCAAAACAGAGCCACACACTGTAATGGAAACCCTCATGAAACAAGTCCCAAATAGGATTGGTTCCATGGAAAAAAACAATAAAATGATATTAGATAGAATATCGTTGCTAGAGAGCCAGAACAGCAATAAAAGAGCTGTACCAAAAAGACAAACATGATGAATAAAATCAAAATTCTAGAATGGAATGCTAATGGTTTCGAGAATCGAAAGGAAGAGATACAAGTGACTCTCGATAGAAACCAGATAGACATATATCTTATTTCAGAGACGCACTCCAAAATAAATTCTGACCTTAAACTGAAGGGATATAAATTATATCACTCCTCACATCCACATAACTGCGCAAAAGGCGGGGCTGCAGTGGTAATAAAGAATACGATTGAGCACCATTTAGAAGCAAAATTCCAATCATGTGCTATCCAAGGAATTTCCATATGCATAAAAACGAGCAGTGGCCAATTATCCGTCGCATCAGTATATTGCTCTCCTAGCTATAGAATAAAGACGAGTGATTTTAAAAACCTTTTCCGCATATTTCACAATAGATTAATTGTGGGAGGGGATTTTAATGCCAAGAATAAATATTGGGGATCTATAGACTAACAAACACTAGAGGCAGAGAACTTTATAAATGTATTATAGAAGATGGCGCAAAATACCACTCGACGGGAAAACCTACCTATTGGCCAACAGATAGGAATAAAACCCCAGATCTTGTCGACTTTTTTATATCTAAAAATATATCCTCAAATAAAATTAATGTGGAAGAAGGCCCTGATCTTCAATCAGATCACTCCTCAGTACTTCTTACAATTGGCGATAAAATAATGATAAAAGAACAAAGTCCAAAACTTGTTAATAGACTGAATGATTGGAACTACTTTCGACAGATGTTGGAAGAAAGTATCCAACTATCATCAGCTATTCAAACAGTAGACGAACTAGAAAAAACAGTGCAAATACTATCACTGAACATACAAAATGCTGCATTTTTTTTATTTTTTATTTTTTTTATTATTCTTTATTCTCAATCCATTAATCCAGTTTAATTTATAATAACAATTCTTATAAAATATCTAAATACAGAGAATAGTTAGTGACATTCTTATTTATTGAATAAATAGAGGGGAATGTCACTTCAAAATTTTATAATGTGGGGTGAACATATGTAAGTATGTACATTAAGTACTTTAACAATTCAAATATAAGAAAAGAGATAAAAAGAAAAACAATAAACAATGAGAACAAATGCAAAGGTGTATATATTATAAATAAAAGCATAAAAGCATACATAAATTCATGAAATACAATATAAATCAAATAATGAAGCGCAGTAAAATTTCAATTTCATTGTGATTGAAAGAAAGAAGCCAGGATTTTACTTTTTTTTTAAAATACAGAGACAGTTCTAATGGTACGTATATATTCGGGAAGACTATTAAATAATTTGCAAGAGGTAATAAAATAAAAATTTCTCAAGCTTGAAGTGCGAAAAGGAGGAACACAAACGCCAGTTCCAGTGTTGCTTCGTAGATTATAGGTGTCAGTTATAGGGCTACGCATATAGCCACCTCTTATAAAAAATATTTTGAGGACTTTAAAAAAGTATAAATGACGTACAGGCAGGATATTCATGCTTCTAAATAAGTCTATAGAGTGTGTTAGGCGAGCGGATTTACATACTCTTCTTATTGCACATTTCTGTAAGACAGTCAGCTGATGGAGTAGATAGAGGTATGTACCTCCCCAGGTGCTAATTCCATACTGCAGTCTGGAGTGGAAGATCCCAAAGTAAATTGTTTTTAGGGTCTGGGAAGAGCAGTATTTCCTAAGACGGTAAAAGACGCGTAAAGCAGATCTCAGATACTTTTTTAAGATTAAAATATGTTCGCACCAACTTAAATTTCGGTCAATAACTACACCTAGATATTTATAGTTCTCAACTATTCCTATCTTAAAGCAATTTGGGCTGCAGTTGATACTTTCATCATACAGAGCATAGGGACTTCGCGTAGCACAGACGCAGTGTAACAAGCTATGTCTACAACAAGTCGACGTATGAAATGTAATGTCAAATTCCGGAGATTCTTTAGCGGTAAGGCTGAAATACATTAATTTAGTCTTATTGCTTACTGAAAGCTTGTGCTTGGCAAACCAGAGTCTAAGCAAGTGGACATCATAATTAATGTCAGCAACTAAATTTAAGGGGTTTGCTGATTCATATGCAAATGCAAAATCGTCAGCAAAAGCCTTTACTTTACCAATGAATGGGAGAGCGAAAATAGAGTTGACATAAATTAAAAATAAAATGGGACCGAGGACAGATCCTTGGGGTACACCTTGATTGATTATCTTCGAGCCACTTAACTTATCACCGATTTTTACCTTTTGTGTTCTGTTCTTTAGATAAGAAGCGAACCAATCTAAAATAAAGCCGCGAAAACCCACACTTTCTAATTTGTATAAAAGAGTGCTGTGGTCAACCATGTCGAAAGCTTTTGTAATATCTACAAAGAGTCCGGCGCTACATTTTTTAGCATCAAGTCCTTTGTAAATAAATGTACAAAAGTCTAGGAGAGCGTCTTCCGTAGAATGGCTTTCTCTAAGTCCAAATTGATTTTCGCTGAAGAAGCTAATTTTGTTAAGATATTTCAGAACTCTGCTTTTAACAGTTTTCTCAAATATTTTAGATATTGTAGAAAGTAAGGAGATCGGTCTATAATCGCTTTTTTCTTTCTTGTTGCCCTTTTTGAAAATGGGTATTACAATGGCTGATTTTAATAAATCAGGAAAATTACCTGAGAAGATACTCAAATTAAAAATATGAGCCAAAATATCAACCACATTGAGAGCTATTTTTTTTATGACAATGTTGGAAATGCCATCAAAACCACAAGAGGTCGAATTTTTGAGGGAATTTATTGTTTTTAGCAGTTCAAACCCTGTAATGGGTTCAAAGAAGAAACTGCTCCTTACAGTGATGCGGTCTCCAAGACAAAATGCAGAGCAACTGTTGCAGAGCTTTGGAACGTCTGTGGGGAAGGAAGTTGTACCCACTGAGGCAAAGTAGTCATTAAACTCGTTAGCAACTGCTGTGAGATCTGTAACTTCAACTGTAACTGCATGGGCAGCAACTCCTAAAACAACAAAAAAGATTAAGCAAAATTCTTACCCTCCCGAAATATGTGAAATCATTACACGAAAGAGGAAAGCTAGAAAGCGTTGGCAACAGACAAGGGCGCCAAGAGACAAAACCACACTAAACAACTTGAATAATAAGCTCAGAAATTCTATAAAAGAATTCAAGAATGAGTCTTTAAAAAGTTACCTTAGCAGTCTTACAAATAATGCTAGTACCGACTATTCGCTCTGGAAGGCAACAAAGAAAATTAACCGACCAATAGCCCACATTCGTCCAGTAAAAACCAAAGAAGGTAACTGGGGAAAAAGCAGCCAAGAGAAAGCAAACACTTTTGCAGAGTATCTTGAGGACGTCTTCAAACCCTATGAAGATAAAAGTTACCAAGGAACCGAAGAAAGGTGCGAAGAAGATCCACCAATCCGATCGGTAACAGCTAAAGAACTTGCCAAAGAAATTAAAGAAAATATAAATATAAAAAAGGCCCCAGGGTTTGATCCGATTACAGGGGAAATCTTAAAACAATTCCCACAAAAAGGTCTAAAAATACTAGCGCAGATTATAAATGCTGCATTTAAGTTGAGATATGTGCCAAGCATGTGGAAGGTCGCGGAGGTAATAATGATACCAAAACCAGGCAAACCACCACGCGTAGTAACCTCATATCCTCATAACCAATGTCGGTACTACCAAGTACCAATATTGTCAAAGTTATTTGAAAAAATGCTGGTAAAACGCCTGCAAAAAATAATCGATGAAAAATCGCTAGTCCCAAATCACCAATTTGGATTTAGAAATAAGCACTCTACAATTGACCAAGTGCATAGAATCACAGATAAGATCGAAAATGCATTTGAAGAGAAAAATGTGTGCTCTACAATATTCCTTGATATAGCACAGGCTTTCGATAAAGTCTGGCACAAAATTCGGACTAATTCGCAAGTTACAAAGGCAACTGCCGAATCAGTATTCGGCCATTCTGGAGTCTTATATATCAGGTCGATTCTTCAGAATTAAACAAGAGACAGAGTACTCAACATTAAGAGAAATTAAAGCTGGTGTACCACAAGGCAGTGTGCTTGGGCCAGTGCTATACCTCTTATTCACTAGCGATCTGCCTGAAAGTGGAGAAACCACTATAACAACTTTTGCAGATGACACTGCTGTACTTGCTGTCGGAGCAACTGTTGAAATAGCAACAAAAAAGCTCCAAAGAGCAGTAAACCGTATCTCAGAGTGGACTAAAAAGTGGCAGATTAGATTAAATGATCTAAAGTCTGTCCATATGAATTTTACGTATAAAAACGTACCACATATTCCAGTGTACATAGACAACAATGTAGTGGAATACTCAAATACAGCCAAATATCTAGGCATGACTCTAGACGCTAAACTGCGTTGGAAAACGCATGTAAAGAAAAAGAAAGACGAGTTGAACATGCGATACAGTAAAATGTATTGGCTTATTGGGAGATACTCATCCCTGTCCAACTACAATAAGCTATTGCTATACAAGCAAGTTCTAAAACCAGTATGGACCTACGGGCTCCAGTTGTGGGCATGCACATGCCAAACAAATTTACAAAAAATTAAAATCTTCCAAAATAAAGTACCAAGGAACATAGTTAATGCACCTTGGTACATACGCACCGCTGATCTTCATAGAGATCTAAATATTGAAATGGTTGAAGACGAAATTAAAAAAGTTGCTCAAATGCACAGACGTAGGCTTCTCAACCACGTTAGCTTAGAAATGACCGAATTATTAAATACAGACCATGTAATCAGGAGATTAAGGCGGATAAAACCGCTTGATCTATAAAAATTAGTTAAGAATATAAATTAGGTTATATTTTCTACCAAAAAGGTTCAGAAATCCGACAACCGGCGGATTTCTCTTTTAAATTCTCAAACAATTCAAAAATAAATTGCCGATTAGTTGAACAACTAGGTGCAATCACATTCGGGATGACGAAAGTCAGCCCCCCAGGGAGGTTTTTTAGATGGGTTAAAGTCCCTCACTATTGCAGAAGCATCCCTCGCGTTCTAGCTCTGCAATGTCTTTCGATGATTTTCCCTTCCAGCGAACCCCCATACAAAAAAAAAAAAAAATGATCCGATTTCTGGTCGAACTTGGAGTTGGGAGTTTTGCTATTTCTGCAGTTGAGGCTAAGACTGAATTTAGTGAGCAACTGTCCTCATTTCTAAGTACTTTGAGACTATCTTCGAAAATGTTTGAATCAATCAACCAATGGAACTTTATCAATGAACGAAGTTAAAGTTACTCCCAGCATATACAAAAATATATCCTTTCATACTTTTCCAACAGAACCCACGTTCCGAATCGCTGAACCCTAATCGGTTTAGAACTAACAAAGAACTGCCCACGAACAATAGCCGTTTTAAAGAATACCCAGACAACGAGAGAAAGAATAGAAGAATAAAAGCGAAAATACTTTAGCACTTAATTAAACAGTCCTAAATATCCCCATCACGGAACATCAATTGACCATCGTTATGTCCCCTTTCCCACGGCCTTCCACGGCGAGGAATAAGAAAAAAATCCTACAGTCAAACTCTTCAAAATCGATGGCCCTGCTCCGTCTTCGTGTGGTGCTTCTGTCAAAAACCTAAAACTCTTTTCTTTGACATAATTTAAAAATTCCGCTTTGACAAAAACAAACGACAGAAGGAAGAATAATAATAATTCCGCCCGACCTGCTTTGCAATTCATTCACATTTTGCGGGTTCATTGGCCAATTGGCAGGGGGTGGGCGATATTGTTGCCAACCATGCCTCCCCCACCCTCGACACATTTTAACTTAATGACTTTTCAGCTAAAAGGACGAAGAAGCTGTTTCCTTCTTCTTTTTTGGGGGAAATATTTTTATTTACTTCTAAATATTTGATGCGGCCCTTCAGCTATGTGTATATTCCAGAAATGAGCGGACGACGACTTCATCCCACAACCGGTAGGGATAGGCGCGAGTGTTTTAGAAAATTCATCTGCACCTGATAATCAGTGCAAAAATTGTGACAGTTTTATTTTCTTGGGGTCAACTCGTTTGACGTGGAATGGTGGAATCAAGGCGATGGCCGTATCCTTGAAGATTGACAATTAAAAATGTATCAGTCGAGGATTGCACGGTGGAGGGCTGTTTCTGTTGAACCCCTTCATCTTGATGGAGTTCCGTGAAGGGTGCGTGTAAATAAATGGATGTGACACTTTGTAGATTATTGTAGATATATTTTATCTAATAAAAAGGGTTGACTCTGTTTATTTATTTAGACTTGTATATTTATCATGCCGACGTCAGAGGAATGGGTGGTGGTTTGCGTAGGTCCAATGCCATGGGATGGATGAATTCTGCTGCTCCCAGAGGGACTTTGAAGAATCTTATTACAGCTCTGTGTTTTGACAGGGAAGTGTCCTAACGAGGTTATTATATTATAAGCAGTGGTTGATTATTTAAATCGCTCTTAGCAGATGGTTTTGATTTGAGAAGGAAAGAGCCGACAATGGGAAAAGAAAGTTGAAGCTGCGGGAATTCGCGTTTTTTTTTTTAAAGAGATCGATAGATTTGATGTGATTTCGATGGAGTTTCCTATCGGGTCATTTACAGGCATCACAGACGAGATTAGAGATCGAACTACCCCGGTGAAAATGAGAAAGAATTCAGGCTCATACTCATAAAATATACAAGATTCCAAAATGCCCAACGGGCTGAGTCGCACTTCTGACTTCGGAGTCGATGTTTGCTTCAATAGTTGCCTGGAATATAGTTTATAATATCATTTAAAAGGTCGTACGAAAACGTTTTTGTTTTCTGAAAATGTTGTTTTTTGTCAATTTTGTACTTTTATTTAAAAATCCACACCTTCATCGAAAATCATACCAAAACCGTGCCACCACAATATTGGTGGTAAAAAAAAAATTGAACAGTTGTTACTACTGCTTCTAAAAAGCTTCTCACAACTACTCGTTTTCTGTGAGATTTTATTTTTAGAACGAACGGAAGGGACCTACAATTTTATGTCGTTTTAGCCTCTGAAGATGTATGAGCACAGTTTCAGTCCCGTATTGTTGTCAGACCGTCTCAAGAGGTGGCCCAGTGGTAAAATCAATTAGATGAAAATTGTGTTTTTCCGAGGAGCAAACCTGAGAACACTCCCTCAGTAGTCCAGTACATTCGCCTGTCAGTAGTGGAAAAGATGGACAATAAGAAGGTGGTAAAAGTGTATAGCACAAAGCTAGGAATACTCAAGTGGGAAGTAGCCATACTTACAGGACATACGAGACAGAAGTATTCATTGTAAGGGTTTCGCGGTCCAATGCCTAAATAAAAAACCAACATTTTACAGCATCCTAGGGAAACGTAACAGTTTTGTTCAGTACGTATTCGTATGGAATCGGTTAAGGCATTTACTCAATTGGAATCGTTGCTTCTTTTATTTGCAATTACATTTTTTCTCGTACGACCCGTAATAAGTTTCCTTTTCTTAAATTTTAACTCAATCTCAAACTCAATTTCAAATCATCTCACACTGAAATGAGAATCGTCCTCATGAATCACCTTCAATCACACAACTAACTGGAAAAATACGCCGCAAATAATGTTGGAATTAACCTAACGGTGTGCACCTTTCATTTGGTACGTCTTTCATAAAAATCGTGTTAAAAGTACCGTCACAATCGGAACGACAAAAAGGACCTACGGCCTATTGATATAACGATGATTTTGACACAAAGTGACAAGAAATTTTAGGCGCAAGTACCTCATTTGACTGCAGCATTGCTTTGGACAAACATACTGCGGATGAAGCCGAATTTAATTCTGGACAGATCTATAGTATCTTCATCTCGGGGCGCTGTCAAGTTATGAAAGAGCTTCTCAATTGGCCGTTTGGGCTCGGCATAAAATTGTACAGCCGTTCATTCTTCCCAATAATGGAAAACTCACACATAACGAATGGTTGTGACAAACTAGGGTCCCCACGGACCTGATGCGCCAACTATTTATATATATTTTTTTGTGTATTTTTCCCAACGGTGTCGTCTTAAAATTAGCTAAGAACTGTTAGGGACATTTAACGCTCTCGCTTATGATTTCTAGATTTTCAAAAATTAGCTAAGAACTGTTAGGGACATTTAACGCTCTCGCTTATGATTTCTAGATTTTCACTCCGCAGGGCCCATTGAGTTATTACTAAGCTTTCACTGGGCTCCTTATTTAGTTTATTGATGGAAATCGTTTTATGAAATTGGTTCGGATTCACATTCGTACATTTTTACCCAAAAACTGAAAACACTGTCACTGTGGCATGGCAATCCTGTATGTTAAACGACTGCCACGCAACGTGTGACTTAATTGGTAATTTTCTTATCAAACTGTCTCTCATAATAATGCCCACAATTGGTAATAGATTAAGACTTTCCACCAGCAAAATAGAAGGAGCCCCGTTTTGGGATAAGTTTTGCTAGAGATGTCAACATCAAGTGACCTGAGGCCAGAGTCTGCAGCTAAAAAAATACAACGCAGTTAGAGCTATTCAGTCATCTACTGATGCATGCACTTTAATAGACTCCCAGGGAAGCCAAAGTTCCCTTCAAATGGCCATCAAACTTCCCTAAAAAATTCAATCCAAGCAACGAAGATGTCAGAAAAAAAACCAGCGCTAAGTGAGTGGATAGCCACCCCAGTCATAGCAACGACGAAGAAATGCCCCTTCAACACGATGGACTTAATGACTTATTCCCAACTTGACAGGACACTCATCAAGCCATTTGACAAATCTCCAACTCCAATTCATTGTCGCTTCCCAGAGAGAGGGACATAGATAGAGAGTGAGTGAGTGAGTGAGTGAGTGAGATAGCCAACCAAAATCGATAACAAACTGAAAACTCATTTCACTTGGAAATAATTCCCGTAATTAAAGACCGAACCATCAATAACAAAATTGTCAATATTGATTGCTTCCCGAAAAAGATGTATCCATCCATTCAGTGCTCTGCCCCCCGCCCAAATTGACTCTGTAAAAAAAAAAAAATAGCTACCCCACACCGACACCATTATTCTAAATCCCTTTTAAGCTCCACTGCTCTAATTATTCATCTGTAGACCCCCTGCGCCACTAAAATATCTGATTACTCTCCGCAGAGGTGGTGTAACAGGGCAATAGACATTTTTCATCCCAAAAACACATTTTCCCATCCAGTGCACCTCTTTAATAATCAATTTAACCGCAAACAACCGACGACGACGAGGAGGTGGAGACGCCTGCATGCGGTATAACCATCCGATCTCCGCAAACTGTGTGGATGAGAGATCTGGCGAGGGAATCAGAAGCTTGAAAGCCCCCAGCTCAACTGGATATGACTTGCAATGTGTACACACACCAGCCCAGCAGACACTGGGTATGCATGCATCATGCACCCGAATCCCCACAAGTCCTGCCCAGAAGCAAAACGAACACAAAAAGATTATAAAATAAATGTCCTTTCAAGGCAGCAGTCAGTCTTTGTTGCTTTTTTCTTTTTCTCCGTTCGGCTGCCTTGCCCTGGTGTTATTGTCGTTCCTAATTCCTTCGTTGCGCTGCGCCCTGTATAGTCGTCGCCATCATCGTCGTTCTTGAGCTCAATTTTTTCTCCTGCTGAAATGCGTGAAATTTGAAACTTTTTCTCCATTGTTCCGTACTAATTTACATAATATACTTTTAGTGAACGCAAAAAAAAAAAAAAAAACATTGCCCTTGTACACAAAGCATAAGCTTTTGGAAGCGGCAGCGCACAGGGAAACGAATGAAGCGGGACATCGGGGCCAGCGCTGTGAAATCAACCCGCCCTGGATGAATTTCTGCACGGTAATGTGTGTGCAAACACGGTGCGGAGAAGGACAATGGAGGCTAGCGCGAGGGCAAAGACGAAACCAAACTGTCATTTAATATCCGCAATTAAAGTGGTCATCAATCAAAAAACAGTGAAGCTCCAATTTCTGTTTCAGCCAAACAAGCACTACCACCACCACCACCACCACCACCACCAACTACACATTACTGGTTCATCCGTCCTGCAGTTACACATCGAGTTATTGTGCTCGTTATCAGTGTCCTGCCCTCGATTGTTCCTGGAACAGCAGCGGCACCAACAACGGGGACGTTTTTTTCTTTTTTTTGTTTGTCTGTTTGGTTTTTGTTTTATCCGCATACTGGCCCTTCTTTCATTTCACTGTCGTGTCCAAACATTATGCTGGTGTGTGCGGGGGTGGTGGACGAACTGGACACCTTGGTGGTCGATATATTGAGGAATGTGGCATCAAACAATCCAAGGAACGTGACGATATCATTAGTGTGGACGACGAGCACTACAGACTATAGACTGCCGACTGCGGACTTCACAATCAACACAAACACACACACATTCGTGTATGGTACGTATACGCCCTAGTTGGTTATTTAATTGGAAACGAATAAAGGAGCACGGCAAGGATATGTTTATCTTGAACGCGACACAGGAAGCTTGTCTTTAGCCCATTATCTCGTTCGTGCTATGCAATGTGACTTTGGATGGAGATCACCACACGTGTGAATGTGTGGTGATTGAATTGAAGGAATTTTTCGTCCTAATTAGAAAACCGAGCAAGTGCATTTTGCTCGGGTTCTTAAGTGAGGGGTTTGTGTTGCATGGATGCACCTGGATGGGTTGTAATTACAAAGTAGCAGCAATGCGTATAATTGAACAGCGAACAGCTGGATCGCAGCGAGTTGAGGTGTCCAGTTGTGTGCATTCGAACACATTTAGGTATTTTCCAAATGATTTTGTTAAACACAGTTTGTGCTATTGAAAGTTCAAGTGAGGGATGCTCGGTGGTGGGGGGGAGGGTCTACTCATGCTGGTGGTGGTCTGGCAAAAATTATTCCGATGACCCAATGAAGGTTTTTTTTTATAAGGGACTTAGCGGCAAATGTAAATCGATTAAGGAGAGAATTTAGTGCACTTCCCTAGGTACGGTGTTTCATTAGAAGATACTTAATGGTGCTCTGTGGCCATGCCTGGTGCCACTCAAAAAAATATAAGTACAACTAAACCAGTCAAGTACAAAAAGGGTTCAGTTAGAAGTGGACTTCCGTAAAACCACCTGTTTTACGAAGCTTCGAAGTCGCGACGTCTATATAAGGCGTAGGTACAAGCGAAAGTTGAAGGAGGTAAGAAAACATTGAGGTTCGGGAAGAACAAGTAATAAAAACCTCTCTGTCATCCCAGCCTAATATGAGCAATAGCCAACTCCACCGCGGTCCAGGCCAAACAAAATGTGACTTCTAAGCTAAACTTCAATAGTGCCTTCGAAAGACTGTAAATTTCAAGACCGTATAGCACTAACCAAAACTTGACAACTAAGGTAAAAGGTTGCTTTTGTCAACGTAATCAGGAAAAGGATAGAAGACCCTTTGTCTATAACAACGACGTACATATTATTAATATAGGAAAAAAATCCAATCGTCCAAAAAAATAAAGATTGACACAAATGAAGTTGGGAAAAGCTATGCCTATGGTTACCTACACGGGCCACTAAGCTCATCACGTAAAATTTCAATTTTGCGCCATTTAATGGTACAGTGTACGGAAAAAAAATAACAAAGTGAAAGCTGACAGATCGGGGTGAGTAAAAATGAAGCGCTATACGAAAGAACAACGCATTTTCACTGTTGAGCAATATTCTAAAAATAGTGTAGGTTTGTCAGCTACAGTTCGCAGTTTTCGTACAAAATATGGTCGTTGTACTTATTTAAAACCACCAACTGTAAAGAGAATATGTAATTGAAAAATTCATGGGGACTGGATCTTAAACACTCTGGGTGTCCTGTCACAAGTAGTTCAACAGAACAGTTCCCGAGAGTATTGCTGAGAGTCCAGGAACATCAATTCGGCACCGTAGTCAAGAATTGGGCATTTCGAGAAGCTCTCTCTACAGCGATTTCTCGCGAAAGACTTGAAACTTCATGCTTACAAAGTTCAATTGACTCAAGCACTCTGAACAAGAAAGTGCCACATGGCATACAGCCAGAGAAAAAAATGCAATTACTGCATGAGTCATTTCCTAATCCAGATCCAGTTCTTGCGATTTAACGCCATTGGACATTTTTCTTTGGGGTTTTTTGAAGTCAAAGGTCTATGCAAACAAGGCCACGACTACCAACACCTTAAAAGAGGAAATTGGGAGGTATATTTATGGAATTCATTCACATTTATGCGAAACGGTCATATATAATTTCAATAAAAGAGTACGTGCTTGCCAGCAATAAAAAATATAAGCTTCCTAATTAAAAATCTGTATTTTTCAAAATTACATTTTGCGTGAATAATGAGACACCCTTTACTTGGAATTAAAATGTAAGGTCAAATCAGACATATCCAGTTTTGATACTCAAAATTACTTCATTAACATTTGTCTCAGACTCCGAGGTAGTCTCTGATTGAGAAACGAGGCCTTAGATAAAACACAGATCAGCTTTTTGTAATTGAAGCTTTGTTGAAATTGCTGAATAATTTCTTAAGCCTACGTCAACAGTTTTTACTCAGTGATTACATGTGGTGTGACCTACGACAGTCTGTGTAAACGAAACCATTTGAGTCCCATCGCTGGCCACCTCAGACCTATTTGTGGTTAGAGTAAGATTTTTTGACTGGCAAAGTATTTTGACAAACTTTTTTTTCAAGGTTTGTTTGGTGAACAAGATTCTTAAATTGAATTTAAATTTATAAAGATTTATTTTTTACAGAACTATTTTAGATCAAATGTGGAAAAAACGACAGAGTCAGCTATGGAAGAGCTATTGTCAAAAAAGTCTTTCTGCTAAAAAATAGGGGAAGTATTTAAGTTGTTGCAGTAAACTGTAAATATCCAAATCAATAAGCACAAAAGAACGATAGCTGTGCAAAATTTATCTTGTTCGGGGAAAAAAACAAAAAAGTTTCCAGGTTGAATTTCAAAAAATATCGAGCTTAATACAAAAAAAAACTAACTAACTGAAAACCCCATTAGTAAGAGGACAATTCAGAAGCGCTTTGCTTAATTTGATTTTTAGACAAATCCTGCAAGGAAAGTAAAAATAAATATATTTAAATAGGTCCGTTGGGACTCTAGACCTAGCTTCTGTGTTTCTAGAAGGGATCTACAATTTTATGGCGAGTCCAAACGGCCAATTGAGAAGCTCCTTCATGACAGTAATACTCTCGGTTGTTTGTCAACCGTTCGCGAGAGGTGGCGGTTGAAATTTGTGTCTTTTCGGGAGTCGAACCTGGGACCCCTCGCTTAGTTGGCCAACACACTAATCACTCAGCCACTTCTTTGTAAGGAAGTACCGCAGACATAAGTCCCGGAAACAAAACAAGGGGCCACGATTTGCCCAAGAGTATACAAATAAACCAAAATGTTTTTGAAGCCGAGTTTTATTGTCAGACGAGAGTTCATTTGAATATCATGAATCATCGAAAAAAAAAAATGTTGTTGGGATACCGGTAATAATTCGTCAAAAATACACACTAGTCGTTCCGACCGGTAGGTATGGTTACGTGTCTGTAATGTTCTGGGGCTGTTAAAACCACTACAAAGCAGAAGAAGACCCCATACCTCAGGCGAAGCGCACAATTCGAAAGAGCCCTCAACCAAGTTGGCGTGCGTAACTGGAGGCAGCTAGCTAGGGACCGAGTGGTCTACTCAGGGCTGTAAGTGTCATCAAGAGTAAGGAGTACTTTGCAATAATTGAACAACCTGTCAAAGAACCATGCTCCCATGGAATATAAGAGTCTTTTCTACACACAAGGCTGCGCAATGACTTATTACAAAGGTTCTAGTTATTCTTCAACTCTGCATCAGCTTTCAGAAGTCATTCATTTAACTCCTTTCCAATGATCCCATTCTCCGGCGGTTAGTATCCCAGATTTTATTTCCATCATTGGACCGGAGCTCTGTCATCTTCAAAACATTAACCATCACAACCATTGCTTAGTAAGCTCTACAAAACGAATATAAAATCTTTAATCAAACAGAAACTGAAAAAAATTGACTACTAACCCACATATCACCAACTGGTCCCCGGCGGCCGCAACCATAGCCCACAACTGATTTAATTTATTAATTTACCCTTGACAGCTGGCATATCACCTTGCAACGAGTTCTACAGACTCGTACGCTATATCCAAACAAAAACTGCACCTCATATTTATTATTTGTTTAAATACAGAAAATCCCCCCAGCCACCTGCTCACATATTCCTTCGTCATTAAACTGAAATGATTACGTCAATGGGTGGTTGACAAGCACGAAAAAACAATTTAACTTCGTTGCATTATTAAATTACCGGAGGAAAATCAAAATAAATCCCTCACCTGGAAGGGATTACTGCCTAGCTTGGTAGCTTTTTGATGGTCAAAGTCAGGAGCCAGTTTAAAATTACATAAACCCGCAGAATGGCCGATAACACACATATGTTTATATATAACAAACGAAAAACAATGAGGACGACATCAGAGGAAAACACCAAAAGCAATGTGCGGTGCTCGTTGGTAACAGGATGTTCGATTCAATGAAGTCATCGATCCTTAAATTCGCACACAACCATCGCGATTCGTGAAGTCGAGTGTAGCGTTTCACCCTATTTGAAAATGTACAAGGACAAAAAAAAAAAAAAACAAGAAAAAAGGAAAATATACCACGATTCCGTTATTAACCCCCAAATCGTGGTTACCGGGAAGAGGTCGCTCTGGTGCGCGGAATTGTTTTTTTTTATCCGCAATTGTGATTCCTTTTCTTTTTGTTTTATATTTGCTCCTCTTTCATTTCATTTTCCAATCACCGTCGACGATTTTTTTGTTTTGTTATTTCACCCCCAAAGTTAGGAGTTAGATTTATTCGAATGTGTGCTTCTAGTTGGGATTTTTTCCCCCCCATCTGATCCATAGAGTGAAAAATCTGGACGATTATTGTGGTAATCGAAATGGGCACACATCTGAATATTTGTGGTGTGTGGCACGCGGCGGGGTCAGAGGGTGGTGGATGCTGATGCTGCTAGCACGGAAATTGAATGATTCGAGTTGAATGAGAGGATGATAGAGGCTGCTGCAGTGGCATACGGAAAGAGGCCTAGCGAATTGATTTCTGTCACTGTATTGAGTGCCAATAGTAAGCAGTTTAATTGTTGTTCCTGCCTGGGCTTGTGCACACGAGTCGAGGATGTGTTACGTGTATGCATAGATGTCGTCGCCCTTGATGGCAGGAGGAGGAAATCGTGTTTTTTTTTCCTGCAATGGATTTTGTTTTGTTTTTCGGAGTGAGGTTGGAGTGAGGGCACTTGAAGCTGAAGTGTGTGGTGGCGAGTGAGGGTCATTACGTGTTCGTTGGGGGGTGGCTTTGCCTTTCAATTTCAAAGCATATATTTGAATGGGTGTTCCTACAGATTATTGTTGACAGAATTGATCTACAAATTTGCAACGGTGGATGTCAATCGAAAAATTGTTAGAAAAAAATACAGTGAAAGTCGGTTATAACGGACGCCTCCAGTGCTTCATATATTTTAATGTTCGAAAAAAATTGGGTCAACAATGCCGCGACTTCATAACCAACAGTCAAACGTTGGGCGCTGTTTGACTGAACGCTGAGCAGACTGAACGAAACCGAGGTTTTTGAAGGAGGTTGTTTTTTATTTGGCTTGTTATTTGCGTTCAAAATTTGCGCTGTTTTAGCACTCACTTTGAAAAAGCTCTTAAAAATTGTTCAACCTTTTTCAAATGAGATAAATCGGTTCATTTTATAACCCCGAAGCTATGAAACTGTTTTCGCAAACTAGCCGCGCGAAAATTACGTATAAGGTTATTGTCTCAGCTAAGCAAAGACACGTTAAAGTTATGAATTGGTGAACAGAAGACGTGAAATTACCAGTGACTAAATATTTTTGAAAGATTTGACCAGTCAGTTGTGGAAACCGATCAGAATGATCTTCGCTTACTCTGTCTATGAGAAGTATACACTCATTTCCGCTCAACAAAAGAGCCAATAAGGATAAGTCTACGTAATTAACCATAAATTAAAGATTGGAAAGAGAGCAAAGAAAGATGAACGCGACTGATGCGCTTTAGACGATTGGTTGGTTTGTGGAAAGCGATGTCAAGTCTAAATTGTCAAAACTGTATTGCATTTCATGTCAAAAAAAAAACGGCTATTACCAAAGCTCTCAAGAGTGGCATCTGCCTACGCGTTTGAAGAGAGAATATGCTCAAGAGCAGAGTTATTCTAAAATCATCAAGAGGTCAGTTTGGATGGGCACGCCCACCGAGGGGTGCTCTCGATCTGGCCACTACATTTGACCTTAGGCACTGACAATGCTTGAAAATGAGGGGTGAAAGAATATAGAATAGAATACAGGCGATATTGCTATTGCCATCTTTGGCATGTTTACTAACAGGAAGGGATCTCATGAAATCTGCTCTGAGCACGCTAATGAAATAGAGGGAAATTGTTTCACTTGATGCCAACCCATCAAGGACAGAGCGAAAAAGTTCCCAACATATAGTTCCGCCGAAGCCGAAATAACAAGCTAAAAATCTCAAAAGACGCTAAATGTCTAGTCCCAGTTCTAGAAAGCAAATTCAGATGGAAGCTATAAAAGCCTGCCATGGGACCTACATCTTCGAGAGCACCAGGAGTGGTGTACGGACATAAATTGGTTGTCTGAGACATGTCCTATCGATTCCGCAAAAAAAAGAGCTAGACCTGGGGTACCTATACTGGCCTGGTCCGCCAACTTTTTATTTATTTTTTACATTGCGCGGTATTAATAATCGCTCTAAGTTTCCAGGCTAAACTCGAAGAACTCGCAACGGCGACATTTTTCGTATAAAATTATTCAAAATTTTTAAGGTAAAGTTAAAAACTGACTCCCTTGCATAAAATGTAAATAGTCCCAAGTTAAAACAATATCATTTGATAGCTCTAACAATTTAGTTCAGACACCATGCAAAAGAATGACATAAACCCGAGTTTCAAACCAACGCAACAAGATTCATAGGTAGGTCACAAGGAAAAACCGCTTAAGTCTGTTTTACTCATTTTTCAGGAGAGCAGTTCAAAGTTTTTGACAAACGCGTGAAATTACAGATGAATCTATTGCCTCTATTGACTTAAGCTGTCAAATGTTTTTTTTTTGAAATTGTGGTCACTTTTTTAAAGATATACAGCTGGAAAAGTTAACAAAATAGATTTATCAATTTCGTCCAAAGTCAACTTCAGCGGTAATGGTTTGTGGCCACAGAACTATCTCTTGGAGTATTTTTCGCAAGGTTTCCAATTTCTCTTGGTTATGTCAAAACTGTAATCAGTTTGAACAAAGCATGAAACGCGAAAGCGAACCTCTGAATGGTAGGTACAGGGTGCGGGTGGTTGGTGTCTAAGCTAAAAAAGAGACTAAGTTGTTACAGTGACTATTCGACCCAGACTAGGGCCTTTTGTTTTTAGCTATACACTTCCTTCTGTTGATTCATCCCCAGTACACGCAACCAATAAAGAACTGCCTTTCACAGCCCCTCGTCGTTTTTTAACCAAATTTAAACTTTAACATCAACCCAAATTACACCGCTCCTACATGCTCCCATAAGATTCCAGATTCCCCCTCAGCCATGTAATGAAATCCCATCAATTCGTAACACTCAACATGTAATCTCACCATTTAATAACTGTTGCTACCCTCGACGCACCACAAAATAAAGAAGCACGCACAATGCCCCAAATTAATGGGTTAGCAAGGAACAAAAAAAAAACACAAAAAACATTTGAATGCTCCCGAAACCATAAAAAAACGCAAAGCAACCACTTGAATAGCAATTTAGAGCGCATTTTATTTCAAAAAACGTTTATAATGAACCGAAGAAAAAGATCACAAAGAGCCCCGTTGATTTCCTTTTCTTGCGCTTTACGTACGGCAGGCTTCTTTTTTTTCCAAGAAAAAAAAAACCCTCCGCTGATGAACAAATAGAAAAAAGGACCCCTTCCTCCGCCCGACCTCTGGTTGGCTGGCTTGGTTTTATTTCACCGGTAACCGCTGCTGACTTAATTAAAATCTACCGCTGTCCCGCACTAATAACAATAACAACACAACATCAGCGACATCAGGAGGAGAGATTTCTTGTCGTCCTTTGCCTGATAAAAAATAATTAGTCCAAAACATTTGTCACCGCAAAACGTGGTGGACCTGAATGCTGTCATTTTACAAGAGAGAAAAAGAGCGGCACAAAGACGAAATCATTGTCCTTCCTGTGCGATAATGATGAACTTTTCAAGGGGCCGGACAAAAAAATAATAACCAGTCCTCTGGACAACAAAAACAGTTTGAGTTACCTTCAACCAACCACCCACCCATCAGCAGTTTACTCCTTCACTTGGAATAATTACAATATCGCGTGCCGTCTCTCCTCCCAAATGCAAATTGGAATGGGAAATGAGCAGAACAAAAAATAGAACAGGTCTACAACCAGTTGTTTGGCTTCGTCCACTCACACTCTCTCTCTCTTGCTCTCGCAAACTTAATTTCCCAGATAAAATTTTCAACTGGAATTAAAAGTTTTAATTAACATTCACGAACGGTAGACTATGCTGGAAAGGATTGCATGGCAATACACACAGTCCTGTGAGACTATGAGAGACTGTCGCACAACACAACGTTTAACATAATGAGATCCTGTTCTCTATTTCAATTCCAAGTCTCAGCCCATAGTCCGGAAATAGTTTTCCATTCTGTACCGTCGCCGAACACTGCACCACATTTCGGTCCCATCGACGAACTGCAGAGGAAATGACACTTGCCACCCTTTGTTTGGAGCGTTTAAATCTTAAATATGCTGCTGCTTAATAAAGAATTGAAAATTGCTTTCGGAGAAATGCGCAGCAGAAAAAAAAACCGCTTAAGTGGCGCCCAGGACGAGGCTCCTGCTACTGCTGCTACTACTACTGCCCAGATTGAAAAAGGGTGACGAGCGATAGATATAATGTAAAATTTTATCGAAAAGATTGGATTAGGATGACGACAAGGACGAGCGTCCCACGATGATGATGAGAATGGGCGACTGCGAAAAAAAAACGAATCGTAACTACGGTCCACTTCAGTTAAAAGAAATGGGAGCGAGTGAAAAAAAAAATTAAAAATTCTTAAATGAGTTTCACGAAGTGAGCGCGCCGCCCATCAAGGATTAATGTAGAGGAAGAAGTAAGTGATTGAAAGTGTCTTTTCATTTTTATGCACTCGAACAATAGGTTTGGGGAAAAAAACTTCTCTTCAAACGGCAGACGAATTTTATCATCTTCACCTTGTGTGAGGGGGTTTTTTTCTCTTCTCTGGGTGGATGTGAAAAAGTTTGATAAGGAAAGACGCAGACGGGAAACGGCAAACTACTGGGGAAAAAAGTTGCAGTCGGTGAGTCGTCTCGATTCCCTGCTGCATATATACTTTAAAGATAAACCGATTGACTTTCAAAGGATGCAGTCGAGGAAGAAATTAAATGTGATTTCTATGTGCGACTCTTTGAGAAATCCACTTTACCAGGCAAAGCTGGTGGTAATATAATAAACGCGAGTTCTACCAACATTGTGATAACTGAATGAAGTGTTCGGATGTATCAGAAATGGAGGTACGCCTACGCTGAATGCTGTCGAGGGTATTTTTCGGAAGAGAAGGCGTTATAAAAGTACTGTCAATGACATAAGCGATGCAGGATAGTCGACCCAAATGATGGACAAATCATAAACCAGGCACGGAAAGAATTTTAAGATCAAATCAAGAAAAATAAGCGCAGAATCACGGAAAGTTTGTCTACTTTTAGAGCTTAGCTAAGGATTTACTAATTCACGACTTTTTATTCGCAATTCTAGAAATTGAGCGAAGTGAAGATATTGACCCTCAAAAGTCGTGAATCAACACTTTTCATTATCAATAATGCGATCAATCGAGAAAAACATATTGCCATAACCGATCGCAATTTGACACAAATAGTTATCAATTTGATATTACATGGATTGTAAATTGCAAAAACAATTCGTAAATTACCACTTTTCTGTTGTAAATTACGATTTCGTCCCATAGCAAATTACAACCATTTAGCCGTGAATTGCAACTCAATAGTGTTGATTTGCAAACTAACAGGGGAGATTTACTACTTCAGTGGTTGCAATTTACAAATTCTTAGTCGTAAATTGAAGCTTTTTTTTATCAATTTGCAATTCATATTTTGCAATTTACGTTTCTTGAGTATTGATTTGAGGTATCACCGTATTAAATTGAAAATGTTTTATCGTGAAATTAGAATAATTTATTATCAATTTACAACTTATATCTTGTAATTTACAAATCAGAATTCAGTTGTGTTATTTTCGTATTCCTCCTGATATCCAAGAAAATCATACGGCGCCATATCGTCCGGAGACAACGGGATTTGTCTGGGGTGGTTTTTCGGTCTATTATGAAATTTAAAATACAAAAAAAATATTTAGATGAACTTGACATTAATGCGAACCTTTACAATTCTTTTCAATTACATATTTTAGAATACATTCCAATTTATACTTCTTTTCTAATAGCAAGATGTAACTTCTGAAAAAAATACAGATTTATATGCATAGGTACTTCAGGGTTTTTGGAATTCAATAGGTACTTACAAAATGTATTCCAGAATGCTTTATAATTAGTAGGACACTCACTATCCATACGAATTAGTTATATTTAAATTTAAACAACATTAACCCGACTGCTTTAAGCAAAGATTGAATACCGACTGCCTATGTCTCTGCACCGACGCGCAATGTGCACAATGAAGATTGGGCTTCATGATTGCAGCTGTCTAGCAATACCACATACATACATTCATCCATAAAAAGAAAGGACTTAAAAGGATTTCGATAGGTACATGGACTTTGAACTGTGCATAAAAAAATCCACAAATCAGGTAGTTGATTCCATGATTATAAATATAATAAATATATATATATATATATAAATATATATATAAATATATATATAAAATATTTTGCAATTTACGACTTCTCTACGTCAATATACGTTTTCAGTTTCATGTGTTAAATTATTACAAGATTTTATTGATTCATCATTCAGTTTTTGTAAATCACCAAATATTTTTCGCAATTTGAGATTGTAAAGTGGTGTTTGAGAAATTGACCTATTAGAGTGGTAAATTGCGCCAAACAATCTCGCAAATCACGACAAATAAAAGAAGCTCGAATTGATACTTCTAATCGTAAATTACAACAAACAGAATTTGGTATTCTCCGTCGTTTTCAATGTCAAATTACCAATTTCTGTATCAATCCATGAAAACTTCGTTCTGATTTGCGACAAATATATAAATCGTAAATTGCAACTCAAAATTTTTGCAATTGGTGATTTTCAATTCTTTCCGTGGGGTAGCAGACAACTTTTGTCGAATAAGATTTTCTTAAGTAAGTTCAATTAGTTGAAAAAGTAAAAACAAAAACAAAATAAATAATTAATTAGTTATTAGACCAACTTGTAAAGTTATAACAAATCGGTATACATTTGGTAAAAATATTCCAAAAAATGCTCCCGTTTTGTATTAAAAGTGTCTCGCAGTTAAAGGATCTACAGAACTCAGACCTTCTCCGTAGTTTTGATTTTATCCCCAGTTTTATGTCTACCTTCCTCAAAATTGAAATTAGACCTAGATGTAGCTTATTGCAACTTCGGTTGTATGCTACATGTAACTACGGCTCTTTCACCCTACAACTTAGTTTCTCTGACTGCATTTAACAAATTTAAACTGTACTACTCTGTGTTGAAGTCACTTTTTGGTTGCGAGCCACTATTTTTAGAAAGTTTTGCTTCGTAAATACTAGATTTGTAACAAGATGCAACTATTCAATTCGTTACACTTTAGAGGACAGTTACTAGAACATGCGGCGTATTCTTAGTCGTGACAAGCTTTGTGGGACGATGCGTAGCTAGGCTTGAACCTTGATTAGAGAAAACGCAGTGTCAGAGAGAAATGAGGACAAGTCTAAAAGCTATTTGAAAGGGTCCGTATGGTTAAAGTTTGAAAAATAATTGTTCGCTTTTATAGCTACTTACTCACTAGTTAAAAGAGGTTTCTTTACAGATGGATAGTCACTTACCTAGAAAGAAAAAAATAAAAACTGATTAGTCAAACGTTAAAGCAATTGTGGTAAAGTAAGAGAGATTTTAGATAACCATAGATCGAGCGTAGAAATCTATCTACTTCCAAGCAACGCATCACGGAAAGAATTTTAGGATCAAATCAAGAAAAATAAGCGCAGAATCACGAAAAGTTTGTCTAATTTTAGAGCTTAGCTAAGCTAATTTACTAATTCACGAAATTTTATTCGCAATTCTAGAAACTGTACGAAGTGAAGATATTGACCCTCAAAAGTCGTGAATCAACACTTTTCATTATCAATAATGCGATCAATCGTGAAATACATATTGCCATAACCGGTCGCAATTTGACACAAATAGTTATCAATTTGATATTACACGGATTGTAAATTGCAAAAACAATTCGTAAATTACCACTTTTCTTAGCAAGTTACAACCATTTAGTCTTGAATTGCAATTCCATAGTGTTGATTTGCGAACCAACAGGAGTTGATTACTACTTCAGTAGTCGTAATTTACAAATTTTCAATCGTAAATTGCAACTTATTTTTATCATTCAATTTTTCAATAAATTTTGTCTGGGGTGGTTTTTCGGTCTATGATGAAATTTAAAATACAAACAAAATATTTAGATGAACTTGACATTGGTACGAACCATTACAATTCTTTTCGATTACATATTTTAGAATCCATCCCAATTTACAATTCTTTTCTAAAAGCGAGATGTACCTACATTCTAAAAAAAATTACAGATTTATTATGCAGACTTCGGCTTTTTTGGAATTATTCAATGGGTACTTACAAAATATATACCAGAATGCTTTATAATTAGAAATACAGAGTACAAAACCTATACGAATTAGTTATACTTAAGGAACATAAACTCGACTGCTTTAAGCAAAGATTGAATACCGACTGCCTGTCTCTGCACCGACACGCAATGTGCACAATGGAGATTTGGCTTCATGATTGCAGCTGTCTAGCAATACCACATACGTACATTCATCCATAAACAAAAAGGATTTAAAAGGATTTCGCTAGGTACAGTCATGGACTATGAACTGTGCATAAAAAGATTCCACATATCAGGTAGTTGATTCCATGGAAATTACAAAAAATATTTTGCAATTTACGACTTCTCTACGTCATGTCAGTATACGTTTTCAGTTTCATGTGTTAAATTATTACAAGGTTTTATTGATTCATCATTCAGTGTTGGTAAATCAGGAAATATTCTTTGCAATTTGAGATTGTAAAGTGGCGTTTGAGAAATTTACCTATTGGAGTGGAAAATTGCGCCAAACAATCTCGCAAATCATTACAAATAAAAGAAGCTCGAATTGATACTTCTAATCGTAAATTTCAACAAACAGAATTTGGTATTCTCCGCCGTTTTCAATGTAAAATTACCAATTTTTGTATCAATCCATGAAAACTTCGTTGTGATTTGCGAGAAATATATAATTCGTAAATTGCAACTCAAAATTTTGCAATTAGTGATTTTCAATTCTTTCCGTGATTCAGCAAATGGATACAACCAGCAAAATGCAAAGAAGGGTTGGGGTCAAAATTCTTTTAACAAAATTCTGCCTTCGAAATTCAATTTTCAATTTCTGATTTTCTAAATTCTGCTCTTCCTAATTCTGCTTTAAAGAATTCTGCAAAATTCAAAAGAGCGCGCTTTTGAACATTTTCCAAGTCTTTTTTTATTGTTTGCAAAATTTTGTAAAACAGAGGTGGAGAGAACATTTTCTTCTTTTAATTTGTACTTTTTTCAATTTGCTTTTAATTTTCTTTTTAACATTTAACTCCTCTTTTCATAAAAATTGTTTTTTTTTATTTATATCTGAATAGATAATGTTTATTTGTTTAATTTTTTTTCAATATAAAACTAATTTTTTCATATTAATTTAAATTCTATTTCTATTTTTTTTATACGTTTAAATTATAATTTTTTGTAGATTTAAAATTGTTTTTATGTCCTTTTTTTAGTTGGAAAAAAGCAGAATAAGCAGAATGTGATTACTTTAAATTTGAAAAGCTGGATTTCGTAAAGCAGAATTTTCGTGTGAGAATGCAGAATTTTGCAGAGCAGAGAAATTAAAAAAAAAATCGACCCGCTCCCCGTGAAGAGTTCTTGTTATCAAAAATAAAGGTTAGTATAAATAGGCGAAGGGAGATAGTTAAGAACCACTTTTACTGCCTTAAACACAATATATTCGCTAGATTTTTTTTTGTTGAGAAGATTCTGCAGAGATCCAATGCTGTGTGTAATTTGTTTTCCAATATGTTGTGTAAAAGCCAGGTCAGGTTAGTGGCGGAATTTCTACAACTGGGCGAACTCTAGTAATAGTCAAAGCAAGGAGTTTTAGTTTACAATTTTTTAAAAACAATTAGATTTTTTTTGGGTTAAGCCTAGTATCCTGCTCGCGCTAAATTTGAGTGCCCTAGTCTCCACTTCGTTTCTCCACACCAATGATAAATGCCCTCTAAATTATTAAACATCAAATACCATTTGTTCATGACAGTAGGTAATCAGTAAACGTAATTTATACAATTTTCGAATTTCAAACTTCAAAGAAAAATTGAAAAAGATATTATCGTTGCAGCAGCTGCTCAAATAATTTCTGTAATAGCAGGCAGAAGAATACATTTTTCTTCGTGTCCCATAAATTCCTATTTACAAAAAAGGCAAACAAACTGCCGATTTGGAAAAGACGTAAGATTATTTGAAGCTTAAAACAAACGAATTTTCCATTAACATTATAAAAGGGGTTTTTGGCTTTGCGTTTTCTTTTCTTTCTCGATCAAATGATCTCTGCGGTTCCTCCAAAAAATTATCCATAGTTAAGCAACACAAACTTCTTTCTTCGTTTTTTACGTCAAATTTATCTTCGGTTTAATGTAGCGGACATTTATTTCGCGAGCTAAATGAGCGGAGACTTGCCATCGGCCCATCTACATGAAGTTAAGAATTTAGAGTGCGAATAGGAGACTGATTTGCTAAACTGACTCGTTAAATTTTATCTTTGTATACATTTTTGTATGCGAGATAAAATTTAGCGCGAGCAGGATACTAGGAATGATCTGTATGGGAAACTCGCCATCTAATAACTGGGGTATATAATTTTTCGAAACAAAGTTCGTGAACTAAGTTGAAGAACACAAAAATTAGATCTTTATCATCCGCCTCTGACGTATGTCGCAGAAGGGTGGACCTTTACAAAGGCGGTTAGTTAATTTGAAAGGAAAAATTCTGTTTCTGATTGCTGGTTGTGATCCAGATCCAGGTAAAGTAAATAGTTCGGACAACACCCAAAAAAGAAAGGTCATCATCCGAGTTCCAAACTGCAACAATCTGAGGTTTTTATGCCACCCAATAGATTCGAATTCAAATACTGTCAACAATAATAGACTCTCTGGCGATAAAGAAATGATTCCCCCGTTAAAAAATACAACAACGTCACGTGCAGATTTCAAAACCTAAATCGGACAAATGCCTTCCATTACTCTTATCATTGACTTTGACATTTTCATACTCAAACTGTTGTGTCATTCAAGAGAGCGATATTTTTTGTTTGCCCATCCTAATCAGACGTTCAGACCTTAAAGCGATTATCAATTAGGGGCGTCCATTTTTCCAACCCGCACTTCACGCCATCATGCTATCGACGGACTGAGCCCTAAGGCAATAAATAATTACCATTTGAGTGGGCGGATTACACTCGTTCTCTTTGGATGTGGCGCTTGCTTGTAGTCACACAATCAGCCATCCCTTGGGATGGACAACTAAGCATTGATTTCGGTGCTCCAACGCGTAGCAGAGTATGGTCGGGTGTGGATGGGATCTTAAATTGTCTGGCAACGGCAAGCGAGCGTAACGAGGTAGATTTGATCGGAAAATGCTCCATTTAAGTCAGTCATGGAGGGGTTTATTTTTCAACTCAAAATCAGTGTGATGGTGACCGGTTTTGTTGGGACATAATTGTCATACGACGTAGAGACAGTTGGGTACTAAGAAAGGCCTAAATGCTGAACGAAAATGGCTTTCAAATTTGTTGTGTTGTGTTGCCTCAAAACTGCAAAATATCAGAACCCATTTGATACATGTTAAAAATCCGAAGAACATCTCAATTTCCTCGTCGATTCCCACTCCTCATCCGTTTGCTTTGATCTTTCATTGAAGGCATACTAACGAAGTGTCGTTCCTTCAAATCATTGACTGGTCAGCCGCATTCGCACTCCCACTCAATTGATCTATATAATTTAGAAAAGACGACGACTTGCCATGTCCTTCAAATAGCTATACCTACTCTCAATAATTTTGTTCGCCCTTAGAACCGCACAATCAGTTCTCTTTAATTTTCCAGCTCACAAATCATCAAGATGTTTGCCATCCTTTTGAACGAGCGACATTCTCGAGGACGCACCATTTCCCAGTTGGCGCTGCCTGTGTTCAAATCACATCATCTTTTATCATCATGACTTGATGACATCAGAATATACTCTATTCGCAACTAAGTCCCCCTGTGCCACACCCACAATCCACGAATGGGAAGGCGATGAAAACAAACAGAAAAAAAAAAACATCTGACACACAGACAAGATTACACATAAAAACGAGGAAGAAATTCAACAAATGAATAAACAAGTGCTGGTCGATGTGGCGCCAGAAAACTTGTTACGCACAAAATGTGAATTTGAAATTGCTTCAGTCGGTCGTGCTCGTCATCGCCTTCGTCGTCGTCCTGCAAATTGACTGCAAAACGACGTCGTGAGGGAGACTCGAGTGTGGATGGATGGTTGGATAAATTGAAATGAGGCTCAACCCTATAGCCCACACTCTTGCGGAGTGACCACAGGGTAAGCGCTGTCTGTTGCGCGCTCCTTCTGCCTATACCGCATTACTTGTGTGTGTGTCCTGTCGATTTGCGAAACCCACTTTGGAAAGCACACAGAAGGGCTGTGCGATGCTGTGCGATGATGTCCGTACGTGCCGGGGGTAGGCGCATTCCAGCACAGGAACATCTGAGTGCCAAGCACTCCTCGGATCTGAGCTCAGTGTGCTGAGGACATATCGTTTTAAATTGAGGTGGAGGGGTGTGGGGGCTGACATTTGCATTTTCCAAATCGTTAGGAGTTTTTTTTGTCGTCCTCGACATTTTTATGTGTATTACTGACAGTGGGGGGCTATTTTTTGTTTTTGTTTTACTGTGTTTGCCTATAGGCACACTCTTCACACGCTGTGCCCATGTTAATCTACTTCGTGAGAGGGATATATGGTGCGGAATGGAAGCGTCGACGCCAGGGATGCGCGCATAAGAGTAATGGGGCGACAAAATCCATGGTGATATTTACGATGAATAGACGTTTGACATCTGACAATGCATCAGTACCTATATGTGAGGACGGAGTACTCTTAAGAGGGACTAAGAAGTACTTCCTGTAATTGACGGTGACAAAAAATCACTGCGGGGCAATTAAATTCGCCAAACAAGTCACCACACAGTGCACATCCTTCGAAAGAGTGCTCTTCCGGTGTTAATTACATTATGTCCCCAATGGACAAATTGTGTCATAAAACAACTGGCACGACGCACACATAAAACATAAAGTGTCGTCCCCTCAATAGTGAAGGAACTATGACAGACCACCATGCGACGCATACAATTCCGTTGAACCTGTCGCTCTACAGCCAAAGGGCAAAAGGGGGCGAAGTAGAAATCTTAAAAGGATTTTTATATTCGCAACATGCATCAAAAGCAAACACAATCGCAGGGATAGGGGTACATACTGCAGTATGTACCATCATCATCATCATCACCACCACCACCACCACCACTGGATGAAATTACTTTTTGTCAGGGTTACGACTTCGTCAGAGTATCGGAGATTTTTCCATTTTTTTTTATAATTTTTTGCCGTCCAGCTCTCTGCTTATAGAATGTATTTTCTCAGTGGCGCGCATTGTTACAACCCATTAAAAGGATCATTACATATCCTTGGCATTTGGCAATGGGTAATGTGCGCTATATTCTTGTTTCTTATTTGTGTCGTTCAGAACCGGACATCCGGCAGGCGGGGATGGTGCATAGTACCTTCTCAGGACTTTTTCCTGTGCAACCACCATAAAGTTTACATTTTGTTTTCGAAGCGAAAAGCTAGGAATAAAGCTGATGTGATGCCGTTGCTTGTTAAGTGGCATTTACCATCAGTGAACATCCTTTTTGTGTCAGAACACCACACAGATGTTGGGTGGTTTGTTTTTTTTTTCTTGTGTGATACTCCTTGCGGAGTCCAAGAACAAAAGGCAAAGACACTGGCTGGCCTTTTGTTATGTTCGTTCCGCTACGCAGTGACGCTCCTGCATCGTCCTTTTTACTCAGATTTCATGTGAACCAGATTGGTGGTGGTCTTTTTACATTTTGAAAGTACATATAAAGCGAGGGCAACGATTATGGGTGAGTTATGGCCCGTTTGTTTGTTAATGAAAGAACACTGATTTTATGCGGCGATCAGTATGGGGAATGGATACACCGAAGGAGTTTCAATATCGCTTAGGAATTTATCTTTATCGATGGAAGGATTGGATTGGGATTCGAAATTGACTGACACAGTTGGATTTATTTGGAAAAATAAAAAGAACTACACGAGACTGGTGGTTAGAGTAGCTTTATGCGATCAATGTGTTTCTTCAGGTTTGTGTCGGAACTAAGTGGAGAGATTTTTCATTAGTTTGTGGTAGTATGGTCGGCAGTGGCTTGATTAGATTTATTTGATTGGGAGATGAAAAATCCTTTGGTGGCCAATGGTTACGACAGTTTAAGGGGGTTTTCTTTGAACGGTGGTGCGGAGATACGCAGAAAAAAGGGTGTACAGAGGACACACATCGTTTGGACCGTCGATAACGCTTTGAGAGCCTCTGGCAACGACAGTTTGAGGGCATTCCATTTTATAAATGGTGCAGAGCTACTCAGAAAAGGATAGCCAATCGGGAGATCCCATCGCTTAGAATGTCAGTCATCAGTTTCCAAGTCAATTGAGGATAGCGACTCAACGCTTTGAAAACCACTGGTTGCAACAGTTTAAGAGGCTTTGGAAAATTGTGTAGCTATAGATACTCAAAAAAGAATGATTTTCGGGAGATCCCATCGTTTCAGGCGGCGATTGTTAGGTTTACAATTCAAGTGAATGGAGGAGAGCAACGCAAAACTTTAGAAGCGACTGGTAAAAACAGTTTGAGGGCATTTTCATTGAATAATTGAGCAGAGATAATCAGAAAATAATTTTCTATCGGGAGATACCGTCGTTTCAGCCGTCGATCATCAGTTTTTCTACTCAAGTCAATGTAGGACAGTGACTCAAGGCTTTGAAAGCCTCTGGTAAAAACAGTTTGAGGGTATTTTCTTTGAAAATCTGTGTAGCGATACTCAGAAAAAAATGAATCTAGTGGGGGATAGCGACATTTTTGTCGTCGTGTTGAAATATCTTCGGCTTTCGAAAAGATATTCTTGAAACAGAGGCCCATCCCTTAGAAGCCACTGGTTACAATATTTTCAGGACATTCTTTTTCAAAAGTGGTGCAGAGATACTCCGAAAAGAATAGTCTATGGAGGACAACATCGTAAGCGCAGTCTGTCTTCATTTTTCCAATTGCATTCAACGCAGGACAGCGACTCATGGCTTCGAAAATCACTGTATACCTAGGACAGTTTGAGAGCATTTGCTTCAGATATATTCAGAAAAAAAATTCAACCTACGAAGGCGAAGCACCACGAGGTACTCCGGGAAAACACAGTAAAAAAAACATTTCTTGACGAAACTAAAGAGAGAACTTGATAATAATCGAGCCTAAGTAGAATTGAGCTCCAGTCAAAAGACTATCTTTGGCCTGTTTTAACAAACATTCCTCTCAGTAAATCAAAGTATCTCATACTAGGGATAGGGACCTATCCCAAATGATCGCGGTGGCTCAGTGGTTATTGCGTTGGACAATTGAGGGAGGGATCTTAAGTTGGACTCCCAGAATATCCATTTTAGGGATTTTCCAGTGGTCCACCTATCACGAACATCTAGCAGACATCCGGAGGTTTGACTGTCGTGGGAAAGCGTCTCAAGTCAGCCTTTCGAAATCGCATAAAATTGTAGGTATTACACTACTTGTTCTAAAAACGAAAGCTCACTGAAGCGACGTTGTGAGAAGGTGGGCCTAGGGTTGTAAATGGAACTCTTAGGTCGTACAAATGACTTAGTTTATGTGAACACATATCTGGTATGGATTTTTTATGGGACTACCTAGGTGTCGGTACAGCCCGGGGTGGACCTGGGGCTCAACTTCTACTACTGAGACCTGTTAAACTGACATCAGCGTCATTCACTTTCAGCGATAGAGTAGGTACTATGAGAACGGGAGAGAATAATATTCCTGAAATATTTCCAGAGAACATTCTCGTCTTCCTGAATTCCTCCGGAGTGAAAAGTTGGCTCTAGGACCACATACCCCTTTACAATTAATTCTTGCATACCTTAAGGATGATTCTAAAGAATGTAAAAAAATAGGCCTTCAATAAAACAAACCTATTGTCGGTCTGGAAAAGTGTGATCCTAACAGTTCTGCTGTATAGACCGGAGCATATCACTGTAGAAGTACAGAAAATAATTTTCGACTGGACATGCTTTTCTCCTATCCTAAACTAGGTGGTTGTCATTATTGCCTCCCAGGGATTGACGTCGTGCAGTATGCATAACTCGAGAACGGATCGTTAGATTTTCACGATTTGTGGCTTGATGAATTCGTATTGGCCCAAGAAAGGACATTGCTATTTGTCGCGAAAATAAAACCTTAAGTTTGGATGAAATAGGGGATGAAAGTTTGTATTGGGAACTGTTCTTCGATAAAAAAAATAAAATGGAAGGAAAGACGGGTAGTGTCACTTCATATACAACTAAAACTGTTTAACATTTTTAAATTTATATTGCTGAATGATTTTCGGCGGAACAAAGTTCGTTAGGTCAGCAAGTGCTTAATAAAAATAGCGCTTAAAGAAGGTTAGTATGGCTCAAGTCAATATAAATAAAACTGACATTTGCTTTATATTCCTTTCTCTCTTCTTACACAGTCAACCTCGCCGCTGATAAGACAGACATAGAAAATAAAACGAAAGAAAATTGTTGCTCTCAAATCGAAATGATATAAAATATGAGAATATGACGAATTTGTGATAAATTCCAACAATTGCAAGAAAAAAAATATTTCTCCCCCAAAAACATTTCAACTAAAGTTCGACTTCTAGGACTGACTGCTTTCCACGCAACATTCCATGGACTGGTTAAAATTACTCGCCATTGAAATACTAATCAAATATAGTCCAGAGAAATAATATTGAACCCGGTGACCTAGCATATGTAATCACTCACCCCCCCCCCGATGAACTCACTATTTTTAATTCAAATAAATGAACTCATTTTGCATTGAAATAAGAAAACAATAATTCATTTCGCCAGCAGGATCTCCCCAACAAGGAAGCTCTCACAACAAAATTGTTAAATCGTCCGTCATTTAATTTTGCCTTTTCAATTTTGACAAACACAAAAAAAAAAACAAAAACGACGAAGTAGAAGAAGAAAAAGCACCAACCAACCGAAGAAATGAGTTAGAGAAGACCAATGCTGCAAGCTTCCGGTGCACGCCATACACAACGTGCTAATGTGTATAAATGTCTTCCATTGTGTAAATGATGGAAAACTCCACTGAAACGGGCAATGATTAATGAATCCTTGTTGAGATAATTTCGAGTATAATCCGGCAAGTTATACAGCTGCTATGATAAATATCTAGATATCGGTTCTCCCCTTTTCACCGTCCCCCATATCTAAGCCAACGGAGACAAAACCAAGGATAAGGACATGCGATACACCAGAGCAGCACATTGACTCTGTTTAATGATGGCCATCTCACAAAGTGAACCAACACAAAAAAAAAACCAGAGAGTTGGAATGGAATGGTCATATCAGCACGTAAACTATATCTTGACTACGTTATGAATCCTTAAGTCAGCTTCATGTTTTTCACTTTATTTTTATTTTTTGCACCAGCTCCACCACATCCTCTTTCCGTCGGAGCTTAAGCTTTTTGCCCGCGGATTTATATTTATTGATGTAAAACTTTCCGGATCCTGAACACCACAAGAGCCAACACAAACCACTCCATAGAGTATAGTGCTGCGAAATGGCTGCGAAAGTGAGCAAACAAGGAGAGTTTGATGTGCTGGAACTTATAATATTGTTAATTGTTTTCTTTGCTTTGCTTTTGAGGGCTTTTTTTTCGTTTCATCGTCTTCCATTTCTATATGGCAGCGTGTATGAAGTTGATTTTGAATTTTTCTTTACTTTCTCGCCAGTAGCCGTAGGGCGATAATTCGACTTTCTTTGTTTCTTCGGTCGGAAATGTACGAAGGACTTCTTGTGCAAGCCGGCGGGGGGCGGATGTGTAGAGAGGAGCTGCGGTTCGCTGCCGGATAATGATTTGACCTCATTATTAAGTGCGTTCTCATAAACAGGAAAATTTAAGAGATTAAGTTATAATTTTATTTTTTGCGTCCTCGCTGAGTGGGTGACAGAAGATGTATGGTGGGGGTATGTATGCTGTGTACCGTATATATATAATACTTCTAAAGGAAAGTTGGATTGAAATTTTAGTTTACTTTGAAAGTTGCCATGGGGCGCGCGGTTGATTTTTATGTTTCCCCATTAGTGAGGCTGCGAGTGAATTTAATATATTGACAAAGAAACGGAGTGGGCAACAACAGATCACTCATTTTAAGTGATTCTGACGTCGACACAAAACGGAGCTATGCCGAGCGTGGAAGCGTAATAATTGTTTGAAGTTTGGGCAGGCATTTCACGAATTTGAAAGATCAAACAGGGACCTCGGTAGCGATTATCGAGGCGGGAGAACTTTGTGTGCTTACGATTGTTTGGGAATGAAGAAGATGAAGAGATTGGGCTTGCCTGGTGGCCAGTGCTCGCCTCGCTTCTCAGATTGCAAACCCAGTAAGTAACATCATACAAATTGGAAAGATCACAAAACATCGTTTAAATTAGAAAAAGCTCCCATATTTGTACGTAAATGAAATTTATAATAATAGAAATTCCATACCAATCGGAAAAGGCTATAAGGTTCAAGGTATTTCAAGGTATTAAACATCAGCTGGATCTCAACTTTTGGAACGCTTAAAAAATATCTTATATTGCAATCGCAACATGTTGCAATGCAAATGAGAAAACCGGATCCAATTTTTGGCAGCAGTCTTGAAATATACGCCGGACAAACATCTTACAAGCAGAACAAATTTAACAGGTTTGAAGAATAAACAGACCAAGTGTATTAGAAAATTGTTGCATATTTAAAAGAAGTATTGTCGTCGACTAAAACGATTTAAGAAAAAATGGGAACACCGATTACTATAACAGCGCGGCCTTTCTCCGGAGAAAAGTTTGAAACTAATTGGCAAAATCAATTGCGCTCCTTAATTTTCGCATGAGTGGGTAACATTTTTTGCTTAGCGTGCTTTATTTTCAAGGCTTTGGCATATACAGATCGATTTTAGTCTACTTGTATAGAGGTAGCGATAAAAACTGATAAAGTAAAACTCACTGAGCTACTACCATTATCCCATATCATGTTCCTTTCCTTCCTTCACGGTTGATGGATCGATGTGTACAAGTTTTATGTGCTACGGTCAATAGGAAATGCAGTTATAGGCTGGCATAGCACCCTCCAATATTTTCACAGAACAAAGTAAAGCTCTTGCAGATGTCTGGGCATGGGAGTCGAATTTATACATGTAAAACTTAAGGGAGATTTATGTCTGCTACAATTTGGCGCGAGAACCACTGGACAGATTTCGATGAAACTATTTTGGAAATTTGTCTCAAGACTCTGAGAAAGATATAGACTATGTCGTTTCTTGACACGCCTCCTTTTTGGGGGCGTTTTTGAGCAAAATGTATTTCTTCTGACTTAAAGGTACCTAACTTGCCATTACTCAAATAATTCTTAAGATCCCCTAAGGGAAATGGAACATTGTAGGTTATCAATCAGCTTGCTGCCTCTTCTCGAGCAATAAATTTGGATTCGCAGAAACTTTACGGTCTAAAATGTATTTTACATGCACCTCTCATTGGTGAATAGTTGCGACGTTTGAAGTGCGCAAAAGAAAAATAATAGAAAAAACGGAATCGATAAAAAGTGTTCATTTTAATGGCTCAGCTAGTAGCTAATATACAACAGGACAGGAAAGGCTCAAACCCGATCTTTACTAGTCAACAAGCTTTTTAGTTATCTGCTAGTTTGACAGCTTCACAGTTTAGATTGAACAAAGGCCCTCCCCAATTAGTCTAGTTCTTAGGCAAATGATATCTCGAATAGCGCACTTTAATTTGTTAACTGTGCTTTTCTAGAATGGGTGCGTCAACCTAAGTTAGGTATTCCTCTACTTCGTTTACCGCATCTAGGCTGGAACAAAAATATTTTTCGCTGTATACATGTCCTAGTCATCTCAATCAAACTATGAGCAGTTTTTTTTTGAATTGATCTACTGCAAAGTCAAGGCAAAAGGGACTAAGTATCTTTCGAGGAAGTTTTTACTTGAAACGGAACTTGAGGCCAAGGATATCTGCACGCTCTTTTGAGAGAGTCTATATTTCAGCATTTAGCTCATTTGCAAAGTCAAAGGCAAAAGGGACTAAGTATCTTTCGAGGAAGTTTTTACTTGAAAAGGAACTTGAGGCCAAGGATATCTGCACGCTCTTTTGGGAGAGTCTATAGTATATCAGCATTCAGCTCCACAAAGAAGGACATGCATTATTAAGGTCTTACACAGAGTTTCCTTTGTTTTTCGGACATGGGCTCTAAAACAAGGTTGACTTCAATTTCTGCCGAGATGAGATTTTTAGAATTTACAGCAGAGCCGAGGTAGACAAGGCCCCTTACTAACTCAAAGTTGTAGCTATCGACTGTGACATTCTGTTCTATTCGCAACATCGAAGGTCTCAGTGAGTTAGTTCGCTACCGACCTTGAAAAGCAGCGGGCTTTCTTCATGAATTCCAATGATGCTGAATCGTTCTGAAAAGGTCTATTTGCCGTATGCCTTATTCAAAAGGGGAAACAACAATCAACTAGGCTTCGACAAGCTGACAGCCCTCAGCCTCTACAATAAATCAAATCAAGAGAAAAAATTTGCTGTTGCTTATCGTGTTTGGCCGGCTTATTGAGACACAAAAACTCGTAACTCGCTTATGGATGCACTGGCATAAATGAGCTACAAAACGGAGGCCAAAGACCAACTAAAGTAAGAAGGATGGCTCGTTAAAGCCCGTAAAAATCTCCCCCTATTTCTGGATGATTTGCTTAAAAGAATACAAAATGTTTTGTTAAAATCTATTTTAAGAAATAAAATTTAAAGGCATCATCTGGTCACATCTGGTATATCTGGGAAGCTGCGGTGTAAATCCTTAAGCCGTTTCTGAATGTACTATAGCCGCATTGGGGCATTGACTAAAAAATATTAAACTCAAGAACATTTTCAGTGCGGATGAGTTGAATTTGTAAAATCCTCCTCGTTCAATATAGTGGGTGGAATTCAGACCACTTAAATTGCAGCCGCGGGTGATTTTGTTTAATTGTAGGAATGCAGCTCCTTTGGAAATACAAAATATGTCCACGGGTATACCCAGTTTCATCTATAGCTAATGATAGCCAGCGGGACCACGACCAAAAGCGGTCTTGGCCATATTTGGCATTTATTTGGAATTTGACTATAGTTTGTTTACCTCCCTCCAGCCTTTAAAAGCAGGACGCCTTCAAGTCGCAGTTTTTATTTGTTTGCCTGCGTGAACTTTTGCCCAATTGTGTAATGCACGACTTTCAGGTTTGGTAGACGGACTTTGTGACAACTAACCGCCTCAAAGCGAATCTCAAGGTCAGCCAAATACCACCAACTTACTGGCCCCCCTTTTCATTGATTCCTTCGGCTGTTACTGCTTGTTACTGCTTCACACTACATCTGCAAGTTTGGCAGATTTTTCCGTTCGTAACGAAATTCACAAAACCACTAACATAATTAAGAAAGTGAGTCGCATACTCCACTGGAGTTTACTTGGCCCAAATTACTTTCACAAACATGCCCCCATCGCCACGGCTTCCCTATGTAGGTACAAAGTTCACAGGACGACATTATGCCGAATGGCAGTAAAGTGGCAGCCTGGCGCCAATAACTTTCCATCAGCCGCCTACCCTAGTAGAGCAATAGGTTGTGGCGCGATGCAACCTTTTTCTAGCAGCTCTCCACTGGGCGTCCCAGTCTCTCCATGGGGCGAATTGATGCGAGGACTACCGATGATGGAGACTGTAAAGACCAACTTACTGCTGGCTGCTGCTGCATCACTTTGATGATGGCAAAACAAAGCAGGAAAAATCCATTTCCCATCAAACACGAGTTCTCTGCCTGTGGTATGGACAATTGAGTGAGTCAGTGGGAGCTAGATTGTCCCTCAGGGAGTAAATATACCTAAAAGCAGTTTACGTCGGAAGGTAATAGGCAATTAGAAGCGTACGATCCGCAGTAATTAAATTGGGACATCTCATGGTTTGTCCATCAGTTCTTCCTCGTATTTTTTTCATCCCCTCTTCTGGAATCTTTTTTTTTTTATCTCATCATCCTTCAGCGCACTTTCCGACTCAAATTGAATTTCATTTGTATCAGTGCGGGGTCCTATATCTACGCAGAAGGTTATTGCCGGCTCATAATAGCCCAGGAGACTAATTTTATTAGCACCACGACGTCGCCGCCGCAATCACCTTCCATTTGCTGTGTTCAAACACGAAATTAAGTTAACAATAATAACCTTTAAGTCATTGAGGCAATAGTCTAGTTGCGTGGTGGTAGCAGAGTGCGCCGCCACACCACACTCCATAGATGGATTGTGTGCGGTGGAAAAGTAAATCAACTTCTCTCTCGTCGCCATGTTGTTTCCGTTTCCGTCTCATTAAATTCACTGGCTCACACTTTCCAAGTCATTTGGTTACACACCCACCGTGCTCCCACACACATGTGTGTGCCTCGCCATTTCTTTTGTTTAATTCTCATTTGGTAGGAAGGAAGACAAAAAAAAATCAATTGTCTCGGCTAATGTGGATAAATTGTTTTCTTTTTTTTCGTTCATCGAGATGTCTCGGCCCATATGTGTGTTGGAATGTTCCATTTTGATTTATGTCATGTTATCATTTGTAAATCGCACAGAGACAATCGCACCCGATGATAAATGGTTCAGAAAGATGTCACAAAGATGCCACTGAAAGACGCCACCCTGTATGAGAATGGTGCAAAAGTTTTTTTTCGAATGCGCCCGAATGAAGATATTCGATTTGAGTTGCTGTGACGGGAAAAAAATGCTGCACGTCGATGTTCATGTAAAAGTATGCAATGGAGATGTTTTCAGTTGCCAAACAACTGTTGTGGGGTTTTTTGCTGCTTGAGTTGGTTGGGAGTGTCAGTAGGTATATGCGTTAAAAAGTGATTTGCAAATGAGTTCATTGATCAGGACGAATGCAGACATTTTTGTTTCGAATTCTTGTAATGAGGAACGATTTGGATTTTGGTTTTTGGTCATGCCCATGCCCAATGAGTGACAAAACTGTTTTTTTTTTTCCACTTTTGGCAGATGGTGGAATGTTGTTTTAGATGAAATAGATAAAGTTGATTGGAAATAGATATATGAAGTGCCTAGGACAAGCATTTCTTAGTTCAGCAGCAACTGTCAAAATGATGTTCTTCCTCACACCTCAAATTTATGTAAGTAAAACAAAAGCGAAGTCGGTACCAAGGGAAAGCTGTTTCACATGCAGCATTTTTTTCTATTGATCTGCACAAGCAACATCGAGCTTCAATCGTGCATACTTTTAGGAGAAACAGTGGTTAGAATCTTGGGGTTACTTTTAAAACTTACTTCCTTTCATTTGATTTTACTCGTGACTACTTTTATGTGGTATTCGATTGGGATTTTTCAGATTCGCTCTCAGATTTCAGATTTCGTGTGTCTAATCGAACACGTCACTTGCACTTTTTTGTGTTTATATTTGTGCGATTGGAATATGTGTAGCCTTCGACACTTTTCTAAGCGTTTTCCATTCACTGGTTAAATTTTATTTCAAAACATTCAAAATGCTCTCCCAGATTGATTTCTAAACATTTGTACATAAATAATTAACAAAAAATAGATCAACCCGATGCAATTCGTTTCTTTCAGTTGAAAAATTTCACGAAAAGGTAAACAAACTCCACTTGTTGTCAAACTCAAACGTACTTGGATTGGTAAATCGAAAGCAAATCTGAGAAAAAATCCAGATTCGCAAGTGTTCTGAAATCGGAAAATGATTGCTTTTTTTGTACCAAACGAACATAAAAAGTGCTCTGAGAGTGCCCAATCGAATATCACATTAGGAAATCGAATCTAATTCGAAAATACTTCAAGACGTTTTAAGTGAAAATAGGTCTGTTTCTTTACTTTTAAAAGTTATGAATTTTTACTACCTCTTACAAATTAAAATGAATTTTTACCCAATGCCCTTCCTTAAAATCGAAAATTTTTTACAAGAGAGCTCGAGAGCGTAAGATATAACTTTTCCACTGAGAATGTTATAAATTTTTCCTCAAAAAGTATTGTAAAAGCATCAGTCACCCGAGTTTTGACAGATGATCTAAAATGTGTTGTCCTATTTGGCATACGCGTGCCCGTGCATATGTTTTCATTTCGTGCGTATTAAAATGGTATCAACAGGCGGCAAAATAAGTTTGGATCTTCTTTTCGAAAGTGGCGACAAAACTCTTCCTCGCTGTAAAGGGACAATCTCCGCCATGTAATTTTGTTCTCTTACCGAATGTTTGTAGTTCAATCAGGCAGCCGATTCATCGAAAGGAAGTTCGATTAATTTCGAATTACTTTCATCGCTATAGATGAATCAAATACTAATATTATTAATAAATTAAAATTAGGCAACTCTTGGAGTTTATCAGACATTTTAACGACTTTTCGTAACGCTTTTTGAATTGTTTATCTGCCATTTTTCATACAAATTACAAAATCGTTCCCTAACTTTTTCGCAAGTGTCTCTATCTGTGGGAGAATTTGTCCCCACTACTGAAATTTTGACAGGCTTTTCCATTCTTACTACAAAAGTAAAGGAACAAACCTTATCATATGATTTTGGAAGCCATTCCGAGTGTATTACACCAGCGCTCTGGTAATAGACAGGCAGTGCTTTGACATATTAATTTGAACGTAAAATTTCTCTAGACAGCCGGATTTGTATTTGTGAGATAGTCCATTGAGAAGGAACAATTTAAATGAAAAGAAAACGCTATTTTTAAAAAGAAAGTGAAATTTTTTGCACATGAACAAGAATTTCCAAACGCACATAGCAGAGGGTGGCCCAAAATGGATTTTATAACTTTTGCAAAACGTCGGCAACTGACAGTTTCATTTTGATATTTCTAAAGCAACTGATGCGAATACACGTCGACAAGACATTGAACGCTGCTACACCTCACGATCGCGGAATACACTCTTCCTAACCATGACTGCTTTTTTTCTGAATACTTTGTCATTGATTTTTGGTGCAACGTGAAATTTAAAGCGAATTTCGAAAAGAACTACATCGAAACAACAGTTGAAAAAAGTACAAAAAAAATCGGATATACTCTTCCATATATATTTTTTTCTTAATTTTAAATTTGAGGTGCGGCCAAAGATCAAAACAATACGTGACAGAAGAGGCGCCGAAAGGCTTCGTAGAGCTCGTTTTGATGAGAATATCGCGGCTGAATATATCGCTTTTGTGCCATCGACGACGACTATACGAAGTGCTACAAAATTGGCCATTTCCGGTTCGTCTCTGCAGCGCATTTAAGTGCAAGACTTGAAAGTTTTATCTTATAAAGTGCAGATAGTCAATCAGATACTGCCTGCAGACCGCCAGTAGCGTGGGATCTATGCTCACGTTCTTCTGAACAGAGGAGAACTTTCTGTCGAAATTCGTCATGAGGGTCGAGGGTCATTTCCATCTAAAGAAATTATAAAGAAAAAGGGCAGTAAAAACGTAACTTTTCAGACGACTGTCGACGAAACGATAGACCGGTAAAACTCCCACAAAAGATCGAGGAATTATATTTGGAAAATATTCCCCATGAAAGTGATTACTGATTACCCTCTTATATGAAATAGACCTGGGAATTATGGTCCCATCAATTCAGACCGCAATCGGAAAGTAAATCATAATTTTCAGATTTTTTATTTTTTCCCCAAACACATTTGAAGCGACACCTGTAACTGTAAATATAAAAGTCACAACAAAGCAACATTTAGTTACAAAAGTTCGAAAGCGTCACCACCACCATCATCAGTGTGTCCGCAAAAATACCCCAAACTGTTTCCGAAAACTCTTATATTAGCTGACAAATTGCGACAAACACAACGGTTACGCATACATTTCCGCCAATCGCGACTGCAAACTCACCATCACCGCATGGACAATTTTAGCCAGATTGCTGGGAGCGGTTCATCAATGGTCTACCACTAAATGTCCGACTGCTATGCTGCTCATTATTAAAATGCAAACAATGGCGCCTATGTCGCTGGCTAAAAAATAGCTGCGACCCCAATAGGGTAATTCCATTTGAGCGCCCTCAAACGAACAAAACTCCAGCTGCTGCACACCACTCTACTGCACAATTAATTGTGGTCGATTACAGAACTCCGAAATTTTTACCATCCCCTATCATGCGGATACACACGGGGGGGCACTATGCGTCGATTTTGTTATTCTCTGACACATATGACACACATTCTGTCACATTCTGGCACTTGCGACCACAAATTGAAAGCGGGGGGGTGGTTGGCGGACTGATTTTAATTACACACATCACACTAAGTGACAGTTTAAACCGTACAACCACTGGCCCAGCCCCAGAGTAGTGTGTGAACAAAAAATCCAGACGTGATTTTCCATGGATTTTTCGAAGCTGTCCTCTATGGCCCACTCTGTTGTTCATATGTTTGCATAACACGCATCATCACTGGTATAATTAATGAGTACGCGGTTGCTGACTGTAGATATTGCGAATTAGTTCTATTCAGACACAGATCCAGGCACCAGACTCTACCTATACACTGTCCATGTTGCTGGGAATAACAGAAGAACTGATGAAATCACGAACTTAAAATGCAATTGAGGGGCAACAAAAAAAAAACAGAAGTCTTGTGTATCCGTCCAACTGTTGAAGCAATTAACAGTTGTTTTTGGTGCACCCCATACCCTACCTCTACACGGTGCGCCATCAGGAGTGCCATCATCGTCGGAAGGGAATGCTAGACTTTAATTATTACTTGCAGTTTCTTTGTTTTTCCGCTCGTGTTTCAGTTGATTTGTCGCACGCTTTTTGTTACCGTTCGCTTCAAGTAGATACGAGTACTCGTACTTGTCGTGGAAAACATAGCGAATCGCTGTAAGGTTGGATGAACGAAGAAAGTTTTGTTTTTCCTTCGTTGCTAAAGTTGAGCATTTTTCCTAAAGGGTTAGACGCCCGTTGAAGGGAAACTTCCCACTTAAAGACGATGGTCGCAGTCAGAAGTGAGCTGATGGGGTCACCGTCACGGCGAGTAAGATGGAAGAAAATGATTTAATTCTCTCATAGCAATGAATATTTCATTGCTGGTGAACTATTTTTGAAACAAATTATTCACCCCTTGGCTTAAATAACTTTTGTTTCTATATCGTATAGATCCCCTTCGTGGTAGGTACTCATTCCCAAGACCCAACCAAATTTTGACAAATGAAGTGTCAAAAGAGATGAGATTTCAGGAAGCATTGAGTTGTACTTTTGTAAATATTAACAATTTGTGTAACAAAGGCGAGGAAGAGTTGAAGATATACAAACAAAATATAAAAGAAGTATAAATAAAGTGCACGTGCAAGTTTGGTTGGGCGTTTTCTTATTTTATTAAGTAGGTATGTACAGATCTGAGAACCGATGCTAGATAAAAGAAACGGTGAATAGAATATAGGAAAAGGAATATGTATTGTTAAATTTTATAATTGAATAAACAAAAAAGATTTTTAAGATTCGCTCTTAGAGGACTTCCTTGGTTCGATCTTAGCAACTTACCCCCTTATTTATCTAGACTAAAATTAATTAAATTGGAATCATTGGAGGTAAGGAGAACAGTGGCCAGAGTGATATTTATTCATAGGGTTCTAATAGGAGAAATTGATTCAACGGACATCCTAAGTCTTCTCAATATTAATGTTCCTTGAAAATTACTTGAGAATGTACAGTCATAGTTGTTTTTTTTTTCTAATTGTAATTGTAATTTATTTATTTATTCAAGTAAGCTTTAACAATAGTTGTGTTTCCCGCGAAGCCTAATTGGCTTTTCTGCAGAAGATTGCATATCACAATATTTAATATCTATATAGTGAGTTTACCTTTTTACATTTTGTTTTAGTTTATTAATTCAATTTCTACTTAATAGTTTTATGTGTATATTAATTAGGGATATTATAAGTTTTTAGGGAGTTTAAGATAAAAAGAATTTTTTTAAGAGTTTTTTTCTGACTTTAAAGTTTATAATACTTCTAAAGTTAGCTGGAAGTTCGTTGAACAGCCTTGGAAAACTGTATAGCAATTGCCTTCTACCATAAATGTTGTGCGCTCTTGAAATTTGTAACATTCCTTGGGCGCGTCTTCTCGTGTTCTGCTCGTGATCTATGGTCTTCTTGAAACGTGCGTCATCGTAGTACTCCAGCAACACCGTCATCTTAAATATACTCTTGACTTCCAGAACTATAAAAGGTGCAAGGTTATGTATGAAGCGCGAATTTTCAGCTCTGATGAGTTTTAGGGCCTTATTTTGCAGCCGTTGTAGCTTCAATAAATGTGTATCTGAAGCATTGCCCCACGCAAGTATACCGTATCTCAGCTTCGATTCAAACAGGGCGTAGTAGACTTGTTTAAGGACACTCTGTGTTGAGTAGTATCCTAGATGCGCTAGACCATAAAGAGCTCTTCTTAAGTCCAAACGTAAGTTGTCGATATGTTCATCCCACATGAAATGACTGTCAATTATTACGCCTAGATACTTAAAGTTTTCAACGATTTCAACAGGTTGACTAGAAGCTGCGCTTGGGCACGAATCATTTTTGAGATGTATGTTATTCCTTGTCGCTGGTTGACGTGTACCACGAATGTGCATCATTTTAGTTTTGGATGGGTTGATTACTAGTCCATTATCGTGGCACCATTTAACCGCATTAGTAAACTCATTCTGCATTATCGAAGTAGCTGTCTGTAAGCATCTATGTCGAACGACTATAGCTGTGTCATCCGCATAGGCGAAAGGAGTGCTATTTTCGAAGACTCGTAGCAATTCGTTAGTGTAGAGAATATATAGTATTGGGCCCAATTTTGATCCCTGAGGTACTCCATATTTGACTGTCTTTTTTATGCTGACATTTTTCTCAATTTTGACACAGAACGTTCTCGAGTTCAGGTAATCACCCAGCCAGTTTCTTAGTGTACCCCGTATACCAATTTTTTCCAGGGCTTCACTGAAATCCATAAATAAAACAAGAACGTGATGGTTTTTATTCAAGCTTTCATTGACTGTGTTCGCAAATTCACCCAGAAGTTTTCCTGTACTTTTGTTTTTCTGAAATCCGTATTGTTTTTCATGTATTAACGAATTGGTTTCGATAAAACTTATTAACCTTCTTGTCACGACTTCTTCGAAACATTTTTCTATTATTGGCAAAATCGATATCGGCCTGTAATTGTTAATTAATTTTTTGGAGCCACCTTTATATATTGGACGTACCACTGCAGTCTTAAGCAGTTGTGGAATCTTTGATTGCACTAAACTGAGGTTGATTATTTTTGCAATTATTGGAGCAAATTTATTAGCATGCATTTGTATATCAACTGCTCTGATGTTAGAGACTTATTAATATCCATTTGTTTAATAATATTATGAACCTCTTCAGCATCTGTGTCATTTAGGTAGATCGAATTAGTTATTGAAGTACTAACATGCGTTGAGGTAATTGCGTTACAATTGTGTAGAATTCGGATTGATTGTTCAGAGAAGCTATCAGCAAATTCGTTTGTTAAAACATTTAAACATTTATTCGGACAACAGTTTTTAAGAATAAATTCATCGACACTAGCCTTTTTCCTTCCCATAATTTCGTTAATAAGATTCCATGTTTGCGTGGATCTAATCTTAATTCGTTAAATTTGTTTTTGTAAAAGTTAGATTTTTGTTGTAGTATTTTTCTGTTTAATTGATTTCTGAAGCTTTTTTATTCTACTTCAAATGATTTATTTAGACGGTTGTTTTTCCATTTACGATAGAGTCTATCTCTTTTCTTAAATCCCTCAATTAGGTCGCTCGACATCCAAAGATTTTGTTTGTATTTGGTTTTTACTATCATAGACTTTGTAGCTTTCCGGTAAATCTGTTGTAGTTTCGCGCAAAAGTTCTCGTACAATTGGTCAACGTCGGTTTCATTTAGAAAAGACTCCCAATCAGCAGAAACAATATATTCGTTGACCTTTCTTGTACATATGAAAGACCGTGTGTAATCCTGTTCTTTATTAATTGGAGAATTAGTACGATCATAATATAAGAGTGGTTAGTGATCGGACAAACCACACTCAATAACAGCGGAATTCATTTCAAGAGGAATTTTAGAGTTACGTAATAGAATGTGGTCTAATAAGGTTGATGTTCCTTTGTTGTTTGTTTACTTTGTATCACATTTTTGTAACTTTAAGTACTAATCCTGTGGCCTTATGTCTATGAAAGATTTTTGTTCTTTGGTGACAAATAAATAAATAAATAAATAAATAAAATTCACTTTTGGGTTATTCATCTGATAGGCACTGACTTCGTCAATGTGACTTTTTATATGTTGAAGCTGTCAGAAGCAGGCAATTGTCCCAAGTTACGGTTAAAGAGTTAAAAGCGACTACACTACAATACTATATTATAAGATCTCACACTTTACAAGATTTTTGAGTACAAGGCAAAGTGTAGCAAGAGTTTCTGTTTTCTGATGTTTTTATTTTTGACTTGAATATATTAGTAACGCTGGCTTAAGGTGTCTATGATTGGAAGTAAGGTTCGTGTTAGACCGACATCTTTACATAGATATATTTAGGAATGTAAGTTTTCAGAGATTTGTTTTTGAGTTTGCATTAGCATAATGTATAAACCGAATATGCCGATGGACGTGTGTGGGTGTGCAAATGAAGTGGGAGTTTCTGATTGTGTAAGGAAGTGCTTGCAATTATTTTAAGGTGCATATTCAAAAAGGTTAAAAAAATTTTAATATTTGCTAAAATGAAGTTTTGCGTAGCTGTTATTGCATTTTTATCGGAAGTGGGGGAGATAAGAACAAAAACATAGCATAGATATGTGAAAATAGATTGGGAAATATAAATAATTAAAAAAAAACTTTTTTTTTTTTTTTTCGAATATTTTGAGAAAAACTAGGTACGGGATCTTATTTCCAATACTGATTTTATCTTTAATATGTATTTTGAACAAAATCTTTAGAGCGGTTTTTGTAAAATTTGGCAGACAAAACAGTATCAAATATTGCAATGTTTAGTTTGAAAAATACTATTGCTTAACTATTTAGCTGAAAACCAGTACAAGTAATTGTTCAGGATGTAAGCATTACTTGGTTTTTAGTTTTTTTTCTAGTTTTATCCAAATCGAAAATGGGGTTGCCAAGATATGAGCAGTTTTAGAAATAAGCGTTTTTGGTGCTTCGAATTGAAAATTAAGGACGCAATATTTTTGAAAACATCAATTTTACTCTAAGTTTGCATTTTGGTCAAAATCGTTATTGAAGTTTTCAAGTAAACTAAAGAAAAATAAAATTCTTTAAAAATGTCTTTTTTCAAAAATCCATTTTACGATAAACACAGAAAAACTGAGTTTTTCATTAAACTAGAAATGACCATATTACCATAAAAATACATTTTTGTTACAAACTGTATGAACATTTTATATGGGAAGTACCATTAATATTGAGGTGACCATGCAACAAAAAAAAACGGCCCCGAACAGTAAGCCCGCACAATCTAAATCCGAAGTTTGAACGAAATCCGATCAGCCGTTTAGCCTTTAGGGACAGACAGACAGACGGACAGAATTTTGCGACCCACTTTTTTGAGTTCGCCTATCATCGTAATGTCAGAATTGATTAACATCTCGAGTTCGAAATTTTGTACGATTACAATATGTATCTTTCTTTTACTACGTAATGGAGAAAGTTAAAAACTATAGTTGGTACATCGACCCACACCATGGACTCAAACCAAGCAAACTTGCCTCACACAATATGAATTGGTGATTGCTGGGTAACAGTACAGGACATAATCATTTAGGACAAAAATACACATCCCGGCTGGAGTCATTCATTATCTTAACCTTAGGTAAATAGTTTGTAGGTCACAATATAAAAGTCTGCCAAGAGTGAGTTCATGAAATTCAGCAAGGGCAGTACAGTTGGGTAGGTACCGCCGAATGCGCGATTTTTTTTTCAGATTTTTACTGTCCAAGAATGGAAATTTTTGATATTCATAACATATTCCATTGTGACCTAAAAAAAATATTTCAAACGGAGGTTAAAATTCAATATTCGTAAGGCCCATTTCCCAGGACACTTTCTATAGAAACGGATTTTAAGTCTAAATGAAAAGGCAGCCATGACAGCATCTCTGACAAAGAGTTGAATTTTAAAATATATAAGTTAGCTGGAGCTGGTTGTCAGAAAGAAAAAGACTCCTTTAGGCCAAAATAGAAGATTCTGCTGAAGAAAGATCCGGTTGACAAACTCAATCAGGGCAAACTGTTTGAAAACAGACTGCTAGTTTTTAGACGACTTCTAGCGCGGAATTGTTTAAGCTGCTGCTTGACACTTATTTCCCTGGCAACTCGGATGCCAACAGATCAAATTCGCCAACCTCAATGGTCTGCTTACTATAGATAAACTGCTTAGAGCGCTACATGGCTTGAAACCTTATAAATCCGCAGAATCAGACGATTAAACACTACTCGCACTGTGAAGTGACATCACATCCCTTTGATATGAAGTGAAGTAAAAACGGCTGTCAATTGTCACACCCAAGAAAAAAAATATCTCAGCCCTAACAGTTTTTCACTACTCCGTCTAAGAACTTTGGCCCAACTGATCAAAGTTTATTTTTACGCATTTTGACATAAAACTTAATTCTGCGGCTTAACATTCTTTCTGCAAAGGTAAATCGGTGGAAAGGGCCTTGCATCTGCTCTCATGTATCATAAAGGATTCCCTTCGTCACAAGGAGTATAGACGTAGACTAAAGACTTAGAAGGTGGTTTCAATAATCTGCAGTCGCTTAAGCACTGACAGCTAGTAGGACGTAAATGAAGACAATCTTGGCGAATTGATTGACTTGACTTGACTAGCAGGAATATCATCGCTTATCTCTAGTCTGATAGAAGATCTGTTCGAAGAGGAATCCCACAAGGTGGCGTACTGTCTTCTCTACTCTAAAACTACGTCTGATATGTCTGAAAGCCGATGGCTGCAAGGTGATTGCTCATATACGAGTGACTTCTCAACCTATTAGCAGCTTTTACAATACGGCCTTAAGGCGAGTCCTTATTTTTTAGACGTTTGCCCCAACAAATCTGAAAATACAAAATCCCACCCCTCGACATTGCAACTATAAATAGCACAAGCTTTACATTTTTAGGCAAGCTGGGGCTTGAATAGAAAGTTATGTTGGAGGCTTAATACACAAAAAAGAGTCAAAAAGGCGCAACAGAAGCCTTGAATAGGGTCCATATCTTCCGCTGCCTTTGACATGCAGCTTCACCTGACATTGACATTTTGAGCAGACAAACGACAACCTCTGCAGACGTTCGCCTTAAAGCGACTTTACAGTGGATCAGTGAAGCAACTGACCGCTGCGCTGTTTAAAAACTTTCAGGACCCTTCCAAGGAACATTGAGTACATTAAACCTAGTGAACAGTTTGTTAAAAAACCTCTAAGCCTCCATCCGCTAAAGATATTCCAATCTTTTAGGCCACATAAGGGTTAATCAAGCCCTTGGAATCAGGCTCTATAAACCACTTTAACTTAACACAAACTGTCGCGCATCTTCTAGGGAGATCTCTTTCGACAGCTCCGCCGTTCAATGTTCACTTTTGCTGGGTGCTGGCGCATAGATGTCCCAGGAAAATGTAAGACTGATGAGCTCTCAAAACATAGAACTCGACTACCTATTCTAACAAAAAAGGGTAGAAGCCACAACGATCTTAAGGATCTAACAGGGACAGACTTTCGGAGTCGCTTTACTATTTCAAACTCAATCTATTTCAAACAGGAGGGAGAAACAACTTTGTAGACTCATGTGGTCTCATACCTTCATTTGCTGTAAACTGTCGACCACTTTGAAGCCAACTTCCGCCACAAAATAGGAAGCACATCACAACTCTCCCGAAGCTCAAACGTTTATCCAAACAACTCTGAGGCGATTTTAGTGGAACTTATGGCAAGTTTTGTACAGTTAATCTACAATACATGTATTGAAAAAGGGAATAAAAACCCTGCCAGTCGCAGCGTCTTCACCAAACGACTTAAATTATTCGCCATCCCTAGACGACAAATCGCGCCCTCCATGTACAGTGTAAACACCCGACACACATTCCCACTCTCGGCGGCCATAAAAACTCCTGGCTATCAATTCTAATCATTTGTCAACTTAAGGGCACGTCAAAATCCATTGCCACACGCTACGGAACATATGCCATCTCACTTCCACAATGAATGAATGAATGAATGAATGGACGGATGGCGGCATCGGGGGGACCGACTACAAAAAATAATCAATATCGGGACTCTGTTTGGCGCCCCGCAGCCCTCCTATGCAATTACACTGTAACAGCAGTCACTGTATGACTGTATACACAGCCAACCAACTCCCCATGCATTTTGAATTAATTAAAACAAACAGCACTAACGTTGATCTAAGGCTGAACAGCACCCTAGGTGTTGTATGTGTGTGACGCTGTCTCTTGCACTGTAACCATTTCCCCCTCCAAAGTACCTAATGTTCCATGCTAGATTATGCAATCAGCAATTTTGCATAAAGTTAAGCAGAAGAATACTTTTTTCCATGTCCGCCCCGTCCCGCCCCCCAAAAGCAGTGCAGACAGAACGATAGGATGATAGGATGCTCTCCAGCTCCATTGAAATTTAATTTGGCATTTATTAAATGAGCAGAGATGAAGAAGTTCACACTTCGAGTCGTACCAACGGAGAGCGCTTAAGCACTCCTCCGATAGCAGCGAGGATTCCGAGGAATGAAATTTCACAATTCCGTTTCATTGCGCCATAAAAATAATCGCACGATGTCGTCGAAAGAATGCCCACAAGGAAATAAATACAGAAAACACTCACCTCCATGTTAAATCGGTGTGATCCCATTTGGCTCCCTGGATAACGAAGCGCTTTGAGCGGCGGCCTTGTCCACCGCCACCACGGTCCCGGTACCATCTGCTGCCGCCGAGATTGTCCGACGAGAAATCTGGCGCGTCTATCTTGTCGGGCGCACCACAACGCGGTTTCAAAATCAGCTCCCGTGTGCGACTATCGATCTCACCTGTTTCTGGGATGTGTCCAAATTTCTGCAAAGGACGAGATAATGTTGTAGCCATCTCCCAACAGCATTAGCATTAAGCAAAAAGGACGCAATCTTGGTCACAGTGTTTCCTTCCGTTCTTTCTCTCCCTCTCGAAACTTTGTTTACTTAAAAATCGAAGGCGGCCGCAGGATATCTCCAAGCAACCCATCAACCCCCCCGGCCCATTGTTAATTTCAAGCATTTATAGTTTCGGGCAGGAAAAACTGTGTGTGCGCCTGACAAACTACAGATACTATGCTTACCTGCAACTTTCTAATGGCATCCTTCAGTTGGTCCTCGGTTCTCAAGTTTCCCGTTTCAATGTCTGATTTTGGAAGGTATCCAAACTCCATTAGGTAATTGTACTGGAAAATATCACAAAAGACAGAGAGGAGGAGGAAATTAGAATAATTCATGAAAATGCCCCCGATTTCGTTTTTTTTTTTTTTTTTGGGAGAAATGAAAAACTGATGGAATGCAACCAGACAAAACAAAAAAAAACAAATGTACTCTCGAATATCAGTCATTTAAGGAAAAGTAGGTGTTACAGTAAACTTGTGTACATGTAGGGCACTCCACAGCACATCTGTGTGTGGTGGAAGTAAGCACTCTTGGCCGAGATCCAACTTCGATTACAGCGAAACAAAAGTTCAGCCCTAAAAATAGATGGAACAACTGATAGGATAGGCTTGGCCGTTGTTGGTAGGGTTCATCTAGATTGACGTCGGTGACCTATTGCACTGAGGTCGCTCTCGTGACGAAGTCGGCAGTCGTTCATTGCAAGAGTGAATGGTGATTGGTAGTTGGGTGGGTTGAACTGCATTCAGTCACCTTGAGGTTCAATGTAGATCATGGCTGCTGCATGCACAGGCTCGTCTGTTATATTTTAATTGAAATAATAATTTGAATGTGTGGCTCTTTTAATTAACAGGTTATCCTTGGAATAGCCTTCCCTTTTAAAAAAGAATTGCTAATCGTGGGCGATTAGTCACAGCAGAGAGGGAGAGCGGGCTGCATGTTTCCACGTTTTATCGTGACACAGGCATTTGCATCAGGGTTCAAGTTGTGAAAATTAAAGGATATGGGAAGGGGTACACTAGCTTAAGCTGTCTTCAGTCGAACTAGTTTTCTTTATTTTTAAAAAAGACGAATTCTAAAGCCTGGATCGTCCGACAAAAATCTTGGTCAATACCCTTTCGCAATTGAATCCTACTTACTTTTAATGGCTAATCGATCTATAGAATAAAAGGAAACATGGAAAAGTTCTACAATTTTATGCCAAATTTGAGCTAAATTGAGAAGCTTACTTAAGGCAATCACACTTTTGGAAGCTTGTCAGGCGCTTCCGCAAGGTGGCGCAGTTAAAAAAATGTATCAATGTATCGATTCTGAGACCCTTTGCTAGGGACGCTAACCACTGAGCCAGAGTCCAGGGTTAGGACAGAGCACTTGACCGGCTGAAGCTTTCCTATTCATTGCAAGACTGGATCTAGATTAGGAATGTCACAGTTTCATTAGTTTAAAAGCTGCACTCGATACTCGATACTTTTAGCCAGTTGAAGCTTCACAATTGGACGTTAAATTGTAGCCGACAGAAGACCAGAAATTGAATAACGAAGGACCCAAAAAAACAAAAGACAGGACCTAAAAGACTGAAGGTCAGCACAGGTATTCAAAAAACCGCACTTTTTTCGATATTTTGTGTTCGAGGCTTTTCGAAGCAAGCCTATGGATTAAAAGCAACCAACCCATTGCAAGTAGACGCCATTGTCCAAGGAAAATTACAAAACGATTGTTGTACAATGGTTCTTGGCGGAGCACCAAAGCCTAATGCGGGTTAGGCTGGTCGCCGAGGTCAACATACTGGATGTATACGATGAAAAAGCCTCATAGAAAACGGAAGAACCTTAATAGGGTCCAACTTTGGCAGGTATCTTCTCAAAAATACATCTTCAGGTTTTTTTTCCACTGCGCCTACTCTCGCCAACATCTGCCAAACATCCGAGAGTATAACTGTCATAGAAGTGCTTCTCGTTTTGCTGTTTGGACTAGGCATAAAGTTGTAGATCTATTTCATTCGTCCCGAAAAATTTAAAACTCACAAAAAACAATTGAAAGTTAGATCTAGGGTCCTTACGCACATGTTTCCCGAACAACTTTTCTCTAGTCCTTATGGAGGAGGTGTGAGTGCCCACCACTCTCTGACAGAAGAATGAACATCTTGGGAGATCACTGGGCTGAGACACATAAAACAGAACCCTTACAAACAAATATATTTAAATACTAGTATTGAAACTAGGAATTGAAAAAGGGAAAGAACTGTGGAGCAATCCATAGAATCTCACTGGGTAAGATGGAGAGTCTTCGAGGGACGAAAAGCGACCGATCTCTCAAATCGCCAACGCGCAAAAAGAAAGATATCTCTTCGTCAAGATTTGAATATGGTGAATTTTTCTTCCCGAAAACGTTCCGAGAGGATAACAATTTTTGACGCAATATTTGGCGTGGTGTAAATTGGGAAAAATGATATAGATGATCTTCTGGAAGGCTTGAACATGATTTTGAGGCAGGATGTGTGGGTTCTAATATACAGTTCTGGTTGTGAAAATGACCTCCTTCCTGATGGGAGTGGTTATAAAATCCCTAGATTTTGATCAATGCCCAAAAAAAATCGAGGAACAGACAACAGGGTTCAAATTCAACACCAAATCAGCGAACTCAAAAACACTTTTTCAAACCTCATTTGAATACAGTTCAAGCAATTTTTACACACGGTGTAAATTGGGAAAAATGATATAGATGATCTTCTGGAAGGCTTGAACATGATTTTGAGGCAGGATGTGTGGGTTCTAATATACAGTTCTGGTTGTGAAAATGACCTCCTTCCTGATGGGAGTGGTTATAAAATCCCTAGATTTTGATCAATGCCCAAAAAAAATCGAGGAACAGACAACAGGGTTCAAATTCAACACCAAATCAGCGAACTCAAAAACACTTTTTCAAACCTCATTTGAATACAGTTCAAGCAATTTTTAACTAACGTTTCCTGGGGACATATTTCCACAGGACAATATTTCCCAATTAGCTGAATTAAAAACAGTTTACATAAGTTCAGCAAATTAAGCGCGACAGGCACACACATTTACTGAGTCAGTGTTGTCAGATCGAGGGTAATTTTCCGATGTTGTGTTGTGGGTCGAAATGAAATGTTTGCATCTTTCAAATCAAGATAAAAGGAATTTAGTAGCTCACTTTTATTTACTGTACTAAAATTGTCTTAAAGTGTCAAAAAAAAAAAGAGAAACAATTTCTCCTCAAGGGATTTTCTCACTTAAAGCGCTTTTCAACTTTTGCACATGTAAAAGAAACAAAACAAACGTCAAATCGAAATTTACTTCTTTGGTGAGGTCGTTTTAGATGGCTGACTTAAGGGCACCCAGCCGCTCAAAATTTAGGTACGTCACTCTTCCTATAGATTTTGTAAATTTTTAATGCCCTGGGGGCAGATACCGTATAACAACAATCGTCGTTAAGAAGTTACATTCTGCCCGAATTTGTTTCACCATCGTCGGCTTTCATTACATTTTTGTAATGAAAAATGAGGGGTTCTCCTTCGGAGTTTGTATTTACAATGACGAAAACACATATTTTAATTAAAAATTATTCAGCAACCATCTCGGAGTTACGCTCACCTTTTTAGAGCTTCAATTTGAAATATATAAGAATGTCCCTGAATGTCATCGCATTTTCGAAGTAACAGTGTTAAACCAAAAGCCATTTATCTACGTTTCTACTTGTTGAATATTTGTTTCATCTATTTAAAAAGACGTCTTGATGTTTGAGGCTTCTTTGTTCAAGGGCGGCCTTTCCGAAAGATTCAGAACATGTGGTCCAATTGACTCTTCTGTAGAGCGCAGAGAATTTGCTCAGCGATTCGAATACTAGGTACAATGAGATCCTGAGTATCCACTTTAATATGAGGATTCCCTATCCAATCTCATTGGACCACTTTCAGCAGCTCTTACCACGTGAAAGTGTCCAATTCCGCAATTCAACTCTCGTTACACCACCTCAAGAAGTACCCTCTGCACAGAAGTTCGCGTCTTCCAAGAATAATTGCACAACTTGAAAGGAAACCGTTCCAACCATTCGCATAATTTTCTATAGAAATCACATTAGCCTGGTAACAATTTGGAACGAGTCCTTTCATCATCAATCGAGTTAGCATTATATTCCGAGAATTCATGTGTCCCCGATGTTGTGTTGAAAGACTTACGCAAACCCAATTTACTTCCACCACCATATTGTAATTGCAAACAGATTGTCCAGAAAAATCCACTCCCTTGCTCGATTGTATTATGCAAGGCGAACTTCTAGGACTTCCCAACGCCCAAGAATTTCAAATCTCGACACACTCTCCCGCATAACGAACCGAAGCGACGACTTGATAGGCTTCCGCACAGTAGTAACAAACAACACACTGTGACTGTACCCCACTAACAGAGGATAAAATGTGTAACTTTGTTTTCTATTAACTGTGGCCCGCTGGTTCCATTTCAAATTCCACTACAAAACGTCCTGCGCAAGCAAATTACGTGCTCCATCAAACTTGGACAACAAACTTCTGGCATTGTTTATTGTGTTTCCTGCCGTTCTACACTCGAATGGAAAACTAATCGTAATTTCACTAGAAGCCTGCCATCCGCCGCCCACTTGCCAGGTTACGGCTACAGTTACCTATAGAAAAAGGATGCAAAAACGTGACATTCGGTGACCAGGTATACATACACATTGAGTGAATGCAAGCGACAAGTTGATATAGCACAGCCAGCAGCAAACTCAAAGCTGCTTGCATCAGCACACTACGCACATTTCGTGAGCTGCATTCATTTCTGTGTGTGTGTGTTTCCGAGGACATCATCCTCCGCTCGGTTGGAATTGCATTACATTTACGTAACCCCAAAGGGATTGCTTTTATTTGGATTTGGCTGTCTAAGGGGGTATTCTGTATACAGCACAACTTTTCGTGAAGCTCCATTCACAATGAGCTATTGGAATCATAATAATAATTTGCACGGGCACAAGGCAAAAACTTAACCAAAAGATTGATTCAACATTCTGCCAACGAGAGAGGGGGAGGGCAAAAAAAAAAGGAATCTCCATTATGTTTGCGGCATTTTATCCTTGAAAGTTGATGGTAGGGAAAGAAACCGAAAAAAAAAAGTTGAACAAGAAATCCAAAGGATAAAGAACAAAAGCCACAATAGATACACAGATACTTATTCTTCTATAGCGAGTACAATTTAAAGGAATTCTGGGCTGATAACCTAGATGATGGGCTACCTAAAGAGAAACGAGACTATAAACGGGCAGCAGAGGCGGAAAATTAAACAAACAAACGAACGCAAAAAAAGGAACAGAATAAAAGAAAAACTTCAGCCCCCCAAAAAAAGGAAGGCTGCTTGGCTGCAGGACGATGACGACTATTTAACAACAAAAACAAGAAACAAGTTGTTGTCTCGTCTGACAGTGCGAAGTGAAACTGCAGGATAATTCAACTACATTGTTGCCCCGAAGGCATCGGACGCTTTTGATATAAATTGTGGACACGAAATTAAAATGCTCACTCAAAGAGTCGATTTAGGGAAATTATTATGCGCCGCATAATCAGCTGTGGTTAGTGTGTTAAACTAGTGATCGGGGTGTCGCAGGTTCGATCCCTGGAACATACAAACTGCGCCACTTCTTGCGAACGTCTGACAGACGCCCGATAGTGAAACTTGGAAGAGCTTCTCAGTTTAGCCGTTCAGACTTGACATAAAATTTGAGGTTCCTTGCTTGTTTCCTACATTTTTAATTTGCGGGATCTAAAAAATATGCAGAATCAAAATGAAGAAGAAAGGCCTCAACGACGTAAGATCATGGAACGGGTGTTATCTTTTTTCAATGAATGATAGCACATGTTCAACCAACTTTTCAAATTGAACTTGAATTTTATCAACCTAAACATGTTATAAAACTTCAAAGTTTTTTTTTTTTGTTGTTACCCGTTGACATAAAAACTACTGAACAGATTTCGATGAAACTATCATCGAAATGCTTTGTAAGACTCCAGGAAGACTCTAGGCTACGTCGCTTATTGCCACGCCTACTTTTTGGGAGCTGTGGGCACAGCTAGTGGCTTATATTTTACGTTAAACCTGCCGTATGAGGAAGATGTAATCCACAGTCATCGAATTTTTAGCCGCAGAAGGCGATTATGTTTAGTAAGGCGGCCATGCATAATAGACCCGCTCTACGGTACAGAAAGATGGAAGCTATCAAGGGAAAATGTCGGGTTTAAAACGACAAAGCATAAGTCCCTTTCCTTAATCATTTTAAATCAAAATTCTTTAAGCGCTTTGCAGTCCATAATTGCGATGTGGGGGTCTATCTAAAGGAGAATATTTATTAATGCGCTCTGCAAGCTGCTAGTCCGAAAAAGGCGAATAATTCGTCACAAGGTTTGTCAACACTTTCTTGGTTACAACTCAAAAGCAGAGAGAATGCCTGGCCTTAGGTCACCCAACTTGGAATGCACAACTGGAGGCAATTAGTCAAATACCAAGTTAACTAGATAGACGTTACAGGGTTCTTGTGGCTGACCTCTTTTGCCGAAGGAAGTCTTGTTATTTCAAGACTTTACTCTTTCTACCTACTATATAGAAGTTAATGACTGTTTGTCTTTCATACGATTCCAAAATCTTTATCCAAACCAATATTCATGATCCGTTGAATATATGTGCATCTTCTGAGTGTGTCCTTAGTATCATACAAGTGGTTTTGGGATAGGTTGCACCGCCCATACAGCAATAAATATTTGTACCAAAATGATTGCGATTTGATCGGTTACCTCCTCTTGCAGCCATAGTTGCAAAAAAATGGTAGAGGGATGTATTATTGCGAGGTACTTTCCATGTTGGGGGTAAGATTTGGTAAAGGGGCGTGGCACCTCCCATTCAAAGAAAACTTCAAAACGCAATTTCTCGACTCTTATGGAGGCTAACATTTAAAAAAAAAACACAGGCTCGTTACGTCGTCGTGTATTAAATGCGCAACGACTTTTGAGAAAAGGGGCGGTAGAAAAATATTTAAAATGCGATTTCCCGACACTAAAAAGAAATGTAGTTGAAAAAATGTAAAAGTCTGGTGTGTACTGTTTGAACAAAGCACCTCCCATACATGAAATTTATTTAAAAACTTTCGTACCATCTACGACTTTATCTCTGAAATTCGCTCTGGTTTTTGACACCTTGTACACAACAAAGTTGCCACACTCCAGCGCGATACCTAATTACTTCTTTGTCGGCGCTTACTGCAGTCCACGACTGCATAAGTAAAGGGAAAGAAGTTTCAGCAGCAAGAATCGGCTTACGCAAAGTAAATTTTGAACAACGTAAATAAAATTAAACATAAACATAAATTAAAGTTGTTTGTTCGACGACACCCATAGCCAACACGCAACGGACTTCTGTTTCGGTCTGTTTCACTGGACGTATATTGTCCTTTGGAAAGCATTTTGAAAACATGAAAGTACGCATTTAATACCAAAAACTTTAGGAAATGTGGGCGGGGTTAGATGTGGGGCGTGGCATCGGTCATAGAGCAACCAAATTAAGTTGGGAAAACATTACTTTTGTAAACAGTGTGAGATTTCTTTGGTCTAGTCTATCAACTGGGATAGCGTTTTTAGAAGAGGGAAGGCCAGTACACTATAAATTTTATAGCTTCAGAGTCTTCCCGCCTTCAGTATTTGTAAGAGTTGTTTCACAGTCCAAAGTAGCTGCTTGAGTCGTTCGAATTATGACTCAAAAACAGCCTTTCTCCGAGCACTTTTTCTTTTCTTTACTTTCTGCTGATTTTTGCGGAGAGGATTTTCAACTAATTTTTATAAGAAACATTAGTAACCACTATATTAAGATTAAAATCGCCGCCTGAACCAACGACATAATAAGATGGTTGGAATCGTAAGAGACATAGAGCAGGTATAGTTAGAAGTGATCCTTGTCTGGGTGAATTTCGGCTATGCTGTTTCTCAATAAAAAAAAAAACGATTTGTACTTTTTGATTGATGAGCATGCCTGCCGCAGCATACTGCTTGAGAATCAGATCCAATCAACCCCCATCCTAGGTCACTCCTGCATTTAAGTCGACTTCTCTCTATGGGGTTATCGCATTACTTCGCTATTTTCGAAACTCCACAAAGGCTCTCTGCCAGTTGATTCCCGTAAAATACGATTGTAGCAAGTAGAAGTTTATGCTGTCGAATTTCCATCAGAAATGGATCAAGTCCCGCACATACAGTCGTTTCTGTAACTGTTCCCACATCTGATGGAAATTGTCTCGGCATCACTAGTGTCGAAGAGATTTCTCTTCTGACTCTTCCGTCTGCCTTGTTGTCAGTTAACCGTCAGAAATTTCCTTTACAAATGAATCCCTTTTCTATAGAAGAACCCTTTTATGCCAAGCAACTTGATTAGCAACTACCTCTAAACCGCTTTAAAACACAAATTACCCGCACTTAACCACGATTCAGGAATAGGTGTCGGGAAACTTTTAAATCCCAATGTACCTACTACCCCTGCAAATAAAATCCCACTCACAGAGTCCCTATACACAGATATACTACCTATAAATATATTGCAGAACTTTTTCGGCATTAAGTAGTTTCGGTCGGTTGGATGGAATTTCGCTACTTTCTCCTGGCTTCAGAATTAGTCTGCTTGCATCCAAATAATACTAACTGCCCCACCATCATTGTAGTAGTCGTATATAGCTGGCCGTCGTCATTGGGGGAACCATATATATATATAGAGTAGGCAACTTGAAAGCCTCATAACAATTACGCAACACAGAAATGCGACAAAACGCCGGCGAAAGAGAACGAGCAACGGCAACGGCTCGGAGTTAAGCGCTTTAGTCATTTCTGCAAATGCATGCGGAATGGCATTCGGAAGGTAGTCGTACCTTCTGCTGCAATATCCCCAAACCAAGGCTCGGCTATATCCCATTTATTCGTTAAAGGATATTCATAAGGACATTAAAATGCGGGAACTGCAAACTTTGGTTAGTAGGGGTAGACAATTTCGATGTCATGCAGAGGAGACTCACTTGTATGTAGCATCAACGGGTGGAAGGGTGAAATTAAATTTTGATCTGTGATCCTTTTTTTTTTTGTTCCTGCTCTTTGGGCCAACAGGATAACATGTGACTACCTGTTGACTCGGCTCGGTTTCGGAGTAAATGCTGCTAGGAAAGAGGGTTGTAGGTCGATGTGGAGATTACAAATTGGTTGGAGGATATTTTAATTAAAAGCGACACGGTTGACAGTGGAATTTGCAGTTTTGCATGGTTTGTGCGAGAAATAAGGGCAAGTGCAGTTGGCAATGTGCTGCGTTCCGCTTTACTTGCGGTAGGTAGTAGGTACTTTCCTGGTGATACCGTGTTTCAAAGTTGAAAGTGACTTCCGTAGTTAACTTGGCAAATTGTTCAAACTACTTTCGGTAGAATATCGTAAGAAAAAAACAACCTAAGGTTGGCCTAGAACTGTAGAGACGAACAAGGAAACCTTGTACTGCAGTCACAGTCGGTGCTGCAGACATTGAAAAACCATTTCTGCAGACTGTAAAACGGCGAAGACGAGACAAATTCCGCTGTCAGGCAGAGTCAACCATTCAACCTGGGCGATGCAAGCCAAGACTTTCGTCCACCCGACCGAAATGAAGTGAGGAAAGCAATATTCAACCTGAAGGCCAACAAGGGTACAGTGGGCACAATTTTCCAAAAGTCTGTGCTACTACTTGCATACGTTGACGACATCGACATCACTGGCAGAACACAGCGAGCTGTCTTTGGTGCTTTTGTAAGTATATCAGTTCAGAAACGGCAAGAATGGGTCTAGTGGTGAATAAGGGCAAAAAAAAATATATGCTGTCAACAGAAAGGGACACACAACATCGACGGATCGGACAGACAGCTATAACTTGGAGGTAGTTCGGGACTTTGTCTACCTTGGCTCCGCTATGAACTCTGAAAATTACATCACATCAACAATCAAGCGAATAACTAAACTTGCCAATCGCTGTTACTTCGACCTAAGAAGGCAATTGATTAGTAAGGTCTTATCAGGTAGCACTAAGGAGACACTTTATAGGACCGCCATCATCCCACTCCTACTTGATTATATATAGACCTCCTTGCTTGATTCAAATGCAAAAGTCTTCAATTAAATTTTCGGTCCCGTATGCGTTGAAGGGCTTTGGAGGAGGAGACTTAAAAGCGAACTGGTCAGAAAAGAATTCATCAGTCGGCTAAGATTGCTGGAACATGCAGAGCGAATGGCAGCACGAACGCTCACGCCCGAAGAGTCATCGATTCCAACCCGGAGGGACAACGCTGTAGAAGAAGGCCTTGCCATAGGTGGCGCTCGCAAGTCGAAGGGGACCTCAAATAACTTTGAGTGAGCAATTGGAAGCAGTCTGCCAAAGATCCAAAGATTAGCTAAGATACTAGCTAACTTTTGACATAGATTGCGCTGTGGACAAGTGTCACAAAAAATGGGTCTTCTTTGAAAAAACTTCCTTCAAAAATTCAATTTTCTGATTTCAACCACTACCGGTACTTCTTGTTGAGGCACTCATTTAAAAAGCTCATCCTTGCTCACAAAAACAACACAAAAAAGAAGCAGAGCACGAAGATATGTTCAGTTCATCTTTAGAAAATGAATTGACCTAAATTTTGACAGATACATGAAGTACATTCTGAAACAAAAGTTTATTTTTTTTAGCTTAAGCTGCGTACCACTCGCCTAGGGGATTCGCTTAAATTTAGCTGAGCTAAGAGAGAATTTTGTATGGGAGCTAAAATTTAGCTCGAGCAGCGTACTAAACTTAAACCACTCATAATCTTTTGATAATTCAGACAGAATTTTTTTTTTTAAATGTGTCAAATGGCTTGAAAAATTGATTTTTTTAAGTTTAATAAGCTCCCAGTAAAAGACAATTTCCGAAAGTTAAAAAGTTTAAAGCGTCTTTTATACTGTTTATAAGGTCATACAGCAAAAACATGGACAAGTGTAGCCGAAGCCCTGACCTCTTAGGGCATGCTTTTGCTTTTGACTGCAATAGATCATTGATGCTTCTTTTAGGTGCTTATGGTTGGAAGAAGGGTTCGTTAAATACTGAAATCTTTTTTCTTTTTTCACACATACCTATTACGTAACAATTTAAGACTTTTTTCTAAATTTTCATTCTCAGTGTTAAACTGCAAAACATGACGATGAAAGTGTGTGGGATGGTCAATAACGCTGGAGCGGTTTTTGTAAAATTGTGCACATAAAATTGTGACAAAACATAGAAAGGTTTGGTTCGAAAAATGTTTCCAATATTACTGGTCCGCAACTGTTGAGCTGAAAACTATGTGCATGGTGTTATTCAGGATGGAAGCATTACCTACATTTATTTGCATGAAGTTTGCATTTTTATTCAAATCGAAAATGTGGTTTTCGAGATATGAGCAGCTCTTTAAAAAAACCTTGTTTGGCGACTCGAACGGAAAACGTAGAACGCAGTATTTTAAAGCATCAATGTTATTCCAGGGGATCAATTCTCGTTCTGTGAAAAAGTGAAACGAATATGTTTTTACCCTTTCACCGCAATTTCGGTTCTCGTTCTACGAAAATGTGAAACCAAACATCAAAAATTTTCAATTGAATAATTTTTTGTTCACGTACCTACTCATTTTCAAATGAATGTTTTTAGTGAGATATTGAAAATTGAGAACCTGATGTCGTACAAAACAGTGTGCGATATTAAATTCAACACGATATTTTCACTTATTGAACGAAAATCGCTTTTTAGTTCTGAGTGAATCGAAAAAATGAAAGCAGTGTATGAAAGGTGAAAACAATTTATTCGATTCACTCTTTCACAGAACCAGAATAGACCCCCAGGTATGCATTTTTGTCGAAATCGTTCGACCCTTTTAAAGTAAACTAAGAAAACGGAATTTTCAAAAAATACCTACATTTATAAAAATCCCTTGTACGAGCATTTGGAACAAAATTGAGTTTACTATCAACTTAAGGCCCGTCATCTCCTAAAAAGAACTCTCTACACTCATACTCCCTATAAACATTTCAATTTTTGCCGACAGCAATTGTGCCGACTGTTCACCGCAATGACAAAGGATTTCCCAACCATAAATCGTCAACTCCACGAACCATGAATTGAATCACCCTCAAAACCCTATACACCACAAACTACTCTCGTATTGTTCTAATTATTAAATTAACTCAAATAAACTAATTTCACCCTACCACAACGATCACAGACAACGACACACAGAGATATATACGTCTATCTGACTGAACATTCTGTGTGGGTGCGCGTCTCCAAGGAGAACTGAACCCAAAGGAGCAAAACTCTCGGGTGAAAGGAAAGAACTCACAAAAAAATTATGAACAAAATGAAAAACAAAGTTTTTCCAAACACATATCGCCGTTCGTCGCATGTGTATCGCTTTCCCACTACGCCCAAGTCAATTGGCGGTGATGGAAGTGGCGTGGCGTGAGTCTTCGCCCCTGGTTCGGCAGCCCCCGGAAATGTACATAAATAATACTTTTAATGGAATGGAAGAAGAGAAGAACAACAAGTCCGCCAATCTGACATGGTTCTCTACTTACACTAGATTAGATGGAGCTGCATGTGGTGGTGGTGGTGGCAGTGGCGGTGGGTAGCCCCAACACCAAGCCCCTTGTGCGTACAACCGTCTTAAGGGTCGAAGGAGACTCCCCGTCGAACGACCGAAGACGACAACGTTCCGAAAACTTGTGCAAAGAAAAAATAATATCCACTCAATAGTTATGTTGTGAGTTTGGTTGTTGTACGTTTGGTTCTTCTGTTTACGGTTTTTTGTTTTCTTCGTTTTTTTTTTGCAAATAATTTCGCAATTCCTTTTCGGTTATCGTACATTTTTTTCTGCTCCACATTTATTAGCATTTGAAGTCCTTAAACTCTAATGTGATTGGAATTTGTTTTCGTTTTCGAGCAGGACTTTGTTTATTTCCTTGAAAGCATAGTCATAGTGTGTGTGTTTGTGTGTTTTGGGAGCAGGGAGTGCTGCGATGATTATACGCGTCCGTCGTATGTGGAGTAATTTTCTTCTCTTTATGGCTCTCTTTTAATTGGATGCCACATAAAAGTTTGATTAATTTGGAATCAATTGTTCGTCGGGAATGGAAATCCTGCTGGCGACTGCACACCCTCACTGCAGTCGTCTTTTATGGCCCTAAAACTCCCCTGCCCAGTCGCCCCGTCTCTGATGGTCGGGTTCCTCCGACGCACCGCGATGGGGGTAATTGTAATTAACAATCCATTCAGAGCTTAGGTTTTAATGACACTCTCCGCGGTATGAGAGACGAATGCAATAAATTGATTGCATTACATCGGCACGAATTAATTGTGGAAATGTGTGAAATTTCGACTGTACAATGTGTGTGCATGGAGTCCATCGTAATGGGAATGCGTGTGCCTGTGCCTATGCGTATACATGTAACAAATTGAAAATGCACGAGAAGCTCATACAGAAATTTAATATTCTTTATTATTTAATTTGCCTCATTGTTTTACGAGGAGGAAAAAACAACAACCTCCCGACCAATTATGGCGAAATTAATTCAGATTAAGTGGCTGTATGGTGGGGCGACGCCAAACATGCGGCTCCAAACTATGGCACGTGGCTAAATTAATAATTATTCGAAAGTGTAGCAAGAGAGGTCGTCAGCATTGTATGACGAAGAGTGCCGACTGGGACAACAACTACTCTCTTTGTTCGGATGCGCGTTCAAAGACTTTAACGATAAACAGCACAGCAGATTGCATTTTTAACTTTTTCGCGTATACGTACTAAGAGAAAGATATTGTAAATGTACGAAATTTGGACTCAAAAAATGTTGTCTCGCAAGTGGCAGTCCAGTACAAATTAAGTTAATTAATATTTCTATTTCAAAATTTTGGGCACAATGGACCCAACTGGCGGCCTAAGTGGCAACTCCCACAACTGCATCCATCTATGTACCTACCTACCTACCACTCATTTTTTTTTCATTTATAATATTAATTAGCTATGGTAAACTAGGGCACATTCGTCAAAGCTATTTTCGATTGAATGCACTCTGAATTAAGAAATGAAAATAGCGCTAAACACATCCATTACTGAAGTCATGAACACACTCTTAGTTTGACGTTTCTAGTTTTGCGCTCAAAAAAGTTGTGTGTTGTTTTGTGTTTTTGTGATCTCCGGTATAATTTTGAGTAATAGATAGGTAAGTGATTTTCAAAGTAAAATATTAATTGTAGGAACTGCAGGTTTTACTCATTTTCTAGTTTAAAAAGTTAGGAAGTGAAATATAATTAATAAAAAGCCTGTTTTTAATTGTGACAAAAATGTATGGAAACATTTTTTTTTTTGAGAAGTCGGGGTAGATTCGGATTTTGATAGAGGCACATTCAGCAGGTGCCGAATGTACCCCGGGATTTTCAAAACTTTTCTTTATATTTATTTTCACAGACATGGTTCGAAATTATAAAAGAAAAACAAACAGAATCTACATAAACGAAGATTTAATGAAAAAAGTAATTCAGGATGTCTTAAAAAAAAGGGGAACTATTTCGTCTGCGGCAAGAAAGCACGAAATAAAACGTCAGACCTTGCAATCAAGGCTAAAGAAACGGGACCCGTTGAAAGGATCATCGGATTCCGAAAGTGAAGTTTCAATCTAAGTATACCTCCAAACAAGTTTTTACTATTGTTCAAGAAGAAGAACTCGTTGCTTACGTTAAAAAGCCCGCTCTTCATCACTTTGGTCTGACTTACAGTTCATTTCGCGCGTATGAATTCGCATCAAAAAAACAATTTGCCACGCCCAAGCAGTTGGAACGCACCCAAAGAAGCTTCAGAAGATTGGCTTTTTGGGTTTTTAAAGAGGAACCCGAGTCTGACATTGCGAAAACCAGAAAACATAAGTGTTTCTCGTGTTAAAGCTTTCAATAAAAGAGCCGTCGAAATCTTTATGATAAACATCATTTTCTTCCAAAAGATGTCTACAACCTTGACGAATCGGGAATAACGACCGTTTTGGATACACCAAAGGTAAGATGGCACTTCGTGTTAATTTTAAATTTTTACGACGTTAGATATACAATTTTGTAACAGGTGCTTGCCCAAAAAGGACAAAGAAGTGTTTGCCAGGTAACTTCGGCAGAACGCGGCACACTCGTAACGGTTGAAGGCATCATTAACGCGATTGGAAACCATTTACCGCCTGCATTTATAAAAGTTTTTTCAATGCTGTATGATCCCCATTGAATGACGAAACTGCCCCGGCCCGGGACACTTTCATTAAACAAAGCTGAATATAAAAAAAAAAGGTTAAAAATACAATCTGGTAAATAAAATCAAAAATATTTCTTCCAACAACTATTCACAAATATTGAAATTACATGTTAAGCCAAATAAAAAACTATGTTCACAGTATAAAAAACGGTAATACAGGCGTATGCATGTTAGCCTCAATATAAACGGTACTGTCTAAAGAGTGGGCCATCTAGTCGTTTTTTTTTTTAAATCATATTTGACACTGACAGCTGTTTCCCGCTCGATAGCTTGACAGAAAGTCAAAGTCCGAGGAACGAAATTAGTCGCTTTACGCTTGAACAACGTTGGGAAATATTGAAAACTTATTTCCAATGTGAGTGCTCTGTGTAGCCCAAACGACGCGTTTTTTGAAAAGAAGTTTTGGTCGAAATGAAGCACCCACCGCGCCTGCTGTACACAAGTTTGTGGAAAAAGTTCGTGAGACTGGTATGCTAGTGGACAACACTCATGGTCTCCGTCGTCGTAAAGTGCGCACAGACGAGAATGTGGCTGCTGTAGCCGAAAGTGTGAGACTCTATTCGCGAACATCAACTCGCCTTCGATCTTAACAGCTAAACAATTCACACACTAGCCTGGGGAGAATTCTGCACAAAGATCTCGGATGGAGTGACAGAATGCGCTACTGCGAAGCCAGCCATAATATTTACATGGAAAAAATTTAATTTTATTCATTTTATTGCAGTTTTAAAAAGAAACTCGTAGTTGGCCCGTATATAACGGGTGATTTTTTAAGAGTTAAGTTTTTCAGGTTGGCAGCACTGGTTAGTAATAGCGTCCAATCGTCATCTGTCAAAGTGAAAAGTTTTCAGTATACTCTGCCATTTAATCATGGAAATACTTACAAACGAGCAACGATTTCAAATTATTGAAATTTATTATAAAAATACGTGCTCTATGAAAAATGTGCACCGTTTGTTACGACCATATTAAGGTCGTCATAATCGACCTGGTGAGTTGAACTTGGTTGACATGTGGTTTCATGAAGACGGTGCCACATGCCACACAGCTCGTGAAACAATGGAAATGTTGAAGGATGAATTTGGTGAGCAGCTTATCTCTCGAAATGGCCCTGTGAGTTGGCCGCCAAGATCACGCGATTTAACGCGATTTAACGGTTATGTAAAGTCGTTAGTCTATGTGGACAAGCCGAACACGATTGAAGCCTTGCATTAGGATAACATAACACGCGTAATTCGTGGAATACAGGCCGAAATGCTCGAAAAAGTGACGCAAAATTGGACCTACCGAATGGACCATTTGAAACGGAGCCGCGGACAACATTTAAATGAAGTTTGAGTGTTTTATTCGATTTTGAAAAAAACTACGCTTAAAAAATCGCCCTTTATAAGAATTCTAAAGAAATTATATTTTTTTCGAAAACGGTTCTAGGGATTTGAACCAAAATATGTAGGTATATGGTATAAGGTAGGATAGCTGAAAATGACTGCACATAAAGTTCTTGTCTAGAATTTCGAAAAAAAAATCCTTTATAGAATTGGACGTATCTCGAAAACTTATATGCGATTTTTTCAAGAAGAGTTACGTCTGAAAATATGGTCTTCCGAACTTGATAGCAAATTCAATTTTTCTCTAACTAATATTGGAAACTAGGCTCCTAGTTTACTTGAAAACGGGTCTAACGATTTCGACCAGTATGCATCGACTTGGAGAATAATGCATGCGCTTTCAAAATAAACTAAGTTGTTTATTTTCAATTTGAATTACCAAAGACAGTTTTCTAAAAAGCTGCTCATATCTCGAATACCCTATTTTCGATTTTAATAAAAATGTAGGTTAACTGTCTGTAATAGGTACTTCCATCCTGAAAAATACCATGTACTCAGCTAAATAGTGGAGGAACTGTAATTTTCGAACCTTTTTTGAACCATTTTCGAGCCGAACTTTGCAATATTTGTCACAATTTTGATGGCAAAATTTTGAAAAAATCACTTCAACGATATTGATCGAGTTACACGCTTAAAATAGCACAAGTATTCTAAATAAGATTTCTCAGTTTTGCTCAATAAAAACAGATTAAGCCGTATAATAAATATTTCTTATAAAAAAACAACCATCCAAAATTTAAAGTTTCGTGCGACCCAGTCGTACACTCTATTAACTAAAGACGTTTGAAATCTTACATGATCTGATTTCAAACCGGTGTATGCTAGGTTGGTTTCTATCTTTAATAAATTTTTATATTTTAGTACGAAGGGATTAAATATTTAAATAATCTATTTTATAAATATTAATAATATTCTTATTTATACTTACATATTTTGGCAGATTTAATGTAACAAATTTATAAATTATAAATGTAATTTATATATGTACTTGTTTTATCTAGAAATTATTTCATTTTTAATTAAAAGTTTAATTTTAATTATTTGTGTTTTGGTAAGAGTTGCTTTTCAACTTTATTAGAACGTTCAATTTTAGGCTTTACATATTCAAATTCGAAACGGACCTAATATACAGTGGAAGTCGCTTATAACGACCAGTCGCTTATAACGTCCATTTTCCTTTCATTTGGTTAGTTTCATTATATTTTAAGCTATTCTACCTTCGGATATAACGTCGTCGTATATAACGACACGTCGGATATAACGAACAATTTTCGGAAAAATATCAATCATTGTCGTCGGTTATAACGACGGAATGGGAGAAAATGAAAAAAATAACCCGCACGTGTATCTGAATATTTCTTGTTTATTCTTGTAATTTTACAAAGGAACAGGCTAACAGTTTGTTGGGTCGCCGACGATCGGTCTACATTATCGAAGAAAACTCCACAGCTCCTAAAGTCTTGGAAGCAATAAAAGCTATTCAATTGTTGCGGACTTTTGTCGCTTTTAATGAGTCTAATACAATAAAAAGTCTTTCTTCTTTAAAAGCAGATTTTAACTCTACGTATAAAAAACAAACAAAAATATTTTTTTCCGAAACTCTTAAATAAAATAAAAATTAATGTGAATTAATTTAATTTAAAAATAAAATGAATTCCTTTCGTTCGTAAATGTTTTTTTAATTTTTTCCTGAATATTTGTGGAAGGCAGTCGGATATAGCGACCGCCGGTTATAGCGACCTTATTTCCTCGGTCCCTTCAACGTCGTTATAACCAACTTCTACTGTAGTTGGATTGATAGGAATTCCTCAACTTTTTTGTGATGCAATTCAAATATTTACTAAGGAATTTTCTGCACAGAAGGATAGCCGGAACTGCACACAGATCACCAGATTTCAGTGTCTATCTGATTGAGTTTAGAAACAAAATGTTGCAACAGCTTCTTTGCGACAGTTAACAAGAGAAAACGTATACTGATGTATGCTAGTACAATCTCTGCATGTAAGAGCTGGCCAATGCACGACTTTTGTCAGCCACAAATTTAGAAAAAAAATATGCCAGCCAATGTTCGCTGTTCAGCTTAGCGCATAGTTTTCAAGCAGAACGTTCTCGTAGAATTTGTGTGTAAAGCCTGCTTGGATTGCACAATCAGAATAAAAATCTTTGCAGCCGCCTAGAGGCCCTAGTTACACCCCTTTCATAAAGCTCTATTTGTGTCCAAACCCAAAACTATCACATTATCATTCCAATTTAATAAATAAATACAAAACTCTAAAGCCAGCTCCAACTCAACCCGTCGAATTCCCATAGCTCCAATCACTTTGTGCCGCAATAAAATTAATATCCCAACCAAAGAAAAAGCAAAACTTTCTCAATCAAATTGAATCACTCCCATTGACCAGAGGTGGATGCATAATTTATGACGAAAAAATCTAAAGTCCCAAAGTATCTAACTGTTTCGCAACCCAGCTCACCTGCCACTCATGTCAAAATGAAATTTACCATTTTTATGAGTCAGTGACTCTCTCTCCCTAGCTCTCCCTCTCTTCCTATATATTTCTTCTTTCGATATGTGGAATTCGGTCGAATGCAGCGGCAGCCGCGCCGTCAATCGAATGTGCAAATACAATCCCTCGCCGAACACATCGAATCAACATGAATAATCCCTTAAGCTCTTTCTTTTTTTTTTTGAATAGGAACAAAAAAAATAAAAATAAATGAAAAAAATTCGAAACAGAAAACAAGGAAACGAAGGAAGTATGTAATCCTCCCGACCCACAAACTTCAAGCACTACTGAAACTGTCAAAACTGATTACTGTATAAGGTTTCCATTGATTTTGAATCGATGCCTGTGCATGGCAGGCTGTGCGGGTTGGCATGAATATGCAAATAGGCCTTGCTCGTACACATGGCGTCCTGCTCCTGACTCATATCCTGACTCATGTGGTGTATGAGCGACCCTAGGTTTCGACTTTCGGTTTAATATGCGCGCGAAGCCTTACGAGTTCGGTTTCTTTGTTTCGTTCCTTTTTGTTTTGAGAATTCAAATTTCGATTAGACGACCGGGCGGGGTGGCTGTGGAGGGGAGAGCCACCCCAAGTGGCATTTAAGTTCCATGCTCCGCCATTGTTTGGTGTAGATGCGATGGGAGGGACATGTACACCGAAATATTCCTGCCGATCGTTGACAGCCAGCTACATATGTGTGGATGGAAGCATTAATCCGTGCGGATAAATGTCACTCGAAGAAGTCACTTTATATATATACGCGATACCTAATGAGTCGTGCATTATTCAAGTCACACAGAGAGTGGTGCTCCACCACTTCCAGCAGCAGAAGCTTTTCTCCCGGAATCGATTTCCGTTTTTGCGGCATCGTGTTCCTGAATTCCTATTCGATATGAACAGACACCCACAGCTCACATCCTTGTACAAAGTCGTCCTTCTAATCATCCTTTACGATACAGCATCAGTGACGAGTTGGGGGCAGGGGGGGCTTGGAAAGAGAACGAGTTATAATGTCAAGGGTTATCACGTGTGTGTGCACGGGACTCAGTCAATTTCAGATGGTTTTTTGTTTTCCTTTGGCATATATCTCCCCGTGGCATCTCCCACGACTGCGGGCTTCAGTGATGAGTTACAAATTGAAAACATGAGTAAATCGTGGTGTCCCGATTCCGTTTCTGTGTGCTCGGTTTTACCCCCAGCCCTCCTCAAGGATATCGGGATGATAATAGTGATTGGATGCGATACGACTCACAATGATGTTATGTGGCCCACTTACAGTTGTGCTTGTTTTTTTGTTTTTGTTTGTTTGAATGTTCCCATTCGCGTTAGTGATTTCCTCTTGATAATGTTTACAACTGAACTAGGAAAGGAATCCAGGTAGATAAGTACTTCTTAATGCGAGTTCTTCTGCTTTATTCTTTATAAGTGGTGCTGGGATTGTAAAAGTAGGTAAGGTGCACCGTCGTTGGTGTTTTGGATAGATGTCTGATGTATTGGCTACTACGTGGAAGGCTCTAGCCTTACTCTCTAGTTAGTCGGTGGTTTGAGTCCCAGCTAAATGGGGAGATTGACTATGAATTTGGAGAAGTAAAGAAGCTCTATGATACAGCTACAGAAAAAGCGTAGTGCCTGTGCACCTTGTTGAAGAAACTACCTAGGGAATTGAACAGTCTTCCCATATTGGGTGGCCACCATCAAAAAAATGGGTTCGAGTCCGGACCTAGACACCCTAAGAGCCCAAGATGTCACTGTACGATACGTGGCGACGCTTCTTCTATGCAATTTTTTGACGGGCATCAAATCCACTCAAATCGAAAACCACTCGACTAGTTTCGCTGAAAATTGAATACTTAATTCTAACAAGCGCAAGCAGTTTTTAAAGAGTGATTTGAGTAAAATCCAATAGGTGGCGCTGTGTTTTTCTCAGCAGAAAGGCCTTATCCTGAGTAATAAACACGACTCTCTAAAAGAGCATGCAGCAATTCCTTTTGCGCTCTACGGATTTGAAGAATGGTAAAACCGAGACAAGGTATCATTCGACGTTGTAAAAGACCGATTTTTTTCAAAGATCTTTTGCACTATTGGCGTGGACATGGATTTGAAGTAAATCGACGTTCATCTGTTTGCGTTAAAAATGGCTGGGATATATTTAAGCCTAAGATCCGCGACGTCCTCCATTCATCAACCCCCGGACTTGTACACCCTGAGGTCAAAAAACGATGCGTACTACGATTATGAATCCGCGAAGACAGCTAAAATTTATTTAAAAATAGACTTAAGAAAAAAATACAATGTGTATACCGTTGGGCCCCTGTTGTTGAACCAACACATTTAAATATTAATTAATTAACTAACCACCATTCGTTACCTAGCCTTAAGTCAAGTTGTGTATACAAAAAAAATTCAATAAAAACAAATGTAAATATGAAGTCCTCTATTCGGATCCAGCGATAGAGAGTCAATACAGTAGTGAAAAAGCTCTCAAATTCGCGCTGTAGAAAAGTGGCACCCAAAAGTATAAAAATAAAAACTTTTACCAAATAGGAGTACACAAATGTTGGCAGTTGGTTGAGTACCGCCCTAACTGGAGGGGCTTGCTAATTGAGGCCTTACTTACACATGTACCGCTACCAAAGGTATTATTAGTAAGGCTGCTTGTACTCGCAGAAAGGCCAAATCAGTTGCAAACGGTTGGAAAAAAAACATCTCCAGCTAACGACAAACTCCTCATAAGAGAGTAGAGGGAAAATTATTTCAATCGGAGTAAGCCAGCTTAAGCCGATGTGTGACATTGAAATTGCACGTGTTTATGTTGTCATTATAAAAGGTTGACAATCGACAAACTCCTCATAACAGTGTAAAGTGAAGGTTTTCGAAGGCTTAAGCCGATCTGCGAAATCAAGATTGTATGTCGTCATTACAAAAGGTTGAACAACATCTAAAACAATCGACAAACTCCTCAAAAGAGGGTAAAACAAGATTTAATTTTATCGGGGTAAGCCAGCTTAAGCCAATATATGACATATTAGTTATACCTATATCAGCATTATAAATAATTGGCGTTCTTTTCAAGCATTTGGTGCACTAACCTACTGCTTAGTGTGTAGGACTACTAAGCTAGGGCTCCCCATTTCGATACCCGAAAAAACAGAAATTCCATCTTTAGGTTTTGTCCACTGCGCCATCTCTACAGTCTGAAAAACATTCGCCAGTATAACTGTCATGAAAGACCACATTTGGACTCGCAAAAAATTGTAGATCCCTTCGATTCGTCCCAAAAATGAAGAAATCTCACAAAACGAACTGCACCTTAAATAAATGAATATATGCAAATATTTGGTAATTCAACTATTTATTTTCTGTTTATTATGTTCATTTTTGACAAGCTTAAGCGGGTATATCCCCACTGTAGTTAAGCCTATAAGTATTTCCGACAACGAATTAGAACCTCCTTCGCTGTGGGCACGCTTAAATAAAGGAATCAGTAATCGTACTTTTGCAAATATTTGGTAATTCGATTTTGATTCCCAGGATTTTATGGGGCTTTTCCTTGTTTGGAGCTTGGCCGTTGTTTAGTTACCGACCAATTTATTTGAGAATATTCTCCAAAAGAGCTTGTTCTGATTCTAATATTATTTCCAACAGCTTTTGTTGAAAATTGATGCAAAGTATCTTCTGCTGATTTTGGGACTTGCTGCCTAAATGCTAAATGCTCAACTATGATTTCCCGCATTTTGTGCACCTATATTGCTGCACGAAAAGGTCTTCTGATTCACTTTCGAATTCTGAACACATCCCAGAATCTGAATACAGATTCAATCTCCTTAAATTACGCACCTTTCAAGATCTGTACGTGCGACCGACTTTTTCATGAACTCATTAACCCAGGGCTTCTTAATTTTGGTGCCACTCATCTGCGTACATATTTCGTCACGTATTTCATGACCTTTTGTCACTCTTTACGAGTATAGCATAAGCTTCTATTACGACAACATCATAAAGCAATCGTAAAACGGAAAGTCACAAAGCCCAGCACACAACTATGCCATAGACGCACGCTAAATTGGTCATTACCCTACAACAATCAGTGCCCTCAAGGCTGCTGCCATTAAGACAAAGTGACAAAGGGCAAACTAAAGGGCAGCATTTATGAACTGTATACGTTTGCATAGCCGCAATTCAATTTTTTTTAATTCAATTTCGATTGGTTTGAAGAGCAAGAGTAATCTCCGCCACACAATCGACTGTAGGTGGTAATCGGACAAAAGTCGAAAGTTCACTGCTAGACGGAAAATCATCCGCCTCTGTTTCTGCCCCCCCTCCAAAGGAGAAATGCTACAAGCGACAGGATGTGCGCTGTATATATATTCAGTGGATTAAACGCCAACGTCGTCATAAAAATTAAAATTAATTCACCAGCTCGCATCCTAAACAAGTACGTATACGAGCAACACCCTACGAACTGCCTGTCCTGGATTTTATTGCCACTCGGTGTATAAGGATCGTCGTCGTCCGTAGATCGTTGTTGGCGTGTTATATGGCGGTTGCGGCGGATAGTCGAGAGGCACACTACTTTCGCAATTAATGCAACATATTTATTACGGTGATGAATAACCCAAGGGAGTATAGGTATGTAGGCGTCCTTCGCCGTCCACCACCCGCTGGTATGGTGTGGGGCGTGGTAATTTGGTGCCGAACAACGCGTTAAACAATGAACCAAGTGCCACCGCTACGGGTCTATTCGTTCAGCCATCCATCCATACCAGTGCGCGATATGTAGTCGCCGTGTCTATCGTCCGGCCAACTATGACACCATAATCCACCTCATGTCGCATTAGTTCGGTTCGGTTTGGTTTGGTTGGGCTTGGCTTGGGGGGAAAGTTGGCCTAGGTTAGGAATGGGCTGCCACCGTCTCTCGCTTGCTGGGAAATTTACAGTTTCAATTTGTAATAACTGTCAAAGTCGTTGAGTTTTATGTGGTCATTCATTGTAACAACGAACACACACACACACATACACACTTGGGACTAGGTATACATCCGCAACGATATGCGAAGCAGCGGGTGGCTGAATTCGGATAGCCGGGTGAGCGATGGTGGCTTGGAGTTATTTGGGGGATGATGTACACATTTTTGTGGAAGAGATACTATTTTGTATCAAAAGCGATTTATAGCCGCAATTTGTAACTGCACTCGTCGATGCAAAGTTTGTGTACAGTACGAGTATGTGTAGTATATTCTTTCGGGTGAATTGGGGGGTGATATGCGGATGCGGCCCCACATATACGCAGATAAAAAGTTTGTTGTTCACAGCGACAGCCCTTCATTGGCATGATAGAGTGGAGCGCATCGCTTAATCGGAGTAATTTCCAAACGGGTTTTTTTTTATCTTTTCCGCTACTGTCGTCTAAGTGAAAAATTTTTCAATTTCAGTCCAACAATGATGATGACCACGGTCCACTGAGTGGACAATTGATGGCACAGCATAGACGCGCAAAGGGAATTTGTGCATACAAAGGTGATTTATTTTTAGAAGGTAGGTGGCTTCGTTTTTTTGCGATTGATATGGAGCTATCTCATTAGATGGGTGGAAGATTTTTGTGCGATAAGCTGACGCACCGGGGAATGTGTTCAAATTCGCACTCGAAAAATGAGAAGAACGGCTCGTTTTAAACGCATTTAGAAGTACATGACCCACAGACTACGGCGCCTTCTTGCCCACTTCAAGCATCGACGAAAAAGAAGCAACAGGGAAACGCAAGTCCATGCGGAAATATTTAGGAAACAGAATCAGCCCTAAGAAAGCTTCTTCTCTTGTTTGAGAGCATGGTTTTTCGAAGGATTGGACGATCTAGCAAAGAAACCTCCATCAGATTTAAAAGGACTCATCAACAGATCCGAATGGTTGGCAATATAAGATTCTGCCAAAAGAGTCCTATCTTTGCTAATGCAGCTGAAAATATACCTAGCATAGGTTTCCCCCAAATCTTGTGGACTCCCAAAACAACAAACAAGATTGAATAAAACTCTTAGCATCGCAAAGTATACGAAGCCATTACAGAAAAGACGAAAGCTAGAGAGCGTTGGCAGCAGACAAGAGCGCCAAACAACAAACCCACACTCAACAACTTGGGAAAATAATAAGTTCAGAAAATCTATAATAAAATTCAATAATAGGTTCTTAACAAATTACCCCAGCAGTCTTTTAAAATATCCTAGAACCGACTACAATCGCCCTGGAAGGCAACAAAGGAAATGAACAGGCCGATAGCTGTCACTCCACCGGTAAAAATCAGACAACTTAACTGTGCAAAAAGCAGCATAAGAAAAGCACTTAAAGCACTTTTCCAGAGTATCTTGTGGACGCCTTCAAGCCCTACGAAGATACAATTTACCAGGGAATCGAAGAAAGATGCGAAGAAGACAGACCTTTACAGCCGGTAATAGCCTAAGAAATTAAAGAAAGTATTAAAAAAAAAAGGCCCCAGGGCTTGATTTAATTGCAGGGGAAATCTTAAAACAATTTCCAAGAAAAGGTTACAAAAAATTAGCGCATATTATAAATGCTCCATTTAAGTTGAGGTATGTGTCAAGCATGTGGATGGTCGCGGAGATAATAATGATAAAAAAAACAGGCATGCGAAGTAAACTCATATCGCCCAATATAGATAAGACCAATGTTGTCTAAGGTGTTCGCAAAACAACTGGTAAAACGTCTGCAAAATCTAATTGATGAAAAATCAATAGTCCCAAGTCACCAAATTGGATTAGGAAATAAGCACTTTACAATTGATCAGGTGATCAGAATCACAGACAAATTTTAAGAAGCATTTGAAGAGAAAAAAGTGTGATCTACAGTATTTCTTTAAACATCACCAGCTTTCGATAAGGTCGGGCACAAAAGACTGATCCACAAACTACAAAAACTACTCCGGAAGTAGTAATTGACAATTCTGGAGTCATATACGTATATCTGATCGATTCAGAATTAAACAAGAGACAGAGTACTCAACATTGAGAGACATTAAAGCTGGTGTGCCGCAAGGCTATGTTCTAGGTCCAGTGTTACACCTCTTATTCACTAGCAAAAGGTCTGTAAGTGGAGTTTCGTATTGGGAGATATTCATCCCTGTCCGACTACAATAAGTTATTGCTATACAAACAAGTTCTGAAACCAGTAGGGACCTATGTGCTCCATCAGTTGCGGACATGCACAAGCCAAACAAATTTACAAAAAATGCAGGTCTTCCAAAATAGAGTACTAAGGAACATTTTTTTTATGCTTTAATAAAGTCACATGTCCAGTTGGCTGACACTGCGACTATGTTCCTTAGTCAATTCGCATTGGTATCAACCCAACGCTGATCTACATTGAGATCCTAATATTAAAATGGTTGTGGATAAAGTTAAAAAAAAGTCGCTCAAACACCCAGAAGTAGGCTTCCCAAGAGCGTTAGCTGAGAAATAACCGAATTATTAAATACAGACAACGTATTTCAGGATAAAACCTTTTCATCTTTCAAAATGATCTAAGGTAAAGAAATTAGGTTAAATTTCCTACCAAAAAATTTCAGAAATCCTACAACGGGCGGACTTTTCTTTTAACTTTGCCAGAAAGTTCAAAAGTAAATTGACGATTAGTCGAACGACTAGGTGACGAAAGTCAGTCCCCCTGGTAGGTTTTTGTTACGGGTTGAAGTCCTTTACTATTGCAGAAGCATCCCTCGCGTTCTAGCCTTGCAATGTCTTTTGATGGTTTTCCCTTCGAACGAATCCCTAAGCACAAAACTTAAAACTTCCCTTCTTATTCTTCATTCGCATATAATAAGCGAAGCATGGTCGGCACTCCGGTGAGTTGACGAGGTGATGCTTATGTTGGTTGACCCTTTAAGCGGTTCTAGGAACGAGCTTTTAAGAACACTCAAACTTGAGCAATGTGTTGATGGCACATAAGAATAGTTCTCCCATCCTGGTGTGCGGCTTTCATTTCTAAACTTAAATAAAAGACTGGACAAAGTACCTCCCTCTGAGACGGCTTCCGCTGAATATATAATCCACCAAAGATTCATCCGTGAAGATGTTGATTTCTCCCTCGCACTTTCCACTGAAACCACTCCATGTTAAAGCAAGGTTCGGTGGTACATTTCGTCAATCTGAACCCTCTTCCCTAACATTTCCTTGGTTTGTTTGAAGAGGCCTTCGATGAGCTACGCTTAGACCAACAATAAGAACAGGTGGACTCTTCTCAAATTCCAAGAGACAGCACCGCGCCCATACAGCATGTGCTGCCATCACTCCACAGTCCCCAGCCAACCCTAGAGCAAGCGCGCACGATCGCGCCAATATCGCTACCGTTACGGAAGGAGTTACAACCCCCACCAACTGAAAATTTCATAACTTCCCAAACACAAAAAAAAAAAAAACAAACTGTCAAATTAAAATTTGCTTTCGCAAAGTTATGACCCCATTAGCAACTCCAATATGTTTCACATGGCAAAGCAAACAAAGGACACATTCCAACAGCATCATCGTTGTCGTCGCGTCTGACTAATACGCTCAGGAATTTCATGCTTAAACCAGTCGGTCGGTCCTTGTTGCAGAGAATTCTTATTTTTTATCGTATCTGAAAGGCTGATAAGCGAGCGAGTCTTTTATTTTTGTCTTCCTTTACTGCTACCGTCCTTCCCACAGATAGCCATATGCTCCGTTTGGCAAAACAAAGAATTTAGAAGTGGAAGGCGTTTTTTTTCCCCTTGTTTTGAGTGCCTCTCAACAACTTGTTGACGTAGCGCCTACTGGTCATAAAGAGCTTGGCCTTTGGGAGGTGGTTTAATGACTGGTGCTGGTATATTAGGTGCACACTTGGTCACTTTTAACTATGATGAGGATATATGCAGAGAAACTGCTTCAAATGTCGAGTAATTTGGAGGGGACAAGATAGGAAACAACGCATCTGCAGAAAGTCCACGGTTTCTGTGAATGGGGGACAGATAGGGAGGTCCATTGCTGACGCCAGTCTTTAATCGACAAGTTTTTGACACAAAGACTCTGTGTGTGCCAGCTCCCATATAACACTAATTACCTTGCTAATGGGTGACATTCTCAAATACCCAAGCCAGAGCTCATTTAATGGCACAGAATAATTGAAATGATTTCGAACAAGTGCAGTTCAGTGCGCGGACGCATTTTATCTCTCTCCCGCGATAGTGCACCCCACCGTCCAGCCCGCCCGGGCAAAGGTTTCATCATCGTTGCGTTCAACCCCACCAGAGTTCAGCTCGTCGTCGCTGATAAGCGCACATAATAAGCGCAACACTGCTGCTGGTGCAAACAGCAAAAAGCGCCACATGTGAGCATAACGACAAAACATTACGCTTCCCGCTTGCTTGATTAATTTCATTCCCAAGTGTACGGTTCAGTTGTGTTTGCTTCATTTTTTTTTTTTACACATCGCTTGCCCGATCAAATGCGAGATAAGCAACGCGAGAGACATTCAACTCCAAGTGGAGCAATGCATATGCTCAGCTCTGTCACTCTGTACGTGGCGCTTGTAAATTCCACCAAATGTAATCTGCTTCATTCGAATTTGATCTATTTATGCATATTTTGCTGCAGAAAAAGATGCCCACAGTCGTCCCTGTCGTCGCTGTCGTCTTCAGTTCAAAGGGATGACAATATAAATGCATATGAGGCTGAGGTATATCCGCCTTTGATGCGGCACCATATTGCATCAAAATGTTCTTTCGCTCTCCTTTGAGACAGAGGTGCATCCATAACTGTAGACACACACACACACGTCCAGTGACATGGTGGAAAGGAAATTCGTTTTTCTTCAAATGCGATAAAGTCACATCCTTGTCTATATGTGCAACTTGTATACGTAACCCAGGTGAGGTGCTGATTTCTTCCTGGCATCCTATGCAGAATGGCAAAGGAAATTCCACGTCCTTTGTGTAAGTGCAGCTGCACATCCTTAGGATAACTTATTCAAAAGAAGGTAATCTAAGTCTTTTGTGCATCGATTTGAGGGGCTTTCAGAGACTGTTTGGTTCCATTTGCAAATCATCGATGCCAGATATACGTACAGCAGCAGCGCGCGTTCGTTGAATGGGTTATGTTGTCGTTGCCAGTGCCGTTCCTAATGACGCTCTGTGGCGGATGGATATGGGTATCACGTTTCACGTTGGGTTATAGTGTGTTTCTTTGTATACATTTTCATCAAGTCTCTAGCCCTGACGATTTGTATGCAACGTGCACGATCAACGAATATCGGTTACGCATGGTAGTTGAACCAAGACGGACGTCTGCACGGCGGAAGTTTGTGTCACAGTTTAGACTTGGCCACTCGTTGTATTAATAGTTTGGCAATCCATGAGTAATGACTTGGAGCGATGGCGTTTCGCGCAAGGTTATGGATTTCTAAGAACTCGTGTCCCGCTTTTTAAATGTGTTTCCATAGACACAAATGCAAAGAGTGGGCTACACAGATGCATGAAGTGGGCTTGGCAGGTAGAATTCTACGAAGTTTAGATGGTTGGTTCCGTGGAAACGAATATTTATGGTCAGGTGGCTCCCAGAGGTCTGCGTTGCATTATACTTTGGGTGTGGTCACGTCTAAGTAATTAGTTAGTCAGTTGAATCGGGGAATCGAAAGGGAGAACTGATTGGAGGAGCTGTTGCGAGTTGGTTTTAGTAGGAAACCACAGACAGAGGGATTAAGCCGTCAAAATAAGCCCATTTTCCTGCCGTGGGTTACTAAACATTCGACCAACTAATAGAGAACTTTCGTGACACAAAATATGAATATGACCCAAAGGTCATAGTTGTGTCACTTGCAGAATATACAGAATAATCCATTGCGGAGAAACCGAAGTTGTCAATCGATCGATACCATTTGACCTCTCTTCGTGTTTATTAGAAAATAAAATGAAAAAAAATATTTAACAGATAAATCTGTTAAAGATTTTACAAAGTAGTCAGCCAAACCTATTTTAAACGAAGAAGGAAAGTTTAAGCCACAAAATATACCAAAAAAGTCCAACAAATTCTGCTCAGAGGATGTCAAAGTATGTCAAAGATCCAACTGGTGGAGGAACTAAAGCCACAAGGCCTGATGCCGACTATGTATGTATGTATAATTTTATTCATTATTCTCATTTACAAAATTTTTATAAACATATTCTAACTGAACATTATTTTTATTAAAGAGAATAGTTTGTAGCATTTGTATTTAAATGAAAAAAATAGAGATAATGCTACATTTTATAAAATAATAAATTAAAATAATAAATTGTGGGGTGAACAGAAAACATATTTAACATTACAATCAAGAAAACAATTTTACAGATGTATGAAGAGACAAGTTAAATTATTTTTAATCAACATAAGAGACTAAAAGCAAAGCAAGACTGAAAGAATAAAAGCAAAACAAAGATCAAATCAAAACAAAGATTAAATCAAACCACATAGCGCAACAAAACTTCGATTTCACTAACATCAAAAGCAAGAAGCCACGATTTTATACTTTTTAAGAACATTGGTACAATTCTAATGCTTCGTATATCTTCAGGGAGATTATTAAACAACTTACGCGAAACGATAGTGTAGGAGTTTCTAAAATGTGTAGTGCGAAAAGGTAGTGTAGAAACAGAGCGGGAGTTTAATCTTAAGTTATATGTGTCTAGTATAGGACTTTGCATATACCCGCATCTCATAAAAAATATCTTCAATACCTTAAAGTAATAAAGGTGTCTTACTGGTAAAATGCCCATTCTTCGAAATAGTGCAATAGAGTGAGCCAAGCGTGTAGAATTACAGATTTGCCTTACAGCACATTTTTGAAGAACAATCAATTGCTGTAATTTGTTTAGGTATGCACCACCCCAACAAGATATCCCATATTCTAATTTGGAGTGAAACAATCCGTAGTAAACAGCTTTTAGAATGGTATTCGAAACAAGTTTTCGAAGACGGTAAAAGCAACGAATTATTGAAAGAAAATACTGCTTTAAATTAGTTATGTGTTGGTTCCACCTAAAATGCTGATCAATCGTAACACCCAGATACTTGAACTCCTTTACTATTTCAATACTAAAGCAATTTTCATTACACATTGCATTTTCATCAAAAAGAGGAAAAGAACCAAGACTCGAGCAATTGCTGTTAAATAGTTTGAATCCAATACAATCTGGAGAATGAAACAAAACCTTAATATCAGTCATTTCGTTTGCATCAATACTGAAGAACATTAATTTGGTTTTATTGCTAACAACAAGTTTATGCTCAGCAAACCATTATCTTAACAAATGAACATCATAATTAATGTCAGCAACTAAATTAAGAAGATTTGCTGAATCATATCCAATTGCAAGATCATCAGCAAATGCATTTACTTTTCCCACAAATGGCTGTTCAAATAAAGAATTTATATAAATCAAGAAGAGGATGGGACCCAGAACTGATCCTTGTGGCACACCTAACTTTATCTCCATCAAGTCGCTTAAGACATTATTTATTTTTACTCTTTGTTTTCTGTCATTTAGAAAGGATTTAAACCAGTTATAGATAGAACCACGAAAACCTAAACTATGTAACTTGCTCAACAAAATGCTATGGTTAACCATATCAAAGGCCTTGGTTATATCAACGAAAAGAGCGCCGCAGCATTTTTTGCCATCCATACCTTTCTGTATAAAAGAGCAAAAGTTCAGGAGAGCATCTTCTGTCGATAAACCTGATCGGAACCCAAACTGCAAGGGACTAAAGAATTTTTGATTAGAAAGATATAATAAGATTCTGCTTTTAATGATTTTTTCAAATATTTTTGAAATTGAGGGCAATAAAGAGATTGGTCTGTAGTTTTTAGTATCTTTTTTGCTACCCTTTTTAAATAGGGGTACTACAACAGCACATTTTAGTTGATCAGGAAATATTCCGGACAGGACACTCAAATTAAATATATGTGCTAAAACATCTACTATATTAAGCGCGATTTTTCGCAGCATAATGTTCGAGATACCATCATTTCCACAAGAGTGAGTATTTTTAAGGGAATTTATAGTTCTCCATATTTCCAAACCGGAGATAGGTTCAAAATAGAAACTGTTGCTACTGGAGCCACTGTTCGAAAGTCCATAGCTAGTACAACAGAAACAAGGCAAAGATAAATCGCTTGGAAATGAATTTACTCCGACCGTAGTAAAGTAAGTATTGAATAAAGTAGCTACTATTACTTATATCGAAAAGTCGTGCCTATTGAGGAGCTTTTAATGGGTTTGTCGACCTTTTATACATTCTAAAGCAAATCCACAAGAGACTCAAAAGACCTAAGCGACAAATGCTCACAGTTTGGTGTGGTCCTAGCCGAGCACGATTTATAAACAGTCATTGACCACCGAAATATTGGCTCGAAAATATAGACACCATTGATCCGGAAGTTATGTGGTTTCAGAGAGATGGGTCTTTGTAGGGACCATTGACTTTCTGAGGCTGTGATAGAATGACAGAATTATATCACCAATTGGACCATCGAATTAGTCATCAAGAACGTGCCACTTCATACATTTTTGCGAGGCCACTATGCCTTTGGTGATCGCTACTAAACTGGAAACAATTTTTGTCTTAATTTATTGGTCCTGTAGTTCGAAGCCCAAATACTGGAAAAGGTGGCTCAACATTCGATGCACTTCTTCAAAGGGGACATGGTACAACTGGCTATGGTCTCCACTAATGGAAAATTTCTGGCATTGACTCTATGAACTGATGACAAGGTGCCGTGGGTAACCAACAATGATATAAACCCTTTTTCAGAAAACTTAGTTTTTGTATACCTACTGAATGAGTGAGTCGATTTCGATGAAATAAAAACTAAATGTTGCTCCATTGAGCCTTAGGTTATGTTTGGAAAAATCCATAAGGATTGGGTAAGTAGTTTAAATGTGGGGCCTTAACAAACCCACATAGGAACTAAAAAAAAAATATTATTACATATAAGAGCGCTACAAAAGTTTTTTTTAAATAAAACAAAAACGGTTTTGGATATCAATGAAATTCTTTAGTACGTGCGATGCCATTATGAACTCGATTTCTTTTGCATGGCCACCACGGGCACGCTTGCAGAAGTCCAGACGCTGAACCCAATTTTCGACGCTTTTCAAGCATAAATCGGCCGATACTGCTGCAATTTCACGTTCGATATTCGTACGAAGTTCATCAATCGTCGCTGGCTTGTTGGCATAGACCATAGAGTTGACGTAGCCCCACAGGAAATAGTCTAACGGCGTCAAATCGCACGACCGAGGCACCATTTCGTGAGATAACACGTTTTCCAAACTTGGTTTCCAATAAATTGATTGTGACATTCGCTATGTGGCTTGTGGCGCCGACCTGTTGGAACCACATGTCCTCCAAATCCATATCATCCAATTGAGGCCAAAAATATTCGGTTATCATTGAACGGTAGCGATTCCCATTCACAGTTACGTGCCGGTCTTGATCATCACGGAAGAAGTACGGCCCAATAACGCCGCCGGCCCATAAACCACACCAAACCGTAATTTTTTCGGGATGCAATGATGACTCATGGAGTACGTGTGGATTGCTGCCTGACCAATACCGCATATTTTGTTTATTGACGAAGCCATTCAGCCAGAAATGAGCCTCATCGCTGAAGATGATTTTTCGATTGAAATCCGAATCATTTTCAAGTTGTTGCTCAGCCTAATTCACGAACATAGGACGCTTCTGGTGGTCAAGCGGCTTCAGTTCTTGCGTCAATTTAATCTTGTAAGGATGTAGGCCAAGATCTTTTCGCAAAATTCGCCACAACGACGTCACAGAGATGCCCAACGCTTGAGAACGACGTGTGAGAGACACATTTGGGCTTTCTTCAACTGAAGCCTCAGCGGCAGCAATATTCTCGACACTACGGGCACTTCTTTGTCTCACTGCCACGGAAACATTTTGTACTGTGCCTGTGGATTCAAATTTTTCCACTAGACGCTCAATTGTTGATCTGCTACGACGATTATGACGACCATAAATTGGACGTAGCGCTCTAACGTTGAGGCCACTGACTCCGAATTTCAGTAGTAAATTGCAGTCGCAGGCATGCATTGCACTCAAACTTGACAATGGGAGGCATGGCGAATGGATTCTTGGTTGTTGAAATATTTTCTAAGAGCAGCATTGGTTGCTCTTTTACCCAATTTTAAAAAACCTGCGCAAAAATTGACAGCCATGTTCAACGAGCAACACGAGCTCGTACACCACCCGCACACTTGTTGAGCAATGATCTCCAACCGAATAAAAGACGTTGGTTGTATAGAATTTTAAGAATCGTAGGTAAGTGTTGAAATATTTTGAATTTGAAAGGCAGTGAAGCCAAACTGGATCGAAGTTTTAATGCCTAAGCCAGAAAAATAATATGCCTTTTTTCAAAAAAGTGGACGAGAGCAACTTAATTCAACTCTCACATAAGGGTTCACTGTTCCCAATTCTTTAATCATAAATGTACCGTATGCACACCTTCGTAAATACAAGGTGGCGCAAAAGTAATCCTCCTATCAGAAAATGCTATAAATTTTGCGATTGGCCCCTAATGTCAGTTCTGTTTTGACATTTGTGTAGTAAACACATGCGAAATACACGTTAATAAACAATGTTACGCTACACTGCTCCAGAGCGCGGAATATTGGTGACTATTTATTTGAGCAATAATCGGTCGGTGACTTTGGCACAACGTGAATTTCGTGATGAGGCCCATTTCCATCTTAGCGGGTACGTAAATAAGCAAAATTTACGCTTCTGGGGCACTGAAAATCCGCGTGTAACCCACGAAGAGCCATTACACCCGCTCAAAGTCACTGTATGGTGTGCTGCTTTCGCTGGAGGAGTCATCGGACCTTTTTTCTTCGAAGACGTCGCGGGCCAAACGGTTACTGTGAATGGTGAGCGCTACAGAGCAATGATCAACGAGTTCTTTTTGCCGCAACTTGATGAATTGGGATTTGAAAACATGTGGTTCCAACAGGACGGTGCAACGGCACACACTGCACGTGCCACAACCGATATGCTGAAGGATGCATTTCCCGGGCGCCTAATCTCCCGTTTTGGCGATTTGCACTGGCCAGCAAGATCGCCTGATTTGACCGCTCCAGACTTCTTTTTGTGGGGCTTTTTGAAGTCGCGGGTTTATGTCAACAAGCCTCAGACTCTTGCAGCTCTTAAAGACAATATCCGTCAAGAATGTGAGGACCTATCGCCGGAAGTTTTGGCCAAAGTGATGGAAAATGCCATAAAAAGGGCTCAAATGACAATCAACTGTGGCGGCGGCCATTAACATGACATCATATTCTCGACTTGATGTAAAAAAAATTAAAAGACCAAATAAAAATAATTCACAAGAAGAATCAAAGTTTTTCATTTTTTTTTTAATTACAGCCAAAAAACATCGGAAGGTTATTTTTGCGCCACCTTGTATAAACAACAATTTAGCACAACTTTGTCCGCTTTTCTGAAATGTTTTCAGTCATGTTCTCTTCTTTTTTTTTTGTTGTGCTATACTCCGATGCTATCGGTAGGACAAGATAAATGTGTATCCTCTAAATATGTAACGAATTTTGTTTGTTCATGTAAATCACCACCTCTGCGTTTTGCTATTTTTTATAATTTTTTATAAAATTTATTAAAAGAATGAATTCATTTGCTTCTATGCAGCTTAACCTTTCAATTGGTAAATATTTCATAAAATTCGGTTTTTAATTGACGCCATAGTTGGTATGAGGAAAAAGTTTGTAGCCTATCAGAAATCAGAACAATGCTGAAAACAATTTTCCGGTTTAAGACCAAAATATTCGCAAAAATCTTTAAAATTGAGAACTGTCAAGGTACAAGGTATTCGAAAATAATTTTGAAAACAAATTTCAGACCCCGGAAGAAATAAATGCGATGGGAAGAGTATTTTCCAGGTAACAACAAATGTTTGAGGGGAATTTTGTTTCTTATTGCTCAAATTTAAAATGTTTGCGCGGTATCTTAGTTCTTACCCCACTTAATAGTTTTGTCTTTCTGCTTGGAGTTCCTTGGCGAAAGGAGTACATCAGAATTGGGTATGTAAAGGGTGATTTTTTAAGAGGTTTAGAACTTTTTTTAAAAAAAAAACACAAAAAATTCGAAAAAATGAATGAAATATTTATTTGAATCGATAGTTTGAACCTTGCAATTTAATGTTTAAAGATAATTTCATGCAAATGTTGACCGCGGCTGCGTCTCAGGTAGCCCATCCGCTGAGTCCAATTTTGGCATACTCTTTCACACATATCGGCCGGTATCTCACGAATGAATGCATGGATGTTGGCTTCCAGTGCGTCAATCGAAGCGGGCTTGTCCCTATACACATTAGCCTTGGCATACCCCCACAAAAAATAATCTAATGGTGTCAAATCGCACGATCTAGGCGGCCGAAACGTGAAATTAACTGTTCACCAAACTCGCCTCGCAATTGCGCCATTGTTTCGCGTGCTGTGCGGCATCATCACCAAAAATTCGGCGTTGTGGTAGGTCGGCTGGCTTTAGTTCTTGCACCAGCTGTATCTTAAAAGGCTTTACGCCCAAATCCTTCCGCAAAATTTTCCACGTAGGTAGTGCTGTAACAAAGGCCTAACTGCTGGGAACGGCGCCGAATCGACATTTCGCGGTCTTCTGTCACACTAGCTGATACGGCCGCAATATTTTCTTCACTACGCACAGTACGTAAACGTGTTGGTGGTTTAATGTCCAACAAAGTAAATTTGGTGCGAAATTTGGTCACAATCTTCCGAATAGACTGCTCAGAAGGTCGAGAATGCCGATCATAAAATGGAAGCAGCGCGCGATGAACATTTCGAACCGAGCACGAATTTTGATAGTAAAATTCAATAATTTGCAAGCGTTCTTCATTTGTAAGACGATCCATGGTTAAATTGCAAACCAAACTGAAGCTGTTTGACAGTGACACAAGGTACTAAACACACGTCAGCTGTCAAAACCAGTGTTGCCAAAACCAAACCAGCTAAAAAATCACCCTTTATTTTATAAATGGCTCCGCTCAATTGACTTCTATAAAACAAGCAGAATGTCAATTCAAAAAAATACATTTCACCATTTGCGCTGGAGGCAATGATGCCAACACGAATCGAAGTTTTTATGCCTAACCCAGAAGAAAATGATGCCTTTTTCAAAAAAAATTATGCCTTTTTCGAAAAGGAGATAAAAATTGCATATTTTACAAAGGCACTGCAACGAACCTACAAGGTGATTACAATTTGTTAACAGAATGTTGGTCGATCGATAGATAATTAAACTCTTTTTGGCCTCACTAATCCAAGGTTTGGTGAGTAAATCAAGTAGAGAATTGGTAAAAACCATGACGCGCAGTTGTAAATAAAAATAAGTGATGTACACGGAAAGAATTGAAAATCACCAATAGCAAAATTTTGAGTTGCAATTTACGATTTTTATATTTCTCGCAAATCACAACGAAGTTTTCATGGATTGAAACAGAAATTGGTAATTTGACATTGAAAACGGCGGAGAATACCAAATTCTGTTTGTTGTAATTTACGATTAGAAGTATCAATTCGAGCTTCTTTTATTTGTCGTGATTTGCGAGATTGTTTGGCGCAATTTACCACTCTAATAGGTCAATTTCTCAAACACCACTTCACAATCTCAAATTGCGAAAAATATTTGGTAATTTACCAAAACTGAATGATGAATCAATAAAATCTTGTAATAATTTAACACATGAAACTGAAAACGTATATTGACGTAGAGAAGTCGTAAACTGCAAAATATTTTATATATATATTTATATATATATATATATATATTTATTATATTTATAATCATGGAATCAACTACCTGATTTGTGGATTTTTTTTATGCACAGTTCATAGTCCATGTACCTATCGAAATCCTTTTAAGTCCTTTCTTTTTATGGATGAAGGTATGTATGTGGTATTGCTAGACAGCTGCAATCATGAAGCCAAATCTTCATTATGCACATTGCGTTGCGGTGCAGAGACAGGCAGTCGGTATTCAATCTTTGTTTAAAGCAGTCGGGTTAAAGTTGTTTAAATTTAAATATAACTAATTCGTATGGATAGTGAGTGTCCTACTAATTATAAAGCATTCTGGAATACATTTTGTAAGTACCTATTGAATTCCAAAAACCCTGAAGTACCTATGCATATAAATCTGTATTTTTTTCAGAAGTTACATCTTGCTATCAGAAAAGAAGTATCAATTGGAATGTATTCTAAAATATGTAATTGAAAAGAATTGTAAAGGTTCGTATTAATGTCAAGTTCATCTAAATATTTTTTTTGTATTTTAAATTTCATCATAGACCGAAAAACCCGTTGTCTCCGGACTATATGGCGCCGTATGATTTTCTTGGATATCGGGAGGAGAATAATAAAATATGACTCTAAATATGTATTCGAAAATAACCTAATTAATAAAACTTTGAATTTTGATTTGTAAATCACAACATATAAGTTGCAAATTGAGAATAAAGTTTTCTAGTTTCACGACAAAACATTTTCAATTTAATACGGCGACACCTCAAATCACTACTCAAGAAACGTAAATTGCAAAATATGAATTGCAAATTGATAAACATAAGTTGCAATTTACGACTAAGAATTTGTAAATTGCAGCTACTGAAGTAGTAAATCTAAAGCTCACGGAAAACGTAGATTATTATATAAGAAACAAAATTGATGATTTATAACGTCCCATTCCGATATGGGAAGACGACTTATGCGTTTTTTACTTGATCTTATGGATCAACACAACAGTCGCAAGAGATATTTGAATGAAAAAAATATGACAATTATCTCAATTTTGACATAAGTCGACTTATGCTGCTCTCCCTTTTTGCCACAGATATGTATTTGGAATCTTTAAAAAAATAAATATATTTATAAAGTGTATAAACATACTTATTTATATGTTTTTCCTAAAAAGATGCTCAACCACAGACTGTCGGAACACTTCAATGGTGGGAAAAAAATTCTTTCATCTTTCCCAACTATCTTACAGAATCGTTCATGTTTTCGATATTCTAAAATACTTGCTAGCAACTAAAATTAGCTGTCAATGTCATTCGATTAAAACTGGGAAAAAAATTTGGAAAATTTATATAAGTGAAGTTCGTTGATAAAATCCGCTTGGGAAATTTTATTTTGAAGTGAACGTAAGTATTTACAAACAAATGACATTTTAGTCCGCCAGCGCTAAAGCATTTTTTCATTTTGGAATATGAATTGCTTGACGACTTGCGACTATAGTAGCAACTCTTCTTAAAAATGACTCCCAAAATGGGTCATTTTTGTACATAAAAATATTGATCTAGTATATGTGGTGAACACACATAAAAAGAAAACTGCACAAAAGCACATCGCGCGAGCGACACCGTAAACGGTAACAACAGTTGTAGCAGTCGTCAACCACCAAACACAGTCGTCAACCACAAAACACAGTCTTCAACCGGCAGCCACAACAAGTGTAGCAGTCGACAACCGCCAAACACATTCTTCGATCGGCAGCCATCCGCATCGCCTCGCGCTTTCCCGTAATTTGTAAAATTATAATTTGTTTGCTAAGAAATAAAATATTATAACGTAAAGAAATAGTTGGTTTCGCCTTTTACTCGACCAGGCTAACCACTTCATTGGTGACCCCGTATTGTGTGAAAAGTAGTTTTTTTTTCTCACGCGTTTACAAAATAACTGTTCCGATGCCCGACTCAACGATTGCACAAGGCGATACCACGCCACATGCCGCAGCTGGTTCAAGCAACCCACGTGTCAACGCCGACCAAGCCACTCGCCGTTTACCGTTTGACATCAAAGCGCCCCCTTTCAGCCCCGAAAGACCAGCGCTATGGTTTGCCCAGCTCGAGGCACAATTTACTAATTGTGGCATCATCGAACAACGTGATAAATTCTACCGCACTATACCACTAATCGACACGCGCTCCGCTGCAGAGGTGGAAGACATCATCATTAACCCACCAGAAGACACCCCATACCAAACTCTGAAATGCACACTGATTTCCCGTTTCTCGAAATCCAAAGAAGCGAAAATCATTCAGCTCTTGGATAAAGAGAATTTGGGAGATCGCACACCGTCCCAGCACCTTCGACACCTAAAGAGTTTGGTACCTGACATCGACGAAGAGGTGTTAAAAGCGCGTTGGCTTTCACACCTCCCATCACAAACGCAAGCCTACTTAGTCGCCCAGAAATCCGTGGATGTCACAGACCTGGGTGATATTGCCGATAAACTGCACGAGGTTTTTGCGCCAGCAACGGTAGCAGCAACAGATGACCTTCATCGACAAATCGCCAAACTGACCGCCGAAGTAGCAGCACTTTCTGCATCATTCCCAGAACGCGGACGAACAAAACAACAGCAGCAGCACAGTTCCAGAAACAAATCCAAACCCAGGCAAGTACCTAAACCATCAAATATATGCTGGTACCACATTAAATATGGTGCCGAGGCGCGCACATGTCGCCCCGGTTGTCAATTTCAGGAAAACTGGGCCGAGGGTCATTAATGGCGGTACACGATCCTCACCCCTCGCACCGCCGTCTCTTTCTCACCGACAGAAAATCTCAGCAACAGTTTTTGATCGATACAGGATCCGAAGTTTCGATCTACCCGCTCCAGCAGACACAGCCACCGCTTCCATTGTCAACCTACCAGTTATTCGCGGCCAACGGCTCGCTGATCAACACATACGGAACGATCAAACTCGACCTGGACCTTGGACTGCAAAAAAACTTCACATGGCAGTTCATTGTTGCTGACGTCAGCCGCGCTATAATTGGCGCCGACTTTTTATGCCACTACGGATTGCTCGTGGATGTGAAGCAACAGCAAATCATCGACAAGCACACCGGATTGCCAACGGCGGGCGTGCTTTCAAACGTCCAGTCCTCATCTGTAGCCACAATTCACGCTTACATCGAACAGCCATATGCAGAACTTCTCCATTCATTCCCTGCCATCACACAACCAGGTTCAGCCAGGAGAAAGGAACAATATTGCACCGTTCATCACATCAAAACAGAAGACGGGCCTCCCATCTCCAGTAAGGCACGTCGCCTTGCTCCAGATCGCCTCAGCATTGCCAAATCTGAATTCGCCAAAATGATTCAACTTGGCACGGCACGTCGTTCTGACAGCTCGTGGTCCTCACCTCTGCACTTAGCCAAAAAGAAGTCCGGAGAATGGCGTCCCTGTGGCGACTACAGACCCCTCAACGCCCGAACGATTCCAGATGCGTACCCCATCCGCTGCCTACAGGATTTTACAGCAGACCTAGAAGGGAAGGAATTATTTTCTACCATCGACCTTGTACGGGCATTCAACCAGATCCCCGTCGCCCCATCGGACATCGAAAAAACGGCCATCATCACGCCATTCGGCTTATTCGAATTTCCTTTTATGACATTCGGCCTGCGCAACGCTGCGCAGACATTTCAAAGGTTCATCGATGAGGTGACGCGGGATCTTCCCTTTGTTTTCCCATACATCGATGACCTGCTCATCGCATCGAAAAACAGGCGCGAGCATCTCGAGCATCTCCGAGCTGTATTTCAACGACTTCGGGATGCTGGTCTTGTGATTAACGTGGCCAAATCTAATTTCGGAAAAAGTGAAGTGACATTTTTGGGACACCTCGTTTCGGCCAAAGGGATATTCCCACTCCCCGAGAAAGTGAAAGCTATCTTAGAATTTCCCGCGCCCCCCAACGTGAAGAAACTTCGTGCGTTCATTGGCACCATCAATTTTTACAGGAAGTTTATCAAAAACGCAGCTGAGATCCTCGGGCCACTCAACGACCAACTTAAAGGTCCAGACATCAAAAATTCAAAACCCGTTGATTGGTCACCAGCGTTGGAAAAGTCGTTTACGGACAGCAAAAACGCCCTAGCATCGGTTGCTCTGCTCGCTCACCCAGACGTCAACGCAGAGTGGTCCATTTTTACAGACGCTTCGGAGCAGGCCATTGGAGCGGTACTTCAGCAACGATGTCACGGTTCTTGGCAACCCTTAGCCTTTTTCAGCCAGAAACTGTCGCCCTCCACTCAGAAGCACTCGACCTATGACAGAGAACTCAACGCAATCTACGAAGCTGTGCGTCATTTCCGACACATTTTCGAAGGAAGACATGTTGTTATTTACAGTGACCACAAGCCACTTGTGCACGCGTTCAAACAACGACCAGAGCGAGCTTCACCTTGGCAATTCAGAAGATTGGACTACATCGGTCAATTCACCACCGACATTAGGCATGTTTCCGGCTCGGAGAACACTGTCGCAGATACGCTGTCACGTGTCGATGCTATCGAGCCAGCAGTATCACCGAGCGAGATAGCGCAAGCACAAGCTGACGACACTGAACTTCAAGACGTTCTCAACAATCCATCCGCCAGCGTTCAACTCTGCCGTATAAAACTCGACAACTCCGAAGCCGAAATATATATCGACATTTCCACCGGCACAGCACGACCTTACGTACCTCGTCCCCTCCGCAAAAGAATATTCAATTCCTTGCATTCTTTGGCACACCCTGGACAACGCGCCTCAAGGAAACTCATCGCCCAGCGTTTTTTTTGGCCTTCTATGAACAAAGACTGTTCAAAGTGGGTCAAGTGCTGCATACCGTGCCAAGCGAACAAAACTACACGACATACAATCTCGCCAATCGCCAGCTTTCAACCACCTACGAAGCGCTTCGAGCACATCCATATTGACCTCGTCAGCCTCATACCATCCAAAGGATTTAATCAATGCCTGACGATCATCGATCGATTTACGCGCTTCCCTGAAGCCATCCCCCTGTCAAATGGAACCGCAGAATCTGTAGCAGAGGCTCTGCTATTATCCTGGATCGCACGCTTTGGTGCTCCACTGCGCATTACGTCGGACCTGGGCAGACAGTTCGAATCTGACTTGTTTAGATGCCTGACTAAACTTCTTGGCTGTAAGCATCTTCGAACGACGCCCTATCACCCGCAGTCAAATGGATTGGTCGAGCGTTTTCACCGACAATTCAAAGCAGCACTGCTATGCAATGGCGATACTTGGACTTCAGCTCTTCCCATCGTACTTCTTGGACTCCGAGCCGCATTCAAAGAGGACCTTCAAGCAACGCCCGCCGAACTGGTCCTCGGCGAACCGATCCGTTTGCCAGGAGAATTCCTGCGCCCATCGACCCGAAACACATCAGCTCCAGGCTTAGTGCAAATCCTTCAGACGCATTTTAAGAACCTAGCTCCACAAGAAACGTCTCGTCATGGACAGCGCTCAACATTTGTTTTCAAAAACCTCCGAAACACCTCACATGTCTTCGTTCGCCACGATCATATACGCCACTCTTTCGCTACACCATATGATGGACCATATAAAGTGCTAGAAAAATTTGAAAAATACTTTGTCGTTCTCGTCAGAGGAAGAAATACACCGATTTCAATTGATAGGCTCAAACCTGCATTCTTGCTTCACGAAGATGCCCAACTTGAAGAAGGGGATCGAACGCAGCGCAATGAAACAGAAGTCCCGTCAACCTCCGCACCCAGGAGCCACAGAACAGTCCGATTCAATCTGCCTCCATAACTTTCGTTCTTTCTATTACTTACGCTTAATTTTTTTTTCTCTCTTCTCAAGACATATTTAAATGTCATTTCTTTCAAGAAGGGGAGATATGTGGTGAACACACATAAAAAGAAAACTGCACAAAAGCACATCGCGCGAGCGACACCGTAAACGGTAACAACAGTTGTAGCAGTCGTCAACCACCAAACACAGTCGTCAACCACAAAACACAGTCTTCAACCGGCAGCCACAACAAGTGTAGCAGTCGACAACCGCCAAACACATTCTTCGATCGGCAGCCATCCGCATCGCCTCGCGCTTTCCCGTAATTTGTAAAATTATAATTTGTTTGCTAAGAAATAAAATATTATAACGTAAAGAAATAGTTGGTTTCGCCTTTTACTCGACCAGGCTAACCACTTCATATACATCTCCAGCTATAACAAGTCAATTGTCAAAATAATGAGAACAGAAAGAATTTATTACTGTCTAAATATAAACAATTTGTTATAAAAAAAAATAAAAACAAGTCTTACAATGAGGTGAGTACAGGTTAATGACAACTGCAAAGGCGACAATAAAAACCACTCAGGGAGATGTAGGAAGATCTTAGAAGCAACCAAAAAATTAATAAACCTCCTTATGAATCAAAGAAATACAAGACTATGACTGAGCCATTTCTTATATTGTGACGTATTTTCGGATTGGGAGAGTAAATGCATTCCCCTTGTGGCGGAATATTCAATACAAAACAGCGTCATAATATTTTTTCCCCCTTATAACTATATCTCTTGGTAACTACAAGCAAATAGATCGTGAAAATATCAAAACCGAAGCTTATATTTCCTTAATTAATGATGCTTACTGTCCGTAGGATAACACCCGAGGACCGCAATTAAATTACCAAAGACAATACCTCTTGGAAGAGCCTAAAATATTTATTTACTGTGAACCTTTTTCCAATGTACCTGTTTTATTGAAAAACTGATTTTGATTTCCATTTGAAAATTACTTTGTCACATTCCATTGAAACCATTCCCGCATACATACCTGCAATGAAACAAAAACATGAAAGCAAAAGTTAGCAAAATGCAAAACCGCAAAATTCGAAATATGAATATGAATAATTAATTCGGCCATTCTATTGTATTCATCGTCCAATTACAATGTAAACAAGAATGCCTCTGAATGAAAACCATCCAGAGCCGAGCGCCTATTCAAATTGTAATTCTATTGCTGGCCCAATTCCGAATGGAATGGACTGGATTCACTGCACAACCACCGCGCACTGCTCTGCGTATATCATAATAGTGTATAGTCCCGCGACTTAAAGTATCTCCATGCAACAAGGACCATTCCCCCATTGTGTGCATACACACGCAAATTGTTGCAATAAATTTCGATACGACGAACCCCCGCTATACCTTCGCCCAGGGGCGAGTTTTAGAGAGATATGGCAGCGGGCGAATAGAAAAAAAAATAAAATAAAAATGCTATTGAAACCGAATGAGATATATTGGACGACATCTATTGCATTTGTCCACTGGAATGGGTGGTGCGCGCATTGACAGACCAGATCGTTTGATGGCCAACCGTCATTTATCCTTCTCACGATATCGATATTGAATATACACAACCAACACAAACACACACGATTGTGTGAATGTGTGCAATTTATCGTTCGGGATAAGACAAATATTGGCGTCTAATTAATTGCGTTGCGCTATCCCTATGGCGCTCTGGGCTGTCGGGCCAGACACAGCAAGGTGTACGTTCTGTGCCATAAAATATATAGAAGGTACGATATGGATATATACGTCGTACGTCGTACATAGAGAAATAGGGTCAGGAAGGCTGCCACACCCAAACGAGTTGGAGTTGATAAACTTGTTGATTTCGCGAAAGGTGCGTTCGACAGTGTGGAGCGCGAGTTTGCTGACGCTTTGTTAGTACAAAATGGCGTCATGCGAATTCGGAAAGGGAAAGTTCTGTTGTTCCGCGGAACGAACCTGAGAACCCTCGCTCAGTATTTCAGCAGATTATGCCGCGCCAACTATATAGTTTTTTGAACGTCCTCTTGAGGCAATTAAAATCGGTTTCAGGAGGTTTTACATCTTCGGGCTGAGGGAAGCAAATCTGCGACCTTAAGACAGTCGTGAGGTTTCATTGGACTCAACACAACCAGTAGCTTTGGAAAAATCTGATGTAAAGTTATTAGAAAACTGCAGCTATGCCTTGAACAAAGGTGGTTTCAAAATAGCGGGTCTTACATCAGAAGAAGACTCGGCCAATCATTTTTAGAAACGTACAGGTTAAAGTAAAAGTGCCTACCATCACAGTCAATCAATCATGGAATGAACCGAACTCAAACACGGTACAGTTGCCATCGTCTCTTGTAATGAATGTCACTTTTGTCCCCTGCACCTTCAGCTCTAATTGCAGCTCTACCACCTACCCTGATCCCAATATATTCAACGGAATCGTTCTTCATCTACTTTAAAAATTAATCTACAACTACTAGCCAGTTAGTTTTGACTACCCTGAGATCCTATTTCATGGAATTCTTGATCCCGCAACAGCGGACCAAACACGGAGCCTTGGGGAACGCCACCAGTGATGTTTTACTGTGTACATAGATTCTATCCTCTTGGGCATCATTTTTCGTGAAGCGTTTCCTCAAAATCATTCGTACAAAATCCAGCTTTGACCCTTTTTTTGAGTGTCCTCATTCAACATTCCTGTAGACATCTATTTATGTTTAGGCGATTTCTACGTCCAATGCGGTGATGGAGTATTCATTGGTCTCGTTTTCCATTCATGGATTTTCTTTTTGATTTTGTCTCTAGGTATGTACAGGCAAGGAGAAAAATCAAAACCAATTGTAGTCTTCTTGATGTATTAAACAGTTGATTTTTGTTCCTATGTAACCAATCCACAGTCGGTTTCACAGTTAAACGTTTTTCGGTAGAGATCTTCGTTCAGGCCAGCAAATCTTTAAAGCTCGTAAAAGATGTAAAAATTGCTTCTGTTGGATGTATAAAATGGTATTCCCTGATTGAGTTATATTTCCTTCGTTTTATAAGCTATAGTCGATTTATTTTTTGTTTGGTTAAGGAAAGTCATTACAAATGACTTCGAGTTGCATGTCCAAATATACAGCGAAGACAGTGGAAGGTAGACAGAGATTGACTCAAAGTCAAACACCGAGAAATATTCAGAAATACGTATAAGCTCCATCACCAAAGTTACACAGAAAGGATACAAAACTAATCGCCCTCGAATTTTGTCAGAAACATATGCAGAGTGACATGCAATACCAACTTTCGAAAGATCAGCACCACCAAAATGGATCATGGATGCACCTCAAACCCTTGGAGCGCTCCAGTCAATACCACCATGTGTTAAAACCAGTACCCCAGTTGACATCCCTTATCAACAAATTATCACCCGATTACCCATTCATAAGGTTGACGTATATTTTAACGTGCTCGCAAACTTTTCCTCCGGACGTTCCACCAAAGTAGGTGTTGTCACACAACACGCTGTGTAATCATTTTATATACGTATATAAAAGAAAACAACAACTCAGCAATGACAATAAAGGGCACACCCGATTCCCCGATAATGAATTGAAAGCGGAACAGGGACAGCCATCAGTATACAGATATATAGAACAGACTGAGCTCCATTCCGTGAGGACGAATAAATTCAATTGTCTTTCGCACAGTAAATTTAAAAGGTATTTTCCTTGAAATTTATTTATTATCCCAACTTAGCACACACAAGCGCGCTCAACTCTGTCCCGCAGTAAGACAGAAAAAAAGAAGAAAACAAAGAAAAAACCCAACGACTGCTAGGAGTGCAGCGCACTAGCACTATCCTGGGGAAAGGTTCAACTCTTTTTGGTGCTCGTATCCTGCGGGCTATGGGTGGGCACTCCTACGTGTCTGTAAGTCGTCAGTTCTCGCATTCGCATTCGATACTGTTAAAAAGGTCGCACAACGACTATCCCGGAGGACACTCGTATATATTCTCGGAGCACCATCATCATGCGGATACATGGCATCGCATGGCATGGTTAATTCAATTCAGTGTGCGGGGAGAAAATCTATCGAAAAGTGGTTTGTAGGTCATTGACTATGTGCGTTGGCCCCCCAATATAATGTAGCGGGTATCACAATTGCACATCCTTTTCTCATTTACATAAACATAAGGAGACACGATAAGAGGGCGAAAGGGATCATAATTTATCGTTTGTCTTACTTCTGTCCGAAAGGGAGAGAACCTCTGCGCATTGAATTCCGATCAGTGGAGCAATCAAGTTCAGAGAAAGGACATCAGACTGATTGTCCGATTGGGTTTAAGGGTGAATACACTCCATGGTGACCCTGTTCTTTGTTTTGAATTGACGGTTGATACTATGGGCCCTAATTAGATCCCCTTTGGCACGCCGTAGAGTTGCCCAAGTTTGGTGTAGTTGATGCGAGTTTCAGACTCACCACTATCAACTGAATGCATCTGCGAAAACCCTCCCGTTGGCACGTTTCTGCGTGGGTGAAACGAAACCAAGCACAGGAAGCCCAACTAACCTTTTACCGTGCAACACGTATAACTATCCAGCTTTTTATATAATAATAGTCAATGGCGACGGGGTGAAAGCGATTATAAATATCCAAGCGAGTTCATGCCAATCCAATTTGGCGTTGATTCATCCTGGCCAACAATGAACATCTATTGCACACGATCAATGCCAGTGCGTTTGAGTATCATACGTATACTGCCTCGGAGAGTGAACAACTTTTTGGTCCCAAAAATAAACTGGGAAACCGCCGCCGGGTAGACGTGTCGCCCTTATTTCTGTTGTGCTTTTTTGTCTTGCGAGAATAATTCATGAGTGACACCTTCGGCGGCGGAAATATCTTTCGGCCGAGTAATGGCAAAAAATAATGAAGAAACCACTCCTTGGCGGTTGTACGGTTGTTCGGTTTTATACGGCTCCTCGGACGAGTTCATTAGTCTGTCCGTAGCAGCTGAGGATGGCTTTGATCTCTCCAGAGCTGGCGTATCATCGTCATTTCATGTGTGACATCCTTACATCGTTTCATTTTTCCAAACTTCAACCAAAACGACAGAGACAATCAAAATATTTTTGCTGTAACGGAAATAGATTCCGTCATACGTCTTGCACCATATAGAGCTATTTATACGCACCAGCGATGAGATGTCCAACTAATTTAATTCAGTTGGTGGTCTGGATATATAGAAAGGCCGAGTCTTGTGGGTCGGCGATTATGCAAAAAGTTATTTAATAACCAGAAACAGAGGAAAAAAACAGCCTCGAGGTGGGTTAACAGCGGGAATGGAAATATTTTTATTCTTCGCCTTGTTGGTGTGTGCCGGTCGGTACCCGACGCTGACGGAGTTGTTAATGCGAAAGATATGGCTAACATGACGTTTCCTGGAAGTAGTGGTAAAAGCGGTAAAATTTGTTTAATTTATGCGACGGGTGGAAGCATAAATAAATTCGTTAACCATCGAGAGGTCCTTTATAGAGAGACGACTGCATGCAATAATTTATCAATTCGCAAGATTGGCTTTTAGATGGGTAGCCGCAGAAACCGCAAAAATTGGGATAGCCGCAGTTAAATCGACTTCAAGCGAAGGCCAGCTAGTATACTGATGGATGGTTGGGGATAAGTCGCAGGCGGTATTTGTGCTTTAATATGTCAGAGGTGGAACCGACTTGGAGAGAATTGCTGGAAAATATACTAACGATGCCATCTGCATTCAAATAGTCGGTCGAAATAGGAAAAGCGACGGCAGAACGAGAGAGATCAAATAAAATAAATAGTTGGCGCAACAGCTCCGTATAGGCACCCTTGACCTACATAGCTCCTCGCAGCCATTCGTTTTGTGTGAGTTTTTATTTTTGGGACCTACAACTTTATGCCGAGTCTAAGCGGCTGCATTGAGAAGCTTTTTCGATGGTGCGATTTGTGTTTTTCTGGATATCAAACAAGTCCAGCACATCACCACAGCGCCAACCTGTTGAACATCTATCGACGATCGAAGCTAGCGGACTTTTTCCAAAATTAGCAGGCTGCACTTAATGACAAAAAAAGTCCATTCCATATAGGCCCCAAGAGCTTGCTTTTCACAAAGCCATTCAACTTAGGTGGCGCACAGTTGAAGTTGGACTCCAACCAACTTGGTGCGAGTATGGCTGGTGAGGCTTGTTTGTTGAGATCGTAGTCCATCCCGGTCTTCACCACAAGAAAAGTAAATACAATTTTGGGAGATTTATTCATGCTTCCAATGGAGCTATAAGTTGTAGTTCTTTCTGTACAGCTGAATGGAGAAGCTTCCCCAAGGAAATTATGTGTATCATCTGACATTTGTCATATTTATGTCCATCCGGGGGTTGAACCTATAAAGCCTCGTTCATTAGTCCAGCACTGAGCCATGAGAAGCTACCTCGTAACTACTTTAACTGGTTTTAATGTACGAAGTGTGAAGTGTAGTGTATAGAACTTTTGTGCAGTTACCACCGCTAGATGGCGCCAGCAAAAATAGCAATGTGTGTCACGTTTCGAGTCTTAAAATGGACGGTACCTTCTTCACTGTAATACCCTTATATTGGAAAACAGAATCAATTTATTAGGAGTTTAGGATGATTTTTTTATTGATATCTGGTGGTCAGATGTTATTCACTACAAATCTAAACTAAATATTCTACAAGTACACTGATTTATACTTTCGTTTCTCTTTCCATGCCGATAGGTACACAATTTTTGGAAAGCCTTAAGAATTCAAGTTAACAAGATGGCGCTATGCTATATAAAACTAAAACGCTTTTAAAACAAAACAAAACAAAACAAAATTTATTATGGTCAATGAACTGGACTACAAAATGAAGGATTTTAACTTCCGGAAAATTGCATTAATTGCAATTGCCTGACAAGATCAAATCAGCCATTTCGACTCGGCATAAAATTGCAAGTTTCTTCCATGCGAGCCAAAAATAAACACTCACCCAAACGAATGGCTGTAATCGGAATCAGTTTGTCCTAGTATCCTATATCAACCTGTTGCTCCCACCGTTTTCTTCTGAAGATCGATTCCAAAATAACAATAATCGTCTGGGCGATTGGAGAACAGAATCAAATTTTAATGACCATCGTCAAATTTCAATACATTTGTGAAAAAATCATATTTTACTTTGCTTTTGCTTACAGTTCGGGGGTGGACCACGGCCTCAACCAACTCGTAATTTGAAAATCAACTGCCATCTTTGCGAAGAATTTTTGAGGAAGATTCCAGATAAATATGGGAGTAGTCCCATTTCTTGGGCGATTTTCATAAATATCTGTTGAAAAGAGTTACAACTGTAGCACAAGATCAAAAACTAAGTATTAAAACTTAGTTTATGCGAAAGATGGTGGAGATGGTTGATTTACCATCATCTCAATTTTTTTTTTTTAAATCCACCTATCCAAAAGGTATTTCCTCTCTACAGCATTTATTCTTTGCTCAATAATGAAATAAAATTCGGATAGTAAAAATAGCTGGATATATTTCCCATACAAATTTTGCAATTGTGGGCTTCCGCAAATTTTAAGTCGAGACTAAAAATGATCGTGTTATATTTTGGCAAATAGCTCGGCTTCTCTATGACGCTAAAATATCTGTGGTCCCAAGGAAAAACCGCTAAAGTCTGTTTTACTCATTTTTCAGGAGAGCAGTTTAAAGTTTTTGACAAACGCGTGAAATTCCAAGTGACTCTATTGACTTTAGTGACTTAAGCTGTTAGGTTTTTTTGAAATTGTGGCCTCATTTTTAAAGATATAAAGCTTACAAAATAGATTAGAGTACGCTGAATCTAATGGCATCAAAATCTCAATTTCGTCTAAAGTCGACTTTAGCGGTTATGGTTTGTGGCCACAGATATTTGTAAAAGCTTTGGCGTCCTAAGGTATTGCATTTTTTTATATTGATTAAGAACTATTTGAGTAATGACAAATTAAAAAAACAGTTCGCGATCATATTTAGTGTCCAGGCTAAATTTTACGAACTTAATTCTCCATAAAAAGTTACCCGTTGTGACCTACAGAATGAATTTACTCTGATTAAATGTAGGCGTGGCAATAATCCACCATGAGAGCTTTCTCACTCGCCAAGCATGGACTGGCGTTGGTTTGTACCCCAAAACGTCTGACTATTATGCCTAAGAGGGAAAAGACATCATCAAGGAGGAGAGTATGGAATTGAAAGATGTTGCAGACAGGGCCGCTCAAAAGCCTTTCTTAACTGAACTCATGCGTGGTTTCTTTATTACCCTGGCTATCTTCAAAGAGCCGGCTACTATTATTAGCCCTTTTGAAAAGTGGGCATTAAGCCCAAGTTTCCGTGGAGAGCATGCACTTAGATGCTATTCAAGTGGAGTGAAGGCTTTTACCATTGAAGCTGAGGAATGTGCTGACGGTAGCAGACAAACAACTCGATACGCTGTTGGCATGGCCAAGAGCGAGAGCTGCGAAGTTCGCCAGGAGGTTTGTCCCGTTGATGCCATCGGAGAAGGTCCAAGGTTCGAATTCTCTACAGAAACACACGAAGACTTTCTGTACAAGGAGAAACTTCTTAGCAACGGGGTTATATAAATGGGAAGAGATTGTAAGCTGATCATTTGTATCGCTAAATGGGCAGACGACGGGAACGAAGGATTCACTGATATTTTGAACGGCTCCATTAAATTATGCCCCAATGAAAAATGGACCAAAAAAAAAAATAAACAAAGGCCCCACAAAATTATATAGCAAGCAACAACAAGGATTGATAGTCTGATTAGCGTTATTTTTCATTATTTTGGGGCCTTTTGTCATTGATAATTTGGGTTAAAATTTCATTTTTGTTTGATAAATTATACCCCAATGTAATATTATTGGGGTCTTTTTTTAGAATGAACGAAATAAATAATTTGCAATAGATGAAATATAACCCCAAAGTAATGAAAAATGGCCCAAATCCAATGTATAGAGCCCCAAATTACAACAAATATTCACTAAAAAGAAGCAAAATGTCTGTAAAGTTTTTTATTATTTTAAATTACATTGAATTGTATTTTCAACGGTTTCTTCTAAAGCTCAGGTTTCAAAAAACTTTCAATTTATTTAAACTTTAGAAAATTTGAGAAAATAAAAGTAAAAATTCGCGCGAATTGAAACGAGTGACGCCGTTGTATTAAATGTATCCTTCGCGTTTCTTCTCGTAGAATTTTGTTTTCATACCAAAATAAGAAAATTAAAAATGGCCCCAAAAATATGCAAGAAGACCCCAAAACAATGAAAATACTCCCCAATTTCGTAATCATTTTTGTTGCTGCTTGGCATGCATTATTTTGGGGCAATTTTTCATTTTTTATGCTAACAATTTGGACCCAATCTGTATTTATTTGGGGCAATATTGCATAAATGGAATCGGGTCACTTTGCATTATCACTTTTTGGGACCTTTTTTAATATTTTTTTGGGGCCATTTCGCATTGGGGCATAATTTCATGGAGCCATTTTGTTACGTGATGAGTGAACTAACATTTTTTATCTATTGCGCCTTCAAAATAACAAAGGCTCTCTGTCTGAGAAACCAGAGTGTAATGTGAGCTTCTTTGCATAAACAAAGGCTTTCTACCTCTTTCGAATCAAAAGGACGGACAAAATTTGTAGTCGAACGAAAATACAACCGAAAAATTTATAACGAAATTGTTACACAAAAGCTAATCCAACATTACGACAGGGTTTCATATCCATACCTTCATAGAGCGCGTCTTCGAAGCCACTGTGATACACCCTCAAGGCCTTGGGTCGAGCCTTGCAATTGATTTGCATGCACAAACCAAACAGGAGATGAAAAATATTCTAAACAGTTCATAGAGATATTAAAAAAAAAAAAGCTTTTGAAAATATTGCGTCCTTTTAATATATTATTCAAATTTGCAGGGACTGACAGTTGATGTGATGTCACACCTCCTAGTTGTTAATGGAAAAACTGAATCTTAGAGATCCACACGACAACATCATCCCAAGGTTAGACGGTTACTATTTCATATCGTAAATTATTTAGCAGAGCCCATGTCTAACCAATTTGACAGCCTCTTCATACCCCAACGATGCCAAATCTGTCTACCTTTTCCAAACGTGCTTGATGAACCGTTTCCCCGAAAAGCGACCGAAACGAACGACAACTAAACACTTGGGGAAGCAAATCTTTTCCTTTTCGTTCTTGAATCATTGATTGTATCCTCTGTCCCCGTTTATGCGGCCAGACGCTCAGACGGAAAAGAACTTTAATGTTCAACACCGGAACTGGCCCGCCATACGAGCCAGCAGACCGTGTGTGTGCGTGTTTATGTGCGATTGGCTGTGCTCTATTGTAGGTACACCGTCAATGAGGCGAAAACCCAAACAAAGCGAGAAAAGGGCAACAAACCACCTGGAAAACATCAGATCATGCGGTCTTAAATGTTCTTTTCGCCACCACCCGACTATAGCATGCACTGCATGCAGCAGCATAAAACAGCAGAGCACAGCATAAATGAGCTCACCAAACTTTGCCCCGCCAAACACCCAAAGGAGTATACACGGTATAGCTTTCTTTCGGTGTGACCCAGTTTCACGCCCAACCATTTGGCTATTTGTGGATATTTTGGGAGCTAAGTTTATCGCACAGATGTGTGTGATATGGGAATTCCGGGTGTGTTATGTTCGGTTCGTGCTTTTTGATTTGCCGTACAGGCTAAGAGATATTTAAATTTGCTGATTAATATTGCTTTCATAATTATTTTTTTGTTTATTTCATTGTGCGCTTTGAAACTGGTGTTGCTCTTCCGGCGGGCGTTACTTGTGGACCATGAATGGCGGCATGAATCATCCGTTGCGACCGACGGCGAGTGCAGATGATATGACCGTCTGGCAAATCTGAACGAATAGAGGAAGAGTTTTTTAGTAAGTTTTTTTTAGTAAGAAGATGAATAATTTTGGGGACAATTTTTATTTTATTGAAGGCGTTGAGCAGACCTCTGATTGCAGATGGCATAGAGGTTTTTTGACAGACCTTTACTCTCAAAAAAATCGTTGCCGCCTATTACATTCCAAAAAATCATTCGGAAGAAAATAAAGACTCCCATCGGGGTAAGGCTATCAAACTACGTTATCTAAGACGGGTCTTCAGAAGCCTTTACCAAAAGTGTGACGAGTGACTACTAAATTTGTCTGCTGGTGGTCATAAGATTGGGACTTATCACACAAAAAAATAAATAGTTGGTGCAACAGGTCCGTAGAGGCCCTAGGCATGTTTTTTCACAACCATTCGTTTTGTGTGAGTTTATCATTTTTGGGACGAATGGAAGGGATGTACAATTTTATGCCGAGTCCAAACGGCCAATTGAGAAGCTCTTTCATGACAGTTATACTCTCGGATGTTTGCCAGGCGTTCGCGAGAGGTGGCGCAGTGGAAGAAACCTAATGATGTAATTTTTGTTTCCTCGAGGATCGAACCTGGGACTACGCGCTTAGTAGTCCAACACACTAACCACTATGCCCTTGCGCCGACACAATAAATAAATAAATAAATAAATAAATAAATACATTTTAGGACTCGTTACACATTTCTGCACGCGGAGTTACAAGCTACAATGGTGAATGGTTGTTACCACTTGTGGTATAGAGAGGCCAAGTTTTGTGATAGAAAGGTAAAGGCTCGCTTGCAGAGTACAGCTCGAAAAAAGGTGCGGCAAAGCTGCAAATGTAGGGCATTTTTTATCTTTCTATAACGAGTTTGTCCTTTGTAAATAATCCTCTTCGGGCCAGCAAGCTGGAATTGGGAACTAGTTTAGGGATAACCATGATGTGTGGGACAGCAATCTGCACCAGAGAAATGACAATCGATTTTAATGTCAGAAGGGATGTAACATGTGACTCTCCCAATCGAAACCATAGGTTGATAGGTTATGCTGTCCATATTGGACGGCGTCAGATGGTTTTTTATCGGATCCTGCTCTAACAACAGAATAATTGAGCAGTGAGATGGGTGGCGACCCAAAGGGACAAGGCAGTATAGAAAGACCTCGCCTTAGGTGGCGCGCACCAGTAGAAGGGGACATTAATCAACTTGGAATGCGCAACTGGAGGCAGTTAGCCAAAGGGATAACTAGAGAGGCATATTGGTTCAGGCCCAGCACCACCCCAGACCGTAGAGCCACCTAAGTAAGTAAAAGGAGGTACCGATATCCAGCAAGAATAGGTGAAATATATTTGTCTTTTAAGGGAAGATGCACCCATGGACCCGTAGTGCATATTCCGAAATGGATGGACCGCCTTTATGGAGACTCCAGCCAGCTCCCAACCGTACAAATGGCTTGAGAATGCGTCTAAACCACCGGCAATTATTGGTGGAGTGGTTTGATTGTGCCCAACGATGTCTGCCTTGGAGCGTTTATCTAAAGGACACCCTGGGTCCTTAGATGTTTGAAATTCGCAGAGGCCATAGAAGGTCTGAATCACGTTTTTTTAGGCTCCATGAGCAAGAGCACCAGTGAAATCACGCAGCGATTAACAGAAAACTCTGAGCCCAAAGCTGAATAAAGAAGAGAATCAGCGCCTCAATACAGTCCCGCGATGAGACTGGGTGAATTACTGGGGTTTAAGACACTCAGACCCCCTTCAAAAGCAAAAGCTAGACCAAGCTCACAAACTACACTCACCGACGAGAAGCCGCAACTTACTTCAATTGTCCCATTATACCAGGACTTGTCCATTAGGCAGCGCGCATCTGTGTACTTAAAAAGCAACTAACAACAAAACTCAAATGCATGCGGTGGCAGTGAAAGATACAATCAATTAGTCATAGCGTGCATGTATATCGCCCAAGGGCCGCGAAAAAGCACAAACAAAGCGCATCCAGCGATGCCAGCCCTATATACTCGTATGTGCGTGGTTTTAACGGGGGTTCGCCATCGCGCAATACCAACATACACATCGACTTTCATCCTCGTTCGCAGAACGATTCAGCGACGACTTCCATTATAGGAGATTAATAAAATTATTCCCTACAACACTGTTGAATATGCTGGAAGCGGGGCCTTGTTACGAGTACATATACGCCGCACATGCAACGTTGGCCGAAACGTTGCAGGAAATTAACTCGAGAAAATAAATTTAGATTGAGCGTGAGCGTGAGCAAGAGAACGAACGCGTACTTATAATTGAATATGGGGGTGGGGTGGTATAGTGGCTGCGTGTCTATTCCGTGGTGTACATAGGGTTGATGCACTTTACACATCGTGCAGATGTGCGGCCATGTTTAGCTATATATACGTGCGGTATACGTCTGTTTGAGATGCGAGTATCTTGCAATGCGATTAGTAGTGCAACTGTGTAAAGTGCGATGTGCGAATTCGCTGCATGAGCCGATGGAGTGCAGCAGCAGCAGCTCTACGTTGTGCATGTAGAGTACTTGTAATGGAATTACAATTGATTATTGATGCACTGATAGCAGAGATGATGAAGATGAATAGACGTTCTTTTTGTTGGCGAATTTGCAAGTACTGCGAAAGAATAGGATGCTAATGGGTGTGTTGTAGCTGATTGGCTGCGGGGTGTGAGTTAAAGGCAGCTGTAGAAGGTATTTCCTATTCAAGTAGGGTCTACTTGAGTGTTTATTTGATTTTGTCTGTTTATAGAGAGCTGATGGGATGGAATCATTCAATTTTGTATGTATGTACGATCGGATGTTGAACATCTGAGATTGACTTGAGGGCAAATTGGCGCTTTTCGACCTGTTGAGGTCTGGCGTCATTAACTGGGTTTGTAGTCCATTGTAGTGTGCGAGTGTGTTGGTGAATATAATTTGAATTTATCTAACATTTGTCAATACGAATTTCTATGCAACAACTGTCACAACTGCAGTTGCTTTGACTTAAAAAGAATGACTCAGAGAGAAGTTTCACTTCACATTACATTACGTTTCGCTTTACAATAAAGAAAAAAAAGAATGGGAATTATAAGCGAACGCTAAAAGACAGAAGCAATATTGTTGTCTACTTATTTCTCCCTACGCTCTCGTTACTGTCCTTCTTTCTCATAGAGTAGCTTGCATCAAAATCGAATCACGGATAGCCTTTGTCCAAAAGATCTGTAGCTTAAAATACTTATAAATCATAGCCCCGTGAAGTATAGCTCCTCCTTTAGAGTAACAGGCGTACGGGGAAGCTAAACAAAGCATCATGGGACTGCAGGTGATTACCTAATTTGGCTTCAGTCAATGTGCGAAGACTCTACACCGACTTTGTTCGCGCAGGCTTCAGTGAGGAATGTGGCAATTGATGGACCATTTGCAACATTTGACAAAGTGCATATTTATTTATTTGTCACGCCAACTTAAGGCGTTAGTTGAGCCATAACCCCAAAATCATAAAAGAAAATAGCGTAGTGCCCTAAAATTCGACACATAGCCCTAAAATTTAAGTAAGAAATCGTCGAAAAGTTATGGTTTTGGGCAATAACAATAAGAGCCTTCCTAGCTATGATGACGGACATTTAAGGATCTCTGATGGCCAATGACCACAACCTAATTCCCCATTGGACAATTTCCCAATAGATTTTATAAGTCACAGATTGTTACGTGAGCTGATATACGTACAGAAAATAAACAAAATATTAAAAAAAAATTGCATTTCCCTATTTTTTTCTAATCGAAGAAGGGTCATTGGTTATCTGAGTCCACATTTCCTACAAGATCCTGCTTCAATTCAATTTAAGGTCTAACGGCATGTTTTGTTAAATAATTCAGACATTTTCAACTTTTGTCTAAAAATAGTCTTTACAAAACTTGTAGGAAATTTAATTCTCTACAGCTTTGGCCCTTAAAGTTTTTTTGCTTAAATCGGTGGTTTTCGACTTACATAAGCTCACATTCAGACCTACTACATTTATATAAAAGTGAACAAGATAATAACAAAATAAAATATAAGAAGTTGGTAAAAAAGGTCCGATTATCTTCTAACAACTAAATTTGACTTCGTTTTGGGGACGAATGGAGGGGACCTTCAATTTAATGCAGAGTCCGAATCGCTACATTGGGAAGCCATTTCATGACAGTTTTCGATGTTTGTCGCAAGAGGTTGCGCAGTGGAAAAAACTTAAGATGCTATTTGTGTATGACAACTGAGCCACTGCGCGCAAAAGGTTCCCGAGAGGTGGGGCAGTGGAAAAACTTCAAGGCCCTATTTGTGCTTTTACCGGGGATCGAACTTGAGATTAAAAGGTAATAGTGCGACAATAGTTTCCTACCCCTTCAAGATTTAAGTCGGAAAATATAAATCGCAGATGAAAAGTTTTAAGGACCAACATTTTAGAGAATAACATTTTCTACAATTTTCGCTAATAAATACATACCAATTTTAGCTATTTAGAGGTTGAAGATGATTTTAACTGGCCTAAGTCTCTATCAGACGGATACAATTTCCGAGCAATTATTTTCGACGGATTTAAATATTTTCAGGACAGAAATGGGAGTCACTGAAAGTTTCGCGGGACTCCACAAAATTATTGAGGGGCTTTTAAACAATTTTCCTTAAGAAAGAATCCATAAAGGTCTATACAAGATATACAAGTCCAATATAGCAGCGACCTGAATAAAAATTTCCCTGCACAGTACCTAACCGCACTACTTTCAAAATTCCTGTCTCTAAGAAAAACAACAACACCGCAGCTGATATCTGTAAGCTAAAATAAGCAGACCTTTCCAAGAAATTGATCAATATATTTGTCAATCATCAAAACACAAGGGAACTTTTCTGCAACAGATGGATTTCTCAAATGTTCGTAATAATTAAGGGATTGATCGGGGATAGATGTTCTATAACCCCTGTACTAGATTTTAGCGGCCTTTAACTAACTGACATTAGTGAAGGACAACATTCACCATTACAGTCAATAAAGTTCTTTCTTCTCGAAGAGGCTTGAAAGGTCGCTAACAATAAAGGTCGCTGACAAGAAAGTGTTCTTTGTTATCTTTGTCACAATCGTCGTTTATCTGAACCAAGTGACCCATGTATCAACTAATTTTCGACCCCCACAGCCTGATTTATTCAAAGAAGAAGATATGTTGCCGCAACATATTCCTGCAAAACATCAAGGCAAAACTAGCCAAAGCCAACAGACTCCCTTTTACTTATACATAGAAAAAAACTTAGCTCGTTGTGAAAGCAATATTGGTACACTGCTTAATCATCACGCCCGTCGAATGGCAGTACCACGATGACAACAACGATTAGGAGCTGTAGATTGAGCTCGTATGTATGAAAAGGAAGAAGAATTTCCCAATTTGCACAGGGCCAATTTCGGAGATTGCCTCTATGAAGACCTTAGAGCGACCTGTCTTCTATTGACGTTTGCAGTATCAGTATACAGAATCCAAATGACTTCATTGAACACTGCAACACGCAGCACTCAAGGAACGACTATTTGGTAGGTATACACAGAAAATTGCTTCAATCATCAGCTTTGCTCCGCACCAGTCTCCTTTCGCGCAGACGGACTTTCAGGGGCTATAAGGGTATATGCAGGAGGAAAGGCTGTTTACGGTCATTCTGTTTCTGCTCCGAAATCTGGGAAAAGCGCAAATACTTTCAGTCTCCTCCACCTGCTGAATGTCAGTTTTCAGCGAAATAACAAAAGTTGTGCCTTGGTGATGAGCATTTTGAAAAGCAAGTAACAGATTGATCAACATATTTTGTCAAAAGCCTCAGACTTGGCACAAGTAGCAACAAAGCGTTCCAGCAGATTAAAAATTAATTTCATAAATTGTTGCCAGTTTTAATTAGACGAAAGACGCCAATATTGCGCAGAATACTGTCAATATTAAGGACATTTATGCCCATAGGACGACGCCAAAAACTGGTGCCAAACAAAGCTTTCTTACGATATTTCTTTCATTAAAAAACATCAGTCTCAAATGTCATTCTGGTGCCAAAAGCATCGCATTCAACTTCACTCAGTTCAATTTTCACACAAGCTGCTGAAAGTCTTACAAGTTACAACCCATGAAGTGTCACTGTCGAAGCCGGCCAGTGTACCTACTCTCAAACCAACACGCATCGCAGAAGCCTTTCCGGTTCGATATGTAATAGTAATTACTGGCGAATTTCACTAATTGTGTAGAGTTAATTGCCCCATGGGATAATTCCCATCCTCTCCTTAGTCATATCACTTTACAGGCCAATCGCCAGCAGTCTAACTCCATAACTGTCACGCTTAATTGTCACTTGCAATTAGATATACAAAAAAAAACAGTAGAATCGAATTCCCTCCCAAATAAGTGGAAGCTACTTTTCTCCATTGTCATGTAACCGATGTGGTGGCATTATGTAATTGGCCTCCTCGAATTCCTTCGACCCGAATTGGTATCACAGAAGACACGCCGTCGTCATATTCCGATAGCTGTCCCTGTCACTGATGTGAAATGCCACAATAGGGCTGCCAGATTGATTGGCTGTCATCGTCAAATGCAAGCGCTTTAAATCGAACTCGCTTTAAATACCCATTTTCTCTGGGTATACGAGAGATGCTTTCCTCTTTCTTTTTACCGCCGTAATTCATGTTTGTACAAACAACATTGTTTGTCCGGAATTACTAAAAGAAAAAACGAGTACTAATGCCGCATTCATACTGGAAATATGGTAATAGCGAGGGGGAGGAAGAAAAACATGGCGGCAGCAGGGGTGCCGCGTTTTTGTTGTTTGTGCGCCCGGTTCGCGGAAACTTCCTCTGGCTGCAGAAAACAAGTTCGATGATTTCGAAACGAAAATCAATTCCAATTCGGAAAAGAGATGAGACGACGCGCGGCGAATGTGCCATGACATGCCAGATGAAGATGCAGAAACATTTCACAAAGTAGGAAAGTTGTTTATCTGACTTCATTTGGTTGCACAGTTTTTTCCTCTTTCTTTTTTCTGCCGTCTTTTTGTGCTCCTTTTTATGACGACACTTTTATTAAGTCTTGCACATGTCAATTCCAATAGCGACGACGACGACGAAGATGATGATGACAACGACTGTGACTTTGTGTACGTAGGTAGGTATAGTTACGCCATCATCATCGTTGTCGTCATTCGCACGATGTCAGTGTACGCAATATTTCTGGAGAACAGTGTTTTTGTTGGGAATCGGTCTTCGGTCCTCGGTCGTCGGGCGTTCACTTTGACGACTGACATGGAGAACAACAAAAAACAAAATTGAACACAACTTTCGTTCGGTTAAAGGAGCATCTACGACAGAGATAATGTCATTCAGAAACAAATCGCTTGAGGTGGGCGGGCGGCTGCTGCTGCTGCTGGGATTGAGATCAGAACGGGAATGTGTAAGGGAAATCACTCCAAGAATGTGATATCAAGTTTGGGGATTTTCGCCTTGGCTGTCTGCCTGTCTTTCGACTTTGACTCGGACAAAAAGAAAAAAGAAGAAACGAACTCAGTTCAGTTCATATGTCAAATGCACTTGGCACCAGCTCTCAGTGGCAGGGTCCCGTGGCCCCGTGTGTGTGTTCTCTGATCTCATTTCTCGCAGCTAGCTAGTGCAGTAGGTAGGAAATCAATTTGGATGGCATATGTAATGCTCAATAAGGCATTAAGGGCCATGGCGCAGAGGCACTCTGACTGACTTTGAGTACTGGAGATGTGGGTTTTGACTTGAGAACAAATATAACAAAAAAGCTGAGCAGATGATAGGGATTCGCTAAAAAGTCGGAAATTATTTAGCGGGAAGAGCGCACATAATTCTTCATCTTTTTTGACATCTTGTGGACACGACAGTGTCAAGAAATATGTTACAAAGAAGAAACTTTACCCCAACCCGTGAGAAGTAGATCGGCAATTGGTAGTTGGATGTACGAGTGACATGACAGTTGTAGGACGGCGCGGCGCCCAGATGAAATGAAGAGGGAAGAAACTAGTTCCATACTTCAAGTTGAAATTGTATCACCAACCTCAAGTTGCAATGATTTTACCCCTGGTTCCCAAACTGTATCCAAGTGGCTGTCAAGAGATCATGCCCCTTGGACAAGCCAAGGCATCTGGGGCAAAGAGCAGCGTAGATCTTTGCAGATAAGAGCAAACACCGAAACGATGTTCAACGAAAGTTACCTATTTCTAAGCTTACAGAGCAATGACATTAGAAAAAGAAGCCGGGCTTGAACAAAATTTGGGAACTGCTTCAAGAACGGCAGAGGGTGTCAAAATGGTGGACATAATCGGGCGGAAAAGCTTCACCAACCTTCCAATTGTGAATGCAATCATAGCATCAGCTATAGAGATGGAGGATATAGGCAGCTACCTGGTTAGAGAACACTTAGATAAATCTTTACAATTTCGGAATGCGCTGGTCCAGTAGTGGCAGCTGTACAAACTTTAACTGCGATCAAGCTCGTACAAAAAGTCAGTGCAACAGTTGGATTTGATGGCATAGCCGTCAAGTTTCTAAAAGAATATCCGAAGCAACGGCCTTTACGTTGCAGTTGAAAAAATGCAAAAATAAATGCTGCCAACCTCGGCAACCGTGGGGAAATGTGAAAGAGTTCGGGAATACCACATTTTTTCATTACTGAACGCCATTGGTTAGTTTTTATAAATTGTTAAAAGGCGAATAATTTGATTTGTTTGGTTAGTTAAACTATCTAAAGTTGATGTTCTATATACTAGAAACATATTAGGACAAACATGGTTGTGTATTTTCCGCTTTTGGATATCATTAACTTCGATTTCGTGTGTAAATTTTTCTTAAATAATGAAGAAAATTTGCTCAAATTTTTTTCATTTTCCCAACCAATCTACATTGTTAATTTTTCATAAACATTTTAAGCAAATGTGCACTTATTCCTAAAAAAAAATATTATCCACACGTAACGAACAATTTCAAATTAAACGGATAAAATTCTATGAACTCTGCCAGCAACTTTGCCCACAGCGGAAGTGTCTCATATCTCCTGGGAGTGTGTTGGTGAGCAGAATTTTTGAAGTTTCGTGACATTTGTCAATACGATTTCCAAACGAGAACACTCCATAAAAATATAGCTTGTAGGCTAAGTAACGGGAAATCGGCCGGAGTTGGTGTTCTCAGTATTGTCTCTGGTTGAACGTTCATAATCACTTGATTTACATGTCGCACTCAACTTATTGTTCTGATTGGAGTCCTGCTTGTCCTGTTTTACCCATCGCCTCACATCGAAACCAACTTTGGCCGAAGGGGCCGATTTCTACTTCCTTAAATAAACATTACGTAGGCGTAGTGGCTTAGTGGTTAGTGTGTTGGACTACTAAGCGAGAAGTCCCGGGTTCGGATTCCGAAAAAAAAAAAAAAAAATTCCACCTCTCGCGAACGCCTGGCAAACATCCGAGAGTATAACTGTCATAAAAGAGCCTGTCAATTAGCCGATTGGACTCCGGATACAATTTAAGACCACTTCCATTCGTATTTAATCTGGTTATAAAATTTTAGAAGTTTCAACCAATCGAGAGAAGGCAGCAGGTATCCGGTGAACCCAAACCTTATCTGTCTCAGAGCTGTGGCACTCTTATTCGATCAAGACCTGATGCACAAAGAGATTACTCAAAGGAAATGATCCAACACTGAAACAACATCGCACACAGTCCTTCACGTAAGATTCTCAAGGCAGACTGCAAGTTCTTAGATCAACGACTAGAAGCAGTATTCGCCCAAAAGGCCACCGAGTGTAAAACGGCTACTCGGCTGAAATATCTAGTCGCCAATCGAGAAAGAGAGTAGGGATTTTTGGCCTCTATATGGAGGTTTAGCGGATATACGATGATTACCAACAAAAAAAAACTGACAAAATCTATTCCGTGCCAAAAATAGTGTTTTTTTTTTGTACCTATCGACCTTGCACACCCTTCATTTTCAACACAAGGCTTTCTGTAGCTTCTCTCTACAGATGCTGTCATAAGCGGATTTGAAATCGGTGAAAAGATGGTGAGCATCGATTTGGACTTTTTTGGGCTTTTTACCCGAATCTGCCAAATTGGATCGATAACGGTGGACTTTCCTAGCCTTAAACAGCACTGACAGGAGTTTTCTTTTTTTTTTAAACCGGGCAAACGACGCTAAGGTTCCAATCATCAGGTGTGCATTCGTCTAACCAAGTCTTAAGAGACGAGCCGGGTGAAGCGTTCTGCCAACTCCTTTAAAAACCTCTTCAGGGAAAAACTCCAGGCACACCAGGCGCCCTTCTTCGTATCTCGTGCCGAAAGCAATTTTTTTTTTGAAAACGAACGTTTTGTAGTCTCTATTTATTTGGATTTAGAATTCCAAAAGTGCAATTGAAAGTACAGTAAAAACTCTTTTATCCAGAATGCTTGGGACCGACAGTGTTCCGGATAATCGATTTTTCCGGATATTAGAGGTTAAGAGATTTGGTGAAGGAAAACAAAACTATAAGTCTGCCTTTTAGTCTAGACGACAAACGGTAAACTTATTTTTCAGACTAAAACGCAGACGGCAAATTTGTTTTCCTTTTCAGGCACGCATTCTTGTGCAAATCGCAACATGCTTGAACATTTACATGCTTGTGTAAAATCATCAGCACACAGCATTGCGGATATTAGAGGTTTCTCCGGATAGTAGAGTGTAGATTTCACAAATATTTTCTTAAAAAATTCCGGATATTAGAGGTTGCCGGTTATTGGAGTTCCGGTTAAAAGAGTTTTTACTGTATTTGATTTTATTTTTTTTTCATTTCGAAAGTATTACGGAGAAACTATTTAAAAGCGGAACGGAAAGCAATTTCGAATAGGACTAACTTTCGGAACGAAATAGAGAGTAGGGCTGCAGGGCTTTGGGTCGTAAGCTTGGATATTTCTATCCTAAAGTACTCCGTGGTGATCAGATGGACGGGAGTTTTGTATATCGTCTTCGAGATTCTGGTCTTCTTCATCGTTACAGAAATAGCTTTTCGACAACTCCAGCGACTGTGAATTTTGAATAGTTCCGCTTAATTTTAAAATACTGCGGATAGGTCAAAAACGCTGTATTTTAACAAAATTAAAGCTACCAAAATCAAAGTTTCTGTTCGTCAATGTCAAGCAAAGTTCATGTGATCAAGTTTGATTGGAAGTTCTGCGACTTTTGACACCATCAGCATTCCCAAAACGTTAAAAAAATTAGCTACATGTTTTTTTTTTTTTTTTTTCGAACCGATTACGGCGATATTTCTAAACCGATATTTATGAAATATGAACCACATGATGGGCGAATGTTCTAGTATTTTTCCCTAGAACGCATTCAAATTTCAACCACTGGCAGCCCTTCTCGCACCTAAAATCTTGCATTCGAAAACAAAACAAAAAACCTATCCCCAAATCACAGGACGCCCAATTCTCTGCCTCACAAACTTCAAATGACAACCGTGCAGCCACCCATTTTCGCTTAATTTAATGCAAAATCAATGACTAACAGCAGCCCCGGGTCAATTTAGGGGTTGACTGTCACAAGTCAATTGATTTTCAAAACAATTGTCAGCCACACAAGAACATTACTTTCTGGACGTCAGTCTTAGATATCGAAAACTATGACAAATGGCTCCACATTCACATCCAAATGTCATTCGTTCTCGGTCTGTATGTCTCGCCTCAAGTTTTAGTTACGAGCAACATATTCATATGTATGGTGACCCGAGAAGAACTGCCTTTGTGTTTCGTTGTGTCTTCCTCTACTTGGAAGTGATTCCTGGCAAGCCGATTAAAATGCTCTTTTGTATAACTTTCTCGAGCGAGATTGTTGTTGTTTTGCTAACTTTTTTAAATAAAGTCGTGTACACAATGTTGTTGCTATTCGCATTAGATTCCTTTTGTTGCTGTTTGTGGCTCGGCTCAAGGTCTCAGCATCGTCTGGTGCTTTGTTCTGGCATATATACGATTTGCAGATAGCGACGCTTTGAGCTTTTTTTGTTTCTATTTATTCCCTCAAGTCTTGAATCATCATCTGGGATTAAGTGAGCATTTGTTCGAGGGCCTAAGTCATGGCTCATTTATTTATCCAGGAAGTTGCACTTACTCTACATGCGACATGCAGTATCCCGCACTAAACCCATATGTGCAATGTGGATTGAGGCACAAAATGCACACAATCATCCTCTGATTGCTTATTGATGATGGATGACTGATGATGATGATGATGATGATGATGATGAGAACGACAACGGCGACGACGGCGATGATGATGATGATGACATTGGCGGCGCCTAATTGGGCTTTCACATCGATAGATGTGATTGGGATTAACCGATGTCTCCTCCAGCAGGTGGTTCGTGTTGGTGTATCATTCAGTCGAGTGCATCAACGACGCTACGTTGAATAAGTGCAAAGTGTTGACATGAAATGTTGCAATTACGCGCGAAGGTGCGATATGCCTGTACTGAAAGCTGAATGGGATGCGACAACATCAACAGAAAAAAAAAACATATTACGCCTTCTAAATGGATGCTAATTCGAGAGTCAAGTAGGGCATGACATTTCGAAGAGCCCTGCATCGGGTGCGAGTGTTCAAAACAAACGCGCATAATGAGCAGGCTCACTTGCTGATTTTACATTGAGGTTTGAAAGCACCAACTCTAAGCTGAAGCACCCGCGCATTGGGGTCGAATTGGAGCGTCATTAAGCAGGAAATGCACGGCGGAATTTGTGATTTTACTTCGAAGGGAAAGTGTATATAAGTCCAGGTCATTACTGACTTTATTTTAGTAGCTCTTTGGACCGCATGAGTCAGTCGGAAACTATAGAGCTATGAATCACTACAAAATTCTTCAGATTGTTCAAAGAAACGGTGAATAGCCCTCGCTGCTTATAGACCTTTTTGAGAACAAATGTGGTAGTCTCAAGGTGAAGAAGAAGGAGCACACAACGATGTTTTTTGGGGCAAATAAGTCATTTGAATTGTCGAACCTAGTCAGCTACCATGTAAGGTGCAATAGGCTCCTTTGAGAAGCGGCAGTACCAGAGCCCCTTGAAGGCTTTCCCGCTTCAAAATCTATAATCAACCCTGTACCGCTGCATGGTGTATTGAAGCTTGTATGTTCCGAAGAGCAAAATTAAGAACGCCTCTCAAGACAGTATAATCTCATTTGTTTGTCAGACGTTCATGAAAAGTGGAGCAGTAAAAAAAAAAATTCTGGGAATTGAACCAGTACCGAGCCCATTCAAGTACTACTCTGACCTGGACAAAACATGGGAAAACGAGTCTGCTTCGTCTACAACTGTGTGGAATCCGCTTTGAGTCTAAATGTTCTGATGAGATCTTCCTCCTTGTTTCCCAAAAATAGAAATTCACTCAGACGAATGTTTGGAAGTATACGAACCTGTTGCACCAAAAATTTATTTTTAATTTTTTAGGCACCTCAGCCTAGACCGGTGCAGCATATGGAAGTATTGAGCTGACCACTTTTGACAGCAAAATCCTAGTGTCGTATTCAGGGCTACCGATTTCTCGTGGCTGTCATCAAGTCGATATCGTCAGCCGGTCACCTTAACTCCTTGAGGCAGTGTTAGTCGCATAATTCCGTCGTTCATTATGTTCAACATGGGTGGCCCAAATACCGAGCCGAGTGGTACTCCGGTGATAACTTTGTCGTCGTCAGTCTGGTACCTCAGGGCCCCCTGTTTTTAAAGAAGTTTGTAGTTATATTCGGTCCATTCTGGCCCAGGGATCTCCCAATGCATGACCAGCTCGCTACCGCGGAATATGTCTTCGTCCATAGCTCTCGATCTTTTCTGTTGGAGTTTCAAAGGGTTAGAGAAGACGTCTCCGAAAGCACCTTTGCAATAGAAAGGTCCATTCGCTTTCAATCGGATCGATGTCTTTTTGCATGCTTCATAAAGTTCTTTTGGGGCCATGCAGCGATATTTTCTGAGCCTTTCTTCTTTGTGGTTATGATCAAAATACACGTCCATGTGCTACTATTGCCCTCAGCCCTGTTATATTGTTTGAGGATACCTATTTCCACTTTTTCAGCAGGATCCCCCGGCGTCTAGGGATGCTCCATGTTAGGGTTGTTTAAACCTTCTCGCTTGATCTCTTTAAGAGCTCTTCTCGAGATCCGGGCTTCCCCTGGATTGCTGCGACCTCCTTCGATACTTTCCTTTAAGGCTGCTGCCACGCAGTAAGCGATTGAGCAACGTCGCAAGGTCTCCACTGCTGAATGTAAAGTCGAAACTGATATCATTTTTTCGAAAGCATATTTATCGAGGTAGGCGTCGTCCGCTGTAGTTTTGGGTCGCTGTCAGGCTTTTTCTTTGTGGGTGATAAATTGAATCGACTGGTGGCACCATTTTCTATGTTGTTTTTCTTATTTTTTTAACTTTTGGGAGTTTCAACTTGACACCACTGGCGCAGTGGGAACCTTCCCAGGTTATTCGTCATTTTGTTTTCAGCAAAAGTGATTTACTTTCTGGAATGATTATTAAAATGTACGAGTATCTAAGAGGTTTAGACTTCAAGAAATGGCGCTAAAAAAATGTTGGATTCATCCGTCCGTTAGTTTAATGCTTCAAGTGAAATTGGCTACTTAAATTGCAATCACAAAGCTAGCTGGCACATACAGCAGAAGAACTACGATAGACCAACCTTACAGTTTAGATGCGAAATGACGGAACAGCCCGCGATTTTCATTGTTGAAGACAGCCAACGTTTTCACATCTTTTCTAAGGGCGATTTTCTGTCTAACAGAAGTGGTCTAACAATCGAAACAATCTACCAAAGCGGTCTCTGATCTCCATACGCACTACATCAAAGACCACCAGCTATCTAAACATTTGAATAACTCTCAAGCTCATTCCCACTAAGCCTTATCTATAAATTCCGAGCCGCACGTATAAATCATTTCAAAAATCGAACGGCAATAGGCAATTTATGTCAAATGCGATTATAACGTCAAAATTAAGACCACCGTAACTACTCTCTGTCTGCTTCCCTGACTCTTCGGCCCATTTAACTGACGCTACTACCACTTGTCGCCACTCATTCATCAGCCGAGGAATATATTTTGTGGCAATCAATACGAAACGACAATAAAATAACGCAGCCAACGTAGCATGAATGCATAATTGCTAATTAATGCTTTCGACACAGTGAGAGAGAGAGAGAGAGGGATCGCTCATATAGACAAACGTATGCGTTAATTAGAACGTTGGCAGTGACATGCTGTAGCCACCGCACGATATATCGCCTTCTTTGGAACATGCCAATATACCATATATACCGATAGTATAAAGTATACCCAACATCGGGTCACATCTTATGGTTTTCGCCTCTAATGGACTTTGAGTATGTGTCAAAACAATTGCCATAACTTTGTTGACAATCGCGGACTTTCAGGTTTCAGGTGCTTTACGAGCTTGCTTTGCTGACTGTGTATATCTATTTACCGATTCATGTGCAAGACTTTCATCATCGAGCGCGCACGTTCAGCGTCTCGCAGATTTACCCTCTGCCGCCATACACGAGTAGGTATATGTAGATGGGGTCTTGCTGTCACAGAAACGAAAACGAGTTGGTGGCTGGGACTCCCTTGGAAATGAGTGTCATTTCCGTTCTGCGATCAACATGTACAAGACTGAGTATACGTACACAAAGGGCCCAACCTCGTCGTCGTCGTCGTGTACTTTAACATTGTTTATTAATGTAGCCGGGAGTTTCGTTCCTTGTGGAAGCAATTACCGTGGCGGGAATCTTAATGACTGAGTCAGCATGACCGTGTTCAACTTGCGTTGACCCCAAACAAGGAACGCGTGTGTATTTTTATGGAGTTCATCGGCCGTTTCCGCTGTCGCAATCACGCCCACGAGGAGGCCATCAGTAAATTAGAGACCAAACGACACAAGTGCTTTCAAAACATCTGTGATCTGCATCTTTGTAGCCGATCTGCATCAATTCTGAACTGGTGAGCGCTTGTGATGTGATGCAGGCCATGTCGACAGACTACCTTGGCGGCAGTGCCATTGCTAGATAGACTGCTGTAGCTGTAGACAGCTAAAAGGCAAACTCGTTTTTGTAAATAAATACGAGTGTAAACAAAGTCTGTTGTGCACGCACCGAACATGCATGCGGCGGCAAGGCAGAAGTGCGAACACGTATTTCATTGATACCGTTGCCTAAATAGATAAAACTTAGATAATTGCGTTTTTTTTTTTACTTTTATTTTTTAACGCGATATCGCACTGTGTTGTGAGTGTAAACAAGGGGAGTGTTTTATTCACTTTCATTGTAAGACTCATCAAAGCTTGCAGGTGCAGAGGAAGGGTGGAGAAAATGGACAGGCGTTGTATGTCGAAGGATGCCTAGAAAATACGTCGACTTTTGTCTTCACTTTATTGACCGAAGGTCGGGCAAATGTCATTGGGGTTCTAGTGGAGATTCGGATTTTTTTTTCTTTTGAACAGCTAGAAGCTCCAGCGACACAAAAGCGCAACTAATTAATGGAAATACTTATTTAACCATAGTTACTCTCCGTAGGAAAACACTGCATTCCTGTACAAGTTACAGACAGTCACAGGTGGAAAACACTCCCATAAAGTAGACGTGGCAATGAGCGAAATAGCCTAGAGCGTTATCGTGCCTTAAAAGGTTGATTTTGCTTTTTAGATGGTTGAAACTACGCAAAAAGAAAATTGCTACCGCTTGATATTAAGCCACATAATCGCGTTGGTAGCAGTTATAGGATAAAAGCAGTTTTCGTGTTAGTATTGCTACACCTAAATGGCCTACTTGGAAAAAGACCAGGCGAATCCAACTTTAACAGTAGAATTATTGAAGATTCTTTTAAGCAAGTGTGAAAGTCCAGGCCCCTCTTCTAAATTGAGGAACTCTGTCAAATAGTTAACTACCGGTTATTTGTCCATTACGGTGTCCAGACGCAGAATCAAATTGCTGAGAAAAGTTTTGTTTAATTTTTTTCAATCTTAGGGTTATGGTTCTTAAAGTTTCTGACAATATTTGTGAAGACTTTCTCTAAAAGTCTGTTATGTGAAGGCTTCTACAGAGCTCAATAGCTACTGTCGAAAATACAAAACTCGGTTTCATATGGAGTTCGTCAGTTGTAGGAGCATATTTCCAACAACAAGGTGTTTGCAACTATAGCATGACATGTCCCAAATATTTAAACCGAATGGTAGCACTCCCTAGAGGGCCAAAGAAAGGCTTAAGCGAAAGACTACTCACAGAAAAAAAACAAAAATTAAGCTTCTTGAAGATTGAAAAGTATTTGCAGCACCTTACTGACAAATGTTTCTTAAAGTGCCAATAGTGATCACCGCGGGACATCTTAAGGTTGTCTGTCAGAAATCGTTTTAATCAAAGTGCACTCCTGAGCTATGCGATATCCCTAGCTGTCAATTATTCTGCAGACGGAAAAGTCGCCCCCACAATTTATAAAGTGCTTGCTATTTTATATGGGATCCGGTCGAAATTCTGCTTTGCAAAATTCGGTCTTCTCACACAAAAATTATGCTTAACGAAATTATGCTTTTTTAATTCTGCTTTTCAAATTTAAAGCAAAAAAGTTCTGCTTATTCAGATTTTTTTCAATTAAAAAATGTAAACGACGAAAAAAAAATTTTAATTTATAAAACATTAAACACATTATTTAGGTATACTTTTAATTTTTAAATAAAAATAAAATAAAAATTAAAAAGAAACAAGAAAAATTGATTAAATTTTGACAAAAAAATTTAATAAGAAAAACAATATCGACAATCGACTCGGTAGGATCTTCGAATACTCTAAAAACGTTTTCCAGATTTAGGAGGTTCGTTGTTATTGCTGTTACGACTTTTCCTTAATTTTCCTAAAAAATATCAATAGCAGTGTCACTTTCGCATTTCTATAATAAAATTAAAATAAAATCGTATTTTTAAAAAATACACACATTTTTTTTTTTTTCCCAGTAGGAAATAATTTTATTTAAAAACGCAGAATTTTAACCCATCCAGAATTTTGACTTCAACCCATTAAATATACCTACATAGTTTCAAGTCACAAATCGCTTATAACTGCCATGTTTAGGGTTTTAAAAAAATATCTTTCGTTTTGTTTTTTAGTGGGTGCCACACGCCTTTTTTCAAAAACGTTCATATTTTGCCAAATGCTTCGAAAAGGCAAAATAAATTTCTCATTCCCAAATTTCAATGAAAGATCTGACGTACTTATGTAAAGATATAATATTTTAAATGAGTTTATTGTATGGGATTTTATTTGCAAAAATTCGCAAAAAATCAGATTTTAAAAAGCAGAAGTGAATTTCTCTTTTTAAATAAGAAAGACAAGCAATATAGCTGTGCTGTGAGTAACAGCAAGTTAAAGATAGAAAAGTCACAAACAAATTATAAAAGAGGTCAAAGCACTTCCAAAAAGTAGGCATGGCAGTGAAAGACTAAAGCCTTATTAGAGTCTGAGGAAACTTTTCAACTTTCACTGTGCAGTTCTTTCTGGGACAATGGACAAAGGCCAATCTTCAGTTTTATTAGTTAGATGGTTAAGACAACCAAGGTTTAAGTATTCAAATTCACCTAAATGCGTTAAGAACTCTTTACCCGTCCTTAACGTTAGATGAAATAGACATACCGCACCACACTTTTTACCATCTAGAACGACACCGACACCAAGACATTTAAACTACATGTATAAATAGCTTATGTAAACCAGGTATGAGGGAGGACTCTCATAGAACCGTAGGCCCATCGCGCTGCCGAACGAAAGGAGGTCTGTCTTTTCAAAGATCCATAAACTTATTTTTGTATCACGAAAAAGAGGAAATTCCCCGAATTTTTTTGAGAATCATCTAAACTACAGGACAACTAATCCACACGAAATTTAAATACAAAGTAACGATAATGACAGCCTGATAAAAGTCGATGAGTTGTAATGGTTGTATAAAGATACTCAGCAAGTATATTAAAGTCTTTTATCTAGTTTAATGAAATTTTCGCAAGGCTTACCAGCTAAACATAAATGAGTATATTGTTCTAGAGATATCCAAGAACTTACCTTAAAAGAAGAAGAAAAATCATGAATTAGTTAAATATCTTACTTTGCATGTGTTTAATTTTAGAAGTAAAAAATTAAATTTAAATCAACAAAATGCTACAATTACAGTCTTTCCACTCTTTGTGTGGACAAAACCAAGTTAAGCCAAAAGGAACGATCATCTTAAGGGTGACTTTCATGGCAATAATGGCTGCTGATGATTGCATAAAGGAAGCAGGTTGAGGATAGCCCCAATTCCGGCGCTGGTAGCATCGATAAGAGCTAGTCTTTGAACTTGGCACTGTCTTGCTAGTTTCGGAGGTCTATATATCGTTTTGACGGCGAAAATCGTCTGAAAGTTGCGGGATTGGAATTACTTTGGGCTCATTGGTTAATTTGCTGAACTACTGAGCGAGGGCATTTAGACTCGATCCCCAAAAAAACTAAAATTACATCTGAAGATACTTTTACACTGCGAAAGTCTGGCAAACATCCAAGTGTATTACTGTCTTAAGAAATCTTCTTAATTCAGCTATTTCGACTCAGCATATACATTTTTAGGTCCACACTGAACCAAATCGCGTTGTCATATTGACGGAAATATTTTGTTAATCATTGAAGAATCTATTATTCAGATCGACAATTTTTCATAATATTTTTCGTGTTATTGAGGATTTAATATTCAAATTAAATAACATTTCTTTAATTGCTGTCCGATTTCGTATTGTATTCAAACCAATGAAATTTTGTCATATTAACAAAATGAAGTAGTTAACAAAACGGTAACCTGTTCGTGATATTGACGAAAATATGTTGATAATTTTTAAACGAATCAGTTATTCAAATTAACACTTTTCCATAATGTCTTCATATTGAAGATTAAATATTCAAAATCAGTTAAGTTTCTTCAAATGCTGCTCTATTTATTATATTATTCAAGCGGATGAATTTATTTTCAAATTAAGGCAAAAATAGTTTAGGAATTTTTGAAGAATCAGTTATTCAAATTAACAATTGTTTATCAAATCTCTTCAATTTGAATACATTTCTTAAAATGGAGGAAAGCGTTTTCTTTAAATTGAAAAAGTTAATCAATTTGAAGAAGTTTCATTAAAATATATATGTTTATTGTTGTGTTCGAAGTGAAAACTTTTATTCTTGTTAATGAAGTGGTGCAGTGCGGATTAATAGTATCGTGTTCGTGTCAAGCTAAACAAATAAATAGGTAAGTAAAAAATGTTTGTCCAAAAAACATTCGAATATGCAGTACCTAATGATTTTGTTTCATTTCAGATGGTCGCTGCTGTGTAATTAATAATTATAAATCGATTAAAAACTTTAAATTATAAATTATTTATTGTTATCTTAATTACTCTTTTATTATTATAATTATTATAAGTTGTTTGTAAACTTTAAATTTATTTATTATTTGAAGATTTTATTTGAAGCAAAAAAAACATGAAATTTAAGAATATTTCATCAATTTCAACAAAAACTTATTTGTGGAATAAAAAAATATTTGTCAGATTGACAAAAAAAAAGTAAGCTAAGCATATACCAAAGAAAAATCATTAATTTAAAGAAAACGATTCATCATATTGAAGAAATAGACGTAGAATTGCTGGAAAATTATTCAGCTTGAATAAAGTAAGGAGTTAAAAGGAATATTAGTTTTTCAATTCAAAAAAAAATCGTTATATTGAAGAAGCGTTCATTAAACTAAAAGTCGAATTGAATAACATTTGAAGTTAAATTGAAGAATCAGAATTTTTGTGGAATTAGCACCACAATGAAAAATTTTATGCATTTCATCAAAATGACAATATTTCTTATAAGGGTGATTTTTTAAGAGGTTTAGAACTTTTTTAAAAAAAAAACACAAAAAATTCGAAAAAATGAATGAAATATTTATTTGAATCGATAGTTTGAACCTTGCAATTTAATGTTTAAAGATAATTTCATGCAAATGTTGACCGCGGCTGCGTCTCAGGTAGCCCATCCGCTGAGTCCAATTTTGGCATACTCTTTCACACATATCGGCCGGTATCTCACGAATGAATGCATGGATGTTGGCTTCCAGTGCGTCAATCGAAGCGGGCTTGTCCCTATACACATTAGCCTTGGCATACCCCCACAAAAAATAATCTAATGGTGTCAAATCGCACGATCTAGGCGGCCAATTGACCGGCCCGAAACGTGAAATTAACTGTTCACCAAACTCGCCTCGCAATTGCGCCATTGTTTCGCGTGCTGTGTGGCATGTGGCACCGTCTTGTTGAAACCACATATCATGCAAGTCAAGAACTTCCATTTCGGGCAAAAAAAAGTTTGTTATCATCGCTCGGTAGCGTTCACCATTGACAGTAACGCTGCGATTCGCATCATCTTTGAAGAAATATGGCCCAATAATGCCGCCGGCCCATAAACCGCACCAAACAGTGGCTTTTTCGGGATGCATTGGTAGCTGTTGCAATGCTTCTGGCTGATCTTCACTCCAAATGCGGCAATTTTGCTTATTTACGTACCCATTCAACCAAAAATGAGCCTCATCGCTGAACACAATTTTTTGATAAAAAAGCGGATCCTCGGCCAGCTTTCCAAGAGCCCATTCACCAAAAATTCGGCGTTGTGGTAGGTCGGCTGGCTTTAGTTCTTGCACCAGCTGTATCTTAAAAGGCTTTACGCCCAAATCCTTCCGCAAAATTTTCCACGTAGTGCTGTAACAAAGGCCTAACTGCTGGGAACGGCGCCGAATCGACATTTCGCGGTCTTCTGTCACAGTAGCTGATACGGCCGCAATATTTTCTTCACTACGCACAGTACGTAAACGTGTTGGTGGTTTAATGTCCAACAAAGTAAATTTGGTGCGAAATTTGGTCACAATCTTCCGAATAGACTGCTCAGAAGGTCGAGAATGCCGATCATAAAATGGAAGCAGCGCGCGATGAACATTTCGAACCGAGCACGAATTTTGATAGTAAAATTCAATAATTTGCAAGCGTTGTTCATTTGTAAGACGATCCATGGTTAAATTGCAAACCAAACTGAAGCTGTTTGACAGTGACACAAGGTACTAAACACACGTCAGCTGTCAAAACCAGTGTTGCCAAAACCAAACCAGCTAAAAAATCACCCTTTTATTAAAACAACGGACAGGAGTTGTTGACCGTATATGTATTGATCACCGTTTCTTCAAATCTACATGCTTTTTTATCAATATGACTACTAAATTTGGTTCAGTGGTGATTTGAATGGAATGGTTTTTACTAGAAATACGTTCGGCAAGCTGCGCGAGTTGCACTCGTAACTCCACCTTTTATTTTCACCGACCAGTTTCATACACGTCAGCAACACTCTTTGAGAATTTATGGCATCGAGTAGAAACAGCGGCACTAGCAATTTCTGTTTGCAAATTGCATTCCAATTTCATTCAATTATTTCTTGACAGTACAAATTTCCAAAGAAACAGCTTGGTTGGAAATATACACCCATTTCAAACAACAGCACTTATTCATCATTAGACATTAGACTTATCAAGTGATGGTTTGAGAATTTAAATTATGACAGTCAATATATTCCTCGTGGTAAGGAACTTCTGTTTTTCCCCTGTCAGAAGGTGAACTTCCCTTTTCAACATCAGTTGACCAAAGACTTTGGAATAGAAATTCTATTTCCGTAGATATTTTGTTTGTGTCATCACTCGTAAGCCACTTTTTGTAAACTACCGTTCCTATTTTTAGGAGAGCATATTTCAAACCATTGACCCTGACTTGGCACATACTCGGTCATACTCTCAGCCATTCGGACCCCAATTGAATTGGCTGAGAATTGGGTCCATCATTAAGTTTTGTTTAATTTGTCAATTGATGCTGACTGTACACGCTGTGTGTTGGATACTACGAATCTGATTGTTGTTTTGTATCATTCCCGTCACTGGCGTCGACAATCCACTGATTATTATTATTATTACAGTTTTCTATTTACAGTGACGGCGTTTATACTGTTTTTTTTTTTGTTTCTGTCTGAAAGCTCGATCGGTTTATTTTTCAATTAATAGCACAATAATTTCTCTCCGTTTGTCTTATGACTAATCCCCGTCTCAATTACACCCATACATTGTTCTCTGTTTCCGTCAACGTTATATTGAGTCATAGAGCCGTTTAAGCTTAGTTAGTTTTGGGCAATGTCACGTTTTTCACGAAATCGTACTTCGCAATTTCGATGGACAAGTGGTAACTGGATTACTGCACACGCCTACGTTGTGCATTTGAAAAAACACGATGCATGTGCCTAATAAGGAAGAAAAGATAAAACCTGACCGCAACGCACACAAAAGCGAAACACGAAAAGCCCCCAAAAAGTGGGTAATGTCTCGTATTCAATAAAACCGAAGAGCTTCCCACATAAAAACCACGCATGGATACTAATTTTTGAAATCCCATTCGAGTTGGCACATAAAACTCCTTGTTTATATTCAATATAGCTCATAAAACATAATTCAAACGTTATCTGTAGTTTGTGTCATTTGCATGTTGCTTTGATGTTGCGGGTGCGATCACTCGCACTCAATCAAATAATGTTTAGCACCCCCATTTGCGTTTATCACTTAATGAGTAAAAAAATAGTTTCAGGATGAGGAATGCGATCGAGGAGGAAGATCATTTTATTTTAGGTGAGGTAAAGTCTGGTGGTGGTTGGCCGATCACGATTTACAGAATGTAAGTGGTGGTAGAAAAATCCTGCCAATCGAAAAGCCGGTCATACGTATGAGGATCGAAATTTATGAAGGCTCCATTTAAGCATCTGACACCCTACCCCCGGGAACTTTGATTTTGTTCCCGTTTCATTATATTTCCCTACATTGTTCGACACATGGTCAAATATTTGACCGGAGCTCGAGTCATATGCCTGTTTGACAGCTAATATTTATTTTGTTTGAAGGAAAACACAAGCTGTATAGCTAGTTCATTGACTTATTATATATGGACTGCTAGTAGCCAACTTCACCCATGTTTCAAAAATACAGAGCCCTACTGTTTTACAGCGGAAAACAAAATAAACTTCAAGCGAACAAATTTACTTTCAATACAAATTTGCATCTAGTAAACCTATGCATTGAGAAAGTGAGAACTAATGTAGGATTGGTTGGTGTTTTCTTTTTTATTTACTTACCAAAAGATGTTTCTATATTTTACCTAGACTAAGGCTACTACTTACCTACCTACTTAGTTCCGTAATTTATATTCGACTAGTGTTATCTGAATTTAATCAAACCCTTAACACAAACCAAACGAAAACAAGTGAACAGCTACCTATATGCCCATAAAAGCAAGAGAATTGGTGGCCGGCCATTAGCAACATGCTTTTTTGTAGTTAACAAGCATTTACAGACAGGGATTGAAATTGTAAAACAACAATGTATGTAAACATATGAGTTTTGGGGGGTAGACGTACAAAATCTCTTGAAGTACATTCTTCTCTGTCCGATAGCATTAACTGTCCTGGGAGAGCTTCGCAATTTAGCCGTTCGGACTTAAATAAATAATGCATAAAGTAATTATAGGTCCCTTCCATTCGTCACAAAAATAAAGACACACAAAACGAATGGTTGTAAGAAACTAGGCCTGGGGTACCTATACATGAATCTGTTGCGCTAAATATTTATTTATTTATTTATTTAATTAGTATCTTTAGCTGTGTTTTATTATCAGCTATGACGCATATAGATCATCGATTTACATGCACTTACAACAACAGCACACGATCCTGCTTCTCATCGAGATCACGAATCATGATCTGAAAATTATTTCTACTATTTCCGACTAGGTGGCTTGTTTTATTTTTAAACGTTGGTGTGCCTGTAAACGATAGCCACACAATCACGTTGCCAGACTAAAAAATGTACGATCTGGAACAAATGTGTTCATGTCCCAGCCATCTTAGACGACTGGATGTACCAATTTTTGACCAGATTGACGTGGCCTAAGGCTATAGATGAATCGCCTTCAGCATGGTACACGGACGTTTGAAAAATGCCAACTGGTCTTGGAGTAAAGGTCAGTGGACTTCACAATATTTTAAACTCAGTGGGACATACGACAACGATTTTTCAAGCTAAAGTCAATGCAGGACATGCAAGAGTCTTCACTGGTTGAATTGTTAAATCAACTCTGGCTGCTCTATCTTTAAATCATTTTCACAAAATCAGCAAAAGATCCACGACTCTGCATAGGAGACCCAGAAACCGCACCCTAAGTGGATGCCGGGCAATCGCCCAAAGAAGACTAGAACGCCTTGGCAGAAGCTAAGAATAGCCTCAAGACATCAAGACTCATTAGCGAGTCTTTGGGACCTTGAGTAAAACGCATGACAAAAGTCCTACAAACAGATCTACGGTTTTATGCTGAATCGTCTGAATGGAGAAACTTTTTTAGGAGAGTTATACCCTCGGATAACATTCAGACACTCGTCAGAGGTGGCGCAGTGAAAAGAGCCCTCACATGTGACTTGTATGTTTTCCGGGGGTTTAATCTGAAACCCCTTGCTCAGTAGTCTAGCAGACTAACCTTTGGTTGTCGTCGAAACCACAAACCTCCGAATCTAGAGCAAGTCAGTGCAAAGTTCAAAGACTAACACCACCATAGCAACGAGAACACCTTTAACCGCCTAGCTGAAGGCTATATACTCAATCTGCTATACAACCGTCGGCAACCTTTAGTGCCATAAGAGTCATATCTTAAAAGTTCGTCCCTTTGAAGCTTAACTTGTTTTTTTTACGCACAAAAGTATAAATGAAGAAAAACTTAAATTATACCCAATGTTTATGAAACAAGTCGAACCTATAATTTGGCCATGCACTGTTACAGACTACAGCGCGCTATACTTAGAATTTACAGGAACCTTTTCAGAGTCTAAAGCAGGAGAGGAGAATCGGGAGGCGACCTTATGCCTATAATACGGATGGAAAATGCATATATCTACCAAGGTAGGGTCAAGACCAGGAGCCTTATTCGCGCATGTCAACATCAATATGCCGCCCGGACCATATCATTGTCTTTCAAGTCGAGGTAACGGCAGCGACAAGAGCCTGCAAAAGGTATAACCCTCTCTAGCGACTGCTAGGCAGCTATAAAAATAGTAACTGATTATGAAGTATATAGTCAAAGCTTGTGAAATATTGTAGCAAGGAGTTCAAGGTTCTTGGAACACATCGCAAGGCATTGATCTTCGTGGGTCTTTGGAGATTAATGCTCATGAATGCAATGAAAAAGCAGAGGAACTAGCAAGAGGCACCTATTTTAGAATAAACTAATACCTCTGTGATTAAAGAGCACTGTCGGCTCAAGCTTGAAGCAGGGAAAAAACTCGCAAGAGAAGCGATCGCAAGTTGGACCAACGTAAGAAGGCTTTAGTCACACTTTGGCGAAGTCTGAAGCTATGAAAGGCTCATGCGGCATGATAGAGATACCTTTCTACGCTCGTAGAGATGACAACGGGACGCAGCACTATGCAGTACAGCATATGAGGCAAACTCGCCATATAAGGGTCTCAGGATCGATCCCCGGAAAAAGACAAATTATACCTTACGACTGTCATGAAAGAGGTTCTTACTTTCGCATAAAATTGTATGTCGGGCATACTATGGATAAGGCCTAACCTTCTTCCCACGACATGCGCGGGCTTCTTGTTAGCATGGCTTGATGAATAATCAAACGATGTTTGCAGAAGCTCTGCGGAGCCTATCTTCAAAACTCGAAAAGTCCATCTGAGACCTTTCTTTTCAACAAATCCAGACCTTAGTAGTCATAAACGTCTCAAACTTATTGAATAAGGATCCTAGATGCATGTGGTATCGCAAAAGGCTTTATACAATGGTAAAAGTGTTTCGGCTCCTTCTTTCAACCTAACTTAAGCTTACTCCGTGCTTTTATGTTAAATTTAAATAGGAGTCCGAGGATTAAGAGCAAGTTCCAGACCCGTATCTACTAAAAAAGGAATGTGTGCATCGCATGGTAAGATTTTAATTTTCTTACCTCAGCCTAAAGAAAACTTACACTGTTCCTTTTTCAGACTTAGAAAAACTGTTTAGAAAATTCCATACCCATTGCCTTAGACCAGATCTTTTCCACCATTTCACCGTCATTATCACTGTTAATACTTTCCCAATTAATTCACCCCATCATTGACTCTTTTATATACAGTTCAATGGACACAGTTACAATTACAATGTCAAACAAACAGCTCATTTCGTTGTGAATCACTGACCCTATGTACTATTATATTCTCCATGCAAGGGAACTCCCCAAAAGGTCTCTAACTTTCAGCCCAACAGAGAGAACATGGAACAAGAAAATAAAATTCTATGAATCCGATGACTGAACATCCGACAGTCGGCATCAATTATCACCACAAAGCTGCCAACCAAGCAAACCACTGGTTTGCAATAAAAACCTAAGTGACTCAGGTAAAGGAGAAGAGGCTTTTACCATTAATTCCATGACACATTTGACGACCTTTTTGACGCAGTCAGCTGTACACGGGATATAGGTACCTTCGTCAGTGCTAGCCCTGTTTGTAATATCCACTGCACGACGGACGGACGAGGGGGCGGAGAAGATCACTCTTCGAGTGCTTTTGATTTTGTTTTGTAGTCTTGGGTTTTTTTTTTTTTTTTTTCTTCTTTATAGCACTTCAAAGAAAGACACACACAAAAAGAAAGGAAAATACCAAATGAAAGCCACTTGTATTGAATGGAGAGAGCGCGCACAAGAAGCACAAGATAAGGATGATGTTGCATGCACGGGCATAACCAACACTGCCAGACAAGCGACTTACCCTCTTGAAGCGGGCTCCAGCTCCGCCCGTCATTCAGGACTTTGTGGCGTATTATGTTTCTATGGCTTCATTCAAATTGTGTGCAGCAGCAGCACCAGTCACGGGACGTGAGATAGATAGGTAGAAAGGATTTATGCCACGTAGGCAGTGTGCTGGATGTAAGTGTAAGTGAGGGATCTGTCGTCGTCATCGCTAAAGTCGTCTTCGTCTTCCTTTCAGCCCGTGTCATGTCTTGAAAGAAAATCAGCTGATGATGCATCGTGATATGTCACCCCTTTCTATATGTTCAACAGCCTCCCCCCACTCCCGATAGTATGGTGGATTTCATACAAATTGCCAATTGTTCATTGACGACGAGGACGAGGACGATGCCTGCCAGTGCTGGTGATAGAATTGAGCCCAAGTGCTGACTTCCTGGTTACAAATCGAAAATCAGTTGGCTATGGTGTTCACAAGGATCCATCGGTGGCGGAGGACGATGAAAAGCGCTCTCCGCCTGCTGAATACACTGATTCTCAAGCATCATCATTGTTGGACAGCAGTTTGGCGTTCCTGACGAGTGGCAGATTGAATTGAAAACTGAAGAGTGGCATCAGCTCTGCGGCAAAGCGCACAAGGATTCCAGGAACTCAAAACATTTTATAAGTGCGACGAATAAATCAACAGACATTGCAAGGCCAGTCAACTGCCCCCTACCCCCACACGCCATAATCCGACAGCGCCAGCAAATAGCAAACAGTAGATATCCGCCATCTCGGTTGCGAACAATGCGAGAATGGGAATAAAGTATGGACCACCCGAGGTGTGAAGTTTTTACCGCGATTAGCTTCGTATGTTTGTTTGTCTTTCGCGAATGGGAGTGCTCATTGTGGTGGCGCGCTCCTGTAACCCAGAAGCTAGCCGTGGGGCCAGGGTCGTCTGTCAGATGTTTTAAGAGCGGTTAGCCAGCGTCGCGTCGAGTGTAGGTGCCACGATTTTTGGTGGTGCGAAATTGTGTAGAGTTTTTTGCTTCCCTATTCTGTTTATGGAGTGGGTGTACGGCAAAATGAAAGCCGAATGGTTTGTGCATTCCGGAAGCATCTTCTACAGGTATGACCTGCTTGCATAGATACTCATCTGGGAACAATACTGGTTGGTGGCTGGGCTAATTTAGACGGATTTGTGCACGTTTTTGCGATTTCAAGGACAACTGGCATAAGGAAGGGATTGGTGCTGGAGATTACTTAGAGGAATTATAAAATCGCCTGTGTGCTTGTGACATGTTCCAATCAAAATGGTTGGTGTCCGAGCTACTATCAATTCTAATTAAAATTAGAGGAATTATAAAATCGCCTGTGTGCTTGTGACATGTTCCAATCAAAATGGTTGGTGTCCGAGCTACTATCAATTCTAATTAAAACGTCTCTTCGCAGAAAATATATCACTGATGTTCTAGGTAGGTCTTACTTTTTCCAGCTATGCCAAAGTTAGAAAATTGGCTATGATTTTTAGAGCTTTTTGAAAATCAGGGTTTGTGTCTTAACTAAAACGAATTCTTTTTAACACGATAACATGTTTTATGGGTTACATCTATCACATTTTTGGGACTCTTATAGTTCTTTGGGAATAATAGAGTGGACAGTGACTGAACAAAAAATGAATTCCAGCTGCGAATAACCTCGGCTTAAGCTAGTGCCAAAAAATTAACAAAAATCCAATCCAAGTTTAGTCAAACACTTGAAGCGGACTAATGGTTACGACGTACGACTCCGATGTGAGCGCATGGTGGCTTAAGCTGGATTAAAAAATAACAACATCCTACAGAAATATGATATTGCAATTTTGACACAACACTACATTCGATAACAGGCGTAATGAAATGAAAGAAAGATTTACAAAGGGGTGTGGCACATCCCATGCATCAAAGAAAGAAATCGCAGTGATACACGCGGAGTACAAGCTACGAGTATAGGTTTAAGTATATTAACTGAAGCTCAAATTTAGCAAATGCGAAGCTTTAACCGGTCCGCTAGTTCTATATACGTTACAAGAGTTGCTATGGAAAAGATAAAAGGTCGGAAAGGCAGAGCACTGGTAGTGAAAATGGCTCTAGGAAAATGAAGGAAACATTTCTGAGTTGGTACAGCAGTTCTATTTTCTCCGCTGTATTGCAATTTGATTCTGTAAAGTCTGAACAAATATTTGAGCGCTGTACTCAAGGTTAAGCCTCATGCAAAGGCCTTGTAAATTGAAGCTGTGCATCGGAAGGCTTAAAGTGCCTCTGGCATTTCACAGCATCTTAAAAAAACAAAAAATTTGAAAGCGAAGTCCATCGGTGCTTAAGTTCAGACTTTCGCACTAACGATAATAGCAAGCAAATCTTGAAAGTTTGGAGGTCGGCCGTCCCACTTCCACTGGAACGTCAATTGGGGACCGAAGGTGAAACACCAATAAAAAGCCATTTGCAGTCCTAAAGTCATTAATAAATATAAGAACTAGTGCGGTAGGCAAAACAGAGCCCTGCGAAATACCGCCATTTAGATGCAATATTTGTGACTTAACGACTTCGATTGAACGTCCAGAGAGGTAGTTTCTAATCCAGTGAAGACAGGACGCGTTGATTCCATAGGCACTTACAACAGAGCTTGATGTTAGACTATGTAAAAGGCTTTACAAATCAAGCGCAACAACCCTAATATTTTCATAGAACAGATATTTAAATATTAATCATATAAGAACAAGTACCGGTGACAAAATAGAGCCTTGCGGTACACCGGGATTTATATTGTGCTGATCACTTAATACTGTCGAAAGCAACTTAAGTTGATGTCAGTCTCTGTCAAAGGCAATGTTTTTCGTGTCACAAAAACTGATAAAGCTATTCCCACTTTTCACCGAGAAAGATCATCAAATCGGAGGAGAGGTGCCTTGGAAACCTTAGTCATTCAAGAAAATTTAGAAAACTTCATCAGAAACTGACGATTTATTAGTGTTTCCCTGGCCTTGAAAAAAATGGACGTAAGTTCTATGGATCGGTAGTTGATGGTCCAAGAAGATTCACTTTTTTAAAAACAGACTGGACAAAATTTGATTTCCGCCTTCTAGATAGATTAAAGTTCAGGGTTAATAAAAAGCTTGCGCAGTGGTTTTGAGAGTGTGGAATAATACATCTTCAACATATTGGAGTACATATAATCTCGCACAGTTCACTTGTAGATGTAGTAGGTCTTAAAAGAGTATCCAAATGCAAAATCATATTTTGTCACATGAAGACTGAAGCCTTTTTAGGTTACTTGGCGACATGAAAGGTCTAAAACTAGTGCTCAGGTTTGGCGACATGATCTAAAATGATGGAAATGTTGTTAAGAATATTGCTTTTCAGCACACTTTACTCGATCCCCATTTGAACTCACACTATTTCCAACAAATATATTTTTTTTACTGTCCATATAGTTCGCACTCTCTTTTGCTAAAAACTGCATGAGTTCCCGAACGAGATTGCCACTTAAGGAAGCTCTTATCAAAGTGATTGAATATCAGTTTCGTGAACCAAATAAGACTATTCTTCTGAAATGGATTTCAGTCCACATTCTGAGTTATTGGGCGGACAGTCACAGTCTCTCAAACCGCCATTTAGATATTTATAGCTCACAAAATCTCACCCCAAATAGGTCGAAAGTGAAAGTAACTGAAGTAGTCTTTAATTGGGATATAGGAGCTTGCCTTTCTCAAGCCCCGGATGTTGCAAAAATGAAGGAGAACTTATACACAGAGGTGAATATAAACGTTTTCACCTCTCGCCTTTCTAAAACAGAACCAACCACAGAGCTCTTTTGGGTTAGACGTCCACCGAAGCGGTTGCTCGAATGTGACACGCTTAAGGGCCTTGTATTTGTATTTTTCCCAAGCCCAACCCTTATAAATGATCACACTGAAACCACTTCAATTAACCACACAGCAGACAAAGAAGGAGTAGATACCGCAGCAATTCTCAAGGTGACTCCCTCGCTGCAAATGCAGTCCTCCGACCAATTACAAGATCACCATTCCGGCTACTGAAACTGAAATTAAAACTGATGACGCATTGAAAACAAATTAGCCACTCCGTGGTCCATAAGTGGTGTGCCCGCAGTGCACACAGTGCTGCGTCCATGTGGTAAGTGACATTTCTCTCGTTTTGGGGTCTCATGACGGCCGGCGCCATAGCGAATAAAGAAATGAAACTGCAACTGGAATCCTAATTGAGTGCACATTTAGTTGTTACTTTACAGCACTCATGCAGAGTCTGCCACAGCCAGCACAAACGCATTCTCAAGTGCACGGTGGTGTCAAGAGCTGTCAGAGGGAGCATCTGCATTGCATCTGGCTGCCATTGGCCTCCCGCTCGCTCCGAGACACACTCATCTGTGTGTGTGTGTTGGTGTGTGTGATTATCCAAATAAATCATTCAAAGCAGATAATAATCCGAAGCAATGTACGATGTGCTCGCTGCACTTTGTCAATTGTTATGCTGGCCGCGTTCTTGTTTTCGTTCGTTGTCATCCTCATCATCACCACCACCAAACGAAATACACTACATAACAAAAAGCCATCTAACTGCGTTGCGTCCCAAACCGGCGCTATCTGCTCCATATGATTCGATTTGATTTATATCACATCACTCGCGAGCATGAGGGGGACGATGTATGCCAAATACTCGCAGTCGTTCCGCACAACAATGTGGGTCTTTGTTGCACCCGCACAGCGTGCTGCATATCGTGTGCTGGTGTGCATCTGCTACTTGCGCTGACTTTTGGGTTTGGGAATTATGTAAATTTCGCATTTACAGTCGTGAGGAGCAGCCCGGATCATACAGCATACACATTGCAACAATTGTGTGCCATTGACATGGCAACGAGCTGCATCAGCAGCATCACAGAGCGGAGAACTGATGATGGGGCTCTTTGTTTACGCTAGCGCTCCGCTGGATAGATGACTGTTTTTACGGCTGCCGGAAGTCAGAGCCCAATCAATCTGATTTTTTTGTTTGCGCCAATATCAGTCAAGAGACAGAAATGGCGTTTGTGTCCCCAGTGCAACTGATGGAATGCCCACGACGACGGAAACCTGTAATTAAAAACCACTTACGGGCGTTCGCAAGAGATGTGAATTGCAATTTAATTGTAGCCTACTCCGGCGAAATAGCCGTCTGACCAGTTAACAAGCGCGCGCCAGCCACTGCCGCTTGAGAGTCATGCAACTGCAACTCTAGGCCTTACAGTGGGCGCACTATGTTGCGCAATGGGAGTACACGGCAGTCCACCTTGCTTTCCTTTGGACGGGTATCTCATGATTTATGGCCGCCCTGCATATGGAAATGACCGAAATGAATATATGTATCGGTAAAAATGTACAATCGGCTTGTTGTCAGTCTCAGAGGATGGGCGACTGCGATCGCACAGAGAGCCGTCGTGAGAACGGCAAAGTCGAAGCTACCGATAAAAATACAACTCAATTTGTAATCCGGGACGTGTCGCTATGGGCAGAGGAAACAGCGCTGACCGACCTTTTCTGATCCACTGTGTTCTTTGCATGTCCTTTGTGCGGATTAATATATTTATTATTGGCTTAATGAATAAATAAACGTATTCACGATGTGGCATCCGGCTCCCAGTTGTGTCACGGCAATAACGTCAACGTGGATATGAATATGTATACAGATGTGTATCGGCGAGATAAGGACGAATTAAATAACTGCGCTGTCGATTTATGTATATGATTTAAATACATCCAACAGGCAGGCATGTCATTGATTGCGCGCACGTGGTAGCTATTTTGGATTTAATTGAATTAAATTTCGTAAGGGCTTTCCGCGGAAATTAAAAGGATTGGGTCGTTTTAAGTGGCTTGGAAAATTTAACGCAGTTTGGAAGTGGACGCTGCTACTAATTTCAGCAAAGCCGATTGACACAATCTCTCAAACTTCTCAAACTCGTGGATTGAGTCTTATTTAGACGATAGCAAAGATAGTATCGTTTTTAGCTTGTCAGTTTCTAACCCAGTCGTGGAGTTCTCTGGTGTACCACAGGGAAGTCACTTAGGGCCCTTGATCTTTCATTTCACTATCAAAAATTTCGTGCTTGTCATTTTACTAACTGATCTGGAGATATACTAATAGAAGTCTTTTGAGGTCCTTTTGTATACTGTGTGCACCACCCACGGTCTTAATTTACAATGCGCTGCACCTTCAAGTGGGACTACAAGCTTTTGGTGACACTTGACACTTTTGGTGACTTCCAAAATAGGCTAAATTTTTCACTTTCAACCGGGATTTACATTCGTGACGGTCCCAAGACGACTTTCTATAGGAGTATGTCAAGGAAAGAAATGATGGGAACACACCCTTAGCGGCGATCCGGAGGTTCGAGTCCAATATTTGAACCAAATTCCTTGACAAAAATTCAAGGGGCTACAATGAGAATGGTTTTTAAAAAGTCTCTCTCTTTGTGAGGTGAAAAAGGACTTTAGAGAGTTTGCACCTTTTAAAAATACATTTGTCCAAGTCCATATAGATCCAGCTTTTAACAAAGCCTCCAAGAATTAAATTTAGTGCAGTACAAGCTTATGAATATCTCGGAGGTGCCTTTAATTCGCTTTTAAGAGAAAGATACATTTACTTTTTATATAGCCACAATTCTTGAAGGGGTCCTACAACATTCTGCCGTATCTGGACGTCCTAATTAAGAACGACGAATAAGTTCCGACAGTAGATATAACTTTAAGCTGGAATTTTTCTGTTTTTCAGGGGTCAAAGTTGTCGAGCACCTATTCAGTGAAGCTCTATGCCAAAAACAAGTTTGAACTAATTACCACAGCGACAATAGCCTTCTAAACTAAACCTTCGAAGACGACCCAGCGGATATCAATAAATGCATTTGACGGGAAGTAAGAGCCTTCTTGACGTATAGTCTCCGTGGTTTCATTCTGAAACGGCTATTGCCTGCGGTAGTCCTTATGGCGAATTTTAACTTTGAAGATGGCATACCACCATGGTTGTAGCCAGCGTTTCCACAATGATACAAGTGTAACAAAATTGTTACACATTTTAATTATTTTATAATTTACAATGTTACAATGTTACTTTTTTTTCGCTTTGTTACACTTTTTCCCATTAAAATCTTTCTTTGTTTTTCTCGTTAGAAAATATTGAAAAGTTGAACTGGCAGCACTTTTGTCTTTCGAACAAACTTCTACCAATTTTTGCCAATGTATTTGTTTGTTTACACAGAGCACAAGTTGTGTAAAACGCCAAACTGCGAGTGGGAATGGGAATGGAAGGGAACGAGAAAATACAACAATATTTTTCTGTCTCGCCGCGTCGCCGTTGACAATGTTCTACATCTCGTGGTAAATCAAATTTGTGAAATAGAAATTGAAATTTACTTCGATGGTCAATAATTTTGTTTTTTTTTATTTTTAAACACAAAATGGACAGGTACGTCAATAAACAGCTTTTTTTTTGTAAAATTATAAAATTTTAAATTTTTTTCAGTTTGTTAAAATTTATTTTTTATTTGTTACACTTTTTGAAAAAAATTGTTACACTTTTAAAAAAAAAAAAACGGCGGCAACATTGGTTGTAGCCCTCGTCGGATCCCATGTTTGCCCTTAAGAAACACCAATATTTTTGCCGATGTGGAGCTTTCTTTTCATATTCTATATCAAAAGACTTGCCAAGACTTGCTGATAGCTACTTAAATTACTTGAACTATGTTTCCTTACTTTTATCAAGTGCGTCTTTGGGCCTATCTAGACGAGCAACCTGAAAGCGGGAAGACTATTTAATACCAATCTAAGGGTTATACGAGTATACTACTCAGTACGAGACGGTTTTTACGGCCAAATTCTCCACAGACAACAACACTGCAAACATGTTCGGAAGATCTAGTAACCGGGCGTAAAAGACGCAAAAACACCTGAACCTGCCTCTTAAGAGTTTTGCATCAGAAAGGGAGTGTGGCGTCTAGAATCTGACTAGAATCCGTCGTGTGCTTTACGTCAACATCAACGTATTCAACGGAAGGAACTGTCTCGAAAACATAAGACACATATCCGTCGCATACGTCAAGGCGGGCGAAAGTGAGGTGGCTTCGGAGTGTTGTGACTGAAACAGTGCTAACGTCTATACCATCTGGCCAGATGGCATGTACTGTAGAAATAAGAGCAGGACATGGGGACCAATCAGTGCTCGGAGCTTTTGAATATGAAAGTGGTCTTTCAAAGTGGTGATTTACATAAATATTTTATTCAATTATTCGGTCGCAGTGTAAGCCATCTACTCTGGCTTGTACTGCGACCGAATAATTCTATTGAAGGCGGCAGAAAGTGTTTGTACATCTCATCTCTCAAACAACCTTCTGTCAATGATGACCACTGAAATCACCTAAACTGAGTCCTCAAATAGTTGAAGAGGAAAACCAACTCACTACCTTACCGTCGGCAGAGAATAACAGAAGCAAAAGCTAGCACCTGTTTTAGTCAAAACATTGCCTCAAAAGTACAGTGCCTTAGACCGTAAATTAACCCGTCATTAATTCGAAGGGCGAATTGGCGAACATACAGTTTTTAGCACAATAGAACTTGCAAATAAACTGACATTCAGGACTAACAAACCCCAAAGAAGTGTACCCTACGACTCTCAACAACGTCTCTCAACAGTCAACACCCTCATTCAATTTGCTCCTTTTCACACACTTAAAAAACACATCCGATCCCAGTGCACATCTAAACGTATATACATCTACTGATTCGCTTTTTAAAGCCCGCTCGAACTGCATCGCATGAAGTAAAACCCATTGCCCCGCGGGTGACATTTTCGCCTATCTCGGAATCGGAATCCTTGTTCTCGATTATTATACAGAATCCACAAGTTCGGAATCACAAATTAGTCCAGTTTTCAGTTGCATCAGCCGAGTGCTGTAGCTGAGCACGACACCAAAGACCCAACACAGAGGCTCCTTTCGATATGTGGGGAAATGCAAATTCTCATCGCAAAGACCACCAGCAGCCATCAAATGGCGGCAGCGCCAATCTTGTACATGCAAAGGATATCAAATGACTCGGCAGCATATAATAAGAGGGAAAGTTTTACTTACAACCAAGCAGACCAAAGGGGATAGAATATATACAGCTCCTGTGGGGTGGCGTATAGTGCGATTCAGTGGGGGTGCACGAAATACGTGACACAATTAAGGATTTGTGCGCGGAACGTTCTATTTAATCGGTGTGAATATTAAAGCGAATTATATTTATATGCGTCTATTTTTTGCTGTTCACTGGACGGTGGTGACTGGCCGTCGCCACCAGTCGCTGCTCGCAGTCCATTGTGTGTTTTAGAGTGTGCTTCTTTTTTTTGTTGTTGGTGGTGGCTTGGTGCATCGTGGGGATTTAGTGAGAGATGGTCCCGATCTGCAGTGCACTGCTGGAAACCATAGAGTACGAGGAGTACACTGTGGATATTTATATAGATGACTTGCAGCTCAAGGGTGGATATCGCCTGGAGGATCGTTAAATTTTAATTACTCAACTTTATTCTTTGTTGTGTTGAATTATTCGCAGAGTCGCTGGAGCTACAGTTGTCTTCGACGTCGTCGTCGTGTTCGGATTTTTTTTTGTCGCTTTTTTTAGTTTGGATTTTATTTCAACTACTTTCGTGTACCCGTGGCACTGCGTGTGCAGTCCATAAGAAGAAGAAACGATAAAACGCATTGTTTATGCATGTGCTGGAGATGTAGGGATATACGAGAGTATGCATTCGATTTGAATTAATTTAAAATGCATGTTCTTCGGGGGGGAGAGGGAGGCGCTTTGTTGTGCGTGCCCGTGACTCGTCGCAGTTGGTGGATGGTGCGCTGTCGGCAGATGACTTTCTGAGCGTTACAGGTTTTTAATTAAATAATAATCAGAGGAAGGAAAGGCTAGGAATCTGTCTTTGAGGTGTCTAACTTCGTTTGCTTCTTTTTTCTTTACTGAGGAGTCGCTGGAATCTCAAGAAGTGTAGAAGAAATTTCATACGCAGACAGTTTAGGGTATGAAAAGATAAAGTTGGGTTGGAAGTGGTTGAAATTTCATCCATGGATTGATGGTTTGACGTAAAATGGGATGGAGTTGAGGGGATTTCGAGGAAATGAAAGTTGTAGGTTGTTCTTCTTAGTCGACATGCGGCAGGCTCACGACAGATGTGGCCGAACTTGGAACTTTGTGCTGCCTTATGAATAGCATTTGAAAAAGAATGCCTTTCTGTCTGAGAAAAATGCCTCCTTTTGGCTTTCGAATACGGTCACCGCTTTGTCGAATTTCAGAACGTAATTTCAGCTTGCGTAACCATCATATTGCAACAGTTTGAAGGACTAGACCTGTTGCGGTAACTTTTTATTTTAACTGTTTGTCGCACTTAGTAGCTGGCAGCTTACAGATCGAATCTTGAATGAAAGAGTGACCCCACCAAGAAGAACAATACGAAACTTCATATGCGCACACGAAAATTTGCGAATTTATTTTAAGCGCACATAACAAGAAGATCGGATTTAAAAAAAAAAAAACAGAATCGTTACAAATCCCACCAACAAGTGCCATATAAAAATTGTTATTCGCACATAGCCACTACTCGGTTTCTGTAAAGCGCACACTAAATGTCTGATTCGAAAAATTCTCATTCTCAATTCTCATAAGAATATTAGGTGTGCGATTAGAAAATCAGAAAGGGTTTTAATTATCCTACAGAGTTTCAAATGCACTTGATCGAAGAATAGAATGTTATTCTTGAGCACAAGTGTGTGATGCATGATTTTTGGAAGATTGCTAAAACAGGTATAAGATGCCATATGCACTTTTTTTTGAAGATTTTTATGTATGAAGAGCATAAGTGTCATCGATATCCCATTATATATGCACAATTTTTCAAATACCCCAAGTCAATCTCATTCTCCGCCTCAAAATCACCACAACGCACTAAGTTTCCGATTTGAACAATTCATTAACATATTTCACTTTTGTGTGCCAACAAAATCGTCAGAGATTTCGCTTTCTTGTAGAATGTACGCTATTCTATTGCGCACAAGTATGTGCGATATCATATTCTGGCTTTATGTATACATTTTTTGAGGCAATTAGTTAGTAGGTAAAATCAAATAGAAGAAGTGCAATCCGGTTGTCCAAGAAGAGCCAAGGAATCCGTTCTCTCAGGTAGGGGTCCTCTCTTTAGGTTTGAATCTAGCTCGGCATGGAGATTGTGCCTGAGGATTTATAGTCGGCTCAACCCTTGAAAATAATGAAAATAATTACGAATCTATTGCGCACAAATGTGTGCGACACCCAATCATTACATTCAGAAACAGCTTTAGAAACATTTAGTAAACATGCATATGAAGATCTAAATCAAATGCTAGCGCACACATGTGCGCTCCTAAATGGCAGCTTTTATGAGGAATTGTTGAAACTTTTAGTTAACAAAAAGGCTGACATCTGAAGTAATTTAAACGCATATGTGTGTGCGATGCCCAATTGTAGCTTTATGAACAATATTTGAAACTTTAGGTATATATTTAGCTCTGAGATAAATGATAGCGCACATGTGTGTGCGATGCCCAAATGAAGCATTTATAAAGTATCTAAGAGGTGTATTTTAATCTGGGGAAACGCTATCAGTGCAAATTTGAGTATGCATAACATGTAACAAATGCAAATAGAACAAGTCGAATGGATTCAACCCACTGGCTGACAAGTTCTATATAAATATCCGAAGACCTTGTCACCAAAACTACACTCAACTCAATACCACTTTAATACGATTCAATTAACACAGATTTTATTCAACATTTTAATCACAACTTAAATTTCAATTTCAGCTGACAATTTCACGAAGCAAATTAATTAAATTAGTTAATTAAACGAAATATTACATTATTTTACGCCATTCGGTGCCTATCTCTTGCCCGGTCAGCTGTCAACATAATTTACAGGGGGCCGCCACCCAAGTGTCAAACATCGATAACACGCTTTACACCGGAACAAAAACATTTTATTATTCGCAATATCGTTTTTTTTTATTTCACGGTTGTACTGTTTCACTTGATATTAAATTATTAACCGCTTCAATCAATAATGAACCAGCAGATTAAAATGCACAAGGCAACGGGGCCATTCGCCTTTTCGAAAAAAAAAAAAATACCAGTTGAAACAATTTTATATACATGTGTGCTTTACAAACCATATTGTGTCGCAAAGATATAATAATTATCACGCGTCATGTAAACGAGTGATGTGCTCAGATTCAATTGAATGTTGTTCACATGCGTATTCGCAATACCTAAACAAGGGACCAATGGCCGTCAACAATGGAAAACCAATTCGAGTTGTCCAATCTCGTCTCAATCAAATGCGAGTTGTACATTCTCTTGTCATTCTTTGACTAGGTGTGGTCGTATATTTTTAGAACCAACTGAAGCACTCGCACACAAAAAAAAAAGGTCGAAACTAGTCAATTGATGTTGAATGTCAATGCAATGGCCTATAAATAGAACCCTGTGGAACTTCACATCGAGCGAATCACATCTGTTACTGATTCATATTCCCATCACCGTTTCGATAAATTAGTGTGTTCTCCTTCTATGGCATAAATACATCTCAAACTGTCAGACTGAAGATTGAGGCTGTACATTGATTAGCAGAGGTCACATGTAGCTCTGTTGATTGTATCCCTTCAGTCATTCATAAATTGATCTAAAAAAGAAAACACTGATCCCTTGAACTTCTACTCTCATAAGCTAAACCATCTGACGGGACGCATTCAATTCGATACGCGACCACCACCATACACACATTTGAGAACAAAATAGCAGAGCAGTCCAGCGGAAGTAGACAGCATATAGTTGTTTTTCGTCGTCGGTCGTCGTCTTTTTTGTGAGTGCTCCTTTTTTCCAGTTCTGTATGAGGGGTTTGGTTACAGACATGATAAAAACTAAATGTTGGAATGTGAAAGAAGAGATGACGAACATGTTAGAGTACATACGATTGACCCTTAAACGAAATGCGTACCAGTAGATGTGTGTGTCTGTGTTTCTCTATCGCCCAAGACAGAAGAATAACCGGGCCGCCTTATCAGCCCTAGATTATTGCCACTGGAAGAGTGCTACTATGCCCGATGGATTTTTGTCGGTACTTTATGCAGAGAGCTGAAATTATTTATCTTTTCAGTGTTGGCGGCGTGTCCAACACTTGGAAGAATTGAAATTCATTGGAGGGCTTACTTCAAATTTACGATAGATGATCGATCATCGATGGGAGGGGTGTAGAGGTTGTTTCTATTTTGGGTGAGTAATATTTATAGAGCGTAATGTTTGCCTAATGATTATCGTTAGTATTTCTAAGTGGTTATCGGCAGTTTCGTTTTTGGGTAAAATGCGTAAGCAAAACAAATTGACAAATAGAATGTTGCGGGGGAAGGCCTTTTCGATTAAAGATAACAGATAACCCACTAACGTCAATCGGGGAATGTGAGACATCAAGGTGTTCGTAGCAAAGTTTTACGGTCTACTTTACAACCTGTCTTCATTCAAACTTTGTTCTTGAAGTGGACTGTTTATGCGTCAAATTTATTTTAGAAAAATATACTGGACTGTGTTTGGAACAAATTCGACATGTCTTGACTTGAAAACAAAACGAACCTTCACCAAAAGTTTCCAATGATATTATAATCTAAAAAATATTGCAAGACCCTAACGAAGGAAAGATCACCAGAAAACGAATAAAAACCAATGCGGACTATATGTCAACTTAAGGTGGACCGCTAGACTTCAGACTTGATTAGACAAAATTGCTTCGTTTTTTTTTTTTTTTTTTTTTTTTTTCAAAAATCTAGCTTAGTACTCTAAACTGATATAACTTTGTGCTTAGGTGGTGGTTGGAAGGGACCCTTATCTATATATATAACAGACTCGAAGTGGCTCGATAGTTTTTTTGTATTGAACTTTTGACTGGCAAAACCCTTAGAAGTGGAAGATCCTTATATCTTCGAATCAATTGTTCTCTGAAGATCCTTCTTCAATTTAATAAAGGGCTGGACATGCATATCTTATAACAACTCTTTAGTCTTCTTAAATGCTTCTACATTTATGACTGAGTTCACAGCTGACTATTTTAGTCCTTAGCCCGTTTTAAGTCCGCCGGCTTGGCTTGTACAGAACTTCCATTGCTTACAGCCAGAACCTTCGGTCTACAGACAAATAAATGGGGTATACGTTGAGAAGTTTATAGGAAATCCTCGAAATTTGACGGTTCTATATAAGAAGAAAAGTCTGTAGGCAATTAATGAGCCTTTTCAAAGGAGCTTTATGTGTTCGACTTAAGCGAACAAAGCAATTTCTAGCGCTTGTGGTGGAGAGAAACTGAATGGTTATAGATTCTAACAGTCAAACGTTTTCCTCCAAGATGTAATTACTTTTCCCCTGTCTGGGAGTGAACTTGGACTAAGCTTCGGCTTCAATTGATCATACTTCTTACCACTTGCGTCAACGATAAGCAAGACGAACTCTTTCTAAATAGATTTTTTAAAAAACAACCTTCAGAAGCATAGAGCTCGAAATTATGCTGCCATTTCACAAAAGGTATAAATAGGTGACCAGATTTGCTGACCTAAAATAAGGGCCAAGCATAATTAGTTTATCTGGATCTAAGCTAATTTAATCTGATGTCAAAAATGTCCTTAAATATTCACCAAAGTTCAGCCAAATGCTTGGGATTAGTTGCCCAATCCTATTTAGACTTCGACACGCATAACTTCAATTTAACCTTAGATTAGCTTGAGGTGAATCTGGAGCCATCCTAGTGAGATTCTCTACTTTTAAGCTAATAGGCTTTGTTTCAAAAAGTTTGAGGTAGTGTCCTTTTTACCGAGTCTTCTGTAACTCTTCTTAAGTCTTGTAGTAATACACAATGCGCTTTCTATTTTCCCTGTGGGATCTTGTACTGTTGTTTGAAACCTTGGAAATCAATGATCTACCTATAAGGAAAAAACCGATTGTCTATTTTCGATTGACTAAGCACTTTTAGGGCCTCTAAAGGTATGGACTTCAAATATCCACAGAAAAATAAGTCTAGAGCGCTACTATTGACCTATCGTGCGTTTTATTGTCGCCATAAATTCCCCAAAACAAGAGATGAGGATGAGAGAATCAATCGCTGCTATAGCTCCTTATAACTCCACATTAGCAAACCTCATGGCAAGATATATATGTACCTGGAAAGACCCAAAGGCGACGAGAGTACGTCAGAGAGGATCTTCAAGAAGTCACTTAGGCTGTCCTATAGAGCAATGGATGGATTTATGGGTAGAACCGAAACTGTTAGTAACTTGCCAGGGAGGTAAGCAACTACCTACTTTAACTTCCAGACCACAATTGAAACGAAACGGGCCGACTATACCAATTTGGCTAAATTTAGCTAATCGACTGTCAAAAGGTCTGTGACAAAGACGTACAGCTAACTCTTTAGGGAGAATTGCTATCCAGTTTGCAGTAAGGGGCAATCCTTTTTGTCCCATCTTGTATCATATGAAATCCCAAGCAGGATGTCCATTGCTCAAGTCTTGACAAAAGGTCACAAGATGGATTCCCCTCTGTTTCAACATTGGCATCAGTAGCAAGTGTGAGCGAGGTCTTCTAACTTTCCCGGTTCAACCCCCAAAATCTACTTATTACACCGAAAGTTCGTAAACACCGCTTGTTAAACGTCTTACATCCAAAATCCATTCCATTGGCAAAAATATATCACAAACTTAAAGATAAAAGCTAAGCGAAGAGTCCTCTTGAAGAGATGATTGTCTTCGAAATGTTTACATTCCAAGATCCAAGTGACTTGTCACACTCTGCTGTTTGCTGAGTGGTGAACCTCTACAGATCCTCTACCTTTTAACGATCAAAGACAAAACATGCAACTTCGAACTGCCCACCCAAATTGGCCATGCTCAGACCAAACCATTAAAAAAACCGCTTTCCATCCACTAAACAGTGTACCATACGAGTGGAGTACCTAAACAAAACAAACTGTTATTGATTGCCAGCTGACTTGACTATTGCACGTCTTCTCCCACGATTGCGATGCCAGCCAGCTGCTATTATACTGGCAACCGGCACACCTTCGCGCAAGCATATGCTAAAATAACAACACACCCATCAGAAGAGAATGGGTCAGTCAACCTTATTGCGTGTGTGGAAATAAGTTACAGCCGATTGGACACACGATATACTGAAGTACACCTATAAAATAATTAAAAGGATAGTCAAGTCAGTCTCCTTCATTGGGCAACTATAGAATCTCACTCAATTTAATCTCTTCAATCGAACTCACTCCATCAGATACAAAAAGGAACAGAAAGGACACGAAGAGCCACACTCACACACAGAAAAAAATAACTGACAGTTCTCCGAATGAGTCACCACGTGTAGCTACGTCCTATTTGTTTTTCTATCCCTTCTATAAAATTACAACTCACCACATTGTCATGAGACAACTTTGCCGGATCCTTCTGCTTACTCCGAACTGGCCAGGCAAAGCCGCTTCTCGTAATCCATAGTATTGTGCAAGGAATCACTATAAGCCAATGACTGTATGAAGTCCTCATTTCTTTCTTTCTTCTTACTACCTATTCACTTAAACTATATTCACTCGATGCGCAAATCAAAATTTTGATCTTTCAATGTGTCCTCGGGCACAACACTGACAAACTTTAGATTTTGCGTTAAACTCTTTTATTTTATGATGCAAAATTTGTAGATCTCACTCATTGCTTTAGCAGAATTCACCACACAACCGACATAATGACAGAAAGCACAACAAACGCGAGGATAACATGCGAGACCATAAGAGCCACTCACAACAACACAACGACAACCCACTTGGTAAGGACTTCGAACCCCGCCACTCGAGTGCAAAACGGCAAGGATATTCCTTGTTTCTCTTTTTCAATATATATATATATTTATATATATGTAATGGAACAAAGGAAATTTAAGTTTACTTTTATTTTTTTCTTATTTTTTTGTAACAATAGAAACGCAGCAGCAACTATAATCCGAATTCGAATGGTTAAGGAAGTGCAACACGTTCGTCAAAGCATGCGCAGGATAATTTTCGAAAAATAACAAAACAATTTTGTGCGAACACTCACAGACAGGACGAAGAAATCGAAGTGAGTACGTGCAAAATTCAAGGAAAAACAAAAACAAAACAAAGCGAGTGCACTCAGTTCACACACAGCGATTCCGAACGAACTCACTCGAGTTCGAAATGTTACTGAGATATTACTATTTCGGTTTCGTTCGGCGAGCATGAACAATGCTCGGGCTCGCTGCTTTGCTGGCGATGGCGATGGCGACGGCGAGTGGCGAATGGCGATGTAAAGGCGAGGCACAGTACAATACAACACAGAAACAGAACACAAATACCTACAGGCCACAGCCAGAGCAACTTTGCAGCATGGCACGGCACTTGGTTTCATTTCATTTCGATTCGATGCGATGTTTGCTTCTTCAGACTTCAAAGTTCAGATTTCAATTTCAATTTCAGAAATCAGAATATCACTATCAGACGAAGAATACGATGAACGGCGAATTAAAGAGGAGGAGAAAGGAGAATTCTTTGAATTCCGTTAGCAGTTGAGCAGGTTTCGAATATGTGTTGTTGTATTGGATCGGATGCCGTTTATGCTTTGCCTCTGAGTTTGATAATCTCTTAAGCAGATGAAGCAGATTGCGGCATGGGCTGCTGGGGCTGGGGCATTGAATAATAATTCTCTTTGGCGCTAGATTCTATGTTTGTGTTGTTTTCAATTGAGTATTATGTTTTCAAAACAAAGAAGTGCTGGGAACCAACACAGAACAGCTGAATTTCAAATTGATGTTAGCCCGGCGAGGGGGAGACGAATAGTTCGGATATTCGCCTGCAATGATGTTTGTTTTGAAAAACATCGAATCGTTCTTAATTGCGTTCGTGGGTGAATAAAATATGTGAAACCTCCAGTGGTGGAGGTAATAGCCATTGACACGAATGTGATCAATTAAATAATGTAAATGTAAAGTGATCGCAAGAAATATGATGGCAATTTGGTAGCACTGGGCATAATGAAACGTCATTGCGTATGTGAAAATGAAATTATCTCTTTTACACCCCCTTGTCCAGTTAATTATCACCGAATAATAAAACTGCTAGCAATTTCATGCCCAAGACAGTGCATCAGTTGACACAGACGTCAAAACCATAGACAAACCATACTGAGACCCCCAACTCACAATCCTCTTGCCGCTGGCCCCCTCAGTTTTTTTTCAAATTCGCCATTTTGTTTTCTCATCGGTGTTATGTCAAAAAAGAATCCGTGTGACATGCAAAAACATACAAAAAAATGCAAAAATAAATGCTGCCAACCTCGGCAACCGTGGGGAAATGTGAAAGAGTTCGGGAATTCCACTTTTTTTCATTACTGAACGCCATTGGTTAGTTATTATATATTGTTAAAAGGCGAATAATTTGATTTGTTTGGTTAGTAAAACTATCTAAAGTTGATGTTCTATATACTGGAAACATATTGGGACAAACATGGTTGTGTATTTTCCGCTTTTGGATATCAGTAACTTCGATTTTGTGTGTAAATTTTTCTTAAATAATGAAGAAAATTTGCCCAAAATGTTTTCATTTTCCCTCCACCAATCTACATTGTTAATTTTTCATGAACATTTTAAGCAAATGTGCACTTATTCCTAAAAAAAAAATGTTATCCACACGTAACGAACAATTTCAAATTTAACGGATAAAACTCTATGAACTCTGCCAGCAACTTTGCCCACAGCGGAAGTTTCTCATATCTGCTGGGAGTGTGTTGGTGAGCCGGAATTTTTGAAGTTTCGTGACATTTGTCAATACGATTTTCTATGTAACAATACTAGCGCACCAGATGTGTACACTCCATAAAAAATATAGCTTGTAGGCTAAGTAACGGGAAATCGGCCGGAGTTGGTGGTCTCAGTATTGTCTCTGGTCAAAACCTCAGTTTGACACAACCCATATCGGTTGCTGTTGCTGTTAATGAAGTGTAAAATTTAATTTTCAGATTGAGAAAACAAACTAACATCTTTGCTCACATTTGTTCATTAGCTTCATTTTAAAAATTCGGTGCTGCCAAATCTATTCAATTCGGACGAATTTCTGTGACTTTTCGGCCCACCAAACGAATGTCTTTCTGGCAAACGATATATATTGAAACAAGCTGCAGCTTTACTTTGGTGGCAAACAACACCGTAGTTGCATATTTGGAAAGTATTTGGTATCACTGAGTTACTGTTTACATCGATTTTTATTGGTTTCAATGCGCGAAATATTTTTTGTCTTCCTATGTAAGCGAGGATAAGGTCAAAACATATTTCGATATTCCCAAACGAAACTAAATAAATGTAACGACTGTTACAGGGAACCGTTCAATAAAATATCGGAATGTGTGTCAATAAATCGTTTTAGACTGCTAAAATATTCGCCATTGGTTTTATTGTGAAATGAACAGCAATCGAAAGAGCAGTCAAAAGTTAGAAAAAAAACACAGACTATTAGAATGGAGCGCTCACAATGAGTAGTACCAGTACCAAGCGGTAACAGTCGACGCCCTAAAAGTTTCCTTCCTTTTAAATTTTGTGTGCGACTGCTTGACAGCTGGTATATAACTAGGTTTTTTGTTTGAAACAGAAAGAAATCGTCAAGCGTTTTGGAAAAGGGTGGTCCTATGAAAATAAAATCACCATTTAAAATCAACCATCTTTCGGTTACAAACAACCGAGTAATACTGTTAATATAGTTCATACAGAGGATTTAAAAATTACCGAGACAACTTCTTCTTCAAGGAAACACTGTTCCCGATTTATAAATTTCCTCCAAATTTTCACGGCCGTAAATGACAAACTAGGTTGTATGAGGCAGCCGCCTAGAAAGACACACTTAGACGATATTGCGATATAACTGTACTTTTTCATAACAAACTAACTCTGTATAATTAAACCAACTGATTGGTATTAATCTAGAATTTTTTTTTTAAATGCATTTAACCTTTTCATCTCCGTAGTATTTAGTCATAAATACTCGTTTTTTTCAAAAGAAACAAAGACAAAGACACATTTTGACCAATTTTTTTAACCGAGCAAAAATCGCACTCAGTTAGAGACAATTTTTGAGCGAGTGCAATAGATAAATTGAAAGGAACTAAATTTGTAGACTAAATGTCAAAAAGACGAAAGATTCAAATTTAATAGGGTCGGTTGGGGTAAATGGGGACGATTTTTGCATTTTTCAAAGACACATTTTTTTAAGAAATATATAAAATACTAGCTGCCCGGCCCGGCTTGGCCCGGGTACTGTTTCGTTTTAGGGTCCGTAATAGTATTTTAGTGTTAGTAGTATTTATTTTCTCAAAGCTGACCCGGCGAACTTCGTACCGCCTTAGCGTAGCTTTGATGCACTACTTTATTTTGTATAGCTGATCTATCTTATGTATGAGTAGGAGTACCTATTCAATTTGAACTGGAATCTATAATATCCTCCATATAAAAATGAATCCTTATTTCCCTGATCTCGCCATACCTGAGGACTTTACTAATTTTTATTAAATAAAAAACAACATATATATTTTCATAATAGTGTTTATTCCATAGGGTTCAATTTTACTCATATTTTTACAAATCGCTATTGAACAACTTTGCATTTTGAAGTAAGCACTGAGCTCAACACCACGCGCGCTCTAGAAAGCAACTAATAGCCTCTATACCCTTCACTGCTTCTCTCTATTCTAATGCTTTTTGATAAACTATATTTTTAGTTTTATGTTCTGGCGCGTAAATAAATAATGTTGATGGTTTTCCGACACGGGAACAGGCGACATATAATTGGCCATGTGAAAAACATGGATTTTCTAGGTTGATGCCACATACACTTAGCGACTGCCCTTGCGATTTATTTATTGACATTGCAAATGCAAGCCGCACTGGAAACTGTAAACGTTTAAAGCTGAATGGCATGTCGTTCGGTATCATAGGGATGCGTGGGATTAAAACATCTTCGCCTTTATACTTCCCTTTCAAAATTGTGGCTTCGACGACGTTGTTCAATAATTTCTTCACCGCAAGCCGGGTGCCATTACACAGACGTGGCTGGTTTATGTTCCGTAACATAATAATTACTGATCCGATTTTTAATTGCAGATTATGAGGTGGTAAGCCGGGCAATTCCAGCGAATTTAAAAATTCTGTTGGATAATTGACAACTTCATCTTCATTAGTAATGGAATCAACTGATTTGTAATTCTTCAATTCGCCAGCTATTTTCTCTTGAATCTGAAAATTCATTTCATTCACATCAACATTTTTTGCTGCCAATATAACACGTTCGCTTAACCAAACGTGATTTACGTAATTTTGAGCAATGTTTGGGAAAACCATCTCCATGAGTTCGGTCTTTGATTCACAAAAGTTACAAAAATTGGTAGGGAATGTAATGTATCCAGATGATGTATCAACAGCAATAATACCATTACCAATATCGAGCAGTTGTTTGGGAAACACTTCTCCAGACTGGTCTTCCTGCAATTCGACTCTCATGTTTATACTCAATTTAAGTGTTTTAATGTATTTCCATAAAATGGACGACTTCAAACATGCATTCAGTTCATCAGCAGGCGTTGAGCGTGGAACAACTGGCAATATTTGTCGAAAATCACCTGCCAATAGTATCATTGCACCACCAAACCGTTTTTTGTTATTTCGTAAATCTTGCATCGAGCGATCTAATGCCTCCAAAGATTTTTTGTGTGCCATCGTACATTCATCCCAAATGATCAATCTGGTTTGCTGCAGCACTTTGGCCATCGCAGAATTCGTCGAAAGGTTGCAAGTTGGAGTCTCATTAATTTGAATGTTCAACGGCAGCTTGAGAGCTGAATGAGCTGTTCGACCGCCTTCCAACAACGTAGCTGCAATACCTGATGAAGCTAGGGCTAGTGCAATTCCATTTTGCGATCAAATCGTTGCCAAAATCAATGATAACAAAAAAGTTTTCCCAGTTCCACCGGGAGCATCTAAAAAATAAAATCCGCCAGATCCATCGTTCACTACTTTCATGAGCGTATCGTAGGCATTTTTTTGTTGTTGATTTAAAAGGGGAACTGTTCTATCAACCATTTCTCGTAATGTTTCGGAATCGTATTGGGCTTCGCGTCTCAATTCTTGATCAAATGAGTCGTGCATTGGGCGATTGGGTGCTATCATTCCTATTTGTGTTAATACTTTGTTGGTAAGCATCAAGCACATGTCCTGTTACGCGCGTTTTTTAAAATGTGCAAAATTAAATGTATATTTTTCAATCTTTCTGAGAGATTTTCTCAATATTTTTTTCCGTAAGAACCTTGTACAGAGTATTAGAAAACTACAAAAAAAAAATCAGCCAAATTGGTCAAGCCGTTTTCATGTTATGTCGTGACAACGGAAAACGGGTTTCATTTTTATATATATAGATTAAATTTAATTTTTTTTTTAACTTTTAAAAACGGATATTATATTATAAGATACAAGATGTTGCACATATGATGACTTAATCAAGTTATAAGAACCCAAAAAAGAATTAGGGCAGTGTTTACATTTACCCCTTCCGTGTTTACATTTCCCCCATACTGGGGTAAATGGGGACAACAAATTTCTGTTCTCTTAGAGCTAGGAGCTCGCCTATGGGGTAAAAGTAAACAGCCATGAATTTCACTTTTCAGTTAAAGGTTTTATTCAGGATTAAAATTGGGAACGAAAGCCGAACAACAACTGAATGGTATTGCATGCACCGGTGTCGCGACACTCCAAATTCAGATTTTTTTTATGTCTGGGTTCCGAGAACTATATATAAAATGTGAAAATAAAGGCCGTTTACAGTTACCCCATGTTTACATTTACCCCCGACTATAAGGGCATGGTCTTAGAAATCTTTTGAAAACAGCTGCGCCGGTGGAGGCTTTAGCTGTGCATTAGACATTAATGCTGTCTTTTATTAACTCAAATATTCTCTAAGACCTCTCAGATTGGTAAGATGTAAGGTCTGACGAGTTCATTAAGATTTTCAGTAAAACAAACTCAATGAAACCCCGACCGACTATAGTCGGTCTTGATAGCTATTAAGAACTGCTTAATATAATAGCAGTTTCACTTTGAAAAAGTTTTCTGAATGAAAGAACAAACAAACCGTGGTAGGTATTGTGATTTACATATTTGCCCTCAGACGGAACATACATATATGGAATTTGAATAACAGTTCGGGTTACTCTGATCGTGATACAGAGATTTTCCTGGTAAGCAAAAAAAAAATACGCTGACCTAAAACAAGACATTCAAACCCGAAGTATTACACCAGTGAGTCACTGCCAAAGCAGCTGCAACTCAAGTTGTGGTTATATCCGAAATGAGATAAGAAGAACTCCCAGTTCTTCTTAAATTGTATAAAAACTGCGACCACATATGTTTGGTCTTGGAACTTTGAAGATCAGCGGTTCAGAAGTTAAGCCTGCGGTCCAATGCCATTAAACGCTGTTTTTGAACTTCTCTTTCGTCAGTCATTACACGAAGTTTGACTAAAATTTTGGGGACGTTATTTTAAATTAAATATATAAATAAATATTTAGTGCAACAGGTTGACCATAGGATTAGCTTCTCACAACCATTTGTTTTGTGTGAGTTTTTCTTTTGGGGCGAATGGAAGGGACCTACAATTCTTTGATGAGTCCAAATGTCGGAATTGAGAAGCTTTTTCATGACAGTTTTACTCTAGGTGGAGCCTTCGGATGTGACTTGTGTTTTTCCTGGGGATCGAACGCTAGATCCCCAGCTTAGTAAGCCACTGGGCTCGTGCTTGCTCCTCGGTAATAGTTCAAACTAAGTGCAGCGGCATTTCAATCGAAATCAAACCGCAGGTCGGTGGGATTCAATGAAGTGTGTTGCGCTGCAAGTTTTGTTCTTTTACAAACACGAGCCGAAGGGCGAATGATCCCAATCAACCAAGCCGAAGATTAAATCTCCAAAAAACCTGGGAAACAGGCTGAGAAACTTCCCACTTTCCTGCATTAAATTGTCCTCACTGTGGGTGATGCTTAAGAGGTTCAAAAGTGAGTGCAAGTCGCACCACCGACAAAATGTTATAAATATCGATGTCCTACGTTCATTTGCGAATGGATACTGTTCATTCAGACGTCTCTGTAATCATATGCTCAAGCATCTCCCGATTTGATCTCGATATAGAGTATCTTTTTAAAGGGTTCCTTGACATCTTTATGACAGACACCGACTCGGCCGCCTTGTGTCGTTTTCCTCCTCAAAATGTAACGACTTTCATTCGACTCTACGCACTGAGTATCGTTTCATGAGAAACGTCAACTCACATTAACGGATGCATCAGACAAATGATAAACAACGTCATACGAAAGCCGAATATGCAAGCTTTAAAACACACCGCACTTTGGACTGAGCTGGGACCATACCATACATGAGTAAGCACAAGTGAACTCCATTTAGATGGTAACTTTAATGAAAATCCACCACTAAATGCGCAATTAAAAAGCAATACCAAGTATAACGAGGCCTTATCAGCCACACTTAATCTTGTGACACCAAAATCGCATATCATTATCTTCCGCATCCTTTCTCTTGGGCGAAACGAAGACGCGCGTCACTATGAAAGTGGGTATTTCAATCACATCAGTATGTACCGTGAATCAGTCCGCAGTCCGTAGCATCAATCCGAAAGCGTACCGCCGAAAGTTGTCTCTTCATCATATTCAACCGAACTAACAGAAGTTGACTCACGCCGAAAGCAGTAAACCACCGCTCTCCGCTCAGTCACCTTAATTAAATATTCGCACCATTACTATCGGATATTTTATTGTTGAAGCCACGAATTAATTGAAAACGAATTTCAAAAAGAAAAAAATTTACTCTTACCTCGGTCATTAACGCCAACATTAAGCGCGTATTAATTGCTGTGTACATATCGGAAAGAGGGCCGAGTGTGTTTGTTTTGTCTTTTGTTTACATGCGTGTTGAGGTTTTTTCTTTCGTCCGGTTCACACAAAGGATACAAATGATTTTATTCGATTAATTAGGATTCGTAGCTGCAAGTGTAGCAGTGATTCAATCAGGAAATCAATTCACGTATCGTACACCCTCCACGGAAGCAAGTGACGAGCCGATCCACCACGAGCCATTAGCGGCCGAATAAGGTGGCAATTACAAGCACTTCAAGCCTACTTTAGAATGGTATGGTGGTCCAGAGACTTCTTTATTCGTATTTCCGCAGTAATTCGTCATAGTTAGCGGAAAGGTCATGGAAACGATGGCGTTTGAGAAATACTAGCCGGCGATGACAAAGCGCCGATGTATGCCGATCGGATGTGGCTTGCTACCTGTACGTTGAAACCGCAGAACAATTGAATGGGAAATTCCCAAGTTGCATTCATTCTGATGGATGGAAGTCATTGTTTTCACTGAAGGGATCATTACGCTCTGGTAGGTAGGTCAGGCAAGGTATTTTGTTTCAGTGGACGCGGTGTTTGTTTGCTGTAGCAATTAGTGTCGTCTTGTAATCGGTTGCAGCTTTACGGGTTAGTCATATGAAGTCGAATTGGTGCATGATGCACTTCTTTGCAATGAGGAGGAGATCTAGTGTCGATGGTGGAAGCACTTTCCTTCATTGAGAATGACAGATCTATTGCGGAAAAAATTGCTAAAAAGTTGGCAAATCTGCCTCTGAGGATGAAGGATCAATCGCGGAAAATAATCCGACAGCCACTTTTGCTATCAAATTGCTAAAAGTTGGCAAATCTGCCTCCGCGAATGACAGAGCCATCGCAGAACATAATCCGACGGTAGACGAAGACACTAAAATTTTTCAAATCTGCCTCTGAGGATGACAGATCCATTGCTGAAAATAATCCGACAGCCAGTTTGCGATCAAATTGCTAAAAGTCGTCAAATCTGCCACTGGAGCACTGTAGCCTCTCATGCTGATGTCTAGCATGGCACGTTTCTTCAGGTCATTCAAGACCAAGCAACTTCGATGTCTGTCTTCGAAAGGATAGGTCAATCTCTTAAGTCGTTTTAAACTCGGCCTGAGACTCAAAAGTTCCATAAGGCCGATCCAAAGTCTTATTTAAGTGTTTTACTGCGACCGTTTTGGTGCCTCTTGTACTATTAAAGTGGCTTAAGAATGATCCGAAACCCCCGGCTGGAGTGGAGTGGATTTGCCGTGACACTTTACAAGAAAGGGTTTAAAAGAGGCCATATAGCTTTCAAGCCTTCTTTAGGAAAATTTCTTGGAAAGGTATGCGATGAGCGTTGCAGAGCTGTAGTCGAGTGGCGGTTGGTGGATAATCTGTGCTTTTGAGACACAACCAACTAGCTGCTCACTATCAGAATGGTGCTTGAAAGGGCTTTGGGGTGTGCCGTACCTGTTTACGGATATTAAGTGGACTTGGAGAAGTCCGACCGAGTCCCTCTATGTTTTAGGAGCATACCGCAGAAATGTATGGAGGTGACCGTTTTCTCCTCTGTACAAAAAACTGTGCCAGCTGCGGTTGGGAAAACGGCGGGGGTCAGGAGTCAATATAGCTGATATGGACTGGATGTCGCAGCACTGCCTTGGCGAAGAACTTGGAATTTTTCGTGTTGAGTGCGCGCTTCAGATAAGTAAATTGTTCTTCGCTGATGACGAGACCCTCAGCTAAGTCACTGGCTCTTCGCTTATGACTCGGTCATTCTTGGGCCCCCTAAGACTGAACTTCAGCCCACACTTAATAGCTTTGTAGCCCTCTTTCCTATGGCTGGGATGAAGGTAAAATAATCTGAATTGATGATCATCTCCAGAACGCCTGTTAAATGCATTCTTCAGGTCAGTGAAGTCTCATTGAAATAGGTAGGTACCTAAATAGAATTCGAGTTATCGCAGGGTATTATTGACAAGCGATGGAAGGAAATCAAGAAGGTAAGCTGAGTTTTCCAGTAGGATAGGTCATGCTGGAACAATTTTGAAACAGCTAGGTCCGTCTGTTGCAGGAGAACCGAATTAACCGAAAGAATAAGATCAGGGAACACGGATAGAAGCTTTAGATATTAGCTTCGGGATCGCAATAGTATTTGCGGGCATGTGTCATCATGGCGAATCTTGTATTTTCTGTGGAAAAGAATGCTTTTTCCACAGAACCTATCTCCTCAGGTTTTACAAGCAACTATCACCTGGCATTACATCCGAAACATACTACCATATTCATTCCCTTCTCATGTACAATGCAGCGATACCTATACCGTAAACTGGCAGAGCGTTGCAGAAAGGAACTAGCCTCCTATACCTAACAAAGAAATAGGGAAAACGACGAAGTTCTGTGAGGGAATTGGGAATACACTAACGCTCTAGCAAAAGGGGAAAAAGTGTGAATAGACGTTTTTTTATTTTACCCAATTGATCTAGGTATAATAATTCAACAAGTACGGTCTTTACTATAGCACCCAGGACAACTATACTGAGACCTTGGCAAAAGGACTGGAAAAGGGGGCTATTACAAAGGGCAATTGGCTTCTTTCAGAATGAAGTCACACCAATTCTACTACTACGGAGTCTGGCCATAGGCTATGTATCTCCTATACCAAACTAGTGGAGACTTAGCTGAACATCAAAAAAGCCAAACTTGGAGCAATGAACTCTATAGCCACAAACTGAGTAATCACACAACAAAGTGGTAGATGGGTCATGAATTGATGACGGAACTGGGAGCGCGAGTATTATGACCTATATATATATATATATATTTCGAGAGATAATCGAATCAGACCACCATTGTCGGGTCTCTTTTCGTCTCTCTACCACTGTAAATCTTACTCAGAGAGACTCTCTGGATTTCTCCACAGTTCTTCTCTGGGCTCAATTCCTAGTGTTAACGCTAGCATCTGTTTATGGGAGATCCGTTTCATCGACTGGGTCTCGACCCATTGATGTCCCAAGATCCTCATTCTTCTGCCAGCCAATGCCGGGCATTGACACAGTATATGTGCCGCTGTCTCAGATTCCTCCAGGCATAGTCTACAAGTATCATCCTCTATAAGGCCCATTTTACTTAAGTGATACCTGAAATTACCATGTCCTGTAGACAAAGCCACCACCCATTTCAATGTTCCTCGACTCATGCTTAGAACTCTTCTTTGAGTGGAGCAGGTCGGCCACTTTATTGCCATTTTAGCTTGTCTACATTGTTCCACGGTTGACCACCTTCTCAGGTGTTCTGCCGTGATCCATTTGTGGACAAGCTGTTCAACCATTCCTCTGCCAATTGAAGAGAATGGTTCTGGTCCCAGCAACTTTTCAGTTGACCCCTGCTTTGCAAGGGAGTCCGCCTTTTCATTGCCTTCGATCCCTATGTGTCCTCGTACCCAAGTCAGTGTTACTTCATTTTTAGATGAACACTTATTGAGTTTAAGTACGCATTCCAGTGCCAGTGATGTTGTGATGTTTGTTTGTTCCATGCATCTGATCACCGCCTGATTGTCCAGTGCTATGAGGATATTTCTTCCTTCCACCTGACACTCAAGCAAGTAGTCCAACGCATAAAGCAAGGCAATCATCTCAGCCTGGTATACTGAAGTGTATTTCCCGAGGCTAATGTGACGGGCAAGTTCCAGCTCTTCTGAATAGATACCGGCCCCCGCCCCGCCATCCATCATGGATCCATCCGTGAAAATCACTATTTCACCATTTCTTTTTTCTGGAAGTAATCCGTTCTCAATACGAGTTTTATGATTTCTTTCCATAATACGCACCCTTGTTATTCGATCCATAGGCATGTTTAGCTCCCTAATCTCGTCTTTAACAAGTTCCAGGATCTTCCTATGTCCATAGATCGTACCACGATGGTGCCATTTCGCATCTCGATGCAAGCGAAGTGCCGTTTGGGCCGCTGTTTTCTTAATAAATAAGTCTAGCGGTAATATCCCCATGATGACTTCCAATGCGCATGTTGGGGTTGTACGTATTGCACCTGTAATTCCCATACATGCTAAACGCTGAACCCTATCCAGGTGCTTCCTCACAGTTTTCTGAGAGGCTTTCGCCCACCATACAACCGAGGCGTACGTGATAATGGGTCTAGTTATCATCGTATACATCCAGTATGCTGACCTAGGCGAGAGTCCCCACCTCTGTCCACATACACGTTTGCACTGATGTAGTACCCTCTTTGCCTTCCGGACCTTCTCCTCAACATGGTAATTCCAAGTAAGTCCAGTATCTAGATAGACTCCCAGATACTTAACCTTCTTAGTCATTGTTAGTTCCGATCCGAAAAGTGTTAAGGGCCGAAATTCCAGATTTTTCCTCTTCCTAGTGAAGACTATTAGATCTGTTTTCGCCGCATTAATGGAGAGCCCTTGTTCCAGACACCACCGCTCAACCACTCTGAGTGCATTCCTCATGATATCTGCTGTGACGTCCATGAATTTGCCTCTGGCCATTATTGCTATGTCGTCGGCATATCCCACTGTGTGAATGCCCGTCGCCTCGAGTCTGTCGAGAAGAGAGTCCACAGTGATATTCCACAGTGTAGGTGAGAGAACACCTCCTTGTGGGCAACCTCTGCTAACCCTTCCTCTGAGTTTTGAGGTTCCCGTCTGAATATTAATCGCCCTCGTATTCAACATATTGTCCACCCATCTTACCACCAGTGGGTTAACCCTACGTTTTTCCAAGGCTTGTTTCAGACTTTCAAAGCATATCTTATCGAAGGCACCTTCAATGTCCATTATAGTGGTCATCGCAATGCCCCCGGTATTTAGCTCTTCCTCCGCAACGCGTACTACTTGGTGTAGCGCTGTTTCTGTAGACATACCTACCCTGTATGCATGCTGTCTACTATTTAAAGGATACATCTTAAGCGCAGTACTCTCCATATAGTCCACCATCACCCTTTCCATTATTTTTAACAGGAAGGATGTTAGGCTGACTGGTCTGAATGACTTTGCCTCGGTGTAGTCCTTTTTTCCCGGTTTTGGAAGGAAGACCACATTTGCTTCCCTCCATGTTATCGGGATATAGCCTATTGCTAGGCATGCAACGTATATATTCCTGAGCCTTGGTGCAATCACGTCTATACCCCATTGCATTAGACCTGGAAATATACCATCCGGCCCCGCAGTTTTGAAGGGTGAGAATGTTGCTATCGCACCCTTGACCGCTTTTGGTGTCACGATCCGTTCTGCTTCCGTCCTATCCATCCTGTTCGCTCCTTGTTTCCTTGGAGCCCAGGGCTGATCTGACTTATAGCTTCCTGGAAAGTGTACCTCCATTAGGACCTCATTTGTGTGATCCAGTGTTTCCACCATCTCCCCCGCTCTATTTATTTTTTTTTTTTTTTATTTTAGAGAGGGGTTGTTGTACTGCGACCTTTTGGTCTATTGTACACCCTGCTAACGCCTTAGTGAGGTATATGCCCTCATACGAGTTCCCCTCCCATTATAATTCCTTTCGGAATCATTTTAGAGGTTCTTGTACTCTCGTTTCTCCTTGGCGGAAGAAATCCGTCCTATAGCACTCTCTCTAGTCCAGTTTCCTTTAAGAATCTTAGGATGAGAGCTGGCTCCAGTGACCGTATTTCCTCATCAGATAGTTGGTACTTGCCCAAGTATTTCAGTCTTTTGTGGGTCAATGCCCCACACGATCCCAGCACGTGTTCTGGGATTTCACTGGACTCATCGCAAAATCGGCAGAGACCTTCTTCAGATATACCCAGTTTCCTAAGGTGTTCCTTGAGTCTACAATGCCCCGTTAGAAAGCCCGTTAGGATACGGAGGTTATTTTTACTCATGCCGATGCAAGCTTGGAATCTTTTCCGGTTGTATTGTCCCAGAAGTTTTTTAGCCTGCCTCATGCCTTGAGTGTTGTGCCAAGTTCTTGCCCTGTTTTCTTTCTCTAGTTTCCTAAATTCTTCTTTGAGGGTGTGATCCCCTATTCCGCAGAATGGTTCAGGACCTATGAAAGCTTCAGATGCTCCCTTTCTTGCTAGGGAGTCGGCCATTTCATTACCCTCTATTCCCATGTGGCCAGGTACCCAGCAGAGGGTTATTTTGTTTCTCCTACCCAATTCATTTAATTTTTGTAGGCATTCCCATACAAGTTTGGATTGGATGATGTAGGAGTTGAGTGCCATAATTGCAGCCTGACTGTCTGACATTATAGCTATATCACAGTTGGTTATGTTTCTGTCGAGGTTGATTTGGACGCATCTATCTATGGCATAGATTTCGGCCTGAAAGATGCTGGTACTTTTGCCCATTGGTTCAGAATATTTGGTTCTAGGCCCGCATACTCCCACTCCAGTTCCCTCATCAGTTCTTGACCCATCTGTGTACCACTTTGTTGTGTTATTGCTCAGTTTGTGAATTGTGGATTCGTTGCTCCAGTTCTTCTTGTTACTGAGCTTTGTAACAAAGTTCTTTTGGAAATCAAATTTTTTGATGGTATCGTCTCTAGGAAGGGCCAGTAATGGGTGTTTTTTGACTAGTGCATCAAACTGTTTTAGTGTAATGCACTTTCCTCGTCCTATTCCTTCTTTGGCTATTCTTAGAATCGTTTTACTTGCACATTCCTCAACCACGAGGTGCAAGGGGGTCAGTTCCAATAGCACTTCCATAGCTGCAGTTGGGCAAGTTCTCATGGCCCCTGTAATACATAGGCATGCCAGTCTTTGCACTTTATTGAGTATCTTCCTTGTAGTGGATAGACTGGTTCTTCTTACCCATGCAATCGCTCCATATGTGATCATTGGTCTCACAATGGCAATATACATCCATCTAAGGATGGTCGGGCTACATCCCCAGGATTTGCCCGCTAGGCTCCGGCAAATCATTAGAGCCCGCGTTGCCTTCCTGTTTATCTCATCTGTATGTTTTTTCCAGAGGAGTTTGCTGTCTAGGGTTAGTCCCAGATATTTAACTTCGTTGACTGATGCCAGTGTGGTACCCGACAACCTTATCGGTCTCAGCCGTTCGAGTTTTCTTTTTCTCGTGAATGGTATTATTGTTGTTTTTGACGGATTTAGGCTAAGCCCAGCCGTCGCGCACCAATCCCGAGTTATTTCGAGTCCCCCTTGTATGATATCACATAAGGTTCCCTCAAATTTACCCCTGGCGATTATAACTATGTCGTCAGCATATGCTTGACAGATTATGCCGTGGTTTGACAATTTCTCAAGTAGTTCGTCCACTACAAGACTCCACATTAGGGGAGATAGAACTCCTCCTTGCGGACAGCCTCTTGCTGTGTTAACCTTGATAATTCCTTCTGATGTGTGAGTTTCTGCTGATCTAGTGCTCAGAAGTTCATACATCCACTTCGATACTGTGCTATTTACTCCTTTTCTACCTAGAGCTCGTATAATTGCATCATGCGATGTGTTATCGAATGCTCCCTCGATGTCCAAGAAAGCACACAGTACTATCTCTTTTGATTCAAGAGCGCTTTCAATAATTTCGGTCAGCTGGTACAAAGCAGTCTCCGTAGATCTGCCCGCTCTGTAGGCGTGCTGGCGATAATGAAGAGGCGATATACTAAGTACATCTTCTCGTAGGTAGTTATCCACGGCCTTTTCCATCGTTTTGAGAAGAAACGAAGTAAGGCTGATTGGTCTATAGGACTTCGGTAAACTTGGGTCCTTTTTTCCCACTTTCGGAATGAACACTACCTTTGCCCCCCCGCTCTATTACGAATGAGTCCGATCTTAGAAACTGGATCTCTCGAGACAATCTTTTGTAGTCTACTGACTTCAGATGTACTCCTCATACTCGAGCAAAAGTCCCTCCATGACTCCCTTTTACGTCGTCGCAGAGTAACGTTTAGCTCTTTCTTTTTCGCCTTATATTCATCCCATGCTTCGGGTTCTCCCCTCCTCATGGCGTGATTGAAGGCCTTCCTCGCAGCCTTTTTTAGCTTTTCAAGTTCCCGGCACCACCAAGGCGCAGGATCTTGTTTTTCCACTAAAGTAGGTGTACAAGCCACTCGGTACGCAACTTCAACAGCTGATTGCAGATGCTTCAACTGTGATTCTACATGCCAAGTGTTTTTCGGTATTCCGAATGTCATTACATTCAGTTTTTCCTCCAACACTTCAAGGTATTTTATCCTATCTGTGTTCTTCGGAATTCTGATGTATTTCCGATCTTTTTTCCTTTTAGATCCATAGCGAACATCAAATGAAATGGCTCTGTGATCCGACAATGTAGCCTGATCCATTACCCTCCAATTTGATATTCTTTCAATTATCTGGCTACTACACAGGGTAACATCGATCACTTCCATTCGTCTCACATCGACGAAGGTTGGCTCTGTTCCCCGGTTTAAGATAGCTAGATCCTTGCATGATACAAATTCGAATAAGGCTTCTCCTCTGTAATTATCGTTGGTGCTGCCCCACACTGTATTATGTGCATTGGCATCACAACCAATTATTAGATCCTCGTTCCTGTTCCTGCATGCATTCACCAAAGACTCTAACTCTCTTGTCGGAGGAGGTTCTGGAGAATCATACGGCAGGTATGCAGATGCTATGACAAAACTTCCCGCACCTGATCCTACTCGTACTGTTGCAAGGTCTGGGGCACACAGATCCGGCAATTTATATGCTTGAACTCCGTGCCTCACCAAGATACAGGACCTAATTCTTCCGCTAGTTTGTGCATAATGCAACTCAGCCATGCTATTTGGGAGTCCTCTAATCTTTCCTCTAAAGATCCAAGGCTCCTGTATCAGGGCTATATCAAACGAATCCTCATCAAAACACTTAGTCATCATTGCCGATGCTGCTTTGCTGTGATGAAGGTTCAATTGAATCACCCTCAGCTTTTCCCGGTACGGTATTATGACCTAGAACCAGATACTTTGAATCAATGGGCTAAAATACCAGCATATTTCAAGCTTAAATCTTTCACATAGATAGACGTATCCAAATCAACAGAGGACGGAAAGAAAGACAGCTGTGACGTAGATACAATGTATATTTGACATAGCCAAGTTGCAACAGGCACTTGGTTCCTACATCACTAAGTTCAACCTTCTGGGGGAATGTCTACAAAACTAATGAAACAAGTGAACCCTCTGTTGGATATTTGGACGCCTTAGAAAGAAAGCTTACGGGGTCCTGAACCCGAAGAAACTTCAGAAGCTTCAAAGGCTATACAACCGAAAAAGACTCCAGACATACGCATCAGCATGGCCAAAAATGACGTCCTCATGGGGCATTGCAGACTGAGGGCACACCTCTGGGTATACCTGAAGAGGGTGTCTGCCGTTTCTGCCATGAGTTCAGTGAAATCCCAACATCTGGGGAATTGTCACACAAAAGACAGGCAGACTTGAGCAAGTACCAATTTTCATATGAGGAAATACCATCACTAGAGCAACCTCTTATCCTCTGGGACTAGATTAGAGAGAGTTATAAAGGACCAATGAAGGCGTATTTAAAGTGCAGACCTTTAAATATTATTTCGAAAGGAATCTTGATACGAGGGGAACTCTCATCCGCGCTTATACCTCTCTGAGGTGTAAGTAAGGAGTACAATAGACCAATGTAAAGCAGTACAACATGCACGCCACCAAAATAATGCATTAGCTTGGCCACATCGATCTTTGAATCTCAGCCGCCGAATCGAAACGCCATGAGAGATCGACCTTCCATTTCTAACTAAGTTGCTCGGTCATGAATAACCAGAAGAAACGAGCTTCAGATGCAGAGACTTTTCACGGGAACAAACGGCCTTTTGCTTTTGGTAGAAACTGGCTTGTACATCCCCCCAAAAACACGGTCAATTATACGGTTCGGCTAGAATAACAATCATTCATATCAAAAGAAACCTTGGCGACAGTGACACTGCAACTTTCCCCTTACCCACAGCTCATTGTCAATATTTCTCTCCGTTATATTTGTAATTAATCAGCCAAGCGGGTTGTGTCCAAACAAGAGTTTCATTTCTTAGTCATGACAAATACCTACTGTTGATTCACTGTATGGTTGCCACGGAAGTGTCATGCTAATTTAGGGATCTTCCAAAGTATCGGCCGTTCCTTTCATTAAGAACTTAGAAATAAATAGAAGCAATTGATCACTGGCAAGACTCCCTCTTGCGAAGATGTCTCAAAATTGGTCATAGTACAGTCAATTTAGATGTCACACTAATTTCGCTATCCACACAATGGAAAACAAATTTCAAACGCACTCATTCGCACAAAATAGAAAAAACATGTGTGTAGAGACTACCACCCTAGTCCTTTTGTCGAAATTCTGATAAATTACGCATTCCTGCCGCATGTGTGCTTCATGCACGGCCCACACATCATATCCGAGGAACAAGGCAGTCCCGGAAGCGAATACAATTCAGCTGCGTCATAACAAACAGCGGATGCCTCATTAAACAAACCGTCGGTCGTCGGCGGTGTGTTTGCCACTAATAATGCAAACAATCTTCCAGAATAGCTCGTCACTTCTTTCACGCGTTCAATACGCATATGCAACAGCAACACCTGAATGACATCCGAATCCATAGATAGTGTCCCAGACGCTATCACCCATGTGCAGCTGCCCGCCGCAAACAATAGACCGTTGTGCGCGTGTTTTTCGAGCGAAAATCTTGAAACACAAAAGTCGAGTAAATGTCACGCGTCGCACCGTTAGATATACGCGAGTCGAGTCTCTACCATGCAAGTGAATCACCCGCACTGTGCGCAGTGTTGGAGATTGCGTTTGTAATGCAGTTGCATCGGAAGTCGTTGCGAATGCACACATAGAAATGTCGATCGCCCGGAGATTGAGCTGAGCTTGACTTTGACATTCAAGCACGAGATGCACCACCTCCGCCCACCCAAGCACAGGATGTACGTTAGGCGAGTTATTTCTAAACAATCGCCATTTGTACGTGATCAGTTGGGTGTAAACAACGCGATTGTTTTTTCGGTAGTCATTTCGGAATCCAGACGCGAACAACGTGCACCCATAGTTGGCCAGCAGCGCGAAGACTCAACTTCCCCGTACACACATAACGACACGCATATGTGAAAGGGAAGAAGCATTGCGAATGCAACTCAACGTCAATTACCTTTCGATGCGATGCAATCCAAACATAAACAAAAGGCACAGGGGGACAAAAAAATATATTGAACCCATATACCAGGAGGGACAGGCATGCATTCTTCCCAAAAGGCTATCGATTGGATGTGACTCGATGCAGCGGGGTGCGAGCCGTGAGCGATGGTAATGCAGGCATTCAGCTGTAGGCTTGCGATTGGGATGCGATCTCTCTGCCCTTGTGCGCAGGTAGATTGATTGGCAATTTTATCGTCGTCATCGCTGTTGTCGCGCTGGGTGTATTGCATTGCATTGCAATGTGTGTTTTCAGATAGCGCCCAATAAGGAGAAACCAGGAATAAGAATTGAGTGTAATGTTCCTGGTTGCTGTAGGTAATGCCTACAGCTACATGCAATATGGGTGCTTCAAGTCGTTGAATTGTGTTGTAATGGGGACGAAATGAAATCATTGTCATTAGCATATTTTAAAGGAAATCCGATTGGGACAACTGTCGGTTGGAAATGTAGCTGCACGGGCATGGGTCTGCCGTGGGCCACGATATTAGTTCCACAGCGGATAGTGTCTAAGTTATAGACTAAAGTCTAGAAATATAAAGTAAAACTAATAGCAAGCTCTCTAAGTGAGGGCATGCGAACAAAAAGTTGTTTTCTAGAATATTGTTTACATCTAGAGTTACCCTCGCCCTCTTGCGGTAATCATTGGAACTAATTAGGACGAATAATGGATATCAACATCACGTCCACTCACATACCCTTAAGAGAGTTTCAACTCCTGAATCTTATTGACGTTCGCAAAGTTTCCAACCTAAAAGACTGACGAGTTACACAGGAGTGGAGGCCCGAAACAGAACAAGGGACTACTTCCTGTATGTGCTGCCGATTATATGATCATGTTCGCAATTCAGAAATATGATCAAGGGGCGAAAGTTAAGTCATGCGTGCGGGATGGGATTCAAATCTATCCACCTAGTGCCCTAAAGGTCTCCTGAACATTTCAAACTGTTTCGAATGAGGATATTACGATTTCAATGGTACCTGTCCATATTTTCGCTGAAGAAGAAAATATAAAAAGGGAACGAGCTTGAAATGGTCGGGTAGATAGCAATCAAAGAAATCACTTTAAGGAACTTGGAGTCATCTTTGACAAGAAGCTCAACTTTAACCTCCATTTGAATTTCATTGTCAGTAAAGCAAGAAGCCGATTGGGACTTAAAAAGCGTTTTTAAAAAAAAAATGTTAGGACCCCTATAGCACCAAACTTCTGTGCCAGGGGTTACCAAAGTGTGCGCTGCGGCGATCTGGTGCGCCGTAGAAAGTAAAGAGCGGCGCCGCGACGTGAGTTATTCACAAAAATATAAACTTATTTGAGTTTCGCCCTGCTTGTAAACTAAATTTTTAAACATACCAATCTATTGTTTCATTCGACTGTTTCTTTTTCAAATAGCTACAGGGAAAGGCGTCGTGACAAAATGCTATACTTGTAGGTGCGCCGCGGGCTGAAAAAGATTGGGAACCACTGTTCTATACTGTTCCCTAGTCCAACCTGTTTTGGAATATTGTAGTCCTGTTTGGATTCGGAACTATAAATATGGAATTTCAAGAATTAAAAGCATGTAAAAGCAAAGTTGTCTTTTTGGACGAAAAACGTCTTCCCTCCTACATACCTAAGTCGATTGAAGTTGCCGACACTGCAGACCTTGGAAAAACAAAGAGAAAAGTCAAATGCTTTATTTTTATTTTATACGAATTGACTGGCAACGTCAACTCCACCTGCAGATATCAATGCTAGACCAAGGACAAAAGGGAATCCATTTTTGTATATCAAAAGACGTCTCGATGTAACTACTATAATGGTCCCATCAATAGCCTGACGAAGCATTTTAATAATGATTGATTTCAACCTTAAAAAATTAAATTTAAGAAAATAAAATAAAGAAATGTTACAACCTTCCTTAAAAAACAAAAAACAAAGTATCGCATAACAAAAACTTGAAGGGACGATGCACGGGACGATGGCGAAACTATAACTCCCGTCTGAATTTGTTTTTGATGGGTCATGTCTGTTAGAGAGGATTTATCTCTTTAAACACAGACTTAAACCATCCTATTAGCCGTTTGGACCCGGCATAAAATTGTAGATCCCTTCCATTCGTCCCAAAAATGAAAAACTCACACGAAACGAATGGTTGTGAGAAGCTAGGCCTGGGGTCCCTACAGACCTATTAATTTTATTACATATCAAGAACTCTCAGGGGCTTAGAGCGCCAACGTAAGACGAATAGTTCCAATAATAGAGTAAGTTTTGTCTTTATTCCGAACCCCTCAAAGCAATGCCTGACAGCGGTTACGAAGACAAATCGATTTGTTTAGGAAGGAAGAGTGTTTTTAGCCGGTAACAACCGGGGACTACCGCAATAGACGTTGGACCGTTGGTCACTCAGGCAAGGTTCCTACCTTCCTTCGCAAAAAAAAAACTCCTTTGCCACTCATATTACTCCAGCAAACGACCTCCGAGTTTTGTTCTACAAGTAGGTAGAAATTGGAGAAACTCTAAGGGAGCTACCACGCCGTGAGCGACAAGCGACAGAGCGACAGACCTAAAGGTGGACCAACGAGTTAGACTTATGTTCTAAATGTTAGAGAGAACATCGAACATCGAAAATTTGTAATATTTGTGAAAAAAAATCTGGCCAAACGAGCAATCCAGTTCTTCAATAACAAATCCAAACGGGTCTTAAAGCTTAAAACAGTCGTGTTAAAAGAAAGCAGCATATTTTTAAAGGCCACCATTGTGAAATATATCATCTAAACAAAATGAATCTCTCTTCAGAGAAACCGCCACATAATATGAGACTTTCCGGCCCTCTGCAGAATTAGAAGAAAGATTTTAGTTAGGAAATAGTTCAGTCCTGAAGAAACTAAGAGATCTTCTACGAGCAGAAGATCTCTTAATTTATTTATTATTAACCTTATAAGAAAAAAAAAATTACTACCTAGCCCAAAACTCTTCTGACCATATTATCGTAGACGTACAATCGATCTTAAATCTAGGCCTTTTCTATATACCTAGTGGCTTGTCACTGAAGAAAACTGTCCACCCAAGAGTTTACAAAGTCCATCCAGTAGTCACTAACCATTGTCATGTCATTATTTTTCAAAATATTTACTAGATTACAACTGTCATCGCACTTCCCCCTTGTCATAATGTAAACTACCTTGTTTGACATCCGGCGGTTAATAAATTATCGCCTTGCTTAATGAATTTTGTTCCGATGTATCTTGCGTCTAAGTGCAAGCAAAACAAGCAAGCAGACAAATGCTCACGAAATTCAACAAATCCCACCAAATTTTCTCTGACATTTTAGTCACCGGTAGCACCAGTTATATGTCGTCATTATCGACAAGAACAAAAAATATCGTTTTGCGGGGTTCCTACGAAGCTGATATTATTTGGGGAATTCAAGAACTACAGACGTAGTGTTTTATATGTACCTACACATCATTAAAATGTAAGTAAGATTTAAGAAAAAAAAAATTATGAATAAAAACCAATTTCATTGCATGGGTCAAGTGTCATTTTGGAGATTTTGTTTACTTTTATTTTTATTAGCGCAACGATAAGTGAATGACTGAGTAAATGATACAATCAAAATTGTGTCAAATGTTTTGATTCTAGGAATGAAATTGATGTTTGTGTGTGTCGGTGGTAGGCAGGGTTGCCATTCTAGCTGATTGTTTCGTAATAAGTTTTGTGGTTCATTTGTCAAGTAAAACTAAAGGCAGGTCTGACATCGGCCGTGAAAGATTTAAAACGATAAAATATTTTTCTGTTCATCCTTTCGTTAATTTTTTTTACGGAAAATCTCATTTCATTTGTCATTATGTGTTGAAGTGTCAGACTAATAGCAATTTCTTTAATACTTTTTATGAGAGTGTTGGACGGACGAAATAATAACTTCACAGAATATCTAACGTCACAAAGATCTTTTAATTAAATATCGTCAAAAATAAAATGAAATGACAGATGTCAGTCAAACAGAATCAGATTAAAATATAAAATGTGCAACTGCGTGCTGAATATTCTACTCTTTTTTTTTTACATCATCAACTTAAAATATCTCTGGAATTAGTTGGCATTTGAAACTAACGCAAAGAGCAATAGATAGATCTCAAGAAAGGGAATTAAAATGCATCGACTTTTTCGAAAAGTGGAATACATCACTTTTGATTCGCATAAGCACTTTTGTCTCATCGTGTAGTATGGTTTTATTTTTGACACGAATGTTGGCGACCTAAATACAAATTCAAATAAAATACAAGAAAAAGGAACATACAAGCTTCCAATTCCGCTGTTTCAACAGCTAAAATCAGAGTTGCAACTGAAGTTACAGAAAGTAAATGTAGAGAAAGACGTAGTTAAAAGTTTGGGCGGTAAGTTGTGCCGCCGATTGGTAAAAAAAAAACAGGAAACGTTACGTTTGAAATGCATTTATAACTCTTTTCCAACTATCCTCTTTTGGCAAGAGTGTTTAAGGTTTTATCACTTTATGGGCTTGGTTTGCTTACCACAAAAACCTAGCCCATAAAGTGTGCTTTATAAGCAGACACAGCTGGGAATATTAACATCCAGAGAATTAAAATAGAAAAGGCCGATCTATCAGATTTCTTCCTTTTTGGCACACACTGTAAACCAAAAACAGTATCTTCTCCTCAAAGAAAGTAAGACATTGAAGACCTCCAACTTACAATTATTGAATTGTGTCATTTTTCAAGAGGCTTGTGTTATGGAATAGCTAAGCATTCAAAAATGGATAGTTGTCGAACTAAAAAGCAATAACTTTCACAGCACTATTAGAAGTGCTGGCTATTTTACTAGAGTTTGCCCAGTGGTAGAAATTCTACCATTATTGTGACCTGACTTATACCCAACATATTGAAAAACAAATCACACACAGCATTGCATCTCTGCACAATCTTCCCAAAAAATCAAGCGAATATTATTATGTTTAAGGCAGTAAAGGTGACTCCTAAATATTTGCCTTCGCCAGTTTATATTTTAGATTTTCTTGAATGAAACTAAAACGCACCCTGTGGTGAAGGCATGGACAAGAATTTGTTGCCAAAATGTGCTCGACCTTAAATTCTTAAATACAAAACAAACACTTTCAACAAAGAAGGTTTATGACACTGATAAAGCGCATTGAAGAACGACCAATTTATTTTGTATACTTGTAGCTGCTCATATAAAATTTAAAATAATTAGAACGTGCAATACCGAAGCTTACCTTCGTGCAAGACTGTACAGCCGCAAAAGCTCTAATAGCAAGAGTAAAAAGTTTGGGTTCCAGTATAGGATTTAGAGCTTTGAAACGAAACTTATGAAAAGCTTTCTTATATAAAATTATTGAAGCGTTAGTCATAGTTTCCGTGGTGTAGTGGTTATCACATCCGCCTAACACGCGGAAGGCCCCCGGTTCGATCCCGGGCGGAAACATGATAATTTTTTTTTTGTCACGGAATATTATTTTCTAAACCAACATTTTTCTATCATAATAATATATTTTGCTTTATCAGCGATGTTTCTATTAACAAACCTCGGATAAATTTCCGACGCCATCTTGTTGAAAAATAAATTTGTCAGCTTGGAAACAATTATCCTGCTCCGTCTGCGAGATGATAAATTACGATTTGCTAATTTTTTGACGTTTTCTTTCACTTGGAATTTGATAGAGTATTTATTTGTGAGATAATAGGTTCGTTCGTGTACGCGGTTTGAATCGAACGCACAAAGTTTAGCAAAATAACGAGTAACGAGCAGTTCCTCTCTTGGCTGGAAACATCTCAGAGAATTTCAACCGGCAAGTACTGATAAAAATGTCAAATGCGCAAAATTGGCAGGAAACAAATTCAAAATCCGTTTTAAAAATCAATTGTACACAAAAATAATATATCTGAAAATAAAAAAAATTCGGTGGTGGTCGAATGTTCTCCTAGAACGTTTCATATGTTGAAAAAGGTAAGTTATATATTTATTCGTGATATAGATTCGATTTCAAAGATGTAAGTGGCTCAAAGTACTTTGGAGTATATTTTCAGCTTTCTGAGAGAGTTTCGCTCAATTTTTCGAGTTTGACAGATTTTTAGTGCTTGGCTCGTGAAAGTACGCGAATGGACCTTATGAAACACTGAATTTTAACGCATTTAAAACGTGTACCTTCCTCGTTAGCCATATATCCGTTTCGAAATTGGAGTTTGGGAAACAAAGGAGAACAATAATTACATATGTGTCACAGAAAAAAGCCGAAGATTATATGTTTATAGTTTTTGCAAGTGATACTCGGTCTTAATGTTTAAATGCAAAGAGGGCCTTGAAGTGCTGTAACAGAGCCGTAACTGACAGAAAATGTACAGGCCAAACCTCTAAACGAGGGTCATTTAATTTACATGGTGTATTCCACTAACTATGTATGCTCGAGTTATGTTATCGTCAACATCTCACACGAGAGCACAGCGGAACTTAACGGCTGAATTTGCATTAATTCAGTGAGAGAAATGCAATAAGCAACAAGCAAAGGAGATTATTTTGTAAATAAAACAATTAAGTCAGTGTAACTTTACCTATTAAATATAGCACATATCCCATTGTTTTTTTAAATTTGTTGTTGTTTGTTTTTTTGTTGAGTTATCGCAGCCGCTCGCAACTCGCGCACTTGGTTATGACCCTTCTCTACACCTTTACCTTTAAAGGGAGCCTTTTTGTAACTTGAGAACGGTTGGTCGTATTAACTCGAAACTTTGCACGTTAAGAAAAAAAAGTAAACATTTTTAAACATAGTTTTGCTATTGTTCAAAAGGACCCCTCTACCCCCTATTAAAAGTATGTACTTTTCTCTAGGGCTACATTATCTAAATATGTGCTTAAGTATTTAAAAAAAAATCGTACCCCTTTTTCAAGTATTTTTTTGGCACTTTTTCGGACACTTGAACTTAATTGAATTCAGAAAAAAAAGGTTTGGTCTATTGAATTTTTATTAAAAGGATCTTCGAAGGACGTTGCTTTAAGGCGTTTTTGAAGCTTTTTTAAGGTTTTAATTTATTATACACGCGAAGGAAAAAAACTAAAACTTATGTTGGAGCATTTGGTAGAATTTGGCAAAAAAAAGTGAACGACGCCAAAGATGACCGGTAGTCTCTAAAACAAAAGCAGTGCAAGCTGAAATTCTCGAGTCATGATTGGTTGGATTCACTAGAAACAAGAAGATAAGCTTTTTATAGTTTTGCGACTTCATTGATTTGAAAAATCACAAAAAAGTGTTGAGAGGTGTTTTGTTATTTTTGATTTTAGAGGGTTATTCATAAATCATAACTATCTTTAGGTAGGCAGGTAACAAAAGAAAGAAACCTGTGTCTTCAGTAAGTCTGATTCTGATTGTGGTAACCACGCACGCGTTCCATTGAATAATGCAGAAGGAACAAAAATATGTAAGAATCATTGCATACTTTCGAGATTTCAAGATTGGTCAGCTTACTTCTTATATCATGAATACGAGGAGACTTTGTTTACAGTACATATCTTGTAGCTGCGTTTATTATCACAATTTAATCTCCATATTTTTAAAATGGGACACAGGATTGTCACATTGTTTTTTAAATATTTTTCGATATCGTCATTAGAAACTAGTTACAATATAAAAAACAAAACAAAGAAATTCACTCACCTTAACATTTTAAATATATTCTCCTCGTTTTCCAACTCTTGCATGTAGGTGTAAGGTTACATACTTTCCATTAAGAACTACCACGTACCAGGTACCACTCGCGATTGCCGAACAAAGGAATTATAGAAATATTTATAAAAATGAGAAAAGGACGAATGTTTATGGAGCCGTGCACTTATTAAAACTCTTTAATGTCTTATATATTATAATATGCGAATTTAGTATGGGAGAGACTTTTATGAAACTTTACATTTATGGGGCTACACTATATAATTTTTTAATTAACTTACAAAGGACAACACGACGCGATATTTAACTACAATCTATGTGACTTTTAAGGACATCTTGGAAGTCCAAACAAATTTTGAAACAGAGAACACGCAATGGACGCACTTATATTCGGAGAACCATTTGGGAAACTGTGTGGCTCTGAAAATGAAACAAATAAATGAAATGTGTTAGTAAACGAAAAAATATATATTATTTTATTTAATATATCTAAAATGAACAAGGAGTCTAGGATAACTAGAAGTAGAAAGTGTATTAAGACAATAATTGTCGCCAGTGGGATATTCACATAAATGAGGCGCATACGTACGGCAGCTCGATGGGTGAATTTATTCAAAGAGAGAGAGAGAGTAGGCGGCTGTAACTGCAGAATTAGGAACTAGGTAGTTGTTGCTAAGAACTGTAGTGAACTGATGATACTAATAATGATTTTTTAGTGTCATCGTGGATGTGGACGCAGGGTAACAAAAGTCATTGGGGACGTTCAAGTATTTAGTTAAGTAAGTCTGACAGCTGTCATATGGCTGAAATCGATCGTACGACCAGCTGTTTCAGTTGAATTTTATGGAGCTGGCTAAAGTAACTCACCAAATGTCAGCCATGAGTAAAATTCTGTAAAAATTACAGCAAGACTAAAGATATTGTCCACGTTGTGCCGCAAGGTTCGAAAACTGGCCCATTATTGATTGTAATAGACAAACGAACTGCTGTGTGTATTTAAACAAAGATATTCCTTTTGCATAATTATGCCGACGATACTGCAACACTCAGTGGATGATGGACAAAGAATAATGCAGTCGGAAACACGATCCGATAAGGGAACTCACTTGTGTCATGATAATGGTTTAGTTATCAACACCATGAAGAGTGGTGGTAGTTACGACTATGGCCATCCTTAATTATTTTAAAATGATACAAAAAGGACTGTCTAGAAACAAGAAATAGTTTAAACACTTAATACAAATAATTGGATTTCAATATTAATAGAGTCCCTGGGTGCAATAGACCACACCACGGTCCGCACTGCCAACTGATGCATTTTGGGGAAACCTGGATAACAACAGGGAGACGAGAAACGTTCTGTTGCCACTCTCTGGTAATCGCTATCTTCCTTCACTATCATCTAACGTAGTCGGACGCTCTCTTGTGACCAGTGCCATAAACTAAGACCGTCAGCTCTTACAACTTAAGAGAATTTGCCTACAAGCTGTTTTCCGTGTTGCTATCCATGTTAAAGTAAATGAGCTGCACGCATACACTTCCATATAATAACCTGACAGATGCCTGACAGCCGGTCTATTTAATACTTAGTTTATGCCAGTACAATCACTTTAGATTAAACAGACACCTAAATAACATTCACCAGCGCCGCCTTGTTCGCCATGGGCGATGAAAAAGTGTTAAAAAAAACACATGTTTCCGCCCGGGATCGAACCGGGGGCCTTCCGCGTGTTAGGCGGATGTGATAACCACTACACCACGGAAACAGATAAATTTCTGGAGACAAAACTTAAACTTAGGATCTCAGAGCCTTAGAAACACAGATTGTAGTTTTATTTCGTATGTAAATTTACAAAGCGGTTTGTTTCCACAAATCTAAAAATTTAAAAATATGATAAATTAGATCTGTCTTATGAAATAATATTTTCGTCCTCTTTTTCCCTACTATGTCCTCTCTGATTTTTTACTAAAAGAAAACAGTATCTACATTAAGTTTTTAAGTAGCTATTTATCAAATAAAATTAAGAATTGAGTAATTGAAAACTGGAATCAGATTCCGTATATCAACGAGCGTCTACACGATAATCGTTTCTGAAACTTTTATTGCCAAAATAAGTCATATTTCGGTCGAATTTTTTTGACAAACGTCAGCTTTCATTATATTTTTGGAAAATGAACTGGATTAAGCTCTCAAACTTATAATTTTAGCATGTAGTTGCTAGTTTTTGAGGTCTATCGTTTCGACGATAATCGTCTGATAAGTTCCGGAATGAGTGCCCTGTACTGAAATTTTTACATTTTTTAAGGGCGAATAATTCGATTAGTTTGGTTAATAAAACTACCTAAAGGAGATGTTCTACGAATACTAGAAATATATTAGGACAAACATGGTCGTTAATTTTCCGCTTTTGGATATCATTAACTTTGATTTCGTGTGTACATTTTTTGTAAATAATGAAGAAAATTTGCTCAAAATGTTTTTATTTTCCCTCAACCAATCTACATTAGGCCTGTTTTTTTTTTAGCTTTGATCTCAGCAAAGCAAAGCAAAGTATGAAAATGTGCACATAAACGATTCCCAGCAGCTTTCTGAACAGTAGGTTTTATCGATGAAATATTGGCATTTGCGGCTGACTGGCAGTGTGGGCTTGTTCGGTGAGTTGCATGATGCAACAAAAACTATTGTATCATGGGTAGGTAGGCAGCAATTGATTGCGCACATCAAAGAAGTATCTTTTTTAGTCGAAGATATACCCTTTTTTTATAAAAAAGTCTAAGCGATATTCATCCTTGCTCATATTCTTGGGCTTAAAAACAATGGAGAATATAAATTCTGAGGACACTCTGGTGCAAGAAATGGATCTTAAAGATAAACACACTAATATTTTATGATTTCAAGTATGTACTAATAAGGTAAATTTGTCTTAAACAACATTTGCAGCTTAAATAAAAAATTATTTATGTATTTTTTATTACTATCCCTAACATTCAGTTGTTATTTTGAAATTTTGTTTACTTATGCACTTCTTTATGCATTTCCGCCAATCACAACCAACGCCTTGTATGTACTGTAAATAGAGACACCCTGCGAACAGATCCATCTTATACAAGGGTGGCAACAAAAAATGTTCTCCCTCTGGTGTTCAGAAGTGATCATTCACTCCCAAGTGGCTCTTGCTTGGAATGAATACCTAGTGTGAGTTTTCGAAGTGTCAAGTAAAGCGTTGTTGTTGTAATTGCGTGCTGAAAATCCTACTTTGCTTTGCTTTGCTGAGTTCGAAGCTCAAAAAAACAGGGCTATTGTTAAGTTTTCATGAATATTCTAAGCAAATGTACACTTATTCAAAAAAAAAAAACAATATTCACACGTAACGAACAATTTTAAATTAAACGCATAAAATTCTATGAACGCTGCCAGCAATTTTGCCCAAAGCGTAAGTGGCATATGCAAGGCGTGAGTGTGTTGGTGAGCCGGAATTTTTGAAGTTATGCTACATTTGTCAATACTAATTTCTATGTAACAATACAAGCGCACTTAGCATTTGCCACCCCATAAAAATATAGCTTGTAGGCAAATAACGGGAAATCGGCCGAAGTTGGTGATCTCAGTATTGTCTCTGATCGATAGGTTCATTAGTCACAAACTTATCAAGAACGGAAGGACGACAAAGAGACTTAAATCGTGGTAAATTTTTTTATTTTTAGGAACCACCTGAACAAGTGAACACTCGGTATAGCTCAGGTTTAAGTTTAATTATGACAATTTAAATGTTGGAGAAAGTTGTTTAGATACTATAAAGTATTTTCCTGAGATTGATTGTCAGTTTACAACACGTTCCTATACAAAATGTCCGCTCTGCTATTTTCGTATTACAGATCCGTTTTTCAGTTCTTACACTGAACAAATTTCGCATTTAAGTCTTGCTAAGAGTAATGGCGAAAGATGGGGTGATAAAAGGAGGAGAATGTGAGTTTAGGAACGAAAAAAACTATGCTCCACGGCGAAAAGCTCGTTGTTTAACTACAGCCGAATTGTAAATGACACTGCTGTCTTGTTGCAAAGTCCAAGTTCGAGGTCCAATAGTCTTCTTTAGCTTCGGAATAATAATTGTTTGTTACATTATTTTTTACAACATGACTCCGTCTTTTAGTAATCTTAGAAGTTGTACTCTAAAATTATATTTATTCACATTTTCACGGCCCATCCGGCGAAGCAATTTATGCTTCTCAATTATATAATTACAGCCCCTTTGCTGATGCCGCTTGGCCTCTGCGGATCTGTGATTTGACGCTTAATGATATAATATATACATATTTTGCCGACCTTCCAAATGCCCTAAAAAGATGCCCTCAAAAAAACTTTTTAAAACAATGCCCCATTAAAAAGCCATTCCTGTCCACCATTAAATATTAAAAAAACTAAATGAACGATAGCGCTTCAGCTATCATAAGAAACTGCTGTCTTTTGCAGCACAACACAACTTATCAGGACCCGCGATATTAGAAAACAAGTAAAAGTGTTATCATCGGCCTGGCCGATGCTTTGATACCCTCCACTGCATACAAGTCATGAAAAGTTTTAGGCATGTGAGGTAGTACGTAATTATATTGAACAACAGACAGAGAGACACATGTGCCTAATATTGATTTTGTATGGGAGGTTACCGGAACTACTTGACCGACATAGCTCATTTTTAATACCAACTTGACGACAATAAAAATAAATCCTCTCACAAAATTTCACTTACCTAGGTAGAATCTTTTCGACGCTATCGTACTTTCAACATGTGTTTTCTAATATTGGTTTTGTATGGGAGGTACCAGAACTACTTGACCGACGTAGCCCATTTTTAATACCAACCTAACGACGATAAGAAGAAGTTCTTTCCCCAAACTTCATTCGCCTAGGTTGATCGTTGATTCCTTTGGACGCTATCGTGTTTTCAACAGACAGAGAGACAGACAGACAGAGAGACGGACATGGCTAAATCGATTCAGAGTGTGATCCTGATTCAGAATATATACCCTTTATGAGGTCTCCGGTGACTCCTTATCTTGGCGTTACAAATGTAATAACAAAGTGAATATACCTTCCTGTGGAGGGTATAAAAACATGAACATGGGTCGGCTTTTTGACACTAACCGATGTCCACAGCAAAAAATTAAAGTTAAAGGATTAAAAAAAAAAAGTATCTGTTTCCGCCCGGGATCGAACCGGGGGCCTTCCGCGTGTTAGGCGGATGTGATAACCACTACACCACGGAAACACATGAAGCTCCTCTCGAATTTTACTCTCCATTTCCCATTGGACCTATTGATGGCGGACAAATTTCATTCGTAGGTAACCTTGAACTTCTAACCGCCGGCCGCCACCACTAAGTAAAGTTTAACATTTTGTTTAGATTTTTAGATAGATAAGGTCAAATATAGTTAACATTGAGGCCCAGCACGCAAAATTGTCCAACACGCACTGTCGAATTTGGAATGATGTATATGCCTACGCCATTCATTTTTTAGCTTCACCACAGTCAGACACTTGCGTGTTGGTGGAGTGTATTTAATGTGTAAATTGGTTACACAAAATATCGTACATACCTAGTCATAGAAAGGTAGGAAACAACTGCCAGCTGGGAGGAAATTGTAGTAATTGATAATTTGGTACCCCAATAATAATATATCTCGTGGTAGTGACAACATTTTTCCTCTTTGGAATTCAAAAAGGGCAGGACTGTGTGAGACATTAATTCCAGGAATTTTCGCTTTTGATCATATCAATACAATAGGTTAATAGTTTTGAAATATAGGGGGGCAGAAGCGGAGGTCCTTGTAGAGCGATTTGCAGCTGATTGTAGAACTATACCGGACTAGGTGTTGATGGTGTTCACAATTAAATTTGACAATGAAAATTCAATTGAAATGGCAAAATTACGTCTGTTAGAATAGGAAGGGCACGAAAAGCATCAAAGACAAAATTATTGCCGATTGCACAAAGACTGAAAACAACAGAAATGTCAGCACAAATTTTTCACAATATCTATTCCACTGCCATATTCTTGACCTGCAATTTTTTTTTTTTTTTTTATTGTTGTACTGATTACGTCGTTATGTCAAAACAAAATTTTATGAAATATGGATCAAATGGTGAAGTTTCGGTGAAGAAAATAATGTAGTCCTGATCTACCAAAAGTAGAATTGTTCCCATTAAGGTGAAGTGGCCCCCTCAAAAATGTATGCAAAGATAAAACAAAACAAAGTTGAGCAGTATATGTTCACCATACTCTTGACTTAACTCAGAAATTTTCTTCAATAAACGCGGTAAATATACCGAAACGTGATCACTGATCAGGATCACACAAACAATATGTCTCTCAACCTAGTTGATGCGAACGGATTGAATAGATTAAAGCACTAAAAGGCTTCCTCTACCTGTCGGATTAAAAGTGCATGGACAGTTTGTCAGGAAAATATCTACAAATAGGGTACATCTATATCGCAATCCTTCCACTCAATTATATTTGCCGGACTTAGTTAGCGGCTGACTTGAGCACATATTCCACCTTAAAGACTTCCTTTCAGAAATTGTCTTCAAATTCATATTCTGTAACTATAATCCTGTGGTTTCCTTATATACCTCCATTTAAAAACAGTCTAGCAGGAATTCTGCTTCCCTGAGGAGTTGGAAGTTCTCTTTTCGTCCTTTGTTTGAACACATGAAAGGATTATTTTTCTCCATTCAGGCCATCAAAAGACTTCTTTCTATACACAGTACTTAAAGCTGAATCTAAGCAAATTCTGATCACACTGTACAAAAGGCTCTATACGAAAATGAAGCTGCCGCAAAACTCTCTTCAAAATTTAGCTGAGCAGCTCTAGCTAAAAAATCAAATCCTTGTTTCCGAATGTGCCCATCAGTAGGTAATGGGACGATTGGGGATGGGAATTCCGTGCTAGAGTGAGAGGGAAGATATGTCGATGGAGTGATAGTGTTGTCTTTGTCGCTCGTATGTTAATTAGATCTGTAGTGTGTTTGATGTGTCGCCGCCGCAGCCGCCGCAGTTGTTTGTTAGTTTTTTGTTATCAGTTTAGTGTGTTTGATGTGGTGCTGGCGCCGCCGCCGCCGCCGTTGTTGGTGTGTGGGTTGAATTGTTTGGATTGGAGATGACGTAATTATTGGTATTCGTCGTCGTCGTCGTCGTGTTGGTTGGGTGTGTGTTGTGATGCTGAAAATTAAAAAAAGCGAGATGCGTGGCTGTGGTTTGAACTTGGTACGATGAGTTTGGGAGTCGGATGTCGTAGCTTAGCGCTATAGCGTATGCTGTGAGATGTAGGTTCAAGTGTTTAAATATATTGATGGTTGGGGTGGGGTTGTGCGCGCGCGATGATGAAAATTAAAAAAAGAGTGAGATGCGTGGCAGTGGTTTGAACTTGGTACGCGATGAGTTTGGGAGTCGGCGGATGTCGTAGCTTAGCGCGCTATAGCGTATGCTGTGAGATGTAGGATCAAGTGTTAAAATATATTGATGGTTGGGTGTGTGTGGGGGCGCCGCCGCCGAGCGACGGTTATCGTGGCTGTTGATTTGTATGGTGGATCGTTGCCATGCGACGGTTATCGTGAGTCGTTGCCGTGGTCATGGGTTGCTTGGGGCGGTTATCGTGGTTGTTGATTTTGAATGTTAATTAGATGTGGTTTTGGTATGGTTTATTTGATCGGAGGGTGGTTAATGTAGCACGATGGAACATGTTACTCTTATCTTACTGACCATATTGCTTTTTCTGGAATTTCTTTAAAGAAGTATAATGTTATACGAAAAACCAGCCGCTAATGAAGCACGATGGAACATGTTACTCTTATCATTCTAATCATATTGCTTTTTCTGGAATTTCTTTAAAGAAGTATAATGTTATTCGAAAAACTAGCCGCTAATGAGGCACAATGGAATACATTACTCTTATCTTACGGACCATATTGTTTTTCGGGGATTTCTTTAAAGAAGTATGATGTTATCTGAAAAAGCCAGCCTCTAATGTAGCATGATGAAATATGTTACTCTTATCTTACTCTGACCACACACACACACACACATTGTTTGAAAAGAAATTGTGATATTTCCGGAGGTATTTTCATGTATAAAAGGCGAGTGTTGAAGGAACTAGGCAACAGTTTACTTTCAAATTAATCACTGCAAAGAACATGGATTTTCTTAACCAACTGGGTAAAGTAAAGCCCCTAGAGGGTCTGAAGACGGTCGGTTTGGGGAAACGGTGTCGTATCTTGAAGGCGATGCGGTGCCAGACCAGGTATGGACCAAGGGTCCTGGTAGAGCTGGAGGCGAAAAAGGTATTTTTACCTGTACGATTCAACGCGATGGATGAGGACACCAGCATTACTTCACTTCATAAAATTGAATTGAGAACCCGTCAAACAATGGAAGCCCTATTAAATATTTTCATCGAGGAGGAGAACAAAGTCTCGGCTGTTTGCTGGGAGTTTCAGGACCTTAAGAAGGAGCTGGAGGACTCGATGAAGGAGCTCCGTAGAACCAGGAGCTGGTTGCAGCTGAAAGCTGCAATACACCTGTTGGCCGCATATAATGCGAGAGCCAGGGCAGGAGATTTCTTGGACAGCGACATTAGTCCTGTCCTATTATGTATTTTAGAGTTGAAATAAATAAATAAAAAATAAAACCATTATAACAATTGCTTTTTATTAATCCAGGAGTTGTTGGTGGTTGGGAAGCCCAGCCATTTGACATATACTTTTTCGCCTTTTGTTGCGAGAATCTTTTCCACGAGAAATATGTTGGGGAAGTTCGTCTTTTGTAATTCGTGTGTATAGAAACTCCCTCTAATAGGTTGGCCTTGAAAATCTTCAACTAGATATGTAACAGGGTTTGTTATCTGAACTTTTCTTATTTTGAATATTTCAGTTGTCCAATTTGGTGTGTAGCCTTTTTCGAAAGCATGTTTAAACTTGCTTATTCGAACGCTATTGCCAACTTCGTATTTTCCCTTCTCAGCAATTTTTATTCGTTTATAAACTCTTGATAGTAGTTCTTTGGCATTGTTTTTATTTATATCGACGGGACGTCTTTTTATTGTTCTATGTATCGTGTGATTATATGCATGCACCAAATCCTTATAAATGGGTAGCCATTTGTAGTTCCCATTGAAACTGAATTCTTTCCACATTTTCTCCTTAAGGGTGCGGTTAAAGCGTTCAACAATTGATGCTTTTAATGTACTGTACGTTGAGTAGTGATTAATTTCGTAGGTATTCATCAAATTTTGGAAGAACTTGTTGAAGAATTCTTTACCATCGTCGGTTTGTAGATTTTTAGGTGTTCGATTTGAATTGGTAAAAATTGTTCTCATAGCTTGTGTTGTAGCTGATGCAGTCTTATGTTTCAAAGGAACGACCCAAGCATACTTTGAAAAAGTATCAATTACGGTTAGTAAATAGTTGAAGCCCTCATTCTCATCACTGTATGGTATCATTTCAACCAAGTCTGCCTGCCACAGATCATCAAAACCCTTAATAATAACTCTACGCCTTCTGAAATTCCTTCGGGCTGGCTTGTGCAGCTCACCAACAACTTTTCTTTTGCTCATTATAAAAACGAATGAATAGAAACAAGGAGAGTTTTTGTATTTTATTAGATATTTTATTTGACCAAACGTCGATAAAGTAACATCAATTTCTTAATTCTAATCAATCTACTTTCAACCATATAGCATGCGCAAGTATCTGGTCCTTCTTGACAGAGATTTGCAGACCAGGGACAATTTATAAAATGACACCCATGAACAGAGGTGATGGAGGATACGTTTTCAAAGTTCCTCAGAAAACTAATGCAATCAATAAATTCATTGAAATGTTCCTCAAGAAGAGCTTGGTTATTTGTTTTTAGAAATTTTAACATCTCATCGAAGATCGTAGACGTATTTACTGTAGACATCATTTCAAATCGAATTCCGAATGCGTACTAAATTGGTGAAAAACTAGTTGCTGTCCCTCTAATAGGTTCACCGCTACTTTTATACTTCTCGAAAATATCCAGCATATACTTTCTAATTTTGTTTAATAATTCAAGAGTCTTCAAATTTTGCTCATCAGTGTATGACCGCAAATCCGCACCCATTTTTTCCAGTTTATCTTCGATGATTTGTAGCTTCAGTGTCTCATCATTTATGGTCCCCATGAGTGCGTTGAAATTGTTGTCTACATACCGACGATGATTTAGCATGTTTTTATCATTAATGACCATAGTGTTATCTACATATTCCTTATTTGCCGCCTGTGTTGGGTTTACAGGTTTTCCAACATTGTTTAGACATTTTCCCTCAATATCGAAATCACCATTAGGTAGTAGTCTAAATCCTACGCCAGCAGGTCCTCGCGAACTCTCAGCTGTTCTATGAAATTGATTGGAGCTTCGTCCGAACTTGTCAACACTCATTTTATTAATAATGAAGATTATTCTCTAGACGATGTCTATTATATAGATAATGTTCGTTTCCAATGCGAATTGACTTTATATAGGCTAATTCCTGAACCAAGTGTTGAGGTCAAATCCGGTTGATTCCTATCCGGTCGGTTCCTATACAGGCGGTTCGGGTGTGGGACCATACTGATTTGTTTGTTTTTAATGTATTGAATTGGTTATTAGTGTATGATATTTGATTCACGTAATTCTTCTACAATTGAGTTAACCTCATTTTGAAGATTATTATTGCCGGCTCTTTGAGATGCAATTAAAAGTCTTAATCTATTGACGAGTTCATTGGGGCTATCCCAATACACATATTCGATGGGTTTATTCGAATAACTCATATCAGATGAGCTACTATTGTATGCTTTGCCAAGTTTCTTTATGACTCTCGGCGTTAGGTGTTGAAGTAAAGGTCGGATTATATGCTTATACTTATAACCTCTGTTGCCTTTAACTTGTAAGTTACTATCATAGTTTTTCAAGTGTGTTTTTGTTTTTTGTAATATCTTTAGATATTGATCCAAGTCTTCATTGGTATATCGATCTTTTCTAGGATTTTTTCGAAATATTAATTCATAAAGGCCATTCGTTCCATGGAAGATTTCATCATCAATGACGAAATTCTTGTGTTCGTTAATTACAAAACTTGATCTACCTAATTTCATTGAATTTGATTCCACGTCGAAATGTGGACCATAGATTTTGTCACGATTCGAATCTGATGAGGACGATCGATTAATCGGAGTGCTTTGATCAAGGCTATTGTCGTAGGGTGTCCTAAATGAATTATCATTATTCGCTGTCTGGTTTGATTCTGGAGATGAGAAGTCAAAACTTGCATTAGAAACGGATTTTTTTTCTTCTTCGGGGTATTGTAAACGTCGGCGTCGTAGTAGTTGTTGATTCTTTATTTTCATATCTATATTATTGTAAGCAACATCTGCAGCAGCAGCAGCAGCAGTATCATTTTGAGTATGAGCACTTTTGACATTTTTCACGATTTCCTTTAAGGGTTCAACTATTGGTTTAAAATTATTCTCAAGTTCCGCATCCTTCGTAGTTTTTCCCGACTGAAGAAACATATATTTTCTCTTTAAAGCTTTTTTAGTTTTTACTAAATCTTTAAGTAAATTTTCATCAACATCCATAATTGACGAATACAGGGACGAATGCTCTAATCGAATGTAATCATTTAAACGGTTGATTTATGACTGAATAGATTTATATAGATACAGTTTCTTTAAATGAATTATTATAGCGACCTTTATTCAAGCTAAAATCCTTATTAATTACCAAGAACCCATATGTATCTTTGCAGCATTTTTTACACAATTCCTTGAATTGATTGAATGTCATGTCAGAGTTGACATGATCGTTGTATATATGCTTCAGATTAAGTTAAAATTAAACATGGTAGTGGACTTTATCTACAGCCATATAAAAAAGGATTTGGACTCTTCCTTAAACCACACGATTCAAAAAACTTTTAAATTCGCTACCTAATCGTCCACTACCATGTTTAATTTTAACTCCTTCCATAGCCTGATTGTGACGTTTATTCTCTTCCAACTGTTTCTTGGCTACCTTTGATTCATTTATAGCTTTAACTACGCCCGCAGCTCCCCCCGCTACTGATCCAATAGCCGATAGCCCGGCTAAAATAGGTAACAATGGTAAGAAACCACCAATTTTCGGTAGAGGTATTACTCGAGGAATTGTAATGCTCTTTCGTTTATTTTTAATGATCTTTTTAGCTGCTTGTAGAGCAGTTGTTGCAATTACGTTAGGATCTTCGTTACTGGTGTCTCGAATAGCATTTCTAGCCTCCATAATGGCTTTTTTAAATAAATTATTCTTTTTGCGTGGGTTTCTTTTGCTTCTCTTGGCTTTGCAACCCATACCAAGTTTCGTTTTAGCTTTCATCATATTCGTTACTAATATACTATTTATTTTCTCTGCTATCGATGAGTCTTTTGCCTTTACTCTCTGCCAGGCCTTTTCAGTTAAAATTTTGTCTGCAATATGTCGGTCGGGTAGATTTTTATTGTTAGCATATGCAATATCGTGTTCGCGACAAGCTTCATCCAACTGATTAACTCCCCTATCTCCTCTAGCAAGGCGTTCTTTCAATTTAGTTCCTGGCCCACAGAAGTTATACGAGGGAAGATGTAATTCAAATGGTAATTTTTCGATTAAGGAATTCACTAATCCGTACCCTTTGAATGTGTCTTTCCAACTGTTGGCTTTCACACTATAATCTATCATTTTATACGACTTTCTTGTTGTATATGTTGAACAATTATGAATTTCTCAACTATAAAACATGATCTTTTATATTGATTAGTTTCATTCAATAGCAGAATGAGGTTCATAAAACAACAACAACGAGATTTTATTAAAGTCAAGAACTTTGATAGTAAAGTTAAAGTACACAGGAAACATGGAGCAATATTCCCTAATAGTATTAGAGGAATAATTGTGGGTCCATCAAATTGTGGAAAAACCAATGTCATGTTGAGCATTCTCCTCGATCCAAATGGTTTAAAATTTGAAAATCTCTACATATACTCAAAGTCTCTGCATCAACCAAAGTATACATACCTGAGAAAGCTAATAGAGTCCATCAAGGGTATGGGATATAATGAATTTTCAAATAATTGCGAAATTATTACGCCTTCTGAAGCAAATCGAAACTCAGTTTTTATATTCGATGATGTGGCCTGTGATAAGCAAAACAATATTCGAGAATATTTCTGCATGGGCCGACATAATGACGTGGATAGTTTCTACTTGTGTCAATCTTATACGCATATACCAAAACACTTGATTCGAGACAATGCAAACTATTTAGTTATTTTTAAACAAGACGAACTTAATCTGAAGCATATATACAACGATCATGTCAACTCTGACATGACATTCAATCAATTCAAGGAATTGTGTAAAAAATGCTGCAAAGATACATATGGGTTCTTGGTAATTAATAAGGATTTTAGCTTGAATAAAGGTCGCTATAATAATTCATTTAAAGAAACTGTATCTATATAAATCTATTCAGTCATAAATCAACCGTTTAAATGATTACATTCGATTAGAGCATTCGTCCCTGTATTCGTCAATTATGGATGTTGATGAAAATTTACTTAAAGATTTAGTAAAAACTAAAAAAGCTTTAAAGAGAAAATATATGTTTCTTCAGTCGGGAAAAACTACGAAGGATGCGGAACTTGAGAATACTTTTAAACCAATAGTTGAACCCTTAAAGGAAATCGTGAAAAATGTCAAAAGTGCTCATACTCAAAATGATACTGCTGCTGCTGCTGCTGCAGATGTTGCTTACAATAATATAGATATGAAAATAAAGAATCAACAACTACTACGACGCCGACGTTTACAATACCCCGAAGAAGAAAAAAAATCCGTTTCTAATGCAAGTTTTGACTTCTCATCTCCAGAATCAAACCAGACAGCGAATAATGATAATTCATTTAGGACACCCTACGACAATAGCCTTGATCAAAGCACTCCGATTAATCGATCGTCCTCATCAGATTCGAATCGTGACAAAATCTATGGTCCACATTTCGACGTGGAATCAAATTCAATGAAATTAGGTAGATCAAGTTTTGTAATTAACGAACACAAGAATTTCGTCATTGATGATGAAATCTTCCATGGAACGAATGGCCTTTATGAATTAATATTTCGAAAAAATCCTAGAAAAGATCGATATACCAATGAAGACTTGGATCAATATCTAAAGATATTACAAAAAACAAAAACACACTTGAAAAACTATGATAGTAACTTACAAGTTAAAGGCAACAGAGGTTATAAGTATAAGCATATAATCCGACCTTTACTTCAACACCTAACGCCGAGAGTCATAAAGAAACTTGGCAAAGCATACAATAGTAGCTCATCTGATATGAGTTATTCGAATAAACCCATCGAATATGTGTATTGGGATAGCCCCAATGAACTCGTCAATAGATTAAGACTTTTAATTGCATCTCAAAGAGCCGGCAATAATAATCTTCAAAATGAGGTTAACTCAATTGTAGAAGAATTACGTGAATCAAATATCATACACTAATAACCAATTCAATACATTAAAAACAAACAAATCAGTATGGTCCCACACCCGAACCGCCTGTATAGGAACCGACCGGATAGGAATCAACCGGATTTGACCTCAACACTTGGTTCAGGAATTAGCCTATATAAAGTCAATTCGCATTGGAAACGAACATTATCTATATAATAGACATCGTCTAGAGAATAATCTTCATTATTAATAAAATGAGTGTTGACAAGTTCGGACGAAGCTCCAATCAATTTCATAGAACAGCTGAGAGTTCGCGAGGACCTGCTGGCGTAGGATTTAGACTACTACCTAATGGTGATTTCGATATTGAGGGAAAATGTCTAAACAATGTTGGAAAACCTGTAAACCCAACACAGGCGGCAAATAAGGAATATGTAGATAACACTATGGTCATTAATGATAAAAACATGCTAAATCATCGTCGGTATGTAGACAACAATTTCAACGCACTCATGGGGACCATAAATGATGAGACACTGAAGCTACAAATCATCGAAGATAAACTGGAAAAAATGGGTGCGGATTTGCGGTCATACACTGATGAGCAAAATTTGAAGACTCTTGAATTATTAAACAAAATTAGAAAGTATATGCTGGATATTTTCGAGAAGTATAAAAGTAGCGGTGAACCTATTAGAGGGACAGCAACTAGTTTTTCACCAATTTAGTACGCATTCGGAATTCGATTTGAAATGATGTCTACAGTAAATACGTCTACGATCTTCGATGAGATGTTAAAATTTCTAAAAACAAATAACCAAGCTCTTCTTGAGGAACATTTCAATGAATTTATTGATTGCATTAGTTTTCTGAGGAACTTTGAAAACGTATCCTCCATCACCTCTGTTCATGGGTGTCATTTTATAAATTGTCCCTGGTCTGCAAATCTCTGTCAAGAAGGACCAGATACTTGCGCATGCTATATGGTTGAAAGTAGATTGATTAGAATTAAGAAATTGATGTTACTTTATCGACGTTTGGTCAAATAAAATATCTAATAAAATACAAAAACTCTCCTTGTTTCTATTCATTCGTTTTTATAATGAGCAAAAGAAAAGTTGTTGGTGAGCTGCACAAGCCAGCCCGAAGGAATTTCAGAAGGCGTAGAGTTATTATTAAGGGTTTTGATGATCTGTGGCAGGCAGACTTGGTTGAAATGATACCATACAGTGATGAGAATGAGGGCTTCAACTATTTACTAACCGTAATTGATACTTTTTCAAAGTATGCTTGGGTCGTTCCTTTGAAACATAAGACTGCATCAGCTACAACACAAGCTATGAGAACAATTTTTACCAATTCAAATCGAACACCTAAAAATCTACAAACCGACGATGGTAAAGAATTCTTCAACAAGTTCTTCCAAAATTTGATGAATACCTACGAAATTAATCACTACTCAACGTACAGTACATTAAAAGCATCAATTGTTGAACGCTTTAACCGCACCCTTAAGGAGAAAATGTGGAAAGAATTCAGTTTCAATGGGAACTACAAATGGCTACCCATTTATAAGGATTTGGTGCATGCATATAATCACACGATACATAGAACAATAAAAAGACGTCCCGTCGATATAAATAAAAACAATGCCAAAGAACTACTATCAAGAGTTTATAAACGAATAAAAATTGCTGAGAAGGGAAAATACGAAGTTGGCAATAGCGTTCGAATAAGCAAGTTTAAACATGCTTTCGAAAAAGGCTACACACCAAATTGGACAACTGAAATATTCAAAATAAGAAAAGTTCAGATAACAAACCCTGTTACATATCTAGTTGAAGATTTTCAAGGCCAACCTATTAGAGGGAGTTTCTATACACACGAATTACAAAAGACGAACTTCCCCAACATATTTCTCGTGGAAAAGATTCTCGCAACAAAAGGCGAAAAAGTATATGTCAAATGGCTGGGCTTCCCAACCACCAACAACTCCTGGATTAATAAAAAGCAATTGTTATAATGGTTTTATTTTTTATTTATTTATTTCAACTCTAAAATACATAATAGGACAGGACTAATGTCGCTGTCCAAGAAATCTCCTGCCCTGGCTCTCGCATTATATGCGGCCAACAGGTGTATTGCAGCTTTCAGCTGCAACCAGCTCCTGGTTCTACGGAGCTCCTTCATCGAGTCCTCCAGCTCCTTCTTAAGGTCCTGAAACTCCCAGCAAACAGCCGAGACTTTGTTCTCCTCCTCGATGAAAATATTTAATAGGGCTTCCATTGTTTGACGGGTTCTCAATTCAATTTTATGAAGTGAAGTAATGCTGGTGTCCTCATCCATCGCGTTGAATCGTACAGGTAAAAATACCTTTTTCGCCTCCAGCTCTACCAGGACCCTTGGTCCATACCTGGTCTGGCACCGCATCGCCTTCAAGATACGACACCGTTTCCCCAAACCGACCGTCTTCAGACCCTCTAGGGGCTTTACTTTACCCAGTTGGTTAAGAAAATCCATGTTCTTTGCAGTGATTAATTTGAAAGTAAACTGTTGCCTAGTTCCTTCAACACTCGCCTTTTATACATGAAAATACCTCCGGAAATATCACAATTTCTTTTCAAACAATGTGTGTGTGTGTGTGTGGTCAGAGTAAGATAAGAGTAACATATTTCATCATGCTACATTAGAGGCTGGCTTTTTCAGATAACATCATACTTCTTTAAAGAAATCCCCGAAAAACAATATGGTCCGTAAGATAAGAGTAATGTATTCCATTGTGCCTCATTAGCGGCTAGTTTTTCGAATAACATTATACTTCTTTAAAGAAATTCCAGAAAAAGCAATATGATTAGAATGATAAGAGTAACATGTTCCATCGTGCTTCATTAGCGGCTGGTTTTTCGTATAACATTATACTTCTTTAAAGAAATTCCAGAAAAAGCAATATGGTCAGTAAGATAAGAGTAACATGTTCCATCGTGCTACATTAACCACCCTCCGATCAAATAAACCATACCAAAACCACATCTAATTAACATTCAAAATCAACAACCACGATAACCGCCCCAAGCAACCCATGACCACGGCAACGACTCACGATAACCGTCGCATGGCAACGATCCACCATACAAATCAACAGCCACGATAACCGTCGCTCGGCGGCGGCGCCCCCACACACACCCAACCATCAATATATTTTAACACTTGATCCTACATCTCACAGCATACGCTATAGCGCGCTAAGCTACGACATCCGCCGACTCCCAAACTCATCGCGTACCAAGTTCAAACCACTGCCACGCATCTCACTCTTTTTTTAATTTTCATCATCGCGCGCGCACAACCCCACCCCAACCATCAATATATTTAAACACTTGAACCTACATCTCACAGCATACGCTATAGCGCTAAGCTACGACATCCGACTCCCAAACTCATCGTACCAAGTTCAAACCACAGCCACGCATCTCGCTTTTTTTAATTTTCAGCATCACAACACACACCCAACCAACACGACGACGACGACGACGAATACCAATAATTACGTCATCTCCAATCCAAACAATTCAACCCACACACCAACAACGGCGGCGGCGGCGGCGCCAGCACCACATCAAACACACTAAACTGATAACAAAAAACTAACAAACAACTGCGGCGGCTGCGGCGGCGACACATCAAACACACTACAGATCTAATTAACATACGAGCGACAAAGACAACACTATCACTCCATCGACATATCTTCCCTCTCACTCTAGCACGGAATTCCCATCCCCAATCGTCCCATTACCTACTCCCATCTAATGGTTTTCCTAAAGCTAAATTGTGACAGATCTTTGTGCTCTGTTGTTCTGTTGAGTTTTTGTGTTCCGGAAAAGTAAGCATGGATAATATTTTTAATGATTGCATCGACGCGGAGTACCTAGAATCTGTAATGGTTGAATTGAATTTTTGAGGGAAGTATAGCTGTTTCTTGTAACACTTATCCACAGCGCACTCTATGTACAAACTAATGTTTGGAGGGAAAAGCCGGAGAGCAGCTAAGTTTAACTGGAGCAACGTATTAAGCTTTAATCGAAAATTTACGAAACCTGGGGATCAATTCTGGTTCCGTGAAAAAGTGAAATGAAAATGTTTTCCCCCCTTAACCGCAATTTAAATTCTCGTTCTAGGGAATTGTGAAACCAAACTTGAAAAATTTTCATATGAACCATTTTTTTTCACGTACTCATTTTCAAATGAATGTTTTTAGTCGTACAAAACAGTGTGCGATATTAAATTCACCACGATATTTTCACTTAATGAACGCGAATCGCTTTTTAGTACTGAGCGAATCGAAAAAATGAAAGCAGTGTATGAAAGCGAATGTGAAAACGATTTATTCGATTCACTCTTTCACAGAACCAGAACTGACCCCCTGAGCTCTGGTAAAACTATTTATATTTATCTGTGTTTGAAGTAACCTAAAGTATTTTTTTCCAACAGTTTTTCGTGCTCACTTTTGTACCGAAGTGCTCATTTTATTTTGTTACGAATCACAAATAAATCGGTTCGTCAACATGCACCACAGCACACGGTTGCAAATATTTACCATACACAAAGTCTATGAAGAACACTCTATATACGGAGAAACAAAATTTGAGAAATGTCAGTTAGGCAATTGCCAACTTTTCAATCGATATTTGTCATGTAAAAACTCGTCTCCAGCACCCAGCGATAACGGCTATTTATCTGCTATTGTATACACAGTATTGCTATTCTATCGAAAGACAAAAAAAAAATTAAGCCAACAGGAGATACAAAAAATTTGTATTCTAGCACAGATGTCATGTGACTTTTGTGTTGCGTCGTGTGCACAAGACCTAAATTTAATGGAAAAAAATGTGTTTTAGAAAAATGAAACGTGTGCACAAAGTCTTAGACTAAGTGTAGGTTGATTTAATTAAAAAATCGGGTTCTGGCACAAATGTCGTAAACATGTGCTGGCGTTTGCAAGGTGTGCGCAATACCTAAGACTTTTTGATTTAATGAAAAATGAATGTTTCTTTCTTCAAATATCTGTAGGTAAATTTAAAATACCAATATATTAGACAACTGATTAAGGTGTTACTTTAAATGTTTTACCAAGTATAAAAATAATTCTAGGAATAATTTCAAGAGAAGATTGCGAACCAGGACCCTAATCACGTAGAATTCCAGATGAGTATAATCGAAAGGAACAAGGAAACTTTATGCTATAATCAAAAGGAAATCGTTCGAAAAATAGCTTATAATGGTTGTTTTACATATTAAGAACGATATCGTTCCGCCGACTATCGTACGGTCGCTTAGAGTGCCAACTAAAAAACTGAATTTAGAGCTTAAAAAAAATATTTCACAGCCAGACTACATAACAGACTAGATCATAACAATATCTCAAATTCAAAATGCCATATGGTGAGGGTCTCATTTTTGTTGTCCAACAGGCATTTATGCAATGAAAAGACAGAATGAATCAAATTGATGGTCCAAGTGAAGCGGTGTCAGCTGTCCTAAGAGCAACCATTTGCCTACCTACCTAAGGCGCCCACAAAACGTAAAAACCAACAAGCATCTAATTTTAAAGTTAAAACTTGTCTGCTACATTTAAAACAAATTTATTACAAAGGGAACATTTTATTGCAATATAACTTCATACTCATATCCATTCTCCGTCCTTAAATCCTCGATGGTTCGTTCGCCTTCTAAAGCAGTGGTCCACAATGTTACAAGATTTTCTGATGGAATTGGTTTTACAAAAAGGCTTTGTCTACGCTCGCTTGCAATGGTGTTTCTTGTTAAATTTACAGAGCGGTATCCTCCGGTTAAGTAGAACCCGTCTCCCTCTAAACTTCGAACGAATAAAATCGGCAAATTCGGTCGGTTCACGATTTCGGTTGAAGATTCCATCTACTACCGTCAAACTTGTATCTATATGTACAGCAGTATTATCATCAGAATCTCATAGATTTGTCAAAATACCAACCTGTAAAATTTTCATAGGCAACAAGATTTCCAAAAAATTCACCAACAATCGTGACATCTCCCTCTAAGGTCTCTAAACACCTTTGTAGCTCATTGAACTCCGGGTATGGATCGTATTTAAGCGTTCGAATCTAAAAAAATGTGAGTTTCTTTTTGATACTACGCACGTAAACAATCCTTACATACCCTATTGTTCGTTGAAAGAAAGTTGTCTGCATACATGAATACAATTGGCCTTTGGAACCGCTCAATACTATCTCGCACAAATGAAGAGAACTGAACCAAGGTGACATCCTTAAGACTAATAGACACTAAATCTAATTTTTTTACCTAAAAGTAAAGCCGATAGAGTGGGACTTGGTTTCGAAAAAAAGCACGCGGCTTATCTACCAGTGGCGTGGTAATACTTGATAATGGGATTACTGCAGTGAAGGGTCGGGAGTTGTCCAATTGCCTTCCTTGGTCGAGCAGGGAGCTGAACAGAATGATAGAAAACGCTTTAAGGATAGAGGGTCATTTTTAAACCAAATGGGTTCATACATTTGCTAAGCAAAAAGCTTGAATGCTTATGAGAAAAACTGTCTGGTTCGTGTGTTGGCTATTTACGATTAAACTCGGCGAATTCGGACTTTCAAAGAACTCTCAGGTAGAACAATGACTACCTATTTGTATAGTGATGAGACTATGTAGAAAATATAAATCGGTACACAGCTCTCAAGTCAAAGTGTTGTATCCCAACCGACTTTTTCTGTCTAACCAACTTTTTATGAAAACCTTGACTCAATTTAAATAGCGTGATATCGTCCGTTATTATCTACCGCCCAACAAAACCGAATAAAAGTCACAACTCACTCGTCAAATTGGTCCCATCCCTTGGGGTCATCCATCGCCACCGACCATGAAACCACACTTGGATGACTCCTGTAACGAAGGACAACCTCTTCGAGGCAACTTCTGGGGCTTCTGAAATAAATCGCTCAATTGACTGCACTTTAGTTGCCATATACTATTCCCAATTTACCCCAAAATAACAAGCAAACCCAGCTCGTCAGTCAAGTCCAGCATTTCCTGGGAAGGAGCCAACTTAGTTACTAGAACATTTGCACTCAACCACCTGAGAAGGGCGATATCCTTCAGTTGCACTTGCGGATTAAACGGTTTTCTCTGCCAAAAAAGGTTAGTATGCCACACACTTTGAGCGTACGATAAACTTACTTCGTCGTTACTTTCGACACCATAGAGGTACAGACTTCTCCCATTAATCATCAACGAGTTGTTGGACCAACTCAGGGTTCGGATACCAATGCGCTGGCGGTACACATCTCTTACCACACTGTCACAGTACTTGTAGTAGAGTTTGAACACCAAAGTGTATAGATATCCTGCTCTGGCACTCATGCAAATCGGCCACCACAACTGGCAGTTCGGTATGGAAATCTCGCCCTCAAGATCACCGCAGATATGATCGCTAGCCACTGGGCTGTGATCGGCGTCGAGGATTTGAAGCGAAATGCATTTTCGGTTCGGCCGAAGGAGTCCATCGGCTGCGACTTTATATTTAACGGAGGCTAGGGAGTACACAGAGCTTAGTGTTGAACAAAGTGCCCTGCCTTAGACAAACCTGTGCCGTTGGTGACAGCCGTGGTCACGGAGACGCTTTGAATGAAGAGCATTTCTGGGAGCGACAGCAGGCTCACGGACTGCGGGGTTGCGGGGTGCTGAACTGTCAACGCGATGGTGTTCTCCGAATCGAACAACAGCCTCTCAGATACGTCAAATTCGGTCGACCCAAAACTATTGTTGGACGTTCCTATTCGTTCGCCATTGACCCACTAGTGGAAGCTGAAGTTACTTATGAGGCATCAAAGCTTCGCTTACCTACATACCAGCTGGGTGCCAGCTGCCGCTGCATCCAAGCGCAGCCACACCTTCCGATCGTGCTTCCAAATCGTCGGAACGAAGAAGTGTCTTTCATACCAAATTGTGCTCGCGCATCTTTTGGGGTCTATTTGGGCAGTGAAGTCGAGGAAACTGCAGGGAACTGGCATCTTGACAACTCCGTACAGCTACGGAATCAAACAAAAAAACATTCAAAAGCGAGATCGGTTTCCGACAAAAGTACGCACCCTTCGGAGTCCACCTTGCTGGAGATATGCCAGCGGCTCACCTTCCCCCTCGCAGAAGCAGTTCCATACCCCATCCAAAGAAAGCACTTCCCTGGTTTCACTAACTTCCGAATACGCACTGTTAACTAGAGTAAAGTATCCCATGGCTAAGCAAAGCGCCAGACCCATATTATCCAAACAAACAACTACCAACTGTGCGGGTGGAACTGCAACTTATATAGCCATGCAGACCTAGGTCATGTACAGACATACGTGTCATAGACAAATATCCAAAGTGACACTCGATACTCCTCATGCAGAACAATAGTTTGGCTGGAAAAACTGCGCCACTCTGTCCATCACACCTATGCATGTCATTTAGTTGTGCAAGGCCATTATGCACACGCATGCTATTACAGACACAAGCCCGAAAGTAATTCCACATAAACGCCCACTTGGGATATCAAAGGCTCCTGGTTACCTCCGCCCAGATTAAGTTACTTTAACACCCGCGCCAGTCCTGGCTCCCGGCACATCGTCACACGAGCCAGAACATCGCCGGCGCTATTGGCAGTAACTGGGTTTTTTCTTCTTGTAACCGCACATTGTTTTTAATTGCGTGCGCCCAGCACTTTCGTCCTGCGTTATTATTATAACTATTAATTTTGTTTTTCGGTGTCGCGGTTCCGTTTTCTTTTGCTTTTTGGAGCGAAAATAGCTCACGACTTCCGAATCGATGAATACATTTACCATTTATACGTGTCTGCTGGTTTGAGGCGGGATGGGGGAGGTGTGGTGGACTCGTGTGGGTAATCAATTCAGCGGTATTCTAAGGATACCCTTTTGACTGGCTTCAGTCAAAAGTAAGAAACTAGTTCAACACGAGAAGTTGTGACGGATCGGTTCGGGAGTGTTTCTTTTCGTTTTTCGTTGATATGATATTTTGTGGGAATTATTTTTCAATTGGACATACGGCGAGGAAAGTGTGCATCCAATGGGATTTGGGATTCCGCGGATAGAATCGCGTGTGTGTGCTTTGCGCTTTTGTGTATCTAAAGGGTGATTTTTTAGCTGGTTTGGTTTTGGCAACACTGGTTTTGACAGCTGACGTGTGTTTAGTACCTTGTGTCACTGTCAAACAGCTTCAGTTTGGTTTGCAATTTAAACATGGATCGTCTTACAAATGAACAACGCTTGCAAATTATTGAATTTTACTATCAAAATTCGTGCTCGGTTCGAAATGTTCATCGCGCGCTGCTTCCATTTTATGATCGGCATTCTCGACCTTCTGAGCAGTCTATTCGGAAGATTGTGACCAAATTTCGCACCAAATTTACTTTGTTGGACATTAAACCACCAACACGTTTACGTACTGTGCGTAGTGAAGAAAATATTGCGGCCGTATCAGCTAGTGTGACAGAAGACCGCGAAATGTCGATTCGGCGCCGTTCCCAGCAGTTAGGCCTTTGTTACAGCACTACGTGGAAAATTTTGCGGAAGGATTTGGGCGTAAAGCCTTTTAAGATACAGCTGGTGCAAGAACTAAAGCCAGCCGACCTACCACAACGCCGAATTTTTGGTGAATGGGCTCTTGGAAAGCTGGCCGAGGATCCGCTTTTTTATCGAAAAATTGTGTTCAGCGATGAGGCTCATTTTTGGTTGAATGGGTACGTAAATAAGCAAAATTGCCGCATTTGGAGTGAAGATCAGCCAGAAGCATTGCAACAGCTACCAATGCATCCCGAAAAAGCCACTGTTTGGTGCGGTTTATGGGCCGGCGGCATTATTGGGCCATATTTCTTCAAAAGATGATGCGAATCGCAGCGTTACTGTCAATGGTGAACGCTACCGAGCGATGATAACAAACTTTTTTTTGCCCGAAATGGAAGTTCTTGACTTGCATGATATGTGGTTTCAACAAGACGGTGCCACATGCCACACAGCACGCGAAACAATGGCGCAATTGCGAGGCGAGTTTGGTGAACAGTTAATTTCACGTTTCGGGCCGGTCAATTGGCCGCCTAGATCGTGCGATTTGACACCATTAGATTATTTTTTGTGGGGGTATGCCAAGGCTAATGTGTATAGGGACAAGCCCGCTTCGATTGACGCACTGGAAGCCAACATCCATGTATTCATTCGTGAGATACCAGCCGATATGTGTGAAAGAGTATGCCAAAATTGGACTCAGCGGATGGGCTACCTGAGACGCAGCCGCGGTCAACATTTGCATGAAATTATCTTTAAACATTAAATTGCAAGGTTCAAACTATCGATTCAAATAAATATTTCATTCATTTTTTCGAATTTTTTGTGTTTTTTTTTTTTAAAAAGTTCTAAGCCTCTTAAAAAATCACCCTTTATATACGCGGAGAAGATAAGTCAGAATGTTCATAAAGCTTCGCACGAGGTGGCAGTTTTTACTTGGACTTGGAAGTAAGTTGTGTAGTAGTTTTGTGCTGCGGAAACGAACGTTCGTGAGTAGGTACAATTTGTGCATGGCGATTGTAGGTCGCATTTCCTTGTTACCGTGAACCGCTAATTTCTTAAATGGAAGCTTGTACCTTCGCTTAAGCTTTTAGCAACAAAATGTTGGCTCAGATTGGAATGCTCTGATATAAAAATGGGCCAGCGTGTCGATATAAAAAATGTGATAGCGAGTGTTTACCTTAATTAAGAGCGTTTTCAAGCGTTTGTTGGATATTATCAGTTTAGACAATATTTTGTTGCGAAAAAAATTACAATAAATGCGTTAGATACTGTGACGGATAACTTGCACCAACCCCTGTTTTAAAATTTGGGTGTGGAAACATGTACGCGTTGGTAGCGTACTTCTCGTTATGATAATTGTGTACACATAAAAATAAAGCTGTTTGTCCAGGTTTAGGCGCCAAGAAGTAAATGACAATGGGAAAGTGAACTTTTAAGATTTCAAACGCAATATACCCTATGCATCTTCGATTGTCTTGACAACTTTAAATGAAAGACGTTTTACAAGTTTCCTGAATTGTTCTCCTCTGATATGCATGGATCTTTGAATAATTGTGGGTCTTCTGAGTGTTCGAAGCACTATAATAAGGGTTTAGGGGGCGTGGCAGCTAGGCGTTAATCTTGAGACGATATAACTTACTACCTGCTGAAGCTATTCTTATAAAACTTAGTGAATACATATATTCTTTCTTGTTACCACGCTTTTCAAAATTGGATAAGTAGGCGTGGCACTTTCCACAAAAAGAAAGCATTTAAAAACCTCTATCTTTGCATTTATAGCACCTCTTGCCTTAAGGTATGGTAAATGCGTGTATATTGCCCATTATATCGCATAATGTGGACGGGACTACAAAATAAGGATGGGAGCCTTCTGCTTGCAAAAACAATCGAAACGCCATTTCTCAACATTATAGCAACTAAAGTTGTACGATTCCGAATATTGTTGTGTATTTTCTGTACAAACCAGTTCGCAAAATGGGGCGTGACACCTCTCATACAACAAATTCACTTAAGACTCTATATCTTGGCGGTTATGACATCTTCAGAATTTTTTTAGACATTTAAAATTATTAATATGGGCGACATTGGACTACTGGGCGTGGCGCTTCCAATTCAACAAAAAAGCTTTAAACGCCCTTCGATGGTAAAGCTGTCAAAAATCGGAACACAATAAGGTAACAGCAAGGATATCAATATGAAGCGTCTTGCTTTTATAAAGATGCAAATTGTTCTGGCCTATAATATTGTGAGATAGCCGCCACGCAGTGTGACCAATTTAGCATACATTTCCTGCTAAGTTAGCAGGATTTTTTTTATTTTTAGCATCTTTTTTTTTGAAATCATGCAAGCATTTTTTTTTTAGCTTTTTTAGCCAAATTATGAAATATCGAAAATGGAATAAAATCAAGTTTGTGTTATATCCTGATGTATCGACTATCGAGTATTGTGTGTTGTGGTGTGTTAGTTTTATTGTATTACCATTCATCGCTGTAATTTCCTTCATTTACAATTTCACCACCAAATGACGTCATTCGAAAACAATCGTTGTACATCTTGATGTATTGCAAGAAATGGTTCGAATTAGGATATTCACGGAAAAGCAGCTTGCGCAATGGCTCTGGTGATGGAAGCAACTCTGGCAATTTCACCGATCGCGCAAAGCAATCCAGGCGGTTCTTCCTTAAATTTAACTGTATTGCGATGCTGACAAACAACAGACATCTGACCGAATTCAACTGATGCGTGCGCACTGTATTGAATTGCTGGCTCATATCGAAAGGCTGGACGTTCAATGTTCACCGGAAGAATTTGTTGTTGTCGACGTTGTCGTTCAATGGTCGGACGTTGTGATCCTGCTTCATCACTTTGCCGAGCACGAACATCAATTCTTCTCTATCGTGTTTGCTCATTGTAAGCTTTGGTGATCTCTTGTGACTGTCACGAAAGATTTTCAATCATTCTGATTCGAACTGACTTCCTTTCAATATCACGTTCCTCTTCCGTTTGACGTTTTGCGACAAATCGGTGTCGCGTTGCATTCTGAGAACGCCGACAAATGTTACCACGACTTCTTCTTGGCTTCGAAAGAAATATCGAACTATAAATTTACCTTTGAAATAGCCAAAGTGAAGAAAGCGAACGGACGAAAAAGATGCAATTAATATTTGTTAATCAACTTGAAGAACAAAACAAATCAATTACCGATCTATTCCAATTGAAATGCTTTTTGTTTTCGCCGATAAGCAAAAGCAATTACCTAACTCACATTTTTGTGATCGAAATATTATCACTCAGATATGAAATTCATAAGATTCCCAATTTCGTACTATAAACTATTTCACTCGAAAAATCAATAAAAAAATCTTCAGGAACAACAAACAATATGCTGTTGATAATTTTCCAACTTTTCTTTTTTCCTATACCTTCGCGAAGCAAATACGAACAAACCCCGAGAAGGAAGTATCCTATTTGGGACAGTCGTTTTTAATTTTTAAGCATCCGAACACGCCACGATCCATTTTTATATAATATATAACTAGATACTTTTGTGAATTAATTCATATTTTTCCTAAAAACAGCTTCTTTGTTAATTTTTTGAGTTTTTAGCAGGTTTTGATTTGGAAAAATATTTAGCAGGATTTTTAGAACTTTTTTATGCAAAAAAACATGCTATACTGCTGAACTTAGCATGGTTTCAAATATTGAATTGGTCACACTGCCGCCACGCTTTCCGAAGTTAAAAAAAAAGTGCAGTCGTAAAACGCCCATTAGATTTGGAATCTTCCCGAAGGTAGCCTTTTCCTTACCTTTCGTTCGGGGTTTCAGTCGTAAATTAAGCTTTTGGTCTTATTTGACCTTTTAAAAGCGAGAGTACAAAACCTTCTTGTTCTAAATGTTGGGCTTACACCCCTTGCTCAGTAGCGCATCAATCTAATCGCTGAGCCACTGCGCTTATTTCAGCATTATTAGGCCTGTTTTTTTTAACTTCGACCTCAGTAAAGCAAAGTTAAGTAGGATTTTGAGCACGCAACCACTACGATCTATTTGACACTTCGAGGATTCACAGTAGTTGTTGTAATTGCGTGCAGAAAATCCTACTTTACTTTGCTTGGCTGAGATCGAAGCTCGAAAACAAGCCTATTGCAGTACGGACAAATTACATAAACAATTAGATTCATTCGAATAAGCTGCCGGCTGGAGCACTGATATAAATCATACAACGCAGCACACAGTTAAAGACAAATACCAGGTAGGCACCTTTTGAATTGAGAACACCGCAATTTACTAGAGACAAGACCTACCACAACTGGCACGATTTAAGAATATGGGACCTCCTATAATTTAACTATGAAACTTGGCTTTACGTCGCCTGAACTTGCAATACAAAAATTTCTTGCAATTGTCAATTGCATCAGTAGATTACAGGAGCTGCGGGGCAACATCTTGGAAAATATAGATGATCGCTGGATCTTGTAATAAAGCATTTTGAAACTCAACGATGTCATCTACAGAATATTTACAGCAATGAGGGGATTTGAATACTACAAATATCAATGAGAACTTTGACAAACAATTGCTAGGGGCAAACCCAGACTGAGTCCCGAAACTGAGTGCCTTAAGGTGTCAATATCGTCAATATCTATCAATATATGTCATTAAGTGTCAATATGACAAGTCGAAAATTCTACAAATTCAAAACATTGGAAGCGTGCCATTAGCCACTTAAAAAAACTACTACACAAAATGTACCATCTAGCAAATACGGATAAATTACCCCGGTAAATTAAAGCTCAAAACTGATCTGTCGATGCAATTTATTTCAATGCTCGCCATAACTTATGACCTCTACCTCATTGCCCACTCTAATGACTGACAACCATACGAAAATGTGTTTAAAATGTTGAAGGTTCTTGTTCTTTAACCTGCAAGTTTTCCGAAAGAATAGTGAAGTATACGTATTAAATGTCAAAAACTAAAAACAGAGTAAACAATTAAAACCAAACGGCAGCACTTTTAATTTAGCTTAGTTGGATATGATTAGATTGTTCGATAAAAATTTAAAAAAAAAACTATTCTGTTGTGTCAAATGGTGTCAAACAGTCTGATAGTCTAAATTTACATTCGGCAATAGGTTGATTAATAGTAACGAGTGCTTTTGGGTACATTTCAAATAGGTATAAGTATGATAAGGCTGTTTGAAGTGTTTACTGTGTTTTTATTGGCCTAGATTGATAATGTAAACATGTTCTTTTAGTTGACATATAAACGTTAATTGGGCTAATCAATAACTCTGGGTAAGAATTTTCTAAAATTATGATATGTAGACTTTTGAGTGCGCCCTTTGTCAAACAAAAAAGTCGCTACCTTGCAATTAACTGAATATGCCCGACAGTACCTAATGTAATAGCAAAAACCACAGTCCCAGTCGACGGCATAACGATTTTCAAGACTGTTGCGGTCAATTCATTTAGACATGAAATACCTTTTATTTAAAACGTTCAATAAATAAGGTAGTACTTAATTAGCTGTCAAAATTGGTTTTTGAAAGTGGTACTGAGTGACAAAAAATGTGAGGTAACAGGTAACAAAAATGTCATTAATAAGAAGTGGCTAACGATTTTTGGGCCTTGGGGTTTGTATTGCGAAGTGGCTATTCATACTTGAACACGTGAATTTTGTACTGACTGAAGTTTGTCTGGCTTCGGGACATGGCCACGTAATCTACGTGATAATATTTTCATTAAAAATAGTGCTTTTCGATATAAATTACGCCCCAGAAAGTGATCAGGATGATGTTTTAAAATTAAATTCTGTAGTTAAAAATCCTTTCTGCGAGTGAAGCGACCCCCCTCAATTTGACGCAATACGAGTAACTTTGATATTTCGTTACGTCTTGCGTACCCGTGTTCCGATCAACGGGTGACAGCAACAGCTTATTTAATAATACGTAGGTCTGTTAGCGTACTCTTCACAGTGAAATCCCTAAAATATCCGATTGAAACGAGCGAGTAAAAATTTAAATGCGAGAGGCAGGATTACTAAACACAAAAATGTGCCAAACCAACTTACGAAAGACTAACAAAACAGGGACGAGTTAAAATTGGTCGACGGTCTTATTAAGAACAGAAATTGTAAGATTTGACAGATAAGAAAGGGAACATTTTTAAAGAGGAAAAACGCTTGTGAGTTTTGTTACTTTTCGTTGTTAACACATAAAACCGTAGATAGCCACATCTAACTGCACCAATAAATATACCTACGCCATTTGCACCCACAGAAAAATGTATATAATGCACAAATAGTAGAATTCGTAGCGAAAACGAGTCCCCCGATCCAAAGTTCCCAAATTAAAACAAACAACTTGGAGCTCACACCAGATGAAAGTTTTTATAAAAATATCCTAATATAAGTAAAGAACCTTAAATCCCAATCCCACTGACACCTTTTTAACTAAATCGCAAAAACTTCACCACCTGAAGTATGTTAAACAAAATAAAGATAGGGACATGCAAATTGTAAACTCACCAGAAAATAATATGCCAGTCAACAAAATACAAACAATCGGACTAGGTATGCGACCGATATTGATATACGTAGGTGCCAGTTAACCGACATTAACGGTGCACGCGACGGATTTATCGAAAAACCGACCACCAACCGACCGACTGACCGAAGCGGCGCGCCGAAACAAATCGCGAATTAAATAAAAGAAAAACACTCCCGTATATTAATTAAAAAACAATTACAAGAAAATTAAATTTACAAAAGCACACGCGACTCAGTACTATTACTGGCAGCGACAATTGGCAGCACTTTTAAACAAGAACGAACAAGAACTAATGCACTTGCACTTGCGAAGCCATTCTTACTAAACTTTTAATGCACAACAACACTTTTTATACGATCGAAAACAACTTTATTTTATGTAATTTATGAACTTTAACAACTATTTTATATTTTAACAATATTTTTAGAGCCGAATTTATAATTTTACTGCGATTTTTCGTGATTTTTATTTTTGCACCGCACTAAACGAATGAAGTTGTGGGACGACCGATGTGTGAACTGTGTGAAACTTTCGCGAGAGTTAAAATGGTGGAATACGAAGAGGGGGGACGTGCAGTGTACAGGTGCAGTGGAGAGGAACTGATGAGATGTTCTCCAATGAAATGGAGTGATGGAACACTCGATATTGCCGAGCTGATCGTTGCATTTCTAACGAGAATTCAAATTTAAAAACTGATTGTGGTAGGGAAATTTTAAATTGTAAACTTTTACATTGGGGGTTGAATCAATAATTTTTAGAATTTAAATAGGAGGATATTGGCAAAAAAGGAGTCCAATTTAAGTCGTTTATTGTCACTTGAAATTGTGCACATAGAAGTTAAGGTAATAGCTCCTTAAGTATTGTACGCTTCAGTGAAATAATATGTCCCTTTACAACATTTTAAATTAAAGTAGAAAGCGCAACAAAAGCTGTATATTGCGGACATTGATTTTTGAATATAAATATTTTTCCTGGTTGACATTTTAGTAATAAATCCAAATTATATTTTAACAAGAAGTGTGCAATGTTATAATTTGCTTGAAATTTGTAACAACAGTCGTATTTACGTCTCTGGCCCTCTTTTTCTTCAGTTTTTATGGCCATTCGTTCCTGATTTACATACAATTTTGTGCATTTTCTACCAGCTGAAACTTTGTGTAAGACCCATTTTAAGCTCATGTTATGTCAGCTTTCTCAGACATTTTTACTTCTCTATGTTTATAATGTGATTTTGCTTCTTGCTGCTGTTCAATCAGTTTGTTTGTGTTCTGACAATTACAACTTCAACATTTCAAAAATTAAACCCGTTTTCTTATTGGCTTCTTGCTGCCTTCATATTTTTTATTACTTTTTCCATCGCCTTCTAGCGAAAAGCTTTTTCATATGTACGTATGAATTGAACAAAAAAGAGTAAATACTTTGAAATTGTGTTTTTACCGTAGTTCAGAACTGGGCCTATGTTCGAGATTAAGGCTGTTCGCTCTAAAATTAAGCCCCCATACAAAATTGTCTTCAACGATCAAATTAATCAAAGCAGTTAAGGGGGGAACACTATGTAGTTCAAGCGAAATTTGTATTCCACTTTACACAAAGTCTCCAAGATAATTTAGCAAGCGAATAAATGAAAAATTCATTTTTATTATTAATTTTGACACTTCAAGTGATCCATATTGAGGACGTGATGTAGAAAAAAAAATAGGGAATAAGGTTGTTAGCCTGGCAGTTACATGACTGACTTGATGTATTTCAGATTTTATTGGCCTAGATTGATTAATTGTGCTATTTATACTGTTAACTTTTACTGAGGGGTGGACGAAAAATCAAGTTAAGAATATCATAACTGGGCACTATGTTGACATTTTGTATAAATGTGGCTGACGTTGAAAAAGTGACGTTACTGACCAATTTAGTTTTTTGCGTTCGGGGTACATCTTGTCAAGATCAATCTAATCGACTAGACTTTTGAATTGTCTCTATATGTGTCAGACATAGGTACACTTTTTTTTTTTTATTTATTTCTATGTGAGCTTGACATGACATTTGTCCTCTAGCTATCAGTGGAAGGCAGGGATTGTGTTTCTATTATTATCAGAAGCTGTTGAACAACAACATTGTTGTCCGTTATTTTTAAAAAGATTTTTAGCTGTTGAAGCGAAATGATAGATAAACGAAAACTTGGATATACTTGAAGAAATTGTAGATCATATAAACTGAAAACTGAATTTATTCGCGACTCTAATATGCTAATAAATTATTCAAGCAAATAAAATCTTTCTGAAACTTGTGATAAAACTTGTGTACCCACACCTACCCAAATGTTTATGACATTCGGTGTTAGAATAAAAACACAGAAACAACAGCCATTAAATCAGCAAAGTAGTTAGTTGGAAACAGTTAACCAGTTTAGCTTTACGCTATAGCTATACCACGAAACCTTCTTGGCAGGTAATCGTGACACAACTACAATCCATGAAACATTGACCTATTATTACTTTAGTCGAAGGCGGCGTCAAGTTTATTTATTGAATGCATCAGAAACTAATTACCAAAGGAAACATGGTAGGTAGGTATGCCTTTTGTCTGGAAGCTAGTATCCGTAATTGTTTGCCATTATGTTCTTTGTTTGTTCTTAGCTTGCAGGGATTTTATAAATATGATGAATGTACTCGTACTTTTATTTTGTTTTTTTTTTTTAAGGTGCACTGGGCTAAGAGAATAAAAGAGATTGATTGATGACAGATTCGAATATGAATTACATAAATGGTCGCTGTCTTTTAAGTTTCTATGGAATTAATTGTCCGCTATAATTTGTTCGTAGCTTCTTTAAATTAAGAATGTATGACAACTGATAGGTATACCGCTGACAGTTGTCGTTGCATGCATCTGACATAATATCCGAATATATTGCTTGTAACTTGATTTTATTCCCATATGCACTTGTCCTAGTTACCATTCACTGAAAGTGAATATCGCGGAATGGGTCAAGTGTCAATATATACTTTAGCAGTGAATTCTATTTGTTATAAATACCTATAAATATATATTACCAAACAAACAAACACAATGTCCACAAATAAGTTAGCTAGCGGACGGTACACGCTAGTTCGCATATAACAATTTGACGGAATTGCTGTGCAAACAGTTGATAACTTTTACACAGCCTTTATAAATAGCGAATCTCGAAACAGTCAAGCAGAGGATAGTTGTTGTGATTGCGTGAAGAATTTTGTATCCTACTTTGATTTACTGAGAAAAATGTTTACTACAAGAATATGCCTAATATTGATTTCAAGTCTGATAGCAATCTGACAGCATTTGTCTCTCCTGGTTTGTCCAAAATGACAACTTGCCCAAAAATAGAACACTTTTTTCGAACATCATTTAGGTCCCGTTCCAATAAAAAAGTAAAAATAAATAGCTAGATAAACAAATATTGTTCTGAACATTACACAGCTTTGAACGGGGCCCTAGTTGACACTTCTAGTCAACTAATCATGTACAGAATTCACATTTTTAAGTGGAGTTGTCGCGTTTGTAAAGGTAGCCTAGTGCCACATCAACTAAATACTCGTATGTGAATACCTCTCGAGTTCTTTCTATATTGAAAGTTGAGAGATTTATCAGCAATCTGTCAGTTGTTATAAACTATGCTTATCTTTAAAACCAGATCCGGATGTACTAAAATATTTAGTAAGAAGTCTAGACATAACCACCGTCAATTTAGCTATTTCCCATATCTAAGAACAGAATCTTCCACCAAACCATAGACCATAATTTAGTTTAAACTTTTTCCATACTATGTGAACATTTCTCCCACTAGATTGCGCAACAAAAAAAGCTCCACGAAGATTGAAATGTAAACATATTTATTTTCTCGTTATCGTTATGGTGAACTCATGGTGCCTGGTGGACCAGCGCCAGATGGAGCATATGGTGACAGTGTAGTTAGCCCCGCAACAAAGCAAAGCGGATTTGAGTGCAAAAACCAAAAACTGCTTGCACCGCACTCAAACTCAAGAAACTCTATGCCAAAGAAAGAAAACAAAAACAACGACGACGGCAGGCGAGAATAAAAGTACCAAACACAACAGAACGGCAAAGGAGAATTCAACCTCCAAACTGCTGAAGACTGTCGAGTGTTTCTTGCGAACGATTTTCAGTCGGTTTGAGAACGCGTTCGTTGTTGCTCAAAGTGAGTGTCGCAGTTCTGTCAGTTGGTTGTGGTCTTATCGCGCGAGTGTTTTTGTTTTAGTTCTCCATTATTGTAGTTCTAGTCCTTGATTTTTTGAATTAAATTTCTCGAATTCTGTGGGATTAGCAAAAGTGCATGGAGTGCTCACTACTGGAACGGTGTCAATCTACTTAACCAATTCTAAATCCATCATCAAAAAGGTAAAACATAAATTCTCCACAGTCGTCTGTCGTCCGTCCATCATTTTCCATATTTCGCTGACTTTTATGTTGAACTAATAATTGAAGAGACGAGTAAAAGGGTGAAACGAAAACTGGGAGCCCTGCTTCTGCTTCCCAAAATCGTTACTTTTATGAGTTTAGCATTTAGCCTACGTGGGGTGAAAAGAAGGGCCATCTCAAATTTTGCCTAGCTTATGTCATTTTAATTGGAATTTCCTGTAAACAGTGTCAAACGAAAGTAAAAGTGATGGGCGAAACTCAATGACCAAGGGTTGGCGGTAGTGCGCTTGCGCTGGAGATGCGATTCCTCCTTGGAGAGATGCATACTGTAAAAGAGACATGCAACTGTCACTTGCGTTGTTGTTATGTTTTCATTTCGGTGTTTTCTTCTTCTGTTTATCGACGGGTGTACTGTGTTGTAGTGTTTGCTTGCTGGGGGCCGTTTGTCTAATTGTTTACTATTTGAATTTGTGCATAGCGGTGGAGGGCCTAGACCATACTAGGGTGGCAATGAATAATAAATCAATATACATACACCTAATGTACTTCTTTTCCTCTGTGTTTATACTCGAACGCAGTGGTTTGCTGATTTTGTAATCAGCTGCATTTTTAATTATAACAAAGCGTTTGGGAGGCCTTTGTAGTGAGAGTAGGCGGAAATTCCCTTGTGCGGGGGAAAAGCTTTTCATTTTAATAGCCTTGTCAATTGGTTTTGAGCCGCTGGAACAATATTAGACCAAAATTACACCCAAAGGGTAACTATAAGCTCTCGCTGATTTACGGATTACCTAGGAAGGTATAGGTAGGTGAGGTACCGCGTTATTAATTTATACTGTCATTGTTGTTGCCTATAATTATATGTAATTGCTTACTTACTTTTAATGTACTCGTATTGGTAATGTATTTCTGGGGGTTTTCCAGAAATTGTACAGTTTTTTGTTAATTATAGCAGGTATGCGGGGCATATGCCTAGGCCGAATTAATTGTCTTGCTAGGACTAGGGCAGAGTTAATAATTTACGAACTTACAAATACCACGGGTTCTATTTGACAGCTAGCTATAGCAGCACTTCAGAATTCAGATTCGAATATTTTGCTTTACGGATCTAGATAGCGGTAGAGAGAAATAAAAAAAATCATCTGTCAATACAACTCGATTTTAAAGTACTTAGTTCACGCGTTTAGTCAATCAAAACTCAATACCTATGTTGTAATTTTAAATGAATTCATAAAATCCACGCAGATTTAATTGTTCGCTTCATTGTCCGGCAACTTACTTTTTGCTAAATTTACAGTAAAAATTGGCACTATTTTAAGGTAGCCACGTTTTTGCTACTCGTAAAGTCATTCTTAAGATTCATGCTCTGTCTTTGTACATCTGACGTCCAATTGTCGAATCTGTAGTGACATTTGCTAGTCTAGTTTGTCGTTCGAGAATCTAGCTAAGTTAGTCTGACAGCTGGCTGAATTCGATTTGTTTCAGTTTCAGGTTGGTCATGTGAACAGTTTTCTTTAACATGACGTTTATGAAGGTGTAGCCGACAAGTGTAGTCTCGATCTTCATTACTGAGTACATAATTAGTTGACATAACATTGTTAAAGTAATCACCTCGATTACCGTTATCGTTTCCGACTCAAAAATACACGATTCTTCCAAATCTGTATCACGCTTGTCGTTTTTACACGACAAAGGTCCGATGAAAATGTCAAATGCCTTTTTGAACTAGTTTTGTAGTCGTCGCACGATTGTACTTTTATTACCTAAGTTAAAGCGACACGACCGTTTGCATTTTAATTTTCAAAATAAATGAGAACAAAAAAAAATATGGAAAGAAAATTAAAAATTACGAATAAAAAACAATCCGAAGTTCTTGTTTCAATAATGGAGTAGAATGTTCATCTGGCGAAAGGATTCAACAAGGACTTGGAATTTTAATAAAATTGCTACAACTAAAAATAGCTATGGCTATGGCCCTCTGACAAGAGACGAAAAGAGTTGGCAAAAGGTACTCATTTTGACACTGAATTGTGTATTTTATATAATCTGATTGGCACAATTGTCTGATTCTAACATGAATCATCCGTCGACATCGCAGGCAGTTTCCACACCAATCCCATCACAATGGGATGATTTCCCTGAAACGTCAGCCATCGATCTCCTCGCAAACTCGCCAACACCATCCACTTCCTTGTACCATCAAACTGGACATACTGCACAAAAAAAGAAGAAGAATAATTTGCACTCCCCAATTTCTTCTTCGGTCATGGTGTGTCACATATCCATTGACGACATATATGCTCTTCAATGATGTCTATGGTTTGTGCAACGTATTTGCTTACCGATGGTTGAGCGAGTCCCAAATTGAAATCATTTCCAGCACCGCGTTGGTAGGTATCCTTCTTCCGTAAGAATTCTTAAACTTGCTTATTGCTTATCCTCAACACAGACTTCACTGATAACGACCGGAACAAAAAGTAATTAAACGCTTCGTCACTATCTGAACTGTAAAACATTTCATCTCATCTTATAAATCTTTTGAAAACTGAAATCTTTCAAGATAAAAAGTCATTTCCACAACCATTTATTTTCAAAATGAAAAATAAGCAGTCTTTTTGACATTTTCATACAAAATGGTATGAAATACTCGCTGATAGCAAGTGCATTAAAGCTAATGTCACAAGAGCTGACTCTGCGGAGTTAAGATAGAAACAAATAGTACATAAATTCGATTAATCCTTGAAGTATTTACAAATTTCAGATAAAAAAGTGAAGATTGAATGTTTCAAGTGAATAAAGTGTCAAAATTTGCTACTATTCGCTTTCGCTAAATTTTCGTTCACTAAGTTCGCCCTCATATGAATACAGCTTAAGGGTGGAAACTAGTCACTTCGCTTTACCGCGTCGCGGTGTCAAAATAAAACACACACATAAAAAGCTTGTCAAAACTTCAAAGTTGGTCAATTTGTGCGATTACGAAAAAGCCGACTCCACTATTGGTTGTAAGTGTATTTAATTTTGACAGAGCAACCCTCTCACTTTTTTTGTACAGCTACAAATCAGGTTTATATGGACTGCAAATTAATTGTCAATTTTACATAAAACCTATAGAAAAAACGACTATTAGAACCCAACATTTTGCCATAGCTAAATTTTGACAGATGGAGAGAAGAAAATCTGTGTTCATGTCACAGCTTCCAATCGAAACAGTAGGTACCCATGTCAACATCTTATTTGGTCGGCAACTTCATTTTTCCTACGTCAGTTACATAGATGAACTGTCAAATGGTGTACTACTCAGTCATGAAATTCTTGACTAGATCCGTAGTATACCTCTCCACAAACGTCAACTGAAAAAAATGTTCATGCGAACGATCTAGGCTTAGAATAAATACTGAGGCAGCCAGCCGCCAGACTTACTAAGCTTAATTCTTGAAGGTCCTCAATACTGGAAACGTTCAGGTTTCTAGTTTAGTAAGTATGGCAGCTTGGTCAGGTAAAATGTTTTTTCAGTTGACGTTTATGAAGGGGTAGCCGACGGATCTAGTCAAGAATGTGGAATCAATGGTTTTGTTTGATTTTTCTCATAATTTTAAGCTGTCAAAAACAATTGAACATATCTGTGGCCACAAACCATAACCGCTAAAGTCGACTTTAGACGAAATTGAGATTTTGATGCCATTAAATTCAGCGTACTCTAATCTATTTTGTAAATTTTGTTCAGCTTTATATCTTTAAAAAAAGTGACCACAATTTAAAAAAAAACCTCACAGCTTAAGTCACTAAAGTCAATAGAGTCACTTGGAATCTCACGCGTTTGTCAAAAACTTTAATGCGTACTAGACTAAGCGGAATGATTATGTTTTGGAACGATAGTGTGAACTTGTCTATACTAGCAGTACCCATTTTATCATTGCAAGTACATTTTCTCATGCTTCTATCTATTTACACTAACGTACCTAAAATTAAATCGCGATACTTAGTCATTTATTTAGTGTCCAGGCTAGACTTTACCAACGAACAATGGCGGAATTGTAGGTTAAAAATAATTATTAGTAAGGCCAAAAGTCTTAAGAGAACTTTTGCAAATATGACTAAAGAACTTTCCATTCGCACAGCTTCGCCGAAAATACTCGTATCACTTCATATTATTGCGCATTACCTCAGACAGATGTAGGTATGTATTTTTCTTGTTTCTAGTGTATCAAACATTTTCGCTACACCGCTAATTGCTGCTAATACCTTACTCAAGTATTTGAATGATTTTTTTGATTCCAAGAACTAGTACATCACAGATAGCAGTGACTTACAATGAGGCTCTTATTGTTCTTTGTCTACTCTGCAAGCCAGCAGCGACTGCATCAAAATTTGCATAGCCGTGTTGTTCACCCCCATCAAACGAAAAGAATGTATGCGTCTTCAGTCAGTGCTGCATTTTTATAAGTTGTTGATGCAAATTACATCTTTTATTATGCAAACACTAAGTAGGTACAGTACCCAAGAATTAACATATGACCTAGTGTGGGTTCATCATTTCGCCAAGCCTATCCTGGTTGGTAGTCTAGAAAGCCAGAAACCCAGAATGCACTGTTGTAAACATTTTTGATTCTTTCAAACAAATGAGGATAATAGCGGGAATTTAAATTCACATCACGTTCAGTGCCAAGCCCTAGTGGTCGTGAATCAGTTGGATCCACTGTTCGCTGAGAAGGCATGGGTTCGTAAATCACTGCGGAGCTGATCAACTATTCATTAGTTCCGAGAAGAAATCAAAAAGTTAGGTCGCCTTAGGTGAAGATGGAAAAATGGAAAATTTCCGCCGTTAAGACGAATACTTGAAATAGAATGTAATTGCCCGTTGACTTAAGCTGGACTATTGGAACCCTTATAAGAGGGTGTGAAAAAAGGCTATGATCATTCAAATAGAAAATTTTGGGTGAAATATTATCGTTCCACTTTCAAAATGTTACATTTTTGACAGATTCGTTGGCACCATGCACTAGGTAGGTACATATACAACATATTGAATATGTTGCGCATCTGTCATGGCAGCCAATTGTGACGCTGTCAATGGTGACGTTCAAGAATCTAATGTTGTTTTCGATTGGACTTCTTCAGATTCGCTCTCAGATTTCAGATTTCGTGTGTCTAATCGAACATAAAAACGTCACTTGCTCTTTTTTGTGTTGATATTTGTGCGATTGGAATATGTGTAGCGTTTTTTATTCACTGGCTAAATTTTTTGACACTTTTCAAAGCGTTTTCCATTCACTGGCTAAATTTTATATGAAAACATTCAAAATGCTCGCCCAGATTGATTTCCAAGCATTTGTACATAAATAATTAACAAAAACTAAATCAACCCGATGCAATAATTCGTTTCTTTTCAGTTGAAATTTCACGAAAATGTAAACAAACTCCACTAGTTGTCTAACTCAAACGTACTTGTATTGGTAAATCTGAAGCAAATCTGAGAAAAAGTCCGGATTCACAAAAGTGCTCTGAAATCTGAAAAAGATTGTTTTTTTTTTTTGTACCAAACTAACATAAAAAGTGCTCTGGGTGCGCCCAATCGAAAACCAATATTAAATTAATTAATTTATTAAATCTTACTGAGTAGATGTGTTTCAGTTTTGATTGACCTTGGATTGGTCACGTGAATAGTTTTTGCAGTTGACGTTTGTGAAGGGGTAGCCGATAAATCTAGTCAGGCATTTCATGAGTGAGTACTAAGTTGACATTCCATTTCTGTGGCTGACGTAGGAAAAGTGACGTTGCGGACAAATCCAGCTTTTGCGTTCAGGGTACATTTATTCCAGACGAAACTAGTCGACTATAAGTGTTCGAGCTATATATTTTGTGATGTTCCCCCCATGGAACCTGAGACCCCACGCTCAGTAGTCTAGCACCGCCCATAAAGCTCAAATGTAAAGAAGAAAATCCATTTATAATCTATAATGGACGCATATTACATTACTAATTTAACTTCAATCAATCAAAATGGGCAATTTTTTTTTGTGAATTTGCTTTCGTTGTGATGATTACTGCGACAGTAGCGTGATCTAATCGATATGGAAGGGGCCTGCCATCAGATACTACACGAGTTTCGTGGCTTATATAGGTAATTTATTTTTAGCTCAGAACACACTGTCAAAAAAGGATCGGCTCCGAATTTGTGTTTTTTTTTTTTTATAATCAGTCTGATTAAAGCGTATTTTGACAGCTACTATAACTATAAGAAATTCGAATACGGGTACAAAAAAGAAAGTAGATTACAAAAAAAAAATAATTCAAGGGTAAGGCAAATACATCGAAAACTGACCAATCGGTTTTTTTAAATTACATGACAGCCAGTTGTTCACATGTGTTTTACTAATCGAACAGATCGCTCCGAACACTCCCGGTTCAGAGCATGCTCGAATTAGCTCTGTTCAACAAGTTTGAAGAAAACATCGTTTAAAGAGCGAGCTATAACAATATTGCACTGGAGCTGACTTAAGCCAATGAGCTGGAGTCATGCGTAGTACCTACAATAGAACTAGTATGGTGAGCTTTTAAGGTCTTTGGCAGAACTTCACCCCTATTAAGCTTAACCTAACGTAAGTCCAAATATGTGGCTAGAGGGAGAACCTAAATCGAGAAACCCACTCTCATTTACTTATCTTATCATCGATAGTTCGATATACCTTCAATAGATTGACTGTAATGATGTAGCCCAACATTTGGCGATATACAAATTTGATAAGCTTAAGTAATTGTAATACATACACGCGTATGCATGAACAATTGAGCCGTATCTATATACCTAGACCTACATATGGGCGCCCACACAACCAAATGAGCTATCAGACTGACACTAATCCGCCCCTTAATTCGATTGATGATTCGAAAAACGAAAGTCCGATGCGTTCGCAGAACAACTGGGTTAATTAACTCTTAAGAACACGTCCACATAGTGCAACTCTGCGAATTTTGCTCAGAAACACCAATTGTTTCATCCTGTCTCGGAACGGAAAGTGTGTCACCAAATGCAACAGTAAAAATATAAGGGTGACTTCTGGTGACCACCCGTGTCGGTCGGCGGAAGTGATGCCGAAAACGTGTTTCTTTTCGCTGCCTGTATACCTCCTACGTCCAGCCTATCATACTCGTAATCGCATTGTGGCGCTCGCAGAACTAAGGGCAAACCTTGTGACAGTCCAGCGGTTTCTTATATTGAAAATGAGACGGTAAAAATGCGCAAGGGGTGGATGCAAAGCCAAACTAAGTTCTAATCGTATCGGCTTTTATTTATTTGTTTAGAACGCTGTCGCTTAAGTCTCTTTCCGGACCCAACCAACAATGTATGTTATGTCTGTATATGGAGCTTTGGTAGGGCGCATAGATTCGAAAAATAATTCCTGACAGTACAACTGGATATCCCATCTGGGAAAGTTCTTTGCTGCGGTCGCAGTGAATTAGTGATGCCGCTAGTAAACACAATGTACACAGTCGGTGGTGATCTTCGGTCAGACGTTTACAGAAGAAATAGTGTCCAGAAGTTTGTGTGTTGAGTCTGCGTATTGAAGAACTATCCAAAATCTAGTAGGAATGAGAATCAAAATTCGAATCAAGTGCCGGCGCTTTGAGATTTTCGGTAAGCCCCGACTTTCAAATACCTCCTCTGTCTCTTGCAATTTTATTCAACATTCACGAAACATATGGAAGCACATGGAAGTATCTACAACAATAGGGTGCTTGTTATGCACCCGTAGCTAATTTTTTTTTTTGCGGTGTGTCAAAACAAATTTGAAGATATCTTATCGGGTTCGACCCCATTTCCTATATTGCGCTGTAATGCAGGCTTTGGATTACAAAAGAAAATCACACCTATAGAATTCGTATTTATAAATGACGAATGATTCCAGTTCGAGCTCAGTTTGGTTTAGAGTTGGGATTGTAGATTAGCTTTGTGTCAGGCGGAGGTAAATACAACAAGTTTTAAATTGTCAAACAGTTGCAAAAATTGGTGGAATACTTTGTGGTAAGTGACGTTTGTATTGATTTTGTTAGACGCATGATTTGGTTGGTTGATTTGCATGATGTTTCTTTTTTATCGTTTGTTTGAGTGCATATTTTGTGTTTCAATTGAGTGAATATACCAAAATGTTTATCAATTCATCCGTTTCGAAGGTCATTTCATTAGCCCCAAAAATAGGCAAACGCGCCATCTATTTATTCATTTATTTTAAGGCCGTTTTTCAATTGGAATGATATTCTGTTAATTTCCGAACATAGCTTCTTGTATTTGCGTGTTGAAAAAAAGACCTCACTAACCTCCAATCTTGAAAAAGCGTTTTCTCTTATTTCACGCTTTAAATCGATGGAAATTCAGTGTTATATTTTTTCCTATGTTTGAGACAATTTTAAGCAAAAGTAAACGTCAAGAATTTAGCCGATTCCTAGCTCTCAGCAATCTCAGGATTATTATTTGTGCCAGCTCTAATATTGGTTATTCGTTTTTTAGCACGACATAACTAGTCGAAAAAATATCCGAAGATAATTATTGACAGACGGCAATGAATTTTATTTCATGAGGCTGCTTAACGACTGCTTAAATTTTTTTATTGAGTTAGAATATAGATAGAGTGTGAACAACTCTTTTATTCGGTGATGTCGAAGTTATTTGTTGTTCGCTGTTATTTGTTAAAGCTGATTGAACTCATCAAATACTGTCTTGATCCGTCAAAATTTCGTTTACGAAGCAAACAGTTTGGCCGAGCAGTACAAATTTCGCGTTAAATGTTAACAACATTTTTCTCGGACTGTACAGAAATCTCTCTATAGATTTTCACCTACCTTAGCTTAGTACGCAACTCAAATTAAAACTAGGGAAAGCTAGGACCGATTATCTCTCCAGGAAGTTATTTAATGACAGCTTTATGTGTCTTTAGATTAAGAGTGTAGGGAACTCTTTTCTGTTAAAATGTTCACATCAATTTTTAATGCGAATCGAAATCAGACCCTACTGCTCGCGCTTTAATTAATCTCCGATACAAAATTCCAAAAAAAATCTTATCGGCTGGTCGTTGCACGCTTAGACATTTTTTCTATTTGCGAAATATATGCTCGACAATGCTCTTAAAAACGATTTATTACGGAATCTTCCATTCCAAACTGCAATATGGAATTGTTTGTTGGGGAGGCGTTTATGTGAACAAAATTCAATCTCTTTTAGTTCTGCAGAAATATACTTTACGAAAAATATGTCGCAAACCTAGAAGACATCCGAGTTTTCCATTGTTCTGCGACCTGAAAATTCTGCCAGTCCGACATCTGTACTGTTTTAAAGTTTTAAAGACCTTCTTTATGATGTCTGGTAATCGCAACTATCGATTAATTTCAAATTATAATTTACGTGGAAACTTTTTTAACTTAGTATCTGTACCAAAATTTCGCACTACTGCATTTCGTAATTTTTATACAGTTTCATCATGTCGTTTATTTAATAAACTTCCTCAATCGATCAGGACAATAACAATGCCTGGAATGGCCTTAAAACTTTTAAAACCTTGGCTTTTAAGTTTGAATCATAATAATATAGAAGCATTTATTTCTGATATTCTGGTTTAATTCTGGTTTAATTTTGATTGTAAAGTAATTAAATCTTTAGGTAATTTATTTCTTTGTAGAAAATTATTAGTTTCTATTTTGAAAAAACCTTAATTGTTCAGTCAAATTTATTATTCGAGTACAGTTTTTCAAAATTCAATATTTTGATATTGCGAATTGTTTTATTAGGGTCACCCCACCCAAAATATAATATTTGAAGTTGTTAAGAGCCTATTGAAGAGGCATTCAACACTATTTTTAATACTTTGTATATATAAATACAGAATGTCTTTCATATTTCTTATATGATATACTTAAAGTAATAATTTGATTTAAGTTCTAAAACTGTTGTTAATTATTATAAATTTATAAGAAATAAAATTATTATCTATCTATCTATCTCTATCTAAGTTTTGGTGATTACAATAGCTGTTTTTTATTATTAGTGTGATCTGATCCGAATCAGATCACGAAAATAAAACAAAACGTATCATTGAAAAGTTTAATTTTGGAATTGTGGCAACAGTTGCTTTCAAAAACAAAACAGATAATACAGGGTATTTCAAACTTGATATTGCCACCAGCCATATTGCAAATATTCTTCTCAACGTGACGTCACACAAGGCAGATGTCATTTCACTTGAAATGTCGGGGCTGTTACCATATTTGAATCAAATTTCCATAATTTTTCTTTTCAAATATATTTTTGTGAAACAAATTAAGTGTTTTATGTTCAAATATGCAACACATGTACAATATTTTGCTGCTAACGCTTGAGTTTATCTTGGCATATTAAGGTGTGTCCAGACCACCGAAAGATTTCAGAAATGTTTATGAAATGTTTCTTTCTGAAGCAAATCGGACAGATTTTATAAACATTTATAAAAGATTTCTGAAAGAAAATAATATGGTGGGATTATTAGCAGCGAGTAAAGTTTTAATTTTTGTAATTTTGGTCTTGGTAATCACGCGACACGCGATTTAATTCAAATAATGGTATTAAATGAATCACTTTCTCATTAGGTATTCAAAGCTTTTCTGGACATATTTATTTTATTTAAAAACAAATAATAATGGAACAGCGCTCACTTTCTGCAGGGATACTTGTAAAACAAAAATTATTTCCCATCACGATTGGGCAACTGTGAAACATTTCATAAATGTGTTTTTGGTGTCCAGATCTAAACCAGCAAAACATTTCTAAACATTTCAGAAAAATTGTTTTGTTTAATAAGTGTTTTAGAAATAAATATGGAACATGTAGGTATTTCATTGTTTTTCAAATGTTTGGCTGGTCTAGACATACCTTTATAGAACGAGAAAAAACAAAATAACTCGGAATACGCACAGGGAGTTTATTCGAATGCGAAAAAAATCAATTGATTTTTTGTGTTCCATTTTTTAGTCTGGCAACGTGATTGTGTGGCTATCGTTTACAGGCACACCAACGTTTAAAAATAAAACAAGCCACCTAGTCGGAAATAGTAGAAATAATTTTCAGATCATGATTCGTGATCGATGAGAAGCAGGATCATGTGCTGTTGTTGTAAGTGCATGTAAATCGATGATCTATATGGATCATAGCTGATAACAAAAAACAGTGTGAAACAATGTGAAATTAGTCTAGTGGGTTCGGACGGACAAAAGCGAAACTAATAAGGTTCCGTTTTTTCCCTTTGGGTACGGAACCTTAAAAAGTAACCTTCTCCGAGAGCTAGGTAAAAATCATCCTGCCGGCTAATTTTTTTAAGCTTTTCTTTTTGAACCTTGGGGTAGGTGACCTTTATCAACGATTATGAAACTCCACGTGAGTTTATGAGGCTCGTAGTTTAGAATCTTGTTTCCTGTATTCACCAACCAGTGAAAGTTATAATATTTATTCTAGTGATCGTCAAGTGCAGTGTTTCTTTTTGAATTGGATAATTTTTCCCTCAACAATAGAGTTGTGATTTTTACTCTTGTTCCCTAAATTTCTAAATAATAAGCGATTTTGTTTATTTCTTTATTTCATTATTTATTTTTGAGGAAGGACAACTATTGCAACATATTTCAATAGAAAATCTTCTGTCAAACAAATCATATTTGAGCTTTATTAAAAAAGGAAAAATTCCCACGATACTACAACACTGTCCAAACATGAAATAGCTTACAACGAATAAAACATTTTGTGGAACAACTAAATATTGGTTTCGAATATTGTCTGCCAAAATTTGTGTTAGAAAATTGTTCTCAATAAAAACTTAAATAAACTAAAGAGAAAAAATTAAAAAAAAAAGGCAATACCCATCATCAAATCCATAAATGCTTACATGTTGCTGTTGCAATGTAGGCTTAAGATGCGATCGCTCTCTTAGGATTTGGTGAGACCGCTTAAAAATCGTATAACCTTTCCAAAGTGTGAACTAATAACTGCTGATAAATAGGTATACGAAGGTCGATATCCGCCTTAGAAAAAATTTCTGTTTAAAGATTGGAGTTGAGGGAACTTATCTTTAAAACACTCAAAACTATGACCGGAAAATAGACGACGAATATTATTGTGCGCAATTGGCCTATTTTAATCTTTTGGGGATGTTTTGTAGATGTATAGACTATAGGAATACCTAAAAACCCGGCGTTTAGTTCGGTAGCAAATTGTCGGGTAAAAACTAAAACTCGAAATATATTATTCCCGCAACTTTCTTCTGTAATCCTGACAATAGTTTTGAAACATAGGTAGATCTTGGGCTTCCTAGGCCTAATGCTTAACGAATTATTTTGCATCTCACAGAGTATTACTAACAGGGGACAGAGCCATTTTTTACTACAAAAGGACACAGTTGTATAAATTTGTTACTAAACTCTCAACTGGGGGCATATTATTTAATTGCAACATCGAAGGACAACTGATGCTATGAAATATCACTAGGAATTTGTTTGAGAAAAAAAAGGAGATTGACCTTCTACGTCGCTTGAACTATCTAAGAAACAATAATTCAGAAGGGATGAGGATGATACTGTGACTTGAAGCTGTTTTCGGACAAGTCAAGTCATGTGCTCTCTGGAGTGTTAATTTCCGATTAAAATATATGAAAGAACCTAGAGGACCTTCCGTATGAAAGCGAACATTTAATTCATCCCTTTCTTAATAAGAGATAATCTTCAACTTACAATATGGAATGCACAATTTCTTAATATGTTGTTGAAAAATTGCAATAATTGTGTCTCGTTACAATATTTTACATTCGAATGTGTACAAGCTCATGTCCAGGAATTGTGTTGCATAATGTCGATCCAAAAGAAGTGCCTACTTCATTCTAATTTATTTCTCGTAAATTGTGTTGTGAGTGCCGCTCTATAGGTCCCATATTATTGGCTATCGTGTCGTGTTTGTTGTTCTATACACATATTTCATAGTTAAAAGTCTTTTAATCCCGTCAGTTTTTCTACCCATAGAAAACTCGGCATCATTACAGCGCGAGTACAATTAAACATCTAATAATAAAATTGAAATTTCTCTACATAACCTAATGAATAGATGCACATAAATTATGCCTTTTAAATTTACCGACGATGTTTGTCCTACCCTATTTAATTATTTTTCTTTTGCTATTTAATCTACGAATTAGAGGGATCTGATATAAGAATAGGCAGATGCCTTCTAAGCATGCGAATTCTCTTCGATTATTTTCACGGAATCCCTAGTTTTTGTAATTTATATGTGGGAACGTTGAAAATTCGAGTTAACTGAATCTGACAACAGACGGCCATCGGTGGTAAATCTACATTTTTATTGTTATAGGTTGATCATTTTAAAAAAAATTTTTCAGTTAAGGTTTATGAAAATCAGGGGCCTGTTTAACAAAACTAAAAGTCACATTTTAAGTGCGTTTTTCTTCCAATTTGTGGACTTGTAAGTACCGACGAAAAATTACGATTCTATAGGAATGAATTTGACAGGCAATTTCAAATATTTTCAAATGTCACTAATCTACACCTGTAAAATAGGTATTAAAAATATTTTGATGTACCTTTAGCGATCTGTAATTTAGCTTTAGCTTTAGTTTCAAGGTCCAATTTTGGCAAAAGAAAATTAAATATATGTGAAAACATTCTCAAATGGTGAAGTCATCAGTTTTGTCTTTCAATTTGTTCAAAACCTGTCACAAATTTTAAGTTATTATTAAATTAAAAAAAATATATATTCTCAAACAAAATTGTGAAACACTTTGAACGAAAGATCTAAATACGTCGGTAGCCTACGTCACGCCACATATTCGAACTGTCAATAATTTAGTACTCATTCACGAAACTAATGGCTCGGTAGGCTACCCCTCCATAGGCGTCAAACTGTTCACGTGATCGATCTATTCCATTTAAAACAGAGACATATCAAGTCAGCCAGCTGACAGACTTGAACGTCCCCATTTGTACTTTTAATCTGAGTATTACAGGCGCCTGCACTTGTAGAATTGCAGACCGTGACTTGTAAACAGGGAGCAGGTCTCTCTGTTCTCAATAAACATTTTGTTATCAAAGAATTTAATTAAGTAGGAAAATTATTTCAACAATTCAGTCGGCCTCTACTATGACTTCTGCAACCATATCACACTGTTTCAACCACTGATCTACGACTCCATTAGCACAGCAAATTCAGCGTCGACGTAAGACATATAAAATGATCGCATGGGAGATTGGGACATTGGGAGTAATCCAACATAAGCCATTGAAATATCCTGTCGCTTCTATATAAATAGTTTAACTTAACTCAAGTAGATTTTGGACCGTTTGTGACACTAGCTTAGGTCTGTGATGATTGACCCTTAAATCTTTAAAATTCGGTGTTGGTGGGCTATTTAGCTATTTCTTTCTTGTTGGAATAGAGTTGGACATGTGAGATGTGAGTGACGCCGAATTGCAAGGCATTTATGCCGCTTTTTAAACGTGGTCAAAGTTGGGGTTTACTCAAATATTTTTTTTGAACACAATATGTTTCGACTTTGGCATTTCATCTATGTTATTGCTTTTTACGGCTACCCATCTGTTCAATTAAAAAAAAAAAAACTTGAAAAACTTGTCCATGAAAAAAAGCAAACCAATTCACAAAGAACATCAAATTGCTGCCAGTAATTCTTACCAAATGATCCTAAACAAGATCCTTAAGAAATCGTCATTTCAAAAGAATACTTCCATTTCAAATGTTTTCCAACGGAAATCTCGATTTCTATTTACAGTGGAATTTAACTGATATCATGTAATTGGATAGTTTCTGTTTTAATTAGCAATAAACTCCATAGAGACTCAGCGAATTCCCGCCTTTTAACTGATAATCGATGACCATTTAGTATCAGACTGTATTTTTGTATAAAATACTCTGCATCAAATTATCTTCACCTCCAGTTTTGACTTACTACAATACAGGCATATTTCCGCCTGACAGACACAACTTCTAAATGTTTGTCAAATAAAAAATCTGTCTTTCGAGCTTCTTTTTATTTTGATAAATAAAATTAATTTATACATAAATGCATACCGAATTTCATAACCAAATTTGAAACTTAAAGTTTATAAAGCAAATAAGCAGGTTATAGGTATAATGTGGGAAATTAAAACAATTAAAAAAATAAAAAGTGAACGTTATTGACTTTCGGTAGAGACAAAGCCGGTTAATTAATTAATTCCGATATGTATCTGGAAACCACCAGAAATTTATTTTTTATTTTTTTTTGCTAGAAACTGACTGAGCAGCAAATGGCTACAATCGGCAAAACGATAATGTGTGCAACTTTGTGTATGATCAAATCACACATTCATCGTACGAAATTGCCCCTGATTGTACTTCAGTCTTAAGTGATATCCGATTGCATGATCACATTCGCAGAGGTAAATAATTTATTTATACACTTCAGTTGATCAGCCACTTTTTTTGTTTCTCTGAAATCAAAGACTTTGAAACATGGCTGTAGATATCTTTTCAGATAACTATTTGGTTTATTTGTCCTTCCTTCGTTTTGAAGGGGAATACCATCATCATATTTGTTTTTACTTCAGAAGCAGGTTTCTTTGTAAAGGCTTCTTTTTTAAATTGTCAGCACTTTTTGCTTATACAACTAATTTGAAAGATAGCAGCTGATCAGTGGTTGCCATATCACTGTTATAGTAGACTTAAGTTTCACCGTAATTAGTCTTTCGATGCACGGCCCTATAGTTTTTAGTATCTAACTAATCGAAAACTGAAAGCCATAAAGTGTTCTATTTCAGAGGTTTGTTTTCCGAATTGGCAGCACTCTTTCCAACTAATTTATTAGTTGACAGATGATTTCTGCTAACTTTGGTTGCCAATTGCATTGACTTATTATATATGGACTGCTAGTGAAATGTCACTTCCATTCAATCTCTGCCCAGAAAATGACGCCAACATAACTAGCGCTCGTGGTTCTATGCGAAAAATAAGTGAAACAAAATGACAACCATCTTGGATTTCTCCATAGAATGCTAAAGCCACCTATTGGGCGTGAGTGGATTTGCCAAATGAAACAGTTGAAATTCAAATTGTTGCGGATTGTTTACAATAGATTTCATCTCGAAATTGTGCTATTTTAAATAATTAATAATAGATGTAACCAACAAAATTTTAATAAGAAATCGTTTTTCATTGTCCCATAAATTGCACAATTTTCGTATATTTATTACGAAATAATTGTTCTTCATTATTAATTTTAGAAATATGATGTAATAACACTTTAGCGTATATTTCAATCACATTTCTGATCAATAAATACTTATGATTGTCAAGAATATCACATTCAAGTACATGAGAATTTAATTCATCATATAAATTGCTTAGATCTATATTTCTCAAAGTACTTATATCTGCAACGAATTGGAAACGTCTGATGTGAGTTTCCAATTTTTTTCCGCTCCGAACCACGAGAGCTAGCGCTTATGTTGGAACCAACGCGAAGTTGTCTACTAGCAGTCCATATAAATATAATAAGTCAATGGCCAATTTCTACTGACGATTTAAAAGTTTGGCAGAATTAGGAAATAAGCATTATATACCCAAAACTTTCAAAATGGAAAGGCGAGACATTTTAAAATTAGTTTCCGTAGATTTATGAGCGGTTGGGAAGTATAAGGCTTAAGTGGGTAAAAGTTTCTTTTAGGAAAACAAAAGTTTTACCGAACCTGAAAACGGACGATTTAAATGAAGGACTTATTTATAAAAACAAAATAGGAATGTCTTAAATAGAACAACAAGTACCTACTTCATTAATTATTCATAGCTGTATGGTTATTTAAAACGTCTCGCTGTTTTTAAACGTTTGACAGACATCTAACTGGATTAAAAGAAAAACATAAATTTTTCTAGATTGTACAAAAAGTTTTGACTCAGAAGTTGTTTTTTAAGGCAATAAAGGGATAATGCATTTAATGCTACCCGGATTGCGTAGCTGTCAAATTTTGGAATTCCAGTGCTGCCTCTTCTTTCTGTAGGGATATTTTAAGCACTAATGTCATATAGACTTTAAACACAGGTATTTTGTTTGCTATCTTGCGTTCGACGTTCATAAAATTCATCTGTCATTGATTTGTCACTGTAGTGTCACTGATCTGGTAGTGACATCGCATAAGGAACTTGATATGCTGTATAAGTGCGATCGGTCGTTACTGGACCTCTTTTATTGGCAAAAACATTTTACAGAATACAAATATGATGACGTTTAAAACTTTGTTTTACCTATTTCGACAGCTGGCTGACGTGATGTTTCTGGCCTAAATTGATCTATGAAAAGAAAATGCTTATGGAGGGGTAGAAGTTAAATCTAACCCAGAGTTTTCGACCACGAGTTACTCAGTTGACATTTCGATTCTAGATGTAAAAGTGACGTTTAGCAAGGGTAACTGAATACAAATTCAGGAAAAAACTAAACGAATGGACGCTCATTTACTGCGTTCGTATATTACTCACTGGAATGGATAGTAGGTTTTGGGCGAACACTATAGAAATTTGAACCACTTAAGAAACATCATCTGATTCCACGGGAGTAGTCCAGCTTATGCCAATGTGTTCACTTTGCAGTTTCTCTTATTCTAACTTACTGGCTCTTAAAGAGCACTCTGAACTTAGCGATATCCTTAAAAGTATTGCCTTTCAGCGTGAATCGACAGTCCCATTTCTTCGTTAAGTCACCAAAAGTCGGTAAACTGCTTCTTGGTTTCGTCCATGACTCGGTTTCTGGAATTGCGTTACTAAAACGACGGAGGAGCTCATTTGTAATAGGCTTCAAGGATCAGAGGTCCAATATACTAAGGCTACGATTAATCGTGTCATTTTTCGTGGCAAATTTTGACATGCTGACGACACAAAAATTCGGCCATTCGGTTGTGACTCGTCTGTCAGAGAGTGCGCTGCGACAGACCGCGTGACCAGACAGGCAATCACACTTAGTGACAAGTTTAGGACAGATGTTAACTCCATAATGACGTCGGCATGTCAAAATTTGACACGAAAGGTGGCATGTGTAATCGTAGTTTCGTAGTTTAGCAAAATAGTCTTCCCAAACTTGTCAAGTCCGTACAGACGTCTAAGATTTTTGCATTTGCATTCAAATTTGACTTTCCAAAAGTTTTGTTCGTTTGGAATTTCTTTCCCTCAATTTATTGGTTCTGCTTGTGTCATCGAAGCATTCTTTCGGGTACCTAGCTGGCAGGAAATATTCGAATTTAGACAAGTTCCTTTGATCCCCACTGACCGAGAAATGTACAAGCCCGGGAAAACCCCGACTAATGGTTCTATCTACAAACACTTTTTATTGCTTGCCTTAAGAGCAACCTGGTCTTGAACAATTTCATTTTAGGTAGCTGACCGAATTCCATTTGCTACATTACGCACCAAATTGATCACCCCGCGATCACGCTAAATGGTCCCATTCTGTTGCTCCATGTCGGCAGCGTGGTCATTCGTCGAATTCGCTGTGACGGCCAGTTCATTTTGTACCGCACATACAAACTACGCATGCATTCATTAAGTGACTTTGTTAAGCTAGCGCCGCCGCTAGCAATACATGACAATTTGTTTACGTTCAGCAATCAACAGCTTCCTTCCGTTTGTTATGACAATTCGCGCCCGATTAAAGTTCATCAGCACAGTAAACTTCAAAGCAATCATAAAAGCTACATCGTGTTCGTCACAGCTAGCACCAACGAACCTTGTCATCATTTTTGTGACTTCATACTTTGTATGGGTGTATGTGCAGTCAGATTTCTCCCATTGGGCCTCTTATCTAATTTCAAGAGACAGCACAACATCACAATTTACAATACCAACCTCAAACGATGATATTATCTCTGTCGCTCCACCGTGTTCTAGATATATTCGCCTCCTCACGCCTGCCCCAACTCCAAGCCGCGTTCCTCTCTGCATTAGCTATTCTCCAGCCGACTCTCCGAGAATTGGACTCATTCGATGTGTCATTAAAGAAAATTATTCGGTAAAGTATTTTGGCTTGGTCACCCACCTGCTCAGAGCAGCTTCGGCTAGAATTTTGTTGGCGGCGCTCTCTAGTGTATATTTGTTCGGCGCGTACTATGGGCCTTCATCGCATGATCAAAAGTATCTGAAAAGTCGTTTCTCTAAATCGGACTGCCTAGAGTTGGCCGTTGCGTTAGATTTTGCAAGTCGTTTCTCCTGCACAGGCAGAATCTATTGCCAAAAGTGACAGGTGTCAACTTCTTATAGATGCATTCTGCCTGTCATGGAGAAACGGTGTTCTACACAAATTTGTGTCAATTATTTTGTTTCTTTTTTTCCATTTATTTCTGTTTCATATTCGTGTCGGGTGTTTTTTTTTGTTGTTTTCCTATGGTGCGTTTTATGTTTCTCCTTTTCCACTTGGCTTCGCTTGACATCATCACAATGGACGCCTCGAAATGATGTAAGTATTCTGTGTATCGAGATACAGTGGCCGCATTCAAGAATCTAGTCATCTTAAGTCGACTAGATTGGTCTGGATAAGATGTAACCTGAACGCAAAAACTAGATTGGTCGGGAACGTCACGTTTTCTACGTCAGCCACATATGAGAACTGTCAACTTAGTACTCAGTCACGAATTTCTCGACTAGATTCGTCGGCTACCCCTCCATAAACGTCAACTGAAACATCTGCTCTCACGACCGATTTCCCCCAATCAGAGCCGAGTTTCATCTAGTGAGAGAGCTGTCAGACTTACTAAACTAGATACTTGAACGTCCCCAGTTCCTTCCAATGCTGGCGGCACATGGTGCACGCGATGTTTGGATTTATTTTAAATACGCAGCAAGCGGGTGATTTTCTTTTTGTTGTGGCGCGTTTTGCTCTGATTGAAGGGATCCCTTCCCAGCCCCCTCTGGTGGGATCGGAACTTCCAGTTTGTGCGTTTGAAATGTAATTACCCGCATTATTTGAGTTATATCGAAATACTGATTGTGTTGGATATACGACGTGGCCAATAGATAAGATAACACACACCTACAACTGGAGCCATATTTGGACTGGCTTTGTTGTTGTTTGGGCCTTCGGCTAATAGATTGCGAGAGTCTCGCGGTTACAATCGTTGGTTGAAGTTGGATTGTTCCAGCAATTACCTTCAGCAAGTTTAGATAAACGTAGACGGTTTCATTACAAGTCAAGGATATTTTTGTTCTGAAAACAAATCGCAGATAAGCGGGCTAAATGGAGTGCGCCTTTGAATGGGTATTTAGTTGCACGTATGGGGTCGTGGAATGGTGGCTTAATAACCGTGGTAAGAGTGGGTGACTCGATCTGGGAAAGTTAAAGCATGGAACCCATCTGGCGTCATAAAGGAACTTTTTTCCAGTGTTAACATACGAATAGTTAGAATCAAGTCCGTCGTGCACACGAAAAACGTTTGAAAAAAAAAATGGCGCAGCAGCTGTCATGAGTCATTGGCCGCTTACAATTAATGATCAACCAGAATAGGATTGTGTGCCGAAAATGTTTCTAAAGTCATTCACATGGTGAAGCCACGAGCCACTCACCCCATTATGACATGCTGCTTCAATATTGTCACACACTGGCTTAAGTTGGATAACTCTCATGTAATTATAATATAACTCTTACCTTGGGGCATACATTTTCAGCTGGCAGCTTGCCGCCATTGAACGACATAGCGACTATGAGTGCAAATAGTTGTAGCCATTTGTTCTGTTTCATTTCATCATCAAATTGATACAAGATTATAACTTGACAAGTAGTGGTGTGGATGGAGTTAGTAATGAAATCAATGTGACATAAGTGATATTAAAAAGAAAGAGATTTTGATGCATGGGGAAAAACACCCACAATGTAGGTACTTATGCAGTACGGACCAGCTGCCTTCAGTTCCTTCATTAAATATGTTAACGGCCTCCTGCAAAAGTATTTTTCCAAATGTCATTTACCAATTCTGAGCGATATGCCACAATAGTTTTAAAATTCCATTTCAAGCTGGAGGCTTTTGGGTATTTTCTTATTGTCCAGTCATTGCAACAGAAAGTTTTCCTAAACTTACAGGCATTTCTCACCGTTAACTCATTGAAGGTCGTCGTTATCTCGACTAGATTGGTCCTGAATAAGATGATACCTTAACGCAAAAATTAGATTGACTCGGTTCTTGTCTAACTCGTGGGCTACCCCTCCATAAATGTCAACTGACAAAGGTGTTCATGTGATCGATCTAGGCCAATAAACACCGAGCAACAGCAAGTCAGCCAGCTGTCAGACTCATGTACTGAACTAGATACTTGAAAGTCCTATTCTTTCTTACCAGCCCAACCAATAGAATCCTTCGTATTCAATACGTCCGCCTACTTTTATAAAGGAGCAGTCCCACAAAAAACGTTGCAACAAATATTGTTTGCAGAATAATTCTACACACAGCAAGTTTTGTAATTGAACTGTCATCGGTTTCGACAAATAATTTACTCTCTATCTGAATTCGTACAACTGTCAACGGATTCAACGGACTCAAAAGTAGAAAGCAAACTTACTTTATCCTTCGCATGTGTAATACTGCATCAACATCACATATTTCTAACACGGAAGATTAAATGGATGCCCAATACTAATTAGACGTATGACAGAAACGGACAGCATTACCAAAGACGGCCATCTTTTTTAAATCCGCATATTGAAATTTTAATAGCGATTGCGAACGAATTTTTTTTTGCCTATAAAAGAAAATGGCTTCTGGAAGTGATGAACGGGCACTTATCAATTTATATCGCATAACTTATTGATGAACTGTTGATTTAATTTACTGACACTAATTACCACAATCGTTTCACATGTTCAGAAATTGAAATATTTTCAAGTGATTTGGCCGCCGGACTTGTATTTATTTCCGTTTTACGTATTTATAATTATAGGTAAAAGATCCATGACACTTTAGGCATCTGATTTGTGATCTCATTCTTACGCTTTGTTAGCATTAACTGCGTAATAACGGATCTTTTTGTCCCGTCTCGTGCGAAAATGTGCGCGTGTGATGTTGTAAATGCAGTTTAATGCGAATGGGTTGCTTCGAATAAGCTGGAATGTATTCTATCAATCTGTAAAACCGTTAAACTGTAAAGAAGCATTTCATGCACTTTACAAATGTCAAATATGTTAAAAGTACAAATAATTTTTGGGACCATACTGTGTTAAGCTCTTTAAACATATACGTATAACTGAATATTATGGTTCCAGAAATGGAAAACTAAAGACAAATCTGATTGACAGAAACTCCTTTGGAAAGAATAGGGTGGCTTCACAACCTATAAACTCAATGTAACCGCACTTTGGCTGAAGCTACTTTAGTGGAGCCCTATTCAGGCTCTTCCTTTCGTTTTTTAAGTTAGGTTAAGTTATAAAAGCGTTGTGTGATGGAAGAAATAACTCATTATGTCTACTTGGAGACCTGAAAGGTCCATTGCAAATCGTCTCTTAAGAATGCGAATAGAAAAAAAGATCGAAATCAAACCAAAACCCATCAAATTGCTGGCCTGTTTGGGAGCAAGTGGATATGTACTCCTAATAAAGTTTATTCTGAGATCCGATGTCTGAAAGCCTGAGTCGGCATTCTGTAAGGCAAAAGAGTTCAAACTTTCGCATGAACAAACGATTTCCTTTTGTTACATATCATTCGTGACTTACAGAATGCCGACCCAGTTACTCTCCGCGATACTAATAATCATTTTTAGAGTCCACGCTAAATTTTTCCAACTCACAATGGCGAAAATTTCCATACAAAATTATCCATTGTGACCCATAAGGTGTTCTGGAAGGCACTGCTCTTGCAGAGCGGAAGAGTGGTTTCTCATTTCAGCAGAAACTGTATTTATCCTTGGACTCTATCTTCTATTTTCTAGTAATAGCCATAGGTGAGCTGTTTCCACAAGTTAGATTCCCTTAATCAGAGAGAGAACCTTTAATGAACAAATCTGTGTGAAGGATAAGAAGAATCATGTTTTTGGAAAGTTCTTTCATATAGCTCTTTGTTACAGTGCCTGATGTCCACCAGACTAAAGACCCAGAGGAGATGATGAATCTGATAAATGTCTTCCACATCCATTGATGGGTTGCAATCCCCATCTTCTTACAGGTATAGAGAACATCCATTCCTTTCAATATTCTTTTGCCGAGATATATCGCCTCAAATGAGAGATATTCTGTGGCGCCATCTAGTGCATTCAGGTGTATTTCTTCTTCGAGTGTCCAAAACGAACTAAGCTTTCTGAGAATTAACCCCCAAACGGTTCTATTTTACCAACGCAGAGAGCTCTTTAAGGGCAAATTTAGAACTATACTTTGCCAAAGGTCTTCGTAGGTCCTAGCTCCTAGTCCTATATGACTGCACTTGCATTTAGCCTAAACAAAGAAGTCGACCTCGACCTCCATTTGATTTTCGAGACATAAACCCCTAGATGTTTGTTGTTCGACGAATTGCTTTACTTGAAAATAGTTTGAGTTTCGTTTCCATTCTGCTAATTGTTTCAACTTCCCCGGAAACTATTCCTCTGATCAGTATATAACTTTTCTTTATTGTTTATATTCTTAATGTACTCGCATTAACGCAAGAACATTCCATGGGCAATAAATTAATTCGACTTTGTTTATCGAAAACGATGATTTTCCCGAAGGAAACAAAATTGCTGCATCAAAATGTTTCAGTGGAAAATTGGACTTCAGGCGGCATGAACTACACTTTCCGAATTTGTGTGTCCATAGTTGTTTTGTTTAAATACACTCTAGCAGTGCTTTTTGTTTATAAAATATGTTTGATTTGGTTTTCTTTGTTTTTGCAGCTTTTTCGCTTCTTGCTATGGGCGCTGTTGCTTACCTTGTTCATTTCGCGATAGGAATGATCATCCTTAATAGCGAGGTGAGCCAAACGAAGGGCATCCTGTATCCCCGCGAGTCTGAGACTCGAGATGTTCGCAGCCTGGACGGAATGTGGAACTTTCTGAAGTCGGACGAAAGCAATCCCACGCAAGGTGTTCGCGATAAATGGTTCTTGGACGATCTGAGCAGGGTGAAGCCGACAATACCAATGCCTGTGCCGGCCAGCTACAATGATGTCACAACCGAGGTCAGTCTGAGGGACCACGTCGGCACGGTGTGGTATGATCGGAAGTTCTTTATACCGCGGTCGTGGGAAGTCGGCCAGCGGGTGTGGATACGCTTTGGCAGTGTACACTATGAAGCTTTTGTGGTGAGCTAATTGGGGAATAGATAAACTGGACCCTTACTAATGCATTCCTTTTTAGTGGATAAACGGTGAGATGGCTGTGAAGCATGAGATGGGCCATCTGCCGTTTGAGGCTGAGATCACGGATCTCGTCAACTATGGCAAGGAGAATCGCATCACAGTACTGTGTGACAACGCGTTGATTCAGACGACAGTGCCGCAGGGCAAGATCACAGAAGTGGCTAAGTGAGTTACAATTGACCCCATTATATTTGATTTCTTATTTATTTGCATTTCCCCGACAGAGACGGTGGAGTTTCCATAGTGCAGACGTACACCTTTGACTTCTTCAACTACGCCGGCATTCATCGATCAGTGCACTTATATACAACCCCAAAGACTTACATCGAGGAAGTCGAGGTGACCACAGACCTTAATGTCGACAATACAGGTAGGGAGCCCCTGGATATATTTACACCTTAGTCGAATAACACTCTCTCTCTTCTGTTCTAGGATTCGTTTATTACAACGTTAACAGCAACGGAACGAACGAATTGAAAGGACTCTATGTGCAGGTTCAGCTTCGCGATCGGGAGGGCGTTATCGTGGCCAACGAGACGTCAAAGGCGGACCTGAAAGGCGTTCTAAAAATACCTAAGGCCATGCCGTGGTGGCCGTATTTAATGCATCCGGAACCGGGATACTTGTACCAGATGGAGGTGTTCTTGCATGACGACAACGCAAGCGTGCTGGATGTGTACCGGCTGAAAATCGGTATACGGACGTTGACGTGGAACAACACGTCCTTCATGATCAACGGCAAGCCGATCTATTTCCGTGGATTCGGAAGGCACGAAGACTCTGATGTAAGGCTCGTTGTCTGCGATTAAACGGGTTTGCACATTCAGTTGTTGTTTCCTCTTCTAGATTCGTGGTAAAGGGTTGGATTTCGCTGTACTGACAAGGGACTTCAACCTCTTGAAGTGGATTGGCGCGAATGCTTATCGTACGTCGCATTATCCATACTCAGAGGAATCAATGCAGTTTGCCGACGAGCACGGGATTATGATTATCGATGAATGTCCCAGTGTGGACACAGAGTGAGTAGGGCCTAACTTTTATCTAGCTTTAGTTGGTTTGCGCCGAAACTCAATGATTGGTTCGCTGTATTACTGTGCCGAAAGCGTGGTGACGCAGAATGGTGTAAAAAAGTCGTCCGCAGTCTTGAATCGTCCACTTCGTCTGATCTATTCTGATAAGACCTTCAATCTTTAATAGAAGCCATCATATTCTCTAAGAAACCATGCTAACCCACGTTTGTTAAGCACACAGTCGGCTTATCCGCCATCATTTCGAGTCAGATGAAGTGAATACATCCCGATCAGAAGAGACAAATCGCGTTCAACTCTTTTGCCATACAACTACAAGTCCTCCACTTTTTCGATTTCAGAAACTACAGTCAAGCTCTCTTGGACAAGCACAAATCCTCCATGGAACAGCTGATACATCGGGATCGCAACCACGCCAGTGTGGTAATGTGGTCCATTGCCAATGAACCTAGAACGAGTCAGTTCCATGCCGACTCATATTTCGAGTAAACATCCATCCCCCCTCCACCGTGGTGATTTTAAATATTTCTTTATTTCTCCTTCCAGATATGTGGCCAATTTCACAAGATCGCTTGATCGCACCCGCCCAGTTACTGCCGCCATTGCTGTGCCTAATACAGATGACAAAGCTGTAAGCGCACTCAAGATAGTTCTACCCTCAGTTAGCTGACTCTCTTCTTCTTTCCAGGCCAAACACTTAGATATAATTAGTTTTAATCGCTACAACGGCTGGTATTCAAATGCCGGCCGATTGGACATGATCACTAGCCGTGTGGTGAATGAGGCTGTCGCCTGGAACAAGAAACACAACAAACCAGTCCTGATGTCGGAATATGGAGCCGACACAGTCGAGGGACTGCATTTCGTAAGTAAACTAACTATTGCACGCACAAAGTTCTCATTGAGATAACTCCTTGTTGTAGTTGCCGTCGTATGTGTGGTCGGAGGAATACCAAACGGAGCTCTACTCGAGGCATTTCAGAGCGTTTGACATACTGCGCAAGAAGTCCTGGTTCATTGGAGAGTTTGTGTGGAATTTCGCCGACTTTAAGACCGCACAAAGTGAGCAAACAAAAAAAGGGGTGTCCCATCTGAAATGCGAATAATCCTTCTTCCTTTGCAGCTGTCACCCGAGTGGGTGGAAACAAGAAAGGAGTATTCACCCGCAACCGTCAGCCAAAGTCGGCCGCCCACCTACTGCGAAAGCGTTACTTTGCCCTTGGTCGAGAAGTGGATCAATGCAGCTTTCCCGAAGACCTATTCACTTACATCACGGACAGTGCACCGAGCAGATCCCACGATACCACCGATTTGTAGACGAGCACCACAGCCAAGATAGAAAGCAGGTTTCACGAGACATCAATGGAAAGCTACACCAAAATACATTATAGACGATGAATTCTGTACATAATTTTATTTTCCTTAGACTCTAAGTTCCATTCGCCAAGACTTTACTATTGTAACAATTACTTACATGCGATAACAAATGAGGTTTTATATAATCATAAGGTTTTTGTGGTTTCAATCGGTCTCTGACGGCGGTTCAATGACTTTTAGGCATTCGTCGGCGAACTCTATGAAGAGGGGCTCTTGCATCGCAACGCGCATTGCATTCCAGGCATTGGGAGCGACGTCAATCTCCCGAATCAGGCTTCGCAAGTGTGGATTGTACAGCAGGTTCCTCAACGCTTCGCAGGTTTCTTAAATGGAATCGAGTTGTGATGAGTTTCTCACTCAAGGGGATGACTTACTTAATTCCTCGAGTTTGGCTGGATTTACAGTGTCCACTGTTTTGAAGGGAGGGAATATGGTGGGTTCAGTGTCCTCGTCGAGGTTTTTCGATGGTTTCTCGTTCGGTTTGCACTCGTCCGTTTGGTGATTTTTGAAGCAGTTTAGCGAGCAACTGCAATGAAATAGAATCATGTAAGTACATACGTTGAATGTTGAGTGGATCATCTAAAGAACTAACTATGGCTCCAAACATTTGGGACACTTGTATTTTTTAGTTTTTTCCTTGCAAACTACACAACTCGAAGTCATTTTATAAAATTGTGTAAACAAAATACTCGTGCAGGGAGAAATGTCAAATGTCAATATTTTAGTACATGTTTGGAAAATCATTACCAGTTCGTCTATCGTTCACCAGGTGGCCCTTGCATAGTTAGATGGAATAACGGTTGTTTCTTCAGTTTGGTGCGCAGGTTCTTTCAGTTCGGTTCGTGTTAGTCGTGTTCTTTTAATTTGTTGTAAAATAAATGTCGAGAAAATGCCCAAGTTAGTAAAAAGTGAAGAGTGTTTTTAATAAACTGATAATCTGTGGTGAAAAATTGGACTGGAGGAACAAAATGTCGCAATATATTACAGAAGGTGTCCACGACGTTTCTTGGAGTCTTGGGGTTCCGCGGCGTAAGTGATGCCACTTTTTGTTATTTCGATTAGGTACTTATATTTGCTGGTACATTGCTGCGTAGAATAGTGTATATTTAAGTTGATATTTAATTGATCATAATCATAAATTAAATGTTTTTTAAGCCTTAGTTTAAATTTTTTTTCTGCTATCTGACTAAAGCAAAGGCAAAAAGCATGTGCCTCGGTGTAGATGTAGTTGCTTCATTTCCATGTAAACCATTGCGTTCTGTTCTTCAATCATGGTTCGTTTTTGTTACTCTTGATGTTTCATATCCCATTTCTACCATTAATATAACAAAACTGGGTTATTTTGTATTGTGCACGGACGACTTGCTTTCCTCTCAGTTTCGCAAGGAAAAGCTTGTAAAAAGTAAAGTTGGTATTAATGTAGTAAAAAATACAATTTCTCTTGAATTTCTGCGATATTTAGCGTTGGGAAATTCATCTGAGGCTTATTACTGAGTAGGTCCTTTCAAATCGATTGCAAATGCATCTCTATTCTCACACAGTGGTGCAGAGAATAGAGATCTTGGCACAAATTTCCCACTTACGATCCAGCGTGGGCCCGATTTTAGACAATGATCGAGTTTCGGTGTGTGCTCAGTCTCATTACTGCTAGGTTGCGTATTTTAAACTCTCGGCCTCAGTACATACAGATCAACCTCTTGGCCATTGATGCTTTCGTTGCAATCAATATCATTGTCATTGGGCTATGTATGCCAAACTTATTTTCCGAGATAATTCATCGCTCATGTGATGTCCGTGTATGTGAAGTACACGAAGCGTTCCTTTACTATGCGTTTATTTTACTTTTACTTACAGAGGAGGTTAATTAGTTGTCAAGCGAACTACATTAGTACCTGCCACGAGCAAGGTTAACTTAAGAAGGAATTTTCATAATAATTCAGATATCGGAGGTTATAGATTGCAAGATGTTTGAAATCTTTTACAGTAGGTAGTTAAATTTACATGCCCTTTAGATTAGTTTACATTTTTGCCAAGTTGCTGCGAAGGTCTGCAGGATGTTGTTGCTAAAATTTAATATTTAAAAGTGCTTAAAATTTATTTTTCGAGCTGATTCCAATTCTGAATGCAAACTAGTTTTGGTTCTAGGTGTTTCATGGATATTTTGTGGCCAATAATTATTAGCTTTTTGTGCTATTATTATTTTAAATTCTGAGCAGGTAAAGCATATTTTTCTGAATTTCTATACATTCGTTGGTGTGTATGTTCTCCAATAAGTTTTAAATTGCTCAACCAATAATTCTTGATATTCTCAGATCAGGTTTATATTGTCAATACGTGTAAAATAGGCTGTCAAAACATTTCATTTTTTTTTCTTGTAGGAAGGTCGAAGAATGCATCATGGACGGTCAAGAGATCTCAATTTTCTTGGTGTGTCAGACTCTTACTCACTAAACTCCCCCTCTCCCTTTGGCTAGCTTTGGGTTCAATAGCCCCCTGGGACTACTATTCGTATTACTTGGTTTTGAGCACGGTTTCGATATACGCTGATACCCGATTCCATCTTTCCTATGATATTGTCGGGGGAGATATAACCTATCTCCGATTCCAAATGCTGTCTTTCCACAGTCCACCTGCTGCATATGAAGAAGGGGTCGGCTGCACCTCATCCCCGGACAACTCATCCCTAGCCAAATTTCGCAGCTAGCGCCATCTACATCTCAACACCACAACTAAAATCCAATAATCGCATCACTCACCTTTATGTTGAGTGTTAGGTTAAAGTTTCTCTAAAGTCTAAATAGACACATTAGTGGAATTCGGAATAATCTATGGGGGAAGGAAGGAGGTAGGTACAAAATTTATGTAATGCTAGGTGGAAGATATAAGGGTTAGAAATGCTTTATGTTTGTTGTACCTGTATGGATTTATAAGATTTCAAGACTATAAATATTTAATTTATTTAGATCTGAGGCTAAAACAATAAGTTTTTTTGAGAAAATAAATTCCAGCGAATTTTTTACTTTTATTTTCTCAAATTGTCTGAAGCTAAAAGTCAATTTATTTTCTCAAAAAAACTCATTGCTTTAACTCTAGAGAATAAAAAGACAAATTTCGCCTCCTTATGGTGCTTCTACAGCTATAATTTGGCGGCAGTTATGAGCAGTTCGTGCGAATAGTCAGCTGTCAGGTTCTTCATCGATACGCTGATTAATTTCAAATTTGACTTTCCAGATGAAGTTTTTAAACTTTTATATTCGCACCGCATATTCAAAGTAAGGCCGCTCCCTCATTTTTTTTGTGCGGTATCGTTGTTCTCAGTATCCGTTACTTTACTTGACTTTTGGTGACGCTAACAGTCCGTGGTGGACCACGGCCTCAAACAAAAAGTCCCTTCAGCCAGCTCGGCTAGAGCTTACTACCTCCACTTGCGCACACCAAGCTTGTTGAGGTCGCCCTCCAAAGATGGGGCCTTCTTCTGTTACGTTGTCCCACAGGGGTGGACTCAAAGTCTCGTCGGGCCGGTGTGTTGCCATCTCAGCCGTTGTATTCTCAGCTTTTGCACCAGATCTGCGTGTCACTATATATAGCCCATAAAGTTTGTCGGCAAATCTTATCCCCCCCCCCCATTCCATCGATACAAACTGGACGCAATATCACCTGAAGGAACTTGTTCTCAAAACATCCCGGGAGGTTTTCATCCCTTTTTGATAGAGTCCATGCATCAGCGCGATACTACAGGACCGGGATGATTAGGGTCCCATATAGAATCCCCTTGGTTTTGTGAGAGAGGCCTTTACTTGTGAGATGCCTTCTTAGCTCGAAGAAACAGCGATTGGCAAGGGTGATTCTTCGTTTGATTTCTGCGCTGATGTAATTTTGCGAGGTGATAGTGCAGCCCAGGTAGACAAAGTCTACTACTTCGAAGTTGTATTTGTCCATCATGACGTTTTGCCCGAGTCGTGGATGCTGAGAATCCTTTCTCGTTGACAGCATATACGGTCAACGAGAGCTTGTCCTCATTTACCGCCAGACCCATCTTCGCCGCCTCCGTTTCAATGCTTGCAAATGCCCCACTGACAGCTCGCTGCAATCTTCCCATAATTTCAATATTGTCAGCAGATGCAAGAAGTTGAACAGGCTTTCGAAAAATTGTACCTCTGAAGTTGGCTTGTGAGTTTTATACAATTGCTTCAAGGATGATGTTAAAGAAATTACACGACAGCGCTTCGCCTTGTCTCAAACCTTTTTTTTGAGATCTAAGGGCTCGGTGAAGTTTTTGCCGATTTTAAAGGAGCAGATAGATTTCCCATCGTCATTCTATGCACAGACGAACGAGTTTGGCAGGAATGCTGAAACGTGATATGGATTTGTATAGACTAAAGTGTATAGATTCAATTTTTTTTTTCGAAGATATGTCGGGGTGTGAAAATTTGATCGATGGTAGACTTTCCTGCGGTCTAAAACCGCGCTGAAATGAGCCGATTAGGTTCTTGGCAAAGGGTTTTAGACGTTCACACAATACTGCCGACAGGATCTTATGCGACATTCAGGACATTTATTCCTCTTTAGTTGGCGCCGTTAAGAGATTCTACTTACTTGTGGATGGGACACACGATGCTGAGGTTCCACTCGTCGGCCATGCTTTCGTCGACCAAGTTTTGCAGATGCTCCTTACTAAATCATGTGCCGCTGCTTTGAAAAGCTCGCCCGGTTGGCCATCCGCTTCCGCAGCTTTGTTAGTTTGAATATCGCTATCACCGTTCATATTGAATGGGTCATTCTTTGTTTATTCGTCTTCGCCGTTTAACAGCCTGCAGCACTGCAGTCTACTACTGCATTCTCATGTTCATCTCTGTAGGCTTCTGTTCCTTGAGTGGATCATCTTACGCTTTCGAACATATCCCCTGCAGTAGCACCCCTAAATTGATTCGACCGCTCGCTTTGGGTGCTATTTCTTTCTCCTTCTGAGAAGTCGCTGTTCCTCCCGTCTTTATCGGCCGTAGAGGGTAGAGGTAGAGACAGGCGCGCGGGTAAAGGTAGAGCTCCTTTAATATTCTCAAAGTCGTCATTTCCTTTTCTTCATTTTATCGGGAAACAAATCCCCTGGCATTGATGCGTTTGGGGCTGCATTCGAAGTTTAACTATTTAAAAAAGAGCAAAGATTGTTTATTTAGTTGCTTTTTAGAACCAGGGACAGATTTTGTTGCCAATGCTAGAGCTAGAACACGTTTGTCCTTTCATGGATGGGCCTAATAATTTGTGAAGAGTAGCCAAATGCAGTCAGGATCTGTGCGTTGACAGCGAAACCAACCACATTTTTGTCTGTTGCTCTTTTAGAAATAATTTTGCTCTTTGAATTGTTACAACTGTCAATAACTGTAGTTTAATTAGTACACAAAGGCTTGGAATGAAGCTCGGATTTCTACTTAACGAAGCTTTCGGTTTTGGTTGGCGTAGAGCGATCACAAATCTAGTTTGCTTCACTAAACTCAAAAACAGAAGGTTTTAAATTTCTTTAGTCAAATTACTGTCGAGGATTCATTGGTAGAACAACGACATCAATCACTTGGGATCGAATTACAGCTGAATACTTATAGTTGGAGGTATTTTTTTCAAATCCAAATCCCTCTCCATGCACACTTCTTGCTGTCATAAGGTTGAACAAACCTATTTAATACCAGTCAACAACGAGAACGCTGCCTCAAAATGGGCGTTCGAAAAGTATCCCATGATATAGGGGTACAACACATTAAACCTTCATGCTTTCCACCCTCACACGTCACCATACCCCATACCATAAACAAATCTAAGCAATCATTATAAAATCATCAGCACCCATTGGTTACGAAATTCTCTCCAGAATTCCGGGCGAAAAAAACCCGCATTTGCATATTTGCTGCGTGTGTCTCGACTGTTTCCTAACTCTAATCGGTCCTCACCAGCCTCTGACTTGCAACCAAAGAACACAATTTCAAACTTGTGCGGTCCACTTTGCATTAATGTCAAAATGCCAATTGAGTTGCACTTCACACGAACGTATGCTGCGGTTCCATTTATGTTTTTAAATTCTCCCAAATCACGTCAATGTTCGTTCGGTTCAGCGAGAGCATTTTTAAAACCAAATTGTCACGCACTCTGCTGGGTGCTAAAGTCAATTTCTTAATCCCCAACCATGCAGCTAATTCAATTCAATTCTCTGACAGAAAAACCTGAAAATGATAAGAAAATAGCTCTCCACGCGTGTCACATATGCGGCTGCTGCAGTCACGATCACGGAGCAATGTTGTTTTTTTTTTTTGACATATCCTTATCCACTTTGGAGTACCAACACAATCCTGAACCCAAAGTCAGGAAATCGAAATTAGCAAAAAGTAAGCTCACATTGCACCAATAACCACAACCAAAAAACAACCAAAAACCACACGATACAATCAGGATAGCAAAAAAATACATTTTTATCCATAAAACAAAGGATTAAAAAAACAATTCGGCCCAAATTTTATTTCGTGATACACTTTTCGATGCATGCAAGGCGGCGCCAACTTCACGAACACCAAACATTTTCACGAGAACGCCATTCGTGCCCGAATCCAGCTGTGGGTTGGTGTGCTGCGCTGCACAACGGAAGGATTGTGGAAGTGTTTTCCTTCCCTTTGGGTTTTCCTCAAATCTAAACTCTTGGAATTCTCGAGGCAATAAATCAAAGAAGGCACCGCGCGAAAAAAATATTACTTTCACCCCAACCACCCCTGGAGAAAAAAAAATTATTTTCCTGCTGGCCTATGTGAGGAAGACGGACTTAAATGGGGAAGGCAAAGGAATAATTGACGGACTGAATTTCGGGTGGTGTGGCGGCCCCGCAGTAAAAGGCACTCACGAAGAGACTTTAAACAAAAAATCCTTCAAGCTACGAACGATGAATGGTGTAGTTCATGTTTAAATAAATCGTTTTACGATTTTTTGTTGCCCTCTATAAGGTATATATAGTCGTATAATTTCATTTGGTTGTCGTTAGGTGGCAGCGCGCTGGCGATTACGTAAAATGATTACCCCCAGGCGCAAGCATTTAAAATGGCGTTGAATCTGTTAATAAGGCGAATTTGTGCTGGCTAATAAGTTGGGAAGCGAGTGCCCTGCGGATGTGTGCTGCAATACGGAGAGGGGGATAAGAATCGGGCCAGCGATGAACGAAGCCAGTTACTTTCCAATAGAGCGGGATAATTGGTTGTTACAAGGGGTTTCACGTTTGGTTTTTATCTGTAGTATCGGAAAATGGGAAATTTTTCATCAGATGGTCGCACATGAACTCAGTCGCCACTTCTTGTTGTTGTTGAAGCTGATTTTGAGATGCAAATGTCGGTCGAGTCAATTCGAACGAGAGTCGAGCTTTATGCGCTATAATAACCTTTTTGACCATTTGTAGTATTCCCACTTACAATCTATTTGTACTACCACACTTAGAGCCTCGAATGAAACCTTAAGGTCGTTTTTTTTTTTTTTTTTTTGGAGTTTAATTCATGAACCTCAGTATGTAGGTTACAAATAAAATAAAAATGTTTGTCCGGATGGCATCTCGTCAATTTTAATTCTTATGCGTTTTCTATGCTTCTCTGATTAGTGTTTAATTTGCCTCTCTCGACTGGAATTTTGTTTTTGTAAGGCTGGGAAGAACTCGTTTATTCTCTATATAAAGGGTCTTTCATTGAGGACTTGACCAGTTCTTTTTTAAATAAAATGCAAGCTACTTGAGATATCTCCAAAAAAATGTTATTGGCTTGAATTACAATTTTCGACGATTCGATGACTCGATTCTCGTTAAATATTGAGCTCGGAGCTCCTCTGACGTCGCTGGCTTGTTGGCACGGACCAATGATTTAATGTAGCCATAAAAAAAGTCTAGAGGCGTTAAATCACGCGATCTCGGCGGCTAATAGACGGGTCCGTTTCTCGAGACAGCACGTTCATCGAACTGAGACTTCAATAACCCACTGTGTGTGTGGCACCGTTTTTTTGGAACCACATATCAATAATGTCCAATTCATGCAATTGCTCAAAGAAATAATATGTCTCTGTAGCGAATACCATTTACCGTAACATGACAGTCATTTTCATCGGCGAAAGAAAACGGCCCAATGACGCCGCCGGCACGAACACCGCACCAAACTGTGACTTTTTGCGGATGAAGTGCTGTTTCATGAAGCACATGAGGGTTCTCACCTGCCCAATAACAAATATTCTGACTCAAATTTTTTCACTAGAATATGAATTGCTGTCTACTGGGACGAGAATTACGGCCGAAAATTGGCGTTAACGCTCTCTCTTGCAGCCACCGACTCGGAATTCCGGTAGTTAATTTTAGTTATTTGCAAACGTTCCTTCGTGTACTTCATTATGATGAAAATGTTGATTTTACTGAATATTTTGACATAGACAGTTCGGTAATCGGTTTAAGGGTGCGTTCACACTGAAAGTTTGAAGTTGTCAAGTCCTTAATGAAAGACCCTTTATATAACAGGTGGGCCAAAAGAAGTCATCCGATGTTGTTCGCCTCTCATTTTTAAATGAAAAACTTCGATTCTGTTTCTTCATTATGTTTATTTGAACTTTTAGAATTTTATTGGTCAAGTCGAGAAGATGATATCGGCCAAATGGGCGCCGTCACAATTGATTGTCATACGGGCTCGTTTTATGGCATTTTTCATCACTTCGGCGAGAACTTCGGGCGACAGATTCTCGCACTCGTGTCGAATATTGTCCTTGAGGGCTTCTAGGGTCTCGGGCTTGTTCACGTAGACACGGGACTTCAAAAAACCCCACAAAAAAAAGTCTGGAACGGTTAAATCGGGCGATCTTGCGGACCAGTGAGCTGTCGAATGACAGACAGCAAAGCAGGAAAGAATAAAATCTTTTAGCACGGCTCCCGTTTCATGCGGCACGTTGTGTACGCAGTTCTGTGCCAGCTTTGTTCGCGCTGCGCTCAGGATCAGGGCTGCCGTTTCATATTTATCCTTGAGGAGTACCTATAATATAAATTTTTTGGTACAGGACAAAAACTTAGCAATTAGTTTTTAGCTAGAATAAATTAATAAAACAGCCTTCGGTGTTTGAAACATCTAAACAAATTTTATAAATTAAATTATATTTTTAAAGCCATGCGCCGCGCAATTCAGTTCAAGTTCAAGTTTGTATCAAACTTGCCGAGCTGTGAGGTGTGTTAGTCCTATTATAGCTTCTACAGTAGCTGTACTGCTTACCGAGGGGTCTAAGGTTTGATCGCCGGAGAAACACAATTTTCCTTTAAAGATCTTTTGAACTGCACCAACTCTTGTGAACATCTAAAAAACATGTGAAAGTAAAAGTGTCAAGTGTCATGAAAGAGCTTCTCATGGCGTAAAATTGTCCCACATCTAAAAACTTACATAAAACGAATGGAATGGAATGGTTGTTTTTTATTTGTAGTAGCTGTGGTGCAGGTTCGCATGGCCTCGGATAGACTGTGGCCTGAAAGACATTGAACACTTTTGAGCTTAAATCTAAAGAAAAATCACTTATTTAAAATCAACCATCTTTCGGTTTAAAACTACCAACTAGGTATTTTAAGTACAGGTCCTTTACAGAGTTAGTATATTAAAAATATCCGATTCAACTTGTTTAAGGAAACTCGGTTAAAAAGAACCGATTTATCAGTTTTCCCAAATTTCCTTGGTCGTAAGACCCAAAATAAAACGGTTCCGTTGATTTTAATTTAGAAACTTGGTTGATAGCAACTGTGAGTTTTTTTTTAACGGTATGCATTTAACTATTTTATTTCGGTAGTTTTTACACTCTTTACCGACCGTGCTGGATTCATCATTGGTTTTACCCAGTATGTTAAGAGGTCTTTGAAGAGGTCATCCAAATTCTACCATACATGCGACGGCAAGCCCGTATCAGAGTTTATATTTAACCTTTTTATATCCTCCAGAGGAAGGTATATCCACTTTGTCATTACATTTCTAACGCCAAGAAGGAGTCATCGGAGACCTAATAAAGTATATATATTCTGAATCAGGATCACAATCTGAATCGATTTAGCCATGTCGGTTTGTCTGTCTGTTGAAAGCACGATAGCGCCCAAAGGAATTGACATAGGTGAATGAAATTTGGTGAAAGGACTTATTTTAATCGTCGTCAGGTTGGTATTGAAAATGGTACTGGTACCTCCCATACAAAATCAATATTAGGCCCATGTGTCTCTCTGTCTGTTGTTCAATGTAATTACGTACTAGATACCTCACATGCCTAAAATTTTGCATGACTTGTATACAGTGGAGGGTATCAAAGCATCGGCCAGGCCGATGATAACACTTTTACTTGTTTTATCTAGGATTACTTTAAAATGTTTCACTTTTTCGGGGTACTTAAAGGTCACATGCTATGTGACCTAAGTTAATATTTCTACTTTTTTTGTGATAGGAACAGCCTTACTGGGATTGATGGAAAGCTCCTCCCTGGAACACCAGTCTAGAGGACATTTGCATTGTACACGTGAATCCGTTTCCTCTTTGCTATCTACAGTACTGTGAAAAATTAAATCGAGCACCTAATCGACTTACATACTCCCAAATGTACTAATTCAATGTCTAGCCGTGTTAGTTCGTCCCCAGCTTATTCTTATTTGAATTTACCGCCGAATTTGTCCAAGTAAAATGTCATCCACCTCTGCTGTATGACCCTTGTGGCTACCTACTGTCGTGATTTTCTCTCCTCGATCATTAGAGGTCACCGACCCAATGAACACTCATTTAACAAAACCACTGAATCAATTCACAACTTCCTTGCTCCGTTCCAATGGCTTATTGCAGTATAAGGGAAGCGATTAATCCAAACAACTGCATTACAGGTCAGTCCGCATTGAAGTATAGCACTTATAAACTTGCAGCTATAAATCGACTATACGTTCCCACACCTACACGCTCAAAACAAGCAACCAAACAAATAATATCATAATCAATCCTTAAACAAGAATAAAACTTTATTATCCCTGCCAACGCAGAAATCCCTCCAAACCACGGTGATAAAACAAAGTTGTCAGACAGTTGTACATTGATTGGAATCAAATGACTGACTGTGTATGCGTTTGGCATCCAGTATCACCACACAGTTGCACACAAAATGCTGCAGCATCCTTCCATCATCGTCGTCGTCGTCGACTCCGAACAACAAAACTACTAAACGCACGGACAACGGTCCAAGAACTTTTCACAATTCAAAACTCAAAACAAATAAATACCGATGCAAGGGATTGCTTGTCTTTCCCTCTCTCTCCCTTGTTTGCCTCCCCTTTCTATGGCATTGGATGGAAATGTCCGCATACGTGTGCGGTGAGTATACAATTCCAAAGAAATAAATAGCCTTTCAGTCCTTTATCCAGCTGTCTATGGACTTATCATTAATAAAACTTTAATTTCACCACTAGCTAATGATTTATACTCGAAAATAGTTGGAGCAGCTATTTATACCCCCATGCCCGTTAGCCAATCCAATATTTTGACCATTGAACGGTTCCAAATTGTTTATACCACCTTTGGAGGTTGGGCAGGGCTGTCGCTGCAACCCTATCCGCAGAACCACCCAACGTATGCTCTCTCTCTCACCCTGTGTGTGTTTGAGTGTGCCTGTATGTGATGTTTAAAATAATAATTTTTCATTTTGGCACATGACTGCATTTCGTCGTCGTTTGGGTTGCTGCTGTGATGATAATAATAATTGGTCTGGCGCACATAGGTGCTAGGTCTGCTCCTGCTGCTATTCATTGCTCTGTGTTGGTTACTGGAGCAGGAGCCTTGTGCTGCTGCCGATGGTGACGGTATAAGTGCATATTATCATTATTATTATTATTGCCAGAGACTTTGAGTTTGGTCGGTTCATCATTTTGGTTGCGACCCCAACCTATACCCCCTATCATCACGCTGGCTGCTGCACCTTTCATTGAATTGTATCCCTTCTCTCTCTCTCTCTTTGTCTTGCTATCTCGATATCTGTGTGTACATCTCGCTCCAATATCTAGATGCTGTGTGTTTGCTTTCCTCGACCGACATTCACATATGTAATCCCAGTGGATGGGCATTTTGGCTGGCAGCACTTGCCTGTTTGCCATAGTGATGCAGTTCGCCCTCTGTACCAAAATGCACAGGCAAGAGTTTTCCGTTAGCGAAACAAAATATGTGCTTCACTCTGAAATGAGTCTTCTTTAGTTGTGTATACCTGGTGAAGTGAGAGAGGCGTAGTCCCTCTGGATTAGATTTAGAGGTTTCTCGGGCCAGGGCTCTGGCTTGCGTTCGCTCTATCGCCATGCATGATGTATAGACATCGGACTGCGATGACACGCGATTGTTTATGAGCTTTGCAAATCATTCTATTTCGGGTCACTAGAATGTCTTCACACGGCAACAAAAATCATTTTGAATTAGAGATCTTATTTCTGATGGTTCTTCTTTTTAAATAAATCGATTGGTAAAAACCTTGGGTTTTGCAATTTATGTTTTCAGCAAACGGTCTTTAAAAACCGAGGAAAACTTGCAACCATCGATTGACAGATTGCCCCAGCATCACCAAGATGACAACAATCTTAAACAGTGACCTTGAAACTAAAACAGTCTGAAAGAAAGCAGGATACATTTTCGCGCAATAAAAATTAAAGCAAATCCAAAGCTATCAAGACACAAGTCAGATGATTGTCAAAGGTTGCAAGCCTCAGTTTTGATCCACTTAGGGAGGTTTCAAATTTTCGGAAAAGGCTATTCGTAAATATTTTTGTCATCATCATCTAAAGTTTCCGTGCACTTTTTCAGTATTTTTTTTATGAAATGAGGAGAATGAAACGTATATCAGTAGAAAGGTACTCTGGAATAGATGTGCACAAACAAACAATCGTTGGTATATGTCGCCATTGAGGCTGGTAAAATTAAGTTAAGAATTCCCCCAAACAAAATGGTTATCAGTTTATTGAAAGTTAATTTTGGTGACATTGAATTTGTCGCCGTCATATTACTATTGTAATTTGTTTAAATATAGATCATCTCTGGTTAGAACCTCTTTTCGATAGATGGCCTCATTTACCCAAAAAGGAATGCAAGTTAAGTGCCCCTAAAAGTATGCAATTGTATCATTTTAATTCAGTTGCATATCGAGGTAGATAACCACTTTTGTTTCAATGATGTTAGTATGGAAACGAGCATTTTTCGACATAAATCGTTTGCTCTAAATTTAAATGTCAATCATGGGCAAAACTTATTTTGAGAGGGGTGTATTTTTTTCGATATCTAGATGCCGCTTTTGCGTTTATAAAAAAATGACTTAAATATCGCGAATTCTGGTACGTTTTTTAGTATACATACTTATAGAAGGTATTGCTGATTTTCGACCACAAGCGAGACTAGTTAATTGCGTATACGCCCGAGTATCCCATGTCAAAAAGGACGTACTATAGTTTCTAATCGATTTTACACAATTTACCTATTATTTATCAAGACGTCGTTAAAATAAATATCAAGAGCGATGCAACTTTGGCAGCAAAATGGTAGATGTGGTCTGCGAGAAAGACATTAATAAACCAACTTTGACAGAAGAAACAACACCAATAGCCAAAGTCGCATGATACAGATTAAAAACATTGCCATTGTGACAGTAAAATGTTTTGTCAGTTTACTAAAGCATTTCGAGCTTGGGTAAACTACCTAAGTCTTGTTGCATTTTTATAGCAGCATGGAATTCAGTAAAGTCGTTTTTGATGTTGCTTTGCTATTGCTGTGCTTAATGTGTTTCACGGAATCGAGAGCTAGTGGTTAAAAAAAAATTGATGCGGCTATTTCTGTTTCAATGTTAAGATCTTGTTGTTTTAAACTTTTATTGGACATACTTTTTGCAATATTTAACCCACTCTGAAGGGTATATAGAACAAACAAATGAATAGTGGGCACAAAAGGGTTAAATATCTACTCACAGCCTTTGATTTGCGTGAATTTTTATTTTGAAATCAAACAAAAGGGGCTACAATTTTATGCAAAATAAAAACCTTTCTTTACTCTGGGATATTTGTCAGACGTTCACGAAAAATGGAGCAGTGGAAAAATACCTGCGGATTCAACGTGCGATCCTTTGGTTAGTAGTAAAGCTAACTAACTACTGAACTACTACTGTGCACAGTTTTCAGAGGCAGATGGTCAAATTATGTTATGAATGAGAAATCAGGAGCTCTTAATGCTCTCACTTCCAGAACCTCCTGATCGTCCTCGAAGTGAGTAGGAAGGTGAAGCACGAAAATCCATTAGAACCACTAAGATTTGAGTATGAATCTCAGGAATGCTTTTAGATCCACATTCCTCAGATCCTCCAGTTGCTCGTAGAAGTGACTGCTGAAGACCCTCATCTGCTTCTTCATTACATGTTAGCAAAAGACATAGGGTCACCGCGTTAGCATATGATATTTCGTGCAAATGATTCTTGCATTTTTTTATTGTCCTTGACTTTACGACGACTGTTTCCACTGCATTTATTGCCACTTGGCTAAGGCCATCTTTTCACGGAACGTTTTTCAAAAGGCGTTTAGCCTTTCATATTTAGCGAAAGTAAAATCGATTTTAAGTCCTGTCCTGACTTGTTTTTTTCATTTATTTCTTAAAGCGAAGAGTATTTCAATTCAAGAAGAGCATTAAAATCCCGAATGAAAAAAAAACCGTTTGCTCAATAGATGACACACCGTCATGACTTCATGACTCTACATTGTCCTATAGGATACCCTTCAATGAGATCTGTAAGGACCTGTATCTCTGAAAATCTGAACGATTTGACAGTCGAAAAACCCCAAGCCGCCCGTTTGACTGATTAAGGCACTGAGTTTTTTCAAATGATGAATCTATGCTCTAAATTTGAAAGATTTTCATAGAGAGCTTCACTACCGTAATTTGTGCCTCCACTTTTCATTTTTATTTCATTTCATTTATTTTAATTGAAAGAAACTTTGTGATTAATTTCTCCGATGATAAGCCGAGTAAGCTCAGCTCGTCTTTCAAAATCCATTTTCCAATTACATTCTCTATTGAAACTTAATTTAAAAAGACACCGCCACATTCCCAATTCTCGTTCACGGATGAGACTATTCGGCCTTTGGTTGTACGTCCAGTTTGTCACACTTATTCGTATCAAACTCTTCTCAAACAAATAGCACAAATTGCAGAATATTCGTTTAGTGATACGACTCATTCTGATCTTAGTTCTATATAAATACATTAGGGACTACTTTTTGTATGACAAACTGTCACGCAAGATTTTATGTGGATTTTGTCTAAGATCCCAGCGTGTAAGAAACGCTGTTACAGAGTTAGCTGCCCCAAAAAAAAAAAAGAAAGACCCTCCACATCTGTCAAATAAAAACTTGTAGATGACAGTCAACCCAAAATAAAACCGGCTTAAACCATCACAACCGCCCATTATGTGTTTCGCATCAGAAACATGCCTCAACCGTTACCCCTTAGTCTGCATGGCAACTCCCTTTTCATCGAAATTGCTCATTCGAACGTATGTTTTTTTTTTCGTGACAAATTTTTCAATTTTTGCACTTATATATCAGAAATAAATTTGAGCCGAAAACTTCTGTGCATAACGCGGTGGCAGCCAGAGTAGGCAATGCCAGAATCCAGAGCAAAAAAAGGATCCAGAAAAAAATGCGCTCATGCATCCTTGTGAATTGGCTGCAGTCTTTTCGTAATTATTATCAAAGTTTTTTTTTTTGTTTGTGTTTTTCTGTATATCCACTATCCCATAGTCAATGTGTATTATTTTTTGGAAAGTCCTGGACTAATCGTGTCGTGTCGAGTGTATGTCCTTTGTTCGTTCAAAATTAACCCACTCACCTTTTTGTCATGGATGAAATGCAGTCATTGGAAGGCACACATCCATATATCTGCTTATCTTTTAGCTCTCATTTTTTTGTTTTGTTTTAAAGAACATGACTCTAGGAGGATGCGGACCACTCCTGTCACTATATAGACACGAGTACATACAATTGTATTATTATTTCACTTTAAAGTCAATTTTACCATCGGAGGAAAGGCAGGCGTAAATGACTTCGCGTAAAGTGAATACGAACATATTAATATGAATTTGCTGCGAGGAGGATGGCGGTTGGCGGAGGACGGTTGGTGTTATGTGATGTCATACATTGTGCGAGACAGGCTGTGTGAGACTTAATGACTACACCGAGATAAGCTTGGGAAACTGAAACAATCTCTCTTGAGTTAATTGGATTTTTTTTCCGTTTTTTTTTTCCTGTATTTCGGGGAGGATTTTGTGTGTTGATGTCGGTATTGGGTCTGAGAGTGTTTATTATGGCTTGTGTAACCGTTCTGATTAAATTCCGCTCATAAACTTCAATAAATATTGGAGAAGTAAATTATGCAGATGAGCACCAGAATATTACAAAGGATATACAACGTGTGAGGTGTGATGTGTTGGTTCGAGTGTTTCTCTGTGGGTGTATCTCTTGCAGGTAAGGTTATAATACTGGCAGCAGAAATGAGATTCCTATGCGATTAATTTGCAATTTCGATTACATCCTGATTGGACTGATGAGGCATCCTTAATCGAGGCGTGTTATAAGCAAACACTTAAGGGATAACGGCTGCGAGTTTACACAATTGCCAATATAATTGTCGGATGGATATAATTTCTTTTTTCTGCGAATTATTGCCTTTTGATAAGAGGGGGGCAATCTAATTAAATCGTTTGTGATAACTGATTGTCTGTAATTTTTTAAATTGAAGGCGGATGATGGTTCACTTTGTAAGGATTCAAATTTTAAGGAGAAGGAATTGGCAGAATATAAATATATTTTGTAAGCATTGCGCACATTGTCAGAGTGTTTATGTACGCGAAGCAAGTGGATTTAACGTTTTGTCACACACTGTATCTTCTCATGGACAGTGGTTGTATTTTAAATTGACAGTGATTTGGTTTTAAAGATTGCGCACACTGACAGTGCGTACTATTTTAAAGCGCGAAAGAGTTAAATTTTGTCAATTTGTCACCCATTGGGCTTACATTAAGTAGAAGTGAGATTAGATTGGATTAATGCAGTAAAGAACAATAGCGCACGCAAACTTAAAACTTAAAACAGCAAACACCTCGTTTGTTTTGCGCACCTTAAAGCTTGCGCCTTAATAATAGATTTAACAACTTTTAACTCCTTTAGAAGGCGAACTTTAACATTTTTTAAGACAGTCCTGTTCGTCTTTAACTTATTAGTTAAGTCGTTAAAACGCCATTTTTTTAGCGCACATAAACCTAAGTTGATTGAACTGGCTTCAAAATATTTTTTTTTGCCTCATGTGAACCAAAAAAATTGTTTTTAATAACCTTTCAACGAAGCAAGTTTTTAGTAATTATATAAGGCTGTGTGCGCAACTCCTACAGTGTGCGCTATACATTTCTACGAATTACCGTGCCAGGTTTTTGTTCAACGAAGCAATGACAAAATTGCCAGTTTGCTTAGCAAAAATTAAAGTATGGTTGTGTGCGCAATTGCAATTAACCGAATCAACAACGTGCGCTTTACATTTTTACTGTCGACCAATTAAACAAAAAAAATATTGGGCGGCGAAAGGTGATATAGAAAAGGGCGTCTACAAACTTTTCAGCTTGAAGTAAATAATTACTGTGTGCGCAACGACTGTTTACCATTGAACTGTGTGCGCTTTAACATTTTTTGCTGCTGAAAAGTTTATTGACCGACCGTTTTCTATCAAATGAACTATTTACAAAATTGTAAGTTAGTTGAAAATGATTCGAGCTTTGTGGACAACTGCAATCAACCTTTTCAACAGCGTGCCCTATTAATTTTTAGAGGAGCATTGGGTGCATAATGTTCACATAGGAGTCAATGCCTAGCTTCCAAAAAACTATTTTTTTTTTTTAGATAGAAGGTAATACATTTTAGCGCCGCTAGACTCTAAGATGTCTGGTAGACGTGGCGGTGTAGCAACTTTGGTGGTTATTATCTTCCGAGGGTTCATTTTGGAACCCCACGCTCAGAAGCACAGGCAAACTAACCACTGAGCTTCTGCGCCCACAAACTGTTCATAGTTGTTAACAGAACGGAGTAGTTCGTAACAAAACAGATGGATACTGCATACTGCAGCGCTCCAGGTAGCAAATTTATCCATCCCCTCACAGCACTCGGTAATGGGCACTCCTGTTACTTCCAAAAAGTCACCCCATAAGTAGCAATTCCGAATAAATTGAATTCAAACACAAGAAACATCCGAATTTGGAAACCACTGCAAAATTCAAACAACAATTTGCCGACACACCGCGGAACAAATTTTCTCGCAAATGCTAGTAGCTTGCCAACTGCCACCTAAACCCATAATTTGTTCGCCACTTTTAGCAAGGACATCACCAGCACCAGAGGAAGGTGCTCCATTATTGCAATCACACTAGGTATCTCTGGTGCTCTCCGTGGTGGATTTCCACTTAAGACGATGGCAACGCCAAACATGGCCACCTGCCAGAATTACGCTGAATAATTATGAAAAACTTTGCAAACTGCTTGCCCTAGCTGTACACAAGAAAGATCACCATACTGCCACAAGAGTTAGGCAAGAACTAGATAGTGTTTATGCGAACAAAAAGAAACAGGAAGATATGCTTAAACGCACTGGAAAAAGTTAACACTTGCACCAGTACCAGAGTATACCAACATAGATGCAATCAACGTTCTCTCTGCATAATGCCGCCGTCTTGTCGTCCCGTAGAGAAGAGGGTCGCCCTCCAAGCTGCTGTGGCTGCAACGAGGACATTACTTATCTGGGTTGACATAATTCATAATGCCAATCTCACCGGAAGGATTCGTTTTTCTCTGTGTGGTGTTTTATGAGGCGCTATGCGTCACAGTGTCTCTTCTGAGGTCCTCAACAAGAACGCAGAGTAACCACATGCCGAGGCATGCAAAAAATCGAATAACGTGTGTACATATAAACGCAGAACAAAAGACAAAGTGGAAGTAGAACAATGGCCACATTGGAGCTCATCAATCATCGTAGTGTTGGCCATCCATCGCACAATCTGACATCATCGCAGAAGTATAGCGTATAATCAGCTTCCGCGTTGGAAAATGAACGCACAATCAAAACGTGTGCGTGTGTGTTCCCCCTAATGGCATACGCAAGTCGCACACAGTCCATGACCTGATTTCTTCTTCTCATGATGCGTACGCGTGTGGCGAATGCGAGTGCTTCTTTCAAGGCCGATTACTGACTTAACGTCAAGTGTCATTCAAACAGCAGGAATCTGCACGAGCTACTCGTACTCGTTGTCATACTCGTACATCGATCGACGACTGTTTACTTGGAATGCTGTTTGTTTTTTGTTTAGATGCAATGTGTGCGCTTTGCATTCGCAATAATGAGTTTCCTCTTTTGTTGTTATTGTATCTTGTTTGATGGGACACGCGAAGCTTTCACCAATAACGATGTCTTACGAACAGAGACAGGTTTAAATTGCGGCTGACATAATACGGCAACGACCCTCTGCCAGCAGTCAAAACGCATACACTGTCCCCAACTGTCCCTAAAATCGGCTAACAGAATAGCGCACACTTCCAGGTAGACTGACTGACATACGCAAGACAGGATACAGCCATCAACGTTCACCCCATCACAGCCAGCAAGGCAAATGAGCAACTTCGTGACGTTTGTCACCACTGAACATTTATTGATAAAGACCTGGTGATATTTGTCACCGGGCTATCTGGACTGCGACATCGGCAGTCAAGAGGCCTTCCATCGAGCGTCCTCACTCCGTCAATGCGGAAGTCGAGCGTGTATTCTCTTTTGATATCTTATTTGCGGTGGCAACTACTGTCATATTGCACTTCAGTCTCGACAAATGTTCTTGCCGGGCCGATTGAAACGCTAGATTCCATCCCCCTCCTGCTCCATCGCAACGTGCTAATCGTCATACAACACAATATGACAGACAGGCGGAGTTTGCCTAATTAAAGCCGTTGCCGTTTGGGAATTTTTTCGGTGCCTGGCACCTGCAACTGCACAACCGACTGAATATCACATCCAAAACAAAAGTTTAATTGTGAAACTGGACAATTTTTTGTGGTTCGCCCGTTAACAGAGAGCCCTTAAACTGATTGCAATCGGCTGTGATTTAATGGCCATCATTTGGAAAGTTGGTAACGATTTTTTTTTCTTTATTTTCGTTTGCCTTTGCCTTTGTTTTCGTTCTGTCCTTCGTTTTTCTTTTGGACTCTTTTGGACTATTTCGAGGGTGGTTGTCTGCACAAAAATCGCATGATAGGTTGAAATTTTGCAAACGTTTCTTATGGAATCTGCATCCACGAACTTAAAATTTAAACATTAGTTTTGACAGGAAGTGAATCAGGGTATACATCCGATGATAAATGTGTGCATTTCACGCAGTGATGGGGGAGTGGAGTGTGTGTGCTTTTGTTTAACCATGCTGTCTCACTCTGACCCAGATAAATGTTAAATGGACGCAATTTTAATTCCATTTCGGAGCGCGCTTAATCGATGACATGTCATCAGGAGTTCTTTTTGTGTTTTTTTCATTGTTGGGTTGGGTGCAAGCACCGTGTAAATAGCGTGAAAATGCAGTGCACTTTTATTTGCGAGCTATAGGGTGTGGCGAGTTGATTTAGCAGCATTTCATCCAAGGACGTGGTAACGCATTTTTTGTTCGTATTTGAATCGTGTAAGAATTGTTTTGGACGGGGGAACTATTTTCCCCCGTCCAAAATGGCAATGGTCCGTCTTGTGACCCACAAAAGATTTAAGACTCTCGGTTTATACTGAAACCGACAGACTCCATTGAAAGATCCAATTTATTCAAGAGGTGAACCATTACTTCGCCTTGTAGAAAGCACTAGATGGCCAAAATATGTGTTTAAATATAGCAGAGACAACTGCAAAGCATTTCTATGCTGCTTATGAAGTTTTGTCAATCTTTTTTTTCGTATTTTTCGTTCTTCAACCCAAGCCGTAGTTTTGAATGCATTTTCACAATTCCGTGTGGATGACATTTTGAAAAATAATGATCCCAAATCAAAGAGACCATCAAATTTTGATACTTCGCTAGATGAGGTCTTTAAGTTTGGAATTCATTAAACAACTGCCTTGGGTCACATCTCAAAGAGCTTGGTTTTGTGTTAAAACTTTCTGTTTAAGTAAAAAAGTGGTTGGCGTCACAGGAGGACCTTAGAGGAACAATGGCCTATTTCATCACAATCTTCTTTTCCTTGACTTATAGAATGGACCTACAATTTTATGCTGAGTCCAAATGGCTGAAACAAGTGGTTTTCTTAGGAGAGTTTATTAGTTTATTAGTTTATTAGACGTTCCCCGATTATGCGGGACTAATTAAATTCACAAAACTTTTACGTGTGACTAGTCAGAATAGGGAAGTATTTTTTGGCCGCCTGCCTACTGGACATGAAAAGTGGACAGTTCATAAAATCTTAAGGAAACGGGAAAACTCAAGGTTATGTTGTGCTATTGTTAAGACTACAAGTGTCCTGTGTACTACGAGATAATCGGGATTTGGGTAGTAATTTTTGAGAAATAATTAAAAACAAAGGGGTCGATTTTTTTGAGAAGAACTAAGTATGGGATCTTAATTAGAATTATTTTGTATTTTGATCAAAGTCGTTAGAGCGGTTTTTGTAAAATTTTGCAAACAAAACGTTACCAACTATTGAAATGTTTAGCTTGAAAACATCAATTTTACTCTTAGTTTGCATTTTGGCCAAAATCGTTATATTGCCGTTTTCAAGTAAACTAAAGCAAACTAAATTTTTAAAAAAATACTTTTTCGATAATACAGAGAAAAACTGAGTTTGCCATTAAGTTTAGGAAATGACCATATTGCTTAGAAAAGAATTTTTGTTACAATCGTATGGACCGTTTTCGAGTTACATATGTCCAGATTTTAAAATTACCGTTATTCGATTTTTCAGCGGAAAACTGAGTATGCAGTCATGTTAACCTCACCTACTTAAGCTTTAATATCAATTTGAGCAGTTTTCGAACAAATCAAAGTGGGATAAAAAGTTTATATGGGAATTACCATTAAAAAAACAGCCCCGAAATGTAAGCCCTCTGAACGAAATCTGGGGAGCCGTTTAGTCTGTAGGGCTCAGAGGCATACGGACAGACAGACTGACGGAAAGAATTTCGCGACCCACTTTTTTGAGTTCCTCTATCATCGTTATGTCAGAATTGATTAACATCTCGATTTCGAATTTTTTTATCTCTCTTTTACTACGTAATCGAGAAAGTTAAATATGGAGATTTTCCTGGAGCATACATTAGCAATTTTACTTTACTAACATTTATTTTAAATGTTGAATTTTACTATGCGAAAGTAAGAAAGAGGAATGTCACCATTGCCGCCAACTAATATGAAATGCATTCTTTTACTCTTTTATGTAAATTCACCTTTCATCTGGTTCATATTTCATAAAAATCAGCTTAGAAATAACGCTACAAAAAACGACAAAAAACGTGCAGCCTAAAAGAAAGTTAAAAAAGATATCCCTTGGGAAATTATTATTCTTGGCCTTCTTAAATTAGGCAAATTCATATTTTAAGAACGTCGATTTTGTTCTTTTTTTTATTAATAACAAAAAAACAAGCAAAGCCTGGCTTTACAATAATGAAATGATTGGGCCTAACTAATAATCATTTTTAACCTTCACATTATGTATTGTGTAGGTCACAAGGGAAAGTTTTATATGTAAAACTTTGCCATTTTCAGTTCTCCAAATTTAACCTAAGTTGAGACTATTTATTATTTCTGAAAAAGAAACGAACCCTTCCCTTGCACACTTTCATAATAGGGTACCCCAAAAGCACTCTGTTCTGGCCCGCAGCACCCTCAGTTGTTATTTGTACAGCTTTTACCTTTCAAATCGAAATATTGATGCATAAAATATAAAATTGGGAAAATCATTATAATACACTCCGTGGTCTGAAAAAAAACTTCACCAATGCGTGATATTTTTATATATTTATTTTTCTACTCATTCCCCGTTCCCAGTATATTTTAAATCTGCAAAATTTGTATACCGTACGTATCAATTTTTCGCATGGAAATTTTTCAAACTGATAAAGTCTGAAAACTATTTAATACACTGTGCAATGTTTATGATTAAATATGATTAGATAATGCATCGAATAGATTGCACGAACTAAATTGGGAGGCAGACTGTCCAGTGTCCATATTTGTGCATATGTGGCTCTTTGTGGGCCATTTTGATTTGATTATCTTGAAATTCGACTGGACAAATGAAAGCAAAATGTATTTGTGACACATAATTAATCAGATAATTTCGTTAATTAGATGAATTTCATAGAGTTTGGTTATGTTTTATTTATTTTCATTTCGTTGTTCGTATCGAGGGTTTATTGGCGGGTATGCTTTGATTTGAAATATAAAATTGTTGCAGGATTTAAAATGATTTGAGTAGATTGACACTTGAAAGCATAGCTGAACATTTAATAAGGTTAGCAAGATTTTTGGACTATTGTTTGTTTTTGTGTAAGTTCCACGGTGGTTAGATTTGTTTCTTTTTTATTTAACTTGACTTTATTTTATACAATTTTAAAACGTTTTACAATAGCAATTTCCAGATTAATAGGGGGTATTCAAATTGTGCACAGTCTGCGGCTTTTTGCTAGCTGCCTACAGTTGCTCAGCCAATTTGATTAAGGTTCCATTCCACTTTTGCTCGGCCACCTATAACAAGGACTCTCGCTACTGCATCGTCCCTCTCGGTTAGAATCAAAGACTCCTCGGGCCGGAGCATTGGACGACAATTCACTAGTTTTGTTCTAGCCAGCTTACACGATTGATACGCAATTTTTTGACTAGGTCGCGATACTTTACAGCTCGTATAGTTTGTCGTTTAATCTCAATTTCCAAATCCCTTCAAAGGAAATGGGACCGAACATTTTACAAAAATCTCTACAAATGTAATCCCAGAAAATCCATCTCATTCGAGGTTATGTGGTTGCAAAATGCTCACATTTATGGTTTGGTACTCCATTCTCCATGGCGAGCGGTATAGAAGACCGACGGATTATTTCTAATTACTTTCTCTGAGCTATAGGAAAAACTCACGAGAAGAACTATATAAGCCTGTCAGACCCGCTCGTAAACTCAGAACAAAACTGGTGCTTCTCAAAAGCTGTGAGTTTCACCACAGAATGCTTCGGATTAACGTTCGAAAACCTCCTGTAGATCGGAGTTCTCTGGTGGAATTCAAACTTAGAAATGAGGCCAGAAGACTTCTAAATCGGTAGCCCAAGACCGAGACTGCAGCCTTTTTTTGATCTAAATGAAAAAGTGTTGGAAGTTAATTTGTCTCTTAAAAAGTGTTGGCTATAGAGATTCTTGCGGAGAGTACGAGCCTCTGTGTGAAGCCAGTAGGTTGAATCATATTTAAGTCTTAAAGAAACGGACGATAGCGTAGAGTGTTTACGACTTTTTGGAGTTTTTACGGGACAGAGCGACGATACTTGGGATGATTTCCTCTGCTGTTTCCCTGCCTTTTCTCGGATCAGGTAGCAGATTTTCTGTGTGGTGATTCGTGATACTGTAGGTTCCGCATTTTTAAAGTCCATTATTGGTTTCATGCGATGTCAAAGAAATTGAATGAACAATGTATAGGACTGGCCTTGCTTCCTTTTTCCTTGCGGTACAATAGACCTTTTTAGACCAATAGTACTTTAGACTGATTTCGAACTAAAAACAACCTCTATGGTGACTTCGTTTCTATACTGAGCGAGTCCTAAAAATATAAGTCGTAAGGTGTCGTTGATTAAGAGTTATTGTGAGCAACTTCTTGAAAATTCTAAAAAAAAATGATTCGTCAAATAAACATAAACACTTAAACACTCAGCTACACTGGTTGTCTGCAATGACGTGCGATTCACAGTTTTTCGTTTACGCAAGGACGCAAGTTTTGACCAACGATTGGCCTAGAGTCCTTCTGGAATATATCAGGACATTTGCTCTGTAAATAATCATGTGCCCCTAAATGTCACGTGAATAATTTATTAGTATAAGGGCTTAAAACTTGCATCTCATTTCTTGCTCCTAAAACTCGCACTAAGATTTCTAAAAATATTGGCTAAAGCTTCATGCATCTCTTCATCGCATTAATTACGGACAGACCCACTTACCAATGTACAAGACAATTCAGGAAGCCACTTCCATTTGTTGATTTCGAAATATGCACGTTGTCTCGTCTGGGGTATGGTATGGTTTGGTTTTGGTTTGGCGATGGTCGGGTATAATTATGGAAAGCATATCTCTATATTAGGTCCCAAAATTACCCAACCGCAATCAACGGCTTCAGATGAATCCCTAATTAAATGTCAAATTGCACCCTTTACGGTGGCGCAGCGCGCAGATGGAACCATCTCCATTTCAGAATATGTGCAGTGCATTGTGTAGTGTACACTTCGTGGTGCTGTGCACCAATTCCATTACGAAAAACGAACTGCCATGCCGGTTTGGGATCGGGAGTGAGGGGAGCTTTAAAGAATAATGAGTCGCCTGGTTTTTTGGCGGGCGGCCGTTATGAATGGGTCGTGAGATTACAAGCATCGACATTTTTTCCCACTGCATCGTTTTACTGGGTACTTCCCATCTTCTCTTTCGTTTTCTTTTTTGTCCTGTTTGTTGTACCACACTCTGTTTTGTCAGAGAGGGTTACTCAGTGCGGTTCCGGGCATCCATTCATGTAAAACTAAATAAAGTTCATGTTCGTTTGTCAAATTCTGGCATAGATCCAAAAAACACAGCAAAGGCAAAATGGCGAAGCGCATAATAAAGAAAAAAAAAAACAAAAAAAAAAAACCCCCCATACACACCAGACTGAGATGCAGCAGTGGCAGAGAAAAATGAATCCTTGTTATCCTGTGTACTGTGGAGTTGTTTAATTAGTTAATAAGGTTTTGGGCCAATAACCCAAAGGGAGTTCTGTGGCTTTCCAATTTACAGAATTCGGATGATGATTTTCCCAAGTCAATGGCTTTCCGGTTGGTGTTTTTGTTTTCCTCTCTCTAGCTCTCTGTTGGTGTTGCCACAAAATGCGCAACGAATCTAGAATTATTTATAAAATATTGATGATTTACGTGCATCTCATAAATCGTAGCTTGAAATTGGAGCGTTTGTTATCCTTTGCGACAAAGAGGGAGCCCCTGTGACATGTATTGCGGGGATCATGTTCTGTGGCAAGTTACTAAACTCTGAGTTTGCAAAATTCTATTCCGCGCAAATGATTCATTTTGCACCATGCTGGTGTTAGACCATCTAACGACGAGTGGTATAGGGGATGACAGAGTGCAGAATAACACCCGGGAGGATATGTACTTCACAACCTATGAATAGCTTCCTTTTCGATTCTAATTCCACAAGCCCCATGATGTAACCAGTGCGCGTATAATAAACCGCGGCGAGGACATGTTCCGTGGCAAGTTTGAAAAATAATTGCCCACGAGATAAGACAAATGGAATATGTAAGCGACCACGCATGGACAAAGGCGCCGACCGAGAGGAGTTGTAACTGTTGTAATTGCTTGCAGGCATTTTGTGGAATTTATTTAATTTAGGCACTTCAATGGGCAAAGTAGTTTTATCAAATTTTTGTCAAAGAGTAATATTAACGCAAGGTCTCAGTAAACATCTTCTTTTTTTTTTGTTGAAGATGAATATCCCTGCTTCAATTACAGTTGACACTGCTTGTTTGTATCCGTCTGCCAAATGGAGACGGGAAATGGTACCTCAATGTGTCCTGAATACGTCAAGAGTACTTCATCATATTTCGAAATTATCAGGAACCGATCTGATTCAAGAAAGGCGATTTGAGGTAAAAGGAATCGGTATTCCTTACCTATCTCATCAAAAAATGGTTGGCCGATTTGTATGGGGATTTGTTTAAGCAATTCATTTGCAATTTTAAAGTCGATTCTGAGTCTCGAATGGAAATTCGTTTTCAGGATTTGCCTCAATGTGAAAATTTGTTCTATAATCGATCTTCGCGGCCGGAAGCCACACTGGTACGTGCCAATTAGTGTGTTGCAGCTCGAAACGTTATTTATGCGTCACTTATGTTCCTCCTTAAGTGTTCTGGCTCACATATAAAGGGTTTTTCAACAGGGACGCTACAAAAGTAGAGCAAACGACGCCGAATTTCTTGCCGCTCTTTTGACATTTCTCTTCAGTAAGGTTTGTCATTTCATGATGGAAAGATATACGAGTCGAAATTATTAAAATTTACTACTAATACTAGTAATATGCGGTATTGGTCAGGCAGCAATCCACACGTACTCCATGAGTCATCATTGCATCCCGAAAAAATTACGGTTTGGTGTGGTTTATGGGCCGGCGGCGTCATTGGGCCGTACTTCTTCCGTGATGATCAAGACCGGCACGTTACTGTGAATGGGAATCGCTACCGTTCAATGATAACCGAATACTTTTGGCCCCAATTGGATGATATGGACTTGGAGGACATGTGGTTCCAACAGGACGGCGCCACAAGCCACACAGCGAATGTCACAATCAATTTATTGAAAGCCAAGTTTGGAGAACGTGTTATCTCACGAAATGGTCCAGTCGTTTGGCCGCCTCGGTCGTCCGATTTGACGCCGTTAGACTATTTCCTGTGGGGCTACGTCAAGTCTATGGTCTATGCCAACAAGCCAGCGACGATTGATGAACTTCGTACGAATATCGAACGTGAAATTGCAGCAGTATCGGCCGATTTATGCTTGAAACCGAGTCGAAAATTGGGTTCAGCGTCTGGACTTCTGCAAGCGTGCCCGTGGTGGCCATGCAAAAGAAATCGAGTTCAATACATAATGACATCGAACGTACTTTCACAGGAATAAAGCGCTCTTTATGAAAAACCCTTTATAACAGAAATTCATTCATGCAGACAGATATTTTTTTTGGAAATCTTCCATGAGTCTATACGGATACAGAGTAAAGAGAAATTTATGCTATTTTTTTTGAAGAAACAAAGCGACAATAAATCAGCCATGCGCAGATCGGTTAGTATAAAACTCAACTAAAATAAATAAATAAATACTTGGCGCAACAGGTCTGTAGAGACCCAAGGCCTACCTTCTCACAACCATTCGTTTGTGTGCGTTTTTCATTTTTGGGACGAATGGAAGGGATCTACAATTTTATGCCGGGTCCAAACGGCTAATTGAGAAGCTCCTTCATTACAGTTATACTCTCGGATGTTTGTCAGACGTTCGCGAGAGGTGGCGCAGCGGAAAAAACCATTAGTTGGAAATAAAACTCAACTACGTGGGAAAAAATAAGCAAATAATAAATATAACACTTTGAATTCTGCGATAAACCTTTTAAATATTAAATATTACCGCGCAGTAAAAATTATAAATTCCAACCGACACTAAACAAGATGAAAGGAATCATAATCTTTTAATAGACTAATTAATATTTTTCCGCACTCTGACACGCGTATTTAATTTTATGTTTAATGTTTAACTTAAATACGATATAAATTTAATAAAAAAAATTATTGGAACGCTTTCAATTGCAGCTATTATAAAACTATGATTTGCTCTACAAATTTCAGAACACTGCCCGAAAAATAAACCTGCCTTTAGGAGAACTTGAACAAAATTTCCAAAAAAAAATTGGCAGAAACTAAAAAAAAAAAGACATTTTCTTTTTTTCTTGAAAAAAGTCTTTTAAGGCTGCAAACATGTAGCATTAAACTGCTGAAATGGCATACCTACTGTAAATAATTTTTCAATATTCATGAATATCCAACGGAAAAATTGAAATATTCATGAATAATCTTAGTGAATAATCACAAATGAATATTTGCTGTGGCTTATAAACCTTTGCCGCCAATCACACCCCAATGCACTGAACTCTCTTTATAATTGAAGTAGCTTTTGGCGAGCAATACTATTACTCCTTAGTGAGTTTTCACACAAAAGTGGAGTTTGTTTTTGTTTTCTATATAGTAAAACATGGATTGCCATTTATTGGTAACACCAAAACATTTGATATATGATCCAAAACCCCATTCTTCTTTGAAAGCAGGAATTCGTGGCTTCATGTTCAACTGGTTTAGACACCTAGCTTAAAAATATGTCTCAAAAGAGTTAATGGAGATGATGTAACCGATGGTATGATTTTTCACCTAAGGGGTACCCTAAGCTAAGGTTGTGTGCTAGATACAATACCCTTTCGTATCTACATAAATTCGCTTTTACTTATCCATGTAGATTATGTAGGTAGGCTTTGTTTATGGCTCAGTCATTCGCTTTGATTCTTATCTGCGACATAAATTGAGCCTTAAGCCTTTAAATAATTTGGTTTTTTAGACACAACTTGCTAAGACTGAAATTATCATTTTCAGTTTGTCTTTTGAAGTTAAATGTTCACTTTTACGCATCCGATTTCTTCTCATACTCTTTTGTGGTAGCCTGAACTGCAGTGATAAATGTTTTGATAACGTTACGGCCTGTTTCTTGCCATTCACCCCACATTGAGCTTCTCAAATCATGTATAGACGCTGTGAAAAAAATTCTCCTTGCAGGCTAAGGTGTATATTCTATTTGTGCAATATCTGTTTGTTGTTTAAAACCATTTACTGTATAATACAATAGGCCTTTTTTATTATGCTCAAATGATCTATATAGATCATGGATTTCCATGGTTTACAACAACAGTTGGATCACGTACTGTTGTTGTAAACCGTGGAAATCAATGATCTATATAGATCATGTGGGTAAAATAAAAAACGCCTAATATTGAATCACCTGCTAGAAATGTTATTATAAAATGCAACCACTCTTGATACAGAAATAGCTATCCTGCATGATGTACGCCCCAAACTTGGTACTCATTCCACTTACTCTTACCCTTACCCTCTTTGCCTGTGCGTCTTTTGTGTTGTTTTAAAGTCTTAAAGAGCTTCTTTATGAAGTCTGATAGTCGCAAACTTCCGCCTATAATTTACATGCAAACTCAGTATCTATTCCTCACTTCCATACACCCCTTATCGTAATTGTTACTTTGCGATACTAATAATCATTTTTAATGTCCAGGCTAATTTTTTCTACTCTCAATGGGCCTTCCTAATAATCATTTTTAACCTTCACGCTTAATATTTTGTAGGTCCAATATGCGATTTTGTATGGAAAATTATGTCATTGTGAGTTCGAAAAATTTAGCCTGGTCACTCAAAATGATTATGAGTATCGTGGAATGGCGAAATTTTCCATACAAAATTGAATATTGTGACTTAGAAAATATTATGTGTGGAGTTTTAAAATGATTAATAGTAAGGCCCACTATATTTTGCCATTCGCCTATTCCATAAACATAGTCAGTCGTACTGGTCGATCTCTCGGACTTGTACGATATTTACTTCTCTATTTCGGTATTTCGGTGGCGAGGATCTGTTCTTTCTAACTATCCTGGTGTATAACATAATGAAAGAAATGTTCGTCTTATTTTCTTACCTGATGCTCTAAAGTAAAGTTGGTTCTCTTTGACCAAGTTTAGTTTTATAATATAAAATAAATTAATAAACAAGTAAAATTTTAATTTTTAACGGGTCAGCGAACTCAAAGACTCAGACGGACGCCTTGATAAGGTGGTAGCCTTTAAGGCATTGTCGCAAAACCACTCCCAAAATCAAAGCATTACGATTGACTTATTCTACGGTCAGCTGAAGTCAAAAGTTAGCTGCCTCCGCTGTGGTCGTGAATGAGTTCGATTTGATCCCACTTAAAAATTTTAAGTTTATAAAATGAACAGTATGGCTTTCAGCACTAGTTTTTTAGACTAAAGTATATTTATTTTTTTATGTAGACTTTTATGGAATAAAATATCTATTTTATGTTTAACCACAGGAAGCTGTTCTGAAAAAATTAATTGAATTCAGTAATGAATAATATTCCAATATTCATGAATACTCGTCGTTTATTCATGAATAATAGCTATGCGTTCACATGCTTTTACTAAGGAATAGTCACGCATTACTATTTGGTTTAGTTGTTTAAGGTGCAGCCTTGAATTATGTATGCAACCTTTGATAAAACTTTTTTTTTTGAAGTGAAACGGCACTAATTTCAAATTCCAATGAAACAGAAAAAAACAAAAACAACTAAACGAAACGAACCGAAGAAGCGACAAGTCGTTGGGGTCGAGTTGCATGTAAATCTCATTGGGCAGTAATTCTGAACTTAGACGAAACGAAAGAGCGACAGGAAACGGGAGGGAAAAGCGTGGGTAGTAAGGCAGCTTCCAGCTTGGTATGACCCGATAGGCAGTAATTAAACAAAAAATCGAAAGGACCTTGGGGACTGGGTAGTTATTTAAAATCAGCAGGACTTTCGATAGTAATTCCGAACTCTAAAAAACACAAAAAATCAACAGTAAGGGCAGCTCGCACAGAATGGATGGCTCGTTGGGCAGAACTATTATAAAACCAAAGAGCGACAAGTTTCCAACAAGCTTAATTCAATGAATGCATTGAGGATGTCCATGTCCAATCAAGTTACACATGAGCATTTCCTTTCTATTATACGTAAGTCCAAAATATTATTTGCACCACAAGTGCATCTTGCTCCCATATGAAGGTGATACCATCCAACTTCTCACTTACTCGTACATGTTACATCCATCGACACATATGGCACCTCCTCTAACAATAATAATCCCATCACACCATTATTATCCCACTTTGTAGGGAGTTCTGCATTTTTCCACAATGCTAATTGATACCATCATCCATGCCGGTTGGCATACAACTGCTATGCAAGTATATTGCTGCGGGACTCGAACTCGAACTCGACTCGTTTCCTTAAACCAGGCGACGGCTCCAATGTAAAGTGTCTGCACTGGCAAGCAGCCCTGCTGCACTCGTCGCATATTAAGGTAATTTGCCGAACAAAGGGGGTTGAAAGGTTTCCACACAGAAAACACACCGGCGACCGTCTGCGATAGCATCTTCGGCGCGCTTCAAAGACAAAATTCCTCGCAGTGGTAGTTTAGATTGCGTGTGCCAAAGAGACGAAAGGGTACACCAATGTATGTATGTATCTGCTTGCCGGATTGTATGAGAAGAAAGACCTTTCAAGATAAAGCGAGGCATTGCAGCTCTATGCCATGGAATAGACGTCGCTTTTATCATGAATTCCAAGATAATGTTAGTTTTTCCTCAAACATAATGAACTCGTGTCTACAGATCATTTTGTGCACATTGAATGGGGCATGTTTGTCGACGACCATGTGAAGAAGGAATGAGAATCAGAAAGAGAGAGACAGAGATAGAGTGAGTCCTGGGCATTATATAGCGGGGCTGCTGCTACGCACCAAGAGGTTTGTATTCGCATGAACGAATGTAAGGCGAATATGGTTCCTTTGATTAAGTGGTTGCGCGTTTTGAAAAAAAATGAAATTCCATTCGGATGGGGTGAACGAATGAAAGAATCCTTGTGGGGAGTTTGTTAGATGTGCTCCGTCTCCATACAAGTCCTTCAAAGAAAAACCACAAAACCTAACAGCTAGGTATCGTAGATGGGTTCATTTATCTTTTGTCGTCTATTCGAAGTAAGGTTTACGACAAGGATATTCTTGTGTTTAAAGCAAATTTAAGCTGTCGTGTTGAGGAATACAGTTTAGTTATTCATGGGAAAATCAGGCGAAATGTTTTGAGTTTACTGTTTGATTTGTTTTCTTTCATTTGGACAACAAGTTTTACAAATGTCAGCCATATGGGTTGCCTTGCTGATCTAAAAGGAATAAAATTTCAATGTTGTCCCGGATAAGAAGCTACTTTGAGAAGTTTGGCATTAGCGGTTTATGTCTTCACTATCTAAAATATATTTGAGACGCATAGATATAAAGATATTTTCTCTCATCGGCTAACTTACGCTTGGAGACGTAGCACTAGCCTGCATGAGAAGGAGTACATCCTTGTTGAATGCATTGGTTGCATAAATAACCGATTTAGTTCATTTTATAAAGTTCATAAACTTTATAAACTCTTATATCGTTTTCGTTTTGGCAAAAAGATCAATTTTTTTTTTGATCGAGATTGCTTTTAATGTTCGATTTGCCAAAAATCTGACACTCTGAGAAATCTAGATTTTTTTCACATTCGCTTTCATACACTGTTTTAATTTTTTCGATTCACTCCGTACTAAAACGCGATTATCGTTTAATAAGTGAAAATATCGTGGTGAATTTAATATCGCTCACTGTTTTGCACGACATCAGGTTCTCAATTTTCAATTTCTCAGTAAAAACATTCATTTGAAAATGAGTACGTGAAAAAAAATGATTCATATGAAAATGAGAACGAGAACCAAAATTGCGTGAAAGGGTGAAAACATATTCGTTTAATTTTTTCACCGAACGAGAATTGACCCCCAGCTGTCGTCCCGTTTAGAGGCCAGAATTTGAATACTGGCAACTACTTGTAGTTATATTTTAAAGGGAAAGTTTGTTTTTTATAAAGCGTTTATCGTTTTCCAAACAGCTTCTGTCGTGACTCCGAAGTCTATACCCATGGTAAAGTGGCAAACAAAAGTAGTGAAATGGCAACCTTAAATAAAAACGAGCCTTTCATAACCTGTCAAATTATTTGTCGCTCTAACAAGTGTTGCCAATTCGAAAAACAAACCTTTAAAAAACACCATGTTCATGGTTTGCAATTTCCGACCAGTTTTCCGAACGGCTGGGGCCTTGTACCGTAAGTCGTCTCCCTTAATGGTACACCAAAGTAAGCAAAAATCAGCTGTCAGATATCAAATTGGTTGTCATTGGGAAAAATGGTGCCAATTTGAGTAAAAACTAAGACTCTTAACAAATAAAAAACCTCAAAACATTCTGGTAGGCATTGTGGGTGGTGAGTGTGTTGGGCTGCAGAACAATGGGTCAATTTTTGGCCACCCATTAAACAACTTCTTTGCTGCGAGGAATCAAAGAGTACAAAGTGTGCTGTGGTCCCTTCCCAAAATATAAGCTCACAATACTTTTGCGAACGACGCCTTGTTTCGTCTGTTGAGTTTTTGCTTCCCATAAATGCATATAGCCACTAGTATTCTACAGCTACATTTCCTTGACACTCAGTCCCCTAATTACACACCTTATTCGGTGCGGTGCAAAAAATCCTCCCTAGCCCATTTGCTTTCTCCATTCTGACTTACAATCGAGCCCAGTCGCCCCCAAAACAAAAATCCACTCCAACTCTTGATTTAACGCTGAAAATATTTACATTAACTAATACCATAAAATATTGTAATTTGCTACTACTCCGGGCACTCATGCCTCATACCCAAGTACCGACAAATCAACCCAAATGCATTCAGGGTGATGCAACCAAAACTGGTGCCAAAAACCAATTCACTCCTAATGTCAGACATTTTCTTGACTATCAATTTGACAACTCCATTAGTGGTGCGCATCTCCCGAAATCAAAGCCGCCAACAGTGTACGGCCATGAGTGGAGGTGCACTCACTTACCATTACCATATTCATCCATTTCGCCGAAAAAGAAATATGTTCTCAAGTTAATGGATTTCTTTTGCCATAAGCATTAGAACTTAAATCATAGCGCATATATAGAAAACCATTGAAAAAGTTCATACATGTATATCTCCGCCTGCCTCAGAACAAAACATTCGCACACATGCACACCAACCGGAGCGAAGCCATGCATCTTAAGGAATTCACAAATTCTTTTGATCCGACGGATACACCAGGCCCATTTGTCAGGTTTGGGAAATTTTTGGCTAAAGAAAAATTAACTTGACATATTCTCGCTCTGTTCTGCAAAAAGGATGCGACTAAATATAGAGCATGTCCTGCCACTGCCACACACAATAAAGCACACTCGGCTGGGTAAAAGTGCTGCTTGCAAAAAGAGCATCAATTTAAATCAATGAAAAGATTAACGAGAGGCAACACTCGGAGTGTGTGTGTGTGTGTGTTTATCACATGAGGACATCGCAGCAGCAGCCGCTACATATCACATGCATCCATCCTTCCTTTTCACCAAAAAAGACAGCACGAAATAATGCTGCCTAAAACCACCACGGGATCTCACTCCCCAACCATTTATCATTGCCCCTAAATCCATGCACACGCCTTGCGTCTCATCATGCATCTGGCACCTCTATCCTTGCGCCTTGTTCCTTGTGCATATCATCCCTGCTGCCCTGTCGAAAGCCCCTTAGGGTAATGAAGGATAAAGACTGCAAGCTGCAAGCACAAGTCCCATTCATCGCACTGCATCTTTGTCGTCGAGAACGACGCCGACGACGACTACGACGACGACGGCGGCGGCGGCGGCGGCGACAACGTCGACAATTCACTGCATGTAGAGGGCACACAAATAATTTAATGACGTTTTTATTACTCTCGAATACAGAATAAGTCATCGCAGAATCGAAAGAGCACCCTTCTCCTTCATCGTCATCGTCATCGTCATCGTCGTAGTCACAGTCGACGACTCTCGACTTCTTCTGTCCACCACCAGAGAGGAGTATCCTTAAATTCAGCAGTCCTTACTTGTGCATTCGAATCCCATTGGAAATGAATTTGCACCCCGCAAGTAGTGGCGGCCGAGGCAAACACTGCTGCCAATACGAGTACTCTTAGTACTCGTGTCGGTATTACCTATGCCAACGTGTGCCTATATACCTATACATACACATACAGGGACGCTTCGATTTTATAGGCACCCGGCTGCTCCTCTAAGTATACATACACGGAATCACTAATAAAAATTAAACTAGCCTATCCAAAAAGCAAAGTACAGCAATGCGGATGTCGAGGACGTTGCACTGCACTTTGACCCACATTCCGTGCGAGAAACACCCCGGCAATTCAGCCTCAATCGAAGTCGCAGCCAACCCAATCCCTTCCTTCCTTTCTATACGGTCGGTGGTTGATGACGGTGGTATTCGGTGGTTGATAGCTAGCTGCCAGATACACATCCATCTTAACGTGTTAACCACCTTGTATATGATCGGTGGTATGGCGTTTCTATATGACCGTGTGTGTGTATGTTTGTGTGTAGCTATAGCGATGTAGAAACAACAATTTTCAAGTGGCGTTCGCGTGGAGTATGTTAGATCTGCTGCAGCGCTCTAAAATGATAAGAAATCCGCCCGTTCGTTTGTCCGTCTGTTCGTCTGTCCATGCACAAAGAGTCTCTCGCTCTCAGCACGTCACCAACACCATCACCAACGTCACATTCGTTCGACTATAGTGCTCTTCAAACGGTGCAAATCCAGGGGGGGAAGATGGTGTAACTCTTGATTTTTGTTGAAGATAGCATATTTGAAAAAAGGGCACCCTACACAAGTTACACATGTTGTATACCGTTGGGTGTACAGGCATATACACCGGCACAGACTGTGCTAAGAGGGTTGAATCCTTGAGGCATGGGATGACAACATCTCCTCTGCATGGAAGGTACATTTATACCAGTGTGTCGAAAGAAGAGGCATTGCGACACTGCCATCAAAAAGGGGCAGGTCCAGTATTATAAAAAAATATAAACTTTGTTCCCCAGTTCGCCCATTAAATTGATTTTAAACAATTTAGGCCTTACCTTATAATCATTTTAATCCGCCACACTAAATATTTTTAGGTCACTATTTGCAATTTCGTATGGAAAATTTGCTCGAAAAATTTAGCCTGGGCACTTAAAATGAATAAATAATCATTTTAAGTGCCCACGGTTTGTATTTAGGGTTTACATTTTCTCAGTCGTGAAGGAGCAACGAGTGGCGGAGTTTGCGTTTGTTTTTGTGTGTAAAGTCGACATGATTCTGTGGACTCTTGTAGCTGATTGTTTATTGCTATACAACACATTAGATTTGGTAAATTTTACAAGCTTTATGATGCCTTTTAGGCCTAAAGTTATATATGCGCTGAAGATAGTTATTCTATCTAAGCAGATTGACCGATTAATAGATAGGAGGCCATCTTTCAGTAAATTTTCTATCATTCGGTATGAAATAAATTTTAAACTCTATTTTCAGTGGATAAGTGATCCCTGTTCGTTCTGTACGTTTGAAAAACTATTTGGAGAGCTTAGATTTGTTCTGCCCAGTGTATGGGCTCCTTAAAAAGTCCTCGCTTGGTCTTTGCATTTATCAAATCGAGATGTACGGGCTAGCTACATTTTTGAATTTGTCTAAGGGAAAGTGTTTGAAGTGTATATATTTATAAAAGATAAACACAAGGTGGCATAAAAATATGAAGTGGATTAAACATTTGAATAACTTTGTATGTAGATACCGAGTTTGAACAAAACAAAAAGGAGTGGGGGAGACATTTGTTGGAATTTGTGATATTGTTAACAATGGAATATTGTATTAGTCAGTGGTTAACTTTTTAGTTTTTGCATTTATCCAATCTTTTTAGGAAATTTTCACTTTTACCAAAGCTTCCTCAAGGCCAATATTTGTTATTTCTAATTCGTAGGCGCAGTGGCTTAGTGGTTAGTGTGTTGGACTACTAAGCGAGGGGTCCCAGGTTCGAATGCCAAAAAAACCCAAATTCCAACTAATGGTTTTTTCCACTGCGCCACCTCTCGCGAACGTCTGACAAACATCCGAGAGTATAAGTGTCATGAAGGAGCTTCTCAATTAGCCGTTTGGACCCGGCATAAAATTGTAGATCCCTTCCATTCGTCCCAAAAATGAAAAACGCACACAAACGAATGGTTGTGAGAAGCTAGGCCTTGGGTCTCTACAGACCTGTTGCGCCAATTTTTTTTTTTTTTTTAATTCCGTTCTAAGTCTCCAAGAAACTATTATTATTATTATTATTATTTTCGGTAACTTTTGAGAAAATCTAATTTTAAGAAATTCGAATCTCCTTAGTTAGAACGAGCATACCTGCTAGTCTATACATTTTGGGCCAGTAAAGTTCACTCGAAAAATAGTCGTTGTAAATCTGACTGACTGACTTATAAATAGCGCCATCTTTTTGCCTTTTCTTTTAAAGCGACATCGATTCTCTTCTTAAAGTTTATTGTAAAGTCGAGCGTATGATGTAAGTGAGTGCAAATATTCGCATCGACAATTTAATCAGCAATTGTTTACCAATACTTGTAAAAATATGTTATAAGTTGTTGTCTATTGCCTATTGTTTTTTTAATTCGTTCATTTCACTTTGAACGTGTGATTGCTTTCCATTTTTCGCTTACTACTTTGATTGGTTTTACTCTTCGTAATCTTCTTACTATATTCATATTATTAAGAAGTTCGACTACTTATTAATTAACAAGCATGTTTGCGAAGCCTAACTTCATGTCTCTTAGCAAACCTTTCTGACCTTGTCTTCTCCTCGATTAATTTTTTAGATCCTACATCGGTGGGCTCAGTAGATATCCCTTGAAAACACAGATGATAACTTCTTAAGGTTTTTTCCTGGCGACCGTCTGATAAACATGCGACAGGATAATTGTCATAAGGGAGCTTCTCAACTCAGCCGTTCGGTCCCTTCCAATCGTTAAAAAAAAACAAGCTAGTCCTAGGGTACTTACGCGAACTATTTATTTTATTGTGAAAGGCTTTCTTTTAAAAGCTTTTTTTGCTTGGTAGGTTTGTCTTATGTACTTGTACACCCTCAAAGTTGGAGATCAGATAGCGAAATAGCACAGGCCCTCACGCACTACCTTGCGGTAGTCCAGCCTTCATACACCGTATTTCAATGCGAAATACTGCTTAATTCTAAGCAGTCTTTGCATTGTATATGACATGTATTTCTGAGTATGATGATCTGTTTAAGACCACCTTGGAAAAATGTCACAACATCCACTCATCTATATCCTGTCCTCTTCAAAAATACTGACAAACTGTCTTTAAAAGAGAATAAAAAAACGACCCCTTGTGAAAACTTCGACCGCACTGTTCGAAAAGTAGCCCCAACTATCATTGGGTGGTGGTTGAGATGTCGCAGAAGAATTTATGCTTTAGTCAGCCGAATATCACCCCGTATATGTATGTTGAACATACGTTCTTGTTGCGGGACTGTCGTTTTATGTTTGCCCGGCTGATTGTGCAGATGGCATTCCGTGCGAAAGAAAGAGACGACACACACGGAGTTTAGTGTTGACTACACCATGGCTTCTACCAGGAGTCACAGAGAACCATCTACGGGATGTAATGGGTTAAAAGGATAGCAGAAACCAAACCCAGCACGGCTATACCTTCAGGTGTTCGACGAAGAGATATGGGCAAAATTGTAACTGACGTTTGTGTGTACTGCCAACTGCAATCTAGGATAACAAACGAGTATACAGTATATGTGCATGCCTACATGGACTTCCTTGGGATACTCCTCTTCTTGCTTCCACACTAAGTCTAGATGATTTGGACAGCATTTTTAGACACCTTGATGGATGTCTTTTTTTATCAATCCCTATAAATCGGACACAAATAACCGAGTCAAGCCAGGCAGTGAAGTGTCTTCCGACCAAGTCAATGGAAGTAACATGTGCCGCCGTACCCTTATGTCTGTGCGGGACTCTGACGCCAATTTTATTGAGAAATTAAAGGCTATATAGCTTTAACTCATCAGCTTGTTTTTCGATAATTATTTTCAAGGCGACACGTGAACATAAATATGTTTCGAAAGCGTGGAACGGATTATGCCTGAAATATTCATAAACTCTTTACATCAACACCCCACGTTACAATGATTAATGACGGTTTTTTTTGATTTGGCACAGGAACTGGGTCACCACCGCGGAGGTGTTACACTTCACGTTGCCGTTTCTTCTATGATGGATGCTCTCACAAATTTAATTTTGATGTACGATTGAATTAAACTTATCGTTACCCGAGGGACGGTCCAATAAATTAAATGCGGGGAATTTCCTCGGCACAAATGTGTCAATGGAATAGATTTATGTCATCATTGTTGAGCGAAAAAACACAACACACAGAGTGTGAATAATGAGACTGAAGCTATTTCTAATGCATAGTTGATGACGTATTTGGAAGGTTTTTAAACTGACGGCTTTGGTGTGAACATTGGTTACTTACATAGAAATGGAGGCAAATCCTTCCGGTTAATTTTTCTTTAAAACCTCTTGACTTTATATTTCGGGTCTAATTTTAGTTCAACTGCAGGAAAATCGTTTACGAAGCTAAACAGGCTTGAAGATGAAACAAGGACTGAGCTCGAAACACAAGCAATATAGTTTTATGGCGGTCGATTTATATCGGAAAGCCAAAATGTGTGTTCAACTTTATTTCAAATATCAATTCTTTGCCACAAACAGAGGTGTATGTACTAAGAGGGCTCTTACTTCAGATGGCACTTACAGTCCGAATCAGGTCTTTTCTTTAACCAACAAGGCCCTCCAGTTAAGCACGCCGAGCTGTTGGAGATCGCTTTCAAAGTGTGCTCTGCACCGATGTTGGGGTTTTTATCTGCGCCGTTCTTCTTTTAACCAAGTCAACTTAGCTTTATTGCCCGTAAAGATGGTCGTTGAATACTTTTGCCCTCTGTATTTGCGAAAAGTCGACTGAATATCACCCAAAAATCCTCCTTTCGAGGTGCGCCAACGGGCTTCAAAGAATCTTCTTGTCGAAATGTCTGCACCATACCCGGGACTTGTGTAACTTCTTTTTTCCAATACTTCTCTTGGAAAAGACGAACCTATAACGCTTCAACTAAGGCTCTAAATTGCTTGCAACGCTTCACTTCTTAGGTTATGTTAATGGGTAGGTATATAGCAGAGCGATTTCTGCTGTATCCCACTTCACTTCTTACATGTCTTCTTAACCCGAAGAAACAGATATTCATTGGCAAGGATGACTCTTCTCTTTAACTCCGCACCGATGTTACTTTGCAAGGTAGGAAAAGTTTTTAACTAGGTACTTCGAAGTTAAATTTTTTTCTCTATCTTATCTGGAGTTCCTTCTCTATGATAGCATATACAATGAAATCTCCCACTGCGGACAGACCTTTTTAGCCAGACACGTTATTCTAAGCAAGTTTTTATATATCTAAATTCCTAAAATTTACGTTTCCTTGCTTAGTCGGACACCATGTTGAACAAATGCGGGGGAAACTATTTTTCATATTATTAGTATGAAATTAGTATGAAAACCGCCCATTGATAGACAGTGTGAGAGTTTAGCTCCTAGTTGACTCAGAAACAAATTCAACGTTTTTAACTTATTTTTAATTCTGAACATATTTTATATGTCCATCGTTTACAATAAAGTTGCTTGCAGAAGTGCGTTCCTATTTTTTATGAATAAAACGTATATATTCTCCCCCGGGACGGACAACTCCCTTATTCCCTTGGCGGACAAAGAATATTTCACTTGCGTAATGTCAATAAATCAAAATATTTGAGTTGCTAAAATAAATTGAAAACTTTTAAATGTAATTTTTTTATGCATTTCACTTTGTTACCCTTTTTACCTTGTTACCCGACTGGACACAGAAAGGAGGTAATTTTTTTTGTGCGTATGTATGTCCGTTTCAACGTGACGGTTTGACAGATTTTGAAGAGCGAGTTGTCATTAGATTCGTATTTTTCCTCAGAGTGTCCTAGGCTAAAAAGATAAAAATAAAATAGTTAGTTAAAAAAAAAAAAACACAGCTGACTGTAAAAGGATGTAAAGAAGACACATTCAAGTATACCTAACTAATTGGCAGTAAGCATATTTTTGTCAGGCTGTGTAAGTAGCATCCGATTGTCAATCAGTTAAATATACTTGAAAGGTTTCTTGTTCAAAAGAGTTTGGTGCAGTTATTGTTGACTTTGACAGGGCAGCGAGTATGATTTTTCGTCATCCTGCACAGATGGAGGAATTTTTAAGGGATCCCGAAACTTTACTCGGCACTAATTACGTTATCGTAGGATCCCTGAAAGTCGAGAAGTTTTGAATCGAATTCTTCTTTTTTTTTCGTAAAATTTGTCGAATTTTTCAAATTTGGTTGAAGCCTAAAACTGATCTCATATTGGCTAATCAGGACATTGGGAACAGGTTTTTTGACGTAAAACGACATTCTTGTACATACTTTGACCCCTTTTGCAGATGAGTTGGATCATGATCCAAGTAATTTTCCACTGCTTTGCAGCAAGCTTGGTAGGCTAAAGGCGGATATCGCTATCCTCACTTCGTGTTGGTCGTATGTGTTGTGTAGATATTTAGAATATTACAGCCAAATTTGACGAAAATATTTTGCTTGCTTGTGTTTCTGTAGTAAGCTAGACAAAAGTAGTAAAGGCACACAAAAACCGCAATTTTGAGACAGAGTTCAGTGATGTGTTCCCCGCTAACAGATGCAATAATTCGACCCCAGAATTCGACTCGTGAGGGCTGCTCCAAGATTAAGTGCATCTTTAAGCTAACAGCGCTGTTTTCTTATATCTCCAAACTAGGCATGATCACTGCAGCTAAAGGCTGTCAGAAGCCAGGTGACAGTCTAAGATTTAAGAAACGCTTGTCAAACTCGGTTCCAAAGAGGATTAAATAAGTTATACCCTCTAAACTGGCTAAACGTCCAAAAATGGTATGCGGTTGGCTATGGATTTCCCGATCCAACCGCAACCGATAGGAAGAATACTTCAAGTGTGTTTAAGATAGATGTCCACAGAATTCAAGAATACACGAGTCATATTTGCTACTCGGGTATCAAAGGCGTCGACATTCAAATATTAACGGATAGTCAGTAGCTATAAATGCTCACTTTCAGCATTTACCTCACCCTGCACATACTCGTAGCTCTAGGAACACGACCAATTATTAAAAATACCTTTACCGTACCTTTTGCCAAAAAGAACGGACACCTAGCATAGAGCTAAATTTGAAGTTACAGCTGCTCCTTTGGGCTTCGAAAACGATGGTCCTTTCCCCAAATAGCCAAGGATAGTATCGACTTCTATTGTAATCAAATTTTAAGTAGAGACTAGAATTTGTTCTTAGTAAGTACCTCTCACAGAGGATCTTGAATATATCACCAGTCTCTTGGAGCGAAATTATTTTTGCAAAATATTCTGTCCCGTTTACATTGACAACACCGACTTCAGCTTCATCAAAACTTCTTGACACATTTTTGTACTTGTAAACCCAAACTTGGTTTGCACAATTTGAAAGCTTGTCAGAGGATTAATCCACAAGTGCAAACACTACAATGTGTTGCCTTAAGTTCCATTTAAAGCCAATCAATTGCTACCAATCAAATAGAACGAAATTGTTTTCCACATCTTCATTTCATTGAAACAATAATCGTTTTCGAATCGATGCCTGCGGCTTATCACTGGGATTTGTTGGGAAAACATGCTTCGAAAAACACAATTGACATGAATGCTCCTGTGTATGTCCGGTGGGCAACTGAAAACCCACAAAGCCAAATTTTACCTGACAAAACCATAAATCACATATCCTGGCTACGCCTCTGCAAATATTCGGCACCAACGACGACAACGACGACTTCAAGACACCGCAACCACACCCACACTGGAGCAAAATGCAGATAATGCTCGCCTGTCCACGTGTGTCCGTGTCCTTAGCATACTCAGCCTCGCATTGTCACAGTGGAGCAAAAACACGAGAAAAGGATATTTAAGAGCTCCTGACTGACTTCAATTAGATATCCACACAATACAAATGAGCCGATGATATTTCACTGCAGTCCTAGTTTCAGCTTGTCTGTGTTCATCTCCAAGGATTACCTACGCGCTCTCTCTCACTCTGGTTGCATACCAATAACAGCGGTAGACAGCAGTTAAAATTGGCAGAACTCTGGCATGGCTTTTTGTGTATACATATACGCAAGATGAAACCATAATTCCCTTTGTCCGGGACTAAGTAGTTGGAGATACATACGAGTACACGAGAAGTACCTCTATGCCAGTGCCAGGCCGTGGGTTTGCTGAAATTAGGTGCAAAATGACCGCAAAATAAATACCCCACAGATAGCCGCACATACACACTGTGATTTTTGGCCCCCTAACGTACGAGTGGAAATTGTCTAAAAGATGTGTCCCATGTCCTGTGTAGCAACTATAGCCTCTTGTCCTCCGCCGTCGGGATGGTGGCGAGTTTATTTGTTTGTTGTCCTTTGTGCCGTGCAAGACCAAGAAGAAGACGGGGAAAAAAATTATATCCGCAATCAAGAGCAATAAAATTCACCAAGGAAATTCACATAACGTACAAAATAATGATGGCAACAATAAGGATAACAAACAGCAAAAGTTGTGACTGGGAATGGTCGGAAAAAAATAAAAATAAAACCAAGACAACACCGAGTATGAAGACACATTTGATGTTATTATAATGCTATAGCAGTTCGTTTCGTTCTGTTTTTTTGCGCTCAAGTATGGTGGTCTTCCCATTTGCTTCGTGTTCCTTATGCCTCCTTAGTAGAGTGGCTTCTTCTTCTTCTTCGGGTAGCTCTAATGAAAGGAGTACGAATCGTGCCGCCCTTTCCGTCCGTTCTTGCGAACGCAAAGAAAGGTAGTCTCCCCGCTCCTGACCAGCACCGCAACTGTATGTCCTTCGATGAAAATTATACGTGTAGACCGTTGTGCAAATGGAAAAGGATGTGTATCTGCTTTGCGGTTATGGCGCACCAAACGAAACATTTTATTATTTTCCTTTTGTATTTAAATCAACAACACAAACGTTGGACACAAATTTCACATGCAAAAAGGATGACATTAGCCCACTCGAACGGCTGCAGCATGCAACAAACGTCGAATACAATAAGGTTGATGCATAAGCATACGTGAAAAAGGCGTACAGACTTTCACATACTGTTCCGAAATCTGGGTCGTCTTTGGCACTACAACAAATTATGATGGGAGAACGGAAAGAAGCAAGCCAACGAAAAAAAAAAACTGACAAAGTCTTAGAGCGGCGGGCATACGAGTACGCATTTGAGGAAACTCGCATATATCATGGGGCACTTTATTCCAAGACGACGACGTGGGTCCTTGCCAGAATGTTACACAGCTTACAGCGGCTGCTCGATTTGGAGTTCCCCTGCTTGTTGTGGCCCGTTATTTATGTGTAACGAGTGCGGCGCTGAATTATGGAAATGGATTTTGTGGATTGTCCGAAAAATTTGTCATCAGTATTTCTGATTAAGGAAGTAGGTACTTACTCTTGGAAATGGTTTTGTACCTACATAGCCTCGTTGTTGGCACTTTGTAGGTATCATTTTGGACAAATTGAAGTCAATTGCTGGCGATACCTTTTACTCGAGCAAGGTGCTTTTTCGGTACAAATAAGTAATAACAATGACGTAAGATGAGCCGAGTAGGCTTTGCAACCTGATGAGTGATGTTTGTAATATTTTGTGCGGCCGAACATGAGGCTCTAATCGTTCGTTGTTCGTGTAAGTCAAGGAGAAAACATAGGTTTTTGTACTTTGGCAAAGAACAAAATGAGCAACAATTCTACGAAAGGCTGCAACCTCTCCCAAACTAAACGCCTCTCGCTATTTATAGTAATTAGTTGGCACAACAGTTTCATATGGGACCCTCGGCCTGGCTTCTCACAGCGATTTGTGTAGGAATTTTCATTTTTGGGAGGTTTTTTCGATTCTCCTCTGACAAGGCCCGTTTACACAAATTGGACTGAACATTTTACGAAGATTATATCTCTCAAGGCGACTTACCTGCTTTAGAGTCCAAGCTTCAACGTCACAAAGCAGGACTGGGATGATAGAGCTCACAATTTCCTTAGTTATTCGGGATAGCACTCTGGAACTGAACTGAGTTCTTAGCCCAATGAAACAGTGACTGGCAGGAGTTATTCATTTGGTTATTTATAATAGGGACCCTAGGCCTAGCTTATCACAACCATTCGTTTCGTGTGAGTTTTTCATTTTTTGGGACGAATGGAAGGGATCTATTGGTAAGGGACAACCTTTTCCCCCAATGTGCATCACAATGGGTCAATGTTGACCTGAGTGTGGCACGGAGTACTCCACGCCAACCCACGTACCTAACCTAACCTAATCTAACCTAACCTATTCATTTGATGATGTTTTTTGTCATCAGAATTTTAAGCAGAGTTGAGGCAAACCAGGTCCATCACTACCCCATAATTACAGCTAGTGATAACGACGTTCCATCCCATACAATCGTCAATGTTGTTGATGTGACGTTCGCACAATTTTTTAAAGTATGATGTTGAAAGTCCAATTTTTGTTGAATCCAATTTTAACACCAATGGTGTGGGTAAGTTTGTTTCCGACCTTAATTAAGCAACGAGCGTTCTCTGTCGCCATTTTGCACCGGCTGTGTTTGGCAGGGACGCCAAAACTTGACATAAATCTTTACAACTTGTTTCCATAAAAGCTGTCATTGTTGCCTAAAAATCGATGAACAAATGATGGATGTCGATCTGTACTTGGATTATCTTTGCGTTCTGCCTTAGTGTGAACTAGTGGACTTTCCGGGTCTGAAACCGCACTGATAAGGGGCCAATGAGTGCGAAATGGTTTCGACCGTTCACTCAGTACGGCCAACAAGATCTTTTATGATGTCTCAGATTAGATAAAGATAAGTCTACCTCGCTCATCTATGTTATCCTGTTTGGGCTTCAAAAGTAAATTCAGCCTTTTGGTAAAATTTTCAAAAATTTATCCCAGAGTAGCACCTTTCTATTTCCTCGATCGTGCGTTTCTCGTTCTCTTTCTTTTTTCCACTGAGTAGCAGTTTTTTCTTCTCTTTTGTTAGCTCGCTGTAGTCCTTCCCCACAGTTGTGTGGTTGTTTCAATGTCCATTAATCTAAGGAATGTGAAGTGAATACATCATTAGCCAAAGTTGCGTCGTAAGTGAAGTTTTTTTACGTTTACTCCACGAGCAATGTTAAGTAGGTTATTTGAACCTAGTGTAACTGGTTGTATACTTCGGTGTCAGTAACGTAATTCTGGGGCTGTTTAAGAGCTGTCTTTGCTCAACTAATGGTTAATCCGCCACATCTTTTTCAGTAACCTGATAAATTCAAAAAAAAAACCTTACTAACTTTAGCTCCAACTTTATCAGAGTAGCTCACTATAGGTATTTGCCATCTTGATTTCTGTTGACACCCTTGATTCAGTCCAGCGGATTTATCAAGCAAAGTCTGTCGGGGTGAAATTTTAAGAGCCCTTCATGAAGGGTAACGATGGCTAAGGCAGGGAGAGTTTTATTTTTGATTCTACCTAGAGTCTACCGCGAAGGGGTTATTCGATGTAAATGAACTATTGAAAGGAAGTGAAAATTCTATTGGTTTTCGTAGAATTTAAATTAAAGAAAATCTACGATATACAGGGAATTAGCTCAGTGTTTAGCGAAGCTTTCAGCCCCTGCTCAATCAAGACATTGCTAAACGTGCAGTGCACCCCATTGCAAACTAGAAAGAATTGGAAATCTCTTATCGAAACCTCGACTTTGTACTTCTTTTACTCAATGACAAAAAATGTATACTTAAAATATTAGCTAATTTTATTCAGGACTATGATACAAAAAACCAAGCGGTCGGGGCTGAATAAATCACTTGTCAAACTTTGGAATTCGAATGATGTTTTATTACTTTAGTAGATTTGTATAGTTTTTATTACAATTTTTCGCTGAAAAGGTAAAGGGTGTCCCATAATTCACGCAAAGTGTAATTTTAATAAAAAATACAGATTTTTTAGTAACAAAGCTTACAGTTTTTATTGATTCATAGAGTATTCAGATTTGGGTAATGTATGGAATAGCACATCGGATAAATGGCCGCCACGGCTTTGCAAGTGAGTACTCTTTTTATTGAAATGTTCTATGACCTTTTCGCATAAATGTGGCTGAATTTCATTAATACACCTTCCAATTTCCTCTTTTAAGGTGTTGGTGGTCGTGGGCTTGTTTGCATAGACCTTTGACTTAAACAAACCCCAAAGAAAAAAAAAAACAATGGCGTTAAATCGCAAGATCTGGATGATAAATGCTGATCGCAAAAACATGATTAGGAAATGACTCATGCAGTAATTGAATTGTTTCTCTGGCTGTGTGGCATGTGACACTTGAGTCAATTGAGCTTTGTAAGCATGAATTTTCAAGTCTTTCGTGAGAGTTCGCTGTAGGGAGCTTCTCGAAATGCCCAGTTCTTGAATACGGTGCCGAATTGATGTTCCTGGACTGTCAGCAATACTCTCGGGAATAGCTTCGATGTTTTCTGTTGAATGACAGAGTGTTTAAGATCACTAATTGATCCAGTCTTCCTGAATTTTTCAATTATTCTCTTCACAGTTGATGGTATTTTGTACGAAAATTGCGAACTGTAGCTGACAAACCTACATTACTTTTAAAATATTGCTCAACAATAAAAATGCGTTGTTCCTTTGTATAGCGCTCCATTTTTACTTACCCCGAACTGTCAGCTGTCACATTGTTATCTTTTTTTGGCATCACTGTATTATTAAATAGCGCAAAATTCAAATTTTGAGTGAATTATGGGACACCCTTTATATGCGTAAATATTCTAAAAAAAAACTTACAACCGACCCCAGTCTTCCGTACTACGAGTACGTTTGTTTCTCTTCCGTGAAGGTATTTTTTTATGCAATGATTCTCAAAAATATGCAAGACTTATTGCTTTGCTAAGTTATATTTTACACTGAAGTTCATTTAAAAAAAAAAATTAACTTATAAAATTAATTAATTTGTATTTGCACCTCAATGGAGATATTGGGTAAAAGCGAAAATCCCCCAAAACACGTGTCCAACTATTTTCTTTTCTCTATCACCGTTTTATATCGCATTCGTAAATGGAAAATTGTAGGCCTCTGGAAAAGTTGCACATTTAGTATTCAACCCCTCAAAAAGGCGACGGAAGAGTCATTAAAAAAAACAGAAAAATACCCATTTTATAATTTTTACCTCCATATCACACTTTGTAGTGAACATAAAGGGTTTTCCAATAAGAGGTGTTATTTGGGTATTCAGAGAAAAATGTCATATTTTTTGAGATAAATGATCGGATGTTTACTTCATAATAAAGAGGAAGGTATGCCGTTAATAATGAAAAACAACATCAGCCAAATGGCCACCACGAGCAAGCATACTCCTCCATATCCTTTTCATGAAATTTTCCATAACCAAATCGAAAAGTGGCTGCCCTATGTCCTCGATAGCCTCACGAATTTTATCTTTGAGGTCTTGAATCGACGCTGGGCTGTTGGCGTAGACCTCATCTTTCACGTGGCCCCAAAGGAAGAAGTCGCAAGGTGTTAAATCACAAGATCTCCGTGGCCAATTGTGATCACCTCTTCGAGAGATAACCGTCTTGTTGAAAGTAAACGTTGTCCAGATCAATACCATCCAACTCCGACCATAAAAAAATCATTAATCATTGACGACCAAAAAATGCTTTAGTTTTGCGAACTGTGACTGCAAGATTTTCACCATTTTCGTAGTGAATTTTAATAATTTCAATGCGTTGTTGAAGCGTGTATCGTTCCATTTTTAGTAATGGCGTATTTTCTACTTGTCAAATGTCAAAGAATAAAAGCTACAAAAGTGACAGCTACCGAAATAGCGGTTCATTCACAATAACACCTCTTATTGGAAAACCCTTTAGTTTCGATGAATGCTGATGAAAATCCTAATTGTGAATCTACAAAACTAGTGTAATGCCCGTCTCAAACATAAACGACTCTACGACTGCCATTTTGCCCTCCCAGCACCTGATATTATCTGCAGCTTTAGCAAACTCAGAACTTACAAATTGCCCACCTATTTTTATTTTTACCTCTTCTTCCTAAGAGCCCCGCTTAAAATATTCCCTTTGGAGCAAATACTAAAAATTTAAAACTCAAATTTGCTAAAGCTTGTCCCTGAATTTATATTTTGTATCGCTTACCAAAGAGGACACCAAAAGTGTATATTATGTCGTATGAAAAAAAAAAACAATATTTACCCACAGCTGGTGGCGAAGGAATTAATTAAAATTCGCCATCGAACTAAGGCGGAAAATCTATCTAATGAAGTTTACCAACACTATTGTTTAGGAAACGTGATTGGGCCACACCATAATGATGATGATGATGATACAGTTGCCGATGTCGTCGTCCCTCATCATCTTTTTCATCCTCCTTCTGTCTATGTTGACAGCTCGTCACATTTTTTTTTGCTCGGTTTTCCTCTATTGTCCAACTTGGTTGTTCATTCACTGTTCAACAACTGCACCAACACGATGCATTGTCTCGTTCGCTCGTATATATAGTTGAAAAGTTAATTTTCACACGGGCACAGCAATCATCATGTGTCGTCCTTAATTTTTCGAACGCTCTCCGATACGGATGCCGAGGACTCGGACTCGGAATCGGACTCGGACTCAGGCTCCCTATAAATATATATCCTTTTGTGCAATCAGACAAAAGAAAAACTGCAACCAAAACAACAATGACAAAAATACAAAAATAAAAATACATTTTATCACTTTTTGGCAAGCAATGTCCTTGTGCTGGAGCAGAAATCGCTCGGTCTGAGGCTGGGGCTGCTGCATTGGGAAACAGTCGCCCCCTATTTGAATTTACAACTGCATGTTTCCGTATTTCATTCGTATTTATTTACAACATCGAAACTGCGAAATAAATACCATAATTACACACAATTAAATGGCATGATTTACAGTAAACAATTAAAATTGTCTCTTGGTACAATGTACCCAACAAGAACAAAACATCATCCCGGCCTTGTGTGAGCTGTGTGGTGCCTTCTGGCCACCCCTTCTTTGGTTTTTTGTTGTTGTTTTTTTTTTCCGAGGAGTAACAAAGTCGTTTGCGCTTGCCTTAATTCCAAATTTACAACTGTACGGCATCGTACTTGTGTAAAAGTATGCCTCGCTCTCGTAGCTCGTAGCTCGAATCTCGTATTGTTGGCCAAAAAGTACTAAGGTGTATACGCGGTGGAAGGAGCCCCACAACAAAGACAAACGGGCGAAGAAAACTTGGCACTTTGGTCTCTGGTGCGCTGCTTTATGAGCGAAATTTAAATGGAATTTTTGGATTTTCCTGCGGAGCGGAGAAACAGGAATAAGTTTCAACACAAAAGCAGGGATGCAGGCCAAAATGCATTTTACACACTCTTACCAAAAAGTACGTAGGTACAAATAAAATAAAATAAAATAAAAAAAAATAAACAATTCCCCACCAATAGAAAATCATCGATAGCCTCTTGAAGGAATACTTTCGCTATTTGGCGGTTAAATCTATTCATTGTTCACAAAGGAGCGTATGGTAGTACATGGTACACGAACAGATTTTATGTTTATTCCGAATTTGGTCGAGAAACATTTCTGAAAGTGTTCGTACACTGTGGCGTATGTGGGACTTTTTTGAAGAACTTTTGTTTGCCTCCCCAACCAAGTAAGGTTTGTGTGCAGATGCAGGTTATTCGTTTATAAATGAGTATTTCAAGTGGTTAAAGTGGAGTTTGCATATGGTTGGAGTAGTATATGTATATTGTGCCAAATCTCTGGAGCAGGAAATGGACGAGTGTTCTTTTTCGATAGTGCATACGTTCACATATAAATGTATGTAAGCCAAAAAGTTGTAGGCACATTTAGAGACCATGTGTAAAGTGAGCCATCAATGGTGCATACAGATATAGGTACTCTTACAGGTACCTAGTCTACAGTCAACGTTCCTGATCTTTACGGTCTGAAGGGTGTACTACAAATGGCCCTTGGTCTTTTACCTAACAATGTTTCTCTTGATAAGAACTAGTCTGTCTAATTTAAGTCTTACCTTACAGTGTAACCTATACAAACTAACCCAGTCTAACCTTAGACTGAAAGCAATGTAAGGATATGCAGCTAACAAGTGAATTTAAATATCATGGAGCCTAGGTACAGGTTGATACTTTCTCCCAGATTAAGACCAGTCAGTTGCTAAATAAAGAAGATGGTCTACGAAAGAGTTTGCACGGTCAGGAAGAAGACCAAGAGGTCTCAAGGGAGCTAAACTTGAAAAGAAATCAGATATTTCTACACAACAGGGTTAAGGGGGTAGGCGATGATATCACACTTGACAGCAGGCAATCTGAAAGTAAATCTTGGAAGCTGTTTTGTGAATTTCTATTCACGACTGCGCGAAATGACACGACAGTCGACAGCGTTATCGGCTTTATCAGACCGTTGGTAGGAAGCAAACCAATGGCTTAGATACCTAATGAGCATTTTGATAAGAAACAAAAAATAGCAAAAATAGGTATACTTCGAGTATAACTTCACATGGAAGAAACTGTTTTGGGCTGTAGTAAGGCTTCCCTTTGTTCAAAACGCCTGGCCCCTCACATCTGCGAGCTTCTCTGCAAAAGGCTAGATACAAGTTTGAAAACAGGATCAGGGCAAACTGTTTAAGACTATGTTACTATGGCATGGAGGGAAGTCCTGGTTTATTTTAATACCCCAAACTAGGTTAACCAGGCTACACTTCAGCGAAGTCTTTCTTCATTCCAAGACACTTGAAAGCCTTTTTGACATTCACTTACAAAGCAGGGGTTGCATCGAGTATTCAAAGCTAATCACGAATTTTGAAAAACAGTCAAACTTCTTTATGTTCTGTTCTGTGAATTTACAATCATTTAAAGTATGTTATAACATACTTTAGCCGTCTGCCGTTTTAAACTTTAGATACATTAAGATTATTAAAATAAAAAAATAAAAAAGAGAGAATACAGTTATTACAAATTAATTTTGAATCTAAGCTCTTAACATAACAAATTAAACAATGTAATAGTAAAGAAGAATTTACTTCAAGTGTGCTATGACCTTAACTGAAAGAAAACAAATTTTAGGTTTACAAAAATGGAATATACATATTATTATTGAAAAGAAAAGGATTGCAATTAAATAGAAAATAGGATAGAGAAGTTGCATCTGTATGAAAATGGGCTTTTAGTTTAGCTAAAACAAAAATTTAAAAAGCGAAAACAAGATCTAAATTGTTATACCTGGGCTTTTAGTTTGGCTAAAACAAAAATAAAACGAGATTTACAGTGCTGCAAAAGAATTTCATAGCATGAACGACAAATATATTAAGCAATCTCCACCTCCATTAAGAATTTGAGCACTTTCTTCAAACGAAAACAGTCAAACTTCTTTATAACGAACTTTCAAGGGAACAAAAAATACTTCGTGCTTTTGTGCTTTTTTTTTTAGCCCTGTATATATTCCTTTATATTTTCAAAGAAAATTGCTACAAAAAAGAACTCATGGTAAAGAAATTTATATCTTTTTATTTTTTTCGTTGAAAACATATCAATTTTCGATTGCACATGAACAGTTTTCTCTTTGTTATTTTTTTGTGGGTTCTGTTTGAACTTGCTTCGGCAAACTTTAAAATGTTTACTTCATTCTTTAAAATGAAACACAACATTTTTCTGAAAATTTTTGCTTTTGGGGCAAAAAAATTAGTTCGTCATAAGAAAAATTCCGCTATAGAGAATTTCGTTGTAAGTACCTAATTCATGGGATATTTTTGAAGGCGATGGGGAACCAAATGAAATTCGATATAGAGAGAATTACGTTATAAGGAATTTCGTTATATAGAAAGGCTGCCTATTTGAGCAATGAATACAATGTCAGCAGAGAAGAAAGATGAACAGATGTGAAACAGTTCCCATTCATCTTTTAGAATTGTGAAAGAAGAAAGTTTAGCCATAAATAAAAACATTAAATACATATATCAAAATAAAAATTAATTTTAGTTTAAAAACAAAAATAAAAAAGTTAATTATGAGGAGTATAAAAACAGACTTGTTTATGCGTTTTTTAAAAAAAAAACTTTAATGGCGGGAAAAAATCGTTCGGGTTGGGGTCAGAATTCTTTTTACAAAAAACTGCTTTCAAAATTCCAAACTTTTTTTTATTGCTTACAGAATTTTGTAAAACAGGTAGAAAGAGCATTCAGTTTTTTAATTTGTATTTTTTTTCAATTTGTTCTTTTAAATTTAACTCTTCATAATATTTATTTTTTTCAATAGATTTTTTTTTATACTATTTCTTTTTTCATATATTGTTTCTTTTTAATTTAAATTTTATTTCTATTTTTTAGCTTTTAAATTTTAATATTTAGTAGATTTAAAATTTATTTTTTAATGTCTATATTAGTTTTTTTTTTTTTGGAAAAAGCAGAACAAGCACAATTTTGTTGCTGCATTTTTTGAAGCAGAACTAAAAATAATCAAAATTTCGTAAAGCAGAATTTTTGTGTGAGTAGGCAGAATTTTGCAGAGAAGAATTTTAACAGCAGAATTCCGACCCGCTCCCAATTTTGTTCTTCTTTCCGAACAGTTCATCTTATAGAACAGTTTTCGAAATTTTACTGTATGTCGTAGTATTACCAATAAAAAGGAGTAGAGCTCCCTCTAATTTAAATAAAAAAATTTGCGGTGGGTTGGTTGATTCTTTCAATGGTAATAAACCCAGCACTACGACCTAAGTAGGTCTTTTGTAGTCCCCTCGGAATCACTCTGCCTAGTGTTTGATTTCGTCATGCTGTATAAATCAAAATCCCCAAGGTACCTCACTATTGTCGTTGATGAGTCCTTAATTTTTTGAGGCTTTCATAAGCTTCTGTTGAAGTGTCTTCCTTCTCTATTAACAAGGACCTTCCCTGGTGAATCTGGCTCAATGTTTATGTCATGAAAGCTGCCGTGAAGTTTATTTTTCAAAAATATAAGCGGGTCTTTCAAGCTGAAATGAATATGCTTTGCTTGTGACAATGCACTTTGTTCTGAAGTGGGTCTTTCAAGCTGAAAACGATTTGCTTTTCTTTTTTGTGACTAAGCTCTCTGTTGTGAAGAGCATGTGGAAGGGCTTACTGCCTGTGCCTATTCTGAAACCTTTTAAGTCCCTTATCGCCTGTAATATGCCGAGAGCCCACGAACATATTTATTTCCGTCGGGTGGCTTGGTTCACTTGGTTTTATCTGTGTTCGACTTCTCTCCGTCATCATGGACTGTAAGATCTTTGAAGATCTAGTTTGCCTAGATATATGTTAGTAGTCTGGGGCATTATTATTGACTGGGGGCGATAAGAGACTGCAGGTGACCTACGATGGTCCTTACACGCTACCACGCTTCTGCTTCATATGACACAATAGTGACACAATTAACTGAGATGTATTGAGGAAAACTGATCATTCACTATCTTTTTAATCCTTATTTCTATCACTGCAAGAGGTAAGTACTTTCAGCCTATGAATAGAAAGTTGAAAACGGAATGTTATGAGGGAAATAGCAGCAGCAATGTAGGATCACTGAAAAAGGAGTTTAAGTTTAAGGGAAAAAGTTGAAATGTCGCTAATAAATTTTACTTTAATCGCAATCTGTTTGATTTCAGCCCTCTTCAACAATATCGTAGTTTTGGGTTGTTTCAAGATTGGTTAGGTAAAGAGATGATGAGATAATGAGGTCTCATACGACACTAGGTATCATAAGGGTCCATCGCTAGTTACATCACCACATTTTTCATTCTTGCATCTTCCGAACTAGTTAGACGACTGCAATTGAGACTAAAGCACCGTATTACGCCTGAGAATCCGAACGTTTTGGGTGAAAAGTTTTAACGTGGTATGGTAACCAATTCATATACCCACAAACAGTCGAACAATTTAAGTATAAATGTGCACGTATTTCAGAAAAAATGTTTTGCAAGTATACCACTCGCCGACAACCCACATCAGCTCTGCTCTAGTTCGGCTTTCTTATACCGTAAAAAAAAAAATCAATATCTCACACTACACAAATTCATCCGATAACTGGTGGCATAAGCTGTAAATAATAATAACTCACTCGTGAAATGCTGGATATACCATTCAGACAGTTTTCAATCTGGATTACTCATTTATCCGCACCTACCGTCACCTCTTTCGCAAGTCCTTTCATCGAAACGAAGTCAAGCATCTGCAAATCATGCGTGCTTAAATCGCAGCGTGTGTGTCTGTTGGTGTGTTTGCGTAGTTTGCATTCCACACAATGCTAGGCACTCGGTCTCAATAAGGAAAGAGAGAGAGAAAAACACAAAAAGAATCTGCTAATAGTCCTTCGTGTGCAGAGGTTGTGCCATGCCTAGGTAGTTGCATTCCAAAAGTGCTGCTCACAATAGAACACATTCATGGTGCTCGCTCAAAGTTTATTGTGTTCCGTAATTTTATTTACCACTCACTTTGAAAAGCGACAAAACTTTATTCGCAAAAGTTTGAGAAAAAAATCCAACCGTAGCGTAGCAATATATACAAAAGAATCCAGCTCAAGTTGGTCGCATTTTGCTGTTCCCCCGCGTCCAAACGATAGGATAGCGCACTCTGCAATCCAATCCCATGCTGTGTTTTCTTTGCATGTTGCCAAGGATGCATGTAGACATCTAATCCTTTCAAATCAAATTACGAACACCGAACGTGTTCGTTTCTTTATGTGTGCGAGGGTGCTTTTAATTTGTTTCTTACACCGTCTTCCCCTCCCCCACCGCCGATAGAACCTTATTTTCTTTCTTCTTTTGTTCGTGTTATTAGTTTTGCGTTTGTTGTTGTCGTCCTCGCCGTCGTTATCCTTTCTGAATTCGTATATGGTGCTAAATTTAGATTTAAAAAAAAAATGCATGCACGCAAAGGAGATTCCTTTTGAAGCTTTCGGATCTTTTGTTGGGGATAACGATGCGACTTGATTAACAGGATCAGAAGCATCATCATCATCAGAGGAGTCCTCGGTGCACTCACCGAAGTACTTATGTCCTTCATTTAGCAATTCGCGCGTCTCTATTGGTTCTTCGTCGTCGTCGTTGTCGTCGTCATCATATCTTTGTGTGTCACCGAGCTGAGAGACAAATCCCATAAATCGGATTTGTGTGAAGGTGTGAAAGCAGTAGCATGAGCTGGATGGGCGACTATACACCAGCTATAGTGGGAAAAAGAATGATGACTTTGTTAAAGGATCTTCCTTTGCACCTTTTTTTAGCTTCGTGCGAATTTCCTTTGTCATATAAAAGAGGCCATATGCAACGCAATTTCAATGAAATATAGGAAGTCGTCGCTGGTAGCCTGGGGCTATGCGACATTTGCAGCAGGATGAGACGAAACTGTATGTTTGCTTGGGAGAAAATTAAATTTCTGCAGTTTGTCTCATGAATTATTGTGTTTACTTTTGAAATGAATTAATAAACAAACCCACAGACAAATTGCTCTCGATGGGCTTTATAGCATTGTCTGGCGAGGGACACAAGTTACAACTATTGCAGTAGGTATCTGTGACTCACGAATCCGCAGGAAAGTTACCTCGCCAATAGATTTGACAGCCTTCTTTGTGTGTGTGTGTGTCCTTGAAGTGCGAAGTAAGTTGACGTTCGCAAGTAGACAAAGTTCTTTATAAAATTGTTATCAGTTTATATGACTTGAAGAGCCTTTTTTCTGTTAGGATCCACGATTTTTGTTTGTACTCTGTTGAAGACTTTTCTGGAGAACGGCCCTTTTTATTTTTAGCAGACAACTGAAATACTCACCGAGGCCGGTTTTTTTTCTTTTCACTCTGACCCGAGACGCACGATTACCGCCAGTCCATTCGCAATCATTTTGCAATGAGAGGCAGCTGTGAGCTGGCACCTACAACTGGTTGATTTGAAAGCGATTTGAATTGAAAAATTGGTCCATAGACAACCGCCACTGACATCTATCATCTTCCAAAATACTTCAAACGCGCATATCTCCTCAATGAGATTGAAAGAAATAAAAACTAAATACTGTTCCATGTTACGTCCTATGTTTTCCGAAGATTTTCCACGGATTGGGAGAAATTTTGTCGTAATGTTTGCAAAAATCCGCATCCAAACAGCCAAACTTTACTATTTTGATATATGAACGGTTTTGCGTCACTGAAAAATGCACAAATCTCTATCAATCATCAGACACATCTTCTTGTCTTGGAAGAATGTTCTCTTTGGTGTAAAAATATTTTTATTTTTTTTTAATAATAAACACTTCTTATACACACTTTAAACTGCTTGGCCAGCCTCGATCAGTTCTAAGTTCAACCAGGGTTGACACTGTTTTAGTTCGATAGTCAAATTTTAAATTTTTTGCAGACCAAAATCGGAGCCAACAGAGTAGCCCAATCACAAAATTTTTGTTTTTAACTGTGTGTGTCCTTGAAGTGCGAAGTAAGTTGACGTTCGCAAGTAGACAAAGTTCTTTATAAAATTGTTATCAGTTTAAATGACTTGAAGAGCCTTTTTTCTGTTAGGATCCTCCGGAAAACAGAAATTGCACCTGAAGGATTTTGTCACATCTTTCAAAAATGACTGACACACATTGGGAAGTACAGCTGTCCTAAAAAAGCTGCTCGATTCAGCCGAAAGACCTACGCATAAAATTGTAGGTCCATTTCATTCATCCCAAAAATAAAAACTCATGCAGAACGAATGGTTGTGAGAAGGTATGCCTAGGGTAACTATATGGGACTGTGGCGTCAACTATTTGTTTTAATTTTGACAAGACAAGGCATGTTGAAATTTCTTTGCTGAAATTCATCTTCATTTCGCTATCGTTAACGGAACGCCAAGGAAAATTGAAGCCCATTGATCAATCATATTTAAAAAGAAATTTAAGGCATTCCTCATTTCAAGTTCGTGCGATTTTCGTTCAGATTTAGAGACTCAATTCGCCGGTCTCCTCAACCTTCATCCAATAAATCACTTACTCTTCCTCCCCTATCTTTTTGGATAGAATATATTTGAAAAAAAAATAAATACGCATATTGCATTTATTCTTGTCCACGACACCGAATCGAAATGTGGCAGCCAAGCTTTCATTATTTTTGAAATATGTTTGTTTTCAGGAGTAGCGCTCAATTTTTTCCTAACCCTAAGATGTCAGCTGTCAAAAGTTTTTTTTGGCTGTCAACACTTACCGTACTAAAAGCGGCAAATTCGAATACTTCGAATTTTTAAACAGGCGGCGTTCCACTCGACCTTAGAAAGGTCTTGACAATTGAAATAAAATCACAACGTATACAAAAAACTTTACCGCATGTGTAGATTTGAAAATCTTAAGCATATCTCCGCAATTTTGGCCAATTTATTTTTTTGTTCCAATATGGATTGTCATTAACACACATGACGAGTATGGAAAGAGTGTCGGTGACAAATGACTCTAAACTTCGCGGTCGTAGTGTTCGCCCAGTTGTTGTAGGACGACCAAGTGACAACACCACCGAAACAATTAAGAACAATCGTTCTTTAGGAGTTTAAAGATTCATATCTTGTTGACGTGTATTTTGTATCGTTTACTTTACAAATTTGAAAGTAGAATTGACATTTGCCGCCATTAAATTACTTTTGTGTCACCTTGTATATTGTGAATTGCCGACTTGAAGCAGTTCAACTAAACTTTAATTGAACGGACAGAAAGGAAGTATCTTATCCACTGAAGAAAAGTGTTTTTGACAGTGTAAAGTACACCTCTTCAGTATAATGGCAGATACTGGATGTACCATCTGAACCAGCGGATTAGTAAATTTAGTACTCCTTCAATTGAGCAAGTAAGAAAATGTATTTTTAGAGAAGATTTTCTTGGGCGTTGGCTTGTTTTGCGATTGATACTGATGACATGTGGGAGTTCCAAGTAATTTCGAGAACGTCTAAAATTATTTACTACAATTGAAACAATGGAATAATTTCTGTCGCAACTTTTAGTCTTGGTAAAACTTTTCACTTCGAAGCTGCGAGTTGATCGCAGCTTACGTTGTTTCTTAACCTTAATTTTAACTGAATACAGCCAGCTCGAAGAAGCACTGCAGGAAATGAAATACTTTCGATTCCATAGCGATTTTCAAGTGCATTCGTGTTTTTTTTTGTGCAGCTAAGTGGTTTGCAACTTGGATACATTTCAAGTCTGGTTGATGTCTGCACTAATTAATGTTTATTTATTTTTTGTATAATGAAACATTTTTGCTGTAAGTCTACATATGCCTAAGTTCGTTTTGACCTCGAACACCTCATCAAGGACCACCATAAACCAAACGGCCCTGTGTCACAAAGTTTTACAGCCCTTCTCATGCAAACTGTTACAAAACTTCAATTAAAATGGCTAAGCCAACCAATTTGATGCCATATACACAGAATTGTCAAACCAACGCATTCCCTCTTCGTTCGGTAAATTATTGCAAAATCAGTGCAGCACATTTTCCGACTAATTTCGAGAAACTAACTTTGAGACCAAATAAAACGAATCCCAATATTTAAAGTCAACGAAGAAACTTTCTCATTGAAATATGACCTCTCAGCAGACCATTCTAATCATTTCATCCCGCACATAATTCATTCGCGCGCTACACTCTTGTGCAGCGTCTCCCTTCTTCGTCTCACATCCACACAGAGCTGTACACCATATAATCTATTCCGATACCCGAACCCGAAGCCGAACCGTGTCCATTTCGCTTCGCACTCCCTCTCACATCTTCGTAACGAAAAATTATAATTTCGTGGCGCCTTTTTATGTGGTCGTGGTTGTGTGGTGTGGTGTATATGGGTCTCTCGATGTCGCTAAACTTTGTCCATTTGCATTAGGTCTCTCTGCCACTTGCCACCACCTCCATCGCTCTCTGGAGCTGCTGCTGCATGAATTTAACTGAAATTTATGAACTTGCAGGATTCGAGGCAAATAAATTTCGGTCAATTGCGTATATGCGCAATGTTGCAACAGAAGGGGTCGGCCGGTATCGGTGTCGCTTGTGGTGTTGGGGCAGGGGCATCCATCGCTCCGGCAAGAAGAAAAAGAACCTCACTCGTTAAAGTATGCTAAAACGTCGCCCCACAGACCATAAGTGAACACTCAAACAACACAAGCTACTGCCGATACACCCAACTGACAAAGTTGACATTTAGGGTATTTTTATGACATTGCTTAAAAGTGTCATGTTGTTAAGACCGGAACCGGATGCTATTTGTGTTACGTTTCCCAACGTACGATTTGTGGAGTATCCAAGCTGGTAAATTTGCCTCCCCAACTCGTTCTCTTCTGTGTGATGGTGTGGGTAGTCGAGGGGCTCACTCTTTTGGACATTTTCGTAAGACGTGTAAAAGTGACTTCAAAGCCTTACACTTAATTCGGTCATTGAAGGGTCCTTGACGCCAGTTCGCCTTTACCACTCGGTACTGTGCTTCTCTCTCATCGTACACCGTCTATATTTTAGGACTATTCGGATGGATGAAGTGTATGTGTAGTTTGGGTTTAAGCTAAGGTCTACAATATATTTTATTTAACGTCCTTCCGGCGGGCATTATTTGCAACCGTTGTTATGCTCCTTGCCTCTCACATTTAGCACATTTAGCGCATTTAGGATTTAGCAATTGGCTGAAGTGTTTCGATGATGATGGTGTTGGTGGACATATTGGAAGCTATTTATACAACAGTTTTAATGGTTCGAGGAATTTTAAATTCTCATGCGGTTAGGTTCGGTTGCTATTTTTACACGGAAAACAAGAGCTCGGTGGTGGTGTTTTGTTTTATTTTTGTTGTCTTCATACGAGCTACGTAGGCTCTATACATGATAGTGTGACGTGGGTAAATCATTTTGTCGGCAACCAATGTAGGATACGATACCGCAAACTTGCAACGAAAGGCATTGAGAGATTAAAATGAATGTTAATGTAGCCATTTAGGCTCTTTAACATGGCATACAGTTCCTGAGTGCCGCATTGTGTGAGAAAAGTAGTCGTTAACAAACTGATTGACCCCTACAAGTGCGGTGCAGATGCAAATAATTCACACTACGACGGATCCTCGAGAAACTACAAAAGGCCAGATCGATACACTTAGAAAAAATACAGTGGGCCAACAATTTGTTTGGTACGCAAATATCAAGATTTTTGATTTAACAACGCAAGTGTTGGCAATGATAGGCGTGTTTTTTTTTTTAGCTCCGGTCTCAGCAAAGCAAAATAAAGTAGGACTTTCAGCGCGCAATTACAATAACTACTGTGAGTCCTCGAAGTGTCAAGTAGAGCGTAGTTGTTGTAGTTGCGTGCTGAAAATCATATTTTAGGTACATACTTTGCTTTGCTGAGATCGAAGCTCAAAAAAAACAGGCAATAGTTGTGAAGAGTATATTATTTTTACGCTGAGTGACTTGATTCTTGGAAATTTAAAAACGAGTTTTTGTTGTCAATACTAATAGTTAAAGGAAGAACTTTTAGCTTACAATTTTTGAAAAACTCAATATTGTTCGGTTAACGATCTTTTTTTTTTTTTTGACTGTACTCATCGTCTTTTTATCTTTCCGCATGACAGCATTTATAAAGACGAAATAAGGGATGTCCCAAAAGTTATGCAGAATTTACACTTGCCGCCCCCCATCCATAGCACCGAACTTGACGAGTTGTGGGGGCTGAGTAATGGTAAAGACTCTCGAGAATCTCTCCAGAGGAACCGTGAAACCAAAGGGTGCACTCCCGTCCTTCCCTTCTTGTCCCACTCCACTCCTTCCAAAGCACTCCTAGCTCTATTCCTTATCCCATCCTACTTCCGCCTGGGCTGGATAAAGGCGTCATACGACCCGTGCCGAGTATCAACCTGGCTGGGGGCCCAGTTTCAAAAATAGCTCAAGTCGTAAACGGAGTATCCGGATACCTGGCGACCTCCGGATTAGCCAGCCTTATCTGTGTAATGCGGATCTCTGCACAGATGGACCTCTCTTCTCCGCTACTCGTGGGTCGTAATGAATAAAAAATTAAAAAAACAAAAACAAAAACAAAAAACTTCAAGTCTTATTACCAAGACCAAAATTCTTTGGGCCATAAAAAGCTTTAAGCCATTTAAGTCTCCTGGACCAGATGGTATAATACCGGCCGAACTTCAGAGGAACGTTGACCTAATCCTTCCTTGGGTAACTGTAATTTTCAAAAGTTGCCTGGATTTGGCTCATATTCCCAAGTTATGGACAGAAGTTAATGTGGTTTTTATACCCAAGGCTGGTAAAAGCACACATGTAAACCCCAAAGATCTCAGACCCATTACTTTGTCTTCATTTCTACTATTAAAAACCTTAGAGAAACTGATTGACATACACATACGTTGCAGTGTCAACTCAAATCTTCTGTCAGCTTCTCAACACGCGTATAGTAAAGGGAAATCGGTTGAAACGGCCCTTCACTCACTTGTATCTTCCATTGAAAAATCACTCGATTGCAAAGAATTCACATTGGTTGCTTTCCTGGATATTGAGGGAGCGTTCAACAACGTCGAAGCAGGGGCAATTCTCGGCGCACTGACGGGCCTTGGAATTGAAAAATCGATTGGCGAGTTGGTGGGCCAGTTGCTCACTAACAGGTTCATCAACTCAAAGCTGGGCGAGGCCTCGGCTCGGAGGTTCGTCAGTAGGGGTACGCCTCAAGGTGGCGTAATCTCACCTCTTCTTTGGAACCTAGTGGTGAATGAACTACTACTAATACTGGAAGGGGAAGGTTGCAAGGTAATTGCCTATGCAGATGACGTTGCTATCGCTGTCTCAGGAAAATACCTCAATACACTCAGGGATCTCTTGCAGAATGCCCTCTCTAAGCTCTCTAAATGGACCAATAAATGTGGTCTGGCGGTCAATCCTCAGAAAACTGAGTTAGTCCTCTTTACAAGGAAATACAAAATCCCAACATTTGTACCCCCTAAACTAAACGGCACCCCTCTGGTGCTCACTAACACGGCTAGTTACTTGGGCCTCGTTTTAGATAGCAAACTGAGCTGGAAACCCAATATTCTGCGGAGAGTTCAGAAAGCCACCACGGCCCTGTACTGCTGTAAAAAAGCCATTGGAAGCAGATGGGGGCTTCAGCCTCGAATTACACATTGGATATATGTGTCCGTTATCAGACCTATACTTACGTATGGCGTTCTCGTGTGGTGGACTGCCCTTGAGAAGGCCGTCTACTACAATCACCTCAGCCGTGTTCAAAGAACGGCATGCGTATTCATTAGTGGAGCCCTTAGGACCACTCCAACAGCGGCCATGGAAGTAATGTTCCACCTGCTACCGCTAGACATATATTGCAAACAAGTGGCAGCAAACGCAGCCACTCGGATAAACGCAATTCGTTTGTGGACCAGCCGGCAAACTGGTCACTCATCTATTCTAGATACATTAGAATGCATTCCAAAAGAAACTGACTACACCCTTCCTCAGTTTCAATTCGATAAGAATTTCGAAACCTACATACCCTCCCGGAGTGACTGGGAGAATGATGTAGTGCCTCGTAAGGAGTCAGTCTGCTTCTATACAGACGGGTCCAAAACTGAAACAGGAGTTGGGGGGGTGTCTTCTCTTTTGAACTAGATTGCAAAATCTCATTCAGCCTTCCTAATCACTGTAGTGTATTCCAGGCGGAAATCATGGCGATTAAAGAGGCCTTGTCGTGGCTTCGGTATAATGTAATATCTGTAAAGGATATCACCATCTTTACCGACAGTCAAGCCGCGATTAAATCCCTGGATTCTGTCATCTTCAATTCCACAACTGTCCTCAATTGCCGATTATCTCTTAACGAGATGGCGAAACAATTCAAAATTCACCTTATTTGGGTGCCGGGTCATAGAGACATTCCAGGGAATTGTATGGCCGACGAACTCGCCAGACAAGGCACTACTATGTCGATTCTACCGGAAAAGGAGAATCTCTACATACCTCTTGCTACATGCAAGCTCCTAATTAAGCAAAACGCTATTAGCGCTACGCCACACCTCGAAACAGATCTGGCCTCAGCTGGATCTCAAGCGCTCAAAAAATCTTACTTCACTGAATAGACCCTTGGTAAACACTTTAGTAGGTGTCATCACGGGACACTGCATCATAGGGAGACATGCTCTCAGGTTGGGTCTCCCCTCAAATGATTTCTTTAGAACCTGTATGGACGAGGAGGAGGAGGAGACTATTCTTCACCTTCTCTGCACGTGTCCAGCACTGTCCTTCCGCAGAAAACTACACCTCGGAGAATACTTCTTCGACAATCTCAGCGAACTCGCGAACATAGGAATCAACTGCCTCCAACGCTTCATTCTAAGCTCCGGCTGGTTCAACGGGTAGTCTATGAGAGCACCGATCCTGTGGTATCACAATGGGCCTACTCTGGCCTAAGTGAGGTTGCACTTGAGGCGGCCTGCCACTCTAACCTAACCTAACCTAACACTTGCCGCCAATTTTGTGCGGTAAGCAAAAAGTTAGGGAACGCTTTTGTAATAAAAAAAAGAAGTAAATTGTAAAAATTTTATGAACTTTTCTTCTTTTTTCATAACAACAACTAACAATACGACTCATCATTACTACGTACGTGCTGACAGTGACATCCAAAGGCGTAAATTTTGCGCGCACAAGAACGAGTTGACAGATTGCATTGAAAAGAAATCTACACGTTGATCCATGTTTTTCGAAGAAACCCACTCGAATTCGGTGAGTAATTTTAATGTTATTGATGAACAAATGAACAAACGGTTTTATTTATCTATCAATCAAAATCAATCTTACTACTACTTGGGGATCTCGATTCTGTGAAAGTTCTTTTGATTGGTTTTATAAGAAATTGTTAGAGCTGACAGATTCTCAACAGAAGAGAAATGTTTTCCTCTCACGACTTCGCTCTACTTTTTTTTATAAATTTTTTTTTTAAGAAACCGCTTTGAGTGGGTATAGAGGTGGTAAGGTACAAATTGAGTTTCAACCGTTCAAACCGGTTTTATAAGAAATTGTTAGAGCTGGCAGAAGATTCTCAACAGAAGAGAAAAGTTTTCCTCTCACGACTTCGCTCTACTTTTTTTTATAAATTTTTTTTTTAAGAAACCGCTTTGAGTGGGTATAGAGGTGGTAAGGTACAAATTGAGTTTCAACCGTTCAAACCGGTTTTATAAGAAATTGTTAGAGCTGGCAGATTCTCAACAGAAGAGAAAAGTTTTCCTCTCACGACTTCGCTCTACTTTTTTTTATAAATTTTTGTTTAAAGAAACTGCTTTGAGTGAGTATAGAGGTGGCAAGGTACCTTTAAAAAAAAAAAATTTGTTTCAAACCGTCTGATAGGCAGCAAACCAGGAACGTACCTTCATCATGACCAAGCCCGATGCAGTCCAACGTGGATCGGTGGACAAGATCATAGACCGTTTCGAGCAGAAGGGTTTTAAATTGGGCTTTAGATTTAACGTCTTTTTGAGGAAGCTTGTCTTGTCTAAAAATAAATAAATAGTTGCCGCAACAGGTCTGTAGGGACCCTAGGCCTAGCTTCTCACAACTATTCGTTTCGTGTGAATTTTTAATTTTTGGGACGAATGGAAGGGATCTACAATTTTATCTCGGGCCCCTCGCTTAGTAGTCCAACACACTAACCACTAAGAAACTGCGCTTGTCTTGTCTGCTCGCCGATTTTTCACCGGTTTGCTTAATTTCATGAGCTCTGTGTCTAAAGCGCACGCAACATTCTCCACGGTTCCGATGCTGATGCTGCCAACAAGAAAATAGTTTTGCGGTTCAATGAGAGCGAATTAATCTCCTCAACTCCAACTGGTTGTACGAAAAAAATGCAGCGCTACTGTAACGGCTTCGTCATTCTTGGTATTGTAAGCGGAAATTTATAAAACATTATCAACTTTCTTAACACGAAATTACGATAGACTATTCAAAATAATAAGACTTGGTCCGCGATATTAATAATCATTTTAAATTTCCAGGCTAAATTTTTCGAACTCACAATGGCGAGAAAGCTAAAAATGATTATTAGTTAAGGCCCAGTGACAAAAAGTCATTTTAAATAAAATAAAGGGTGATTTTTTAGCTGGTTTGGTTTTGGCAACACTGGTTTTGACAGCTGACGTGTGTTTAGTACCTTGTGTCACTGTCAAACAGCTTCAGTTTGGTTTGCAATTTAACCATGGATCGTCTTACAAATGAACAACGCTTGCAAATTATTGAATTTTACTATCAAAATTCGTGCTCGGTTCGAAATGTTCATCGCGCGCTGCTTCCATTTTATGATCGGCATTCTCGACCTTCTGAGCAGTCTATTCGGAAGATTGTGACCAAATTTCGCACCAAATTTACTTTGTTGGACATTAAACCACCAACACGTTTACGTACTGTGCGTAGTGAAGAAAATATTGCGGCCGTATCAGCTAGTGTGACAGAAGACCGCGAAATGTCGATTCGGCGCCGTTCCCAGCAGTTAGGCCTTTGTTACAGCACTACGTGGAAAATTTTGCGGAAGGATTTGGGCGTAAAGCCTTTTAAGATACAGCTGGTGCAAGAACTAAAGCCAGCCGACCTACCACAACGCCGAATTTTTGGTGAATGGGCTCTTGGAAAGCTGGCCGAGGATCCGCTTTTTTATCGAAAAATTGTGTTCAGCGATGAGGCTCATTTTTGGTTGAATGGGTACGTAAATAAGCAAAATTGCCGCATTTGGAGTGAAGATCAGCCAGAAGCATTGCAACAGCTACCAATGCATCCCGAAAAAGCCACTGTTTGGTGCGGTTTATGGGCCGGCGGCATTATTGGGCCATATTTCTTCAAAGATGATGCGAATCGCAGCGTTACTGTCAATGGTGAACGCTACCGAGCGATGATAACAAACTTTTTTTTGCCCGAAATGGAAGTTCTTGACTTGCATGATATGTGGTTTCAACAAGACGGTGCCACATGCCACACAGCACGCAAAACAATGGCGCAATTGCGAGGCGAGTTTGGTGAACAGTTAATTTCACGTTTCGGGCCGGTCAATTGGCCGCCTAGATCGTGCGATTTGACACCATTAGATTATTTTTTGTGGGGGTATGCCAAGGCTAATGTGTATAGGGACAAGCCCGCTTCGATTGACGCACTGGAAGCCAACATCCATGCATTCATTCGTGAGATACCGGCCGATATGTGTGAAAGAGTATGCCAAAATTGGACTCAGCGGATGGGCTACCTGAGACGCAGCCGCGGTCAACATTTGCATGAAATTATCTTTAAACATTAAATTGCAAGGTTCAAACTATCGATTCAAATAAATATTTCATTCATTTTTTCGAATTTTTTGTGTTTTTTTTTTTAAAAAAAGTTCTAAACCTCTTAAAAAATCACCCTTTATATACGTAGTGACTGATACCTGTCAAACGATGAAATACAGCAGTGTTCACACATAAAAAATCTGAAAATCTTGTTTTTCCCAAATAAAAAATCTTTTTTTCTAGATTTTGCCCAAAATATAAAAAGATCGAAATATAAGTAGTACTTTAAAACTAATACATGAATCACCTAAATATCTATAAAAAAAAACTTTGGTCATAAATTAATGTTCATGGTTTTTGAAATTTTGGAACATATTTGAATTAAATTGACTTAGAATTTCATTGCTTATATCAAGATCATAGAATTTCGGTACATTAAAGTGCAACAAATCCTTTGTAAATATAAAAAGTCCAACAACTGTTTCAGTACCTACTCAATCGATTACGAATTTTTGTTTTATTTAAATTTACACCAGAAAATATTATGGAATGTGGAAGACACAAATTATTGAAAATAAAATCTTTTAAGACTGGGTATGCGAAGTTTCCATAAGCTATTTTTATTCCTAAAACATTTTTCCAAAAACATTTTAAATCAGTTATTTTTTCAAATTTGTTAAAATTCATGTTTCTTCAAGAATTGATGGCAACGTTAGTTGATGAAATTGTGCATGGGCTCTGTTCGACTCACATTATAAAGGGTGATTTTTTAAGAGGTTTAGAACTTTTTTTAAGAAAAAAACACAAACAATTCGAAAAAATGAATGAAATATTTATTTGAATCGATAGTTTGAACCTTGCAATTTAATGTTTAAAGATAATTTCATGCAAATGTTGACCGCGGCTGCGTCTCAGGTAGCCCATCCGCTGAGTCCAATTTTGGCATACTCTTTCACACATATCGGCCGGTATCTCACGAATGAATGCATGGATGTTGGCTTCCAGTGCGTCAATCGAAGCGGGCTTGTCCCTATACACATAAGCCTTGGCATACCCCCACAAAAAATAATCTAATGGTGTCAAATCGCACGATCTAGGCGGCCAATTGACCGGCCCGAAACGTGAAATTAACTGTTCACCAAACTCGCCTCGCAATTGCGCCATTGTTTCGCGTGCTGTGTGGCATGTGGCACCGTCTTGTTGAAACCACATATCATGCAAGTCAAGAACTTCCATTTCGGGCAAAAAAAAGTTTGTTATCATCGCTCGGTAGCGTTCACCATTGACAGTAACGCTGCGATTCGCATCATCTTTGAAGAAATATGGCCCAATAATGCCGCCGGCCCATAAACCGCACCAAACAGTGGCTTTTTCGGGATGCATTGGTAGCTGTTGCAATGCTTCTGGCTGATCTTCACTCCAAATGCGGCAATTTTGCTTATTTACGTACCCATTCAACCAAAAATGAGCCTCATCGCTGAACACAATTTTTCGATAATAAAGCGGATCCTCGGCCAGCTTTCCAAGAGCCCATTCACCAAAAATTCGGCATTGTGGTAGGTCGGCTGGCTTTAGTTCTTGCACCAGCTGTATCTTAAAAGGCTTTACGCCCAAATCCTTCCGCAAAATTTTCCACGTAGTGCTGTAACAAAGGCCTAACTGCTGGGAACGGCGCCGAATCGACATTTCGCGGTCTTCTGTCACACTAGCTGATACGGCGCAATATTTTCTTCACTACGCACAGTAAGTAAACGTGTTGGTGGTTTAATGTCCAACAAAGTAAATTTGGTGCGAAATTTGGTCACAATCTTCCGAATAGACTGCTCAGAAGGTCGAGAATGCCGATCATAAAATGGAAGCAGCGCGCGATGAACATTTCGAACCGAGCACGAATTTTGATAGTAAAATTCAATAATTTGCAAGCGTTGTTCATTTGTAAGACGATCCATGGTTAAATTGCAAACCAAACTGAAGCTGTTTGACAGTGACACAAGGTACTAAACACACGTCAGCTGTCAAAACCAGTGTTGCCAAAACCAAACCAGCTAAAAAATCACCCTTTATTATAATAATGGAATTAATAGGCAACGCTTTTCTTCGATAGAAAAGGTTCTTTTAATTTGTTGGATTCAAAAAGTTCTTGATATCAAAAATCTTGAAGTTTTATGAATTTGATGTAAAAAATCTTGTACATATTTTGGAGCTTAAAAATCTTGAAAAAAAAAAGATATATCTTGTAATCTGGCATCACTGAAATACAGTGCTGAACGTATTTATTCGTAAAATTAAATATTGACAGACCTCTTATGTAGAGCATTTGATTTAATTTGCACATTTTTTTTTTTTTTTTTTACTGCGTTCTCTACTCGTAGTAAGTTTGTGACTACTTTGACAGCTTCTCCCACAGCAAAGACAGCAGTATCCTCTGCAAATGTTGCCACAGTTGTTGCATCACTATTTGGCAAGTCGCTGGTAAATATGAGATATAGAACAGGGCCCAGCACATTGCCTTGTGGTACACCAGCCTGTCATTTGTCAGTTGAAGATGTAAATGAAATCTGTTATGGAAGAGTAAACTAACTTAAGCCAACGTACGACTACACTTTAAATCTGTCGTGGCCATACTTTATTAGAGAAATTCAACGAAATTACTTTTACGAATGTGACATATGAAGCAACAAAAAGGAAAAAAGATGTGGACAAACCTATGAGCCCTAGAAGTCTGCTCAAGCCTTAAAAGAGTCAGCGTGGCAATATGATCGTTTGACAAGCGTCGCTTTCTTCAAAATGACTATGAATGACTATGAAATTTGTGACCATTTTTGACACTTGTTTTTATTTAACTTGACTCGTGTTTTTGTCAAAAAAAGGTATTATATTTCTAAATCAAAGGCTCCCCTAAACCCACTCGATCTTTTTGTAGCGTTGCGAAACCTTCGGCTGTCAAATTTTATTTACATATGTGGGTGCTTACACTCATGCGATCGAATTGATGCGACGACGCGACTATGACTTAAGTTAAGTGAGGCAATTTTCAACTTTCACCGTTGACAGCGTTTTTGTCGTTATTACTCTTGTTGTCCCTCATTAATGTTTTGATTTTACGACCGAGAATCTTAAGGGTAGTCATCCTACTATTTTGCGTTTCGTTTGGTTTAGGTATTGCGTTGATCTAAAACTACAAACCTGTAATTTTACCCATCTTCGAAGGCAGGATATAGATTGGCTTATTCTTCTTTGTCTGACGAAAAGTATCTACCTTTTAACTTTTAGTTTGTTTTTGCAACAAAAAAAATGGACTTGACACTGACGCTTGGTAGGAACTTCTTTGTCAATAATGTAGTTTTTGATCGCCTCTCTAGCTTAGCAAATGCGCAGATTACAAATAAAATTTGACAGTTTGCAACAAAAAGGTTGCTTTTGCGCAAAAAAAAAATAATTCGAATTTGAAGTGGAAACTCTTCCAATTTTGACACCATTATTTTAGGTAAAATTTTTTTTCGAGAGCCTTAGGCTTCCAAAGTGGATAAGCTGTAGTTGATATTTATTCGCAACTTCGCTTGCGGGACTATCTTCGAAAAATCTGGAACCGAATTGGGTTATCCATCAACGAGCGTCGCATATCAAATTTTTTTTTTTGTTTGGAATTTAACATTCCGTCTTAATTTTGTAATTCTCTATCGTTTTTTTATTGAAATTCCCCGAATTCTCAGATTATGCGCTAACCGTTTACGAATCTATTCTCACCTCATGATCGGCTTACGATCGGAGTGTGAATTGACAATCACTGTCATATAAAGAAGGCCGTACAAATAATCAAGGCCAAACACACAGCTATGCCTATTACCTTTCAAGTGCAATTTGAAATTCTTCCCTATACACCAAGCTATCGTTCCCGTCCCGACAATTGATCATGATTTCTAAAAATACCAAATAAGTATCTATTAATACAAAAAACATCGACACTATTGCTCAATGGAGGGCGAAAAGAGAAATACTTTCAAAATGAGAAATACCAATCTAAACCGGTTCTGGTGTTCCGTCACATTGTGTAGCTACACGCAAGTGCGCTTGGATTGGTCTCACAAATACACATCAGCTGTGCCCACCAACACATTGGCGGCGATCGTGTAGGCGCACTCACTCTCTCACTCACACCGACGCGTGGTGACATTGTCGTGCTTTTCAAGTGCATGCTACAAATAAATCATAAAGAAGCGAAACTGCGTCAGTGTGTCAAGTTCGTTTCTAATTGTTAGGTAGGCCGTTGCTGTTGGGGAGTGATCAAGACGGCGGAGATGGGAAGGCTAGGCCAACATACCAACTCCACCAACACGGATCTGCGGTCGTGCGTGGACGACAGTGAGCAACGACAACGAGTAACCAAACGGGTTGTATGATCCATGTGGAGATGGGGACAGGAGATGATCGTATTCGTGGATGGTGGAAGCACGGCCGCCGGCAGCGCATGCCCCATGAATGGAGCTTATTTTTACCCGTTCCTATAGTGTCATACCTTCGCACACACCGCAACGCGACGAGGTGGGAACGTTACAATATGATGGGATATAAGTGGTAGCAAAATGCTATGTGCGCTTGTGTTTGCTCGGGGTAAATGAACTTCCGGTTCCACGTTGGAATTTCCATTCCAATGATCTCTCACCATATTTCTTCTACTTCTTCTTCGTCTTCATGGTCTTCGTGGTATCGTTTCTTTTTGGTCGGTTTGCTTGCCGTGAATGGCGCACACCACAGCACGCGAAATTGTATCTTCCTTCTTCGTCGTCGTCGTCGTTGTCGTCTTTGGGCGGACAGAGAGGGGTCTTTTTTAATTGGAGTTTTGTGGCCCCTCTTCTCGTGCAAGATATTTTTAAACAGCTGTTAGGCAACTTAACGGGAAATCGTACTAAATTAGTTGGAAATTCCACAGAATTTGCCTCTATTTTTATTCTTTTCTTTGCGCTGGAAAATTGTTTTACGATATCGTTAAGTGTTCTTTCGACATTTAATTGCGAGAGAAATTATGCACCGCATTGTTAAACAGTCTGACTCTGAACTGAGCTGCCCATTGGTATGCTTTATGAGGCTTACCGTGAGATAACGATCGCGTCAAAAATCAGTTTAGGAAGGTTGAAAATTTCAAACGTTTTGAAATGTTTTTTTTGTTTAACAACCTCCACAATAAGACGGCAAACTAATTTGTAAAATTGACAACGTGGTCGAAATCATTATCTTGTTAGTTTGACGTTTGCAATCGTAATGGAATGTCATTGAGTAGATTTATAAGAAAGGACAGAGTCGTATAGATCTGTCAATGGCGGTTAATCGCATTGGTGCAAAAAAGATCTAAATGAGGCCAAGGACCCCCAAGGGGAAACAGAACTTAAGTAATAAAGAAGTGGCTAACACGCAGTCTGGTACATTTTGTTGGCCCTTCTTTCCTTCGAGTAAAATATGACAGATGAGGCAGATCGTTAGTGAACCTACAAAACTGTTCTACACTATACCTACGACTTTATGCCGAATCCGATCGACGATTATCCCTTTTGAATGCTTATGTGACGTGCGCAAGAGGTGGGGCAGTGGGAAAATAACTTTGAAGTTTAAGTCTAATCTCCAGAAATTATGTTTTATTTTATGTTGCAAACTTCCTTTGGATGACCAATAGATCAGCGACGGGCAAATATCTTATCCTTGCGGGTAGCAATTCGAATTCTTTTACTACTGCGGTTCAGCGTCGTCTAGTCCATAAAAAACTAACAGTGCAATAACCTCTTTTGAGGCATGAAATTAAGGCTGCGTAGTAAGAGAAAAATATTATATTCGTACAAAAATGTCGAGCTCGAGATGTCAATGAATTCTAAAAATACGATGATAGAGGATCTCGAAGAAGTGGGCCCCGCAATTCTGTCCATCGGTTCATATGCCCCGAAGGCTGTCATCCTCAACCGCTAGACGGACTTGTTTCAACTTCGGAATTGTAGGCTTACAGTTCGGCTCTACTTGTTTTTCTTTCCATGTAAGTCTCAATATAAATGGTACTTCCCATTTAACAGACTTAAGCAAGTTTGATTTTTTCGAAAATCGCCTTACCGATTTTAACAAAAATGAATATAGGGTATAAGGTGGGCTAGGTTAATATGACTGCATGTCCATGTTTTTTCTAAGTATCTCTCTAAACTATCGTACAACTGATTTTTCCAAATAGGCATTTAAAAAAAATATATATTTTAACCAAATTTTCAACCAAAATGCATACTTGCAGTAAAAATGATGTGTTCAAAATTATCGCGTCTTCGTTTTCCATTCGACCGAAATGGTTTTTTTGAAAAGCTGCTCATATCTCTGAAACCCCTTTTTCGTTTTGATTAGAAATGTAGACGGTAGACAAGGGTTACATCCTGAGCAATTTCCTGTACTCAGTTTCTAGCTAAATAGTTAAAAAACAGTAATTTTCGAACCAAACATTGCTATTTTTTACTACATTGTTTTGCATAATTTTACAAGAACAGCTGTAACGAGTTTCACCAAAATACATATTTAGAGTAGCATAAGTATTTTAAATAAGGTCCCGTACTCAAAAAAATGTAAATAGAGGCGTTTTATAAATATTTCTCAAAAACGACTACCAAAATCCCGATATGCATATTCAGAGTTGGTATATTTTTGAATGGATCTATACCCCACTTAAAACAAAAATACGATTTCAACTACGAAAAACTTTTTAAAACAAATATTAGCCACTTCTGGTCTTTTTTTTATACGAATACAAAAATTATACCTCAAAATATGCTGCAACCACTTAGAGCTTAGACGACTGAAGACTTCCACTTTGTTTGCACTTTCATCTTCTTCTTTTTTTTTCAATTTATAAATGGAAATGAAAATTCAAAAATCTCTCGTAAAGGTATCAGTATATGACGAACTTTACTGCCAACCATAGGCACCTGAGACCCCTACAAGACGACAAATTTCTTTTAGTCAGCTGACATTTTTTGAGTGTTCTGAAACTTCATTTTGGACGGGCAAAGCCAGCGGATATAGCTGGTAGATCAACGCAGCCTCTTGATTTGTGCAACTAAATGTTCCTCTTTGATGTCGTGTTCATCGAAACTTTTCAACAATTCTACCTCTATAAGTGAAACTTCTCCCTTATATTTTGATGAATTTACATCGGAATTTACTTTTTTTAAATAATAAGTTTTAGCAAACCCTTCCAGATTTTTTTTTTATTAACATGGTTTAAATCATAATTTACCTCGTTTACAGCAACAGCTTCACTCATTGCAATTACCGCTTTCTATATTGTTTGGCATAATCGAGAATCTACCGTATATGCCTCAGGAAGACCTCTTTCTTTTGAAATTTTATGTGTTAAGAACCGCTTAAGCCAGCTTCATATACTAAACATATAATATATTGGACTAGATTCTAATACACTTTCGTATGTAGCTCAGTTTATGGATCGGGAATGAAAGCTGACTGATGAATAAATGGAAACTTATTAGTTTCGCTACGATGTCTGTCCGTTTGTCCGAACGCACTAGACCAATTTTGTTCTTAGGTCTATCTCAGAAACTAATTGACGTAGAAGGCTGAAATTTTCACACAAATCCGGCATAACCTCTAGTTAAATGACAATGGTAGCGATGTATCGACTGGCTTTAGAGTAATTACTTATTTGATGAAAAAAAAAAAATTTCATTCGGACAAAAAACTGTTCGTAGCTATAATTATGTGCTTAAGATCGTTTTGCCAAAAGTTAATATTTTAAAAGATATTTACAAAAAACTGGCAATCACATATAAAATATGCTCTTTTTAACTATTTTCATTCATTAATGGTGTGTTCTCTTAATCGTTTTCAATTGGAACTTTTCCAATAGATATTCATTCTCATGCATATATATTGTAATTGTTGTGCACAAACATGCTCTCGGTCATTTCATTCATTAGAGCGTGTTCTCTACACTTAGTACGGAACCTTTGGTGTGCGACTGACACTCGCATTTGACCAGTTTTTTTTTATTGACAAGGACTTTTTAGAGGAATGACTCGTAAGAGAACAGAAAAAAAACATTTAAGTCGAAAAATTACCCCAAAAAGTGGGCGTGGCGATTAACTACTTAGCCTAATGGTTTTCTAGAGTCTTAGGACCGGTTCTAAAAAAAGTTTCGTCGAAATCTGAACAGACATTAGTCCTCAATAGTTGTAGCATAGATTAAAGAAAGCAGCTCTGATGGAGTCCGACTCCCACAGAGAACTGAACACAGCTTGAACAGTTTATTTAAATAAATCCAATGTCTGTCAGTAAATTTAGGGCATGACAAAAGCATTCTTTGTTTTCTGGATATTTTTGCCAGTTTTGCCTTTGAAAAATTTCAAAAAGGCGACCGGGTCAATGAAAGGGGCCTCCACATAAGAATCTAAAAAAAAAAACGAAAAAAATTATCATTACTAAACACTTTTAATGATATTTTCGCATTCTCTTACGATCAATAATGAATAACATCTTACTTACACTGAATAGGGGTAATTTTAAATATTTAAAAAAAAGTGGGGGGTCTTGAGGCTCAGAAAGGGGCCGAACGGCAACGCTGCTTTTTGTATCCAAAATTGGCATAGTAGCTGTGTCAAATTTGTATTATTCTCTGTTTCCGTCTTTTGCTTACATGCATTGTTAAACATTGGACGGTAGGGAGTATGCAATTTTTACTATTAATATCAGAGGAGCCCAAAACATGCGATTATAACCGGGACTGAAACCCCAGGGGTAAGTACCATAGACAAACCATACTGAGACCCCCAACTCACAATCCTCTTGCCGCTGGCCCCCTCAGTTCTTATTCGTGTGACATGCAAAAACATACAAAAAATGCAAAAATAAATGCTGCCAACCTCGGCAACCGTGGGGAAATGTGAAAGAGTTCGGGAATACCACATTTTTTCATTACTGAACGCCATTGGTTAGTTATTATAAATTGTTAAAAGGCGAATAATTTGATTTGTTTGGTTAGTAAAACTATCTAAAGTTGATGTTCTATATACTAGAAACATATTAGGACAAACATGGTTGTGCATTTTCCGCTTTTGGATATTTTTAATTTCGATTTCGTGTGTAAATTTTTCTTAAATAATGAAGGAAATTTGCTCAAAATGTTTTTATATTTCTTCAGCTAATCTACATTGTTAATTTTTCATGAATATTTTAAGCAAATGTGCACTTATTCCTAAAAAAAATATTATCCACACGTAACGAACAATTTCAAATTAAACGGATAAAATTCTATGAACTCTGCCAGCAACTTTTCCCACAGCGGAACTGTCTCATATCTCCTGGGAGTGTGTTGGTGAGCCGGAATTTTTGAAGTTTCGTGACATTTGTCAATACGATTTTCTATGTAAGAATACTAGCGCACCAAACGTGAACACTCCAAAAAATATAGCTTGTAGGCTAAGTAACGGGAAATCGGCCGCAGTTGGTTTTCTCAGTATTGTCTCTGGTAAGAACAATCTCGAATAAAAATGCGTTTTCACCGTTTTATAATATACTACAACGATTGTAATTTTATGACTGCTAAGCAACGCTTTATGAAAATATCCCTCGGTATTAACCAGGTAGATAGGAACGCACAATTGCTATTTCGTCTTGAAAGACAGTGCAATGCCTTGGAAACAATAATAGACAGTTGTGGTCTCCGGAAAAGACTCCAGCGCTCAAACCTTTAAAGACTTTTGTTCCCTTTGTGAAGTTTTACAGGGATCTGTTGTGAGTCTTTTCGTTCGAATTTTTAACTTTAGAGAAAGCTATTATATTCCTACATAACTTAGAAAGTGATATTTTAATCAATTCTGACATTTCTTTGAGAGGACAGCTGACAAGCACTTTGACTAGATCGATGACGGTGTACACCTCGTTGAGCTGTTTTTTTAAATCTTCTCTGAAGATCTTCAATGCGATTGGCGCCGAAGATCTTTCAAAGAATTGTCTTTTAAAACACCTCAACATCTACATTGTTGCGACAAAGAGCGGCACTGTGACGATGAGGCTCTCATATAGAGTCTTTTATGCGTTTCCTAACAAGGCTTTCCTGCCTAATTGCCATCTTAAACCAAAGAGGCAGTCAGAATGGTAACTCTTTAATTGGTTAATGTTGAGATGATGTTCTGACAGTTTTAGTATAGCGCAGCCGAGTTAGGCAAAGTCCCTAGATACCCCTAAGCTACCTCTATTGTGAGGGGACTGCCGAACCACTTCGATTTAAATATTTTTCGGAATGATTTGGCATCGACAACGAAAATTTTTAAATCAAAGTTTCATGACATTCAAAATGTTTCCCTACTCTAAAATGTTATATTTTTAATTTGATCTAACCACGTATTTAACTTGATTTGATGTGGAATCATACTTTAAAATTTGGATCCATCTATAATGCATCGTAGATTTAAGTACATTCAATTTTGAAAATTTTATGCTTTAACTTTAATTTGACAAAGACTCATAGTATAATCAAATGTATTTGACTTTAAAAAAAAAAAAACTACAAATACATTTTGAAGTAATCACTGTGCATTGTGTATTTAAACAAATCCAATAAACTTCAAGTATTGAAAATGAACCCATTTTGAATAAGCATTTTTGAACTTTAATCTTACCATGATGCTTCGTAGAAATAACCTCATTAGGCTTTGAAGGTGTCACTTTTATTATTTGATACAACAATAATTCGTTGTAAAGGGTGATTTTTTAAGAGGTTTAGAACTTATTTTAAAAAAAAAACACAAAAAATTCGAAAAAATTAATGAAATATTTATTTGAATCGATAGTTTGAACCTTGCAATTTAATGTTTAAAGATAATTTCATGCAAATGTTGACCGCGGCTGCGTCTCAGGTAGCCCATCCGCTGAGTCCAATTTTGGCATACTCTTTCACACATATCGGCCGGTATCTCACGAATGAATGCATGGATGTTGGCTTCCAGTGCGTCAATCGAAGCGGGCTTGTCCCTAAACACATTAGCCTTGGCATACCCCCACAAAAAATAATCTAATGGTGTCAAATCGCACGATCTAGGCGGCCAATTGACCGGCCCGAAACGTGAAATTAACTGTTCACCAAACTCGCCTCGCAATTGCGCCATTGTTTCGCGTGCTGTGTGGCATGTGGCACCGTCTTTTTGAAACCACATATCATGCAAGTCAAGAACTTCCATTTCGGGCAAAAAAAAGTTTGTTATCATCGCTCGGTAGCGTTAACCATTGACAGTAACGCTGCGATTCGCATCATCTTTGAAGAAATATGGCCCAATAATGCCGCCGGCCCATAAACCGCACCAAACAGTGGCTTTTTCGGGATGCATTGGTAGCTGTTGCAATGCTTCTGGCTGATCTTCACTCCAAATGCGGCAATTTTGCTTATTTACGTACCCATTCAACCAAAAATGAGCCTCATCGCTGAACACAATTTTTCGATAAAAAAGCGGATCCTCGGCCAGCTTTCCAAGAGCCCATTCACCAAAAATTCGGCGTTGTGGTAGGTCGGCTGGCTTTAGTTCTTGCACCAGCTGTATCTTAAAAGGCTTTACGCCCAAATCCTTCCGCAAAATTTTCCACGTAGTGCTGTAACAAAGGCCTAACTGCTGGGAACGGCGCCGAATCGACATTTCGCGGTCTTCTGTCACACTAGCTGATACGGCCGCAATATTTTCTTCACTACGCACAGTACGTAAACGTGTTGGTGGTTTAATGTCCAACAAAGTAAATTTGGTGCGAAATTTGGTCACAATCTTCCGAATAGACTGCTCAGAAGGTCGAGAATGCCGATCATAAAATGGAAGCAGCGCGCGATGAACATTTCGAACCGAGCACGAATTTTGGTAGTAAAATTCAATAATTTGCAAGCGTTGTTCATTTGTAAGACGATCCATGGTTAAATTGCAAACCAAACTGAAGCTGTTTGACAGTGACACAAGGTACTAAACACACGTCAGCTGTCAAAACCAGTGTTGCCAAAACCAAACCAGCTAAAAAATCACCCTTTACAATCAAATGGTTTTTACTTTGAAAGCTGTATATTTCGACTTTGATTTTATTTGATATATTTATTTTCAAAATAAATTCATCATCAAATTTTAAATTTTAGTACATACATCTTTTTCTTTTTTTTTAATAAAAACTTACAACAATTTATAATTTTAAAACATTTTATTTTCAAAAACATAAAAGTATTTATTAAACTCAAGCAACAAATAAATTTTTGTCTAAATAAAATTATTTTTAACATACGTTTTCCCATTATTTACTTGGTATAAATGTAAAGAATTTGTGGACTCTGCATATGAATTTGGTTTAAATTATTTTTCTGTCCTGAATACATTTGAATTGAAGAAATCCGAATCATCTTCAGTTAAATACTATAATGCATTTGATATAAAATCCAGTTATAGTTTTAATTTTGTTAATACAGTGAAGTCTCACTTATATGAACTCTCAGTTATATGAATTATTCCAATATATGAACCACAGAATTTTTGTACTGGAATTCAGTTATATGAACTGATACTCTTATAAATGTACTGCAGTGTCATATAAGTGAATTTGTGTTGAAATTTTTCTGAAGTAAAAACAGTTATTTTGTCTAGACAGATTTTTTTACGTTTTATTGTATTTATTTGTATTTGGATGTGCAAGTCAGTTCGTACTCATTTTCGAAGAAGCAACATCGGATCGGTGGTGATTTGTTTTTTTTTTTTTGTGTAAAAAATACTAACGTTATAATGTCGATGGTTGCGCGGAAACAACGAAAAATTCGTAAGTGTTTGAATATGGAGCAAAAGGGACAGATTATAATGGAATTAGAAAAGGGGCAGTCTGCTAAAACTCTCTCAAATAAATTCAAAATTGCAAAGTCCACCATTGTGGGAATAAAAAAAAACAGTGCAAATATTAAATCTTTGACAGCGATGATGAAAGAAGTCGCCCCTGATGAAAATGTCGGCAATCAAGCTTGGAAAGAGTTAGCAGAGGACCCCATGCCTATAACAGAAGATACCGATGATGATGATGACGATTCAATAAGCCATGATACTCCAGAGGATAAAACAACAAAAAGAGTTCAGCTTGGGGAGTCAATGAAAGCTCTTAACATACTGATGGATTGGGCTTCAGAAAATGAGCGTCCTTACGAAGAACTACTGATGCTGAGAAAAATGCGTGAAGGAGCTATTGAACTTGGATTTTAAAAAACTGCTCAAACAAAAATATCCAACTTCTTAAAACTAGTTTAGCTCAACAAAATTAAAACGAATTATTTTCTGTATTGTAATATGTAATTTAATTTCATTACATTAACCGTTTCAATAAAATATATTTTTTGCTACATAGTTCCAATATATGAACTTTTCGGTTATATGAACTAGCCCAACAATCATTAGTTCATATAAGTGAGACTTCACTGTAATAATAATTCTTACCGCTGTTTTCCTCCACTTAAATAATTTATTTTATTTGTAAAATATATTAATCTCTTACATTATGTCATTGGCTGAAATAAAACTCTTTTTCAATAAGTAAAAAGATTTAAGAAACAAAAAATTATAAAATTAAGTGCAATCCTTTGACAACTTGTATGGAAATAATCACACAAAACTCACATTTTAGCACTAGAGGCATTCAGGCAGCTGACTTAGATGACTAAGACTAATTTTTTCCATATTTATACCGCAAGAATAACAACGAGAATGAGCTCACTGTCGCGTCGCGACACTTAGCGGGTCTTATGGATAAATCAGTGGCCACAAGCCATAACCAGTTAACTCGAGTTAGGACAAAATGAAGTTGTAGTCACTATCGTGTTCAGCATTTAAATCAACTTCCACTTAATTTTTTATGACCATAATCTTTTTTTTAACAGAAGTTTTTCCAACGAAAAAAATAAGCTTACAAACAAATATTCCTGATTTGAAGTGATGATTTGAAACTTTAATCTGCTCTCCTGAAAAGTATGCAAAAAAAACTTAGGCGGCTATGGCTTGTGGCCACAGAAATATGTCTCCCTTTGTCACTTAAAAATGAATAATATGCAAAACTTTAAATTAACGTTCATCCAAGTTTGAAACTTCATTGTGTGACGAAAATACATGTAAGCATTATTTGCAGGTATAGTTAAATTTCGAAGAAAAAAACCCAACGTTTTAAAGCGGATGGCGATTGAAAACAACTTTATATTTAGGTACTATTCAATACTTTGAATGTACGTATATGTCATTTTGAAACTTAACATTGGAAAAATACTATCATGTTGCACTTTGAAACTACGTTGAGAGTAGTTTAAATATTTCAAAAAACGGTCTTAATGTAATAGTAAACGTATTCACTTTGAATCTAGGGTGACTTGTTTTAGAATTACGTTGCGCATTTAAATCAAATCAAATCAAATTAACGTTAAAATAAATATTCTTTGGGAAAGTTTTTTCAACGTAAAATCAAATAGCTTGCATTTTTTCCCTGAGTGATACCTGATTTTAACCTTCGCAATTGAAGCCATTTCTACCGCTCGTGTCCCAATTGTTCCAAACGCTCCAGCGACAGTTGTCTTAGTTCAGCCAATGACTTCAATTTCATCAACGTACATCAGCAGAAGCACAACATTTTTTAGAAAATTCTGCCGCAGCTATTTGTTGAACTACGCTTCCGATTTTTTTTAAATTCAAATCAAAAATGACAGTTCGACCTCATCCAGCTATTTGGTTCACCCATTTCTGGCCTATAAACGTCACACACGTTAACAAGCACAACTATACTGATATTTTAGCTGTTCGTTGCCGATGCTCATCAGCAATGCAATTCCCTATCAATTTTTATAAGGGAGGCTGTGTTTATTCTCGAAACCATCAGCTATTGTCATTTCAACACCTCGCGCCGTCAGCAATGCGCAAGAAAGTGCCCAAAGGACACATTTAACACGGTAGTGTTATGCATTTCCATTGTATTTGTACGCATCCATAGTCAAACGATTATAATGACGACGGCGACGCACAAGATGGCAATCAGTCTTCAGATACAGAGTGTGTATTTGCCCATATATTCGCCCCCTTCCCACATATTCATATTGAAGTTGCAAAGAATGGAACAGATGAAAAAGAACAAAAAGGAAAAAAATACATTTGTTTGGGAATAATAGAGTACCACATCCAGCACTCCGAATTTGGATCAAGCGTCTGCCTGCAGCAGACTCCCGAGCAAATAGAGTCAAACGGAGCGCACCTTTGATTTCGCTTCTTTTTCAATGGGCCATGTCAGATCCATCTCAGGCAAAAACAAAAAAAGAAACTATGAGGGGGGCATCAATTGAGCCAACCCCAAGAGGCAGTACTCGTATGTCTCGATGCCAGAGATAGCCGACTTCTTCTTGTCAAATGCATATGCATATTCACCACCTGCCATGCGACCAATATTTTTATCAGACCATTTATCCCAGGGAGAGACGACGACGACAACGACGACGACCAAGGCATATATCGCAGTCGCGCGCACCAGTCACATGACCATAGATCCGATGTGATGTTCACAGAAATTGTTTTATTCATGAATGAATATGCAAGTTGAATCTAGATCGGAGTCGATTCGGTCTTTCCCCTCCTCCCCGCTGTCTGTCTGTTTGTAGGTATATCGTCTATACACCGACGACCGGTGTCGTTTCTTTTTTTTTTTTTTTGTTCGTGCTCGTATCTCTGGCGCTGGTATTTTAATCATTAAGTCAAGTGACCCAAATTGATTCGACGTTCGATGTTTCGACGTTTCTACCTGTTTCTCTGTGAGAATGTGTGTGTGGGCATATGAAACGAAAGATTCTGTATGCTATGTAGTCCATATAGGTTCTTCAGAGGCAGTAGGCAGCTTTCATTCAGACAAGGGTTATGCAACCGTGCGATACCGTAGGCTTAGGATATTTTTTAGATCCACTCAATAGGAGGCCCGAAATTGGTAAATAGCCGACCATGACCACCGTTCGATGGCTATCATTGCACAGTCGAAGAAACTGCAGATAATTGCTCACTTTGAGCAACAGTAGTCTTGTCGGCCGCATTTACGGTACACGCGAAAGACCGCAACGGCAGCGCGCACAGAGATAACAGTGAGAGCTCTCACTTACCTAACTTACTTAAGAGTTCAAGCTCGAATGGAATGCGGAGAAAGTAGGCCGCGCACGAATTCTCAGACATTGGCTGCCACTCCGCAATCCATTCAATCGGTCTGGTGAGTTGCCTTGAGAGTCTCTATTCCACCATCATCTCTGTGCGGTTGTATGGCGCGCAGGCAGTAGTTTTGCTATTACTGGCGGCCTCCTAGATTATCTCAATCGCTTGCTTGCAAGTATATATACACATGAGCAGAACACCACTCGCATGAAGTGGAAGAAAGCGGATTTTCATTTGGCATTAATTCCACTCGAATGGATGCCGCCGCTGGCATTGGTGGAGAATGGCAAGGTCATTTACCCACGGATACATGCAAGCGCGCAGCTGGCGGTATTTATAGAACGAATCGAGCCAAAGATGGTGACATGTCGACGGTTTCTTTTTTTTTGTTGTTTTTCTACTGCTACTTGGAGCTTTTTCGCTTGAATTTGTGGGGGCGGCTGTAGCGTCATCGTTACAATCATCGATGTAGGCTTGGAAGTCATACAGCCAGCAGCTGATTACCAAAAGTGGTGTTGGCCATGCGAATCGTGGGTTCATTCATCGATGGTTACTGGTTGTTGTGTAGGCGGATTTGTGTGCTGACGCCATTTGGACAGAGTTTGGTTTCAAGTAGCCTAGTTTGGAGCACCTACCTTTTGACGAAAGTTTAGCGCCAAATTTGAAAGATGTGCTTGGAAGGTAAAGATATGTTTTACGAAATAATTGTAGCTTCTAAAACAGTCGACTTGGCTGTTTCTATTTGTAAAGGGTGATTTTTTAGCTGGTTTGGTTTTGGCAACACTGGTTTTGACAGCTGACGTGTGTTTAGTACCTTGTGTCACTGTCAAACAGCTTCAGTTTGGTTTGCAATTTAACCATGGATCGTCTTACAAATGAACAACGCTTGCAAATTATTGAATTTTACTATCAAAATTCGTGCTCGGTTCGAAATGTTCATCGCGCGCTGCTTCCATTTTATGATCGGCATTCTCGACCTTCTGAGCAGTCTATTCGGAAGATTGTGACCAAATTTCGCACCAAATTTACTTTGTTGGACATTAAACCACCAACACGTTTACGTACTGTGCGTAGTGAAGAAAATATTGCGGCCGTATCAGCTAGTGTGACAGAAGACCGCGAAATGTCGATTCGGCGCCGTTCCCAGCAGTTAGGCCTTTGTTACAGCACTACGTGGAAAATTTTGCGGAAGGATTTGGGCGTAAAGCCTTTTAAGATACAGCTGGTGCAAGAACTAAAGCCAGCCGACCTACCACAATGCCGAATTTTTGGTGAATGGGCTCTTGGAAAGCTGGCCGAGGATCCGCTTTTTTATCGAAAAATTGTGTTCAGCGATGAGGCTCATTTTTGGTTGAATGGGTACGTAAATAAGCAAAATTGCCGCATTTGGAGTGAAGATCAGCCAGAAGCATTGCAACAGCTACCAATGCATCCCGAAAAAGCCACTGTTTGGTGCGGTTTATGGGCCGGCGGCATTATTGGGCCATATTTCTTCAAAGATGATGCGAATCGCAGCGTTATTGTCAATGGTGAACGCTACCGAGCGATGATAACAAACTTTTTTTTGCCCGAAATGGAAGTTCTTGACTTGCATGATATGTGGTTTCAACAAGACGGTGCCACATGCCACACAGCACGCGAAACAATGGCGCAATTGCGAGGCGAGTTTGGTGAACAGTTAATTTCACGTTTCGGGCCGGTCAATTGGCCGCCTAGATCGTGCGATTTGACACCATTAGATTATTTTTTGTGGGGGTATGCCAAGGCTAATGTGTTTAGGGACAAGCCCGCTTCGATTGACGCACTGGAAGCCAACATCCATGCATTCATTCGTGAGATACCGGCCGATATGTGTGAAAGAGTATGCCAAAATTGGACTCAGCGGATGGGCTACCTGAGACGCAGCCGCGGTCAACATTTGCATGAAATTATCTTTAAACATTAAATTGCAAGGTTCAAACTATCGATTCAAATAAATATTTCATTCATTTTTTCGAATTTTTTGTGTTTTTTTTTTAAACAAAGTTCTAAACCTCTTAAAAAATCACCCTTTAGTATCAAGCATGCGGTCAGGGGGAAAGGGATCAGTGAAAAAAATAACAAGTGAACAAACACCTTGAATTAGGAAAAGACCACAACTCGAACAACAAAGCCCCCTCCCTGAAAAAGTACCCCGATGAATCAAAGCCACTGATTCATCGATTATGGCTAGTTCATCGAACCGGGCCGGATGTCATTCCTTAGGTGCGACAGTATCCTCGCTAAAAAGTCGTTGGTGACAAGTTCAACAGTTGGAAAAATAGTGGGATACCTACGACCTACAAGCTTTAGCAAAATAGTGAAAGATTCTCTGATAGCGTTGGTGATCTTGTGTAAAGAGTAAGCGAAGACTTCCTATGACAAATGGAGAGTTATAATAAACAGCTGCCTCTATGGAAATTAAAAAAAAAATCCCTTGACTCTTTACCTATATTTACATGTGCAAAAGCTGATTGCTGGCACTGACCTAAATTTGATAGATAGCATTACTGCTTTTATAGGAAGTAATGGTAAAGTCTTATCAAAAGCGTCAGTTAGTGGAGAGGAATTAAATCGCCCGAGGGCCGAAAAGTGTCGCTCAAGAACAGAAAGAACAAAATCAGCCCAAAAGTACTCATGCTGCAGCATGATCTTCTCAAACTTACAGACCGACTGGCTACCGAAATTATAAATGGAATGTAACTGGCGGAGTTAGAACGCAACACGTTGTCCGCTAGACGTGGATATCTGTCGCTCCTACGACCTGCCGAGTTATTAGCAGCGCCTTTACCGCCAAATTCACCTCCATTTAAGAAGCCACATACTAATTGGCTGTAAATACCATATCGCAAAAAGATATCGACTGCCAGGAAGGTGTCAGTCAAACCCCTTTCATCTCACATCATTAAACGAAACAACCAAATCATTGCAAAGGTGACGAAAATCATCTGGTATAGATAGTATAAACTTACTCCCAGCGTGATTTAAGGTTCAGTTAATGTTGATTTAGAGTGAAAGAGAAGATTCAAGGCCGACTTCATGACGAACGTCAAGTCAAGAATGCCCGACGATTTTCGAAGTTCTCTAAGGAAAAGCTAACAAAAAAACCCCACCTAAGGTATCGTGCGTAAAAGGAAGCAATTAACTATTGACCAAGTTGGCTGATAGTTGAGAGTTAGCTAGTGATCCACCACGGTCTTTAACCGACTAAGAGGATACCTTTACTAAAAATTATTTCTGCATTAGTAGAGATGAGGAAGAGAAGCAGATAATTTTGGGCTGCCTGACCTCAAATTTTCAAAGGTTATAAACGCCTTTCCTCTTCGAAGCATATAAAAAATCCATAGTAGGGACAACAAGTCTTTTTAGGACTTTTTAGCTTCTTCCAACCTTTAGTTTTGTGTGGGTTTCTAGTTTTGAGTCGAATTGAAGTGACCTTCTTTTTATTTACCCGATTTCGACTGACCGAATTGTCTTTATGGTATCTAAATGAACTCCAAACTATTTAGGCCTTGGAAGCTAATAGTTGTATTATTGATGAGTTAGAGCCAACGTCTAAAAGAGTGGGCGGAATTTAACGCTCACGATGCGCTTCGTTAAAAAGAGCCAAGGATCCCCAAAATTGTGTTAAAACATAACTTTTCCTGAACCTTTCTTTATGATCGATTTATATAATTGATACAGATTTTCAGCTCAATTTCTGTAGTTATTATTATTTAAAAAAAGGAGCAGCTCTTCAAACCCTCTACATAGAAAAATATTTAAAAACTATTAGGATGTGCATCGGATATAAATCTGGGGTCGAATATCGTCATCCATGAACGAGCAATACATGACTGAGTTTAATTTTGTTTCGTATGTAAAGCCGACGTAATTCCGTAAACGTACAGTTGACTCACGGATGAGGCGATTGGGCCCCTGTTTGCAATAGAAATGTTGCAAATATGGTTCGCCAAACTACCTTCTAAAAGGTTTTACGGGGTCTGTCTGTGACCCACCGGGAAACAGAAGTCACTAATAATTTAGTCCCTCACCCAAGTACACCAAAAAGGAATTTCTGTCAGCATACAATGTCAGTCGTTTGTCAGCTATTGCAAGAAAAACTTTGTGTTTATCAGCGTTTTTAACCTAAGATTCCGTGCTCAGTAGTATCACCTCATTCTAGTCGATATTTCCATGTTCCTTAACTGACTAAAAATGATTTGGTTTGTGTGCCTGCTTCCAATTTTAGTTGGTGCAACAACCTGTCGAGAACTTTGCCGGAAATTCTTGCTTTGTGAGTACCTACTGTACCTACGTATTAACATCCCATGCAGTTAAAACATCAAGACACACCTTCCAATAACCTTTCCGAAAAATTTTAAATTTTTCCCAACTCATTGCTATGCAGGTCCGGCACCCTTGAGATTAGTCTCCCTTGCAATTTTGCAGTATTTAACATCTGAACTTATTTACTTGCTTTTCTTGTTATACTCCATCAAATTCCGAATGAGAACCTCTCCCCAAAGTCCTTCATGTTTTATGCAATTCATCTGCAGCCAAGTAAAAAATAATTAAATTTCATTCTCAAACAAACTCCGGAGTACTCAGTGCCCACTGCTGGTTGTAATGAGTGCAGCAGAGAGTACACACAGTCCGTACGTTTCCCCCTTGCAATCAATCCTATCCCAACACATTTTGCTGCTGCATTTCCTGCCTCGTTCATTCTATACCAAGACTAAAACCAATTAACCCAATGCTCCAATGATCTGCATACAAGTTGAAAGCTAGAATTTCGTATAGCGTTTAATTTTTAATCAGGCTTTCTTCAATCTGCCCACACGGGTGGAAGGGCTTGTAAAACAGAGAACAAAAAAATATGAACAAAAATTTTGGCAGCGCACATTTAGGCGCATTTGGGTGTCGTTTTCTTTTGGCGAAACACAGATTTCGATGAATCTCAAGCACGTTTGGTGTGTTTCAATTTGAATTTGTTTGTCTGCAACACTGTCTGAGAGCACTTAAGTATTCACCTATATGGAAAAAATACTGAAAACGAGGACAACTGAATTTAGGTCACCCTGATATTAATTAATGTTTTTGTTTTCGTTTTCGTCGTCTACACAAATTAGGAGGAGATTTTTCCCAAAAATGGATTGTAACAAACAAGTGAAACTGACAGCGGGAGGATTTTTTTTGTATTCCTATTTACTATACAGACTCATACCTTTAAGGCGCGGGAACGATGTACGATATTATTGTGCAAAAGGACGCCAGCGAAATGTGCCTAATAAATACGACAGTTAAGGATATCTATTGTCCCTAGGACCACATCTTAACGATGAATTATGAAGAAGCAGTATTTATGAAGTCGAAAGCAGTTTTTGTATTTTAGAAATCCATGGTAATAATTTCAGTGGTCTAATATTGGAGTATATGAGGGTATGACAATGTACTTGGGAATGGGTTTTTAATTCAAACAAAAAGGTTTGTGTTGCCTTTACATCCTGCAGCACTCAGACTGCATATCCGGTCAATGGTATTAAAAGAAATAAGTGTACTAAACAATTAATTGAGCGGTCGCTCCAGAAAAACACAAGGCTTTGTGTTGCACTACCCGGCGAACATCTAAATGTCCTGCGAAAGCTGATTAAAAAACATTTTATACTGACTAGCGAAACTGCTTTTTAGGGGTTGTGAATTTTAATTACTTCTCAATGGTCGTAGTAGTTTACTGCTGTTTCCCAGTGTGTCACAGGCAGACTTCGTAAAACCTTTTAGAAGATAGTTTGACGAACCATATGACACATTTCTATTGCAAACAGGAGCCCAATCGCCTTATCCGTGAATGAACTGTACGTTTACGGAATTAAGTCAGCTTTACATACACGAAACAAAATTAAACTCCGTCACGTATTGCTCGTTCACGGATGACGCTTTTCGACCCCAGATTTTTATGTGATGTGAATCCTATAATTTGTTTAGTATTTTCTATGTAGATGGCTTGAAGAACTTTTTTTAACAATAAATTTAATTAAAAATCTGATTTAATTATAAACAAAGGTTCAGAAAAGGTTGTTTTTTGAACACCATTTTGGACGTCCTATTTTAGACGAAGCCCATCGTGGCTTGAGGCTCATTACTTATGCGCTAAATATTTCCCTCAAAGGATCAAATAGCTTGCAGTTCATTTGGATACACCCAAGACTTGATATAGTTCCTACCAAAAGAAATAATCTACTGGCGTCAAATCGAACGATGTCTTTGGTTGATGCACTTGTCTATATCGCGATATTAAGCTGTCGTTGAATTTTCAGTAAGTCGGTTCTTTTATTGCCAGTATGACGCGTATATTACCGCATTTTGTGTTAGAAGCTGTATTAACCTTCTTTTTTTTTCTTGGTAAAAGCTTTAAATTATCCCATTCGTTTATTAAAAAAAAACAATCAATTTGTCTGTTGTAACAATTCCAACAAATTTAGGAAAATTTCTCAGGATTCAGTCTTTGTAAATCTTTTGAAAACTTTTCTTTAAATTTCTTTATCTAAGAAATGACAAGTATATTGTGTACTATTCAAGCCCGTATGACACAACATTTTTTACTCATTTTTATAATGTTGAAAAGTCAGCTGTGTGTAAAAGAGACTAAAAGTGTATTACGAAAGGGGTAGCAATTGTTTGCAAAGCAACCGCAAATTTTCAATAGAATTTATTTTCAAATATTTTGAAATGTCAAAAAAAAATTGATGTGAACACATTTTTTATGCATTTTTTTGACGTGTCGACATTAATAAAGTTGGTGTGTACGCACTTATTCCTATCGGGAATTTTCCTTCTAATTTTTCGTACTGGTCTAGTTTCATTTTAAAAGCAGAAAAAATGCAAAAAAAATGTAGTGTCGTACCTACGGGCTTCAGTCTTTGTAAATCTTTTGAAAAATGTTCTTTAAATTTCTATATCTTAGTACATTTGACAATTTGACAAGTAAATCAGTCAGTCAGTGTATGCCGAAAGAAATTCCCTGAGCTCTCTAGACTCTAGAGCCAAAGCGTTAATTACTCGTTATTTTGCTCACTTTCTCTTTGTATATGGTTTTTCATATGAGCGTGTAAAGACTTCGAGGTACTCCTGACTATTTTTATATCGATTGGGTTCCATTCGAACCGAATAGGCGAATGGACCTTATATTTTAAACTCATATACATAAATAAACATGCTTATTTGAGGATTCGATTTCTTTCGAAAGTGTGCCAAATTCGAAGAATCTGTTTTTTGACATTCGTATAGATAAGGAGTTCATTCTATCAATCGAAAGTTAATTTTTCATTCAAATGTTGAGTGTATTTTGACTCTCTAATCGTTCGCAAAAAATGTCATTTTTTATTCGTTTGTTTTTTTTCCTAACACTAAACAGCGATAATTGTTGTTATTCCACATTTTCCTAGCGGATTTTGTTTTCTCTGTATCTATGGAATCTTCTCTTCGTAATCCATAAACAAAATAACCGCCATGTATGTTGTTATTGGTCACCAATTTTCATATACGTACAATAGGGTCGAGCACGGATGTATGAAAAATTTTTTTTTTTAGATTCGGAATTCTAATAGGGGGGGGGACTGGTGCCTTATGTTAAAAGAAAAATAAATGTAGTTTTTCAATTAATTTGGTTAAGATCTTCTGCCTCCGCACTGACATCAAAAATCAAAATTTGATGCAAGAATTTCGTAAGAAGATATGGCTGAAAATAATATAAAAGTAAATAGATAGACAATTTTAATTCAATATAAACAATAAATAAATTCATTCTCGTAACAATAAACATTCTGTATTTTATAATTAAGATGCTTGAAAATCTTGTTTTGTCTCAAATTTAGTCTTCCGTGATTCTATTTTGGCCTTTATTGCGCCTAATCGGGACTTTTTGTGCACTGAAAAGTGGCAGCTTCCGTCGTTAACTTTACAACTCGTTCAACAGCCTGGGTATGGCACGGAAGCCTCAAAAGGAACACTTCACCTTCACCACCAGATTCCGCGATGCTCCGAATTTCTTGGTCGCAGAAGTTTTGCATAATCGGGGGGTCAGAAAGCTTTTCTTGCCAATTTATTAAATCCATATAAGTTGATGTATTGAAGTTAATAAGTGGCACTTCAAACAGCCTGGGTGTTGAGGACCGAGGCATACTACGTGCTTTTAATATGCGCCGAGCTGTCAGTTCTCTAATGTGTTTATTGTTGTCGGATGTGCAAAATAATCATTCCGCTGAATGACAGGATCGATTACGTTCTTAATTTCTTCTGGAAGATATCTGGAGGCCATAACTATGTTGAAAAGATAGTGTGTACCATCCTTGCACGATGGTTTATTTTGATGGAGAACCAAGATGGCGCGTACACCTTAACAACAAACGTGGCCAATGTCGTCAAGTTTTCCGAAGGTGTCTCTGTTATTATATATAAACGCATTATGCGGTTGGCCCGTGTAAGCCAACGCGCATGAGACATTTTGCCTGGAGATTTATTCGACAGATCTTGTGGGAACTCACCTGATAAAACCGCTGACACAATCTTGTGCAAGTACTGTTGATCTGTACTTAAATCCTTAGCCATTTTTGGTAGAACATTCCCTTCAATACGTGGAAATGTTTTAACAGGTAATTGTTCACAGGTTTCAAGTGCTTTTCCCAAAGGTCCAGCGTAAGACTTAGGTCCCGAAGTACATCCATCAAGATATTGAAATAAGTGTCTCAAAGGTAGTTCGTTCATGTGTAGTAAACATATTATCCATTGAAGTGGTTTTTGAAGTTCTATCTCAAGTAGTCTTATGTTACCGCCGTTCTTTCCTGTATTCACATTTGTACCGTCACAACCAATAGCCATAAGATGATGTTGAGGAATCTCTTCATCTGATAAAAAACTTCTTATTGCAATTTGTACTCCTTTGGCCGAACCAGTCTTAGGAACTACATATCCCATGTATATGGAACCTGGCTCTTGCAGCAAAGAGATGTGCTCTTCAACAATTGTAGTTTTGTAGATTTTCCCATTTTTTTTAATCAATTTTATGGTTCTATCTTTCCTGCCATCAAAGAGTAATGAAAATAATTCTGCAGTTGCCTTTTCGTTCATTAACTTCTCTCTGGTTTTAGTTTTCTCTCTTCGTATTTTATGTCTGTCGATGACCCAGACTTCAGAACCAATATCAAACAAAACAGACGACGCTATCGCTGCTGCTGCCCTATCTGATACTCCATACCTATCACATGTCTTTGATAATGTAGGTAAATCAATGCTTCAGGAAATTATTCTTTTCTTCTCAGGAATGTGGTTTTCTTTGGGCTGAATGAAGTTATCCGTACTTTTGGACGCTGATGATGAAGATGTCGAAGAAGTACTAATCTCCAAAGCAGCAGGCGTAGAAGTATTTAAAGCAGTAGCAGTTTGGCATTTCTCCACCGATTGCCATACTTCGTACATTTCTTTGGTCAATTGAAAATGTTTGTTCTTGTTTCGGAACCTTTTTATCTTTGGTGCAGGTGCACTGATTGAATTCCTTGCATTTGCATGCAGTAATATCAAAAAGGAACTTATCACTTTGCTGAAAACTTTTTAATTTTTCTGGGGAGAGTTTCTTGACAGATTTGAGTAAATTTTTGTATTTTAAATGATATGCTTTCAACATCTGTATGATTCTGGTTCTTGTTACAGTCGGAATAGATGCAGATCGCCATATATTTTCTATTTTGGATGTTACTATAGCTGCTACTTCTTGAAAGGTGGGCTCTTTTACAGTTTCCATTTCGAATTTGAGTTGATGTCTCGTCCATTCATAAATAGTACATTAGTGCATCTTCATAAGTAGGCAGAATGTTTTCTTTCATATCACAAGAATCACCAAAAATAGGACATTTAAATAACACTTCGCGTTCTTTGCATTTTTTTTTTTTTGATGAGCTTAATTTAATATTTGTAAAGATTACGATTATATGACCGATGCACACGGAAAAAAATAGTGAACTCATATGAAACAAAAAGCGTGGCTAACTAGATATTCAAAAAAAGTTATTAAATTTTATAGCATACACTCCGTCTCACTTGATTTCAGTGTGTTTGCGGAGGCAGTTATCGTTAGCCAAATCGAATAAAATTTTGCATTTATATATTTAAGCCTATAAGGCACCTTTTTTTCACTATTAGATACCAATGAAAAATAAAAATTGTTCGCTCCACCCTAATGTACAATCAAGAATAATTTTGTTTTGGTTTTAACAGTAAACATATTTGGAAGGCAGTGTGAACAGAATTGAATAAATAAAAGCGGAAGCTTGAGGTTTAATAAAACATATATGTACCTTCTTTTTTTTTGATTCTTTACTTGAATAATATTGGTTCGCAATTTAATAATAAAATCTGAAAACCTATTTTAGATAAGCTCATATTTAAATTTCAGACTTTAGCGTGTCAAAATATTACTAATAACAGATTTTAATATTCTTACACCTGGTCCCATTTGAGATAAGACTGGTACTCAACATTTTTGTAGTTTATTTCGCAATAAATAGTAATAGAAATTTTAAATATTTTTATATAATTTTAACAAAACATTGAGAAAACAGCCCCCACAAAATAAAAAAAAAGTATGGTCCTCTATATAAAATAAAAATGTCAAACAGCTGATTTCAAAAGTTGAATTCATTTGAATTAATTTTATGACATTCTCGATAGTGAATATTATTCGTTCGAATCTCAAAATACACTAAGTTCATTCGAACGAATAGAGACATTCGTTACAATTTACTATTCGTTCGAATCTCAAAATAAGCATGATTATTTTCGTCTAGTCCAAAACAGGATAAAATTAAAACATTTAATAAAAAAAATTCTGAAATCTTTTATAAGTGTTTATGAAATGTGTCCAATTGGCTTCAGAAACATTTCTGGTCTGCACATACCTTTATATGCCAAGATAAACTCAAGTGCTAGCAGCAAAATATTGTTCATGTGTTGCATATTTGAACATAAAATACTAAATTTGTTTCACAAAAACATATTTGAAAAGAAAAATTATGCAAATTTGATTCCAATATGGTAACACCCCGGACATTGCAAGTGAAATGATATGTGCCTTGTGGGACGACACGTTGAGCAGAATATTTGCAATATAGCTGGTGGGTATATGAAGTTTGAAATACCCTGTATTATCTGTTTTGTTTTTGAAAGCATCTGTTGCCACAATTCAAAAATTAAACTTTTCAATGATCTGTCTTGTTTTATTTTCGTGATCTGATCCGGATCAGAACTACGTCACTTGTGCGTTTTGTCTCCTCAACATTTTCTTATCTTGTGCATTGTGCTGCATCTTCATAGTCGGTATGTAAACATTGAATAACTTTGACATTTATCAACCGATTGGCTTGAGTCTTCGAAACATGCCTACTAAGTTCAGTATACTTTTAACCAAGAATCGCATCATACCGAAACAAAGCGCCGCAATATTGACGCTGTACATTGAAAATAGTCGTTCGGTTGTGTTACCTCAACGTGCATATCGTCGAAAATATCATATACAACAACCAAATTAAATGAAAATATATGGAATTTCGTTTTTTTTATTTATTTATTTAATATGCACTTACCGACATATAAGATGGTGCAGCCGTTATATAAATAGTTTGATCCGAAAATTCGACAATTTGCGAATCAAAATTTGTGCCCGATTTGTGTAAAAAACCTTTCGGAAAATCGAGTCACAACTAAACTACTACACCGTGCGCGGTCCTAATAATCATATTTAGTGCTATCTTTTACGGAATCACAATGGCGAAATTTACCATATAAAATTACCCATTGCGACCTAAAAAATATTTAGTGTAAAGATAAAAAATGATTATTAGTAAAGCTCAGTGCATATAGCGCCATTCACTTGTAAAATTTGTGAGATTGTCATAATTCACTTGTAAAACTTGTGAGATTGTCACAATTAGGGTGTAACTTCAGTTTTGATAAAATACACACTGTAAGCATCTTGAAGGCCGTGATTTTGTTCAACTTAGATTTCATTATCAGCACTTCCACGGCGTGAACTGCTACCCTTGCACATCCCTCGCAGTGCTGTTCAAATTTGAAGGAACAACAAAAAAATACCACCACTCTACAGCAGCCCACTTCCTGCGGGTACAAACAGCCACAAACTACGTAACCAACATCCTGCTGCAGCAGCAGGAGCCAATACCCTACACAGCTAATAGTGTGCATTGTGGGAATTGGACTAGAACCTGGCAGCAACTAGATTCATGTGCGGTAATGTGGTGTCACACACCATAGTGTTTGTGCTAAGTTTTCACGTGGCCGCCGACATATGATTTAGTGTTTCCTAGCACTTTTTTTTTCCTCTTCTTTCTTTTACACCTCCAGCCTTCCCGGTCTAAATGAATGGGCTGGGCGTTTAGGTGACGCGGAATTTTCACCCCGATAACAGGATACGGATATGCAATGCAATTTTTGCGAGGATTTCCTTTTTTTTTTTTTCTTCTTGTTCATTTTAGTATGCTCGCCCGGCTTCGGGCTTGATTTCACTTAACCGACACACGACACACACAAACACACACCCGAGTTGGCATGGGGTTTGAGCAGGTGGCTTATTCTCTTCCACTGTTGACAACTACTCCAACAAATGGTGTCAACTGTGAAAACTGAAAACTTTGTGAATTGTTTTTGTGTTCCCCGAAAAAACAAAAAACAAAAAAACAGGAAAGAAGAGAATAGAAAAAGTTCTCCGGCTTTTTTGCATGGCACGTGGAACACACGAGAGAATACATCGCATACGGTGGATGGACGGAGTTGTTTTTTATGTTTTGGGTTAGCTTTGCAGATTTCACAGCCCCGATAAATAATTCAAAGTCAGTGCAAAAGTGGCCCGCAGGTTATGTTCATTAAAAAATGTGCTCCGAGGAAAGAATAACAATTACCCTAGCCTTTAAGGGCATGTTACAATATTTCAAGCGACACCCGACACACACACGTTGTATATGAAGAGTTGGAATAGGAAAAAAAACCTCGGCAGTTGATGACTAATGACGTGAAGGATGTGTAATGTGTATGTATACCGAAAAGTTATGTGTTACAAAGAGCGTGATGTGCAGCATGTATCCGTATCCCGAGATGCAACAATAGTCGAGCGGATTGCATAAATCTTCCCCTAGCACACTCGTTTTGCACATCTCGCAGCGATTCGAGTGCATTACTTCGGGGCAATCCTACTGTGTAGTCCATCATACTTAGCGCATAGTGGAGTAGCTGCAGCTGGAGTAGTACTCTTCTTTACTGTGAGCCTGTGTAGTTGTAGGCTTTGGCAAAATGATGCATTTGCATTTGTATTCTCTGGCTGGATTTGTGTTTTTTCTTCGTCGACTGTCATCGTTAATAATACGAGTGGTTTTAATATATTCATTTGGGGAATAGATTCACACCTTGGCATGTTTCTGTGGGGATTTGAGCTGCGGAAAGTATATATGTAAATTAGACTTGTAGAGAACGGTGTAATTCTTTTGAAGAAATTCACTAGTGCGGTTTGAGTGCCCGAGAGGGGTGGTTCTTTTTCGACAGTATGCTTCACATTTTTTCTATAGTACTTCGTTGGGTGAAGGGTGGTTTTAAGAAACAGTGCTTAGATCTAGATGTGCTAATTTCTATATTTTTAGGGACTGTAAACTTGTGTCTTCTATGGCTTGTTTTGCAAAGATGGAGTCTTTCTACAGATGGATTGAAGGAAGGTTAAGAGGCTTACAAATAAAGGGGTTCACGTTCTGTTTAAGGTTTTTATAATGTCCGAAGAGGGTTCGTCTTGGTTCATGATTTGTTTTGTTCCATTTTAGGGAACTTGCTTGCTTCTTTGTTTGGCTGTCATTGACAAGTTGGCATCAATCGTTTCGCTTCTGCGCTAGTTCAATGGATGAAATCGAAATTCGTCCTCTTTTTCGCTACCGTGTCCTCTCTGTGATTATTTACTAGAAGGAAACAATACATCTTCTTACTAAACTGGCCCCCAAATGCCCTCTTTTTCTCCTAAAGACTATCTTTCAATCATAGGAGATATGCGAAATCGCGAGTAGGTACCTTCTCAATTCTCACGAAGATCAAGTCAATTCCTTTTAACAAGCCAACAAAAACATTTTCGACTGTACTTTTACTTAGAACAAAAAAGTGTCCTCTTTTACGTGATTACAAAAATGGCAACCGTATGTATACAGCGACTGTCGGACCGTATATTTCTACGGAATTTAACTCACCACATTGATAGCTTGAATGATATCCTCTGTATGAAGAAAATTTACTAACTCACTTACCAATTTTCCTTTTGTGTCATAGTTCCTCTACTACGCCTACGCGACATCATGTGGGATTTTGAAAATTGACCTCAATTGTTCCTAAACTGTCGCGAAGTCTCCACAACTGTTCTGCGCTATGTATTTGTCGATTGGATCGCTTTTCCTCCATTTTAGGTGAATGGCTTCCACGGCACTGCATTGCTTAGCGTCCAAACCCAAAGAGTGCGTTACCTATTTTTAAAGGTAGCATTACTTCGTACGAACTGTCATGCATGACTCGCGGTTCCACGCGTCTATACATACATAAAAACTCGCCTTCCACTCTCGCCGTGTTGTTGTATTTATTCACGGGGCAACTAAGCAAAGCGCTTGCAGTGGAACTTTGAGCACTCGGAATTTTCTCCTTCAACATCGGCAAAAATGTGATTTATCGTGGACAAATCTGACGACAGTCCCCGCGGTAGGGATTTTTTTGTGACTGCATCTGTCTTTTGTCGTGTTAAACGGACTGAGTTGCCACAGTGCTATAGCAGATGTTGCCCCTTCAACTTCTTCTTTCACCCGTCTAATAACGATGACCCCTTCACGATTGACTCGGCGTCTGGGGGTTCTTTTTCGACAATATGTTTTTGCATCATCATCATCTCATCACCTCATCTCATCATCTCTTTGCCTGTCATTCCCTTATAACGCAGGCTGCTTCTTCCAAAAATGCACTTATTTTTCTTATTACGCGAGCGTTTGTACTGGCGAAAGCTTCTTGCAGACTTGTGAAACATATAGGAAGTATTGAGCTGACCACTCTAAATCGCAGAATCCTCCTGCCGTGCGCTTTATACATTAATCTGCTGTCGGGCATTACACCCAGGTACATAAATCTCTCCTTAGAACTTCCACATCCTCCCGGCTGGCTATCAGCCTCGGACTTTTGGTCTGCTAGCTCTAGGCAGACTCAAGCCGATTTTTCTGCATCGACGGTGGTGGATTCGTGTCGCGTTGAAGTACTTAACCACCGTTTCCTCAGAAAAGTCGATCACATTCAATCTTTGTGAAAGCAGAACTCCAGGGGTCCAACAACCTTGTGGTACTCTACCGGTAACGTTGAAGTATACTATGCCTTTGTCAGTCTGGTGTGGCGTTCAGCTGCAGTCGAATGCAATAACTATATTTTCTCACTCTCTCTGAAACTGGAAATGTACTGAATTCGCTCTACAATTTAGTACCTACCCGCCATATTATTTTGATTTAGAACATTAGAACTAAATGAATTTGTAATGTCTGACCGAGCATTTCCTATCATTGAAACTCGCTCTTTTCACATCAAGCTTTCATCGAAGTAACAACCTTCGCTCCAAGTGCTTTGCCCGAGATTTTGACTACAAAGTGTTCCCGCCAACAAATATCCATCCAATCTTATATTTCTAATATTATTTTACTTTAACCAAATTTGTTTGGGAATTTTAGTATGTTTTTTATTTTTTAATAAACTTTTTTTTGAGATCGTTCAAGTAAGTAAAAATGTACCTACCTTCTGAACTGGAGAGATCACATATCGTTTTTTTTCTTGCCCATAGTTTTCATTGCGAGCGGGAAATTTGTGGAGACAATCACATCTCCAACTTTGACCGCAAGCAATAGCGGCCAATTAGCAAAATTGTCCGCAAAATAATCAAGGAACGACAAACCAACAACAAAATTAGATCATCACAAAAGTGACGGAGAGGATCAATCGGCGAACAAACACCGAACTCTACCAGTAGTCAACCAAAATAAAAATAAAGCGGCCTAAATCGCCAAATAGCTCCCCCGCACACTTGCCAATTGGAGTCTCAATCTCACTCACATCGTGCATCAAGTGTTTCGCCGAAAAAGTTCTCCTTCACTATTCGCTTATAAGATAATCCATCCACCGGAGATTGCCAATACACCACCCAAACGCCGTGATTGTCGCAGTGCATCGAGTTGACGATCACACCAATCGTCGGTCGCGATACTCAACAGCCAAGGTTTTTTGGATGATCTGTCGCTTACGTTTTAAAGTCACCAAAAAACATAACAACAGCTACACAAAATTCTTTATCGAGCGGTCTAACTCTTATTAGTGTTGAACAAAACAAAAAAATTTGTTTTTTGCGTTTTTTTTTTAATAAAATACATTTCCTAAAGTGTTTATTAAAAATACAGTAAAGCTGTTATTTTGCTTATACTCCACTCGGGAGATCAGAAAATTTGTTTTGTGAGTGGGAGAATATTTAATGACTCATTTGATCCTCTTAATCAATAACAGTGACGTCGACAGCAGCGGAGCTTTTTGTGCGCACAACAACACAATCTGGACAGCAAAAAAAAAGGTCAGGCGGCCGTTTATGATGCCTTCTAAAAAAATGTTTCTATTGAATCTAGCAGACCTATTGGGTCATACGATTATGGTTCCTCCAGAGTTTTAATCTGTTCCCCACGCTTGCGAAAAACCGACGTTTGGCGGACGGATTGTGGTTCCGAAGCTATACGCGTTGGCAGAGCCGCTCCTCCGTTCTGCTCTGAGGCGTTGGCGCTTTACCTATTGGTGACCTTTGTATCGTCGAAGCTCTTCTCATTTTCTTCTATTTTTGCTGCAATCTTATCTACAGCCGGTTTCAATTTGTCCGATGTCTATATGCAAGCCGTGAGGCCGTGCGGGGGACTATCTCAAGCCCTTATGAAGCCCCGAAGCCAAAGGCAGCTCGGTGCTAAACAAGAACGCTTCATGTTTTTTTCGGCCTTTAACGGTTTAAACGCTGGCATCAGCCGCTTCAGCTTCCTCGGGTAACAGAACAGGTACTTCAAGCGTCGGCCCTCGAAACTATCACCCGAAAATATGTATATGACCTGACTGTCTTACGTATCAATGATCGTCCCGACGATATCGTTTTTGAAATTTTGATAACCGTAGTAAGGTATATTCTGGCCGATTTTATTCGGTTTCGGATTTTTAGAGAATGAACTGGATAAAGCTTTCAAACTTGCAATTTTTGCACTTAGTTACTAGCTTTGGAGGTCTTTCTTTGCGACGATAATCGTCTGAAAGGCTACGTAATGGGCTCCGTCTTTATGCCGAAAAATTGTATTGATGACAATTTTAAAAAAGAAATACGCTAGACGGTGTTAAAACAGACACCGCTCTTCCGCTAACTGCAGAAACGATTGTAACTCGCTGCCTTAAAATTAGCTTATTGTATCGGGTACATTTAGGTCTCGCCATGTAAGATGAGTACGTGCTTGACATCCTACAGACGAATTTTGCATTTGCAAAAAACAAACTCGCCGATCTCGTCTTCTTTCCCCCCACTCTTGGCAATTCAAAAATGTCCTCTTTTTCATACAAATTTTCGTAATCACAATAAACTATCCCAACTCGGTTCGGCAACCATATTCGCAATAAACTAAAATCGAAGCCAAAAATTGCTCGGGCCAAATATCGCCATCAGACGACCGCAGAAATGCTTCTGCGGCTTTTAATGAAATACACACAACAAATGTCAGCCAAATTAAATTAAGTCTAAAACTTATTTCATATTTCACGCGGGGCCGCCATTAAAAAAGCCCGCACATCCGGCAAACCAGGTGCACTCCCTCCCCCATTTAACCTCAAAGATAGCATTGTCCATCAGGCGCCTTTATTTCAATATACACCTTTAAAATACGATCCGGGGAGGCGGTAAAAAGTCCTGTTCAATTACCTGCACCAAACCGAAGTAAAACCCATCAGACAACTTAAGTAACATGTAATACTCAGGACGATAATGGCAAATCCAATTAATTCCGGCTTGATAATTGAATTCATCTTAAAGTGTTGGCTGGCAGGAGGGGGACAAAATCGAGGGCAACGTAGTATCGCCCACCAGCCCCATACATAATGCCATTTGCAAAATTAAAGTGCTCTTTTGACACATTGACCGCGTTAACCCCCGACCGGTCGGCCTGCGAAAAAAAGCACAAACGGCAACGGAAAAAAGGAATAGGACGAACAAAAAAAAAAGCTCTGAAACACAACACAGAAGGTGCATATCGCAGAGATAGATGAGATGGTTGGTTGGACGGTTGAATGGACAGCACAGCAGCATCAGTAATCGAATGGGGGAAGTACGTCAGAGATAGTGTGTCCGACGGTCCATTTGGCCATGTCCACTCTTTATGTACTTATATTTAATTACCCACAATATGGTTGCAGGTATAATAATTTAACTTTTCGGTTTCGGGGTACATATTCGTATGTGGCGACCGGACCGTACCTCGTCGTCGTGTGTAGAGGGTGCACGTTCCATCAGCAGCCCCAGCCCATGCAGGGATTTTGAAAACGCCGTCCCATCCTCTGCCCGCAAAAGTACACACATCACTTGTATCTCGGAGCAGGTGTATTGGATTGCTGTGCGCATATATATCCCCAAAGGATGCAGGACAAATGCACAGATTCTCCATGCAACAATGCGAAAAGTGAGCCTTCATAATAAACGGGCAAAAAAAAAAAACACAATGTCTGCCTCAGTGTTGTGTGTATGCGTCTTTGTTAGTCGCTACAGTATACACGACCAAGACGATGAAGTCAACGTAGCCTAGAGCGGTTTCTACATAACAGCCAAGCCACCGCTTCACCGCTCCGCGCCTCCGCACTTCCTACACAATGATACCCATTGTTGCTGGGCTCTTTCAATCAATCCACCTACTAGCACATCTACATCCTGCCTGCCTATTACTGTGAACAGTACAAAAATGCATAAAAAAGCAAGAAGTCCTTGCTGTGTAACTGCGCACACACACATGTGTGTATAGCGAAGCTGTATGAAGGGATCTCTCTGTTTGTCAGAGAGCCGCATTTCTGTCACCAAAAAGTTAATTGGGAAAAAAACTGCTGAAAGCATAAAACAGGATTTCAAGTTACCAACACACACACACACGTAGAGTTACAAAAAGGACCCACAAAGAATGCAACTTACAAGGCGCAGCATAGACCAGAGCTCTTGCTCTTCGCTGAAGACGAATGCATACATTTGTAGCAATTTATGGACATCGAAGTCGGAGGACGACCATCTATACCTATAGTCTACGGAGAATACTCGATGGGATGTCCTGTAAATTTACAGTGGCAATAAAAAATGATGAAGCGCGCACACTTATATATATATATATACAAGCGCGAAGTTCTGAGATTGCAATTTCGCTCCTCGTAAATTTTAATTAATCACTGCGCGTGCAGCAAGCAAACAGCATGCCATTGAGAGCCGCCATGCTATACACACCCCACCGGACTTGTGTATAGCTCATCCTGGTGAATCATTTTAGCGCAATCATCCTGCATGACATTAACACAATGGATTACACTGACATTTGTTTAAGCCGAGTGCGAATCATTTTCGCTGTCACTTTAAATTTAAAGAGATCCCCGTCCTTGGCTTGATTCAATCGTGACGGTTTTTGACAGTGGCGTTGGTTGTATTGTGCTAGGTGCTGTAGTTCTTCCCACTTACAGCGATTTCTAATCTGACAAACTACCTTTACTAATGGCCGGCTAATGGGACCATCGCCATCCAAGAAGGTGCGATCCGCAACCGATCAAATGTTCAAAATACGATCCCGGAAAGAGACCTAGGCTATGACTCGGCTTGTTGTAGACAGGGGATTGCAGGATTTTTGAAGCAACTGAGGTACATAGAGCCATGCCCAGTTTTAGCATTCACAATTTTTGAGGAGGAGATTGAATAGCGAATTGTACGACCTGAACTGTTTTATCACTCGGCAGAAAAGAGCAAATCAGTCGGGCTAAATGCACTGGGATAAAATGGGCATCAACATGCGACTCTGAAGAGATTTCGATTCTAACCCGAAGAGACTATACAGTGAAGGAATGCCTCGTTTTCAATGGCTGGCGCGGGCCTATGAGGACCTCATAAAATTTAATGAGTGTTGAACTGGTGAAAGCTTAAAAAAAAAAAACGCTCTAAAAACCTTTAAGCTGTACAAATATGTTCCAAAGTTCGAAAAAAAATAATTTTAAAAAGAATACAGCTCTTTGCTTTGAATTGAAATAGTTAAGTATATTCTGTATATTATTTACGAATCGTAATAAACAAACAAACAAACAATTTATCGATGGGGATGCGAACAAATTAAGAGATAAATCAACTCAAACAAGTAAAAGTGTTTACATCGGCCTGGCCGATGCTTTGATACACTCCACTGCATACAAGTCATGCAAAATGTTATGCATGTGAGGTAGTACGTAATTACATTGAACAGGTATAGGTACAGGTCAACAAATAAAAATCAGCTTTTGAGTAATCTATTTACTATTCTACCTGTTGTTCCTGTTCAAGGTAACATCATAGCTTTTTAGGAATTTTTGTTTTTTATTGACTGTTATAACCCTTCAGTAAATTTTTCGCCAAATGTCATTCGAATAATTGAATAGACGCTATCGCCTACCAACCAGAATTACCAGAAGTACTTGACCGAAATAGCCCATTTTCAATACATAAAAAGAAGTCCTTTCACCAAACTTCATTCGCCTATTCCTTTGAGCGCTATCGTGCTTGCAACAGACGGACATGGCTAAATCGATTCAGAATGTGATCCTGATTCAGAATATACAGGGTCCGCCAAATAACTTTTTTTTTTTTGAAAATGCTATAAAAAAAAACTACTGAATATTTTCTCAACTTTCTTTTTTTATTTGAAAGTACAATCCTTCCGGTTAATAATGGAAAATAATTTCATTCAAATGGCTGCCTCGGCTGGCCATGCAGTAGCCTACACGATCGGTAAGCACATTATCGATTGTGTGCAGCTGTATTTCACCAATGGCTTCACGAATATTGTCCTTTAAAGCGTCAATTGTCTCTGGCTTGTCGGCGTAACACTTATCTTTTACGGCACCCCACAAATAATAGTCCAACGGTGTCAAATCGCAGCTCCGATGTGGCCAAACGACATCAGCTCTGCGGCTGATAATGCGATCTTCAAAAACAGGGCGCAAAACATCGAGTGTAGCTTCGGCTGTGTGGCACGTTGCGCCGTCCTGTTGAAACCAAATGTTGCCAATATCCTCCTCTTCAATTTTTGTGAACAAAAATTCGTTCAACATGGCCCGATAACGATCGCCGTTGACTGTTACCGGAAGGATTGTACTTTCAAATAAAAAAAGAAATTTGAGAAAATATTCAGTAGTTTTTTTTTATAGCATTTTCAAAAAAAAAAAAAAAAAAAGTTATTTGCCGGACCCTTTATATACATTATGAGGTCTCCGGTCACTCCTTCTTGGCGTTACAAATTTAATGACAAAGTAAATACACCTTCCTGTAGAGGGTATAAAAATAAAATAAAATGTATTAAACTTAAAAATATAAAAACTTACAGAATTTTGTCTTCTACTCCTAGATGGCACTATGCCGAATAAATCAGAGTCAGAGTCAGAGTTGTAGCTTTTCATGCTTAAACTACTTATTTATTTATTTGTTTGTTTGTCAACAAAGTGCTAGAACTTTTTACTGACCAACTTTTACGCATACCATAGGCGTAGGCTTTTAGCACTTGGTAGGCTTTTGTATTATTTTATTTTCTATTTTTTTTTGTATTATTTTATTTTTTACTATTTTATTTTGAATTATTTTCTGTTTTTATTTTATAATATTTCATTTTATTTTATATAATATTATTTCCTCTTATTTTATTTTGCATTGTTTTATTTTATAATAGCTACCTATTTTTTTTTTTTATATATATATATGGTTGCATTCTCTTAGACAAATCGCCTCTGCCTCCAGTTTCGAAATAAAATATTACCGTAGGTGTTACCAGCTCTGAGATATTGTTCGCGATATTTTTTTGATTCTATAGATCAATACTTCCATGGTTTGGTTGCTGGGCTCCAAGACGTGTTTTCGAATTCATTCCATGAGATAGGTGTCCTCTGTACCTATTCCCAGCAGGAGATTTCATCTAAATTGAGTTAAAAATGTTTCTTCTGGTGATTGCCACGGATGACCCTCTTTTAAAGTCGGTGGCGCAATGTCTAGAGCTAAAGAGGGTGAAACAAAGCTCCATGCTGCACCCATGAACTTTGTTATAAATAGAATTTGTAACCAAAATTAATCACCCAGCATTCATTTACAATAAGGCGGATCGTGCATCAGATAAGTGCAAGTGCAAGCCATACGTGCATAGCCCCGACTGAGCACCTGCTGCCACTCTGTCCCAACTGCCGTCACTTTCCAAAGCAATACCATTTCCACCTGCCTTCCATCCATCCTCCTCTAATTGCCCCCACTGCGTTAGCGTTATGTGTTTATTTTTCACAAGACCTGCGACCCAGAGTAGCTCTTTGATTGCACTCCATATCGCAATGGGGATGTATTTGGCCACTATACACAGTCAGCACCCTCTTACACCATCTGGTGCATAACCAACCTAAAATATTCAATTTTGCCCCTCTCGTCCGACAATTTTCGGCGTCGCCTTCCTTTTTCGGTGTGTTGCATTACACTTGTAATTATTTCATGAGATTTATCTTTTCAGCCGAATGGTAAACTCTCAGGGCACACGAACGGCGATGTAATGCCCATCGGTGAATGCGACAAAAATTCCATTGGACATTCCTTGTAGAGCTTCTCTCGGTTTTTTGGGTCCATCGTTTGCTGCTCCTGGTTTTTTGGCACTATATACCACCGGGAAGGACATCCACATCATATGATGTCCTTCCTGGTGGTTACCAACAGTAACCAACCCAAACTCGTCGATTCAGCTGTGTGTGATAACTCTCCAGTAGGCAGTTGCCAGGTGTTTTTATGTGTGTGCGGCAGGTGATTCAATCCTTTCCTGCACTCAAATCTCTGCGGAGCGCTTCTCTATATGTATGCAGCACTATTTGTGTGTAAAAATGATTCGTGATAGCACTGCAAACATTCAACTCCCCAGTTATAGACGGGATGCCATAAAAAAGACATGACCTTTCAGAATTTAGTCTCCTGAGGCATTCCAATTTTTACTGCATCATAAATTAGATTACCCCGAAGCCAAACATTACGCTTCATCCCCCACCTAGTTCGTTTCATCTATCAGCCTACCCGGAAAGGATTCTTTGAAAATTGTAAAAACCAGCGCCCCAACAAACAACAGACGAGAGAGCAACCAAAAAATTAAGTATACGCAGTAGAATTTTTGTGTACGTTACGTGAACCCAACTGGATGTGACATCATGGGTTCCCCCAGTTGGTTGGCTCGGCTCCTCGCTTGGATGGCCTGCAACCGACTATTGGAAACCACTAAAAACACAGATATGGATGCGGATTTACCTGCATCGGGTTTTCGGTCAAGGAGCCTCCCTGGGGTGCATTAACTTAAAAGCAGCCACCCGATCAGCATACCAGCCTCCTTTTGTGTGTGTACCAGTTGCGGCTGTTTAGTTATGTAACCTGCCGTGGTAGACCGTTGGACCTTCGGTGGATTTTTTCTCAAAGGCGGCCGGACACTCGCCCACCTCCACCCCAGATGCGAAATGAAAATAAAAATTCCTGGTATTGGAATGGTCCAATATGAAATATGTTCGGATTACCATTAGAGTGGCAACGAATGTGTTCTTCGATGCCCCTCGCCATGTGCACTCCATAATAATAAAATTCACACTTGGGTATTCGTATGATGGCTTTATTTCGCAGTGATCGTAAAACTGCAGCGTCTGTGCTGGCCTGTGGGATATGGGAATGCAGACGCACCGGCCAACGTGGTGGTGCTAAACAACAATCGAGAGTACTGTCCAAAAGCAAATAATGCACCACACACACTGGCACTATCGGACCATGATTTCATAATTTTCCTTTTTATTGTTTCACCATGGACAATGGACAACCGGCTAACTAACTTGGGCCGGCCGGAAAAAAATTAGTCCTTCGAACATAGAAATGTTTTTTTTTTTTTTGATTTAATTCGGAAGCTGAATGATGAGTGTTTTGGATGATGGGTGAGTGAACAGGACTAAAAAAAAATAGTAAACATGCAAATGGAGATATGTGTGGCAGACAAAATATTATGTTGTGTGCAGTTGGATACGGGAACATACTGTTCAAAATGCGTGGCAGGATGTTTGACTTTTTGTATATAAAGATAAACAGCGAGGTTGAAGTTGTACGTATGGACGGCTTTTTCCACTTTCAGGATGTAGAAAAACTGCTTTCGCGATTGGATTTTCTTTTTTGTGTGTCTTTTGGTTAATGTGATGTGGACTACTGAGACTCGATCCCTGGAAAGAGCCATTTTACATCTAAGGTTTTATCCGCTGCGCCACCTCTCGAGAACGCCTGACAAACATCCAAGTCATGATATGCCATGCAAGAGCTGGCCAGTTCAGCCGTTTGGACTCGGCATAAAACTGTAGGTTCCTTCCAATCGTCCCAAAAATAAAAAGTCGTACAAAACGAAGGGTAGCTAGACCTGAGGTACCTATACGGACCTGTTGTTCCAACTACTCGTATTTCTTTATTTGTAAATTGAAATGGCTTTTATTGCGCAACTGCTTCTGAGGCATTCGGAGACTTTTTGGTCACCCAAAAAGCGTTGAACACTGGAGACATTTAAACTACGGAACTTTCTGCCGAAAGATGCTCTCCTTTCCCTGTAGACGAATTAAAAAGGCGGCTAAAGTCACTGACGCACTTTTTTTCAACTGCGCATCTGAGTTTGCACGCCAATTAAGAAAAAGCTGCTTCTCTTTCAACTTCAAGGTTGGAATCTATCTCCATGCATCGGATTTACATAGTTGTTCATATTCAAACAATGGGGAATCTATTTTAACTCGAGCACTGAAAAAAGGGTCGAGTACGTAACTGACTGTTTAATCAGTTGCTTAGGTTTGTTTATTTCGAGTTGACATTATATTTCTTGTTCGAAATAATGTTCACATCTAAGTATACTTATATAAAGAACAAAACTGTGGGTGGTCTGGGGTTGAATTACCGCATCCGCGATCGAGTACTACGTGACTGAATTTGTAATTGCTTTGCTTTTAAAATCCTCAAAATTCAGTGACATATTGCTCGCTCACGGATGCTGCAATTCGACCCCTGTTGTCTGTTTGCTGTTGACGTGACTACCACTTTACAGATTTCAATGAAATTTGTTTTGAAATGTTGCCCAAGACTCTAAGAAGGCTTTGCGTTGTGTTTTTTTTATTGCCACGCCTACTTTTCGTGGGCGCTGCTGAAGAAGATGTATTATTTTCTGACTTGACTTCACTTGTCATTTAGTCAAATAATTCGTACACGAAAAGAAGTTGTTCTTCTGTTTCATTCAGAAGTTAGCCGGAAATCTAGGACGATCGATTTAAATTTATAAAAAGTATGATCGAATTGAATTTATATATCGACAAATATCAGCAACGATTTTCCTTGAGCATGGTTCTGTTTTGGGGTAGAGGGCAAACATCGGAACCATAGCGCACTTTCAAAAATATGGACCTGAACGCAAAAACGAGTCACATGTACGAAATGTCCATTTAGCACTCAATTCTTGACTAGATTCGTCGGTTACTCCTCCATTAGCTTCAACTGGAAATACTTTTCATGTGAGATCTAGGCCAGTCAAAATTATAAACATCAAGTCAGCAATCTGTCAGACTTACTAAACTAGATTCTAGCTCGTTACTCTCCTCATTATGTATCATTTTCTCTAAAGAAAGAGAATTTTATGCTTTGTTATGTTTGTGGATTTGAGTGATTTCTTGATTTATTTAAGAGAAATAAAATAAATACCACCAGGTGGACCACTTGTCATACCGCGGTCATCAAAATGGGCCCACAAGGACCTAAGTTTGGTGCAGTAGAGTTCACCCTGTCTACCAACCCGTAAACTTAACCATTTTGAGAATTAACAATATACCTACTATTTGTACATTCTGACTTTGACACTATTTTTAGTATAGAGAGGCTCCAATTTATATTTATTAATGACACGACAATCTTTATTGACAGTAGACGGATCCTCTTTTCACTAAAAGTCGGCCAACATTTCAATTATTTTGACTGGAGCATCTTAAGGGGGTTAAAAAACTAGATCTCACGCAAGGAACATTTAGGAATATTGTTGCTGAAGGACTATTTATACAGTCTAATTTCGTTTGCTTGCTTAATTTATGACGAATACCTGTTCCTATTGATGGTTGGAGTGGTCGGATAGGTCTTACCTTCAGACAACTGAACAACTCATATCGGAAACCTCATCCATTATCATTTTTGAGGTTAATCGCTACTTTTTTCGGACGTCATTCGTTACTTTTTGCTTAAAAGTCCCATCGCTGCAATAATTAAAATTGGATTAAATGTCCATAAATGAGTTGTCCCATAGTTTAGAGGTGTCAATGTTTCGACCTTTGGGAATTCAGATTCCCAACTTTTTTCGGAATCAGGACTTATCTTACTCCATTGGGAGTGTCATATATTTTTTTGAGATTATCAAAGTGGGCCACTCCCCGAATTGGTCCCGTAGAGCGATCCTTTCGGTTTCGTATTGTGGACAAGGAAAAAACACATGTTTTGAAACAGTTCTACAATGTGGACAGTTTGGGTTGTATTTATATCTACATTTAAAGAGATATTCCCTGTAAGGGCTATTTAATCAGTACATCATATTTCACTGGTGTGAGCCTCTGTGATCATCTTCCCTGCTTTACTACGACTCCTTTCGTAGTTTCCTCTATCGTTATCTACCCGACCATTTGCCACTAATTTGACTACTCTCACGTTAAATTTAACTTACGACCACTTGCCCATTTTTTCTGAGAATGAGCACAGAATTGGCCGCTCCTGGAAGAAAAAGTCTCTTCCTAAACAAAGACGCCTGCTAGACTTCAGTGATTTCCTTAAACGGGCGCTCGCTTCTAAGTGTGCATTGCAGGTGAGTAGTAGGTAATACCTGATTTATTGACCTAGTCTTAGAACGCTGATAAATTCATCGTCTTTGGTGGCACACTGATCTGGGTTCCACGATATCGGCCGTCCATCAAAAAACTGAAGGGGTATGTTCTCGCATTTCAAACTTGCGTTGGTCACAAACAGCGAAACATGGGTTAGGAACTCCTAAACCCTTTTATTGCAAATTATCGCCTTACTAGCGACGAAGCTTAAAAAATCTTCTTGAAGCGTATTGCTATTTGGTATACAGTCACGACCGCTTGAAGGTCGTGCAGTTAATGCGGAATAATACAGCATTGATGTCACTAAGTGTAAAGGGTGTTTTTCCAGCTATTGAACCTGAGACCCATCGCTCAATAGTATACAGCACACTTATCACTGAACCACTGCACCCACATCTAGTGATTCGATTTAAGATTGTCCCATTCTGAGGCTGAGGACGTTGATGGCCGTCCATATAAGGGCCACTTTGTGGAAATGTCATGGGAGTTACAACTTATTTGTTTGAAAGTACGATAACTTCCAAGGTGATGGTATTGCAAATTTCTAAGATGTACGCCTAAAAAGAGAATACCTAGCGCTGAGGGATTTGAACCTGTAATGCGTATAATTTAATTTCCAATCCGACTAACAGATGGTGCTAACCTTAATCAACACTGTTTGGAAATGACATCTCAAAAAGTCAGAGTAACCCCAGGACCGGATACCACCCTCATGTCTCGAGATTTTTAAAACTTGGAACATCACCTCCATGAAGTGATATAAAAAAAGAGCGTTTTCTAATTGACGTTCAATATACACCAACACACGCAGTCCTTCGTTATAGGCCCCATAAATCCATTGACCGAGAGATCCCTTTGGTAAAATTTATTCAAAACCCTCGAATGAAATTTCACATCGTGCACATCCGGCACAATTAATTTAATTCAATACGAAACGAATCCTTTTACAATTTACAGTAATTCGACAAAATTTCCCCCAAAAAAACCTCAAATCGAATCATAATTTAGGCTATCCGTTGTGCTGTCCAAAAATTCCTCAAAAAAAAAATAAAAAAAAAACCAAACCGAGCTCTTCCATGGTGAATTGCAAATGCAAAAACCGAACCAAAAACCATCTGGAAAAAGTTTGCAATTCCGCATACAGCCAGCACGTTTAGATAAAATCTGAAATTAGCTGGCTTTTGTAAAACACCACGACCATATCGCCAGCAACACAAAAGACCAAAACAAATTTGCTCCCCAAAAACCTCATTAGAGACTAGAAACGTTACATTTTGTGGCGATTTTTACTCATGTCGATTTGGTTTTGTAAACGCGCAATGTACAAGCGCGGCGGTCGGTGGCCAAAACAAAGTACCAACCCGCACAAAACAAAAAATGCACAAAAAAAAAACAACAACGAAACAAAAATTACATTCCCTGACCGGCAAACAGCTGATAAAATTGATTTGATCTGCATATTCGTCGGGGCACATCCCTCGCTGTTGGAACTCGTTTATATGTTAAACTGGGATTACCTAGCTGCCAATTTCATTAAACGAGCTTAGGGTTCAGAGTGAACACTGAACGCCGAACGCTCACTCGCATATTCACACTAGCGCCAAGCACACATCGTTGAGTGGTGGAATCACCAGAGGGACTTGTTAGGTTGTTAGCTGGGTGCAAATTAGAAAATTGTTTAATTTTGGAGCGCATACAGTGTCCTTTTGGCCCGAACAGTTAGAAAATTATTTGCCAGCTCTCCGATGGTGAATATTTTTCGGCATACCCTCCGCCCCAAAAACACACAACGACATTTTTGGACGAAATGTGCTTCCGAGCATGTAGATTATCCAAATAAGCGCGCAGCGATGAAATTTTAAATTTTCATATTTTGCGGGCCTAAGTTCGTTACGAAATTGTGTGTTTAGAGAGAGCGAATGAGAATATTATGTGTGGTCGTATATATGCGTGTGTGGTGTCCTGCTAAACATGATGAAATTTTGTTTACCTAATTGAGGGAGGGGAGTCTTGAAATTAGCCAAATGTCCTTCCGGGCATTTGATGCGTTTTAAGGTGGAACAACAAAATCGCTTCACCGCTAATCGAACGTAAACGTGGACTGAGGTTTGTCCCGGGAGTGAATTTGCGCTGCACCGCACCACAGATCCAATTGGTGCTATCAACTAGATTGGAAGTGGGATGGGGAATACTTTAAGTTTATCTTTGAATCGAATGGCAATCAGGTGAGTAGATATTGAAGATGGGAAACGTAACAAACGAGTATTTCCGGGGATTTTTTGTTGGGGCAGATAAACATGTTTCATGTGGTCCATGTCATGACAATTTTTAGTATTGATCACTGTAAAAAAAAAGGTGTCATGCAGTGAAGTGGTATATCTCACATGACTATGATTATTTTGGGAACATAAATTTTGCCAAAAATTAAAAACCTGGAAACCTTCGTTTATTCAAAATTTGTGATGGCATTGTTGTCATGAACTGGTTCTTCATTGGCTGATTCTTGTTCCTTGAGCCTATCTTCTTGTGTGAGTAGCTTTTAAAAATAACATAAAGTTCAGGACCAGGTCGCACGAAACTTTCCCTTCAAGATTGGTTGCAAAGGCAAGCACCTAAACGTTCACAAGTTTTAAATTTTTTTTCCAAACGGCAATGTAATTAAGCAGCACATTTATAAAAGAGTCAATTTTCGCAAGTTCCCTTACTTGTTTCAGTTAATGAAAGTGTTTTAAAAGTTTCCTAAAGTCAGATTTTGTAAGGCGAAAACATCAAAACGTTTACGGGCGCACGAAAGATTTGCTCTAATTTGCAGAAGTAAATCGTTTGTGTACACAAAAACGTTTGAACCTTACGCCTAACAGAATGCCGACTCAGGTTTTCGCATAAGCAACATAATAAGTCGTTTTTTTCTTTCTGATTTTATTTAGTTTTGGCATTTATTAAAATTAAGATTATAGTTTGGAAATAGATATTCACATTATTTTTTGGAGATAATATGTCTCAAGTGGTGCCTATTATTTGCTTTCATCTGAAGTGCTCTTTTCAGAAATTTTCCATCACTTTTAGAATGTCATGTTCCGGCGGCCTCACTTCTTCTCTGATATTGGCCTTAAGCTGTTGCATTGTTTTTGATTTACAGTCAAACTTCTTTATAACGAACTTATTTATCGAATTTAATTTTGTTCCCCTTCCCCTTCAAAAATATCCCATATGAATTAGTTTCTTTATAACGAAATTCTCTTTATGGAACTAATTTTTTTGGCCCAAAAGCAAAAATGTTTCTTTATAACGAAATGTCGTATGTATGGGTGTATGAAGAAGTGCATTGGAAAATTTACGCATATCAACAAGTCATTCGTTTGAGCTAAGTTCGTGATACGTTTATACAAAATAGTCGAAGCGGCTATTTCACTTTCACAGAATTTATCGATTATTGAAAAATTAAAAGGTTAGAAAAAAAAAAAGATATCGCTGAAAAATTTTGTGTTTCATTTAGTACATTGTCGACAATTTTAAAGAATGAGGAACAAATTTTAAAAATTGCCAAAGCAAGTATAATAACATATAAATTTCTTTACAATGAGCTATTTTTTGTACCAATTTTCTTTGAAAATATAAAGGAACACTTACAGTGCTAAAAAATAATAAAATGTGCTCTACAGCGAATTTTGTATAAAACTTCTTTAAAGCGAAGCAATTTTTTATTCCCTTGAAGGTTCGTTATAAATAAGTTTGACTTAAGTTAGTCAAAAAAAAATCTGAAACCCGTAAATCGGGCGAATCAGGTGGTCAATCAAATTCAGAAAAACAAGCTTATTTGTAGATCATTTGGTTTAACTCTTTAACCAACCGAATCTTATGTGGAAAGAGGTGTAGCTGGCGTTAAATGTGTTTCAAAGACCGGCTTTACATCACCAACTGCTGAGGATGTCGCTTGGCGGAATTTTCGTGGTTTTTCTTAATATTTGCTTGCATCCGAGCAGTGTTGACATCATTTCGAACTTCACGAGGTCTTCCAGGACGTGGAAGATCAAAGACATCGCCTTGTTGGTAATAACGCTCAACAAATCGGTTAATTTTAGGAGCAATTGATTAAGATTTCTAGTTGCAATATTCTAAAAGTAAAAAAAATACTTGAGTGATTGCCCACATATCTCTTAGTCGGACACATTTGCCTAACCAAGCTTGTATATCTCAGCTTTCATATAATGGGCGGACTTCTCTTGGCCGGACGCGGACAAACATATTTGTCACAAATTGTTTTACTTAACTCCCCGCACAAAAACCCTTTATTCCTTTACAGCTTAACTTTTCAGCTCCTTTTTTATTTTGCAAACATCAATTTTGAAGAAATTTTAACTATTGCGTAAAATAAAAACCGAAGGCCTTTTCGGCCTTTTTTTATACTCAAATAATAAAAACTTGTCCCACCTATTTAAGTCGTTGTTTTGAGTATCCGAACTTTTTTTTTGTTTTGTTATATCGCACATGTATTTCAAAAGTGACACAATTTAAGAAAACTCAATATTTCAGTTATCACCAACAAAAGCACCAACATATTTATCAAAAGAGTAATAACTTGATTCATTATTAAGCCTGCAGATGACACTTATGTCATTCTAAGCCTCTCAATTCTCAAAAGAAATCAAAACAGTTAATTTTCTGAGTTGTGTCATTTTAGAAACACATGTGCGATATTTATTGTTTAAAAATAAAGTGTCAGGAAGTGCTTTTTATTATTTTTGTTAAAATGGATAGCTCTTTGAGGTGGACAACAATTGCCGAAGTCGTCCAAATATTGTAAGTGTTTGTTTTCTAAGAAAAAAAAACATTGAAATATAAGTTTGAAGTTTGTGAAATTTATTTCTGTTGCCTGAAAATCTGTGTTCAATTATAAAGTCGACGAATAATTTTCGCTCTTTCTTTGAAAATACTCATTTAAAAAAAAATAAACAAAATTACTGTCAACAAAATGGATATTCTGATTGCAGTAAATCAGTTAAAATTTTTCGAAGGTATACCGAGTCAATGAAGGTATCATGCGCCGTCTATAAATCCATAGATCAAGAACCACTTAAAAACTTGTGAAAAAAGGTCAACAAACCTTCCAAATATATTTTCGCGGGCTCCAAATTATACAGGACGTTCTATTTCCTCTGATGACAGGTGTTGTTTCTGATTTTTCAATAAAGTTCTGGTTAAAAAAAATGGTCTCGTAACCCCGTTCATGAAATATTGAACCACCTCCTCTCACCCACTTAAAACACACCAAACGACACTCAATAGAATCCATTCAGTGTTCAAATTTCATCGTTACCTGCCACACTTTGTGAAAGGACACTTCAGGCGAATACTTACACTAATTTCCCCAATGTTATTCCACTTCAATTCCCACCGATACCAATGACCATTTTCTAATTGTTATCCCTCGAGGGGCTGAGCGAGATACGAGAGAACCCCCAGTGAATAAATTACCCCAATAATAGACAGACAATACAGAAATGATAGAAGAAGAACAGACAAGACGAACAAACAAAAAAAAAATAGAGAAAATCCCACCATATTCTCTGCTTGTCCTTTCACAAATTGAGCAAATATTCTTCACTTGCACTGCCACCTCACTAAAATGGACACGTACGTCCAATGTCCATAAAGGGGTGGAATGTGACCAAAGATGGCGCAAAAACCGACCGACCATCCCTCGAAGATAAATACAAAAACAAGACGAAGCCCTCAATACACCAAGGAACATATTTTAAATGCTCTTCCATGTTCCTCAAAAATACACACAAAAAAAAAAATAGAAACCGACAACCAACAAGAACGACGAAATAAAAACTTAAATAGAAACAAACATAACACACCGACCAATCGTGTAGACCAAATAGAGGTAGCCCTGTTTAAAAAAAAAAAAAACCCGCTCAACGAATATTTATTTTGCAGACCGTGAACGTGTCTCAAATACCTAAAGATACACCATGACCATGAGTGATATGGAACGGGAATATCCTTCGCTAAACGATGGCTTTTTATCCTTGCAGTGATAATTTAATCCCACCAATCTACTTCTTAAGGAAGTTTCGCTCGTCTTTTTTCTTCTCTAGAGTTTCAAACATTTCACTATTGTTCCCCGAAAAGTGGTTGCCATGAATTTCCGCTATTGCCACGCTACGCCACGCCACTATCAATTAGGCACTCAAAGAATCACGGAGAGAAAAAAAAACAGAAACTCTCGCAAAATCCAATGCGCTCATCAATTTATCTGGAGTACCAATGACAACTTCCCAACCAGCGGCGCACTGTCCCGCTCTCCAAGGGAAATCTTCGCTAATTAAATATTTTCTTAAAACTAACAAAAGCTTTTCCTTTGCCTCACCATCTTTAAGGCGATGGTTAGAGTGGTGCCAGCAGCAACACCATACCCCACCCCCAGCCGGAGGAACTCTTTGCTTACCTATAATGAACCTACCACATTTGGAAAAACGTTTTCCGCAGCATGGTCTTGTACTTTTATGCCGTCCCTGGCCCCCTTTTGGCCGCTGATGCCGCACACAAAGGGAACTAGCGCCACATGAAACGAAAAACGAAGCGAGCCAGCAACAACAGGGAGGAAAAAAAAATTTTAATAATCCAGATAAAAGATGAAAAGCCAAAGTTGGGCAGAGTTGGGGTGCGATACCTACACGACGAAGAATGGTGGCCTTTCCTGCAAACCACCGGTATCCATCCGCAGAGTATTTGCTGCTCTCCAGTTGGGTTGTGCATCGGTTTTGTTGGAAAAAAAAACCTGTCAACCGAACTCTGGTGTTGCCAACAACAAGACTAGGGCAAGCAACGGGACACAGGGTGATGAAAAACGCGCGCACTCCTATGCACCACTGTGTATGCAGCAGGCTTTCCCCGGCCCATTCCTCCCAAGCACTACTGATGTTTGGCACAAAAAAAAAACTGAGAGCTTTTCGTCCTATTATATCCCGTTTTTTCTCTATGAAGTTCGCTCTCGTTCTCTCTCTAACCGCTTACTGTGGCAAGTAGTCTGTTTTTCGTTCTTTTGGTGCGTTGTTCGGTTTTGTTTTGTGAGTGTTTCTGGTGATAGGACGACTACGAACAGAGAACGTAAAGTGCTCAGAAGACCGGTTAAATTGAAGCTTTTCCCGTGCGCTGCTCATTGTTACCACTGCTACTACACTACTGGTGGGGTCACGCATAAAAGCGCATCACTTGCATCCCCTCTTCTGTAGCAGCGCAGCGGTGAAGGACGACAACGGACGAGGAAGAAATTGAGGGGAAACAATAAATACTACTGCTGCATGCATGCCAAATACAAAAACACTTAGTGTGGTGCATTATGTGTTCGGGAAGAGTTTTTAATATGTGCAACTTCAGTGCTAGTCTCCTTTTCTGTGAATGTGTGTGTGTATTACAATACCTACTGTTTGAACAGCATCAGGATAGATGAGTAACTGGCGAAAAAGTAAATGATATCTCACTTTTTGGTACTTTTTTTTTTTCGTAAGAAATGGATCTAGCGTGAGCCTGCAAGGACTAAGATTGTTTGGTTTGCTTATTGGGCTTAATCGAGGGTAATCTGTGGTATGTGGGTATTAGCGAGACGGCTTTCCGAGGAAGATTGGTTGAGATTTGTGGTTAGTCACGACAGTAGGTGACGTCGTCTAACCAAACTGGGGTTTTAAACTCGGGCTGTAAACCCCGGGGCTGTTCTATTTTTTTACTTGTGAATATATTTTTCTACTGTCATTTGAATTTTCGTTCAGCTTTATTGAATTGAAATATTACTTCTGAAGGAAAATACGAAAAAATTTCCAGTTCAATGACTGTGGAGAAAATGAATCAAGGAAGTTGGATTTTTCAAGAACCTGGCCCTGGCACAAAGAGCGCGAAGGGGGGCAATATTGAAAGGTACCAACAATGTTTACACTTCCCCTTTCTAAGTGAAGGTTAAATATGGGTCCACGCAATTTGCGGATTTATTCGTTTGTTTCTGATCTCTGTAACTAATCATTCGATGTGCAGCATTGGGCCTCCATAACTCTCGATCTTTCATCAGGCGCTACCTACATCCAAAAAAGAAGAATAAGATTGTCAGGTCGTGTGCCGCATGGGGCTTCCATAACTCTCGATCTCCCATAAGGGGCTACATATATCTAAACAAAAAAGAATAAGATTGTCAGGTCGACTAAAGAAATCTATTCTATTCATTAAGTTCGATATATATTTAAAATTTGAATCACAAGTTTTTTATAGTCCATTTTGTCCGAGTTAGTGTCCGACAAAGCCTTTACCGCCTCCCTTTTTGGAACCTCCTCCCAGTCTGTGGCATTTGCCATTCTGCTTGAGCTTTCTTACGACGCGGTACCTCTTCATTTTCCGTCGCTTTTTCGTTTCCAGACGCTTATTGTTTTCGCTTATTGCATTTTCGTTTCCTCTCGCTTTTTCGTTTCTTGTTATTGTGTCGTTTTCTGTTGTTCTTTTCGTTTTCTGTCGTTTACAAACGATGTTTGGTTTCCAGACGCTTATTGTTTGCTGTTGCTTTTTTCGTTTCATTAAACTGTTTCGCTTTATGTTGTTGCCTTTTCGTTTCCGGACGCTTATTCTTTTCTGTTGCTTTTTCGTTTCCTGTCGCGTTTCCTGTTGATGTTTCGTTTTCTGTCGCATTTTCGTTTCGTGTTACTTCTTCGTTTCATGTTGATATTTCGTTTTCCCTGCTTTTTCGTTTCCTCCCGCTTTTTTTGTTTTCTGTATCATTTTCGTTTCCTGTTGCCTTTTTCGTTTTCTGTTGTTTTTTTTTTCGTTTCCTGTCACTTTTTCGTTGGCTGCTACTTTTTCGTTTCCTGTGTCGGCTTTTCGTTTCATCAGAGCTGTGAATCATTGTGAAAAGTTTCACTTGAGATTCAGCCCAATGCCAATCAATAGAACCGTCTGCTCAGAGCTGGTCCAAAAGAGTCAATTTGTGGTCTAACGTTGCGCTCCATCGACAGCCACCTTACAGCTAGATCGCTGTCACGGTTGGATCGACCTTAAAAACTTCCAACTTGTGTCATTCTGGTTTCTAAAGTTCTATAAATGCCACCCTGATCCTGAGGGACCATTTTTCGTTCAATTTGGATGTGGGTCTTCTTTTTATCGCCCGAAGATATTCGGAAAGGATTCTGTGTGTACGTGTGGTTCCCTAGCCTCAACACAAATCTGGGCTCGACTCGCCTCAATACGTGACGGGATTTGTATCCGCTTCGTATGTAAAATCGACTTAATTCCGTGAACGAATAGCTCGTGGCTATTCGGCGGCAGAATTTCATTGCAAAACATTTCAAAAAAGTCATGGTTGTGGTGCTTTTCTTTCTGCACTGAGGGCAACGCACTCCTACATGAAATCCAAACTTTGACAGAGTATGCAGCAGCTTTCAAAGTTAACACCAGTTTTACAAGCAGGACACAAGAAAATATTTTACATTAACTTAAAGCCGACAAATCTAAAGAACCCTCTATCGCCATCTAAACCTCGCTCTCTCACTCTCTCTCACTCTCTCCCTTTCTCTCTTGCTCTCTGCGTACAACAATCGAGGAAAATAATTGAAAAGAAAACCCGACAAAATTCATCACAAGCATCAAGGCTCGGCTGGCACATCAGCTTCAATCACACGTCCATTATTTGAAGAGTTACTGTCATCGTCCGTTTCCATTTAACCATTTACTTGCACAGTAATGTTCTCTTTAGCATTCCAACAATTTATACAATGTATGTAATGTGCTCTGCTGCAAAAGTGTCCTCTCCAAATCTTGATGCCAACCAGCGCCCACAAGAAGCCACCAAAACAGCAAACACCCATCGCGCAGCATTTTCCCCTCAACTGTATCTGCTGCTGCTGGACGGTCGGTGTTTTATTTGCCTTCGGTTCCTGTTTTTCTTTTTCTTTTTTCAATCGTCGTTGTCGTATCTGTTTCAAGTTCTCTGCTATTATGCATGCAATCAAGCAAAGCTCACCCTGAATGGGGCGCATAACAGAAAACAAATGAAGCAAGCTTGCGCGCGTGTACAACGGTGCATTGAACACAGTTATATTAACAGAAGCAGAAGCAGCAGCAGCAGCGGACTTTCTTCTTTCTCTCGTACGGGTATATGCTCGGTCGGTATCTCGGTATCGGTATGTTCTTCTCCATGGTTCACGCGCGCCGGCCGACGACATCACAAACACTAGTGCGCGCAAACTTCCAAATGGATGCTATCAGCAGCACTCGCTGTTCCTCGTCTGTGTGTGTTTGTATAGTGCTTTGGAATTCCATCGGGCTCCATCCACACACTGTGCACGAGTGGTGGTGTGCCTGTGCATTGTAGCAGGCTTATATTCGGCGGCCTGTCTGGATAGACGAATTCCTGCACACAGCCGCATCGCTATCGTCAACATCACAGTTCGAGTTGAGTAAGTCCAAGTCGGATGGCATTCAAGTATTTCAGTTGAAACGGAACTTTCGCACAGAACGGTCATGGTTTTGAAATATTAAAACCAAACCAAAGCCAACAAACTACAACTATATACGGTTCCCACTGAGAGTATCGTCGCATACAAGTGCACACAGTCGCTATTGTGGATTGAGCTGGAGCTGGTGGTACCAACCAAAGACTGCCATTCGTTTGGTGGACTCATTCTCCGTCCGTCAATTGAGAAGAAAGTACGTCGGCCGGCGAGAACAAGAAGTATCATTCACTTGAAACGACTTGCCACTCTAATCGGTGTCGGTGGCGGTGTCTCGCGGTGTCTTTCGGTTGCCTAGTTGCGTACACCGACCTTCGTTGCCGGAGCGTGTTTTTTTTTTTTTTTTTTTTGGGAGCTTTCCAGCAGCGATACCTAGCAACAACAACAAAAACAACAACTGAGGTGTTTGATGTCAAATGGAAAGCTTTTGGCGGTGGTCGCTGGTCGTGTCTGTGTCTGACGGCATTGCCAGCTGTTTGGTTACTGCCCGCAATGTATCTGGAACCAAAGACTATTCGTATTCCATCCGGTGGCAGTAGTGAGTGTGATGTGTTTGGTGGCGCTCTCATTCGCGGTGTTCTATGAAGTTCTTGGGCTTTTTTTTTTTTTTTTTTAATAGTGTGTGAATTGTCTTTTCTTTTTCGGTTGTTCAATCCGGCATTCGCTTAGTAATCAGTCCTCAGTCGGTCGCTGCCACGATTCGGGTTAACAACAATCTCTACTAACCAGCAGTGAACACAAGTGTGCTGACGTGTGTGTATGTGAGAGAGTGCACAAGTAGCTACATCAATCGAGAAAAGATATGGAATTGCAACTTTTCCGCTGTCGCCGCGAACTTTGCACTACGACTTTGCTGAGCTAGCACTTAGCATGTACAGATACTGTGATTAGCATTTTTATTTCTTTTTTTTTCGTATTGTGAACAAGCCCTATGATAAAACTGCGCAGTTAACAACGTTTGAAGTAATCATCTCCAAGGTGTATAGTGATCAAAGTCCACCCTGAGTCATATTGAACAAAAAGGACACCCAGCAACAACCGTCTGCCCTGAACCGAAAATAAAGAAAGACAATCGTGCTCAGTTAAATTTTTTCTAATTTATGTACATTTAATGTAAGCAGATAACACATTTCCGAACAATTAACAAAAAAAAGGAAAATAGAAAAAAGTTAAAGATAAGTGCCACCCCCATTGTATTTGTGTGTAGTGGTCTAGCCATGGTAGAAGCGTCGTCATCGTCTTCATCGTATCCGTCGTCGTTGTCGTAGTCACCCCCGTAGGCGAAACCCCAATCCTCGTCCCAGTGCCAGAGACAAAATATCGAGTAAACTCCTTCACTTTAACCAGACTAAAAACTAATTGAAGTTGGATTTTCCCCAAAAAAAAAATGAAGACAACAAAACAAAATCTCCAGAGAGAATGTGAGCGATTTAAAGGCAAGGAAAAAAATCGCCAGAAGCAGCTTCTTATCGCAGTCGTCTCTGGAAATGTAAGTACTCACATATTCACATGATAGATACGATACTACCATCTCCCTTTGTACACCACCAGCAGAACTCTCGTATTTGCTCGTCGTAAGATATATTCAATTAATTTAAGAAGCAGCACTCGAGGGATCCGGCACCTCTCGAAAAGATCACAAAAGACGGCCGAGAGAGAAATCTGTTTTTTTTTTTTTTTTTTTTCTTGTCCTCCCTCCTCTTCCATTGAACCTTCTCTCGTGCACTGAATTTGTATCTCAAAGAAGGCATAAAAAAAATGTAAAAAGAAAAATTCCGCTACTACTGACTGACTGCCTTGCTGGAATTGCTGGCTGTGGCCGCTCCCGCTTGTCCGCCACACTCTCCCGCACTCGCCCAGTTGTTGGCTGTGTAGCTCTACCTCTGCCTATGTGTCTTTTGATGGTCTCAGAGTTTCTATTTTTGGTTAAATTACGTCAACTTTTTTGTAGCTGCAGTATGTGAGATGTGAGAGTATCCCGTATATTTCAAAAAGCGAATTTTGTTTAAAACATTCTTTTTTTGTCTGTACCTCCCTTACTCGGGAGAGTGGATATACCCCTCTATTTGGTTGTTTCAATTTTCACTGTGAAGACATTGCAAAACGACGATTTCATTGAAGGTACGATTTGAATTCAAAGAGAAGGATCGTGTGCTTGGGGAGTTCTCGTCCCCAGCGAGTGATAAAATGTAATCTCCCCAAAATGAAGAAGAAGATTGATTCGTATGCGGGAATTGTCAGTCTCGCCGGAATATGAAAGCCATAAATTACACGCACTTTGTAGTGTAATGAAAATTTAAATGGATTTTCATTGAAATGTTGCTCGACCAATTACTTGTCCTTTCATCTTGCTGCGCGAGATACTAAAACTTTCTCCAAATGCAGGTTTGCAAATTGGTATTCTAAAATATTCGGCAAACACGTCGAGAGTTTTCTATTTGCTCAGTGAAGTAGTAATGTGTCAATGCAAATATTTGATTTGTGTGCGATGCTTGGGCATAAGCTTCAGTAAAAACGAATTGATCTGAGTGGGGGCTGGATTTTCCGAGATCAACAAAATTGGTGCAGATCTACGATTTTTTTCTTAGAACCCTTCACTGGCAGTTGCAATAATAATCGTTTTAAGCTTTCAGATTGATTTTATTTTCTATGTTACAGTAGCAAATTTTGTTTGGAAAATTTAGGAGGAGTTTGTAAAAATGAATCTAGACACTAAAAGTGATTATAAGTAGCGCTCAGAAGTGGGATCAACCTCTTCGAAGGTTTTTTCTCATCGACGGGCACCTAAACTACAAGAAACCCTTTACTACAGATCTTTCAATTTAAACGAGACTCAGAATGAACTATTCCAGCCAAATCCCAATCAATGTCCCATAAAATATATCCGCTTATAACGAACAAAGGAAACTTTCGGTTATAGCGAACCATTTTTCGCATGAAATAAAATTAAGGAAATTTTTAATAAGTGCAACAAAAAATTTTGAGCGGACAATTGAATTCTGACCAATAGATCCACAAAAATCCATTCCCACAGAGGATTTTACTGTCAGTTTTCAAATTTCTTAACAATCGTGAGCAGTTGAATTAGAGGTCTAATGCGAAATGGTATAGTTCCAACCGAAGTGTTTGTAAAGAAGGAGTGTCCTCTCAAAGATCGCATCAAATTCGCTTGTTGTCATTCGGATTTCGTAAATTTTTCAAGACTTTGTAATTTTTTGCAAGGCCTTTCTCGTGAGTAATAGAACTCACACCTAGATGTCGTTCCGAATCATTTGACGATCACATATTTCAGTTTTTCTCATGCACTTTGGTTTCTTTAGACCTGAAGTGAACCTACCGAACTCCTTCTGCATGCGAGTTAATTAAAAAACTGACTGCTTGGTAACCTCAATTCATTTTAATGGAGTTAATAGCTTAATTTCCATCATCGCATTAGCAATTCCTACGGTAGTAACTGATTTGTAAGGAGTTTTTGGTTTTTAACTCATTTGTTCGTATGCCGACTCTTTGAAGACATCAGTTGATAACTGAAAGTAGATTTTTATTTAAAATTCATCGCAAAATTGGAAAAAAAACATTTTTTTAAAAATTTAAAATTTCTATATAAGCGTTACTATTGTGAATATCTCAAAAAAAAAGTGATGGTTATTCCCCTTTAAAGTATATGCGGGATACTTATAATAATAAATTTTGTGCCCAGGTTAGATTTTACGAACTCACAATGTCGGAATTTTCCACATAAAATTACCCATTGCGACCTACAAAATATTAAGCGTGATTGAAATGATTTTTTTTAGTAAGGCACTATGTTGCTATGATTGACATTTTATAATTTAATTTAGATACCGAATTTTTAAGTGCTAAGCAGGAGTTCTTGGCACCAAATATTCAGATCACCAATTTATAGCTGCGTATGGAAAAGACCTTAAACTTAGAAGTGTTTCTTTACACGTTGCGTTCTTAGGAAGCCCTTTTTCCCTTAAACCTTCTTTACCTAACCCAACGTTATATAAACGAATGAAAAACAAATTTCGTCGGATTGTTCGCCCACGGATGAGACGATGCAGACCTTGGTCGATTTGACAACATTTTTGCCAATAAATAAAACGGCAGCTTGTGCTTGTTTTGGTTACCACTAACGACTTTTTCTTAACACCACGCCCTCGACTAAGGTAATTCAGACAAATTTTGAGCCTAAGAATGAAACTATGAAGCTTGTTAAAATGAGAAATCTCACTTCAGATCGAAAATATTTCAAAACAATCATCCATAATGGCCTCCTTACCGCTCGGGGCTGATTCCTTAAGAGTAAGGGTCCCACTACTTACATTTCCCGCTTTCTTTTCATTTGCTACTCAGAGTCGGTCAATTTGTCGCTCATATCCCTTTTGTTTCCTGTCGCTTTTTCCTTCAATATGAGTTTAGGAGAATAACTTTCATTTCTAAAACCAAATACGCGTTAGAACTCAAGCTTGCAGTTTACTCTGGCTCTTTGCACTGAAAAAGCATAAAGGCCTAATTGCCATTCAGCAACAACAACAGTGCATCTAAAAAATGCCAACCCATTATAAAGGGGCGAAATGCAATTTTTGGACAGAGGAGCATCTTATAAAAAGGCTCCCTTGACTTAGTAGCCCTTAGGAATAAATCAACTTTTTCAAAATTTATTTTTAACTCAAAATTCTTAGAAATGTACAGCAAACTCAGAAACAGGCTCTGCTGTGCAAATCGAATAGAAAGTAGTAGCTAATCAATCAATTGACAGTCAAAATGCTGAAGTTATCCAAAGAGCTGTGTCGGCATTCTGTAAGGCGAAACGTTCAATCGTTTTCGTGTGCACGAAGAAATTTGCTTGTGGAACATAGGGCAAATCATTTGTGAGCACGAAAACGTTTCGCCTTACAGAATCTGACCTCTGACTTTTGTTAAATATATACACGGAGAAAAACCGACTTGCTAAACGAGCAAAAGGTTTACTCTCTTGAAGGAAATTTGTATGTCTGCATTATTTTATTGAAATGCTGAATGGGAGCTACGAGTGAGCTTAAAAAAGTCAACTTTCGAGTCGAATTTAATTATTTTTGTTCTTAGGGGTCAATGTTTTGACTTTATTTTTCAAATAGAGTTTTTAAAGGTATCATAGAAACTGCGCTCAAGCTTCAACAGAATCTGTTTTTAGCCATTCACTTAAGAATATTGCGAGTTCTTAAAATTTTACCTTGCATCAGATACCTTTTAAAAGAAACGGGCTTTGTGCAGTTTTGCTTTTTGAATCAGCCAGGGTCTGGTATTTTCTCTGTGCGGCATCAGCCGTCATCAAATTTGTTTGGTTTTGTACTTAATCTCGGGAAATTTTTCACAGTTTTATCCTCTTGCAACTAAATTCGAAAGTACTTGTCCATGCTTTCATTTGTCAATCACTTTTACCGCAGAGACAGTGGACATCGTGTGTTGTTTGGATATCTGCTTGTTACCAATCGACGTTTAAACAAGCCCTAATCAGCACACTGTCACTGACTCTAAAGAAGAAGGAGTTTTGGTATTTTAATCTGACAGCTCTGTGATTTGGAATCTCTTTAAAAAAAAACGCTGCCATTCACCAGCTCATCGCTAAGTGAGCCGTTGCAGACATATTTCGATGGTGGTTGTAAAGATTCGTTTAGTAAGGTCGTTGACAGTTTATTTCGACGGGAGGCGATAGTCGTCGAGCATTTCAAGAATTATTTCGTTTTCGCCAATGGAACCAGCGTCTGCGTATAAATGGTTGAATTCATTTCATAAAAAAAGTGTCACTTTAGGTACATATACCCTCGAGATCCATTTTTAAAAATATGCATTTCAACGCAGTTTATATGGTCATGCGCTCTCACGTAGACGATTTACATGCGAAACGTTATCAGTAATATTGCTCCACTCCTTATCGGCATTTAGTCGAGTATAAAACAAATGAAAATAAGAACATATAACTCTATACAAAGTATGTGCTGCCATTTCCTTCTTGAAAAGCTTAAAAGATAAATTTTTGCTGCGGAAAAAATGGAAAAATTATTCTAAACTAAACTAAACTATCTAAATGGGAAACTATACAAATTTCGAGTCAATGTCGGTCCAAAGACGTCGGTAGTCCCTGATCAGTTTTATTTTATACAGATCCTCATTTGCAATTATTTTATTTTAAACAAGTTTGCAAACAAATAATTCGGAACTCACAAAACATTTACCTATACATAAAAAAAAATAATCGGTGTGGGGTTCTCTGTTTGTTACGGATTGATTTTGTTGAAACTTCTTTCAAGAATTTTCATTAGATTCTGGTTAACATTTAGGCTATGCCGTTCTTGCCACGCCTACTTTTTGGGGTCACTTATGACCAAAATGTATTTATTTCTGACATCACTGCCTTTAACTTGCTATTTCTCAAAAACCTCTTATTGAATATATATTTTAAAATATTTTAGTTAGCTTTCTGATCCAGCTACAGAGCTAAATCTAGCATGATCAAAGTAAATCTATTTCATTAAATCAAATCGAAAAACTTCTGCGCCGACTAGTCTCGATTGTTATTTGTGATTCCGAACAAAAGATGTCACGGCCACAGCTGGTATTAAATAAATCCCATTCCCTTGTATCAAAAAAGATAAAAAAAAGAAGTATTTCCTCAGCATTACGCGCACACGGAAAAGTACTTAAGCGCCAAGCAAATTAAAAAAAGAAAAAAAAAGAAACTCCCATTTGACAAACAATGCCCAAAACCGATAAGCAAACACCCATATCCATCGAGCTGATGGCGCCAATGCACACAATTTATACTCGAATGTCGTATGGTACATATGGTAATAAGCGCAGTCACGCTAGAGTAAGTATACGCCCCGTAGGCCAGCATATCCACATTACTCGCAGGCGAACGAAAAAAGGGGAGCAAAAAAAAAAAACAGCTAAATTAACCCACATTTTGCCAACTGATAAGTTTGGTTTGACAAAAATGTGTCATTTGTCGGCAATTAAAATCACGCAGCTCTTAATGCCACACACAAACAGGGTGCCCAAGGAGAAAATATCACATGCATTTGATTCGTCTCTCGGTGGTTATAAAAGTAAACGCTGCAGGGCATTTAAAAACATTCCCAGTGTCCTATTTCTGTCTCAAGATATTCATCTCTGCTTGTATCTTCAATTTAATTTCACTAAAAGCTTCGTTTCAGCAAATTGCATTTCCGTTTAAATAATTGTTTTAGAAAGCATAAGGACAAAAAAAAAAAGCACAACAAATTAAACGGATATCATCATTCATTTGAATTGCAAACGGAAGCTTCGGAACTAGAACAACCCTCTGCAATTAATACAACAGTTCGGTGTGCGTTGGGAAGACGACAGGAAACGCAATGAAATCTATCAGTTATTCTCGTTATTTTTTTTTTCCTATTTTTTTTTTTGCATTTTTCACAACAACCGCTCCCCATAAAATGTTAATGCAGTGCAATAAAACAAAATGCAGAAATGGAAACTGATACGAAAGATAATGGATGGACAACAAAAAAAAAAATACTGCAGATGCATAGGGTGATATCGTTTATAATATCCTAACGATAAATGGCTAATTGCAAAGTGCGCTGCGTGGTATTGGTCGAAGTGAATCACAACGGTATGGAGGGTGAGTCCATGATGAGGGGGTTTAAGTAAGCCAAAATGTCCTTCCTTTAGCATGATTTTCATACCTAGGTGGCGGAAGATCGGCAGTTGTGGAGGATCTACTTAAACATTCGGTGCAGTGGATAGAGGTCCTGATAGTAAACTGTCTTTTTTTTCGCCGTCTTATTTCCATTGCTGTTACGGACATTTAACATCTCTTTTAAGCATTTTTAAGGGAACTCTTCTCCCAAGAACTATAGCAGAGTGGGTGTGTATTCTGTTTCAGGGCTACTATAGAAAGACTTGAAAAAATCGAGAGTAAATTAACCGAAAATACGAGCCTTCTCCATGAATGTTTTAAAAAGATCCAAATTACCACATTCGTTGAATTTTCAGGCGAAGTAGGAGCTGATCAAATAATACTCATCTACATTGGTCCCATTTCCTTGAATTACTTTGCACAACTCAAAATTTGTTTTGCAAAGTTTCGAAAAAGCGGTCCACTAATATTTGCACTCTTTCTCTGGACATTGTGCGACTCAGTGAAAGGTCTTACATTTTATTTTGCTAAGTAGATAGTAGAAAAGGGTTTTTTTTTTAAATGAAATTCACTACGGTCCTGTTCTTTTTTGCTGCAACATTCATAAAGAGCATAAAATGAAAGAGTTGGGAAGATTTTTTGAACAAACCTTTTTACGTTGGACAATCCTTTTCTGGACGGTATCCTTTTAGGAATTTTAAAGGCCATTATTAACCATAACTAAAATATATTTTTTTTTGATAAAAAAAAAGAACTCGCGCAACTTTCAAGTTTTTTACTTAAATAATGCTTTACTAACTCTGAAGGTCTGTCGTGTCGACGATCTACAATGTTGCATTATTACGGCCCAGTTTGAGGGCTGAATATCCTATTTTTTGATTCTTAAAATGCGAAATGTTCTCTTTAAAATAAATCGTTTCGAGCCTGTCACCTACATTAAACGAAGTTCTTAAGCTTTCCACTAATTGTTTATGCAGCTCTTCTCAGGGCTGCTCGAAATACCGCAGAATCGTCTCGGCATACACATTTTTAAAGCCCAACCTTTTTCGTCTTGTTCATCTGTTCTTTCATTGCCGCCATGGTAAACGTTGTGGCCCCTCAGTCATCAATTGAACTTTGTTGGGTTGTGTTCAGATTAGTTTAAGGCGGTCATAGACCATTTTTTAGGTTACCTCAAAGGCAATGATAGCAAATAGGACTGCCTTACATTCAGATAGAATTTACATATCTTTTTGTTGTAAAATTTCTGTGAAATAGTTGAATTTTCGACTGATGATAATTTTGTTCTCTATTTTTTAGAACATTTCGCGTAACAGAATGGATTTCATAAACAAAATTAATTTAAATTTCTAAAAAGGAACAGAGCTGGATGTAAGATACCCAGACTTCCAATTCGTTGAATGCCACAGTATTTTTTTTCTGACAAATTTTTTTTTAAATTCCTTAGCACGTAAAATACACTTCGCGATACCAATAATCATTTTTAGTGTCCAGACTAAATTTTTCAAACTCACAATGGCGAAACTTTCAATACAAAATTTCAACTCCATTGATATTGTTGCCCTTGAAAGGGGAATATCCCTAGCACCGTGGGAATATTTTAGACTTATTGTTGATCCTAATGAGAGAATTAAATGTTTCCAGTCCATAGTGGCACACTTGTATGAAAACATTGTGCCTACTAAAACTACAAAAATTAGTGACAAGAACTGTCCATGGTTTACAACCGATGTTATTAATGCGATTAAGATCCGAAATAGGTCCTACAGCAGATGGAAGAGGTTGCCGAACACATATACTTGGAATTTGTTTAAATCTGCCCGTAATCATGCTACAAGTGTTACGCGAGCTTCTAAGCGTAGCTACTTTAGCGCTAGGCTTAATGCTTCGCTTCCATCTAAAATTCTATGGAAAAATCTACGTGAGCTTGGTATTAATAATGACAACTGTTCTGTTTGTGCGATTGAACCTGATGTGTTAAATGACCACTTTCTCTTTGGTGATGATCAAGTGTGTCATATTAATACCCCTCACATCGGTTCAAGGAACCACTCGCCAGAGCTACAGTTCATTTCTGTATCTGAGTCTGATGTCATTGGCATCATGGCGAAGATTAAGTCTAATGCAATTGGTGAGGATGGGATACCGCTTAAATTCGTTAAATTGATTTTACCACACATAATTGGCCATCTCACACAACTAATAAATTTCTGTTTAATGTCAGGAACATTTCCTGAAGTTTGGAAATCTGCTAGGGTAATACCTGTTGCTAAAAAGCGTAACGCCAAATCGGTTGAGGATTTTAGGCCAATTAGCATACTACCTTGCCTATCTAAGGTACTTGAAAAGGTAATCGCGAGGCAAATTTGCCAACACCTTCAAAGTAACACCTTACTTCATGAACTCCAGTCTGGTTTTAGAGAAGGTCATAGCTGTTCGACAGCAATGGTTAATATTATGGATGAAATCAGGTTAAATATTGATAAGCGCCATGTTACTTTTCTTTGTCTGCTTGACTTTTCCAAGACATTTGATTCTGTTAATCACAAACTCTTGTGCCCGAAGTTGCGACAGTTTTTCAATTTTAGCCCTAGTGCTACAAAGCTAATCGAGAGTTTTTTAAGTTAACAGGCAACAAAATGTAATAGTTGGTGGTAAGTCTTCCTCGTTTAAATCTATTACTAAGGGCGTTCGTCAAGGTTCAATTCTCGGTCCAATTTTGTTTTGTATGTTTATTAATGATCTACCAACTGTCTGTAAGTACGTGACTACCTACCTCTACGTTGATGATGTTCAATTATGCTTATCTCGTCCTCCTTGTGATGTCCTTGATCTTGGAAGTAAATATAATGAAGACTTGTCTGCGATTTTTAGATGGTCCGTTGTTAATGGACTTGTTTTAAATCCGGCAAAATCTCAGATTATTGCAATTGCGAATAAGCTAATAGAACCAAGCATCTTGCCGAATTTATATCTATCTAACGTAATAATTAGTTACGCTAATACAGTTACTTGCCAAGGTTTCAAACTGAACCGTACCTTGTCTTCTTATGATCACGTTAATTTTGTTGTTGGCCGCATTTATGGTTGTCTTAGAAAACTTTGCCTGTCTGCTAGTTTTACTCATAAAGAAACTCGGCGCAAACTAGTCATTGCTCTGATTTTACCTATCATCACGTATGCCGAGGTAGTATATAGTGACTTGGACTCTCTATCTCAGCATAAACTACGAGTTGCTTTTAATGATTCCGTTAGATACATTTCTGTGCCTAAAAGGCAAAACATCTTATGTCAATTTTGTCCACTTTTCAGGAGAGCAATTTTAAACTTATGCAAGGCACTACTGTTGATGACTTAATCCATTTTAAAACTTCCTCATTATTTGACATTTTTTCAACTGCTTTGGCTTAAGAAATAGAGTAAGGAGAACACAATTCAAATAACGTTAAACAGCTAAAACAACTTAAGTCGACTTAAGATGTTTTAACTTTTAGGCACAAATTTATGGACTAAAGAGATATGATCGAATCTCTCTTCTATCTAGAAATGTCTTAGGTTGTACTTTATCCCAATTCTTAAATGCTCGTAATCTCATGTTTTTTCACAAACTCCTTCATAGCAAAACTCCGAGATATCTTTACAATAGATTACATTTTTCACGATCTCAGAGAACACTTAATATCAACATTCCGTCCTTTAAATATTTAAGTTCCTCCCGTATGTTTTTCGTCCACTCTGCAAGGCTTTGGAACTCTTTGTCTATACAGATTAAACTAAACTTCAAATATAATATTTTTAAATACCTTTCCGCGCAGCAATGATGATAATAATAGTAATATATATATATATTTCTTTATAAAGGGTGATTTTTTAGCTGGTTTGGTTTTGGCAACACTGGTTTTGACAGCTGACGTGTGTTTAGTACCTTGTGTCACTGTCAAACAGCTTCAGTTTGGTTTGCAATTTAACCATGGATCGTCTTACAAATGAACAACGCTTGCAAATTATTGAATTTTACTATCAAAATTCGTGCTCGGTTCGAAATGTTCATCGCGCGCTGCTTCCATTTTATGATCGGCATTCTCGACCTTCTGAGCAGTCTATTCGGAAGATTGTGACCAAATTTCGCACCAAATTTACTTTGTTGGACATTAAACCACCAACACGTTTACGTACTGTGCGTAGTGAAGAAAATATTGCGGCCGTATCAGCTAGTGTGACAGAAGACCGCGAAATGTCGATTCGGCGCCGTTCCCAGCAGTTACGCCTTTGTTACAGCACTACGTGGAAAATTTTGCGGAAGGATTTGGGCGTAAAGCCTTTTAAGATACAGCTGGTGCAAGAACTAAAGCCAGCCGACCTACCACAACGCCGAATTTTTGGTGAATGGGCTCTTGGAAAGCTGGCCGAGGATCCGCTTTTTTATCGAAAAATTGTGTTCAGCGATGAGGCTCATTTTTGGTTGAATGGGTACGTAAATAAGCAAAATTGCCGCATTTGGAGTGAAGATCAGCCAGAAGCATTGCAACAGCTACCAATGCATCCCGAAAAAGCCACTGTTTGGTGCGGTTTATGGGCCGGCGGCATTATTGGGCCATATTTCTTCAAAGATGATGCGAATCGCAGCGTTACTGTCAATGGTGAACGCTACCGAGCGATGATAACAAACTTTTTTTTGCCCGAAATGGAAGTTCTTGACTTGCATGATATGTGGTTTCAACAAGACGGTGCCACATGCCACACAGCACGCGAAACAATGGCGCAATTGCGAGGCGAGTTTGGTGAACAGTTAATTTCACGTTTCGGGCCGGTCAATTGGCCGCCTAGATCGTGCGATTTGACACCATTAAATTATTTTTTGTGGGGGTATGCCAAGGCTAATGTGTATAGGGACAAGTCCGCTTCGATTGACGCACTGGAAGCCAACATCCATGCATTCATTCGTGAGATACCGGCCGATATGTGTGAAAGAGTATGCCAAAATTGGACTCAGCGGATGGGCTACCTGAGACGCAGCCGCGGTCAACATTTGCATGAAATTATCTTTAAACATTAAATTGCAAGGTTCAAACTATCGATTCAAATAAATATTTCATTCATTTTTTCGAATTTTTTGTGTTTTTTTTTTAAAAAAAGTTCTAAACCTCTTAAAAAATCACCCTTTAATTATAATTTTATCCATGCTTAATGTTCACCCTGAATTTTTGAATTTTTGATGATAATCATTCTTTATCTTATTTGTTACTTTTTTTTTATTAATATTTATTCAATGTACATAGATGCAATTAATGTTTGTACTATAAAAGACTAAGTCTTATTGTACAACTCAAAACGAAAGATGTTAATAAATTGAAATTGAAATTGAAATTGCAAATTGTGACCTATAAAATATTTAAGCTGTAGTTAAAAATGATTATTCGTGGCCCACTGTTCTCTTAGAGCGCTATTTCTACAGTGCGAACAGCTTGTTCAGTAAAACACAATTCCCAAATTTACTCTATAAAGTCTGAGCCTTAAATTCTTAAAAATGAAAATTCAATAGAAAATTATTTGAAAATACTGTTTGTCGTTTCAAAAACTTTTATTAGAATTAAAAATTTATTGAGCTACACCACTAACTTATCAGACGTCTGAGCAATTGTATTCTGACATTCAATTTTCTGTATACATTTCTTATGAAAAGTCATTCCTGTTTGTCGACAAGTGAACCATGTACCACTTGTATTTTGTATTGCTTACAATGCTTAGTAGGTCTCTCGAGTCTGCATTTCATTTTGCTTAAAATTAATTTTTTTTTAAATCTGATAAAAGAGAGTTTTGGCAAATGTAAAAAAAAAGTGTATTCCGACGTTAAAACAATGGAATTGAGTTCAAAAATCCCTGTGTTGGGTAATAATATTTAATTTTCACACTAAATATTGTGTAGGTCACAATGAGCGTGTTTTCGAGAACAAGCACGATTCTACCGAAGTTTCACATAGCTCACGTATTCACTTGACTCTCAATTATATCACATTTCGACGCATATTTTTTTTCAATTCTCAAAGAAGACCAATAGAGTTGAATTCTCTTACTTTTTAAAAATAGAACAGTAACCAACCACCGACCGCATAAGTCCTTTAACATTTTAAATTGAAACAAATTATGAATAATAAAACTTTATAGTTGACCATTATAATTTTAGCTGTTGCCCCTCAAGTGCCACACCCTCTTTTTCCATCCCGCCGACATTTTGCAAAGTTCCCCTATTTATTTTTCCTAGATTGGCGTTTTAAATGTGTTATCATTATGAGAAGTGCCACGCCCCCTTTTGCAAAACCTTTCGTATATAAGACGCCTTTATAAGAACCACGGATGTTCGACGTTCCATGGATATTAGATTAGATAGAGATTTTGAAAGCGCTCAAAGGACAAACAGGCTTGTTGCATTCTCTTTTATGTCCAAGTCTACATATTTTGGCTAGGAAGAGGAATCTGGAAATAGTTGCCGCTAATAATTCGTAGTCTGACCACAAAGTGCGTTCTGTATTTTTTCAAAAAATATAAGTCCTCTACAAAAGGGTAAAATGAATATGGACCGTATACAAGCAGCTCGTATGCTCATACTTTCTGCCGACCTGACAAATATTGCAATAATTGTGGCAAGCACTTTAGAAACTCATTGCTGGAGAATAATAGCCATTGCCACAATTAAATCTCTTGCTAGTACGTGTATGTCCAAGTCCAAAAGCGATTTCCCTAAAACGCCCATCACATTGGTCTCTATTTTACTGCCGTCCACTTTAAGACAAGCAATTTAAAACATAACTTGATTGCGTGTAAAAGGACCAGAGTTTAGTTGTCCCCAACAAATGCCATTTCATTTGGAATAACTTTCCTCCCCTCCGAAAACTGCATCCACACCATGGCAAGTTTAACACGAAACTTTGTTTCCCAAAGTACTTGTATGACAACAGTAACTGTTCTCTGATCCACCCTGTGCAGGTGCAGGAATGAAAACATGATCAAAATGGTAAAATAATACAAACCGCATACTTAGCACCGAGCTCACATAATCGTATATCTGCACTCACTGCAGAATTATCGCGCGACACACGAATATAAATGTTGTCCTGCATATTTGTCCTGACGATAGTCAGCAGCACTTTAGTGAGCACCAATCTGTCTGCTACTGCTGCTCTAATTTTATTATTCCGTACAGAAAGAGAGAGAGAGCGAAACAAAAACGCTTAAAATTCCACAGTCATGCAAATTGCTGGGACACAGGAGAAGGTAAAGACGAACAAAAATTGATGACGACGAGGACTTCGACACCGTACGCTCGTACATCCCGATTCCGCCGGTCGCAACTATGCAAGGGATATACTGTACGATGTGCTGTGTTAATTTCATTCATTATTTACGGTTTACCTCGACGATTTGATAAACACAAAACCTACTATACAGCATGTACTGTACATATGTAGGTGCTGCAGGTTGGCACTCCTGCCTGAGCCAATGTGTGCTTTGGTATATATGCTGAATCACAATTTTAATTAGCATAAGGTACACACACTATCTCCCTGCCCCCGTGCTGTGTGTCAAAGTTCTAAGGACATTTTAAATTAGTTCCTCCTGTGTGCGCGCACACAGATCTGAACACACCTACAGCAATAAACACAATAGGACACATGTCACCGCGAGCAAGGGGTGAACTTAGCGGGCGCGCGTATACTTTGTGCTGCGCCACTACACTCAAATGAAATTTAAATGCAGCAGACTGGCTTTAAATTTTAGGGCACGGCCCTCCGACGACGAATGCAGGAGTCCAACTTTTGTGTAACACAAGACGAGAGCCCGAATCCCAGTCCTCCTCCAAATGAGTTTCAAATGAATGTCGATGATGGTAATATGTATGCAATGACTTTTCCTCAGCTCTTCTAGTTTCGAGTCCTTTTGTGTTACAAAAGTGAGGCTCCTTGGGGGCACACCACGCCGAAAAACTTTTTCCACAAGACCTTAGCCACCCATATTGTGTGCTGGCACTGGCACTGCCACTTACATATGTTCACTTGTGCTGCAACCCCATTTTGGTCATTATTTATGAGTAGCTGGGCTCCTTGGCGCATTCAAGTAAAGTGAGGTAGGACATATAACACAAGTACGTTGCTCGCTGCTTATGTCGGTTTATTTAGTTCAAGGAGGTTTTTGGTGGGAGGCGAAACCGAAACCGAAAGCCCACTCTCGCACCCACCCCTTGTTATGGTAAATTTGATTTTTAATATTGACGAGCTAGGGGAGTTGCAGCTGTCTCAATGGTATCGGGGAGGGGCGCACTAAATGCATTTGCAGAAAACTTGGAATTAATTTCAGCAGAAATTAATTCGCAAAATTAAAAAGTTTTCACCGTCATTTCTGTATCCGTAGGCGACATTGTGAACGATCAGTTTTATAGCTGTGGTTGTTTTGTCAATAGAATCGTTTGGCATTTGGATGCGATTATGGAAAGCTTTGTTGAAGTCGCATTAGATTGGACGTCTTTCTTTTTGATCAAAGTCTTGTGTTCTTTTTTTAAGACCGGCAAAACTTTGTAAGAGACTGCAAATGCATTGCGGTCGCCGTCTTGTGCAATTTGGAATTGGTGGTCTACTGCTTATTGCTTTTTTTTTGCATGGTTCACTTCCTGACAGTAATTTCCTTCTAGAAGAATATAAATGAATACGGAAATTTGTCTGTCAACATTTAACTGTTCAAACAGTCACTGCGCCTGATGGCAAGATGTCAAATAAGTGTTGTACTTTGAAATAGCTAAAATGCGTCCAAAGTGTTTGTCGCTGTTATCGTAAACAACATTCTGTTAGGTCAAAATTTTAGATATCGCGCGAAATATACTTCTGCCTCACATATAATTTAACAAATATATACGATTAGCAAAGTTATTGCCCTTCAAACTAACGTCAAACTTGGTTCCCCGCCTTCTATTGAAAGAGAAATGCCGATTCTGTTAAGTGGCTGTTATCCCTCTGTTAAAAAATAGTGTTGCATATTAATAACTGAAAACAGCAAACTGCAGAACCCTAGGGGATTTATTTATTTATTTGTTTGTCAACAAAGTACTTGGCCTTCCTTAGACATGCGAAAATATGAATTTAATTAGTAACATAGTACAGATAATGAAAAAAGAGACAAAATTGAGGAAAAAATTATGTTAATAAAGATAATACAGAAAAAAAAATGCAAGTACAAAACTAATTCAAAATTGAGCAGAGCAATACTATTACAACTGGAAATAATTCAACAAAATGGATTTTATTAATGGTATTGTCATATTGATGTCAATTAAAGACGCACAATCATTATACAATAACATTAAGCCATTTAAAGAGGAGGATCTACCGTAATTAGTACGAGAATGAGGAATATAAAAAAATCTGTTATTACGCAAATTAAGTGATGGAACATTAAGACCCAAAAGACTTAAAATATCACGACATTAAATCTCCCCAATAAGTATTCTGTGGAGAAAAACAACTCTTGACACCTTTCTCCTAACCTCAAGGGACTCGAGTCCAATAAGTTGTAGTCGGGCTGAGTAAGGGGGTAAGTTATTAAAATCAGACCAAGGAAGACGTCTGAGGGCAAACCTAAGAAATCTCTTTTGTATTGTTTCGATTCTTACAACATGAGTGTTGTAGTATGGCCACCAAACAATGGACGCAAATTCCAACAACGATCGAACAAACGACAAATGTAAGATTTTTAGCGCGTAGGGATCGGTGAACACTCTAGCATAACGTTTAAGCATTCCCCATACTCTATTGGCTTTATTTGATATATATTCATAGTGATAAATGTAGGATAGTTTACTATCTAACATAACCCCTAAATCTTTTATCAAAGATACACGCGGAATAACATTACTGTCGAAGGAGTAAGCGTGAATGTAAGGCGAGGTACGACGGGAAGAAGTAATGACCGAACATTTACTAACATTAAGGGACAAATAGCTTTTAGTGCACCACAAAACGAACTTCTGGAGATGTGCATTCAATGTATCTAAACTATTTGGATCATTGCAAGAAGAGTATATTTTAAAATCATCGGCAAACATCAGGATATTGCAATTTGGAACAAATTTGACAACATCATTAACGAATGTGGACCTATGTATAAGAGTGGACCTATGTGACTTCCTTGAGGGACACCGGATGTTACCATTATTTCTTTGGATAAGTGTCCTCGAAACTTTACAAATTGGTATCTGTTTCCTAAATAGATGATAGCCATCTATGAAAGACTGTAGGGAACCATAAACGTTCAAGTTTGTAAAGAAGAAGCTTGTGGTCAACTCGGTCGAACGCTTGACTGAAATCAGTGTAAATGGCATCGACCTGATTACCTCTAGATATCTCACTAATAACAAAATTTGTAAAAAGGAGAAGATTAGTAACAGTAACATGTTGGTTATTGTTGGTTATTAAGTTTTTACAAAAAAAGTTCAACTTGTCAGTCACCAACTCATCAAACATTTTAGGAATGGACGATTGTTTACAGATCCCTCTATAATTTTCAATATTATTTTTCCTACCGGATTTAAATATTGGGACAATAAAAGAATTTTTCCATAGGGAAGGAAAGATACCAGTCTTGAACGATACATTGAATAAGTGGCAAAGTTTGGAATGTAAAGGCAGGGCACACATTTTTAAAAAGCCTGCTGGAATACCATCAGGTCCACGATTGAAATTTAGAGCCAAATTTCCAAGTTTACTCATCATATCTTCGGGAAAGGCAATGTGACTAAAAATAGAGGAATGTGGTGCGCCTAAATAAGAAAAAAAGTGTTCATCTATAACTGAACCGGGATTTGAATACACTGATTGGAAAAATGTTGCAAAACTATTGCAGATAATGCGGGGATCATCTATTGACTGATCATCATAGAAGAAAGAAGCTGGAAAACCATCACTATTCTTTTGTAAATTAACAAAATTCCAAAATAATTTAGGCGATGATTTGATTTTTGATTCGGCATCATTGATATAGGCTGTGTAGGCATGGTGTATAGAAGTTTTAAACTCGGTTCTGAGCTGACGATATAAAGTACAATCGTCATTCGACATACTAGAGCGCCACTTCTTGTAGGCTGTATTTTTTAAGAATTTCAAGTGTACGTGTATCATCATTATCCCAAGAACAAACCATTTTATCAAACCATTGATAAAATTTTTAATTTGAATTTGGGATGGACGTGATATTCCGCGGATTGTAAGTACCATCTTAAGTAAGGTTAGTAAGAGGAATGGTGCATGGAGTGACCTAAACTCTGCATTTTTGCAGTGAATTGATTCAGTGATGTGTAGCTGATCACACATATGAGCTGCTGAGCTCTGCCTATCTGTGTCGAAAAGAAACACAACAGTCTCGTTCAAAAAACTTGAATTGAATTGAAAGTTCCTTTTGGTGATTTTGATTTGCTTGCATTTTTCGACACCATATTTAAAAATAGATTCCTTCGAATTGGTATGGCTCAAATTTATTTATAGTTTAACCGGTTTAAATTGTTTAAATCCCTTCTACCGAGCATATTTTTCCATCTGTACCTACAGCGTTTCTTATTTTTAAATTTCCTTTAGTTGCGGATATTTTTATTTGACTAAATCATTACCACAATAACCCCATCGCTACACATTGTTTTGTGCACAAATTAATGGCGGCAATGTTTACTTTTGATTTACTTCAATGGCAGTGCTTGTAAATAAATTTCATTTTATTATCTAGTGCTGGATGACTTGGTTTATCCTTTCGGCGGTGTCGTCAGATTGGCTAGGTTAAGTTTTATTGGTATTATTGTTTGGCGCTCATTTTTTATGTTGTCAATCGTTGGTGCCGTACAAATACCGTGTACTGATGAATCAGAAAAATTAAATCTATTTTTTAAGTAGCCGGAAACAATGGCCTATTGATTTGTTGTTTAATATTTCTGTTGGCTGAAGTTTGCTTTATAAGCAATTGTGGTTGGTAGTCAGTTTTCAACACTGAATAGAGAAATTTGAGTGCTCCGCCCGAGATAGGGTCGCAAATTGTTGTCGGTTTTTTCTTTTAACAGCTGTCATTGATTTTGATGCCAATCAGTTTGGATGGTTCAGAGATATCCACCATTTTTAACACAAGTTCTGTTGAAGGGGTCAACTTTAGATGGTGCTTAGGTACTTGCAGAAGTTGGAAGCTCGCAAGGAGTGTTTGAAGGGTCTTTGTTGGAAAGAATCTAATTAACTTTTACAATACAATTCTGTCATATGAAGCTAGCTATATACATTGGAGAGAGAATAGGGGACATCAGACATCCGAAGAAACTACACTTAAAAATATTTCTGTCCGAGGTCTTTCATCATGTCCCTAATACAAAGTTCTTCTTTCTTTATAAGTGATTCGGTTTTTGCTTTATTTTTAGTTTTGAACAACGCAATTATATTCCGAACAAGATATACCTCATATGTCCACTAATTTTCTGCTGAAGAACTTTGAGTATCTACCCACAATTAACCGGAAATATTTTTCAATAATTTCTGAATGATCGACAAAGACGGAATGACGAAACTGCAAACTGTGCTGTATATTTTGACACCTGGAAGTAAACAATATTTATGATGAACTGAAAAAAAAGACTGTATTTGAGAACAAATTTCACCCTTATTAGAGGACCCTGTACTTGGCAACTAATTGGCTTTGGAACTTTGTCCGAAATTTAACTGTGTGATTCGCCGGTTGGACCTTAAAAAGCATTGACAGGTCATTCGGTGTCACTCACTAAATCAATCGATTTATGATGTTGCTGCATTATGTAAGATTCAAGTGTTTTAGACTTGCAACTCATTGGCGATTAAATTAGGAATTAAGAACGTGATTGATATTGCAATTTTCACAGAGTTTGATATTTGCCAAAGCCAGTTAAAGACTACGTCAGGGGCGTGAAACTCAAACTCATATTAAAAATAAAATGCAAAATGTAACATTATCTAGTAAGAAATACAAAATATTTTATTTAAGAAAAAAGTTACATATGTTTTAAGTAGACACATAATAATGAAGGGCTGTTGTTATACGACAATCAGTACCTCGCCTGTTGTCGTCTGTTCCTTAAACGATATCTGCAATGTAGGAAGCAACATTCCCTTACCGTCAGGAATCGATAACTCATTCTTTTCATGGCCTTAAAACTTGGGGTAATTCTGAACAAAATCTTCGGGTTTTTATAAACTGCATAAATGCTTCTGAATTAAACTTCGTTAAATTGCTGGTAACGTTCGAATTAAACTATGTTTGTACTTGGCACATCAACAAGATAACTTGACATGTTCTTTAATTTGTCTAGTTGAACACAATTCACATTTATAAAGATACAAGTTTAAAGGGACATTAAATGCAAGCAAGTTCTTTCCTAATAATGATTTTAGTGCCCCTGAAGCTCATAAACAAATTAATTATTTGAGTTCCAAGCTTTTGAATTGTTATTCGTGGTAATAGTCACTTTTTGAATCTGACAGCCGTGTTGCCAGAAGGTTATGATGAAGAAAATAAAAGAAACAACATTTCTTCTTACACGATCGCTGTGGCGATTCTCCCATTCCGCCATTCTAAAAACAAGGAATGAGGAATTAAATGTATGTAGTTTCGTTAAATTTGCCTGTGGACAAAAGCAACAAAAAATAAGTTTGAAAAATATGAACGACAACGAACTAATTCCAGAGGTTTTTTCTTTGCTGTGAAGTGAGTGCCATTTTATAAAATCGTTATTATATGAAACTTGTAACGTTGAAAGAAAATCCCTTTAATAGCTAAAATGTCCCTTTATCCCTCGGAAATATTAAACTTTGCAGAAAATCCCTCAAAATGGCATCACTGCCTGACAGGCGACAAAAAACGCCAAGTAACTAAATGTGTAAACACACCCACAGCAACCGCTGTAACTAATTTGAGTGCACGCAAGAGTCGGAGTTGGCTTGACTCATGTAAGAGAAGAATCCGTCTACCTAAACAACAAAAAGTATTAATGTAGCAATGCTAAAAATTATCCAAATAAAAGAATTTTATATTTTTTATAGTCACTTCAATTATCTTAGCTTATCCCTCGTCTGACTTTAAGCAATAATAGCATCCCAGTATAACAGTTTTTATTCACTGCCCGGCAATCAAATTAAACGCATAAATTCGGAAAGCGTTAAACTTATTAAAACCCGCTTTAAAGTGTCCACTGTGTTTGGTACCCGCAGAGTGCACTCGAAAATAATTTCATTTTTATATTACACATGGAAAGTACACACCACCGTACATATTCCTCGACATTACTTACTCGTACTATTTACTGCATAAAATGCAAATTAAATCATTCATCATAAATTTTTTGTTGTGCATATTTTCAGCTTCTGCATCTGCATGCTGCTCAAACACAAAGCCCCCGAGGGAAGAGGAAACCGCGCGCAAAAATGGAATGTGAATTAATTTATTTAATGCATCGCTCACTTAACAAAGTTAACAAGTCAGAGAAAGGTAATAATTGTTTATTTTATTTAAATTTAAGTCTGTATATTATTTTTTCACTCGTACATCCCTGGCATGATATTCCAATTACGAAACAAAAAAAAAAAAGAAACATTTTCCATTTTGATTTGTTAAATACCTTCATCCTTAGCTGTGCTGGGATTCAAATGCAAATAACATAAAAGTCACCCTCTCGGAATAATTTCCGCGCAAACAATTTCCATAGTGAAAAAACCCGCGAAGAGTTGAAACACTCTAATCACTCTGGACGGTGTATCCTGTCACCTTTCCCATTACAATGCAAAAAATTCTAACACAAAAATAAGACAAAACTGCAGAGGAAAAGGAGCTATGCAAAAAAATATAAAATCTGCTAGAATGCAGTATTTAGAAGGGTCGCTAACCACAATTCACAATTCCTGCAGGATAAAAATAGATGCAAACAATCCGTGGAATGAGGAATAAAACTCGGGTATCCCACTCAAAACTATCGCACACACATACGCCGAGTAGTGAGGCGAGTGTTTTTATTCTCGACTCTGGCAGTTTGTTCTTTCCTCGTCCTGCTTATGCAGGTGTCCATGGGCAAAGTGTTGGTGTGTGGTGCACTTTACTGTGTGCTGTTTAGAGAAGAAGAACGTACATCCTGGCATTATTTCTCCATATCCACTTTTTTATTTTTCGTTTTTATTCTTTTGCTGCAACTCATCGTCTTGTTCTATTGCATCGTCCTTGTAGAATTTTCTTCTTTTTTTTTTTTGAATCAAGAGCTAAGAAATGCATATATACGCCTATAATGCCCAGCGGTGAAGAGCAGCGTACGAGTGCTTCCACCTCATTGCTACTTGCTAGTACTACTACTACTACGTACTACTACTACTACTCCTCTGCTGCTGCTGCCTTGTTTGCTTTCTTGTCCTGTTTGCGTTGATTCTAATTACAAAGTTGGTACTTCTCCGTCGCATTTCTGCTGCAGTTTATGGGGAGGCTTGCGGGTGTTTATGTATGTAGGCTGTGCAAGGATAATGTGCCTATTTCCTTGTTATCTCTTTCTCTGATGGTTCTTACACTGAAATACAGACGTACAGTGGAATTTCTGCCCATTGGGAATGAGTCGAACTGCACCATACGCTTGGCAATAAAGTGGGCGAGTAAAAACATTCCGGAAGATATTTTCTTCAGGACATTCATTTTTATTATTGAAGCTGCACTTGGGTTTTTTTTTTTTTTTTTTTTTTTTTTGTAGTAGGAAGGTGGAAATCTTGCATGAGACACCAATGGTCCGACGTCCATTGATAGTGCCGGATTCCTACCGGCTAAAACCACCTCCCTTCTCGAACAGGCCGATTTGTTTCCCCCGCGGAACCGCCGTAAGGTATTACTTCGCGGGGGTCGGTATAAAGACTTAGCTTGTTGCTCAATTGTTGGAACTACTATTAGCTTTCCGTTGGCGTTCTAAGCGTCTAAGGTCGCTGAGTATACGCACCGCCACGTTACTTACAATGGTCCAGTTTTCGTCATTCTGAAGCATATAGTTTACGATGTTATCGGGAGTGGGCCACTCCCCAAATTGGTCCCGTAGACAGATCCTCTCGGTTTCGTACCGTTGGCAATAAAAAAACACGTGTTCCGCGTTTTCAGAAACATTTTCGCAATGCGGACAATTTGGGCTGGTTTCATGTCCGCGTTTAAAAAGATATTCTCTGTAACAGCCATGACCCGTCAAGAACTGAGTCAGATAGAAGTTTGTTTCACCATGTTTCCGTTTAATCCATACGTCAATTACTGGTATCAGCCTGTGCGTCCATCTTCCCTTCAACGCTTCATTCCATTGTTGTTGCCAGGTTGCTATACTCAGACTCCTTTCGTATTTTCTTTTGTCGTTATCTACCCGACCATTTCGGACTCGCTCGATTTTTAATTTTACCATTTCTTCAGCAAGTATATCGATAGGTAACATTGAAGATACGACAAGTATGGCATCGTTCGAAACTGTTCGAAACGCGCAGGCGACTCTTAATGCTCCAAGACGGTGGACGGATTTGGCTCCCCTCACGTAAGACTTAACTTTCGTTGCACTTGACCATAATTCTACCGCATACATGAGAATAGAACTGGCAGTTTCTGCAAGCAGTAGTCTCTTTGTTTGTTTCGGGCCCCCGATGTTACTCATCAGCCTAGAAAGCGCGCTAACAGTTTTTGATGACTTTTTGCATACATATTCAAGATGGTGTTTAAAGCTCAGGCGAGCGTCTATAATTACTCCGAGGTACTTAATAAACGGTTGAGAAACTACTTCATGCTCTCCTACTCTAAGCGTTATCGTTTCCCGAACTTTCCTACTCGTAATAAGTACTGCTTCCGTTTTGTGGTCGGCGAGTTTCAAACCTGCACTAGATAGCCATCTACGTACATTTGCAACTGTCTCATTACAGAGAAGTTCCACTTCTTCTATTGTTTTGGCCACAACTACCACGGCTATGTCGTCTGCGAAGCCGATAATTGACGCTTCTCTTGGAATCGGTAGACGCAGAATTTCGTCATACATAACGTTCCACAGCAAGGGGCCTAGAACTGAACCTTGTGGTACACCGCCCGTTACTTCATACTCTTTTATTCCCTCATCAGAGTCGTAGAGAAGAACTCTATTCGAAAAGTAACTAATTATAATCCTACGAAGATAGTTCGGTATTCCAATCCGGTATAGACAGAGCATGATACGTTCCCAATTCGCCGAATTGAACGCGTTTTTTACATCAAGCGTTATAACGGCGCAGTATTTTTTGGATCCTCCTTTCCAACGCTTTCCTTCTATAGCGGCTCGGGCTCTCGTTATTACCGCATTGATTGCATCTACCGTAGATCTTGATCTACGAAAGCCGTATTGATGTTCCGAGAGGCCTCCCGCCGTTTCAATTGCTGGCTGGAGCCTGTTGTAAATAATTCGCTCGAGAATTTTACCAATCGTGTCTAGTAAACAAATAGGACGATAGGAGGATGGTTCGTTTGGGTTACAATTTCCTTTCGGCAGTAGGACAAGTCTTTGGCGCTTCCAAGGTTCAGGAAAAATGCCCTCCTGAAGACACGCGTTGAACATTTGGGTAAATAAATCCGGTCGTGTTTTAATTGCTATTTTTAGGGCTCTATTTGGTATACCGTCCAGTCCCGGTGCCTTTCTATCGCGTACCTTCTTACAAGCTTCGGATAATTCTTCGCGTGTTACGACGGGTATGGGCGCAATTTCGTGTATACTTTGACTGCCGAGCTCTGTGCCTTCTTGCCGAGGAAATAGAGTCTCGACTATTTGTTGTAACAAAGCTGGGCACGTCGGTGATTGCATACGAGGACCTTTTAGCCTCATCGATACGATTTGATAGGCTTTACCCCAGACGTCGTTGTTGAGTTCTTCGCAGAGATTCCTAAAACAGAGGCGCTTGCTAGACTTGATAGCTTTTTTAAAACGGGTTCTCGCTTCTCGGTGTGCGTTTCGTGCAAGTTGAATTTGATGGTTATCGGTGTATCGTATCCTGGAACGCTGCACTTGGGTGTCCGATCGTATATGCGACAGCATAACAAATGAGGTTTTGTTTGTAAGGGGAAGACAATAGATTGGGCGTCGGTTTGAAACTTCAAACTCTAATGAATGCGTTTCGTCCCAGAAATCAGATCGAGATTATTGTTTCAAACTCGGCTTTGAACTAGAGCCCATAAATTATTCCTGATTTAAAATATCGGTCTATAATAGGATATTTATGCAGTATCTCTAAATATAATGCAATTGTCTGTATGTTGACTTGTTGCTGTACTCTACTTACACAATCCTTTCTGGGTCGTAACAAAGGGCTTAATGGGGCAACCTTTAGCTTACATTTCATCGCAAAATATACAATTTTAAAGTTTTCTGAAAGTGATAAAATTTCATTGTTGGTTGCCCACGGCACTTTCATCATGCTTCATCAGCGCCATAGATTTTCCATCAGTGGAGACCTCAGTGAAGCCAAGCTGACCCTGCCCAGACGCACAGAAAATAGATAAAGGAAAGAAAAGAGTAAAATTCGATTATTTGAGTTCGTTCTCTCGAACTTATATTTTTGCACATGACTCCGGTGGCGGCGCTAGGAATCATTGGTACTATTTACAAACTCTTGTAACTAAGAGCAGTGCTTCAATGGTTATTGTGCTACAGGTTCAACCCCAAAAAGACTTTAAGACTGTTTCCATTGGGCCACTTAACATCTGATAAATATCCGAGACTATTACTGTCAAGAGAGCTTTTCTATTCAGCCGCCCAGATTCGGCATTCCCATTTCTCCTAAAAATAAAACTAAAGTCTCCTATACGGACTTATTTATGTTATAGACTCGTAAAGTTAATGACATTTTTTTTAAGCAGCAGGGATACTTCTGAACCCGAAAGGAACCTTTATTTTTATTTTTGGATTCTAATTTATTTCTGGTGGAAATTTCTTTGTTAGTTGAGACCGTGGTCCACCCTGGGTTGTAATGATTTATACGACTTTTAAAATGTAGAGAGAGGGAAATAAAATGTAAGAGAAGAAAGATATTTGTAAATGAGAAATTATAAAGTACCAAATTCGAAAATCGGTATTCGCTCGGCAAAAACCTGGCAGCGCTGTTTCTGGCCAACCCCCTTGCTAACACATTTTAAGCCTTACTTTCTGGATTTAAAAGTAAAACATTTTTTTTCTTTCTATTTTTGCCTTTAATCAAAATGTTTAACCATTCCATCAGTCATTGCCATCCCAAAAAATCAGGTTAACGTACGCTAAAAAAGTAAATGCTTACGTAAACGACATTGACAGACATGGCATAAATCAGGAAAATATTTACTTGAATACAGACATCGCAGGTAATTCGCAAAAAAAAACATACAAACACATACTATACACTTGTATAATGTATATTCCCATTTCAACAGCCCACAAACATGCATATTGTATGGTTTAAATCGAAATTATTGTTTACTACACCCTCCCCTTTGTGCACATAATGATTTGTCAGCCTCAACAATTTACTTCCACCTGCCACCCATGAAAACGATAAATAAGCTAAATATAATTGATGATTTGCATGCAATAAATTTTGTGCAGGCCTATTTTTTCCTGTTTGATTTTTTTTTTTCTGCTGCCGAAACTACACTTTACGATCTACTTCAATTTAAAAACGGTGCCATAGTGCATTGAAGTGGTCTTTTTAATGTCGATGATAAGTTTTAAGTTTTTTTTTTTAAATTTAAGCTGTAAGTTTTTTTTGTATATACAGTTTGTGAATGGGTATCTTTGTAAAAATATGCGGTATATTTATCAAACTGCCCCAACCTAGACTGACAGTTTCTAAAAATTGGCAACATTTGCCGACGGGAAAATCTATTTAAAGCAATTGGTTAAAAAAATGTCCACGCTTCTTTTCGCTTACAATAAAATAAATAATAAGTTACACAATTACAAATGGTATAAGCATTTTAAGTCAGTCAATCCAAGTCATCAGCAGTCAATTTTTGTGTATTCGGCGGCCACTTGCAGATCTTATTAATTAAATATTCTTCTCACCACTTTACAAAAAAAAATAGAAAGTAAGCAGAAAAATTTCGCAATTGCAATCACGACCAATTACTCATTGCTCTATGAAATCATCTTTCTTTTGACACCTAATTTTTTAAGATTTGTGTAGTGTGAGGTAATTAATGAGTGAATATGTAAAGGGTCCGCCATCTAACTTCTTTTTTTTTTGAAAATGCTATAAAAAAAAACTACTGAATATTTTCTCAAATTTATTCTTTTATTTGAAAGTACAATCCTTCCGGTTAATAATGGAAAATAATTTCATTCAAATGGCTGACTCGGCTGGCCATGCAGTAGCCTACACGATCGGTCCAATTTTTAAGCACATTATCGATTGTGTGCAGCTGTATTTCACCAATGGCTTCACGAATATTGTCCTTTAAAGCGTCAATTGTCTCTGGCTTGTCGGCGTAACACTTATCTTTTACGGCACCCCACAAATAATAGTCCAGCGGTATCAAATCGCAGCTCCGAGGTGGCCAAACGACATCAGCTCTGCGGCTGATAATGCGATCTTCAAAAACAGGGCGCAAAACATCGAGTGTAGCTTCGGCTGTGTGGCACGTTGCGCCGTCCTGTTGAAACCAAATGTTGCCAATATCCTCCTCTTCAATTTTTGTGAACAAAAATTCGTTCAACATGGCCCGATAACGATCGTCATTGACTGTAACGGCCACTCCTTGCTCATTTTCGAAGAAAAATGGCCCAATTATGCCTCTGGACCAAATTCCGCACCAAACAGTGACTCGTTTTGGGTATATCGGCTTTTCAATGTATGCGTGCGGGTTTTCTGTGCCCCAAATGCGACAATTTTGCTTGTTTACATACCCGCCAAGATGAAAATGAGCTTCATCTGAAAAGATGATTTTTTTTTCGCACACATTCTGCAACATTACCATGATTTTCAAAGTAATGTCGCAATATTTCCCAGCGTTGTTCAAGCGTATACACAACCATATTCGTTCAGCGGAAGGATAAAACTAATTATCTGTCGAATCAGACATGAGCTAAGTGTTACCATTCGCGAACTAAGCACTAGTTGAAAAAAAAAAGTTAGATGGCGGACCCTTTACATGCGGTAGTCACTAAAAACATTTATACACATTTATTGGTGAGTCACTAGTTTAACAAATTCCTTATAATTCCCTCACTCAAGTTCGGATACCCACAAAGGTGTGTTACAACTAATGATGATTTATACATCCAAATAGTTTCGTTAAGTTTATCCAACCATTTTGCGTCGTTTTTGAACACCAACTAAATATTAACCACCTGGCAACTCTGCTTTAGGGTATTTAAATAAAAAATAAAAAAAACAACTGCCGACATGCCAATACATTTTATTAAATGAATAATTGCTAGCATTGTATGTATATATATGGTTTTGTGTCCTTTCTGGGTTTCATTGTTATCCCGACTTCCGTTATGTAGCTGTGGAGGACGATAGAAAAATGCCATTGCTCTTTTAAATTGCATGGGACACAGCACTGCAGGTGGCTTATTGTGTGTTGTAATCTTCAGTTTCGAGTGCACAAGTGGGTTCGCCGTGGACATGGTGGAATTTATTCCCTTTTTCAGGTTTTAAGGGGGTCGGGAGGAAGAATTTCTTGTAAAGTACTAAAGGACTGTTTAAATTGGACACAACATGTATAGACACACACAATTTAAAGTCCTTTAGTGAATAGAGAAGACGTTTTGGTGCCAGTTCTCCAAGTTGCTTCTCGCAAAATGAATGTCCTTTATTTCATTTACTTGGTGATTGTGTATTGTGCTCAGGTTAGAATGACGAAGTGGAGCGGAAAATCGAAACTCTGAAGATATAGAACTTTCGTATTTGGTCTTTGTAAATAGTTTAGCCGATAGATAGTCCTCACAGAAACGGTCTGTGTATTAAATCCTTTGAAAGGCAATTTGTACATGGTATACTAGCTGTGAGCGGGTTCATTTGGAAGAAGCGATTTGCTACGGGAAATTAAAACTATAGTCTGGTGGAGTTTTGTTTTAAGACTGAGATTTGTATTTTTTGTTTAAATTTACTATTTAAAGTTGTTAAAGCTTGGGTTGACATTTTTCTTCTGTATCAAAAGAAGTCCGAACCTGAAAATTTACAAGTCACAGCCAGTTTTGATATCCGTTACACAAAATAGATGCCATTTCAGAGACTGAAAGACGCCTCTATACGGAAGGTCCTTATTTTGTATGCTATGCATAGGAATAGCTGAACATCTCCTGGGCCCTGTTTTACGAAAGTAGAAGTTACAATTCAAATTTAATTTAATTTAGAGTGAAAAGAATCTTGGGCATTTTTTTAACCACTTTTTTTAAATAAATTTTCTTTTCGGCAAATGTTGCCAATTTTTAAAAACAATCAGTCCAACAAGGTGGGACAGCTTGATAAACTATTTTTTAAAATAGATGTTCTTCAATTAATGTCAATTTGAATCTTTTTTTATTTTGAAACAAATTATAAAACAAAACTGATGCCTATCACTTGAATATTGTTTACATAGTTTTAATTCTCTTTTTTGTTAAAATTAGACATTCAAAATAAAGTCGCAGTACAGGTCGCCAACATTTTAATTTCTTACAGTGACATTTAAGAGGACTTCGAAGCCAGTCACAAAATCTTTTTAAAATCAAATGTCTAATTTTATGTAGAATCGTTATTATTTTTCTGCTGTTGTAGTTTCGTAAAAAGTGCGTGCAGAATTTTCTTTTTACAAGTTTTTAGATCTTGTCGTTTGTATGTTTTTGACAGAATTCGGTGGTCTTTCAGTTGATTTTCGATTAAGTTATTCCGAAGGCTTAACCCTTGCGTATTATGTACTGCCCTCTGTACTAATAATCGTTTTTAGTGTCCGGGGTTAATTTTTCGAACTCTTTGTTTTTGTACGAAATTGCAAATTGTGACCTACAAAATATTTAGTGTCAAGGTTAAAAATGATTATTGGTGATCAGGTACAACGTGTAATTTTCACTTAGCGCGGAATTTTTCACTAAATTCACGAAATTTCTTCCCAAATAAGTCAATGAAAGTGAGGTCAACTATTTCCTCTGTAATCTGATCAAAGAAAGAAAAATTTCTGCGAAAAATGTGAAGCTTTGCCCAGAAATCTGTCCTAAATCACACAAAGTAAGGCTTTAGGGAATTGAATGCATTTTCCCACAGTTTTTATGCAAAATTACACATTTTTTTCGTTCTTAGTAATACAGTCTAAAAATATATCTATTTATATATGGATTTATTCCCCCTTCACGTCAAAAGTACTCACCCAAACCCTATGTATTTCACAGAGGAGAACCATAGGACTGAACATAGAGCATCATTTAGTTTTCATTACTACCCAATTGGCCATCTAATTCTGATTCAAAAAAAAAATCGGTCTTATCCGTCGGCTCATAGGTGTATCTTATTTTGAATTGTTTGCGCATTGGAAGCGTGGTAATTGTGCGTCACGTTGCTTTCCCTCGTTGGTTTCCTTACCGTTTAAGCCTAAAGTGCGTAAGGGTGAACAAAAAGATAAACGCCATTGCAGTCTTCATAAATGGTGTCGTGGGCACACACAATCTAATAAAAAATGTAAGGACAAGTTTCAAAATAAAGTAGTTGGCTCAAAAGTTTTTATTTTTTCGACAAATGGATGAATTTTGTTGGCAACCGGTTTTTGTGTTTTTAGAAACATTCTCCGAGTAGCCACTGATGGGCAACAACGTGATGATTCACAATGGTTGTTATTTTTGAAAAGTCTTTCTGGAAAAAGCTTTGTTGTAGAATAGTTTCGCGTTATTACATTGTTCAGCTAAGACAAAGGATTGGCATCATCATTTTTAGCATTCGCCTTAACTTTTTTGTAGGTCACAATAGATGATTCTATATAAAGAAGTTCGCCATTGTGAGTTCGATAAATGTTACCTTGTACATTAGAGCATAAGTAGCTAACTTGAATTGTTTTGTTTTCTTTTTTTTTTTGTGAAAAAGGCATTTTTGTTAACTGCACTAGTTATTGTGAATGCATCTTTTTCCTTTTTTATAATTTTTTTTTGTAATTATTCACTTCCGGCCTTACTTATAATCATTTTTAACCTTCACACATAACAGGGCACAATGGGCCCTTTTAGTTTCGACTCTTAATTTTAGTAGTTCACAGTGGCTATATTTTCCATACAAATTTCGCAATTGTGAGCTTCCGTAAATTTAAAGCCGAAACTAATATGTATTTGTTATATTTAAATGAACAATTTCGCCATTGTGAGCTCGTAAAATTTAGCCTGGACACTAAATATGATTATTGGCACCGCGCTTTATCAAGAAGTAACAGTTTACAATATTGATATAAAATTACTGCAGCACTTGCTACCAGGGCTTTCATGGGGCACCTTTTTCAATAAAATCGCCACTGTGCTTTTAAACTTCTTCTGAAATCCTCCCTCCATACGTTTTTTGTAAGCCACACGCTATCAAAGCCAGGAACCGTTTAACTAAAGCACCGCCTACGCTTTTATGGACTATTATGAACACCAATTTAAATTCTACAAATAATCCCTACCATCGTTTCGATAATGGGGTTACTATTGTCACGTCGCACAACTAAGACCTTCAACCTTAAACGGTTGTCATTGTCCGGTTTCAGCCCATAACAAAGCGATGAATCAACTTCCTTTCATCGTTATTATTAAAAAAAATATGTATAACCAATCGAACCAGCCAGCAGCGTCCTGATTAATCACTGCAGCCGCGGTTTTAAACCTTCCCAATTACGTATCGCTCGTCGGCTGGATGCATCCCTGATTGCCGATTGTGGTTCACTACTCAAATTAAGTATTGCCGCAAATGCCCGAAAAACACGTCGAAATAAAGCTTAATGAACCGATTTTAATTTAATCATCTCCCCCTCTCCCCCTCGATTCATCATAAATGAGTGTCGTTGTTATGCATTATTCATATCCTTATGGTAAACAACAACATCGTACAAATGGGCAAAACATACCCCATCCGCCTATTAATCCCAATGTCAGGCCATGCGAAATTGCCCGGACATAATACGAATGTGAAAGGCAAAAGCATATGTCAATTGCAGGAGACACACTATATGCCATAACAGACGACTTGGACTTCGACTTCTACTTGGACTTGGACTACTAACCGGTTAGTGTAAGAAACACACAAAAGGACCGCACATAAGTTATTTGATATGGTGGCGGCAGTATGGGAGAACTTTTTAGGACTTTCCAGATTAATTGCTTCGCTCTACACTATTAAGAGCCATCCCTGTGCTGTCCTATTTTTTGTGGACTTGGGTTTTTCATTGTAATTCTCTATCCTTTGTCCTTTGAAAGTTCCTTTTGTGTGCGCAAACTTTTCGTTTACACAAGGGTTCACATGGGTCTTCGTCCTGTAATAACTCAATTGCATGCATGCTTGGCATAAAGCAAAAAAAAATCAGCAACGAAATGAATCCCCAACTTCGCCAGAGAGCACGAGCATTCAATATCCAATTTTGAGTGTGGCGTTCGCGTGTGTGCTGTGTGGGGCGGACATGTGAAATGTTGAATGACGCAACTTTTCGCCGAATTCCACCAATCTGAAGTCATCGACTCTACTACACTTTACAGCTCCATTCGGCTATTCGGACTGATGTCATTCGGGTATATTTATTTATTCGAGCCGTTTTTGTCGATGTTAAAGTTTTAAATTCTCGAATTTTATAAGTTTTTTTGTGTGTTAGCGCGCTGGTTGTGTGCGATTGAGATTTGAGACACTTATTCGATTTATTTATGAGATTCAGCTTGCTCCGCTAACTACACTTCCATACGTAGATTGTCGGGGCGAATTGGATATGGTGTGCTGTACATGGTCGCGTGTTGGAGATTTGTTATGCTTTAGCGGGCCGTTTTTCTGGTTTTATCACATGCTCTTATGTAATGGGCTTCGAAAGTTGATGATAAGTCACATTCTGTTTCGCGTGTTTTTTTTTTTTTGCTCCACGAGTGCGGAGGAATTACCGAAAAGCAATTATCGAAACCAATATCAAGATATAATTATAACAAGGTGGAGATACGGGGGTGGGGATCAAATTAGTGCGCCAGTTGAACTTTGGAAGAGTTTAGAAAAAATATGGACAGGCAGTGAAATTTGGCGAAGTTGGTTATCTCTTGTGCGCTGTGGCTGATTTTTTTGTGGGAAAACTAATCAGAATAGGTTCTGAGTAAATGTCAGAAGAATGTACGGTTCTCTAGTCATATTGTATGTACTCGTGAAAGTATCAAATGTCGGAGTGTTGTTTTGCTGCAATATCGGTCGGGCGAGGCAAATTAAAAATTTCTCTGAAGTGAGGTTCAAGAGTTTGTCTCTGGCTTGAGGTGAAGTGTAAAGTAACAGAATTCCAGTGTGCAAATGTGTCACTTGTAGTTGTTTTCTTAATCGAAATTTTTTTATTTTTGTTGAATAGTTTCTACACAAAATTGCGTTCGTATTCGTCTAGTGACGTCTTTAATGCACGATCGTATTTCAATCCCGAATTATTTTCATTTTTGATAGTTTTGTCAGTCACGCCCACTTTATGGACGGATATTGTGGTAGACTGACTCTCCTGTGGGCACTGTGGCTTAGTGGTTAGTGTGTTGGACTACTAAGCAAGCGGTCCCAAGTTCAATTTCCAAAAAAAAAAAAATTCCATCTTAAGTTTTTTTTTCACTCTCGCGAATGTCTAAACATTTGACAGAATAACTGTCATGAAAGCGCTTCTTAACCCAGCCGTTCTGTCTCGGCATACATTTTGAGGTCCCTTCCATTTGTTCAAAAAATCTCCCTAAGCCTGATAGCCAACTATTTTCTGCTTTGTGTAGCTTTCCATTGTTTAAAAAGATTGAAAAGTTTTCGAAAAAACCTATTATCGGCCATTTGTATAACTTTTTGACTTCTGTGACAGGAAGATTGCGTTGCTATCTTTTTGGGGCTGAACCCTTAAACATTGCACTGACAAAACAAAGTGAATCTAGCTTACCTCGTACCTCTTTGACTCTCACTGATGTTTGCTACGAACACAACCCACTGACAAAAGACGGAAAAGAGGAAAAATGTCTGTTAGTCTGTCCGTTCATAAAAGTTGGATTTTCTTACAGCAAAAAAAAAAAAAACAGAAAACCTAACTTGCCGAGTTAAAAATAGACTTACAGTCTTTTCAAAACATTTTAGTAGTCTCTTACTTGCAAATGATTCCAAATGGTAGAAAAAAATGCAAATGATTGGAATTGGCAGAAAAAGAATTCCGAATGATTGGGAAAAATACGAATGGGTAAACATTTTTTTGGAAATAAAAAACAAGATTGTAGATGATTACATAGAAAATGATAAAAAATAAGTAAATGATTGGAAAATATTGCAAATGATTGGAAACGAAAGCATATGCTTGCAGATTATTTCAAGTAACAAGCAAATACTGCATACGATAACAAATGATGAAATAAAATATAAAAATAAACTTTTTCATGAAACTACAAATGATTGGAAACGTACATAAATGAAAGCAAATGATTGGAAAGAATTGCAAGGAATTGCAGATGAACCACAATTGGTCAGCGTTGTTCAATTTTCTTTTCATTACAAAGATCGATTGTGTAAAGGTGTTCAAGTTGTATAAACGACTTTAAATCATCAGTGACAATCCCCAAACGGGTAGAGTAGTAAATTCGTTCTTGATCCAACCTCCCATAGGACAAAGGTACAATACTTTTGATAGAACCTCTTAAAATATGTGAAAGTTGTAACAAAGAAAAATAGTAAACAGATATGGCAAGCCCATAGACAAAACCGCCCACATTTCTTCTGTTCGTTCACCTCAAACTGTTCTCTTTTTTTTTATGGTAGGTCTTTCCATTGAAACCAATAAGCACACCCACGAATTGATGAGAGCAGGGGTAAATTCCTTTGTAATATCAGTGCGCCAAATATTTATTTTCACCTCTCACTGGAGCTAAGTACATTACACAAGTCAGAAGCTCAACATGCCGGTAGACTTTTTGCCCATTTTTATTGACGTTTCTAAAATATAGAAAAACTAGAAATATTACGTCAATAACCTGCCTTCCTAAACTGGTTTCATTCAAGTCAAATTGGAAAAACGCAAAACTGTTTATTTTTTCATTAAACAACAGAACTTCCCCCTGCTCCCATTGTCCTGTGTATACAAATATCATCAGATCAAGACTGCGGGTTTGAAAAACAATCTAGATACGAGTACTTCCATTACACAGATATCTCCTCCACCACTGAATTGCGAATTCAATCGTACATAACACAGAACTATGAGAGCTCTTTACTAATCGCGTTTTTTTTTTGTTGCCTTGACCCAAGATGGTAATTTTTTTAAGACAAAATTGACAACACTTTCCGTTTTGCGAATTCCTTCAAACCAGTAAGAAACGAGTCTTTTGACGTCAGTAGAAAGCCGTATACAATCCTCAAAGCTGTTTGAATGGAATGTAAGAAGCTGTCAACTGGGGGTAAACCCATGGCAAATAAACAACACACTACCACGACGACTGTGGAAGTAATTATCGCCAAATGAGAGGGATTGAAATATTCTAAAACCTGAAGATAATGACGTACTTACAGTATCTGGCTGTGACTGTAAATAGCCTGAAGCTACTCTCACACTTGAACACCTCCGATTCATAAGCATCCGCACGTTATCACGTTCGCACGATAATACCAATTAATACCTTTCTTAGAAACTATTAAGCACTACATCCGGAAAGATGAGTTGGTTACATCCCCGTTTGCCACCGCCGCCGTCAAACCTCCACCTTCCATATGTCTACCATATGATTAGCCATTAAACGAAAGTACAATGCATAAACTTTTATGTGTGTATTGTGCTCTTTTATTATTTTATTTACAAAGTTTCCAAAGGTGGCGTGGCGGACGGATGTATGCGGATCGTAATGTATACGATACAGAGCTTGCTCTCAAACGTGTTATGACTGCTTGGGCTTTTTAATATTGAACGAGTTTTTCGCACCACCCTCCGGTATCCGTCTATAGCCCGGCCAGCACCTGGGGTAGGTGTGGGTATATGAGTACATGCCGTATGCATGTTTAATGTAGCCCGCACAACGCATAGCTCTATCCATATTCATGTATCGCTGTGCTTCATGATTACGAATCCGTTTGATAAAAAGGAGGAAAAAAAAGAAGAAAACTGGCAATCCTCCTGCTCCTCGTCGTCGTCGTCGTCGTCGTCGTCGTCGTCGTCGTCGTCGTCGTCCTATTCAGAAGAGTAATTGACCCAGAGACGCATTTCGCATTCTCTTTCAGATTGCTGCATATGTATGGAGCAATCTAGAAAAAGAATCCACGCGTTTTGTTGCAGGCTTAAATGATGCCAGAGTTCACAGCGCGAGCAGCGAGTGTCATTAAAAGCGTCAGGGGAGCAGAATAGAGCCGCACTTTTTATATACAATCGCTCGTCGAGATAAAAACAAAAGAACGATTGAAAAACAGACACACAAACGCATCACATCCGCAGAGCGAGCGCACTTGCCGAGATAAATATTTTACATAAAAATAAATCAAGTGGTATTATACCTGACGTCATGTGCGTAGTTAGAACGGGCCGTACTTCATGACGCAAAGATGGAGGAATTTATTCGTCTTTATCTCTGTGATTCGGGATAAGTGTCTTTGTATGGGAATCAGTTGAATATGCGAATGGATAAAGGAATTGTGGCCGAAAATCAAACTCGAAATTAGAGGCAAAGACCTCTCTTTCTGGCTTTGAGGTCAAACCATTTACGGCCGTATACGCAAGACCAGCAATTTAGCATCTAAATGAGTTACCAGCTGTTGGGGTTTTTTTGTTTTTTTTTTTATAAATAATGCATCAACAAGACATGATGTGGGTCTGCGCCAGGCTACTTCAACTGTAGAGATAATTGCTGCTGCTCTAGTTCAATCATTTTGATTAATTGAGTTTAAATGTAAGTATGTATCAGCAGAAACCTGTCTCGGCTGTGTTTAATTTCAGGAATTGATTTCGTTTTGCATTTGATACGAGAAGCTCTTGGCTTCCGTCAGTATTTCATTATAGACAAATGGGCGAAAGCCGGTTTAACAGCTTATTTTTGATTGCAATTGTTTTTATCTGTCTTTTTACCAAAACAGTGACTCTGGTAAATTCGATCAGAAATAGTCACCAACGAACGTCATAGTTTCACTGCGCAATACAAATAACCATATTTAGTGTCCAGGCTGCGAACTCGCAATGGCGAAACTTTCCATATAAAATAACCCATTGTGACTTAAAAGATATTTAGTGTGAAGGTTCAAAATTATTTTTAGTAAGGTCCACTGTGTCATAATTAATACTTTCATGACCGCTGGGTGACATCACCATCCCGACTATGAGAAATTTTAGTTTTTTCACTGCCAAGTGGCGTATTTTGATTTCCTATGTAAAGAATTGCAACACAAATTTATGTCCCCCGATTTTGTTGTCTTCAGTCTTTCAGTCCAAATATGATGAGTTTGGCAGCATTGCAGCATTTACATTCAGTTTTCTACGCTTATCCTTCAAATACATTTACATTTACATTTACCAAGAGTGTAGACAGAACGTTCGTTCGTCAAAATAGTTGTGCCACAATGAGGTAACCATAAAATATTGTTTTTGTCACACTCGTCTGTTTTTGTTCATTGCAAGTATTGATTCTAAAGACATGTGGTCTCTGATATCCGAGCAATAAGTAGAATGTGATTATTCGGTGCATTCTACTATATAGTAAAATGTTGTTGCTAAAATCTTTAAGTTAACATTTGAATACTTTTTCTGTTATGTTTAAATGCACAATTTTTTCACTGAAGCAAAGTATAAAGTAGACTTTTCACTGCCTATAACAACTAAAATCAAACGAAACCCACACTAGTCCGCAGTCCTTTCGATGCGTGGCTACCATCTCAATGAAGAATGAACCATGATCAAGAAAAATCGTTTTTCATATTTTTCGATTTGAATAAATGAATTTAAATTGGCCACGTTAGACTTTGGTCTGTAGCTCAGCTTCTAGATGAATCAGAAAGCTGATTGATAGCTTAAAAATATTTAAGTAGGTCTTTCTTGTCATTAGTGTTTTTTTTTTATTAAGATTTATTAGGGTAATGACAAACTAGGCAGAAAGAAATGCATTTAGGAGAAAAGCATTCATAAAACATGGGCGGCATAGCCTTTGGGTTTCTCAGAGTCTAAAGAATCATTTAAAAAAAAAGTTCCACAGAAATCTGTGTAGTTGTTTTGAACCGCAAGCAAACATACAACTTCCTACAATTTGTGTACAGTTTTTATTTTGCTGAGGCAGACGTTCAATTAAACAAACCTATTATTATTTTTATAATTTTTTTAATCAGGAAATAATTTACAAAATTTATAATAGGATAGCATTGGCGGCCATGGCCATGGCTTACACCTATAAACCTATAAATAATAGCTAGTTATGCAGGCCTTTATGGATATCTTACTATGCAATTTAGAGACTTTTTATTTAAAGTCGTGATTGATAAATAATTAAAACCGTCCGACAACTTAGGTTAAAAAATAATATATAGTCACAAAGAAAATTCGTTGTATGAACAAAAGAACCATCCGCTATACAAAAAATCATTTTTAGTGTCCAGGCTAACATTTTTGGACTCGCAATGGCGAAATTTTCCATACAAAATTGCATATTATGACCTACAAAATATATAAGGTGAAGTTGAAAAAGGCCCTATATGAAAAATTGTATTCTGTTGATTGCGCTATTATTCAGAAATTTTTTCATAGGCTTCATTCGTTTTCTATTCGACGAACGTTTTGCTTTCTGTTACTTCGAAAATGAAAGGAATTTTCGTTTACACAAAAGCCAAAAACGGAAGCTTTTTATTGACGTTCTCGTTTTTTTAGAGAACACCCCTTATAGTTTGATTCTCATCTTTGCTTCAAGGAAGGATTTATAATTTTATCTTTTGTCTTTTGGCCGATTTATTTAATTATTTGCAATCTTTACTTTTCCGCGACCCCTTGTTGTGTAATTTTCTTTTTCATTCCTGTCAAATGCAGATCGGTTTGTTCTACATTTTTGACATCCCGAGCTGTGGAGAGTATGTTCACAAAGCGAACTCTACATGCAAACCTGGTTGGTTTTCAATATTAGTTTTAATCGCGTATTTATGGGATTAAAATTTGTATGATAAATTAAAAAAAGTAAAATATGATATGATGATACAAAATATTAAGATTAAGGGAAAATAATCCTAATATCGGAGTTAATCTCCGGTGGAAACTTTGCTAAGAGTCGAATCGCTACATCGGTGAACACATCGACTTTTCATAAAAAGAAAAAACAAAAGAATGTAGCCCATTCTGGTGTGAGACAGTTCTGTGAAGAAAACATCAGTTCATCGAAATTCCTTTTGTCGCCGGACAAGCAACATTAAAAACTAGCTGCCAAATATGACGGCATTAGTATTTGTATTGAAATACACTCCAGCGGGTTGTGTTAAACAGCACTTATATACCACCATGCTATTTACTTCCATTCCATTTACTTCATCTCATTAGTTTAACAACGCATCTTCCCACTGAACTTATTTTAGTATACATCCCACGTTGTTCCATTTCAACATCGCCGTACAGTCAAACACAGTTTCCCTTTAAAAAAAACTCCTTTTGGTGAAAAAGAAACCAACCTCAATCTAATCTAAAATTAAAATCTCAACTCCAGACCTGAGTACCTGACGGCAAATGGCAAAACCCACCCAAGGCGAAACGATGATAACTCCTAAGCTCTCTAAAAGGTACATCAAATCCCATCATTATTCAATTAATTTTCTTACAAAACATTAGTTCGCATAATTGAATAATAGAGAGAGAGAGGATACAAATTACTCAGTGGCTTAATGCTACAATACACATCCTTCCTGGCCCCACGCATTATCACCATTTGCACAATTAAATGCCATCGTGCAATTCTTGTCGTATAGATACATTTATCTTCGAGTATACTGCCCCGAGTACATATACTCGTATTATATCCGTATTCCCGTCTGATGCGTAGCGTAGTTCGAATACGGACTTGACTCTGTTATTTCACCCTCGCTTACGATTTATTCCCTGAATTATGCATTCGTAAGTTTATTATAGACCTACTGTTTGGACAAGGCTATATTATTATCGGTTGGTGAGTCGTGAGTGTATACACATAAACATAGCCAACAGTCCCTTGCAATTGGCTAGGTGTTCAATTGAATTATCGCCTCGACATGCTCTTCGAGGACTACCAATAAATTTATGCGGTCAACCGATGTTCTGATATGGAAGCGAAATGTGCAACTGCCCCTGGTGGTGGTCCTAGAACAATGTGTCTATATGCAGATCAAGTGCAGTCCATTGGAAAACTCAATTTTCTACTACCATGTGTGGTTCAGTGCACACACACGTACACACAGTGCATTACAATCTTTTCGTCTGGATGTGTATCCTCGTGCAGAATATATTTAATTGAAAACAATTTCAACTTTGTTCAAACAGCAAACGATGGAAACTTTTTAATCGCTTTTGACAAGAGCAATAGGCGAGGGAGAGGATGTGAAAGTTATTTTTCAGATCTCTCCAATTAGCAGGGTTTTCCTTCTTCTTCTTTTTTTTGCCCACAAGTGCAGACAGAGAAGACGAAATTAAGTGCCGGGTTGTTGGGGTGGTGTGTTCGTAACTTTGTTCTGGTTCGATATGCGAGAAATATGTTGTTTTGTCTTTAATGGAAATTGGCTCCTCTGGATCGAAAACATTGAAGGATTTTTAGAAAATTTATTCAAACCCATTCTTTCTACTTGATATACGCCTCTGAACATGCTTATCTTAAACCCTTTTGACGGGAATACAAATTCGCTACTGTACAGAGAGAGCAGCAGATGCTGGGATGGTCGCAACCCAAAAACTATTCGTTAAATCGAAAAACAAAATAAAACACGTCATAGTTAAAGGACCAAGGAATTTATTTCACTTATTTTACTAAGTGGGGACTGTTTTGTCACTCACGGTATGTAGTTCAGTAATTTTCTGATTTTTAATTAGTAAAGCTAGGATACTCGGTGTTATTTTAATCAATAATAGCCGAATCGCCTCATCAGTGAGCAAGCTATAACTTTGCATAATTAAGCTAAATTTGCATACGAAATAATAACCACTTCCATCACGTAGTGTTCGTAAGCGGATAACGCAATTTGTCCCTGATCGTTTTCAGCAGATGTAGAGTGATTTTGAGTTGGAATGCTGAAAATGTATTTATTTGGCGTTGAAAGTAGACAAAATCTAATTTTGAAAAAGCTTCTAAACCTAAAAACTTCTTATGAAGATCAAAGCCTTTTCTCTAGAGATGGTAAAAAAAAATAGTAAAAAAAAACCTTGGAATAAAATTTTTGATTTTTAGGGGTCGAACCGGAAACTCAGTCACTGGGCCTATGCCAGTAGATAATAAAATCTTCTTCCTTACTTCCCCATACCAATGACAAAAAAAAAAATGCAGAAAGAACTCCTTCCGCAGCAACGACGCGACAATTCTTTTTGATGACTACTGGTCGACCATTTTTTAAATAATATACAACAAACATATCTTTGACAGATATGACGTTGGAAAATATTTAGAAAAATTTCTTTGAAAAATATTCTGTCTTATTTTTTTTAATTCATTCAACTAAAACTTCAAACTTACTGCTTACAAAACGACTCAAACTTATAAAAAAAAAAAAAAAAAACACCTATCCCTTGGGGAAAGTCGTTAAATGAAACGAACGCATATAAGTCGCACGATAGGATATAATCAATACAAAAGTTCGAGGTCAATTGAAGCATAATAGTTCCTGTGACGCGGCACTTGGTGGCGGAATATCGAAAGTTTTTCGTTGGTACCACTCCTTTTTCCGGATTCGGTTTTCTGTATCGACGTACATTAAAACCAAAGTTACTATGCAAAAAGTAGAACGCTGTTTTGACAGAAAAAAAAATCGTTCTTGACCAACTCTGTGCATGAATATTTCATGAACGCATGTCGAAGTTAAGTTCACTCTGCAACTGGTTTAGATATCTTTCTTTTGGACAATCAAGAGGTTTGTTTATCTATCACGTCACCTAACCATGACGGAGTAGATCATTAATCTCTGTCGGCATTTAGGTATGTTTGTAGCGCCAGCTAATAAAATGAATGATGCTTTTATGCGTCACGTGCGGCACTTTTATGTATGCTCAGAATTAGCTTTTGAAAGTATCGATTTAAGGCTTCAATTGAGTTAGGCAATCGATTCGCATCTAATAAAAAGTGGCTACTGTAGTTTTATGGTCAACATGAATGCAATTTTGTTTTTAACAAGCAAAGAACGTAAAACCTTCATTACCTATACCAACAGACGGGTGAATAATTTACAGAAATCCATTAAAAGTACATATGACACCCTTAGCTTCAGTTTCTGGTATAACATGGCTCGCCTATACGTAGCTTATGATCTTTTGGTTCCTCCTTATATTGATTCCTCCTTTTTTTGATTCCTTCTTCTTTATTTGATTCCTCCATTTTAATGGTTAAAACTAAACGCAGTGAAATTTGCAATCTCTGAAAATCTAAATGCAAGAATTTTCGGATTTCGTTGGTTAAAAATTACTTCTTTCAAAGCCCTTCTTGGTGAAAAATTGCATCTTCGATGACGGTTGGAAACTATGTTTGTATCACAAGTCTAGTTGCGTTACAAAGCCTATGAGGATCCGAATTCCGCAACAGAACTATCGGTGGTCCTATTTTTAAATCTAGCCGGTCCTGGCGTCTCTACTTAAAAGTTGGCCTGCCTATTACGTTTTCAACGAATTTATCTTTCTTTCCTATTCAAAATAGGTGCCGCGCCTTCTTCTATACTTTCGCCCACATTTTGCAAGCCCTTATCCCCAAACAATATACATCGACGTTCCTTATTCCCAGCAAAGGTTGCCATAATTGCCTGTACCTTGGGTTTCAAGTGCTTTTGTTGTTTGGGAAAGTGCCACGCCCCTTTTTCAAATACCGCCAATATTTTGCAAAAAGCTTTAAACAGGCAATTTACATCCATTTAACAAATTTCGAAGAAAGGCTCCAAGATACGGAAGGTACCACGCCCTCTTTTTTTAGAAATTTCACGTTTTACCAACTTTGGTACGTTCAACATGCGTCGATGCATCAAATTTAACAACCATAGCCGCTATTAGCAAGATAGAGAAAGCTTTTTTTTTATAGTGCCACGCCTCCCTTTTTACTTTCTGGCAAGGCAAACCCACAGTTGAATAAACAGAGATTTGATTTCCAATGTTAAAACATTCCAAGCAGTCGAAGCGATGAGAAAGTGATCTTCTTCCAAATTGCTAGAACTCCAACCAAAGGCTTGAACATTTTATGCTTTTCTTTTTACATCGAACTACATACCTCCTACAAAATTGGGGTAAACTTTTGGCATAATTAATCAGAGAAATACAAATTAGCATCCAACAACTAATGGGAATTTTATGATGGACAACTTCTACTCGAAATAGCTGTCATTTGTCAACTTATTGTTGTTTCTCTTGCCATAACTAATATTTCAATAAAAAGCTAATCATTTTTGCTCCAAAATATCATAATAAACATCTGCATTCCTATAGGAAAAAAACATCGTCCATTACGAAAACGCGCTGCTTAATTAATCAAAACAAGGGTGCAAGTGTCCACCCCATTAGATTGAACTTTGTTGACTCCTCGTCTGCCTTTATAACAACAGTCTGTTGCAAAAATGTAATTCGTTCGTTGAAAAAGTCAACAACAACAACAACGGGGCGGAGAAAAAAATTCATCAAAATTTCATTAATCCGGAATTCGCTTCGGTCCCATCCGCTATTGCAGAATGTAATTTGAACTTTTAATGCCTCACATATAAAATTGAAAATAAAATCGAAGCATTTAGGAGAAATGCGAATTTCCATTCTTCCATTCTCTCGTTATTTGTATAGAAAAACAGGATGAAATTGCGAAGCAAAAAACAAACAAGTTGTCAGTCCGGATGTAAGCAGCTCTATTCAATATCCGTTCGATGGAGAGTATGGAAAAGTTGGAAAATACGATTTTCAGCAGGAAACCTTTTCGTCTTTTATATTGCTTCGACTTCGGCTATGGCTATGGCTACGGCTATTGTCGTCGCATTCATTGCCACTCGGAAGAGATTCCAAAGGATACGAATTCATCCAGAGATAGGGGCCTTTGCACGAAATGAGTGGACCTCCCGCTCTCCACTTTTGAATGCAAAATAGCAGAGAAGTCCTCGAAAATAGTAATTGATTGGCCACTTGTCCTCGATACGGCCGAGACACTTACCATATCCTTGCCATAAATTATGGGGGCCCAAAACAAGCCAATAAATCAGGGCTTTTCCTCGACCCGCTTTCGGTCGCAATGCAAAAAGGAATTGTTTTTTTTTTTGCCGTTCGCTTTTCAATTGAAAATGACTTAGTGACGTCGGAAGGTCTCCTATCATCTCTCTCTCTCGCACGCTCAATTTGCCGGGTAAAGTTAATATTTTCCCAAATTGACGTGCTGGGTGTTAATTTCTGCAAATTTCTCCGTTTTTTTGGCGACACAAAACGGATCCGCCTTGGCCCTGCTGTGTGCATATGTGTTTTTGTGCTGCATTTGGGATTTCCTTGATATGCACGCCCTGCATTTGCAAACATAGCAGTAAAAATTCCTCGCTAACACGGAGAGCATACTGAACACACATTCTTCGCTTTTCTGCATTTAAATTTTCGTCCTCTTTTCAAGGATAATTCAAGCGGCGGCAACGACGACGACGACTACAAAACGATACTCAAACTGGATGTAGGTACGTACGACAAACGTGACAAAAGTTCTCACTCCTCCTCGCTGGGATATCACATTGCCGCCGCTCCGTATTTGAACTATTTTCGACAAGCTGCTGAGGAGGAAGTTTTTGACTTTTAAATTGAAACATTGCTTCTGATTCAAATCGACATGATATGGATATGGGTGAGATGAGAAGGCACATCGCATTTAAAATGCACACCAATTGCTCGGTGTGTGTGCCTGTGCCTCTGAGAAGTCTGTTTTTTTTTTTTTTTTGCCTTTCTTATTTTTATGAATATTTGCACATAGTTTATGACTGTCGCGTCTGTGCGCCGTCGTCGTCGTCGTTAGCAGCAGCAGCAGTGTTGTCACAGGGTCGTGTCTTATCAGGGAATGTATAATCATACACTCTGATGGTGAGGTATTTTTAGACGTTTGCGATAGTAGTATCGAAGGTGACTTGACATTGCCCACACCGACAAGCTGGCAGGAAAATAATTTGTTCGCAAATGGAAGGCAAAACTTTAGAAAAACTACATTTGCTGTGCAACTTGTGCATAATAATAGTGAACAATCTGTCTTACATGTCAAACAAGTTAGATAGAGAAAGTTCATGTGTCAAGTGATGTTTTCGGTTGAGAAGATGTGTGTGTTCAGAACTAAAATAGTCCTACGGGGCGTATACGTATCCTCTCTGCATGTGTTCTCTGTTGTGTTTGTGATTTGTGGTACAGGGGTTATTCCCTAATGAGAAAACTTGTTTTGCCTCTGTGAAACAAATCTCATACGAAACTTTGTCACACGCACCGTATGCATTGTGTTCGTGTGTCTTTAGCTTGGAATTGGTGATAATCTGAAAATTGATTGGTCTTTTAGAATTTAATGCAGACATACCTGGGGAGGGTCCGACCCGTGAATGTGGGCCATCCAGGGTAGAACTTAGAAGTGCGTGCAAGTGTGGTGAATATTTAAAATTTGTTCGGCATAAATTATCCGAGTTGGTATTGTCCGAAAACAACCCGAGAAGTGTACTCATATTGTCATTGAATACTTGATTGAAAAGGGATTTTCTGATCTGGAATTGAGAATGCCCAGTGGGACTTTGCCAGAGATTAGTTTTAGGTATATATTCGAAAACATTAAATAAGGAATTACTCTTGGATATGGATATTTTTTGTGTTCGGAAAACATTATTTTATTGAGCCAATTCCCCGATCAGAAAATACACAAATTTAAGAGGTTATGTTCAGTAGTTGGTACTGCCAATGAGAGTGCAAGGCATAAGGGATGCGAGATCGAAATGTTGGAAAGGCCATGATTTTAGAAGAAACACGGTGGTTTTATCGTTTCAGCTTTGTTATCTTTTTGTAACTGGGAAAAAGAAAAGTGAAGTGGGAGCAAGTCTTGGGTCGATCAGTTCTTTTGTTCAAAATGTCTTGAAAAACTTCAAGAAAAACGTTGGTCGCGCTTTGAACACTGTAACCCATCAGTCAGCAGATCGACGCATTAACCACTGTGACACTCTGCCCCAAAATATATTTTTTTATAATAATTTTAACAAAAAAATACTTAAATACTGTAAAAACAAAAGGCATTGTGCCTCTGTTCTGTTCAAACGAAATAATCACTAAACGTGTCTTAAAAATATTAGATTTCTTTATTGTTGGATCGTTGGTCTTTTCTGTGTTATTTCTATCGAAGAGTTTGTTTAGGCTTTCCTAAATTGAATTTATTTTTCAATGCCCTGCCTGTTCATTTCAAGAGTCTTCGGCCACCGACTCTACATCATCAAGACCGATCCACATACGGGTAGAGCAGAATTTTCGAACTTGGCCTAACCATCTCATCCTAGAAAACAAATCTAGGAATCCGAGTTAAAGGCATCGTTTGATGTGACCAAACCACCGATGCACAAACCGCTTCGCCCAAAGAAGTAGCTAATTGACATTGAGTGCCTTACGTATTCTGTGGTTCTCAGTACGATTTCTGCGAGTCGCCTTTTTTTACCTTTATATGCTCAGAAATATATTGCTTACTTTAGCTGACTTAAGCAGCCTGGGGTGAAGTGTCTCCATTTGTAGGCTTAGGCTTATCACGGAACCAGTACGCCTGAGAAAGATTACTGTGCTTCAAAATTCAGCCAACAAATTGACCTGATTTGACACTCCGATGTGTCAATGTTTTTCAGTCATTTGTGATCTTTCGTGGAATTTTAATCAGAAACGTAAACTAAAATATAAATGTTCTCTTCTATTTCTATGACAGGCAATTTTGATATTTATTGTTCGTGCAAGAACTCTGTTTCGGAAGAATAAAGTTGGAAGATGCTTCCAATTAACACAAACATGTTAACAATATCCTGCCGATTTCTTCAAGGACGCAAGAACTTATGTTTTGTCTGTTCTTAAAACGAAACAGATGAAACGAAGAAGATTCGTTAAATTAACACAAACGGTAGTTTGTCAATTACTATTTGACCTGTGATTGTTTGCAAGTTTTTCATTTACACTGAAACTTATACTTTCACAGACTTTCTAGCAATTGATGCACTAATCAGGTAATTAAATTTTACTCATGTAAGTTCAGCCATATTTTTAAAGTCAGGCAAGTGTTAAAATGGTTTCTAAAATACTTATTCTTATAAAGAAATAGAAATGCTATTATATTGCGCCAGTATCATACAATAGAGCAAATTGTAACTTTTAGTTTTTAATTTATTGATCTGACTGTCAATTAAAAAAGAAATCCTGGTTAAATTTCTGTTACTAGCTAAAATTACATTCTTTCCGGGGACTGTCGGACACATTTATTCACAAAAAGTCGCGATCCACAAATACGCCAACGAAAAATGTGCTCGTCCTTAACCTCAAATTATAAATTGCTACTAGAATCTGATGGCTTAACTTCGCGAACTGGTACGACGAAGAAAAGTGGTCATACGAATACTACGTCAAAATGAAAGAATATTTGGTCGGCTTACAAGCAAAACTGATTAACTGCAAAAACGTAGTTTGTGGGAAAACGCAAAACAAGTTTTTTGTTTCCTAAATTTCTTGTGCAGGCAGGTAGTCAACCAACAATATTTTAAATGCTAAGCAGTTTTGATAGGCAGTTTTGACAGCATTTTCTACATGCTTTTCTATTATACTTATAAAGGGTGATTTTTTAAGAGGTTTAGAACTTTTTTTAAAAAAAACAAAAAAAATTCGAAAAAATGAATGAAATATTTATTTGAATCGATAGTTTGAACCTTGCAATTTAATGTTTAAAGATAATTTCATGCAAATGTTGACCGCGGCTGCGTCTCAGGTAGCCCATCCGCTGAGTCCAATTTTGGCATACACTTTCACACATATCGGCCGGTATCTCACGAATGAATGCATGGATGTTGGCTTCCAGTGCGTCAATCGAAGCGGGCTTGTCCCTATACACATTAGCCTTGGCATACCCCCACAAAAAATAATCTAATGGTGTCAAATCGCACGATCTAGGCGGCCAATTGACCGGCCCGAAACGTGAAATTAACTGTTCACCAAACTCGACTCGCAATTGCGCCATTGTTTCGCGTGCTGTGTGGCATGTGGCACCGTCTTGTTGAAACCACATATCATGCAAGTCAAGAACTTCCATTTCGGGCAAAAAAAAGTTTGTTATCATCGCTCGGTAGCGTTCACCATTGACAGTAACGCTGCGATTCGCATCATCTTTGAAGAAATATGGCCCAATAATGCCGCCGGCCCATAAACCGCACCAAACAGTGGCTTTTTCGGGATGCATTGGTAGCTGTTGCAATGCTTCTGGCTGATCTTCACTCCAAATGCGGCAATTTTGCTTATTTACGTACCCATTCAACCAAAAATGAGCCTCATCGCTGAACACAATTTTTCGATAAAAACGCGGATCCTCGGCCAGCTTTCCAAGAGCCCATTCACCAAAAATTCGGCGTTGTGGTAGGTCGGCTGGCTTTAGTTCTTGCACCAGCTGTATCTTTAAAGGCTTTACGCCCAAATCCTTCCGCAAAATTTTCCACGTAGTGCTGTAACAAAGGCCTAACTGCTGGGAACGGCGCCGAATCGACATTTCGCGGTCTTCTGTCACACTAGCTGATACGGCCGCAATATTTTCTTCACTACGTTTTAGGTCAGTCATTTATGTCGAAAAATATTTTCCTTAGTAACATCATTGAAACAAAAGTGGTTGTCAACACCTCGCAGATATATTATGCTCCTGAAATAAATTTATACAGTTGCTACTTTTAGGGTTAGGTAAATTGCATTCCTTCGAAAATAGGTTCTGATCTAAGATGATTTCTATTTGAATACGTAATTATGGCAATTGTCGGCGGCAAATTGAATGTAACCAAAATGTTTTCATTTAAATGATTTTGTATGGATAATTGTTAACTGAATTTTTCCAGCCTTAATGGCGACATATACAGGCACCCCCAAGTTATTGTTTGGGCACATCAATGGCATAGTACCTTGTGAATAATGTAAGTTTTATTCTACTCATTTCATAATAAATAATACTAAAGAATTGTACGAAAACTTTGTATGTTAATGTATTAATATAATAATGATGATGATAAAACTGAATGGCAAAATTGTATGTCCGCAAATATCTTACAAACTACGAGTATTAGAGATTTCCAAATTTCTTCTTTTTTTTTAATAAATGCGCGAACTAAATATCTGCAGTCTTTAGTCTGATTTTGTTTTAAAAATATGTACATACCTTTTGCATCTAAACAAATTCCAATCCGTATGGATCCCTGAGGACAACATAGAGCTAACCATGAAGCAAAATTTTGCTTTTATTTCATCACAATCGGCCAAGAGTTTATAATTTCCGCAAACTTTACAATTTTACGTCAACTCACAGGTGTCTCTCGTTAGGAGCTGTTTCATAAACCTTTTTGTAAAATACATGTTTTCGTGGTGAAACAAAGCAACAAATTTAAAGATTTGGGAACGTATCCATCAGCCGAAAGGAGCTTACCAAAAACACTACACTCTGCCAGTGTTTTTAGGACTTTCCCTTTATTTTTCCCACGAAGCGTGGTCATTTTTCCCTTTTCACCGAACTAAAATTCCCTCCATTTTTTTATGAAAAAATAGCCAAATTTGTGATCTTCGGAAAGAAAATCACATTAAAACCTTTATTAAAAAAGTCTCAGTTTGTTAGCATTATAATGATCATTTTTTCGGTACTATAAATGTTAAGCAAACAGGCAAATTTCTTTTTTATGGACATTTAGTGCGATGGTATTCATGGTGAAATGTAGTCGAATGTTTTTTGTCAGATTATTGATATTCCCACAATCGTGATGTTTTTTTTCGTTTTTCGCAAGGGAGGTTTTTCGGAAATTGAAACTCCCACAAAAGGAACATTTACCATGATGTAGGAACACAGCTGAGTGCCAGTATTTCGTGCCATTTAGAATTTTATTTAATTTTTTGCTGCTGCACACGTATTCACACACAGCCAGCAAAATTGAGAGCTCAAGGGAGGGGATATAATTATTGAAAACATTTGCGGGGGAAATCGGGTATGAAAACTATCAGTCTATTCATCTTAGTTTATGGAGCTGCGTGTACTAAAAATGATCGTGTTTCGCGGTGTTTTCATTGGTTTATTGCCCCCTTTTCGAAGACGTCTTAAAAGGGTAAGCGAGGAATATAAAAACAATGGCTTCCATGCATATATCCGTGGCCTGCGCTACAAAGTTCTACCAATCCATGGCATTGTGAGAAATGCCCAAATAACGCTTGGTCTAAATTTGTTCTTCCCTCCTAGCCCTAAGTAAAAGTAGTGCCCTGCAGCAGCGTGTTGGAATAATTCTCCTCATTTTCGGCTCGGTTGTAAATCACACGGATTCGGCGGCGGCGGATTCCTCTGTGCATAGTTTTTTGTATGTTGATTTCATTACAATTTAATAAAAATGCATTTCATGTCTTTTGGGCGTACATGCCAACTAGCGTGAAGTATAAAGTTACATCAAAAGACTCGAGATATGTGATTTACATTTCGAGGGATTTCATCATGCGATATCCTTGGAATGCATGCACTTTACAGACATGCAGACTTGTGAAAGGCTAATTATTTTTTGTTTTAATTGCACATGAGAGAATTGTGTCGCACATCACAAGAGTCCAAAGTTAGTTCTTGTTTGGGGATTTTATTTTTCTACTCCACTAAAATGTGTTTGCCTAGAACTCAATTCAAACGCAAACAAGAATAATTCACTCGCATCCTGATCATCGCCCCCAAAACCGACATCAGCATATCTTAATTTTAATGCCTCTCTCATCACATAATCAACTTGTGCGAAATAGACATTCCCTTGGTCCTTATGAACTGTCTCAGACTTAAAATAACAGTTTTAGAGATAAAGTCTTGCTAATCACCATTTCCTCACTCCGGCAACATCCATGAGATGCAACACACTTTGGATGGCTAACAGAGCCGGGTACATCAAACAGAACACACATGTGCATGCAGAGTATTTGCAAAGTAACAAAGTTCACCCAGCCAGAAGGAAATAATCATTCCTTCCTCTGTTTAACTTTGTTGCTAGGCAACTTTTCTCTAATCGAAAGAAATTACCGAAACTTTATTTATCTTGCAGTGCGATGGTAGACACACACACACACACATGATCTTTCTTATGTCGGGCAGAATTTATTTAATTACGTTCTGTAGGACGACGAATATAATGAAGGACGAGAAAAAATAGTTTTTCATTTCGTTTTTTGCGCCTGAATGTGTCCTTATCGTTTATATTTGCTCCTGCAGATTCCCGTGAAATGAATATGAGAAGAAATTCCTCTGAACGCCGCATCCTTTTGGGCGTTTTATTTTAGGGGCTCCTTAGATTCCTTTCCGCGGACTGAGATATGGTTTTCATTAAGCTGATGTTTATTCGCGCATAATTAAGTTTAGTCCGTTTAAGTTTGCTGTCAGTTTGAAACGTGGTAGGATTATTTTTTATTTTTATTCTTTGCACTTCTTCATTGAATTTCCAAGGACCAATGTTTCCCCATAAATGTTCCACTCGGTTGAATGATATCGTAACTAAGGAACATCGCACATCCCCATTAGATTAATGGACACTGCATAGTGCTTGTTTACGATAACTCATCTGTTTACGATATGTGCACTCCCAGGCACGTCGTAAAATGAAAAACACGTTGGGGATATTTGTCACTAGCATCAGGTTCAGCGTTGCCACTTTGGGATAATTTTTATTTGCATTGAATCTAATGCGAAAAAAAATACTCCCAAAGTGGCAACGCTAAAGAAATCCAGTAGATTGAATTTTTTTCCGGCAGATTTTTTGTTTCAAACAAAACCAAGATAAATAACAAAAAATAACATAAACAATACAAAATAATAAAAACTAGTATTTAAACGAAACGGACAAAAATCGTTAATTTTTTTGTTATGTTTTCTGCTAAATGGGATACATTTTCCCGATAAAGTGTGTTTAATTTTTTGGCAGTTGATTTAAAATTCGAAAAGATGCTGCAGATCTACTGGAATTTTTGCAAAGTGGCAATGCTGATCAGGATGTGCCTGGGAGTGCCAAGTGCACTAATTCCACGGAGTAGCCCAACAAATATTTTCATTTCAAATTCCACATCCATAAAACGCGTTCAAATTTTATATATGTAGCTAGTATATCCAATCCAAAGGTCGGCTATCCAAAAGGCGAAAGGCTTATGATGTCATGTCCCGATTTATAACGTATTCCCATCTAAATTCCAATGTATGTGCATTTCCCTTTATATTGTACTTTTTCCAGTTCATTTTGTATCCTCATAATGACATAATATTGTTGCCTGTTCCATTTGCCTCTGTCACATCACTATTCCAATTCCGGTGCCGACCACTAAGCCGCCTGTGGGTAATTTTAGAGAGAGACTAGACAAACATTTTTGTTGTTTGAAGAGAACGCGCTTGCCAGCAATGTTATGGGCATTTTGCATGACTGATTACAAATATGCTACATGGAGGATTGAGAATGTCATAGCTGCAGGATACACAAAAAAATGAACAGAACAGAAAACAGACAACAACCACAAAAGTGTTCGATGCGCGGATGGCACGTTTGGTAAAATAAATTTGAAATTCCGATTGAATAGATACACATACAGGGGATGTGATTTTGAATAGAAATTTGTGCCGGGCAAAAAAAAAGGCACAGACAGAAATAAATGTTTTGCTGTTGATGGTCGGATTTCAATTAAACGTGTGAATTTGATTGAAATTTCCACACAAACAAGAAGTAGTGGAACGATTAGCTTGATGATTGGGCTTATGCACCGAATGGGGAACACTATAATTGGATTGGATGGACTTAAATGGTGTGCTAAGCTCAAGAGGAGATGCATTATAAATGGAACGTAGCTAGTTGCAGCCGATAGGTATTTAAATATGTAGGTAGGTCATTAGGCTCTACTTTGTTGTGGGATTAATTTTTTTTTATGCAAGACAAAAGCGTTTACTTCCGATTTAGATAAAAGATTTTTTACTCACTAAAAACAGCACCTAGGATATGTAGTCGGATGTGCAGAAGCTTAAGAGCGACGCACGCAGTATATGAAGCCACAGAAACGACCAACTAATCAAAGGCTTAAAGCTATGTTACCCCTTATAGGCTGCTGAATGCACAAACAGGCCGAAGATCTCAACGCCGCCTATTAAGATGGTCAGGACGGCAGACATTTTTTCCGTCCATCAAGAGGAAACTTTTGAACTGTTCAAGAAAAAATCTAATAAGAAATCTAGGCATGCTCATTCACCCCGAACGGTTTATATAAAGTCCTAGAATCGTATCTCGTGGAAAGACTCTTTCACATGCTAACCACGGACACAAATATTCAGAATTTAAATAAATATCGCCAGGCGTGCCGCATGGCAGGGGTTTTTGGCCACTCTTGTAGCTGTTTCTTCGACAAAGTATACTGCTAACAGAAAAGGCATACTTCCGTAGCCCCATTTGGCGATGACTGTGGTACAACCACCGAGGTCAATGAATGGCCGAAATAGGATTGGGGATCGCTCTTAACAAAACAGAATCGGTTCACGTGGATTTAACATAAAAGCAACCAAATAAATTAGCTGTATATAAAGGGTGATTTTTTAGCTGGTTTGGTTTTGGCAACACTGGTTTTGACAGCTGACGTGTGTTTAGTACCTTGTGTCACTGTCAAACAGCTTCAGTTTGGTTTGCAATTTAACCATGGATCGTCTTACAAATGAACAACGCTTGCAAATTATTGAATTTTACTATCAAAATTCGTGCTCGGTTTGAAATGTTCATCGCGCGCTGCTTCCATTTTATGATCGGCATTCTCGACCTTCTGAGCAGTCTATTCGGAAGATTGTGACCAAATTTCGCACCAAATTTACTTTGTTGGACATTAAACCACCAACACGTTTACGTACTTTGCGTAGTGAAGAAAATATTGCGGCCGTATCAGCTAGTGTGACAGAAGACCGCGAAATGTCGATTCGGCGCCGTTCCCAGCAGTTAGGCCTTTGTTACAGCACTACGTGGAAAATTTTGCGGAAGGATTTTGGCGTAAAGCCTTTTAAGATACAGCTGGTGCAAGAACTAAAGCCAGCCGACCTACCACAACGCCGAATTTTTGGTGAATGGGCTCTTGGAAAGCTGGCCGAGGATCCGCTTTTTTATCGAAAAATTGTGTTCAGCGATGAGGCTCATTTTTGGTTGAATGGGTACGTAAATAAGCAAAATTGCCGCATTAGGAGTGAAGATCAGCCAGAAGCATTGCAACAGCTACCAATGCATCCCGAAAAAGCCACTGTTTGGTGCGGTTTATGGGCCGGCGGCATTATTGGGCCATATTTCTTCAAAGATGATGCAATCGCAGCGTTACTGTCAATGGTGAACGCTACCGAGCGATGATAACAAACTTTTTTTTGCCCGAAATGGAAGTTATTGACTTGCATGATATGTGGTTTCAACAAGACGGTGCCACATGCCACACAGCACGCGAAACAATGGCGCAATTGCGAGGCGAGTTTGGTGAACAGTTAATTTCACGTTTCGGGCCGGTCAATTGGCCGCCTAGATCGTGCGATTTGACACCATTAGATTATTTTTGTGGGGGTATGCCAAGGCTAATGTGTATAGGGACAAGCCCGCTTCGATTGACGCACTGGAAGCCAACATCCATGCATTCATTCGTGAGATACCGGCCGATATGTGTGAAAGAGTATGCCAAAATTGGACTCAGCGGATGGGCTACCAGAGACGCAGCCGCGGTCAACATTTGCATGAAATTATCTTTAAACATTAAATTGCAAGGTTCAAACTATCGATTCAAATAAATATTTCATTCATTTTTTCGAATTTTTTGTGTTTTTTTTTTAAAAAAAGTTCTAAACCTCTTAAAAAATCACCCTTTATAAAAAACGGTCCAAGTTGAGTTTGCATGCAAATGAGACCAAAAATGTCAGAATGACTATCGCCCCAAAGTTGGGATGAAAGTCGCATGTAAAAAAGAACCTAGGCAAAATTCTTTGTTGTGAATTACGAATTCTTCCGCTTGGGCATTTTTATATAATTAAAGTCCTGAAGGGATTCTTAAAGCAGAGTGGTAACATGGCAAAACGTGACTCCAGTCTCTATGACATACGTGTAAACATTGTATGTCATATTGTATGTACCATTGTATTGCCCATAGGACCACTTTTTGCATTTGTATTATGTGACTGTGTCTAAACTTTTTAATAACGTTCCTTTTTCTATTAGATCAATCCACACTCCATAGTTGTTCTTTATTTATACAAAAATTAAAAGGTTGGCTCTTCACTGAGAATAATTGAAATGGGGTTGCTGTTCTTATATGAATAATGTCAAGAACAGGATACATTTTAGAATGGTTGGTGATTAGTTTTGTTTTACTTTACTTTTTTTTTTTTCATTTCATTTCCATTTTCTTCTCCATGAATTTTGTTTATTCGTTGTTATTAATATTTTTGTTATTATATTTTTATTCGTTGTTATTATATGCACATTATTTTTTTTTTGTAAATTCCTTCTTAATTGTTACCCCACATCAGATATTTTTTTTTGGCCAATTACTGTTGGGATTGGATTTATTCGCTCCACTAACATTATATTTTTAAAAATAAATTCGTATTATCTAACTTATTTTGTAATCAGTGAGATAAAAATAAATAAATATCGACTCGAAATTGAAATATTTAAAAATGTGTATGGGTACATTTATTGGTTACTGGAAAAATATTCCAAGCTTAATAGATGGTGCTAAATTGTAAATATTTTATTTACTGAATTTTAAAATAAAAATGATCATTCTATTACAAGCTTAACCTCGAGAGGAAGCTTTTATAACTACTGGCTTGTTCCAGTCAAACGATTCCAAATGCTTTACAAACTTTTCAAAACAATGTCATGGGATCAAATACATTAGAAATGAAGACCTCCACAGAGATTTCTAAATTCCCACTGTCAAAGATGAATTAACATTTTTCATACGCGATAAAATAGCAGAACTTGTAGGATCTAATATGTTGGAAAGTTACCTGTCAAACTCGTATGACATCGTGATAACGAGAATTGCTTGAGAAGTCATATCGTAGTTGCACTACGAACAAGTTTCTTACAGTACTGTAACCTCGATCCTGTCTTTTAGAAGATTGTTCTTACACCTACCCTCAATCTTAAAACTGCAGAACCTACCGTTGGCTCGAAAAACAAAAAAATAAATGTATGCCTATTGATTGCAATAACACGCGATTGTTTATGATTTCTCGTTTATGTTTTTGCTACTACTCCGGTTCTAGAAGGGCACAGGTCAGACATTTTTGCAATCACCATCAATGATACAAACTAAATTTCTTTCTTGAAATCAATAAAAATGGGCTTCTCGCTTTAGTTCATGTCACAAACAAATTTGGGTTTTGCTGAGGTTCGGACATCACCCGAAGTGCTCATTTCAGTGACCACCATTCCAATGCAACCCCTAATATAAGCAGCGCCTACACATCAATAAGGTCTGGAGGGTGAGAAACATCAAGCGGGTCTTCCATTCCCTGCCCCGACTAAATGAATAAGGGTTAACATTCAATAAAATGTAAGTGACAGCATTATTTGAGAACATCGAATCAGCATAAAGGCGATATCTATTATTTAGAATGCTTAAGCAGAAACTCCCCCAGTCCTTAGGTGCGATAATTTATTTATTCTCACGTTTGTAACATGCTCATAAATTACATAGGGTAAGCACTTCCATATTCAGATTGATTTATTGATTTGAGTAGAAAATTTATGGGAAATAAATTAAATTAACATCCGTCGATTTGAAAAATGGCCAAAACATGCACAGCACAGGCTCGCAACCCCTCGAACTCGCACCACAAATACCCTACACCCATAATATGTGTCTGTCTGTAAGCGGTGTGAAATCGAAATCGTTAAATCGTCGTGTATCCTTAGCACACACGTTCGCTCAATGACTTCTTTTGTGCACAGAAAACATTAGCATTTACATTTCGCCTTCCGAGATATTTTACGACACTTGGCCAATTATTTCAGTCGGAACGACACATGTGCCACAAGCCCACAACAAATGTATGCCGTCTGTGTTTTTTGTGTGTGTGTGTTTTGGTTGTGTAAACAGAACTGTCATATAGGGATGGCGCTGATGCGATTCGAGTTGTAAGTCACATTCGTGTGAGGGTCATAGGTCATATTTGAGTCAATAAATCTTGAGGCGTTGCCATATTGTTCCGACGGGTGGGACATTTGATTTCCATTTTTATTTCCTAAATTGAGATGTATATTTTTGCGAGTGTTGTTGGTCCTGTTTTCGAGTGTGCTCAGAATGCATAATTGATTAACAGCGGCAGACGCAGTGAATTTCAATTCCGAATTATGCACCAATGAGCAGGCATTTCCTTTTCAAAACTAAATAATGTTTGGGGAAGTTTTATTAGGATTCTAGGATGCCGAGCAGAGTTTTCTATTATCCGCATTCATAAAGTAAACATCCAGATTCAAAAATCCATTAAGCACACGTACACAGGCACAAACTCTGTGCACTGGTGGAGTAGATGAAATGATTTTTGCCGCAAAAGATACTGTGTATACATTTTGTCTATGATTTATTCGCTTTTGTTTGGAAACCCAAAATAAAGGAAACAAACCTCGATGAAGACAAGAAAACCCAAAAGCGTATATATCTTTTGTAGGTTTTCTATGTTCTGTTTTCTGCACTTTGTCGAATAGACTCCTCGCAGGGCTATTTTCATTTTTGTGTATTTGTTTTTCGTTTCTGTACTGTCTTCTGTGTGTACAACATTTTGTGAACAAGAATTGCAAAGTCCTTATCATTATGAATACCCATTAAGATTGAATTGAGGAGGGATGGTATGGTGTCTGTTACGTTGTGGCGGGAGTGAAGAAAACTATTTCTCCTGGAGCCTTATTGTTGTTTGCTTAGTTAATTTAGCCTGATTGTGTGTATTGTTCCTTGATTTACGATCTGCAAATCTTTGTTTTGCCCGGGTATTGTTGGGGGATTTTTGCTCAATTTATCATCAATGTCGATGCTATTTGTTTGGATTGAAATGAGCCAAATAGATTAACCATTAATGATGCTGTTAATTTGGAGCCTCTTTGTGTGTAATGTAATAAAGGACTGTGGGCCAATTGATTGAGTGTATGATGAAAGTAAAGCAAATACAAATCCAAGATGATGATAAGTAGATAAGTAAAATTGTGGGTACTTTAGCGGCGTGATGCTAGTGGACAAATTGACATCCCCACTTGACAAACTAATTATGTAGATGTGGGTTGTTACTCCGGAAAGAAGAGGGACTTCCTTGAAAGTGTTTCTTAATACCACGGGAAATTAGGAATATTGATTGACAAAGTGATGGCCAATGACAGCTTATTTTATGTCGGATGAGAATATTTGTAAGTGCTGGATTTAAAAGAGGGCAATGAACATCAGTTTTGCGCGACAACAGGAAGCTTAAATCTATCTTCAATAGCATTTACTTTGGCTGTATTTATACAGAAGAAGTGGGTAGGGTTGAAAGTTGTACGATTGATTCCTAATGGTTGTGCATTTTGGTTACTCAAACATTCGGAACTTGTTTTACAATTAAAAAAAAAAATTATTCAAAAGTCGGACCTGTTTTTAGATATTGGACATCTGTATATTTCATGAAAAATTTCTTATGTTGTGAGCAAATTTTTTGCGTTAAATACTTACCATTTATCTTAAATTTGAACGATGTCTTAATTACCCCTAGACGGTTGCCATTTATAACTTGATTTGGCTGCACCGTCCCGCTTTTCGATCGCTATTCCAGCGAACTACCCCATTATTTCGATGTTTTGGAACTTCAGTTCTCAGTTTGTTGTATTCCATATCAATCTCTGCAACAAATAGAAAAGATTGTATATATAGGAACACATCCCGTATTATAGATATATAAAATTTCATTACGAAATAAACCTATAAACCATAACGGCTTTGCAGCAGCATATGTTCAAGTCTCATATATTTAGCAGCTGACAGAAATCGTGGTTATACCCGCAAAATGCTCAAACTCGCTGGTAAGTTTATGGGTGGCTTTATACATTGTCTTGCTCTTTTTTCTAAACTAAAAATGTTGATCTTTTCGAAAAGTTTCATAAGAACAGAGGATAACATAAGAAATGGATGTTTTTTTAACCGACCTAATCGACTAGTGTTGCATAGCTTTGTTTAATATTTGTAGAAGGAGTGTTCAGTTAATTAACGAATTATTAAAAATGTACATTTTGCAGAAAGGAATAAATCGATTGTTGTCTTCGAAACAAGATTTTTTCTTAAGTTTTTTTTTTTTTTTTTTCATTTTCCACTTCTTTACCTGTAGTTGACGGGACTTTCCTAATCGATTTGTGAACTTGTTACTGATTTTCCACTCTTGCTCCATGTACACCCTTTTTGTAGACTTGTCCCGCATTTCCACATTTCATTTCCATCAACCGCACAAAGTTGTCATAACAGAAAAAGTGAGAATTCACAAACTAACGAGTAATTCTCGCGTTACAATCCTACAAACATCCGAGCGTTAAATTATTGTCCTGTAGAGACTTTCAACTTTTGCGGCATATACACCCTTTTTGGCAACCCTGTCCCGCATTTTCACGTTTCATTTCCATCAACGGCACAAAGTGTATTCACATTGTCATCGAAAATAGCAGGAAAAGTGATAATTCACAAACTAACGAGTAACGAGTAATTCCCGCTCGACAATCAGAGAGTTAAATTATTGTCCTGAAAAAAACTTTTCAATTCAGTCATTTGATTTTTATATCCCCTCCCATCTTTCGCAAAAATTAAAACTTAAACAAACGAATAGTTGTAAGAAGTCTGGTCAAGTTTTATATATAGATAATAGACCTGTTTCGCTAAATATGTATTTATTTTTAATATTTCGGTTTGGTTATGCAACTTAATATGATTTCTCTCTCATCATTTGTTTACCGCTAAGGGTTTATTTCTCTCATCCTTTTTTAAGTAAATTTTCATCTTCTGATTTTAGTGTCGAAGTCAAAGAATGGCGTATATTCTGTGTGATACTTACCTTAACCTTAATTTTTTTATCAAACGTCAAACTGAAATCCAAATACATATGTACTATTATAAACTGAAATAGTTTCTCTTGTGTCCTAAACTAATGTTCCTTTTCATTTTGTTTCAGGTTGATGATACAAAAATTGCTATACGACTTCCACACCTCATGCTAAACACGAGCGATTGATTGCATCAACATCGTTCTGCTACCCAGATCTGTGGTAAGTACCTTACTTTTCAAATAATTTTTAAAATGTGACTTAAATTCAAAAATTGATGTTCTAGAACAAACTGTGGACAACGTTTAACGAAAATGATGATGCCCACCGATTTCTAAAGATTACCGCTGACACCACAGTCCGCACTCATAACTGCACACAACTGTGCACGGCAACGGTTCACAACTTAAGGTAAACTCTATAAATGATGTATCTATAATAATTCAAATTCCGCTCGAAGGACCGAAACAAACAAATATCCCCTTATTGCAATGCACGTCCGCAACTCCACCACAAAACACCACCTAATTTGAATTCGTATTTAATTTTCTATTCGAAACAAACTCCCTTCATGCGTACACGAGTAGGTATTTGATTTTAATTTAAATAAACCGTCTTTCCCAAACAGTAAACAATAATATCATCAATGTGCATCGCATTTAGCTATAACTTATCCCATTCAGCGGATAAATGTTTTTGCCACTCGCTTTGCGCCAGAAGAAACTATCTGCAACTCAGTTGCTATTATGCACGTCGGCACACGCACACTCTAACTCACAATGAAATTCCGTTTGAATGCACAAAACAGCAGCATCAGCGGCGCTCCATGTTGGTGTAGCGCTGTGGTGGCACGAGTGTAATTCAGAGACCTCTGGTACATACTCCGATGACTATAAATAACATGAAAATGAAAATAATATGAAATTCTAATACCGGTATAGTTGATTCTATCTTTCCAGTAGTAAGGGTGGGGTTCATTTTTATTTTGGCCAGAACGGCATATAATTACGGAATGGCACTATCCCAACATCGGGGCTTTTCACTCAATGCGCAGTGTTGGAACAACATCAGTTTCAATTTCTGGTTTCGTGGTTTTTGCAAACCGAATAGTTGAATGAAGCTAAAAACAAAGAACGAAAAAGTCCACAGAACTGCAATAAATTTCCCACAATATATCTAAAATTTAGCAGTTTTATTAAGTCTCACCCCCCAGGCCCAAAGGCGTAAAACGTATTTTGTATGCATGAGGGTGTGTGTGTGTTTTTGATGTTGAAATAAAAAGCAATCCACCACCGCAGTGTATTTGAATTTAATTGAAGAAGTTTGCGGTACCAGGGTGGTGATGCAAAACAAACCCAGACAGACACTGTGGAACAATGCGGATATTTAGAGTGTCGGTGTCGGTGTCATGTCCTGCAAACCGTAACCCAGTAGCATAGTTGAGAACAAATTACCCGTTCGGGAGCAATGACCCGATTTTCGTTAGTCCGGATTATCCGCATAGCCCCAGCAATCTCAGTGAAGTCGAAATTTTGAATCTCGCTGACCCAGACGCGTATAATCCATGACCAGTCTCAACACAAAGCTGTATGAATACAGACAGTTTTCTCATCATCCCACACACATGAGTTATCTCGATTCGACTGCTCCTGGTCGGATGCATTCAGGGAATAAATTGCTTGTGTACATTATGCGTTGCGTTGGGGGTGTACTGTGTAGATGTAGATATATGTCGACGTCTATCATGCTTTCTCCACAAATGGCGCATCAGCCAGCAACGGATGCTGACATGTTGACATGATGAGCAAATGAACTGCTTCTTGCGTTGTGGTTGGCATCTATCACTCTAACCATTTTGTGAGTAGGCCTGTGTGCAGAAGTTTAATTTGGGGTAAATTTTCCAGAAACATAAAAATTATCCTTGAGAATGGAGAGCCATGTCCCTCCGTAATGGCATATACCTGAGCTATTTTCATAAAAGCATGGCAAATGCATTGCATTCTGTTCGCTCGTCCACTTTCCTTCTATTTTATTATTATTATCATTATTATTATTTTTCATTCTCTTGTTTTTTATGTGGGCTGAGGTCTTTTCTGTCGTCTGTTTGAACACAGTGCCATCAGGATTTTATGACAACGTAGTATAGGAAGACAAAAAAGAGAACGGGAAGAGGACATGGCAAGGATAGTCTGTGGCATGTCATACAAAAGCGTGGAGAGTTCGATGTTTTTTTATGAAGACTCATTTTCCTTCTCTGTTCTTTTTTTTTTAATACAAATTTTCCTCCAACATTTGAATGAGAGTCAGAGCAATAAAAATCGGTAAACAAAGCGGAATAAGGGGATTCTGCATTTCTCTGAATGCACTTGCTCATCATTCTTGTATGTCTTAGAAAAATAAATGAAGACGAAGGAGAGGACTTCTTAGGGATACCTAAATTTATACAAATGATCGTCAACCAGAAAACCGCATCTTTCCCAAAAAAGGAGTGCTTGTGGTTATTTGGATGGAGAAAAACACAAAGTGCAACTCATCCTGTGGGGGTACCCTATTTCGCCATAGTGTAGTCTTGTTTTTATAGACCATTGTTTATTTTGGGAGTGGACATTCGTATCCCTCTCCACATCTGCTGGCGTTTGGTAGAGACTCTTTGGGTCAGCGTCAACCCATGAACGAGGGATTCGATCAATAGCCTATTCCACTATTTGACTAAGCAAGTTGATCATTTGCTCTTTTCGATCCGCATTAGTTGACATTAATTATTTAGTTACGCATTTTTTTTTATGCAAATTAAATATTTCGAAACAGATTTTTAATAAACGTGGACCAATTGAAAGGTGAATTCCCGTATTGTATTGTTTTGATACAGACGATAGATATTAACTAAACACGGAATTAAATGTACGCAGAAGAAGTAATGCGATCGAAAATTATGTTCAAAAGTATGACAAACATCTGAAAGTACAACTAGCCTCACAAGGCTTCTCAAATCAGCTTGATTGATATTTGGATTCGGCATAAAAGTTTAGGTTCCTTCCTTTCGTGTCAAAAAATAGAACTCCCAAAAATAAATGGTGGCAAGTAGCCTATCGTCGTATATGGATCGGTTGCTTTCACTGTTTTTTCTTTTAATCTTGGCTTGTAATTGTTTCTAACATTTTTCCACAATTTCGTTAAACTACGTACCTATAGCTTGAGCTAAGTGACTCGTGTTTTGTTCTGCTGAATAGTTTATTTCAATACTCATACCGAAATCGATACGACGACAGTTGCTTAGTTTGCTGTGTAGGTACTCACTCAAATAGCAGTCCTAGTCCCGTAATCCTTTTCCATATACATTTATATAAGCCTTAAGTCCAAACGCGTTAATCTTCGCATCATTTGTACTCGAAGTTACCCTACAAAAATCATAAAATATCACATTGATAAAACTATGAGCTTCTTCTCCTTGCCAACAAAGCGGAAGGAGATATTTTTATTTGAATTTTCTTAGTGTCCTCGCAGCGTGATATTCTTTTTATATTTTGCTTGGTGCTGATTTCTGAAAGGAGAAAAAAAAATCTTAAAAGATGATTTGCTTTTTCAATTTAATTTTTCTTTGCATAGTGTGGTGGACAGTTTTCTTTGTCCCCGCCAAGTGGATACTTGATAAATATAGATGGGAGAGTGTTAGAAAGGATTTCCACTCAGACTTATCCTAGAATCGAAATTATTCAATGAATAATTTTTTTCTTTGTTCACAGTGCTGAGCGGATCAATATTTATTATATTCACTGGGTCAGCAAAAACTATTAATGCACATACAATGGATGGTGGAAGATTCAAGTGATTGGAGTAGAATACATATTTTTTTCCGTTGCAGGAGAATGAATGCGTTTTTGAACAATTGGAAGGAATGGCTTTGGGACGGACTTGGGAGTGTGCTATTTAAATATATATGTAGTGATACTAGGGGCTATCTTGTAAGAGAAATGGCGCCTGCTGATTCTATAGTTGCAATCAAATTATTGTCAAATTAAAGGCTTTTAAACTATGAAACTCTGAGTGAGGTGAAATCCATTTATTTGCCATTTGGAAAAGTAGGTTTTGTTATCAAAGATTTGACTTCTTAGCGATTTCTGTCTTCTAGTAAATGGTGTGTGTTAGCTGATTTAAGTTTTTTCCTTTTGCAGTATTTGGCCAGTTGGCGATCAACTTTGATGTTCCTTTTAAAAAACCAAAACACTTGTCGGTCAGGTTTGGAAATCCTGTACATTTTAATCAATATCAAGAGTGTTTAGCGTTTCTATAGTTCAGCCACCAAGAATGTGTATTCAAATATTATATATCCTATTAATATTAAATGGACTTCTAGTAGCCAACTTCACACTTGTTCCATGACCCACAGCTCCGTCGGGGGCGAGTGGTGAATATTTGGAAAGTGCAAGCAAAACACTGCACATAATGTTGCACTATCTTGCAAAGAAAAGCAAATAATGTTGCATTATCTTGCAAAGAAAAGCAATAACACACAATATAAAGATCTTTTCAAACCCAAATATGCAAAACTACTGCAATTTATTGGCCAACAAAATATCTCATATGGGTTTTAAACTGTAATGAATTAAAACCCATGTCTTTGAGTTGTAGCCAAGAAATGGAGGTATAATCCTTATTTGACCTGCCAGCAGATGCAAAAAATTATGTTACACATCGCCACTGGTCCCCAACTGCGCTACGGGTTGTATTGGAACCACTCTCCTCACTTGTTTTGCAAGATGAGTTCGCTAGCATTTAATGAAATGAAAATTCCATTTAACAAACATATGTGGTTGTCAAATTTTGGAGTGAAATTCAGTTGCCTAGGCTCATTTACACAGAAAATTCAAAGTACTAATTGTAGTTATTGTAAACTTCTTAGCAGGCTGAGTTCCAATCCCATTTAAAAGTTTCTATCAATTTTTTGTTTTCTTCTTATTAATTCGATTGAAATCAATTTAATTCCGAAATCCAAAGCGAGTTGTTTTTGCTGCACTAACCCTCTTTAAATGAGCATTTTCTCAATGAAGAAAAAGCAAAAACGAATTTTCCGCATGCAATTACAAGAACTGCATACACTCACTCGACACTTAACAGTGGCTACATTTTAAGCACTAGCTCATGACACTGCTACTGGGACGCTGTAAACTGCTTTCAACGCCATTAACTTTCAGTAAGCGGGTACTAATGTGGTATTCGATTGGAGGGCTTCTCAGATTCTGCTCTCAGATTTCGTGTGGCTAATCGAACATAAAAACGTCATTTGCTCTCTTTTCTGTTAATATTCGTGCGATTGGAATATATGTAGCCTTCGGGACTTTTCTTCGCGTTTTCCATTCAATGGTAAAATTGTATATTAAATCAAATTTGCACCCCCTTTTGATTTATAAACATTTCTACATTAATAATCTAAATAATAATTCCACCATGCAATGTTTTTCGTTGCGCTTGAAAAATTCCACGAAACCGTAAACAAACGCTACTAGTTGTCAAACTCAAACGCACTTGTGTTGGTAAATCTGAATACAACACGGAGAAAAAATCCAGATTCGCAAAAGTGGTCTGAAATCGGAAAAGATTGCATTTTTTAATACCAATCGAACATGAAAATCGACCTAGAGCCAAAAAAAGTACATAAGGGAACACTGGGGTCAGATTCTGTAAGGCGAAACGATTAAACGTTTTCGTGCGCAAATCATTTGCCCTATGTTGCGTTTGAACGTTTCGCCTTACTGAAAGCCGACCCTGATTCACACCAAACGTCAAAGCATCCGTCAAAACAATCAGTTTACAAAGCAATTACTTCGGTCTGATTTTGATCGATTCACTCTGAATTTATTTTTGAGCATTTATCCAACAACTACAAAGATCTAGTATTTCTGTTTGTTTTGCAATTGACTCGTTCATTGATGGGGCTGTAAGCTAGCTGGAGCCACGAACAAGTTTTCGGGAAAAATCAAACACTACCACCCTGCGAGATGCAGACACGGAACCATTGTTTTTACTGAGGTAGATGTTCATAGAAACAGGCCTAGCAGCACTGTATGCTCAAAGAATACGAAGTATATAAATATGCAATAATGCTTCCAACTCCATTTAATTTAAGTCACTAAATTGAATTGATGTGGATTGAGGAATAATTGCATCGTGCATTGCTTGCTTGAAGAACACGAGACTTGGTTTATTCAATTCAGTGCGCCCTGTTTATTCTACAAGGAGCTTTCATCATAACGTGATTTGGGTGCTAAATTTATTTACATTCTAACTTAGTCTTCAATAAACGTTTTCAAATCATTCGAATTACCTACCTTTTAGATTAAGGAAAATGAAATTCGCTGTTTTCAAAGTCACAAGCAAAAATTTTGCGTTTTATGTCGTTTTTTTTCCGAATTTTGCGTCAACTTGACGGTGTGTGCTAAGGTGTGACTAGGTATATGAAAATAGGAGGTCACGATTGAATTTTGGCGTCCTTTCGTTCATTTTTGACAAAAGCTAAAGCCAACATAGCACTATTAAGCCGTAGAGCAAACTCCCCCATTTTCGCACTCCCTCTTAATGGAACTTAAGAGATTGAACAACCCCAAACTATTCTCCCCTAATAAAGTGCAATCGCCCCCAAACGCTCTAATTAACACTGCTCCATTGAAACAAAAAGTGCAACTTTGAAGATGATTATGCGGTCTTGAGAACTCCAATCCCCCGGCAACACCTGCGGACATTTCTACCAAAAATTACCCGATAAACTGTATAATTACCCTCAATTTGAGGCGCTGCCAATAGGTAGGTTTACCAGCAAAGTCAGAAACTTTTCTTCCTCAACACTCCACTTAACAACTTAAACAAACAATGAACTTAATACTCTCCAGCTATAAAAGTCGCAACGCCTCCCCATTTAAATGAGGTCGTCAAAAATCCCACGCGAATCTCGAATTGTATTCGCTCAGTGCGTTTTTCGATGCCAACCCAGGCAACCCAGGAAAGAACTACTTCAACTGGTATATAAGCCCCGTACCATAAATAAGTCACGTCCTCCGAAAAATTACCCACACTTTGCAATCCGCGTGTTGAAAACTTTTACCATCATTCGAAGCAACTCAAATGGAAATAAACTTTTTTCCTAAGACTGCAATTGATGCACATTCCTGAAGAATGGCCTCTGTGCAGGGTAGGGTGTGCACGCCAAACTTCTCTCGATACATCCAGAGAAGAAGTTCTCTCAGTCGTTTTCCGTGGCGCTGCTATTCAGTCAACCAACCTCTCTAATCAGTAGCAGGGTTAGGTCTACACTTTTTGCATTGCACCACTCAACAGCAATTATACGCGGAATAAATCTCGGAAACGTCTTCCCGACGTCTTGAACAGGCATTCTTATATATTTATATGCACATAAAGGACTCCTTCTGCACCAAAAATAGACAATGTAATGCGAAAAGGAAGCGGAGAAAGAAAGGAAAAAAAATATCTGTACACGAGTGGGTATTTTTTTTTTCTGTATTCTAAATGGGGGTGGGGGGATAAGGCGGACTGGAAATTGCCTTTGAAAAATGTACCAGTCACCTATGCAATAGTGCTGCCAGTGCCACTGACGCCCAACTTTCCGCCCAACGCCTTGATGTCACAATTCTTGCCCCGGATGTTGTTCAATCTTATTACCACTCCCCGAGAGTATTACCGCCATACACCATACCACAATACCACATGGTCCCATTATTTCTTTTCCCGTGGACTATGCGGGGAGTTGGATGCCGCCGTTGCTTTGAGGGGGATCAAAGGGTGGATACATGGTGGTTATGGTTCCCGAAGCATTTCGTTTCTTGTAATCATTCCAAGCGAGGATGAGCACAAATACACATTCCTTTTCGTTGACTAAATGGCGATATTGGTGCAGGCAGTCTCTTATTCTCTTTTCCCTCCGTCTGCGCCTCGCCGCCTCTGCACTGACTTTTTGGCAAGCAAACTGGTGCATTGCGACGAACGCTACAATTTTCCGAATCAAAAGATGAGAGCACACCGCTACGAGTATATGTGTGTGTGGTGGTGTGTGTGTGTCTAGCTCTATAGTGGAAAGATGTACGAGATTAAAGATAGTGTATCCTGGGAGGCAGTTGCTGTAAACAAAAAAAAAAGAGAAACTTAAATGTCGCCACACACTGCATAGAGAGATAGTGGATTCACTTCCCGTGACGGAATAATAAAAACCTTGCGCAAATACATTGTTGGCGCGGTCAATGGCGGTTATGCCTGCCTTTGATTTAAAAACCCAATCCTCGGCCGGGAAAAATCATTTTCGAATAAAATGCCCATAAAACGGGAAGGCATGCGGTAACACATCTTCGACAGCACATTAACTTTGAATTATTATACCGGTATGTGGCCGCCATCTGCAACGACGCGCTCAATAAATCGTATAAATCAAAATCATTGGTGGCTCTTATAAAGTGTATCCGCATTCTGTTGACGTCAATAAAACGCCAGCCAAGCCCCCTAATTTCAAGGTACTGACATATTCGTTTGGCCATACTCTGTGAACCGGGTTCCGTCTTTCCTTCAGCATTCACCACAGGCTAACGACAATTTTATAGCTTGGAGTCAAGAAGTCGAGGAGTTTCCGTTTTACAGAGTGTTCATGTGGTTGGGGATTTATTTGTAATCGACTTGCGGTCTGGTTAGGTTGAACGGTTGCCTTAAGACTCAACAAATAAATGGCATAGGACGCTTATTCTGATGCTGAAAGTCTATCCAACTAGATCGTCCGATATATCCTTTATACGTTGCACTTTCAGCAGCTGTCCAAAAATACTCTAATTCTTCTTTGGCCCACCTTTCGTCGGCTGAACGTTTTCATTTTACTAGAGTTCGCCCAGTAGTGCAAAGCCAAGTTACTGTAATTGTATAGTAACCTGGCTTAACAACATATTGGAAAACAAATTATACACACAGGATTGCATCTCTGCACAATCTTCAAACATAAAAATAAATAAAACGTTGGTTGGTTCTTTAGTATTTGCCTTCCCCTATTTTTTATAAAAAAAAGATGACATTCATTACTACAATTTTTACTGAATTTTGTTTTCTTTTTCTTCCAGGGTCGCCAGTGAGGACTGAGGACTCCAAAGCTGTTGCTGCCACGAAGCGGTCCCAACCCCTCATTGGAAATTTGGTCACTCGTATTTCTTTTTAAAGCTGTACCTTTTATTAATTTATGTAAAATACCTAACTCATGACATTTTTTTCTTGACAACAGAATACTCCCAGACCCAAACACAAATCGATATTAATGGCGCATAAATTGCGTCCACCGCAGGTGACATGTGTCACTGACAATGCAGAACGAAACTGTAACAAACGATGTACACGAGTTGGCTGCATTTTAAAACAACAATTTTGATAACAGAACGCCACACAAACTACTCGTACACCCAGTACTCATCTATGCATGCACTATGGCGCTGAACTCATCAATCTGACAGCTTTTGGCTTCGACTCTTTTGTGATGAGTTTGTCTGTTGCCAGGTGCTACTGAAACCGCTTATCATTAGACAGAGAGAGACACACACACACGCCATAGTAATTAATTTAAATTTATTAGAAAACAAAATGCAACTCAGTACCTCGTAATGAAAGACTGATAATGTGATTAATTGTTTTTCTTTTTTTGCATAGACAGATAATGATAAGGTTTCGAATAATTTCTTCAATGGATTGGTGCGACCGGATGACGGTCCTCAACGACCGTTTTATTATGCTGGTCGGTGGGACTTTCGTCCGTTTGTAACGCCATTTGTCAACGATTTACCAATATTGTGAATACAACCTAAGTTGGATCTAAATAAATGTTTTTACTTTAATCGATTTTAATAAAAAAAAAAATACAACAAAATGAAAGGGTTTTGCGTTTTATTTCAATGGGAATGAGGTCGGGCCTTACCTAAACAGGTAAGCAAAATGAATGAGACATCGACATGCAGAGCCCCACGAACATGTGGGCTGGGATTCAATGTCCTCTTGTCCGTGGCACCTATTTAGAGTGAGCCAAGTCCCCATTTGCAATGCACAAATTAGACTAGTGCTCGAAGATTTACTATTTCCCATGTATGGAACTAAAAACATAGACCCCAAAAAACTCTCGACCTTCCGTCACAGACTGTAGATGTTCGGAGGAAAACCCCGTGTGGTTAAAGAAGAGATGTCGAACATAACCCAACCATCTCACCATGGCTGAAGCTGAAGTCATGGATTTCATTAGAATGTCAACAAAATTCTTCCTCAAACAGATCACGCTTGACAACCGCTTGGACATCACTTTTACAAAAATCTTTTGGCTAAGAACAACAAGCAGAAATTGTAAAGCTTTCGAACGGAAACATTTCCAGAGGACTTACAAAAAGAGACGCGGGTGTATAGTGCGCTAGTAGACCTCCATAACTCTCGATCCTTAGCCATCCACCTGAACCATTGTTTCATCTTGAAGCTATTCCGAGGACGACTGTCCCTACCTGGGACCCTACTCTCTATTTCGTCCCATTCGACATAGCTTTCCCCTTCCGCTTTTAAGCAGGTACTCTGTAATAATTTCGGAATTCTAAATGATATTTAAGTACATTTCATTCCACTTTCGAAATACAGAGTAGAAAAAATTCGTTTTCGAAAAATGTAGCTTTCGGAACGAGATACAGAGTAGGGCCCCAGATGGCACGGTTTCCGTGTTAAAAACGAGTCAGAACTTACGAGAGCATTTATTGAATATCAAAAAAAATATCTCAGTATGTACAGTACTCAGTCAGTACAGTATCAGTCCCCATAATAAAAAAAAAATATTCATAGGCGACGAAACTGGTGAAAAATTCTTGAAAAAATACCAGGCACCCATAAATTTTAGTTGCTATTTATTTTGTTGGACCTTTATCAAACAAAATACATTTCATCTCATGGGCATGCAATGAAAATTGCAATGCTGACGAAAACATTTCCATTGCATACTCTATGGCGTTCGATCAGACTGATTGAATCTTTTGCTTTTCAAAGTTCAAAGAAATATTAGTTGGGGGTGAGTGTCCCGGAACGAAATACAGCAATGTGTATGCAATATAAATGTGCTGCATGCGCACACGTGCTATTGACATTTCCCTTGCATACTCTCGGGCGGTTTATGTCACCGCTTGGATGCTATTTTCCATTTCTTCAACCTTTTCATGCATAAGGTTTGATAAAGTGGTGGCATTGCCCCAACTCAACGAAGAAAAAAAATCAAGTGTTGGACACTTCCAGTCCCTGACTTTTGCAGAGTTTCAAATTTATTACAATAGGAAAAACAAAAAACAAACTAATTTTAAGCTTTAAAAATGAGTGACATGTTCGAGTTTGCTGGATTCGGTGCATTCCTGCCACTTGGTATGTGATACATATTTGGCCACAGCAAAGCAGTGCTGCATTTTATTAGGCAACCGGGAAAATGTTGTCCTTTGTGCTAGAATTCAGAACATTAGCTGCGAATCGTTCGACACTCCAAGAGTTGTTGCTGTAAAGCCTGCTCACGTTAAGGATGATTGTAGAGCCTGAAAAAGAAAGAGTGGAGTTAGGAATCTATTAAAGAAACTAACAATTAACTAACAAATGGTGTACCGAAGCAGTGAAGCCGTAGCTGCACTTTTACTTTTATTCTTTATGCATGCTCTAAGGAATGGTAGCACTTCCGAGCAGGAATTTATAAGGAATTACCAAGCAGAGAAAGACTTGCACAAGTTCTGATCGATTGAATGTCCAAACAAATTCGACGTTTACAATTAAGAATTCCTCATGAGACGTGAACACGCAAGAATGCGAACTTATTTTTGCTGACACCTTTCTCAACCCTAGCATGATAGCAATGACCGGCGCCGCCAGTTTATATTATTTTCCAGGCAAGAGCTCGTTTATGAAAATCGGAGCATTCTGAACCTCTTCACAGCACACAAAGTCTAGACAATCAAGAGAGTGTTGTGTTGCGTAACGAGGTTATTGCCAAAAAAATTTACAAGACCCATTATATGCGATCAAGTCTGAGAGAAATAAAATCTATTTTTTTATTGATGCGACTTTGAATAGTTGTACCGAAACATTCCAATATCAGTTTTGAATTTAATAAATTAAATTTGCATTACATTAAACCGGCACAGCAGTCTTATGCTGGACCTCCGCGGTTGATGAAGTCCATTTCGGCATCACTGATCGGTTTCCTCCAGTATCTGGGCGGCAATTCCCAATCCTCAATAGTTGGTCCTCTCGCCTGAGAAGCCTACAATATTTGTTAACATTTAATATAGATGTTGGCCCGATAAATAAGGGCAGTTAATAACAAATGGAATGTTATTTAACAAGAGGAGTTTACCGAGGCTTTCACAGTGGTACTTGCCGTGGATGTTGCCTGTGCTTGTCCCGCACTTTTATCACTTGCCAATGGTAGCCCACCTTTGCGGAACTTAATCATAGGAATACGCTTTGCTGCCGAGTTGACTAGAGATCGATAAACCATTTTGATTTACTTTTTGTTAGAGATTTTCGTTCCAAATAAAAAAGAAAATCGAGCTGCAGTTGAAAATGTTCGGTTGTCAATGTCAGCTGACGATTTTTCTGATCAGCCTATATAGGAAAATGTTGGGAATGGTTGCTGAGTGATGCCAAGTCGAGTTTATATCAAAATGAACACAACTAACGGGTGCATTACAGTCTTTTCTTGATTCTAAAAGATGTGTAGGTATAGAGTTTTGAACTGGAGGAAATAGATTTTCTTTTCAAGATAAATGCATAGGCGACATTTCAAAGATCGTGCGTCTTTTGCAAATAAGGTCGAGATGGTACTTTTGACAAGATAATCGTGCGATAAAAGCAACCATATTTTAAACAAACCCGGCATCACTGCATAAAAATTTGCAACTGCATCCTACTTCACTTCATAAACAAAGTGAAATGTCTAAATTTATATGATTTTTCCTGCATCAAATAAAATTTTCTCTCAAAAGTATTATTTACTTTAAACTTACATTTCAATAACTAAATGAATGTCTAAAATGCCGGTTGATATAAATCGCTTAACCGACGGATGGTTGGAGCTCGAAAGCGATCCCGGATTGTTCACACTCCTATTAGAAGACTTTGGCGTCAAGGATGTTCAGGTCGAGGAAGTATACGATCTTCAGAAACCCATAGAAGGACCCGTATACGGCTTTATATTTCTCTTTCGCTGGATTGAGGAACGTCGCGCTCGCCGAAAGATAGTGGAAACCACAGAAATATTCGTAAAAGACGAGGAAGCCGTGAGTAATATTTTCTTTGCGCAGCAAGTAGTCCCAAATAGCTGTGCAACACACGCCCTACTCTCGGTTCTGCTGAATTGTAATGATTTGCCACTTGGAGAAACATTGAACCGACTGAAAGTTCACACAAAAGGCATGTGCCCTGAAAACAAGGGTTGGGCCATTGGCAACACTCCAGAACTGGCATGCGCTCACAATTCGCACGCTATGCCACAAGCTAGGCGGCGACTTGATAAGAGCAGTGGCGTCACCACTGGACGTTTCACAGGCGAAGCCTTCCACTTTGTGAGCTTTGTACCGATAAATGGTCATTTGTTTGAACTGGACGGTTTGAAACCGTTTCCAATGGACCACGGTCCCTGGGACGATCATGAGGATTGGACGGACAAATTTCGGCGGGTAATGGCAGAGCGACTGGGCATCTCCACAGGTGAACAGGATATTCGCTTCAATTTAATGGCTGTTGTTCCAGACCGGAGAATCGCCGTAACACACAAGCTGAAAATGCTTCGCACCAATCAGGCGATCGTGTCGGGAACTCTACAGAAACTATTAAAAACAAACGAAGAAAGCAACGACGACAAGAAGGATGTCAACGGCGAAAATCGTAGTACATCACCGTCTTTGCTGGAATCGAATGCATTTACAGCACGCGACTTGCAGTCGCTGCTAAAGAATCTGGACTCAGAGATTGCCATCAATGAGCAGCACCTCAACGATGAGAATGACAAGCGATACATGTTCAAAGTAAGAGATGTCGCGTGTAATTCCGCCTTACAACTTATTGGGATTGTTTTTATTTCGCTAGGTTGATGACTGCCGACGCACGCACAACTATGATGAATTTATTTGCACATTTCTATCGATGCTGGCACATCAAGGATTTCTCGGCGAGTTGGTCAGCCAACACTTGCTGCCTTCAAAGAAAATCACCGGGCAGAGCGCCGTGAGTCGACTGAGCAGACAGGTGGCAAACAATAAAAAAAATGGTAAATCGCCAAAGGCGCCAGGCCGTCGAAGAAAGGGCCGAAATAAATGTAAGAAACGCAAGTGAAGAGAATGAAATTCTTTAAAGGTTCGAGCGAATAAAGTTTTAGAGTTAAGTTAAAACAAAAACCTGTTTTCTTGTTAGAAAATGCAATATCAATTTTGCGCGTCTGTGGCGTATACTACTAGGGATTTGTGATACAAGGGGTTACAGGTTAGTAGGTACCCTAGGGATTGAATCTCATAACCATTCGTTTTGTGCGAGTTTTTTATTGTTTAGGACGAAAATCTACAATTTTCTGCCGAGTCAAAACGGCTAATTGAGAAGTTCTTTCATGATAGTTATACTCTCGGATGTTTGTCAGACGTCTGCGAAAGGTGGCGGAGTGAAACAAAATCCTTAAAATGGAATTTAGGTAGGTAGTCCAACACACTAACAACTAAGCCACACTTACATATGGGTTGACGAGTAACAATAGAAGGATCGAAGAAGCAGCGTTTAAAACCTAATTCCCGATGACTTGTTCTACGCGCACGAGCATCTATTGCACCACCTCACTTCGGTGTGAGCAGTGCCTTACTGTTTCTACTTGCGAGTGCTTGGTTATGCGAGAGTCGGATCATTTTCAACTACAACCACAAGAGGCATTCCTGAAACTACAGCACCTACTCAATAGCAACGATGTATAGAGCGTCCTTTCAGGTCTAGCGAGCGGCGCGTTTGTATACCTACTCAAGAACATGTGTAAATTCAGTAACACATCACTTGCATAATGATGCTCATGATGCTTAAATAAGCAGTGATGCCGCATCACTGCGCAAATGTTTGACGTTTCTGAATTTACACCATGTTACTGGTTAAAATTATGTTTGTGAATCGCTAGAAATTAAAAAACTGAATAACACGAGAAGGTTATAGGGCTTAGAATTGTAGTCAGTCAATCATTACCAACTAGGAATTGTTGGGTAAACCGAGTCAAAAGCTGATGGGTATATAAGTTAGCGTAAGCCGTGTTGGATCCCACACACCCGAGAAAACCAATAGACAACTTTCCTAAGCAACTGGTCGAATGAAATTATCTGTTGCACGGATGCATGAAAGACCAAGAACAACGTTGTTAACAATATTTGCGAAGGTAGTAAATTTGCGTATATAAATAGTAGCTCCACACCGAGGAAGCTAGAAGGAATTTGTTGGTCGCGCTAGCCGACCCCTGAAGTATACAATACATTCGAACATTGAGAACTTTCAGGTGATATCGGGGACTCGATCACTTGGGTCAGAAGTGCACACTGTACAGCCGGTTGAAATACCGAAAGAAAACAGGGTTGCAGACGGTGAGACGAAAAAAAATAATTGTCTATCCCTGAGATGCAAGGGTCCCTCAATTTTATGCCGAGTCTGAACGGCTGGATTGAGAAGCCTTTCCAAGATAGTTGTTTGTCGGACGTTCGCAAGAGATGACGCATTGGAAAAACACATAAAAAGACCCCTCCGTAATCCAGCAAACTAACCACAACCAGTGAGCCCATCAATCAAACACATGCAAATACTTACTTCACACTCGTCTAACGATGGCGCTACAGTCCGCGCCGGAGTCATCCTAATCCTTTGCCGCAAGCACAACTCGTCAAATTCAATTCACATGTTTAGCATTTCTTTGTATTTTTCATTTTGTATAATAATAATATTTAGTTATATATTTTGTTTTCTCCTGATTATTAAAAACTAAATGCTATCTACAGAATTTCAGCAAAGCCCTTCGAGATGTTCTTGTTCATCACTCAAGCGTTTCAGAGTGAAATCAGTAAACAAAGCAATCATTTGTTGTAATCAGAGAGAACTGCTGATACATTCATTTAATTTTCTGTATTTTATCCAACAAAATGAGGATTTATGAATTCAAATTTGCCAACGAACCGTTTAAAGCTCATTGAAAATATAAAAAGAAAAGAAAATAAAAAAAAAAAAGGAAAAACAATCAACAATGTGCTACTTACTAGTTTTAACGGTTAACAAGATCAATTATATGTTTAGTTTTTTCATAATAATTATTGTTCTTGCTCTGTCGTTTATTTATGTGAACATGAATATTGATATTTCTTTTATTTACTTCCATCTAGGGTACAATTCAAGGGGCTTTTATGTAAAAATGACTACAAACTAAAACGTAATTTGGTTTGTCATCGACTTTTCGTTTTGTTGCTTTTTAACAAATTATATTTAACTTTAATTTATAGTTTTATGCTGCTTTTAAGTTTTATTTTTCGTTTTATTCTTACAAAAACAATTGCACTTCTAACGGATAGGCAAAAGGAAACCTCTGCAGTTCCTTCATCGTTACACGAACTACTCGTACTTTATATTTTGTTTGCAGTTTTATTCGTAAAAAGCATGCGACGAAAATTATATTTTACTTCTTTTTATGTATAAAAAATCCGATGTGTGATTAAGATCGCTTCGATTTGCTTTGCGGCAACACCTTAATTTGTTTCCCTTGCTTGATTTATGTAAAAAAATTTCAATGAGTTTTTTTTTTTTATGATAACGTTACAATAACCTACGAATTATTAATTTTTGTTTTAAATGTACTGCTCGTGGTGTAGTGATTTGGTTTGGGTTTATAATTTTTTTTTTTTTTTTTTGTAATGGTAGAGTTTACGGTAGAACTACTTCTACGCGTGTTTTGTATTCTAACTCTTAGAATAATAACTAGGCTAATATGATTCAACTGTTAACAGCGACATCGCTATGTTGTAGTGGCTTTGGCTGCTCGGGCTTGGATTCGATGTTGTTTGGCGAGCTTTTGTCTGCCAGATCGCCGTTTGTTAGCTTTTTGTTGAGGTCATCAGTCTCTTCTTCTTGGATTGCAGTCAGCTTCTTTAAAGTTTCGGTTGTCTCGTTTGGTTCGCTGTCTCTTAAATGCTTCTCGATTTCCGTGCGCACTTTAGCGATGTCTTTTTGACTAGAACAAATATACATATAAGCAAAGAAATGTTGGCAAAATGTCGATTTGTGGATAGGGATGTTTTGGATGGATAATGTTGTTGTACCGACAGCAGACTGTAGCGCCAATTATGTTAGGGGCAGTGTCTAGGAACTGCAGTAAAGCTCGATCCAAGGATCTTCAGCGATGTCAATTTAAGCCGTTTTATTACAATAAACTAGTGTTCAAATGACTCCTTTGGTACCGCAGAGCATGCGTAGATAACATAATAGGAAGGATAAAGTAGAGACTGGTGCCCATTAGACTTGAATCTGTCCAAAACACGCACTTCAAAAAGGGTTGCAACGAAACCAACTGACGCAAGAACAAAGACGACTAGGGGTTCAATAAACACATCCAATCTTTGCACAAGAATTGTCAACTCATGCGTTCTAGCAGATTCGGAGGAGAAAGGGCAATATTTTTTTTAACTCTTATGTTTTTTCATAACTCTTATGTTAAATGTAGATATAATTTGTTTTGCGTCTGCTCCCATACACTGAGTTAAAATGATTTCTATATCATTTGCCGTCGACGATGTGGGTAGTGATAGTTGTCACGACTCTTTCGTCCACCGGTTTGCGTATGATCATATTGTGCCCTTTTTTCGATGGGCATGGAGCACCTACTCGCGTTGAACAAATTTGTTTGTTAAAAATAAGTTATATTCAGATTTTCAGAGGAGGTTGGCGGGTTAAACTTTGATTCCCAGAAAACACTTAAGTTTCACTCACTGTTCCACCTCTTATAGCAAATTAAGGAAATTAGAACTGTGATAAAATATATTGCCAGTGCTCTAACGCAACTTAAAACTGACTAACAACATTCGAGTTAGCCCCACAAATTTTGACGAAGCTCTCAACCAAGAACACGGCTTCTATCTTGAAAAATTGGACATTGTTGCTTTTAAACGGACTATTTTACATGGACTAAACAATACAGATTGCATTGCCGATTGGAGATAAAATTAAAACAGGCGAGATAGTTCCGCCCAGCATTTCGTAATCACCAGCAAAACAATGACATGGATGAGTGGAGTGACCGATATAAACAACAACTTACCTGATTTGAACAAACAAGATTCCATTGATTGCATTGAGCATGTCCAGCACGGAACCCATTGTTGGTGGTTGAATGTGAATTGGTGGCAGTCCCGTTGTCAGCTTGCCATTGGAGTAGATGTCGTTCATTTTCTTTTGTAGGAAGACCGCTTGTTGCGTTAACAAACGTAGGCACTGCGATGATTCTTGGGTCTTCTCGTGATTCTCACCCAACTAAGCAAAACAAACAAAATACAATTCTCTTGCTAAATGAAGATTAACATCTCGAATTACCTGTGATTTGTAGATAGCATAGGTCTCCTTCTCGTTGCTTAAGGCCGACCGGAAGTCACCCATACAGCTCTGTGTTCTCGCAACCAAATGATAACTCACAGCTACATGCATTGACTTCGCTCCATAGTACTTCAAGTTCAAATGCAGAGCATGCTCTATGAATCGCAGCGATAGCTCGTACTCGCCGACTGCGTGCAAAATCAAACTGATGTTGCTCTGAAAAGCGAAAGCTATTACAATCGAATGGATTTCGTTATGAGGGCTACTTACATCGATCAGTGCGATTTCCGGATGATCCTCCCCGCATATCAATAGAAGCAGATATCTGGCTCTATACAGCAACTTTAGTGATGTGCTAATCTGTCCATTGGCGAAGCAATACAGTGCCAAATGGGTCTGAAATTACAAACTGTCGTCACATTCATTTTAAGAAAAAGGTGACTTGTCTGGCTTACATATTCCAAAATTGTATACGGATGATCGATGCCGTTCACTCGCTCGCTCATGATCACCGATCGCTGTTGGATGGCTAACGCCTCCTGTGGGTCGCCCAAGATATAACTCAGACGCGCCAGCATCCTCAAACACTGTCCGTTCTCCGAGTGCATTGCACCAAATACGTTGTTCAGCAAGTTCAACGCCTCGCTGATCAGTTCGTAGCCCTCCTTGAAGTATCCCTGCTGGATCTTTGACTGACCAGTCGTGTAGAAGTTGTAGGCATCTGTTGCGCGTGGATTAATATGCTTCACTATTGGGAACACGTTCACAATGTCCTCATCGGTGAAAGTGGGCTTGTTGCGCGATTCAAAATTGTATTCACGCAGCAAGATCTGGATGCCGACTTTAAGGCAGAAGGCACGTAGAACGCTGATCTTTTGCAGCTTATACGTTTCTAGAACAGACTTCTCTGCGGACAGGTCGCAGTCCAAGTCGAAGTCGTAGTATGCTTTGATTTCGCGCTTAATGTGCTGCCACATCGACTTTGGTGTTATCAGGGCCCAATCGTTGTTATCACTGCCGAAGAGGGCGTTCTTGCCATTCTTTCGCTTGTTGCGACGCTTGTTCGTCTTCTGCAGCTCGTCTGAGCCTAATGTTGGCGCAGTCACGGGGCCCGAAGTTAGGAAACAGTTTAGAAAATGGCTTATTGCGGCGGCCAGGCTTATTACTTCGGTATTTTGCATATAGCTGTAGTAAATGTGTTTTGCTGCGCGTACAATCAGTTCTTGGACGGCAATGCGGTAGAGGTATTCCAGTCGTGGCACTTCCCTCAACAGTGTCGCCACTTTGCCCAAATACCTAACATTTATGCCACGTGCGTGTAGGGTTTCAGTCAAATTACAGCCATCGATCGAGGCCGACAGATGATCCATGTGTTCCTTGATGAACGCGGGAATCTGCTTGAGAACCAGAAACTCTGCTGCGTCCCTGACTAGTTGCTTTTGCTTCTTCAGCGAACTTGGTGAATCGGGAGTGTCGACATGTTTAATTCCGGGCGAGTACACGTCCGGATTGAAACGGAAATCAAACTCGTACTCTTTTAATGACCCGACGGCGGTGCAGGCACGCTTAACAACCTCAGCTGCTTGCTTCTCGTCGTGAGCATTGCTTTCGTTTACTTTTTCAGTCAGTTTCTTTGCTTCCTCTGTGGAGGCGTTCGAGTTGATCTCCTCTGTGGGCAGCTTCTCCACCGCTTCGGCGGTGACAGATGTCTTCTCCTCTTCTTTGTTCTTGTCTTCAATGGCTGGCAAGTTCTTGTTGGCGTCGGTTTGAGTGCTTCCTTCGGCCTTCTTCTTGTTGGCGTTCAGCTGCTGCAAGTGCTGCGCTGCATTGCGAATGAAACTCACATACCGATCTTCGATAAATGATTCCAACAACTCCTGCCGCAGGCAAGACAGTTTGTGTTTGTGCTCGATGGGGAATCCGATTGCCTTCAGTTCGGGGCTGGGCTCTTCGCCAGCGATCTTCAAAAAGTTCACATCTGGTGGGAAGGTGCGCAACAGATCCAAAATATAGTGACGACCATCGTTGCCAATAATTCCTTTGCATTCAACCGAGGAGCACAGCTCCACTTCCTCCTCTTTTTCATTTATGACAGAGTGTGGAAGAATCTTCAGATGCTTGGCAGCCTTGCGAAGCAGCTCCAGGTACTTGGGATGACTGAGCACTGTCTTTCCGAAATCAATAGACCCATAGACTACAGACTGCTCCTGTTCACGCTCGAGGATACCAGGTATAATCGACTGCGCTGTGATGCGGTAGCCGCGATAATCGATCACTACCGTTCCGAGAGTGTACAGACCTTCGACATCAACTGCACTGTATACACGAACGCCGTGCAGGTCGTTGCGGGGCGCCACAAACGCAGCAACATCTCCTCCCAACTCCTTGTAATGATCACGCACATCGAAGCCCAGCGAGAAAAAGATGTTGTTCCAAATGAACATTTGCATTTTAGCGTCCTCGCCAGGATTGATGGCCAGCACATTGCCATCAATCACAGCCATAGCACCACGTGTGGCGGCGATTACGAAATCCCCGTGCACTTTAAAGATAGCACGCTCCCGCAGCAATCGATCGGGCAGTGTTTTGCGCGGAAGTTCGCGAGTCGTCTGCAATTCCTCGTTCCAGTCTCGTGTTTGGCCCGGAATATGCTCTTCATACCTAAAGTGGACCGATTAGTTATCAAATTCATTGGGAATACACTCGCACTTACCCCAACTTGGACGAGAAGGCGTCCTCTGCGCGGATAGCATCAACAGTGTGCTCCAACTGCGGAGAGCTCCACGTGTACACCTGGTAGGGTGTTGCAACTCTTTCGAAAGCATGACGCAGAGTACGCTTCTTTTGCATTTGGGAGAATGCCCGCTTAAACGAGGGCGAGATCTGTGACAATAAATCAATCAGTGAATGGCACAAGTGACTTGGATTGTCTGGTTTTGGATTGAAGATTTCATCGGTCGACTGGTTTATGTAAAAACCCTTTGGACACGCGGAAATATGGAATCGCTTGTCCTCCATGGTGATCACGTATAAGTACATCAAATCACCGTGCAACTTGCGTGGGCCAGGCGGTGGATTCCATGCAGACGTTGTTAACACCTTCAACGACTGGGGGCCCTTGGAGGTCTTCGCGCCCGGCTGCAACGGCAACAGAGGGCGTTCCTTTGATCCCGGCATTATGTAATCCGGCGGCGTACAGTCCACACTATCGGGGCGAGACTTTTTCTTCTCCAGCAAATCACCCTGTGTAATCGTATGCAGGAACGATAGCGAATTACAGTCAACTCCATTGTAAGCATCAGCTGGATCCATTGACTTTAGCAAGTCCCGAACATGGCGGACGTGAATGCGCGCCTCCCTCATTGTGTACGGCTCCTCAGCTACCTTGATTGTCGATCCGTGTTTAAGTCCTTCGATATTCTTCAATTCGGCAAAGTTATCCAGCGTTACACCGTCCAACTGCAGGGAGAAACACGTCCGATGGCACGTATCCTCACGATCCATTAGCAGTTGATGTATCTCCTGCACTAGTTCCATACTGGACAACTGAATGGATAGCAATTCGGCGCCAGGACTCTGAATGTGCACTGTGATTCCATTATCGTGCAACATATCCAAGTCGATACTCTCGTCGGAACGATCGTCGCCACCACTGTCGTCTTCCTTTTCTGCCGCCGGTGTTTGGCTCTTTTTATCGGCGGCGTCGTTCGTCTCATTGGCATTGATTTCGGCAGGTTTCTCATCCTTTGATTCGGTTAGTGTTGCTGCTGCTGCTGGGGCATGACCGTTCGTCAAGGTATTGCCATTTTTGTTTCCATTTTTAGCGCCTTTACCTTAAAGCGAGGCGAGAGATTTTATTTATTTTTGTTAGGCAAATTTCTTGTCAAGAGACAATGTAAATATAGTTTGGCAAAGCGAATACATAATGCGTCTGTCATAGGGTTATCGGCAATCGCCTGTTTGTCTTGTTACGATGTTGATGCTTTTACGCATGACGCTGGTTTTCCATTCACAAACATTCATATATTGAAAGTGACGGGGAGATAACAGATCCAACTAAGACGAAAATCAATAGTTTGCGGCACTAACCAGACTCAATAGACGTCGTATTCCACAAAAACAAAAACTTATGAGTATGCATTTAATGTTGTATCAGGGCCACCAGACATCGAGAATTAATATTGATTTTATAAAAGGGCGCACACAAGTCTCCGTCAGGTACCCATATTATTTTCCTTGCATTTTCCATTGTTAGCCGAGATGCAAATAAGACTATTGGTGTTTTTGAGAAGGTCTCTGAAAAGTTGTTACAGACAGTCAAATGCAAACTGTGCCCATGCTCTGTGACCCATTAGAAACATTTTGTTTTAATCAATTGGAACATTTACGGGATAGGTATATCGTCGTAATAATGAGAGAAATGGGAACTGGCAAGTTTCAGAAGAGTAAAAGAGGAACATGTTCAAAGTTTGTTATTTTCCACCTTAACTTAGGATTTCATGTCGCTTCAATCATAATTTTCAATGTTTTCAGCGTCTCTCAGTATTGCTTGTAGGTGTCGTTTTTGGTTTATAATGTGTTTTGTCGTAAGAACGGCGAGGTACCTACTAGTTTTTATATCGACAGAATCGGTCTTTACTCTGCGCCCTAATATGTGATTTGGCAATGCTCGGCATCTATGAGGAGGATCAAACAGGCTGAACTATAGTGCAACAAACATCTTTATACGCATTCTCGCGAAACAGCTAAATGAAGACCCGGACCCCCTTCTGACTGCTTAGTTGTGAGCAGCATTTGAAGGCTTCTGCAATTATAGTCTTTAAAAACGTGGGAACGTCTCAATCCATATTAAACACAGTATCGGATCAGTAACCTCATCTTAAATCATTCGTTTGCGGCATAATTGCAATTGCCTTGTACATTAATACTGACATATATTAAAATCGACACTAAAAATGAGTGGTTGCTTTCAATTACGGCCATGAAACAACAATTTATACAATTGAACATGTGATCACATTCGCCACTGTGCTCTAAAAACGCATTGATTTAACTAGTGCTCATAATTTGTGTGGTATTTTTTTTATTCACCAAGAGCATATTGCATAGTTTTACATATGCTTCTACACAAATGTATACACAACACAGAACTGTTCAAATTTTTGATTATAGGATTTTGTAGAAAAGGTCACTTCACATACAGATGTGAAATTAAATTCTCCGTTGTTTATCCTTTTGGAAACCGAAAGAAGAAAGTCGTCAGTTATATCTGCTCCAAATATCTACCTGCGTCGAAGTATGTGATTAGCACCAGACTCTTAAAAAGATACAGCTGTACGCCCATAGTAAGAAGATACTGCATCTCTCCGAGGTTATTGCCGAGTTGCCGCTTACGAATGTGTAAACTTAAATTGCAAACAAAGACTGTTATCAATATGCAATAGGCAGTACCGATATGGCAGTGGCTGCCGCAAATTCAAGTCACCCACAATCACAATGCCACTACAATGCAGTTCTGATAACGCAGAGAAAAAAGAGAGAAGCGGCCAGAGACGAATTAAAAAAAAAAATCCTGCAAAGCTCTCTTGACACGCGAATTTATTTGAGTTCACTCACCTAATTAATTAGGCGATCTTTATTATTAATTAAAAAGCGTTGCCAGTTCGAATTGTGACTCGAAGGAAACCGGTGATTTGAGGAAATATATTTAACTGCTTAAAATCGGAAAACAAATTAACACCAAATCATAGCCTAGCTTTTGAGCAACCATCGTTTAAAGTGTTGGTTTTAAAGCCCTTGACCATTTACCGCAGTCTATTCTTTGCCAGGTGAAGCTGTGTACCAACAACGGAAGACTAATACGAAGAACTTTCAAGCATTGATTAGTCCAAACGATTGCTTTTGTTTAAAGATCGTAATTGGCTTCCCCGCCTTATGAAATTGATGGATAGCTTGCCGGGAACTATTTATGTTGGTCACAATCCCCAACTGGCAACACTTCTACTTTACTGATAAAATTCCACTGACTAATCTGTTGGCTTGCCTCTCAGTGGGATAGTACGTATTTGTGATAAGTCATAAGTCAGAGTGAGAGATAGATAATATAAACCAAAAAAAAAAACAGAGCAACAGAGAGCGATGTTTTACATGTTAGATGTTACCCATTTTATTTCCTCTACGAGTTCGAGTTGACTCTGAGGAAAGTGTTTCTATCTTTAGACTGAGAAGTGAGAAGACGCAAAGGAGAAGAAGCAATGGCAGGGTAGAGCACAGGCACACTGATAACATGATTGGAATTTACTCTTCGTGCATGCACACAGGCGCTAGTGCGAGTGCCATCGGCGGGACTTGACTTGAACTCGATCACAGATCTTTCCTCTCTGTCGTTTCTTTTTGATTTCATAAAATAAAATGCTCTGCTAGTGGTGCAGCAGAAAATAATATCAAGTCACGTGTGCCTGTGCGTACTATCCGACCGAAATGGCATTTCGTCATAATTTGTTCAAGTGACAGAAGCATATTGCCGACAGACTAACCCCATGTTATCCTCTACGGTCGAGATGCGACAGCTCTGGAATAATGCGAAGCACGTGTTAATAGACCATTATAGGTTACAAACCGACTTGTAACAATAACTACTGAAATTTAATCAAAAAACTTTTCCAATGCATACGATAATAATAAAAAAAACATAATAAAAGACCGGTCGCTGATAGAGAACAGACTTTTCTTTGAGAAAAACACATGAGAAAATCAAATTACGTAACGAGTGTTATATGACTGCTCTGGGGGATTTGTGTGGAAATTGTACTTTTGTAAGCGATTCTAGGCCTTTTTGGAGATACATTTACTCCCTCCTACAGACAAAAAGGATGCAAGGACAGTTTGATTTAAGAGATTTAAGTTTAGAGGGGACCCCACACCCAGAACAAACCTTTTTTCTTGCCTGCGTTATCGGTATTTACTGCTACTGCTGGTGGGACTGGGTTGCTGGAAGACTTTGCACCGGCATCTTCTTTCTTTTCGTCTACTGTAGAGTTCGGAGACATTTTTTCATCAGTTTCTAGTGCCATGATTGCTTTTTAATAAGCAAATTTCAGTGTAATTAGCTGTTCTTTTATAATACTTCAAATGCTTGGCACACTTTCAATTGGAAAACACTCACACAACGCGATTGTATTACAATGTATGTTAATCAATTTGAAGAGACCTATTCTAAAAATGGTTCTCCAAGAATTAATTGAATTGAATTTACAAAAAAAAATATGTTTTTCGGTTAAAACTATGAACGACTTGAAGTTTTTCTTGATGAAAACCTGCGAACCTCCCCGCCCGTCATGAGCGATTCACAAGAAACAACTGAGAATCGAATCGCCGAGAACGTGAACGAATAGGAATGTCGAACTAGGAACAGTAAAATATTCAGCGAGATGCGATCGCTGACTGGAGGAATGCCAGAGTTCAGGAAACTGGAGAAAAACTTCCATGTCGGGTTGGACTTTGGACATTTCAATAAGAATTTCTTAAATAGGTAGTTTTCTGTTTACATTCAACTGTTACAACAAGTTCAATTGCCACTTGCACCTGCTAAACTATTTGAGGAATTTCAACATCGACTTTGAATAGTTTTTTTGCAGATTTAATAAAACCTCTATCTCCTATCTCTATCTCCGATTTTGGCGGCTCCTTCTTGAGTAGAAAGTTGAAATGTTGAAAGTCACCCAAATATTCTGCGTTTAATGAGATGCGTTCAATATTATTTCATGTAAAGGACGCCAAATATACAAATTTCGTTTTTCTTTTATTAGGTACAAGTTTTATCACTACAGTTGATGAGCCACTGTGTCAGATATCATCATTCCAAATCAATGTTCCTTTAAATTCACAACAGAACAGAATCTGTCATTTTTGTTGACATCGAGGAAATTCGCCAAACGCGTTATTTTTAATAAAAACTAATAATAATAACTATGCAAAATCTTATAGAAGATAAATCAGACAAGAATAAAAAAGTCGAAGAAAATGGCGAGGAGAAAAAGAAGCGACCAGTTATTAAAAGCGCCACAGATCTGCAGCGCCTGAAGCTGGAGAAACTTATGAAGAATCCGGTATGTCAAAACACTTAAGTTTATTTGAGTTTCATAATAAATAGCTTATTGCAATTTAGGACAAACCAATCATTATCCCGGAACCTCCCAGAGAAAAGGATTATATGCAAACTGTCCCCTCTTTCGTCCGTAATGTAATGGGTTCCAGTGCTGGGGCGGGCTCTGGCGAATTTCATGTCTATCGGCACTTGAGGCGCAAAGAGTATGCCCGTCAAAAATGTATTCAAGCCAAGAGTATGCGCGAGCAATTAGATGACGAGTATCAGTCGAAATTGGAGAAAAACCGTCTTGAAGCTGAATCCAAAACGGCTAAGAAACGGGCTAAGCGCCTTAAGAAAAAGCAACGTGCAAAGAAACCCAAAACTGAACAGATCGATGAAAAAGATAATGAGAATGAAGTTACGAGTGACGACGAGGAGGATAATGCTGATAGTGAAGATGTAAATGGTACGGATAAGGAGGCAGTTACTCAAGTTTTAAATAAAGAAGAAGCGGGAGATTCCCCACTTGAAGATGACCAACGCAAGGAAGAGATTAAGGAAGCGGAAATATATGAAAAAACAGAAACCGACAAAGAAACAAGTCAAAGTCATGATAAGAACACCGAAGCTGAAAATGTAGCTAAAAAGGAAGTAAAAGAGGACGACGAGGACCTGAATGATTCAAAAATAGAGTCACAGATGAATGTGACTGAAAAAGTTATCGACTGAAGCCAAGGAAGTCGGATATGAATAAGTAGTGTTTTGCACCTATGTCTCTACAAACAAAATTTCCTCGACAATGACCTGAAGTGCATCTTCCACATATTGGTATGGCTGTACATCAAGATGACCTCGTTGAACTTGAAAGGGGTTCTTCTTCAAAATTCCATATTAATTTATTTATCAATGTAAATACATACATCATGATGTATAATCGCATTGTTTCGTTTAGATCCATTTAGTAGTTTTTATTGGCAAATATAATAATTATATCCACCTAAGCAACTTTGCTATTTTATTTAGGGAAAAGAAAAGTATGGCCAAGTAAGGTGCATGCAAGGAGCTGTGACTTTTTGATTTATTGTTTAGTTCCAAAGGAAAAGAAACGGTTACTGTTACCCTTCCGTTGTTTAATTTTCTTGCCAATTTCTACAAACTAAAACTACGCCGCTCGGGTCACAAGTAAAAACTAACCAAAACACAATGGCCGCCGACAAGAAATGCTTAATTAGTCAAGAATAACTAAACAGCTAAAAACAGCATATAGATCTATAGCATCTTGGTGGTTTTTAAAAGCGGAATCAAAACACTTCACTTTTCTAATCGTAGTTCATTAGGTACCAAAATGGGGCGCAGTGGACACAAATTGATGGTCAAGTGAGGGGACACTATGGCACCCATCTACCAACTACCATTTGGTTTTCATGAGTTAAAGAGCAGCTTAAAAATATGAAGTTTTCTTTTTACACTATGTACGTACCCGATTTAAGACTTTGTGTGTTACAAGCCCACTCGCCGATGTTTACTATCCTCCTGGTTGTCCATCTTAATTGTCCTCTGTCGTTCGTCCACTTACATGACTGTTGTATTTTCATAGTCGAATACGATTGTAAAAATGCTTACGTAGGCAATTAGGTAGAGATGCCTGTCTGGCTATGACAGGCTCATCATCGTTTGGTTGGTGGTTGATGGTTGTTTCCAATTGAAGTTAAGTATTTATATTCATCCCGGTAAGTTGAGAAATTTAATGGAAATATGCCATATACCCGTGTGAGGATTGCACTTAATGATGTCGGTTGCAAACTATCGAAAGTAATGGAGGTCGATAAAAGCTTTCTACACACGCGATACTAGTAATGTACAGGAGGGATATTGAAATTGAATGAATGAATGAATGTCACCGCATTTCGTGTTGAACAGTTCGAAGAAATCCTCAAAGAGACGGGCTTATCATCTGAGTGCTGTCTCGGGTCTTGGATTGCCCTAGATACGTACAGGGGAAGTGGAACATAGTTTAATTCAAAAACATTTTTGCGACTATGACTGTGGATATTAAATGGAATCCCTAGTTTGGAAGCGTAAGTTCTGAAGGCCGAATGGCATGTAGGTATTGACTACGATTCTGGTTTCTAAGTACGACTTCCATTGATTATGTCAATGGTTCTGTTGTGAGTGGAGCTGAATTAGTTAGTGGGATGAATTCCTCAGCAAGTGCAAGTGGAACCTGAGATTTCACCATCCCGAAAGACATAAGTTAAGAGTTTTTCTCACTGCGCTACCTACTGCTATAGCGAACGTCAGACAAATATTCGAATATGGCATTTAAAGGGTAACTCTATTCGTCCCAGAGAGAACAAAGAGCACACACAAACGAATGGCTGGGGCTAGGATTCTATGTGGAAGTCTTGCGTCAACGATTTATTTTATTTAATGAATTTATTTTCGTGGGTTACGAAAGCTGGGGTCGAATCGCCACATCGGTGAACGAGCTATACGTTCAAGGAACTTTGCAGGTTTTACATACGTATTGCTCGTTCACGGAAGAGACGATTCTACCTCAGATCAATTAAACAACATCTCAAATTCGGCACCGGCAACTTTGAATTAAAATCGTCTAAAAATGTGTCACTTTAGCCAATTCCACTTCTGGATTTTCGTCTCCAGCGTTGCTGAACATGTAGCTTATAGTTTTTCTCGATTCGTTTTTCCATTTCTCTGTCGGATGGTGTCGATCACTACTGCAATTTTGGTGGCAGCGGCATTGCTAATTCTTCACTAAGAAAAAGCCATCTCGCTTTCAAGCTTCCCAGGGCTCACAATCACGCGCTAAACTTTGAGGGACTTACTTGACAAGCACAACCAAACTACATTAGGTATTGCAATAAAAGAAACGCCGTTCTCTTGATAACTATGCTTGTTGTTTTTATTTAATACTCGATTATTATAAGAGACAAACTTCTTCATTCGTTTTAGGTATGAAAATAATCAACATTATATAGTGTATTGGTTTGGTTTGTTCCATAAATGTTAGATTGAAAAAAAGATTGGTTAATTTGTAATTAATTATATTATTGTAATTACCCTCAAGGTCATTTAATTGTATTAATTTAGAAGTTAAATATGCATGACTTGTTAATTAATGGCTTAATCTGTAGAACCTTAAAATATTGTACTTACAACATTAGTAAATAGTTCGCGGTGTATTCTTATGTGCAACAAATGAAATGAATAGATTGGTGTTTTAATAAATAGAAGATACATATATGTAAATGTAAATATTTATTTAATGTGTAACGAGTATTTAATAATAGTTGTTTCTATATAGCTTTTGTGTTTAATAAATTAGCCGTTGAGTAGTAGTAGTTTTGTTTGTGAGATACATCGGCATAAGCATTTTCTACTTTTAAATATGTTTTGTTTTGTTTTGTTTCGCAAAAACCAAAATACAACAACACTTAACTTGCGAATATAAATCAGCCAACATATTACATAATTATCTAGGGTTTTCATTCTTTTTGTCTAGCAATTCAAGTGTCTTTGTGGACAGACAAGTATTTTTGTTTTGTTTCTTCTTTAGAATCAGTCGCAGTTGCTAGGGTTATAAAAAATACATTTGTTTATATTTATACGTAGGCAACATATAAATTTCATCTCTAAAAAGAAGCGTTGAAAAAAATAAATAAATATGAATAAAAGATTGCACTAAAAATAAAAAAAATAAAAGAACCAAAATAAAATATGTGTTTGTATATAAATTTGTTTTTATTCTCGCTTTTTTTTATTCTTATCATCCCGTTCATATATGGATCGGGATCAACAGTGGTTTTGTTGAGCCGACATGCTTTCTTCCTTTTGTTTTTTGTTTTGTTAACTACAGTTAAGGACGTAATGCATCTTAGCAAAGGTATTTATGAAATAAATATAATTGAAGAATTATCCTTTCGTTTTAATAAAAACTCTCTTTTAAATACTATTCGTAAGAAATAAGCAAATTATTATTTGTTATACCATTATTTATATAAATCAAATTGAAAGTGTTACGAAAATTCTCAACTAAATTATAATTACAAGAAGTTATAGTTGTTTATATTTTATAATGTTCTATAAGGTTCGTTAACATTTTATGCTGCGTTTTCGAAATTGCAAAATTACTGGGAAAAACAATACAAAAGAATTGTCAAGCATGAGAAAGAGATGGTGACCCTACAAATGCGGTAAACTGTATCGGAATGGGTCCTACCAAAGTTCTGCTAAGAGTGGATCAACGATTTGTACACCTTTTCGCGTATTGTCGGTGTGTTCTCTGTTTTGGCTATGATCATGGAAACAATAGCCGTATTGAAATTGACGCGCAACTTGCTGAAGATTTAGGCGACCAATAGTTAGTAACCGCTGGTCTGCTTCGAAATTTGTGTGAAAGCTTTTCATTGTTAAATCGATCTTTAAAAATCTGTTTAAAGACGAGAACTCTATAGACTGTTTAGTATCAAGATCTGCACTTGAAAAATACAAAGTACAAACACATTTGTTGAATAGAGAAATCGTCAAGTGTTTTGATATTCATTCAACGAGTGAAATAAATTCTTCTGCATTGTCTCCCAACAATGTTCACTATTTTTTAACAGATTGATTGAGAAAGTTTCACTTATCGAAAAATGACTAGCAACACGTTAAGTTCCATACAGGAACAAAAATAAATCAGTGCTCGAATTCTGGAAGGCGAAACGTTCAAATGTTTTCGGATGCACGAGTTCGGTGCCCATATAAGAGAAACAATTCATTCTTGCACACGAAAACTTATCAATTTTTCGCCTTACAGAATTCAAAGTCAATTCGAATTCCTTGTAATAATGAACAAGAGAACGAGCTGTACAAGGATGTTCACGGAAATAGGTCCAGTTTAAATACGAAACAGAAATCAAATGCGTCATGTATTTCCCTTTCACGGGCCGTTTTCTTTGTGTCTATTTTGACATCAGAGTCAGTGCCCTTTTACAAAAAGTGATTCTATTTTATGATAAAAATCTAATTACGAGTAACGAGGTATCACAAAGAGACGAAGAATCGTTAAAAACTATATCAATCACATCATTATAGCTGTCCTTATGTCGAAATTATGTTTTTGTTCTGATAATTCGTTTTTCTTACACAGTCACAGCTCCTTGTTACTCGTTATTTATAATATGCATAGGCCATAGGTCATGAAAAACACATTTGTTGGATACAGGCAATAAAACGAATCATCGAGTGTGTTGACGATGAACGGCAAAAACGATGACCACAATCTACTAATAAATAGACAGTCAGCATTACCTACAAGCCAGAACCTGCTGAATGGCAGAGTTGCTTTAAGTGAAGGTATGTTTACCTAGCAACATTAACAGTATGCTGTGGGAACTATTTTCTCATAATGTGATGGCAGTTGGAAAAATGATTTCATTTCTTTTTGGGCATCACGGAATCTATCAGTCTATTCGGTAGTAATTTGCAGTCTTGAATGTCGTCTCGTAATTCTTTATAATGCCTTTGCAATGTGGGTGTTTTTAGATAAGTTTCAGAAGAAGAGTTGCATTTTTAAAATTGCGTCTTAAGCAGAGCGTCGAAAACTTTAATTTCGAAAGGGTCGAGTACTGTTTAATAACGAGATACGTTCTCGTTGCAGTAATGGCTACAACAGTCATACAATATTGATCCAATTCGTCCTTAAAATAAAATTAACTCAAAAAACACTATTACAATGCTAGGGCAATAATCCAAACAAGTGTCACATGTCGACGTGTCGAAATTGCAATGAATCTTATTTGTATTAAGAACAAACCAAGCGAGATTTCCTATTTAATTGCTTAATTGACTAATATAAAAGAACACACACCACCATTCGCACGAATCTCACATACAGACGTTTTCATTTTGACGGACGCAGTTCGAATGACTTCTTCACAAATAACAAAAATTTTGTTTTCTGCACTGCGCCGCCAAATAGTAGAAAAGTCTTTGAAAGACGTGCATTATTTATATTGGGTGTACATTCCTTGCTAATGTATACTTTTCTCTTGGGCAGAGCGTTTGAGCTAAGAACCTCAGCTTAAAGCCGGCGTACCGACAAATATGCTTCGAAGGTGTTTTTTATTATAATATCTTTGTCTTGAATGGGCAGTTACTAATCACTAATCACAAGTCCCACTCTTTAACATTACATTGCGCACCATGGGGTGTACTCACGGGATCATCCGGCATTCGTTTATCTATAGGTTGGGCTCTTCTAGAAGCCTCTGCATTCTTATTTCGTTTTAAAAAAAATCACTGATTTGAGTCACACAAATTTATTCCAACTGCCAATAGTCGTCAAATGATTATCCATTCTCATTAGCATCACAGATGACAGACAGGTCATCCGTCATATTTCTCTGCTTTCACAATTACTTTTGTCTAACAAACTCTAATAAGCTCTTTCAATATAGGCTGAGATATACGATAGAAAATATAATTTAATGCTTATCGTCGTGTTAATCGACGATTTTATATACATATTACATAATTTGTCAAGTTCGAGAGGTGATTTTGAATTTCCCTCCACTTTTCCGTTTGTTTTAAAACTGAATTGCATTTTAGTTATATTTATTAACTTGCTGTTATATACTTTTTTTCTTATGTGTGTTTTATATGCGTAATGTATATGAAAAGCTACACAATATATTAAGATTAGAATAATTTCGTTTCGTTACTCCCAAACCGATTTTAATTAAACCGGACTCGGAGCGACAAGGTTGATCTCGTTTCCAGGACGACTACTAACGAACAGACAGTGGCCACATCTTGTAGCAAAATTTATCACCATTTGTTAAAACAAAACCCCGCCTTGTGTCTGTGATTTGTTTACATTTCTCTATGTTCATGTTTATTAAATAAATCATTTTTAAATTATATTTAAATTATATATATATATATATAGAGAAAAAACAACATTTATCAAATTAGGAAAGTCGTTAATAAATAAAATCGTTTCGCAACTACTGCTGGAAACAACAAATTTTCGTTTTCTATATTTAAAATAAAAAAATACTCTTATTGGGCTTGTCTAATTAGACATTGTGTATAACGTCAAGGGTACACAACAGGCATTTATAGATACATGTTCTCAAGGTTCCTTATTAATTAGTTTTGTTTAAGTTTTTAAATCGATCTTGTTTGCTGAATCGAGAAAGTACATTTCGTTTCTCGGTATGTCTTAATAAATTCATTTAAAAACTACACTGTGGACATCTCGGTCGTCTTGCTTTGTTGAGAAACGTTTTGTTTTTGTAAAACAAAAAAAAACAGGTGGCAAGGTTTTTTTTTGTATGTTTGTTGGTTTTTTCTTTTGTAATTATTAAATATCTTCTCTTATGGATTCATAATCTTATTGATTTATTCTTGTTTTCTTTTAATAATAGCATTTTAAGTTAAAATTAAATATTAAATAAAATAAATATATTTAACGACATTCCCATACTTTGACTGTTTGGTCCACACTTCCCGAAATGACGTATGGATGTGTTTTGTGGAAATCTGCAATGATTAACAAGAGAAAATAGTTAAATATGGGTGTCCTTCGTGTTTTCCATGATTGTCGTTAAATTATGAACAAGAAACAATGAGTGAGGAAGGAGGTACATGACATTAATGAAACAAAAGGGTTAATATACAAATTACTCTATGAGTTATGAGCGCTAGATTTTGTTCTTTAAATACAACTATAATATGTACGAGTATAACCAAAATGCTTTGAGAGCGGGGCAGGTAAAGAGAAGGTTTGCGTGTTTCCCTATCAGGCAGTGCCCAGTGATGAGTGATGACACCTATTATAGCGCTAAAGAGCACTCTGTTTAGAGAGATCAAACTCGTAGAGCATTTCAGATTCAGCAGTTGCCAAATCTGTTTTGTACATAAACACAGTTATGCAACTTGCCTAACTAAGATTCGTTTTCTCGAAGGCATCTTGTTTTAATTTTTGTTTACATGTAGCGATTGGTATACCTATATAACTAAGGACTGTTTCTTTCCAGGCCGCTGCAAGTGTTTATTGTGGCTACACAAAGAAAATGGATTGAGGCAGAACTTCGACCACAAATGATCTAAATTTCTAAATGAGATCTTGATTAGGCGGACGCTGACTCTGTGTTGGGTTCGTGGCCATTGAGATATAGCATGCATTGTACAGAAAACAAACTATCGGGACGGCACGAAAGTGAAAGCCGACTGCTAAAAGTGAGCCCCACATGCCAATGGAAACTGAATGATTAAATATATCCTCATTAGCGCTGAAGTAGGCTAACGAAATATGGCGCATTCTCGACAGTTGTAAAAATGGGAAACACACATGGCTGAAATGTCGGTGCAGGACAAAGAGGCTGCTTAATGTCAGCAGAGCATATTTCTTGTCGTGGTACTAATATAATTGGTCACCGTGCACTAGTAAAACATGTCGCGATGATAGGAGATACTACAAATGATTTTTGTCGCAGTGGCATGGATGAGGAGGCGGAATCATCACTCACTATGTAACTGCCCGCCACTCTCCTCGATAAGAAAGCAAACTCTAGCAGAGTGCTTCTTTTGAGAAACTTGCCGATATTGTTCTACAGAAATTGAACCTCCATAACTGAAAATAGTTCCAATTTTACTTAATAGGCCTAAGGTACACGAATGTATGATGTCCAACGTTCGTGTACCTTAGGTCTAGCTTCTCACAACCAGTCGTTTCGTGAGAGTTTCCATTTTTCGGACGAATAGAAGGGACCTACAATTTTCTGCGGAGTCCGACCGGCTACTTGAGAGGTTCTTTCATCACACTTGCACTATGTTTGTCGAAAATATGAGTAGGTGGCGCAGTGGTAAAATCATTAGGGTGTAATTTTTGTTTTCCCAGGACCCCTCGTTCAGTAGTCCAGCACACTTAGCACTGAGTCAGCGTCCTCATCGTCAATGCAACTTCTACGCAAAACTTTGTTGCATGCTTGCCTATGATAAAAACTATTGTAGCGCTGATAGAGGGTTTTAGAACCAACTTGGTGTAAAATCTGTTTTTGAATCGGTTCATACAAATCTTGCTGTCGCACTCAGATCCACCTTCGTCATAAGTTCGCACGTAATTATTGGAATTGATTTTGTACATTCCATAGAGTTTGTAAAACTCCATGGGACTTAAATGCCGCTAGACTATTCAAAAATTGCGGATATCTTAAGTGAGTTTCACGTTTTCATTCAGTCAACATCGACAGAATTTTTTTATAGGTAGACATTAAATAACAATTGCGCCTCGACGATTTAGTTCAATCTGCCAACGATTGCCAGCGGATTGAATACAAAAACACAGTTCGCGTCTACACACGCATCAAGTTTAGCAGTCTTCACTGATCTAATATGAGTACCAGGGAAAGTCAAGAACAATGTAAGCAAATGTGTGCTTATGCTTTTTAGCGCCGATCTGTCTCGCCCAGTTTTCTATAGCCATTAATTATGTACAGTCTCTTATTCGCGATTATAAAAAGCGATACCGCAAAGATACGATTTAACTTTTCGAGTGCATTAAATTTTAATTTGGTGACCTGCCAATCCACTACAACCGACTCTAATAGGTAGAAATGTAGACGGGGTCTCTAGTATAGGCCGTCACGGCTTATAAGACCAGCGTTTTAATTCCATTGCGATAATTTTTTAATAACTAAGGGATTTCGATTGGAAAAAATAAGTGCTTTACTTCATTTTTGTGTTTTTTTTTTTACAATTCCGGTTATATGTTGTGCAGATCCGACCAAAAAACTCGTTACGACTCATTTGTTTTGTCGTTTTAAGACATTTGTTCGATAGTTGTTGATACACAAGTCAAGGGAACTACTAAATACCGATTAAAAACGTGGTTTAAAATTAATGAGCTTTGAGAGAAGTGTTATGGATGTGTCAGTGATGGTGATCCTAAAGTTACATCCCCTCAATTTGTATGCAACCGAATGTAAGTTTTGAAGTTCAACCTTCGATGGAAGGCTGTAAACTATCTGGTTATCGGAAGACCGATATGTAAGTATAGAGATAAATGCCTGTAAGAAAGCCACTCGGTGCAACACATACAAAATGGATGAATATAATGTACTAGTATTTTGTTACAGCTTATGCGCCAAACAAATTTTAAACTTAAGTTCAAAACTTACCAACAGAAGTGCAAAAATGTTGATGAGCATACAGAGTTTTCATGCATCGCTTATTGCGCAAGTCCCACACGCGAATGGTTTTATCATCACTAGCTGATACCAAATACTTTCCACCCGGATGGAATGATAGTCCCCTAACCCAATTGTCATGTCCAGTTAGAGTAAATAAGCATAGGCCGACACTCACGTCCCAGATCTGCAATTCATATCAAAATTACATGATTTACGTGCGCACAATGTTGTCGTTGGTATAACTTACGCGAATAGTTTTATCCCTCGAACCAGAGGCAAGGAATGGCCCCTGGTGATGGCCCTTTTTGTTATCAGCACCCGCAGCCTCGTTTATTGCTGATGTCGAGTTCTCGGGTGCCCAAGCAATGCACTCAACTGTGTGATCGTGATCCCTCAGTTCAACCTAACATGACAATAATATCAGTATGCATATCCATCTAACTATACAAAGTATACTTACTTTACAGTCTTTTGAATTTGTCAACCACACTCGAATTGAGTGATCATTTGAGCACGACGCAAAGATTCCACCGTCAATGTGCACTCTCACCATTCTGACCCATTCTCTGTGCCCTGTGTATGTCTTCACGCAATATCTATTTTAAAAAATTAACATTGCATCAGCATTCGTTTGAGGGTTAGAAGGAGGAGAAGGAGGAGCTGAGGAAACATACCCAGTGGCAACTTCCCACATTTTAATGGTTTTATCTCGTGAAGCTGATAAAACAAAATCGCCAGCTGGGACAAATGCCACTGATGATACATTGTGATCGTGTCCGTGCATAGTTTTAACACACTCGTAACTCTGTTGAAAGTCCCATAGTTTAATTGATAAATCAGCACTACAGGATGCTGCAAAGAACAACAATCGCGATTATGAATTGTGCTAAAGAATGGCAAATGCGAAGTGACGGTCTTACCCAATAGTTTGCCTTGAGCGTCAAAAGCAATGTCTTGTACTGAATCTGTGTGCCCCTTAAGACTCCGTTCGTATTCGCCGGTCTCAAAGTCCCAAATTTTGATGGTAGCATCTTCAGATGCAGATACCATTAATCCAAAAATCGGATGAAACACCACCTGAAAATGAAATTAAGTAAAGAAATCGTTGCTATTTAAAGAACATTCTTCTGTCTTTGGTATTCAGTCGACGGCATCATTGTATTTGGTTTAAGTAAACCCATTAATCGCAATGAGCTTTGCTCATAGTTCCACTTAATCGAAATGTGACTCATTCATCCATTATTTCGTTGAATTATGAAGTTAGTTTTTGGGACAGAGGTAATCAATTACACGCACCTATCGCTGATTCGATTAAATTCTGGTTCCACTGTTAAAACTTTCCGAGATAGCTGGAATGCAAACATGGATGCCCGAAATGACTAAAACTCATAGACCTGCCAGCGCAGGTTTATCGACTGTCAAAGCTGCTGATAGATAACGCAACATTGTTGCCTAAATAGTCCTTATCATTGGTTTCACGGTGAACAATTTATTGCGGATTACTATTTCAACAGTGGAATGACAATAAAGATAGACAAATCAAGTCACAGGCATGCACAGATATGATGTTAAATCTGCCAACATTTTTACGCGTATTTAATAATAGATTGTTGAAAAAACTATAAAATTCGATTCCCCCTTCATCATTAGATTTAAGGCCACACATATACGTTGTTTAGTCTTGAGTGTTGTATGTGTTGTAGCGCGTTCGGTGCAATAAATTTGTTTTCCTGATAACGTTTAGCCTTTCAACCCTTCTGGCAATGTGTTGCAGCCTTAAGTAGTCCGATTAGTAACAACAAGTTACAGTCGCGTGTCTCTAGCTGTATAAACAAAATAATCGAACAGATATACGTTCGGGCGATTTATGACATAGCAGTGTGTCTCTGTTCTTATTTGTACCTGGGGCTTGGTACAGCTCAATCGATTCAGGTGCTTTAAAAATGACTCCATACGTAAAACTTTTATCGTCCTACACCTCGTACTAACAAGACTAAAACAATGATTAGGTTAGCCATCAAACTTCGGCTTGGTTGCCAACAAAGCCGAAAACTAAACATGATGCATATCACAGACAATTTTAGCTTCATCATTGTTTCGGTAGTCTCGCACCGATCGGTTAACACTTACAAATCACAACGCGACGTCCGCTTAAGTGAATTGTCACACTGGAAACGGTTGCTGTTCAAATTGAAGTGAGCTTACTGTTAGCTAACAATAAAAACTTCAGAATCCCAGGTTTTTTGCAGGGACCTAAAGCATTGACTTCTTTAGAAGCGGATGAATGGATATAATTGCCCGTTTTTAGAGAAACTTGCTACGCAAAGTGTTCGATTAAAGGAGCCTATTCAACAACAAACTATACTCGCTGCGCAACTCGTCTACTTAGTTAGACATCGTTTGATATGGCCAGGACATCGTCGCTGAATCTTTGATGCAAACCCGGTGAGAAAAAATACTGTGGGAATACCTTGCCTAAGGTGGCGAGCACAAGTTTATCACCGCACTAACCACAAATCCCTTTCAATTGCAGCCCTTCCTTACCCCAAACTTTAGCCCCACACAACTACGATATAAATACGAATCTGCGGAGACGACTACCATCTACCATATGACAGGACATTATATCAAACTAAAAGGCATTCTCATTTCAACTCACTCTCGTTATACTGGCTCGATGACCGGAAAGTGAAAATTTCTCTGGTGGTCTGGGTATCCATTCACCGGGACTTCGTTTGGCTTTTGTTGGTGCTCCTTCAATGACTTCTTTCTCAGCTTCTGATAATTTAGCCTCCAGTTCCATTACTTTCTTTTGTAAACGTATTACCGATGTCCATTTCTTTTCGAGTAAACCACCAAATTTCTTCTCAGTTTCTGGATTGAGATCGGCCTCCTTGCGAAAAGCTTCTAATGCATCTGAATACCCATTGCTGCCTAAATAATCGGCAATCGCTTGGTTACTGCAAATCAAACAGGAAAAAAATTCACACAAACCGTTTGAATACAAATTCAAATAAATTTTAAATAATAAACTTACAGCTCCTCGCGCTGCCGTTGCGACAACACCATTTTCATGCTGTTTCGAAATATCCGAGCTTAATTGAATGTCGTCTTTAGTCGGCTATTTGTAGCTTCAACTGCAAATAATCCAATAGAAAAACATCGTTCATTAAACAAAACGTACAATCAACAAATTAAATAAGAAATCACTTAAACAATGAAAGGGACATGTGTGAAACCTTTCAGAAACATACATCTTTAGATGGAAAACAAACAAAAACTCGCACATATTAGCCTCTCAACAGCAATAGTCATTAAGACAAAGTAAAATCTAATGATGCCTACAGCGATCAATAGTCTAGTTGTGTGTATAGTTTGGTTTACTCCCCCCCAAAACAAAAGAAATTCTATACGTGGAATTTAATCGCGTAATTTGTGTTGCCCAAAGTTAGCGAGAAATTTGCAAATAGCTCGTTTTTCTCTCTCTCACAACTGACGCTGGAAATTTGAATTCAAATTAGTCTCTATACAAAATTTCGGGCATATTTCGTAACTCAACTGCAATACATCGACACCCACGAAATAGTACAGCGCCCGAAAAATAATATTCGTCAACATTCACATGACCAAGCCGATGACGAGGATTGCACGAATTGGGAGGAAACCAACAAGAAAACGGAAAGAAGAAGAAGAAAAAAACAACAAACCTAGCAAATGACTCATTCTCAGAGTGTTGGGGTTACTACAACGGGGGGAGAGGAGCAAAAGACGGCCGACGGCTAGCGTTGATAAGAAGGCGCGGGGGTGTGAACACAGTACAAACGAAGCAGCAGCAACCAACTACACATTTATATCGAAACTGATTGCGCCTGAGTTGCTCCGCTCGATAGCCAGTGTTGGAAAAGGTCGCGATTTCGGTGTGTATGTGTGGTTCCTTTCATTGATTTTTCTGTGTTTTCTTCCTTTCTGGGGCGAGGTAGTATCTTCATTTTCATCATCGGATTTTAATCGAAAAATGCGGGGGTGACCGCGACAACGTATAACGTATAGCATTCAAATCAATGTTAAGGTTAAGATAATTTTAAATTTTTCAAGCCTCTTTCCTTTTTGGCACGGCACCATTGCATGTGCAGCCAGAGACACGACAGAAGAAAAAAAATTAAATCGTTACTCCAGTGAAAGGGAATTCGCCGATTGCCGGTTGTGTGCAGATTTCTTAAAAATAGATAAACTTTCTCAATCGTAGAAAATCGTTCTCCTAAATTTGTACCGAAATAAAGGTGAATGGAGGTTAACGCCTCAACAAGCTCAAGCAATAAAGTTGAAATCGTCTTTCGATTCCAACCTGAAGTCGAGTTTTCAATTACTTTATTGTTTAGCGTACAGCCGATTTTGGAGCCGAGCGTAGCGTAAAATTTTATCGCTTTTATGGACTTGGCATAGGGTACAGGTTGCACTTGTTAACATGTGATAAAACGGCGCATTTATTTATGCATTTAACTTACGTAGAGTTACGTCATTGAACACAGTTGAACGTGCGTTTCAATTGGGCCACAAGTTCTGTTGTCAAAAATTAAACGTTCGATTTGAGATCATCGCGGGCAGGCCAGATAGCGCGTGAATCATCTTGAAAAAATACTCGGTAGAAACTACAATGTCAAGTGCTGTACTTGTTCATTTAGCACAGGTGTGAACTTGAAAATATTTCAAATGGCAGTGAGTATAGGTAAACACAACTTTCTCACACACAGATAAATAAATATGAATACGCGTTGTTCGTGTTGCATTCTGCGATCCATGTTTCAGAAGTTTGTACCTAAAGTGGGGGATCTATTCAGCATGGTGACTTAAATTGGATCTATGATTGTCCAGCGGTCGAACTGATTCTATGTCGAAAAAGGTGATGCTCTGTCATGTAATTCCTTTAACATCATATTGTTCGTAAAGTCCTTTAAATTATTTGCACAGGTGTCATTAACATTATCGGGAGAATGCAGATAATGCTATCATTGGCGCGTTTGCAAGTACTAAAAGGGGAGGCAGCGAAGATGAACTTGGCTGTTAGCATGGGCCTAATGAAGTATTTGAGAAACTATTCCATACATAGACTAAGAATTCGAAATTGTTAACAGTCTTCTTTTTTTATGAAATAAATAGTCAATTAAATTAACTAAAACTAACACTGGCTACTGGGGCAAAACGCCAGAATGGACAGATAAAACTTTTAAGTAGTAAACAAATTTGTGTACCTAGGTTCTACAACTGTTTATGAAAAAATCTCGGAGAAAATCGTGTATGTCCAGTCGCAGAGTCTTCTCATTCAAAACGGAATTCTTTGCGAGAAACAATCTGGGTTTCGGAAAGGTCATTCAACGGAAACCGCATTGGCATGGGTGCTAAATGAACGGAAAAGAGATCTTGATTCGGGAAATTCTGTGCTGACACTTTTTCTATATTTGAAAAGAGCGTTTGACACGGTGGACAGGAAAATTCTACTGCTCAAAGTATCAAAATATGGAGTTCAGCAGAAAAAGCTTCAGTGGTTTGAGCCGCAAAGGGTAAAATTAAGAGCAGTATATTCAACGGTAATTCAATTCTTGGATTTATACTTTTTCTAATTTATGTTAATGATGTCAAAGGTCTCCTTATTTGCGGATGATACGTTAATCTTCATTGTTCGGAAAATGTAAAAGAATATGAAAACATTTCCCTTCACCCCTAAGGGACAATGCAGCATAGGGCATCACCAAGTTTAGGCAATTGGAGGGCAGAGTCAGCCAACATGATGGATGCAATTGGAGGTAGATTCAACAGACTGAGCTGCATATTAAGGCCGTTGTCACCAGAGACAATACTGAGACCACCAACTCCGGCCGATTTCCCGTTACTTAGCCTACAAGCAATATTTTTACGGAGTGGTCACGATTTGGTGCGCTAGTATTGTTACAAAGAAATTAGTATTGACAAATGTCACGAAACTTCAAAAATTCCGGCTCACCAACAAACTCCCAAAAAATATGAGCCACTTCCGCTTTGGGCAAAGTTGCTGCCAGCGTTCATTAAATTTTGTCCGTTAAATTTTAAATTTTTTATATACGTGTGGATAGTATTTTTTTTTAGGAATAAGTGTACATTTGCTTAAAATATTTATGAAAAATTGTTAATGTAACATTTTGAGCAAGTTTTCTTCAATTATTAAAGAAAAATTTACACAATCAATCGATGTTAATGATATCGAAAAGAGATAAATACACATCCATGTTTGTCCTAATATGTTTATAGTATATAAAACATCAACTTTAGATAATTTTACTAACCAAACAAATCAAATTATTCGCCTTTTAACAATTTATAATAATTAAGCAATGGCATTCAGTAATGCAAAAAATTGGTATTCCCGAACTCTTTCACATTCCCCCACGGTTGCCGCGGTTGGCAGCATTTATTTTTGTATTTTTTGTATGTTTTTGCATGTCACACGGATTCTTAATTGACATAACACAGATGAGAAAAGAAAATGACGAATTTGAAAAAAAAAAAAACTGAGGGGACCAGCGGCAAGAGGATTGTGAGTTGGGGTTCTCAGTATGATTTGTCTATGGTTGTCACATTGGACTTCAGCGCGAAAACCTTAAGTCAGCACTCAGGCCAATATTCTCAACAAATCTATACACCGATGGAGAGAACTACTATTGCTGCAGTAATCAGTAATCTGAGCTTGACGGCGTTCACACGGGAGGAGCGATTGGGCCGTATTTTTTTGAGGACACCATCGGCAATACGGGTACTGTTAATTGCGAACGGTGCAGGGCCATGAATTGGATGAGCGGGGCTTGGTGAACATGTGGTTAAAACAAGACGGTGCAACCGCACACACAGCACGAACCACAATGGATATTGTGAAGAAAGCGTTTCCTGGTCGCGTAGTCTCCCGATTTCGCATGTCCCGATTTAACCACCCCCAGACATCTTTCTTTCTGGCTACTTGAAGTCTCAGGTTTATCGCACCCAGCCTCAGACATTCGCAGGAGAATATTTGACAGGAATGCGAGCAGTTATAGCCGGAAATCTTGCGGAAAGTCATGGAAAATGCGATAAAACGGGCACAAATGTGTATCAACACTGGCGGCAGCCACTTGACGGATACCATATTTTCCCACTAAACAGGAAAAATTGTAAGGGTCCAAGAAAGATTTCCATCACTTAAAAACAAAATTGGATGATTCATTTTGCGCCACCCTGTATATTTTGTAAAATTCACCCCCAGTTCCGTGTGTCGTCAACTAAGTCATTTACAACGAATTAAAAACGGAACGAAAAATTAGTTGTCGCCAACAAAAAATAGCCTACATTCAAATGTATCATATTCCAATGGAATCGGTGTCAGTTCCGAGGGCTATTCCCCTTATCCTGGTGGGATAAAATATGTTTTAGTTTTTTTTGTTTCCCTGCCCTTCCATGTAAGGCCCGACACACACATCGATTGAATGTCACGGTCTAATTTAATGTACATACAAGAATTTTCTCGAATTGGGTTGGGTCCCCACCGAAAAAAAGGTCTACTAGAATAATTTGTTTTCGTTATTTATTAAGTAATTGCTTTTCTGTTCCAGCTACTCCTTTTAGATTGACTCCCAAGGCCACACACGCAAGACTGTGTGGTTCTGTTTACTTAACGATAACATTAAGCGTGTTACCACAATCGCATTTCCAACAAAAGAACTCATGAATGACCATAACTCACAAATATTTATCAAAATTAATTCAGAAAAAAAGCCCATCATCTTCGGGTTATATTCAAATGGTTTTACACTTTCTTTCCAAAACACAATTCTTTACAATGTTTGTTCTTTCATATTTTTACATATGAAAACAAAACAACTGTATCGATCTGACACATATACATAACATTAACACGCGCTCCGTGCAACTGAACGACTACAGCGTAGTACGAAGTCCATAAACCGATCTGAGTCAGCTCATCGAAAGTAATTGTAATCACATACACAGAGTGCACAAATCACGAACACAACAATTCGACGCGATCAAAACAAAAGCAATAATAAATAAACTCATGCAATGGCTAGCCAACTACTTTTGGCAGAGGCTTATGGCTGTGCCTTCCGGTTAAAATTCATACGACTTCGTAGAACGTTACCTGTCACCGGGAGTTTGATGTGTAATACAAAAAACGAATGCTTAATTGTTTAACAGAGAAGAAGTGCTCAATACAGGCCTCCCACAACGATAACAACATCTACTACACATGACGACTCAAGTAGAACTAACAACGATTTTCTTTGGTTCAAAGGAAACGCTTATCAGTTCACGGATTTCTTTTCTCTCCACTGGGAACGAGTCCGACATATCTTAGCACTTCAAATGCGTATGCAAGGTGATGCGAATGGCCATTCATTCAATCATTAAAACACTAACGACGTCACCATACGAAATAGAAAAAATCGAGGAAGAGAAACGTTTATTCAAATGCGATAGAAAAAAAAAAAAAAAAAAAGAGCCAATCAATATTGTGTTCTTGTCTTAAAAAGCGTTTAGAACTTGAACCGGTTCTCCTCTTTTCGATTAATACATATACAAATTTAACAATATTACGTGGAGATTTATTTTCGATGATTACTCCGTTCTGCTGTGGTTCGACTGGAATTCTGAGTATTTTTCTTTCAAAACGAGCCACTTTGGTGCATAGTATGCGTGCAGCTTTTGATGACTTGAAACCACACAGCTGACACCGAGTTGTGCGACTCACGAAACTGATGAACTTGTAAAAAGACTGAGCCGGATTTTTAAGTATGTACACTATTATGCTGTTGGCGTTTGTAAAACAATCTTCGATTGGAAATGAGTTCGACAAACCATAAACGAACTTCGATTTTATCTGTATCTCTGAGGGGCAGAAAATAGTTTTCCAAAAAGGGAAGAAGCTCCACAATGTCACCACTAAAAAACCAATAAGTTTCGGGAGGAGGACATGAAAAACCCACGTTGCATTTTCGAAAAGAAAAAAAAACAAACATGCGCACTGCCGCCGCCAACCGGTTGCGAAAAAACACTAAAGCGAGAGAAGATGCTTTTTCCAGGTTATCCTCTGACACAATCGATTTATCCACCAACGAACAAAAACAAAGAAAAAAAAAACAATATTTCTATTTTTACCTTCTTTTCAAAAATGTGTATCACATTCTCGCTGTGAACTATACATAATGAAAATATTACGTGGGTGGGAGGCGCGCGGGTGGAGCTATTAATAAAATAAAAATAAACTCAAGTTCGATATATAGGTTTCTGAAGCACAGACGATTTTTTTCCCGAATTAATGATCAACCTTACTCAAAGAGGAGCACATCAATCAAGTAAAGAAAATATAGTACAATGGGCGAAACACAATGAAAAAAGCAAACCCAAAGCACACCGCAAGGTTTAAGTAGAATAATTTAAATGTTTACAGACCTTGCACTTGAATTGGATTCTTAGTGTCGCTGCTTATTTTGTTCTGTTTAACGCTACAACGGTTTTCACGTCGATGTCACTTGGTTGTTTGTGCTTTTTACTGTGTCTCATTTAAATATAGAAACACCACTGACACGAAGACATGTTTCGTTTGTTCTGCTGATGCTGGTGTATGAGGTTGAGTTTTGTTTAAAGAAACATTTTGAAAGTAAAAATACGTCTTTCTCACCACCGAACAGAGAATACGATACTGAAGCTTAACAACTTCTACACAACCCACGGTTGGTGGCGAAAAAAAGGTTCAACTTCTCAACACACCATGGCATGGAACAGGGCCAGCAGTACAAAGTACGCAGGCGTCTAAAGACAAATGTTAGCAATTGTAGAACGAATTCCTTTTACTGGGCAATGGGCAGTGTTGCCAGGTTAGGAGTTGGGTGGATTTGTTTCAGCAGTAGGGCACGTTGAATGTACGCTTAGAAATGGAGACAACATTTTGAGATGAGTTCAAAGGGGACAGTTTAGCCCTGAGTCCAGTGTATAAATTGATAGGAGGGACATTAAGAAATTTTTGTAAATATTATTCACAAATGGACAATAGATAAAATGGTTTCTGAATGGGGGGAAGTTAAATGGAAAATCTCAATAAAACATTTCATGAGCGATTCAGACACTGGCGATCACATTCAAATTCAATTGTGACCTAAGTACAAATAAGCACAGTAATGTTTGACTTAATAGTTAAAGAAGGTAAAAATTAGTTGATCATTAAGGAGACTAATTAGAAACCGACTGATCATCGCGAGCTCAATGGAGTTTGCTGGAACTCTTAGCGACGCGCCTGAGGTTCAACCCTCGGAATTACATCTCGTGTATTGGCTTGACAAACATCCGAGATATCAAATGGTAGGTACCCTACTTTGTCTCAGATATAACCGTCATAAAAACAAATGATTGTGACAAGTCAGGTTGTAAAGCATCATAATGTAAACACTATATTTTTTATGAATCCAATCTCAGATTATTTTATTGCACATTTCTCTACTACAACCGTTCATAACAAAAATAGGCAGTTATTCCCAGTCACATCCCAATTGTGCAGGTATGTGGTAACTCTGGTGGCACCAATAACAATCAGAAGTACCTGCTTTTGCATCATGAATTTCCCAACATACCTGCATTTCTTTCACAGGGGCCCCTGCTACGAAGAAAAATTCCTTCCTTTCCAAAAAGAAAAACAACAAACTGTGTTGTTGTGGTAAGTGTTGAAAAAAAGAAACAGGTTCCTCTCACAATGCAGCTAAAACAACGCCAGAGACCACCATCCACATCGCTCCGACTCCGATACATCATTTTAACTGTGAGAACAGTGAATTATGTAAATTAAAGCGATGATGATGTTGTGACTTTCTTTATCACACATCAAGCAAATAAAATAAAAGCAAAAATGTCTCAACTCTTGCGTAGTTCCTAACAACTGGAAAAGTCTCTTCTTTTATCAACTTTTTTGTTAGCACAAACCAACTATCACCCATATGGACACGCAAAAAAAATAAATAAATAAATTGAAAAATCGATGTACCAGCCGATGTGTCATACGAATAGAGAAGAAAAAAAACTTTGATTTTGCCACTAAAGCCTCACCACAGAGACAGATCAGACCAGTAACTATTCCAAATCACTGGCGTTCTTTTGAGTTTCAAATAGAAATTGTCAACTGACACAGATAAGGGAAAATAAACGTCCAATTTGAGGAAAACACAAAAACAAATTAGATTTTAGTCTGTTGGAGAAAGATTCCAAGCAATTAAATTGCGTAAATTCCTTTTTTTTCCAAGGAAAACTGTTACGGACTCTGTTCGGCCATCTTGAAAGAATTTGCAAGTGCAATTTTTACATTTCGACGATTTTCGCATATGGATTAATACGCAGTACTTTGGCGGATAATTTGACGATTAATTTACAGTTTGCTACTTACAATGCTGTTTGGATAAGTTGATTAGTAGCAATATTTACGAATTGACACAAAATATTCACAAAAATTTCACAGCAAAATTATTTTAATCGCGACACTTCGACAGCCTTCAAAGAGAAACAACGAAATATACGGAGATGGAGGTGCTGCTGTCAGTTGTGGATTTTTGTAATTTTCTCGAGATTTTTGTTGATTTTGGCGACATCTAGTTTTTGGGAGTGACAGGTTGGCTGGTGTGAAAGCATTCAGTACTTCTGTTTTATTTGTTGCATAAAATATAGTAATATTATGTTGTACTTTAGCTGCCATCAATGAAGTCAAACAGCAATGAAGGAAATTTGAGGATAGATGTGCGTATAGAGTCTAATTGGGTTAAGACAGGACAGCAACCGCAGTGAACGAGTGCAACTGTTCTGATTTGATAGAAGACCATGATGGCGTTGTATGACCGAGCGATATACGGAATTTGTTTTTTTTCCTTGTTTGTCACTGATGTAGCTATTCGGCTGCAGATTTATGTGCAGGTCACAAATAATTTTTGACAGTGGGGATTCAAACTAGAGATTAGGAAGCGATCTAATATCCATGAACCGTCGAATATGCGTGAGTTGTCTGAAAGTGTTTCTTGTAATATTACAAGAGGTTTAGGATTGGTGGAAAAAGAGGTGCATTCCAGACTCCGCCGTTCTTAAATATTTGAACTGCAGCGTTGACAAGGCTTAGTTTAGTAAAGCTTTAGTACGCTGCTCGAGCTAAACTAAATTGTACCTGCTCCCCAACTTTTCTCTTCAAACATTAGCTAAAATCCTAGCTAAATTTTGACATAGAGCACGCCGTGGATAAGTGTCACAGAAAACAGGTGTTCTTTGAAAGTAACTCACTTCAAAGATTCAACTCTCTCTGATTTCAACCATTTCCGATTCTAAGTAGGTACTCGAGGTATTTATTAAAAATCTTATCCTTGCTTACTTCTCCGCAATAAAAAAAAGCAACAGAACAACAGAGCACAACTATCTGCCGATCTGAAACGAAAGTTTAATTATTTGGCCCGAGCTGCGTACCACTCGGCTAAAGGGATCCGCTTAAATTTAGCTCAGCTATATTTTGGAGAGAATTTTGTATGGGAGCGTAAATTTAGCTCGAGCAGCGTACTAAGCTTAAGTCTGAGAGCTGACTGACTTGATGTATTTCAGTCTTTACTGGCGTAGATTGGTCACGTGAATAGTTTTTCCGTTGACGTTAATAGAGGGGTGGACGACAAATCTAGTCAAAAAAATCGTGCCTATATACTCAGTTGCGTTTTCGACAATGAACCTCGAGAATACGAAAACAATTTAAGTTGACTAGTCAACACGTTCGTATACCTAGTTTAGACAAATCTAGTTGACTTTATAAATGAACTATGTATCCGAACGTCCCAAATTACAAGACTGCGGTTGGTTTCGCTGTAAATGGCTCTGCAGGAAACATTTGTCCAAGAGCCAAAAAGGAAGATAACTTGATCTTTTCGGTAGTTAGAAATGGCGTTTTCGATTGAAGAAATGAATTGTCCTTTCTATCAAAAGAGTAAATTTAGAAGTGCTTTTTCTATGTGTCATAGAAAAAGAAAGTTCACTTCCAGGTCAATTTTTAACCAACTCACCAACATACATAAGCAAAATGTAAAATTTTGCGCTATGTGATTCGAAAATATGCAATTATGCGTCCAAATTAAAGCCTTAAATATATTTATTTGGTTCATTAAAACATTTACCACGAAACCAATGAAAATAAGTAGCAACAGAAAACCAAATCACACATGACGACATGACGTGCATATGGTGCCTACCACTATTGCAAAATTGCTCCAACGAATTTCATTGCAAAGAGCAATTAGGGGCAATTCTCTCGGATCTTCAATAAAAAACGCCTTAAGTCACTAACTTCAAAATCATTTAAGATATTTTGCAGCAGTATGACAGATGTCATGCAAACTGCTGGTATAAGATAACCTAAAGATTTATATAGTGAAAAATTTGCAGTTATTTTTATGGAGGGTAAAAGTATTGCTCCGTTTTAGGTGATTGCGCAACTTTTGAATGAGGGAAAGGAGCTTAAAAGTCCGATTGATGGTAACGTGCTTGTAGTGCCCGAAAGTTTAAATAAATCTAACACATTTTTAACAAATGCCAACATCCTACAATGCCATTTTGCCAACTGAATATCTTTGCCAATGTGAACACATTTTTTTTTTGCCAATTGCACTACTTGCTCAGTCCCCTACTGTTTTCTCCAAGTTAGCACATATCATCATATCACAATACGAATAAAAGTATAAAAACAATCGTTATCAATGGGTTCTTACTTTCAATGAAATATCGAAATGTTAGTCAGTTCTCGAGTGACTGTCACCGATTTAAGTGGTAAATTCGTCGCGATTATTTTTTTACAGTATTTTATACCAACGTAAAGTGCCACAATATACTGATACGTACACCGTTTCCGATTTCCGACTAGCATTAGAGGACCTCCAGAACGCCATTTTGACTTGGCGTATCTTTTATTAATAACGTAACGGATTTTAATCTTGTATAATATTTCACAGTTACAGTGCAACTCAAGTAGTTCATACTCAAGCATAGATAAAGTTAATTGAACTGACGAAAAATAATTAATAAAAAAATTCACACACACCCCTCGTGGCTGGCTACATGTGTTTAACGAATTTGTTTGATAACAATTTTATACAAAAAAGATCGAATTCTTGTCATTTGTGTATATTCTCTGCTGAACAGTTACCACCATTATTTGTACGTCTGATCTACGAGAATACAAATACCGAAGATCTATTTCATAGTCGATGCGTCCTTTGTTTTCATTTTAACACCGGTGATAAGTGGATTGCTTACTTGAATTGCTTGCCTTTTTTTATCAAATTAGCATTGTTCGTTATTGAAAGCTGTTATTTATTTTTCTGCGAGTAAGGAAGGTTTTGCAGCTTCTGCAATGAGTAGTACATACTTTTCATACCACTACCTGTTCACTCACTAGTCACTACCCTTATCGACATTGAAGTCTTTTAAGCAGAGTATTACTGGCAGACGCTTGCACCAAAGTAAAGTACATAGACGTAGGTACGTTTTTGAGAAATAAAAAAAAAAGTTCACCTCCACATTGGCGTGAAGATTGCGACAGTATAAACCGTTATAAGCGTTATTTGGATGATCTATCGATTATAGGAGTGCTGATAAGACCACCGATACGTCAAGCGACAAACTAATAGCTCTGATGTGTGTTTGAGTGCCATTATAGATATAAAAACTGTGAAATCGGTATATACGGTTATTTCCGATTCACTTGTAATTAATCTTGCTCTAGTAATTGAGCAGATAACAGCTCGGTGTGTTAGAAGTTCAAGTAGTTATAATGGCACATAAACGAAAGTAGGTACGTACATATACCTATATTAAATGTAATAACGATAAACGGTTGGTAAAATGTTGTTGCCGTTGTTTTTTTTTTGTCCTGATCTTGAAATGCTTTCGTGGACGAGTGTTTGCAGAAGCAATATGCACTCTGACTGTGTTCTCTTTTTGGCGAGAATGATGATAAGGGAATTCGTTTAAAATTGACACACATTTTTGTGTAACTCACTGTTGCAATTGATTTATTGCATTTGAATTATTATTTTTATGGTACGCACTTATGGTGCGGTTGGAAAATAACAACAAATCGTAATATATGACAGTCATAAAGCGAAAGGGTATGCGATTTTGAAGTAGTATTCACTATTAGTGTTATTAGACTTTAACTGTCGAGTGGGTACGAGTACGCTGAGCAAACGTACGTTGACTCCTGGATGTGAACTTCCCGCCAGCGGTGTCAAAAATGTCGTAGTAAGTAAAACTGAAATTATATATTCAGAGCATCGACTCGCTACTTTTCGGTTCAAAGTAACCAGTTTAACACATGTGATTTGGTTTGACTTCCAGTTTATTTGGTCATAATTTATAGTCAGTTCCAAATTAAATCGGCAAATGAAGTTGTCAATATACAATGCCGCACATAGAAACTATTTATTTACTTTATACGAGGAATGCCAATTATGCCGGCTGTGTTATCAGAAAAGTCTATAGCGGTACTTACAGGGAGAAGAAAATCGTTGTAGGTTTCAAGGGCTTGCCATTTCTTAACAAGCTGTATCAGCAGTGTTTATTTGTAGGCGGCATCCGTCAAAACTAACGGTCATCACGATTTTTCAGAATAACGCAAAAAGCCTCTATGACTATGACAGGAAATGTGTGCGATGATGGCGATATCTTTAGCACATTCCAACGATATATTGGAAATAGTTTCTGCCGATAATTACTTGAAAGTAATTACCCAAATGTATTGAACTGCAATCTGGTTTGATATATATTTTCAATTGCGAATGCGATTTAAGCACTTTTCACTTGAATACTGTAAGCATTCCGAGCAAGCAACTATCAAATTAGTTACAATCATTACATTAACGATCCACTTTGAAGCCTTTAAGATTTCATTTCGGAGCGAAGAAATGACTCTGTCGGTAAATTCAAGTATCTATCACCAGTTTCGATATATATTTTACTCTTTTATACCAAACTCAGAATAAAAACGTCAGTGTGACATATACCAGAGCTATAAATATGTATGACTAAAGCAGCGATCTTTAAAAACAATCGTCAAAATATCGAATTTATGTGCCACTTATCATCGGGTTAGTAATAAATGACTTTAATCGCTTTTAAGGTGTTGATAATTGCATGCTCAATATGTACATGCTTCATATACATGTCCATTCAGAAATGAAGTATTGGAATTGGGCCATGCGGTCTGAATATTTCGCGAAGATCAAGTTGTTTAAGTTGTTTGAGGTCTCGTTCCTCTTGTCCGTGCCACATATCTAAGGCGATGTCTTCTCTTTTGCATGGAATCGATCAACGATCAACGGTCTGGCGTTATGGTGTCCCTAATCCATTTTAATAAACATCGTCTTATGGACGTATGGATGCAAATCTTTCAAAGCCCGTCAACTTACCTTAGCGAAACTGAAAAACACTTGAAAATTGTGTTCAAAATAACAATATCTTATGCCATTAAAAGTTCCCAGTTATAGCTGATTTATATGTGCTGTTCTGTCGAGTGAATATCGATCTGGACAAATTATCCATAGACTGCGACTTCGGTGGACTTGTAAGTAATAGGCCCTGTACACTGCGACCAGAAGAGATCTATTGTGTTGGCCTCTAATGTTTAACCCAGGGAGCTGTTGAGGCTCTTTATAAACCTCAGCACCCTTTTTGGTTCCATGTTTTCTATATCGGCAGGACTTAGAAATGCCTTTTGCATATGGACCGTTCTGCCCCTTGCCACTGCAGGGCATTCGCAGAGTATATGTTCCGTTGTCTCTTCCTCCTCTCCGCATAGCCGACAGGAGTCATCGTCGGATAGTCCCATCTTTTTGAGATGGTATCTTAGTGGCCAGTGCCCAGTAAGAAAACCCGTTAGTATCCTTAGGTCTTCTTTGTTTAGCTCGAGTAACTTTTTTGCCTTACTACGAGCTGGTCTTATGAATCTTTTTGCTTGTCTCTGTCCTTTGGATTTCGTCCAGTGTTCGGCAAATTGATCATCTTCCCATTTCCTGAATTTTGAGTATACGTAGCTCAAAGGTAGCCCAAAGTAGGGTTCAGGACCAGTGAGCAGGCGTGATGCGCCTCTTCTCGCCAGGCAATCCGCTCGTTCATTGCCATCAAATCCCTCATGACCTGGTATCCAAGCAACGGTGACCGTATTGTCCTTGGCCAGATCTTCGAGGAGATTAAGACATTCCCAAACCAACTTTGACCTGATCGTGTATGATCTTAGGGCCTTAAGAGCTGCTTGGCTGTCTGATAGGATGTAGATGCGGGCACCTTTAGCGCGCCTTCGTAAGCATTCTCGGACACATATCTCTATGGCGTGAACCTCCGCTTGAAAGATGTCTGGTGATTTTCCCAGTGCTATAGCTCTTTGGAACCTAGGCCCATAGACCCCAGCCCCGGTGGCATCATCTTCCATCTTCGAACCGTCGGTGTACCAGATTTGTGATCCCGATGGTATTACGAATTGGTTTGTTCTCCATGTGTTCCTGTCAGATATGACTATCTTAAATTTTCTGGAGAAGCGCAGCTTTTTAAGCATGGTATCTGATACCTTGATCACAGGATCATTTTGGAGCATTTGTAGTACTCGAAGGTGTCCTGTGAGGTTTCCTGCTTTAAGATTTGATATATCAGGGAGCCTGAGGGCACTGAGGCCAGCTTCCTTCTTTACAGCTAAATGTAAAGGCAGAAGGCTGAGCATTGCCCCTATGGCTGCAGTTGGACAAGTTTTCATTGCCCCCGTTATACCAACGCATGCTAAGCGATATATCTTGTTTAATTTTGTTTGTGCCGTTATTTGTTCGGTTTTTGGCCACCATGATATCGCTGCATAGGTGATCATTGGTTTGATGATCGTGTTGTATGACCAATAGATCATTTTTGGTTTTAAGCCCCAGGTTTTACCGAAAAGACGGTGGCACATAAAAATTGCCTTTGTCGCCTTTTTGGTGACTTGATCAAGGTGTGAATTCCAGGTGAGAGTTTTGTCTAGGATTACTCCTAGATATTTTACCTCTCTTGAAAGGTCAATGACTGCGTTATTCAGCTTGATCGGTTTTAGTTCTAGTTTTCTCTTTCTTGAGAATGGTATCATGACTGTTTTCGATGGATTTATGGTCAATCCTTTGTTCTGACACCATTTGTAGGTTAAGTTTAGGGCCCTTTGCATGATCTCCGATATCGTGGAGTCATGCTTGCCCCTAACAGTGATTACTACATCATCTGCATATCCTTGTATAATGTACCCCGATTGTGTGAGGTGGTCTAGGAGTTCATCTATGACTAAAGTCCATAGTAGAGGAGAAAGTACTCCTCCTTGAGGACAGCCCCTAGTGGCCTTTACAGTCTTTTGTGAGCCTCCATACGCCAGATTGATGATTCTGCTTTCTAACATATTTAGAACCCATTTTATGATTAGTGGGGCAATGCCTTTTCTTATCATAGCTTTTTTTATGGCATCGAAGGAGGTATTGTCAAACGCTCCCTGGATGTCAATGAAGGCACAGAGAGCCGTTTCCTTTTCTGCCAGAGCTTTTTCAATAGTCATTGTAAGGCTATGTATGGCAGTTTCGGTAGACTTGCCGGCTTGGTATGCGAACTGGCTCGCATGAAGTGGGTTACCCGTAAGGAACTGATCCCTTATGTATTGATCCAGGACTTTCTCCATGGTTTTTAGTATAAAAGAGCTAAGGCTGATGGGGCGGTATGATTTCGCTAATTGTTCTGATTTCCCACCTGCCTTTGGTATGAAAACTACCTTGACCTTAGTCCAGCTCAATGGTACGTGGCCTAGAGATAGGCTGGATCTAAAGACCCTAACGAGTTGAGGAGCCAATAGATCCATACCCTGTTGTAATAGACAGGGGTAGATGCCATCAGTTCCTGGCGATTTAAACGGGCTAAAGGACGAGATCGCCCATTTCACCCTGTCTCGTTGAAATATCTTTCCGGATAGACTATAATCCCATTTTGATACCGTGAGATCCTGGTGCCTCATCGGTAAGAGTGGGTTGGCCATGTGGATGCATTCTGGGAAGTGTGTGTCAAGAAGAAGTTGACAGGTTTCCTCAGGGGTATCAGTAAATTCCCCATTTTGCTTTTTCAGAGAGCAAATGCCATTTGAGTGATCGCGAGCGAGGACTTTTTGGAGTCGTGTAGCTGCAGGGAGATTTTCTATGTCCTCGCAGTGTTTTCTCCAAGTCACTCGTTTTGATTTTCTCAGTTCTTTATTGTACTCAGTTAGAGCTGTTCTGTATTGGCACCAATTGCCGTTGTTCTTAGCTCTATTGAAAAGTTTTCTTGCCGTGCTTCTAAGGACGTCAAGTCTTTTATTCCACCATGGAACATCTCTTCGTGTTGTCCTATTTTTGAGGGCACAGCTGCTTTCATAGGCGAAGGGTTTGTTTTTTTGGAGCTGTTCGGATTCAATTTCCAGCTCCGGGATGGTTCCCAGTGGAACTAAAGAACGATTTAGTTCTGATTCGAGGACTAACCGATAGGTTTCCCAGTCAGAGGATTTCGGATTCCTGTAAACTGTGTTTCTTATGGAATAAGCCTCCAAGTCGAATCTGATGTGATTATGGTCCGACATGGATACTTCTCCGGAAACATGCCAGTTTGTGATGATATTATATATAAATGGACTTGCCAAAGTGAGATCTAGAACCTCTTGACGAATCGCATTTATGAAGGTTGGTTCTATCCCTCTATTTACCACCACCAAATTTTTAGCACAAATATATTCAAAAAGGGACTCACCTCTTTTGTTTATGTTAGTGCTCCCCCAAACCGTGTGGTGGGCATTGGCGTCACAGCTGAGGATCCACTGTAGTCTCCTTGCTTTGCAGTATCCTACCAAAGCCGCTACCTCCGAGGTTGGTGCGTCGGAGGTGTCTCCAGGGAGGTAAGCAGAGGCGATAACGACCTTCAGATCCCCTCCCTTTTGACCGGCTTTTGGTATTATGATGAGTGCCGCCACCAAATCTCCTTGAATAAATTCTGAAATTGGAAAAGTTGTTTTAATTAAGCTTTTATTTATCATAAGAGCTGCTCTCGGACGGGCATGCTGTTTATCGTAAATTAACTTACAGGTTTCTTCATTTGGGAGCCCTTTTACGGCTCCTGAAAAGGTCCATGGTTCCTGGATCATGGCTAGATCTAGGTCTTCTTTAATAAATCTCCTACTTAGGACACTAGAAGCTGCCTTAGCATGGTGGAGATTTATTTGAAGGCACTTAAGTTGCCTTCCGGTGTTATTTGCGGATGGACGTCGCATATTTTATTTTCTTTGGTGGCCCCTCTGTGCCACCTTTTTGCCCCTGCTGCTGTTTAGAAGCGCTGCCTCTTCAGGGTCTCGTCTCTCGCATTTTCGAGGTCTGCCAGAGACACGCTGCCTCTGCTTTACTCGGCTTGCAGTGGTACCCGTACCTGTTTTTGTCACCTTAGGCATCGGGTGTCTGTACGAGCAGCTGGGGGTATCTTTCGTTTTGGCCTTCGATATATTAGCCACAGTCTTTGAAGAGCATTGAGCAGGTGTCTTTGCTTTAGGATCCTGGGTGGTCCCTGTGCTTTCGACTGCAGTCTCCTTCTTGGCGACTTTTGGTCTCGGGATGTCCTTATTTCTTGGCCGTAAGTGTACATCACCGAAACAGTAGCTAATGTTGCCATTTAGGGCCTTGAGAGTATTTGCAGACGTTGGGTCTAGAGCTAAAGTGAGCTCCGTCATTTGGGGCCTTTGCACCCGGTTGAGTACTCTCCAGTCGTCTACCCTCAGACCATTATTTTGACCTTTAACGAGGCTCAAAATTTTGTTGGTGGGGGTTTCTTCCCCAGGGAAGTAGCCGACAAAGATTTGTGGCCGAGGAACTTCTTCCTCGCTCACAGCTTTTAGTTTGGCACCTTCCCATGGTAGCAACGTTGGTATGGTTTTTTCCAACCAGTCGCTTGTCTTTTGGTCCTTGCACGTAAAGGTAAGCCAACCCGGTTTGAATGTGCAACCACGGAACTGGGGCTTGGTAGCATTATCCTGTTGTTTTATTATGCTCTCCAGGACACTATTTTGCACCAATTTTAGTTGGTCTGTGGACCATAGGGTAGCAGGGTAGTCTGTTGGTATCACCCCTATCTTTTTACAGCCAACAACATCCCGGAAGGTGGGTGCCTGTTGAGGTGGTAAGTGTGCAGCCTCAGTAGCCTTCCGTTTTGGAGTGTTGCTCGTTGGAGTTGAGCTGTCCGCTCTTGGTCTTTTGGTGCGGTTGTCCTTGCACTGCACCGGTTCCAAGGCCATTGAACGCGCCTCCTCAATCGGATACCCTGCGTCCAACAATTTCCTTAGGCGTTTTCGTCCAGCACCTGATAGCTTGACTTTGCCAGGATTAACTGACCCAGATGGTCTGTCGATAGCTGTAGATGATTTCGGGGATGCTAGTAAAGCAGCTTCTTCCTCCGCCGATATAACATCCATGGGAATGGTGACGACCGAGTCCTCTCCAATCACCGTGGTGTTATAGTGTTCAGTTTCTGCAGCAGGACCAGGTGCCCTAACTGTAGAAACTGGGAGGTCCAAAGTGACCTCCGGTTGCAATTTGAAAGGTGTGCATTCCTTATTGTTTTCTGTTGTTGTGTTATTGTTTTCCATTTAATTTTTGAAAATTGCGAGAAATATGATCACCCGAGGCAGAGCTCCATACCTCGGGAGGGCTAGTTTAAACCGGAGGTCGCCTGTTATCCGGAGTTCACCGTTATAAGACACACTTACGTAGTGCCATTCATCCCATAGGCACGGTTGTTAGACGCCTGGGATTACGGGTTTTTATAGAGTTTCCGCTCTAGATCCGTCATATTTAGTCGAAAGCAGTGGCACCTCGTGCAGGTTGTGGCTCTACACCACGTATGACGATCCTGGGAACACTGTACCCCTGGTTTCCTTTTGTCCGGAAAGTGATTCACTCAAGGTGAGAGGTGATGGCCTCTCCTCCTTGGTCAGTCGACTTTCCTACTTATGAGAAACCTTGGCCACTTAAAAGTGGACTTAAAAGTTTATATATTTATATCTGTAGTTATTTTCTTTTTAACTTCGATTCGATAGAAACGTTACTTTTCGGCGACTAGGTAAAATGCTTCGTTCAATGGAATTCAAGTAATCTTTGTCATTTAACAGTCAGCCACTGGTCTTCTGCACTGCTGTCAAATTTACAAAACCCTAACTTCTTCCGAGAAGCTAATGCCGTTTTCCATTGGGCAAAAAAATCAACCTTTATTTCGATTCGGATCACTTTTTGCAGATCTCGCTATTTTTCAGATTTACACATACTACAACAAATACCAATATACTTTGCACAGCTGTTTACGTCATTTCAAGAATTTTGTTTTAAACCGAATACACAAAGTTTCTGAAAACCAAAATAAAGAAATACATAAATTGCCATGGATATAATTTTGTAGGAATTATTATCTTCATTGCATTCCTCATCATCTGGAAACTACGAATCACCGAAATTACTCCATTTGTATCTACAACAGGGGAAACATTTTTCAAGTCGATATCCACAGTTGATTTTTCCAAAAACGAGTGCAATTTGAACAGCTGATATTGCTGTCAAATAACGCACTAATCCATTTACAAAAGCAGATCAATTTCGTTGCATGTTCCATGAGCCGCATTAAATCTGAGATCTGAAAAAGATTTTTGGTGGTCCCAATGGAAAACGACATAAGTAATACGCGATCAACCAAAATTCTTGCAATTTGTTGATATTTCATCACGGCATTTATCTGGTTTTGAGAGATCCGTATAGACTTATACCTCAACTTCAACGCGGGCGATGGACGCCCATTGAAACATGATCGATTTAATGACCTGGTCAACGCCCTATTCTTTTATAATTGCTGGGATGAGGAAACAATGTCTCAAAACTGGAAGTGTAGTGAGACATTCACTTTCATTTACTTGTCAAAAGCTTTGTAATCCTTTACTCGTGTGGGTGACACTGCGATGGCGTTGAAGCAAACTGAAAGAGACGCACAAAAAATAGACCAGTTTAAACTCCTTTATAACAAATGTCACTACACACTGTTTTATTGAGTAGGTATTCGTCTACTTTACTTTGCTAGGATAGGTGTTCAATAAAACGGCAATGCATTCCAAATACAGCATAGACAGTTGTGACAGTAAAAATTAACTAAATTGGGCCAATAGATATTGGTCTGGTTTAGATGTACCCTAAAGGCTGAAACCAGATTTTTCGGTCGGTAAGTCACTTTTTCTACGTGAGCCACATATGCGAAGTGTCAACTTAGTACTCAGTCACGAATTTCTTCACTAGATTCGTCGGCTACCCCTCCATAAACGTCAACTGATACAGCTGCTCACATGACCGATTTCGAGCTATCAAAACCGAGATACATCTAGTGAGAGAGCTGTCAGACTCACTAAACTATATACTTCAACGTCCCCATAGCCTTCGCGAAACACTCTATTGCGTGCAAACTCCTATGTGTCAATGAATTTTAACTCTGACATTAGTAACAAAGGTTGTTCCTTTAGTTAACATTTTTAAACTTGGAAAGCAACTTAGTTTGCTATACTCGTATATCGTTGTCGATACTTTTGCAGTCAGTCATTTCCGACAGATAAAATAACGTATCACAATACGATGATTAGGTTTGGGCGACATTGTTTTTGAAATTGTGACACCCTAGATAGGCAGGTTTTAGACAAGTAACTTATCCTCTCAGTTGCTAGTTTTGAAGGTCTATCTTTTCGACTACAAAGTTACGTGATTAAGGCTTCGTTCTGATCATAGCAGTAGGTACCCGCTGGCATTGCTATTGTATAGTCACAGCACTGGCCACACCAATCAGTATCTACAAAATTCAAACACTTTCACATAAGCTTTAAAAAAAGAGCGATATTCTTAATTTGGTATTTGCGAAATCACGTGATCGCTATCAAAAATTATGATAATCAATAGGCGATAGTATTATGTTGTTCAGTAAAGTATGAAAGATACACATGATAAGTTAATCGAATACCGGATAGTCTTATCGGAAAACTGAAGGATTATCTCGCCAAATGTGTATGTGTGAAAATCAATGACTGTAGATTTGTACAGGTGCCTAAACATTTTAAAAACTTTGTTGACAGTGTTTAAATACTACGACATAACTCTTATGGAAAGTATTCAATCATTTTACTGTTTATAATAGCATTCGTAGAGAAAACGCAATGAGCAATTGCTTTAGATTAATAATTTAAAATTGTGCAAAAACGTGGCTACAATTATTTGATGGTCGTTGTTGGCGCTTCCGTCGCGATTAAATAAACCGAAGAAACTTTTTACTTTTCATGCTCATTTCATTAAGCTATAATTATCAGTAAGTTTATGGCATCTTCTCTTTCCTGTGCTTGAGTTGAGCTATAATCGGTTAACTGTTGTAAAAGTTATCATTTTTAAACGTTTTATGCAAAATTCACAGATTAAAATATCGATAATGTGACCACAAACAAAAATGTGGACACGCCTTAAACAATGGAAGACGCCTTTTCCGCCAGCGATTTTTATACTACTAATATTAGCCAATAGGCCTAGAGAAAACCTTTGCGCTGAACCTGAAATACAAATAACATACAACGCATCTGAGACAACGATAGAATTCTTTTTAGAAAACGCGGACTTCACCATTTCGAGTGTGACATGCAAGAGCATAAATGGAGTATACAACGGAAGCCAAAACAATATCTGGTATATATGAAGACAGTCGCTATTCCCGAATTTGATCGAATTGAAAGCCAGTCAGTCGTTTATTCCATAATGTTCCTTGAATTCGATTCTAATTTCGGAATAAGCACATTCACGCAAAAGAACTATGAAAGAAAATTTTGCTTTTCAGTGAAAACCTCGAGCCATGTACCACATACTTAGCTACCCTTATTCTACTTCCCGTTGACGAGGACACTCCAGGGGTAACCGATTACACGTTAGATGTTAGAACAATATACGCCGGTAAGTGGATCGTCTCGTCATTTGAATATGAATACGGCTAAGCATGAGCATTCTCCGTAGTCCCGGTGACGGAACTTGTAGACGTCATACCAGACCAATTTAGTATGCAGATCAAATGGAGTGCCACAAATCCATCTTGCGTTTCCACCTTTAATGTCACTGTCAAATCATCGGACAAAGAGTTCGGAAGTATAGTTGCGAGTACCAAAAATTCTATCGAGTTCGGTACCCTAAATCCGTGTGAGACTTACGACATTCTACTCATAACAAATGACGTAAATTCAGAGGTTGTAGGCCAGCCGATTACAACTAACGCAACTACTTTCTATGCAGGTAAGGGAAGTCCGAAAGATTGAAAGAGTTAAACTGAAGTGCTTAAACTGTTACAGAGCCGGAGGATATTGCTGGAATACAAGTTGCGGTCTCTGAAGATGATACCGTAAAAGTAATTTGGGAGTCCCCGAAGTATAAAACTTGCATCCAGTTCTTTTATGTCAAATGGGCTACTATTTCGTGCATTGACGAAATGGGCCTTAAAGCGAGAAATGTTTTGCCTGTTGAGTCTGGGACAAGCGACGAAAGCGATCCACTCGACAATGGTATGTACATAGAAAAATTAACTTATCCCATCTATCGGTACCATTATATTATAGAACTGTTAGTTTTTGCGTAGCTTTCGTTGCTACCTGTGGCGCTGTCAAAATTATATATATACAAATACATATGTCCACAAAAGTAAGACTTTTTTTTTAAATAACGCGATTCAAAAGTTAACTGATGTGATTGCGAGAACGATGCGCGAAACTTTCAAATGCACCCCCACCATGCATGCAATTTGGCAGCGCCACGTGACACAAAGAAAGCGATTTTTTTCCCTAATAATTTGTTTCCCTTATTCAATACATTCTTAGATGGAGCGTGCAAATGGAATGTGAGAAACATGACAGATACCAGTACTAAGGAGTATCAACTACAAAATCTGGATGGCTGTGAGGATTATGGACTGGTTTTCTTCATCAACGACGTTCCTTCACCCAAGTCTGAGCTAACCAACTTTACTTCACCAGAACAAAGTATGTTCGAGTAATGGGGCACTTTCAAGTATCTAGTTTAGTAAGTCTGACAGCTGTCTGGCTAGATGTATCTCGGTTTTAATTGGCTGAAATCGGTCATAATGAGCAGCTATTTCAGCTGACGTTTATGGAGGGGTAGCCGTGAAAATTCGTGACTGAGTACTAAGTTAGTATGCAGGTTCGCATATTTGGCTGACGCAGAAAAAGTGACGTTCCCTACCAATCTAGTTTTTGCGATCAAGATCTTATCCAGACTAATCTAGTCGGCTTAAGATAACTAAACTCTTGAATGTGCCCATTCAGAAACAATGCAAGACTTCTATTGGCTGCTAGATGAACAGCGACGTATTAAACTCACATCAACCACTATATACAAACAAATTCGACATTATAAGGTCTGTTCACATATTAATGATTGTACATTTTAACGATTTAGAAGACTTGTCCCGTACGTACACATTTGGCAAAAGGGACAATTTTCTACAAGAAACTTCTTCGGTCGGTTGTAATTTCAATAGGTGACGGAACTTGTAGACGTCATACCAGACCAGTTTAGTATGCAATTAATGGGCACCCGGGGAATTTCTTTTCCAACAAATATTTGTTTTTAGAAAGCAAGCAATTTGCGGCATATTTTCCCAATTTGTGGCTGAAAGCACTTGCGTACTTTTTCATTATTTTGCATTACAGTGAGTTGATTTTTTTCGCACTGAGAGATAAATGACATTTATCTACCCAATTTAAAAATATTGACTGATATTTTAATTTACTACAAATGGATAAAGGTTAAGCGCGGCTAGTTAGATGCCAATAACACTGTATAGTATATAGAGTTTGACATTAATTTTGACGCTTTTCGCTAGTTCCCAGCGGTCAATGGAATGCGAACAATGCCCGCGCTGCATTGATAGCGGCATGTTGAAGTAATGCCAAACTTTACATATAAAAAAATTACATCTAGTGGCGTTGAAGATCCGAGAGATTTGCCCCCATAATTCAGAATTGCTCTATTCAATGAAAAAGCACTTTTGCAATAGTATGGTTAACACCATGTTTGATTTGGGTTTTTGTTGCTAGTTCTTAATTGTTTTCTACAGTAATAATGTACTTAAAGTTTACATTTTAAGTGCATTTTTTCATATTTGTGGAACACAAAGCGTAAAATTAGTTTCTAGCAACACAACAAACATTTCAATCTGACATTTTGTTAGTGTGCTGGTGAGTTCAGGGCGATTTTTTATAAAATATATCGGACTCTTCCGTCGTGTTAAGAATTGAAATGGAAGTGTACATAGAAAGGGTAGTTATCCAACCCCTCTTTTGATAGAAAGGGCAATTCTTTTCTTTAATCGGATACGCCATAACTTCCAATAAATGTCAACTTCTTTGTATGTATTTTGAGTTGCTTCTTGTCGTCTAGCGGTTATGTCATGAACCCGCGCGTCGAATCGTTTAAATTGTTTAAATTCCTTTCCAGTTCCTGGTGAGATAGTTTACGGCAACCATGTAGTTAGCTCAACCGTTGTGGATGTCGCTTGGAGTGCTCCTAAACAGAACAGAAAATGCATCGAATTGTACACTGTGCGCATGGTAGGCCCCGTGCAAAGAGATCCAGAGCTTCAACAGACCTACAGCGTGGACACAAATGAAACATTGGCGCGATTTGACAATCTCGACCCATGCGGAGAGTACATAATAAAAGTTCAAGCTAAGTCCCTCAACGGCAGTAGCGGTGCCGAAATGTCCACCAATATTAGCACAGATGAAGACAGTAGGACTCGGTCAGTATTCATGGGATTGTAATTAATTTACAAAATAAATTTCAGGTCCGACAAAGATCCGTAACGCAATGGTCGAAGCGAGACCAAAAGAACTTGTCCTACAGTGGGATCCACCGGAATTCGCTGCGCTTTGCTTGGACGGCTACCGAATTTCAGGCTGGTACGACAGCAGCAGCGCGTCAGTATTTGACAAGAAGACAAATGAAACGAACATCATAGTGGACGATCTTATATCGTGCCAAGTTTACACCGTGCAAATTATACCTTATACGAAATCCAAAGATGGAGCCTTAGAGCAAATCGAACAGATCACCTCGCCAATGGTGGCTGCGGCTCCATATCCGTTTCAATCGACTATCGTACACAGTCACAGTTTTGTGCTTAGTGCCAGAGTGAAGGATGAGGACTATTTTACCAACAAATGCCAGACGCTCTTCGCACGGTTTATCTGTGAATCTTCCGATGATGTCCCGTACAAGGTTCGAAGAACGATCGCTTTGACTTAGGTTCATATAAATTGAAGCCTCTTTATAGAACGCCATACAGTATGTTGAGGGTAGAGTGGGCGATCTCAGCTTTAAGGCCACGATATCACCTCTGTCGCCGTACACGGAATACAAATGCAAAGTCGATCTCTACAACACTGCTGGCTGGTCCGACTACACCGAAGGACTCTTTACAACAGATAAATACTGTAAGGCTGTCCGCTTTACTAACAGCGCTTGTTAACTTATTTTCCTGATCTCGACTTCCTTTCAGATCCAGGAGAACCACTGAATGTCAGTCTTAAGTCTCGCACGACCACGTCGATACGATTCCAGTGGGAAGCCCCCACGTACGCAAATGGCAACATAAATGTCTATGTACTGTATTTCCGTCGAGTGAAGGCAGCTTACTATATTCCACCGCACTGTGAAAGTCAAGTCATTGAAGCTTCTAGCCCAGAGTCGTCCCGCTTGGAATCAGAATTTTCCAGTCTACATCCGTTCTCGTTCTACAGCGTTCAAGTAGCTGCACGGAATGAGTACGGTACCGGCGATTTCACACTACCTGTCATCGAAAGGACATTACCTTCCGGTAAGAAATGGACTCGAAAACAATGGTACAAAAGTTGACCAACACTTGTGTTCTTTCCCTGTAGTTTCGGAAGCTGTCACAAACTTGAAAGTTCTTGCCATTAACGGTCCTGATGTCGCCTCAACAACTTTTAAGGCGTTTGTCAATGTTAGCTGGCAAATACCGTGTAGGACTAATGGTGAGATTGAAATGTTTGAATTGGAGTTCTCCGGCAACCGTGTGGGATTTGAATCGGTCAGCTTCATACGTAAAGTGGAGCCTGAGTACGACGAAAGTGGTGTTATGACGTTTATGGAGACTCAGCTAAAACCCGAGTACAATTACGAAGTTTACATATCCGTGGTCAACAAGGATGTACTCTCGAAAAGCGATCCGATTGTTTTGTCGTTCCAAGCTCCAGCTGGAAGTAAGTTACAAAGTTTTTTTTTTTAGAAAATACAGTCTCATAGACCGGTTTTGGGAAGGGAGGTTTATTTCTAACTAAACGAACTGCTTGCCTCTTTCAGTTCCTGATAAAATTCAAGACATAAGTTCGGCTAAGGTGGACGCCTTCGAGGCGAGCAATCCCACGACTTCCGCAGTAGTACGCTTTCCTGTTGACCTCCTCACTTCTGATTCTGGAACGATTTTATATGCAGCCCTTCTCTTATCGCAAAAGGTATCACCAGACGCAACTCAATACAATAGTAAACTAAGATTTTGTGTTCCCCATTTTTAGAATTGCGACTCTGAGCCCGAACTACTTGTTGGAGCATTAGACAGCATCAATGAGTGGCCGGATTCCTCATCCTGGTTAGACTCATATAGCACCGAGGAATGCATACGCCAGTATCAAACCACACCCATCCGATGGCAACCAGCCCAACCGAAGAGCGGCACAGACGACGGCTCGAATGAATCCGGCGGTTTTGTTGAGTACACGATCGGAGCGGATTCTTGTAGCAACGAATCCAGACGATATTGCAACGGTCCTCTGAAGGCAGATACCGAATATCAGATGGTAATACGATTGTTTACAAGGTCCAGCTACAGCGACGCGGTCGTTTTGGAATTCAAAACTGGTATCAAACGTTTGGTTGATGAATTGGCTTTGCATACTAGTTTCTTTTAATATTTTCAGATTCGCTTATAAAGCTGACTTTGATATTGGTTTCAATTATCAGTTGCCTTTTGGTTGCATTCATTGCGGGATGCCTGTATCTTTACATAACCAAGAAGATTATTTGGCATAGGGAATCTTGCCACGGTATCGAGGACTCATCAGGCGATATCACATCAAAGAACTTTGCGATTTTCTACAACGAACTCGCGAAGAGGGACAAGCTTCAAAGGGAGTTCAAGGAGTTGACTGTGATTGCTACGGACCTCAGTTTTTCAGCGTCAGAGGCCAACGAATACAAGAATCGGTATAGGGACATATTTCCATGTAGGTAAACTGAATTTAAAGGGTGACTTGATCGAATATTAATATTTTAAACTTGTGTTCATTAGATGACAAGAATCGAGTCATATTGGACATTGATGCTGATGGCAACGACTACATAAATGCTTCGTTTATTAACGTGAGTTCAGTAAAAATGTTAAGCCAGTTGAATTTTGACGGAAAAACGACGAATTATGCCAGTCTTTTGTTTTGACAGTGCCCGTGTTCCATCCAGAGCTAGCGGCCTTTCAAATCAGTGTCAAACTCTATATAAAATATACTGACATCTAGCTCTGGCGGAAATGGTTAGATGGTAATTGTTTTATATAGAGTTTGACATTTATTTAAAGTGGCTCTAGTGTCAGTGAATAGAAGTAACTTTAACATTAACTTATCAGTTGAGCTGAATGCTTCACCAATGTAGTTCAACTGACACTAAAATGATCATATAAATGGGAATTGTTCACTCAATTTGGGGTGTTCCCAAACATTCCTGGGTAAAATTCGCAAAATATCAGATTCGAAGGATTCAACAAAAGATCAATGAAGTTTTTTGTTCTGAAAGGAGCACTTTACTTCAACCCATACATTTTCGATTTGACAGATGACAAAAACTTAACAACTGATATTTCTAGGATTTAAAATTCAGAGGTTCGCCTTTCAACTACAGTAGTTCCCTTTTATGAAATTTAACGTAAGGGATGAGTGCAATTTCCTGAAATGTATGGCATAAAGGAAACAGACCTAAGGTGCATACATAGGACGTCCTTTGTATAATATGCAATTAATGTCGTTTTTCATTGGGCAAAAAGAAGCTTTCGGGAGAGTCCGGAATCGAAAAGATCACTTCTGAAACCGTTCCATTGGCACAAAAAATACTCTTCTGGTGATTCTGAGAAGAGAATTTCGCTTCTCGATTTGAAGTCAGAATCCACTTAAGAAGCACTCACACAAGTGTAATTTATGTTTTTTTATACAAGCCAGCTGTCAGCAGCCGTAGATTATTTTTTGGCATTTCACCAATACTTTTGTGAATTGTTTCAGAAGCAGTTTTGTTGTTCCATTGGATTTCAGAATGAGTGGATTCCCGAGTGAAACCAATGGACTTCCTTTCATATACAGAAAACAAAATAGTTGACTTTAGACGACCCTCCATAACTAACATACCAACTCTCATTTACAATATTTGTTCTGTCTTGCAGGGATATCGTCGTAAAAAAGAATATATCGCTACACAAGGCCCAAAGCAAGAGAGCATTGTCGATTTTTGGCGAATGGTTCTGCAACATAACGTACGGATCATTGTTATGGTTACACAATTCAAAGAAGAGGATGTTGTAAGTAGTTAAGCTTCTGCATAATTATTCTTCCATAAAGAGCTCGTTATAGATCAAATGTAACCACTATTATCCATGGGAATGGAAAGACATAAAGGTGGAGATCCAAAAGGAGGATTTCTTTGAGCTCTACGATCGTCGTGAAATGATAGTAACGCATGCCAAGCAGAATGTTCGACGGAAAATAATCCACTTTTACTTTAAAAAGTGGCCAGATCATGGGGTACCCACGGACCCAATGAGTCTGATCACTTTCGTACGCAAAGTAAAGGCAGAAAAGTGTCCAAGCGATTCGCCAATAGTTGTCCATTGCAGGTTAGCTTTGACATTAGACAAATCAACGAAACATACATTCTCCCTTTTTTAATACAGTGCCGGTGTTGGTCGCACTGGAACTTTTATAGCTTTGGACATCATTATGCAACGCCTTAAGAGCGAAAGCAAAATTAACATTTTCGAGTCCGTGAAGGAGCTGCGTTTCCAACGAATGAAAATGGTCCAGTCTTTGCAACAGTACTTGTTCCTTTACACTTGTGTCTACCAATTGGTTATGCACAAACGCGGCAAGTATGAGAACAATAAAAAGGTGAGCTTTAAGAATGACCAGGACACTGCCTTGGGTACGGTGCAGAAAATTGGTGTTCCAGACGCAGAATGTGGTAGTAGCTTTAAAACAAATAACTTGGAGAGTATATTGTAATTTTTTTTCTTTTTTCATGTCGGGATTTAATAATAAAAACACAAAAAACACCGTGTATATAGGAGAGTGCAATATTTAACGGGTGAATATATGTAAATAACGGTGATATGTAGTATTGTCAGAAATGATGTACGCTTTTGAAATTTTGTTAACTTGTTTATATTATAATGTGTTGTTTGGTGTTTTATTTTGTAATAAATGGATATAGTTCTGGGGGATATAATTGCATGAGAGTGGACTAACCTACAGAATTTAAAAGAATTTAACATTTGGTGAAAGTGGAGCGAAGAAAACTAGAAAAAACTATGAGTCGGTGACGGTTTTATATCCAATCACAATGTACATAAACCTATTCCAGAAGTCTTCCCACAAGAATATGAAATTTTGCACCATAACCTAGAATTTAAATGAAAATGTTTTGTTGTGTCTAAATAAAGTTAGAACATTTTGTGAAATCACTTGGAATTACGAATTTTGTTTAGGAGCGTCACACATAAACATGCGCTCAGTTTTTATCCATTCATTCATTTCCAATGCGGAAATGTTTCTGCCCGTACGAAAACATGTCCATAAATAAATTCGATGTATTAAACGAATTTGATGCATGCTACTCAAAGGACTTCGATGAGCATTACATTTAAATAAAATGTCGGTTCTCAAAGGACGACATGCAGAAGTTAATGAATTAAGTAAAAAGAGATTTTGATGAGAAAGAGAACGAAAAGAGTAGAAGGAGACCGGTCGAAAAAAGTCAACTACGAGTAGGTATATCTTTCCATATTTGTTTATCAGGAAACCACAATTTGTGCGACTAAATAGGAACCTCAACCTCCAATATAAATCTAGAATGCTAAGCTTATATCTTTCAATGTTTCCCAATGTTTTATTTAGTAGGTTCAATACGATGGGGCTGATATACATGGCTTTAGTCCTTAAACAATATTCACATTTTTTATGCTGCAAAGTCATTTGCTTCGAGATGAATTAGGTTTGCAGTAATCAGAATTTACCTTTGCTTTTAATTTCAGCGTTGGCCACTGCAGTTGCAGTTGACTGATATATGCCTCTGACGCTTTGATAAATCTAGGCAGAAAAGGCAATCACAATTGTAAATTATTGGCGCGTGGTTTAGTTGCAAACGATTTACTTATTTCGTTTTCCATTGGGCAAAAAGAAGCGTCCGAAAGAGTCCGGAAGCGAAAAAAGCACTCCTGAAACCGTTCCATTGCACAAAAAATACTCTTCTGGTGATTCTGAGGAGAGAATTTCGCTTCTCGATTTGAAGTCAGAATCCACTCAAGAAGCACTCACACAAGTGTAATTTATGTATTTTATACAAGTCAGCTGACAGCAGCCGTAGATTATTTTTTGGCATTTCACCAATACTTTTGTGGATTCTTTCAGAAGCAGTTTTGTTGTTCCATTGGATTTCAGAATGAGTGGATCCCCGAGTGAAACCAATGGAAAACGACATTACTATAGGTATCAACATTTTGTCCAATTTTTGTTTTTTCTACTCATTTTTTAGTTATTATCTAAGTGCTTCAATTTCTTCCGCAATTAGGCCTTTCAGTTACGACTGTAAAAAAATATTTGATAATTCCAAAGAAATGTAAGCATTTTAAACAATATTTTATTCCTACCATAATTAGCTGGAAGCTGCAACCCAACTTTCACTTTCGTTTGGAAGACTACCGAATCCGTTTTACTTGTTTTTCACCACACCTCAATAGTTTTAAAATTTCGAAATGATCTTTGAATGTATATTGAGAGCAAAATATCAACTGAAAATTTTCTTATTGGAACTCGAAGCAGTGCTACCCAGCCTATAAAGTTTTTCCAAATAACTACTAGGTGCTATAAAAGCTTTTATAAACAGGAAAAAGTTACAACGCTACTAAGTCCTTTTCTCACCGAACCACCGAATAGTTTGTTCAACGCTTGATTAGATTAATAGCTTAAACGATATTTATCTGCGGTTAGTACTTAAAATACCTACCTACTGAAAAAAGGTTAACTGTTTGCCTGAATTATCAATCAATGGAGATTGGCAGCACTCAGTTTTATGGCTGTCACTTTTGACTTGCGTGACATCTGACATCACTTGTTATCAAAGCTTTGTAGTTTACAAAACCAAAAATTTACTTTTCTACTAATAAATAAAACTTAAATTTTCTGAAGCAAAATGTCGGAAAGAAAAGTGCTAAATGTAAGTAGCTCCTCCAATTGCATTCAAATAAACCTATAATATTAACACATTCCTTTGTAGAAATACTACCCGCCCGATTTCGATCCGTCGAAAATACCCCGCATGAAATTGGCCAAAAATCGGCAATACACTGTCCGTCTTATGGCCCCATTCAATATGCGTTGCAAGACATGTGGAGAATACATCTACAAAGGTAAAAAGTTCAATGCCCGCAAGGAGGACGTTGAAAACGAGACATATCTTGGCATTCGAATATATCGTTTCTACATCAAATGCACACGCTGCCTGCAGGAGATATCCTTCAAAACAGACCCAAAAAACACTGATTACGAGATTGAGGCCGGGGCGACACGCAATTTTATGGCTTTAAAATTGGCCGAAGAGCAAGCACGCAAAGAAGAGGAGGAATTAAGGGAGGAGGAAGCGAACAATCCCATGAAGCTGCTCGAGAACCGCACGCAACAGTCAAGGAATGAAATCGAGCTATTGGAGTCGTTAGAAGAATTGAGAGATCTGAATAGGAGGCAGCAGAGTGTCGATTATGAGACCATGCTGTCTCAGTATAACACAGCTGAGTCGGAGAGGGAACGTTTGGAACGACAAGAAAGGGAGGATGAAGAGTTCATAAAGTAAGCACTTACTTTTCTAATTTAAGCCGTCAATTAACCCAACTTTTTATTAGGAGTGTGAATTTTAAGACCAAACAGGGGACGGGAAAGAAAATCATCGCCGAAGAGATTGTCGAAGATGTGAAAGAAGAAAAGTCCGAACCTGCCGAGAAGAAGACCAAACTCGTCATGGGGCCACCGCAAGAAGCATCATTTGCCAGCAACAAGGGTGCAGGACTTAAGGGATTAGTCAAACGGAAGCAACCGTTGGTTATTGTCAAACAGAGGGAAACAGAAGCACCCCAAGTGCCTGTTCCACCAAAGGTGGCCGGCGGGCTATCTCTTCTTTCGGCCTATTCAGACAGCTCAGAAGAATCTGAATGACAAACAAATGCATAATAAAAACACAAATTTTTAATATTATTACACGTTATGTTCTCCTGTTTTTGTTTTATCCTATCTTCCACCGCAAGTCAAAGCAGCCAGTACCGTTCTTTACAGGTAACCCAACCATCAGTCGACTTGATGGGGAATTCAATTCGTCCACCCGTCCCGATATGGTGGCTGACTTTAAGAATTGCAGACACGATTCGAACGACATCTGTTGCAGAGGCGATGCAGAATGCTCCATTCCCTTGCGACTGAGTGGCCTAAACGTTCCGTCGAACGTCATGTAATCGGCGATGAGCAGGAGATGCCTAGGGTCCACAGTAATGCCGTATACCTTGAACACGTTTTGCACTTCCTTCACGATGACTTTGCCGGCCGCTTCAATGCCATACGTATTGGCGATGCCATGAATGTCGTTCGAGTAGATACGATTTACATCCAACACTTTGTTGTGCTTGAACATTTCAACGATGTTGATGCCGTCCGTCTTGAGCGTGAGTTCCTCGCGATTCTTGTATGTGATTGCTCGCTTGATCTTGTTGATCTGATGGATTACCGATTTGGCAGAGAGTTCACGGATAATGTTCGAAATGTCCGGCTTGTGGTACTTCATTTCTAACTGAAATGCAAAACGATTAATACAGAAAAATGACAGATGTGCCTCTTCACTTACATCGAATGTCAACTTGCACCACAGATGTTGATCCTTATCGTAGACGTAGCCTTTGACCATTTCATTCCGCAGCACCTTGGCTATGTCGTTATCTTCAATATCATCGGTGTCTTCTTGGGACTCGTTGATATTTTCGGAGGCATTCTCTTCCTCTTCTGTGGGAGTAGAAATTACAGAATTAGACGGTTGTTGCATGCGCCTTAGGTATACACGAATATTAGTATCCAAAATCTAACCATTGGCGTCCTCTATCTCTTCCACATCTTCAGGGTCGTCGTACTCTGTTTCATCCTGTTTTCGATTCTTTAACTTTATACCCGTCGCATCATCGTCATCGTCATTCTGAAAACATTTCGATTAAAAAAAAACCATAACCGGGATTAGGGTCTCACTTACGCCATTATCGTCATCGGATGAATCGCCATCAACCTCGTTCTTCTTCTCCTTATCGCCCTTACCGTCATCTCCATCGTCGGCATCGAGTTTGTCGTTGTCCTGATCGCCTCCCTTCTTCTTGGGGTTGTCATCTATATCGATACTGAAAAAAAACACAGATTAGATCATGGGTTTCATTCTACTCAAGTCAAACATTTCTCCTTACACAGAATTCTTATTTTTAGCCGACTTGATTATGGCGCGGAAAAGTAGCTTGAAGAACGTTTCCGTCATGTATTTGAGAATCCGCTTGGGCCTTACGCAAAAATCATCCTGATAGGCTTCACGTGGCAGAAACTGAAAGTGGATTTTGTACTGGTAGGCCCGTTCCGGCAGCAACACCAAACAGATATTCACGTTTACATCTAAAATAGAAAATACTCCGTAGTACACTTCCTGATGGGGTGAAACTGAAACTCACATTGCAACAAATCAGCCATGGTGACTCGATTCAATTTGATCCTCAGCTTGTCGGCGTTCTTCGCTTGACCCGGCTTCACAGGAATATCCATCGAGGGGGTTTTTATGTTCGCCGATGCCATCATTAGGATTTCTCTTAAGCGGGGAATACCCAAAGTCACGTTCATTTCACCACGACCGGCGAAATGGAAAGTATTCAGTGTCATCTGAGTTGACGGCTCACCGATGGATTGGGCAGCCAATAATCCAACAGGCTCACCCGGTTCTGCCAGGGATTTCAAACTCTTTATGTACATGATGTCAGTGATCTCCTCCTTGCGCAGAGGATTCTCCTCGACATACGACTGAACCAGTTTTTCCACATACTCCGACACCGATCCGTAGAAGCTGTCTGGTTTGTATTTCGACATCGTTGGGTCTGGACAGCGTCCAAATTTGTTTTTGTACTTCTCTTTGGAGTCTGCGTCGGCTTTTTTCCAGAGCTTCACTAAGGCTTCGTCGATCCTTAAACGCCCAGTCTTTTTATTGACTTCAGTGGGGTTCTTCACTTCGACCTCTTCCCGTAGTTCGCTGGAGAATCGCGTGAAGCCCGATAAAGTACGATTACCGGTGGATTTGCCATGCTTCTTATGCCATGATCTCACCTTCTTTATGTGCTTTTGCACAGCGACTAGGGCGCCATCACTTTTAATTTTCTCCAGCTCACTGGGACGAAGGATAACGGATGAGTTCTCATCGAGGAACTTGGCAGATTTGGGATTGAAAAATCTCGCCTTGAGGATATCCATGCCATCCTCGCCGTAGAGGAATTGCACAACGGTGTTATCGCTGTCGCGGACGGTTAGATCGTAATTCACATTAAGACCCTCCAAGTGTTTGATCAGACAACGCTGCAGATAACCGGAACGACTGGTTTTCACAGCTGTATCAATGAGACCCTGGAAAGAACATTAGAATGGGGTCGCTTCTTATTCGCCTCTACTTACTTCACGCCCAGCCATGCAATGGAAAAAGAAATCCTGCGGCTGTATTCCTGTCATGAAGCGACCATCAATGAACCCACCAGACTTCGGCGACGTCTCAAACGATGTAAAGCTGGGAAGAGACTTTCCTGATATCATCAATGGTGGCCGTTTGCCTTCCAACTCAATCTGTCCAAGGAGACAGGAAATCTGCATGGTGTTGACCATAGATCCCTTCGCTCCGGAAAGCACCATCAATTGCAGGTTGTTGTCCGGGAACTGAGTGATCAAACCTTCAGGTAGGCAAACCCTTCGGAAATAAAACATGCACATCAACAAAAGTAAAAAAAAAGCCAACCCGCAGCTTACTTGTTGATATCATTTGTGTACCGATCCAACATTGCTTTATACTTCCTGTCCAGGATGACTCGAAACTTGGGGTCCTTAACGTAGGCTTCGTCCGTTCTCGCAGCGATCACATCTTGTGCGGGCAGACCCTCCAACTCAAGTGCTGCTGCAGCGGCCGCATTGCCAATCAGTCGGCTGTCTTTGATGATTTTTCGACGTTTACCGTCGGCTGCGGCTGTCACCAAAATGTCCTTGACGCCCAGGGTGAAACCTTCGCGCTGCAGGAAGCTGGTAAAGATTTTCGTGAACGAGGTCAGCAACCGAGTTGATATTTCGCCACCGTAGAGCTGTTTACAATCAAATGGCACAGTAGCATCAGAGTGGCGTAGCTATAATTCAATTGTGCATTACCTCGTACATACAGTGAACCAGACCATATCGTGTAGCTCCGTATTGCTGCTTGTCCAGTACTCCCACTAAGAGCTCACCCCCACGGATGATGACTTCACTTTCGGTCATCTGCATGAGCTTTAAGTCAGTTCCGCCGGATACAGCAACCCGGCCTTCTTCTTTGTTCCAATTCTGAAATGATAGATGGTATCCGCATTTTACTCGAGATGTCTCGTCGACGTATTCACAGTCGTAAGCTCGAGAGAAAACAGTTTATAGCACACAAAGGTCCTACGGCTTATGCCCGTTTAACATACCTTCACTCCGATCTTTGCTGTTGATGTCAAATTGATTGCAGGATAGCCCTTGGGAATCAGGTTCAGCAGTATCGTCGACAGAATCTAAAAGCGCAAAATGTCCATCATAACCTCTTTTCATCGCATTTAGCAGCGACAACAAACTAACCTGCTTTCCAGACCACAGTGCAATTGGTTTCAGTATCGCCGGCGGTAGAAGCTTAATATGTCCCTGCACATGGGACAATCCCTGGAAAACCAGCTGCTGGTAGTCCTGCTTGTTGAAAAACCTTCCGCGGATCGAAAGCTTTACTCCGGAAATCACCTGATCCTGAATCAAACCGCCCAGGGGACTGCCATCCTTTGGCACAAGATAGTTGTTGGCCACATTCGCCAAATTGTAAGCCTCCGACCGGGAGACTTCGCCCTGAGGCAAATGAGCATTCATTTCGTCACCATCGAAATCGGCATTATAGGCCTTGCAGTTGGAATAATGCAGTCGGAACGTTTTCTCGCCATGGAGAATGCGTGCTTTGTGCGCCATTATACTGGGTCTGTGAAGCGAGGGTTGTCGATTCAACAACATCACATCGCCGTTTAGAACGTGGCGATGTACAATTTTCATTCCTTTGCCCGCAACGTTCAGCAATAGTTTTGCCATACTTTCTCGTTTTGACGGATTGCCAGCTGGGATGAGGGTGGTGGTTCCTTTCTCGTCTTCGATATAGTTGGCACTAAAAGGAGAAGCAGGGAATTCTTTAAATGCACGATGCCAACTTTTTTTCTATTGCTCGCTTACCCTGGATGTATTTCAGGGCCATTTATGACCATCTTGCGGAGTTCTGAAACATTCCATGGAGTAACCGGCACCGGATAGGACAGTTTCCTGGCGAAAATGTCTGGGACCCCGACTTCCTCGACATTAATATTCGGATCCGGAGTGATGACAGTACGAGCAGCGTAGTTAACACGCTTTCCCATCATATGCTTTCGGATTAGGCCCTCCTTCTTTTCTAGAACTTGTTTCAAACCCGAGGAGGTTACGGCGTCTCTTGTTATAGATGCATCGAGAAGAAGATCGATGGCTGCCTGGAGTGCTTGCCAAGCAAAGTACATCTTCTCGTAAGGAGTCGATCCCCTAGCAGATTCGTAAACTGCCTGAAATGATACTGTCGTTATTTTGTTATTTCTGTGGACATTTTAAGACAACCTACCAATGCGTCTGGCTTCATGTTGGACCCTTCACTTTTGATGTTCACCATGATCACCCTCAGAACGGAATTGGTCTCCACAATGTTCCTGTATACAGTCGTTTGCGAGTGTTCAACGATTTGATCCCGAAGAACATTGGTTGGGCGGCTTTTCGGGGGTGTAACTGGAATTACATCCATGAAGAGCAGATCCACCGGATATTCAATCTCGTCAGAGGCGGTTTTTAGAATGGGGAAAAGAAGTTTCAGCAAAGTCGGATACTTATTGTAGATTTCTCGCAGAATTTTGCGACATTCGTCGGCCAGGACGACTTTGTTCTGTCCACCTTTGATCATGGAGTCTCCAAGGGAACTGAAATTATCATCTTAGCATAAGTAGTAATTGTTGAAAACTTAAACCCACCTTTTTTCCAATTCACTCTTGCTAATGTGCATAACCAGCTTCCGATACATGTAGCGCACCTTTTTCAAACCCTGATTACAGTGTATACATTTCTTCGATGTGGGAGTCTGGAGAGTAGCATGTATCAATGATGTCCGTATAGCGCAAGATATCTTGGTATTGTTGCAGGCATTGCTCTTGCCTTTGCTCAGTAATTCATGCATCTTTGCGATTTGCGGATGGACAATACCACCATCTTCAGTTTTCACGAATTGTGATGCGTTTTGGCTAACATACTCGGATTTAAAAATCTCCATTTCTTGCGCTTCAATGACATAACCAGCATCAACAAGTTGCAACTGAAGCATCAGGATATCCAATGGGTGATCTGTTGGTTCCTTAATTAGCTCAAGGCTTTTAGATGCATTTACTGCTTTAACTTACCCTTCATTTGAATTTTATTGCAATTCAAACAGCACATCTTTAGTATGTCATGAATCAGCTTGATAAAGAACGGATTGTAAACCAAGGCATGCAGTTCGATGTGCCCCAGATGACCGCTGCAACTTGCCAGCGATAAACATGTTCCACACGGATCCATTGACTTGCCATACGCACCCATAGCATTGTCGTACAGTCCGCCAGGTAAAGGATGTCCAAGTGGATCAAACGTGAGGCCAGTGATGATTTTGACTACGCTCAGTTTTTTTATTTCGTCTCCAGTGAACACCGCAAACTGCAGGTCGGAAGGAATTATATCGATTTCCCTCTTAGACGCCTTCATTTTGGACGAACTTTGTGGGCACCAATCGGGGGAAGATTTTTCGGACTGAATTCAATTTAATTTTTCTTGTGAAATTAGAAAATTAAACAAGAAACCACTTCGAAATTATATGCATTTGCAAACACGGCACATGCTAGAAAGCAAAATGACAACTGTTGTCAAATAAAATGACGTTTGATTGCACGTGTTGCGCAAAGACGTGTTCAGAGAATATAAAATATACTATTTAACAGAGATGTGATATATTCTTTAAAATAATTACAATGTGTTAAAAACTTAATTGGCACAAATGCTATTTATAGAGGGCAATCTAGCCGGCAATCTAGTCCCGTTCTCGACTTAATTAAGTAGGTACCTATTCAGTTAACATTTTATGGTATACCTACCTAATTTTAAACGCAATGATCTATATAGATCATGTGGGTAAAATAACATAAAAATGTAAGTCCCGACTTTAAATTTACAGAATTTCACAATTACGAAATTTGCATGGAAAATATAAAATGAATTAATTAAATTTAAGGTCATTAAAATTAATTTGAATTATATTTAAGAACTAAAAATGCTTATTGGTAAGGCCCTTTGATTTTAAATCTCACTATCCAGAGTTCTTAATTAAAACTACATATATAACGTTCGCTTAATATTCGTTTAATTAGGGACCGTAGTATAGGTAGTAGCAACCTAGTTATTTGGCATTTTAATGCAAACACTCTTTTACTGCTACAAATTCCAATAAAAACCATCTCAAGGATTAGTTAACCCAATCTCCAGTTTCTCGCTTGGAATTAATTAAAATTTTGTAGTTTATTGTCTGCCAAATGCTCTACCAAAATCGCAAGCAAAAGAAAACGTCAAACATTCGTCTACTTTACTTTGCCGTGACAGGTTTCCAATAAAATAAATCTAAAAACAGGCGAGCCTCAACCCTTTGCCTTGGCATTTTGTAACAAAAAAAGGGTTTCGCTTAATATTGAGCGTCTGGTGGCTGTAGCATGCATTTTAGCACTTCAAAAAAATAAATAAATATTTGGCGCAGCAGTACCGTAAAACCCGAGGTCTTCCTTCACAGAACCATTCGTTTGTGTGAAATTTTATATTGGAACGAAGGGACTTTCAAATTTACGCGGAGCATGTTGGGCTGAATTGAAAAGCTTTCTCAGGACGGTTCTATCTAGCAAGTTTGTCATACGTTTGCTGTCTAAAAAAAACATAAGATGCAATTTGAGTTCCTCCGGCGATGAGACCGCACACTCACCACTGAGGCACAACACCAGCACTTAAAGTACCAATAAACATTCATTTACTATCCTGTCCCATGGCTCCCCATTAACTGAGTTAAAAACTAACCAAAGCATCCCATTTTGTTTCCTGTTTCCTCATAACTTAATTTTGATCAACACACAAGATAGTACCACTCTTTGATCGTTTCTTCACTTCCCCCACCTACTTCGCCAAGGAAAAGCGAATTCCTGAGTGAATTCCTAGCCACCGCCATGCCCAGGATTCCTAATTTAATTTCACAGGTTGCAAAAACCTAACTATGCGAAAGGGAAACTTCACCCCATTTGTGGGCGTCTTTAGTTTGCTATATGGGTGTGTAAAGTCAGGCAAAAAGGCAAAGACATCTCTCTCGTGCACGCGGTTTCATTGGGAAGAACCCACAATTCGACGAACTTTGTCGAAACTTCTAGATTTTATTTTGCAGCGCACAAATCTTCACAAACAAATATCAACTATAAATCTTGTCCTTGTTTTCAGATCTCTGTGTATATATATAGATGTGGCAGGGTGTACAGTTGTACACTGTACATGCAAGCGAAGGGACAGTAACCCCAGCGGCGAGGGTGGATGTTCTAAAACTGTCACCGCATTTTCACCACTTTATTATTGTGTGCCACTCTAACTCGCTTACAGGAAAATTGTTTGCAAAGCGAGTAACTGCCAAGCATATCCTTTGAAGTACATATACAAATATTCATGGTCACGGATAGAAAGACAGCATGTAGAAATGCATATACACGCACTTACAAGAGTCCATATTCTCTGGCTTCCTACAAAGAACAAGTAATTTAAAGTAATTTACCACAAAGTGATGAAGAACGTAGTAGGGGAGGAGAAAATCCTTGAACTGGCATTTAGCATCGGTTTTGGTTGCATAAGTGAACAACTGCTCTACTGTATGTTGGGAAGCATAACAGCAGAGAATACTCCCAAAGTTATTTACCTCAATCATTCCTACTCATTCGACAGGTTAAACTATTCCAATGGGGAAAAGACACCAGCAGAGAAGAATGGCTTGAGTTCCACTGGCCGACAGACTGCAATGGGAAAGTTGATGAAATTAAGTTTTGGACTGCCAAAAGTGCAAGTCCCGGAAAAGTCAGCAGACTTTCTGTGGCACATCATCAGTGGTTGGTCCTAGCATTGTTCGGAGGGTAATTATATCGGGGAAAACTTTTGTGACCCAAAGTTTTGTCTCTCACAATGGACACACACACTCCCAAAAGGCAAATGTTGATTTTGCTGGGCGACTAAGAACGTCTACGAATGCACTTTGAGAAATATATGTTTGTACTCGCGTCGTATGTCCCATTAAGTATGTCAACGAAGACATTCGTTTAGCTGGAACTTTTTATTGTTTTTCTTTATATAGACGTGTGGTATATATGTATAGATGTTTATTGCATAAACAATTAGATTAAAAGAAAATTCATCAATTAAAAAGAAAATTATCAATTGAGTGTTTACAAATTGTACATTTGTTGAGTATAAATTGTACCAAACAGACGGAGGGTTAGCCGATTAATAAGTCTCGAAATTCGAATATCTCGACTGAGTACTAAGTTGACATTTTGGACGGAAGATACGCACGATTTGAATAGCAAATTGATATTTTCACTTCTCACAAAGGCAGAGTTGAATAAAAAAATTATAAATCGCTTTATATGGCGAAGTTTAAGACAAACACTGCGATTTAACACAATTTTGGACACGAACTGTCATACACAATCCACAAAGTATAGTCCTCAAATCCGCAGATGAAAAACTCTTTCGAGTTAAGCCTAAGGTTGCAATTGCAATTAAAGACGGGGATGTTCGGATTTCTAGTTTAATAAGTCTGACAGGTACCTTTTTTTTCGTCCATCGTCCTCTACTTTCTGAGCTTTCTGAGTAACTGACCTGTGTGCATACACAGTTGACATTTCTATATGTCAAAATTCAAAATAAACCGCGTGAATATAAAAAAATTTTACGTTAGCTGGTCAACACGCTCCAATAATCAGTCCAGACAAATCTACTTGATGTTTAACATTAACTATAGTTATCCGAACGTGCCCACAGAAAAAAAAAATAGTGTTTATATGAGGGAAATGTCAGAACTTACGAATATTCGCTCATTCGCAGCTCGTTCTAATATGAATTATGTACTCTTATTACCTGAATGCATAGGTCCATTCGCGTACTTTCACGAGCCAAGCACTAAAAATCTGTCAAACTCGAAAAATTGAGCGAAACACTCTCAGAGAGCTGAAAAAGTACGTGGATACACTTCGACCTACTTTGAGCCACTTACATCTTTCAAATCTAATCCATATCACGAAAAAATGTATAACTTACCTTTTCGCTACATATGAAACGTTCTAGGAGAACATTCGACCACCACTGAATTTTCTTTATTTTCAGATATTTTAGTTTTGTGTACAATTAATTTTTAAAACGGATTTTGAATTTGTTTCCTGTCAATTTTGCGCATTTGACATTTTTATCAGTACTTGCCGGTGGAAATTCTCTGAGCTGTTTCGAGCCAAGAGAGGAACTGCTCGTTACTCGTTATTTTGATAATTTTCTCTTTTTCTGTCATTTTTGATGGGTACGTGTATAGACTGTTTGCGATTGGAATCGATTTATATCGACTGCGTTCGATTCAAACCGCGTATGCGAACGAACCTAATATATAGCTGCAGCTACATTCGTAAGTCCTATCAAGTCCTACGAATACGTAAAACCGCGTCCACAATATAATAGTGGTGACATTTGATAAAAAAAACTTTTGTTCGTCCACATTATTCTTCCAATTCGCTGCTTTTATATTTTTCAAGTTTGTGCCCCCAAAATTACAAAGGTACATCCTGCCTGTAACAGCTTCATGTTTCAGTTGTTCTGTTTGCTCCATACCAACTGTCAAACAGCAGCACACACAAAGTAAAAGTTGGCCTACTTCCACAGTGAGTTCCGACTACCTGTAGATGCACTTTGTACACATTTCACAGCCGAATTGCTGCGAGAACCAAATCCAAGAGGAACATCACATGTGAAAGGCGCCTATATAAACGAAATCATCAAATTCAGCGAAAAAGAAGTCCATATACGCAGCGCACTTGAAAGTTCGCATTCCAAAGTGCCCGCACTTAACCATTTCCACATTCAAGTATTTCAAAATCAAATTACCGCAGTACTACTCGGCCAACACAGTAAAAGTTAACCGTATTGTTCGCTTCCACTGATTACCACAGTCAAGAGCTTTCAAGTCTTTGCGGGTAAACTTTGCTTGTAATATTTACACAGAATTTCCGCTTCTACTGCTGGCTGTTGCTGCAAATGAGTGGACAACCGGCAAAAAGAGAATATACCTAAGACTTAATTAGGATTTTCGCCATTTTCCGTTTTCCCTTACATCCTCTTTCGGTTAGCTGTCAAAATATGTACTTTGATAACGACATTCATCCGACTCCCCACCGCCCCCCATCCGCTTGCATTCGATGGAAAATTTGAAACGTCGGCAACTGTCAACCACAATTCAAGGGTGACATACACAATAGTCGCGAATCGTATTAAAATCCCTGGCAATTGATGTGGAGAAGCAAAAAATATTGCGAGAGGAATCATTTCAATTTTATCCATGGGAAATAGGATCGGAAAGCGGAATCCCTTACATCCCAGATTCGTTTGCGGCCCCTCGACAGTTTTCGACATTTTTGCGGTGGGTACGTACTATGGCGCCCCATTACAATCACTGCAAATCGTTTATATGCGCTGCCAGCATAGCCAACATAGAAGCAGAAAATGGTTTTGTCAGTCAAAGATTGCATAAAATGCCGGAACACGAAGTTTTCTGCAGGATGGTATTCAGCGGCAAAAGGATTTATCTTTCGACACACAAACACACACACTCATAGACGAACCCACCTACATATCATATCCATAATCCATATGCCACCTTTACGGTTCCGTACACATTGCGCAATAGTTATACTTATAGTATACATTGTTGCACAGTATGACAGCAGAGTCACGGACGAAGGAAGTTTACAAAAAATGACGAAACCGAAATTTGAATTGCATCCATTTGACAGGCGGGATATTGCATGATGTCATTGATCACCTCTAAACCGATGCAGGACAATGATATTGATGCTGATGTTCAGGATGATGATGATGCTACTGCCGTTTGTGTTGATGAAGCATTTAATCATGAGCTTATGTCAACATGCTGCTTTGCAGATGACAATATTGTCGCTGTAGAATGACGATGCTGGCGATGAGCTCTGTCTACCACAGATGTCTTATTTTAAACATCGGACTTGTACATCAATATAGAGGATGTTGGCTGTGGGACTGTCACATGTGCCTACTGAATAAACGAAGTTTATACTATGCGACAAAGAAGTAGGTGCACTCTGTATATATTTATGTATTTCACATCTAAGAAGTGACGAATATGTCATTCATTTCGCTTTGGAGTGAGGAATCAGCCGATGTTTTGCGGCTGTGGTTGACAAATGTCACTAGTCACTAAAGTAAAAACAGATACATAAAACTACTGTCAATTGATTTGGGAAATCATAGCTACGAAGATTTATTTATAAAGCCAGTGTGAGGATTTTTTTCTTCTACTACTACTACTACTACTGTGGTTAATAACTTAATGGACACGTTCCAAAGTCTATATAAATAAGAAATGCGTCACATACATTTGACATTAATTTGAAGGAAAATATTACTTTTAATTGGAACGTTCTTTGATTTAAGATGTCAGCTTTTAAAAACTAAAGGGATTTGCAACACAAATTAAGGCCAACAATGCAGATGCAGATGTCAAAATTTTAACTATTTAATGCAATGAAATTGATTACTTGCACCAAAATAGGATTTTCGAGAGTTGTAAATTGATTTTCTTTGAATTTTAATCTGTTTTTGACAGTCTTCGATTGGAACTTCCAAGAAACACTATAAGCGCTTCTAATAATTATATGAGAGGCAATTCTAGCTTGTGGTACAGTGATATATTGACAAGTGATTCTCCCAACTAGTTTGCACTTAACTACTTTGAGAGAGCTTAAAAGGCTTGTGTCAATCGCGACATTTCTTAAAAAAAAATTTACAGAAATTGACGAGTGGAAAAGTTTTCCTGCGACACCTGTTGGATAAAAAAGGAATATGTAGAGACCTAATTTTGACGTCTATTAGTTTTGCAAAGGACTTGGATAAGGAATACGTGTGTTTTCGTGTATAAAAATTAATTTTGTATCTATTAAAAAGTTAACCAACTAATTGAAAACAAACTTAATTTGCAAGTCTAATAACTACTTGTCCGAAATTTGTACAGTTTGAGTCAATTCATCTGGTAAAACTAGCACAAAAGTCTGTTATTCAAAGTAGTGTTGAATGAAATGTAAACAAATAATAAATTTGCTTTTGTTTATATATTTTGGTTGCTTTTTATGTTATAAAAAGTGTGCTAATTATGATTTTTACAGATTTGTTTGCTTTGATGATGGCGGATCCAGTCAGCTTAGAAGCTTCTAAGGTTGTCACGATATCGCGCTGTGAAATAATTAACTATTTCAGTGTTTTTTTTTAAAGGTTTATCCGGGAAGGTAAAAGAATAGTGAAAGCTGACTGGATACATAAAATTGGCCTCTCCCCACCTCCATCCGTAGATGAAGTTACTGGGCTGGTGGGGGCTGGGAAAGGCTCCTTTCACAAGTTTGGTTCTATACTGAAAACCATCCCGTGTATTCGGTCGCAAAATGTCTTTATCTCTAAAGTGAAGACTGCAAATGGAAAACTATTTGGGAAATGTTTACCCCATCCTAAGCCAATACCCCATTTAATCAAAAGAACTTTAGATCTTCTTTTGGAAGATGGTACAATATAATTGCCCCCTTACGATATGAATTGTATTGAGGAACGCCACAATGCTGAGCTCCAATTATTTTCTGCATTTTCTACAAAAATAAAAACTTAGTATTCGCTTTTATATCAACACTTCAACAATAACTTCTTGATTTTTCATAGAAATACATACCAGCTGCCAAAATCTATAGCAACCGACCGATGCGAAAATTTACCGCCAGGGGTTAGCCTCCATTGGTCAATAGTTAGTGAAAAACGTTCGTTTTATAAAAAATATTACGAAATTACTGCAATTCTAATCTGTCAAATGCAATAAATGCAATGACACGAGAAACAGATAAACACAGCTCAACATCAACAGCAGAAGTCGTATTACAATAGGCGTGTTTTTTGAGCTTCGATCTGAAAAATATAATTTAGCTGTCAAAGTTGCAGTTAATATTGCTGTACCAACTTTTTCTCGCACAAATAAGCTTGAAATACTTGACTTCACTTGTCAGACGCTCCTCCGTGTATGTCTATTAAAAAATTGGTCAACACAGTCAACTGTCAAACTTAGTAACCTAGTGTTGATTTCGAGCTTTAAAATACATGAACTTAAGAAAAAAGTGGACACAATTCCCTATCTAACAGTGTGTCCTTTCATTTGATAGCAAAACATCAGTTGTTTACTTACTACTGTCCATGTTGCACAGAGAGACCAGCCCCAGCCGCATTGTATTACGTTTACGTTTGTAAACGGCAAGTGGGTATGTTGCTCTAGCGTGCGCTGTGTACTTTTCTTTGGTAACAACTCATGTACATGTGTACCCACCACCAACAATTTATGTTGATTTTTGCATAACAATCCTTTAACTGCCATGTGCATATACAGGCAAGTGGCAGGAGTCGCTTTTCGAGCTATCCCTCCATGCTTGCACACATTAAGAGGTTTATCAGCCCGGCCCCACCCACAGCTTAAACATGGTGTAAAATCGAAACTTCCGCTACAGCTCCATTTGGAATTTTTACACCTGAATAGCCAACGACTATAGCTCTGCGAAGCACAGTGCAGAACAGAATTATTCGAGTCCTAGACATTCATGTCGACATCGACGATATATACGGTCACCTCCCTTCTATTGTACTCGTATCCATGGACAGAAAAAAAAAACTGTTCCTAGTGCTGTACTCTCTACCTGGCTGGTATTTGTGACTACTGACAGTTTGATTTAGATGCCGTGGGCAAAAATGAGATTTGGCTTAATTTCTTCTAATGCACAGGAATATACGATCGTGCTGTGTGTCCTTAACTAGCTACATATGTCACTTTCTGTGCAGGTACAGGTACAACGCCATAACAATACCTTTACGCATTCCAACACCGCCGGTTGTTATGACTGGAGATAAATACATTGCAATCTGTGCAATCCAATTTAGCCAAGCTCTCACATAAAGTGAGACTTTTACGCCTTCCCCATACCAACGATCGACCATATATACGGGGCGCGACGCGGCGTTTCAAAAGGTTAGAGTCGAGGAAACTCATAAATTCGAGAAGCCCTACCAGTTCGCCACTACCACCCGCTGGAAAAGTTATTTCGAGTTCCAGCACTTTGCAATGGCGATGGCCTCCTTCTACCCCTGCATACACCTGTGGACAATCGTCGTCGTTCATCGCCGTGTTGTTCGCTGCAGACCGGACTCGACCCTGGTAAACAATAGAAGAGCGCGCGGTCGGGTATCATGTCCGGTCTGCCCAGCCTCTGCATTCGCCTCCCTCATTCCAAATACACGGTGGTTATGTTACGTGGCCAACGATTTATGTGGCATCTTTTGTAGCGCGCGAATGAATGCAATCGGAATTTTTCCTCAGCGAGACTACGAAGTGCAAATAAAAGAAGAACAGAGGGACGTTCTAAAGTTTTTCGAGCGCTTTTGACGATTGTGATGTTTGTTATGCAGATAACAACGAAATGGTTCCGACGAGTTAATCAAAGCGCCTGGCCAAACCACTTTTCCTGATGCCGAAAACCTGCCAAAACGGTAGTGTATAGTATGTAGGCATAAGTGAGCTGAGGAATGTGCTTCGCATACAGGCTAATACGTATATCTATAACTGTTGTTGTGGAATCTAGATTTGTAAACGAGAAGGGTTAAATTGCCAGCTAAATTAAAGTGGAATAGCCAGGGGGAGGCAGTGAAGCGTGCAGGGCTTTTTTTGTTCGAACATTTTGGTGGCTGGTGAATGACGTTTGCAGTAAATGTTGAAGTCCGATATGACTTACTTAGGGGGATCAGTGTAAAAGAAGCCGTACTTTTTATGCACCTTGGACGTTGTTTCAATTTAAAAATTAAGTGTCCGAGTCAATTTGTCATTGATTGGAAGAGTTTACTTGGGAGGAACTTTGACGGATACTTCTATAACTGTCAAAAATCACAAGTCTAGTCACGCAGTCATAGATGTCATTCTTCAGGGAAATGAATGAGACGAAGACCTCCTATTCTAGGTATCTGCGCAGGTTTAGAAATGGAAAGCCCTTGTGTTTTGTCGAATTTTATAAAAGCGTGAACTCACCTTTAGAGTGCGCTGCTCGGCACTAGATGTCGGCTAAGTTGGGTTTATTTGAACTCGGGGAAACAGAGCTAACGCTAAGTCCTTGTCATCGAGCCAAATATTTAAGTTTATAGTTTAACTATTTTTATTTTATTTAGTATATTTTCCGGAGTTAAATTTAAGTGTTTTTGAGTTTTTCACTCAATTTATAAATAAGTCGGGACATTAATACGTTGGCACCACTGTTTAAGGTTTGGCGAATTCAGACAGTTTCTGTCATTATTGAGTAATGGCGAATTCGTTGCCCTTGGCCAATAACCTTAATTCAGGCGTTCTGTCAAATATAAAAAGTAAAAGCTGTCGTATGCGGTTGAGTTCTGTTAAATTTTCGACGTATTTAAAAAAAAAATTGTAGATAAAGTATTTGTATAAACCGATTAAAAAACTAAAATTGTCAATTTAGATACTCAATGGTAAAGCAGTGGTTGCCCTGTCAGTGATTCGCAGTTTTGTTTTAGAATAGTCCCGACCAATGTAAGTTGTTTTCTGTTGTACTGGTATTATATCTAAGCTTGTATCATATTTTCAGAAAATAAAATTGAATTTCCCACTTGAATAGTTCGCCTACGTCTTTTTCTATTTCGAAGGATCTAGTGGGTCAGGAAGATTTGATATTTAGCGTGGGTTTCACGAACTGTTCACTGGCGAATTGCTGCGAGGCAACACGCCTCTTTTCTTCACTTTTCGCAACCATCCGTCACCGAGCTCAGAAGAAGCCTAACGAAGTTGACGAAAAGTAAGTTGAAAAAAAGTCATCTGCTTATTTAATTTGTATCTCCTTCTAAATACTATCAGAGAATAAACAACTGTTCATAAAGGATTGTTATATTCATTCAACTTTACTCAGGACTCGGCGACAGGTTTCCATTTCCTCCAAGGAAAAATAACGAACAACTGTCAGTTTTATATTGCGCTTACCAAAGATAAGGTAAGGAAAACTTTAGAATTCTAATTACAAAAAATGTTTATCATCTTTGCGGCTTTTAACTCATTTTTGGATGCGTTTTTTAACGAGGGTTTTTGAAAGCGTTTTCAAGGCTAAAGAGTCTTTCCCGACGCATTTTTATCTATTTTTTTTGACGCGTTTTGAACACGTGTTTTAAGCGTTTTCAACTCATTTTTTTGAACGTATTCCTTCAATTCAAGGCAATTTTGAAGCGTTTTCGGACTCGTTTTGAGAGGTTGTCCGATATTATCGGGCACATTTCTTATCTAGTTCTTTTCCATGTTTTTGAAGCGTTTTTCAAAGCTTTTTGACAAGGTTCCTTGGCCCGTTTCCTGACGAGTATTTCGACCCGATTTGTTAATCATATGATCAACAATCGGGAATGTGAATGCTAATACAGGGAAAGAAGTACGATTAAAAAAAAATTGTAGTAGCTCGACAAAAGTGTAGCACTCCGAAAACGGACATCATATAAGAGAGCTATAATGTTCAAACTCAAATGCGTTTCATAATTAGTTCGGATGGCTCTAAACTTGCCCAGTTCGGAGCTGCTCGACAGGCTCAAGCTCTCTTCAATGCTCAACTCTAAGCAAGAAAAGCAACATGTCCCGTTTGAAGACGGGTGAAAACTAGTGAAAACTAGTGAAAATGAAATACCGCACTGAGGCTAATATAAACAAGGTCTATGGAGTTCTGATGCCTTTGACAATATACCTGTGGTCATAAGGAAAAACCGCTAAAGTCTGTTTTACTCATTTTTCAGGAGAGCAGTTTAAAGTTTTTGACAAACGCGTGAAATTACCTGTGACTTTATTGACTCTAGTGACTTAAGCTGTTATGTTTTTTAGAAATTGTAGCCACTTTTTTAAAGATATAAAGCTGAACAAAAATTACAAAAACAACAAAAAAAAAAAAAGTCGATTTTAGCGGTAATGGTTTCTGGCCACAGATCTAGTCCTGCACAAAGATATGAGTAAACCGGGTATTAGCGATAACATAATTTTAATATTCATGAACTGGTGTTGACACTCGGCTTCCGGAAATTACGGCAGATTTTTTTTTGGAAAAAACGCCAGAAAATATTCTATACAAGTCTGGCCTTTTTTACTAGGAAGAAAAACCAGCATTTACTGGCTATCTTTCCGAAATTTCAGGTCTTTTTTCCAAAAGTTTTCTGGCGTTTTTTCCATTTTCAGAAATGAAAGAACATGTTTGGAAAAAATGCCAGAAACAATATTTCTGCCATATTTTCCTTTCCTAATAATGAAAAAACATTTGAAAACACGAAAAACCGCTAAAGTCTGTTTTACTCATTTTTCAGGAGAACCGTTTAAAGTTTTGGACAAACGGGTGAAATTACATGTGACTTTATTGACTCTAGTGATTTAAGCTGTTATGTTTTTTTTGGAATTGTAGCCACTTTTTTAGCAAAAATTACAAAAAAAAATTAATTAAAATCTCAATTTCGTCTAAAGTCGTTCTGGCTATCTTTCCGAAATTTCAGGTCTTTTTTCCAAAAAGTTTTCTGGCAGAAATGAAAGAGAACATGTTTGGAAAAAATGCCAGAAACAATATTTCTGACATATTTTCCTTTCCTAATAACGGAAAAACACTCGAAAACACTTTTTTGATCAGTAGTTGCAATTTAACAGTTATTGAAGTAATTATTTTCCAGTACCAGAAGAGAATGCTATTTTATGCGTCATATGTCAGTGCGTGCCACCAAATATTGTAATGCTGCCATGCAGACATATGAAAGTTTGCTCTGAGTGCAACATTAAACTGCAGGTTCAAGCAGTGGCTGATGGAGAAGAAAATTATAAATGTCCATTCTGCCGGGAAATCGTTGCAGACACTCTTCAAGTTTATGCTTAGTAATGAAACATAGTTTCAGATCTTATTGGAAAATGAAAAACAAAATAAATTTAATCAAGACAGAACATTTTATTTTTCAACTACAAAACGACGACGCGACTTAAAATGAGCACATTGTTCCTCATCTAGAGTCGATTAACTGTAGTCGTATAGCATTACGCTATACGATTCACCTTGCGGCAAGCTTTTGATGAACAGACAAGCAAATTGTTTGATTTATTCATGTAACTTATTCTTTTTCAGCACATCCCCGTCACCATTAATAATTAAAAGACCTTTGTTATCACGCGCTCCAAAAGGAACTGAACAGGTGCCTTAAAAGTTATGCATTTCTCCAAAATATTGTACAAACATCAGAAGGTTCTATGGCCCTCCTATCTAAAACAGGTACCTACATCTGCCGGTAAGAATAGTCCTGCCATCTGCTGAATGTACACTCCTGGCAGTCCGATTATCTCCGATTGCAATCTCTCTAATGCAAAACCAATTCGACTGCATGTCATCCTTCTGCATTCTCATTATCCCTTTGTGACATTCATCCACATATACATAACATATATGCGTAATTGCGAATTTTAATTATAATAACTCTAAAATGGAACATTCATAACGCATTTCAATAATTCGTACCTCTCATAAAAACCCCAGCAAAATAAATTCAATTTCGCGTTCAAAAACGAACAGGCAAAGCCACTTCCGACTTCCTGCGGCCACAATGATAAAGGGCTAACTAATACATTTCAACCGGAATCATCCATTTAACAGTCACGCTCAAACCATTGCCATTAAACAAAAAGCTGAATAAAATATGCGTTTTCTATCGAATCCAACTCTCAACGGTCGACGGATAATAATTAATCGAAATAATTATGATTACGGAAAATTTCGTTTTCACACTAAAGCCCATCTGTCGGAGTTGGAGTCGGAGCAGAGGGTCTCCATTTCCAATAATTTAAATTTTCATGGCCACCGCGCACATACTACGCTACCATACCACTTCCAACCGCCATATGCACGTAGCACGTAGCACATCCACCGTCCCCCTGTCAAAATATTGTTTTGGAGTAATTTTAGTGTTTTTGCTCTGGCTGAAATTGACAACAACTGTGTCGGCTTGTCGGAAGTAGGTGTAGGAAAGGGTTCATCGTCATCCACTCTATAGCTGTGTACGCTATCGACTTTCGCCAGCGGGGGTGAGTTGGCTCGTTGGTATAGATGAAACACTGACAGTTAACCGTGAATAGATATGACCGGAACCACGCATCAGGGATTTGCGTCGTATTGCTAGCTGCCCATAGATACCTACTCTCGTTATATTCGTAAATGTCCCCACTGGTTGGGTTTTGTATTGATAGCTCTTTGGCGGAGTAAATAAATTATCCACGCACATCTGTTTCAGTGTTCCTGTTCAGTGCCGAGAGAATATTGGAATCCAGAATTTTTATATAGAATTATTTTTGTGTGCGATCGTGGCAATTCGTCGATTGTTGAGTGCTTTTGAGTTCAGTTGTTGGCAATCGTTTGTAGTTCGCGCCTGCGGAGGAATTTAATAGAATTAAATATTTTCTGGTAATCAATTGTAAATTGATTTGGTGTATTCATTTGGAAATCTATTTAGATAATCGGATTAATAGCGATACAGAGTGCAGTGATATCAGATTTAGTTGCATTCGGCCAACCGCAAGAGGAAATAATGTAAATTTGTAAATTTAATGTGATTTTAAGTGAACCTATCTACATTTATGCAAATCGGAATAAGCGGACGAATTAATTTATATTGAGTGTTGAGTTGGTCTTTATGCGACCGGGAATGCAACCTTACTACAAACCGGATTAAATTAGACACATTTTATGCGAGGATACACGTCACAACTGCAACATTTAATCATCAAGCTTTCATATATCATAAAGCTGTCCGTGAAGTTCCTCAAAACTTAATCTGTAAAGGCAAGTCCATTGGTGACTGGCTTGGAAGTTGCATAACCTTTCAATCGAACGATCGACGCTGTCAAGCTGGGTGCATTCACTCAATAGTTGAGAATTCGCCGACTCCTGTCGTTACTTTTCATCACTATATGTCGGTTTGGAACTTTAAGACGCTAAACTATTGGGGTCTGATGATATCGGTGGTATGGACCTTACATTTAGGACTGACTCGAACTTAGTTACTGAAGATACAGCTTCAGATCCGATACGACTTCCAAGAAAACTGTGCTCAAAGAGAATAATAAGAGTAACACATACCTACAAGTTTTATAGGGTACTTCATATATGTGCTGATTGAGCCAAAGAAAGGTACTTCAAACTTCACATGCTAAAAAAGAACGCAAAGATGTCAGCCTCTTTCGAATCGGTGTTTCTTCCGAGGATCAAACTGAAGATCCCTCGCTCAGTAGTCTAGCACACGGGTCCGTTACCATCATAGACAAACCATACTGAGACCCCCAACTCACAATCCTCTTGCCGCTGGCAATTTAATTTTTTTTTTAAATTCGCCATTTTGTTTTCCTATCGGTGTTATGTCAAAAAAGAATCCGTGTGACATGCAAAAACATACAATAAATGCTGCCAACCGCGGCAACCGTGTTGAAATGTGAAAGAGTTCGGGAATTCCACATTTTTTTATTACTGAACGCCATTGGTTAGTTATTATAAATTGTTAAAAGGCGAATAATTTGATTTGTTTGGTTAGCAAAACTATCTAAGGTTGATGTTCTATATACTAGAAACATATTAGGACAAACATGGTTGTGCATTTTCCGCTTTTGGATATCATTAATTTCGATTTCGTGTGTAAATTTTTCTTAAATAATGAAGGAAATTTGCTCAAAATGTTTTTATATTTCCTCAGCTAATCTACATTGTTAATTTTTCATGAATATTTTAAGCAAATGTGCACTTATTCCTAAAAAAAATATTATCCACACGTAACGAACAATTTCAAATTAAACGGATAAAATTCTATGAACTCTGCCAGCAACTTTGCCCAAAGCGGAATTGTCTCATATTTACCTACTGGGAGTGTGTTGGTGAAAGAGAAACCATCCGAGATCGCCAAAAATTTCCGATCAAAAATTGTCTTCAAATCATGGGTAGATAAAGAAATTAATTCTTTTGGACTGTTAATAATAAATTGTTGAAAATTCAACGGTCTTTACATTTTCCCATGAAAAATCATACAAAAGTTCCTCAATACATTTTTGTTGGTAGCCTTCTGTCAAATAAGGCAAATAAACATATTTCCGCCTAAATAAAAATACAAATTTTACATTTTATTTGCTCAAACTGTACTTTGTCTCTTGTGGATCAATTTTCCACACGCTTTCAAATTGGATATTTCAATAAATTTAAAAGTTAGAAGAGAACAGGAGGACAACTGTAGCTTTTGAACATTTTAGCTAAAAATGTAGTAAAAACTCTGTTTTCGTACGTAAAAGTTTGGCATACAAAAAGAAAATCTCGTCATAAAAATGACTGCAAATTTACTAAATTTCTTTGTTGACTGTCAAATGTCATTTTGGGAATTAATTTAATCTTAGCTAGTATTTGTTTTACAAGAAAATGGATTTAAATATTCATTTTAAGCGAGCTCAGCGCTCATAAAATTGAACTTTGCTTTGGGATTTTTTCATGTTTTTCTGCTCAAAAAGAAAAATTGATTTTGCAAATTTGAGTTTTAACGCGTTCCTGTAGTTTTTTTTTTTTTTTTTGCATCTCGGTGAGTGAATTCTCTTGCATTGAGAGAAATTTGCCATTTAGCCAATGTTGGCACAAAAAGTGCGCGAACAGGACCCATATGTCAACTAACTACCTACACTGGATTTATTCCGACTGCAAGAACTGTCAGAAATTCTCGAAATTTGATCCCTTGCCGTGCAGTATAATCACTGAAATTATAGAATCATTTATATGTTCAGTCATATTAAAACTTGGATGACAGTTCACATGGTTCGGAATCTAACTTGTCATATATTTACATATTTTGTTCTTAAGTACGACAAAAGTTTGTGGCTATTGCTGGTATTAACACATATTTTTATAAAATCAAAGTTAGAATTATAAAGGTGTCGACACTATCTTGATGATAAGTTGACGTCTATGAAGTCAAAAATTAAGCGGCTGTTGAAGATTGGCACTGTGCGTCATGTTTTAGCCAAAAATGTCTTCCAAGTTCACCACCACCTCGCACAACACCCTTTCCTTTTTTTGCTCCGTATTCCGAGTCTGTTGACTTTGCGTTTTTTTGAATGTGTTCTGTCCCTTTCTCGTTTCATCGAAGCTAGGAATGACTTATTGTCACTTTTCCGATTCACCATACTTCGGAATAACTCCCCAAACTAGCCATATCAAGCTTCACTTGTGAACTAAGTTCACAAAAAGCCTATAACAAAAGCCTATTGAATTTTCTCACTATTGTTTATGAGATCTGAATCGGACTTGTAACTCAGTGCTACAAAAATGTGTTACATTTGCAAGAATGCACTTGTAGAACTGGTATTTTCTTGCAGTTTCTTATTGTGGGCCCAGGTTTTAGACCTTATTTCTAGAAAATACGAGAAATTCTGTCCAAATTCGGATGTTCACGAATTTGACAGAGAAAAGTATGGAAACAGACCCAGTGACACGTAAAAAATAAAATTTCTTTCTCCTCTGTACTTGTGTCACGTGGATGGGCCGCTTAAGCCAGACCGCATAATAGTCGCCATATTCTGCGAGGCGTTTGCATAACGATTCTTAAACTTTTTACATAACAAGTTCCACTCACATATTGATGGACTTTGTAACCTATGCTACTTCCAGAACAACCGTCAGTTTGTCCAAACTAATATCTCTCAATACAAGAATGTCCAACGGATAACCGCAATGCCCGCAGCACTGAACCTCATGTGTGCAACATTTTGGATAGCACTGAATGTTGCAGCGTCGCAGAATACCCTAATAACTCTCGATCAAGGACCACTAATGGGGGTAAGATGAGAAACCTTATACAAAGCCAGCTTCCCACCTAAAACCTTGTGTAGTTAAAGGTCTTTCCGGAATCATCACGCACTGCAGTATACACATTCCTGGGAATTCCGTACGCAGAGCCACCTGTTGGAGCCTTGAGATTCACTGTAAGTTAAGAGGATTACACAGATGCAATCGGGTATAATTCCACACCCCATAAAATAGTATCCCAGACCGCACAGAGGTTGGAACACTACCCTTTTGGCAAGTAGTGCGAAGCCCATATGCCCGCAGATGTCGAACAGCGTTTACGATGAAACCCCCGAAGGGACCCCAGCACGCGACCCAGAAACGAACGAGGACTGCTTGTACCTGAACATCTGGGTTCCAGAGGTGAGACCAGTTGCCATTATGAAAATGAAAATGAAAATAAAAATTATTGTGCATTTCGATTTAGGTTGGCTTACGCTTTGGTAGTCTACCAGTGCTGGCGATAATCACCGGCGAAGAAATGTCCTTCGATTGGTCGAGAAACCGTCCGTCTGGCCTGGACTTCTCGTCGGAAGGGGTGGTCGTAGTAACCATTCACTACAGAAGCAATATCTTCGGCTGGATAGGCTTGGACAACGAAGAGCTGCCTGGAAATTATGGCATTCACGACCAGGAATTGGCATTGCAATGGATCCAGCAGAACATCCAGCACTTTGGGGGCAACCCCAAGCAGGTGACTCTCCTCGGTCATGGCACCAGTGGTTTTGCATGCACCCTAATCCACATGATTAGTCCGAGGAGCAACAATTTGTTCAACCAGCTGATTCTAATGTCCGGAGCTGCAGTTAATTTGAATGTCGCCAACAACCAAATACCATCGAAGAGGGTCATCGAGAAATTGGGATGCCAGTTCGAGGCACTCAACCAAGTGGTGGTGAAGTGCCTCCGGTCGAAGAGTGCGAGTGACTTACAGAAGGCATTCGAGAGTGTTTATGCCCATGGAAACTACTCGTCGGTAATGGGACCGGTTGTGGATGGCTTCCGATCGAAAAGCGACCAATACGTCCCCATTGGGCTGATAGAGGCACTGGCTTTGGGCAACTACACGAAACGTCCTATCATCGTGGGGATTTGTTCGAATGAGGGTGCATTTATCCATGACTACTGGATCGATTTGGCTAAGGAGGGTTATGGCCCCTTAAGGGCTTACATTAATCACACGACCATTCCGTTGGTTTTGCGGGAGATACACTTTCCGTCTGCGGCCGATAAGAGTCATGTGCTAGACACCCTCAACTGGAAGTACTTCGGCCAGATTGGCACCCGTGCAAGTTATCTACTTAACGCGATGCAGCGTATGATATCCGAGGCGAAGTATGAGTCCTTCTTCTACCATGTGACAGAGACATTATCCCGACGGATGGCATTGAACTTGACAGGGGGCGTGAATTTGTATGCGTATGCATTTCAGATTTCCAACTCAATGGATATGCGTGGCAAAGTGAATTTGTTCGGTGGAGCGTCCCACTCCTCGGATTTGCCGTTCCTTCTGGGACCGAGTTTGTTCCAGCAGATCGCTAGGCGTAGATTTACCCCGTCTGAGGAGAAGATTTGCCGAAAGATGCGGACGGCGTTTGTGAACTTTGTGAAAACCGGAAACCCAACTCCCGGCAGGATATACGACGCATGGCTGTCCTACACCCCGGAGCGGAAGTTCATTCAAATCATTGGGGAGGCCGAAGCCGAGCCGTTGAAGAGCAACACACTAACCAGTCCGTTCGAAAGGAATCTCGCCGAGATAGAGAGTCTCTTGGACAGGAAATCAAACGCAGGGCTATCCAGGCCGAACAGGCATGAGTACAACCCCTATCAGCTGGGTGATCGTCCCAGCACGTTAGACAGCCGTCAGACAAAGGCCTCTTACCTCAACCAGCAGGACAACACATATTTCTACCACCTGAAGAAGGTGTACTCCTTCTGGAACATTCTCCTGCCAAACATGGCTCAGCCCAAGGTCTCAAATGCTGACACAAATGTCAGCACAGACGAGGCCACTAGCCAAAGAGTCCGCCTTATGGAGGCGTCTGCCGATGCGGTGCGGTACAAGCACGCGTTCTTTTTAATGCTGGGACTGGTGTGCGTGCTGTTGGCACTGTTGGGCATCTGTATATACCTGCTGCGTCGCCAACGGTCTGGGTTCTCGTCGGGATCATTATGACAAAACTTTTTTCTTCGCACGACCATCTTTGACCGCCAGCGCTGGCGGAAGGATGGTCGGCCGAAGAGTTCCATCAAAACCCCGACTCCAAAGTTGCCCCGAAGAAACTCTAATTGGCGAAGACAGTTGCAGCAACAGCAACAGCAGCAGCAGGAAATCCAAGAACATCCCAGTGGAGGCAAAGAGGTCGGAAACACTTCGTCGAGGCAACAAGTGGAGCGGCAAAAAAAGAAGTCCAGACGAGACCGAGACGTGGTGGATCCTGTGCCCGGCAAACACCACGAAGAGGTGGATATTAGAAACTGGCAGTACCAACTAACGTGTGATAGCTTTTAGGTTAAGGGCAGTGATGTAGATTATATACGGCTTTTTTTTTTTTGTTAAACAATAAATATTTTTTTATGCATTTTCTGTGAGACGGAAGTACGGTTCATTCATTTCGTGGTTTCAAGTTGGTAGTGCTGGCATTTGACACTTGTCAAACTCGGCTGTCATTTGAAGTCTCATAATATTACAGTGAGCTCCGTCTTAACGGACACCCCTCTTATGTGGACGATTCTCTTAAGCGGACAAGATGTAGTTTGATGGTTGGCTGTTATCATTTTGAGTTTTTGTTCCTCTTGAGTGGACGATTCTTTTAAGCGGACAGTGGAAAATGGACAGTTTTTTCACATTCATTAGGTAAAAACATTCTCTTAAGTGGACGATATGAGTAATTACATGAAGTTTTTTCTTTGCACATTCGTTGTTACCGCTTCTGTGCGAAATATCATTTCATACTCATCTAGGTAGGTATATATTTTTGTAAACGCAACCGAGCGCGTGCTCAACGGGTGTTGGTGCCGCTGTGTCGGTGCGCAGACAAGTTGTACAGTAAAATCGAGACTGCCTTGCGCTTCCTCTCTCACTCATTAGGTTATAAAAAGTGAATGCAACAGATTCTTTCTGATTAACCTGACCTACACACAGTGTTGCCGTTGGATTTTTAAGACTCCCGACGATTTGTAATAAAATGTTGTCGCTAAAATAAAATCTAGTGAATTCTAGCGTTTTTTAACTACCAAACCCTGGTACTACAAAGTTTGTATAATAACAGTAAGAAATCAATTAAAAGTGATGAACACGAGCTGCTATAATTACGATCTACCAGACGGCGTCATAAGTAAAATCGGAAAGCCAACAAAATCGCAACCTCATCCAACTTTAATTTGTAATTTTTTACTTTCTTCTTTTTCCAAAACGTTTTTTTTTCTTTACTTGAATTTGTTTTCTGTTATCTTGAATTTGTTGATTTTTTGTTTTTTTTTTTATTTATTTTATTCAATAATAATTATGTATGTATTTTTGGAACTTATACTTTCAGCTTGATATTTCAGCGAATTGTAGCAAATTCACAGCGTCTTTTTTTACTTCCCGTGGCTGTTCACTTAAGAGAGATTTTAGTGTAGTTGAATGTTTGCTATTTATGACAATGGATCGCTTAACAATTATTAACAATTCCAACAAGACGGGTCAACAAGCCACAAAACACGAACAATTATTTTCTTTATTGCGTGAGAAGTTTCCTGGTCTCGTAATTCCACGTTTTGGCGAGGTCAATTGGCCACTAAGATCACGCGATTTGACACCGCTAGATTCCGAAATGTGTTAAAAATTACCTCGAAAGAATCGCATGCTGCAAATATTCCCGAGGCGGCCATTTGAATGATATTGTATTTGACACTTAATGGCAAAGTCCAAACTTTATAATGAAATACAATTTTCATCAAAAATGTATCGCTGTGTGTGTTTTATATAGCTTTACTTTCGAAACCGAAAAATGAGTGACCCTATATTTGCGCATTATCCACGGGTGAGTCCTTGGGCTTAGCTCCTCAGCTCTATCTAACTTTTACCTAAGAAAAAGTGCGTATAGGTTTTTCCATCAGTCTTGATCTAGTTTTCTCGTGACTACTATAATAAAATAAATAATTTTACACTGCGCAGCATTTTATTTGTATACATATAAATCATTTTTGAAACCGATAAGACGCAAAGTAGAGCCAAACACTGGAATGGAAAACCTCATGAAACAAATCCTAAACAGGATTGGTTCCATGGAAAAATCGAATAAAACGATATTAGATAGAATATCGTTGTTAGAGAGAGACAGAACAGCAACAAAAAAGATGTGCCAAAAAGACAAACATGATGAATAGAATAAAAATTCTTGAATGGAATGCTAATGGCATCGAGAGTCGCAAGGACGAGATGAAAGTGGCTCTTGACTTACACCAGATAGATATGTCTCATTTCAGAGACACACTTTAAATTGATAACTAATTTTAAACTGCAATTATATCACTCCCCACATCCTCATAACTGTGCAAAAGGTGGGGCTGCAGTGTTAATAAAGAATACAATAAAACACCATATAGAAACAAAATTCCAATCATGTGCCATCCAAGGAATTTCCATAAGTGTAGAAACGAGTAGTGGGCAAATATCTGTTGCAGCAGTATACTGCTCTCCTAGCTATAGACTAAAGAAAACTGATTTTAAAAGTCTTTTCCGCATATTTCACAATCGATTAATCGCGGGAGGGGATTTTAATGCCAAGAATAAATATTGGGGATCTAGATTAACAAATACTAGAGGCAGAGAATTATATGAAACTATTAAAGAAGTCGGCGGCAAATATTACTCAACGGGGAAACCTACCTACTGGCCTACAGATAGGAACAAAACCCCAGATCTTGTAGACTTCTTTATATCCAAAAATATATCATCAAATAAAATAAATATAGAAGATGGCCCTGATCTTCAATCAGATCATTCCTCAATACTTCTTACACTTGGCGATAGAATAATAATAAAAGAACATAGCCCTAAACTAGTTAATAGACTGACTGATTGGAACCACTTTAGGCAGAAGTTGGAAGAATGTATCCAACTATCGTCAGCTATTCAAACAGAAGATCAACTAGAAGAAGCAGTGCAAATATTTACACTGGATATACAAAAAGCTGCATGGGCTGCAACTCCCCAAAGAACAAACAAGATTAAACAAAACTCTTATCCTCGTGAAATATGTGAAATTATTACAGAAAAGAGGAAAGCTAGAAAACGCTGGCAACAGACAAGGGCGCCAAGCGACAAAACCACACTGAACAATTTAAATAATAAGCTCAGAAAATCTATAAGAGAATTTAATAACGAGTCTTTAAAAACGTATCTTACCAGTCTTACAAATGATGCTAGTACCGACTACTCGCTCTGGAAGGCAACAAAGAAAATGAACAGGCCAACAGCTCACATTCCGCCAGTAAAAACCAGAGAAGGTAACTGGGCAAAAAGCATAGAAGAAAAAGCAAACATTTTTGCAGAGTACCTTGAGAACGTTTTCAAACCTTATGAAGATAAAGATTATCAAGGAAACGAAGAAACGTGCGAAGAAGACAGACCTATTCGGCCGGTAACAGCTAAAGAACTTGCCAAAGAAATCAAAGAAGGCATAAACATAAAAAAAGCCCCAGGGTTCGATTTAATCACAGGGGAAATTTTAAAACAATTTTCTCGAAAATGTTTAAAAAAAACTAGCGCAGATTATAAATGCTGCTTTAAATTAAGATATGTGCCAAGCATGTGGAAGGTACCGGAGGTAATAATGATACCAAAACCAGGTAAACCACCTAGCGAAGTAACCTCATATCGCCCAATATCGATACTACCAATGTTGTCCAAGCTATTCGAAAAAAATGCTGGCAAAACGTCTGCAAAAAATTATTGATGAAAAATCGCTACTTCCAAATCATCAATTTGGGTTTAGAAACAAGCACTCTACAATTGATCAGGTGCATAGAATCACAGATAAAATCGAAAAAGCATTTGAAGAGAAAAATGTGTGCTCTACAGTATTTCTTGATATAGCACAAGCTTTCGATAAAGTCTGGCACAAAGGACTGATACACAAACTACAAAAGCAACTGCCGAAGCAGTATTCAACCATTCTGGAGTCTTATATATCAGATCGATTCTTCAGAATTAAGCAAGATACAGAATGCTCAACATTAAGAGAGATTAAAGCTGGTGTACCGCAAGGCAGTGTGCTAGGTCCAGTTTTATACCTACTCTTCACTAGCGATTTGCCTGAAAGTGAAGAAACCACCATAGCTACTTTTGCAGATGACACAGCCGTCCTTGCTGTGGGAGCAAATGTTGAAATAGCAACAAAAAAGCTTCAGACGGCAATAAACAATATTTCAGAATGGACTGAGAAATGGCAGATTAGATTAAATGACCTTAAGTCAGTCCATATTAATTTTACGTATAAAAACGTACCACACATTCCAGTCTACATTAACAACAATGTAGTAGAATTTTCTAACACAGCTAAATATCTAGGCATGACTCTAGACGCTAAACTGCGTTGGAAAGCGCACGTTAAGAAAAAAAAAGATGAGTTGAACATGCGATACAGTAAAATGTATTGGCTTATTGGGAGATACTCATCCCTGTCCAACTACAATAAGTTATTGCTATACAAGCAAGTTCTAAAACCAGTATGGACCTACGGGCTCCAATTGTGGGCATGCACATGCCAAACAAACTTACAAAAAATTCAGGTTTTCCAAAATAAAGTACTAAGGAACATAGTTAATGCACCTTGGTACATACGCAACGCCGATCTGCATAGAGATCTAAATGTTGAAATGGTTGAAGATGAGGTTAAGAAGGTTGCTCGGAGGCATAGAAATCGGCTTCTCAACCACGTAAACACAGAAATAACAGAACTTTTAAATAATGACAATGTAATCAGGAGATTGAGACGGATAAAACCTCTTGATCTGTAAGATTTGGCTAGGGCTAAGAAATTAGGTATTGGTTTCAAACAAAACAAATTTAAAAATCCGACAAACGGCGGATTTATCTCTTTAAATTCATTGAATAATTCAAAAATAAATTGCTGATTAGTCGTACGACTAGGTGCAATCCTATTCGGGATGGCGAATGTCAGTCCCCCGGGAGTTTTTTTAGATGAGTTAAAGTCCATCACTATTGCAGAAGCATCCCTCGCGTATAGCTCTGCAATGTCTTTCGATGATTTTTTACTTCCAGCGAATTCCCAACACAAAAAAAAAAAAAAAATTTTTGAAATTAAAAGTTTTGAATTCATTTTAAATAAAAGAAACACATTTCAGATTAACAAGAAACAGAGAAACAAAAAAAAAAAACATAAAAAATTAACGAACTATTTTAGTAGTAGTTTATATCAGGGCTGTATTTTGTTACTTTAAGCAAAATGCAGGCTGAACTGGAATCATCTGATAAACGGTTTCCAAGCGAATCTATAATGTTATTCATTTCTGAAAATAAGGATTCGCACGCAAACGTAGACGAATATATTGTCAATACAGTACGCCAAATTTTGCAAGCAGCTATATGTGTCGGGAATTGAATTCCAAGTTTCCATTAATTTGGAATTGGCATTTTTCGTCGTATTGCCTTACAGCCTCTCTAGCTCGATTGATTCCATCGCATATGAAATGCGCTAACCCCGGAGAACGCCAAAAGGAGAATTTAAAAAAAATTTCAGAATTTGGTAATAAGATCGAATGAGAGGCAAAAAAGAAAAAAACTTAAATCGGTGTAGACAGCTGATGCTGTCGCTCAAAGGTGCAATCAGATTTCTCAATCAGTGACGTGCCATGGGTTCGCCATCGCTGACCTAACCTACTAACCTACCTAAGTGCAATGACTACTACGTTTTATATGTATGGCAACAGTTTCTGAGATAATCAAGTCGGACAAACAGCTATTGCATACCCGCTTTTGTTTTTTTTTAAGTTTCGAAGATTTAGCTGAGTTCAAAAGTTTCTGCCTTTTTCTTAGTTTTGCTAGTCGATCGCCTCAATGGTTTCAGTTCCGTTTCCACACATTCTAGTAATATTGAATCTGGCAGATAAAATGTCAAATTTGACTGCAAAAATAACAGACCCACTTTTGTGTCTTAAATGAGAATGCAAACTCATGCATAGCTTGTGCTTAGTATGAACAGGCAATTCTGGCGACCAGTTAGTAAAAACAGTGATTCAATTATATCATCCATCACTTCAGACATTATAGGTCACACACAGCGCTTTTTATTTCCTCCATAGAATAATGGACTCACTCAAGCGAGACGGCATGACTACTGGTACCATAACAACGGCTGGAAAATACTCAATCTCAGGTTTACTGTGTCACAATCACAACGTAACGTAACCTAGAAAGCGGCATTTGTTTTTGTAAAAATAAACACCTTTGGAGCGTGCTTTTCCAATCGAGTCAAATACCCATACCCTATTCCTAGGACGACGAAACTTAATTGAAATGATTTCTTTTATCGCCATCGGCGTTCTATGATTAAGAATAGTTTCAGCTCGTCAGTTGAATATCCTCATTTCCCAAGACGACACACACACGAACACTTGGTTTACTTATAGAGCTAGTATAATAACGTTTCAGGGTCACCAAAGCCGTGCTCGGAGGCGAAACTGAACTCCCTCGAGATAATTATTTGCAAAAGCAGATTACAAAACGTGCTGTGCAAAGAAGGTGACACTCAACATGATGTGCGGGCCACGAGGGTTTCTCTGTGTGAGTGTGTATGAGTAGGTGATACGATATAAGTTCATTTTGAGGAACTAATTGCTTCTGCTAAACGTATCATGCGAATAATTAGTACCCCAATCGCATGCCATAATACACAACACACAGGAGATGAAATCAAAAGGAGTAAATGTGTATGCGTGTGATGACTGTGCGGATATGTCGACGTTCACCTCTGTAGATAGGTGCGAGCTTGAACCTCAAAGCACCTACCATATATAGCTAACCAGAAAAGAAAAGGGAAATCTAATTTAACCGGTGTGCCTGCACTGACTCCTTGAAGATGAATGGGGTAGATTCTCATAGATCCTTCTCACTCACGTTAAAATTCCAGCAATACGTGATGCCGAGGCATTCGCTCTTTAAGTCGGCGTCAAGCTCAAGAATGTGAAGGGGAGAGACGACCGAGGAGCGGTTGTGCAGATGTGCACCGGGCCAAGAGATTTTATAATAGATTCGATTTCTTGGGAAATTACACAGCGATACAATTTTAATTCAATCGCCTCCTCCTCTCCCCCACAATCGATCCGATCGATATGTATACACGAAGGGGTGCTGTTGGGTTTAAGCTGCATCCACCAGATAAAATTCGCATTCACATTTTGCGGATGGGGTGGCTGTGTTGTGCCTCACTTCGTTATTAGTTTCCCAATATCCAAATGCGAGCAAAAAGTCAGTTTTTATCTCTTCCCATTCGATTCGTTCGAGTTTTTTTGTTTTCTTTTTTACGTTGCAGAGGATGCATACAGGATTCGCTTTGAGCGATAGTAGTATATGAAGAGATTGAGTAATTGAAAGGCAAAGCTTTTCTTGTTGGGTTCAACGATCAAGCTGTATCGGGTATTTTTTTTTTTTTTGTTTCCTTTACAGCTCTTCCTCTCTCTGTGTTTATGGAAATGAATGCAAGAGTATTTTTTTGCATTCCATATGTATGCATCTGGCGAGATACCACACAGGATAAGACGACTAGAAGGATGTTTAATTTATCGTGGATGGAATGGCATGGCTTATAGATCTACTTTGGCACAGGCAAGTGGCGTGGGTGCGGATGGAAAAGGAGCTCGCTTTTTGAAAAGGAATTACGTGTCAATAGCAATTAGGTGGAGGAAAAGAAAGATTTCATTTGATTATTGCTTCGGGCGGCGACTGGAGGAGAGCGGCAGTTGGTAGTTAATTACGGACTGATTGATGGCGCAGTGCATCAAAGTTGATTAAGCAAGACGAATAATTATCCAATTTGCGGTTGGACGAGCAATTGAGGACATAATTTAAAACAGATGTTTGGTATTCATAGAAATTTAAAGAGCTTAAGCTTTGAAATCTGACCTAAGCTAACACTCCTGAGCTGACAGTACAATTTGCTTTGAAAAAGAGAAAGCGGAGAATGCCGTGAGAATGGCAATAAAGAATGGACAATGGATGGCACTAAGCTGATGTTGGAGATTGGGGTTCTCCTTGGTTCCTCATTCTCCGTTCCAATCGGTGGCTTTGTGTTTATCAGATCACTCAATTGCATGAATAAAGGAAATGTAAGATTACCACATTTGCTTTTCATTTTTTAACGTTCTCCTTGTTTGTACATAACAAGAGTATAAGTGCTTTTCATTTTCTCATACCTTGCGCAGCTACATGAAAATACGTATACATAACTATTTATTTATCACACCAATTGACGTACGTTCAAGTATCAAGTATACAGTCTAGTAAGTCTGAAAGAAGTGACAGGTGACAGCTGCCTGACTTGATGTGTCGCAGTTTTGATTGGCCTAGATCGGTCACATGAACAGATTTTCAGTTGACGTTAATGGGGAGCTAGCTGACGAATCTAGTCAAGAAATTCATAACTAAAGCTAAGTACGCTGGTCGAGCTAAACTAAATTTTATCAGCTCTCCAACTTTTCTCTCCAAACATTAGCTAAAATCCTAGCTTAATTTTGACATAGAGCACGCGGTGAATAAGTGTCACTGAAAACAACTGTTATTTGAAAATAACTTACTTCAAAAATGGAACTCCCTTTGATTTTAACCTTTTTCCATTCTAGGTACTCTTCCTCGAAGTATTTATTAAAAAAAAATTTAAATTTAAAAACGCAACAGAACACACGGTCTGTCTAAATCTAGCTTGAGAAAATGTGCTGCTCCATTAAGTGGACACGCTAAACTTTGACAGATATATGAAGTACCTTCTGAAACAAAAGTTTGATTTTTAAGCTCGAGCTGCGTACCACTCGTTTAAAGGGATTCGCTTTAATTTAGCTCAGCTAAATTTTGGAGAGAATTTTGTATGAGAGCTAAAATTTAGCTCGAGCAGCGTACTTAGCTTAAGTACTAAGTTATCAGTTCGTATATATGGCTGTGTGACGCATCCGACCAAGGACCAATCTAGTTAATCAATCGACTTAAAATAACTAGATTTTTGAATGTGCCGAAAATAACATACCGACAAACTGTCAATTTTTACTAGAGAAACAATAAATAATGCAAATGTCCTCCATAATGGTCAACTAAACCAACTTTCCATGAGACTGATCTAGGTATAGGCCAACCTAAACTGAGACACATCGCAAGTCAGCCAGTTGTCAGACTACCTAACGAAACAAGTTTCTTGAACGTCTCCAATTTTTATTGAATTACGGAATATGTTTTTACTTTTGATATCTTAATCTGCATTGTCAAATCAAAATTTTTTTTGGCCTAAAATCTGGGAAATCGCACATTTCTATTACATCTATAACTATAACTATAATCGTTTAACAAAATAATCAACAAGTGTGGGAACGCTTTTAGGTAGACCAAATAATAATTTGATAAAATTGACGCAATATGCTTGTCATAATAAAAATACACTAACCCAAACGAAATGCCCGATAGATGAACAGCGAGATGTCAAAATTCATATCCGAAAAATTGACATATAACCCAAATGGTAAATTATCTACAAATTTGTGCAGAGTTTGACAATTATTGTGATGTGTCGCTGGTAATATAATGGCAATTTCTAGTACATACTAACATTTTCAATGATTTTTACGAATGGGAAAATGCTCTGCCCTCTTTATAGTGCTCCGAGCAAAAACGAATTTTGACCACTGCGCCAAATTCGACCAACAATTTTAAATGCTTATACCAAATACAACGATCCGAATGTGTATTTATCTCATTCTCGAATCATAGCCGCCTCCATCGTGCATACTGACCTTAACTCAAAACACACATACATACAATTGTGGAAATAAAACGGTAACAATAACAACACACAAATGAGTGCGAATATCAATCAATTATAAAAGTGACAAAGTCTATCATATTTTCCTACTCCGCTCTATTTCAGCTCTTTCGCTTTACCGTTAATTTTTTGTTGCACAGTAATTTTTCATAACGCATTTGTTATGTTGGTTCATTTAGTTCACTGTGCACTGTGCTCGATGCAATAATGCCAGTTCCTAGATCCTCTGATTCTTTCAAAGCAGACGCGAATTCGAAGCCTTTGACACAAACTAGTGTCGATGACCACAAAGCGAATAAAAACTGTTCCTCCGAGGAGGCTCTACCTATAGAGCCTACGACGTCTAAAAACGCAGCCAGTGCTGCTGCTGGACATTGTTCCACAAAATTCGCGGATGTTCCCCCATCTAAACCATCGAAAAAGGAATGCACTGTCAAGTTGTGTTATTTTGACTTCGACACGGACTCAAATTCGGACAATTCAGACTGTGGGATGAACTTATTCGATTCCGACTCAGGCTGGGACTCATATTCGGGCGGCAATGTTGAAATGTGCTCCATGAATTTCCCAATGAAGAAGATTTCTGCTAAAAAAACAACAAAGAACGAGAACTGTGTTGGGACTTGCGGAAGGCTGCCAAGTAAAACGACCAAGAAGGAGAACCACTGAGTGATAAAAATGTTTGTTTTGTGTGTAAACTTATTAATTAATTATTTCAATTTTATGTTTGTAACAGATTAAAGTTTTATATTCCAATGTATGGAGTTGATGTGGTTTGTTGTGGAGCTTAGTACTACTTGCTGTTTGAGAATGTGATTCCTGCGTTCGACTCTTTGATTTGGCATAGGGAGCTAATGGCAAAGAAAAGGAAAATATTATTTAAGAGGAGGTTGTGATTGTGACTCCTCAGAAAAGCCCCGAAGTTGAAGAAGAAACTTAATTTTAATGTAAATAACGACGGTCCTACTTTGTGTCATTTAATTACAAAAATGACTCAGTCACGCATTGGCTGATGCAAGTCTTACGGCATCCATTCGTAGTTGTTTTTAATTTCGATAAGGATCGCTGAGCCTTTCAGTTGCAACGACGAGAACTCACGTATGATGAAAAGCACGTAAGTAATGACATCAAATGAGCGAAATGGGCGTACACAGCCTCCACACGGCTTATCGTTTTATATTACAAACATGAAAATGTAAAAGTTTGCTTGCCTTGGAAACTGGATTCTCTTCCGTGTGTACACCCAGAGGTGGCTCTGTTACCGAGGACTTACGACACATTATTCACCACAATTAACTGAAGTTTAAAAATGCCTGCAGGCTGTTTTATAATTCAACAGGTCCATGGTTCGGCGATGTTTTCGCAAAGTATAACAAATTCATGAAAAACACATGACGCCCTTCCCGCAATAGGTCTCGACCATTTTTCACCATGTTTTGATGAATTTTCGAAATATTTTCCTTGTATTTCTAGATTCTCACTACAGGAATCTCTTTGTAGAATAACAATTTGTGCAGCTGCATCCTCTTTTCCATTGTCCATCCTAATTAAAACACCACCACTCAACTCCCAGCAAGTAAACATTCATTCAAACTTGGCCTCCAGTAACGAAACTAAAGTGCACAAAAAAAAGACCACCCCTTCCTAATATATCGATTTGAAGGATATACACATAGTCCAAGTAGATTGGAACATCCTGACCCGATAGCCACCCCTTTCGCCGGCAACGTATACACTACTTGTTCAGATGGCACAGTTTTGTTACACTTCATTAACTTAATGGAATCTCGTATGATTCCCATTGCATCTAAGGGAGCGCAGTATCAATCTCTCTATGCCCGGATAGGGATAGCAATTTTTTATTTAGCTTCGTTGGTTTTTTTTGGGACATCGAAAAACTTTTCAATTTCACCTCTGACCCACGTTTATATATACCAACACCATACCCCGTCTGCACTTTCATCGGAAAATTGATCTGCATTCGATGCTTTAAGGGAAATAGGTTCTCCTCCGTCCATATCAGGATGAGAGGAGCACCAGTGGAGTTTTGCAATAATTCCCGAGATAGCTAAGAGGATAATGCGAAAAGTTTTGCGTGTGACAATTTGGCTTTATTTTTGGACGAGGAAATTGCTCTTTTCGACAACGGAATCATGGGAAAAAATGGATAAAACTCGACAGAAAAAGAATAAAAGCACTGCAGCATTGATGGCTCAACGGTTGAAGAGCATCAGTAGCAGCAGAATCACCAAGAGAGGAAGTAATTTTCTTTTGGCGAATATCTCTTGCACATCCGCCGTCGTCGCATCAGATATGCAACAGGCGGAAAGTTTTAATGCCCATACCCTCATAAGTTGCAGACGCTGTTATGCAAAAAAAAAGATGAGACGAAGACGATCAGGGTGGAGACTGGAGAGTGTCATTAGGGAGCGCGGGGTGAGATTTTGTTGATGGGAGTTTCATTCCTCTGTATATTACACGTAATCATCATTATTATCGAAAAGAAATCTAAATATTACACGAAGGATACTTTCAAGAGGACGCAGTCAATGGTTTCAGATGAGAGTTTCTCAACGTGATTTTGAGGAATTTTGAGGTGGAGGCACTGTCGGTATTTGTTTTCCAAATAAAATAAGGAAATCTCCAATCAATAAAATCCAAAAACCATCCTTTCATCATGCGCATATATTTACTAAAAACCAATTCCAAAAATAAATAAAATAAAAAACAAGAGCACAAATAAAACTAAACTACAACCAATCACCTACTTCTTCTTTGCTTGCTTTCCTGGCCTAGCTAACGACGCGATCGACTTTCGTCTCGATAGAGATTTATTGGCCAACTTAGTCTTTTTTTTAGCCTTCTGAGTTTTCTTCGGCAAATCCTCGGGCTCACTAATTTCCTCAAACTCATCCGCCTCCTCCTGATTATTCTCTTCTTCGGAGACTGTTTCGTCGCCCGAACCATCTGATCCGCTTTCCACGTCTTTCATCTGCATTATCACTGGCTTTGATTCAAACTCCTCTTCTTCGTCCTCTTCCTCTTCCTCCTCGTCTCCAGTTTCATCATCGTGAACATTATCAACTGTCACTGGCAGTTTTCTAGCCGGGGTCTTCTTTTTCGTTTTCTCCTCAGAAGGCGCAATCGGTTCTGTGTTCTTTTTGGAGACGACCTTCTTCTTCGGTGGTTCCGCATCATCATCCTTTCGTCTCGATAGAGATTTATTGGCCGACTTAGTCTTTTTTTTAGCCTTCTGAGTTTTCTTCGGCAAATCCTCGGGCTCACTAATTTCCTCAAATTCATCCGCCTCCTCCTGTTTATTCTCTTCTTCGGAGACTGTTTCGTCGCCCGAACCATCTGATCCGCTTTCCACGCCTTTCATCTGCATTATCACTGGCTTTGATTCAAACTCCTCTTCTTCATCCTCTTCCTCTTCCTCCTCGTCTGCAGTTTCATCATCGCGAACATTATCAACTGTCACTGGCACTTTTTTAGGCGGGGTCTTCTTTTTCGTTTTCTCCTCAGAAGGCGCAATCAGTTCTGTGTTCTTTTTGGAGACGACCTTCTTGTTCGGTGGCTCCGCATCATCATCCTTAGTATTCAATTTTTTTTTCGTCGCTGCAGGCTTTTTCACTGAGGTTTCCTTCTTAGCCGTTTTCTCTTGAACAGCCTTTTTTGCTGCAGGAATCTTTTTCGCAGCAGACTCATCTTTTATCACTTTCCTCCCACCATCAGCTTTTTCTGTTTTTTTGGCAACAGTTTTCTTCTTTTTGCCATCTGCTTCTGGTGCGCTTTTCTCATCGCCCTTTTTCGATTTGTTTACTTTGAGCTTCAGCTTTCCATCGGCGCCCTTTTTCTCGTTCTCCTTCTTCTCCTTCGCCTTTGGCTTTGGTTCCTGTTTTTTCGACAGTTTAAAAGAACCGGATAGTCCTTTGCCCTTTGTTTGAATGAGTTTACCGCTGTCCAGGCTCTTTTTAATGTAGACTTTGATAAATGAAGCGGCCTTCTCTATATCGATGTTGTAAGTGACGCTAATGAATTTCTTTATCGCCAACAGAGAAGATCCCGTACGATCGTTCAGCGCAATTAATGCGTTATCAACCATAACTTGAGTTTTTGGCCTTGATGCCGTTGCTTTAGAAGCAGAATTTGAGATATCACCTAAATCCGACATAGCAATTGTTTAAACGGAACTAGATAAACAACAAACAGGAAAATAAATGTTTTCTGATACACTAAACAGCAAGTTGATCTGTACAATTTTATATCGAAAGAGTGAAGAACTCTTCTGACAATGGGTGTGTTCAACACACTACCTTACTAAGTCTGACAGATAGTTGGATGTGGGCGCATTCAAAAGTCTAGTCCTAAGTTGGGTGCATTTTGCGGAAATCTTAGTAGACTTAGTAAAACTAGTTGACAGATCTTTGTAAACTAAGATTTTCGCTGAACGCAAAAATTATGTTGGTCGTCACCTTTTAATAAGTCAGGTGTACAATCGAAATGTTAAATTCAGTCAACGAATTTTTGACTATATTCCTCCATATACTCCAACTGAAAAAAAAAACTATTCACGTCAGGAATATAGGCCAATACAAACTCAGGGGGCATGATCAAAGTTCTAGTTTAGTTCTAGGCTGACGTGACAGCACTGTCATATCATAAACAATGTCATTGGTACGTTCCGAAAGTAACTAAATGCACAGTTAGTGTCAAATCAATTTAAAATAGGCCGTAGTTGACAAACGAAGTAAAGGCATTTGAAAATCTAGTCCGGACAAATTTGGTTGACGTCACCAAACAAATCACGTCAGCCTACTGTCGGATACAGTAAACTACATTTTTAAACGTCCCCTTTGTCTGAGTTTTTATTGGCTTAGATTGATCACGTGAACACTTTTCAGTTGACGTTTATATAGATCGATAACAGGCAAATGTACTAGAAAATTTTCCCGAATAAGAAGTCATTTGGCATTTCAAACTCGGCTGACTTTTCGATTGTAGGCCTGATGCAGCTGTCAATATATTTTTTGCTTTAAATGTTAAGGCAACAAGTCTTTAAATGTGCCCATTGCTGAGAGGTATAAAAATAGTGACAGAACTGACAACCGTTTACCGTAAGTCAAGGAAAACTCGCCATAGTAAAGAACGACCGAAAATGGATTAAAAAAGATGAGACATTATTAATATGAACAGCTGAATTGTCACTGCAAAGAAAAAAGTTGCATTTCGTCGAAAAAGTTTCTTTTCTGTTCAACAATAGGTATTAAATTTGTATGTATGTCATCTATTATTGCTACATCTACGTAACTAATATTGATAGAGTTTACATCTTTCGCGTAGACGTCGCTTTTTATGTTAAAGATGCTACAGAATGGTATTGCGTTTCTTGGCTAATCCGCTGTAAATCAGTGGCGTTTCTGTTATTTTGCAACATACCTTCACGTAGGTATGTTGCAAAAATTGGCTACTGACAGGCCATGTATAATAATCCAATGTTGACACTAACACTTTCAATGGTTATCCCCCTCTTACGCAACACATGGTGAACTGAGCGTTTTTTCACCACAAAAACACCTAGATGGCGGGTAAATAAGCCACTGAGTTTCAAGTTTAACCAGTATAACCAGCTTGCGGCAGCCATTCCCCATGTTTACACTTAAATATTTACTTAATCCGAGCTGCAGTCAGCCTTTTCCTCTCTTCCTAAGTATAGGTATACGATACCAAATAAAATACATAGGCAAACAATAGCTTTCTCCTAATCAATTGCTGCTCCCCGCTATGGGGATAACAAAATCAATCAATAAAGCCAACAATATGGCCGCTGATGCGTGTTTTGAAAATCAAAAATAACATGGACAAATTACATAAGAGGTGAAGAGGAAGAATGAAATCTTCGCCTGAAATCGCTGCCATATAGCTCCGGGTAACGAACCAGGTCAAACCGTCAAACGCTGCAATTAGTTTAACATTTTTGACGAAGACAAAACATGTACTACAAGCACCCGCCAGTGGTATTGCTAAACACACCAACCAACTACTTTACCACACACGTAGTTGGAAAATAAAAACATTTTTCGCTAATTGCACTTATTTACTGCACACAAACGAGGGGTAGGGGCATGCTTTAAAGGGCTTATGCGCTATACCATTAATTTTTCACACTCACTTGCCATGAAATGTTGGCGATGAGATAACGACGATGATGGTGGTGTCGGTGGTGGTAGGTGGTGATGAGAAATCTGTTTAATTGTGGCAGACAATCACACACAATCCTTCATAACTATTACCATACATTTTCATGCACCTAAGCGTCGTCGTCCCTTGACTTATATGCACAATAACAACTCAAGGTAATCCTTGACGTTTCAAGTCCCCCATTTCGCCACTCAACTGACAATTTTGTAAGCTGCGAAATAAATTTCTCTTAGCGGTGTGTTTGTTTTGTATACAACTTTTCTATTGCATATACAATGTGCACCATGAGAGTGGAGACTTGTGTGAGCGGGACTATAAGTATGCATTGCGTATGTGTGTATATGCGCGAGAGTATGTTAACTCGCTCATTAAATGAAATAATTAGGAGACGTGTCTACGCACTTGAACACAAAGTTACGCCGTACGTCAACGGCCCCTGGGACGAGAATCATGTTGAACAATATGGATTCCGCATATCTAGCTGAAGCGAGGTTGCAGATCCTTTTACACAGGTTCAAGGCAAGGTAATTTAAATTTAAAAAAAAAACTAAAACTAAACCGTTGGTAAAAAATAAATCTAACCGTTGGTAAAAAAAGCCAAGTTGGAACTCAATACAATTTCACACATGGAAGGGTGCAGTTCCGGTCGTCCACTAGATCTATTCCTTGAGAATGAACCCGCATTGTGCACTGTGCAGAAGCTCTTGGACCTTGTGTCAATCGCATTGAAAAAAGATAGCGTGTTCATTTTTTCCGACAGAAAAATCTATAGCGCTGAATTCTCTCTTCCAATAAGCACCTAATTACATTAGAGTGCTTCCATTTCCACTTTGAACAGGACTATCTAAAAACGGTACAAAACTGTTCTAAGAAACACGTCAAAAACACTCAAAAAAGTTGTCGAACAACTCGTCAACATGCCTTAATATTCGACACAAAAGCTGCCCACCAAAACGCTACAAAAAAACACGTCAAAAACCCATCCGAAAAACAACTCAAGGACGCGTCAAAAATACGTGCCACAAAGACACCTAAAAAACGTTCAAAATCGCCTCGAAAATGCTTCAAAAGTTATTCAAAAAACCCACTGAATAATAACAATAAACGCCCATATAAACGACCCAACAAAATGCCAACCACAATGCAATGAATGATCGGACGAAGATCTGTCAGATCTTCCAAGCACCGAATATATTTCCGAAGCTATTACCAATCTGTGCATACTATTCTTAAAATTAAAATTTTGCATTGCAAAAATCACACATCGATTCCTAAATACCTACTTTGCAGCAGGATTGTCATTTAACGTTAACATTTATAAACGCTTTTGGATCATCAACGCACACTTAGTGGAATCCGTCATGTCTCTTGGTTTGAGGGATCCGTATTCAATGGAAGGCTCAATACCATAAAATCCGTTGCACATATTTTTTTTTTTGCAAAATAGCTAATAAGCAAAATGTTTTGTGATTGAATTGTCATGTCATCGCCGTTTTAAAGATTCCGTCTATATGAATGTGCTTCATCTAAATCTGGCACCGGATCCCACGCAGAAAAAAAAAACAATACCCATCACATCCGGTATAATGAGTTGCTTATGGGTGACTTCCCATAATAGTGTGCAACTTTGGGAATGTACAAAACTTTAGTTAAGTAAGTATGACAGTTGACTAATGTAGTTTTTATTGTCCTAGATTAGTCAAGTGAACAGTGTTGTTCAGTTGTAGTTTATGGAGGAGTAGCCAACATATCTGGTGCATGTGCTTGACGTAGTAAAAGTGACGTTTCCGACCAATTTTGTTTTCAAATTTAGGTAACATCTAATCAGTGTAAATCTCTTCAGCTGAAGACGACTAGTAGATACCTGAATTTGCCTTTTGATATCCATTTGTCAATTGTTGCCGCAACGGACACGACGATGATTGGTTGGTGCGTAAATCTAATCAACACAATGTTATAAAATATTTGACACTTGCTGGCTTAAAAGTTAGTGTGAATGTTTCGACTAATGCATGGAACATAATTTTATTGCTAGAAATACACTTACAGCAGTTTATATTTTATCATCGTGATAACTGTCAAAGTTGCGAAGTTTGTCTTGCGGCTATTTTGACACAAGCCGTATAAACACTTTAGATATTTTTTAAACAGGGTTATTTCCTTATATTTTGAGTAACACGAACAATTTTTGGCAGCTTACGAGCTCAAAAACATGAACTTGTCAGCACTGGCTGAATCAATTTGAATCAGCATCAACGGCAGTAGATGGAAATATTAATTTTTTTTTTAATAGAAATAAATATGTCGGCTTTATATGAAACAACAACTTTAGCTTGCAAAACAAAATTTAATGAGTTATTAATAATTGCCTCAGGGCTGAAAAATGAGTTGTGTGGACTGTAAGCAAATCTTAGTTCCAGTGGTATTTTTTCGGGCTCAATTGTATTTTTTTATTTTCGTAAACGATATCTTTGTTTTCGTACAAAATTTCGAATGATTTCGAGATGCTTATTAATTTTATGTAATATCACGCTGTCCGTCAGCTCCTGATGCCTACAGCTAGGCGCATTTGTTTCAAACTTCGTTTTGAGAGTTTGTGGGCTTAAATTTTGCAACCATTTTTTATTTTGCACGGCGATTTCAAAATTTGGATTTTTCTCGAAAACAATAGATGCGATATGCGAAAAAAATATGGCCAACTCAATGCAATTCAATTCAATATGTTACATTAGTTTTCTAAATGCTATCTACATAAAAACGGGTACAACAGTTTCATCCAAAATGCATGAGCAATTTAAATGTTTAAAATTATTTCGTCTCTTATTTTCCACACGAATTTAACAATAACAATAGGTAGGTACTTTAAGCACCTTTCGAACACCAAATTTTCGGTTTTGATAAAAATGTTTGTGTGCTCAACAATACGTTGCACTTATTCAATTTTTAGCTTAACAGTTGAAGTATAGTGTTATTTATCAAACCAATTAAGTCCTCCCACTTAATTATAATAATAAACTTTCATGATCATTATTGAATTTCAATTACTTTAAAAACATTTCCGAAAGGATTAAGAATTTCACTCAAAAATCTGATGAGATGCAAAATTTACAAAGATATTTACTCGTTTATCGCTATCATTAGTCGTGTTTTTTTGAGCTTCGAACTCAGCAAAGCAAAGTAAAGTAGGATTTTACACGCGATTACAACAACTTCAACCGAGTCTCGAAGTGTCAAGTAGAGCGTAGTTGTTGTACTTGCACGATGAAAATCCTACTTTACTTTGCTTTGCTCAGAATGAAGCACAAAAAAACACGCATATTATACAGAGAACCTGTAAAACATTCTAACCGAAACTTCAGAATATTGGATAAAAGCACTAATACATACACATATAAAAAAAAGGTGTAGCATTTCATAGGAATGAAATAAATTTAACAAAAGACAACTTCTGCTTGCTATTGTGACTCAATTTTGTTGTTCAGAGAGGCGAGCTTCAACCTTCAAGTTGTCGTTGATGTGAACCATATGAACAAAAATTGTTATAATTTGCAATGAGAAATTTGAGAAAGTGATTTGTGTAACTTTTAGTTGTTAATACAACCCTACCGCTATTCGACTGCCCTAATAAATGAACCATATGCATGTACATAGCGTGGCAAGCCCTAATTTGATTTGACGGATGCCACTTTAGATTTGACCTACGTGGTTTTCGAATTTTTGGTATTTCACATTTTGAGCTTAAATTTCAGATTTCTGCTGCCAAATCAAACATTTAATCCGAATTGTATTGGTTCTCGTGTGTATTAAGTTGGTCACTAAAAAACACTTTTTGTTTACTTGCACTGTTATAAATAATAATTGTAATTGAAACTGTTTTCCATACCCGTAATTGTTATAAGTGAAAATAAATCATGTACATAACATTCAAATCTGCGAAAATGTTGAGATTTTTGAAAAGTCCCCCGGATCGGTTACTCCAATCTAACTATTTCCTAACTTAAAGTCAAATTAAATGCTTTATTTCTTATAATTTAGACCAAGAGTTTATTTTTTTCAAGAGTCGTATTTAAAATGTTTTATTGCTAACGGCCAATAAGAATAAAGAAAAATTCAAAATAAAAAAATACTATTTGAGTGTAACTTTTTCGGGGCGATTGTATTGTGTATTTTTTCAAAGTCCATTGTAACTTAAAAGTTACGATCGTAACACATTTGTCAACTCTGAATGGCCAGCATTCTATACTGGAATGGAATATTGGAAAGAGAGCGATTCTCTAACAATTTCCATTGGGAAACTATTTTATAGTGATGCCAAATCGATGCAAGAAATCCAACTCCCCTGCATTTTTAAACAAACATTTTTCCAAAAGAAAACGGTTAACGATGTAGGTATTTATGACAACTGATGCTCGCAATAGCAGCGGAATAGAAATAAATATTCATGAATAAATTAAGTGGCGGCTGTAAGAGCTAAGAGAGGATACCATTTTTTGGCAGCTTCCTTCTTATGGGCTTTTAGTACTAACAAATTTAAATTAAACATAATGAATTTATCGGCTTTTCTATTATTAACAGGAATGAGCCACAGGCAGTTATTATTCTAATGGTTGCGGCCGGCGATGGTGTTTACAATTCTAATCGCTTGCTGGCCGGCCGATGATGCAACAGCAATAACAACACCATAGACAAGTGCTGGACGAGAGCATTGGAGCTTGGACCGCAGTTGTCAATTCGATTCATGTCGTTTTTCTACGTTAGTGGAAGGATGTGCATTGGACAATGATGGCCGGCAGTTGGCCAAGTGCAATTTCCGCATTTAAGTATTTGTTTGTTCGCAATTGGAATTCTGATTGCATGCATGCAGATATGGGGGTCATAAAGAATTTATGTTGTTAACTGGCAGGAGTTCTAAACCGGCTTTCGTTTATTTAAAGCATTTTGGAGTTTGTTTGTCTATCCTGACTGCTGTCTGGTATAGATTTTGGGTAAATATATTTAGTGCAGACGAAAGGCGAACGACTGAGGGAAATGAATTGAATTTAATGAGGTTGTGTGTGGGTGGGAAATTGTGCTTAGTATGGTTCATTCTGCGAACTGAATCATGAATTGTTTGCTATTGTAATCGATTTCGATTTAAGCTGAGTCAGTTTTATTGGCATGTATAGGGAATGATTGCCATGGGGGCGCTGTATGGTAGTGTATTTAACTGAGCCAAATAAAATGTTGGATGTTTTGGATTGGAAAATGGCCACTAAAATATTTAACAGATCCGCAAAGACGACCTTTCAAATGGATGGGATGTAGAGATGACTTACGCGCGTTGTGATTGTGATTGAATTGACAGATAGAGAGAGATTTTAATTTCTAAACTTTTATGACATTTTTAAGGCTAAGTGTAGATAGTCGTAAAGTTATGATGACAAGTGGGGTTATGTGTGTGTTTTGGTAATATGGCAGATTAAATTCAATTGCTTGCTGATGTGTAGCATTGAAAATTTATTGTTGTGGCTTAAAATGAATGACCATATATACCATATGCGGGTGTCCAAAAAAAGATTGCGTTCGGCGCAGTTGGTTGAATTATATACGTAACGAGTATGCGATAAGAAAGATGGAAGTAAAATGATGACCCGGCTTTCTTTGATCGGTATTTTCTTTTACTTCTCAGACCGACACGAGGAATGTTGGTTCTCCAAGGATATTTTTGTGGCATAATTAATATGCAATAATTATTCTTATGGGTAAGAGAAAACTTATTGAAACTAGCACTAGAAGAAAATACTACTCTAAAAGCATTATAAGTGACATAAACGTCTTTAGTGGTGATTTGATTCAGCGGAATATTCACTTAAAAGGGTACGAAAACTTCTACAGATAACTTTTAGAAAAAATCCAATTCATTTATTAAGTATATAATGCAGGTATCGTTGGAAAGTTGAGGTTTTTGGAGAGCAGTTGACGTCTAGATTATAATAGTGACAAGTAATGGATGTCTACCGTACCAAAAATCACGAAAATCGTAAAGTTTTAAAATAGAGATCGGGAGCGCAGAGGTAGCAGTATTCAAAAATCGGCTTGCATTCATTTGAGTGAATATGTGAACATCGACAGATTGAGTGAAGTTCGTCCTCATTGAAAAGCATTCAAGTTAATGATGAAATGACAGGCATTTTTTTCGCTTGACGAAAGCTCTTGCGAGTTAAAGGATTTCCATACAGTAACAACAGAAAATATACTGCATATTTTTAAAGAACGACGGCTGTTACAAATGTTGTAACAGATAACTGCATTCCAACTTTCAAAGTTTAATTATATATGTACAAAAGAAAGATGGGAAAAAAAAAATGTATGTATAGTATAGATGCAATGGCTGCAATGGATATCAATTAAATCCTAAATCAATAGATGTTATGCTTTTTAAAGAAGGCCTTTATTTTTCAAAGTGATGCCAAGTCTCATATAAAATACACTTGTTACTTGTTGGTAAATTAAAAAAAAGATTCCTGGCTGTTGAAGTGCTTTTTAAAGCACAAATGATTTATAAACTCTGATACATGATCTATACACATAGCAGTCCCAGACCCAATGGCATCACTTCTGAGTTTCGTCCAACTGTCATAATATGTAAATCAAAACTCTCGAACTAAGTTTAAACAGAGTTTTATCCTCATCAAGTAATTGTTCCCACACGCATCGTCATCACCGTATGCAGCCAGAAAAAAAAACTATCAATAACGCTCCCTATTGAGGATTCCATCCCAGATAAGCGCATTTAAAATATTACACTCGTTCGGCAAAAACTTCTCTGGCAGCAGATTCAGTCTAATGCTCTTCCACCATATGTAAACTTCATGTAGTGCACAACTATGACAGCGAGTAAAATCCTTCCTTCTTTTTATGAGTCTCTCTCTAGAACTCCATAGGTTCCGTACTTCAGAGTTTCTTTTTTCCACAGCAATGGATGAGAGGTAAATGGCCACTAGCCATTTTCCAGCATCTGCACTTTATACGAATCTCTCCTTGCAGCGAAGCCATAATATCGCCCGCGCTCCACCCCCATAATGGACTCGCGAACATTTTTGGCTATTTAAATTTATTCCACCGCTTTGGGGTGCGAGCAGAGCAATGCAAACCGAACGAAACACTCTCACTGAGCTAAATGGACGGCAGCACTATTGTATCGGAATCCTTTATGGACTCGTGTATACGTGGCATGGATACGACTTTTTGTCTCTCGTTTTTTTCTTTCTTTTGTTTCGTTTTATCTTTATCTTCTACCGAAAGGGGATGAATATTGCAATTTTCTCCCCGACTTCATTTTCCTCTGTAATTTCCATCCCCCGGCATTAGCATGCATGCAGCAGAGCACACTCACACGCACGCAACGGCGAGTGCCAACAAGTTAGATCTACGGACTAGAAGTACGAAAAAACCGGTCCAACCACCTCATCTTTGCACACGGAAACTAAAACGTGGATGGTGCACAAGCTTAGAGAGAATGGCGAAATTTAAATTCCAACCAATTTAAACAAAAGTTCGTAATCGAGTGCATGCTGACAGGGTGATGTGCGCTGGGGGCTGGGGGTAGTTGGGTGGTATTGTAAAACTTCATGATGTTCGCCCCAAAGGCGATTTACCCGCAGGTGATTCCCTCTGCGCGATGAAACCAAATGAACTCTGACTCCGCTTTGATCCTCGGTTGAAGTTTTCCTCTACGGTTTTATTTTCTTTTTCTCCCGATTTTGCTCCTCTTTTACTTATTTGTAGATTTTACGCTTTGCCTCCGGTCGGTTTGCTGAAACGCAAAAAAAAACTAACGAAAGAGAGAAGATTTTTATTAAATGAACTGCTGTCAGTTATGAAGACATCATCTGACAGTCGATGAAATTTTGATTGGAATTTCATATCGAATCCTTGTCAGTATCGATTGTATGTGAGTGTGCGGAGGCCAACGAAATGCTAAAGGTTTTCGCTTTGAACTTCACAATACGGTGGTGGGTGCGTCATTTATGGGCTTTGTAAATTGAATTGACCAAATTTTGATTAGATAGTGAGTAGTATGTGGTTAGGGACACAAAAGAAGTCGGTTTTTCGTTGTGTATTCATACCTTGTTTTGGGTTTTAGAGGTTGAATTGATTTTAAAATTGGGTAGATAATTTAAAAAAGATTTTACATCTACAGACATATAAAAATGACAAGACAATTATCCAAGCAAAGGAAATTATACAATTTTTGAGCCGTATACTTCGCCCTGAAGTTTAATGCGCTTTAATTTGAGCGGTGGCAACGGTGAAATCCCGGTAAAAAACATCGCTTGACAGCTGCTGTCTACATTATACTCAGTATATGAATACGAACGTTAAAGTAATCAGAATATTTCTTAAACGAATTATGTAGGCATCTTGTATTGACAACAAATTTGTCCGCAATTAACGAAAGACGATTTATCGGGTATATTTCTCTTGTTGAATTTATAGGATAATACGGCCTAAGAAATATATTGCTGAAAACCCACAAATTTGAGGATGCAAATGCGTAAATGGTAAACAATAATAGAGCAACTTAAGACAAGGTTTTTCAAGACAATTCAGTTTTCAGCAATAATTGCCATTATTGTTGCTTAATTAACTCACAAAAGGCGTACGCAAACGAAAACTCCTGACACGTTGTTTATAAGACTGCTAGTACGGCGTATTGTAGGCGCAGTGGCTTCTACTAAGCGAGGGGTCCCAGGTTCGAATCCCGCAAAAACCCAAATTCCACCTTATGGTTTTTTTCCGCTGCGCCACCTCTCGCGAACGTCTGACAAACATCCGAGAGTATAACTGTCATGAAGGAGCTTCTCAATTAGCCGTTTGGACCCGGCATAAAATTGTAGATCCCTTCCATTCGTCCCAAAATTGAAAAACTCACACAAACGAATGGTTGTGAGAAGCTAGGCCTAGGGTCCCTACAGACCTGTTGCGCCAACTATTTATTTATTTATTTATGTATTTAGTACGGCGTCTTGTCTTGTAACAAAAGTTCTGACGATATTGCTCGCAAGTGACGAAAAACTTAACGAAACTGATCAATTTTGGACCAACCACGTAAGTCCCTTGCATTCGCTGTGTGGTTGCACTGAATGACACTTCTATGCGTGATAGATTGGCCTTAGTAAATATTAATGATACATTTCAAGAATTTGACAGCAACACGGAAAGAATTGTAAATCACCAATTGCAAAATTTTGAGTTGCAATTTACGAATTATATATTTTTCGTAAATCACAACGATTTTGTCTTGGATTGATACAAAAATTGGTAATTTGACATTGAAAACGGCGGAGAATTCCAAATTCTGTTTGTTGAAATTTACGATTAGAAGTATCAATTCGAGCTTCTTTTATTTATAGTGATTTGCGAGATTGTTTGTCGCAATTTACCACTCTAATAGGTCAATTTCTCAAACACCACTTCACAATCTCAAGTTGCGAAAAATATTTGGTGATTTACCAACACTGAATGATGAATCAATAAAATCTTGTAATAATTTAACACTTAAAACTGAAAACGTATATTGATGTAGAGAAGTCGTAAATTGCAAAATATTTTTTGTAATTTCCATGGAATCAACTACCTGATGTGTGGATTTTTTTCATGCACAGTTCATAGTCCATGTACCTATCGAAATCCTTTTAAGTCCTTTCTTTTTATGGATGAATGTATGTATGTGGTATTGCTAGACAGCTGCAATCATGAAGCCAAATCTTCATTGTGCACATTGCGTGGCGGTGCAGAGACAGGCAGTCGGTATTCAATCTTTGCTTAAAGCAGTTGGGTTAAAGTTGTTTAATAATTCGTATTGATAGTGAGTTTACTGCTTGTTATAAAGCATTCTGGAATATATTTTGTAACATAAAATGCTGAAGTATGCATATAAATCTGTATTTTTTCAGAATGTACATCTCGCAATTAGGAAGGAAGTATAAATTGGAATGGATTCTAAAATATGTAATCGAGAAGAATTGTAAAGGTTCGTATCAATGTCAAGTTCATCTAAATATTTTGTTTGCATTTTAAATTTCAGCATAGACCAAAAAACCATCCCAGACAAATCCCGTTGTCTCCGGACGATATGGCGCCGTATGATTTTCTTGGATATCAGGTGGAATACGATGTATTCGAAAATAACCTAACTAATAAAACTATGCATTTTGATTTGTAGATCACAAGATATAAGTTGCAAATTGAGAATAAAGTTTTCTAATTTCACGACAAAACATTTTCAATTTAATACGGTGATGCCTCAAATCACCACTCGAGAATCGTAAATTGCGAAATATGAATTGCAAAATGATAAAAATAATTTGCAATTTACGATTGAAAATTTGTAAATTGCAACTTCTGAAGTAGTAAATCTACTCCTACCAGTTCGCAAATCAACACTATTGAGTTGCAATTCAGGACTAAATTGTTGTAATTTGCTAAGCTAGGAAATCGTAATTTACAAAAAAAAGTGGTAATTTACGAATTGTTTTTGCCATTTACAATCCATGTAATATCAAATTGATAACTATTTGTGTCAAATTGCGATCGGTTATGGCAATATGTTGTTCTCTTTTGATCGCATTATTGATAATGAAAAGTGTTGATTCACGACTTTTGAGGGTCAATATCTTCGCTTCGCTCAATTTCTAGAATTGCGAATAAAAAGTCGTGAATTAGTAAATCCTTAGCTAAGCTCTAAAACTAGACAAACTTTTCGTGATTCTGCGCTTATTTTTCTTGATTTGATTTTAAAATTTTTTCCGTGAATAAAGAGGCTAAAGCCCAGTTTTTTGCATAATTTTTTTTTCTAAAATGGATGCATTATGTAAAATGTCTACTCTTGCAAACATGCACGCAAATGGTGTGTATCAGAAACGAGCTGCACGGTTAGGCTAAACGAAGTGCCTAGTTGTAGAAGCATGACCATGCGCCACGTTTAAATAATTTGGGAAACATACTATAAAAACCGTTTCTTTTTCTAAATAATAATGCCGTTTTCCATTGGTTTCACTCAGGGATCCACTCATTCCGAAATCCAATGGAACAACAAAAATGCTTCTGGAAGAATCCACAAAAGTGTTGGTGAAATGCCAAAAAATAATCTACGGCTGCTGTCTTGTATAAAAAAACATAAATTACACTTGTGTGAGTGCTTCTTAAGTGGATTCTGAATTCAAATCGAGAAGCGAAATTCTCTTCTCAGAATCACCCAATGGAAAACGACATAAGTGTTTCAAACACAGCTGTTGTCAGTTTCAGCGCAAAAAAGTAGAAGACTTTAATGCTTTCATACTTTTATAATAGTTTCGTTCTTATGTGGACAGCAACCTTGTTCATTTAATATTCACTGGGAAAATGTTAACAAACAACTTCGTGGAAAATGTTTTGGGAAAACTTAAAAATATGTGCGATATTGTTAAAAAGCTATTTAAAAAAAGTTAATTTGAACCTAGAATCTGACATTGAGTGCTTAGCAGCATAAATGTCAAAAAATATATAAAGACGATATACATTTTAAATAGAAACATTTATAAACATATTAACATGCTTTTAACAATTGGTACTGAAATTGCATTACAATCGATTTGATTTTAGGATGGGCGATTACGACTTTATTTTTACCTTGCTTTTGAACGTCAAATGCCCACGAATATTTATAAAAAAGTACTTAAAATCCTGATATTATGTCAAATGTCAGCAAACAATTTGATTGCATTAAACATAGCGCATATTTCTCCATCATTCTAAGATTATTTCTAAGAATGCTTTTTCAATTTAAAACAAAGTTCAAACAAGTTATTTTGCCACCAAACGTCAGATAGAATGTAACCACGGTTGGTATCGAAGCCAGAATACGACACTTGTCATGTCTAACTGGATATTCAATACTATTTCAAGAAAGGAATTTGGGAAAAAAGGTGTACATACATCGTAATGGGACATTTACATCGTTAAACATGAAATTTGTTGCACCAGAAGAGTGAGGGACATCAGTTTTCACACAATCAATTTCAATAAACGCTCGAGAATGAAATCGCAAATCCGATTGAAAGAATTAAAAAGAATTACAACAAAAAACCAAATCTCACATATCACTATTGCAAAAGTGTTCCAATGAATTCCATTAAAAAAATCAATTCTGAATTTTAAGCACTATTATTTCGGACTTTTATTGCAAAACGTCAAAATCGCCTGATGCTGATTTGTATCATGGACATCATTAACGGAAGCCGTGACAAGTTCCACCCAAGACCCAACAACATTTCTGCAATCAACTGAAAACACTTTAATTACCTACCGACTCAAAATATGTCAGATGGGAGTAGTAATTTGGTTCAGTAAATTAAGAGAACCATACATCCATAATAAGTTCTTCAGAATACTGCCCGTTCCAAACTTTAGAAAGTTAATTTGGTTTCAAGCTAAAGCAAAATTCCCTAGGCCATCGTTTACAAAATACCTGCAGTTACATCCTTCTCATAATTTGTTTCGTAGGTATACTGATTCAAAATGGCCGACCAAGTGCTACGTTACATGAGTTTAAAATTTTAATAAGATCACAGCTGCCTACTAAACAATTGGAATCTTTACACAATATTCACAAATCTAGACGAATGAATGTCCTCCACCCACCCACAGTCAATTTATATTTCAGAAATCTTTTAAAAAATAGATCACTGTCACTTTTCATCCAATTCCATTTCCAAATTCCAATATGCAATTTAAAGTTCCTTGCCGAGCTCACTATCTTTGTCACCCCTCATAAAGAGATTGTGCAGAAAGTGTGCCATTTCACTGGGTGCCGGTACATTCTTTTTTTGGAAAATTCATTAGCGATCAGTGGCGGCGCCAGGTGTGGACAGCTTCGACATCGGTCAGTTCAAGTTCATCAGTCAGTTGTGATTTGTGTCTCGTTGTGTTAAGTAAGTGGTTCAAGTTTCAAATCAGTGCGCGGCTCGTAGTAAACCCTGAAATAAAAGTGTCGAATCTCTCTGTGTTGAGCTTTCTTTCTCTCCCCCTCTCTCGTTCCCAGTGTTGTCGTTATTGTTGTCGTCGGTCATCGCGTGTTATCGGTTATTGGTTATTTTGCCCTTGAAAGAGAAAAGCTTTCGCAAAATAAATGGCAGCAGTGCAGACTGCCCGTCGCCTCGTCACCAGCACATGCATTTTTTTTTTGTCTCGGTTTGTGCTTTATGTCTAGTGTTCAAAGCAGTTTAGTGCGCCCGTGCAAGTCACTGGAAAATTTCGACGCGTATCTCCCCTCTTTCAATCGCGAGTTGTGCTTCTGCATTGTGCTTTGCGCTGAGTTGTTATTTTTTTTTTGTTCATTTCAATGTCAATTTTGCAGTGTCTGTAGGTACTTCTGTAGTCTGTAGTGAAAGTGATAGCTATATCAGGGCTCTAATCTCGTAACTTTTTAGACGATCATCGTCCAAACGATTGTATTTATTAAACGACGTCGTCAAAAGTTTGCTTCGTGTATCATCACAATCGCATCGTTCGGTCGTGTCGTTCATCGTTTTTATTTTAAACAGTTTGAACATGACTGTAAACAAACTCTGACACCTAAAAAACTAAAAATGTATGGAAATTGTTTTTTTTTTGAATCTGTTTATTTTTCTTCGGTGCCATTGATCGACATGGAATTGGGCATTTAATGCAAAAATAGATTGCATTTTTTTTGATTGCATTAAAAATGTATGAAATTATAGAACAAATAAATGAAATTCATTTGATATTCCAAAAAAGTGCAATTTCCATTGTATTTTATTTTTTCTTTGCAAAGAGTGCATTTTTTTACTATTTGGATGAGAGCGAGTCGCTTTCAAAGAGAACATAAGTATGTGTCTTCCTTTAATATTTTTTTATACCCCTCTCAGACCTAATTAAAACTGAAAAAATGCACCAAAAACGATGAAACGATTGTAAAATAGCAATCGTTCAATCGTCTGTATTTGACAGTTCAATGAGTTATACGAAGCATCAGTGAATTGTCCAAAACGACGTCGTCCAGACGATTCAACTATTTCAGTGTTACACGAAGCAATACAATCGTCGAAACGACGTCGTCTTATGCGATGAGAGCCCAGCTGATCGGCTCTCTTGTAAAAAAAGTGTGCAAAGTCTGTAAGGTTTAAAATGCAAAATGCAATTTAGTGGTTTTAATGAGAGCCTAATGCCCCTGCCTTTAAAGTAATGGCCCCCAGACCTAAAATAAATTCCATTCCCACGGTACGGTAGTGCTTTTCTTTGTGTCTGCAGTCCGATTCGGGGTCCGCGATCGAGTGTTTGTGACAGCAGCTGTTGAAGAAAATATGATAACGGTGAGTGATTGTTTTTGTTTACATTTTACCCAACACAGGGAGGTTAAATTTGTGTGGCATTCTTGGGGATAGGGATAGGGTTTTTACTATTTCTTACATAAGACAGGACTTAGAAGTGAACTCTTTTCTTTAAGACATGTATGATTGAGCGATCATGCGAGTGTCAGGGTCATACCCTCAGAATGTCATTCGATTTAGGACTGTTGTAGACAAATTCTCGATAAACTTTGAACTTCTTCAGCCCTTACTGAACTTCAATGCGGTTACTGGTTAGGGTTGTTGTTTGTGACGCAAGTTAGTTCCTCGACAGCAGCACTCTGCCGCCGGCCAAATAGAAACCAATTATTACATTTGAACTCTTCACCCGTGTAGCGCAGTTGAATCTCAAACAATCCTTATTCTGTTAGCAATTACATGTCATGGCCATGATCCCAAATTTGTTTCAAGCCAATCAATATTTCAATTCGCCGCCAGCCCGATTCCCTGTCATATACGTCCACCCGATCAAACAACAAACGGTAGCTGCCAACCAATGAAACAGAAACTAAATTCCATCTCTGTGTCTGCATCACGGTGTCAACCTAAGGGTTAACTTCATTACGATACATCCCGTTTTGGCAGATTCATTGTGATAAACTTACCCACTTCTGTTATCGTTTCAAATTGCTGCTGTAACATTGGTTTATTTGAAACCTACGTGTCATAGATTCACAAACACAAGGACTGCGATAAAATCGACACATGTCCTTTTTCCGAAAATCCTCTGGCAGACAACAATAGCATAGAGCTCAACAAATTACGAAGAATCGCTCGACCGGCGCAAGCAAGCACCTGGCGGAATCCCTTGTCCCATCGCTCCTAGATCTCGCACATCCATTTAAAGTTGTCCCTCCTTACAGAGAAAAAAGCGAAAAACTATACCGACGACCCCAGAAATCACTTGCTACATCTAGTGTAGAACACAAAGAATGGAATGCTGCATGGGAATGTATGACACTCGAAGGGGGCAGCTGCACTTTTCGACGTTACCCTACTTCTTTCAGACGTATAGGTACTTGCTATATCCCCGGGATAGATGTTCAACTACGTAAACGTTTGGTTTATATCCGGACCCAGCGTGTCCTGGAGAAGGATTCCTGTCACAATGCGTTCCACCAGCCAAATTGCAATGTCTTGCGAGAGAGGTGAAACTATCAACTTTATATGAAGGTGGGCTACCGAATAGGACGAAAGTTTTAAATTACTTTGGCTGTCCGTCCCCGGTGTCCTCTTCTTCCACACAGCTCATGCAGGCATGTGTGTGTTGAGGCCACTCATACGAGTGAGCCAGTGTGCATCCTGTCCCAGGCACTTGCTTTCGTGTCGCATATATGAAGGGTAATGGCACACACTTTCAGTAAAAGTTTATCCTTTTGACTCGACTCGTAAATTTAATGGAGGATTCCGGGAATACCTGCACTTCATGAGTGAGGTCGTCTTTGTCTCTTGCCGCAAACTGCCGGCGGAGGTAGATGCAATTCTACGCGAGTTAATGTGGTCTCCCGTTCTTTGGGAATTTTCAAAATTTCCCTGTACGCGTTATGCGGGTGGGTACCTAGCTGTTGAAGGATTTTGTGTATTAACTAAGTTGGAAATTGGGTGGATGTGTTTATTAAACATCAAAGTACCAAGCAAAAGTTTTTCTATACCTGAGAGATACTCGTATTGTCTCACGTTATGTAGAGAACTGCAAGTTTTCTCACAAGTACCCGCGGTGAAAGTTTGGCAAGCAAAGCCTGTAATGGTAATAACAATAACAGATTTTGTATTGGTTCAAGTAAGGAAACAATGTAGAAATGAAAATTCACATCTTTGACGTTTCTATCGTGTGTTTTGTGGGTCTAATTTGAAAAATTTTATTCATCAATGAGCCATTTTTTGTCGCAAAAAATTGCATAAACTAATTTGTAAAAATTCTTCCACTACTAGCATTTAGTCCACCTAACCTCGGTCTTATTTCAAACAGGCAGACTTGTGGCAGTATCTTGTTCGCTAGTTTGCCACTTCTGAAATTTAAAACCCAATTGAGTAACATTGTCTGTTTAAGGTTAGGTTTTTTTTTTTTAGAAGTCCATCACAAGAAGCAGAAGAAGTGGACCCATCGCCATCCCTATTGGGAGACTTCACAGTTAAAACCTAACCCAATTCTCCTATACACTTAATTTCCAGACGGAACTTAAAATTGCGGGGCGCTTCCTATACCACTCCGAGCAATTGCTTGTGACATTCACAGAGAATGTGAGTGGTCACCTCTACGACTTGAAGATCATCGAAATATTTATTATTATTATTTTGCCCACGCCCTTTTCATTTATTTATTTTGATGATTTTCTATTCACTGAATTCATTATTATTTTGTAAAATAATGGCTTAAGAGGCCATTTACTTATATTATTTATTTATTTATTTATTTTTTTATTTATTTATTTATAATTATATTTGATTGTCTGATTTTATGAATTTGAATAATTGCTTTTGAAATTTGTTAACATTTGTAAGCGTTTTAATTTCATTGGGAAGGTTGTTGATTTATAACGGTGTTTTGAGCGCGCACTGTAGACTTAAACTGTGGTCTAACGTTGTGTCCTCCTCTGAGGTATGTATGGTTAATTTTACTAATATATTTTTTGATTGTTAGCCAGATATTCCGGCAACAAGTCATTTTTCATTTTAAATATAAATATCTACTAATACACTAAATTTAATTTGCTGCCTAACATTCAACCACCCTAGTCCAACATATATTTGATGTGGGTTAACCTATGTCATTTTACCCTCATTGCCTTATTCTGGAGTTTTCCCAATCTTGTCAGGGCTGCTTCTGTTGAAAAATACAAGAAAATGTGGCTTAATAATAGCGTTATAGATTTGTATTGCCGTCCTTCTTGAGTTCTTCGTTCTTAGTCTAGCAAAGAAGTATATTTTTTTAGACACTTTTTACATACGTAATCTATTTCTTTCTTTCAAATTAACTTTATTATGTATAAAACCACCAAGATATTTAAATTCATTGACGAATGAATTTCTTTCTCCGTCTATGTTCACATCTACATTTTCGTAACTATTCATTTTGTTTTACTAATATTCAATTTTAGTTTATTAATTTTCAGCCATTTTCTTAAAGCTTCCAAATCATGATTTATTTTATTTATGCAAACTTCGACGAAATTTCCATCATCCGCAAACATACACAGTTTACTATTTTTTACAATCGTGTCGATATCGTTAATGAATATCAAAAAAAGAAAAATCCCAAAATACTGAGCCCTGCACTACTACTACGCTCACTTCGCATGCATTAGCAATATCATTATTGATCACTGTTCGCTGAGTACGACCGGTTAAATAGGATTTAAACCATTCAAGGTCAATGTCTTTTATTCGGTACTCAATTATTTTTTTTTTACGAAGATTTCACGATCTCAAAGCACACTTGAAATCCAAAAATACATCTACAATCACTTTTTCGTCAATCTGATTTTTCCAGTCTTCAATCACCCAGTTTAGGGCAGCCTGTCTAAATTCCGTCCCTACTGATGTGCAATAATAGGCCTTTTCTATTATGCTCACATGATCTATATAGATCATTGATTTACATGGTTTACAACAAAAGTTGGATCTCGTACTATTGTTGTAAGCCGTGGAAATCAATGATCTATATAAATAATGTGAGCATAATAAAAAAAGGCTCAATGTATCCATTTTTCTCTATGCAATTTCCGAGTTGTTCCACTAACTTTTCGAAAGTTTTTTCATACAAGGGCAGCAGATTAACTGGCCTACATTCTTCAGATAGAACTTTTTTAACAGGACTAATCATAGACTCTTTCCCTCCACTGGGGAAATTACCTGTTGTCTGTCATGGATTTGTTAAAGAGGTCTCTCAATTCTGGAACTAATATTCCTATTAACATATTCGCGCTGATAAAATCGTATCCGTTTGAACAATATTTTTATTTACAGAGTACATATATCTGTCAACAACAGCTGATGTCAGTTTCAGTTGCAAAAAGTAATAGATTTCAGTTTTCTATGTAATATTTATGAGTTTATAAAAAGGTAATTAGACACAAACCTCGTTTAGTAAAGTTACCACGGAAAAATGTTTATAAATAACAATTTCAGGAAAGCCACACTAACTACATCGTAGAGGCGTCGTAAGAGAATCAATATGCCCACCAAGTGCAATACATATTTCACTCTGTTCTTTATTTAAAATAAGTTGTTTAATATTCTTTCACGTTTTCTTCACGTTTCACTCTGAGTTAATCTTTTTGCTTATAAAGTTATCCTTCAGACACCGCAATTCACGCTTGTATGGATTTCTTGCTTGTTTGTAATCATCCCAAGGGTGCCTATTGGTTGTATGTTTTGCTATTTCGTAGCTATTTGTTTTAATATTTTTTAGTCTCGCTAGCTTTTTATTATAAATACCATTGACATTCATTCACACACAGTCCTTTTCTATTACCATTTCCCTAACGATTATACACATTTGATTAGTAAACAAATCTGTCAATTCATCTACATTACTGCTTAAAATATCTACGCCAACAAAGTCACTGGACAACAGTTAAGAATAGAAAACCTTTCTATTATAGTTAATTGTTTCATATTTTTTATTGGTACTATTTGTATTAATTTTATTTTCATCGTTATGTCAATATTAATTGCCTCGTGATAACTTATTTTAAAATGTTTACTATTTTTTGCTTTTATTTGCTATGATATGTAATGACGTAATCTATTAGTGTGGACGATTGATCCGTTATTCGTACCGACTAATAACAGATAAATTGTTTGCACAACAAATAGAGTTAATTTGAATTTTGTAAGTAGAATCACTGAGCCAATCATTATTCAAATCACCTGCTACAAGCAATTCTCTATTTACAACAATGTTTTCAATGAACTCTCCGAACATAGCGCACAAAAAACTAGGACTTCTATATACTAATACAAATTTCACCATCGTTCAAACATCTTCTATCTAAACAGTATGTTCATTATAATCTCTAACCTTTTGACATTTTCGGTAGCGTAGTGAGTATTTTATATAAACCGAGACTCCGCACCGGTGTAGGTTGGCATCAGCGTTACCACTGGTACTACATATGTAGTACTGTGCTAAATATTTGCTGGATTTTTTAACGCCGCACTACATACTACATCGTTACCCTAAAGTACTACATTTCTTAAGATCCGTCTAACCGTTTTTCTTTTTAACGAACAACATTTCGAATTTTGCCCCTTTTGCTTTTATAACTAAATAAATAGATTTAAAAACTTGGCATCACTCTAAAGTAAGAGCAAATCTTCAGCTCGCACACAAAGATATGGCAAGGAATGGGATTGAACCAATTTTCGTGGGTCGAATGTAGGTCTGACAAACCCTTTTGTCGCGCTTGTCAGAATTCATTTGTTTGCAATATGACTTTGCTTGTTAGACATGAACTCTTACCCATACACGTTTCCAATTATAATTTGGATTTGGATTTGGATTTAGGTGGCGCTACAGTCCGGGGTGGACCTGGGCCTCAACCAAAACGCCTCTCCAGTTAGCGCGATCTTTGGCTAACTGCCTCCAGTTGCGCACTCCAAGTTGGTTGAGGTCCCCTTCCACTTGCGCGCGCCACCTAAGGCGAGGTCTTCCTCTACTGCGTTGTCCCTCCGGGTTGGAGTCGAATACTCTTCGGGCCGGAGCGCTGGTGTCCATTCGCTCTACATGTCCTAGCCATCTTAGTCGACTGATGCGCACTTTTCTGACCAGGTCGATGTCGCTGTACAGCTCGTAGAGTTCGCTGTTAAATCTCCTCCTCCAAAGCCCGTCAACGCAAACGGGACCGAAAATCAGTCGAAGAATTTTTCGTTCAAAACGACCAAGGAGATCTTCATCCGCCTTTGATAGTGTCCATGATTCTGCGCCATAGAGTAGGACTGGGATGATGAGGGTCTTATATAGAATCTCCTTAGTGGTTCTTGACAAGGCCTTACTTCTCAATTGCCTTCTAAGGCCATAGAAACAGCGGTTGGCAAGTGTAATTCTTCGCTTGATTTCTGATGTGATGTCGTTGTCAGAATTTATAGCGGAGCCGAGGTAGACAAAGTCCCTAACTACCTCAAAATTATAGCTGTCTGTCGTGACGCTCTGACCGATTCGTCGATGTTGTGTGTCCCTTCTTGTTGACAGCATATATTTTGTTTTGCCCTCATTCACCACTAAACCCATTTTTGCCGCTTCTGTACTGATACTTGCAAACGCACCAGTGACAGCTCGCTGTGTTCTGCCAATGATGTCGATGTCGTCAGCGTATGCAAGGAGTTGCACAGACTTCTGGAAGATTGTGCCTCTGGTGTTGGCTTGTGAGTTTCGCACAATCTTCTCAAGAATGATGTTGAAGAAGTCACACGACAGCGCGTCACCTTGTCTAAATCCTTTTTTGACATCAAAGGTCTCGGTGAGATTGTTTCCGACCTTTATGGAGCAGCGAGCGTTCTCCATTGTCATTCTGCACAATCGGACGAGTTTGGCAGGGATGTCAAAACTAGACATGGCTCTATATAGCTCGTCTCTATAGATGCTGTCGTATGCGGCCTTAAAATCGATGAAAAGATGGTGAGTATCGATCTGGACTTCTTGGGTTTTCTCCAGGATCTGCCGTAGTGTGAATATTTGGTCGGTTGTGGACTTACCGGGCCTAAAACCGCACTGGTAGGGACCAATCAGATCGTTGACAAAAGGTTTCAGGCGTTCACACAGTATGGCAGACAGGATCTTGTATGCGATGTTAAGAAGACTGATACCTCTATAGTTGGCGCAGTTTAGAGGGTCTTCTTTCTTGTGGATCGGGCAAACGATACTGAGGTTCCATTCATCAGGCATACTTTCCTCCGACCAAATCTTGGAAATGAGCTGGTGTATGCTCTCTGCCAAGTCATCTCCCGCTGCTTTAAAAAGCTCGGCAGTCAAGCCATCTGGACCAGCAGCCTTGTTGGTCTTAAGCTTGGATATTGCTATCCTCACTTCGTTTTGGTCGGGTGGACGGAAGTCTTGGCTTTCATCGTCTAAGTTGAATGGTTCGTTCTGCCTGACAGCGGAATTTGGGTCGTCCTCGCCGTTTAACAGTTTGCAGAAATGGTTTTTCCATATCCTCAGTACCGACTGTGACTCTACCACAAGGTTTCCTTGTTCGTCTCTTCCAATTATAATAGTGCAAAAAAACTCCAAGTGTGTCCGACTGTTTTAGAAATACATATAACAAATAAAAACAGCATCATATCTAAACTGCGTTCTTAATTTAAATACTTAATTTAAATTTCAATAGAAAAAAACAGGTACTACATTTTGTTTGAAAATGCTACATTTTGTTGGTTAACGTACTACATTTGCTAAAGATTTTAGTGGCAACGCTGGTTGGCATACTTAAAACTGGTATACATTTTTATAATTATTTAAACTCACATCTGATACATTAATTTTGTCAGTCATATGCGTTTCACTTAAACAGATTAAATAAGGCATTGCCTGACTTACCATTGCTTCTAGTTCGGTGAAATTATTTGTAAGTCCCTGTAGATTAAAATATATGCACTTTAACATACTTAGCTGCTAGTACGAAGTACCAAATACTTCCACGTATCCGTAATCGTAATCCCATAGCGTGTTCATCAGAAGGCAGTTTCCAAGGAGTTTTTTCAATTCGTCAGGTTTAAGGCTGGCCGCAACGTCTTTGAAACCATGTGTTGTTGTTGTCATCATCCTGAGTCTTTTGGAGGTTTTATCGAAAAAAAATGTTCCTAGGTGGTCGTATGCCTTCATTTGTTGTACTCAATATCTCTTTGATTGCGAGGAGTACGGCCATTTCGTTGCCCTCAGTATCACAGTGCTAATCAGGTACGCCACACACTCTGACATGGGTCTGCGAGCACAATGTTTTTGAAATTGTGCGGTAATTTCTGGTTAGTTCAGATTTGGTGACGTCCGAATAGCACACTTGGGTTTGAATATGGTACCTACAACTCTAATATAACTATCAAGTTATTTCCTAAGTATTGCAGTAACATTGTCACATCCCACATTGTAACCAAAATAGCCGCATTTCCCCTTATATTTTGCAACAACTTTGTAGTATTTGTGTTTTACTGAGGTTATTTTTTGTTAAATGATAGTTTTTATTACGTTGTTTCAACGAAAACATGTTACATTTGACTTAACTAATGTTTTAGCAATGTAACCATTAAGTAACTGTTGAGTTGTCCTGTTGTTTATGCAGCTCAGTTTGAATAACATGTTGGATATAATATAAGTATGAGAAATGTTTCTGTAAACATTCCAGAAGTTTTAAATAAGTTATTATTAGATTGCTTTTTGAGTCTACATGTATAGACAAACAAAAAAATTATGAAGTATAAAAGGAAAGGTAAACATATTTGATCTGATAGGTATTAGTATCTAAAACAGTTCAAGTTTGCTGCGATTTCCGACCAAAATCTTTAAACGAATACTACTTTTGTCATGAACATTAATGTCTTGGGTCCGGAAAATTCACGCGCCTCCAAAAAGGGGTTAAATAGAAGAAAAGTTTGAAAATCAGAAAATATTAAAATTTGTATTTAAGCTTCAAAATCCCAAAAGACTTGTAGAAACAAATTTTAATATACCATATTCATCAGTTTCTATACAAATGAATTGTAGAAGCTATGTAATATATTGGGAAAATTGAAATGTATTTTTCACATCTTAAGACCTATTGTTAAACAGGTATATAAAATGGTGAAAAATATGGCGGTTGTTACATGAAACATCATTAAAACATGAACCATAATATTATAACTAAAATTTTCCTTGAAATGCTATTGAAAGGAAGTCACAACAAAGTAACAACTGAATGTTAGCAAACTGTTGTTTCCATATTTATGAGATGTAACAAAAACAAGTAAGATTTATCTGACATTTTAGTTTTCTTCAAAAAAGTAAATCAACATTATTATAACATCATTATAATTGAAAATAAGCAACAGCATTATAACTTCTTTATAACTATCTTTTGTTTGTTGACATTATAGTCACTGTTGGCAAACATTTTTAGAAGCTTGCTTTAAAAATGTTCATCGGTGATATTTATAGTTTTTGTTTTCCGTATAACTTCATCTTAAGCTTTTCAGCTTTTACAAACACTTTTGATAAATGTAAAATTTCAACTCTACAATGTTCTTTTTTTTGTCCTATAATTTGCACATTAAAATACTGCTCTGACCGAATAGGCTTGCAAGTTTTCAGCTGCCATTTGTTTTTTTCTCCTTTTCTCATTTTTTCGTGAAGATCGTAAGCAATATTTTTCCAAAAATCCGAAGTTACATTAAACTTTTTAACTTACATTTGATAGCTGACTTACATTTTGAGTTTTAAAATGATAAAACTACAAATCAGTGCTATTATTCCTTTTCAACGAAAAAAATCATGATCTCACTTTTACAACATATTTTTGAATTGCGGATCGTCTGCGTGGAACAATATTACATTCGAGGTTATATCTTCTTTTTGTGCATTGAAGTAACATTTTCTGCAATACAGAATAATTGCGGAAAGCCGATTTGGCAACGCTGACTACAACTACTTGATTATGTGGAGGATGTTAAGTTATAATGAAGCTACAATAACGCCACGAAACTTGACGTTGACATTTTGATTTTCTCATCAACATTATATTATTATGATTTCACTAATCAGCAGTGATTGACGAAGACTGATGTTAGAATACTTGTCATATAATGAAACATGTTTATATTGTATAAACTCAATTATAGCATTGCTTCACATTTTAATGTTTCCCTTATTTTTTTTTTTTACTGAATTGCAAAAATATCCCAGATAACTTGTTAATATACGATTCGTTTTAAAAACATATAAAAAACTAAGCAATGACTTTCCATTTTTGTAAGTTTCTTTATTTATAAAACATTCTGTAAACGCAATTTGTACATATTAGAAACTTAACCACTTTTGTTTGCAATTAAGTTACTTCGTTGTTAAGTTTCTGCAATGCAAACGTTTCAATGTGTTTTAGTTAGAAGTATCCAAAATGAAAATTTACTAAACGTAACTGTAACTTATTACCAACCTTTTTAGAACTCTAACTTACGAACTCTTATAAAACTATTTTCAAACATACCCCCCTTTTTGTGAACAAGTTTAAAACTTAAAAAAACGTATTTACAACATTTCGAATGACAATGTAACAAATAGTCCCGCGTGAACATGAATACAACTGATATAGAACGGATTTTGTTACAGATTACTTAAATATAACAGAAATACAATCGAAGTTTTGTTGCAAATCACAATCTGTGCTAATCGGGGTAAGTCTCTAGCGCCAGTGCAGGAGAAGATGGCGATATTATTGTTGGATATTGACCTCATCTCAAGTAGTTCCGCAGAACGTATGTTTGGCCCTTAAGTGTCAGGGCCACGTGAAGGGTGGTTTCTTGTATTTCCACCAAGGAGTAAGAGCTATTTGTGTGTCTTTTTTTTTAGACGTATTTCACGAAGTTTTTTGATAAAGAACTGATAATTTTTCTGAAAAAGATTGCTGCATCCTCCGCATAAGCTCTGTCACATTGCGTTGCTTAGTACTTTAAGAATGACTCCTTGGATAAGCATGCTTTGTACCCGAGGATGTATTCTATATGTGTAAGATTTTACATATAAACGACACAATTTGCCACATAAAGTAAATGAGAGATCAGTCGACTTTGAACGCTTTATTTAGACTAAAACCTAACAATGATCAGATAGCTTATTATACCCTGTACATAGAAAGAACATTGCGAGAACAAAAGAGTTGTATGTACATAAATTAATGTTAAACATTTCAAACAGTGTCGCAAATCATACGATCATACAGTTCTACTGTATGCATTTATATAAATTGAATTATCCGATATATAATATAGCCAATATAGGTGCATGGATTAGCGTAGACAGGGTGACCTTAAATATAAATAGAAAATAATGCGATTGCACATTTCAATTAAAATATGAGTCTCTTACATATATGTGCGTTTGGTTAAGATAGCATCGCAAGCCGTGTTGAACTGGACTTTCTGTAAAATGACTGGATTGCTCTTTTGGTCTGCCTTATAGGCGTGACATGTTCTCTCAATATGTGACACACACGTTGTGCCGAGGTTGAAGCTGATTTGGAATGTTGAAGCAGTGCAGGACTGATTTAGAGACAATAATGGGTGAGAAAGGCCGCTTAAAGCTGCTTCACGGTCGGTGAAAATAGTGATTTTTGCGGCTACAATACTAGAGTTGTTTGATTGGGCTAGCGCGTTCTTTAAAGCCAAGGAACTAACACTGAAATACACTGGAGCTTCTCCCTCCAGCTATTGATACACTACACGTTTTTGGTCCTTGGATACCAGCTCGCATACCTACCCGAGTCGATTTTGAAATCATTCGTTTACCTTAGGGCGTTTTGGCGGTGGTAGGTGGGTGAATGTGAATCCATGCTTCTTAGGATGTGAAGCAATATGTCTTTGGGAAGGCGTCTCTAACCTTTCAGGTCACTTCAAGTTTTAACAAAGAAGTCATCATTTCCGCATGGCCAGTTGGTGGCTGCACCTTTCTTTTGTACCAAACTTGATAAAGTTGCATGGCTCCAGAAATGCCCATCCATGCGAGGCGTTGTACCTTCTTCAGCTTTGAGGTAGTGTTCTTTTGGGAGATTTTATTTTACTGTACTAGGGAAGCTTATTATGACGAGCTTTGGAGGAGGAGTTTTAAAAAGCTGTGTAGCTGTCATAAAAGTACGAATCAGTCGTCTTTAATGACAAGGGTCTTCGACTCCAACCCTAAAGGACATCGCAATAGAGGATCACCTTGATTTAGATTGAAAGAGCAAAGGCAATCATTTTCCCCTAAATACGGAAAAAGGTCCCCTTTTTCCCCCTAAGGGAAATTTGACTTTATTTTTATACTAGCTGGTACCAGCGACTTCGGCTGCGTAGAATTAGTACTTCGAGTAACTCAATTAAAATATTTATATCAACAACAGCGCCACTTATCGGGTCCAAAACTATCCTATCTTTCAAGCCAACAAATTAGCCCTATGCACACTTAAATTCATTGGTGAAATACGCAGCATATATATATATATTTCTTACCAAATATAGATACCTATGATGAATTTTATTACCTCTAACTTGAGAAATAATTGGTTCATCCCCTTCACGTTTTGTTTTCGCGACAAAAAGCGGCCTATGTCATTCTCAGACGTCCCTATCCCTATACCAAAATTCATAAAAATTGGTTTTGCGGTCGTTAAAATAATCTTACTTTCGCATTTATAGTATTAGGGTTATATCAAGGCTACCTTGAATTTCCTTTGCAAAAATGACAACTGACAACAAACCATATGTTTTGAAATAACATAACAGCGCTCCTACCCGATTCCCCCGAAAATTTTGAAAATCCTCTCTTTGATTTCCTGTGACTGTAACTCTTCGGCCTTCGACTTTCTTCGTAATTTAATGTAGTAAAATTCAACCTTTTCAATTGTTAATATTTTAAAAAGCAAAAATGCAAAAAATCTCCTTTTTTTGACACTTCATTTGTTGAGATTGGTTGAGCGTACTACAGTAACTACAGAAAAAATATAGTGGATATTAACACCACCATACGCCCATCATCGCACGTCATCAGCCATCTGCGCATTTCCTCAGAGAAACATTGTCGCTGTTGATTACATCCACATTCACCTCGCATACTTCTCTTTCGTTTCACTTAATCCAAAAAAACTTCACGCAGTTTTTGTTGAAATGTATGTGCTTGCGCGATGTGTGCCAGCCAACCACCCCAAAGCAGAACAACGATCAAGAACAACGGTTGCTGATAATTTTCGATTTGAGAAAATAAATTTAGTTTTTTCATGTTCGATTTTGGGTTGTAGCTCAGCTTCTAGATGACACAGAAAGCTGTTTGATGGCTTAAAATAATTATGGAAGTGTTGGCTCTGTTAAGTATTTTGTTTTGTTTGCATTGATTGAGAATTGTTGGAGTAATGGTGATTAAAAGGCAGTAAAGTCAGAAAAAAAAAAAAAAACACATTTTGGTCAAAAACGCTCCCAATAAAAGTCATGGCAAGGAAAGGAATAGCCTATGTCATTCTCAGGATCTTAAGAGACATTTCAAAAAAAGTTTTATCGAAATCTGTGCAGTAGTTTTCACGCCAACCGTTAACACATGAAAATGACTACAGTTTTATTATATGTATAGGTGAAATTTAAATTTGAAATGATTTTCTTTTCTATTAGACAAAACGTCAAATCGAGTGAATGCATTCAGATACACAATTCTTACGTAGACGTTCGATGGGCTGTTTTATTTTATATTTTGTGCGAACATTTCATTCTGCGTAAATTTTATTTGTGGTGGAAATGTCATTAAATTTAACTTTTAAGAAATTTATATTCCAAACAGACATTTTCATTGAAAAAGCGCCAAAATTGGCGCTTCACTGGTAAGCCTTGTAATTTGCATGACTATAACTAGCTGTTGGCAGATAAACCAGCCAATTATACCTATTCTCGAAATGCGTTTTCTAATTCGAAGCTTTCTCACATCGTTTGTCCCTTTCCGGTCCTTGCGCAGTCTATGAACGAACCAGTTGTTTGCTCATCCAGCAGCATCATCACTTCTACCTGTCGTCTGCAATCCAGGTTACACTTATGTCCGACTGTTGACATGCCAAGTGTTGTTGATTATGCTCCTTTCTGACGAGACTTTTAGGTTGCTTCCATTCTCCAACTCTAACCCAGAGCATCTGTGCAGACTCTCTGTTATCTCCTGATGATGAAGTTTACAACACTCCTCCAAGGTGCAACGAATTTTACTCTTAGCACAACAAGTCTCCTCTCTTTCGGATAACATTTTGCATTAAATATGGCAAAATGCAAATAAAGTTTTCATTAAATATGTACTGCATCCACATGTACATGTGTTTGCTGCATACCCGCATGTAAGTGAGGATGTGCTGGCGAACTTCACATGCAAATTGCTATACTAATAGAAAAGATTTTAATTTAGTTCTCCTGGTGAAATGCACCTACGAAAACAATATGCAAAATCCACTCTTCCTTGTTCCTCATCTGCAGATGCAGAAGCAGCCGCACACGGCGGAAGAACATCCTTAAATATTTAAAGTACCCAGGGACATGCAGTGTATTGTGTCCCTCCCCTTTCCATGTGTCGTCGTCCTCCAGATAAAATATACCCTTTTCGGGGTAAAAGTTTAACTATCCATTTCCCTGCCCGTATAAATAAGACCAAGTTAAAGTTCGAATTGCCGCCTGCAATATAAAATGTCGGCAAATATTTTCGATTTGGATGCAAGCCAAGGGTCCTCTGAAAGTGGCCTTCTTTATTCGATTTTATTATTCTCAATTGCGGTGTGCTGCACCCCCCGATGTGCATTAGGTATTGCTACCGCTAATTAATATTGGTAAACCACAATTTTTAACTATCGACTTAATAATGCATAAAATGCGGTCCAAAATGAAATCCCCGGCCGGCGTGACAAAGAGCAGCACAGCAGAAATGTGCGCGCAACAAGGCTTGGTTTCAAATTTAATAAAATGTGTGCGGGCTCGGTGGCGTATGTGGAATTATTTGTCCAACTGCGAGTCTAATTTGGTTTACATATGCCAGATACGGAAACATAATTGTGGAAAATGATTTTGTTTGTGCAGTGATTTTGTTGTTTTCTTTAATTAAAATTGAAGGAATTTTAATTTGCGAATGCTAATTAGGGACACGGTAGACCGAACATCATATCAGAGCCTTGGGCTGGGAGTTTGATTTTGTTGCGAGTAGAGTAAAATAACACACGGTCCTGCTATCGATGGTCGCCCGTTTTTGCGCTGCTGAGGATGGCGATAATTTGCTGTCGACTGTAGGTACCTCGTTATAGGGCATTCGATGGGGTCGCTTGCTTTCGACATATCCCTGTACGGATGTTAATCGACATCAGCAATGGGGGAGTGAACATTGAATCTGGCGGCTAAGTATGTGCAACTGAATTATCGGAATAGAAGCTGGGTGTACCCCGCAGTCGGTCGATGTATTAGTCCTCACGTGGAAAAATTTCTTAATGCGTCCATAAATGCAGTCGTGGCGAAAAAGTTCGGTGCCACGAAATGTGTTGTTGAACTCATCGTTTATATGATGCGTCACAGATGTTACAACAAGGAGCTCTAAAGAAAACCAATCTCACACGATTTGCAATTGTAAGAAAACAAGACTGAGTACAAGTGCTTAGAGTATATCAAAATGGATTGAATTAAACCTTACAACCCGGACTTTCACTTTTGGTATTGCAAGAAAGTGATGAAAGCTACCAAAAACATTTCGAATATGGCCATGACCAGAGACATATAGCACGAAGCTACTACGATCTTTCCATCATCTATTCGATTCAAAATGCGACCGCAAAAGTTATTATTCTCGGTGACTGCAATGCAAACGACACAAATTGGCTACGATATATAGACGAGGCTACATAAGAAGCTAAATCCTTCGCCATTTGTTGCAATTTTAATCCGCTTGTAGGGGAGCGAACATGGATTCAAACCATTTCGAAAATATTCTCGGTCTGTTTCGCACAACTGAGCCGGATAATCATATAAATAAAATTGGTGTAGTTCTGTTCGACTAAGATTGAATTTGACTGCATGTCTTTAAATGCAAAAATCTTAGAAACTATTGAATATATTCTGATGCATTTTTATCAGTCCTATAGAGGATAAATAGACCCACAATATTCACTTTGTTTCAACTCTATATCGCTATAAATTCCGGAAAAAAATTGACAAGAGTAATTTATTTTATCGTTTGGTTTCGCTTTTTTTTTGTCACGCTTTCCGTTCGAAATTACTGGGAGCTTTTAAATATAGTAAACACCAGCTTATAGAGGACATCTGCGGTTATATTTTAGGATATCCATGAATTCGATAACTTAAAAAGTTTTTAAATAAATAGGCAAAATTTGAAACATTTCTACTTTTTTCACCTGGGTGAGTGGATATGCATTTCATTTTCAAATCAAACACACTAACCGCGCAATATATTCACATCTCTTTTAACCTTATTTTATTCCTGTGGCGGAGAGGGAGACAGACAGAGGCAGTATGCTGTGTGGTTTGCTAAGAAAAAAAAACCATAAAAGAAATATGTAGGAAAAATATGTTTAAATCTGTTTTGCTTACAAAAAAAGAAAAATTCTATGAAAGAAATATCAGATAGGTATAGCTTTCAGTGATACCAGATCGTGGGTCATTACCCATTTCGTTTTTTATAGAGTAGAGTTTTTAAATAGCGTTTTTAACAGCCCATGGCCTCAATGCTCATAAAATGGTATTAAAAGTTGGAGTTCCCATAACATAAGCAACATAATGCTTGACATGAGGCTTTAATTTTAACTGGGTGTGGTAAAGGAGATGCGGTGTTTATACCAAGAATACAAATAATTCACAGTAATTATTCATTTCAGTTTAAACCGATTCGATTGCCTATTAATGTTTGTTTTGAAATGACAATCCATAAGTAACAGGATCAAACTTTAAGAAATGCGGGAGTTGATTTAAGCAAGAATTGCTTCAAGCACGGGCAGTTATATGTAAAGTGCTCCAGGGTAAGTAACGCAGCAAATATCACTATCTTAGTCGATAGAAACAAAACAGCCAAAACAATTTGTCCCCAACAAGACAGCAAATTTCTTAATTTTGTTTCCATCAACTGTTCTGAAACCACATTTTACACGGGCGAAGCCGGGTGGGTACAGCTAGTTATATAATAAAGATCTCTGCTTCTTAATGGAGTTCTCATCATGCTCTTGTATCAGCTATAGATTCTGCCTCTAGAACCACAAAAGTCATTTTAGAACTGGGAGCTAAAATATGTATATATAAGTATGAAAGTTTATATACTCATCATTGCTGCAAGAAACTAACCCAAAGTAAACACTGATTCGGTAAAGAATGCAGCAGCGAAGAACAAGGCTTTCAATGGTCTCACCCATCGGACTATCAAAAAAAACATATAGGTAGTTGTACAAATGTACACGTCTCAGAAAAGTATGCAACCGAGCCATAGAATCGCCAAAGACAATTTAGACGAGAGGGCAACTAACAAACTTTCGCAATGGTTTGCGCAGACTTATAAGGGAAGTAACATAGTAACTTTAATTTCGTCCCACTCTCACCTTCGTCAAGTGGCAACAGGACCTACTATTTAAATAATAGTGATGAAAAACTGATTTTGCACCTGGAGCTTATATATATATGCTGTCCAAAATGTACGGCCAAAAGTATATTCGGTCGCATTCAAATAAGGAAGAAAATGTCAGCGGAATAACTTAACTTCCCATGCTAGGTAATTGAAGAGATAATAAATAAAGCAGCCATCGTTCTATTGGAGAACTGTTGAACTAAGCAACGCATTTATGAAAGCAAGCAATCTAGGCACGGCGAGTTGTAACGGAAGTTGGTCCTGCCAAACAGCTAACAGAAGAGAAAAAAAATAAATGTTACGCGATCTCGTGCGGTCCTCTCGATATCCAGGATCACAGGAAATCCTGCAGAAATGGAAGGGTAATTTGACAGGGTGCTCAGTTGACGTAGTGCGGTAGGCATGCTTGCTAAAAGCGCGAACCAGCTCGTCGAAATGGGTGGGTTCTTGCACATGCCACTAAGCTACCGTACATAATATACATGCCTAAAAGAAAGAATGTTCAAACCAATTTATCAAAAGCCCTTGAACGAAAGCTGTATCGAAACCCTCAAAAACGGGAAACGGAAAGGTGGAAATCGTACCCTCTACTGTGGCCCTCCCACTGTCCATTTTTCGTTGAGAAATAAGGACTACCTAGGCCATCGCCCACTTATGTACTCGCGATGACCCCTTATGTACACATGAGAAATCTACAAGGATTAACTCATCTTATCGTCACAACATCCCCAATGCCCCCACTTCCTCACTAGCACAACAAGAGCCTACTCAGGATTCATACTGAGATTCATTCAGTTTACAAAAAATGACTCAAACAAGATTTGTACATAAATCATTAATAATGCTATATTTAAAAATAAATGACCTGCTTACATTCGTCACCTTAATTTACATGTATCTGCATAACTACAATTCGGAAATATATAAAACAAATTTAATTGAAGAAATTCAAGAAACAAAAAAAAAAAGTACTTATTAAGAAATAAATCAAAAAAAAATTAAAATTAAGTGAAGGTCACTACAAGATTAATTCACTTTAATCAATGGTTCCTTTAAACATCGAAAGATGCACACAATCTCTGTGCCAGTTATTATTTAATTCGAATATATATTTAATCCACGTAAACCCTAAAAGAACAGCGCAAGTACGAGAATATTTGTGCCACTCAAAATATGATTCTCTTCAAAATAGGCACTCAAAATAGGATTATTACACCGAGTTTATATTTGAGCCAAAGTACTCAAAAAAAAAAAAGAAGAGGGATGTCGCTCACCACCACACAACCAACAACATTGGTTTGAGACAAAAATAAGAAAAAGGCCCATCTCCATATATTCCGTATACTCTCACGAATGTCTAATTTCTTATCAATATGTACACTTCTCTCGCAATTAAAAAAAAGGTTTAACCATTAGATACACCTATGGACCACGAATATCAATCAAAAGAGATTCAAAAAAAAATATAAACAAAGTGTCACACCTAGTTCGTTCAAATGTTGTCAGTACTAGTACTTATTGTAAGCAAAATATATGAATAAACTTACCATCGGTATGAATGTTTGATTGTTTTGTAATATTTACTTGTTGTCGGTTATATCCTAAGATCTTGTGCACAGCCTAATGGTCAGTCTTCTTTTTAAACGCGATTGGAAAAATAATAAATTTGTTTACAAATGAACGATCTTTACATTATACAAGGTGGCGCAAAAAAAACCTTCCGATGTTTTTTGGCTGTAATTTAAAAAAAAAAATGAAAAACTTTGATTCTTCTTGTGGATTATTTTTATTTGGTCTTTTTTTTTACATCAAGTCGAGAATATGATGTCATGTAAATGGCCGCCGCCACAGTTGATTGTCATTTGAGCCCTTTTTATGGCATTTTCCATCACTTTGGCCAAAACTTCCGGCGATGGGTCCTCACATTCTTGACGGATATTGTCTTTAAGAGCTACAAGAGTCTGAGGCTTGTTGACATAAACCCGCGACTTCAAAAAGCCCCACAAAAAGAAGTCTGGAGCGGTGAAATCAGGCGATCTTGCTGGCCAGTGCGAATCGCCAAAACGGGAGATTAGGCGCCCGGGAAATGCATCCTTCAGCATATCGGTTGTGGCACGTGCAGTGTGTGCCGTTGCACCGTCCTGTTGGAACCACATGTTTTCCAATCCCAATTCATCAAGTTGCGGCAAAAAGAACTCGTTGATCATTGCTCTGTAGCGCTCACCATTCACAGTAACCGTTTAACGGCGCTTCCATGACATCTTCGGCTACAGCAGCAATATTCTCTGCAGAACGGCTACTCCGGGGTCTGCCACGCCTGGCAGCATCTCGTGTTGTGCCAGTCTCTTCGAGGCGAGCGGCTAAACGGTGCAGTGTTTCACCAGTAGGCGTTGGACGGCTAGGAAATCTGCGACGAAATTCATGTTGTGCCAAAGTCACCGACCGATTATTGTTCAAATAAATAGTCACCAATATTCCGCGTTCTGGAGCAGTGTAGCGTAACATTGTTTAAAAACGTGTATTTCGCATGTGTTTACTACCCAAATGTCAAAACAGAACTGACATTAGGGGCCAATCGCAAAATTTATAGCATTTTCTGATAGGAAGATTACTTTTGCGCCACCTTGTATAACATTTTAGAATACTTAACTTGCAGGTCCTTTTTAAAAAAAAAATGCAGCGGGGATGAGACTGCGCTATCGGCCGATATGTTGACGTTTGCGGAGTATCGAATTTCAAACTTGCGCTGTCGGGCTGATAGCTGAAAGTGGTCATGTAGGTTGACCAGATGATGTATTCGTTTGCGGGATCATCGCATGGATACGGTCGCTCGCAGCTCGCAAGGAAGTCACTCGGTATGGCAATTCCTGGTTCACCGCGCCTGATGAAGTGGGATGCTGTCAATTCCAGGTGGTTGTGGCGGTTTTTGACAGATGTTTGCTAGCTATTTCGTTCGATGTTTTGTGACACAGTAGCTTTTGCTGCCGATGGTGGATTTGTTCGACACGTGGTTGTTGATGGAAATGCCTTTAGGCGGACATATGAAGTATTTTTGGGAATCTAATCAACAGTGCATATAGCGACTGGTGGTGCTGTACAGAATATTTATTCAGTTTAAGAGACTCGCAAGAAATTATATGAAATATTACCTATGGGTCCTGATGTGTAAGCGTGTAAGTGCACTAAGCACTTGTTTGGTTAAACTTTTCTTTATTTATTTTTCTTTTTTTTTTGTTTCACTTTATTCCAATTTATTTTAAGATGATGCTTTATAAAAGCAAATCAAATTTATTTTGCAATATCCTCAGTATTGCTAAAATACTTATTATGATGTCCGAGCATAAGTCGGATGGCTCGAAAGTACCACCACCGGCCGAAGTTCAAATAGAAAAGAACACTTTATTCTAGTAGGCGAATTTCGTAGGCCATCTCAAACTTATTCCCGTGCATGAGGTTACAGCGGCTTCGCATAGATCTTGCCAAGTTTCGCTAGGTATGCTCTACGTGCGTGATAGATGTGCGAGCGTAATTCAAAGTAATTGAAACAGGTTGTTGGGCTATAAGCAGTCCGGCACAGAGTTCAGAGCTGCATTCTTAGACTTCTACATAAATACCTAGTCGCAGTTTTTGTATGGCATAAACCGTCAGATAAGATTTTATGTCAAACTGTGTCGCAATTGTTAAACATCTTTGGGTTACTTTTCCATAGTGCAGCATCTATACTTTCCCTTAATCTTATCTGTTTTTCGCCTAGAAGATCCGCTCGGGTCGACGAATAATAATTTTTGCAGCTCTGCTGATTGCTGATGGAAGCACCCTTTACCTTCCTTCTCGGACACATACACCCCATTTCGAACAGTATTCCATTCTAAACGAAGTCCAAGGGACCAAAACCAACTCTGGATACGTACTGATTGAGGCCAAGGTCCACCTTGGACTGTAGTTCCATCCAAGTAAACAAGCCATATGTAATCATTGCAATCCCTCAAAACTCGGAGACCTCTACCCTTTGGTAGATCTACAAATTCTACTGTAACTACAAATATCCAAAAATCTGTTTAAAGTATTACATGAGATGAATATAGTTGGCTTTAGTTGCGCGACCGATCAGTTGCAGCTTTCACCTCATAAAATATTTCTCAAATGAGTTTTGTTGGCTTTCGTTTTTTTAATTGACAGCTAGAAACTCCGCTTTGATTTGAACTTCTTTAAAATGGCATCAATTGCACAAGAAATGGAACAACTTGAAAGAAATCAAATACAACATTTTTATGTTGTGGGCGTCAACATCTACCACCACGCAGCCAGCCCGTCATCAAGCCCAAAAGGAACGCTATAACTTCGGTGTTCATATCCATAATAAATAACTAATCTGTTTTAGACGAGCGAGGGATTTTTTGTACGCTACATACAATAAATTTTGATTGGAATCCCCAGAAACTGATGATTGCTATCATCAAATATGAACGAGCTGAACTACATTCAGAATTCTGTTTCCGCTGAACAACAAATTAAATTAAAGGCCGACCTCCAGGGCGCAGCACTCTTGTATTTATCTAATCTTTGCATCGACTCGACATGTTTGTGTAGCAAAAACTCATCATATGATACCGCAAAGTGAAATTTGGTAAATGGATTGGCTCGTGTGTGACAAATATGCCACACAGCACGTCCTATTCTGACCATGAGTAGTTCTAGGATGAGTAGTTCTGTTAGGTTAACGCGCAACGACTAACCTCTTTCCCTGAAGGCCAGCAGATACTTTTTGTTGGCCGGAAAATGATTACTCTGCACAAGGCCGGTGTTCCCAGCCCGGAGCGGAAACTGTTTGTGAAATAATGGAATGCTAACATCGAAGTTGTAACACATCTGTTGAATACTCATAGTGGCCTGTGCCTTTGTTACTAAAGCCATGGTTGCGACCGATCAACAGAAGAAGTGTGTAAATTTTGAGGTGCTTACTTGGACTGGGACTACTTCCTATATTGGAAGCCAAGTTCAGTCAAGCACCGAGAACATTCATTGCTGACGTTAAAAGTCACGGTTCTCAACATCATTTGCCTGGGCCTTGATCACGTAACTTTTCAGGCGACTGTCGTCGAAACGAGGGACCTATAAAACCAGAAAGTAGCAATCAGTGCCGAATCACTTTTTTGTAAGAGTTTTCATAACCGTCACAAATTACGAAAAATTCGCCCAGAAAATAAATAACGTCCAGACGATCATCGTCATACGTGATAATGGTGTTGAGGAAATGAGATTTAATCCCACCAACAACCAACAGAGGAATATGTGATATATTCCGTCTGTAGTAACATGTCAGCTTCGAAGACTGATCGTCCAACAACTTGATAGGTCATTAGGTTAGGTTGGGTTTACGGGTTGGCAGAGCACGGTGAACCCTACTGAACCACACTTAGGTACTCGTTATAGGTCCTCATTACTGTGCTTTTATGCGGAGAAGGCTACAACTGACGACATATAAAAAAATTGGTTTTGCGAACTCGTAGTAAATTTATTGGAAAATATGTCTCCGCGCATTTAGAGGAATTAATAGGCTAAGTGAACTACAGGGGGCTATAAACATTGTGTAGGGAGAGTTTAAGGGTTCATTCTTTTGACAATTAGGGATTGCGAAAGGTGCCTGCGGAGTATATGATGTTAATTCTTAAGTTTAAACCTAACCTTCTTTACAGCAAAACACTTAATGCAACATGACAGCGACTATTTAACTTGTGGCTGACACAAGGTAATCACTGGATGATGATAAAGTGACTTTCTAAGTGCTTCTCGATGTGATAATGGTCTTTGGCGTTTCTCAATTTCAGCAGTTGCTTAAATGTCTTGACATCTTCTGTATCTAAAACAAGCCGTCTCATTTATTTTACTTCCTGTATAATTGTAGAGGGTTCCCAAATTTGAATATTTCGACATTCACAAATTTGAATATTTCGACATTCACAGCGCCGTAGTAATAATAAATTTTAGTCTCGAATTTAGATTTACGGAAGCTCACAATTGCGAAATTTGTATCAAAAATATAGCCATTGTGAACTACTCAAATTGAAAGTCGAAACTTAAAATGTTTATTGGTAAGGCCCACAGAGATTAGGAAATTGGCGTTGGGAAACGTCATGGAAACTCGCAACTCACATCAATACGACTATACTATGTATTGAAAAAACCCTTTATAAGGTATTGTTTATTTCATATCATCTACTAGCTAAGCTATACAGATTACGATATAAGTATACAATATAAGTATAAGTATAAAAATTATATAAAAACACTGTACTTAATACTAAGATAATGCTGCCAAATTGAGTATAACACTTTTGAAGCGATCGCGTGAATAATAAAGATCAATAAAAATATAAACATCGTTGAATGAAGCAATAGCTCTGGACATGGGCTCATTATGGCCGTAATTAGTTCTATGAACAGGTCGAAGAAGAAGGTTTCTTTCCCTTAAAGGTCTGGTTGGGGCATAGATTGGCACTAAGGCTAAAAGAGATGGACATTTAATGTGATAACATAATAAATCCCTTATTAGCATGATGTCATGGGCTTTTCTTCTAGAGCATAAAGTTGATATGCTCAACAATTGACATCGAGTCCGGTAAGAAATTTCAAAATCCCAGCTCATTTTCCTGAAAATGTAATTTGTGAAACGCCTCTGGATTTTTTCAAGGCGGTCTGAGTGAATTTTATAGAATGGGGTCCATATAACATCAGCATATTCAAGCAGAGATCTAACCAACGCAATAAAAAGCGAAATAAGGGTATGAGGATCCGAAAATTCGCTGCTATTTCGTTTTATAAAACCACAAAGCTTATTTGCTTTGGCAATAACGTGGTCGATATGAGATGCGAAGGTGAACCTCGAATCAATTATAATGCCAAGATCTTTCACCACATCGACTCTGTTTAATCGAATAGTGTCGATTTCGTACTGAAACTCTAAATGATACGAACTTCTGTAGAAGGATATTATACAGCATTTATTAATATTCAAGTGTAGAGAATTTTTGACGCACCAGACAGATCATATTGTAAAAACTCGCAGTCAAGTGAAGTTTTGATTTTAAGAAACAACTTTAAGTCATCTGCATACATTAAGCAATGGCAGTATTTTAATGCACACGATATGTCATTGATAAAAATTATAAACAGGAGCGGACCCAAATGACTACCTTGTGGTACTCCCGAGCTGCACCCAAACGATCGTGATAAGTAATTATCAATTTTCACTCTTTGAATCCTGCCAATCAAATAAGATCTTATCCAATCGAGCATTGCAGAGTGAAATCCAAAACTTTCAAGTTTTCTTAGCAAAATTAGATGATTGACGGAGTCAAATGCTTTACTGAAGTCAGTGTAAACACAGTCGACTTGATAACCGTCTTCGATAGCATTGATGGTATAATGAGACAAGCAAGCTAAATTAGTGGTAGTGGACCTGCCAGTGACGAAGCCATGCTGTGTATCACAAATAAATTCTCTAACCGAAAATTCAATTTTTGATTTAACCATACTTTCAAAAAGCTTAGGCAAAGCGGATAATTTGCAAATTCCTCTGTAATTTTCAATATCGTTCTTGGAACCAGATTTAAAAATTGGAATAAGAAAAGACGACTTCCATTCATCAAGAAAAATACCAGAGGACAGAGACGTGTTAAAAATATGATGGAGGGGATTGGAAATAGCTTTGGAACACTTTTTGAAAATAATTGCAGGAATACCATCGGGGCCTGGAATTGAATTGGGCTTAAGATTATCAAGAGCTAATAAAATATCCTGAGGACTAAGTTGGATGAGGCCAATATCAATTCTGCATTCGGTAGCTGGTACAAAACTAGGTGTATCAGGCTTTGTATACACAGATTGAAAGAATTTAGCAAAAAAATCTAGTGTTGTATTAACATCTCTAGATTCAATGTTTTTATAAAGCATGGATTTCGGCAGACCAGTCGATTTTCTTTTGCTATTTATGAAGGTCCAGAAGCGTTTAGAGTCAGTTCTTATTTGATTTTCAATTTGAATTACATAATTTGCCTGTAGAAATTTGCTTAAGGCAAGAAAGTCCTTACGCAGTTTGTCAAAATGAACATAATCCACCGGGCTATTGGAAATTTTGAAATTTTTATGAGCCTTGTTTTTAAGGTTCTTAAGGTGAGAGAGCCTTCTATTGTACCATGGAGGCTTAGATAACTTCTTCTTCGCCCTATATGGGACAAAAGTGTTAAATCCATTAAATAATACAGACTTGAAATAATTATATGATTCCTGAAGGGACAAATGTCTCAGATTACTGTTCCAATCTATACTACGAAGGTAATCATTCAAACCATTAAAATCAGTTTTTAAAAAATTAAACGTTTTAACCTTGCTGGCAGTTTCTAGAAAATCGTACACCTCAATTTCAATCGAAGTCTCATTATGGTAAATAGAATTGTTTAACAAAGAATATGGGGCTTCAAAAGTATTTGCCTTAATCTCATCACAGCAGATAAAAACAAGATCTAGTAATCTATTTTGTGAATTTACAATTGAGCTTATTTGACACAAATTATGAGAAATTAGGAAATCAATTAAAATAAATTCAATATCTTTCTTTAAGTTACATGGTACAAGCATTTTATCGTCATCGGACCAAGACCAAACAATGTCTCCAACATTGAAATCGCCCAAAATACATATACTGGCGGTATTATCGTGATTGTCAAATGAAATTAATGTTAGATATGTGTTTTTCATAGACATCTAATTTACTCCCTGATGGGACATAATTTACAATAAAAATAAGTGAACTCACGACGCCTGTGACGTTTAATGAAAAACAGAGCTGTTCCACTTCACCATCTGGTAACGGAACCTCCCAGCAGGTAATACCTCGACGAACAGCTGCGAGAATTCCTCACAAAACATGGATGTCTCATCATTAGATTCCCCTGTTGTTAACAAAGACTCAAAATAACTGCAATTCGTTTAGTTATTGTAGTTGCGAAAATTCCTGCAGTTGTGATGCGCATGGAATTTGAAATTTTAAGGTCACCTACAACGTTTCTAAAACGGCTTGAACGAACTACTACAACTAACTACTACAACTACCTCTTGTTTTGCTCTATAATTTGATTCAGACTAATCAGACTGGTTACATCATTAACAAGCTGAGGTTTAGTGCGTCAAGATGATTCTTTCAACTTATTCGAGTAACGGTTTTATTTTTGCCGGTTTTTAGTTAACTCCATCCATTTATGAAATTACTTATAACGGTGCATTTTTGAATGACATTCGGCACTTGGTAGTTCTGGACCGAGCTTTAGTCATTTTTTTGTTGACAACTCCGACTATTAGTTTAGCCGCAGATGTAAATATATATTCTGTGGCAACAAGGAAAAACAGCATAAGTCATTTTTAGCCACTTTTCAGGAGCGAAGGTTAAAAGTTTGAACTCAGATATGCCTTCCATTTCTTATGCGTTTTTTTCCTGATCCATAACACTGCAACCGTAAAAGATATTTGAATAAAAAAAATATGACGTATAGAACAGGGTAAGGTGCATCCGATAGTAACATTAACTCAATTTTGACATAAGTCGACTTATGCTGTTCTTCCTTTTTGCCACAGATACTTTGAGTACTTAAAATTCTATTCAAATTTTATAAGAGTTGAAAATAAGTTACGTTTATTTTGTAGCTTGTTTTAAAATTGTAAGTTAAATGGTGAAATAAAGCCATATTTCAACATTTGTCTTTATTTCACTTTGGCAAAGTCAAATCAGTCTGTGAAATGAAATAAGACCAAATATGGTTTCATATCACATATGACAATACAAAAATAATAGCATAATTCATAAGAAAAAGTGATATTAAATTTTTCTTATGAAATAGAAATATGTATGTATAATAGCAAAAAATTCGGGCGAGTTTGTTGCTATTATTTTTTTTTTAATAAGAAAAAAATTAAATTAGTTGATTGTTTTTGTACATTACTTTTTCTTATGAAAAAAATAATAGCAAAAAATTCGCGCGAATTTGTTGCAATTATTTTTTTCATAAGGAAAGTTCGTGAAAGTGGCTCTTGACATACACCAGATAGATATAAATATGTCTCATTTCAGAGACACACTTTAAATTGATAACTAATTTTAAACTGCAATTATATCACTCCCCACATCCTCATAACTGTGCAAAAGGTGGGGCTGCAGTGTTAATAAAGAATACAATAAAACACCATATAGAAACAAAATTCCAATCATGTGCCATCCAAGGAATTTCCATAAGTGTAGAAACGAGTAGTGGGCAAATATCTGTTGCAGCAGTATACTGCTCTCCTAGCTATAGACTAAAGAAAAATGATTTTAAAAGTCTTTTCCGCATATTTCACAATCGATTAATCGCGGGAGGGGATTTGAATGCCAAGAATAAATATTGGGGATCTAGATTACAAATACTAGAGGCAGAGAATTATATGAAACTATTAAAGAAGTCGGCGGCAAATATCACTCAACGGGGAAACCTACCTACTGTCCTACAGATAGGAATAAAACCCCAGATCTTGTAGACTTCTTCATATCCAAAAATATATCTTCAAATAAAATAAATATAGAAGATGGCCCTGATCTTCAATCAGATCATTCCTCAATACTTCTTACACTTGGCGATAGAATAATAATAAAAGAACATAGCCCTAAACTAGTTAATAGACTGACTGATTGGAACCACTTTAGGCAGAAGTTGGAAGAATGTATCCAACTATCGTCAGCTATTCAAACAGAAGATCAACTAGAAGAAGCAGTGCAAATATTTACACTGGATATACAAAAAGCTGCATGGGCTGCAACTCCCCAAAGAACAAACAAGATTAAACAAAACTCTTATCCTCGTGAAATATGTGAAATTATTACAGAAAAGAGGAAAGCTAGAAAACGCTGGCAACAGACAAGGGCGCCAAGCGACAAAACCACACTGAACAATTTAAATAATAAGCTCAGAAAATCTATAAGAGAATTTAATAACGAGTCTTTAAAAACGTATCTTACCAGTCTTACAAATGATGCTAGTACCGACTACTCGCTCTGGAAGGCAACAAAGAAAATGAACAGGCCAATAGCTCACATTCCGCCAGTAAAAACCAGAGAAGGTAACTGGGCAAAAAGCATAGAAGAAAAAGCAAACATTTTTGCAGAGTACCTTGAGAACGTTTTCAAACCTTATGAAGATAAAGATTATCAAGGAAACGAAGAAACGTGCGAAGAAGACAGACCTATTCGGCCGGTAACAGCTAAAGAACTTGCCAAAGAAATCAAAGAAGGCATAAACATAAAAAAAGCCCCAGGGTTCGATTTAATCACAGGGGAAATTTTAAAACAATTTTCTCGAAAATGTTTAAAAAAAACTAGCGCAGATTATAAATGCTGCATTTAAATTAAGATATGTGCCAAGCATGTGGAAGGTACCGGAGGTAATAATGATACCAAAACCAGGTAAACCACCTAGCGAAGTAACCTCATATCGCCCAATATCGATACTACCAATGTTGTCCAAGCTATTCGAAAAAAATGCTGGCAAAACGTCTGCAAAAAATTATTGATGAAAAATCGCTACTTCCAAATCATCAATTTGGGTTTAGAAACAAGCACTCTACAATTGATCAGGTGCATAGAATCACAGATAAAATCGAAAAAGCATTTGAAGAGAAAAATGTGTGCTCTACAGTATTTCTTGATATAGCACAAGCTTTCGATAAAGTCTGGCACAAAGGACTGATACACAAACTACAAAAGCAACTGCCGAAGCAGTGTTCAACCATTCTGGAGTCTTATATATCAGATCGATTCTTCAGAATTAAGCAAGATACAGAGTGCTCAACATTAAGAGAGATTAAAGCTGGTGTACCGCAAGGCAGTATGCTAGGTCCAGTTTTATACCTACTCTTCAGACTTTGCCAAAGTGAAATAAAGCCATGTGTTAAAATAAGGCATTATTTCACTTTTGTAAAGTGAAAAATGGCCAAATTTTCAGATTGGGCCTTATTTCGCTTGGCCTTATTTCACGGCACCAGTTAAATACATAATTGTAATCTCCAAGGTGTTTCAGAGTAATAAATAAATCCAAATCTGAATCCAAAATCACTGTACATTTACAAGGGCTCAAACTTGCCTCAAAGTCCACCCACTCATGGTTTAGCGGTTGGGGAAAACCTTTCATCTATTTCGAAACATTTTGCGACTGTTGAAGACTGAAGACTTATATTCCAAGACTCCACAGTAATATTTTACATATCCGCTTTAAATATCTTTCCATTACGCCCAAAATCAGTGTAGTTTTTTTTCTTTAGTAATCTATCAGAAAATATGATAAATTCAGGTGCCGATGGAAAATTTCTTAAGGGCCCCATACACTATATATCCACTAACTTAATGGTTGAATGAAACTCATTATAACAATTTTCTTGGCGATGTAGTTTTGTTTACTTCAGATTTGTAAACAAGTAAAAGGTTTCTGTAAAAGGTATCCTCTTAAGCACACTTTACAAATTCGAAAATGATTACACCAACTACAACAGGATAGATTATTCAATGGTGAGTTGTTCCCAATCGCAAATTTTAAGAACAGTTTCCTCGAAACCCACAACTTTCAACTACATTCTGCAACCAGTTGAATCAGCACCTTTAAATCGTGTATGGGACACCTTAGACTCTTCGGTAGTTACTACGAAATAGAAATAATTGGTCCAAAACGCTGGTACAAAGTTGTATTCATTCACCAGCACAAAGAAACAAGTTCTGTTTTTTAGTTTCATTTTTATAATAGTTTTATTTAAAAATTTATACAGTAATATTTTTAGTATTTTATCTTATGGCTCTGCTCTTCACATTTAATGCATTTATCGTGTATGTATATATATATATTATTTTCATTTCTTGGTAACAAATCATGGTAGGTACATAATTTTGCAAACTCTGCGATTCGCACAAAATTCATTTAAACTTAATTTCATTTCTGATTTTTAATAATTTTGCCATTTTGTTTTTTTTTCCTTTTAATAAAAATCACGTACAAAAATTTACAATGTACAATAAAATATACAAAGTTTGATTTTGTTAACAGTTTTTCTATTTTTATTTATTCTAATTTTTTTCTTCAATAAATGTAAGAGTTAGTGTCTAAGGTTTTAATGCATTTACCGGAGATTTTATATTTAACATTAAGAACTTTCACGCTTTAGTTGTTGTTACATTGGGTTGTGGTATTCTCTGATAATAAATGAATTTATTTCGCTAAAGCGTTTTGGAAACGTTATTCTGAGACATATTTTGTTGTTTCTATTTCTGTTCTTCTTTTGGTAAATATGTGGCAACTATAATTAAATTTATTGTATCTTTCTTAACGAATGACCGGTTTATCGGCTATTGATAATTAATTTTTGTTTTATTGATTTCAACAATGCTTTTGCATGCGGCGAAATGGTACTATAACAATGAACAGTAATTTATTTATCGTGTTTCAGTGATGTAATGGTATATTATGTTTTGTGTGGTATCTGGATAAATGTGAGATACAAAACACAGATTGCTGATTGCGTTGGTATGATATATTTTAAACAAAATTAATGGGGGCTACTGCTTTTAATCACAAATATTACTTTTTCATAATTTAATTAAAATCTACGGGTATTTACACTTTGTACAAAAAGGTAATCGTTTGCAAAACAGTAAAAGAGAAAGGAAAATCGGTACGAGTCTATGGCGTGTTAATAGCGGGAATGTTTTTATTTTATTTCATTTTTACAAATTAATGTCATTAATGGGGAATTAATGTTAGTGATTTACGACTCGGGGGGAAGGACGACGACAACAGATGCGAAACGAGACAGGAATTTATTTGGGAACAATATTTAGCGGCGATGGTAAAATTGATGTATATTTTTTATTTCAGTATGACATGACATGAAAAAGTGGGCAGTCTGACACATACAAATTTATTGCGGATACAGGGTGAATCAATATTTTCAATTGAAAATCGTTTGAATTTTTCAACGATCGGCTCACTTAACATAAGCTTATTATAATTGTACGAGAGCAAGCAGCGAATAGTTATATTTTTTTAGAGTTCTCTCTTTAATTGAAGGTTGGTGAAATGTATCAATGCTTGCTATTTGGTGTCTTATTATGGCTGTTTAACTGCTGTAAAAGGTCGATAGATTTCACGCATTTTTCACTGTCGCAGTAAGGTTTTGATATTCCTTCCGCAAATTAAAAGCATTACTTCAATGGAAAGTTGTGTCAATGATTTTATTTGCGAAATTAATATTTTTCAAGCATCTAATTTTAACCACAGAAAGAGGGGAAACTTTTCGGCAGAATCTGATGCTAGGGTGCTATTTAAATTCATAAGACAACATTTCAGTGAACAGACTGACGCAACCCAAACTTAAAGTTAAAGGGCCCACTTCTTTTCAAAGTCAAGTGCAAGATTCACTATTGGAATCCCATGCTTTTATTGCACCCAAAATACAGACATAGGGTTTCTTGGCTATGCAGCCGTTTTCATCCATCTACACTGGCTACTTGGCCTTGAAAAGCCAAACCTATAATAACGTTTTAACACTATCCAAACTTGTTAGCAAAATTCGCTTTCAATTACGACAATTTCACATGCATAAATTCATTCTCAGTGATGTCGTGTTTTATGAACAGCTTTATTAGTAAGAAATTCTGTTGCGGTTGGGCAAGTAAGCAACTCAGTCACAATCAATGGAATTCACTCTTCACTGTCAAAGCACATTAAATTGCAAAATCATTGGTTTACACAAGTTGGCTCCACGCAGAGTGTGCAGAGTTTGATTGGGACAGTGACCATGCATCTGGAACAGTAGTCTCTCTTAACGTTTTTCCTTGGGGGTATGTCAAGTCCCTTTTCTATGCCAATAAGCAAAAGACTCTCAGGAACCTCAGGGCAAACATTTGAAGCCAAATGTACAGCCGATTTATGCAGGGAAAGTTTCATAGAACTTCGACTTGCATTCACTCGTGCAGGCCTTACCATGGAAGACATGCGAATGCTGATGTTAATAATTGAAAGATGTGCTTTGGATGTTTCATATGTAACCGCATATAAATTGTTTATTAGAGTCCTCGGAGTTGGTTTACGAGAATGCAGAGCAGAAGACACGGCTAAGCTGAAATAAAATAAAGAAATAGTTGACACAACAGGTCCATATAGGTATCATAGGCCTAGCTTCTCACATCCCTTCGTTTTAGATGAGTTTATATTTTTTTGGACGAATAGAAAGCGAAGGACCTACATTTTTATGGTGAGTCCGAACGGCCTTATTGTGAATCTCTTTCAGGACAGTTGCACTATTAGACCACAATAGGCAACAACCTATAATAATGAGTAGAGCTTCCAAATCTTTTAGGGGTGAAAGGTTCCCATACGCAACCACAAAATTATACAGTGTTGTCATAACAAATGCCCCACTACCTCGGAGGACAATGGAGGAAGCTTGTTTTTCAAATTGTTCTCGAGATGGGGACTACATACACAATTGTTCAGGTCATGAAAGTTGGTACATAATAGAAAGGCCGCTGAACTGGATTAAATAGAGCTATAGATCTCGCTCATAAAACACGGTCCTTCCCAATTATTGAATCTTGCCAATACCCAAAAGTGCTAAGTGTAATGACTTCAGACCAATTTCCATTTCACCATTTCCTTCAAAAGTTCTTAAACGGGTTTTTAAAGACGGAGGAGCAGATTTTGAATAATTTAAAAGCTTGTTAACAAAGTGCGAAGAACAGTTTACTGCTGAATTTCATAGTCGATCGTGGAGGGTAAGGTTAGATTCCTGGTACTCCTTGATTTCTTCCATTTATTTGACACGTAGGATAGTAACAAACTTGCAGATAAACTTAGTCGATTTTACAACTACTCGCTTGAAGCAGTAAACCTTTGATCCCATCTTTCAAACGGAATTCAAGCACCAGCAGTGGCATCCTAAAGGGTTCTATATTTGGCTCTTTTCTGTTCTCCATATTTGATAAACAATTTCCAACCACCATCAAGAGCTGTTCGTCTCATATGTTTGCCAATCTCGGTCTCATCGAAATCGATTAAGGATATTGAGAAACAATATGTTTTACTGGATCCAGTAAATTGACCTCCACTGTAATTGATACCTTGCCATCTCATGATCACCAAACCGAATCAGGTCTCTATCGGTTTCGTTGATTCAAATGAAAGGTACTCTAATTTTAAAACAATTTTCCGTCGGACGTTGGTTGGTTGGTTTATGTGCCATCCCGCCTTCCTGCCAGGAAAAAAGATCATTAACGCTTGGCCGCTATTTTGAGACCATAACTCACGAGACCTGTACTTAAAAAGGAGAGGAGTGGAATTGAAACTCAAAACCAACCTGTGGGCGTTGAGGAAGTTGATGGTATTACCGCGCCTGAGATTGCCAAGAACTCGTTGCCTCGTGAGCGGTGGCTGACTAAGTCCGGTCTTTCATAAAGAAAGTGCAAATTGATTCTATTCTCATTCATTTGCGACTGAAGCTACGCCAGTGAATTTCTAGTGCACAGTGGCCCGCACTTATAACTGTCGATTTGACAAGTAATTTTTAGTTCTGGCAGTGTCGTAAGTTGGCCAAATCTTTCTTTAATCGTCGGATTCCTATAGTGCAAGAAGATTTGCCCCTTCAAGCTGTCGCTGCAATCATGTTGCTGAATAAAAGTTGCATAGGCAACGCACCCGCGAAGAACAACCACTCTTGATTAATCACAAGCAGCTTCAGTTTCAGTTCTTACATACGAATAACGACAATCGCCACATAAACAAGCTATACGTTGGATACATACGAAAGAAAGGCAAATTCCATTGCTCGTTTACGGATGACGCGATTCGAGCCATGGTCTACAACACGCTTGGTCGAATCGGGAGCATTTATCGCGACCTGACTGTCGAAGAACATAGCTGAAGCTTATTCCTAGCAGTGTTTAGCTTATACAAATTTGGGTATGACCTCCATGCTCTTGTGTAAGAATTAGGGCTCCTATAGCCAGTCCAAGGTGGGCCGAATTTTTACGCAGCCATTGCTCCTAATATTGCCCAACAAAGCTGCACCCTTTCCAGATTAAAAAATCGTACCTAATTTTGTTGCATAATAACACTTCACAAACTCACAATCGGTAATACAAAAGTTGCCATCGAAGCTTCGACAAATTCAAGGTGAACATTGAACGTGCGACTTTAGTCAGTTCCAATGGGCATGTGGATCTACTTTTAGCCTTGATTGCGATGTCTGCCCCTCTCAGCCAATTAAATATGCTTTCGTCAAATTTCAAAACAACAAATTAAATCACATTATTGACTACAAGTTCCATGAAAACAAAACCGAAAATCGATTTGTTTTCTTCTAAAGGGACGACAGCACTCTTACTTTTGTATTTGGTCACGAATCGCTTTCGGGCTGCAATACGACCCCACCACTCATTTTAAGTACACCACTAGACACGCTTCTATACAAAACACAGTCCCCATTAGCTATCGCCAATTTAATTTCAAGTGATCAAGTGGATCTGAATGGGGACCGTGTCATCGTCGGAAATTCTACAAGCCACGTGTCATCGTTTTCGTATACATTTTTCTATTCACTGCGCTGTCAATTTTCCCAGATGTTTTTTTTTTTTTTTGAAAAAATGCGATACCTACTCTCGTTAGCCTTTTCATTTCACTAACTGCAATATGTCGGGCAAAAAAATAAGAGACAGAGTCTCCATTCCCCATCAAGAAGATCAACAGTTAAAAAAAAAACACGTTTCAACTTTCCCTAATTGAATTATCCATTGAAATGTGAAAATCTAATCAGGGGACTCCTCGCGATTGCATTAAGATGTCAGCGTGCACTTTGTCCAATTTCAAGTTTCATTTCGAAAACTATGCGAACCACCACTGCCATCATAAATAGAAAAGGAAACAGTACGAGTATACCCACGACCACGATAATTATCCCGAAAATGATTTTCCATGGAAGACCGCATTAAACTGGCTAGAATGCGGCAAATCAAATCAAATAATATAATTATTCCCCGGTTCTGTGGAAATATTTCCGGTGGATGCGATGATGATGATGACGAGTGTTGGGTGTATTTGTGAATGGGCACAGCAACAGCATTATCATGTCAGCGCCAACCCGCCGAAACAAAACCGAAATAATTAGGGAAATTAGATTGGGCATTCGGGAGTTGGGTCGTGTGCCCAGTCCCTCCCATCGAGATGGTAAATTAGAACCGACTTGTTGACGCATATATTCAATTTGTGTTTTTTTTTTTGTTTGTTTTGTTGCGCCACCGAAAAATGTCTGTTTGTCAATAATTTTCATTTGTGTGTCTTTCAGTTCAGTATGTTGGTGAAATGAACAGGTGTTGACAAGGACACACGTGGATTTTAATTTATATATTTTTTTATGAGTGTAATTCTAGTTTATTTATTTTCTGTTTGCTGTATAGTTATGTTTATGATATGTTTGAGTTGTTTACCTTCTACGTGGATATATTTTGTTTGTCCAATGAACGAGTATTTAAAAAGATATTCAGAGTTTGATAAGTTGCGTTTTTAATTTACATTTAGAGCGATAGTGATTTGAGTACATATTTACAATAAGTCGAGGGTGGTATAGAAAGTATTAGGTCGTAGAATCGTGGTTTACTTACCTTTCCAGTTGAAACATGCCTCCATAATATTGTGGTAGTTCTCCGCCAAGTTGATGGGTTGTTCCGATGACACTAAGAGCGGTAGAGGTTACTAATGCACGAAAATGGAAAACTAAATTCAGTATTGGCGCACAAATATAACAAGATTTCCTTTTGCAATTTGTGCATTGCACTTAACTTGTCGCAAATAATTAGACTTATGTCAGTTGCATGCCATCTTACAGTAGGTGTTCGAAAAGTGGTTCGATAGCTCGCTCACGTGGTGCGTTGTGATGATTTTAACTACATAAGTGTATCACAGTAGAGTGCTTATAGCTTGTGATATGCGATATACGTGAATTGCTGGTTTTGACAATTGGATGTTATAGTATCATCACTGACACATTACTGCCGGACATAGTAGGGAGTGGCATCCGCCAAGTTGGGAGTCAAAATTGCCTTATTTGCTCAATGTGATGAGTTTTTTTTTGTGACAGTTTTCCTCTGACAGGAGTCATTTTTCAAAGTCCACTTTTGTTCGCAGTCATTGGGGACGTTCAGAAACCTAGTTCATGTAAAACGTCAACTAGATTTGTCTGGAATACGAATATATGAATACGAACGCGTTGACCATTTCAATTGTTCAATTGTATTCTCGCGGTTTATTTTGAATTTTGACACTTGGAAGTGTCAACTGAGTATGTAGGCAGGATTTTCTTGATCAGATTTGTTGGCTACTCCTCCATAAACGTCAAACGGAAAAACTAATCACGTGACCAATAAAAAAATAAAAAATAAATACACAAGTCAGTCAGCTGTCAGACTTACTTTTTGTTTTTATTTTTCAATCAAATCTTTTCTCTCTAGATTACTTACTAGATACAACAATATATGTACTTAGAAATTACCACCCAAGCCTAACATCAGAATTAATTTTCAACTAGAAATCCGAACGTCCCTATTGAAGTGTTGTTCTAAGAGCGACGAACTGTTTACCTTGATACAATAATAAGGACAACTGTTCGACTATGCATTTGAAATATTCCAAAAAACAAGGGATCGTATTGCGTTATCTGTGAAAATGTGTAAAAAAAATTACGTATATCTGTTTATGGATGGGGCGGTTCAGAGCCAAAATGGCGTCTCTTTCGCGTATGTCGTGTCAGGCTGTCAGAATGATATATAAGCAAAACCATTCTCTGTTCCTCTTGGCGCACGTGAAAAGTTAGGCTAGAACTATGAAAGAGGAATAAAAAATAAATAAATAGTTGGCGCAACAGGTCTGTAGGGACCCTAGGCCTAGCTTCTCACAACCATTCGTTTGTGTGAGTTTTTCATTTTTGGGACGAATGGAAGGGATCTACAATTTTATGCCGAGTCCAAACGGCTAATTGAGAAGCTCCTTCATGACAAGTTATACTCTCGGATGTTTGTCAGACGTTCGCGAGAGGTGGCGCAGCGGAAAAAAACCATAAGTTGGAATTTGGGTTTTTTCGGGATTCGAACCTGGGACCCCGCGCTTAGTAGTCCAACACACTAACCACTAAGCCACTGCGCCTACGTGAAAAGGAATGAAAAGGAATGAAAGAGGAATACATTCGAGTAATCCAACTCAAGTAAATGCGCGATTTTCATTGATATTAAATTCAAATTCAATTATACTAAAGTTATTTATCGCGAAAGTAGTATGACTTTTTATAGCCTGTTTGATTAAGTGGATTTGCGAACATAAAATTATGGTATACCCTTTGATCAGCTTGCACGAAGGCGACAGCGTATTCAGCGAACAATTGATTACCCAACGTTGGGAGCACATTTTTCCTTTTATAGTCTAGAAATGTCAAAAAAAGTTCGTCTCTCTTGTTTAGCTCCCACCATACCGAGCTCTTAATTTGTGTGTCCTGGCTTCGTTTAGAGCTTGATCACCAAGTGCAAGTGAAAATCGGAGCACAGCAAATTTGGACAGTTAAAGACAATATAATTGCTGATCGGGAACGCGATTGTTTTGTCTGCTACTTCTTCTGTTCACTTGGTATATTTTTATTGTAATATGACAGCCAGCGCGCAAATATGATTCGTGAGTAAATCAGATCGCTCTAAACAGACTGAATGTACTCGAGTTCTATTTAGTGCCACTTTTTGGGACAGCAGTTGAAATTCAAACTTTCAAGTTCGAAAGCTAGAATAATCTACCCAGCTGTGCCTTAATTATTGCCATATGCGAATTACTCTACAGCAGTTGAAATTCAAACTTTCAAGTTCGAAAGCTAAAACAATCTACCCAGCTGTTCCTTTATTATTACCATATGCGAATTACTCTTATTTTTTCTAAATAACTTTTGATTCACCCAATTGAAGGAATTCTATTCATTTTTTTGCACAATGGACTTAATAACCGTCTCCGAGCCTTAGTGGCATTTCACATGTTTCTCAGTTTTGAATGTTTCCGGCATAAATTCACGTTGAATTAATAATGTTACCACAAACCGTAGAAACTGTCATGTTCGTTGCGGCAACGTAGTCAACTGACAGATGGATAGAATATACGCCAGCTTATGCAGCGAATATTCCGTAGCCTTACTTCCTTATACTCTGTCAGTTGAATCGGTTGACAGTTCTTGCAAACGGATATTAAGCACATTCATTGGTGGAGATATTGAGTGGGTGAGAGAAACTACCATTGTCGTTTAATGAATTGAGAATTTGAGCGTATTAAGTGATGGAAATTTTGAAACTCCCGATGACGACAGCTCAATCGTGAGACTTTCTTCCTTCGTCGTCTTCGTCTCAACATTTTCATTTTTTGGGCTCACACAAGACTGGCGAGCAATATTCAGTGGGCAGAATTCGGTTATTATGTCAAATCTCGGTTGTCAGAATAGGAATTATTTTTTAACCGCAAGTGGATTTTGAAACTTTGCGATCTACATCAAAATCTGAAAGCGGAAAATTCAGCGTACTTTCATCTTGGGCGAATAAACTTCACGTCACGCCAAGACCTAATGTGGCAAGAAAAACTGTCAAACAAATCGCTGGGTTGGGTTTGGACTCCTGATTACCCCCTAACCCTTTCCGATATCTATGCATAACTTTATTAATAAAACTTTATTTGCTTTTGGATGTCAGTGGGACCGTCTTCCGTCGAACCGTTAAAAATGGGACCTTCTATTCCAGCGAATTGAATAAGCTACCAGAAGTCTGGCAAACAGTCGCAAGCAATGAAGAAGAAAGTTTAATTTTGGATACATTTTAAGATAAAAAGTGAATTACCAAAGTCGCTGCCATGACATTTATAATTTTTTTTTTATTATTTCCGCAGTTTTTACACCTTTTGTGAAATTCACACGTAACCAATCTTAGCAGTAATTTCTATAAATAAAAGAACGAACAAACTGGCTGGTATTTGCACAAAAACGCAACCAAGGCATCCCCACTAACACCTTAAGTATAAAGTTTCTATTTAATCTTGATTTTAGGTTGTATTGATAGGGACATTCAGGTGATATCAAAAAACTTTGTCCTATCAATTAAAACCTCTTCTGAAACCTAAGCAACTGACAAGCAATTTCAAGAAGGAAATTTTCAGTTTTGAATGACTTCTGTCATGAAAGTCATATTTTTACAGATTTCCATCCAATCAGACACAAGGTGAGTTAAAATCCCCTAGAGACAGATCCTATGCCTATATCCCTTGCGCATACAACATCGACTACAACAACTTTATTACTCACCATTACCCTTCTTTTTTCTTCTTTTTTTTCTATTATATACTAGGTAATGAAAATTGAGACTTATAGAAGTATGCGTTTCGCAGAAATTTCGCAACAGTGATATCAGATCAGACCTGTTCAAAACCTGAGTTTTCTGTAAAAAAACGGAACGAAACCACTTTTCGCATTTCCAAAAACGAAATGAATTATTCAAATGCTTTCTTCTACCCAGTCGCAGACTTTTACGAAGCACTGTAGTTTGAATTGCATAGTTTTAGGATAATTTTCATACAACTTTGGGTTTTGGGAGCACCACCCACCACTTAAATGTGGGTACCTTTTTGCAATTTTTGCTTGTTAGGGTCTGTAGTAAAAGGAATACAATCGTTTTTCTTAATTCATTGTTATTTACATAACAATATCGATTTTCAAATTATTTTTGAATTTAGATTTGCTTTAATTTGATTGTGGAGTCTTTAAAAATTAACCACGAGCAGCATCAAGCCATTACTGCACTAGAAAAGTATTTTTTCTCTTGACTTGTTACTTGTGAAAGCCGCAAACTAGACCTGAGTAGTAGTAATGACGGAAAATGAAAAACTTCAGAGAAATAGCTTCCTTCGTTTTCTTTTCGCACGAAACGAAATTATTTTTCGTTTTCGAAAGTTACATAAATACTTAAAAAAAAAATTAAAACGAAAACGTCAGTGAAATAGCTTTCGTTTTTTTTTTGCTTTCGTGGAAACGATAATTTCTTTCGTTTTCGAAGATATAAAAGTGAAAACGATTAAATGTTGTCATATCACAGAGTCCCACCGCTGAATACTGTCGAGGTTTAGATGCCTACCTACTTTTTGGTATAAAACTTAAGAAGCAAGTGAACGCATGAACGCAAGAACTTTTTCAAGAACTTTAACAACTGTCAAAATTTGATGACATTACGAAGAATATCGCTCAATGCGATGATGTGCGCACTTTTTCCGTCCGTTAAGTAAAAATTTTACAAATTTCCAGACAAATCCGATTGTTTTATGTAAAATCTGAAAGCGCTTACAACTTCAAATGTCGACAACTCATCATTGATGATCCTATTACTTCTACTGCGTTGTGCAAGTACAAATACAAATTATTTCTACCGGCAGACGAAAAACTTGCTCGACTACGACTATTCAAGCTCATCCGTACATTAAACAAGACAGTTTCACAATTCAAACGAACTAAAAAAAACATACATACCTTAAACTGCCACGCCTTCCTGTTCATGGTCATCCCTTCTAAACCTGAAAAACCAATCTACGACTAATACTTTCTATCCGCCCCGGAGAAGAAAATAATAACAAAACAACATTTATTATATTTTTTAGAATTGTTTTCGTTTTCTCTCTTTTTTATTCTTTAGGTATTTACAAACAATGGGAGAGTATTTGTGAGTGCTTGCATAGATATTATATCTCAATTTTATTACAATATAGTTGTATCTCTTATCAAATTACAGTGATTTGTATTTATTTTTTTCTTTTGCCTAAGTCTTGTGAAATAACGATTTCATTTTGCTGCATATTGTTTTGAATGTTTTTTTCTTTCTATTTTGAATTTAGTTTCTGATTTTGATTTTTGGTTTTTAAACTAATACATTGTATAGATAGAAATAATTGCAAAATGAGGTCTATTTGCCAGGATTTTTGTTGCCAGTGTTAAGCACGTGAAACGCAAAATCGAAATCGTAGTAGAAAATAAAACAGAATTCATTTCAAAGAAGAAAATGGATAATATATAAGATTCTTACTTTGGCAGTCGATATGTATGAGTTGCATTTATATTGCTTACATTTATTTATATATATTTTTTTTTTTCAATTTTTTAATGAACTAGTATTAAGATGTGTGTACGGTTTCTGGAATGGTAACAAATTCGAGGGACACGTAGGGCAGGCACATGCAGATGAGTTGGCATGACATGATTGTCGGCAATAAAACTCTGCGTTAATGATCGCATTTATATTGATAGTTAAATTTATGGCCGGCATTTTTATATTTAAATAACTGAAGTAAAAGGCTGAATACTATTTAAATCGAGGGGTTGATCATTTTTCCTTATAACGCGAGAGGTGTGAGTGCAGTTTATTATGCTACAGAGCACGAGACGGGAAAAATACTGCAGCAGTTATTTTCAAGGTGGCACCCCAAGTGAAGGGAGGTTGTCCTCGAAGGGGTTTATTGAGGCTCAACAGGTTGTTTTGGCGTAAGAATAAGTCTTATTTGTTTTATCTTTCAATTGCTAATCACATTTGAGTTAGTCTCTCAGGGAAGTAATGACTGAATAAAAAATATGCAAACGAGGGGCACAACTGACGACTACGGTTCTCTCTCCAGGGATATATTTCCTTCTCACTTAAGCACCCGATATTGGACACTTAAATGCTACTGACATCTTAGACAGCTGCTGGGTTGTCTTGGGGACATTTTGCAGCGATGATGGCGATGATATATTCAGGCTCACAAGAAAGAAGTCGTAAGAGTAAGTTTATGCAGACCTGGAGAGGCTCAATTCTTGGATCTCTCTAATTTAGCTCTGCAAGGATTTGTGTCTTTTCTGTTCAATTAGAAAAAAAATATACTACATAGCTGTACAAAGAATTTTTGTCACCTGATGAATAGAATCTCAGCATCGTTTCGTCGGTCGACAAAGAAGCAACCACCTTTACCTTCGTCAACTACAGATATATTAGTCTCCTTTAAATCGTATAAAACATAACGCGTCAGTCCATTAAACTTCGTAAATAACCTGGTTGGATGTTATCGGTGCAGTTTTTGGATAGAAAAGTCCCTCGTCAATTAATTTCCACCCTCAGACAGATCTTGGAAAAAGCCCAAGTGGACAGTCACCAGCTTTTCATCGAATTCAAAGCCGTCTGTGACAGTATCATTCAAAAGACGAGCTATGTAAAGCCTGGCCTAGTCTTGGCAATCGTGCAAAACTCATCCGTCTGTTACAGAATTACGATGGCGAAATCTTGGAATCGGTAACGATTTGACCTTTGATGTCAAAAATTAGATAAGGCAAATGCCAAGCCACTTTTTTTAATACCATATCTTAAAGAATCGACCGAAGTCCATAGGTCAATAAATACACAAGGTACGATTATTGAAAAGCCTGTTCAAATTTAGAAGAGCACAGCGAACTGTCACTGGTGCAAGCGGTCCGCAAAAGAAACGCCCAAAGTAGACGAAACAGACAGAATGTTATAATTAACAGTCAAAGGTAGTTAGGGACTTTACCTACCTGGAATGTTTGAATGTTGAACAAGCAGGGACAGAGGGACCTATGACAACCCTGCAAAGTCAAGAAACTTAGATGAAAACACTATACTACACTAACGAGTGAAAAAAGGTCGTGGATCAGGTTAAGCGAACTTTTACATACCTCAATGGTTATCTCAATCATTCCCAAACATACTGTGCTTGTTTTTATGTAAAGCACAAGCCTTTTTAATTGAAAAGTCTGAAAGAATTTTTAGAACTTTAGTCCAAAGTTCCTTGGGTTATACCAGACTACCCTTCTGGACTTGTCAAAATAAAAATAACATAGAACAATAAAGCCAACAGTATATATAAGTGCATTTTTTTAATCTTTGCTTAGCTGTTGCAGCGCTCAGACTTAAGAACAGTCCCATTCTACTGCCAGACAGATACTTCTCTTTCTATGTCAATGTGTAACACATATTTAATGCAGCATAACCCTCGATGACGCATTGTTTCAGTGGACCAGAGCCTGTTGAATGCAAACACACACATTTGTCATGTCAAGTTTTCCCGCAATTGACCGAAGACAAGTTCCAGGTAGGTCTGGAGAGTTTGGGGAGTCGAAAATGCAACCGAAGCCGAAGTAAAAACCTAATCCAACAAAGGCGTGACTGAGACTTTCAGCTTTGAGAGCTTAGATCTTCATTAGCGACATTAGCACCTCGGGCTTGGAGGCAGATATGAGACAAGACAATCGCAGATAATTGTGCTGGAAAAACACTGTCGACTTCTTTTAAACTTTGAGACGAACCAGTTCAGTCTGTCTGCATAGCTAATAATGGTCAAATTTATTAATTACTAATCCCATCATCCCTTCCGACATACGTTCTAAACGCAAAGTTGAAAGACAACAATCATCCCGGCGTAAGCCCTGTGTAATTTATTATTTATTAAATCCTCAAGCAGAGCGCACTAGTAACTTTTCCACCCTGAAGCTTCAATTTTAATTTCTGCTAATTCTCAACTGACGTCTTATCTATTAAGTTACCCACCACATCTCTGCAGCCATAAACAACTTAAACAATCCAGCGAAATTCCGGTGGCCCTCTTATCATGAATATTTTCTCTCAATTATTGCGATAGTATTGCATGGCTGTGTGGCACTGGCACGGGCACCACCCTCCATCCTCCGACATTATCGTGTGCGAGCAGTTTTTTTTTGTTTTTTTTTTTAATTTTCTTAAACTCTATTACAACAGAGTGAAGCGAACTCTCAGCAAGGACATTAAAATTATGTTCAGTGTGTTGTTGTATTTTTTTCTTGGTTTGCCTGCTATACCTATTTTCGTGTTCGCCTTTTGGCTCTAAATTTTATTCTACATCCCTGAGGTGGTGTTTTTGAGGGAGAGCAATCCCAAAACAACACAGGCGGTTAGGGGCGGAAAAACTTTTGCACCCTCGCCTGTTCCCACCTACCACCTACATTTTGGTAAAATTAATCGTCACTGCTGCGTTGCTATTGCGACAGCTTTAACAAGTGCCTGATGAATTTGTCACCATCGCAGTAACGTAGCTACGGTTTTTGATAAATGACTTTTTTTTCCCGCCGTCGTTCTTGTTTTCCCCCTAACATTTTCCCAACCACCAAAAAATGGCGGTAGTAGTAATTTCTACACAGGTGAATTGTGAAATGGCATATCTTGTTCGTTATCGTTGTTTCTTTTATTATTTATTTTTTTCTTGTTGTTCACTAGACCCTGATTGAAGTGTGAGAGCTGCTTTGGAAGCAAAATGGCAACTGAATTGAGTAATTAATGACAAGGATATTATATATTATATGATAGGAGTATGTGAAAGTGAAACGCTCCACATGTACAAGTACTATTTACACTCATAATATTTATATAATAAATTACAAAAATCTTCTGTTCTTCCTAAAAGTCGAAATCAATAATATAACAACGTACTATATTTATTTATATATATATATATGTATATATCAATTTTGCTCCTTCCCACATTCGCTATTATGATTAATATTTTTACAGTCAATTAGCAGCACGAGTAACTTGTAATTGTATAAAGCTGCTCCACTAATTATTTCTCAGTTTCTCATTAATATTAATTATTTTCATTAACTAAGCATAAAATTTACAAAAATTTGTGTATAAAATATTCTTTTTACATAATTTTGTGATTTTTTTTTCATTACATTTTTTTGTCTGCTGGGTTTTAAGTGTATATATATTCATATATTATGTTCATAGATCTTAATATTTCAATAAAATCTCTACAAAATATTGTGTGTATGTTTAATGTCTTAAAAAATAAAATTAAAATTATAATTAGAAAACTACAACATAGTGGAACAAAAAAAAAAAAAAACAAGTAAAATTGTAAAAATATATAGGAAAATGTATTGAACGAAAATTCGTTTCAAAACTAGTTTATAACTTATCTGTAGGAGGTGTAAATGAATCGCTAGCTCCCCACGAGTTCGATTTGGCGATATTTCTTCCTTAGGTTCGACACCGGATCCCGATAGAGCACTGGATCGAGACGGAGGTTGGATCGTAATAGGGGCATGTATCTGCAATTAGAAGAGTGAAATGAAATATTTGGTGAGAAGATTATGAGAGAGGAGGTATCTTAAATAAATTTTTTAGGGGTGTACCTAGCTTATTACAATCGGTTGGGGAAGTTTTATAAAGGGTGATTTTTTAAGAGGTTTAGAACTTTTTTTAAAAAAAAAACACAAAAAATTGGAAAAAATGAATGAAATATTTATTTGAATCGATAGTTTGAACCTTGCAATTTAATGTTTAAAGATAATTTCATGCAAATTTTGACCGCGGCTGCGTCTCAGGTAGCCCATCCGCTGAGTCCAATTTTGGCATACTCTTTCACACATATCGGCCGGTATCTCACGAATGAATGCATGGATGTTGGCTTCCAGTGCGTCAATCGAAGCGGGCTTGTCCCTATACACATTAGCCTTGGCATACCCCCACAAAAAATAATCTAATGGTGTCAAATCGCACGATCTAGGCGGCCAATTGACCGGCCCGAAACGTGAAATTAACTGTTCACCAAACTCGCCTCGCAATTGCGCCATTGTTTCGCGTGCTGTGTGGCATGTGGCACCGTCTTGTTGAAACCACATATCATGCAAGTCAAGAACTTCCATTTCGGGCAAAAAAAAGTTTGTTATCATCGCTCGGTAGCGTTCACCATTGACAGTAACGCTGCGATTCGCATCATCTTTGAAGAAATATGGCCCAATAATGCCGCCGGCCCATAAACCGCACCAAACAGTGGCTTTTTCGGGATGCATTGGTAGCTGTTGCAATGCTTCTGGCTGATCTTCACTCCAAATGCGGCAATTTTGCTTATTTACGTACCCATTCAACCAAAAATGAGCCTCATCGCTGAACACAATTTTTCGATAAAAAAGCGGATCCTCGGCCAGCTTTCCAAGAGCCCATTCACCAAAAATTCGGCGTTGTGGTAGGTCGGCTGGCTTTAGTTCTTGCACCAGCTGTATCTTAAAAGGCTTTACGCCCAAATCCTTCCGCAAAATTTTCCACGTAGTGCTGTAACAAAGGCCTTACTGCTGGGAACGGCGCCGAATCGACATTTCGCGGTCTTCTGTCACACTAGCTGATACGGCCGCAATATTTTCTTCACTACGCACAGTACGTAAACGTGTTGGTGGTTTAATGTCCAACAAAGTAAATTTGGTGCGAAATTTGGTCACAATCTTCCGAATAGACTGCTCAGAAGGTCGAGAATGCCGATCATAAAATGGAAGCAGCGCGCGATGAACATTTCGAACCGAGCACGAATTTTGATAGTAAAATTCAATAATTTGCAAGCGTTGTTCATTTGTAAGACGATCCATGGTTAAATTGCAAACCAAACTGAAGCTGTTTGACAGTGACACAAGGTACTAAACACACGTCAGCTGTCAAAACCAGTGTTGCCAAAACCAAACCAGCTAAAAAATCACCCTTTATTTGAGGCGAATAAAAAAGACGCGCAATTTTATGCCATATGCGAACTTTGAACATCTAGATTCGGAATCCTTCTCAGGAGTTTTAAGCTGTATTATTATTCGAATTTAAGAAGTTCATAAAAATTTCAAGGAAGCCTAGGCGTAGCCTCTCACAGACATTCGTTTTGTGTGAGTTTTTATTTTTTGGGTAAATTTAAGGGACATTTGTACCGTAGTCGAGCGACTGGATTAAGAAGGCTTTTGGGGAGAGTTTCTTAAATTTGAAGCTGTAATTTGTACTTTTTGTTTGCCTTAGGACCAACGAGTGATGCTAGATCGTGGGTAATTACCCATTTCGTGGGCATTTTTCCTTTCAAAATGAGCTAAAAGGGCGAAAAGGGGCATTTTTTTATCTCTCATGTCAAGAAAAACTAGTGTATTTTGTTGTTTTTTAACATCGGCATGGGAAAAAAGGACATTTTCGGTTTTTGACGTGAATCGTGGGCAATTCAGTCCGAAACGTCTGGCATCACTGGGTCCAACTTACTTATTGCAACCATTTGTTTTGGGGAGTTGGTATTTTACGGACGAATTGCACAATTTTATGAAGTATTCGAACGGCAGACAGTTTTCTTTTTCGATTTTCGTCAGTAATTTGTATTTTTCTGGCAACAATGAGCCCCTGCGACAACTCGTAACTTAGTTTTAAGTAACTGTTGCGACTTTTTCGAAAGAATACATTTTCATGGCATTTACAAAATTTACAAAAAAATTTAAGACCTTGGAAAGACACTTCAAAGCTTAGGAAGACAGGAAGACGATCTAAAGGAGATGACCATTTTCAAGGCCGTCTACGACGGTTGAAAATTACTTCTCATTTAGGACATGACTTTCTAAATGGTAGTTCATTTAATTGAAGCCTACTTTAAAGCTCATTTTTAAACGAAGGAGGTCAATGGTTTTGGCAGAAGAGATGTCAGATGTTCTCTGCTGTATTTGCCTAACTTACTGATGACGTCTAGAGGCATCACTGTCAAACTTGTGCACCGACTCTTCGATCTTGTAAAAGCTTGCTCAACCGCTTAAGTAGGTGGACACAAATGACAGGACAAACAGAGCTGTTGTGTGTGTGGCTTCAAAGGGTTTATCAGTTTACTAGGTCAAAACCAAGCACCTTCTGTTGATACGAATTAACAACCAACATGGATGAATCGACGAAAGAGCGGCACAAATGACAACGATTACCTTGAGGTAGGTAGCAAAGCTCTTACATATGAAGGCGAGTTCCCTTCGGAAATTAATAGATGAAAAACGTTTGCCAACCACTGCTTCTTCGGGCTGAAAAGATGCTGAAGAAGGTTATAAAAGGTATCTCAGAGACCTAACGATACTCTGTTTGAGAGCTTAACCAAGTCCTGCTTTACTGCGCTGAAGTTTGTACTCTGTCTATAGCAGATGAAGATATCCTCGGTAGTTTTGAGAGGAAGATTCTTCGCAAAAATCTTTGAGTCTCTCTGAATTGGTTGACAAAGTTTCGAATAAGATGTGGAGTCGTTCAAGAGCTCGTATTCGTCTTCATATCCTATTTAGTCTCAGATTTTAAATCCTAAGCCAGGGTAACCATGCAGTCAGGGAAAGCAGCTGAACCGATTTGGTTCATGAATTGCTCGAGTGATTTCGTAAGCTCTGTACATCCTTTACTCCCCTTAAAGGTCGACTTCTAAAAACCCTGTTTAGTCTCACATAAAGTCCTCCTCTTGGAGTATAAAATCAGATACTTACCCAAACACCGCCGCGAATGTATTCAAACAACTCTGCCGCTGTATAAAATGATCGGGATCATTCCACGGCGAACGTCCGCCCTCGCGATCCTTATAGCCCTTGCGTTGTGTAACTTTAATCGGCGGTTTCCTAGTCACATGCGAGACCAGAAGATTCATTAGGATATCTTCGCAATTGGAGGATTGCTGTACAGTCTTTAGGAGTAGCAGCGACAACCAATTCGTGTATAGATAGTTGTAGTAGCGATGGTAGAAAGCTGCACCAGTCAATACTATGGAATAGTAGTTCGTCCACTTGGACGTATAGCCCCAGGCATTCTAAAAATTGAAGAAAAAAACTTTTCAAATTACATTCGCCTTTGCAATGTCCTCGAAAATCACCTTTGAGTCGTCCCAGAAATGCGCTCGGGCTGGATAGCCTACAATGCGGTCGGGAAAGTCCCTCCACACCGTGTAGGCAAAGTCAAGTTCATCCGTATTCAAAATGGCGTCCTCGTCCAGCGACAGAACAGCGTCTGTCTGCACCTCTGGATAGGGATAGAATCTTTGGGATATGCTGGGCCGCTCGTCTGTCGTAGATGGCGTCGAGCCGGGTGCTGCCCCGGCCGCTGGTGCCGCCGCCCCTCCGCTGGTGCTGCTACTGCTGCCCAGTGGTATCACATGGAACGGAATATGATATAAGCTGGGCCAGCGTTTTTTCGATGGGATAGGTCGATCAGCTGCCCACAATACAATTATCTGTTGGAAAAGAATCAGTCAAATCACTGTGGACACTCATGTGCACGGCTCTCAGATACATACCCTATCTACAAATTGACTTTTAGTTATGCTCTTGACTAGTTTATAGAGTGCGGTATTGGGCGTCAACACCGTTCCTATTTGCACGTAAATTACCGCTGTGTAATTGTGGCGGGGCTCACTGCCCAGCGAGTCCAACAAAAATGGCATAAATCTGAAACGAAACGAAAATGTGAGCTACATCATATACCGGACCAACGAGGAGGGAGCCGTACTTACCTAGAGGAATCTGTGAATGTAGGAAGCGTGAGGAGAGCACCCGGCGATGTATTCCAAATGAGACTATTACGCACCGGATAGTCTGGCAGTCGTTCTCGGATAATCTGAAAAGAGTAGGTTTGTAAGGAAGGTTAAGCGACCGTCGCATAGTTGAGTTTATTATTTTAATTGAATCACAAGCTCCCCCTATGCCGATTCGCAGAACAATTGGCACAGAATGTTGTAAAAGAAAACGCGAAACCCAATGAATTCCCCATTGTGCCAGCCGCCACACCGCCACACCAAGTCCTTTGTCTTTTTGCCAGCGCGCTTTGATTTTAGCGCAGCAATAAAAATTAAATGGCATTCCACAGGACTGAAGACGGAAGGAGCCGCATAGAAAGGAATCGATGAAAGTTTTAATGTCCACCTCCACTCATGTGGAATTTTCAATAAAATCCATGCCAAAGCGACTGACGTTATACGGTGTATGGATGGATGGATATAGTGCAAGTGCAAGTCGAAGTGGAAGTGGAAATGGCTCTTACATTCGTTGAAGTATGCATTTATAGGAATTTATCGAACTAAGAAGGCGCAGGGGGCCAGCACACCAGGTCATTGCTTTTCAAGACGACTAGAGTGATGTGGTTGATCCATGTTGATCCTGTATGGGGATTAGGGGTTTTCGCTTGCATGTATATAATGACAGGCAACAACAGGAGGCGTGTTCTTCCTTTAAAGTGGCATCGAGATATCAATTTTCTGTTGGGATATGATGAATGGAGCAGATGATAAGCAGTCGTCGGATAAGTGATTGATTTGAGATGTGGGGATGAGCGGGGTGTGGATCCGATTATGGGCTTTACAGATGGCTGTGAATGGGAATTCTTTGATATACCGATTACCGAGGTTCGTCAAGGTTTGAGCTTCGTTTTTAATTCATTTTCTATCTTAAGCTAGTTCGTTACGAAGTGGAGTGGCATATACTCGTAGTAGTGTAAATTGCTCACTATTTAAACTTAAAACTACACAAAATAGTCGCACGGCTGACAGAAAAACAGGGGAAATTTGCCTACAAGCTGCCTGGTGCGCATGGGATTTAATTATTGGTGTGGATTTTCTTTCAAAACTTGCGGGAAGGTGCGCGGAAGCTGACGGTCTCTGTTTGGCTATAGATGTCTACCCAAAGGTTCCGTCGGATTGTACCCTTTCAACGGAGAATCAACTCACAGTTTTTCCCAGTTGTTGACGAGTCTGAGTTGGATGCGGGAAAGCGAAAAAGATGTACTGCTGCGGCCGTTCAATACCTTGATAATTCTTCAACTGCCAACCCACCCGACAGGTCGGCATCTCAGCATTCTCTGGGAACAAAACACACTCCCCATCCCCCGCCCGATGTGATTAATGTACCCTAATAGCCTTGGAACATTTCAGGTGATCAGGCGCCCACACACAGACGCCAAATCCAACATTAACCCCGACAATGTTGACGATTAATAAAGACCACACCGCAAAATGACAAATTGCTTCCATAATCAACCTGCATAATCTTCAACTATGTGCGCCACCACCCCCGGCGTGTGCTGCTGCCACTAAAATCCTCTAAAACACTGCACCAACGAGTGACTACATCTGTGTGCGCATTTAGATAAATGAAGGCAGAGAGAGCAAACCTAAAGTAAGCTGCCGAGAGAGAAAGCGCACGAAAGGAAAAGAAAAAAAAGGCGAAGAAAAACAACAAAAAAAAAAAGGAAAAGAAAATTGCACGGAAGTTCGCAATCAGACTAATTAGGGGTGCGGTGCAAAGCTGCTCCTGCTGCAACATATTTCCTCTGTGTGCGCTCGCGTTGGTCGGATAAAATACCGAGTACTCCTTCGCTCTTGTATAACACCGACAAACCTACTTAACCGCACCATCTCCATGCGGCTCGGTGCTGCGGTCGATATGGAACCTACTCAGGAATATAAACGTGGATCCTGGGCCTGGGTTACAGAATTACAATAACTCACTTGCACACAGGGTGGAGGTGCTGGCGCCACCAGCAGGAGGGTGTCGTCGTTTAAAATTTGCTTCTGCGGTCCCAGTTCCAGCTACGAGTATATATACTGCTACCAAAAACTGATGAGCGCTATAATTGGGGGAGCAGGGGAACTTTCTAGGATCTCTCTACGCCATGTGCAAAGCGTATAATTTCCCAAGATAAGATATCACACCGAGTTGTTTATCATTTGGATTCTTCTTCCTGTCACTGCGGTACTCGGCGTGCTGGATTTAGTGGCTGACATCGTTCATCGTCGCTCGAGTCCTTCATGGCTTAATCTTAATGGATTTCACAGGAGCGGCAGTACCAGTTGTAGCACACAACATAATTACACGCAAATTTCTACTTTTTTCGTACCCTATGTCTGTATGAGTGGCTGTGTCTGCGAACGATGATGTTCATGATGTTCATTAACAAGTACAACGACGAGTAGCTGCAAATTCGAAATTAGCAAAACACAATCGAACGTCTTATTCTTCTTCTTCATTACAACAGCATACACATTCGAACCCAGCTCATGCTCGTTCGTTGTCTAGAATCCTTGTGATGGCAGTTAGATTGTCCTTGTTCCTTTGCTTTTTGCTTGATTGCTTCCCAGGAATGGGGGTGAAACGGAAAACTCTTGTTGTTGGCGTCGTTTTTTTTCTCTGTCGTTGTTTGTGCATTTCTTGTTATTTTCCTGTGCGCTAAAAAGGAGTCGTTGTCGTGCCCTCATAGCCGACTCATTTTAGTGTCGCATGCATGTCGTTTGCTGTTTATTAAGCGGCTCCGGTGACGGGTTAGTTTGCTGGCTGCATGTTTTGTATATGTGTACCTCTATACGCGTATGGTGAGGGTGGTTACCCTCTGTACGGTAGTGGCATTCAATTTCTTGTGTTTGTCGGCATCACAAGTCAAGGATTTCAATTCATTATTATTTTTGTTAAAGTGTGTGAGTGGGTCTTTCATTGTCTTGTACGAGTATAAGGAACGCGCGACATCAATTGTAGCCACCACCCATCCAAGAGTCTGAGTCGGAGTCTCTATCCTTTCTTGGCAGCCCCCCGTTCAAGGCCGCTACAAAATGTGCTCGGTACATAGGGCGGGGTGTATGCAAATGGGGGGGAGCCTCGCGTAGTCCGGAGATTATAATTGTTCGCGAGGAGATTAGACTTGCTTGCGACTGCATTGGAGGAGTAGCTACTTGTGCCGAGGTTGTTGTCTATAATGAACTTTAAATCGTAATGATTTGATAAAACAATGGGAGGGATGATTGAGAGAATATGTGGTAGGGGATATATATTTAAAATTTGCTTTCGGGCAGTTTGAGTTGCATACCGTGGGCGGGGATTATGTCGTTTAACAGATTGAGCTACTTCTAATACTAGAAGGAGAAGGGTGCATTACAGCTGCTTATGTAGATTTTCTGTCTTGGGTAAACGCCTGAGCACTGTTGGGGAACGAAGGATCTGCCCTGGGAGTCAATCCCTAAAACTGGACTCAAGATTTTCGACTATTTTTCAAACAGCAGACTTTCGGCACTCATTAGTAGCTACCGCCATCTCTCTGTAGTTCTGATGAAGATAAGCCGTCCCATAGGCACAGCCATTAAGTCAAAAATAAGCCTTGTTATATCAGATTAATGCTGCGAATTACTATTTTTTTTTTGTACAAATTTGGAGTGGAGCTAGTCCAACGAAAGTTTCTAACATTAGGTAAGATAGGTCTGCGTGGTTTTTCAAATATGGGTATGAGCCCGAGTTTTTGTAGCCACTTTTCTTGAGTTCATCTCAATCGTATTCCTTTTAACCATATCCCCAAATTATGTTATGAAATACTACTAACTTTGCACGCTCTGACAGATCTTAGAAAAAACCAAGGAATCAGATCGATATACCTTTTGAAGTCACCTATGATTGCGTATACGGTACGAGTTATACGAAGCCATGTCACGTTTCGGCATTCCCGTCCTCTCTCATAGAACCAAGGAGGCATTATACAAGACTCTAATCATCCCTGCTGTCGGCTGCAGAAGCATGGACTCCGTCAAAATCGGATGAAAACCTCCTGGGATGTTTTGAGAGAACGATTTTTCGGGCTATATTCGGTGCAGTTTGAATTGATGGAGTGTGGAGGAGAAGATTTAACGGCGAACTTTATGGGCTACCTGGCCAAAAAGCTGAGGACACAACTGCTGGACCACGTGGATCGTATGGACAGCAACGCACCAGAGGAAGTCCCCACTTTAGGTGGCGCGCAAAATATGGGAAAGTTCGTCATTGTGAGTTCGTAGGTTTTAAAAATACGATTATTAATGCTGGTTTTAATACGAAAGATACGGCACGAGAAAAGTCTGGCGAGTACAGCTAGTCTAATATATAAAAATCTCGTGTCACGGTGTTTGTGGGCGTACTCCTCCGAAACGACTGCACCGATGTCTATGAAATTTGTTGTGTATATTTGGTAGGTATGAGAATCGGTAGTAAAGTATATTTCCATGTCCAAAACATTTTTCCTTTTTATTTTTGACGAACATTTTTCTTTGTATTTTTTTTAGATTTGGCATAAAAAAATATCTTTAACCTAAAACATTAACCTTCCTACCTCAACCCACCATTTTCTAATCGCGATTTAAGTATTTTTGTATGAACAATATCCAAATAATTTAGTCGTCGTTCGTTTTTAAAACAGAACGAAATTATTTATGTTGTTGAATGACAGATGGCGCTACTTCCCCCGAATTGAACTTTCATCCCACATGCACAAGTCCTTGACGTGAAGTGTCTTATCACTTTGACATTTCACTCTGCATTTTTTATATATTACAATTTACAACCCCGAAAATTTTAAACCGTGAAAATCAAAAATTGCATTTTTCAGCGGTGGATTTATGAAAATTAAATTTTGTTTGGGATGGAGAAAATTTTACTGTATGACAATGGGCTAATTTTGTCCATCACACATACTGGATCGCGGTTAATTTTTGGTTAAAACTTGCATTTTAATTGTTTTTGGGCTTGTTTAATAACCTATATGAAGGGAATCACAATGGCTCTTATGATGGCCTTCCCTAACTTAACCTAACCTTATTTCATTCAAGAAATGATATTATTAGGGGTCTGAAAGTTTAATTTGTATGGAAAGGAGGAAATATCGATTCAAAGGAATGACAAACACTTCAGAATTGAGAATCGTCTTATTTTGCCCTCCTCTAAAAACGAGTTTTCGCTAAAAGAAAGAGCCGTTCATATGGAGGCAAATCGTGCAGTGAGAGCCACCCTTCGTGCAAATGATGATTAAGATGAACGGAACCTTATTTGACGTAAAGACCGAAGGACACGTGCACCACCTTTCAATTTAAACCGAGCTGCGTTTCGTTATGCTTCTGCACTCGAATACAATTTTCTTCGGTGCGTTAATATTGGGTCATTGAATGACGTCTGTCAGTATTGCAATGCATTTTTCGCAATATGAAAGGTGTCCTTAACGTTTCGTCATTCCAATTGAATTGAGCGAACTTATTTTTGCGTACGGTCAGACATCTGTCTGACACAATTGCATTGTGAGGAATGAGGTTAGCCAACTGCATTTGATTTCGTTCCGGCACGATTCGAAATTGAAAGTCGGCTCAGTTATAATTTTTTTGCGCAACTTCAATGCAACGAAACTTAGTAACGGAAAGCGTTTGATTGTGAAGAATCTCAAATCAAATGTCATTGAAGTGACGATTTTAAAGGGAAAGTTCAAATGCGAAGATGTCAAGTTTGTTCTTTTACTTTCATGGCAAGAATGGAAACGACTGTCAAAATGGCTGTGTTGGGGATAAATTCTCGTTCAGAGAGGGACACTTGCGAAAAAGTTAGGGACCGCTGTAATATGTAAAATTAAAGATACATAACTAAAAATACAAAAAGCAGTACGAAAAGTCATAAAAATGTCTGATAAACTCGAAGATTTGGCTAATCTTAATTTACTAACAATATTAGTTGATTCATCTAGCGTAATTTGACATTGAAAACGGCGGTGAATACAAAATTCTGTTTGTTGAAATTTACGATTAGAAGTATCAATTCGAGCTTCTTTTATTTGTAGTGATTTGTGAGATTGTTTGGCGCAATTTACCACTCTAATAGGTCAATTTATCAAACACCACTTCACAATCTCAAATTGCGAAAAATATTTGGTGGAAATATCTTGTAATAATTTAACACATGAAACTGAAAACGTATATTGACGATGTCGAAGTCGTAAATATTATTTTTTGTAATTTCCGTTGTGTGGAATCTTTTTATGCACAGTTCATAGTCCATGTACCTATCGAAATCCATTTAAATCCTTTTCCTTTATGGATGAATGTACGTATGTAGTATTGCTAGACAGCTGAAATTATTAAGCCAAATCTTCATTGTGCACATTGCGTTGCGGTGCAGAGACAGACAGTCGGTATTCAATCTTTGTTTAAAGCAGTCGGGTTAAAGTTGTTTAAATTTAAATATAACTAATTCGTATGGATAGTGAGTGTCCTACTAATTATAAAGCATTCTGGAATACATTTTGTAAGTACCTATTGAATTCCAAAAACCCTGAAGTACCTATGCATATAAATCTGTATTTTTTTCAGAAGTTACATCTTGCTATTAGAAAAGAAGTATCAATTGGAATGTATTCTAAAATATGTAATCGAAAAGAATTGTTAAGGTTCGTATTAATGTTAAGTTCATCTAAATATTTTTTTGTATTTTAAATTTCATCATAGACCGAAAAACCACCCCAGACAAATCCCGTTGTCTCCGGACGATATGGCGCCGTGTGATTTTCTTGGATATCAGGAGGAATACGAAAATAACCTAATTAATAAAACTATGAATTTTGATTTGTAAATCACAAGATATAAGTTGCAAATTGAGAATAAAGTTTTCTAATTTCACGACAAAACATTTTCAATTTAATACGGCGATGCCTCAAATCACTACTCAAGAAACGTAAGTTGCAAAATATGAATTGCAAATTGATAAAAAGTTTCAATTTACGACTAAGAATTTGTAAATTGCAACTACTCAAGTAGTAAGTCTACTCCTGTTAGTTCGCAAATCAACACTATTGAGTTGCAATTCAAGACTAAATGGTTGTAATTTGCAAAGGGAGGAAATTGTAATTTACAACAGAAAAGTGGTAATTTACGAATTATTTTTGCAATTCACAATGCCTAGTAATATCAAATTGATAACTATTTGTGTCAAATTGCGATGGGTTATGGCAATATGTATTTCTCGTTTGATCGCATTATTGATAATGAAAAGTGTTGATTCGCGACTTTTGAGGGTCAATATCTTCACTTAGTACAATTTCTAGAATTGCGAATAAAAAGTCGTGAACTAGTAACTAGCTAAGCTCTAAAACTAGACGATTTTTTCGTGATTCTGCGCTTATTTATCTTGATTTGATCTTAAAATTCTTTTCGTGAGGAGATTGTCCTTTCGTGGAGGGGGACGACCTTCGTCGGCACTTTAGAAAAGAGTCTTCATTGAATTTAATTTGGCCACCTTTTGTATCATTTTAATACACAGGAAATGAAAAAATATATGCACGAGTATGCCAAATAGGACAATCAATTTCAAATCATGTGTTAATTGGCAGGTGCCACATTTTCCAATTATTACACCCAGAAATTTGTTGGGTAAAAATTCGTAAGATTCTCAGTGAAGGTGTAAAATCTTGCTCTCTCTATGACGCTCTTTTTAACGAATTTTTCGAGTTAAGGAACGGCATCGAGTTAAAATTCGTAAGAATTTGTATATTTCGTACGATTTGACATTTGTATTTAAGCGCCTTAAATTTCTCGTCTCGCTTTTGCTTTGACAACAATTATTAAGTCGCTGATACAATCGCTGTATGTTTGTGGCATCAATCTTGAATTCCCATTGTCAATTGTATTTGGTTAGCTCATGTGTCGGCAAACATTCCACTTTGTATTCAATGAAAAAGCGGAATGTTAGCCGAAACGTCAATCATTGCGGTTTGATTGAAATACATCGACATTGTTATATGCACTTCAGTTTAACTTTTGAATAAAGAACTTGAATTGACCGAATTACAAGAAGCAGCATTAGCATACTCGGAATTATTATATTCATTACATTAACGATTTTGGGCGAAACGAAGTTCGCCGGGTCAGCTAGTACTTTTATAAATTTGATTTGTAACAAAACTTGGCTTAAATTAATCCATGTGAACTGATTAATTTCACATGCAAGCAGAAGAAGTATTGCGGAATTCGAAAGACTTTAAAGATCCACATACTCTTAAATGTTTATTTTTTGCATTTGTCCGATCTCATCTTGAGTACTGCAGTATAATATGGAATCCGTTTTATGAAGTTCATTCTATTAGAATAAAGAGGATCCAAAAGCGTCTCTTACTAGAGTAGCTGTTCGTAGACTGCGATGGAATATTTAAATATACGAGGTGCAAATTACTTGGTATCTTACCTCTCTTTAAACGGAGGCAATATTTTTCTATTCCTTTTATTCGTTATTTAATAAATGGTCATATCGATTGCGCTTTCCTTTTATCATTAATTGGATTTTATGCTCCTTCGAGAGCTCTTAGAAATCGTCTTTTATTTTATGAACCTTATCGTGGAGTTAATTATGGATACAATGAACCAATTTCTAGATGCCTTAGGGAATCAAATAAATATAGTAGTATACTCGATTTTCATCTTAGTAGGGATTCATTTAGGAGTAAATTATTTCTGTTGGTGGTCGTTTTTAAGAATATTTTTGTATTAAGTAACAGTAGATGTACTCATTTGATTGAAAATAAAATAAAATAATAAAATAATAAAAAAATTAAATCTAACTTGTTCAGTGTAACCTCTGTTTGCATACCATCTTAAAAAAGATCGCAGAAAAGTGAGTAAACAGCTTGCAAGTTTAGCCGCACAGCTCCTTCCTTGCATGAGAGCTGTTTTTTTTTTTTTCATATTAGAAAACATTCTTAAACGACATAAGACATTTTGATGAAATGCTCCATTGGACCCTCTATTTTATGGGAATGTTCATCTATATCTGAGCCGGGCTGTAAATAACGTTCCACACGAAATTCGTTAAAATGTTCCAGTACAAAATGACACCTCATTCAGAATCTTCGACTAAATTTAACTTGTTTTGCAAAATTATTAACTCGATTTAACGCTTCGGTGGGTCTTTTTACACGCTGAAAAGCTCCTTCAAAGATAACCTCTGCAAGAAACAGCTCTTTTGTCAAAATCCACTGTCCGATTTCCACCAAACTATCAACGTCCACCATCGTATAAACCCACCCCGCAATAACAATACAAATAATTTAATTTCCTGTAAATTACGTCCACGCATAACAATCCAATAAAAAAAATAGAAATAATAACAATAGCACCCTCATCGATGTTTATCTGGTCCATCAAAAAATATGAAAAGGATAAATATTCTGGTAAACCAATAAATTTATCGCCCAATGAACTCATCGCTTCCCTTAATTCGTCTCTCTGATGGTCGCGGGGATCGGATGGTGTCCTAAACAACTCTTCTATTTAACTGCGTTGCTACCCAAAACTCTGGAAAAAAGGTTACCCAGCAAACAAACGGCGAAAAAATACTGAAAATTGCGCACCCAAGTCGAAAATTGACTGAGGAAAACAAACACCCAAGCGCTCCCGCAAAAACGACATAATCCTTCGACGTTTATCCTCAGCCACTAACCAACCAATCAACTTAAGGAAGTGGCAGTAGTGCCTTTAGGCATTTTTGTCCCCTTCCGTTGCTGTTTGCTGAAAACGAAAACAAAAAAAAAAAAGATCTCCAAGGTAATAGGGGTAGCTGAGTGACAGCAGGGGAAATGGCACTTTTACGAGACAAAAAGGAATGTATAACCAACGCCGGCCGCCACTGTTTAGCGTGACCTGGTCGCATAAATCAAAATCGAAATAGCCCGAAGCAATGACCTTTGTCAGACGGATACACGGGCTTTAGCTTTATGATGTACGGTGGCGCGCAGGTGTACAAAAAAGAATTGGAATAATATGAATTTTAATCCGCATCCTGCGTGCTTAAGTATGCACTATATGGTGGCGGCGGCGGCGACAACCGCTGGTGTGGGTGTTTTCACCTTGGGAGCTCACTGCACCGCACACACACGTCAATGGCTAACGAGTGTTTGTTACGTAGTCGCGCCAGCTAGCCTTGTGCAGTTGTTTTGCCACCTTATTTCGCTCGTGTGTGTGCTTAGGTATCCTGCACCACATTCAATCATCTCCCATAATAATCACCATCAACAATTTGCAAACACACAGAAACAGAGAACCATTGTGAATTAGAAACCGCATCGGCTTTGGTATTAATCGGGGGAGCCACCCACCGACGGAAGGATAATGCTTACCCGAATCGAAATTGCTGCGCTCTCATAAAAATGGCAGCATTTTTCGACAGTCGCCGACATTTTGTTTGGTTTGCCCTTCTCTTTTGGAAAATGCCAAACCGCTGCTGGTGTGTATCAGTCGTGTGGAGTCAATAAAATGTGTCCAGGACCCCAGCCCCAATTTTGCTTAGATGACAGAGCGAGCTCGTGTGACCTACAAACCTTGTATACGGTTCCAGTGGCCGGTGGGTGTGTAGGGTTTTGCATTTCACCGATATTTACTCGCGTTATATGAAATGATTTGCGGCCAGGGGGTGTATTACGGCGGGCGCGGTGCTCTGTTTACATGGGTATGAATAATTTTGGTTGTGCGCTCCGACGTAAAATGCCAAATTAGCATGCAATAATGTGGAGAAAAGGCGGGACAAGCGACCATGCTGCATGAATTAAGTGATGCACGACTTTTCGATGGACACAGCGAGGCTATAATTGTTCCTCAGTTTGGCTCTGAATGGCAATATTGTGTGTTGGGCGCGTACAAATCATTGTTTTCGGTGGCGGGCTCTCCTTTTAGCCATGGCCATTGTGTTGGGCAAGTGACCGCGTTAGCTGTTTTCAAGGGACTTGGACGTTTAACTGTCCTTCGGGTCGGCGGAACCAGTCGTTGTCGCATGTCAACGGTCGATGGAGCTGCCATGGCTGCGGTGCGACGGAGGGTTGGGTTGCTATTGTATAACAAACACAAGCGACATAATCGAAAATACCTTAACTATGCAGTTGTTGCGAGTGAGGGCGGGGGTGATTGCTGGGTTGGTGGGTTTTGGTTATGCGAAAATGAAGAGTAAATAGAGTTGAAAAGTATTAGTGCTGGGTGGGGTGGGTTTGAATGGCGGAGGGTGACGGTTTTAAAGTGCAAACCACTTTGGTAAATCAGAATTTGTTTGACGTACACATATATATAGTTGGTGCAGCCGGGAAATAGCGGTGTCCGCAATATTGCTGTGATTCAATGAAATGCTCTATACATTGTGACAGGGTGACATGAAAAGGTTGCCATTTGCTTTGATGCGTCCAAGTAAATGGAAATTAATGACCGAAGTGCATAGTAAAATGCAATTACGAAACAGAGAGGGACTTAGGTTACCCAGCTGACATGGGGTGAGGTCCTCGTATAATGTTACTATGTAGTATGGGTTCCAGTCAGTTTTGCATTGAGAGGGAGTGTCGAATGGCGCGTTGAAATCACCCAACATTGCAAATGAACGCAGGACCCTACTAATGATTGTTTGCAATAATTCTGGTGATTGTTATGACAGACTTTTGTTGAATGTATCTTGGGATTAGAGCATGACTGTGGGCTCCTTGTATTAGTGCGAAAATTATAGCACGGTACCCTAACACCGTTGGGATTTATGTACTCTCGAATCAATGCGTGTGAAGGCGCTTTCATTTCATGTCGGCTCCCAAAATAATTCGAAAGCTGAACGCTAAACCTACACCTTTGCAGTTTTGTCAAAATGTCCCTCAATCATGCATGCGACTTATGTATAGATTGGGAAGGCTGTTAAATATGTACTCACGTAGGGCTTCATTATCGACTTGGCGCCGTCCCAAATTAGCGAAAATCAAAAGGGCACAGGGTAACAAACTGCACCTTCCAACGCCGCTTCCCCAGACAAACACGTTTAAAAGTCAGACCAACCGTAAAGTTCGCTTAAATCTGCACTTCAATTATTTTTGTTTGTCGATCAATCAAACCATTAGTTATAAATAGAAAATTTTAAAATGGAAGAGCATTGAAACAAACACGCCGCACAGTCACCCTCGGTGATTTTTACTGCAATAGAACACGCACATTCATTTGACGAATTAAACTCAATTAGAGAGAACGCGAGGATTCAACTGCGATGGGTATGCGACTGTGAATGGGTTGTGGGGGATGGAATTTAGAATCAATTGATTTGAACTGCGTTCATTCGTCAAGTCGTGTTCGTCATCATCATCATCGTTATCGTCATCGTCAATCGTAATTAACCCTTGGAATGCTTAGCGAAATTCGACGAAACACATCGTTTAAATATTCACTATATCAAATATTCTTCTTTCATAGTTCAAGTGTGCCTTCGCAATCTTCGGTGTTTACTGCAAAGAGATATTTTAAGCAGATAGGCGGGAGATAATTAATTTATTATCAAAATGTTGAAGTTATGAATTGCGAATCAAAGGCAGTGGCATCATCAGATTTTGAATTATTTAAGGTTACATCTGTTTGTTGTGTTGACTTGTTTGCATGGTTGATATTGGAAAGTGTACTTAAAAGTATGTGCTCACACGAAACTGCTTAAGCGCACACGAAATAGCTTTGAATTATTTAAGGTTACATCTGTTTGTTGTGTTGACTTGTTTGCATGGTTGATATTGGAAAGTGTACTTAAAAGTATGTGCTCCCACGAAACTGCTTAAGCGCACACGAAATAGCTTAAGCGCACACATTTTCGGTTGATGTGCGCTTTGTTTTCGAGAAGGTGTTGCATTTTCTACGATATGTAGCAGATGTTTTGTGGTCTTTAAGTGTTCATTATAAGAACTATTTATGCAAATGGTACGAAAAGTTGTCTTGCATGACGTTTTGGGATTTTGCTTATATTGGAGCTGACTAACTTGCTTAGGTAGGGTAGGTCGGGGCTAGTTGGACCACTTTTTTTGTACGCTTCATAACTTCCAACCTGTTCATAATTAAGCTATGAAACTCAAGTCAGTAGAAATATTGAAACTTCGACTTTTTAATGGTATTTAAAAAAAAACTATTTATCTAATAGTCAAATAAATATTTTGTCTCAAATACACCAAGTCCAAGTGGTCCAACTTACCCCACCAGCGGCGCAAGTTGGACCAGTGAGTGGGGTTAGTTGGACAGAAACCTGAAAATCTGAAAAGACATTTTTACAAAATACACAAATGACTTAATTTCTTTCTAAAATTTATTCAAAATACACAAACACAGCGTACGCTTCAAAAAACATGGCTGGTATTGCTCTGCCAGACGCTGATACAGCTACGGCTAATGTTAACTTGGTGCCACGCTCGCCGCTGAAGTCACTGATCCCATATTCTTTCTTCCCCTATCCGCAACAGTTTTTCCGGGTTTGCAAACAGTATTTACGCCCGTTTTATCTATATTCTAAATGTTGGAAGCGTTAAACTTGTATCGATCCATGACCTCACTCAATTTGTGGTAAGTTTGACCACTGGCGGTCCAACTTACCCCATACTGACTTTGTTAAACATTTTGTGTCATAAAGAAACAACTACAGAAAACCTTACCTTATTCTGATATTCGCACCGTTTCACAAAAAAAAAAAAAAATAGAAAACGAGTACATTTTTTTTTTTTACTTATCACCCTTAAAAATACAAATATGAACGGCGTGCTTCTTTGAAGGTAAAAATGCAAATGTAACTGTTTTGGCACGTGGCAGTTAGTCAGCACGCTTCGGTTGTGTGTCATCGTGGTCATGTAGGACTTTTAGTTTCTGAGTTATTTGAGTGGCCCTACTTGCCCCGTGGCCCAACTAGCCCCGCCCTACCATACTCCTTCTCGCCACTGTATATATGATCTTATTTTAAATGCATTCGAGCTAAAACTACTTGTACAGTGTTTTACTGGCCTTTTTTTCTAATATGGAAACGCACACTTCTAAGTCAGTGTTGCCAAATAAAAAATCTGAAAATCTTGTTTTTTCGAAACAAAAAATCTTTTTTTCAAGATTTTGTTCAAAATATAGCGAAATTTAAAATACAATTTTGAAGATATATCATGTAATCTGGCATCACTGTTCTGAGTATGTGCGCAAACATATTCGGTTGATGTGCGCTTTATTTTTACTCAAGAAAAACGTACATTTATGTGACTTTCATTACAGAAGACTTGAGACTTTTCATTGTTCGGTTCGGGACCATAAAAATAAGTTCGGTAGATAAGGAGTACTGCCTTATGCGACTTTTAGAGATTTATTTTTTAAATAGCAGCAGATTTGTAATATTTCTTTGAACTAGCTTGTTTTCCTTTATTTGCCTCTATAATTGCCTGCGTTTTATCGCCTCTTTTCTTTTCTTAAATGGAAACGCACACTTCTGAAAATTTTCGCACAAAGGTTCTGTTGGTGTGCGCATTATTGTCAATAATTTGACACATTTGTATGACATATAATACAGGGTCAAATTATAAATTATCAACAATCAGAATCGTATGTGCGATAAATACGGTACATTGCCTAATATGTCTCTTTGGAATTTTTGCTGCCATTGGAGCTGAATAGCTTGCTTAGGTACTCCTCTTCTGGTCCTGAACAGAGAAAGTGCATATTCGCGTGTAAATTTGATTGTTCACACTGTTTTATTGTTCTTTTTCTTAGGGAAACGCACACACACAAACGTGAGCGCACATACTGCGCACATGCAATAACTTACGCACATGTTTTGTTGATGTACGTTTTATTTACACCATAACTTTCTTTATTCAGGATAATACTTATATGTGCGCTAAATACATAGAACTTTCATGTGCGACAAATAAGGAGTTCCGCTCCCGTAAAATGATGTTTAAAAGACATATTTAGATTATTTAAAGTTACGACTGTTTGCTTACAATGTCTCATTGTTGTTGTTATATGGAAATGAAGACTAACAACTGTACCCGCACGCGAAATAACATATGCACACACGCATTTTGCTTATGTGCGCTTCATTTACACTTTCACTGTTCAGGACCAGATTCCTCTATAGTGCAAACAAAATTATTTCCCACGAAATGGGAACAGCCAAAACTTGGCAAACAACCTGCAAATCTAAAGTTGCCATTCGCCCAACTTAAATTGAAATCCCATTATGCCATCCCTGGCTGTCGTTGCAAATCTAGTCATTAAACTTTTCGCGTAAAAATTTTGAATTTCAATAACAAAACTCACAACTTTCCCTGCCATCTCCCTTTCTGATAATGATCATCATCATCATCATCGTCATATTTAGAGCGCATGGTAACACAAATTCTCACACAGTCCGCTTTCCGCTGATGCAAGTACTATAAGTCGGAGTTTTGTTAAACAAATGGAAATTATGCTGCCCATTCGAGTGCCTAATGGCGGTCGTTGATATGTGTTAACAGGACTCCACTTCCTGCATTAATGAGCAACAACTGTTTCAGCTGGTGGCCCATTCGTTGGAAAGTTATTGTCCGCCGTCGTCGTGTTGGGGCATAAAATGGACACGAAGAAGTCGTTTGTACATGATTTGGCGCTCGGCCATCCCCATTCACATCATCACCATTACCATCGTCATCACTCATCGTTCAACTTGCGAAACCGAAATGAGTCATTTCCTTTTTGTTTTTTTTTTTTTGTTTTATTATTTTTTGTTGCTCCTTGCTGTTGGGTATGGCGTGTTGCATTTATAAAGGGTGATTTTTTAGCTGGTTTGGTTTTGGCAACACTGGTTTTGACAGCTGACGTGTGTTTAGTACCTTGTGTCACTGTCAAACAGCTTCAGTTTGGTTTGCAATTTAACCATGGATCGTCTTACAAATGAACAACGCTTGCAAATTATTGAATTTTACTATCAAAATTCGTGCTCGGTTCGAAATGTTCATCGTGCGCTGCTTCCATTTTATGATCGGCATTCTCGACCTTCTGAGCAGTCTATTCGGAAGATTGTGACCAAATTTCGCACCAAATTTACTTTGTTGGACATTAAACCACCAACACGTTTACGTACTGTGCGTAGTGAAGAAAATATTGCGGCCGTATCAGCTAGTGTGACAGAAGACCGCGAAATGTCGATTCGGCGCCGTTCCCTGCAGTTAGGCCTTTGTTACAGCACTACGTGGAAAATTTTGCGGAAGGATTTGGGCCTAAAGCCTTTTAAGATACAGCTGGTGCAAGAACTAAAGCCAGCCGACCTACCACAACGCCGAATTTTTGGTGAATGGGCTCTTGGAAAGCTGGCCGAGGATCCGCTTTTTTATCGAAAAATTGTGTTCAGCGATGAGGCTCATTTTTGGTTGAATGGGTACGTAAATAAGCAAAATTGCCGCATTTGGAGTGAAGATCAGCCAGAAGCATTGCAACAGCTACCAATGCATCCTGAAAAAGCCACTGTTTGGTGCGGTTTATGGGCCGGCGGCATTATTGGGCCATATTTCTTCAAAGATGATGCGAATCGCAGCGTTACTGTCAATGGTGAACGCTACCGAGCGATGATAACAAACTTTTTTTTGCCCGAAATGGAAGTTCTTGACTTGCATGATATGTGGTTTCAACAAGGCGGTGCCACATGCCACACAGCACGCGAAACAATGGCGCAATTGCGAGGCGAGTTTGGTGAACAGTTAATTTCACGTTTCGGGCCGGTCAATTGGCCGCCTAGATCGTGCGATTTGACACCATTAGATTATTTTTTGTGGGGGTATGCCAAGGCTAATGTGTATAGGGACAAGCCCGCTTCGATTGACGCACTGGAAGCCAACATCCATGCATTCATTCGTGAGATACCGGCCGATATGTGTGAAAGAGTATGCCAAAATTGGACTCAGCGGATGGGCTACCTGAGACGCAGCCGCGGTCAACATTTGCATGAAATTATCTTTAAACATTAAATTGCAAGGTTCAAACTATCGATTCAAATAAATATTTCATTCATTTTTTCGAATTTTTTGTGTTTTTTTTTTAAAAAAAGTTCTAAACCTCTTAAAAAATCACCCTTTAGTTTTGTAGGTTTCGCATCCTTTTTCCTGCCTTTTTCAACTGTTTTCTGTTTTAGTTGGAAATTTATCCTTTTTTCAGTTTTTAGTTTTAAGTTTAATATATATGTTTAAGGACGAAGTATGCACATGTGGCACCCGGAGCTCTGTCTGACATTATCCCAGGGGTTGGTTCGCAATAAAGAAAGATAACCCAATCGGTTGATGCACCCGGAAGCCTATACGTATATGTGTGTGTGTGTGTGGGAGAGATGAAGCCGTTATATATTTTCTCGTCGAGGCATGCATGTTATACGTGCTGGTGAAACTTTTGCTGAAAAACCACCAAAGCAGTGACACATCCTCCATGCAGCATGTACCATTTCGTGTTTCACCTCCTTTCGTCGTCGTGTCATAGAGGACATACGTAGTACATACACGATTCTCCTTGGGTTGTTTTGGAAACTTCTTCTAAGACAAACATCGCGCTAAGCGAATGCATGCATCCTTTTAAGGCGGAGAATTTGTTGGAAAAATATAGAAATGCCGCAGGACCAACATCTACCAACAGTTCCATGCCATGCCGAGTACACTGCGGGCCAAATGTTTTCGTACACTATTTTTGTGCAGAAAAGCCTTCCAAGTGTTGTTTTTCCAAGCGTTTACATTGTTTCCTTGGGACGCGTCGGATGAATGTTTTCTTTGAAAATACGCAGTTAGTTGGTGCATAATTAGAGGAAATGCATGTCGACATCAGTGCGTATGCAACAATTTTAAGTAAAAAAAGTTTTTGCGCAGCAGGTCCTTATAGGCAGTGGGTGGGGCATACTTTTATATCAACACGACTTAAGTACTAACTAAGCCGTGGTGCGGCAGCCTAATGAAATTAATGGCCACGCGTTTGAATAAGATTAAGTGGATTTTCGTCCATTTTTGACACTTGCTTAAGCCCACATAAGTTAAACGTCAATGCTTTCCGATGTATAGGGTGTCCAATATTTCTTAATTTTGATAGAAAGTACAGATTTTTAATTAGAAAGCTTAAATTTTTTATTGATTCAAAGAATAGGTATACAGCTTCGGGTTATGTACGGAACAGCACATCGAATAAATGGCCGCCACGGCTTTGCTGGCAAGTACGTTCTCTTTAATTGAATTTTAATTTGGCTGAATTTCATTAATAAACCTCGCAATTGCCTCTTTCAAGGCGTTTATGGTCGTGTGCTTCTTTGCATAGACCTTTGACTTCTAAAAACCCCAAAGATGTGGAAACGTCTTGTTGAAACCACGTGTTGGTCACATCCATATCTCGTAATTTAAGCACTAAAAACTGGGTTATCATGTCACGATAACGAACACCATGAATTGTTACTGCCTGACCAGCCGCTTTTTCGAAAATGAAAATGAAATGAAAATGACGGCCACATTTTGTACGAAAATTGGGGATTGTAGCTGATAAACCTTCATTATTTTTAAAATATTGCTCAACAATGAAAATGCGTTGTTCTTTCGTATGGGGCTCTATTTTTACAAACCACGAACTGTCAGCTGTCACATTGTTACCATTTTTTCCGTTGGCATCACTGTACTATTAAGTGGCATTATTAAGTGAATTATGGGACACCCTTTATTTCACGAGTTGGGCCAGTGGAAGACAGATTTGAAGATAAAATTAGGCTTATATTCTGTGCATAGAATCAGTCCCTGCATAGAATTCTCCCGCTCAGTTAACCTGACAGCCATTTTTTTCAGGCATGAACTCGCTTATCGCCATTCTCGTTATTTGAAGTGTCTTGCTTGTACATTGCAAGAGCTGTAGACAGACGCAACTGTGACCTTCTAAATCAGACAAAAGTATGAGGAGCAATGTCCTCGATCCAACTACCTCGCATTGGGCCTACTTAGCGTAAGAGTCCTCTTTATCCAAAAGGATCTAAGACACGAATGTATCTAAAAAAAATTGTCATCAGTCCCCACGCTATATTTATTTACTCTCAAGCCACCAATTTGCAAACCACCTGAGATTCGAACCCTTACCGCAGCCCACAACCACCCACCTACACCGATGGAACGTTTTCCGCACATAGTGTACTAAACCCCCACCCTTCAGCAGCGAACAACCTTAGATCTCAGCGCGCTGAGCGTCACAAACTTGTCCCCCACAGACACAACAATTTAAATTTTTCTTATTATGAAGGATAACAATAAACGTTCTCGACCCTTTGGAGCAACAAATCAGATATTACGTCATCACATGAGTTATGACACGAGAATATCTGGAGGAGATGCTGCCACTGCTCCTTGTGTCATCCCACTTGAAAGTCGAGTCGAAAGAAGCACGAACAAGAAGAGAAAAAAAATACCCTACCAGTGCGCTGCTGATGGTCCTAGTGCCAACTTTAATAATTGTGGCAATTGCATCTGTGTATGCATCATCAGATCCCATAAATCGCGGACTAGTCACGTCTCTCCAGCAGCAGCGTGAGCGAATATTTAATTATTATATTTTCACAAGCGACCTCTGCTGGGGTAGTGACAAAAAACTTTTTGTTTTTTTTTCGAATTTTTATCACGACGACTCGGGTTGCGCTCCTTGCATCGCATCGATTCGCGCGACGACGACAGCGGCAGCTTCAGAAGCTGAGAATGATTGTTGTTGCACGAGAATCGGGTTCGAGGAGCAAAGCAAATTAATTTGCGTTTGTTTGAAAATTGGAATTGAAAATTCTTTGAGAGATATCCAGCAGGAGAATCACTCCAGAGTTCTGCAAATGATGCTGCCGCTTCTGCTGCTGCAGATGCATCAGCCTTTGAACTATATACGAGTACGAGTACGAGCACTCGTTCTTTTCGAACAATAAAAAAAAAATAACCAAAGCCAGCTTCATTGCTCTGCTGTAGAATTTAAAGCGGAAAATTAACTTATCGACAGATTTCCTAATAACCTGTGATCATCGTTCTGGTTTCCTCCAGAAATGTTGGCGTTGTCGCTGCCATCGTCGATGTTGGTTTTGGGTAAGGGCAAAGTTTCGTCAGCTTTTTGCGAAAATTAAATATTAACTTGCCAACTAAGGGCGTGCAAGTGTAAAAGAAGTGGCAGTGACATTTCGGGGCGGGGCGGGTAGCAATGTTCTCGGCTTTGGTGTGAATTCTCCTACAGGAAGTTGTTTTTCGGCACCGATCATCGTCAAAGGGAATTAAATTTCGTATTTGAGAGGAGTCGCTGCCAAGAACATTGTAAGGCAAACGAGGGGAACATTCAATTTTAATGAGGCTAACGCTAAAGCAGAAAAAGCTGTGTTTTATAAGATCAGAGTTTGAGTGAACTTTGGAAATTATTATGGATATGTTGGTGCAGGGCTTTTAAAGCGCTTTGTCACAATCGAACCTTTCAAGGAGAGGGTGCGCTGACAAGTGAAATGGATTTCGATTGTGATTACATGGAGCTTGAATTTCCAATTAACATTCGTTGAACTGTCGCAGAAGGGGAGGGACAACAACAGCATACTGACGGGGATTGACAAGGCCAAGCTTTTGTTTCCTTTAACCCTTATGCGGGTGTCTCGGTCTATATCACACTCGCCATTGTCTACCAATACTTGGGCATATTTTTCCATATTGACTACTATTGTTAGTATTTGTTTGTATTTCTGTGCTGCGATTATTTACTCAAGCTTGGTAAGCAGTGGGAAGTGGGGGACATGTTGGTTAGTTGGACTTGTGGCCTTGTTACCGTTGGTTGCCTATGTCCACATAAATAGAAGTGTAGAGGGTTTTATGTCTGTTACGGATTGACTAATGAACAGGTGCGTTTTAAGAAGGCTACTTTTCGATGGCGTTTTTTTTATCGAACAACATTTTTTTCTGACTTCACTGACTGTAACTTGTCAATTGTCGTGCAATTCCTAATCCACGCAAAAAAAAGATATTGCATAAGGGAGCCAACACTTCCCTGAATATGTCAGCTTCCTGATTCATCCAGAAGCTGATAGTCCAAATTCGAACAAGTAAATTTAGTCAGTGAATTGAAAAATATTAGCTACTGTTGTGATTTGGAGAGATGAGATTACATCAGGAGTGCTGTGCCTGTGTGTTGTTTTCTCTGTTGGACCGGATGTCCATCATCGTGCAATCATCAGCGAAAATGATGAAAAAGATGACTGATACCTTACCTTAACAAAAAAAATTGAGTGCAAGTGCTTCCTTAGTTTTTTTTTGGACGAGCAACAAATATTTTTTTAGGCCCCTTCTCTGTGCACTAGGCCCACTCAACTCATTTGATAATTTAAATACTTACTTCGTATATTGAACCCATGCGGCACAAGCATTAAAATGTTATTTTACTTCTGATTTTCGGGGTCTTCTAACCACCCGGAGGGAAGATTTGTAACTGATTTGAATTCACACCTTAATTTTCCATTGCGCTACTTTCTATCGAACGTCTGACAAATATAAGAGAATCGCTCTTTTCCTGTGAAAGTTTTCAATTAAGTCCCGAATGTAAATAATGCTGTTTTCGTTGCGACGGTCCTAAGGTTCTATAATGAATGACCTTTTCGCTAATTTCGACCATTGCTCCAATAGACAGTGCGTACTACCTTCGCTCTGTGGTCCAAAATGACTTTTTTGGTTGCAAAAATCCTAACTTTTGAACGCACGAAGATTGAACGCGAAATTTTTTTTCTTTTTAAGGAAATTTCCAGGCCTATAAAAATAGTGATTTTTAGGAAATTTGCTTCGCAGGGTGTTTCTAAATCTTAGGCTGAAGTAAGGTTTTCTTTGAAAAAGGAATTAAAGAAAGACTTTAAAAACAGGTCAAATTTTACGAATCTTGTAAAAAAAAGGTGTGCGCCTAGTTAATGGTTTTTACAACAGTTAAAATTAACGAACCAATTTTGTATGCTTTTAGCAAGTATTTAAATAGTATTTTTTTCATTTTGTTGCGCATGAGTATAACCTATAAACTATTTGAGAGATATATTTTATATGAAACAGTGTAGGCAATAAGTAAACGGACAAAAAATAATAATAAAGGGTGATTTTTTAAGAGGTTTAGAACTTTTTTTTAAAAAAAAACACAAAAAATTCGAAAAAATGAATGAAATATTTATTTGAATCGATAGTTTGAACCTTGCAATTTAATGTTTAAAGATAATTTCATGCAAATGTTGACCGCGGCTGCGTCTCAGGTAGCCCATCCGCTGAGTCCAATTTTGGCATACTCTTTCACACATATCGGCCGGTATCTCACGAATGAATGCATGGATGTTGGCTTCCAGTGCGTCAATCGAAGCGGGCTTGTCCCTATACACATTAGCCTTGGCATACCCCCACAAAAAATAATCTAATGGTGTCAAATCGCACGATCTAGGCGGCCAATTGACCGGCCCGAAACGTGAAATTAACTGTTCACCAAACTCGCCTCGCAATTGCGCCATTGTTTCGCGTGCTGTGTGGCATGTGGCACCGCCTTGTTGAAACCACATATCATGCAAGTCAAGAACTTCCATTTCGGGCAAAAAAAAGTTTGTTATCATCGCTCGGTAGCGTTCACCATTGACAGTAACGCTGCGATTCGCATCATCTTTGAAGAAATATGGCCCAATAATGCCGCCGGCCCATAAACCGCACCAAACAGTGGCTTTTTCAGGATGCATTGGTAGCTGTTGCAATGCTTCTGGCTGATCTTCACTCCAAATGCGGCAATTTTGCTTATTTACGTACCCATTCAACCAAAAATGAGCCTCATCGCTGAACACAATTTTTCGATAAAAAAGCGGATCCTCGGCCAGCTTTCCAAGAGCCCATTCACCAAAAATTCGGCGTTGTGGTAGGTCGGCTGGCTTTAGTTCTTGCACCAGCTGTATCTTAAAAGGCTTTAGGCCCAAATCCTTCCGCAAAATTTTCCACGTAGTGCTGTAACAAAGGCCTAACTGCTGGGAACGGCGCCGAATCGACATTTCGCGGTCTTCTGTCACACTAGCTGATACGGCCGCAATATTTTCTTCACTACGCACAGTACGTAAACGTGTTGGTGGTTTAATGTCCAACAAAGTAAATTTGGTGCGAAATTTGGTCACAATCTTCCGAATAGACTGCTCAGAAGGTCGAGAATGCCGATCATAAAATGGAAGCAGCGCGCGATGAACATTTCGAACCGAGCACGAATTTTGATAGTAAAATTCAATAATTTGCAAGCGTTGTTCATTTGTAAGACGATCCATGGTTAAATTGCAAACCAAACTGAAGCTGTTTGACAGTGACACAAGGTACTAAACACACGTCAGCTGTCAAAACCAGTGTTGCCAAAACCAAACCAGCTAAAAAATCACCCTTTAAAATAAAATCAATTTCATCATATTTGGTTGTAAATGTTCCGTTCAAAAATTCTTCATGTTTTTAAGGAAATCTTGTTTTTAGTCTAAAACAGTCAATCCATTTTTTATTTAAAACGAGAGTACAATCGTTGGAGTTTTTTTTTCGCTTCATCGTTGTCACTTATACAGGGTGTTTTTTTTTAGAGGTATAGAACCTTAAGTTGGCAACACTATGTCAACTGCCGGCCATTTTGTCAGCTGTCAAGTGATTTATTTTTAGTTTAGTTTACCATTTCATCATGAACAAGTTGACAAATGAACAACGCTTGTAAATCGTGCAAATTTATTTCGAAAATAATGGTTCAGTTCGCGAAGTTTACCGCAAGCTCCGTTCATTTTATGGTCGACATAATCGTCCATCAGAGCAATTAATTCGGTTAACCATGGATCGTTTTCGCACTACGTTTACTCTATGTGATAATACGCATCCGCAGAGACGTCGAACAGTGCGCACCGAAGAAACGAAGAAACGCTGAAAGCAAAGTATTGAAGAGGACCCGGATGAATCGATTCGCCACCGTGCACAGCAATTGGAGCTTTGTACATCAACTTTATGGAAGATTTTGCGCAAAGATCTTACCTTACGACCTTACAAGATCCAGCTTGTGCAAGAATTAAAGCCGCGAGACCATGCAATGCGTCGTGATTTTGGTGTATGGGCCGAAAATGAGATTGATATCGATGCTGATTTTCATCGCAAAATTTTGTTCAGTGATGAGGCTCATTTTTGGTTGAATGGCTACGTCAACAAGCAAAATTGCCGCATTTGGAGTGAATAGAATCCACATGAGACCCTTGAGAAGCCATTACATCCACAAAAACTGACTGTTTGGTGTGCTCTAGGGGCTGGTAGAGTCATTGGGCCATAGTTCTTCCGAAATGATGCTGGAGAGTCAGTTACCGTTCATGGAGACCGGTATAGAGCCATGATAACCGACTATTTCCTGAATTGGATGGCATGAATGTGGATGAGATGTGGTTCCAACAAGACGGCGCTACATGCCACACAGCGCACGTCACAATCGATTTATTGATGGAAACATTCGATGAGCGCATAATTTCGCGGAATGGACCTGTCAATTGGCCACCAAGATCGTGTGATTTGACACCATTGGATTATTTTCTTTGGGGATATGTGAAGTCGCTCGCCTACGCCAACAAACCAGAAACGTTAGGGGACTTGGAAGCCAACATTTGTGGCGTTATTGCCGACATATAGCCCCAAATGCTCGAAAAAGTGGTTGAAAATTGGACCTCTAGACGGCCACATGCCCGAAATCATATTTAAACATTAATGGCATAAAATTATCCTTCCAATAAAGCCAAATTGATGGACATTAAAACGATTTTGTTGTGTTTTATTTCAATTCGAAGTTTTATACCTCTAAAAAAAACACCCTTTATATATATTTGTTTTGGATTAAAGTTACAAATTCTTGCGAATTCGAAACATTGATAAAATGTTCTTAAATGGTTCTGTCTGGAATATTCATATTGATATTTAAGTTGCACGCGCCGCTCTTCAGTAAAGCTAAAACTTAGAAAACTACCACCATTTTTCCATTTTCATGGTTTATATACCTGTATATGTTCATGCACAAGGATCGTTTTACCTGTGAAATTACAGGTAACAGAGGAAAACTAAAATTTCTACCTTAATTAAATATTTCTTTTAATAAATCATTTAATCTCTTTCTGTTGGCAAGTTAATCCATGTTTACGTATACTTTAAGAATAAGAACCATAATGATTTACAATAATTTAAGTAATTCGAAGAAGCTCAGTCACAAAAACCCTTTTGGTTTAGGAGGAATTTATTCAAAAAGAGTCGTTAAAGTAGGCGGATTACAAAAATCAATTGGCATTTATATAAAAAGGGGCGTGGAAGTGAGTAGATTTTTTAACGATCAAAATACATAATAAAACTATTTTTAATTGATTTAAGAAGAAAATTTCACGCTCTCAGCTGTTTCATTGTACAAAATAATTGAAATATTCCATAAGGAAATTTGCTTTTAAGGCCAAAATGTCAGTACTGGGAACACGACTATTTTTTAAACAAATAACAATTACTCCGAACATTGCAAATAAGCTACAATTTCGCAAATGGTTTGGGAACTCGAAAATTTTTTTTTTAGCTGTACTCAAACCAAAAAAAGTGCTAAAAAAGGTGTTTTTTTTTTTAAAGTTTGGTAATTTTTTTTTTTATTTAAATTTGAATTTACTTATATATAAAACAACTAGCCCTCATTCAAGAAAATTAAGAGTTTTCGTTTAACATACCCTAATTGCAAAAAAAGAAAATAAAGAAGTTCGTTTTTTTCTGTTTTTTTTTTTTTACTCTAGAACAAAATTGACCAACTTTGAAAAGCTCTATAAGTCAAACTAGTTAGCAGAAAATTATTTTGTTTGTTGTTTTTGAAGCTCCTTTTATATTTCTGTTAGAAATAAAAAAACAGAGCAATAAAGACGAGATTTGCTTTTTTGGACCACAGTGCGTCGAAATAAAGTTATAAACAAAACATGACCTTCCTCAGCCTTTTTTGAATTAAGTAGAATACCAACCTCACAGAGACACCATTTGGTCATATCCTTCGGGCTACTTTTTTTTGTGGGCTTTTTCAACTCACACGCAACAAACCACAATCTCCCCAAGAAGTGTATCGGTTTGTCCTTAATTACTTGGCCACCCTTAGTGGCCTTACATTAGCACACACTTCGCTTTGAATCGAAAATCATACATGTCCAAGGATCAGGTTCTCGAGGACCTCTTTCTTTGAAATAAATCACACGATTTGGGTCATCTTAAGGCCGCCTTGACATCCAACACTCCCCCCACTTTCACTTGAACCACTCCAATCATGCAAAGAAACAAAATCAGGGAAGCAATTTCGAATTTGTGTTTGGAATGGCTTTAAGGATCGAAAGTTCGTTACCATAACAGAGATTTGCGTCTATATGTCCAATGTCCATCTCTGTGCTGTCTCCTGTAACAAGACGAGTGTACCTCCGCACACCACGTCTTGTTTCTCATCTTTGCATTATTACTTTTTGGCAAATTTCCATTTCGTGTCTCCAGCTCTCAGATCCATTGGCAACATTTTGCAACTTGCTCCATGCACAGGCACAGGTTTATCAGTCGTCTCTCAAAGCGAAAAAAGGATGGCTCTCCCTCTGTGTATTTATTTATATTCAAGTCGAAAGGACGATAGACCGCCACTGCCGCCGATGTAGGTACCTACCGACCAACTTGGGTGCATGTGGCCAGAATATTTAGTAGGTGCACAAGGGTTCACAACTTTTTAATGGTCAAAGTTGGCTGTCTGTGTGTGAGTGTGGGTGCGACGATGTATAAAATGCCAGGAAAACGAAATGCAAGGCGCGAACTCAAATGCACTGCATAGTTGTGCGCACACAAGACAGAGCATCCAGGATGAACTGACTCCATTTGCATAAATCACCTCCCATATAATTACGTCCTCCGATATCAATCGGAGGTGGTCGGTGCTCGGTGGAACGCAACCTACCATTGACCACAGGTTGATTTATTTTAATTTGCTTTTTTAGTTAGCACGCACTCGGTATGGCAAGTGTGATACAATTCCTATAACATCGCGACCGATAATAAATCATAATCCTCCGAGGGGCGCATTAGCCTCGGACGTGGTGCGGCAAAGTCGACTTCCAGCATAGATTACGGTCGCAGTCGATTATCCTTTGGTTGATTGACATCGGCCGCATTGATCTAACCGACATAATTATCACACTGAATATGGCAAGGGGTTGAGTTATAAACGAGGGAATCAGCCAGCGCCAGCGCCTACCCCCCAAGTGAGACGACAAAGGAATGCCTTCTCAATGGCATTACATTATCGCGAGCGCCTGTCATGATTGTTCGTTAATTTAACATTAAATGCCAAATGACACGGAAAGCCAGGCACCGCCGCCATCATCATGCTCGTCGTCCTCCTTCACAACTATCTGCTATATGAGGATAATGAAGGAATTGTTATTATTACAACTTTTTTGTGTCCCGCTTTTCGTCTTTCTGCTCGTTCTTTTTACAGACCGAGCTGAAATTGTTTTCAAACGACGGCGATGACATGAAAGCAGGGAATGGACAATGCTGCAGCAGTGTAGTGGAGCGGTTGAGGCGAGAGCGGATTTGATATCCATTAAGCGATTGGCATCGGCAAACATTCTTATCTCGACGTTTTAATGTGGTCCAACGACGAGTAATGGGATGAGATTTTTACCGACCGCATCCACTTGGATCAGAAGAAACGTCGAAAGGGTGTTCTGTATGTTGAAGTGCATCCCGCTGTTGGGTAGTTATGCTGGGACAGGCCTTCTTAGCTATAGCTGGTTTTGAGTGATTGCCAAGGGGTTGTAGATGATTTGAAATTTGTTTGAAAGTTGTCGTGGATCGGGTTGATTTTGACAACAAATTCATGACCATGAGAGGGCGAGATGGCAACCCATGCGATCCAACGGTGGCAATAAGGCGAATGGCTCCCGACCATTGTACTCAGTTGAAATATATTGTATTAATATTATGTACCCATTGGGAGCCTGTTTGTTTTCCGGAAAGCTATTAGTGTTAGGCGAAGCACTTCTTCAGGAATAACAGCGCACTCGTTCCAAATAGTTAGATACTTATTGAACTTTTCAGGAAATATGCAATAGCCGGAGCACCAACTACTACAGCAGACCAGGCACCAGAAGCTGCAAGGATTTAAAGACAGACTAAGGCCCGACTCCATTGATTAATTCCCGCCCACTTCTTGTAAAGCACTTGTCATTCAATAAACTCTTCCACTAACTTTAGCTGTCATATTTATTTGAATATTTTTCTTGTTCCTCGCCCCCTTACTCAATACCGCCCACATTTTTCAAGTTACCTTAAATGGGCAATATAAATGTACATCCATTTAACAAAATTTCGGAACTAAAACTGTCGTATTTGACAAGACAGTGATTTAGATGAAGTTGTTGTTTGGGAGGTGCCACGCCCCTTTGTTCGATACCGTCTCACATTTTTCGAAGTGCGTCTATGGACAATTCGTGCGCAAAGTTCAAGTTTAAAGTTTAGCTTGTCATAAGCATCGATATAGCGTTTTGTCTGTTTTTTTTTGTATATCGTGCCACGCCCCCTTGTTCGATACTGCCCACATTTTGCAAAGTGCTTCGCACAGACAATATACATATATTTTTACTACATTTTGCAATTATGGCTGCAACAGGTGCCAAGCTCTATCTTTTCAAGGTTTTTTTGTGACAAGATTAGCGTTTGTTGTACAAGAGGTGCCACGCCCTCTAATCCGAAACCCTTCGTATAATGCTAGGAATACCAAGAAAAGTCACGGATGTTCGTCGATGTCCATGAACATCACATAATAAAGCGACCGAAAACGTGACAACCAAACAGACAGATTTTTGCATCCACTTTTATATTAAGAGAAAAAGCTATATCCAACTGTCATCGAATAATTTATATTCCCCCTGATGGTAACCAGATTTGCGTTCTTCACAAAATTTCCAGACAGAGTCCTTCCTAACATTTCGTTCATACAAAGTTTATTGCCACACCCACTTTTTGGGCGAGTTTTTAATCAAAAATGCTCAATAAAAATAAGAAATTTTCCTGAAGAAAGTATTTGTCCATCTGTTGACACGACAAGTTCAATTTTGGGGATTGGGCGTTGTTCACCAAAATATTGAATTGGTGGTCCCTTTTTTTTTAGAAAAACTTAAGAAGTTATTACATTGGGAAATGACCCTCCCTTTGGGTAAAAGGAATATGAGAAGGGAATCGAGTAGTCAGCCTCAGCATACGCGGTGATTAAACCTTGGATACGTTCATTGAGAGTTCTACTAAAAAAAAATAAGCTGACAATGGTAACTTTCTACATGTTATTGCAGATATCTAGGATATCATTACACATGAACTACTGCGTCGATTTTGATTTAAATTGAACTGACCAGAGATGCGAGTGTGTCATGTTTTCAGTCCACCGTCAGACTTATGCCTCTTTCATTGTACCCTGTCTTGTGCTGTTCAGGCACAGCTTTCTGCCACTACCTTGGTCTTCATTTAGCAGTCTTTTGGTCCACCTTTAATTATGTCACTTCCAGCTCCACTTTGCCTCTGTAATCGGTGTGGAGGTTACTCGTTCTCCATTCCTACCTGCGCTACTTTGAGCTTGATTATAGTTGTATACCTTTTTCGGGTTAGGGTCTCTGTTCTAAAAGTGATAACTGGCTACTTCGTGTCGCTGTTGTTCGAAACGAGGTTAAATACAAACACCTGCTCGATCTCTAATTCAATTTCTGTCTTTAGATTTCCACGGGGAACTAGGCCAGTCCTGTATTTTTTTTATGTTTAGAGTGACATTTTTTAAAGCTTGTATAGGCAATACAGCTGAAGGACAATCCAAGTGCCAAGTGCGGCTTAGTTTGATTCGGAAAGTCCGGAGCTATTTTTGATTGAATTTTTCTGTGGAATCTGCCCACAAGTTCATTAACTTTTCGATTAGAAAGACCTATGATCTTGCTAGCTCGGCGGGCTGTTTTACAAAATTTTTGCATCCACAATTCAAAGTTGAATAAACTTCTATATATGAACTCTGTCTAAACGGGATACAAAAAATCAATTGAAATTCAACATCAGCGATCTGAGCGATTTCCGCGAAGTTGCGCCCCTCTCACACTAAAAAAATAAAATAAAACGTATGCACACACCTCCTTAATCGGGTTCTTATCTTTCGCGTCCCGCCCAAAGAGCCTACCGACACAGACACAGACGGAAATCAATTTAAATTCCCAGCCCCCCAAAAACACAGCTGATAGGGTTGGGTAAGTGCATTTTTTCTGCCACACAGCTTCCGCACAATCCTTGCGTACATTTGAATTTCCAATCTCTGGTTAGATGGATTCAAACAGCAGCAACCCAACATCCAAAAGCCTCCTATGAGGAGGGTGACGGAAAAAAAATAAACACCAGAAACCACCATTGCACACACTGGATGAGATACCTACATGCACACACCCAAGAACACACCATATAGACTCAGCCAAACGCGCGAGTCCTTTATATTTTTTTTACTCTTTATCCAACGTGCGGCATTACATAAGGATAACAACATGCAGCGTGTCAGAGTATGGTTGGTTGTCAGGTTTAGTTGGATGCGAAGAGGAATCCACTGCAAGGACCTTAAACTTTCTGTTTGTTGTTATGATGACGGTAAGCGGGAGAGCATGTAGGACGAAGAAAAGCATTTATAAACAGAGCATTACACACTCACCTCAAAAGTTGTGAAAACAATTTTCTCGATCGATCCAAAGTACCTTTCCCATAGTATTTGAGTTTGCTGTTTGAGGGCCAGAATGCGGTTGACAGGTATCGACCGCACCACTTCAGGAACCTGTCAAACGATACAAGATATTATAGTTTAGTGTTGAATGAAAAAAAAATATGTATAAAATATAATTCAGTATTCGAATGAGGTTGGAAGAGTTCAAGGGGAAGAGGGAAAAACATAAATTTCATCACAAAGGAAGTTTTTCATAAAAAAAAAAACTGTCTTTGGGGATCTGGGGTTTTTTCCCTCCCCATTTTACTTGTTGAATAATACTGTGAGTATATTTATATATTGCTGGTAAGGAAGATCCGGAGTGGTTATCTGGTGAAGCATGATTGATGGCAAGAACTCTCTGCGCGGAATGACGATACATTAATTATTTTTAGTGAATGCCGCTTACAAGCTCAAGGGCGTTTGGATCAGAAATGTGGGCTGGCAAAGTTGTTATTCACCGAGAAATAATGCAAAAAAGAAAGTCTGTTTGCCACTACATTATAAAGTGAAGTGGTTGGATGTACAAAGCACAGGTGGGTCGCGTTTCGTCCTTGGGGAAGCATCAAGTGCTTGAATTCAATTTTCTAAACAACCAGTGAACTGTTTCGTGGTGTAAGAGCGCAGCTAATCAGATTGAGGGTCATCAAAAACAGTGATGCTATAATTTCTTATAGTTGCCCGTCATTTGCTAAATTGTGGCCGTGGCTGTTTACTGTTTAGGGGAGGCATAGAAAAATGTATAGAGCGAGCATTTGCGCTGTGGAAAAGTTATAAAAACAGGAGTCTGTTGAGTAATAAGTGATTGACTTGGAATTGTCCCTCCGAAGTGGTTTTGATATTTGAGCTAGGATTTCTTCTCCCTGCATAATGAAGTTTGGCAGACCCTGGGATTTGCCCCCGCATTTGATGTTTGGAGATTTTTAAAAGTGATGCTGAAACTACTGACAGTCAGTTACGGGGAAGATACGGTTTTTGTTGTAAGGAGGCACAGCCAGTTTGTAAAGGCAGGCTTCGTGAGGCTCTACGTTACCATGGCCAATACGAAAATTAAGAAGAATGCTGCCCTGGATTCTAACCTCAAAGGCTGCCGCTTCTATTACGAGAAAGTTGCAAGAGATTGCTAACAGGTGCCTATATGATATTTACGAGTCTTAACGACTTTCTAGAAAAGAGCTGATTACAAGACTCACTGGAACCCGGTATGGAAGATGAACAAGTCGACTAATAATCAGTATCAAATCTTACAACATTTTCGAAATGGTTCATCCTAGACAAATATCGCTTAAGGCACACTCGGCTTAAGCGAATTTTTTGTTATCGCCAGCTTTTATTACATTTTTTAAGAATGAACTGGATTAAGCTCTCAAACTCTTAATTTTTGCACTTTTGTAGTTGCTAGTTTTGGAAATCTGTCGTGTATCAAGCCTTATCTGACGATATTTGTCTGAAAAGTTACGGAATGAGTGCCCTGTTTTAGTTCAAAGCAGAGCGTGCTATCTGTCAACAAAAACAGGGCGTGTACTTTTTTTACAGACACATTTTTGTTTCAATTTTCGTTCAGAGCATGCTCATGAAACCTGCGTTGGCCCAGGTTCACCCCGAACTATAGCACCACCTAAGAGCAGCCTAAGTACAAATCTGAGCACAACATATTTTAGATTGTCGATTGTCATACAGTCAAACTTCTTTATAACGAACTTCCTTATAATGTAATTCTCTCTTTATAGAATTTCATTTTGTTCCCCTTCCCCTACAAAAATATTCCAAATGAATTAGGTTCTTTATAACGAAATTCTCTTTATAAGGGACTATTTCTTTGGTCCAAAAGCAAAAATGTTTCTTTACACGAAAAGTGGCACTTGTAATCGTAGCTTATTGGCTACGTTCCGAACTACGATAAAACGACAGGTTGAAGTATAGACTAGGCACATTGGATAATGACTGACTTCGCATGACTATGCCGAGTTCTTATGACAATTTGACGTGTACGATTGACAAAGGTTTTGACAGAATGCACCGATTATCTACTGGAAGAACATTCTGGACAACAACACAAGAATATATATCGTGGTCAAACGGGTCACCTTTATGTGATTTACACTGTCCGAAAAGATCGCCCGATTAGACTGCTAGAGACTTCTTTCTTTTGGGTTTTTTGAAGTCTCGGATCTGCCTCTACGAGGACAAGCCAAAAACTCTGGATGCTTTCAGAAAGAATATTCGACACGAGTACGAGTACACGAGAACTTATCGACCAAAGTTTTCGCCAAACCGAATGCAGTAAAAAACGGTTCGACTCGTTATTAATAATGACGGCGAATGATCGATATTAACTTCGATAGGTATTGAAAAAATTAACATCTAAAATGAATATAATGTTGCTAATTTTAAAGGTATAGCCGAACAACATCGGCTGAGTGTTTTTGGGCCACCCTGTACGATAACACGATAATTTGACAGAGGTTAGTTCCAAGTCCGAAAATTCGTTAAAAAACATCTGACTTAATACATTTCTCTACCGCAAATAATAAAGGGTCAGGACTTGACAACTTATTTCTTTAATAAAATGCAAACTACTTGAGATATCTCAAAAAAAAAAAAAAATGTATTGGCTTGAATTACTTTCAAAACATTTATGAATGGAATTCGACTTCGTTCATATGTCCACCACGGGAACGTACGCAGCGGCCGATACGTTGAACCCAATTTTCGAACCCTTTATAAGCCTTTCAATATCCAAAAACACTACTGCCAGAGCAACGGATAGTACAATAAAGTTCAAAACGAACTTGGCAGTTTTTGGTATCTGAATAAGGCCAGGTTTCCCTTCCGATTATAACGTCTGTTGAGATTTACTTTATATCTTTTTCTGTGTGTGAGTTGATTGCGAGCGAGACATTACTAGATGGGTTCCAAGACAACGTCATAAGCTTCTTCCAGCACTTAGCGTAATCAAATCGTAATTTTCAAAGGCATCTCAATTTGGAAAGATTTCTGATACAACAACACAAGCAATACGTATAGACAATTTTCTCTAAATGACATCAAAGGTAGGTACAACCCCACACACCCTGTAGCGCGTCTCTAATGAGTACCTATCCATCGCAGAGCATTCGTTTCGAAAGAAGCTTACTTCTTCTTACCTCCTATCTCACATGACTCGTCTCGCAACATAATCCTTTCTATTTACCTACGAATTATATTCGCAAAATTGTGTTATTTAAAAAATATATATATATGTATATAGAACCACTCCGGAGTTAATCTAAAGAAGAAAACAAACTCCACAGCCAACCTACTTCTTGAACAAAAGTAGCTACGAATGCAAATAAGACTCCGACTCTTCGCATTCATAGAGAGAATGGAAGCCTCCTCAAGTAACTTCAAAACGAAGAATAACACCCCAAACAGCGGCGCGGCGCTGTATGCAGAAAAATGTAATTAAAATTAGAAATGCACAAGGCGACGCCGAGTAACTTGGAACGAACACAAACGTTCCATTGTGCATTCACTTTGAATTTTCGATGTAAGGGTTCTTAAAAAAATATATGATAAAAAAAATTTCCAATTTCATTTCTGTTCTGTTTAGTGGGCGTTTCTCTTTTTGTTTGCCTTCTCTTATCTGAACCAACTTCGGATAGTCAAAAGGATATCGAAGACCGAAATTAATTTGTCATTGAACGGAGGCAGAAAAATGCACGCATAGGCATTCTTCTCGGTCGCCATTGACCCAGTGTATAGAGAAAAAAAAAGAAAGGAAAAATCCTTGAAATATGTGTAGATACTCACCTGCAGCAGAAGCCGTTCGTCCGCCCAAATGGCCGCCTGTCTCCAATCGATTTTGGACTCAAACGGCAGAACCCATGCATTCGACAACAGCACTGGAATGCAACCCGCCTGCAGCGCCTCTAAGAACCTTTAAAGGATAAAAACACAGAGAGGGAATAAACAAGGTTAGCACTTAATTTCTCGCAAATTCACAAGGATAACAGAATAGGAACGCGCAAATGGAATTAAAATAAACTCCCTGGCATTCATTGCATACCTAAACGAGCCCAATCGGCGGCCACGTGGAACTAAGCAGAATGTCGAGTTCTGGAGCAGCGTCTCGTAGTCGTACCTGCAACGAGAAGAGAAAAACCAAAAATGTACTCGTATAAAACTTTTGAGAGGAAAACTTTTCTTTTTTTTATTGCGCGTTATTAAGAGGACGGCGGTGGTTCGGTTATTTAATTATATACGGCAAGCTTAACAAAAACAGAGCGAAATGAATCATCACAAATAATATGTCGGCAGAGGACAGGTATTGGGGGCGGGGCGGTGGGTCGGTCAACAAGAACTAAAACAAAAGCTAAAGAGCACTCTATATACGGAATGAATTCGAATACAAAATGAAAAGTTGTTTCCTCATTCTTTCCCGGCGAATGTGCTGCTTGTTCCCGATCTTTGTTGGGAACGCTTTCAGTTTTTCTTATAGTGTTTCAGTTTCCATTCCTCCCGAATCGGAAAATTCAAAATGAGCAAGCGGAGGAGGTGCTGCACACCCACACCAGAATGTGGATGACTGTGAAACTTTAAGAGTTTAGTTGTGTGGAAAATTGCATTCAGAAGTCCTGAATGAATTTTTTTTTTGTTATTTTTTTTTTGCTGTTGTAGTGGAAACAATTCTGTGGAGCGGACACTTCGGAAACGAGAAACCAACCCGGATGCTTAAAAATTGCACATTCAACACCAGGTTGCAGGAGGAGCGCTGCCTGGTGTTAGTTCTAGTTGGCCGGTCGGGTGTGTTCGGTTGGACGACAAGGACAAGTCCAAAGTGAGAGCAAACGCGTTCTCTCCAGTGATTCGGGTGTATGCTGTGCTTTGCAGTTATTTTGTGTCTGGGTTTGGAATTTCATTCCCAAGGAGGACCCCGCTCGACGACGCGACGGAGGGATGTTATGCAAGAACAAGTGCTGATAGCACAGTGGGGCGCTGGTTGGTGGTGGTATATTGGTGAAACAACAAAATTATCCTGGCTTAAGATTTTGACAGCTCTTTAACAATAAATAGGAGTTACGGATATCAGAGAAATTATTTTCCTACATGCAAACAGAACGATGGAAAAGAAAAAATGCCGTACGGCGAGTAGATTTTGTTCTCGCGCGAGACTGTTGCTTGGGCACAAGTGGGTGGGCTATAAATTCATAAAAAGGTTTGCTTCGCGAAGCATGAAAGATGGCGATGCTGCGCTTTATTTTCCACAGGAGCAGCAGGAGTTTTTTTTTTCGTTTCTCTTCATTTGCCGTTGCTTGATTTATAGTTTGCTACAGGAACACGTGCCTAGCATCGGGAATGGCTCTAAATCAGAATAACTCGGTTACAAGCTGGGAGGGTGCTGGCCGTTATATTGCTATATGAAGAGTTGTTGCTCCTCACCGATTAGGTCATCATTTACGAGTAGCGTTTGCATTTCACGTGTTTCATTTGTAAGCGATTTATGTCGAAGTAAATTACTTTTGAGGCCATTTTGAATTGAGTACATCCGCTGGGGCGTCCTTCTTGTCGGAGTAAATCTGTCAAAATCTCTAATGTGTGAAACTCCTCTTTGCTGAGGTGATATCTCATTTGTTGCTTCTTTAGGAAAACCACCGAGCATTTGTTTGGTGGAACAAATTTTATATTTTCAACAGTCAGGGGTTGAATTACTACATCCATGAGGTAGTATTTTTGCGGATTTAAAATAACAAACTCCATCTCTTAGTAATTGATCACTGAAGCGGTAATTCGGCCCTTGGTTTCACACTCATTTATACGCATACGTCCTACCATTTGGAACAGCGTGTTTCAGATGTTTGGACTTTTTCTTTGCATGGGGGTGCCAATTTTTCTGTTTTATAAATGTAAACATTTTTAAGTCCGCACTAACATAGCTTTTTTTTTCAGACAGCAACTTATAATAAAGGGTGATTTTTTAGCTGGTTTGGTTTTGGCAACACTGGTTTTGACAGCTGACGTGTGTTTAGTACCTTGTGTCACTGTCAAACAGCTTCAGTTTGGTTTGCAATTTAACCATGGATCGTCTTACAAATGAACAACGCTTGCAAATTATTGAATTTTACTATCAAAATTCGTGCTCGGTTCGAAATGTTCATCGCGCGCTGCTTCCATTTTATGATCGGCATTCTCGACCTTCTGAGCAGTCTATTCGGAAGATTGTGACCAAATTTCGCACCAAATTTACTTTGTTGGACATTAAACCACCAACACGTTTACGTACTGTGCGTAGTGAAGAAAATATTGCGGCCGTATCAGCTAGTGTGACAGAAGACCGCGAAATGTCGATTCGGCGCCGTTCCCAGCAGTTAGGCCTTTGTTACAGCACTACGTGGAAAATTTTGCGGAAGGATTTGGGCGTAAAGCCTTTTAAGATACAGCTGGTGCAAGAACTAAAGCCAGCCGACCTTCCACAACGCCGAATTTTTGGTGAATGGGCTCTTGGAAAGCTGGCCGAGGATCCGCTTTTTTATCGAAAAATTGTGTTCAGCGATGAGGCTCATTTTTGGTTGAATGGGTATGTAAATAAGCAAAATTGCCGCATTTGGAGTGAAGATCAGCCAGAAGCATTGCAACAGCTACCAATGCATCCCGAAAAAGCCACTGTTTGGTGCGGTTTATGGGCCGTCGGCATTATTGGGCCATATTTCTTCAAAGATGATGCGAATCGCAGCGTTACTGTCAATGGTGAACGCTACCGAGCGATGATAACAAACTTTTTTTTGCCCGAAATGGAAGTTCTTGACTTGCATGATATGTGGTTTCAACAAGACGGTGCCACATGCCACACAGCACGCGAAACAATAACGCAATTGCGAGCCGAGTTTGGTGAACAGTTAATTTCACGTTTCGGGCCGGTCAATTGGCCGCCTAGATCGTGCGATTTGACACCATTAGATTATTTTTTGTGGGGGTATGCCAAGGCTAATGTGTATAGGGACAAGCCTGCTTCGATTGACGCACTGGAAGCCAACATCCATGCATTCATTCGTGAGATACCGGCCGATATGTGTGAAAGAGTATGTCAAAATTGGACTCAGCGGATGGGCTACCTGAGACGCAGCCGCGGTCAACATTTGCATGAAATTATCTTTAAACATTAAATTGCAAGGTTCAAACTATCGATTCAAATAAATATTTCATTCATTTTTTCGAATTTTTTGTGTTTTTTTTTTAAAAAAAGTTCTAAACCTCTTAAAAAATCACCCTTTACATCTACTCAAGAAAACAAGACAACGTACAAAAATGTGATTAATAAGGTAGGATCTTTACATAAAATAAAATTTTTATAATTTGTATGTGGGTTTGGTAACGTATCACGTGGAAACTACCCAACCAATTTGTGAATTCGTCTTTCCCAGACTTATGTCGGGCTTAATGGAGGGACATTTAGGCTGTTTTCATCGCAATCAAAAGGTGTACGAATTCGAAAATTCCCTGAAAGAGAGCTCATTTTAGTTTCCGCTCCTGAAGGTACATAAAAGCGGTGCCAACGATTTTCGTATGGGGGACATAAATGACAATAATATGCTACTTATTGTTTTTCAATACACTTTTGCATGCATTTGATAAATTTTCGAAGCACTTTTTCCACTCTGATACAGGAGCCTCCAAAACATGTGATTTGAACATCAACCGCTTCTTCATTCTACGAAAGACCTATCGCATTTTATGTTTGATCTAATGGAATAACAAGAAATCATTGACTGGACGGCGGATGACCCATCAATTCTATGTTTTGAACGCTCAAAAACGCACTTGTTTAAGCTGATGGCTGAGAGCTGGCATTATCGTGGTGGAGAATGATTCGTCTTCTGCGATTGGTTTCCCTTGTTTTTCTGAACACTTCTGACACACACATGGTGGTGGACCATCCAGTTCTACGTTGCTTCAACGGCACAGTGGCAAAATGTCCAATTATTAAAAAAAAAAAAAAAAAACAGTCGACAATTTCCTTCGGAGTGCTTCGTCCACCAACAACTTTTGTTGGATTTGGCTCGTCTCGAAAAACCCATTCAGTCGATTGCTGTTTAGGTTTAATAAACGACTTTTGAAGGACCGCGATTTAATTCTTTCAACATTTCTTTGCACCAATCGACACGACAGATGCCCACTTCAGTTGCACGTCGACGAGTAGACACGGAAGCACCATTTCTTCGTGGTTCATCGAATACTGCACTTCGATCATCAAAACGGGTCATTAAGCTTCTTATCATGTTTGAACTGGAAGCCGTCGCAGTATTAAAATGCTGACGGTATTTTCTTTGCGTTGCAATAATTGATCGTCCGGAAACGTAATAAAATTCAACAATTTTTACTCGTTTTTGCACTGAGTAAGATGACCTTATGAAATTTTATGAAATTCTTTATTATCTGCCAAAAAAAAAAATAAAAACAATTATAAGCATTTCAAATCAGTCAGTCCAAGTTGGCCCACCCTGTATATATCTGGGAGGCTAGCTTCAGCATAACCCGCATTGCTGGAGTAGGCGTAGTCCTCTCGATCATCAGTGTCTTCGTTCAAATAGAGTTTACAAGCCAATAGTACGTGCAGAAATCTCGCTGTTCTCGGCGTTCTCAGGTCAACCCCAGCCCTTGTCCCTGTAAACAGCGGACTTCCGTCCACGTCCGAATGAAGTTTCTCAAAACCAAATTAACACACTTGAAACTTATCTCTGAATAGAGCGAATCATCTGTCGCCTGCCATTCTATATCCCACCCAAACAAGGGTTTCTCACTTACCCATACCCACTTCCGGTGCTAATCAAATTCCATCTCATTGACTTCGCACATCCCGAAATGGCTTCTTCGTCCAATCATGAAAGGCACCCCCATTTCACTCAAACAAAAGTTTTGCACCATAAAATTAAGAGCTCTGCTGATGGATTGTATTTTACGAGCACTCCTTTGTCCCCGAACCCATTCAAAGCACTATGCAAACAAACCATAAAATGTTTACAATAATGACTTTTGAAACACGAGTTTTTATCTCCGCATCTATTGCAATTTCTGTGGTCGCCTCCACTGACGTCCAACATCAAAATGCACCTTAATTAAGGAGTTTAGAACGTACAACCGTACATACAATACAGACAACTCAAGGATGCAATGAACTCCCCGTATGCATTTGCTGTCATGCAAACCATGTAATTAATGCGTGCACACCACCACCGAACACTGTGAAACACTGAGCCGTATCCTCGGTTGTGCACCTTTGCCTACCAACATACCCCGTGCACCTACCCACACACAATTGATAACCGAACGTTGGAAAAGGTCACGTCTGCCCACTTGTACGTAGCGCGCGGAGACTCCTTGCAATTGCAGATGCATTGCAATGCGCCTTGCGAGGAGGCTTTGTGTGGCTGCGAATGAATACGAATTCGGGCTGCTGCAATGACATCGCCACAATCGTGTATATAATGTTGTACGGCAAACGAAACTGGGGTCGGGTAAGTACCAACTAATTGCATGCATGAATATGAAGCAACAATCCTGGCTGGCTGCTTCCATCTCTGGTGGGGGGTCAATGTACCAAATGTTTTGGGTTCTCCCATACAGTCTGCCTGTGTGTGTCGTCTTTGTATTTGTGCTGATGCGAATAATTAGATGATTTTGCCGATGTGCATCATTCGCCCCAAAAACAATACGAACACGGGCCATCCAGACAACAATTGTCGTGTGTCGAGGCTAATTCTGTTGGTCTTCCACTCGTGATCTTTGCGGGAACTACTTAGTGGCGAAACATAAAAATCGCATAAAGCTGTCTGTCATCGTCGGCTTCCATGCAGGAAGGAATAAGTATCGCATTGCTTTGGGTGCTTCCCCTCCCCTCCCCGGGTAGAGCTTGCGATGTCAATCCAATGTATTCCCACGAAATTCGATACGATGTTCTGTTGACGTTCATGAGCATGTCTCCTAATGGTGGACGAGATTGATTTGACAGCTTGTCGAGAGTACTGGATAACTCTGTGGTTTGCAGTACACACCACATGTGTGATGTGATGCGATGCCAGATCTGAAATGTGTGCTGGGAATTCCAATAATAAATCTTTTTGTGTATTCAGTGGGTTTTGGGGGTGATGCTGATGTAATAAATGATCCCAATTCTGAGAGGGCTCAGGAAATCATGTTTCCAGCGATAAGCTGATTGCGTTCGTTCTTAGTAATGAAGGCTGGGTACACGTGTAAAAAGATTATGTTACGGGCTTTCGTGATGTGTTTAATGGCTTATTGTCGCACAGATCGCATTTAATCCCTTTAAGTAGGTAAAAAGCTGCTCTCCTTAATCTGGGGGTTGGAAATACTGTTTGGCAGAAGAGCACGCACTTTGTCTGGAATTGAGTTTTTCACTGCTTTCAAGTGGTTGTCGGTTATAGTAAACGTTGGGAGGTATAATGTAAAAGAAACATGTGTTCTATAATCGAAACCCCCTAAAAATCTCTTTGAAAAATTCACCAGGAGCATAAAGTCACAAACCGACTCCAGATTTGCTGAAAAATATTGTGGGTTTACCTCTTGAAATTTATTTTACTACCAATAATGAAAACGTGCAAAAATTTACTGAAACGGGCTACTTACCGCTTTACTTTCAAGAAACATAAAGTAGCTCAATATTACTAGTCAAGACGATCACTTGCAGTTGCTTTGCTTCCAAAATATTCTGCCTCAAAAACGCCAGGAAAAAAACAGAAATCTTAACAAAAAATTCTCGGAAAAACACCCAAAGTGCGTTTATAAAGTAGCCGAAAAAGAACCTCAAAACCCTTCGAAAAAAGCTCCAAAAATTCCTCTAAAATTCCCCAAAAAATTCCATAAACACTCTATATCTGTAACATTACTAAAAATTTACCCAGAGAGTGTACTTTCCCGCCAGTAGGATATAAGTTAAAAAAAAAAAAAATGTTTAAGCCCCAAAAGTATGCATTGGTTTTTGACGTATGTGCTATGAAATTGAACGTATCACAGAATAATTGTTAGGGTACTAGAGGGCCGGGCAATATTTCGCTATTACCAATTTTGACTTGTATTTATAGCAACAAAAATTTGGTCCCATCAAGGGCTGCTGTGCCTACATTTTGTAGATGGGAAGTGACACGCCCTGTTCTCAAATCCCGAGCGTATTTCGCAAAGTGTTTTCTTTAGACAACGCAGTTTAAAGTTTAACTTTTTTCTATAGCATTTGCTATATTTTTATCTTTCTCCATTACCTAGTAAGGGAAAGATATTGTATTCGTACAAAATTTCAAACTCGAGATGTTAATCAATTCCGACATTACGATGATAGGCGAACTCAAAAAAGTGGATCGCAAAATGCTGTCCGTCTGTCTGTCTGTATGTCCCGAGGCCTACAGCCTAAGCGGCTGAACGGATTTCGTTCAAACTTCGGATTTAAAGTTTGGGGGCCGTTTTTTTTTGCATGGTAACCTCAATATTAATGGTACTTCCCATACAAAATTTTCATACCAGTTTGATTTGTTCGAAAACGGCTTTAACGATTTCAACAAAAATTGATATATAAGCTTAAGTAGGTGAGGTAAACATAACTGCATACTCAGTTTTCCGCTAAAAAAAATCGAGTAACGGTACTTTTGAAATTTGGACATATCTCGAAAACGGTCCATACGATTCTAACAAAAATTAATTTCTAAGGTAATTTTAAACTTAATGGAAAACTCAGTTTTTCTCTGTATTATCGTAAAATGGATTTTTGAAAAATATAGTTTTCCCTAGTTTACCTCAAAACGGCATGCATTTGACTAAAATGCAAACTTAGAGTAAAATTGATGTTTTCAAAATTATTGCACCCTTAATTTTCAGTTCGAATCACTGGAAACGCTCACTTTAAAAACTGCTCATATCTCGAAAACCCCATTTTCGATTTCAATAAAACCCTACAAACCAAGTAATGCTTACATCCCGAACAATAACTTGTATTCGGTTTTCAGCTAAATAGTTAAGCAATAGCATTTTTCAAACTAAACATTGCAATATTTGGTACTATTTTGTCTGCGAAATTTTACAAAAACCGCTTTAACGATTTTGATCCAAATACATATTAAAGATAAAATCAGTATTCGAAATAATATACGTACTTAGTTTTTCTCAAATTTATTTTCCAAAATTTATATAATCCCCATCTATTTTCACATATCTATGCTAAATTTTTGTTATAATCTTCCGCACTTCCGATAAAAATGCGACAGCTACGCAAAACTTTATTTAAGCAAATATTACCCTCTTTTCAACCTTGTTGAATATGTACCTTAAAATAATTGAAGCCACCTTATTTCACAATTACAAACTCCCACTTCATTTGCACCCATTTCTTTTATCTAGCATCGGTTCTCAGATGTTTACCTACCTACTTAATAAAATAAGAAAACAACCAACCAAACTTTTGATGAACGTGAAAGTTACGTTCGACCCAGTCGTGCACTTTATTTTTTACATGAGTCTGTTTTCGAAAACACGCGCGTATTTGAATGTAACTTTCAAAATTTCAAGTCAGTCGACCGACTACTTGTCGAAATTTGCCAGCATAAACGTACCAAGGTTGAATTTTTACAGAGAAAGTTTGATTTAATTTTGTTTGGAAAATTTCGCCGTTGTGAGTTCCCAAAATATATAAGCTGTTCATGAAAAATGATTTAGTACCTAAGAGTCTGATAAAAGTAAGTCCAGGTTTCAAAGCCCAAAAACAAGGGCCATTATCACTCAATTTTTCAGGCCATTCCAGCCGAAAGGATACACGTTCAAAAGCTTCTAGCCAGTATTTCAGCAATGGCTTAAAAATAAAAAATAAATCTGCCAAATTTTGAAATTTCGTATGACCTTCTTCCGGGCGTTAAACATTTTTGATCATAAAAGAAAAAGTATCGAACAGGAGACCTCTCGTATAGTAACCACTATAAGTTCGCATTATGCGGGACGTGAGTCCCTTGTTTGTGGCATACCCTAAATTTGAGCATAAAGAAATTTACACTGTCAAAAAGATCTGTTGACTTCTTATAGGTCTTCAAGATCTATTTTTTTTAAGTTTCTAATTTGCCTAAAGCGATGAAGAGGGACACGTCGACTTTAATAGGAAAATTCAACATCTTTACCCTCATTTAGAAGTTAGTTTTATAGATTTTAAGTACAAGTTAAAATATAGCCCATCAAAAGTTACTCGCTATCGGGGAAAGAACGCAACCTCAGTTTAAAGGTGATAAAGATAAATCCCATTTCACAGCTTGCTGGGAATGAAACTAAAGAAGCGATATTAATAGCACATGCTATAGAGATTGAAAGTGTTGGTTATATTAAATAGAAAGTCAACCCCCATTATTCATCGAAACAGATGATACAGAGCGCCCCCTGTTTTCTAAATATACGTACCATTTAAAAACAATTAATATTCAAGGTTTCGGCGAACAGATTGGTACGCCATCTTGCGTAAAAATACCAATGAACTGCGCGTACTATTTTGTACCAACAGTGTTGAAGGTTTCTTCTATTAAATATTACTTTCTAAAAAAATTAGAAATTTCCAAATCGATAACCCTCTTTCTTTGAATTTTTGAATTTTGTTTCGCCATTTCTGCTGCAATGTGCTGTCAACGAAGGCGAAAAACGAAGATAAACTGACCACTGACACTTCCGGGTCATTCGAAATAAACTCGTACACGCAAGAATAACGCGTGTCAATATTTGAAATACAGGGTCATTCATTTCGTGGTTTCAAGGTGGTAGCGCTGGCATTTGTCACCTGTTAAACTCAGCTGTCATTTGAAGTATCATAATATTAGTTGAATGTTTGCCATTTACGATAATATATCGCTTAACAGTCGACACGACCGACATGACCATTGACCAATTATGTCTTTATTGCGTGAGAAGTTTCCTGGTCGCGCAATTTCACGTTTTGGCGACGTCAACTGGCCACCAAGATCATGCGATTTGACACTGTTAGATTTTTTTCTATAAAACTACCCATTAAAAAAAAACATTACTTAAGTTATGGCCGAGATACCGCCGGAAATGTGCGAACAAATTATTAAAAATTACCTTTTGAGGTATGCTGCGAATCTTCCTGACGCGGGCATTTGAATGATATTGTATTTCACACTTAATAGCGAAGTCCACACTTTATAATGAAAAAAAAAGTTCATCAAAAATGTATCGCTGTGCGTGTTTTATTTAGCTCTACCTTCGAAACCAAAAAATGAATGAGCCTTTATAATGAAGGTCCAAGTACCAAACTCCAGCATGTAATTTTCGTACCTCAGCAATGAGGTGTTGACGGTTTAATTTCAATCGTCAAAATTATTGATTCAGCAAATCCAAAGAGCTTGCTGAGAAATAAATGCTACAGGGTGGTGCGTAGTTGTAATTTTCTAGTCTTGTAATTTACCCATTTGGTAATCAGAATGGGCCGACGAGTTCATTTGATTTAGAGCGGTTGGACTTTTCCCTTGCCAGTTTTTATACTATATAAAGTCCCCACACGCCTTGAAGCAGCAAATTCAGCTCAGTATCTGCGGACTTCAGTCACAGTTTTGAAAAGCGGTCACAGAAAATTTCCACACAAAAGTACGTACCTACATATGAGTCAGCAAAACCTATTTTAAAAAGTCACCTTTTCAATATATCACCCTTGTTTAATTGAAGATGCCTTTTCTAAGCTACAAAACTTAACTTAACAAAAATCAAAACAAAACTTTTCTACAAAACTCTGTTCCAATTTGTCATGAGTGTTTTCTGGGCACACATGTGATAGAAAAATCGAATCCACTCTTTAAAATCGTCCAAGTGCGACTATTTCACACGTGAAGAATTCAATCAGGCCTCCCTGTAGCATCTTCCAGACAACCAATGACAACCAATGGTCGATGAAAACGCGGCAACAAACAATTCAATCTTTCCTAGGAATTATGAAAAAAAGCCTTTTAGTGGAAATATTTATTCTCCAACTCACTGGACTTTTTTCTTACCTCGAACAGTTGCAAAAACGCTATATACAAGGAGAGATTTATGTAAAACATTTGCCAAGGGTGTTGCTCACAAACAATCCGTTCCAATGAAAAAAAAATACCGATTTTTTGTGAAAATCCTTTTCCTCTTTCAAAAAGGGTTTCGCAATTCTTTTTTTTTTATTGCAAACATCTTTCAGAATAATTTCAGAATAATTTCAGAATTTCTAAAGATGAATTCATGAACACTATACACGGGTTAGCGCAAAGCATATCCATTTCCATGGATGGGTCTTTATCTCTTCAATGCAATGATTCGTTCAGTCGTTCTGCCAGTAAGAATTAGTTTGCACTTTTTGGGTTTCCTTGTATTTGGGCTGAAAATGAAGCTCAAGTTGAGGTGAAGAATAAATTATGCAAAGCACGCACAACAATTGACTTTGAAAACTTTGAAAGTCTAAAAGGGTCTTAGAAAATATATATACGCCCTGCTGGAAAAGTTGTCTACCAGGCTAATGTAAAATTTGGATTTCGAAAACACTCCTGTCATCGGAAAGTTAATTAAAAGATAAACAACAATTCCAATGGTAATACCCTGCTAGATCAGAATTTAATTCCGTGAAATATTCGCATAAAAGGACACACCTAATTGAGGCTTATGTTCAACCTTTGGCATATCGATGCACGCAGCCATATAATCCAGCCTCCACAATCAAAATTTACGACCACTACACCGATAAAGCTGGTCGCAAACTAACTCCACCGCACACTAAGCGTATATTCAGCATAATTTGACACCCTCCTCGGGTGGACAATAGCACGCTGCTGCCACGGGATAACACTCGTCAGCCCAGACTATGCCGATTGAAATGGCCATGTGAACCAATCACACGAATTTCAATTTATACACATCCCGCCCGCCCTTTCCATGACCATGCAATTTCAGCATCCTTTTATCATCATCGCATCGCATCGACTGGATCGCAGTTAAAAAGGCAGAAATTCCACACCCGTACTCACAATAGACTCAATCGTACCGCCGCCGCAGCAAACAGCCGAGAGAGGAGGAAATAATAAAAGAAAATCGTGCCTACTAACGGATGACTTGAACGGTGAGCTTCCTGCCACGTCTTATTAAATGTTCGTGCCACTCAGAGCTAAATGTTCGCCAGCAGAAGTAGGTTTTCCTTATTGAGATAGAGTGAGGGAGAGAGTCGTCACGTAGCCAAGTAAGAAAACATTCCCCGCTGTCGGTGGTGGTGTCTCCCCTCGCTGCAGGCGGCGCAACTCGTCATGAAGCCATAATTCCGGGAGCATCCTCTGCTGCCAGCCTGTCAATCATTCTTTGCATACGTAAATAAGAAATTCCCTTTCCCATGCCTGCAGGCTTTTCAATCTTTGACACACAAAAAAGGATGACAGAAAAAACTTCCACACATATGCCACCGAGTTTACAAAAGTTTTTTCCTTATTTTTTTTCCCCCAAAAACACACTCAACCCTTCCGAACAAAAGGCATAAAGAAAAACCCCCAGCATTATATACCTACTGTAGGTGGGATCTAGTGTCTCGAGCAACACACAACGGAACAAATACGTGTAGCTACACAGAGTGTGCCTTCGAGGAGTTTCATTTGTTTTGCCACTTGCCTCGATATATAAAATAATATTCCATCGCATAGTGTCGTCCTTGCGAAACTTTCATCATACCGCCATTACTTCACTTCAGAAAAGGACCCTCCCACACACTCGCGCGCGCGGGTATTGGAAAGCCGTGTGCACTTTTCCCACCAAAGGAATTACAAATCGGGTTGCCTGCAAGCTGCAACACACACGACATATGCGGGCGGGCGGCCGTACACTACTTTGGCAAGGCATTTGTTGCGCAAGGACTTTCAGCCGTGCTGCTGTGTTATTGTTTCGGGCGAAGCGAGAAAAACTGTTGGAAAAACTTTCGCAAATTTCTATCAAAAATGAAAAAGTTTTTCCCTTTCGCGCACAAAGTTAAAAGTGCTTCTCCTTGAAGCGGCAAATGGACGACACATATCAGCACTTGTCGTCCTTGCTGCCAAAGTGGGCTGAAAGAGTTGGAGACCCCCATTTTGGTGCAACCACCACCATACGTTTGTTCGTTTTACCTTGACAATTTGGAACATGGCAGGCCCCGTGTGCCGCTAGTCATTTGAATGAGATTAATGAACAATTAAGAGGGGCACCAATCTAAATGGCTGCAGTTAAACGATGGCATCATAAATCACATACTTGTTTCGTCATAGACGAAGGAGCGGAACCATCCAGTCCCAGTATGCTGCGGGCCGGGCAGTGGGTGGTTCGGTATTCGGTTTGGAGAGCCCCCGTTCAATGTAAATGTGTTCGGTTATGCAAACACAAATTAAAGCGACTGGCAAATGGGCGCGCGCGGCCGGGGGAAGAAGCAGTCACACAAGTTCAGGAGTCAGCAGAAGCATTCAAAGAGTTTAATTAAATTTGTGTGCTATTGACTCGTTTTGCTGGTTTTTGTGTGCCGAACTGGAGTTGGAGCTGCAGCTTTATAAAGTGTTCGGTGTATGTGTGGGAGTGTTTTTGTGAGTGGGCTTGGGTTGGCCACTTTGTGTAAAATCAATTTTGTGTTCCTTTCTTTGAGCGGCGGCGACGAGGAGGACGACCTCGTACACAGAGGAAGTGTTAGAGAACACGACTCCTGTGTTTCATTGTCAAGAAGAGGCCACACCAGACACCACCCTGTCAGAAAGGTCGTATGACACGGTCAGATAATATCGAGCGGAGGGTGAATTGGTTGTTAATTTATTGGAAAGTGAATACCTGACAAATCAGAACGAGATGGGTTCGCTTGATATGCTCGGTCGAGTGTCGGTTTTATTGTAATTTGTAGGAGGGTTTTCTGTTTTTTAATTTCGGCGGACAATAACAATTAGCTAAATCACTTTGAGAGCTCTGGAACGGCGTTTTGTTCCGTTTTCGAGTTAGAAAAGCGTATCTGGTGTTCAAAGTAATTAATTGTGCGATGAGGGGGAGTCAGAGGCTAACGAAAATCGAACAGAAGTCACACAAAACAGGTTGTTTATGATGGGCTGGTGATTTTTTGAATTGCGATTTGCATATACATCTGTCTGGGGTCACTTTTGCCAACAAATTTAAATGTATTGTCAACGATAAAAGTAAAGCTTACCACCTGCAAAAAATAATATTAACCGGAAACTTGTCCATGGATTTTTTTTTTCTTATTTCTTTTTCATTATCCAGTAAAAGAAAAAAATAAGGATATTTTGGATGTGTTCAGCAATTTTACTTCCGTCCTCTTTTATCCGAGTAGTCACTTGCCACAAACTTCTACAGCGCTCCAGCAGCCTATTCCAAGATAATTTTTGGCAGTTGGAATAGATTGGTGTAAGCTATTGCTCTTGGGGGAATTATCAAACAATATTTCTAGCAAACATTTTAAGCGGTGTTATATCGAACAGAGTGCTATGTAAAAAATAAGTTCATAGACAGTTACGCTAATAGTTTTATCTACATTTAAATGAGACAGTAAGTAGCACGAGGTTGCTTTGTTACCAGTAGGATGGGGTCCCCACTATAATGATTAAAATTGTTACAAGTGTCCCTCTACGAATATTCGATTTTTCGTTTAATTTTTCACCGAGAATTCTTCATTTTACCACAAAAAAAAACCTCCAGATATTCACTTGGTTTTTCTTATCCCTTAATTGTATAAAAGTTATCTAAAATTGTTTTTAAACGCGACTAGTTCAATAGTTTTCCGCGTGAAGCCTTTTCCTTGTTCCCTTAAACGCTTCCAAAGGTTGTAGTACATCTGAATGCAAATTAATTGACCCTAAGCTTTATGCCTAATATTGTTTTCAAAAAGAGTTCAGAATAATACGGCACCTACTGTGAATGTCTCACAGACACTTTTATTTATTCACTAGCTGTCCCGCCCCGGCCTTGCGCCGTGCCCAGGAACTTTGACAAGAATATTAACAGAAACTCTTTCTCCTTAATGTGGCCACAAATTTTTACTGTTAGCATTCTCAGGTAACTTTTGTCCAGATTAATTAGAAAGTAGGATTTTCTGATAGAGAATTTGGGAAAGAATTGTCTGGTGCAGTTCTGCCCAGGCGATTTTATTGAATTCGATATGCCAGTTAGTGATGCTATCCGAGTTTCCTTTACAAGTATCATCCTTAATAAAGCCCATCATCTTTAAATTATATCCTAAAATACAATGTCCTGTAGATAACGCTTACACTTATATCAATTTTTCTTGAATTATGCTTAGAGTTGGAACCCTTTTTTGAGTTACCACTCAGTGACGTAGCGAGGGGGGCACAGGCCCCGGGCGGCACTTTGCTAGGGGCGGCAATTTGGAGCGGTTAATATTTTTAAATATATATAAAATTTTCAAAACTGATACTTTTTTCAGTCCAACGAATTTATTTACAAAGTTTACATTCCTGTGTTGCTTAACAACAAAATGCAATGAGCGCTACTCCCTAGTATGCAACTTCATTTTATCGGAAATGACAGCCCTGTAAAACTCACACAAATTATAACACAGTTCACAACATCTGCATTCGAAAATAGTCTTTTCCTCCACAATGAGCACACTAAGGCTATCTAATCTAGGTATTAGTGTTATAGAGCAGGAAACCATACAGACCATCGATACTGAAAGAATAATAACATATTTTGCCCTGATGGAAAGTAGGAAAACAAAATTTTAAAGTAGTTTTCTGTAAATAAATAAAAAGTTTCTTGTAGGCCTACATCCTACACGCCTATCCGGATTTCGTTCAAACTTCGGATTTGGAGTTTGGGGGCTTACAGTTCGGGGCCGATTTTCTTTTCTGCACGGGGACGTCAATATTAATGGTACTTCCCATACCAGTTTGATTTGTTGTGCTTCAACGATTTCAACCAAATTACCTATATACTTAGAGCAAAATTGATGTTGTCAAAATTATTTTGTCCTCAATTTTCAATACGAATCACCGAAAATGCTAATTATAAAACGTGTTCAAATCTCGAAAACCCCATTTTCGATTTCGATAAATCTTTAAAAACCAAATATCATCGGTATATTTTTGAAATAGTAACAATGCCAAATTTCCAATGAAAATCCAATAACAGTTACGTAGAACTTATTTTTAGCAAATATTACCAGCTTCTCCTTTTGTTCAACCATACTGATATGCACTGTAAAAATTATTCCAAGAACTTGGAGCTTACACAATCAGCTCCACTCCCACTTCATTTGCATCAAAACTTTTGATGAACGAGAAACTTACGTTCGACCCAGCCGTGCACTTTATTTTTTTCTTTTACTTAAAACTAAACTAAATGCTTTCATCCTCTCATTTAAAAATTATTTTTTTAAACAAATTTTAGTTATAAAATTATTAATTTAATGCAATATAATTTAATGTATAATTAAATTAAAAAATTTCAAAAGCTAAAAAAAAATTAAAGTTTAATGGGAATTACAATTGTTTATTTGATATCCTGAGGTAAGTCATTTGTATCCGCTTAGAGATTGGAAAATCGGAAAATAACCAATATGGGAAAATTTTAAATTTGCGGCTTCATTTTTGCTTCACTTGCTAGAAAGAACATGGTACGAACAACAGTTGACAAAGTTTTGGAGAGAGATTTTACCAAGTTTATTGACAAACATGTGTAGGTATAACTGGTTGAAACCGTAGACGATGTTTTTTTTTTTAGTGTGAAAAATTACTAGGTGCGGCATAAATTGGGTCTGCCCCGCAAAACGCAAAACAGATCACAAAAATTAGAAATTCTGAATTTTTTTCTAAATCAGCTACTAACAGTATGAGATCAATTATTATGAATTCATTGTTTGGATTAAGCAGTTTTCTAAAGTCTGATTGAGTCCCAACCTGTTTTCCTGTGATGGACCTGAAAATTACGCACCAAAATTTTCGCTTTTCCCCTTAATTTGGGGAAATTGATCCTCAAGCCTGAAATAAGCTTGGGCTTTTCCTCATTGGTATCGATGCAGTTTGGTTTGGTACGAGTATGGCGATTTCGACCCATGAGTCCTTTTTTGAAACCATGCGTGTTCCACTTATGCCTTTCATGCTAACCCATGTTTCCCCGATGTCTATCTCTTTCATTTGGATCAAATTTGCTGAGCGACGTATTGACACTTTTTGAGGGGTGGTAGTCCTATTAGGGCAGGAGGACAGGAAATGTCCAGGCACAGTTATTCCTTAGTCCATACATATTAGATCGGGTAATGTTTGTAAAAACATATAAAACACGAAAAGTCGGACTTGTTCCATTCAATTCAATAAACATTTTCCGCTTAACAATCTTTAGATTAACGTTACAATACTGCTCCAGCGAAAAGAGGATCTTTGAACCAAGGCAAGGAAGACCGAACTTCTATTTAAAAAACCAATCCAGAGCGCTTGGTCTAGCTAACTGGAGCTGACTTCAACGTTCGTTACATAGAAAAGACTAAAATTGATCTGCCCTCTGCCTCTAAAGTACCTACCCCGACATTTGTAAAGCCAAATTTATAGACTTAAAGCCTCATTTCAAGCTCCATGTGTCTGGCATAAATTTAACTAATATCTCCTGTCATGCACGACGCTATTTTTCCAAAGAAATGCCTTTCTTTCAAGCTGAATTGATCACAAGTTTTATTCTCCCATTTGCGCACACATATCCATTCGACAATCGCATTTTCGCAACGATAAACAAAAATTTCTTTCACAGCATCATCCCCCTGGCAGAGTTCCAAACCCAAGGTAGTTCCAAATGCTCACTGAACCAATTTACAACATTGCCCAAAGCGCTTACCATCATCTACCGCACGGTCCAAGTTTTACCAGAAAACTACACACATAAAGTGTGCATGTTCGCCCTCCCAAATGAAGGGCTCATGCTTCTGTGTGTAACATACACGCCAGAGACCAGCAGCAGCATTTCCGCGCAATCATAAATAATTTGGTCATTTTGAAATATGAAAATAAAAAAAAAAAACTTTCCCCGGCGTAAAATTAAAATCTCGTTCCACCTGCACTCTTTAGCAGTGCAAGGGGAGCAATTTTCATTTTCATTCGTTCGCATAAATCACGTCAAGTGTAAAAAGGACTCTCAACCATGCCACTACTCGCGTTTGTTTGTATGTTTGAGCGTAGGAAGAAAAAGAAAAAAAAAAACTCCACCCCCCGTCACTATTAATTCGCTAAAAATTTATTAGCCACTTCTTCTTATTCTTACGTGCGGAGACAGGACTCGGAAGGCGAAGAGCTTTAACCACTATTTTTCACCATTTACGTTCCTTAATCTTTTTCTGCTTAGCAGCGGTATCATGCCGATCCCTTGGAGAAGAAGATGAAAACGAGCCCCGGCTCTCAGTCCCCAGAGGGACACAAAGTGTCCTGAAAATGTGAGATAAATTAATGAAGAAAGCTAGCACTCCTCCGCACGTCGAAGCAAACAAAACAAAAAAAAGCACAAGAAGAATAGAGGACAACAGACTCTGAAAAAAAAACCTCTTCTATCTATGTAATCAGAGTGGGGGATAGAATGCGGTATTCTGGACCGAAGTTCAGAGACATTCCGACACGAATTACGAGCCGGGCTGCCTAATGGCTTCATTCCAATGCTGCTCTATACCGCTGCCATAGGACCAACCGACACTTATACACCCAAAACGAATGCATCGCTCTCACTGTGTTCAGAGGTTTAACATGGCACTTAAGTGAAAAGCAAAAAACGAATCCTCGAACAGATGCTATTCGGTGGCAGCGTGCAAGCTCCAACAACGCCAGCAAAACCGATTGAAATTGAAACCCCAATGGAGTTGCGAGGGCCACAGATAGGTAGTATATATGTTTTGGAGGGTGTCAAGGATGTAGCATTCCCTCTGAAGAGGATTCCTCGACACAAAAGTCGCACACATTAGAGACGGCGATGACGATGACAACGACAACGAGACGACGGAAGTAACAACATCTCTCATTGTTTTCCCAGCAATTCTCCATTCATTAAGAGATGAACAAGGAGTCCCAGTGGCACACAGGTAGACTCCTTCGCTGGTAGTTGTCGCAAATAAGAGGTTAATATATTTTTCAAAGATTGTCCCCGTTTCGGAGTACGGTAGCACTGATAGTACACACTCCATTGTTATCCTGATGAATCAATTGCAAGACAAAAGGATTTCACCGCATGTTGAGAGTGAGAAGTTTAAAAATTTACACAAAACACACCGTCTTCTCGTCGTAGTCTCGTGGCGAACCGTACAGATAGATAGTCGGATTATTACACACGACTCAAACAAGGCAAGTTTGCCAGTTTGCCAGCTTGTCCTTTTGTCTGGCGCTTTGTCCTTTTTCAATGCGAATATTCGGTTGTTGTGTGTGTGTTTTCCCGAATGGAGAAAGTTGGTTCAATTGTTCGTCGTCGGTTATCCTTTAAGTTGAACAAGCGAGAGAGCGAGTGAGTCTTTAATGCGACATTAGTGCCTGGGAAAACATAATTTTTTCCTTTTTTTTTTTTTAGGTGATCATTGTTCGATGTTAGTTTGGTGTAGTAAAAGTGGGAAAGTTAAAGAGCTTTTTTGTGTTTTTCCCCTACCGACAGACGGAGGATGGGCGATTTTAGTTTGCGGTTAAATTGAATAGAGAGAAGCGACGGGGAAATTGCTTTTAAAAAGGACTTGTGTGATTTTTATTTCATCAGACAGTTGATGGTTGTAGTTGGAGTCGGAGTCCGGTTCTTCGGGTGTAATAGCAGGGAAACTATCGATTTGAGCAGAGTTTGCAACAGTTTGGAGAACATTTTCATAAAAAATAGTTGGCGCAACATGTGAACTTGATGTTTTTGAGACGAACGGGATTGACCTACCATTTCATGCCGCATCTCGGTCTCTCTAAGGCAGTTATACCTTTGGATGTTTGTCGAAGAGCAACCTAAAATGCCAGTCAAAACACTCACTTTGTAGGACTTACCCTTAAGCCTAAAACTATGTCGTTTTCTGAACCACGTCGTCCTTAAAACCATGGCGTGTCAAACTCTTATTTAATAAAAAAGAAGTCGCTGCGGAGCGCTTTTAATTGGTGTAGGAACAAATGGCATTATGAAAGTTGTAATTTTTGGTTTACTGATTTTATCAACACGAATGGGACTGTAATGACCTATAGTTGGTGGCAGGAAGTGCCGGGAATGTTCACAATTTCCCAAGCTATAAAATGAACAATTGAAAGCAATTACATAGTTTAAGCTGTGGGTAATCATTCGTCGAAGGAATGTGAGTTTCGAGGTCTTGACGTGGAAATTTGTAACCGAATAGGTACTGCTTTAATTCAGTTTAATTAAAAATCGTCGTTGAACCAGTGCGATGATCTGTCAGGTAGTTTAGTTCTAATAATAGAGTTGCAGGGAAAAAAGAAGAAAAAAAAAGAGCTATTTCAAATATTTCATTAATTCTTTGCAAGCTGTGCCTTCAACTTCGTTCGGGGCGTGAAATAAAAGAGATAGTATTAGGTAACTCAAGTAAGAATCCGCTATCGTCTTCACTATAAAAAGGCAAAGTATCGTGCCCCAGATTGTGGTTTAATTTGATCGGATTCATGTTTACTCACACATAATCGAGCGTGTCATCGAAAAACCTTGGGAAACACTCATTGGACTTATTTTATGTTTAAAAACCCTCTAAAAAGTAGGCGTGGCAATGCATGACATAACCAAAGACTTTAAGGAGTTTTCAGAAAAATTTCAAAATTAGTTTCATTGAAATCTATTAAGCTGAAAGCCCCTCTCATTTTTACAAAAAAATATGACTTAACCTGACTGGACTATAACAGAATTTGGTCGAGTTCTACCGGTCCAACTACTCCTGTTTCTATATTTTTTTAAGTTTTGCCAAACGATTAACACAGAATGAGCACAGAATGTTTCCTATGCCAAACTTTACTTTGGCGTATAACAGTTGTACGAACATTTCCTGCCACCAATGCATTTCGAAGTTGATTGCATTTTTTTAATTATTTTAAGGACACGTCTCTAAAGTCTTTGGTACACTAAATTTGCATATAAGAAGGGCTTTGAGTTTGTTTGAGTTTGAGTTTTTCGACCTTTCGTGAATTTAAAAAAAAAAAATTTAAATAGCAAGTATACGCCAGAGCGACCTCGATCTAATTTTGCTGAGATGTCAGAAATAACTGAGCATTTTTAAGAAAGTTTAAGAATTGGAAGGGTGTTTCTGATAAAACTAAGGCAGCTATTTGTAGAGTTTAGTTGTCAGTGAGTTGGATTAAAATGCGAGCAGGAGGTTATGAAGAGCTTAGACCAAGCAAAGGTCACTTCTGAAACAATTCTTGCGTTTTGACTTCTGATTTAATAAATGTTTGCGCATAATTTTCGTGTGCCTTATTATCTACGGGAGCGATTTGTTCGCTAAAAATTCTTAAGGTTGGTGCCCAATAATAGAGGACTATCCCAACCCATCCACAGCCATGTCATGCATAGCATTTTCATTTTTCATTTTCATTTACATACTCATGCAGTTAATTCAAAAAGGATTTAAACTACAGGCTTTTACGGCTAAAGATGAGTCCTAATCGTGCCTCTGAAATGGTAAAATAGAGCTGAAAGCCTTTAAGTCAAATATATCAAATAATCAATGAGAATCATTTTTGTCTTAAATCCTTTTCCAATGTCCGATTCTGTGGATGGGTTGTATCTTTTCTTTCAGATAACAGCTATTGTTGGTCATTTGCGAAAAATATAGCAGAACCGACTGAACAATCAAATTTATTACTTTAGGTCTTGGTGAATATTCGCCGTCATTTGTAATACCCTCTTTAACTCAAAAGCCGCTAAACGGAATTTTAGTGAATTTTTACTGACATCATCTTCATTCAGATAAGGAAGCATTGGGCCATTCCTTGGCAGTCAATTTTTTTTTTAAAGTTTTTTATAAACAAATAGTTGGCGCTACAAGTTCGTATGTGAGTTTTATGGGGAACATATAATAATAAATAGATTACATGACGCTCGAGTTAAAGCATTTTTGACTATAAGAAAGACCACAAATAATACAAATAACTGTTTAGAGAACCTCCAGACTACAGATATTCGATCCGACGTTTTAATCGGTTATTTAATTAAGCATGAAAACTAACTTAGACATTATTGAAAATCGGCCAATGAAGCAGATTGTTCAGTGATCCGATTCCCCTTCAATTGTAAAGTCTGCCGACTGACTATCGGCAGTTCAGTTTAGCGTAATACACAAGAATTTAGTAAAACGACTTGGCACGATTTTGATTTAAGGTAGATAAATTCAAACGGTAGGCCAATTTTTTTACCTCTCCTGGAGATAAATTATTAAGCGAACATTTCTTGAAGTTGTGTTGCAAACGTCTTGAAAACATGAGACGCTGCACTGTCGTGCTGAAAGAGTTTAGGAATATTCCACGTAAAATCTTGTTGAATTTTGAAATCCACGCATCTCGTATAAGGTCGGCACTTATAATCATGTTTAGCATCCAGGTAACATTTTTAAAACTCAGAATGACAAACTACATCTTTAAAAAAATGACCTAAAAACATATTTAAAGTTAATGTCGAAAATGAGTATTTCTAACGTCCATAGATTGCAGAAAGGGTTTGCGCGACACAATCAATCATATTTAGTGTTATTTTCTATATAAAATTACCCATTGTGACCTACAAAATATTAAGTGTGAAGGTTAACGATGATTACTTGTAAGTTCAGTTTATTCGCAGAAGGGAAACGATTGCATTGCAAAATTTGGCGAACTTGCAATGATGAATTTTACCATAAAAAAATCTATTGTGACCTAACATATTTCAGGTGAAGGTTTCAAATAAAAATAAATACCATTCCATTCTCGAATGCAGGACCTTCTTCAAAAACGGGCATACCACACTCCGACCGACTTTAAGAAGTCCGCATTTAAGCTTTAAAACTTTTGCCACTTTCCGCTACAATCTCCTTGACTTCATTCATTCTTTGGCGGTATGGCGTAGATTTCACTTTGAAAGAAGAAGTAAGAATACGCTGGTACCACAGATAGCGCCACCAGAAACTTACTTCCTCATTTGCATTAGCAAAGTCAAATTCACTTCTCGTAAAACTCACACTGACTCTAAATTTAAATATTTCAAAAAAAAAATTTAAATCAAATTTAAAATATTTGCTACATTTCAAGGAAATTATTTGATTTGAGGATGACATTTATATCATGTGACCCAATTAAAATCAACGCTTAATTGGAAAAAATAAATAAATGGAAAGCTCTAAAATGTGTGCATTCCAAAGATTAAAAAAAAAATGTTTTTTTACACGTTTTGCCATGAAAACTAATTGTAGAGCATGAAGCGCGAAGTCGGAGTTCAGTGATTATTGCTTGTCAAGATTGCTGGAATTTTTTTTTTTTTTATTGCAGACCCGTTTATTTAGGTTGAAATTATGAATCGGATTTATGCATTCTTTGTGAAAACTAGTACGCACTGTGGCGTGACACTTAAATATGATTTGATAATAGACAGCCTCTCCCGATGGGGCTTCTAATCGGCGTGAGGAATTATTGTGAATGGGTAAATATTGAATCACGCCAGTCAGTCCAGTGTGCCTAATGTGTGAATGGTTGTTTAAATTAATTGAAATTTAATTTTGCCAATAGATATGTGCTTATTCACGGGAAATTTTGGAAACATTTCCTCCATTGGCATATAGCTTCCTGAGCAGTAAAGTTTTTAGAAAATCGTGGTTTCTTTTCAGTGCAGTAAATTCGTCATTTTAAGTAGACGTAAAATAAATAAATAGTTGCGCAACAGGTCTGTAGAGACCCAAGGCCTAGCTTCTCACAACCATTCGTTTGTGTGAGTTTTTCATTTTTGGGACGAATGGAAGGGATCTACAATTTTATGCCGGGTCCAAACGGCTAATTGAGAAGCTCCTTCATGACAGTTATACTCTCGGATGTTTGTCAGACGTTCGGGAGAGGTGGCGCAGCGGAAAAAAACCATAAGTTGGAATTTGGGTTTTTGGGGGATTCGAACCTGGGACCCCTCGCTTAGTAGTCCAACACACTAACCACTAAGCCAGTGCGCCTACAGTAGATGTAGTTAACTCGAAAAGTTGTATAGTTGTGAGGAAAGCAGTCCATTGTTAGGGCAATCTTTCCTTCCACTACCCCATAGTCCACATCCACAAATACCTAATGACGTTTCATAAAAAATATACGAGCACGTCTCAATCTCAAAAACTGTTTGCCTAACGATTAGTACAGCGCCCCATCAGAAAGCCATCATAAACAATCTGGCAGCATTTCACCTGAACTACGACTTGTAAATAAAAACAGCTCAACTACATTTTGAGTATTTCACGCTCCCCATAGGATGGAAAAACCAACACACGAACAAGAGCAACACAACTACCATTCACCCCAGCTGCACTCTACACCTTTAATGAATTCATCACCTTAATTGGATACCATTTCTCAAACCGATGGCAGTGTGTCTCGTGCGACCCAGGCGACTCGTCTTGTGTCATTTTCAAGCCTACCACCCGCGCCACCATCCACCAGAACAGCACTTATCCGAAAACTGTACGAGCACAATTCAAGCCAACTCTCGTTTTAAGCAGAACGAGTAACTCGAAACCACTGTACATGACTTACTAAATTGCTCCTTAAATTCAAATTTACGAAACACAGTTTCAGATTTCAGACGGGGCGGCGCGCGGTGGAAACAGCACGAAAGGGCGTCCGCTTGGAAATGAGGAGCAGGTCCCCCACCGTTATAATATGGTACCTCCGCGTGTAGAAAAGAGTGGAAAACGTGGGGGAGCTTTTTTATTATTAATAGACATCCCTCACAGCTCACATGAGGAGGACTTGGCTTTAGTGCGCTCGCTTACTCCACCCGACGGCCGCTGGAATCCGGACAAAAAGAACTCTACGACCGTACCGTATCCCCCGGTTGTGTACTTGGAAAATCCCCACCCGGGCAATTTGAGTTTTGTGTCTGTAAAGCATGCTGTGCGATTTTTTTCCATATCACATTTCTTACTTATCCCCGCACACACATATATATGTATCGCAATGACTTTAGACGTTGACGATGATGATGACGACGAATACGACGACGACGGAAGTTAAATCCCAAAGGACTGCCACGGTGATATCTTTTATTAAAAGTAACCATCCATGTGGGGTGACGAGGGGCTGCAACGTAGGTGGTGGCTAAACCTTAAGCGCGCACAAAAAGGGCTTTTGATATTGTCTGAACACTTATAGATACGTCGAGCGTGGATACTTTGCACACAGGTAAACTATAACCCAACCGAGCTGACTGCTGACTGCTGAGACTAACATTGTAAATCGGCAGGACAAAAGAATATTTTTTCGAATACCCTTGAAGGCGATGGTTTGTGCTCTCTATAGCGAGAGAGCACTTGATGCATTCCTTCGCTGATGTTGATGGGGATTTCATTCAGTTTTTATCGAAACAAAAGACACCGGTGGCAGTATGAAAAGCGTGTGCTTAGGGTATGCTTATTAAGCACGCGTATGCGCGAGAGGAAGACAAAATTATGGATACGACGACGAGAATTCATATAATTTGAATTTTATGCATTTACTTTGTTACAAACATCTTTTCGCAGTGAGTTTCATATGGCCACTAAGGAGAGCTGGATCGATATACCCGTACCAACGAAGCGGAGGAGTAAGAGTACCTAGACAAGCACTTATTGAGGAAGACATTACTACATTTAAGGTAATAGCTAAGGGTCTTAAAAAGAAATGCAGCTTTTTATAGAGACAATGTGCATGAGGCAGAGTCTTTAATGGAGTCTCTTTAAGCGATAGGTGTACGAGTAGGTCTAGGTATAGCGAGGCAACAGCGAGGATTCCATTCGCGATATTTAATTCGATTTAAGCCATGAAATGAGGTAGTTGCTGCATAGTTTTGAGAAGGCAATGTCCCTTAAGTGGGTAGCTACTATCTACTCCTTATAAAGGGTTTTGGGTTTTAGTGCGTTTTTTTAAAAAGATGACTGGAAATTGAGTTGGAAGGCAAATGGAAGAATGTTGCAGCCATGATACAGAAAAGTGGATGTCCCCAAAACGGATCTTCTATATGCAAATTCCGTCACGTAATGTACTTCTTTACGGGTGCACCAACTAAGTTCAAGGTTACTGTCTGTTTCATGGGCTTGTCGGATTTTCCACTTTTTAGCTCGGTCGCATAGTTTTATGACAGCAAATTCGATCCAGGCCATATTTTCAAACCCCCACAGAAAAATACAAACAGTTCTCGCACGGGTGCGCTTCCTTGGTATTTTATCAGCCATCTGCCATATAAAAGAGAAGACTGACGTCCGTGTATGCACTCCTAATTCGAGAGCGGTTCGTTCCATTTTGGACTTAACGGATTCGCATTGGGCCAGGAAAGGATATAGGCTAACATTTTGTCGCGAAAACAAAACAGTAAGGGGATGAAATAGGGGATTGAAAGCACTTTTTTTAAAAAATAGACTGAATGGAAAAATTATTTCATTTTTTTTAAATTATATTATTGAACGAATTTGGGCTCAGCTAGTCTTTCAGAAAAATATTAGCGTTTTTAAATACATTCACAACCACATCGCTTGTTTTCGTCCCGTTAAAACTGAGAAAGCTACACCCAGCGCCTTTGATGTGCCCTCACACACAGTAGAGCTTGGATGAAGAACAATTGTTGCTGAAATTTGTTGTTACCCTGGTAATATGATCCTCCTAAATTTTGATCTGTAGCTCATCCGCAGAAAATATTTCGGATTGTTGGGTTCTTCATGTATTCCTATTTCTTGAATTTATTTAAAAATAGTCAAGTAATTACAAGTAAAAGAAGTTAGGTTGGAAAAAGAATACCGTTTATTTAAAAAAGCCCCCATAAATTAGGCGTGGCAATGAAAGGTAGCCTAAATCCTTTTCGGAGTTTTCAAGAAACATGTCAAAAGAAGTTTCATCAAAACTTGCTCAGTAGTTTTCCGGTCAAGTCATAACAGACAGAGAACCCCCGCCAATGTTACCGTCTGGCTGGTTGATGTCCATTCGTGTGAAGAAGCAGGGACTCTGGTTCGCCGAGCTTTGTATAAATTTAACATAAGTCATGATATCTTCTTTTGATGTCTCCAGGACTTCTTTTCAAATTGAATGTATATTGGAAATCAGTCGATCTGTCCTGACCATCCTTCTTGGCTGGAGTTGTCCAGTAATGGGTCATTTATGTATTGAGATTGTCGCCGTTTGCCCATTGAATAGCAACCCTCTGGCGTAGTTTTTTTTACGACTAATTTATCAATGAACATAAGGACAGGTAAGATCCATGCCGCTTCCTCTGAATTGAGCTTAAAGCACTAAGTCTATAGGCGGAAGCCTTTTGCTACATTATTTGGTGATCCCACAATGGAGACACGTGAAGTAGAGCTGAGCTTGAGTCTTTGGACAATAGAACTCTGCGAATACTTCAAAATCCACTGAAGTTTGACATTTACTTTCGTCAATGAAGAATGAAGTATGGGCGCTTTTGTCGATCAATATAATATCGAGGTTGATCGGGCGATTTGATCATCATTGGTGTTTTGAATAAAATAATTTCAAGTTCTACCGGGCTTGGAAAAATTAATATCTTTCTCGTTCTCATAATTAAGTTTTGAAGTACCTAGCTAAATATTCAAAAACAAATAGAAAAGTTTGTGCGATAGGTGATTTTTTTTTTAATTTTCTGAACGAATTGATGTTCTTGTGTCGTCTCTTCTGTAATTAATTTCTCAATACACAAAACCACATGAAACGAAGTAAAAGTGGAATTTTCCGAGTATCCCTTTATCAAAAGTAATGCCTTCGCGTTTTGGACCAGTGATTTTTTCACTGGGCCTGGCTTTATACAGCACAACCTGCCAAATTCGAGCACCACTGGGGCGGGAAAAAGATGTTTGTCAATCAAGTGCTCTAAGGCTCCAGATACAGGCGTTAAAAATTGTGAAGCACAACAGGGAAGGCAAATGGATTTTTTTAAATTCGATTCTATTACAGAGTGTTCCATTTAGCGGGTTTTACTGTCCCAGCAGCTTCTGTATAGGTACATTTTCAACCTTCACAGTAAATATTTTGTGGCCCACAATGGACAGTTTCATACGAAAAATGTTGCCACTCTGAGTTCGTAAAATCTAGCCTGGGCACTAGATATTATTATTAGTAGGTAACTGAAATTATTTCTGAAGCAAAAATTGTCAGAGGTTGCCAATTACTCGTTCAGGTCGTAAACTTACCAACCATGGTTTAAAAGGTAACAGAGCTCATTTGATTTAACCCAATTCACACATTTACTCAGTTTTGATCCCAAAAATTTCAAAAGGAGTTTTTGTTCGCCGCAACAAACATCAGAAAAAAAAAACGAAGCTCACAGGTATACAAAAAATCTGGACACCAAAAAATCTAGTATGGAATGGCTCACTTTACCCCATTCGTTGCGAAGAACCATCCATTAATCACTAGTTGATTCGTTGAAAGTTTGGTTAAATATCCGTACCATCAAAACGCTCAATCCAATCTAATTACAGTTATTTGCTTTCAAAGCCAACCAAATTGAGCCCAAAATGAAGGCAGCTACCACAAAAATAACACAAAGCCATCTAGCCGTAGGTATTCGAAACCTAAACCTTTTAAACACACCATGAAATCTAAACAGAATTATTCACCATAAATTGTACAGAAGGTATAAACGTATTTCCATCACATGCACCTTTCCCCCGACCTGTCTGTACCCAATGGAAAAGTTTTCCAAATTCCCTGTAATAAGTCAGATTGAATGTGTCTCGCTGATTCCCTGCCGAATTAATCGGTAGCCTTATACCAATTGGTTCAATAAAAATTCAAAGTCGAAAAATGATTTATTTTATCGTTTAAAAGGCTATCAAGCAAGGATTTTTCAAGTTGTTTTTCTTATTTTCTCTGCGAGAGTCGGAGGGAGAAATCCTGCGGCAAAATTTTTGTAAGACCTCTTCTTTGGGTGCGCGCGTGTGTATCTGCGGGACTGGGGCGTTCTTGAACAATGAATGATTTCAAATTGCTCTTGAATTTCATCTCAATTATTATTCAATGTCAGAAATATACTTGCAGGTATGTGCGAACGTAGCTATAGGTGTTTAGTATAACATGAAATATGTATGAATTTAAGAAATTACTCGGTGGAAATGAGGCATTAAAGATTTAATTTGTTGGAAATTATCTATACGAAATGGCATAATTAAAGAAATAAAATTATGGCAGCTTGTTTACGGTACGGTTGGTGTAATGCGTGCTTTTTTTTTTCCTTTCAGGTGAGTGCAAAAATGCTGAGCTTATTACAATAATGCTGAATAAATTTAGTAAGTTAAGAGGCACGCATGTAATTCGAGCTAAATTTGGACGTAGTTCCTTTCAAGTTGATGAAAGAAGGAGTCGTTGGAGGAGTTCCTCTCGTAAAGCTAGGCAATATACAATTGTCTGGATAAAAATTCTCTTGAAATTGACGTGACTTTTGAGGCGATTGATGTTTGACCTCTGAAGGTAATTCTCCAGTTCTAAATCTTGGGATGTTTTTTTATAAGAATCCAGTCCATTTGCTACAAAAAGCTGAAAGTCTGTGAATATTTGAGTTTAAACTGTTCTGAATATATAGCATTTTGTTGCCGGAGTATTGAAGGGTCAAGCCTAGCTCCCTTACAAGGCCGATGCGTATTCCAGTTCCATTATAAGAACATCGGGAACTCTTGTTCTAAATTCAGCAAGTGTGTCTTGACCCCCGTACCAAATTAAGGTTAGTCTGGTGGACTACCGAACAGGGGGTATCAGGTTCGATCCACGGAAAACTCCGAGAGTCATGAAAGAGGTATTCAATTTTGCTTTTTGAACTCGGCAGCTCTTTGTCTGTTACGATGTCAACCACTTCATAAGTTGTTCCTTTAGACAGCAGCTTTAGCATCAATATAAGAAAGACTAATGTTTCTTTTATTTAGTCGAAATCCTCCTTCAGCTGCTTCAGCTGAAAGCAAGAAGCCTCCGGAAGGTTTTCTGAATTATTTTTTTACTTACTTTTTTAATTTTTAATTACATTGCAATTTTTAAAAACTGCACCAGTGCTCTAACAAATACTGAAGTCAGAACCAGAAAAAGCTGCAGAATTGATTTGAAATTTTAGACACAAGTCCACTGTTCTCCTTCTAAGATTGTTGCGGTTTTCTCAGATAAACGCAAGTGAGTGAGTAGTAGATGGTTGACTAATTGAATTTACAAATGTTATCCCAGTTAAAATGTGTTGCTCTCTGAATGAAGACACGCCCCATTTTTAGTTCCGCCAACATTTTGTGAAATGCTTGTGCCCAATAATCACAATACTTTTCAGTCGACTGTTGTCGAAACGCTGGAACTCCAAAACTAGCATCTGAATGAACTTATGACGAGTTTGAGAGCTTTTGGTCTTTTGTAGAAAAATTTTAATGAAAGCTGATGATAATCAACAAAATTTAGGCCAGAAAATGACTTACTACGGTCCTCAAAATTTCAAAAACAATATAGTTCAGACGATCATCGCCATAATAAAATTTGCTACGATTTTTCGCAGCTTCAGCTGACATATACACACAGCCTATCAAACATTGGTTTAAAAGGTAGCTGTCACGCCCTCTTATCAAACACCGCTCACATTTTGCAAAATGCTTTCAAAAGATAGAAGAGGTTCATTTACCAAATTTTAAAGTTGAGTCTAAATAAAATCTTAGATTTAGCGTTTTAAATGATTTTGCTTCGTGGAAGGTGCCACGCCCATTTTTTTTTGTAAACTCCCTTGCCCCGTCAATTTACCTACATCCATGAATTGATTTTTGCGTTTATAGCTGAATAGTTGTTAAGATTGTTGGTTGGGCTGAGTGTTCAAAAACATCTACCCTCTCAGAAGATCCAATGACGGTTCATGAAAATCGGATCCGAACATGATTCTGAAGACATTATATACAAGACAGACGTGTGGCTTTTACTTTTGTAATAGAAGAAGAAGAAGAAGAAAAGAGGAAGATATCGCAACGGGTCCGAAGAGGAGCTTAGATCTAGCTCCAACTCAAAGTATTTGAAAATTTTCGGCAGATAGATCACAACGACATCACTGTACAGCCAACATTTTCCAGGTTCATCAGTAGCCTATTATTGACAAGCTTCAGTCCATAGAAAAAGGGATGAGACTCTGCCTTGGGGTTTTCTGCAGCTCGCGAGCCTATGGGATAAAGTCCCGACCAGTTTGCTTGTCATATACTGATACTGCTATTGATTAACGAGTACATCGATGATTGCATTCGGTCTAACGCTGTTGAAAGCTTCCTCAATATCTAAAAACGCAGCCTTTCACACTTTCACATATAGTCCAGTGAACCCAGATAGGCGCGATGACAGCTCTAACGTAGGCACAAGTTTGGCCTGAGTTCTGATTCGGAGTTGCAGCCCACGGCAGTTCGTAAGTAGGAGTGGGACGAGGTCAGGGTTTATTTTAGTTCAGTTCAAAATTTGTTAAAGCTTGCGAGCACTGTATGGTCTGGTGTAGTTTAGCATTGCTCACATTCTTTTTTGAAGTGAAACTTCATATCATTTGTTGGGTAGCTCACGTATGGAGGCAGATAAAGATCAGGCCCTTCGGTAGTAGTTCCAAACTACGATGAAACAAAAAAACGACTTTAAATGGGAGCAGGTAGCGCACGTGTTTGTACTATAGAATCAAGAATCCCATCAATAGACTATTGAGTGCCTCATTTTACCTACTTGTCGAGCTTCATAAAGCTTCACTTCGATCGCCTTGGTTTCTAGGCTGGCCATTTTTGGACAAAGATAGTGCTGTTCCCGCTTCCAAAGTTGTTCTGGTGCATGTTGTCTACGCCAACTTTGGAATTTAATCCAATGCACTGACCAGCGTTCCCTTAAAAAGGACTCGCTCAATTTGAATTGCAAAACCGACAAGAAAAAAACAACAAACTAGTCAGCTCAAACACCTAACAATGTTAAGCTCTCCCATTCACGAAAATAGTCGTGTAATCCTTACACCAAGTGAATAAGGCTCCTTCCACCGACCGTAGCCATGCGAATCACTTTAATCCTGACAAATCACAAGAATTATGCACTATACAAATGCATTAGATATTTAAGACTTACCTATCGTACTCGCGATTGTCCTCGTCGCATCTGGCATCCTGTAGCTCCCGCCAGCTCTTGCCATGACGGCACGTTGTCACCAAAACTAGGTCTCGACCGTTATGCAAATGAAACAATGAATTCCGTGTCTCCGAACCGATCCCGTGGACATATCTACGGCAAGCCAAATAGAAAGAGAACAAGAGAAAAAAAAATTAGAAACATGAATTACAATGAAATTAGTGATAGTTTTTGTGTATCTTCGAAAAAAGGAATAACGACGACGACTCCTCCAACAACTTTCATTAATTCCACGAACGGTCAGAGCGAAGAAGTGAAAAAAATAAGCTCCCATAAGGAGTGCAAATACGAAGAAACTTTTCCTCCAACAAAGAGAGGAGAACAAACAGAACTTTGTAAAATGCCCTCAACTACTTGAAGGCTGCAGCTGCTGGTAGTGGTGGTGGATTGGATGCTTAGTGGTAGTTTTCAAGCCAATGATGGAGCGCTATCTGATATCCCCCCACAAGTATGCCACCACTATCAAACAACCAACAACCAGGCAATAACACTCCTGTATCAGTTTGAATGGGCTACTAAGCGAAATAAAACTTTTTCTGAAAGCCACCACAGCCATCGATATGGAGCTACCACCACCACCACCACCACCAAACCAAACCAAGCCACCCGCTAGTGTATATTTTATTTGTTTCTACCCCATGCAGCCACTCTTGTCAGCTGCTCCTGCTGCTGCTGCTTGATCGCCTCCGAAATTGCCGTAATAACTAAAACTTAATCAGACAATGGGCCCGATAGGAATTTTCCCTATCTCGCTGGGGACGATAGTTTGCATCGGGCAGGGCAACATTCAATTGCCCGGTCAAGCAGATTGATTTGCTCAGATTGCACTCGACGGGAGCGATACGAGCATCAGTGTGTGTTCCTGTGGTGTATGTATAGGCTTCCTTTGACCTGAGCCGGAGATTTTATCAACAGTTAAACAGAAAAAAGAATTCGAGTTAACAATAAAAGCGGAAAAAAGAGGCCAGCAACGTAACTGTTCAATGGGGACCAATTGAAATTTGAGTTTACTTCTCCATTTTAACGACGACGACGACGACGACGACGAAGAAATTGGAAAGGCGAACCTCGCAATAACCATAGACAACAAAATTACCTAAATGTCTTCAAGAGGATGAATAGAATCGCCGAGCGGAAGGAGGTTGGACCGGTCGAAAGGACATTGAGAAGGAAAAAACGACCATCTCTTGACCGATATTGGATTCTTTTTTTCTTTTTGTTTCTACAATCTCACATCCCGAAAGAGTTTTCTATTTTATTTTCATTTTTTAAAGTATCGTTTTATCTCGGCAGGAGAGATAGAGCTGCTGTTCCTTTTCGGGCAGAAAGCTTCTTGTTGTCGGCGTACTTATCGTTGTTGTCGCCAGTCTTAGGACTGAAGTGGAAATCTGCCGCTTGAGCTCTTAGCTAGATTTAAGCAAATTGATTTTAATCTAATCAGAAATTCTGGGAATTTAATGCGATTAGCTGGGAAATTTATGTTTAAGGATTCTTTCAGCGAATTTGATTGTGCGCTCCAAAACACTGTACCCCAATTGCATGCTCCCGTGGGGACAATTTTCATGAAAATTGGCGTTAAGAATGGGGATTTATTAGTGCTATTGTTATTATTTAAATAAAAAGGTTCTTAGTCCGCTTTTGGATTGAATAGAGCCAGAGGTCCTTCTTGGGGAGCGTTTTAATGTAATTTGCCGATGTAGATTACAGATGATAAAATTGATCATTCCAAGTTATTGATTGTGTGTCTTGGTATTTGCATTTGAATTTTAAGGGCGGAGATGGATTTTTATGTCTTGAATCGGAAATTTATGAAACTGGAAGATGTAAAAGAATTTATGGCACTCGATAAACGAGAGGGATTGTGCGTAAGATTTGAATACATTTCGCGATGATGGGACGCTATTAAAGTGTTACGAGTGCAAAGGAAGTCCCACGAGAGGCCTTCAAGTTCGATTTATATTCATCATAATTAAGATGACACGCTGTGTCATTTTCCTTAAGGTTATGAGATACTGGTTTTGATTGTTAATTAATTATTGACTGAAGCGGGTTCCTCATTCAATTATTCAAATATGTCTTTCGGTTGAAGACTGGCTTTTTTTTTGTTTGCTTTTTGGGATGGAGAAGTGTTTCGGGGGTTTGCTTATTGTGTGGTATGTTTCTTTTTTTAAAACTTCGTTTGAGGGCGAAATTTACGCTGTGAATCGTTTTAAGTAAAGTGAGTAATTTTGGGTAAACGAAATAATTTTATTTTCAAGTGACCGCTTTCACTGTCACTGTCCGACTTGGACTTTTCTACACAAAAGAAAGTCACCCATTGAATTTAATTGAATTGCAAAATTTGAAAATTGTGGTGATGGAGTAAAAAGAAAACATTCCGAGTAGATTCTGCTGGGGGAGTGTTTTTCTAGGACGCACTTACAAGTAGGAAACACGAAAATGCAGTTAAAACTATTAAGTTCCAGAATTTCGTGAGAGAGTGAGCAATAGGTTGTCGTTCAACTTGACGAAAGTCGTTTTTACTCAAAGTTTCTTGCAAAAACCTGAGGAAACAGGACTCGCATGGTGAATACAAAATAGACTGTAAAATTTCTAGTCCCAAGACAGTGAGCCTCATCAGTCATTTGCGAGATTCACGCTCACCATCACCTCTACAAAGCAGAACCACGGCCAAGAAAAATCGCTGCTGATATTTGTACCGATCTGATTTTTAATTAATTTAATTAATTAAAAATTAATTAATTTAATTTCATGGTGGATTTTAAAGAGGCCTTTAAAGTCACGGTGTAGGCTAAATTTGGCCAGAACTAAATACTAAAAGAGCTGGTGGACTTCCTTCTATAAACAAGGACAATATCAGCCTAGAACAAGAGTCAAAAAACAAAACTAAGGCTGATACTCTTCTGTTCTTCTAAAAGTTCCTCTATCAGTTTAAAACCCTTTTAAAACCCTGTACAAGATTCAATTAAAAACTGAAAGAAATACTAAATGAAAAATGAGCTACACAATCTAGCTGCAGCTTGTGATAAAAGTGCAAGTTGGACTTATGATTGATCGACATCCGGCAATCATAGCCAATGCTGCAGTGACAATAGTTGCTTTTGAGAAATAGATAAAGATCGAGTTACATGGCAGATGCATCTTACTTGCGGGTGAAGCGGTTAGAAAAGACCAGGAGGCCCAATATTGGGATTTGAGTTTCCATCCGAAGTAACCGAAGATAAATCGGTTTACGCTGCAGTAGACAAGGAGCCGGTATAGTAAACCGTTCAACAGAGCTCCTCACTGGGAGCCACCAACTCTGTTCCCAATACGTGCCTAAATGAAAAACAGAAAGTCGGATAATTCTATACTATGCAAGTCTTGTTTCAGCACAAAAACCGAGGTGGATTCAAAATTAAAAGCTAAATGCCATTGAAGCAGATTTATTGACAACACACCCCGATGATGACTACTCGGCTCGGCTTAAAGCATTTACACTTTGTTTTAACCATTTTTAAGAACTAAGCAGAAGCTCTTAAGCAGCCTGTCTTATAAAAAACCAGCATTTTTAGAATGCAGGTACCATAGATGAAGAAAAGCTTTAATAGTGTAATAAATTCAGTACTACAGGGTCCACCAAATAACTTTTTTTTTTTTGAAAATGCTATAAAAAAAAACTGAATATTTTCTCAAATTTCTTTTTTTATTTGAAAGTACAATCCTTCCGGTTAATAATGGAAAATAATTTCATTCAAATGGCTGCCTCGGCTGGCCATGCAGTAGCGTACACGATCGGTCCAATTTTTAAGCACATTATCGATTGTGTGCAGCTGTATTTCACCAATGGCTTCACGAATATTGTCCTTTAAAGCGTCAATTGTCTCCGGCTTGTCGGCGTAACACTTATCTTTTACGGCACCCCACAAATAATAGTCCAACGGTGTCAAATCGCAGCTCCGAGGTGGCCAAACGACATCAGCTCTGCGGCTGATAATGCGATCTTCAAAAACAGGGCGCATAACATCGAGTGTAGCTTCGGCTGTGTGGCACGTAGCGCCGTCCATTTGAATGAAATTATTTTCCATTATTAATTGGAAGGATTGTACTTTCAAATAAAAAAAGAAATTTGAGAAAATATTCAGTAGTTTTTTTTATAGCATTTTCAAAAAAAAAAAGTTATTTGGCGGACCCTTTTTTTGACTTTCCCGAGTACACAAGTAACACTTCAAAATTTTATTGGAGTACAATAATTTGAACTAATTTCAATGTTTAACTTTCTCGATTCCGTATTAAGAGAAAGATATTGCCGTTTTTTTCCACGGTAACCTCAATATTAATGGTACTTAAAACAACATTTTTATAAAGTTTTCATACCAGTTTGATTTGTTCGAAAACGGCTTTAATGATTTCAACTAAAATTGATATTTAAGCTTAAGTAGGGAAGGTTAACATGACTGCATACTCAGATGTCCACTGAAAAATCTAATAACGGTACTTTTGAAATTTGGTCATATCTCGAAAACGGTGCATACGATTGTAACAACAATTTCTAAGGTAATATGGTCATTTCTAGCTTTATGGCAAACTGAGTTTTTCTCTGTATTATCGATAAATGGATTTTTGACAAAAGCCATTTTTGAAAAAATTTTCTTTTCTTTAGTTTACCTGAAAATGGCAGTAACGATTTTGACCAAAATGCAAAATCAGCGAAAACGCTAATTTTAAAAACTGTTCATATCTCGAAAACCGCATTTTCGATTTGGATAAAACTTTAAAAACAAAGTAAAACATATATATATATATATCCCGAAAAATAAATAATACTAGGTTTTCAGCTAAATAGTTATTTATTTTTTAAACTAAACATTGCAATGTACTGTTTTGTCTGGCAATTTTGCAAAAGCCGCTTTGACGATTTTGATGAAAATACATATTAAATATGATATAAGTATTCTTAATAATATCCCGTACTGGGTTTTTAAAAAAAATCTAATAAATCCGTCTCTTTAATTATTTCTCAAAAATGACTACGCAAAAGACGATCTATGTTCACATATAGCTAAGGTATATTTTTGTACTCCACTTCCAAAAACAGCTACTCAAAACTGCTTTTTAGCAAATATTACCCACTTTTTTTTTATAGCCATATTGGACATAATAATAAATAAATAAATAGTTGGCGCAACAGGTCTGTAGGGACCCTAGGCCTAGCTTCTCTCAACCATTCGTTTGTGTGAGAGGAAGGTACCTACAATTTTATGAAGAAGCTTTCTTAGATTTTTATTTACTGATACCACTCTGTTCGTAAAATCTTCTCAAATATTTATAAGCTGACTTGTCCAACAAATTTTCCCATTTAAATGAGTCTTACTCCAATCTGAATCCAATTAGCATCACCGTGGTTTGTGTCCACACTACCACTTTTTTTTTTTTGCTACATATTTACTATTAGCTTACGCAACAACCTACCAACGAATTCCATTGCCCTGCTTGAAAGTTAAACGTAATTTAGATAAATAAGTAGCCCCAGACAGGATTGACTTTTCCTCTTCCGTTTATCTTGTTTCCTTTTTTCGCAACTCGCTCTCTGTACTTGGTAACGCTTCGTAGTGTCTACAAGAATTGCATTTACAATGATAAATATTTCCCTTAGAGGTTGCTTGCCTTCTCGGTGAAGAAAAAAAAACACAAAGAAGAAAAAATTAAATTAAAAGTAATGTAGTATCTAAGTTGACCTCGTCGCGCGCAAAAATGTTTCCTTTTTAGAAGCGGAAATCAAAACGAAGGAAAAAAACTCAAGCTAAATAAATATAAATGCACAAAAAATCTTATGTCATTTCTGTGTTCTCGTCCTCTGCTGCGTTTCGGGTTTCGCTGAGCTATTCCGCCAGCCGTTTGCCGCCTGCAATCGTTAGTGAAGTGTGCTTAATGAACTTCCGCCCAGAGGAAATTTTATTATGAAAATTTACAAAAACAAAAAAAAAAAAAACACCAAAAGAAAGCCAACATGATTTCATAATTTGAACAAATGCCACCAAAAACACAAACAAGGAGCAACCCAAGAAATGGAATTATTAGCGTTGCTGTGATGACATTTATATGACCGCATTGTGAGACTGGGCTGTGTTGGGATATTACAACGGCTCTTAGTTGTAATGGGAGTGTCGATAGGGTACCCACTCAACTGGTATAGCGTAGGCTCCTGTCAGTCGTTTCGTTTGGTTAACCCATGTGTCGTTCCTTAAACGATTGCACTTTAGTACCAGCGTTTCTGTTTTTAAATTGCTTCAATTGTCGTGTGCATGGTGTGTGGCGTTGTGCACCTTTACAATGGGATATGGTGATTCCAGCTGTGAATGGGAATGACCTTGTGCTGAGATTACGATGGTGTGTTCTTTAATTTTGCGGGAGATTTTAATTAGAAGATTACATTGAGTGGGTTATCATCATCACGAGAGGGTGGCTGTTTGCTCTTTAGGATCGTTGTAATTGTGTGCTTTGTTTGGCCGGGGGCATGTGAGATGTAAGCGAATGAGTGCGAGTTTTTGTTTTTTTTGTTTTTGTGAATGAAACGTGCGATGTTTGCTAAAGAGAGGTATACGGGGGAAGTGTATAGAAGAAATTGCCGTACCCGGGTGAATGATTCTTGTAAAGGACATGCATAATAGAGTTTCAAGGGAGTAATCTACTGAGGGAGATAAGACTTTTGAACAAAGTTTGAAAGAAGAGGTGGAGGTTTTTTTCAAAAGAAGAGTTGACATCTCTATAACTGGACAACTTTTGCAGTGATGCTGACTTCGAAGCTGGGTAGATGTTTTTGGCTGATTATTGATGGCATTGAAAATGTTTTTATGCTCACGATGAGGTCACCTCGAACCAATATTTAAGAGCACCTAGCTACATAGTATATCCCTCTTAAAAATAAATGCAAACAGCAAACAGTTTGGTTGGTTGATTGGTATAAGTGGCTGTTTTCTCGGTGACAAGGAAAAAACTCAATCACCGCTTGAGTGCCGGTTTGCGGCCACAACTTACGGGACCAACCACCCAATCAAACAGCTTAGGATAGAAATATGCGACGTAAGTGTGGAGCATTAATACGTAATCGCCTTCATTCCTTGAAAAAAAAAAAACAAAGGCTCACGAAAAATGGAGAAGATCTGAAAGAACCCCATGAACGTGATGGAAGCGATGCAAAGAAACTTGCACCGCGGTATGAAAGCGACGGTGTCAACCAAGCGCGGCATATAAATCGTACTGATAGAAGATCCCTGGTTCTCAATAACAACGGCATCTAATAAGGACTGATCAAATGTCGCTCTGAGATTGTCTTTTAGGGCTTAGGAACTTCATCCAGTCTTCGTAGTTCTTCTCCAAATGCTTCTTGGGACCAATGTTCGTTAGATTGTTTGGCAACATATGATCTTGACCTTGATTCCTAAGACTATATAAACCCACAACGCATGAGGGGTGGCCAGTCTCCACGTAGTAGTTGCATGTATCACCAGAAAAGGTCATCAAATCCATTCACACCAAATAAAACGACTTCGCAATCCTTGGCGCCAGACTCTATGCTGAACGGAGAACGCCATAGTCAGCACGACGAATATTCAATTGTTTGTTTAACTTGTTTGATTGCACAAGTCGCCAATAGTAACCTCCTCGTCGTACAATTCAGTACTACGGGCATTAAAGTTGAAACGCTTCTGGACCCATGTCGGTCAATTCAACCACGTGAATTCAGACCCAAGACTTGTTGGGTTACGTCAGGATTCGCCAAAGGTGCTAGAGATTTACATTGCCGCACAATGTTCGGGGCATAATGTTTGCAATTCTGTCTCAAATTATCGGACAATGTAAAATAGAGGGTTGAAAAACGGTTAAGGTTACGATGATCTCTTAAGACTTTCTGCAGCCTAACCTAACATAAAGCTGCGCAAAACCCGGTCGGAAGATTTCGTGCAACAATTCCCATCGATTCTCCAGAGAATTTGGAAAGGAAACAGTAACAGCGGACGCTAAAGAAATCACCGGACTTCGCTGTTGTAGAAAAACGATGAACTGATCGATATTTTTTTAAAAACTAAAAAAAAACAAATCTTTTTTTTTCTGAGTGTAGCTTCAAAAGCGAAGGTACACAAACATTTTCTTAGAAGAAGACACATTCGTCGTTTTTAAACTACCTGTTACTTGTGGAAATATGGTCAACTATATGCCCAGCCCTGTATTTGTTAGCTTGAGACTTGGTTCTGAACAATCTAAGGTTCGGATGACAAGCCAAAGCTTGGATTTTATGATCTCACAACTATCCGTCGAACTAACAGGAGCTTCAAATAATCCCATGGAGGCGGCTTATGCGTATATAATAGATTTTGCTTTCATTTTCGTTTTAATACAGGCTATAGTGTTCTCACAGTAGAGAGAGAGTTATGCAGACATACTGACCGAAAATCTGTTGATGACGACGGATAAAATCCCATCGTGGCGAAGGCTTTTAAAGATCATTCCGATCCACGGGTTCCACTTTGGTCATTTGCGTATTTTCCACTAAATTATTACTCCTAAAAGTGTCTTGTCGGAATCCGAAGTTGCAATTTAAAGTTTGAAAAAAAGTTTTCCAAACATAGATGAAGGCGATCCTGAAGATGTAGTAATATAATAGAAAATGATTAGATGTTCAAAAAATAATCTAAGCTTTAACATAGATATAGCCCAAATTTGGGAAAAAGTCAGTTGAATTACAAATGGGTTAGACGAGTATTGTTCATAAAAAATGTAAACAGTAATGATGAACACAGCTCAGCTACTGCTGAAAGAAAATTTTGTAATAATAAATAATATCATAAGAAAAATATTATGAAAAAAATCTAAACCATGTTTGGTCGGCAAAAACCTTTTATTCCTTATTAGTTTGCTCTAAGTTAACTAAAAACGATTGGGTTTTTTGTTTTTTTATTTTTTGTGATCTTATTTTGAACAATCCTGTGAAATGTGATTTTTATTTAAACTCATTTTTAAGCTTAGTTATATGTAAGTTTCTTGATGTGAAAACACGACATGCGACATGAACAACCGCTTGCAGTCGTTTTATGAATTATTTATGAACTTTTTATTTATTTGTTTCTGTTTAGTATATTGTTTATTTAATTAAAAAAATAAATGGTAAACTCTATGATTTTTGGTGTACTACATTTTATAACGTTTTACAATTTTGAGTTTTTTGGTAACTTTTTACTGCGGTTGGTCCCTCTTTTTAATTTTGGTAACAAATTTTATTTTCAAGTGGTAACCGTGTCTGATCGTGTTGTTGTCGAATTGGATCTCTAATCTGTACCGACTCATTGCCATTTCCTACCTTCCGAGGGTATTTCGTATTCAATTTACTTTCTCGGTAAGGCCGGTCATTCTTTTTGGAATAACAATGTGGACAACAGCCAAATGTATGCATGTTTAATCACTTCACGAGTATGCACTGATACCTCTGCACCTCTCCAACAGCGACACTTGGATCTATGCTTTATACATACGCTTCCGATCGACATCGTCTGCTAACAACTATCTGCCAACTCAACGTTGCCACTGAGAGACTCTCAACAATGGACAGAAAAAAATATTCGTCAACTTACAAACTCATCAAGCAGATCCACTGCCTACCGAAATTCGTTTGAATAGGTATATGTTTTAAAGACCGGGCAGATCGGAGTGGATCGAATCGTCCTATATAATGGACAGCTGTCAATATTCATTGATGGGTCAAAAACACAAGATGGAGTCGGTGCTGGTGTCTTCTAGGAAGACAAACTTTCCTTCGACTTCCCGAATTATTGCAGCGTCTTTCAGGCGGAAGTCATTGTTATTCGACAAGTAACCGACTGGTTGGCGGAAGGCTATCCTTATCGACAGTCCGGCAGCCATGATATCTCTCGTATCCAGCACAGGAAAGACGAAGGCAGTGAAGATCGCCACACTTCTCCTAATGAATTCAACTGTTTTCTGGGTTTCAGGTGATTGCATTGTCCCAGTGAATTGCAAAGTTGACGAATTGGCATAGTAGACGTGCCTTTGGTATGAATTGTACAAAGAGCCAATGTCGTTTGCAAAATACCTTACCCCACTCTGATACACTTATAAAGTAAACCCAGCGCCGATGGACTTTTCGGAATCAATGAACCAACTCTAAGCTGTATGAACCTAAGCTGAACCAGAAAAGATCCGCCAGAAAGCGGTTTCATTGTCACATGAACAAACATCATTACCAGCCACTGTGCGATCGGTAGGCATGCCTAGAGTTGGGCTGTTGGTTGTCCCCTACAACGATTTCGGCAAAATCAAAAAGAAAAGGAGACAATAGCACACTTCTTATGTACTTGTCCTGCTCTCACCAGTATCCGAAGGGCCACTCTAGGTCATCATCTTTATTATGAGTTAAACCAGCCAGTGCAGCTTCATCTAAAAAACAGGAATTGGTTCCAGGAGCGGAAAATGTGTCCCAACTACTCTCCCTAGTGGCAGCACTTTTTTTAAGCTATTTTGTTCCAAGTTCACCTCATCGAGGACCAACTTTTTTTCGGCAAAATCCTCTCTGGAAACATCCTCATATGAACAAACTCTTTAAGCTCTGCCATAAATACCCAATAACTCACGAACCGCCTGCAGTCCTTGTCATCCAAATCGATAGCAAACCAGATAGGCCACGCTTTTTGAAATCTCCCAGCTAAAAAAAAACTGCAAAAAATTGGCCAACAAACCACCATAAATCCCGCGCCCTCCCCTCCCATCCGTTTTTAGCCATAATTAAAAGCAAGCGCGTCCAATCTCCATTTCAAATATACCAGTTGATCACACTTTTTCTTTTTGCAGTTGCTGCGTTATAAAAATGTAACCTCATCAGTTTGCTCCTCCCAGCCATCCAAATTGTGGGAAAAAAAAACGAAAGAACAAAATTAATTTCACCGTCCGGTAATTGCTTATCCGCAAGCGATATCAATTAAAATTCGATTAATACGGCGGGCGCAGAAAAATACAGAAACCCACTTCAAAATTTGTATTTAAAAAATCATACAGCATGGCATTTTCAAAAGAACCCAGCACACGCCCTTAAGCTAAATTGCATTTATTCGGCAGGACGATTCGCAGGATTCCTTTGAATTTGTGCACCGCACAGGCACATACGCGCATTTTATCGCAAAGCATAAATTTCGTTTGCCATCGCCAGGCCGCATTCTGGTGCGTCCAATCGAAAAAAGCGAAAATTTAATTAAGTAGGCTCACCCCCTGCCGCCCTGCTCAGGAATTCAATAAACGAATAACCACCCCCCTCCGTGGGGGGTTGCTTGCAGCAATTTTTCCGGAAATGCCTAATAGGCTAATTGTGTTAAAAAGGAAAAAACCTATCCGTGCTGCTCGGCTCTAGCATATGTCGCAAATTAATGCGTCCAAAATATGTACCTACTTGACAGCCACATGTACGAGTATATGTGTACGGCAGGCATCTCTGCCTCTGGGTGGAATAAGGAATAAATTCCCCGGGTAGAGCGGAATAAAATAATAATCCTTCAGAAGCTGTCATTCCGAATTGAAATTAATTTTGCAACGAGCCGAAGGGGAGGCATGGCGATGGTGACATGACAATTCCCCCATTGGAACTGAAGGTGGTACTTAATGTGTGTGTTCGCGCACACATCCATGCGACAAAGGACGCAACAAAACCAACAAGAAGGGATTATACGTTGTCTTCGTTTGTCTGTAGACAATTGGATATCTTTTTATGCTTTTTGCTTTTTTTCCACATCATTTTTGCTGGCTGTTTCCTTTTTGCCCCAAAGAGGGTTTTAGCAAGAGGACCGGGACAAGACATGTATCCACCTCGGGCACTCGACAGTCAAGAGTGTGTTGCCGTTTGTTGTTTGTCGATTCCGTGTTTCCTTTTCCTCGGGGGATCATAATAAAATACAAATTAAGTCACGAAACACGAGCGCATTTCTACGTAGTGTAACGGCAGCATATCGCTGTTATTATCGTCATTTTGTTGTTCGATTTATTGTCCATTGAGTTGGTAGCCGCACAACGCACATGTGAAAACAGGTGGAGGCAATGTCACATTGACAGATAAAATTGCCTGAAATGGAATTCATTTCCATGCATGCGGGGGATGTTTAAAATGTGCGTGCACACGGGGGGTGGCAATTTGTTTGTGCCGGCGTTTGATGTCGCAAACAGACGACCCGACCCGACTGTCAGTAGTCCTTACTTTGGAGCCAAATGAATTGGAACTTGAGACGAAGTTTAAATATTCAGTCGATGAATTAAATTTTAATTGAAATGCCGGGTATTGTTAAATGAGCCATTTCGATTATGGATATTATGCACGCTCGTGGGCGTGAGTAATGCAAATTGACAGTTTAATTACCCATACGTCAATGTAATTTGAAAATGTTTGTCTACCCAGCGTAATCACCTATGAACGAACATGTTGTGGATAGTTTATGGGTCTGGCTAAATGGTGTTAAGAGGCAATGCTGGTGTGTAATTTGTTTTCCATTATTTGGTGCATAAGCCACTATAATGGTAGAATTTCTATCACTGGGCGAACACTAGTTGCATTAAATGGGTATTTGATGGATCGCTCAATTTGAAGGTTGGTTTTAGTCGTTTGAATGGGTTTTAGAATACCTCGAAACAAGAATCAATACATTTTTGCGTCTAAATAAAGGGTCTTTCATTAGGTACTTGACAAGTTCTTTTTTAAATAAAATGCAAACCACTTGAAATATCTCAAAAAAAATTTGATTGCCTGGAATTACTATCAAAAAATGTATGAACGGAATTCGACTTCGTTCAAATGTCCACCACGGGAACGTATGCAGCGCTCGATACGACGAACCCAATTTTCGATGAGTCGGCCGCTATTTTTCATTCATTATTGGCTATGAGCTCCTCTACCGTCGCCGGCTTGTTGGCATAGACCAATGATTTAATGTAGACCCATTAAAGAAAGTCTTAGGGCGTTAAATCAGATGATCTCGGCGGCCAATAGACGGGTCCGTTTCTCGAGATAACACGTTCACCGAACTGAGACTTTAATAACTCGATTGTTGCATCCGCTGTGTGGCTTGTGACACCGTCTTGTTGGAACCACATATCAGTTCATGCAATTGCTCAAAGAAATAACGGTCCAACATGTCTGTGTAGCGAATACCATTTACCGTAACGTGACGGTCATTTTCATCGACGAAAAAAAGCGGACCAACGACGCCACCGGCATGAAAACTGCACCAAACAGTGACTTTTTACGGATGAAGTGCTGTTTCATGAAGCACATAAGGGTTCTCAACTGTCCAATAACGCATATTCTGACTCAATTTTTGTCACTAGATTATGAGTTGCTTGTCTACTGAGACGAGAATTACTGCCGAAAATTGGCGTTAATGCTCTTAAAGTTGCGACCACAGACTCGGAATTTTGGTAGTAATTTTAATTATTTGTAAACGTTGTTCCTTTGTGTAATTCACCATGATGAAAATGTTGATTTTAATGAATATTTTGACTTTGACAGTTCGGTAATCGGTTTAAGGGTGCGTTCACGCTGAAAGTTTGAATTGTCAAGTCGCTAATGGAAAACCCTTTACTTTACTTGTCATTTGCTGATATCACTCATAGCTTATTACGTTCCACTGAAAATCTTGTGCGGCAGTAAGTTAGGTTAGGTTGAAGTGGCTAGCCGACACACTTAGACCATTGTAAGGTCCCTTGTGATCACATGAATCTTTATAGTTAGTGCGGTAGTAAAAATAAAAAAACGTTTATTTTAATAACTGACAACGTTAAAAGTCGTATCAGCAAACGGGCCTAAGTATAATTTTATCCTTCGTGAGACTTAACATCCACTCACAAAAAATGTTTACCCACAAAAGCGTCACTAGTCTTGTGGCACATTAGGCTCTAGAGCTTGATGTCTAGTCTCAAATTACATAATAAAAAATAATAAAAAACAAATGTGCACATAACTTCCTGCTTTATACCTTACTAGCTATACGCACCCGGCTTTGTCTATACCCAGAAACTTTGTCTTGCTTATCATCATATAAAAAAGGACGGACCTGAGTATTAAGTCCCGCTTACATTTCGCAAAGTGCTTTGAACCAATGTAGCAAATTTTTCAACTTGATTTTCGAGAAGTACCTAGCGCCTGTAATGTTTTTTTTTGTATGGTAGGTGCCACGCCCCCCGGTCCACATTTTGAAAACTGCTTTCAACAGGCAACAATCGTCCATTTGCCAAATTCTAAGTTAGAAATGGCACGATATAGTATTTTAAATAGCTTTGTGTTATGAAATATGCCACGCCCCTTTCTCCAAACTACACAGGAACTATTTCGGACCAATATCGAGAGCTTCTGCTTTAAAGACGTAGCTCAACTTTAAGGACGCCGAATTTCGGGCTGAAGTACTCTTTGCTCCAAATAGGTACCTCATGTTTGAAGATCAGCATCTTTCAATATTGGATAAGTGGTCCTGCATGAAATTTTCGAATTAACTATGACTCCAGGAAGGAATCTGAGGGGTTGGTCCATTTTTATTTGTGGTAAGGTCGTTGCATTTTAAATTCTTCTTTTTTTGTAAAAATTAGGACCTGTGGCTTTCATTTATTGGATACTTACGAAAAAGTTTTATTTTCCCAACTTCAGGACTTGATACACTTTGACTGAGTTATGTAGTTGCCTTCGTAATTACATTGCTTCCTAAATTGAATAGGTGTTTCAATTCCGCCTCGCAGTGTAAGTTTAAGGCAATCAGAAACGAAGTTTAGGAAAGTTACTCTTAGCCCCTTATACCGCAGTGTACACAAAGACTTAAAGGATTGTTTCTTGTACAAAAATTCAGACTTGTCCTTGAGGTATGACCCACAAGTCCTAGGGACAAAAGCTGAAGCAAATTCATCAAACAGTTTAAATTGTTAGCTGAGTGTACACACGGATGACATTGCAAGACCAGCTATTTTGGGTTCCTCTATTTATGCCCATAGGCTTTTCGGTACGACAACTCGCATCTTGTGCCTCTTTTAAGGGAAGTTGCTCTGCCTGATTCAGTATATGACAAGTTATTGTCAGCTGTGCCAGCTTGAAGTGTTTGTAACTGAAAACTGGCCTGTGACTATGAGGGCTCTGTGTTATGTACTGAAATTGTGTTCCGGTTGTCCTAAGTAGTCTTTTGCCTTTGCTGCTGCCATTGGTCTCCAGATCAGTGGTCCCAGACTGTGAAGACAGTTTTTCCCTTTTTTTATCAGCAAAGGCAATAATTTTCCCCTTAATTCGAAAAAAGGTCTCCTTTATTTTCCCTTAGTAAAATTTGCTTTATTTATATGAAATTTGAATTTGAAATGATTTTCTTTTCTTTGACAAAACGTCAAATCGAGTAATGCAAATACACAAAAATTCTTACGTAGGCGTTCGACATTTCATTCTGGGGTGTCAGCACGTAACTTGATACAATCGAGTTCAGTCGATAAAATCGAGCTCTGGCTGCACCTAATTTGTCTCAATCGAGGATAATCGATCGAGTATAATCGCTGTGCTGCTCCAGATAGTAGTGCCGTTAGGACGTGTTTGTAATTTTCTCTTGGATTTTATTTGAGTTTACACCTTGTGGCAGAAAGTGGAATATCTTTTGGGAAGTCAAGTCAGAAGGTCCTGCATTTCCTCCAAAGCCATATAGCTTAGTTTGAGCAAGCTTAAATTGTCAAATCTGCCGTAGTCGATGAAATACAGCTGAAAATGATCAAGGCCTAAAGTGAAGAGGGAGCTTAGTACCTCTCTTGTGTCATTGAAGTGTCCCGAGAATGCGGCAAAATATACAGCGATTAGGAAACTATTTAAGAAATTGGTATATCGCTTTCAAATCATCCCCGAAAAGTCGTCGCCAAGGTGTTGGAAATACGTTGCAGAGTTGCGACCCATTCACGGTAGGGGGACATGATTACCGAGGAGATATTCACATTCAGAATTTCTTGCGAGTGAGCTGGGTTGTGCTTTCCCTGTTAACACATGTTTTGTAGACTTGGAGAAGGCTATGACCTTGACCTCGAGATGAACTTTGTATGTAGTGTACTGAAGTAGTATATGGAATTAATGGCTCTCTTCTGAGAAGAAAAACCATCTCAATTTCTTTTCACAAACTCTACGAGCTGCGTTTTTGGTCAACGGCTTTAAAAACACCTTCCTTTGTCTCCCTTTGTTTTAATTTTTTATAGAATGGACTCGATATTCTCAGGCTCTCCCCGACTGAATTTCCGGACGCCCTCGATAGCTTTGTAGGCAACTCCGTTGAAGCTGGGATAAAGGTACACTTAACCATTTCTGAATTGCTGGTCGTCTTTAGAAAGCCTGTTCAATGTGCTCTGCATGTCAGTGAAGCCCCAAGAGGTGGACTAGTTTAAGCAACCCGAGGGTTTGTTCGTTATTCACGAGCGATGAGAGAAAGGAGCAATGCTGAGTTCTAGAGGAGGATTAGCCGGACTGCGGCATTTTTGAGGCTGCTAGTTCATTCTGTTATCACAAAGACAGAACCCAGTATTAAAGCAAAATCGCCGTTTTTTGGTGCTTGTTCGCACTCCTACCTACCTACCTACCTATAGGTACTGGCCGAACTCAAGCTGCCGAAATGAGATTATTTCGTTGTATTGCTGACCATAATATATGAGGTACCTACTGAATATATTATCTAGATGGAGTGTTCCATGGCTCGGTCGTAAACCACCTTCGAGTGTCCCCAAGACGCGTTCTGAAGTCTCTGTCATAAGGCCCCTAGGTAACCTAGGTAACCCAAGAATGTGAAGGTTATATGACGTCCTATATGTGCCCTATACGCGTATGAAGGGATCGCACATTATAATTTAAATAATCGGTGGCAGTAGAAGGAGACTTAAATTAAATGAATCTTGCAATGAAAAGTAAGTTTTTCAAACTTCCTTAAAATGCCGCAATACACAGTCACGCACACACTTACACTTCTTAACAACATCAGTCACTTTAATCCAGAGGTTAAATTAGTATTCAATCAGCTAATGCTATCAATGGAGCAGATTTCATACAAATTACCCGCCCTCCAGACACCAACGGTGAACACCGCACCTAATCAGCTTATGTATTGGAAAAGCACACAATTTGTTTTATTTCTCTCTCGGTTTTCTTAAAGAAAACAAATTAGATCACTCTTGCACACAGACAATTTAATTACGGAAGCTATCGCACTCCACCCACGGTGTCTTGGAGTTTCCATCATTCTTTCACCTCCCATCTGCCACCCCAGTGAAACTTCATAAATTAAATTTACCTGCGGCTTTGCTGTTCTTTTATTTTTTGTCTTCTGCTTCTCTTTTACAAAAGCGGGCAGTTGTGCTCATCCAGTGGAGGTGGCCCACCAGTCCGCCACCACCACCAATCATAAATTATAATTGGAACGGGCCATTGTTCGTTCGAAAATAACGGAAAAACAATAATTCAAAGCAGAGCACAGGAATACATATTGAGAGATACTAGAAACTAGACTATCGAGTATCAGATTCCAACAAAGTAAACGAGAGAGAGAAATAGGGCAACCAGCGAAACACACAAGGAAGCGAAATGTTTGCATTCCGGCAAAGGAGGTGGGAAGTGGGCAATGTGTATATGTACAGTAAAATAACGTCCGCGCGTCTTTGGCTCTTTCGTAAGACGAGACATTGGCAACGGCAACAAGTGTTTTGTAGGCGCCATGGCCATATTTGGGAGGGAGAGACGGTTGCATGTTCTGAATACGTAGTAGCTACCTGCTTCCAACTTAATGAGTATACACAAAATTAAGTAATTAAATCCACACACACGCATAGTATACGGCACAGGCGGGCCAAGAATACGAGTAAATGTAATCAACTTCAAATATTGCCACAGTCAAACGCGAATGCAGTCGAGTCATGTCCGATGATTGTATGGCCGGATGACGAGCAAGACTTCACATTCGAAACCAGGAGTGGGAAATTATAAATGGTTCCTTTTCCAATTCACGTCGATTTCGAACTGAGACAGAAAGAGAAAGAGAGGGGTAATACAAAGATGAATGCGGTCGGTCTGATTGGATCGATGCAGGTAACACATATCACCCGGAGTTTCGACTGTCGGCAGCGAATACTTAATGCCAAACCAAGGACAAAATCCAGGTCCAACAATAATTCCAAATCCCACAGGGAAACCCAGTTACAATGTGATGCGCTTTCCTATTCCACTGGCAGGGTGCAAGCCTGATGTGGTGTCTCGTCGACGGAGTGGTGTATATATAGGTTTTCTGTCTCCTCACTCAGGAGGATAGAGTCATGGCAGGTGCATTCATGATGTGATATTACTGACTGACATGCTGACTGGTAGCTTTAGTGTCCTGCATTTAAAATCCCATTTCAATTAGAAAATGGTTGCATGGGTGGTGCTGCCGGCTGCTGGTGCAGGCGTTGGCTTTAACGTTAATGATGCTTTGACATAATAGTTGCATGGCAACACACACACACGCTCCGTTGTGGGATCGAATCTCTGTTTTAGCCCGATTGCACATGCACAGACACATTCGTGGGGTATCATCTCGTCATAATCATAATGAGTGCTTCAATTGTACGGTCTCATTTCCTTTGCCTACACCACGGGAGACCATCAGAGACAGAGGGGTGGATTTTTGGCAATCCGCCGCATTAAGCGGGAATCTATGCTGATCCTACAGTCAAAGTGTGCACCAGCGATAAAGAGACTCAGACTGTTGTAGATGATGCTCTTTGATAATGTTAGGCCAGTGCAGCGACTAGGATGGCACAGCTTTTAATAAGTCTGAGTGCAGATATATAGCTTTTATATTTAAATGTTTGACATAGGTTAGCAACCGCAGAGTTTTGGGATCGAACCTCCTTCATTGCATTGAACAAACTTTTTTAGTTGCCAACAAACCGCATGAAACAATCCAAATTGCTGGTAAAAATATAATTATCGGCAGCTTCTATTGTTCTATTGCGAGGACATTTTCTTACCAGCACCCAGCGAGGTATCCTTTTCATTTTTCTCTTTTAGAAATTGATGATGGAAGCCATTCACGAAGGGGTATGAACAGTCGCGAGTATTTATTCTCATCTCTGTGAATTATTACCATTTCAACCACTTAGCAGTTTTTAGAGATTTTTTTTTTTGTTCATTTCATTGAAATGCAACATTGTTGGCAATGTAAAGAATAGGGGTGCGCTTTTTGATTTCCACGGTCTATAGAATTTCAAAGATGTTGACATAGTTTGTACCTTCCCACCGTCAGAGAAATTTAGAAATGCAAAAATCTAGGTTATGGAAGAAGTAGTGCGGCTAGCAGGAGTAAATGTCGGTCTATAAAAAAAAATTAATCACTAGTGGGACTCTTCTAGAGTGGAAAAGTTTGCTCAAAGTTGGAAAATGTTTTCTGGTGCGCGAAAAGGCAGATTGTAAATAGTCAGACAGGCGGTGTTTCGTTTTATTTGTTTAAAAATTGAGGGGTGCCGCCAATATTGTTGGCCGAAATTTCGAAAAATTTCAAGCGGATTTTTAATATTGACAACACTCGGAAATGGGTACGAAAGCCTTTTTTCCAACGTAAGTCACTTTTTTAATACTAATTAATTTATGTACATTATTAGTAGAACTATATCCAGAGCTTCCAAAATAGTAAATCAAATATGTAATTAAAAAAAAAAAGCTCATTTGGTTTATAGAGCTCTTCAAAGTTGGGCATTTGCATTATAGTCAATAATAAAAAGAAAGTCTTTTTGTAGTTATGACATGTTTAATAGAAAATTTTCTTCTTTTTTTAAAGCTACTTAGTTATGTTGTTTGCAATAAATAAATAAATTTCTAAATATAAAGAAATAAAACAGAAATTTGGGGTTTGAGTAGAGATACAAAAAAGTCTTGATAGTTCTAGGGAAGAAACTACCAGGATTTTGAACCTCACTTATTTGTTAAGCTATACAAAAGTGTTCTCTTCGAAGATAATGTAATTTTTAAAATTAAAAACGTCTAAAAATCCGATTTTACAACTGAATTATTTATTTGAGATAGTTTATTACTCAAAAGAGCTGAGAAGTTCAAATTTTCTTCTAAAATCAGGTAGAATACGTTATGTTGATTGTTAAGAAAATCCGCGTACTTCCACGTCCCCTTTTGAATTACTCATGTCATCAATAAAAAAATAGAGTTTTGTAAATAAATTTTATTTTAACTCTTTACAAAACTCTGGATAATGGGTGAAGAACCTTTTAATATTGTAACTGTAACATGAAAACATTGAATATTCTATTTAATTTTATGTATTTTATGAATATTTTTACATTGAAACAAGTACAAAACAAAAATTTCTTAAAAAATGTGTTTGTTCACTTTTTCCCTCCAATTTTGCGATCAGTTTCCTTTTGGAATACCCTGCTAAGACTAAAAAATCATGACCATTATTGTTAGACGATGTGCAATATTTTCCAGGATCCACAATATTTAGAACTATTTTTAAGGAAAAAACATTTTGTTGATTATTTTGTGTAAGAAAACCTCGGTTCAGCCAAAGATTCTGAAACACCCTGTAGAGCATTTTTTTCGACGATTTTTCCATTTATATAACTTCGTAAATTTCTTAAAGGCGAAAAAAAATGTCAGCGATACCTTTATTCGTCCAGGAGCTATGCATTTTTCAACGAAAATGATCAGTTTGGACCACAGTGAGGCGTATGTCCGGTTTCTGGTTATACCTCGACCTTTATGGAATTCGGTCACCAAGCTGAACTCTTTGCCTCTTATCTGCGATTGCTGGATATAGGATATTCGCTGCGATTGGTAAGCATGGCTCGCAAGATAATTTCTAGAGACTTGAACCTGCGTTGGGACTTGCTGTGTCCTCGATCAGTGCCTCCACTGACGGTTCGCTTTCTTACGAACACACAACGAGGCTCTTCGGGATGCAGGCAGCCTAGTCTGATGCTCTTGAAAGTCTGTAAGAAATCAGCGGCATTGTTGCTGTCTCTCAGCAAAAAATTAAATAGTGTATACAACTCATTGGCCATATTGGTTAGTGCCCTCAATTGGAACGAATGATCTCAACAAACTCGGTGATAGTAACTGGAGGTAAGTTGCTAGGAATCTTTCTGGCGGGGGGAGAGGCTGTGTACTAAAAGCGGCATTTATAGTAAATTAACAGACTCATCCCTATCGATTATCTGGCAACTCTATTTTTAGAACGAAGGTACCCACGATTTTCGGCTTTCAGAAGCCGATTCTTAAGTATAAACCTTGTGAAAACTGAGGGAATTAAAATGAAAGGCCATTTGCGGGATTGCTCCTTAATTGAAAATGCCATTCCACTTGGATGGAGCTTTGTTCTCCCTTATGTACCCTGACCGACAGTCACGTATCAATCGACACAAATTATTTCCAAATTGTCACGGGTCTTGTTTTTCTGTTATCCAAATCAAATTCCCCACCACGTACTATGCCCGTCTGCCAAATTCTAATTCCTTTGATTGGTAAAGGCCTGTGATACCGATAAAATAATTAACTCACGTCATTCGAGAGATAAAAATAAAACAGTGAAAACAATTCATGTAGCCGTAGGAAAAATAACTCAAAAACGTTAATTCCGCAGAGTGCATTAAAATCACGAAGTTCACTAGCGGTGGTGGATCATTAGTGGACGTAATTTTTGCATACAGAAGAGAGACAGAAGAGACACGCGAAGAACATAAAAACGATAATAAAAAATTGAAAGAAGGTAAAAATTCAAAATGCAAAAAAGCATACAAATTGAAGAGCTGCTTTGCATACCAAATTAAACCGAATCCACGGAATCGTTGCAGTCGCCCTGGCTCTGTATCCTAGCCTAGTGGAGTGACTAACCCTCCGCTGTTCGGCGGTTATATTCATTATGCGAGAGAGTTGAAATATTTCGTCCAAAATCAATAAATCCAAAATGACGCATGCGGTGACATGTATTTTGAGCCCCCGCCCCTTCGGGTAACAAAAAGAAAACGGGGGGAAAATCGAATTCTAAGCATAACCAGGTGGGTGATGTTCCCAAACAGAAAAGGAAAAAAGAAAAAAGAAAACCCCTACTCCTTGGGCAGCAGCCATCATAGTTTTATGAATTTCAAAATTGGTTTGCTCTTTTAGCTTGGGTCTTCGTCGTCGTCGTCGTCGTCGTCTCCTGTCTCCACTGGGGTTTCCAACTTGCGGACAAGTATTATTCTGGTGTTTGGAAGTTTCCTCGGGAACCAGGTGCCGTGTTTTCCAAATTGACTTTAAAATGCGGTAAGGGATGACGTGTCGAAGGATGTAAATTCATTTCGCCAACAAATAAAAACAAACCGAGGTGTGACTTGAGACTTTTGTGCGTCAGTGTTTCACATTTAAATTCAAACGGCAAGAGCATTTTTCCACATTATTCCGTCCTTTATATATACCCCAAGCCAAATGTTCGCAAAACTTCTCAACGGACAGGGATAATGAGCTGTCACTGCTGATGGTAGAAGGCAACGAAAAAAAAAATCCTGCCAAGTCAGCGAAAGCTAATTTACACCAGTGAGACGTGGAATTCCGGTAATTAAATGTTGACCCTTTTTTACGCTCTTGCCGTGGTCACCGATTGCCTCCTTTTTCGCAATATCCGTCAACATCTTGTTGCGGGGTCGCCTCCGGAAAGTTCATCAAATGAAACCCATTAACGTTTGCCATCGCAATTTGGGACACAAAACCATTGCCCAACCAGAGAAAGGACTAAATGAAGTTTTATTGCGTTATCAGCGCGTTATTGTTGTTATTATTCTAGAAATTTAAATGAGAAATTATTGCTCATTAGCTCCTGTTAAGTGTTGGCGCAGGGTTGTGTCTATGACAAACGAGTGACTCGAGCGGAATGCTTAATGTAAACATACCATATTAGCTTTGTCTCAGATTTGTGTGCCACCAGTCACCGCCAGCGGAACGATTAATTCCGCAGCCACGAACAGAAGATGGCACTTTGTGTTGGAATTTTGGTTTCCCCAAAAAAAAAAAAATATAATATAGAGATTTTCTTCAGATATTGTTGTTCTACTAATTTGTATCTGATAGTGACAGAAGCTGGTGTGCAAATATCAGAAAGAAAAAAAATGTCATCTCCATGGGGAGCGGCACATACTCTAGAACAAGTGGTGTAGTGAAGAGTAGCAACCAGCAGTAAGCCGGGAAAATTGATATTTAATGGAAATTACTCTCAAATTAGACATGCCTCAGGGGAGTGATTTGGGACCAGCGATGTGTGTTTCTTATATTCTACATGACATGCAGAATTTGTTGTACTAAACAAGAGAGAGAGCGGGTTAGGTAATTTATTATGACAACACGGTCATTATTGTCAAACACCAGGGGCTTTGTGTTGCTAAGTCTGTAAACAGATGAGACCGATGAAGCGACACAGCACGTTTTGCAATTCAAATTTTGTGGCAAGCATTGTGACTGCGTGAGTTACGTGCATAGGATTAAACCCTATTCGTCGAAGATGGTTTGGATGGTTGGTCTGTAAATAAAATCGTAATTTCTACTAGAGGGTCATTTGGAGATGTTTGAATAGACATTTGCCTCGTTTTAATCAGTTTTTGTGTGTGTAAGTTGACACTGGAGAGCTGCTTGAAAGGATTTGCTTGTCGCTTTAGAGTATTTCTCAAGTGGAGTGGAGTTATTTATGGCAGGGGGGAAATTCCTATTATCATTTCCATTAGAAATAAAATACGATCAGTTTCAGTGTCCGTTTTAAACCCTAAATGGGTTTTTGACACAGATATGCACAAAGTACCTACAAAGGTGTTTCAAAAGGACTCAATTGGCAAATTTTATCTAAAATACCAGTCCCCTTTAGGAACACCATCGTATTTGATATATTTAATATTACATAAACTACCAGCTGAAATTGAAACCCACTTGGATAACATTTGTTATCGCACTTCACTAACAGATGTCGCTTTTTAACATTTATTCGTTTGATATTACTTATAATCTAGATTTTGAGCACAGTGGGTTGTTATCCGCATGAGGTAACTTACATATGCAATTCATTTATTAAACGTCTATAAGATATGACTTGTTTAACATTTCACTAACAAATGGCTTTCTTCACGTACTTATTTTTTTCTGGTAAAAAATTGAGCATGTAATTGCAGAACAAAATTTATTCGAGAGATAGAACGTAGAAACAACTCTATTATATCACTAGCAAATGGCTCTATTTCAAATACACCGAAACCCCATTTTGAGTCGTTAATTGGGACCAGAAAAACACATAGCAAAGCACATAGCTGGCACCTGCCTCGACCATGTTTTTGCTCGTCTTGAGAATTTTGCTGTTGATCAGCTTGCTGGAATCAACATGGATCTTAATATAACTGATCATTGTATGTCATAAAATGTAGTAGGACATATGACTCTTCACCAACCCCTTACAATAAAATTAATTTTCCTCTTTTAAATAATAAGCTTCTATATGAAAGTTGGGATGGTGTTTATGTGGCACAAAATGCTTCTATAGCTTATGAAATCTTTCTTAATGTTTTAAAAAAATACATTATTTCTTCTACCTTTACCTTACCACGTAAAAAATCTGAATATCGTCTTAAACCCTGGATAACTTGCTCTCTTATCAAAAAAATAAATACTAAACACAAATTGAGAAAAAAATGTTGGAAACATAAAAATGAATGACAACTTAATGAGTCGCTACAGAAATCTTTGTAAAAAAGTGAATAAGGAAGTGATTAACGCGCGGGATATGTTTTATCGTTCAAAAATACTAAAGGCAAATAGAAATCTTAAGAAGGAGTGGCAAGTCGTTAATAGTATTATCAGTCGAAAAGTTACTACTAACAATCCTCTTTTTCAGATAGTTCGCAAACTTCATGTAATTGTTGTACTAAGCCTGTTACTACATGTAATGGCTTTTGAACCTATCACAGGATTTGAATTGCTAAAAACTATTAATTCTCTGCCTAACTCTAATTCGTGTGGTAGTGATGAATTTGGTCCTAAAGAATATTGGTCTCAATTTAGTAGATATTTTGTCTTACCTCTTTAACTTCAGCATTATGTCTGGAACTTTTCCCACTGATCTGAAATGCGCCATAGTAATTCCTCTACTTAAAAAGGGTATCAAATCAGACCCATCCAATTATAGACCTATTTCTATAAAGTATTTGAAAAAGTAGTTAAAACGAGAATCTCAATAATATAAATTTTTTTAGTCCCCTACAGTTTGGTTTTCGGACTGGTCATTCCACTGAGGATGCTCTACTGGACTTCTGCTCTATATTATATAAGGGTTTAGATGACAAACTTTTCTGTGCTGGCCTATTTGTCGACATTACCAAGGCGTTTGACATGGTTGATCATGTAATTCTCCTAGATAAATTATATAAGGCCGGATTCAGAGGATTCATTTACAATTGGTTTGAGTCATATCTTAAAGGTAGAAAACATCGAGTTAAAGTTGGTAGCAGTATAAGCAGTCCTAAAACGAATAACCTGGGAGTATCCCAAGGCTCTGTACTTGGTCCAATTTTATTCCTAATATATATAAATTCCTTTTTTTCACTTCCTTTTTTGGGTAAAACTAAAGCCTTTGCCGATGACCTTGGTATTGCTTATTGTTCAGTCAGTCCGTTAGATTTAATATCTAACATATGCTACTAACAATAAGCAGAAAATAGGCTTATTGTTAGTAGCAAAACTAAACTGATGTATTTCAGTCTAACTGAACAGGAGTTTCCCGACTCAGAAATAGTTTTTCACTCCCATGATTGTGCTTGTCATACGCTGTCGAACAACATCTTTCCAAAATGACCCATCTTTCAATAGTAAGGCAGATTGCAGTCCTAGCTGCTTCAAAATTGAAAGCGTTGATAGTTTTAAGTACCTTGGTGTTACTATTGACCAAAATTTGAACTGGTCCACGCACATTTTTCTTTTGAAAAAATATCTTCTTTCCTCTACTCGCTGTTTTTATCGTCTTAGAAAGTACTGCTCTTCTGACACAATGAAAATGGTCTATTATGGCTTAGTCCATTCAAGATTGCAATATGGTCTCTGCAGTTGGGGCGGCGCTTATTTTAATACGTAAAGTTTGTAGTTCTCGTCGTTTAGCTCACACTATGGTCCTGTTTAGGTCGTTAAATATTCTTCCTTTGCAACATTTATATTTTTTCAAAGTTCTTAAGGTCTTTTTTTTGAGAGGCGGGCACCTGGAAAGTCCGATTTCTGACTTTCGCTGCTTACGAAGCTACTCGAACTTCGTTGTGAATTTGCCTTCGTTCCGCACTACAAGCTACAGAAACTTCTACTCCATTGTTTCTCGCAAACTTTTTAACTCCTTACCGTTTGAAATTCGGTCCATAAGAAATTCCCGCTCGTTTACAAAACTAACGAAAATTTGGCTCTTTGGATTCAACCATGATGAAATCAAAACGCTTTTACGCTATACTGCATAGTAATAAAAATATATATAATTATACAGAAAGGAATTGCTTTTTTGCTAATTTTGATTAAGTAGCGGTAGTAGATACTATTTGAATTTGTCCTCCTTTATATATTTTTATTATTTTTCCTTTTTGTCACTTGTTACAGATTGCTTTTTCTTTCTTTCTTAAATTGCTATAATTCTCTTATCTTAACTTCAACCTTTTACTTATTATCCACCTTTGTACACCCCACAAAGTTAAATATATCCAATGTGACATCATCACTATTTTTCTCAAATAAAGGTGTCAAATTTGCTTTGTTTTTTGTAATTATTCATACTTTGTACATATTTGAATAAAGAACTAAATGAAATGAAAAAAATGAAATGAAACATAACGATTCTTAACCTTATATTAATATATATTTCTCCAAACTGATTGACTTCACGTAAAGTGTAAGCTCGTAAGACGTAAGCCTTAATCCTGGGTAATCCCTTTTTTACAAAAAAAAATATGAAAAAAAAGGAATAACAAAAAAGTAAACTGATATAAAAACCATAGACAAACCATACTGAGACCCCCAACTCACAATCCTCTTGCCGCTGGCCCCCTCAGTTTTTTTTTCAAATTCGCCATTTTGTTTTCCTATCGGTGTTACGTCAAAAAAGAATCCGTGTGACATGCAAAAACATACAAAAAATGCAAAAATAAATGCTGCCAACCTCGGCGACCGTGGGGAAATGTGAAAGAGTTCGGGAATACCACATTTTTTCATTACTGAACGCTATTGGTTAGTTATTATAAATTGTTAAAAGGCGAATAATTTGATTTGTTTGGTTAGTAAAACTATCTAAAGTTGATGTTCTATATAATAGAAACATATTGGGACAAACATGGTTGTATATTTTCCGCTTTTGGATATCATTAACTTCGATTTTGTGTGTAAATTTTTCTTAAATAATGAAGAAAATTTGCTCAAAATGTTTTCATTTTCCCTCAACCAATCTACATTGTTAATTTTTCATGAACATTTTAAGCAAATGTGCACTTATTCCTAAAAAAAAATATTATCCACACGTAACGAACAATTTCAAATTAAACGGATAAAATTCTATGAACTCTGCCCACAGCGGAAGTGTCTCATATCTGCTGGGAGTGTGTTGGTGAGCCGGAATTTTTGAAGTTTCGTGACATTTGTCAATACGATTTTCTATGTAACAATACTAGCGCACCAGATGTGTACACTCCATAAAAAATATAGCTTGTAGGCTAAGTAACGGGAAATCGGCCGGAGTTGGTGGTCTCATTATTGTCTCTGATAATGAACACTCGCTAAAAAGGTTATAAGCTGTACACAGTACACAGAGGGAACGATAATGAAATTGGGATTTATATTATTATTTGATGGGGGTCGTTGTACTGCGGCCTTTTTGTCTATTGAATTCCCCGCTCACGCAACAGAGAGGTATATTCCCTTATAAGAATTTTCCTCGCATTACCAATACTTTTGGAATTATTTTAGGGGGTCTTATGCTATTGCTTCTTGTTGGCGGGGAGAAATGCGTCCTATTAGGGTTCCCCTCGCATTGCTATTCCTCTCGGAATCATTTAAGAGATTAGGGTACTATACTCTAGCTTTTTATTTGTGGGGAGAAATGCGTCCTATTAACATTACTAAGGATCAGAGCTGGCTCCAATGACTGTATTTCCTCATCAGCTAAATTCGGACTCGCACAAGTTTTCAAGGCTTTTGTGGGTCAATGCCCCACATGATCTCAGCACATTTTATGAGATTTCACTGGACTTATCGCAGAATCTGCAGAGAACTTCTTGGCCTGCATCATGCCCTAATGGTTGTGCCAGGATCTCGTCCTGTTTCTTTCTCAAGTTTCCCGAACTCTTCTTTTAGGGTTTGATCCTCTATTCCGTAGAATGGTTCAAGACCTATGAAAGCTCCCGATGCTCCCTTTCTAGCTTTGGAGTCGGCCAACCGAGGGTTATTTTCTTCCTCCTACCTACCTGCTACCTAGTTCATTACGTTTTTGTAGGCCTTCCCTCACAAGTTTGGACTTAAAGATGTAGGAACTAAATGCCAAAATAGCAGTCTGACATTAAAACTACGAGTATATCACAGTTGGTTTTGTTTCTGTCGAGGCCAAGGCTGATTTTGACACAACTATCTATGGCATAGGTTTCAGCCTGAAAGAAGCTGGTAATTTTGCCCATTGGTTTAGAATTTTTGGTTCTAGGCCCGAGTACTCCCGCTCGCGTTCCCTCAACAGTTTTTGACCCATCTGTTTACCACTTTCTTGTGCGATTGCTCAGTCTGTGTATCGTGGATTCATTGTTCCAGATCTGTTTGTCGGTGAGCTTGGTAATGAAGTTCTTTTGAAAATTAAATGTTTTGTTGATATCGTCTATCTCTATAGGAAGGCCAATAGTGATGAGATGCATTCCCTCTTCCTCTTCCTTCTTTGGTAATTTTTTTGAATCACTTTACTTGCAAATTCCTCAAGGTGCAAGGGAGTCAGTTGTAAAAGCACCACCATGGCTGCAGTTGGGCGAGTTCTCATGGCCCCTGTAATATAAGGCCATGCCAGTCTTTGCTCTTTATTGAGTGTCTTCCTCTTAGTGGACAGACTGGTTCTGTTTGCCCATGCAATCGCTCCACACGTGATTATTGTGTCTCACAGTGGCAATATAAATCAATTTGAGGATGGCCTGGCTACACCCGCAGGATCTGCCCGCTAGGCTCCGGCAAATCAATAGAGCCCGATTTGCTTTCCTGGTTATCTCTTCTGCATGTTACGTATTGGTTCTAAATGTTTGTAAATTGTAAAGCTACCGAAATACAGAGTTAGACAAGGCATTCCACAATCGCGTTGTTAAACGAATCTCTATACTTCATAGCGACACCGAAAATAGGAAAGGGTGAACTGATGAGCATTTCTGTCTTGACGAGCATTGCTGATGTTAATGTGAAGAAATGCAGCTGGCAGTACCGCACACAAATTTCTATCAGTGGTGGCTAACGTTGCCGTTGCCCTAGAGTTCGCACTCTTTGTTGTGACTATGCGTCCAGCCACTGATCCCGTCAACCACTGAAGCCTATTTACCTACTCTGTGCCTAGACATGTTTTCTTACAGTATTCGTTGAAATAGTAAATTTTGTTACAATGTTCCACCCAATATGCAAAAATGCTCCCATTCATTTCAAACAACATTTCGTCCTGTTCTCCTTTAAACGTTGACAGCACAAATTTAACTAAAATACAGTTGAAACCATTTTCCCATCAACTCCCTATTAGTGTTCATTTCATGGGAAATGGGTTATAGTTTGGTAATGAACAGTTTAAGTGACTGGTTTTACGATGGCAATCATTTTGTAAAGTATATGCTCGTTCGGTTAAGTGCTCGTTAAAAGCCCGTTTCGTAAATCATGCAATGAGCTACTCCACTTCTGCCATTACTAGCTACCGATAATCAAAATACCCGTCAAATAGCTCAACTCACATTATAATCATTCCCTGACACATTTCTAATGATAATTTTGAGATGAATGCTGATGGGTTGTGTTGCATTACAAGCACCCTGTGTGCTCATAATAACACGTTACCTTGGTCTACGTAGATACACCATCAGCATATTAATTGATTGAAGGCGTTAAATGCCACCTTTGCTTTTAACGACCGATAAAATCGATATTTTGGTCGGCGTATCAAGAGGGGTTAGGTTTGTGTATAACTGTTGCTTTAGCAGTTGGTCGTTGTGGCTATTAGATTAAATGCGTTCCCAATTTCATTTGTATTTTCTGCTTCACAACTGTTTTCGAACAATTCAACCGAATAAAACGAATGCCAACAAGAAAAAAAACACATAAACAATCAATCGGCCTACGCCATATTGAACACACAATCGCAATCCCCTATGTGTGTCTTTTTTGTAAAATCCCATATAAAACACTTAACGAACACCAATTCAAATCTTGTTATGAACAGCAAACACAACTGAATTGAAAGAACAACAAAGCAGTGGGAAAAAAAAGAATATATATCACAGAACCCATTTCACCCCTACTGGTGAATGAAAATTCTGTTTACGATGCTAAGTAATAAACACAATCACACGACCGGATGCTTTTGTTTAACTTATTCGAAAAGAACCCTCCGCGAACGATGCCGACTGCCGCGAGCTATTTTTAATTCCACCATCTCTTTTGTAAGCAAAATGCGGACAAGAATTTTCGCGGATATTGGCCATGTGCTGGGAGAATTTCCCACTTTCTACAGATTGGTAATGCAGGACCCTTCTTTGTCACCTCACGAGAATAGGTAAATAGGTAAGCCAACCGCACTCAGACCGACCCTACTTAGCAATATTTTCGGAATTATAAAACAGTGTCCTTCGGCCAACCTACTTGAGTGAGATCATCTGGGTGGGTAGGGCTGTCACTATTATTTTATGCCACATCAGTTCGTATTGAGTGCGTCCCCGATGAGGGATTTCCTGCGGTCAAGCCCAGCCGTTTCATTGTATTGCAGCGGGGAGAAAAATAAATAAATAAATACGTCTACTCGTATGTAGGTGAGGTTCAAAATCCACTAGGGTATCCACAAAACCCAAACTAGATTTAAGCTGTTTTTTTTTTTATTCTGTGGCCGGCTTAAGCTTTTGCACCTGTTCAATTATTTTATGGAATTCGATGGGGTCTATACATTTTAAGTGAATTGGGCTTATTTAGAGGCTTATCTTTTTTTTTGCAGCTTCTCTGTTGGTATTTGAGGCAAATCAAATAAGGTTATAGAAGTGGTACGAGATAGGTGATTAAGGTTGACAATTGAAAGGTTTTTTTTTTCTCATTTAACAGTCAAATGCGGTGGTTGTTTTTTTATAAAATTTTGATTATTTTACTGGCAGGCAAACAAAAATAAATAAAACTTTCTCGCAGATCTTTTATTCGGTGTCATACAGAGAAAGGGACTGGCTGCACATTCGATATGCCGAGATTTTAGTGCTGCGAAAGGGTTTTATGCGGTGTGTGTGTGTGTGGTGGATGTCGTAATATATCGTTTGCAATAAAACAATTCGGTTTTATAGTTGCCATCGCCATCATCCATTTGACAATAATCATTTGGAAGCTGTTTTTAACGATCTACTTAGGTAGGGAAGATACCTCTTTGGATTATTGGAGGTCGGGTTGGAAGATGAGGGAGAGGTAACACAGGACAGGTAATCGTAAATTGAGTATATGGATGGATGACATATAATTCAGGGAAAAGTTATGGAATGGGAATTTAACATTCAAGTGTCTTAGTGTAGTCTAAAATTGGTTATTCAATTTGGATATTTCCACGTGGTGACATCTAATAAAAGGAATATAATCATTAGTTAAGGTCCTGATTTTTAGAAAGGGGTTCGAATGCTTCATTTGCGCCCCCATGAGGAGTTATTCCGTGGCACAACATGTCCGTAGGGGGTTTTAAACCTAGATTCTTACAACTATTTGTCTGCAATTTGTAACTTTCTCGCATACGTAGTAAGAGAAAATGTTTTTCTTTCGTACAAATTTCCGAACTCATTTCTGACATTACGATCATAGAGGAACTCTAAAAAGTGGGTTGCCCAAATTTGTTTCCGTCTGTCCGTAGGCTCCTGAGGTTTGCGACATAAACAGCTGCCCGGATTCGGTTCAAACATCGGATTCGGAGTCCGGGACCGTGTTTTTTTCGCACGTTAGTCCTACTTGCCATCACAGGACACTGTCTCATAGGCGAGCATGCAAAAAGGCTTGGCGTATTATGTAGTGATTTTTGCAGAAGGTGCTTGACGAGGAAGAGGAAGAAACTATTCTTCATCTCCTCTGCACTTGTCCGGCGCTCTCACAAAGACGAAAACTCCATTTGGGAGAGTTCTACTATAATGATCTAAACGATCTTAAAGACACGGCCATTTGCTGTCTCTTGCGCTTCATTAGAAGCTCCAACTGGTTCAACGAGTAGGAAGAATTAAGCAGATAGATTCATGTGGTATCACAAGGGACCGTATAATGGTCTAAGTGTGTCGGCTAGCCACTTCAACCTAACCTAACCTAACCTAACCTAGTCCTATTTTTACCTGTATACAAGCTATTCAAACTATTCACCTTTTCAAACCGCGTCTATCGTTAAAAGCAGCCATCCACATAAATGCTGTGCAAGCTACAAAACGTCTGTTGCTGTCATTTTGAGTACGAAAACTGAACGGCAGTCAATGTCGATTGGCCCCTGACAAATGTCAACCCTGCTGTAATACCTGCTGCATTTAAATGATGCTAAAAAAAAAAAAACTTGCCCCCACGATGCATCCTCCGTATAGTAAATGCGCACTGAAACCAAACAGCTCACGTAATTTCCAGATACGATATATCATTTCTTAATAACCATCACAGCCAAGGCTGTACGGCGTGCGGCGTATACACATTCACTTACTTAACCCACCATATTGCAACATATAGAGGCAACGATGACGACCGACTAACTTGCGGCATCATTTATTTAATGTATTTCTTCTTTTGACCATTCGCCGTTGTCCATGTCCAACCAGCTGGCTGGCTATAGGGTTCGAGACTCCGAGGTGGCTGAGAGGTTATAACTTACACCCCAGTAAATAGTTCGGTGGGGCCCAGCCGTGCCAGCTTTTCCACTCGGGAGCGGCTATAAAACTTACTTTCATTTGGCCCGAGATATCTTTGCACGTTGATACATGGCCGTCATGCACCTAATGCTCATTTTTCTCTCCCCCACTGGAGCTCTATAGTTATTGGCTTTTTTTCTTCTTCTTCTTCTTATTCACTTCCTTTAGTGACCATTAATCTCTTCCACTTTTCAGAGTTTATTGTTATTGAGAATGGGAATCCTAGTGGCCCAGATAGCGCAAGAGTGCGCGCACCCACCCACAAACACACATGTATCATATTATCACATTCTTTCAATATGTAGTATAGGTTCGGATGGCACAAGGAAGTCCATTATAACCAAGCACATCTATAATATGTAGGAGCGACGAGTTGATGAAGGAACGTGTGCATGTGATGCCCTGGTTTGGTTAAGCCGATGGGGGTGGATGTCCTGCCCATAGACGTTGAATTAATATGAAATTAATGACTTTTGATGATTTTTTCGAAAGCCCAGATACGGATGGACGAGGACACGATGACACCAGATTGAATCATGATTTGCTACAGAATGAATCTTCATCACTCTCGTGCGGCTTATCTTGTTTTTATTTTCCACTTCAATCAGCAACATTTAGAGGGTAATTCAGTTTGACATTTGGCGTGATACAGGGCGGCGGCGGCGGCAATGCGCGCACGCTCATACAATATCGTTCGGTTTGAGTGGGTTAAATTGGGTTTCGAGTTAAACCCCGTACTCATATACCTACCTCCACCACAGAGAGGCCTGACCTTTTATTGCGCTGTCATGGCCGTGGAGCGTGGAGCGCCCTCCCGAGGGTCCATTTAAATTCATTGCAAGCCCAACACCCGCTCTCGTATACGCTTAGGGTCGATGGAAATTATTTTTATTACACAAAAGAATAAAGTTCGCACCTAAACGTGCGTTGAATGCGAACGGGCACAAGGAAGGGTCGGCATTTTGCGTGACAAATTGCCGCTGTAATGTATGGCTATACACTGTTGGTTTGACTTTTGCGATCCATGAGTGACTACCGGAGAACGGGAAGCACTCTCAACATTTGAATTCACATAAAATGAGATAAAAGTAAAAATGCGAATAAACACGGGAACAAAACGATATCCTTCGGCCGTTTGATGAGAGTGGTTGTCTGGTTACTGGGGGCATCGGCATACAGGGTGCTGTTGATTTTCGTTTCACTGGTAATAAAAACGGAAAATAAAAATATTACGCCAGGGACTATTAGGTATGTAGACTGGAATTAATTTCGTTTACACACGTATCAACATCGTAAAGTGCGAGAGCAGATACTTATTTCCAGTGGGAATTTATTTGTGCCCTGCATTTCGAGTGCTCTCTGGCAAAAGGGTTAACATATTAAAATATCAAGGATGACAGTGGATATAAATTAGGACGGCTCGTTTTGAGCACTTCACTTCTGATTCTGTTGAGAGTCATCTAAGTTGAGAAGAAATCGAGTTCAGAAAAAGAAAAGAGATGAGATTTCTCTAAACAATGGGAGTTGTGGAATTTCATTGCACAGTTCAAGGAGGTCTCTCCAAACACCTACACAAATAGAAAAAAAAAGCATCACGAAAATTGAATAATTGATTCATCCTCGGTTTGCTTGTTTATCATCAGTGCGTTCATTTTTTTTGTCAATGCTGCCCGTTTGTGGAATATTCTACTCCGTAACATTAAGGAAACACAGAATACAACAAGTATAACAAAATTATTTAGAGATCACTTTCAGTAAATATTAACATTTAAATAAAAAAAAAAAATTTTACTTAGATATATTCAAATTGAAGATTTAATTTGTACTTTAATTATTAAAAAAAAACAAAAATATTGTGTGATTCGTTTGCAGCTCTCTATTATACCTATACAAAATACAAAATTATAAAATAAAATTATCTTAAGGCAAACTTTCAAGATACTATATCTTAAGTACTGTTTTTAAGCATTCACAAATAAATAAATAAATATGCCCAGGTGCAGTTGGAGTGCCCAGCAAAGCCTTGAAGGCAGCTTAACGCCTACAACCCTTCGCCAACAGTTCGATTGCCCTTATCAGCGCGATTTTAGTCTCATTAGTGCAGCAAGGTTCCTTTTCCCTCAATTTCGAAAAATGTTTTATTACTAAAAGCTCCGGTAAACCTCCTTCAAAACTATAGATATAGTAAAACTCTACGGAGAATGTTCCGATTTCTATGAAACTCTTCTTTAAATATTTTTTTTAAGACTCCGAGAACACTATTGATTAAGTCGTTCATTGCCACGCCTACTTCATGGGGGCGTTTTTGGATAAAATCTATTCTTTTTCTGACTGAATTGTCTTTCACTTGCCATTACTCAACAAATTCTTAATCAATACAAAAAGACCGATTGCTTAAAGTAGCCAAAACTGTGACCGCTGCAGAATTCTGATAAGTCACAAGAAAAAAGGCTGTGGATGCCATTTCTGAAGCTACTCGACAAATTTAGAATTTTCGCAGGATATTTAACAAGCATTGGCTCGCTAAATACTATATGAGTATTGTGATAGGCTGCAGCGTTATATTCATTTGGAAATAACAGCTTTTGCGAAGTGCCTTTTCCAGCTAAAAAAGGGCCAAAATAGCTAACTAATTGTGGCATGTTCTCGAAAAAAAGTGCCAAAAAGAACAAACACTTCCATACATTTTTTAAGCTATCAATCAGATTTTTGCTTCTTCCAAGAGCTGAGCTACCGATAAAAATCCAACAAGATCAAATTAAATTTGGTTCATCAAATCGAAAAATAAAAGCAACTATTTTTTTTGGTAGGCGCAGTAGCTTAGTGGTTATTTTGTTGGACTTCTAAGCTTCCCAGGTTCGAGCCCAGGAATACACACAAATTACATCTGAAAGTCTTTTCGACTGCGCCTCCTCTCGCGAACGTTGGACAAACATTCGATAGTATTAAACTGTCAGGAAAGAGCTCTTCAATTAGCCGATTGGATTCGGCATAAAATTGTAGATCCCTACCATTCGTTCCAAAAAAATTAAACAAACTCACACAAAACGCATGATTGTGAGAAGCGATAGGCTTACGAAGCTTACGGACTTGCTTCGTTAACGATCTATTTATTTAACACCAGCACAAGACTGTGCTTCAAAACACATCTGATGTAGAGATCAAAGAGTCTAGAATTACTGCTGGCATTCCAAAGGTTTCCGTTGTCGGACCTGTGCTTTTTTAAATATAATGGACGAAGATATCTCCTGAGACTGCGAATCCCTGGTACGAAACTCATGGAATTCTACGACAATATAGCGATATTGGTGATAGCTTAATACCTAGAGATAGAGTTGATTGCCAACGAGGCCTCTACATTTGCCAAACAATGCCTAAAATCGGCAGAACACAAGACGAGGGCAGTGCTTAATAGTACCTGTCGAACCAAAAAGGATTACAAAGCGAATTTAGACAGTGTACAATCCATCAAATACCTCGGTGGACAGACTGAACTCTGTGAGCCAAATGGAATATATTTCGCAGAAAGTCTTGAAAGCATTTTCGAAAATGTGACCGAACACAAGTGGAACAAGAAGAAGCAAAAGATTGCTATTGGTTAGAGCTGTTTACTCATCCATGCTCCATGTATCCCCAATTTGGCCGTAAAGAGGGACCGATGGCTGATGAGTAGTACCTATAGATTCACTGCACTTATAGAGTTGGCTGATGGGCTTTCAAAGAAATTTTAAACGAGGCAGCGTACGTTGTCTCAGGCATGATCGATCTATGGACATACTAACTGGATAAGCGGGACGATTTTAAGATGGAAGAACCAAAACATGGCAAAGCTATTTCGATGGGAACATGGCAACAGTGAGGCGACACTTCAAATAAAGACAGATGGATGTACCTATAAAATTATACAGAATAAAGAACCACGGATAAGCAGAAGTCATGGAGCGGTAAACCTCCAGTTGACGCAATTGCGCAATTGTGATCGTCGAGACGTTTTTTTTTTCATTTCATTTCATCGAAAACTCTATGAAACGCCAAAGTGTCCTGAATATCTAGAATGAACCGAAAGACCTGATAAATGTTGTGTTTAATTGTCCAAGGTTCCTGAAAAGGGAATGAAGATTAGATAGGGAGTTAAGGACTAAACTTGGCATGCATAAAATATGCATAAGGTCGGAGGGTTTCAGAAACCCAGATTTTGAATCACTAAAAAAAGCGGAAACTGAGCTAAAGGCTGGACAAAATGTGGACGACTTTAATAGCCACAGTCTGCAAGATGGTTGACACATTCCTGGTTACGTACAAAATTGTGTTGAGCAATACACGCCGCAGGTTCGAACCCCGGGAGGGAAAATCCATCGAATTTAAGGAAAAACGTTAAGTTTGGCTGTTACTGCACCCAAAAAGGGACGTTTCTCCTTAATAGTACTATAAGCATGTATCCAGAATTTAAAATCTCCTCTTTTTCTATTTCTATACCACAAACGAGAAGCACTCTTCGCACTTTAGCTGGCACACATTTGCAATGTCCAGTCGTCATGCGAGGTCTGCATCCGTGCAAAATGCAACAAATTCCTCACACACCAAGTATCAACCGTTTTAATGATCCGCATTCGTTTTGCAAAGTCCTTGCGTAACACCAGGGGAAGTGCTTCAAGTTAACACCACCAACCCACCGCACCTCTTACTTGATTAAGGATAATTAGGACGCGCGTCTTTGTTGCCAGCACAAGTCCGTAAGTGCCAAACGCACAGAGAAAGAAAAAATAAGTAGGAATAAGAATAAGAAAAAACAAAACCGAGAAAGAGTGAACGTTGATTAATTCCAATCCACCCTGTAGATCTCTCGCTTCCTTGTTTGAGTGCGTGACTTTTCGCCCCCCAGTAACATTGTTGACTTAAGTAGACTTCCTGCTTGCCACGTGATAATATATACTACTCGTATACGCGATGGTTGACACACTTTGCACGGCGCACCCGTTTCGCCGAGCAATGAACTCAATGATGATGGATTTTTTTTTCATTTGTGCACATCTCGCTATGCCACCGCCTCCTGGCCAAGGATTAATTATCCTCAAATCAAGATGACAACGAATTAAATCCAAAGGATGTAATAAATGGTGAATTAAAACGATGACAAGGAACCAATCTGCTACGTTTAACACTACCGACGACAGGCTTTTATAACAAAATCGGCTCTGAAACCCCCAAAACATCGGGGTAAGCCACAGAGCCTCAGACGGAGAACCTCATCAATCATGCTGCAAGGAAGGCAGCAGCAGCTGATTTGTCTTTCGGCGTTCATTGTTCCTGTCATGTTACAAGAACTCGGCCTAGATTTTTTTTCATTTTTTTTTTTCGTTCAGAGTCCTTCTCCTTCGCAGTGCCGACATAAATTTTAAAATATCACCAACTCCACTGGGTGTCCTTTCGCAAAAAAAAAAAAAAATGAGAGAAAAAAGTTCAGAAAAGTGACAGTGATGGTGGCAGCGGAACCTCCAGTGTAATTTTAATAACACGGCGACCATGCGATGTGTAGTGACCTGCAAAATCATCGGGACGAGAGTGAGTTGTTGCGTGTGGCAGGATGTGAATAGTGCGCGCACTGCATATGTGACTTTTAGAACAATCCTTCTTTTTTTCCTCTGTTGCGTTCGTTGTGGACATGTATATATTTTCGTTTCCTGCGGTAGCATAAAGAGTCCATCCATCCAAGAGTGAGCTAACCAACCACCCATTTAGGCTGCCAAGGACGAATGTGGGTTGCTTTGGTGTATTCATTGTTGTATTTGAAAATCACATGGGCGTCATTGTAGTCGATTATTGTTTTTGGATTCGGAACCGTTCGAAGTACGGATTTTTTTTTATGCTGCTCGCGGCTCGTGTGTAGCTGCATTAGCACTTGAAACCTATTTTCGACGATGTGTGACATTTTCTGAATAGTAAGGACGTTTTTTCTTCATATACATTTACCCCGAGCACTCTGCAGTCCTTTGTTCTGGTTTTGTGTAGTAAAATGTTTGGCATTTATTTGTAGTGCTTTGTTCGCAAAACCGCTGACATTACTATCAGTATCAGCTCTATCTCTCTCTCCCCCACAGTGGGTCAGTGATGCTAGATTGAAATTTCGATTGGGGATTTTCGTATATTTTTTTGAATGCAATTGTTGAGTAGATTTGAACGGGAAGTGCTGTGTGGGTGGGCTTTGTTGTATTGTAACAAGTTCTTAATGGAGACTAGCTGCCAATACAAGGAAGGAAGGAAGCCAATGGAAAAGAAATTGTATTTTTCTTTTTTTTTTCTATTTTTTTCTATTTTGCGGCTTGTGGTGAAATCAGCACTTATAATCCGTTCCTAAAAAAGGAAAGAATAGATTTGCTGCAGCACGGATACATTGATAGTCATGGGTTGTTTTTTTTTTTTTTTTGTGGCACACACGTGTCAATAAACGGGTACGTGTAGGAGATTTATAGGTTGCGGAGGTATGGGGCTATAGAATTGTTTTGTATGGGATAGTGTGCGGTATCGACAGATATGCCAGTCAGTAATAGCAGGGATAAAGCGCCCCAGTAACCAAGCAATGTCATGTAGTAGTTGGTTTAAGAGTCCCCCTTCGATTTCTAAATTGGATCCTATTCATATGTATTGACCTTTCCGGATACAATTGGAGTTTATTGGCGGTTGTTGAGCTGGGTTTTGCTACAATTGGGCCCCAATTAGTATTAGGAGTATCTTCTTTGGCATAACACAAAACTACTCCCAGTAACAAAAATGGAGCTTAACAAATTGGATCACAACTTTATAGTGCAGCAAAAAATTCGAAATTAGGTTTGAACCGGAGAAGAGCTTGATAAATACCTACTTGTGAGTCACTTTTCGAGTTGAATAGCAAAGACAGGGGAACAGATAGACAAGGCAACATCAACAGAGAATTTGGCAGGAGGGCAGTGTTGAGCAGATTGTCCAACTAGTAAAAGCGATTTTTTTAAGGTTGTAACAAAGGTGACTGTTGGTTGAGAGATTCTTATAGAAAAACAAGTAAAAGTGTTATCATCGGCCTGGCCGATGCTTTGATACCCTCCACTGCATACAAGTCATGCAAAGTGTTAGACATGTGAGGTAGCACGTAATTACATTGAACAACAGACAGAGAGACACATGGGCCTAATATTGATTTTGTATCGAAAGTACCAGAACTACTTCACCGACATAGCCCATTTTCAAAACCAACCTGACGACGATAAAAAGAAGTCCTTTCACCAAATTTCATTCACCTATGTCAATTTCTTTGGGCGCTATCGTGCTTTCAACAGACAGACGGACATGGCTAAATTGATTCAGAATGTGATCCTGATTCAGAATATATATATTATATATAGATACTTTATGAGGTCTCCGGTGACAAATGTAATGACAAAGTGAATATATTTTCCTGTGGAGGGTATAAAAATGTTTTTTTGTGACAGAAAATGCTAAAAAATTAAAAATTGTATACGAAACAGACGTACATTTAGGACGAAATTGCTAAGGCAAGTGCAGTGGCGTAGCGAGGGGGGAGCAGGTGGGGCACAGTCCCCGGGCGACACTTTGCTAGTGGCGGCAATCTGGAGCGGTTATCATTTTTAAATATGTAAAATTTACAACGAATTTATTCCCAAATTTATATACAAAGTTTACATTCCTTGCGCTGCTTAACAACAAAAGCAATGAACGCTGCTCCCTAGTATGCAACAACATTTTATCAGAAATGACAGCCCTGTACAGTGTACAGCACACACAAATTATAACAATTTTTGTCTTTCTTATTAACAATTATTTAAGGTCCACAATGAGCACCCTAAGGCTATCTAATCTGGGTATCATGGCTATAGAGCACGAAATCATAGAGACCATCGATACTGAAAGAAAAGTAGGAAAACAAAATGTTAAAGAAGTTTTCTGTAAATAAACAAAAAAAGTTTTTTGTAAATAAAAAATAATAATTGCACACATATGTACCTGCATTATGTACCTATACCTAATAACTTTTTAATTTTCTAGATTACGCAGTAAGAGAAAGATATTGTATTCGTACAAAATTTCCAACTCCAGATGTTAACGTCAATTTTGACATTACGATGATAGAGATCTGTCGGATTTCGTTCAAACTTCGGATTTGGAGTGTGGGGGCTTACAGTTCGGGCCGCTTTTTTTTTTGCACGGTAACCTCAATATTAATGGTATTTCTCTTAGGAATAGCACTTTAATGTCATCCCATCTGCAGACTATGTAATGATCTCAAACGCAAGATATATTATATTCACTTGATATATCTGTCTTGTTCTTTTAAAATATTTTTTTACTTTGCAATAACCTTTCGGTTCTTTTTCCTCCTTCTTCTTGTTGCAACCATGCGGTTCAGTTTGTACTTTTAACTCTCGTTAATTTCTTATTCATAAAGATTTCATTCGACTAATATTACTTTTATTCTTTTTCATTCCACTACCCTTAACAACTTCCCATATAAAATGTTCATACTAGTTGCATTTGCAGCTCGAAACCGGCCTTAACGATTTCAACCAAAATACATATACTAAGAGTAAAATCAATGCTTTGAAAATTATTTTGTCCTTAATTTTCAATTCGAATCACTGAAAACGCGAATTTTATAAGCTGCTCATATCTCGAAAACCCCATTTTCGATTTGGATAAACCTTTGAAAACCAAGTAATGCTTAAACATTGAAATATTTGTTAGTGTTTTGTCTGCATGATTTTACAAAAAACCGCTCTAACGATGTTGATCAAAATGCACATTAAATATAATGTAAGCATTCCTAATAAGATCCCGTACTTAGTTTTTCTCAAAAAAATTTGAATAAATAACTTTTTCAATTAGGTATTTCACAAAAATGACTGCCGAAATCCCAGTCCCAATCACTATTTTCATGTTTACGGTATATTTTTGTAATAATCTCAATGCCCCACTTTCAAATAAAATGCAATAGAAAACAGCTACGCAAGACTTCTTTTCAGTAGTCCAACCATTTGGAGCTTTCACCAGGGACAGTCAGAGACTTCCACTTCATTTGCACTCCACACACGCCCATCACCAAACCAATCTCTGAATTCCTTCATATACCCTACTTCCATTCAAATCAAAAAAGAAAAAAACCTTAACCAGCGTCAAAAGTCAGTAACTGCGGTAACACTTGCACACAAACATCGAGTTTAGGTTTAAGGTCTAGTTTTGATGGCCGTGTTGCTGTACTAATGTAACAAGAGCCATTAAAAAACAGTGGTTCTAGATAGTTCGAGTCGCTGTTAAGAAAACAGCGGCCCAAACGGCACTTCGCTTGCATCGAGATGCGAAATGGCACCATCGTGGTACGATCTATGGACATAGGAAGATCCTGGAACTTGTTCAAGACGAGATTAGGGAGCTAAACATGCCTATGGATCGAATAACAATGCGTATTATGGAAAGAAATCACAAAACTCGTATTGAGAACGGATTACTTCCAGAAAAAAGAAATGGTGAAATAGTGATTTTCACGGATGGATCTATGATGGATGGCGGGGCGGGGGCCGGTATCTATTCAGAAGAGCTGGAACTTGCCCGTCACATTAGCCTCGGGAAATACACTTCAGTATACCAGGCTGAGATGATTGCCTTGCTTTATGCGTTGGACTACTTGCTTGAGTGTCAGGTGGAAGGAAGAAATATCCTCATAGCACTGGACAATCAGGCGGTGATCAGATGCATGGAACAAACAAACATCACAACATCACTGGCACTGGAATGCGTACTTAAACTCAATAAGTGTTCATCTAAAAATGAAGTAACACTGACTTGGGTACGAGGACACATAGGGATCGAAGGCAATGAAAAGGCGGACTCCCTTGCAAAACAGGGGTCAACTGAAAAGTTGCTGGGACCAGAACCATTCTCTTCAATTGGCAGAGGAATGGTTGAACAGCTTGTCCACAAATGGATCACGGCAGAACACCTGAGAAGGTGGTCAACCGTGGAACAATGTAGACAAGCTAAAATGGCAATAAAGTGGCCGACCTGCTCCACTCAAAGAAGAGTTCTAAGCATGAGTCGAGGAACATTGAAATGGGTGGTGGCTTTGTCTACAGGACATGGTAATTTCAGGTATCACTTAAGGAAAATGGGCCTTATAGAGGATGATACTTGTAGACTATGCCTGGAGGAATCTGAGACAGCGGCACATATACTGTGTCAATGCCCGGCATTGGCTGGCAGAAGAATGAGGATCTTGGGACATCAATGGGTCGAGACCCAGTCGATGAAACGGATCTCCCATAAACAGATGCTAGCGTTAACACTAGGAATTGAGCCCAGAGAAGAACTGTGGAGAAATCCAGAGAGTCTCTCTGAGTAAGATTTACAGTGGTAGAGAGACGAAAAGAGACCCGACAATGGTGGTCTGATTCGATTATCTCTCGAAATATATATATATATATATATAGTTCGAGTCGAAGTTGCAGTCGCTGTTGCTGTGCCAACTGCCAACCTGTTTCTCAATTAATGCTTTTCATTTTCGCTTCTTTTCGCACTGTTTGGTTTTTCATTTTCGATGTTGAAATAAAATAGAACAAGTTGTATGTGCGGTATTAACGGAATTTTATTTGAAAGGTCCCATGTATGTCATTATGTTTGGAATATAATACTGTTGAAATATCCGCCGCAGATTTGAGAACGGATCCGATTGGTCCAATGTTTTAACGACTGCCGCTTAGATCCGTCTGGTTTTGAGCGATGGCATTGGTTCAGTTGCGTTTAATGGCATCGGTCGATTGCTGCTTACTGGCACACTACTGGAACTTCATGAAATCTCATAAGAAAAAGTTTAACGGGGTAAAATTCACGTCACCTCTGCGGGAGATAACCATACCCACAAATAGACACAAAATGGTAAATTATACCCACGGTCTGGTATCACTTCGGGGTGTATGTCAATTAAATCCGTTTAAGTAACAAGAGAACTTAGTACTTTATTTATTTTGACAAATTATTACTTGCGACAGCAACGATCTGTCATTCTTCTTCAATTTTGGTGTCAGCAGAGTTTTGTAGGAAAGTCCAAGGTTTGGGTTTGGGAAACCGACCCATGCTGAATTTCATGCCGATCGTGTTTCATGTGCTTGTACAAGATTTAACAAAATTGTACGTCCAAGAGAGATACACAAAACAGTTTGCAAGTGAGGTCTGATTTCGTTGGACCTCGTAACTTTGCGAGAGTTTTTTCAACCATCAAAACTGACAAATTTCACAGGACTCATGCCAGGGTTTATTAGTATCGGCATTTCCAGAGATCACACATAACAATCGTACGAACCCAAATTGTAAGTCATTATTCAAAGCCCTGGGGAAAGCAACCAAAAGGCCGAGGTTGCTGCCACTTAATTTAATTGATATTCCCTCCTACAAGAGTTACCAAAATATCCAACTTCATATTTTGAATATTTCTCATTCAGACTTGTGCTGGCTTTGCACTTTTAATTGCAACATACTCCTTTGGAAATTGAATTTTAAGTAACCAACTTATGTCGGCCTGTCTTACATTAAACAAATGATTCTTCATTTGAAAGCATCATCCCCTCATATACACAATCAAGGGTAGTTAGTTATGCACACAATTTTCATATACAATGCATACAATCGATTACAATCAGTAAATAAATTAAAATGACACAACACTAGATGGAGCACAACACACATTACGTACATCTACACACAATGAACTCTCAAATTCACTTGGTAGAACACATAATTCCCACTTTCAATCACATAACGAATTCAAGATTCAGACGTCTTTCCGTTATCACTCTCTGATGGTTCATATTTCACAGAGCCCGAATAAATCATGAAATCCACAGTGGTACTAGTATCTGATGTATATAGCTCGAAAAAGGTACAAGTGCATCTGCAGAATTTGCTTACCAATTGCTCAATATGCATTTAGGAGGGTCCCCCTCAAATATGCATATCAAGTAATTAATTCTTTGCTGATGGCATTCCGTGGCAATTTTTCACGCAAATGACCTACAAAGTCGTATCTGTGGGACATTTCCATTAACTCTATGGTGGAAATTATTAACTGGGACCAGGAAGCAGCGTTAATTGCTCCAGTGACTTTTGTCATCTAACCGCACACGAGATTTAATGAAAATCCTACTCACCAACAGACTTACCATAGGAAGGCGAAAGGACTACACAATAGTTCCTCGACGCACGCAATTCATAACGGCACCGAGCTGAATTCATCCAACCGACCGCCGGTAGTCAGCAATTCCTGCATGCAGCAACAACCCTTCATTTTGCGGTATAAATTGCATTAATAGGGGGTAGCAACTATAGCAACCCGTCTTCTCTGTGCTATTGCTGTCAGTCAAGTTGGCTGTTACGACACGAGCTGCCCGCTCTGACGAATGCCTGCCACCCACCGCATCCTGTGTATGTGTGTGTCCGTCTATGCTAATTGCATACAATTTAAGTAATTCATCTGACAGACATTTCTCTGAATGCAATGTCCACTTGAGTAGCCATAGCTCCCCTCAAAGATGACGGCTACACACAAGATGCACTATGCTTTGTTCGTGCACAGAGCAATCAAGAGGTACGAGCAATAAAAATGCATAAAAGAGAAAAATTTATTAGCAAATTTATTGCAGAAAGACACTTGAACGACCGACAATAAGACAAACAGACGTTATCGGGTCTTGGAGCATGCACTGGCGTTAAATGGCCCCAGCATGGAGGGAGTAGTACGTCGTACTCACGACAAGAAAACGTAACGAGGTCACACTGCGAAAGGAAAATCTGAATCGTTTAATATTCACAGCCGGACCGACGACGGACACACCATCTGTCTGTCAGAGAGCATAGTATAGTCGAGTTTCAACTTTCAAGTAGCTGCGAGAGTCAGCAGATGCAGCAGATATGTGTATGTGTGTTTATTCAATCGCGAGTGCTTGCATTTTGTGCGAGTCAAACAATTAACACGAACGATGTGCTTTGAATCAACTCACCATAAGCAGATATTTCCTTGAATCAATGTTTTAGTTTGTGCAGGAGATGCATCTGTGTGCATAGACTTGGAATTTTTTCTTTTTACTTTTTCATTTCGTAGCGAGAAAGTGGATCGAAATTCAAAACACTCGTATCGACATAAGGAAAGATGTATTTCATGGTAAGAGCTCATGCATGAATCATGTATACGATGTCATTATTATCCTTGATGACGTCAGGGTCAGCAGACACGAATTAATTGAGATGAGCTCTTTTAGTATGTAGAAAACGAATATATCTCCGGAAATTGTTGTGTTAATCTTGATGTGCACACACAGCTTTAAGTCGGTCGCATAGAGCCATCTGAAGTGCAAATACCCCCAGCAAAGACGATAAGTACCGGAAACATGCTGGGATTACCGAGAGCAGAATGTTGGACGACTTTGTTTGAAAATGGTTGTACAACAAGTCGCAATAGTGGTTACGCAAAGTGATAAAATAACATTACTTTGCAAATCGCATTGATATTTGAATTCGGAAATCTCAATCGGATATACGTTAGCTATGTTCTGATGTCCTTATAATTTTGTGTTAATCTGCAGAGTTGTGTTGACATTTACGCCTTAGATTTGTTTTGAGCTTTATCGAAATAGGACTGCAAGGACAACAGTTGCAGTCACTTTGCTTGGAGCTAGATTTCAAGTTAAACCACAAATGCTATCTAACGCATGACACAGAAAGTGTATACCTTTGAAGTAAGTAGCTACTTGATATAACAAATGTGAAGCTTTTAGTCTAAAAAATTTTACTGTCGTTTGTTATATTTTTTACAAACTTTAAGTCTATAGTGTCCTTGCCGGACCTTGATTCAGTATTTTTTTCTTTTTTTTTGACAGTCGATCTATAAAGAGGTATTACAACAGAAAATTATTTACGAACGTCTGACAAACTTCCGAGCCGAGAGTATAACTGCCATGAAGGAGCTTCTCAATTAGCCATTTGGACTCGGCATACAATTGTAGATCCCTTCCATTCGTCCCGAAAATGAAAAACTCGCACAAAACGAATGGTTGTGAGAAGCTAGGCCTAGGGTGCCCACGGACCTGTGGCGTCAACTATTTCCTACATATTTTGTAAGTCATAATATGCAATTTTGTATGAAAAATTTCGCCATTGTGAGTGAGTTCGAAAAATGTATCCTGGACACTAAAAGAGATTATTAGTATCGCCGTTAGAGTGTCACTTGCTATAAGCTAGATTTTCAGTTGGCCGAGGGTCTAGGTAAAGCGACACGCTTGCACCTTAGGACTTCAGTTCGTTGCAGAGCTTTGCAAACGCATTACATCAGTAAAAAAGGTATGGGAATATATTACGGGAATCCAACAGCCAGAAATATTAAAGGCCATGCGAGAGAAACCCACTTTCGCATTTCAATAAACGAAAAAAATCAATCAAACATTTTCTTGTCATATAGCATCAGTCTCACAAAACTCCTTTCGTTTTTTTCTACCTATTCGCAAACGTTTAAGAAGCAGTTCAGACTAAATAGTTTACGATAGTTTTACGAGTTTGGTTTTTGAAAGCCCCACTCGAATGTACCTGTTGAGTTTTTCACACAAAGTAGCCCCTTCCAAACAGCTAAAACTCAATAGAGTGCAGCCGCAAATAATATTTATACCGTAGAAACAACCAAAGAAAATTAAAAACGTCAATGAAAAAGCTGTCGTTGTTTACCATGAACACGAGCCAAAAAGGCCTTTCGCTTTTGGAGTGTAAAGAAACGAAAACGTCAATGAAAAAGCTTTCGTTTTCGAAGTTGCAAAACGGAAACATCTTCATCTTACAGAGTCTCACCGCAGAAGTAAAAGACAGGATGAAAAATCGGAATTGTATTAATTTGGAGTATCTGCCGTGGCTCGCTTGGTTCGCAGCTAATGGTTTACCCGGTACCTATATCATTTTCGGACATCATCCTCTACGATTGTGACCCAACTTATTCTCTTAAAATCTATTTTGGTTATTCAAGCATTATTGCCGGGCTTCTGTTGTCCACTCTTTCATTTTCCAGTCAACTTTTAAAGGTTTTTGTGTTTCTTTTTCTGGACTTCTGCAAATCTGGGATAAATTTTTCCGGTCAAACGTTTGATTCTCAGAAAAAAAGCTGATAAAAAAATCAAACTTCAAAGTACGTACAACAATCCACTATCCACTCTCACAATGAACATCTCACGAAAAATGTATACCAAAAAATGATCAGGTATGAGCCCTAAAAATCGGCTTATGGCAAGGTTATGTGATTTAAAGGTACGACGACAGGTTAGATTTTCTTTTTGTCAGACACGTTTTGCTGAGGTCTTAGGGCTACGTCGCATGAGGTTCAAAATCAGCGAGCTCCTAATTGTCCAGTTACTCCTCGCTAGCTCACTAAACTAACCTAATTGTCCACGCGCCTTCGTTTAAGCTTCATTGTTGTCACATGAACTGCATTGCGTCAGCTCGAAGGAATTAATTTCGTTTCTTTCTTAATTTTGATTGGATTGTGCAGCAAAAATATTGAAAAAAGGTTAAAAAGCAAGGATAGTTTTGGGTTATTATCCGAATAGTTTCAAAATTCGTTCAATCTTCTGGTAGTAGTACCCATACCCATCATAAAGCGGGCCATGGGAAGTCGCAGGGCATAGGTCGTCATGGCGTGAGACCTAAAGAACCTGTGGCGTGACACTTTCCTTAGGAGCGAAGATGGAAATTACTCGCTACTCGCTAGTTTGCTACTTCTCTCATTATTTATTATTTATAATTGAAAACGAGTTGATATGTATTATACAGCGTGTCCGCCGGGAAGGTATACTACTTTGTTTGTTTATAATTTTTGATTAAATGAAAGAGAATGGATCTTATATTGATAAATGTTTTATTTAATGTCGGCAATTATGTATGGAATACAATATCAGGTAAAAGTCCGTCTCACAAATGCGAGCCCTTTTGAGCACATTTTTCATTACATTCTCACACATTTCACGCGGTATTTCATTAATTTCCTCATGAATATTTTGTTTGAGTTGCTCAAGCGTTTCTGGTTTGTTTGCATAAACCTTGCTTTTCAGATATCCCCACAAAAAGAAGTCCGGAGCAGTCAAATCAGGCGACCGTGGAGGCCAATCAACATCACCATTTCTTGAAATAACTTGCTGTGGAAAGAGGTCTCGCAGTAATTCCATTGTAATCCTGGCTGTATGCGATGTGGCACCGTCTTGTTGATACCACATGTTAATCAAGCCCAAAGCATGAAGTTGTGGCGTTAAGAAGTTTTCAATCATATCACGATATCGCTCCCCATTCACAGTTTCTGTTAGGCCGTTTTCATTTTCAAAGAAGTAAGGTCCATTGATTCCTTCTGACCAAATTGCACACCAGACTGTAACTTTTAATGGATGCAGAGGATGCTTGAGCCTATCACCTACAGACCCTCTTTCTTCGAAATCATTCACTACACGATAAATAGTGCGTTTTGTTGGCACGTTGTTTCTCCCAAAAATTTCACGTAACTTTGTCATCGTCACAGTAATCGATGATTGATTTTGATAAAATGTTTTAACGATTAAAACACGTTGGTTTATTGAATATTTTTCCATAATAAATTTGCCACGTGTCTACTTCACGACTGCCAAATATGAACTGTCAAGACTAATGTTTACCAAAATGGCGGCAAAACAAAGTAGTATACCTTCCCGACGGACACCCTGTGCTTGGCTGGTTTTGTGCGATTACTTATGCGATCTTTCGATATTTAGAGTCGACTTTAGATTAAGGTCGAAAATTAAATAAAATTGTTTTTAACCTTTTCGCTAAAGTGCTGTTTAAGCTAGGCCCCATCTTTGTTGAACAATTACGCTTGGTTCTTGACTTAAAGTGACTTGAATCTTACTTTTGTTTAGTTTTTCGCTCGGTATTTTATTTATTTTGAGTGATTAACACAGAATTTAATTAAGTACGAACATTTTTCAATGTGTGGCGAAATCTTGGTAAATCCTTTCCAACTTCGCAATACTAAGCGTAGCCGAGTGAGCTAAAAATACCTGTTCCATGAATAGTCTTGCATATTTCTACCAACAACCTTATAAGGACTCCATACCAGATCCAAGTAATTTTTACCAAAAATCCCTCTAAATTTTTACTAAAATACTCGATTAAATTTGTTCCTTTTCGATTTTTGATTACTTGTGCAATGCTGCCGCCAGAACATCAGAAAGATTTGCGACCCCTGTCTCCAGCATAGTTACAACTTATCGAGTGCTTCCCGCCTTAAAATACTAAAAACTTCGTAAAAGGTTTTATCGAACCGTGACCGCTCTTTTGGTATTTTTTGTAGAGAGAATTTCATTCGACCAGACCTAAAAAATATCCTCGCGAGGTTTTAGTTTTACAAAAGCTCTGAAAATCTTGAAGTTTGGCCCGCAAATTTTAAAACTAACAAATAATCGTGGGAAATAGTTTCCTATTGAACTAAAGAGATCTTTCTTTTAATTCATGAAAACGTTTTTTTGCGAGCTTAAGAGCCTAAAAATATATTTAGCTGACACTTGATATTTGATATTTGGTATACGTGTTGTTTCTGCCTGTGCAGGAATAGAAATCTATTCCGACCTTGATTATTTAGACACTAGGACGTGGGTGACGTGAGAAACACATTAAACTACTCCAACCAATGAAGACATGACCCTGTCAGACATGCACATGAGCGGGGACATTTGTCTCCTGGGAACGCAGCATAACAGAAATGGTATTAAAGTAAATCATCCGCAATAAAACATGCAGGAGATTCACATCAGAAAAAAAAAAAAAACAATAAAACAAATGTAGGGCGTATATGTGTTTACAAAACCCAAATTATAAATCAATACTGTTATGACGTGTGTGTTTTATAATTCACATTCCACACGATAACAAAAACAAAATATATTTATATTTGTATTTATGTTGATGTATGTTAAAGCAATCTGACATTTGATTTGTGTATCATCCGCAGATGTGGTTACGGGGCCGTTCATTTTATTTATCTGCAAGCAAAATGTCAGAGTTCGTTGCTACTGCAAAAGGTGAAATCCTCAGGGCATTTGAAACTTTCTAAAAACTTTTCGAGACGAATTATTTTATCTGAAAGGCGCACATTTGCCATTGGCTAAGGGTAACTTTTTGCGGTTTGCCTATTTAAAAAAAATGCGTCGAGCTTTTATTTCGAATAAAGGACTCAATTTGACAAAAAAATCATTTAAGTCAATTGAAAGGTTTGAAGAAAAATGTTGAGGGGTGGCGCTTTGCCAATTGCCAGCGAATGCAAGTGTGGGTTCGCTTCCAGGCGGTGAAAAAATAATTTTGTCCTTCGAAGAGAAATGTACAGAATTGACTGCTCCATTTTTCTGTTCAAAAAATCACTTAAAGGGGACTTTGAGTAAATTGGAAGTGCAGTCCGAAAAAGCTATGATTACAACCGAAGTTTTTGCTAACAATATTGTTGTTGTCCTAAAAACAATAAATTTAGTGGAAGCTAGACGAAATTTCCTCACAGAAATTATCAGCGGCTGGTAGCCACTTTAAGCGAAAGCCGTTTTTGCTCTTAGTTGTCGCCCTTTAAAAAAAATTGTTCCTCAAGTAGGTAAGCATTTCATTTAACTATTACAATAGAATGAAAAATTCCTTGCGCGTAATGGTGACGCAATGTATGTCCGTCTAAGGGAGTTTTCACTGTATTCTGGTAACTGAAGCATTAATTTGGACGGACAACTCTCTTGCGCTGAAATTGATAACGACACAACATTTTTTCGCTAAAGGTATCCCAGGCCTTGCTTCTTTTTCGTGTGTGAGTTTAAATTGTTTGAGACGATAGATGGGTCCTCGAGACATCTGCGAGAGGTGGCGCAGTGGAAAAAACCATAGGTAAGGTGGAATTTGCAATTCACTAAGAAACTTAATAAATAAATAGTTGGCGCAACAGGTCTGTAGGGACCCTAGGCCTAGCTTCCACCATTTGTTTGTGTGAATTTTTCATTTTTGGGACGAATGGAAGGAATCTACCGGATTCAAACGGCTAATTGAGAAGCTCCTTCATGACAGTTATACTCTCAGATTTTTCTCAGACGTTCGCGAGAGGTGGCGCAGCGGAAAAAACCATTGGTAAGGTGGAATTTGGGTTTTTTCGGGATTCGAACCTGGGACCCCTCGCGTAGTACCTAGTCCAACACACTAACCACTAAGCCACTGCGCCTGACAGCACTGAGAAACTGTGCTGTAAAAAATTAGAGAGAACATTTAAGTCAAAAAAAACTGTAAATCGTTTAAATGTGCAAAATTGTTTGCCCGTCCAAGAGAATTCAATTTAATAAGTCGTAAGAAATATTTCTTGGCTTAGTCATTTAGAGTGTTGGACTCGCTGAGTGGTTTCAGGTTTCACTCCCAAAAATAGGTACTACAAATTAGATGTGCCTTCCCTAAATATCAAAACAATTTCTTTTAAGACTAGCCATCGAACAGTAGACAGACGGTTCTTTGATGACCTCTCCGACATCTCAGGCGTCAATTTTAGTAACAGCATTGACTTCCTCAAAAGTTGGGTTTGAGATCCAATTCCATTTGTTTATCGTGATAAAAAGATCAAAATGGCCCGTGGCGGCCATGCTGTTTTGGAGGCGTCTGTCTAATCTGATGTTACACGAGTGAGCAGCACGTCCTTGTTATAAAACTTTACTATCAAAATAACTGTTCGTTAGTGGAAACGTTGCTCCCATTTTACGGCAGACGCGTTGACCTTTCAAAGTCAAAGACATGTGGTTCCTGCAGAACGGGGATTCGTGCCACACGGCAGACGCCATCGCTCAAATTCTGCGGGATATATGCGGCAGAGTCGTGAGAAGCTGCGGCGGACATTTAATCGATGTTACATTGAATACGTGTAATAATGTGCAATCAAATCTCATCGAGGTTTCCAAGGACTTTCTTCCAAATTACCAGCTTTTTTCCCCTTTTCAATTTTAAATCCGACTCCAAATGAAGCCAATTCGAATTGTATTCCAAATGCGGAAACCCCTCATTGAGCTGCGGCGCATATTTCTGACGATCAAACGCCGACTCAAAATGTTCTCATTCCCACTCGCACACTTGCTAAGGCGAATTTAATCTAAAAATTAACTAAGACCGAAACATCGCTGCCTAGATTACCCCAGAGAAATTTCACAAGCAGACCCATGCGAGTGCATATTGGCAGATCAACGTCAGCCTACCATATGATGCCAATCAGGCCGTGTATTCCCAAGTCCATTTATATTTAGCGGTAAACATCATTCCCAATTGATTGCGAAGAAGGACACCGACCACCGACGACTGTTGCGATGCAGCTGCGCTCTGCATGTGCACATAGCACATACATATAGCATCAAGTGGTCCCGCACAATGAATGCAAACAAATCAATCAGAGCAAACACTCACAATGGATACATATAAACATTATATTTATAATGGGAATAGGAAAATGAAAAACAAAAGTAAAACACAACCAAAGGCACGAACCACACAAGAAGAAATCATTGAAACAATTTTTGTGTTGACATTTATTCCCAATGTCCTCGGAGCAAAACAAACTAGCAACCATCCATCCGGCCACTCGGAACTCGTATCTGCTTCCATTATTTCCGTCGTCCAGTGCGACGACCGACGACCGACGACCGACGACTATCACTTTACACGTACAACTGGTCGCCGCCTTGTTGATCCCTATTTCTCAATCGTTTGTTCGTTCTGCTTCTCGGTCGTCTCGTCTGTGTCTGTCTGTCTGAGACTTCGATATTCCCCGATATTCTCTTTGGCAATTTTTAATTAAAAGTTATTCTCTACCGAAGAACAACTGAACGGGGGAAGAGGGTAGAAGTAGCACAGCAGGATTTATGTGGATGGGGAGTTTCCACAGCAGATCATTATTTCCTTAATGTCTTGCTTCCACCCCATCTGGTCGGGACACGAGCAAAACGTAGGTATCTGCAAATTGGGAACGATGCCAGAGGTCATGCCACGAAGAATAATCGAAAACGATTAATCCGAAACGACGCGAAGAGCAAGAGCGATCTTTAAAATTTTCGAAAGATAACACCCAAGGAAGTGAGTTATCATTGGGCGCAAGTAATTAAGACGTGAACTTTGAGCACATGCCACTCATTTCGGGGGACTTGTTATCTGGCTATTAACCTCTTATCAGTCGCTCAGACGTGTTAAGCTTCTGTTGCCGTCCTTCTTTTCTCCTTCCTCCGTTTGGTTTCATTTTCGTTCGATTATCTTGCGTTATGTTTTTGCAGCAATTTTTTGTTTGCGTCACACGAGAACAGAAAGAAAACCGTGTGTGCTGTCATGAATTGACAGTCAGATTAGGGAATGTAAACGAGCGAGCAAACAGGTGGGAAATGTCAGGTTAATTATGGCTCCGATAAGGGGTTTATGGAAAATGCAGAGTTTTGTTTGGTTCGGTCTTTGTCGTCGTCTATTTGTGGTAGGGCTTGATTAACTTGCTGTCCTGTGCAGTGGTGGTAACTGCGGCATTGCAGCAGTCCCATGTCATGTGAAATCACAGGGCTAGCATGTCCTGTTCAGCTCACGTACTTTGGTGGTTTTGTTCCTCGTGGATTAGTTCTTTTTTGTCCAGCAACATGCAGCTGAAAGATGTGTCATTCGTAATGCGTGACTGGGGGCATCTAGACTAAGATCTATTTTAACTGGAACACATACGAGTATAGCAGCGGACTATGTGGATGAGTTGCTTCATTTATCAGTGTGACATAATAGGGTCAGTGACTGCAACCATGGTTTTGTTGAGGCTTCCAAGCATGAGCGGACTACGAGTGGCTGGAACAGGACTGGAAACTGGAATTCCTTTTCATACCACGGGAATAAATTGTGAATCAAGTTTCGTGATGCTGTTCGAATATAGCTTTTGGCGAGGTGATTTCCTAAAACTAAAGGGGACAACTGGTTTAAGTAAATTATTTAAAAATTGCCAAACTATCCAAATCTACTCGGTTATAATTTGACAGCCCACTTCGCTCGAAGTAAGCGTGTTCTTGATTTTGAACAAATTTAATGACGAACCTTTAGAGGGAAATATTTAACCGACTGCATTTTTAACCATTTTTGTTTAAACGAGCTGGAATTGGACTCTGTAAAGTGCGTAGTGGCTCAGTGGTTTCTGTGTTGGAATATTGAGCGAAGGGTTTCAGGTTTATTGCCCGGGAAACACACATAATAACGTCCTAAGGGTTCTTTCACTGCCCAAACTCTTGTGGACGTCTGACAAACATCCAAGAGTACAAATCTCCAAGAAAAAACTTCTCAGAAGTTAGCGTTTGGACTGCTGGTCTTCTTCTGTATTCCTCAAAAATTAAATTTCATTTAATGCGAGTGATTGTGAGGAGCTTCGGAGCTAGGTCCCTAGACAGACCACTTGCTTTCACTATTTTTTGTTTTTTTTTTACTTTTTTTAACTTTACTGGGTTTGCGTAGGATGAAAAGTATTTTATGAGGACGTGTTTTTTTTTTTGCTTAATCTGAGCTCAAGTTATTTCGGAGGAAAAGATGGTGTCCACGACTGTGTAGAATGAACAACATTGACCCATATTCCTTCCATAGAGGTCAAGCCCAATCAGTATGCTTCTAGACGACGTGCTAGGGAGGATGGGGATAATACAAACCCAATCCATCAGGAATTGACCTCGTTTGATATACATAGACGGTTCTAAAGGGTGATTTTTTAGCTGGTTTGGTTTTGGCAACACTGGTTTTGACAGCTGACGTGTGTTTAGTACCTTGTGTCACTGTCAAACAGCTTCAGTTTGGTTTGCAATTTAACCATGGATCGTCTTACAAATGAACAACGCTTGCAAATTATTGAATTTTACTATCAAAATTCGTGCTCGGTTCGAAATGTTCATCGCGCGCTGCTTCCATTTTATGATCGGCATTCTCGACCTTCTGAGCAGTCTATTCGGAAAATTGTGACCTAATTTCGCACCAAATTTACTTTGTTGGACATTAAACCACCAACACGTTTACGTACTGTGCGTAGTGAAGAAAATATTGCGGCCGTATCAGCTAGTGTGACAGAAGACCGCGAAATGTCGATTCGGCGCCGTTCCCAGCAGTTAGGCCTTTGTTACAGCACTACGTGGAAAATTTTGCGGAAGGATTTGGGCGTAAAGCCTTTTAAGATACAGCTGGTGCAAGAGCCAGCCGACCTACCACAACGCCGAATTTTTGGTGAATGGGCTCTTGGAAAGCTGGCCGAGGATCCGCTTTTTTATCGAAAAATTGTGTTCAGCGATGAGGCTCATTTTTGGTTGAATGGGTACGTAAATAAGCGAAATTGCCGCATTTGGAGTGAAGATCAGCCAGAAGCATTGCAACAGCTACCAATGCATCCCGAAAAAGCCACTGTTTGGTGCGGTTTATGGGCCGGCGGCATTATTGGGCCATATTTCTTCAAAGATGATGCGAATCGCAGCGTTACTGTCAATGGTGAACGCTACCGAGCGATGATAACAAACTTTTTTTTGCCCGAAATGGAAGTTCTTGACTTGCATGATATGTGGTTTCAACAAGACGGTGCCACATGCCACACAGCACGCGAAACAATGGCGCAATTGCGAGGCGAGTTTGGTGAACAGTTAATTTCACGTTTCGGGCCGGTCAATTGGCCGCCTAGATCGTGCGATTTGACACCATTAGATTATTTTTTGTGGGGGTATGCCAAGGCTAATGTGTATAGGGACAAGCCCGCTTCGATTGACGCACTGGAAGCCAACATCCATGCATTCATTCGTGAGATACCGGACGATATGTGTGAAAGAGTATGCCAAAATTGGACTCAGCGGATGGGCTACCTGAGACGCAGCCGCGGTCAACATTTGCATGAAATTATCTTGAAACATTAAATTGCAAGGTTCAAACTATCGATTCAAATAAATATTTCATTCATTTTTTCGAATTTTTTGTGTTTTTTTTTTAAAAAAAAGTTCTAAACCTCTTAAAAAATCACCCTTTACAATGGAGTCAGGGACTGGATCAGGCATTTATTAGTAGTTGGCTCAAGTGAAAAATCATCCATATTCCAGACGGAAGTCCTTGCAATCAACTAGATTAAATCTAAGTTCTTAGACACGTGGAGCAAACATTTTTACCTTCCCAGGTAGCCAAGCAGTTTTCAAAGCTTTTGACTCATCCGTTATAAAATCGAAGCGCAGGACCTGGACCGTTTTGTGGAGTCAGCAAAACACATTTATGGAACTATATCAAGAGCTTATTTGCACCAGACAATTCTTCCCCAAATTATTCCTCAGAAAATCATACTCCCTCAATAATCTGGACAAAAACAACCTGAGAATAATTACTGGCCTAACCAGACTCTACATGCAGACTCCGTCTTGAGAGTAACGAATCCCATGGAATTTCCGGCTCTCTTTCATCTCAGAAAGAGATCCCAGAGAAGATCCTTGTCTTCCTGACTGCCTTAGGACCTTCGGAGTGAAAATTTGGTGCTGGGACCTCAGAATATAGAATAGGCTCCTTTAAGAAAGGTCGAGAGATAATTTTTGGGCAGTTCTTCCAACTGTTTTGTACCCGCCCGCCTTAATGTTGTCTTTTTTACCAGTGCTTCAAGCCGGCGGAGTTGTATGAGATGAATGAACTAGCAGTGGAGCAGGTGTAGCTGGATCGTAAAATAAGTTTTGGCGTCATTTGCTCCAACGCTTTCTCGACACGGGTAAAATTGGCTTCTTTGCACTTTTATCCCACTTAGCTAAAAGTGTGCGGCACTCTTCGAGTTCTTCACACTATGAACTCGATTTCCTGAGATTTCCCAAGTAAATAGGAAAAAATGTCCGTCTGCAGTCTGCACTTCATATATAGGTACACTCAAAATTTCCACCTTCCGCCACTACATTTATTATTATTCCAGACGATGTACAAAAAAAAACCTTCTCCCAATCATCTCCTACAACTTTGCCTAGTCCCCCATTAAATCAACTCATGTTTCCGGAATTTAATAAAAATCCCATTCACTTTAAACGGCTGGACTTCAGCTTTATTTGCAAACAACTATACCTACTCTTTCTCTCTCTCAATTATATGGCATTTTTTGGTTCACCTTTAGTTACACATTCGGTCTCATCTCTGCAGCGCACCAGGACCCAGAAGCCACCCTATTCCTGAGTTTCCAAATGTATATGAGCGTACGCGTATTGAATTGGGTCAAACATCGGTTTGTTTGTTTTTCCTGTTTTTTTTATTTTTTTTGTTCACATCAATGGTGTTAGCTCACAGGCCATCGCCTGACCCGCAAAATAAAAGGAAACGTCACCGCAATAATTGATTTGTTAGTCCATTTCATGGATTCGGTGAGTTTTAACCCCAAATGCAAATACACACACGCACACAGAATAAATATTTTCAGTGGGATTGTACGATTTCCGTACATTTCTGCCGACAGAGCCAGCGCCAGCCTGTGTTGCGCAATAAAACTCAATGGCTTTCCCATCGGATTTACTTTCTGAACACCGTATACCGCCTTCGACGTTCGAACAACGAAGCCAACCAAAACTGCGTCGAGAGTCCGACGATGCCTCCAAGTCACGCATTTTTGGCATTTGATTACCGCACGTGAAATTGCTGTTTCCCGCATATAATATATTTGGAATCGATAAAACGGTAGGGTCAGTCGGCTGATTCCGCATGCGAGATCACACCTCCTTTAAGGCTCTTGATTACAACTTCAGTTAGTCCTCGCATTAAATCAATTGGCACAGAGCCCCGCACCGAAATCAAAATTGTTATGGTCACCTCGATGCGGACGTCGCGTCGCTCGGTCGTCTTTTACGGATGGATTTACTTACATGTGTGTGTTTCAATGTTTCATGCATAAAATAAAGGATTAACAGGAATTTATCGGCGTTTTTATTGCGGTAATTTGAGATTTCGTATGTGCTCCCCGTTGTACAGAAACATGGCTCTCGAACCGCGATGAAAGATGACTGGATCTTGTTGAATTTGAAGAGCAAGACTTTCAGTTTTATCTGTCGTAAACGTAAGGTAAATAAACCGTTTTATGTTTTACGATTTGCCAACGCGACGGAAATAACCATCTTAAATGGCGCGCACCTCATTTAGGTAGCATGTGAGTGTTGGTCTGAGGACCACCGGGAGGCGATTTACTTTCGAAATTTATCGAGGGCTTTTGGAATCTCTTTTATATATATATATAGCTAATCCTGGTGTTACATTTGTGGCACATAAAATGTCGTTAAACTCGAATTTGGGCGAGCAACGTTTAATTGTTAACGGCATACACAGAAGGTCTGCTAGTTATTTAAAATTGCTCACATGCGTCCTTTGTTTTTTTTTTCTTGTTTCTTTAAATGTTTGTCATCGACTACATCTGTTTTTATGTTGAATTGCATTCGCAGAGGGTACTATACCCCTCTCGGGCACACTCACGGAAAGCTGTGAGAAACTCATCTTTATGAATAATGTGGACGACATTCATTCTGAATGATGTACTGCAAGCGATAAGGCGATGACTTTCTGTCGACACAGCATGCATGACAGGGATGATTAAGAATTTAAACCACTCTGTGGAGGAGTGGTCCGCGCACAGGCTACAAGTATATGTGAAAGTACACATATAGCGCAGAATGATAATATACTTGACGTTGTTAACGCTTTAAGGACGTCTTACGCGATGCAGCTATCGTATGGTTTAGGAACAACCTTACCAGCAGACGAATGACATTTTTTTATTAAATTTTTATTTATTAATCTTTGTAACATCTTACTTAACGTTGTTCCTTTTTCATTTTCTTTCTAGGTAGCTTTGACAACGCAAATGGCTTATATAATCACCTAGTAAGTACACTCACTTCTTTATTATCGTGACTGGTGTTGACAGGCAAATAATCTGCTGTCCTTAGGTCCATCAACCTTTCATTTATTTAGTGGGTTCATTTTAGCAGTTTGTCTTGCTGGGTTGATGGGTATTTTTCTCACGAACAACGTATCCATTCGTTTAGGTTCCTGATGGGAGTCTACTTTTGTAAAGTGTGCTAAATGATTTTGTTTACCGACTTCAATTTTAATACATATTTTTTTTTTAAATGATAACCTACAGCCCGCTAAAAAACATAATGTCTACATCTCTTTGACCAATCGCGACACAAGAACGCCACTAGCGCATGTTCGAAAAATCCCCAATTACCGACACCTGCTAGCCGACATCAAACGGTGTGATAATTATGTGAAACAAAATGAGTTGATTGCGAATTTAAAAACCTACAAGTTGCTCTAGGTTAGGCTCTAGGTTTTTCGGAGAAATCCACACGGATCGGTTGAGTAGATTTCCTAGACAAATCCACATACAACAAATTTTTTTTTATCACGCATAGATGTTAAGGGCATGCAGCTAGCAAAACTATTTGGATCGAAGAACCGTCTGTGCTATATAAAACGAAGCCTGCTCTGAAATATTTGTTCATCAAAATTCCAAGCACTTTGTCTTTTTTGCTATACATCCGCTCCTAGGCCTTGGATTCTTGCGTGAATTTCTATACAGTATTGCAGCATCTGATAAAAATCCAATAGTAAAACTATCCTAAAAAAAGCTCCTGCGTTTTGAGTAAAGCGATCCTAAAAAAAGCTTCTGTGTTTCTTTTAGGATAGTTTTACTCTATCCTTCTTCTTCTGCGTTTTTTTAGGATAGTTTTACTCTTGGATTTTTATCAGATTTTGAACAGTGGAAACAAGTTTAAGTTGTGATTTGAGGTTTTCCGAGGGTTTAACTTGACCCTTCGTTCACTTGTCCAGCAGAAAATCAGTCCTCTTAGCCCATCATTTGGCATTTAGTTTAAATAAATTCGATTCGGGTATTTTAAAATTATCTCTTAACGTTGCGATTGTACAGAAAGGAGGGAAGTGACTCTCTGAGCCCCCTTATACTCGGCGTCAGTATTCTCTACTCATACTATTTTTATTTTTTTGACCACATGATGGATCGAAAACGAAATTTTGCGAGCAGTAGAATTAAATTTATAAAATGTGCGACGTGATTTGTATGAGTTCGTTAAGTACAGATTTCAATCTTCCGAGCACCAGTTTTTTATTTATTTTTTGTTCTTTATTAAAGCACGAACTGTCTGACAGAGATCGTTTTGAAAACTTGAGGAAAACTAAATCAAAGATGTTTTTGACAGTCAAAGTAGTTAATCACGACTTTTTGGATCAGTAGTAGACTTTCTATTTGCTCCTACCTAGGGGGCACTCACTGTTCTTTCAGATATGAGACAATTTGGCCCATTAAAAACTTAGCTCTCGGTGAAAAGTACTTGCACAATAGGCATTGCAAAATTAAGTACAGTTTCACAATTTTCTGGGATTGGGGAAGTCAAACAAGTCAAGGTGTATACCTTCTATTGATAAAAAATTAAAAAAAAACTAACCCTTTTAACTGTCTTTGTCCACGACGTTTTTTTTTGTTATTTGAGTGAATATTTTTGAACTAACCAGAACATTTTCAAATAAATACGACTCATGGATTTCTGTTAAAAAATAATGAAAACGGTAAAAGGGTGATCGATCTTGCAACCAAAAAGCTGAGAGGCCTGACTTACAGTCGGCTTAGCTCAGCAGAAACACCACAGTAATTTGTTTAACTTAAGCGGTATTTTCTCTTAAGCGAACTCGGATAGTTAAAAAAAATGTCCATGACAAATTGAGTGCTTCAGTTAAACTATATTTTTGTTTGTACATGTATCAACTTTAGGATAGGTTAATATAAATAAATAAATAGTTAGCTCCTAGCTCCTCACAACTATTCGTTTCGTGTGAGTTCCTATTTTTGGGACGACTGGGAAAGACCTGCAAATTTTATGCAAAGTTCGAACGGCTAAATTGAGAAGCTTTTTCATGGCAGGTTATACTCTCGGATGTTTGCAGACTTTTGCGGGAGGTGTCACAGTTGGAGAAGCCTTAAGACGACATTTTGTGGAACCTGCGACTCCTCGCCGATGCAACTTCTTGGCGTTTATATTCTTCTTCTTCGTGGACAGTGGTTCTCCGGCTGCAATGTGTGCATCCCTATAGTTAGTTTAAGATGCTGTAACAGCTAAAGAGGTACAAGCAGGTATTAACTGGGCTGTAAGAAACTATGGTGGTTTTCTCGATCTATAAAGTGATTGTACAAGCTTAGTGTAAGAGTTTTAACAAAGCTTCTAAGAGGCTACGATATCCACCAAGGCAGGCTCTTTCTACATGAGTAGTTTAAGACTTTTGCTATGCCATGTCAGCTTCCTATTTGGGCTTAAAACCCTTCTGATGAGGCTCTTAAAGCCCTGTATATGAATTCCACCAAACCTTCTAAGAGGCTCTGACAGATTCCATCTAATGTATAAGTACTCTTTAGCTCTTTGAAACGTTTCAACAGCTCTAATACGGGTCCGATAGGTAACTTGAATGTCCTAATTAAATTTGTTTGCTGGTTTCCGTAGATGCTCTTCAGTGCTTTGTAGCCAAACTACTGATGGCATCGTGGTTAACTACATCAGCCATGTAGTTAATAGGGCTATCGTAGCTCTATAATTTTCTGAGTGGTAGGCCAGACAACCGCTGGTAGGATTATATTACAATACAGTTACAAATAGTGCAATTAAAGATGCACGAATGTAGTTGTATTTCCACACGCTCCCTTCTTTCCACTTCCCCGGCGCCCTTTGCAACCTTCATAGCTTACTTATTCCTAGCCTCAGTCTCACTCGGTTTTGTCGGCATAATGCCTTCATCGTTTAGATAGTTCCTATTTAAGAATTGAAGTCAGTAGATTTTAGAGCCTTTAGTGCAGCCTGGGCTCATTCCGTAATTTTTAAGACGATTATCGTCGAAACGATAGAGCTCCAAAAGTAGCAACTAAGTGCCAAAATTACGAGTTTGAGACCCTAATTCAGTTCATTTTCCACAAATGTAATGAAAGCTGTCGATAGTGTAACAAATTCGGGCAGAATATATCTTCTTATGGTCATCAAAGTTTCAAAAACGATATCATCAAGACCATTATTGTTATACGGAATCTGCCCCCTGGCTATCGGTTGGCAATAGATCCCTTCCAGTGATAGACATTTCATTTGCATTAGCTGTGCCGACTGCCCCAAAAGCAGCCACAGCTTTTGACCGGCTTGTACGTATCCAGTAGTTGTTTATAGACACTTTTAAGCTTCGATCGAATATTTGCATAGGTATATGCCAGAACCCGTGAAGTACGATCTATTTGGGCCGTCTGTTTCCTGTGGTCTGAGACGTTTTTCCATGTGTTTTTTCACGCTTTCTTTTTTCGCCACGTTTTTCAATGTGTTTTTTGACGTGTTTGTGGTGCGTTTATTGAAGCGTTGTTGAGGCACTTTTCGAGGCGTTTTGCGATGATTTTTTTCGACCCATTTTTCAATGTGTTTTTGACGCGTTTATGGTGCGTTTATCGAGGCGTTTTTGACTCACTTTTCGACGCGTTTTTTTATGTCTTTTTCGGCGCTGTTTTGATGCGTTTTCTGCCACATTCTAGACGTCCTAAAAACATAATTTCCGGCTGTAACAGGTAAGGTAACAGCCCTTTAGAAGAGCAATGCTCCCCATTTATAAAAATCTGAAACCCCCCATCTGATCAGCAGTTACTTCCCTACTCCAACGTGCTAACACAGCAAAAAGTTCGTTACCATGCTTCTTCAAAATAATTCCACCCCTAACTTAAATTTGTTGTTAGTTTTCTGATAATAAGGACAGGTTTCTCGAAGCAATGCTATTAATAATTTCACAATCAATAAACGTTACCAATTCTACAAGTTCCGTTCTATATCTCGCCAAGGGTCAACGGCCAACGCAGACTCTATACAATTTGAAATCGGAATCTTCTTATTTGCCTACTCAAACGAAAAGCAAATACAAATCGCCCCGAAGCAATTAAATTTTATCGATAACCCAAGCAACAACGCAGCTTATTTCTTTTTTCCTTCCGCCTCCCTCCCTGACATACAAAGTTGGCCTTGATGGGAGCAGCACACAATTACAGTAGAACAGTGTCTTGTAGCAATTTACACTCCATCGGTTTCTGACGCTTCGTGTACACCATGCGAGAGCGTAGCGCGCGCACACACCACAACTATACGAGCACAATGACGCATCACATGGTAAAATTAATTCTAAAACAGAACAGAAAAAGAAAACAAAACAAAAAACGAAATTCTCCAACAGGAGATGAAAAATGTGAAATTCTACACCGACGACGAGGATGAAAATCGTTATCTGGGTTCTAGTTTCGATTCGTTTTGTGGTTGTTTGTGTTATCACTCCGTTGCCATGAGCTATCGTTTTGCGTTGCTTAAGAACTGCAAACATGAAATTGATAACCGAAGGAATACAATCACAGACAATCGGGGCGCACAATGCTATCGAGAGCGCACAAACGACAATTCCATCTCGGAAAAGCGAACAAAAACCAATTGGGGGTGGCAAATATACGAGCATACGCCTGCGACAAACATATGTCAAAACACTTTGTGTCAACGATGCCCCTATGGAATATGACGAAGTGTATATTATGCGTGTGTCATGTGCCGGTTCCTATAGATGTGTACAGGAATACCAGGAACAAGTGAATAGCTAATGAGACAGAGCTGCGGCAGTGATATCGATTTGAGTTACTACGATGGGGATGCCTATTGTGTGCTACAGCTAGAGGAAGAGGATGTGCCTCGCAGGCTCATAAGATGACTAGATGGATAGAGTTGATGACAAAAATGTGATTTTTCTTCTGAACATTTTGATGAAAGGAGTAATAGTGATACAGACACCCACTGTACACTGCGGACAAGGAATATTCGATCGTTCAGCTTTTGCTGTTGGCGTTCTTTTGACCGGATTCCGAGAGGTACATGAGCCCATGGCTAAAACAGAAATAAACAGAATTATTGATAATGGGCAGTGGTTCGGTGTTACATATTCAGTTACTGGCAATAATTGGGTGAGGCAGCTTTACACTCGGTAGGTGATTTTGAATATGAAACCACCTGCCGTAGGGGGTTTGCACTGTGTTGGCATTTTAGTTGAGAAATTCACGGCAGCAATTATGTGCGCGCATATCTATTGGAATTAATTTCGATAGATTTGGACATAGTGGGCATGTTTGCGGTTGGGATGGATAAATAATTCGTCCTGTCCGTCCGCAATTGCAATTGATTGAAATGACTCATTAGGAGAAATGTGGCTGCGATAGTAGGAAGAAGGAGCAGGCAACATGTGCTGGAACGAAATAAAGTCCAATACTGGTAACTCCTGGATAAGGAATGAAATAGCGAACCTAATTTTGCATGCGGTAAGGCACTTATAAGGCGGCAGAATATTACCTCTGCAGAGTTCTTCTTTTGTTTGTCACATTTTTCTCATGTTGTACAGCACAGCATTGTGCCCCCTAAGCACTCCTGTGAGTTTGAAAAGGGATCTTCTGCCTCTTCTCTCTCGTTGGAAGACAACGAAAGCTTTTTTTGATGGTATACAACTTTCCATTAAGTAAATCCTGGCCTTGTGAAATTCTTTCATCCTCCTAATTTGAGCCCACAAGACGGATTACTCAAAGATCAGCTTGTTCTAAAACTGATGTCGAATATTTGGATTTGAGGTAATCGGTTGGGGCACAAACGGAGAATGGACATCAATCCTCCTGAGAGAATCTTTAACTATTCTACAGAGTAACAGAGCTTTAGAGGAGGATTTGATCTACGGTAGAGGGACCAGTGAAAAGAAGACCTCTATCAACATGTAGTTCGCAGCAGCGGGTAGCTACCAGCTAGCAATGGATCGAGCTAGCTTTAGGGAGTTCAAAGGCATTTTAGCCGAATGCCAGGTCCGTCCGGACTCTTGCACTAGCATGGATCAAAAGTAAAAGTGATAAGGCTGTCGAAAAAGAAAGAGAAGCCTTCTGGTGGTGGTATTGCATCTACCGCTGTTGTCACTTTCAAGGCCTCCGGTTGAAAGACACTTCCAAGTTCTGGATGACGAACAGATTTTTGATATGAAGATGTCGGACTGTATTAGGTTAGAGGGGCAGTTTGCATTAGGTATATGCAATTTCACCCAAAAGCCATTGAGGCCCATTGTGACTACCCTAATATAGTAAAGGGTGATTTTTTAGCTGGTTTGGTTTTGGCAACACTGGTTTTGACAGCTGACGTGTGTTTAGTACCTTGTGTCACTGTCAAACAGCTTCAGTTTGGTTTGCAATTTAACCATGGATCGTCTTACAAATGAACAACGCTTGCAAATTATTGAATTTTACTATCAAAATTCGTGCTCGGTTCGAAATGTTCTTTTTCGCTTTTTTATCGAAAAATTGTGTTCAGCGATGAGGCTCATTTTTGGTTGAATGGGTACGTAAATAAGCAAAATTGCCGCATTCGGAGTGAAGATCAGCCAGAAGCATTGCAACAGCTACCAATGCATCCCGAAAAAGCCACTGTTTGGTGCGGTTTATGGGCCGGCGGCATTATTGGGCCATATTTCTTCAAAGATGATGCGAATCGCAGCGTTACTGTCAATGGTGAACGCTACCGAGCGATGATAACAAACTTTTTTTTACCCGAAATGGAAGTTCTTGACTTGCATGATATGTGGTTTCAACAAGACGGTGCCACATGCCACACAGCACGCGAAACAATGGCGCAATTGCGAGGCGAGTTTGGTGAACAGTTAATTTCACGTTTCGGGCCGGTCAATTGGCCGCCTAGATCGTGCGATTTGACACCATTAGATTATTTTTTGTGGGGGTATGCCAAGGCTAATGTGTATAGGGACAAGCCCGCTTCGATTGACGCACTGGAAGCCAACATCCATGCATTCATTCGTGAGATACGGGCCGATATGTGTGAAAGAGTATGCCAAAATTGGACTCAGCGGATGGCTACCTGAGACGCAGCCGCGGTCAACATTTGCATGAAATTATCTTTAAACATTAAATTGCAAGGTTCAAACTATCGATTCAAATAAATATTTCATTCATTTTTTCGAATTTTTTGTGTTTTTTTTTAAAAAAAAAGTTCTAAACCTCTTAAAAAATCACCCTTTATATGTCCCACATGAAAAAAACAAACCCATTCGGATCGGTTGATGAATCTGCTTAGATCTGATAGAGGTATCGTTGAGTAGCGGCGGTATTGGAGTTCTGGGCATTGAACAGGAGACATTCCACAGATTCAAATTCCTCTTCGTCTATGCAACTTTTGCAGAAGTCATTTTGTAAAGATGCCCATCCTTTTACCCATGTTTCCAATGATGCAGTCTTTAGTTATTACCCCGACGAGCATTCGGATTTGGTCTCTATCAAGAGATGTTTGGATCTTCGACCTTTTAGTATCAATTGTGGGCCACAAACTGTGTATACCGGAGCTCATTTTTAATTCGCCTGTGTTCGTGGCAATGAAGTGAGTGGTAAGATATAAACAATTTTCCATTCTCTCCTGTTGGAATAGACGACTAAGAAAGGTCTTATAAGACGTGATGTAGTCGGTGATGGGTAAATGATGGGTAAATGACCAGCTTTTGTAGGATAAGCTAAATGACCTCTTTTCATTGGCCGTTGAGCTATAACTATAGGCAAGTTGAAAAGTATTTGAAAAATATCACCCTACACTCTTAGACCTAGAAAGGAGACTTTTAAGAGAGATTGAATTTGTATGAAGAAATTTAAAGCTTAAGTCAGATAGCCACTAGACCTAGAAGCTACAGATTTGGCATGCATTTTATAAGAATAGTCAAGACTCTCTTTAAGGAAAGTGCTTCCTCTAAGCGTTGATTAAAGGTGCTCGAGCTTGTTTTCTTAAATTGGTAAAATCAAAAAACAATCAAAAAGACACTTCACAGCCTAAACCACTAGACCTAGATGCTTCTGGAGCCTCTTTAAGGGGATATTTTTAAAAATTCTTCTTTAAGTGTTGATAAAGGGGGTTAACCCTTTTTTTGAGTATAGTTCATTCAACCTATCATTATATTCATAAATTTAAACCAATAGAAAAAAGCTACAAACATTCGAAAGGAGATAAGTCTCCGAGTACTTCAACCTATCATTCAACTTTTTTCCCTGTCCAAAGGCTGAGGTTCAAAAAGTTCAAGAAAGATGTTATTTTATCAAAATGGGCAACGATTGTAGCTCTGCTTTGATTTTTAATCCTTAAGTAGAAAGAAAGTGTGTGGTACATCTAAACAGTATATTTACTCGTATATATAACCCCAGACAGACCGTTGCAGACTATGCACGACGGCGAAGAATAAGCAGAACACATTCTGTGTCACTGTAACTGCCTAATGAGCTCACTCAAAGATCTATTAGTATTCATCACCAAGCCCGGTATCATGAGCGAGCTCTAATTGATGGAAATCACAATAGGCCCATTTGTGGCGCAGTGATTTTGGTAACTTGCTTCCACTTCCCACAAATATTTTAAATCTTATTTATATCTATCCAATCACAGATTTATCGGTACGGTATCGTTGCTGGTTAGAGACTGCATACTGAAAGCACGTATTTCGAGTGCGGTGCGGTAAATGATCGACTATTTTATTATCAATGTAATTATACTGTTTAACTATCACAGAATTTTAAGTAATGTACTCTTACTGTGTTAGCATGTACTCACTTCACTGCGAACTTCAAAAAAAACTTCACCGAACCACGGTACAAGGAACATTCAAAAGTAAATCCTTGTTTAGCTGTGTGTGGTGAAAAAGGACGTTCAGATCATATTTTTGCGTCGGTACTTGAGTTTTGCAATTTTTCAATTAATTGCGGTTTTCATATCTGCCAGGGGTACACCTTTTGCGGGTGGTTCTTCCATTTACGCCTTTATGAGATGATCCATTAGCTCCTTACGACACAAAAGGTTCCAAACTGCGTATCCTAGTCCATCACATGACAACCCATGGCAGTCATCCCTCAAGACTTAAGTGCCTAAATATATATTAAAATATCTTTTACGGTTGCAGTGTTATGGATCAGGAAAAAAAGCGCATAAGATATGGAAGGCATATTTGAGTTCAAACTTTTAACCTTCGCTCCTGAAAAGTGGCTAAAAATTACTTATGCTGTTTTTCCTTGTTGCCACACATACATCATGACATTTCAATGGGAAACAAACTGACAGAAGGTTCACTCTTACAGAGTTGGATACCATAAACCGCAGATAGGTACATACCATAAAATGGTTCAAAAATGTCAATCGGTTGTAATTTTCGCCATCAACTCGAATTCCAAATTAAGACAGCTCAATTTGTGTAGTCTCAAAAATAGCCCACACTGCTGATTGACATGTCCATTTGCAGAAAAACAAAACAAATCACTATTCCGAGGTGAAAGTAATGTAGTAGTATGCCCCATTGCACAAGTCTAGTAAAACGGATTGAACTACGACGATTGATATCCGTCGTGTCCAGCCCAGAACACAGTTTCATCCCGTCTTCGGCAGCACAAAAGCCAGAATAGATATCTCTCATCAATCTAAGCCGGTAGTGCTTGCCGGCCGTGGATACTGTCAGACCCAGTTAAAAAGGGGTGTTCCTTGCTGGGCCGAGAAACTCGCCTCGGCACTCTATAGGGGGAGATGGGGCACCTTGATACGATTTTCATTGGAACTCAAAAAAAAGTCTGCGTATTGACAATAATAACAAAGTAAAAGATTTATTGTGCTCAATGTCGTTCTAACTATCTTATTGTAGACGAATGTAGTCTTAAATTCAGCTACAAAAAAAATTAAGAGCTATTTACTAAAAAATGAAATTTGTATCAAACTGCCCCACTCACGGGGTACATTGATACATTGATGAAGAAACTGCAACTTCATCGATGTAAGTTCTATCAGTTATTCTTTTGTACGTTCGCACCATTTTCCTTTGAAAAAATTCAAATATTACGTTGTATTTTACACAGAGAAAATTTGCGGGGCACATTGATACGCATCAAACTACACAGGGGTCGTGTGTATCAATGTGCCCCAACTTACTTCACAGAAAATAAATATTAAATGCAGTTAGAGCAACGTTTTATAACAAAATTTTAAGCAAATATCACATTATGAAGGACATTATACTACCAAATAACTTCATAAGAAACTGTAAGCACAAATATACGAAAAAAAAGACTCACTCGAAAGAAATGACAAAAATTTACTTTCAGACGTGCGAAACACTTTTGTGCATGTTGGGCCCAAAGCGCTGACTGAAAAGTGATGTCATCCAGATATTTTTTTGCGTTGATAGACATGTTGCGCTGTGTGCTTCGTTGAGTGGTCTGCTGCGTTTTGTTTTCAAATAATGTCGATTGTATCTATGTGCCCCATGTATCAATGTACCCCATCTCCCCCTACCGTGTGTGGTACTACCTTCACCAATAGGAAGCACAACGAACAGAAGAAGGCAGATGGATTTGTGTCATACGAACAATGAAATCCTACCGCGCGCGTCAACAAGATGAATATCGAGACAATTTTTCAATTTGAAAAGCACGTTCACGAAATTGACTTAAATTGGAGGCAGCTGACTTTAGCATGGCTCGGTCGTCCCTCACTCTACTACCACCACTATACTAACTACTGGATGCTGGATGTTCTCCGAATTCATTTCAATTTCGCATTCACAATTCTTTTTTCTCCCTCCGTTGGCACTCTATTTTATTCATTTCTCATCCACCCTCGCTCCCCACCGCTGGATTTTACAACACTACAGTACGTTTGGGGTTCGGGCTGCTGCAAGGATGCCGGGAAGGTTTTATATCCGAGTATTGGCCGTAGAAAAAAGCCAATTTAGTCACTTCATTAGAATTTCAAACTTCAAATTTCAAATTATGTATAATTTTCCTTTATTTCGCTTGTTGAATGATGAAAAGTTTCTCTTTTCAATTGTTGATGACCTTCAAGGTTGTCGTCGTCGTCGATCTGTGAATGCAACATAAAAATCAATTTCCCTTCAAAAACAAAATGCCAACTACTTACAGGCCCGTACTGCGCGTCGTCCTCCTCGAATTATGCTGCGTAAATGGAATGAAATTCGGAGAAAAGTCGTAAAGTCGTCGGCGTGTTTCGGAACCAAACCAAACACACGCTTGAACAAATAATTTCTAGGCGTAATATACATAAAGGAATGTTTCTATTTTGTTTATCCACTGAGGCTTGAAATGATGTAAGGCCTGCCTGCGGGGGCTGGTCGTGAATTGCGAGCATACGGTGGGGGGATGAGATAATCCCTTTGCGTAGCAAATGGAGTAAGAATATTTTCATTTGCACTGACAAAAAAGAAGAATTATTTATTTTGATCAATGGCGCACAATAAATGCTTTGCCAAATGACTCTTTGTAGGCATACCCATGAATTTGTCAGCAAATTTAATTGGTTTCGATGGAGTCTCTCGCATGTAGGTATACATGCATGGCACACTCGAAACAAGTCGGTTCGATTTCAATTATTTTTATGCTTTTATTGGCACGGGCTTTGTCATAAATGTGAATTTATGGCATAGTTTCACTAAAAATAGATTGATATGGCAAGGTGCCCCAGAGCCTGCAATTGCCGTTTCTGTCACTTTGAATTTCCTTTACATGCGAATTGGGGGGCACAAAAACAGGAATATATAGCGGATACCTAACTGAGTTTTTTTTATTACAAAGCTGATGATAATTGTGCAAAGCGAATATATATACCGTAAAAGCAAATTGCTTGGTTGGAGAAGATGAACCTGTTATAAACAATTTTATAGAGATGGGTACTTTTTGTGATCCCAGGTTTGTATTTTAATGACAGTTGGGAATTTAACGAATTTAGCTCGAGGGCGTTCTTTGAATATTTTACTATTCAACTATTTTCTTTCAAGAGCTGTCGTGCCCAGTTCGGATACCTAGTTCGTGCTAAAAGTCAACTAGATATGTCTGGACTGGGTGTACGAACGCGTTGACTAGTCAACTTGAATTGTTTTTGTATTCTCGCTGTTTATTTTGAATTTTGACACTTGGAACTGTGAACTGAGTATGCAGGCAGGATTTTCTTGATTAGATTTGTCGGCTACTGCTCATATAAGTCAACTGAAAAAACGTGACCAATCTAGTCCAATAAAAAGTGAAATACATCACGTCAGTCAGCTTGTCAGACTTACTAAACTAGAAATCCGAACGTTCCCATGTCCGAGTTCCAATGGGGGTGTTCAACACTTTAGTTTACTAAGGGCCGGTTTTTCAATAGACAGATATCCAAAAAGATAGAGGTTAACTGTCAGATGTCAGCTGTTAGCTGAATCCATTCAATAGTCGAGTAGCAGCTATTCGAAGAACATAACAGCTAACTGTCTCTTAAAGTTATCTGCCCGTCAGTCAATCTGTCTCTCTCACACCACTTTACGTACCGAACAGTTATCTGGCTCTTATTTTATGATTGAAAAACTCAAAGCTTATAAAAGTGAAATAAATTTAATCGATTTATCTGACTATTGAAAAACCGGCCCTTAATCTGACAGAAGGTAGCCGTCGCACATGGTTTTCATGAATTACTTTACTTTGACGGATTTTTGTGGACGTTTATGGAGTACCCTCCAGGCAAATCTAGTTGAAAATTTATTAAATGAGTATTGAGCTGACATTTCATTTGACGTGTAGGTTTTTGCCATCACGGTGTATGTAATGCATTTGTGTATGCGGTGTATTTTCATTGCGCAAAATTAATCTTCTAGTGATTCTGAAAAGAGAATTTTTGAAGTCAGATTCGAAATCGACTGAAGAAGCGCTTGCAAAAGCCCAACTGACATTTGTGGATTGAACCAGAGACGGTTTTCTTGTTTCTTTTGATTTAAGAATGATTGGATTCCCAAGTGAAACCAATGGAAAATCATTATATTTTGGAATGCGCCCATTATGCAGCGACAAACTTATGTCAAACTCTATATGAATAAAAATTTATATTTCACCATTTGCGCTGGAGCTGTAGCAGAAATTGTGAAATTTCCAGTGAATTCTTTCTAGCTAACTCAAATCACCCCCTAGATTAAGAAAAAGGAAATGAACACACTAGCTGTCAATGCAATGACATTTTTACTCCGCTAACACTAGTGTTTCAGAAGGCGTTCGTCCATTTTAGCAATCAATGGAACGCAACTATTTGTTGTCTTAATTTTTGTCACAAGTGTATAGAATTTAACGTAAGTTTGATGTGCCGTGAGCAATTTTTTAACAATTGTTTTAAATATAACCTAACGATTTGTCGCTATTGATTGATCTAGAATCATGAACATATTGAAAAGGTTTCGGTAAGAACTCGCGATTCTGCAAAAAAAAATCCCCCTTTTAGGACTTCTAAAAATTAATTGATGCAATTTATTTATTGTACTGAAATTTTGGACTTCCAATTCGACTTTGAATAAAACGGAGGAGAAAAGTTAGTCCTTCTTAATTTCGATCCTCTTCTTCTTCTTCCACTATGTACGAGTATGTATAAAAGTGAATGGAGCACGTCTTTCTGAAAGTCTTTTATAGGTTTCTACATTTTTGTTGTCCGATATGACATCGCAGGATCGCCTTTTATGTGTCTTCTGAGGGTGTCCCTAGTACTATACAAAGGGTTTCCTAATAAAGGGCGTAACACTTCTTCTCATACATCAAACATGCATAAAACGCAGAAAACTCAAAAGCCTTACTAAGTTTTGTTTTGCATCAACCAATGCACCTCTTCACTTAGAGCGGTATTTGGCTATCTCTGGGTTAGAGTCGAATATTTTACGTGCCGGAGCATTTATGTCCATTCGCTCTGTTGCAATTAGCGCTAGAAAATTTTGTGCATGGATGTTTACACCCTGTGAGAAGGTCTTTGCACGATGTTTGCGCTATTTGACAAAGGGGCGTGGCACCTCAAATGCAACAAAGTCATTTTAAGCGCTATATCATGGCATTTAAAAAGCTTCAGCTCTAAAATTTGTATATGGATGTTCGACAGCTTTGTCTGAAAAATTTCGTACATCAATTCCTAATGTAAAATTTAGGCACAATTGTATAACGTGTGCCAGTTCCAATATGACATTTATGATAGCTTAGCCTTGAATTTTGATATATTTATGAATATTTCCTTTTTGGAATATCTCTTAAAATGTAGGGCAGTATGGCGGAACTTTAACAAGAACTTTAAACTTCTACCTGAATAAATCTGACAATAGCAGGATCCTCCTCAGGGCTATGATCTGCGACATCCACCACGCTTGAAAAAGGATAAAGGCCAGTAGACTCCGCTCTAAGACTGTCATTAGATCAGCTTCGCGATGTCTCCGTCTGCTTAACTACGAAGAGCTTTGGCAAATATTTTGAAAGTCTTGCGAAAGAGTCCTCTATATGTCAAGCCCTCCACTGAACACTGTTGTGCGGGAAACATTTGCCCGAGAGCAGTTGCAGAAAATATCTAGATCTTTAAGATAGCTTGTTTTATTCTTTGGTGAAAGTAAGCTGTTGTTTAAGGCTTTCCATAGGTCCGCTAATTTTTTTTGTTTAAAGGTATACAAACGGACAAAATACGGTCGTAAAATATGTTTCTTCTGCTGACGAACTTGGTATGTAACTGAAGGTCTTATTTCTGAGGCGCATATGACAACGACAATGTACCAGCTTTTATATAGGATACTCTTACTTATAGAGAAGACTTTCACAGATCTTGTCAGCGACTATAAGAGCCTTCAGCGTCGCCAAGATCGCGCAAAATCATATACAAAGAAGTGAAATCCATATACAGGACTTTAGACGTAATTATCCTGTAAAAACGTGGATTTAACATTCACTGCTTAAACTGCGGGGAAACAGTTTTTTTTTTATAAAACAACCGCCGTTTGACACATTTTCTTTATTTAGTTTAAACGGTTTATGTTTACACTGGAGCACCCGGTCACCCCAATTGAGCGAGCACCCACAACTAAGCTCCAACTTTGTTAATAGATTTTTCTTTAACTTTTAAACGTTGGGAAAGCGTCAAACGCTGTTTGATGTGACTTCACACTATACTGAGTATTTTGGGACACTTGAAAGTTAATATAAATAATAAGTCAGGAACCGAAGAATCTCTATTGAAGGACACTCTGCTTTCACCAGTATCAGATCTTAACGATGCCGGTATGGCAAACATTTAAACAATTAATTGGTTCCTGAAGCGGACAGTGACAGTCGCCTGTCCTTCCCAGTGGCAGCGCAATAGACATATTTTGCTTTAAGTGCACCTAATCGATGACCACCCTGAACCAAATAGCCAACAAAGACCCTGTGAGGCTTACTTGCCAGTTTCTTAAATCCTTCAAGGAAGCAATTCATTTTTCCGAATTACTGTTGCTGTTAAAAATGAAAAATCATAGTTGTGCTGCTTTTGTATACGTGGCAATGCTTTTAACACGTTTTCAATTTTTATGGAAAGGGGATTTCACTTAAAGATGGCAGAATATCGAGACTTGTTTTCTAGTAAAGCATTCCACACCAGCCACCCTTTTAGTAAACACGTGACTTCAATGCCTGCGACATGAAGCGTCCTAAACACCGCCACCCTTCTTATACAGACGGGCGACATTCAAAATGAAATTTACTGTTCATACTTTCACTGTTTGTAATGTAATCAAGAATGCTACCAAATAATCTTTGAATATCGATATGACCAGAGACATATAGCACGAAGCTACTACGATCTTTCCATCATATATTCGATACAACATTCAACTGCAAAAGTTTATCTTTTATAGACGAGGCTGCATAAGAAACTAAAGCTTTCGCCATTTACTCGAATTTTAACCATTTTAACCGATTTTAAACGCTTTTGATCTGTTTCGCACAACTGAACCGGATAAGTATACAATGAAGTTCGGATCATGCTCTTGTATCAGTCATAGATTCTGCGTCTGGGCTTATTATAAGCTGTCCAAAATGTACTCCCAAAAGCACATTCTGTCTCGGTCGCATTAAATTGATTTCGAAAAAAAATTTAACAAAACTACCCCGGACTAACTTTCCATGCTAGGTAAATGTCGAAATAAACAAATATTGCAGCCGTCATTGTTCAGGAGACCTGTTGAACTCCGCACATATGAAAGCAAAGGTTATAACAGCACGGCGGACAGAACTGTATTCATGCGCATCTTAAAGGCTTTTGAGCAGAAGCAAGAGTTGCCCCACTTTTTGTATGGCGTACACTGTCAGATAAGATTTTATGTCAAAATGTGTCGTATCAGCAAGTTGTTCTAATTGTTGTACATCATTGGGTTACTTTTCTATAGTGCAGCATATATACTTTCCCTAATCTTATCTCTTTTCCGCATAGACGATCTGCTCGGGTCGAAGCTCTGCTGATGGCGGCACCCTTCATTTTCGTTCTCGAACACAAACACCCCATTTCGAACAGTATTCCATTCTAAACGAAGTCCAAGGGACCAAAACCAACTCTGAATTCGTACTGACTGAGGCCAAGGTCCACCTTGGACTGTAGTTCCATTCAAGCCATTTGCATCGAGTGCATCAATAGATTGACTCTTGTCATAGGTCGTCATTGCACTCACTCAAAACTCGGAGACCTATACCCTTTGGTAGATCTACAAATCATACTGTAACTACAAATATCCAAAAATATGTATATGTGTAACATATGTCATATGTTACATGAGATAAATAAATTTCGCTTTAGTTGCGCTACTTAAGACCACCAACCATTGGGTATCCATCCGCCAAACGCGACCGATCAGTTTCAGCTTTCACCCCAGAAAATATTTCTAAAATAAGTTTTGTTGGCTTTAGCTTTTTAATTGACAGCTAGAAACTCCACGAATTGAACTTCTTTTAAATGACATCAATTGCACAAGAAATGGAACGACTTGAAAGGAAACAAATACAACATGTTTATGTTGTGGGCGTCTACAACCACTCAGCCAGTCAGTAATCAAGCCCCAAAGGAACGCTATAACTTCGGTGTCCATATCCACAATAAATAACTAAACTGTTTTAGACGAACGAAGGACTTTTTGTACGCTACATACAATAAATTTTGATTGGAATCCCAAGAAACTGATGATTGCCATCATCAAATATAAACGAGCTGAACGACGTTCAGAATTCTGTTTCCACTGAACAAAAAATTTAATTAAAGGCCGACCTCCAGGGCGCAGCACTCTTGTATTTATCTAATCTATGCATCGACAAGTTTGTATAGCAACAACTCATCATATGATACCGCAAAGTGGAATTTGGTAAATGGATTGGCTCGTGCGTGACAAATATGCCACACAGCGACAGCACGTCCTATTCTGACCAACAACTGGATGAGTAGTTCTGTTAGGTTAACGCGCAACGACTTACCTCTTTCCCTTGAAGGCCAGCAGATACTTTTTGTTGGCCGGAAAATTATTACTTTGCACAAAGCCGGTGTTCCCAGCCCGGAGCGGGAACTGCTTGTGAAATAATGGAATGCTAACATCGAAGTTGTCACGCATCTGTTGAATACTCATACTGGCCTTGGCCAGAATCGCCTCGCCCGGATCGAATCCCAGCGAATTCTCCACATATTCCGGCCACGTTCCCGAATACAAGTTGAAGATTAGATGATTGCGCCCGTTATTCCAGTGTGGCAGTCGTGCCAACCGCGACGGCACATTTCTCACATAGTCCTCGGACAGAGAGTCCCGATCTAACGTATCAATACCGAGCACAAAGAGGCAAGCCTTCTCTGGATCCGGCGTGTAGTAGCGCGACTCGCGAATCGCGGATAGGATTTTCTGATAATTTGAACTAATTGGCGGCGCTGCGCCCAGAGAATTCAACGGCTCCGACGGGTACACGTACACAAGAAACTGATCGAAACACTTTGTGTAATCGAAGCAGGACTCCATGCGGCAAGACTTAGTTCTGGGCTTGAATGACTGCGCCACGGTAGCATCGTTGTGGAACGTTAGATAATCGCCGCCGTCACTATCCTGACCAGCGCTGTCGAGGTCAACATAGCTGTCAAGTTTTTCCCGAGCCCGAGTAACCGTGGATGGACGACGAGCGGCTTTCAGTCGATAGCCGCCAAAGTAGCAATACGCCAGGAAAGCACATGACACAAAAACTAGAATATAGCGCTTCTTTGCTTGCATATTTCGCGCGACAACACACACACAAAAGTTGAACTTTAATTTACTAGATCTAAATGGCACGCAGCATTTTGCGCAACTATTTGGAAGTGACAACTATTGAAAACACAAAAAGGAGAACGGGGAAAGGTTTGATGCGACTGCGACATTGGTGATTCCAATGCAGACATTTCACAGAATCATTTCCCGCACGAGGCCGCCTTCTAATTAATTGGATACACGTTAAGAAATCTCATTGAACTATTCTTTTCCGTCGAAAACGAAAATATTTTGACATTAAAATGTCAACTGACTACTACGACGGCGACGACTACAAATGCACTTGTCAAAAACTGACAGCGAACAGCACTTTTCCACCTTCACAGCAACGGGTGCGAGTGAGACGGCAATTAACATTTCGCGGCCGCTTTTGCAGAATTCTTTCTTCTTTTTTTTTGTATTTTCTTTTGCACAATTATTTTATATCCAGCCCGAGAAAATCAACGAAGACATTATTAAGCGCAATACGATTAGATTTATGCACAATTATATCCCGTACAAGCGTGCTTTTTATTTTGTGGGAAAAATAAATGTACACGGTCGAAAAGGTAACACGATTTGCTTTCTCCCTTGCTTTGACTGTTCTGCGTGCAATACGAGAGGAGCGAGCACCGGAAAAGACACGCAAACCGAACTCGGTGCCAAGGAATCTGTTTCTGAAGCACTGAACTGGACTGGAGCTGTGGAGCTATGTGTCCCAATCTTCCAGTTTACTGGATTGAGCAAAGGCGAAGCTGTTAAGTTGTTGTTGCAGAGTAGGGAAACCGATGTGAAATTTGTTGTTTATTTATGAGAGATTTGTAGTTGGAAGTCGACTGGAATTTGTCATGCGTACAAAAATCAAACTCTGCTTTCGACTGGAACTGGGAATGAGTGGTTGGAAAGTGTCAGAGATTTTGCTGTTGGATGCGACATCTGAATGTGGATTTAGTGTGGTGAGTTTGCATATAGTTTGAGGGGAAATGCGTTTGTATTTGAGTAGGTGTATAGATCGAAATTTAAGTAGAAACTGAGGCGAAAAGTATTTTATTAATTTTTTGTTCTTTGAATATATTTAAGCAATGTGCTAACCGATTCGTTAAATACTTGAATACGTGAATTGCATTAAATAATTTCGTAGACTGATAGAATTCAGACATTTGGTTGTTTCTTGTTAGATGTTTGCCAAACTGCGATCCTTTTCTTAACTTTTCTCCTTCTGAAACTTTGAGCAAGAGGAAACGTCAACATCAAATTAAATTTAACTGAGGATACAAAATTATTTAACGCCATTGGAAAAGACCTAACTAGAAAATCTACCTACCTTTTAAATTTTTCTAGCTCAGATTTCAGATTTTTCAGATCTCAGATTTAACGCTGCTCATGGAACATGCAACGAAATTGATCTGCTTTTGCAAATGGATTAGTGCAACAGCAATATCAGCTGTTTAAATTGCATTCGCTTTTGGAAAAATCAACTATGGATATCGACTTGAAAAATGTTTCCCGTGTTGTAGATACAAATGGAGTAGTTTCGTTGATACGTAGTTTCCAGATGATGAGGAATGCAATGAAGATAATAATTCCTACAAAATTATATCCACGCAATTTATGTATATTTCTTTATTTTGGTTTTCACGAAACTGCGCATTCGGTTTAAAATATTAATAATTCTTAAAATGACGTAAAACAGCTGTGCAAAATATATTGGTATTTGTGGTAGTATGTGTAAATCTGAAAAAAAATATCGAGATCTGCAAAAAGTGATCCGAATCAAAAAAAAGATTGATTTTTTGCCCAATGCAACATGAAAAATGATTTAGATCAAAAAAAAAATTGATATTTTGTCCCAATGGAAAATGACATAACTTTTCGATGATCGTTTGTAATTTTGACAATAATTAAGAATTATTTGAGTTTTATTTTTATTTTATAAAATAAATGTTCCAATGTCTTTTAAGTGACTTCGACTCATAAATTTATTTTCAGCGTACTAAATTCTTTCAGACTCGTACTCAATACTTTTTCAAAATTAAGTGCACTTATGAAGGACTGGTAAAGCCCAATTTTGACATTTTTTGTCAGTGGCGTAACTAAGCAGAAAACCCAAGAGGTTTGGCTGCAGATAATTTTTACAGATTGATTCGCTAAGGAGGATTAACTTTTTTGTTCAATACTTTGACGAAGTAATTTTGGAGAGTGGCATAATTAAGATGAGTGATCAGTGGAAAAAAACGTAGGAGAACTAAAGACAAACATGATCATTATTTTCAAATACTTTCTGTGTTTTATTGAACTGTATATCTCAACGAAGTAAAGTCCAGTCACTGTGAAGTGTGCCTTAAATTTAAAGTTTCAATATCGCTGAAAAAAAGAAGCATACCTACTAGAAATTTAATCACGACACTAGAAACGTTTCAACACACGGAAAGAATTTTAAGATCAAATCAAGAAAAATAAGCGCAGAATCACGAAAAGTTTGCCTAGTTTTAGAGCTCAGCTAAGGATTTAGTAATTCACGACTTTTTATTCGCAATTCTAGAAATTGTACGAAGTGAAGATATTGACCCTCAAAAGTCGTGAATCAACACTTTTCATTATCAATAATGCGGTCAAACGAGAAAAACATATTGCCATAACCGATCGCAATTTGACACAAATAGTTATCAATTTGATTTACATGCAAACACAATTCGTAAATTACCACTTTTCTGTTGTAAATTACGATTTCCTCCCTTAGCAAATTACAACCATTTAGTCTTGAATTGCAACTCAATAGTGTTGATTTGCGAGCTAACAGGAGTAGATTTACTACTTGAGTAGGTAGTTGCAATTTACAAATTCTTTTTATCAATTTACAATTCATATTTTGCCATTTACGTTTCTTGAGTAGTGATTTGAGGCATCACCGTATTAAATTGAAAATGTTTTGTCGTGAAATTAGAATAATTTATTATCAATTTGCAACTTATATCTTGTGATTTACAAATCAAAATTCATCGTTTTATTAATTAGGTTATTTTCGTATTCCTCCTGATATCCAAGAAAATCATACCGCGCCATATCGTCCGGAGACAACGGGATTTGTCTGGGGTGGTTTTTTGGTCTTTGCTGAAATTTAAAATACAAATAAAATATTTAGATGAACTTGACATTGATACGAGCCTTTGCAATTCTTTTTGATTACATATTTTACAATCCATTCCAATTTACTTCTTTTCGAATAGCGAGATGTACATTCTGAAAAAAATACAGATATATATGCATACTTCGGCGTTTTTGGAATTATTCAATAGGTACTTACAAAATATATTCCAGGATGCTTTATCATTAGTAGTACTCACTATCCATACGAACTTGTTAAATAACTTTAACCCGACTGCTTTAAGCAAAGATTGAATACCGACTGCCTGTCTCTGCACCGCAACGCAATGTGCACAATGAAGATTTGGCTTCATGATTGCAGCTGTCTACCAATACCACATACATACATTCATCCATAAAAAGAAAGGACTTAAAAGGATTTCGATAGGTACACGGAATATGAACTGTACATACAAAAAATCCACACATCAGGTAGTTGATTCCATGGAAATTAGAAAAAATATTTTGCAATTTACGACTTCTCCACGTATATCAAAACGTATATTGGTTTTCAGTTTCATGTGTTAAATTATTACAAGATATTTCCACCAAATATTTTTCGCAATTTGAGATTGTGAAGTGGTGTTTGAGAAATTGACCTAAAATCACGACAAATAAAAGAAGCTCGAATTGATACTTCGTTGTGATTTGCAAGAAATATATAAATCGTAAATTGCAACTCAAAATTTTGCAATTAGGTTAGGTTAGGTTAGGTTGAAGTGGCTGTCAATTTTGCAATTGGTGATTTTCAATTCTTTCCGTGATGAACTGCTGCTGTCAGTTCACTATTACTTGGAAAAAATACTCAGAAGTGTCAAGCAGCGTGCAGTTGCGGCTTGCGGACTGTCAACATTTACCTGAGGGGAATAGGCACATTCAAGAATCTAGCTATTTTAAAAGTTGACTAGTTTGGTCTGTATAAGATGTCACCTGAACGCAAAAACTAGATTGGTCGGGAACATCACTTTTTCTACGTCAGCCTCTCATGACCGATTTCCCCCAATCAAAACCGAGATACATCTAGTAGACAGCTGTCAGACTTTCTAAACTATATAATTATGTACTTGAACGACCCCAATATAACAATGCCGACCCAATAATAAGTGCACTTAATTTTGACAGACTCATTGCGTACTATCTAAAACGAAGACTTGGTTTATGAGTTGGACTTCCGTTCCAATCGGCTGAAATAGTTTGCTATATTTTATAGACATGTACGGAAGCTGAAACTAAATTTGAGATGCTTTACTGCGCTAAATACGAATTTTGACTGTTTCCTAAAAATATGGCTGCCTAATGTTCTGTATAGATAACTATTTTATTCGAGAGAATGTTCACAGCAATTATTGTTAATGCGAATATAAAACATTTACCCTTCTTATAAAAAAAAACAAATCTGTACATATGAGTTATCTACCAGACGTCGCAGTTGGCATACAAACATTTGACAAACTGCTGCGTAAACAGTTGATAACTTCTACGTAGGCTTTGTTTCTTATCTGTCAAAGTTTAGTTTTGGTTTTGCAATACAAATTCAGTACAGTACTAAGCACGGTGGACTCTAATAATCAATTCATTCAATCCTTACATTCTACAAGCTCATAATAGTCGGGTAATAAATTGTAATTAAAGGTTAAAAATTATACTAAACACCTATAGGTACCTACCCATAGCACTCTTCCAAGTGTCAGCTTTATTAATTTTTATTGTCCTTATACTTACTAAAATGGAACAAACTTCTTTATACCTCTCCTTATCGCTAAAAGACTTTCAGTTTTACCATATACTACCCAAGTATTAAACATTAATACTTATTTTATGAGATTTACTTACCGCCCTCCTTTAGACTTAGGCATTTCCGCTGCTCCTTCTTCTCCAAGTTTTCATATACCTACCTCTTTGATGCGGTCCATTTGCAATTTAATTACCAAATTTTCCTAACGACCTTTTTCGTTTCCTTCCTCTGCATTTTCTATGTCAATATAATAGGTGAGGTAAAGTCGTGTAACATGCGGGCAGAAGACTCTACACTTTCTCTTTCCATTTGTTTTCGGTGTTCCAATTAATTTTTGCAAGGATAATAAAAACAAATTTCCAAACAACAAACCAAGGACCTACTCAACAATTTCCATGTGAGTGTGGTTTTGCCAGCTTTTTTTCTGTCCTTGCCATTTTAATTCTGTGTATAGATGTGTGTTCGAATAATATCAACGAATTAACTCGGGATCGTCGGTACAGTATATACAATACAGGGAATACACCCGGACGCTCCGTTCCCGCTACCGATACCCCACCGCCCATATGCATTGACTGGGCTATGGGAAGTGGGAGTCCTTCAATGTTTACAAAGTGCTTATAATGGAATTTTAAAGCAATTTGACTTAATTGCCTTAATTCGAAGTGGAAATGCTCCTCCTCTCCGCATAACTAACCACAATGAAAAAAGGCAATACACCAAGCGTGAAGATAAGATGTGTGCAGCGTTGCCAGACGGTTGAAATATTTTCCCCCAGACAAATCTGAAAAACCCCCAGATTTAGCTATTTTCTAAAAAACCAAATTTATTTATCTCAAATTATTGTAAATTTAAGACTAAATACAAAGACACGAATTTAAAGAATTAAAAAGATTTTTTAGTATATATTTATGTATTTTTTTTAAAAAAAAAGGAAGTGAATTTAGATTTCAAGAGAAGTAAAAATCATCAACTTTCATAAATAAGTTCTAAAATATAGTTATCGTTGTTTCATTCTTGTTTTTGAACATCTGCTCGTGAACATTTTGATCATTTGATCGGAAGGGGTAAAATTGATACATCCCGATCCAGGAACAATCACAAATTGGTTTTGGCAAGAGACAAAATACAAAGAAAGCCTCGCTCTATTTATTGCTTCTCATATGTTTGTGGCCTTTTCGCAAATGCAATAGTGTGTCATGTATGTAGCTTTAGATAGGGGCTTATTAATATTCTGGCACCAATGAATATCGGAATGCGTTGGAATGGAATTGGCATAAATGGAACATGAATTTATTTGGTTTGTTGGTGTTGCTTTATAGCTTTTAATGTTCACTTACGATACTTTTTAGTGAGAAGAAAAAAATAATTGAACACCATTACAAAATAAAAAACCCCAGATTTCCCCCTAAATAATTTCTCTCCCCAGATTTCCCCCCGTCAGTCAAAAAAACCCCTAGATCTGGGGGAAAACCCCCAAACTGGCAACGCTGGATGTGTGGCAGTGGAGTGTACCACTGGTTGGGTAAATGGTAAGTAGGTGAATATGTGTTTGCGTACAGTACAAAAATGACGAGAACCGTTCCAGTCCCAATGGGAATTGAATATTTTTTTTTTAAGATAATATTGGAGGAAGTTTGGTCTTAATAGCTGGGACTGGGACTACGACTAGGATGTGATTTAAAAATACGATTCTTGTGACTGGGGATGGTTTCGGATGGGTGCGTGATAATGGGGCAGGAGCTAAAACTTTGTTGCCCTTTTCAAATAACGCAATTGAATGGGGTACCTAATTAGGAAAGGGAATATATCTTGCGCATATTTACCAAATAAGCTTAGGTGCTGTTAAGACTGCTTGGTTATTGTTATGAGGGTTGGCTGGCAGGCATTTTTGCCAGCCATATTTAGGGATGAGACCGGCATGATATGAAACAGATTTATGAACTAGGGGAAGACGATTTTCTTTTTATTGTGAAATGTAAATGTCACTTTATCAAGTTTCTGTTTAAAAAGTACGCACCTAACCTTCAGTACAAAATCATTCAAAGACTCAAAAAAATATTCTCTTTCCACATACCTTCCTATAGACCTACCTTTCCTTTCGGTCTATTGGTGACATTTTCATTTAAAAGTAACACACCGCCTAGCTTCGCTTTCAACTGAATTCAAGTGTGAGCAACAATGCCAGTCATTCAACACCTCATTGCCAAAATCCAAATAAAATAGACTCTTTGCAGAATCCAATATACGAAACTAATATCTGTGGCACATGCATACCCCAGCCACGGCCTTATGCACGTGGTATTCGCTTTGCTGGCAGGCATAGCTATATACAACAACCAACAGCCGCAGCACGGAGGCAGTCACATAATCTGTATATGTGCTGCGATTTGGCTGGTGTATCGTTGGTACGTGCTTTATACCCAAATAAAATCAAAGGAATCTAATAATGTGCAATTCACTATACGTCATGGCAGGAGTCTCACAAAGAAATACGATGGCGGTGTTTTCAAGTACACAATGAACGTTCACATAAAACATGCAGGAGATGTGTAGTCTCTGTGAAATCAGTCCGTTTATACCCTATTTGCTTCTATTCGAATATTCAACAAGAAAGAAGACTGTCTATTGGGTAAGTTTAAGATAGTCGGTTTCCGCAAGTGTGCATTTTTCGCCCAAAGACTCAACGAAGCTCCCACTCTTCATCCGTGTACCCCATTATTGAAGAAAGAATAAGAATACATTTACATTCACATTCGCATTCTTTTTACCGTATACAAGCAGAAACAAAGTATAAAGAGAAAAAATGTACATGACGTTATCTTGTGCTAAATATTCCGACACAAGTGCTTTGCATTTCCGCTAACGCTGCGCAGATACGTCACAATATATAAAAAAAAACTGCGTAACTATGTAAGTTCGATTGCATGTCGTTGTCGACGAGTTGTACATCTTTGTTATGACTTTAGATTTAAGAGTCTTACAATGGGCTTTGGGATTTACTCATATAATCATTTTTAACCTCGACACTAAATATTTTATAGGTCGAAATATGCAATTTTGTATGGAAAGTTTCGCCATTTTGAGTTCAAAAATTTAGCCCGGACACTAAAAATGATTATTACTAAAATGATGCTTACCTTTAAACATTTTTAGCCTCTACTCTACTACTCATTTTCCATATAAATTTCGCAATTGTGAGCTTCTGTAAATTTATAGTCGAGACTAAAATTTGTTATTAGTACGTCGCAATGCGGCTTAATATTATAACCATTGTTAATTTCGACTTTGAATTTAAGGAGTTCCCAATAATTTTTTTTTTACCTTTTATACCTGTAAATTCCGCAATTGTGAGCTTTTCCGAAATTTAGAGTCGAGAAAGAAATTGGTTATAAGTACCTACGGCGCAAGGTTTTCTGTAAATGTTTTATGTTAGAACTTTCGGAATTTAAAGTCGAGACTAGAATTTTTTTACTAGTATGTACTTAGGTACTTTTTAGGTCGCAGATAATGAGAGAAAGGAACTACAAGGCTCAGCTCTAAATACATTTTGTGTTTGGTCACTCTAAGTCCCATTTATCAATGGAACAATATTCCTAACAAACGTCAATTTCTGCTCGCTATTGTGACTCAATTTTGTTTTGTTTCACCAGATGCGAGCTCCAAGCTGTCCATGTAATTAGCGAAATAAACAAAAATTGTTGGGATGTGTAAGACAAATGAGGGGCGTTTTTGAAAATATTGTGAGTTACTATTCGTTGTGACAAGTGACTGGCCTAATAAATAAACACTGCACATAAAGAGTGGCAAGTCACAAGGTCCCAAGGTCCCAAGGTCCCAAAGTGACTACATGAACAATTATTCCCTAGTTAATTAAAAATAAACAACTTGGAATTCTTCCCCGTGTGAATTTGACAGATGTCAGCTTAGATTTGACCTAAACCAATCTTACTATTACCTAACTTTTAATAAAATTTATTGCTTTTTTTGCTAATAGTATAGAAGACCAACCCCCGAATGTATTAATAAAGTTATCAACTTGTTATCCAGCAGCTAAAATTATTTTTGGTTTGGTAACTGACGTCTGCTAACTAACTATATTTATCAATAGTAGGCGCAGTGGCTAAGTGGTTAGTGTGTTGGACTACTAAACGAGGAGTCACGAAATCGGATCCCGAAAAAACGCAATATTTCAACTTATGTTTTTTTTGCGCTGCGCCACCTCCCGCGAACGTCTGACAAACATCCGAGAGTATAACTGTCATGAAGAAACTTCTCAATTAGCCGTTTGGACCCGGCATAAAATTGTAGATCCCTTCTATTCGTCCCAAAAATGGAAAACTCACACGAAACGAATGGTTGTGAGAAGCTAGGCCAAGGGTCCCTACAGACCTGTCGCGCCAACATTTATTTATTTATTTATTATTTATCAATAAGAATAACTAATATAATAGAAAAGGCTTTAGAAGAAAAACAAATATGCTCTACCATCTTCCTTGATGTAACACAGGCTTTTGATAAAGTCTGGCACAAAGGATTAGTCCGTAAGCTACAAAAATATCTTCCAAAACAGTACTCTGAAATACTGGAGTCCTATATAATGCAACGATTATTTAGAATTAAACAAGAAGATGAATACTCAGCATTGAAACACATTAAAGCTGGAGTACCGCAAGGAAGTGTGCTGGGACCTGTACTATTTCTCCTATACACGAACGACCTACCACAAAATGAAGAAACTACTGTTGCCACTTTTGCAGACGATACTGCTGTACTTGCAGTAGGAAAAACCGTGCAGGAAGTTACCGAAAAACTGCAAAGGACAGTAAATGATATATCTAATTGGACCAACAAATGGCAAATAAAATTAAATGAACTGAAGTCGGTTCATGTTAACTTTACAAATAAACACGTACAACACATACCTGTGTATATAAATAATAAAGTGGTTCATCATTCCAACTCAGCTAAGTACTTAGGCTTGACTTTGGACGCAAAGTTGCGCTGGAAAACTCATGTCAAGAAAAAACGTGATGAACTAAATTTACGATACATTAAAATATATTGGCTCATAGGGAGGTATTCATGCCTCTCAATTCACAATAAACTGCTTCTCTACAAGCAAATATTAAAACCAATTTTAACATATGGCCTCCAATTATGGGGGTGCACAAGTAAGTCCAACCTTCAAAGCATACAATGCTTCCAAAACAAAGTATTACGCAATATTGTTAATGCGCCGTGGTACGTACGTAACGCTGATCTACATAGGGATCTAAAAATTGAAATGGTAGAGGACGAGGTTCGGAAGGTCGCTAGAAGACATGAAGTTAGGCTTCGCAACCATGCTAATTTAGAAGTAGTCCAACTACTTAATAATACTAATTTAGTTAGAAGATTACGTAGAGTAAAACCTTTTGAACTAGTTAACTAGGTAAAAAGAAAAGAAATATGCAACAACATAATCACACTAACAAAGTGATAATGAATTAAAAAACAAAAGGCAACAAACCAAAGTTAGTTCCTTAAAACTGTACGTAAGTACATTAGTACATATTAGAACAAAATTGCTGATTAGTCTGACGACTAGGTGCGATTATTGGAAGGATGGTAACACCATGCCTTCCCTGGGTGTTTTTAGTGGATGTTTCCAGTCCCACACTATCGCAAAGCTCGCATGCGATGTCTTTCAACGATTTTCACCTAGCTACACGCAAAAAAAAAAAAAAAAAATTTATCAATAGTTTATTTTTTGCCAAAAGTTTTCCCTAAAGTTTTAAATTTCAAAACCCCAAAGGTCACAAAATTACAAGTGCACAAACAAGTTTCCATTTTGAGGTTAAATTCGAACGAATTTTGGTTATTGGAACTTGTTTTATTTCTGTGAATTGTCAATAAAATGTGACAATTCGTTGCAAACTGGCAAGAGTGTTTTTGTTCGCGGCAAACAGTTTGGAATTCAACATTTCATTATGGAAATTATTTTTAAACTTGTTTGCCTACTTTATTTTAACGGATTAATGCTACTACTAGAATAGGTACTCAAATGTACAATTTCCTTCAAGAAAGAAAGCGAAAATATTTCTCCAAATTTTGTCGTGAGCTGTCAGACTTTATTAACGATTATTTGGAACATAGTACTGAATGAATGAAACACTTGCTCGAACTGAACTTATAACTTTTCGTTGCACCAATAGAAATTGACAGCTAAGGTTCTCAAATTCCTTGAACCAAAAAAGAAGTGGTTAATGATTTGAATGTCAAAGTTATCAACTTTTTATCGATTTTTTCGTTCCCTCTCATATATGAATAGACCTTAAGTGCATTAAATAAGAAAACGAAAATGTTTCAGCAAACTGAAACATTCTGACGTGAACTGTCCGACTTTATTCACAATTATTTTAAATATAGTGCCGATCCACAATTACGTTTGAATAAAACACTTTATTGCACCACTAGAAACTGACAGCTAAAGTTCGCAAATTTCTTGAACTAAAAATGAAGTGGTAAATGATTTGAATGTCAGATGTCAGAAGCTATGAATCTTCTCGTGTTTGTTGTCCGCAAATTTCTTGAACTAAAAATGAAGTGGTAAATGATTTGAATGTCAGATGTCAGAAGCTATGAATCTTCTCGTGTTTGTTGTCCGCAATTCATTCTTATGTGTAATGTGTTATGAATATAGTTCTTAGGCGTAGAGTGAAAGCATTTTATCTATACTAAAAGCATTGGCTAAATGTCACATTTTTGTCAGTGCAAACAAATTCGCTCACTGCAACGAAAAGTAACCAAAAAATAGAGCAACACGTTGAGCCGCAAAATTAAACTTTTGCTCCTTTTCCGCCCTACATTTATTTTACTGTCAAAAAATAGAATATAAACGAAATCAAATAAAGATTTTCAGTCAAAACCAATATTTTCTACGTAAGCAGCGGTCCAAATTTGTAGCACAAAGTCGTTGCCAAGAAAGAAGCCCAAAAAATCGTTGAAAATTTTCCCAATTCCTTAAGTACTTTTTTTTGTATTTTTCCCACTACCTTCTGCAACTGTTTTTTTTTTGGCTTGTATGCTTGTGTCAAATCAAAAGGTCTGCAAAAGAAATTTGTGTGCCTGCAAATTAAACGAATGTTCGATGTCACTTGACTGCAAAAGTGCTGCCAAGTTTTTGCGGGTTTGTTCGAAAATTGTTCTTTTTTGTAGTTTTCTGAAGAAATAAAACAAACAAAATTTACACAAAACTTGTTAAACGCTATGTAGCCCAAATTTATGTTGGGCGCTCATTGAAGAAATTTCTATCGTTTTTTAAGAAAAAACATAGGCCAAAATACGACAAAGCGCCCAATCTGGCAACACTGAGTCCACTCACGTAGGCCTAGGATGAGATAATTTAATCTACTCGTTTGTCGATCGCCCTGATGAGTATTCGAATAAGAGGAAGATTGGGAGTTATGAGTGCCCACCGAAGCATCCCACACTCGCGACTTTTGGTCAGAACGGTGGTTCACCGGTTGGGGGGTTGGTAAGGGTGAGCTTTCCGCTCTTTACTGAGTCTTCTGACTTGCATGTTGTGTTCCTCCCTTGTTCAGCGACAACTGAGCGAAAGTACACCTTAAGTAGTTATCAACTGGCCCATCTCTCGTGACCATCCTCATCCTACAAGACAACGAAATCTTCTCAAATGTCAGCCTATCGCATGCCGCATAAAATGGAAGTTCCTTGCATACTCATCTCAAATCGAATAGTTGTACAAAACTAGGCCCAGGCTCCTCAATGTCAACAGTCCCAGATCACCTCCTCTTCGGTAGAAGCTTCTGTTAAAACTGAACTTACCCTATAAATCTATAAATTCGGGTTTAAACGTGATAGAGAGGTTTCGCCAGTCGACACTCTGTCTGTTAGTTAGTTTGGCGTGCACTTTGTTTGTACACACAGCCCCCATAGACACAGTGTTACTGGTTGTTTCGGGGAATTTCTAAAAAAAAAAAAAACAGGATGGTATTTGGGTGGCAATTTCAAAACATCACGTACATTCACACTGTCCTCGTCCTGACTGAAGCGCTGCCACTTCCTTCACCCCGCTATTTCCGGTCAATTTACATGTTCTGTACCAGCTGACGCATGTCAAACAGCCAGGTCTGATTCTCTTCAAACTAAAACCTATACAGTCATATTCCGTTTCACAAGCGACAACCAAATCTGTTTTCCATCGGTCCTCCATTCAATGGTGACTGGCATAAAGGACACATAATTACGAATTCATTAGCGTCCGTGTTAATTTCCTAACCGCTTCAAAAACGTTATGTTGTGCGCGCGCTCTTAAAAACCAACAGATATCGAGTGGAGGCGGCTCTGTGGATGTATGGCTTTTGATATTTGCCTTTTAGCCTCGACTCGAACGTCGAACTACCCGTCGCGCGGGGGGTATTTTGTTGGTTTTATATGAGGTCGTGGAAAAAACTGCCATCCATGAAAACATGCTCGTATTTGGATAATTACACTGCAATTAAAATGAGCACTGCGATGGGAAGCACTCGACTCGAGAGGTGTTGTGTAAATTAAATTTTAAGTTTGTGAAATTAATTTTGTGGGAAAACGGAGAGAGGGCGTTTTCTGACGCGGGTGGAGACCGCATTGAGGCTAAAACAAATGTGTAGACCTCGGTATACCTTCCAAAACGGAGAAACAATTTAATTTCGTTATCGCATCCGAGACCAGTTGGAGTAGTTCGAAAATGAAATAATCTCCCATCATTTACAATACCTGAACTCGTATCTACCTACTTCTTATTTTGTTTTCCAAATCAATCGCATCACTTGCGAGACGGTGAATGTATACAATTTATCTTCGCCAACATGAAAAATCGACATCATTCTCAGTGCGGGTATGGGCTTCAATAGGCGGCAGCACAATTTGAACAGATCCCCAACTGCATTCATGGCATGCAAACATTGCAGACATTGCATTCGCATGCACATAGCCATCTTAAACGGTAAGAAGAGAAATATAAGGATTCGGGCGTCTTCACCATCACCCACCGCCCAAGGCACTCTGTCTTCCTAATAGAAACGAAGAAGAAATTGAATTTCAAATTGAAATTCAAGCAAACACACCGACAGCTTTCAATCCTTCATTACAAAGTGTATCTCCTGCCTGCGCTCGGCATCCGAAGATACATTATTGTACCATTTTGGGAATCTCTCGACTGTGCATGCCAGTGCAGTGGGTGTGTAATATTTTCAACAAAAAAAAACACACAAAATTCCTGCCATTGCAATAGTTTCATCTCATTCACACACGCACATATAGTTGTTCGATTTAATTTAAATCTCTTGCAATTGAAAACCACTGCTGCCTTTCTAATTGGGTTTGGTTTGTGTGAATTTGAATTTATATAAAAAGCGGCACTCGCGCAGCAGGTGCGCGATTGTGTAGGCCCACAAAGCCGGGTGCCTCTGCACAAATAGATGAATTCACTCTAAGGCCTGTGGCAATGATACGACCTGCAGCTCTATTCTATGTGTGCATGGGAAGCGAAAGAATTCCAGTGGCCACTTTATGTGCTGTTGTGGTCCACTCTCGCTGCTTTTGTTCACTCTTAGAACGCGAAAATAGAATACCCATTTTGGCGGTGGTTGCGTTTTGGCCCCGCACTCGCGCACTCACAAAAGCCCCCGAATCTGATTCCTTTTATAATTATTATTATCCTTGTGTATACACTGTGTAATTTGCTGCTCTTATTTTTTTTTCTCGTTTTCGTTTTCGTTTTTGTTTTGTTTCGATTTATTTTGTTTTGTATCCTTTTGCTATTCAACGAAGTTGAGAACGATGATGGAGGACGACGAGAACAATACCATATAACGAGCAATGGACTGCATTTTATTACCCTCCCCTGAAAGGATATCTGAGAAAAAATAGAACAAAAACAAAAAGCGGATAATGGAAAAATAAAATCTAGGACAACATATAGGTTATAGAAACAAGGAGCACAAGAACGAGAACAAGCGAGAGTGTATACAAGTGTATAGCGGGCGAATATGCGTATAAAATAAAAATGCAATTTTTTACCGCTTCCTTATTAACAAGAAAATTGCTGTCCCCCTTTCTTTTATTATTTATTTGTTCGAAATGAAGACAAACATATAGAAGATCGTCATTTAGCCAGACTCGTTCATCCAACGATATCCTTTTGGACGAACCTTTTGCAGGGAGTCTAAAAGGACAACAAGCATTACCATCTCCGTCATATTTCTTGTGTCGTCGTAGATCAATGCTGGGTCTAAGATGCGAAGAGGAGATTGTCCAGGAAGTATGTTGGGGGAATGAAAGGGGTGAACACGGTAGGACGAGCGCAAAACTTAAATGAAAATATTTTCTTTATTCGATAAGGAGAGCAGAGCAAAATCTGGAATGTCTCTGGTGTGGAATGTCGACAAATGATGTTGCATCATCATCGTGTTGTTGAATAGGGATGGCTATGAAATTTAAAAAAAAAAATGTTTCTTAGATGAATTATGACCGAACTAAGATAGAATGTCCGGAGCCGAACTGTGGAGTGCAAATTGCAATGGCTCGTCGTTGCTCGTTGTGTTTGTACACACAAAAGAATAGATGGGATTGGGGAGGCTACTAAAATAAATGGCTTCTGCCTACAGAAATAGGTCTTGTCTTGAATTTGGCTCTTTAAAGTGATTTAAGATGATGGAAAACGGGCTTAAAGTTTAATGGAAATATTTAATGAATTTATTCATCATTGGGTATTCAAAACTCTAGAAGCTCTGCTCATAATCTGTTGGTGGCGGTTTGCATTCGTTATCAGAATAGCGACGATAAAACATTTTTTTTTTCTCTGGTTTTGCATGATGAAACTGATGTAGTTTGTCAGCAAAGCAGTTGCCAGTTGATTGCGGAAAACGCGTCGTAAGTTCACGGTACAAGCAGAGAAACATAACAAACTCACCGCAGGACTGGTGATCCTGTGCGCATTAGGGACGAGAAATTTGTTTGCGATTGGAAAAATGTAACCAACAACGCAGAGATTTTCGTAATACTTATCAAAAGGCGAAACCGCAATAGTGCTAAACTTTGGAACGTCAATCGCAGTTCCTCAACTATTATGTAACTATGGCAATAGCTACTTGTTGTGCTGCCTCATTTCTAGTGGGGTTACACTATAGCTGTGGTTTGCACCCCTAACCTAACTTATTTGACCTGGTTGAAGAAGTGTCTAAGTCCAACCTATGGAAAACCACAAGGTTGTCAGTTCTTAAAGTAAATAGTGCAAGGCTGAGCCTTTATCTCTGCATCTTATTCGTTTCCATAAACGCTGCAATGGCCTGGAACTCAAATCGGAACTGATCAAGTAAGGCCAGGGGTGGAATTCTGTAAAATGAAAACGTTCAATCGTTTTCTTTTAAACGAACACTTTGCTTCATGTAACTTTGAAAACGAAAGGAAATTTCACTTTTTTATCGACGTTTCGTTTTCTTTGCTTCATGTAACTGCAAAAACGAAAAACATTTGCGTTTCTTGTGAAAGGAATTCAGCGAATGCTATTTGTTTGACGTTTTTCATTAATTTCGGTTGTTTAATTAGTGGTTGTGACTAATATTTATTTCATAAAAATGCTGGCGAACTATTTAATAATATAAATTCGACCAAAATATCAAAAAAATGAAATATTTACATTGAAAGCGGTCAGCTGTTAGCCGTCAGAACAGAACAACAAATTTTCGCTTTCGCGTTATTTTACAGAATCCCACCCCAGATCATTTCGGCATTCTTGCACTCGTCTTGAGGCTATATTGACTTTTGCCTCGGGATCATATTTTTTATGTAGTCTGATAAGAAGGCAGAAGTACACTGGGTGTACCAGGAGGCCTACATGATTTTAAGATTTTTATGGACTGAGAGAGTATTTACCCGCACAAACTCCACATTTCATTCTCCAAATGTATGTCCGTGTAGATTATAAGTTCGAGTCCCTTGTCCCGTTTTCAAAATGGTTTGTGGAGCATCCTTGGTCTTATACCCTCACTCAATTCTTTTCAAATTAATTCCCTTAAACGCTACAATTGTGAATGGAGAAAAGACTGTGGCTACTCATGGTACATTCACCGTCCAGCAATCCCAATAAACACTAGAACAAGGAAATATTTTACCTAGCATTGGGACGTGTATGAAGATGGACACATCGTCTCATACCAGTGATTGATGCATGGATTTACCGTGGTCATGGCGAAACAAACTTCTATCTGACTCAGTTCTTGAGGGGTTATGACTGTTACAGAGAATATCTCTTTAAGCGAGGACATGAAACCATCCCAAACTGTCCACTTTGGGAAACCGTTACCGAAAATGCGGAACACGCTACGGGACAAATTTGGGGAGTGGCCAACTCCCGATAAAATCATGTACTACATGCTTCAGAAAAGCGATAACTGGATCATTGTAAGTGACATAGCGATTCGAATACTCTGCGACCTTAGGCGTTTAGAGCGTCAACCGAAGCGAATGGTAGAGAAAGCTAGGTCTTCATTCCGACCCCGTGAAGTAATGCCTTACGGTGGTTCCGCGGGGGACCCTAATCGGCTGGTTCGGGAAGGGAGGTGGTTTTAGCCGGTAGGAATCCGGCACTACAAATGGACGTCGGACTTCAGTCTATCCGTCAAATTAAGAATATCCGCATATCTTCCAGTGAATGATCATGGAACCGCACTCCATCAAAAAAAATCGATTCTCCAAGGATCTTTGTAAATATTCCGAAAATCGATAGAACCCAGAATGCAAAGAACACGACTTTGACGGCCAAAGACTGGTTAAGGAACGATGCAAAAAAGGCAAGCAATGACTGAGCGTCAACGAGGCAGTGATCGCTGGATCAATCTATACCGGTCTCGAAAAGACCGAAGGTGTAAAGCACTTGGTCCTATCAAATGTCATCTCACGTCACTTTTCAAAGGACTTCTGGTGACGTTCTAAGAAACAAAATCGCGATCGTTATGTTATTGCGAGAAAATATGCACCTTTACGTTAATTGATGCTGTTAAATGCAAAGACCATTTTCGTTGAACAAATTTCTGTACATATGACAGCGATTAATAAATTAAAAAAATATATTTTGTCGGAAGAGAGGTATCGACTAAGACCTTGTAAGATTTTTCCAGTGCTGCAGATAATGGCAGTGAGTACGACTGAACCGCACTAATTCCATGGAAACTCCTTGTGGGGTAGTTTTTGAAACGGCTAAATTTAACGAAACTATAGCCTCAGTAGGTGCTAAAGTTGAAGCCAGTTTCGCTTCATTTAGTATGCGCCTCCAAGTACGGAAGTCGACTGAAGAAAACCAAACTATCAACAACCATAAAGTTACCTAAAACAAACTTCTGGCCACCCAATGGATGATTGACCTCATCACTCTAAAGCCTTACAAACACAAAAAACACACCATTCCACAAGAGTTCAATAATTTAGTTAGAGTTCAACTTCAACTGTGTGTTTTAATTAACCGCACTAGCATTGATGTGTGGTATATAGGAAAAGCTTGTTTAAATGTCAATTAAACCAGCAAACTTCGTCCTTAGATCTAACTGCAAAAACTGACCTCACATTTCGAAGCTCACGCTCGACTACCTCATAAAGTGACTCCGTTATAAAGTGGCGCATATCCCGGTCCTTTATGACCCTAAAGGCTAATTCAAATTTATTCATATATTTCTGGATGTGAAGGCATCAAGGACTCTTCAATACACATTGACCTGACCCTCTCTGGATGAATGCAAAAATGGATGTCTAATTAAAATTAACTCAAAGGGAGGCTTAGTTTGTGCATAAGAGCACAACTGACGCGCAATTCACTTCATAATTAAATTTACAAGCGCTTTTACATTTTTTTTTTTTTAAATTTTTGTGTATAATTAGCCGATTTACAAATCCACTCAACAAAAGCGCAGCCCTCCTCCCTGCGCCGATACAACAAAGTCTCTCTCTTTATCTGTTCTCATATCTTTCGCAAGTTGGTTGTACTTTTTTTTTTCATTACGGGATTATTTATCGCAAGGATACCTACTTTCGCCTGTGCGCTGGAAGTATCAACAGTGGCCAATGGAATCCCCTGCTTCAAGGAGCAAAGTACTTTCGTGGATTTATCTGAAGACTTGCAAAAGTGAAGCAGAAAAATAACTTTTTCCTATTCTTCTTTGAATAACAGGCTTTGCATCTTTCCTTCCTCTTCCCTGGGCTACTGTTGCTGTTTTACCTATACACACAGCCAAAGAAAAGTATAGGTATACCCGAACCAGGCGACCAAACTTCTACCCTTGGCGGTGGCTGTCTTTAAGTCTCGATGGAATTTACTTGCCTGGTCTGGTATAACAAGGAAGCCCAGTGTATCTGGTCCCATCCATCGTCCTGGTTGTCTTTCTGTCTCCGAGCTGCTCGATGTTGTTTCACTTTGCATTGTGTCTTTCTGTGTGTATGGCGGCAAGGACCACCGTTTTCCCTCTCATCCATCTATGTGGTGTACTACAAAATACTTAAGTTCATAATACTTTTGGGGTCATTCAAGTTTCCGTACTCCATAAGCGGATTGAATTTTCTGGATGCTTTCATCTGGGACTGGCCGAGGAAAGGGTTCTCTTTGCTTTTTTTATTTGTTCGTCCTTCTATAGTTCCCTTTTGCATTGTCCGTTCGTCTCTGTGTGTGCGTGTGTTGAGTTGACAAAACCTACCAAGCGACTGCGTCTATCGTGAGCACAGGCAACAGTTCCTCTGGCCAACGAAGTTATGTACCAGAGAAAATAAAGGTTAATGAATGAGGGAAAATTTAATCAACGTTCTTAATTATTGCACAGAACTATACCCAACCGAGAGTGGGTACATGAGCCAGTTACTTCGTCAACTTTGCCGGTTAGACTCCGGGGCCGTTGAGATCGGTATTACTGCCGTGGCAAGGTGGAGGTGGAGGTGGAGAGGGGGTGCAAAAAAGGTAGGAACAAAAGCCCGGCACCAACGGGTGCGCTGATCAACCAACCAACTAGCTTGCTAACAAACTGAGGAGTTGCAAACATAAATTCATTAGTACCTACAACCTTTGCTGCTGGTACTTGCTCGCTGTTCGTCAGCGGGAGCGGTTCGGGGGTGATTTGTTCCGAAGCAGGGGCTCTTCTCTTGGAGTAATCTCAGTCATGCCTACTTTGTGGACAATAATTGAGTAGGTGCTTTCTAAAATCTTCATTAAATTTTTGCATATTGAAAGTGAAGACTGGAATCTTCCTAAAAGGCGCTCAGTATACAGTTAAACAAAGTACCCACTGAGCTACTGGACATCCAAAAGTGGATCTAACTGTTGTTTGTATGTCAGGAAAGCTGAATTTTCACTTTTAAAAACCTTCGATCATAGTAGCTGCCTATTTGTTATTTTTTGCGCACACTAATAAATTGTTTGCCACGCCATCGCACACTTTTCAATCTCAGTCGTAAGGGAGACACACAAGGCCATGCTTAAGGCTGGTACGCAGCTGTTCCGGAACGAAGAATCCTATACAAAAATGACACAACGAAATCATGAACGAACAATTTCGCTCTCTCTTTCGTTTTGCAGTTCGCAGCTGCTGCGAATTGATGGCGGAGGTATGGAGCCAAATTTAAAAATCTTGGAGCCATAAAAAGACAAACTCAAATATAAAAATCAAATGTGCTAATTTTTTGCAATTCTTTGGGGTTACTTATTCTGATTACATTGTTTTTAAAGACAAAAATATTCAATTAAAATGAAAACAACACAACACATAGGGTAGAGCCGCCAGTGGCCGGCCCCCTAAGAGAATTTTTCCACAATATGTTGTACAAAATACGCAGTTTTAAACCTTTCTGAATATTTTTTTCATTTTAGATTTCTTTGAAGTTTTTCAAATTGATATAAATACATTAAAGTTAATATATTTGTTTTAAACAATATTATATCAAGGTTTTTAAAAAAAAAAAACATATTTACCAGTTGCCGGCCCCTTTAATCTTAAGTCCGGCCACCGATGCCCCTGAACTCGGCCACACCGATTACGGAAAGAATAATTTGTTGACAAAGACATTTTATTAGCATTTGTTTACATGACAAAAAAAAAAAACAATAAAAACGAAAAGTCCTTAGACAAAAAAAAAAAAACATAACAAGACAAAGCAAATTCTTGTGATTAAAAGAAAATAAATAAATTAAATAAAAGTAGGAACTTTTGGAATGTTAAAACTTTAGATTTAGATAAAATTAAGGCATAAAAAACAAAAAAAAATTAACTTTTAATGAACTTTGATTCTTTAGACTAGGGCTTTTAAAAATAAAATAAAACTTAAAACACTGTAAGCTTAACAATGGTTATTTCATAAAAATAAATAAATCAATTAAATAAGGTAGGTACTTTGCGTAAAAACTTAGACTATACATGAAGGACAAATAAACTCTTCCAACTCTGCATCTCTGAAGGATATATCGCAAAGAGACGTACATTTAAAATGAAACCAATTGTCACAAACATCGCACCCAATGTTTTTTAACCCTTCTTCTTCTTCGTCAGTGAGCACTTCTTCATCACAAGTCGGACATTTGGGAATTTTTTTCTTGCGATATGCTGGTTTTTTCTTTTCCAACTTTTTCTTGAGCCGATCGAGCTTTCTTTTTTCTACTTCCGCTGCTTTAAGGAGTTTTGCATCCTCTTTGCTTTTCTTAAATGCTTTCCAAGCAGCAGAAGAGATTGACATTGGCGGTTTGTCGGCGTTTTGGACCCTTTTATTTGATTTCGGTATTGGGTTAGGATAAACCAGGTGTTTTTAAAATGATGAAAAACGAAACGAAGGATCATTAGAGTCGAATCTAAATTAAAAATTTCAAAACAATATTAAACAAACCCACGTTTAAAAATATTAAATGGAAGCTCACCAGCTGAATCTTCCTCGACAATCTGGGAGCAAATATCTTGCAAGACCATGTCATCCGTGGTATTAAATTCTGAAGAGTTCTGGGTGTTTGGGACGTTTTCATCTAAAGTTATGTAAGAAGATATTGGTAGGCTAGGTACCTAGGTTGTACAAAGAAAATATAAAAGCTACCTATTGGATTTTGCCAACCATCTGAACCAGAAACGATGTCAACACCCGTAATTATCTGTTCCACTATTCTATGTTCCGGTAAGAAATGCCCTTGAGTAGTATCACCATCAGAAGACTGCGGTTCTGCAGGGAGTTTAACTAATTCTCCATCTATGTTGATTTGGTATGTGCCCTCAATATTTTCCGCTGTCAATACTCCGGTCACGGCAGAGTAGCCTTCAATATTGTTTTGGCATTGTTGAGCCTTGGATATGACATCGATCACAACTTTGTTATCGATATTTTTTGATTGTAGGGCATCTTTATAAAGTGTGATTACTTGTCTTGCTTCCAAAAGCCTTTTTTCTGAAATGATTTCAGAAACGCCGCCAATGCGACCATCAGTTTCGCAAACACAATCATCAACAGCAGCACCACCAACAAGATATATTATTATTATTATTAATATTATATTATTATTATTATTATTATTAATTCAGAAACTCTGTACATCAAGATAAACTTATAACTAGTACAGGATATAAATGACACAATAAAACATTTAATGGCAAGAATGCTTAGTTAAAATTAATTAGAACAAAAGAAAATACATGTATCACCAACAGTATCGCCACGATCATCGATCTGGTTAACTGCCTCTAAAACATTTTGAACACACTTCGAGTAGTCAACGGCATCAGGATTGAAAGGAAACAGACCACATTTTTTGAACGCATTTTGAATTATAGTTGTTCTGTCCTACTAATTAAGGACCTCATCCAAAACTTCGCAAAAATGTTCTTTTCTTATTGTGTTCCCGTAATTACCCGGGCGGCCTTGCCATTCGCTAAGGATATTTCGATAGTCCGACTTAAGACCTTTGAAAGCACCTACATCTGCTGGTTGGATGATGTGTGTGGTGTTGGGTGGAAGTGCATACAAAATAATTCCCTTACTGCTACAAAAATCGCTTAGCTCAATGGACATAGTTTTCTATAAGCCAATGATGGAGGCCTTCCTCAACATATTGGAGAAACGTTTCACTTCTCATCCACCCACTTTCAGTTTTTCCAAACGCCCAATCAGGCTTGTTATTTTGAATAACTTTCAACCAGCCAGGTGATCTTTTATAAGGTAAGACGACCATGGGTGGAAGCGTTTTTCCGCTGGCTGTAAAGGTTAGAAGAACTGTCAGAGTTTCTTTTTCATTTCCTGTTTTTACCTGATAAACGTTTCTATATCCTCTAGGGGCAAGTACGTTTCCAGTTTTGGGAGCCATACTAAAGCCGGTCTCATCAGCATTAAAAATTCTGGACGGATCTTCAAGAATATCTTCAACATTTTCTTCTTTTAGATAATTTTTTAGGTCCTGGAACCACTTTCTTGTTCCCTGTTCTGCAGCCCGAGATTTCTTAAGGGATTCAGGTGTTCGTAAGCTTAAAGTGGGATGGCGCTTCAGAAAGCTGTAGTACCATTTTTTTCCTGGTTTGCCACCTTTGAATGGAGTTTTTCGACCTTCATCATTCAAAATATTTTGCACTGTGGTTAGAAGATTTCCTGGACTTTGAGGGAAACCACATTTGGCCAAAGTTATTAGCCATCTCACCACTTTCGCCTGCTCTTCAATCGAAAGCACAGTACAAGGACCTCTTTTGCCAGGCTCGTCCAGTGATCTGCCATGAACCAGGTCTTGGATAGTGGATCTAGGAATGCCAAATTTTCTAGAAGCTTCTCTAATAGGCATTTTATTTTGACGAATTTCAAATAGAGCTTCTGCCAAATCTGTGTCCTTGTAGGCAGGAACAAGCTTTTCTTTTGATGCCCGATTCTATAATTAAGTTTGAATTATTTTAATATTAGGTATGTCGGTATAGTTACAGCAATCAATGATATACCTAGGTAGGTATTTTTTAAAACCTCATAAGGGGCCGAATATAGGACACGTGTTTCCAATCGCGGCCGAAAACAGGAGTTTCTTTTAAATTTAGCGGCTTCTTTTGTTGGAGATCGTTGTTGTGGCCTTGCTATTCAGATTTTGTGTTTTATTCGAAACCAAGAAAAAAAAGGTGTTTCCTATTTCCGGCCAGGGGTGGCCGAAATCAGGCAACACCTTTTTTTATGTTTTATATCCGGCCTCCTTAAACCGTAACTAAAACATTTTATCACTTTTTAAAGCATTTTCAATTAAAACATAATGTATTGTACTATAAAAAAACGCATATAAAACACTCACCTCAATAGTTTTCACATAAATCACTAAACCCGTAACAATTTTCACTATGGTTTGCAATACTTTAACCGTACTTGAACTTGTCCCGATGAGGTAGCGCACCCAATAAATTTTTAACTGGGGAATTACCCGTGTAATGTAAATAAATATTTTGACATATCATAAGAAAGAGATCGCCGATATTATTTAAGCCATAAGACAAAGAAGTAAGGCTATAGTTTTACTATTAACGACGCTTTTCTTTGAGAGCGGCCGGCCACTGGATACGGACGGAATTAGGCGACACTACCTACTCATAATAAAGAGACTTTTCTAGTTTCCATTTTTCAGTGTTAAAAATGATACAAAAAAAAGGAAACGCCTATGCCCTATGAACACGAGTTTTTGTATTAAATTATTTTGAAATAAATGTGTGAAATGTGTTTGCGGCCAACAAGAACCAATAAAATTCGGATTTAATGCTCGATTTGGCAGCAGACATCTGAAATCTCAGATCAAAATCTGAAAAGCCAAATCCAAAACGACATAATTGTCTAGAAACTTTTAGTTATGCGAAAAGAGTATGTTCGCAAGAGAAGTATGCATTTAATAAATTTCTAAGGAGCCTTAAAATCGCCAAACTTTAAACTGAATAGCGTAAAATAGGAAAAATCTCAAATGACAATTTTGAGGAGCCAGTGAAAAGTTCGAGTACCCAAATCAGATTTAAATAACCAGTGCTGGTAACACTGCTACTTGTGTATCAGCTGATGGAACTCTCCACAAATTATATACCGCTGCCTTTTCGCAGACGTTTCGCTGTCCATTAGGAAACAACCGGAAAATTCGTCTCTTACTTTCATGTATTGTTTGTTGTTTGGCGGGTAGAATTACACGTCCAAAATTAACAGAAAAAATTTTATTCCTTTAGGTAAATTCACAAATTTATTTATTTAATACGGCTTCCAGCCTCACGTTCGTTCGATCTGCTGCTTTTCTTTTTACAATTCATTCGTTCCTACCTATACTCTTCCTTTTCTTCGTCGCGTTTAGCGGCATCCATGTTCAACTAGATTTAATACCTGAACCTTTCTTCATCTGTGTCGATCGCTACATAGAGCAATAAAGTGCGCTATTGTTGTGTGCGGTATAAACTATATTTGCTTCATTGTGCGCGCATAAGTATTCCTGGCCAGGGCTCATGACAAACGAAATTGTTGTGTGCGATATAAAACGAATTAACCACAATGGGTGCAGAAGAGTTTTCCGTTCTAAGGTTCATGACAAACAAGTGCGCAACTATTGTGCGCGATATGAATTTATTTTTACCAAGTGTGCGCACACATATATTCGCCCCTGGAACTTAACGTCTCCAAGCCTATGTGATTTTAGGGCATTGCGCACATGTACTAAGTCATTCTTAGAGTTCACTTAACATTTTACAAACTCTCAATAACACCCTGCATACAAAATTAGCCAATCTGACATACGGTAAATTGAAAGTGAAGTGAAAGTGAAGAATGTATTTAAAAACAAAAAATAAAAAATAGCCGCCCCCACAAGGCGCACAAAACTCCGCAAATCCGCTCCCTTTGCGTCAGGTTGGCACCGCTTGACTTTGCACATGTACTTGGCATTCCTTTGCCCGCACATGAGTTCGTGTCCCATCCCGTATACCCTCATCTCCATGTCTACCACAGTTATATTGACGACTCTAAAAGTCAAAGTACAGCAGCGGATGATAACACCCTGTGCAAGCAACTGCATTCATGCAGTTGTGATCCAATAAAACGCATGAAGCAAGCAAAACGCGACTCGAATGGGGTGAAACAGAAATTATATTGAAAAACATTTTCCCCACCCACCCATCACCCACATCTAAGGCGAACTTGTTTATCCAGTTGATGTTCAAATGATGAGAACATAGGCGACCAGCAGCGACGTACCTCCCCCAGCCACGGAGGCAGAAGGCAATGCAAATGATAAGGGAAGTTGGTCTAGTGGCGCGGTTGTACGCTGCCCTTGCCTAGTGGGTGTTGATAATAATTACATCAACCCTAATTAATGAGTGCTTTGCGTGTTGTAAGAACACAATACTGCTTCCGCTACTGTCTGGTGCCTGGCAGACAACAGAAGGGGGCTTGGGCTCGCTCCCACGGGAGCTAATCATATGCATCAGTTCGCCTGCAAGGATTTAATATTCGTCGTATATTTCTCTTTCGGTGGGAGAAATTTTAATGCAGGCACACGGAGATTGCTTGCAACAGACTTCTGGCTGCGCCATTGTCGTCGTCTGTAGTCATCTCCAACGCTGTCGTATATAGTTTTTCTATGAGAGCGGATGTGCGGGTGCCTAATTAAAATCGGCCTTGGTTAATGGGTAAGCTGTCGGAGCACTCACTCACACACAGTCAGCAGTTCCAAGTCAGTGGCCCATAGCGCCAAAGCACTTCAGCATAAGTGGGCGAGTAAGTGGGGCGGTGAGTGCATATTAAAGGATTTCGGAAAGAGCGTTCTAACTCATGTCCAATTAACAATTAAGGCAATTATCACATTAGGGACTACTTCCTCGCAGCCTGTGGAGCTACTGAACGACGTATCGCATCGCGCCATCCACCTTGCTTAGTCTATTATATTATACTCCGCAGTTCTCCCGCGCAGTTAAATCCCCTGGAACTGGGTCAACTTATCCGGCAAATCGGAAAGTTCTCTGCTGATTGTGAGCGGTAATTTCGTATGCGGGCTGAGGTATATCCTCGCTCGTTCAGTGTGTTACTTATGTATATAGTTAGTTTGCTTTCCCTACGTCGGTCTTCCTTTGGCCTTGCCCAGTTGGTTGATGTTGATGAAGACGATGGTGCGATGGCGATGAACTCGTGGGGTTGAGTAAATTCCTATACGAAGAAAATGAGAATAAGTTTTGTTTTTCCTCTTGGGGGAACTCTGAAGCAAAGAAAGATTTGGGGATGAAGGGGACTTGCTCTTATCAGGCGTTGTTTACGATCTCATCGCAATGTTTATAGCCAATGAACTTTAAACCAACGAACGTGATTTACATTGGGGCAGGTTAGTACTGCACAAATCCTTGTGGGGATATCCACTTGGATGCTTTACTTACCCAACGTGCACTAGCCGAATTATAGCTCCGTTACAAATTAATTTGCAGAGACGAAGCGTTCGCTGTTTGCTTTTGGTTGTCTTGGATTTGTTTAACTGGTTGCATCTATGAAGTTTGTTTGCGTAAATTTACCGTCAAAGAAGTCGTTTTAAGACATCTCATAGGTACCTACTTTTGAGAGCCAAAACTCTCAAATTCCAAGTGCATTGAACTTCACATGCTTCGATTTGATTGCTGGGGCAGTTAAAAAGTTAAAACTTTTATGTGCTGCGTGGATACCCTCCACAGGTATAGCCCTTACCGCTAATTCATGGGCTGCTCTTGTCACTGTCAAGATATTTGCTCGGAAGACACTGCACATCGGTCTTGATTGAGACAAGACGTTTAATCCATTTTAGATCCATCTGTCTATACGGAAATGGATTGCGCGTTGGGTATAAGTCCAAGTTTCCATTCTTCCCTACTGAGATAGGTATAGGTACTCGAGAAGCAAATTCTAAGTATGACGCGATGTCATCTGTGATAGAGACATTAACAAAGTATTTCTGTAGAATGGGCTTCCATTTCCAGTCCTTTGATTGAATAATCTTCATGAAATTCATCTTTTTTGAAATGATTACTTTTTCTTTGTATATCTTCCAAATTTCTGCATTTGACAGATCTGTCAGTAGACGCCAAGATTTGATTGTATATTGGATCGAAGAACACTTGCTTGATGCCTATCGCCTTCAACGAAAAGTCGATTTCACTTTATGTGGGTGGTTGGCTCTTTTCCTATCAGGATGTTATTTGCAGCAGCTTATCGACTTTTAGAGATATTTTTTAAGCCATGCGCAATGCTATATGAGGCATATTCACAACCCTATGTTTCGTTGAGAGTCAGACCGTCAAACAGCTTTTAATGCTATCCACACGTTGCAAAAGAGCCTACTGTACAATAAGGGCTTTGTTATCCACAGCGTGGCGGAAAAATATTCTCCCGATGTTAGGTTAGGTTAGGTAAGTGGGTTGGTGGGTTAGAGAGACAGGAGAAACCCGACGAACTTGTGGTTTATGACCACCACACTTTAGAAACAAATAAAAACCCTACGGTTATCTATCCCTATTCTCACTAAGGCACCTCCTCTGGTACCAGACGGCAGCGGAGGAGTTCCTTAGATGGAACCAACGGTGGCGTCGACAGTTCCAGTCAGGCCGAACTAATTAGTGTAATCCCTATAAAGCTGCTCTGACATTCGGATACCAGGTCTATAGGGATTTCCAATACCGAGCCAGGGTGTTGGAGAAGAGTTGGTGGCGGATGAGCCCTTAATGGGCCAACGGCAGCGCTCACATCCCAAAGTGGGTTACTGGCACCGGAATAGCCGGCCTGCTGTCCTAAGGTCAAGGGCCTGGCCCTCCAGGTTGGGGGTTGTGCCGTCGGGGTAACTTCCCGACCATGTAAAAAAACAGTAGTTATGAGAGAGACACGAGGAGCCTCGCATAACGATTTCCCTCAAACGGCAACCAGACCCGTAACGTCAACGGACAACGATTTAAGAGTATGTACCTGGAACGTGCGAACGCTCTACACTCCAGGTGCTACTCAAAAACTTGAGTCTGTCCTCACGCGGTACAAGGCAGATATTACCGCGATCCAGGAGATACGATGGATAGGATCAGGTATGATGAAAAGGAAAAATTGCGATATTTATTACAGCTGCCATAAAAGATTGCAAGTTTTAGGATGCGGATTCGTCGTGGGAAATCGGCTTAGGACAAAAGTTATTGACTCTAAGTCGATAAGTGATCGCCTAGCTGTGATCCGCATCAAAGCTACTTTCCGAAACATAAGCCTAATATGTGCACACGCCCCTACCGACGAGGCTGAAGACCCTATTAAGGAGGAGTTTTATGACCTCCTGGATGGAGCCTACGGAGCCTGTCCGGAGTACGATGTCAAAGTTGTGCTCGGGGATTTCAATGCTAAAGTCGGAAAGGAAAACATCTTTGGCGGGTTAGTTGGTAAGCACAGAATCCACGAAACGACCACAGACAACGGTTACCGACTAACTGACTTCGCGGCAGCTCGTAATACGGTGATAAGTAGCACTAGGTTTCCAAGGCTAAGGATCCACACAGCAACCTGGCGCTCTCCAGACGGTCGAACCGCCAACCAAATCGACCATGTGCTAATCGACGCGAGGCACGCATCCAACATCCTCAACGTGCACACATTCCGCGGGGCAAACGTCGACTCTGACCATTTTCTTGTTGCGGCTAAGTTCAGAGCTCGACTATCCAACGAGAAGAAGCTGCGTTCCGCCCAGAAGAAGAAATTCGACGTTGGACGCCTTAGAACACCTGGAGTAGCCAGAGTCTTCAAAGAGCTCCTGAGTGAGAAACTCTCCGCAGTGTATTCACCTACCACAGATGCCAACACCCAGTGGTCCCAGTATCGCGACATCATCAAAGAGGTAGCCGAAACCACCTTATGGTACCAGCCACCCCAGAGAAAGAGCCCGTGGTATGATGATGAATGCGTACGCCTCAAAAAGGTGACAGAAGATGCACATATGAAGACGCTGCAGCGCAAAACAAGAGCAGCGAGGGAAGAGTATCGAGCCAGGAGGAGGGAAGAGAAGAAAATCCTGCGTAGAAAGAAGAGGGCCTACGCAGCCTCCCAGCTCAAGGAGATCGAAGAGTCCTGCGATCGAAACAACATCCGGAAGTTCTATAAGGAAGCAAAGCAACTGGCTGCTGGCTTCAAGACCGGAACGCAGGCTCTTCGAAACAGTGAAGGAAACCTAGTCACCGAAGCGCTGGGAATAGTATATGTGTTTAAGCAGCACTTCCAGCTGCTGCTAAATGGGCATCATGTAGAGAGAGTGATAGGGCAAGAAGAGAACCCACGTCCAATCAATGAAGAATCAGTTCCACCACCCAGTATAGAAGAAGTTGACTTAGCAATAAAAAAGCTAAAGAACAACAAGGCCGCCAACAAGGCTCTTATGGTTTACCAGCGGAGCTCTTCAAATACGGTGGTGATGTTTTGGTAGGGCGCATGCACCAAACCAATGAATTTCAAGTCGAGACTCACCAACTATTCATCGACTTTAAAGCCGCATATGATAGCATTCATCGCCAGGAGCTTTATGTGGCGATGGCCGAATTCGGAATCCCGGCAAAACTGATCCAGCTATGTAGCGTGACGCTGGAGAACATACGCTGCAACGTGCAATTTGGAAGTAGTTCCTCCGAACTATTCCAAACATGCACCGGATTTCGGCAAGGAAACGCACTATCATGTGACTTCTCCCAGCGTGCCGTGATAGAGGCTTTTACGGCGATTGAAGAACAGGCTAAATTCGTTGGTCTTGTAGTAAATGAGGACAAGACTAAGTACATGCTATCAACAAACAAACAAGCATCTGTCCACCGCCTAGGACAGAACGTCACTATTGATTTGATAGCAACAATTTCGAGGTAGTTAAGGAGTTTATCTACCTCGGTGTAAACATGAACTCCACAAACGACATCGTAGTGGAGATCCGGCGAAGAATTATACCCTAGGAAACCGCTGCTTCTTCGGTTTGGCAAAACAATTGGGTTCAAAACTCCTAAGTCGAAGGACAAAATGTATGCTTTACAGAACCCTTATCCTGCCAGTGCCAGTTCTGCTTTATGGCGCCGAGTGCTGTACGATAAGCAGGAAGGGAGAGCTGATACTGGGCTCCTTCGAAAGAAAAATTCTTCGGCGGATTTTTGGTCCTGTGTGCGAGGAGGGCGAATAGAGCAGAAGGTACAACCGCGAACTCTATGAGCTGTACCAAGATGTGGATGTAGTTCAAAAGGCCAAAATACGTCGACTACATTGGCTCGGCCACATCGAGCGAATGGACAATAATGCTCCAGCTAAGAGGATCTTCGAATCCCAGCCGCCAGGTTCGAGACGACAAGGAAGACCGAACCTCCGTTTCAAAGACCAAGCCATCGCAGATGCCAGAGCGCTTGGTCTGGATAACTGGAAGCAGCGTGCCCGGGATAGCAGAGGATGGAAGGCTACATTGTCTCAGGCTCTTCACGGGTCGGGAGCCCGTTAAGTAAGTAAGTAAGGATTATGTGCTTTTCACATGAACAACTGTGTTTGAATTTTTTTTTCGTTTTTTTATTTGTACTTCCTCAAAAACCTCTTCCAGGTACTCCTCGTTAAAATATTTTTCGTACAGCAGCTAACAAATTTAGCTTGAACTGCGAACTGCTTTGCTTAATTTTATCTTTGGAGACATTTTTGTATGGGGGCTTTATTTAAGCGCGAGCAGCATACTATGCTTTACTGTGGAAATGAATCTCTTCGGACAAGATGACCAGCGTTGCCATTTTGACTGCTTCCCAGTCATATCTAACTGGACTGATAACTATTTAGCTGGACGATTTTTACAATCCAGCCGGCTGGTTTTTGTTTGACTGTTTTTAAATGTCTGAAATTTATTTTGCTCTGAGCTTGGAAACATATCCCACTAATACAATCATACGTTTGCATTGATTCAAGTTTCTACTTAACTTTGTTAACTTACAAATACTGCTTCAACTTAGATATACCGTCTGAAATTACAAAAAAAGTTCATAAAAAGTTGCATTTTTTATTGCATTTCGTTGAGTGGATTTTAGTTTTTTGACTGTTTTTTTTTTTTCAATTAAATCTGACATCCCGATCTCAAAATGGCAACTCTGAATATGACACTCTTTTGTTTACATGTTTCTATGGAAACGAACTTTTTTATGAAAAAATGTCGGTTTTTTGTTGACGTTACTATGGAAATTTAAACTTGACGGCGGCTTGTGTTTCTTTGCTAATCCACAGTAAAACAGTCTGTGCTGTTTTGGAACGTATTTTTATGCAGAAGGATATAAAAATGACATTTCACTAGCAGTCCACATTTGGTATGTCAATGGCACTCTCTCTTTTGGACTGATTTTAGCTCGTCTACATTTGCCCGTGATTTGTAGTTTTAATAGTTCCATACATCCCTGCATCAGTTTCATTGCCCGCTCTCGATCCACCATCTGTGAACCACTTTATATTCCTGGACCAAATCTGGATATATCTTAATAATTTTGTTCTAGAGCCCACTCAATCCAACTAGAAACTGGTTTGTTTCCTTAGCGACGACACAACCCATAACATCATCCTTCAAATAATTTTCAAAATTTAACTCACTCCCCAGTCCCCACATCAGTACATGGCAATGCAAACCGCCAACTAAGTTATGTACATTTAATTCCCTCTAACAATCATTTAAGAAGTTAATTAAATTTTTAAAATTTATTACCATACTCATGGGGTAGACGTAGAACAGTAGAACGTTCCTCGCAGCAGGCATTATAATATGTGTCGTACGTCTACCGCCGTGGGTAAACCTAATCTCGCCAATGATTAATGAATTAATCAGAACTTCCATGTGCACACACTACCAAAGGTACTGAGCAGGAGCACTCCGCGAAGGCACATGGCAAACTTAAAATTAAAGTTCTCCTCTACGACTACGACTATAAGAAGTGTGAGCAAATATTTATTTAATCCCGCAGAGTGGTGTAGTAAATTTAATTTTTATACATTTCTTTCATCCGTGGTGTTTGCGTTGCCTACAAGTCTTGATCTTAATTACAACATACGCCGATTACAGAGGCAGCCATCCAAGAGCAGCTTTGACTAGGGGTGCCATGAATTACATGTTAATTATCAGTCCGTAGGAGGGGACGAAAAGAAATCTCTGCCGCACATGCAAAGGAGTCTTCCGAGATATATTCATAAAAACAGATTACAACTGAATACATAATCCTGTTGAATAGTTAATCGTGCTTAGATCTAATATCGACCTGCATCACCTCACACCCTCGCACATTGTGTGCGCGCACATGAACTGGTGCACACCATCAATAGAGTGTGCATAACTCCACTCTTGCCCTAGTTTGGAATCGTTTCGGCCCCGTGATGATTGCAAATGCCAGGCACGTCTGCATCCATATGAACCGACCATTATCCAGTCAGCAAACACCCTGCTACTCCCACTACCCGCCGCACACACCCTCGCCTCGGTGCAAAAGTTCACATTGGATGATCAAAGTCAACCTAGTACGGGGAGCGCTTCTATACGGATGGCGGCGGGCGGGTTTTCCTTACAGGAAGGATTACCCAACAACGTATTCGTCCTTGTCGTCGTCGTTGTGCCAGTAGTAGTAGTAGTTGTCGCTATTGTCCTTGCAGCTATACTTTTTTTTTCGCATAAATTTCAGGTAATAACAGGAATTCTCAACCCGGGCGATGGTCACTGGGCGTGTAATTATCTAATGTTGCACTAATTCGCATCAGCCTCGACTCTCTCTCTCTCTTGTCGGTCAGCTTCTGGCTGTGCTAGCTATCATTATCATCATCACCTTCAGTACTAGGTAACACATATTAAAATGCAAAAGGGACGACGACGTGTCTCTTCGCCGGCTTCTCCCAAAACTCGGACACTGATTCATGGCACGTAATTTAAATTCAGCTCAGGATAGCCAATTAAGTATTTACATGAATAAATTATGTGCGTTATCTGTGAAGCTTTAATGTTCAAAGGTTTAGTGACCGGCGTACGACAACAAGTTTTTGAGGGCCTTTTGCCAGGGGTGCTCAAACTTTGAACAGGTACGCGGCCAAGTCTCGCCGAGCGTGAGGGTGCGATGGTTTTGTAAGGCGGAGTGTTTCTTTATCGATTGTGAATACTGTGGGTCACACGAAGTGACTGATGTGTTAGTTGTTTGTCATGGAAATTGCACTGGAAAAGTGTCAAAGTCGGGAATGTCCTGTATTTTTAGTTCCTTATGACTGCAGATACCTCTTGGTGACTGCAGATGGAATACCTCCGCGTAGAACTGTTGAATGTGATTTTACTGGCAGGCTGCTTAATCTCCCTAATAGGAACACGTGAGGTATGCAGAGTTTTAATGTCTCTCGCTTGAATTACGCTGACAGTTTTTGTTGAGAAATGTTGCCCGAGTTTTTATCTAATGAGAAGGGGTAGTGTCTAGAACAACGTTTTTTTTTTTTTTCAATACTAGGTACTTTGTGGAGAGACGAGGGACTTAACAAGTTTAGGTACTTACATATTTAGTTGGCGCTTCAGTCCAGGGTGGACCTGGGCCTCAATTAATACGCCTTTTTGCTTCATTGCCTCAGGTTCGCACTCCATAAAGTTGGTTAAGGTCCCCTTGCACTTGGGAGCGCCACTTATAACCTTCCTCTTGTTTTGTAGAAGCATTTTATCAAACTCATCGCAACCTATAGGTAAAGATCGGCGACTAGTTTCCACTTTCTGTGAACTAACTTTTCGAGATTTGATGTAAGGGCAGGATCTTCTATCAATCAAAGGGTGAACTGATTAGGTCCAACTTGTGTTTTATTGAGAAGAAGGATGAAGAAGTTGCTTCGAGATGAGGTCTATATATAACAAACTTTGAAAGATAGGAAGTCAGGAAGTAAAGTTACCATAATTCGACTAGCCAAGGGTCTATTTATTACTAAATAAAACTGAGAGGTTGATAGGACTGGTAGTTTTGTTACCCACAAAGTTGTGTCTCCACTGTCTTTTCTTCTTTAACCCAAGCTATACTATTTCTACAGTTTAATATGAGAAAGAGTTTTATTGTTCGGGTAGAAAGTCTTGACTATAATGCACCTTTTGGCAGCAATGATAGAACAATTGTGCCCATCTGTGACATTAGTACCCACCTTTGCAAATTTTTCGTCGGATGCAGAGTTGCCCCAAAGAAACACCAAACTTCTGTCCATTTATTATTCTTAAGAAATACCCAACAAGACCTCCTTAAACTACCTTAAAAATTGTTGGTCACCTTTACCTGTAGAACTTGTATTAGACTCTATATCAAGCTGAAAAACCGGAAAGCTGTCAATACCTTGTGTTGGACTCTATCAAGCTCAACAACCAACCGCAAAGCTGCCAATACCTTGCACTGGACTCAGTCAGATTGAGCAACCGGAAATCTATTGGGGTTGCTATAGTACTGCAAATCTACGGGCTCTCATAGAGCAGATGTTCCCAATTGTTTTCGCCTACGGAACCCTAAAAGATCAAACTTTTTTTGGCGGGCACCCCATATTGATATAAACAGAAAACACCGTTCCTTGAAGGGCGTTTTGGACATTTTTATGTTTGACATAAAAAGAAAGAAAAAATAAAAATGATACAAAAATAATAATTTTTGGTTTTATAAAACATTTACAGCCGTATTTATTAGATTCCCTTGCGACGCCTCTACGATGTTGTTAAGGTAAACAACGCCTCTATGTGGCTTTACTGAAATTGTTATTTGTAAAAAAATGACCACTGACTGTTTCCTACGCAAGGTTGGTGTCTAAATAAGTACGAAACTATTACAAAAAACCGAAATCTCTTACTTTTTCCCCGCAGCTGTATCAGCTGTTTCTGTGAAATAAAATTGACATCTCTCTTGTGAGATTTATTTAGTTTGTAAACAAAAATGGAGCAGCAAAAAATAAAAAAGAAAACGGTCGGAAAATTGGATTTCCTCTGACAAGGCGAAGAATATTAAATTAAGTCGATCATATCAGTTTCGCAAAATTCACGAAGCGAAATGGCATTTTTAATTCACTTTTTAGTTTCGTTTTCAATTTTCAAATTTACCTTGAAAAAAATGTAAACAAAATGACATTTCAAAAACGAAAAAAAAAATGTAAGCTTTACGCAACCTCTAAACGCAAGTTTTTGCGTCTAAAGTTACGCAGGCTAATGGTAAAGTGCTTTTTGTTTATAAATCATAAACAGGAAATGTAAGGACATTTTAGAGGGTGCGTAAAGATAAGCAGACTCTACGCTGTTATTTTTTTAAGTGAGGAATGTTTAGTCTGTTGTTGTTTTTTGTGTAAGTGTAAGCCGAAAACCCAGCCTCGCATCTGCAAGATGTTACAAAATACAAATGGAAGGAGAACCATACGAGCTTTTCTTGCGACTGCAGGGTATTCATCTTTCCAACATAAAATGTATTCAAATTAAAATCTTTTGATTCAAAATGTTGTTTAAGAAGGGATGAACATTTGATGTCGATCGCTTACTATAATTTGCAAATAGATTCTGTACCCAGTCGATGTTGTCCTTTTTCTCGGGGAAATACATCAAGTCTTCACCATCCATCAATTTGTGGATGACCATATGGAGGTGAGGTGTCGCGGAGTAATTGGAACGGTGAGAACTGCGTTACCACTTTCTAGACTACCAGATGGCTTGTGACTTTTTCCAATTCTATTGCGACTATAGAGCACTCAAATAAGGCGGGTCTCCCAATTCTATCTGTTTTAAGCTTCGGACGCACTTGTAATAAACTAGTAAGTTTCGAGTTCAACAGTCACACCAAAAATGGAGTGAAAGTGACACTTCGTCACAGTATTCGAAACGTACATGAACATAAAATTATTCCCCAAATACTCCCGGACCCCAGGTGTTCATTGTTCCACGCCCCTGTTCGAGGTCAAGCAAGTGCGGACGATTTCAGTTCATTCTCTCCTCTCTCGATGACAAGGATAAGGATTAACACCCATGCAGCTTCTTGTCCCCGAAAATGCTGCAAAACGACGTGAGAATCTATGGAGCACACGGCCTTCAAGAATATTGTATACGTAAATTCAAGAAACCCCGCTTGACATTGCAAGAAATGTCTGAAACTCGTACGAAATGGCGCAGTAGGTATAATCTTACTGAAGCGCACAACAATGTGTTTGGTTTGTCTGACAGTTGATCTTTGATTCTTGGCACGTTCCACTTAGACCACCTCATTCGCAGTCAACCTCTGGTAGATTAGAATGAAATTGTCGTATATGCGGGTACTTTTTCTTTCTGATTTGTCTTCTGCTTCCTTATTAAGATGTCTCGAGGATATGTCACCATGGATAACAGATACCTTCTACCTTTTTGCATGAACACCCTTCTTCATACATAACTGAAATATGCACAGTAAACGAGACAATAAATGAGTTCCATGCACATTGCTATCGGAGAGGAAGAACAGCAACAAACACAGAGGACAAAAAAAAAACTGCACAAGGCACAACCATATCATATTACCTTCGGGCGGGAAACAGAAGCATAAGGTCGGATGAATGGCGATGCTCGGCGGTATGTGCCTTACACATTTTCTCTATTCTTCTCTATGTTATCCGCCTCGAATGGCATTGACACGATTTTCCGTATTCGTTGTGAGTTTGTGGGTCCTCTCCGCTCTCCCCACAAAAGGTTTTCCATTATCGTGTCCTCTAAATTATATAAGTATGCATGTTCCATGGTGCAAAGAAAGGCCATTTGCAGCGATACCGAAAAATAATTATCACAAAGGATGTGATTCCCTTTTGTATATCTGTGTTTTGTTTTTTGTATCTTCCTTTTCTTTCTGCCCCATCCATCCAGCCGCAATGGCAGATAAATGTAAAAGAAATTAAATAAAAAAGTATAATCAAATTAAATGGGAATCCTTGAGAGCTCATGACCTCGTGTGGATGTGTGTTTGGTTAATGGGCGCGCTCTTAAGACTTTTTTCCATGCCTTCGACAAAATATGCTATACGCTGTGCTGTTTTGTGTCTTTGTGCGGTTTTCCCTAGCCACATAACATGGGTCCGGGTCCGGGCTCCGGGGTGGTGGTTCTGGGAATGTGTAAATGGACAAGACATGAATAATCACGGTAAAAAGAAAAAAAAAAACCGAACTTCAACGTTTTCCTTTTTACTTTGGCCAAATTTCAAGTTTTGCACACACTCTTTTAGAAAATTTCGTGTAATGAATTCTTTTCTGGATACATTTTTGGGAAAATTGCCAGGCAGCAGAGTGCTATTGCTTGGGTTGGTGCCTTTACTTTTGCCGGCGGATTAATTACAAGGAGTGATTAACACTGCATCTATACATCACGACGACTGAAGCATAAACTAAGTATTAAATAGACCGTCAGCTCTTGCAACTTAAGAGAATTTGCCTACAAGCTGTTTTCCGTGTTTCTATGTGGCAAAGTATGTGTGCCATGTTAAAGTAGATTAGCCGCACGCATACTCTCGCACATAGGAACCTGACAGTTGCCTGACAGTTCATTCTGTGGTAACATTGAAATAAATTCAAATAATTCAAATAACTGCCCGTTATCGGGACGTGTTAAGAAAATGGTGGGTATGGTGTGGTGAATTTAGTATCAAATTCTATTAAAACGCATAGGTTAGGTAGGTATACGTATTAGGATTTCGTTCATTTTACCTAGATAATCGATATAGTACGGGATGTTTTCATCTTTGTTGTAAAAAATCGAAATCGATAAACTATATGAATCATTGACAAAAATAAAAAAAAAAAACGCTTATTAATATAAAAAAATATTTGATTACTAATGTTTATGAATCGTATATATTAAAAGCAAATAAATTGTAAGCAGCAAAACTTAAATGCGTGAGACATATCAAGGTACAAATCAGTAAACATGTTTATTTCCAATTTTGCTTAAATACATTTTGAGTTTCGTTCTTTTCCGTAAATTTTAAAGAAAATAAATTTTCGTTGATTGTGTCTACTAGACTTTTTATTTTTATTATAAATGAACATTATTCATATTCTCGGCTGACGCAATTGATTTCAAATGTAATTTTATTAATTGTTCAATTTTTCCAAATTTTCTAATAATTTTTTTTTTTTTTAATAAACGGAATCTTCATGAAAAGATTATAACTAAAAAGTCATACTATTTCAAATCTTAATAGTCGTAATCAATTCTTCTCTTTAAAATCTTTGCCGTTTTTCTGTGGACATTCACGGTGAAATCATTTTTCGCCAAAAACAGCAAACGAAAACAGACACAATAATTATAGGAACAAAAATATCTTATTTTATTTCACACATTATTCCTTTGTTTATTTATGTTGATTACATTTGCTATTTTACATTTTGGAGAATATCTACATGTTTTCGTGGTGAAATAAAACAACGAGCTTAAACTCTCAGAACGCATCCATCAGCTGACAGAAACTCACCAAATACACTAACTCTCAGTCAGTGCTCTCAGCACTCTCTCTTTATTTTTCACACGAAGCGTGTTAATTTTTCCCTTTTCACTAAACTCAAATTCCCTTAGATTTTTTATGGAAAATACATACTTTTAGAAGTAAAATTTGTATTGCTCGGAGAGAAAATCATATTAAATTAATCTTCAGTATAAAAATCGCAGTTTGCTAACATTATAATGATAATTTTTTGATAATAGAAATTTTTGCTTAAGGCAAATCTCTTTTTTATGTACATTTAGTGCGTTGATATTCATAGTGAAATGTAGTTCGACTGTTTTTCTGACAGATTATTGATAGTCCAACAATTAAGACATTTTTTTCCTTTTACGCAGGAAAGTTTTTCAAAAATTTAAATTCCCACAAAAAGGTAGAGATGCCACAATGCAGGAACACTGCTGAGTGTCAGTATTTTATTACTCCTCCCACCTTTTAAAAAAAAATTTTTTTGCTGCTTCACACGTATTCACAGATAGGAAATTTAAGAGAGAATTTTATTTGAAAAATTTGCGGGGGGAATCGGGTAGGTGCGCGGGAGCTGACGGTCTATTTAATACTTAGTTTATGGACTGAAGGTTGTATATACAGTAGCTGTGTGACTGTAACGGTGGATTTATGGTGATTGGAATTTTTTGAATTTGTTCAACCGAGTTGAGAGATTAGGGCAGGTGAATCAAGGATGCGCTCGATGTGTATAATTCTTCTTTGACATTTGAATGCTCAAGCGATGTAGATAATAAATTGCTCGTTTAAATAAACTGAAATTGAGTTTGTGCAAAAATGTTGCAGCTAAGTTTCATGATGTGGTAAACATAGTGCATCATTGTTGTTGGGACTTTTGTCACACATATGGAAAGATATCCTACCTTTGGTTATGCTAAATATGACTAATGTCGTTTTCCATTGGTTTCACTCGGGGATCCACTCATTCTGAAATCCAATGGAACAGCAAAACTGCTTCTGAAAGAATTCACACACGTATTGGTGAAATGTCAAAAAAATAATCCACGGTTGCTGTCAGCTGACTTGTATAAAATACATAAATTACACTTGTGTGAGTGCTTCTTGAGTGGATTCTGATTTCAAATCGAGAAGCGAAATTGTCTTCTGAGAATCACCAGAAGAGTTTTTTTTTGTGCGAATAGAACGGTTTCAGAAGTGATTTTTTCGATTCCGGACTCTCCCGGACGCTTCTTTTTGCCCAATGGAAAACGACATAAGCGTCACATTTCTGTGAGTGCAAATAAATGCATTTACCGCATATTTATACAAAATGTAAGGAGAGTACGGGAACTTTATGAAGAGGCAGAGGCACTAGTTTTCGAATGAGCTAATTTGAGAAAAAAGAAAGCAACAAAATTGCTGCTGTCATCTTTTCTGTTCTATACAATGCATTGGTGGGCAATTGGCATGCTCATCGATCAATTGGCTCGTCTTCAGTTTACGGGAAGTGCATGGTTATCTCCCTCACAATGACAAGTGTAGCCGTAGAATTTTTTGACCAGAACGAAAAATATTCAAACAACCACTAAAAGGGTGCCGATGATTTATTGCTTTAGATCTTTTGTGCAGGCAACACGCCTCCATATATTAGGCGTAGAACAGACTAAAAATTACAGAATTGAGACCCAAAAATAAGACTTATAACAAGGACGTAAAGCTAGGGACAATAATAAGAATATCGAATTTGAACGTCGAGGCGCTGCGGTTGGAACCAAAAATGGTAACATTTCCGTATAGCATACGAGAGATTGGTTCCTTGAAGCCATAGGACGTGCGGTGGGTTGATAGGTAGAAGGGAAATCGCAATTACTAGTTACGGGAGTCTATGGCAAAAAATAATATTAATTTGCAAAGAGAACTGCAATCGACATAGCATCGATCTCTATTTAATATTTAATAAGTTTGAAGCTACCTTTGCCTATATTTAGACAAAATTAGGGCATCATTGTCATAAACTAAGTATTAAATAGACCGTCAGCTCAGCCAATTTAAGAGAATTTGCCTGCAAGCCGTTTTCCGTATTACTATGTGGGTAAGTAAAGGGTGTTTTTTTTAGAGGTATAGAACTTCGAATTGAAATAAAACACAAAAAAATCGTTTTAATGTCCATCAATTTGGCTTTATTGGAAGGATAATTTTATGCTATTAATGTTTAAATATGCTTTCGGGCATGTAGCCGCCGCGGCTGCTTCGAATAAAGCCAAGTCTAGAGGTCCAATTTTCAACCACTTTTTCGAGCATTTGGGGCTGTATGTCGGCAATAACGCCACGAATGTTGGCTTCCAAGACCTCTAACGTTTCTGGTTTGTTTGCGTAGGCGAGCGACTTCACATATCCTCAAAGAAAATAATCCAATGGTGTCAAATCACACGATCTTGGTAGCCAATTGACAGGTCCATTCCGCGAAATTATGCGCTCATCGAATGTTTCCTTCAATAAATCTATTGTGACGTGCGCTGTGTGGCATGTAGCGCCGTCTTGTTGGAACCACATCTCATCCACATTCATGCCATCCAATTCGGGAACAAAATGGACAAAGCTCCAATTGCTGTGCACGGTGGCGAATCGATTCATCCGGGTCCTCTTCAACACTTTGCTCTACAGCGGCAATTGTTTCTTCGGTGCGCACTGTTCGACGTCTCTGCGGATGCGTATTATCACATAGAGTAAACTTAGTGCGAAAACGATCCATGGTTAACCGAATTAATTGCTCTGATGGACGATTATTTCGACCATAAAATGAACGGAGCTTGCGGTAAACTTCGCGAACTGAACCATTATTTTCGAAATAAATTTGCACGATTTGCAAGCGTTGTTCATTTGTCAACTAGTTCATGGTGAAATGGCAAACCAAACTAAAAATAAATCACTTGACAGCTGACAAAATGGCCGGCAGTTAAAATAGTGTTGCCAACTTATAGTTCTATACCTCTAAAAAAAACACCCTGTATGTTAATTCAATTTTATTCTTTTATCACACCTCCCGCCATAAGGATTTTTTTTTTGTGCTTCACATGAGTGTTCACACACATACAGAAAATTTAAGAGAGAATTTAATTTTAAAAATTTGCGGGCGGGTAGGTGCGCGGGAGCTGACGGTCTATTTAATACTTTATTTATGATCATTATACAAGCTAGACCGCGTTAAGCAAGTCGATGAAAACATCTGGTCGTTGTAGGTAGGTTCTCAATTCTGCAACAAAAATGATGTGTATAGGGATCTATTCTCGTTAGGGTTTGAAAATTCATTTTACCACAATTTAACGGAGACAAAAATGATGAGATGGTTTTAAGGATCACACCATCAATATGTAAAAGGATATTAAGCTCAGTATGCTAAGGTAACAAGAAGACTAAACAATGGACAAAGGTTCTTCTTCAAGGATGTAAAGTCAAGGAATGGGTTTGTCGCACTTACATAGGTACGTGGTAAGGTAAATGATAGGCATTTCGTGCGCTTTTTAACATTTTCCAAATCTTTTTTTATTGTTTGCAGAATTTTGTAAAGCAGAGATGAAGAGAACATTTTCTTTTTTAATTTGTTTTTTTTTTTTTAATTTTAACTCCTCTTGTCTTAATTTTTTTTGTAGTCTTCTTTTTCCTCCTAGGAGGAAAATATAAGATGTCGTGGGTATTTTTTTTTTAAATACGATTTTATTCTACTTTGATTATAGAAATACGAAAATACAAAAGAAAGGAAGCGACACTGTTATTGATATTTTTTAGGAAGACTGAGGAAAAGGTCTTGTTTGTCGCCACCAAACCTTCAATCGGAGCGTAACAGAATTACAACGAACCTCCTAGGAAAATGGTCTTAGGGTATTCGAAGATCCTACCGAGTCGCTTGTCGAAGGAATTTTGAATAAACAACATTTCGGCTGTCCTTTAATATCTATTGTTTTTTTTTTTATTCTAATTTTGTTTGTCAATATTAAATCTATTTTTTCTTGTTTCTTTTTAATTTGAATTTTATTTTTATTTAAAAATTTTGTAAGCAGAATTTAGAAAAAAAAACAGAAAACAGAAACAGAATTTCAAAAGCAGAATTTTGTAAAATGAATTTTGACTCATCCAGAATTTTGACCCCAATCCCATTTCGTCATAATGAACTTTATGCAATCTTTGAGGTATATGTGGAAAATCTAATAAGACCTTGTTGGAGCTAGCAAGAGTCTGTTGGCGAAGAATTGGGCTTGACAAATGTAGTGTTTTTAGCTTAGAGGAAGAGAGATCGTTTATAGTTTAAAGATAAAGAGAAGGGGGGCATAGGTTACTACCTTGTGAAACGCCGCCATTTTTGTCGAAGAAGTTCTACCTCAATTTGTCTACAAAATATTTATTGAAATTAAATAGTTATGCAAATACTGTCCATTTGAAATTAAATATAGTACATTCCAATCAGTAACAAAAATACATTTGAGCGATTTGAAAAATGGGTCCGAAATAGTCGAAGGAAACTGCTCTGGTCAAAATATCCACAAGAATTTCTATGGAGTGAAAATGCAGCCAATTTTTCCAGAGTCTCACTGAATTTGTTTGAATTTCCAAAAGTTTAATTCACATGAAGTTCTATTTTCTGCATACTTAAAAAAAAACTTAATGGAAAAAAAAAACAAAATCATTTGTCCTTAGGTTTAGGAGCTAGGTTCTATTTGGTCATTTACGTCACAATAGATCATTTTGAATCGACAATTTCGCTATTTTGACTTTGAAAAATGGTACCCTTGGGTCTACAGTGTATTGCTACGATCGACGCGACGTTTCGCTAGCCGTCTCCCCGACTGGATTTATTAATGACACATCACTCACAGAGAATGTGCAAGTTTAATTGTCAAAACTAAAGTTCAAGTCACATAAATTAAATGCTATTTTTCCAAGAAAGCTGGAAATTACGTTTCCGATATTCGTCGATTATTTGGTGCAGGGAAATAACTTCACGGGCAATAAATTCAAATGGCAAAGAACTTCACAACAAGTGGGAAATAATTTCGCCCCCTTAAAGTAAGCAATAACTTCACCTTTTTGTGGGAAATTATTTCTCTTAACAAGCGACGACATAACATATGTAAGCCCAGAATTTATAAGCAGTGGAAAATTAATCGGGGGCATGCTGCCTCACTGCAACCCCTTTACTTGGGGTCACTGTTTAGGGGTGTGCGTAGGTGCGAGGTGGGGTATTTGCAATGTTGTTATTGATTATGTTAATTAAATTTATAGAATCAACAAATTTTGAAATTTTAGCTCGGAAATAATTTCACAAAATTGTTGCTGATGTTATTGCCCACTTTAGGTGGGGAAATAACTTCGCATAAAACAAATTTTATTATTTCCCATTCAAGGTAAAGTTATTTCCCATGTGAAGTTATTGCCCGGTGAAGTAATTTCCCTGCACCTAAATTTTCAACATTTTACAATTATACAGCCTGAAGGTTTTCAAATTAAGTGAGACGAGTAGAAGGCACCCACAATTTAATGCTTTCAGATGTTTATCAGACGTCATTCGTAATTTTTGTTTTTCCGTGGATCGACTCTGAGACCCCTGGCTCAGTACTTCAGCACAGTAAACACTGAGTCGCCACGGCTTGTATTAAATAAAATCCAATCGGAGATCAGTTTTATATAATTAATGATACGGTCACAATAGGGATAAAGTATGAAACGTCAATGGTAACCATGGGTCCAAAAATGGATATTAGTACTTACATTTTTCGATTGGGTTCAGTATGGGTATTGGTGACAGTGATTTGCTGGTGATTTGCTTGCAGACTTGCAGCTTACATTTTCGGAATTTCCTTTCATGAGAACACTGCGTACAATTTGCAATACAATGCACCCTGTTAAAAACAAATTCTACGTACTTTTGCAGTGGTGAGATTTGTATGAAACATATTGCCATTGTGAACTGCTGTTTCAAGTTGAAAATGACTAATTCCTATGAGTATGAATACAAATTTGTAAACATGATGAAATCGTGTAAATAATTAATTTTAACCTCATATTTGTAGATATAGATGTGTTTTGCTACATTTCGCAAAGTTCTCATTTTAAGTCGCGAATTTCAATCAACTTTAGTTATGTCGAGCACAATGCTGATACTTTGCTATATAATTCAAAGCGGATTCAACATGAATGAAACCGGAAACCTTGTTAAAGGCTACGCGCATTATCCGCTCGTAATTCCCTTCATTAATCCTCTGTGGTGTATTTAGCATTTTTTTTTTAAACTACAAGGCACACCATTCAAATAATCAATTTTAAATACACCCCCCTAGTGGGGGTCCACAATTACATGATACTGATAGCCCAGGTATTATCCCGGGCAATTGTCAAAGCGCTTAATCAGAATCGAATCATTAACGGCATATTTTGGGTTTTTAAGTTTGTTATTTATTGAAATTATGCAGGCCCACTCTGTATATATATTTTTTCCCCGCTGCCAAGTCTATTATTTTCCACCCACTTACACAGAATATCCGAATAATCCACGCAGTTGTCAGTTACGTGCCAGCCGATACTAGTCATTAAAAGGGATCAAAGGCATTAGCTTTCATTTGCATAGGCATGTACCGGCACATATAACGAAGTCGGTTGGGAACGAAAAAAAGAAAGAAAAAAATGCGTAAAATGGATGCATAACCGTAATTAACAATGACCCCGGTCCAGCACAGGGCGGATGAAATTAAGTTTTAATTTTTGAATAAAAACATGCGATCGCTCTTCCTTTTTTCAATAAAAGCTAGGGTGTCAAACTCTCTATAGGCGTATGCCGACGGTAGACGTACTGCTTAAGCTGGTTTCGGTTATTTAGGTCTGCCTATCTTTTGATGTATCACAAATGTTTGAAGTAGATGTATGTCAGATTGATTTAGAGAGATTCATGTCAGAAACGAGGAATCGTCGTTTAATAAAAATCCTCTGAGTAGGTGGACACACATCAGGCGAACGATAGGACCCTTGTTTCTCGACAAAGCGATTTTTTTTTTTCTTTTTTTCCAAAGCAAATCCTTGTATCCTTTAAATGTCACAGAAACATGGAGCAACTGCACAAGCTAGCACAGCAGTAGAACAAACATTATGTGTGCTATGCAAACGTAGTGCTTTCAGATCTCTCCCCATATTGGTGGCTTTACCGGCGACAGGGACCAGTCCTACCCTGACGGATGGTGAAGCTCTGCGTATACAAGCGCATGGTATATCCTCTAAAGCAAATTTGAATATTTCTCCGAGTTGCTTTCCTTTCTTGATTTCGCTTTTTAATTTCGAAACATGTGTTTCTTTTTTTCACAATAAAGCATTCAACCCGAATGACCGGCATATACATACTGCGCCGGGGTGGACATTTTCATGTGTACACGATATAGCTACCGCAGACAACCGCATAAATTGTTATTCGGATGGATTTGTTAAAAAGGAACTGAGCATATAAAAAACGGATTAGCTTAGATGAATTTTTGAAACAAATTTTCAAAAGAGCACCTTCGCAGACGGAACTTGCATTAAAATGAGATTCCCTCATGGGTGAATGGGTCAGAGCAAATGTTGGCCTGGCACACAGTCGATTATTTGCAGGTGGTACTGTTGTTGTTTTTTATTTTTGCTGCTTCTCTATACAAAGGATAAAGGAAATCTGAAAAGTCAGAAACAAAATCAATGGAATGGGTTCTGGCTGGGAATGGCAATGTCTGTTTAATGGGAGAACATTGGGTTAACGTGCATTATTTGTCAGTTTTATTCTCGATACATGAGGTTATAACAGTCAAATAAAAACAGACGACAGTCGAATTTTATTACCTAAACACATTGAAAGATACCTTAATGGGTGGAGGGAAGGATCCCATTTAGGAGTTCAAATGCGGTCAACACGAGTCGTGCTGTGACTTTTAAGGATGCATTTTAGGTTATGAAATGGTTTTGGGAGTGAAAGCCATACCGATGTCAAAATAAACCCACTGACTTGGAGAAGCTAGTTGCAAGGTGGATTGTGGTTTAGACAGTTGATTATGATTAGGGAAATATTTTATTTTATACAAGGTTCTTAAAAATCACAAAAACAAGGGTAGACAAGGTAGTAAAAACATGTTTGTGTATACTTTCTCCGAAGGCTTTGCAAATGCAAACAACTGACAGTTTAAAGCACAGCAAAATAAAAGTAGGAGATTTATACATATCGTTTGCACCACCCCCCACTGTCCCTGCATCCGCTTATGCTTTTCCTTAACTATAGTTTTTTTTTTAATGTTGAATTTTGGATCTGTTTATATAATGCTGTAAATTCTGTGGAAAATAGTTTATTAGAAGTTTTTGAACTACCCAAGGGCTTGTTTCTTGTTTACTGACAAATCGCATGAAAATTGTGAACACACTTTTCATACACTAGGAACAGAAAATGGCATCACCTGTCAGTTGATTTGATAAATGATTGGGATAATAAGAAGCCGTTCCAGCATTTGAAACACTGGTAGGAAAGTTTAAAGTTATTTTATGTGAAGTTTATAAACTTTGTGGACTCCACGTTTTTAACTTTCTCGATTATGTAGTAAAAAAAAGATATTGTATTCGTACAAAATTTCGAAATAGATATATTAATCAATTCTCACATTACGGTGATAGTGGAACTCAAAAAATTGTGTAGTAAAATACTGTCCGTCTGTCCCGGGGCCTACAGCCTATACGGCTGACTGCATTTCGTTCAAACTTTGGATTTGGAGTTTGGGGACTTACAGTTCGGAGCCGTAATTTAAATAACGATTTCAACCAAAATGGATATTTAACCTTAGGTAGGTGAGGTTAACATGACTGCATACTCAGTTTTTCGCTAAAAATTCGAACAATGGTACTTTCGAAATTTGTAGAACCCGAAAACGGTTACTACGATTGTAACAAAAATTCATTACTAAGGTTATATGGTCATTTTTAACTTAATAGCAAACTCAATTTTTCTCCATATTATCGTACAATAGATTTTTGAAAATAAAGACATTTTTTTAAAAATGTTTTTTTCTTTAGTTTACCTGGATGCAGATTTTGTGTAACAATAATCTTCGTTACCGTTTTGGAAATTTTGTTGACCACTAGAAGTTACATTCTGCCCGAATTTGTTTGACTATCGTCAGCTGTTGTGGAAATTTATCCAAATACGGTCTCAAATTCGTAACTTGGCACTTGTTGCTAGATACTTTTGTAAGTCTGTCGTTTCAACGATAATCGTCTTAGAATCTTAGAATTATTTTAGAAACTGTTCATATCTCGAAAACCCCTAGTTCGATTAGGATAAATCTTTAAAAACAAAGAAATGCTAATACCCTGAAGAATGCCTAAGTTTTCAAGTAATGAAGCAATACAATTTGTCGAATTTAACATTGCAATATTTGGTACTGTACTGGCCTGCCAAATTTTATAAAAACCGCTCTAACGATTTTGATCACAATGCATATTAAGGATAAAACAAGTATTCTTAAGAAGATCCCGTACTTAGTTTTTCTCAAAAAATTCTAATAATTTCTCAAAAATGAGTACCCAAATCTCGAACTGTGTTCACATTTCTATGGTATATTTTTGAAATAATTACAATGGAATGAAGCAAATATTACCAACTCCAACCATATTAAATATGCACCCTAAAAGTAATTCCAACAACTTGGACCTTACACAATCAGCAACTCCCACTTCATTTGCACCAAAACTTTTGATGAACGAGAAAGTTCCAATTATTGCGTTATTTTAAAAATGATTTTTATAAAATATATATCGCCTTTGAAAGATAAATGTGAATTCCCGCATGTATTGTTTTGTTAGAACATAAAGCTGTCAAATTTCTGTGGTTGAGTTTTCCTTGTAAGCCTTATGGTTAACTGTTTTTTTTTTTTTTTTTCTGCCACGTGACGTTTGGCGATTGTGCCGGAATTCTTCTACTTGCATTTATTTCGACGTGAACCATGTCAGACATAAGATGTTTTAGCAGAGACTATTAGCGAAGAAAAATCTTTTTTTCAAAGGTTTCGAACGATGCGGGGTTGAACTACTATAAAGTGTTGTTTATCTGAACAGATTAAATGCAAAATCATTCACCCGATTCTTACAATTTAGACAAATGAAAATGTTCTTTTGTGTTTATAAAAATTGTGGTAAAGTTTCCCTTCCACAAAACGTTGGTCAAGGCTTGAATAAATTGCAGTCCTTCTACCTGGTCCCGTGCTTATTTGCCTTCACGTTTTGGCTAGCTAGGAAATTGAATATTGCTTTGAACATGAACGTAATGCTCTATACTTTTTTTGCAATAAAAGAGTGCATAGAAATATTAACACGCCTATAAATAGTTAAAATAGTTAAATAGGAAATAGTTAAGAACAACTTTTACTGTCTTAAACACAACATATTCGCTTGATTTTTTGTTGGAAAGGTAGTGAAGAGATGCAGCGCTGTATGTTATTTGTTTTTCAATATGTTGTGTAAAAGCCTGGTCAGTTTGGTGGTACAATTTCTACCACTGGGCGAACTCTAGTTTGTTTAAATACTTTTATTTAGTTTATATTTTTATGTGTGAAGCCGCCATGTTCAATCGCCTTGTCAAACATCAATCAAACTTATGTTATTTATCAATTGGGAACGTCTATTTCTACTCTCTGAAATAAATCAAAAATTCGGTTTTACTCTTTTTCTTTGACATTTCTACGAATTTGTGTATACCAAGGTCTAAAGCCATTTCCATCATATTGGACCTTACCAATAAACATTTTTAATTTTGACTATGAATTTTATTAGTTTTTATTAGTGGCTATATTTTCCATACAAATTTCGCAATTGTGAGCTTCCGTAATTTTAAAGTCGAGACTAAAATTTGATAATAGTACTGCGCAATTATCCTAAGCAACAAAAAGAACAACTCATTTTTAAAAATTGGTAGATCCTTATATTAATACGATACATCCTTTTTGGTCGTACAGATTCCAGCGTAATTTGAAAGATGAACTTTTGTAAGTTTAATCCTGCAAGTAGCTAGTTTTGCTGAACAGACAAGAGTGGACTGTAAAGAGACTGGCAGATTGCCAAATTAACAAGTATATTTAATAGATTCAAAACTGAAATTTTAAACTAATGTAGATATTTGACTTTGAAGACTCAAAATATTTTTTTTGCTCCAAGCTGAACCCAATCAGTATGTACCATAAGCAATTAGGCAAATTCTGTAAAAAGCTATAGTTGAAAATTGTACCTATGTAGCTTTGTCGGCGCTGTGGTACAGTCGTTATTGTGCTAGACTACAAAGCGAGGGGTCCCTGGTTCGAATCCCGAAAAAAAAAAATCAAACTCCAACTTTTGCTTTTTACTACAGCGCCACCTCTCGCGAACGTCTAACAAACATCCGAATGTATAACTGTCATGAAAGAGCTTCTCAATTAGGCGTTTGGACTCGGCGTGAAATTGTAGATCCCTTCCATGCGTCCCAAAAATGAAAAACTCACACATCACGAATTGTTGTGAGAAGCTAGGCCTATCGTCCATACGGACCTGTTGCGCCAATTATTTATTTATTTATTAGCTTTGTTTAAGATCAGGCGATCTATTTCAAGGGTACCTAATAACTTGAATGTTTTTTTATTCAACTCGTGCAATGGCTTAAACGCCATTCGTCCAAAAATAAAAAAGTAAAAAATCACAGAAACGAATGGTTTTGAAAACCTACGGACTATTTATTTATTTTACTTTACGCCATTGATATTAGTTTGTCGGATTTTTTCTATTAAAGGGAATTATCTGTTTCACAGTTACCTAATAGGAAAAGTGTTAAACCTCTTGTCTGCTATATAGCAGCCTAGATGGCTGTAGCCTCAAATTGGAGAGCTATTATTTTATGAATTATTGGCTCTTGACTCTTGACAAATTTATTTATTTGACATATTTTGCTTACAAAAAAGGATGAATTTCCCTTCCCCTCGAAATGGAATTCAACAATAGGCCAGTCTTTTTAACTCCGATCTGAGCAAAGTAAAATAGGATTTTCAGCACGCAAATACAAAAACTACGCTCTACTTGAGGAGTTAGAGTAGTTGTTTTATTTGCGTGCTTAAAATTCGAATTAACTTTGCTTCCTAAGATCGAAGCTAAAAAAACAGGCCTATTGTGCTGGCCCTTTTGACAAGTTTTTGTAAAGCAAAATAGGCACTTTTGACGTTGGTGATTTGGGTAAAACGGAAAATTTCTACCTTCATGTTGGGGTTTTTTTTATTGCAACAATAGCAACACTAGCGATTGTAGGTACATATTTTGTACTGCTGTTATTACACAGCACTGAGCAGCTGCTGCTTGATACTTTTTTATTTTTTAAATAGGTTTGCAAAGCGCAGTTATTTCCTAAACCGGAGTTAATACGGAATCATACATATAGTACGATTGCATGGCAGTACCCCAGCCTAAGTTGAACGTGTAGTTTATGACCTTAATTTGCGAGTAGTTTTCTAAACGTTTTCACTTCCAGTAGTATCTACATTCTGGACAGAGAACACTTCTATTTTCTTAATACCTTAATCGGTACTGAATCTATTGAGGTCTTTCAAAGATAAATCAGAACCAACTGCTTCAAGTCCCCAAAAATATCCCTCTGATCCAAATACTCGCTCCATTTATTCTAAGACCGAGGATGTCAAAATTGCTCAATTTGAATTGAACCAGAAAGAAAACCCTCTCCTGCACTGCATTGGAAACTATTGCCCAATACAAAGAAGCATCATCCATCCTCTTGCACCTGATTTAAATTGAAACTTCCGAACAAGCTCGCAATACACCACAAATACTACCTACCTTAGCACTCGGATAAGCTGTATGTTAGCCCAGGTGGAATATGCCAGACAGAAGAGCAGCAACCTGCACACAAACTTATACATCTCCAGAGATCAAGAATGAAAGATTTATTAATTTTCGGTCAGCAATTTGTTATATACGTTGAGGAAAATTTAAATTTAATGGGAATGCTGCTGTTCATTGTCCGACTGCCCACACATTTAAACCATTCATATCCAATATCCTATCCGCACCACCATACATAACTGTAGGTTGTAGAGCGCAGTGTATTGGCCAGACCAATGTGCGGTTTCGGTTTTAACACCCCCAGTGCTGCAGAACGAAATGTCCAGCGCCATATAATGGTACAGAAGAATCACTTAATTGAAATTCCTTAGAGCTATGACCTCCTTGGTTTTGTGCAGAAGCATTGTGCTTTTGTATACAGAGTAGGAAGGTATCGTCGGGTAATTTATTGATTTGCAAATTGTTTTGCGGAAGAAGACAAATGCTAAATGAAACCTAGTCCCACTTCTATGATACAAAAGTAATAAGCATTCAAGTTAGCACCATTGTGGATAGGTAAGCCTTCAGTTTGTCGACTTGAGGAAGACGACTATAATTCATTGCCATTGTTGTCGACACCATTTAGGCCGACCGAAATTTATCTATTCTGTCTGATGGAACGCTTTGTATATTTTTTACGCATTCTCAGCAGAACTTGTGCAATCAAATGTCTCTGATAAACTGTTTAGAGAGGTGTAACCACTCCTTTGAACAGACCAAAGTCAGAGGGCGAGCCTCAGTCTCCAAACTATATTCCGGGCACATCCTTCGAAATAAAATTTTCTAATTTTCTGTCAGACCGCACACAGTTACGACCCATATCAAAGTGGCAATAGTGCTTTCATTTCGCACAAACACAGACACACACACCCATCATGCGTAACCAGTGAAAAAATATGCGAAGAATATTTGTTATCCTAAGGGTTTAACACAATTTACAGTGATTCCATTTTGAAAAGTTTGCCATGCCAGGATATGATAAAAGCAATGACTTTCCCGAAAGGGTTTCGGTTAGTAGGGTGTGGCGCCGACTACTGTACACAATGTATCCAATATCCTTAGAAAGCGCTCCACATTTGAAATTCATTCATTGACTTTCTTGTGTTTCTTCTTTCGGTTTTTCTTATGTGGGTTTCTCTATGCGCTCGACATTGGGATTACAGGGCGATCAGTCGTATGGGGGCGGAAGTGTGCTAGGCTAGCAAAAAATAGAAAAAAGGATATAAAGTGAAATCAACCCGCAAACGACAAGCTATTGGGTGAGTAAGCCAAATGTTCCACATACGCAGTGGTGCCCTTCAAATCGAACGGCTGATGGCAAAGAGAAATACGACTCGAATTGAATTATGCAAATTACACTCCGTGCACACGGGATAAATGGATGTCAGTGAGTGTAAGTGTATATCCGTTGAGTGATTCTTGCGCGACCATTTAGCAGAGTTTTATCAATTGATTCCATTCGACATGCTTCGATGGGGGAGGGGCGGAGCAATGTCTATGTTTGATCCCTTGATGGTAAAGTGTAATCCAGGCGTCGCATCGTATGTGGTTTTGCTCCATTTGTATTGAGCGTTTATGAACTTTAAAATTCATTGAGAACGGAATGCAATTACCTTGGCAAACCATTGCTCACAAGAAATAATGTTGAATGTGCAGTTTGAAATGCAATTATGTGGAAGAGATTCCTCTGTTGAGACTTTGGTTTCGATGTTAGTATATTGGACTTGGAAATTTACAAAGCTGTGCATTGCATATGCCAGCATTTTATGGCCTATTAGGGTTTGGTCTCTGCATAATAGAGGTGGTTGGTGACTGTGTTTTCGGCCATGTATGTGCAATTTGTTTGCATATCGGTGTGTGAGCATTTTGGGGGTAATGATGCCAATCTACATTGTCGTTTGATTGGCATTCCATGCAATTGCAAAACGCCTTTGAACCGGAAATGCACATGCTTGGAAACTGACCGGGCCAATATGCTTAATGTTGTGTGTATGTGGTCTTCATACGAGTATGGGAGGTTCATGGAATTGTGATACTCTGGATGGAAACCTTTTAAAGACTCTTTTGTCTGTGTGCGCACTTGTCCTCTTTTATTGTAACCTTTATGTGGTATCTTAATATTATTTTCAATTTCGCGGTGTGCGATTGGGGTTACTTGGGCCTCGTTTTAGACAGCAAACTGAGCTGGAAACCCAATATTCTGCGGAGAGTTCAGAAAGCCACCACGGCCCTGTACTGCTGTAAAAAAGCCATTGGAAGCAGATGGGGGCTTCAGCCTCGAATTACACATTGGATATATTATGTATCCGTTATCAGACCTATACTTACATATGGCGTTCTCGTGTGGTGGACTGCCCTGGAGAAGGCCGTCTACTACAATCACCTTAGCCGTGTTCAAAGAACGGCATGCGTATTCATCAGTGGAGCCCTTAGGACCACTCCAACAGCGGCCATGGACGTAATGTTCCACCTGCTACCGCTAGACATCTATTGCAAACAAGTGGCAGCAAACGCAGCCACTCGGATAAACGCAATTCGTATGTGGACCAGCCGGCAAACTGGTCACTCATCTATTCTAGATACATTAGAATGCATTCCAAAAGAAACTGACTACACCCTTCCTCAGTTTCAATTCGATAAGAATTTCGAAACCTACATACCCTCCCGGAGTGACTGGGAGAATGATGTAGTGCCTCGTAAGGAGTCAGTCTGCTTCTATACAGACGGGTCCAAAACCGAAACAGGAGTTGGGGGGGGGTGTTGTCTCTTTTGAACTAGATTGCAAAATCTCATTCAGCCTTCCTAATCACTGTAGTGTATTCCAGGCGGAAATCATGGCGATTAAAGAGGCCTTGTCGTGGCTTCGGTATAATATAATATCTGTAAAGGATATCACCATCTTTACCGACAGTCAAGCCGCGATTAAATCCCTGGATTCTGTCATCTTCAATTCCACAACTGCCCTTAATTGCCGATAATCTCTTAACGAGATGGCGAAACAATTCAAAATTCACCTTATATGGGTGCCGGGTCATAGAGACATTCCAGGGAATTGTGTGGCCGACGAACTCGCCAGACAAGGCACTACTATGTCGATTCTACCGGAAAAGGAGAATCTCTATATACCTCTTGCTACATGCAAGCTTCTAATTAAGCAAAACGCGATTAGCGCTACGAATCGCAGGTGGTCTAATTGTACAACGTGCCACATCTCGAAACAGATCTGGCCTCAGCTGGATCTCAATCGCTCAAAAAATCTTACTGCACTGAATAGACCCATGGTAAACACTTTAGTAGGTGTCATCACGGGACACTGCATCATAGGGAGACATGCTCTCAGGTTGGGTCTCCCCTCAAATGATTTCTGTAGAACCTGTATGGACGAGGAGGAGGAGGAGACTATTCTTCACCTTCTCTGCACGTGTCCAGCACTGTCCTTCCGCAGAAAACTACACCTCGGAGAATACTTCTTCGACAATCTCAGCGAACTCGCGAACATAGGAATCAACTGCCTCCAACGCTTCATTCTAAGCTCCGGCTGGTTCAACGGGTAGCTTATGAGAGCACCGATGCTGTGGTATCACAATGGGCCTACTCTGGCCTAAGTGAGGTTGCACTTGAGGCGGCCTGCCACTCTAACCTAACCTAACCTAACCTGAATGTCTAAATTAATTTTTTAAAGAGTGCGTTTAAGTTTTGACCGTGTGTGCTTATGATGTCACAGTCCGACACTTTGGATAGTCGTCCGACCTTAATTTTGTGGCACTTTATTAAGGCTCCGTAAATGTTTATTTTTTTCAGCGTGTGCGTTTAGACAATATTGAATATGAATTCACCGTAAAGTGGTTTTGATAGAAGCCCGATCGTTTAAATATATTTTTTATAGTGTGCGTTTGTGTTTCCAACACCGTGTGCGCTTATGATTTCACAGTCCGACACGTATGATAGACGTCCGACCATTCATGTTGTTGCATTTTATTAAGGCTCCGTAAATGTTTATTTTTTTCAGCGTGTGCGTTTAGACAATATTGAATATGAATTCACCGTAAAGTGGTTTTGATAGAAGCCCGATCGTTTAAATATATTTTTTATAGTGTGCGTTTGTGTTTCCAACACCGTTTGCGCTTATGATTTCACAGTCCGACACGTGTGATAGACGTCCGACCATTCATGTTGTGGCATTTTATTAAGGCTCCGTAAATGTTTATTTTTTTCAGCGTGTGCGCTCAGACAATATTGGATATGAGACCACAGCCGCCTCGGAGTATTCCATATGGGGAGGCGTATTTGCTGAGGCCCGACTGCGGCGCCATTTATGTTAGGAAAATCGATCCAGATCCAGCTGTTCACTGACTTTTTTAGCTTGAGTAATTCAAATTTGAGTGCATGACCATTTCACTGTGTGCGATAGAAATTGTATGCCCTAAAATTGACCGTTAAGACTGTATAAAAATTTGACCAACATATGGAGCCTATTTCAAGAAACAATTTACCCAATCTTCTTTTTAATATTTCGGTGGTTTCGTCAGAATATAAGGACTGACTACAACCAGCTTTCACATTGCTCCTATTAAAGAGTCGACGATGAGCTTGTTGATTAATTTACTATTTTTTAATTAAATTTCAACGATTTTTGGTTATTTTATTGCTTTGAAAAGAAAAATTACGCTTGTATACTAATCAAACCAACACGGAAATTTTGACCACACTTCAGTGAATATTAGGTCTCCCAGCTTAAAAGGTCAATATGCATAAATTGTAGAAACCTTCTTAATATTTGCACGACGCCTTGCCACGCCACTTGATATTTTTACCCAAAAAAGCGCAGTGCCTATGAGCGTGCAGATAAAATGACAGCTGTATATAGGTCATGTGTATGTGCCTACGATCAGCTAAGCACTATATGTCTTAGCTAATTTTACCTCTACGACTCTAGGGTCGATTAACTTTAGTATAAATGCCTGCCACTTGGGTCATTTATATAGTGAACGCGCCTACACGCTCTATCAATATGTGGACGAGCACCCTCTCGGGAGTGCTTCGTTCAAGCCTGTCATCGAACATCTATTTAAGTGATTACAGCTTCCCAGGTAACTAACCGCACTTCATTTGTATTTGCTCTTCACTTTTATTGTCAATAGCTTCTGCGGTGGATGAGTAAGCGATAAACTGAAGACATCAACTTCGTGCGGGAAACCATGAGCTTCCCATATAAAGAAGGAAAACCAATTCCCCCCATTTGGTGTCCTTAGTACACACCGTAGATTTATCACCTCGTTCGATGCCAAACTTGAAGTTTTCTCCACGCCGTCGTCCCCCACTCTGTCATGGTTCACTCCCACTCGCCCAATCGTTTTGAATGTTCGGATAAATAGCAGCACAGAGATCACGATAAAAGTATGTACACATGTATGTCTGTGTGTGTGCTCCCAGTTTAAAGGGACTTTTCATCTTGAAAACAAATTTACCGGAAAATGGTAAGCTCATCCCGTTTTTTTTTTCTCTTTTCCGTCTTCCCACCCCATCCGAATCAGTCATGCAAATGTGCGGAGGGTTATTTTGGCCAACGAAAAGAAATCCACTTACCTCCCATCGAGTTCAATATGCAAATGGCAGCATTTCGAGGGTTATACGGCTAAGAGGTGTAAATTGCCGAAGCTGATAGAGCCCGCCATAAACTTTTGTTAACTTTTCACCAAATTAGATGTCATCGATTAGAAATTGATGCCTCAATTGTACGCAACAGGTACGAGTACTATGTATAGGTACCTACCTTCAGGGCATCTCATTCAACTTGCACAAAACTCAAAGGTACTTTCGTCTCAATAGCAATTCGAGAGACCTTCCATACGGCCTTGCCTTAATTAGAAATTTGCCCTAATCCATAACGAAGTGTTTCGGAATACTGGTCACCACCCCCGGACTGGGGCGGTGGGTGAGCAACTTTGGAAAGCAGTTTCGGCAAATAATCTATCGATCGCTATCCGAAAACTTTGCTCATAGTCGAAAGTAAATCCCCAGGTATTAGCAGTACCGATGTGAGCGTGGGGGGATGTGCGGCCTGTGGTTCAATTCAGTGGTCAATATAGGGGAGAGACCATCCTTTTAAAATTATTATTTGCACAAATTTGAGCAAACATATGGTAGACTGCAAAATAAAATTCCAATGGGTAACTTTGTTTAAAGGATAGCTTGATGAAAATTGGATTTACCGTCCTTAGTTGAGCCGAAATAATGAAATTTTGTAGGGATTTATGTCGGAAAGGTCTCTTTTATGACACAAACAAATTGGCCTTTAAGAGTTTCGGAAATGTTGATGGGGCTGTTAGTAGTTACGGTGCAAGAGTAGCATTTGATTTTCGTGTGTTGTATGGGTTTGTGCGGTTTTCATATAGTCAGCCATCGAATTAGTCACAGGAAATTTAGTCGTAGTTGTAGAATATCAATATATTATTCTGTCGAGTGTTCTTTATTGAATGATTTTAATATCTCTATTATTTTTATACAATATAGGAACTACCTACTATAAATAATTCATATTCTAAACTCCAGTAGTATATATAATATATATTGAAGAATATATATTATACACTACATTCTCTCTTTCTTTTTTTAAATATTATAACGAACTACACCTAAAAAATTAATTTAACAATATAAGAAAGCAAGCAAACGAATTACAATTTAAGATCAAAATAATTGGCCCAACTATGATGTCTCATTAACCATTTCACATGATGGTTTGAATCCTCTTTTCTGCACGGCCCATTCTCCATTGACTTTTTTTAGATGTACTATGTTTCGTTGTGTTATCTCACCGGCTCCAGAACTCCTGATTAATACATCTCCACCTTTCCGTTCAAGAACATCATGAGGCTCTTCGCCGAAGTTTGCATCTAATTTATTTTCTTTTACTAGAACTTTGTCACCAGGAGACAACTCGTTGTAAATTGCATGTCTTTTCTTATCTGAATATATCTTTCCCTTTTCCTTTTCCAATAAATCCCGTTCCCTGGTTTCTTCATTTAAATCTTTGTCATAGTTAATGATAGAAGGAATTGTATCTTTAAGTAATCTTCCATAAAACAGTTCAGCAGGTGCTTTTCCAATGGTTGAATGTGGAGTGTTCTGATACATAAGTAGGTAATCTTGTAAATCGTATTTCCAGTTCATCTTTGTAGCCTTGCTAATATTTATTCTTGTAAGTATATCTCGATTTTGTCGTTCAACTTCTCCATTTTGTTGTGGCCAATATGGAATAGTATTATAAAGCTTTACATTATAGGTTTCACAAAAAATGTTGAATTCCTCACTGACAAATTGCTTTCCATTGTCTGAAGTTAATGTATGGGAAAATCCCAATCTGGTGAAAATTTTCTTCGAAGTGTTGATTATAGATATGGATGTTATATTTCTCATTACAACAATTTTTTTGAAGCGACTACAAAAATCTACTATAACAAAGATATGTTCACCGCTTGGAAGGGGTCCCATCAGATCTATAGCAACATCTATCCAGGGAGCCGTTGAATTACTCGCCGTTTCATTGGTTCAGGAGGTACAGAACTCGAAACTAAAAAGCAGCCTTTACAATTCTTGACGAAACTTTCAGCTTTCTGGTCAATTTTTTGGCCACCACACTTTGATTCGCAATCATTTTTAAATATTTTGAAGTGAAGAATTTCCTTGTTGTAATAGGTTTTTTTACATCCAAAACCTCCTCATCGGTTGATGACACTTTGTCAATTTTATTGAGGGTTAAAGGCTTGGGAACACTACTGCAAACGATTTGTTGGATAGGTATGTTGGTGACTGCAATCGCAGTACCCACCTTTCGATTCGAGTGCATGGTTTAAATTTCGGACTGAAAATAAATTCTAGGGGCTTATGGTCCGTTACAAGTTCAAAATCCTTTCCGTATAAATATATATGAAAATGTTCAACTCCCCACACAAGAGCCAATGCCTCCTTTTCCGTCTGGCAGTATCTTTTTTCACAATCGGATAAGCTTTTGTTTCCATATGCTATAATGCGTGGTTTTTCGTTACTACTAAACTGAATCAAAACAGCACCTAGTGCTACAGGACTTGCATCAACCATTAACTGTGTCCTGTCATTTGGATCATACTATCCCAAATATTTGTCATTACGCAGAACTTTTTTAAGATCCTCAAATTTATACTAATATTTACTTCATTTTCATTTAATTTGATTTCAGATTTGTGCCGCCCATTTTGATTTTTTTTAAATTCCCGTAAAGGGTCAAATTTTCCAACATAGTTTATACGACCCAAAAAGCTTTCTAATTCTTCAACCGTCTTGGGTTCTCGAAATTTGTTGATTACTTCTAATTTTGCTGGTGATGGTTGAATGCCTTATTCAGAAAGGATATGTCCCAAAAACTCAATTTGTTGAACATTATATGTATACTTATCGTAGTTTAATAACACTTTTTTTTTTAATTACCTCAAGTACATTCTTCAAACGAAAGTTATGTTCTTCTTCAGACTTACCAAATATTATAATATCATCAATAAAGTTAACAGCACCCTCACAACCAGGAAGCATATGTTCAAATCTTTTGAAATATTTCCGGTGCACAGGTGATTCCAAACATAAGCCTTTTGTACCTGAATAGTCCATTATTGGTCATAAATGTGGTTAGAAATCTCAACATGATGAAAAACATTTTGTATGTCCAGTCTTGAAAATAATATTGATTTTCGTAATTTAGGAAGAATTCGATTTATGGTAGGTAATGGATCATTTTCTCTTAATATCGCTGTATTCGCTCTTCTCATATCAACGCAGAAACGTATATATCCATCTTTTTTCATAATTGGCACAATGGGAGATATCAATTTTGAGTGCCCTTCGACTGGCTCAATTATATCTGATGCCAAGAGCTCATGTATCACGGGAGTTATTGTTCTGTCTATGGGAATATCAACCAAAACGTCTTTAATTTTGGGAAACACAGTGCACTGTATTGAGTTCAACAACTCCAAACAGTTTAAGTACTCCCAGTTTTATTGCTGTGTCCCTCCCCATTAAACTTTTTTGACCATTTCTTACAACATAAAAGATAGCAGAGTGCTTCTTACCTGGTACCAAAATGTCTGCCTCAAAATATCCTAAAACTTTTAATGGTGTATCAGAACCATAAGCTAGAAATGTTTTCTTTGGATTTTTTATTTGATTTCGAGCCGAAATCCCCTGGTTTTTCATTTCTATCCATGTTTTTTTCTGAAATTATGTTTGATTTGGTCCCCCAGTGGATAAGAATTGATACAACAATGCCCCCAATTCGACACATTATTTCATAAATTTGTTGACTTTGAATGTTGAAAACATATTCGTCATATTCATCCTCTTGAACAGATCTTACCGCTTCCTTTTTAAATTTGCTTGTGCTTTCTTTATCAATTAGTGCATATCGTTTCAACTTTGTTCGGCATTTGGATTCAAAATGTCCTGTTAATCCTCATTTATGACAATTTTTGTTCCTTGCTGGACAATTCGCATTACGTGCAGAATGTTCTTTAGACCCACATCGAAAACATTCGAAAATCTTTTGTTTGGATCTTGATTTTTCTAGAATTTTGTTGACTTCAATTTCATTGTTTTCAGATTTGTTTCCAAAATTTTCCATTTGAAATTTTACGATTTGCAAGGAATTTGCAAAAAAAACTATTATGGAAGCTCAAAACTAAGTACTAAGATTTGTTGTAAAACCGATTCCGATAAATTTTGGACCAAGGGGGAGGTAAATTCCCACATGTTCTATTATTTGTCAAACAAAACTAACAAAACTTTCTTTATATATTGTTAAATATGAGTTTTACTCTAAAAGCCTAGTATGTAATAAAAAATAAGTACACGCCAATTCTTGCTAATGTAAGTTTATTACTTCTTCGTTTGCGTGATCTCGAGCGACTGACACAGCCGCCGTAGGGAGAGTATAAAATTAGTTATACATGATACATATAAGTAATCTGTATTCTATGTATATGTAATACAGCTCAATTCCTGCTCAGGCTAAATTTTAGCGTTCCTAGTCTCACTTCGTTTATCCACGCCAATGAAAAATGGTCGCTAAATTACTAAGCATAATATATAGGTAGATGGCATGAAAAGTTTTTTTTTTGGTTTTGCGTTTTCTTTTATTTAATCGCGTAAATGTTGCCTGCGGTTTCCTACAAAAAATCCAAAGTAAACATAACACAAACTTTTTCCTCGGTTTTTTTTTTTGTCAAAATTGATATCTTCGAGATAATATACCGGATATTTATTTTGCGAGTGGAGACTTGTTATGAAGTTACAAATTTAGTGTACGAGCTTTGCTAAACTGCCTCGCTAAATTTTCTCTTCGTAGAAAATTGTTCACGGGAGATAAAATTTAGGCAGGTTTTATTATTATTATTATTATTATAAGCTTTTATTTACTATTTACAGCACATTTTTAGATGCATGTTTCTTTTCTATTATTACATTGTTATAATAATATCGTCAGCCCATCTTGTTCGTGGTCGTCCGGTTGGTCTTGTCCCTTGTGGTGTCCATTTGATCAGAAGGTTTGTCCATCTATTATCTTGATTCTTGATATGTGTCCCGCCCAACTCTATTTAAATTGTTTCGTCCTTTTTTTTACATCGATGATATCCGTTTGTCTTCTTATTTCTTCGTTCCGCACTCTTTGTATTAGTCTTATATCGAGAAGTTTCCTCTCCATTTTTGTCTGACAAATCCTTAATTTTTCTGGTAGATTTGTTGTTTGAAGTCCAAAGATCAAAACTGCTAAAATTGCTGAGTACATTAAATATTTTTTTTGTGTCTGTGTTTAGTTTTGCATTCCCCTTGATATTCAGAATTGTCACCATGCGTTTGTTGTTCGTCTATCTATCTCTTTTCTTCTTGATTTTTAAATGATTTCAATGATAGCAGTTTACTAAGGCTTTAACTTGTTAAAATAGTTGGGGAGCCAGGTACCAAGTACCTTATAAGTACCCTAGGCCTAGCTTCTCACTACTACCAAACGGCTGAATTGGGAAGCACTTTCACGACAGTTTTACCAAGTGACGCAGTGGAAAAAACCTTCGATGTAATTTGTGCTAATGACGAAGTTCGTCAGATTCGTTGTTTTTGAAGTAAAGTGCATGAGGATCTCCCTCTTTACGAATCCCAGTCCCAGTGGAGTGTAAACTTATTTTGCATAGAGAGGAGCCACGTCTGGCGAATTCCCCTCTTTCTTCCTATGGTCGGGAAGATAGCAATTGGGTATAGGTGACGCTCGTTTTATACGCGAGTCAAGTTCACACGACTCAATGATTGCCATAGTACTTACTTTTAGCTGACAAACGCCGGTTGCTTGGGTAGGCGAATAAATGTGGAAATGCCTAATTCTACTGACAATACGCCCGCTGCAACTCCACAGTTTAATTCAGAACCATCTGGTGAAGTTCGGTATTTCGAGTTTCGAGAGTGTTCTGCTCCGATCTTGCAGAGAAATATTTATGTAGGTTTAGTTTGGGTATGGCGTACTCAGCAGAGATATGTCCTATCTGGAAGGGTAGGGAGATAACGTTTGCTTTCAGACCAGCATTTATATGCAGCCGGCAAATATTAAGAATCCCTTTAAGTGCCTCGCTCGGACTTGACCATGATTCCAATCCCGGCTGTTCTTTGAAGTCTGCTTAATTATGTGATATGTCATAAGCTTCAATAACCATACCAGGGATCCAAAGCTGAAAATGGTACGTACACCTACCACATACGAACGATTTTTGGTTGAGGACCCCACCTCCTGCCAAAAGTTTTACTACAGTCGTAAATTGCAATGCTTGCCTTTCGCACTCGGAGTCCGATATTAGACTTCCTGCTCAGTTTAGGGTCGAGAATAAGCTCTTAAGTAGCCACATTTTGTAGCCCGAGACTCTTTTCAAGATCTCGCTAATCACGTCCGGAAACATTTCTGATGAGAGAATGTCCTTTCAATCGTACGCACTTTTTCGTGCAGGGCAGTATATTGGACTTGTATTGAATCTTTTAGAGTCTAGCAGATTCCTTTAGAATGACAATGTTCGGACCATGCTTATGTCTTGGCCGATCTAATAGATTTTTTTTTAAAGAACTTCAGGCATTCCTTGTAAGGTTGCCAGAACTTATGCTTATAGCAAATACTGAAGATGACCCTGCTAGTCGACCTTATAGAATGGTTAGTCTTCTGTCCACCTGTAAGGTGGTAACATTTTTTTTGCGATATACAGGGTGTTTTTTTTAGAGGTATAGAACTTTAAGTTGGCAACACTATTTTAACTGCCGGCCATTTTGTCAGCTGTCAAGTGATTTATTTTTAGTTTGGTTTGCCATTTCATCATGAACGAGTTGACAAATGAACAACGCTTGCAAATCGTGCAAATTTATTTCGAAAATAATGGTTCAGTTCGCGAAGTTTACCGCAAGCTCCGTTCATTTTATGGTCGACATAATCGTCCATCAGAGCAATTAATTCGGTTAACCATGGATCGTTTTCGCACTAAGTTTACTCTATGTGACAATACGCATCCGCAGAGACGTCGAACAGTGCGCACCGAAGAAACAATTGCCGCTGTAGAGCAAAGTGTTGAAGAGGACCCGGATGAATCGATTCGCCACCGTGCACAGCAATTGGAGCTTTGTCCATTCTGTTCCCGAATTGGATGGCATGAATGTGGATGAGATGTGGTTCCAACAAGACGGCGCTACATGCCACACAGCGCACGTCACAATCGATTTTTTGAAGGAAACATTCGATGAGCGCATAATTTCGCGGAATAGACCTGTCAATTGGCCACCAAGATCGTGTGATTCGACACCATTGGATTATTTTCTTTGGGGATGTGTGAAGTCGCTCGTCTACGCAAACAAACCAGAAACGTTAGGGGTCTTGGAAGCCAACATTCGTGGCGTTATTGCCGACATACAGCCCCAAATGATCGAAAAAGTGGTTGAAAATTGGACCTCTAGACTTGGCTTTATTCGAAGCAGCCGCGGCGGCTACATGCCCGAAATCATATTTAAACATTAATAGCATAAAATTATCCTTCCAATAAAGCCAAATTGATGGACATTAAAATGATTTCTTTGTGTTTTACTTCAATTCGAAGTTCTATACCTCTAAAAAAAAACACCCTTTATATTTAACCGGACGCGATATTAACGCGTCCTTATTCCTTTTGCGGTGGCTCAGTTACGATTATCCCCTTTCTTGGGGCCACAAGGCATAGGAAGATGTTGCTATTCCCACTTAGCTTTAGAAATGTTGACTATCATCGTCCAGGGGCAGATTCCCTACAACAATAATCGTCGGGACGATATCGTTTTTGAAACTTTGATGACCATAAGAAGTTATATTCTGTCCGAATTTCTTTAACTATCGTCAGCTTTCATTACATTAGTGGAAAATGAATTGAATTAAGGTCTCAAACTCGTAATTTTGTCACTTAGTTGCTAATTTTGGGGGTCTATTGCTTCGACGATAATCGTCTAAAAAATTATGGAATGAGGGCCCAGGTTTTGGGGATTATACTGCCTGACTGTGGATTGCTGTTAAGCCCGAATGACACTACATTTTTTCCTCATTTGTATAATGTTTAAAAGTCAGCGGTGTGTAAAAAGGGGTAGCAATTGTTTGCAAAACAACCGCAAATTTTCAATCGAATTTATTTTCAAAAAATCTTGAAATGTCAAAAAAAAAAAAAGTTGCTGAAAAATGTGATTTGAATACATTTTTTGACGTGTCTACATTAATAAAGTTGGTATGTACGCACTCACTCCTATCGGGAATTTTTGTTCTAGTTTTTCGTACTGCTCTAGTTTCATTTTAAAAGCAGAAAAAATGCAAAAAAAAATGTAGTTTCATACGGGCTTTATACATTCTGTTAGAATGCTCTAATATTGCCACTACAGTGACATTCCTCAATAAATTTGACCGGAAACTCCTCTTGCTCTTTCATTTTCCTTCTGAGGTTGGCCATAGAATTTGAAGGCAACTATAGAGACTTTTCGCGAAGCGCCAAAGTTGACCTCTGTATAAGATCTTGACGTTTAAGTCACAAAACAATTCTGATCAGCTTGACTAATTTGTCGATGCGAATTGCAATCATTACGGAAACCTCTCATGTTCCAATTTGACTTCGGTAAGGTCCTATCGAGGCTTTTTCCACTTCCGCAATATTAAATGCATAAGGCCTAATGGGAACCTATTAAAAAACTGCATCCAAATAGACACCGACCTTGCTCCACGCAGCAATCGCCATGACAGATAACATGGTTCTTAACCTTTTGTATAGAATTTTACCATCCCATTGCGTACAGCTCGACTTTGTACCCCTCCAAGGTCTCCGATGCACGTGGTCTGTTTAAGGTCCATACATTTCAAATGCTCGTTGTCATATTTCGTTTGCTAGGGTAGTCAACATTTTGAGCATCAGCTTCCATATACATAGGAGTCTTGTCCTTGCTTCGTAGCAAATATTTTTGAATGTGGTAGGGAAGTTGTGAGATAGTTGTCAAAACTGGACACGCCGGCAAGTCGATGCTGATCTGAGTCCTATCCTATTCATACGACTCTAGCCGTGCTCACAGTCGATTTGGTAATAGTCGTAAATGTAATTTTATTCATAGTCATATAATCTTGTAGTCATGGTGGATGTGGACGTATTCACGACCAAAGTAGTCCTACTCGGAGTCTTAAACCTATTAGTGGAAAGTATCGGCGAAGCTGTAAGATCGTAAGACAGTCTGTCACTTCTTCAACCGAAACAGACTCCCTCTGGCGACACTAATATCCGATCAATACTTTCGTCAAAAACATCCCCAACCTCTTAGTCATTGCAACAATATATACAATAAAAAGTCCTTGCCATTCATTATTCGCTTCTATTACGTTCAAATACATCCCCTTCTATAAACTGAATATCAAAAAAAGCAATTTTGGCAAAGCCCAAAGCCCGTCACATTCATCAAACGCATTCTAAAGGTTAAACGGATGCTCCAAAGAGGCAAAGCAAAATATTTTCTATTTCATTATCCACAGGCTCCACAAAGAACTGCTCGTAGAAAAGAATAAAGGACAACATAAAGAGATAAATGGAACAAAAAAAAACAAAAACACCATACAGTTGAATGTCAAGATGAGCCTTTTTCTTTCGCTCCATGTTATCCTTTGACTCGTAGTCATAGAGGAGGAAATAAAACCCTGGAAGATAAAACGCATAACACATGGCGAAGGACTCGACAAATGTAGCTAAACCCTCTTATGCAGTTCGCCTTATGTCAGTCGCTTGCTGTGGTCGAAATTACAGCTGAACGAATAAAAACAGCAACCACTGAAGAGGACTCACGCAGTGTCTGTCGTCTGTGCATCCATTTAACACACAAAAATCCTTTCTAACATACAGCTGTACGTACTCGTACAGCCCCGCGCGTTCATTTGAATAAAAAGAGAATACCATCAGAGGAATTCTCCTCATACTTACGTTGCAAAGAAAACGAGGCAAATATGCGATAGGGAATGGTATGGCAAAGATGTCCTTTGAGATTTATCGGATTTTTATACGTCCAAAGTAGGTGAGTTTGAATATAGATGCGAAGGGGTTGGATTACGCAATAATAAACCGTATCAAGTTCTCGTTCCAGCCATTAGAAGAAAGGAAAAAAAAGAATCCCTATACAATATACAAATCCATTCGATCCATTGTGTCGGCAAATCTCTCCCTGTGTGTTCGGCCGTCTCGTTCAATCAGCGACCGTTGCCCCATTTTGTGATGGAAGAAGCATACCCTTAACAAGGATAACGGATAATTTCTGAACCCCACACAACAGAGTGTTATACTTTATGGTCACTGTGAATCGATTCGATTTGGTGGCGCACGGCATGGAGCAGCGGATGACTGTCGGTCGTCCATATAATTCAGTAAATCCCGGCTGCATATAAGTCTGACTGTGAGGATTGCGTTGCAGTCCTCCTCCAGAATATAGGAGCATTCCAGAAATCCCATTTATCATTCGGCAGCCAGCTCACTTTCATATGCACGACAACTGCATTCAAAATTGTTTAAAGGAAACGAAAGCTAGATCCTATGCTGTGTGGTTGGCAAGAGTGTATCACGAGTGTATTGCTGCATGGACTTTGGCCAACTATGGGGATGTCATTCTTTTCTCTCCCATTTGTTGTCTTTTTCTGAATATATATGCAAATCAGGATAACAGCTCTGAGACTCTACTCTCAGACTAGCGGTCTGTCTGACTTTGACTATACTCTTTATGCTGAATAAATTACTAAGTGGAATAAATTGGTCGCATCCTACAGGCACGCATGCACAAATAACAAATCACCATTCACCACCCTGTAGGTAATTTAATTGAGATTTTTAACACTCACTACTGTCATGTCGGAAATAATGTTGGTGGGAAGGCATTTGTGTGAATGGGTCGTCATAATCACATCAGCCCATGTGTGGTGTCCTTTGGGATTGCAATTTCGAAATTAATAGTCGTGATTATATGAAATTGTCTGACAGCTGCATCGTGTGCTCTTGAAGCCATTATTACATCACAGGAAGTAGGTATAGTGTGGTAGGTTGCCAGCCAAGACTTATGCCATGGACAAAGTAAAGTAATTTGAGGTTTTCAGATTTGAAAGCAATTATCCGGGCTGGGGTATGTCACTCTGTCTTATCACAGAGCCGACACGAGTGTCAACATTAGGCCACAAAAGACAGAGAGTAACCTACATCCAGTTGGAAGGAAATTCAATTCTCGGCAGCAGCGACACTTAGACGTTTCTATCTACCTTTGAATGCTTTATATGTAAAGATACATGCGTGTTAACAAGTCAACAGTAGAATGTGTAACTGAATGTGCATTGGCTCCAATAATGCCGATGACGTGTTGAGGCAGGAAGGCTCCTTTGGTTTTAACGTGTCGATAAGTTTCAATGAAAAGCCATATGAGGTTGTGATGATACCTTAATCAAGATTGTCAAAAAGGTGATAAAACCGATTTGGCAATGCGGCATGTATCCTTGATTTTTGAATACTATCTTGGGTGCATGGACAGTAAATATGAGTGTGCGTGCTACATGTGGCATAGGCCGTAAGACTTTTCTTGACTTAGTATTGGTAGGTAACTGGCCGAGAGCTAATTAATGGGGGTATTTGTGGACCCATTATATTAGCAATAAGGATGAAGGACGCTTGATTATGCTAGCAAAATGTTTGTGCGACGATCCTGCGAGGGGTCTTACGGATCCGTCAAGGACTCAATGTCGAATCACCGTCTTAAAATTCCTAGGTCTCACCAATGTTACATATTAATATAGCCTTTTGGAAATAGTAGCGTAACGAAGCCAAACCGAACACCAAATTAGAGAAGTGAGTGGAGTTAGTTTTTTCACTTATCAATGTTTTTTAATTTCTCACTCTCAGATAGGATCAAAAGGAGCACGCTAAACTTTCCTTATGCCCTTCATTTGTTTATTTAGCCTGAAAATTAACTTTCTCTACCGCAAAAGTATCTCTTCGAAAGTGGAATAGAAGTTTTAGAAAGCTTCGCGGTATAGACACTCGGATTAGGCATAAAATTGTACGACTGTATGTCCGTTCGGCTTGTTTCAAGAATCAAAAACACAACCAAAAGAGCCGCATTAAGAGCTTATATATATGGTCCTTTTGCATCTACTCCTTTTTAATTTGACTTCTAGCACTTTTTCAGTGGAAAACGGAATAAGTTCTTTAAAGAACTACTCGCTACTCGTTACTCGCTAGATCGTTTTTAAACTATGTGCAACTTGCGATTGATTAAATAAACTAAGCCTTCTGTAAACGTCAAAAGGGGAACAGGCGAAACAATCACCTTCTTTGTACATATCTGTTGGGAGGCACTAGCAATTTCATTAATAAAAATGACCGCTTGACCTGTGAACCTACCCGCAGCAAATTTTGAAATTAAATCGCTCCAGTCTCGCGCGCACTTCAGTTTTCTGTCTGTGAATTGTTGGAAATAGTAAAAAATATTGGCCTAATGTCATAATTCACTCAACGCGGTCTCTCACCTCCATGCAAGGTAACGAAAAAGTAGAAAATACGTGAACGCTTTTCCTTCGGAGATATAGGAATTTTACTTCTTTCCCCTGTTGCTTGGACCCATTAAAAACCTAAAATAAATATATAAATATGTAGTTACTTTACTATTTCAGATATTTGACAGTCATCTGTCAGTTACCTACAAACAACAAATATTTCTACACTAAAAGTTGCAATCAGTTTTATGAAAAAAACTGTTTTTCTCTCTTATGTCAAAGTTTTACGAAAGGGGACCGGATGTTTGCGGTTTTCAAATGATGGTAAATGCATTATTACTTTGCGGAACCAGAAGCACCTATTATTTATCGATTCTTAAGCTGCCAAATTTAAGCCCGTCCCTTTGTCTGTTGTTCTTTTAGTTACAAAAAACAGATGCTTTGCCAAATTAACATTTCCTTAAATTTTATGTCCGAACACTTTAGTTTTACTCAAAGTGCCGTAAGGCAATAGGGGTATTCATGATCCGATGCAACTGGTCTACTACGACTTTTTGTCGCACTCCAACAAAAAAATATACTTTTCTTTTGTTTTTTTTTTAATAAAAGTTACCACCAACCAAACTGTCATAGTTTAAATAAAATCAGTTGTTCCCACCCAAACTGCTTTACTCCGCCCTCTAGTAGCCAATTAGCGGACACTCCAAACTCACCATATATTTCCGAGCGTCGACGCATCCGTAAATTTACCACATCACCGTCGATTTGCTGACGTTGACGTCCGTGCCAGAGCTCCACGAAAGAAAAACAACAAACGTCAACATAATTCATCTGTCAAGTCTTTTAAACAAAAAGAAAGAGGAAGAGAGGAATTTCCTCTTTTTAGAAACTTGCTTGGCTACTCTCTGAATAAAAACTTGAATTACATATTCGCCAAAACGTTTCCCATCACTGAGTGTCGGTTCCTGAATCCTGAGTCTTCTACGGGTGCTTCGCTTCATCCAAGAAAAAACTATCTACATCCAAGTACCGAAGAGAAAAACAAATCCAATTCACTCCGGCTACCCACTTGTCTCGTTTTTTTTTTTTTTGTGATAACTCGGTTTCGGTTTGTAGTCTGTGTCTGGTAGTGTACACGTCACTAGATTTCTTCGCCGCCGCTAGCGTTTGTATAATTTAGTGAGTAGTTTGATTTCGTGGTGATTTGATCAAGACGCGGGCGTGATGGCAATTAAACCTGGAATGGGACGCAAGTCCTCAAACAAAAACCCACCAATTCTAAGTCACGAATTTGTAATTCAGAATCATGCGGACATTATCTCCTGTGTGGCAATGGTTTTCGTCGTGGGATTAATGGATGAGGTGAGTATTTGTTGAGATTGAAGATGCATCCATAGGCACTTTGCCACGTATCCTCTCTAGCCTTAACCTCAATCGAATGCCAACCGGACAGTGAAAGAAGTGTAACCTTGCAACACTATCATATACTTTGAGATTCACCTTCTCTTCTGGCCGCTGGTTCATTCGGGGGGTTTAGGTGAAAGTTTTTCGCCACAGGCAAAACAACTTTTCTTATTCGATTTGCTGTGTCTCTATACTCTATTGGTGTTTCTCTATTACAGACAACCGCCAAGTTTGCAAGCCCGTTTGTGTCGCTGCATCATAACGTTAGCGGTGAAGATCCCAGCCATGAAAATCCAACGTAAGTGGGGTTATTTTTATTGCTTCCTAATCTAATCTACCCTGTGGTTTGCAGGGGAAAGCCGTATACCTACGCAGCTGGAGTCAAGGATCAATGCGCTATCTTCTTCTATACGTTGACAAGTATTATCATGCACGCGATTCTGCAAGAGTTTGTCTTGGATGTAAGTAGATAAGTTTGATAATGATAAATGGTAATCGAGCTTCCCGTTGAAGGTCGAACAAGTTTAGGAGGTTGTGCTATATATTTGAGTGTCTATTCACTCGCTGGACGTGACAGTCACAGTTATTCAATATGAACATTAAGAAACTGACACACAGTTTTGTTAATGGAAACTACTAAGCACGTGGATTAATTCAGAATCAATTCGCATGATCCGCCGAAAGACTTTAGATTGCCAGTATCTGTTGATTGACTTCGAATCTTCTATAATGTTCACAAGAAAAACAAGGTATAAACCGGATTTGCGTAGATTTCGCAATACATTTACCACAAGTTGGTGCCATTTTGTTATGCGGTTTATTGGATGGACAACTTTTGAAGCAAAAGATGCGACATCGAAATCTGTCTTTTGTATGCGTGCCAACACTGAAGTTTTGACTTTCACTTCGAAAGAACTTTGGTTTAAATCATCGGTCATTTGTTTGCTTACATATTGCAATTGGGTATGGGATGTATTTCCAACTACCTACGAGTGACAGCCGTTTCTTAAAACATTTGGTGGCGATTTCAGTGTTTCAGGGTTTCAATAACTTTGTCGACGTGCAGTTCAAGCAGCCACTTTGTAGCTGACTGTTCAAATATACAAGGTTCTTTCAAGAGAAGCCGAGTGTGCAGTTTTTTTTTTACAGTACCTTGCAGCTGAACGCTTAAGAATGCAAGTCTGTTTGTTGTTCATTTATCTAGATCATTCCGCAGCTGCATTTTCTGCAGCATTTTTTTTTTTTCATTATTTATCGCTGCAAGTCATATCTCAGAACGCTTTTAATCAGCAATGGTTACGAGTTGCGGCAGTACGATTGCCAAGTATGTACTTCATATTTCCAGAGATGTTGAAACACACTGCTTCCGCATGATCTGAACGAGCCTCCTCAATGAGCCTCCGTGCTATCAACACAACGATTAGGTTGATGGGATATTATTTATGCTTGACGGCTACTGCCTGAGGAAAATGGACTCTGCAGCTGCAACTCGCACTTGTTGTTACATGTTCCGAACACAACTGCATGGGGTTTCTTCCCGAGTTTCCTGATTTTGTATACATAAAGCTGCAGATTCAAATGTCGTCAGTCAGTAGCATCTTCCTTGGCATGTCACCAAACGTCCTTGAGACGTGAATATCCCACATATTTGTCCCACTGACTACCCACTGACATTGTGAACTCAAACTCCATGGGAACATAAGACTACTACAAGCAGTTGTAGGTGAATTTTGTAACACAAAGCTTCAAACCCATTGCTAAGCTTATCATAACTTGTTGTCCGATTTGACAAGCACTCGTTCGGCTGGAGGGCTTTTTGTTTTGTGTTCGTTTCAGTCAGTTACCAAGTTGTGCATTTACTGAGTTTAGCAATCAATCACCATAGTCGTCGTGTATTTTTTAAGGCCCCACTTCAACTATAACAATTTCTTAAAAAAAAATTCCAGAAAATCTCCAAAAAACTGCACCTCTCCAAGTTCAAGCTGTCACTGTTCAACGAATCCGGCCAGCTTGTTGTGTTCTATCTTCTGTCGTTCTTGTGCGGTGCCGATGTCATCCTCCGTGAAGGCTACTTCAAGAAGTTCTCCCTACTGTGGGAGGACTTCCCCAATCATCCGATGATATTCCTCCACAAGTTCTTCTTCATTGTGCAAATGGCCTACTACTTGCACATGTTGCCTGAGTTGTACTTCCAGAAGGTCAAGAAAGAGGATCAACAACCAAAGATTATCCACGCCATCACCGGATTCTCCGTCATCTGCCTGGCGTATTCCTTTGGGTGAGTACAATTGTTTCCCCCCAACTAGTTGTAGTGCCTACTCTGACCTATGCACGCTGCTTTGTAGATTTTCTCAAAACCACATGACATGTCGAATTTCCCGTTTCAGCTTCCAAAGAATCACCCTTGTCCTGCTCACACTGCACTACTTGAGCGAAATCGTCTCCCATGTCTTCCAACTGATTGGCGTCTTTGATCGGGACGAGAAATACGCCAGCATTCGTATCGTGAACAGTGTGTTCTTTGTTTTCGTTCGTTTCGCCACCATGGTCATCGCTGTTCTGACACTCTACTATGGCGTTGCCAACACAGAGCAATCTACTCGCGGATTTATCGCCCTCATCGGAGTCATCATTCTGCAGGGATATCTGATCTTCTCATTCATCACCGAACAGCTGCGTGCAAAACGCGAACGGCAGCGCGAAGCCAAACAACAATCGCAGGCCAAGAAGAACAAAGCGCTCAAAGAGAAGGCCAAGAGGAAGAAGGAGAGCGATCTGCCCGAAGCCGATCAGTCACCCAGCCCAGTACATAGCGGCAAAAGTAAAGTTAAATAAACTACCATCTAGTGTTTGTCCTCCGCCGCCTCATTTCCATTTCACACACTTCCATGTCTTCTGAGAATTCTTTCCTTGAATGGCACCGCCGTGGCCCCAACTCCACTTACTGTTTAAAGTCAGTTTAATGTGTTGTTGCGCTCAAGTGCAACAATTCCGTTTATTATTGTCCATTAAATGGATTGAGTTCGGTTTTCTTCTCCCGGGGCGGGGTCGCGAATGTGAGCATTTGATTTTTGTTGTCTTATTATTATATTTTTTTCTTTTTTTTTTGTTTAATTTTGTATGTACATCTAAGCAACTAATTTCGTCCTTTGTTTTCTAATATATTTCTTTTTGGTTAACGTGCTCTGATGGTGTGTAAACACGTTGCGAATGCTTGAGTAATAAAACAGAGAAGCTTGCGCAACATTCAACACAACTAGTACATGCACCTAGAGGGTAGTTAAACTTTTGTCTTTTATTATAATTTTTTTTTGTCAAAGAAGATAACACAAACTATTTTGTACAAACAAAAACAACTGAGAAACTTTTTTTATTAAAAATCAAAAAACAATTAAAAAAAAAACACAAAGTTATGAAAAAAATAAAAATAAGGAAAACGTGAACAAATTATTAAGAGTGTTGTTTTTATGCAGGCGATCGGTCCACTGTTTGGGGTATCTTTTCGTTTGTTTAGAAGTGAACTGGTTTAGTGGCTCTTTTAAGTGGTAAGCTAATTAGTGAATATACACTCCCAGTAGAGTGCATAATTAAGAGCGATAAATTCGACGTTTTATTGTTGTTCATCGTCCCCGTAGCTATTGCATAATTAATTTGCATATTGTAGACATTAGTCGACTGGTTTGGCTCATTTTATTAAATGTAATTTAGCTGTTTGTTTAAAAGTGTGTATTTGAAGGGTTGGGATTTTTTGGTTTGCCAAGAAGTGTTGGTTTGTTTCTGACGCTACAGGTGGACTTAAATGCCGGTTCTCCTTCATGTGATAGAAGCAGCTTTGATTTGATACACCTCTCTTCAGCGGAATTGTGTAACAGGGTATATTGAAAACCGTTTTTTTTTTTTTTACGAGAATTTTCTAATCACGCTGGCACTAGTTGCACACGAAAAAAAAAGTACAATTTGTTGCTAGCGATGGCATCTGTGTTCAAATAAATAAATAAATAGTTGGCGCAACAGGTCTGTGATGTACCCTAGGCCCAGCTTCTCACAACTTTTTGTTTTGTGTGAGTTTTTAATTTTTGGGACAAATGGAAGGAGTCAACGTTTTCCTGCCGAGTCCGAACGGGTTATTAAGAAGCTCTTTCATGAGAGTTATACTCTCGGATGCTGAAAAAAGCCTTAAGATGATTAGTCTATGAGAACTCTACTCTCTCTATATACGGCGGTTCAGCGGAGTTACATATCCATCAAGTTAAGAATGAAATTGCATCTTTAAACCGCCTTTTCAAAGTCCAGAAAGTAAACGAATGGTAAGTGTAGGCTGGCAAGGAATATCCGGTGCCATACTCAGGTCAAAACTGCTCGTAAGATTGTGTTTGTCCCTTACCATTGTTACCTTGTCTATAAGTGCTCTAACTAATTACTACTGTGATGCTACATCCAAAACATTGTGAGAATTTGATGAAGTTTATTTTAAAATGTATCAATGTGCAAGTATTGCAAGAAGTACCTCTCAAAGAATTTTTTCCTGCTATGCCACCGAAGAGAATTGTGATCCGAAATTGATCTTATAAGCGAAAATAAGGATCTTTCATTGATCCGCATGAGTCTCTCGGTCCTGGTTTCGCAAAAACATTCTTGTGGTTAATCTGACTTTCATTTGTCGTGTAGATTTTGTTCCTGCTTCAATCTGGGCAGAATGGAATATTTACAAACATCTGCCAAATCTTGTTATCTAATTCGATGTTTCATTGGTTAGAATGACCTCATCACCAGGGCCATAGGTTAGGTTAGATTATATTTATTTATTTATTTGTTTAAATCAAATGCGTACATCAAGATTACTGAATTCAATTCAATGATCACCAAAGCCAACAGCAGAACTAATTTATTCCTTAATGAATCCCTTCTAAGATGAAAGTCGAATTAAAAAAGTTTTATAGCAAAAATAACTCCCAATTCTTTTTTTTTATGAATTAATGGACAGAAGGGTATCATCGATTACGTACGTAAAGGAAATTGGAGAGAGGCTACTATAGAAAGAAAGGCTTTGACATTTCGTGACATTGAGATGAATGTCATTATTGTGACACCATAAGGAAAGTCGTTCTAGATCCTCTTGTAAAAGAATACAAACGTACACTGAACGTATAGACACTGGGATCTTAAAAACAGGTCAGGAATGTCATTAACAAATAAATGGAAGAGCAGAGGGCCCAAATGAGTACCTTAACAGATCCTCTTGTCTGGTACTTCCGCGTTTTACATGTCTAACATCCGAAAGACAGTTTTTTGTCTCTGCTATCCGCCTTTGGAATTCACTCCCACGTAACTTGCGAGAACTAACTAATGCACGACGATTTAAAAACGAACTTCAAAATTTTCTTAGAGACTAAAGCAACTCACTTTCTTCCCATCGCTATCCCTCTTCAAGCAATTTCAACTTTAATTGAAATTAATTTAAAACTAATTTAAAATAAATATAAGAAAAAACCTTTTTAATATAAAAGCAGTCTAACTTAACTTTCAAATCATTTATGGAAATTAAATTTTAAACAATTTATCTTTCACAGACTTATAAGTGAATTCTTACTGTGTAAGCATGTATGATACAATAAATATTATTATTATTATTATTAAGGTAAGTACTCCAGAGGTAACATAAACTGGTGACCAGGTAAGGTGGCTGTCTAGAAAGAAACACTTCATTATTGTAGGTCACTTGTGAAACCTCATGTGAGGGAAAGGGGAAGATGGTCAGAATAATATCTAGACCGGGCATACTAGTGGAAGCCTTCGCTTCGTTTATGCTTGTAACGATTTGTCTTTGGATAGACGAGGAGTGACGGTAACAGTCCAAACCTCGCCAATATCCTCTAATATCTCGTTCGAAATTGGGTACGACGCAAAAGCGGTGATCAGCGATTTGCTGAATCCTGCCACTGTGAGCACTTTTATCATAAATTGAATGCTAAAGGGTCTTCCCGAATCAGTAGGCATATTCGAAGATGTGAAGATAGTTGTCTAGGCGGTTTGTTCCCCTTGAGTATAGCAATGCCAGATCAGTTTTAGATCGTTCTTTTTTAATTGTCGGCAAAGTGTCGTGTGGTCGGTACACATTCGGTACAAATTGTAAACCAAATACAAGCAAGGAGTTCCTCCTGATTTGCTTGAACGTATAGATTTCAATGACTAAATGATAATTTTTACTGAACGCAGGACTAAAAACAATAAACAAGGAAGTCGGTTGGTTGATAAGGAGACTGATACTCTCAACTCTTCATACAAAAGGAAGAGTTTGAATCGTGCCTTAGTGAAAGGCTACGAAATTGTGATTGTTATGAGTGCTAGGATGCAGTATAAACCCGTCTGTATATTGCCTTTGAAAAAAAAAGCAAGATGAACGACGATTGGAGCGGTCTAACCTCTAATCCCCATGTAGAGATCAAATTGTAGTGCATTTCATAAGATCTAAGCTTGAAAGAGCAGCACTTAAAGCCAAGTCAATGGAATATGTCACATTGGTCATTACTAGTAATTTAGGGCTACAAAATTGAATTAAGAAAACATTGTATATCAAGCAAATATTTTCCATTGCGTAGAAATATTTCATCTACGAACCAACTTCACATTGGCCAGTCACCTGTTCTTTGGATTTCGTCTGTGATACGGATACCGAATGTCTTCAAAAGTATCTGTATCTGTATCTGTTGCGACCATTGTTTTTATACCCTCCACAGGAAGGTATATTCACTATTCACTTTGTCATTACATTTTTAACGCCAAGAAGGAGTCACCGGAGACCTCATAGAGTAAATATATATTTTGAATCAGGATCACATTCGGAATCGATTTAGCCATGTCCGTCTGTCTGTCTGAAAGCACGATAGCACCAAAAGGAATTGACATAGGCGGTTGAAAGTTGGTGAAAGGACTTATTTTTATCGTCGTCAGCTTGGTATTGAAAATGGGCTATGTCGGTCAGGTAGTTCTGGTACCTCCCATACAAAATCAATATAAGACCCATGTGCCTCTCTGTCTGTTGAAAATACGATAGCGTCCAAAGGAATCAACCTAGGCGAATCAAGTTTGGTGAAAGGACTTATTTTTATTGTCGTTAGGTTGGTATTAAAAATGGGCTATGTCGGTCAAGTCATTCTGGTACCTCCCATACAAAACCAATATTAGAAAGCACATGTTGAAAGTACGATAACGTCGAAATAATCTACTTATTTTTATTGTCGTCAAGTTGGTATTAAAAATGGGCTATGTCGGTCAAGTAGTTCTGGTACCAAGCATACAAAATCAATATTAGGCCTGGCCCATGTGTCTCTCTGTCTGTTGTTCAATGTAATTACGTGCTACCTCACAGGCCTAAAACTTTGCGTGACTTGTATGCAGTGGAGGGTATCAAGGCATCGGCCAGGCCGATGATAACACTTTTACTTGTTTTGTTTATTTTTTTGATAAATTTGTACACGAGTCCGGTTTGTGTAATGCTTGTGTCTATTTTTTTTGGCAACTACCTATTCCTTTTTACTCTTTTTTCTAGAGAAAGATATCGCTTTTGCTATCTCTATAAATTAGCACAAAAAATTTAATGAGCAATTAATGAGAAGCCTGTCGTCGATAAATTTAAAATTTAAACAAATATATTAATTATCGAGGGGGTTTCTCCTTAGTGTTTCCCAAAAAATGAATTATACGTTTAAATCAATTCATTTCTTGTTTTTGTAGATATTTGTAGTAGGAGCAGGATTGTTCTTAGGGTGTTATGTCCAGATCGTAGCAATATCACGTGTAAAGATCATCGTCTGGAAAGTTTTCGAAAGTTTAACGATCAATCTTAGACTATGTTATGTTGGGTGGCAATTATCTGATACATTTGGATAAACAGAGTCGATTGTGTCCGCTACAATTGCAACCATTTTGATTACTGGAAGAATTTCCCTATTTGGCTGGTATCGGTATCGGCAAGTTCCTGGTAAAATAACTTTACTAGAGTTTTCTTTCTTGTCGGTCAGATACATATAAAGCGTGGAAAGGTTTTTCCTCCTTGTTACATCAGACACTGTGATAAACAACTTTTGAGTTGGACCTGTTGGTACCCCGAAAGAGTTCCAAATTGTGCTTTGCGCTTATCCGTGGCCGTGACTATTTCGCACGGTTAAAACTGTCAAGATCACGGCGCCTTTTGTTACCCCATTGCTGCGCTTCTGAGAAGATTTTGTTACTATGTTGTTGCCACTTGCAATTTTGAGAGCGACAAACCTTCCTTCAACAGTTCAGTGAATTCACGATAGCTATGATTTGTGACTGAAAAGCACAATACTTATTTAGTACCTAGTCTTAACAAAGAGACAAACATACGTCAATACGAGTTTCTGTGTAACAATACTTGCGCACCAGGTCGTGACCACTCCGTAAAAATATAGCTTTTTAGCAAGTAACGGGAAATCGGCCGAAGTTGGTGGTCTCAGTATTGTCTCTGGTGTTAACGACTGGTATGGAAAGAATGAAACTGAGAAAGTACCTACGGTCTTTCCATCTGTACATATTTGTAGTGTGTTTCCGTCAATTTTCTTCTCATTGCTGTAGTCCGTAACTTCTGTCCTAATGTTGGTAGCGCTGACAGTCTTTTTTTAATTGCGGTGATTCTTAAAGTAACTGTTCCAATTCTGCTGCCGTAAATGTCCCAGCGGAAAATTTGCATAATTTCCAGTACAGCGGCTGGTCACAAGTTATGTGGAAGTGGTCCTCAGGGCACTGGGGCACTGGTCAAAAAAAGACATGTCTACAGATTTTTATCGGCAGGGAGAAGTAGCTTACCTGTCTAGTGCTGGCCATCCGACAAAGACTCCGTAGCATGAATATTGATCTAACTACTACCATATACAACCACCGCATTGCTTTCGCACAGATGACATATCTGAGGTCCAATATCCTTTGCAGGAGTAGAATGTGGCAGCGGACTGTTTAATATGTTTATGCAAATTTAGTTGTTAGTTCGTGGAGCTGTCAGAGAAGCTGATATATGAAATAGAGCTTCGCCCTGCAGAACACCGCATTGTACTAACCTTCTTAACCTGCAGCATCTATGTTCTGATAAGCTCGTTTCACAACGAGACCTCTTCCACCACTGTTTCTTTGTAATTATGATATGTACGAGTCTATAAGGTCCAGACTTAAGGACAACCGTAAACTCTTCCAAGACTTAAATGGAATAAGCATGTTGCATCTCTGATATGGATTCCATTTGGCTATGAAAATTTGCCAATTTTTTTTTTTGATTTATTTTAAACTACGTTGAATTCCTGGACGTACTCGTTCTTTAATGTTCTTTAATGAAGGTTAGCGATCAAAATAAGACATTTTTTGAGGAATTTCTCTTTGATTTCTTTACATGTGTCGAACACGAACTAGATGCGCTTTCCAGCTCTTAACCTTTACACAGAGTTGCTATTGCTATTGCTGTCGAGGTTTAACAATTTGGGCATACTTTCGATTCCTCAGTTGCGTTGGCTCTCATCTTCTATTTAAAGAGTCTTAGTTTTATTAAAAAACACTCGGCCTTGTAGGGAATTCAGCTATACAACTTCGCTTTGACAGCTTTCTTTCATCATCGTTTGCTTATTAATTACAGAACTTCCCTTCTCCGAATCGAACAATAGCCACTAAAAATAACTATGGAATAACGGCCACTAATATATTCCAATAAAAATTTGCAAAATCTTGAGATCTCCTAATAGCTTAACAAATTTTATTTTCTCCCAATTTTAATTGTTTGCCTATGGAATTTATTATCAAAATTAGCATACATTATACGAACATACAGTAGGTACAGAGTACACAAGCCGTTTATTTGTTGGAAATGAACTCAACTACCAACAAGTTAGTCATTGTCAGGTTGCGGTGGCGGTGTACCTACTCAGCCAGACATTGTCTCAAAGAAAAGATGAAAAGAATAACAATAATGCTGACGCCGAAGAAAAGAAGAAGAAGAAGAAGATTCTTTGACTTCACCACAGCGGAACGGAGGGGCTGTGCAAATTCTCAACGTCTGAGGCGCTCTTAAACATTCGAGCGTAGAACGAAACAATCGTCAACCTCCGTATAAAAGGTTAACTCTTCCATCCGGGCAGGTTAGTTTTGGCCCATTCGTCGTGGAATCTAAATCGTTAAGTTACTCTGTAAACCTACTCGAATACTTGCAAACATGAAAATCACCTGTTTTGTACTCGCCGTCTTGGGATTAGCCGCTTTGGCATCTGCAGGTAACTAAACACGTTCAGCAGAATATAAATGTACATGGTTTAGTGGTGGATCGGACTATTGCGTCACTGTGGGTGAATCTCAAAGAATTGTGACAAACAAATTATTAGCGATATTTTTTATTTATGGAAATTACAAAACTGTGTTAATTTTTTATATCTACCTATCGTCATACTTTGTGCAATAATTATTGGAATTGAGGTTCAAAGTGAAAGATTCAATTGATAGGAAAAAAACCCCACAGTGATGCAGTGCAAAACTGCACGATTCCTGCGGTCGCGCATGAGTCATGATCATGATCATATGAGTGCAAATCACCGCCGTTCAGTGATCTCCAACGGGATGGCTCAAACGAGGAAATCAATCTTGCTGACCCTCGCTCTGACACTGAAACGTTTTTCGTTTGTCAACAAAATGCGGTATACGTGTCTTATTAGCCAGTAGCTCACGCACACCGCCGGAATAATCAACAACGCAATACATCTTCATCGCGGCAATGAAACGTAGAATCTCATTTGATTGACAAGAACAAGACTGATGGACAACTTTCTAAAGAACTAGATTTCGGTAAACGTTCTGTAGCCATTAACCTCGTTAGAACGACAGTCGTATTGAGAACATATTGCGACGGTGCAAATGGTTAATATACGGCAGTTAAATGCGACTCTATGGGCTTCCCCGCAAACCAGTTTCGCTGAAATTAATGTCCCTTTGTTGTTCTTTCTTATTTGCTTGCCGTACACCGTACTTATTTTTAAGCCGAAATTCCCCGAAACTTTCGCACTAATGAGTTAGATAACTCGTCCGCATAATTTTTGTTTTTTTGTTTTGTTTTTTATTGACTTTGTGTATTTTTTATTTAAATTTGTTGGTGAAATTAAATTTTTAATTTTTTCAAGACTCTGGCTTTTTCGTACCGAAAGCTTTCTACAACTTGGATGCCGAGGGTCATAAGTCGCACGTAGTCGAGATCAATCCTCACGTATGTATCCCTTAATCGGTTTGTGGACAATTTTATCTTCATTTTTAATACTTCAGCAAGCTAACATATTGAGGCGTCTAAGGAGGCAGATTTCCGGCGGCTCCACCAGCAGCAGCAGCTCCTTCTCCAGCAGCGACGGTGGTCCAGTGTACTTTTCTTCTCACCAAGTTGTACAACATACTCCAGAGTAAGGATAGGTTGTGTCAGTTTAAGTTTATGAAAGCTAATCGCATACTTTTATATATTATTGCAGCTTTGAAAGCCGTTTTGGTGGTGATTCCCGGCCTGTGGGACAAGCTGTGCATACCACAGGTGTCATTGAGAACGGCCAAGTGGTCTACCAAAGAACCAAAACCGATAGATTGTAAAATTGTGCAGCGTTCTTTTATACTACATTTTGGAATAAAATTATAAGTGTGTGGATATCTTTTTTTATTTGATGGTCTTATTGTCCCTCCAAGCCCGGTCCTTTTGCTAAATGGCTCCAGTTGCACGCTCCAAGTCGGTTGAGGTCGCCTTTCTTCTACTGCATAACCCGAAGACTGCATGTCATTTAGCAACTGATTCGCAAGTTTTTGACTAGTTCGACTTCCTAATACATCTTCTTAAATTCGCCTTTAAATCTACTCCTACAAAGCCCGCCGTCAAACGGGATCGACCATTTTTTAAAGAATCTTTTTCTTTTGAAGGACCAAGTTCGGGGAACATCATTATCAGCTAAACAAAGGGAGAAAATCTCAAGCAACAGAAAACTGTCTGTAACCAGTCCAATGACTATGTAAGATATATCGAGGATGCTATTAGACTTAGAAAACTGATTCTTCAAATATAGGTTGATCTAACAGAAAATAGGTGCAGGCGGTTCATTTTATAACCAAGAGTAGCTTACGAGGGCTTGCAGTTATCACCCAACAAAATGCTCCCAATAGTATGCAATATTTGTTCTCATAATGTACGTCATCCGTCTTTATACTTTTATACTATATTGATACCTAACAAAAAGTTTGCCATAAATGTAACAATCCTCTGATGTGAAATAAAAATACCTTCTACCCTCTTATACTAAGGAGGCTAAAATTTAAAGCCTCATGCACTTTATGGACTTCATTCGAAAGTGGATGCTCTGGTGATGCGAATTTAAATGCTAAGCAATGTTTCTGTAAAGTTATTTTGACATCCTTCGTAGTAAGAAAACCATGAATCTAAACTGGAAACAAACAAAGGCGACGCAGTGCTTTTTCTGGGCACCAACTTGGCCAGGTAGACATCATGGGCAACGACCAGCGGATTCTCAAACAAGACAAGGTCGTGCAGAACCCTTCATAGGGCCTGAACCATTTTGCGGCATAGGCTAGAAGAGAGCAAGAAAAAACATTTCAACCTCTTTAAAATCTCAGATTCATAAAAGAAACTGGGTTCTATGAAGTATCAAGTCCAAGACAGAGCAAAGACCCCAAAGCTCAATACTTAAAAGAATCATTGAGTGACGGAGCTCTGTACGAGGGAGGTCCAAGGTATGAGCTCGCAGTGCACTAAACCCTCTTTATTATTATTATTAATATCGCACCAACATCATAAGGACAGCAGTTTCCTATCATATCAGATTTTGGCATTACCATTAGCAAGGCAAAGTTCCAAATGATTTTACTTCCAGTTTTTTTCCCATGGTCAACACTGTAAGTTGCACTAACCAGAACCAAGTTCAAAGAAAATTTTGAAATTTTAATTCAAAATGGACGGAAAGAGAGAGAAATAACAAGGTCATCACTTAAAATATTATTTTTCATGTAGGCATGCAAATTGACAAACACTTTTAAGAATATATATCTTCTCTCTGCGTGCTCACACATTTTAAGTTTCTAGGCCGGGTATATTAGCTAGTGATCTTTTAGTTTCAAGCACGCACCAAACGCGAGACATACCTTCACCAAAAAAGACAGTTTATACCACTATATCACAAAATGCTGCAGACTTTCGGGCTCATTCAAAACAACTGTTTTTTTAATAGTTTAATTTGATTGATTATATTCTATTCCATCATTTCACCTTACTTCGTTCAGATCAATCCGCGATACTAATAATAATTTTTCTACATACTAATCATTTTAAGTGTCCAAACTAAATTTTTCGAACTGACAATGACATCATTTTCCATACAACATTGCATATTGTGACCTAGAAAATTTTAAGTGTGAAGGTTAAAAGTAATTATTAGTAAAGCCCAATGTCTCATAAAATAAACCAGGGCTGCAGAATTAGCCGAGTTTAATTATTTAACCCATTTTAAATGTTGCTTAATGGAAAGTGCAACATGAAAATGGACGTGGACATAATCTGTTTTCAAAACTCAGCTTTTAAAATTTTGCAAACAATGAAAAAAGTTAAAAAAACACTTTTGAACATTTTCCAAACATTTTTTCATAGTTTGCAGAATTTGCGAAGCAGAGATGGAGAGAACATTTTCTTTTTTTAGATTGTTTTTTTTTATTATAACTCCTCTTTTCTTAATATTAATTTTTTGTAAGTTTTTATTTATTTTCGTTAGATAGTGTCTTTTATTTAATTTTTTTTCAATATTTAATCTAATTTTTTTTTTATTTCTTTTTAATTTAAATTTTATTTTTATTTTTAACTTTTAAATTTAAAGTGTTTTTTATGTCTATTTGTTAGTTGGAAAAAGCAAAATAAGCGGAATTTTATTGCTTTCAATTTGAAAAGCAGAATATTGTAAAGCAGAATTTTAGTGTGAGAAGACAGAGCAGAATTTTGAAAGCAGAATTTCGACCCGCTCCTGTACAAAAGTCACGAATAAACATAAATCTCTAAATTTGTTTGTTTTAACTCTACAAGCGTGCAATAATTCGCAAACAGTATTATTTTCTACATATTTTTATTCTTCTGCTGTCAAAAATCGAGCTTAAAATTTGAATAAAGTTAATTTGAATTTTTCTGGTAACATAACCTAAATGAAAATATTTCTATTTTTTGCGGGTATTGATAAACTGTTGAAATATTTAAAATCACCTGTAACACTTTAGAATTAGTGTTATTTTTCAAATACTTTTGTAGTTTCGTTAAACGCTCTTTTTGGCTTTTGATTTTGAATTTTCGGAAAAGCGGCTTTATAAGTCAAATCAGTTTCAAGATATTACACAACAATTGCTTTAATTTATGAATTCGGTGATAGCTAACGTTTTAAATTTTTGTTTCTTTATCTTTCCGCTAATAACAAAGTAGTGTAAATTGAGTTGTTGAGTCTTAGGTAAAAGTTACTCTCCATTTCGTTATATGTAGGAAAATTCCAACCAAAAGCAAATATGTTTTTCTAAATATAATTGGATTGTATTTACTTTTAAAGTTTTCTACTCGAAAAGAAAACTAAATTAATTGCTCACCAAAACTTAATTTGAGCCCATTTTAAATTGTTTTAACAAAAAAACATAAAACTGCCTTTGTTTTTTGTAAAACTCAATTTTATTCAACACACTTCCGCAAACTTTTAGTTCACACGATTCTTGTAGTTTTTGTAAAAGTATATCTCTCTTGTTAACAAAAAGTGAGACTTTTTAAAATCAAAAAAAAAAATTTAAATCAACTCAAATATTTTAAAAAGACAACATCAATCTAAATAATAGTTCTGGCAGAGGCTGGAGGGAACATAAACTCTGTAGTTGTTCTTATCGGAGGTGGATATGTGAATGGTTCGTCTGGGCGTTTGTAGACATACCCCTCAAAGACATCAACCACTTCTCCTGAATCCGCACTTTCGCCTTCAAAAGGAATTTGAGGGCTTTGGTAGTCATAGCCCCTTCGTAACATATAGAATATTGGCCTTGTTTGAATTGTTTCGTATTGGCTCTTCAGAAATGCCTGCTCCTGTAGGATGTTGTCGCTCTCGGTAATCTCACGCACCAATGGAACCAATTTCACTGGACCAAACACTAGATAAAAGATAGACACTTTAAATTCATTCAAACGTTTTGCCCTCTATTCATACTTTGTGCAACCACGAGAAAAGAAACAATGGGCAGTAATTTTGTAGTTAACATATTTTTAACACTATACTCGCGGGCAACTGACTTGCTTGTAATGAGAGTTTCCCTTAAATATCTTTTAAATTTTACGGTTTTGTTAACCCGCATTCTTTTATTTACATCGGCTAAGCGAAAGTATTCTTATTTATTCAGATAAATCGCTTTATTTTTTTAAATATTAAAGCACATTTCATTTCCGAAGTAAGTGAATGAAGCAAAAAATGTGCTTTCGATGAAGTGGGCTTTGACAGAGAGTGGGTGTGGCCAAGTGTCACTGAAATTTCTATGTGGCAACTGTTCAAAAGGTAATGAAAACTTTATTGCAAACAGCATTAGCTCAAATCTGACTAGTTGTAAAAAGCAAATTGTATTTGTAGCAAAAAGCAGTCGATTTTAACAATTTTTAAAAAGTTTTTTCAACTTCAGAAGAAGGTGCAAAAATCACAATCACAAGTACACAATTACAAATAGACCGCAGTCAACGACCTGCACAATGTGCATACATTTTTTAAAATTAAACAATTTTTTTGCTAACTAAATTAATAAAATTAATAAAAACCCTTTAAGGCGTCAACATTTCAAAATTGTTCGAAATGTACTTCCCTTCTCAAATGAAATTTAAATGACTAGTTTTTCTGTCAATTCTTAAAATTGTGGTTGCATTCACTGTCAACCTGACTCGACATTTTCTTTTCTTTGTACATATTGTATATCTAGATCATATGCACTGTACACATGCAAAGCCCTAATGGTCTGTAGACTTCATCCTTGACAGAAGTAACAAAGGCTGTCCCATATTAAAGAAAAGTAGCTCAGTAAACAAAAGTTGTTCCTTTAACCTTCACCTTGACGATATATACCCAGGTGTAGATCCCAGTTTTCGCCTTTAAATATCTCAGTTATTTTTTTACCAATTCTAAAATCGTTTTATCTCAATGACTAAATTGATCTGTACTCTCGGAAAGAGATAGTAAGAACATTTTTTGATATCTTATTTTGCGAAAATTGCGAAATTTTTAGTATATTTCGACCACATTGACTGTATACACCTGGCTATAGATTTACATTTACCCGAAGATGTATTTGGAATTCGTCTTCAAAGATTGTTTAATCCAAGGATAACCTTCCGATGTTTTTTGGCTGTAATTTAAAAAAAAAATGAAAAACTTTGATTCTTCTTGTGGATTATTTTTCTTTGGTCTTTTAATTTTTTTTATATCAAGTCGAGAATATGATGTCATGTAAATGGCCGCCGCCACAGTTGATTGTCATTTGAACCCTTTTTATGGCATTTTCCATCACTTTGGCCAAAACTTCCGGCGATAGGTCCTCACATTCTTGACGGATATTGTCTTTAAGAGCTGCAAGAGTCTGAGGCTTGTTGACATAAACCCGCGACTTCAAAAAGCCCCACAAAAAGAAGTCTGGAGCGGTCAAATCAGGCGATCTTGCTGGCCAGTGCAAATCGCCAAAACGGGAGATTAGGCGCCCGGGAAATGCATCCTTCAGCATATCGGTTGTGGCACGTGCAGTGTGTGCCGTTGCACCGTCCTGTTGGAACCACATGTTTTCCAATCCCAATTCATCAAGTTGCGGCAAAAAGAACTCGTTGATCATTGCTCTGTAGCGCTCATCATTCACAGTAACCGTTTGGCCCGCGACGTCTTCGAAGAAAAAAGGTCCGATGACTCCTCCAGCGAAAACAGCACACCATACAGTGACTTTGAGCGGGTGTAATGGCTCTTCGTGGGTTACACGCGGATTTTCAGTGCCCCAGAAGGGTAAATTTTGCTTATTTACGTACCCGCTAAGATGGAAATGGGCCGCATCACTCATGATTCACGTTGTGCCAAAGTCACCGACCGATTATTGCTCAAATAAATAGTCACCAATATTCCGAGTTCTGGAGCAGTGTAGCGTAACATTGTTTATTAACGTGTATTTCGCATGTGTTTACTACACAAATGTCAAAACAGAACTGACATTAGGGGCCAATCGCAAAATTTATAGCATTTTCTGATAGGAGGATTACTTTTGCGCCACCTTGTAGAAGCTTGTGTTTGTTTCTATTGGAATCACTTGTTTCTGCAGTAAATGTTAAAAAACAATAAACACTTACTTTTTCGTATTTTTATTTTATGAATTTGAATTTATTTACATTATAACTAAATGGAAAATACTATTAGTAGGTAAAATTATTAGCAGAAACAAAAACTAACACAAGAAAGGAAATAGGTACTCAAATACTAATATGTTGCAAAACACAAAACAATAATATTATTTTGTATGAAAATCTTGACATTTTGTTTGGGTAAGACTGTGAACTTGGCAATTTGTTTTTTTTTTGCACTGTACTCAAACTTTCCTAGAGGGGCGCTTCCTTTTCTCCTCACAAAAAAATTGTCCATTTTGCGTTGTGCGACCAGATCCATCCCGATCCGTCAGATCATCTGGTATGAAGGGTTCTTGGAGCTTATTCTTGGATACATTCTATTGCAATTCTAGTACAAAAATTACCGTTAACTCTTGAAACCAGGGCTCTTTTGTTTATCACTGGAATGCAAAGATCTTCACCCAACTCTTGCATGAACTTACTTAGGTTAGGTTAGGTAAGGTGGCTGTCAAAAGAGACTCACTTAGACCAAAGTAAATATAGGTCCTTTGTGGTAGCACATGGGGGGGGGGGGAGTTGGCCAGAGTAAATAACTAGACTGGACATGCTGGTGGGAACGTTGTTGTTGCCTAATAAAAAAAAAAATGGCGATTTGCCCATGGCTAAAATCCTCCTGTGTCGCGTCGAGGGTAAACGGGGTGGTTTGTCCTTGGGTCGGGGTAAGGGTGCCGATACAGTCTATCCCTTGCCCGTGAACTTCGGACGACTCTGATTGGGCGATATGTCTTCGAATTATATGAGGGGTGACCGAAGCAGTGTACCCTTCGTTTATGATTCTTCGACATAACGTCCGAAATGACGTATACCGTTTGATTCAGTATCTACGATCGTTAGAGCTGCCCTTTCTTAGTGGGGCCTTTGGTAAGGTTGGTCGAGGAGGAGGTGACCAGTCGATAGTTAGCCTTCAGATAGGCGGGTGGTAACCGTAACGGTTGGACCCTCGCCTGTATCCTCTGGTAACTGATCGGAAAGGGCCGATGGGGCGAGGCGTAGTAGTAGAGGTGATTGGATCAATCGTTCTGACTACTGCGCAAATTGTGAGGTGTCTCAAATTGGTAACAGATTGGGTCTGACCGAGTGACGGGTTGTTTTGGATAAACAACGAGGGGTCACCGAAACAGTTTCCCCTCTATTGCAATCCATAAACAATCTGTCTAAATAGGGGCTGATGGGATCAACTTCTGATACTGAAAATGTAAGAGTGATCATTGCAGCCATTTGGTCTTGGTAATATATTTGCTGATGCAGCGTGTGTCTGTGAGGGACAAGTCACTGAGGTCTACGAAAAAGTATTTACCTAAGTATGTTTTGCGCAAGTTTGCGAGAGCTGGGCAGGTGCACAGAAGATGGAGGACGGTTTCCTCTTCCTCCTCATCCATGCAGCTTCTGCAGAAGTCGTTGTAGGGTGCTCCTAGTCTGCGAGCGTGTCTACCTATTAAACAGTGCCCTGTTAATGCTCCTACTACTGAGCTGATTCTATTTCTACTGATAGAGAGAAGCTTCTGAGTCCTTTTGGCATTTGTGTTTGGCCAGATTTGCTTCGATGTGGTGCAGGTATTAATGCTGTTCCACCTATTGTTCGCGACCATTGTTGCCTTCTTAAGTAAGGAGAATTTAATCGATTGCATAGGAGCGTACGGTTCACTGTTGTTGTTCTAGTGAAGGCCGCTGCCTTGTCTGGCTAGCTCGTCCGCTTTGCAGTTGCCAGGAATGTCACTGTGCCCCGGAACCCAGCACAGGGTTACTGAACATCTGACCGCAATCTCGTCAAGAGATTCCCGGCATTGTTTTACCAACTTTGATCTAATTGTTGGTGTATTCAGGGCTTTTATTGCTGCCTGACTGTCTATTGTATCGCAAACAAGGCGAGTCTGCAGGCTGCCTCGCGTATAGCCATAATTTCAGCCTGAAAGACGCTACAGTGGTCTGGAAGACGTAAGGCAATACTAATTGCGGGTGATGGAGAATAGACTCCCGCTCCCGTGCCTGTTGCCATTTTGGATCCATCTGTATAAACTTCAAGTGCATAATTGTTATCTATTGTGCCATTCTCCCATTCGGAACGATCTGGGATTAATGCTTTGTATTTAATGTTAAAGTCCTCAAAAGGTATGGTGTAATCCGTTATATCTGGGATTGCATTAGGGAGAATGCTCGTATGGCCTATTTGATGGTTGGTCCATTTCTGAGATTCTCTAAGTCTTAAGGCTGCCATAGACGCGACTAGTTTCCCGTAAATATCGACGGGAAGAAGGTGTAGTATTGTGTCTAAGGCGGCCGAAGGGGTGGATCTAAGTGCACCTGTGATGCAAATACTGGCTGATCTTTGTATCCGTTCCAAAGAACTGGTGTTGCACTTTGTCTTTAGTGCGGGCCACCAAACCAGGATTCCGTAAAACAGAATTGGTCTGACTACCGCAGTATAGAGCCAGTTTGTTACCCTAGGCTGGAGGCCCCATTTAGGCCCCAATACCTTCCTGCATGTGTGGATAGCAACCGCAGCTTTCCTAGTGCGGTCCTGAATATTAAGCTTCCAGTTTAGCTTGCTGTCTAAAATTAGACCTAGATATTTGGCATGATTGCTAAATTTCAGCTCCTTATTTTTAAGTTTTGGAGGAGTTAGATTGGGAATTTTGTATCTGTTTGTGAATAGGATTAACTCTGTCTTGGATGGGTTAATATCAAGTCCGACTGTAACCGTCCATTTTACTAACTTATGAAGGGCGGATTCCATAAGGTCTCTTATTATATTAGGGAATTTTCCAGTTACAGCAATAGCTATGTCATCTGCATAGGCTATAACCTTACATCCCATATTACTCAGGATGGTGAGTGCTTCATCAACTACTAAGATCCAAAGTAGTGGCGACAACACTCCCCCCTGGGGTGTTCCCCTATACACTGAATGAACTTACTTACTTTGTTGCTTAATAAAATCTAAAACTAATAAATAACTAACTAATGAAATGGAAAACAAATATTGGCAATACGATGAAATTCAATAACTGATAGGCTGGTTCACAACGTTTTAATCGATTTTTTTTTACTGTCACCCGCTATTGTTGGTGAATTTCAACTACAAATCAACAGTACCTTACAAAAATTAAATATTGCAAAACGTAGTAGATAGGCGCTAGATTCAAAAAAGAAATATTTAGTATGTGCATTACAAGGATTACACATTTTTGAAATAGTTCAATTAATGAAAGATAATCTCTACACCGAGGTGTTCGCCATCAGGATAAGGAGTTTTTATTTAGCGACAAAGTGAAAGTTAAGCATATTGCACTGTTCCCGGAAAGCTAAAATTAAGCGTCTCTCTAATGTTTCCTTTCATCATCTCGCTAAATGGTTGCTTATTTTTGACAGTTCAAGAATCAGAGAAAAAAAAACAAAACCGTCTAGAACATAATTGATTCGTTTATTTCGTTCCTTCTTGATTTCCTTTTTCTATATCAAATTCTAAGTCCGCTAAATCTGTCAAAATTAAGCTGTAAAAAAATGTGTTTCGAATTACTCGCTGGCTTAAGTTTTGTGGCAACAAAATTAGCTGAAACTGCGTACTGCTCAGCTTCTTTTATCTTTGTAGACGGCTTTTTTTATGGGGGCTTAATTTGATTGCGAACAATGTACGCAGTCAAGATGGCCGCCTTCTTTTGACCGCTAGATTAGATATTTGAGCACTGTCAAAAAAACATTAAAAAGAATTTGTGGAGGATTGAATTTCAAAAGGCTTAAAACTTATTATCTCATAAAAAAAAGAAGTTAATTTTTAGAGTAAAGCCAATGTAGACTCTATAATGAACTTTTCATTTTTGTTCATTGCTTAGATTAGTGATTACATTGCAATTATTTATCGTGTGCATTTTAGATTTGCGCTCATTTCAAGCATTTGACTAAACTTAAGTGCAGGTAGTTTTTTTACATGTATCACATAAGCCCATTGTGGTTGAGCCCTTTTGTGACAAAAGCCTACACCAATCGAATGGTAAACCAAAACCGTATTTATTTCCTCTCAAATAAATTGATTACATTTTCATATTTCCATTGCATTACTTTTAGTAAAATTCCAAATGTGTTAACCAGCGTCACTTAATCTGTACAATCTTCCGGTCAAACCACACTATTTGCCTACACCTTTTACACAGAATTCTTTGTTAAAATATTTGCCTTGTTGGAGGTGCGGGCTTTTGACTTTGCCGTCCGTCTTCAAGTCAAACACAAGCCAGAGTCCCGCTGGTATTTATGTAAATAATTGCTGTGGCACGTTGAGGAAATAATGTTGTTTGATTTATTTTTCTTGCGTCTATACCCATACTTGCACGTATTATTATTCATTATTCATTGAGTAACCACGGCTGTTGACCGACACACACTAAAACATTCGTTACCATTGTTGATGTTAAACTCATAATCACTTACTGATTCCTGTTATGAAATAAGTTCAATAACTGGGTTAGTGGGTGTTATATGTCTACCTGTTTACTTTTTTCAATAATTAGTTTATAATGCTCGCAGTTATATAAGCGGAAGATGATAGCAACAATAGCCAGAGTGGAAACCTCTTTTGAACAACTCTTAATGAGCTTACTCGTAGTTAAAAAGCTATCCTGGGACTTGAGTGATTTGAAGCCGTTACCGGGAGCTTCTTTGTCAAATACTCGGTTTGGTTGGCGGTGATTGCATGTTTTTCGGTGACGGTGCAAAATATTTAACGATTTGTGTGAATGAAGTCAACGTTTGGATTACCTTTTGAAGATAGTTGTGTAGAAGAAAGGGTGGTGATAGCCCGTTTTATAGACGCGGTTCTAATTGGTACTTTTGGATCACATATAAGCCGTCAAATTTAGCTTTTTTTTCCCCCAGAAGGCCATGGGTATTAGGTATGTGACCCTGGCAGGATAAAACTCACGGAAATTTAGTCAGATATTCGTGGGAGGGCTTTGAGACTTGTAATGATTCTGACTTGACGTGTATTTTTGCAAACTTGTCCCAGCGAAAACCTTTCAAAAAATTTATTTTTCACATGGAAAAATCTTGGTCGAGGTATATGGCACTTCAAAAGTTCCCTCTTCGGCTATCCTCTTTTTCAAGCTAGCTTAGATTGTTTGGCTGTCTTGAAGGCAGGGCCGGACCAACCATATGTGCAAGATGTGCAAATGCACTGGGCGCCAAGTTCTGCGGGCGCATTGCTAGGAAAAAAAAACTAATTTTATCTTGCGCGAACAAACACTGCCATTTACATTTAAACAAAAAGCTTGTTCAAATAAGCCCAAAATAACAACATCCATCACACCTGTGCTGAATTATTTCTTTCACATGAAGAGTCAAAAGTCTACTTACATGGTAGATATGGTCTGGAGTAGAGCTAGCAGTCTACCGGCGTAAGTCTTAACTCGATTTATACAATATGATGTTGTAACTTGTAAGTAACAAATATTAGCAGGTCCCCAACTTTCTAGTTACCACCATCTATTGGGACATTATCTCTGATTCGTCAATCTAAGTGTGTGTGTTTTTTTTTTTCGTTTTGACAGCATAAAACTTAATTCTTCATCCTTAGCTAAACATGTGTTTGGCCTTCTGACCCAGTATTAGAAAAAGCACCCGTGACAGCCCGCTGTGCTCTGTCAATGATATCAATGTCATTATATGGGGACCTACAATTTTAGGCCGAGTCTGAACGGCTGAACTGAGCATGACAGTTATGTGCTCTAGAATATTCCTCAAACGTTCGCATGAAGTGGCGCTGTGGAAAAAAAACTAAAGGTGTACCTAATTTGTGTTTTTCTGAGACCCCCACGTTCAGTTGTACAGCACACTTACCACTGAGCTATTGCCCCCTTGAAATGAGCTTTCAACAAAAGGTGGAAATGATAATATTTGTTCATTAATTTCTTACAAAAAGAAGAAAAGGAGCTTTTAAAAAATGTGCTAACTCTAGCAATTAGGGCTCTTTGTTAATGTATTTTTTGTTGTGATCTTTACTTATTAGCACTAACTTAATTAGTTATTTTTTGATGAATTACTATTCAAATTATATTCAAAACGTTTTGACTACTTCCTTTCACATTCGCCACTGTTCATAGATGTGTCCTCATTATAATCCCCCCTTTAGTATGTGTAGATTTCACCGTGACTGTAGACAAAAATGTTATTACACAGAATGTTACAAGGTTATAGATATGACAGGGAATTAAAGAATATGTCAAATATGGTAAATTGTGTCAATTGTCCTGTTAATTCAATGAAAAATACAGTCATACTGCTACATTTTAATTGAGCGCTAGAAGACAAGCGGAAAGTCAAGTTATAGGCATTTAAGCAAATGTTTATTCGCTAAATAAAGTTTATTAATATTCCTTCACATCATTGACGTTAATATGTCAAAAACAGTGACGTTTGTCGAACTATAATATTGCCTGCATTAGGTTCGTTCGTGTACTTTCAGGACAGTAAAATTAAAAACGTCAAATATCAAAAATGGAGAGAGAAATCTTTCAATTTCTAACAAAAAGTTTAAGAAATGCCATTTTGACATTATCGTAAAATGCAGCATCTACAAAATAAGTTGGAATTGGACTTTTTGTAAGCGAAATACCTATTAAACTTACCATTTCTTCCTCCGACATCGTTGAAGGCGAAAATCGAAGACAATACTGAGACCACCAACTCCGGCCGATTTCCCGTTACTTAGCCTACAAGCTATATTTTTACGGAGTGGTCACGATTTGGTGCGCTAGTATTGTTACATAGAAAATCGTTTTGACAAATATCACAAAACTTCAAAAATTCCGGCTCACCAACACACTCCCAGGAAATATGAGACATTTCCGCTGGCAGAGTTCATAGAATTTTATGCATTTAATTTGAAATTGTTCGTTACGTGTGTAATATAATATAATATTTTTTTTTAGGAATAAGCAAATACATTTGCTTAAAATATTCATGAAAAATTAACAATGTAGATTAGTTGAGGAAACATAAAAACATTTTAGCAAATTGTCTTCATTATTTAAGAAAAATTTACACACGAAATCGAAGTTGATGATATCCAAAAGCGGAAAATACACAACAATGTTTGTCATAATTATGTTTCTAGTATATAAAACATACATTTTAGATAGTTTTGCTAACCAAATAAATCAAATTATTCGCCTTTTACCAATTTATAATAACTAACCAATTTCAACACGGTTGCCGCGGTTGGCAGCATTAATTTTTGTATGTTTTTGCATGTCACACGGATTCTTTTTTGACATAACACCGATAGGAAAGAAAAATGACGAATTTGAAAAAAAATTGAGGGGGCCTGCGGCAAGAGGATTGTGAGTTGGGGGTCTCAGTATGGTTTGTCTATGACGAAAATAAATAGAGTTTTACTTGTCAAACTTTTGAGCTGTCACTTTTAATTTTTAATTTTTCAGTAAGTCGAAATTCGGCGAGTAGAAAATTAGGAAAAAAATGAAAAGAGGGGAAATGGATTTCTCTCTCATTTTTTTTTAATTTTCTCATTTTTTTTCAGTACCCGAACGAACCTATTGCTTGATGACATCTAGCACAAATGTTGAGAGCTCTTACGCAAATAATTAGACTTCAACTATATTGTAAAGGTATAGAGTTCGACATTAGTCGACACATTGGAGTGTCGCTAGTCATCTGGAGGTTTTAAGTTTTATGTCAACTTAATACACGTCATACCGGCGAATATTTTTCTCTTGCTCGTATATTTTGATAGCGTGTTGTCTTGCTTGGTTAGTGTACTGGTCTCCTAGTCCATTCTATTTGTCCCAAAAATAAAACTATTTGTGAGAAAAATCCTCGGGTTCGGTACGGACCTGCTGCGCGAACCATATTTCTTTCTTTTTTTTGTTGCAAACTTTAAAACACGTTTCCTGAAGACATTCCGGAGATTTACAGCTTATACCCACGTTTAACAACTTGAGTGCATACCCAACAATTTCATAGGCACTGCTGAAGCATCGTAGTTCGCCTTATACGAAAAAAGGTTGCTAACGTATGCCAAAAGCAGATTTCATAATTTGCATATGTATACGTATATATTCAAGTTCATTTGACTGGCATTTGAATTCGTTGAATCACACAGACTCTTTATGCCTCATATTGGCATGTATATTTATTTTTAATTAATGATAAAATGTCAAATAGGAATAGTTTGGCAATGGCTGCATCTGACTGACATACTATTTCGGTCTCTACGACAGCCAACGCTCAATGACAACGACGACACCTTTTTGATCCTCAGATAAATGTCAAACAAGCTAACCCAAATCATAAAAGTAACCCACTTAAGTATGTATAGTAGAAACTTGTTTAAAAAGTGTACACACCTAAATTCATAATAAATTCCGACCTATCCGATGAGATACCGGACTTCGAGTTATCGAATTCTTAAGACAAACCCCAATCGCATTATTTATCTAAAAGCCGACACCACAGCCTCATTCAAGTCCACCAAAATCATCGTCAAACTATTCCATCCCGGGGAAGAAAAAAAAAACATTTGAAGCCATTAAAGAGACCGCTGCGCGCTGCATCTGAAATTTTACCAACTCACACAAGCAACCCAACATCATCACCCTAAAAAATTACATAAAGATCACTCGCAATAACAGGTGCCTGTTGGCCCGTTTGATTTTTGGGACGGTTGTGGTCTGGTTCGGCAGCAAAGCCGGTTATAATAATACATGCACGCAGACTACTCCACTAAAACGTTTCGATGTGAGACATTTCAACGATAACCTCGAACACTGCGAATTACGTGCGACTGGACCTATATGCTGGTGTGAAATCAATGAAATGGAAGCAGAAGATATACCTACCGACTACGTTTTGATCGAAAATTCATTAGATAATAATTAACGTTAAGCAAATGGCAATCTGGTAAAACCGGCGCACGCGTTCGTATTTCCAAACTCCCGCTAAAAAATGAGATGAGTATGTGGCGGGCTGCGGGCACGCCAGGTATATATAATAACTGCCCACTCGTGTCCACTGTTCAGTTCAAAGTTTATTCCATCCGCGAACATCAGTCCAGTTATTATGTATAGATTCGTGCTAATTGTTTGCGCTGTGGGCGCTCTAGCCCTTGCCCTGCCTGCAGTGAGTGAAACTATTTTGTAAAATTATTAAATTCGTTGTATATTGCTTTGTTACGTAATAAAAGTGTTAAATTTGGCTGAAGTGCCCCTAAGAGCGTACGCATTTCGGACGCTTAGTAGACCGGTCCATGTCGCATTTTTCAAAAGTGTTGCATTTGACGTTGCCACAGTAGCTCCCCGAACCGCCGGAATCTGCCAAGAGACAAGTCCCACATAATTATTATTCAATTTCGTGCACAATGTACTTACTCTTATTGAATGGACTTTTGTCCGATCCAGAATTCGAAAGAACATTCGATTGTGCGCAAGAGCGCCCGTTGCATAAATTGGGGCAACATTTGCCACCAACGGCGCTGCATTCACTATCGTGCAGGCATTTCGGGGTGCAATTCTGAACCTTGGTGTACGATGGACACTCTAAAAAATTCAAACCATATTTTTTAAGTGATTTTGACGCAATTATGACAGTCTTACCCGCAGCGGTTGCAACAGATATGCAGAAAATAATTACTGCCAGGCAGATGACGAGTTTCACTGAAATTTAATTGCAGATTATAATCTGAGTAGGACTCTTACAGTTTCTTTGAATTTACCCATGATGCACGACGTCTTGTTTGTTCAACTTTGTGGCAGCGACTGATTGTGTTTTAAAGTCATTGTCGACTGTTGTGATTTTATATAGAAATAGACGGGTGGTCATGTTTTGTATGGACTCCAATTCCAATTGAGAGGCTACGCTTAAGTGCCAGTGAAGTCATCACCTTAACGCCATTATGCATGTACATGTGCGAGCGAGTCAGAACTATATGTGTATACGGAAAGTTCAGAGTCAAACAAGTTTAAGCGTCAGATAACCACTAATTGAGGAATATTATATTTTCCTACTTGTTTACGAAAAGCAACAAAAGGTCGGCCATCAGGGAGAAGAGAACAATGCCTTGATCGCTTAATCTGTTTTTCATTTTGCATCTGCGAAGTGACACATAAATTTTCTTGATAGCTATTTAAATAGGCGTTGCAAGTGTCCACGATGCATGAACATACAATATCATTTAGTGAAGATCACTTTAACGATACACGTTATGTTGTACCTACTATTAAATGACAGTTCCTAAAATTCGTTTCTGCGAAAATGATAATTATTGCTCTATAGCTGAATGGCTTACTAATTGCTGAATTTCGAAAGCGATTTCTCTCTTCGGATTGATTGCGATTTTGCAGACACAATTTTTGAAGCTGCCTTAAGATCGATTTATTTTCTGTCAGACAGACAATTTTATTAGTCAAAGCTTTGACTAATAGCACGCTCCCACCGAAATTTAGCATTCCAAAACAAATTTTTACAATTTCCCATACATTTTCTGCCATTTCGAAATTCAGTATCTTGGCGAAATGTGGAATCTTAAGTCCAATGTCGTTTTTTACAGGGCTTAAAAAGTTTTAATTGCAGATTGTTGCATAAATCTTCTTTTAATTCCTATTGGCTTTTTCTGTCAACCTTTGGGTATAGTCTTATTTCTGCTCCACGTTTGTCAAGAAATCATTTTTTTTACCGAATTTCGAAATCGATTTTTGTGAAATGCTAACTAATTTAAAGGTGAGTTTTCATAGGCGAATTCGCTATGAAAACTCACATTTTTTTCTTTGACAATGTACAAAAAACTTATGCTGACTTTCGTCAATTTTTGCCATTAGCTTAAGCCAACATAGTCACATATTCATGGCACTTTCATATTAGAAGAAATTAAATGATTTAACAAAGGGAGAATCAGTCGTCTCCGTTTCCGAAAAAAATTATGTCTTCAAAATGATGACTTCAAGCTGTTTCTTGTTTCCTTAATTAAGATTTACTCATGGAACAAAATTGTTGTACTCTCAAACGTCACGAATTGTATTTTAGATGAACTTCCTCCTCTGATATAGATGTGTAGGAAGGTATTCATATTTCTTTAGTCTTGCCGCTGGCCCCCTCAGTTTTTTTTCAAATTCGCCATTTTGTTTTCCTATCGGTGTTATGTCAAAAAAGAATCCGTGTGACATGCAAAAACATACAAAAAATGCAAAAATAAATTCTGCCAACCTCGGCAGGTGGGGAAATGTGAAAGAGTTCGGGAATACCACTTTTTTTTTCATTACTGAACGCCATTGGTTAGTTATTATAATTGTTAAAAGGCGAATAATTTGATTTGTTTGGTTAGTAAAACTATCTAAAGTTGATGTTCTATATACTAGAAACATATTAGGACAAACGTGGTTGTGTATTTTCCGCTTCTGGATATCATTAACTTCGATTTAGTGTGTAAATTTTTCTTAAATAATGAAGAAAATTTGCTCAAAATGTTTTCATTTTCCCTCAACCAATCTACATTGTTAATTTTTCATGAACATTTTAAGCAAATGTGCACTTATTCCTAAAAAAAAATATTAACCACACGTAACGAACAATTTCAAATTAAACGGATAAAATTCTATGAACTCTGCCAGCAACTTTGCCCACAGCGGAAGTGTCTCATATCTCCTGGGAGTGTGTTGGTGAGCAGAATTTTTGAAGTTTCGTGACATTTGTCAATACGATTTTCTATGTAAGAATACTAGCGCACCAAACGTGAACACTCCATAAAAATATAGCTTGTAGGCTAAGTAATGGGAAATCGGCCGGAGTTGGTGGTCTCAGTATTGTCTCTGACTGTCATATTAAGTTCCAGTTTCATAGGAAAATGAGAGACGAGAGGGGGGCCAATATAAACACTCGTTCCTTTATTTCCGTGAAAAATTAAAAGCTTAGAATTTGTACTTTCCACTACCAGCATTAATGGAGAACCATAATGCGATTGAATTAAAGTAAGCTAGCTTAACCCAATGGGCATTAAAGTGAATTGAAATTGCATCACATTGGTGGATACTTTTTGACACTAGCTTAGCCTAATTATTTTTGAACCTTTACATGGAAAACTAGTGCAGAACCCCCGAAGTAAACTGAATGGTTTATTGCGTCTTAGCAACAGATGTCGCTTCCATTCAACTTGACAGAGACGTTGAAATTTACGGCAATATGAATCGAAATTAACTTCATAAGACTCTTTTATAACAGTTGTCATAATTTTTAATAGACTTACCTAACGCACAGATCTACTTGTATAAACTCATAATAGTCGCACGAATGACATTTGAGTGTTTATTTATCTCCTGCCAATTTGCAGGATCTCTCAGATTCAAATTTTAGTAGTCCAGCCCGAGTTACTATGCTTGAAAAATATTGGTAACGGTTTGATCTTTTAAAATATTTAACAGTACAAAATGTCATAAGACTTCAAAAGAACGATGATGAGAACTCTCAAATCTAACTTCCATTAGTAGCATCCCGCCACACATGTCAACCCACGGCAGCTTACCCAATTCAATTCTTAAATCCCAAACTGGAATGAATGCGAATTAATAGATCAGCGCACACCCAAATTCATAATTTATTCCGACCGATCCTAAGAAAAGAGATAAGCTCTGCCAAGCCCCAGCATAAATAAATCGCTTTTGTTTCCTAGTATTTGCGAAAGCATACAAAAAAAACACCGAGACCATCTCTATATATATCTTAACCATTACGCCGCGTTCGCATACCTCTCAAACTGAGTTTTTTTGGGTTTAAATCCAACCTCAAGTTTGCGATCCACAAAGTGACTGCAAAGTGTTGCATCTGCAATTTCACAACCGAAACTTGTTTGGGCCAGCATAATAATTTATCAATATTATTATGCCAAATCTTACATAAGGTTACTCGCGCAAAAGCTGCCCGTTTAGCCGGTTTCTTTGAGGGCGAGTAGGTCTATCCATAGACCAAAGGAAACCTTGACCTCCACCAAACTACGACTAGTTTTTTGTGAATGATGACAGCAGCTTGATGAAACGTTGACAACATAGTGATAGGAAATTTATTAGATAGAACTCAAATATCCGAAATTCCATTAACAAAAAAGCAGTCAAAATGGGTGTGTATTCCACGGAGTCGGTATATAATAACCGGCGAGTGATCTCCACTCCTCAGTTCAAAGTTTACACACTATCGGCGAACATCCTATACTCGTGAAAGAAAACTTTGCCAAAAAATAATCATGTTGCGATTCGTGGCTATAATTTGCGCTGTTGGCGCTGTTGTCCTTGCCCTGCCCGCAGTAGTGAGTGAAACACAACTTCCTTTGTTTATATTTAAGAACTTGTTTTTTTTTGTTTGTATAAAAGTGATATATCGACCTATTTGCGCATGCATCTCATGCGTTTCGTTGCCGGATCCATGATGCACTTTTCAAACGGGCTGCACTTCACATTCCCACAATAAGTTCCAGGACCTCCGGAGCCTGTAAACAAACAGCCATTGATTTCAATTGATTTTAAAGAATTTTGTTCACGACTCACGCATATTCTTTCCATTGCCAGGACTGTCGTTATATCCGGATTTTGATAGAACGTTCGGTTGCGCACATGACCGACCGTTGCACACATTCGGGCAGCACTTGCCGCCAATGGCACTACATTCGGTATCCTGCCAGCATTTCGGGGTGCAGTTCAGCACCTTCGTGTATGATGGACATTCTATGAAGAAAATGAATTAAGAGCAGGAGGGAATGATATTTGGTAGTAATACCTGCTGCGGTTGCAACAGCAACGAAGAGTAGAGCGACGCAAATTACGAGTTTAACTGAAAAGAAATCGGCTTACAACAGTGGAACACGTACACGTAGATTTTGCTTCTTAATTACCCATACTGCAGGTCTGGCTTCCTCGACACAATGGCACTGACTGATCTTGCACTTGCAGGGATAAGTTGGCTTCCGATTTGTAATAGGAAACCCCTACATTGATAAACCGCATTCAGAAGTGAGGTAGAAGTCGACGAGATTGCAATTTAAGTGTCACACTCAGACGTTGTAATAATATTTCATTTACCGCCCGATATGCGGCATAGTCTGACTAAGTACTAGCAAATTGCGAAGCTGTTAAATTGGTTTCTTCGAAAACGCTAATTTATACAACTGGCATTGTTTTCAATATGTATAAACAGCTGGCACTCTATGAACTTGGTAGATTAATGTTGATCTTTCATTGGAACCGAAGTTTTAATAGACGCTGTGGGGATCCACAATTTTGTCGATTAGTCGCCCTTATGCACACCCAGTTTTCAGTTTCGATATAAACTTTCATAACCCACCTCGATCGGCGATTTTCAAGGCGAAAACGAAATGGACTTTCACGAACCGTGAGTCAAACTTAACTGGGTGAGTGTGTTTTGAAAAGTGAAAGTCAAGTGTGATGAAACGACTTTTGTCGGGACCAACTGTATTGAGTTAGTACCCAATCACACACTCTTGTGAGGGATCAGATGGTGATTAATATAGAAAAACAAACAACGCTTTAGTTGTTATTTTTCGTAGAACCTAGAAATCTGTGAATTTTTTCGCGCACACCTCTATGTGCGCTTTGTTATTTCGTGTGCGCTTTGAATTTGAATATCGAATTACATGTAAACAGACCTTAAGCAGCAATAAATTCATAAGTTCTACATCCAGCGGTAGATATTTTCAAGAAAATAAGCCTTTAAGGTTATAACAACCTACAACCCATTATACAACCTCTTATTTTCTACTCAATATAGCCACAGGAGTCCTCCCATGTGCGACAAGCGCCCCAGGATCCCAACGTCTCAGCCGACGATGCCAAAGCTGAGCTCGAACGTTTCCAGAACGAAAACGCCCACTACTCATTCGATTCCACCGTCAACGATGACATCAACGATCAGGCTCTCCAGCGGTCAGAAACTCGTGACGGCACCAAAGTAGAAGGCAAATATTCCTACAGTGATGGTTTCGTTCGCCGTACCGTCCACTACATCGCCGACGAGAACGGTTACAGGATTGTCAAGGAAGACACCGAAGAAATCGGCAACGGTCCAGTATTCAACGCCGATGGACGTGCTGATATCTCTGGATCACAAATCGGTTCGTACTCCATCAAGTTGGATCAAGACGACGCAGAGAAGCACTACAAAGAAGTCAAGGCACAATAAGATGGCGCGCGCACAGAACCACAAACTTTCTATATTAGACTGAAATCATTTTGACTTAGCTGTAAGATTGTGTAAAAATGTAAATGTGAATGCAAAATAAATATGTGCATAAGTTAACTTGTAGACATTTAATTCAACGTGTGCTATATAACATCGAAAATATATTTTGTTTGTTTTCATTAAAGGGGAAAAGAAAGACCGTGACCCGCACGCTGGCAACTCACATCTCATTGTGAACGGTGACATCACATTCGCCGCTAATGGAACTGTTGCTGCTGGTGGATATGATTAGTGCCTTCTCCGAATCTGTCAGGTTGATGAATTTGTTTTTGGTCTTCAGCTCGTTTTGAATCGAGGAGAGGAGGTCCGGCGATTTGGGACGCTTCTCATTCTGAATGGTGAAGCTATTATGCGGAAGCTCTTCGCTCATGGTCGGTTCCAGTTCCTTGTGCTCGTTCTTCTTTTTGAGTCGCTTCGATCCCTTGGTGATCAGCATTACTGCTGGTGATTCATGTGACAGCGCTTCAATGACTGTCTTAAGCAGTTTGGGCGGTGTTTCGGGTGTCTTGGGATTGCCAATCACCACATCTGCTTGCACGGCACTGCGTCGTGCCTCTTCGCGCTCTCGGGCCGCATTCTTTCGCATGAGAGTGCGTGCTCGCTTTCGGAGAATCGCCTGCGCATTCGGGTAGTAGACAATGACTTCATTCAAATCGGACTTGGACAGGACAAACAGATTGGCATAGCCCTTAGATCGTACATCGGCTGTTCGGCGGTCAGCTCCGTTGATGCCTAGTAGGCTGATCTCTCCAAACACAGAGCCCTCGGAGAGCGTGGCAAGAACTATTTCGTTGTTAGGACCGCCCATCACTTGGACTTGTCCCAGTTTTATAATATACATCTCACGGCCTACTTCGCCTTTGCGGCAGACATAGTCGCCCGGTAGAAATGTGACAGCGCGAAGCTTGAGCACCAAGTCGCGCAGAAGTGCTTCTTCGCAGTCGGCGAACAGTTGAACCTTGGAGAGGGTTTGAATGTGCACCGATATGGCGATGTCGGTCTTGAGGTTGATGGGCAGTGAGTCCAAAATGTTGCTCTCATCTAAAAAAGAGTTTTTGAATAAGAATAAGGAATGAGCTACATATGACAGACTGACCTAAGGTTCGTTGCTGGTCCCATGTGAATTTGAACCACATTTTCACTCTCCGTTGGACATCAGCAGGTAGGTTCAGGCGGCGCATGTACTCTAAAGTCTCATCCTCCAGCTGGCGGTATTCATTCTTGTTCCTGGTGGCTGTAGATATGATATCTCGAATTTGCCCGATAAGCAGAGCGAACACGAACACGCCCATCAGCCATGCAGCTGTCATGAAAACATATTCGCCTTCCTTTTCCGGCTTTGGGTTTTTTCCTTTAAGAAGAGGTGAGAGGTTTTTAAAAAAAATGCAGAAAATTGCTTTAACATGCTGGATTTGGCATCACTTTTTTATAGAAAACCGAACGAGAGAACATCGAGGAAAGGACATTTGACTGCCAATTTCTACATTAGACCTAAACTTATTGTTCTTTCTTTGAGTGGATCCGAAATTTTTCTATAGTTCACCGGAAACTACAAACAGTGATGCCAACTTTATTCGAAAATGTTTCCCCTTTCTTACCAATAGAAGTCGCTGTCTTTGTTGCGAATGCAAAGCATCGTACATACGGATGGCCGTTTCCACTAAAAACCCATCGATTAGTTCCGAGGCCTTAAAATAAAAAAATAAAAACATAAACACACAATTGACCCAGGGAAAAGCTTCAGGCTGTATGAGTCGTGATCGTGACATCTGATTTGCATACCGATCACCGCACATAAAGCACAATGCGAGCGACTCACTCACCTTGTAATGAACTATACGCGTAGTACGAACAGGCAGTCAGGTGGATCATATAAAGCATGTAGGTCAGGGTTTTCGCAACTCGAACCTGAAAGATGACAAATTTAATTTTTAACTGGTGCATATGTGACAGCTAGAAGACATCTTTAGACTACATCCGTGCGGATGCAACTGAGCTGCCAAGTTTTCTGAAAAGCGACAAACTTACAAAATGCGGCGAAGAGATGACACGATCCAGCAGTTTGAAGACCTCCCAGAAGCTCTGAATCTTGAGGAACCGCGGGAAGCGCCAATATACCGCACCAGTTCCGTACTTGAAGTACAGCAAGTCCAGGGGGAGCAGCGACAGCAGATCCAACTGGAATTACAAATTTGTTCATACCGCCGTATCAGTGTATGATATAATTTTATGCGCACCTTAAACTGAAGCTTCCTCATATAGTTCTTTCTTGTGAGGTTCTTGTTCTTCACCCAAAAACCCTCAAAGAGGTACATAACTCGATGCTTGAAGAACACCACGTCCAGCAGGTAGATGAGATCGGCGCAGAAGTCACAAATCAGCCAAGCGTTGGTGTTCTCTTCGGTCTGGAAGGGGAACGTAGATCGCAGTGGGATTACCCAGGCATTGTAAAGGAAGCTTATGGAAACCACACATAGCCAGGAGATGTAGACTTTTCCCTGCGGATCGAGGGTCTTCTCGTCGTTGTTGCTGCCACAAAGGCTGGAGCACACCCACAGGCTGGACTCGGGATTGTCGGCCTCGAATTGTCTGCGATTGCTTTTGGTTACGACTTTGATGTTGAACTTGTTGTCTCCTTTTTTGGGCTGTTTTGTAACCGACAGGGGGGCGGCAGGTGGCGGTGGGGACGGCGAGCTGGCACTGCTCGACGGAGTTGGTGGAAGTTCCAGCCGCGACTTGACTTTGTTCGCACGAGCTGTGAAGCGACGCACTAAGTGACGGACCTGATCGCGTAAGAACTGCTGACCATCGGAGTCAAGGCTGAAAAGAACCTGTTAAAACATTTTCATGAAGGTATTGCATTTTCTGACATACCTTCCCGGGATGGATCGGTTGATGGCATTTGCTGAAGAAGTGTCTGCATCAGCATCGTTGACAGCTACTAACTCGCTCTCGTTGAGGTGGTCCGACTGCACCCCGCGGGTATTAGTCTCGTCGTTGCCCAAGTCGGGCGGCTCCATGTAGCAGATCTGAACATCTTGCTCGTCTTCATCTTCGAGGACTTTAACCTCCTCCAATGGATGAGAACAGCTGTCAAATGTTTCCTCAGTAAGCGGTGAGTCCTCTTTTTCCTGTCCGGCATCAAGAGCCATCCCCGAACATTCATACTCTTCCGCCGGTACCTGCCCCGGTAGCAGGCATTCATTCAAAATTTTCCGCACACTCTCCGGACTGACCAGTGGCTTCTCTGTCTCGTACTTTAGGATGTTTTTAACCAACGCATGCGTGCTCTCAATATTCGAAGTGTTTTGCTCTGCTTCCAGACATCCGATCTTCCCATTGCGGAAGTACAGCTTTGAATTGAGAGACCTTGGACTGCACGGCTTGGATCTTTTGTTCTTGAACGAGTTTATTTTATAGGTTATGCCCTTCTGTGAGTTCTTCCTCGACGACGGTGAGGTCTTCTTCGATGGGCTTGGAGTTTTATTTTCCTTGTTCGGGCTTGAGACCTCCGTCGACTTACGACGCCTGTCCTCCAACTTGCGGCGTTTCTCTCTCGCATACAGCTCTTTGTCACGTTCCCTCTCCCGTCGAATGATGTTCTCGGTGACTGTGAGAAAGTCTTCAATTTCCTTGATATCCTTTGAGATCTCTTCCAAGCTCTTTCGCACTGAAGCCTCCTTTTCACTTGGCGACGAATACTTCACCTCAATGCCCTTGGAGTTTATTACATTCCGCATGAACGGGTGCCGCTCCAAGGTCTCCGAGAACATTGGCGAAATGGGCCTATTCATACGTGTGGTGGCCGCGGGCGTGGACATCTTTCGCGTGACCTTGCGGAAGTCTTCGTATGGAAAATTCTCCAAAATATTCGGCGACGACTTTAAAAGCGCCTCTGACTCGCAGCCCAGGGCCTATACAACGAATGCATAAAGTTTAAATCAATTTAAATCAATTACACGCGAACCAACCGGATTACTCTGTTCTACGGTACTAAAACTAAAACCCATCGTCGAGTTTGTGGAATGCAAATTGAAACTCACCGAGAATTTGTATAGATTCATTGACTAAAGCACTGCGCTTGAGTATAATATTCGCAGGTTTCTGATAAAGTCGGAATGACGACGCGCGTCACGTCGCCAATGGAAGCGAGTACACCCCATGACTATTAATCGACTACATTAATCGCGGACTTGAGCAATTTTGTTTTCGTTTTTTTTTTTCAATGTTGTTGTTGATGTTATTTTACGAGTTTTAGTTGAAGGCATGTGTTTGCTTTGAGATGGGTTTGGGTATAGTCGTAGACCACGGTAAGGACGCGATCAGAGCTTGTCCAAAAAGTGCCACTTACCTTTCGCATCAGTCCAACGTTATCCATTGTTAGTCTTAATGGTTTTCTTTGTGGTCGGCTGAGTTCGCTTTAGGTTTCCCTTTCTGTATATCGTCTTCTGGAAAAGATTTTAATTAAACCTGTCTTTATTGCCGTATTATAAGGATGTAGTAAATGGGAAAAACAGCTATTAGCGGCGACCACTTACGGAGATCATGATGAAACCATAAATTAAATTTCAACTGAAGTTTAATGAGTGTTGCCAACTTCAGTTTGAGCTCTGTGTGTAAATAGCTTTAAAGTGAAATGCAGAGAACAGTTCAGCATGTAATATACACCTCAAAACCCGCTTGTAACTCTTTTATGGGTGTGGGTAAATCAAATGCAGGGCATTTGTTTTGGAAATCCTAAATCCCTAGGAGGGCGGACATTACAACAGTGACAACAGACAAACAAAAAAATTATGCAAAAAAATACTCTGAAGTGCGACACAAAGCAAAGAATACTACGACTTGCTGAACGGCAAGAAATGGGTTATGTGGTATTCGATTGGGCGCTCTCAGAGCACTTTTTTTGCTCTCAGAGCAGTTTTTATGTTCGTTTTGTACATAAAAAGTAATATTTTTTAGATTTCAGAGCACTTTTGCGAATCTGGATGTTTTGTCAGATTTGCTTCAGATTTACCAGTACGTTTGAGTTTGACAACTAGTGGAATTTGTTTACATTTTCGTGAAATTTTTCAACTGAAAAGAAACGAATTGCATTGGGTTGATCTATTTTTTGTTAATTATTTATGTACAAATGTTTAGAGATCAACCTGGGCGACCATTTTGAATGTTTTCATATAAAATTTAACCAGTGAATAGAAAACGCTTAGAAAAGTGTCGAAGGCTACACATATTCGAATCGCACAAATATCAACACAAAAAAGAGCAAGTTCGTTTTATGTTCGATTAGGCACACAAAATCTGAAATCTGAGAGCGAATCTGAAGAAGCCCAACCGAATACCACATGAGTTAGTTCTATGAACTATTTATGAGTGCAAAAGTGGGAAATGGATTTGCTGTCCTCCAGCAACTTAACTTGACTTGACTTGATTACTGTTAAAAGCAAGCAGCTCTAATGAAGACGGTCTTTGACACGTAACAAATTTCACGGTCCGTTAAATTTTGGGAGAGACCCAAGACCCATACTCTGCTCCTGAGCAAACATCTTTCCGTTTGGAGGTCTCTGGTATTCAAATAGAGAACTCAGGCATAACTTCTGAACCTACTGGACTGGGCGACAGAAAGACACGCTACATATTTCTTACAGACATTAGGGCATAATTGCTATACCTTTCTTCATCCATCAACGGATGTGTTCATGGGAAACCCACTCGACATTGAAATCCTTAACAGTAAGTGATGTCAATCACGAAGCCTAGGTTAGGGGCGAAATTGTGCCTGTTTTAAAGGTTAGTCTTGCCACGTAATGCATATTAAGTTTATACACCGCCTTAAACGAAAGCAAACTGCCTCCCTATTGAAAAGTAACCACTGGCGATTATAGCTCTGGAGCCGGCCTTGATAATTCAGTTCTACTGACTTCTCGGTTCAAATTCCGCCTGGTGCCAGTCCAAGACAAGTCGACTAAAGAGCTTCTTCGTATAATATCCTTAGAAGGCTTCGTTGGACATACCCCGAGTCATGCCATCTAGATTTTAGTGCATGTGGCAAAGCGCACATCAATTTGCATAGTCGAAACAGAGACTCAAGCTTGCAGTCCTTAATACTAATATAAAGAGGACGCAGGTTCATCTGACAATCAGGCATTAATCTTGATAGGTTTTTAAAATTTTAAAAACCAGGCAAAGTCAATTCCACATTTTAGACTCGACTTCATATTAACGCAAGCTCACAATTACAACATTTTTAGGGAAAATATAGCTTTTTTAAATTGCTAAAATTTAAAGTCGAAATTAAAAATATTTATTGGTAGGGCTCATGAACGTGTGAGCCTCTATTTTACTACGCAACTTTCTCAGCTTACAATTACAGTCCACGACGGATATAAGAAACAAATTGTTTATAAGAATCGCGTGTCACTTTGTTTCTTTCTCAAATTTTGTTAGATTTGGAAGTACGTCGTGAACGAAGAATGTCCTTTTAAAATCCCTCTAAATATTTGCAAGACATTCAGAACAGGTTGAAAAGCTGTTTATTGGTAGGGCTCGTATAAAAAAAAAACTCGTATAAGAAACAAATTGTTTATAAGAAACGTATGAGATATTTGAATGAAAGAAATATAACATATGACATTTAGAATATGACAACATTAACTACATTTTGGATTAAGTTGACTTACTCGCATGCTGTTCTTCCTTTTTGCCAAAGATTTATATTGCGTTTTGAAAAAAATTCTCTCCTTTAGAACAGCAAATTTTTGACAAAATCATCAGATTTTTCCCGCCTTATTTGGAATACGCTTACATATTTTCATTTTAAAAGTAAAAAAATATTTTAATTTAGAACTGGAAAGAGTTATTTTGATTTTAACTAGGAAATGGAATAGGGAATAGATAAGTTTCAATGTTAGCCCAAATATTCATCTAAAAATATTTCCGCAATTAGTTGCCTTTTCGGCAATGGTCCAAAAAGATATACCCTGCTTTTAGAAGGATCCCGTATGAAACTAAAGCAAAAAAAAACAGTATCGAAACAGTAACCCATATTTAGGTGTTTTTTATTCAACAACAACAAAAAAAAAAACATAAATTTTAAATCGAAAAACTTTTTGACTAAATTTGATTTCGGAACCAACACTTTCAATTCCTCTCGTTCTAAAACATTTATTGCAGACAGCATCGTTTGGCAGATTATATTTTTAAGCCTGGTAAAGTAGCCTTATGTTTCAATTTTGGAAAAAAAATATTCTGAGCATTCGCTGCTGTGGGGCAATGTCAAAATTTGAAAAGCAAATTCGTTCAAATTTTGAATTTTAAAAAAAAAGGCTCCGATCTGTATTATTTTGAAAAAGAGGGTCCCGGGATCCTTGTGTTGAAGAAACGTTCAATCCCCAAGGGGTCCCAAAGGCAACGCTACCCGCCCACAAACGTCAACTGAAAAAAAAAGTTCATGTGACCGATCTAGGCCAATCGACACTGAAACACAGGAAGTCACCTAGCTGACAGACTTAGGTACTAAACTAGAGTCTTGAACTTCTCATCTACTATGAACTGAATCCGTTAAAAAATGCATTTTGAAGTAAATCTTATTGCGTGTCGTGGGTCAATAATTTTCAACTACGGTGTAACCGAAATGATGACATGAAAAGGAAAGTGCGTTTGGCAGTATCTTCGATTTCATATGAATTGAAAAAGCATCAGGTTCTTATGGCTCGTGGGGTGGTCATTTTGAACTCCCATCAAATCAAGTTTTTATAAGAATTCACAAAGTACCTAAGCACTTTTCACCAGTCGTGTAGCATCCAGCTTCATATAGTTTCAGTTCTACCTATCTAGCCTGGGAATTTCGACCTTATTCCATGACGTATTGCTCTGTTTAACTCAGTTTGAGTATGTTTTTAAAAAAGATTTAAATGGCATAATAGCACGCGCTTTAGATCCACCACAATTTTGTTTAAAAAAAAAACGGCTTCTCATAAATTCCAGAGTTTGCTTATAGATTTTTACATAGAATCATTCTACCTGACGGTGTCACAAAGAACTGCTGGGATAATCTACAATGTTGTCATGTCACTGTCACTCGTTTTACATTTTCTTTACATATTTGGTGAATATGACCCTGGAAAGGAGTATAGGTAATTCCTACATGAAAAATGTACAGGCAGTCCAATAAAATTAGGCAGATGACCCTTTTTTAATACACAGGACTGTCGTTAGACGAAAAACAATTAACTGTTGCGTTCGTCCTCCCACTATAGGAATCGAGCACCGAACGATAAAGATTTTATGCCTTATCGATTTTTGCCCGACTAATCGTTCACACTATACATTTGCCAATGGTTATGGACTTATGTAATCCTTGAAGTTCTTTTTTTTTTTAATTTTCTTAATAACTGGAGCTGCATTATTTATGCTTTAAACATTTTTGCTTGTTAATCAACTGTGGTAACCATTTTTCACTCATCATTTGGAAAGCCCACCTGAGTCAACCAAAACCGCTTATCCTTGTCACTGATTTCACTGTTCAAAGACTAAACAACTTACTTATTAAATTTTAAAACCAAATAGAAACGGAAAATTTATTTTTTCCCGACAGACGAAAACCTTTATGCCGAATCGACTCCTCCATATTTCACAATGAATTTTCTGCATCTATAATCTGCCGAGGAAAAAATTGTGTGCGCATGTCTTTCTCCGAGCAGCTGCATAGATAAGGACTATCAACTGGTGCTTCAAATTATGTAAACAAAACTTGGCATTCACCTTCAACGAAAATGCGAAAATTGACTCTAAGACTTTATGTGTACTTGTATATTTATTTGTATGTGTATAATTACAATCGGTTTGTAAAAAATCGGTCAATCAGAGTGAGGCAAGCGGCAGGCTGGTCCGTGGGTACCATATGTCCCGAATTCAAAACGGATACTTCGTAGAAGTTCTTGGCTCTAGTGACATAGCCGTGCAGTCTTCCATTTACCATGAACGGCTTGCGTGGAGCTTTTCTGTACTCCTCAGCACCGCTCCATTGCATTTGGTGGAACGCATTTTCAGACAGGGGGTATGCTACAATAAAGTCCCAGTTGCCATTGTAGTACATTATGCGAAGTCCTGCGTTGAGAAGTCGTGCCGTCCAGTGCATTGCGGTGGTCATGAAGTCGTTGCTGAGGTGGGTGTAGACCGTATTTGGACCGGAAAAGGGATGATTGCCGACGTGGAGTGCCTCTCGAACCTGGCAAAGGATTTTGTCAAAATAAACTCGCTAAAACGGCTCAACTTACCTGGGGCTGCTCAATAAAGTCCCTGAATGGAAACAGGTCTATTGCTTCGGGTCTTTGGATATTGTAGAGGTTGCTGTAGTTGCTGTGGACAGTGAAGAGGTGCAGGGTTGAGTCCCAGTACTAAGAAAAAAAATAATTATATCCCAAAGGCCTTGAAAAGAGCGAAGGTATACCTACAGCCTTGGCCAGCTTTGGTTCGTCGATATACGCACGTATGAGGTCCTCTGTAAGCTTCATTTCCTGGTAGCCCGGACGGCCAATCAAGCCCACCTGATAGGCGAAGGCTGAGTAGTCCATCATGTTGGCAGGATCCGAAAGTGCATTTCCCATGGCAAGGCCCTGGTGATTAGAAAGCAAACAAATCGTTTATCAACGAATGCAATTGTAAATTTTACTACTACATCGGATGACGGATACACCTCATAAAACTTGAACGATATCTCGCGGCCATTACCGACACTGACCACAAAATAGTAATTGCCCATAAAACGTCAACAAAATCAAAGTACCACTCAAGCGTGACTCACCTTTAGGTTAATTTTCAGATAGTTCTGCGGTATGCTATTTTGCTGGAAGATCACATCTCCGATCGCTGGTATGTACTTGCCAGCAAACGACTCGCCGGTGATGTAAAAGTCGTTCCTCTGCAGGTCCGGAAACAGCTTGAAGAACTGCACTAGTCCAATGTACAAGTCTCGCGCCACCTCCGGAATTGTCTCACAATACCCGTGAGAGTTGGTGAAACTGAAGCCCGTTCCCACAGGATTGTCAATGTACAACATGTGATACTTCTTGTGCCACGAATAGGGATTCTCTGCGAGCAATTTAGTTCACATACTATTCAGTTCATTGGGTCAATGTAATAACAAACCTCTCAACTTTGAGCCGTCCAAAAGGAAAGGCCCATTCTCTGTGAACAACGCCAACAACGACGAAACTCCTGGTCCGCCCTGTAACCACAAGACAACTGGTTTGCCGTCGCCTCCGTAGGTTGATTCATTGCTGATGGATTTATTGGCAGACAGCTTCTTGAGAAAATCATGATCAAAGTCGGTGTCTTCGGTTTCGCCCGTCTCTGCTTCATTGTCTAGGTCGTTATCCGCGCCCGACAACAATCGCTGTGAACCCTCAGCCGGGAAGAACCAGAAGAATAAGTTCGAATCGCGCTGCTCGTCCACCGTCAGATAGCCTTTGTGGGTGAAAGTTATGAAATGACCATGAACGGATTGCACATGGACTTACCAGCATAACTTGTCGTATTGAGGAAGAGACCCCTGTTCACTCTGGCCAATTTCCTGGCTGTCGGCTGTAGACCGGCCTCGATGTATGGTGTCAGCAGAAGCCTGCCATCGTCCAGGTCGTTTTTGTTGAAGCTGTATCCATCCGAGGGTAGGTTTGGCACTGCAAATGTCGGAAGCAACTGACCACGCACTGCCGAGAGGAGAGCAACGAAATATCCCAACACCTGTAGAATTTCCATTTCTTTCTTGCGGAATGTTTACGACTGAGTGGTAAGGCTTCGACTGCCTCTGCGTCAGAACAAGCAATAATCTTTATACGGCCAGAACGGATGGCCATTGTTGTGCTACCGATGTTATTTCCCTGTCCTCCTCTTTTCATTGTTGATTGTTGTTTGGTCATAATCAGGCAAATAACCACATGTGGGTACAGAATTTAAAGTGGCACTCTCCTGGGCTGGCTGTATCGCGACGATGATTGACTTAAAGACGGTTCTGTTCGGGCTTTTGGCCGATTACTCTATCAGGTTGTTTACATGGACAGGTGGTGCTTAATCGGTTCCATTACTTTTATTTTGCTTCTAGTTGGCGTGTCTTTGCATTTTTATCTTTTCCCCACTTTACATAGGTATCTACTTGGCAGTATGTATTAGGGACGCCATTGAACGGACGAGGAGTAGTGTGGATGAAGTTGAAGTTGACGATAGGGGGCGATAACCGATGGGTTCGGTGATATGGGCTTTAAATGGAATATAGCTGTTGGGGTCAAATTTCTTGAAGATGCTATGAACATTAGGATATACTTCGGTTTATAGTTAGTGTTATGCCGATCCTCGCTTGGGTAGTACATATTGCCCCTCTTTGAATGCGGATGCTGAAAAAATAGTTTAATAGACTGCCATTTAAATCCTTAAGTTTTTGAAGTAAACTTCTCGTTGGGCAGTAATTCCGAACTCCGAAAGCGACTGGAAACCAATGATGTCCTCTGTATTCCTTACTCATCGAGTAGACATATGTAATAGAGATAGAACGTAGAAGTAGTAGAAGTCCAAGCCTTTCCAAACGTCAGTATTATATAAAGTAAGTAGATACCTTGTCTAATTTAAAAGCAACTAGCGTTCAAGTTAGTACAAGTAATTAATATTTTGAAAGTAAGGAAGAAAAATTCCCTTTCCTTTAAAACATATTTCATAAAGACTTTAGTTGCTTCTGCCAGCCGCAAAAGCGATCTTTGTATAGAAATATTATTTTCAATTTTAAGATTAGGTAAAAAACTGCAAATATCAAGATTTAACCATAATAATTTTAGTCGTACCGCGTAGGTACGTTCTTTGGCAACTACTGTCAAAAAAAGACAGCTACGTACTCTACTCAGTAATTTTTCTAATAAGTTTATAAGCAGTGTTTTCGCAATGTTCCCGTTCCGTAGACGAAATTTTTTTTTTTTTTTTTTTTTTTTTTTTTTTTTTTTTTTTTTTTTTTTTTTTTATTATTTATTATTTATTTTTTTATTATTTATTGTATTTTCTTTACTAATACATAATGTGTTCTTACATTTTAACAAAAATAAACCTACGAATAATACAAATTAACAAAATGATTTAATAAAGAAACTGCAATCTATAGTTCATAGGGAACTAGAGGCGAGAGCAGCTAGAATAACATTAAAATAACAATACAAAATTAATTTAAAAGTAGTGAGGTGGGGTTACGACAAGAATTGTACAGTATATTTGTTACAAATTTAGAGCTCAGTATATATTTACAATGAAATAGTGATAAAAAAAAAAATTTTGCGAAAAAATAAAGATAAACAAAAAAAAAAACAAAGTATCTAATTAATTAAGTGGTTACCCATAGTAATTCATTTACATTTTTATAATTTAAACCAAAGAGCCAACATTTTACTTCTTTGAGAAAAGTGGATTCATTTCTAATAATCCTAATGCTACTAGGTAGATTATTAAAAAGTCTTGGAGCAACTGACATATAAAAATTTAAAAAAAATTGCAAATTGTGATGTGGTACTACCGCGAGATGTTGATTGTTTACTCTAAGGTTATAGCTTGAAGAGCAACGGTTCAATAAATAGCCAGATCTGGAGAAAAAAATCGTTAATACCTTATAAAAATACAAATGCTTCAGAGGTAGGACCTTGATGCTTTTGAAAAGTATTAAACTATCATGTCGACGACTTTTATTACAAACAAGACGAATAATGTGTTTCTGGGAAATTAGAAGTGGATTAATTTTATTGCTGTGAGTACCACCCCATGAAACTATGCCATATTCAAGCTTAGACTGCACTAAACCATAATAAATACTAGTAAGGAGTTCTCGTGAGCAATAAGATTTTAAAAAGAAAATTTGCCTTGTAGCGGCCCTAAGATACTTTTTGAGTGCCTCCGTATGAGCAGACCAACCCATCTTCCAATCAACCAACACCCCTAGGTACTTGTATGACTTGACACACTCAATATCAAAACAATTCACGGAGCACGAAAGTGATTCAAAAAATGTTTGTGGGTACACTGACGAGCTACAGATTACTCTACTATGATTATATTTCTCACAGCTTGCACAATGGAAAGAGAAAGATCCATAGTCTACCTCCTTACCAGAAACATTAAAAAACATAATTTTGGTTTTATCACTTATTACCATTTTATGCATTTCAAACCAATGGCTTAAGACTTCCAAGTCATGATTAATATCTGCAGAGAGATCCAAAGCTGAGTCACTTTGAAAAGCACATGCCATGTCGTCAGCGAACGCATTTACTTTGCAACGATATTTTTGCAAAAACAGCGAGTTAATGAAGATTAAAAAAAGTATTGGGCCAAGCACAGAGCCCTGAGGAACACCCAAAGAGATGCTTCTCAGGGAGCTTAATTCTCCACTAATCTTAACTCTTTGTCCTCTATCGGATAGGTAGGAACGGAACCAATTATGCATTATGCCTCTAAAACCACAATTGTAGAGTTTGTCTAGGAGTATTGTGTGATCGACAGTATCAAACGCTTTTGTGATGTCGATAAAGAGAGCCGCAGTTAATTTCCTATTATTAATGCCATTGTATATATTAGTGCAGAAATTTAAGAGGGCAGCTTCAGTTGAAAAACCAGAACGAAACCCAAACTGTGATTCACTAAAGAATTTGTTTCTGTCTAGAAACTTTACCATTCTGTTTTTCACTGCTTTTTCAAAAATCTTTGAAAATACCGAGAGTAACGAAATCGGCCTATAATTATTTATTAATGCTTTATCACCCTTCTTAAACAAAGGTATTACTTCGACTTGTTTTAACCCATCTGGAAAAATACCATTAGAAATACTCTTATTATAAATAAGGCATTTCGAACATTTCATTAAAAACTTACTTAATTTAAGCCAAGAAGTTTAGATTGGTAAATTTTGCGTAGTCGGTCAAAGGGAACAAAAACAGGCAAAGTTTGTTTTTCTACCATACTCGCCATTTCAAAAATGGCTTTTTACAAATAAAGAGAAAACACCTACGCAACCTAATAATTTCCATTTATTAAAAAATTAAAAATGTCCCACTGACCAAAGCCATCAATGCCATGCTCCATGCATTGCATCGCACATCGCCATTATCTAGTGAAACAGCATTTTTTCAATTCGTTTTCCACAAACAAATTTCGTATTTTGTAAATTCTGGTAAACAACACCGGAGGAGCTACAGCCTATAGCGGAAATGCAGCTACACCAGCAATTAAACACCTAAAAGTATGTTATAATCGTCAGTCAACATATTTATTCGAAGTCTTGTTCGAAATCGCGTGTATACATCTAGATGTGCGGTTCGTGCATTTGCATAGAAAAATTAACATTAGGCTTTGTGGGCAGTTGGTCGCTTTGTTTTCTTTATGTAAATTTGTGAAGTATGTACTAATCGAAATCGTGTTTGCTATTATTTTCTTATTATTTCTACAAAAATGATTAGAGAAAACATTTTTTTTATCAGTGATATATAAATAATTATTATTACTAGGTAATCACGAGTGGTTCCAGGCTCCAGCTCTTTCGACTTGGATTGAAGAATTATAATGTATTCATCCATCCTTCAATGGGGGGAGGATGTTCTTTATGAGTTTGTTTGCACCATGTGTCATTTAAACACTTGCAAATGCTGAAAATATTAAAAAAAAAAATATGAAAAATATTTCACAATAATTGATCGCATTTGATAGGTCACAGGTCCCACCATTTTCGAATGTGACTTTTGTAGGGTTTTATTTTATTGAGTTGTGGTTTTTGGTGTTTTCTACAATAGACGAAGGTCCTATTTCGTTCGTTTTCGTTTGCGAAAGTGCATTTTTGAAATTATAAACGTGAGTGAGACACCGCGTCTTTAATAATAATATATATTAATCTGTACAATATGTGTAGCAAATCATTGCGGAGTTCTCATCAGAGACAATGTATGGTTTGTCTATGGTTTTCATTCCTTTGTTGGATAAGTAAGGATCGGTTCAAGTATGTTTCAATTCAATTTTTTATCGTAGTTTCGCGATAGGTATCTAACATTTTTCATCGCGCCGGCCGTATAAATAAAACAACGACCAATGAAGTGAAGTGGCTACTCGCCTGTTGCTTTTTTAATGACTTACCTACGTTTGTCTGGCTTTGAGACACGGCTGCGTAATCAAGGTACGTAACGTGAGGATATTTTCATTAAAAATAGAGTTTATCGTACAGAATGATGTCTGAAAATGAAATACAGGAATTTTGAATCCTTTCCGCAAGCGAAGCGAACCACATGCGACATATCCGACAACTTGAGGCAATAACCTTAACATTTTGTAACGTAGCCGTGTGAGGAATGTAATTACAGTATGTATACTTTATACTGCAGGATTTGTACCCGAATTATTTATTTAAAACACTTTTTTAACAAAAAATGCTATTACGTTACGTGGATCAGATACGTATTCGCGTCTTGAAGCCAATCAAACGTCAGTCAGTACCTACAATGCCTGAATAACGGTTGATAACTTCGCGGAGGTCAATGTACTCCAGACATTCTTATATTTTTATAATGCAACAAACATAGATCAGTGATTGGTTTGCCGCCTTGAACAAAGCAACGGTGCTATATTGAATTGGTGAGTACATTTTCCATAGTTTTAGTACTCTTACAACCAAAATAAGAACGAGTTAGTTAGTTTAATTGGCTATTTATTTCATAAAAAAAGAAGATTGTTAACAATTTTGAATTCTTAGTCTATGAATGGTTTGGCTTAAGGCCGTCTACCAGATTGACATATAAATGATAAATGTACTGCTCCGCTAATTGGGCATATAAATTCAACAAATTTAAAGTTATTTGTATAATTAAAAATGTTCGTCTATGATACGTTGTCTGTAGTGTAGTGGGCTAGTAAGGTAGCTGTATAATTGTTTCCAGCCTCGGTTACCATTTAAAATGCACAACAATTCTTCAACCGTAAGTACAAGCGCTCCAAAGGAACTGTACCGGAATTCTTTGAGGATGGGACATATAGCTATTAAATGAAACACATCCTCTCGTTCATTGAGGTTACAGAGGTTACACAAAAGTGGGAGATCTGGGCGATGCGGTATATAATTCAAATTTAACAGTTCTCCTTTTGCTTTGAAGATGGTCCTCATCATATCAGTAGAGTAACTTGTCTGGAAATCCGTTAAATACTGCGAATTGCCTATATAATTTAATTTGGTATAGTATGCCCTGTATTGCGATGACTGGGCTTCATTCTCGAATTGTTGGTATATCCTATGACCCGTTTTCTCCCGTAGCTCGTAGAATTTGCGGTTTAGGGGGATCAGCTGTTCCTCTGGTGTAACTCGGAGATTTAAGTCACATTGCAATGCTAGGTTCTCCCAGCTTTGTACACATTTCCCTCCCCTTAGCAGCATATGGTTGAGAACTATTTTGGGTAATCTGTCATGCTTCATCCCCATGATTTTTACCACATAGTCCAGATGGAGTTTAAGGGTACCCAGAAAAAGGGGCGCTACTCCAGTCTCCAGATGGAGCATATAGTTAGGCGAAATACTTGGTAATTTATAAACTCTCTTGATAAAGTACCGAAGAAACTATTCTACAAGTTCAAATGAACAATATCCCCACACTTGGGCAGCGTAAAACAGGATGGAAGCTGCTGTAGCACGGAAAATTTTCTGTTTCGATTCATGGTTGACGTTTTTATTGCTGATACAACAACCCCAAACTGAGCAAATTGCCCTTTTCGCTTCGGTTAGTTTACATTGCAGGTGCTTGTTCATGTTTAGAGTGGGCGTAATCAAGACACCAATTTATTTGTACTTCCGTACAATTTCAATATGTTCGCCTTGAAACTTCCACATTTCATTCCGTGAGTATCTGCCACCTCCATCTCTGAATATCATTATCTTTGACTTTGATAAGTTTACCGACAAATTCCAAGTTTTACAATAATCTTCCAGCCTGTTGATCATTAGTTGCATTCCGTCCACCGTATCTGCGAGGAAAACGATGTCATCTGCAAACATGAGGGCTGGTATTTTAGTTTGGCTTATCTCGATGGCCCCCCCAATATGTTCAATTATGTCATTTATATATAAAATGAATAGCAGTGTACTCAACACACACCCTTGCTTCACTCCCATCGTTGTATTATATTCCTCTGATAGGTTGCTTCCATCCCAAACACTAGGTACGTTGTTTTCGTACATAGCTCTCAATATCCTGATGATCTTAGTTGAGATATTGTATCTGTAGAGCTTATAAAAAAGAGCTTCGCGGGATATAGAGTCGAAAGCCGCACGAAAATCAACGAAGAAGGCGTATAACTTTTTATGTTTTCTTTTATAAATCTCAGCTATGTTTACGAGAGTGAAAATTTGATCTATAGTATAGATATAGAGTAGTTTTGTCTATTCGTGTAGGATCTTCTTGTTTTCCATCCACTGTGTAATTCTATTAAAAAGCACAGCAGCAAACAACTTGGTTGATGTATTTATAAAAGATATGCCTCTGTAGTTTTCTGGATTGTTGTATTCCCCCTTCTTGTGTAAAGGAAAAATTATCGAATTTTGAAAACTATCGGGAACATCTGCAGTTTCGAATATTCGGGTGAGTGCTAAAAGAAATTCAGGCGTACTATTTTTATAGAACTCGAATGAAATACGGTCACTTCCTGGGGCTTTGTTCTTTTTGCACTTTTCTACGACAATGTTTACTTCAGCTATCGTGATTGGCGCATAAGAACGATAACTTTATGGCCTTCCCTACACAAAAATGCACAAAATGTTTTTTTTTTTTGATAGAAAATAAGTTTTGTTAGTGTTATTTGAGGTTATATACTGTTTTTGAGTCAAAAAGTCGCTGTAGTTGTAGTCTTCCTACCAATAGACAAAATCTGAAGAGATCTGTTTAACTAATCCAAACCTAAAACCCGGCTCAGTTAGTCGTAATTGAATAACTACTTCCTCTATTGACTTTGAGGTTGTTGGGTATACCTCCTATAACCCATTCTTTCTCGAATATAAATTGTTCTTTTCAAAACAGTGCATTTGTTGAAACACATACGCACTCAGGCAATTAAGGGGCCCTGTAGATCATTCTCCGTCAACGTCATAGTTGGGCTTATACTATTGCCCCAGACCCCGTTTTTTCTACTATCCCAGGAGGAATGTCTTAAGTTGACAATGAGACAGTAGTTTTTCATATCCCATATGGTCTAGTGGCTAGGATATCTGGCTTTCACCCAGAAGGCCCGGGTTCGATTCCCGGTATGGGAAGATTTTTTTTTTTTTTTTTTGGAAGCCATTCATGTTGTGCATTTCACGTTTGCTATATCTCCTCCTTGCAACACAAACCCCACGTTCTTGCAAAGCTAACAATTTGAAATATACTTCCTCCTCTGCCCAACAAAGAAAACGACGCATTTTAATGTAATGTATAATTTTATTATTTTAGTACTTCTAACAGACAGTTAATTGCGTGTTATTCAAGATCGATACAAAAAGAAATGTGTATGTGGGCGCATCAAGAAGGGAACAGTTAGGCGCCTGCGGTTGTGATCTTGCGCATTTTTCCCTCTCAAAAACGGTGTAAGCTATCTACTTTTTGGACTTGTCGTCCTTGCTTTTGTCGGTCTTCTCCTCTTTTTTGTCCTTGTCTTTCGCATCTTTGTTGTCCTTATCCTTCTTTTCCTTGCCATCGTCCTTCTTGCCCTCCTCGGCATCCCTGTTCGTTAGCTTGTTGTTGATGAGATTGTGCAAGGCGATAATGGACCGGACCATCGATGCCAAGTACACCACCAACATCTGATCGTTTGTCTTCACGTACATTGTCTCGGAGAACTGATCGGAGGTGATGTCAGGCAGCAGGTTGAAAATGTCTTGCATTTGATAGACGATTTGATGGTTGATGGGCAGCTTGCCATCACCGACTTTCTGCAGGTAGTTCTTGATGTCCTTGAGCTGGGCATTTAAGCCTTTGAGACCGTGCAACTGATTCGTAATCTTCTGTGACAGGCTACCAACAGTTGTGTCCTTGATGTCACGCAGCAGATGTTCTACGCCGACTTCTTCCGCCTCCTCGGCTCCGATTTCACTGGGCACATGTTCGAATGTCTTGCTCGTGGGTGTACCGTCATCGTGGACTTCCTCCACAGCGATATACGCCTCGGTTGGCAGTCCCAAATCCTTTGGCTTCGCATCAATGATAACCAGCACCGAATTTGGACAATACCGCCGAACCAACTCGTTGATGGCAATATCGTTCTGGTGTAGCTTCGGTCCAGTGTGATACCAGCCCACCACTCTTTCTCGGGCGTTCACTTTCTTGAACATTCCATACATATTCTCCAAGTAGTCATGGTCAAGGAACCACACAGATTTATCTTTTTCATCTTCGTCGAATGGAACTAAAAGAAATTCAAACCCACTTTATGACTCATTCGTAAGACGGATTTTGCGGAATACTCACCAGCGAAGCTGTTGGAAACGTCCAGTACACCCTTTGATCGCCAGCAACCGAGGAGCACCCCAACAACGCGTTTTTGGTTTCCGATTTTGCCCATGCGATTGAAGTGGTCCACTACACTAAGCAGTACCAAGGGATGAACTATTACCTTGTTTACGGTGACTACCTTGTTAATAGTGACTTCGGAGACAGGCATTTTGATCGATATTTATTTTGTTTAGATTTGTTAAATGCACAAGACAAAGGAGGCTTTTTTAGCAGAAAAAAAATTGCATATAGCTCCGAAAATGATGATTTTACGTTTTTCTCTCGTACGAATGCGGCTCTCAAACACGAAATGACAGGCAACAATTTGACGAACCCAAGTGAAGTAAGAAACGATTGAAAGATATGTGTTCGAATTCATGGGGTGAGGACACATTACAGACAATTTTTATTTGGCTATGTTTATCTATTTACTTGAGGTTTTTCTACACGACATACAATTCCAGTTCGTTTTCAAGTGTTTATAGTTTACAAAAATAGTATAACGGTAAAATATACCCAGCTTGAGTATATTGATCTGCTTTTCGCTCCACTTTAAAATTATTTGTTTGAATCAATAAATATTTACTTGTAGACCTGCAGGATTTTTCAGCCGATTATTCCTTGTTTATTCCTTGGGAAACAAATATTTATTTGCCGGAATAGATTTATCATAAGCTTGACTTCTCACCACCGTTCTTTTTTGTCAGTTTTGTTCTTGTTGTCAACGAAAGACTAGTCATTATTTTTCATTCAGTAAAGAGTGCGTTTTTGTTGAGTTCTCTGTCGATTTTATTGGGCTTTGACGTAAACACGATCTGCCTCAAAAACCTGTTACTTCAATTACCAAACCAACAAGGCTGGTTTCCTTTCACGTTGTCTCATATACTACATTCAAAAAGACGATTTCTTTGTTATTTGACGGATAATTTGGTCAATCGCATCCCTCAATTCATGTAAACAATGGACAACATGCTGTCTAATCATTGCTTGCACTTTCAAACTACTTTTCGAACACCACCCTTTGAACACACTCCTACTCATGCTATAAAAACCATAACCTGTCAAAGTTACCCCGCTGAAACCTTCTCATTTCACTTGCGGACATTTTTCCAAATTCTATTTTCAATTTTGAAACACTTTTCGGAATTATTAACTTGGCAAAATGCCTTTTATGAAAGGCGCAGCACCTGTCCGCAGGACTATGAAATACCTAAATGGAGGCAAGCTGGTTCTCAAAGAGAAAGTTAAGATTTTCAGTGTCAATTACAACACATACGGCGAGCATCATCTCGGTGCGCGGTAAGGCCTTTTCCGAATGACTTCCATTCGGCGATTAAGTAATACTTACTCCCATTATCGTAGAGATTTCGTCTTCTGGAACATCCCGCAGATCCAGTACAAAAATCCTGCAGTTCAAGTGGTGACCTTTAAAAATATGACTCCTTCCCCATTCATTCGGTGTTATTACGAGGATGGCAGGGACATCCTAATAGACATTGATAGCAGAAACCGTGAACAAATCCTAGACCACCTCATACAAGTAGTCGGAAAGTCACAGTAAGGCCGAGTTTCACTCTATTCTACTTCTCCTGGTTTATGTCGTCTTTTTTATCGTTTAGTGAACAATTAGAAGCTGATGCCCGTCTAGCCGAGCGAAAAGATAACCCCGCAAACTTTGGTGTTGGCTGCGACAGGCACTGCATCTGCGAAATACCTGGACAAGTCCCTTGCCCTGGAACAGTGCCAGTACCGCAACATATGCGCGGTAAGCATTTATTCCAGCCAAAGTAGTCTCTTCATGATTCTTAAATAAAACTAAACGCGTAACTATCTTGAATGCAATTTATGTCTAAAAATAATTTCGTCAGAGGTTTACAGAAAAAATGAAAGTCTCAGCAACATGCAATCAACTCAAAATGAACACAGATAAATGAGGAGGGCTTTACAGATACAGAGGTATACTCGGGAATTAACTTATTCATCTGGACTATCGTCGCTTTGGGCGGTGGTTCCGGTTGTAGGGACCTGACGAGCCTCTGTGCTTAACATACTGCATCCGTGTACTGAAGCCGCCTCTCTGGCCACTTGAGCTGGTGCCGTCATTGTTCTTGTTAAACTGGTATTTCTGAATCAATGGCGTTTGGAAGTTGGAGTTGTTGCCCATTTCAATTTCCTCGTCCAGCGTTCGCTTCTCCAGTGAGTTGAGTTTCGCTTCGATTGCCCGTATCGCGTCTTCTTTGCTGATTTTTGAGTCGGCTGGGCGGGTGCCTAGAGCAGGGATCTCTATTCGAGGTTTCGGCTTCTCTAATTCATCCTACAAAGGCACACAGTTTGCACAAAGCACTCGTTTTGATTTCAATTTACTTACATAGTTGAGATTCTTGGCTAGTCGCACCGCGAGCGGCTTCTTTCCCACGTATTGCCCGTTCAATTTATGCAGCGCCTTTACAGTCGCATCAGCCTAGTGAAATTCACTGTCAACACACACATAAAAGGGATAATTAGCCAAACTCACCGATTTAAATGTGATAAAGGCATATCCGCGCGACTGTCCAACCAGTGGGCCGTTCTTATGGAACAGCATGTCGAACTTTTCGATTGGACCGCATTGTTGCACAATTTTTAGTAGTTGATACCAACATTTTGAAAATAAATACACACAAATTAGTTTTAAAGGTCAATGGAAGTTTGCAGACAAAGCCCAAAAATGGTATACATTTGCGTAAAATCAATAACAAGGCGAACTTACTCGGTGAGACGTGTGTCCAAGTTTCCAACCCAAATTCGGCGTTCTTCTTGTCCCTGAATGATATTTATTTGTTAGTCTTAAATATGGAATGGGTCATATTATTATAAAAAATTACCTCACTACCCATTTGATTGGCTTTTGGAAGAATCTCACAAGAAAAAAAGGAAACGATGTGTACGGGGTACTTCGATTGAATTTCACTTTTCTGTGTGACACATCTGGTGCTTTCAGCTTGTCAAAAGTGAAATTCAATACAGAAGTGCTGACATCTAGTGTGGGGGTTTTCTAAATCCGATTAAGCTTGAAACACATTTAAAAAAAAAATAAATGTTCCAATTTGAAAACAAATTTACTTCAAATTTAACTTCAGTTTCATGTATTTTAGTAAAGTAACCAAATTTAGTCATTCTAAAGATTGTGTGTTCTATTGTCTCCAGTGGGCAACGTTTGGGAGTATCCACAATCACAAAATAAATCCCTTCTGAAACCATTCCATTGGCTCCTATTGCTTTTTGGTTTCTTTTCGTAAAAACACTGCGTCGCTTCTATAGTTTTGAATCAAGTTCGAATCCTTTTTTTTTGTCGCCTTTCTGACGGTATATCTGTGTTTCAAAATTCAGCTTTCTAGGCGCATTGCATTCGAGTTGATGTATAATCTGACAGAAATTGCTTATTTTTTAAATCCATAAGGGTATTCACGATCCGCTGCAACTGGTGCGGTATCTTTGCGAAAGTGAAACATTTTTTCGCACGACTAAAAGAAAATATATTGGCTAAAATTTCGCTACGCTTTTGCACTTTATCAGTGCCCTAACCAAAGATAATGGAATGACAGAGATATATAACTATCAAGTGGAACGGCGACTGTAGGTAGGTTTTCCCTCCACACATGCTCATTTCTTTTCTGCTATGGGTGAGTTCATGAATTGGACTTTATTGCAAGAATTCGGTTTTCTGTAATGTAAATTTTACTATTTTCTCTTGAATTTAATAAAAGCCTCAACAAAAACCAAGCAAATTTAATACGAAACACAAAACAACTGAACATGTGCGAAGCCCATAGAAGCAGACGATTGATGGCCGGTCGTTGGCAATATGCTTTTCTGTAGCTCTCACGTATTCACAGACAGGGGTTGACATTACAAAATCAAAAATGTAAACAAATGGGTTTTAAGTTTATTCATCTCTGACCCTAACCTTATTGCAACAGAGTAAAGTGTACCTACCCTTGTCCTTTTGACAGCTCGGATCTGTCATTTGCTTCAGTGTTGCTAGAAATAAAAATGAATAAAACTTGGCAATTTTATTAGCCCTGTTCCACCGAATCCTGAATGCTCCTCATATTCTTTTTGATAGTTGAAATGGAGTTTTGGGGCTTTCTTTCTAAATTAATATAAATTTCTATATGATATAAAAAACTCCTGACTGAGCACTTCGCCTTCGAAACAATTTCGCTAAAATTTGTAATTATTGTTGTTCTTCGCAAGAGTTTTTGCAAATTCAACTTTGAACTCCAGGTTGTGACTTTCTCTGTGAAATCCAAGAACTTCGAGAAAAATTAAAAAAATGGAATGAAAAGTTTGCCAATTCAGAAAAACGTTACCAATTTTTTTAAGCCAGAAATAAATTAGAAAACGTTTCGAAAAAGCAAAGCGCATCAAAAAACACGGCGAAAAAACAATTAAAAAAAAAATCGAAAACGGAATCAAAAGCGCGTCAAAAAACTATCCAAAATACGACTCTAAAAACAAGGTCATAATTGAAGTCGAAAAAGTGTCGAAAAGGGGTCAAGAACGATTCAAATGAGTCGCAACAAACGTTTGAAATAAGCGTCGAAAAAAGCTTAAAAAATATAGCATCCAAAAACGCGTCCAAAAAAGCGCCATCAACTTGTTAAAACAACCCAAAATCACACTGAAACGAAAACGAAAACGCGTCAAAAGATGATTCAAGAACTCTTTGAAGTGTGTGGCATCTAAAAATGTGTCATGAAATGTTGAAAACGCGTCAACAAGAATTGCAAGCATAAAAAGACGGTTAAAAAAAGAACAAAACGGGTAAAAAAGATGTAGAAAAGGTCGAAAATCACTTTAAAACGCAATAAAAGCGGGGTCGAAAGCGGGTAAAAATACGCCGACCCAAGAACTGCGACTATGGAAAACGCATCGAAAACCCGACTAAAAACACATCAAAATGGGGTCCAAAAATGCGTGCTAAAAACCGCTTCAAAAAGTCACATGACGCGGATCGGTTCATACTTCAGTTTTCCTCGCGTATAAAGTCGCGGTAACACCTAGTATGCAATAAAATCTAATACAGTCGTTTAATATTCGAAATCGATATCTCAGACGATTATCGTGGTTATACGCTGGACCAATGAGCGATGACTCTCTGGCTCGATCTTCTGAAAAACACTGCCTCGCGCGATCGTCTGACAAAGATCCGAGATGAACTGTTCCAATAAAATCTAATACAGTCGTTTAATATTCGAAATCGATATCTCAGACGATTATCGTGGTTATATGCTGGACCAATGAGCGATGACTCTCAGGCTCGATCTTCTGAAAAACACTGCCTCGCGCGATCGTCTGACAAAGATCCGAGATGAACTGTTCTGAGAAAGCTATTCGGACTCGTCATAAATTTGTTGTTAAAAATTAGACCCAGAGGGCCTATCTAGCCATCTTTTTATCCAGTAAAACAGTACTTTTCTCTCGATTTTGTTTAACCATTTAAACTATTTTATTTAATTGATTTTTCTATCTACATTTTAAATAAACACTTATCAATATAATAAATGTGTATAAAACAATATAACAATTAAAAAAAAACCTCTAAAAAAATGCGGGAAGATAATAACTACTTATCTAAGAAAAAGTCTGTTCAACTTATAACGTAAGGACACCTACACTAAACTTTCGCCGGGTATAAATGACCAAAGTGCAATTTGCGCGCGCAATTCTCTCGAATTCAAGTGAAGTACGATGCACATGGACCTACAGAAGAACGTCAGAGAAGGTTTCTATGCAGATGGGGCTTTTCAAAACGCATTTTTATAAGACCTGCATAAAAGGCCCATGCAAATCGCACTTTAAACTATTAAAATCCGAACTGTCTTATAGCTACAACAATATTATATATGTCCGTACGTCTGTACGTTTATGTGGTCATTTTCGAGTGTTTGTAACAAGTCTTATTGCAATGATTAACGATCCAAAAAAATGATCTAAAAACAGATTAAGGACCCCCGCCCCGCTTAGCCTATAACTTTCGGTAAAAATCGAAATCACATTCAGGAGGACTGTACACATTCCAAAGAATTTTGAAGAAATTTTGGCAACATCGCGGAAAAGGCACTTAAAATCGTATCTCCCCTTGGTTGATCTTCTTGTACGTGTCCACGGTGAGGGGTTCATACTTTCCCTTGCTGGTTTGGTAGAACAACGCATCTGTGATTACGCTCGGATCGAATCCCTCCTTTTGCAGATCAACCTTGCGAAGTTTGAAAGTTCCTGTTAGATCGATTTTTGTTAGGAACCTCAGAAATTGCGGTCGGGCATAAGTGGGCAAGAGCTTCTGAAGCTCCAGTGAAAATTTGTCCAAATCCACGGACTTGTCGGGGTCGTAGATAGCAGCCATACCGGCCCTGCCTTCTGTGTGTGGAATTGACACTCCGTAGACAACGGTGTCCTTGTATCCGGCGACGTTGCTTACTTGGGCTTCCACCTCGCTCGTTGAGACATTTTCACCCTTCCAGCGGAAGGTGTCACCCGTGCGATCCATGAAGAAGAGATAGCCACGTTCGTCGGCCATCAACAGATCGCCGGAGAGAAAGGCGAGATCTCCCTTCTTGAAGACGTCGCGGACAACCTTCTTGGCTGAGGCCTTTTCGTCGACGTAGCCCAAAAACTCTCTGGAAGGATTGCCCTTGATGATTTTCCCGATGAAGACACCGGGCTCGTTTGGTTTGCACAGTTGGCAAAGGCCGTCCGGTCCCCTAATAGGCTCTCCAGTGTCCTGATCGGCGCGGATGATCGATATGGGATAGACGGATGGAAGAATGCGCGAAACGAAACCAATGGCTCCGACCGTACTGTCGTTGTTCATGATGTTGGCATTGCCCTCCGTGGCGCCGTAGAACTCGCCCACTTTCGAGATATTGAAGCGTTCGATGAACTGTGGCCAGATTTGCGGCCTCAGCCCGTTGCCGAAGAGAACTCGGATTTTGTGCTTCTTGTCGTTCTCTGACGGAGGAGTGGCCAGGATGTACCGGCACATCTCCCCAATGTACTGTCCAACCTGGATGAGTAAAACAAAATTGTTTGAACATGTTAGAGGTACATTCATTGTTTGCTTACCGTGGCATTGAACTTGACGCAGTCCGCAAAGTAACCAGATGCCGAGAACTTCTTGCGGATAGCCACTGTGGCACCGAACAATAGAGCCTGTCCCATGCTCATGATACCTCCTGCGGTATGGTAGAGTGGTAGTGGCGTGTAGAACGTGTCGTCGCACTTGAAATCCATCGTGTAATGAATACCAGCACATATGAACAAATATCTAGAGAACAAAACCGCAAGAGAGTCACCACATCATCAGATCACTTCAATTCGAGTTCACTCACCTAGAATGCGAGATGACAGCTGCCTTGGGCAGGCCAGTAGTACCCGACGTGTAAATGTACACCAATTTGTCGTGATGGTTGGGCGGCTCAATCGACGAGGGAATACTGTCCTTGGAGGCACTTTGCAGCAATGTGGCCAGATCCTTTGCCAGGCCAGTCACTGGCTTGTTCTCCTCGTTGTTGAACTGATATAGTGCCAGTGAGGAGGGTAGTTCACCCGAGATACTCTCCGTGGCTTCGGCGAAGCTTTCGCCGTAGATCAGAGCCGAACATTTGGCCACTGTTATACTGTGAAGGAGTGACGGTCCTCGCAGGTTGGAATTTATCAATGGGGTGATCACCCCAAGTTTCGACAGACCCAACCAGATGCCAACGAATTCGGGCCTGTTCTCCAACAGAAGACAAACAACGTCGGCCTTCTTGTAGCCATGGCTGTGGAATACGTTAGCTATGCGGTTGGAAAATTCATTTAGTTGTCGGAAGGTCCAAACTTGATCTTCGCAGAGAATGGCCGCCTTTTCGGGGTGTTTGGCGACATTTATGTGAAAGATGTCCGAAATCGTGAGGTTCTTCTTCTCGTATTTCTTTATCAGCGACAGGAGTTTGGCGTAGGCGATAAGCGCACTGTAAAGAAATAGTGAAAGCGATTAATTAAAAAAGAGATCTAGGATTGCCACAGCATCATAAGTTGGTCATACATTTTAACCAATCAAGGGTCGGTTAGCTTGATATACTTTTGTCCCGCAAAATGCGATGCAATCAGATAGAAAAATCAAGGCGGTTTAATTTTGCGGCTGTGTATGGAGAAGATAAATATGCTCAGACCAAAAGTTTTTTTCATTCAGAAGAATGCCACGAGCTGTCATTTCCGCGAGTGCAAGTATTCAAACGGAAAGTTGAGTCTGGCTTTTAACGAGGACAAAGTGTTAAATGACAGTGAAATTCATAGTGTCATTTAGGCCGAGACGACAATCTTAAGGGACCTTGAAGGCATGTTCTTCATTTTCACTGAGTTGACAGATATAACTTTGAAGTACTAGTGAACGACTTTCTGCGATACAATTAATGACTTTTAGTCTCCAGGCAACATTTTTCGAACTGACAGTCGCGAGATTTTCCTAACAAAATTAGGTCTGTTCCTTTCCTTTTAAATCTTAAAAATTTTTACTCAATGCTTAACTCAATAGGTCTGTTCCTTTTCTTTTAAATCTTACCAATTTTTACTAATTCTTACGAATTTTTACGAATTTTTACTCAATGGCGTTCCTTAACTCGAAAAATTCGTAAAAGAGAGCGGCAAGAGAGCGGCATCGCATTCAAGAATCTAGTCATCTTAAGTCAACTAGATTGGTCTGGATGAGATGTAACCTGAACGCAAAAACTAGATTGGTCGGGAACGTCACGTTTTCTACGTCAGCCACATATGAGAACTGTCAACTTAGTACTCAGTCACGAATTTCTCGACTAGATTCGTCGGCTACCCCTCCATAAACGTCAACTGAAACATCTGCTCTCACGACCGATTTCCCCCAATCAGAGCCGAGTTTCATCTAGTGAGAGAGCTGTCAGACTTACTAAACTAGATACTTGAAGAATTGAAAAAATCTGTCAATTAACAGCTGATTCGAAATGTGTTGTCCTATTTGACATTTGTTTGATTTCTTGTATATTAAAATGGTATCAACAGGCGGAAAATAAAATTGAATGTTCTCATTAGATTCTTTTGTTGGCGACGAAATTCTTCCTCGCTGTAAGGAGTAAGAAAGGACAATCTCCTCCACGTAATTTCGAATGCTGTGCTGCTTTTTCCTCTTCTCGAATGCTTGTAGTATAATCAGTATAAGCTCCTCCATATACTCGGATTCATGAATTCGATTAATTCAGAATCATTTTCATCGCTAGGTAGATAAATCAACTAATGTTGTTCGTAAATTAGCAAATTTTTCGAGTTTATCAGATATTTTAACGACTTTTCATACAACTTTTTTGAATTTTTGAATTATATATCTGTCGTTTTTCATAGATTACTACAAAAGCGTTCCCTAACTTTTTCGGAAGTGTCTCTCTCTGTGAGCTAATTCATCCCTACCACTGCCATTTTGACAGTCTTTTCCATTCTTACTACAAAAGTAAAGGAACAGACCTATTGTGACCTAGACTGATGGTTAAAAATGGTTACTAGTAAGGCCCTCAGTCAATAAAAAAATATTTACGAAGTTGTATCCTAGTAATCTTTTTTGGAGAAGTTTTAAAATCTATCAAATTTAAATAATAGACTGACGTTAATATGTTTCCTCCTTTAAACACTGGGCAAATTAAAAATATTTAGTCGGCTAGATTGAACGTAAAAACTAGTTTGGTCGGTAACGTCACTTTTTCCGACAGCCCCATGTACGAACTGACCACTTGGTACTTAGTCATGAAATTCTTAACTTGATTTGTCGTCTACCCCTCCATAAACGTCAACTGAAAAAAACTATTCACGTGACCTATCTGGGCCAATAAAAACTTAAATACATGAAGTCAATCAGCTGTCAGACTTACTAAACCAGATTTTTGAACCAAAGTTGCCACTTTGCTTCTCTTTTGGTAGATCTACTGCATTTTTTGAAATTTAAATCTACTGTCAAAAAAATAAATCTGCTGCATTTTTGTAGTACGCGTGTTTGCACATCTACATAGATCGAGCAAATGCATCCCTTTTAGCAGAAAACATAACAACAAAATGAATGATTTAATTCATTTTACTCGTTTTTTAAATTTTGTATTGCTTATGTTATTGACCTCGGATTTGTTTGAAAAAAATCTACAGCATGAAAAAATAGCCCTAAAGTGGCTCCGCTCCGGTTTGCATATTTTTTCCTTATATTTTGACAGGATAAAAGAAAATTTAAAGCACTTGTGGCGAAATCTTTAACCAAGGCAACGTCTTCTTTTTATTATGTCTCTTATTACGGTCGTATTCACACAAAGCGAACTTTCGTTAAATTCGTTAAAGAAATCGTCTTCGAGAGAGCAAGATATTACCCCTACACTGAGAATTGTACTAGTTCTGATTCTGAGTCAATAAACTTCTTGTAGTAAAAATTGGAAAAGCTGTCTGTCACCTGAGAATTTGACAGATGATCTTAAATTTGTTGCCCTATTTGACATATACTGGCATATATTTTGATTTCCTGTCGCTTTTCCTCTTCTCGAAGCTTACTGACTGAACAGTAAGAATTTTTCGCTTTTATCAGACATTTCAAAGACTTTTTTTTACCTCTGCAACTTAAAAAGTTTTTGTCATTTTTCTTAGATTACTCTTTAACTTTTTCGTAAGTCTCTCTTTTTGAGAGAGAATTTGTCCACATCACACGCAATTTGGACAGTCTTTACGATTTTTACTACAAAAGTAAAGGAACGAACGTTAAGTTTGCGTCTCGCGGGGAAAATTGTCTCCAAACTTAATAGACCTAAATGTTCCATGCAGGACATCCATCCATTAGCCCATATCTGCTCCAGACTGTAGCGCCCTTAAAATTTAAAATTTCCATTAGCTCATCTACTACGAAAAGCAATAAATTTCATTTTGACAGGTTTCTTTACACAGTAGTGATCTGTCCTACTTTTCAGTCATTGATCTTAGTGCAACTCTCAGATAACCACACGACAATAATGAGAGACATTCATTCTGTTTGCAATCGAGTGTCTATATATAGAAGCTTGTCTTAATAATTCGAATGGATCGTAGGTATTGCTAAATTGAGATAAAACCGCACAAAATGTCTACCAAGAACAACCATAAGTTGGCAATACGGGTACAGTTGTTTACACGCATTTGAGCGCTTGCAACCACTCTGTTAAGAAACGTTAATTGCAGCTGGAAATTCAAGCTTTACGGGGGAAGGGGAAGTAGATCCGAAACCACACACTGGTTTTGAATGTCTCTTGTGTGTGTATAACATGTCTAGTGTCTCTCTTGTTGGTTTGCATGGCACACCAAAAACCAGTGACCTTTGCTTCAAGCAATCTCCCCTCTCAGCTGTCGCTTAAAGACGACTGTTTCGGTATGGATTAAGGTCGTTGACTCACCTTTTGCGCATGAAATTCATTTCCAGATAGACTAATGGCGTTTCCGCATTGCTCCTAATGAATAATATCGTTTGCTTCTTTCAATTGAAGTATAATAGAGGCCTTTCAACTGCACGGAGGTTACATCTGCATGCGATGTAGAGTGAACTAGCTTTCTCCTCGTTAGCAGAAGTCGAAGAACCAGTTGTGGTTATGAAGCCGCAGTGGATTGAATTCATTAAAACCAAATAAATTGCTGCTTGTCTTGAGGTGTAGATATGTTCAAGGTCAAGGTTGGGTTTGATTTGCAGCCATTTTACCTGTTTCTTCAATATAACCCCAAAATATTATTGCTAAAAGCAGTTCTGACATTGGAAATATCTCATAACAACGTTTCTTTTCCGCTTCCAACAATATACGCGCCACTATTTGCTCTGTCGAATATTTTGCATATCTAAGGTGTCGTCTATTTTTTTACTCCGTCTACGATGACGGCGATGGGGACGTGGAATGCATTTTAAAAGTCCGGCACACGGGCAGCACATGGGGACTCACAAAGCAGGCCCCGTCGGAAACAAAAAGTGTTTTTTTGAGAATGAAAAATCGAAAAGACGCACGTAGCAATTTCTGAGTATATACGTAACTTACAATGCCAATGTCACAGTAAAAAGCAAGTACGAGTACATTGATACCTACGAAAATCAGATTTTTTGCATTTGCAACCAACATGAGAACTAGGTGAGCGCGAGCAGGAGAGACGGCCAAAATCCAAACTCCGTCCATATCCAAAGGCCTATCTAATCTGGAAGTTGTTTTGTTTTATTTCTGGATGGTTGTTCTACATATACGCGGTCGGATTTGACTGCTTACTTGGAATGTGTGGAGCGATTACGTTATCCATGTTTGAATTTCTAATTCTGATGGCGTATGGACAAGCGCACGCAGTTGGAAGTTGACTTTTGGTTTCTATTTTATATGGAATCTCAGGTCTGTTTTGTTTTTATTGGCCTTTAAAATGCAACATGCAAATGTAATTAGAATGTGTCGTAATTTGGCTGAGTATCATCTGTACGTAATAATGGACTGACAATAGCCACTGACGGTGTGATGTAAACAATCAAAGGTCCATGCGGGTGACTCGCAGTAAATTGAATAAAATTCGCTTACAGGCTGAGTAGCGCGAGCAGACTCGGAAGGTATATTGCAATTAGTGCAATTGTGGTCTATTGATCGATCTATTTTAAATTTCCTAGTCAATTACAGTGGGTATCGATAATTGCCTTGGATTGGTTTTAAATAGGCAACTGCACAAAGTGTACATAAGTTGCACATGTCGGTTGCAAATGTGTCGTTTAAATGGAATTAAAATTGTTGCTCACAGGAAGAAGAACTCAACAGTGAATATGAGTTTTGGGTATTCCTTTTTTGACAGATACATGCATTCTACATTTCTGCATTTCCCATAGCCCTAATTGCCTTAGTTTTCAGATAATTTTCATCGAATCGGCAGGCCTCCAAAACTACGCACTCACACATAAAGTTAAAAGTTTGAGAGAGGCGTTCCATTATGGTCCTCACAAATATTAAAAAAAAAAAAACTATCTGGACCCGACAAAACTCCGTTGTGCTAGCAATAGTTGGCCGAAAAATTGCGAACAAATCGATTTGCCGGAATTTTCTTTCTACAGCATTACGAGCAATATAAAAAAAAGAATAATGAAAATCGGCCCAGTGGCTATCGAGTTATCAAGTCTCACCGGAAGGATGTGTATTAAACTCTGTATAATCCTAAAAGAGTCATTCAAAAAAAAATAGCTGCTTGCGGTCGTCATCATCTACGTGATCTGTTATGAGGTCTGTTGAGAAAGAAACTTCTAAAAATTTAAAATTTGACAATTTGACGTGAGAGTATTGAAGAAAATATTGTTGAACAAAAGACTCAAAACCCCTACTTTAGTGAGTCTGACAGTTGGCTGGCTTGATGCTTGATTCAGTTTTTATTGGGCCAGATTGGTCACGTATGCAGTTTTGCCAGTTAATTTCTTATCGGAGTACTCAGTTGACATTTCGATTCTGACGTTGTAAGAGCGACATAAACGAACAATTTAGTTTTTTTGCGTTTAAGGTACATCTTGTTGAGGTAAATTAAGACGACTAGATTTTAGAATGCGCCCATTTAATTTGTTTATTTTGACTGATTATGAAAATTTCGTAAGAATTTCTATGACAGACATTTTCGCCTCTTCTTTTGTATTCAAAATTTTGCGTACGGCAACAGGATTAATTAAAATATAGGTATCAAACGTTTGAGATAAAAAAGGAATGTACAATTTTTGTAACTAAAACTGTTTAAAGTTTGAACTTTTTGAAATTTTTCTGAAGGAATTATTTGTTGTAATCAGAACTTTGATTTGAAAAAAAAAATTTTGACAATATAGTCGTACACATGATAAGGTGTCAAATTGATAGCCAGCCGCTAAAAAAAGAAGAAAACATGTGATATAATCTCTTGCTTGCTGTTTCTTTTGGCCTTGTTAACTCTTTTTCTGACAAGTTACTGAATAACACATAGCATAAAGATATTTTTCCAAGAAATGACGTTTACGAATTTTCAATGGAAAACATCATCTCGCTAAGTGCATTGTCAATAATTCCTAAAAGCGACACATGATTGGAAATAATCAGAGAACTGCGCCTAATATCGCAATGACAACAGTCAACTTTCACAACTGAGAAAAGATCTATTTAGCTATAGGTACCAGTAGTTGACACTCCAAAATGACAGATTCTAAATATTACAAATAAAAATAATAACTGCTTGCCAAATTAGGATAAACAGATCCGCATACATCGTGGACCTTTGTCACAAAATAAATTAAGCGTCTCCATCTCCAATCTTTGGTGCAGCTGACATATAAATATTTATAAATGTCAAACAAATTTAATCCTATTGTTTACCAATAAGCTAATTGTTGGCAAAATTTCCTGGCACTTTCAATTTAAACTATTTTCAAATGACAGCACCGATATCTGTCAAATTAAAATTTACTTTGTCACAGGAAATGTGGCAATGAAAGTCGCCTTGCATTTGCTTAACCTTTCCCGCCGTGTTAATATTCACAAATTGATTGTCAAATTTCTGTTAAACTAAAACATCCGAGCAAATGAATTAATGTCAGCCAAACCGAAAACCGGTTGCTTTCAAGTCATGACCTTAACCAACACAACAAGATTGTTTATCATCAATAACAATTATCACTTGTTGTTCGTCATTCATTGAGCGGCTTTTCTCACACTAAAATGAGACACAACTAGGTACGGTCTACGGTGTAAACGATTTTTATTTACCTACTTAGTTAAAATACTGCAATGTCAGTTAAACCAGAACAAAAAACAATTATTGCGTAGGCACGAAAATATTAATGCAAACTGTTACTTTTTGTGCAGATGGCCTTACAGCGATACACAACAATTTCAGCTCTCAGCCTATCGAATGTTGTTTCCTTTTGTCATGACGACATACAAGCAAATCGACTACCACAATGACAAATGGCGCAGGTGCTGAAACCGAGTCTATAGCCAAACACTCGAAACAGCTCGAAAACAAATAAATTGTTTGCACTGATTTCCAAACGCTGCCTTTTGTTGTAGCGCACTGAGGAGGTCAAAGGTAAGTCCTGTTGGTACTCAAGCCACTTTAGAGCACAACTACAATCGCACATCAACATAAGCATATTGAAGTTAATTGCGAAACATGCGCGTTCAATTATTATTCTCTGTTTTGGTATTTAACTGTATGCCTTTACATTCTTTAGAGTTTTTTTAGTTTTTGCCTCGCTTGCCACCTATTTTTGCTCATTCACTTTTGGAACTCTTCTTCTCGCGCTTTATGTTGCTGATTCTACACAAAAAAGAAGAAGGAAATAAGAAAACACTCGTGGAAGCAAATCGAAAAGAGAAAATCCCAATGGAGCTCTTATACTTCCTTTTCGGTCCCATCTTTCAACAGACTGGGATGCTGGGACTGAGATCGAAATTAATCTAATTTGACAAACAAGGTGGCCGAGTGATTGACGCATTTGGGTGCACCTTGCGCAACTGATCACTTCACAAAAATATCTTATTGACGTGTGGCGGGTGATATTTAAAAAAAAAAATACTAACTAGAGTAAGAAAATTCAACTTACACGATATCTCGTTTGCTGGTGACTCCTGCGATGTAGAACCACCGCCAACCGACTTTCGTCAGGACGATGGCGACGATAGCGACCAGCAGTGCTGGCAGACCGTATTCCCAACCCATGTAGCACCACAGTAGGACAACAGCAGCGATCAAAATACAAATACCAACCAACGCGGTGGCCGCACGACAATAGACTGCTGCTTGCGATCGCTTCGCAAGTTTTGCGCGTTCGTCGTTCGTAGACTGGTTGTGATTATTGTTGTTGCTGCCGCTTGGAGCTGCGGGAGTTGACGTGCTTGCTGTTCCGTTTCCGTTTGTTACAAAATGTGGCGCTTCAAGTGAGTTTCCATTCGCCTTGCAATCGGCGTTTGAAGCTTTTTCGATTTCAATTGAAACGTGCTCCGCAGCAGCAGCTGATGTCTGGTCTTGCTGTTTTTGTTGTTGCTGTGGCTGCTGACGATAAGAATTGTAAGTGGAATTGAATAAACGATTGCGATACTTAAGGTAGTGACGTTCAAATAAATGACGTCATAATATGAAATGTGGTGATCGCATTGGCAGACGACTGCTCGAGCGGAATATGAAGTTTCGCATTAGCATATTCTTAGGCGGTTGTGAAATTTATTATGTACTTCTCTCAAAAGGTACGAGTATTATGCACACTCAAAGATGATTGTCAGTAGAATATTGTTTGTGGATCTGAATAAGATGACGCGAAAGAGATAGGCGGCGAAAAATCGATAAGTGTAAATAGAACACAGGCAAGAACACTTAGATAGTCCTTTTCGAACAACAACTAAAACGATTTTTAAACAAAATCTTTTGTTTACATTCGAGCTGATGGGTAATGTTTCGGCTTTTCACAGATGTTTTGATTGAAAAAGCGACCGACAGATGTTAATTGCGAGAGAGCGAGGTGTGACACCAATACACGATACTTTTCGGGAGTGGTTGCAGTGTTATGTGCTGCGGTTTGGAATATGCTGTGGGCATAACCTACCTTGATTTTGCGTAGAAGGAGGTATGGCAATGTTTCTTTGACGTCTGCATTTGCACTGCCATCTTGTGTTGGGTAGAGTTTTCAGCATGGAATGCATTTCATTCGCCGTTGTGTAGGCAATGATTTTGTGTGTTTTTAATCAAAGACGGTCGATGCTAATATATTTTTAAAACATAGATGAAACTGTTTGGGCAACTGACTGTTGACCGAAACTTTTACTCCAAATCTAGCTAATAATCTTTTTGTCACGAAAATTGTGGATGGAAAAAAGACTTACGTCATTCAACTGATTCATTTTGACAACAGAAATTAAGGAAATGCAACTGGTAAATGGCAAAAAAGACAACGTAACGATTTTTCTCGTAGCTAAAGTTACATTACTTACTTGTTTTCTGAAAGAAAGTGGCATAACTTACAATCTGTATTTTAATATTTTTGTGCAGTTTTCATTGCTGAAATCTTTACATCAATTAAGGGGAAACTTTGTAATAACAAATTCAACTCCATTAAAATTCTTGCAATGAAACCATAAACTTTGACGTTTAATTACGAAAAAGTTTTGTAAGGCTTCACTGTGACTGTTGATTCTCCCTCAAATTCCACTCAAGGGTCGATTTTTTTTTTAAATATAAATCTTAAGTGCCCAATATTTGACACTAAGTGCTATTTAAGCGTATCTCTGACAGGTGAAATCAACTCAGTTGCCAATGATTTGACAAGCTCATTTGGAATTTGTTTTCGTTGACGGGTTAATTTAAACAATTAAGTTCACATAAGTTGGGAGTTCAAATAAATTATTAAATACGGCAAGAATTCTTTTTTAAATATAAATCTTAAGTGCCCAAAATTTGACTCTAAGTGCTATTTATGCGTATCTCTGACAGGTGAAATCAACTCAGTTGCCAATGATTTGGCAAGTTCATTTGGATTTTTTTTTCGTTGACGGGTTAATTTAAACAATTAAGTTCAAGTTGGGAGTTCATTTAAACTTTTAAATACGGCAAGACAACATTTTTTGTTAAGTGCTGCGAAATTTGTTGTAACAGTGGTCAGTATTTTAAACAATTGCGAAATGCAACATAAATACATAAGTAACACTTTTCTGTTCGTGTTCACTTAAACTTAAGTTACAACCAACTCTGTACTGTGAAACTAGACATTTGAGGCGAATCAAATCTCACCGCTGTTTAAACCAAACCGAATATAAAATGATATGACTCAGTCAATTGAATTCCATCACTGGAACATAGTTCACAATAGAAAAAGTCGTTTCGCGATGCCAGTAATCATATTTAGAGTCCAGACTACATTTTAAGCACTAAAATGGCGAAATTTTGCATATAAAATTACCCACTGTTATCTACAAAATATTCAGTGTGAAGGCTCAAAATGTATATTTGTAAGGCCCGTTGAATTTATTTAAATGCATTTTGTTTCTATAAGACGATAGAGGGCGTTCAGAGTAAATTAAACGAAAGTGGACTTCAAAATAGAATTTGGCTCGAACACTTTACTTTTGTGAAAGTGCAATGCCAAAACAAAGTTTGTTGAATATTTTTGAACAATAGAGGATAGAATATATGTAGGGCGATGGCATAGTGGTTAGAGTGTTGGACTACTAAGTGATGGGTCACAGGTTCGGATGCCGAAAAAAAAAAATTCCAACTTAAGGTTTCTTTTCCACTGCGCCACAAACAACCTGAGAGTATACTCAGCATGAAAGAGCTTCTCAATCCCTTCTATTTTTACCAAAAAATTAAACCAAACGAAACGAATGGTTGTGAACTAGGGTCCCTACGGACCTGTTGCGACAACTTATTTTCCTTTTTTTTTTTACAGGATAATATATTGAAATAAGCTCTCCAATATTTTGTAGTGGAGAACATTTCCTTTGCATATATTAATTAAGGCGGTTTAAAATGTCCATAATTATCATACAGAATGAAATGGGGCATTTCTTGCAAATATATTATATAGCTAGTGCATTCGTGCGAGAGATCTAACATGAGGTGTAAGCTCTAATTTGTTTTATTTTTCTATTCACATTAAATAAACTTACAACGAGTATACAAAAATACATTTAAAACAAAAATATAAATTTTTTAAGTAAAACAAGTGAGCGCCCGATCGCAGCTAATTCATTTTTTTTCCAGAGTAGATTAAGTGCCAGTAAGAATTTAAACAAAAATTTGCATCTTTTTTAGCGATACGTAAATAATTGAAGCAGTTATTTTTTTGTCTATAAAAATAATTTTTTGACAATAAAAGTTAAATTTTGCTTTTGGATGTGAAACAGTGGGGTTTGAAAAAGCCATATAACTGAATTTGTGTCAGGATTGCCTTACCCGGTTTTGCAAGCAAAATGTACTTCATCCTACTATAAAGAGAGTAAATCTCAGGTAATCTGAGCATTTTTCTAACAAGATATTTATCTTTTAAACTAGTTTTTCAATAATTCATTCAATTATTATATTAATTTTCGAATTTGTTTCTTTACAGCTGCATACATTTTGACGTTTGCTGTAAAAAACAGTGTCACAAATATCACATAAAAAAATACTGTAAGTGAAAAATACCTATGGTAGATACTAATGATAAATAGTTATAAGTTCTGCTCGCACTTGCGGTTATGCTAGTTTTTTGTCTGGAGCTCAACTTCTCGATGGAGGAGAAACCTTAAAATGTCTAAAAGAAGTATTCTTTTTTCCATATTGATTTAGAACAACTATTGAAAATGAACAACAACAACAAAGGCTTATCAAAAATAGTTTCGTTGAAATCTGTCCAGCAGTTTTCACTTCAACCGCGAACAGAAACAAACCTACTATTGATATAATGAATAACCCTTATTACAATTATGAAAAAAGCATTTCAGCAACCGTTTCTTCAAACATGCTGCATTCATCCCTTTAAACAAATAAAATTTCGCTTTTCAATATCGCTGCCTTATAGGGAATAGTGAAAAAGCTGCTTCCCCTACCATTCAAAAACAACTTGAATTGACTGGCGAATATGCACTAGCAATTCTGATATAAGCCAACGCGTGCTGCCCCGGTAAACTGACAGCAATAGGTAGATTAATTCGTGCCTGCTAGGCATTTTGCATTGTAAATTTCGTAACCTGCAGGTCAAGAAGTATTTTTAATGATTCTACGACGCGATGTTCATGCGAAACAAAAAAAAACAACAAATCGTAATTAATACGAGAAATTTTACATAATTGTTGTATGGCTATTAACCCCTTAAAGAGGGCGTTTCTCCATGAGACAGGGCATTGGCATAGATACAATTATTATAAAAAATATTTTTATTTAAATAGAAAAATTAGTTTTCTGTACATAGATTTTGTTTGTGAAGTAGGTATCCAGCGTGCAGTTCAAGAGACATCATTTTTGGTGAGAGAAAAATTCGACGAGCCTTACTAAAAATCATTTTTATCCTTCACACTTAACATTTTGTGGGTCAGAATATGCAATTTTGTGTGGAAAATTTCGCTCGAAAAATTTACCCTGGATACTAAAAACGATTATTAGTATCGCGGGTTTCGCATACTCGTATTTATTTAAAGCATTATCTGTCAAGTAGGTAAGCTAATGACAGGAAAGGTTTATTTTTCCCCTTTTTCCCCAGAAACTATTTGGCATAAAACCAACGTGAAGTTTTCACCATATTTTCTTCTCTCAACATGGAATGTGTGACATTACCTATGTACATTTCTCATCAAAGTCCAGGATGTCTTTCCTCTTCGTCAAGTCCGATGGAACCAAATTGTGTGTCAACAACTCTCATGGTAACTTTAATGTTCTCTCTATTTTGTCGATCTGTTGCTATTATCCGGAAGTAGTTTCTATGGTGAATATTTTTTCTTATGCGGCTACAGATCATTTTCCGCATTGACTTTGATGGTTCCTCTACATATTTGGCTCTATTTATTTATTTATACTCGCGATAAGCTTATACAAAATTGGTATCAAGTTCTCATAGTCAATGTCAGGATTTAACTCAATATTTATCTCCATTCCGCAGATTCCAGCTAGTTCTAGTCCACTTGAACTGTAGCAGTCTTAGAGTAAAATGCATGCAGAGCTGTTTTTTTTTTAAATCGGAAATCGGGCGTTGCTAGCACTTGTAAAGTGTACTCCTCATGGCGTTCTATAAGGATCTGGGGAACATAGGAGATAAACTTGTGTCTAACTTCAGCATATAATTTGGGGTCTTTGGTGGAAGATAAAGTGCTCGTGAGATTAAGTTTTTTAACAGCCTTGGAGTTTTTCATTCCCCACACTTGTCAAGCATAAAACTGCTTCTGAAATTGAGTATTTACTTCGACTTTTCTAATGTTTTCCTTTCAAAATTTTTTATTCACTAACATTTTTCCACCTCTTTTCCAATTTGTCGCTTAAAAATCGATACATATCAAGGTTTTGGGTGAGGTAAGCTCCAAGGTACTTATACTTCTTAACAACAACTTTCATATTTCACCCGTCATTATGTGTTTTGCTGATGACTTTAGACTTGACTTAAATAAAAATTAGGTCCACACACCCTGTTCCTCATTCGTTTTAAGGTTGTAAGGGGGTACGCTAGCAGCACAATATCATCTGCAACAGAAAGTGGTCACAAGTATCCTGCGTGTAGCTCAAAATACCGATTCCAGAATCTGAAAGCGATGAAGACTTCAGCGGAGATGATAGTAGGTATGTAAGCTTTGAAGAAATGTTGAAGTTTGGCGTTCGAGGAACCATTGTATCGGAAGTTCGAAAGAATCAAATTAAAATTTGTCTTAGTCTTTCTTCTCTTTGGAGTACATTAAGAAGTTGTGTATACGACGTCATCTTTTTTGGCATAGTCTCCGAGTTTCCTTGTCTTTCCTCTTATTTTTTATGCAAAATATATGTTATGCTGACTTAGTGCAGCCTTTTGAAACCTGGTCACCTAGTCTTTAAAGCAAAGACCCATCTTTTATACGGTTCTAATAAATCGCTGTTTTTGGCATTCAGTGACTCAGCATTTTCATATATTGAAAAATGGTCGATCGGTTGCAAAGCTGTTAAAAATCCGTCGACAGTAACTTTGAACCATTTTGCAATATTCTCTTGAGTGCTTTGTATTATACGAACATACTCTTTGCTACCCCTTTGAGCATTCACTTGCAGCTTTGTCAAAGTAGGTATAGGTCTTCTAATGTCCAAATAATACTGTCAAGTTTTGTAGGAGATGTGCGGCCGTTTCGGTCACACAGTTCCAATTTCTCTTGCCAGTTTGATAGCAGTAAGTGAATTATCCAGTCTTAACAGCACCTTTTGCTTTAGAAAAGTTGAGTGAAGTTTCTCAAAAATTGCACGAAAAATTGTGCATTTGATTAGTATGATGAAATAGCTCTTACAATACAACCGATGGCGATTGACATGAGTGTTGATTAAAGTGCACTCGGAGAGAAATTAACGTCGGTGGTACGAGATTTATAATAGCACTGACAGCAGTTATCATTGCTTTTGGCTCACCTGATGTCGTGCTGCGAATTTACCTCTCGCGCTTAGCTGCTCAATTTTTTTTTTGTGGAATATGCACCGTAGAATTTTCAGTTTCGTCTGTTGCTGTCAGTTATGGATTGTCAAAAAAAAACTGGATGGGGTCTTAGAAAGTCAATCATTAAGTCAAAACCGACATTATAGTGGAATACTTTTCCCATTAGCTGTTGCAAAACGAAACGACAGTCCTATTGCGTATTCTATCTCATGCAGTCTGATGGGCAACTTAAGAGGCTTCCTCTATGTTGTTAAATATTTTTCTGGCTTTATTTAAGTAATAATCTCAAAGGCGGTCTTTCAAATGCTGTCCTCTCTTGCACGCTGTCTATTGCTTACCACATCCATTACAGCTTCCTCCAGAGATATCTTATCGATGCTTTACTAACTACAAGGCAAAAAAAGCTAAGAACCAGAAAAACAAAATTTGCAGAAAAGGGCCATGGAACACCAACGCAAGTTATATAAGTAAATTAATTAATTTCGACTGCAATCCTCTCAGCAAATCACTTACTAGCCCAGGGTCTCCCTATCACTATGCCAGCTGGGGACTCCGTTGACTTGTGCAACAGATCATAACAGATACGTCTTAACATTTCTAATAGTTTTCGTGAAACTCATTGAGAAGAAGGCAGCGTGATTGATATTGAGATGCCTTTGGACCCTACCTACCTATTTTTAAATCTTCGCGTTAAGCAAACTGCGGGTCACATTAATCACTTTAAATGAAGAATTCATAATGGACACTCAAAATCATTAGAAGTACCGCGTAACGCTAAATTAGGTCATGGCAATATTCATATTTGTTGAACGCAATATAAGGCGTCTAAAATTCGACAGACATAAGTGCATCGCTCTTCGTAAAATGTGCTTGAGTATGTTTTGAATTGTCTTTTCGTTTGTTGAATCAATAGGCCCTTCCCCTTAATATATATATTTCGAGAGATAATCGAATCAGACCACCATTGTCGGGTCTCTTTTCGTCTCTCTATACCACTGTAAATCTTACTCAGAGAGACTCTCTGGATTTCTCCACAGTTCTTCTCTGGGCTCAATTCCTAGTGTTAACGCTAGCATCTGTTTATGGGAGATCCGTTTCATCGACTCATTCTTCTGCCAGCCAATGCCGGGCATTGACACAGTATATGTGCCGCTGTCTCAGATTCCTCCAGGCATAATCTACAAGTATCATCCTCTATAAGGCCCATTTTCCTTAAGTGATACCTGAAATTACCATGTCCTGTAGACAAAGCCACCACCCATTTCAATGTTCCTCGACTCATGCTTAGAACCCTTCCTTGAGTGGAGCAGGTCGGCCACTTTATTGCTATTTTAGCTTGTCTACATTGTTCCACGGTTGACCACCTTCTCAGGTGTTCTGCCGTGATCCATTTGTGGATAAGCTGTTCTACCATTCCTCTGCCAATTGAAGAGAATGGTTCTGGTCCCAGCAACTTTTCAGTTGACCCCTGTTTTGCAAGGGAGTTCGCCTTTTCATTGCCTTCGATCCCTATGTGTCCTCATACCCAAGTCAGTGTTACTTCATTTTTCGATGAACACTTATTGAGTTTAAGTACGCATTCCAGTGCCAGTGATGTTGTGATGTTTGTTTGTTCCATGCATTTGATCACCGCCTGATTGTCCAGTGCTATAATGATATTTCTTCCTTCTACCTGACACTGAAGCAAGTAGTCCAACGCATAAAGCAAAGCAATCATCTCAGCCTGGTATACTGAAGTGTATTTCCCGATGGTAATGTGACGGGCAAGTTCCAGCTCTTCTGAATAGATACCGGCCCCCGCTCCGCCATCCATCATGGATCCATCCGTGAAGATCACTATTTCACCATTTTTTTTTTCTGGAAGTTATCCGTTCTCAATACGAGTTTTGTGATTTCTTTCCATAATACGCACCCTTGTTATTCGATCCATAGGCATGTTTAGCTCCCTAATCTCGTCTCTGACAAGTTCCAGGATCTTCCTATGTCTATAGATCGTACCACGATTGTGCCATTTCGCATCTCGATGCAAGCGAAGTGCCGTTTGGGCCGCTGTTTTCTTAATAAATAAGTCTAGCGGTAATATCCCCATGATGACTTCCAATGCGCATGTTGGGGTTGTACGTATTGCACCTGTAATTCCCATACATGCTATACGTTGAACCCTATCCAGGTGCTTCCTCACAGTTTTCTGAGAGGCTTTCGCCCACCATACAACCGAGGCGTACGTGTACCCTTCCCCTTAAAGTACATAGCATAACAAACCCGCACTTTTTCCGCAATCAGTCCTAAACACGATTTCTATACAAACAAGTTATCTAATACAAAGTTTCATTTCTACCTGATGCCACACGGCACGAAACAGTATAATTGACAAAGTCGACTCAGTTAACATTGTTGCTATTTTTCACATTATTGTTTTCGCATTTAATTCACAGCTTTATTATCCATTTAAGTACATTTAAGCTCAGCGCTAGCTAAGTACCGGAACCCAATGTTGCAACCTACTGGTTGAGAATGCCTTGAACGTGCATTCACCATCGCCTTCGGCAAACATTTTTCACAAGAAGTTATTATTAACGAAAGTCTGTTCCACTGTATTGCAAAACAGACACAATTCCAATGACAACTGCTATTGACGAGAGACGTGCTAATTGGATCAATGAAATATCGCCATACGAGAGAATAAGTCGATTTCTGTGGCATAAAATACAATAACTCAAACTTCATAATTGTAGCCATGACGTTTTTATTCTTTATATGACCCAACCTAAATTATTTTGTTACGAGAAGTCTTAGCTTAGATTTACCACTGTCAACTAATTTGAAACTTAAACTTGAGAAGCGCTGAGCAAATATAAAGTAGCAAGATAATGTATTTGACATTTTGACATACTTACTTGCTCAGTGTAAACAAGTTTTGTATTTTATTCCAAACGAGAAGACCTTTCTTACTGACAGCTCACAGAGTCACAGCTCACAAGTACAAAGTCAGCACTGAGGCAAGAAAACAGTAAGAGGTTAATGTATGTTACTAGTTACTAGAAACCATTTCTGATGCGATCAACTGATGTTATGGCGAGTGTAAGTTAATTTCCTATCTGTAGGGAAATCATGTTTTTTTATTGTTAGAAAGGTGTATATCTACCTACTTGTGTTTTGGCTCAATGAAAGTGTCTGTTTCGTAAGTCATACGTTTTCGATATATATACTTAGTATTTCCTTTCACCAATGTCAGTAGAAATTTATTGTAACTTCTTAAATGTACTGAAACAGGCCTCGTGCATCGGCACACTCTGAAGTCGAATTGTGCAATTAATCTGAATATATTTAGTGCTAGAATTTACAATTTTACACAAAAAGCGGGTTTTATAAACGTTTGTTCGAATTTTTCGACCTTTTGTGGATTTAAAAAATAAAACAAGTATACGCAAGAGTAACCTGGAACTAATTTTTCCCAGATTTTGGCAGATTTTGCGATTTAGTGCCGTTGGAATTTTTTCTTTGGGGTTTTTTAAAGTCAAAGGTCTATGCAAACAATCACACGAACAACAACGCCTTGAAAGTGGAAATTGGGAGGTGTATTAATGAAAGTCAGCCACATATATGCGAAACGGTCATGAAAAATTTCAATTAAAGAGTACGTACCTGCCAGCAAAGCCGTGTGCTATTCCATACATAACCCCAATCTGTATAGGTACTCTATGAATCAATAAACAAATTTTAGCTTTCTAACTAGATATCTGTATTTTATATCAAAATTACATTTTGCGTGAATTATGGGACACCCTTTCTAATTTTCGGTGATCAATTCTGAAACGATTTCGGCGTTTTGACGTTATTGCCGTGAACAATTTTAGACGCCGGATTTTGTCACTCAAGTGAGTTAAGAAATGATCAAAATTGCATAAGTACTGCAGGTTGGTGACCAGTGATAGAAAGTTATCCCATCTCATTAACAGCCAAGTCATGCATGCAAATTTTATACTTTAGTTTGTTCAAAAAACAATTGAACTACATATTTAAAGAAAGAAGTTGGGTTCAAATCGTTAATTTTCCAAGAAGCTTATATTCTTTGCCGAAATACTGTTTGTAGATTAAATGCCCGAAAGCTGAAATTAAGTAGTTTGGTGGATGAGCTCTCCTGGTGGCGCCGTGGAACAAAAATCTTTAGATATATATTTAAGGAAAAGTTTGGTCAACTCCTGACAAAGACGCGTGTTAAAAGTATATGACATTGCTCTGCCTTGCTGGAATCATGTTATTCGGTTATACCTGCAAAGCTGAAAGTTTCGCAGTTCAGGCACTAATAAAATGGCCAGCATCTCCACAAAACCCTCTGAACTGAATGTTTTTTTTTTATATATTAAGCACGCGCTAAAGAGGATATGACTACTCTTATAATGTAGTATGAAATACACATCGCGGGCATTAGGGAAATGGGAACAGATTAGACAGGAGATACCGATGCACATTGGTCTTAAATGCCTGCAAACTGTAACAAGAAGGAAAAACAGAGCTTGGTAAAGCATTCCAAATTCGTGTTGAACGGCTTATGAATGAGTCTCTATATTTCGTAGTACGACCGAAAATAGGCTTAAGGGTGAACAGATGTGTCACGCGTCGATTGATTCACGTTTTTCAAGTTCGTGATGACCTTTGTGCGAGGACTTGGGTTTATCCATTGTCGAATCGGTCTCTTCGGACTTATAGAAGTTCTGATAAGCTGAATAGTTAGCCCACAAGTTATGCTACGCAAACGACATAATTTGCAGAATTTTCTCCGTGCCACATTTAGTGGATTACTTCTTTTGTAAACTTCCCGCATACTCAGCAAACAAGAAACGTTCCAAAGCGATTGAGTTCCTAAAAATCAGTCATCATCAGACGATTGCCAATTTATGGCTAAAAACTGAAGTAAGCTGAAAAGGACGAAAGCCAGCTCCATATTTATTTATTTATTTCGTTTATCTACTAAAAGCTCTACATGCAAGAAAATTATTTTCAGAAAGAAGTATTCAGAAAAATTGGTGCACTTTAGTTGGATAGCCCCCTTGATTTTTCATAACAACAATCGGCCGATTTTTTGTTTCACCAAACGAATCACTTGAGACTTGACGATGAACTTTTATTTCCATAAAACTATTTCTGCGGCAGTTATGCAAATTAGAAAATATATTCTCTGCCTATCTGCCAATTGAAAAATTTGGGGCACATATGGGAACAAAATAAACAATTAATCAGCCAACCGGAGATCTTGTGAATTTCTTGGAAAACTAAAAAAAAAAAATAGCAATCAGCTTAACCAGATCTGTAATTTTGCATATCAAAAACTCAAAGTAATCCAGCTTATGCCATTGTGCGTTTTCATATAAATTACATGCTGTGATCCTCACAAAATCAATAACACATTTCAAGCCTTTGACATAACATTCGGAAACCTAGTTTATGTAAAACGTCAATTAGATTTGTCGAACTGGGCGACTTGAATTGTTTTTGTGTTCTCGCGGTCAGCGTTACCGTTGTTTGACTAAATTCGAAATTTGGCACTTATTTTTATTTGGAAAATGCCCTTCGCAAATTTTTCAAAAATTGTTATTTCCAAATAAGTACGCTTAAAATGTAATACTGTGGCTTATTACAAAACTATTATAGTGCTATGCGAACTAATGGTTGTTAAATATCATGAGTAAATTCTAAATTGCAGATTAGCTTTCAAAAATGGCACCTTTTTCTCTCACCGGCTCTTTTTTGGACATTTCCGAGTTCTGCAGCGGCCACTCTGTTTATTTTAAATTTGACTTTTCGAATGTGAACTGAGTATGCAGGCAGGTTTTTCTTGACTAGATTTATCGGCTTCCCCTCCATAAACGTCAACTGCAAAAACCATTCACGTGACCACTCTGGGCCAATAAAAACTGAAGTCAGTCAGCTGTCAAACTTACTAAACTAGGAATCCGAACGTCCGCATTTGTTATTCTAACTATTCCACTTTATAGCTAAAAGCTGTATTCTTCTTAATTAATTTTGCTTGCTGAACTTTGGAATATCTTTTGTATAGATTAAATTTTTTTTAATGTAAATTAATATAAAGTTACATAGTCCCATGACAGTTGAACCAATTTCAGGGTGTGATATGTCCGCTTTATCACATTGAAATATTTGTTGACAGTTTATGCTTGAAGGAGAAGAATATTTACTGTCAGTGAACCATTTCTGTCATGCGTTGTAATACTTGAAATTTCCTCGCATTTCGTCTTGAGTTTTTGTACAAACTTGGGAATACATTTATATACCTACTCGATTTCTGAAATTTTGATCAAGAATCATGGCACACCTTAACCTTCCTGTCACCAATATTATTCAACATACTCGCCTGTAAATTCTGTCCTCTTATTGAGCACCTAAACAAAGAAGAACCTTCGCCACATCTCCTTCGTGACAGCATTTAACGTGCGCAGTTTATTCAACCGCGGTCTTACCATGTCTGTAGCTTTCCCTCGACACACACTTCTAGCCGATTGCACCGGCAATTTACTATAATCGCTGCCCATTAATTTAATTCTTAAGTTGAATCTGTCGCTATAGGTGATCGAATCACGAAAACCAGTTATCTAGCCACAACAAGTTTTAGGGTCACATAGTATTACAAAGCACGTACATAGTGCAAGTTTAAATAAATGCCATGAAGAAATATTTATTTTTCTTCCAAAGAGATTGATGGAGATTGATGTGCGGTCGAAAACACCCACAAACAAGGTTGTGTACCTCAAAATCTGTGTCGAGATGAGTAACCCCATCGCAGCCACATGCAATGAACGTATAAAAATAACAGCCAACAGTCATAAAAAACGTTGAGGTAACAAGGCCTTGTATATCGAGGTTTTTGTTCGTTTATATACTGGAATTTTACCATTCACAGCTTCACAATGCAGCTGAGGTGTCTATTCGATGCTGCGAGCGCCGAAATTTCATTTCAAGTGAAATTTCCGTCCCTTCCGGGAACACACACAGACTTCACTTACTCAAGTGATCGGTAAAGTTGCGTAAAGATCTTTTAGACATTTTCTCTCACACCTTACATGACTATCGGTAATTACGAGTTTATTTACTCACCCAACACCAGTTACCTGGCTTAGAAAACAACTCATGCATCTAGTCAGTTCAATTTTGATTGCGTACGTCTATAGGCAATTAACTGAAGCACAAACTAAAAAAGAGAATTACGTGCTTGAGGTTCTTGCTGCAATTTAGCTTTGCTTTTAATTTCAAGTGGGTTAAGTTTTTAAACACACAGCTTAAACTACTGGAATTAATATTTTGCGGCAAATGGATGGGATGATTTAGTGCACACAGCACATTCGGTGAATAGTTGTTCTTAAAGTGGCAACGAAATTAGAATGAAACGAAAGTCCGGTATAGGATAAGTGCTTGGATGCGCACGGGTGTGCTGTCTAATGCGAGGGGCTTGGGAAAGTTAACGAATCGGCGTCGGCTTTTGAAAAGAAGTTAGTCGCCAGATATGAGTTTGAAGTAAAATATCAACTACCTGGATCAACTGATCGAGGTTGCGAGTCAAACGTGGCTCTGTTGTGGTTAATAGTTCTACGTTATTGGAAGAATATACAAATAAATCTATTTTAATTGTTGTGTTTACATTTTCACTTCAGATTAAGATATACCAGGCAACTGGTTGTTTGCTGCTTGGAATCAGTTGTGACATGCCCTATAATAATGCTTTATTAAGTGCGCAAATTGGCGGTCGTTTTGAAGGGATTTTCAAGCCCTCAAGCAAACACACTCGATTTCAAAGATTTTTTTAAGGTTGATTTTTCAAAATGGTAGCACTTTTTCCGGAGACAACCATATTGACAAGTGACAACTGATTTGTGCTCGTTTTTATTTTTTATTCTACAACGGGAATAGACTTATGATAATATGGCCCAAGCCGCTCGAAAAACTAAACTTAAAGATATGCTTTTCGAATTGTCAACACTTTTTCTGAAAAAACAAGTTCTACTGGTGACAGCAGGTTTTAACTCAAGTCCATTTGATAATCCACCACGAGTATAGCTTTGTTGCACAGCCACGGCAGCTCCAAAGGCTAGTCGAAAATAAGAAACAAGGGTATTTTTTTTACATTGGCAACCCTTTTGCGTAAGGCTACGCATTTTACAACTGACAGCTGATTTGCGCTGACTTAATTTGTCATTTTTACGAGAATAGACTTACGATACACTGCGCCAGCTGCTCGAAAACCTGGTCGAAAATAAGAAAGCATAACAGTCCATTTTTTTTAAGGTTTGTTTTTCGTATTGGCCACACTTTACATTTTACGGCTAATAACTGATTTCTGCTTATGCCCGTCCACCATGAGTAGATTTACATACGTTTGACATTTCCCGACGAATATAGATCCCAACTGTTCGAAAATTGGTATCATCGATTAAGCTTTATTTGAGCCAGTTTAAGGTACCTACATTCATAGCCAAACAAGAAAGGCGTATATTTATAGTTCGAACAAGGTCAATACCGTGGCCATTACGTGAGTTTTGTGTACTTTGTTCAATTTTCATTTCCTTTAGCTGTCAAAAATCACTTCTGAATTTTTCGTTCGGACTCGGCATAAAATGTTAGGTCCCTTCCATTCATTTGAAAAATGTAAACTCACATAAACATTTAGTTGAGTAAGAGACGATGGTCTTAAAAAAATACATTGACAATCATCTGAGAATATAATTTTTCTAAACATATTCCCGATATTATGGACCGCTTTTCAGACCGCACTGAGGCAAGACCGGTTCTATTTATCTGTTAGATTATTTTCTAGTTGACTAGGTGTAGGTACTGGGCAAGGCTTAAACCCTGCTACACCAGCATGACTACAGTTGATGTTGTGTTCTGCTTGGCTAGCAATAAATGCGAGAGTATTTTTTTTAAATACTTTATTCAAGATGACAATCAGTAGCATAATCTAACCATAACTAAGCCAATTTTTCTAATCAAGGACGTTTTTGTTATCTGCGTTTCCAAGGCCGATAAAGTTGTAGTGATTTGCGTAAACGTTTTTAAATATTCCGGTACCTACTCAATTTTGTTATTGGATGTACCCACAGTTTACTGTACTTGAAGGCTTCCGTCGATATTGAACAAAACGAAATGCACAGTGATCTCATGTGACGGTAATACTAGTCATAAATCAACACACAAATCGGACCGCAAAAATCCATAGACTCGTGAATGTGATATGGGGAGAAAATCGTGATTAGGTATGTTTTGCAGTATTGGGGGTAATAGAAAACAAACACAAAAAAAAAAATGCTACCAATAATAATAATAATTGGCAATGGGAAACGCTTTCGCTGTAAGCGACAATTTGTGCGGCTATTTTTAAATCGAGTCGATTAAAGTAGGATTAAAGTCCGGACAGACAGTTGATGTACTTTGTGATATTGCTAGTACACACTGAAAGTTTCTGCGAGATAACCTCTAAATGCCACTGCTAAATCAATTTGTGTTCTGTGCGCAGTGGCATCATATCGCTTGTTTTATTTCATACAGACGCAATGACCTGTCGATCCATAAAATGTAGTATTTTGAGACTTTTTTTATAGCAGATATTGAGACACTTTTGGCATTAAAAATTTTATTTTGAATTTGCGTTCGAAATCACAATTCAAATTGACGAAGAAAAACGGGAAACCGTCTTCCATGAAGTGAATATAACTTGGAAGGTTCCTATGTTGTTCCCTTCTGCTACTCGTTTGTATAAGTTTTATTTTTTAGACGAAATATATATGCCATCTCCAAATGGCAAATTTAAAAACCTATCAAGTTTAATCCTCTGGCTTTTTCCAAATAGGGCATTGGGTTATACCCTTCGCTCTTATAGTCACGGGTTTCGATATGTTTTTGTTCCGTCTTTATGTATACATTGGAGACATAGTAAACTTCACAGAGTCCACTAGGTAATAAACTTAAACCTTTGGACCCAAGGCAACTTGTTAAAAAAAAAGTAATGTCGTTTACTCATTTGTTTAAGGCTTTTAAGCGTTTAAGTGAATGCCTAATAATAATTGGTTTAGTAGCTAGAACATAAAATATGCCCTCAACTTAAAAAATTAATCACCATAATGACATTCAAAAAATGTAATTTTAAAAACTGACAGAAAAAGATGTTTCTGTTTTGAGGAGTTTTCTGTGGTGCTTTAAAACACGAGACAAAGCTCCAATATCTATAGACTTACATGTCTGCAATTAGTTTTAACCTATTCAACACAAGTTACATAATAGTAGACCACCAGCTGAGAGCAAAGAGCACACAATGACTGCCACTCACAAGCAGTCTGCTACTCGTATACACGCATCTAGTACTTTGACAAGTTGTTAAAAAAAAAACTATGTACGCTACAACTTTGTACTTATTTGCAGATAGAAAAATTGAGAATTTTGCAAAGAGGATTTTATTTTAAAATTTACTGGGAAAGTCGGGTGGGCGGTGGGCGCATGGAAGCTGCCAGTCTATTACATGTAGTTTGTACTATCGGGAATGTTCAATGTGTTTTACGGATCAGTCGTTTATTGTTTCTACTAACGTTTTGCTTCATATAATTTCGAAAACGAAAGAAAGGGAGAAAAAATAAGCTTTTATGTTATATAACTCCTAAATCAAAACATATTTTCGTTTCCTGTGAGTTGACGTTTAGACGAACGTTTTGCTTAATTTAATTTCGAAAACGAAAAGCAATTTGGTTTGCGCGTTGGTAAAAGAAAATAAACCGTTTTCGTTTTTATTTTGTGTAACTTTAAAAACGAAACACATTTTCCTTTCCTGCGAGATGATGTTTTGATGTTTTTTTTTCTTCGAATATTTCTTCAATAGAAATCATATTTGCGACAAATAAGCTGACATAAAGATAATTCTGGAGCAGAAATGTCTTGCAGTGCGTAATAGCTGTATATCTTCAATATGCTGTCAAAAACCAAAGTATGGCAAATATCCTAAATCATGCAGATCAAACTATATATCTAGACAGTTTTTTAAACGCTTTTGAATAGGAAGAAAAAAATCGAAAAGGTGTTACTTGTGGAGAATTTTTTACTTTCGCATGATTTTTTTTTTTTCGTTTTTTGAAAGCGAAAGTTGCTTTGGTTTTTTTTTACAGAATCCCATCCCAGATATGAGAGTTGTATAAACGTTTAGGTCTTATATGTTTTCGCCATGTGTATGCGGCGTTTTTTACGACTTCGTACAATCATTTCAATGGAGTAGGTATGTAAAATCTAATTGGGCGAGCCACTGAACCATGAAACATTGAGAGGCGGTTCACTAGCTGTATAGACGCGCTCTAAGACACGATATTCGGATATGACCCCACATGTCCTTTTAAGGTGGCTTTCCCAACTCACGAACCGTCATTTGTATTAATTTGAAACTTCATTCGTTGGCAAAAAGTATTCAAAATGTATTTCTGCGCTTTTGAAAACGACCCCCTAACTTACTTACTATTGTTATAAAAGATGACGAACAAAGCAACACATGACTGCTAGGTATTCATATTTGGAGTGTATAGCCTTGCGCAGTTTTGCCTTCTCATTCGAAGCCACAACAATTTAAAACCAAAACCCAGTATCTCCTTCACATCAACCCTTCAACTCGTACCGCGTGCTGGCAATTTAAGAAACAAAAACCCATTGAGCGCTAGTTAATTATAAATGAATTAAAGTTGAGTATTTATAACAACATTCAAAGTTCAAGGTCAAGTAGTAGCAACAGAACTTGTGTCTATCTCTAAGTAAAATACAAAACACACAAGTGGGGAAACAATTTTTTTTCCATAGGGAAGTAGTGTTCTATTAAACCCATCAGGTGCATATTTGTTTGTTAAGTTACAGTGCGTGGCACTCTTTCCTGTGGTCCAAACAAAAAAAATTAAATAAAAAAAATCCCGTACAAACGAGATGAGGCCTTGGGCACCCATACGGATATAATATTATTTTTTTTAGGGCTTATAACTAAAACTAAGTTCCATTCTTCCACTTGAGGGAAAGCAGTCAAGGTTATCTTGGAGACAGCTGGGATGCTCGCAATTTGCCATTTTTTGAGATAAATGATCGGATGTTTATTTCATAATAAAGAGGAAGGTATGCCGTTAATAATGAAGAAAAACATCAGCCAAATGGCCACCACGAGCACGCATACAGGACCATATCCTTTTCATGAAATTTTCCATAACCAAATCGCAAAGTGGCTGCCCTATGTCCTCGATAGCCTCACGAATTTTATCTTTGAGGTCTTTAATCGACGCTGGGCTGTTGGCGTAAACCTTATCTTTCACGTGGCCCCAAAGGAAGAAGTCGCAAGGTGTTAAATCACAAGATCTCGGTGGCCAATTGTGATCAACTCTTCGAGAGATAACACGGTCCGGAAACTTTTCCCGTAAAAGATCAATCGTTTCGTTGCTTGTGTGGCACGTAGCGCCGTCTTGTTGAAAGTAAACGTTGTCCAGATCAATACCATCCAACTCCGAACTTGCGAACTGTGACTGCAAGATTTTCACCATTTTTGTATAGTGAATTTTAATAATTTCAATGCGTTGTTGGTGGGCGCATGGAAGCTGCCAGTCTATTACATGTAGTTTGTACTATCGGGAATGTTCAATGTGTTTTACGGATCAGTCGTTTATTGTTTCTACTAACGTTTTGCTTCATATAATTTCGAAAACGAAAGAAAGGGAGAAAAAATAAGCTTTTATGTTATATAACTCCTAAATCAAAACATATTTTCGTTTCCTGTGAGTTGACGTTTAGACGAACGTTTTGCTTAATTTAATTTCGAAAACGAAAAGCAATTTGGTTTGCGCGTTGGTAAAAGAAAATAAACCGTTTTCGTTTTTATTTTGTGTAACTTTAAAAACGAAACACATTTTCCTTTCCTGCGAGATGATGTTTTGATGTTTTTTTTTCTTCGAATATTTCTTCAATAGAAATCATATTTGCGACAAATAAGCTGACATAAAGATAATTCTGGAGCAGAAATGTCTTGCAGTGCGTAATAGCTGTATATCTTCAATATGCTGTCAAAAACCAAAGTATGGCAAATATCCTAAATCATGCAGATCAAACTATATATCTAGACAGTTTTTTAAACGCTTTTGAATAGGAAGAAAAAAATCGAAAAGGTGTTACTTGTGGAGAATTTTTTACTTTCGCATGATTTTTTTTTTTTCGTTTTTTGAAAGCGAAAGTTGCTTTGGTTTTTTTTTACAGAATCCCATCCCAGATATGAGAGTTGTATAAACGTTTAGGTCTTATATGTTTTCGCCATGTGTATGCGGCGTTTTTTACGACTTCGTACAATCATTTCAATGGAGTAGGTATGTAAAATCTAATTGGGCGAGCCACTGAACCATGAAACATTGAGAGGCGGTTCACTAGCTGTATAGACGCGCTCTAAGACACGATATTCGGATATGACCCCACATGTCCTTTTAAGGTGGCTTTCCCAACTCACGAACCGTCATTTGTATTAATTTGAAACTTCATTCGTTGGCAAAAAGTATTCAAAATGTATTTCTGCGCTTTTGAAAACGACCCCCTAACTTACTTACTATTGTTATAAAAGATGACGAACAAAGCAACACATGACTGCTAGGTATTCATATTTGGAGTGTATAGCCTTGCGCAGTTTTGCCTTCTCATTCGAAGCCACAACAATTTAAAACCAAAACCCAGTATCTCCTTCACATCAACCCTTCAACTCGTACCGCGTGCTGGCAATTTAAGAAACAAAAACCCATTGAGCGCTAGTTAATTATAAATGAATTAAAGTTGAGTATTTATAACAACATTCAAAGTTCAAGGTCAAGTAGTAGCAACAGAACTTGTGTCTATCTCTAAGTAAAATACAAAACACACAAGTGGGGAAACAATTTTTTTTCCATAGGGAAGTAGTGTTCTATTAAACCCATCAGGTGCATATTTGTTTGTTAAGTTACAGTGCGTGGCACTCTTTCCTGTGGTCCAAACAAAAAAAATTAAATAAAAAAAATCCCGTACAAACGAGATGAGGCCTTGGGCACCCATACGGATATAATATTATTTTTTTTAGGGCTTATAACTAAAACTAAGTTCCATTCTTCCACTTGAGGGAAAGCAGTCAAGGTTATCTTGGAGACAGCTGGGATGCTCGCAATTTGCCATTTTTTGAGATAAATGATCGGATGTTTATTTCATAATAAAGAGGAAGGTATGCCGTTAATAATGAAGAAAAACATCAGCCAAATGGCCACCACGAGCACGCATACAGGACCATATCCTTTTCATGAAATTTTCCATAACCAAATCGCAAAGTGGCTGCCCTATGTCCTCGATAGCCTCACGAATTTTATCTTTGAGGTCTTTAATCGACGCTGGGCTGTTGGCGTAAACCTTATCTTTCACGTGGCCCCAAAGGAAGAAGTCGCAAGGTGTTAAATCACAAGATCTCGGTGGCCAATTGTGATCAACTCTTCGAGAGATAACACGGTCCGGAAACTTTTCCCGTAAAAGATCAATCGTTTCGTTGCTTGTGTGGCACGTAGCGCCGTCTTGTTGAAAGTAAACGTTGTCCAGATCAATACCATCCAACTCCGAACTTGCGAACTGTGACTGCAAGATTTTCACCATTTTTGTATAGTGAATTTTAATAATTTCAATGCGTTGTTGAAGCGTGTATCGTTTCATTTTTAGTAATGGCGTAGTTTCTACTTGTCAAATGTCAAAGATTAAAAGCTTCAAAAGTGACAGCTACCGAAATAGCGGGTCATTCACAATAACACCTCTTATTGGAAAACCCTTTAGAATATGTCGTACACAATAGGTCTTCATTTATGGAAAATTTTGCGTAAGTTCGAAAAATGTATCCTGGACGCTAATACAAGTATTACTACCGCACTCGGCCTTAGAACACTCTACCACTTCTTGTCATATTATGCCTAAAACTATATCATCTTCAGAAAAACTAAAGAACCCTTGACCACTTTGTACATTGTATGACCAAATCTGAGGGTAAACTGGAAACCTAAGCGCGCTAATACAGAAACAAACACATATCTTCCAATAACGAGTGCAACTTTCGATTTTAATGTGCGGCTAATGCACTTCGTCTGGCTTTCGCAATAAATCCAGTTGCATTCGAAATGCAACCACCAACTGATAATTGCTTGGTTAAACAACATCGAATCAACATTACCACACAAGGTAATTTAAAAACAAAACCAACTCTGTACTAATTTCGGTTAACAAAGCCGAGCCGCTCATCGGCTGGCTTTACTGAAATGTAATGCTTTGTGGCTTTGCACAAAACCAACAAAATTCTACAAATATAAATTCGTCGTTTAAGCGGACATACAGACATATATTGGTATTTGTACACACGCCCCAGTCAATAAGCCTAAATTATGTTTACTTTGATTCTACAGAATAGATTCTCTCATTTGAATTTCACCAAACGAAACCACTCGACCGTATTTTGAATTCATTAAACAATTTTATAGCATATTGAATTTTTTTCTAAGTCAAGGTTAGATCGGATTGGCATGTGATTAGTAGTTTGGAATTATTTTTTGCTGGAGCTATCAACGTTTAAGCGTCAATTGAGTGTAATTGAAACTTGTGTGCCTAGGTTTGGTTAATAAGCTATCAAAGGGCTTAACAAATTTTGTATGGAAAAGGAAGTTTGAACAATTCAACTTGGTCAGTGAAAAAAGTTGGTAGTTCCTTTATATATCTCTATAGTAGAAGAGTTACATTGCTATCTCAAAGATCCTCCCACAGAAGTACATCAGTTTCAGCGGATTTCATTAAATGACACTTGCGTTCTTGACATGCATAAGGGCAACGAGTACATATGTAAACTGTAACCACACCACAAACAAGTAACTCTGCAGTGATGCTCATACTTAAAATGCACAGGCACGCGCCTCCCCGCAGTTTACTTCTTTACGTGATGTACGAAATGTTTCGTCTTTCGTTGTTAAGATATTTTTGTAATTGTTATACACTCGCCTCGTTTTGTTTTGTTCGGTGCGATAGCCTTTTGTATTCGATTGTTGGTGATGATTTTCTCCTTTGTACTTAGATGCGAGGAGCTTTTTTTGCCGCCACGAGAGCATGGGACACCATTAACCACAAGGTGCCTGTTTGTCTCACTGTCATGAGCTCCTCCGCCAGACAAAAGATAAATAGTACTCTGGCATATGAGTAATTGCTGTAAAGTCAGGCAATTAGGTGATGGCGTTTGATTTATTCTTCTCAGTTTTTTTTTTTTATTGGAGAACAATTGCACACTTTTGTTAGGATAACCTTAGGAGAAACTTTGCCGTCCAAATGTTGTCATCGTTAGAAGCTGATTTTAATGTCATAATTTTTTGTGTGGAATATAATTCCATTTTTACTGATGTATACATGAGAAATTGGACACATACACGAATAGCTAATTTTAGAGGTTTGCCCTTGTATACAAGTAAAGCCGTTTTGGGTTTGAAGGAGTCGCTTTCACAATGAATTGTTTGCCGCCCATTAATCACCACCCTCATCATAATTTTTTTAGGGGCAAAATATCGATTTCAGTTAGATTTTTGTATATTCAATGGTCTACACACGCACCCGAGGTTATTAGGTTTTAGTCAGACCAAAAAGAAAAAAAATATAAAGACAGCGAATGGACAGTCGAATGTTTCGAGTTAGTTCGTAAATTGAGTTTGGGAAAAGGACAAGGAAATTAGTCAAAATGTGTTCAACGCCATAAGTGGGTTTTCTTTTGTAAGCAAAATATTTCCTTTTCATAAAAGTATAGTTACATTGGTCTGGAAAGATTTATAAACTTCTCTGGCGAAATGAAAGTACTGCCGATAGTACGTAGGGTAAGTTGTTCCTCTCGCTAAGATTTGTTTTTTAAATAACATTGCTTGTGTTTAAGTGCGTGGTGTGAAAGTGGAAAACCAGTGACTGAGTGGTGTGTTAAGTTGAGTAGAACGCAGTTCTATGGCTGCGGAGAAAAACAACCTTCATTTGTTTGTGTATTTCGTATCGCGAATTTTAGTTCCGTTTTCCAAGTTGTCGACTATTCGAGCTAGTTATGGATTAAATATTATGTAAAGGTAATTAATAACAGCATTTACGTTCGCACGATACTCTCGCGAAGTTCAATTGAATCGCAAATTCACGTTTTGAAGGTCTAATTGAAGTCGTGGAAGTGCTCCTTTGTTTCACTGTGCATAAAATGTGACGAAATTCTTTCGAATTGTTAATTTATAAGAAGCTAGTTGTTGAACCGCGACTACGTTTGTTGTACAACGGATGACACGCCACACCCTATTCTCCAATGCCGACTACATTTTGAAAAATTTCTTTCAACTGGCAAAGTACGTGAACTACCAAATTGTATGCCTAAATTTGGCATAAATGTCATTATATATAATTTTAAAGGACTTTGATATTCTGCATGTGCCACGCTTAGATCTGCAATTCCGCTCACCTTTTTTAAATAATTTCCTACATTCATATGCATCCTTGCATTCAAATTTTGCAACTCTAGCTGCCATAAGGGGCAAGATATTGCGCCTTTAACTTATTTTCTTTATAAGGGAGGCCACGCCCCGTTTTCGCTAATTCAATATGTATCCAAATTTTCCAAGCTTCGAAACTAATACAATAAACGCCAAGATAGTGTTGGAAATGTCTTTGTTGCAAAGAAGGTGCCACCTACGCCTCCTAGTCAAATCCCACATTTACCAATGTACACCTATGAACCAAATTTTGCAACTATGGCTGCAATTGTTTTCGAAATATAGTCCTTTCAAGCTATTTTTTACCAATATGTGTTAGTTGTACGGAAGCTGCCACGCCCCCTTATTCGAAATTCTTCGTATACTGCAAACAATACTCACAGACGGCCCACGGATGCTCTACTGTCCGTAAATTTCAACTTGGGTGAAGATTCTTTGAACGTTTGATTACAAACAGACTTATTACATTCACTCGCCTTTACTTCTTGCGTTATTTATTTAACGGGAGTCACAAAATTAAAAAAATGGACCGCTTGAAAGGGAAATCGAATATTTTCTCTTACTCTCTTGACTTATGTCCAACCGGTGTGATGGCCAGTAAGCGTTTTCGACGGTATTGCACATAGCAGGACAGATGGTGATCAATATGGGCTACTACGTTAAGAAGGTGCAATTCAGTGACAGTGAAGATCGTAGCTAATAGTATGCTGGTGCTGGATATACCTTAAGAGGTTATTTACAGCTGACACTTCCTTACACTATTGCTGGCTAATGCGGTTTCTCCTCTCCAGAAATTTTGTCTTAGAAACTACATTTGAGTAACGACAGTGCCTATCTTCATAACTGTTGCTAAATTTCGTCCCCATCTCGCCAGTTCATAATATACCTTTGCCCTGGGGCCAGACCACTTAACATGACGAACCTCTGTCTAGATGATATCATTTTCGAAATTTTGATGGTCGAAATAAGTTATGTTCAGGGCGATTTTTTTTTATTGATTACCGTAAGTTTTCAATACATTTATGGAGAATGAACTAGATGACGCTCTTAAACTTGTAATTTTTGCGCTTACTTATTAGTTACCGTTAGATGATTCTTGGTTAGCCGGAATGGCAGAAGCATACTTTTGACCTTCATAGTGGCTTACAGAATAAAAAGTTTTAGTTTATACAGTGTGGTCCGGTATTTCCTTTTTCTCTTTGATTTCGTTTGCGGCAAAGGAGGTTGGTAAGAAGCCTGAGCCTGTAGACATCTACTGAAAAACTCATGTTCCCAGAAAAACGAAAATTGGAGCACTCCGTCAATTTTTGCCGACTTCTGACTGACATCTCAGAGTATTACTGTCCTAAGGAGGCTTTTCCATCCAACCATTCAGACTGGACTTAAAACTTTTGGTCTCTTCCAATCGTCCCAAAAATTTGAATTCACACAAACGTTGTGAGAAGCTAGGCCCACACGGATCTACTTTTGTTACTTAGACGCCCTAGCCTATCTCCCTAATTTAAATTTCTTACAGTAGGTCGTTCCTTTACTTTAGACGCCAGCTAAAAATATTGTTAGGCTTGTGAACTGCATTACAATGGCGTACAATCGGAAATCGACCTGAATTTGTCTCTGGACCCGAGGCGAGTGAGTTGAAGTATTGCAGGGCTGATTAAGAAGTAATTATTGGTGAGGTTTTGATGATGTTTGCGCCTTTAACGCCTGATTTGCTGATAGGGTTCGAGCTCTGCCTGAAATGCACTGGGGCTTTTCCCATAGGTATTGAGACGTTTCGATTTGGTCCATGAATACCAGCTCCCACGCCCGAGTGCGTTTTGGAACCATCCCTATACCACTAATGTCACTAATGATTATCTCTTTTATTTGTAGCACAATTGTTGAGCTGCGTATTTTTTTTATATGTACGTGAAGGCCTGTTAAGGCCCTAGTTATAGCCATACGTAAAACGAAACCGAAAAAAAAAATTGTGTTGTTTTTTTTGACCTCCTAAACTAATGGTTCAGTTGCTTGTCAGTTAGTGTATCTAAAAAATAACCAAACGATTTTTAAATTTCCAAGACAAACAATTTATTAATTTTACAAAAAAATTAATAATTAATAATTAATTCTACAAAAAAAAAAAACCAAATCAATTCACTGGATTATTTCATTTCTTTACTGTTCCATCTGTCAGGAATTTTTTTTCTGATGGAATTCAGTTTTCATCTGTAAATTTTTATATATAAAAATTTTATATATTTCTATTTTTTAGGACCAGGCAACTGTGATAACCGCATAGTAGGAGAAACGGGTCTAAATGATATCGGGAATTATACAAAAGACTCATTGGGGAGGTAAACTTGCTATCAAGCTTCTTTGTTGTGGTTTAGAATGGTGGAATCCAATGATCATCGGGTGGGGAATTTTAAAATCATTTATTATCCATTCACATAAAACCTACCAGTTTAGTTTAGTTGTAATGGATAGGGCAGTTGCTTTTAACGGTGTCAGTGTACATTTTTCTGTGAACTGGTCACTAGGTCACAATTTTACAAAAACAAAAGACGTTCACATTTTACACTGCCTTCAATAAATAAAGCTACACTCAAGCCCAGTCTATAAATCATATCTTCCAGTTCGTAGTAACCACAGGCCCTAAAATACGATTGCTTAAGCTATTTGTCTTTCACAATACATCCACATGTTAATTCCACTGGGAATCTGTAGGAACCTGTTATTGGGAACTACAATCGCTGCCTGCCTTTTACAAAATTTCGACTCAACTTCAGTGGGCTAATTCTTCCGTTCTCACAATGTGGGCGAATATATTTATTTCTCGCCCATAAGCTGCGCACCATATTTTCGTTTTTGTTTATCTTCTTAAAAAATGCATGAAACTATTTCGGTCAGGGAAGTAGTTAGGCAGCAGAAGTTCAAGGCGAACTTTGATGGTTTATAAAAATAAATTTGAATAATTAACTGACGAAAAAAAATCACCTCAAGTCTGTGTGATCATTTTAGAACGCTGAACATCTGCATAATTTTGTGCAGAACTTTGTTTCGACACTAGATACTTGTAAAATTCCAAGATATTACGTAGGAGTACCAAAATAAGACAAACTGTCAGTAGGCTGGGTAGTCGAAGGTTTTCAGTTGACCAAGAAATTCGAGTGTGGAATTTGGACAGCAGAATTAGTCAGAATGTGAAAACCGTAGGGTGTAGTTGATAATATTTTTGGATTTATTTTTGTCGGACAATAATCTTTGACGTATATTATATAAGCCTGTCAAAATGAAGGCGTCAAAAGCGATTTGTAGTGTAAGTCATAATTTTAAAATATATAGCGGTGTGCTTGCACCGTCAAAATACGGTTGCAATATCAAATTGGAGATGAGTACAAAATTGTGATCACAGGACTAGCTAAAACATATATTAAAAATTTTAAAACTCCACTAACCTCAATTTTCGCGTCCGTCATCGTTAAAAAGATAATCCAATAAGCAGGGCAGAAAGCGAAAGTGATTTTTAGTAGCACAGCTGATTACACAGTTTTTGAACTCATCTAAAAGATATATTCAAGAATAATTCACGAATAATTCACGAACAAAAACTCACTCACGGTGTTACTTTGAAAATAAAAACCTCCGGAAAAGTGTACTCTCACTTTTAGCGATTTATCCGAATGCCGATGCCGTTGCCGGTTATGGGTGCTCTATTTAAATTCAAAACTACAACGAAAAACACTTTGCTGAGGTTCAGTCAACAGCACCGGTTCAATGCCAACAACCGTCTTCTACAATAGATCGCTTACAAGTAAGTCGCGATCACGATCGCTGTGAGCAACTCCCAGTGGAGCTTTCGCTGCAACCGAATGCGGTGTGTATAAGCTTTTGTTAAACAAATGCGGCCACTGAGGATGGATTGCCGTTCTTTTGTGTTTGGATTTATATACTGTTGTCGCACGCCATCGCTTTCTATCCCAATTCGATCGGTGGGTAGTAGTACTGATAACAATGGGGAAAGATGGTGGTATCTAAAGAAGCTTCTTCAATTTTGAACTCAAAACCAACTGAAATTGTGCAATTTAAACCGATTCGAGGCAATGTTCCTGTGTGACGCGGCAGCACTTTTGCAATTGGCAGTACAGGAATCGTTGGGCAGAAAATAATCAATAACCACCCCTATTCTATTCGCCATTTGACCTTCAAGTACTTATGGGAGTAGCAAGCCTGTTGCTTTTGTGCGACACAATTAAATATTCAATCACACAATTGAAAGCGACTGTGTATACAAAAATTTAGAAATAGGGGAATTACGTTAGCAGTGGTATTTCTACTGCCAATTATTGTGTTGACCAATTTAAAGGGAATTTATGAAACCATGAAGAACTGGTTGGCACTATTTTGTAGATTTTAATTCATATATTTTAGAAAGTGCTTCTATTAAAAATTGTTTCCGAAAACCTTATCGACACGATTAGATTTTCCTGTATGGTCCGTCAAAGCTCTAGTTCCGATTGTCTGAACGCCGTCGTAAAACTCATGACTTTTTAAAAGAACGATTGCCATTAGGAATGCGGTTATGCAGTTTGGGAAGTCATATTCAAATTGCATAACTACTGACTACTGTCTTTGATCGGTTAGATTTCACTTTTTGACATGTTTTCAAGGGTTTTTATTTTTGGGCTGTTAGGTATTTTAATTTTTATTTATATGTATTAATTTAAATGCACTGCTGTTCTTTTTAATAGTTCTATGACATTCATGTCCAGTCCTTTTTTGCCAAACTGTCATAAATAGTGGGCGCAGTTGCGCTATACTAATAAGCGAGTTTTGTAGGTCCTTTCCATTCGTCCTTAAAATAAAAATTCACTCAAAACGAATTATTGTGGAAAGCTTGACTTAGAGTACTTATACAGACCCGTTCCGTCAACTATTTATTTTATATATTATTATTGTACGCCTTCGTATTATTGAAACTTGCATCGGGATTCTGTATTTTTTTCAATGAAATCATGTTTGGTGATTAGGTCAGATTAGGTTAGCTAAGTAAGTTAGGGAGACAGGAGAAAACTGCACTCGCCACACTTAGATAAATGTAGATCCATTGTCATTGAGGTTTATGAAAAAACCTACGGACTTCCAATCCATAATCGCGAAATTCTCCTGTGATTTCACCACAGAGATTTGACTCTATATTATCTGCTTCTTTTTGTGGATCGATATAGAGACTTTGTATGTCCATGGACAAGAATATATACCAGATACTTATTGGCTTTAAATGTGGGAAAGATTGTCCAAAAATATGACCAACTAGATGAACTCTTTTTAAAGCTGTCGTGAAGAAGGGGTGTTTAAAACCTATTATCATGAACCATTCTAAAAATTCTGGAAAGACTTCTGATTTTAACTAAATTTGTTTCGCTTATTTTTAAAAGTTCCTCAGATATATATTTGTGTATATTTACAAAAAAAAAATGCTAAATTTACTAAATACTAAAAAATATACTATTTGCAAACATTTGCGGCAATAGGCGTAGCGAAAAAATTCCATAAAAATGCGTCAAGAAATATGAGAAAAAAATTCTTCCAGAAACCCTCCTTAGAACGTCAAAAACGACCGAAAAAATGTTTCGAAATACAAGCTAAACGCTCTTCACAAAAACGCGTCAAACTCCTCGACAACGGGCCTAAAAACGTCAGAAAAAAAAATCGATCAAAAACCTGAAAAGCGCATCGAAAAACGCCATGAAAATAGAGTTGGGAGATTCTTACAAAAAAACTCCCAAGCACCAACAAAATTAACGGGAAAATACAACAACATCCAAAAACTCGTCGTTAGAAAAAAGAAATCCGAAGTCTTTCAAAAAAACTTCAAAAACTTTGAAGAAACCGTGTCAATATTCAAATCATTAGTGCGTCACATAAAACGTGCCAAGCAACGCCGCAAAAAAAAAAACGATCCAAGAAAAGTATTAAAAGATTGCTCCAGCTTTAAAAACGTTTTAGAAATGCGCCCGAAAAACTATTCAAAAAGTAACGAAAAAACCTTAGAAAAACGCGCCAAATAACTTCGCGAAAAACACACCAAAAAGTGATCAGTAAAAGTACCATACAAAATATCATTAAATGCGCTAAAAAAAAATCTCAAACTCTCCCAAAAATCGAGCCAAAAAATGCTTCATAAATTCATCGAGAAGCTACCCGAAAATCTCGAAAACGTCAAAAAATAGTGCAAATCCCCAAAAAATAGCCCGTAGGACTTTAAATAAAATGACCGAACAAATTCAGCAAAAGCTACCAAAAAAACGCTCCAAAAAAAAAGCAGAAAACACTTCAAAACGCTGTAGTGTTCAAGAGGGAATGAAAAGTGTACTATGTATAACAGACTGTGTTAAACTTGGACCTTAGCCAATTTTTCTCTCTTTCTCAGGAAGTAAGACTCTCAGACAAGAATGAAAATAATCGTTTTTGCATGTTCATTTGATTTTAGCTCCAGCTTAAGAAATAAGCTGTTTGTTGTTATAAATTTCCAATCAGTTGCTGTTGCCAATGAGAAGTCCATTCAAACATTTATGAGAACGCATTTTTGTAAAACAAATTCCTCAACATTTGTATTTTCTAGAAATTTGTATCTCTAATTAATATTTATAAAAGTATTAAAATAACAAAACTTTACCTAAACTGAAGAGACTTTAATTTTCAAAAAGACTCACCCTTCACTCTGATTTACAAAACACACAACTTATTTATTAAAATCTTTAAAATCGACTACGCTGCAAAATGAGCAGTAAATAAAAAAAAGTAATATATACCAAAATTGGTAAACTAATTCAGCAAACTAACAAAACGCTACCCCATGGACCGAACTGGTATCTTTAGATCTGCCCAACTCTTTATACAAATTGTTATTGGAATGCTACAACAGAATAATCAGTCCTCTTAAATATGTACATATCTACAAAATGTATGTATATGCAAATAGGAATAAATAACAAACAGCGTTTTTGGAAATAATATTTACATAATCGCAAATCCATCGATACAAGGTGGTGAAGTTCTAAAAATTGCTATCAATACGCGCTATCTGAAAACAAGTTTGTTCAAAAAGTACACGCATGGTACCATTCACAGCTATACCACACTGCAGATAATGGCAAGCGAAAGTGCAGATGCTTTGTGGCCTATTTGAAGAGATTTCTTGAGAAACCCATAAAAATGCACTCATTACGAGTGTTGTTAACAATGAGATGCGGGCCACCGTCTGACTCTCACACGATGTGCGAAAGTCTATGTCGTCGTGCTGTCGATTGAAAGTCACTCACTGTTTGTGTAAATGCTAATGTGCCTCGGAAAACAATGTCATTTGAAAATAATTAAAACAGAACAATAAAATGTACGCCCAATTAGAAGAGGATCCGATTCCGTACCCTCGACGAAACGGCAGCTTGGCTTTCAAAGTAAATATCTGTGCGCGGGTGTGTCAGTTACGTGCTCTTGCATGGACTTAATTTTTGCAGATTTTCGGTTTTCTGCTGGGAGTTGCAGCGGCCTTGGTTATATTTCTTCTGGTCTATTACTCGGCGTTGCTGAAGTCTGAAAAGGAGACAGCTGTCCTTCATAAGTTTGAGAAGGTGCTAGAGCAGCAGAATCAAACGAATATTTACGCCGGATTTTAAGGAAATGTACCCGAATTCATCTTTAATGAGGGCGCCGAATGGCCGGGTGGTGCTGGATTTCAAAATTTTATGCGAGGGAGTGAGTAATTTTCCTTGCATGCGTTCAGGGTGTGCTTTTTGTTTTGTTGCTTTGTCGTTCCTGAACGGTCACGGGAAGGTTCATTGCCATGCCGAGTTTGAAATGGCAAGTTCTTAAAACATCTTTATTTAACATGTCAACAAGAAACTAACGACTTGTTAAGAAATGGGCTTAAACTTGGAGTCTGTCAGCAACTTTATTTCTCGTAGATTAGTTTGTCGAATCCCACTAAGGCTGCTACAATAAGAGAGCAATTTTTTTTCCAATTGATAAAACTACCTGTAAATTGTTATCAAGAGTATTCTTTGTGTTGGTTCGTTACAACTGATGGCTGTCAAATCTGACAAATGCCAAATGACCTTATTTCAATCAACTTGTTTTCGATTGAGAGAAAATAAGTGCAGTTGTTGTATTTTGAACTGATGCAGCCATGCAGAGGTAATTAGATAAGAACTTGAACTCAGTTTTGCAAATTTGTGTGTTCAAGGCGTTCCCGTACTTTTTGGTTATTTTTTTTATTGTGGTTAAATTATGTCTCTTGCTTTTAGGGAATATTTATTTAATATAGGGCAAAAGGTACGCGCACTTTGTAGGTTTGGAGACAACAACGAAAGAAGTTATATCAGTCCGTCAAAGATTTTTATCGACTTAACTCTGTTTTGAAAAAAATCAGAATTTCTCCTGGTTTAAGTTTATTTTTATGAAATTTTTGCGTCTTGATGAGAAAACAATATGGAATTTTCTACACTGAAAATAATATTCAATGGGTTGAAAATCGTATATGCGACGACCGTCTGTACGACATCGTTTCCGAAATGTTAACAATTTGCTATAAATTCTCTACAACCGATAGACTTTATCGTAAATGCGACCATTGGAATATATTCTGTCTGTGGAAACTTGCATTTAGAACACGGAAGAATCGTCTTAAGAGTTGCGTGGTTAGACACTAGTTTCTAGAAATATATCCTAGAACTTCTCTTGCGTACCTACCTTAGGCGTAGCCTCCCACAACCTTTGGTTTGTGTGAAGTTTTAGTTATTGCGTAGAAGGAAGAGACCGAGTCGGAACGGCTTTTTTAGTCCATCACACCACTGTGGGTGCAGTGGCCCGTTGTTTTCATTTAATAATATTAGCGCCTAATTTTCAATCCGTGGAGATCAAATGCAAGCCAATTGCCTACTGCTCATGCAGCAGACAGTTTGTGTAGTTTAAACTTGTCTATAGTGCATTGGTATTCCGCAATAGCTGGCACTGTGTTCTATTCAAAAATAGTGTCCGGGAGGTTATTGTATCCGATAATAGATATGTAAATGCTTTGCATTTTCGACGTCGCCGGACCAAAAGAGCTCCTCTTGTATTAATAAAGGCTACGTAAAACTAGTATTAATGTTGGTCGTCTTTATTCTCTTAGTTTTGTATTAAAGAGTCGATATTCATAACCCTTGAGCGCACGCAAAGTGTAAAGAAAGGGCGGTCGAAACGTTGGCCGACACTACACATTGTGGCTAAGTTTTAGCCACTGATGTAGCAACAGGCGCAGAAATAACGCCTTTTCCCAATAAAATGTTGCTTCGGCTATATCTGTTTTTAACTCGCTTATCCTGTTGTTAATTTGATTTAAAATGATTGTTCTCTGCCATCGTCAACTATTTGTTCCGACTGCAGGTTTTTTTTTTCTTAAATCAGTGAAAAGAATATTTTTAAATCCATCCTTATTTTTTAGCAAAATCAAAGTAGAAGTAAGACAGATTATTTATGCTCATTTTGGTTAGCCACTTGCCCATGGGTTTCAAATTACGATTAACTCATCGAAAATTATAAACCTAAAAGAGTGTTTTGCTTGGAGATTTGTCCTTCTAATTGCCAACACTTCTTGCAATGATAATCAGACAGATTTATTTGTGCTCATTTCATTTCTTGTCACTCCACCTAACTCTACACCTATGATATACAGTCACAGCTGCTCGAAAATTAGAGATAGCACTTTTTTTTTACGGAGCGTCATGAAATTGTATTCTTTATTCAGCTAGTACCATGGTTTTTATGTATTATATTTTATTTTAAAGGTAACATATAAAAGAAAAACACCCGAAAAACATCATACATAAATATTTCTGGTTAAACTACGTCAAACTAAATATATGTATATTGTGAAGAAGTGTAAAAAACGTGTCATTAATTAAGTGACGCGCAGGGTAAGACCACTATACCTTCAGGTGCCCATAGCCCTCGTTTAGGGGTAGATTTTCTATAAACCATTGGTTTGGTGTCTTGGCTATTCAATTTAAAAGCGCATTCTTAACAATTAAGTGGATAAGATAGTGCGGTACTAAGTTTCGTTACACTTACATCGGGGGTTGTAAAAATTGATACCAACTAAATTTACCCCTTAACATTCCTTCATTGAGTATGTATGACTGAGTGCCTGTTTACAGCCTACTGATGCTTACAAAACTAAAAATTGTGTTTGTCTATTTCTTTTCTATAGATCATTGGTTGTTTTGCAACAGGAATTGCTATAGTCATCTTAGTTGGAATGGGATTTGCACTAATGTATCTCCTCCAGCCATTGATAAATGTTTTCCATTCCAAGAACAACCACACCAGTGAACAACAATTCATTGAACAACAACTCAATTCGTCCCTTATAACCAGGGATACTATAATCTAGTGTTTTTCTGTTTTTATTTAATTTTATTGTTAATTTTTTTATACATGTACTATGTACCTGTCTTTGAATAAATCAAATTAACCACAAAAACATAACGTAATACAAAATAAAGTCTTTGGCAACATAATAAACAAAAAATAAGAAAAAAAAAAAACAATTGTTCCCTCTACTTATATATGAAAATCATCAGTGAAACTTGCTCTATTGTATAGTGAATGACCAGCGCTGTTGCTGCGATTCAACACGCCAAAGCAACCACGCCGGTACACAATGAGGGCTCCAAAGGTCAATGGTATGCCAACCAGTACACCAATAAGCAGTCCGATCAACAAACGTCCGTCATTCTCTGGGTGAGTGTCGTCAATGCAGCGCAGATTTTTCTCATCTTCGTTCAGTCGGATCAAGGGTTCGCCGCTCCATGCAGGCGGGGAGGCGCAAAGCACCATTTTCACAAGCTGGGGACTAGTATCGTTGATTTGTGCCATTAGTGTGTTAATCAACCAACTGTTGTCGCAGTCACATATCCAGGGATTCAGGCGTAAATCAATGGTTTTGACCTTATCCCAACGCACCAACAGATCGTGATCCAGTGCTGAAAGGTTGTTGTTGTGGAGGAAGAGCTGGAGGGGAATAATGTCTTTTGTTAATGAAAAAAAATTATATATTTTTTTGTATAACTCCGAACTCATAAAATCTAGTATGGACTTTAAATTTTTGAAAGGTCACAATTGGGAAATTTGTGTGGAGAGTATAGTTATTCCGCCGTACTAATAACCAATTTTAGTCTCGACTTTAAACTTACGGAAGCTCACAATTGCAAAATTTGAATGGAAAATATAGACACTGTGAACTACTAAAGTTTAGAGTCGAAACTAAAAATGTTTATTGGTAAGGCCCATTGTGAAATTCCTAAATTTTGAGTCGAAACTAAAAGTGATTGATAAGGCTCTTATAGGCAATTTACGCAATCGTATCACACTGTTACGAAAAACGTATTCACAATTGCCAAATTATTTTAATACAAATTTTTTTAGTTCGCGGTAGCTATATTTTCCATGCTTCGCAATTATGAGCTTCCGTAAATTTAAAGTCGAGACTTAAATTCGTTATAAGTACGGCGCAATGGGTCTTACAAATAAACATTTTTAGTTTCGACTTTAAATTTAGGAATTTCACAATAACTATACTCTCCACACAAATTTCCCAATTGTGAGCTTTTATAAATTTAAAGTCGAGACTTAAGAATAATTATTTTCATTTTCGACATGTAATTTAGGGTGTTCACAATAGCGCTATTTTCTATACAAATTTTGCGATTTTAAGATTTTTTTTCCGATTGTGAGCTCTTATTAATTTACACTCGAGACTATTGTGGCGGTAGACGATCCATAACAAAACGGTGCTGCCCACTCTTATTATCGATTAACAAACATGAACTGACAGATGACACAAAACGAACCATGTTTATCAACCAATATTATAAATTACCTCTTCAATCGGTGGATAGTCGAAAATAATTGGGTTTACTGTTGCCTTTGCAAACGCCTTCGGATGGATGTATGACAATTTCGGATTGCTGGACAGCACTAGTGTCTTTAAGCCTAAAGGGATTAGATATTTGTATTAAAGCAGAAAATTTACCTAGTCGAGTCACCAAGAAAATTATTGGGGACCTCATATGACTTTCATTGTTAATGTTTTTTTGTTTTTGCATTTTTTGTGAGCAATTTCTCGAGTGAAAGAACCATTTTTCGTTTCCTGCTTACTTTGCAATTGGCTGAATGATCCACTCTCGATTTTGACTAAATCGTTGGAGTATGAAATACTAAGGAATTCCAGTTTTGTCAAGTTCGGGAACACACTACATAAGAAGGATACGAAATATTTTACTTTTAATTGAAAGTGACATTGAATTGAATTTAGCATTTATAGAATATTGTAACGAATAATCATGTATAGGCCCTTACTAATAATCGTTTTTAAACTTCACCTCAAAGATTTCGTAGGTCACAATTAGATGGCTCCTAAAATTTGTCCTTGACACTTAAAATTATGATAAGTACCGCGCAAAGAGTGATAAGTTTAACTATATTTGTCGGAACTTGTAAACTTCAACTTAAATGTTATATGTTAATTTTTATGGTATGATTACACTGGACTAAAAGAGAAATTAAATAAAAGTCACACCTTGCATTTATTTCAAATTCCACGAAACATTGAATGATTTACATATTTTTAGCAAATTTTCTACTCAATGATGTTCAACATTAATGAAGTGAATTTTAGATAAAGACATTTGGTTTCAATTTAACAAGATCCATTGCCAAAAGAGAAAGCCTCCACATGACGTCGCCTTCGGTTTTAGATTCCGCCACAAGTGCTTTGCATTTTCTCTTAACCTGCGCAGTTGCGGTACTATATAAGAAATAAAAATCACAGTACAACGTTGTTGTACAAGCCGTCAAATTTTCACACCACAAGCATGAAATAATTGTATTTTTTTGACAAATGGGAGAATCATTTTCTTTACACGAAACATTTATAAAAGAGAGCAGTGTCTGGCTCTATCCTATTACTTCAACATTTTGCTTATTATTTTACTTAACTTCTTAAACTGTCAAACGTCCGACAAGTGACAGATGATTCGGTACTTTTATTACACAATTCTTGCTGCTTTGACCTATTTGTAGAAGTCACAGTGGCAGGACAAAAAAGCTTATATAGGCATTGTCATGGGATGGCGTTAAACCACCGAAGTAAGACTTGAACCAACTCGAACTTGTCTGACAGTCAGTTAGTTCTTTGGTTTAGTTCTACTGTGTAGATATGTTTCTAACATGCGGCCATTTACCTACAGGAAGTCACTTCATCTGACTCACACGTTATAAGAATTGTTTCTAAGTTGTATGACTTTCCCATCCAACTTACTTTTCTCCGCCCAAATTTCCCATTGGATTTTCGTCAAAAGTCAACCGCTTTAAGTTAACAGCCAGTTCCATGCCATCAGGTATCTCGTCCAAAAGATTTCCGGTAAGAAGCAAATTCTCCAAGTCTCTCGGTGAATGCAGCAAGTTATCTGGCAAATCATCCAGTTCCATATACGACAGATCGAGGGTCTGAAAATAAAAAATAATTCATCAATTGACTATCCCAATGTAAAGTCAATCATCAAAATACCTTTAAGCTAGTCAATCCGCCGATGGCAATCTCAGCGGAATGATCAATCACATGGAAGGTGTTCCCTCCCAAAATCAAAGTCTCCAATTTGGGTAAATGCTCAAAGACATCTGCATCCAGAGTATGCAGATTGTTGCGGCCCAAATCCAATTCAATCACATTCGTCAGCGGTTCGTAGTCCTTTGAATTGTAGTTACCCTGAAACACCTCCGGCTTTAGCACCTTCGATGTGATCTTGTTGTAAGACAAGTCCAATATTGTCAGATTAAGCAAATTGTGAAACGCGCTGTTCTCGATCTTCTCAATCGCATTGTGGTTGAGGTAGAGGTTCTTCACAGGCACCGCATTCAGTACCGGAATGCTTGTAATGTTATTGTGCTCCAACCGAATTGTCTCGAAGAGTACATCTCCATTGGCTAGGGTGTCCCATTCGTCATCGTTGAACCATGATTGCATGGATCTGTTGCGGCAATCGAGCAGCAGAACTGGAATGTCGCACTTGCACTTTTTGCAGAGCGCACTGTCTTTGGTGTTGACTTTCGGCTGAATGGATGAGAAAAGAAAACGAATTATATGTGGGCATACTTTTAGGCGGTTGAAAGTTCGTTGTGTATTCTAGTGCGGTGGTTACAGTTGCGGTGAAAAAACACATTTCAGTTATTATTTGAATATTATGAAATTTTTTTTTACAAAATTGTCCTTTTTTTCATCTTAAAGGTCGATGTGGTTAAAAGTCCTTATTTTAATTGTTCTGCACTCGAAAGTTTGAAGTACTAATAAAATAAAAATATCAGTAAAAGGGGGTAGTAGTTGCTTGGAAGGACACGTTTGTTTCTTTAAAAAAAAAATCAGAGACTGCGTTTATTCGCTTTTGTAGTTTAACGCATCAGCTAGAAAATATCTAATATAAGTTCAATATAAGTTGAAAGTGAAATATTTAGTTGGAGAAATTTATGCAGGATGACTGAGCTCAACAATTTTTTTTTTTTTTGGGGGAAATTCAAGAAGATTTTAGGTTACTTATAAAAAGAAAATACTTCAATACTAAATTTTCGAACCATTATTTTAATTAAAGAGATAATTGTTTATGACAATTGTAATAGTAGATATTAAATCTACATCCATCATTTTAAAGATCCGTGAATTCCGTTGGTATAATTATTGAAGCTCATTGCAGTAACAACATTTGTTTATCACTGCAGCATCCATATTTGCAGAATTTTTCTCCCGAAGTTTTCTATTATTTGCGGATTCGAAGCAATATTCGTTATAAGAAGGAACAGCGAATTGCAGACAAATCAATTTTTGTATATGAAGAGAAAATTGTTATTTTTAGTATTCGCAGAGAATTATAATATCAAAATAAACGAAATTAGCTAATTTTGAGATTCGCTACAAATGAATAGTCATTTACTGTCCATAAACGGACTTATTTTAAAATAGAAATGCCTAAGCTGCAAATGACTTACAATATTAAAAGTGGCATATTTTTGTGCCTAAAATTATGTATGGAATAACGAAGCTACCCATCTGTCTCCTTTTGTTGAACAAAGCATTGTAAGACAGTTCACTTGACTTGAGACACCCTTCTAATCAAAAAGGTCATTCATGCCACCAACTTTTTGTACACCTTAGACATTAATTTATTGTGATTTATTCAATAGAACATACTTATGGTAAGTATTTTTTTAAACAAAAAACTGAAATTCAAATTCTTAACTCCCTTCGTACGAATCATTTTTTATGTCGGAATGTCACAAATTTAATGTGACGGACAATAAAAGCCAAGTGAAATATCTGTAGAGAGATTATAGTATCGCCACCTACATATCAGATTTTTAAGGCGCTATTTTTCGCTCGAACTGCGTAATTTTCAAATGGAAATCTCATTTTGACATTTCGCGGTGGAAAATTTTATAAAAAATGTGTCCATTCGCCAACTTTTTGAGAGGACAGTTCTCTATATCGCTACTAGAGTTCTTTCTGATTTTTGTTACATATTACCCTCTTTTTTACACGCTTTTATTAGCTTGACCTTTGTGTATGTAATGGAATCTTTCAACGCGATTTTCACCCACTTCAAGACTGATTTGAAAATTGACACGAATTTTTTACAATGAAATTAATTTTATTTTTATTTTAGAATCATTGAAAATGATTGAAGTATATGGAGTTAGTAGACTTTCTATGGCTGTTGAATAAAATATCAATAATTAAAAATTATTTTCTGGTTTTAGTTCAATTTGCTATTAAAGCGAGTTTTTTAGTTTTTTTAAGCCATACTTTATTACTAAACTAACCTCCAAATTTCCTCTTTTTTTCCTATCTATCTCCATATTTCCACGATAAGAAAAATGAAAGTGAGTACCATAGACAAACCATACCACAAACTCACAATCCTTTTGCCGCTGGCCCCCTCAGTTTTTTTTCAAATTCGCCATTTTGTTTTCCTATCGGTGTTATGTCAAAAAACAATCCGTGTGACATGCAAAACATACAAAAAATGCAAAAATAAATGCTGCCAACCTCGGCAACCGTGGGGAAATGTGAAAGAGTTCGGGAATACCACATTTTTTCATTACTGAACGCCATTGGTTAGTTATTATAAATTGTTAAAAGGCGAATAATTTGATTTGCTTGGTTAGTAAAACTATCTAAAGTTGTTCTATATACTAGAAACATATTAGGACAAACATGGTTGTGTATTTTCCGCTTCTGGATATCATTAACTTCGATTTAGTGTGTAAATTTTTCTTAAATAATGAAGAAAATTTGCTCAAAATGTTTTCATTTTCCCTCAACCAATCTACATTGTTAATTTTTCATGAACATTTTAAGCAAATGTGCACTTATTCCTAAAAAAAAATATTTTCAACACGTAACGAACAATTTCAAATTAAACGGATAAAATTCTATGAACTCTGCCAACAACTTTGCCCACAGCGGAAGTGTCTCATATCTCCTGGGAGTGTGTTGGTGAGCAGAATTTTTGAAGTTTCGTGACATTTGTCAATACGATTTTCTATGTAAGAATACTAGCGCACCAAACGTGAACACTCGATAAAAATATAGCTTGTAGGCTAAGTAACGGGAAATCGGCCGGAGTTGGTGGTCTCAGTATTGTCTCTGGTGAGTACTCTCTCAATTTTAACAGACCTGGAGTTGGTTGGTAATCTTGATGTATTAATTTTCAAACACCAAGGGACTTAGTAATAATCATTTTTAACCACAATTTTTGTAGGTCACAGTGGGTAATTTTATATGGAAAATTTTGTGAGTTCGTAAAATATAGCCTGGACACTAAATATGATCTTTAGTATTGCGCCAAGTTAATTCCTTTTATTAAACCTACAAATTTTAATAAAATGAATGTGCTTTAACCGTTTTCGACTATATTTTTACTTAAAAGAAAGAGGACTTTATGTGATTGAAAAAATTGTCAACGTGGCATACTTGTCATACAAATAATAAACCTGACGAGCCATTGGGTTAAACGGCTTCCTCAAATGATGGATTATTGTCTTCCGACTTGAACTTTTGCAATACCGGGTTAAATGAAGATGGTAGTAGGGGTATTATTGTCTGTACTAGAAGAAGGCGAAATGCGAAATGCACTAAAACCGCAGTTGCTTATATACATAATTTTTATTATTTTTATTTTCCGTAAGTAAAGGAAGGTGTGTATTTCCGCTATCTCTGCGCTATCGACCTTTTGTAATCTACCTCTACACATCCATTATCTACATTTATACAAAATGAAGAATTGTTAGGCCACAAGACAGCCAGCAGAATGACAAGATCGACCGTGAAGTTATTACCGCCTCTGCTTTATGGTTTAAAGGCCAATTTATGTTTTTTTAATTCGGCGAGGCTACATTCAAGGTACCAAGTTCAAGACATATTTCGAAATGCAAATTCTTAATCGTAGTGCAGTTCAATATGCAAGGACTTTTCCAAATTTTCGACAATTAGTCATGATCCTATGCTGACTGAACTTTAACTTTGTAGGGAGAATTTTATAAACGAATATATTTCGTGCTTATCTAATAGAATATCAAACAGATATTTTTGTCTTGTGGATATTTTATCTGTGTTCACTGGTATTAAGCGTTTTTGGTTGTGTTGATACTAATTTCATAACAAAGGAACTAAACAGTGAATCAGAAATTTGTTTAATAGCTGCTTTTTATTATCAGCTATGATCATCGATTTACATGCACTTACAACAACAGCACATGATCCTGCTTCTCATCGAGATCACGAATCATGATCTGAAAATTATTTCTACTATTTCCAACTAGGTGGCTTATTTTATTTTTAAGTGTTGGTGTGCCTGTAAACCATCACCCACACAATCACGTTGCCAGACTAAAAAATGGAACACAAAAAATCAATTGATTCATGCGAATGAATGTCCGTATTCCGAGTTATTTGGGTTTTTCTCGTTCTATTTATTTAATAAATGAATTTCAGAAATCTTTTGTAAGTGTTTATGAAATGTGTCCGATTTCCTTCAAAAACATTTCATAAACATTTCTGAAATGTTTCGCTGGTCTGGACACACCTTAATATGCCAAGATAAACTCAAGTAAAGGGTTTTTCAATAAGAGCGCTACAAAAGTTTTTTTTAAATAAAACAATGAAATTCAGAAGTCCAGACGCTGAAACCAATTTTCGACGGTTTTCAAGCATAAATCGGCCGATACTGCTGCAATTTCACGGCACAGATCAAAGACTTGACGTATCCCCACAGGAAATAGTCTAACGGCGTTAAATCGCACGACCGAGGCGGCCAAGCGACTGGACCATTTCGTGAGATAACACGTTCTCCAAACTTGGTTTCCAATAAATTGATTGTGACATTCGCTGTGTGGCTTGTGGCGCCGTCCTGTTGGAACCACATGTCCTCCAAGTCCATATCATCCAATTGGGGCCAAAAATATTCGGTTATCATTGAACGGTAGCGATTCCCATTCACAGTAACGTGCCGGTCTTGATCATCACGGAAGAAGTTACGGCCCAATGACGCCGCCGGCCCATAAACCACACCAAACCGTAATTTTTTCGGGATGCATTGATGACTCATGGAGTACGTGTCGATTGCTGCCTGACCAATACCGCATATTTTGTTTATTGACGAAGCCATTCAGCTTCGCCTCATCGCTGAAGATGATTTTTCGATGAAAATCCGAATCATTTTCAAGTTGTTGCTCAGCCCAATTCACGAACATACGACGCTTCTGGCGGTCAAGCGGCTTCAGTTCTTGCGTCAATTTAATCTTGTAAGGATGTAGGCCAAGATCTTTTCGCAAAATTCGCCACAACGACGTCACAGAGATGCCCAACGCTTGAGAACGACGTGCGAGAGACACATTTGGGCTTTCTTCAACTGAAGCCTCAGCGGCAGCAATATTCTCGACACTACGGGCACTTCTTTGTCTCACTGGCACGGGAACATTTTGTACTGTGCCTGTGGATTCAAATTTTTCCACTAGACGCTCAATTGTTGATCTGCTAGGACGATTATGACGACCATAAATTGGACGTAGCGCTCTTAACGTTGAGGCCACTGACTCCGAATTTCGGTAGTAAACTTTAACAAAATTCGACTCGTGACATGAAATGGCAAACCTTACTGAAGAGAAATGTCAAAAGAGCGGCGTCGTTTGCTGTCCCTATCGCTCTACTTTTGTAGCGTCCCTGTTGAAAAACCCTTTACTAGCAGCAAACTATTGTTCATGTGCTGCGTATTTGAACATAAAATACTAAATTTGTTTCACAAAAATATATTTGAAAAGAAAAATTATGCAAAAGAACAACCACCCCCCTTCGCAATTGACTTTGTTCTGACATTTTTTCTTGTCATACTTGGCGTACATTGACATTGACAGTGTTTTATTGCTCTTTATAATCGACTGGTAAAGTAAGTGTTGCTATCTGCAGGTCAATGCAATAGAGAAAACCATACTGCACACTTACAGGTACGGAAGTTTCGCTATAATTAAAAATATATTTCTAATTTAGATACTTCTTAACCCTGGATGGTTACCCTTATTCTACACACTCTAAGGTTATGCTTCGTCGAATCGACGAAGTCCACTTTAAAACCTACATACTCCGAACTTTACTCCGAACTTTGTCTTGCCTTTAACTTGAAATTGTTCAATAAGACTCTTAGGCATATTTAAACTAGATTTATATTAGGTATCCGCATTTTTTCTCATTTTAAATGTAAATTTAAATATATCACTTAATTTTGATACATTGACAGTCATTGATTTAAAAAAAAAAAAACAACAATAAAATAATAGCACCTCCAAAATAAACACACAAATAAGAAGTAGAAGTCCATATCAACTAAATCAATAAACAAAAAAATTAAAAAAACAGTTTTATATACAAAAAGTAACAAACACTTACGAACATACCTTACAAAAAACAGAAAAAACTAATATTTCTGATGATAGCAGGAGAGCATACGTTCGCTCACTGGTAGAAACCACAGCCAACTGATGTTGTAAGAAAGAAGAATAGAATAGGACGAATAGTTAAAGAGAAATCATAACAAATAAAAGAGGTGTTCGTCGACACGACGAAGGGTAACCATCCAGGGTTAAGTCGATTCTGGCTTGAAATTCAAAAGCAAATATTTCTACATATTTCGATTTCTGTTGCTCCTGAACGCCTTCTTTTGTCCACGTTATCAAAGTTTTATGTCGTGGAAAGCGAACATTGACTTGGAGGGTTGGTAAGGTAAGGTCATAGGGGGAAAAAAGTCATCATGTCCACTTGGAGACGTCAAAAGGTACATTGTGAGACCAGAAAAGAGATGGAGCAAACCACATCGCGTTAAGAAACTTGGGAACCAGTTGGAAATCGGATACCTGAAAGCCTTTTAACTATCCAGAGCTTTGCGAAGTATCGTAGTTACGTAGACGTGTGCAGACGTCGTTCTTACAGAGTTTGTCAGTGGCTCCCCCTCGTTGGACTCTATCTTCCATTTGCAGAGCATTACTCGAAAGCACAGTGTTCTATAATGCAACCGCTATGATCCGGATGGAAGGAATTTTATTGCTAATGGGCTCTTTGTTTCCTTTTGCTTAATTTCGGCCACAACACTCGAGAGTTTAAGTCCACCCCGCATGGACAAACCATACTGAGACCACCAACTCCGGCCGATTTCCCGTTACTTGCCTACAAGCTGTTTTTTTACGGAGTGGTCACGATTTGGTGCGCTAGTATTGTTACTTAGAAATTCGTATTGACAAATGTTACGTAATTTAAAAAAATTCTGAGTCACCAACACGCTTGCAAAAAATATGAGCCACTTCCGGTGTGGGCAAAAGTTGCTGCCAGTGTTCAAAGATTTTATCCGTTTAATTTGAAATTATTCGTTACGTGTGGATATAATTTTTTTAGGAATAAGTGTTCATTTGCTTAAAATATTCATGAAAAATTAACAATGTAGATTGGTTGCGGGAAAATAGAAACAAAGCAAATTTCCTTCATTATTTAAGAAAAATTTACACACGAAACCGAAGTTTATGATATCCAAAAGCGGAAAATACAAAACCATGTTTGTGCTAATATGTTTCTAGTATATAGAGCATCCCCTTTAGGTAGTTTTATTAACCAAACAAATTATTCGCCTTATAAAAACTAACCAATGGCATTCAGTAATGAAAAAATGTGATATTCCCGAACTCTCACATTTCGCCACGGTTGGCAGCATTTATTTTTTTTATTTTTTGTATATTTTTGTTTTATGTCACACGGATTCTAATTGACAGAAAGAAAATGTCGAAATTTGAGAAAAAATTGAGGGGGCCACCGGCAAGAGGATTGCGAGTTGGGAGTCTCAGTATGATTTGTCTATGGTCCACTCTATATAACCAGAACGTATTGGCATCTTTGCCTATTCTGCCGTCGATTATGTGTACTCTGCCCGGCCTGAAAATAGCCTTGGGATATCAAGATTGAAATCATTATAGGGGAATGTATATAGTCCGATGTAGCTGTGAAGCTTTTAATGTATTTCCCTCCCATTGTCTTTTTTGTATTTAATATTTTCGAAAGAAGTTTATATTTTTAAAGAATCTTTGAGGAACAAGTTCAGGTTGAGTAAATAAAAAATCATATCGAGCGCCCTACTTGCAATATGCTTTTCACAGTTCCACTCGTGCAAAGCGCTACTAGCCCTTGCACTTTGTAAAGTTCTGTCAAACAGCTCTTTATGGCGGTTGATGTCAACCATTTTAAAGACACATAGAAGGTGATTGATCTGACAAGTTCTGCCTACATCTAACCTTCTAGCATAGGTCCTCTTACTACAAAGAGTGCATTCACTCATTTCTCGGACCCTTCTTCATTCCATTCCTTCTCCAAGGCGACTTGAAGTCAAGAATGACACCGAGATATATTGAGGAATAATGACAACCAAAAATTAATTGAATTGACCAAATTTAGAGGGTTTTCGGCTTTCCCATGAAAAAATGGGGTCGACAATTTCAGGACAGATAGCCAATCGAGTTAGATGCGAGGGTGGACTTTGAGGTATTCGAGTGTAGATCTGTTGTGAATTATTATTTAAGCACTGTTTTGAATTTTGAAACAAATCTGTGCAGACCAATCAAATCAATCAGAAAAAATGGTAAAAAAGACAGGTTTTCATTTTATTGATATATATCCGCCGCGCTCTTCAATCTCATTACTTATTGAATTTAATATCAAATTACGACTCAGAATTTTGACTTTAGCACCAACGAAACAAAGATAAATTTACTGACAAAATACTTTTTTTTCCTGTAGCTTTATCTGCCGAGAAACTCAACTTTAAGTGGTTCGTTGTTCATACATTAGATTTTGTTGGGTACGATACGAACTTGAGTGGGTAAGGTGAGTTGTGTATTAATTTATAAAGCGGATTTCACAATGAAAATAAAGTGAATCTAAAATGGTTTTAAATAGTTTTCTTTTGAAATTATTTTCATCCGCACTCAAATTTTTTTGCGCACTACCGTTCTCATTTTTAATTCGCTTGAATTTGACTTTGGAAAACGGCTACATTCAAGGGAAAATAGGTTCAACTTATTATTATAACTTGCAATCAAATGAAATTGGCCGTCGCGAGTGATATAATCGTTGGGTATCTTAAAAAGTCGATGACAGTGAACCATTATTGACAGTTTGTGATAAAGGGGAATAAATATCGCATTTACGCTTTCCACTTAGCTATGCCTAGTTGTCAGGCTGAAAGCTATACATAGAAACATATTGGTATAATACCTCCGCTTGTGCCATTAGTTTTTTTTTTTTTGTCAAAGCAACTCTTGGCTGCAAACACTTCAATCTATAAAGTCGTCCTATTTGCACTGTTGCTATCTGAAGGCAAATATTTGAGTTTTAACACTAGTATATGTACCTTTGGTGCAACTGTTGTTGTTGTGGTCGTTGTTGATGTCGCATTAGTATCTGCTCCATTTGTGTGCGCGAACAAGACGACCGCGACCAATGTCACAAGGCACACTTTCCACTTCATTTTTTCACCTATAAAATTTAAATATTATTTTTATTTATTTGACAATCACGAAATAGTATGAGTTCGAGTAAATGTGATTCATTTATGGGTCTTATCGAAATTTCTTATCACTTATCAGTTATCACAGCGATAGGTGGTTTTCGGATTGGGCAATTACACACATTGTTCTATGGAATTAGCCATTTTCTTTGGCACCGATCAAAACGCAATAAAGTTCAAAGGTATTTTGTAAAGCTTCTAAACCAATGAACATTCAACAAAGAATGTATTATTCACCTTTATTTGGAAGGGTTGATTGTTTTTTAAACCACTCTTATATTTATTGTATCACAGGTTAATGCGTGCGGACACTTTTTTTCCGTCACCCTTCGGTTGGAATCCCAATTAAAACTAATCGCCTCAAGCTACTCGTAGTTCGAGCCTCAAGTGTAGGTATAGAGTCTATATGGGCTCTTATCGCGCTATCTAATCTTATCGCTAATTTTAGTCACCGACAGAGAAGGCAAAAAGTATCAGGTGGAGTTGTTGTTCTAGTGAATTGAGACAAAATCAAAGAAATATACGTCATGACTGGAATTGAGTGATAAATTCATTGGCAGAGGCGGAGATCGAAGAGGGCTAGGGTATATCAGTGGCATTTAATTCACTGATACTGTTTTACAATCACTGCGATCAGAGATATGTAGGACTAGTATGACGTTGTTTCAAACATTTTAGTTCTGAGTATGGCTAGAGAAGTTCAAATTAGTTCTAATTGATTTTTGAATCCACTTTTTGATTATGAAGTATTTCTGACTTTAGAGGGCTTTTATTTTTTTAATTGAAGAGTAAGGCTGCAGCCATGTGAGCGACTAAGCGATTGAGTGATGTCGCTCTGCCTATAACAAAATCGCAAAATCGATAATCGCTCATAGCTTACGTGGCCATCGCCATACAATTTCATATGCTTTAATTTTTTTTTTGTCGCTAAATCGTTCAGTCACCAGTCGCTCACTGCTTGTCCGCAGCCTAAACCCTTTCGCCCAAGTGAAGATTTCTAAATTATGTAGGAAAATTAAAATCTATTCATTGATGATTTCCCCATGCCCATAAAGGTTCCTAGTGTCATCGGACGGTTTTCCTAAGAATCCTGAGTATAACATCATCTAACCTAACCTATTTGGGAAGAACCTACAACTTGTTTCACTTTTTTTTCTGAGTGAGAACTACTTAATGTAGCTTTCCATTTCTATGGGTTTTTAAAATAAAAATATTAGCACCCACCTGTGAACAATAAAGTGCAATCTTGAAGTTGGATATCTTCTCTAATTATAGTCCTTGTTCCACTCTGTCCTAATTGTGACGTAATAATTTCTTATCCTAGAAGTTAATAGCTGTGTCCAAAAATGAAATAATAGTAGAAGTCTCTCCTCTTGAAATGTGTCTGCAGAAAAAGAGTCTCAAGTGGCTTACCATTAAGAAAAAGACATTTTTGAAAAATCATATCTTCGTTATTTCGTTCGGAAGAATATTCAGTGATGCTCATTTTATAGAATCGTTTTCTAGAACTGTTATATTGTGAGATGATTTCTTTTGTCCAGTCGTTCAAAAATCTCTCCTTTCTTTATGGAGCTGCTCCAGGGCTTGTTTGCAATTTTTTGTTGTTGTCTTCTCCCCTAGAGCAAATCTTGCCTTGCTTGCCTACATCTGACCCATTCGAGACCATATCAAAAGCCTGTGTTACATCAAGGAAGATGGAAGACAATATTTGCTTTTCTTCTTAAGCTATCAGTTATTATATGGAACTGATCTATATTTATATATAAAACTGAATCCGAAATTTGTATGTCCTCAAAAATCTCACGAAAGATTGCACCGATCTATAAATTTCTTTTTCTTAAATGTATGAAGTAAATGTGTGCAGGTCTTAGGCTAATTTAATTAAAAAAAAATTTCTTCTTTTGCTAAAATTTCAAAAATCAAATGACGCTTATGTTCGTAAGCTAATCTCCGAAACCACTCAACAGATTTTAATGATGTGTATGTTGGGTTGCAGCTTGAAAGACAGGATAGTTCTGTATCCGATAAGTGGTGCTGTTGTCGATATACAAACATTTCTTTAATTCTTACAATGGGCACGCTGAAGCTTGGGAGTGGACTGGTGAACGTTTTACGAAAATTGATGATCAAGCGAGGCAACGGAAGTGAATTATCTCCAGCTTTAACTCTAAAAATTAAAAAATACTTCAGCTTTTGTTGTCTACACTAGTCAAATTTGTTTTCCTCCAAAAGTGATCTCAATGTTCACGTCATTTATCAATGACCAATGACATTGAACAACTTTCTGGAATATAGTTAGATACAACATGCATGGGTTGGAAATCAAAACTCCGGATGGGTCAAAATTCAGCTATCAAAATTCAGCTTTCACAATTCTGCCTTTTAAAATTCTGCAAATAATAAACAAATCAACCTTTCTTTTAATTTTTAGCTACACTTCTCTAAATTTTTGTTTTTAGTTAAATTTTTCATTGTTTTTTATTTTATATTTTTTAATCTAATTTTTAGTTTTTTATAAATTTAAAATGGTTTTTTAATATCTGCTTTTTTTATTTATTTTTTTTGTTGTTAATTTTGTTTGCTTTAAATTTGAAAAGCAGAATTTCGAAAAGCAAAATGTTTGTGTAAGAATGTGTCAGAATTTCTCAAAGCTGAATTTCGACCCGCTCCCAACATGCATACGTGATATTTTTTAATACAAATTGATCAAATGATCGGAAAGATGAAAATGGTTTGTGTTTTTAAATAAACAATCCGTGTCAAATACCATAAATATTTTCAAAAGCAAAGCAAAATGTGTATTTGTTAATTAGAAAAGCAGGTTGGGGTCCGCTTTCCGCTAATCTATTTCTAGATTAAAATTGATGATTTGGAATCAGTATATATTCTCGTATGGATTTGCTTCAGTTTAACTTTTGTCGGAGAACTTAGACAAGACTAGCAGAAATTAGAAAGTGGGTAATTTTCCCGTCTTTGGTACCATAATAACTTCCCCAGCTTTTATTATCATCTATGCTGTTTTGTAGCAAATATTTTCAAAATGCCGCCCGTAATTAAATCAAATACTGTAGTTTTTTTCCTGTTCATGTTTTTTTTTTTATTTCTATTGCTATGTCCTTGGAGGTTATCCTGGTGAATTTGATTCTCGAAACAGCGGTCTACGAAACCGAAAAACACAAAAAGACTAAGGAATTAACGAATGCACTACGAGTATGCCATAAACTACAGTTTTTAAAGCAAAAAGTTGGTAGCCAGTCCGTTGGGAAAAAAGAAGTTTTATTGACCTCGATGCCCATAAAGATGCCATGTATACATTTTTTGTAGATTTTAAGGCTCTATGGAATTTGCGTTGTGCGCTGTGCCTTGTCACTTATATGCCCTTTACGCTTGCAGAAGGTATTACTAAGCCGTTCTGCCTTAACACGGGAATTCCAGGGTCCAACGTTTCACTAAAAGTAAATTCATGTCCTACAACGCATTAATTGATTCATCACAAGTACTTTCAGTAAGCATAAGCCTTCAAAAAACAACTTTTAGCTTCAATTTCTACTGTCAAAACCCAAATACAGTCCAAGATGCCATCGACTCCCTTTAACTTTCACCGCTGCCTGCATTAATATTCCCCAGATGAAAGCGAGAGTCCATTCAAGTCTCTTTGACATCAGCACATATCCAGAAAAATAAACTTTCATTTATCACCAATGGAAAAAAAAGAAAAAAAAAAAAGGCATTTTATCCATTCCCCAGCCGCGTTTTCATTTCACAGTCAACAAAACAAAACTAAAAGCTAACAAATCGAAGCGCACATAGCCACTATATCCGAACAGTCCAGCATCAGCAACGTCACACATGTGGTTTCACTTCAACACTAAGCCCATCCAGACAAGTCAGAGCAACAGCGACGACCGACGATCGACGAAATCAAATAAACTCCCGAAATGTTTTTCAAAAAACAAGCCAACAAACCTACTAAAATGACTATTTGCTGTTTTACACACCCATAAACATTCAGCCGGACCCATCGCCGCACCATCGCACCATCAAATCTCTGTCTTTGCTGTCTACTAAAAATCTCTTGAATGCACGTCGTAAAATTGACGAACTGTTGTCTATAACTCCATCATGGGTCATGCATTTTCCACTGAAACCGGAGGAGGAATCCTTTTATTTTCTTTCCGAAATCCTCCCCCGACTTTGGGATACTCTGATGGAATGGTTTTCTTTCAAACGTTTCACGTGTGCGTTTTTGTGTGTAGATGTTTATGTTATTTCAAATCCCTAATGGAATTCTCGAATGCTACTAAAGTTACTAGCGCAATGCATCAGAGTTGAGTAGTACCGTCCGCCTCCACCACCGCCACCACCTTACACGACCGGGGACTCTGTGTTTGGGACCATTCTCAGTCATTAAGAATAATTCCTCGCCCTGCACATGCAGACCCATAAACAATGGATTAGTGTTCTAAAAAAAGAATCCTCTTTATAACCCAACCACAAATGGGATTCGATAGTCTGGAAGTCGTCGCTTTGGAGAGATGCCCTTCGGTAGGATATTGTTTTTGAATTTATTAAAAAAAAAAGAATCAACTTCTGTTGTTATAATGACCCTAAAATCGTCGACCTTTCCAACATCAACGAGTGTCGTGTTGCAGACGCTCCCAATAGAGTCGTGTCCTTGAAGGTATTTTTTTTTATTTTTTTGGTGCCGCCTATAACAAATCAAGTCTTCTGCTTGGATTGGGTCAAAGGGTCGTTCAAGTGATTAATTATTGCACTGAGTGCAGTTGACAAGGGATTGCTCGTTTGAAGGAGACATTTGACAAAGGACTAACGGGTAGTTGTTGATGAATTTAAAGTACGTGATCGTCCATTTTGCAGTTTTATTCGGTCCAGTTGATTAGATTGAAGTTCAGTCTAAGGAAACGAGGTTTGAAGTGGTTTGAACACAGGACACTGTGCCGTAGGCATCATGCTCTGTAAATTTTAGAAAGAGCTCAACGCGTTTGTCGAAGCGTTTTCTATACGTTTTTCGACCCGTTTTTATCTTGTTTATTATCGCTTTTTTGAAGCGTTTTTCATTGCATTTTTTGACGCGTTTTTCATTTCGTTTTTCGACTCTTTTTTATCTAGATTATTGTCGCTTTTTTGAAGGGTTTTCCTTAGCGTTTTTATACGTTTTTTTCGAAGGCGGTTTTTATGCATTTTCGACGTGTTTTAATCTTGTTTGCTATTGTTTTGTTTTAGGTATTTTTAAAAGCGTTTTTTGACGCATTTGTAGTCGAGTTCTTCGCGCGTTTTTGACGCATGTTTCAATTAAAAAAAACAGTACAAAACAGCACCTTTTCGGGTCACTACTTATTTTTTTGATACAACATTGATAAAAGGAAGTTTTAAATTTTCATTGTGACAGATTGCACATGATCGATCTCAAAATGTTTCGACAGTCTGATAGCCGGTTAGTTTTCTAGAAAAGCCTCACAGTGCTTCGTCGAACTGCGACAGAGATTTTGGCATCATTGTCAAGCTATCGGCTGTCAAATTTTACTTCGGATACAAAGTTAGGGTGATTCGGAATGCTTGCAAGTTCCTTAGAAGATGAAAACTTTGGTACATCGCTCGTCGACAGTTCAAACAGGAATGCCTTGTGTTGATGTTCACCAGATTTATACCCAAATTTATAGTTAGCGCCATTCCCAACCAATCAATTTGCCCACCTACTACATGGTCCGACGAACTATTTACAGTTCATCAAAAATAGTTATTCCCTGTCGTGTAACTCGACTCCAATCACCCTACCCCCACCTTGGGGCGATGAAAAGCATTCAAATTCATACTCCATAAAACTTTCAGGACGATTTATGGACCAATTCCATTTCCCCCCACCGATCTTCACGCACGGCAGCGCATTCCAATAACAAAACAACATGAAATTCTTACATAAATTCGATTTAAATGTGGATTATGTTTGGCTGTCGAAAAATGTTCTCTTCCACCAACCACCCATTTATAGCAAGTGTTTTCCATGAACGCACACGCATCCCCTTGCTACTGCAATAATTCTCGTGATCAGAACTGTGGGAAAATACTGAAAATGTCTCAACGGGCCGCGGTGCGTAAGAATGTATATCTAAGAGGACAACAAAAAAAAAATCGCTCCACATAGCTGCTGAGATCAATCAACGTTGTAATCCGCCTCCTCTCCGCCGACTTCCATCCCATTCGGTCTGTCATCTGCATGTGATCTTTCGAAAGAATCCGCACTGCGATGAAGAAAGATCCTCGCGTTTCCCCTCTGCAACAGATGTCTGTGTTCTCTCTTGCGCCCTGTGCGCGTTTAATGAGCATTACTGTCGCGTTTGGTGGCAAGGCTTCCATAAAATAAAGAAATATCGAGGACCGCATACGCATTACTGATCCTGGCTTAATTAGGAAGTCATCATGGTATCATATTGCTTATTTGGAATAGTGGATTAGTTTTGGGTTAGCCCGTAATGAAATGCAAGTCTCCCATGACAGGTAGGAGTCTGTTGGGCGTTTCTTTTGCTCGCCATGGCAAATATGGATCATAGGAAGTACAAAAAAACCAACAGCACTATACTCTTGGTACATCAACATGTGTTGGAGGAAATAATAAAAAAAAAAAAACTCACATTCTGCGTTATGTAAACAAGTTTTATTGACTTACAGATAAACTAAGGCGAAAAGTCTTTCTGGGTGGTTTTTGTTGCCCAACTGGGTCGCAATGTTTACGTTCCAACCGAAGACTGTACGCCCTTGTGTAGGTCAGAGGGAGAGTCTCTTTCTGATGCTTTTAATAGTGAATTTAATGAATTTAATTTGTTTGCTCCAGCCTTTTATAAAATATCGGTTTTGCCGAGCGATAGATATTCGGAGATACCTTGCTTATTTAATTATTTTTATGTACGGACTTATAAGCTTTTTCACATTAGGCAGTCGATTGGAATAGCGAATAAAAGATTCTGACCTTTGTTTTGGGATTAAAATTAAAAAATAAGTGCACGACTGGGTCCACGAAGCTTGGTTGCAAGTTTGTTTTAAATATAAATCGTTCGCATTACATATTTCATTCACTTTCGTTTAATCCTAAGAAAAGTAGTTTTACGAAATAAATAAATAACCAAAGTAAATAAATTTTTTTAAATATAATCGTGACCACATTCAGAAACCTCGTGTATTTTTGTCAAAAACATTGTTCGAAGTTAAAGCTGTTTATCACAAATCGAACTGAAATTTATAAAATCATTTACCTAGTATCCGTTTCGGAACTTTGAAGCATATAAACGCGTTCATTTCATATTAAAATATTCCGCAGCAATTAGTTGTCGGAGAGCTTCAAAAAAAATTTACCAACGTGCGCTACATGTCATCGGAGAATTTTTCTGAAAATTGAATCGGAAAGGATATCTCGATTTCATGCAAATCGGAGAAAATTCCGTTCCGAACGGATACCTCGATAGGGGTGATTGTATTTCGCTTTAATGATCGTCCCCAGAATTTAAAGAATTTGCAAAGAAGCTATAAATCGAAAGTAAAGATAGCCACTTGCCTCTGATTATATTTTCCTCTAAGGGGGTATTCAGACTCTTCCGCAGTAGCAGCTTTATTTTACTAAGTGTGCAAAAAATGCAACTGGGATTCATCCCCCAACGCAAATTACATAACAATAATTCAAACCATGAAGGATTTTGCTCTGGATTAGTTTTGACTTTCTTTTCCAAGCAGAACCTCTACCGATTTGGTTAAACAGTTTTGGGTGGGGTACGTTCAGAATACAAAACCGACTTTACAAATCCACAGTCAGGTCAAAATTGGGCGTGGCAGCTCCCATTCAAAAAAATATTATGTCTCGAAAACTGCCTAGTCGATTGAGCTTACATTTTCAGACAGAGTGTTTTTGAAAAGTATAGGTGTGCCGAATCCAAGTTGCTGAATATTTGAGATGGTATCAGGACAGATATACCTACTCTTAGCTGTTTGTCCAGACTTTCGAGGAAGGTATGTTCGCCGTAGACAAAACCTTAAGTCGTATAATTTGTGCTTTTTCTCGGGGTTGAAACTGAGAACGATCAGTGACAATATTTGTTCAACTTACGATGCCAACTTCATAATCCAGAATAAGATGAAATCTTCAATTTTATAGGGCCGCCAAGACTCTCACAAGCTTGCCAATTTAGATATTTAATTTCCAACTATTCTATTATGAAAATTGGATACACATCGGCTTTGTAATGGGTTTTGCAACACAAAAATGGCTCCTAAGCCGGATTAAAGCGATTTGTGATTCAATTTTAAGCGATTGCAATTTATGGTACGTTACTTTATTGTTTTACATAAACAAGGAGTTTTCCCATATAAAACTGGTTCACAAAATATCCTTATATTTTGTGAACCAGTTTTATGTTGTTGTGGCGAAAATAGAATTATTAAATTAGTTCTTAAGTTATCGGTCGTTCCCAGTACACGCAGTATACGTATAGCAATTGCATTATAAAAAAAAAACTATGGTAACATTTTGCATGACCATTTAGCATAAATGTTGCTGATTTCTTTGATGCACTATCGAACCTCCTCCTTCAATGCATGGGTGGATGTCGGCTTGTTGACTTGGACCTTTGTCTTCAAATAAGACCATAGAAAGAAATCCAATGGAGGGGCAATTCTGACCACCGTAACGAGTGAGTACTCGACCACGAAATGTCTCATGCAGTCATACAAATACATTTTGACTTTGATAAATTTAAACTGCATCACTAATTTTCCTTTACAACTGTGCATCATGCTTAGTTACCAATTCTCCACTTCACTTACTCACCGAACTCAAATCTTGGAATGTAGATATCAAAAAATGTTTTATTACCTATCGATCTACCAGCATTCTGTTAATAAATTTGAATCCCATTGTAGGTTTGTGCCTTTGCATTTTTTTTTGTGAGAACGTCATAAGGTTCTTCGCGTTTGGGGAGAAATAGTTTAATTCGGGTCGACATCACTGCATGCAATAAATGAATTTTTTCACAGGCTGTATCACAAGTCGCACCTTCGAATTGAGACAACAATATCATTCAATTTAGGCAGAAAGAACTCGGCTATCATGGCGCGATAATGACCAGCAGTGTCACTGATTGACCAGTCTCATTTTCAAAACAAATATTTACGAAACTTGCAAACAATTGAAATATTGTTCAATAATGAAAACACGCTGCTCTTTCGCGTAGGGCTATCAGCTGTCAACATTTTTTGTTGTTGCCAACCCGTCCGCACAAATGGCGCCAAATTTAAATCTTGTGTGAGTTTTTGAACACCTTTAATTATTTATTATTCATTAGGGATAAACGTGATAGCATGCCAGTCATTTAGTATTTGTCTCACAAAAACAAACTAAAGAATATTTTCTTCTTTTCAGGTCCCATTTTCTGAAAAGTGTACATTTGAATCAGATGAAATGTCTCGTGATACATCATACGAGTATATGGTTCCCCTGAACGTCTTACAATAACTGCAAAGAATTGGCCACAGTTGTTCTTCATCTAGTGGCTCTGATTGTCGGGGTAAGTGAATTATTTTGCATTCATGCATACTTCCTTACCACAAAGTCAATAAGTAGGTACTAGTACATAGGTATATGAGTTACATATTTGTTTTTAGTAGATAACCCAGGGTCTGAATGAATTATACCTTAGCCTGCGTCCCCAACGAAATTAGGAAATAATATTAAATTTCACCGAAGTACATAATCCTCTATATACGGTGACCATATTTTAGAATTCCAAATAATGTACACTAGAAAAAGATACAAATTTCAACATAGATTTGAATAAATTAGTTCCAAATTTTATTTGATAAATGAAACTTAAATAGAACACAAATTTTAGAGCTAGATTACTTGTTTGTTCTTTCAGTAAATTGGGGCACATTAGCATTATCATTTTATTTATCTGATTTTTGTTTTCGTAGTGTTTACGTTACTCTTTTTAAGAATTTCAATTAAATACGCAACAAATAAAGAACACCTTTTATAATTCAGAACTTTTGAGTACAAAATAGTTTATAGTGAACAGTCTCTCCAAATACAGAACTGTTCATTATTATTATAATGAACGGATGGTCACCATATCTATACTAAATAGGGAATTGTTTGGAATATCAAGCACATTCAGCGTTGTGACCATCTTACCTTATTTTCCTTCCAAATGGGAAGATATGAACATTTTAAAAGCGCTGTTCAAATTTTGTAGAATATCAATTTGATAAGATTTTAGCCTTTAGAATTTCGATTACAACTCTTTGGCTAAAATTGTCATTCTTCATATTTTTGAATTGAATTTACAAATCGTCTCTTCAATTCTTTCTCTTGATTTGTTTTACTGCTTAGATAGCTCGCTACAATTTTTATTCCATCGCTTAAAATTCACTACTGAACCATAATGACCTTTTTGGTGTTAATTTAGGTTCTTAAGTTATGCCTATTAAAATTGCCGAATCTTAGAGCTGGAAATATATTTTTTAAATATACCTACAGTCTAAAGTCGTAGCCTACATACTCGTATCACAATTCTGATTTAGTATAATTTTACCAGTTCATTTGTGAAATGCTTACATTTTAGTTTTAAAGTGGAAATGAAGGTTGTCAGTTTAGTGAATAAATCGAAAAGTGTCACAGGCCTTTGACCTATTACTATATAGCTTAAAAAATGTAATGTTTGTGAACTATCAGGTCTCAATAACTACTCAAAATTAAGTTCCAAGAACGGAACATTGCTTTTCAAAAAATAAGGGGGCTGAAGAAATAAGAACTCTTTTTAAATTAATTTTATATACGTTGTTTACCTACAGAAGTTTTAAATATATTGATTGCTGTTTCAAGAATATAAGAAAAAATCTCTAAAATAAAGAGCATTTTACAGTAGCTCCGCACAGCTTTGACTTTTGGAAAATAAAAAAATCCTTATTCTGTCTGTACAATTCCGGGGCCTCAGATTGACTTCAGAAATAAAGTTTCTTCCAAACATTGCGCATAAATTTACCTGTACCTGTATAGTGGATCTTTTTCTTGTAATATTTTCAGAGTTCGAAATATTTAAACTTTACAATATCGGTCTGTCGTCATTTAACTCGCATTCAAGATGAGTGAATATCTGAAACTAAACTAAGTTGGTAGATCTAGAAAAAGTCTTGAGAACACTGCCCATTTTATGATTTTCAAAAATAGGAATTATCAAACTCCATCACACCGAAAAATCAAAAAAATACTTGGAAATAAGTATGTTAAATTTGGAATAATTTAAATGTCAAACTCGCTAGCCTTTCAGTCGTTTCAAAAATAAAAACGCACATCCAAAAAGCTACTACACCTGTCCAATTGGCATATTTCGCCCAGCAGGTACCTGCAGCTATATTTTTAATTTTGTCACTAGGCTATTTTAATTGATTAAAATTGATCATGGAGTCCGGCACAACGCCTTTTATTTTTGAAGCTTTTATTTTAACAATTCGAATAATAAATGGTTTTACGATTAAGTAGAGACATTTAGACCTTTCAGTCATCCAATTCCACATCGCGAGCTTTTTGGCTTTGGTGCATGTCTCGGACGCACTTTTTTCAATTTATGTAGTATAACAGTCGAACCTGTTTGCGACGGACCTTGTTCAGCGGAATACCTTCATTAGTTGGCCAAATTTCGGCTCAGAATAATTTAAAACAAATCTATAAGTGAAATTTTTTTTAGCTCTAAAAGCGGAACTTCTATTTTATAAATTAACCTACGTAAGTGGAACGTAGAACATCAGACTTTCAAATTGGTGTACTTATTTTAACTTCCGTAACTGAGGCAGAGTTGCATCAACAATCTAGTTTTTTCGCCAGAATTGTTTGCTTTATTTGAGGACCTCCTTAACCGAAAAAAATACTTGCTCCACCTGAATAAGTAAGACCGAAATAAATGGCCCATTCGATTCCGATTATGGAGGTTCAACGAAAGGGTATACTTCCATCCTTTTAAATTAAGCTATACATCTTCCTCTAAGTATCTCACAGATAATAGTCTTATTTTTAATCGTGAATATTTTTATAAATCTTATTACATTCTTTGTTGAGTTTTCACAACAAAAATTAACCGAGTTACGGTCTTTTGAATAATAAGAAATTACGTTACGACATGAAATTTTCATATGTGCGACGATGAAGTGCGGCAAAATATTGTAGTTGAGCTACGTTGGGCGGTTTTCTTAGGATTGTTTTGTTTGTATTTATTAATTTTCAATCGAACTTCAAGACAGAATTTTTCTGCTCTTATAAGGGACCGAAATAAAGCATATACAGCGTGTTTTTCTGGGAGGTGTGTCTTTTGAATTGGCAACGCTTCTTGCAGCGGTAATCAATTTGAGAGCTGACAGCTGATTTCTACCTAACTTGGTTTGCCATTTGACTATAAAAATACTTCTCAATGACTTGATGATTGCACTTTATTTGAGTCAGCCTCTTTGCCCAAGATCATAACTCAAGAGTGATAATGAAAATTATCTTTCTCCCGAAGACCATTCCATGGCCACTACCCAGATTTGTGTGTTCTTTATTTGATTTTATATTATAGACACCCAACTCCTTCGTTTAGTTTTACACAAACCACTTGGTGGAAAAGTCACGGTCCCTGTCCTCCTATTGGCAATATTCCCGCATGTAAACTAAACCCATTGGTAAACGTTGGCACATTCCAAATCATACCAAATTTATGTCCAACTAAAACGTCGCCTCGGCCATCCGCATTTCGCTCTCACTGCCATATGCAAAATTCCTTTCCCCACAATTGAACCAATAATGTTGTCATCTTAAAGATTTATTCCAAATAAATGGCTCCTATTCTACACAGTTACCCGTGCAATTATAAATTCCTCAAACCATTCCACAGAGCCATTAAATACCCAGCAGCCCAGCTTCACCTCCCACATACCCGACGGGCGGCGCTGCGTGTGAAATTAGAACATTTTATGGCCACTAGTCGTTCATACCTACATCTACCCCGCCAAATTCAAAACATATGTCGTCTTTTGTCCACTGACTCAGAACGCCAGCCGACAAACGACAAGCGATGACTTTTGCATTTGCGAGAAAGGCAATTTCGCCGACTTGTCTCCTCCAATCGTCGGCGGCCCGATGCGACTGTTCTTTATTTAGAACGATAGACGAAAATGCTGCGGGAAATTCTCAGTCACACACACACAAGAATACAACAAGATAAACAAAATGTTGAATCAAAACAATAAATCGTTCATTTTCTTTGATTTTTCTCCCTTTTCGGTGTCGAACGGTTCGGTCCGAAAAGTCCATTTCGAAGATGTCAGTCAAATTGATGATGACAAAGAACTGCCTGTATATACCTAGATCCTCGGGGTTTCCATCCTTTTTTTGCTTGGCCCTTGACGAAATTTAATATTATCTGGAAGCTATTTTTAAACGCATCCCTCTTGTGCGCATCCATCCATACCTATATGCTATATGTACTAGAGATCCTTGAGAAACCATGAAGAGGCTCTTCAGTGTGCGACATGACAGCTCCGAAACGGAACCCCTTTAATCGCTCCAACTTTCTCTAAGTGGAATTTTGGTTTTTGATTTATACCATTTTTAATTGCTTCGCTTTTCTCCACTTTCTCTTAGTGGATGCGTTCGCCTTCATTTATCATCGTAAATCGTGGAGAAATTAATTCCACTGAAACCACAATATGCCACGGCTAGGTGATGCCATCGATTGTCCACGAAGAGAGGAGAAATATTTTTAATAACTCGCCCTGTTGACAGCCTATTTTCTAGTTTCCACACGTTTGAGATGCTATTAGACGCATGCTCGTAGACTGAAATAATAGGTGATTTTTGGGAATGCATTTGACAGGTCCTATCTACATTTTGTTTAGAATGGCTTAGGGAAAAGTGTTGTGGGTAATAGTCGGAGAAATTAATTGCAAATGTGTTTCAACAGATTTATAAGGGAAAATATTTGGAAGTGGAAATGGCTTTGGGGGTTTGATTACATTTCTCTGGGCTTTTGCAGTTTCCATTCCAAACCATTCAAATTGTGATTTCAATATCTATATATCTATAGGTCTCGAATGGTTTATCAGGAAGACAATTAAGTAGGTGCAATTCCTGTATGAAAGGTGATTAAGACTTTTCACGTACCGATTGGCCTCAATATTTTATCTCGAGATAGCGAGGAGCTCTGAGTGGTTGGGGCGTTAGATTATGTTTTTTAAACTTGTGAGATGTTTGAGGTCCTATTCCCAAAAACAATGGAAAACCAAAATAAAATAAAAGCCTTGAGAAGCTTGCTTAGGAGTGGAGCATTTTCTGATGTTTGTCAGACGTTCACAAGAGGTAAAAAATAGAATTGGCACAAAAGGCTCGCTTCTCACAGCTATTCGTTTGTGTTCTTTTTTTGGGACAATTGGAAGCGACCTACACATTTATGCCGAATCTAAACGGATGAATTGAGAACAGTGGGTGGCCGTTTGAAAAAACCTTGAGATGCAATTTTTATTTTTTTACCGGCGTTTGAATTTTGAACCTCCCAGTCTGTAGTCCAACCGCTGAGTTATAACACCTACAATCCACCACAAATAGGCCGAGTTTTCTTTAAAATTTCTTTTAAAATCGCATTGTGGGCGCAGTATTTCAGTGCAGTGCGAAGAGTTTTTTAAAGGAAACCAATTATTTAATTTATTTTAAAAATGACGACCAATTTAATATTCAAGTCAAAAACGACCTCAAAAAGTAGGGTCGTGTCGAAAATTGTTGAACGGGGAATTAGTAAGAAGGATACTATCAGCATGTTTGATGAGGCCTTTTGTTCATCCTTTCCAAGGCTAGTTGTTCCTGTCCCCCAGAAAATAGGCGTGGTGAACTTGTGTGAGCGAAATTGTGTAAGTTGCAAAGGACAAAAAACGTTTGCAAGAAAAATGTGTAAAGTGAATATTATCTACACAATTTGTGAAGAATTCAACTTTCACTTTAATCGGTAGCCATTCTTACTTTTAAAGTGTCGAAGTAAGAATAAACCTTAAATGTTAGTAGACCCCTTTTAGAGGGAGTTCTATTTTGTCGAAATCTCATCAAGTTTATTTCATTAATGAAGCAGGATAGGTAGATATATCCGCTATAGGTCTTTGCCGCTAGCAAATCCTTTCAACCAAATTTTGTGCTGACTTTCCTATGATTCGAAACTTTATTTCTCGATTGGCTTCAAAACGTTTGCACTTAAGTTCAATCACAGCAAAAATGTTTAACGACGTCAAAAATCGAGCGCTTCCAAGGACGCCAAGAAGCAGGACCAAAGTGGCTGTCTGTATTTACCATTGTCTGCGAAAGACCCAGGGTTGGGGAGGTTTATTTGGTATGGATCCGTCCGAGTTCATTTCCTCAGTGCAATGAGAACAAATTATCTGGCCAACGACCGTGAAGTTGTATCCATTTTTATCTTTAACTAAAAATAGGAAATAATGCTAATTAGAGGGGTTTAATTTTTTTTTAAGACTTTCAAAAAAGTTTGTTTCTTTTTTATTCCGAATTTGTGCTTCTTTTTTCTGTCAGAACATGATCATAGCACCTAAGATTTCATAGAAATGTAAGTAAACTGGATATTTTCACAACAAACCACGAGCTTTGCTCTGAATGAGAAAATGATGACGCTTAGAGTGGAAAGTTGGGGTTTTCGGGTTCAGGCAAATACTGCAAAAAATATTGTTACAGGGACTACTTTCCAATTTCATGACCAGATATGCTGGTCAGTCTCCTTTTGAGATCCATTTTGGAGTGCAGTCAATTTAATGTTAAATAATTAAATAAGGCGGAGCTGTCAGTATCAATAAAAAGACCCTAGCTATGCTTTGTATTCAGGTATTAAATAATTTAAATAAATAGTTGGCGCGACACGTCCGAATAGATACACTAAGCCTAACTTCTCACAGCAATTCCTTTTGTGGGAATTTTTATCTTCTTGACCAGGGGAAGGGATCTACAAATTTATGCCGATTCCGAATGACTGAATTAAGAAGCTCTTTCATCACAGTTATAATTTCGGATGTTTGACAGACGTGCGCGAGAGGTGGCGCAGTTGAAAAACCCCTAAGAAGCAATTTGTGCTTTCCGGGGATCGAACCTGAGACCCTTCGCTCAGCAGGTTAGGGCATTAACCACGGCGTCCACAACTAGAAAGAAGTTATTTATTTATTACGCTCGACCGTTCAATTTATAAAAGTCGGGACAAACTGAGGGCTGTTCCGTGCGTGTGACTTTCTTATTGATATATTTATACTAAAATGATGAGAAATCATATTAAATTGCGTAACTTAACGAATAAAAATTTATTTCCTGTTTTATAAGCTTCTCAGTAGAAAGTTCGATTTCTTAATTCTTACTGCTTCGGCAGAGAACTCTAAGCTAAACTTCACTATTATTCTGGGCCTTATCATGCTGTGTTTACTTCACTTTAATTCAAATTGCGCTTACAATCAGTAATTGACTACATTCTTAACTCTGTCTTCAGCCAGTTCGGTCTGCATCTAGCTGCCTTCACTTACGCACTCAAAGGCGGTTGAGGTCGTTCTCCGAGTCTACGCGCCATCTTTTGTGCAGCCTTTTTCTGCTTCTTTTTTAGGGATAGACTCAAAAAATAATGGACTAAATAATAAAATGAGCTGGTTGGTGAGCAATTGTTCATACAATTCACGTGTATAAGTCGCCTCAGCCTTATTAATATTTGGTGAACGGGGTTGTTGCTCTGCGACGTTTTGGTCTATTGTACCCCCTGCTTACGCTTCAGAGACGTATATTTCCTCATAGAAGTTCCCCTCAAATTATAATTCATTTATTGTAAGTTTATTTGACCCAGTCAACGTCGCTGCTAAGCCCGTAGGTTGGGTTAGATTAAAGGTTCCTGTAAAGCTCCTCGTTGAATCTCCTTCTCCACATTCCATTGATATGAACTGCACAAAATATTTCTCTCGAAGGGTCTCAAAAGGTTCTTTTGATAAGGTACATGCTTCTGCGTCATAAAATTTGTATTGCGGTATGTAAGGTTCTTAGTTCTTTGTTCTATAAGAGGGGGCTCCATTTCTTAGATGCCGTCGTAGCCCGAAGAAACAGCGATTGGCAAGAGTCAATCTTCACTTGACCTCTCCGCCGATGTCATTTTGCGCTGTCATTTAAGAGCCTAGGTAGACAAAGTCTTTTACTCTGCCTCGAAGTTGTATCTATATACTGTGACATTTGTCCCGAGTCGATGATGTTGAGGGTCCTTTTCCGATGGCAGCATATACGTACTTCGTTTTCTCGCCGTTAGCAACCAGGCTCATACTCCGCGCCTCTGTTCTAATACCTAAAAATGTGCCACTGGCAATGTCAATACTCGTATCAACAGCATACGCAAGTAGTTCAAGGAACCTTTGGAAGAATGTACCTCTGACTGTAACACGTAACAGGTTAGACCTTCGTCCCTAAACGCGACCTAGTTGTAGGAAAAAACGTAGATTTACGAACACGCTCGCTCCCAAGCTGCTCCACAATTCAGAGCCATCTCTTAAGATGGATATCTCGAAATTGTTCGGTACCGTGTTTGCTGTTTGACTTCCATTTTAGGCCGAAGTCGGAAAAATATTTTTGGTAGTAAAGTTTGAGTATCCAAAGATGGGACCCTAGCCCTACCATGGGACCTACTTCCGCAAACAAAAGCATGCTCCTTCATGAATTTGCCGCTCGCCTCCATCTTTTCTGTTCATACTTCTCTGTCCTTTTCAGAAACCATTCAATGGATGCGGGGAATATGAAAACAAGCGTTCATATCTCTATATCTATATTTTTAACGATTAAATTCTATTTACGTTGCCGCCCTCCATTGCAATTGCAAGACGGATTTCCTTTCTTCGAAACTACGCCACACTGTAGGTATGCTCTTGCCTTCTTACTTCACACATTTATAATCGGATTTGAACAACAACAAAAAAACCTCTAGCGCCTCAGAAATAACCTTTGATCCTTTTCGCAGTGAGAGAAAGAGAGGCGCTATGCATACGGGCCCAATCACACTCTCTCCCCGGCACCGCTGATGCTTCTTAAGAAATATATAAAAATTAGCATTAGCAATATCTTACATAGTGTTTTGTTCTGTCCGTCCTATTGTCCACAGCAGGCCCATGGAATTTCAGAACATGCTGCGGATTTTCAAACGCTCATATGGAACGCAGTGTTTTTCCCAACATATGTTTTTGATTGCCCTGCCACTTTAAGAGGTCTTGTAGACTACAAAAAGCCATAAAACCCAACTCCCTTTCATTGTGCGCAGCGATATTCGCACGTGGTACATAGACATCAACATGGTGCCAAAAAGAACTCAAGCGCCAGCCGAGAATTGCATCAGTGATGGAAAACTAAAAAAACTACCCAGGCGTCGAGTTGTGCCTATCAAAGGGGTGCATCTGCCCTGGGACATGCAACGGACGCCTATTGTGGCCAAATTTAGCCCAACTACAGGGGGAAACACCACCTCGAGTACATGTTTTCATTAATGAGTTGGAGTCAATGAATCCGCCAAAAGTCTGCACATCTGCACGATCCGACTAAGGAAATGTTCACTTGCTCTAAAAATACACGTCACCTCGTCAGATACAGATTGATTTGAATCAACAAGAAGGCAACAGTTGTGCCACCAGGGTCAGCCTCAGCCTCAGCCTCAGCATAGGAAATGTGTCATCGCGCGAGACGCGCACTCCCCCACTTGAGACAGAAGAAAATAGATACCACTCACACCCCCATGTCGTTAAAGACCCCATAATCGGGAGCCACTCCAAAGCTTATAATTTATCACGTAATTGCTGTAAATGCTCGTCTAACTCTTAAAGCAGCAAGTCCCGCATTGGAGCACACAGCAGCCTTCCGTTCCGATTCGGATTCGGTTGTGTCCCGTTGAAATTCAATACGCTATCTGTTTTGAATTAGTGACGCCATGTTCTCGAGTTTTCAATCTGACAGTAAATATGCCGTTTGCCCAGTCAGTGAGGGTGGAGATTTTTTTTTCTTCTTCTTCTTTGTTTTTCGGTCTCGGTTCTGTTTAGGGCCAAGTTGAATTGGCTGTGCGCAAAATGGTTGGCTGCGCCGGATGATATAATGTGACAATAAAATGAAACGGCGGGTGGTGGACTGGGCAGGGATTCTGATTCTGATTCTGCATTCATTTCGATCGTATAATGAAAGATGAAAAGACAAATCTTGGCATTGGGTAGTCGCCATTTTTTTACGGATTTATTTACAAGTGAAGAAATGTTCTTCTACATAGTTTTTTGTTTATTTTTTTATGAGGAAGAGAGGGAAACAAAAATCAGACTGATACATAATGTTTGGTATTTTTAAATTTCGTTTTTTTTTTAAATTAATTTTCAAATGTGTAGGTGATGATAGTTGGGAACTGAAGCGCAATATCTAAGCAGCGAAATATGATGGCTGTTTACAGACACGCTTTTATGAGTTTTCTTGATGAAGGACGACCTTTCTTCCTGCCTACAGTTTCAGAAAGCGCTTGGGTATGGCATGTGGATGGCCTTCTATAGCTTTTGCTGATTGATTTTAGATGATAGGGTCCAATGGGATCTAAAAGGTTTTAAATAAGATGCATTTGAGGCGCAGTGGTTACTGTGTTGGACTACTAAGCGAGGTGTGACAGGTTCGATCCCCGGAAAAACACATAATACATATTAATTTTTGTTTCGCGAACGTCTGAAAAACATCCGAGAGTATAACTGTCATGAAAGAGGTACTCAATTAACTATTTGGACTCGGCATAAAATTGAGGATCTTCTCCATTCTTCCCAAAAGCTAATTTGTATACCCTCCATAGGAAGGTATATTCACTTTGTCATTACATTTGTAACGCCAAGAAGGAGTCACCGGAGACCTCATAAAGTATATATATTCTAAATCAGGATCACATTCTAAATCGATTTAGCCATGCCCGTCTGTCTGTCTGTTGAAAGCACGATAGCGCCCAAAGGAATTGACATAGGCGAATGAAAGTTGGTGAAAGGACTTATTTTTATTGTCGTCAGGTTGGTATTAAAAGTGGGCTATGTCGGTCAAGTAGTTCTGGTACCTCCCATAGAAAACCAATATTAGAAAACACATGTTGAAAGCACGATAGCGTCGAAAAGAATCTACCTAGGCAAGTGAAATTTTGTGAGAGGACATATTTTTATTGTCGTCAAGTTGGTATTAAAAATGGGCTATGTCGGTCAAGTAGTTCTGGTACCTCCCATACAAAATCAATATTAGGCCCATGTGTCTCTCTGTCTGTTGTTCAATGTAATTACGTACTACCTCACATGCCTAAACTTTGCATGACTTGTATGCCGTGGCAGGTATCAAAGCATCGGCCAGGCCGATGACAACACTTTTACTTGTTTTTATTTTTTATTGTTTATTTTAAAATTTTTATATTATTTATTTTTAGTTTTTAATTAAATTTTTTTTTTAAAGAGGTTTTTAAAAAGGTACATTTGAACTGGTAATGGTACGTCAGTTAAAGTGGATGTCAATGGGAAATGACTTAGGAAACTCTAGAAGCATTCGTTCTATTGAAACTCAAACTCACGCCTCTAGGGTCAGAAGCAAACTGTCCAACCACATCTACTATGCACCATTAGCAAAAGCTTACTTCTTAGACCACTTACTTTACTATTTTTTTCTTAAATCGCACTTTTCATTCCAGTGGACCACGGTCTGACCTAGCAACAGCATCACCCTATTGCCAGCTCGTTTTATCTGCCCCCAGTTAGAGTTGTGCGCACGAACAACGGACATATTTTTACCTTAAATACGTTTTTTTATAGTATTTTCAAATTTGTATTTTAGTAGGTCTATATTTCAAACTACTTCACGGAAAGAATTTTAAGATCAAATCAAGAAAAATAAGCGCAGAATCACGAAAAGCTTGTCTAGTTTTAGAGCTTAGCTAAGGATTTACTGATTCACGACTTTTTTTTCGCAATTCTAGAAATTGTACGAAGTGAAGATATTGACCCTCAAAAGTCGTGAATCAACACTTTTCAGTATCAATAATGCGATCAAACGAGAAATAGATATTGCCATAACCGATCGCAATTTGACACAAATAGTTATCAATTTGATATTACATGGATTGTAAATTGCAAAAACAATTCGTAAATTACCACTTTTCTGTTGAAAATCACGATTTCCTCCCTTAGCAAATTACAACCATTAGTCTTGAATTGCAATTCAATAGTGTTGATTTGCGAACTAACAGGAGTAGATTTACTACTTCAGTAGTTGCAATTTACAAATTCTTAGTGGTAAATTGAAACTTCTTTTTATCAATTTGCAATTCGTATTTTGCAATTTACGTTTCTTGAGTAGTGATTTGGGGAATCGCCGTATTAAATTGAAAATGTTTTGTCGTGAAATTAGAAAACTTTATTCTCAATTTGCAACTTATATCTTGTGATTTACAAATCAAAATTCATAGTTTTATTAATTAGGTTATTTTCGTATTCCTCCTGATATCCAAGAAAATCATACGGCGCCATATCGTCCGAAGACAACGGGATTTGTCTGGGGTGGTTTTTCGGTCTATGATGAAATTTAAAATACAAAAAAAATATTTAGATGAACTTGACATTAATACGAACCTTTACAATTCTTTTCAATTACATATTTTAGAATACATTCCAATAATTGATACTTCTTTTCTAATAGCAAGATGTAACTTCTGAAAAAATACAGATTTATATGCATAGGTACTTCAGGGTTTTTGGAATTCAATAGCTACTTACAAAATGTATTCCAGAATGCTTTATTAATTATAATCACTATCCATACGAATTAGTTATATTTAAATTTAAACAACTTTAACCCGACTGCTTTAAACAAAGTTTGAATACCGACTGCCTGTCTCTGCACCGCAACGAAATGTGCACAATGAAGATTTGGCTGCATGATTGCAGCTGTCTAGCAATACCACATACGTACATTCATCCATAAAAAGAAAGGACTTAAAAGGATTTCGATAAGTACATGGACTATGAACTGTGCATAAAAAAAATCCACACATCAGGCAGTTGATTCCATGGAAATTACAAAAAATATTTTGCAATTTACGACTTCTCTACGTCAATATACGTTTTCAGTTTCATGTGTTAAATTATTACAAGATTTTATTGATTCATCATTCAGTTTTGGTAAATCACCAAATATTTTTCGCAATTTGAGATTGTGAAGTGGTGTTTGAGAAATTGACCTATTAGAGTGGTAAATTGCGCCAAACAATCTCGCAAATCACTACAAATAAAAGAAGCTCGAATTGATACTTCTAATCGTAAATTACAACAAACAGAATTTGGTATTCTCCGCCGTTTTCAATGTCAAATTACCAATTTCTGTATCAATCCACGAAAACTTCGTTGTGATTTGCGACAAATATATAAATCGTAAATTGCAACTCAAAATTTTGCAATTGGTGATTTTCAATTCTTTCCGTGTACTTCAAGTTCAATTGAAATTAAAATTAAGAATTGTTATTAATTTCTGAGTTACATATACAAATCGACAACGAATTTTCCTTTTAGCTCTTCACTATACTAAAAATATACTCCAAAAGGAAAATTTACCACGATCTGGTACTACTGAGGGATAGGCTTACACTTATAATTTAAAAATTTTGGATTAAAAAAAATAAACAAATAGAACGATAACGGCTTTTATGCATTGAACTCCACTCGACATATTTCCCATTTTCGACAAACCGGTGTTGGCAATCAATTCCAAACGAGAGAAAAAATGTTCCTGGAAGAAATTGATATCGTGCATTTCTCATAGAATTTACCCCCGGGATTTTTCCTCAATTATTAGTTTACTAGAAGAAATCAAAAGCAGAGGCAGCTATAAATTGAAGAACAACTGCTTTCTTTTTAGATTTCTTCTTAAGTTGTTTTTTTTTTCTACAATATTTATTTTAGTGTTTTTTGTCATTTTAAAAAGAAAGCACATGACATATGACAGGGATTATATTTTAACTTCTTTTTTAAGAATATCGACTTGAGTAAGCATTTATTTTAAACAAGCTCTAGCTGAAGTAGTTAAAAACAATTAAAGAAAATGATTAATCGGTAATCGGGTCATTCACCCTTAAATTCCGACCGAATTTGAAGTCGTGCGGATTTTAAATGTTCAGTATGCTCACTTCGCTTTTAATTTACGTTTGTACTATTTGTTGAATTTATTTCTTTGGATTTAAAAGGTACGTAATAACAAAGCAAAGCTAGATCTCATGATAAATTCCAACTTCGGGTCTGGTAACCACATTCTCTACAGAGAACCGACTCGTAGAGAATAAAATTACTGAATTAATATTTCCCTACAATCACTAAAAGGGAATTCTGCTGATAGGCAACTGTGTTATTTTCGAAACATACCTATTAATTATTTTGCGGCTCTTACTCCTAACCTATCTCAATAAATTGGTTGGCAAAAGAAAGACAATTTTGCAGAGCAGATCACTGTAGTTCTGAGGGTGTTTGTTGGACCGTTTTTGCCATAAGGGAACACGGGTCCGTGCTGTGGTCCCCCATCCTCCAATGGCCACAATAATTTTAAAATTTGTTTAAATAAAATCTTAGAGTCTTGGGTTTCAAACTGAATCTTACAAACTCATTTTTCGCCTGCTTTTTTATGCGAAGTTATTTCCCACTTAAAGTGGGTAATTACATCACCACCAATTTCGTGAAATTATTTCCCACCTATAATTTGAGAATTTTTTGATTCTAACTGGAAAACATAAACAAAATTGAATTATTTATAAGGATTTAAGAAAAATTTTATGAACATTATGAATATCAACCTTGCATACACCCAACCTCGCACCTACTCCCACCCCTAAACAGTGACCCCAAGCAGGTGGTAAGTGGGATACAGCCTATTGGCTAGTCCCGAAAATATTTAAATTTACTTTATTCTTCTTATTTGGCATTAAACTAAGTCGACAAGCTACTGGGGTTAGGATGGACAGTTGAAAGGTAAGGAAAATTGATCGTTATTCGTCTATAATAATGTAATAAGTAACCAAACCATTTAGCTTCAGTCTCTTAAGCCTTCTAAAAATGTTTCTATTTTCTTCCACTATTTTTTGTATTGAAGTATTCGCATTTTCGTTTGAATCATTTGTAGATTCGGTTTTTTCGTACAACCCCAAGGCTGAATTCCATATGTCCAAAGGGGTGTTAGAAACTGTTAATATATCAGGAATTTTCTTTCAATTGAGAGTTAGGAACTTCTTCCCATAAGCCACTCCATATCAGTGCTGTCAGTTTAGCTCTTTTGAAGCTATTTCTTGAGTTTTTTTTAAACGATTTTAGCACGCATTAAACAATTCTAGCTCCTAGCGAAATTTCTGGCGCTTTTAATTTACTAATTTATTTCAGTATATTAGTATTAGTATTACAAACCCAGCTTAGGTCCCAAATTTTGTAACGTTTTGCAAAAATCAAAAGAAGAATATTTGTAAATAGCTGAAAAATGTGGATTTTCCTCTGATTTAGTTCAATAGATAACCACCATATTTGATCCAAACGAAGTGTTTGCTCGATTTGTCACCGAGACTATTTGCCATACTAATAACAAATTTTAGTCTCGACTTTAAATTTACGGAAGCTCACTATTGCGAAATTTGTATGGCAAATATATCCACTGTCAACTGCTAAAATTAAGAGTCGAAACTTAAAATGTTTATTGGTAAGGCCCTATGTATATATATTTATTAAAGTTGAAGGCTTAACATTTTCTTATACAATAAATACAGGGTCCGCCAAATAACTTTTTTTTTTTTGAAAATGCTATAAAAAAAAACTACTGAATATTTTCTCAAATTTCTTATTTTATTTGAAATTACAATCCTTCCGGTTAATAATGGAAAATAATTTCATTCAAATGGCTGCCTCGGCTGGCCATGCAGTAGCGGACCCTTTTTTGTATCAAAAAATGTGAGAATTTTGCTAAATTTAAGTCTTAGTTTTCGATGAAATTTTTTGTTGCGTAATCCAGCGCTTTTTGTTTAGTTATTTAACTGCCTGTGATTAATATGACCTGCTCCATATGTCTTAGGTTAGTGCTTAGCTCTTATTTTTTCTTTTTGAAATGCTTTTTCCACTTAAGTTTAGCATCTAGCGTCACACCTAAGTATTTGGCCGTATTTGCATACGGTACGGAACTCTTACCTTATTTGTTTTCCTGTTGGTAAAGTCAATATGAACGGTTCTGATCTCATGGATTTTTATTCTCCATTTTTATGTCCAGTCACTGATAGACCTTATGGAGCTTTGTAGGTTGTTCGCTGCTTCTTCCGCATTGTCGCCAAGTGCTGTTATTGGTGTGCTATCAGCTAAAGTGGCAAAGCTAGGTTCTCCTTGCTCAGGCAAAAGGTACTAGATTGGCCCCGGATACTGCCCAGCGGTACACCTGCTGTTATCTTCTTCGATAACGATTTAAGAATGCCCTGACCCTTTTGCAACAGAAAAATACAACAGTGTAAAGTGTACCCTCGTCCCTTTGACAGTTCGCCAAATGTCAGTGTTACTGGCTGTCCGTACCTTTTCTTCGTTGTTGCTAGAGATTAGAAGAAGAGTGTTCACGATCTGATAAAATAAAATAAAATTTCGCAATTTTGCTAGACCTCTTACACCGAATCGTGAATACCCCTATATGTATTTATGTACTACGAGAAAATGTATAGCGAAGAGAAGAACCAAAAAGAGTGGCATACGGTTGTTTTTTTTTTTTTAACAACAACCAATATCGCTGTAACCGAACGGTTTTTACAAACAGAATTTGGTATTCTCCGCCGTTTTCAATGTCAAATTACCAATTTCTGTATCAATCCACGAAAACTTCGTTGTGATTTGCGACAAATATATAAATCGTAAATTGCAACTCAAAATTTTGCAATTGGTGATTTTCAATTCTTTCCGTGTACTTCAAGTTCAATTGAAATTAAAATTAAGAATTGTTATTAATTTCTGAGTTACATATACAAATCGACAACGAATTTTCCTTTTAGCTCTTCACTATACTAAAAATATACTCCAAAAGGAAAATTTACCACGATCTGGTACTACTGAGGGATAGGCTTACACTTATAATTTAAAAATTTTGGATTAAAAAAAATAAACAAATAGAACGATAACGGCTTTTATGCATTGAACTCCACTCGACATATTTCCCATTTTCGACAAACCGGTGTTGGCAATCAATTCCAAACGAGAGAAAAAATGTTCCTGGAAGAAATTGATATCGTGCATTTCTCATAGAATTTACCCCCGGGATTTTTCCTCAATTATTAGTTTACTAGAAGAAATCAAAAGCAGAGGCAGCTATAAATTGAAGAACAACTGCTTTCTTTTTAGATTTCTTCTTAAGTTGTTTTTTTTTTCTACAATATTTATTTTAGTGTTTTTTGTCATTTTAAAAAGAAAGCACATGACATATGACAGGGATTATATTTTAACTTCTTTTTTAAGAATATCGACTTGAGTAAGCATTTATTTTAAACAAGCTCTAGCTGAAGTAGTTAAAAACAATTAAAGAAAATGATTAATCGGTAATCGGGTCATTCACCCTTAAATTCCGACCGAATTTGAAGTCGTGCGGATTTAAAATGTTCAGTATGCTCACTTCGCTTTTAATTTACGTTTGTACTATTTGTTGAATTTATTTCTTTGGATTTAAAAGGTACGTAATAACAAAGCAAAGCTAGATCTCATGATAAATTCCAACTTCGGGTCTGGTAACCACATTCTCTACAGAGAACCGACTCGTAGAGAATAAAATTACTGAATTAATATTTCCCTACAATCACTAAAAGGGAATTCTGCTGATAGGCAACTGTGTTATTTTCGAAACATACCTATTAATTATTTTGCGGCTCTTACTCCTAACCTATCTCAATAAATTGGTTGGCAAAAGAAAGACAATTTTGCAGAGCAGATCACTGTAGTTCTGAGGGTGTTTGTTGGACCGTTTTTGCCATAAGGGAACACGGGTCCGTGCTGTGGTCCCCCATCCTCCAATGGCCACAATAATTTTAAAATTTGTTTAAATAAAATCTTAGAGTCTTGGGTTTCAAACTGAATCTTACAAACTCATTTTTCGCCTGCTTTTTTATGCGAAGTTATTTCCCACTTAAAGTGGGTAATTACATCACCACCAATTTCGTGAAATTATTTCCCACCTATAATTTGAGAATTTTTTGATTCTAACTGGAAAACATAAACAAAATTGAATTATTTATAAGGATTTAAGAAAAATTTTATGAACATTATGAATATCAACCTTGCATACACCCAACCTCGCACCTACTCCCACCCCTAAACAGTGACCCCAAGCAGGTGGTAAGTGGGATACAGCCTATTGGCTAGTCCCGAAAATATTTAAATTTACTTTATTCTTCTTATTTGGCATTAAACTAAGTCGACAAGCTACTGGGGTTAGGATGGACAGTTGAAAGGTAAGGAAAATTGATCGTTATTCGTCTATAATAATGTAATAAGTAACCAAACCATTTAGCTTCAGTCTCTTAAGCCTTCTAAAAATGTTTCTATTTTCTTCCACTATTTTTTGTATTGAAGTATTCGCATTTTCGTTTGAATCATTTGTAGATTCGGTTTTTTCGTACAACCCCAAGGCTGAATTCCATATGTCCAAAGGGGTGTTAGAAACTGTTAATATATCAGGAATTTTCTTTCAATTGAGAGTTAGGAACTTCTTCCCATAAGCCACTCCATATCAGTGCTGTCAGTTTAGCTCTTTTGAATCTATTTCTTGAGTTTTTTTTAAACGATTTTAGCACGCATTAAACAATTCTAGCTCCTAGCGAAATTTCTGGCGCTTTTAATTTACTAATTTATTTCAGTATATTAGTATTAGTATTACAAACCCAGCTTAGGTCCCAAATTTTGTAACGTTTTGCAAAAATCAAAAGAAGAATATTTGTAAATAGCTGAAAAATGTGGATTTTCCTCTGATTTAGTTCAATAGATAACCACCATATTTGATCCAAACGAAGTGTTTGCTCGATTTGTCACCGAGACTATTTGCCATACTAATAACAAATTTTAGTCTCGACTTTAAATTTACGGAAGCTCACTATTGCGAAATTTGTATGGCAAATATATCCACTGTCAACTGCTAAAATTAAGAGTCGAAACTTAAAATGTTTATTGGTAAGGCCCTATGTATATATATTTATTAAAGTTGAAGGCTTAACATTTTCTTATACAATAAATACAGGGTCCGCCAAATAACTTTTTTTTTTTTGAAAATGCTATAAAAAAAAACTACTGAATATTTTCTCAAATTTCTTATTTTATTTGAAATTACAATCCTTCCGGTTAATAATGGAAAATAATTTCATTCAAATGGCTGCCTCGGCTGGCCATGCAGTAGCGGACCCTTTTTTGTATCAAAAAATGTGAGAATTTTGCTAAATTTAAGTCTTAGTTTTCGATGAAATTTTTTGTTGCGTAATCCAGCGCTTTTTGTTTAGTTATTTAACTGCCTGTGATTAATATGACCTGCTCCATATGTCTTAGGTTAGTGCTTAGCTCTTATTTTTTCTTTTTGAAATGCTTTTTCCACTTAAGTTTAGCATCTAGCGTCACACCTAAGTATTTGGCCGTATTTGCATACGGTACGGAACTCTTACCTTATTTGTTTTCCTGTTGGTAAAGTCAATATGAACGGTTCTGATCTCATGGATTTTTATTCTCCATTTTTATGTCCAGTCACTGATAGACCTTATGGAGCTTTGTAGGTTGTTCGCTGCTTCTTCCGCATTGTCGCCAAGTGCTGTTATTGGTGTGCTATCAGCTAAAGTGGCAAAGCTAGGTTCTCCTTGCTCAGGCAAAAGGTACTAGATTGGCCCCGGATACTGCCCAGCGGTACACCTGCTGTTATCTTCTTCGATAACGATTTAAGAATGCCCTGACCCTTTTGCAACAGAAAAATACAACAGTGTAAAGTGTACCCTCGTCCCTTTGACAGTTCGCCAAATGTCAGTGTTACTGGCTGTCCGTACCTTTTCTTCGTTGTTGCTAGAGATTAGAAGAAGAGTGTTCACGATCTGATAAAATAAAATAAAATTTCGCAATTTTGCTAGACCTCTTACACCGAATCGTGAATACCCCTATATGTATTTATGTACTACGAGAAAATGTATAGCGAAGAGAAGAACCAAAAAGAGTGGCATACGGTTGTTTTTTTTTTTTTAACAACAACCAATATCGCTGTAACCGAACGGTTTTTCGGTAAATTACGTCGTTCAAAGCGGTTAGTCGCTCAAACCGCATGTTCGTTCATAGCAATTAGTATGCAAACCTAACAAGTTGCTGTGTCTACGTCGCTAAAAACGGTTGGTCGTTATAAACGAAGTCGTATTAAACGGATTCCACTGTATATACAAATTTGCTTCCTACTCGAAGCATGGAAAATTACTGCAATTTTACAGCCCAAACTGGAAAGCAAACATTATTCCAACTCGCCCCAGAAATAAAACATCATTCAGACAAAAGGATATGAAAAACTAGGCAAAGTGTTCTACACCCAAAAAAAAAAATGTAAACTAAAATGTAATATGGTCAATTGCAACTTTTCAAAAAAGTGTGTCTTTGTAAGCGCAACTTTCCATCCATGCTCTTATTTCTTTTTTTTTTTTATTTGTTTGGTTTTTTTGTGATTGGTTTTACTGTAACTGGGCAATTATTTTACAGCTACTTCTCTCAGAATTTTAAACACATATAGATCGTAGGTACACTCAATGGGCTGAAGAAAACTCGGCTCCACTAGAAGATACCTTGACTCTTCAAAAACTTAGAGAGCTGGCCGCTGACATTAATATATCCTCTAAGAAAAAGCAAACGACCATTTCCCAATATTTTAAAGCAATTTAACCAGAAACTGTATTAACTGTACTACATAATGTATAAATATTTTTTTTAAATAAATTAAATTATATTCCTTTCCTTTTCTTTTCTTTTACGACGAACAATATTCTTTTATTTTGTATACTATGGCTTTTTTTGTGACTCGGTTAAAGTAATAACCTCAATTAACGCAACTGCTCGAATTTCCATCGGTTGCTTTTACCGAGGGCGTACTGTATATAGGTACACTTGGACAGGGAATTTGTTTTAACTACCGAAATTTAAAAAAAATTGCTTTACAAATAATTTCAAAAGCTCCCACTTTTGGGTCTTAAATGATTTCCAATTCAAAAGATTTTTCATAAAACACGCCCCTTGCAAATCACTCCAAAACCTCTACCGTTCGATAAACCTTCGGGTAGGTGGTTTTTACTCGTCTTTGTCTAACCATACCGAATGAAGGGAAATTCATCTCTCGTGTCTACTCGCGTCTTTCTCAAAGTAATTTAGGAAACCCACAAAAGGGACCTCCACGGGACCTAGGAAAACCATGCCACCACGCAGGTATCTTCTATACAATTTTATCCGAATTCCGGATTAACCGGATTTACGCGACGTAAGCTTGCGCTGAATTCAATCTACATTTGCATATGCTTACGTGGGATCGTCACCAAGCTTTCTCAGAAAATATACAAAACCACACCCAGCGCGAATCGAGGACCAGAAAATTGGAGTAAACAGGGAAAAAAACTCATCACAAAATAATAAATCACCACCGGATGCGCAAGCTGAAGACATCGTTCCACTGAAATGTTTGGGGACCGCTCCCTTTATTTCCAACTGTTTCGCTTTGTCCTTCGAATTCAAAAAAAAAAAAAACAAAAAGAAAGAAAATATTGTCACAGTACATAAAACAAATCGTTTTGTGGGAAGAGCGACTTGTGTCGTCTGGAAAGAACGCCTCTCAAAGGGGGACTGCAAGAAAAGACTCTCAGTCTACGGTGTTGGTGTTGTTATATATTTTAAATACAATAATAATTATCAACATAGTTCACGTATATATTACATATATAAAAAAAATAAAATAATACAAAACACGCTTCCTAAAAATAAGTTCAAGTACGTACGCTCTTGTTTTGTTTGTTTGTTTTTTTTTTTAAATTAATTACTTATCGTCTAAATGGAAATGCGAAGTGGAAGATATTCGAGTTCGGCCCAGTACAACTGCGGAGCAGGAGTCTTCTATGATTTGTTGTGGGAATCGCCCTCCATGCGCCACACTCCGAAGAGGTAGCTCAGCTTTTCTGGGGGTATTATGGGGCCGGTGCGGCGGCCCTTTGACTCGTCGTTCAGGACTGACGCGCCGAGTGCGAATCCCCCGAGGTTGCCCGTGTTGCCCTGTGTCACACCGTGGTTGTCCAACGCCTTTAGAAGGCTGATCTCGCTGGTCGATAGAACTCGGCATAGAAAATCGATATATCTGTGAGAGTGGGGAAAATGAAATGATTAGAGATGAAGGGATGAGTGCGGAGCACTGTGCAGCACCTACCTTGTGGCTAATTTCAATGTTTGGATTTTGCTGAGTTTATCGCTGGGGAGCGTCGGAATGATCTGTTGCAGGGACTTGAAAGCGTCGTTGAGACTCTGGGTGCGCTGGCGTTCTCGTACATTGGCCATGACTCGCTGATTCTGGAACTCCTCGGCGTCCTCGGACTTGCTGGATTTTCTCTTTGTCCGCCGGCGGGGTTTGCGAAACTTGGACGGATCACTGCCAGCCGACATCTGCTGCAGATCGTCCTCGTTGTGGTACATGTAGGCCGATTGCCTGTACTCCATTTCGTCCCTGTCCGAGCTGGAGTATGTGCTGCCGTTCAGGGAGTTGGCCTGCTCGTAGTCGAAGAGTCCCTGCGGTGGGGCACCTGCCCCAATGGGACCTTGGGCCATGGGATGGGCCGCCATCTCTGATGGCTGATGGAATGGTTGGTACTTGAAGTTGTCCTGACTAGTTTCGCAGATATCATCGTCGTTGACGTTGTACTGGTCAAAGGGCGGCGAGACGTTGGCCGATTGGCCGCTCACCTCATCCACAGTCGTCGGCAGGTATTCTATGAAGAACTTTCCATTGGTGGTCGGGACTTCCCGAGGAATGTGATGGAAGTGATCCGCGTCTGTGTACATCAGCGACTTCTTGCTGTCCTGGAGCATCTCGGTGCTGCAATCAAAGTCCTGGCGACGTTTGCCGTTCTCGTTCATAAAGTGCTGCAAGTCGTTGCTGTTATACACCGAATTGTTATTGTTGTTGTTGTTCTCCTTTTGCAGTGGCGGTGTTCCGTTGGGTGTGCTGCTGGCCGAGCTTAGAATTTCACTACTAGGAATGTTGTAGTCGTTGTCAGGCTCGTGGTCCATTGGCCCGGCGGCGTACCCATGTGGCGGGGCATATCCCTGCATATTCTGTTGCATTTGCATGTAAGTTGGTTCGGCTTGAATGACTTTGATCACGTTCTGATTGAGATTCATAATGTTGTCACTGTTTCTATGGTTCAGGGGCTTGTAACTAATATCCAGTAAAACTTTCGGCGAAGCAGACCGCACGGACATAGCTCACAATAGCAGAGGTATTTTTTTTTCGTTTTTCTTTTTATTGTTTTACAACGTGTCGACACTTTTTAAATATTTATCCGTCTGGGAAACACTATCAAGAGAATTATCCGCGGTCACTACGAGTTGCTTGTCATCACCGAACGAGTAGATTCAAACTGACTGAGTGTCCTTATGCGCATCCTAAAAGTAGCTACAATGCGCATCTAGTTCTAAAATTTGACTCGCTTAACTAATTACTGCCAGAGTGGGACACCCGATCTGGTTGTAAAGTTGTACACACGCAGGTAGCTGTTGAAAGAAAGGGACAAATGCTTTTTTCAACAGCCCATCATATAAGTCGGTGTGACAACGGCTCGCCCAATCACAGTGGAGTGCGGCAGAAGGAGAGAGATGTCCATAAAGCGGGTGAGATAAAAATACATCTTAAGGGAGCTTTGCTGTGTGTATCTTGGATTGGCGGCTACCTTTGTTCGTGACTGGATGTTCTTTGAATGGTGTTTACTGGAGTTCGAATTTGATGCGCAAGGCATTAGTGGTGAATTAAGTGAATCTGATATGAATTTCAATGCGAATTGCGATTGATGTCAATAATTTTGTTATTTGGCATTGGGTACACCATTTCAGCAGATCTCAGTGAAGATATGCAAAAATAAAAGTAGGTAATTGTGGCGGGCATTTAGCGATTGATGGCAGAATTGTGTCTTAGGAATATTTATGAAGTGGATATCTAGGATTAGGTATTTTGAACAAATACGTGTGTGTACCTAGATATCAAGGTGTATAGTCACTAATAGGAAAATTTCGCTTACAAATTGTATTTGACTGGAGGCATAGGTACCTGACATTTTTATAATAAAAAATAGTAAATCCATCAAAGAAATCTCAGACTAGTTCTTTATGCAGTACAGTAAAAGCTTGTTAATTCGGAATGGTTGGGGGGAAGGTCAGTCCGAATTAATGAGAGATTGTTTTTATGCGCTATAAAACGCGTTCCTATAGATGAAAAAATGCAAGAACTTAAAACGAAAAATTATTTTATTAATAACCAACCATTGCTAGCTTTGAAATCGGGTTCTCCAAGGATCTGTGCAAAACGTATGTCAGTACAGTACCAAGTGTAAACTTTAAACAGCACTGTAATTTTTTTTTAAGTTTGGCTCTCTCAGTCTATGTATATTTTTATTCGATTTTTTTCAGATTCAACAACGCTTTTTAATTCCTCTTTAGGTATTTTTCTTTAGGTATGTCGTAAAAACTGTAGATTTAGTTTCGTTAAACTTTTCTAAAATGTTCTTGTAATTGATTCCACTTTTACACATTCAAGAACTTCTAGTTTTTGTTTTAAGTTTAATGATTTGTATAAACCTCCACTTGTTGATTGTTTAACCGAAATTTTCAATTAAATTCTAATTAATTTTTACTCACGCAGAAATATGTAACTCTTTGCTTGAGGACTAAAATGTACATGTATCGCCAAGTTAAACTTTTCTGGTGTTTTCCCAAACAATATCTAAATGTGAATTGCCGACATTTTATTGATTTGATTCGACTTCTACATATTTGAGATCTATTTGCTACATATACATGTTCAATCATTGCGTTATTTAATTTTTGCTAATTTAATTTAATTTTTATATAAAAAAAAACTTAAAACCGACTCATTTATTCGGAATTTTTTTTTTTGCGAATAAACGAGTTTTCCGAATTAAAGGGCTTTTTTGGCGTTTAATTTGCCATTTTTGTAAAGGTAGACAGTTTATACCTTTTCAAGTTTCATACAGTCTTCAATAATATTTGGCTGCTCGCAGTTTCATGCTAAGCTTCGTTTCAGGCTCGCAAACATTTTAGATATAAAATGATTGTTGATTAGAGCTGGAAGTAGATATACTTGTTAAACATGTAAAGCTGAACTCAAAGAACTATGGGAACTTGAAGGTATATATGCCCATTGGAGGTGTTGTATTGTTCCGCAAGCGTCGTCACTCTAATCAGTTATAGTTTTCATTCATTCATTCATTCATTTTGAATGTCACACTTATCCATGCTTAAGTGACCCCTTTCAACTCAATTCCCGATCTTCCGGCACCGACTCCTAGTCATCAAGAGCAATCCCCACACAAGTAAAAGATGGGAGATTTCGAACTTGATCTATCCATCTCTTCCTGGGTCTTCCTAGACGAAACCCGGATGGCACTGATAGGCTAGACTCAAGTTGAGGCCTTAAGTGCAGCCTGACTGTCATCCAGCTGTGCCTTATACCTATAGTTAGGTGGCTAAAATCTTTTTTTGCTTGAAAAATCGACGAATATGAAGTCGAAGCTTAGATATGCCTTATATTTCCATATAACAGAAATCCTCGTCTTGAAATATATTTTTCAGGCAATACTGAGTATCTTCTCATATCTCTTGCCAACAACTGAAATGCATTACTAGTGGCAACCTTTTGATTTTGTTCAAAAATTGGGCCCCATCGTTCTGTCTATTAAAGCGAGTTGTATGAGCGTGGTTGATTAGTGGCGTTTAAAATGCCAGGTTCACTTCTTGACAGGGCTTAAAACAGAAATGGCTTTCTCAGACGAGTAAAGGAGTATTTATATGAACTAGAGTTCGCCCAGTGATAGATTTTATTGTGACCTTATACACAACATATTGGAAAAACAATTACACGCAGCGTTGCATCTCTGCACAACCGTCCCAGCAAAAAAAAAATCAAGCGGATATATTGTGTTCAAGGCAGTGAAAGTGGTGGTTGTATTCTAAACCGATAATACAACTGTTTAAACATTCGTCTGTCGCTATAAATTCGTAGTTCGTTGCTCTCTTTGTTACCAAGTTTTTTATTCTCTCAGAGAACATACAAATCATAAATTGGGAAATAAATGTTCAATAGATTTCGCTACCTAAATCAAGCGAGAATGGTTGTTACTTCTCGCCTTGCCCCAATTGGATATCGTTTACCTCTACGAAACCACCAACACCGGAAGTCAAAACCCTGGCATGTCCTAGAGCGATTTCTACATACCTACCTATACATCTTCTGACTCAAACCTCACAAAAACCAGAGGTCATTTCAAAAAACGAAAGAAATTACGTGAAAACGAAAAATTGCCCCATTTAACTGGGTCCGCATTCTGTAAGGCAAAAACGTTAAAACAGTTTTGTGTGCACGAACAATTTGCTTCTATAAACTAGAGCATTCTGCCTTACAGAATGCGGGCCATGCTTTCGTGCTCTTCTCCTTATTCTAACTCATTTTCGTTTTCAGTTTCTGTTTAAGAAGCAGTTCAGTCTAGGACAATTTTCATACTTCAATGAGCTTTCGTTCTTGACAGTTGGCACCACCACTTCAATGTACTCACCGCCAACCCTTTTGTAGTTTTTTTCTGTTCAGGTTCTAAATATTCAATTATAAATATTTATTTGACTTTATTGAACAAATTTACATATCCATATTGATCCGCTGATCATTCGTTTGAGTGATTTGTTGTGGGATGTTTCCACTCAAAGCAGCCGTAAGTGGCATCCTCCGGTGTCTTGAAGACACACAGCTATATTTGCGCAAACTATAACCAGTGCAGGAATGTCCCTTTTGACATCTTGTTGGGTGCGAAATGGGACCTAAAGAATATAAAAAATATATATATAAAAAAATCTCAATGAAAAAGCTGTTGTTAGGTATTTCAATTCAACACGAAGCGAAAATATCTTTCATTTTCTATATTGCATGAAATAAAAAAAAAGCTTTAATGAAATAGTTTCGTTTTCGCAAGAAACGAAAATAAATTCCGTTTTATATTCATATGAAGTTAAAAAAAAACGAAAACGTAAATGACTTAGTTCTCGTATATTTTTGCTTTCGCGCAGACGAAAATTTTGTAAGCGAAAACTATTTACAGTTTTTATTGTACAGAATTCCCTCCTGAACGTGGACATTTGCAAACGACTCCCCGCCAGAGTCGTCCAGCCACAATGATCGTAACTTCAGCACGAGTTGTACCAAAAGTCGCTTCTTTTAAATCAGGAAATAACCTCCTGGATAGCGGCAATGACAAATGACAGAATCATCGGGGCAGTGGTCGGTTTACTGTAGAGAAGACCCAGGGAGAGGTACCTTTAATTCGAGTTTTGCTAAACAAGACGTGAAATATTCACGTGAGAATTAATTTGTCAAAAAAAGAAAAAAAATACGAATGCCTTTGAAAGGACTAGCTTACAGTTACATTGTAGGTCAATAGGATTCTCTTTGCCGAGACCGACTTTATACGTTTTGCTATACCAAAATCACCTTTACACTGAAATGCGTCTTCCAGGATGATTAAGTCCAAGAAGTTATGCTACTAGTTTCATTGAAAGTTGTTATGACTCGCTTTTTTGTCTAAGTTGAGACTCTCGTGGAAGTACACACTATCAGTTTTAATAGGTTTGACATAGGTACACCCAAAGTCGACACGATGCTAGCATACTCGCGTGGAAACCAGAAGCATTGACCACATTTAACAGAGATTTGACCTCGGTGCAGCAATTAAGTGGAAACGAAACACTGCCCTCTGGGCAGGTTCTGTAGTTTACCAACGTCTCCATGAACATTTCTCGGATCAACAGTACCTTCGTCTACCCAATTACACAACATGCCAACTGCCAATACCGATCGCTTTTTCAGAATCACCCTCGATATCAATGAAAACGGTAGCGCGTAATATTTCCCGCATCTAGCGCCCTCTCGGTCCGGCCAACAAGATTTTGCTGAGCGGTTTCTTTGCCGATGCACATATGTTGCATTTGTGTCGGGGTGTGTCAGCAAAGCAACATTCTGTGCACTTGTGACTCCACCATAGTACGTGCACGTTTTCATTCCATAAAAAAAGATTTACGTGATATGTTCCTGGTTGCTTAAAAATGTTGACTTTGTTTATAACATCAAAGCAAGTATTTGTAGATTGTGCTGAAAGCTACAACTAGGGCCAACGTGTAATGCATCCTTGACTTCATTCGGTATCAATCGAGCTTCTCCTTCTTTTAATTTAATCGATTATAGGTCTATATGGGAATCCTCATCCTCAGCGGCGCCATAAAGGGACAAATGGGATCCAACTGTGCTTCTCCTCTCGGCGCAGCGCTTACCAAAAAATAATACAAACACAAGGAGCACATTACGAAAATTAGCATCACACGTCACAAGCACCTTCGAAAAAACGGGAAATTCCCTCACTGTTTTAAAAGCCGATGAAAAGGTGTGGAAAACACTGCATTTGTGTCCTTTTTGTGTACACTACAGGATTCCCACAATAATAGTTATTTTTGTTTGCTTGATTATACCTATGCATAGAGCTGAATTAAACTGGGATCGCGCAGCACTTGAGCCAGGAGTCCGCTCTCCGGATGTTTGTAATTTCCAGGATGTGTTATTGTGTGCATAAAAAATTATATGTATTTATTATAGGATAAACAGGGTTTTCCTTTATGATTGCAAAATACCCGCAATAATCACTAATTATGTAGATGCCCGAGAGTCTCTGGAAATCCGGCTACCTGTAGTTGATTGAGACTGCGAGTTTGATACCCGTGTATCGCATCAAGGAATCCCCCATCTAGCCGAGCAGTGGTATTTACATGCCTGGTATTTTTGGTTTGTGGGTTTTCTGGTTGGGATTGGGATATCCCTTCGATCGCGGCAGGATGTCGTCTACATGTCTGCGTTTTTATTGTGCATACACAATTTCTAATTTTAGGCGGCAGGCGGTTGCAAGAATGTTGCACCAACAAAATTGATTTCCCAACACTCGGTTATTGAATAAGAAAAAATGCTCACCAGCAACATTGTATTTCGTTGCGCGGCAGTAAAAATGTCATAAACGTGACAAGAATGCGTCCAGTCACACTTTCATCTTTGATGACGGCTACGCTCGGTTGCATTTCGCCAAATGTTTGTACAATGTCTGGCGTGGCTGCTTCAAAGCAGGAAATCGTTTTTATGTGCAAATAAAAACAAACGCACGGACGAAGGCAAGAATGTATCTACATAATAATTTTGACAGCCATTAATTAGACTAGTCGGTTGTTTTGGGGCGGGTAAACCGAGTGGGAGGGTCAAACAGATCCGTGTAAATTTGGGAGAACGAACGCTTTCTACCATTCAGTGTGGTGGGACAAAGTTGACTACACAACACAGGCGATTGGGAGCTTTGGGTGCGATTATATGCTAAGCATATCCACAACCATGTGTATTGGTTCATACAATTTCTGTAGGATGGCGCGGTGCGTTTAGCTATGACAAGAGCCGTATCTCGTATGACTATATCGAAGATTTGAGGTGAATGTTTTAGCCATTGACTTATTATATAATATGGACTGCTAGTAGACAACTTCGCGTTGGTTCCAACATAAGCGCTAGCTCTCGTGGTTTGGAGCGGAATAAATTGGAAATTCACATCTGACGTTTCCATTTCGTTGCAGATATAAGTACTTTAAGGAACATAGATGTAAGCAATTTATATGATGAATTAAATTCTCATGCACTTGAATGTGATATTCTTGACAATCATATAAGTATTTATTGATCAGAAATGGGATTGAAATATACTCTAAAGTGTTATTACATCATATTTCTAAAATCAATAATGAAAAACAACATAAAAAACTAATTCGCAATAAATATACGAAAATTGTGCAATTTATGGGACAATGAAAAACGATTTTTTATTCAAATTTTGTTGGTTCCATCTATTATTAATTATTTAAACTAGCACAATTTCGATATGCCATCTATTGTAAACAATGCCGCAACAATTTGAATTTCAACCGTTTCACTTGGCAAATCTACTCACGCCCAATAGGTGGCTCTAGCATTCTATGGAGAAATCCAAGATGGTTGTCATTTTGTTTCACTTATTTTTCGCATAGAACCACGAGCGCTAGTTATGTTGGCGTCATTTTCTGGGCAGAGATTGTATGGAAGTGACATTTCACTAGCAGTCCATATATAATAAGTCAATGGTTTTAGCCTTTCGGTATTTTGAAGCCACATGGCAACGCGAATATTTATATCGCCCATTCTGTCTCCGAATTTCGTTTCTATTTAACTTCCTGAAGTATCTGGTCATTCATTCACTGGTTGGTGATTTACGGCACTCTGCTTTTAGTGCTCGCGCAAGAATGGTCTGAAGCAGAATTGAAATTTATTCATCAATAGGTTTATTTTTTTACATTTTATTTGAAAGATGTAAAGGGTGTATAGAACTTAAAGTTGGCAGCACTATTTTAACTGGCGGCCATTTTGTCAGCTGTCAAGTGATTTATTTTTAGTTTGTTTTGGCATTTCAACATGAATAGACTGACGCCTGAACAACGCTTCCAAATTGTGCAAATTTATTTTGAAAATCATGGTTCTGTTCGAAATACGTATCGCGCACTACGTCCATTTTATGGTCAACATAATGAATCTCACTTTTGGTTGAATGGATACGACAATAAACAAAACTGCCGTTTTTGGAGTGATGATATATAATATATATATTATATCTTTATATATAAAAATCGATTGATGTGCGTTAGTCTGGTAAAAACTCGAGAACGGCTCCACCGACTTGAATGATTTTTTGTTTTGTTTACCTTGAATCAGGGATGGCTTAGGAAAAGTTCGGAAAATTCTCTACAGGTGGCGCTGTAGGCACATTTAGTTTCTCGTCTATTTAGCTTCTATATTAGTCGCATAGTGTTTGAATTGATGTTCTCTGTAATGCGTCAATCGATTTTGTTTCTGGAAAATTCAGATGAAAGGTGACGTCAAACCAAGGTTTTTTATGTAAGTATACGGTCTTTGTATGTGTATTTGTTGATGAGTTATAGGCATTTTAGTGGAAATACCTCGATTTGTGCGTTTATAGTGCTGTCGATCTCCAAAACCACTCAACTTATTTCAATGAAATTTTGTGGCTGGGTATGGTTGACCCGATAGTTCCGTTCTTGCTCTGCTTTGCGGTGGTGAGAGCAAATTGCAAGCATTAAATAATATATGATGTGGCAAATGGCGGTGGCCCATGTGTGCGTAGCCGCATATCGCTTGGTAGAAAGTAGGATAGGTACTTTGTGGCCGTTATTCGTATACTATCATTTTTACAAATTAACCACTCGCTCAAGTAGTCCGGCATACTAAGCACTGAGCCACCGTCTTTACAAGTCGCAAATACTGATATTTAATGTTCTTTAGCACCTATATCGAAAGTGAAGTGAAAATAAACTTCGAGCGGCCGCCATGACATCAACGTACGATTTTTCAAACCAAAGCTCAAAACGATCATGGGCTTCATCGTTAAGCACAATGTTTTTGGACAATCGCGTTTCTGGATGTAATCGGTCGAATGGTAGAAGCGAGGGTTGCCGATTGCCCACATTCTGCTGTGGTTGCTTTGGTTGATTGAGAATATCTGACCTTACCAACTCGATTCAAACAATAGTGCGGACAAAACGATCAAGATTGAACTCAATTTAATTCCAACGCAGTTTCATTCATTCAATAGAGAGGTTCAACTTTCAAAAGGGATGTTAATAATTTAATCAATTTTATGCGGTACGAAGTTCGCCGGGTCAGCTAGTATTTATAATTTAATGATTTTTTTGTTCTCTTCAATTTTGTAATAACTGTTAGTAGCTACATAATTGAAAAATAATATAAATTTTGTCATACATTTTGTTGCAACTTCACATATTTGATGTCATTAACAACGTAATAAAAAACCAATTTAGAACCAATACTTTACTAAAATAATATTTCAGTGTTGTTAGTATAGGAACCTCCGTAACAAGAAAAAGAGAAAATATATTTTGTAACCTTAGAAAAAAATAGTACCGAAATGTATAAATAAAAACTAGCATTTGCTTTGAGTAAAAGGTTGTAGCAAAATAAAAGCCCCTAGCTAAATTAAGTTCGAAAATTCGAACAAATCATTTAATTTGCTGTACATGTACATTTACTTGCCTTGCAGTTCCTGTCAAACCTGACCAGTAAATTTTAATTTTATAATTTGCCTTAAGATCCTAACGACCTTAGTGGAAAATCGAACAAACGTAATCAAATTGAAAAAAAAAATCCAGCAGTACGATTTTGATTTTGGTTTGCTTTTTACCCGACTTGACACAGGGAGGGATATGTGTTTCATGGGTATCGTATGTACGTTCCTACAGGACGCCTTGTAGCCTAAGCGGCTTGACCGATTTTGAAGAGTGAGTTATAAAAATATTCGTATTCTTCCCCGGAGTGTAAAAAAAGTTAATTTAAAAAACCAAAACAAAACAAACAAAAAAAGACTGTAAAAAAAAGTAAAAAAAAAGTACCTATAACTACCTATTTGGCAGTCGGAGGGTACCTACTCAATACTCATACATATATTTGTTAGACTGTGTAGGTATATAGTCTCCGATTGTCAATTAGTTAGGTATAGGTACTTAAATGCGTCTTGTTCATATATTTAAAATTTTTTTTTTTTACAGTCAGTCGGGTTTTTTGGTTTTTCAAATTAACTTTTTTTATTGATGTTTTAATTCTTCTTCGGGTGCCGGGAATTGTATCCGATCATCGACTTGTTGGAAATATTTGTTGACACACTAGCCAATTAGTTAAAGGAGAACTGTGAATTACCGAGAGGTTTTTGAAATTTTATCCTAAAACGTTGGATTTCCTATATAGATACCTGAGGAATGATTGTGTCTAAACATTTTTTTCTAAAAGAAGTATTACCAGTCACACTTCGCGGACGCGAAACAATTGGTGTTTTTTTCTCGAATGTGATATTTTTTTTCTTTCGTTTTCCTGTACAAACAGAATTTAACTTAACTAACTATTTAACAACTTAGATTGTTCTATTTTGAAAATGTTCGTACAAAATATTTATCACAAAACTGAGTCAGCTAAATAGCAGACTTGGATTTTCGTAGCAATTGCTACGCTTTATTCATAGCACCCACAACTTTGCAGTTATTTGTGGTATGTAGGAAACTGTATTTCAGAAAGAAATTTTTTTTAATGTTGCAAAGCAAAGCGTTTTTTTACGGATTTTTTCAAGCGTTTTTTGATGCGTTTGTTAACACTCTTAGTGCGTTTGCGGATGCTAAAAACGTGTCAAAAATAGTCCCAAAAAGGGTCTTTAGAAAACAATTCAGAAACTAATTATTTCTTACATGTAACAGTAACATAATATACCAGACCTATGTACCATGGCTGATATAAAATGTCTACTATAAGGTCTTACTGGGCTGTAAATTTTAGAGCCGCTATAGCCCAAGAGGTTGTAATAACTTTTTTTAAACACAATAATTATAGTGCAAACTTTGTTATTATATTAGGGAATGACTCCGTTCATCCTTGATTTGAACATTAAAATTATCCTTGACTATGATTCTGATAAATTGCAACATACAGTGTGGTATAGGTATTTATTTCTTCCAAACCTTAAATCGGCTTTGAAACAGCTGACAGTTTTTTTTTCTCCAACCATTTGGGCTTTTATCGCTAAAATCCTTTCTTGGTGACCTCCTTTGTAGTCCTATTTCGTTTAAGGCCTACATTCAAAAAATTATTTGTCGATTTGACAAACGCAACGGTTTTTCCCACTCCTACACGAAGGAATATTAGTCAAAAGCTTTAAAGATTAGAAACTTATTTAATGATAATATTTTCTACAGTTTACTCAAATGCTTTCAAGGACCTTGAGTTGAGCATGAAGAAGAGGTCACAAATCCCACCTTTAACCAGTAGAAACAGAAACGCATTGTCCGCAAATCCGGTATGGGCATACATTTCCTGTAAACTTAATTGTTTGCAGCTTACTCTCTCTCCAGCTACCGGATAGAGCAGCATCTAATCATTCCCCATTACACATCCCTGCTAATATGGTGCGGCAATGCCTTGGCAATGCTGAATAGCTGTCATTCCACTATTTCTATATATTCTTTCAGTTCCCAAGACCTTCAATATCAATTAGCGCGGCGCCGCGCAAACCAGGACCGAAGTCTACAATGCATGGAGCGTCAGAAACACGCCTCAGACCAATAAGACACGGTACTACGGTGTTCCACACATCACGCACATTATCATTTTGGTGAATTAATTAATTCCATACGACTTTGTATCACGTTAGATATATCGCTGCATGGAAGTTTTGTTAAACACTTGTTTCGGACCTCGCAGCACACAGCTCGCCCCTTGTGCCGCCGCGCACATATTTAGTTGTCTTGGACGTTTTATGTTCAACTTCAGCAAGTTAAAGCGGCTACAGTTATTTATCGCCGACAAGCACTCGTACTAATAACTCTAATGTTATTAGTGCAGGAGCCCACAGTAGTGGGGTGAAAAAAGTAACTAAAACGAGATTATTTTAAATTAGTCAACGGCACCCAGCATCACCGCTGCAAACTATACATCGCGACCAACAACACAGTGACTTTACTCGGTAGCCTGTGTGTCACTGATTTATATCTCATGTTCCTCCTGCATGAGAGAGTGTATATATATATAGGTAGGAAAGGATCCTGAAGCGGTTTTGAAGATCTCGGATCGAGATCTGGTTTTGGGCTTATGTCGTTTTTGTTCGAGATGCTATACCACCCCTCGCTCGCCGAGAGTGCTACCGCACCGCGAACTATCATACACCCAGCTGAGGGTTGATATTAGCATTCGACTGATGAATGGGCCAGCAGTGTGCGCAATGTAATCCGTGGTGAGAAATGCCAGCGATCAATAAACCTCTCACCAAGATTTGCACAGCACGCCGCAGCACTGACCGGCGCGTCGTCATTGAGCACTTCATTCCGTCGTGGTCCTGGTGCTCTGTGCGGACACTTACATTGGTTGGATAATGTCCGTCAATTTGTATCCTTCATAATTACAGGAGTGTGTAGTGTGGTAGTAGTACAAGAACGATGCAGGATTCACAACATTCTTCATTTGTGAACTGAGTTGATGGGGACGGACCTAGGTGAAGGCTGGCGGCATTCTAGTGTGTTCCAGAGAGATTTGTCATGTGTGTCTTCGGAAAGTTGCAATTCGTGTAAAAGGGTGGTCTCCAATCTGTGTTAGTCAAGCTAAAGGACCCTCCGAATCTGTAAAATTCCCGATGAGTGTGGCTTGGACATTGGACTGTACAAATTTAATTTCACACTGCAACACCGCTTACAGGGTGGCGCAAAAGAACCCAAGTCTGTAACTTGTTTATTTGAATTTTTGTTGGTGCTTAAAAACGTGGGAAATGTAAAATTGTCGAATTTTGTTTAGAAAAACAAGGGACAATTATTCTGACGCAACACACTTATCGTGGTTTTTTCAATGCGGGAACTGAACCATCGAAAGCAAACATAAACCGTATGATTGTTCATTTTCGGCAACAATGCACTGCCTAATATTTTTTTAATATTTTAATAAAGTTGATAGCCGTACACAAATGCGGTTTCAACAAGATGGAGCCACTATCCAATACATACAACAAGGCAAACAATGGCGCTCTTATGAGGCGTTTTCGGTGATCGCATTATTTCAAAAAGGAGTCCTTTCGATCGGTTCGCTTCCGATTAGTTCCTTTGGGGCTATTTAATAGAGCGTCTAAACGGGAATAAACCAGGGGCCATACTCCAACTAAAGTATGATATTCAAGAAGATATTCGAGCTGAAATTCTTGCGTGTAAAGTCTTGGGAAAAGTATTTGAAAGAGCGTAACTTTTGCGAAGTTGAAAATGGACACATGACGTTATTTTCCACATTAGAATTAGAGAAACTCCCCATGGATGAAGTGCGTTTAAAAAGTTTAAAAAATATAAAAATAAATAATAAAACCCTTCGTTTCCAGTTGTGTCACCCTGTTCATAGTGGAAATATCATTTGTGTATATTTTTCCGAAAAAAAATTACCCAAAACAAGGGCGACTGTTTCGACCGATCTTCTGCGGATAAGTGAAGACTTATAAGCCACCGACAAATTTAAATTATAGACCCCCAATTTCATTTCCATATTACGACATAAACGAAAAAGCTACACTTCTGTCGAAAGACATCGGAAATAGGAGAGGTTTGTTGTCTGCGAATATGGATATCATCGTATCAATAGCGTGCAGTACATATATATAACAAATATGGGGTCCACTTTCCTGTGGAACGCCTGCTTGTATTTTCTTAAGTTCAGAATACCTACGCTGAACCAAATCGAACTCTAAAGATCTCATAGTATTGTCTAGGAAGATCCTTATAAAGTTTATTTTCAAAGCCCTTTCGTCAAACTTTTTCAAACGGCTGCCTAAGCCTAGGAAAAAACTTGGACTTTGTTTCGAACATATCTACATTGTCCCAGATGTAAAACAAAGCAAAGCCTAACTGACAGACAGAGACAGCACATAGTTCCGATTTTTATTTAGGATGGAATCCCCAGTTACTACTGCAAAATGCGAATGCGAAAAACACGAACCTAAAACTTTGTTCAACTTATTTTGTGTCACAAATTCAAATCCAAACATTGTACTAGAACCTGTATTTATTCTAGTGTTTTTTCTGTAACATTGGTCTATTGTCGAGTGTTTATTTCTAAACCGAACTTATTGGTAGGAATAAGCCTTCTTTGTCCTATCTCAAACAAATTTGACAATGCCGGTAAAAGTGAGTTTGCCCTCAATTAGGTTACGTCTGAAAAGGGGTTTCCTTGCTTATTTCTAAATCTAACTATAACTTCAGCTGTGATTAAATAAATCATTAAAGCTTGAGTTTTAAAATGCTGAAGGGTAGTTCTTTCAGGATTTGGGCAGATCATATCCTCGTATTTTTTTTATATAGTTTTTGAGTACACGAGCTGATCTCTTTTAGCGAAACATCTTCTGTCAGAGAATTCACGGCGTTCGCTTGCCACTCTAGGTGGAAAAGGCTTAAAAGCAGGTGCTCCTACAAAAGTTTGACTATTTCTTTTGGGTCGCCGATCTGTTATACCCAACCATTTTTTTTTACGGTGGATCTGGCGCTTATCAGTATTCACTACGGGTATACGCTCGAGGTACCTGTCTTTAAGTGTTGTAAAGTTTGATAACACTGTTGTAAAGCCCTCCAAAGGTAGGTAAGTAGTACTCTATGCGCAGTACTAATAACAAATTTTAGTTTGGACTTTAAATTTACGGTAGCTCACATTTGCAATATTTCTATGGAAAATACAGCCATTTTGAATTACTTAAATTTGCAGTCGAAGCTAAAAATGTTTATTGGTAAGGCTGTACCTATGAATTTGTCAGCAGTTAACAACGACATTTAGTTAGAGGTATATTTTAAATTCTCCAATAATTTTTTAAAGTTTGTTCTTAAGTCTATTCAGTTTGGTTTTTTTACCTTGCCCCGATGATAAGTGTATATTAGCCGTTTTTTTTAATACATACCTCAGCAAAGTAAAGTTAAGTAGGAGAACGCGTAAAAACTGTTCCAGTCACATTTGTGCTTGAGTGGTATAAAATATTATGTGTGCCGGCTTAGTTTAGTTTGCAGCCTACCAGCAATTTTCCCCCCACGTCACGAAAAAGGTGCCAAAATGAGCTGCTGCTATCAAATCACTTCTACTTGGGATAAGTACACAATGTGACAAGTAGGATGGAATTGCGTGCTGAAAATCCTACTCATTTTGTTTTGTTGTGATAGAAGCTTAAAAAAAACATGTCTTTTGTGATCTAAAACGAATTTTCGATGCTAGTTCTCCTTTTTTCTTTGCGTTCCTTGCCGGTGGCATTTGTTTCTTAAATTTTTCGCTGTAAAACAGTTCATACTTTTACAGTTCATACATACTTACAGTTCAGACCAACAATTTTTTAGGTCAATTTCGCAATTGTGAGTTGGTAAAATCTAGCCGGGACACTAATTATGATTCAGTACCGCGCAATGAATGTAACCATTGAGGAAATAAAAGTGCGTCGAGGTCAGATATGCTAATGGCATCTGATGCGATGATCCCAGTCAAGAATATAACCTTAGAAGCGCAAATTTTTTAATGCTTTAACCTCAATTTTTGCTTGGCTCAAGTAGGTCTTTCTGTAAATATATTCGCAAAACTATTGAGGCTCAATGGTCACTACGCTGGACTGTTGAATGACCGCTTTAAGTCACAAATGACATCTTCAGGGGCCGAATCGACACTTCCGTAAATAAGTTGATTTTACATGTGAAACAAAAACAAATTCCGTCACGTAATGCTCGTTCACGGACGGCGCGGTTCGACCCCAGATTTTTTCAACTGCACCACATTAAAACACTCTAGGATATACAACTGTTTTAAAAAAGCTTCCCAATTCCCGTTCGGAGTCGGTATAAATTTGTAGGTCCATTCGTCCGAAAAATAAAAACTCACATATTTATGAAAAGCTAGACCTAGGGTTCTCTGTCGATCTTTTTCCCCCTATATTTGTTTTTGTTTTGTCTAGCAAAGAATAATGGGCCTTACTAATAATTATTTTTAACCTTCACACTAAATATTTTATATTCCGCACAATGAATTTCAAATACCTAACTCTTGTGCAGTATTTCGCTGTTATCTTTTTACGACATTTTTTGATTATTTCATCTAGTACAAACTGCATTTTGTGACCATTTGCAGGTTGTGTTTCCAATCAGGTATTTGTCATGGAAATGGTCCCATTTAATTTTATTAAAAAATCAGGACGGAACTATCCTCAAAACTTCACCATTTTACAAAATTTATATTTATTTGAAAACAGTTGACTTACAGAGTTTTGGAAAAAAAAAAAAAAAGGAAAAATAACCTTATTTTTTGGGATTCTTTGCATGATATTTATTTTACTTTTTTATTTAAAAAGGACTTATTGTAGAAATTGAGGAATGTCGACAGAGCTAAACGATTATCATACGGGTGTATGTTCGAGTGCAAAATCGTGACTGCACCTTTATCGACAGGTGGCCGCTGCAGAACTCTGAAAAGTCGCAAGAAAAAGTGTCATTTCTGAAGCTATTCTGCAAATTTAGAATTTTGGAACGATATTTAACAAATATATTGTTTATTCAGCAACGTAAAATGGGAATGAATAATAAAATATAAATATTTGATACATATTTTTCAAATAGTCAGATATTTTATAAATTTTGAAGTATTTTTGGAACAAAGTATTAATACAAATAACACACTTTTCTATCGCTCCATTGTGTTGCCACGCTGTCGAGACCTTTTGCCTTTATAATAATTATTTCTAAATACTTTGTCGATCGAAACAGATATATAAAATGTCGCCATTGGCTGCTCGTAAAATTAAAATTGTTTTCCAGATAAAATATTTTAAATGTTAGCCGAACCTATTAAAAGCTTAATTTATTATTCTGGCAATAAAAGTTTTAATAATAATTAATAATAATATTTTAAATATTTAAATTGGTTTTACACGGTAACACAGTCTTTTTTTTTTAGCAAAATTGCAGGATTTGCTTTTAACCATCAAGGAGTATCCTATAAAATGTAGAATACTTGTGACAATTAGTCATTGTTAATGGAGTTGGGTGACATTTTCTTTTTTGACAACAGTTGGTTTCTGTATTTGCTACTCGTTGAAATATTTTTCTTGTAGAGATGTGCGAACTTGTATCGAGTTGGTAAATTAAATCTTACAGACTGAGTGCGACGATTGAGCAGTGGTCCCAGATTGAGGGGAACATTTTGACGCTTTTCCAATGAAAAAGGGGAAAACATAAAAAAAGGGGAATAAATCAAAAATCTCTTTGGAACTTAAATTGCTTTAAAGTAAAATTTAAACGCATTTCCATTTCAAATAAATTTCAAAGTTTACTATATTTTGACACTAAATACGAAAGAAAACAGCCCATCGTTTTGTGTATCTGAAATCTGAAAGGAAAATCATTTCAAATTCAAATTTCATATAAAAATAAAGGCAAATTTCACTTAGGGGAAAAAAAGAGGAACTTTTTTCGAATTAAGGGGAAAATGATTGCCTTTGCTGATAAAAAAAAGGGGAAAACAGTCTTTACAGTTTGGGACCTCTGCGATTGAGTTGCGTTTTGCAATAGGCACTCTGTAAGAATGTGGTAAATGTACCACTTTGTTTGCAGTATATATAGTTAAGAAATCTGTCACATGAACGTCGTCTGTCAGAGCGTGGAACGCCCTCAGTGTGAAAATTGCTTCTGCTAAAAAATTCTGCCGACGCGACTATAATTTTTTTTAACATTTCACCTCAGCTTTTCGGTTGTCTTTAGCTTCAGTAATACTTCCGCCAACTACCTAAAGTATGTGAAGAAAATCCTGGGCACTCATTCCGTAACTTTTCAGACGATTATCGTCGAAACGATAGACCTCCAAAACTAGCAACTAAGTGATAAAATTACAACTTTGAGAACTTAATACAGTTCATTTTCCAAAAATATAATAAGAGCTGGTGTTTTTCAAAAAAAATCGAGCAGAATATGACTTATTTTGGTGATCAAAGTTTCAAAAACGATTCGCTTAGCTTAGACGATCGTTGATATACGGAACCTGTCCCCTGAATGCCAACCCGGCTGTCACACCCAACACCAATTGTTACCAATTGTTAGCAACAATCACAGCCTGTGACATCGTCGTTCGCTAGGAATGCGGTTGTTTCCACAGTCAAATTGATTGGAATTTAAATGCTAAAAATTGCTGGCCGACTATCTGAATCTAGTCAGTTTATTAGCTTTGTGACCAGTGTACATTGTAGCCTCTCACGATCTCATATCGACGTCCACTATACTCGTACTCGCAGTCGCACTCGAATGGCGGTATAGTTATCGAATACCCTCATTAAAGTCCAATCTCGTCGTGAAAAGCACATTTTCCACGTCGTCTGTCCCGATTTGAAGATCGAAAAGCATAAACACAAATATGCCAGACGCATGTCCGTCTCTTGATAAATAATCCAAGCTCGCTACCGTGTTCGCCAGGTAATGTTTGCATTTATCTTTCACCTTCTCCGCGATGGACGACAGTCGTCGTGGTCGTCGCGTATAGCATACAGCGTACAGCGTATATAGTAGCGTCACAGCGCCAATCGATTGCATTAACCAAATTACAGATGGATTGAAATTTGTCATTTGTTATTATTATTGTGTCGATGACATGTTCGTCGTTTGCATTGATTATGGTACTGGCGTCCCCTAGAGTGGGCTACAGGTTTCGATGTGCTTCTGGAGAGCCTACTGTATGTACCCGCAGCTCTTCGATGCACGCATTCTCACCTGGAGGGGGACTGATGCTGGGTTGCTGCTGCTGTGGACCGATTTGATGCGAAAAATTGGACACTTGCGGTATATGTACTATGGGATGGTGAAAACGCGCCGCACCTAGTTTGGGGAACATTGAGGCTGTGTTCCACGTTGTGACTGTGGGTCCGGATCGTGGCCGGATTTCTGTGGGCTTCAATGACTGTACAAATGGTAGCATAATTTTTCTTGTCTTTATTTAGATGGCTACTTAGTTTATGGGGTCCCATTCGGCACAGAATGGGGAATACTGTGCGCGCGATCTCGTACGGAGTCCGGTAATCAGTGCATGATGTTCTATTTGAGGTGCATTGAGATGTATTTGATGTGTTTTGAGTGCCTGGAGGATCCGGAATACGATGTGGGTTGCATGTGTAAGGTTTTATGGCGGACATTTGATTGAGGGGGATTATTTGTTTCTATAATCATAGGATGAGGGTAGGCTATAATTGCTTTCTAGCGTGGCTTTCACTTTGAAAAACGTCTGACTGTGTACATGATTTTCAAATTGAGTATACAGAGTTTAAACAGATAATCGCAATAAAATTGGCTAACTGACACGTGGGTATAGACGAGGTCCAACAGAAAACGCGCATAACTTCGGGGTTTTACTAACCTTTAGCTTGACATTGCCTAGTAATGTAATGCCGAAGTTTCTGAAAATTGAGTAGGTTATGGTTCTGTTACACTTGTAGATCTGTCAGGGGGAAAAGAAGTCTTAATATTTATGCCTTGAAAACATGCCAAATAAAAATAGACATCATCTCCTTGCTTGAGCTGGGTAGCCATGCATTTGGAAGTCCTCAAGTGTGTAGATTGGCATCATTCTGCGTTGGGGAATTGAATTCAGACCGGCGAGGGTTACACAAGAACTTTTTTATGTAGTAAAACAGTTGACATTTTTGTAGGATATATTTTACGGGATACTAATAGAGCAACCTCCAGAAAAACGCGTTAAAATTTTGTCAACTGGCCCACCTTAACCGATCGGCAAACAGCCTTGAGTATTTCTATTTTGAACGAGCTTCTCGATTTAGGCGTTCCGATACACAATACTTGGCCTGTACTGTTTGATAGTTTTTTCAGTACAGCAAATTAAATTCTTACGACTTCTCTGTGATTAACTCCGTCCTCCGTGCATCCCTAGCGGGAAGGAACACAGTTCTTAACGAAAGGGGATCGTAAAGTTAATTTAACTCTTTTCTATACGTAAATGCTTCTGACACTGCTACAGCGAAATAGAATTTAGAGACGGAATGGCGTTGAAGTCTCAGGCTGACATCAAGGTGTCGAGGCATACACCAAAGTCCACCACATCACTAATGCTTGCGCACCTTCAGGATGATTGATCGGCCTTTCGTTTTTACTTTTCTTTGCTGAGAAAAATGCTCTATTAAAACGAAGCCCTCTTCTTCACTAGACGGAGAACTACGACCGTCCTGACTCAACCAGTGGTAAAAGGCAGCACTATTCAGATATCCATTGAAGAGAAATACCAGTGAGTAAATCATAGTTAAGAACTTTCTGTTTTTAAGTCAAAGTCATCCAAGCCGCTTGTGTTTTCTTTCAATGGGAGGTTCCTTTTCGGAGGACATGGGGCTCATCAGCGAGAAAGGTCCTTTGCATCTATACGGCTTGGATAAAATCATTTCTAACTTATACGCTGCTTGTTTGGTTTGATAGGGCTTTCGCTCTAGTTTGTGACTTCTTTCTACGTTCTAAGTCCCAAAAGAATGACCCATCTTGGCTCTGCTGTAGATACACTTGAATCACCTCTTTTTGAAAATTGTATCATGCGCTGTACTATCAAAGAAATCTACCGTCTAAAACGAGGTGTCTTTCTGTATCGTCCGCACTGGAGTCTCGATGATCTTCCGCGGTGCTTATTCTACTACATTGGTACCATAGTATAATTGTCGATGCTATGGCACCTGAAACTATGTGCAAATTAAGAGTTACATTTCCTCTGCAATAAGGACTAGCTTAAGTCATAGTCTAAGTCTGGATTTGGGTGTAGTTGAAATCTGGCGGTGGCTCTAAAACAAGTCAAGTGTTTTCGTGGAAATTGACAGCACTAGGCTCCACTTCTCGTTAGGCAAGCAAAGCATGCCTCTGTCTTTCAAACAGAGATCTATGCTATCCTCTTCCTTCCTCTAACTGAAGGTAACAGAGAAGATAGAAAGTAAGAAAACAACTTCTAAACCTAACTTGGATTGGGATTCGGATTTGTGTAGTCACAAGGTTCCTCGCTGGACATTTCAAGTCGAAAACACCTCATGACTATGGGAATATCCCAAGATAACGCGCTTGCAGACCATGCAATGATGACGGAGAATCAGCAGAACACATCCTTTGTCACTGTAATTGTCTAATCAGAATACGGCAACTCCTTCTAGGTCGACTCTGCCTTGAGGCTGAGGACATAATATCTGACAGCCCACTAAAAGATCTACTAGGACTCATCACGAAGTCCGGTATCATGAGCGAGCTCTAATTAGAGGAAATTACAATAGGCCCAGTTGTGGCTGCAGTCGCAGTGATATAGGAACTTGGTTCCACCTCCCGCAAACAATCTAAATCTTAATGCTATCCTAATTGCTGCCGGCTATCGTTGAAGGCAGTAATCCCTTCAAAAACAGCTCTTTGAGTTGGATCGCAAAGCCGAACTTTTACCTTTACTCTTTTTTTGCATACAAGCACCTTCCCTTTGGCATGCCCAGTTTTTTTATTACATGATATACAACAATTATATTTCCGATCACGTATAACCCCAAAAAGGAATTGTTCAACATAGAGATTTACTTGTAGAAAAACAGTGCGACGTTGATGAGCTGTGATTTCTAGGAAAGGCTGAAAAAAGACTAATACTCGTAGTTAAATATTCCAAGACTCCACCCAAGCACAGGGATTGAATATGTCGCAATTTGATACTCTCCAAAATTCGGGACAGGACATTCAACTTCAGTTATAACACTACCAATCGTTTTTAAATAAGACGCAGCTCCTCTCATACCTAGCGAGTAGGAGTTCAGGCTCATGCTAAAACCAAGACATTCCAGTAAATTTTTGAATATTTCTACTCTATTTTGGCATTTTGTCACTTAATATACCAAAAAGTTATTTAAACAAATTAATTATGAATGCATTTATTAAATTTGTGCTTTTGTTTATGTCTTTTCAGGTAATCCATCTCTTCGACTCTCTATAAACTCCTTCCTTAAGTAATTGCCGCCGTGCATTCATGGCAGTTTGTTGGTTGATGTAATCATTAGAGTCCTTTCTGAGACGAGGCAAGATGCATCTAATAGCAATGAAGTCAATAACTGCTGCTATATTGATAAATTTTAAGGAACGTCACTATAAGCTGCTCGAAAAGGTACCATCAACAAATAGATTCGGAGTGCAAAGCAATCATCACATATACGAGCGAGTATCTGACCAGAGATATCTTCTATGAATTATTATGTAGAATCAAATGTTTATTCTGTAAACGCATTAACATAAACAGCAGCTGCGGTTTATATAAATATTACAAAAAAAAAACGTTTGCAGGCGCTCTTATGTAATACAACTAATTATTTCCGCTAATTTGTATAACCAATTCGGCTGGTTTTAATCTAAAATTTTCTTTTATTATAAATGTATGAATATACAATTTAATTTTAAATAAATAAAGATACCTAAAAGATGTTAATTGAGTTTGTATTCGTACGGAATGAACCCATGTAAGTAAAACAAGGACTATAGGGGAGAATTTTTAAAGAATTTCCAGAAACAATTTTATTCCAACTTCCCCCTAAACAATTAATGAATACTTGTGGCGCATTTTGAAGAGCATCCTCCTATCAGCATTCAAACCAAATTTTATAAATGTCCTCTAACCCGTTTTTATGATATCGAATTTAAAAAGTGATATTTCATTTCCTTCCAAAAATATTAAGCATCAACTCCAAATGCGTCTTCAAGTCCTTATAACTTCCAAATGGATGAACCGATATTATGCAAATATGACACATTTTTAACTTGAAGATTTTCCTGCAAAATTGCTTATAAAGTACCTTAAAATATAACAGACGGGACCATTACAGCAGTTGTTTTAAAAAATAGTTGTAAAAGGTCCTTTTAGCCCGATCCTGCTGATAAGTCCTTTACTCCTCTAATAGTTCAACTTAAGGTTAACATACGCTCAAAATTTCATAAAGATCCATAAAGCCGTTTACGAGCTATGACGATTGAAACTGGCAATTATGACAATTGCCCCTAAATCGGTATAAAAGCATTGCCCACTCAAAAGGGGCAACGAAAAACGACGAATTTTCCAAATTTTTTTTCACTATTTTAACCTTAAGGTAGAATAACTGGAAAACGAATCGATGGATCATTTTGAAAATTGAAATATTAGTCGAACAGGACTTTTTCTTTAAAACATAAGAAACATGATATGTCCTTTGTGCCAGGACATTTTTTCAAAACTGGTTATACACCAGACTTTGGAGCCCCCTAGTAATAAAGTTTTGATTTTTCGCATATACCATCCCCTAGAATATCCTATAGGTAAAAAGGAGTCAACATTTTATGGAATTCCTTTGAGCCGTTTAGGAGTTATAAGGACAAGAAGTACCACATGGTCCTTTGACTTTAGAAAGTCAGTCGGGGGGCAGAGTGAGGCTGGATTATTTTGATGTTCTATTGCAAGGCCCTCTATTAAGACAAATCATTAGTATTGGTTGTCCCTTTGTTTAGCATATTCTGTGGTGATTGAGAAGGATCTGTGCTAAGTTGGAATCGAGTTCTCACCAGCTTTTACCAGTTATTAGGATTTTCGTTGAGATTGGCTCAGGGGAATGAGCAGTTCTTGCAATCGCTTACTTAAATCCTCGAACAGGAGTTCGGAAAAATGCATGACAATGAAGTTTGCTACTGTCTACTATTCTTCGCTGTGATGTCTATTAAATCAAATGTATTTCATTTCTTTCGAGCGTGTTAAGTGGATATAGGGTCGTTAAATTTTTTATTAAAACTCCTTTGCAAGGACGAACATTTAGCTAAACACATTGCGTAGTTTACCCAGAGCATCCTACAATTCTGATCCACACAAAGATTGGAGGAATTCCATATCAACTTCAACTCGAACAGCGTTGACATCCATTTGCCGGGTGGCCCGATTTAAAGACGTCCTCTCAAATGTCACTTCACAGTCTGCCCATCGCTCTAAAATTGCTCCAAATTAAAAAAAAAAAATCAAACACAATACCATTTCAAATCGAATTTTTATTCAAAAGCAGACAATATAATAAATACGTGTATATTCTTCAACAAGTCATTTCATTTATATATCTATTTCTTTTTTCAACTATATAGTTTTCTGTTTGTCTATAAAACACTATTTTATTTAGCACCATTTAATTAGATTGAATGAATCCATATGCATACAGTTTTCGAATGTCAAATACTAAATTAAATTTGTTGAAAATGGAATGCAATTTTTGTTTTTTTCTAATAAAGTGTGAAATAGTACCCATGCGTGTGAACTCATTTGCAAACAAATGAAAAATTGTTGTTTGTTGGTTTTTGTTTTGTTTCTTCAACTAAAACAGAAAAAAAATCTATTTACAATAAACAAAAATTTCGCTACATTATATCTAAAGAAAATAAAAACAGTATTGCAAAGTAAAATTAAAATAGAATACGTTAAAAAATAAAATAAAAATAAAAACCTCTTAAGCATTTAAACTAAAATAATAAATAGTAAATAAAAACTGGGATTTGTTGCTGTTTCTTTGTTTACACTATAACTACATGCTTAATCTGATAGACTGATAAAATTATTTACTGGTTTTCAGATTTCATTGTAATGCCATAGTTGATGTTTTAAATTAAACAATTCTATTGTATATTCTGTGTAAATGGTAATAATTGTAAAGATAATAAATAAAAAAAAAAAGTAAACAAGAAAATGTACAAAACGTTTTACTGGCCTCCTAGATGAGATTTTCGTTCAAAATTAAATTAATAATGTTATTCTTAAAGTAAGAAAACTATAATATGCGATTAAATAAGCTTAGACCTAACCTATCCTGTAATAACTGGTTTTTTGTTGTTAACTGGCTATAGTATACTGGCAATTAAGTTCCGTTTTCGTATAAAAAATATATACCTACATAATATCATTGCCACGCCCCCCTCCTTGTCGTACCTCCCTCTTCGGCTGGCTCTCTACTGGCTATAGATACACAAAAATAAAAAATTGCATACATACGTGTACTAATGAATCTCTTGCTTTCTTCAACATTTCGCTAACTAAAATAAATAAAATACAGAATCGAAGATCAGTGAGTTAAATGGAGAAACGGAAATTTCGTGAGACGAGTGATGGTGAATGTGTCATTGCGTGGGCTTGTAGGTGTCAGTGTCGTCGCATGTGCAGTGATAGATGATCGGAACGGCTGAACGATCGCGTGCATAGTTTGCATCGGAACGGCTTCACACCGGTGTGCTTGCGGTAGTGCCTGGTGAGCTCGTCGGACCGTGCAAAGCGCCATATGCAGCCCTCCCATGTGCATACATAGGGCTTCTCACCTACCAAATAAGAAGAAAAAGAATATATGGCTTGCAGTTTGAAGATAAACTTCCAACTCACCCGTGTGCGTCCTCTTATGAGCCTTGAGATGGGAACTTTTCGTGTAGACCTTATCACAACCCTCCGTGTCGCATTTGTGCACTTTGCGGTTTTTCGAGAGATCACTTCCATTGGCACTCGCATCGTCGGCCCGGCTGAAGGCACCACTGCCCAGCAATCCACCGCCGCCACCCACAATACTGCTGAAGGCACTCTTCCGATTGCAGCCGCCACTGCCCGTTGACGAGGTGAACGAGTTGTAGGAAGGACTCAGCGCTTGCGATGCCGCCGCCATCACCTTCCACGGCGAGCAAGATGACGACGCCGGTGAGGGTGCAATCGAGCTTAATCTACTAATGGCAGGATTTGATGAAGTTGGACTACTGTTGCTGTAGCTTCGCGACGATACCGGTGTTATCGATAGCGCCGACGGTATCGTCGCTGATCGTGGTGAGATCGGTGGTGGTCGCTCCGCGTACTTATACGGATTCTTAAAGAGACTCAGTAGGCTGAATTTTCGATCGTAGTCATGAAAGATGGATCTAGAGGCAGCTGCGGCTGCTGCCGCTGCCGCTGTCGAGGTGGTTAGCGATGATCCTGTCATGTTGCTATTGTAGCCGTAGTGATTGTTGTTCGCATAGCTAAGGCTGTTGTTGTTCGTCTCCTCCTTGAAACGGCGATACGTGAAGAGGAATGGCGAGGCTGCCAGCAGCGGAGGTATGGGCCGCTTCGATGAGGCCGACGCTGATGAGGCGGAAGAGAACGCAGACGATGCGGATGTGGGCGAGTAGCTGTGTAACGCTGACGTTGACGATGTGAATGAAGATGACGATGCTGATGATTTGTGATGGACATGGTGATACGATCCTGAAATGGAAAGGGAAAGTCAATCAAATATATGTAGTTTTTAAAAAGTCTACCAATTGACATGTAAACTTTGAATATATTATGGGTCACAACAGGCAATTTTAAATTGAGAACACAGAGTTCAAGGCAAGGGGTGTTTTCTTTATGAAGGTTAATTTGTTCGAATTGGCAACACTTTTCCCAGAAAGAACCAAGTTGGCAGATATGTTAGCTGAATTGTGCGAGGATTTGTACTCATTTTGGTTTGCCATTTCACCAGTAGTGTCGGAAACTATTTGTAAAACAATATTAAAGCAAGTTTTGAAAATCAAAAATTCAAGGTTTGTTAAAACCATGAGAACGGCCGAGGATATCTTCATCGTCGATGATTCAAATCCGTAGAGCAGGACTAGGAATATCGAGAATACCAATTCGGTCGTAGTGACAAGAGCTCCACAATATCTTAGGAGTATTAAAAAAAAATGAGTCTATATCTACAGGCGCAAGCCAACATTTTAATAAAAGTATTTACTTGAGGGCTTTTAAAACATTAAGTAAAACAAAGTTTCGAGCCTTTAAAACCGGAAAGTTCTCGGGCTAAATTAAGAACGATAAGGGGCTATATTTTTATCAAAATTGTTTTTTTAATTTTGATTTGTGAGATTAAAATCGATCACATGATCGTACTTCTTAAAAACCTTCACCAGATTATAGATTAAGTTTTTGCGTCCATTGTCTTTTTTTATACACAATTTGGATACCTTCTTGTCCCTTGTCTTGTATTGATGTTTAAACATTTAAGGACATAGGTTCAGTTGACATTACCAGAACACAATAAAAAATAAGATATATAGCTTGGTTTTTCTAAGGTCTGCAGATTCAGAAACTTAAATCGACTTAAGTAGAGGGGGCATACGACTTTCAGGGTCCCAATGGTCATAATAAAGGGTGATTTTTTAAGAGGTTTAGAACTTTTTTTAAAAAAAAAACACAAAAAATTCGAAAAAATGAATGAAATATTTATTTGAATCGATAGTTTGAACCTTGCAATTTAATGTTTAAAGATAATTTCATGCAAATGTTGACCGCGGCTGCGTCTCAGGTAGCCCATCCGCTGAGTCCAATTTTGGCATACTCTTTCACACATATCGGCCGGTATCTCACGAATGAATGCATGGATGTTGGCTTCCAGTGCGTCAATCGAAGCGGGCTTGTCCCTATACACATTAGCCTTGGCATACCCCCACAAAAAATAATCTAATGGTGTCAAATCGCACGATCTAGGTGGCCAATTGACCGGCCCGAAACGTGAAATTAACTGTTCACCAAACTCGCCTCGCAATTGCGCCATTGTTTCGCGTGCTGTGTGGCATGTGGCACCGTCTTGTTGAAACCACATATCATGCAAGTCAAGAACTTCGATTTCGGGCAAAAAAAAGTTTGTTATCATCGCTCGGTAGCGTTCACCATTGACAGTAACGCTGCGATTCGCATCATCTTTGAAGAAATATGGCCCAATAATGCCGCCGGCCCATAAACCGCACCAAACAGTGGCTTTTTCGGGATGCATTGGTAGCTGTTGCAATGCTTCTGGCTGATCTTCACTCCAAATGCGGCAATTTTGCTTATTTACGTACCCATTCAACCAAAAATGAGCCTCATCGCTGAACACAATTTTTCGATAAAAAAGCGGATCCTCGGCCAGCTTTCCAAGAGCCCATTCACCAAAAATTCGGCGTTGTGGTAGGTCGGCTGGCTTTAGTTCTTGCACCAGCTGTATCTTAAAAGGCTTTACGCCCAAATCCTTCCGCAAAATTTTCCACGTAGTGCTGTAACAAAGGCCTAACTGCTGGGAACGGCGCCGAATCGACATTTCGCGGTCTTCTGTCACACTAGCTGATACGGCCGCAATATTTTCTTCACTACGCACAGTACGTAAACGTGTTGGTGGTTTAATGTCCAACAAAGTAAATTTGGTGCGAAATTTGGTCACAATCTTCCGAATAGACTGCTCAGAAGGTCGAGAATGCCGATCATAAAATGGAAGCAGCGCGCGATGAACATTTCGAACCGAGCACGAATTTTGATAGTAAAATTCAATAATTTGCAAGCGTTGTTCATTTGTAAGACGATCCATGGTTAAATTGCAAACCAAACTGAAGCTGTTTGACAGTGACACAAGGTACTAAACACACGTCAGCTGTCAAAACCAGTGTTGCCAAAACCAAACCAGCTAAAAAATCACCCTTTACAAAAAGAATACACTGCTTTTGAAAACCTGAAATTCGCAGCTCGGAAATCAAACAGGAATATAGTATTCCAAAATATTTTACTCGAGAGCAGATCAACATTTTGGCGATAGTGGGGTCCTTGAACACTTAAAATTTGAATGAAGAAAACCACACCCACATCAAAGAGCAAATTAAAATAAACGATCTTGTATGTTTCAGAAGAAAGAAGGAGGTTTCAAGTTTTCCAGTTTTTTATTATTAACACTTCTTCTTTCCGCAAAGCAAAGTGCTTATCTGGAGGCGGTTGTTTGGAGATTTGATTTCGAAATGATTCACTTTGATTTGGTTTATAGGATTTAGGCGGCAGAAGCCTTGTAGTTAAGAAATCGGTTAGAAAAATGTTGATATCGTCCAAAGCAGAGAGAAAGAGGTCAATACTTTTTGACCCACGTTTAAAGTTGCAATGAAAGAAAGCAGACCTAGATGACTGCCTTACGGGATATCAGAGATGGGAAAGAAAATGGTGAAGTGTTAAAAAAATATTTTTGTTAAAAAATTCATGTTAGAGGACATTTATTTAAAAAAAAATTATTCCAAAAATGAGTATTTTAAAAGCGGATCTTGAATTAAATCAGATGCACGATGAAATCAAAATGTCTATAAGTAGTTGGCTAAAAACACGCACGTTTTTTCTTTTAATAAATTTAAGTCTATCAAAAACAAATATCTAATTCAAAGGCGACTATTCGATGACGCCCTTCAAATGGCCACTTCGAGCCGGAAACGTACAACTATTTAACACCTCCGCAGTCGCTAATTGTATCCACTTTTGCCACCATTGCCACATCTGTTGATCTGTTGACAACCCCATTAGTTTCGGCAACTGGACGGCGCGATTAAAACCTCCATATCGCTTATAAAGACATTAATGCGCGCGCGCACACAATACAATTCATGTACTCCGCTCCACATGCGCTGTGGTGGCTCCGACGCCAACCGTATACAGCCATACACTCGAGAGCATTTAAATCAATCGCAATAAATCGCCGTATGATTATTGGGGGGTACTTAGACATAAATTATATTCGGTCTGCGTCGCGCCGCGCCGCGCCAAATCGAAACGGACCCACTGCGCGCCAGTTCAGTTCACATCATCGTACTGAACTTTGGTGCAGCGAAAACGGAACTGTTCCACACACAATTCGCGGAGCAGCAGCAGCAGACAGCTTCAAGCCAAGCGCACTCCATTAGCCCGCCAGCTAGACACGTACAAAGTAAATTAAATGCGAACTAGCACTGGCGCACACACAACACGACACACTGAGCCTGCGCACACCTAGCTCTTTATGTACCTGTTGGCAGATCCGAGATAACCCTTTAAAATATGAGAGCATTTAGATGCCAGATGCGCACGCTTTCGGTTCTATTGTCGCTGGCGCGCTGGGGCTAGATGATCGGCCGCGCAGGGGGTTAGAACGGCACCGCACATACACAATATACATGCATGCCGACGACGACGCTGCTGGACCATACCTAGTGGTGGTCATCTATTAAACTCACACTTTCGACGAAGATGAAAATCAATTTACCGTACACAGAGGTGTACCGTAAGCACAAGACACTGCTGAGAGCCGAGTTGGGCCTCGCAGCGGGCTAGCTGACCGTTTAATTAACCAAATTCTCACATCACCGCTATATGGGGGGAAATAATGGGGCGCGCATTTTATGATTATAATTGGAAAACAGCACTCTGCGCATTAATAGTCCAATAAATATTGGCAATTGCGCAGCCCAGCTGCCGGCCCTGCAGATGCTGGGTAACACGGTTGCGCAAGTGAAAGGATGCGCTTTTGCCCCGCGCGCCGTTCGTTCGGTCGTAACCTTAATCCCTTTCCGACGGGGATCAAAAGATTCTTATCCCCTGACATAATCCCAGAGCAGGAGACGGCCGCTCTCGACTGATCGGCTCTAATCGAGTGATCCCAAAAATGCGCTTAATTGCGAAATGTGATTCCAAGCGACGAGGACGATTGTGGGAATGGGAATCACAAAAAATGATTCATTAGCCGAGACATGTTTTGATCGCGCTCTCCCCACTCATGTGCCGATGCGTAGCGTATTGCGGAAATCCATCTCATACGTAGATGCACACAGCTCCCGCGAATTAATCATGAAATCAATAGAGAAACACAGGGGAATGTGTGATCCGGGCACAGGTCGCCACAGGATAATTGCAATTATTAATTCAACGCAAAGCATTGGACTGTGCGCTGGCTGGCGATACGATTCCATGCGAATCACTGAAATGCTCTGCCGTGTGCAGATTAATCAGAGTGAGCTACAGCTATACAAACATGCGGAGCAGAGAGTTGGATGATGCCCCGAAGATATGAGCCAGTGATTTGTGTGCGAAGTACAGTGTTGAGATGTGAGAAGTATTATACGTAGTAGCGTGCGTGAGTCACTGTGGAGTGGATATAATTTGCGATTCGGGTGTTGCCCACAGTGCCTGCGGTCGCATACTGTGCAAATTATGAAGTGATTGAACCTATTTTGATCTGATAACGACAGGCTCATAAATATTGATTCAACATTGTCCCAAGGGTGCTATTAGCAAGTTATGGAGATGGATGGGGACGGGGAGTCATGCCATGCGAATGGGGCTTTTTAACTGACCCATTATGATCCGTTTGGTATTCATGTGGACAAGAGCACATGAATTGCTCCTGGTTTAGGGTTCCTTCTTCGTTTCTTGGAAACAGTTTCGAGTCTGGAAGTTGAAATTCCACTCGCTTTGGAGCACCATAACTTGCCTTTGGTTAGAGAAGGTCTCTGTGTCCTTACAAGTTTGCAAACTTCTGAAGTAGAAAATACTTTATTTTCATTCCAAGGCGATTCGCTTTTTGCTCGCATCGAGCTCCACAGAAGAAGATTTCATTCGACAGCAAATTCTTCTGAGAGCCCCTGGCGGTGCCTACGTGTGAAGTGGTTGAAGTCGCACTTTATGTAGATGGAAGAATCGCCGGCGACTCGCGAAAGCCCACGCGGAAGAATAAAATGCGAACATATTCTAGAGGAAAGTACTTCGAATTGGGTAACGCTATACAAATTTACGAAGCTACTTGTGGTGGGAAATAAAACTATGCGAAATACACGTCGATGATTCGTATTTTTCTGTTTAGAAATGGACTCTTGCTTCACGTATAATTTATATAATAGATTCTCGCTTACATCTTTATATATATAATTCTACTGTACGTGTGTTGTGACTGAACTCCTCCTAAACGGCTGGACCGATTTGCATTTGCGTTTGGGTTGCGCCCCGGGTGGTTTAGATTTACAATTCGGTCCAATTGGTCAATGGGGCGTGGTACCTCCCATACAACCACAAATTAAAAATCTATTATTTCTGCTCCTGATAACGGTATTTGCACAAAATTTGGTACGTCGGTTTGGTGTACATTTTTTAAGTGCTGCTGCAAATATAGGCGGGCTTTGATAAAGACGCCATACAAATCTTCTTTATGTATATAATTCTACTGTACTTTTATGTCTGTATGTCACTGAATAAATTTTTTTTGGTCATCGAGCTTATTTGTTTGCTTTTATTTTTTGACATCTCACAAATTCGTTCTCAATCGTTCAAACAAAAGTAAATTTTAATTTACGCAATAGTGGTTTGTTTTATTTCGAATTGCAAGACAACGAGTGTGGTGTCATTGAAAACAACACAAACTTGAATCAAGCAACAACTACGGCCACACGTAGGTATTCTAATTTTAGTGTATTGCATTAAGTGCGTTTCGTTATTTTCATATTTAAATTTTTTTGTATCTTTGGATATTTTTGGTGTCGCATTTTCAAACTGAAACAATGCCACGTCTTCGTGGACGAGGGGGAAATATTGGTCGACGGACTATCCATTTACAATTACAGCACAACCATCGGTTACATACATCGGCACAAGATCAATTGACGGACAATGGAAATGTAATAAATTCGACTGCAATCACACGTGCTAATGAAAGTCAAGAGCACCGCAATGAACGCCTTCGAGCTAATGCATTGACACAAAGACTGGCCCGTCAACGAGTCACCGACACATTCAGAACACGCGAACAACAGCGTTTGCAAGTATAATATAAAAATAAGTCGGATTGTGTTTGAATTGATGTTCTCTTAATGCGTGAACGGATTTTGTTTCTGGAAACTTTAAATGATAGGTGACGTCAATACCAAGGTTTGTATGTATATAAGGCATTTGTATGTGTATTGGTTATACGAGTTATAGGCATTTTAGCGAACATACTTTAAATGAAATTTTGTGGAAGTGTTAAAGATACGATCGTTTTGGTGGCCACCCGACAGGTGACAGGTGGTAGTTTTGGACCCGTTGGGTGGCGCTGCTGTCGAACGATCAAGAAGCCGGAAATCTATGAAGTCGTTTCTAAGCATTGCACTCAATTTAATTCCAAGGGAGTTTCATTCGTTCAATAGAGAGGTTCAACTATCAAAAGGGATGTTAATAGTTTAATAAATTTTAGGCGGTACGAAGTTCGCCGAGTCAGCTTTGTCCCCTCAATTCTTAAATGAAATTCGAAATATTTCTTCTCGAAGTTTTTATAATTTACCATCAACTTTTTTTTTGCAACTCTGTAGTACTTAAAGCGTTTTTTCCCTGATGTTGCGAATGAATAGCACGAATGGAAGGTTTTATAGGAAGGAAGAAGAGGACCTGGTAAACATTGGTTTTATAACAATTGCGATATGCAATAAGAAGGTAGAAGTTTGTAAGGATATGTGTGTAATCCTGTAGTTCGCCTCGACAAAGCACAGATTTTTCGCCAGTCAAAGAATGAATGGTCTGCTGGGACGTTTACAATCTACCTAAATTTAAGTATACGACAGAAACGTACAGCTTGATATAGAAACTTCAAATTAAAAGTTCAAACAAGAACGTTTTAAAAAGTTAAGTTTTAAGAAGGTTTTGGCAGATTTGTTTTTGGTGCCGTGAAATAAGGCCAAGCCAAATAAGGCCAATTCTGAAAATTTGGCCTTATTTCACTTAACAAAAGTGAAATAAAGCCATATTTCAACATTTGGCTTTATTTCACTTCGGCAAAGTGAAATAAAGCCAAATCCGTTTGTGAAATAAGACCAAATATGGATTTATATCGCATATGGCAATATTTCGCGCGAATTTTTCACTATTATTAAGAAAAATTTATATAAGTACAAAACAAATAGCATAATTAATAACAAAAACCAACTTTAAATATTTCTTATGTTTTTTTTTTTATTCTTTTTTATAAGAAAACATAATTTACAAAAATAAAAGCATAATTCATAAGAAAAACTAATTTGAAATTTGTCTTATGAAAAAAAATTAATAGCAAAAAATTCGCGAGAATTTGAAAGATCAATTCATATACAACTCGTAACCACTTTGTTTAGATTGTTACACAAATTTCTGAAAAATACATGAAAGATAACAATCCAATTCTGTGCCGAATTTGTAAAGAAATTGTTCTAAATAGCACACGAATTTATTGCTAAAATGACATGACTTATTATTAAACATTCCATATTCCTTTTTGTTTGCTTTAGGAGAACTGAACATTTTTTTATTTGTAAATGATTTACAAATAAAAAAAAAACTATTGATTATACTGCTTGTTTTATTTGATTTTTACTGAACATGTTAAAAATTAGTAGTTTTGGGATGGGGTACTTATACGTACATATATACACATAAGCAATCAGGTAATCCACATAGGTATACATAAAAATGAATCTACATAATGTATGTTTGGATATATCAAAATTATAAACTCCAAGAAAGAAGAATTATTATTTAGTTGAAAATAACATTCAAGACAGCCACATTTGGCTATGTTTCACTTCTTTAAAGTGAAATAAGGCCAAATGAGATCAAAGCGTAATAATGCCAATTTGGCCTTAATTCACTTTGCCAAAGTGAAATAAAGCCAAATGTTGAAATATGGCTTTATTTCACTTTTGCTTGGCCTTATTTCACGGCACCTTTATTTTTAAATAGTTCTTTTCCCATAGGTGCGCTTTGTCTTTGAATTGGCATCACTTTACTCTGCGCGAACCGAGCTGACTGGAGAAAGCTGATTTCTATACATACAGGTCTGCCCAGTGGTAGTAATTCTACCATTCCACAAACTTGTCGCAAAATCCAGACTTCCACATTGCTCTATATTCGACCTTCGAGTAACCGCTGCCCGAAGTCATACTTGAAAAACAGTACTGCCATAATATGTTCATTACCATGACCATGATTTGCATATATTATACTTTATTTTAAAATTTGTTTTCTCTATAAGAAAGACCCTATCCAAACAAAAATGTAAAGATGTCTTTTAACTGCAATTTTGCTACCAACTTTTCACAGGTCATTTGAGAACCGCTTCAGGCTGAGTCCCCAACAATGTTTTGGTACATTTTAACAACTTCGGCTGCTGCCTTGTTCAAGGTGCCGCAAAATTAATCACCCTATGGAAAGATGTTATAATTTTTGCAAATGGCGTCGTCGTCAATCATATTTGACATTTGTGAACTTGACAGCTGCAGTATAAAACAGACAAGCAATGGAGCGCTATACTTACGGTGACCATATTTTTCAAAGCAAAATAAAGGACAAAAAATATTATTATTTTTGTATTTATTAAAACCCAAAACTCTCAGCACCATTCAACAAACGTATCCAAATTCCAACGCCAACCTAACGAGCAATGAAAAGTAGTGTGTAAGACAATTATTTCCATAAAAACTGGAAAGTTGCTTTACCTCTTCCATTGGCTTCCATTTAGTAGTTGACTGTGTTTCTATAAGCTTGAGCATAAACTTAGGGTGTAAACACATTTTCAAGTATTTTACATTGGTATTTTTTGCCTTTTTGTACGTACATTATGAGTTATACGTAAATTGTTTTGTTGCTCAAAAATGAATGCTCGATGCATGCATGTTTTTGTCATTGTTTTAAAGGACAGTCTCAAAAATAAAGGACAAAAACCGTCCTTTAATAAAAAGAAAAAAATACAGGGCAAAGGTGAACAGAAAGGACTGTCCTCTTAAATACAGGACGGATGGTCACCGTAGCTATACTACGCAAGATCGTTGAATAATGAATGGATATTGTCAAGGAAGCTTTTCCTGGTCTCATAATCTCCCGTTTTGGCGATTCGGCATGGCCAGCAAGTTCGCCCGATTTAACCATCGCAGACTTCGTTCTTTCGGGCTTCTTGAAGTCGCGGGTTTATGCCAAGAAGCCTCAGACAGTCGCAGCCCTTAGAAATAATATTCGACAGGAATGCGAACAGTTATCACCGGAAGTCTTGCGGAAAGTCATGGAAAATGCGATAAAACGGGCACAAATGTGGATCAACACTGGCGGCAGCCATTGTAAGGTACAAATAAAGATTTTCATCACCCAAAATAACTTTTTTTTATTTAGTAAAAAAGTAATTCATAAACAAAATTAGGTGATTAATTTTGCTGCTCCCTGTACAAAATACATAAACTGCACTTGTGTTAGATCTTCTGGAGTGGATTCTGACTTCAAATCGAGAAGCGAAATTCTCTTCTCAGTATCACCAGAAGAGTATTTTTTCTGTCCATGGAACGGTTTCAGAAGAATTTTTTTCGATTCCGGACATCTCTGGATGGTTCTTTTAGTTTAAAAAAAAACTACCACTGTCAGCCAGATTGATTTTAAGGTTGTTTTCTTATTTGCAGAATTTTGAGATATTGAGACTCGGCTCGAGACGCTCAACTCCAGAAGAATTTTCATGCATTTTATCTCATTTATCTTACTTACGACGTTCCTAGTCTTTGAGTGAGCGGACTCAAAGTGAATGGCTGTGAAAGCAGTTTACCGGGTCCCAATTGATACTAAATTTGATTAAATCTTATACACTTTATATAGAAATAGTAAGAACATCTGAACGCGTCCGTCTTAATATAGGGGTAACCACTAATCACATACTAAATGACTAACATCTTAATTCCATGTAAACAGACAACGCAACCATAGCTTAACATAATATGAATATTTATCAAGACTCTTCAACTTTGTGCGAGATGAATATAGGCAATCACCGTGTAAGCAGTGTGACATATTGACCAATTAATTACAAGACGACGCATCGCTCTGATTAGAATGATGATCACAAATTGCGAATGACAAGCTCAACAAGGTATGTTGTGACTAAAATCCGCTAAACTGTAAGGGGCAATTTGGGGATATCTTTTTTTAATAGACTGATGCTTAAATAAAAAAAAATAAAAGCATCTGCCGCAACCGACTCGATCATCTTTAGAAAAGCTTTCCACCAGAGACAATACTGAGACCACCAACTCCGGCCGATTTCCCGTTACTTAGCCTACAAGCTATATTTTATGGAGTGTTCACGTTTGGTGCGCTAGTATTCTTACATAGAAAATCGTATTGACAAATGTCACGAAACTTCAAAAATTCTGCTCACCAACACACTCCCAGGAGATATGAGACACTTCCGCGGTGGGCAAAGTTGCTGGCAGAGTTCATAAAATTTTATCCGTTTAATTTGAAATTGTTCGTTACGCGTGGACAATATTTTTTTTTAGGAATAAGTGCACATTTGCTTAAAATGTTCATGAAAAATTAACAATGTAGATTGGTTGAGGGAAAATGAAAACATTTTGAGCAAATTTTCTTGATTATTTAAGAAAAATTTACACACTAAATCGAAGTTAATGATATCCAAAAGCGGAAAATACACAGCCATGTTTGTCCTAATATCTTTCTAGTATATATAACATCTATTTTAGGTAGTTTAATTAACCAAACAAATCAAATTATTTGCCTTTTAACAATTTATAATAACTAACCAATGGCATTCAGTATTAAAAAACATTTCAACACGGTTGCCAAGGTTGGCAGCATTTATTTCTTGCATTTTTTGTATGTTTTTGCATGTCACACGGATTCTTTTTTGACATAACACCGATAGGAATACAAAATGGCGAATTTGAATAAAAATTGAGGGGGCCAGCGGCAAGAGGATTGTGAGTTGGGGGTCTCAGTATGGTTTGTCTATGCTTTCCACAAGCATTGGATTATGAGAGTTCGTTATCGGTATCAGTTTGGCAGCAATAATAAAAGTGCTAAATTTCTCCTTCTAACCCAGAAGTTACGTAGAGAACATCTTGAAGACACTTCGTTTATAATAGAGTCATTGGGCATAGTATACGCAATTAGAGGAAGTTGGTTAATCCAGTCGACGTCTGCCGAATCCATCAACAGAGCACGTAAAAAAAGCAAGGAAAGATAAGTATGCATCTGTCTATAGGATATGAGCTAATAAAATTGGGCGAATGTGCGTTTCGAAAACAGATGGAAGCGGCATACATTTTAAATGGACTGCTAGTGACCATGCAAGTTTCATACAAACATTTGGAAAAAAAGGACGTAACCTACAGCTCTATTGGATTAACAACGCGGAAGGTGTAAAACCTATCCTTTCTGCGATGCCATCAGAAATCAAAATAAAATGCATAAAGCTTACGTGACGCGACGCACGGATATAAGTTCATAATGGACTTTTGTCCCGCCTCGGTGAGATTATGTATTTAAGTCTTGTGAGCTTATGTCCTTGTGTTTTTACCCAAACATGTGCTAAACACAAAAGTACTCAGTACATCGATCAAATTGACAACAATCTTCTTGTACGCTGAACTGAACAGATTTTGAACAAAGTTGCTTTTTCAACTTTCAAAGTTCAAAGAAGAATTTTCATATAAATTAAAAATTGTAAAGTCCCAGCTCGCTGAAAGTGAACGCCATTGAAAACTGTTTTTGCCGGCTCCTAATAGACCAATAAAATAAATAAAACGCGTCCAGCGGAAGTCTAGCTATCATTTTCGTAAATTGCCTTTTTTCAAACTAACATTTGACGTTTGAAATAAAGGGTTTTTCAACAGGGACGCTACAAAAGTAGAGCGACAGTGACAGCAAACGACGCCGAATTTCCTGCCGCACTTTTGACATCTCTCTTCAGGTTTGCCATTTCATGACGGAAAGATAAACGAGCCAACAACGAGTCGAAATTATTAAAATATACTACCGAAATTCGGAGTCAGTGGCCTCAACGTTAAGAGCGCTACGTCCAATTTATGGTCGTCATAATCGTCCTAACAGATCAACAATTGAGCGTCTAGTGGAAAAATTTGAATCCACAGGCACAGTACAAAATGTTCCCGTGCCAGTGAGACAAAGAAGTGCCCGTAGTGCCGAGAATATTGCTGAGAATATTCAATATGATGCTCATTTCTGGCTGAATGGCTTCGTCAATAAACAAAATATGCGGTATTGGTCAGGCAGCAATCCACACGTACTCCATGAGTCATCATTGCATCCCGAAAAAATTACGGTTTGGTGTGATTTATGGGCCGGCGGCGTCATTGGGCCGTACTTCTTCCGTGATGATCAAGACCGGCACGTTACTGTGAATGGGAATCGCTACCGTTCAATGATAACCGAATATTTTTGGCCCCAATTGGATGATATGGACTTATGGCGGACATGTGGTTCCAACAGGACGGCGCCACAAGCCACACAGCGAATGTCACAATCAATTTATTGGAAACCAAGTTTGGAGAACGTGTTATCTCACGAAATGGTCCAGTCACCTGGCCGCCTCGGTCGTGCGATTTGACGCCGTTAGACTATTTCCTGTGGGGCTACGTCAAGTCTATGGTCTATGCCAACAAGCCAGCGACGATTGATGAACTTCGTACGAATATCGAACGTGAAATTGCAGCAGTATCGGCCGATTTATGCTTGAAAACCGTCGAAAATTGGGTTCAGCGTCTGGACTTCAGCGTGCTCGTGGTGGCCATGCAAAAGAAATCGAGTTCCATACATAATGGCATCGAACGTACTTTCACAGGAATAAAGAATTTCATTGATATCCAAAACCGTTTTTGTTTTATTTATTTTGTAGCGCTCTTATTGAAAAACCCTTTACATGGCATTATTATTAGCTCATGCACGCTCAAAAAATGTCTCTAACCGAGTGCGATTTTTTCTCTGCATAATATATACAAATTTTTAGTGAACTTTTAGAATTTCAATCAACTAATAGACTCATTGTTTTTATTCTTCTTTATTTTTTGAGAATACTTCTCTTTGAAGAGGAGAACCTTTAACGTTTCAACTGCGTCCCTAGATGCTTCCAGATAGGTGTAAGTCCTGGACATAAATTGTTATCAGTTGTAGTCATCTGAGACGTGAGTGAGCTCTAAAGTTTGCTTTTTATGTAGCTAAAGGAGCTTTTACTCCTAAAAGATTGTGAATTATAATTTATTGTGAAAGCTGGTATATGTAACAAATAAACAAAACTAAACTTTAAAAAAAGGAGTTTTTGGAAAAGTCGTCGCAATAAATACATAATAAATAGGTACACATTGGATATCAGGGCTCTCCTATTTCACAAGATGAAGTAAAATGTGTACGGTGTATAGTACGAACCCAACTTCGAACCATATAAACCTAATGACAGCTACAAATCTATTCCACTTAGAACATAAACATCCTCTAGAAGATTATCTACTATATTTTTACTCGAAAATGTTGTGAGTTGTTAAAGCTCAATCTACAGCGTCAGTAATGATTTTTAGATCGTCAACCTACACAGACAATATTTTCGGTAATTGTCCACATACGATGCACAGGAATATAGACGACACATTTGTTAACAATACCAAAAAACAATAAAGAAGCAGTCCTTACAAAGAGTAAACAAAGTTTTTAAATAAATATGTATAACTAAAGGAAGTGGGAACTTGGAAAAAATGCCTGATAGGGGCAACCAGTTCTAGTTTTGTAGTAGCAAAAATCTCCTTGAACAAAAAATCAAAATAGCATGTCCTACCATTTTTTAGGAAAATATTTTATAAAAAAAATGTGCACTTTAGTTTACAATATTTTTATATTTTTTTGTTTTATCGTGCATCGCTTTTGAGCTTTCAGGTACCTAGCTTCTAATAAGATAAAAACAGCCCAACAAACTTGAAATCAATTTAAAAGTTACTCAGTCGTGGACTTTTTTGTTTTTGTTAAAGAAAAACCAATTACTGGTAAAGGTTATAATTATTTAAAATTGTAAGCAATAAGTACAAGTACTGTACAGCTTGATGCAAAAATATTTCTGTGGTCCAGAAGGTACCAAACTCCACAAAATCTGCCGTCTTAAGAAAATGATTTATTTCCTTTTAAGGTTCGCACACAGAAATAGCAAAACCGGACCTTATTTTTTTAGCTAGGCAGCTCTGTAACGCTGCTTTGATTTAGATAAGGTTAAACAGAGGCTTCTACTAACAAGCCCCCCATCAGGTAGCCCGGTTTTTAGCTATGTGCCTTCAGTTGCGAGCTCCAAGTCGGTTGAGGTCCCCTTCTAATTGTAGGAGCAACTTAAAGCGAAGTCTTGCTGTAATGTGTCGTCGCTCTAGGTCAGATTCGAAGACTTTACAAGTTGAAGCGTTTGTGTCTATCCGCTCTTGTCAATCTCAGACGCATAGTCCGCCATTCTCTTCTTGATCTTCTCCTCCAAAGCCCGTCAGATGCGACTGAAAATGTTACGAAGAACTGAATTGTTCCTTCGAACCGATAGAAGTTATCTTCATTAGAAAGAGTTCAAGATTCGGCGCCATAAACCAGGACCTGGACCGATCAAGGCTTTTTACATTATTCCCTTAGTTGTTCCGAATAGGGCTCTCCTTCTCAATTGTCTTCTCATCCCAAAGAAAACACAAGTGGCAAGAATATTCTTCATTTAATTTCTGCTGAGATGTTCTGATAACAAGAACTTATAGCAAAACCGAGGTAAACAAAGAGCCTTCAGCCTCAAAGTTAAAGCTGATTGTGTCCGATTTGACGACGGGTATGGCCCTTCCTGTTGACGGCAAACACTAGGTTTAGCTTGAAAGTCTTATTTGACATCAATTTGGTAAACTCGTTACTGACGTCGATGCTCTCTAGAATCATTCCACACAGGAAGACAGAGCTATGCATAGCTCGTCTTTACGAAGGTTGTTATATGGGCGGCTTTGTAAACCACGAAAATTCGGTACATAACGACTTTGTTTCTTGAAATTCTTCCAGGATCAGTTGCTATTTCCTGAGAACAACTGGCAAAACTCATATTAATAACATGCACGCCGCAAAAAAAAACCGACCCCAACCCAACGTCTGAAAGTGACATTTCCCAAGCTAAACAAGGCCACCTCTCCCATCTCATGTCAAAGTCCGTTGCAACATATTTTACTGTCAATCAGTTAGCTGCAATAGTTCCAAGTGTGAAGTGACATTTGATTGCAAGCAATAAAGGGTCTTAATGAGTTTATTACAGGCGGTAGTAAAAGATAATACCCTTCAACGCTGCATTTCACATGCTTAAGCCATGACAAACGCTAGACTTGTTCAGGGTATTATCCTCTGTTTACAGTAAATATCTCCAGTTTACGACTTTAATATCCGTTGTCATAAAATGTGCTTCAGGCTTGCACAACACCGACCGACGGACTAATTTGTATCGCCAATTGCAAATCTAAATCAAAGCATCGTTACAGCGGCTAAAACATTGATGGCGGACATTAGGTATACATATCGCTCGGCCGACTTATAGCATCTCGTATATGAAATCTCGGATTTAATGAGCTGATCAGGCTTTAAGCTGGATAATCGGCTATGGGAGGTGATCAATTGCTCCCAGAGTGTGTTCGCATTTAGAGAAGTAACGAAATCACACGGCAAGCCATCAGCACACACTCACAGATACCAGTGCCAGTCACTCACGGTGCCGTAAAAACAAAAGTGAATGTTGTCGCGTCCTAATTATGATGCCACCATTCGCGTATAAGAGATCTGCTTCACGGATCTAAGATGTCAAGCTTTTAATAAATGGCCCCAGAGTACGCGAGTCGCCCTCGGAGCTCGCCGAGCCAGTATGTGCTTCGCACACAAACACTGCTCACGCTCACTCTCAGTGGCGGGGGATGGTACACACTACACAGAGACCGGCAGCATAATCCCACGAGAGACATACGACTATGACTCCGAGTATTAGCATTGCAAAACTAATCGACAGCAATTATAATTATTACAATTGCGGTTACATTTTATTGCGAGAGAGATGATAATTAAAATTCCTTGAGGAGGTAAAACGGATGCATATCGGTCCAGCACCCAATCGGGTGGCGAACGGGCCGATAATCTCGAAATTTGCATGCGAATTACTTGAAAGTTGGCACTTTTATCGGGGAGAACACTTAACACAGCGACACGCCAAGAGGGTGCTAGAGTGCGGCACCAAGCCAGCCGAACGCCAGTAGCCAGTACAGACTACAGAGAACAGCCAGGCAAAAGAGTTGCTCGCTCTCTCTCTCCCACTGTAAGTGGTGTCAGGGAATATTTATTGCGATTGGTCGCCCGATCACGATATAGATTTCGATGATATTTTGTAATGTCACAATTAGAACACTGAAAACATCGACGATTGGTGGTGGCATGGAGTGCGGTAGCTGCACGACATTTTGCCCCAGCGCCAGCACATGCATATGCTCTCCGGGATACGATGTTTTGTCTCATGAGCATGGCGCGATTGAGATGTTCCTATCGCAGTGTAGTGCGGGAAAACTATTTTGCAAGTATTCAAGTAGTTCGGTAGCAAGTGCGACAGGGGTGCACGTTTAAATGGCATGGTGTTAGGGACGACGCAAAGTCGTGAAATGATTAGAAGGTTGCAGAGTGCATATAGGAATTTATCCTTTAACAATGGCTTCGGGGAACTATTTGTTATTGGGTTCACCGCCGCAAGACTCGTCTCTAAGCTGGTAGATATTTACCTTAAATCGAAGTTAGAAACAGCAGCTGAGAGTACTCAACTCCGGAAGAACATTTTCTAACATCTCATACAAAGTTTGAGCACATTTTTGCACTAAAAGCTGATTTTTGACCATTTTTGGGTTCGAAAATGAAGCTTAATATTTGTTTTACAGTCCGAAACTGACTCATGCAGTTTGCAAAAAGTTGGTAATTGAAAAGAAGGTAGAAGGAAATTCGGCATTTGTTGCGAATCGCATCCCAATATCAATTTGGCTGTGATTAGATTGTAGTATTGGATACGTCACGGTTACTATCTAGGTACATACTTATTTTATTTTGTTATCATTGATCTAATTTTATTTTTACTTTAAAACAAAAACAGATGAATTCTCCAAAGGAAAGATTTCCTGAATAGCTCTAAGGTTGAAGACCACGAAAACTTGGAAGTTCAACATGTTAATCATAAAAACCAATAACAAGGCGGTTTTTATTTTGCATATACATGATCTATATGGACCATTGATTTCCATGGTTTTGATTGATTGATTACATGGTTTTGTTGTAAACCATGGAAGAATCAGTTGCTAAAAGTGGCTTAAGGATCAGCCATACTAACACTTGCAACACTTGCAATTTTGGGCATGCACCGATATTAGGTAAATACGTAGGGAACGTTGACACTTCTGACTATATGTCTCCCCATCTAGACTTTGACAGACCATTCACCTGCCCCTTTCCGAGTAGGGAAGAATGGAACATATTCTTTTATTCATCAAAAAGAAAATCAATATCCATCTACACTACCACAGATAGTTCAAAGATGGACCGTGGAACCGGTGCCGGCATATTCCCTGACGCGGCCCGTAACACGGAAAGAATTTTAAGAAAAAATCAAGAAAAATAAGCGCAGAATCACGAAAAGTTTGTCTAGTTTTAGAGCTCAGCTAAGGATTTACTAATTCACGAATTTTTATTCGTAATTCTAGAAATTGTGCGAAGTGAAGATATTGACCCTCAAAAGTCGTGAATCAACACTTTTCATTATCAATAATGCGATTAAACGAGAAAAACATATTGCCATAACTGATCGCAATTTGACACAAATAGTTATCAATTTGATATTACACGGATTGTAAATTGCAAAAACAATTCGTAAATTACCACTTTTCTGTTGTAAATTACGATTTCCTCCCTTAGCAAATTACAACCTTTAGTCTTGAATTGCAACTCAATAGTGTTGATTTGCGAACTAACAGGAGTAGATTTACTACTTCCGAAGTTGCAATTTACAAATTTTCAATCGTAAATTGCAACTAATTTTTATCATTTTGCAATTCATACTTTGCCATTTACGATTCTCGAGTGGTGATTTGAGGCATCGCCGTATTAAATTGAAAATGTTTTATCGTGAAACTAGAAAACTTTATTCTTAATTTACAACTTATATCTTGTAATTTACAAATAATTCATAGTTTTATTAATTAGGTTATTTTCGAAAACATATTTAGAGTCATATTTTATAATTCTTTTTCCTCCTGATATCCAAGAAAATCATACGGCGCCATATCGTCCGGAGACAACGGGATTTGTCTGGGATTTTTTTTTGGTCTACACTGAAATTTAAAATGCAAACAAAGTATTTAGATGAACTTTACATTGATACGAACCTTTACAATTCTTCTCGATTACATATTTTCGAATACATTCCAATTTATACTTCCTTCCTAATTGCGAGATGTACATTCTGAAAAAAATACAGATCTATATGCACACTTCGGCGTTTTTGGAATTATTCAATAGGTACTTACAATATATATTCCAGAATGCTGTATAATTAGAAGTACACAACCTATCAATATGAATTAGTTATACTTAAACAACTCTGTTTAAGACGCGCAACGTGCACAATGAAGATTTGGCTTCATGATAGCAGCTGTCTAGCAATACCACATACATACATTCATCCATAAAAAGAAAGGATTTAAAAGGATTTCGATAGGTACATGGACTATGAACGATTCCACACATCAGGTAGTTGATTTCATGGAAATTACAAAAAGTATTTTGCAATTTACGACTTCTCTACGTCAATATACATTTTCAGTTTCAAGTGTTAAATTATTACAAGATTTTATTGATTCATCATTCAGTGTTGGTAAATCACCAAATATTTTTCGCAATTTGATATTGTGAAGTGGTGTTTGAGAAAATGACCTATTTGAGTGGTAAATTGCGACAAACAATCTCGCAAATCACTACAAATAAAAGAAGCTCGAATTGATACTTCTAATCGTAAATTTCAACAAACAGAATTTGGTATTCTCCGCCGTTTTCAATGTCAAATTACCAACTTTTGTATCAATCCATGAAAACTTCGTTGTGATTTGCGAGAAATATATAATTCGTAAATTGCAACTCTAAATTTTGCAATTGGTGATTTTCAATTCTTTCCGTGAAGGCGTCAATATTGGCAATTCTCCTTAGCGATATTACCTTCTTCATTGACAGTCAGGCGGCTATAAAAACAGTTTTTGATAATGAAATAAAATCCAAACTAGTTCACCGCGAAGAGAGGGCGGATGAACTGGCGAGTAAGGCGTCCGTAATAGATCTTAATAGAGCACTTCAATCGATGAAGCCACCACTTTGCAATCTCATAGAGCGAGTGGAGAACAAAATTCGAATGAAAACTACCTGTGAAATATCACGGAAGCTTTGGCCTGAATATAATAGAAGCCGGACCAACAAACTATTACAGTTTGGCAGGCCATCGCTATCTAAGTTAGTAGGGGCTCCAACTGGTCATAACTTCCTTAGAAACCAAGCAATGAAACTAAATCTCAAAGATATGTAGAGGCTGCGGAGACGAGGAGGTCCACGAGGACAAACCTCACTTCCTCTGTCATTGCCCGAGTCTATGTCACTTGAGGAACAGAACACTTGGAAGCTATTACTTCCATGACTTACAAGAAATCTCTGATGTCTCACTGTCTGATCTTTATAGGTTTTTGAGGACATCTCCACAAAGGAGAGGGGATGAAGAACACCGATGCAACACCAACGGTCGACCCTAACAAGGGCATCACAATGAGTCCACGAGGACCTAAGTGGGGTAGCGCAGGGTTCTCCGTGCTCTACCTACCCGTTTACCTAACCTAACCTAACCTTTGGTTAAAACCATGGAAATCAATGATCTGTATAGATCATGTGCGTAAAATAAAAAACGCCTAATATAACTTGAGGTAACATAATATTTAAAATAATTTAAATGATGTCAATAACACAATAACTTGCTTTTCTAAATAAATTTAATTAAAAATAAACAGTAAGTCCTTCTAAATTTATTTCCATTTCGTTCTAAGTCTCTATTGACTGAGGAAAATGATTTTTATCAAAATACAAAGATGTATGTACTAGATATTAGGAAGACTTAATATTCATATTTCAAGAAAATTTTGGTTCGCAGTAGTCTAAATTAGTGTGAATAATAAATGCACGATTTAAAAAAAAAGTTATGAAATAACAGAAAAGTTCTTAAGGTCACATTTCGTATTCAATATATCCCTTCTTTGATCAAGAATATTATTCTTCATTTCAGCAATAAATTATTGATTAAAGAAACTTGTTTCTGATTTCACATAAATGTAATTAGGCAAACAGTTTCTTGGGTTAAAAAAGCCAATGAAAGTTTAAAAAAAAAAAACAATTCTTGTGGCAAACACCTTTTAAAACATATATTTTCTTAAATCCAGAAAAACTTTCTAATTTTTGTATTTTTTTTTCTCGTTTTTGACTCATGAAATGAAAATGTTAAAAATAAGAAATAATTGGCTTGGACCATAATCTTACTTAATATTCTTGTTTTAAGAAACATCTACTCCAGTTTAGAAAATATTTTTTTCGTGTGTAAGTGCGAGCAAGCCGAACTTACGAAACGCAGCGTGGTCAAAGTGGAAATATTTCAAACAAGTCGAGACCACAGTCCACTGCGGGTGTTCGTTACAAACAAAGGAACAAATTCGAACCCTGTCGAGAAGCCTCACATAAAGTGCTGCCACTTAAGCTTTATTTATTTTTTATTTTTTCTGTGATAAGCTTTATGTCTAACCAAAAGCACTCTTACTCTTACTGTCAGAACCCAGCAAAATAACTGCTCCTTGGATGTCTTCGACTCGACATGCCTTGCAGAGAAAAGTTCTTAATGTAGGATCACTCACGTTTAAGAACTTGCTGAGTCAGACCGGTCCATATCTTAAAGAATGTATATAACCTCAATTTGAAAAGGATCGACCCAAAGCCTGTTCCTAGTGCACCATTCATCATTAGCACAGGCAGTCTCTAGCATAATCTGACAAAAAGTATGGCAACAACATCCTTGTATGCCTATGTTGAATGACAGCGAAGATCTTCTTTAAAGTTTATAGAAACTGGCTTAGTAAAGCTGGGTACACTCCACCAGAAACAGGAGAGTCGAAGCCTCATCTGTTACCAGTGAATAAATAAATAAATAGTTGGCGCAACAGGTCTGTAGAGGCCCTAGGCCTAGCTTTTCACAACCATTCGTTCGTGTGAGTTTTTCATTTTTGGGACTAATGGAAGGGATCTAAATTTGTATGCCGGGTCCAAACGGCTAATTGAGAAGCTCCTTCATGACAGTGATACTCTCGGATGTTTGTCAGACGTTCGCGAGAGGTGGCGCAGCGGAAAAAAAGCATAAGTTGGAATTAGGGTTTTTTCCGGATTCGAACTTGAGACCCATCGCTTAGTAGTCCAACACACTAACCACTAAGCCACTGCGCCTACCATCTGTTACCAGTATAACAGTATATACCGGCTACGCCGAATTCTGCGCCTTTGATCAAGATCTACCTGAGAAGGCAGGGCAAAGTTATGACTTCGTCGTTATCTAAATACTCGGAAAATGAGTTTCCAGCTGAATACTAATACCATGTTCCCACCAACGTGATTTAGCCAAATGATTTATAAATCACGAAAGGCGTCTCCACCGAAGTTTTCGTGATTTAGTGTGACATTTTTGTCAACTTTGGCATTAGGTGTCCGAATTTCAATATTGTAAGATAGTTATTTTTATTGTTGTTTCTGTTTTCTTGCCATACCTGCCAAGAATAAAACAATTTTTGATTGTATGTTATTAATAAAAATATCAAAAACTCACCGAAACACGAACAAAATTAGAAAATTGAATTTGAATTAATTTTGTTGACAGTTTTTTTTTATTTTTTGTTTGCTGAATAAAGTGCTGAAGTTAATAACAGGTATGTTTGATTTTATTTTGTGTGTATTTGCGATGACAGATACGTAAATAATGTCGTTTTTTGATTTGGCAAAAAAATCGATTTTTTTTTTTGATTGCGATTACTTTTCATGTTCGATTTGCCAAAAAAATCAATCTTTTTTTTGATCTGACACTCCTTAGAGAAATCCAGATTTTTTTCTCTGATTTCACACATACTTTCACTAATACCAATGTGTATGACACACAGCTGGCGGCTACGAATTGTTTATCGTTGGAAGGATTGCTTTTTTAACTGAATTATTAATTTTTCGAGAATGGAAACGATTTTTTATATTAAATTATTTTCAAATGAGCTATTATAAATGTGTACAAATCAATTCAAGTGAAAACAAACATTTTTTGCGGCCAACTGAATACACACAAGAACCAATAAAATTCGGATTCGGATTTTATGTTCGATTTGGCAGCAGAAATCTGAAATCTCAGATCAAAATCAAAAATTTTTTTGCCGAGGGTAGGTGAAAATCTTCCAAAGACGCTATGAGAATAGCAAGCGCTTGCTCATAGTAGTGTCAGATTTTTACTGACTAAAAACACCACCCTTCGATAAATTGTTAGATACTGCAACTAAGATATAACTTATCAAGCAATTTTTTTATCACGAAATAAAAATAACTTTTGACAGGTTACTTTCCACTGAAAGATCCTGCATGTTCCGCAATTAAGACGCGGTTAATCCTTATCTTGCCAAGTCGAAAGGTTTCGTTCTTTGTAGTCGGCGCAATAAATTACTCTCATCCAACATTTGTCGGACTGTATTGTTGATATGACCGATTAGTCGGTTTCTATGCTTTCGGGCGAAGCTTCTAGTTTCAGCTTCGATTGTAGGAATTCCGAGATCCCTGTGGATATCGTCGTTTCTAGTATACCACGGTGCTTGGACAATTTCTCTAAGCACTTTATTTTGAAAAGTTTGTAAAATATTGGCATTTGTTTTCTTGGTACAACCCCAAAGTTGTATACCGTAAGTTCACACCGGCTTTAGGACTTGCTTGTATAAAAGCAGTTTGTTCTCGGTACTGAGCTGGGAATGTTTTCCGAGTAACCAGTACATTTCTCTATATTTGATATCGAGTTCTTTACGTTTCATTTTCACGTGCGAATACCATTTCAGCTTTGCGTCGCGTGTCATTCCCAGGTATTTGGCCTCGTTTGCAAAGGGTATTCGGGCCAAGTTTAGAAAAATTGGCAAGTCATTAGTTTTCTTATATATGAAATTCACGTGAACAGATTTAGTTTCGTTGAGGGCGATCCGCCAGTCCCTCGTCCATTCATTTACTTTATTCAGTGCGGTTTGCAGTTTTGCAGTCGTTTCTTCGATTGTATTACCTACTGCAAGGATAGCGGTGTCGTCGGCGAACGTAGCAAGGGTAGTACCATCTTCTCTTGGTATATCGCGAGTATATAACAGTTAGAGAAGCGGCCCAAGGACGCTTCCTTGCGGTACTCCGGCCGAAATTTCTTTAAGCTCTGAGTATTCGTTTCCATGTCTAACACGGAAGAGTCTATTCCCGAGATATGATTCTTGGATATCATATAGGCTTACGGGGAGAACTTGTCGTAATTTAATTTTAGGCCGTCGTGCCACACCTTATCAAAGGCTTGTGAGACGTCAAGGCATATTGAGCATATCTTTTTTTCTTCAAATGCTTTCTCGATTACGTCAGTAATTCTATGCACTTGGTCAATCGTCGAATGCTTGGTTCTGAACCCAAACTGGTGGTCAGGGATAAGATTATTATCTTCTATAACCGGTTGTAGACGCCTTAGTAATATCCTCTCGAAAACTTTGGATATGACTGGAAGAAGCGAAATTGGTCTATAAGATTTGTAGGAAACCGGTGTCACCTTAATAAAAATTATCTTTTTTCTTTGTTTCCGGTAACGACTTTTGGAAAGTGATGGCGACCGTAGCTTTCGGATAATGTCCGCACTGAGCGTAAATAAAATGACAGGCGTAGAGAAGAACATCCGTGACTCGTCCATCTTTGTGTCTTAGTTTTTTTTTCTTTTTTCGCTCAGTTTATGGCGGATTTTTTTTTGACGCTTCTTGGCGACAGAATTTTATTTAAACAATTATCTTTATGCATTAAAAAGGTGCAAAAAAATCAAGTTAGTATTTGTAGGGGTAAATGGTATTTTTCCCAATAAAATTGAGATTATTAGGCGTTAGTAAAGATTTTGCCATAAGGTTCCTACATAAGAGCAAAAGAGATGGATTGGCTAAATTATGGCAGACCGCCTACGGAGATTTTGCCACAACCGAAAGGCGACAGAAAGAAGCTGGGTTTTTTTTTTTCTTTTTCGAACCGGCGAGCTGTTCGGACGTGTTGCTGTGGGAGGAAAAAGATTTGTGCGAAACAACAGACAGTGGTGGCGTGAGAAGTGCTGCTACGTATCTCTACACGGTGTATATTACAAAAGTATTTTGTGTTAAGCGGAAATTTTAAATCTCGTGTTTTCACATCCCTCGAGTCGAGAAACGCGCAAAATATACCTTTACACGTCATTCGATACGCACGGAAAGAGTCTTCCTCGCTACACCACGCGGTCCCTGAGCCGTTGTCACATCGCGACGCACATCATCACCTTTTCATTTCTTCGTTTGCGCAACCCACCGTCCCGAACCGCCAGAGACCACCCCAACCAAGGTCTAGGAAAGAAAATCGTATCACCTACGCCGAAACTCGTCGATTGCGCCTGCCGAATAAGCGAAGCTCTCGCTCGCCGCCCGCTGGTAACGCCGCAGAGAGGATCGATGCTTTGATTCGACCACCGCCATACAAAGTCGGATCCCTCCAACGAGCTTCACACGACACCCGCTTTCACCATCGCACTTGAGTCCAAGGCCACTGTCAGCGAAAAGCGAAAGCCACGTAAGTGCTACCACTCCATCTGGTATAAGCCACGTCACCAGCTCTCGACAGCAAGGGCACCCTCGACTTTGCCCCCCCCCCCACATCTCCACGAAAACGAGAAAAAAAGACTTTGTGGAAAAGCTCATCATCGGAGATCGCCATCCAGCCAAATCCACCACCGAATTCGCCATCCAGCATCAACAGCAGCAGAGACACCATATAGGGATTTTGTTCGTATCGCTATTGCTCACTAGAGGGCTCTATTTGAGGGACTAGAAAAAGCTAAGTGTGGTCATTTTAATTATTGTAACACATCTGTTCAAATGATTTTCTATTTCAATCGCTAGATTTATACAGGTTGTGTAAGCGTAACTACAAGCGAAGGACGGAATGCGGTGCACCTCATCTCCCCACCCTTGGGCAACGGTTTGGAAAAAAAAAATTATAACCCTTATAATATTGAAGGGGTGAGTACATTTGATGTTTTTTTTTGTTTCCTTTGAACACCTGTGAAAGTGACCTATTGTTGTAGGAGATAGAGATTTTCATTTTTTTTTGTGAGCAATTAACAGTGCTTGGTTAAGCTTTTGTTCGCTTTGTGTTGTAGCCTGCGTTTGATGCAGCGAGACCCGAATACAATTATCGTAGTTTTGTTTGAGAGTTTTTTTTTTGAATAGGGATTGATTCAACTATCAGAATTTGATGTTGTAACGTAACGCACAATAAGGTCGTAAGAACCTTTCGAGATCTTAGTTTTTTTTAAGTTTCGCAACCGAATACGACCTTCTGGTTATCGGATTATTTTTGTTATTGTTTGATTCGCAACGTTGCGCGACAAAGCGCTCGTATATCGAGTACCTAATAATTTCTCTTGTGTTTTAACGATCGGTACTAAGCGTTCAGAATTATTTTTATTGGATTAGATTGGATTAGCTAAATAGATTTTAGATTAAATAGTTTTTTTTTCAAATAAAGATTCTTGTATATGAATAATTTTGAAAAGTAATAACTGAGTTCTCATTTGGTGATTTTCGGGAAACATTTCGTCATGTTCCATTTACGACAACTGAACCGTTTTGGCTGTGGTTGAAGTCGAAGGTTTGTGGATGATTTTTTTTTTCAGTGATATTTATTCAGTTTGGTAATTTCACGTGCAGGATGTTTCTGAGGTTGTAAGGTCGTGCGAGAGGATGTGTCAGTAAAGGGGAGTGGGATATTTAGAGAGATGGGAGAGAGAAGAAATAGGGGTATTTAATCACTTCGATTAGAACCCCCTGTTAGTTAGGGGTCATCGTTAATAGAGCGTCGCGATGACCAAGGTGTTGGACATTACGTTCAGCTAGGGGTGGGTCAGCTCACGGAGAGGAATCGCATCTTATCTCTTCGCCTTATCCACATCATAGGGTTTTCATGTTGAAGGGAATGTGTATTAGCTTAACTCGGGCCTCGCAGTTTATTTCTTTTTCCGGTATTTGTGTTCGATTACAGCTCGAACCTAGTTTAGTCAACAGGCATGTAAAAACAAGTAACCCATGTTCAAGGTTTGTGGCAAGACCCCCACCCACCGACGAGCTAGCGCGGGAAGGCGGTCATGCCTGAGCCTCAAGTGCCTGGACACCCCTCTTGTTATGCCGCCCAGACTGCCTCAAGGGTCCTGTGACCTTGGGTCATATGGGTGGAAAGAGTTGCCAGGAGGGTTACACGATCGTCAGCAGAAGCGGAAGCATTCCGACCATGGTGGATTCGATCCTTACTTGCATGGGTGATAGTGCAAGAAGGGGTTGAGTTCGAACGCTTCAAATCCTTATCCTTTTCGGATTCGGGTACGCTTCGGGGGCGGTGGTACGTTACAGATTTTACTTCATTTGGCGGTTTTCCTGGTTTTAAAACCATAATGACTTCCGCAACTTTCCATTGGCTCGGCACGTGTTTTAATCTGAGCGCAGCATTTATGATATATAGAAGCTTAATTAATGCTTTTCTAGGTAGAACTTTGAGAACTTCTCCGGTGATCAAATCATAACCAGGAGCTTTCTTAGGTTTAAGAGACTCGATTTCACATTTTAGTTCCCTTAGCGTTGCATTTCTGAGTGTAAGATCGTCAGTTAGTAACTCCGTCTCACTATTGGTACCGTCGTGAGCTGCCTGACCATCCTACGGTTTAAAGGTTTCTTCTAGATGGGCGGCAAAAACGTCCGCTTTTTCTTTATCTTCCCTTGCCCATTTATTTTGATTTATTTTTATTGGCGGCGCGGGGATTTTGGGCCTTTTGGTGCCTTTTACAGCTTTCCAAAGTGAATAATTGGAATCTTTTTTCGCTGTTAAACTTTCAAGGTAAGAACCTATCGCACGATTTTTAAAATCCTTAATAGCTGTCTTCAACAAATTGCACAAATAATTCAAATGTGCTTATAGTTGCGGAGCGCGACTCTGTTGCCATTTTTTACGCGCCTTCCTTTTTTCTTTGACCAATTGTTTTATTTCGGGAGGATATCGTAGACCGTTTTTGGCCGGCATTTTCCTTGGGTTAGGCGTATTATTCCAGGAGGCGAGCTGAACGACCTCAACGAAGCGATCAACTTCAACCTCAAGTTCATAAGCTGTCGTAAGTGGAACGCTCAGTTCAACATTCTCTTCAATTTCGTTCCTAAAGTCTTCCCAGTTAGTTGTTTCACCAGTTAATCTCGCTGGCTCTAGGTTATTGACTAGTTTTACGCTCAATGTTAAAATAACCGGTGAATGATCAGATGACAGATCAAAGCTCTCTTCGACTTTAATGTGGTTGGTAGATATTCCTTTCACGACAAAACAATCAATCAGATCAGGTATTTTTGAAGTATCAGTTGGCCAGTAGGTCGGTTTGCCCGTCGAGTGGAAATCACAACTGTACTCCATACCTGCCCCATAGAGCATTCTACCTTTTCGCGAGATGTATCTACAACTTCAAAACGTGTGTTTCGCATTAAAATCGCCGCCAATAATGAAATTTGGTTTGAGCGATTTAAGCAAGTTAGTATAATCACTTTTTTCAAGCGCGGAGCGTGGTGGACAGTAGATAGATGAAATTCTAAGAGTACGCTGACTATTTTTTACTCGAATCGTGCACAAATGCATAGTTTCAAGCTCTATCTTCAGGTCTTCGTATTGTTCAATGCAGTCTTTAATAAACAATGATGATCCACCTCTCGCGTTTCCCGATGGGTGACAAGCGTGGATATCATTATAGCCTTTTATTTTTAAAACTGATCGCTCTTTTACGTTGGTTTCAGAAATCAAGCAAATGTCGATATCCTTTTCGCGCATGAATATTTCCAATTCGTCGAGTTTTTGCAAAAGTCCGTTTGCATTCCAAGTATATATTTTTAACATTGGTTTTTCAATCATATTATATTTGAAGTACGCGTTTTGCTTGAATTATTTTCGAGCTTAACCAACCGATCGAGAATAATTTTATTTATTTATCTTTGTTCTTCAAGTTTCTCGAGAATAACTGAGAAAACATGTGAAACAGGGTCTGGCGAAGTTTCAACGTTTTTTGGTTCTTCAAATGCCGCTGCCTGAGCGTAGGTCTGCACTCTGGCTGTCCGAGCGCCACTATTCGGTGGCTTTCCTGATGGTAATTTTTGATTAGGGTTTCTTTTGACAACAGATGTCGAGGACTTTTCTGCTGTCTCCCTTTCTTTCGTATTTCTACGTTCAGGAACCGGAGGTTTTAGATTGCCTACTATCTCCTTAGCGGTCTTACGCTTTGTCTTAGTTTGCGGTTTTGATTTATCATTTTGGGGCTTAAGGAGCGCATCTCGCCGTTGTTTTTGCAACGCCTTAGCTACTTCACAACCTCTATAATTTGCCGGGTGTTTTCCCTTGCAATTAGCACAGGTAGAGGATGATTGTTTCTTTACTCCACAGTCTTGGGACAGGTGATTTCCGGCGCATTTCACACATCGCGGTTCTTTTCGGCAATACATTTGTGTATGATTAAATCCTTGGCAACGTTTGCACTGAGGAATTATTCTTACATTTCTACGGGTTCGATTTTTACCACCATATTTATTATTGTTCTAATTCGGTAGATATCTTCGATATTATCTGACCTATCGAATGTAAGCATAAAGAGCGGAAGTCCACGCCTTACCAGGACATCCTTATCGACTTACGTTTGTTGCTTCTCCTTCTTGATGATATTAACGACATCAAGAATTTTAAACCCTTTGGCTTGGAGGTCATTTATAACCTCTTCTTTGGTGCATGAGGGGTGGAGTCCCCTTGCTACAACATGATGTGGTCTTTCTGACTTTATTTCGAAAGTATACCAAATCGAAAACGACATAGAATTTAAACACGTATTAATCACATAAATATTAATACGAAAATGTATGATAAATCACGTAATTTATGAGATTACCTAAATAATCTCAAGTTGATTTACCTAAATCATGTTAGTGGAAACATGGTATAAGGGCCTTCGCTTAGATTTAATTTGTCTCTACTGATAACTCTAGCCAACCTACTGACTTCACCTAGTCCTAGAGTCTCGATCTTTCCTCTAAAATCTTTATGTGAAGCACTTTTCGACAAACGCCATTAGTTCTTCTATTCCCTTTGCTTTAAAGCAGACAAGGTTCCTTCTGAATGTGTATAGTTTTGATTGAACGATTAAGAAGTTTACGGGCTTAATTCTGAGCCTCTGCAGTCAGTCCCGGGTGTACACGATTTACAGAAGGATTTCATGGCACTTCACTTCGCAAAATCTTGTGGTGACAAAATCTGTTTTCGGGTTCTGAGAAGCATCTCGGACCTTCCGACTTGTACCGAGGTTATGAGTTTTGACAGACTTCTCTAGCGCAACGAGCTAGAAACCTCACCCCAACTCGCTTCATAAGCACGGGAAAGTCGGCGGAAACCTTGGCTGACACAAGTTCCACCTATCCCTCCGCCAGCTGTTTTTTCTGTTTCGGTGTGGGGGCCGACTAACCTGTCCATCCGCATCCAATTACACAGCGTTTTCAATTTCACGTGTGCCATGGAACAACAGCAGCCTCTCATCAAATTATTGAGTTTTGTTGAGAAGCGCAACAGCATTCCACGGATTAATGCATCAGGCTGTATCGTCCAGCTCTCGCACACTATACCGTACTATTGCTTTAATTAATATGATTATTTTCCAATGGCACAGAGGCAGCTCCGGCTATAACACTCGCCACAACAATGTTATGGCATGGCCCGTAGGTGCCATAAAAATCATCAACGGCTCGTAAAATTATTAAATATGGACATGAGTGCTTACATTTTAAGCGCGCCAACCCCAAACCGCATCTCGCACGCACTTGCCTGCCTTTCCGTCGATTATTACTTTTTCCTAGACTCACACTTAATGGACGGCCGCACTTTATTGTGTGTGCGACGCGACGCGGCCACTAGCGACTTGCGACTATGCGTGATCGTCAAGTTTTATATACAAAATCACAAATTAAACAACAACAACAATGATGATGAAGCTTCTTCTTCTTTTGTGGTGGTAGTGGGGGGAGAGGTGGTTTGTTGTTGTTGATTGAAGCAATTGCAAAGTGAAAATTACAAATGCCAAGTTGCGAATAAATCGCTGCCGGTGGCTTGTTGGTGTTGGGTTGGCTGCGCGCGGCTATGCGCCTAAATCACTGCGGCTGGCTGCTCCACCTCAAATGGCTTTCGAATGGGATGCGAATCGTGCTTCATCTTCATGGATAATTTATTTGAAAGCAAAACTTATTAATGCGTTATAATCACACCAAACGGGCATTAAGTGCGTTGCTTAGCCGTTTTTTGTATGTGAGTGTTTCCCTCGGAAATGGCACGATAATTTCTCCGATCGTTGATTAACTGATGGGCTGCACGTAAAGTGAAAGGCAGGTGTTTTTTTTTTGGATTTGGGAAGCGATCCAAGAGAGTTTGTCCAAACAAACGAATGATTTGGTCAGGCTCTGGGGTGACAAAAGGTGGAGTGGTGGTCTACCACAGCATTTCAATGTGTTTCTTATTTTTGGGTGAGTTAATCTGGTGATTTATGGAACGGTGGTACTGGAACTCGGGGCAGTGAAGTTCGAGATTGAGTTCAATAAAAGCGGTACCCTTATCGGAATTGCTCTTCGAAATTCAACCTACTCAGAGTTGTTATTTTAAGGCGTGCCTGTCAAACGTGAAGGACACTGCGACCGATTGTGATTGTGTAACTAAGTCGGATTTAAAGGACCACGGGAATGCCAGTAGTACTCCAGGAACCAAGGTTTTTATCAGGAAAAATTGCAGCACAGTAAAAGGTAGGGGAGAGCGGGGCTAAAGTCACATTTTCGCCTAAATTTGATGCTGCTCCTACGATTTTGCAAATGATTGAGCAAAGTCTATTTTAAACAGACAGCTATATTTGAGCTACACAATTCACCAAAAAAGTCCATAAAGTTATGTCTAAAAGATGTCAAAATATTGCCTTTTTTAAAAAAACGAGGACATGTTACAACTTAGGTATACCTGCTACAAGAAAACTTTCAAAATAAAAACCGGAATCCGCACAAAGCTCATATATATACACAAAATTCACCAAAAAACAAAAAAAAAAACAAAATGTTACAAATCATTCAATTTTCCGAACCTCACACACAATCTACGGCTAAAACTGAAGATGAATAAAACTTAAGTAGGCACATCATTTACTGAAGAGAAGACCAACATTTTTCTCTTTCACGCGACTCTTTATTTTAAGAGCAACCCTTAAACTTTTAAATGTTACAGCTATCCCGGTTACTTTCAACCCCGTCTTCCCCTACACAAGTTTGAAATAAAACAAGAAACTCAAACGAAATGTTAAATGCGACGGTATTGGCTCTACTGGAGATATGTCTTTATGCCATTATTGGTATGATATGATTTCGGGCATTAAGGCGTCACAGCTGACTCGAATGTAGCGCAATCTGGACGTCAAGATTGATCCGTGTTCCTTAACACTTTATTTAGCATGTATAATTCAAAATTCGACAGTTATGCGGCGAATGTTGACTTTCAAGAGGTCCAACATCTGTGGTTTATCGGCGTAGAGTAGCGACTTCATATATACCAACAGAACGGGAGTGAGATCACACAATCGAAGTAGCCTGATCACAGGTCCCTCTCGGGAAGTTATGTAGTCATGTTGAAAGATGGGATGACGAGCTGTTTTACACTTGTTGTCACGTACAAAGCTCTACCACATCAACGCCATTTTACTGAGGAACCAAAAAGTCAGTCATTGTGGCTGTACAGAGCTCTTAATCGAATGCAACATTTTGGTCCAAGACGAACAAATACGCGCCAAGTACAAGCCCTACTAAAGCGTTGCAATACTCATGAGGAGTAGAACGTTATCCCGTCCTACTATCAGGACATTCTATACAAGACTTTGATCATCTTAGTCATTGTCGATGGTGCTATAAAGCTTGAACTCGATGGACCTTACCTTACAATCACTTTTAGCCTTGATATTTATATTTTGTGGGTCGCAAATTGTAATTTTGTATGAAAAATTTCTCGGCTGTGAGTTTGAAAAATTAAGCTTAGACACTAAAATTAATTATAATACGTAATACAGACGAATCCCTCTAAGTCGAATTTTCACGGGAGATATAAATTAGTTTGAGTTAGAAGGTTTTCTGGAAAAATTCGAGTTAGAGGCATTTTCTATATTTTTTTTAAGCGAATTTATTTAAGGTAAAAAATAGGAATGTAGGTACATTTTGAACAAAATTAGTTAAAAAAATTAGTTATTTTTGATTGGGATGTGAAATGTTGGGCACTTGCAATTTGTTTGACTTCTTTTCCTATAACTCTAACTAGAACAGCAACACAAGTGTTGCGCAATTAATTTTTTTAGTAGAATATGTGTGTACATATCTAAATGCAAGTACATATTGTATGGATGTAGAAACACAACGTATCGTCGCGACGCAACACTTGCGGGAGGGAAATCTTTTTCTTTTTGATTTTGTTTTCTTCAGACGAAAAATTTAACTTAGAGAATATTGGAATAGGTGAAGAATCAAAAGAATATGTTCGAGTTGGAGGGATTTTCTTTTAGAGGGATTTCGACTTAGAGGATGACTTTACTATGCAAAATTGAAGCGAATGCAAAAATTGGGTTGAAAAATTCGAGTTAGAGGGAAATTCGACTTAAAGGAGGTTCGACATAGAGGGATTCGACTGTATACCTAAAGCTTCTCTCGTTTCGAGAGAAAGATTCTTTGCAAAATTTTCGGTCGCGTTTGACGAGCTTTTAAGAAGGAGATTCAAAGAGCTGTGCATCGACTTGACATTTGAAAAAAAACTGCCTATCAGTCGTCTTATATTATGTAGATATGTAGAGCGGATAGACGCAAATGATACGGCCCGTAGAGTCTTTAACTCTAACCGGGAGTGACAACGCTGAGAGGTTGACATTGACTTAGATGGGGCGAACAAATGGAAGGGTACCTCAACTAGAGAACGAACTTTGGCGTTTGGTTTCGTTTGGCGAACTGAACCACAACTTTTTAGGTATATTGGAATTATTTACGGGCATTGTTCTGACGGAAGTTTGCAAACTCTACTTAGCAGAAATCAGTTGTCCCCTGTCAAAATGAGCGACATTAGAAACAGTTTTGCCAATTTCAAAATAAACCTTCTAAGAAAAACATCCTTTACGTGCTCTCCGGTTTCGTCGCATCTTTCACCGGCACTCAGTTTAATGAATATCAGTTCTGCGATTCGTAAGAAAAAAAAAAAACAGTTTAAAAACAAAATTCAAGTATAAGTTGCATTAATTCGAAAAGGGCGTTACGGACTCTTCTTCGATCAGTCTTTGAAGGAAGATTCATATGACGTTCATAGTTCATTGACAGTTTCGGGACAAATTGAGCACTATATGGCCGTCCACTAATGAAAATTTGTTTAGGAGTCACTTAGACTTGCAGTCAGCTGAGGAAGAGGATCCTTCTAAAATTGTTACTGAGTAGCTACTTTTGGACTTCTTAATACTCAGTGGCGCTGCAGATACAAATGTCAAGTTATTGGCTTTCGTCGGTCGTATGACTTCTCCAAAATAACTATGTTACGAAGACTAGCAACAAGAAAAGTTGGAGCAATGAATCCATGTGCCGAAAACTGAACAATCACACATCAAAGTGGTGTACATATTGGCCAAGAACTAATGGAATTACTGGAGCAGGAGTACTTGGATCAAGAACCAAATATTGTCAATCAATAGACAGAGGTACCTTTTAGGCTGAAGTCTGTGCCATAGATAAATTGGTCCAGAATAGCCTGGATACAAAGAAACCAAACTGTGACTAAGCTTCAATATCAGATGGCCAGGCTGCCACCATGGCACTTGGCTCATCAAGTCATTAAGTCTAAACTTGTGTAAGGACGTCTGGAAAAACATTGTGAATTGGGTAGTCGAAACAAGGTGACCATCTGTTGAGCACGATGCAATGTGGGACTTCCTATTACAAGAAAGCGAGTATCAGTAACTTCATATTTTCTGAACCATATTTCACAATATGGGATCACATCCTCAAAAAATATTTCAGGAAACTAGAGAAGGAAAACAGGTATAGTATAGCTGAAACAATACCTTGAGCATAAGGATCAAGCCAAGCAACGTCATGGAGAACATACCCAAATATAATTTTCATTCATGAATGTGAAAAAATAACTTCCTTAAAGAACAGGGAGCTGTTCTTAGAGAGCAGCCAAGCAAACAAGGTATATCTAAACAAAGTTGTGCGAAATTTCTGCAATGAATCTAGTAAAACCCAAGAACAAAGAACACATGCAGGAATCTTGACTCAAAAAATCTGAAATATTGGGGTAAGTAGAGAGAAAAAATGTCGACACTCATTATTCGATTTTTTTTCAAAGCGAATGGACTAGGAAGATTGCTGTAGAATGGATTTCTTCAGCCAAAGCTGTAGATAGTATAAATAAAGGCCCCTCAAAACTGAGTAGCAAACGAATCTCAGTGCGAGGGTAACTCTTGTGAGTGAAAATACTTTTTCAAGGTGTGAGTAAAGGTACAGTCGACCCAAGGGTCGGAGTGCTACATACCTCCGCATTGAATATTGAATTGAATAAATAAATAGCGATGTCTCTAAATCTATGACAGGTTGCGGGGCTTCCCAGGCCACGTTGATGACATAAGAATGATACTGGAATGCGTCTTCACCACTGAGAATTTATGGCCGGATTACATCGACTAAGGATTTGCCAACTTTTAGGAAGTGACTTCCCCTTTCCGCACTGCAATGGATCTGTAATCCCCAGTGCCCTGTTCTGGCTTAAAAAACTCGGAAAAAAGCTCAACCCATCTGCGTGAGATTTAGCATTACAAAAACGATTTCATTCTGCAACTAATAAGTAAACCCCTTACAAACTGGATCCATGAGGTCTAATTTTCAGCACTTTTTGGAGCAACTGCGACAGTAGATCACTGATTCAGATGACAGTCATTTAATGTTAGAAAATCATCATTGCTGGTCTTGGTCTTTGCCGAGAATGATTTCTGCCTCTTCAGCCACAGTGTGTCCGTATAAACAAAGACTTCAGCCAGCTTGCATGGCTTTAAAATCAAACAGCAAATTATCAGTAGCGACCATTCAGCTGTCAAAATTAAGTGATAGAAATTGCTTCTATCCCGGATCGAACCATTTGTTTCCATGCGCAATCAGACGTCCTCCACCATCCGAGCATTTAATTCAAGTCATGCACACTCCTCATTCACCTCACGAATTACCACTGATTGCTTTCCATCAAAACAAAACACGGTGACAGGCCAACAAACACTCATATACCTTTCCATTCCGTAACATCATCTATACCGCAGGTGCATCGCACATAGTCTCGTCTGCTCCGCAACCCACCACCATCATATACCGAGGACATGAATCACGATCACGCGCTCGGTCTCATTATCTCTGTGATGTTGGGTTACACCCATCCCCCATTGCATTTGGGCAATAAGCAGCTCTGCAGCATCGGCAGCTTCCTCCTTTCGTTTTTCATTAGTGGCCCCAAAAACCAAAAAAAAAAGAAGAACACAAGCGGTAACGCCACCACTCTCACTTTGTGCGCTGCTGCGCGTACCATCGGCAGCATCTGCGAATGCAATCGAATTCACTTATTGTGCAATAGACCTTCACTGCACCGAGAGAGCACCACAACCACCACCACCAACAGCAGCAGCAGGTTGTACTCCAAATTTAGTAACGATAATTGCAATAATTATACTCTGCTCATAAATGACGAGAGCGCTGTGCAACGAGCGAGCACAGAACGTCCGTCAGACAGTCGGTGGTGGTGGTGGGGCTTTTGTTTGGCCAGTTCCGCCCGGGCGACGCGGAGAGGTCACCATAAGATGAGGCTACTCTCGCATATACACGAGTATACACCAATGTAATCGACTGAAGCAGGACTTGCCAAAACAAGAAAACGCGCCGCCATGCTTTATGGTGGTAAAACGACCGTCGGTGCGCTGCACTCATGATCAAGTGAATGGCGGTGGGCTTCGTGGTGGCGGCGGTGGCGGAGGAGTGATGTGTGACGGCCACCGCTTTACCATACTCGAGATTTCCATAATGAATTTTAACGCCTTTCGCAAGTAGGTACATGCGAAGCTGCGGGAATCGGATATGAGTATTTGCACTTGGTCGTCGCACAGCCGTTGCCGTTTTCCGTCATCGTCAAGAGTTGTTGTTGGCAATAAAAGCCATTTAAGATAATGAAGTAATTGTAGAGCCAGCGTATAGAGCCGACAAAATAATAATATGCACTGCACCGCGACCGTTTGCGCGCACCATTCACACTGCCGCAACTGTTGGCGGGCAGTATAATGCGCCTTGAAATGATTTTCCGCTAAGTTTAAAAAAAACAAAACTGATTTTCTGCAGCGCTTTGTGGATCATTTGTGACTGCTATATGGCTGAATGGGTTTGTAGATTCGGGGTATCCGAGGCGGCCAAGTCATGGTACATAAGATTGCTTCTCACACATACAGTAGCGGCCGCGAACAACTTACATGCGGCACCGATTTTGGGAGTTTATCGAAAGATGGGAGACTACTTTGAGTCGAACTCACAGCCGGTTTTAGTTTTGCCGTTTTGCCAACAATCAAATAAGAAATAAGGCCAATGCAAGATACTCGTAGTATAATTTTGGTCCGCAACAAAAATAAGCGCTATTTTGATATCCAAGATCTGCCCTTAAAAGTTAATTAGTAAATAGTTGACGCAAAAGGTGAGTAAAGGTACCCTAGGCCGGGCTTGTCACAACCATTAGTTTTGGGTGAAGCCGTGTATATAGCTGCCAGACAACTTAAAGACTTGGGCGCCTTTTTTAAAGCCTAGTATATCCATGGACGAAATGGAGGAAACCACAAATGACCCACCGTTTACTTATTGAGTTTTATGAACAAATTATCTCCAGAAACGAACATATGGCAAAGATTTCGTGAATCGATGCCGCTGTACTATTGCCTGTAGGAGAATTGAAATACGTTCGTCTATGCGGTTAAGGCGAAAACGAATACAAGGGAATCCACTTTCGCATTTAAAAAAACGAAATAAATCATCCAACGGCAAACACTTGCTTCACGTAGCTCCCATTGTTTTATGCTTCATATTTGAAAACTTTAAAGAAGCTGACTACTTGTGATTGTAAACTTTTAGGGTCATTTTAACAGTGGAAACTTCTCTGTTAAAATTAGTTCGGTAGCAAAGCTGCAAATTATATTTTTACTGCAAAACTAATCAAAGAAAGTAAAACAAGTTAATGGAAAATCTGTAGTTGTTTTAACACTCGCGCGGAACGAAAATGTCTTTCGTTTTTCGAGTTGCATGACGAAAAGAAAAACGAAAACGTCACTAAAGTAATTTTCGCTTTTAACAGGCTTCAGCGGAAACGAAAATTCCTTTCGTTTTAATAACTACACGAAGGAAAACGTTGGTGTTATCGAAAACGAATGAACTTTGTCATCTTACATAGAATCCCACCTAAGAAGGCATCACCGAGCGCACCATCCGTGAGAAAGCGCTTTCAAAAATGTTCGAACAAGTGGTCAAAAACGTAAGCTACGTTACAGTTGCCGAGTGGCCTTCGTAGTGGCCATTATTTGAAATCTTCTTTAAGCAAATCGCTTTAATGCATGACCAAAGACCATTGAGGCTTCGGTAAGAGATCAAATGGGTATAGAGAGAGAGATATGCATGTCTAACGCCAGCTTCTTTTATATTTCGTAGCGATTAATTGGACGCGTTTTTTAAAAGAGGAGTAACTCTAACGAATTTCAAATTTTGGTCGTCAAATAATTAAGGAACTGTGCGGTCAAGTAGGACTTACATTACTGATCGTCGTTAACCCAAACCCTTTGCGCTCTACCGCCTGTATTGCTGACTGCAATCAACGAATACTGTTTTCAGTACCTATGTCATATATACCATGCGTTTGAATACGACCTACTTTCCAATTTTTAAATAATTTGAGCACGTCCTTTCATAAGTATTCTAAAGCTTAAAGAAATCAGACAGATCATAGGAGTACTTTTTTTAAAACCAAAAATCTTAGGACGAACTATTACGGCCGCTACTGTGACTTGATAGTTTTTGTGATTTTTTTTGGTTACATTTTGGTGTTTGTTGCTGAATGAAATACAAAAAAAAATAAAAATAAAAAAGGAACACCATCCATTTATACACATACGACGAGTATACAAAACAAATGGCGTTTAAACTTGCGGGCACACCTCTGGGGACTAATACAGACATGCCAGTCAACCGCAACTCAGTCCATCCATGCACACACATGTGTTTGTTGTATACGGATTTTTGTAGTACACACCGGGCACACTGCACACACAGCGCACCGGTTAAGCACAATTAATTATACCAACTTTATCATAGACTTGTTATTGGAGTTAATTGCGAAAGCGCCTATTCCAGGTCCCAGCAAATGTGGCAATTAGTCGTTGTTTAGATTAGACAAGACGGCCGGTCTCGTTGGACCTATACGTAATAATCGCGATCGGGATGACGACGAATCGCTGCTCATCAATTTCTAGAGTAACTGCACACACATATGGTGTAGATTTGGCGAAGTGAGCGGCGGCGTTAATACACAGTGCAGTTAAGTAGGATCTGTGGAGGATCGATCAACCGCAGGCTAATGTTCAAGTGGTGTTAAGGTTTGTTGTTTTTTTTTTCTTTGCCACATGCACAATTCAAATGGGAAACGGATAAATAGAGGAACAATTAAAAAGCGATTATGTTCGAACATGAGTGTATGCCAGAAGCATTACATAAAGTTTGATACCGAAGGCGAATTCCTATAAGGTTTTCGATTAGATTGGCGCAACTTCTAGCACACACACATGGGTGTACTTGTATGCTGGTTAATGATGGGATATTCCATTCGGACGTTTTATTAATTATCGTTTGGGTAACAGGCTTATTTTTGCTGTGAGTATAGATGTTGCGTCTTGAGGTTTGTGGTCATTTCGCAGACATCTGGGCTGTGTGACACCATCCTGGGTGTTGCTTTGGTCTGTATCAGTGCAAAATAAATATCCAACCTATAGCGAAAAACGAACCCTTGTGTTAATGGTCGTCAGATCTTTGATGTAAGCTTATTGCCGATAGGCTCGTTTCATCTAGAACATGAAACGAAACCCTTACGTGGAATGCCAACTGTCTTTGAAATAAAAATTCCGAGAGCTAGAACTAGAACCTCTCTAACAAAAAATGTTGCCAATGTGCTAGATATCGAAAAGGGATCGAGATCGATCGGACAGCGGCTACGAACAAGCTAGCTAGACGCGGAGCTCGTTATGTATAAAAGAGATTTAATTTCAATTGGGAAATCGAAACAATGCCATAGTAGGCTCTGTATAGGTCAAATATAGACACGCTCTTTTCAAAATATCTTCAAACGACTGCCCACCGCAGATAGAAGAACAAGATTTTAAGAATTCCCTGGACAACATTTTATTTGAGGCGGTCATTTTGGCGGCACGCATTTATTTTGGGCATCCAAATGCATGACGAAAGGTTTAGCGCTGTGTATGAGAACAATTGCGATCTTCATTCGACAAGCAAACCAACTCGATAGACGTTTTGTTGCAAAAGGACCAGTGATGGGACTTCTACCACTTGATTGGTATTTCTACCACTTTTTACAATTTCGGAAATTCTACCAACCTGAACTCGAAATCTACCACCTTTTACTCATCGCTATTCGCTTATAATATTTCTTTTCCATCACTGTATTAAATTGAAAATTGTACCTATACCTACTCGTCATACTTTTACCCATACACACTCAGCTATTGACATTTTTCTCTAAGAATTGCATCAGCAAAAACTTCCAGTCCAGTACACCATTTACTGCGCTAATATTTAATTATTTGACTGTATTTGTGGGAGGGTGTTTTCCTATGTTTTGACTTTTTGTGATGAGTTGAATCTAGCGTTCTTTCTTTAGTTCTTTTTTATATTTATATTAGTTTTACCTTAAAAACTTTTAATTTTTAAATAATATCAATTTTTAATAATAAGAAATGACTGAACTATGTTTATTTTATTTCCATGTTTTTTTTTGTTTTTATAGTTACTATTTATTTCATCATACCATTCTCAAGAAAGAGAAAACTAGAACTGAAACCGATCAAGCTGAATAACGCAGTCATTGACTTTTCAAGAGAGGTAAAATATCTAGGAGTAATCCTACACAAGACTCTCGCCTGGAATTCACACCTTGATCAAGTCACCAAAATGGCGACAAAGGCAATTTTTATGTGCCACCGTCTTTTCGGCAAAACCTGGGGCTTAAAACCAAAAATGATCTATTGGTCATACAACACGATCATCAAACCAATGATCACCTATGCAGCGATATCATGGTGGCCAAAAACCGAACGGGGGCAATGAAAACTTGTCCAACTGCAGCCATAGGGGCAATGCTCAGCCTTCTGCCTTTACATTTAGCTGTAAAGAAGGAAGCTATCCTCAGTGCCCTTCGGGTACTACAAATGCTCCAAAATGATCCTGTGATCAAGGTATCAGATACCATGCTTAAAAAGCTGCGCTTCTCCAAAAAATTTAAGATAGTCATATCTGACAGAAGCACATGGAGAACAAACCAATTCGTAATACCATCGGGATCACAAATCTGGTACACCGACGGTTCGAAGATGGAAGATGATGACACCGGGGCTGGGGTCTATGGGCCCAGGTTCCAAAGAGCTATAGCACTGGGAAAATCACCAGACATCTTTCAAGCGGAGGTACACGCCATAGAGATATGTGTCCGAGAATGCTTACGAAAGCGCACTAAAGGTGCCCGCATCTACATCCTATCAGACAGCCAAGCAGCTCTTAAGGCCCTAAGATCATACTCGATCAGGTCAAAGTTGGTTTGGGAATGTCTTAATCTCCTCGAAGATCTGGCCAAGGACAATACGGTCACCGTTGCTTGGATACCAGGTCATGAGGGATTTGATGGCAATGAACGAGCGGATTGTCTGGCGAGAAGAGGCGCATCACGCCTGCTCACTGGTCCTGAACCCTACTTTGGGCTACCTTTGAGTTACGTACACTCAAAATTCAGGAAATGGGAAGATGATCAACTTGCCGAATACTGGACGAAATCCAAAGGACAGAGACAAGCAGAAAGATTCATAAGACCAGCTCGTAGTAAAGCAAAAAAGTTACTCGAGCTAAACAAAGAAGACCTAAGGATACTAACGGGTTTTCTTACTGGGCACTGGCCACTAAGATACCATCTCAAAAAGATGGGACTATCCGACGATGACTCCTGTCGGCTATGCGGAGAGGAGGAAGAGACAACGGAACATATACTCTGCGAATGCCCTGCAGTGGCAAGGGGCAGAACGATCCATATGCAAGAGGCATTTCTAAGTCCTGCCGATATAGAAAACATGGAACTAAGAAGGGTACTGAGGTTTATAAAGAGCCTCAACAGCTCCCTGGGTTAAACATTAGAGGCCAACACAATAGATCTCTTCTGGTCGCAGTGTACAGGGCCTATTACTTACAATACAATACTATTTAATTGGTATAAATAAATGAATTTTTTACCATGGAAAATTCTGTTTTCTACCACTTTTCTACCACCTTTTTTTAAGGCTATCTTCCACCACTTCGCTTCCCATCACTGAAAAGGACTACCCGCCAACCGTGTTAAAAATTAATAAAAATAAGTTTGGTTTAAGCTTCCGGCCATCTTAGCAACGACCAAAAAAATAAAAAAAAGCCCGAGACTAATAAAGGGCGAAAAAGCCTTTGAAAAAGATGTCCCAGAACAATAGATCTAGAAGTGAGTGTATCACTCAAGGCGTTCTTAAAACCATAGAAACTTGTTCCACATCTTCGTCGCTGATGTATTTAGAAACAAACTCCAGGGAATAATATTCCTTACCAACGTAAAACATCGGACTATAGCCGTGGAAAACAGCACATTCAAAGCTCTGAAATCAACTAGCTTTATCCGGACTAGATATTATCTGAACTAGGGCGGTAACATCACTTTTACTATGACAGCCACACAAACAAAATGTCAACTTACTACCCCATCGAGAAATTTTTAACTATTTATATGTAGATTTGCCGGTTAACCCTCCATAAACGTCAACTGTAAGAAACTGTTCACAAGATCAGTCAAGGCCAATAAAAATGCAGACATACGACGGCTGCTTGCTGTCAGACCTACATAGCTAGTTAGCTAGAGTTTTTAATGTCCCCAATAATGGGATTGCCTAAGACAAGGCAAAGAGCGCCTAATAAATGGCAGCAAACTCACAATCCTAGACGAGTTTAAATCGATTGTGCAACTTAACAACAATGTTTGACAAAGATTGGAGTCAGTAAGTTGGTACCTCGAAACCTAAATGGTGAACATTATTCAAGTGTCGCTGTGGAAGGCTATTAAAGCCACAAGAAGGCCGAAGATATCAGCGCAGCCTATGAAGTTAAACCAAAAATGACCGCCGGGCAAAAAGCGACATAGAGACGGTGGACATTTTGTCCTTTTCAAATGAAGTCAAGCCATTACCAAAGCATGCCCTGTTTATCAGATAAAAGAAATAATTAGTTGGGGAAAAATAACTATAAAGGACGCTAGAGCTATAAAGCCCGAAGGGAAAAAATTTGGGAAATAAGTTCCGTGGGGGTTATTTCACAGCCGCACCAATCCTACAGAAAAACTCAGCATTGCTCAGCATTCCGCAAAGGAGCCGATAGCAATGCATATGAAGGACCTGAGTTAGAAAGATGTCTGGATACCTTTGGGCTGGCGAGACGCGATTTTAAGAAGACTAAAGGTAGCACCGCAAGATGCTTTAGAAGACTCTGAATCGAAGTGAATGAAGAAGAAACTGATTGTCAGAAAGCCGAGTTGGATATCAAGGGTATAGCATTTGGAAACCATCAAGAGGTAGATCAACAAGCTATAAATTCTGTCTAGAGCTGTAAAGCGACTTCACATATGCTGCCCAATATCGTAGGGGCTTAAGTAGACTGCCATTCAGAAGGGTCAAGTCAGTCTAACGCCGCTCAGTTAATGTCGTGTACACTTACAGCGATGTAAACAAGAAGGAAGCTTTCGACAGCATACAAAGTCCCTCCAAATTTTAGAAAAATAAATATAAGCGGAGCATCAACCTTTCGACACTATCGCCATAAATCTGGAATATTAGGCAACCGGCGAACTAATAAGAGCCCTTCGCTACCGCTACCAGCAGACTAAAAACAGGTGAATCGGCAATATTTTTGGCACGAAGATAGGTAGGATAACACGGTAGAAGGCGAATAGAACTACAACTACTGACTTCAGGGGCGGGAAGCCTTGCACAGTTCCTGGCGGATTTAAATGTTTGGACACGATAGCTCTATAGCCCGCTAATGTGTCCAAATGGAGGGGAAATATGATGCATTCTACTGCAGAGGGAGGAGTGTAACTGCCTCTGGATATTGAAGTCGACTGGTTGCAGATTGGATCCTGTCAACTTCCCAAAAAGTACATCATATTGAGGATACATTGACAGAATAAATATTCAACTCACTGGAATGACCGTCCGATTAGCTCTAGTGATATTCTGCCTTTATAATAATCAACTTTAGTCTGGCAGTTTAAGCAAGGACTCCACACTTTCCAAAACCGCTTTAGCAATAAACAAATATAGTTGCCAGAATGTCGCTAACTGTAAGGTTAAATGTTAATGTTGAGAATCCCATGTTTATCTCGGGCATTATCTAAATAAACCCTCCCATATGTCATTTTGAAAGGGAGTGTTGCCCAACCATCCAAAATGACGTTATTGAATTTCATAATAGGAGTGAATTTTAAATACCCTGTTGTTCAGACTGTGCTTTTATAATTATAAATTAATTTTAGTTAATTGTAAATGTTTTCTGATTTTATTCGTTGGAATAAAACAACGCAAGTGGCTTTTAAGTCTAGCAAATACAAATTTGTACAAATGTATGCACAAAATTGAAAAATAGGTATTGCAGTTTTTTTTATTTCTAAACGCTTAAAAAATATATTTCGAAAGTTTCGATGTTTTTCTCTATTTTATCTTGTTTAGCCGCTAGTGCTTGCTTTTTAAACGGTTTTCCCTTTTTAATAGTTTGCAAGTTACGAATGCATGCTTCTTAAATAATGAATTTGATATGAGTTTGGGATCTTTCCAAGACGTTCTTAAGAGTCGTCGCAAAGAGAATAAAATTTCTGTTCAGTGTTCACTTAAGATTGGACAACTTATACCTGAATACCTCCTTTTTCTACAATTCTCAGTACCTTAGGCGGTTCGGGTACAAGTTTGTTCCCCGAGAATGAGAATCTCTAATGTCGGTGTGGTTTTGGTTGCTGTGAAGAGGTTTACTTCCAGAAGATACAAGAATTGTCAGCATTCAGAAAAATCCCCGCGAAGTAATAAATTTAGAAACTTCTGGAGGAATAACAGGAAGTATGTGCGAATTCAAAAATTCTGCATTACTAAGAGGAGAAAACAAGACAGCTTTCCTGTAGAAGAATGTTCACGGCTTTATATTTGTCGGTTCTTAAGTTTCCCGAATTAAATAATATTAGCTATACAATTTTTAAAGTATGATATTGTCTTTATTTTCACACTTCCATATACTTTTGCAATTACTTTCGTTGCTTGGCAAATTGTAATTCAAACGGAAATGAATTAGCAGCCTATTATTTCTTTCAAAAATATTCACTTGCAAATGATTCAATTGCGATCTTCAGACTACCAATAAGATTTTATTTCCATCATCAGCCAACGAATAAATCAAAGCATTCTAATAAACTGTGTTCTGTTTATTGAATAATTTGAAAGAGATTTTATTACGAAACAAATTCACTCACAAATCAATCGTAAAGTATTAGAAAACAAAGGAAAACTTACTATAAAAAGTACCGACAATTGTGTCCGATCGAACGATAGGGCAATTCTAATTTGCATATTATATTTGACAGATCAGAGGATAGATAGATAGATAGTTTTTATTTCGTATATAGATTTACAGTAGGATTTGTTACCACACATTTTACAATTCAGAGATATGATAAAATGTATCTTTCTTCTGAAACATTATTTTTAATTAATTTAATTTAAATAATTTCATTGGGCAAGAAATATAACTTCTGAAGGAAAATACGAAAAAACCTTCAATTAAATAGAGAAAAAAAAAAAAAAAAATTAAATAAAAAATAAATAACAAATAAATAAAAATAAAAATAAATAAATAGATAAATAAATAAATAAATAAATAAATAAATAAATAAATAAATAAATAAATAAATAAATAAATAAATAAATAAATAAATAAATAAATAAATAAATAAATAAATAAATAAACAACCAAACAAATAAGTAAATAAATGAATAAATTAATTGGTTAATCAACAAATAAATAAATAAATGAGTAGACGAGTAAATAAATAAATATTTACATTAATAGCAATAATAAATAACAACAATAATACACAAAAAAAAAGAAGGCTATATCAACTATCGAGTGAGATATAATTCATATTTAAAACGTTTCTAGAGGGTTATCAGCAAAATCACAGCGTTCTAGAAAACGTTGGTTTAATTTTTTAATTCTTTGGAAGATCAATTCAACATTCGCTTTATCGTGAGTATCCAGGGTTGAGTGATGCCACGGTAGATTAAGCATCATTTTTAATAATTTATTTTGAGAAACCTGTAATTTCTTAATATTTATGACACATTGCACAGTTTCCCCATACTTGGCACCCATAAAGCAAAATTGCTTGAAAAATTACTTTATGGATGATAATTTTATTTTCATTTGAAAGCTGCGACTTTCGGTTTATGAAAGGATATAGCATCCTCGTCGCAATTGCAATTTTTTAAGGGTGTTTGCTATATGTGGTCCAAAAGTCAACTTGGTGTCCAAATAAACTCCTAAGTATTTTACGGAAGGTTCCCAACTAATGCTTGTACTATTCACCTGTAACGGTCCGCTAGGAAGATAACAAGCTTTTCTTTTTTTCGTAAAAAAGATGGCTTGTGTTTTTCCTTGATTAACTTTAATTTCCTATTTTGTGTTATGATTTTCGTTTATACATAATACGCTTCAAAAGGCCTTTGAAAGATATCTATTGGGCAAATTAATTTTACAATTTATATATTCCTATTGTTAGAACAAAATCCTCGTTGTGAAATAAACTTTTGACCATGTTTTTCACAATAACAGGTTATAAAATGTAAATTTTGCGATGACAATGAACAAATGTATAATAGATTATAAAAAAAACCGGGACCGGGAAATGTCAGTTTGTTGGTACCGTTTCATTAATTCTGTACATTTTTATTGAAGCTGGCAACCAACTAATCGCCGACATTAGTGTTTGGTTATTAGTAAGCCCGATTGTGTTTTTTATCCCGATTGTGTTTTTTATCCACCGAAAGAAGGACCTTTCCTGCTGCTTCTTTGATATCGTGTCTCAGAGACCCCAACGAGCAAATTTGATTTGAAAACTTTCCGCGCTGAAAACAGTCCAACCAAAGAAGTTCACAATAAAGACAGTGTACTGCGAAACCGCGGACTCACTCTCCACCCATGATCCACCCCATCCACGAAATTGATAAATCGCACACATCCACTGCGAACTGTCGCTCGGTTCGCATAGCTGTCGGTTGTACCGCCTAATCGTGTCGTCACATTGTCTACGCGGACTGAAACCGAAACACAAACTTATGTACATGCACGCTGTCTGCACGAAGTGGAGCGTTCAACAGTATAAGCGAACGAGATAAACATCGCTCACGAGATGTCTCACACATGCACTCCGTGCAGTCGCGAATCTAACGACGAGCAGTCGCGCACCTCCATGCGTGCTATATGTCGCTATTCAAACACACACACACACACATTCGGTGGTGGAAAGTGTTTGCCCCCAATTTGTCCGCGGCGCGTTCGCAATTCTTCCGGACTCCCATCGGCGCAGCGCCCCTATATTAGAAAGTTCGATTTACCTAATTCAATTTCGAAACTCCAGCTGAACCTGCAAATGCAACAAATGTTCGCAACAACCGTGCTGCGTAATAAATCACACGGAGCACATAGTCGCGCGGGTAGGCATTACCATCGCGCACGTAAGTCACGTAAAATATTGATTTCTCTTCCGACAATTGATGATGCACTCCGCTCATCCCACCAACTGTATACGTACAGTGTGTGTGTGTGTGTGTGATTGCAGCGCAGAGTGGGCTGATTGAATTATGACCAAATTAAAATTCGATAACTCCAAGGAAGCATGCAACGCGAACGCCTCTTTCTTTAAGTCTTGTTTTTTTTTCTTTGTTTTCTTCCTTCGAGCTGAGATGCTCTGTGTTGCAAGTTCCAAATGCTGCTGGTTGTAAGCGCGGCGCTGATCTTGATCTCGGTGCGTTGCACCAGCAGCAGTAGTTGTTGCTTTCTAACCAGGATCACTTTATTTGCATATGTGCAGCCAACTTGAGTCGCAAAACTGACAGATTTATCATCGGACCGTGCAGCTTAAAATGCCATTTTTCAATTCGATTGCATATTAATCAGCTGCCGTTAACAATGGCGTGCAGCAGAGGGACTGGCTGCGCAACAGGCGCGAGGTGAATTGGGCCCTCAAGGCCATCGTGATGCTCATTAATATGCCCTGGGACCCGCGACCGATGACTTTTACGAGCTGCACACGAGCCATTCGCTGCTGCGTACGCGCTGGACTTGCGCATGCGTGCACCGCTCTATGAAACTGCGATGATGACTTTCCAAAGGTTTGTGAATTATTTTATTGGTGGGGTTCTGCATGACGAAATGCAAAAGGTGTTGGGTCCACCCCGGATATAATTACACGCGAGTCGCTCTTAACTAAGCCCGATTGGAGAATTGCAATTACAACTGATTAGTGGGAATACGAAATGAGTTGAATTAACTTTCAAGTGGCACTGCTGCGGCTTAACTGCTTGGAACTGTGCAGCAGAGGTTTCTGTTTTTTTTTTACTGGCCATCGAAATGGTCATAAAAACCAATCAACGTCGTCACAAATTGCTGACGATGTCGATACTATAAAGGCAGACGAGGAGGAAAATATAGAAAACGACTCTTTGATAGGAATCCACCTCAAAGAATCGATCCCCAGCGGAATGCCCCGCCGCTGAGGGCCAGCAGTGCAAGGATTAATTGTCACTTCTTGAGGAGCAGCGAGAAACGCGGAGTCCATTCAATCGTGTGCTGTTTTTCGTTGTACCCTGCACAAGCTTGGCTAAATGGGGGTCTCTAATTTATTTCATTAGTTCGGTTGAATTATTTCCCCGACCGCAATCATTTCCAGATATGTTTTCTTAGATAACGACACAGGAAAGAGATAGAGAGGGACGAGGGGACAATTAAATGTCAATTTCATTTATTCCATGCGAGCACAGGAGGCCCCAGATGGTGCAAAACAATGAAATCTATTAATTCGAATGAAAATTTAAGCAGCTACCTATAATGAAATTGATTACTGAGGTTGCAAGCAGTTTAATTAGCACTAGCTGGATGCAATAAATAGCCCAACTGTCTGGTGTTCAATTTTGAACACATTATTTATTGCAGGCCAAAGTGTGTTCGATGGATTAGAGTGGATCTCCGTTTGGGAGATTTTATTATCGTGGTACTTGGGGGACTTTCTAATGGGAGGGAGCTACCACTGAATTGGGAATTCCTTTGCTTTCAGTTTGAGTTTAAGTGCGGTTAGGGCCGATTGGAGGCGGCTCTATGTGCAATTTTCGAGGAGTGCTGGCGAAGGGAATTTAAAGAGAAAGGCTCTGGGGAGATATCTGCACATTTTTGGGAACTGCACTGTGAAATCTATCTTTCAAATTCGATGGTTCTATCTGTGACAAGGTCACTAGTATTGAACGGAGTACTTCTGGAACGGCCATAAGTGAGATCTCAAAACTTACTCGGTGGAATGCCTGTGGACAAAACGTGCAGGCTCTTGTTTGAATTTTACCAGAAAACCCTTCTATGGCTACCATAGTTCTAAAAAGCAAGACTGTGGAGATAGCTCTTCATAAGGAATTGATCTTATAGTGATATAAAAAAACGTCGGGACTATTTCGATTATCACTGCTCTATACGCGGGATTGAAATTTATGCTGGTATCTTCTCAGAATACCTGGGCAATCACCCAACCTTCGGTCTCAAAAATTGCACCACCTTTCACAACGAAGTCAGCGCCAATCCATCCGCTGGTTGGCGGTATGTAGGTATCGCAGAAAGCTGTGGTTATACCGACAGTCAATCAGCTGTCAAGTCCATCATATCCAGGACAATAAAATCAAAGAAATTGTAAGTTTTCCGTACATTTGTTAGACTGCCAAGTTTTAAGGTTTCCATCACCCTTTGCTGGGTTCCTTGCCATTTCTAGATCCTGAATCCAGTACTCTGCAACGCAAATGTCATTTGGAAAATTCCTTACCCTCCCTGATATACTAAGAAAGATAAACTTTGGACTTTCCTAAGATAATGCCAGACATCTAAACTAATTTGGCCAAACCTAGGCCATAAAAGGTCCGGACTTCTAAGACACACGAGAGGTTGCCACATACTAACTAACATCACACAGGTTGCATATCCCCTAAAACGATTTCTACAGGAGCTACAGAGATAAGAAAAAGTAGGAGACGATAGAGCTCTTGCTTTGAGCTTGACCTGCTCTCCCCTGTATCCGGAGGGCCATTTCACACCTTTGTCACGACATAAAGGATCTTTAAGATGCCAGTATGGCGAAAGTAATTGTTGCCAGAAGCGGACAGTGTTGTAAGTGGACCTCCGTGAACACGCCTTAAAAACATTCAACAAATCATCCAAACGCTTAAGATACAAGAGCTATGCAATGGGTGTTTCTAGAACCACCTGTTTCTTTGTCAATCAATATACCTATACAAAGCCTTCAGAAAACTTTTCGAATCTTTAAACCTGCTCAAAGAGATCGAATCGCATCATTTAAATCCACACTTCCAAATCTCAGATTCTGTCATTGGGAAGCACATTAAATGCTCAATCTAGTACAAGGGTTTGTAACTGAAAAGTTTTCTCTCAAACTTCGACGTTCTGGAGATTATTGTACAGCGCAACACGTACTTGCTATAAGTGGGTTTCTATTTACGTGTTGAATAGCACAACAAAACAAGTACGAAGTGTGAACTTTCCATCAATTGTTAAAAATTTCAAAATATAGCCCTCTGGTAAAAAATACAATTTTTGTTGTTAAATTAGAAATTGTTAACAAAACAAGATGCATGGAGCCGATACACATTTGATGTTATTTTCAAAATTTATTTAAGTTTTTAGGCCGGGTTAAGGCAGATATTTTGGGCTTGCACGAGTCAAAACGGATATTTTTTGCACGTCCCGGTCATACCCGTTCTTCGTTTCACTTGTGGATCAAGGGCGATATTTTCTGTTCAAAGTTAATATTCCTTTAAAAATTCGTGGCGGCTGTCCCAAATTATACCCTGAGCAAGTCTTATCCCGTTTAGCAATTTCTGGTATATGAACAAATTAAATATATGACTATTGTCACGCCATGTTTTGCAGTCCCGCCCACATTTTAAAAAATGCTTTGAACAGCAATATACATTTATTTACCAATTGTAGGAGTCAGAGCTGCTATAAATGTCAAGAAGTAGTATTTTAAATGATTTTGTTGAACGAAACGCGCCACTCCTCATTCTACAATTTCTATAAATGATTGGAACAGGTAATATAATTGTCAAACCTTTTAAACAAACAATATGCATTTATTTATCAAATCCTGAAAGTAAATCTTTCATAAGTGCCAAGGTACAGTGTTTTCAATGACATGTGGGATGTGCCACGCTCGATTGTCCCATCCCGCCCACATTTTGCAGAGTGCCTCTCAAAGACTGATCGATTGATCGATGTGATAAATTTCGCAACTAGGTGCTAGGATTCATCATTTTGACATTTTTGTGCCACGATAAGTGGCTTAAGGGCGTTTGTTGGATGGGAGGCTCCGCGCTCCTAATCTTTAACACTATGTAAAGTTGCGAACACTTTGAGAACACGCAGTTCTACCGATCATGGATATCAGATTCGTTAAGGATTTTGAAAGACAAACAGACAGACAGAGAGACATATTCCCTTTAATAAAGAAGATTTTGGATAATACTTCCAACTTAATGGAAAGAAAGCTTTGAATGGTAATATGTTGCTGGTCACAGAGTTAAACCTGAAGCTATAGGAAAACGTCTCGCCTCTTTGTGCCGCTTGAGCTTACTTAAAGCATACACCTACAAAGTCGCAGCTCGTCAGTCGGTGGAGTCCATTGCCCTTTAATTTTTGTACAGCTAACAAGGATATTGTACTTGATGCCAACAATTTGCCCTCTGGCTTCTTCATTTGCAATATCAGGCTCTGCTAATCTGCACTTTTGGCCAATCTCGCCGTTTAAGAATCTGCAGATGTGAATATTTCAAGTTCCAGCACTTGTTTGTTTTCTTTGTAGCCTTCGGCTCTAACTTTGAATTTCGGCATTATTTTAAATTTTGATGAAACTTTCGAGCCTTGTTCTTGGAGTAAGATCTCAGTATCAACCTTAGGCGACTATATTCGAAATCAATGCTCTTATCTTCAACTTCTTAAGGTTTTTTTCCAAACATCTTGCAAACATCTTTAGTGACATCTTGCAAATCTCTCAATTAGCCATTTGTCTTCACCGTTTGGTTGTGTTTGTGTTTGTTTTACAGAAATATAAGATGAAATTAGCACACACACATCAGGGCCATGACCTTGTTTAGAAAACCTTTTTTTGACCATCGGTGTTTTTTTTTTTTCTAAGCAGACTGAAAGTAAAATTTTTGACTAATTGTTCGAGTAGCTACAAACAAAGGACTACTCATGGTATAAAGCATGCCAAATTAAGCTCACACCAGACATCAACTGTCAAATTGGTTGTCGCTGTTACAATTGTTGCCAATTTGAAAACCTCTGAATAAAACACCCTTTAGAACATAATGGGATATGGAGTATGCGAGTTCTGTGGAAGTGAGTAATAACCTAATGCCAAGCTTTAGACGCTTGACTAGAAAAACCCAGTGGCCAAAGTTTTACTGAATTCTAAAGAATAATAAGTATTCAATTTTGATGTGTTTGTCTAAGACATAGCTTATTGAGAACCATTTACTTTGCAGTTATGAATATATGACGTCAATGCATGAGTGGTACCGATACGTAAGATGTATGGAACTTCTCTTTTGAAGTGCTTAGCTTCACATAATGAACAACGCAAACATGTGGAACTTGAACTAGTTCTAAAATCTTAACTTCATTCGGATTTCTAGTTTATTAGGGCTGCCGGAAATTTGGTAACATTTGCTCTTTTTAAATAGGCCTAGATGTATCAAGGGCCCGACATTTTAATTGCCGTTTACGGAGTGACAGCCGACAAATCTAGTTAAGAAAATTTAAGGTTGAGTCCTTGGTTGACATTTTGTTATATCCGAGTCTATTTGTTGAAACTAAAATATTTTGAGGATGACAAATCAGTTGGGCAAATGGACTTACCAAACTAGAGATTCGAACTTGGTCATTCTTTGCACTTTGTATCATAAATTAGAGAGTTGTCATATATCACCTCGCAATTAAACACAAATGTATTTCACACATTTGAAATAGGAATTAAAAATTAATGTGTCATTCAAAAAATCAATTCACTTAATCGGTGCAAAATTTCCTATTACTGCAAGAAAAAATCACAATTCTCTCCTCGACAATTCAAATCACTGTTTGGAAGACAACCACTAACTAAACACATCTGTTCCAACTTCCAAGCTAAAACGGGCCACAAGCAACCCACCCAGTAACGACCAAAAACGCCCCAAGCCCATTACGTCCAATCGCTTAGTGTATCCCCATGGAAATTCGCAGAAAAAGAAAAACGGCCCATGATGGAATACACTACTCACTATAGACGCTGTCATCTTTTACCGCAGTCGCCGAAAAATGCGGAAAATCTCATTTAGTTTAGGACCTCAAAGTCGATAATTTGCTGGGCCATACATACGCCAGTGCCCAGTCCCGTATGGCAATAGCAACCGACTGTCTCACACAAAAATAGTCGCAGCAGTCGCCCAACTCACAGACACACTGCGCGCGCGCGCACCTCTTCGTCCGCACAGATTGACATCTAACAAATGCGCATAAAATTTGTAACAAAGTGCAGAGACACAAAACTGTTCACTCCATGCCAGGAAAATATGGTCACAACAGTTCCAAACAACCACACCAAGTATCCATCCCCCCATATAAGCGCATCTCGAAAGCTTATTTTTGTTGTCGCCGCCGCCGCCGCCTCTGGCATAATTACAAAGCCCAGCACTGCAGATGAGAGAGCGAACACAACAGAAAAACAACAGAATCAGAAAAAAATGTTGCCCAGAAATGCCTTTTCACACCTCGAACCTCGAAGGCACCCGACGACGACGACGACGACGATGATGATGACGAGGCCAACACTATGCGGTACAAAGCAGAGCGGCGAGCACCGGAGTGGAAGAGCAATTATCTTGCCAATGTAGCCCAGTACATTCAAGGGGATATCACTGAAATCACGCAAAAGTACACGAGACAGTGCGCAAAACAGCAACACCTGAGAACCTGGACAGGACCAGCAGCCGGCGCACACAGCGCACAGAAAAAAGAGGCGAAAATCACTCTGACTGCTGGCCAAATAGGCAAAGAGAATTCCATGGGTGACCATTATTAGATGGCATTTAAAAACTCCGACAGCCAAATTGAGAGAATTTACTACTGGCACCGGCTCTGGCTCTGCCACAGTCACAGCGGCGCGGTACGACTCCGACGAGTGCAGCGCAGTGGCTTCCCGCATTGTTGGCCGAACGACGACGACGACGACAAAAACAGCGAAAACAATTCCAGTTTTGGGCCGAGCAAGGATTATTGCGTAATTCGATGCCGCTACAGGGCACCGACATACCTCGTGTACGCGACTCGCACTCACGGACAAATCGATCCAAATCTATCCGACACCAATCCGAGCCGATCTGACAACTGCCTTCCCACTGGATATGGATACCGCAAAGGTATCCAACACGTACTCGCACTCGGTACTTGACTGATGTCCCCGGCTGCGCGCACTGGCCCGCTCAAAGTGCAAAATTAATTTAAATTTATCGGCGGTGTCACTGCGATCACCTTAAGAAGCACACTGTTGCCATATCTAGAGCACCTTTGATCGGCGCAGATTCAATACTAACGCAGCGCAGGTGCAATAAAACTTAATTCTCTCGCGCGAGCAGTCCATTATTATTTTTACCGGCCAGAGAAATTTCCATTTTCGGATTTGGGGGATTTTTCCTGGGAAAATCGTTTCCCAACCGACAACGTGTGTGTGTGGGAAAAGTGTCGGGCACCTAGAACATTTCCCATTTCAATGCGAACATAAATTTCATTAGCACCGTGCACAGTCTGGTTGCGGGGTTCTTACAGGTGATTGCATGTCAAAGATCTTGCAACGAGAGCAGCTGAATGGAGTGCTCCACTCCGGGTATGGTCGGCGAATAAATTCGCTGCAAAGTACAAAAATGGAAGGAGCAGGCGAAATTGCACCGGCCAGTCCATATATACGGCGGTGACAAATTGTCCAAACACTGCGTTGGGCTTGGGAGTTTCAGTGTATATGGCATAGTGTTGTTGGGCTTCATTTGTAAATATGGCAAGCTGGATGAGAGGAGTTAAAGTTCAGTGCAGACGCGGATGCAATTCATGAGAAAATCATGACCCATAGTAGCAAAAGGATATACGGATGGCATGGCGATTTTTGTGTCAGGGAAGGATGTTTGGGGGTAGGAAGTGGTTTAACCCCAGTTAATGCAAGCCGTCTCTGGTTTTACTTCGGAATTTGTGTTCCTTCTTGAACCGGTTTTTATTCAAAACCTACTGCCCTTGGAATAATAAATTAAATACATTTTTGGCGCAACATTTTTCTGGCTTCCAGCTCTACAGGGGGTCAAACCTTAGAACCCTCGTTCAATAGTTCAGCGCACAATTTACTGAGCTACTGCGGACTTCCTACTCCTGACCGGAATAGGCGGCCCCAATCCGCTACAACAGCTGTCAAAAAATGTTTCTCCAGGCAGTACGTTGGTTGTTAAGTAACGAGAACTATTTTGGAAAAGTGATCTCATCAAGTTGAAGGCGTATTTGAACGACCGCACTCTATACCCAGCAAGAGCGCAAATAAGCTACCTAGTTCGCAGTTGAACTTTTTTGTTTTGTGTGGTTGGGTTAGGACAGGCTGAAGTGGCCACTTAACCGAATTTGAACCAATTTGAGCTTCGAATAAAGCGTTAACTTCTTTGAATGGCTGTGTTTATCAGATCGTTCAGATCGCTATAGTGAAACGCTCCCTTCGATGGAGTTTTCGTTTTCGGCAAAGACCTGGTAAAGAGAAAGATGGGACAAGATCAGACGGCTTCTACAAAAATCCTTTCAAATTGCCCCAAGGCTTGTAAAGGGCGTCCCATAATTCACGCAAAATTTGAATTTTGCGCCATTTAATAGTGCAGTGATACAACGGAAAAGCAGACAACAATGTGACAGCTGACTGTTCGGGGTTAGGAAAACTGAAGCGCTATACGAAAGAAGAACGCATTTTTGTTGTTGAGCAATATTTTAAAAATAATTAAGGGCTGTCAGCTACAGTCCGCAATTTTCCTACAAAATATGGCCGTCATAATGATTTAAATCCATCAACTGTGAAGAGAATAATTGATAAATTCAGGGAGACTTTGTTAAATAAGTGATCTTAAACACTCTGGGTGTCCTGTCACAAGTCGTCCAGCAGAAAACATCGAAGCAGTTCGCGAGAGTATTGCTGACAATCCAGAAACATCGATTCGGCACCGTAGTCAAGAATTGGGCTTTTCGAGAAGCTCTCTACAGCGAATTCTGTATGATAGCCCAGTTTTTAGTGCCTAAATTACAATATATGGATGTGACCAACATTTGGTTTCAACAAGACGGTGCCACTTGCCATACAGCCAGAGAAACAATTCAAATATGCAGTCTTTTGAGCGAGATTAAACTTTTTTACCGATTCAGAGCCAGATAAGGCCGAACCCGCTTTATTTTGTATACCTCTCGCAAAAATTTCTCAAAGTTTTGATACGACTGACTAGGACTTTTGGCTTTTACAAAATTTGCAAATGTATGCCTCGTGTAAAAGACGACATTGATAACGATGATGATCAAGTGGAAAGATTGTGATCTGGCTTCCAATCGGCCAATTCGATTGTGAAAATTTTGTGACATTCGGGAGGTTTTTAAAAGACCTTGTATAAAAATTCCACCAACCAACGGTAAAGGGCAGCTCAACGGGATATTGATTGCAGGCAATGGATAAATCTTTCAACTACAATTAATATAACTTGCCGACCTTCCCAGACAGCGAAGAAGATTTTTTATTACCTTTACACCTAATAAGTACATGTAGGAATCGCTTACAAATCTAGCTGTAGAGCAACTGAAAAACAGAGTCTTATAACCAAAAGGAACCAAAAGTAAGGAAAGCGCACCAGAGCGGTCTTTTATCGGTAGAGTTGGAATGAAGATAGTTGCATATGCGGACGACGTGGTTGTTCTTGCGTCAGGGATGATCCCCTCAGTAGTTTAACTTAGCGCTTGGATGACGGTCTGTGGTCTCCTCGTTAATTTAGAGATTTAATGTTCTAGTCCACTACAAGCTTCGATAGCTTAATAACCAAGCACTCTTAAATTTTCTTTCACTCGGTAGGCACTGGTATCGACGAGATCTTTCCTTATAAGAGAGACGCATTATTTTTTAACATCAACACAGGAAACGCATTCAAAGTACGTATAGTAAAAATGTTAAGTAATGATTATAAGTCAAAACATCAGAAGGGCGGGTGGCAATGGTGCATTACTTGTAACCCGGGCGAAGCAGGTTTGATCGCACGTGCAATTTTCTGCCAACTTACAAAAAAGAGAAACGAAAAACGAGAAACGCTCCTTTATACATCCAATTTATTGTACCAAGCGGCGCAATAAAACTCGAGAAGTCTGGGTTACAGTCTTTGAAACTTTATGTTAAGGCCTGTGGACGAAGTTAGGTTGTTGACCTGTTGCCAGTAGTTTTCAATGAGACTGCATACTTCCAATTGCTTACAAAGAATGGACCGGATATTTTTACAGCGGGATTGAATGTTGCCAAATCTAATCGCATTCCGAAATATTTCAGTATAATACTGAGGGAGGTTCTAGCGATTAGAGCGGTTTGCAAAATAATCAGCATAAACTAAGTATTAAATAGACAAGCTGTTTTCCGTGTTCCTATGTGGCAAAGTATGTGTGCCATGTTAAAGTAGATTAGCCGCACGCATACACTCGCACATAGGAACCTGACAGATGCCTAACAGTTAATTCGGTGGTAACATTGGAAAAAAATCAAGTAATTCAAATAATTGCCCGTTATCGGGACGTGTTCAGAAAACGGTGGGTATGGCGTGGTGAATTTAGTACCAAATTTTACCTAGACAATCAACATAATATCGGATGTTTACGGTTTTGTTGTAAACAATATGAATCATTGACAAAAATAAAAACGCTTATTAATATAAAAAATATCTGATTATACTAATGATTATGAATCGTATGAATTAAAAGAAAATTGTAGGCAGCTAACTTAAATGCGTGAGACATATCAGGGTACAAATCAGTAAACATGTTTAATTCCAGTTTTGCTTACATACATTTTGAGTTTCGTTCTTTCCCGTGCATTTAAAAGAAAATAAATTTTCGTTGATTGTGTCAATGATATGTGATATGTGATTTTTTTCTGTTTATTATAAATGCACATTATTCATATTCTCGGCTGACGCAATTGATTTCAAATGTAATTTCATTAATTATGTCAATTGTCTCAAATTTTCTAATAAATTTAATTTGTTCTTTTTTTTTAATAAATGGAATCTTCATGAAAAGATTATAATTATAACTAAAAACGCATGTTATTTCAAATCCTAATATTCGTAATCAATTCTTCTCTTTAAATTATTTGCCGTTTTTTGTGGACATTCACGGTGAAATAATTTTGCGCCAAAAACAGCAAACGAAAATAGACACAATAATTAGGTATAGGAACAAAAATATTTTATTTTATTTCACACATTATTCCTTTGTTTATTTATGTTGGTTACATTCGCTATTATACATTTTGTAGAATATTTACATATTTTCGTGGTGAAATAAAACAACGAATTTAAACTTTCAGAACGCATCCATCAGCCGACAGAAACTCTCAGTCAGTGTTCTTAGCACTTTCTCTTTATTTGTCACACGAAGCGTGTTCATTTGTTCTCTTTTCACTAAACTCAAATTCCCTCGATTTTTTTATGAAAAAAAACATTTCAAAGTAAAATTTGTATTGTTCGGAGAGAAAATCATATTAAATTAATCTTCAGTATAAATATCGCAATTTGCTAACATTATAATGATTATTTTTTGGTAATAGAATCTGTTGCTTAAGGCAAATTTCCTTTTAATGTACATTTAGTGCGTTGATATTCATGGTAAAATGTAGTTTGAATGTTTTTCTGACAGATTATTGGTAGCTCAAAAATTTTGGCATTTGTTTCCTTTTACGCATGGAAAGTTTTTGAAAAATTGAAATTCCCACAAAAAGGTAGAGATATCACGATGCAGGAACACTGCTGAGTGTCAGTATTTTATTACACCTCCCGCCATTTAGAAATTCTTTTTTTGCTGCTTCACACGATAGGAAATTTAAGAGAGAATTTTCTTTTCAAAATTTGCGGGGGGAATCGGGTAGGTGCGCGGGAGCTGACGGTCTATTTAATACTTAGTTTATGATAATAAGCCGCAGCTCCAAAAACCAAGAAGGATATAGCAACACCGAGGTGACTATCAGCATTTCCTTCCCACTTGACAAGTGGACTCGTTGAAGGCACATTTTTCGCCACTCCGTCATAAGGCGCGACATTCTAAAAAGCTGATGTCTTGCAAGATATGGTCCTCCAATAATACAAACAGGCAGCAAAGCGTATTTAACCGAATTCCTTCTGAAACTCCATGCAGCGATTGAAGTCTCAGAAGTACAGATCACTAATCGAGATAGAAATCCCCTTTAATAGAAGTACTCTGTAGTTGCGTCACTAAAGCCAGAGCAAGATCTGCACACTTGAACGAGCTTCTTTCGACGAGATATCATAGGTTTGCAATTTTTTAACTTGTCTTACTAGGATGGATTTGAGATACACGTAGACTGTATACTTTGCCAGATGTGTGGGCACGTCTTGTTTAATCTCATCCAACTCATCTTTTTCCAATTTGTTTCAATAAAAGTCAGTCAGACAGAGGCGATGGCCATTGCCTGCTGATGGATGCCCCTCCAGATGTTTTGTGCAGATGAGCGTTAATTTGGATAAAATTGCATCCTAAAATAAATAAAGCTATAACAACCAAATGCTATCTTTGATCAAAAGTTTGGATAGGATCGTGATTTTCAAGGGTCAATCCTGAGACCCCTAGATCAGCAGTCCACTAACACAAGTTGCTTGCTATTAACACACGACTTCACTAAGCAGAAGAGCCCACTTGCGAATTCTAGAAAGACAGTTCTCAACTTAGAACAGAAGAAGGTGGTTCATAAAGGTCAGTGGACTTTTGGGCAAGTAACTAAAGGTACGTAAGGGAACCGAGGGTGAGTTTGGAATAAATCGAGTCAGAGACGCACTGACAGAACGTTTCTTTTTTATAATAAGGGGATTCTAAATTTTGCGGCTTTCAGCCTTGAGTTTCGATCAATTGGACCTCTTTCCGGGCGAAGTGGTTGAGAAAATCTGATATCATTCGTTTCTCGTTATGGTTAATGACAATAATAATGTATCAAGCAAGCACTCTAAACCATGGCCATCCTAATTTTAACACAGACATTCGAATATATGTTGCCTCTCCTGCAACTCTGACGAACAATTTTAAACAATCGCCTTGAGTTATGAAATCTTGAAGAAGCGCATTTCGACACGGAAGGAAACAAAGAAAAATGGGTAGCCCCGACCACAAAAATAAGCATTTGGTCTGCGTAAGTGATGGGATGGGATCTCCCCCTGGACCTTCACCAAAGACCACACATCCAAAGAAATACAATTTCCAACGAAAGTGCACTTAGCCAAACAAAAGTGACTGTCACGTCTTCGCACCCATATCTCTTTCAACGTCTGTACGAGAACATCTTTTCATGCGACCTACATTAACAGATTCCCCCAAACACCAAGCGGAACAATCAAATGCCGCAGGGAGACACGGCTATCGTAGTCCTCCCATCGCATTGAGAGAAGCGACGACGACGATGGCGACCCACCCAGCCCCTACATCCAAATCGTGGGAACAAACTCTCTATCGCTCCAGAAATACGAAAACTACACCAATACACACACCGAATCAAATGGATCTAACCTCGCGCGCCGCCGCCACAAAGCCCCCGGGACACACGAAATGAATACCCATCGCACTCTGCGCATGCAGATTGCCAATGCGCGCTACAGTCGCACAGCCTCGCCATCGTCGTAGTCGTAGTCGTAGTCGTCGCGTATACAACTTTAGCCAAAAGTTCAGCTTATATTACATTGGAGACATTGATCTGGCCGTCCGATATCGATTTGTTAAACATGTCTCTTTGGGTTTTCAGCAAGATCCAGCAACGATACTAGCTCTGTCCTTCTCTGGCCGCGGTTGCGACAATTTATTATCAGCAGTGCGCAGTGCTGTTAATCCGCGTTTCATTGAAGGCTCCGTAGGTTGCTGCATCGGCCGCAAAATCGATCAGTTCAAATGCATAAATTTGTAGCTAATCAACCCATAGGTGGTCAGATGTCAAAGCCGAATTAAAATATCCCCCTGGGGGGCTGTGCGCGGGGGCGCGCGCGCGCATAATCTCGCCAATCGATCGACATTGCATACAGACGACAGGCAGTGCGGCAGCGTGTACTCCTGCACACGGGTCTACGAGTGGTAGTTGGCACACAGATCTTTAATGGGATTCCATGAATGCTACAAAAGGCTTAATTAATTGTGTGAAGTTGTACATGGGCCCCGGTATGTGATTCGAATTCGTAAACAGATGTTGGGCGCTGATTGGGTTGAACCTCGTTTTTACCGGTTCCTGGGGCAGAGCGGATTCTGCACACACAGCCATGACCATGAGAAAATCAGCCGCCGAGAAGGTGGTACACAAATCAGTGTATCGGTGCTTTAATGACGTTTATATAGCACATGGCCTAGAACAATAGGCTTTTGCGTTCGCTTATCAGTTGCGGGAATCGCTGCTGTTGCTGTGTTGCTGTGTCGGTATGGGCTCTTAATTAAATTTTCAAAATCCCACCACAGACCATATAGTATTCCAGATGGTGAATGAACTGTTGCGGTGCGACTTCATGGAGTGTGACTCTTTTATCTGAGCCAAGTATCTCGGCTTTTTATGCGCGCACTTGCGGAAACGTATGGGCAATTGAAAGGCCACCTCATCACCAACAGGCGAGTGCAGTGCGGCAGCGTTGGTGGCGCGTTATGATGCGCGCATTAGCGCATGCGATTTGTTGCCTTTGTTCACGTTGCATGTGGCATGCGTAAATCGCTGTACGTGCGCGCAATTGAATTTTAATGAAGATTCCACCTCCCGCCGGAATCGGTGTGGTCGGGCTTCGTACGAGCGCAGTTTTTTATTTGTTTTTTTTTTTTTTTTGTCGTAGTGGGTTGCGTTGCTCCGCCCTTGCGGGAGGAAAAGATTTTCTCTGAGAAAAATCCGATTTAATTGTGCGCGCGGGAAACATCGATTTGTATGCTGTAACAACAGCAACGAGTGGAAAAGGTGTTTTAAGTGCGCACCACAGATGCATGGGCATGTAGCAGTGGTATGGTTCGCGCGCACCGATAAATCGTGCTGAAGGTGAACTTTTCGCGTCGTCTTCGCAAAAGCAAGATGCACTCGCGCAACGTTCACATAATGGCTATTTGGCTAAGGAGATGGGCCGTCTGTATGTAGGATTGGGTGTATACCTATACTACAGCTCTGCTTTAACGGATTTTGCACGCTCTGTATAGCACCGCAGAGTAGGTATGTGTTTTTGTTGTCGTGTATGTGGCAGTGGGTTTTCGTTCGGTACATTGGATATACAATTTGCGCCTGCTATATTTGAAATGGTGTCTAGTATCGTATTTTTCGTTTTCGTCTGGGACTCGTCTTTCACTCTCGTTCTACAGATTTTGTTGGCTTTGTGCAAGTTCGCGATCGGAGGAGGATTACTTGTCGATTTTGCTGAGAGTTGGTAGTGGAAAATGTAATTGCGGGTACTATCAAACCTTTAATTTAGTTCTTAGGTGTCGTCAAAACGGAAATAGATCTTTGGCGATAGCATGCTGCCAAGAAAATATTCTAGAAGAAGCGTTAGGCATTGATTTCTCAGTTAGAAGGAGCTTAGGTTAAGCCCCATGCGACGGACAATAAATTTGGTTTTTATACGGTGGGGTTTCAAAGGCAGCGGCCGTCACATAACCAACATAAGTGAACCGCACGCTCCACTGCAATCAGTAATTTATTTTCCTATTCGAAGTGGCCTTAAAGGTCACGAACAATAGGTAGAATATTAGGACAATATTGGCCCAAAACTAGATGCCAAAAGAGCTCGAAGACTTGTTTCCACAATTAGGAACAAAGTCAGCTCCATCGTAGAGGTACTGCGAGGTAGGTTGTAGGGTACTCCCCTAAAATGGGAGTACCCTACAACGACCTCTGCAAGAGCTGTAGAGACGAGAATGAAGAATAAATCACTATTCACCTCCTTGGTTCGGTCCAGCTTTTGCCACTTTGCGTAAGGAGGTTACTTCTTTGAAGATCTGAGTGGCTCACTCGCACTGAGGTAATCTGTATCAGTAAATTCGTTAAGGATCCTAAATGTCTTCATTAAACAACATTACGCATAGTATCAATTTTCTCTGAAAGCGATGATTGCGACAATCACACGGTTCTACCTCGCACCAGTCGCCTCTCTTCAGACGGGATGTCACTATGTAAGAGGTTAAAAGCGGGTTTGACTGTTTCGCGTTTCATCTTCTCACTGAAAAATCTTTAAAAATCTTGAACCTATAATCACATAATTTTGTTCGACTTTCTCGGTCACACTTCGGGCCTCAGACACCTTACAAAAACGGAAACATTATAAATATTATCAATAAAAATTGGCATCAAAAATATTTCAAGTCAACCCGCTATATCGTTTAGCTTTGTAGTCACATGTCTGACCCTGACTCTGGAGATTAATATGGGTACCTAACTTTCTAGAACGAGGGGTTAGGGAGTCAATTTCAAAAACCCCTAAACACCTCTCAAAAAAATCTTTCTTCGTCTAACAACATGTAGTTTTAAATCAAACAGGCCTCAAAACTATAAAAATGCCCCCCAAAATGGAGAGAGTGCTCCTGCACCCCTTGGGATCTAAATTTTGGAATGTACTGAGCCACACGTTTTTCCATAATTGTTATAGAGCGATGTACGATGTTGCGTACATCGATGTGTGTTTCAAATACACACCAACTTTTTTCGTTCCCATAGGTAGACATGTTTATGGTTTGACCCCCCCTGGTAGGGGTTTTTCCCTAACAAAAAAGGAAAAAAAAAAATTAAATTTCCTGAAATAATTGCCGAACTATTTTATAATCTCTGTGTTAAATTATACCCCGCCGTTGAAAGCGTTTAGGAAGTTATACCCTTTAAGAATGTACATATTTGTTAAGATTGTTACCCCACGAAAAGGGGGCAGAGGGGTCATTTTGAAAAATCATGAAACACCCATTTTATCACTTTCACTCTTCTTTTAACGTGCAAGGTCTCAAGTTAATTAATTTATTGTTTTATTTAAAAAAAATTATATATAAAAAAACATCAACGCTCTCTTGACCGGGCATATCATAAGAGCGGAGATATTTTTTCAACCAAAGCTTTATGTTTCAGAAGTCATACATTTTACGTTTCGTTAGGGACTATGGGGACATTTCGGAGACCAAACGGACAAGTATATTTGTCACGAATTATTTTATTTTATTCCCTAAGACTTCTCTCGACTTTTAAGCATTTTTTTGACTTGAAAGCTTGAAACTATAATGTTGAGGAATTTTCAACTGTTGCGTTAGCTCTTCTCCGAGGGATTTTTTACTCAAATAATAATAGTTAACAAAAACTTGTCATTATTTAGTTAGGATGCTTTTAACCTAATTTTAATTCCGTTAACTTATTTTCTGTTTGGTTATGTTTACCGCTTTAAAGAAATTTCTCGATGTAAAAAAATTGTTTGACGGAGAACTCCCTTGTGCGGATAGTCAACACTAATCAAACAAATTTAAATATAAATAAATATTTCTATCAGCCTTACGCATGAAACGTGACATTTATATACAGGACTCAAATGAAGTTTATGTGTCCCTGTATAGGCTTTTTACTAAGAACCCTTTTAACATAAGCATATGAATTGCAAGACTGCTGTGTCAAAAGCTGTAACGTGTAGTGCAAGCTTTTGTAATTGCTGAATCGACTCAACTGAATTTTTTAACTACACTGATGGAATTAAAACCAATTGTCTTTTTGGACAGGCTAAATTGTGGGTTCTCATTCCTTCTTCCCAAACACTACTGCATATCCCCGGCGAAAATAATGTAGATACAGAAAGTCCACCTTTAGCCATAGGAACACATGACATATGCTCAAAATAACCCCACCTTTGTGAATAGCTGCACGGCTTAAAATCACTCTCCATAAACGTTGATCGCTCATTTCTTAAGGAGATAAATAGGTTCAGTCTTACTGGAATCTCGGACAAAAGGAGGTTCAAGGGATCTGAAAGCTTAAAATATCGCTAAAGATGGAAGTGTACTACCAATTATTCTACCAGACAAAGGTACCTTGAATACGTTGCTGTGTCTGAAATACTCTTGAAGCTTGATCACTCTCTAGAGACTGCTCATAAGCGCAGTCATCACTGGGCACTTCCTCTTCAGCACAGGGTTTAGCATTTTTGCAAACGATTTTTACAGAAGCTGTTTGGACAAAGAAGAGAAGGTATAGGAGAAGACTGTTCTTCAGTTTCTATGGACAAAGTTTAATCTTGGAGTACTTGACTACACCTTGCCGATACGGCTCATAGCGATAAAGGTTCCACCTTAAATCGTTTGTGAGAGTTTATGCCACACAAAATGCAGCCGATAAATTATATAATTTAAATCGTTATAAGTCGCATCAGGGAACGGGTTCGAATGATGAAACAAAAGCGGACTTATAAGCCTCTCAAGCTTCATCAGAACCTCAAATTGGGTGGATCATAGAGTAGGAAGAAAGCTGAACTGCGCCATTTTATCTTACGAAAGTGCCAAGGCAAAGTACCTTTTAGCCAAAACGGGTGCAGATATTCTTAGATTAAGGGCAAGATGCGTACGGGTCACTGGCCTTTAGAAACTCACGCAGCCAAGCTTGGCATTCCCTCGTAGCTTTGAAAACGCAAAAAAGAATGAAACAGCGTTCCACTTTTTTTGTGAGTGTCCAGCCCTCGCCTAGTTCTCTGATCATCTCTGGGCAATTTCAGGCATCAAATGGAGCAAGATTATCAATTTCCTCAACACCACAGCCCCGGCCTGGTTCAGAGCTCCACTACCCTACGCTGTAAAGGAATTAGTCTGTTAAACATTTACTTATCGGTTGAGGTGAAAATTCGCAACTAATACAAAAAAATTGTCTGCGCTTAGTTTAGTCACAAACCATTAAGTTTGTGAAGTTGGCCGGTCCTTGTGCCAACTTACGGACTTCTTATTTTTAAGGATGGTACCCACTAGCGTTGGCTATTGCGCCTTTAGCTTTAAAACCTCTGGCAGTTGCCTGCACTGAAGGTGGGGATCCCAATCTATTATCCAATACAATGGGTAAGGCTCGCAAGCCAAATAAAACACTGTGTATTCTTTTGCGGTTGGTCAAGAAGTCCCCTCTTTATTAAAATGATGTGTCTTATATAGTGACAAAATATGTTATCGAATATCTACTTCAATATCGATACCTCGATTTTTTGCCTTATCAGCATACGGCGCGTGACGAGGGTAAAACGACCGAACATTTCAAGTGTGTCGGGTTCACTTGCGTCCAATGCTTAGTTGACATATTTATTGAACCCTGATCGTACCCTCGATCCAGCCTTGCATATGCATACGATTGTATGTTCATTTGCTTTCATGCACCGAGTGTGCCAGAGTAATATGACTCTCTTATTAAATGGTTCACTCCATGAGTGTCTGTATGTCGTTCATATCACTCTGATGTTTGAAGCAAATGCAAATGAGTTATGAAGAGTTCTGGGTATCAAGTATCGAAGTAGATTTTGATATTCTTAAGTTTTCGGCAATTACTTAAGTGGCCGCTGGTGCGATCCCTTCACAAGTTTAAGACTTTCTTCAAATAGGTTTGAGGCTTGCTGCTATTATTCGAACCGGGTTCCTCGAACCTTTTTTGTATTGCAAAATATTTTGGAATGGTTTGGCAGTGCCCGTGGTGAAGTGCAGAGCGTTATTGCTTCTGTGACTTGAGCGCAGTAGGCTCGAAGCCAAGTGTAACAGCAGTGGTCAGTTAATAGCCATTTAAAGAAATTAGCTATATCAGAGTCACGCCAATCTATGTACACCGAAAAATTCAGTTTTGTTTGATTGACAGATTGTCTAAGTTTAGTTGAACTACTCCGACGATGGACCGCTTAAAAAAAACCCCCTTCTTAGTATAATGACACTCGCAAAAGGTATTTACGTGAAACTGATGCAAATGAACAAAATTAAATGTTTTCCATGTATTATGGCTTTATTAGTAAGAGCAAACATTCCCATTAATTATGGAACATAATGTCGTTCAAGTGGCTGCCTCGGCTGGATTCGCAGTAGCGCATTCTGTCACTCCAATTTTCCAAGACTTTGTTGATGGTTTTGAGCTGTAGCTCGCGGATTGCTTGGATGATAATGAAAAATTTCGGCCAAAACTTCTTTTAAAAAAACGCATTGCTTGGACTACACTCACTTTGGAAATAAGTTTTCAATATTTCGGAACGTTGTTCAAGCGCAAAAGCGACGCAATTCCGCGGATGTATGAAGTATGATACTGACTTTCTGTCAAGATTTCGAGCGGGAAACAGCTCTCAATGTCAAAATCATCTGAGATTTAAAAAGAAACCACTAGATGGCCCAAACTTTAATTGATGCCCTGTTGGAACAAGACTAATGAGAGGTCTAAGAATGTAACGCTGACCTCGTACAGAGGCCGTATGGCCTATCGCCTGACAAAGTTGAGAGAACTTCCTCCAAATATTCAAACAGACAATAAAGTTTAGACCTGCAGTAAATGACGGGCTCTTCGAAAGCACGAATAGCTACCTCCCCCAGTTTAGCTGAGCATCTGAGCGTTTACACCAAAAACCATTCGTTTGCTGCTTTTGCCCAAAAAAGTAATCTTTTCCCATGCCCATACGACGCTGGTGGGGAGTAGGTACTGTGTGACTGAATAGTAAATTTGTTGTTCCCATGGGATAGATCGTCGCGCGATTCACGATCTCGGTGGTGTTGCCCTGCGCGAGCACACCATCACTGGGTGGGTATATACACCCTGCCCGCCCGACTTAAACAAATAATGCAAATAGACGCAAATAAACCTGACAACAGTACAAGAACGGCGCGCAGCACGACGATGACTCCTCAACGAAGACAACGACGACCAGTATACAAGGGGTATACGACGAGAGTCAAGATTATGGTTATGGTGCGCGATGAAGGTGATCGTGTACTCAATTGGGTATTGCCGGTTCGCGCAATACTCTGCGCCCAACAGAAAGAAGCGCGTTCGTGATGTGTCGATCCCCGCACACCTTCCTCTGTGATATGATGACCAATGTTCTCACAATGTTCAACATGATATCAGAGACGGAGACGGCGACGGAGAAACGTCGCGCGCGCGACCGTCATGCGTTTCCACACACACCACTCAGCAACAGGATGCGCAATGCCCTACATGCAATTAAGGCTTATATCGTCCACTTTACGAGCAAGCAATCGCGTAATGCCCAAAGTGACACCTTTCTAATCGGGCTCGATTCGCCGCGAAGCGGTCAACACCAACAACCGTGGGAAAATCAAATTTTCCCAATAAGTAATAACTACATGAGAGTGGTGTACACGGGAACACAAACTGGTGGCAGCGGCGGCGGCTTCGACTACGCGCAACCGCAAACCAATTATTTTTTATCGATCGGCTTCCACAGTACGAAGAGTAGGCAAATGATATTTACTTTTCTGCATCATTACGCGGCCCGCAAGTTGAATGTAATCATCGCACCGATCACGTACTGGATACACTTTATCAGGACTACGGGCGCTGGTCGCCAGTCACTGGTAGGCAGCTCAGCCGTTTTTACTATCGCCAACGGATCACTCGAGCAGCGGTACCGTTTAACTGCGCGCACAAAAATGACAAGTTCACCCACAATCATAACTATCCATTCGAGTTCCGACGAGTGGAAAATTTAGCGACAGCGATATGCCCCGGCAGATAGTACAACGACAGCTGGACGACCGAGCGCAATCCCGTCCAGTTAGCATAGCACACATCCTCACGGTGGTGGCTGGTAGACTCAAATACACTCAAGTGTGTTTATATCATAACAGACATTCGATTTATTGACACATTTATTACGTTTGCAATTTTAATGCTCGCCAACGAGCTGTGTGTGCGCACACACAGCACCCAGTTGTCCATCTGTCTGTCCTGACCGTTGATGTTGTTGTTGGTGCAGCTTCGACCGATCTCTGATCGTTTAGAGTCATGGCAATTATTCAGGTGGAGTGGATGGAAATGCAGGGCAGCCGCCGCAATCGGATTCCCCGGTTCGGCTTGAAAGTGGTCTAGGACCAGTGGTATAGTTTGGACGCGCAAGTTAAACGGTACAACCCGCCGCGATACAGGTCTTTATGACGTCCGCATAACCTTTGCAGTGCGCCCCCAGAGGATGAGGTTTGCGCTGCCATTTTGCCATGCAGTGCATCTCGCTGCGGCTAATGAGCCTTGTAAATTTTACAAGCACTATGTATTTGCAATTAGCGGTCGGTGGACGACGATGACCGCATCCGCGGCTAAGTTCTTCCTGCCCAAAAGGAGGCAGGAGTGTTTTGCCGTTTTGATGCTTTGCTGCTTTGCCCCAGGGGCGAGTTCTTGTGCATCATTAGCAAATTCAGGTGTACGCGGTGATTTGTATACACATCGACAGTGTGGTGCGTTAGCCAAATGCGATTGGCGCATGGCTAAGTAAATTTGCAGCACAAATGCTGGCCTGTGCATTCATATGAGTCATATGCGAATAAAGATTCTCTCGGGAGTGCTGCTTGTGGGATAATGGCAGGCTTCCTGAATAACTAATATGGATTTGCTCGTTTTGGGTAACTTTCTAAATGTGACACTGAACGAAGTGCTGTTGATGGAGCCGATCGAAGAGTGCTTGCGGATGTATATCTATGGTAATGATAAGACCGGTCAGTTAATAAGATGTCTGCCATACGGGGAGTAGGCGATTCACGATAGAGCAGAAACATAAACAATTTTTTTTGAAAAATGTTCCTTTTCGAGGGATATTTGTAATTGAAATATTTTTTAAGTGGTAGCATTTTTAGAGACAATTCACAATACTCCATGGAAAATTATCTATTGTGATCTACAAAAATATGAGGTGAAGATTGAACATGATTAGTTGGGCTCCAAAGATGTTGCGCGATTTACGAACTCACAATGGTAAAATTTTCCATACCAAATTACCCATTGTGACCTACAAAATATTTAGTGTGAAGGTTAAAAATTATTATTAGAGGCCCTTAGTCCCAGTATAAAATAAAATTTGTTCTGAATGTTGTGCTTTCCATTTATTTACCAATAACCTGCACTATAAATATTTTGTAGGTCACAATAGATCGTAACGAATGAAGGAATTGGCCTTTCTGAGTTCCTTTTTTATATAGTCTGGAGAGTATTGGTACTGCGCTTTACGTTCAGCAGTGAAAATTGTTTCCCCACTGATTCTATATGGAAATAGACCACATTTCAGGCCACAGCACCAGGAAGCAGCCATCATTTTCGAAATTAAATGGCGCAACAGGTCCATAGGAACCATAGGCCTAGCTTCTCACAAATATTCGTTTTGTGTAAGTTTTTTGAGACGACTGGAAGGGATCTGCAATTTTATGCCGATTCCAAGCAGCTAATTGAGAAGCTCTTTCATGACAGTTATACTCTCGGATGTTTGTCAGACGTTCGCGAGAGGCAGCTCAGTGGAAAAAACCTTAAGATGTAATTTCTATTTTTTCGGGGATCAAACCTGGGAGATCTAGCTTAGCGGTGCAACAACTAAGCCAGAGAATCAGCCGACTGGACATTGAATGAAACGGGTCGTTCGACGATTTTACAGAAATAAATTGGCCATGTACCTGTCACAGACGATACAACGTCATACTTTTCTAGACCCTTATACCCAACGCGCAGTCCATTTCCATATACAAATGGCTCAAAAAGCTATAGAAGTACGGTCGGGCGTTTCATCCGAATCGCTGACCATGTTAATATAGATGCGTCTCTCGGACTACGGCAGCGTTTTCCAAGCAGAGGTCCTGACAATAACAACAGCTGTCTGCGACCCGGATAGTCTGCGTTAGGGGCAATGCCATCGGACATTACTCTCTTAATCGACAACGAGGCAGCCTTGAAAGCCTTAACTGACCCAATATAAAATAAAAAGCTTAAGAAATGCTGTCGAGAAGATCTCAAGGCTCGTGGATAACAGCGGAAGTTTCTGGTCTGTCGGTCCCTGAACATGAAGACATCCCAGGCAACGAAAAAGCGAAAAAAAATACCAAGACAATGTTAGACAGATGTTTTAGAGCAAGCTGATCCTTTTGTAAATATTCCGACTTTCAAGCTCAAACTTAAAGCAGAAAAAAGCTACAAGAGACTGCCATGGTTACGTGTAACGATAGAAGGCTATGGCCATCCACCCCTAAGGCCAAGACCTAGAGACTCATGTGGAAAGTCAGAAGATTCCTTTCCTAGCGTCTTGAAGTCTTAAGAACACAATATTCTGCGGTACTACAGAGGCTGCGGTGATGATGAATTTCTTAGGGACACACCTCACATCCTATATTCGTACCCAAGAGAGCAATGCTCCAGGGAAACATTCGTTGGGTGGTTCTTCTTCTCTGGACGAGCGAAGTACCAGATCAGCAGACAAAATTATGATCTTCATTATAAACTCAGATTGGTTTCAAGGAAGCAACGCAGTAAATCATACAGAAAGGGTTACTTCGGGCAAGGCACAACCTTTTTCAACAGATGGGTATAGCAATGGGTCGGTATGGACCTAAGCTCGAAAAGGTCTACTGTCCACAAAGTTAACCTAACGTAGTCCATAATTTTCGGAGTTTTGAAATCTAGTCTTGTCAAATCTAATTGAGTGTAACCACGATTAAAATTGCCAAATATTTTTCACTTTTTCCCTCAAAATCGTTACTAAGTTTAATAGTTTAATAGGTTTTGAAAGATTAAACAAAATTCACTCACTACCTACTCACTTTGGCTTTGGCTGGGATAACATTGATTCAAAGAGGTCGATGAACATACATTTCCCAAATTTTGATGAAATGAAAAAAATTATTTGAACAATTTTAAGATCTTTTGGGAAAACTACCAAGGATCTTAAGGTAAGCAGTTTTCGAAAACATTTTGAAGTATTTTGTGAACTTTTTTAACATTTTTTGTATGCCAAGGCCACGAATCGAACATCTTTACACATATATTATATGAAACTGGAATTAGAATCAGTTATGCAGGGAATTATTCGAATTACGGCTGTCTAAATTTAAGCACAATTTCAGGCCCAGAGATAATCTTGCTTAAGTTAGCTTTGCGATAGCTGATTGTATAAAAATAACATCTTTTTATCAAGTAAATGGAAAAATGCAAGTGCAGCTGCCAGATACACCACGAAAAATAAGCAACCGAGTGCTTCAATAGTATCCAGTTCAATCGTCATCAATATCTATCTATCTATTAAAATGGCTCACACGGTCGTCCAAATTTCCAAAACTACATCGTCCTGGCAATGATCATCATTCGACCCACCTACCCCTTTTAAGTGTCTATTGAAAAAATATCTATAAAGAACACAAACATAAGCGAATAGTCTGAAAGTAAGAAAAACAAAGTTCCTAAGACGCGATCCTTCAAAAACTACCTAGGAAAGAACGTATATCGTAGACTTGATATACAAATGAAAATAAAGAAATCACTTAGCTCAGAAAATGCTAACACTCAGTTCAAAATCAGCTCAAGTCAAGATTCAACGCAAATTTAGAAAACGATAGCGATCTGCCAGTGGGAGTTTTTCGGGATATTACCTCAGACGCCAGTGCACCGATGAGGTTCGAACAAGTGTCTTAAATTGGTTTTTGCTTAAAAAAATCCTCTAGATGTTTTGGTATAAGATCTTAAAAATGTCAGTGCCTTTAGGCCTGAATGCAGCCTAGCTATCAAAGTAGATGGCGATATACGTTTCAGAAATTGCTCCCATCCGCATTAGCTCCGCCGCCATAAAAGCAACAAACTGCGCCTTACTAATAACAAACTTCAGGCTCGACTTTAAATTTACGGAAGCTCACAATTACGGAATTTGTATGCAAAATATAGCCACTGTGAACTATTAAAATTTAGAGTCGAAACTAAAAGTGTTTATTGGTAAGGCCACTGATTGTAAGACACTACATTTGTGTCCCGTTCCCGTTGATGATACGATCTATTTCCTCTGATTTTCTATATCTATTTCTGAAGATTAAATTCTCTTTTGCTATTTCTATTGGGTCGCTGGCAGGCAGATCATACATACAAAATACCCTTAATATGAAATGTCAAAGCGAACAAGAGGGAAATTTCATCAGTCAATGTCAAATTGCCTGGCGGTAGCTCTGTTTATACCGTGCGCAGTGTTTAATTATGTTACTCTTAGCATGAGCCGTAGCACTCATATTTTCAGCAAACAGATTTTTTTTCCTGCAAATCAGGCCGCACAAATTGGAGGAAGGGACTCAGTGCTGTCGTGGGGATGGTACGGAGCACATTTCCAGAAACAGTTTTGGAGTGAAATAAGGACAACATAAGGTTGGTTCACCCATTGCAAGAAATAAATAAATAACCCAACAACAGACAGTTAATGGATGAATAGTGCTGTTAAACTGTACATCGTTGTCACTTGACTGTCGTTTGAGCTTGTTCCGAAATAAATACCAAAGTCAGACAATATTCATTACAGAAAAGTGATACAAACGTCTAGAAAAATTGGCACATCTACGAAAATTACAATTTCGACTTGGCACTTGCTCTGACAGCGAAAATGTAATAGATTTCTGTAAGACGCAATAGGCCTTTTTTAATTATGCCAACATCATCTATATAAATCATTGATTTCAATGTTTTACAACAACAGTTGGATCTCGTAGTATTGTTGCAAACCGTGGAAATCAATGATCTATATAGATCAAGTTCGTAAAATAATATTAACTACGACAAAAAGGGAATTGCATTTTTTAAAGCTCTGCATTTGACATAATTTTAGTTCGCAACTAACTCATAGTCAGTCCATCAATGCAACCTCCTTTTGCCCAACAGAAATTAGACCCGATTCAAAATTCGTCATGCGAGTCATACACTGCAATCCCAATCTTTCACTCCCAGTGGGGGTGATATGGGTCAATTTGTACACAACTTGTGGCGTGGGACCTTTTGCTCTATTACAACTTGTCTACAAGTTCCCAAAAGACAGAAACAACAAATCCGTAGGACACGCATGACTTCGTCATTAATTCACCCGTCAATCTTATTCGCACCTCATTTAGATATCCATTCACAGACAAAGGGTCACGACGCACAATACCTCCAAAACTTTTGCTGCCTCGAAAACAAGAAAAAAATTTGTAAACGCTCAATAATCAAACAAATTTTCACACTTAAGACGGATTTTTTTCCCACAGGTTACACCGCGCACCGCCTCTGACTCCCCTGCTACCGCTACTGCGCCGAATCATAGCTGTCAAACATTTCAAGCCTGCATTCATCGCCTCCGCATTTGGCCACACAAATTACACCGATCATCTACTCCGCACAGCCAACAATCAGACAGTAGATGGACGCGGACAGACGGACAGGCAAACAATCGCCTTGTGTTGTGCCATGTTAATAACTGAAACAGCAGAGATCAGCTCCGCGAGCAGGCTGCCGAGAGATGTTAGTCAGATAAGCGCAAGCTGATGATGGCGCGAACACAATGCGCTGAAATGTAAGATAACAGTACACAAAGCGACGCAATGTGCCGCGTGTTGATGCCTTGCGGGTCACTCAACACAACAGGCTGTTCTGTGACTGAGACGTTGGTTTGTCGTTGTCGCGCATTGCGTTGATTCTGCCTCGGGTCGGGATTACGATCGGGCGGCAGTGTGTGTGTGCAAGACGACAAAGAAGACAGCGGCATAATCGATCAATTTGTCGTTGCTGCGAATCACGGGGCAGAGTTATAAACAGTATAATGACGTTTGTCGTGCGAGACGCTAAGAGATGTGGAATTACGACTGTTTGCGATGGCGCAACATCGTCGTATCGATCGATGTGCAGTTGGCAGTTGCCATCGAACTTACTTAGTGTGAACGGTTCAAATGAGTGAATGCAATGGACACCGTGGGGAAGGATGAAATACGCAGTCCTTCAAGGACTGTCCTTGTGGGCGGATCTCATTTCAAACACTAAAAGAGAAAAATGGGGGATTGGTGGTGCTGTTTGAAGTGTATGTTGGTACAACCAAAGGGTTTGTTTGCAACAAAATATTTTTTTGGTAGTCGATACGTGGTTATCGTAAGAAGCATTTTGAAAACCATTTCAGATTTATGAAAATTGTAGACAGGCGTCTTGCGAAAGTTTGACAAGGATTCGGAAATTGAGTCTCCTGAATTTTAAAACGTTCCCTCGAAAGAAGTTCTTAGGGTTCCGATGGAAAATAAAGGTTCACTAGCCAATAAATTTCAGTATACTTGGCGAAATCGCCCTTGTTGTTTTTTAGGGCTCGTAGGTACTTAGGTACAAAACCTTTTTATTTTATAAATTTATAATTTGATAAAAAAAACTTAATGTACCATAGCTAAACGAATTTCTTAGACTAACACTGGAATTAAAATGTTTTACTCAGCAACCTTTTAAAATCAGAAATGATATTGGATTCTCTCAATCTCAGCTCAACGGAAAAACTAAGACCACGAGCCTTTTACCTTTGTTTAAAACAGGCTTTAAGTTAACGAAAGCTTTCGGCTTTTGAAAGGCAACTATACCCGATTCGGAACTGCTTAAATGTAGACTCGAACATGTAAGCCTTCATTGCTATATCTACTGCGTTGCATTTTACTATGTTTCAGCAAGCCGTTGGGATGTGGGTGGATCTTTGTTTAGCGCAGATGAAATGAAACCTAGTGGACAGATTTTGATTAAATTATTTTTTAAATGTTTCCAAAGACTCCAAGAAGGCTATAGGTACGGTGACCATTTGTCCTCTTTTTGAGAGGACAGTCCCCTTTTTCCCTACTACATAAATGTCCTCTCTGATAATTTTGCTAAAAGAAAATACCTTGTCCTCTTTTTTCCAAAATGTCATCTTTTCTCCCTAAATACCATCTTCCTACTATAAGAAATATGCGAGATTGCAACAAAAACCTACAAATTTTGATAGTTCAAATGTGCTTTAACCATTTTTGACTGTAAATGTATTTGTACATAAAAAAAATGTCCTCTTTTATGAGATTAAAAAAAATGGTCACCGTAGCTATAGGCTATGTTGTTTATTGCCTATTTTTGAAGAGGAAGTTTGAAAAAAATATATATTTTGTTTGAACCTATAATTTAATATTAGTCCAAATATTCCTAATCAACTAAAATAGACAAGAATACTTATGCCTGTTGTCCACTTAGTGCGAGACAGTAAATTTTTTCTTGGGCTACAAACAATTTTTTAATTGTGACTGAGAAGGACATTTTGTTTTATTTATACTTGCCCGTTACAGAAAATTAAAGGTAGCTAGTTATTTTAATCGACAGTGGCAGTGGACGCCAAAGAGACGCGGAATGAGAAACTTAGTAGGCGATTGTTTGTATATGAATATTTCTTGAATCACAACGACAACTAGTTTTCGATCGAGATATATGAGAAAATTGATGGATGCTAATTCGCCGAGACACTCGAATTCAAATTTTTCAAAAACCTTACGTGATGGACTTTCGACTGTTTGCGGTCTTGGACTTGTGTAACCATTAGACCAAGATACCTGGTTTCGAAAGGTTGCTGGGTCACAGTAAGACAAATTTTTAATGATTTTACGACCCTTTAATCGTCTGCTTGGTGATGGTGCATATGTTTTTATTGCTGGTGTTCCTGTGACGATCTGCACTGTCTAATTTTAGGCGTTCATCTTGTTCTAGACAATTTTCGAAGAAAGTGTTAAGATACGCAGTAAATAGTAAATGACAACCGAAGAAAATGAACAGCTGTAAGTGATTCCATTAGCTCAACTCGCCAAGGCATACAAATTTCGTCGCACAACAAAAAATGCAAGATGTCGAGCATCGGGTTGAACAGACAGTGTTTAGCAAAATTAGTATCCAGCGCAATGCACAACCACAGTCAATGAGCGACAAGAGTTCGCAAGCTACCCGTATACGTGCTGATCAACACGTTGCTGAAGATCTTCGAACGGATCAAAGACGTCGCGTCGCGTTGGTTGCATAGAATTGGACTTGACTGTGTCGAATTCGAAACTGATAAGTTGAGCACAAAGTGAACGAGAGGAATTGGGTGAAGCAACACATCGTTAAATATTCTAAACTATCCATCGACTTCACCTTTTCATCAAAAAGTTGAGTTAGATACTGACCAAAATCTAACATCGTCAAGTTAAAGATTGAAAACTTGAACCGAAAAATATCAAAAACATTAGTTCTTGATCGTGACTGTGCTTTGAGATGGTTGTCGCATATCGGAAGCACTGTATATCGTTTTCTCTGTTGGAGCAGGACGAAAGAAAAGTATAATCAGCGCAATAGAGGCAATATTGTTTTCTAAATAATTGCTCAATTGCTGCATGAGACACCGGGCCCTGTTGCACGAAACTACAGCTTATAATCTACAATTCTACAGAGAGACACTGCAGTAGATGAAGATCTCGCCTTAGGAGGCGCGCAGAGAGTGCATCTCAAACAACTTGAAGTGCGCCACTGGGCCTGCTTTTTTTTTGAGAAAGAATAAAATATTCCAAATTCTAACACTCGTGGCAGCTAGTCTTATAATAAAATTTGTAACATTGAAGTCCATTGTCTGAAAAAAGCACTTCGCAAAATATGGGCGGGATTCGAAAGGGAGGCGTGCCAAAGTTATAGAATTCACCATAAATTGACATTTATGACAGCTTTTGTCTTTTTTGGCCTATGGCACCTCTTATACAACTAAAACATTTTAATCGCTCTTTTAAATATGTAAATTTACCGAAATTCGTATCATGAATACGTGGCGTGGCGAGATGAAAGGCCAGAGCAAAGCAATACCACTGATATTTTCAGTTAAAAGTTTTGATCTTTGGATGGCGCCACACACCGCACTCAGGATTAAAATTTCTGCAACTTTAAATGCCAAACATAGCGTTTTAAATGCTTTTGAGGGGACATATCCCTCGCACTCTATTGCATTGCGAAAGGTCTTCCTGTGGTGTTCGCTTAGAAAAAGTAATGTCATCCGTCTTGTGAAGGGGCATCTGCTTTTAAAAGCGACAATATATACCAACTTAGTGTGTAAATTCTTTTCTTGTAAATTCTTCCCTTAAGAATTTCTTGTTTCTTTTTCAGCCACCTTACCACTGGTGGGGGGATAGCTGATAGAGAATAGAGACCACTTTGTTTAATGTAATAATTGATCTGTTTATTTGTATTCTTCTTACTGACTATTTATACACTAAATTTAGCTTACTATGCAACAACACTACCTATTTAATGGTGAATTGGTAGTTTGTTGACCAATATGGGTCACGAAGCCAAGTGCTTGTGCTTGCATTATTGGTTGTGCAAGAGAATGCTGATTGTGTTGAGGGCATTCACATTGTTGTTGTTGATGTAATAAACATAGTGTGTGCAGGCTTCATCGGTTCTTTTAATTTCTAGTTGGACTTAAAAAAAAAATTGCTATAAAAACAAACCAATTTTTTTGTATAACCAAACGAGCGCCAATTTCGATGATTCTTTTTACAATTAGGACTGCATTGCATGTCTGATGTTTGAAAACGTTGCACCAAAAATTTACCTGCAGTTTTCCAAATCCAAATTCCCAAAAAATTTCAAACGATCCATCCAAGGTTGATCAAGTGATCTTACTATTACTTCTTGAAGGCCCATATGTCATGTTAAATTAAAAATGTGTTCCTTATAGTGTATAACTAAGCAAGCGCCATCTTGTCTTAGCCAAGAATAAGGCATTTTTTCAGAATGAAGACTAAAAAAAAATATGTACCCACTCAGCTGAAGTTAAGTGATAAAAAATCGGAACCATGTTAATCATAGAAATACACGCCGATTGCTGTCTCAAACAATGCCAACATGACTAGACAACAAAAAACTCAGATCCAGAGATATCTCGCCTCGAAGAGTCGGATCATTAATTAACACATGGTCACAATCCAACGGTTAAACCGCCCGAATGTGGACACAAAAAGTGTCGCTTCACACTTGAGTGTTGGCTGCACAGCATGCTGCTTTGATACTTATAGCTTCGGTGAAAAAAAAAAACAATCTCGCTGTGGAATCTCTACTGCCCACGATCGAAGCCTATCTATGCAGACTCTGTACAAACCCAGCACCCGACCCAACCCTCGTCTGCAAGTCTCAGTTTCAATTAATCACTCCCAACTTTTGCATAAATGGAACAAAACCCAACCACGCCCGATACATCTTCCCAGCGGCGGCGGCGGCGGCGGCGGCGCCCCCTACAACAAGTTTTCATACCTGTGCCAGGTCTCCACCTTTTCTCTTTGTGTCTGATGGATGCTACTGCGCTGTGAGCGGTTTATGCGGAATTGCTGAACCGCCAAAAGTAGGTGTGCTGCTTCCTTAATTGAAACAAAACGATTTTGCGCGGGACTCACACCCATTGCACTGCGATGACTGGTGATGATTGTGTGCACCGCGGTCTTCACAAAGTGTCAAGCCTATCTTTTGAACGACGAAAACACCAAACCCATGTCAATGCGTCGTCTTCACCGCATGCAGATGCAAGGCAGCACCACTCTACCCACCCATGACAGGTGTGATATTTTTGCGCGTTCCTAACCGGGTTTGCCGTACACAATGCCCGCAGTACTGATCCATCAATCAAAGCTCATTAAAACGAACAACCGTGGAGGAATTACCGAGCGGATGACGCAAGAATATCTGAGACAACATACAACTAAACTACAACCTACTCCACTCGTACTCCATCAATTTCCATCGAGAGAGCGAGAGGACGAATTTACATGTGCATCAAGGTTGCACACCTCTTCGCATTAAAATTCATCGCGAGCAGATACAGAAGAGGCCTACAACAGCGGACCACAACAGATGCAGCGAGACCTTTCAGATCAATCAAGCAGATAATGGGGCTTGTGTTAGGCTTTCGTTATTAAAACGCGCGGCGGATCACATCGAACCGCATGTGTACGTCGCAGCGGATACAATGTGCGCGCGGACCCGACTCGCAGCAGCGTCGACTTATTTTGAATTTTGGCCGACATAAACGACGACTGGCGATTGATTGACGATCGTTTAGAATCTCGACCTGTTACACTTTTAATTTCTTTATTGCTTCGAACTGCAGTGGCGGCGGCGGCGGCGGCGGTGGCCCAATGCCAAGCTAGCTGTCCAAGCCGATCTTATCCGATTGCACCTGAACCGCGTACAAGAACCGCATCGTTTAATCGGCGATCGTTTAGGTTTTTGGATGCGATCGATCTTGCTGCTGCTGCTGTTGCAGCAATTACACACACACACAATGCTGTGGAGAGAATTGTTACCGTTAGTTTTGGTTCTCTGTCCTTGTTGTGTAGATAAAAGCAATTGTGCCGGCTGCAGCACGATCCGTCAGTCAAAATTTGCCTGTGCAGCGCTTGCGCTTGCGCTGATTACGTAATTTTAAAAAATTTGTAACATATGTCGCGGCAGTCGTCCTGGTTGTTGTACCATTCTTACTGTCTGTACCCGAGAGAGCAGCCTAGTACCTTGTACTTCGTTTACTTGGATTTTCCGAAAAATTCGCGATCGTTAAACATTTGGAGCAATCGCAACAGCAGCAGCAGTGGCAACAAAAAAGATCGCGTAATTGATCCGTAGTGTTGTATAGTCTGGCGAAACGGAATAACACATAGACACACTGGACGGACGGACGAACGAACGAACGAACGAACGAACGAACGAACGAACGAACGGACGGACGGACGGGAGAAATGGACAGACGGATGTAAAGAAGGCAGGAGCCCCCATTTCGGAGCGCTCCGGACTGACCTCGTTTCGGCCGTTTGAGTTATTGTCTCTGCAGATACTCAACATAAATAGATTTCTTTGAAATGCACTGTTTCTGTATTTTGTCCATTTTTTTTTCTCCATCTGTCTGTCTCAGCGCCCGCTCGGATGTGTGTTTTCCTTCAATCGGTCGTTTGGGCAATCACCAGAAGTTATCGAAATTTGACGATCGCATTGGCAACGTGAGAAAATTACCGCATGCTCGCGCGCATTGGGATGCCAATTTAGGAGTATGGGGTTCTTTTGTGCGATCGCATTGTGAACAGTGAACATTGAACAGTGAACAGTGGACGACAGCGCGAGTGCATTATTTGCGGAAAGCATGTTGACGTCTTTTATATCGGTGATCTCGACTTGAGCAGAGCGCGCGGAAGAATGAGTTATGCCGGGCTGTCGCTCATGAAATCGAACACCTGAGTGTTGGTGTTCAGTGTTCAACAACATCTGATTGGCTTACATGTTTGGTGTTTCTTTTTCCATATAACAAATACTGTAAATAGCCGGGTAATGGCCTAAGGAATTGGCTATTTATACCAAGGGGCTATAAAGTAAACCAAGGTACGTGGAAATGTTGTGCACTTCTAATGCACAATCAGTGTGTTAATTTGACAAATGCCTGGTGGAGGTTTTTCTTTTTCTCTGGTACGTGACATCGATAGATACTTAGACGCAGAGTGGATAATTGCGAAGACTAATTTGAGCGAACGGAACGTGTGATGAAGAATGCTGGCGTTTCGCCTGTTTTTTTTTTTGTTTTCTCTTGTCAAAGGTAGCACAGTTTGAATGACTATCTGATGGTGGGTACTGTCCAATCAGTTGGATTATGGGAATATCCTCGAAGCGTCAAGAACGTCTAAGTGGTGTCAGACACAAGCAGCTTACTACACAATAGCGTTGGAGTGATAATAGACGGACAGTGATGCCAGATTGCAAGACATACCTTTTTTTTTCAAGATTTTTGAGCTCCATAATAAATATGTACAAGACTTTGAAAAACATGAATTTCAGCGAATTTGATAAAATAACTGATGTGACGTGTTTTTGGAAAAATGGTTTAGTATGTACTGAAGCGGTGGTTAAAATGTTTATCATTACAAAAGATTTGTTGAGCTTTAATGAACCGAAATTCTATGATCGTGATATAGGTAAGCCAATTTAATTCAATATGATCCAAAATTTCAAAAAGGATCAACATTAATTTATGACCAAATTTTTTTATAGATATTTAGATGATTTATGTATTAGTAGTAAAGTACTTAAAAATTGTATTTTAAATTCCGTTCTTTTTATATGTTGAACAAAATCTTGAAAAAAGATGTTTTGTTTCGGAAAAACAAGATTTTCAGATTTTTTATCTGGCAACGGAATGGAACTGTACTGTATTTTGAACTGTGTTTTTGCTAGTACAATGTACCGAAATTGAAAAGAGATGCCCAAGGTAACAGATGTCTGAATACACGCAGCAACTCTGAGACGACCACTGCAATCGGCTCCCTAAATATTTTTTTCTGCTTTTATTTCTCGATGGCAAAATATTTAGTAAAGTTTTCAGTTTCATCATAAAACGTTTAACGCATTCCGACCGTTTAGAAATTATTAACAAAAATTTGCCGAAGTTCAGTTTGCTTATCGAAGGATAGGGTGACCAAGAATTCAAGCCTTCGAGTGCGTCAATGTAAATAGAGTTGTGGGGGACATCTCGATTGTGTGTCGAAAATAACATCTGGCACAGTTTTGAAAATCTTTAATTTGCTTATCTGAACAAGTTGACCCATATAAAAACGTGCTCCATGATAAGACCTAGGGTTTTTTCTTATTCTTATCCTATTCTTTTTTTGATGCTGTTTTAATTGGTGATTGGCGACTTTCGGAGTGCTTTGTGCCGTCCTGTTGATGGGTACAGACGGACTTTTAAAAAACATCTTACTAAAACATTTTGACGACGTAAGTTGGCTCTCTCATTTCGTTAGATACCTCCGAATAGAGACAGCAGATGTGGAAATGGAGAACAGAAGACCAATCTTGCCAATCAAAGACCATCACCTTCCAACCTATCTAAAGTTAGACAGCCGAAGGTGGAACTGAACTTAATGAAGTCAGTCGAAAACAAGGATATGCCAGTCTTGTGGAATATTGTCCAAGATTTAGTTAAGGAATTAAATTACTCAAACACCAAATAACGTCTGTGCCGATTCATTATCGAATCGGTGCTGTTAGCACTTGGCAAATCACATCTACTTTCCCGAGAAAGCTGCAAACTTTCATTAACCTATGTCTGCCACATCCGTAATGTAATGAGTTAGAAATCAATCAGCCTTACCATTCGAAGTTCGGCTAAAAAAAGCATACAATGCAATGGAATCGCCAGTGGCTTTATTTTCCATAAAAATTTGCAATTGTGAGATTCCCGCGACAGGGACAGCAAACGACGCCGAATTTCTTGCCGCTCTTTTGACATTGCTCTTCAGGTTTGCCATTTCATGATGGAAAGATATACGAGCCAACAACGAGTCGAAATTATTAAAATTTACTACCGAAATTCGGAGTCAGTGGCCTCAACGTTAAGAACGCTACGTCCAATTTATGGTCGTCATAATCGTCCTAGCAGATCAACAATTGAGCGTCTAGTGGAAACATTTGAATCCACAGGCACAGTACAAAATGTTCTCGTGCCAGTGAGACAAAGAAGTGCCCGTAGTGTCGAGAATATTGCTGCCGCTGAGGCTTCAGTTGAAGAAAGCCCAAATGTGTCTCTCACACGTCGTTCTCAAGCGTTGGGCATCTCTGTGACGTCGTTGTGGCGAATTTTGCGAAAAGATCTTGGCCTACATCCTTACAAGATTAAATTGACGCAAGAACTGAAGCCGCTTGACCACCAGAAGCGTCGTATGTTCGTGAATTGGGCTGAGCAACAACTTGAAAATGATTCGGATTTTCATCGAAAAATCATCTTCAGCGATGAGGCTCATTTCTGGCTGAATGCTTCGTCAATAAACAAAATATGCGGTATTGGTCAGGCAGCAATCCACACGTACTCCATGAGTCATCATTCCATCCCGACGGCGCCACAAGCCACACAGCGAATGTCACAATCAATTTATTGGAAGCCAAGTTTGGAGAACGTGTTATCTCACGAAATGGTCTAGTCGCTTGGCCGCCTCGGTCGTGCGATTTGACGCTGTTAGACTATTTCCTGTGGGGCTACGTCAAGTCTATGGTCTATGCCAACAAGCCAGCGACGATTGATGAACTTCGTACGAATATCGAACGTGAAATTGCAGCAGTATCGGCCGATTTGTGCTAGAAAACCGTCGAAAATTGGGTTTAGCGTCTGGAATTCTGCAAGCGTGCCCGTGGTGGCCATGCAAAAGAAATCGAGTTCCATACATAATGGCATCGAACGTACTTTCACAGGAATAAAGAATTTCATTGATATCCAAAACCGTTTTTGTTTTATTTTGTAGCGCTCTTATTGAAAAACCCTTTACAAAAGGATATTTTTAACAATTCTGCAAATAGCCTCCAACAGAAAAAAATAACAAAAGTGAGAACATAACCTTTTTTTAGAGATTCTTGGAAAAAGAGGTAAAAATCGCAACTGCTGATGTAAAATTTTACACGATGGATATCAACACTGCACTATCCTATGAGAAGAGCATGTTCGAAAGTAAGAGGATTTTCCGAAATATAAAATAATAATGATGCTGTATAACTAGTTATGTGAAAAACAAACCAAGGTTTTTATCAAAGAACTTCATAGGCTTACGAGCTGTTAAAGAACTGATTATAAGTTCAGCCTAAAAGGTATGCTTACAAAAGAGCTGCATATCAAAACCTGCACTAGAAAATTTGGTTTAAAAGAACTGAAAACGAGTTCGTGAAGTGCACCTGTTCCCGTACTTTTCTCTTTTAAAGCAACAACTTTTGAGAAGTGGGAGATGATTTCATCTGCGGTAAAATTATTAATATATACAGGAACGCTATGAACAATTAGTTTACGAAATTTCCAACCTTCTGAGCGGGCACACCAAGACGTCACTTTGACAGATTTACAAAAATTTACCAACCGAAAATTGTCGGATAAAAATGAACAAAAAATGATTTTTTTCTTGTCGGTACCTTTGCCGTTCCGTTGGTTGCTGTCTTTTCAACGAAGTTTGTTAATACGGGAACAGTTTTTGGTGAAATATTGTGCAAGACGTTTTTTTTTAAATATTTCTTCTCTTGTACTTTACAAAAACGAGTCTCAGACCGGAGCGTGTGTCATTTTTCTTTTTTTACAAACAAGCTCTTCTTTTATGTGAAGTTGGTTGCCATTTGAGAATGAATGTGTTTCTGCTCAGTAGGTACTGCAATGGATTTCTTTTAGATGTTGGCATATAGATGGCGGTGTTGAGACCTTACAATCGTGATATTTCGTGAGGAGGATAGTGAAGTTGTGAGTGAAAAAGGGTTGCCTACATTTTTAGAAAATTACTTGCTGAGACCAAACTATAATCTATGTTTTAATGCAGATCGATTAGGTAGGTATGTCAGGGGAAATTTTTTCCCGTACGTGAGATTTTAGCGTCTTTTTCACAAGTGAGTTATTTTATTCAGCAAAGAGTTTTTGTAAATCAAGAATCAGCAAAAGCTGAGTTGAGTGTCGCTAAAATCGCGGAAACTTTAAAACAAATTGCCACAAAATTTGTAAACGTTTTTCCAAAACTGCATACAACTTGCCAACGGGCTTCATAGTTGCCAAAGGAATAAATCTGACAAAATTCAATATAAAATAAACAGAATAAGACTAAGAGAATAATGAATCAGAAAGAAGCCCCAACGACGACCGCCAAAAAACAGAAACAACGAAATACTCGTACGCATATGTTAACTTGCAGCATTCCCCTTGTGCCGCTGCTTGTAAACCTGATAACTTAGTGGGAAACCTCTTTCCCTCTGATTAATGGCTTCACACTTCTCCGAAAATTATGCTATAATTTAATTATTAACAACACCTGTCAGCCTGAGAGTCCAAAAATATACCAAATCAAATAGAGAAACATTTATCTTGTTCTTCACGTGAACGCCCAGACAGGCACGTACTATTACTCATCACGATCTTGATTGAAGCTACACCTTTTGACATAGAGCTAACAAAAATCCCGTGAGCTGGTCGTGGTCGTCCGCTGTGGGAATCTTTTGCGCCATGCGGCAAACCTTAGTCATAGCCTCCGTCCGATCAAGCGACTCTAATTATTTAAGACCCGTGCTGAAATCAATAAAACGGGCACAGCAGCGGCAGCGAAAACCAATCACAGCCGACCGCACACTGGTGGATATAGTTGAACTTGCATCGCGCGAGCCGATGAAATGATTTATTTGATAAGTCCGCTCTCATATGGTGGATGCGCGATTAGATCTGGATTTCTATCCACGAACTACCGGCGGAATTCGGGAAGCTATGATGATGTGTTGATACGCCACTGTACGCGCTTGTGCAGTCTCAATCTCAATTAGTAATTATTTTCACTTAATAGTCGTTTGGGCGACACATTTACAAGAGCGAGAGAGAGGGAGACATTCCTGCGCTGGCACGCATGCGTCGCAATCAATTAAATGTAATTAACCGTGATCGAGAAGTTATGCACGACAACTGACGGCGGCGCACAGCTAGATATATATTATATTATACCAACCGCTGGGAGGGGTGCCTTCAGAGTTTGAGGAAAAAACAAGCCGCTTGCATACCGGGTGAAAGAAGATAAACACAGCCGCGCGAGCTTTATTTGTTGTCATTCAAAAGGCAATTGATGAAAGAGGCTGCGCTGGAATTAGAACTTCTAATGAGGGACGTGAGTCGAATGTGTGTTCACATTGAACTGTTAGCGAGAAGTCGGGTAGTATCGTGAAACTGCCTTGGCGTGGAGTTTGCCGCTGATGGGAAGGAAGACAGTACATTGTTGCGCGTCCTATTGAAGGAGGGTTGAAAAGTTTGATTTTAGGGAGGAATAGGTACAGGATAAAGCTTTTCAGGCCGAGGAAGTGATACCTTAAATAAAAACCCTATCGCTTCAATAAAGGCTGCTCATCTATCCCTGATCGACTCGTTTCAAACCTACTTAACACGCATTTAAAACAAGGAGGACTCCCCGTAACAGTGGAAAAAACAAACCTTCAACTACCTATATAGAACGCTTTGGGCTATGCATGTTGGAAGCTGTATGAAATATATACCTACACGGAAAGAATTGAAAATCACCAATTGCAAAATTTTGAGTTGCAATTTACGAATTATATATTTCTCGCAAATCACAACGAAGTTTTCATGGATTGATACAAAAGTTGGTACTTCGACATTGGAAACGGCGGAGAATACCAAATTCTGTTTGTTGAAATTTACGATTAGAAGTATCAAATCGAGCTTCTTTTATTTGTAGTGATTTGCGAGATTGTTTGTCGCAATTTACCACTCAAATAGGTCATTTTCTCAAACACCACTTCACAATATCAAATTGCGAAAAATATTTGGTGATTTACCAACACTGAATGATGAATCAATAAAATCTTGTAATAATTTAACACTTGAAACTGAAAATGTATATTGACGTAGAGAAGTCGTAAATTGCAAAATGCTTTTTGTAATTTCCATGAAATCAACTACCTGATGTGTGGAATCGTTCATAGTCCATGTACCTATCGAAATCCTTTTAAATCCTTTCTTTTTATGGATGAATGTATGTATGTGGTATTGCTAGACAGCTGCTATCATGAAGCCAAATCTTCATTGTGCACGTTGCGCGTCTTTGCAGAGACAGACAGTCGGTATTCAATCTTTGCTTAAAGCAGTCGAGTTAAAGTTGTTTAAGTATAACTAATTCATATTGATAGGTTGTGTACTTCTAATTATACAGCATTCTGGAATATATATTGTAAGTACCTATTGAATAATTCCAAAAACGCCGAAGTGTGCATATAGATCTGTATTTTTTTCAGAATGTACATCTCGCAATTAGGAAGGAAGTATAAATTGGAATGTACTCGAAAATATGTAATCGAGAAGAATTGTAAAGGTTCGTATCAATGTAAAGTTCATCTAAATACTTTGTTTGCATTTTAAATTTCAGTGTAGACCAAAAAAAAATCCCAGACAAATCCCGTTGTCTCCGGACGATATGGCGCCGTATGATTTTCTTGGATATCAGGAGGAAAAAGAATTATAAAATATGACTCTAAATATGTTTTCGAAAATAACCTAATTAATAAAACTATGAATTATTTGTAAATTACAAGATATAAGTTGTAAATTAAGAATAAAGTTTTCTAGTTTCACGATAAAACATTTTCAATTTAATACGGCGATGCCTCAAATCACCACTCGAGAATCGTAAATGGCAAAGTATGAATTCCAAAATGATAAAAATTAGTTGCAATTTACGATTGAAAATTTGTAAATTGCAACTTCGGAAGTAGTAAATCTACTCCTGTTAGTTCGCAAATCAACACTATTGAGTTGCAATTCAAGACTAAAGGTTGTAATTTGCTAAGGGAGGAAATCGTAATTTACAACAGAAAAGTGGTAATTTACGAATTGTTTTTGCAATTTACAATCCGTGTAATATCAAATTGATAACTATTTGTGTCAAATTGCGATCAGTTATGGCAATATGTTTTTCTCGTTTAATCGCATTATTGATAATAAAAAGTGTTGATTCACGACTTTTGAGGGTCAATATCTTCACTTCGCACAATTTCTAGAATTACGAATAAAAATTCGTGAATTAGTAAACTTTTCGTGATTCTGCGCTTATTTTTCTTGATTTTTTCTTAAAATTCTTTCCGTGTAGGATCGCGTCATATGGGACTATACTGATTGAAGACTGTAATCGATGAGGGATAGACAGGATAAAAGTAAGATTAAGTTCGAGCTGTATACTGCAAAACGAGCTGGCTTAAGAAAACTTCCGCATGAGCCGCGTTCTCCGCTGCATTAACTTCGCACGCCAAAGTTTCACAAATTAGGTGGTTTTTTTTTAGTTATAAATACCTTGTCAAGAGGTTTCAAATGTTCTGTTCATTTAGTTTTTTTTTTTAACGTAAGGTGGTTAAGTCCACGATGCAAAAGATTGGATTTGCCGTCAGTTCCGTACAGATCCAGCACTGTTCAGCATAGTTCTGAAGTTCCCGGTGGTTTTTAGAAAAGGTGCCGCCCATTCAAAATAAACAAAAATTATTTTGGGTTCCTGAGAGTTTTTCAAAAAAATCTCCGCCGTTTCAAAATAAACTAAAAATTCTTTTAGAAAACCCGCAAATTTAAATTTAACAAAATATAGATATTTACTACCGTAATATTTTTGGACTTTTCTAAGCAAGAATTCTAATTTCGGAACATGAGCAAATGAGTTGTGGAACTGTGACGATGATCAAAGGTGGGAAAAGGTTTTTTATAAGCTCCCAGGGGCTTTGAGAAATTAATTAAGGAACTCAGCACAAAATTCAAAATCGAAAATAAGCTTCAGGTATGACCTAAAATGGGTACCAGCCATAAAAGGGGCAGGTGGAGTAGTATTGCCCACCTTGTGGTCATTGGGCATTGACTATCTATTCCTAGGGCTGAGCAAGACTTGATCTTTATTAGTAGGGCCAAATGTCCACCCATGATTGAAGGGCCACCAAGATCGCCTGATTTAACCTTTCCCCAATTATTTTTGTGAGGTTTTTTGAAGTCTCGAGTCCATGTTAAAAAGCCTCAAACTCTTGAAGCTTCCAAAGAGAATATCCATCAAGAATGCGTGGACTTATCAAAGGGAGGTCTGAAAAGAGTGACGGCAAATGTCATAAATCTAACCCGAATGGTCATCAATTCTGGCGGAGGCCACTTAGCCGATATCACTTTGTCAAATAAACATAATCCAAAAGCAGAAACAAAGTTTTTTTTCACAACAAAAGTTAGAGTCAAAGAACATCGGGTGACAACTTTTGAGCCAACTTGACATCACAGAACACGGACCAAGGAGCTGGCAAAATTAGATATGACTCCGGACACCCTATCATTTTCTATATATATGCGTTGAAAGGTAGCCTTTCAAACTCGAAGAATAGACAGTGGATTTTAATTTCTCGGCTCATTCCAAGATCTGCCAATTGATCGACTTTTTCGGTCTAAAACCACGAAGCTGTTGGTTACAGTCTTTTTGAGCCAAATTGGAGGGCGATTCTGTGGAGGGTATACGTCTTTAGATGGCGTAATTCAAAAGACCAGAAAAAGTGGTCTGAGATCGGGAATAATTGAGCCGACCATATTGCAGACGGCGCAGGGACATAAGTCCCGATGGGGTGGAACAGAATTCCCTAACTCTATTCGGGTATTATGTCGAACCTAACTGGGACTTAACTCCAATTTCAATTTTCTTAGCACTGACTCTACTACAATATTGCATTGATTGATTTTGCTTGCTCTAGTTTGGTAAATTATTCTTGGAACGACACCTACCTATCGACTTAACCGTGCGCTTCTCATCTATATACATAAAACTGAATGGCAATGGTTGCTCCGATTTAAAAATTTCTATTTTTTTAAATAAATATGCGCAGGCTTTAGGCTTACCTTTTCATTTACCAAAATAATGTTTTCGCGCTTTTAAACGCAGACCGGTGTCTCCTAGTATTTCACATTTAGACAACCGTTGAGTCAATCTTTTCTGCAAAACCCATTGGAATATATCAGTCAGGAGTATATCAGTCTTTCTCTATCTTGGAGTGACTACGAGCTACTTCTTAGTGGTCGTCTTGTGATACCACATCAGAGGCGAACGATGTGATAGCTGCCATTGGTCTTTCTGCACTTCGATCTGAGACTTGTCGCTGTCCGAATTTTTTTGGAAGTACCTTGCCAGAGGTCTGAGATTCATGAAACAATTATTCTTGGTATGTAACCCACCATAAAGTTGGACAACGTTTGCCCGCTCTCTTTCACTATGTCCTAGGCCTCAAAAACTGACCAAAACACTTGGCATTGCATTGGCAGCTGTTTTGTCACTCATCACACTCATTCGTTTATTTTGCACTCTTGGCAAGGAAACCATGTGAAAAATAGCACAAATTTACAGCCGAAGTCGACAAAAACTACAACTCAGCACGTAAGCCCGGAGAGGAGCAACAAGCTTTGGGCGGGACACTATTAACTTACGACCGCAATATTGACACATCAATTAGTCTCGTGCAAGCTGCATCGCCTGCACGCTAGTAGGCGCAGGGATAGGTATGTTGGTTCAAGTATATTCCATGTGGGCTCACGCGCAGTTAACAAGTGCCCTACATTTCGGACTCGTGACGCACTCAACACTGTTTACAATTATAACGAACGCGCGCGCCGCAGTACTTCAACTTATCATCGTTCGCACGATCCCGTCCGTCGGCAAATCAATCAAGCAAACGCTTCACGATAACCAATATACTCTTGTTACATGGTAAAACGCGAATACAGGTATCGCCGGTACGCACGCGTTGCCGTTGATATTTCATTTCTCGCATAACGTGAGACCACCGTCGCCAGCGTGCAGCATCCTCTCTGATGCGATCCGATCAGGTGATGGTAAATCAGATCAACTAAAAGGCGATATACGACGATGTTAATGCTTGTTGTTGTTGCTGAGTAAAACAAGCGCACATGCCGCATGCATCCAGTTCAAAGGAAGCCGCCTGCGGACTCCTTTTACTCGTCGCGTCGGTCGTATCGTATAGTCATCGTTCGTCGTTGTCGTGCGATGTTCTATGAGGCGCTTCTACATCGCTTCACTCTTTGCCTGATGCTGCCGCTTTTGATGGCACATCCCAGCTCTCTGAACGCTCCAAGATCTAGCTCTGCGATTATGGGGCTGCCTTTGGTGGCAAAGACGATCCAGCTCCAAGTGGTCAAGTGGGAGAGAACCAGGCCGAACTCTATAATGCTGAATTTAATTTGAAAATAAATTTTATTGCAGTGCTTGGACATCATGTTCTACCCGTGTCCGTGTTTAATGTCCGCTCTTAAAGTGAGTTATAGATATGGAGATGCCGCTCCTGCTGCACACGTCATGTGGCGGTGGCGTTTCCCGGCCAAGGGAGAGATTGTCAACAGCGATTATCGGATCTAGTTGTGTCAGGGGGGTTCCGATACCGATGCGCAACAACAAGTCGAGCGCTTTGGTTTTTGGAAAAATAAATTGCGCCAGCCATCCTTAGAAGGATGGCAGTCGGTAACCGCATGGCTTGGCTTGTACTAATTGTGATACCTTCGGACGGCGCAGATTCACTTGGGTTTGGTTCTCACAGTTTTCGGGATGATTTCCCGACGCCGCTGCCGCGCCGAATGATTTATGAGAGCTCCCATTGCTGATCATAAATAAAGTCGAAGCCCCTGACGACAGACACCTCCTGGTGCCTGCGCGGTGCAGCTATTTTGGTGTTAACCTTTGCCTATGGCCCATACCAAAAAAAGATCACCAGATTGACTCGGCGACTCGACGAATTGTCATCATTTAAATGTGTCGGAGGTTAGGGAAGAATGGAAGTGGGTAGCGCACCAAACCCATCCCATCATAGAGCGCACACTGTATACCTTGGGCATGATCGCCCGCCGTTGTTGTCTTCTTCTTCATTCGACACTGAAGAGAAACCAAATCGGAAAATCGCAAAAATCGCAAAAATAAACCGAAAAGAGTCGTCTCCAGTGTTGGCGCTCTCCGGTGTGGTGCTCCAGTGCAGCGTCAGCTCCTCTATGGGTTATGTGAAAGGTCAAGTTCGTGATCGCATTCAAAATTGTTGTGTGGCAGCGTCCGTAACTGGCAGATGAAGATGAACAAGGAGACGAAGCAGTAGACGAAGAAGCGACAAAAAGAAGAGCCACCACCAACACACAGGCACCACCACCGCCACCATCCTCATCATCACTGTGGTCGTTGTCGTAGTCGTGGTCGTCGTCGTCGAAGAAGATACGAAGTGAATGCTTCACATGGAGACATGTTGTCTCCATCACCAGCCTGGCTGGTTGGCTCTTTGAATTCCTTTATTGGTAACGAGGAGGCAACATCATCGTCGTCGTCGTCGTCTCTAAATGCAAAGACCTTCTCGATGACACGTTAACGGGATCCACCTTTCAAATCATAATCAATAGAGCATGTTGTTCCCATTTGGGAGCAGTGTGTTTCGTCAGCGACATCGTCGTCATGAGTTCGATTGCTTGCGATATTTGGCCCCACGGTTCATGGAATTCCTCGCGCGCTTCCAATGCGGGTAGGATAGGTTTTCTATTCATTGTTTTTTTTTTCATTGCCTGCTTTTTGACGAATGAAAGGCAAACGAATATTTTTCGGATATTTATGAATAAATTTTCATAAAGTCGACGGCATATGAGTACGTGTGTGACATGACATTCTCGGACATGGCCACCAGAGGCACCAATGTCTTGAGAAATCAGACTTTGTCTTGGAGCAGAGTAGATGAATAGAAACATGATTTGGCTCGAAATAAATTGAATTAAGAGTCGGGAGCAAAGGAAACCGTGACGAGTAATCAGGTCGTGGAATAGTTATCCAAGTTTCGAACCGATGCATCAACAATTAGGCTTTTGAAGGACAGGGTTCTACTCTGAATCACAGAAGAGAGATCTCTCGCCCAGGACCAACTCCAAAAAGAAGGAGGCCGATGAGATCCTGCGGTTTCAACGGGTTTTGTGGCCCAGGGCAACATTTTTGCAAATCGGTATAATAAATCACAACGTTTTGCCTACTCGCGTATAGTCTAAAAAACAAACCGATGCGACAGTTGGTGTCGGGTAAAAACTTTGGACTCTCCAGTTGTCATCGGTCGCTTTCTATGTTTCCAAGAAATTCCACATCATTCGATATGAAAACCAAACCGATATCAGCTGTTTGGAGGTGTAGCGGATACACCATATTATTCTGCCCAGCTGATAACTGAACCTTAGGTCTAACTACCTACTGTCATCATCTGCGGATAATTTATAAATTTGTAAACCTTTTGGAAAGACTGCTTTGGTGGCCGAGAACTTTTCGGTTCTGATGGGTAATAAATCAGTTCATATTCAGATATCTGCATCTGGTTATTAAAATAGTTCATCCGCGAAGATTTTTAGCTGTCAACCGAATTTCACACCCTGTCTGCCTAAAATTGTGTCACATAACTCAATGACAAGCACTGCCTTGGATATTTCTATAATACGAGTATTTATCTAAATTAACTTGTTAAAAGTTGTGAAAAGTTAAAGTTGCTGTTAGTGACATTCAATGACAGTTAAAATCTTTGGCATTGCCATCTTCTTAGGGAGCTTTCTATGGTTTCTCTTGATGCGTAAATATCCAAACTAGCTAGATGTAGGTAAATACCAAACGAATCGAGTTCTGACACCGCCAATTTTGCCGATACAGGAATCGACAGTTTGTATTACATTAATGGGCTACAAATTTTGTTTGTGGTACCGGTACGGCGTCTTTTTCAAAACCAATTTTCATAAAACATGGGCCAAATGAAAGGTGACTCTCGGTAGCTGAATTCCCGCATGAATTGCTTATTTTTATATCTACTTAGTCAAATGAAACAAAACAAGTAACTCAGTCAAATACCCCAAACACGGTCAATTTTCTGACTCTTTTTGTTTCCCTAGTAAAAATGAACAGGTCCTAGCCGAACCTCTCACAATCATTCGTTTGTTTGACTTTTTAGAAGGGAACTACAATTTTGATAAGAGCAAGAATTGAGAGGCTACCTCAAGACAGTAGTGCTATCGGATGTTTGTCAGACGTTAGAGAAAGGTGGCGCCGTGGAAGAAAAACCTTAAAATTAAAATATTTGAGATCGAACCTGAGACCCCTCTCTAAGTAGTCCAGTAGACTAACCACAGAACCACTGCGCCTACCAATTCGATTCAGAAAGAGACGCCTACCTTTTTTTTAATGGGGAAAAGGGAAAGTAACAAGCAGCCCCTGACAATTTTTGAATGGGAAACTTTTGACGAATTTTCATATGACCTGAACTTGGCTAAAAAAAAACTTCGGTTGGAATGAGTAAAGCCATCTCCAACTACAGTTCTAGTTCCTCAATAGGCACCTTTCAGTGATTGTTTGAACAGTGGAGTTCAGACAGTCAGTTCCCCGGGTCTATTCGTCAGATATTTCATGACATTTTCTCTGTCAGAAAGTTAACCCAACTCTTCGCTGCACTGTCAGTTGAACGCTCTACTAGGCCGTCAAATCTTCAACCTGATGAAGATGACTGCTTTGCTGACCACTCTTTCACCAGCCTTAAAACTTCCTAAACCCCTTAAGAGAAACAATAGCGATGCGGGGGTGAAAATTGGCACAACAAGAGTCTCGACCGATACTCGCTAGTTCTGTGCTCATTTTCGCCACGGACATGACACAATCCCCATTTAGCGCATTCCATTTGATGATGGGGTTCATGCATCACGGGACATTCGTGTTGTTCTGGTGCGCGCAGGCGCCAAATGCTAAATTACCACATTGGGCTCACATTGGGACACAGAGACACAGCGACACATCGCGCAACCAAACATTGTGTCGCATTCGTGTAGAAAGTGAGATGTCGTCGCGGCGGGTGAATTGCGTGTGAGGAAACACTGTGGCGTGCGACTTGCACGAATGATGCCCCAGGGACCAGTGTATGTGCCTCCTCCACGCGTTTCAATTATTGATTTGCCAAATTGTGTGTGAATTTGTCGATTGGCAACGCGGAGAAAAATGAAAAAAAATTACGCCGATAGTTTTAATGGACTTGCAAAAATATTGGCGAGGTTTCGTATTTTTTTTTGTGCAGCTATCGTGCAGAGGGGAAGTGTGCGCCTGAGCCTTTCTCTTTTTCTTCTAGAGCTGGGCTGTGTGTTTCTATCCGCTGGATAAGCGATTGCACCCGCGCAATAACAATGCGCCATAACTGTAGGTAGGCTGGTCATGTGGAGCCACTTTGGCTCCATCTGTTACATGGTATAGGCGCTGCTATTGCTACGGGAGATCTACTTGAGATCAATAAAAATTCATAAGAGTCTCTGTGCAAACTGGAGCGCGGCAAAGCTGCTGCTGCTGAGGCTTTTTGATTGTTTTTGCAGTTTGTTGTTAACGCTCCCCCTATATGTGGGCATTGAACATAGTCCGAGGTTAAACTATTTATATTGTCCAGTGCTTCCTTTAACACACGGCGCATACAAACACAGATTGGGTGTTTTTTTTTTTGTGGCACACACAGCTGCTGTGCGGTGCGCTGGTCGCTGTTGCCATGGCTTTTGACTTCTCCTTAATTATGGCCAAACAAACAGTCTACCATATTTGTGGTGTTGCGAGCGGCTCTGATTTTATTTGCTGTTTCGTTGTTTTGCATATGCAAGAGAGGCACCCACCATCCGGCAGCGCAGTTCGAGTGTATACGCCATTTTTGGTGAGATGAAACTAAAAGACACCACTTCTGGTGGCACATTTGGGTTAGTACTAATTTCTGGCTGCTAAATACCATCTCCCAGGCCCAGGTTGTCCTAGTACGCAGTCGGCTCAGTTGTACCCGGGGAGTTATGTGGGAACGAAACATGTGTGCGCCGTGTATGTAGCTGCGGCCGGGGAGCGGGGGCATACATATAATTTTGTAATGCGGTTACATATTTGGCTAAGAGGATTGTACCAATCCAAATGCAGTTAAGCTCTTTTCAATTTGCTTATGCCGATCACGCAAATCTGAATGCATGCTGTTGTAAGTTGTAACTTGCAAGTCGAACGCCGAAGAGGGTGCTAGGGAATGTGCCGTGAATCCGAGAGACCTTTTCGAAAAATCGGGATGACGCAGATGGTCAAGCTGGAGGGAATTTAACATTTCCGATCGGTATTTAGGTTGCTTTTGCAATTGGTGACATGGAGTGGTGTGAATCAACGATTCGTTGAGGGGTTGCGCGTTTGAAAGTCGTTTCTTTATGCAGGCGCAGTTGGTCTTTACTTTGAACACAGCGGCTCAAGAAAGACGTACACGGTTAGTCTAGCGGGTGACAGAAATCTACATTTGCAGAGCATTATCCAAAGAATTTGTGGAAGAGAAATTGTTGCGCCTACATTTTAGGCATAAATATACGACAGAACCGAACAAGTACCCAAACATAAGGAAAATATTCACATCGCAGCCTTGTCTAAGGGTTGGAAAGTTCTTTCTGTGGGCTCTGTAACGGTGGCCGAGACTAGCATCCCGATGTTAGCAGAACGTACCTTCAGTAAAAACCACGATAGACAAGACTTCCGTCCATCTGATCTAACCGATGTAAGGATAGCAATACCCAAGCTATTGATCTAGTGGGGCTGATGCTTTACATGAAGAGATTTTTAGAAGAGCTGGGAGATGGCTTTCTAAAAAGCATGCACCTCATTTCGAAGATTTGATTAGATGAATGCATGCCTAAGAAATGCAACCTCTGAAGCGTCTATCGGTCCTAAATTTAGGAGACCCCTTCAGCTGCGCCAATGACAAAGGGTATCAGACTGTGACTCTTTCTGACAAATTTTGCGTACGCCTAAAACGTTTCAGCAAAAAGCTGATTTTAAAAAGTCGTCTAAGATGACTAGGAATCGTAGCGCTTATGGGCATAAATTCTTCGGCCCACAAAGTCTTCAAGTCGGTCCCGGAGTGACAACGCTGTATAGGAAAACCTCCCTTAAGGTGGCGTGAACAAGTGGAAGCTTATAGTGTTAAGCTGGAGGCAGTTAGCTAAAAACTATCTAACTAACTTCAGGGACTGGCTAAGGTGTTCATTAATCTACATAGCTCTATACAGCTAATGGGTAACTGCAACAAAGCTGTATAACATCGGCATTCGCACATACGAGTGTGTAAAAAAAAATGGAAGGTAAATCACGGGCGCCCAGTATTGACCCTTGTGAACTCCACTGCTAAGGGCGAGAAAAATTATGTTTTAAAATCAACAATAACTACAACTTGGGTATAAGAAAACCAGTCTCGCTGGAGATGTCTCAAAGAAGAATTTCTCTCTAAGTTTACTGCATGCTATAGAGATAGACAGTCATGAAAGCTTTGGAAAATCCAAAAATTAGCTTAGACCCAGTTTGTCTGATTTCCTGTGGACATAAGATATTACAAAAATCGAAAAATGCTCATTGTGCATGCTACAAACCATATAGACTTCAAAATTAGCAGTTACCGACAGTAAAGATTAATGGAACTTAGAAAGGCAAATAGAAAACCTTGATCACCAAATGTATCCTGAGATAAGCTCCCGGGAGTTTAAACCCCACTACAGCAATCTTCTCAATGGAAGGCAAGGAATGGGTGGCATAAATTAGGTGTCTAATTTTGTAAAATATCCCATTTCGTCATTTGGACAAATCGTTTTCCTCGACGAAATTAAGACATGTTTTAACAAGTTAAGCTTGACAAAGGTCCAGGACAAAAAAGTGCAACGCAAGAGCTTACAGCAAAAAGTGTAATGAAGGTCATGGTATAAGAGTCCTCAGGAGGTTGCGATAAATGTGGTTTGGAAGTTGTGATATGTGGCACTAACCATAAATTTATACAGCTAAAGGGTGTTTTTTTTAGAGGTATAGAACTTCGAATTGAAATAAAACACAAAAAAATCGTTTTAATGTCCATCAGTTTGGTTTTATTGGAAGGATAATTTTATGCCATTAGTGTTTAAATATGATTTCGGGCATGTGGCCGCCGCGGCTGCTTCGAATAAAGCCAAGTCTAGAGGTCCAATTTTCAACCACTTTTTCGAGCATTTGGGGCTGTATGTCGGCAATAACACCACGAATGTTGGCTTCCAAGTCCCCTAACATTTCTGGTTTGTTGGCGTAGGCGAGCAACTTCACATATCCCCAAAGAAAATAATCCAATGGTGTCAAATCACACGATCTTGGTGGCCAATTGACAGATCTATTCCACGAAATTATGCGCTCATCGAATGTTTCCTTCAAAAAATCGATTGTGACGTGCGCTGTGAGGCATGTAGCGCCGCCTTGTTGGAACCACATCTCATCCACATACATGCCATCCAATTCGGGAACAAAATGGACAAAGCTCCAATTGCTGTGCACGGTGAAGAATCGATTCATCCGGGTCCTCTTCAACACTTTGCTTTCAGCAATTGTTTCTTCGGTGCGCACTGTTCGACGTCTCTGCGGATGCGTATTATCACATAGAGTAAACTTAGTGCGAAAACGATCCATGGTTAACCGAATTAATTGCTCTGATGGACGATTATGTCGACCATAAAATGAACGGAGCTTGCGGTAAACTTCGCGAACTGAACCATTATTTTCGAAATAAATTTGCGCGATTTGCAAGCGTTGTTCATTTGTCAACTTGTTCATGATGAAATGGCAAACCAAACTAAAAATAAATCACTTAACAGCTGACAAAATGGCCGACAATTAAAATAGTGTTGCCAACTTAAAGTTCTATGCCTCTAAAAAAAACACCCTGTAGAAAGCTTTTGCTACACCTTACTTAGGAAATAGATAACATTATAACATCATACACAGCGTGCTTACCTACTTGCATCAGAAGTACAAACCTTTCAAGATCAGAAATCATGGTTTTCAGAAATGAAGAGTAATGGACACTCAAAGCGGGAGAAAATCGAGAGGAAAGAATCTCTGGCAGTCTGCAGAGCTATCGAAACTTAAAGCGCCAATGTTAGTCAGGGGATGTTTGAATTGACTGCAATGCAATTTTTGGAAATGTTTTTGAAACAACCATCAAGTCTACTTCTAACTATGCCTTGTGGATAAAGCCCGGAGCTTCGAAACTTCGAGTCCGTTTGAACGATTAAACTAAAATCTGACATGTGTTATGTCTTTTTTTCATGAATTTTTATGATATTTATTATTTTGCAGGCCGCTAATAGATGGCGCTGCAGCAGATCGACTTTTATATGATTCAATCAATTAACAACCCAACCGATTGAGCTGAAATTTTGAGCACTTTCTTCTTCTGAAGGGGGGTTTTCTTCTTCTTCTTAAGTGGATTTACAGTTCTGTCCTCAACCAACAGCTTTTAAATATAAATTCAGCCTGCGCGTGCATGTGCTTGCAAAGTTCGAATAGAAATCGATTAATTGTATTAACATTTTTTGACACAATTATACATTTGAAAACACTCCTGTTTTTAATGTTAAATTAAATTTACAGAGGGGCGTGTCACCACCCACACAAAAAAAGTTATTTAAAACACTATATCTTCACACTTCTAATAGTTTTATACCTGAAATTTGAAAATTTTGGGACGTATATTGCTAGTTGGAAGCATGTCACATAATATGGGGCGGAATTAAACAAAGGGGCGTGACACTGCCGATACAGAAAAAAACATTGCAGCACCTATTTCTTGACACTCATGAAAGATAAAGTTGTAAAACTTTGAACATTGATGTGCAATCTTCACGAAAAGCTATTTCCGAAATGTGGGTGGTATTTGACAAAGGGGCGTGGCACTCTTCTTACAGAGAAGCAACATTGCAAACGAAATTTCTCGAAAAATCAGTTAGAGGAGCATAAAGCGTCTGTTGGTCTCCCAGATCTGCTGAACAACTTTCTTTCTTAAGTCAAAATAAGCCGTTCAAAGCACATCAAGTCTAAAAAGTTTTTAGGGTCTTAAAAGGCGTCTTTTCATTGCAGTTAATTCAAGTATGGTATTTGCATCTTAATGATAATTTTTTTTGGAAATAATGACCCTTAAAATGATGGCTTATCATGAATAAATGAAACTTGGTTGTTCACTGAAGACTAGTGGCCAATCAATCGAACTAAGATCGCGCGCAAGGACTCTATAGTTGTTGTTTTAAAGGTCTCTAAAGCAATAGCTGCAATTTGAAATTAGGGCTCCACATTGGGAAGGTTAAGTGCAAAAGGTCGTGGTGCGAAAAACAAGATGCAAGCAGTTGGTTAAAGTGAAGAACCTTGCTCAAGTGACTTACAAAAAACAAATCAAGAACGGTGCTTAGTTAAGTGTATTTACTGTATAGGATGCAAACTTAGGGCTTTTATGTTATAAGCTAAAACAGAGGTTGCTATTAGAAACCGATGAAGCATCATCTATAAAAGCTGTTGAGCTTGTTAAGTTTCGTTTTCGTTGTGCCCAAATAAAAATCATCAAGATGAGCACACCTTGTATGAATAACCCACCTTAACCCACTAAGTGTCAATGGGCTAACGAGTGGCATATACCCAACAGGCTGAGCTGTAAAGCAGGAAGCCGAACTTGATTTTGGTTTCACGCTTTTCCCCCTACTTCGCCAGCGTCTCAATGATTAATCTCACCGATTAAGCCACATGAGTGCGGATATTAATCAACCGACTATTGGCCTTTTGTCTCTAAATGTGCATGCGCGCAGCCCATACGCATATATCTCAAAGAGTGAGAATATTCTCAAGGAGCCACAGTCTGCTTTATAGCAAAAGAGAAAGGCAAACCAGATCAACTGCATATTTCGCGCTCGGCGTAGAAAAACCCACCACCAGCTACAGCAGCAGCAGCAGCACCAGCACCACCACAGGCGCATACCTATTACCAACTGGTGTAAGACAAGTGAAAGACACTCTGTGACACAAGAGCCGACAGCACGCCTGCCTGCCGCCGCGGCGGTCGCCCGAGTATCAAAAACAAGTCACGACTATAACCACCAAACCCACATTTCGATTTGAAGAAGATTTGCTTTTTCTGTTTGTTTGGATATTTTGTGTTCAAGAAGCAACGGCGGCGGCACCATCAGCCACCAGGCACCATCACCATTGCCACCACCAAAATGTCAATTTAAATCGTCGCTCCTAATAATTACGCTGACAGTTGCTTCTTCGAATGTGCCAATGGAACGGCAGAGAGATAGAGCGAACCCAGTCTAGGTAAGGCGAGGAGCCTCCGCCGTCATCCGTGCAACTTAAGGGGTTCGTGTACACGCCGGCCGTTTGGGGTGACGCCTGAATCGTCAGCACTAGCGACATTTGGCGACAACAATTACGTGAAGATTCGCAGCAGGAGTTCAGATATACGCACAGAGTAGAGCACCGCGAACGGGAATTAATGCAGAGACGAGACGCCGCGCCAACAATTATAACCTTCTTGCGTCCACTGGGGAATCATTGTCAGCCAGTGCCTGCCAACCAGATACCAGACAGCTGGACAGTGCGTTGTCGTCTTCCTAGTATCGCGGTCTACATTTTCACCCATCATCGACGTGGACACTGGACAGTGTCTGCTCGGAGCCATGTACGACATGCGAAGAAATCATCTCGAATGTAAATTTATGGGACGCACGCATGCGCTTCACGCATAGTTCCCTGAAAATGCATTTTGCACGCGTAATGTGCGCTCGCGCGTACGCAATTTGAGGATAATTAAAGCGTTTCTCGTCTGGCGCATGCAAAGCGACTCTGGCGACTACTTACTCTGCCATTGTTTGTGGTGTGGAGGTGGAGGAAGTTTTCACGAACAACGCTCCCACAGCGTAATTGCCCTCCATTGAGGCATGACGCAGACGCAGCAACTGCTTCTTCAAATAAGGACTTGCCGTCTTGTTAAAATCGAATCTCCGCTCCGAGATTAGTCGGTACACGGTTAATTTGTATAGGTCGGCTACGCTTGGCTACATATGAGAGTGGAAACCACAAATCACCACTCTAAACAGGAGACCGTAATTAAAATGGATCCCCGCGCCCGCAGCACCGACAACCAGTATGTTCTTGATATTAAAATATTCTATCGGCAGAGAGCCAGTTCACCTTAGCGGTCGCTGGTGATGGCGACGTGTGGTTCAAAATAGCATACGCGGACATAAGGCCAAGACTTGGCCGGCCTATAAAGCATGTCGCAAGTGATTTTTTTTTTGTTCATTCTCTTTCTATTTACCTTACCTTGACTATCGCGCTATGCCTGACCGATGATGGTGGCTGCACGGCTAAGTTATGATTCAAAGAGGCCCAAAACAGGGCATAAGAACTATGGACTGGTACACTGGTACACTGTTCGGCCTGTCCACTTGCGCGTCATTTAATTAGTACACGCTACGTGATTATATGGAGCACTCGTCTCAGTCTCTCTCTCTCTCTCTCTCTCTCTCTCTCTCTCTCTATCTCTCAGTTTTAGTTATCATCAGGCGCAGGCGGTTTTTAAACATAAGACTATCGATTGAAGGTCGCTATACCTGTAAACCGTGTATGACCATGAATCTGTACTGTAGCATGGATGCCCAATGCCCATGCCCAGAGCATCCATCCACCATCCGTCGAACTGCTCATTATGTGACTGCGCTGCGTCGAGTCTTAATGATTAGCTCTCTAATGATCCGCTCCGGACTGACAAATGAACGATAATGGCAGTAAATCGTTTTCGTGGCCAATTAGCCCCGTGGCCAGTCAGCCAGTCGGCCGCAGTTTGCATATTTAACTCCTCAAAACGCGGAATTTAATTAATTACAGTGATCCAATTGGGGGGGCCAATTACAGAAAAGCGTTTATTGGTTTTCCGTTTTCTCTTCGCTCACTGAGGAGTGGAGCGTTTGAGCTAAGATACCGGAAAAAAAAGAAGAAAAAACCCCAGGGAGTAGGTATAGGCATGGGTAGCGCCCCCTCGGGTTTCGGCAGTTTTTTGGCGAGTAAATTAATAGAGTTTGGGCTTTCTTTAGGAACCGTGTCATGCAACTGTTGATAGTGAAGTAGCAATTAATAACGAGCAGAGCTTGGCTGTAATTATTTCTGTCATCATTTCGGTTTTAAGCCAAACACAAATGGGACTTACCGTTCAAGAGTGGCCTGATTAGAAAAAAAAAAGGTTTGGGAAGATGAAGCGTTGTGTGGAGAAGCCGTGGACATGGACATACCATGGGTGCGAGTAGGTCTATAGAAGCGGGGCCCTAATTGAAAAGGTAATGATGAGTTTACCAACGTTAAAGAGGTTGTCATCAAGACCCGTCTCACTTTACAAAGTCCCATGTGACTCTGGAGTTCAACGATTGCACTTGTTGAATCAGTTTCAGCTTGTAGGGTAGGTGGTGTCTGTTAAAACTGTTAACATCGTCGTAATGGAAAGTTCAGCACGCATATTTGAAGGGCTAGCCGGTGAAAGCAGCTCAACATGAAGTAGAAAGGCGCCTTCACCATGAGGAATTTCCTGCTACCTTTTCGGACGTTGAAAGGGTTTTTTTTTTAACAAGTTTATGAGGACCGACAGCTAAACGCGCCCTGGAAAGGGTAAACGTTAATGTCGGTTACTAGAGGAAGTCCCCAGTTAGGGGCTATCTATCGCCTGGCGATTGTGTGTCAGGGGAACTTCCAAGCAACACATTGAGCGAAGGGATAGAAACAGTTCTAAATAAGCTAAGAAAATGGGCTAAAGACTGCGGCCTTCTTGCGAACCTGGACAGAACTGACACTCTTTTGCACGAAAAATTTACAACATACCGCACTTCAAACTGAATAAAGCTTGCTGGAGAGAAGGGCAAAGACATCTCGGCACGAAACTTAATAGAAAGCTGAACTGAAAACTTGGGGTTCTGGTAACAGTCCGCTAGGCTGACAATGCTCTCTTCTCCCTCTGGTGCAAGAGGACAGCAAAACAAAACTCAGAAAATGGCAACCTCTAACAAATGGAATGGCAATGGAAAATATGTAGCTCCATCACTAAGCTAAGAGAATTATTCGATGAGAAAAGCTGTCTTATTAAGGCGACGGCATCTGCTGCTGCGCGTGGAAAGCAGGTCGATTCAGTTGAGAACATGTGTCGATATTTTCGGGTAAGTTGGGAAGGGTAAGGAATCATCTAAGTCGAATCTCCTTTAACTCAAGTCTCTGTATGTCAAAAACCAAGGGACATGGCACTTCCTATTACATTTTACACACAATTTTCCGACACTCATGGGAGCTAAAGATGTAAAACTTGTAACACTGATGTGCGTTTTCCGGTGAAAGCACTTTGCGAAATATGGGGCGGATATAAAAACTAGGCGTGGCCCCTCCCATCCAACAAATTTATTTATTCTAGACAATTTTATCCTTAAAATTTGAAAAAGGGTCGTTTAATGCCTGCTAAGAAATTATTTTTAAAAATGTGGCCAGTCATGAATAGTGACCTCCTTTTTTAGATGACGATAGAGAAGAGCATATTACAAACTTCCTTGACAAAGCCGGACGCGGACAGGTTACAGGCATTTTCATACAAACATCGGGCGCGGACAATAGATTAATATGACTCTCTCGTAGCGTGGCGTCATTGCGCTAAAAGGTGCCTTTTCTAATATTGTCATAAACAATTTGAATTGGGCGCCATTTGTGTGGACAAGTGCTGCCAGCGCAAACAAAAAGACAGTATGACAGTTTATTGTTGTTCTAAATGGAGCGCTACACGAAAGAACAAAGCTTTTTTATTGTTCAGCAATAGTTAAAATAGTTAAACAAAAAAAAAACATGAAGGCAGCTATATAGCTCAGAGGTTAATTTTAACTTTTTTGCATCTATTAATAGTCAAAATTGTCGGGTGCAGAAAATCGACAAATGATTATTGAGAAACAAATTCGCCCACAACTTATTGATCTTTGATGTTGATTTTGCACTGGAGACTTTATGGGACCGTTCTTCTTTAAAAATCCTGCTGGTCAACATTGACAGTTAATTGTGCTCGCTTTTTAAAAACGATGACTCAGTCTTTTACGCCTAAATTACAATATATGAAGACAAGACAGTGTCACATGCCAAACTGTCCGAGAAATAATAGATGACCTTTCAGATCTTGAGAATTTAAGGACGTTAAGACTTTTTTCTTTGGGGGTTTTTCTGGGGTCAATACCTAATGCCAACAAGGCAACGATAATCGACTCCTTTAAGGAGAAAATGGAACGCTGTATCAACAAAATTCCTACACATTTATGCAAAATGATTGGGAACGTCGACATCAAATTGCGTAGGTTAGAGTAGGTTAGAAAGGGATATAAGAGAGTAGGGCCTCATACGGCACTAGGCACCAAAAAGATGACTTTCACGTCTGAATATTTTACGAATAAAAAAGAGGGAAATAAAAGTGTACAGGGTGGGCCAATCTGGACTGACAGATTTGAAATGCTTATAATTTTTTTTATTTTTAATGTTTTTTAATTACTTTTTTTCCAGATAAAGAATTTTATAAAATTTCATAATGTCGTCATCATCATACTCAGTGCAAGAACGAGTAAAAATTGTTGAATCTTATTATGTTTCCAGACGACCAATTATTGCAATGCAAAGAAAATACTGTCAGCATTTTAATACTGCGACGGCATGATGAGAAGCTTAATCACCCGTTTTGAGGATCGAGGTGCAGTATTCGATGACCCATGAAGAAATGTTGCTTGACCTGTTCGCACTGAAGCTGTGGATGCTGTACGAGCAAGTGTTCACAAGGATCCTCCCGTGTCTACTCGTCGACGTGCTACTCAATTGGGAATCTCCAGAACATAGCTACGACGCATTCTTAATGTTAGGGTTTAGGGTATGAGGGTTTCTTGAAGGAACAGGTATACGTAAACAAGCCACAAAACATTAAGGAACTAAAGTAGAACATTCGCACAGAAATTGCAAAATTGGAGCCAGAAACGTTGCACAACGTAACGCAAAATGCCTTAAAAAGAGCCATTCACTGCGAACACGAAAATGGAGGTTATATAAAGGATGTAATTTTGCACACTTAGCGTAGGAAAATTTTAGAATTTATACTTTAATTTAAAAATAAAATAAAATAAAAAAACTAAGAGTAAAAAAATTATAAGCATTTCAAAGCAGTCCAAGTTGTCCCACCCTGTATATTCAAATTAATTCGTGAGTGAATTTTGGCAGACCCTTTATGCACGGTTGCCACTTTGGAAATTCTTAACCAAATTTGGTAATGTTTTTGTTTTTGCTTTTTGAGTTTTGGTAATTTTTATCTGGATATGGTAGCTTTTTGAGCAGGAGCACCAAAAATACGAACTACTCGATATCAATTCAAGTAAAAACTTCGAAATATTTTCTATTTTCTATTTGTTTATAACTTCATTGAGATATGGATAGGTTAGTTAATCATATTATTTGTTTGCAGACATAAAACTTTAATTTGTAAAAGGTTTTTTTTTTAAAAAAAGACTCGGAAATGGTAGATGATCCCATCCCTTCTAGCAGCTGGTAATTTTCTGCACAACGTTGTTTAATTGCTTAAAGACTGACTAAGATCCTTATGTTTTTTTTATGTTTTAAAAATGTGTGGACTTTTTAAAACTGTCATGCCAAAAGAGAGAAAATGATAGTGATAAAGCATTTTCACATTAGCTCAAGACTATATAGTATATATGTATGCTATTTTTTCTCTTTGTGTTTTATCAACGTCTCCAGAATTTTGGTAAATTTTATCTTAGTTTGTCAACTTTTTTTTTTCAATTTTGGTAGCTAATTAGCCACACTGATAAAGCCATCTAGATCTTTTCAAGAGAAGTGCTTAAAGAAATTATGTCATATGTCTAAGCCTCCACAGCTCTAAAAAGAAACCAAGTACAAAAAAAATATAATACTGCAGCGACAAGGCAAGCCCCACTACGACTGTGAAATCTGAATACCATTTCTAACGACCCTCAAAATCGACAAGACGCTCGAAATAGAAAGTTCACAATTTCGACCCTCTAATGGAAAATCAGTTTGCGGATCTCAGCGATCGCATAATTTATCAATATCTAAGGTAACATATGTAAATGCAGCGCTGTCTGAATCCGCTTGGTATTAAATACAGTAATTGATGATTTCCCACTCTGGTCATGCAAGTAAATTAAGTCAGTTAGCGCACTTACCTCTTGGCGATCGGAGGCTAAGATCCACTGGTTCCACTTGTACTGGAGGGCCCTCTGCCTGCAAGTAAACACAAATGTGGAATTAATTAATATAAAACACGGAAATGCTCTCTTTCACTTTTTGTTGTAAAGACGACTATCTATTCTAGTACCATATCATTATTGGTTCGGATCGGATCGGATCGGATAGATCAATGAATATCAGCGAGCGAGCGATCGATCGATTGATCGCCTTGCAAATAAATTCAATAAATTTCCCGAACAGGCAACGAGTCAAACACTTCCCTACAGGTAATCGAGGTGTCTAAACAAATTGCATAAGGGTCGACCTCGCACCGACAACGACCCTGAACACACACACACCACAAGCCAGTCGATCGCCAGATCGACCCACCGACCGCGCGATCGATTCAGCTCCAAAGTAAGTTATTAACCAGTTCTCGCGCAGATATTAATAGTTATTAATTACTCTCGAGGTTTGCAACTGTCGTTCGCGTTTGCGTCGTCGTTTGCGGACAAATCCAATGCAAAGTGATGCAAATTAAATGCAGCGGCGGCCGAGGCAACACCGCTCAACGGCATATTGTTGCGACTGAATCGGAGAGAGGCTGGACATGGAAACTACCCCATAGCGCGCGCACATTATGGTGGGCGATACTGGAAATTAAGAGCTGGATTTGCCTCAGATTTTGATAAATGACAGCGGGGTCCTCCAAGGAGGCTGGCTATCGATCTGTACTCCAATTTAGCCAGTGGTCACATTAATCAAAATCACTTACAGTGGCGGCAGCAGGTTTGTCGGCTCGCGACGTGATATCAGGTGCATGTGCTGTAAGGCTGCCCATTTGAATATTGTACGGCTTCTTGTGCCTCTGCTTGTGAGATATTGCCTGCCAGCCTGCCACTGATGTGGCGAGGGTGTGCTCGTATAGTGTCAGACACCTGCACCACCCCGTGGTGGTGGCTGCACTTTAAGACAATTAAAACCCACCCAGCGTCAGGCGGACAACAAACGTCTAAGAACTTAATTGCAACACGAATTATTCCAACCGGAAGCTTTTCCTTCTGTAAGCTGACACTTAACTGGGTTTACAGGTGCTTGCATGTCTGCAGGTGACACTTTATGGTGTCGGCGGCGGTGGTGTCGGCCAGCAGGCCACCATACAATGTATCATGCAAATGAGGTGCACTCACTCACGTGCCCGTGTCTATACAAAGTTATACAAAGCAATGCGGTAGACGCAGACGGATAGCGCGGACGAATGCGATTACAAGTCGGCCAGTTTGCACTAAGACACCCCGCACATGCATACATTGTTGGCGCAGAACATGCACAGCTATTCAATTAGTTTGCACTTGGCGCACTCCGCCCCACCAATGCGATTAGGCATATTCTTGCCGGCTGAGTTTAGTTCCGCATTTAAGGGATGATTCAACTTTTCAGGCCGCGCACTATAGGCGTCACTGTGACAGACAAAGAAAACGGCAAACAATTTGCTTGTGCACCCGAAAAGCCTTCGCCGCGGATTAAGATGTCTGCACACAGAGACATAATCCATTCAGTTCCAACAGTCGCAATCGCAACCTCATATCTCTGCAAATATCTGAATGCACTACATCTACCTACCGGTGTAACCGCAGCCATGGCAAGCAGTGGCGGCAACGGCGGCAGTTGTTTAGCCAGCCGCGGCACGAGCGCTAAATTGGGCTGGTGTCGATCGATGTCAACCTAATTTCTGGCCACCCTAATCAGAGTGAAACAACGCAGCGACAACGCGAGCGCGCGATCTATTCATGTGAAAACAAGCAACTTAAGTCACTCGAAATCATTGTCAACACGAATTATTACCACGGTTTGTTCGGTTTGACAATCCATTGTGCGGAGACACACCCACGACCTTGATACAGCTGCAGCCTGCTGGAAAACAGCTACGGCATTAGCGCGGTAGTGACTTTATTCTGTATGTGTGTGTGTGTGTGTGTGTGTTTAACCGCTCTGTGCACGTGAGCTGCTGTTGAACGTTCGAGCGCAGTGCGCAGTTGACAGTGATTTTTAGAATAATTTTCCTACCGCAGTTGGTGAGGTAGGTGAGTGATTTAGGGACAGGCGATGTTGATTCATTTCGGGTGGGAACTGTGCGCAGGGGGACAAATTAGCAACAAATAGTCAAAGGAATGTGGGACGTCCTTTGAGACATTTGTGGCATATGTGGGTCAATTTCAAATATGTATGTCAAACGAAGATGCAAAATGGGAAAAATTTGAGTCCCAGTTGATATCGGATGCCAAAGTATGACGACTGAACTGCCGCGAATGTACGTCCCAGCGATACCCCAACAGCTGAGTTGAGCAGCAAATTTTAGGACACTTTTTCTCTGAAATGATATTCAAGTGTTGGCGAGAAGTACAGTGCAACAAAAAGTGATTTACGGAGTAGGATGTATTTTTTTTTATTTTGGGGGTTGAACCGGGAACTTCTTCCTCACCCTTTTTTTTAATTAGGCTTCACTTGGGATCGTCAGTTAAATGTGGACCATCATGTTCCCTTGCCGCACTCATGACTGTATGTATGTATTACGTGGTTCACTTTCTGACAAAGGAAATAAAAACTTAATTTGAAAAGCAACATGTTTGGGAAATTGATTGCAAAAATTAATGAGAGAAAACCGATATAAGAATAAAGAAAATTGGTTTGCGGTTGTGTCGTTGTCTCTGTTCTAGTTGATATATGGTAGTCTAGACCTTCATCTTATTGCTTCGACAGTAAAAGACGATGAGCGCGGTATACATTAATACATTCTGACAAGGGAAACCCGTAAATGTCCCCCCAAAATGGGTATCCACTGGAGATTGAAAAAGTTGTCTGCTTGAATATTTTTATTTCCATATAAACTTCTTGCTTCGTTCAAATAAAAAGTTTCGGTTGTTCCCACTAAAACTAAATTGTCAGGGTCAGTTCTCCAAGCAGTAAGAAACAAAACCACTTCCCGACATAAATAAATCGAAATAAATTTTTCGAGTTAAGACCCATCTACGATGGGCAACGAGAATTCAAGAATCCGAAAAGTATTACAGCCAAAGATAGAATTAATAAATAAACGCGCCTGCGTCTTACGAAACTTTCTCGTTCTTTTCAAGTTTGGTTGGATTTTTGTTTTTGTTTTATTATTTAGCTAGGTAGGCATCTCAGAGGCGAAACCAGATACAACAAACCGTACCTAAACTAAAAGAATTTTTTTTAAATAAAGTGGTTTTAGACAAAAAAAAAAATGAAATCCAAATATAAAATCCGAAATACAAGAAAAACGAAAAATAAAAGCCCAGATTAAAATTGGCAAAGCATTTAAGCTTCAGTACATCATTTTTGGACATTATCCTGAACGTTTGGTACCAAACATATTTCTTGAAAATCCATTTTTTATCCAAAAAAACATTTAGAAAATTCAGGCTAAAGTTTTATAGTCAAACGTATGATTTCTCTTTCCATGTAAAGAAGCTTACATTGTAAACAGTATTCCATTCAATTATTCTTGCATAGTGAAAGTACGTTCTGCGACCGAAAACGAATGTACTCTCCTAGCTCTATTTCCAATGTTTGACCTGAGATGGAGCCTTCTTGGAGCCTTCTTAGAAGATCTCTTAGATAGGTCTATAAGAAGTTCATGCATTTTTAACAGGCTCGGTACTGCTTAACAACTCGTAGGAGCGAGTTGGTCAGTAAAAATTAAAACTATATATTTAAGTCAGAATCCGCATAAGTTCTCACCGCGGCAAAGCCAATCATTGTATGACTTTGAGTTACCTACAACAGTGATTCACTCCCCAAATCCTATTGACCACAAATGAGAAATTGTAGTGGTGGTGGGGGTAAAAAAATGATTCCCACTGTATTCTCTTTAGAACAGTATTTTTCAACAGTTTCAACATTTCAACATATTAGAGTTCGACGAGAGGTAGAAATTCTACCATTTTAGTAACCTGGCTTATACACAAAATACTGGAAAACAAATTACCACTGCACTGCTTACTTAATGAAAGCAATTTTTAGTAACGAACCCTGGGGAACACTTGAACTCACTTGCCGCTGCACCGTGCTTTCGATGTCCACCCGCAACCCCAAAGGTGACCAAAAACAATTGTTGCTGATATTTATCCATTTCACGAAATAAATTTAAATTTTGCTAGTATATTGAAATTGCCTAAGCTCATCTATGAATGTGGCCAAAATGTTTGCCATCAATATAGGCACATGTTTTGTGCCCATTTCCGGAAAAATAAACACTTTAAAAGGTACAACAATTTTTAGTGCTCACATATTTATGTTATGATGAATTCAGAAATCTAGACTTTTAGTCTGTAGCTCAGCTTCTTGATACACGCAGAGAAATCATTTATTGATTAATCTATCTTGTGGTTTTAGCTAGTTTAGCATCTTTTTCGTTGCGCTTAGATAGACGCACACGAGGTATTCATATTCAAAGGAATATTGAGCACTTATTTAAAATCAATAAGCCTTCGGTTAAAAACTACCAAATAATACTGTTGATATAACTCTTACCAGAGTTAGTGAATTAAAAATAACTTGTTTAAAGTGAACATCTATGTATCAATTTGCCCTACAATTTTTCTCGGTCATAAAAACCAAAATAAATCAGTTCGGTTGATATTAATCCAGAAACTTGGTTGATAACAACTGATGAATTGTATTTCTCTTAACAGCATGCGTTTCAACTTCTTATCTCGGTAGTTTTTAACAACGAATACTCGTTTTTTCAACAGAGACTTAGTTAATTTTAACCGAGCAAAAATTGCGCTCAGTTAGGGCCGATTTTTGAGCATGCGGAAAGCTGACTGATAACTTAAAATGTGTAGGAAAGTGTGTGGACCTTCCTAAGCAATCTGTCTTTTTTTCGTATCGGTTAATAATTATTTAAGTAGCGGCAAGTTAAAGGCATTGAAATCAGAAAAAAAAATACATGTTGATTAAAAACTTTTGGAAACTTTTGGTAAAAACTTCTATCCAATATGGTGGTAGTTATTGCATCAATCATTTATAGACAAAAACCTGAACGGTTTTATTACATGTATAAAATGTACAGTGTTTATGTCAAAGCAAACAAACTGAAATTAAAAAAAAGGACGGTTGTTACAACAGGTAGGTATCCTAGGTCTATCTTCCTCCCACCGTCTTTAGTGCTGATTTTAGTTTTTGTCAATCGTGCTCACTTTTCGTTTACACAAATTTAATCACTAAAAATAATGATTCAGAAAGTGTGAATAAGTAAAATTTAAAATTAATCAAAATGCGTTTGGTTGTTTTCAAGGTTTAGAACGTTTTTCACGAATTCGCGGCTTATTCGCGAACGATACAAATTTTAATAAGATGTATGAAATCCTGTTCTTGAAAAATGTGCATTCCATTAAATTTCCAAATCAAGAATTATAGTTTAAATGGTACAACTGAACGTAAGCATTTCAGAAATTTTATGTTCAAACCGTCCCCGCAACATTTAGTTAATCTGCAGAGAAAATCGGGCTCCACCTCGGTTGGTTTTCTTTAATAATTTTACTAGAAAGTTTATATTCTCTACAGACCCAAAGAGTGAAAAATAGAATTACCAATAATAAAACTACTGAGACGCAGTGTTGCCGTTCTAGCGATTTTGTCGCTAGATCTAGTGGATTCTTAAGACTCTCGACGATTTTTAATAAAACGTTGTCGCTAAAATAAAATCTAGTGATTTCTAGCGATTTTTTACTACGAAACCCTGCTACTACAAAGTTTGTATAATAACAATAAGAGATCAATTAAAAGTGATGAACAAGAGCGGTTAAATTACGATCTACCAGACGACGTCATAAGAAAAATCGGAAAGGCAACAAAATTGCAATCTGATTCAAGAACTATAACCGAGGCCTCTACTTCAAACTTAGAAATAGATGAATCCATCTTTGAGTTGGAATTTAATTTGAAATTTTTAGCTTTCTTATTTTTCCAAAACTTTTTTTTACTTAAATTTGTTGATTGTTTAGTTTTTTTATTTATTTTATTCAATAGAAATTTACTTTTAAATATTATGTATGTATTTTTTAACTTATACTTTCAGATTGATATTTTAGCGAATTCTAGCGGATTTTTGCGATGCAAAAACTAACGTTTCTAGTGGATTTTGCGTTATGGTCTGGCGAATTTGTTTGCCTCTTAGCGGCAACACTGCTGAGACGCCTCTTTTTCGAGAGCGTTTTCCTAGAAATAAATCATCTCTCGGACTTTATGGGAGAAGAAAAAAACATTCAACCGCACTTTAATGCCAAGCACGACATTTTTAGAAGCAAAAACCGTTTTATAGGTTTTCCGTTTTCGTTTTCCGGTACCACAGCGTTTAACAATTGTTGAACAGCTGTAACCCAGCAGCTATTTACTCATGCCTATGTAAAGTAGATTAGCATGACAAAATAGTTGACCAAATGGCTGAGCTGATCATCGACCTTTAAACACCGAATGAAAATAAAACAAGTCCGCACATTTAGATAGACATTTTTAATACGCAATTGGAAAACAAACTCGTTAAAGTCTTTTACGAAATGCTTGACTTTTACCGCGAAATAGGCGCAGTGGCTTAGTGGATCGTGTGTTGGACTACTTAAGTGTTGAGGTTCGATCCCCAAAAAACCCAAATTCCATCCTAATTTTTATTTTATTTTTGTACCGCCTCTCGCGATTGTCTGACAAACATCCGAGAGTAGAACTGTCATAAAGGAGTATCTCAAAAAGCCGTTTGCACTCGGCATAAAATTGTGGATCCAATCATTCCAAAAATAAAGCTCACACTAAACGAATGGTTGTTAGAAGCTAGGTTAAGTGTCCCTGCGAACCTGTTGCGCTAATTATTCATTCAGAAATCGTTTATTTGAATTTCGACCTTAGATAGAAAGAAAGCTTTTTAGCAATCGTATGGCCAAAATGTCAGGAGCTGATTATTAAAAAAAAAATAGAAAGAAAGTAAGCACCTGTTTAAAATGTCGCATGAACTCAAAATCTATTTCTAAAGCTATTTTTAAAATATCTACCAGTTCCATGTAAAGTGCCCGAAAATCGATATTTATTTTATTGGTAGGTACATAAAAAAAACAGTCGTACGTCTCCCGTTCGCTACCGTTTCCAATCGACCCAAAATAAGTCTCAAGGACTTGCCCAAAACTTTCATCAATCAATACAAGCATACATTTTTTTGTCTGCATGCCCAGTGATTATATAAGAAAATCTGTTTTTCCACCAGAGAGAAGGCGCCACTTTGATTGTTACTGCCATTCGTTTAATTATGTTCAAACGTAAACATTGACCCAATAACCACGCGGTTTTCCCATTCACTTTGCCCACTTCGCCATACCAAAAAAAAATCTCCAAAATTGTCTGTATGTCAACAATAATAAAAAGAAAAAAATCCCCTCACAGCTTACTTCGGGCTATAAGGTCTTTACGATTTTTTTTGCAACTCACCGCCCCGACGGAATAACATGTGTGGTAAAACAAACAAACTTCTCAATTAGATCCAATTCCGTAATTTTTGAGTAATGCCGCGCGCACCGTGCGTGTTCTTGCTGTGCAATACAAAATACAATGTGCGCTAAGTGGCACCCTCTGTAGAACAGTTCCCGCAACAAGCCAGCCCGATGGTGGTCCCTGTCAAGCGACTGTTTTTTTGTCGTCTCTATATCGCTTTTTGTTGGTCTGTTTCGGTCCACTTAAGCACCCAGTGAAGCAATTAAGTCAAAAACCATTCAGTCTATCATTTGCTGTTAAAAGTCAATAAATAAAACCTGCAATAAATTTTCCATTTAGCATTAAATGCGATTACAGGTTGCTAGTGCTATACGTATACGTACGGCACAATGCGCTTTGGCTCTCTGTGCTTCTGGATGGAGGAGCTCTTTGGCTCTTTGGCTGCTGCTGCTGCTGTTGTGTTGCATGTCATATGGTAATTTCTTCACCTGCTAGTTGTCACGATCCACATAAATGTGTGGTAATAAGTGCGACTGAGTCTATCACGGGGCTTCTATCTGCCGTGCAGAGTTTGTCTGTGCCTGTGCCTATGCCTTTGCTAAGGAGTCAAAGAGCTTGGTGTGGTGACAAACTCATTGCAGCCGCATACAAAGGGTATTTTATTGAATGGATAATGTGAAGTGAGGAAATCTGGTCATCGGCAGTGTAATTGACAGCGAATGACAACGGTGACTGGTAAATCACTTGACAATGCCCGAGGAGCAACTGCGAGAAAGCCCGCGCACATAAAACCCTGATGGCGCGGCTGAGTGTGCCACCGTTTTATTGAGTCGAACCTACGAAGGTATTTAATAGAAAATTTATATCGCCTGCAAATGCTCCTGCGGAAGTGTCGTTGTCGTCCGTCGTCCGTTGTCGTCGATTACGATATGCCGGCTCGCACCTACTACCAACCAATGGAATTTATCGTCGCAAGGCACGAGAGGAATTTTAGGAGCTCACAGCTACTGAGCTACTGCTCCGCACGAAACCGCTTTTGGGGGAAAAATGTGGGAAAATTACGCGAACGTGCCGCGGCCGCCACCGACACCGCCGACAACGCCGACACCTCCCTTCGGCCTGCCACATACGATACCCATTTGATTCGTAATGACACCATCAACATAGTCGTCAACACTGGTGTCGCTGTTGCTTTTGCTGTCGCTGCAGCGATATATACCGCGCGAAGGTGTGGTAATTTTCCACTTTATTAGATTCTAAATTAAATTGATTGTGTTGCCAGATCAACTTATATTCATTGGAATGCAATTAAGGCTTTCAGGCTGTTTTATGCCGCCGCGCACTCTTCGAGGTGCATTTTTTTCACTTTTCACCTTTTTTTTTGTTGTTGTCTAGACACACGGTGGTGGAGCGTTCGGAGCTGTAATGATGTTTCGCGGTCGTGTGACAGCAGTGGTCGCGCAGCTCGCAGATTGAGTGCGATGCGAATGCGATCGGATTGTTTGGAATCCTTTTGATTTCAAGTGGCGGTGACTCGTATGGGATCATAAACATTGATTAGTTGACTGCAAGCGGCAATTAATCATATGGCATTTGATTTCTTTTCTTTGCGACATCGAGTGACCTATGAGCTTGGGCCTGGCAGTATGCGATTGACTGTTAACGAGGAGGTTCGATTCCCACGGTTGTCGAAAGGAATGCAGAAAATCGGGGAATGTTAAAAAAATGTTTTTAAATGTCGACTTGTTTGTATCAAATGTTTGACGTAAAATCAGATTTCCAAGTAAATAGGTGATGAAGATCAAGTGAATTTGCATGATCAATTCATTCGCTGATAAGTTTTGCTGTTTCCGATCGAAAATAACTATGTTTGTATCCCTTTTTTGGAGCTACAGTTGAAGTTTTGGATGATCAGTGATCGGAAGTGTCATGCCCCTTGTTGTTGATCATTAACGATCATGAAGAAAATGATCGCCCCTATCATTGATCACCTGTCATATAGTAGGATCTTTCAAAGTGTTTGACAATTCCACAGAAAATATGACGACAGTTCTTGTTTGAACATAAACGAAAGGGAAACGATAATATAGATTGATCATTTCGTGAGAATAGATCGATTGATTGGGTGTTCGTGACCCGTAGAACTTGTCATATTTTTCATAATTTAAGAACAAATTTGCGGATCATGGTTCTTTGGACTCTAATGGAAGAAAGTCAATACATTTAGTTGATCAGTCTTTATTGTGTCGATCGTTTTGGTGATCGTGCAACGCTTGACCATGTAAGCGAAAACTTGGCGGCAATGCTTGATTTTTTACCAACTGAAAGAACGGTTTTGGTCAGTGTTTCAGTATGCAAATCTGTGTCGATCGATAAGTCGATCGCATATTGTAGGGTTGTATAAAATATTTGAATACTTAATCACAGATTTGGCGTCCACACTTGTTTAAACAGCACCAGTAACATGCGCTTATCAGTCTATATTTTGTTGAAATAATAAGGTTCAACCAACAGTTTGCTTTAAAATAAATGGAAGATCATTGAGTAAAATTGCTTTTAATGTCAAACGCTTATAGGTTGATCGTGTCTTTGCACGATTTTTTTTTAAATGGGCATAAGCTAAAGGGTCCGCCAAATAACTTCTTTTTTTTTGAAAATGCTATAAAAAAAAACTACTGAATATTTTCTCAAATTTCTTTTTTTATTTGAAAGTACAATCCTTCCGGTTACTAATGGAAAATAATTTCATTCAAATGGCTGCCTCGGCTGGCCATGCAGTAGCCTACACGAAGATGCCGATTTTGCCAAAAAAATCATCTTTTCAGATGAAGCTAATTTGCATCTTGGCGGGTATGTAAACAAGCAAAATTGTCGCATTTGGGGCACAGAAAACGCGCACGCATACATTGAAAAGCCGATATACCCAAAACGAGTCACTGTTTGGTGCGGAATTTGTTCCAGAGGCATAATTGGGCCATTTTTTTTCGAAAATGAGCAAGGAGTTACCGTTACAGTCAATGGCGATCGTTATCGGGCCATGTTGAACGAATTTTTGTTCACAAAAATTGAAGAGGAGGATATTGGCAACATTTGGTTTCAACAGGACGGCGCTACGTGCCACACAGGCGAAGCTACACTCGATGTCTTGCACTCTGTTTTTGAAGATCGCATTATCAGCCGCAGAGCTGATGTCGTTTGGCCACCTCGGAGCTGCGATTTGACACCTTTGGACTGTTATTTGTGGGGTGCCGTAAAAGATAAGTATTACGCCGACAAGCCAGAGACAATTGACGCTTTAAAGGACAATATTCGTGAAGCCATTGGTGAAATACAGCTGCACACAATCGATAATGTGCTTAAAAATTGGACCGATCGTGTAGGCTACTGCATGGCCAGCCGAGGCAGCCTTTTGAATGAAATTATTTCCATTATTAACCGGAAGGATTGTACTTTCAAATAAAAAAAGAAATTTGAGAAAATATTCAGTAGTTTTTTTTTATAGCATTTTCAGAAAAAAAAAAGTTATTTGGCGGACCCGTTATTATCACTAATAATAAGCTATTATCACTAATAAAAACTCCCCCATGTCACGGAGAATTGGCTGTCGGAACTCGACTCTTCAAACAAATAACTTAAATAAATCTAATGGTGAATAGGTGGTAAGGTTTGAACTCCAATCAGTAGGAGCAATAAGACAGCTGTACTAGAGTAATTGTGTAATTTAGGGCGAATAAATGATTAATTAATATTGTAGCCACATCGGAAGCATTCAAACATTTATAGCACCCTTTAAGGAATCCTAGACACTTTGAAGCGTTCTTGGCGACTCCGTGTACGTTGGTTGTCAAAACAAACAGCGAATGGAAAGCCTTTCAGTTTCATTTGTGAATAATAGTTGAAATGGTGTCAAAGTGGGAACTTAATGAGCTTTACATAAGTTGCCGTTAGAGTTCTAAGGGCGAATGGCAAAGGGAGTTTAAGGTCGTTGCCAAATTGTTTACAAAAAATCATTAATGATGAGAAAGAAAAACGGAGTCAAAGCGCAACCTTGTGGAAAATCAGTGTTTTATTGTTGAGACTTAAAAGCAGCTAAAACAACTCGAATTGAACGGCCAGAAATGTAGTTTCCAATCCGATGAATAAGATATCAATGGATCTAATAAGCTTGATGACAAAACTCCGTCAAATGCCTTTGAAAAATCAAGCGCAACGATCTAAATTTTAGAAAACCGATGGAAAGATATGTTCCCCTTTTCGGTGAGGAAAGCCCCAAAATTATGTTTTCCACACCTTCAAGAAGAGACCACAAGAATACGGTAGATGGAAAAGCTTCCGTAAAGGCTTTGATAGCATGGAAACACATGTCTTGAAAAGGATGGTGGATATACAGTCTAAACCATAAATTTGTGCAGAGATCCTAAAATACTCTTCGGATATGCTCTCAATAGAAGATAGAAACAAGACTGACAGCTTAGCCATAATCTCTTAGATTCATATTTCTTACTTAACGTTTATATTGCAATGTTAGCTACCTAGAAACATTCGACATAGCAGCGGAATGTGCTGCAAAAAATTAGCTTTCCCTATAATGCTGATAGCTGGATTGACATTTTAAGCGTACGTTGGGAAGTGGGACCAGGAAAGAGGTTGAATTCTTTAAAAATGGTGTCCCATTGCAAAATGTTAATAGAAAATACTGAGATTTAATTATTGGAAAGCTTACATTTTTTATTGATTCATAGAGTAGGCATACAGATTGGGGTTATGGAATAGCACATCGGATAAATGGCCGCCACGGCTTTGCTGTCAAGTACGTACTCTTGCATTGAAATTTTCTATGACCATTTCGCATAAATGTGGCTGAATTTGTTCGTGGTGGTCGTGTGCTTCTTTGCATAGACCTTTGACTTCAAAAAACCCCAAAGAAAAAATTCTAACGGCGTTAAATCGCAAGATCTGGGTGGCCATTTCTGATCGCAAAAACGGCCGATTACACGACTAGGAAATGACTCATGCAGTATTCTTGTTGAAACCACATGTTGGTCACGTCCAGATCTTGACATTTAGAAACATAAAACTGGGTTATCATGTCACGATAACGAAAACCATTCATTTTTACTGCCTAAACAGCCGCATTTTCAAAGAAGAGTGGTCCAATAATGCCTCCATCCCAGAATCCGCACCAAACAGTCACGCGTTGTGGATGCATTTGTTTCTCAACAATTACTCGTGGGTTTTCTGAACCCCAATGCGACAATTTTGACGATTAAAGTCAAGTTGAAATTGAGCTTCATCACTGAAGATGATTTTGTTCGAAAAAGCTGACAAACCTTCATTATTTTTAAAATATTGCTCAGCAATGAAAATGCGTTGTTCTTTCGTATAGCGCTCCAGTTTTACTAGCCCCGAACTGTCAGCTGTCACATTGTTCTCTTTTTTCCGTTGGCATCACTGTACCATTAAATGGCGCAAAGTTCAAATTTTGCGGGAATTATGGGACACCCTTTACTTTTAACAAACTAACAAAAATTCGTATTACCCTTGTACGATTTTAGTATTTTTTGCCTCTAATGTTGGTCTTATGTAATTTGAGAATGTAAATGGTGATTTTTTAGCTGGTTTGGTTTTGGCAACACTGGTTTTGACAGCTGACGTGTGTTTAGTACCTTGTGTCACTGTCAAACAGCTTCAGTTTGGTTTGCAATTTAACCATGGATCGTCTTACAAATGAACAACGCTTGCAAATTATTGAATTTTACTATCAAAATTCGTGCTCGGTTCGAAATGTTCATCGCGCGCTGCTTCCATTTTATGATCGGCATTCTCGACCTTCTGAGCAGTCTATTCGGAAGATTGTGACCAAATTTCGCACCAAATTTACTTTGTTGGACATTAAACCACCAACACGTTTACGTACTGTGCGTAGTGAAGAAAATATTGCGGCCGTATCAGCTAGTGTGACAGAAGACCGCGAAATGTCGATTCGGCGCCGTTCCCAGCAGTTAGGCCTTTGTTACAGCACTACGTGGAAAATTTTGCGGAAGGATTTGGGCGTAAAGCCTTTTAAGATACAGCTGGTGCAAGAACTAAAGCCAGCCGACCTACCACAACGCCGAATTTTTGGTGAATGGGCTCTTGGAAAGCTGGCCGAGGATCCGCTTTTTTATTGAAAAATTGTGTTCAGCGATGAGGCTCATTTTTAGTTGAATGGGTACGTAAATAAGCAAAATTGCCGCATTTGGAGTGAAGATCAGCCAGAAGCATTGCAACAGCTACCAATGCATCCCGAAAAAGCCACTGTTTGGTGCGGTTTATGGGCCGGCGGCATTATTGGGCCATATTTCTTCAAAGATGATGCGAATCGCAGCGTTACTGTCAATGGTGAACGCTACCGAGCGATGATAACAAACTTTTTTTTGCCCGAAATGGAAGTTCTTGACTTGCATGATATGTGGTTTCAACAAGACGGTGCCACATGCCACACAGCACGCGAAACAATGGCGCAATTGCGAGGCGAGTTTGGTGAACAGTTAATTTCACGTTTCGGGCCGGTCAATTGGCCGCCTAGATCGTGCGATTGGACACCATTAGATTATTTTTTGTGGGGGTATGCCAAGGCTAATGTGTATAGGGACAAGCCCGCTTCGATTGACGCACTGGAAGCCAACATCCATGCATTCATTCGTGAGATACCGGCCGATATGTGTGAAAGAGTATGCCAAAATTGGACTCAGCGGATGGGCTACCTGAGACGCAGCCGCGGTCAACATTTGCATGAAATTATCTTTAAACATTAAATTGCAAGGTTCAAACTATCGATTCAAATAAATATTTCATTCATTTTTTCGAATTTTTTGTGTTTTTTTTTTAAAAAAAGTTCTAAACCTCTTAAAAAATCACCCTTTAGATACAAGCGCAATGCAGTCTTTTCCAGCTCGTTTTGATTTTTTAGAGTTTTCCTGAGGTGGCTTGGTAAAAGCGAAAACTGAATTCTATGAGTGTTTTTTATAGCTTGAATGGTGTCCGGCATTTTATTTCGGTTTGAAACAAAGTATTTCATATCCAAAGGTGATTACATTTGAGTCAGCAGTATGTACAAATTGTTTTTATTGATTCTGGAAAATCGCCCAGGATTTCTGACTTTACAAATGATTTAATTTTTTTTTGAAATTAATATGTTCGTCTCCACTTTATCGGAAGTTTCTGCTTTATACAAAACTATTGCGTGCGACAACCGGACAACCGTACAGATAAATACAAAATGGCGCAAAGGTGCACAAAGTGAATAACCTCAATCTAGCTTATCTCTGCGGTTCGTTTCGGATATCGTCACAAATTATAGATCGCTTCAAAAATAAACCTCAAACACATAAGTGGTTATTGGACCTTGTAGCCCTTAGGACCCTAAAAAATCTACGTAATTTTCAAAAGCTCTACGTTTGCATGTGCTAACGAGGATTATAAGTTCTTTTCAAGGCCCATTGAACTATGAATGGCTGTAAATTCAAATATAATTAGGCAGAGCTTAAGAAATTTATTTCAGCGTGCCTTTGGCAATGTGTTGCCTGTGCTTGTATTTTTTAAATAAATTTTGACACACGACCGTACAATGAAGCGAATTCTTTCAAAATTCCCTTCGCCTTTCTAACATTGAGTTCTTTTCTAAACCAACCACTTTAAGTGGCCATGCAGGCGACTGTTCGTTTGCTGTCAAATCACTGCGACTTAATGCAGACTTGATTACAAAGAAGCAAGCGCAAATGAGTACCCAAAGACAGAGTACCTAACACTTATATCAATGTAGCTGCTACCAAAATGAAGGGGGTTGGAGCCTAATAGCGAGATCACACCGTAAGTGCCACCATTTAAGATCGCCCTGCTCAAATGCAACAACACTCAGTCGAATGTCAAAATCGACACTTTTGCGACAAATTCAACGACAATCTCTTTGATCGATTTCCACCGCACCCATAAAGATAATAAAAAAAAATTCAAATGCCTTGCGACAGTGGGTCGTAAAAACATTGACCTGCTTTCGGCACGACACTTTTCTGAGCCGAGACCCTTAAGTACCTCCAAATGTCAATTAATGTTTGTTTTGTGGGTACTTTTAATACTCCACACAGAGCAGAGACCACCCATTAGACAACCTTGCTGCCAGCACCTCATTTACTTAGGCAACCTCAGAGAACCTCCCTGCACCTTAATTAGATAATTACTATGCCGAAGCGCTGAACGCAAATCCCACATAGAACAGCGAAATCTCACACCGAGCGGCAACGTTGCGATATGATCGTTAAATGTAACAAGGCTACACCCTTCGATCCGGCCGACCTCTTCCGCACACCACCCGGACCAGACCCACGAACTCCAGCTATGTTATTACGATGACAGTGACGTGACAACGACTACGATATTATAGTCAGACTCACTCTTACATCAGCACACACACAATGTCAATTAAAGCGAACAGCGCACGAGCTGTCGCTGTCACACATGCATTTAAATAGAGTGTGGTGGGAACGCGCACGAGCATTGGAAAAAGGAAAACGCCCAATGTCCCCCCGCTCTCGCGGTCAGTCCACTCTAAATGGGTTTGTTTACATGTTCAGGCAGATCGATTACCGCCGCTGCGTTGCACGATGATGTAATGAGTAATGAGTGCGCGGCCGGCGTGCTGAGCTGCCCAGTGTGCACCGGTAGGCGCAAAATTCACGCACTGTAGACATAATGATTAAATTACGGACCCTAGACCCGAGTGTAAGTGCAAGTGGCACAGTGTTTCCTCGATTTGTCTTTTCCGGAACATAATTAAGTCATTAGCGTGCGGCGGCGCGCGGACAAACGCCGTAATGAGCGGACCCCGTCAGGTTACGCATGTGCCACTGACATGTGGCCACACTCGCCATTTACGAAGGCTGCGACTTTCCCTTCGATATGAACTTGCGACAGACGACAGCCTTTCTTAAAAATGCGCAGCTGATAAACTGCGACCTGTCATCAATTTGTGTGACTGAGATATGTTCGCTGTCTTCCATCTGCGATCAGCGAACGTTTGACTTTGAAGTTTATTGGGCTTTTAACATGCTCGAGGAGTATCCGCACTCAGCTTTATCGACGGCAATCAGAGCAAATAAATCGGTTCGATTGTAATGGGCGAGGATCGGTTAATTAATTCGATCGAATGACCCGCCGCCGGCAGGCCGGCCGGCCGGCGTGTAAATGAAAGGCAGATCGTGTGCTGCGCTCGAACATTAATCGGCTTTTATTTAGGGTGTGTGTGATAAATGGTTTGCTCGACAGTTGTTTGGGGGGATCAAGCGCTAAGGTCTCGGATCAAATGGGAACTCCGTAATTTGAACACACGAATGTAAACATGGGAATTAATTTTGTAAATGTGAAAGGAGGTTATCGGTTGTGTGCAGTTTTGTTTGGCGGTTTTGTTGTGAGTGGACGGTTAGAATGATGGACGGCTTTTCAGACACTTCCGCATCCGGAAGAGTTGAGGTGTAGTTGAGTACTCGTCGAGGTTTTTGGAGGCAGCCGCAACTTCGAGGTGTTGGGGACCTCCTTACCCCAAGGCCAGAGCTTTCATATCTAGTTTTAGAGACTAGCAGCAGCATATTTACAGAGCAGACGCGTTCAAGTCCATTAGAAAGTGGCGATCGCGCCTAACAGTCTGTGGCTGGCATCTGCAGCGGCAAGCAAAGCGGAAAAGAACGTTTCAAGCCCAATCAGCGGACATCTGTCAAATTTGAAAGTTGTACGAAATGCATTTGATTGGTAACGTGTTTTTTTTACGTCCTTTGGAAGTCCTTTCAGCTGAACACGAAACTGCGACCGCAATTGCAACAAATGGAGGTACGATGCACCACATTAGAATACTAGAAAGAAGAGCCACCGATATCCTATTGGATATCCCAGTCCAGAAGACCGTGGATGCGGTCGATAGGGTTATGCCTGGAGCTTCTTAGCACAAGAGACTCTTTTCTGAAAGCGAATTCACAGGCAATTCGACCCAAAAGCATCATCGAAAGGTTATTATTCGACTTTAAAACAAGAAGTTAGATTGGAAGCATCAAGCGTCATAATGGCAGCTGTTTCTATACACACGGATTTTACAAAAGCGTTACGGGAAAGAGAGAGGGCAGTTGGTTTAAACTAAAAGACCAAATCACACCGAAAAACAAAAGCATAAAAGTGGAAGTGCGCAGACAGAAGCAAATAGTCAACAAAAGTGAGAAATATTTTTTTTCAAACTACTCGTTTGAGTGGAAGCCGGCCTTTAAAGTACATAAGAGGGGAATGGAGTTGCAGGTTAAACAAGTACCTTATTCGGACCACTTTCCAATTGCAGGTTACTTTTGGGTATAGAGTAACGAAGACACAAAAGATTCAAATCTTCTACAAAAGCTGGGGTAGGAATTCTGTAAGATCGAATCGTTTAATCCTTTTCGCTTGCACGAACGTTTTGCTTCATGTTGCTCAAAAAACGAAACGAATTTTCGTTTTTCGCGAAAGCAAAGAAAAGAAAAGCTATTTCATTTACGTTTTTCATAGATATTGGTTAATTATGTCTACGGCATATATACATATATGCAAGCATTCTTAACATACATGCAACTGTGTTGTATGAGGTCTCAAAAAAGGAAGTAATCTTTTGCACAGCTATATAGCTGCGTGTGTTTTCCATAAGACGCAGCTGCCTGTGACAACTTTTTGTGGAAAGACTTCACAATGAATATGAAATAATAACCCAAACATGAGAACAAAATTTATGTTTATACAATAAAGTGAATGCTTAGGGGCCAATCTCAAGCTAAGAGCTTCGTGAACCTTTTTAGAGTCAAATGCCAAAAGGTACAGCAAGTGGTGCATTATCCTAAAATTTTGCAACAATACCGCTTTTTAAACGTTTGCGAATAGCATCAGGAAAACGAAAAGCGAACTTTTTCGCATGATTTCTTTCGGTTTTTGAAATGCGAAAGTTTTTTTCGTTTCGTTTTATGCAGAATCTCACCCCTGGTTTGGAATGAGAGTAAACTGACTGAAATTAGTGTATAAAAAAACGTGGTTTGTCAAGCTGTATTTAAAGGCTAGACGGGCTAAATTTATGGATTAGAGAGAGAGAAGGAACTTCAAGGTCTAGGTATTCTACTGTTTTGCACTACCCACAAGAAGGAAAATTGTTCCAATTATTGTTCCAGTATAAATCTCCTCGAAATCCAGCACAAGAAATTATCTGCCATACTTTGTGAACACCTTAGACCCCCAATCAACACCTTGATCAAGAAGTCCAAATCGATACACAACATCTGTTCATCGATTATCGGCCATCGTATAACAGAATTTATAGCGACGAGCTATCTAGAGCTTCCCTGCTTAACGGCTCCAGCCCGTAAAATCTTCGAGTCTAACCCGGAACGGCAACGCTGCAGAGGTAGACTTCGCTTGAAGTGGCAAGGGAGCTTCAATCAGCTGAGAATCGGACTAACCGGAGGGCATTGTTAGTTAAGTCCTCGTTTCACCCCGAACTGCAGAGCCGACTGAGTAAGAAGTAAGTATCTAAACCGATTGTCCACTACACTTCAGTTGTTGGGGCAAAAGCCTTCCGGACTTACAAAAACCACCTGAACAAGGTCGAAAGTTTGGCATATACAGGGTGTCCACCGGGAAGGTATATTACTTTGTTTGTTTATAGTTTTTGATTAAATGAAAGAGAATGGATCTTATATTGATAAATGTTTTATTTAATGTCGGCAATTATGTATGGAATATAATACCAGGTAAATGTCCGCCTCTGTTAGTCTCACAAATGCGAGCCCTTTTGAGCACATTTTTCATTACACATTTCACGCGGTATTTCATTAATTTCATCACGAATATTTTGTTTGAGTTGCTCAAGCGTTTCTGGTTTGTTTGCAAAAACCTTGCTTTTCAGATATCCCCACAAAAAGAAGTCCAGAGCAGTCAAATCAGGCGACCGTGGGGGCCAATCAACATCACCATTTCTTGAAATAACTTGTTGTGGAAAGAGGTCTCGCAGTAATTCCATTGTAATCCTGGCTGTATGCGATGTGGCACCGTCTTGTTGATACCACATGTTAATCAAGCCCACAGCATGAAGTTGTGGCGTTAAAAAATGTTCAACCATATCACGATATCGCTCCCCATTCACAGTTACCGTTACGCGCGCCGTTTCATTTTCAAAGAAGTAAGGTCCAATGATTCCTCATGACCAAATTGCACACCAGACTGTAACTTTTAATGGATGCAAAGGTGACTGAGGAATAATTTGAGGGTTTTCCATTGCCCAGAATCGACTATTCTGTTTATTCACATATCCATTCAAATGAAATGTTTCTCCCAAAAATTTCACGTAACTTTGTCTTCCTCACAGTAATCGATGATTGATTTTGATAAAATGTTTTAACGATTAAAACACGTTGGCTTATCGAATATTTTTCCGTAATAAATTTGCCACGTGTCTTCTTCACGACTGCCAAATATGAACTGTCAAGACTAATGTTTACCAAAATGGCGGCAAAACAAAGTAGTATACCTTCCCGGCGGACACCCTGTATATAAAGGGTTTTTCAACAGGGACGCTACAAAAGTAGAGCGACAGGGACAGCAAACGAAGCCGAATTTCTTGCCGCTCTTTTGACATTTCTCTTCAGTAAGGTTTGCCATTTCATGATGGAAAGATATACGAGCCAACAACGAGTTGAAATTATTAAAATTTACTACCGAAATTCGGAGTCAGTGGCCTCAACGTTAAGAGCGCTACGTCCAATTTATGGTCGTCATAATCGTCCTAGCAGATCAACAATTGAGCGTCTAGTGGAAAAATTTGAATGCACAGGCACAGAACAAAATGTTCCCGTGCCAGTGAGACAAAGAAGTGCCCGTAGTGTCGAGAATATTGCTGCCGCTGAGGCTTCAGTTGAAGAAAGCCCAAATGTGTCTCTCGCACGTCGTTCTCAAGCGTTGGGCATCTCTGTGACGTCGTTGTGGCGAATTTTGCGAAAAGATCTTGGCCTACATCCTTACAAGATTAAATTGACGCAAGAACTGAAGCCGCTTGACCACCATAAGCGTCGTATGTTCGTGAATTGGGCTGAGCAACAACTTGAAAATGATTCGGATTTTCATCGAAAAATCATCTTCAGCGATGAGGCTCATTTCTGGCTGAATGGCTTCGTCAATAAACAAAATATGCGGTATTGGTCAGGCAGCAATCCACACGTACTCCATGAGTCATCATTGCATCCCGAAAAAATTACGGTTTGGTGTGGTTTATGGGCCGGCGGCGTCATTGGGCCGTACTTCCTCCGTGATGATCAAGACCGGCACGTTACTGTGAATGGGAATCGCTACCGTTCAATGATAACCGAATATTTTTGGCCCCAATTGGATGATATGGACTTGAAGGACATGTGGTTCCAACAGGACGGCGCCACAAGCCACACAGCGAATGTCACAATCAATTTATTGGAAACCAAGTTTGGAGAACGTGTTATCTCACGAAATGGTTCAGTCGCTTGGCCGCCTCGGTCGTGCGATTTGACGCCGTTAGACTATTTCCTGTGGGGCTACGTCAAGTCTATGGTCTATGCCAACAAGCCAGCGACGATTGATGAACTTCGTACGAATATCGAACGTGAAATTGCAGTAGTATCGGCCGATTTATGCTTGAAAACCGTCGAAAATTGGGTTCAGCGTCTTGACTTCTGCAAGCGTGCCCGTGGTGGCCATGGAAAAGAAATCGAGTTCCATACATAATGGCATCGAACGTACTTTCACTGGAATAAAAAATTTTATTGATATCCAAAACCGTTTTTGTTTTATTTAAAAAAACTTTTGTAGCTTAACTTTTGTTTTAAAAACCCTTTAGAAGTTGGAGATGGATCACAGAAGAAAACTTGAGACGGTTGTTAAAGAAAAAAAATATTAAAAAACAATGGCAGCACTTACAATAAAGTACTATAGCATTTCTGAGAGCCACGAATCTGTTATTTCATATAACTTATAAATCAAGTTATTTCTGCTAAAAGTTTGTGAAAAAAATACTTTCAAACTTGAAATTTAAGGAAAATAAATTTAATTTAAATTTAAATTGAGCATTTTTTGGCACCATAGTTTTCGTACTCTACCCGCTCCACTCAAAAATAGGGTTCTAAACCGGAGTCGAGGAACATCGAGATAGATGGTAGCGCTATCGACAGAGCACGGAAGATGGACCTCATAGAGATTTGGAGGACTGCGTCATTGTCAGATATCCTATGATACTAGGAGTCGAAAACAGGGAAGAACTATGGAGAAATCCAGAGAGGGGCCCGATATGGTGGGCAGGTTTGAATATCCCTCAAATTTCTATAAGGTCGCCAAACGGCAAGCCTCGCACACTCGCACCAAGGACCTCCATCATCCACATCCACTACATTTCCCACGTCGTTTGACGACTTTCTAATTAATATGCAGTCGGTGTTCAGTCGTCACATAAACCCCAACTACACTCGCTCGTTCTGCACTTTACACCTATCACACGGAAGCGTAAACATCGCCGTGTGACCATCGTCCCGCACCGTCGACATGTCACGTTAAGTGGCAACAAGTGCGGCCACTCCGTTCTACACCGACTTCAAACGCGCTTATATATCCCGTTCACTCTGACAACTGTGGCGCCTTATGGTCGTTCACCTCCTCCCTGGACGGCGGGGACGACACACGTTGCTGGTGTTGCTCATAAATTTATTATTAATACCGATTATTAATTTCGCATTGAGGCCTAATAGCCGGGCAACGTTAAGTCTCCGCTCCCGATCCAGCTGCGACTGCAGCTCCAGTAGCCAGCCGCCCCAAGGCACAATCCGAGGTATATGGCACACGCAGTGCAGTCCCAGCCCATTTCACAAGCGCAAAGGCCACTCTTTATCGATTCGGATAAATCTTCGCGGTCGGTGTGCGCCTGTCCCCCTGCTCCCGGGTACGCAACACCATCTGGGCTGGCGCAGCGGCGGCGGCGCGGCAAAACCACCGGTAGATCGTTGTGCTGCGGCTACCGCAATTTATTCAAGAAAAATGATCGCTTATTATTCATTTATTCAGCTTTTATAAAATCGATTTGTTACTTTTTAAATGGCGCGCAGTATTACCCGGAGAGGAGATCAAAACGCGCTTAAGATACCGATGCAGATAGAGATGGATAGATGTGCTGTGTCGGTTAGCTGTTTCTACTTCTATTTCCCTTTAAGTGCACTGCTGATCCTCCGATCAACGCGCGGTGTGTGCTGCTACCTGTGCAGACGCACCACAGTGTTGCGCTACCGGTCATGGATGCGATGGTGGCCCAAGTCTCACAAATTGATCTCTAAGTGATTGAAAATTAGTCCGAGGGGTTGGACGAGCAAAAACTGAGCCTGCCATCCATTACTATGTACGACAACAGGCGAGCATTTATAAATCACTCACTACGCGATCTGCGAGTGATTGGCGAGATATCGCGACTATTTGTCCGGCATTTATTATTTGAAAACCCGCTTGAGGTTTTCAGCGCGGCGTAGTGCAGCACTTGTGCGTTGCGCAGCCCGATCCTCCTGCGCGCATTCGTACTAATTTCGTATGCGACGTGGTCATTGGTGACAACTTATCGGAGATTAATTTGCGCTAGGCCGCTCTCGCCATTGGGTGACGCTGACGCTGATGCTGACGAGATGGGTGAGAGATGCTCCACGGTCGCGCTCGGTGTCTGGGTGCGATTGTGCCCGATAATTGAGTTGGTGTCTCCGGCGGCGGAATCTGGTTTCTTGAACACTGATTAAATCAATACGGTGCTGGCTCGGTGGTGGTGTGCAATAAAAAGGCGATTGGGTTCCTTTTTTTGCGCGCGAAATTAGATTAATTGATTGGCCAGCAGGTGGAGATAGAGAGCAGTCGCGTTGACAGGTGAATTCGCATCGCCAATCATGTAAAGTGAGTAAGTTGTGTTGAACGCAGTGTTGCTGCTAATCGACTGCGAAAAGCGACAACCAAAAAGAGACAGGATCACGGAAGGCCCAACTCCGACGTCCGACTCAGCGGGACGACAGGTATAAGGTAATTTTCGCGCGCAATTGGTATGTGTGTGACATATGGTCTTCTGTGCGGAGAACCCCCCACAGGAGGAGGAAACAGCAAACACGCCGCGATCGTTACCTACTACCAGCTATTTTACACGTACAGAGACGTCGTCGTCGTGTAGGAGCAGGGGGACCAGCGCAGCACGTTGTTGCACTCCCCCAAAAAAATAGAAGAAAAAAAAACAACACAAACGGATATTTTAGCCGAAATCGTGATCGCTCAGTCTTTTCAAGGTGAGACGGAGAGATGATAGCCGTGTGTCTACAGCGTGTATTTACCGGTGTTATTTTGCATTGCGCCGCTGCCGCCACCACACTATCGCGCGCGCAACACCACAAACAACAACAACAACGGCAACAGAACATTGTAGGCACAACACTGAGATACAACGGCGCGCATTCACTTGGACAGAGATTAACGTGAATGTTTCGATGTTCGGTCGTTTTGTCATGCTGGCGTTTTTCACAATTGTAAATTTGTTTTGTGATATTTTCACCTGGGACGCCCTACTGTGGTTTTTGGTTGCCGTGCTTCGATTATGCTCTCCGCGAAATGTCTTGGCGACGGCGAAGGAGTTTGCGATGCAATAGCACGGCATGGATGATGTGAGTGCTGTTTGGGCGGATGCTGCTAGTTGGGATGCACGGTTGGACTTCCTTTCTCACTCGCAGTCGCAATCATGCGGTGGTGGTTCTCGTTGTGATTAATTTTTCATGAAAAAAAAAATACCAAAAAATAAAGAGCCAAACGAGTCGCTCTTTCCCAGTGAGAGATGGTTTTCTGTGTGTGCGATGGGAGACTCACAGTCACAATGGACTAGGTCTCTAATGATGTGTACGTAGGAAATTGTTAAATTGTTCACTATGAGGTGGGGATTTTTGGTATGTGTTTGCGATAGTTGTGTCAAAGGTAGAATTTTGAATAATGACAGAGCGGATAAAGGGGGGCGGCAGTGGGAAGTGTGCTAGAATGAATTCCGGGTTGGCCACGCAAATGAGAAATGAGCTATTTAAAACAAGGTGGCGATCTCCGAATTATAGGTCTAACAGAGGACAGAAGTTGGCGTTAAGAACTACTCTTGACACATTGGCAATTGAAGAGCGCATTGGTCGAAAAGCAGATACATAATGGGGGTCGAATCTCATCCATGAATGATCTATACGTTTACGTTTACGTTTATGGCTTTCGCATCTTTCGACCTCAAATGTAGCCATCACCATCGAGAGAAAATAAAAAGTAAGTGCAACAGGTCGATACAGAACAGTTGGACCAAGTTCTGTGTGAGATAAGAAAGAGCGCTCTCAGGAAAAGCTGGCAAAAATCGATATTTATAATTTTCGAACTCAATGATGACTTCGACGACATTTGTCGTCGCTTACCGAATTATAGCTTACCGAATTATAGCAATTTTCGAACAGTAAATCTCCATTAGCAGTTAAATTGCGGAGAACTTGAAAAGAAATCCTTACTGTCAAGTCAGAACTGTGAATCTGTAAATCATAATCACCAGTCAGGCAACAAAAAAGTGAAAATAAATTCTTTAAAGTTTCGAACTCAGTTATGAATAATCACAATTTTGATGGTTTCGATCTTAATCGCCATTAACCGTTGAACAACGAAAACGCTGGAAGCAATAGTTTGGGCGTCGTGGTAAGTGACAGCGATTTCAATATTAGTGAAGACATAAGAAATCTATACTAAGAAGTCTCAAACTGATTGTGATTAGGGACTTCGACTGTCGCTTACCAAATTATCGAAGTTTTAGAAATACATATGAGTTTCCAGTACCAGAGAACGAGTAGTTAACTCCGAAGTCCGCAACTCATTGATGACTTCGGCTGCCAGTTATTGAAAGTAAGTGCAACTACTGTAAAAAATCTAACTTTTACCAATTCGAAATCATTGATGACATCGACTCTCGCCTGTCGCAATTGCAGTGAACATGTGAAAAACTCATAAGATGCAATGATGCAATGATAAGAAACGCTCTCAAGAAAAATTAGTGAAAGCGCCGTCAAAAATGTATGTTTCAAAAATTCGAACTCAGGGATGACTTCGATTGTGGCTCACCGAATTTTCGAAATTGCAGTATACTACGATTCTGGGAATCGTTATCATTTTACAGTAAATGAAAAAATAAAGAAGTTAAAAACAAATTTTCACTTCGGAGTTTTCGAACTGCATGATGACTCCAACTGAAACTCATTGAATTATTACATTTCCAGTATTGTATATCTGGGAGTTACTATATCCAACTAGAGTACGCATATATTGTAACCAGTAGTTTTTGTTTCAAAAGTAGTCGAAGTAAGTAAGTTAGTTGAATGCCCTGAGAAATCTATTTTTGCAAAATTCGAACTCATTTGTGACTTCGAACGGCAATAACTTCTCTTTGTAAAAAAAACCGGTAGCTGACAGGTAATGCGCAATTAACTGCTTACAGTAGAGCCATGATACTTCTAGGGTAGGTTCCACTTGCTACTCGTATGTAGACGAGCACTCTGGAGCGATTTTCGGATGTGAACGAACTGCCCCTTAAAAGAGGGGCTTCTTATTTTACACGATGATAGAGAAGTAAAAAGTATTTAATTTGCGGTTCGCCGTTTTTCAAAATGACCCCTCTAACCCATTTTTGAGCAAACTGTTAACAGAAAAGTATGTCCATAGCTTTTCTAAAGGGCTATAACTTTCTAAATAATTAGAAAGGCGGTTTGAAATATTACCTACGTGATTATTGAAAATAGAAAATAATTGAAATAGCATTTTAGGAAATCGATATATTCGCCTTTTTGTTGAGGAACCACTAATGGGTATTTATATGCGCATGAAAGCAAATATTCTGTTGGTCAGATTTACTTAAAACTTAAGTGCCAATACTCTATAAGACTTGTGATGAAACATGTTTTCCAAATTCATGAGTGCACCCCCTCTTTACTATTTTAGGGGGCACTTTTTTATTTTAGTTTTTGGATTTAATTGAGTTAAAATTTACGATTCCAGGGCTATTTCAGCCACTTTTAGATTGTCACTCATAATTATCTCTAAAGATATAACGTCAGCATCAGCCAACAAAAACACAGCTACCATCGAAACGACCCTTAATTCACCCTTTAAGGGCGACAACAAAAGTTCACCCAAGTTCGAGATGCCATTTTCTGTTTGTTCATTTGTCAGTTTTAGTCTGACAAGGCACGACAAAACGCCTGTCGCCTAACTCTAATAATCGATAATAAAAACCAGCAGTTACCTAGTAAAAAAAAAAGGCCCTTCCCACCCATATAAAAGACAACATTTTGACTATCATCTGTCACCATAAACCACCAACGAACAAACGAGGCTCCTTCGCTCGGCTGAGGTAAGGCTTTAAAAATAGTCATAAAGCGACTTTCTACTCCCAAAACACATTCGCAGTAATTAATCACCAGCAAGTCCGCTTAAAAGTTTCACCATCTGTCAAAATACGCAATTTATCGATAGTCTTAATTATATTCCACTGGCTTTTAATTACAATATTTGATCAGCAGCATTCTTCCATAGGGGCAGATCCAATTAGTGGCAACTTAACACTCGCGCCATACAATGACCTTTATTATTGCCATCAGGTCAGGTGTCGAATTATTGATAAAATCCCATGTTTTTAATTTTTAATTTTTTTATTTTGCGTTCCTTTTTTTAATCGCTGTTTGAATAGTCAAAAAAAAATGGTGTGAAAAAAAGCCATATACCCCGAGGGCGCAACACCAAAGCCGGTGAGTTAAAACAAAGGTCGCATAAAATTATTCGTAAAGCATCGGATTGATGAATATTTCTCGGCCTTGAGCCCTTAATTACCTACACACTATTGCTGGAGGAATCACCGTTAAAACAAGTCTCAATTCAATGTGACAGTCACGCACATTAGCCGAAAGCAGAGCCGATCGACAGGAATTTCCCACAAACTGAATTAATTTACGAATCACAGTGTACCAAGAGCGTTGACCCCTAACCTATTGACAGTCCTGTATATACCTATATGGGCGTAGTCGTCTTTCATCTGGCGATTTCAACAGCCGCAGGCGAAAATTGCCTTTCACATACAAACACACGAAAGTCAACGGGATCTGCGAGTAAACAAAGCTGTCGACGCGATTCGTTTTTATTCTGGAAAGGTTCAGTGCGGGTCAACAGTCTTGATGTCGTCTCGTTGGTTACGACTTGCGAGTATTTGCAACTGCGGCAGTGCACAAAAATGCGTGCCAGCTGCGGTAGTGCGCTTTGTCGAACTGTCAATCAACGTGTGATGGAAATTGAGCTCTAAACTCACTTGTCTATCTGTAGCAAGAGTCCCGCTGGCATCACAGATACACTCCATTGGAGTGGCGGCTGCTCCTGCTGTCAGTAATGCACCGCGCTAACGAATTGGGCAACTTTCATTAGGATTTGGATTTTCTGCAAACTGTGTTCAGATGGTGGACCAGTCCATCTAGCTTGTCGACTGATTAGGCAAAGATAGACAGAGAGAGAGAAAGAGAGAGAGTGTGTGTGTGTGCCGACTGTCGACTGTCGACTGCCGAATGGGATTCAGCAGCATTTCTAATTTAAACATTGCTATGGCTTGTAACCACTGACAGGTTTGGAATTCGTTGATCTGTTTATGTCCAACGGGTGTGCTATTAATAATAATAGCGAAACTGTCCGACCAATGCGCATGTTCCCTTCAGCTTCGACTCTCTCAAGCGGCGGCGGCGGCTATAAAACCAGACGCTGGCCGTTTCAAGTTTATCACCCAGGAATGTGATTAGAGCGCAGCCAAATATGCACGCAGGCGCATATTTTGCCTGCCAGTAGTGAGCTGTGCGATCACCCGTTGGAGAAACCCGTTCGCATCCATCCCATCGGGAATTCAAAGTTACTGTAGTATGGCATCGCACATATGTTTGACTGGTTGCGCGCGCGATTTACACCGGCTTTATGAATTGAATGTGATTTATCATGGTGACTATGAGTGTAGACGCGCACACCGCCAGTTGGAAAGGAGTTGAGACAACTTGAATTTATATGGGACGCCATGGATACCCCTTATCAGACGGTTGAAATAAAAAGTGTCAAAGTTGGTTAACTCACCTCCTTGGCCGGCAGAGGGTCTGGTCCAAGTCCATTCTGGAAAAGAAACACGAAGTTAGTTTTGGTTGCATGTTTAAAATATTTTTTTTTATCCCCATTTGAAGCTAAGAAGACGGCTACTATATTTTTAAATAGGCAACTACGATACTGGGTAGTTAGGTACTTTGCAGGTGCATGTAGATGACCCCCAGCTAAGGCAAGCGATTTGTAACCCTTCCTACGTCAAACTTGCATTTGAACTTTATTTTGGGTTGAAACGGTTTGTGGATTTTGATTTGGATTACTTCCAAAGGGGTTTCGGTGAAGATTTCTGGCGGAGCTCACTTTTTACCGAAGCTCAGGAACAGCATTTTGTAAAGCGAAAATCTCCAAAGGTTCGTTGAGTAGCGTATTGGTTGTCTTGCTTTTTGAACTAGCTTACCCGGCCTCGCGTCATTTCACTTCTCCAATTAAGAACCCAAAAAGTTGCATTATAGAAACCCACTTCCGATTCTACTGGTGGTAATTGTGACAGGTCATTCAGGCGCCAGTTAAAATTAAATCATCAGTTCGACGATTCTTTTGTAAATTAAGGACAATTTGTATTTCATTGCTTATTGTTAAATATTCTTAAAATCCAAGTTTATAATTAGATTCTTAGATAAGAACAATTCCAAACCAATCGGCCAAGGCACTCCAAAGCTCTTAGCTAGAATCTTGTGGATCTTGGATGCTTATAGACAGGGGATACCCATTAAACACGCCCTAAATCTTAAGCCCAAACTTTCGAGGTGCACGTGCAGCTGTGAAAACCGGAGTGAATTTCCTGGAGTAGGTTTTAAATTTATACCGTACAAACACCTTACAGTCGGAAATGAGCTACAGTCTTACTATAGAAAGGACAGCTTGTTTACTGATAGTTTTTCATAGAAATTTTTGAACTCTTTCGCAAGAAAAAACTTGGCCAAATCTTGTATGTCAACATTTAAGACGAGGAAATCGACGACTTATTTGGTCAAAATAGTTTTATTTCGAATTTTGGGTTTTTCGAAAAGCGGTCTTCGCCCAAGCCAATGTAGTTCTTGTTCTTGCTTAGAAAGAACCTATTAAATAGTTCGCTGTGAAGCAAACTGTCAAACTGAGTTGACCTTTATGATAGTTTTTTTCTTTTAATCGGAGGGGAATCGTGCTTAAGATACTGCTGTTTTTACGAAGCAGTTATGTCAGATTCCTACTGCCCTAAACCCCCCCCCTCTTCTTGCCCTTTTTTTTCGCGGAACTGATTTCAAGAAGCATTGCATCCTTCATGATATGAGGTGTCTGTCACTGTCTACATTGGCCTAGTGGGCACGATTTGTTAAAAAATGTCTGGTCTTATTTTGGCTTTTTGTCACTTGCGAAAACGGCAATTGACTGCCTTTTCTGAACAAAGGATAAGAGTTAAAGGTTGTTAAGATAGGAACTAACGGTAAAGAGAGGCATTTTTTGGGCTCGCACTTAAATATTTTGTATTGGAGGGTAATGGATCAGGCTACATTGTCGGATCACAGAGCCATTTCATTTGACGTTCGCTATGGATCTAAAAGGAAAAAAGATCGGAAATACATCAGAATTCCGAAGAACACAGATAGGATAAAATACCTTGAAGTGTTGGAGGAAAAACTGAATGTAATGACATTCGGAATACCGAAAAACACTTGGCATGTAGAATCACAGCTGAAGCACCTGCAATCAGCTGTTAAAGTTGCGTACCGAGTGGCTTGTACACCTACTTTAGTGGAAAAACAAGATCCTGCGCCTTGGTGGTGCCGGGAACTTGGAAAGCTAAAAAAGGCTGCGAGGAAGGCCGTCAATCACGCCATGAGGAGGGGAGAACCCGAAGCATGAGCTGAATATAAGGCGAAAAAGAAAGAGTTAAACGTTACTCTGCGACGACGTAAAAGGGAGTCATGGAGGGACTTTTGCTCGAGTATGAGGAGTACATCTGAAGTCAGTAGACTACAAAAGATTGTCTCGAGAGATCCAGTTTCCAAGATCGGACTCATTCGTAATAGAGCGGGGGAGATGGTGGAAACACTGGATCACACAAATGAGGTCCTAATGGAGGTACACTTTCCAGGTAGCTATAAGTCAGATCAGCCCTGGGCTCCAAGGAAACAAGGAGCTAACAGGATGGATAGGACGGAAGCAGAACGGATCGTGACACCAAAAGCGGTCGAGGGTGCGATAGCAACATTCTTACCCTTCAAAACTGCGGGGCCGGATGGTATATTTCCAGGTCTAATGCAATGGGGTATAGACGTAATTGCACCAAGGCTCAGGAATATATACGTTGCATGCCTAGCAATAGGCTATATCCCGATAACATGGAGGGAAGCAAATGTTGTCTTCCTTCCAAAACCGGGAAAAAGGAATACACCGAGGCAAAGTCATTAAGACCAGTCAGCCTAACATCCTTCCTGTTAAAAATAATGGAAAGGGTGATAGTGGACTATATGGAGAATACTGCGCTTAAGATGTATCCTTTAAATAGTAGACAGCATGCATACAGGGTAGGCATGTCTACAGAAACAGCGCTACACCAAGTAGTACGCGTTGCGGAGGAAGAGCTAAATACCGGGGGCATTGCGATGACCACTATAATGGACATTGAAGGTGCCTTCGATAAGATATGCTTTGAAAGTCTGAAACAAGCCTTGGAAAAACGTAGGGTTAACCCACTGGTGGTAAGATGGGTGGACAATATGTTGAATACAAGGGCGGGAACCTCAAAACTCAGAGGAAGGGTTAGCAGAGGTTGCCCACAAAGGAGGTGTTCTCTCACCTACACTGTGGAATATTACTGTGGACTCTCTTCTCGACAGACTCGAGGCGACGGGCAGTCACACAGTGGGATATGCCGACGATATAGCAATAATGGCCAGAGGAAAATTCATGGACGTCACCGCAGATATCATGAGGAACGCACTCAGAGTGGTTGAGCGGTGGTGTCTGGAACAAGGGCTCTCCATTAATGCGGCGAAAACAGATCTAATAGTCTTCACTAGGAAGAGGAAAAATCTCTAATTTCGGCCCTTAACACTTTTCGGATCGGAACTAACAATGACTAAGAAGGTTAAGTATCTGGGAGTCTATCTAGATACTGGACTTACTTGGAATTACCATGTTGAGGAGAAGGTCCGGAAGGCAAAAAGGGTACTACATCAGTGCAAACGTGTATGTGGACAGAGGTGGGGACTCTCGCCTAGGTCAGCATACTGGATGTATACGATGATAACTAAACCCATTATCACGTACGCCTCGGTTGAATGGTGGGCGAAAGCCTCTCAGAAAACTGTGAGGGAGCACCTGGATAGGGTTCAACGTTTAGCATGTATGGGAATTGCAGGTGCAATACGTACAACCCCAACATGCGCATTGGAAGTCATTATGGGGATATTACCGCTAGACTTATTTATTAAGAAAACAGCGGCCCAAACGGCACTTCGCTTGCATCGAGATGCGAAATGGCACAATCGTGGCACGATCTATGGACATAGGCAGATCCTGGAACTTGTCAGAGACGAGATTAGGGAGCTAAACATGCCTATGGATCGAATAACAAGGGTGCGTATTATGGAAAGAAAACACAAAACTCGTATTGAGAACGGATTACTTCCAGAAAAATGAAATGGTGAAATAGTGATCTTCTCGGATGGATCCATGATGGATGGCGGAGCGGGGGCCGGTATCTATTTAGAAGAGCTGGAACTTGCCCGTCACATTAGTCTCGGGAAATACACTTCAGTATACCAGGCTGAGATGATTGCTTTGCTTTATGCGTTGGACTACTTGCTTCAGTGTCAGGTAGAAGGAAGAAATATCCTTATAGCACTGGACAATCAGGCGGTGATCAGATGCATGGAACAAACAAACATCACAACATCACTGGCACTGGAATGCGTACTTAAACTCAAGAGGTGTTCATCTAAAAATGAAGTAACACTGACTTGGGTACGAGGACACATAGGGATCGAAGGCAATGAAAAGGCGGACTCCCTTGCAAAACAGGGGTCAACTGAAAAGTTGCTGGGACCAGAACCATTCTCTTCAATTGGCAGAGAAATGGTTGAACAGCTAATCCACAAATGGATCACGGCAGAACACCTGAGAAGGTGGTCAATCGTGGAACAATGTAGACAAGCTAAAATATTTAGCAATAAAGTGGCCGACCTGCTCCACTCAAAGAAGGGTTCTAAGCATGAGTCGAGGAACATTGAAATGGGTGGTGGCTTTGTCTACAGGACATGGTAATTTCAGGCATCACTTAAGGAAAATGGGCCTTATAGAGGATGATACTTGTAGACTATGCCTGGAGGAATCTGAGACAGCGGCACATATACTGTGTCAATGCCCGGCATTGGCTGGCAGAAGAATGAGGATCTTGGGACATCAATGGGTCGAGACCCAGTCGATGAAACGGATCTCCCATAAACAGATGCTAGCGTTAACACTAGGAATTGAGCCCAGAGAAGAACTGCGGAGAAATCCAGAGAGTCTCTCTGAGTAAGACTTACAGTGGTAGAGAGACGAAAAGAGACCCGACAATGGTGGTCTGATTCGATTATCTCTCGAAATATATATATATTTTTTTTTTTTATTATTATTTCAATTTCTTAAAATGCTAGTTAATACAATCAATTATAAATACACATAATAATTCAGAGCAATAAAGTGATTTGTATAAAATTCATTTGGGTACAAATTAGTTTATTAACATTTTTTAAGAAATAGAATAGTAATCATTCTGTAGCACAAAGTGACTAGAAGCGAATGATCCTCCAATTCAATGTATTTTTTTTTATATTTCATGTGGGGTAAATTCAAGAATAAATTAAATAAGACAACAATAATAACGTAAAACAGGGAATATAACGTTACAAACATTTTAAATATACTACATAATTAACAAATTAAATGGCTGTATTTACAAATGTTTTGACTGTAGAACTATCCATACTAAAGAGAATTTTTTTTACTTCTCTGAGAAATAAAGTGGGCTCTACTATCAGTTTGACTTCGATTGGTAACTTATTAAAAAGCCTTGGTGCTGTCGCAGTATAAAATTGTAAACAATGAGTTCTATTTGAAATTGGAATGTTAACGATTGCCATATGATTTACTCTCAGTCTGTATATATTCGAGCTTCTTAATGTAGCACTATAGCCGCTTCGCATGAAGAAAACTTTGAGAACCTTAAAGATGTAAAGATGTTTTATCGGGAGTACACGTAGGCTAGAGAACAGTGGCCAAGTATGGGCTAATCGATTTTCTTTACAGATAATCCTAATTACGTGTTTTTGGACAACATTTAGTATGTCGATGGTACTGTTGTAAGTTCCACCCCAACTTGCAATACCGTTTTGAATCTTAGAGTGTACAAGTCCATAATAAAACATTAGTAGAATTTTTTTTGAACAATGTGTTCTAAGGAGATACATTTTACGAGTCGCAGAGAGCATATACTTTTTTAGTTCTTCTACGTGTGCCTTCCAGGACAAGTTGTTATCTATTAGAACACCTAGGTACTTATAACTCTTAACACCTTCTATCTGAAAACAATTTGAACTGCAAACTAAATCTCTGTTAAAGTTGTTGTTGTCACACGTATGAACAGATAAAGACAATTTTGAACAAGAGCTAAAGTGGAAGGTAACATCACAATTAATTGGACAAGGACCTCGTAAATTACATATCATAAGTTTAGTTTTATTGCTTATAAGTAGCTTATGTTTCGCGAACCATTGCCGCAGGATACTTAAATCCATATTTAGTTTAACAACTGAATCAAAAAGGCTTTTATTATCATACGTCAGCGCCATATCATCAGCAAATGCAGTAATACGACTACTGAAGTTTTGGTAAAATATTGAATTGACATATATTAAGAACAATATTGGTCCCAAGACTGAACCTTGCGGTACACCAATTGTAGTTTTTAATTGACTGCTGAAGATTCCTTCTAATTTTACTCTTTAACTTCTTTATGATGAAAACCACTTATGAATCGTACCCCTCAGTCCAGACCTATACAATTTATCCAAAAGTATGTCGTGATTGACCATATCAAATGCTTTTGTCATATCTATAAAGAGTACTAAACTAGTGTTATTGTAATTATAACTGTCATCAATTTCACTACACAACTTAAGAATAGCATCTTCAGTAGATCTCCCTTCACGAAATCCAAATTGTTCGTTTCTAAAAAACTTATTTTTATTTAAAAATGATGCTATGCGTATTTTGATCAGTTTTTCAAAAAGTTTACAAAACGTTGGAAGTATTGAGATGGGCCTTTTAAAGACGTAGGAAAAGTACCACAATTAACACTTAAGTTGAACAAGTGACATAAGACATCGACAATAAACAAGGAAATACGTTTCAAAAGACAGTTAGTTATGCCATCTGATGTGCAAGAATTTTTGTTATCCAGAGACATTATACATTTGTGGATTTCAATTGGTGTGAAAGGTTGAAAAACAAAACTGTTATTTTGAGAAGTATCTTCAACTATATCTGCATACATATTGCAATTGCAATTGTATTGCGGTGTATGTGGTTTTGATTCTGTTGCGATAGTAGCAAAGAATTTATTAAATTGATTAGCAATATGTACTGGGTCTGATATTTCCATACCATCCACATTAATTTTAGGAATTGTCTCTTTTTCCTTTCTTTTGTTAAGGATATTATTAACCACTCTCCACTCATTTTTCACGTTACCTTTACAGTTTCGAAGTTTATTTGCATAATATTTATCCCGACTTAATTCCACTTGCTTCTTTACGTCTTCGCTTAATTTAAGATAATATTTTTTCAAATTTTGGTTAGAAGGATGGCGATTGCATTTTTTTCTCAATGTGTTTTTTTTTGTTTATTTTTGCAAGTAGCCCTCTGTCAATCCATGGCCTAAGACGTTTAATATTTGAATTTTCTACTTTTTCAATATCGGTGCAGCTTTCAATATGAATTTTAAAAGTGTTCAAAAATATATCGTGAATTGTCAACATTTGGCACGTTAAAGATTTCTACCGAGTTATTGAGTTTTGATTGTTCCAAAACGTTAATTCGATTTTGTAATGCACTGACTGTTGTTTTAAGTTCTATATTTTCATTTTGTAACACGGTGATTTTAGATAAGCAATCTTGATTTATTTTTTTTAGTTGTTGTATTTCATTGTAAACCATTTCAATTGTTATGTTTTCATTTGTTTGTTTTTCATTTTCTTTTTGAGTGTTCATTTGATTCGTATGAGAAACCGGGAGAGGGCTATTATCGGCACTAAAAGAGTTTCTTCGCGATGTAGTGCATTTAGAGCACCTCCAAATTTTGCGGTTTTTTTTCATATACTCGAGATCAGGGACTAACACATTCACACACTTCGCATGAAAAAGTTTATTGCAATCGTTACATTCGATTTTAATGTCACTGCGTTCAACTTTTTTTCCACAGAGACAAATCATTTTGTATTTTGTTATGTACTTCAAAGTGAAGAGTTAAGTTTAAATAAACGATATATGGTAGTTTGTGAATGATTGTGAGGAACTGATTTACGTTTTAATTTTTATTTTTTAAGCTATTCTCAATACATGTGTACCCCACAACAAGCACGAGAAAATATTTGTAGTTCACAATGAAAAATAATATACGAACTGTTGATAGTACTGTGAATGCGCGGTTCATGTTTTAAATTCGCAAGATCATGAGAATTTAAATATAGACTAATTTTAAGTCTAATTTTGAGCTTGTCAATGTGAGGCATTAAGCTTAAAGAAGCCATGAAAGTTTGACGTTAATTCCACATTGCTCTTCGGCTCTGCCCAATATCAATTCAATTTTACAAATTATTATTTGGACTATTTATGAAAATAGTGAAACAATAAATGTCATACAGAGCGTTTGTTTCAAGCCATTCTAAAAAGAATTCTGATTGTTAAGCTGCTGTATTCATTCAAAAATCACTCGTTTGTTCGAGCAATTTATGGACGAGAAATTCGAAATTGTGCCCAGCGGTGGGGTTCATGTTTAAATTGACAGATTTTTTAATAAGCAGACTGTCCCATATAAAGTAAACAAATTCACAATAAATCCTACAGACTGTAACTATAGGTATAACATAGATTTAACTGTAAGCTGTTTTATGTCTGATCGAGGTTGAAATACAAATTACTGGACCTCTTTTGATATATTTTTTAAGACTCATAGAATGCTCTAAGCTATGTCGGTCATTGCCTCGCGTACTTTTCGGAGCGTTTTTAACCAAAACTTAGCGTAAAGGAGACAGTAGTTGGCACCCATAAAATTTAGACTTTAAAAAAGCCTGGCTTTATTAAATTATTTTAAACGCGATTTTAATATGTTATTCATTTATGTATTGCTTAAGGAATTTCCTTTTTACTACAAATTTTCTTTCTCGAGTTAAAAGGTTTTAATTTAGAATTTAATGCATTATAAGAAATAGCTCTTTAAAACTCCAGTGGTTGGCACAATAGTTAGCACTCTACGGAACTATAGTTGTTGGCACCCAAAAATAATGACTAAATAAAGCTACCGATTTACTAAAATGCTTTTAATGTTTATTTATTAAAAAAAAATGCCACAGTTTAATAAGTCAATATTTAAATACAGCAAAAAAAATATATACATATATATTTCCATTGATTTAAAAAAAGGTAATAAATTAATTAAATATGTATAATATGCAAGTAGTGATTAAGGAAACCTTTGTATACTAATCTTTTATTTCACTTTAATTTTAATTTTACAATAACTGATTTTCTCTATGAGAAACTTATGTGCACATTCGTGCACTTACCAGTGATCCTAACAAGACTTTAGCCACTTAGGGGAAATCTTATCATGAACATGTGAGCTTTCTTCTATTGTGTTGTAATCACGAAAGTCTGGTGGAGCGTTATATCACCTCATTACATGTTAACAGCTTTGCTTTTTTTGTTGCATGTTTTTGTCATATGTTTGCTATAAGTTGTATGACTGTCGACGCTATATCGCTGTTGCTAAGCGAAAAACTATATTGGAGCCACGGGTGATGAAGCTTTTAATTTTCGCTGATAATTTGGCAATCAACGTTAGGGTCATTGATGTGCATATTTTGTTTCGTATTTGATACGTTCCAATAACTCACATTTAATAATTTAATTTTTGTATTTAACAACTAAATTTAAGAGTTTTAAGGAATATGGCTAAAACGAATTTATTGTAATATTAATTTAAAAAAAATAATATTACAATAGGTAGTTGTTTTTCTTTAGGCATTTTCAAAAATCTTAAACAAACACGTCGGATACTATAGTTGTTGAACAAGTAATTGGCACCCCCTATCAATAGTTGAATCTATTGCTATATATATTGATATATATAGTTATTGGCATCCCTCTTATTTAATATACTCGCAGATAATTTAAATGTTAAATTAATAATATTTTGTATATTGCCATTATAAATAGCTAAAGTTTTTATACACGTTTTGAGAATTTCCCAAAAAAAGTATACTCACAAAATTGGAAGTCCTGGGCTATCATCGCGTAACTTTTAAGACGATCATCGTCCAAACGATTGTATTAAACGACGTCGTCAAAATTTTGCTTCGTGTATCATCACAATCGCATCGTTCGGTCGTGTCGTTCATCGTTTTTATTTTAAAAAGTTTGGACATGACTGTAAACAAACTCTGACACCTATACAAAACTAAAAATGTATGGAAATTGTTTTTTTTTTTTTTGAATCTGTTTATTTTTCTTTGTTGCCACTGATTGACATGGAATTGGGCATTTAATGCAAAGATAGATCGCTTGGCACTAGAATCTTTATTGCTAAGGGGCGAATTCTAAAAAAAAATCAATGAATGCAATTTTATGATTGCATTTTCTTCTGATTGCATTAAAAATGAATGAAATTATAGAACAAATAAATTAAATTCATTGGATATTCCAAAAAAGTGCAATTATTCTTTTTTCTGACTTTAGTGCTTGCTATTTCTCAAATAATTCTTAATCAATACAGAAAACAACTTCTTTGAATATTTTAAGCTACCAATCATCTTTCTGCCTCATCCTGAAGCTCCAGCTACATTCTCAAATTGAACTTGATTATAATTCAAGTTTGAAAAAATAAGGTTTTGCCAACGATTGTTCTTGATCGCGGTTCCGGTTCTGCGTGATGTGGCCGCATCGAAAACGCTGTATGTCGTTTTTTCTGTTGGAGCTAAACGAAGAAGAGTAAAAATGTGATATTAGCTCTTTAAACAGAAACTACAATGATAAGGTAAACCGCGCATAACCTCAGCTGCGAATAAAGCTCTAGGCTGGTAAAAATAGTCCATTACCACAAGAACGCTTTGGCCATCCATCTGCGATCGGGGGACTCATGTGGAATAATCGAAGGAACGACGAGTATCACAATTTGTCAGTATTGACCTGAGTGTCGTACGTCATCTCACCAACTTATAACCTGATATCAAAAGTATGGCAACTGCCATTGACGAACATTGTGCCACAACACTACCGATACCGAGCACTGAATATTGAATAAATACTTTCCCCAAACTGCCTCCAAAACAAGACGACTCTACCCCTCTCACTGACTTGTCAATCAATTAATCAACATCGGCACCAAGGCATTTGCCTAGCAAAACAAGGACAAAACTCTACCAGTACCGTTCTCGTTTTATGTAACGACGATTCCAATCGAAAGACCGGATTTTCTCATTACGCTCCACAAGTCGATCGTGATAAACGAATTTTAATTGGTGTCACCGTGATGCTAATAAGCGTAAGTCCAATAAAAGCATCACTATCAACATCAGCCACCACATCAGCTGCTGCTACTGTGCCGCTGACAGTTTAATAATATGCCGCCATCAGCAGTCTGTGACACACACGAAGCAGTGCCACTGCTGCGGCGCGTTTGCCAGCCGAAAAGCGAGACCACAAAAAAATGGTATATACCTATCTACCTATATATTCAACCGACTTAAGTAAACAATTAAAATTGCAACCTATAGCTCGTACGCTGGCTAGAAAGCCACTGGTGGCCCACAGGTGAGTCGCTACTGCTGCGAGAGCGCAGAGTACCTTTTTTTATTGCGCTATACTTTATTGCCACCTTTCATTGCTCCATAAAACAATAGGCAGTGCGCGGCTCAATGTGCGCGCCAGCCACACACAACGTCCGTCGAAGTCCAATTCACAGCAATTGTGCTGTTTCAAGTCCCCATTTGGTAAGGTTCGCTTTTTGGGGGATCACAGCATGAATCTCATTTATTGACGGCGAGATACAAAAAAATGTAAACCCACCGAAAGAACTGAAACTGAAACTGGAACGCGACCGCATGCATGGTCTCTGGAGGTCTCCACGGAGAAGTGTCAATTAATTGATGAAGGACATGGAAAGGCGCAACTCAATGTTACAATTCGCGTTCGCGCAAGTAAACAATGTAATTACGCTGCGTACAGCTTCAAATGTGTGCTCGTGTAATTAAACGAGACCGCTAGTCTTCAAATTATATTGTGCGCGGGCACTTTTCAATTAGAAATCGCTGCAAACCATTCACGGAAGAGGCCTACCGTAAAAGAAATCTCTATCCTCGTTCGTTCATTATTACTTTTGGATTTTTGTTTTTCTTTTTTTTCTTTTTTTAGTTGCTGCTTTTGGTTTTGGTTTTATTTATTTATTTCCTAAATAATGGAGAACGTCTTGAAATTGAACACCATGAACCAATTAAAGTTTTCCATTTTCCACTTTGGCGCAATTTTAATCGTTTTATGGCCTCAGCTCAGCAGTCCGCACACCGCACAATAATGTTTATTTTTGTTTGTTTTTGTTGTAGTTTTGTTACTCAACAATTTGGAAGCGGCAGGCTTTAGGACATACTTGCGAACGAAGAAGTTGTATAGGCATGTATGATGTACGTTATGAGCGGAGCACGCACATTTAGGTAGGTGTTCTATTTGCGATGTGAAAGGTATGTGAACCGAAATGTGAGGCATTTGTGTAGCTGAGATTTTCCTGGATACGGAGGAATGTTGGGTGCGGGTCATTCGGCGAGTTTCAAAATTGAGTGGGACGACGCTTTTTTTCTCTGCACGGAGCACGGATCGGTCTTCTTTGGAAAAGCGGTGCGTCATCTGTCTGTGGACATCTATGATGGGTCTTCTTTGAGAAGAGGGCGCCATCTGCTGAGTTATTTTTGGAAATACAGACCTTTTAGTGTTTTTGAAAGTTTGTTGCGTTAAGTACCTATCTTTATATAAGGCAACGCCGCTTTGCTGTGCGATCTAGGTCTAGGGTCCTGTAGAGGAGCTGTTGTTCAACCCTTACATTTTTTTTTATATCACATTCGTGCATAGCAGCAATCTATTCTTTTCTGTACATTTGCAATGGTTTGGAAATCTATCTCGAGAATGACTGGACCAATATTTTATTTAATTGATGAATAATACTTAATTTAATTGATAATATTTTATTTAATTAATTTAATAATATTTAATTTATTGGTTTAATGAATCTAATTCACGATTATTGTACCAATGAGATCGATTGCTGAGCTGCCCGGATTGTGTAACACAGAGGAAGTCAAGTCCAATTCGAGAAGTCGTACTGGACAAAAAAAATTGTTTTTACGCATCGTGAGCGATCTCTGTTGACCGAAACGATGCTGTCATATTAACTTGAAATAAATATGAGCCAAAAATGCCACCGTTTCAAAATAGTCGCACGCTGGAGATACAAACGCATAAGAAACATTTCAAATAATACAGGCAAAGTTGTGTACAAAAACATTGAAATTCATAATCGAAAAGTTGGGTACAACAAAAGCGAAAGTGAATAAGATATACTATATACCCATACACCCTCCTAAGAGGCGCCATTTTTTTTTTAAATTATTTTGCAACTAAAGCTTTTATAACAATGGTTCCGAGAAGCAAATGAGAAAATGGATGTTCATGACCAAAAAATCTAAAAATTTCTATAAAAAGCGTTCAACCAACCACCTTTTACAAATACTAATTAACGTTTCTACGTCTCGACAAGCTTTTTTAGACTTACTGAATGCAAAAGGTACAGCTTATTTGTTTCCAAAAATAGTATATGATATGACAAACTAACTGGCACACTAGTTTTTGACTTCCGGACAAAAATTCTTGTTTTCTCAGGCTTTAGAGCACAACAATTTGTCACTTGTTCAACTTAAGAATCAATAAAAATTTAATGAATTTCTCATTGAAAAGTTTTACTTTCTTAATAAATTTCATAATTCGTATTTTGAGTAATACCCAGACTTTCGATCTACACAAATATTTTATTACGCATTGACGATCTTGGCATCTTAAGCCCAGAGCTTAACAGTTTCTATAACTAAAATTGAATAGAAAAGAAAAGGCAAACAAGCCTAAGTGGTTATTTACAAAAGAAAGGTCCAAATACAAGTAGTTTTCTAAATCGCATGTAATTTTGACACAGACATTTCACGCACCAAACTGATTGACAATTTTTTACACAAAAGATTTCGACTTACTTCCTTAGAAAGTCGAATTGATTCAGCAATTGAAGGCAAACGACCAAACGCTAGGCTATCGCTTCTCAGTTTGGGTTTGGCCCTTATAGCCCTCTGACGAAGTGCATTTTCAACTCGAATAAACGAACAAAGTTAGATGTAGAAAAATACGCAATCCCGTTCATCGAGTAGCCAATGTATCCGCAGAGAGTTTGGTTAATTTTTTTTTTTTAAACTGCTGCTGCAAACGCTATTTTGGTCGTACTATAGAGAGGAATGATTACCAACTTTTTGTGGGCTGAAATTGAAGACGTAGACGATCGGCGGTATCAACAGGATGGCACTCAATGCCACAAACCTGTTCAGGGTCGGCTTCTGTAAGGCGTAACGTTCAAACGTTTTCGTGTGCACGAAGAAATTTGCTTCTGTAACTTAGGGCAAATCATTCGTGCGCGCGAAAACTTTTGATCGGTTCGTCTTACAGAATCTGACGCCAGGTTTTCGCGATGTACACTGGACGCCTTAGAGCTGCGATTTGACCACGATATAATTTGTTTTGTGGGTTGCACTTAAAGATCGATGCTATACACACAATTCAAAAGCTATTCATGCTTTTAAAGGGAATTTCGTCGTTCATGATAATAGCAAGGTCTTGTAAAATTGGTTGAGGCAGCCAAAAGAATGAAATCCTAATCCATTTCTAGGAAATCCATAAAATATCGAAAGTGAATGATTTTTGTACCGACTTGTTTATAAAAATAATCTTACTGAAGGCTGTCTGCACCTCTGTAGCAAAAATCAACCTTAATTAGAATTTTTTTGTGGGCAAAACCCCATTTATTCGGCTAAGTTCAAGCTTCAATAGCTTACTGCAAGACAACAACTAAATATATAACTTTTAAGTAGGACCAATAAATAAAGACGGAGAAGGAGATTTAATTCAAAGAAGGAAGTCCTGAAAACTAAGCTCCCTGTCATACAATATGCCAAGGTCGCGGACAGAACGAACGAGGGATGCACTTAGGTTGGTCGTGGAGACGGGGCGAAGACATGTTGTACTTAGGCATTGAATTCAAAACAGTTCCTGGAACAAAATGGAAGACCTATTTAGATTTCTTTACGAAAATGGGTTCGCAGAAGAAGTTAGAGCAAAAAATTCTTAAATGAATTGTTTGGGACTGAGAGAAGTGGGCCCAAATGACTGCCCTCGAGAACATCAGAGCTTACCTGAAGCAAGCACTGTCAAAACGGTTTTTCGGTTGAGAAAATATACCTTTAAGTAAAATGGGTTCAAAGGCAGACAGTTTGAAATGATAAATGAAATGGGATTGCTTAACAAAAGCATTTCTGAAATAAGTTTCGTTCAGAGTGCAAACGGTTCAAATTCGACAAGGTGAGAGGTTGTAATGGCTATGTTATAAAGGATCGCCGTGTAATGGTCCCTAAGCTATCTTATAGCGTAGCACGCTTTGAATAGCTGTTTTTAAAGCGCAGCTCGCTGAATTCAGTGTGCAAGACTGAATTTATTACCAAAACCTTATGACTATTTATACATATAAATTTGGGGCAGCTCTATGACTCAATCGGGTGCAGTGTAATCATATATATAATCAAAGTATGTGATCATAATGCATTGTCATCGACGTGGTGTCAATGCATTATGTTGAAAGCAAGAAATTAAATTGGGCTGTGGACTTACGTTCTCGTGTATCAATGAATGTTTTTGTTTACTTTTGAATGCTATGTCATTACACTACAAGGTAGCTGATCTACCTTTTAGGAAGCTGAGCTAATTAAAGGAAATAAAAAACTTACACTGGAAGTTAAGGCTTCGTTCAAAACTTTTTAAAGGTGCTTGGATACATGTGAAGCGGTAGCTATGGCTCGGGAATGCGATACTTTGCTCCTTAATCGCTTTTTGCTTACCGGCGTCAGGAAAGAGGATTTTAATATAACTGCGAAAATTAACCTCGAGAAAGTGATAGATGAAAGAGATATGAAAAGGGGAGGCAAAGAAAGGCTCGAAGGCCACCTGGGCCGTGTACTGCATGATCAATATTTTGAGTTTTAGAAGGAGAAGTTGGAGGTAAGCGGGATCTGGTGCAAATCAGTTGGAAAAAGTGTCAAAAAGTTGGCAACGATATGCGTTTCGGTAGACGATATTTTTTCCGGGTGAGTGAGATAGTGGCAAGCCTACAGATTTTTTTGTAAAAAAAAGATTTAGGGTCGTTTAAAAACTTGGTTGACTATAGGTCAGAAAAATAATTGGCTCGAAGAAAAACTGCCCATAAAGAGGGAGACTGCAAATATTTCTTGTGAACGCTAGAGCCCACTTTCCCAGGTATTTTTAAAAAGAAGATAAACTATAGTTATGCTTTGGCGTTGATATAGTCCTTGACAGCGAAGCCAACCACACTTTCGTCTGTTGTTCTTTTAGTTAGGCAGTTGTGACAGTTTAAGGAGGGCAACTTTGAATTGTCGCAACCCCGATGATCGAGGGGGCAACTTTAAACTGTCAAGGCGGCAAATCTTTGCTGTCAAAACCATGAAGAGGGGAACTTCAAACTGTCAAAACCGTCAAAAATGTAGTTTATTTAGCTAACACTGGCGGAAATTGAATTGCAGTTCTAAATTTACTGACTTACAAAGGAGTATACGCTCGTTTGGTCCTTAAAAATGTCGCACTTGCTTACCCCTCCGTCAGCAATTCGATTTGGTTTTGAATTTTATACTCATTTAGGTGTCCAAAAATATATTTACAGGCAGCATGCCAGCGCAGCGCCTTAAGAATCCTCTCTCCTTATCCTCTATATATAAGCATTAACAAATACGATGCCCATACAGCACCTAACGCATATTTGACTCGATTGCCCTGATCTGATCTCGTGGCTCTGCCACCACCTCGACCCGCAGGCGCGCAATGCCCATAACCAGAGGAATCGCCCAAATATGGATTGAACGCGTACCTCACTAACAAATAAAAATATGTTTACTGCATTAGCCAAACCACGCGCACAAGCCTATAATATCGTGATCGGTGGGTGTTTGGGGACCACGACCAAGTAGACCGACTGTGGCAGACTGCCTGCGCCTGTGCACCGTGGATTGTTATGTATGCGCGCAAGCGTACGCATGTTTTCTCTTCATTTTACCATAAAATAATAATTTTCCTATTTTCCCTCGATGATCTTTCGTTAATTTGATGTTTTGCAAGCAGCCAAAGTGATTTACGAGCGTGACAACGCGGCCAGAATTTTAATTCCTGTCGTGTGGCCCGAAATGGCCGGTATACCCATGATATGTCCTGAGCGGGTAAGGGCTGTTGCCATTTGTGTTCATTTTTTTTTTTTTTTTTAATTGATGACAGAGCTTATTCGTTCAAATAAGCGACACGGAAAGGAATTCGATTTTGGTGCAAAAAAGTCGTCGATTTGGTCGAATGCGCTGTCAGTGGCCGTTGGCCGTCGTTTTGTCGCCGCCGCCGCCGCGAGAGTGGTGCAAACAAAGAATTCCGTAATGAAACGCGCAGCGAGCAGCGGGGCCAATCTAGTCAGTAGCTAAAGAATTTCAAATCAATCACCATCGCCGTCGTGTTTGCTTTACAGGCTCATTTAGCCTTTGGCGTGGGGAGGGCGCGCGAGGTGCGGGAGGAGGCGCACAACAGTCCACCATACCCATACAGCTGGCTGGTGCTTTGTGTGTTTTACAAATGTTTTCCGCTGATGGAGGTATAAATGACTGTTTTCCGCTTGGCTTTTGTCGTCTCTGTCGTGACAGTTGTGGCATACTTCAATCGCGCAGGAGGACGACCGACGACCATGTACTCCGTTGCGCAGCAGCACGATCTATCGCACACAGATCAATGGAATGATCTTCTGCAGATCGTCGTCGTTGTGTGTCCAGGCCAGGATGGCATGCGATGCGATTTTTGGCCTCCGAAGTGATAGAAGTGATAGATTTGTAATTGGCAGGCGGCACAAACGGCCTTTCTATTCCCATTTTGCGTTTGCTCAGACATGAACTATGGGAAACGGTCGCGTGTTGGAAATGGATTCCAATTCCAATCTCCGATCGTTAATCATTCTGTTTGCCCCTTTAAAGAGTGAGAAAGAGTGTGCAGCGCACAAATGAGAAGAAATCAAATGGGAAAAAGATAATTTCAATTAAATTCTGTGCCGCAGTGCGAGCGCCGACCTTTCCATCTCTCTCTCTTTCTCTCACTCTGTCGTATAGGCTCTTGACGCATCTCCATGGGGGTGCACATGCAAGTATCTTGCATCAAGGGGCATCCAACCAAATTGTTGGGTAAATAAATAAATATATGCGAGCGCAAGCCTGGGAGTGACTTATGACTCTTCAACTATTCTCTTCACCGGTGATCAGATAATGTGCTCAATGATGATGATCAGCGTCTCGGTGAAAGACAGGTAGTAGGTTGGAGTGCACTTGTGCCGTGAGTTGTGCCTAGTCATTGGGTTGGGCGGTTGCTACATCGCGCTATTAGACCGTACAATTGAAGATGATGTACGCTCAGATAGGAGCTCCTTCACGGAGATGAAAATTGGATTTGATTCTCAGAGTCGTACCCGAAAAAGGCTGTCACGCGCAGTTAAAGAGCGACCTTCCAGCGGAAGCACAATAGAACCTTGTGAGTTGTGACACTTAAACGTTTTCACTGCAGATACACTCCCCTACCTAACAAATTAACTCGCTTGGTCACTGCGACAGTTTTGTTCCATTTTGGTCAGTCAGATCGACTGCAGAGATGAATGTTGCGCCCAAAAGTCTCCCAAAAGAGCTGTCGATCGATCTCACCTGTATTTACCTCGGATGAAGATGAAGACTCATCTCGCTAACGACACCTATGGTAAGAGCGCCCAAATGTTTCCTAGGAGCTGTCGATCCTTCTCAGCTCGGACGGAGACTCATTTCTTTGCCGAAAACTCTGGTGCCATCCCCTTGCAGCTTTCTCAAAACTCCGAAAAGAAGGGCGAGTTCTCTTCTGCTACTGTAATCAAAGTGTCATTAAAACTTGTCGGCGATAATGTGCATTCTTCTCTGCAGTCTTTTGCATTTGAAGCACGCGCCTTACAGACTCCGGGACAGATGACATCAGGGCGACAAAATTGGTTAACGCCCTATGACCACGTTGATGATAGAACAGGAATGGGTGTGCCAGCACTTTTCACCAAACTCCATGCCTGATAATTTCAATCCCTGCCGTGACATTTGCCTTTGGACGAGGTGGCGGTCAGACAGACAGTCAACTGGCAGCAAATAGATCATAACAGTCACAACACTGGACAAACTGACAGGCAGACAGAGAGCGAATTGGCCAAAAGGCAGATCGACTATCAAAATGAGCGCGCAAATATTTTTGAGGGATCTCGCAGCGTTGTGTGGACACGCACTTGTTGGCTGCTGGTACCGATGATGATGCGATGATGGAGCGAACGACAATTCAATGAACAGAAAGCAACCGAAAAAAGAGAAAACAACAACAGCAGCAACATTGGCAACAACGACAACGACGCTGACAGTAAGACCGCTAAGAGCGCGAGATTTATGAGATCTCAACGATTTATTGGTTTTACGGATTCAGTTACAATCGAGATGATAAATTGCCAATGAGTTCGATGCAGGCTGCGCCATCGGCCAGTGGAATGCGCTGGCATTAGCTTTACTGTCTGCTCACTGTCATGTCGCAGCTGAAGACTTACTGGCCCAATGGACGCGGTATCTGCCGCAGTATAGATGCTTCAGTTCGAATGACGGAATGTCTGCTATGGGCTCGCAAATCTGTTGGGGCTGTTTGTCCGTCCGTCTGTCTGTCAGTCTCTGTCTGTGGTCGGCTGGACAGCGAAACGAACAATTTGCATGCCTGGCATAGATGCACGCTGACAAGTGTGCGTCCGTGCAAAGGCGGAGCTCTGCTAGTTGATTAAATATTTTCCTCCCATGCAATCGCACTGCGCCTGACCCTCGGGGAGGCCACCAACACCACCACCACCACCAGCCGGGCACAAGTGGGTGGGTTGGTTTTGTGCGTGCGTGTGGCAACCAGGAATTGATATGTTTTCAAGCTCACTCACGCTCGACTGACACTTAATTTTCGTCTGTCACACAAGTTGACGTGAGTTGCCGTGTGGCTGGGTCCCTTCAACTAGCAACTGTCAACTGCAAGGCTGCCCCTGTCGCCGCGCCCTCCCCAGCCAACAGTGGACCACAACAAGAAGGAGGAGGATATACGAGTATATATGCAAAGCATGCGCACTAGCCCCGCAGCGTTTAAACCACAGTCCGACGCCTGATTTGAATATGAAAATGCGATCGCGCTCGTCCAGCTATGCAGCTAGCTATGTGAGGTGTTTGGTATACGGGGCCGCGCCGCCGCCACCACCACGCGAACCCCAGGTGAGAGAGACAGGTACGCTATGGGCTATGCGCGGCGCGAGTGCTCGTCGAATCGTGTTTTATGATTTATGATTGTACGCCTCTAGTTTTCGCGCTGCTGCTGCTGCTGCTGCATGGAATCGCCTGCGCTGTTACTACCGCTGCAGTTGTTATTTCGAGATATTTGCCTACATACAAATGGCATCGAGTAGGTGATTTGTTTGCTGCGGCTACACACTAGCAGTCGCATAATCCTTGCAGCCACCACCGCCACCGCCTCGACTACCACCTTTAGTGCACTACTGGCGCGGCGGCCAATAACAGTGTTTATTGTTTGAGCAGACCCTCTGGTTGTTCGCGCGATCGCTCGCAAATTTGATTTGATTTGTGATAGATTGAGTGTCATTATTTCTTTTCTTGACATGAAAACTTTGACACCTCACCGACTATGCAGCGACTACAGCGACAACGACGACAACGACGGCGATGATGGCGAGGACAGCGTCAAATGTGTGCCCTCTATTTCCATATTAGGCGGTGTTTCGCGTGGTTGCGATTGTTCTACCAGCGGTCACATGCCGCTGAGAAATATCGCATATATCACACCAGAGAATGCGCGCACTCGCATCGGATCCGATGGATGAATGGATGCTGGATGCTGGATGGACGGATGGCTGGCTAGATAGATGGATAGATTTGGATTGCCAATTCGTTTTCGGTGCTCAGAGAGAGAGAGATTTGGTGCTAACGAGTGCAGTAATTAAATTAATGAAGGGGACTTGCCTTGAGCAATGCTGGCGAGTTATTTGCAACACGGTTCGCTGTGAACTGTGTGAACGCCATCAAGACCGTTCTCTTTCCAGTGGCTTGGATTTTTTTTTTCTGAATTATGTTCATGATCAGCTCACGTCGTAAACTATAAGGGCATGCGAGTGAAAACGGTTTCTTCTTACAGCGCGACGTGTAGGTCTTTCGATTTCGATTTGGATTTTTGGCGTGACTATTGGGCAATTGGTGGAGGATATTTATGAGGCATTTTGTGGTTTTGTGAATGGAATGTGAACAGGATTTGGGACATTTTCTTTCATCACTGATGTGAGTAACACGCGAGCTTCCAACAATCATTGATAGAAGTATATTGAATGCACACACTTGGAGAAAGATATGTGTTTCGAAAAGTGGAGGACACAATCATTCATTAAAATAACGAACCTCCCTGTTGAGGTATAAAAAATCCCTTCAAGATATACCTGCTATAAGTCAGCGCAATTTCAAAGGTCTTGCTAATATCAACAACCATTGAACGGATTTGGAGATGGTTTTGACTGCTATCGCTTTTCACTTACAAGAGCCGAGAATTTAAGGTCAGAAAAGTGATAACACAGCTCTAACTCAACCTACTACAAAAATACTTAAAGAGACTAAGTGATCGAATGGCTTTGATCCGCATCAAAACTCCTTTCAAAACGATAAAGTTAATAAACCTATCTAGAAAGAGGCCTGGACTAAGGCACTATAATAAACTAGACAATGACACGGTTGCACCTTGGAGCGAAGGTCGAAGATGACTTAATTCGGCCGGTGTTTCTTAGCACAGCCTTAACAAAAGAACAACGGATGAAAGCTACCGAGCAGATGATAAAAATAAGGTGAAAAGTCACACTAGATTTTAGGGCAGACAATTTATACTGCTCTGATCAGACGATCAACCACCCAGGCAAACCGAGCACATGGGGGTCATGATTCCAAAGAAATCGAATGTTGGGCGCCTTATCATAGCTTCTTAAAGTAGCCCGAGCCTACGGGGACCATCTAATTGAAAAACTCCGGTATAAAATTTCACTGTAGACCCCAATAATCACTGCTTTTTATATGGCGACTTCGTTATAGAAGTACTCGAAAAAGAGGTATTTTACAAAAGCCACCCTAGGGACAAATGTCAAAGAGCATGTAAGAATGCTGCAGCGCACCAAGGGTAGGGAATAGAGCTATGAGAAGAAGGAAGAGGTTTAGGTAGTCTATCAGTTAAAATACTTAAAAAGTCGAACCAACATCCAAAGGAAATAAAAGTAATAGCTCTTCGAAATATCAAATGAAAGCAACAAGTCACATCAATTGTAGAACCTGCCAAATGGACATCATGTAGAACGAACTATAGATCTAGAAAACAAATAGTTCAACCACTTACTTACTTACCTCAGGTGGCGCTACAATCCGAGGTGGACCTGGGCCTCAACCAACAAGCGTCTCCGGCCAGCACGATCTTTAGCCAACTGTCTCGAGTTTCGCACGCTAAGTTGGTTAAGGTCCCCTCCCACTTGCGTGCGCCACCTGAGTCGCGGTCTTCCTAAGCTTACGTACTCGTATATCGAAAAGCAAGGCGTCGATCTCAGCTGATGTCTTTGTTTTATTGAGCACATGCATCGGAACATATATACGAGTATAGTGTGGCTGTAAGAAATCATGCTCGATGACTGATCTATCGAAAATCTACCAAACGATTCTGTTAAGAGCCCCCACCCCCATACACAAAAAGGCTATCACATACCTTGCTGAATGTATCGAGCATAGTCCTTCTTATTGTCGAATATAAGATCACTTCAAGTGGAAATGTCGAAGCTCACGCTCCCGGCCATGGACGCAATTTTCACTCTGAAAAAAGTCCTTAAAAAGACAACCGAGTTGCAAGTGGAAACCCAAAAAGTTTTGCATCGATTACAAAGCCGCGCAAGACAACTAACAGCAACCAAATATTTTCACATGACCACGCAGTGGCAGTCCGACTTCTAAATAAATGTATGCCTGACAATCGCAAGAGGTCATCAAAGAAAGACTTGTGCGATGCCGAGTTTTAGGTTAAACTCGGACACCCATAAGGAAAATGAAATAAGATTTCACCCTCAATTGCGTGCGCGAACGGATATGAGGTTCGACACTTGGTTATGGTTGCCATTCTGACCGGATTCCGCTCATATCTGACCGAAATCTCTTCACCCTGACCGGAGAACATTTTGAAGTCCGGTCTAACCGACTTTTGACCAAAAAGAAAAAATTCTTTAACCAGAAAAACATTTTTGGCCTGAAAAATAATATTGTTCATAAGAATAGATTTGTATTATAATTTGAACAATACCTGGCCATACTTAACGAACACACTCACAATTTCATACAGAAACCAATTTATTGTGAATTGTCCTAGAATACAGCGGCTCCTCGCGGCAGTCTTATTTGAATGGGTGTATGCATTCAAACAGGACTGAGGTGAAGACGATTTAGCATATTTTGCAATTTAGGTGTTGGTTCTACCAAAATCAAACGCCGAAGTGGAGTGAAAAATTCCTTTTTCTGCAAAACGCTGTGATGCAAAGCTTTTCAATGAATTGTTTGTTTTTTTGTTTTATTAGATTTAATATTTATATCATTTTTGTTTTCTATTTTTTGTTAAAATATTATTATATTCCATTTTTGACCGGACTTCTGGTCAAAAGTTCTTATTTTATCTTTTGACCGGATTTTCTGACCGAATTAAAAAAAAAATCGGTCATTCGGTCAGATTGTACCGGATTAATTTTTTTTTAGTGGCAACACTGGTTACGAGTTTCTATGTTCAAGCTCTATTATAGTCTTCCAGGAAATGAGGCAATTCGTCGAATTTATAGTGCGAGTATGTGCCCTTGAGGTTGAGGGCAAGAAGTTTTCTCTTACGCATCCCAGCTAGGAGCGGAGCTATGTCTAGCCAACGGTCGGTTTTTATTTTATTTTTGAATGAAGACCCCAAGTCGCGACTTGACTACAGGAGCACCTTAGACGCATTGTCAGAACCTTGCTAGAAAACGTTGGATGAGTTAGGAAGGCTTAAATATATTCAGGTCTGTTGAAAAGACGCACACTCCTACTTGAGAGTTCATTTAAGAACCACCTGATAAAGATTGGGCTTTGGACTTTTCTTTCCACAAGAGTATTTGCGTTTTTTGAATTGTTCTCTGACTCCCAATCGACATGTTGAGTTTGGGTGCCTTTTAGTCAGTAATGATGGATACCGATGAATGCACTACTGGGTAAGGAACATCCAGGGTATTGGCTGTGTTCATGGCGGTTTTCGGACCGGTTTCTTTCAACCGTACTGCATTTTGCACTGCCCGGTAAAACAATTTCTATCTTCAGGAAAGTATCCACAGACTCTTTCCGATATTCTGCAACTTGCGCTACGTAAACTAGTCGCCTGGACCAAAAGCTGTGGTCTAAGCGTCAATCCGACAAAAACGGAGCTAGTTCTATTCACTAGAAGGGTCAAGACTCCTCTTATCACCCCCACTAATCTCAATGGCACTCCACTCGAGTTTGTCAAAAGTGCCAAGTACTTGGGGCTTATATTAGACAGGGAGAACATTGCCGAACGTTCTAGGAAATCCCTAGTGGCTCTCTACTCCTGTAGGAGGGCTGTCAGCTCGAGATGGGGCCTCCAACCAAATATAATGCATTGGCTTTATACCGCGGTGATCAGACCGATCATTCTTTACGGTATCGTCGTGTGGTGGCCGGCCTTGGATAAAAAGTGCAATCTAAAGGCCCTTGAGAAGACTCAACGCCTGGCATGCATCAGCATTACGGGTGCACTGAGGACATCTCCTACCGCGGCTCTACAAGTAATGCTTAATCTTCTTCCTCTAGACATCGTCAGCAAGGAATACGCCGCTAACGCGGCTATCAGACTCAGAGAAGGTAAGCACTGGAGAGGACAACCAACTGGCCATGCCAGCATCCTCCTACAGACATGCCCCTTACCCTCTATTACTGACTATCTGCCTACGAAAATCGACTTCGAAAAGGGCTTTAAATGCGAAATACCGGACAGATCCCGATGGGTCTCACGAAATGTCCTATACAAAGGAGCACTGTCAATTTTTACGGACGGTTCCAAAACATTAGAGGGAGTCGGAGCAGGGGTATTCTCAGAAGAACTGAGCCTGGGCCTCTCCTTCTCTCTCCCGGTACACTGTAGTGTCTTCCAAGCCGAAATCACAGCTATTCGTCAATCCACAGCGTGGCTGTTGATTAATGAAATATCACACAGGGATATTGTCATATATATTGACAGTCAGGCTGCCATCAGATCCTTAATATCCAGCGAAATAAGATCTAAAGCGGTGGAAGATTGCCGCGTATCTCTTAACGAGATAGCTGGACAGTACAACCTTACCCTTTGCTGGGTTCCGGGACACTGTGATATCCCAGGGAACTGTGCAGCTGACGAACTTGCTAGATTAGGCTCCTCCGGCGTTGATAGTGTCAGTCTGCACAACGTGCAGGCCCCGCTGTCTTACGCTAAACAAATTATCAATGCGAACGCAGCAGGGACAGCAAGTCATAGATGGAAACATCTAGGATACTGTGATGTTGCCAGGCTTACTTGGCCGACACTGGATAATAAAAGATCCAAAGAGCTTCTACGTCTCAATAGACGTAGTATTTCATTGGTCACTAACGTCATCACCGGTCATTGTGTTCTGGGCAGACACTCGCAAAGACTTGGACTGCCACATAATGACTTTTGCAGAAGCTGTAGGGATGAGGAGGAGGACGAATCCGTCACCCATCTCATCTGTAGCTGCCCTGCTCTATCCAACCTAAGGATGGCGCACTTAGGAAACTACTTCCTCAATGATCTTAGTGATCTATGCAATATCAGCGCTGCCAGCATTCTTGGCTTTATCAACGGTAGTAAATGGTTCACAAAGAGTAACCAGTAAAGGAACCCCTAAACACCAGTGGTATGCACAATGGGCCGATCAACGGCCTAAGTGTTTCTCTCACCGAGAGCCACTTTAACATAACATAACAAGTGATTTTTTAGAGGTTGGTTTTTTGAATGGGAAAAAATATTCTCCGGTGACAATCAATTCGGCAAACGACAGTTGATCTGTACTCACTTTGGTCTTTCACCACGACCCAAGTAACAATTTTACTTCGGTAAGGTTCAAATTTGTAATTTCTGTAGGCAACAGCTTCGATAGAGCTTCTATAGTCATTGTTAAACGAAGTTGATCTATTTCGAAGCAATTGTTTCGATAATAACTTCAGTAAGACCTCTACGAAGCATATACACAGTCTTTATAGAGGGATATGAAATTAAGTTCCGATAAGAATTCTATTAGACTTCTGAAAATGTGTCTGGAGATGTGTGGAAAGTGAATTGCTTCGATAAAGCTTGTGGTTCGAAGCGCTTCCTAGAAGCTTCTGACCGAAGGCATTATAGAAGCAATGAACTGTCATGCAGTCAACCGCTTGCGATTGCAAGCTGTACAGAAGCACTTACTCGTACTTCCTCCTAACTTACATATGGAGGCTTTATAGAGGTAAAAATTAATTTCATATGAAATGAACCAAAGCTGTCTAAAGAAACTATAATTAATGAATCGGGGAAAAATGACAAACAATAAAACACTATGAGCACAGTGAAAAAAATGTCAGTAATGCGATTTTAAATAAACACTTTTCGCCCATGAATAAATAAGGGTAACACTAAATGTCTTGTTTACAACTTCGGTCGAGTAAGCTGCAAGTTTATTGCAAGTCTACACGAAACTCTAAAATGTATCAAGTAGTTCAGATTTACCACTGCTACAGCATTATGACGAATTAGCCTAGGGGTAGTGTATTGGACTACTACGCAGCAGGACCCGTGTTCGATTCTCAGTGCGGCGCAAGTAAGTAAAATGTAAATTATAACGAGTACGTAAATGTGAACTCCATGAAAATTGCAAAAAGTCTTTGAACATGTTTAATAAGAAGATAAAAAAAATAAAAGAATAAGAAAATGGAAAATTGAAAAATGTAATAAAAAAAATTAATTTTTTTCTTGTTCATTTTGGAGCCTCTATAAAGCTTCCATAAAGTTTCGGTAAGGTCTATCCAAGCTGTTCAGGAAGTCTTAAACAAGTAAATACTTGCATTAAGTGCGCCAAATGCGTTTCCTTTAGACCTTATGCAGTTAATATTGCGGGAGGTGAAATAGCTTCGATAGCGCCTTACCGAAGTCAAATTGTTACTTGGGGAGTAGTGTAGACTTACTCTGTACGGGCCCAAGTGCTCGAAAAACAAGTCGAAAATTAGAGACCATAAGAAGGTTTTTTTTTTAGCAGTTTGAATGGAAAAAACTTTACAGCAGCAGTCCTAATGCGACAAATTAGACTTATTTAAGTCTTTCTTTGTCATCTCACCATGCTCGAAAAACTATTTAAACTATTTAAAAAACCATTAAAAAAACAGTGGCACGGGAGTGCCGACAGAAGTGAAAACTTGAACAATTACGTGTGTATTTTTTGTATCGTCAGGAAATATTTTATTGCGCAGGAAATACTTTTAAATGTAGTTTGTTTTTTTATTCATTATTATAAACTACTACTACAAAAATTATATTACAATTTTCATTTTCGCTTAATGCGCTATTGTACATGAAAAATAATGCGTATTTGTTTGTTTAAATTGCAATCTATTGCTTAAAACGTAAATTTACAAATGCATGAAATATAAAGTTTAATTAATTGGTATTCTTTAAAATGAATACCAATGAAACTTATTTCTTCTTCTACTTTTCCATCATCAGATGAGTCATTTGCCTGTCTTTTTTCTTGCTCTTTTTCTTACTTATATACTGAGGCAACCATGGCAACTATAGGCATTATTTCAAAAAGGCATCTTTTTCTATTTTAAATATGTTTTTAATATTTTTTTTGATTCAACTTTTCATTTTTTAAACACTTAAAAAATCTTGGCAAAAAAAAAAATTATCTAACTTTGGTCTTAAAGAATGCGTTTCCACCTTCAAACTGTGTCCATTTTCCGAACACTCTATCTGTCAAACCTTAAAAATAATTCTAGCTTCCACTTCCAGTAAGTGGAATGAAATTGGAAACAAATTTGAAAGCTGTTTTTTGCATAAATAAAAATTGTTTTTGTTTATTTTTTTCTATATTTGTGTTCAATTTCTGATTAATGGTTCCACTTTAGCAAAAAAAAAAAAAATATTTTAGGCATTATAAAAAAGGCATCCATTTTTTGGAAGTTAAGCATTTTTTTCGTCAAAAGTGGATGGCAAAGCGAACACTGGTTTCGCAAAATTTGTAACAGAACATTGCTGTCGCGAGTTCAATGGTGTTATCCCATCAGGCCAACGCGCCTAAAGAAGTTTTCACTTCAAAAAATTTCTAGATTAAGCTTTATTCGAAAGGCAATACGGAGCCTCAAACTTCAAAGACCAAGTCGCACATACATTGTCCTTGTCTGTCTTACATTCGGCAACTGTGAAAGTAAACACTTTTCATAAATTACTCAGAGCCACTCCAATCAGAAGAATGGTCCATTTCGTCGTAAAAATCGCATCTGCTCCCGAAGACGAGGATTGATTTTGCACCACCTGGCCGAAGCCCCAGTACGGAATCCGAACTCCAAACTCCGAACTCCGCCGTAAAACCAATTCGACGGCAATAAACGCTTGGCAACAAAGTGGGTACACATGCAGGCAGCATAAAAATCCACGAAATCCAAAACTGTCCCATGTAGCATACATCCATTCGCACCTATTCCTGGGCAAGTGGTGAGGGGACGCAAGTAAAACTTTCTATTGACGGTGCGGCGTTTAACTTTATGGTAAGCTACCTCTCGCATAAAAATGCACTTTTGCGATAAGGCCGACTGAGTCGTTTGCTTAATTAAGGAGAATCTCATTGGCTTTATAGCAGGCGTACCATCATCGACGCCGGTGGCAGTTAAACCACGCGTAGCACCAACTCAAACTTTCATTAATAACCGAAATGCAATTAAAACTGTTAGTTTGTAATGGGAGCAGCAGCTGTTTCGCGCCGCTACTCACCATCGCTCTCATCCTCCGCCGCCGACCTGCGACTAGTGATATATGCAACCACTGTCAACTCTGAAGTCGCATTAGCATATTTCACCGCACATGTACCGTAGCATGCAGACGGCCATAATTCGGTCATAATTTTGGCTTTTCTATTGCACACATCCATTTGGCGCGCGATCGCCATTTGGCATAGATGCAGTCCATAGAGCATAGTGCTGTTTATGCAATCAGGACATAACTCGGGATTGGAGCCGGAGCACTCTCTCTCTCTCTCTGTCTCTCTCTCTCTCTTTCGGCATCCACTTGTAAACACATGCTGCAGGTGTAGTAGCACTGACCATAAATCGAATGCCGCGGTTTTTGTTACAATGCCACCGGTCGCCGTCGTCGTCGTCGGCGTGGAAAGGGCACTGGAATATGTCGGCTTTTTAATTGGTTATAAATTAATTAAACGACTATTAATTATCCGCTTTCATGTCACTTTGTATTTGCGAGGGTAGTCGCAGCCGCAGTCGCATTCGCAGTCCAAGTGGGCACATGGCGACAGTGAACGGATTAGATTACAAGGCATCTATGGTGAGAATTAAATTATCTGCCCATACGCCCAATTATAAAGCCCCTTCGAGTACACGTGTGGCGCACAAGTACACGCAGTCTCTCAACTGTCGAGTGCATTCCGAGAAGATCTCAATCGCTCGCGCAAAATAGAAGTTGTCGAATTCGGAATGACTGACGAATGACTCGGGTATGTCTGTGTGGGTTATTACACACACTCATCTCGTGCCCCCCTTTGAATAATCACTACAAATGACTCGTGTGTTTCATCTGTTTGCAATCAATATCATCTCCGCCGGAGAATGGTTTGTTTAGCCTTTAATAGGAGCATCATCACCAGCGGCTACGTAATGGACAGTCATCTGCTGATGCGATGGGGCGGTCTATCTCTAACCAATTTTTGTTTCTTCTATACGGCTCTGGGAACTGGGAATGGGAACTGGGAACGCTCTTCTTCATCTTGTTGTTGTTGTTGTTCGCTTCGCTTCAAGTGCAGAGCGCGGTTGGCTGTGGTCTATCTCTGTGGAGGCGATTCAAAAGTAAAATGCGGCGAAGGCCACGGAACGTTTTGTTTTGTGTTTCTCTTTGTGGGCCTCGCATCAGTCGTCGTGTAGGTAGACATCGAGGACCTCTCGGGGCAGTACTTAATAGATTGTTGATGAGGCGACTGTACACTGTAAATTGTCAAAACGTGACTAGCCGCGAAAAAGCACTTGAATCTTCCCAAACCCAAAAATGGAAAAATAAAAATTTGAAACAAAACCCACCAGACAATTGGTGTTAGATTAAATTCGAATCCACTGACCGCAGTGTTATTCAAGCGATAAATCAGTGGCGATCATCGTGCGCAGCCATAGATTGACGATGAGGTCGGTGGGGAAGTTGCGAAGCACGGCCCATTGTGCTTTCGACAAAACTGTCTATGTCATTGGGCAAGTGAATTGCTGTGCGCAAATTCAGCGGCTAAGTTTAATGCAAATAGATTAATTGTTGTGTAATTGGTAATCGATTGAGATGAAGAGGCACCTCTCGCTGTAGGGAAGGTCCCACATTGAAAGTTCGCTTGGTATGCATTACGCTGTGGCTTCGGTGCGTTCAAATCACATTGATAAACAAAAAGACAAATTTGATATTGACGGAAAGATTCACATAATCGCGCCTTGTACAAGTAAAGTATGTATCAAGACGCGACTGGGAATACACTGCAGTGAGGGGTGGATAGGTTCCCCGATGAGAATGGAAGTCGACACTTCAAGTGGACAGTTTTAGGCAATTGTTGAAAAATAAAGGGTGTCACGTAAAATGTTATTTTGATAGAAGATACAGATTTTTAATTAGAAAGCTTACATTTTTTATTAATTCATAGAGTAGGTACCTATACAGATTGGGGCAATGTATGGAATAGCACATCGGATAAATCGGATAAATGGCCGCCACTGCTTTGCTGTCAAGTACGTACTCTTGTATTGAAATTTTCTATGACCATTTCGCATAAATTTGGCTAAATTTTATTAGTAAACCTCCCAATTTCCTCTTTCAAGGCGATGGTAGTCGTGTGTTTCTTTGCATAGACCTTTGACTTCAAAAAACCCCAAAGAAGATCGCAAGATCTGGATGGCCAATTCTAATCGCATTAACGGCCGATTACGCGATTAGGAAATGACTCATGCAGTAATTGAATTGTTTCTCTGGCTGTATGACATGTGGCACCGTCTTGTTGAAACCAAATGGTGGTCACATCCATATATTGTAATTTAGGCACTAAAAACTGGGATATCATACAGAATTCGCCGTAGAGAGCTTCTCGAAATGCCCAATTCTTGACAACGGTGCCGAATTGATGTTCCTGGATTGTCGCGAACTGCTTCGTTGTTTTCTTGTGAAACGACACCCAGAGTGTTTAAGATCACTAGTTGATGCAATCTCCCTGAATTTTTCAATTATTCTCTTCACAGTTGATGGATTTAAATGACTTTGTCGGCCATATTTTGTACGAAAATTGCATATTATGGCTGACGAACCTTCTTTATTTTTAATATATTGCTCAACAATGAAAATGCGTTGTTCTTTCGTATAGCGTTCCAGTTTTACTAGCCCCGAACTGTCAGCTGTCACATTGCTATCTTTTTTTCCGTTGGCATCACTGTACTATTAAATGGCGCAAAATTCAAATTTTACGTGAATTATGGGACACCCTTTATTTATAAGCGTGGCTAGACCATAGGTATAGATCCTGGAAGAAATTTTTAAATCGACGATGAGTGCCTGATGATTTCTGGTGTTCCTGAGCGAGAAATCTTCATTTCTAACTCATTCGGTCTATACCCAAATTTCATCAGCTCCAACCCGAAGAATCTTCGATTCCATCCCTGAGCCACTAAACACAGAAGACAATCGACCTCAGTAGATCATGACAGGGTACACTAAGGGAACTCGCTCTTGGAATTTAAACACACCCCATCTGGCAGTTGATAAGTCGCCACAAGCAAAGTTTGTCAAAGCTACGCCAAACCCTTTCCAGCAGTCTGTCGCTACCAACTAACGCACGTCGTCGCATTTGCCGTCGGCAAAACAAGCAACACAGAAACCCAAGTACCCACTTCAAGTGTCATACCTTATTATTAATTAAAAAGCTTTGCGAGTCCCCCATATAACAACAAACAACCAAACAATAACAAAGGGAAAACAAATCGTTAGAGCGCCCCCTTTGGATCCAAAGTATCTCTCTCTGTCTCTCTCATAAATACATACTAATGCGATACGGGATAATTCTTCCCCACATTAACTAGACAAGAAATTGCACTAAAGATCCCCACTAAGTGGCCATCCCAAGTGGGAAGTGGCTGACATAAAATGCATCAACAGCCACAGCAGCAAACCATCAAATGCGAGATGCGCGTCTTCAAGTTCAGCAGGCCGCAAATGCACAGCACCAGCAAAGAGATTGCTTGCGGTCCAACTAGAATCTATCGGATCAATTTGGAGCACAGAATCTAAATTTATGATGGCCAATTAGAATTGTCTATAATGACCGGCAATAGGAGCAACAAGTAGTATAAATTGCCAACAGAGATGAGGCGACGCAACAGCACAACCTAGACGAGTACAAGTAAGTGTGCGCGCACTTCCCTGCTGGCCAAGTGTGTATAAATGGAGATGAATCCGGTCCACACGGTTACCTTCCAAAAAAAAAAAAAATTGACAGCCTGCTTTCCATATGCTGAATTGGATCGTTCGCCGAGCGGTATACATGATTAAGTAAAAGAGATATACGCCCACCCGCATTTGCATGCGGGGATTTGATCGCTTTGCTTATTTAGGGGAATACACGCGCGCTCTGGTCTAGTACGGTCTCCTTGAGAGTTTTATAGATTTAGCCGACGGGATTCTCACGTCGAATGGAAGTTATATGGCGCTTTTATGGGCCTGTAAATGTTGTGTAAGGCTTAATTAAGGAGCCTACAATGTTGCCCGCAGATTGGCTGAATGATTTAGTGGTTTTGCCAGGATGCCCAGCAACTCAAACTGAGCATACACTACGCCATTTTGATGAACAGAAGTGACTTACACGAAGCCCGCTTACCTATGCATGTGGGAGGAAGTGGGAGGTCCTTTTTACAGTTGCAAGTGAGCTATAAAAGCGGGGAACTTTAATCACCTTAATCGGGTAGATTCGGACAGAGTTACTGTCGGTAAGTCACAGATGTGATTTACTTTTCTTGATGAGAATGGGACACTCAACAAAGCTCGAGCATGTTCAAAATCGTGTGTTTAAGTACACAAAATCACAATTCACTTTCTTTTGCTGGACCAGCATTCGCATTCCTGAACAGCAATCGTATTCCTGAACAGCAATCGCATTCCTGATAAGCACACATTTAGTAAGCTGTCAAAATATGCTGTGCTCACATTTTTTGACAGGTCAATTTATTGTGCGTTCTGATAATGCTCTGACCAAAAAGAAACCACGATGTGTCTGAGCTTAGAGAGAAACACAAACAATTCAGGCTAATCTGAACTTAAGGAGGAAAATTGTCAAACTTTTGTGGAAAAGTGGACCAAATTCTGGCATAGAATCCCTGGAAATTTTACCGACTTTTAGGAGGAGTACAGTTCAAACCAGGATCGAATCAAAAGTCACGTGAACTGACGACCATGAAACCATTTGATCACAATGGCGAACAGCTACTTTGGAAAGAGGCAAAAATGGCCTTGGGAAGATGGTAGGTACGGGTACGTTTACCTATCGTATTGACCCCAGTTCCAAGTTAAAGGTTGTGCTTATTCCCAGAATAAATTTAAATAATAAAAACTAAAACACATCCACTTCCCAAGTAACAATTTTACTTCGGTAAGGTTCAAATTTGTAATTTCAGTAGGCAACAGCTTCGATAGAGCTTCTATAGTCTTTGTTAAACGAAGTTGATCTATATCGAAGCAATTGTTTCGAAATTAACTTCAGTAAGTCCTTTACGAAGCATATACACAGGCTTTATAGAGGGATATGAAATTAAGTTTCGATAAGATCTCTATTAGACATCTCAAAATGTGTCTGGAGATGTGTGGAATGTGAATTGCTTCGATAAAGCTTGTGGTTCCAAGCGCTTCCTAGAAGCTTCTTTAGAGCTTCTGACCGAAGGCATTATATGTAGAAGCAATGAACTGTCATGCAGTCAACCGCTTGCGATTGGAAGCTGTACAGAAGCACTTACTCGTACTTCCTCCTAACTTACATATGGAGGCTTTATAGAGGTAAAATTTAATTTCATATGAAATGAATCAAAGCTGTCTAAAGAAACCATAATTAATGAATCGGGGAAAAATGACAAAAAATAAAACACTTTTAGCACAGTGAAAAATATGTCAATAATGTGATTCTAAATAAACACTTTTCACTCATAAATAAATTAGGTAATACTAAATGTCTTGCTTACAGCTTCGGTCGAGTAAGCTGCAAGTTTATTGCAAATTTTAACGAAACTCTAAAATGTATCAAGTAGTTCAGATTTATCACTGCTACAGCATTATGACGAATTAGCCTAGGGGGTAGTGTATTGGACTACTACGCAGCAGGACCCATGTTCGATTCTCAGTGCGACGCATGTAAGTAAAATATAAATTATAAAGAGTACGTAAATGGTAAACTCCATGAAAATTGCAAAAAGTCGTTGGATAACATTTAATAATAGGAAGAAAAATATAAAAGAATAAGAAAATGAAAAATTTATTTTTCTTGTTCATTTTTGAGCCTCTATAAAGCTTCCATAAAGTTTCGGTAAGGTCAATCCAAGCTGTTTAGGATGTCTTAAACAAGTAAATACTTGCATTAAAGTGCGCCAAATGTGTTTCCTTTAGGCCTTATGCAGTTGATATTGCGGGAGGTGAAATAGCTTCGATAGCACCTTACCGAAGTCAAATTTTTACTTGGGTTAGCCAGGTGTCAGGCTTACTAAACTAGAGTTTTAAATGTCCGCAATGATTTTCAGAAAGACAGGAGGAGATATAGGATTATTCAAGTGCGGTCAAAGAGGTACAAATACATAGGAGGCTATTTAACGGGAAGCCTTTATATGGAGAGATACCTAAACTTTGATTTGAAGATCACACAAGCAAGTATAAGGATTTCCAAGCTGTGACTTATAACTCCTCTATTACAAAATTAAATCGCAGATGGATTAGATCCGCCATATCTGACAAGATTCAGAAAGCAGCGGCGTGCGCTTTCCAACGAAAATTGAGTGCCACAAAGAGTGTTTGAAACTGGTCAGTAGTTTTTGAATAGGACTATATCTGGAGGACTCGCCAACGAGCGACAAGTCCGAATTGAACAAATTCCTTGCTCCGGTCGACGGAAAGATCAGGGAGGACTTCATGAATAAAGCAACAAAGGCCACTTCACAGATCAATATACAGTCAATCAGCTTGGAGGGCAAAACATATTCCGAGAGCACACCACTGACAAAAAATACACTCAGAAGAAAAAATTGTAATGCCAACAATTTTCGTTGGTTAAAATGAACCCAAATATCAAAATCTTTGATTTGATAATGAAATTGTTGGCAATGATGTAATAAAATACTTATGGAGAGTATAATTATTCTTACGCTGAATACCTGATTCTTGAAAACTTAAAAACGAGTTCTTGTTAACAAAAATAATATTTGAACCAAGAACTTTTAACTTACAATTTTTAAAAAATCTCAAAATTCTTCGCTTAAAAACCTTTTTTTTTCTGAGTGTAGCGATAGTATTAAGGGTCCGTGGGGAGTTACTGAAATTGAAATATATGCCTGATCTTAAGCAAGTTAACTTATTTATATTTCAATATAACTTAGAATTACTTACTGGATCTGTATTTAGATTATTCTAGAGTGAGGGCATATTCAATTTTTCCGGGAAGAGTCGAATACTGAGCAAAGTCTCAAATAACAACGCTAAAAAGCAAAGCCACGTTCAAGAATAATCGTTGCTGATATTTTTCGATTCGATCATTCTGGATTTTGGCCGGTAGATCAGCTTCCAGAAAGCTGATTGATGCCTCAAATATTTATGGTAGTTTTGCCTACCGTAAAGTAATCTGGTCTTATTTTCTTAATTTAGATTTTTTTTTTATTAAAAACAAGTTAAAGACAATAGAGTCTGAAAAAAAAAATGTTTTTTGGCCGAAAATGATCTAAGGAAGTAGGCGTGGCAATGAAATCTTTGGTAATATTTGAAAAAAGTCTCATCGAAAACTGTTGGGTAATTTTTTAAGTCATGCCAACTGGGAAGGTTTCCAGTCTACGTTGTATTTTATGTATAAATTTGTGACAAAGCTAACAGCGATAGCATGTCAAATAATTTTATGCCATTTTTATTACAGTTCAAACATTTAACAAAAATACAGACATCCATTCAATGTTGATTTAATGTTTGCTTCGTTGTATAGAATAATTTTTAAAATTACAAAATTGAGGATTATTGAGGATTGGGCAATGAATATGAGCCTCTGCCATCGCTTGGAGCTCGTTGCTCTATCTTTTAAATCCTACAGTTTGGGTACTTGGCTTCCATTCTATAGGCTTCAATATACAGCGGAACCTTTTCCTCCCGACATTGAGCTTAGTCCCTGAAGACATTTTTTTTACGAACATGATCAAGTTTTAGACAAGCAAGAAAACCTCAAGTTAAGGAAATCGATATAAAAGACGTTGTTCTTTCTGACAACACACAGTTTGGCCTAAAAAGAGAATGCCAGTAAGCTTAGCTGCCAAATAAGGAGGGGCTGTGACCCACAGACGCGATGGAATTGAGGTGCATTTTCAGGTCCAATCAGGCTGTGATTATTAATTCAAGTCCCTCACAACTTTAGCGATCAGTGAAGATGTTGACAGACTTATATTTCCCCGACCTACAGGACGTAAGTCTCAGCAACCGTGAGACTAGTTATTTATCGCCATTGGACTACTGAAAGATCTTTTAAAAGACGAACAAAGAGCTGGGATCGAACCAATGGCAAGGAATACAAAGAGAGGTCGCATAACCGCATCATTCTGCTCTGATTTTTATGGATTTTACCCGCAAAACAATTCAAAATTCAGTCACTTAGTACTTGATCACGGATGCGGTAATTCAACCTTTCTTTCTTATATTCAGTGCAACATAAATTTCGTCAAGTTGCCCTTTCACGAATAACGCGTTTCGCCCCTTACCTTGGAATACTTGAACCTATAAACACCTGAGCTTCGTCATCTAAAAAACTGACTTTTTAAACATCAAGCCAGCATAAAACGCTGCTAGATCAGAGCCTTCATGATGCACTAACTCAGTTGAGGTTCTTACCATCTGCGGGTTTTCAAAAAACTGTCTTCATAAACTCTCACAAAATCGAATCAAAAAAATATTGCTAACTGTGTGAAGTCTGTAGTTTCCGTCACAAGGCCCCGTTGCTCAGTAAAGCACAGTCTTGCGTGGCGTGGGCACTCATTCTTGATTGATTATCGTCGAAATGATAGACCTTAAAAAAAAGCAACTTAGTGCAAAAATTACAAGTTTGAGAGCTTTATCCAGTTCATTTTTCACAAATGTAATGAGAGCTTACAATATAGTCAACAAAATTCCGCCAAAATGCAACTTATTATATGGTCATTAAAATTTCAAAAACGATACCGCCCAGACGATCATTGTTATCCGGCATCTGCCCACTGGTAGGGAAATAAGAAATAAGAATAAATTAAGTACAAGACGTTGAAGACGCACCCACAAATGGTCAAACTTGTGTTTTTCTATAAGCAAAAGTAGAGTAAGTGACATATAAATCAAATTTACGTCGATGTCCAAGTCCGCCAGAATTGTTTAAATCCTTCAGGCATGTATCGGGCGATTATGGTGGTTATGGAGTGTTTACCTGTGACCCAAGTAGCGGAGGTTTAAGCCTCGGCACTAAAAAAAAATGCCCCTGGGACTACAACAGGACAACCCTGTGCAAGAAGACCTGACTTCAACTATACAGTGGCAAGGCCAACTTCGTCTCAGATCGATCTAGCTAGCTGAGGGTCTAGAGAGTCTACCGGATCAAATATGAACTAGCTCCCTTTCGCAGAGGCATTTTCTTACAATTACAACGATTCACCAATTTAATAAAGACTTTCCCACCACCCAAAAGATACAAATTCAACAACTCACCATGAAAACCATTAAATTGTAAAACAACAAACGAAATTTTGATCGCCTCCAGTTGCCGGTGCATTTGCAATCACTAGCACTCGTTCACATTCCATGCGCATTACCTCCAGCGTCAGGCGTGAACGCAAATTCAAAACGCAAAACAAAATTCTAACCGGAAACCAAAAATCACTGCAACATACAAGAACTCTTCTTCTTTTTCCTCAGCACCAATTTAATTGCGACCGCTCACTTTTCATCGAGCAACAAATTATTTAAAAAAACAAAAACACACAATAAGAACAGCAGTCGATAAATTAAATTTAACACAATCAAACCGAAAGCCCGACACAAAATAGGTATCTGTCAACGACAATGTAAGACGCGGCCGAACAACTGCTGCTGATGACGATGCTGATAAAACTTATCACACGGAGCGTACACCGTTTATCTTTTATCTGTCGATAGGAGCCGCGCAAAGTGCTACATGCAGCACGCATAGCAAGCGGGAAAATTTCTTATATAACAACGTGCCCTTTCAACTGAGCTGTGCACTCGTACAGTTGGACTCAAATCAAATGACATAACAAGCGCACGCGATCGGCGATTTTTCCCTGCACACACTCATGCAAATCTCGTCAATTTAATTATCCGCGGGCGGGAACTGCGAACTGACATAAATCTAATTCCAGACTGAGGGATGGTCAGGTAGTACTGCATATCCGGCACTTGATTCCCGCACTCACTCGGCTCTATTCGAAGGGGGAAAATGCATTGACATTAGTCCAATTGGAAATATCCGGCGGCGGAGAGCGTTTAGTTGTGCCCACACCCCATCGCCGAAGCAAGTGTCTCTTGTGGCCGCAGTGACCTTGTTGTTCTTTTTCTTTACGGTTTACTTTTACACAAAACCCACATAAATACACAATACAACAGCAAGCACCTGTCAGATTCAGAACTGATGCGGCACAGGTGTCAAAATAGTCCACAACATGGCACACAGTCACTCCAGCATGCGGTGTGCGTTCAAGTGCAACGATTACTTCGAAAAAACCGTAAACAGCAACCGATCGTCATCTGCCTGAGTCATGCCCCACCACCAGCGATTACAGCGCGTATGGGCTCACAAAGTTCGTTCATCAAAACAAAAATCACACACACGAAAAGAAGATGAATTAAAAATCAAAAAAAAAAAATTTAAAAACTGAAAAAAATTCGACCAACAAAGTGAAAAACGTGAAGAAGATGTGTGTGTAAAAAATAATAATAATAATAATAACAAAAAATCGAAACGAGAAATCAAAGCGAAAACCGAACGCACGTTATGCCGCCTCACGGGACAGCTCAGTACTGCCTCTACCCGGGTTCCGGTCGAAGTTGTCTACCCCCAGTCGAGTTTTATCTTTTAAGTTACACCAGTTAACCAGCCAACAACAGCGGCCAACCAAACAGCCACCCAACATTCAACAAAACTTCAGATTGTTTACCTATTGTATGGATGGTGGTGGAGGCCGAGGCACCTATCGCACCAGCCATGAGCCAGCGTCAGCCCAAACAACAACAACTGCAGCAAGTGCTGCGCTGCGCTGCTGGTCCGCTTAAGAGAAAGGTGCCAGATGGAAAGAGTTTGGCGATTGGTGAAACTGTATTCTGTATCTGGTATGGCTTGAGTTTCTGTTTCTTGTATAGGTGTGCGGTCGTTCTCTTTTGGCGCCGTGCCGGTGTGTAGACATAACAGTAAACAAAACGTTTTGATTTCAGCAACGGCGCTTTGGCTTTCAGCTCAGGCTCACCGTCACCGCTCACGTGCGTGCTGCCTGTGTTTGTGTTAAACCGATGAGAAAGAGAAAGCTTCGAGTCAGAGAACAGCTTTTGCCAACAGGTGAATGCGAGGCGTAGTTTCGTCTTGGAAATGCAGTTCGAAAGGATTCGCAGGGTAGAGAAAGACGAACATTTTAATGAAATTTATTGTGGACTAGGTACGTATACATATAAACAGTTGGGGAGTTGGTGTCTTATGGCGAAACGGGCCTGCCGAATTTGCACGCAGTGAAACTAGAGATCGACTTTCAAATTTGCTGCTCAGTGGTTCCTTTATGAGCCTCAAGACCTGTGGCCCTTACTTTTGTAACCGCTTTTTCGGTTTAAGCTAGATTTTATGCTCTATTGAACGGAAATGAATGGAAACAAAATAGGAAAAGGTTTTTCGTAAGAAATACCTGCATTTGATTTTTTTTTTTTGTTATAAATAAATTTGTTTGCTGCTGTTTTATTGTGCTGTATAAGTATTTTATGTGGTGGCCCCATTTTTTGGGTCGGGCCCCTTTATATTCCATTTTTTTTTTTAATTTCCAGCGGCTACTCTGGCTCAGATGAAATAATTTGTAGATTCTCAAAAAGAATAATTGATTAAGCCTCAAATTAAGTTCCATAAAAACGTTCGACAGAAAATACTCGATCAAAACTGTCATTGTTCATATTTTTGAATTGAAGAAACCAATTTTCTGCTATTTGTAATTTTATAATATGCTGACTACATAAGTTGTGTGATCTTCGAGGTTAGATTTAGCTATTAAGTTATATCGAGGATGTGTTAAGGCCTGTGAACATTAACGTTCCAAATTGTTTTAATATCTGCAGGGTCCGCAGTGTAAAGCTGAATATTGGAAGAGTACACTTCACAATTTAGATCGTGCTTACATAATAATTATTGTAAATTAAAAAAAAATAAATAGTGTTGCACTGTAACTTTGCTGAATAAACGTTATTAATCTACAAAGGCTTCAAAAGGGGTTTCATGTCAATAAAACTTGATAAACAAATCTCTGGTTTATTTATTGTTCTCATCAGGGTTGGGGTTATTTTGATTAAGGAGTTGGAAGAACGATGTTAAAGTTTGTTTTTTACCAATATAGTCGAAAACGGTTTTAAAGATTTTTATAAAATTGTTCCAATGCAAAATTATAGGGCGTATACCTATGGTGACCATCCGTTCATTAAAAATAAGATATTTGCAGACGATGTTCATTATGAATTATTTTGTACAGAAAAACATATAAATGTTCTGTATTTTAGAAGTTGTTTTTAATTGTATCTTCTGTATTTCGTTTAGATTAAAAACAAAAATTAAAGAAACCAAAATTCAATGGACAAATTGATGATGCTAAAGTACCATAACTTTTTTAACGAGCGAACAAGTAAACTAGTACTAAAAAATGAGTTATATAAGTTTCTTTTATAAAGTACAGACGAACTTCGATAACTCGACTAAAATTGGTTAGCAATAGCGGCAAGACTAAAATTTACATGTAATTTATATTTGATAACTCGAACTTTTATTACTCGAATGTCTTGATAACTCGAAGAGATTATTTGGCGTCATCTTCGATAAGTCGAATTCTGAGGGGGAACTCCCAAATTCTGCGTGTTTTTACAATTTCGTTTTATAATGCAATGCACGGTATGTTCCTATGACCTAGCGTGTAGAAAATCGTGATTTTCGTATGTGTGAGTGAGAATTGTCAAATTTCTTGTTAGTGGGGGTTAGAACACATAATTAACTCGTTTGGTATATTGGTTTGAGTTTTTGAAAAATAAGAGGAAGACAAAATAAAACACAGAGTTGAAGATCCGTATGAACAGTGGAGTGCGTAGACATTGTTAGTTGTTTATTGAAAAGTTGATTACATATTTCTTAACGTTGATATGTCGGCAAAGCGTACGTTAAAAACATTATCTCTTGAAGAAAAATTTAAACTTATAAAAGAGGTGTCTTATTTATATAAGCAAATAAATACATGTATACATATTTATATCAATGCTGTATTTTACTTGATAACTCGAATTTTTTGTGTGGCAAGTGATGGTTCGAGTTATCGAAGTTCGACTGTATATGTAATGTATTTATTGTATTTAGCAGAATGAATGAATTGAATAATTGGAAATTGTGTTGAAAGTTGTTGTCTTTTTCTATTGTTCATTATTCGGAACTCTAAAATACGGTCATATCTATGCAGACTTTAAAAACGAAAATTCAAAAATTGAAAAATACGGATTGTACTCAAAAGTTGTTAAATCTTAAAAATAACAAACATATTTGAGATGTCTTAAAAAACACAGCGTACCAGTTTTTGACTACAAAAGAGGGTACCTAGCTAATATATGAAACATTCGAAATTTGTCTGTTTTATTAGGATTCCGTTTAAATTTAAAATTTGCTACCCTGTAGCACAAAACTACAATATAACAATTTTACAGATACTTGATGGGAATGTCGATCTAACAAGTAGCTATAATTTATGTTAAATATGCAAATTTCCCTTCTTTGTACAAGTAACTTAGAAAAGTGCATCCGTGATGGCTGGACTATGCGCAGAAAATTATTTATGTACCAAGAAAAGCGATTTAAAACCAATGTATTTACATGGCTGGTTTGCCACATTGAATTAAAAGCTAATCTAAACAAAGGCGAGAGAAATCTATTCGAACTATGAAATATTTATTGTTTTATAGGGTAAACATTTCATAGAAAATTTATATTTCACTTACCAGAACCAGCTCTTAGGAACAGGGCGGATCTGAAAAAAAAAAGATTTTAATAAGAATATTCCTTTTAATAATAAATAATCAACTAAAGTTTTGTATCCCCATAAACTTACATTAAAATAATTCGAAAATAATTTTAATATGTCTACATGGTAAAGAAACAAATTTCTAAAAGATTTTATTTTTTAACGTTTAAAAAATAACAGTGCTCTGCCTCTCTATGTATAATCATTAGCAATTATTATTTCTGAATACATAATGTAGGTTTAAACTGACAACTTTGTTATTATTTAAAAACAAGTTCTATAAACACCATCTGTTAAGAAAACACTGCGTGTTTGAGAATAGACTTCAAAATCGAATTATTTCGTCCCATTATATAGTTCAAAAATCACTTAAAATCGGTTGACGGGTTTTAGAGTTCCAGTGCCTCAAAGAGGTTCTTACTCCTAGTTTTCTAAACCCCATTTTAATTAAAGATATCGGACAACGCACGAATATATATCGAATATATGATGAAATTCGTTTTGAGCCAATGACAGAAAAGCCTCTAGCGAACGTCTGAGAAAAATCCGAAAGTATAACTGTACTAGGTAGTGAGTATAGTATTTCAAGTAACACAATGCGACAGGTATATATCGCCAGAAATCACCACTTAGTCAGTCAATAAAGTAATTAATAATAATAGTAAATCTAAATTTATTTAAGAATGCAACATTCAAGTGTTGGCAATCATGTAAGAAAACAGTTTTGGAGCGAATATTATTCTTACGCTCAATTCTTCAAAACTAAAAAACTTGTTCTTGTTATCAAAAATATAAGCTAAAGCAGGAACTTTAAAGTTACAACTTTTAAGAAACTCAATATTCCTTGCTTAACAATATTTTTTTCCAAGTGTAAGTACATTTAAATTTACAAAAAATAAACAGTTTCCATGTATTTATCGCAAAAAGAGAGTTGCAAAAAAAACGTCTTGGGTACTAATGGGTGATTCACTAAGACCTGTTTTATAATATTATAATTATAGATAAAACACAAAATGCATTCTGATGGTGAAAACTTTATTATGCATTGAAAGAACAGTCTCTGACATTTAGTTTTTGAGTATAATTTCGCGTAAATGTTGCACCCGTTGAATTTATCTAAAATTTTCACATTTGAAGTCTTTAAATTATCTCGTTATAATATCAATAATATTCAATATATTTGTTTGGAAAAAAAAAAAGTAACGCATGCTCAGTGAACAGAGAAAAGTACGTATACGACTCAGTAAACAGTTGCATTTGAAACAATTCCAACAAATATACGACCTGTAACGATCCGTTACGAAATTCATCACTACAACACGCCACCCAACCCTGATCACCTGATAGCCAGAACCACCGACCACCAACACGAAGCCCAGTACCCACCGCCGGACCAGAGAAACAACAACACAAGGGACAAATTTGCACTGGAAATTATAATTCACACTCACTACTCAATACAAAAACCATGAGTACCCGTAGGCGAAACTGATTCGGGAAGAGAGTACACTCAGTTTCGGGTGCAATACACCTGATGCTGACCCTTTCCTCTATCACTGTGTGTCCGTATTGTGAGTTATCCGATCGACCACAGCCTATCCCTTTCCTCTATCACTGTGTGTCCGTATTGTGAGTTACCCGATCGACCACAGCCTACCCCTTTCCTCTATCACTGTGTGTCCGTATTGTGAGTTATCCGATCGACCACAGCCTATTTCCTCTGTCACTGTGTGTCCGTATTGTGAGTTATCCGATCGACCACAGCCTATCCCTTTCCTCTATCACTGTGTGTCCGTATTGTGAGTTATCCGATCGACCACAGCCTACCCCTTTCCTCTATCACTGTGTGTCCGTATTGTGAGTTATCCGATCGACCACAGCCTATCCCTTTCCTCTATCACTGTGTGTCCGTATTGTGAGTTATCCGATCGACCACAGCCTACCCCTTTCCTTTATCGCTGTGTGTCCGTATTGTGAGTTATCCGATCGACCACATCACCTCTTTCCTAACGTATCTAGAGTTTAAGTATGGATTGTTTGTTAAGTTAGTCTAAGCCAAGTAGAACCACAATAAAAGGCGGAAGTAAATAACGCACCAAAGTTAGTGTTTCTTTGGGGGCAACCCTGGACCCGACGAGCATACCCTAGCCGTAGAGAAAAAAGTGACAATTGGCGCACCGTAATAAGTATACTGTTTTTTTTTTTTTGGTTACTAAACTATACACAATGCATTAAGCCAAGAGGGTCGGTTCTTAAAATATTAACACCAAAAATTCGCCATCTAAAATGTCGCAAATAAATGTGACAAAAGAAAAACGCCTGCAGCTAAAGTGTTTTAGGTACATAGAGACCGAGGACTTAAAGAACCGGTATTAGACAACTTGAGCATATTAACATGTCACCATTGAAAAAAAAAGCTTCATTGTACAAAACTTGTGTTTTGTACTTGTGTTATAGGCCACAAGTTCTTGATGCATGTTTGCAATTATAAACTAAAGTGCTTGCAGAGTCAATGAAAAATTTTACTTAAGATGGAAACTTCGCAGAGGCCTTGCAATTGTCCCTTTAGGTCCCTGGTTCGATCTCCCGAAAAAAACGCAAATTATATCTTAAAGCTTTTTCACTGCGCGAAAGTCTGACAAACATCCGAGTGTATAGCTGTCATGAAAGAGCTTCACAATTTGACTTTTAAACTCCGCATAAAACTGTAGATCGCTTCCATTTGTCCAAAAATTAAAAATAATTCACACAAAACAAATAGTTGTAAGAAGCTAGCCCTTACGGAACTGTTGCGCCATCTATTTATTTAATTTTTTTTAAACACGGGACAGATCATTTCTACGTCAAGTAGCATAGAGAGAAAACAGTCTGCGCAAGTGAAATGTCAAGTTCGAAACTCGGAATCACAGTAGGTCAACACTGAGCTGATTGTGACGCGAACTACTCCTCGTCAGCCAACTAACCTAAAGGTCGAAATCACGTCTATATATCTCGTCGGATCGCCCCCCATTTATGGTAATAAATGAATCGTGTAGTTAGTGAAGAGATCCAAGGTTCGAAGCCCAAAAAATATGAATAACTCCTTAATTTGTCTTTCACTGCGAAAACTGTTGCCAACAGATTAATACCCGAGAGGACAACTGTCGTAAAAGAGGCACCCAACTCAGCCGTTTGAAGAAGACTATAGTTCCCTTCACAAAAATGATTTAATTGCATAACATATTGACCATTACTCACTTGAAGAAGATGTCAGAAGCATAACGTGTGTGTTTTTTATGCCTCCAGTCCAGTCCATCTGAGCAGTGGCAGGTACGTTTTCTTAACAATAACATATCCTATGTCTTTAATAGACGTATAGCTGTTAAAACCAAGTCCTGTGATTTATATAATCCTCCCTGGTTCACTTACCAAATACGCGTCTTAATGAGGCAACGTGATCGAGCTTACAATTTGTGGAAATCTTATCGCCTGCCTGAGCTCAGGCAACTGTATCAATCGCTTCGTAATAAAGTCGTTATGGAAATTCACGCTGCGAAGACTCGTATTTTTTCAAGCAAACTTAGTACTTCTTCAGTAAATCGTAAACAGTTGTGGAATAACTTACGCAGTCTGGGGCTTGGAAATCCCAAATATAATCGTATTGAAAATGTTGATGGTAATTTGTTAAACAGGAAGTTTGTTTCCCCACCTCCGCAGCTTCTCTATGTATCGCTGAGACCGCTTCGACTTTGATAGAACATGAATTTTATCATCCCAGTTTTGGGTTTGTAGCCGTTCGATGTGAGGATGTTGGATGCTGCATACTTTCGGTTAAGTCTAGCGCCATTGGGCTGCATGAAATGCACCCTACTTTGCTGAAACTGATTCTTCCAGTAGTTCTTCCGTACGTTACTCATTTATTTAATACCATTTGAACAACTGGAGAACTTCCTGACGATTGGAAATTGGCTAAAAATTTGCCAATACCCAAAAATGCTAAGTGCAATGAGTTTAGACCAATTGATATTTTACCATTCCTTTCGAAAGTTTTTGAACGGATCTTAAAAAAGCAGATGAGCGAATTTCTTAAGGCGTTAAATTTGTTAACCTTAAAACAGAGTGCCTTCCGTGAAAAAAATAGCTGTGTTACTGCTCTGTTGAATGTCATAGAAGATCTTCGCAAGCACTCGACGATGACAAGGTAAGCTTCCTTGTTCTCCTTGATTTTTCGAAGGCATTTGACACAGTGGTACATAGCAAACTTGCAGTTAAACTTCATCGGGCTTACAATTTTCCGGCTGAAGATGTAAAGCTTATTTTTTACTATCTTACAAACAGAATGCAAGCGGTAAAATTAGGTGATAGCCTATCAGACTTTCTGCCAACTATTAATGGTGTCCCGCAGAGCTCAATACTAGGTCCTTTATTGTTTTCCTTGTATGTAAATGATATTCCATATATTATGTACAGATGTACTAAAGCTGTAATCTTGGTCGCATCGAAAATGGTGCTTTTTGCGTGAATGAGAATCTTGAGAAAGTACCTTACTGGGCTCAAATTAATGGTCGCTAGACCCATCAAAATCTAAGTGATTGGTTATATCCAAAAGCAAACTCGACTTATCTTATTTCCCTCGCATTATAATAAATAATACATATATTGAATATGTCGAATCGGATAGGAACCTCGGAGTAGTTTTCAACCATAGCCTCACATGGGACTAGCACATTACCGTTATAGTAGGAAAGGCATATGAAATACTACGCACTCTTTGGGTCTCCCAGCGTTATACCCCTTTAAAAACGCGTGCTATGCTTGTGAAGACCTTAATTTTACCGATCTTGGCCTACGGCTGTGAAATTTTTAGTAGCTGCAGTTACGTGTGCAAAAGAAAGCTTAATGTCGCTTTTAATGGTACTATTCGTTACATTTTTGGGCTCCGTAAATACGATAGATTGTCGAGTTTTTCTACTCGTCTTTTCAATATGCCACTCGAGAGCTACTTTGAGCTTCGAACTTTAACATTGCTTGCTAATATACTGCTTACCCACCGACCGTCATACCTTTATCAAAGATTTACGCGGGCTTCTTTGGTAAGGTCTGACCAATTAATTCAGCCTCGTTATGATTCCTTGACATCTGAGCGCCAGTTTTTCAAAAACGCTACTCGTCTTTGGAATTCTTTGCTTCACCACATTAAAAGAATCAGTGATCCAGCAAGATTTGAAATAGAATTAAAACGTTTTTTTCAATTTCATATACACTACTCTCTCCTACTTTATTTTTCCTTCCTTCTATTTCAGTCCCACTATATCCACCCCTTCTTTCTTCTATCTCCTTTTCCCCTTCTTTTTATGTTTTCTATTCTTTTTCGCTAAGGTCTGAACATTTTTTATTTAAATCTATCTTGTCTCTTCTCCTTTTTTGTAATATTTAGGTTTAAGCTCTTTTTTGTCAAATATATAGCCTATCAATAGTTTATAAGATATTATGTCATAATGTGTATAGGTATCTATGTATATCGAAATAAATGAAATGAAATGAATAAAACAAATGGACCTGTTGCAGCCAATATTTGTTAACAAAGACCTCAGTTTGGCCCTAGTGTCTACATTAACGACCACTGAAATATGAACTGCTGTATTATTTCACTCTTACCCACATCAAATGACGACGAAAAGGAGAGCGACACTCGATTGACACCATGGGCAAACATTTCCCAAAGAGCGACTTGTCTGCTAAGTTCACGCGAATGAAAATTACGAGTAGTTGGCCGATTTAGATGAAATGAGAACCGAAAGTTACTCCATCCTTACGCCCTATATTACTCCGATAAATCCACACAGATTGGGTGATTAATTTTGACAAGATGCGTTCACAAAACCACATAAAAAAGATTCAACTTTTCAAATTATATACAAGGATCACAATATTCCATTTCCTTCGATTTCTTTGAGCCTATTTTGTGCCTGCGCGGTTCCAAAACTGTCTGCGCCGACTGAGATTAAAACAAAATTCTCCCTCTACCCACATAGATATATACAATTTTTTTGAAAACCACTCCACGTCAAAGACCTCTGACCCAATAACCCTCAATTCACTTTCATTCACCATGACGGGCAGTCCACAGTCATTTGACCTTCTTTCAGGCACCTTCCCAAAGTACGCCCCAGCGATTCTCGCAACTCGCCATAACGACTCCACTCTTTCATCAGATCCAATCAGAACAAAACAGAAATATAGTTCCAAAACACATCATCAGCATCTGCATCTCTCTACCCACATTTCGTTGGCCTATCCGAATCCAAAGTATCCATCACGACCAGAGAAAAAGTCAATGTGATTAGTCACGACCTTTTATGGAATTCACATACAGCTCTTCGTTTGCAGATATACGTGGCTGCGTGTTTTGATTTTCCACGAGCACCGAGAGAGATCCTTTACTTTGTCTATTTGCGTACCGTCATTTCCATGTAAATCAGTAGCTATCATCTAAAAAAACCCCAACGACGACGACGGGACATGGTCAGAATGGTTCCCATAACCCATTTCCACTTCGCGCTCGCCACAGACGTCACTCAACGGCACACAGACACACACGCGCACACACAATGGGACAGACTCCCGCATTACATATCGCTGAGGGATGCATAATAGGCCTATGCAGATGCTGAACCGCCAGGGGAATAGCCACCAATCTGTGCGCCAATTGAACACACATCGATCCCAGAGCAGCTTCTCTCAGACTCACAATACACAAAACACAACACACAGAACACGGAGCGAAAGCGATTTAATTGATTGATAACGTCATTTTGCGGTGGCGTAGATACCATTGACTGCATCTTGTCAGATGTAATGGCAGGTTGATCTCTGTCTAGCGCTGGTCCTCGATTTTGTCGCCGGCCGCATCTAACTGTGGACACGAAATCAATTTCGCATCTCACCGAACGCAACTGTTTCTATCATCCGCTCCGCCACCACCACCACCATCATCATCATCATCATCAATGTTTCCGTCGCATGTGGGAGATGTTGCCGTGCTGTTGTAGGAGAGAACGCGCGCGCATATACCAACATTTTGATCCAATTTCGTGAGGCGATCTCCCCTTTAGGATCTGCGCGCTGCAGCAAAAACTCGTTCGTGATTTTCAGTTTTCTCCCAAGAAGACCAGGACTACGGGTATCTGGTGGCAGAGAAAAACTTTAATTTTAATTGAAGCGGAGCACTTTCGTGGTTCCCACGCCTGATGAGAGTGTGTGTGCGCCAGCCGACCGACCAACCGGCCAGGTATAGCTAATGAAGTTATGAATCGTGGTGCACAAACACAGTGCATGTGGGAAGATGCGAAGCGTCACATAAATCTTTCGCATTAGGAAAGAAGACAGAGTGGCTGGGCTGCTCTCGCTTAATTTGAGACCTTTGACTTTGCTGCGCTGCAGTAGCGCACACACTTGCACAACATTGCTACGTGTCCAGACTCCGCACTGTGGAGTCTTGGTATGTTGTGGGTTAGAGTTGCTAATTGAAAATGTCAACGGCGAAGCTATCCTGTTTTGGTTCGAGCGCTCTTTTGGCAGTCGAAATATTCAAAAACCAACGAGTAGTGAGGATGAGGACAACGACGAAAGACTGGTGATGGCTGTTCCTGGCTAACTTTGGAATTTTCCTTGCAAGTAAATTAACCGCGCGAAAATTTTGTGCAGTTGTTGCGAAACTTTACGGCAGAAAGTTCTAATCATAACATACATTTAGTGGGTTTGGATTTTGTTGTTATTAGATGCAATTAGGTGGGGGGTAGGTTTCAGTTCTGCTATCTAGCTCCAGCGTGGTTCTCAACTCAACAACCACAAAAGCAAGTGAACAAGTGAACTGTTTGCGTTAAAGAGAGAGACATCTCCGAGTCTCCACTCTCCAATTATTGCACAAAAAGGAAGAGAACGAGATCTGGTCGCTTTTTGCGTGCAAGTTTTCGCGGAAGCTCAAATACAAATGTGAAACGTGAAAGGAAACTTTTTGATGGTATAGTTTTAGGAGAGAAATAGCAAAAGCGTTGTAAAGCCTTTTTAAAGTCCGAGCTTTATGAAGAGTAGGCATGCAGTTGAGGCGAAATTGATTGTGAGGGATATTTAATTCGATTCGTGGTTCAAAGTAACCTCATCCGTAAAGAAGTAGGTACTTTGTGACAGCATTTACGAATTAAGACCCACATTATTCCGTTACGTGCTTAATGTAAGGCTTGCAGATGTACGTTCATCGGTCTGTTCATCCAGCATTTGCCTAAACGCAAACGAATCATATTTAAAAATGGCATTTAAACAAACACCGGGGGTTAACTTTGCTGAGGCCATCTCTATTTACGGAGAGCACTACATAACGACGCTAGCGGATTTATTTTTGTCCAAATTGAGCAATAGGGAGGTAGACGACCGATAGACATGTGGACGGTGCTACACGCCACACACAGCAGATGCCACGATGGGCATTCTGCATGAACCATTCAAGGGTTCGCCTTTCACGTTACCACAAAGCCATTTCTAAAGAAATGTTTTATCAAAAGCACAGGCAGTTGCCTATTTAGGAGAAGTAACAGTAGTTTCTTTCGAAAACTGAATCCAAAATAATAGAATACAAACTTTGGGGCAGTGTTGCTAAATTACACATAAAAAAATGATGAAATATATGAGGCTTAATAAAACAAATGCTTAATTAAGAAGAAAAGACTTTAAAAAAAAAAAATGTTTACAACATATTTCGATGGCCGGAACTAATTTTCATATAATAAATAGAAAATCACGTTTGAAAACGGAAAAATATTCCTTAAACGAATTGGACTTATATTTTATATAACCGATATTTAAATATCGATCCAATTCTGGTTTATACAAGGTGGCACAAAATTAATCGGAAGATGTTATAATTTTTGCAAATGGCGTCGTTCATCAACCTAGATAGCTGCAGTAAACAACAGAAACGCAAGAGCGTGGAATAATTGCTTAGATTTTTTTTACCAATAATTGGTCGGTTCAAATTACAGTTAAAATTCAATTTTAGTTGTCCCACTATATTTAACTAATATTAGCTCGCTAAACAGAATAATAATCTTGTGATAGGCAGCTGGAAAATTTAACAAGCGCTTTTTCCAACTAAAAAAAAGGCCAAAATAGCAAAAAATGTTGGCAGACTCTCGAAAAAAGTGCCAAATTGCAACTTAAGTCGCATAACGGTCACGCTGATCATGAGCGACGAGGCGCATTTCCGCACTTAAGCGGTTACGTTAATAAACTAAATCTTCGTTTCTGGGGCACTGAAAATCCTGAAAAGACAATCGCAGGAGAATCTTCGACAGGAATGTGAACAGTTATCACCGGAAATCTTGCGGAAAGTCATGGATAATTCGATAAAACGGGCACATAATGTGTATCAACACTGTCGGCAGCCACTTGACGGATATCATCTTTTCTACCTAACAGAAAAAATTGTAAAGGTTGAAATAAAGATTTCCATCACTCAAAATCTTTTCTTTTTTTTGCACGGTAACCTCAATATTAATGGTACTTCCCAAATAAAATGTTCATACCAGTTTGATTTGTTCGAAAACGGCTCCAACGATTGCAATCAAAATTTATATTTGAGCTAAGGTAGGTGAGATTAAAATGACTGCTCACTCAGTTTTTCGCTAAAAAGTCCAATAAAGGTACTTTTAAATTTGGACGTATCTCGGAAACGGTTGTAACAAAAATTCATTTCTGAGGTCATATGGTCATTTCTAATTTAATGGCAAGACCAGTTCTTCTATACATTATTGTTCAACCGATTTTTGAAAACAGGAATTTTTCTAAAATTTGATTTTCCTTAGTTTACCTGAAAACGGTAAGAACAATTTTGACCATACAAAGTATAAAATTGATGTTTTCAAAATAATTGCGTCCTTAATTTTAGATTCGAATCACCAAAAACGCTAATTTTAGAAACTGCTCATGTCTCGAAAACCCCATTTTCGCTTTCGATAAGACTTTAAAAACCAAGCAAGGCATACATCCCGTGTAAGTTTTCAGTTTGCAGCTTAATAGTCTAACAAGAGTATTTTTCAAACTAAGCATTGCAATATTTGTAACTGTTTTATCTGCGTTATTTTACAAAAACAGCTCTAACGATTTTGATCAAAATACATATTTAGGATAGTAAAATAATTCTAATTAAGATCCTATCCTATCACCAAGTAATTTGGGGTAGACAATTGAGTTAAATTCTTCTTCACAAAGTTGTCCACTTATATACGCCTTAAATAACAGTTCTGTCAACAAAGCATTAACACGTCAATTGGACATAGTAGCTATTTAAAGAGGCTAAAAAATTCCACTCTTTTCATTCAATCCACATAATTGCGAACTGTGTGCATGGAAAATAAATTCAGCTGCAGTAAGCTCCTTACCCCCCGTAATAATAAAAAAATGTGCACAATTAAGTAAGCTATCAGGCGTCAAAAATGGTCCGTAACCGTAATGCAACCAGTTGATAACTTTTACGTAGCCTTTATTCGTATCTACGCATTGAGTAAATTTTATTTTCATTACTTCAAATTCGTCTCTCGATTCAGTCAAAATAAATAAATTCATCTTACTGGTGTATTTATAAACAAAATATGAACCAATTCCACCACGCACATATAAATACCTACAAATATATTATTTAAATTTAAAAAAGCGAAAAATCTTCGAAAATACAAAATCAGGTTATTTTCTGTTTATCTCTTACCTTGAACGGCTGTTTAAACATACGCGCAGGGAAATTGTTGTTATAAAAAAAAATCAAAACAACAATTTCGTCACCAACTCGTTTGGATATACTATTTTTTTTTTACAAATAAACATACTCCTAATTTACTCAGTCAAACAAGTCAAATATTTCAAAAATAATGTGACGTATACGTAATGTAGTGGGCGTGAGCGAGGTGTGACAAAATAATGCAAACAAATCTTCCCATAACATAAGTCCTTGACTTGAGAGAACAGAAAGTCGCTTGTGCTTAAAAATAAAGTCCGCAGCAGATAGAGGGTGGAAGTTCTAATGCTAAAGGCACAATGCGATTAGTTTTAATTCAATTCAACTATGCCGAAGGTGATTTATTATTAGATTGTGCAGGGGGCATGCAGCACGCTTTGATTATATACGAAAATTGTCACTATGTTCGAAAATACACTCGATTCTCCACTGCTTAGCTATGTTACTTTCGAAATTGTCTCTCTGAATCGATGCTCTCTGTCAATGAGAATAGCCAGGATTTTTATAATTAGAGATCTGTTCGTCAAGCTTGCGCAAGGTTGTGAATTTAAATGCAGTTCATTCGGGGAAGTAATTGCGTTCCTACGGGGATCAACATGACTGCAAAAAAAATAAAGGTAAACGCCACAATATGCCCACGAGCCTGATGCCTATCTATCAGATCATCAAAGCCCCTGTCAGTTGTCTATCTATCTGGGAAAAGTCTGACAACTTCTTTCAAATCCAGTTTTCTTTGTTCGCCCTGCTAATAGAACAATAAGCATTATCCACTTTAAATTTAAATTCAATTGAACAGATTGCCCCGGAAGAAATCCTATACACAGAATCCCAGCCAAGCCAATTATACATATATACATATATACGAACTGTCACTTGTAACTGGAAAGTTTAATCAACTAGCTGACGTCTTTGCTGGGCAATTACTCGTAAGTTGTAAGCAAAACTGCAGAATCGGTAAGGTCGTCTAGCACAACAAATATAGCATGTGCCATATATTACGAAGCGTGAAAAACCCTCTCCATAAGCACATTTCCAAGTACGTATTTGCAAACGAGTAACTGGAATCGCGTTTTTATTGTTTATCACCTCCAGATAGACTCATATATCACGAGCAAGACGCAAGCAAACTGCAGCGCTGTAATGAAATTGTTCGATTGCGCTTTTGGATTGGATTGGATTAGGTTTATCTGTGAGTTTTTCGTTTTGAGTCGTTTTAAAGTGAGGCTTCACGGGTGATTAGGTTGCGGGATCGGTATTGTTAAAAACCCCAAACAAATTTACCGACCAAGACCAATCGATTAGATAAAATAAACCAAAATTGATCATGCTTAATTGTGGGACATACTTTATTTTCTGGGCAAAGCAAAAATCTGATTGATAGCTGCAAATATGGATATTTGGGTTTATTGCACTTTAAAGGCACTGAAGCCAGAAAAAATACATTTTTGTCATAAGCGCCCCTGTTAATTTTATTTCAATTAATTGAAATTGGCAAACGAAAAAAAATCAAATACAAAAAAAGATTTAGGGTTTTATTTTTGTTCGATGTTAACTCCCCTGTGATCAGCAGCAAAATAGACCGAACAAACGCATCAAAATTACAAAGGCTGGCAAAAATAAGTGAACTGTATTCTTTACATAATGCAAAAATGAGAATTTGAGAGAACGTAACATTACTGCAGATTATGTTATACAATGCAAATAAATTGAGAGTAAGTTAATGATAAGCATAGACAAGAGGATATACATGTAACAAGAACATAGAGATTTAAGAGAATGTTTGATATAATAAAGGATGATGCAATACTTATAATGTATATTATATACAAAGCAGTAAATATAAATGAAATCAGCTGATAGAGGAATAGGGTAAACGCTCTGATATTGTTTGCGTGTGTTACAGAACAGCCTCAATAAGTTGGAGTGGCAAGAACCGACATAGCCCAAAGCCTTTTTTGGGGTATTCAGAAAAATTTCGAAACAAGTAAAAGTGTTATCATCGACCTGGCCGATGCTTTGATACCCTCCACTGCATACAAGTCATGCAAAATTGTAGGCATGTGAGGTAGTACGTACATTGAACAGGATGTTTATCAGAATGAAAAACAACGTATTTCACTTTTACTAGTTTTGAAATATTCAAGGAAAACGTTTCTTAAGCCGTGGAATACTCGTATTTTGATTTTTACATAAGCAAATATTTGAACTTAGTACTGGAATAGAGTTACTATTTTGAAATAAGGAATACATATGTTTTGATTCTAACCCAAGTATTAAACTTAAAATGTCTCTGGAATTAGTTGGCTTTTGAAACTAACGAAAACAGTAATAAATAGAAAGATCTCAAGAAAGAGAATTAAACTCGACTTTTTCACAAAGTGGAATATATCGCCTTTGATTCTCATAAACATGTATAGGTACAGGTCCACAAATAATAAAAATCAGCTTTTGAGTAATCTAATTACAATTTTACCTGTTGTTACCTGTTCAACGCAAATTTGTTTTTATTATTTATTGACTATCATAACCCTAGAAAGTGCTTCTTTTGTAAAAATAGAATAGGCGTGACATACTTAATAACAAAGCGGCTTAATCGTCTTTGGAGAAGTACCTGAAACACTTGACCGACATAGCCCATTTTTAATACCAACATAACGACGATAAAAAGAACTCATTTCAGCAAACTTCATTCGCCTAGGTTAATTCCTTGGACCCTATCGTGTTTTCAACTGACAGAGAGTCAAGTGGGTCTAATATTGATTTTGTATGGGAGGGACCAGAACTACTTGACCGACATAGTCCATTTTCAATACCAACCTGACGACGATAAAAATAAATTTTATCACCAAATTTAATTCTCCTATATCAATTCCTTTGGGCGCTATCGTGCTTTCAACAGACGGACATGGCTAAATCGATTCAGAATGTGATCCTGATTCAGAATATATGTACTTTATGGGGTCTCCGGTGACTCCTTCTTGGCGTTAGAAATGTAATGAATATACCTTCCTGTGAAGGGTATAAAAAGTTGCATTCCAATCTGTCCAGCAGTTCCTTAGACTTAAGACCCCCTAGGCCTAGATTTTTGTTATAAAGATGATAGAAAGCGCAGCCAGATCATAAACTAAATTTATTCAAAACCAGTGTTCTAGTTATATACACAAGAAACCATCGTGACGAAGCTCAACAACGCACCAACAGCAGCATGACCACCTTTTGAGCTAACCTCAGCAACCCTACTACACTAAAAGCACGGTATCTATCTAATCTACCTATTTGTTTGTTCGATCTTACTTCGAATACACATCTGCGGTTTGGTGTCCCCCCACAATTGTAAGTACTCAAGTTGCAGCTGAGCTACTAAAATAGCTCAGCGAATATCGACGGTAAATCCAGTGATGAATCGACCTATGTAGGGCAATCACCTTCAAAGATGACTGTTCGTTTCGGCAACGATCGTCTGAAAAGCCACGAAATTATCGCAGAACAATTAGAGTTGAAAAGAAGACAGACAATCAGGCAGACAAGTTGACAGACAAACATACAAGCCGCAGCCAAAAAACTACATTTTACTCATAGGTCGGTAAAAACCAAAAAAAAAAAACAGCTTCTTTCACTTCCAACTCTATTGCCAAGTCATGCCAACCTATCACGTAATTTAAAATAATTTTTGGAACTAATTATCTTATCGAGGGACATAGCAATTCATCAGCTTTAACAAATTTATAAAGGCCAAACCAACTGACCTAAAACGAGAGAAAACAAAAAATTACCCACACAAATTGTCATCGATTCCGGGAGGTATAGGGAGGGCTAACTTCATCCAAGTCTCCAGTTCGTCCTGCAAATTGCAATGCACCAGCACATGAAACTATTTCTGGTGGAGGTTTTTGCAGCAGATCTTGGCCTAGTTAACTGAATCACCTCACACAAAATCCAATGAATACCAAATTCGCTGCAATCCGTGCAACAATTTATCGAGGCCAGGTAGCCATAGCCACACAATATTGTGTTGTGCTGTGTTGACCATTTGTTTCGTCCTGTTGCCACTCCCACCCCGGCCTGCAGTCTGATTAATGTTGCCTTGAATGTTCGATTTTTTTTTATTGTTCTACCTATGCAGTGCCTACGTCATGTGATTCAAATGTCCCCAAATCATCCGTCCAATCACAAATCCCCAGCCGATAGGGCAACAAAACCGATTTGAACCAAGTTTTTCAACATTGAGCAGCGTGCCTCTCTGACACAAATCCCAGATAATCATTACGTTAAGTAAGCGATCGCTTGAGGCGGCCCGGCAAATCCATAATAAAACGAGCAACTTTTCGATAAGGCGAGTATCGCTTGGGACTTGCGGAACAAATAGAAAACCCAAGCACCTCATCAGAGAGCACGCGAGGTGCAATCAATTGGATGGAATAAATTATTTTATTGTTTTTGAAAAAAAAAAAAAAAAAAAAAAAAAAACAATTCTGATTTCCTGACGGCACTTTATTAATTATGGCTTCACTGGGAGGGGATTAGGTGTGCGCGCGATAAAAGTCCGTTCAACTATAGGTGGTGGCTGTGTGTATCTGGGTCTCGGCGAAGGTGAAGTTAATCCCAGAATAAATTTGCCGAACTAATAAATTCGCAAATGGGGTATAGAGCAATGATACTGTTTCCTTTGGTCTGTTCAGTGCTCGCCACAGAACGATGATGAATGCTCTCGATATCCGACTTCACTCGCATCCTTGCACATCTCGCTTGGGTTTTTGGCTTTACAATTTGGCATTCCGGGCGCAAAGCAGTGCACGTTGCCTGTAATAAGCGGTTGAGGTTAGCTCAAATGGTGGTCATGCTGATGATGGTGGTGGTGTTGGACTTTGTTACGGTTGTGTTTTGGGGTGTACAAGACTTCAGGTATAGAGCGCTGCTGTCGGTCTTAATTCGGTTTTTTTATTCCCCTTTACTCGGTTCCCGCTGCACTGAGTATACGGTCAGAGGATGTTGGTTTGTGAATATTGTGTGTGTGTATGGTTTTGCACAAAGCATTCGGATGAAAAAACGTTTAAACATCTTTTGTTAACGGTTTCCTGTTCGACCATCTAACATGCTGTGCATCTGTGGCTGCGATATTGAACGGCATTCCCCCGTGCAAATGTTAATCAATTTAGCGCAAGGCTCTTGTGGGGGTGAACGCATCATGCTCGTCCTTTGATGTGGACAAGAGGTGCTACTGCTGGTCAAGGTTAGTTACGCCATCAAATCAGCAACTCAAGGAGACAATATGCAACTCTAATGTAAGCTAAGAAAAGCTGGTCAAAGTCATAGAGAGAGGAGAAGACAAATCTCCTTTATGGGCGCTTTGTATTTCTATGTAATCAACTGTCTTTGCTCGTAACCCTCTTTTTGCAATCTCTATCAAACAGATTTGAAAACCTATGGAGGAAGAAAGCTCTAAAGGACTGAATTGCAAAGTTTCGGGAATAAAGCTTGAGTTTCACGTTTATTCGGTATCAAACGGCCAGTACAAAATTGTAATACTGTTGGTTGTTAGGGAGGGTTCCCGCCTGGCTGGGTCCATTGTTATCATGCAATTTTACACTTTTTTAGGGGGCTCTTGGTTTGAGGGTAAAAGTTTGAGGTAGAGGTATTTGCTTTTGATTTTTAGGCCGCTTACTATTAATATTATCAACTTTCTTAACCTACAGCAAAACAAGTTGTAAGCTGATGCGTTAGTACTTTTGGAGAGCGTTAGTACATTAGCCACTGCTTCCCAGTTGATTCCAATGACATACGGAAAGAATTGAAAATCACCAATTGCAAAATTTTGAGTTGCAATTTACGAATTATATATTTCTCGCAAATCACAACGAAGTTTTCTTGGATTGATATAAAAATTCGTAATTTGCATTGAAATTGGCGGAGAATACAAAATTCTGTTTGTTAAAATTTACGATTAGAAGTATCAATTCGAGCTTCTTTTATGATTTTCGAGATTGTTTGGCGCAATTTACCGCTCCAATAGGTTAATTGCTCAAACACAAAAATTTCAAATTGCAAAAAATATTTGGTGATTTACCAACACTGAATGATGAATCAATAAAAACTTATAATAATAATTGAAAACGTAAATTGATGTAGAGAAATCGTAAATTACAAAATATTTTCTGTAATTTCCGTGGAATCAACGGTGGAGGCAAATAACTACCACTTCACATGGGAAACAACTTCACATCGACTGGAAAATAATTTCACCATCAATTTTGTGAAATTATTTCCCACCAACGATTTGAGAACTTTTCGATTCTAACTGGAAAACAGAAACCAAATCGATTTATTTATAAGGATTTTAGTATAATTTAAATAGCATTATGAACAACAACTTGGCATACACCCACCCTTGCACTTACTCCCTCTTCCAAACAGCGACCCCAAGAAGGGGGGTTGCAGGGGGGCTGCATGCCCCTCCACACATTTTCCACTGTTTATGAATTGTGAGCTTGCATAAATGTCGTCGCGTGTTAAGAGAAATTATTTCCCACAAAAAAGTGAAGTTATTGCTCACTTTCAGTGGTAAATAACTTCACACAAAATAAGGGAAATTATTTCCCACTCGATGTGTAGTTGTTTCACATGTGAAGTTATTGCCCGTGGAGTTATTTCCCTGCACCGAATCAACTACCTAATATGTGGAATCTTTTTACGCACAGTCCATAGTCCATGTACCTATCGAAATCCTTTTAAATCCTTTCTTTTTATGGATGAATGCGAATTAATCTTTTTGTTCTTTGGTTTAAATTTTAAAAAACTTTATTATGTTCTTCAAGTTGACCCCTTACCACTGGTGGGGGGAAGTCAACGATCAGAACGTTCTGGGTTATAAAACTAAACTGAAGTCACATCGGATAATTTCTTACTATTTATAGTGGTAAAAGTGCAGAGGTTGGCAAAACGTTCTTATCTCTGTGCAACGCCTCAGATGGAAGCAAACATAATTTATTAAAGATATTCGATATGCTTAAATGCGATTTCTGCAGTGCCTCAGAGGGAAGCAACTGTTTGTTATCTTTAGGCACCATATCCATATGAGAGATATGTGTTACGTGTAAAGTTGCTGATGCTTAGTATATTTGCATTTATGGGATTGTATATTCGGGTATCTTAACTTGCGTGTATGTGGTACTGCTAGACAGCTGATATCATGAAGCCAAATCTTCATTGTGCCCATTGCTAGTCGGTGCAGAGAGAGGCAGTCGGTATTCAATCTTTGCTTAAAGCAGTCGAGTTAAAGTTGTTTAAGTATAACTAATTCGTATTGATAGGTTGTGTACTTCTAATTATAAAGCATTCTGCAATATATTTTGTAAGTACCTATTGAATAATTCCAAAAACGCCGAAGTATGCATATAAATCTGTATTTTTTTTTTAGAATGTACATCTCGCTATTGGAAAAGAATTATAAATTGGAATGGTTTCTAAAATATGTAATCGAAAAGAATTGTAAAGGTTCGTATCAATGTAAAGTTCATCTAAATATTTTGTTTGTATTTTAAATTTCATCATAGACCCAAAAACCACCCCAGACAAATCCCGTTGTCTCCGGACGATATGGCGCCGCATGATTTTCTTGGATATCAGGACGAATATGACTACAAATATTATGTATTCGAAAATAACCTAAATTATACAACTATGAATTCTGATTTGTAAATTACAAGATATGAGTTTTAAATTAAGAATACCGTTTTCTAATTTCACGACAAAACATTTTCAATTTCATACGGCGATGCCTCAAATCACTACTCAAGAAACGTAAATTAATTATTAAAATAATATGAATTCCAAATTGATAAAAAGAGGTTTCAATTTACGACTAAGAATTTGTAAATTGCAACTACTGAAGTAGTAAATCTACTCCTGTTAGTTCGCAAATCAACACTATTGAGTTGCAATTCAAGACTAAATGGTTGTAATTTGCTAAGGGAGGAAATCGTAATTTACAACAGAAAAGTGGTAATTTACGAATTGTTTTTGCAGTTTACAATCCACGTAATATCAAATTGAAAACTATTTGTGTCAAATTGCGATCGGTTATGCCAATATGCATTTCTCGTTTGATCGCATTATTGATAATGAAAAGTGTTGATTTACGACTTTTGAGGGTCAATGTCTTCACTTCGTACAATTTCTAGAATTGCGAATAAAAAGTCGTGAATTAGTGAATAATTAGCTAAGTTCTAGAACTAGACGAACTTTTCGTGATTCTGCGCTTATTTTTCTTGATTTGATCTTAAAATTCTTTCCGTGCACGCGGTTAATAATGATTTTTTGTTTACACAAGAAGTCATAATGCTGGCTCACTACTATGGTTTCAGAAACAACAGCTCAAGGATTGGCATTCCAAGCTCGTAATTTTGGAATAGTGTTAAATAAGCCTTTCGGCTTAAAAAGATTCATCGGATATGGCAGTACATGTTGTGACTACACAACAATATAATAATTTTAAATAAAATTATATTTCTCTCTATCTAAGATTTATTGTTCTACGCGCTGCACTGTCTAATGGCAAATGACTTGCTGCAACACTCGCCAATCACATTCTGAATACTCAATAATCATGCAAAATGAACCGATTGGCAAATTATTATTTATTGTTAATTAGGCATTATTTTAGTATATAAGGTAGTTTATAAAATAAATTGATGATAAATTTCAGTACGACGTGACGGCACGTTTATGTTTTTTCTACGGAACCCCTTTGGAGCAGAAAAATACGTACCAGATAGTGCGAGACTGTCAAGCTTAATTTGAATAATCAAAGGGAGCAGAGGCCCAACTAAAAGTCGTTCCACTTAAACCTAGAGTAACCCTACCAACTTCATCTGGAGCAAGTGCAAATGACACTCAGCAAACCCAACGTAGCAGAAAGTTGAAGATCAAAATGGAAGCAATCTAATGTAACATTGATGACTTCGAGGAGACACTGACCAAAGGAAATACATGAGTATCAATAAAGGATTTTCATTGGACAGTGGCGAAACCTTACGGAACTGCATGAACAATCCATGTCCGAAGTCTTAACCAACGATGACCATCAGGAATACGTAGCTACAAGGCTAGGAAGAGAAACAGAAAATGGTAAAAAATATGTCTCTATAAAAAGGCATCCAGAACTTCAGAACTAAATGTCGAAAACCAATCGGTACAACCATCGGAGACAAGATTACCGGTTCTACAGATACCTACTTTCAAGGGAGATTATCTTGAGTGGCGCTCTTTCTATGACATATTTTCAACAATAATCCATAAGAAAACATCAAGAATAAAGTGAGTTTTTTCCCAATTTCTGTCTAGAAAGTTGTTTTTATGCCCTTGTACCTTTTTGAGTTAAAGGACAAGAGTGTTTTAAAGTTTAGAGTGACTATGGTAGGAAGTGGGGTTCGTGAGCATCGTTATTTGTCTTTATTGATCTTTTTAACTTTGTCGATTACATAGTCAGAGAAGGACATTGTGCTCGTACAAAATCTCGAACTCTAACTAACGGTATTTTTGAAATTAATTTGAAAAAAAAGTATCTCGAAAGCGGTCCATACGATTGTAACAAAAACTTCTAAGGTAACATGGTAATTTCTAACCTAATAGCAAACTCAATTCTTTTCTATATTATTGTACAGTAAATTTTTGAAAAAAGACATTTTTTTTAAATGTTGTTTTCTTTAATTTACCTGAAAACACCACTAACGATTTTGACCGAAATGCATACTTAGAGTAAATTTGATGTTTTCAAAATGATTGCGTCCTTTATTTTCAATTCGAATCAGCTAAAAGGCTTTTTTTAGAAACTGTTCATATCTCGAAAACGCCATTTTCGATTTGGATGAAACTTTAAAAACCAAGTGAAGCATAATTTTACATAAACCGCTCTAACGATTTTAATCAAAATACATATTTAGGGAAATAAAATAGTTCTAATTTGGATCTCATACTTAGTTTTTTTTCAAAAAAATTCGAATACCTATGTAAATCCCTTTTTAACTTCCTCGATTACGTAGTAAGAGAAATTCGTACAAAATTTCGAACTCTAGATGTTCATCAATACTGACATTACGTTGATAGAGGAACACAAACAAGTGGGTCGCAAAATTACGTCCGTCTGTCTGTCCGTATGCTCCCGAGGCCTACAGCCTAAAAGGTTGCCCGGATTTGGTTCAAATTTCGGATTTGGAGTTTGTGGGCTTACAATTAGGGGCCACATTTTTTTTTTTTTGCACATTGTGTCCATTATTAACGGTACTTCCCAAATAAAATGTTCATACCAGTTTGATTTTTTTTTTAAAAAGGCTTCCACGATTTCAACTAAAATTGACATTTCTAAAATCGGCCTTATCTCAAAAACGAATGTTACAAAAATGCATTCCTAAGATGGCAATTTATAACGTGACAGCAAACCCAATTTTCTCCTAAATTATACTAAAATAAATTTTTGAAATAAAGGCATTTTAATTTTTGTTTTTTTTTAATTTGAAAATGCACACACCATTCGATCAACATACAAAGTACCTAAAAACAAATTATTTTCAAAATGATTGCGTCCTTCATTCTCAATTTGAATAACCAAAAACGGTCCTTTTAAAAGTTTTTGTTTATTTCAATGCCTTACCTTCAATAAAAATACAATAACAACTCAAAACTGCATTTTAGCAACTATCGTCCACTTCTGCTCTTATTCTAAACATACGCAATGAAATAACCAGCAGCCACCTACAACTTACACGATTGAAAACACTTCATTGGTACTCCGACTGCATATATACCCTATTCACAAAACAGAGCCGAAAACCGGGTTTTCGTAAAAAAATACTGGAAAACTTTATTGAAAACAGAAGTTTTCCCATACATATTTCAGTTGCAGTTTTCAAAACGAGTTGTAGTCGTTTTCCACGAAAACACCACTAAAACGACTTCCAAACATTGGGTTGTTGAAAGAAACACGCCTTTTGAAATATTCAGCTAATTCAGCAGAACAGCTGACCAAACAGATGTCAAAACTCACAAAATAAAATCATTTTCCACGCTTAATTGATCGACTAATATTAGTTTTAAATGATCTGAGTTAATTTTATTTGTTAACTAATGCGATCGAAATTTTTAACCAAAATAGTTTACACAGAAGTTCCACGACTAGTGTCTCACAGCTGATTGAAATGTCAAACGAAAACAAGTTGCTGTTCGGTGTGAATGCATCGACGAGTTCTCGACGAAAACACGGTTTTCGGTGCGGTCTGATTAGGGTAATACACTTTAACCGGAAGCAAGTGCGTTGGTTAATGTTTTGAATGCCGCAATGGAAAAGAGGTCGTATTCCAAATATTGCTTTCAACTCGGGTCGTTTACCCCGTCAAGAAACACTGATGGAATTATTTCCCCCTCTGCTTACAAGTGTTATGGCTGATGTGTAAAGGCCCCTAAAAAGCAGGAAGTCGTACCGAAGAATGCCGTCCAACTTTTTCAAGATTCCTGTTCGAGTTAAAAAAAAATGCAGTCTTCTTGACTGGCTTGTGATCTCAAAAGTCCTACTTAATATGAAGCCCATGTGAATTTGGCTAATTTTTCGTTGGCCATGGCGAAGGGGTTAGTGTTTGACTGTGATCCAAGTGGCATAGGTTTGCGCTTTTTTGGCTTCATTGTCCATAAATGGAGCCGAATTGTGACAGACTTTCTCGACTCATAAATATACCTACTTCGAAAAATATGTGTGGCTTGGTAGTGCGATGGATCGGTATTCGACTTCGAGTGCTGAAGAGATTGGATTGGTTTCAGTTATTGTAAATCATAAGTCAATTGGTAAATCGGATTTTGAGTCGTTTAACTTATCGCATGTGAAGTAGTGAGGGGCACGCAATCCCGGGATTTTATTTGACTAATGGGTATTGCAGTTTGTAGTAGGAATTGGCAAGCGTTTATCAATCTCCCTTGTTTTTTTTTACACCTTATCTTGAAAGGCAAACGTCATTAGGCACTCTTCACCATCTAACGAGTGTGTCTGTCCCATTCCTTGATACAAGTGGTTTCCCAATGCAAACTGATTTTAACAGCACAGCGGTGTAAAACTTACAGCGAATATTTCATTTCTGCTTTTTAATCACTTTCGGCTAGTTGAGGTGTCCTTCCATCTTTGCGCACTGCGTCACCGAAGTTAAGCTCTTCCTCTGTCATGTTGATTCGTTTGAATAAGACAAAGAACCCACTTTCTACCGCGCCTTTGTTTCAATGGATGACGAGTCTATGTTTTCCAACTACAATACCCATTAGTCAATGAGATCCCATTGTTCGCTGCCACCCACATAGAGAGCGGTCCAATCGCAGCTACTCTGCTCCCTATTTCAAATATATAAAAATCTTTAAAAACACAGAATTTCCGTCGCCTTAAAGCCATTTTAAACGAACTAACTCGGGTATTTACGTTCTTCCTCACGCCGGCCGAAAATCCCAGAAAAATCCCAGTAAAAATATCCACATTTCAACATAGTTACCTAAGCAGTACAAAACTAAGTAGCACTTAAGCAAATAAGAACGAAAACCCTAATTCACATCATGGCCACAGGCTGCGCGACATCCCTTACCATCATTCCATGTTAACCAATCTTCAGCATCACACCCTGGACAAGTAAAAGACCATAGCTATCTCACACACAGGCCGAACATCATTTTTTTTGGCTGCCATAAACATAACACAGACAAATGAACGAACGCGCCCTATACCCCCATAATGTACATAGCAGGAAAGGGGAGCCCCCAAACCCAAGCCGTCGTCATCAGCTCCCATTCCTTCCCAACCTACCGCACCGGCATTATATGATGAGCTACATGCTTTGATAGCATTGAGATCAAGAGCACGTTTTTATGTTGGCCTAGGTTCGGGTCGGTCGGACTCTTGTTTACATGTTTGCTGGTGGCGCCCTCCCCCACTTGCCTTACCTGTTGTATCTGAAATAGACATGGATTGGAATTGCTCTTGCGCACTGTCGCACTCGCACTCTGCCCGATGCTCCATCTAAGTCGTGTTGCGATACATTGCGACTTCATTCAACAAGCGAGTATATCAACATGTTGGAGTACATTGATACAACCTGCTTCGTGGCCATGTTGAGAGGAGTAGCAAAGGCAGCCGCTTGCTTAGTGTTTGCTTGACTTCCACGTTGAACGGTGGCAGTGGACTAAATAGCATATGGCGCGCTGGGGAATTTTGTCCCATCAACGTTGACGTAGTTCTACGTTCTAGATACTTTTGTTTTCATTTTATAAATGATCGGCAATTCTCCGTCGACAGTCAGTCAACGTCGGACCGCAGTTACAATCGCAGAGAATCGAGCGTGCAGCAACTGAGTGGAGATTCACTGCACACTGCAACTAATCGTCGTGTCGTTCTTGTTTTTTTGTGTCTTTGCTGCTCGCTGGCAGTGGTGCATTGCATTCAATTAAATTCAATTTACGGTGCGTTAAATTGTGAGGAGCGCGCGTTCTTGAGGCCAAGTCCCACTTGAGTATAAAAATGTGAAAAAGAAAACAAAACCTCTGCACATATCGAAAGATGCATGAAAATAACAACAAAATACAGATAAATAAAAGCCGCGTGTTGCTTTCGTGTTGTGAATTTATTTATATACCTTGTGTGCATGCCGAGTGTAAAAATAAATTTGTAGTTTTAGTTTGAGTGCGGCTCGACGTAAATTAATATTCAAATGGGAAACCGTACGACAGGGCGAGCCCCCGCCCGCCAGAGATCAAAAAATGGACCGCTGCCTACGATCGCGCCTTCATTCATATTTCAGACGCGTAGAAGTTCCCAACAAATGAAATGTTTGCCCAATAAATCGAATAGTAAACAAATCCATTGAACCGACTCACAACGTCTTCCCCTCTTCTTCACAATGAATCTAAAAGTCAGGCGACAGACAAACCGGTCTGGTGTCTTGTTTCTTGTGTCTGGTAGTGGTGGCTGATTTTTTTTTATTTTTGATGTTATTCCAATTAAATTGCACAATTATAAGTGTGGACTAGTTTTGTGTGTGTACTAGCTGTAACCAGATATTTCTTTCTCTTCGGCGATGATATAGCGAAGTCTAGGAGCTGCAAAGCATCAGAACGAGTTTGATTCGTACAGTCGCATTGGTACTGGGCCGTTCTGGTCGCGTTACATGCCAATGGGTATGGAATGGCTGTTCAGGCGCCCTTGAGGAGGAGTGGTGTAGTTTGAAAGTGATCGGATCTGTCAAGTTGGGAAACGATATAGTGACAGGTGCGAATTTTGGCGGGCAGTTGGTAGGTTTTCCGGGCTTTTCCATCCGTCGAAGTATGATCAAGCTAAGGCCTTTTATTTGAATACCTCTTGGCGGATTTTAAGTTCGTTTAATATACCTTCTTTCCTAAGAGATTAATAAGTTTTAAGTTCCAAAAGAGTGCAACTGGTCTGTTCAAAACTTTTCACCAACCCTGCTCTTACCTTTGGATTATTGAATAAAATATCTAGTTCATCGGCGACTTGCTCGGTTAAAAATGAGCTGTAAAAATGCCAAAAAGTTCCTTAAGTCTTTTTGAAACGTGTAGTAGCGACTGACTGAGAAATGATTGCCACTTTTGACAGCCCGCGCCAATTGGCCAAGGTTTGCGGAGATACGTTCATCAAAAGCTACCAAGTGACCAAGAAAGCCAAGTTGTATTTCTAAAAAAAAATGGTTGTCAAATGATGATAGTACCATTCACCATTCGTAAGAAATTTCGTCAGAATTTTGAGAAGAATTTGCCCTCTAGAATTCTTAGCAGTTTTGGCACAACTTGTTCTGAAAAGTTTTCGAAAAAAATAAAGAAAAGTCTGTCAAAATTCTTTGAGAACGTTTGGGTCAAAATCACCAAAAGTGTGTGAAGGTTGCAATTGCTAGGTAAAAATAATAGTTCCGCCCAACAAAAGGCAAAAAGACGGACGTTTTAAAAATTATTTACAAAGAAGTGGGAAATTGGGACCAAATTCTTACGACAAAAACAAACTACTCCATTCAGCCACCAACTTCAGTCTGAGTCTTAATTGCTTTGATTGGCTTTAAAATTTCACGAATATGGTTCAAAGAGTTCCTTCAGCTCTTTGTGTTTCAGATTTTTAGACAGATTTGTCAAGGTCAAAGTAAAACGGTTCCGAAGTTTTACCCTTTGCAACGTCGACCATTAGTTCTTAATTTAGGGCAAGGAATTCATTTGAATAATATTTCGTTAGTGTAAACGAGCAGATGCTCTATAGAGCACAACAAACCACCTCTGGCAATCTACGACCAATTTGCGTTTGGTCCTCATAATCATCTTTAGTGTGAAAGTCAACTTTTACAAACTCAGAAGTCACAACATTCAAATTTTCCATACGAAGGTATTCACAATTCATGCTTAGTCCAGGCTAAATTTTTCGAAGTCACAATGGCGAAATTTTCGATACAAAATTGCATATGACCTACAAAATAAATAAGGTGAAGTTCGAAAATGATTATTAGTAAGGCCCAATATATTAAAAGCGAAGATTAAATATGATTACTAATTTATAATACAACTGGCAGTACCTACGTAAAATATGCACCTTCATGCAAAGCAAGCAAGTAGTGTGACCAGAGTGGATTATAAAAGAATACTTGCGGAATATTTTTGAACTGATGTTTTTTTCCGGGAAAAAGAAAACGAGGCACGAATGCAAGAACTAAACTGACAAAACCGTCCGAGACTTATTGAAACAGTCTAGGTGTCCCAATACAAGTCTTTGATCAAATAATAATCGTATAGGATTTACTTGCCCGGTGCCTGCCGTTGTAAATTTTTTAATCAAACAAATTTTCAAGTCGTGAATTAAAATCAAAATATTTTAAACTAACCGGTTGAACTATAATCTCCAGCTCAGCGGGCGAGTTTGACTAATTTAATATCTCAGCAAAAGAAATAAACCGGTCATAGAGTGAATTAAACTGAGAGTAAGAAACTTGAGCGAGAGTGTCAACAGCAGGTAAATGCAATTTTGACAAGTCATTGCTATTTAAATTCATACACGACATATGAGTAAATGACTGTTCATGTGTAATCTGAAAGGCGGCAGAATGAGGGGACATCTGAAAATGATGGCTTTTAAAAAACATTAGCTTTATTTTTTGTCGCAGCAATTGAGCTGTCAGTATTTAGTCGCAGTTTGTGTTTTCAAGGAAAATTGTAGCGAATTACGTCTTGAATTCGTGCCTGTGTTTCTAGTCATGCTTTAAGCCTTCTTTTCTGTTTAAACTTTTCCTAAAGAAAGACTTTGGCTTTTAAAAGGCGCGCATCAAAATAGGTTTTAGCCAGGTTCACGGAACACGTCCCTATAACATGTGGACGAGTGCAGGCCACTTAATCGTTCAATATTTAAGTAACCAATTTATAATAAAGCTTGTTGTTACTACCTTCAAAAAGAAAATTCAAATCTGTTGTTTTTTTGAAAAAAATAAAATCGATCAGTTCGCGGCTTTAATTTGTTTAACCATGGAAAATGTTTGCTCCGACTTTTGTTTCTGAAGTCTGTCCCGTCTTTGGTCGCTGTTGTGGGGTGTATTAGTCAGAAATGCCAAACTCTACAACAATGGTAGTTTAATATCAGCTCCGTTGAAAAACATTAAATTTTGAAACCAAATTCCGATAAATTCAGAAAAAATTTTATTTTTAAAAAGACAGAAGTTTTTTTTTAAATATTATATTACAATTTATATATGTTATATGTTAATTGACTAAATGCTAATAACTTAGCTTTTTTTAAAAAAGCTAAATATCTGGAAGTTATTTTAGATATGCAAAAATCAATTGGTAATTTGAATGCTTAGAAAAGCGAATAACCCACTGGCTCTACATTTTGGGGTGAGGAGAGGTCTTTTCTTTTTCTTTGACAGACTTAATCTCCTTCCGTCTTCCAAATAACTATATCGTACTCCAGGTGGAACTAATGGCGTTTAAAGAAAAGATATCCGCATCTTTTCAGATAGACAAGCAGCTATAAAATCGTTGGATTTCATCTCAAGTAACTTGAAAGTTGCTCTGGAGTGGGTGTCGGTGCGGGGAGGAGAAGACTACTAAGACTACCTTAATGATCCTTGTGACCTTGTTAACACCGACATTTGAAATCTACTTCGCTTCATTAGAAGCTCGAATTAGTTTTGCAGGTGAGGACAAGGAACTTTTTATCCAGGCGGAATCACAATGGGACATTTTTAAAGCTTCCGACTCACCATAGCAATGGAGAGGCAGGTCTACCTAAAAAATCTATTATGCGACTGGACCGACCTGACTTAAATGGAATTAAATATAAATACAGTAAGCATTTCAGAACTGTCTCATCTTTTTTAACAAATCCCTGATAGCTATTAATGAAGGGCGTCAGCGATTTAGAAAATATTCTTTCTTTGCCAGCTAGTATGATCAGAATTGCTGAATGTGAGAGCAAAGCGATCCTCACTATATACAGAGAATCAAGCTAGAATGTCCCGACTAAAATTTAAACCAAGTACCGTGAAAGCTGTGAAACCGCGAACAGTTTTTGTATGACATCACTGTATTTTGTTAATAATATATATATATATATTTAAAAAACAAAAACCTGGTCACACTGGAAATGAGCAAATGATTGACCCAAATCGGATTTAATCAGATTCTCATTTTTACTCTTAGCGACTCTTAGCGAAACATTTAAAAAAAAAAACATGGTCACACTGAAAATCAGCAAATGATTAACCCGAAGTAAATTTAATCAGATCCCCTTTTTCACTCTTACCGACTCTTAGCGAAATATTTAAAAAAAAAAACCTGGTCACACTAAAAAAGAGCAAATGATTGACCAGAAGAGAATATAGAAAAACCAACCTACCAACGATTCAGACTTATTTCCGTCAACTTTTGAAGTAAGGGTTAGGGTTAGCAGATTTGATCTTACTCAAAACTTCGATGATAACGATATCAGGGGAAACAACTTGGTGATGCAACTAAAATGCAGTCATGTTCACGTCATCTATTCGATCATTTGCCAACGGCTTTACAGACTTACCATAAAAAACATGTGCCGTCACACAAAACAGACGATAAAAAGATCCCCCATACCCACTTTATTTTCCATTGTGTGATAAGGTAAAATATACGCGTCCATGCAGTGTTTACTGTTTTACATGTTGTTAGCTGCTTCCTTATACTTGAAGTGGTTTGAAAAAAAAAATCCCATATCCCAAATGATCGCCAACAGAAATCAGTAACAGGAAAGAAACCAATTTTTACCCCACAGATAAGAAACAATGACTTCAAGTCTGTAAAAGGCAAAACCCACTGACCAACGCACGCTTAGAACTGGGAATTTTCTGCTTCGATAAACAGAATTGCGATACGATCTTTGATATCAAGGCTGTGGAAGACTATTGATAAATTAGCTGAACACACTTGACTTTGACTGTTGGCAGTCAATAGATATCCGGAGCCCACAGACAGATTGTCGAATATATTTCGTCTATATGAAGGTACGGTTATCAGTTTTGTTTTAGAGATGGAATGTAACATTTTGGAAGTGTACCTCACGGCTCTAGGCTTAACAAGGTATGGGACTGTCATTAGTTTTCCAAATTAAGTCGGTATATGCGAAACAAATAAAAAAATGTAACTCAAGTGGGCACTTAGCTGTCAAAAAAAAAAAGAGTTGGCGCATTTGGTCCGTAGGTATAGGTACTCCAAGCCTACCTTCTTAAAACCGTTCGTTTTGTGCGAGTTTCTACATTTGGGACGAATGGAAGGGGCCTACTATTTTATTCCGAGATCCAAGTACGAAAAACTCTTTCATGACAGTTATAAACTCAGAAATTCGTCAGACGTTCGCGGGAGGTGGCGCAGTGGAAAAAACCTTCATTTTTGTATATCCGTGGATTAAACCTGAGACCTCTCGCTCAGTGGTCCAGTACACTCACTAACCACTAAGGCACTGAGCACACTTAGCTCTATTTACCCTCCTGTCAATGTGGCACTTGCTGTCTCTCAGCTTTTTTTTCAGACTGTTCAGTCCATTCATTCTGAGCTCTTATAGACAGCGTTAACGTTGTGCGATCAAAGTTGCAATTTGGCATTTTTTTCGAGAGGCTGACACAATTTTTTGCGATTTTGGCTCTTTTATTAGTGGGAGAAGGCGCTCCAAAAAAATGTTCAAATGCTGTTATTTCCAAATAAAAACTTTTTAAATACTTTTAACGCAGTTGCCTATCTCAACACTATTATATAATTTAGCGAACCAATACCTGTTAAATATTTTTCAAAAATTCTAAATTAGCTATTCTGCTTCAGAAATGACACTTTTTTTTCATTGTCCATTTTCTTGCAACGGTCACACTGCTTATAGGGTACTCTGAATTGAGGTACAAACTGACAGCTCTGATTAATAAGTAACCCGAACTTTTGACAGGTCAGTTACTGCTCTGAATTGAAATGGTTTGGCGCCCCATTACTGAAGATGGTTGTCTTGGTTAAAATTCCAACATGTCAGTTCTGGGATTTACCGATTGCACTATTATTTCGCACTGTGTTACCGACTCGTATCACAAGGGGACTTATTATATTCTTAGTGTGTCGGTATAGCCGAGAGCCTCTTCAGCCGACTCGTAAAAATATGAACAACATGCCGACGTTTTGATGGCGGGAAAAGTTACTCCATCAATTTTAGTTTTACAAACAGCATCCAAACTATTTTCCAAAAACAAATGTCAGTTACTCTAAATAATTAATTTCAGTACAGATGCGAGATGCGACATTTTTCCCACCCAACGAGAACTGCACTTGTTTTCAAACTCTCCAGCGCACTTGTGGCGCCCTTCAAAACAACACAGAGCCCTGCCTACTTTTAGTAAGTCCGCTTCTGACTACATTGATTGGCGATGTTCACCAGTCACAGTTCAACGTACATCCGCACACCACACGTATTCATACATTAATGCAACCACTGCTCTCAGCTCACTGCTCACTGCTCCATACGTCGTCCCCTTTTTACCTTCGTTTTATTATTCGCCTTCAACCACAAAGAGTGCCATTGCAGCCACAATAAATTTATACATCTACTCTACTCTACATGTTGGAAGTAGAAAACCGGTTGACCCGGACCCGCACCGCCAGTATTCGGCGAAAATGTTTTCACTCTTTAAACGATGAAAGCCCAATGTTTACAAGTGTACACGCACTTCGCATCTTCAAGATGCCAAGCATCTTAGACCGCAAACAAAAAGGAGGTGTGTCTGTTTTTGTTGGCGCTGCCCTGCCACCGGCAACGAAAGACCTTGCAAAAGAAGTCAATGATCCCCAATCAGTTTTATGTGTGCTCTGCGAGAGTTGAGAGTTGAATTCCCTTTGAGCAATGGAGTAATCCATAAAGTTTACCTTTCCCCCCCGAGAAGCGAACAGCGGTGGATATCCCCAAAATATCCCTAGGGTGCTTGGTCGCGATTTATCTTGATTATCAACACTAAATACATGGATTACTTTTGTGAGGGAGATTAAGCTGCGAGAGTAAATGTGAGACAATGTTTTACAGGTGCGGAAGTGCTTATTACGGATCCCTCCGACCGGTCCTAAATATATAAATATAATACTTAAAAGAGACAAATTCCTTGGGGATTATACCTGAGACGAAGCATCAGTTTGGTTTGTTTCTGCTTATCTGGGTGATGTACGAGTGTGCTGTACTATATCAGGTGATGCTGACGTAAGAGATAGTGAGTTGCTTCGAAGATAAGCAACTAGACGGAGCTGTTTGTTGCACGCGGAGCGTGTCTTTCCTACGTCAGATACTGTTGCATTATGCTGATAAATATTTGTCTGACAGGGGTTTCAATTTAGTAAGTGTGTACGTAGTTGTTTTGAAGGTTTTTTTTTTATAGATTTCCGCTATTTGTCGCTTCAGTGTGTGGTGCCAATAATTAGACGAAACCGCTGTGGGACACATAACCTCTAATTAAGCATGTGCTGGCTTCAGTTTATGCGAGTTAAATGATGCAAAATGCAAACATCAACAACTGAATGATGAGGGGTGGTTCTCTTTTGGAGATGAAAATTTGATTAAGCAAATCAGAGTTAAAGGTTGATGAGTTTCAAGTTTAGTTTTGACGTTATCTACGTTCCGTGTGCTCTTTTAAACGTCTGTCGTTGCTATCTCATAATTTCTCTGGGGATTTATTTTATTTTGCAAGATTGTGTGTTGATAACGTACACAGGTGTGATAACCCGAACTGTGTTAGTTTTTACAGCGAATTCAGCCCCGGGGGTATCATGTTTATTGTATGTACCTACTGACACTAAAAAGGGCATTTTTAACGACTTAGGAAGCCTACTCATGTACGGGGGGAGTTACAATTTTGAATTAAATTATGGGAGGAGGTTCATATTCCTCTTTGCATATAAAATTGTGTGTCCCGTTTCCGGAAGCATTTTAACCAGCACCCATAATCTATTTAGTGCAAAAGTCTGATCTATGAAATCAAAGTTGCCTAAAAGAAGGCAGATTTCATTAAAGACCCTACACCAATTGAGCTCTTTAGGAAAAACGTGCGATGTTTATGCTTGTCTTCTTCGGACAGGCTACTTCTTCAGTAAGAAGGGGCTTATGCTACTCACTGAATTTGAGAAACTAACGCATTGCTTTAGTAAGACTTGCCACATGGGATTTCCCTCGGTACTGTCATCAAAAACTCATGATTTATTGAGATAGGTATATGTTTAGAGATGGCTCAAAAAATAAAAAAAAGGTTTAGTAAAAACTGATTTTATCGATCAGTCGGCTTGACTGCCAGAATCATATAGTGCTTTCCACACGAAGATCTAAACGCGGTTACGAAAGGAGCACAAGCCAATCTAGCATTGGACCCGTCAGCTTGAAGAGTCAAGTAATAGGTAAAGTGTTAAGCTGGCTACATTTTACGTTACCTACCTAAAGGTTTTAGGTTTGCGCACTAACAAAAAAATAAAATACACTCTAGGGTAGCTTTCGCTCAGAGGTTTCACTTCAGCATTTGACACCATGAGGCGGATGATGATTATAGTGACTTTTTCAGGCGATTGTCGTTAAAGTAATAGACCCATAAAGATCTAGCAATTCAGTGTCAGATCTAAAAGTGTAAGAGCGGTATAAAAATTCAGTCTCTATAAATATGGTGAAATTTGGGGATAACCTAAGGAAAACTATTCAAAAATAGCCTACTTTGGGTCTCTAAAATTTCAAAACACAATATCATCCAGACGAGTTCAGTCAAGCCAACCAAGGCTCTGTATAGGTATCTCATAGTGTGGGGGTCGTAAACCCCAAAGGCATCACAAGGGATCTAAATGTGGTGAGTTTACCATGTCTCGCCAACCCACTCACCTAACCTTATATCTAACTAAGATACAATGAAACAGCGATTGTAATTGCGCCATAATTCACTCTTGGTGGTTGCAATCGATTTAAAAAAAAAAACCCACTTGATAGGAACCGAATCTGTCTGCCTCTCTGTGCATGCAGTTGGTAACCGGATGTTGCATTATTGAAAACATGACAGGAATACGAAGCACCTTTAACATGCAACTTCTGCAGAAGCTTCAGAGTGAAAAGAAGTTATGCAATTTGAAATGTCTTCAGGACAGTTACAACTTTTGTTGTAAGTGCCTCGTGTTTCCGTCATGTTTTTAATCATGCAGCATCCGGTAAATATCTGCATACTCAGACGGACACGTGGGGCGATTTTTCAACACTTTTGGACGATTTGGCAGAAACAACCATTCAGAAACAACCCTTTTGAGTGAAAATTAAAGCTGATGCACTAACCGAATTGCCGGTCTCAGTGAACCGTGACTATCTTAACTACCCTACCTAGTATGAGATGAAAGACCGAAGCATCTCTTCTTAGGGCCTAGTTATAGGTATTTCAGCCAAATTTTCCGGCAGGTCTCTGCTTCTGTAAAGATTGTTGGGCACCATATTGAACTCTCGTGAATCCTGTTGATTCTATTATACTAAATACGCCATCGCTGCCTTTTCGGATCCTTAGCGTATAGCAAATCCAGCGGCATTTACGCTGCCTTATCCTAAAATCCAACAGTTTCTGACTCGTCAGAATTCCTCGCCGAAGTTTCGGAAAAATGTCACAAGTAGTCAGTTATTGACATCCAGTGGCCGAACATTCATTTTTACCGCTTGACGATAAATAAATATGGTGATTTGCTTGTGCGGTGTTTTGTATATGTTGCTCCGAAACATAATCAGTTAGATAAGTGTCTTCTTCGACGGATGTGAAACTCCCTTTCTAGCAATTCAATTTGAGTCACCTTTGAGGCTCAACACTCGCCAGATAAACGCTGGTAATCCACAGAGCGCCGTTTTGACACCTAATGTCGTTCACATTTTTAGAAGTGAAGGAAGTGTTATCTATCGTCTGCTATTTGAAATCCAATTCGCCGATGACAGCAGTTTCAGTTTTTCACATTCATTCCTGGAACGCAAGTCGCTGCTCCGTGCCTGCAATAATTGGAACAGCAACTCCTGTTAAGCTCAGTAAATTGCTAATTTAACCGAATGATAGAATTGGGTGCAGCCAACGTTTTCGAAACACAATTCTGTCGCTGTCTGCTATCTTGAAAGACACACTTAGACCAGGGGTCAGATTCTGCAACGTTTCGTGCACACGAATGATTTGCTCAAAGTTGCAGAAGTAAATCTTGCACACGAAAACGTTTGAACGTTTCGCCTTACAGAATGCCGAGCCAGGACTTTTATGTCCATTGTGAATCCACATGAGTGAGTGGAAGAGAAAGTGGCCAGAAAATTCCAGTTCGCCCGTACTATTCGGAGAATTATTGCTACGCACAAGCTTCCTTTAAGAAGCTATAATTAAGACATCGTTTGGGAGGCCCAAAGGTTGACCGAGAAAGTCCAACCCAATTACGTGGATCTGTGGCCTTTGACAGCCGGTCGGTGGTTAGGAGAAAGCTGGCAAAGTTCAAAATGACCCAAAGAGGGTACCCCTTGCTTGTAGCCTCTGGCATCCCGTCTGAAAGAGAGATAGGTGCGAGGCCGAAATAGGTGATTGAATCATATAAGATACAAGCCTACTGCTTGCGCCGAAAATGAATGGCAAACCAAAACCAAACCTTTAGACATTGTTCATAAATAGCACACTTGCCTCGCTCAAAACCGAATGACTTTCCATTCTGGAACCCGCATGAGTAATGCAAAAAAACTTTTATTAAAATGCCAAATTGCTGTTAAATAGGTAGGCTTTCCTAAAAATAGTGCCCTCTTCTGATCAGGCTAAAATCCCAACGGTACAAACAAGGGGGAGCACAACGGGCCCATCAGAAGCGAAAAGCTTACACCAATCAGCCACCAATCAGCCTTCCAACCGATCAGGCTACAACCAATTTATGTCATGATCAGGTTAGGTGAGTGGTTTGATGAGGCAGAAGAAACGTGTACCCACCCACCACAGTTGGATCAATCTAGATTCCTTGTAATACCCTTGGGGTTTTATGACATTCACGCTATGGAAACCTATGAAACGCTACGAATTGTCAAGCTATCCCGAGGCTGTTACAAATTTATGGGAGTCTTTTATAGACCTGTCAGAGATAAGTCGTCCAAAAAGTATCTTCCAAGAAATCTGTATCCGATGTGGCACAGTCCAGGGCAGTGGCAATGCAAGTGTGGAGTATCCTCATGCACCTTCTCATCACCGCATCCGCTGCACAGGTCACTCTCAGTCTGATGCGCTGGGCCCTATTGGATAGGATTTGGAAACGTGCGTTTTAACCGCTCGGAGAGATATGGATATTGGGAATTCTAAAAAAAAAATCAAGCGTCTATCGGAAGGATATTAAATGAAAAGAAATCGTCAACAATTGAACCATGAAATGCCAGTAGTTCCCAACCTTCATTTAGAGTAGCAGTCCCCACTTGTATATCCAACTCAAATACTTCCCTACGATTACTTTAGATACGTGAGGCCCTTCTCTCTATTTCGTTACGAAAATCGGTCCTATTTGAAATTGCTCTCCGTTCCGCTTTTGTAGGTCCATAAGTAGGTAATACTTTCGAAATGGGAGAAAAAATAATACCGGACAATATTAATTCCACTTTCAGAATCCTAAATCCGACAGTAGGTAGTAAATTTAATTCCGCTTTCGAAATAGAAAGTGCAAAACGTTCGTTTTCGAACAAAAAAAAATACCTGCACCTAACCATGAACAGTCGATGGCTTCTGATGAAATGATGTCAAATGCGATTAGCAGGACAAGCACTCTCAAAACCCCTATGGCATTTGCAGCATTTTTAATCCGACTCGATCCCATTTTAGTAGAACCTACACCAACTATCAAAAAATCCAATTTTCGCCGATGTTAAAACAAGGTTCCATTTCCTCTCCCCGGGTCCCTGGATGAAGGCAATTATGCGCGGCATTTACATTTATTATACAATAATTACCCGTTCCACATCACACTGATTAGCGCCCTATTAAATCGATTGCAGTTTGCCGACTATTCCTATATATGTACGACAAATCGACAACACAACACTGGGACAAACAAAGAGACGCTATCAATGGAAAGGGCACAGCTACCCAGCTACTCCCAAATGGGCTTTCAAAAAAAAAGAAAAAAAAAAGCACTTCGTCTCGGGGGAACGACTCGTACATTTCACTCACCCACTCTGAGCGGGGCCAATCGCTGGGAATATTTTATTGTGCGATAGAATGTGCTACAAACGCAACACGTGATCAAAATTCCTTATATGTGTCACCAGTGTTCTTAATTTCGAGCGCACGCGGCCACCAATCTCATAACAGGACGACTTTTGACGTGTCGTTTGTTGTGTGAACAAACAATAAGCGAAAGAACGAAAGCAGGACGTAACGGTTTAAGGGTGTTAGCTTTATTGGATTGACATTAAGACCTTTTAGCGTAAAGTGGCGAATTGGCGAATGTGTGTAGGTGGGTCCTTTTGATCGGTGGGCAATGACAGGCGGCTTGTCGGGCGAATTCCGGCAGCAAATTTGATTGACCTCCCTTGGATTTTTCTTTGCAGATCACAAGGACACGATTCTCATCTGAAATTGAATTTATTTTATTGTCCTACACGTATATGTGCGTTCACAAAAAAAAAAACACAAAAACATTTATCGTTCGAATTAAAGTTGTGCGCGCGTAAAACAATTGTCAGTGCCACTGGTCGAGGGCATTTTGATTACAACAGTTAAATAAGTGAAACAAGAGAAACAGAAAACAACCTTACAGTCGCAATAGAGGCAGCAACACAACAATGCGAACTTCAAAGGGACTTGTACTGACTGCAGCTTGCATCATCGGTGAGTGGTATTTTTTTTTTTATTTGGCTTGGACTGTGTCTTGGCATTTTAATTTTTGGCGTCGAATTGGATGACGCTATAGACAGCACGTACGAGTGCGAGTAGTTGTAGTTTCATCAGCGGTGGACGATAATTGTTGCAACGCAATTGTGCGAATGCGTTTCAAATTGCTAAATGGAGTTCGGTGGGATGGTGTCGTTAGTTATTAGCACTATGTATATAACAAGGCAGCAAAGTATAGCAAAGCCCCGATAGTTGATGAAGGTCTGCGATCGGGTCTTGGTCGGAGGCATTACTCTTATTAGCAAACCGACCTAAACTATAGCCGAGGTCATCAGCTAATTCTTTGGGAAGTTACTGCTCCCCACTCGAAAGACCATTTTATGTCACTTCCACCAGCTGCTGTACGATCATATACATCGTAATTTTGGAGATTAAATTAGAACTACGATGTTTGCTTGATTTGTCTCTGACTTTACGATACGACTTAAACGATTTAAAAAAAAAAGCAGACGGCTTTTATTTAAATGTATGTTTTTTTCATGAATTCAAGAAGAAGAATGAAATTGTAATCTATCTTAATTTATCAAAGTAGCCTACACTCAGAAAACTGTGGAGCTACGATAGCCCTATTCAAGGCCGAGCTCTGTTTTATGAAGGTTACTATAATCAAAAGCTAATTTTGGAACATATTTGAATTACATTGACTTAGAATTTCATTGCTTATTAAATTGACTTAGAATTTCATAGCTCATATCAATATCATATAGTATTTCGGTTGATTAAAGCGCAACAAATCATTTGTAAAGATTCAAATTTCAACAACTGGTTCAGTGTCTCAAACGATAACGAATTTAAATAAAAATGTACACCAGAAAATATTATTTCAACATTTGCAAGAGGAATGTGGAGGACACAAAATAATTGAGAATAAAATCTTTTAAGACTGGTATCAGGGCTGTCATTTTAGCGCTTTCGGCGCTAGATCAGGCGCTTTTTTAGTGTATTTGCACGCTTTAAAAAGTTTTAGCACCTAGCGGAGTTTCTAGCGCTTTTTATTTGCAAATCCCCTCTATTATTTCTGTAGTTTTGCGGTTTTTACACTCAATCAATCTTAACAAATGAAGTGTCAAAAGCAAGAGAGTTGGTTTACACATTTTTACTTTTTGAAAATATTAATAATTAAAAAAGTTCAATCTTACTACTATGTACATAGTACTTACTACTATGTACATAGTAGCACTAGAATAAATTTTGTTTGGTTCCTTTTAAAAATTTCTTAATAATTATTTCACGATTTCGTCGCATCGCAAAAGAAAGTGTATAGGCAACATTACAAAGTGGAGTGGGCCAAATACACAAATCTTCTGAAACCGGTTGCAGGACAAAATACTAGAGTTATGTGCATTTATTGCAGAAATGAATTTTCAGCAAAGCTTTCCGACATTGACAGACATAGCAATTCTGGACAGCAGAAAGATCGTAGTAAGCCCTTTTTAGACAAAAATCAGTTGCAGATTGTTATTCAAAATAAATACTTGATTGCTTATGCAAATAAGAAACAAAAAAATAAACTGAATATCTTGTGGTTTTATAGGAATTTCAGATTTAGCGCTTAATTTACTTCTTAGTTTAGTTTTCAATGAAATAAAAAATTTAGCGCGTTCTAGCGCTTTTTGTTTAGTTTTTTGACTCCGAGTGGTTAAAGCGGCCTGGCAGCACTGACTGGTATGCGAGGTTTCCATATTCCATCTGCTGTTTTTACTCCTAAAACATTTTTCCAAAAACATTTTACATCAGATTTAGAGTTGATGGAAACGTTAGTGAAATAGATATAGTGCATGGGCTCTGTTCGACTCACATTATACATAATAATGGAATTAATAGGCAACGTTTTTCTTCAATAGAAAAGGTTATTTAAATTTGTTGAATTTAAAAAGTTCTTTGATATCAAAAACCTTGAAATTGGATGAATTTGAGGTAAAAAGTCTTGTACATAATTTGGAGCTCAAGAATCTTGAAAAAAAAGATATATCTTGAAGTCTGGCATCACGGTTCGTACCCGTATACAAAGCTGTAAGAAGTAATAACCTCTTCAGAGCGGTTGTGAATGGTAAGCTTACATAGCCTAGTAGAAAGAGCCTAAACTGGTGGATAACTAACTTTATAAGACCCTTATAACTAGCTTGGACTAAGTTTAGGGACATAAGAAGTTAGCAGCTTCCATAGTTTCTTTCTACATGCACCTGATCAGCTGTTACAGCCTTTCAGTTATCTAAGGAAGCCCACATTGATCTCAGAGAAACACTGTCCATAAATAGGTAAAACGTCAAAAAGTTGCAGTGGTAAATACGCTCCTCTTTAATAAGTGCAAAATTTTGTAACATTTTTTTTTTAAAAATCAAAAACCTCATACTTGGGGAAACTTAAAACAAATGTGAACGGCACGTTTTTTTTCTAACCTAATACCAATAGAAGGTAAGATTAGGTAAAGTAAAACGGGGTATGAGATAGAGAGGTCTTATATGGCACTATACACCATAAGGGCCCATTGCGATCACGACAGGGAACCGATTGCAGTAAACTATACAATGGCAGAACAAACCTTAACATTTTCCATCGAAAAACATCATATCTCCTTACAAAAACCCAGTAGATAGAGTTGTAAAGAGACGGGTGCCTGAGAGTCAGAGCCTAAGAGGATCGTTCCGAGATAGACCCTGAAGACAAAATCGAAAAAAAACTATTCACGAACTCGTTGAAACGGACACCACGCCTGGCTGGTGGAAGAAAAGTAGAAAGATCTGCTCAATTATTTGGACAAAGCCAACTCGTGAGTTTGCTTCAATAATTGTCAAAGCAAAGGTAGACAGTTGAAAATGATTCATTTATGAAACTCCTTGTCAACAGCCTTACTGAAATTAGTTTAAATAGCGTGAACCTCTTAAACGCTTTCTAAGGCAAATATTTGACAACTGAAAAAAATAACCACCCTTTGGCATCAACTATCAGGCATATTTCAGGGGAGGATTCGAGGAAACCCTCAGTGATATCATATACAGAATGGACTAAGAGTGCCTGACCTATAAATAGTGTCATACAGCTGGACTTTACCTTACGAGAACAATAAATAATTGATAAGGAAAAGAGGACCTCAACTTTTAGAAAACTTGAAGGGCTGAGACAGGCAAACTTCTAAGGAACTATATCCAAAAAGGATTCAAAGCATGTACCCACTCCAAGTAATAACAGCCTACGACTTCTAAAAGGTTTCCTAAGGAAAATACGTATATCAGACGAAGGTCTTTGCAGATTTGGTAATAAGAGTACTTAAACTCCAAGTTACATGGGCACTGACCCATAAGAGGAATACAAATACCAAACACGGACCCACTACTCATTCTCAGATTCACAAACGAAACAGTCAAAAGCGGACATTCTTGCCGTAGTCAAGGCAGACCAAGCTTCTCAAATACAATTTTCAAAAAAAAACGAAGGGACTCTGGGTGAGGAAATAACCCTGTCCAAGGCAAAAGCAGGGGACACGATATAAGTCACAAGCTCGCAGTGCACTAAACCCTCTATAAGTGGTCGTTGATTTACCTTTGAAAACATGTGTCGATACTTGCGAATGACTTTCAAAATTTGCTCTTCCTTACTTGCTAGACTTTGTCCACTTGCGAGTTTGCTCTCGAGAACTGCTTAATTTTTATTCTCAAACGGACCTTCATAAAACCGTGCTAGGTAGGGAAAACAAAAGACTTGGACTTGAGGCTTCGCATAAATTATTTTCAAGCAGTTCCCATAACTCCTTTAAGACTATGTAGACAAAGGGCGACGATCGATATGAATGTATTTTGGTGATCGCTGTAACTGTTGCCGCCATCTTTGAACCGTCGATTTTTTAAGTTTGCAAGAGATTTTATTCATTTCCTTATTTTTATGTTCAATTCCACCACTGAACGCATTGATTATTACTGTTCCGTCGACCTCAATATCAAAAGCCAGCTTCAAAGCATAAACCCCCAGTGTCAGAGACATACCGAAACAAATTGTCAACCACCAATAAATCAAAAAAAAAGAAAAAAAGACAGTTGGCTCCCTATTTCAATCGCAGAGCCTTTCATGGACATGACGCCATTCACCCTCATCGAATGCCACCCACCTGCCACCCTCTCTAATGGACGACATTACTAAGTCTGATCCCTCTTTTTAAGCATCCTTTGGAAAAGGCACAGCCTACAGTCAAAAATGTTTAATCAAAATCAATAATCGTGTCACAGCACATAAATACACCCGACTATCTACAAAGGACTCTCTCTCTCTCTCTCTCTGACAACACATTCAGAAAAAGATTATTAATTTCCCTTTAATCTTCACAAACAGGTGGAAAGTATTACCTCCTCCACATACACATCTCTTTATCTGGGAGAAAAAAAAAAGTCCCTAAAAGGCCCCGACACGGCAATAAAAAACCAGGATAAGCAGCGAAACATACCCGAGTGAAATTATCTCATAGCGCGCCAGAATTCATTCGTGGAAAAAAAAAAAAAAAACTGATTTATATTTAGAAAAGTATGTAATAATTACCCACGACACTGTTACGGACATCCCAGTCCTCGCTGGTCTGTGGTAATCGGTTATGGGCTATCTGCGAATGCGGCGCTCATCCACACAAAGCGGGATGCGAGTATCTCCGTGAATCCTGTGATGAATGCTTGTCCTGTGCTCGCATTCCACCTATCAAAAGGCAAACATGGTCGCCATTATTCGGTTATTGCTGTTGTAATGCTCGGTGGTGACCAACATTTTGCCGGCGGGTTGGGTAAAGCAATTTTAACAATTTTTGTTTAATTTTAATTTCGTCCGAGGAATACGGTCGTTTTTTCTGCGTTCACTCCTCCCGTCCAAAGATTTATCCTTGCCTTTTTTAATAAGCGATAAAAAATGATGCGCAAGGGAACAAGATGATGGGTTATCCTTTTTTGCTGTTTGGCCTGTGTGTGTGCTGCAGCTACATCCCTCCGCGGTAAAATTAAATAATTTCTTTAACAATTTAATTTTTTATTTTTTTTTTACTTTTGCCGCATGGAAGAGTCGATCTTTTAATCATTCGTAGCCAATGCCTCAGTCTGAGACCGGCTCGTTCTTCTCTTCTAAAAGAAACGCTGTGCTGTGTGTTAATATTATGAAAATGAATCCTTTTATCATTAATAATTTTTTTTCTTGTGTTGAGAGAGAAAGAGAGTGTGGGAGGGTTTGGCAAAGTTTTGATGGGTCCTTCGAGCCGGAGCATGTCCCAAAATGTGTAGATGGTTGCGCGCTCCTTAAGATTCATGGTGAAAGGTTAATTTTTGGGGGTAATCTGCCCCGTCAAAGATGAATGGTGTAGATTTGTCGATGAATTGTTTATGAAAGAAAAATTTCTAATTAGTTAATTTATATTAAAAATTATGACTTGCGTTGCAAAGACGAACGTGGGGGAATAACCCTCTGTTCAAGAGGTTTCACCGTCTCTATCTATTTCATATAGATGAGAGACATTATTGTCCCATATATTCCTGTGTTAGTGGCCCCATACATACGAGTACACTGGAAATCTGCACCAGAAATGTGGTAATTAATGGAAAATTGCTTCATTATTTATGCAAAGATATTGTGGATATTGTGGATCCTTGCAATGAATTAATTTGCTTGAAAAGTGCCATGGCAATAGCTCTTGGATGGCCAAAGTTCCTTCCAACTGAGAGTCGGACGCAGGTGGTGTACACTTAGTCATCTTCATCCGCCCACCCAAGTGACGATAAAGGACGACAAATTTCCAGGGCATTCCAAGTTATTTGCAACCGATATATATAGGATAGGTATGCCAAGAATTTGAGTGAGAAGACGGCAACTGCGGTTTTTCTTCGAGAGGAAAGTATTCCGAGTTGGGGAGAAGGAAAAAAGTTCAACTGCATGTTGCTGAAGTTTGCTGATGGGATGGGCTTGGGTCGGTGTGTTCTTCGCTTGCGGCTGGCGTACGAGTAGACTTTATACCATGACCGAGGAGATTCGACTGCGGCTGGAAATATATACCTCTAAGAGTTCTCCATGAATGACTTATTTAGGGCATGGCTGAGCATCATGCTTATGAGCTGTTAATATTCAAATGCTTTCTGACACTGTAATCGTGTTTGTGTGCCCAGTGGATTAAAGGGTTAATAACGAGCTATGCGTCTGGGCGAAAGGTGGTATAGGCAAGGTCATTTGAATATATTTCACAAGGTTTAAGGCTTTGATTTTAGTTTGGCGGACGATTTAATAAGAAAAAGTAAAAGCGACTTACCGCAGGTAGTATAGGTGACTGGGTCGTTCGATGGGTGTTTTCCTGCAAAGAAAGGGGTTTGTTAAAAAAGTGTTTAAGCCTTCTGTTGCAAGATATGAAATGCGGTTTTTACAAATTGTAAGGGATAGGTCTTGGACCAGAAATTATTTTTTGGAAAGACCTTCAATTTAATTTATGTAGGACCTTTAGTAAGGTCGCAAATGTTTCTAAATTTTGAAGTTAAGCATTTTAAAAAGCAGATGTCACATTCGTCACATTCTAGCCCACACTGGACTAACACGCTAAGCATCCCGGACTCAAGCCCTCATAACATATTCTACGCGCAATTCCGTAAAGTGGAAAAACAAGATGGTTCTGCAAGCTATTATTAGGCTTGTTATATATATATATTAGGCACATCTGTCTCAGCAATTTTCATATAAAAATAAAGGAAAATTATTGAATTTGCTGATAAAAAACAAGGGGAAAACAGTCTTTACAGTCTGGGACCACTGGTTCCCGGTGACAGCTTTCTTGTGATGTGTTCATGAAATTGCGAGTAAGCCGCTTTCAGCGCCACTCACTGCAAGCGAGCGGGAACTATGAGATCGTTGAATTAAATTTTGAGTCGAGAAACAGTTTATACCACTTTTTCGCAAATGTCACGGTCAACTGTTTTAGTGGACAATTATCTGATTTAGCTTGTTGAAATAACTATTCAACCAAACAGACCTTTAGTCACAAATGGTAAGTCAGAAATATAAGTAAGTGTGGAAATGGGTTTTCCGTCGGCTTTTTTGGTCATAAGCGTTTGAATGAAACTTTGTAAGTTCATTGCTTTTTCCCAACGTTTCTGCTGGGATTGCTGCCTTCTTCAGGGTATAATATTTAAAAAAGTCAGAATGCTTAAACAAAGAACCATACTATGAAATAATTTAGCACAACGTTTGAAAGAAAAATAGTAAAAGATAAAATCAATCATATAAACATCAAATTGGTCAAAAACTCTATCTGCAAGTTTTTAAGCCGGGATTCTTCAGCAAAAGAGGCCTCAAACGGAGTCTTTCATAAATACTTTGATGGTCCACCTAGCAGTCAAAAAAAAAACGACAACATCCATCGCTGACTTAAAGCCTTGCCAAAACCAGTTTTGAGCTTCAGTAGGCCTTTTTACGTGCAGTGCCATTGAAACTTCGATATTAATAGTTAAGGCACATTTTTAAGTCGGCAAATAGCCTTCAGAAAATTTAACAATATCACATGGAGAGGTTCGTCAGACCCTTCTAAACCAAGGCATACCGCCTTCAGAGTTTTGCCAAAAACTTTAATGACGTATTTATGTACGTCGCAGGATTTTATAAAAAACAATCAATGTAAAGAAGGATCAGATTAGATTGATCTAGGAGACCTTTCTCGGTGAGAGAACAATACCCTGCAAAAAGGATGTTAGCCCTTTACAAATCTTCGTCATATGGCGCGGAAGACCAAGTGTCATAGGCAGATCCTATGTTTGGCTAAAAGTACGTTTACCCTGCCAGAAAGTTCTTCGTGTCCTTATCTTAATATGAGCGGTTCAACGAAGTTGAGTCCAGGATGACTCAAAACAAATGGCTTCCGGACTTATATTAATACTAAATTAATATTTAACTCTCTTATACATGGTTCTTATATACTTTGCATAAATAAACTTGTTGCGCAGTCAGCAATCAGTCGACGAACTCAAGCAATAGGATATAGGATTATATATCAAAATCACACACAAGTTTATCAATGATAGGAAGATAATTTTGATCAACTGATTCCACAAGGTTCTTGAAAAATACGTCCACTCATTGACCCTTTAGATGCAAGAGCTTATTCGACAGTTGATAAGCGATTAAATAAGTTGATCAACTGGCTACATATTTGTTGAATAAGTTATTTAATAATTGATTAAGTTGATGTTCCAGTTGATCAACTTAGGTATTCGCTAATTTAGTTAATTGCCCAAATATAATTAAGATGAATGAATTTATATTGTAGGTGTAAGGATATATTTTATTTATAAAATAACCAATTTAGCGATCAGTGTAATGAGCACTAAGACGATGGACTGGAAAATTAGCAACTGTTTATATAGAATTTTTCAAGGTTAATAGGTTAGATTATAACAGACTTTATTTATATAAACAAATTCAGGTTTACAATCATTTTCGTTTGGCAAGCCTTTTATTACCTGTCGGTCAGACACCAGAGCTCAGAATTTGTGTTTCTTTTTTCGTTCAGAGCATGATCAGAGCGTGCTATATGAGCTCAGAATAAATCGACTGAGCAGGCTGAGTAAAAAGCTGATTACACACTTAGTCACATATGACAAAAAAAAACAGGATAAACAAAATAGTTGAAATGGCGGATGAACCTTGTGGTTCTGTAACTGAAGGTTAACCAATTTAATAAATAAAAATTAATAAATATTCAATTTATACATATATTTATTACAAATGTCAGATATGTGCTCAAGTGTGTTTAAAAAATACATCAGAGCGATCTGAGCACGCTTGGTTCGGAGCGCGCACATAATGCTCGAGCTCAGCTCTGAAATAAAAAAGAAAAACGCCTAATATTACTATATACCGAATACACTGGCGCCACTTATATTACGGCGACCATATTTTTAAGAGTGAAAACGGGGACAAACAAAAATTGTGAAAATGCAAAACTATTCACCTCACACATTGGCTCTAACCAAGTGTGATTTTTGGTCTCTTAAAAGAAAAGGGTTAACATTAACGAAGCCTCTAGTTTCCAACTAAATTACATGTAATCAGTCCTCACCAATTCATAATGTTAAAAGTTATTATGTGAAAAGAATTTTCTCAAACAAAATCTTGTGATTTTAAAAAAGACCCCAAGTTTATTTTTTAAAAATTGTTTTGAGCACACATTGAAAAAAAAATAAAAATTGGGTACAAAATGCGCCACAATTTGTGAAACATTTTAAAACATACATATATAACATCAGAAAATGTATTACTGTTTGCAAAGGAAATGCTCCAAATGAGTGAAATCAAATTCAAACGCATTACTCGAAACAGTGGATAATTAAATTTGTAATTAATATTTATCCGTTTAAGATCTTAAAAGCATCCCATATCAAAATCATGAAATCTCTGGCGAGAGTTTCTCTCTTTTTTTTTTTGAGAAACTATCGCATAATCCCCAAAGAACGGTGTGGTCCCTGGAAATGGAACATTAATAAACTTTGATTTGCTTTTTCATTTAAAAAGAAATGAAACTTAACTCTCACGACACTCGTTCCACCGTCATCCATCAACACTTTTGCGTCTTTCTACGGCAGAGCTACGACGACGACGATGCCGCCACAATTGTGTGGCCTCCACACAGAGAGGAAGAGAGATGTACCTTCTTTCTGTGTTGCGTACACTTCTGGGCTGTGGCTGTGCATCAGCGGAGTAATTATCAAATCCACAGAAATCAAAGAAGCCACCGGGGAGAGGGAAGCTGCCGTATACACGAAGAAGAATCACTCAACTGTGTGGGCAAAGTTTCCATCCCCCATCGGATATTCCCTCAAAGACCGGAAGTCCGAGGAATGGCGAAGAAAAGCTCTGCAAAATGTATATGACAATTTTTAATTATTATCTCTCGGTGGGCAAAAGTTTCCTGTCTCCTGTCGTTGTCACTGTTTGTGTTTTTTTTTTTTTTTGGGGGGGTGGGTAAACTATTTTAAAATTAAGCAATTGAATTACATTAACTCAGAAAAGGATTAAATTAGCTTAGCCGGGATGTAAGGACATTACGCCCTCACTCACCATATTTCGAATGATCCGTCCTCTTAACCCGAATGCTGCAACTAATTGGACCCACGGTAAAAATCTGTAAAAAAATTAATTACTCCCAAATCCCTGCAATCCATTATATGATCCATGCACTTGGGTTGAATGCACAGCAAGGGGGCCATATTGTAGGCATTCAGCTCGTGAATGATGTGACATCCTCAATCAAGCCAGAACACATTCGCCTTTGTTTCGACGAACCATAGACGTGGCAGCGAACTCCGAATCCCTCCTGATGAAATTCGGATGCAAATTCAGATTCAATTTAATCCGCGGATCGCTTTGAATAGCGTGTTGCAGGTTCGTGTATTCTCGAGCGCGAAAGAGTCTTTCATTCGTTGCGCAAAATAAAGTCGAAAAAAAATGGAAAAACAGAACGCCCCGCTGACGGAAAGACTTTGCACTTTGACGATGGTCTTCACCACGCCAACATACCACAGCGAGCTGTCAATGAATGGATTCGGGATTTGGCTCTTTCCCATTTCACCCTCATCGCTACTGGTACACATGTGGCCCGTATCTCTCCCGAGTGAAAGAAGTAGTTTTAGCGTGAACAACTTACGGATTCTGACGAAGATAATGAAAAGCCATGTTGTGAGCCAAATCCCTGTACAAGGCTGTTTGCTGCTGCTCTGCAAAGTCATTTAAATGGAAAACGTGTTTGGTATAGCAGCGCGCTAGAGATATCTAGCGAACCCTTCATCTGCGGCACTTGTTTTGGCTCCATGAGCGTATATCATAAATCCGCTGCGCGTAGGTTACACGCGGTTTTATGATGTGTGAATTTTTAATATGAAATTCACTTTGCACAAACAAAGCACTGATGACAAAAAATATAAAAGCCAAGAGACAATTTTAGTCTGTTTTTAGTTTTTTTTTTTTTTTTGTCTTTGGTTTTCCATTAGTTGAACATTTCAGCTCCAAGGATTAAATACAGAAGGCTTTTGAATCGACACCAGCAGCATCCAGCAGAAGAGGACAGCGTGGGTGCCGTGTATAGAAACTATACACACTCTTAATAGGTTTACGAGAAAAAGCAAAATCCCGGAATATTCAATGATTGACTTTGGACTTAGTGCAGGAGTTTGTCTATATGAGATGGGTTCTTCTCTTCAACCAGTGTTAATTAATTCATCCACCCGAAGCTTAAGCGGGTTGGTGTGCTAAATTGTCAACAACTAGGTCGAAACTGGCTTCTGACGTGAAAGAATTCAAGTTTTTGATTTGCTTGTCGAATTTCCTATACCCACATACGTTTTTTTTGTTGTCTTAACAAATTCCTATTGTTAAATTTACAAATTCCTATTGTTAAATTTAGAAAAAATTCAGTAATGTATAACTTTCCTAATAATATTGTCAATATCCGTATCCAATAGCAGAGGCGGCTAAAAACTTAGCACCCATCGCGATCAGCATTCAGTGGTAATGCGAATTCCGAAGAAAAATAGCCATCATTCGAAAATTAAATGAGTGTGATTTGCATTACAATTGAAAAATGTTACTAAAAACAATATGCGTTACAAAACCAATGGGTTTGGCCAGATTTTTGAACACATTCCTATCAAAAATCATTGCTTCGTGAGTGGGGCTTTATGAACGAATGAGCCGCGTCTTCGTTCTGGGAATGCTTATTATAAATATACACGAAGTCTATTTATTTATCTTAATAATTTACAAAAATCAATTTACAAATTATTTATATTTAAGCCGTTTAACGAATTGAATAATTATGCAAAGAGGCATAATTCCATACACGATGTTGTCTACTTCGTACAGCTAGCGGATCAGAATTGCGACTTTTTAAGACCTCTCACGAAAATGCAAACCACGAGCAACTGACTGATTTGGCAGCACTTTTCATTTAATGCGGTAAAATTTTGGGCAAATTTGGCGATAAAACTATGTGGCATGACATAAAGAGGCAGTCATATTTCTTAGTATACGGAGTTTTGCTACTTAAGTGCTGAGGTATGGCAACACCAGTGTTAATATGTCAAATTTGACATTGTCACCGTAAAATGTGACCGTTTTAATGGTTATCATACTCAGAACGTTTTGTCATACGAGTGCTATTTGTGGTATTTACATTGATCTGTATCAAAAAATAGAATTACAACATTTCATGCAGTGATTTTCTATGATTTTCGGTAATGAAGTTTGCCAAAAGTCGAAGCGATTTGATTGGCACTCTGGCGTTGGTTTAATCCAGGTCGAAAATCATAGAAAATCGTTGCGGGGAATGTTCAATTCCATTTTTTGATCAAGATGAATGTAAATAACACAAAAAGCACTCGTTTCGAGTCACCGCGTTTCACTGGTTTTCCAAATTCAATCGAAGTCACACTTCACTGCAGGACGAATTTCGTCAAGCTCGTCCGAAATCGATTGTTGTGACTAAAGAGCAACGTAGAACGTTCAATTCTGAATGGAAGACCACAATTGTGTTTTCCAAAGTGAATTTTTGAGCATTCAAAGCATCGAATTGATGGGTAATCCGCCGTACAGTCCTGATTTGGCACCAAATAGTTTCTTCTTATTCCCGCAGATCAAACATCAGATGCTAGGTCAACGTTTTTTGACTGGAGAAGCGGCTGATGTTTTTTTTTATTCACAAATTTCAAAGGTAACTCAATCAGATTGAATCAAGAACTTCCAAAATTGGTTCTAACCCATGCTAAAGTCGATTGATCTTCAGGGAGAATATTTTGAAATGCAATGAAGCCATTTTCGATTAAAAATATTTATTTTCTCTTTTATCTCGAAACTTAAGTAGCAGCCCTATTTTTTTAATAAAGTTAATTTATTAAAACTACGGAAGGTCATTCACAGAGGATGGGTTTCCTTGTTGAGTGGAGGTGTGCAAATGCAAGCCAATGACCGTAGTCCCAGCTTCTCAAAACTATGCGTGAGTTTTTTTTAATTTAAAACAAATGGAAGACAACTACCGGTTAGTAAAAATGAGCTCTTGTGACGGCTGCCACAGCTGCGCTGTATTAGACCAACACTGGATCAATTGTGATCCATTGCCGGAACAATCAGTCTGTTTTTTATAGCAGCGCATTTCTCTGCTGTTTTTCAAAGTTAAACCACTTAAATAGTCATTTAAATTACACCCAGATCCTCCATTTCATCGCAGGAGTCACAGAGAAAGTGAGTCTGTTCCCGAATAGCACAGATTGTGATTTGCAACAAAACTTCGATTGTATTGCTGTTATATTTAATTAATCTGTAACAAAATCCGTTCTATATCAGTTGTATTCATGTTCACGCGGGACTATTTGTAACATTGTCATTCGAAATGTTGTAAATACGTTTTTTTAAGTTTTAAACTTGTTCACAAAAAGGGGGGGATGTTTGAAAATAGTTTTATAAGAGTTCGTAAGTTAGAGTTCTAAAAAGGTTGGTAATAAGTTACAGATACGTTTAGTAAATCCTCATTTTGGATACTTCTAATTTTAGTTATAATATTATGGTTCATGTTTTAATGATGTTTCATGTAACAACCGCCATATTGTTCACCATTTTATATACCTGTTTAACCATAGGTCTTAAGATGTGAAAAATACATTTCAATTTTTCCAATATATTACATAGCTTCTACAATTCATTTGTATAGAAACTGATGAATATGGTATATTAAAATTTGTTTCTACAAGTCTTTTGGGATTTCGAAGCTTAAATACACATTTTAATATTTTCTGATTTTCAAACTTTTCTTCTATTTAACCCTTTTTTGGAGGGGCGTGAATTTTCCGGACCCAAAACATTAATGTTCATGACAAAAGTAGTATTCGTTTAAGGATTTTGGTCTGAAATCGCAGCAAACTTGAACTGTTTTAGATACTAGTACCTTTCAGATCAAATATATTTACCTTTCCTTTTATACTTCATAATTTGTTTGTCTATACATGTAGACTCAAAAAGCATTCTAATAATAACTTATTTAAAACTTCTGGAATGTTTACAGAAACATTTCTCGTACTTATTTTATATCCAACATGTTATTTAAACTGATTTGCATAAGCAACATGTTTTCGTTGAAACAACGTAATAAGAACTATCATTTAACAAAAAATAACCTCAGTAAAACACAAATACTACAAAGTTGTTGCAAAATATAAGGGGAAATGTGGCTAATTTGGTTACAATGTGGGATGTGACAATGTTACTGCAATACCTAGGAAATAACTTGATAGTTATATTAGAGTTGTATGTACCATATTAAAGCCCAAGTGTGCTATTCGGGTTATTTTTAAGAACCACCCAGATTTGGATAAAAATATCAGAAGTTTTTTAAGACATGCAATTTCCTGATCCGAAACCTGTAACTGGAAGTCTAATAACGAAGACCGACTGCGGAAGGCAAGCAAAGCTTTCTACGCCTCTTTTAAAACTTCCTGCTAGAAGTGGGGACGGGACCGGGTGGAAATTCAGCTTTCAAAGTTCTGCTCTGCAAAATTATGTCTTTTCTCATAGAAAAATACTGCTTTACGAAATTCCTTGTAAAAATAATTTTGACCCCAACCCGGTGGGGACCTCAGCCAAAAACGGTTCGATGAATGACACAGCACATATTAAGAAGAGTCCAAAGAACAGCTGGAATGGGATTCGTGGGAACCATATAAAGTGAGAAATCACCCTGCACTTTACAAGACCCATCGAACCATGTAATCGTACAACCAGCTATAGGACTATTCCCGCAACAGGCTCCCTCAAGATAGACCATAACGCCAACAGCTTAAAGTGGTCATTTGTGAATTTCAAGTGTGAATTTTCCGCCCAAGGCAACTGATGCCGTTTAAAGTTGAAGGATCCAATTACTCAGCTAATTGCAAATTCTTCAAGGCCAGTCCAGTTTCAGGTTTAATATCCAATTCAAACGAGCGCGCGGCCTAATTTTTTGCACATCAAACCTCACTGCCACCGGGAGTAGGACTTTTCCTCAATTTGGATTAAATTTAATGAACAACACGGCCTTTGAGCTGTGTCCATGATGCAGTAATGCGTTTCGTCCTCCCATTTGACGCCACTACACGGTGTAGCCCTGTTTTCGCCCCGAAAAAAATAAATTCTGCTGCAGCAGAGCAACTACGGCCCTCCGCCGGAATGCATGACATGGGTTAAGCACCACGAAATCCGTGTGCACCCAGTGCACCAACAGCAGAGCTATACGGTCGGATGGGTTTCACTACACATTTTACCCCGTCAACGATTTGTTCTTTAATTTTAATTGAATTAATTGAATCGCAGTCGCTGGACCCGTGTACCAGCAAAAGGACAACCACTTCGCCGGTGTATACGCCTGGCTGAACGTTCCCAGGTACCTGTCAGTCCGGCGCAAGGAGCCGGCCAATGAATCGACTTGTTGGGGTCGCGAATAATGAAAAACATACACTACATACTGTAGTAGTGATTTCGAGATCGAAACTTAATTAATTCGCGTTAACTTCCGTTAATTAGGAGCAGGGGTGCCTGGACAGCATTCCCATTCAACCCAAACCCGCAAACGGTAGCGCACATCATGTAAACCACGGGCCGGCGTGTGGCTGGCCAAAGACGGCGCACCAACAATTAGCCGATGCATGAGTGCGCTCTCGGCAAATGCCAGCGTCCATTATCGCCATGGGCGCGCATTGTCCGTGTGCATGCAGATGCAGCCGATATATACCTTTTTGTCACTTTTGATGCGCTCATCACAGTGTCACCGTCCGTGGTCCACCTTGCTCTCGTCCTCGCCGCCTGCCAACGATTTAAGTTAATTATTTTTGTTCTGTTAAACATGGCAAAGTGCTGGTGATTGCACGAGTCCTGCACACGTCAATTGATAATGCGGCCCATCGCACATGGAAATGCTGTCAATGGACGATACGCTGCGCTACTGAGCGCTGCGCTGATGGTCGCCGAAATTGAGTTTTCAACTTTTCCAATTCGACGGTTAATTAGCATATGTCTGACTGTGCATAATTCACTATATGATTATTCTGGATGCTACCAGTCGAGTCATCCAGCCGATCGGTTTTTCTGAACTCTTTTGTGATGCGGTTGATGTTTTTCGACAAAAATAATGAAGTGCGATCGAGCTGCATCCTGTAGGTTTATCAACAACAAAAAGAAAAAACAAGGAGAAGCGCGAAACGCCACTATAGCAACTCAAACATATGCGCGCTGTGTGGTGATGTGCACGTTGGCGGTGGTTTCGTTTTCAATTTCCGCCAATAAATTCATTTAATTTAATTAGCTAGTGAACAGCATTAATGTGAATTATTGGCCGATTGCACAAAGCGTCGGTGGACAGAAGTGCGACAGAAGTGTATTTAAAACAGTGAGCCGTTGGAGTGAATTGCACATAACTTTTAATTGAAATTAAATGCGGAGATCGTCGTATTTCATTTATTGAAGAGTGCGAGCTTAAATACAAAAAAAAATATGGTTAAGTGGAGGGCTAAAGTTTAACAAAAAAAAAAAACCGTACGATAAGCACGCAGTTTGGTATTACTTGCCTGACAAGTGGATTTTTGGCCGTTGCCGTTTTTGTTAAGAATAATTGTCCTAATTGAACGGGGTTGCTTGCTTTATTTTTATGGTGCAGTATCATACGTGCAGGAAGTGACAAAGCAAGTTTACAATGCCTATTTCACCTTTATGAAAAAAAATGATATGCTAATTTTGTCACCGAGGTAAACGTGATACAGTTGGTGGTTGATAAATCACTTCAATCAATATATTTATCACGTCATTTATGGAGCAGTTGCGAGAGTAATACCTAACCGTGGAAAGTACCATCAGTCAGATGTCACTGTAAAAAATGCGTGGTTGTACCGTTTTAAATGTGGAAACTCTCACTATTTTTATGCATTATTTTTTTTTTTAAATAGTCAAGCACTGTGAACAATTTCACCCTCAGTGAGATGTTACCTAATGTCAACAATTTGTGCTGTCCTGCATTCAACGTCGTATTGATCACGAGGCGTGACTCATGAGATTCTACCTGAAAAATTGTGTTTTCGAAAAAAAAAAAAAGTGCACGACTGGGTCGAACGAAACTATCTCTTTCATCAAAAGTTTGGTTGGTCCTTTTCTTATTTTATTAAGTAGGTACGTACGAATCTCATGTACGAACCGATGTTAGATAAAAGAAACGGTGCATGAAGTTTGAGTTTCTGATTGTTTAAGGAAGTGGCTGCAATTATTTTATGGTGCATATTCAAGAAGGTTGAAAACAAGGGAAATATTTGCTAAACTGAAGTTTTGCGTAGCTGTTATTGCATTTTTATCGGAAGTAGGGAGATTATAACAAAAATATGAAAATAAATCAGGAAGTATAAAAATTGAAAGCACTGATTTTTTTCGAATTTGTTGAGAAAAACTATATATATATTTCGAGAGATAATCGAATCAGACCACCATTGTCGGGTCTCTTTTCGTCTCTCTACCACTGTAAATCTTACTCAGAGAGACTCTCTGGATTTCTCCACAGTTCTTCTCTGGGCTCAATTCCTAGTGTTAACGCTAGCATCTGTTTATGGGAGATCCGTTTCATCGACTGGGTCTCGACCCATTGATGTCCCAAGATCCTCATTCTTCTGCCAGCCAATGCCGGGCATTGACACAGTATATGTGCCGCTGTCTCAGATTCCTCCAGGCATAGTCTACAAGTATCATCCTCTATAAGGCCCATTTTCCTTAAGTGATACCTGAAATTACCATGTCCTGTAGACAAAGCCACCACCCATTTCAATGTTCCTCGACTCATGCTTAGAACTCTTCTTTGAGTGGAGCAGGTCGGCCACTTTATTGCCATTTTAGCTTGTCTACATTGTTCCACGGTTGACCACCTTCTCAGGTGTTCTGCCGTGATCCATTTGTGGACAAGCTGTTCAACCATTCCTCTGCCAATTGAAGAGAATGGTTCTGGTCCCAGCAACTTTTCAGTTGACCCCTGTTTTGCAAGGGAGTCCGCCTTTTCATTGCCTTCGATCCCTATGTGTCCTCGTACCCAAGTCAGTGTTACTTCATTTTTAGATGAACACTTATTGAGTTTAAGTACGCATTCCAGTGCCAGTGATGTTGTGATGTTTGTTTGTTCCATGCATCTGATCACCGCCTGATTGTCCAGTGCTATGAGGATATTTCTTCCTTCCACCTGACACTCAAGCAGGTAGTCCAACGCATAAAGCAAGGCAATCATCTCAGCCTGGTATACTGAAGTGTATTTCCCGAGGCTAATGTGACGGGCAAGTTCCAGCTCTTCTGAATAGATACCGGCCCCCGCCCCGCCATCCATCATGGATCCATCCGTGAAAATCACTATTTCACCATTTCTTTTTTCTGGAAGTAATCCGTTCTCAATACGAGTTTTATGATTTCTTTCCATAATACGCACCCTTGTTATTCGATCCATAGGCATGTTTAGCTCCCTAATCTCGTCTTTAACAAGTTCCAGGATCTTCCTATGTCCATAGATCGTACCACGATGGTGCCATTTCGCATCTCGATGCAAGCGAAGTGCCGTTTGGGCCGCTGTTTTCTTAATAAATAAGTCTAGCGGTAATATCCCCATGATGACTTCCAATGCGCATGTTGGGGTTGTACGTATTGCACCTGTAATTCCCATACATGCTAAACGCTGAACCCTATCCAGGTGCTTCCTCACAGTTTTCTGAGAGGCTTTCGCCCACCATACAACCGAGGCGTACGTGATAATGGGTCTAGTTATCATCGTATACATCCAGTATGCTGACCTAGGCGAGAGTCCCCACCTTTGTCCACATACACGTTTGCACTGATGTAGTACCCTCTTTGCCTTCCGGACCTTCTCCTCAACATGGTAATTCCAAGTAAGTCCAGTATCTAGATAGACTCCCAGATACTTAACCTTCTTAGTCATTGTTAGTTCCGATCCGAAAAGTGTTAAGGGCCGAAATTCCAGATTTTTCCTCTTCCTAGTGAAGACTATTAGATCTGTTTTCGCCGCATTAATGGAGAGCCCTTGTTCCAGACACCACCGCTCAACCACTCTGAGTGCATTCCTCATGATATCTGCTGTGACGTCCATGAATTTGCCTCTGGCCATTATTGCTATGTCGTCGGCATATCCCACTGTGTGAATGCCCGTCGCCTCGAGTCTGTCGAGAAGAGAGTCCACAGTGATATTCCACAGTGTAGGTGAGAGAACACCTCCTTGTGGGCAACCTCTGCTAACCCTTCCTCTGAGTTTTGAGGTTCCCGTCTGAATATTAATCGCCCTCGTATTCAACATATTGTCCACCCATCTTACCACCAGTGGGTTAACCCTACGTTTTTCCAAGGCTTGTTTCAGACTTTCAAAGCATATCTTATCGAAGGCACCTTCAATGTCCATTATAGTGGTCATCGCAATGCCCCCGGTATTTAGCTCTTCCTCCGCAACGCGTACTACTTGGTGTAGCGCTGTTTCTGTAGACATACCTACCCTGTATGCATGCTGTCTACTATTTAAAGGATACATCTTAAGCGCAGTACTCTCCATATAGTCCACCATCACCCTTTCCATTATTTTTAACAGGAAGGATGTTAGGCTGACTGGTCTGAATGACTTTGCCTCGGTGTAGTCCTTTTTTCCCGGTTTTGGAAGGAAGACCACATTTGCTTCCCTCCATGTTATCGGGATATAGCCTATTGCTAGGCATGCAACGTATATATTCCTGAGCCTTGGTGCAATTAGGTCTATACCCCATTGCATTAGACCTGGAAATATACCATCCGGCCCCGCAGTTTTGAAGGGTGAGAATGTTGCTATCGCACCCTTGACCGCTTTTGGTGTCACGATCCGTTCTGCTTCCGTCCTATCCATCCTGTTCGCTCCTTGTTTCCTTGGAGCCCAGGGCTGAGCTGACTTATAGCTTCCTGGAAAGTGTACCTCCATTAGGACCTCATTTGTGTGATCCAGTGTTTCCACCATCTCCCCCGCTCTATTACGAATGAGTCCGATCTTAGAAACTGGATCTCTCGAGACAATCTTTTGTAGTCTACTGACTTCAGATGTACTCCTCATACTCGAGCAAAAGTCCCTCCATGACTCCCTTTTACGTCGTCGCAGAGTAACGTTTAGCTCTTTCTTTTTCGCCTTATATTCATCCCATGCTTCGGGTTCTCCCCTCCTCATGGCGTGATTGAAGGCCTTCCTCGCAGCCTTTTTTAGCTTTTCAAGTTCCCGGCACCACCAAGGCGCAGGATCTTGTTTTTCCACTAAAGTAGGTGTACAAGCCACTCGGTACGCAACTTCAACAGCTGATTGCAGATGCTTCAGCTGTGATTCTACATGCCAAGTATTTTTCGGTATTCCGAATGTCATTACATTCAGTTTTTCCTCCAACACTTCAAGGTATTTTATCCTATCTGTGTTCTTCGGAATTCTGATGTATTTCCGATCTTTTTTCCTTTTAGATCCATAGCGAACATCAAATGAAATGGCTCTGTGATCCGACAATGTAGCCTGATCCATTACCCTCCAATTTGATATTCTTTCAATTATCTGGCTACTGCACAGGGTAACATCGATCACTTCCATTCGTCTCACATCGACGAAGGTTGGCTCTGTTCCCCGGTTTAAGATAGCTAGATCCTTGCATGATACAAATTCGAATAAGGCTTCTCCTCTGTAATTATCGTTGGTGCTGCCCCACACTGTATTATGTGCATTGGCATCACAACCAATTATTAGATCCTCGTTCCTGTTCCTGCATGCATTCACCAAAGACTCTAACTCTCTTGTCGGAGGAGGTTCTGGAGAATCATACGGCAGGTATGCAGATGCTATGACAAAACTTCCCGCACCTGATCCTACTCGTACTGTTGCAAGGTCTGGGGCACACAGATCCGGCAATTTATATGCTTGAACTCCGTGCCTCACCAAGATACAGGACCTAATTCTTCCGCTAGTTTGTGCATAATGCAACTCAGCCATGCTATTTGGGAGTCCTCTAATCTTTCCTCTAAAGATCCAAGGCTCCTGTATCAGGGCTATATCAAACGAATCCTCATCAAAACACTTAGTCATCATTGCCGATGCTGCTTTGCTGTGATGAAGGTTCAATTGAATCACCCTCAGCTTTTCCCGGTACGGGCCCACCTCCCGCCCGACTTGTGTTGATCCCATCTCCATGGTGTCTATCACTTCGTCGCCCTACCGGGTGGCTTTCCAGGTTGAGTCTTTTCCGATGATCTTTGGAACTTCACGAATGCTATGTCCAACCCGCAAAAGAGTCTATCTCCTGCTTGTCTAACCAGCCTCGCTTCCTCCCTCGGACACCAGATCGTCAGCTTGGTTCCACCAATTTTTTTGTCATCATATCTTCCCACATGAATAACCCTCCATTTCGAAGTGTCCTTCACACAGGAATTTTGACGACAAAGTCTGGCAAGGATGACATCCTTGCTCACGGGTTCACCGGGAACGAAGATTATCAACCTTTCCACATCCTTTAGTATGTGAAGCCTGTCTATTTTAAGGTTGATTCCCTCCCATAGGTCGGTCATCTTCCCTACAGTCTCACATAGCCACCCTTTGGTTTCTTGGTTTACGCATTTTATTGCTATAATCCCTTCCTCCAAGGTTATCTCCTTTACACCGATATCACCTGCATTTGTCGGAAGTAAGTCAAGAGCCCTCAGCAGAGCATTCTTGAAAATACTCAACTGTGAAGCTTCTATCCCCCCCTCTCGACTCATGTCGGCAACACCCATTTGGAGATCGTTCGCCGCTGTCTGAGCAAAGGTTTTTACACCCTTGTCAACTTTGGCTCTCTCACTCCTAGCGTAAGGCTTTGCAGCATCTGCTTGCTTTGCTCTCCTTCCCATAGCTTGGCTCAGCTTTCGCTTTACCTTGCTTGGTCCAGGTTGCTCGGCCTTGCACGATTTCTGCTTTCCGGGTTGACTAATAGTCCGTTGTAAATGTTGTCCATCCACATAACCACTGGAGTGTGGTACCTGTAGACTGACCCCATATTGTACAGACTGTCCGTCTTCCCTTCCGCCTTCCGTCCCCTTCTTCACAGTTTTAGGTGGATTCATGGTCCCGGAACATTTGAACCGTTTCCTAGATCCACCGTCTTCTGGAGAGGTTTCGGTCGACGTCAAGTTGGCAACCATTTCAGTCAACTCCTCAACCGACTTACTTATGCCTTTCGCCGAGACAGATTTGGCCAAGGCCAATCTTTGCCTCCTTCTGACCCTCTTCATTCTTTGCTTCAGTTGCTGGTGCAACTTCCGCTCGGAGTCGGGACTTCTCTCCTCTTCCAATCCGGCTTCCGCACTAAGTACGGGATTTTATTTCGAATACTGATTTTATCTTTAATATGTATTTTGATCAAAATCGTTAGAGCGGTATTTGTAAAAGTTGTCAGACAAAAAAGTACCTACCAAATATTTCAATCTTTAGTTTGGAAAATACTATTGCTTAACTATTTAGCTGAAAACCGAGTACAAGTTATAGTAAGCATTAATTGGATTTTAAAGTTTTATCGAAATCGAAAATGGGGTTTTCGAAATATGAGCAGTTTTTAAAATTTGCGTTTTTGGTGATTCGAATTGAAAATTAAGGACTCAATAATTTTGAAAACATCAATTTTACTCTAAGTTTGCATTTTGGTCAAAATCGTTATTGCTGTTTTCAAGTGAACTAAAGAGAACAACATTTTTAAAAAATTCCTTTTTTCAAAAATCCATTTTACGATAATAAAAAGAAAAACTGAGTTCGCATTAATTTAGAAATGACCATGTTACCATAGAAATCAATTTTTGTTACAATCGTATGGACCGTTTTCGAGTCCGATATCGTTTCAAGCAAATTTGTTTGTTTTCGCGTTGAATGTGAAAGTGAGATATTACGATTGAAACCTTAAAAAAAGGCGAATCCAAAAAATAAATTTAAAGAACAAAATAAAGTTATTCACGTGGAAAATGTCACATTTATTATTAAGTTTGTAAATTAAGAAGGACGTACTCATGTTTGGATGGAGATTTATATAAGGTTGTTGAAAATACAAATTTACGCTTGAAAATTCCCATCTCCTTTCTAATGCAATTGCAAATAATTTTTATTTTGCCGTATTAAACGTGACATTGTTCACGAGTTCTAAAATATTACCGGCGAAACCCAGTTTAGTGTGAATTCGGAAAAAGTGCATGTTCCCCATAGTAAATGCAAAGAATCTCACGCATTATGAGAAAATAAATTATTTTCGTCTCTATACAAAAATAGGCATTTGCTATGAAAAATTTAAGGCCTGTGAGGTACGACAAAATTTTCCAACAAAGGAAATTTCAACAGTATGGTGAGATTTTAGTTGGGGAATTTGTACTTATGTTATTAACTTCGTACTCGTTAGACGGGCATTCGGCGTGCGGTGTGAAACTTTCCATGAGTTATAAAGTACACTTTTGTTCCGCCAAATGTGTGAATTGAGGAAAAAAATCTATATTCAACGCATTAAATGTGAAAACTATCACGCATTGTGAAATATTATAGTCAATAAACTGGTTTTCCAACAAACGAAACATCAGAAAGAAAATCAAAATTCTCTATGAAAATTCCGGTATTTGTTGTGCAAATTTCACGCTTTGTGAAATCTTGCTTATTTTTCCAACGAAGCGAATTTCAGTGAGATTTCCAACAAATAAGTTCGCACATATCTACTTGTGAAGATCCATCAGTTCTGGAAGTCACATTCGGACTTCTTAACACTTCGTTCAACCAAGCTGTGAAGACTATTACTTGATGTATGCTCAGAGTCACCAGTGAGCCGCTTTCTTCCAACTGCAGCTGCAACATATATTGTGCATTACACAAAAATTCTCTAGGCAGTCCCACTTTTTCCACTCGCACCGAAAACTATATCGAACTGATCCACCTGCACCTTATATCAAGACATGAACTTGAAAGTAAAACAATCTTCACTTTGGAACTGTGTGCGCCAACACTTGTGGAGAAAAAAAAAACTCTCCCCACCAAGCCATTATACAAGGAAATGCCTCCGAAAATAATTCCAAGTGTTTGCAGTATCCTACCGCATACCTAATCGCTGCCAGCTATTCCTGCTATTTCCTGAGTGGGAAATGAAATCCTTCCGCCGGCTCTTCTACAAATTTAAATCACACAGCACCACTGCGCCCAAAGGAAACCCAATCGCTGTGCAGCATTTCCCCCACACTAAGTGTCTTTCGATTCGAGCTCCGCAAAAACCCACCCCAGGTGCAAATCATCCTTCATCTCGCGGACCTCTCGGGAACGAATGCATGCAAAAATATACCGCGCGGTTCGGAAATTAATCAGGTCATGGTTTTGGCAGCCTTAGATATAAATAATGCGAGTCAACCGGTATCGCGCATCCATATTCATAACTTTCGAGACTTCGAGAGTTGCATTGTGAGTGAAGTGGTGTGCAGCACGAAATGCCTATTGTGTTCACCTGTCATTGAGTTCTCGTCTCTTATTCAGTCGTCGAAAAAGAACAAACAGAAGAAAAAAAAACTTTCTTTAGACTCTGGGTGAATTTTGTGCTGCATGCTTCTATGCGACTCCCCATATGAATAAGTTAACACATCTCGTGCAGTAGTTGTGTTCTCGTTATGATGTTTTATTTACTCTCGCCGCCCCCCATCCCTATTGACAAATTTTATTTAAAACAATTGATTGTCAACATCGGCACAGGACTGACTGTGTGAGGGACATGTAGTCTATAAATTTTTTGTTCAGAAAAAAAGAGGAGAGAAATAGCCGAATCAATATTCGTTTGAAGCGGGCGCATATAGCGAGAATGGGGAGGAGGTCCTTTGTTTGTTGTTAACAAATGGCATGATGAATTATTTTAACAAAGCAAAAGCAAATCGAGCTGAATAAATCAAACAGTTTGTACGGAATTACGTATACGACCGAGTGTATATGCACACACGCGGCGTGGGGCGGAGGAGGCTGCGAGGCTTGAGCTGTGTCAATTTAATATTCACCAATTAATTTTGCGCGTTCAGAAAAACACAAATGGAAGTTGTTTTTTTTTTTTTTTCTTGTTGTTCGGGAGTTGATTTTTTCCGGCACTCCGTTGTGCCCCAACAATTTGTTTTGTTTATTTTGGGGGGCGGCGTTGGGTGCGCTCTATTTGAAATTGACATTCAAAGTACTTATTTTGACAGAGGGAGGGAGAGGAGTGTTGCGGTAAAGAGTCCTGCTCATCAGAACTTATGTAAGCAGACAGATATTCTGCGTGTTCGCGGAATGTATGGCATTCAGTGGATAGCAGTGATAAAAATTGGTTTGCATACAAAGCGTTTAAGTGTGTACAACGAAATGCACGTGGCAACGTTTGGCTGGGTGACTTTTGTGTGGGTTTTTTTTAAATGCAGAAGGGGGACTATTTTTTTTGGCAAGAAAGTTGTCAGTGATGAGCATAGTTTGGAACCCAGTAGGAAGAACTAGGACTCTCTCTGCACACCGCTCTTTCGCCGCTGTTGCTGAAGACACGTTGCGGATGAGCAATAATTGTCGGCCAGACAACGTTCCACTCAAATCATCATTGTACCTTCGTTTGTGCAACGTATTTTTACGCGCGTAATTATCATTCATGAAGAGTGATTACATTCACGCAGAGCCACTGAATGGTGCGTCATTAGCGCTGGAGTAGTCATCGAAAAAAAAAATGTTTTTAGGACGCCGTGGGTAAAACAACTGGTAAACGATTTATTGCCGCAGCTTGAGGAGTTGGGACTGGAGGACGATTTAACCGCATAGCTCGAAATAATTTCGTTTCATTTTAAAGACATAGCAAAGCGTCATGATGATCTTGATTATTTAAATGAAAGCCAACTTGCGGTTTGCACATTTTGCTAAGTGATTGCACTTCGGAAGACTCATTTGCAGATCTGAATACCTTTAGGCTGAAAGTACGCATTTGTCTTCATGGAAAGAAGATGTCACTGCTATCAAAATTCTGCTTCACAAAAATCTGCCTTGTCACACAAAACTTTTGATTTTCAAAATGCAGCTTTTAAAATGTTTAGCAATAACATTCAGCTTATTCTGTTTTTTTTTTTTTCATTTAAAAAAATGAATAAAAATATAAACAGGAATTAAAAAAAACCAAAATTAAAAGTCAAAAACAAAAATTGATTCCAAAAAGAATATTAACAAAAAAAAAAATAAAAAAAATGGAATTTATGAAAAAAAATAGGAATAAAAAAAAGAGAAGGTAAAAATTAAAAAAAATTATTAGAAATTAAAAAAGCCAGCGAGTGAGTGAATTATTTTTAGCGCGAGTTGAGGACCCTTAACCATATATCTTAAGATCATGTAAAAGGTTTTTCAACAGGGACGCTACAAAAGTAGAGCGACAGGGACAGCAAACGACGCCGAATTTCTTGCCGCTCTTTAGACATTTCTCTTCAGTAAGGTTTGCCATTTCATGATGGAAAGATATACGAGCCAACAACGAGTCGAAATTATTAAAATTTACTACCGAAATTCGGAGTCAGTGGCCTCAACGTTAAGAGCGCTACGTCCAATTTATAGTCGTCATAATCGTCCTAGCAGATCAACAATTGAGCGTCTAGTGGAAAAATTTGAATCACCAGGCACAGTACAAAATGTTCCCGTGCCAGTGAGACAAAGAAGTGCCCGTAGTGTCGAGAATATTGCTGCCGCTGAGGCTTCAGTTGAAGAAAGCCCAAATGTGTCTCTCGCACGTCGTTCTCAAGCGTTGGGCATCTCTGTGACGTCGTTGTGGCGAATTCTGCGAAAAGATCTTGGCCTACATCCTTACAAGATTAAATTGACGCAAGAACTGAAGCCGCTTGACCACCAGAAGCGTCGTATGTTCGTGAATTGGGCTGAGCAACAACTTGAAAATGATTCGGATTTTCATCGAAAAATCATCTTCATGAGGCTCATTTCTGGCTGAATGGCTTCGTCAATAAACAAAATATGCGGTATTGGTCAGGCAGCAATCCACACGTACTCCATGAGTCATCATTGCATCCCGAAAAAATTACGCTTTGGTGTGGTTTATGGGCCGGCGGCGTCATTGGGCCGTACTTCTACTGTGAATGGGTATCGCTACCGTTCAATGATAACCGAATATTTTTAGCCCCAATTGGATGATATGGACTTGGAGGACATGTAGTTCCAACAGGTAGGCGCCACAAGCCACACAGCGAATGTCACAATCAATTTATTGGAAACCAAGTTTGGAGAACGTGCTATCTCACGAAATGGTCCAGTCGCTTGGCCGCCTCGGTCGTGCGATTTGACGCCGTTAAACTATTTCCTGTGGGGCTACGTCAAGTCTATGGTCTATGCCAACAAGCCAGCGACGATTGATGAACTTCGTACGAATATCGAACGTGAAATTGCAGTATCGGCCGATTTATGCTTGAAAAACGTCGAAAATTGGGTTCAGCGTCTGGAGTTCTGCAAACGTGCCCGTTGTGGCCAAGCAAAAGAAATCGAATACATAATGCATCGAACGTACTTTCACAGGAATAAAGAATTTCATTGATATCCAAAACCGTTTTTGTTTTATTTAAAGAAAAAAAACTTTTGTAGCGCTCTTATTGAAAAACCCTTTATTAAGATTTGTCTAGAACAAATGTTGGTTGAGTCACACGAAAGAAACGTGTACATACCGAGATGAGGGCAGAAATAAATGATAAGAAATACACACCAAACGATGTTTGCACACAACACCAAAACAGCGTCTGCTTAGATAAGGAAAGATAGAATAAGAACTAAGAAGAGATTGTATTGTAACCAAATACATAGCACACTAAAAGGGACATAAATATTTATAAGAAACTAACATGTAGTTAAGTCAGTCCAGAAATTACATCAACTTAGACCACAGTTCTTATATTCATATGTTTTGAATGTAAGCAGAATCAGAGACTAAATAAATAATAATAATAATAAACGGGATCATAAAATCATACGAAAATTATATTTCTTTGAATTCCAAAATATACGCAATTATATTAATTCGCGCGCTTTTTAACATTTTCCAAATATTTCTTTAATATTCGCAGAATTTTATAGAGCACAATTTTGAAAAAAAAAAAAAATTTTAAAGCACAATTTCGTAAAAATAATTTTGACCCTTACAGCATTTTGAACCCAACCTCGTGCGGTGATTTGTTCCTCTCTTATTACCCCGATATGTGATTTCACATTGAAGGATTTTTGCAAACTTCGTAGTCAATGGGCCTTGGAAGAGTCGTGAATATATGTACTTGGAAAAGCGGCGCAGACAGTTTTTTTTTTCTACTCGAACAACAAACACCACCCAGAAACGTATACCTGCTGTCTCTACCGGAATCGATTAATTACCATCAAAAGTCTAACACTAACCACCACAAGAATGCATGCCGTCTTCAAGCAGTCGTTATTATCTGTCATGTCTTGAGAAATCATTTTCCAAGTCACTTGAATAGACCTTGAGGAAAGAGAAAATGGGCAACTTTAAGTTGCAAGCTCCCAACTCAGTCCCTCACTCATTCGCTTTGTGCTGGTCCATTAGACTAATTGCCCTTTAATTACTGTACCACTACACTACTCAGTGTCATTACAATGAAAGTGCATATCCTTGAGAAACGTTAACACACATACCCCACTGCTGCTGGGTATACGAGCAGTCGTCGCAGAGTTGTGCTAAACACTCTTGAAACGATGATAATTGCTCGTCACAAGTCGGATTTTCAAGGTTGTCAAATCGCTCACTCATTCGTAGGCAAGGCATTCGTTGTTCCTTCGTTTAGCATAAAAATTCAGCTCGAAACAATATACACAAAGAAAAAACCTCCTTGCTACAATATAGCGATGGCAAGTGCAAAGAAACAACAACGCCACCAACCAGGGGCAGGCACTGGCATAGAAAACACATTCCCGCCTTGATGTTGAAAAATTGAGTGTCAAGTGGCTCATTGAGTTATCTGCCCCGCAAAAGAAGGCTTCGTCCTGCTGGTAAATATTTAACGTTTTACGCTTTCTTTATTTATGCTATTTTGTTTACATGCTTGTGACCTAAACATCAAACATTTATCCTCGTGCTGGCCCCGCCCGGCCCACAGCTATATACGAGGAAGAAGAGCTCAAATCCTCTTGACATAATTTTCTACAGCGCGCTCCCTGACAATGGATGATGCGAATTTTCGTTGCTGAATGACACAGCTAACAAAAAGGTGCTGAAAGCAAACACGTTCTTTGTTTTAGTTTTTTTTTTTTGTTTTTGTTTTGTTTTACTGTCTTTTTTTTTACTCGCGTTTTTATCTTGTTTCAGCACTTTTCATTCATCCTTGCTGTGGGGGAGCGCCCGCCGCTATGCTGCCATGGTCTTTCTATATTTGTGTCCTGTTTAAGTCCTTTTGGAATGGCTTTCTGTTTTAGTTTAGCACATCAGATGCGGATGAATGGATCGATGAGTGAATGTGCGCAAGGATTCCTCACTCGCCACTGAATCTACGAAAAATTCCAAGTTTACGGGCATTTATTTCGAAAGTCCTTGTTATTTTTTTCTAGAAACACTCTAGATGAATAACTGCACTTGTTTTCTCATTCGTTATATACACACACTCGTTCTGTATGAACACGCCTAGATGCATGCAAGTGTATTGTGTACTGCATTGCGAGTTTGTGTACAATGAAAGTTGGAGTGCAGCTTAGTTTTGTCATTAGACTGGTAGGTAGTGGCGAGCAGTGCGGATGGACTGTTTTGACGCTGAAAGGACGTTTCAAGAAGAGTCGGCTGCTGATGTGCGGAATATTACTTTCAAAACGTGAAAGCTGTTTTTCTGCAACTAATTGCTGGAAAGCATATATGATATAATTATTATTCCGCAAATGAGAGAAAAATACGGCCACAAAGTTGTTTTCCGAGGCGCCGGAAAGTGACGTTTACGATTACGGATTCTAGGGTATGGCGATGAATGTTCTGCGTTAAAGAATAACCATTGGGGGATACGTAGTAATTGTGAGCATTTATAAATTGAGTTTGTATATGCTCTAGGTTTTGCATGTACCGCAATTACCTTTGAACCTACTGAACGCATTTGAAGGCAAACTACACTCCAACAATAGGATGCGCAAATGCCAATCACTCCCTAGTACTGACATTAACGAAAGAAGTGGACCACTTCTTGAATAGATTTTATATTTAAACCCTACTGTGTCTAACGGAATAAACCTTCCTACAAAAAAATCTGGCACGAACTTGACTCCCACAGCATCAGTCAGAAGATTGTCAATTGTAAGGTATCAGCCAAACTCTCCTATTCTGACAACCGGTAGACGCACCAATTCAATTATTGGATGACCCTTGTCGCTAACTTCTTCATAGACATCTTCGAGAAAACAAGAAACACTGTATTTAACAATCAGTCACCTCTGGGCCTCTTGGTTCAAAGTGTAACACCAATGAGCTTAAATACAAGTTCAAGGATTAATCTCGCCCTATAGTAAAGCGCTTCCTTCTACTGGACCTTTTATTCAAACAGTTTTCTAAGACAACAATTCGCTTTATTCAAGTGTTATTAGGTAGTCCATAGATGATGCCTTAAAACTATGATATTCCCTATCTAACTTAACAATTTATAAAGCTGGTTCCCAAGCAAGATTTCAAAACGAAGGCTACTTTAATCTGTCTTTTTTTCGAATGCAACATTCGTCCAGTATGGACACAGACAAAAACAGAAACAGTGCCTCACTTTCAATCATTCCCAACCTCTGCAATAAAATATTTTGTAGGTCACAATAGAAAATTGGTCATCAAATCTTTCGTTGTAACAATTCGCACTCACTTTTGGTATAACTAACACAATTGCCAAGTGTAATAATTCTGCTTGCCAAAAATAATACTTCCCTGGACAGAAATGTACTTCGGACGCTATATCAAATTTTGGTGGATAAATTTAAAAAAGTCCTCTCGGAAATTAGTCTTAATTCGGATATGGTGGAGTGCACTTATTAATGTCCAGCAAAGATAGTCGTAACTCGCATGAAATTCCCCGTTCTTTTTACTCCCCGCAGTCCCGCTGGCAAACTCGCTTACCCCGACTTCGGCGGGATCACATACCACTCTTATCATTCGGCAACTTTCTGTCACTCTTAGTCGTAAAAGCCCACATGAAAAAAATTAAATCCATGAACGCTACCAGTAGATTTGTAAGTGTCCTGAAAAATACGTCAGTTCGGCCGAACCCGGTTCATAAAAAAATCGAATGGTGCCTTCAAAGTACCCCAAGCGGAAACAAAGTTTCTCACTGACATCAAATCGCGAAAAAATAAAAATTAAAAACGTTATTGGTTTATTGCGTTTCTACCTAAGGTTGAAACCGATCTGCTGGTATTTGGTATAAAAGCATAGTTCATTCAGAAGATTGACAAACTCGGTTACCTACTCCGTAGACACACATTTTCGGTCCAGAATTGCCAAAGGTTTGCCTACTTCCTATGTATAAAGATGCAAAACTAAATCAATTTCAAAATCTGTTAGAAACTTTCAAGCTAAACTAAAAGAACTGCCGGGCTGACCACAAGCCGACACTTTCCCCATCAACATTTACCAGTACCATTTGTGACTACTTAAATGTCAAAATCAAAAACTATCCACTCGCGTACGTTAGCCCGAAAAGCTTTTACAACTTTCCCCACAGCAAAAGCGCCGTCCACCGTCATCTCCAAATCAAATCACGAAACTTAACAATGGGTAACTGCAACAATAGCCTTGAAAGCGTCATTGGAGGATACAAAGAAAAAAACTCCAAACTATGTAATATCTCAAAGAAAGTGAGCAAAATAATCTCACAACACAACATAAAAGTTTATCTTTTCTACTGAAACGACAAATTTTCTTCATTTTTTTTTTTTTTTTGTGCAAGTAAAATGTCATTTCTATTGCGCGCGTCCTTTTTGCCGCCCAAATTGACAGTGAAAGAAATTATGTTTTCTGGAAAACAATTTAACGACAAAAACAGATGAAGAAAAAATAACGCTAATATTTCACTGGCTGTTCTTGTTCTAATTTTTTTTTTTTTTTTATTTACCCCATCTCCGTATTAATATGTGTGTGTAACGGCAGACTAGTTGGGGGCGATAAAAAGCGAAATATTTTCATTTGATTTCCTTTTACGTTACGAGGACTAAGTGAAATACTGGATGACAGTTTCTTCGTTGATTTTTTTTAGTTTTTAGCTTTTTCTGTCAGAGTTTTTGTTTCAATGGCAATTTAATTTTGTTTTTTTGTTTTCTTTCGTTACAGTTGCATCCTGCATGGCGGTGGTAACGAGTGCTGAGGAATGTGGCCAAGAGGAATTCACCAAGTGCTCAGAGCCCCTAGACATGCTTCATCTAACGTCGGAGTTTTCAATTGGTGCCTCCAAAAAGGAAGAACTAGACAAACTTTGCCAGTAAGTTGGCTAGGACCTCATTGCTAAATGGGCACAGACAGGGATGGGTGTAAAGTGAAGAATCTCTAATGGAATTAATTGTGACCAATTGATGTGGCCCGTGGACTTTTTCTTCTTCCGTTTTGTTTTGGCTCTCGCAGCAAGTCCCAACTCACAGCTCCCAAGTAACATAAGCTTTTAATTGGGAAGGTCCTCTTTCTCCTTATATAGCTAATTCGTAAGTGCACAAGCATTCACCTCCTTAAAAATTGCACACAGCACGAGAGGAAAACAGAATGAAGGGTTTTTTGTTAGCTCAAATTGGGTTTCGTCCAGCATTCCTTGTCCTTCCTTCCGTTCAAATTGATCAAAAGGAAACCAGAGGGCAATTTAACACACAACCAAGGAGGGCGGAAAACTCGTATACACTGTATACCGCTGCACTATTTTCAATTCAAAGCATGTTTATAGATTTCGACAGGAGTGGAAGGACAACGAGAAAAAAATTAAACCTAAAGGGTCTCCTACAAACATCAGCAACTCAAAAAACAACAACAGGACAAAGCGTTGGTTGGTAAGGGATGCTGCTGCTGAGAAGATCCTCTCGATACATTTTTCGTGGGACTTAAATTGAATTTATAACTTTTTCCGTAAAACAAACGACCGTTAGCCACCACACCAGAAAACATACACACACCCAGCAGCACGGTTTTTGGATGGAAATAAAGGACATTTCATGTGATTCGCCTTTTGCTGGCGTCGCCACGCCGGTGTGTCTGTTTTTGTTATCTTTGCAGTGCGTATTTGTTTTTCTGCAAGGATATTAGTGAATCCTTATTAATGCTCCGGAATTCATGACTTATTGAACTGTGTTAAAAGGAAACGTCATTAGACTTTAGCGACGAGGATATTCAGCATTGGCAGATATATATATATATATAACAAGGACGAGCTAGTTGGAGGATGCTCATTAAAAATTCTAATCCGATTTTTCTTGATACCCACTGGGTCACGAGTTTCTTAAATTTTTCTAGGCGAACTATACGGGTCGGACATAATCTAATTATTTGTGAAATTGAAATTCTAGGATGTCTTTTATAGAATGGCACACAGGTAGAATGTACGATTGGAGAGTTTTGAGGCTTTCTATTGTTTTTATTTCAGATTAGGGTCATTGCTATTTAGCATTCAATACAGCCAGATGAGGGGTACCAGGAAAATTGGCCTGTATCCAAACAGCCGATGCTGTCGTCAACTTTCTAGCATTAGCATGTGGCGGGATAAGCATTTCTGTGGGGCGTATTTCGTTTGCAACCTTGGAGATACTTTGTAAAGACAAATGATTGAATGGATAACGCTGCGCACACTGCCGGCTGCTTAACGCACACGTATATTTGCACATCGCACACGTCTTTTCCATCAAGAGAGCTTGCACAATACATTTTTTGTTGATAACGTCTCTCCGCTCAGACCCAATGAAATTTCTACCATGACTTCGACCATGTGCGCTATGCCTTTAAGTAAATTGAAATTGGCTAAATAAAAATCAATCGTGTGCGCTATGCATAAAACATAGCTATTAACCATTTTCGCGTCCACACAATAAAAAAAAAAAACTAGAACCACTCTTAAACTACTTCGCTTTCAATCCTTGCACTTTTAATACTTTCCACTCATCTTTGTCCTCTTTCATCTTGAAATAGGATAAGGAGGTTAATAGAGGCACACCATTAGCCTTCTTATCCTCTCACCACAGCCAACAATAGAGATCTGGTGCACCAACCTTCCCACTTATGCACCCAACATTATTTGCTGCACAGCAAGGATACGGCGTCGCTGGTTGGTGGTGTCTAAAATTAAAATGCAGTCACCCAGAAGCGAATATAAAAATGAAATTTACTCCCGTCATGCAACAACTATTACAACGCCAAACGCCGACAGGTTGTTGAATTGAATCATTTGAAGTGGTGGTCCGACACGACGACGTCGAGGACGACATTCCCCGAGTGGCGGCGTTATATCTGTCTGCCCGGGAATATATCCGTGTCACTCACTTCACTCTATGTGGCAGTGTCCTTTTTTGCAAAATGCAAATTTCAAACGCCAACACAGCCTGATAGTGTCGCATAGGATGTCATATAGACACAGAGAGAGAGAGAGAGAAGGGCTTCGCACTTGACACAACGTATGAGCGAACGAGTGCATGCATGATGAATTGCAGTGTCATGCATCGTTATAGGGCAAATAATGTAATTAGGGTAGTAAATTCCTGTCGATCTGTCATTTCGACAGCACGGCGAAGGACGAAACTATTCTCCACCCACAGGCACTGCAATTGTTAACCGCTCTCTTATTTTATTTTATTTTTCTCATGCAGTGAATTGCGTAAAGGTGTCCGGTGTATACAGAGCTACACGAGACGGTGCATGGATCTGCAGCAGAGAAATCAATTTAATAAATTATACCATGGCACTAATCAATTCATTCGGGATTTATGCAACAAGGGTGAATTCCAGGATGGTAAGCATTTCCACTAAACACAAGCAAGACGAGAGAGACCAATTAATTTCACATTTCTCACTGCTGGCACCATTTTTCTTCACCATGGATTTATTGTTCCATTATTTTCTCCAATATAGAGTATCTAAAGCATGCACCCTGCTCTGAAATGGCCAAGAAGGAGTTTGAGGTGTGCTCCACCAAATACAAGGAGACAATGGTCTTTATGAAGCCAAACAAGAATCAGGAGAACCATGAGAATATGACTTTCAATGAGAATATTAAAACGATATGTTGGTAAGTTGAACGAGACGACAAATTGCTTTGTGCGGTCCGCATTTACCTGGCCTATTATTGTCTACTTTTGCAGTTCCATAAACGAACTGGTAGATTGCTCGGAGGATGCAGCACGCAAAGTCTGTGGCAAGGAGGCGGCAAAATTTACCAGAGAACTGGTGGACAAGTATGCGAATAGTTTAACCAAGGTGAGTGTTCGTTGTTGTTCTACATAATGACTTTAAACGTAAACAAATGTGCAAAGTGGGAAAAATGTGCGTAAAATCTACACCCTTACTTTTCGTTAAATATCGTGAGATAATTACACGGAGAAGCTCATAAAACTCCATCACTTAAAGTATTTATGCATAGGAATGCTAAACGCACATGGGTAGTAGTTAACTACTGATGATGTGCGCTTCGAAGGAAATGTCTGTCTAACAAAACGAGAGCTGGTGAGGTCATTAGAGAAAATAGGAGAGCAATTATTAGCTAGAGACTTTAAACCTGCCTTTATCGCCAACTATTATTTTTGATATATTTTTCGGAAAATATACATAGTGCGCTATATTCTAACCGTGTGCGTTATACCTGCAAGTCAAAAAGCAGTCATATGCAATCAGCGTATGTCCTATTCCAACTCATATTATTCATCAAGGAACGGCAACGATCTCCTTTGACATGATTTCATGACATCAAAATTGATGTGCACAAACTATTGATCATGTGCGTACACCTTACACTCCAAGAACTGCACACTCAAATCAGTGTAAGTCCTGCTCACAGTCGTATTGCTATTTTATACATAATATACCCGCATACGATCCATTTTGGCCTGGTTTTGGGAAAATAATCCATGTGCGCAAACTATTAACGGTGTGCGTTACACATTTAACTCAATAAACTATCTAATAAAATAAATGTAAGTACTGTTCACACTTGCATTAGTTACCAGGAACAGCTAACAATACATTTTGACATGTTTTTCGGAAAAAAAAACAACGGGCTGCCAGTGCAGCATCTATTTACACTTCTGTGTAGCAATATGTTGGCATATTGCTCTTGAAATAACAACAGAAAAAAAAAACTAGAACAGATGTGCGCAACCTAATAACAGTGTGCGTTACACCTTAAACTCAATAAATTCTCTGCTAAAATCAATGCTGCTCGGTTCTAACAGTGTTCCCCATTTCATTTTCTTTATCCCTCAGATATACTGTGAAGAATACACAAGACATCCGGGTACATGCAGAGACGGCGATGGTGGCTCTGGTCCACGACTGCAAAATCAGTCTTTTATCGGCGTTCTGGCGGCTGCCTTAGCGGCGATAATATATCATCAAACGAGGTAGATCTTACCAAGATTAGCAGATCAACGCTGCCACTGCAGAGTCAACTCAAACACTCAATGCACCCCTCAATAAAATCACAAGAAAAGAAAAAATACAAACACTCGGTACAGCAATTTCGAAACTTTAGTCAATTTTTTAGATAAGAATATAAAAACGAAAAAAAAAAAATAGATTAACAGCAACCAAAGGTAGGTATCATATCAAGTGCAAGCGTCAACGATTTTTTTGTTTGTGTCTATTAAAAAAAATATATATATAAAAGCAAGTCTTACTTCCGCTTTTCTTAGCAACACTTTTTTGACTTTACCACACAGAAAATTCTTCAAATTAATAAATAGAAAGAGATTTTATTAAAAACTTACTTCTTAAATAGAGATTACAAGGGAATGAGACATAACAAAATGTAAATGCAACCAGAGTTGCCTGTTAATATTAGAAAAACAAAAAAAAAATATTAAATTGAGGGTGAAACGTATCGTTACTATTGTAACGCCAGTGAATTACGAATAAGTGAATAAAATAAAAACCAAGCACAAACCCCCACAAACAGGTGACACGCTGTGGCAGTGAGAAAAACATTCTCTTTTGGAGTCCCACAAGGTTCTACTTTCGGGGCGCATATCTTTGTTGAAAGCCCAAAAAACACTTCCACCACACTGCCACACGAACTGCCACCTGTTGAAACCGTTAAGTAGTTCTAGAAAATTTAGTTTTATGATAATAATCAATTAAAAAACAAAAAACGTGAAACGAAAAACAATTACTAAATTAAGGCGTACATCTAAATATAATTACTATACATATTACAACTAATTTAAACCAGTACCTTAAGATATTATTATCGTGTAATACCGCTATTTTTAAGTTCTATGCAAAACGGTTTCCTTGAACATGTTTTAGTTAAGACCCATTTATGATTTAGTTTTTTATATATTTTTTTTCCAGCAAGTATACATCTTGTAACCACATCAAAAAAAGACCAAAAATTACTTTAAACATATATGAAAAATAAAACAAAAATTATATATTATATACAAGAGAAAACACATATTATAGACAATGTAGAAAAATTAAATATTTTAAGATTAAACGAGTATTTTTTGAGAGGATTAAAAATGAGTGGTCGGTTTTTTTTAAATAAATAAAAAAGATGTATTTTAGTATTTTCTATTTTTATGTTGTGAAAGAATTTATTGAAGTTTTTGTTATCTTATTATGAATATTTATTATATATTGTGTAACATTTTTATACCTACTCCGAGAATACTATTTCGTATAAAGTATGTTTTGTTGTTTTTTTAATTATTGAATGTACCCAAACTAGTTTTATTAAAAATTGGAAGGAACAAAAACATGTTGATGAAGATTTTAAGATAAAAAAAAGAGAAGATATAAAATAAAAGTAATTCATGAAAATGAAGTTGTTTGAAGTTTTACTTATAGTTAAGTTTGCAGTATTACATGGCAAATTGGTTTGACTTTCGAGCAATAGGTGGCGGAATTTGATTTTTTTTCGGATGTAGGATCGACTTAATTGTGCAACCAATGCTCGCTTAGAGATGTGGCAATTTGGGCTCAACTCACCTTCACCTTAAAGAAAGAAACTTTTTTCTGGGACAGCTATTCGGGCTTTTTAGTGAGACATTATAATCAGAAAAAGAATGTAGGCCGGGTTTGTATATTGGAATGAACCTGTAATACTGACAGTTGTAAAATTTATTTGAAGAAACTTAAATCAGCGACGAGACCCATCTGTTCAGTCCATGCAGGTCTATAACGTTTCGGACTGTCTTCTAGGTTCTTCGAAAGGATGTATAAGGTTAGATAAGATGATAAGATAAGATCTGGCCCTTCTTGGCCAGAGCTCTTTCATTTCCTCGGCTAAATGTGTGTCTGCCAGTCAGAGTTACAATTTCCAAACATATTTCGTTTAACAAATGCCTCCTCCACAATTCTGAAGGTAATCAGAGAAGCTAGAGGTCGCAGGCACAAGCCCTGGGAAAACTGGATCCTATGACAATCGTAGAATGGACGGAACATTGAAAATGATAAAATAAACATGATTTTGAGAATCTAGGTCCTATATGAACCTATTGCACCAAATACTTATATAAATATATTTTTTTTTTAGCTATGGAGCGGGCTTTTATAGCGTTTGACGCGTACAAAATATTACTCATTCAAAATATTTGGTACCGATGTAACGACATTTCGCTTGTCCCATCCACTACACACTAAATCGAAGAATACTACCCCCGGGCTAGATCCGAAACTCATTTACAACGCTCATACAACAATTTCTGCGAGTTCATTGCTGTTTAAATGACAACAACCTGCTCGGTGAAGTGCGTTATTTTTATTTGCATCCGCATGGCGTATTTTTGTATGATAAATTGCGCCACTTGAGCTTGAAAGAAAAAATCCGCGTCATAGCAACAATTTTAAAATGTAGAAATGTAAAAAAATGCAACCAATGATATTCGTTAATTTTATTTCCAACATTGTGCATGCAAATGAAGTATTTTCGTATTAAATGTAAACAACATAAAAACTGCGTCACATGTCCACTTTTCGCCACTTGAACTTAAGCTTTCTGACTAAATTTAGAACAAGAACAACGAGGGATTATGTGCATTTAAAACTACTGATGTGAGTTTTATAATTATACGTAATTTTGTGCCTGCACATGTCGCATTCTTCTATAAAAAATTACGCCACTAGGGTTGAATTTTCATTTCTGTGAATATGACTCGCTTCTCCAGTATTCATATGCCCAGATTTGACAGAAGAATGGCCAGGAATCATGTGCACGTGGAAGTACAGCTGCTTACGTGCGCGATATGTATAATAAGAGCGCTACAAAAGTTTTTTTTCTTTAAATAAAACAAAAACGGTTTTGGATATCAATGAAATTCTCTATTCCTGTGAAAGTACGTTCGATGCCATTATGTATGGAACTCGATTTCTTTTGAATGGCCACCACGGGCACGCTTGCAGAGCTCCAGACGCTGAACCCAATTTTCGACGGTTTTCAAGCATAAATCGGCCGATACTCGTACGAAGTTCATCAATCGTCGCTGGCTTGTTGGCATAAACCATAGACTTGACGTAGCCCCACAGGAAATAGTCTAACGGCGTCAAATCGCACGACCGAGGCGGCCAAGCAACTGGACCATTTCGTGAGATAACACGTTCTCCAAACTAGGTTTCCAATAAATTGATTGTGACATTCGCTGTGTGGCTTGTGGCGCCTACCTGTTGGAACTACATGTCCTCCAACTCCATATCATCCAATTGGGGCTAAAAATATTCGGTTATCATTGAACGGTAGCGATTCCCATTCACAGTAGAAGTACGGCCCAATGACGCCGCCGGCCCATAAACCACACCAAACCGTAATTTTTTCGGGATGCAATGATGACTCATGGAGTACGTGTGGATTGCTGCCTGACCAATACCGCATATTTTGTTTATTGACGAAGCCATTCAGCCAGAAATGAGCCTCATCGCTGAAGATGATTTTTCGGAAAATCCGAATCATTTTCAAGTTGTGCTCAGCCCAATTCACGAACATACGACGCTTATGGTGGTCAAGCGGCTTCAGTTCTTGCGTCAATTTAATCTTGTAAGGATGTAGGCCAAGATCTTTTCGCAAAATTCGCCACAACGACGTCACAGAGATGCCCAACGCTTGAGAACGACGTGCGAGAGACACATTTGGGCTTTCTTCAACTGAAGCCTCAGCGGCAGCAATATTCTCGACACTACAGGCACTTCTTTGTCTCACTGGCACGGGAACATTTTGTACTGTGCCTGGGGATTTAGACGCTCAATTGTTGATCTGCTAGGACGATTATGACGACCATAAATTGGACGTAGCGCTCCTAACGTTGAGGCCACTGACTCCGAATTTCGGTAGTAAATTTTAATAATTTCGACTCGTTGTTGGCTCGTATATCATGAAATGGCAAACCTTACTGAAGAGAAATGTCTAAAGAGCGGCAAGAAATTCGGCGTCGTTTGCTGTCCCTGTCGCTCTACTTTTGTAGCGTCCCTGTTGATAAACCCTTTATTTAAAATTCGGTCGCATTTTTGTATAAAAAATTGGACTTGACACAAAAGAAGCTGGGCCACATGGCCCATGTCTAAATTTATAACAAGAAAAACCAGCGGTCGATAGTTGCCAGTATACGATATTTTTATTTGAGCACACAAATGGAGTATTTTCGTCACATGTCCACATGTTCACATGTTCGCCAAATGAACTTGAACTTTCTTGGTTTGTATAGCTTTAATTACTATATAATTATTCAATAACTAAATTTCAAGGGCAAATATAAATCATGTGTGTTCGAAGGTGCTGATGTGCGCTATATAATTATTCATATGTCGCGTTCTTCTATAAAAAATTACGCCACTAGGGTTGAACTTTCATTTCTGTAAATAGGGCTCGCTTGTCCAGTATTTAGATGCATTAATTTACAACACGAAAAACCAGAACCCACTTTTTTACTTGTAATATAAAAACTACTACGTCACATGTACATCTATGAAAGTATCAAGCAAATATAGTATCAAGCCCATAATATGAGACTACAATACCCACAAATTCTTGTTGGATTTCAGAAAATCAGTTGTTTGTAGAAATACGTTTTGGGAAAGGAATCATTTGCATGTCTTAATAAAATTATGGGCTTAGCTTCGCATACCAATTTGTTTTTTAGGAGTTTTCATTTTTGGGAGGAAGGCCCCTGCCATTTTAGACTGAAACGTCTAAATTTGAGAATCTTTTGCAGGACAGCTATAGTCTCCGATTATTAGACTTTCGTGAAAGGGTTGCGCCGTAGAAGAAACCTAAAGATGTAATTTTGTGTGAGGCCCTCGCTCAGTAGTAACGCAAACTTACCACTGAGCCACTACGCCTAACAAGCTGCAAACTTTTAGTATCAACAAATTATGTTTAGAGCCCCTCTTGTTGTAGATTTTCCCAGATAAAGGGTTCTCAGGCCGAGTTTGAACGGCTCAAAATTCACACCGCTGTTTAAAGGGGGACGGTAGGTACCTTTTAGCAGTTTATATTTTTTTTTTAATCGTGCGTGATCGCAACTGTTATATAAGGAACTCAGTGAAGATATTGCCAACCATTTGCATGTGGAAATATTTTAGAACGAATGGAAATGAGATTTTAGAACTTGATACTTTAAGCAATACACCGCTGCGACTTTAAAGTCAATAATACACATTCAAACGGTACGCACTTTAAAATCCCCATCGCAGAAAATGCGCCCCTCTAATCCCCGACTATAATTCATAAGTGCGCGACCCCCGGACGAGACCCTGAAGCGCAAACTTCTTCCAATACCTACCGATACCACCAAAACACCACTCGACTCTTTAATGTAACGAGAATTTATGGACAAATATTTAGGGAAATCACCCCATCGACCTCTGTCTGCACATGCCATCATCCGGAAAACAGCTAAATCCAATATTTCCTTAGTTACGACTTCATGAGCAGGGAAACACCCAACTTTCGCCCCAGGTCCTCCAACGTCGAACGTTGCGGGCATACTCTCGACTCTCGGTTGAAAGCCTCATTTAGAAGTCCCATTATGTCGCCAATATTCATTTGCACAGCAACGCAACCACGGCACGAGAGTGTATGTCCGGGGTAATTCCCTGGCAATTTAGCCAGCTCTCACAATCTCGTAATGGCTTCTGCCATCCTTCCCGTGGGAGGACGCAGGACGCGCGCCTCTTCCTATAGCAGCTCATTACTTGGCTCGTCGTCATTTAATTAATGTCAGCGCGTCTGATTTGATTACCCATATTAGGTGTGCTAAGCTGAGAATTGGGAAACTCCTAGAGTGTGTGTGTTCTCCAGACAGGTGCATGTGACCCAGCACGACCTTTTGATGGTCATCCGAATACCAATGTGGGTGGCAAGCGATGGCTCACCGCCAAATGCACAGCCTGCACTCGAAAAACTAAATTGAAAACGCCATGCATATATTTTGGCGTGTATGCGGTGTGAACTATGTGAACAAAGACTTTGCAACGTCACAAACAAAATAAATCAACACCGGGTGTGTCTGCTGGCTGGCAGTATTCGCTTGCCAGGGATAGTCACGTTCAGTTTGATCCCATCAGCGGAGAGAGGGAATGCAGGTTGTGCGGGCTGATGCCAGGTCGGGGTCAGGTGAGCTTTTGATGAAATGTTTTTATTCTCGCGCTGCCATTCAACTAATTCTTTTCCACCGTCCAGAAATAACTTAAAAAATATTCAAATTAATTTAAAACTAACATCATTTTTTACATTGGATAATGTCGTAATCCCGTCACACAAATTATTCGTTCGGACAGGGGGACAGACACCAGGCTCAGGGTAAGGTAGCGAAGTAGTGATGCAACGAACAAAGGGAAAAAATAATCTATTTCGGTTGTCCGAACATAATCGCTAAACAAATCACTAATAAATTATTCGCATCGAAATACCACATAATATTTCGCTTCGGGTTGAGTCATTTGGCATTCGGGAGCCAGCGGACTGCGCTGCACACCCTCAACGCCTCATCGGTGACCTCGGCTCGCACAGGGGCTTAGTGGTTAAAAATGGATCGGATCGCATGCGAAAAATGGTCCGGTGCATGCTGCGGTACACACAATATTCCATTTAATCTCAATTTAAAACAAAACGAATATAATTCCGTTGGGCGCCGGCCGCGCCGCCAACCGAGGACGATACTTGGTTGCCACCGAATACTAGGCGCACACATGGCTCTGCAGCGTTTTAGGAAATTATCGGGTTTTAAGTGAGATTTTTGCGTGGTAATTTCTCTGCTATCTTTAATTGGATAAGTTGAGGGAATTGGATTGTACGCGGGGTAATAATCCGAAGGGGATGAGAGCGAGGAGGCTTTATGTAGAAGTTGTTCAGTGGCGTAAGGTCCCATCCCCAGAAAAACACATGAAAATGCATCTTGAGGCTTTTTTCAGTCGTGCAAGTCTGACAAACATCTGTGGGTATGATTGGCCTATTAAAGCCTCTCACGTTCAGCCGTTAAGACTTGAGATAAAACTGAAGGTTAGTCCCAAAAATAAAAAGCCTTTTTAAACGAAAGTTTGTGAGAAGATAGGACTTGGGTGCTTATATGGACCTGTCGGGCTGCCTATTTATTGAATTGATAGACAAGATCTCAACCCAGTGTTTGTGGACCCTCGGCTTTATCCCTCTTAGAGATAAGTTGTCCTAGAAAATGGCTGAGAAAGCAAATGTTTCCAAAATTCTTGACTCGAAGGTCGAACTACAGAGCCAGGTCTGTGTCATGACACGCAGAGCTGATTTACAAGTAGATAAGGTGAGCTCATACTGGAATGCTTTGAAAGACAAGTTTCCAAATGGATTGGGGGTCTTCCTTCGTGCGAGGAAGCGGAACAACCTCGACTTCTGTAGCTGTACAATGATGTGGGTGTAGGCCAAAAACCCAAAACACGTCGATTACATTGCTTCCGTCACATCGAGCGAATTAACAATAAAGCTGCATCCAAGAGGATCTTTAAGTCCCAGTCGCCAGGTTAGAGACGATAGTGAAGACAGAGCCTGCGTCTTAAAGCGCAAGCCACCAGAATGGTTTTACGCTTGTCCGGGACAACTGCAGATCGCAGAGGATGGAAGGCTGCAGTATCTCAGGCAGGCAGAGACTCTTCACGGCACCAAAGCCGGTTAAGCAATTTAGTGGTAAGGACATGTGCGGAAGATTTGAGGTGCTTGTACCCAGGAAGAGTTTTATTCTCCAACGAAAGAGTTTGAGCAAGATTTTGAATGTCATCTTTTTGATCTTAGTCCATTTTTGTGAAAAATATACTTCAATACCTACATAGGTCCAGTCTACACCTTAGCCTATGGTCTTTGAAATCGTATGACGTAAGCCCTGAGCGATTAGCAATTTTGTTCACGGAAGAGCGACGTCGCTCCATCGCTCACTGCCAATTTGGCTTCAGTTTCAAACTAAAAGCTCCTTTGGAGGTACAACAATTAAGGGAGCTTTCGCGAGGACTGAAACAGACCAGCAGCTCACTGATCACTGCTGGCTAAAACCATTAAGGGCCTCTCTGGACATTTTCCCCAATCTGGTGCATAAAGTATTGAAGGTAGATCGTGTTGAAGACGAAGTTAGTGTCGGATCGAGGAACAAAAACCGCTGAAGGGCTGCAGTTCGGGTAGAATTTCATGCAAGTGGGAGGAATGTAGTTTAGCGGAAGGCGCAACATGACTAAATCAAGGTACAGACTACGGAGGCAGTGAGCAGATTTGACAGCAGAACCGTTTACAGTGAACAGTGAACAGATTTAACAGCAGAACCGTTTACAAAATTAATTATGGTGGCAGGTTGTCGTGGCTCCAAACAACACCTTGAGAGGCTTCGTTGATTGTTGCAAGTGAGAACTAGGTCAAAAGATTGAAAGAGCATTTTGTCACAATTCAAAACCGAGTATTCCGCAATTTTTCGACTGAGAAGTCGCCCGAAGTCGCAAGTAGGCAAATACGCATCACAAATCCCAGTTACAAAATTAATAACTGGTGCAATTAGGGCGCTAAAAACAACACAGCACTAGAACTGATTGCGCTCCCACTCTCAGAAGTAGCGTCGAGAACATCAGCTGAGTTCATGCTCCACCTTAACTATAGAAAGAGCTTGAAATGCTTCTAAAAAAAAACAGATAACAGAGTTGCAGCTCCAATGCTAAACCCAGCAACAGGCACTCATGGGAATAACTAGTAGACAGTTTTTTAACTGGATCTACATCTACGGTGTAGTGCCTCTATTACGCACTGCCAACTGGGGTTTAAATCTTTAAGAATCAGATCACAGGGAAATATTAAAATAACTCCACAACGATCGCCATACCCTGCACACTCAATGCATTCAATGCAGGATTTGATATTTTGGTTAAAATAAAATTTGTGACGCTTTTAAGAAGAACGCCCTTTCCTTCATTTCGAGAGCTACAAGGCTGTGCAGACATGTTGCCACTTTATGGGCTCTGACAATTTCAAATGACCAAAGTCGCAGGTATCAGTCTCGAAATTAAAGCTGACCTACTCCTTTCAACAAATGTGACAGCCGAGCACAAGCAATTGCCAAAAATAGGTCCCCTTTCAAAAAGCACTAACACCCACTGTAGATTTATTTATAAGCAACTCTCACCCTTTTTGAAAGTGTTGCGATAACGTATTCGTACTTAAATGGTATTAAAAGTCAGTAACTCTTTAGTCCTCAGCACGTGCCGCACATTTCAAAGCTTTGCTACTTATGCAAATATGCTGATAAGGACTAAACAAATTCAAGTAAAGAAACAACTTGAAGTCCTCCTGATTTACACCTCAAATTGCAAAACACTCGTGACAAATCGAGGTTGATTCGATTTTAATTGCACAACACTCAGTACCTACTACCACAAATCAGGATTAATCTGACAAAACGCCAATACCGTTCCCAATGAGAACTCCGAAAACCAAAAACCGAAATGAAAACCTCACTTCAACAGTGCCTGCCTTAATTAAGGCGGCACGTATGCCATGCATGTCAAATGAAGCACCCTACAAAAATAAAAGCAAGTCCCTCAACCACATCTCATCTCCCGCGCAGATACATATATCGCAACCGTAAGATACTTCCCATTCCGGATGGAATCTCAAAATTTAATCAAATCCGCCACAGGACTTCGCAGTTGCTTGTTTTGTTCTGTGCGATGTTTATAGAAAAGGGGCAACAAAACGAAAAAGAAAACCGGAAAATTAACTATAATTTCAATTGAAAAGTACATAAAATATTCACTCCTTCAACAGCGCATCTAGTTTTGCCAACAAAGTTGGTTAGATGGGTGCGGACGGCGGCGCGGCAAGAGCACAACTCTCGAGAGTGCAGCGATGCCGCCTTACACACGTCGTCGGAGTCGTCAAAGTTTAAGTTTTGCTGTTTGGCAACAAGCAACCTAGGAAACTCCACGGGGAAATCAAACATTTTGGAAGCTTAGTTGTCGGGAAGAAACTTTGTTGTAATGCTAGCACAGCGATGCGCTGTTGTTATACGCCATCTACAATAAAATTCGTGCAAGCATGGAGTCATGGACTGGTATAGAGTGCGGCAAAACTCTGTACTATTGGGACTGCAACTTGTCATTGTGGTTATAGATAAAGTTTTCCATTTTCTATATAAGGCGGGCGAGCGGTATGATAACGATTGCGGGGGGCACGATAAATTGAGTTTCCTTAGCTCTATCCGGCCGCAAGAATGCAGCTTCAGTTATTGAATTGTAGCAAGTGTTTTGGTTTAGCAATAAATTCAGTCTCTGGATGGATGGACGGAATTGACATTTTCGGTGACTTGCGCAAGTTTGTTGTCTGTTTGATTATATGGACGGGGGCTTAGCTCAACTCTTTATGTTCCTTACATTATTCTTATGAATGATTTTTTTTTATCGATTTTGGAGAATCCTTTTTTAATTCTTGCACAAAATTTACAGCTACAGACAAAAAGAGAGTTGACTTGAAATTTGAACTCTGCTCTCTATTTGTGTACATTAGTTAAAACCAAACCGAACTTTTAATCTGTCATGCTCTACTCCTTCAACGCGCATTCGCTTCAAAGCAACATTTCGTTTTACAAAATTTGTGTCAAAGCGCGAGTTAAGTATCCATAGCAAAACATATTGAGAAAAAAGATAACATTATTTGTATTCAATGATATCTTTAGTCTCTAGTACAGTCTTGCACACAACGCTACAATGATAACATATGTAAAAGAGATAATATCGTTTGTATACAATGTTGGAATATTATCTCTTCTTCATTATCAAGCAAGACGATTGTACGCTTGGGTCTCCTTGTAGATAGATAAGAAAAGTATATAAATACGACTGTATGATGAATTTATCGATAGTCTTATTGTAACTACATAGTAGCCTTAAGCTCCTTTTAGAATTAGTAAAAAGTATTTCAATAATAAAGGACATAGTTCCAAATAAATATTGTTTAATTTTAAAAGTAAGAACCAAGTGTTTTAATTGGCGATCCTGCCAGGAGGTTAAATATACTTTTTAACTTCAATCGAGCGGACCTCGGGAACAAGTAGTGAAATCTAGTATAAACAGAACACTCGCGTTACCGGTTACAAGAATTACCTAGCATAGCAGGTACAAATATAGCTCCTTCGTACGAAGCAGCAAAGCAATTCAGTGAAAGTGTATATGTGGAAAAAAAAAAAAAAAAAAAAACACACAAATTCGACGACAACAGACACGAGTTCAAAATGGAACAACTCGCAGTATTAATGGCAAGATTAGAAGCTTTAGAAACCAGGTGCAACACAGTAACACAAACCCTAGAGCACACACGCACAGAGAATGCAAGGTTAGCAGCAATAATAACTAACCAAAATCAAATAAACACTAATTTAGAAACAAAACTAAATGAAGTAAAATCTGGATTAGGCATAGTACCAAACATACCTGTGCTAGAGGAAATAAGAACCACATATACAGATGGTAGTGAAATACAGTTAGACGCATTTAAAAGCCTACCTATTTTCAACGGCGATCAATCAAATTATCGGTCGTGGCGCGAAGAAGCATCCAGATTAATGGACAGCATTAAAAACCTCAAAACACACAGTAAGTACGCAGCAGCATTGACTATAGTGAAAAGTAAAATACAGGGAGCAGCCGCGAATGTGTTAACTAATTATAACACAATTTTTAATTTTGAGGCGATACGTAACAGATTAGATTATACGTACTCTAATCAAGAACCTCTATACGTGCTACAAGACATGATGAAAGCCATCACGCAAAAAAGAAGCACACTGTCTGAATACCACGACGAGATAAATAAAAATCTCAATTTAATAATATCAAAAATCACTATGTCAGGTGATCCGCCGAATATAATCGACAGACTAATTAAAAATGCTAACGACGACGCAGTTCGTATATTCATTGATGGTATGAGTGACAACTTTACAAGAGGATCATTATATTCAGCTACAATAAATGATCTAGAACACGCATTCGCAATTGCTCGCAGAATAGAACATGATAATGTGCACAGGCATTTACATCTCACTCAAGATAAGCACCACAAAAATATGCCACATGAACACAGAAACGAAAGAAGACCAAACTATTCGAGCCAAACAACGAATTATCAACCCCAGAAGCAATACGATAATATGCAGCAACACAATCAAGGACCACGCCTAAACCCTTCCAAGAGAAATGACGGACCACAGCCGATGGAGATAAACTCGAGACAAATTGTACATGCACAGCGACAAAATTGGAATCAATACAAACCCGATGTATATAATCCACCAGCGAAACGTGAACACAGCGGGAGTTTCAACACACACAACAGACCGCAACGATCTTATCAGCAGAACTTCAAGCAGCAGAGAGTAAATAACTCCCGACAACAACGCAGAGACGATGTCAGCAGTACATATGCAGAAGCAGATGAAACGGAATGTATGGTAAATAATAACATAAGAATAGATCATTTAAACTAGTAGACGGGTTGCCCTGCTTAAATTTAACTAGTACTATTTCTAAGAAAATTTATAAAATTCTTATTGATACTGGTGCAACCCATAATTACATTAATAGAAAATGCGATTCTAGCGAAAAAATTAAAATTAAACCTATAAAAATAAAAACAATGCATGGTTATTCTATGGTAGATACAAAGAAAGTAGTTAGGATATTAAAGAAAAATATAACATTTTTTGAATTAGAGGATATTCAGTCTTTTGATATGATATTAGGATATGAAGGACTTAAAGTTCTAAACGCGGAAATAAATTTCAGTAATATGACTCTAACTACCATAAGCAGTGTCGAATCTATTCAGAAAATTAATTACATAATTGGGGAAAATAATATTTATAAAGCAGACATAGATAGACTGATGAAGATTAATAACAGCATAGGACCGTTACCCTTTACAGATACTATAGAAGCAAGCATTAGGACGACCAATGATAATCCGGTTTATGTTAAACAATATCCATATCCCATAGCAGATAACGAATTCGTAAACAAAGAAATACAGAAACTCTTACATGACAATATAATAGAAAAAAGCCATAGTCCTTATAACAGTCCCATATGGACAGTACCTAAAAAAGGTTTGGACGAAAAAGGAAAACCAAAACGGCGCATGGTTGTTGATTTCCAAAAACTTAACGCTCACACTGTAACAGACAGATACCCCATTCCGGATGTCAACATGACAATTCAAAATTTAGGTAAAGCCAAGTACTTTACAACGTTAGATTTGGAGTCAGGTTTCCACCAAATTAAAATCAAAACAGATGATAAAGAAAAAACAGCTTTTGCTATAAATGGCGCAAAATATCATTTTAAACGAATGCCTTTCGGGCTCAAAAATGCACCAAGCATATTTCAGAGATGCGTGGACGACATTTTGAGAGACTTTGTAGGTAAATTCGTACACGTTTACATTGATGACGTATTGATATATTCTTCATCTGAGGAAGAACATATACAGCACATAAGTCAAGTATTCGACGTACTCAATAAAGCCACATTAAAAATATCTGATGAGAAAAGTAAGTTTTTTCAAGAAGAAGTAGAATACTTAGGTCACATAATCAGACATGGTAGAATCACTACGAACCCTGAGAAAATAGCAGCTATAGAAAATTTTCCAGTCCCACAAACGGTAAAGGATTTGAGAGGATTTTTAGGTCTTACAGGTTACTATCGTAAGTTTATAAAAGGATACGCAAGCATAGCCAAGCCCCTGACATTATATTTACGAGGAGATAACGGTAAAGTAAACAAAAAACTATAAATTCTAGATTCGAACAAATTTTGCAACAATTCGAAGGTCAGAGCCTTAAAGAACATTTAGTAATAGAACAAGTGTACGAACAATTATTATTATTGACCAGAACAATTAATGCAGCAAAAAATAATGAATATTTATCAGAAAGCCTAGACTTAGATGACATTAAAAATATTATTCAACATGAAATAATTCAAGTACCCATAATAAATATACTTGAGTACTCTAAAATATTATTAGCTAGAACTGATGAATTCTTCATCACAATATATAAATATCCAGTTCTAATTAAATCATGTAAATTGTATAAAGTAACACCCTTAAATTCAAAACATGGAAAAATCATTACAGATAAAACAATTGCCTTATGTAACCAAACTTATTTAAGAACAAGAAATTGTCAAAATCATCTAAGTAAAAACATTTGTGAAATTAACTTTGAAGAAGAAAATTGTCTTATTCCACTTTTAAAGAATATAACTTCAAAATGCAACATTAAACAAGAATACGATTACGACTTAGAAATTGAATCCGGTGTTATGTTATTAAGCGGTAAGCATAAGCTAAATAATCAAACAATTAATGGTATAAACTTAGTTACTTATGAAAATACTATAAATCTAGATGATAAAATATACAAAAACATGCATAAGCAAATTAAAGAAGTTATATTAAGAAATCATAATTCAGAGTCTTACATCGACCAAATAATTAAAGAAGATACAATATACAAATTCGATAACATAGATACTTTAAAAAAACTAATTATTCCTTTTGAAGAAAAACCGATATTATCAACTATATACACAATTGTAACACTGATTGTTATTTTAGCATTTACGTACGTAATGATAAAAACTATACAATGTATAACAGATCGTCAAAAACAAAAAAAGATTGACGCATATAACAAAACTTATGAAAGAGAGATGTTAAAAATAGCGTCGAAAAATCGGGACGATTTCGTTTAACAAGGGGGGGAGTTAAGTATCCATAGCAAAACATATTGAGAAAAAAGATAACATTATTTGTATTCAATGATATCTTTAGTCTCTAGTACAGTCTTGCACACAACGCTACAATGATAACATATGTAAAAGAGATAATATCGTTTGTATACAATGTTGGAATATTATCTCTTCTTCATTATCAAGCAAGACGATTGTACGCTTGGGTCTCCTTGTAGATAGATAAGAAAAGTATATAAATACGACTGTATGATGAATTTATCGATAGTCTTATTGTAACTACATAGTAGCCTTAAGCTCCTTTTAGAATTAGTAAAAAGTATTTCAATAATAAAGGACATAGTTCCAAATAAATATTGTTTAATTTTAAAAGTAAGAACCAAGTGTTTTAATTCGCGCCGACGACGCACGCACGCGTTCAACGCGACATTGTGAATTCGGCATTAACACCGTCGGAAGAAAAATACAAAAAATCAGGAAGCAAAATAATTTAATTTAAACTGCTGATGTTCCCGCTCCGTTGCGCTTTAAATTTAACCTTTGGAAGGCTTTCGTACAACAGTCCTGCACGCCAGTCCTGCACTAATATTTAAACTGTGGGAGGTTTTATGTTTTTTATACGTACAATCACTCGATAGATTTTAATAAAATTATTTTTTAAATGTTTCTCAAGGCCGCAGAAAGGTTTTAATTAAGATATGTCGTTCATTGCTACGACTACTTTTTGGGGGCGTTTTTCTCCAAAATGCACTCTTTTCCTTTAACTTCACATATTTACAAAATGTCTTTCATTGGCACGCCTCCTTTTTGGATGCGTTTTTCGTCAAAATTTGCTCTTTTCTGAGTTCCCTACCTTGACTTGACATTTTACAAAAAATTCTTAATAAATACAGAATTTAAGTGCACGACTGGGTCGCACGAAGCTTTCTCGCTCATATCAAAAGTTGGGTTTGCTTTTTTGTTTGGTAAAAAAACTCAGAAGCGATATTATATAAAAAAAAGAAAAAGTATGAATATATTTAAATAAAGTGCACTTTTGGCTTAAACATAATCATTTCAGATCACAGCACATGTCAGGTAACAATGTGACGCATAAACTCTCAGTAAAAAGTATTTTTCGCAAATTCTGGTTTATAGGCTCTTACAGCTTGCAAGATTTTGAGTACAAAGACAAGCGTTGCAGATGTCTCTGATCTTGTGTATGGCTGGTTTGCCTATGATTGGAAGTAGGGTTAATTATTTCAATTTTCATTCTCAGTTATAACCAAATTTGATATGGCCGCTTTTTTTTACCTCATCAAAGCGATGTCGGTATTTAACTTCACTCTCACTGGTCGACAATCTTCCCTGAATAAAATTGGAGGTCTATCGGCTATTTTCCTGTTTTTTATTAAAGCTGGATCCGAGAGTGTTCCGCGACAAGTTGGATCTAAAGTTAATTTTGACCCCAAAAGAAGGCTGAACTGCGATGCGATTATTACATAGGTAATGTCTCATAAATGTTAGTTCGTTCTTCGTTGAAGTGTGAGCAGTCACTGGTGGACAAGATAAGAAAACGTTGGGGAAGCTTCGTAAAAATACGGAAAAGGAAAATATCAGAGAACTGTATTATAAATTTGGCCATACAGAAGGAAGGAACATTTTTCAGTCAGTGTGACCAGAGTGATTGAATTTCAAGACTGCCCAGTCACTGGGAACTGTTTTTTAGCAAAGAAGGGAGGCGCAGTGTTGGACTACTAAGCGAGGGGTCCCAGGTTTGATTCCACGAAGAAACAAAAATTACGTAGAAAAGGTTTTTCTCCACTGCGCCACCTCTCGGAACGTCTGACAAACATCCGAGAGTATAATTGTCATAAAAGAGCTACTTAATTAGCCGTTTGGACTCGGCATAGAATTGGAGTGATCCTTCCATTCGTCCCAAAAATAAAAAATAAAAACTCAAATAAAATGAATTGTTGTGAGAAGCTATTGGTAAGGTCCTTACGGGCCTGTTGCACCAACTATTTATTTATTTAAAGGAAAGGGCTACTGTAGAAGCAACTATAGGGTACCTCTTTTCAAATCTCCGGAGAGCTAAGTAAAATTGGTCTGCTTTTTGTTATAAGGCTTACAAAGCCTGTGACTACGCAAATATCCTTAAGAGACTATTTAGTCGTCGTCTTGAAGGCGACCAGGAGGTAAGCGAAGTATTCCCTCCAAGAGCTGTACAATTTATTCGCATCACTGCAAATTTCTTTAGACCTGCTAGTTTGGCAGGAAAGTATGACTAATAATTGAGACATTAGCTTCGTTTGTCCAGTACACAAACAAAGCGATCCTCCAAACTGCGCCAATTGTAGAGGCATCAGTCTCCTCAACATTACATACAACATCCTGTCAACTGCACTGTAAGAACGCCTGAAACCATTCGTCAACGGCCTGAGGGAGATTCACTGCATCCGTGAGCGAGAAATACGTCACTGAATCTGGCGGATTTTACAAAATTCAAAACAAATTCAGTACCGGAGGACTCGATCACGGATAGAGACGAGCTTTAATAGAGACGAGCTTTACAGAGGCATGTCTAGTTTTGGCATCAATTGCAAATGTCGTCAGGATGTACAAAATTACGATGAAAAACACTCGCAATCCCTCCGGGAACTCTGATGTCAAAAAAGGTTTTTCAAATATTGGGACAGAAGTGGCAATTGTGGTTTGGCGTAAATCAGCACTGAACAAAGCATATACGGTCGGGGCACACAACTTCGACAAATCAGACGGAGCAGCATTATCAGCAGGACAGCTATAACTTCGAGTTAGAAGGGAGGCTCTCCTTAAGCACTTGAAGTACGTCTCATTATAAATTAAACAACGAATCAGGAGTTGGATTCGCTGTTTATTTTTTGTTGGCCTGAGAGGGCAGTAGTAGAGTCCTACCCCGAAGAGGTAAAGAAATTCTGTATAAACCTTGATCATCCCTGACGCTGAAGCTTGGCCTTTATCGAAAGTGAATGAAGATATCCACGGTCGCAGATTCCTTCCAAAGTGTTCGGGCTTTGGAGGGAGAACTCAAAGACGAACTGGACAGCTGCATGGGTTAGATTTTGGTATACCATGAAGTAGAAAAGACCTCGAAATAAGTGGCGCGCACAAGTAGACCCATACCTGCAACCAAATTGGATTATGAACTAAAAACTCTATACAAACAACCCTCTATTTAAAAAAAAATTAAGAACATCCATTTCCTCAAAGGAGTTCTTCTCCAACCCAATTTCGCCGCCCACTTTGACTTCTCAACTCGCCCTGGCTCTCTCTCAATTTTTTGAAAAAGATAACTTTTTCAAGACCATGAGCATGACAGAGAACTGTTCATTTATAAAGAGAAGGTGCGAACAAAACTAATTCCACTGAAAAGAGTACAAACACATAACCTTCTCCTCTTCACACTTTAAGTAATGAGTTCCTTTTGGGAAGCGCCGTCTCGCTGCCCCGACCACAAAAGCACAGAAAATATCATCACCGCATTGCTGCACAATCAAGGCAGCAAGTTGGAAAAAAAAAAAAAAAACACGACGCTACAGAGAAATAAAAAAACAGAACTCTAACCCATTTTTCACAACTTGCGGTCTGTATTGTATCTCATTCCTTTCATTCCTGTGTCTCTGATAAAAGCATTACAAAAATCGTTTGGCATTATTTTTCAGTGTTTGTTGACCAACAAAATAAAAAGTTTATATTCAAAGTTTCTCACAACCGGAGTCGGAGATTACTAAAACCGCCATCGTCAAGGATTATTTCTACGAACTGGGGCATTCCTCCTCCATGCTGCGGTTCCTCTCGGGCCAAGTTCCCTCCAGTCAATTGTTTCCCAAAAGAGAATCAAGGTGAGAAGGTTGCACTGTACATTATATGGTCCTTTTGTGCAGTCTTTCGAAAATATCAAAGCCGTCGCTATTATTAAATTTATTTTATCCAATCTAGCGGATTGACAAACTCTCAACATTATCTCGATATAAAATATTTACAAAAAGGATAAGGATGGGAGGGAAAAGCCAAACAGAAAAGGGGGCGGCGACAAGGAGACAAAACTAATAATATATCGCATTTCATTGCGACAACTGTGTGTGTGAGTGTATATTGTATATGTGCTGAGGGAGAGACTTTTAGGATAAAAAATTTTGCCATTTAAGAAAATCCTCTCCAGAGATCACAAAATGAAACAAACTTTTATATTCGTCGCCGTACCGTAGTGGGCCGAGCAGGCGGATGAGGACTCGCAACTCGATGATATACGAGACGTCGGTGCTGGGGGTCGACTCAGCTCTTTTTTTCTTGTTCCTTCTCTGTTCTTTCTGTACAGAATCCTTTCTCTCAGTGCGAGGGGACAACAATACCGAGCAGCTAGATATGGGAGGCGATAGACGCGTCTTCCTGGATCTTCCTTTTCCCTGTATGCGAATAAATTTCATCGCTCTGCTGCTCCAGCTGAAGCAGAAAATTTGTATTTGGTGTTTGGATTTGTGCAAAATATGAAATGCTCGTATAAAACGCTCGTGTGTGTAAAGTGGAAGCGGGCAAAGGGGTGAAGTCGGAGCACAGGTACCTATAGGTACCCACCACTCGGTGATGTATGCAAAATTTACTAAACTGTAATAAAAGTTTTATTTGATATTTGCGGTGGGATTTACAATAATTCCGAGTTCGGATACTTATTGTTGTTTGCATCGAGGGGTGGGTGGAGGGTGCTTGTTTAAGTTTGTCTGTGTTCCTTTTGAATTATGCGGAATGTTGTGGCGTCTGCATTTAAATACAGGGGTGTATACGCAATTTACTGTCTTCTTATATGAAGGGGCAATTGTTTTCACGGCTTGCTCTTTATTTTGGCTGGCAGAGGGTGAACGGGTATGTGAGCCTTTTAGTGCTTTAGGAGATCTTCCAGCTGAACACGGGGCAATCGTTGGAAGAAATGATTTACTGATGAAGTTTATTTTGCAATGCAAGTAAGTGGGTATTTGATTTTTTGAAAGGATAAGGGATTAGGAGGACAAAAGCCATGTGTGAATTTTCATCGAGTTCAGGGTTGGGAATTGAAAATCTGGTTAAGCCGGTACCTCCATTGTACGACTTTAGGTGGCTTAGGGAACACGCATGCAGTAAATCATGGAACATTCATCAAAGTATGGATGGGAGTTTGTATTTAGTTTTGTGGCGGGCAAAGGGAATGTATACGGAGATGTTTCAAATTGACGCCATGTGTGCAAGACTTTAGTTGACTTTCACAAGTGCCTTTGATGTATGGCTTTTATCTAAAGCGGTTCGATTTCAATGTGTTTTTGAAGTCGCAGTATCCAAGGAGTCTTTAATTATTGCAGTTCCTTTTGAAACTATTTACCATGGAATTTTGAGGGCTTTCTTCTTGGGGTGGGGATACACCCGAGAGACTGATCGCAGAAGCAAAGAGGAGCGAAAGTGGACTCATCTTTAGATATGATGCTCGTGTTCATTTTTCAGTATTGGGGACCGTACTGAAATTATATTTTCACTTGCATTTTCAATGTCCCACTTATCGATTAAGAGGGCCGTGTGTGCGTAGGATGGGTGAGTGAACGCTCCACAACTGTCGATCTTCCGCCAGTGACTCTAAATGGTCAAGAGCAATCCACATACGCGTAAAAGTAATTTTGGGCTTGATCTTCTGAGATGAATATCGTCTAAACGATAGTACTCGAAAACTAGCAACGAGCTTGAAACCTTCATCTTATTCAACTTATGATAATCAAAAAAAAAAGGGCCCGAAAACAAGTGGTCATCAAAATTTCAAAAACGATATCGTCCAGATCGTCTTACGTGATCTGCCCCATTGCACGGATTCCATAGAACGTCTCAGAATCCGCGTTGGATATGTTTTTTTGACTATACTTAAAGTACAAGCTTGATTGTGTGTAACCTAGGGAATGAACGTACTTTGTGAACGAAAAAAATCCACATGAAATTGTCTCATCATTCAAATGATTTACAATTGGAAAATATCGGCTGAAGATTTTGTTCAAACCGCTTATTCGACATAGCAGATAACTCTTCTCCCCCAAATTTAGTTTAGAAATTTTACGAAAAACAGGTTGGACCAATTAGAGGGAAAAGTCAGTCATCTCTGAACTTCCAAGTCTCATCTGATCCACCAATGAGCTTGACCTAACCTCTGCGGCCAACTTTCCAAGCCTATCATTTAGTGAAAAGATGGCCGAAGGAAAAAGTTGCAGACAACTTTTAATTCGAAAGGTACCTACAAGAGGCGTGACACTCTGCTATTCTAACAAGGAATTTCATATTCATATAGAAAATCGATAAAAGCCACGCGAGAACTTGGTAGCAAAATAGATAAATCTTCCGAGGCATTAAGGCTGAAAAAGATCGTCTCAAGAAACCCAATGATGTCAAGCTGTTTGAAAAAAACCAAAGACTCTTGGAAAACTTCTAGCGACGAATTGATTAATTATCTGAACGAAACCTATTTACAAGGTCGCTCAACTGCTAGTCACTTGAATCCGAAAAGATCAAACGTACAAATAACCAACCTCCAAGGTCTGATTCCTAGAGACAATAGGCGCTACATAGCGACAAACCGCACAAATCTTTAGAGCCAGACTGCATAAGCCGAACTGCAAATGACTTCGCCTATCATCCTGCCAATACTGGATATAATCCTCAAAAGATCTGCATAGATCAGCCTTACTTATTCCTTTGATATGAGGAGAAGTAAATGTATGGCTTTCATACTCAAGGCCTGTAAATGCTCTCATGTTAGCCCGAAAGATCTCAGACCTAGAATTTTTGATCAGTTTTTCTATGAAATTTCTTACAACTTATCAGGGTTCCTCTACGGCGAAAAAGCATTGACACGAAGTTCTTGCCTTCGGCTTAACATGCTTACTGTAATGTTAAATCGGTGGTACCATCGAAGACAACCTTCTTCATTGGGAGGGCACAATGGTTATATCGTAGAAGGCGCTTTTAATGACATCGACTCACCTGGAACCGCTTACGCACTCTTAGCTCTGAACGCAGACAACTCACTTGGTGAGTTGATAAATCTGTTACGATTATCAACCCTGTGAAATCTGCCAGAATATCTGTGCGTAGAGGAACCCCACAAAGACTTGCTGACATTCCGTTGCTATTGTCGTGTCAGGAAAGCAATTTAATTCATTAAAATACCTCCTCTACCATATGAGCTCTTAACAAGCTAATAAGATAAACGAATTACTGCGGATAAGGCTAAACCTCCACAAAAGCTGAACCTGTCCTCTTACAAAATTACATCACACATTGACACTCCATCTCTAAAAGGCACAAAAGTGAAATTTTCTAATGAAGATGAATATCTGGATCTTGTGTTATATAGAAATTTAAGCTGGTAGCCTGGCATATAGGGGTTTTCTAAAATCGAATGGTGCACGTTGTCGTAGAGAAGCAATTGGACCTAAAACCTTGCATCGTAGATCAAGACTTACATAAGTAAGTCCTTAAAGGCGTAAATACGTAAGAGATCGTACAAATTAAAATAAAGGTATTGGTCGAGTCGAGGAGCTTTTTCCTTATAAGCAGGCGGTTCCATCTATGATTTATCATCCAAAACTGCTTGCTTAGATCCGGGTAATGCAACGCATTTTGTTTTTAACTTTCTCGACTACGTAGTAAGAGAAAGATTATGGTATTCGTACAAAATTTCGAGCTCGAGATGTTAATCAATTCTGACACTACGATGATAGAGGAATTCAAAAAAGTGGGTCGCAAAATTCTGTCCGTCTGTCTGTCTACCCGGATTTCTTTCAAACTTCGGATTTGAAGTTTGGGGGCTTACAGTTCGGGGCCGTTTGTTTTTTGCACGGTAACCTCAATAGGCGTTTTTTATTTTACCCACATGATCTCTATATTGATTTCCTATTTCATTGATTTCCACGGTTTACAACAATAGTACGTGATCCCACTGTTGTTGTAAACCATGGAAATCCATGATCTATATAGATCATTTGAGCATAATAAAAAAGGCCTAATATGAATGGTAACTTCCCAAATAAAATGTTCATACCAGTTTGATTTGTTCGAAAACGGCTCTAACGATTTGAGCCAAAATTGATTTTTAAACTTAAGTAATCTAAAACAAAAACGATAAAAAATCTAATAACGGTACTTATGAAATTTGGACATATATCTCGAAAACGGTCCATACGATTGTAAAAAAAATTTATTTCTAAGGTAATATGGTCATTTCTAACTTCATGGAAAATTCAGTTTTTCTCTGTATTATCGTTGAATGGATTTTTGAAAAATTTACTTTTCTTTAGTTTACCTGAAAACGGCAGTAACGATTTTGATCAAAATGCTAACTTAGAGTAAAATTGATGTTTTCGAAATTATTGCGTCCTTAATTTGTACTTCGAATCAGCGAAAACACTAATTTTAAGAACTGCGCGTATCTCGATTTTCGATTTCGGTAAAACTTTAAAAACCAAGTAAGGCTTACATCCCGAACAATAACTTGTACTCGGTTTTCATCTAAATAGTTAAGCAATAGTATATTTCAAACTAAACTTTGCAATATTTGCAATTTTAGAAAAACCGCTGTAACGATTTTGATCAAAATACATATTAAAGATAAAATCAGTATTCGAAATAAGATACCGTACTTGGTTTTTCTCAAAAAATTCGAAAAAATCAGTATTTTTAAATATTTATATTTCCCGATCTATTTTTACATATTATTTTTGTTATAATCTCCCCACTTCCGATAAAAATGCAATAACAGCTACACAAAACTTCATTTTAGCCAATATTACCCTTGTTTCAACCTTGTTGAATATGCACCTTAAAATACATAATTCCAGCCACTTGGAGTCTTACACAATCAGAAAATCCCCGTCAAAAACAGAAATATGCATTAGCAGATCAGAAAACAGAAACCACGGCTACACTTTGCTTGTACTCAAAAATCGTGTAAAGTGTAAGAGCTTATAAAATAGTACTGTAGATGCTTTTAACTCTTTACCCATAACTTATGACAATTGCCTGCTTGTGACAGCTTCAACTTATAAAAACTCACATTGTTGTTTTATTTACGTACTGCCTATCAGATGAATAACCCAAAAGTAAATTTTATTTAACACTACAAATTCCTTTTCCTGTATCCTATTCCCCGTTTCTTTTATCTAGCATCGGTTCTCAGATTTTTACCTACCTACTTAATAAAATAAGAAAACAACCAGCCAAACTTTTGATGAACGAGAAAGTTACGTTTTACTTTATATCATATCTGACAAAATTAATGGGAAAGAAATACATTCTTCGCTTTTACGCAACATCACCTTTAAGTTGGTCGATATTTCAAAAAATTCGGTTTTGAAATGCCGCCGTAAACGATCAGACAAGAGAAAACGTGGACTCTATTAAAACAAATATGAGATTCAAGATTAAGGGCTTCCTATTCACCTCAAAAATAAAACTCCCACAAGTGGTTCATTTAAAAAAAGTCGTCTAAAAACGTTTGGCGATTAAAAAACTTGTCATAGCTGTCAAATTTACAGAGTTGCCAATATAGAAAGCTCATTATATCACAATTGAACAATTATTGTCCTTGATTCAGAGTAAGTGGATGCCTTTAAAGTACCTGGACATTTGGTGAAAAATTGTGTAAAACGGCCATGGCCAGCACAACCCGCTTAAGGGTCGAGCAAACCTTAAAACCAACAGCTTGACATCTCAAAAATGAACCAAATTCATTCCCCAAAACCGTACATAACTCTGTGGCATCCCAGCTGGTGGCATTTGTATTTAAGAACTTCCATTCCCAAGAACGGACAAGCGAGTACCTTCCTAAAGCATCTTTAATTTGCTATGCCCTATGTCGAACAAATTTGCTGTGTGGCTTTTCGGCTGCACACATGCAGCCGGCAGTATTTAAACTTCAAAACTAGGATTTCTTAAATAGTCCCTTTGGTTACACATTGCCAGTGTCCTGGTCCTCTAACGATTCCCAATTACAAAGTTTCTTTTTTTTTTTTTGATGAATTTGTGCTTTTTTCCACTGCTTCTTTCTTCTGTTTGATTTTTAAGTTTTCGTTTTGCCATTTTGCCAGTTTCGATTGCAGCAGCATGGGGAGCACAGTGCACGAAATTAAACTATGAAAATGAATTGTCCTTCCGTGGTTGGTGAGCAACGTCCTGCAAGGTATATATGTGTATATCGCATATCGTTGCGCGCAACCAACCCCACGAACCCACATATGGCCAATTGGTCCCCATGGATGCGGAACAGGGCAAACGAAGGAAAACTTGTGCCCAGTTATAAATCTTAACTTTTGCGACATACGAGCTGTAGGTTCCGTTGTCCTAGGTTCATTTTCTTCGTTGGATTGCTCCTTTTTGCGGATGTCCCCGGGGAGAATGTATTTTCTTCTTTCACTTTTAGCTTCTTGATATTCATGCTGCTCTAAGCTGATATTCGTATTGGGGGAGCGGCAAATTACGGTGCGGGGCATGTAGGTGAGAACGGATCGCTGCCCGAGGGCGAGCACAATTTATGTTTCCTGGCAATCGTCCAGATGAATTATATCCGCATGTGAGCGTTGGCCAGAAACCCAGCTCTTCGTCAACACTAACGAAGCCAAATCAGGATGCACCACAGAATTGAAACTTCAGTAATTATAAGCGCGCGGTTGATAAAGCTCAAACATGGTGATGGTGACACAATGCTTCGGGGTTGCCGCTGCATTTTGGCGCTGTATACATGGATTTATCTGTCTGGCAGGAAGCCGACAGGTTTTTACACGACTTGCTTCGTGGACATAAATTGGCAACAATAATTGCTCAGACGGAAGGGTAAACATGGTTACCTGGTTAATACCATAGTCTGCAAGCCAAATGGCAATTGGGTAGTTTGCGCCCTTCGTGACAAACGAAGGGTTATTTATTGTGGACCATAGGTACCCCTGCAGTTTTCAATTGTCTTTCGAATGCTTTCGATTAGCATGGCATTAGGCGCCATAGGAGAGAGCGAGCACCCTGCACGGCAAGGAAGAAAATCGAATTTATCATTGTTGATACATGTTGCCGAGAATACGGAATGTTGCTGGCGCAATAAATACCCACACGTCAAATGACGCAATTCCCTGTCCACTCAGAGACCATGACTAAGGATGCGACGAGACAGAACCGTTGAGCCCCAGAAGTATGCAATTGATTGTGTTTGCCCAGCGTTCGGCAGAGCGGAGGACGGGAGAAGCAAATAGTCAGCCAATTGCGGCAACCATTAAGGATTATACGGAATCGTTAATTCCGAGTGTTTGCGGAAAACGGTTTCCGGTCTCAGGACGTAGCTTCCATTAGCAGATTGCTGTTGTGAGGTGTGATGTTACACTCGATGTCGATGTCGATGTCTGGCCGGAAGTCATCAATACGAAAATGAACGCTGCAATTGAATTTCATCCTCCTCCAGCAAAGGCAAACGCACAGCCCACTTACATGGCGGGAAAGCTACACACAGAGAACGATGTCGCTCTCGAGTTATGTGGTCAATTGATATGTGTTCCGCATTTCATTCGGGATATTCATGGTGAACGTCCGCATATGAGGTGCCTAATCGAGTTGGCATGTGGATGCGAACAGACTGTGTGGAGTTGATGGTTGGCTCAATTTTGCCACCAAAGAAGTTTGATGTTCCTTTAACAATTAACGTTGCTGTTCAATTAAAGAAACTATTTTCGATCGTTACTTACGACGATATTGGGAACATACCCTACCACGGAACATCCAAACCCTTACTGAAAGAGAAACCGACTTTAGAACACTCAATAACCGCCAAATGTTTTTAGAATCGCATTGCTACAGACCAGATACTACTTATATTTATTATTGATATAGGTATTCGAATACATTGCCCCCATTAATAGAAATTGACTTCGGTGAACAAACAACTTGAAAACTCAAATATTTATAATATTCATATTTGAAATTAAACATTTCAAAAGACCAAAGATTTGAATTCGAAATTGTTGGTCGTTATAAAATTCATCCAAAACTGTAACTTTCCCGGTACGAAACGGCCACTCGCGATAACGAACAAGAAATAAACAACAATTCACCTTGCGCGATTGATTTAGTGAGAAAAAAACACATTTCAACAAGCAAATTACCACAAAACACATACCAAACTAAACTTTCCATATTTATTCACAAATTGGTTATGAATTTTCGAGAAATAACACTTAAATTATATTTTTAATTATATTTCTCTTTCACTGCGATCAGAACTAAACCGAACCGGATCAAGTTCTTCAAGTAACACTGGAAGCTGGAAGTGGAACGAACTTCGCTCTGGTACCTATTCCATTTCCAACAAGTGTTAAAAGTGGGTGATCGGACTTCGGCGTTTGCATGTTGGGTTGAGTTGAGTTATAATATTGTTTAGGAAAATAGTTTAATGAGTTTTTATTCAACAAAAGACATGTTACCGATTTGTCATTCAGTTATGTAAAATGGTTTAATTAAATAAAAAGACACATTAAGTGGGTTGTAGTCTACTAATCTTATATATGAAGGGATGCAATGCTGTGTGACAGAAAACACACAGAAAAGAGTACCTACTCAAACAAATGGCATATGTCTATGAAAACTGCATCGAAATCAATAGTAAACAATGCGTTTAATCTTTGTGACCCACTGTTTCACAACTTCAATTTTGTGGAATGTCATATTTCGATTATTCGTAGAGCTCTCATCGACCTTAATATTTACAATTACCAACAATGGTGCCAGCGCTTGATAGACAAACAGATTAATATGGTGGTAAAATGTAAATGCAGTTAAACATATTTCCTTCTTGGGGGTGAAAATTATTTAATGTTGTCCATATTTATTGCAAAACGTACACAAACGAAAATCGATATTCTTAAACAGTACAGGCTTCAGTTTATGCTTAAGTTGGGTTTTTTTTAAGCTGTCGGTATATTTATTGCAGATTATTCAAAACCCTTTGGTTTCTCCTTGCGTTGAATAAAAATTATTCTCTTGTATTCTTTTTCAAACAAAAATTTATCAAAGTATAATTCTACGGCCTTGTGTCTTCAGATGAAAAGCGGATTTAAGAAAAACTAGGAAAACTTCTGCTTTAAGATCAGAGGTTGGTGAAATTCTCTTTTCAAAGCTTTTCAAGAAGTAGATCTTCGGAATTGGCAATTAGAGCACAGACTTCTTTCATTTTGCGGTGCGCTTTTGTTAGTGCAATTGACAGACAACAAGTTACAGAACTGATGGCGAGCTCAAAAATCAAGTTAAGTAAGTCTGACAGGTGTCAGACTTAATGTGTTTCGGTTTTTGTTGGCCAAGATTGGTCAAGTGAATATTTTTTTTAGTTAAGGACTGCTAGCCGACAAATCAAGTCAAGAATGTCTTGACGTTTACGTTCAGGTTCAGTTATTATCGAGTCCAGATAAATCTAGTCGACTTAAAACAACCATGCCGATTTTTTTTTTTAAGTTGAGCTCACGAAAAGTGCTGCCAGCAATATTCTAAGTGTATGATTATTATTTTAGAAAAAAAAAAATCTAAAAGTCATAATTCTGACCCATTTATCATCGATATGAAGTTTACTTTCACTTCATTGTTTGACACTGTTTTAATTTGCATTATTGGAACGACTAAGCACTCTATATAATATCGGCACTGCATTATCGACGCAAATAATTATTATGACTGATGTTCATAGTAATTAAAAATATTTCCTATTGATGTGGCTCTGTTAGATATCAGGAGAATGCCCTCCCCTACTTTTTCGATATAGGACTTATCCTGACTGTTGACCGTCTAAGTCCCCTGCCCTACATCCACCCATTTTTATTCTCATTTTTTCTACCCCTTTTTTTAAATCGCGTTCCTTTGTTTTGTATAAATGCATTTAATACAGCTCGAAAAAAAGTAACAATTTGCTATGTCCAGCCCTCCATCCGTCACTTCGCCAGGTAAACATACCACGCAGCACTTCTGCATTAACTTAGCAAATTCAGATCCATGAAGTGCACTTAGAAAATTACTTTCACGGCTCTTCCAGATGGGCGTAAAAACTGTACATCAGCAGTTTTAATTGCGAAATTAATGTGTCAAGTCCACAGCAATAGGATAGAGTAGCAAAAAAAAAAAATAAAGTGCGAAAGAGGATCCGTGTGTTCACTGGCAAAAGCATCCCTGCTTCCGGGTCGTGAACAGACAAAGCAAATGCAATGTCCGTCGCCTCCGGATATATACTGTTTCAGCCGTTTTCTTGCACCACACATGAAAATGATTTCAAAGTTCCCATCCAACAAAAAAGAAGATTTTTTTTTCTGTTACTCCCTGGATGCACTCACATGGAATAAAAAAGATTTCCATGTCGAGATAGAGAACGAAACTCTTCATGACATGATGTAGCGAGCTGCGAGCCCTCCAAGTAGGCTAATAGAGAAAGTTTTCCAAAAATATCGACTTTCGAAACAGTTGTTCTGTTCGAAAGACGATGCCAGTGTTTGTTTTTAGTCCCCGCACCATTGCTTGCGTGTCTGCTGGGCAATGGCAAAGACTGCGACGAGTATGTGCGCATTGAAAAATGAGCAAAAGTGTTTTATGTATTAAAGCATATTTGAGGGCGATGCAAACTAATCTGTAAGCTTCATAACAAAACTAACTTCTCACCCGACCGACGACGCCTCGATTCCGGATTCCTGTATGTGCTTCATCAGCTCGGAAGGAATTTCCTTCCTTTTTTCGTATAATATGTCTCTGCTTCTTATATGATGATGTATTGTATTGCATGCCAGGAGGAAGAAGTATGTGCAGTGAATTTGCTACAAATTTAACGCACTTCACTTGCATTGATATACTGACGGTAAATGAAGTCTATGAAATGAGGGTGATTTACGGCCGTCATGTGGGATGGGCTGCTGCTTCAACCCCAAACATATAGAGGGTGTCAAACTTTAATGGCTTAAACACACAAACTTGTTGAACGCCATTAAGTATTTATTCCGACGCGGGTGTTACGACGAAGTTTATGTGTAGCCACGTTTCCCCCACCCACTAACACCTACTCGAGTTGCTGCCGCCACCTCTGGGTAGGGTTTGCAGTTTGTGTGTTTCTCGCAAGGGTTAAGCGTTGAGAATGCAAACTTTACACGAGTTGCACTTCTTTTGTGCCTCTAACAAGAGTCTGCATTATACAACAGGTATGCTTCATTGGACACAAAACTATGGGTTTATGCATGGAAGTAGTAGAGAGCAAGGCTTATCTTTGGGTGAAGGGTGATCAAGTGGAAGACAGACATAATCATGGGCTTTTGTTGGAAGTCGACTGTTACAAGATACAGCTCCATTTTGATCTGACAGCCACTCAATGGTTTCTACATCCAGATATCAGTATATATGAGTAGCTGATTGAAAATACTGTTCAACGAAGTGAAATGAGGCACACCTGTCCCACACTTAAAGGTTGCACATGGCCCTAACCACAGGGAAACCCAGGATAAATATTCGCGTGCGGCCCCTACCATGCAGAAGCAATTCACTGCGAGAATTAAATACATTACCCTCTATTTTGCACAACTAAATTACTACGTATCCAGCTATCGAAGAGAAAGCCTCCGCGTGGGCGCCATTCGTCGACCCTCATTTTGGCTTGTTAAATAACGTGACTACTTTCGCTGGCGCGGAACAGCGACTTCAACAAGCCGCCAGCCCTGCAATTGGAAACGTCAACGCCAGGCTGTTGCTGGAGCACTACACTAACACGCAACCCGTAATGAGTTGCAGATTTGTAGCCGTTCTTGTCATAAGAGGCAACGCAGAAAAGAAAACACAAAACTGTTCTTTGAAAAACTTGTATGGGATGTCACTCTCTGTCAAATTAAAAGTTTTACCACTGAAAAAGAATACATAAGGCTATGGGATCACCCAGAGCTACACAATTAAAAAGAGCATAAGTCGCCACTCTCCTTTTTTCCCATACTTAGTGCGGGTTCCTCGACCACAAGGGGCTGACAGGAAAAAAAAAGAAATAATTATACCGAGCTTAAGATCTCTAAAAAAAAAATTAATATATTGCCCCGGCATGCCAGCCCACAAGGACTGCTGCATTTCTTTGACTCCAAGGATGAGTGTAGTGCAAAAAAAGAAACGAGGAAATTAAAAAACTTTCCTGACTTTTATGGGGAGTCGTTGAAGATGTCGGGAGTAGGTATATCAGACCTTAAAAAGCAGAACACATGCACACACACAGCCGTGTGACCTTTCGCGCATTTCCTTTCCGTGTGGATGCAGAATAGCAGTTAAATCCAGGAATTTATATTTTCATTTAAATTGTTAGCTGGAATCCATGTCGCGTTGAATATGTGGTGAGGAGCTGTGGTTCGTTTTTCGTTGTGCAGCAATGGTTGCAGCCAAATTGATGCAAAGTTGGGATTCTTTACTTGCCAACTGGTGAGATAGAACAAGGATAAACGTGTAGAGTGTACGGATACTAATTCCTTAACATATCCACCTGCTATCAGCATCATTAATGAAATATTATCTGAAATATGCTTAGTACAAGTGCGCATAAAGTTGTGGTTGTGCGGGCGAATGTGTGCACGTACGATAGTGCACCTGCAAAGTCGGCTACCCAGACTCGAAATATATGAGATGGGATGGGATGAGTTTAAGTAGAGTACGTGGAGATGGCACAGTAATGATTTTTTGTTCGCTGTGTGGATTTTATGTCTCATGACAGCGTTTATAATGAGCTGAATCCTCTTGATGGCAAATTAAAAGTAAGCATAAAAACTGAGGGTCTGTTAGCGAGGAAATACACTTCCGCAGAGGAGCCTGGACTGGAAAGAAAAATTCAAGTGAATGGCTTTAGTAGTTTCTCTGTCTAAAAATTATGACGATGACAGGGACGGTTATGATCTTGGATTTTTAAACCTACATCCATCCATCACTCAGTAGTCAAGAACAATGGGCACAAACTTGCAAGCAAATTTGGAGCTCTGGGGGAGTATTTCGAGGTAGTGAAAACTTACGCCTATAACGACTAACCGAATGGGATAATTAGGAGCCAAAATACCTCGGTGTGTCAGTGACAATGTTTCTGCTTCTAAACAAAAACAAAAAACGTGTTAAAATCACTCGTCGAAAAAAAAAATCCGAATACTCGTCGAAAACGCGTCAAAGATGAACCCAAAGTGCGCGTAGAACAACGCTCCAAAAATTTGTCAAAGTTTAAAAAAAAAAAAACGAAAAAAGCGACAAAAAAGGTGAAAAAATGTCCCAATAAATTAATAAGAGATCGCGCCAAAAACAAATCAAAAAAAAATCCTAAAAAAACGTGTTGAAAACAGACAAAAAATGAGGTAAAAAACACATTACAAAAGACATGCCGAAAAACGCACTAAAAGATTAAAAATATGCATTGAAAAACAAGTCAAAAACGCATTTAAAGAAATGCCAGAAAACGCGTCGAGAAATGTAAATCAAACGCCAAGGTTTTGAAGTACGAGTCGAAGAACGCTTCAAAAAATTTGTGAAAAAAACGCTCCAAAAATCGAGTCGAAAAAAGCTTTAAATCGCAGCCGAAAACCGTCCAAAAAGTACATTAAAAAGCGATCCAAAAGAGTCAAAGAATGTGCTGGAAGGCGCACAGAAAAAATATTTTAAAAAAAACGCCAAAATTGCGTCGCAAAATGTTCTGAAAAAACGCTATAAACTGCGTCTTATTCATTGACTTCATTGACTTAAGCTGTATAAGTCGAAGCATCCAATTGTGGTTCACCCTTAAGACTAAGAGTATCCTGACAGAATCTGCCACTCTTTTGATTGGTTGGCAGAAACATCATAAAGCATCTATACCTAGCGAATGTTTACGGAGAGAGTGTGCAAAAATATATGTGCGACAAAACCAAGTGTAACAAATGGCAGTTATAGTTAGCAAACGCGTTCTAAAAATTTTCAAAAGTCTAGTCACGAAACTACTGAGCTCTGAATCAATTTAAATGATTAACGTCATTGACACACAGCAACCATATTCCATCAGGCGAAAAACACACTATTTTCCAAAACCTCCCAGCCAACTGACAGTAACGGCTTCCCCCCATTTAACCACACCGAACGGTTGAACAAATGAATCGCTTACAATAAGCAGTTTCACGAAATAAACTAGTACCCCATAACCGTTACATAGCAATAACTTTTCGTTGAATTCATTTCGACTCGACAAAAACAAAAACAAAAACAAAAACAAAATTACAACTGCTGCTCTTTTAAATGTTAAAAACTAAACACCGCACACACCTCGTGGGTTCTTAAATAATTCCACCCGCGTCGAAGTGGAAATCCCCACACCACTGACATTGCTGTGCTCGTCGTCGCTTCTTCAGTGTGCTAGAAAACCGCAAACGTTGTAACAATTGCTCACTTGTTCTAAGCGCTCTGCGGGGAAATCAAAACTTGAAATTACTGCAAATGACTGCTCGTGTTTAAATGCACTGCAATAAAAATTCATACGATGATTCGGTGCGCGGGTAAAAACTTTCCACAAAATTTAATTATTTTGATGGTTCATTTGCTGAATATCCATGCCCCGTCGTCGATGGGGTTACGCGCGTCGCTCTGCTCTCTAATGGGGAACAACAACAACATTGCCAGGAGAATTTTCCTCCCTTTTTGTTTTAATATCTGCAGGGGTTATGCAATAAAGTTTAAAAAGCCAAAGCCAGCGATCGCAAGTAAAGTTCATCATCACGGATGACAAATGGGATGACATCTGTTCGATTAAGCAACTCGGGGGACACATTAAAAACGAAATCCAAGGCAATTTGGGTTTTTTTTTTTTTTTGTTCCGCCAATATTTAAGGATAAGCGACTACCTGTGTTGGCATACAAAGTCAATTGTTCGGTCGCCACATACAGCTGGTATCGGAGCTGAAGCACCTCGGGCTGCAAACCCATCACTGGGGATGATGAACAACTTTATAGAAAGTGTCTCATCCGCTACCCTGCAACAGCGTTCAATTCTGTGGGACAGCTCGTACGTGCAGCTACTGCTGCTAGCTGACAGCGATAAATGCATTCCAAATACATCATATCCCACATCTATGAGCGACAGACAGACAGACAGACATCCCTACACTATACATTCGTGAGGTGGGTAATAAAACAATATGAGAACAAGAACCGAAGCAGGAGCAGCCACCAGCCAGCAGCCAACTTCACCTACAATTGTATGTCATCTAGACGGGGTTTTTGTCCGGCAGAACAGCGTCAAATACGTGAACAGAAGACATCTGTGTACAAATGTACTTTGAGCGGAGGGCGGGGGAGCTGAATCCAGCGACGAGTGCCGTCACGAACACTGCATAGCAATTCCATTTGGTGCAAGTTGAAAGCCACTGAAAGCCGAGAGTGAGGGCACTCGTTGTTGCATGGATTTTCCTATTTTGTCCAATTTGAAGTTTTCGGTTTTTTTCTTTTATGCCGCTGGTGCGCTGCCAGGGGAACGTTGTAGACAACATGTGCTTGGAATAGATTTGGGCAAAAAGATGCTCCTCGTTTGGTGTAAATTTAATATTTTCTGTTTGTTTTGCAAAAACGGCTAATTATGACACCAAATGGCTATCTGTCATGGGACTGTGGCTGCTGGTAGCTGGTAGCTTCCAGCTGTCAGTTAATTATCTTTGTCTAGGTGTAGTAACAGGAATGGGAATGGAAACAGCTGTTATAAACGTTCATATGTGAGACGGTATAGAGTAATGTTTTGTATCCTCGGGAGGTAGTTGCAAAAAACGAAAGGACTAGACGGGATTTTTCAGTTGAAAAATTAAAGAAATGTCATAGAAAGGCTGCTCTATACAGGAAGCGACTAAGTCGTGCGCGTTTATGAAAAACGAGTTCACAGTAAATGCCAAAAGAGCTCTGAGCTTGGTCCTTAGTTGGAGGAAGGAGTTCCGCATATTGGCCCAATTTATTTTCAACACTTCTCACAGATTAAGCATTGTTTTTGGGCTAATAATCCCAGCGTTGTGCAAGAGCCTCAGCTTTTACATGCGTATGGCGTATTTTTGTATGAAAAATTGCGACACTATGATTTCGTTTAGATTCTGGTAGCCCTTGTCCACAAGGATGTTCCCAAGTGACTCTGCAATAAGCGGCTGGCGCTAGTATGAATGCAGATTTTGAGCCAGCTCTTGGAAATTCATGCGCAGGTTCGTTGCTACAATTCCACGGTGGACCAACCTGAATTTTAGAAAAGTGATGTCATAGCGGTTGCCAAGTGTACTCTCCCGGGTGTTTTTCAAGTCTGGCTGTTGATTAAGTGAAGTAGAAGTCCAGTCGCTTGAACTTGTATTCTAGCTGCAGAACAATTTCACACCTAGCAGGCAGCATACTCCGCCAACATTTTAATTGTTTTGGCCCATCAAATGTACGACGGCAACTCCTTTTTTTCCAGAGGAAAAACAAAAAAAAAAAAACAGAGAGCGAAAGGTTTTTTTTTATGTATATTCTTATCACATACCATGCAGCGTTAACAAGTGCATCCGAAAACACCCATTAACGGGCAGCACGCCAAACACTCGCAAGTTTCTCTCCCAAATAATAACACCCGCTGGAATCAATCCTAATCGATCGTTGATGTACGGTCAGAAAAAAAAAAAGGAAAGAAAAACAAAACAATACAAAAAACCACAACCCATTGCCTCAAGCCTCATATCAATCAACTGGAAGGATACCTACAGCAAAGCGACAGTGAGGTGCTAGCTGACAGGGAAGTCTATGCGATCAGTTTAGACAAAATCGCCGGTTCACACGCTTCATCGTCATTTAAGAGATTTTGCTTTTCAGTTAAAACAAGCAATTCGGGTATTGTATGGTGTGCATTTTTGTTTACTGTATAACTGTGAGCTAAGAAGTGAGTTCTTATTGCAAAAGTATAATAGCTGTAGTTGTAGTGCAGATTCCATAGTGAGTAATCCGGATATTATATTTTTTTTTACACATAACCTATAGTGTTGAAATGTTCATATGAAATAACAAGTGATTAATGAGTTCAGTGCCTGTAAGATATATAAATATATATGGTGATAAAATCAGGACCAACACTACTCGAAATACTAAGTTCCAGAGAGATCCAGAAAGGGATATAAATCTACTTCGTCCGGGCTGTGTGCACATCCAGAACGAGAACTATGAACATCCGGCGGTAATCAAAGTGAGTTTACTTTTTATAATTTTCGTAATCCTGATGTTATCATTGTATTTCCCTAAGACTATCAGAGTACGTTGTCATTGCACTATTTGTATTATACTTACGTAAATCCTATATATAATATAGCTACGTACCAATAAGCTTATTTTACAAACATTTGTTACCCATTCTTACCGTTGGTCAATTAACAAATTAACACATACACACACTGAAATAAATTATCGGTACTTACCCACATGCAAACATTAAACTATAATTTTTTTTTAACTAATACTTAATGAATTCCTACGATAACTTAAAATTATATTGCACCAATAAAACCGAGCCTAAGTCTTTTTCTTCAATGGGGGTTGATTACTGTATCGATTTCTCACTTTTGCGCCAATCCCCAGTAAGTTCAATTTAGGGACAATTATTAAAATACGGGTACCTATAAATGTCAAGGTGACTCACTACAAGTGAATGGGTTGGTAAAGTGTATCCCGGGTGACAGGCCATCAGTCATCCCGAAGTGAAGCAGTGATTTAGTCAAGAGTACAACAGTAGGTCCGTCCGTTTTTACACCTGTTATGTTCGTTGATACCCAGTGGTAAAAAAAAATCTTGCCATGAAGTATTTTTTTTGTTTACGATGTGTGTATTTACCTAAGATACAAGGACCCTCCCATATCCGGTGAGCTGAGCCATGCTTAGCCACAGGCATGCCAAGAAGCGTGTCCTTAGGCAATTACCAACAAGGGCAAATTTTCATTTGCCCAACATTTTTGTAACACCTGGTAAGGAATTTTGGGGACAAGAGCCCAAAGATCGCTCCTAACGCTGTCAAGGCATATACTTGTATTATTTGTAACAGCATAACAAATACATTAGGCCGTACTTCTGAGAACAATGCGTTTTATTTTGCGGATGAAAGAAAAGAGGACCGAAAACTATACTATAGCTAAGAACGCTCTGCCAGAAGTTTGCGAAAGTTCAGGATTTTCGTGGAATAAATAAAAACTTTTAATGTAAAAAGCCAGGGCTCTATCGGAGTAACTTCTAAAATGATAATCGTCCAAAAACAGATCTTCCAATTAATTTGAAGTGCACACCAACAGCATGCAGTTAGTCTCCACGAAAATAATAAAATGTACTCATGTTGCGACCAATTTTGGTGATTCATTTTGATACAACAAGTATTTGAAATATCAATAGAAACGTCCGATTGTGCTCCCTGCCCAAAGCCTACACTCCTCTACCACAACATTCACTTATTGTCCCTTAAACAAATCTGCAGATATATGCCACCACATCATCCCTAGATCTGCGTTCGTTCATGCCACTTATGCCGTATCAATTGCTTTCAACATGAAAAAATTCCCTCCCCACACCCGTAGTCACGGGCATTAAGGACACACTTCCATTGGATTCAACGCAGGCAGGCGGCAAAATGCACAGCATCATACAAAAGGCATTCCTTTGTATCAGCGACACTGCTCTGGAATGACAATAGTACTGTATCCAGTTTTGCCTCAACAGAGACCTCGAAGACAGAGACAATCATGACAATTGATTTTTTACCTTTTTCGTACGTCCTCCCCCGCCCGCACTTTTATCCACTGTATCCGTGACCTCTTCGATATGTCGAGACGTCGTTTCTGGCGATTGCCAGGATCCGGTGGAATGTCAACTGAATTAGGCTATCATCCCAGTGGGGGGAAACAAAAAAAAAAGAAAACAACTAGGAATAGGTCATTCCGTCCTGTATGTCCTTAAGCATAATTGAAATTGAAAGACACAATGTCGTCCTAGCAGAGCAATCTCCCTAAAAACGATGCTTCCTTCCCTGTCGCGTGACATCGTTACTTTTGTTACTGTTCCGGTGTGAGCGGCCCGTAAAAGGTCGCACTTAACGCCAATTAGCCAACAGTTGACCATTAAGGACACAGCACGGAGAGTGAAATAATTCCACTAAATCAGCATTTGTCCAGGAACATGGACACAAGGTGAAACCAGGTTCCGAAAACATGACATCGAATGAATTCGTAATGAGTGCGACCTAATTTGGCCCTAACCCCCAGGAAACCTCTCGTGCTGACAAGATAACGTTTTGCCCTGTGATTTATCCGTTAAATTTTTTTTTTTTTGTGTCTATTTGAAAGGACGACTACCAATTATTTTGTGCGGAATGTATGACCTTTTACTGTCTCCCGCCCTTTCCAGAGGACTAGCACATACGTCACGTATTGTCTGATAGTCGGCTCGTGGCGCACAACTTCTTAGTCCCAATGGTGGATGGGTGGTAGCTTTCATATGTCCACTTGACAAAGGTGGTATAATTGAATGTGTTCCTGATGGGCAGCGACTGCCTAGACAGGCATCGTTCACATGCCTACTGCGTCACACACAACACACATTTGTGTACGATCAGTGTGTCCCAAATGTGTGAGGGGGGGGGGGGGGGGGGGGGGTGGCTAATTCCACTAAAGGCGTACGTTTTAATTGGCTTTGTGGCGATATCGTGACTGAGTGCAAACAGTGCTTGTACACTCGATACATGTGTCCGTTGTTGGACTACCCATTCTGGACGGAAGCACATGTGCGTTATTATGATGTTTGCAGATGTCAATTATGTAGCATTTATGGGAATGGCCGTCGGAATGCTGATGAATGTGTTTAATTCTTAAATGCATGCTTAAGGTGAAACGGATAGTTGAATTTAGCCGCCGGAAATGCGTTTGGAATATCCGCTATTGACACATTTACTTCTGGTAGATGAATGCCTGTGCATGGGTTAACATTCTACTCGTATCTTGAGGGGTGGTGTGGACTTGAATGACTGGCAACGTCAACTGTTGCATTAAGGCGACGACATTTCGAATCGTATTGTTACATCTCCCGGTGACATAATCCCATGCAGCTTCAAAGATCAAGAACTGGCAATTCTGCCATAGAAATCTGAAGCTAAGCCATTACTTCAGTAGGAAAAATCGATGAAAAGGTCTGGTAACATCAGCACAATTAAGATGCTGCAGCTCTTTTTGTGTTGATTTCGCGTAACGTCCTCATAGAGAAACCAAAATAACGCATCATCCTTGATCGAATTCCAAATGTGACGGAGCTTCACCTCGCATACTTAGTCAAAAGGAAAAAGTTGCACATTGCTTTGGAATTACAAACGTATCGCACTCGTTTGACTTCCGATAGCTCAGACTCCCGAATCCTTGTTGAATACACCCTCTCTACAAAATCACAGACAAACATACAACGAGCTGTATATTCAAATCGAATCCCACTGTATCACAGTCGCAATCGACTTTACTGTACAGCCGGGAGCACATTGTCGGTAATGAATAAAATTAACGCTACGTAAACAGATTCTGCATCATTTAAGAGGACGGTGCGCCACTTGTATGCTGTCGTGGATCTCAAGCAGCAGTCAAGATATACACCCATTCTTGCATTCACTAACAGAAGCTCAGCATCATCATCATCAGGCAGGCAATACACTGACCTCATGTCGAATATTGCAAGCCTTTAATTTCTCATAATTTCCCATTTTCCACTACTAATATGGTTTCGACATCGTCCGTCCACATGACCTCCCGCTGGTCGCCGCATCCATTCGCCATGGCATGGATGAAAGGGCGCACTTCGTCTCATCCAGCAGCCTTGTATTTCCACAGGATACACACTACACAGCCATGCTGCAATTTTAAGTGGATTTTATGAATAATTCAACTACGCCTTGTGCTCAAGGTTTCCTCGCAACTATGTGCAGCGGCAGGGGTTTTCGCAAAGTCACTACGCCATCATATTATACGTATGATTGACTCTCAGTTACAGATATGCATTTTATAAATGCTGGGGATTTGTTTAATAAATTTCATTCGACCTGAAGCCACATACGCTCTTAGGCTAAGCTTCAAGGGAATCAATAAACCTCAAAGTCCATACCTATATCCTGTATCATCTTCTTGGGGGAAAAGTTCAAGTTTTCCTTATTCCAAGAGTTCTAAATCAAGGTAAATTTACCGCAGAGAAAGTCTGAAGATAGAGAGTTATATGCAGCCAACTGTGGACTAAAAGCCGTTTGCTCACCAAGTTAAACATTTCGTACAAAAGGTAAATTCAAATCGCCCCCAGTGCGGGCTGCTTTGTTTTTGCTGCATATGTTCGTATGGTTCAGGTTGAACGGGCTTCCTGCATTAGCCTTGTGCGCTGCTGTTTGCTCATAACTATATAAAGAAGTTGAATTTAAAATTACACAGTGGGACTGAAAAGTTGTTGGCTTCTAAGAAAGAAGAAGATGAAGGTTTCTGCGACAATTTGTAGTCATAGATTTACTGACAAAATCGTATCAGCAGACAAATAACTTTCTAACAAAAATCTGAAGGCCAACCTGTGGGCGGAACTACGCCATCTTCAAAAGAATAATGTCGCTAAGATGTTAAGATCTTGTCAGCTGTGTTGCGTGAGCGCCTAAAACCTTTCGACAGGAACCTGATCGGCCCATATGACTGTGGTTTTAGGCCAAGAAAGGCAACCATCGACCGAATGTTCACATATCGAGAGACTGTGAGAATGAGATCGACACACACAATCTATTTGTCGACTTTAACATCCCTATAGCTTGGGCGAGCAATATAAAGCCCTGTGAAGGTTGGGCAACCGTGGCAAACTCGTTTGTCTGCACAGGATGATGATGTATAAATCACGCAGCTCAGATGAAAACAGCTAGAGCACCACCGTGCCCTTCGATGTCGAAAGAGGTTTGAGACAAAGCGTATGTACGTTACTGGAGCTACATAGCTAGGGACAGCGATGGCTAGGGGGGCTTGTTGGTTGAGGCCATGGTCCGCCCCGGTTTATAAGCTCCACGAAACTAGGTGCTAGATATTCTTGTCGGGTCATTGGTAAATATACATGTGCAGCTTTTACAGAAATCCTGGAAAAACGAATTGGACCAAATTACGGTTGTTATGTCCAAGGCTCACATATTAGCCTAAAAGATCTGCTAGAGAAAGTGATGAACGCCCATACTATTGAGCATTGACCCAAACCTCCTGTCAGCGCATCTCAGCATGCGGATAGTTTAGAAAAATCGGTTGAATATGCACCTCAATACGCTTAGGGATCTTCTGCAGAATGGGCTCTCCAAGCTTTGTAAATGATCCAAATAGAAAGTGGCCTGGGGCTCAATTCCGAGAACTAAACTGGTCCTTTTTAAATGGAAGAACAGAATTCCCAACATTGTTCCTCCAAAATGAAATGGCACAATTTTGTGGGTTACTAACACGCCCTCATTCCTGACAGTAAGTGCAGCTGGAAGCCCAACATCTTAAAGCAAGTAAAGAAAGCCGAAACGGCTCTATACTGCTGGAAAAAAGCTCTCGGGAATCTATCACATATTGGCTTCATATATCTGTCGTCAGGTCGACATGCGTCTGCATTAGTGGAACCCAAAAATAACTCAAACTGGACGTATGGATGTAGCGTGTAGCGTGTTTCAGACAGGAGGTTTAATAAAGTATCCTCTAGGTATTATCATTTTTAGGAACATGCCTCTCGCTACATGAATCAAACAAAATCCGATTGACTATACCGACCGTAGAAGAAATCCAACTACAGCTTCATCATGAAACAGACCTAACCCCTGCTAGATCTCAAGCGCTCCAACCGTCTTATAGGACTAAAATATCCCGTATAAGGTGTTATTTTGAAACGCTGACACCCCACGCAAGGCACGCCCCCATGTTGGGAGTTCCTGAAAAATCTGTATGTATGAGTATTAGGAGGAGACCATTCTTCACCTTCTCTGCACCTCTTAGACTCTCTCAACTCGAAGAAGACGGTGACCAGGCAAGTACTTCCTCGTCAACCTCGACGAATTCACCGATATAGGCAGTAACTGAACCCATTTCATTTTACCAAGCTGCTGTTCATTCAAATTTGGTTTTTAAAATCAATAGATCCCGTGACATTACAATAGAGCTACCTTGGCCTGGGCTTGGCTGCACTTGCTGTGCCCTGTCGCTCTAACCTAACAGAACCTTACACTGAGATTAGGCCATCTTTATGACCTAAGCGATTGGAATGATAAGGCTTTGCAAGTGTACATTTTCACAAGAGCAAACAGAGTATCTTAACCAAGTCTATGACACCAAAGGTATGACCTTGAAATGGGAAATGAGGTATGAGACTTGAATTAACCTACCCACTCCTTCAAATGTTAAGCAACCTGAAGCAACTAAAATGAATATAGAAAACATTCATTTTAAGGAACAATACTCCAGCCAGGGGATACCGGACGCGGACAGACAGAAATTTGTCTGCTTTTCCACAGGCGGTTCTGCATACCCGATAACTTTCGCATCAAAAACAATTAGTAAAAGTCAAGAAAAAAGTAGGCAAATCAGAAATTTAGGCATTATCCATTATATTCGGCGAGCGTAATTATTATACAAGCAAATTTTGAAACCATTATGGGCTCCAGTTGTGGGCATGCACATGCCAAACAAATTCAGACGTTCGAAAATAAAGTACTAAGGAAGATAAGTCAATGCACCTTGGAACATACAACGCTGATCTGCATAGAGATCTAATTATTGAATTGGTTGAAGATGAAGCTAGAAAAGTTGCTCAAATGCACAGAAGAAGGATTCTCAACCACGGTAATCTATAAATAACCGAATTATTAAATACAGACAATTTAATCAGGAGATTAAGGCTGATAAAACATCGTGATCTATCAAAATTAGCTAAGGCACTGAAATTAGGTTATATTTTCTACTAAAAAAGTTCACAAACAACAAAAACCGGCGGATTTTTCTTTAAATTTTTGAATTTCTTTTAATAAGTTAAACTGATGGCTATATTAATGGTTCGACAGAAGTCGGTTTATAGAAGTATTATAAATTGGTTCTTTATAGACTTTGTAAGGATGATTGGAACAATACACATCGTCAGCATTAGGCAATTTACAAACGCAAGCATGCACAAAAATCGGGGGCGTATACGTTCTATTTTCGTACTCAAAAAAATATCGTTTTGTTTCTCTTAATCTATAATTAGCAAATGTCTTCCAACATACCTTTAAAATGTCAATTGTTGCTTCATGCCATCAGGAGCACGTAGCCAATATATATTTAGTCTGGTTGCAAGAATAAATTGTGCAGGATCAAAGCTGTACCTGAAGGGGAAAACAAACTTATTCAGCTTTGGCAAACAGTTTCATGTGCAGAAAATTTACGTTTAAATATATGTTTCGCTTAATAATAGTTAACTAAAATCACATTTTTCCAATTTCAGATACAACAACATAATAAAATAAAATAATAAAATAGTTTTGAAGAAACTTATACGAATGACAGGAATTTCAATGAAAAAATGAAGTAGTTTGAATATTTTCCTGACAACAGTTTTTTTTCTTTCAGTTGATTGTTTCCACGGCTTTCAGATTACAATTTTCTAGTGGAACTTCTAGCTCCACGGGACCTTTTTCGACTTTCAAGATTGGGTGTCGCCTGTCAAAATTACATTGTAAATCACAGTCAATTCCACAACCTAGATAACCTGATAATAACTGTCACGGAGGGCTTCTCAATTAGCCGTGTGGACTCGGCATAAAATTGTAGATCCTTTTCATTCCTTGCCAAAAATAAAAAAAACTCACACGAAACAAAAGGTTGTTCGAAGCTACTCCTACGGTCAATACGGACCAGTTGCGCCAACGATTTATTTATTTATTTAGCAATTTGATTTAATGGTTCCCAGTCAGAGGAAGAAATGTGGAAACAAAAACCATTTATGAACTAGGTGGAGTCTTGAGTCACTTCTTGTCGATTCCGCCACGGGTTTAGTCTACTATTGTTTGTGATGGAGATGGGTGTGAAAAAAAATCATAATCCTATCAGCCTTGCGTAATCGCGGACATATTTCTTAATTCTAAATCTGTGGAGGATATTAAAAATGATAGCATAATTGAGATTGATGCTTTGAAAGATCCCTTCGCTTCTTGTCCTGGCCATGAAAGTATTCTTCTTGGAGACGAAAAACGACAAAAAGTGTGAAAGCTCAAGGAAGGAAGGCATAAAAGCAGTTCTCAGGACAAAAATTATTCTACTTTAGTTATAGTTTGTTTGAGGTACTCCTAGGTTAGTTATCCCATATTATATAAAGCTAGGCTCAAGTGGCTGTTGACAAAAGGCCGACACACTTACCTCATTATAAGAACTGTAGTGTTCCCACTTGAATCTAGAAAATTGTATACCCTTCAATAAGGCGGCCACAAGACAAGCTTAATAGATGCGGAATGGCGGGTATTGCGAGGTGCTTCAAGTCGCTGAAGATATCACCTACCTTTTTTGTAAAGGCCAAGCAATTGCAGTTTGGAAGGTACTTCTTCTTTTTAGGAGGTTGGTCTTTAAAAAAAATTAATTGAGACCATACTTAGGTACTGTAGGGAAATTGATTGCATGGATGGGTGCTTTAGTTTAGGTTTTGACCGTGAAGGTTCGCTTGGGATGCCAATGGACGCCTAGTATTTTGTGATGATCTTATAAACTTCAACGGGCAAGTACAGAGAAAGTGGAGAGTGGTTTCCTTTATACTCTTCGTTTACACAGGGGCAGATCACATATGACGATGATCGTCTGGACGGTATCGGTTTTGAAATTCTTATGACCAATATAACTGATTTTCTGACCAGTTTTCATTACAATTAAAGAATGAAATGGATGAAGCTTTCAAACTCGTAATTTTGGCACTAGTTGCTTGTCTTGGGGGTCTGTCGTTTCGACGACAGTCGTCTCAAAAGTTACGTGATCAGGGCCAAGATCTACAAAAGTCATTAGAGAAAAAAGAAAAAATCTTACCTTTAAAAGAGTGTTCAGCAATGGCTTACCTTTTGTAGCGCTGATATACAGCCTGTCGAGAAATATCAAACTCCGGTAACGTTTCAGTTTCAGCTTTAGGAAAATCCCATTTTTCGCTCAACCACTTGTCCACCTAAGGATTGTTTCTACGATAGCATTCAGCTTTATCATGGGTTTGTAAGAAGCGATCACAATACCCACGGTGTAATTGTCTGGTAAAAAAAAATGTAGTTCACTGTTTGGCGAGTTTATTGACCTCAATATTTACTGAGACATGTTTTGTTTATACTCCCGCATCCAGAAAAGGTTAATATTGAACTACTTTGCATGACCAAAATTCTAGTGCTACAGTTTTAGAAACCAAATTCAAGCACTTGATTGCCATTTGAATGTTTGAGAAGAAACGGAAAACTTTGGCGGATATCCCTTCTTCTTTCAGCCAAAATTATACTCGTTTTATCGCCATTACTCCAGCCTGAACAGCTTTACCAAAAAATAGACCTAGTGCAGCCTACTGCTATTGCTGTGCTTGAAATTGTTAACAATATTTAAGTCCATACCTCAACATAGAAGAAATAAAAATACTAAACAATTGGCGTACAACTTGCGATCCTCACTGTCGCCTATCCATTATAACGCTTCTGGAACACTTGCATTTGACTTACAACATGTTGCACATATAGGCTACTGCAAGTAGCATGAACTCCACCCTCTGCACATTTTAGTCATGGCCGAAAATATTACAAATTCAATTTTGTAGAAATGATATCAATGCAAGGAGTATTACGCTCATATTTATTCATCGTGAAAACTTATTGTCCTTGAAAATTTGTCTTCATCGTTCATCGCGTCGCCAACCGAAATGCTTGCAGAGCAAACTTGTTGAATAAACGACAGCCACCACGCCGATGACGACGATATAATTTCCAAACAGACAGAGACAGAGACAGAGCAGTGGTGGCAGATAATTTACTTTGTCACCGCGGCAACTTTTTACACGTGAGAATGAGAGGAGGCAAACAAAATTTTTTTTTCCTTTTAATTTCCAAGATGTTGAAGGAACAGACGGGAACAGAGGAGTACTCGTTCATTGTGCTGGGTAAACATTGGAGGAGCTTTATTAATATCACATTAGATATGATTGCTTAAATTTCGCCTGCACTTTGGGGGAACAGTATGTCGCAATGTGTGGTTTAGCAAAGTGAGAGCGAAGACCAAAGGGAGGCTGGAGGGGGAGGGAATAAAAAAAAGAATGTAAACGAAGCGAATGAAATTAATGAGCAAACAATTGAGTGGAGTATAATTGATTTACCTTCTGTTGCTGGGTGCTGTTCGTTTTTGCTTTTCACCCTGGGCTGTTGGATAAATCGGTAATGAAATGAAGGATATATGTAACTTGAGCATTTTAAGGAAATTATATGTGTGCCTTAGCAGGATATCACTTTGTGCAGCTTAATTAAGTTTTCTGCATTTCACTCTGTGGAGGTAACACGATGCTCGTATCACTATAGGTACTGATTTAATGATGTTGACAATGGCAGAAATGCTGCATGTCGCTCGAAGGCATAATAAGACTTTAATTCAGCAGGCATGTTGGAAGTCTATTGTAGGAAGTTCTGGTGTAGCTGTATTTGATAGGAAATCGAATACAATACTCGTAAGTTGCAAAGCAATTCGTAAGCCTGTGATGAGGGTGTCCAAAAAAGGCGAATAATAACTCTCACTTTGTCACTATATCACTTTATTTATTTTCGATATCTCCCTTATCCATTAAAAGAGTTGCAGATGTTGGAAACTTCCGACGTTCTTCGCCAAAGCTGCGCTGTGACATCCAGTCCATGTAAGTGATTTAAAGGAGTGAAGACAATCGCTGGGAGTTCTGACGCAATCAATATAGTGACAAGAGAGACCAATTGAACTGCTTATTCACCCAGGATTTCGAGCAACCACTCCGGCGAATTTGGCAGCTTTTAGTAAATTTGACTGCAAAAGTAACTTTTTCAACCTTGAGGCTTTTTTTCTTCCTGCTCAAAGCGATAGATTATATCATCCTTACCGCATCCTGAGTAACTGAAAGAAAGGCTGACTCTAAGTTTGTTGATGATTGTTGGTGGGTTAGAAGACGGAACATTGAGCTTCAAAATAGGCATCACTGCAAAAAGACTGAATAGGCAAGATCGGCAGTAACATATTCATCAAGCCAAACTTTTAGGTAATACTCGGTAGTGAACCGAGAGCTTTGGGTCAAAATCGGTCCAGCAGTGTTTGCCACAGCTACATTTTCAGTGAGACAAGTCTTACACTCCACGGAAATGTATTTCCTTCTGATAACTGCCACAATGAACGCCGGTTACCCGCCAGTGTCATATAAATTTAAAAACCATCACATTAACATAGTAACAAGGCCAACTTGCTCAGTACCTGTTGTCATTTGAATAAAATCTGTCATCTTTGTCGTTGCAAATTGCATTCCCTCTCTTTTCCAAGCACTCTTCATTTGCATGTTATCTTCAGCACTTTACACTTCCCTCTGGCGAAACAAGTCACAACTACACAACCCGGTCGACTCAATAGCATGTGTTGCAAAGACTGCCTGCGGCTAGCAAGTCTGACATAAAGAAGCATAACATTCATATGTTTACCCTTGCAGTTGTTGGACAATATAGATGAGTGTGCAGGACTCTGGGCAAGAAAACAGCACTCTTAAGAAAGACGAAATTTCAAAGTCCCCAACCAAGGCCAAGGACATTGGATGAGCAAGTAGACAGTTAAAAAATTGCAATGTTTGCACAATTTTGGTGACACGTGGAGTTATTTGTATGTCAGGTTTTGGGTCTGAAAATGCGAAGGATATTTAACGAGTCTTACTATTCGATTAAATATAGTTTAGATATACAGCGTGCGTTATAAACTAGTCGCTCACAATCGCACAAAGTACACCTCATCTTAAAAATGACAGATACAGAGAAAATTAGCCTAATAGCGAGTAACGAGTAGTTCCCCTCGGGGCTTTAAAATAGCCCAGTGAAGCTCTAATAAATTATTGAAATCCAAAAAGTTCACAGTTGTACGCATGTAGTTTTAGATACATTTTCCGTTCTCTGAGCAAGTTTCGCTCAATTTTTATTTAACTGAACAGGGAACTCATTCCGCTACTTTTCAAACGATTATCGTCGAATCGATAGACCTCCAAAACTAGCAACTAAGTGCTAAAATTACAAGTTTGAGAGCTTAATCAAGTTCGTTTTCCAAAAATATAATGAAAGCTGACGTTTGTCAAAAAAAATCGAGCAGAATATGACTTCCCAAGTAACAATTTGACTTCGGTAAGGTGCTATCGAAGCTATTTCACCTCCCGCAATATTAACTGCATAAGGTCTAAAGGAAACGCATTTGGCGCACTTTAATGCAAGTATTTACTTATTTAAGACTTCCTGAACAGCTTGGATAGACCTTACCGAAACTTTATGGAAGCTTTATAGAGGCTCCAAAATGAAGAAGAAAAATATTTATTTTTTTTATTACATTTTTCAATTTTCCATTTTCTTATTTTTTATTTTTTTTATCTTCTTAATAAACATTTTCAAAGACTTTTTGCAATTTTCATGGAGTTTACATTTACGTACTCGTTATAATTTACATTTTACTTACATGCGCCGCACTGAGAATCGAACATGGGTCCTGTTGCGTAGTAGTCCAATACACTACCCCCTAGGCTAATTCGTCATAATGCTGTAGCAGTGCTAAATCTGAACTACTTGGTACATTTTAGAGTTTGGTCAAGATTTGCAATAAACTTGCAGCTTACTCGACCGAAGTTGTAAGCAAGACATTTAGTGTTACCCTTATTTATTCATGGGCGAAAAGTGTTTATTTAAAATCACATTACTGACATATTTTTCAATGTGCTAGAAGTATTTTATTTCTTGTAATGTTTCCCCGATTTATTAATTATGGTTTCTTTAGACAGCTTTGATTCATTTCATATGAAATTAATTTTTACCTCTATAAAGCCTCCGTATGTAAGTTAGGAGGAAGTACGAGTAAGTGCTTCTGTACAGCTTCCAATCGCAAGCGGTTGACTGCATGACAGTTCATTGCTTCTATAATGCCTTCGGTCAGAAGCTCTAAAGAAGCTTCTAGGAAGCGCTTCGAACCACAAGCTTTATCGAAGCAATTCACTTTCCACACACTCCAGACACATTTTCAGATATCTAATAGAGATCTTATCGAAGCTTAATTCCATATCCCTCTACAAAGCCTATGTATAGGCTTCGTAAAGGACTTACTGAAGTTATTATCGAAACAATTGCTTCGAAATAGATCAACTTCGTTTAACAAAGACTATAGAAGCTCTATCGAAGCTGTTGCCTACAGAAATTACAAATTTGAACCTTACCGAAGTCAAATTGTTACTTGGGTTATTTTGGTGATCAAAGTTTCGAAAACGATATAGTTTTATCTGTCCCAAGGTTTTTGGTACCCTGCTGAAAAGAGTGCACAAGGTGCAAAACAGAGCTGTATGCATATGTCAGGACACAAACATGTCAAAAAGTCACAACGAATGTAGACAGGGCCATGAAAGGGATTGCATCATTTAGTTCGGATTGATTTTCTTTAGTTTTCGACAATACATATATGTACCTACGAGATTTCCTCCAAACGCTATATCCAATTGTTTAAAACGTGGGGTTTTTAGTTTAAGCATACGAAAGAGATTTGCAACTAGCAATGAGCAATGTCAAATCCCCCATGATATTCGTACCCTAACGAGAAAACAAAATCTCGTTGTGCACAATAATAAATTTATGCGCATGTATATGCGAAGGTGAAGGCTTCCTTAAAGCATTATTGGTTACACGAGGTGACATCTGTGTTTCTTCACTTATCCATGCATAGCAAAAGGATACCCCTGTGGGCATTTCAATGACAACTCTCATACAGTACCTTCAACTTATAAGTCATAGCTTTGCTTTGTGTTTCTAGCTTCTTCTTTTTTTGCATCCTTTTGTAGCTTGTAATAGGTCAAGTGGGCCTCCAGAAAGTGCATGGACTTCCACACTCGAAGCGGAAAAAGTAATTTCGCAAAGAGAAAAACTGAATTAAGTTCTCAAGTGGAGACGAGAGATTCTTCTTTTGCTTCTTCCATATCCGGTAAAATGTTTGCCATGCCAGGCGTGAAGCACACAAGTGTCATGTATAATGTACGGCGACGAGTGAAGGCTACACGAAGGATATATGAGTAGTAGATGCAAACATTATGAAATCTCTTCTTTCGTATATATGGAAGGCGAAGGTTGGCTGCATTTTGTTTGACCATTACACATTCGCCAACTAGCAAAAAATAAACGAATGCTTCTCAGTGCTTCCAATTAGAGATTTGAGGGCCAACTCTCTCTTTGTGCTCTTTATGCATCTGTGCTAACATTTCCACTGTGCTTTGCTAAAAGATGGCTGCAGAACTAATTCACATATAGTGGACCACTATCAGATTCGAATTAATTTAAATTGTCATCCAAATGATGTATTCCATTTAGACATTGACATCCAACAAAGGGGGAGAACACCATTGTCGCTTGATGCACTGGTGGAGCATCTGCGAGAAAAGTGTCTTCGACATTACTCTGTCGGGTGACAGTAATTGGGCAGGATGTGCATTTTGCACCTACCAATCACCAGCTTTAGAGTATCAGTGCTCTGCACTTATTTGCACTAATTATGTAAATGCAGGTTTTAATTTAATGCGCGACTGTTGAAGTTAAGGTTGGTGATGAGACTCTTGGTACTTCACCCCGCAGGATTTGATATACAGGTGTATAGAGTAGTGTGGTCTTCGACTCACTGAATTTTTGCTAATTGAACGTTCCGTTAATTTATGTTTGCCATTCATCTGAAAATAGAGAAGCGAAATGAATTTGTGTACTCATGGCGCGAGGTAATGAATATGCATTTACGCGCGAAAAGTGTCTTGCACACAATTAGTTTCATTGTTCGGAATTAATTTAGCACGCTTTTGACAGTTGAAATTACATGATAAATTGCCTTTTGTTTCTAATTAATAAAAACAGAATTTATGTGCAGTGATGACAATTTTCCATTAGTCTAACCTTTTTATTGCTTCGCAATATGAAAACGGAGTCAGGACAATTCGACTTTAATTTGAGCCCGTTCAACATTTGTCCTGGATGGACAATTGTGTTCAAAATTCAAATGTCGCATTCAACAAATTCTCGAACCAGTCAAGAGTGAACTGTGTGTTGTCTCTTGTTGTTTGTATGTATAAGGAATTCATTTTAGTGAATCATAGGTACGTTCAAAATACTAGCCATCGAATTTATAAGCGAAGTAAGTGAACTAGCAGATGCGGACGTCAGTTAGCATTAATAAAAAATGCACATAACTGCTGTGTATCCAGTTGAAAGCTTATCCGCAGCCTTTATTAATACGGCGGTAGTTTAGTTAGTCCGACAGCTGACTGACATAATGGGTCAGAGTTCAGAGTTGTTAAATGCTGAAAAAGGGAAAGAATTGAAATAGACAAGGAACATTATAGAAATTTTTGAGGGGCACCTTGTTGACAATTCAAGTTGACGCGTTCGTAAGCAATCTAGTCCAACCATACAAATTAAGCTGACGTACGTCAAGTCATCAATGAGGCATCCGAGCGTAGCCTTGCCATCCGTCCGGGTTTTCCCGGACATCTACTCTTTTTTGCCTCTGCGGGGAACGTCCGGTATTGTTTTAATAAAATGTCCGGGATTGTCCGGTATTATATTTTCACTTATCTACTTGGCAGCTTGTCTAAATTTATAATTACATCGAAAAATCAGTCGGAGATCACTAAAATCAATTAAACGAACAGAAATAATAATTCAGAAATGCAAATTCAAAACGAACAGAACTTTTGAGACGTCAAAACAATTGTGTTGGACTTGCGCTCTCTTAAAGCAAATGTTTTTAATGTGAAAGTAAACAAATTTGGATTAAAACTATTTTGTTTTCGTTTGTCCTAGTTTTGTACTCTTTTTCTGATCGTCATTTGTCCGAGAAAGTCCAGGATTTGGAACCCTATGTACTACTTTCATCAAAAACCATCTGGCAACACTATCCGAGCGTCAACATTCAATTATGTCAAATCAGATAAAGAGACAAAATTTGTACTTCTTTAGTTTTTGATAAGAAATTACTACTTATTCGTTTAAAAAATGTTGGCTTTTGTCAGAATTGACAATTTCAATTGACAGTCGCGTTCTTGGGCTTGGTCAACACAGTCCAGGCAAATCAAGCCAAATTTGAATGTGCTCACTGACATCTACTTCATTTCAAAGCATCTTATTTATGTCGGTAATGAAGTGAAACTGAAACTCAAATTTGACTCTACTTGTTTACATTTGTTGGGGTACTCAGGTGACTGTTTTTTTTTTTTTCAATGACGAACAATTTAATAAGGCCTTATATATAATCCATTCCATTTAATTATTCATATTTTCACATTTTTTATGGTGATCGAGTATTGCCAGTAAAGAAACGCCAGACTATAACTGTAAAGAAACTGTTACAGTCACCCGTTTTCTGAAAAAGCCAATGAAAATATAGTTTAAATTTCAATAAATATATATACCTATATACCTACCTTCATTTAGAATGAACACACCCTGTCCCTGTCACCTGTGCACTATTACGTCCCGCTGGTAATTTCTGTGATGGAAAGAATAAACAAAATAAGATTTAGGTTTATCACAAAAATAATTACATATTTCACTTAAGAAAACAATTAATATAATACCTAGTCCTATCAAAATGAAATGAATACATACCTGCATACACATTGCACATTGCATAAACGTAATGAGCATGTGCAATCCATTTCGACATGAAGTGTGACGCCAAGCTCCCCATGATTGAAAAATTTTAGATGAAAAGATAAGCAAAATAAATTAATTTGACACCAAAAAAATTAAATACATATAAGAAAAATATTACTTACCCCTGCAAAGTTGTCCATGCTCGTTTCTTGTTGTTGCTCGTTGAAGATTTTTTTTTGTTTTTTTTGTTGACATTTTCGAATGTCAAAATGAGTAATTCTGTTGAACCGGTTGAGTTCAGGCATTGTATATAAACAACATATAATGATTCAGGGATGCATTGATAATGGAATGTTTTGATACATGCTGGCATATTTCGGATGCAATGTTGGTTGAGTGAATTTGAAAATTCAAAGAGCAGGACGTTGAGATGGGGTGAAGAAAGTAGCATGATCTCTAGCGGCTACTCCAGAAACGGTGGAAGATTGGCCTAATATTAATGTTATTTGTATTAGGAGACTAGGGGGCATTATTGGCTGTAGAAGCCGAACAATAATTCTTGGCGAAACCATTGTGTGGTGTATGATCAAAGACAGTGATGGTGATTTAACGGCCACAGTGCCAGAGTTTTTATAGTATTTTTTTTCTTTGTTGATTGGGGCTCTATACCCAGATGGTAGCTAAAGGATTTAAATCCCATAAATTAAATTTTTATATATATAGATAGTGGTGAGATTCAGAAGGAATATTTAGTGTGTTCTATTAAAATTAATTCGGTGCTTGTAATATAGGTACATGTACGTCATCTTTTGGCGGTCAACGACTATCCACAAACCAAATCACAAGGAAGCCGTGACCGCCAAAATTTTTGTGGTGGAGTTTTTTTTTGTACTCTTTGCGCATTTATATTTTTTTTTTGTGATTATGGTGCATGTTGGGGTGTCTTTACAGCCTGAACCGGAAAAAGGGTACGGCAGTGCCACAAAAGCATCCGATTACCGCTCCTAAATGGTCGGCATAGTTACCGTGCATCGCCACATAAGACACTAATTCAAATACACACATATAATAGACGGCACCAACAACCAAGTCACATAATACACACATATAAAATACGTCACCAACAACCAATTCAGATAATACACACATATAAAATACGTCACCAACAACCAATTCACATAATACACACATATAAAATACGTCACCAACAACCAAGTCACATAATACACACATATAAAATACGTCACCAACAACCAATTCACATAATACACACATATAAAATACGTCACCAACAACCAAGTCACATAATACGGACATATAAAATACGTAAAATACGAAGTTAACACAAAAAAAAAAAAAAAACACTTCAAGAAAGAAGATACTGTGAACAGCAGAAGAACAATCAACCATATAAGTATTTAAGATAGACGTGCAATCGTTGCCAGATCAAAAAAATGTTTTATTTGTTTAATTTTTACTCACATATTTTCTTTGCTTATATTTTTTTTGTTTTACATATAATTTTGTGTGTCGTTGTTTTACAAATTAATGTCCATATTTGTAATAAGTTTTGTATCCAAGTTTAAAGTTTTTTTTTATGTACTGTGTAAAAACCCCTAAAGTGAGCTCATTCTAGGTAGAAATTAACTGGGAGCTAGGAGCATAGACAAACCATACTAAGACCCCCAACTCACAATCCTCTTGCCGCTGGCCCCCTCAGTTTTTTTTTAAAATTCGCCATTTTGTTTTCCTATCGGTGTTACGTCAAAAAAGAATCCGTGTGACATGCGAAAACATACAAAAACTACAAAAATAAATGCTGCCAACCGCGGCAACCGTGGGGAAATGTGACAGAATTCGGGAATTCAACATTTTTACATAACTGAATGCCATTGGTTAGTTATTATTAATTGTTAAAAGGCGAATAATTTGATTTGTTTGGTTAGTAAAACTATCTAAAGTTGATGTTCTATATACTAGAAACATATTAGGACAAACATGGTAGTATATTTTCCGCTTTTGGATATCATTAACTTCGATTTTGTGTGTAAATTTTTCTTAAATAATGAAGAAAATTTGCTCAAAATGTTTTCATTTTCCCTCAACCAATCTACATTGTTAATTTTTCATGAACATTTTAAGCAAATGTGCACTTATTCCCAAAAAAAAATATTATCCACACGTGACGAACAATTTCAAATTTAACGGATAAAACTCTATGAACTCTGCCAGCAACTTTGCCCACAGCGGAAGTGTCTCATATCTGCTGGGATTGTGTTGGTGAGCCGGAATTTTTGAAGTTTCGTGACATTTGTCAATACGATTTTTTATGTAACAATACTAGCGCACCAGATGTGTACACTCCATAAAAAATATAGCTTGTAGGCTAAGTAACGGGAAATCGGCCGGAGTTGGTGGTCTCAGTATTGTCTCTGGCTAGGAGTATCGCGGAAGGGGGATTAAACCGAACAATATAAAGCGGTTAGGGCAAGAAGGATACCAAATTTAAAGAATTGCCAGATAAACATTTAAATTTTGTTTGATTTTATATTTTGTTTTTCAACATAGATACTTTAGGATTTTTTGTTGATTCATTTTTTTGGTATTTAATTCAATTAATAATTAATTCAATGAAACTAACTTAAACAAGAATATTTAATAATACTGTCGTTATTCACCCTATGGTTAAAGGGAAGAATGAAATAGTTGGCAACTCGAACGAATGAGGCGAAAACGCGAATATATAGAATTTAAAAAAGAAACGATAGAGACAACTATACGAATGTTTTTGACGTACATAATGTATTGTATTGCGCTAGATTCATGTACCTACTATATAAACCCCGATATGGGAAAATTTCTTTGTTCTTTTGTTGTGCGCGCTTAGGGAGTAAAAATACCGAGTAAGTTCCTAAAATGTATTAAGAAAATTGTTTTATTCAGGAAATAACTTTAATATTGTAACTTTTAGATAATAAACGCAACTTTAACAAATCGTTGGAGTTTATTTATTTCTCCGGCACAACAGGAAAACCACATCTTTATTATTCGTTATTGAAATGAATCAAATCCATATCATCTGCTAGCCGTTCTATAGACTCGAAGTTTTCTTCCTAGCATTGGAAAACCGCCAGTTCATGAGTAGAAAAAGTGAACGATCAAACAAAGGAAAGCCTTCCAAAAGATTTGAGCCATATTTTCTTGATATGCCTGAACTTAGCCGGTCGCCGCCACAGGCACAGCCGCCTAAGACAGTACCGTCTCAACAATCGCCGCCCCAGCCATCGCCGTTAGAGTCATTGCTGCCCCAGCCATTGCCGCCCCAGCCTCTATTGTCAGAACCATTGCTGCCCCAGCCACTGCCGCCCCAGCCATTGCCGTCCCAGCAGCCATTACCGTCTCAGCCTATACAGTTAGAGTCATTGCCGCCTCAGCCATTGCCGCCCCAGCCATTGCCGCCCCAACTATTGCCATTAATGCCCACTACCATGCAGAGCTCGTCAAAGCCAGCCACCGCCGTCCGCTCTTTGCAAGAACCTCACGGAACACAAAAGGATATAGATCAGGTAACAGTTGAATTCAATAAAAAATTAACAGAGTTACAGAATGAATTTAATCGCCAAATGCATGCAATACAAGTGCTAATAGTTAGTAATAACCAGCAATTACAAACCAGCGTAACCGAGATTCGCAAAGAAATACACAGAAACGAAAATACTGTCATAAATATCACACCATCTACTTCATCCGCATTTACCACTGAAAGCGCCAATATTCACGCCGAACGGCATTCAGTAGAGTCACTTGCCAATAGTCAGCAGTATATACCCCATCGCCAAAAAAAAATGTATCCTTTACCGAAGTTTTCAGGAATTCCAGAAGAATGGCAGACATTTTCCGAAGCATTTACGAGTACCACTGATGAGTTTGAATATAGCGATCTTCATAACATTATGCGACTGAGAGATTCCATAGAGGGAAACGCTCGTGAGATGGTCGAGTCGCTTCTTAGTAGCTCCAGAAATGTACACGCCATATTCGAAACTCTGGAAGAGACATACGGACGACCAGAACAACTTATCAAATCACAAATTCAGAAAGTACATGCCTTACCTATAGTTGTTGAAGGTGATCTTGACGCCCTCATCACCTTCGCAAATAAGATCAACAACATGACCACGTTTCTACAATCCGCTCAAGGAGAACATCACCTAACGAACCCAACATTGATAAGTGAATTAGTGTCCAAATTGCCCGTCGCCAGACAACTTCAATGGGCGGAAAAGTGTATACAGCTAGAAAGAGTTGGCTCCATTGTCGACTTTAGCAAATGGCTGTGTAGTTTAAGGAAACTAGCTAATATGGTGAACGATTCCCTGCCTCCGACTCGTCCACCATTTAATCCAAGCACACGAAGATATCAGCCATCAACAACCGTCATTGAAAGAAACCGAGGACATAAACATGCGATGGTGAGCGTCGCACAGAATCCATGCCCGGTATGTGATGGTGACTGTGAAACTATTGTGTCCTGTCAGAGTTTCCTAAAGCTTGCTGTAGACAGACGGTGGCAGAAAGCAAAGTTGCTGCGAGTATGCTTTTCATGCCTTAAAAGAGGCCATCAAGCTAGCAAATGCTTTACCAAACGCAAATGCGAAGTCGAAGGCTGCTCGCAATTTCACCACCGATTGTTGCACTCAGACCCTAACGAGTTCGAAGTATTCCCGTCGCCGTCGAGATATAATATGCAACCGAACATTTTGGACAAAACGGTTGGGGCCGAATACAACAAACGAAATTGCTATGTATACGCGAACCAAGTTGATGACACTGTACTATTTCCGATTATTCCAATAAAACTGTATGGCAACGGGAAATGTTTGACAACGTACGCATTTGTAGACGATGGAGCCAACGCCACAATGATCGATGCACAAATAGTAAAAGAACTTGGTTTACGCGGACAGAAATATTCGTTGGAGCTCCATTGGCTTAATCGCCAATTCTTACGAGAAGCGAGCGAAATAATTGAACTATCAATTAGTGGGGTGGAAACAAATGCAGATAAATATTATATGTCAAACGTTTTTGTGACGTCTAATTTGGCACTGCCAACTCAATCATTGAATGTGTCCGAGTTGATAAACAAGAGTAATAGTAATCATCTCGCAGAGTTACCCTTGCACTGTTATAGTAACATACAGCCAAAAATGATACTTAGTCTAATACATGCGTTCTTAACAGTGCCAATAGAAGTTCCACTAACATCAAAGGTCCCAGGGCCGATCGCAATTCGTACAAGGCTTGGATGGTTGGTTTATGGACCAATAGGGAACGAACCTCAAAGGCGTGCGCGAACAGCTTGTGTCGCCAACAAAATAAGTGATGAACACAAAACATTGGAAAATATTATGAATGCGTACTTCGATATAGAAACATTTCGAGTAAGGACTGATGTCAAGCCATTACGTTCAAGTACAGATGAGAGGGCATTAGCTATATTACACTCAACAACAAAGCGACGTGGTAATCATTTTGAATCTGGTTTATTATGGAGTAACGATCATGTCTCTTTCCCTGACAGCTTCCAAATGGCATTACGACGATTAGACAGTATCGAAAAGAAAATGTTCCGAGACTCAGAATATGCCAATGAATATCGTGCGAAAATTGATGAATACATTCGTAAAGGTTATGCGAGACTGTTGACAGAAGAAGAGCAGGAGACTCGGACCAATAAAACGTTTTACTTGCCCCACTTTGGCGTAAAGAACCCAAATAAAAAGGGTATCCGTCTCGTCTTCGACGCTGCCGCCGAAACTAATAATGTCTCACTTAACAAAGTTTTGTTGCCAGGTCCAGACATAAATCAGCCCCTAATCTCAATTCTATTTCAGTTTAGGGAAGCCCCAATTGCTGTTTGTGGTGACATCAGGGAAATGTTTCACCAAATTTATATCTCACGAGAAGACCAAGACTCCCAAAGATTTTTGTGGAGAGACGGCGACCCTAAACGTCCGCTGAAAACATTCGTAATGGAGCGAATGATTTTCGGGGCTTCGTGCTCACCAGCAATCGCTCAGTACGTAAAAAATCTCAACGCACAAAATTTCGCAGCAGAACATCCACGCGCCGTTAAGGGAATAATTGAGAGACACTATGTGGACGATTATGTTGACTGTTTTTATACGGAACGAGAGGCAATCGATGTAGTGAAAAACGTAATTAAGATACACAAAGCATGTGGATTCGAGATGCATAACATAACGACCAACTCCATGCTCCTAAAAAGTGAAATAGGCAATGTAACCGCCGATAGCTCAATTAGTGTCGAGGGTAATAATGTGGAACGAATTTTGGGAATGCATTGGTCACCAGAAAGAGATGTCTTCTGCTTTGTATTCAAGTTTAATAAAGTTCCTAATGACATCTTAACATTTAAACGCAAACCCACGAAGCACGAAACATTGAGCACAACTATGTCCCTGTTTGATCCATTCGGATTGCTAGCGAATTTCACCGTGTGTGCAAAAATCATAATGCAGATAGTTTGGAAAGCTGGAATTCATTGGGATGAGGAGCTCCCAGATAACATATACAAAAAATGGAAAAACTGGTTAGAGCAGTTGTCAAACGTGGAACAGTTTACAATACCGAGATGTTATTTTTCCAATAGTCAGGTGCAAGCTGCGAATCTGCACATATTTTGCGACGCCAGTGAGGAATCGATGGCTGTGGTAGCTTACTGGCGATACGAGATGTTAAATGGTGTACATCTGTCTTTCGTCGCGGGACGAACGTCGTGTGCTCCAACACGATTTCATACTATACCAAAGTTGGAGCTTCAGGCAGCAGTGATGGCGGTGCGTCTAAAAGATTCTATTGTTAAATGTCACAACAACCTTGTTAAAAAATTTACATTTTGGAGCGATTCACACACTGTTATTAGGTGGATAAGATCCGACCATCGTGTTTACAAACAGTTCGTAGCCAATCGAGTGGCCGAAATATTAGACACTACGAGTATAGACAAATGGCGCTGGTGTCCAGGCGAACTGAACCCGGCAGATGATGCGACTCGTGCTAAGTTTCCACTGAAGTATAACCCTGAGAGTCGATGGAAAAATGGACCAGAGTTTCTGCTACATGTTAACAGGGAGTGGCCGGATGAGTCCCTAATGAGAAACAAAGTCGATAGAAGCAGTGACGAGCTTCGTTCCAAACACTTTGCTCTACTTATGAGTCAAGTAAGTAAACCCATTATAGATATTAACCGTTTTTCGAGTTTCTTCAGATACAAGCGGACGATGGCGTGGGTTTTTCGATTTAAACACAACATGAATCAAACGCTACTGCACGGACCCAAGAAGACTGGCGAAATCTCATTGGAAGAACAAAGCGAAGCGGAAACTTATATCTTTAAGTGTGTTCAGAATGAAGCATTTCCTACTGAGCAAGCTTGCCTTTCCAGGGATCGTAATATTCCGAAGGACAGCTGTCTTAGGATGCTGAACCCGTATATAGATGACTTAGGGGTTATGCGAGTTAAGGGTCGAATCGAAAACGCTGCCTGCGTTTCCCTTGCTACAAGACGTCCGATTATTCTACCACGTAATCACCGGTTTACACGGCTGGCAGTTGAGAGCTACCATTGTAAATTTGGACACGCCAACACGTCTACTGTAATCAATGAAATACGATTGCGATATTGGATTCCATCTATTAGGTCAGTGGTTCGCAACGTGGAAGCTCACTGCGCACTTTGCCGGATCCGAAAAGCGAAGCCAGTTCAACCACAAATGGGTAACCTACCTCCTGATCGAGTGACCCCATACGTTCGACCGTTTAGCTACACGGGGCTTGATTTTTTTGGACCAATTACTGTAACCATAGGCAGGCAACGTCAGAAACGATGGGTGGCTCTGTTTACGTGTCTTACTGTTCGAGCCGTACACCTCGAGATTGCAGCCGATTTATCTAGTGATGCTTGTCTTCTCTGCATTCGGAATTTCATTAATAGAAGAGGAGTGCCGTTGTTGATAAGAAGCGACAATGGTACTAATTTTGTTGGACTAAATAAAGAGTTGCTCGGCATCAAGGATTTTTTGGACCAAAGCCACGTCGTTGCTGGACAATCCGCACTTGGAATCAAATGGAGATTTAACACACCTTCAGATCCCAGCGCTGGGGGAGCATGGGAACGATTAGTGCAATCGGTTAAAAGGGTATTTCTTGCCATGTTAAAGGAATATGCTCCGCGGTTAGAGACTTTCCACAGTTTGCTGTTAGAAGCTGAGTGCATAGTCAACTCAAGACCACTGACACACTTGCCAGTTACTCCGGACGATCCAGAGCCACTTACACCGAATCATTTTTTGCTAGGTTGTACTAATTCAACACAGACTCCAGCTCCATTTCAACCGAGAATGATGTGCTTAAGGAAGCAGTGGCGCATTCTACAAAATTTAAAGAACTGCTTCTGGAAACAATGGATTCGCGAATATCTACCGGAACTCACAAGGCGCACAAAGTGGTGCCTACCGATTAATCCAGTAGCGGTTGGTTGTCTCGTGTTGGTTTGCGACGATAATGCTCCCCGGTCGCAGTGGAGGCGCGGCCGAATTCATAACTTGTATTATGGCAAAGACGGGGTTGCCAGATCGGCTGATGTCAAGACGAATAGTGGACTCTTGAAAAGGCCGGTATCTAAGCTGGCGTTGTTGGACGTAACGCCGACAGAGGACGATGGTGGTGAGTCTCCCCCTCCAGGGTCACGTCACGGGGGTGGGGATGTCGTTATTCACCCTATGGTTAAAGGGAAGAATGAAATAGTTGGCAACTCGAACGAATGAGGCGAAAACGCGAATATATAGAATTTAAAAAAGAAACGATAGAGACAACTATACGAATGTTTTTGACGTACATAATGTATTGTATTGCGCTAGATTCATGTACCTACTATATAAACCCCGATATGGGAAAATTTCTTTGTTCTTTTGTTGTGCGCGCTTAGGGAGTAAAAATACCGAGTAAGTTCCTAAAATGTATTAAGAAAATTGTTTTATTCAGGAAATAACTTTAATATTGTAACTTTTAGATAATAAACGCAACTTTAACAAATCGTTGGAGTTTATTTATTTCTCCGGCACAACAGGAAAACCACAAATACCTTGAAAGGCACAATAAACGATTAGTCACGTAGAAAATGATTAAAATTTTTATTTTACGGTGAGCTATAAATTAAAAATATGGCATCTTAAATAATTTTCCAGGGGGTGGAATATGGTGGTCGAAAGCCTCCGAATGATGAGCTGGTCGTGCTGAGACATCTATAGTTGGGGAAGTTCACATATGGCCGCCGAACTTCCAGGTAGGGTGGGATAAGTGATGGCCGCGCTGAATACCATCGACAGCGCCCTCTCTGTGTGGAAATGTCCGTCTGCGTCTGAAAAGATTTTTTTATTTAGTGCAGGCACGATACATGTTTTGTATATAGGTATTGTTGGTGTGTGAGGACAAGAACCCTCACCATTCCGGCGAGTACAGTCGAGCGAAGCAAGCGTGCCCCGTTCCTCGCACCCAACACTCCCCCCTTCTCTATCACATCCTATCCAACTGGCATTGCCTCATCCCGTCTCCTGTCATTTTCAAATCCCAACGTCCTTAAAGTCCTAATACATGCCTATTACAAAACACTTAACAGGACTTCCTAAGGGAATATGCATATGAGAGCGAATTTGGAACTGCGAAGAGAATGTTTGTAGATTCTGACATCTCATTCACATGAAAACTTATTCCATATTCTTCAAAGACAACCTTCAACGAAAAGTTATCTACCGATATTAACTTTGGGGCTGTTTCTTAAATTTCCTGACCCAACCCATAGAATCCGTCAACGTTAATATATTCAAAATAAAAACAAAAAATTCCTCGCATTTGTGATGCACAATAAATTTTTTCAGAATTATTCCACGGATTCCAATGGCTCTTTAATATGTTCACCAACGTTTTAATTCGTTCAATGTGATAACAGTTGCTTCTATTCTATCAATATTTTTCCAAATGAAAGAGCTTAATTGGTAAAAATTTTCAGCGGATTCCACGGACAGAGAAGTAGAAAATAAAACTCCTTATAGGAACCTTAATAGTTACATCGGGAGAATGCACTTTTTATGTGTCACTTTCTATTATTTGAAGTGTATTTTATTCAACTGTCAGTTGAATACATTGCCGGAACGGACACGACGGATTCTCCGTGTTGGCCTCTTTAATGCACTTAATGAACGAGTCCCACTTATGGAAGCAAATTTGAGTTTGACAGTGAAGGTGCCATGACATCAGGCGATTGTCATTACAAGGCTGGACGCTGTCACCGTGAAGAAGAAAAAGAATGGCAAAGGAGAGATAAAGCCACAAAATTTTTGAGTGCTACAAAAAAATAATTTTTTGAATAAAAATTACTTTTCCTATTATTATTTAATAAAAATAATTACACTAAAAAAGACAAGATGCATGTAGCAAAATGTGTTTTTTGATATTAAGCGAAGCGGGTAATTTAACTTGACATAAAACTCCTCAAGGCCCACACATTTTTTGTTTCCAAAAGAAGTTATAGGTAAACTGCATTATCCCAAAAATGATTATCTAAGTCCGTAGCTCCGGACATAGCACAATCTATGCCTTTAATGTAATTAAACTGACTACGGCCGGTAACAGAGCAAATGCTTTTTATTCTTTTTATTACGAAATTGACGATCCACAGGAATATAATGGCTGTCCCCTACAAAGCATGCGGTAGGTATACACTACTTTGCCTACCAGTTGTTTATAAAACAACATTATTTGCTTTGATAACTGCAGGTTAAATAGTGTAAGCAAAAAATGCAAGCAGAGCATTAGCCTGGAAATGACAACGACGGATGCAAGGATCAAAGCTTAACCTTTGCACATTTATGTTGTCCTTCCTTTCATGGTCACCCATTCCTTATTCCACTTCTTTACACAAGGACCCACTGCTCACTCGACGTGTGAAAGTGACAACTTACTTCAAATATAAAACAATCACAGTGAAAAGCACAATAGACAGGAAGAAAAATAAACCAAGAACCCTGCAAAGAAGGCTGTTTAGGAAAATGTTCACGTACAGGTACATTGTGCAAACCTACAATCCTGAAAGCCAAAGGATTTTCACACATGTATACTCCTAACTATGGACTTTGTAAGAACTTCTGAGCGGTTGGGCACAACAAAATGTGGTAGCTTGGCAATGATATTTCATTTCAACTGGCACTGCTCTATAATACGTGCATTTCTGGCAAATAATAAAATAAAAAATGGAGTCAAAAAAGGCATATGGTTATGGGAATTGGTTCGCCTTTTGCTCTTTTAGTGTTTGAGTACTTATTTAGAATCCGAGCCTTAGAGCAAAAGTGAAAAGGGAGTACACACGTTCGTAGCACAAAGCAACTTGTTTCCAAGGTTAGAGAGTTTACACAATTTGTGGATGAAAGTACCTAGGACAGGCAGCTAAATAGTTGGTTCTTTTATGTTAGGAATGGTGGGCTACGTCTTAATATACTTTGGGTTTTGTATACCCTGAAAGCCTTTTTTTTCACCATGATTGTCATCTGCCCTAATTCTTAAACTTGAATCCAATTTAAGGCAATGCTGCATGAATTTAAAACGAAGTTAACTTGATTTGATTTGATTCGGAAATACCTATACCATTTGTTTACATCATTGAAAAAGTTTCGGTCTCCGGGGACTTTTCAATTTGGTAGGACAATGGCAGAATCATCGGGCGAATATTATTTTGAAAGTGTTTATGCGATTGACACAGGGACTTCAACTTTTAGAACCACTGGTTTTTGATGTCGTTGAACACATTAAAACAGCAACTTTAACATCGACATTGGCGTTAGATCTAGATTGTCAATAATGCTCCGGAAATGCTGCCAATCTATCGTGAAGTTTTTATCTTTTTTAGCAAAATTGTCCTTGGTATTTTTAATTCGCTTTTGCCTTTCAAGGTTGCTGTGTCAATCCATTTTTCGCGTTAATCCAAATTAGCTACATAAATAAGCTAAGTTACATCAGAGTGCAGGTCTATTCCCTCAACATTTGTCAAAGTTCTCCTTTTCCTTTTCTCTCCCAGAATTTCCTTCATGCACGAAATTTGAAAGCAGCCATTTTGCAATGAAAACAATGACATTTTTCAATCTATGCAAAGTGACATCTAATTTGCACAAGCGCTATACGAGTAACTATGTGTGCTTGAATAATTTCATTCACATGGATTCTGACATTCCACTAGTGGTCACTTGATCGTGGTCATTGACAATGTCCGTCTTTTGGATTTTGTGTGGACGGCAATATATTTTTTTTTAATTGTATCTCGTTATGTCCAACTCAAACATGCTAGAGCACCTATCTGTAATCTTATCTCGAGCTGGGGTCTCAGAACGCATACCTTTCTTAGGTTGGTGAAAAAGTTTCTTGTTATGTAATCCAAACGCGCTAACTAACTTGGTTTGACATTTATCACACATCTGAGTTTTTTGTCACACATTCTTATATAAAACAATAAGGATAAGACGTTCAAAACATAAATTAATGCTAATTCTGACAGTGGGGTGCCGCGGAGTGTATGAGTTTTAATTTGAATTACCATAAGCGTTGTTTCTTTGTTGACGTTTACGGAGAACGTGGAGAATTTTTCAACTGGGTACTTACGTGATATTTCGATTGTATGCCTGACGCTGACGAAGTAAAAATGACGTTAACGACCAATTTACTTTTTGAACATTTAAGACATACAACTAAATTTTTGGTACCCACTTTCTTGACTAGCTCGGTTACCCATCCGTCAATATACATTGATAAAACGCTCATGGGAGCCGACCAAGAAAAAATAAAAATTTACTGTCATTCAAAACGAAGGTCGATACGAAAAATGAGTGACCTGTCACATATATCTTGGTAGGAAGCCCGTATGACACTACATATTTTACTCATTTTGATCAGATTAAATTATGTTGAATAGTCAAATGCGTGTAAAAGAAACGAAAAGTGCATTACGAAGGTTAAATAAATTTTTTTGCAAAGCAACCACAAATTTACAAACGAATGTTTTTTTTAAATAATGCTGAAATGTCGAAGAAAGCTTCCAGCAGCTGAAATATGTAATTTACATATATTTTCAATGCCTTTTTTACCTCGGCAATTTTCGTACTGCTGTAGTTACATTAGGTTCGTTCGTGTACTTTCAGCATAGAAAAATGAAAAATGTCAAATGACATGCAGCATGTACAAAATAAATTGGAATTCAATTTTTTATAAGCTAAATACCTATTAAACTTACCATTTTGAATATGCTGATATGTCTAGGAGAACATTCAATTACAAGTTCTTTCTCCAAAATCGCTGAAGACGAAAATAAATAGAATTTTACTTGTGAAACTTTTGATCTGTCACTTAGTTGTCAGTTTTCATTTAGTACGTGGTCACATTTGCACAGTTTCTTAGACAATTTTTAATAATTTTACGTTTGCAAAAAAGTACCCGAAAGAACCTATTTTTAAAGTGTACGAAAATGAAGTGTCATAGGGGCTTTAATGAATATATTTTCAATGTCAAATTATGAGAAGCGTGACCATATTTTTATCCCGAGGGTTCGACACATTCACCGTCACTGCTTTAATCAATCCCAAAAATCAAGAGAGTCTTACAAAAGTATTGGCCAGGTGTTATAAGTCAACAACTGACGTAAAACACCTCGTTCGAAGTCAAACTTAATTCATTCGACCCCTGTGAAAATAGATGTTGATCCTTGGACTCTTTCGTGTAAGAGCCCCCTTATATTTCTTGACCTAGGCTCACGAATAGAACTATACCGCTGTTTCGGATATATACATAACGATAATGAGACTTCCGCTCGATTTATCACCGGAAGCACGTATTCATATAGGCTTCGCCAGAATTCCTTACTTTACGCAAAAGCAAAACATAAACAGGAAATCCTGTACTATTCTGCAATTATTACGGGTAATTATTCCATTTTCACTTTCATTTCCATATAATGTAGTTGCATTGAAAGAGAGACTACAGTGTTCCCACCAAAAGAATATATAAATCAGGGATTCAGCGTGCGTATGTTATGCTTATGGTATATTAAATTATTGCGATTTGAGCTTATTCCGCTGGACTGCAACAAGCAATTAATATTAGACGCGCTTCACCGGATGCTCGCCATTAAGCATCCATCCTAACTACTAGCTGAGTATGCGTTTCGTTTGGAAAATTAAAACTAGACACGGATAATATTCGTATAGTGGTCTGCGAGCAGAGCACGAGCCATTTTTGATGATGATAATGTCCTCCTGCCGAGCGACGAAAGTTCCGGAATGAATCTAATTTTCACATAAATATCTACACTAATGGTGAATAGTGCTTTATGTGAAAATTACCTTTGAAGGTTTAGTCTGCGATGGTGGGTGGGCGCTACTCTCGTTGTAACGAACATTTTGATGCATATACCGATAGTAAAAATGCTTTTAACATCCCAATGAAGAGTTTGGCTGCTGTTTTATTGCGATGTTGAATTTCTTTTACGATTTTCTAAAAAGCGTTAGAGAGGTTGTATATTTCCTTTTAATGCCGCTGGCCAAAACACCGAAACTGCAAATGGTGGGTAGTGCAATGTCGTATATAGTTCCTATGTGCAGCTGTAAATACTTATACTTTAAGGGATTAAATTTAATTTCCTGCAGGAGCAACAGAAGCGGCAATGATTTTCTGAGATTGCTTCGTCCGGGAATTCAAAAGAAGCTATAAACTAAAAGACCTTGTCGTCTCTGTCTACTTGTTATAAGTTATAGCATGGCTTTTGTATTTTTACACAAATTTACATTGTTGTAGATAGCTTTGTGATTGATAGAGACGAGGTCTGTTTCAGATCTTTTGTTGGCGCAATATTGGCTAAATGTCTGCTTTAGACAGTTATGTCTCATCGCGAGAAAAGAAATAAAATAACCAAAATGTACGGAGACGCTTTAAACTAGATGTATAAAAGAGACTGAGACATTCATGAGGACTGTCATTTTACATTGGAGACGCTCAAGTATCTAGTTTAGTAAGTCTGACAGCTGGTTGACCTGATGTGTCTCAGTTTGGATTGGCCTAAATCGGTCACGTGAACAGCATTATCAGTTGACGTTTATGGAGGGGTAGCCGACAAATCTAGTCACTAAATTCATGACATATTACTAAGTTGACAGTTCGCATATTTGGCTGATATAGGAAAAGTGACGATACCGACCAATCCAGTTTTTATGTTCAGGGTACATCTAGTCCAGGCCAATCTAGCCGACTTAAGATGACTACCTTTTTGAATGTAACCATTGCCTCTGTTAAAATTAAAAGGTGCGCTAGTATTGCTACATGTAAATTAATGCTGAAAACTGACACGAAACGTCCAAAAAGAAAATGGATAACTATGCCTGCTTTATTGAGCAGCTATTTCAGCAAAGTAAAGTAGACGAATGCTCAATGAAACAGTGCAGGAATGTTATTGTGATAAAGTGGTATAGACTTTTATATTTAGTTTGCTTCAGTTTTCACTTGCTGAGAATGAATTGCTCTGAACGCAGTTTGCTAGCAGTGTAATGAACCCATCGCCAGAAAAGTGTCAACATGAAGTGCCGCTGTCAAGTCACTTCCACTTAGTTAGTTAGGTAGACATGCATAAATGGGATTGGTTTTGCTGTCAACGTCTACAATATTCCTTCCCTTCACAAGTTAAACTGGACACACAAATAAAATCTTCCACTTTTCGGCGAATTTTAACTCAGACATTAGTGGCAAAAGTAACGAATTGGACAACCGTTGCTATGTTAAAATAGTTAAATTTGGAATACACCGCTAGTGTGTTTCTTAAAAGTGTCAGTTGTTGCAATTGCTTACTGTAGATGAGGCTGCTAATTGACTTTGCTTTACTGAGAAAAATGTTTATCAAAGCATTCCTTCTATTGTATGTACCTCAAACGAGTTTCAAATGACTTACGCCAATAGGAATTTTCAATGAAAATAAATGGTGATTCCGAAAAAATTAACAGTACCAGCGGCAAGAAGATAGCGGGAAAATTTGGAACCTTCAAAACTCTATAGATTATTTAGTCTGACAGCAATGGCTAATGTAATGTTTAAGTTTTTAATTATCCTATACCTATCACGTGAAAAGCTTTTTCAATCGAAATGTAGCTGACAAATTTACGCAAGAGTACTCAGTTGCCATTTTGGTTTTATGGCTGACGTAGTGACAGTGACCTTACGGATCAATCTAAATTTTTCGCTCAGTGACAGGGCCAAATTTCGAGCTTGAAATTATTTTTTTCAATAAAGGGCCCAACCCATAGCATCCGTTGCGGCAACATAATCGACTGACAAGTTGATAGAATACACAACACCTTATGGAAGCTGATCCATAAGTAGCACACGTGCCGGGTGCGACGGATAAAGTACAAGAATAATAGAATACAAGATTACGCCGATATGTCAAAAGAAAATTGGCATAAAATCGTGTGACGTCAGTCGGGACCCGTAGTTTGACATTTGTACGTTTTGTTTTTACTTCCGAATTAGGGGTTGAAATATTCTTAGTTCTTACGAAACATTTAGATAAATTTTAAACGATATTTGTTATTAAAATATGTGCGTTTATAATAGCGAGTTTCTGTTTCATCTATCATTTAGTTCGTTGAATTTTATTACCTATCTATTGTGGTTCGGGCATGATATCTGAAAATGTGAAATATCTGTAGTGTAAAATTACCAAACAATAAAACAATAAAGAATTCGAAGTGAAATTGTTCATTTATAATTTGTTTCAATGAATTATTTTATTGAATTTTCTTTTTCTTTTGTTTGCATTTTCTGTAATTTCCCTGTTTAGCTTTCTAATCCTAAAAAACATTCGCGCTGTAAAGAATAAAGTTTTCACTTTTTCGTCGCAATTTATGTTTGCCGCTAACTCCAGATGTGTCTTCAAAAAGTCTTTTGATATCAACAAGTCATCTCCGTTGACGGAATCAAAGATTTTTTCAAGGGCAGTCATCTGCAGCATCAAATCTGTCGTTGGCTTTGAAAGACCTCCTTCGCTGAGGTGATTTACCCAAGTAAATGTGTTGTCGTTTTCATCGGTCACCCTTATATCTGGCACTTTATCACGCAATCTGTGGCAAATCTATCCAGCCAGATTTTCCAGTCCATCGTGAGCTATGGAATCGAGCTCCTTGTCCTCCGCAGTTTGAACATCAATGTTTTCTGGCTTTATTGTTTTGCTCTTTAGAATTGTACCTTTATAAATAATGATATAAACAATTGAACATTATGCCATGGAATTTAAACAAAGAAAAATAACCTGTTAGGGTACAATCCAATCTTTCTAGATCAGGCGTATCATCGACGGACACATTAGCGCTATCTGATAGGACGCCTTCATTGCAGCCAAGTATATACGATCGCAGTCTATACTTAAACTCCTGACGATCTGGATGGTCATATAAACCTCCTTTTGTCCGTATGACACCAACAAAGTTTTCCAACACATCTTGATTAAGCCGATATGTCAATATATATTTTAATTTGAAGCGATCCTTCAAGTCCATAAGCAGTAGTTTAACTGCTCCCATTTTCAACTTATGTTGATTTCTTACACAAAGTCCTGAAATATGTCCATTGCTATTTGTATAAAATTATACTTAAATATTGTAACATACCCATTTCAAATTGAAGATTTCTTTCAATAGCATCCGGAGCGAAATGTAAACAACAAATTCGCGATGTTTCGACATTAAATTGGTCTTTCCTTCGACAAAAATGAACCCATTGCTTCCTAATATTCTTGTCTTTAGGGAAGCAATAAAACCAAATACTATTTTTTTCATTTTTATTATTTGAACTGCAATTATAAGCCGCGCACCTCATTTTAAAAACATAAACACAAACCGCAAATTCAAATAAAATTTCCCGGGTCACGAATGATGTCACAACTGTCAAAAAAGAAAATCCAACATGGCGGACGAGCAGACGGCGTAATCTTGTATTCTATCATTCTTGGATAAAGTAGATTTACTTTCTACTTTTCTGTCAGTTGCGTTGCGTCCGTTGACGATTCTCACAGCGAGAGAGGCAGCACTTTTATTGGTGGAAATATTGAGAGTATGAGAGAAACTGTCATAAGCTGTCGCCATCGCCAGTTTTCTTATATGGTGGGATTTCTTCCTTTTTGTGGGAATTTCGATGTCCGAAAGCCTTCCATGGAAAAAAATAAAATGCTGCAAAACATTTTTGCTGAAATTTCATAAAAATTGATATCTGCATTTCACCGTGCTTACATAAAAAGAGCTAATGTAAGTGGAATTTTAGCAAGATTTATGCTAGTATCAAAACATTCATTATAAATATTAACAGACTGTGATTTTTATACCAAAGATAATTTAATGTGATTTTATTTCCGTAAAATATAAATTTTACTTTTAAAAGTAATATTTATTCACAAAAAGTACCTATTAAGGTAATTATTTAAAAGGGAATTTGAGTATACGGTGAATAGGGAAATATTATTGCGTATTATGTTTATGAAACAGTTAAGGGAAATAAAAAAAAAAGAATTCAGATATTTTGAATGACTTTTTTCTAAACATTAAAATATTTAATTTGATCTTAGTAGTAATTTTTTTATTCTTAATGAAATTAGCAATTAGGTATGAAAAATCCCTTTGACGCTTTTAGCTTATTTTAAGAGAGAAAATCCCTCAAAAAGGGATAATTCCCCCGATCTGGTATAAATGTACATCAATATTAACGGATACGTCGACGCAACGGATGCGACGGATTCTATGGTTAACTATTATCTGATATAACTCGATTTGAAGTACTTTATTGTAAGTGTTGCCATTCTTTTGTTTGTTTGATACATTTTTTTTTTTTTCATTTTAAGTAATCTTTTTTAATTACCCCTCCCCCCTAAACAGAGCGAGATAGACCCCTCTTCACCATAGTAAAAAATGCTTGTATTTAACCCCTTTAATCCCCATTGACACCTTAATTCAGCACGAGTTTGCGAAAAATATTGACAGTGCAATTATGAGTTTTATTATAAATCCCGATTGCGCAATATTAAACCAGCGTACACAGCACAGATCAAACGACATTTTAAAATGTGGGCACTCAGCTCAAACAGAGATAAGCTCATCAGCTGTAGGTATACATACTCATGAACAGGGCGTAATCGCTACACGAGGGTTATCTCCGGAGAAACTGTTGCAGACTGCTTGTTGTGCCTTGTGTTTGTGAAAATTGTGACGACACTCGCAGAAAATAAAATTAAACATACACAAAACAACTCGCACTGCAAGTGCACTATCTCTATTTGAAAAGCTTAGCCTAGGCAACTGCTGAAAAGAGACATCCAGTGCAATGATCAGTACCAGCACGATTGGTGTGTATGTCGGCTAGACTTGAAATTAATTCAGTTTTGGAAAGTTCTATTGTTTTGTTGTGTCCTTTTCTCTTCCGGTGTGAATACAATGTACAATGGCCTGGACCATATCTCTTCGACTGCTCACTTGCATTGCTGTTCGATCGAATGTACAAATGGGCAACGGTGTGAATCGAATTCATCAGATGATCTGACATCGCGGAGAGAGCATCGATCGCTGCACTCGATCGGTCAAAGACATGGAAACAGCTCTAGAATGGCTTCCTCCTTGGCGGCCTTCGAAGACAGTATGACCGAGATTGTTGTACGTGGTTGTTTACAATTTTTCTTTGTTTTTGTGATAAATATGCGTCAAAATAGTGCAAGTATTGTTGTTAATCTCTTTATTATTCAGATGGACGATGTTCCGACTGAAAACGAACCGACATCTGCGATCCTCAGCTACTGCAAGAGGAAGGTGAGCATTTCAGTCTATCCTGTCAAATCAAATCTCAGAAATGTCTTATAGTTTCTCAAACCGTATATGACGATTCTGGCATTGGTGGGGTTAAATCCGATCTCAACGGACACAACAGAGTGCAGAGCTTGTCTGAGCTATCTTCAGGCGTTAGTCATCTTGCTCATTATCTGCTTTGGATATTTTCTACAATTCCTAGCATCGTATAGGTAAGAACAAATATAACACGCAGTGCGTTTTGTAGATCACGAAAGTTGATGTTTTGCAGAGGAGACAGGGGTTTCACTGCAGAGAGGAAAGAAATGTCGAATTTTACAAGCCTCCATCAGATGACAGTTCGCAACTGGGGAGAAGTATTTTTTGGCTACGTGATTCCAAATGGACTTCATCTGCTGGGATTTGTGTCGGCGATTTTCGTGTGCAAAGTCTCGGATAAGGAACAACTGCAGAATCTCATTGAACGGGTCTTTTTGATGACTGTGAGCCCCAAGCGGCTCTGTACCTTGCTCTGGCTGTACATCGGAATGGGGATGGGGCTTTTGGTGCTTCTGTTTGGCTATGTCGTACCGGGGGTGCTATCGCAGGAACAAATTATACAAGTCGAATGGTTGCCGGTAGAGATGGACGAGTACCAAACTCCAGTAAAGGTAACTATTATAGACAGTCGTAAGAACGTTAAAATTTGGTCGGTAAGGTAGCTTCACTTTTACTACGTCACCCATATCAACTTACTACTCAGTCGAGAAATTGTTGACTAGATTTATTTAGACAACCTCTCCATAAACGTCAACAGAAAAAAACTGTTCATGTGACCAATCTAGGCTAATAAAACCAGAAACACATCAACTAGATTCTTAAACATTCATATTGGTTCATTGATTGCTTGCGTTCCATTGATCGCTATGGCGCACGTCAAATTAATGTCAAACTGCAGACAAAATTGTAAATGGTTGAATGTCGTTTTGTTTTATAAAGAGTTGGACATTACCTACTTAAATTAGAATAATGGTATTGACAAAACTATCAGATCACGCGTGTAACTACCGGCTGCAGTATATAAATATTCTTTAGGGTCATTATGTGAGCTTGAGCTGACGACAAAAATTAACGAAAGTCCACTTAAGTAAGACCAATAATTTTACTATTGCCACAACATAGAGTTTTGACTTAAGCTGAATTACTCCCATGGACTTTGATTATACCTACAGTTTCCCCTTTTCCTTTTTCCTAGATTGTCCTGCTATGCACTGCATTCACTCAGGACCTTGTGGAGATTGTGATCCTCACGAGCTACGCTATTGAATGCTACTTATTAAGAGTTCACCTCCACACACTTTCGCAGAAGCTCCTGATGCACTCAATAGAGAATATTGATTGGATGAGGGCAAGTATTAAAACAAATTCGCAATATAATGTGAAACTAACTCTATTTTTTACAGGAACTCTTGGAGTTCCGCAAACTTCTCGACCACCTCAATAACAAGTTGGCCATCCCTGTTTGTTTCTTCACGGTGATGAATCTGTCGTACGCCTTCGCCGGACTCATATTTCTCTTCAAAAGTGTCGACTTTCGCCACACCGAACTCAGAATAGTCCTGCTGAACATCATGAATGTTCTGTTGTGGCTGTTGATGGGCCTCTTACCGTTCTTCACCGCAGCGACGGTGACACGTGTCTGTCAATCAGCTCAGGCTAGTGGCCATCAAATCCGAGTACGGCCATTTGTCTACCACAATACATCTGCTGATGATCTCAATTCGACGCTACTCTTCGCCTCATCTCTGAACATGTCCGCCAAACTATTTCGTATGCCAATTCAACCCAACTATCTCTGCTTCGCTGTTTTAGTTATATCAGTTGTGGTCCTGACACTGGGGATGTGTCTTAACTTTTCGTTGGGAATTTTCTGAATATCACTGTTTGTTTGCGTGTTATTTATACGATGTATTAATAAAATCCTTTCTCGTTCTATCTTCGCACAACTTGACTTCCTTTATCCTTTCCTTTAATGGCTCAGCAATAAAATCTCAACATGGAAGTTTCCTCCCATAGCGATTTTATAAGACAAGTGCCAACCTCCAGCAGGGAGTTGAAATGAAAATGGAAAAAAAAAGTGATTCCATCAGGGGGTAGAGATCATCACAAAGACATCGTGTCTCTGCCGGTAGGGTGCTGTACTTTGGATGACTTCTTCTGGCGGCATTCATAATTTATTTATATACCTACATGTGTAGTTCCTCTTGGCTTTGTTTTTTATCGCACTTAGTCACATGGAATACACTACAAAACACACAAAGAAGTGTACACGGCACACACAAACAATGGCACAATTTCGTCGCTATGAGAAGAGAAGTGATTTTTCCAGAATGCTTCTTCCTTTGGTCATTAGATCGTAAGCACCAGCCATTTAATTTCATTAAAATTGGCTTTTGCAATGACCCTGTAAGCGCTGTCGTTTCACCGTGGATTTAATGGTATATGAGTATCCCTGGCAATTCAAGGTATGGTGGACATCAGGTACAACAACTATGCTACGGTGACACGGTTCAGTTGCGCTCGAAAACGTCAAGATATAATGCTCGTACAGTTTAGCGCTTTAATTACGTACCTTTAAAAACGAAACCTGAAATTATGGTATGGACGTTTAGTGCTAATAAGATTGCCTTTTGGGAATAGCGCCGTGATTCTGCCGGCGTTCATGGTCGTAGCCGGGTACTTGGTTTAGCAAACAATGGACTTGCTAGTAATTGAAAGCAACGAGTTTTCGACGGTTTCACACTAATTTGGGCGCATTGATGCTGGGGGCTAATTTTGAATTGTCGTGTACACAAGGATTAGGTACTTGACGTGTGCATTGACCTGTGAATGCGGAATTAATTGGAGAGGTGGTACCTATTATAAGATGCAATGGAAATAATATATTTATGAAGGTTCGTTCTGCTTCTGTCTTTTCTGTTTGGCAGGTATAGTCGCCCATTTCAAGCGTTTGACTTGTGATTTGACATTAGCTTAGTAGGCACACTTTATCCTACACTGGTTGACACTTTTGTGAACAATAGGTCCATTCGCGTACTTTCACGAGCCAAGCACTAAAAATCTGTCAAACTCGAGAAATTGAGCGAAACTCTGTCAGAAAGCTAAAAATATACTCCAAAGTACATGGATAGACTTCGAGCTACTTTGAGCCACTTACATCTTTGAAATCTAATCCATATCACGAATAAATGTATGACTTACCTTTTTGCAACATATGAAACGTTCTAGGAGAACATTCGACCACCACCGAATTTTCTTTATTTTTAGATATTTTATTTTTGTGTACAATTGATTTTTAAAACGGATTTTGAATTTGGTTCCTGTCAATTTTGCCCATTTGACATTTTTATCAGTACTTACCGGTTGAAATTCTCTGAGCTGTTTCGAGCCAAGAGAGGAACTGCTCGTTACTCGTTATTTTGCTAATTTTCTCTTTTTCTGTCATATTTGATGAGTACGTGTATAGACTTTGTGCGATTGCGATCGATTTATAACGATTGCGTTCGATTCAAACCGCGTACGCGAACGAACCTAATAAATGCGAACGTAGTCATTAATTTTATGGCATTTTTCATTGAAGATCCGAGAGAATTGCCCCGAAATTCAGAATTGCTCTTTTCAATAAAGTTCGTTGGAGCACTTTTGCAGTAGTGGTAGACACCATATAAATGATTTGGTTTTCTGCTGCTCCTTTTTTTTTTTTTTTACAGTAAATATGACTGTTTTAATAGGCCAAATCAATAAATTTCAATTTAAACTTACATTTTGCACGCACAATTGCATATTTTCAGATCACATAACGCGAATTTGTTTACAGCAACAGAACAAACATTTCAATCTGACATTTTGCTCGTGTGTGTTGGTGATGCCGTAATTTTTCAGACGATTATCTTCGAAACGATAGACCTTCAAAAGTAGCAACTAAGTGCCAAATTAGGAGTTTGAGACCTTAATCCAATTCATTTTCCCTAAATATGAAAGCTGACGATAGCGAAACAAATTCCGACAGAATATAACTTCTTATGGTCATCAAAGTTTCAAAGACGATATCGTCCCGACGATTATTGTTATACGGAATCTGCCCTCAGGGCAATTCTCTAAAAATATTCCAGACACTTCTGTCGTTTTAAGAACTGACCTGCAGTTGTACTTTTTTCTTCATTAAAACATAGAAAGAACACTAGTTTTGCTCTTTCGATAGAAAGGACAATCCTTTTCTTCAATCGAAAATGCCATAAGTCAACGTAAGTAAATAGAAATGTACGAGCGCTAGAGAGTTTGGGCAAAAAAATCAATCTTTTTTTCGATTCGGATCACTTTTAGCAGATCTCAATATTTTTTGCAGATTTACACATACTACCACAAATACCAATATACTTTGCACCGCTGTTTTACGTCACCTTAAGAAGTTTGCTTTCAAAACAAATGCGCACAGTTTCGTGAAAAATAAAATAAAGACAAAACATAAATAGCAATGGATATATTTTTGGAGGAATTTTTATCTTCGTCATCTTCCTCAACATCTGAAGACTACGAATCACCCAAACTACTCCATTTATATCTACAACAGGGGAAACACAAAGTGTGCAATTTGAACAGCTGATATTGCTGTCAAATAACGCACTAATCCATATACAAAAGCAGATCAATTTCGTTTCATGTTCCATGAGTCGCGTTAAATCTGATATCTGGAAAAGGACATAATATTAAATATTATTTTCCAAAAGAAGGGATGACAGCAGATTGTTTACTATTTTGACATTGAATTAGTTTCTATACTCGGAAAATGAATAATTCTGTTAAAAAGGCAATCCTTTTAATGATAAACATTTCGTATTAGTGAAAGTATGTGTGAATCTGAGAAAATATCTAGATTTCTCAAAAGAGCATCAGATAAAAAAAAAAAGATTGATTTTTTTAAGCAAATTGGACATGAAAAGCAATCCCGATAAAAAAAAAAATATTAATTAGAAGACGTTATCTCTAATGGCGTTTTCGATTGAAGAAAAGAATTGCCTTTTCTAGTGCTCTTTCGATGTATTCCATGTTTCATTGAAAAGAAAAGTGCACTTCCAGGTCAATGACTCGACAGAAGTGCCCGGAATATTTTTAGAGAATTGCCCTGAACTCACCAACACATACTAACAGAATGTCAGATTGAAGTGTTTGTTGTGTTATATTAGAAACAAATTTTTCGCTATGTGATCCGAAAATATACAATTATGCGTGCAAAATGTAAACTTAAATTGAAATATATTGATTTGGTTGTATTTATTACTGCAGAAAACAAAAAAAAAGTAGCAACAGAAAACCAAATCTCTCATATGGTGTCTACCACTATAATAAAAGTGCTCCAACGAATTTCATTGAAAAGAGCAATTCTGAATTTCGGGGCAATTCTCTCGGACCTTCAATCGAAAACGCCATAAAACAATTTTGTTTTAAATATGACTACATGACACCTGTGCAATCCCTAAATAAGCGTGTTTCAACTTTCGAGCTTAATTGAAATATCCAAAGGTACCGTTAAACTGTCAAATAGGCAATGGCCTGTCAACTCAGCGGGTTTACCAGTACATCTGTTTAGTTTCATCAGGCAAACCCCCTTCATGTTGCATCTAGTTTTAAAATTGTTTAAACTGAAGAACCTTTCTAAAAAAAAACCGTCCCTACTAACAAAAAACTTGTATGGCCAGCATTTTCTAGTTGATAGTTTTATACAGAAATTTAAGTTGTGTAGTTTGAGGGATATACGGGATATTCAGGAGAGTTGCCTAACTCACAAAGATCAAGTGTTTTCGGTTCACAGATGGTAAGTATTTCTTATAGTACATAGAAAAATGCATCACAAGACAGAAATTTTATTATACCACCCGTTGGTGTGGAGCCGCGAGAGAAAAACTTAAAATCGACGACACCAACACTAGACAACAATATAGTGGGTCTCTCATTTTTCATATTTATTATCTACGTATCAGGAAAATATGAACATTTTAATTTCAAATGACTAGCGGCAATAATATTTCTTAGGACGGAAAAAGGCTCAAATCTCAGAACAGGAAATGAACAACTACTATCCTCTGGTCAATTAGTACTACATCTTTGGTTGCACTTTACTTGTTTTTAGAAAAAAATCACAAACGGGAAAACATTTAACAACAAAAAATATAATAAAATACACTCATGCATTGTCTTTTGTAGCCCCTCTCCATAGCAGCAGCAGCAGCAGCATCAGCACACAGAGCGGCTACCATCCCAGCCAAGGCGGATGATTTATTTTGTGTGGTGGTATAAAAGTCAGGTTCACAGGAAGATTTATCAATGCGTGCGTCAGTTCCAATTTTCTTAGTGTTCTCCTTATGACCATGCCATTTTTGCCCAACAAAAATCCAGCCGGAATATGAGCATCCCTGTTCGTGTTATCGTGTATCATTTCTATGTAATAATCAAATTCATTTGACGCGGAATTGAATTCGGTAATGATGACAGCTTCAGCTCCGGCAAGTTCGGCATTCACTGTTTTTGTAAGGAACGAACAGTCTCTAAAATAGAATAAGACAGATTATGAGTGAAAATTCGATAGAAGCCATATAAGTTGTACCCCCGTTCGATTAAGGCAACATTGCCACGTAGAACTCGCTTGTTTGTTATCTGCGTACATGCTTGCAAGGGCACTGCCGGCACTAGGGCGACACCTTCTAGTTTCGTATTGAATGAGGTTCCAAAGTCCTTAGCTGGCCGCAAGCGATACGTGTATTCCAACTCAGTCGGCTCGATAATTTCAAAGAAAATATCCCCAGCTATAATATCTTGGGTGGTAATCGAATCGGCTAGCTGGTGACCTACGTATTTAGACGATTAGTATTATGGATTACCTGCGTGTCATGTAGGTACGTACCGCCAATTCCGATGATGCTAAATTTGTCAACTGATAGTATTGCAATGAGAAACCAGAGAAGGACACTTATTCTCGCGCATTGCAACATAATTTATTTGGGATTTGTGTAGTAAAATCATTTAAATAAAATTCATTGCCGATCAAAACAATTCGATTCCCACGATTTTTATATAAAAAAAGGCTGCAGATGACACTGACAGTTTGATTAAGCTTTTGGAATGTATAGGAAAAGTACTGCCAAACTGAGTTATTTCACCGTCGGTATAGTAGTGTTGGAGTTTTTTTTTTCTTTCAATTCTTTACATGAGAAAATAATAGGAATTGATTGCCGAGTGATGCCAAAATGTGTCCTTCCAGGTGTGAAACGCGCTGCCAGACTCTTGTTTAAGTTGCAACTTTAGTGTAGAGAAGAGTTTAGCTTAAAAAATTAAAAGGCACCACCGAATTAAAAAAAGTTCGGTTTTAACTTCTTAAACCTAACTTATTTTATCTGGCAGCTCTGTCTCGGCTGTAACCAGCGTTGCCACAAAGAATCAAAATTGTATCAAATCATATACATTTTTCGCTTTGTTTTCAATTGAAGATGAGGGTGTTTATTTTTGTTGTTAATTTATTGTATTGTGGAGTGTTTGTATTTGGTCAAACGTTCTATCCACTGCCTCGGTTCTGGACCAATACAGGATTTTGCCCGCCTGGCAATCTAACAAATGAAGGAATTTCCACTACGTTATTGTCGCGTGAAGTCAAGGTTAATTTGCAGTTAATTGGGGCTTTGCCCAATGGAGCTCTTTCGAATGTACGAATACACTGGCTGTTGGAGCTTGTCAAGCTGAATAAATTCGGAAACCGCAATATTCCGGAGTATGACTTCTCGAAACTGGATAAACTGGTTTGGTGGTTGGACCGAAAGGACCTGTCTCTTGGGTTTGAGTTGATGGGCAATCCAAGCGAAATTTTCACTAAAAACGAATCCATAGCCGACTTCTTATGGGAGGATTTATCGTTCCAAATCGCAAAGAGATATTTGAGTAGGTATTTCTTATTCGGATTGCACACATTAGAGTATGATCTCTTCTGCAGATCGACTGGGTCCGAGTAAGTTGGCGAAGTGGCGATTTGAGTCGTGGAACGAACCCGATTTGGTTGCATACAATAAACTACACTTCGATATTGAAAGTAAGTTTTATATTTTTACATTCGACACTACACTGAAGACAATTTGAAGAATTTCAGAGGTACCTTTATGCGATACGTCGTGGGTTAAATGCGGCAGCTCGGCGGCCAGCCAACAGTGTGCATTTTAAACTCTACGGGCCATCGGGACTTTTCAAGGAGGATAATCACCCTCTTTGTTGGCAAATACTAGAGAAGTGCAACACAAACATTGAAAACTGTCCGATTAACGTCATAACCTATCACCGGAAAGGATCTGGTAGTAGCAGTGAGGTCGCCGCTGGTAGCATACTCCTCATGGAGGACATTTTCCATAAATATCCAAACCTTACGGCCATCCCAGTGGCAAATAGCGAGGCTGACCCAATTTCAGGATGGTCAACAGCACGGAGCTTCCAAGCAGACGTGCGCTACGCCATTGCAGTGGTCTCCATAATTTTTGATCACTGGACAGCCAAGTTGAACACGCAATCCTTACAGAACCTGGACTTCATAAGCCAGGACAACGCCTTTATTAGCTACCACCCGCATGAGTTCTCGCAGAGAACCCTCTTCGCTCACTTTCGAATGAATAACTCCAAGCCGCAGCCTTACTACCAGTTCATTCAGAAGCCAGTGTATGCTGCTCTCGGCATGCTCGGAAGTCTCGCAGATCATGCGGCTGATATCGAAACAATTTCCCACACAATCCGACTCTGGAAGACATCTGACTACACCGGCACAGCGTTTCTAAGTTTGGTAGCGATATCAGACGGGCCAGCAGGGGCTCATGATCGTTTCCAGAAAGAAATTCACCACCGAACTATGATGGGGCAGAACTTCTCGTTCGTTGTGGAATACCTTGAATACCAGAGCACCGATCCGGTGTATGTGTGGGATTTCTACCACTCACCACCGTATCCAAACAGCGCTGTTCGGGAAGCTATGCGCAGGAATCAAGGACCAGCACTTTACACCACCGGAACACTCACCAAGCCAATGCTTTATGTGAGTCTTCCACTGCGGTCCCCTTGGCTCGTTCACGTGAGGTTATGTGCGGAGTCGACACCGCCTCCGCAGCCACCTCGCAGTTTACAGATTATTCCACTTACTGTCGCTGAAGTGTTCGTCCTTTGGAAGGAAACCTACCAGGCAACTCGATGCGTGGTCACCTACCAGGTCTGGTTCATTGCCTACAACGAGACAGCCGGAAGGGAAGTCACAATCGGATGGCATACGCCTTTCCTTTCATTCCACTTCGCTCCCAAGGATCTCCGCGTCAAAGGTGCGTAAACTGTGTAGCACACTATCCCCAGGGTAAACACGTCCCATTCCAGGTACCTACGTCGTGCGAAGCGTCGACACTTTCGGACGATTCAGCGAGTTCTCCAAAGCCAAGAAGTACATGTAAATCGTTTATTTAAACTTGAAAAGGCCTTAACGCATAGAAAACATTGCAAAACAAAGCACATTGCTCGGGATAGGTAAATGCTGTGCATTTTAGCAATACAACGGGATAGTTAATATATTATGTAGAGTAGATCGTAGCAGAGGTACAACTCCCTCCTAGGTATCCAAGATCAGCCACTTCTCATTTATGTGTTCGATTTGCTTCGTGAGAATCGGGTTCCTTACCCTCAGTTTAATCTCTAGCTTTCCGCCAACAGTTTTGCGTCCTTCCATCAGCTGAAAAAGAAAGCACGAGACTTTAGTTTGCTTTCGCTATTTTGTAGTCTATGTTCACTTACGTCGTACGTATCGTGTATATCACATTTTGTTTCAAGTGGCTGTAGTTTCACGTTCACGGTTCCAATGAGAATGTCCGATCGCAGGAAACCGCTGAAACAACACATTGGCAATTTTCGACAAATTCCACAGCATCTGGGCATTATTTTAGTTTTGCATATTTTTTTTGTTTTCTCTTTTTTATTATTTAACAAAAATTATAAACAATTAACTGTACTATGCTCGAGTAGTAGTGTGTAGAGTAAATGAAAGCGAAGGGGATCACATGCGCGAGACAACAATTGTTCATGCTCGCGCTTGTGATCCCTAACTGTTAGTATGAGCGTGCAAAGCATTCACAAGCGCAGAGAGAATAAATTAAACAATAAAGAATAACAGCAACAAGGAGTATAAGCTTTTTTTGTTTGTGATGAATCAGATCAAAGAGTCGGGACGCACTGGCACCATTCGGTCAAACTCAGCTGGTTCATGCTACCACCGATTGAAAAATTGTATAGAGTAATCGACGGCATGACAGCAAGTGGCAAACGCAGGTTATCGAGCAAGGACTGTGCCACCTCTCGTACTTTATGGCCGGAGAAAGAAGAAAGGGAGAAGATTTCATTCGTCAGTCAGTCATAGTCACAGGACACTGCACAATTGGAGTCAAGCTCGGTAACTGGAGGATATAATACATCGATTTATGCACAAGTTGCGGAGGCAAGGAGAAGGTGGAGTATATGGACACTCGTAATCTCCTGCGCTTCATTAGGAGCTCCAACTGGTTCCACGAGTAGGAAGAATTAGATACATAGATTCATGTGGTATCACAAGGGACCTTGTTGTGGTCTAAGTGTTTCGGTTAGCCGACAGCCTAATAAAACAAATGCTTTGCCAATGCTACGCTTTGCAAAAACGACACGTACGTCAAGGAGCCAAGTTCTCCCAAGCACCGCAAGGTTAACAGGCTTTCAGATAGTAGATATCCTCTTCATCAAAAGTAGCAAGTTGTTTCCAAGCCAGCCAGTAACTTGATGGGGGATAGTTTGTTCTATTTCAGTCCCAATTCTAACTCACAACGGGACTTTTAGGTCTTCGAGGGGACATCACATAACCCTTCACAACCTAACGTAACCTTTGGTGACTAGTACATCTGACAGAGTCATGTCAATCAGACTGGCTTTAGACAATAATCCACGGCTGCACAGAGACTAGAGCTGGCTAATAGTGCCGCTGTTTGTTTAGTGGCCAATCGTTAGTCAAATCCAATTCGCATGGGTGCATGTTTGCCAGCAGAAGGACCTAAAACTCATATGAATGAGTATTGACAAACTTTTGATAAGAGTAAACTATCGCAGTTCTGTTGCTTTGCTGCTGTTCGATGAGTAAAATAAAAATAAACAACAAACACCAATGTCACATACAATTGCGTCAAGTGCTTCCTCAATTAGGACTTTCATGCAAGATAGTAGATATAGAAAAGATAAATTATTACGACACCAATTCGATTGGGCAAGTTGAAAGCTGGACGTTATTAGACAGACAGATAGTGATTCCTTCCTGCAAGCGTTAATATTGTGCGCAAAAAGCCAAAGCCACTAAACACACTCACCCCCTTGAATACACTTCAAACTTGACCGCTTGCCGCTTGAACAGTCGCTGGCACTGCCTGTTGGAACGTTGTATTTCGGCTGTGAATCTCTGATTGTACTCAGGACTGTCTGTGTCCTTGACTAGGTTGCTTTTCGCTTTGAAAAAGTCCTCCTGCAAGGAAATAGATTTCTATACACAAACCCCCCATCGTTGCAAAGTGAATTCCCCTACCTGGGGGTATGGAAACTCGACTTTAATATAAGTGTCGACGTCCTTTGGATTCGCCACATTGTAGTTCAAACCGCGAACGATCATAATTTCCACCTCGTTGTCGGTCAAGTCAGTATTGCAGTGAACAATGTTAAAACTCTTCGGTTCGTAGTGGAATTTCGGGAGCGGGAAGTTCTTTCGCTTTGAGTAACGAAGCAGGTCTAAATCCTTTTGGACGGTCAGCGCTAAGTTTTCGAAACGATTCATACCGGCGACATCGCCCATGGCCTTGTGATGATCTCGGGTATTTTTGCACATCATCAGTTGCTTGGCCAGTTGTTCCTCGAGTCGCACACTTATGTCGGATATCTCATCATTGGGATCACACTCTCCGGGAGTCACAATAGCAAAGGAGGCTTCAAGATTTTCTCGTTGTGATGGCGGCACTGGTAGCTGGAATTAGTATTTCCTTTATCTCGGTGAACAAGTTGAGATTGGTGATAAACTTACCGTATTTAAATCGACCGGCAGGCCGCTACTGGCGGCGTTAAGTAACCCTTCGAATCCCTTGTAGATCTTCAGATACTCCTTGGCCTGTTCGATTTCGCCAGCCTTCTTTGCCTCGATGGCGGCGATTTTGAATTCTTTCTGTCGATCTAAAAGGATTTTCATTTGCTGTTCGGCTAGGTTCGTGCTGTGTTGATTTCCCGACAGTCGGGTGGTCAATTCCTTTTTGGGTGAGCGTGGAGTGGGTTTCGGGGTGCCCTCACTGACGTCGTCCTCTTCTGGGGTGGCTACCGGCGCGGGTTTAGACGGCAGAACGGGAGATACAACAGCAGGTGTAGATGGCGCAGAAGGTGTTACAGTACCACCCGCACCCTCACCACCCATAGGAAGGGGACCGAATCCGGGTGGACAAGGCAACTCGTCATATACAACGCTCCTACCAACCTTGTGACTCTTAATCGCATCCTCGTACTGCTTCACTATCCGTCCGAACCGCCGGGCCTTGCTTGAATTGTTCTCCGCCTTGGCGGCCGCTTCGACCGCCTTGTATTTATCGAGTCGCTGCTCTAGCGCTTCTAGTATTGAAGTGGCTGTTTGTGGTGGCTCTTCATCGACTGGAGCCACTGGCTCCGGGGGAGCTTCGACTCTCGCCGGCTCACTGGCTGCTGCTTGCATTTTTTCAAGAAACTCCGCGAACTCATTCGGCGGTGGAGGCATATCGCTCAGATCAACCTCCTTTCCTTCTTCGCACAACTTGATGACCATGTCGAACTGTTTTAGGACTTTAACGAACTGCAAGGCCATAGCGGTGTCTCCAGAACGCTTGGCAGTAAGTGCAGCGACCTTGTATTCGTGTTTGCGCTCATTTAACTTTGCCAGAACTGGATTAACTTCTTTGGGCGCTTCTGTTTTTTCTTCAACTGAGGGAGCTTCCTGTGGTGGTACCGGAGCCGGTCTGGATGGAAGTGCTGGCGCTGGTCGCAGAGGGGATTGCCGATTTTCAGCTGCATCAGGTATGGGCTCTGCTATGTTTTTTGGACTTTTGACACTCACCTCGGGAGGTATATCGTCAACGTTTATGGTCTTCCCTGCAACAGATTGCTTAAGGAGGTCATTCAGAGTCTTTAGACCACGGTTAAAGCGACGCGCTTTGGCCGATTCGCCTGACGTCTTAGCAGCACTTTCGGCTTGCTTATACATTTCAATTCTGTTTTTTATAATTGAAATCGTATCAGTTGTAGTTGTAGGAAGAAGCATTTGCTGTTCTGGTGCCACTCCTTCCTCTGTGGGCTCCGCCTGTTCCGGGTCCGCACCATCCCCCGCAATGCCACTTAGTTCGCCTAATAGTTCGGGATCATCCTCATCAGACAATTCTTCGTCGCTACCAATGTCTCGCATGCTATCGGCAATCATTTTGTCTAAATCCGAAGCAGGAATTAGGGTATGTTTTGGTTTTTCTTTGGGCTTCTTCTTGCCGCCGCCACCCACAATGGCGGACAACTCTGCTTCCAAGTCGCTGTCATCACCATCGTTGGACATACCTCCAGATGGATCGAAATCATCAGGAATTTCCGTTAAACCAAACTAGACAACAAAGGTAAGAGTATGGGTTCGCTTATTATTGGATAGGCCATGAACAAATAATGACTCATTCTTGAATGAAAAAATGCAGACAAGACTGTGCAGGGGCAACCGGAATACATTTTGAGCTTACCTGGGATAGATCGTGGTTACGCCTCTTGGGTGGTTCTGGCTTTTTTCTGCTAAACATTGCACAATCGAATAGTTAATTTGTAAAATGTTTTTATAATTGGATAAAATAATCGGTGACTCTATTTTCACTTTTGTTTTCGATGACAAAATCGCTGGGTGACAGCTGATTTTACTTGACAATCGTTTTGCAAGTGATGCCAATATTTTGGAATAATGTAAATTGCTGCGTAGATGAATACTTTGGGGAAAATTTAAAGATTTTCGTTAGTGCCTACCTTGCAAAAATGTGTAGCACGGAGTTTGGCCTATTTTACGAATGATTAAATTTGTTTAATCTAGTATACGACTAGCACATGATTAAGGGGCGATAAATATTTGTGGATGATTTTATATGTATTGAAAACAGAAATGTTGTTTGCTGTTAGGCAGTTTTACTCGCCTATCGGTTTGTTTTATCTAACATTTTATCTCAGCAAAGCAAAACAGAGTAGACAACAAATACTCTGTAAAGTGCCGTCCTGATGTATATCTCGAATGATTGATTTGATATAACGTCTTCCTATTGTCAAAGAGACTTTAGTAGGTAGTTGCTGAAATTGCGAAGATTCTACTCCAGGCAAGTAGGTACTTTATGGACCAGAAAAATGCTAGTTGCAACAGCATTCACTGTTATTTATTGCCTAGCTGGATGCAACATGTGACACAATCTCGAACGCAAGAATATATTTTCAAAAGTCAAAGCAAAAGGAGGTATTTCATCTGCCGGCTGTTACAAAATAGATTTTCAGTAAATAAAAGACTGATAGCTCTTCTTATTTTATTTGTTAATAATAAAAAGTGACCAAACACGATGTCAGTTAGTGCTTTATCAAAAATTAGGAACAGCATCACTGCAAAAAGGTTAGTACTCGGTTTTTTACTTTTTTCATATTAATGTCTCCATATACCCTCACTAGAATTATTCAATTTCAAATACGATACCTTTCTCAAGAAGCGGCTGCAAAGGAAAATCATTCAAATGGCAGCACAACTGTTAACACCGAGGTTGAACATCATTCAAGACTAGCCGCTGAATGGTGGAATCCACTTGCTGGACTCAAAGGTCTTCATGCTATGAATGCAATAAGGTATGCACTATTAGTATAGCAATGTATCATAGGTCAGTTTTAGAATATGTACAGAGTTCCCTTGGTGCGAGATGGACTTATTTCTGCCGGGAGTGTCGACCCCTCGCTCCATCATTCAGCAAAAGTCTTGCAGGGTCAGAAAATTTTAGAAGTCGGCTGTGGTGGAGGTATTCTAACAGAGAACTTGGCGCGAATCCATGCTAATGTTACTGCAATCGACTTGAGCGACGAACTAATTAGAGTAGCAAAACAGCACTTGATGGACTCAAGTCCAGAACTAAGCTCTCGAATAACGTACAAAATGGAACCGCTAGAAGTACACGCAATGGATAATTTGGAAAAGTATGACGCGGTGGTTGTATCTGAGGTCATAGAGCACATAGATAACAAAGCAGCTTTTCTTACATCCTGTGTGGACACACTAAGAGTGAGTTTATTATGTTGTGTTGTCGGCTACATTATGTTGATTGATTTTAGCCGGGTGGATCTATATTCATTACGACATTGAATAGGACACCAGTCATGTGGTTCAGTGGGATCATACTTGCCGAGTACGTGTTCAACATGGTGCCGAAAGGAACTCATCATTGGGACAAACTCATCAGTCCACAGGAAATGATAAGAATCCTCAATGCTTGTATGTAGATCGGGATTATGCTCGTCCTGTCTGTGCTTTAGCTTTTTTTATTACAGTAAATTGCGATACTGTTCTGCTGAAGGGATGTTTCTATGAGTTCTGGTCGAACAAGTGGCAATGGATACCATTCGATGATTTCTCATACGCCATGCACGCGATCAAGTCGGAGAAGTCTGACTTGTCTTAGATTTTATATCAAATATTAACTAAGTAAGTCTATGGAATGGAATTTTTTGAATTAGGAGTGGAATTCGGACTGGTAATAAACTATAAACACAAAAGCGGTCGCCTTCATTTGTTGATGCGTTCCCTTCTTCAAAAGATTACTGAAGCTTTTGTGATAAAAAAAAAAAACAATATTCAATGAAACACCCATTTTATGTATCTATATATTAAACGCAAAGTAAACTAAAATAATGTGAAACAATACACTTCTCAGACGTCGTCGTTCGGTTTGCGAAACTTGGCCTTCTTGTAGTCTCCGCGTTGGTTCGTATTCTTGCGCTTCTTATCAAATTTCCGTTGCATCGTCTCAGCCAAATTGTTGTCGTAGAAGGCCTTCATGTCGGCGTCAGATACATCATTTGCCTGCCGAGGACGATTCTTTTCTTCTTTCTCGGCTTGCTCCAACTCGAGCAGACGCTCGATTTCTGGATTCATTCCCCGATAACTCAACCTACCTTCAATTGGGCCCTCGCAGTACATAAAACTGGGTTCAATGATAAAATTCGAGTTTTGATTGATCATTTTGTCGGTAATCTCACTGGAATACATGGCACGTCCCTCGGCGTCTTCGATTTCCTTGTCAACTTTGGCTTTGGTGCGTTGCATGAATTTCATCTCGAGGATTCCCTTGGAGAGTCTGGGCTTTGCTTGTTTGGATGACATTGTTTATATAATTTAATTGTTTTCGTCTTTTATTTAGAAAATAATTTTGTACAAGACCGAAATCAAGCAAAACGTGCCCGAAACGAGAGAAATAAACAAGGAGCTGTCACGAAAGTGTACATTTGCAAAGTTGTGTTTGCTTTGCACAGAAAGGTGAATTTCCGAGGTCATTATGAAATTCAGAACGAGTCAGGAAAACACTAATTTGTTTTTTGCATATGAAAAAGTGCCGCAGTTCAATTCGTCTTTCGAACAGACCTAGGTTTATCACCTCGTTCAAAAGTGACACCACATTATTCACCACGGTAGCGCACATGGCAAAAGAGACCTCGTTTTGCGGTGTACAACAAAAGTTTATAAATCATTTCCATTTGTTTTTAATTTAAAGGATTATTTAGTAAAAAATGAAGGTGAAAACATCGAGCAAAGTGAAAATTCTTAAAGAAAAGATAATAAAGAAACCGAAACTAAAGGAAACTATAGACAAAGTGGAGAACAAAAAGAAAGAAGTGAAAAAAATCGCCAAGGCAAGTAAAATCACCAAAGATGAAGGCGCAAAAAAGCCAATCAAGGAAAAACCAAACAAATCCAAGTCAAAGAAATCACACAAGCAAGATCTAGAAGGCTTGAAGGACATCGATCCAGAGTTTTACAAGTTCCTCAAACAAAACGATAAGGAACTGCTGGAGTTCAATTTGTTAGACAGCGACGATGACGATGACGAAGAGGCACCAGAGAAGCAAAAAGCCGACGAATCCGGTGAGGAATCAGATGGCGACGAGAAATTTCACAAGCCTAGCGGGGACCTCGAAGTGGCCAGTGACGAAAGTGACTTGGACGATGAAGAAGATGCAGCGGACGGCACTCAGAAGATAACGCTAAATCTATTGCGTCAATGGCAACTGCAATTACAGCAACCGAATGTGCCGATTGATGTTGTTCGGAAGACCATACAGGCCTTCAGCTCCGCACTTGCAAGTATATCGGGAGATGATTCAAAGAGTGCAGTCTACAAGGTGGAAGGTGCCGCTGCATTTAATGGTGTTGTGCAACTATGCGTTCTGCATATGCACCCGGCGTTGTTGAAGTTGCTAGGAATCACAGAGAAAACGAGGATTCCCGTCCATAAGACAAAAAAATGGGCCAAGATCCGCAGCTGCTTGCGCTACTACTTGATGGATCTGATTCGCCTTATTGAGCAAGTGTCGAGTGCGAATATTCTCACAGTTCTGCTGAAGCATCTTCATCAGATGTCCAACATGATTGGATCTTTTTCAACCATCGGCAAGACAGTTCTCAAGCGGCTTATTGTTCTGTGGAGTACGGCCGATGAGACTGTACGTGTTCTGGCTTTCCTTTGCATCCTCAAGATCACACGGAACCAGCAGCAGTCCATGCTGAATCATGTCTTGAAGGCAATGTACCTTTCGTATGTGAGAAATTCCAAGTTTGTCTCCCCGAACACCCTTCCGTCGATCAACTTCATGCGACGGTCGCTAGTTGAGATGTTTGCTCTTGATTTGAACACGGCCTATCAGCATGTCTTTCTGTACATCAGGCAACTGGCTATCCACTTGCGCAATGCTGTTATCCTGAAGAAGAAGGATAGCTTCCAGTCGGTGTACAACTGGCAATATGTTAACTCCATTCGTTTGTGGGTCGACTTGCTGGGAACCAGCCACAACAAACCGCAACTGCAGCCACTGATCTATCCCCTGGTCGCCATCACGACTGGGGCTATAAAACTAGTTCCCACTGCGCAGTACTTCCCACTGCGTTTCCACTGCATCAGTGCCCTGATAACGCTGGCAAAGCAGACCGAGACTTTCATACCTGTGCTGCCGTTCATCCTCGAAGTTCTCAACAGCAACACATTCAACAAAAAGCACTCGGTTGTGTCCATGAAGCCCATGCAATTTACATGCATCCTTCGGTTGAATAAATCCCAAATGGCCGAGAACGGATTCCGAGATGAGGTCGTGGAAAACGTGAGCGGTTTGCTGATGGAGTACTTAGCGCATGAATCGTCGTCTCTGGCATTCCCCGATCTGGTCGTCCCGGCTGTTGTTGGATTGAAACAGTACCTAAAGGTGAGTCGAGGCCATCTCACCGATGGTGCGTTTTTCAAAAGCTTTTCTCTTTCAGGTGTGCAAGAACTCAAATCACTCGCGAAAGCTCAAGCAACTGCTCGACAAAATCACAGACAACGCAAAGTTCATTGAGAACGAACGAAGGAAGATAAACTTTGGCCTCAAGGACACGAGTCTTGTGCAGTCGTGGGAGACCCAGATACGCAACAACGGCACTCCGCTGACAATTTACTACACCAACTGGTTGAAGACAAATGAAACTAAGAAACGCAGACAGGCTGCCAACACTGACGACATCAACGACTACGACATACCCATGATCAAACGGCAGAAGGGCGACAAATCTCGCCGTAACGACGAGGACGGAGGCGTGGAACTATTCCCATCTGATTCGGAAGATGATGCAATCAATGCCAAACTGAATTCCGAAGACGCAGAACCAGAGCCCACGGTCAAAAAATTGAAGAAGAAGAAAGAGAAGAAAACCGCACCAAAAGAATCTGTGGTTGTCGAAGAGGAGGAGGACGACGGAACAGCGGCAGTGGATATTGTTAAAGATTTAGATTTAGACGATTGGTAGAGTCCTTAGCTTTCTATAATAAACCTTTACTGCAAACTATCAGTTTTTCACACAATATCACACTTCTGCTAGCAAAATTAATTTTTCTTTGATGGATCCTTTCCAGGGATTAGCTCGTACTCCTTGTATTTGGGGAACGAGTCGTAACCGACCTCGCTTTTGATCGCCGGGTCTGACTTGCCATGCACCTTATCCAGTTCCGCTGCATTGCGTTTCTTCATTCCCATGATTTGAAGGTTTCGCACTAGTTCATCCTTAGACGGTGGATCATCTCTGCATTGGAAACGGGTATTAGGTTAAATGACTTTGATGACGGAAACAAACCTTCGAAATCTCAGCCAGGCTTCCCATTCAGCCGTCATTTCCTGATCGAAAGCCTCTTTGTCCAATGGTTCGAACCACCGGGAGGGCTTTCTCTTTCCGATAGATGGATTCGCTGGAATTTCGAAGTATTTATTCCCAAAATAGTCCTCGCCCATGTAATTGCCACGGATCTGCCGTGGCTTCAGCGAATTCATAAAGTTCTGGATAATTATTTTAAATATGTCGCGAGTTGGTTTGGACATTATTCTTTTTTAAAGTAATAACTTTATTCACTTTGTGTAGAATATGGTTGTAAGGTATTACACAAACTTTTTGTTGAGGTTATGGTATAGCAAATCAGCTGTTGCCTGTCATTTATCTAACCACAGTAATTTCACCACATATGATTTGTTTGAGAAGATAGTGTGCGCTCAAATCGACACTATGTTTGAACAAGTTTGATTTGCCTGCTTAATATTATAAGGAATTATATTATATTATTTTTGATAGAACTAGTACCATAAAAATTAGTAACAAAATTTGAAATCCAAAATTACCCTTAACATTTGTTGTATCTTAACAGTTCTTAGCACAAAGAATTCGTCATGTCCAATCACATAAAATCCGTTACATATCATTTACACAAGTATTGTTCGCGGATGCTTTGACTGAACTGTCATCAGAAAACTGTCAGCGGAATTGACGGACACAAATGTAGAAAGGAAGCCTCCTTTATCCGTCGCATTCTGATTATTCTTGGTTATAAAAAGCTCTTATTCCATCTATTTGTTAAATACGTTGGCGCAAAGGACTATGGAAATTCTATGTGTTGCCTCCCTAATAACTTATAATTTTATATACGTGATATCTATTAAAAACCTATTTATGAACAAATTTCTAAAATTATGCATTTTATGTCACTAAAATAAAATCAGCTGTATTACTAGACATTTTTGAGAGCAGTTGATACGAACACCGGATTTATAGCAACAATAGGCGTGTTTTTTTGAGCTTCGATCTCAGCAAAGCTAAGTAAAGTAGGATATTCAGCACGTAACGTAGTCGCGAAGTGTCAATAAGAGCGTAGTTGTGGTAATAGCGTGATCAAAATCATACTTTATTTTGCTTTGCTGAGATCGAAGCTAAAAAAAACACGGCTAATGTCTTTGCCTCTGAATATAAACAAAACTATAAAGACAAACCCTGTAGTGAATGAAAATCCCAAAAAACATGTATTTCTTTTTTGAAGATTACCATAAATAACACTCAATTTATTCAAATTATTGAAATCCTTTTCTTAAGAAAATTTAAGAAAAATTCGCAAAAGATTGTTTAATCAAAAACACCACAGCCTGAGCACTACTTTTACTCGTTAGTTTTTGGTACTCGCTACTCGCCGCTTCGTGCGAACGAACTTTCCGAAAACCGAAACTCTTCAGTGTTCAGTCATTTTCGATTTTTACTGATGGTGGTTGTCCGTGCCGTCGCAGTTCTTCGCAGGCGTGGTATTCGATTGTTTTAATTTTTAATTTCAATATTATTTCGTAATTGTTTTTGTTTAAAAACAACACCCCACAGTGAACGTTTGTCGCCAAATTAACAATCCGTGCAATTGAATTGAATTGAAAACAAAATAATATTCCAAATTAAAGGGAAAAAGTGAAAATTGGTGCAAAGAAACTACAAAACTTCGTGTGCCATTTGCTAATTGGATAGAATAGTCTGGCTATACCGGTCGAAGCGAGATAGTGGCATTAATTAGGGTAAATCGCCGTACATTTTTTTACATACAACATCGTTTCTTTTGAAGTGACGTCGCGCAGTTGGGTTTTTCTATCTCGTTCGTTCTCGCTTATTGAGTTTTGATTGTCGTTTTTATATAAAAAAAAAAAAAATAATAAGTGCATTCGATGTGTCAAAAGTGAAAATTTTTCACACGCAGTGAAAATTCCATATGACGTTGGTAGAAAACGGTTCGATTGTGCAACACAAAGGGGAGTTTTTCGTGTGTGGGTGAGTAAAGGTTTTCTTTTTTTCTTTCACTGGGTGGAATAAAAAGTAAATTCCATCAAATCGGATTAATTAAAAGCCAATTCTTGCTGGAAGATTTGGGAGTTTTTTTTTCTCTTCTTCTTTTGGATGTAGAAGAAAAAACGAATTGGTGTGTTTATATCGCCATCTACGTCGCACTTTGCAAAGGGTTAAGTTGATAGTGCACTGTCTCAGTCGCTCCTTGTTGACTAACCGCCATTTTCTGTTTCTTCACTTGTCGTGGCTCCCCAGTGGTTGAAGTGGTAAAAGGTTTTCCGACGTATTTAATTGGAAAAAGTAATAAGAAAATAACTATTGTGCTATTTGAACCGATTACGTGATTTGTGAGTTATTCAACGTTTTAAGCGTTCTGTGTTTTTGAAGAACATAAATGAATTGTAGTTACGAACAAACTTGTGAGAGACTTTTTTGCCACATACCTACCATGGTGCGGCAGAGGGACTAAAACTGCAAAATCAAGATTACGTTTACCTAGCATTTGCACAAGTATTTTCATTTTATCGGTATTAATTTCGTGTCTATTATAATTTCAAATGTTTAATGTATTTGCTGGTTGGGTATTTTTTGAAAAACTGTTTGCTGAAGATAAGAAAGTCTTTTATCGGAAATGTTTCTGTTTTTATTTGCGGCTTGGTAGGTACCTATGCAGGTTGATACTAATTAGGGAGAGCATTGGTATGCACTTTCAATATATTTTTTTTATTTTTAACATGGACATTCAATTTTCGTTGAAAGTTGTAAGAGGTTTAATATCTGAGAGAAATAGCGAGGAACTCGGCTGTGCCATTTTTTTTTTTGGTTAATTGTCTTCTAAGTTTAGTCATTCCAACTCCCCACTGACGTAGTCATAGTTCGGCGTGAACTGGATGCAGTCAACCGCTGTCCATTCACTTTGTACCTATCGATATCCGTGGAGGTAAATTAAACCATGAGTCACTCCAATTCACACGGTCAAATGACTAAAATATGAGATAAAAATAATTAGCACACCCACGGAGTTTTACTAACCCCAAATGGACTACTGAGCACAAACAACCTTCTCACTACTGCACATCTGACGATCTTCTGGCAAAAATAATAAGCTTCTGTCAGCTTCTGATTACTGCTTTGTTTTTACTTTCTGGTATATTTTTTGACAGCCGCTTTTAATGCACAATTTGGGATGCTATCAGATCCTTCGTTTCCAAGTCTTCTCTTACAATTAGTCGTTTTTGCAATCCATGGCGCATGGTGATTCTCTGTTGCTGGTTCTTCTGGTCCATATACCTATGCGACATGTTTTCGGCTGTTCTGTTAGTTTTTCCTTTACTACTAATCATAGTCTTATGAAATATTTCGTTCCAAGTATTTAGTTTTCCACTTCGGTCCAATTTGGTGATCGCGGTGAGTATATTCTTTACTTACTCCCCTCAATTAAGACCTTGGAGGTGGAGGTGCTTGAAATGTTTGCTTAAATGTTTGCGGAATATGCTTTGTCGAAATTTTAATGTTTTATCTTGTTACTTCGTCTTGGACTAGCTATGCTCCGCTGCTGGATGTCTTCATCTGGCATCGGCTTGGGTATTGTTAAGCCCGGTCTTGTTCTAGTCCAGGTGGGTCTTCCAAAGTGGCAGTAAAAATTAAAGCTGTCTATTTCTGCTCATAGAAAGCTCCCCGACTGTTCATAGACTACTTGAACGGCTGCTTTCCATATATCCATGTAGCGGAATGCTTTGTTATATCACATAGCCAAATATTGGTACGTTCCTAAGGGTTACAAATGATTGCAATATCCGCTGGTTCGTCTTTAGAATTTCTTTGCTATGTGGTGATGCATCGGTAGGTACCAGGGCTCATGCATAGTTTGAAGCCTTCTTCTGCAGTCGTGCTGTGTTAGGAACCACACACTATGAGTGTACAAACGTTTCAAAAAAAAAAAAAACAGTCAAAGGGACGCTAGAACTTCAGCAGAGAGCATAAAATTGGAAAATAAACTCCATAGTAGTCTGTAAACAACACAAATCCATTTTATGGCAGAAAATGTATGAGGCAGATCCGGTGACGTGCATTGAAGCATCTAAATTAAATCTGTAGATATTCCTACTCTTTTAAACAGCCAGTGAGGTTTACGTAAATTAGTGACCAGATCGTTTTTTGCGAAGATCGCACTTAGCTAGGTACATTTAGCGCATATATTTTAAATTATACAACTTGTAGGTTTCGCTAGGCATCGTTACCGACAGGTAGCTGCTTCCCATTTGAAATTCAAGTCATGGATCCAAGTCAATAGGTTGGCGAACGATCATCATTGGCGATTTGCTTTTGTTTATATTTTTTACTGCCAATATACGTGTACGTTACGAGTATAGGTATATCTTTTCTTGCTGCAATTTTACGTGAGTCTAATTATTTAGATGCCGAGAAATACAAATTAATATGCATTTTGCAGCTGAAAGCTAAATTTGTGCGAAATCCTTGGAAGTGGTGTGATTGGTTTGACGGCAAGTACTTTAATACCCTGCAATGGTGCGCGCTGCTCGCCTTTTGACCTCAATTCCGACAATCCTATGTTGCGGACACCGTGTGCATTTAGCAGCAATAAATATGCTACGCATTGGTTGTCGGCGCAGCAGTCATTGTGCCGCACTTATGCATACATATCAAATGACAAGACTTGTTTGTAGGTAGTTGCAAAACTCTAGAAATTCCATTCAATGCCGATGGAGAAGCTAGACTACACAACACCAAATGGTTGGAACGTTAACGTATATCGTCTTGCTAGACAGCAAATAGACCGTATGCGCTTTTATTTTGGCTCCCTCTCTGGAGTAGGTAGGTGCGAAACCCGTTATGACATAAACTTCAAGGGAAGGGAATAAAGTAAGTGCATAGACAATGCGTCCCTGACGTCATTATTATAAACATGGTGATACATAATAAGAAATCCAAGTGTATGTACGTACATACATATAAACCAAATTACAAGACAAAGGAATTGAGTAATTACTACTTCCTCCTTCTTTCAAATTGCGCCGGAGTACACTTGATTTCCTTTATGGTATAAGATATAAATAAATTGAACTGCCTTCTCGGGTTAAGTGGAAAGACGATGATGCACAAAAATACTGGTAAAGCATGCGAACAGAGCTAGAATCTGTGTGATGTAACAATGGAATGGGTATAGTACTTAAAAACGCTTCGTTTTCTTTTTCTACATGCACGGTGTGTTTGTTCAAGCATGCAGCGCGGCCCTAAGCCAAGTGAAAAGGTGCAAAGATGGCAAAAGCAAATGCAATTTACTCGTGTGTTGTAAAAGAAAGGGTGTTTGAGTTATAAAGCGTTTGGACTCCTTATTTCACTTGTGGCAATCAAAAAGTTAGTCAGCCTTGTTTGGCGATTCTTTTACAATATCACAGAGCAAGGTTAGCGAATTTAATTGTTTATTAGTGTAGATATTGACGGTTTGGAAGTGCAAAGTAAATATATACAAAGGGATCAATACAGGACCCTTTGTTACATCTTTCGACCATTCATTTGTTATCGTTGTTTTGATTTATTTTTAGCTCGGACTTACAATTTTGTGTATAATCCGAACGTTCACGTTGAGAATGTGGTGCGCTACAAACAAAGTGGAGCACTTTTGACGTTTTTCGGTTTGTCTACGTTTTAGTTAAGTGAAGTCAAATAGAGTCAACTATTTTAGCCTGACGATGTCGCTGTTTGACACTAAAAGAAGTTCTGCCTTGTCAAATATGTCAAAAAAGTTTCCTTTTTAATGCGTGTGACTGTGACTGTGATTAATTTGAAATTATTATGACGGGTATTCCATTACATTTGTTACAAACGGTGTAATCTTCGCTTAAGGTTGTACTCTGGAACATTTGTAAAACCTAGGACTGTGGACAACATTTCTCTTTCGCCATTTTGAGGAGAAACTTCACACTCAGCAATCACTAAGCGACTGTCCAGCAGGATTTTATCCAATTTGTGGCAAAGTTTTACATCACAACGCTTCGATTATGGGTACATGGCTTAGAAGGCTTTCTACTCCATTGCCTTCGTGTACCCGTTTTGTCCTTAAATTTGTGTGCTGTTGCAGTGTCCAGTTCCTGATGTGATGTCGTTTTTAAAGTTTCTAATGAAGCTAAGCAAGAAAAATCCCGACCGCCTAAAGTCTATGTTGACGTTTCGTCACTCGACGAAGTGGTATGTCTCTTCTTGTTATTAGATATTTGTACATCAGGTCCTACACCAGACCCGCTGTAGGCACAAAGCTACACTTTCTTCATGTTGACATCTTCGGATAACACTAATTACATCTAAAGCCGCCTCAAGACCCAGAAAATATCCAAAATGGAGCAACTCTTGCAGCGTTCATAGCTCCTTGTGAGAACTAAACACCTGAATTGAACCATGCTTTACGATTCCTTTATTACTGTAGCGTTTTTTAAGCACAAATGATCGCGCCATAGGCAACTTGCAGACTTGCCGCGAATATCGTCACGAGATTGCTCTTCAATTACCCTGTGACGGGCTCTATGCCTTCAAATTGACTGTATCACCAAAGAAAATCTAAATCGCTTCACTCAACATCGTACACGCCATTAACATTTTTAATGACTTCCCCAGCGCTTACCAATGTATACATTGACGGCGCTGTCTGAGGCTATAAGCGGGCTGTAGACTGTTTCAGTTACCCTTCGTCTTTCCAATGGCAAACCGTCGCCCGAAGGTCCAAACTATTAACGTGTACAAACAAATCACGGCTCTCCCTTCTATGATTAGCCGGTTCCCATCCCTTGCTCATGTCGTATCACAATTGACCTAATGTAATTCTATTCTAAGTGACAGCGCCCTAACCTAACCTCCCATAAGACTGTGAAGCAAAACTAGCTTTTCTTTCAATGTTTTTACTGCATCTTTTGTGGCAATAAATTGACGTACGAGAAATGTTATTTCTAAAAATATTAAAAGGGGTTTTTCAAATACTGTTTTCTAATTTGTTTTTGACATTTCAACATTTGTTTTCATTTTGACAGCATCGGCGTCCGTTCTTAAGGGTTTGAAGGGCACATTCAAAAATCTAGTTATCTTATGTCGACACGATTTGTCTGGAATAGATGTAACCTGAACGCAAAAACTAGATTGGTCGGTAACGTCACTTTTCCCACATCAGCCACATATGCAAACTGTCAACGTAATACCCAGTCACGAATTTCTTGACTTGATTCGTCGCCTATCCCTCCATAAACGTCAACTGAAAAAGCGGTTCATGCGACCAATCTAGGCCAATCAAAGCCGAGACACATCAAAGGAAAACTTATACCAAACTAGATAATTGAACGTCCTTAAACATAGCACGTTTTTAACGTCACTCTAAGATGATTGTACGCGGTGGCAAAATTATTTTGACGTGGCGATCTAACCACCGCGTTAGAGTATTTGCAACGGACATCTGTCAGCAAACATCGTATTTTTTTGCTAATAAATAGCACAATTTAAATACTTGCTCAAGACAGATTGTCTTAGATTTATATTCATATGTCGGCATAATGGTAATGTAAAGTTTTGAAAACACACAATATGAGTTAAGCATTTTCATTTAACTGTTTCAATTGGCTAACATATCTCAGTCTTCAAACTCGCGTTTTTATAATCTCTAGCACACATTTCGTCCTAATATCGAAAACGAACAATTAAATTGCAATTGAAATCCATTTTAAGGTACCGTGTCAATACTAAGTAGATAAAAAAAATTTAAACAGAGCCTAACTGACAAAAAAAAATTTCTATTTCTATAGCGCAGACATCCAAAACTCTAAATTTATGTTTGTTTTTTCTCTCGTTAATATTGATCGGAGCGAATTCTATACGAGAATAATTTAATTGAGCAATCTCAGTGAAAACCTGAACTATGCTCAGGCTTTTTTGACAGCTTACCATATATATTGCTAAGCAGTGATCAGGATTGTAAAAAAATGTTGCACTCTAAAGAAGTGCAACTAGTACTGTTCACATTTTTATAGTCGTACTCGAAAAATGTGTTTATGTTCTTTTTTTTAGTACTTTGACAGCTCGGGCTTAAATTTATTTCATGAATAAATCAGATCGCTCTGATTATGCTCAGTTCAGGAATTGCTACATGTGCTCTGGCTCTGTTCAGTGCTTCACTCTAATTTTGGTGCTGGCCAATTCTCTTTTATAATGCGGCAACCAATTCCCATTTGAGGAGTATGTCTTGGAGCATTATGTGGTTTCAACAAGATGGCGCCACGTGCAGCACAACTGATCAAACAATTATTTATTTATGTTGGAAGTTCGGTGACCGTGTTAACCCCTGAAATTGACCACTCAATTGGTCGCTTTTGCGGCTAGGTATGCGAAATCTGTATAGGTTAGGTTAGGTTACACATGTAAACGCCAAAAAACGTAGAGTGTGACAGCTATCTTTCCTAGTCAGACATTTCGATCGAGAAATCTGTTACAGGTAGACAAATGCTTGAATGTATTAGTCCAAATTTGCATCACCAATTTCCGCCTCAAACTTAATGTCAACGCTGACATTTAAGCCTAATTTTGAATGCTAATTCGTTCTAGGACGTTCTTGTGAGAACGAGCTGTATACGAAAACTCGAATAAATAAATACAAATTCAAGCGATTAACTCTGTTTTTGATATTCGTAGCATAATGTTTTCGCTTTCTCTCCTATTTGATCGCGACCAGTCTAATTGACATTTCATTTCACATATTTATGGTAATTTTTTGGCAAAACGATGAAATGTGAGAACGCTGGAATTCCTGCAAATAAATTGCCCGCTGATATGTTTGCTCACGAGAAAGAGACAGAGAGAGCACGAACGAGAAAAGTGAATAAACAAAAAAAAATGTGGGTGATGAGAACAACAACAAAAGGTCGGAAGCTTAATAGTTTTCACTTCGGTGAAGTTTCTGTTTGCATTACGGCCGTAGCGCACCAATACCAGCCACTGCGGCAGGTTGCAAATAGATGGGGCCGCACATCAATCACCACCTTGGCAGGCTAACTGGCTGGCTATAGTCGGTACACCTAGTGTATGGCAATACCCAATACGAAGGAGAAATTTCCGAAAGTAACTTGGCGAGATTCATTGAGAACAAAATCACGACAGCATACTGTTGTGTTTTCGAGTACGAGTATGTGCGGTTCCTTTTTTTGCGATGTTAGTACTTGGCTGTGTATGTTACGGCCGACCACTGGTACAGTGCGAACATGTTTTCCCCCGCTGCTTGCTGGACCGTCATCGCTTTGAACAAGATGTGCCTCCTTTGGTCTCTGCTGCCTCTCTTACAAAGTAAACACACCCATACCAGCAAACACCTGTTGATCGAAATTATCACCTTTAATTCACCAGCCGATATATAAGATGACCGTGACCGTTTATTTATCTTGTTTTTTTTCGCATTCTTCGTTGGTTTTTTTTTTGGGATGAGGATGGGTTGGTGACCTCAAACGAAACGCTGGCGAGCACTGTAAAATGAAACAGATCCACAGACTGATTCTGGTTTTGCTTCTAAGCTTTAGATGCCTCAGACAAACAACATCAAAATCTCTGATGCAGGCTTACCGTGTTATTAGTCTTCTATTATCATCGATGACATTTCTTACTGCCTTTTGATGTTTGTATGGTTAACTGAAAAGAATTGTAGATCCAGCGGGAAAGTTATGTGCACTTTATTATGACAGAAACGAATGCAGCTGCGGAGATCTGTTGGAATTCAATCGGCCTTAGTGAAATCTATGTGATAAATATTTAACAGAATATGCATTCGGACTATATTATTAATATATAATACATATTTTATTTAGCAAAAACTTTCTTATGCTAATTCGTGGAATATATTTGAAAGTTGGACGAAATTATGTTTGAAGCTTCACTTCTAGTTGTGTCTTGGGTGTAGTTTAAAGAATTTTTTAGACGTCATTGGTTTGTTTCGCTAAACAAAGCTCAATCGCTTATCAACATGCAAAATGAACTGTCAGTGTCAGTGAGTGGGCACATTCAAAACCGTAGTCATTTGTCAAGTTGGACTAGATTTGTCTGTGCTAGATTTCCCCGCGACTTAAAATATTGTTTTGTCTGATCCCGTGATCAAAGTAGGCCAATTACATTTTAACACATTTTAACACACGACGACTGTCTGCTGTCAAACTTAGAAAAGTAGACTTTTGAACGTATACACTTAAATGTTTGCGTAAGGGCGAGTGTCAATTGCGCTAAATATTTGCCCGAATTATTTTCCGTGGCCAACAAGGATCATTTCAGCTGCCAAAACATTTTCTTCTATTTTCAACGCTCGTATAAGTGTCACAAAATTACCCGAAGACAATTATTTTGTGCAGTTGATAGTGTCAACTCCTAATTTGTGTTCAGAACTGTCAAATATTATAGTCAAAGGGTCAGTAAAAATACGCAGCATACGAAAAACACAGCATAACTTGACGCATCACACAATTTATTGGTTAATTTTATTGAACCTCTTTTCTCAGTAAAGTACTCCAATGTTCACTAAATCAAACGCTGTCATACCTGCATTAACATCTCTGAGTTTGTTTTATGTTCGCCTGGTGTATCATTGCAACTTGGCATAGGGTGGGCAAAAGGGATCGTTAAAAACATTTAACAGCTCTGTGACATCATATCTTTTTCTTCTGATGCTGGACACTATTCTACTCATTTTTCGAATGTGCTTAGTAAGATTGACTCCACAAATATTCGCAATTAGGTAGTTGCCCCTGTTTAACAAGATTGTTGTGTTATTTGACTTATATTCACTCACCTTGTAAAACGATGCGGCGTTAATTTAGCTAAAAATAAACTGTGAGTGCTTGAATGAATGGACTAATCAAACAACAATCTTTGAGTCATGCAAGTTATTTCGTGTCTTGGATGTGTTAATTTTCCTCTGTACAACTTTACATATTGGCTACCAGTTAGGGGGCTACTACATGCTGCGCTGGGGCCTATAAAAATTGTACAAGTGTCTGTTGCAATTGTTTAAAATGATTGCAAGTTCTGCACTGAACTATCTGATTTCCGAAACAGGGTGATAGTTTTTCAATCGAGATTTATCCGTGCCTGCTACATATTGGGGACGTTCAGTTTTGATAGACCCAGATCGGTCACATGAAAAGTTTTTTCAGTTGACCTCTGTAAAATAAAGAATTTTGTGACTGAGTAATAAACTCAATTCGAATACGTGGCTTTTTTCTTTTTTCGTATATTCGTTTAATCTGCATCTAAAAAAAAAATAGTTGGCGCAACAGGTCCCTAGGGACCCTAAGCCTAAGAAGGGATCTACAATTTTATGCCGAGTCCAAACGGCTAATTGGGAAGCTCTTTCATGACAGTTATGCTCTCGGAAGTTTGTCAGACGTTCGCGAGAGGTGGCGCAGTGAAAAAAACCTTTAGTTGGAATTTGGGTTTTTTCGGTATTCGAACCTGAGACCCCTCGTTAAGCAGTCCAACACACTGCGCCGACAATCTACATCTAGTCCAGACAAATCTGGTCAACTTAAGATAACTATAGATTTTTCAGTGTGACCATTTTTGTTTTACTTTTAGGTCTCAAAATATGCAGTATAGTTTAGTTGGTGATCAGAAATTTTTATTATTGGGTGCGTCAGTTGTTTGTTGACATTTGAACGATATCTTGTTCCGAACGTAACTATGCATTGGCCAAACTTCAAAGAGAATCAAAAACTCCCAGTAAATTGATATGTCAAACAGTTTTTGTTTTTTTTTTTATCTCTCTGAATGAATGATCTGTCAGAAGTATGCTACTTGTCAGGTCTCTGGTTTTCATAAAAATAAATAGATTTTCGTGTATAACCCATAATTAGCAGACTTCGCTGCTTGGCATAGCCTAACTTTAGATTATTTTCAACCAACTACCTGTAATTAACGAATCTCGGTATAGCCACTTATTTGTCAAGTATGCATATTTCCAACTACCATTCATACACATACATCAACTTCTAATCGTTACTTCATCTGCCACTTTCCGTTCTCTATGGTGGGTATCCACCAAAGCATAAAAGTTCTGCATAAGAAAATCATCGCACTTTTTAAGGTCCCCCCACATACGTATTTTCGCCATGTCTGGGTTGTTGGCTTATTTTATCTTCCGTCGGTATACTCCCATGCAAGAAGCATCAATCGCTTTGAAACCACGTTCGGTTCTCAACTATGCGAGTACACGTACACGATGAAGTCGTTGCAGTAATTATGCAGCAATAGCACGCACACACAAAAGTGTACTGCATGCATCATGGACGACCGATCCCTCTACTGCCACCTGCATATTCCAGCAAGTAGACAAAATAGCGGTATGGCATGTTGCTTTTCGCCTGATGTTGCCTGGGCACTATCGACAGCGAAGTTTACCGTAATCAAAATGGCGAAACAGTAAACAAACTAGTATTCCTGTAGTCGTATAGTTGTCGTGCTTCAACTGACAGAGAGGTGGCAAAAGCATGCAGATTTCTGACTCACCTTGCCGCTCATCGACAACTCAAGAAGTGATCGACGAAGAGTGTAAGTTCAAGTGGGAGAGAGTGATTTTCAGAAAGAAATCCCAATAGACTTCTAACTGCACATCATTTCAAGGAATGTCGATAGGTGTTGAGCAAAAAAAAAAAAAAACAGGTGGAGCAGGGTTGTGTTTTATTTGCCAAGTGACCCTAATTACACATTTGCGTCATACGAGTATATTTACAGAGCTGTATCGCCTTGGACTCGTTGATTGTTCTTTTGTTGTGCCTTTTCCCGCAATTTGTCATTTCTATTGAATTTTCGGCACTAGTTACCTTATTATTCCGCCGCCAATAAAACTTGGTTGGTGTATTTGATGTTCGTTCTAGTTAGTTTTAATTTATTGATTCTGATAAACCGCGCTGCGCCCGGCACTACTGACTCACATGATGTTGACAAAAACCGGAGAAACAGAGAGAGGGAGAGAGAATTTTTTTCAGAACAGCTTACAAGAACATCATCATCTCATCATTATCATCGCCGTCGTCCGCAGCAACTTGTCCGATAAACGACTAAAACCAGTTTCATCCTCACCCCACCAGCCGCACCCTATTTGCTTTTGAAACTCATCTAAGGTATTGCTTTAAATTGTTAAGCGAAGAGCACACTCTTTCATACTGAAACTACCTGTCTGCCTCCTCTCCAATGTCAACAGCATGCGGGTTGGTTGTGTGTACAGAGTTTGAGTCAAGTCGATCGCTAAACGGCCTTACCTTTTATTTGAATAATGATGATGCCATCCCCCGACGTTGTCACGTTCATCGGAAATGTTTTTCGTTCAAGTTTCGTTTTTATCTTCTTTTTTGTTTTTACTATGTTATGAACGAAGCGTGTGGATTGTGGAAGCATCTGTGACTGGGATGTGTGTCACTCGATTAGAGTTAAAGAATGAAGTTGATGATGAATCGATTGTGAGTAAACTATTCTCATTGACGCTCTATGAGTAAGGACTGTTTGGGCTTCGGCAATTAAAACACGCAATAAATTTAGTTGGCTTCAGAGCATAGAAACTGAAATAGACGAGCAAATCAAAAGCACCTATAACCGGTACACCTACGACGAACGATTAGCAGTCGAAAGACAAGTGCGCTTATGCAATAAATATAAATTCAGATATTCTATTCACGTTCTGACGTTGAATTCATATAAGCGAATGTATATTGGCATTGCCAATTGGATGTAATCGAGCGTGCAACCGTTGAACTTGCTGGTGCTTCCTGCCACAATTGTGCCCAACTTGATTTCCACTCAAAATGGAAGAAGCATTTTGGCACGCATTCAAAAATAAAATAAATTTGTTTACAAAGAAGGTAGGTAGCTAGATATAGATACATACAATAAATTTGTTGGTTTTTTTGCTTATAAAACAAAAAGGAAGCATGCATGCGGGCAGTTGTTGTTTTAATTTAAACGCTGTTTCGGCGCCGCAGATCAAGTGAAAAGTGAAATCATTTAATATACGTGGGAAGGTTTTCATGTGAATGTAGATACAGTGAGCCACAGTGGAAGTTGTGTGAATAGCAATAGATACACGGTTGCAGTACGGGATGGTGCGCCAACAACATTGGCATTCCTCCAGCACGTTCACCTTTAAAAGAAAGTGGGTTCGACTTGGAGCATGCTTGGAGATGTTTGCGACCACAAGTGGTGTAGGTCAAGTTCTTTTGACAATTATTCGGTTGAACGCGGTGGAATATGTCATCGTCATCACTCGTCAGAGTTGCTCGAGGATGCGGAGGATTCAAAAATGGAATAGACCGTGTTTTCACTCACAAGTTTGCCTTCATTGAGAGCCGTCTATACTAACGTCGACGGTGTGAAATAACTCACCCCAAGAGTCTCTTCGTTTTCACAAAGTCTACCTGTTAATTGAGGACTGTTTGTGTTCATATAAAAACGAACTGCGAACGACCAAATTTTCTTACATTTTATTCACATGTACGGTTTTCTTGATCGCAGCCGAACACGAATTTAAGTCATCAGTACCTAGAGTAGCAATTTATTATTTGAGGTTAAGTGCGAATGAGTTTTTCATACGCAGATTTGTGGATAGTCGCGGATCCATTTAACAATTTGTGAATTGCATATATAAAGTGTTTCAATTCCGCGAATATATTTTTTGTTTCAAATTTCTCTAGTAAAAGAAATTAAGACCAGCCACTCGAAGACAATTTTCGGAGAAGATTCTCTAAAAAAATGCTGTATATTGAATTTTTTTGCAGTAGATTTTTTTTCAAACAAACTTGGTTTTGTTTACAAAAAATAACATAAACAACACAAAATTAATAAAAACAAAAAACTTCATTAATATTTATTCTACTTTTTCGATAAATTTTGTTGTTATATTTTATGCTAAAAGAAATACATATTCTCGATCTGTATGTACCTACATACAAGTGTTCCACAAAAATGCAGTAGATTTAATTTTTTGGCAGTAGGTTTAAATTTCGAAAAAAATGTACCTAGTAGATTTTTTGCAATGAAATATAATGATTTGTAAATTCTAAAATGACATGAATTCAAAAATGCATTTGTTCGGAGTTTGCTTTCATATGAAAAGTTCTTTAAGCTTCTTAAATAATTTGATTGACAACTATGAAACTTTAACCCAAACTAGGCAATAAATTCCGGTTCATTATCTGTTTGTTTTGTACATTTTCAAAATATTGCGTGGATTTTGAAATCTTTCCATTTGATGTTAGAATTTTAGCAAAACCAAATGAATATTATTATACCAGCTGTTTTAACCACTCTTAAGGTAGTAAAGGTGGGTGAGTTGACTAAAAACTCAAGTATCACGAAGAGCCGTTTTGTTGCCACAACTCATTTGACTTGATTGTTTAGTGTGTTAAACAAGAGGGTCTAGATCCAACCAGTTAATTAAAGAAGGTTATTAGTTGTAAAATGCTATTCTTCGGGACTTTTAAGGTCTGCGAAGAAGGGTTTTTCTAAAGATCGTTGTCTCGTCCTAGCTAAGGCCGCACTGGTGCATATGTTATGAATGAGAGTGTCTTTTCGGTTGCCCTATTTCAATTGGGGCAGTGTATATTGAGAGGGAGGCCCAGTCTGAGTGCATGGTCCTTGTTCGACTAGTGATCTTTTGCTCTTATTCTGGCGATATAATTCGCATTTTCCGTATAGTAGATGGGTTGTTATTTCCTTACTGTAGTTTTAACGCATTTTTTTTAATATGACACAATTCGGCCGCCTCCTCCATCTTTCATAGGAATTATTGACTGACTCCGCAAGTGAACAGTGGAGGGCTGAGCCTTGTCTGACAAGATCTTCAGCTTTTTCGTTTTCATTTATGTTGCTATGCCTTGGAACCCAAATCAGGGTATAACATTGAATTCATCTAACGAGGTCATTCCTGCATTCTATCACTAATGTGATGGTTATATTGACTGAGGCCAAAGCCTTGATGGTAGCTTGGCTGTCAATGAATGTGTCTATCTTTTGCCTCGGAGTTACATAATATTAGTGTTTAGCTTGATTTTAAAGCATAATTACTTTAAGATTGTATTAACTTTTGCTACAAATGGACATTAAGTCTAATGTAAAAGATATTTTCTAAGTCAATAAATGAAAACGAGGTTTATTTAATTTTTTCACCCAAGTACCGCACTTGTAAAGTATAGTCCTCGTTATAAAGTTAAGAGCCCAAAACATATTCCTCCACAATTTTTCTGTCAAATTACAAATTGCTATTCCTAATGGACTCCGAGTTATACTGACAAAAGATTTCTTACACAACAGAAGTGATATTGGGGAATTTCCAAACTTAATTCCACCTTGGTTTTGCCGTCAATGTGGGCCTATGAGCTTCAGTGAATCTTCTCAAGTGCATTCAAGTGCATTCTTTTTTTTTGCACCTTTTTTTAAACATTTGTTCACATAAAAAGTGTCCTTATCGTTCTGCACAACTTGCCGAGTTTAGCGAAGATGTTAAAAGTCGAAATATCTCTTTTATTACTAGTCTCTATACACGCTGCCGTATGCGGGCATAAAAGCATATAGGTAAATGGATAGTATGGTTATCGATCAAAACTGCTGGGTTCTTCTTCAGGTCTATTGTGAACAATATTTGATAGGTTGTGAACTTAAAATAAAAAAGTTGTAGACTTACTGGGACATAAAACGACACCAATTGAGGAGACTCATACCTCTGGATAAAGCAAACGATGCTTCACTGCCTTAAATAGTTCGGCTTTGAGGCCGTCTAGTTCAACAAGCTTGTATAGGACTTGATTTTGACCGCGTTGACTGAAATCTTGGCTTTCATCGATTTAATGGTTCTTTCTGCTTGACTTCAGCAGTGGTTTTTTCATATCTTGACACTGATTGTGCCTCTACTACAATTATTCATCTTCTAAGGGGTCTGTTCATACCTTGTTGGCTTGCATCGTTCTTTTTACATTTTGATCAAGCCTCCGAACATTGTTGCACTATCTTTTACCTCCTGAGAAACCTGGGTTCTTTCCTGATGTTTTGCTCGTTGAGCCGAAGAACTGCTGTCAACTTCGGCACCGCCGTTTTAGAGGTCGATCCGCTTGTGAACTTAGTGCTGACTAAATATATCGTTTCGATATGTTTAGGAATACGCGATCGGCAATGGTTTTGGCGGTAGCCATTAAACGCTAAATCTCCTCAATATAGTACTTTTCTGTTGTTGTAGCATCTGAAATATGAGCATTCGTACCTCAGCCATACATACAACATTGGTCATTGAATGTTAGCACATCGAAAATACTTTAAAAGTGAATTGCCTCGTCGGTCCTAATATTATATTCAGGGGACGAAACCGTAAGAACCGGATCCTAGGCCTAGCTTCTGTGCTATACAAATTTTCGTCAATTAGTCAGTTTACAGACGGTGTCATTTATTCTTTATTCTCTGTGTCTATTCTGGCGTTAAAAACACCGAGAATGGTGGCGAATTCAGCCTCGATGCAATTTGTCCAAATTTGAACCTCTAACGTGCCGTGTAGGTATACCAAATCCACACAATAAGCGCTGCGCCGATCATTCCACATGCAGAAAGTTGTTATCCTTCTTTACTCTACCACTTCCTTGTAGTAAAATGAACATAAACTCGAATCGTGTGTACTCCAGAAATTGTTAACTTGTACTGCGAATATTATTTTTCACTTCATCATCCTTATATTTGATGTTGCCTATCGGCCTCACCAATAATCAACTTTAGTCTGGCAGTTTACGCAAAGACTCCACACTTTCCAAAATCCCTTTACCAATAAACAAATATAGTTGCCAGAATATCGCTAACTGTCGGGTTGAATGTTAATGTTCAGAAACCCATGCTTATTTCGGGTATTAGCTAAATAAATCCTCCCTTAATGTCATTTTGAAGAGGAGTGTTGCCCGGCCTCCCAAATGATGGTATGGAATTTCGTAATAGGAGCGAATTTACATACGCTGTTGTTCGGGCTGAGCGTTTATAAATATTTATTAACTTATTTTAGTAAATTGTAAATGTTTTCTGATTTTATTCGTTGGAATACCACAACGCAAGTTGTTTTTAAGTCTAGCAAACACAAATTTGTACAAATGTATGCACAAAATTGAAAAATATTGCATTTGTGCTTTATTTCTTCACATTTGAAATATATATTTCAAATATTTTGTTTAAATGAAATGGTTAATGCTCTTCTCTGCTTTATTTACCTTGTGCTTGCTCTTTGATTGGTTTTCCTTTTTTAATAGATTGCGAGTAACGAATGCTTAGTAAAAAATAAATTTGATATAAGTTTGGGATATATCCAATACTTTCTTAAGAGTCGTCGCAAAGAGAATTAAATATCTGTTCACTTAAGATTGGACAGCTCATACCTGAATACCTACTTTTTTTTGTACAAATCTCAGTACCTAAGGCGGCTCAGGTAGATATTTGGCTGCAACCAAACCCTTTTTGAAAAAGAAGTTTGTTTCAAGAATTAAAACGTCTAATGTTGGTGTGAAAGGGTTGACTTCGCGGAAAATATAGATATCTATATAAGAATTGTCAGCATTCAACAAAACTCACGACTTTACTTTAAAAAGATCAAGTTATATTTATTTTGACACTTCCATATACTTTTGCAATTACTGTTTCGTAGCTTGCCTAATTGTAATTCAAACGGAAATTTATTAGCAGTCTATTATTTCTTTCAAAAATATTCACTTCCTAATGATTCAAATGTGATCTTTAACTACCAATAAGCTTTGATTTGCATCATCAGCCTACGAATCAATCAAAGCGTTCTAATAAACTATGTTCCGTTTATTGAATAATTTGAAAGAGATCTTATTACGACATAAATTGGCTCAGAAATCAATCGTGTCGTATTAGAAAACAAAGGAAAGTGTACTAGAAAAAGTACCGAAAATTGTGTTCGATCGGACGGCATATGATATTTGACAGATCAGCGGATATTGTGTGCATTTCCTATTTTGTGTTTTGTTTGTTGCTTATAATAAGCTTCAAAAAGCCTATGATCTGCTGGGCAAATTAATTTGCAATTTATATATTCGTTTTTTAGAATAAAATCCTTGTTGTGAAATAAACCATTGACCTTTTTTTTCACGAAAACAAATTATTAAATTTGAATTCTGCGATGACAAAAAATGTAATAGATTCTAAGAAAGTTGTCGCACTCGCAAATGTGTAGGTGTAATTGTTTATTGGTATCGTTTCACTAATGCTGTACATTTTTACTAAAGCTGGCAACTAGCTAATCGTCGACATTAATGTTTGATTATTAGTAAGGCCGTATGTGTAGTATTTCCCAAACCATATCCGTCTCGTGCCTCATAGTCTTAACCAAACTTTTTTTTTAAAACGAGATAAGCAATATCTTCACGACCGTCCTTTAAAGCTAGAGATCTGCTAGCTCTGCCATCGGTATAAAATCGGGACGTCTGTTTTGGACACTGGATTTCGTCAAACTTCGCGAAGATAACAAGTAGCAGGTGGTTCACTGTTTTAACAATCCAATGGTCTGAGTAGGAAAGGATTAAATACAATTAGATAAAGTATAAAGCTTGTGACGAAATTTGTCTAGCGTCCTAAATTTTTCTTTTAATGTATAAGGGCTTTAAGCTTATATTAAATTATATCAACAGAAATCATAAGTAGATATGTGTATCCCCATGTACATATAGTTGTGCTACGCATGCCATTAGTCACAACTATTTTAATTTTGGACATTTTATGAATGATTATTTGTCGCCTTATCAGCATTTTATCTTAATTTGTTTTAACTGAGCTTTCCAACAGTTTGTGGTGTGATGTGGAATGTATCAGCAAGTGGCCTTCATCATACTGAACCGCATACCTACATAGCTGATAAAGCCATTCCATGCGATTGGAAGCTTTAATTTGATTGTTCTCTCTTTGAATACATGTATTTTTATTTCCTAATTTGTTTTAATTTCCTAATTTGTTTTTATTTTTCGTTTCAGGTTTAAAAGTTCAAACGAAAAACGCAAAGTAAACTTGAAAGTCACTGTATAAACTTAGAGACAGGTTACATCCCCAACTTCTGGACAGGAGAAAAGTCAAGTAATCATATAATTCAATTAGGCGCCTCAGCAACACAAACACAGACACACACACTCACGCAGAGACTAAGTGTCACCTTCATTTGGCCAGTTACCTGTGCGCGCTAGCCCAACACACCACTACCATACATGCAAGTTGTTCGTTCCGCAAATCAAATAAATATCAGATTACATGAATTCAAAAAAGAGACGGAAATTTTGCCAATGCCGCCCCAACAAAATCGATCAACTTAACCGACACTGATTAGCAGCGCGGAATCCCTACTGGGTTTGCTAATCGCCAACACTAGAGAGCAATTTCAATCATTTATGGGGCCAGCAACCGTCCCCATAAGTTGCATTATATTGATTTAAAAACGAAACTTAAACGACTGATTTTTATATAATAAATTTATTAGGTAACATTATATACTAATTTGTATATAAAACAAAGAAGATTTATTTACTAGTAAATGGCATATCATTTGTGATACTATTAACTGTGCGAGAGGAACTACCGACGACGAGCCCATCCCAAATGGCCTGCATCTGTTTTTGCAAATATGTAGCTGTTTAGTTGGGCATTGTAGTTTTGTCCCTTTTAACTGGTGATATTTGGAAAGGAATACGCAAACTTTTTGCTCAATAAAAGAATTTGTTGTTCTTCAAGTGTAAAACAAAACAGGAACAAAGAAGACGAAAACAAAATGTCGTTCATTAACAATCTAAAGAAGGTTTTCCACCTTGGCGGTGGCGAAGCCAAAAAGAAACGTCTCTATAATAACATTAAGATGGATACAAATCCAGCGGAATACTGGGAGATGGTGGGCGAATTAGGCGACGGTGCCTTCGGCAAGGTGTACAAAGCTCAGCACCGGGAGACGAGACGTTTTGCGGCGGCTAAGATGTGCACCCTGGAAGATGAGGAGAACCTGAGCGATCACATGGTGGAAATTGACATTCTGTCGGAAATCAAACACCAGAATATCGTGGAACTCTATGAGGCGTTTTCTATCGATGATAAGTTATGGGTGAGTTGCACTTTTATTACTGTTCTATTTCAATGGGTTTTTCAAATCTTAAATGCACTTGGTAATCATAATTTAATTCTCGTTCTCAGTGTTATGATTTTCATTTAGAAAATTGTGGCGGATTTTGAAGTTGTGCCAAGGAAACAATTCGAACAGAGATGCGCCTTTAAGAATAGGATTGTACGAAGAAGTATGAAATCGCTCATAGATAGGAGTCAGTGAAAAAAGACCTAGAGCTTTGGTGTGTCCACTTAGGCAGCTACATCAAACTCGATTCCTTTATTGGATAGACGAGACCCTGTCGTATGGTTGTTTGGTCATGCGGTCGGTTATTTGGCTCCTATTCTTGGCGGAAGTATTGATAGTCTTGTTTTTGTGTGAATAAATGTTCTGCGTTGCACTTCTTATCAAAGGAATTCTAAGACACATTGTATACAACACCAGTTACAGTTGGATAAGAACTTTCAAGTCACAATTCCTGGTATATTATTCTTGGATACTGATTTGATCCACTACTTTGTAGATGGATCAACAACTGTTGTTTGAGTTGGTTATGCAGTGTTCTCCTAAAGACTTACTCTTAGTCTTTTCGTTCTTGCTCCCTATCACTGTTGCGTATTTCTGGCGGAGATTTATTGTCTGTGTCTGAAGTCTTGACACGATTTCCCGATAGTCGGGGAAGAAAGAGCAAAACCTCAACAAACATATATAATATTTGAAATCAAAATGAGGATGCAAAAAGCATGCGAATAAAAGAGTCAACTAAAATGTCTGTCTCCTTGCTAGTAGTTTTAATACCGTTTACTTAGAATAGACTGCTCCATATACAATGAGATTGTACCCATAATTTGGCAGAATCTCATTTCCTCCATATAATTTTGAATGCCCTGTCGCATTCTCGAAGCCTTTAAAGCTTAACTAAAGTCTCCAAATAAATAAATAAATTTGGCAGAATCTCATTTCCTCCATATAATTTTGAATGCCCTGTCGCATTCTCGAAGCCTTTAAAGCTTAACTAAAGTCTCCAACTTTCGCTATGGGTGGGGCAAACATACATCCTCCGCATCCATTAGTGGAACCACTCAGTATATAATCAGTCATTTTCAAGTTCAAGCCGACATTAGTCAAAATAAGGGGGTCTCTTGTCTTGTTTTTTTAATTGCATCCGAAGAATAAGTACTGCTTGTGGTATAGTGAATAATGCTGCTGATCTCAGTGAACTGGAATTCAGACAGGACTGAAGAGCAAAGTGATTTTTAATTTATTTCAAATTTTGAACTCCCCAGGTATATTCCTTTGGAAATTGTTATTTACTTAGGCGAATCTAAATTACATTCATATGCAATTACAGTCGGTTGAGGTCCCCTTCTATTTGTTCGCGCCACCTATCTGTCCGGATTAGAGCCGAAGACTCTACGGGCCGGAGTATTTATCTCAATCCACTGTAGTACATGTCATGGCTGTCATCGATGACCGATGAAGGTCGATGCCACTGTATGTCGTTGAAAATCCGCCTCCAAAGCCCTTCAACGCAAGCGGTCCATTTTATGGAGAATCTTTCTTTTAGTCGAGCTACCGAGGAAGATAGAGGCCAAGTATTAGCTTGTCTATTTGCTCCATAAAACTCATCTCTGTGACAACTGGACACTCCGGACAATTTCGTCCGAATTATTTTCAGGCTGAGTTGTCTCGCTTGCAGTAAATGCTTTAAACTTATGTATCATATCTTTTTGGAAATCATTCTGTACCTATCCCTATGCACTTACCTAAGTTGAATGAAATGTCCGAGGATGAGTTGCGATGGCTTACCGCGCACATTTCGATAGATATGTGACGACTGCAACTCTTCCTTCCAAATACAAATACGCATTTAAATTCTGGAAACCTATCAGGGCATGCCTAATGTTTGTCGTTTCACAAAACGTTTAAAGCCAGATGAACATTTTCCGTTTTCTTGAAACTTCTCAACTGATCATAAGCATTTCACAACCGTCAAACGGACGTTAGTTTCGAAGTTGTAATCAAACTGTTGATGGAGTAAAAACGTCTGCCTATAGAGTTGTCTTCGATAGATGTTCGCAGGCAATTTTCGTTTTCTCTTCTCAATATAGCAGACAAATTAAACTCCCAATAGAGTTTTCAAAGCATCAATAAACTCTCCGCAGCAAATCAAAGAAAAACTGTCAGTATCTATTTGATGTTGTGTACTGCGCATAGTATAAAACACTTTTATTTGCAAAGCTAGTCATTTCATAATTTACTGCCGTAACACTGAGAACAAACTACGAAACTACACACTGTAACTTAATTAATGTTCCTTTGTCCCTCGTATTTTTCAGATGTTAATTGAGTACTGTGACGGCGGTGCCTTAGATAGTATTATGGTGGAATTGGAGAAACCTTTGACCGAGCCTCAAATATCCTATGTATGTAAGCATATGACAGAAGGCTTAAATTTTCTACACAAAAATAGAGTTATACATCGAGACTTAAAGGCTGGCAACGTACTACTGACCATGGAAGGCGGAGTTAAGTTGGGTAAGTACATTCATTTTTACATCTCTCTACGTAGTCGTCAAGCATTCTGGTAATAAAGAAAAAAAAACTTAAATTGAGACGGGTCAATCTATTTATATCAGACACATTATTCAGACTTAATGCCTCTTCCTTTAAATGTTTACGCGTTCTTTCTATTTAGCTGATTTTGGTGTGTCGGCTAAAAATAAACACACACTCCAGAAGCATGACACATTCATTGGCACACCATACTGGATGGCACCCGAATTGGTCTTGTGCGAAACTTTCCGGGACAATCCGTACGATCTGAAGGTTGATATTTGGTCTCTGGGCATTACACTCATTGAGTTGGCACAGATGGAGCCACCAAACAGTGAGATGTCACCAATGCGTGTGCTTCTGAAAATTCAGAAAAGTGAACCACCCAGATTGGATCAACCGTCCAAGTATTCGAAGGATTTCAACGATTTCTTGAGTAAATCTTTAGTTAAGGTTTGTTTATTCGCATTCTCCGTTGAGCTCTTCTAATTTACTTTTCTGTTTCAGGATCCCCTACTACGGCCATCAACAGACACGCTAATGGCGCATCCATTCGTCAACAGGAACCTTGATTGCAAGCCAATTAAAGATCTCCTACTAGAATACAAAGCCGAAGTCGTCGAGGAAGAAGTTGTCGACGAGGAAGCCGAGGTACTTTTTACAGTATATTGCACTATCTTATTGTCCCTCCTTTGGCTAATCTCAACAGTCCTTTACACCTGCAATATCTTACCCACAAAACGAAACCTTCTTTCTTCTTATACTTTCACGCTGCTTTGAAACGCAAATTTCTTAATTTATTGATAAACCGTTTGACAACAAAACAAATTTTCAAACAAAATTTATAGAAAGCAAAACGTCAAGCGAAACGAAGGTCACTTTATCAGAGGGTTGGTAAGTCGTCAGACTAGTGCTATACATCCAAAAAGACAAACATAACACCACAAACGAATTATGAAGAAAACAAATCATGAATCTCATAATCTCAATCGTTTTTTTGTTTTACATTTTGGACTCAGACTAGTCTGGCTGTAAATATGTGAATACGATCATCCATATTTACAAAATATAGTTTTGTTTTCAATTGATTTCGTTTTCAGTTTTCTTAAATTTTATTTTCAATTGTGTTTTTTCAATCATAAGAAAGAAGCGTTTTCAAAAGATTTTTGAGGCGATAGTGATCTCGACTCTCGTTGCAACGGACATTTGTCGCGATACTCTGTAGCTTGTTTTGGGTTTATTCTTTTTTTTTATCGTAGTGTAGTATTGAAGTGTGCTATTAATATTATTACAATTTGATTGATTTTCTGTATCAAACAAGTTACGGAGTTTTGCTTTTGACTGGATGTCCGAACTCCACGCATTCGCTAGTTTAATACGGCAAACAGATGCGAAAATTCGTGTCATTGTAGATGATGGTGAGACTCCCAGTAGCATTTTGGTCGCTTAGCTAGATCATACAAATAAGTTTCATCTACCCAGTCCTGCAATGATTTTGTTCACTCATAGTGAAGGATGTCTCAAGGGAAGCTGTCACATTTGTCTTTTGTTTCCACTGTTGCACATTTGAGCAATCTATCTATCAGCAGCCAACTCCCTTCAGACATCCATTACGTACGTGTCGTATATCTTTAGTAGCTAATTAGTTTCTTGTGTGAAATTGCACTTTTCCGTTCTGCTTTGAAACAAAGAAAACAGCAGCAAAAAGTTGGCCATATTAAATTGTTTGCTTTCACAGGAACCCCGCAACTCGGCGCTCCCACTCGACCTGGACGATGACTCTTCATCCCAACAGAGTCAAGAAATCGATAAACGTAAGATTCCGCATTCAAAAGATGTTTCCTCTACTTCAATTTTGTATAGTTCCAGGCACTCCAACATCTGTGTCACAAACATCGAGAGATTCGAAAGAGTCGTCACCAGCGATCCCGACAACTCCGACAGCATCAACACCACCACCATTACAAACAGTACCAGCACAAACGACATCCGCGCCAGCTGTTAAAACAGAGGAGCCCACCAAGTCTCAAGATAAACCATCAACTCCGCCCGCAGCTGCAGTGCAAGATAAGATACCGCCACCACCAGCGGTTGTACAGAAACAAATAGGTCCTCCACCCCCGTCACAAAAATCATCTCAACCACCACAATCTACAGCCAGAGTCGATACAAAGGCTGCCGCAGTCGCAGCAGCCATGACGAGTGAAGTAACAGCCGAGAGCGAAAGAAAGAAGGCTGACAACACTGATGGAGAAAAGAAGGTAAATTAGCAGTGAAGTTGCTCATGGTATTGTATATTAACATTTGCATTTACTAGGTGATTAAGAAAGAAAAGGGTAAGGCGCCACCACCCCCACTTGTTATCCCGCAGCAGCAGCAACAACAGGGAAAGAAAGCTCCAGAATCAGCTGAATTGGATGCTGCAGCGCTTTTGAAGGATATAATCAAACCACCTCCTGAATTCGAGGAAGATACCAGCATCACACCAGCGAATAATATTATTGAACATAGAAGAAGCCGAGACGAAACAATAACTGTCGAGTTTAAGAGTCAGAAGGATGAGAAACAAGTCATTCCTATAAGTAGAAGTAATTCGAATGACGATAAGCCACCATCGCCGACCACGTCTACTATATCAGTAACATCCACGCCGTCAAAGACTGTTCCATCTACGGCGACATCTTCCAACACTTCGCTCATTACAATCAATAGCGGGGAAGAAGATAACAAGCCCGCCTTGCCCAATAGTCTAGCGTCGAACGTGAGCCAAATCACAGTAGTTACCAGCACACACCCGCCAGTAATCATTGATAATCCTCAACAGAGAATCGATACACCTACTAAATCGACCAGCAGCAGCGAAGTCGTTATCGTGTCGAATGAACTGAACAAGACGCATGTCAATGAATCATCGACAGACGATGATTATCCATCACTGGATAGCCTTGAGCATTCACCACGTAAGCAATCTAGCATGATTGTCATCAACGAAGACGAAGCGATGGACAGCGTGTCAAAACCAACAGCTGCTCCGACGAATGCCCGCAAGTTAGACGAGAGCGAAGTATTGATAGTTAGTCCAAGCTTTGTTGACGAAGACTCTGCCTATGGCACATCTTCGGCTGGAGGTGTAGATAACCATCTGTTAGACACTAGTCATGTATCTGTGGTTACAGTTGGCGAGGAGATCAAGGTAAAGGACAGCAGCCACATACGTGCTGCAGAGTCTAGTAGTGATCTCTCATCAGTAGGTCCTAGTGAATGCAGTGAAGATCTGCGCAGCAGCAGCGAGCATATACTCACCAAACCCAACAACAAAATGAATGGTGGCCAACTGGTGAAGACCACATCGGTTTGTACGTCTCGTGAGGACGTTAGCATCATTGTCAATCACAAAAAGACGCTGCCCGAGAAGCGCATCTCCCCCGACAGCAGTGTAGGCTCAATGGAATCGCGAACTCACAGCGAGTGCGGATCGGTGCGATCCAGTGGCGGAACACCCGTCCGCGGAGTCATCAAAATCGATCGCAGTGATGCCGAGAGCATTGCCACTACAACTAGTCATGATAGTCGGGAGCAAGAGGAGGATGTCATAATCCGTCGTAAGCCCTCACCTCCAAAGGTGGTGCCGACCAAAGAGGAAATCGAGCTGCGTAATCTCCGCAAAAAGACGCGCAAACGCACCAGGAAATTTGAAATCGACGGTGTCCAAGTGACTACGACCACTAGCCGAGTGATCTATGGCGACGATGAGACCGGCCGTTTGTACGATGACCATGTGTTCAGAAAGCAAGAACTGCGCGAGCTGAAAATGCTTCAAAAACAAGAAAAGAAACAGCAGAACGATTTGCAGCTAAAGGAACAAATGGCCAAAGAGCAGCAGGATCGTCGCTTCGAACAAGAGCGTATTACCCTGGAGAAGACCTATGAAAGCGACATGGACGCCCTGGCCCGCCAGCAAAAGCAGTTGATTGAGAAAACCGAACAGAATCAAGAAGCAGAGTTGCGCTCATCATCTAAACGCATACGCTCCGAGCAAGAGCAGGAACTGAAAATCTTTAGAGAAAACCTCAAGCAGGAGATTCGTCTGCTGAAGCAGGAGATCGACTTGTTGCCCAAGGAGAAGCGAAAGGACGAGTTCAAAAAACGACGAGCCGCAATGGAACTAGATCACGAGGAGAAAGAAAGACAGTTCTTAGACTCGCTCAAGGAACGCCATGAGTTGCTGCTGCGGCGGATAAGCGAGAAACACCGAGATCGCTTGGCGACCATTGATCGCAATTTCTTGCAACAAAAACAGAACGCCATGCGTACGCGTGAAGCCCTGATCTGGGAGTTGGAGGAGAAGCACTTGCATGAACGACATCAGCTTTCCAAGCGCCATGTGAAGGATATGTGCTTCATGCAGAGGCATCAAATGATTATTCGCCACGAAAAGGAGCTAGACCAAGTGAAGCGAATGCTGCAACGCAAAGAGGACGATATGCTGAAGAAGCAGTCGATCGAGAAGCGAGCCCTGCCAAAGCGTATCCGGGCGGAGCGCAAGGCTAGGGATCTGATGTTCAGGGAGTCTCTGAGGATTTCAACCAACTTGGACCCTGAAGTCGAACGTGAAAGGTTAAAGAAGGTGAGTTCACATACAGCATCGTTAAGGGACGTGAAATTTATGAAATTTATTTTACCACAGTTTCAAGAGCAAGAAAAGAGACGTTACAACCAAGAGGAGAAGCGTTTTGAAATCAAACACCAAAAACAACTTGAAGAATTGAGAGCTACTCGCGAGGGAGCTATTAGGTAAGCACGAAAGAAATCCTACTCTAAAGACTGTTGAATAAAATTGTGTTTAAATTTGTTCATAGGGAATTGGAGCAGTTGCAAAACGAGAAGCGCAAGGCGCTAGTCGAACATGAGACTCACAAGTTGAAGGAAATCGACGAGCGGCTTCAAAAGGAGCTGCGCGAATGGAAGGAACAGCTTGTTCCACGCAAACAGGTTAGTGTTGTTTGTTTATTTCTCCAGTCAGACGGGGTGAAACCTGCATGCGAATCAAATCGGGAATGGTTATAGTAAAACATATTTTGCATGACTATATTATTTACAAATAAACATACATATAATATTTTCATAGATTAAGACCGAAGAAATATTCTAAAAAACGAAATTATTCTTCTTCTCTCTCTCTTTCTCTCTCTCTCTGACTAATCCATATGCTTACCTGGAATCTATTAATATTTCAATTGCTAAAACCTTTCTAAAAATTGCTACTAAATATATCTTACACAAATCTACTCTGGCTGAATGTAAACAGAAACTCGACGTCAAATTAGACCAGATGGTGGACCAGTACGAGGCAAAGTATGGACCGGTACCGGAAAGATCTATATTTCACGGTGACATTGTCGTACCAGAACATTTACGCAACGGTCGGTCAATATTGCGCGGTGGTTTTCTGGGTAGCCTGACGCGATCCCGAACTTTCCTAACACTTTCCACAGACTTCTCGCAGTCGAATTTCCGTGGCTCGGCGCCAGACCTTAGTCGCAGCATGCCCAGTACGCCCCTGTCGAGCACTAGGCAAAAGAATCGCATCATGCTGCCCACGTCGTCGGTGGATTTGGTCATAGAAGAGTCGTCATCATCGCCACAGCACAGTACAACTAGTGGAAATGTGAGCAAAATCTACATTCAGGATCCTTATAGCACCAACGCAGAAAAAGGCGTGGAGATGAGGCGGAATCAGGAAGCAGCAATGCTGCCACGTCTATCGTCAACGCTACCGAATAAGAAATATGCGCGCAACAACAACACCCAATCACACATCACAAAAGTAACAGTTGGCGGCGGCTCTAATTCCGCACCTCGCAGTCCAGTGGATCCAAAGCCACCGACGCTTACCACATTCCGTCCGATAAGCATTGATCCTTCTGTCATTGTGGTGGATCGCTTTAAAAGGCCGTCGACAAATGCAGCTCTACCACCAAAGACGAAAGAGAACATTCTCCATTCATCGTCGTCCTTTGCCATCAAGCGACCATCGCTGCTCGTTCAGCAGAGGAATACCTTAGGATCCGCCCAATCGATGCACAACATTCACGAAGCTTCTGCTACACCAATTTCACCAAACTCCCCTCCTATAGCTGTAAAGCCGGATTGGGGACCAGTGCGCGGATCGAACAGCTTCGCTGATGGCGTCAGCCTAGCCTCTTTGTCTTCATACACCATTCCGCGGGTGACACTTGCATCGGGCAGTCAGAGAATCACGGTCAATGGAAAGAAAATGTCGGACAACGGAGAGCTGCGTGACTCCGCAGCATGATCACCGCGACTGTTTCCCCTATCATCTCCATTTAGATCCTTTTTCGTTTCATTTCTCTGCCACCTTTGCCACTGTGACCCTGTCTCTCTTTTTTTCTACACACTCTACTGTGTTCTACTGTTTTATTTGTTATTTTTTTTGCGTTCTTTGTTCATCTTGTGCTACACACCATGATCTTGTTATATTTACCACACGAGTTAAGTTGTACATACCAATTCAAAGTGCCAGCATTCTTGTGCCACGGCACCATAGAGTTGAAACGAAAAACACATGCTTTAATATTTAAACTAAACCAAAAGAAAAAACAAAGTTGCCAAAACACTAGCTTAAAAAAATAAGAAAAAGATTGAAACGAGAAGGAAGCTAGCCTGTAGCTAAATTTAAGAGTCAATTTAATCGCATTTAAGTAAATAGTAGATGAAATTTTGTTGTAAGAATATTAGCCAACATAAAATGTATTCTTAATTAAAACCACATTCCAATAATCATACACACCCACACACAGATCGCTTTTCTGAATTTCGTCTTTATTGCACTTTGTTTCTTGCATTTAACGCTTGCCTACTCATTGCATTCCATGATGGTTATGTATCATTTTGTATTGTCCTTACCCAATCCTCCCGATCCTTAACAAAAACAAAAAAAAAATACATGAATGACAACAATATTAATGCTGATTGCTACTACATTATATTGCTGCGGCAAAAAAATAAATTTTGTAATTTGATTTTAACGGAATTAATTTACTGCAATCTACTGCTACTGATGGTGGATGGGAACGTGTGTTCGAACGCTTGCGAGAAAGGTTGGTTTATTGCATATAGAAGTGTTGCTCGTATATTGTTTTTTATTAGTTGCCAAGAAAGTACATTTACAAAGCAACTGTAGCGGTTTTCTTTCCCAGTCACTTGGCCAACAAGTCCAAGGACTTGAATGTTATCTGTTTTTTTTTTCGTCTTCTTCTTTTTATTATGTATTTTTACTCACTGTTTGTGTCGGTTGATGTTACTAATTGTCTTCGTTCTCTGATAGACTTGTAACTTGTTGTTTATATTGCGAAAAAAACATTGAAGAACGTCGTTGCATGCATGAAATATCATTGTCCGTTGCCCTCATTAACCGCATATGAAGAAAACTCCCACTTGGTTAAACAAAAGAAGCATATTTCACTCATCGATGGCAATACGTCCAGAAGAATACTGGTGATTGTTGTGTTTATGCGCGTCCGATGTTTTTCAATGTTTTCACTTTACTCCCTATATGTATTAACGTATATTAAAAACTTATCTGTAGTTTAGATGCGCCACTTAAGGGCTAGTGCTCCGTTTTCAACAGGCTAAATGACTTTTCGCAATCAGCCGCGATTCATGGTATCCGTTCGGCACAGAATTTTCTGCGATTTGTACGAATACCTACAAAGAATTTATTTCTAAAAACGAGCAAGGATATTGAAAGAGATACCTTCCGATACCTCAGATCCAAAGAACGTGGGCTGGGATTATTTAGGCTCGAGTAGAGTCTTCCTATTTTTTCGGGAGAACCGCTTGCTTCAAATTTCATTCCAAGTCCTTTGCTATCCTTTGTTTGATTACTGATGAAATATGGGAGAAGGGGCAGACTACTGTCCACTGTCTACTTAAAATCCGATTTGTCGATGTAGGGTGTCAGCGTGTTTGCCCTTCATTAAAGTCCAGCATTCTGCTCGCGCTCAATTTTATTTAACATACAACATTGAACTAAAATTTAGCGATGGATTTTAGCAAATCAGCTTTCTTGAGCCACACAATGTCCATAACAATGTTATGCGAACGTGGGGAAGAGCTACACAACTTCGACGTCAGTCGTTTTGTTGTGCTGGTGTTCGTTCGTACGTAAAATTTAGTTTTACCCAGTCCATGATTAGTCTTCACCTTAAGCCACGAAAGAATTGTCCGGTGCATCAGCGATCATTTTTGAAATTTCCAGAACAAAACAAGATGTAAGCGTTCAGGGAACTATTCCGATTTGATATACGCTATACAAAAACCAATTCCGTGGCGTATTTCCACATACGCAACTGTGTTACATAAACATTCCGCGATACTAATAATCATTTTTAGTGCCAAAGCTACACACATTTTTCAAGCTCACAATGGCGAAAATTTCGCACACACAAAATTGCATATTGTGACCTATAAAATTTAAATTAGTGTGAAAATTAAAAATGATTATTAGTAAGGCCCATTGTTAATTTCGGGAAGACACAATGACATTCGAATCATAGTTTACTTTGCAAGATTCTGCGTCGAAAACATACCGAAAAAAGAGGAGATCGATATCATCCCGGCAAAATTGTTGATACCGAACCGAGAAATCAGGAAGCGGCCTAAGTTTCCGGCTTTTGACAGAACCAAGATGCTTATTCCAGACAATCACTTCCTGCTAGGAGGTGAACCGATTGAGAGAGAGCACACTTGCATATACAACTTTCGGAAAGATTCTCCGATGACTATAGCCCACCTTGCCGCATTGCGTTGTACAGCGTTATGTCACTTACTTTGGACAAAAACACACGGCACATTTTTTTCCGAAGCACTCTATCTTATGTCGTTTTCCATTAGGATTTTCAGATTTTGCTCTCAGAGTTCAGATTTTTCGTGCCCAATGGAACATAAAATGATATTATTTGTTTTTTGTATTTGCGTTGGTGCGTGGCTTAAAAGTCAGCTGTTCTTAAATTGTAATTTGTGTTTATAAAAACCCATCCAATTTATGTTGACATCCATTGCAGCGGCCAAATGTAAATTTTTCTCTATCTATTTCTATTTTTAATGTATATATCAACACACTTCAAAGTTTGACAAATGCCAAAGGTTTTGGTGTTAGTGAAAGTAGATGTAAATCTTGCTAAGAAGTCGAGATTCGCAAAATTGCTCTGACTCTGAAAAATGTGCTTTTTCTGTCCCAATGGAAAACGGCATCAAAGTCAAATGAACGCGTTTATATGCTTCATTTAGTTTGTTCCGAAACGGATACTTCGAACGCAATCGAATGTGGTATTCGATTGGGCTTCTCGTCACTTGCTCTTTTTGTGTTTATATTTGTGCGTTGTAGGCTTAGTGGTTAGTGTGTTGGACTACTAAGCGGGGGTCCCAGGTTCGAATCCGCTGCGCCACCTCTCGCGAACGTCTGACAAACATCCGAGAGTATAACTGTCATGAAGGAGCTTCTCAATTAGCCGTTTGGACCCGGCATAAAATTGTAGATCCCTTCCATTCGTCCCAAAAATGAAAAACGCACACAAACGAATGGTTGTGAGAAGCTAGGCCTAGGGTCTCTACAGACCTGTTGCGCCAACTATTTATTTTATTTATTTGTGCGTTTGGAATATGTGTAGCCTTGGACACTTTTCTAATGGCGTTTTCGATTGAAGGTCCGAGAGAATTGCTCTTTTCAATGAAATTCGTTGGAGCACTTTTGTAATATTGGTAGACACCACATGAGAGATTTGGATTTCTGTTGCTACTTTTTTTTGCTTCTGCAGAATAAATACAGCCAAATCAATATATACCTGTTGCGCCAACTATTTATTTATTTTATTAAATATATTTCCATTTAAGTTTACATTTTGCACGCATAATTTATTTTCTAATAACACATCAAACACTTCAATCTGACATTTTGTTAGTATGTGTTGGTGAGTTCAGGGCAATTCTCTAAAAATACTCCTCCGGACACTTCTGTCGTGCTAAGAATTGACCTGGAAGTGCACTTATTTTCAATGAAACATAGAATACATCGAAAGAGCACTTCTAGATTTGCTCTTTTCATAGAAAGGGCAATTCTCTTCTTCAATCGAAAACGTTATAAGTGGTTTCCATTCACTGGTTAAATTTAATATGAAAACATTCAAAATGCTCGCCCAGATTGATTTCTAAACATAGATCAACCCGATGCAATTAATTTCTTTTCAGTTGAAAAATTTCACGCAAATGTAAACAAACTCAACTAGTTGTCAAACTCAAACGTACTTGTATTGGCAAGTCTGAAGCAAATCTGAGAAAAATTCCAGATTCGTAGAAGTGCTCTGAAATCTGAAAAAGATTTTTGTACCAAACGAACATAAAAAGTGTTCTGAGAGCGCCCAATCGAATACCACATAAGTTCCGAACAGATTTGACTTTCGTTTTCGCGGGTGAACCCTTAGGCGCACAGAAGCCTTATTGGTATTAATCTTGCATATTGCTGACTTCACTTTGTTCTGATCAGGTTGACGCAAGCTTTAGCTATCATCATCATCATCTAAACTGAATGGGTTGTTCTGGTGATTGCCTTCGTGGCTTCGTAATTACTGAATTTATAATCGCCCCTATTCCTTTTATCGATTGTCATAAACGACTGATACATTTATTTCATTTCCTTTTTAAGTGGGTGCAATAAACTTCGTTATGATAAACGATTTTAAATGACTATGAACACGTAGGAAAATAAATAAAGTCGTTAATAGAATATCATTTTTACAACGACACAGTACATGCTTAAACGACAAACGACTGGCATGCTCCCGGGCACAAACTCTTACCTTTTGGTGAAATTTCCGTACGCTGTTCTTGTTAGCTTATTATTCCAATTTAATCTCTCTGTTTTAGAAGCCGAGGTTTTTTCCCTTCTATTTTGTTTATAGAGCTAGCAGCGAGCAGCTCTAGACATCCTCTAGTCTCTTTTATCGCTGTTGGCGAACTTGTTCCGTATTGACACGGGATTCGTGGTGCCAGTGCGCTTCCGTCGTCGGTAGTAGTGTTGTCACTTTTTTTTCTCCTTAGTATTTAATCCTCTAGAACTCGTGAGACGATATGCATTCTGCGAAGATCTCTGTCAACTCTCTTGCTACTGCAGCATTTTGACGACATACTTTCTGACAGCATTTTGTTTTTGAGGTGTTTGGGATATCTGCTTTTTTACATTCGCAATAACATCCGTATCCGTCGGAACGGAAAATTCTCAGATTTAATACGAATCGGATTATATTTGCCGCGAGGTGTTTTCCGAACATCTTTGCGGAGCATTGTTGATGCAATGTAACGCACCCCAGCGTTTTGCGTTGCAGTGCGATCATGTTTGTTTTCGAGTGACATTTTTGACAGCTTCATAAGAATTGTTTTTCGATATGTTCCGACAAGAATCAGTCGCAGTATTTTACGATTTGAAGTGAATAGTTAATAAATATAAGCAATTAAAAGAAAAAACAATTAATCAACAGAATTTTTGTATTTACGACTTGAATTTATGTGTCAACTCAATGCATCATCGCATTTTAATTATTCTTTTCCGAAAACGGATTGCTTGAATGTAACTTGAGCCTCCGACGAAGTTTGCGTTGCGTAGTTTTTTTCGTTCCGTCGGATACCTGTATAGGGCCTTTTTCGGACAAACAAGTGCCTTACAGCCAATTTGGGTGACCTTTTGTTGATCCGGAGATCGGAAAACAATCACCACCAATCCCTACGGCTCCACTTGCTCTTGCAATATTCAACATAAATTCCTCTGGATTTCACCTTCTATTCCGTTTTTTATTTGAACAAAATGTCTAAAGCACATTTTGAGTAAATGACTGGTTGTTGTCTTGTTTGTGTGAATATTAGTACCTATGCTGGGCTGCTTTGACCACTCAATCTAAAGTTGCGTGGAAAGCTTAATCTGCCAAAAATATGTATCATCTGTTTTAAGGTCCCATTTATGTTCGTCATTTCCTTCTTAAACGATCGGTCTTCTGAGCTGTAAGGGCTCAGTGGTTAGCTTGAGAGGTTTTCGGTTTGAAGCCGGAAACACCGCCATATGTTGTTTTCAACTGCTTCAACTCTAGCAAACTTCTTACAAAAGTCTGATCCTATTATTCATAAAGTATAATTCAAATAGGCCTCCAAAACTAGCAACTCAGATCTAAAGTTAAGAGTTTAACCCTTAAATGCATGATTTTACAAAAATTGAAAAAAAAATGTTTCTTGGTAACAGACAACTCATACAACATTCTGTTATTAATAATTTTCGACAAAAATTATTTTAAACAATGATAAATTGTTAAGTACAACAACCAGCTCAATCTTCATAATTGTAATGAAGTCTGCATATAATCGAAGAGAGCCATCCACAACAACAGCTTCCCCAGAAAGACTTTCGAAAGCAATATCGTGCAGATTATAAGAGTTTTTCTCTCAAGACCCAATAATATCGAAAGATCCTCATTCTTCTGCCAGCCAACGCCGGACAGTATATGTGCCGCTGTCTCAGATTCCTCCAGACACAGTTTACAAGTATCATCGTCTCTAAGGCCCATCTTCCTTAAATGCTACCCAAAATTGCCATATCCTGTAGTCAACGCCACCACCTTGCGCTATATGTCACGGTGGGAATACCCACTTAGTGACTGTTGAGAAAGACGTTTGACATTAACGCCGGGTCAATGCTTTGACCAACACCGTTTTACTTTGCAAATGACTGTAAGATCATCCAACTTGCTGAGGGCAATGTCCACCCACACCTCTGTTCTCTGATGAACACCACTAGTTCCCGAAGGGCTGTTCTAGAGACAAATCTCGGCCCCATCCCCGTGGTACCAGTTTATAGGTACTGGTCGAGCTTTCGCAAAACGATAAAATCCAAGGCCTGTAAATCTTATGCGTGGCCAAATAGTCCCCTGCAACCCAAAGTCACAGTGGAACTGGAATGATTAAATGGCCATTGAGCCATTGATTTGGTGGAGCCCACAATAAAGGCTACACTGAAATTAGTGCAGTGCCCCGGCAAAGGTGGACCTAAAGCATGCACTCGTCGTTTGAATTGTTGGTCCCTACTTGTCTTGTGGAACATCACAAATATAAATCAATTGAATTATCCACACGAGGTCCAGTTAAAACTGCGAAAAACGGCTTAAATCCTCAATCTTTCTTAGAACTTGCTTTGCACTTTGAATTGCTTTGTACTATACAGGGTCGGGCATACGTATTGGTAAACCTTTTATAAACTATTTATATGTAGAAAATAATCGCTAACTTGCTTTGTAAATATATTTTCCTTGTGTTGAATAATTTTAAACTAATTCGCTGTAAATATTGATTTTCCCAAAAACATATAATTTTGTACAAAACTTTGAAAAACAACTCGTAATCAAATGTAAACACCTTAAATTTGTTTAAACAATTTACTTATCATTGCATTCATTTTTGTATAGCGATTGGAGGAGACTTTTTCCCAGCAACTGGAGGAAATGGAATCATTGTACGGCGGTGCACTAATAGTTCCTATCCCTTCAGACACCTTGCAGCGTGACTTCACCGGGTCCACGCGCAGCAGCCTATCATCATACTCCGAAGGTTAGCAATTCGTCAAATGTTGAACAATCTATTCATATAAAGTTAAATATGTATTAAATTTTCGAGCATATTGAAACAAACTATTGTGTATTTATAATTTATTATTCAAACAAACAGCGAAAATGTTAATTTTTGTTTTTATTTCCCGCTGTTTAGTTCCCCTAGTATCAATTACATTGAGTAGATCCCTTCCCCTTTAATTGTATTCTTTTTTTTTTAATATTAATACATTTGTAGGTCACTTTTGTTTGTATAAAAAAGAAAATAAATTTTTATTCTACAACTACTTAGATAGGATAGGCTATTAATTTTGTTGGATAGGTAGCAGAAATACCTAAAATATAAACTTAATCAAAATATCCATTCAAAAGCAAACGCCTTTGCATTACTTAAACAGTAGACAAAATCCAAGTGTGGATTTTTTAAAAGACACTCACTTTAATACACATTTATTGAATTTAACAAACAAATATGCATACATATACTGAATTCAGAAAGAGAACATACCCAAAAATGCACTTCTTCCAAAACTATACCAATGCCAATAAAACTGAAATTAGATTGAAACTAACAAAATATATTATATTTTTCATATCAGAAAATATAAAACGAAATTTTTGTATGCCAAGAAAGTAAGTAAACAAAAAAAAAATAGCTGTAATTATAGAATAACAAAAGACAAGAAAAAAAAAACTTATTGAACTAATTTTTAAGCGTAGGGATGCAGAAATATAAAAATTTTGTATTTATATTTTGAAATAGACTTTTTTTTTATGTATTGCAATTTGAAAAGTCAAATTAAAACCTTTTTAGTTTGTATATAGTACTCGTTACTTCTCAATTAAATAATAAAAAAAAGTAAACAATACGACTTCAATTGTCAATTTTTTTATGTATATATATATTTTTTTTTGTTTGCCTCTTGTTTATTTATAATTACACAACAAACACAGACACTTACTCAGACTTTTTCTTACAGTACATATTTAATAGTATCTCTTCTTTATTTAATACTGATTTATGAAATGATTAAATTTAAACTAAGTTTTAACAATCTAATTGTTTGCATTCTGACCAGGAGCCGCACATTTGCTTGGCCTTTGGTTCGTTTTATGGAAAATAGAAAAAAAGAAAACAAAATCAAATATATTTATATGTTATTTAATTATTATTACTTTTTCTTTTCATAAAATGAGTTATATGTACGAAATCAGATTTAAATATATATATTCAACAAAGTTATTATTTCACAGTCGACCGAGTTTTACTTAAATTTTCGGATTACTTTACTTTGTTGGGCGCCATATTTTATATGAAACAAAAATGGAAGCTATCGTTCTTTTCAGGATCTTGTTTGCAAAATTATTCCTTATTTACTATCTGAATGTGATATCTCCATAGGTGATTTGACAGCTGGCCATTGTCCCGTCTTTCTTAAAACAAATTTAATTATTTAACGAAAGGTCATTAAATGGGGACGTTCGGATTTCAATTGTCAATTGATAAACCGGCGCGGAGTTCCAAAATTCCGCCTAGTAAATTTCGACTGACAAAAAACTTCGCCTTCATATTTGAAATGGGCTCATTTGTAGACGAACTGTCCGTCAACTTCTGAGTCCATCAGTCCAATCAAGGTATCCGTATAGAAGAAACTCGGAAACGAAACGCAAATACTGATGTCGTTTTCCATTGGACCAAAAGAAGCGTCCGGGAGAGTCCGGAATCGAAAAAATCACTCCTGAAACCGTTCCATTGGCACAAAAAATACTCTTCTGGTGATTCTGAGAAGAGAATTTCGCTTCTCGATTTGAAGTCAGAATCCACTCAAGAAGCACTCACACAGGTGTAATTTATGTATTTTATACAAGTCAGCTGACAGCAGCCGTTGATTATTTTTTGGTATTTCACCAATACTTTTATGGATGCTTTCAGAAGCAGTTTTGTTGTTCCATTGGATTTCAGAATGAGTGGATCCCCGAGTGAAACCAATGGAAAACAACATTAAATCACTGTACAGTTTGCAACAAAAATAAAAATATGCGCTACCATAAACAAATTTACCCACCTACAACAAGTGAAAGCTTCCATTTTCGCACACTCTGTAAACTTGGCATCATTACACTTACTAATCTCAATTTGAATTGAGGTGCGAATCGCGAAAGTACAACCATACGATACGATCGATAACGGCTTAAAAAATACGTTTAAAGTGTAAAATGTTATTTTTTCTGCAACAAATTTGTAGTATTCTTGTTATTTGAAGTGTAAAGTTTGTTTTAAAATGTGTTTAAAGTTTTATCTTTGTTCGTAAGAAACGTGATTTGTGTGAAAATAGTTTGGGAAGTGATAAAATGGAGACGGCTGAAAACATTTATTTAAGTAGGTACGTACCTACATCTTAGAGTTTAAGATTAGTAGACAATTAATTTTTCTAATATGACCAGGATCAATCGAACCGTACACAGGTAGTAGTATGTATTCCATTCACATGATTTCTCGAGGTTCTTTGCCGACGATCAGCTTCAGATTCAATACCGGCATTCATAACCTTAAAAGTGGAAGTTGAATATGCGTTATAAATCAGCAACGTAAATCTTATATACAAATAGGCGAATGGAAATAGTTAGGAAACACTTTCACTGATTTAAACACAACATATTCTCTTGATTTTTTTTTATTGGAAGATTGTGCAGAGATGCAAGCGATTAAGTAATTTTCCAAATTTTTGGTTATTTCTACCACTGGGCGAACTCTAGCAATAATAATTACGCATCCCAAATTCTGAATGGGTGCAAGTTCATCCAGTTATAAGCAATAGCCGCATATACACAGCCTTTGTCTGCCTTACTTTTATTGCATTTGTGTTGATCTACATCGATTTTGGAATCGAACGTTAGTTGTTTAACACATGCAATTTTACAACTCTGCTGTATAGCAGAATGTCTGTCGTCTATACAAGAATTTCCTTTTTGTTTGACCAAAGCCACTGTGGCCCTGCAACATAACATGTGTATACAGTTTATAGTTTAATTCGTTCTAAGTAGACACTGTTGGCTATAACAAGAAGTGTTTTGAAGTGCAAACAGCAGTTCGTCAGTTCGGTAGATATTCCCCATGTACTAAAGCAAAACACATTTATTTCACTTGGTAATGTTTATTTATTAAGCATAACCTCTGTTTTTATAAAGAATGTATATATACATATATATGTGTGTTTGTATGCCGTTCAATGGTTAAAAACTTCAGGTATTTTTATTTTTCATAATTGCTTTGAACCACCGAGCTCTTTTGAAAATCGCTTCAAATACATTGAAATAAATATGATAAGGAATAGCTACATATAGTATAGAGGGAAAAAATAAAGATGGGACGTCAGGAAATTACTTTTGCGCTCGACTTTAACTACAGATAACACAAGGTTCGTAACGTAATAGGGCATCCGCCCTACTAATAATCTCAGCCGGACAAGTCTCCATGGTCGAAAAGCGCCTGATCGTATAACTGGGCAACGACACGCCGACCTCCGAAGAACCGTCCATGTAACGCATCACGGCCACGTATTGCCTCGACGGCTGCTGAGAATTCAACGAAAATTTTGACAATAATCTCCGCGTCCTCATCGTCCTCGTTTTCTGTCTGCTTCTCCTTGTAGATTATGACACGGCTAACGATGCCGAACTTGGCGCACTCATCTTGGATTTCCTCCTGGAGGGTTTCGTCAACATCCTCTGGGCCGACCATGTTGCGCAGGATGATAACTCTCGATTCTTGTGGTCGCATTAAGCGCTGCATCACCAACTGTCTTGCCGACTGACCCTTGATGGACATGCTCTCTTGCTGTTGGAGGGTTTGTGTCTCACCTTCTTCCATCAGTTTCTTCTGCAGCTCTTCCTGTTGTTTTTCGTGTGCTTTCTTTATTTGTTCGGAATTGTTTACTGCAACTACTGCTGCTGGAATCAAAGCTGCCGGGGTGACTATGGTGGGTGCTGCTGTGGTAACGGTAATTATACCGGGTGGCGCAAGCGCAGCGGGCGACACAACTGCAGGTGCTTGGAAAACGGCGGGAGCATGGAATCCTGTTGTCGCAGGAACTGCAATGCCGGGCGCTGGAAGACCAGCAGCTGCTGCTAGTGGAAGAGCGGCGACCTTTGGCACCACTGCGGCCAGTGGCGGAATCGCGGAAAGTGTTGGTGTTGTTGAGAGACCCAAAACTGCGTTACTAGCCACGGCGTCTAATGCTTGAATCTTTGCGGTAGCTGCCGCAGCAGCTACAGCTGCAGCCGTCGGCATTGTTGAATTCGTGGACGGTCCCATCAAGGCGTTGGGCGGTGTGATTGAACGGCCAACTCTAAGGGGAGAGATTAAAGCGATTAATTTCAAATAAACTCTCCACATGTGCATTCGAATTTACCTCAACAGCTGTCCACCGAGATCAAAGAGATTCATACTAGCAATAGCTTCGTCCATCGCTTGTTTGTTTGCGTACTCAATGAAGCCATAGCCCTTGTGCGAGTGAAGTGAAGTACCCTGCGCCAATTTGCAGTACAATATCGGTCCAAACGCTTCGAAGACACTCTTGATATCCTCTTCGGATAGATCCGGATGGATGGAAGCCACGTAGATGCGGTTGTAGCTCTTTGCCTCCTCTTGGATCTCGTCGATCACCTGCTGTGCTTGAGGCATGTTGCTGGGGCGGCCAACTTTGATGTTACGTCCACCCATCAATGCTCCGTTCATCTGCTCCAAGGCCAACTGTGCTCCTTCGGGAATTTCGTACTCGACGAACGCGAAGCCCTTGTGTTTCTGAGTGATCGGGTCCCATGACATGTTTATGGATTTGATGGGACCAAATGGAAGGAACGCTGCACGAATAGTGTCCTCCTTCAGCTCAAACGATATGCTCCCAACGTACACCCTGTGATTCAAAGAAAAGAAAACCTTGTTACCTCGCTCTTAGCAGATGCTTCTTGATTCAAAAACTCGACATAGTCAGATCTTATCAGCTAAAGGCACACAAAACTCCAATCTCTACCGAAGTCTCATTAACTCGAGATCTGATTTCGATGATCTCAAAGCTGTATTCACTTGCAATCATTTTTATTCACATCATTCAGTTGAAGCAGTGCTCGTGAGCCGTGCGATCGACTTACCTGCACATCAACGCCAAAGCCTGTTGCCTCTGAACTTGGGTCCTCTGACTCGCCAGTTGCTGGAAGTCACACAAGAAATTGAAAAGTTGTTTCTCCGTTTACCTTGCACCTGTTACTCACTTGTTGCTGATGGGCCAGCGTTTGCTTCATAAGCACCATCTTGATGCTCTGCTCCATGGCATATTTCTTTGCCTTGGTGACTGTGTCGTGCTGCTCGGAAGTCAGCTTTGGCAGAGCACCTCCCAGCAGACCCAGCAGCGCTGATCTTGTCCCCGGACCAAACTTGACATCGCCAGTTTGCTTTAAATCATAGATAGGTTGAGATATGAAAGGTACTTTCGGTTCCGATTTGCCTAGAATTGTGAACTCTTATTTAGTAAAAGTTGACCAATAAGTCGACAGCTAAACATCATCATTTTGTTCTTAGCAACAAAAGAAAAGAGTATTTCCTTCTGTATGTGGTTTGTTTCAGTCGACTGTTAGTCAATCTAATGTCAATTAGCGTCTGCGAATTGCAACTTGAAAGCGTCATCAAAAAGTCGTCAAATTTTGTTTTTTTTTTCTTTTTGGGGAGACATAAAACAGAAAGTCATTTCGATTCGTGTTTGTAGGGAGTCGAAAGAGACGACAAGAACAACACACAGAAACGAAATGGAAACACAGAAGTATCATATTTTTTTTGTTTGCTTATAATATTCGATGCCTGTAAGAAAGATAAAAAAAAGAAAAAAGAAACATTATTATACATTTGTTTGTTTTGGAAGATGAAACAACCCTAGGAGTGTGTGTATATGCTTTTTGTTCTCACAATAGCCTACAATAGCGGATATATTTGCACACAGGAGGAGACTTTCTTATTTTCACACAACTTTCTAACATGTTAATCCGTCTGAAAATAAGAGAGAACAAAAAGAAAGAACCGGAGAATTAACCAAACATAGAATCCTAATTTGTTTTTTGTTTGTTTTATAAATAAACTATGTAATTGGAAAAAAGAACTGTATGGCTGGCTTGATATGTTTACAAAATGAGTTACTAAAACTATATATAAAATACACGCAATGCAAAACAAGGGACAAGTAGGATGTTAGCTTGACATACAGTGGTGCTGTTCACAAAGTCACGAGAGCTGGTCACTTTGTGCAAGTGAACGGTTCATATAATGTGAGTAATTAGATGCAACCGAAGGCGGCACGATTGGGGAACGATCTTTCATCAGCTAGGTGTTGTGTTATTGGACCTTCTCTTCGAACAAAGTCGGCGGTACATAGTTTTTTCTAGAATTACCGCGGGGTATTACGTAATAGATTCAACTCCTATTGCAGTGGTAAATTCCGTACCCAAAGAATGGCATTTTCATGTGCTCTTTCATTGTTATGCTGATAACGCCCTATTATTGACAATCAAAGATGAAATTGAAGAACACGCATCTGTTTGTTGAGCTTGTGATTAGCATACAAATAGTCAATAGAATTAAGAGGCAACTTGTTAGAATCATTCAAATTAGGTTTTTAAGCTAGAATGCTAGTTCAGGTTTGTTATGAAAAAAAAAAAAAAAACAGGTAATCGACACAAATGCATAACGAATGGCACACGAGTCATGCTTTATTGAATTTTTAATGAGCTAGTATGGGTTGGACATTCCAAAGAGCAACGGGAAATGTGAATTCGCCAATTTTTGTTTGTGAGCAGGTCTTGGCGTCTTTTTGTTTTTTTTGTCTTAATATTTTATTCTTCTAGTGATGGAAATAAAAGTGGTTCACGACGAACTTTGTGTTACTCCTCTGTCTGGCTTTGTTTACACGAGCTTTCAGTTTTGTGCGGGGTTACTTTCACTCCGTCGACACCCTCTAGCTGGACGCAGGCCTGGTTTTAAAATCAATTGCAATGAAGGCAGTGAGTGAAGTTAATCAAACGCACACAATTTATTGAAGAACTTTTTGCACTTGCCAAGAATTTTACGTCCCAAAAATTTAAATTACCACAATGATTGCGAGACGCTCTGCCAAAACTGCTTCGCCAACTATTTCTGCTTTCTTCGCAGCTAAGGTCCACTGAAAGGACCTTAAACAACTGACAATCGTAAGCCACTGATTCTCTTCACCAGCAATACAGTTGGTCCCTCTCATCAAACATCTTCGACAAATCTGTCCAGCTGCAGGCAAACTGTTAGCTCTTATTCTGTCATCACAGATGCCTTCACGGCAATTGAAGAACATACAACAATATATAGAACACTACCTGAAAGTAATGGGAATAGAATAGAGAAGACAGGACGTCGACGTACATTTTTTCAACATTTTTAAATTGTACTAAAGAAAAGACAGAGATAGGCAACTGATTCCAAATTTGTGTTGTAGAGCTTATACAATGATATATTTATTTGTAAAGCACTGTCTGACGGTTTAAGGTAAGGTAAGGTAAGGTTAACTTGAGTAGAGTTGTGAGATCATCCCAAAAGACCAGGCACCACAGCGGTGCCGTCGCCATCCCCAGGGAACCATTACGGTTAAAACTTAAAATCCAAATTAATTAGCCCAGAAGAAGGTACTTCCTTCTACAGAGAAGGTGGGAGATGTCTTCTGCGACTTGTAGGTCCTCATGGTGCATCCATACGTGACCAATACTTAGTCGGAGCTAAGAGTACTAAGAGAGCAGATATCCGAGTTCTAGTCGGAGTATGTATCAACATGCCATTGCGACCATAAAGAGAATGCCGGCGGAAATTCCATTTCACTGTCCTTTACGATTTTTATAGGAAAACAAACTCTATGGATGTACACCTTCAAAAAAAGTTATGCCTATTCTAGGACATTGAATAAAATATTTATATTCTTGAAACTGCTGCAGAAGGTTAGAAATTGAATTCATATCTCAGCGCGAGTCAGTTCTGTGGGTTATTCTGAGGTTCAGCTTTTGTTGTAAGTAGGCCAGTTTTTCCCAGAAATAAGCCCTCTACCTTTTTGCGCTGACGGCGGATTGTGAAGCGCTGGCAAAAAAGTTACTGGGCCTAGTTTGATTCATTTCAACGAGAATACCGTCGTCGGTCAAAAGTGAGTTCCAATTTGTGACTATGTGGTTGTTAAGCATGGAAGTAGTCCAATTCAATACGCCCTGGACTAGGTTAAAGGTATAAAAATAAACAACCCACAAAATTAAGATAGAGTGAGGATATAGCAGGTCTCCATGAAATAGTAACTTTCTCTTGATGAACTGGGTGCTAGGCTTTGTTTTAATAACGCTACGTGAAAGTTGTCAACCAGTTACAAAGCAGTTGAGTACAATTTTTGTATACAGTCTGACGTTTGCTAATACGAACTCGCTATTCAAACTATCAACTATTGTAGGATTATTTACCGACTAAAGTTCATCTCCCACTCAAGTCAAACGGTTGCAATGGGTCATTCAACTGACACCGATTACTATGTTAGTCGTACAGTGGCTAAAGCTTGATTTTTGGCATACTATTCTATTATTGTCGTAAAAAGAACGTCTAAAGAACGAGCGGACGTAAACGTTGCGACTAATTAGAGCCATGTGCGCTCGTTAACATCAAAAGTGAAGGTTTTCTAACTTTTGCAAGTGAATAGCTGCGGAAAATGCAGGACTCATTTAGCCTAAATCTGTCCCTCTGCAAATTAGTTTTCACATATGGAAGGAAGGAAGTGTTTCGTTCCTTTTTTTTTCTTTGATGCCATCTTGACCAATTCGGCCTTATCATCTGGTGTTAGTATCCTCTGCAGTGTCGTGTAAGATACTGATTCGAAAAGTTGCTCAAGGGCTGTCAAATCGCATGTGCCTTTGAGGGTATTGGTAGTACCACAGACAACATAAATCACTTTTGACAAAAAATCCATTTGTTAAGCCATTGGCGGGACAGTTTTTCAACAGTAGACTCGCAACTAGTTTCAATAAGCAAATAGGTTAATAGGTTAACCAAAACTAGCATAACGATAAAAGAAAACAATACAAAAAAAAATAAAAAAATAAAAACGAATGCCAATCCATACAATTCTTTTTTCGCTTACAAACATTTATAAGTAGATTGTTTAAACGTATCGACCTTATTCATGGTGCACAACACGAGTTTGTCTATGAAGTAGCCACATTCATTCGATATTTTTGGGGAACAATGTTAATTTTTTGTTCGGTTTTTGTTTTTGAACGAATACAAATACGAAATGAAAATCCTCTGAAACGATAATAAGCACAGTGGAAACAACAAAAAAAGTAAGTTAAATCTTCTTGTGTTTTAATGGAAAATGTATCGGTCAAACATTTTCTCAGTAGTAGATATATCGTTTTGAAATAAACTAAAAAAATAAATAAAAATAAAATAAAATTGGTTATTAATGAAAATCAAAACAAAAAGTGTACACAAACAAATAAGTTCTGTAATAGTAGAGATAAGCAGCCGGTTTTAGAAGAGCAGAGATGTCACACCTTTCGCCCCCGCGTCTATCGACATGGCGTTTAGAGGATGTCGAGCAGGGTGTTGCAGCGCGCGTTTTCTTTTAGCTTTGCAATTTATCCTCATTCGATTAGAAACTTCAAAAAAAAAAAACATGTCATACAAAGAAAAAAGAAAGAATTTATATGAAAAAAAGAGAGTAGTATCAATAATGATCAGGGTAGTAGTAATAGTTCTCTTTACTCTAGCGAAAGTTTTTGAATCGATGTAGTTTATTTCAGTTTGTATGGCTCTATTCGTTGTATCAGCTCGGTTTTTATCTAGCGATTCTTTAGATTGGTTTTTTTTTCTAGGATACACCTTTGGGTAATTTTGCTTGCTACCGTCGGAGCTCATAAGGGAATGATCTAGTTTCGATTTCTAATTTAAGATTTAAGATTCTCTTTTTTTTTTTTGCTTTGGCTTTTTTGTCTTGGGCGCTGACTAATTTTCAAGGAGCGCAAGTAGGTAGATTTGGTAGTGTCTCACCTGACATCAGCATGAGTCTGCAATAACTTAAGAGCAGAACAAAAAAGAAAAAAAAAAAAAAGACCGACGAATTAGTTAAGTTAATTTTTGACATGTTTAGAGCTGTTTTTTTTTTTTTTAGATCTTTTTGTTAATTTTGTATACGTATAGATATTTGCTTACTTAATCAATTTGTCTACAATTACATTGAATTTGTTTATACATAAAAAAAGAACTTATACAGATTACTTAAATGTTTTGCTAAATTTAGGATATGTTTTAAATATTATTGATGTTTACTAGGTGTACTTTTACTAGTTATCAATGTGCAAAAATGTAAAAAAATGAATGAAAACCAGAGCATTTAATTTTGTATTATACCTGAATCTGAGCGGGACTTCTTTGTCGGGGATGCTCCATCGTGAAGTGGCTCGTCCGAGCGGGGCGACGACCGCGATTCTCTTTCATGTGAACCCTATGAATTAAGTACATTTATTAGAAAACTGTTGTTCAATTGTTTGGAAGGGGTCTGAGGATTATTTAATTGAATGCTAGATGGCCACACTGGGCGAGTCATTTAGCGAAGATCTTTGCTCTAGCTGATACCGGAGAAGTAGCTCGATGTTACCTATTTCGGTATTACAAACATTTTGTGTCATTGTTATTCGTTGATTGTGCTCTTTGTTTGAATTTTGGTAGTACTATCTCACAAATTTGTTACAATATGTTAACTGGATAGATATTCGCGTTGGCAATATTTGCAATCTTTGTAAACGTTTTGTCTAGCTATACCGAACAAGGCTTTCATATCTCTGAAAGAAATTATGTGCACACAAACTCACTCTCCCAAACAGACTCCCTTTTTTTTTTAAACAGTACAAATAATAATATGAACATCAGCACGGCACAAATATAAAAGTCGCAATTTTATGAATTTTGTTTGCATATAAAAATCGATACGGGTAAAAGCCACTCTCGTCTTACCAAGGTCACGGGCTTTTCAGAAGAGAAAAAAAGTCTTGCAACATTCGTTCATATTCACTTTTAAGTGAAATTTCACTTTTCTTTATTCGAAAACATAATCGTACTTGCAACATTCATTTAAGTGCGGTTTGGTGCATGCACTTCTGAACTAATGGCGTTGATTTATTGAAATAAAAAAAAAAACTGTACTATGCAATTACTCGAACATAATGGAGGGTATTTAGCGAAGCAAAATTTCACCCAAATCAGTGAAAATCAAGTTTCTTACCATATTTACTGTTTTTCTACAACGAAAATACGATGAGAACTTTTTAAATACTTTTGATTATTGTTTTTGAGTTTGATTGATATGTGAGCGTTTGGTTAAAACACTATATTTTGCAAATTACAGCGTGTGAAAATTGAAGGTACTCCCTCAACCGCGGCAAAAAAAAAATTCAGCAAAATTATCCTCGCTTCTACTCTTTCACAGCTAAATGTCAAAAAGTGACGCTTTTGTTCGCCTTCGCCGCAGCCACAGAAGCCATCTTTGTACAGTAAGGAACGAGTTTTTTTAAATTGTAAATACACTAAGATTCAAAGTTTCGAGGTTAGGCCCGAATATTGGAAATTCACCACATTCCTGGCGAATTTTTTAAAAACCAGAGAAGAATGAATAAAAGAGATGAATATCTTTCGTACGTCTATCCCCCCAAAACCCATTTGTTTACAATGTTGTTTTTGTAATTCCAACCGCCGTCTGTGAATACGTGTGACTTAGAAAAAAGCATGTTGCTAATAAAGATTGGTCCATTTTTGTTGTACGACTTAAAACAGACATCCAATCTCAGCCAAAATAAAGTACAACAATCAATCTCACCTCCACCGAGTCACTCTTACATTAGGCGTTTTTCTTTTTGAACTCTGCTCGAGCATTATGAGCGCGCTCTGAAGCGAGCGCGAGGGCAAGAAAAAAACACTTATGTCGTTTTCGATTTGGCTTTTCAGATTTTGATCTGAGATTTCAGATTTCTGCTGCCAAATCGAACATAAAATCCGATTTTTATTGGTTCTTGTGTGTATTGAGTTGGCCGCAAAAATATTTTTTATTCACTTGCACTGGAAATCCATTTCAATTGGTTTTTACACATTTATTACAACGCATTTCGAACTAATTTAATATAAAGAACGTTTCCATACGCGATAAATTAATAATTCAGTTAAAAAAGCAATCCTTCCAACGATAAACAATTCGTAACTGTCAGCTGTGTGTCATACACATTGGTATTAGTGAAAGTATGTGTAAAATCTGAGAAAATATCGAGATTTCTCTAAAGAGAGTCAGATCAAAAAAAAGATTGATTTTTTTGGCAAATCGAACATGAAAAGCAATCTCAATCAAAAAAAAAATTGATTTTTTCTCAAAAAAATTGTTTTTTTTGCCAAATCGAAAACGACATTATTTTCTTTCAGATTTGCAGTTTTTCTGCCCTGGCTTTTTTGCATCAGCTTTGTCAATTTCCATTTGACAATTTTTTTCAGATTCACAACACTTTTGGGAATCTCGATTTCTTAGCGAGATTTACACCAACTTTCACTAACACGAAATTTTATAGCTGTCAAACTTTACGTTATTAGGCCTGTTTTTTTGAGCTTCGATCTCAGCAAAGCAAAGTAAAGTAGGATTTTTATCATGCAATTACAACAACTACCCTCTACTTGACACTTCGAGACTCAGTTGTAGTTGTTGTAATCGCGTGCTGAAAATCCTACTTTACTTTGCTTTGCTGAGATCGAAGCTCAAAAAAACACGCCTATTATTAACCTACGTTTTCAAATTCAACGTTGAGTAAGTGAAGAATAGAAAAAAGTAATGAATATATTTTTATAAACTTATGTACTTTGGTACCAGCACAAATGCAAAATCTTTTATGTTCCATTTGGGCATGAACAATTTGAAATCTTGGTGCACAATCTGAAAATACCAATGGGAAACGACATAAACTAATTTCGCAAATATTTCCTTAGATGACTTTTTAACAAGCTGATAAAAGAAAATCACAGCCATCAAAGTAAAGAGCGTGGCTTCACACGCTTTCCATTGAAAGTGATGTTATTGAAGAAATTTTCGACGTGTTGGTTCTTTCTGGGTATTTTTTTAACTCGTTTTCAGTCTTAGCTTCCGACGCAAACTTGGACTTCGGTCTTTAATTTTTGATGCATATCTTTGTAGATTTATTTAAATAATTCCCAGAATAACGTACGATTTATTTAGGTAAAACTAACTTATCTAGATCGAATTGCTTCGACGGCAGTTTATGATGCAACCGGCTGTCTATCTTCTATCTTTACTGAAGAAGCCACTCAATATTTTTACCCTTTTTGAAACTCATCTGAAGCTTAGTGCTATTTTTTCAGAACGATTGTCTTGCGCGTTTTTTTAAAGTGTACCTACCTTATGTAAAAGTTGGAAACGGGTTACAATCTTTTTATACCCTCCACAGGAAGGTATATTCACTTTTTCATTACATTTGTAACGCCAAGAAGGAGTCACCGGAGACCTTATAAAGTATATACATATATTCTGAATCAGGATCACATTCTGAATCGATTTAGCCATGTCCGTCTGTCTGTCTGTTGAAAGCACGATAGCGCCCAAAGGAATTGACGTAGGCGAATGAAGTTTAGTGAAAGGACTTTTTTTTATCGTCGTTAGGTTGGTATTTAAAATGGGTTATGTCGGTCAACTAGTTCTGGTACCTCCCATACAAAATCAATATTAGGCCCATGTGTCTTTCTGTCTGTTGTTCAATGTAATTACGTACTACCTCACATGCCTAAAATGTTGCATGACTTGTATGTAGTGGAGGGTATCAAAGCATCGATACATTTTTACTTGCTTTATATTTCGAATGTTCTTTTGCATTATTTGTAGGTATTTTTAGTTTTGCAAGGTTCTACTTCGAAAACAAACCGTCAAAAATTAAAATGGAGACTTAAGACTTAACCCATGGAATCGTCGGGTCCGTTGCGGCAACGTATTCGACTGACAGGTTGATAAAATACACAGCAGCTTTCGGAATTGACCCATAAGCAGCAAACGTACTTACTTTCTACTTTTCTGTACATTGCACCCATTGACAGTTGGCACAGCGTGAGAGGAAGCATTTTCATTTGTAGAAATGTTGAGCGAATGAGAGAAACTGTCATGATCTGTCAGCTGTCACCGTACGGGCTGGAGGCTGCACCCTTTAGAGATTAGATACTCGTAAATATGGGCGACGCTGACGTAGGAAAAGTGCAGTTACCAGACCAATCTAGATTTTTGAATGTGCTGATTTATAGTTTATAATTGTCGCAGTTACCTTATTTGCGTCCAAAATGTAAATGTTGTTTTTGCTAAATGTAGCTTCGGCCAATATTATAATTTTTAAGCAGTTTGGCTGGCAGCACTTTCGTCATAAAAACGCGACACGGTTCAATTAAAGTATATTTTTTTCTACAAAGTTTCCTATAGTATTTTATGTGTATACTTTACTTGAATATTTATTTTGTCACCTTTTCCTTCCCTTAATAGTTAGTTTTGTGAAAAAATTATTTATTCGATATATTTTCATATTGCAGCACTGTGAGCAGTTAGGTACCTAACCGTTAAGTTCGAAGTTTCGAATGGCTTTTTATGACTCCACGAGGTGACCAGTGTAGGTGAGTACATTTAAAGTTATTGTAATATAAGTCTTTTGTGATTTTTTTTTTTTACTTTGGGAAAATCAAGACCAATAGATTAACATTGAATCTGCACATAAAACCTTCCCTAGGCTTTTAGGCTTTTGACCAAATTAAATAAGTATTAAGGGAATTTTAAATTTGGTCATATGATCAATCTAGGGTAGACCAACCAAAAGAGAGGCAAATGCTGTCGGACTGCTGTCTGGCTTTAAAAACTTGACGTCCGCCGAACGTCCTCATTATTCGTTTCCGTTGTATTTGCGAAGCTCGGCCCTTGGAATCGGAACTACAGGGAACGTTTGTGTCCGATCTATTTTATATCAATGCAGTTTCTAAAGGGCCCCTGTTTAATTTCCACTTAAGTGTTACATATTTGTTTGTTACTTACCTGTGCAAGGGTCTCTAAACCCACTTTCATATTTTTTGGTTCTAGTTATGCAGACCAAGCGCTCCGGCATCCGCAATGGCAAGTTTTTCATAATTTCAATTAGGTCTTCATTATACAATACAACTGAATGACTACACTGAAAGTACAAACTTGTTACAAACAATTCGACATAAACATTATTTCCAATCGAAATTTTTCCCCCTTCAAAAGATTAGATAAAATAAAAGTATGTATTTCGTCCGCCTGTCTGATAAATCGCAACGATAGACAATTTCAAAACAATTTCAATGCCAAAATCTGGTTGTCAATCTTTCAAAGAAAAATCATTTCTTCGATGCCCATAAAGATCGCACTATTTCTTCGTCTCTCGCAAGCCGTCCCACTTCAATATAGAACATAACTTCACTCATCCCGAAGCCAGATGGAAAGGCAACAAAACAAAAAAGTTAAATGCTAACCAATTATCTAAAATGGAAAACGGCGACGACTGTCCATCGATCAGTGGCGAAGGCGATGCATCCAGCAAACACAAACGGTCTCTTCGTGGTCTACCGTCTATACCGCATGTGAAGAGAACAAATCCCTCATAGACTGAGTGTCTCTTGCTGTATACGATTTTCTGTCAGAAAACTGTCATCGACCGTTGTTGGAGCGAGGTATTCAAGTTCCATAAATTCCACCCGCTTCTTAGTTGCTACTGATGTGCGGTTGACTGGTTGCAGGAGTTGAAGCGATACTTTGGACCATATATTGTGTCCTTCTGGAACGACGACGACGACAACGTTCTCAACCAGCATGAGTGCAGTTTAATTCCGTCACATCTCGAACCCCATCTTTCGCATTATTGATTTCTTTGCTATATGGTTGGTCTTGCGGTCCAGATAGATACCTACTTTGTGCCTTGGTCTTCGTGTGTGCATCCCAACAGGCTAACAATGTCTTCTCAGTCAGTTTGACTTTGATGTGGAGAATAATGATGATCGATATTGTTTTAGGGAAATTAAGTCTCCTTTCTCGTATACTTGGGCCATCATTTAAATAATAATAATGTAGGGGGTGCAATAGGTCCATAGAGAGCCTTGGGACCTTACAATAATTCGGTTTTGTGGGTATTTATTTGATCTACTAACGTTCTGTCAAAAAATGCGTAGAAAATTTGACAGGTTATAAAATATTGCTCATTGAAACCCGTACGGGTAGTTGAGTTTGTACTCTTCTTTTCGATTAAAAACTTTGTCAAATGTGATTTTGTTCATTAATATCCTATTGAGAATTAACTTTTGCTTGGCAGTTTTGAGCTAAATTGCATAGGTATGTATAGAAAAGTTGAAGTTCGTTTTAGTGTTATCCGATGAAGTTTAATAACATCAATCTATTAGCGTAAATTTAACCCGGGGGGGCTTGTTTGTTGACGCAATTCAGGTTGCAAATAAGACTTGTTCAGACTTTTGGATCACTCATCTCACTTCGATAGGCAACTTGCTTTCTGTGACTTCTAGGGCCTGTAACCTGAGGAAGAGGTATAGAACTTACAAGCAAATTGAACGCATTCAAATCTTGCTATTCGACTAGTTCTACGATCATCCGGGTTGTGTATCATAAGTCTACCAAAATGAACACATATTACTTACCAGTCTGCTGTCAAATTGCTTGTCTTTGGAAAAAGTCTTTCTTCACCTACTTTTGAAGGCGAAACAGACCAGTGTTGTTAGCACTCTCTCTTCCTTTATCCCACGAAGCGTGGTCATTTTTCTCTTTTTTTCCTCTTTTCACCATTCTCAAATTCCCTTTTAAAATACCACGATACTCTTTTGCGTCAAAATCCAGTTTTTTAAAGTAAAATTTGTATTACACGGAAAGAAAATCACGCTAAATTAACCTTTAGTATAAAAACCGCAGTTTGTAACACTGCTATGATTATTTTTTGGTACAAGAAAATTTTGATAAAAGACGATTTACATGAAGACAATCAGTGTGTTGATAATCATGTCAAATCAATTAAATACAGGCGTTTTGATAGAATTTCACCAAAAATCCTTAGTTTGAATGTTTTTTTGTCAAATCTCTGAAATTTTGACGATTTAGTGCTTTATCCCTTTATCCCACGGAAGGCTTTTCGGACATCGAAATTCCCACAAAAAGGGATAAATCCCACAATACACACCAAGGCTGACCTCAGCCAATGGGGACGTTCAAGTATCTAGCTTAGTAAGTCTGACCGCTTTCTCACTAGATGTATCTCGGTTTTGATTAGGGGCAATCGGTCATGAGAGCAGCTGTTTCAGTTGACGTTTATGGAATCTAGTCAAGAAATTCGTGACAGTACTATGTTGACAGTTCTCATATGTGGCTGACGTAGAAAAAGTGACGTTCCCGACCAATCTAGTTTTTGCATTTAGGTTACATCTCATCCAGACCAATCTAGTCGACTTAAGATAACTAGATTCTTGAATGTAGCCAATATGTCTCTACAGCCAGCGGTTGATTCAGTGGTCCCTGACTGAAGATTGTTTTCCCCTTTTTTTTTATCAGCAAAGGCAATAATTTTCCCCTAAATTCGAAAACAATTCGCCTTTTTTTCCCCTAAGTGAAATTTGCCCTTATTTTTATATGAAATTTGAATTTGAAATGATTTTCTATTAGACAAAACGTCAAATCGAGTGAATGCATTCAGATACACAAAAATTCTTACGTTAACGTTCGATGGTCTGTTTTCTTTAATTTTTAGTGTGAACATTTCATTCTGAGTAAACTTTGAAATTTATTTGTACCTAATGGAAATGAGCTTAAATTTTACTTTTAAGCAATTTAAGTTTAAAAGAGATTTTACATTTTTTCCCCTTTTTTAAGCTTTCCCCTCGTTTTCCCCTTTTTTTTTTATTGAAAAAGCGCCAAAATTGGCGCTTTTTCCCTCAATCTGGTACCACTGGGTTGAGGTCCCCTTTCCAAATGGGCGCACAATCTTAGGTAAGATCTCCTCTGCCACATTGATTGAAGATCCTCCTGATATGTTAAAGTTAAAGAAGAAGACATTTTTAGAAAGCCAACAAATTGGCAGACCTGCTCCAAACAAGACAAATTTGGTAGACTCCAAAAAATAGAAAAGTTCAGTTACATAGCGTGTTCGCTAAAATTTAAGACTGCGCAGCTATACTTACATTTACATTTCTTGAAAACCTCTTAAGTTTTAAGTAAAGGGTGCTTTTAAAAGACATTCGAGTAGCCCTCGTTGTCTGTTATTGTTGACGTTTGAAGTCGAAAATTAGATCAACTTATGCCATTGGGGCTTATGACTTCCACACTATGGAAGCCTACGCAAAGACAGATTAGCAAGCATTTCCGAGCCGGAGTCTTAGGTTTTGTTGACCACCAAGAACTGACAACTTTCCACGACAGCAGTTTTCAAGCTTCAATTCCATGGGCCTTAACAACAAACATTTTCAGTTTCGACTCTAAATCTAAGTAGTTTAAAGTGGCTGTATTTTCCATACAAATTTCGCAATTGTGAGCTTCCGTAAATTTAAAGTCGACACTAGGCGTTTTCTATTATGCTCAAGTACGTGATCCAACTGTTGTTGTAAACCGTGGAAATCAATGATCTATATAGATCATTTGAGCATAATAAAAAAGGCCTACTAATGTCGTTTTCCATTGGGACAAAAAATCAATCTTTTTTTTTGATCTAAATCACTTTTCATGTTCCATTGGGCAAAAAAATCAGCCTTTTTTTCGATTCGGATCAGTTTTTGGAGATCTCGATATTTTTTCCAGATTTACACATACTACCACAAATACCAATATACTTTGCACAGCTTTTACGACATTTTAAGAATTTTGTTTTAAACCGAATGCGCAAAGTTTCGTGAAAACCAAAATAAAGAAATACATAAATTGCCATGGATATAATTTTCATGGAATTATTATCTTCATTGCCTTCCTCATCATCTGGAAACTACGAATCACCGAAACTACTCCATTTGTATCTACAACAGGGGAAACATTTTTCAAGTCGATATCCATAGTTGATTTTTCCAAAATCGAGTGCAATAAAAACGACATAAAATTTGTTATTAGTGCGGCACCATCATTGCAACCTGTTTAGCAGCTGTTGTCATTGCTAGTACCTTAAGTTGCGGAACAAGCTGCTGTAGTCTGGAAGTCTGACAGTCTCTACAGTCGCAGACTCGATGAATATCTCGCGGCAGCGCGCAATCAATCCATCCATTTATAGAGTGCATAGTTGACCCGATGGCCTTCTTCCTCTTAATTCCTACTGGAGAGACAAGTAACAAATGGCCTTGCAAAATCTAGAAATCTGGTGTACCCTGGTTGCTTGATCCATGAGGCTGTCCTTCTAGCTTCAAGATTAAAAATATGGAGTCCCTTAGCCCCGCTGGTTCCACCACAGTCCATTATTTATTTGTCATAGTAATAAGGTTGGTGGTATTTGACAGGCGGCTAGAATATATAGTAAAGCCACGGGAATATTTTAGGAATATAAACCCAAATTCGGCCGAGTATTCTATTGTAGGCATAAAATGCCTTACCTTCCAGTTCAGGACGAATCCCAAATGTCCAAATGCTCTTTGTGGACCAGCCATCTGGCAGAATAATTAAAGCCCTTCTTGAGTAGACCTACATCGATATACAGTCGGTACAGTTACTCATTGTATCTGCGACACAAACATATCCAAAAATCCCACTCAGATCTTTTCGCTCGAAGCAGCTGAGTGTGTTTTCATATACGCAAATGCCTCTGGAACGTATTTAGGGGTTCTAAGGGTCTACACAGCAACTGCTTCCTTGCTACTTGATTGCAGTCTAAGCTTCAGCGCTGGTGTTATTGTTATAAAGTTCTTCACTTCAGAGCCTCGATAGGCAAAGTCGTATACAGCCCCAAAATTATTACTGCTCAATGTTCGGTTTCGTCCAAAAGGCGCCGATGTTGAATGTCCTTTCTTGGAGACAGCATGGATTCGGTTTCCGCTTCAATTGCCGCTTCTGCCTCAATTCTTACAATTTCAACTCTGACAGTAGCTTGACGAGCTACGAGCAGTGGTAAAGATTTTATCAATGTCAATGGGAATAGTTGCACAGACTTTTGGAAGAGTCTTCCTTCGGGCTTTAAAGTTGGCTAGTGAGTACAATCCTTTCAAGAATTATGTGAAAAAAATCACGCCACCTCCTTTAAGATCTTTTCCGACATCTAACAGAATGGGGAAGCAGCGAGAGTTCTACAATGTCGTCCTGCACAAACGAACGAGTTCGACACGGACGCCAGAACTAGACATGTCTCTGTACAGCTTATCTCTATACACGCCATCAGAGCCAACTTTTAAATCGATGAAGAAGTCGTTTGGGTACCTCAAGCTGGACTTTCCCAGCCTTAAGACGCACTAACAAGGACCCAGGATGTTGACCAGCGACTTTAGGCGTTCACAGAGAAAATCTTTTATATGCAATGTTGAGGAAACGTGCATGCGGTAAGTTAACACGATCGACTTCCAAGATCGATTCCCACGGTCAGTTTACAAATCAATTCCCACGATCGACGCCTTAAAGTTACCCACAGAAGACACCCGAACCAAACCACATGTGCGCATAACGATAGGACGAAATCCGATCCAAGCCACTCGTACGCAGGACGAATGTGACGATAAATAATCTGCTCTAGATAATTTACGATCACCCACTTGACAGCGTCACCAGCGCAACCAAATAACAACCCCAAAACATACACCACTCAAACATATAAATAGACAACACAATCACCAGGGAGGGAGTTCAACCCTCAGCCGACAACAGACAGGTCATACAATTTAAGTATTTTAATAAAATAAAAGTTGATTTTGTTAAAAGTTGTTGTGTAAAATTAATTGGCGCCCGAGCAGGGACACGTTTAAAAAAGTGCAAATCAAGTGTAGTAATCGAAGTGAAGTAAAAATAAAACATCACCTCTCGAACATTAAGCAAAGCAACTACATAAGTGAAACCACTACCGCAGTCAAGAAGGAAAAAATACCAATTATCCTTCCGCGGCGTGAACCACCAAAAATAAAATAGAAAAATTCAGATATAAATCTGAACAACGAGGGAAAGGGTTTGATAAACAAACTCCACCGAACTCAAAAAAGACTTCCGGACGTAAAGCACCTGGCAGCAACCAAGGACACATCAAGTGAACCAACAGATCAGGAAAAGTAGGCACATAAGCAGCCGAAGCTCCAGTAACAGCAAAGTAAACCCACGTAAGGAATTTTAAAGTTATTGTTATATAGGTATATATAAAGACAAACTGTGTTAATTTAAGTATTTAACCTAAGAGTTATTTTCCAAACTATCAATTCGCGTTAATCAGAAATTTATAAACGTAGCAATATGAATATGACAGCGGAACAGCTATCGGCAATCGTAGGTAAACTGGTGGCGGAATCCACAGCAGGGTTACAGAAACAAATAGAATTCCTTACAGGACAGTTAGCCTCACTTTCCCCTTGTGATGATATCGAATCATACAAGGATATAACAATAGATCCTACAGTAAAAGATGGGGAAGGGTTAGAAGTAGCAAAGTGCTTACCAAATTTTGATGGGGATAATTACGTCTCCTGGCGTACGGCGTTAACAAACGCAATGAAGGTATACGAAGCGTGTAAAGGTGGTGCTAGGTATTATTCAGTTGTAAATATAGTTAGAAACAAGATAGTAGGGAAAGCTAACGACGTTTTAACAAGCCACGGGACACCACTCAATATTGACGCGATATTAGGACGACTAGATCTAACGTACAGCGATAAAAGGCCAGTACACATGCTAGAGACAGAATTGAGCAATATGCGACAGGATAGAAAATCATTGCAAGAGTTCTACGACAATGTAACAAAGGTACTTACCCTTATAATAAATAAAACAATTATGACCTATGGTCCAAGAACGGCGCAAACCGAATGCTTGACAGATAGAGCACGGCAGAACGCATTAAGAGTCTTCGTTACTGGTTTAAACCAACCTGCCAGTAACATCGTGTTCGCACTTAATCCTGGGGACCTTCCAAACGCTCTAGCTAGAGCACAGGAAATAGAAACGAATGAAAGTCGTATTAAAACTTTCACCGAAAGACAAACCCCAAGGCAGATACCCCAACAACCCAACGGTAGACAACATTATATTCCCCAAAATAACTTTAACCATAATCAACATTATCCAATGAGAATGGATACCACTAGTGGGAATTTCGTGCCTCAACGGCAAAACCAATATAAGAGATCACATTGGGAAAATCCTAACCGCAGTAATTATAGGAACCCGAATAACGCAACACGGGATTATAGTAACGCATATAAAAGAGAGCGGCCGAATAGCGCCCAAGTACCTATAAACAAAGTCCCCCGGTTGCACAACTTAAGCGAAGGCGATCATTTTTTAGATTAAGGCACGACTTACCATATATAAGAAGAACGGATAGTAAGTCGGGTAGAATATTCAACATTTTAATTGACACAGGTGCCACGCATAGTTACGTAAAACCTGGACTGTTTTCTAATAAAATATTAGACATCCCATCTAGAGTAAAAAGCGTTCACGGAACAAGCATTATTAAAACATTTCAAGAAATAAACATTTTAGGAGTTAAGGAACGATTTTTTGAATTAAATAAACTTAAAGATTACGACGCGATCATTGGCATTAAATTATTACGTAAAGTAAAAGGCAACATTAACATAAGGGACTCGACACTAGAATATGACCAGGGCATAATACCCTTGATATTCAGTGATCAATTAATTAACAGTTTAGAGATTAACCTAGAAAGCAATGATCACAAGGGAAGGCTAAAAGAGATTTTAAGGAAATACCAAGGAGTGTTTACGGAAAATCTAAATTCTCTCCCATATAACACAAGCGTAAAATGTCGCATACATACTACGAATGACGCTGCCATATGGACAAAGGGTTACCCTTATCCACAATCTGTAGCTAACTTTGTGAACGAAGAAATAGGAAATCTCCTCTCGAACAATATTATACAACCTAGCAGAAGCGCATACAACTCTCCTGTCTGGGTTGTAGACAAAAAGGGTCTCAATGAAGACGGTTCAAAGAAACATAGATTGGTGATCGACTACAAAAAACTAAATTCATTCACTAAAACGGAAAAATATCCAATGGCCGATACCGCAGTGATTTTAGCAAATCTAGGGAAGGCAAGGTTTTTCACTACTTTGGACCTTCAAAGTGGATTCCACCAAATTCTAATGGAACAGAGTGATAGAGAAAAAACGGCATTTAGCGTTAATAATGGAAAGTATGAATTCCTTCGGATGCCCTTCGGATTGAAGAACGCACCCTCAATATTTCAAGGAGCCATGGATGACATACTCCGTGAATACATAGGAAAATTTTGCCACGTCTACATCGACGATGTAATAATCTTTTCGGAAACCGAAGAAGAACATTTGGCACACATTGAAGAAATAGTTAAAGCCTTAAGTCTAGCAAACATGCGGATTTCTAGCGAAAAATCAAAATACTTCATGAAAGAAGTAGAATTTCTGGGATACATAGTATCCTTTAACTGTATTAAAATGGACCCGAAAAAGACAGAGTGTATTAAAGAATTCCCCCAACCTAAGACCCTACGGCAACTTAGATCATTTTTAGGACTATCCGGATATTACCGCAAATTTATAAGAAATTATGCAATGATTTCTAAACCCCTTACAAAATATCTCAGAGGAGAAAATGGCCGAACTGGGCAAAATAATAGTAAGAAAATAGCAATCGAGTTTGACGACGAAGCTATCAAGGCGTTTAACACACTAAAAGATAGGCTATGCGAGCAAATAACGCTTAACCAACCCGATTTTAATAGCAGATTTGAGCTTACGACAGATGCTAGCAACTCAGCCATAGGTGCAGTGCTCAGCCAAGAAAAAAAACCGATTATCTTTATAAGCCGAACTCTTAGCAAGACAGAAGAAAATTACGCGACAAATGAGAAAGAACTACTCGCAATCGTTTGGGCATTAAAAAATTTAAGAAACTACTTATATGGCGTAAGTGGAATCCGCATATATACGGACCACCAACCACTGACATTCGCGATTGGCGACAAGAACCCTAACGCGAAGATTAAAAGATGGCGCGCATTCATAGAAGAGTACGCTCCGGATATTATTTATAAACCAGGGAAAGAAAACGTTGTTGCCGACGCTCTTAGCAGACAAGAGCTACACATGATGAACGCCGACGAATCATCAATTGAAGGGACTGTACATAGTGCAGAGAGTAGCCCCATACCCAAAATCAAAAGAGTAAACCAAAAAATTAATAGTTTTAAAACGCAATTTATTTTTTACGAAGCTTTAAATAACAACATTATTTCAAAAGAAATCCACCCAGGTTACTGGAGACACACAATTTTATTTAAAGATTCCGAAATACTAGGAAAAATTAAAAAAAAATCACCGAGAAGGGTCTAACTATAGGTATATATAGTACCGAGGAGACATTCTCTAGAATTCAAAATAAACTTTTGCAACAATTCCCAACAATAAAATTTATATTTTGCAATCAAATAGTAGAAGATATAACGGAAAAGGAAGAACAATTAAAAATAGTCACGAATGAACACAACAGAGCTCATAGACAAGCTAAAGAAGTATACAAGCAAATCATTAACAAATATTACTGGCCAAACGCATTCAAACGAATTTTGGAAATAAATGCTGGATGTGAAATATGTAAAAAAAACAAATACGAGAGACACCCCAATAAACAGCCAATTGGAGAGACTCCAATTCCTAAAGAAGGAGGAGAACGTGTCCACGCAGACATTTATTACTGCGACAATGCAACCTTCCTCACAATGGCAGATCCATTCTCTAAATATCTAATAACCACTCAAGTAAGCTCAAAAACCAAAGCGAAAGATAGGATGATTGAATTGTTACCAATATTTGGTAACGTAAAAACTTTGATCACCGATAACGAGTCTGCGTTTTGCTCACCTTCTGCACAATGTGCCTACAACCTTTTAAACATCAATCATAAAACTACAGCACCCGCTCACTCAAAAAGCAATGGAACCATAGAAAGAATCCATTCTACGCTTACAGAACTTATAAGAATAGTAAAAGAATCTGCGCATTTAACAGATATTAAAGATATTATGCCTCTAGCCACTAAGAAATATAATGAAACAATTCATATGGTAACAGATAAAAGACCAATCGACATATTCCACAATTATAAAGCTAACGAAGAAACTAAGGATAAAATAGGTTTTCATCAACAGAAAATGATAAGATATTTTAATAAGCATAGGAAAAATAAAACTTATGAAGAAGGAGAAACAATTTTCGTAGATACAGGTCAAAGGAGAAGTAAAAACAAACCTCTATATGTCAAAAAGAAGGTCAAGAGAGACTTAGGGAATATCGTATTAGATATAAATAATAGACAGATTCACAAAGATAATATAAGAAATTAACTTTACAGATAATGCTTTTAATCTTGATGCTAGTTGCCTCCACAGCGGGCCAACAAATAACGGACTATTCTAAAGATGAATACATTTTAGTAGAGGATGCAACAGCTGCAATTTACACAGAAAGCGGAGAAATTTTCCACCTAATTAATCTAACTTCATATACGGAGATTTTAGGCAGTATGTCAGTTGAGAAAAAACCTTCAGATGAATTAAAACAGGAATTAGAAGCAGCAAATAAACTACTAAGTCAATTATTAATCAGGAATAGGGTACGTAGAGGTATAAACGAGATAGGAACCCTGTGGAAGTGGATTTCTGGTACCCCAGACCACGATGACGTCATAAAAATAGAACTTAAGCTACAAGAGTTAATCGCGTCAAATAATAAACAAATAGCCATAAATACTCAATTGTTTAAAGCAACGGAAAAGTTAAATGTTGAACTAATTTCCAAAGAAACCAAAAAAATTAGAATTGTTAAATACATAGCAGTAGAATTAAGAGAAATAATAAACACAATTAATTTAAGCAAATCAAATATTTTAAATACATTAATCCTAGATGTAGATGAAATCAAAAATATAATAAATAAAGAAAAAGAAAAAGTATCCATAACCGATGTATTAGACGCATCCGAGTTCAAGATTGTTCAAAAAAACGAAATTATTGTTGTATATTAGATATCCGAAAGTTTTTGCTTTGGGTAATCATTACAAAACCAGAAGTAATAATGTAAACGGTGGACAAATTATTATACCAAAAGAAGTAATTAAATTTCATAAGCAGTTTTATAATACCAAATGTAAAAGAGAATTAAACAATGACCTTTGCCTTATTCTTCACACTCCTAACTGCCTAACAGAACTACTCAATAATTTTGAAGCGAACTGCACGAAGATTAAAGAAAGAAATTTACCTGTAGAAATAATCACCGAAGGGAGTATCGTTATTACCGGCTCTCATATCGTTAATAACAAAGAATTATCAGGAATAAATTTAATCCAATTTGAAAGAAATGTTACAATAGATAATAAAACATATGTTAATTTTAAGAATAAAATAGTGGAACACATAAAATTAAGTAAACCTTCCAAAATAACAATACTTGAATTTGTAAGCTCACTTAACTCAGATTTAAAATACACAAATATTGACCACATTGAGCCATATGTAACAGAAGTTAAAGAACACCCGATATTGTGGGGACTATCAACAATTCTATTCATAATTGTAACCACATTCGCCATCATTAAGATATATAAATATTACAAATTATTCAAAGCCAAGCGTACTAACCAAGATGTCATCGAACTCATGGAAGCAACCGAAAGCAGAGCGCACATCCTTATTCAAGAAAGATTGGGACAATCTTCTACTGACTAGGAGGAGAGTTAACACGATCGACTTCCAAGATCGATTCCCACGGTCAGTTTACAAATCAATTCCCACGATCGACGCCTTAAAGTTACCCACAGAAGACACCCGAACCAAACCACATGTGCGCATAACGATAGGACGAAATCCGATCCAAGCCACTCGTACGCAGGACGAATGTGACGATAAATAATCTGCTCTAGATAATTTACGATCACCCACTTGACAGCGTCACCAGCGCAACCAAATAACAACCCCAAAACATACACCACTCAAACATATAAATAGACAACACAATCACCAGGGAGGGAGTTCAACCCTCAGCCGACAACAGACAGGTCATACAATTTAAGTATTTTAATAAAATAAAAGTTGATTTTGTTAAAAGTTGTTGTGTAAAATTAATTCGGTATGCCTCTTTAGTTGGCGCAAGTTGGATGATCTTCTTTCTTGTGGGTCGTGTAACCGATGCTGCGACTTCATTCATCGGGTAGATTTTCATTGGACCAAATCCGCTCCAGCTGTGAAAAAGTGCTGCCAAATCAAAAAACAAATCTCTTAAAAACCGTTTGTTGCAGTATTAGCCAATTTTGACAAGTGTGCCACATTTCTGGAACAGTGTTACAAGTGCAATGCCACCTCTTGTAGAAAAATTCAACAGACTTAAAAGACTTATCAACCAATCGTTTCGTGTCAAAGACCCCGTGCGAAAGCCTGGAACCCACTCATTTTCTATTTCTAGTCTATTTTTTTTTTATTATAAAATATTTTTATGTCTTGATGCGTAAGCATTCAAATAAAATAAAATATATGTAAAATACTTATAGAACCCAGCACACCAATGTGGATCTCCTCTGTCACAAAACTTTTCATAGTCAAGTGACTTCGAGCTGTCTCAGTAGGAGCACATGATTTGCTTCGATGAGAATAACAGTCGCCCATCAAATTTTTTTTTTTTCAATTTCTTTCTTCCCCTTCGTGGGTTGCTGAACCACTGCAAAATTAACAATTCTCGTCGGCGCCCATTTTGATTTAATTATCAAATAAAGAAGTAAATAAAAACCGCTCAAGCCCCAAGCGGATGATCAACCCTCCAGCGTACATAATGAGCCTGCGAAGAAGTGGTTCCCGTCGCCCATCCGGAAGTTTACAGCGACTATGTCTTCGGATTATTTAATCAGGTGACACGGACACACTTTCAATGCACACTCACACTCCCACCCGCGCTTGATCGTTCCCTTAGCGAACGGAAGAGGAAACCATATTTGGCGCGCGTGAGCCTTTCAGTGTGTTTTATACACCCTAGGAACGTTACTCCAGGGCGCAGGTCACACGTGCCACTCGATCGTGGTGCCCAAGGAAGCCGCCAAGTTCTAATTGCCCGTTAACCATACGGGGGGCTAGTACGTGAGACTGCTTTGCGTGTTCGCTCTTCTTGTGCCTCTTTCTCGCTGGTATAACATAATTCCTGTTGAATTGTCAATTAGTGCGACACGACTGCATTTTTATATGAGGCTTCCCACAACCGTCGCGTCGGTCGGCCGGCTGGCTAACGGTTGACTGTTTGACGCGCATATGACAGCACAAGCGATTTCTATTGTTTACACCATTTGTCCGGTCTTCCTTCCGTTTTTGGAGGCTCCCCTGGCTATGCGTTCCTCCGCAGCCCTGTAAATGGTGTCAGCTGGAAGGAAATGTTGATAGTCGACGGCCGGCAGGTTGAATGATAATGGCCACTCAGCCTGATATGGTATGCCATGAAACTGTGTTGTTGTGCGGTTTTTTTTTTTAATTTGAAAATTGCCGATAACGCGATGTGTCGTCGATATGTGGAAGGGCACAAATTTGAGCAACAAAACTAAAAAGGGCTCCCAAAAAGAATGGAATTACCCAAGCTGACAGATTCCCCAACGGTCATCATCAGTTTAGTTGGTTGAGATAGTCTCTGTGATTCTGTCTGAATCATTACCTCTGGGCTGTCTGCCTGCCTGGCTGATCTTCGTCATCATCTCATCACTGCGCGACGACCGAGCACCATCCATCGGTCCATAACGATCGTCGCAGCACATCCGAACGTATAAACTATCACGCACTGCGTCTGTACTATACGTTCCTTTTGGATGTCCTCGCATTGGATGCTTCGCAGCTAATGTGTTATTCATGAGCTTGCCAGTGGGGGAAAAACAGGACAGGAATTTTAGTAACTTATTCTTATATAGCGAGAGATAATGCACTCATACCCGAGGTTTGCGTGCCGATCCTGTGTGTGTGTTTTTGGAAAGTTCAAGCTGCGACTTTCTTTGCTCCGCCAGTCGGGGGTGGGGGTGCAGAGACTGAGAGAGAGAGAGAGGGATAGAGCGAGCCAGTCAGCCATTATCGTCATCACATAAGCAGTAGTCTCAGTTCTCAGATGACAAAAAGAAATCAGTGGAGTTCCCTTCCTCATAACGTCGTTCGTTGTCGTAGTCGTCATCATCATCATCCTCGTCGCTCGTCGAGATGTTTTCTTGCAACGACTCGACGGCAGGATGACATTGTCTTCGTCATTGTCTCTTGAAGCATTGATTGCCCCTGCGAATCAGCGAGATCTGTTCAGATCTGCCCAGGTTAACTAACAATCAACGACTTTTGCGCGCACTCTCATCGATCGTTGATATAGGAACAAAATGTACGTTGTGAACGCTGAGCTGGCGCGGCTGCATCCCCAAACTGATGGACTAGGACGTAATAAAATAAATTTGTTGTTGTTGTGTTTTTTTTTTTTTTTTTGTGTAGGGTTTTGTTTGCTGTGCTGCTCATATATACCTCAATAGATCAATTTGATTAAAGGGAAAAATAAATAACTGCGCGAAGGAATTCTAAAGTTTATTGACCAAGGGAGAGGTAGCCAAAGGTTTGTGCGATGGATATCAGAGAGTGGTTCTGTGATTTTGAGACCTTAGCATGGGTAATTATAATAATTACTTGGTCTTTAAATTTCCGGCCTATTTTCCTTCTAATTTGCAAATTTTGCGGAAACAATTTGCTCAATTTGTTTGTTGGCTTGTGTGTTCAAGTCTGGGGGCAGATTCCGTATAACAATAATCGTCGGGACGATATCGTTTTTGAAACTTTGAAAACCATAAGAAGTTATATTCTGCCGGAATTTATTTCACTATCGTCAGCTTTCATTACATTTGTGGAAAATGAATTGAAATAAGGTCTCAAACTCGTAACTTTCAAAATTCTACTTTTGGAGGTCTATCGTTTCGATGATAATCGTCTGAAAAATTTAATTGTAAGTGCCCTGTTCGACACGTCAAAAACGCCAATAGTAGGTATTGATTTTCTAATATTTCTTTGGTTTGAGTGTTATGTAGATATTAGCACAAAATTTGGACTGTGCGTATGGTTAAATAATTTTTTCCTCTTCTCAAAGTGCGAGGAGTCCTTGTTTTAGATTTTTTCTTGTTATTGCAATTGTTTAATGATTGGTTAAGATATAAGCTATCGGAAAGAAAGAAAGACTGTATAGAAGGTATAGAAGTTGCTACAGTTGGTATTTTTGCTTCACATGTGCAGGGTGGCCCATAAACACTTTTGTGTTTTGCTATATCTTTAAAACGAGGCAAATAATTCAATATTTTGAGTGTTTTTTTCGTATCTTTACGTTCATTTTTCATTATTTTTTGAAGATCATAGCTGTCAAACGGGCGCCGCTATTTTTGATGACCATTTTGGTTCATTTTATCTTCAAACGTCTTGAGAGCTCTTTGGGGGCTTTTAAAGTCCGTGGATTATTCTGATAGACGTATGACTTCGAAAACCCCGGAGAAAGAAGTCTGGAGTAGTTGAATCGGGGGATCTTACCGGCTAGAGCAAATCGTCAAAACAAGTACTTAGGCGACATGGAAACGCATCCTTCAAAATGGCCTTTGTCGTGTTATCTGAGTGTGTGGTTGCACTGTCCTATTGGAAACATATGTCATCCAGTTCCAATTCATTCAACTCGTTGAACCCGATCCTATATCACATATACTAGTCACAGTAACCGTGTTACCCACCCGCACCGATACTGAGACCTCAAAACAAAAAAAAAAAAAAACCGATGACACCATGGCGCAGCATGCAGTGACTTTGAGTGGCTGTAATGTTTTTTCGCGAATAATACGTGGTTTCCGCCATCAATGAGGAGTATAGCGTTCCATTGCTTATATTCTACATCTGTTTACTTAACAAATACCGAAAGAAAACTGACAGTTGCTCTCAATTCCAAACGTTATAGCACGTTTGCGGTTGCTTAATTGTGGTTTAGAAGACCAAGCTACAGACGAGAAGAAAAAGAGGGTAGACGTTGCTCTTTTCTCCAAATAAATAGAAAGAAGAATTTTGTATGGTTCTTAGCGATAATTAATAATTCCCAGATTTTGTTTTCTCCTCAAAAAGTCGAAGCTAACTTTTCGCTAAGCTTCCTCTTAACTTTTTTTTATATTTTATTTACATTTTGTGTAACCTTTCACTCATTAAGCCAACTCTTTGCTAAGACTTGCACAATTTGAAGTAGGTCTTGCATTTTCTTAGTTTACTGAATAAAGATAAAAATGTATGGTTAAACTTGTCAATATCGTCAATATCGACCTAAAACTGTCTTTCACGGATCATAGTCTGTACTTAATAAAAAAAATTTTCGTCTTAAAGTCATTGGGCCTTATCAATATTCATTTTAAATTCACACTAAATATTTTGTAGGGCATTTTTATATGGAAAATTTTGCCATTGTGAGTTCGTAAAATCTATCCACCGGATATATTTATCAATAAAATTACATAAATTGATGTACATTGTTCCTAAGTTTTCGAATGTATCGCATGAGTTACAGAACATGGGCCCTGGAACTGGAAACTAAAAATGATGATTAGTATCGCGCATTGCATATTGAAAGGAAAGTACCCAGATAAGTCCTCCTGAATAAGGAACTGCGATTTCTATCTCCGTCTAGATGAAACCACAATTAATTTGAAGACTTAGGGTGGTTATTATCAACTATTTTGGAACTGCTCGTAAGTTAATAAGGTTCGTACTTCTTGATTGCGTATTTGGTGAATGTAAACGATTTTTTGTAACAGCTTTTATTTTAAAAATCCTTAATTTGCGGACTCACTTTTCACACGAAATCTGCGCGGTGTTGCTACGACCAAAGGATAATTTTCCCTCAAGCAGTTGCGATTTTGGATTATACGATTGTTGTTTGCACTGGGAAACAAATTGCCTGTACTCGTAAGATAAAAACAATATTCAATATCTTCAATATTGCCTGCCAAAGTAGTAAAATAATTTTTGAAAGTGAAAACGATAACAAATATAGATAGAAACAGAATTAAACAAAATTAAACTGCAATAGTTCAGATTAGTCACTCTGATGACTTGCACCGGAAAAGAAAAGAAAAGCTTTTAGTATTCCTTGAGCAAAAATTGTGTCCGAAACTTTTCTATTTCTTGTTTCATGCAGCTGTATTGTCAAGCACACGATTTTCTGCTGTGCAGCGAAATAAATAAACATGAATAAACTTCACATGGGAATTTAAGCCACCCTGATTGGGAAATAAGTCCGCTTAACAAAGGTTAACAAGTCAGAGGAATTGTTTCCCTTGATTGTTCGAATTCAGTTTTTAGTTTTTAATAAAGTAGAAGTGAAAATTTCTAATGCTAATTTTTTTATTTCCAAATCGATAGTGCAACTGATTGTCAATTGTATGAGTTTACTGCTCACAGCATCGTAGTGGAAATCATTCGCAATTGAAGTGGAAACTAAGTCACCTTTGTGGAGTGATATTTATTTCCCAATAAGGGTGGTTTTAATTTCTAGTTGGAGGTAATTCCCGTTTATTATTGCCCTGCACCAACAGGCTAGTGATACTATGAGACGACGCGCTCTGCTTTCATGTTCGAAAATAAACAACTTTACAAAGGTTATCCCATGCGGGGGCATTTGTCAGAGAAGTTCCATAAAGCAATTCGAACATATCCTTTTTCCGCACAAACTATCTCATTTTAAATCTTTTAATCTAAATAATATGTGGTTGGGCTGCACTAAGCAAGGGATCTATGTTCAATTCCCCAGGAAACGCAAATTGCATCTAAAGGATTTTTTTCACTGAGTGACCTTTCGCAAACGTCAAATGAAGCATTTCTTCGTCGCAGCGTTTTCCGACAAATAAAAAAGAAAACAGATAAGCCTAGCCCTCAAATGTAAAATCTAACTCCAGCAAAAGCAAACGATTCCCACAAAATTATAAGGTTTTTTCTTCGTTACACTTTCGGGCCGAAATTCCCAGAAAAAATGTTTGTTCCAATGAGCCACAGAACTTACACGATCTAAAGGAGAAGTTGGGGCTACTCATCAGTCTATTATAAGCGCTCCTTATTTTCCACTTATAACAGTTGGGGAATAGGTTTAAAATGTTGCCCTGCTTCATTCTTTTAAATCCTGATACATTTTTCTTAAATTAGTTAGGAATAGATTTTCTTGACTAGATTGGGAGGCTATCCTTCCCTCAAAGTCAATTGGAAAATTGACATCATTATGACAAAAAAAATTCTGTGTCAGACTTACAAAGAAATCCGAATGGCCGCACTCAGATCGTGTGGGCTTAAGCTAGTGTCCAAGAGTGGATACAAATCTATTCGTCATCCAATTACCTATGGTAAAAAATAATAAACAAAAAGTTGGGACCCAGCCCTGTATTCTCACGACCATTCGTTTTGTGTGAGTTTTTCAATTTTGGGACAAATGGAAGGGATCTACAATTTTATGCCGAGTCAACGGCTAATTAAGCTTTTTCATGGCACTTATACTCTCGGATGTTTGTCAAACGTTCGCGAGAGGTGGCGCAGTGAAAAAACCTTAAGATGGAATTTTTATTTCGTGGGATCGAACCAGGACCGCTTAGTAGTCCAACACACTGATCACTAAGGCACTACGCCTCCAATTATGCTTGCAACATACTATTCTTCGAAATGGATTTAAGCTGGATTACTCTAACGCAATTTAATTATAGTTCCTTTGTTCTACTTTAAATACTTATATTCGCTTGCGAACAGTAAAACTGTCTGTGTTATCACAAGGGGCCTTTAAATGGATGGCCACTTCACCTTAACCTCAACTAGGAATTGACTTTCAACAGTTCAACCAACGATACCAAGGAGTAGACTATATAGGTGAGCAAACCGAAAGCCAATTTTAACATAATTTTTAAACGGCAACAATAAGCGCTAATCGCATGATAGTTATGCCAACAGTCCATTGGTACTATGCAAACATTCCTCCTCCCTTAAAATTAAGACATCAAAAAAACCATTCCATATATTATTCAATTACCACAACCTCATGGATCCGTAATGTTTTTAACAACTTCGCAAATAGCATGCCCCGCTGCCGCTGCCGCGCGCCATCGCCATTCCTACTAATAAAATTTATTACATCAAATTATTCAAGGAAGCGTATACAAAAACCTCATATCGCACATAATATTTTCAGACAGGAATCCGATCAACTGGCCACAAACCCCAACAGGCTACGCTGGGAACCTGTAAAACCGCCTTTGGGCTGCTAAATCGCAAAACATGCGCTGATGGCAGCGCCTCCTTCAATTCGGACCAAGTCGTCGCTTGTCTCGACCAGCCATCAGTGTAGCCAAACGTCAGGAGCAATCACAGATTCCATTGCAATCCCAGGGTAGCTCAAACGAAATCTCGAATTAAATTAACCGAATGCAGAGAACAGCGCGCGCGCGCGCAAAAAGACAAATTCTAAAGTTGTACGCGTACGCGTACGCAGTTTGTTTTTCTTTTCTTTTCTTATTTTTTATGCACTGGCCCCATCATTTATGGGCAACTTTTACTCCAGCCAGTGCGTAGACTGGGATGCATTACCCAACAGACAGGGCCAAGGATAAGGCTCCGTAATTTCTGATTACCAACTATTTAAGATCGCTCTTCGGCATGATCGATGCCGAGATCGGCAACTGTCGTCTCGGGGAACAATACCAGTGATTTTGTGTACGGCCATCTATTGGTGGACGACGACAAGAGCGCACTCGGCACACCACCTACTACAGTACGTTTGTGGGCCCGTGATGATGATGATGATCTGCATTATTTATATGACTCGTGCTGGGATGTTTTCCCAGCGTTTTCCTCCGCGTTACGATATAGTGTGGGCAATTTCGGTCTGCGGCGCGCATCGCCAGCGTTTGGGATTACCCTTTGTGAGGAATTCAAGTTTTATACTCTTTGCGAACTGACGACGAGTACCAGCAGTGGTTGTTGCACTCGGGCGATACATACAGCTCATTATTAATTCGCATCATGGCCAGGACACGGCTATAAACAATAATACTGTCTGCCCTAATGGATTCCCTGCTGAAAATGCTTTAATTAGGTTTTGAGAAAAACGAAAAACTCCTGGAATTCCACTCTCTGCCGAGAGAATGCGATGCAATGTGAAAAATTAAGGATATTTCTTCTTCTGCTGCGCTGCGACTGCGATCTAGACTGTGCCGCGCGCGATGGAAGTATTTTTTTTTATTTTTTATTTCTTTATTCTAGAGGAGCCACTGGTTCTGCTGACGTTTAAATATTGTGACACACGTGAAACGTACTCGAAATGGGATCATTCGGTAATTGCTGTCGATATCTTGTTATAAGGATGAGGCATTGCCCCGTATAAATATATACATACGTGTACGGTGTAGATATGTTGGTTGCTACCATTGTCTCATTCCATTCGCCATTTTCGGTTAATAGTGGTGGCTACCTGTATAGGATTGGGCTGTAACCTCGATTCTCGATCGTGATTTATGCGATTTCGCGCCATCGATCTTTGAGGTAATTCGGGCTTGATATTTACATAGTTGTGGCGGGCACTGTAACTCATTTAGAAACTCACTCAGTAATCCAATGGGGTGCTATATGGGGTTTGTAAAATCGCAAGCTGGAAATCGGGTTTTGAAGTTTTGAAGTTTTTTATTAACAACAATTTTAGTATACATTTACATTTTTAACTTTAAAGAGAAAGATATTGTATTCGTACAAAGTTTCGAACTTGAGATGTTTATCAATTCTGACATTATGATGATAGGCGAACTCAAAAAAGTGGGGCGCAAAATGCTGTCCGTCTGTCTGTCTGTCTGTCTGTATGTCCCGAGGCCTACAGCCTAAGCGGCTGAACGGATTTCATTAAAACTTCGGACATCAAGTTTGGGGGCTTACAGTTCGAGGCCGTTTTTTTTTTGCATGATAACCTCAATATTAATGGTACTTCCCATACAAAATGTTCATACCAGTTTGATTTGTTCGAAAACGGCTCTAACGATTTCCACAAAAATTGATATTTAAGCTTAGGTAGGTGAGGTAAACATAACTGCATACTCAGTTTTCCTTCAAAATATCGAGTAACGGTACTTTTGAAATTTGGACATATCTCGAAAACGGTCCATACGATTGTAACAAAAATCCATTTCTAAGGTAATATGGTATATGAAAAACTCAGTTTTTCTCTGTATTATCGTAAAATGGATTTTTGAAAAAAGTCATTTTTGAAAAATATAGTTTTCCTTAGTTTACCTCAAAACGGCATGATTTTGACCAAAATGCAAACTTAGAGTAAAATTGATGTTTTCAAAATTATTGCTTCCTTAATTTTCAATTCGAATCACTGGAAACGCTCACTTTAAAAACTGATCATATCTCGAAAACCCCATTTTCGATTTCGATAAAACCTCTAAAACCAAGTAATGCTTACATCCCAAACAATAACTTGTACTCGGTTTTCAGCTAAATAGCTAAGCAATAGTATTTTTCAAACTAAGCATTGCAATATTTGGTACTATTTTGTCGAAATTTTACAAAAACCGCTCTAACGATTTTGATCCCAATACATATTAAAGATAAAATCAGTATTCAAAATAAGATACGTACCTACTTAGTTGTTCTCAAAAAATTCGAAAAAAATATTTTTTTTTTAATTATTTATATGTACTTCCCAATCTATTTTCACATATTGTTATTATCTCCCCCACTTCCGATAAAAATGCAGCAAAACTTCAGTTTAGCAAATAATACCCTGTTTTCAACCTTGTTGAATATGCCCCTTAAAATAATTCCAGCCACTTCCTTTCACAATTAGAAACTCCCACTTCATTTGCACCCATTTCTTTTATCTAGCATCGGTTCTCAGATCTTTACCTACCTACTTAATAAAATAAGAAAACAACCAACCAAACTTTTGATGAGCGAGAAAGTTACGTTCGACCCGGTCGTGCACTTTATTTCACTCGCAAGGAAAAGTGCTTATCGGCAGGTGGTTGTTTAGAAAATTTAATTAAAATTTTACTTGGAGTGAATATAATATTTAAATTGTTTTCCATTATACAATTTACGATTTACGTTACAGATTCTAGATAATATTGTTTCAATTTTCTTTTTCTTTCGCTGACTGCTCTAATGTTTCTTAAGTCTTGTGGTAGATCCTTGAGAATGTTCGGCACAGTGTACTTCATTCGTCTTCTTCCATATTCGTTGACAATAGGTGGAAGTTGAAAATACTCCAACGCCACACTCATCTCATAGATTTGCTTCACCTTCAGTATTTGAACGCCACTTGAAGTGAAGTTTCTGCTCGCTATAAGTCTCCTAGCCCTGTCTTGTATATTCTGTAGCTTTTCAATGTGTGCTTGAGCTGCACCTCCCCATGTCAATATTCCATATCGAAGTCTCAACTCTATCAGAGCGTGGTAGACTGCTTTTCGAACGCAGATCGATGATTTGTATTGAAGACAGGCGAGCATCTCATTAGTACATACATATATAAAATAAAAGAAGAGGACCCAAGTTCGATCCCTGAGGAACTCCGTTTTGTATACTATGCTAACTGCTATGGCTTTGTTTAATTCTTACTCTGAAGGTCCTAATTGCAGGTAGCCAGTTAGCCAACCCTTTCTATGGGTCAATAAGTCTATTGTGGTCAAGTGTATCAAAAGCTTTGCTAAAGTCCACAAAGACTACAAGGACATCAATTATTCAATCAGCAAATTTTCCTAAGAATTGATTAGTACTTTTTCCTTTCTGGAATCCATATTGATTCTCGCCAATCAAATTATGCTTTCCGTAAACGCTCTGCTACAACTTGTTCCATAATCTTCTCAATAAAAGGCAGATTTGTGATGGACGATAGTTTGCTTGTATTTTTTTTATAAATTCGTCGAACAATGAACAATGGCCTCTTTGAGTTTTTTTTTGAACCGTTGCTGAGAATAAGCTCATGTTATTAGTTTTGTTATTTAAGTGTAACAATAGATTTTCTACTTCAATGCAGTCTTTATCTCCAATAATCTCGTTTTAATGTGTTTCGGTGACTGGAAGTTGTGGTCCTGTATATGATCGTGTCTGACAGAATTTCTCCCATTTTACGTGGTACGCGAAAGGTGAGTTCAACTGTTTTATGGAAGGGTCACCATTCCAGTTGCTACCCTCTATACCTACCCCATGTAGATAGTCAAAGATAATCACATCCCAAACATCTCAAAAAACGAATAATGGCATCAAAAGACAGTTTTTGAAAAACATACGTGGCCCACTTTGATGCTTTTGCGATCGCACAACAGGTCGCAAAAAAAAAATGATTCCTTTTTCAAAAAAATTATGCCTTTTAGTGTAAAATATAAAACTTGCATATTTTACAATAATAGTACAACGAACCTTTCGTACAAAGTGATTACAATTTGTTAACAAAATGATGGTCGATGTAATTAAACCTTTTTTGCTCTCTCCGCCATACCAAATAATCATTTTTAGGGCCCAGGCTAGATTTTTCAAACTCACAATGGATAAATTTTTCCATGCAAAATTTCATGTTGTGACCTACATAATATAAAAGGTCATTAATTTTTCGGAAAGTAAAGCTAAATAAAACACACACAGCTATACATTTTTGATGAACATTTTATTTCATTATAAAGCTTGGACTTCGCCGCCTCGGGAAGATTCGCAGCATGCGATTCGTTTGAGGTAATTTTTAACCACTTTTTCGCACATTTCGGGCGCTATCTCGGCCATGACTTGAGTAATGTTGGTTTTTAATGCGTTTAGAGTTCGGGGATTATTCGCGGAAGCACGGTCTTTTGCGTAGCCCCACAGAAAAAAAAATCTAATGGTGTCAAATCGCATGATCTTGGTGGTCAATTGACGTCGCGAAAACGTGAAATTACGCGACCAGGAAACTTCTCACAATTGGTCGTCTTGCATTGCTTGTTGCCCACTTTTGTATTAAGTTTTGATAATTTTAACGCGTCGTTCGATTGTTAAACGATCCATTATCGTAAATGGCAAGCATTCAACTAATATTATGACACTTTAAATGACAGCTGAGTTTGGCAGGTGTCAAATGTCAACGCTACCAAAATGAATGACCCTGTTTAAGGCGAAGGTTAGAAATGATTGTTAGTAAGGCCGTCTGTAATAAACAAATCTAACAGGGAATTTTGTTTACACTTTTTTACATAAATTTATTTGACATCGAGTAAGTCAAGTTGAGAATTGGAAAATAATCATGACGCACAGTTGTGAATGAAGATGAGTGATGCGACGTTGATCAAAGTACCAGATTTACAAAATACGAAGTTTAATTGTAAACATCTCTCAAAAATGTACGCCTTTTTACTCGAAATTATTTCTCAATGCCTCAAGCATCGGAGCTATGCCTAAAAGGCATAATTATGCCGCAGTTGGCATCACTGGCTTTGGCCAATTACATTTTAACTGCCACCGGCCATTAAATAAATTGGAAGTTAACGCAATGGGCCTTACCAATAAACATATTTAGTTTCGACTTTAAATTTTAGTAGTTCACGGTAGCTATATTTTCCATACAATTTTCGCAATTGTGAGCTTCCGTACATTTAAAATCGAAAGTTTATTATTAATACGGCTCTGATTAGAGCCCTAGCTGTAGTTTCTGACAACCTTTCGTTGGTTGAATGTCTATTTTCGGGCCGATTGAAAGGGACCAAGGGGGAAGTTCAGAAGCGGACAGTTATATTCTCTCATTTTATACAGGCTTTCACGAGAGTTGACGCCGTAAAAAACAAACTTAAGGTGTAACTTGTATTTTTCCGGGGGTTGAACCTGCAACCACCGCAACCCATGGAGCCGCTGCACCGACAGAGGCATTCCACTTTTCACCTATAAGTTGAAAACCAAATTGAAAAGCACTCACCCTTCAACAAAATTCCTTCTTGTAACTCATAAATATTGCGACCGAATAGTATTTTGACTAAACACAATAACCGATACAACTCCATCTATTAATAGTCGAAGAAGCTAAATTTCTCGCCTAAGGAACATTCAAAATGTGGAGCAAAAACGTACTGCGTATATAATTATAGAGCTATAGGTGATGCGGGAAATCTATACCCATACACGAAAAAAAAGATATGATGAACGAAAAAAATATAAAAAAGCAATACCGCTGCATATCCACTTTCCGTCCGAAAATAATAGCGATTCCAAAAATAGACAAAATACATTTTCACTCGTTCTAAGACGGCAGCATAGCGTTTTCGAAATACCAAAACCAAAATGCGAACTAAAGTTGGACCAAGTGTTGCTTGCTCCATGCTGCCATATCCATATGGGATGGGTGCGCCGCGCCGCACAAGGAGCCGAAGGGTGAGGGTCCAATTTTATAGTTATTATAAGCGAATGCTATGTCCGGGCCATCAGGCGCAGTGAGGCTAATTTATTTATTTTTTTTGGCAAGGAGCGAAACACACAAATGGATAAATGATCGATGACGTAAGACCGTAGTCACTTTGTAATGTACGATAGCTATACGGAAGGCATCTTGTTTTCAATTTTGTGATCTCTGCGTTGGAGCTAATTTTATAAATGGAAATTTTTTGTTGATTTGCATAACAGAATATTGTCTCGGGACGTCTTTAAAAGTGATACATAGTCCAGGTGTATATTTATATTTATGAGGTTTGTTTTATAGGAAAATTCATCGAAACAAAATGTTGTCAATTTGAAACTTTTAGAGATTATTCGGTTCATTAATAGGCTTGCTACATGACTTGGGCTAGCTGTTAAGTGGGTTGCTTTTTTTGCGGGAAGATTTTCCCGTCCATAGATCGTACAATTGCATGCGGCAGTGCGCCGTCTGTCAAATATATTTTTTGTGTTTACTGTGGCTACCACTTATCTCTGTAAGTCTTCTTTGATGAAGAGCTTTAACTCTTAGTTCTTCAGCAACACGTACAGTTGTACAATTTTTTGGTGGACACTATATAACCCCAATAAGCGAGAGTTGGTGTTTCGCAGTAAGGGCTATCCTTAGCAGTTCCATTTGCACAATTTCCCTATAAAAAACTTTATAGCTTTGTTAAAGAGTATTTTATTTTTAAGTTTATCCAGTCTTCTCCTTCTCGTAAATCATTTTTGGTACCTACCTTTTTGAAGGTTAGAGTTAGAGTCTAAGCTAAGAGTCTTTTCAATGTTTTCCAAGAGATTTATAATTTGCCTCTGATTAGGATTATTATCGTCAGCGTAGCCCTATATAAACCGGCATTATATATTGGACCATACTTTTGTGGAGACCCCGACCTGTAGGTCCAATCTATTGCAGCTACGACTCCAAGCTTTCAGCCTATTTAGCGAGTTACTTTTTTTCCATTTCCATGGGGAACTAAATCTATACTCATCTTTTAGGTGCATCTAGATATTTTTCAATAGGATTGTTTTATTGAACGCCTATCTTAGCAAGGTAAAGAAAATGAATGTGAAAGTGATATTTTTTGGTGCGTTGTTGTACTTTTAATTTAGTTAAATGTTTTTCTACTTCCCGCTCGCTGATAGTGAAAGGCGCTAAGAGTGATGTCTAGAAACCAGCCAACCGCTATCCCTTTCTTCGAGTGATGGCGGTTGATGTTAGTCCTTAGCCTCTAAACATCACCGGTGGTTTTGCGAGGCATATTGGGTAGAATTTCATATTCAAGGAGATACCCATTCCTTCGTAATGGTTCCTTCTTTGAGAGTTCAATATGACTGTGTCTGAATTTTTTTTATAAATTAAAAGATGATACTTTCTTTTATTCCCTGAATCGATTAAAGTCATCAGAACATGTTCTTCGGCAATTTTAAAAGTATGAACACCTTCATTTGTGGAAATGCCTCAAACTTTTTATGGTCACACTTGGCACTTCTTTTCTAGGATAGTGTTTTATCTTGGTAGAAATAAATAGTCGGCACAACAGCTACCTATCCCACGCTAGGCCTTGCTCTTACCATAATTTAGGACGACTATTTGTATTTTTTCCCTTACTTTGTCGACTTTTTGTATGTACAGTTTATGCGCGAATGCATTTTCGTATATAGTTTTTTTTAGTAGATGTCTATGGAGGGGTAATCGAAAAATCTAGTTACGAATTTCTCAACTTGTATACGTATACTACTGACCAGGTCTAGGTTTTGCATTCATGTAAAATCTGTTCCAGATAAATCTAGTTGACTTGAGATGGTTAAAGTTCTGAATGAATATATTTTATTTTAAAAGGAATAAACACAATTCATAAATACTTTTTATAGCTATTCGATGCTTAAGTAACAAACGCATAACAACACTACCTCCAGGGTTAGATTAGAGTTTGAATAACTGGCGACAGTAAAATATCAGCTGGGAATGGAATTCTATTGGAATTTGGAGCAGCTCTCTCACTTTCATAAGACTTTTATGAGACATCAGAAAACTAGTTGGTGGTGTAAAGTTTCTATTAATCTGGAAAATATACTACGTGCTAAGTCTCCACTTCCGAATAGTTGAAAGAACCTTCAACGGTTGACTAACAAGATGGATTACATTATAGCGCTACAACTGACGACAAATCACTAAGCCATTGTACCCACAACACTTTATTCGAGAGGTTGCCACAATTTTTTGCTATTTTGGCCCTTTTTATGGATTCGTCATGTCTGTCTGTCTGTCCGTCCGTATGTCACAGACACTTTTTCCCGAAACTATAAGAACTATACTGTTGAAACTTGGTAAGTAGATGTATTCTGTGAACCACATTAAGACTTCAAACAAAAATAGAAAGAAAACAATAAATTTTGGGGGTTCCCCATACTTATAATAGAAACTCAAACATTTTTTTTCATCAAACCCATACGTGTTGGGTATCTATGGATAGGTCTTCAAAAATTATATTGAGGTTTCTAATATAATTTTTTTCTAAACTGAATAGTTTGCGCGAGAGAAACTTCCAAAGTGGTGAAATGTGTGTCCCCCCCATGTAACTTCTAAAATAAGAGAATAATAAAACAAAACAAAATATATGATGTACATTACCATGCAAACTTCCACCGAAAATTGGTTTGAACGAGATCTAGTAAGTAGTTTTTTTTTTAATACGTCATAAATCGTAAACCGCAATTTACCTTTCATTCAATCAACTCAAATATAAAAATAAAAAGCGGCCAAGTGCGAGTCGGACTCGCTTATGAAGGGTTCCGTAGCAGCCTATATGGGCTCGCATATCTTATTACAGTCGAACACGGATATAAGAAACACTCGTATAAGAACAACTCGCTTTTAAGAAACGCATGTGAAAACACGGAGATTTTTTTGCTAACTGAACATATAAAAAAGTTTTCATATAAGAAACTCGCTTAAAAGAAACACTCGGATATTAGAAACGTATTTTTATTCACATAATTTCTTATTTTATTGAAATCATTACACATATAAGAAACATAATTTTTTCCTTTGTTGAGCTGGATTTCAGTTTAAATGCAAAAACAGCTCAACTATGCATGTAAACGAATTACGGTATGATGCGAATACACCTTTCAATGACAATGACAGCTGTGCTACTGTCAGTAGAAAAAGCCCGCCAAATCGTCCTACATAGGTAGGTACTCTCTTCGTGTTGACTTCTGCTTTTGTTCGTTCATATTTCATATCGGTTGTTTTTATATAAGAAATTTTGTTTCTTACATCAGTAGTTTTCGTATAAGAAAATTTATTTCTTATAAACGTCGTTTTCATATAAGAACAACTCGGATATAAGAAACAAATCTCGTTGTTTTTTATATGTTTCTTATATCCGTGTTGGACTGTATTATTATTAGATCTAAATTAAATTTGAAGAATACCTTCAGAATTGTTTTTTCTCATTCATGAAAAACATGCGACTTTTCAGAATTCTGCTGCTGATGAAATAAGCTGACGAATAGATAAAAAAAATTCTCTGGTGCCCGTTTACGAAACCCTATTTTTGTTTAAAGAAAGAAGCTCGAAAGTTTTCTGTTTAAGGCAAAACATAAGCACTTCAACTTAAAATTTGTTGAAGCCTTCAAATATGAGTACATTTTATGCACTCAAAGATTCTTAATAATTATACAAAGATTAATTTTCTAAATTGGTTCACATGTAGTAAAAATTAATGAAGAAATTTTAGACAACTTTAAAACAGTCAAAAACTTTCTGCTTTTTTTTTTTTTTCGACTTTTTCAATAATGAATTCCTTCGTACTTAAAAATGTAACAAAACACTTGCTTTTTAACAAACAAATTTAATTTTTTATAGTTGTTTTTACGAACTGCGAAAATTTAAGGTAGGTTTATAGTTTATAAAAAAGTGCGTTAGAAAGAAGGTATATTTAAGCTTTCATAGTAGGAACTTTCACGTCAAGAGTCTGGTAGCACTGCCAGACTGTCTCTTGCAGAGTGAAGTACGGAAAAAATATAGGAATATATTTCAAACTATTACTTATGAAATGTATTGACGGAATGTCAAAAATGAAACGATTGAAAAAACTTAGATGACCACAAAAACCACGTAGAATAATTAAAAATAGGTATAACAAGGTAGTTCGATATCAACACTGCCCATCCCACCACAGTGGCTCAGTTTGAAACGTTTTTGTTTGTACTAAATGGGATATGAACTGAGCTGTGCAAAATCGGTGTTTTTGTAATTTTGTGACGTATTTTTTTGTTTTTAAGTTTCGGTCTCAGGGCGATGTGCTTAAAGTTATTAGAAACTCTGCGGGAGCTTCGTGAAATCAGAGCATGAAAAGCTTTTTCAATTATTCAAGGACCTCGACGTACCTCCGCTGCAGATATGAAGATAGAACTCTCTCGAACATAATCAAATTAAAACTGGCTCCCCCTAACATAATTGTTAAAACTTATCAACGATAATTTGGTTCTAGATCCTTAGGAACATGAAAATCCATTGCGCGTTGAAATAGTTATTATCTGACCCACTAAGCCGGGGTCCTATTTACCTAAGCGTATTTCTTGTTGAATCAGAAATGCGCCGTTTTGTCCCCAATTTAGTTCCTAGTATATCATATTTCAATCAAAAATCGTTAAGGGTGAGGGTATAACCCATGCGAACAACAAATCCCTCCACTTTCGAATCTGTTCCTTAAATTAACATAGATTAGTGCCAGGGACTCTCTGCTGACAATTGGATAGAAAGTACCGATAAAGTATGCAGCATAAAAAACTAAAACAAAATAAAATTCGGTGACAACGCAAAGCGGTCATTTTTATATATACACCCCAAGATACATCCAAATATCGAAATAGATTAGATTGTTTTTTTTAAAAAAAAAAAACCAAAAAAAAAAACGAACCAACGTATCATCATTAAAACACACTGTTGTCGTATATCTTTTCGTGTGATGCTTTTGCTAGTTCGTACCTACACATGTGCTTACGGCGCGGCGGCGGCCGCCCACCTTCCTAATCATTTTCTCTTACTAGAGATGGCCTCAAAAAGCAGCCAAAAAGCTCTAACCAAAATTAGAATTTATTCTATAATTAGTAGATTTAATTTTTAGAGAATCCATACAAGCCGCCTTGTTACGCATTTCTTCTTCTCGGAACAAAATCGTTTGCGCATTCGAAAGAATTATCCATCTTTCCAGAGATAGTGTTAAACTATGACCCAGTCGGTATTCTATTCCAACTTGAAGCATGATTCAATTTTGAAATCATATTGCAAATGAGTATTTACAATTACAATTACAATAACAACCGCCGCGTAAGTGCGGCATCCACGTATACGTTATACTCTTGAGAACGCGAGACATTCTGGCATTTATTAATGTACTCGTACGTCTCTATAGGAATCCAGACGTTTATTTTCTGTTCTTGTCACAGCGATAATGTAGACGCACTGGGGTTAGTCGATATGGAGCTGGTAAATATGATGTCCAAGCAAATCTCCTAACACGTTATTTCCCATGCTTGCGCTGATGAGTGTTAAGATGTAGGTCTGTGTAGTCGTGTGGTAGAAACAAAGTTTAATCTGTTGCAGATCTGCGAAGGTTTAATATCGTGTACGCACTTTTCGTTGGTATATGCAATGAACATCCAAAATGACAGACGAAAATGTGCTGTCTATGGAGACGTTTTGGTTTAGGTACAGCTTCAGGGCAGAACTTCACTAACTGTATCGTTATGACAGCAGCGTTTTTTTAGGAAATAGTTTCACAGCCAAAGTGCCCAATATGCCTTACAGATGAATCAGTTTGACATTTATAACTTATTAGGAACATGTACTTCTTAAAGGAGCAGCCCGTTTTATTGAAAACTAGTTTCGCTTACGGTCGAAAACCGTCCCTTGCCTTTTTTAAGTATATAATACTAAAGAACGTACCCCAATTTTTGATATTTATGTTGCTTTTTTTATAAACGAAAAAGCGACATCTAGATATAGAAAAAACACGTCCCTTTGAAAATAAGTTTAACACATGATTTAAATTTTAATGCATCACTGGTAAAAACTGTAGGTACCTACAGCAAAACATTTGTCCATAGTAACATCAAAAGTGGTTGTCAACACCTCGCAGATATGCCCCTGAATTAAAATTATACATATATATAGTTGCTTACTTTTAGGGGAAGGCAAATTTCATTCCTTCGAAAATAGGTTCTAATTTTTAAATTTGAATACGTTACTACGGTAATATGGCAGCGACATATTGAATGTCACCAAAATATTTTCATTTGACTGATAATGCCTGGTATGTTGTTCCAGGAAAGCTAAAATTAAGCGCCTCTCCAATGTTTCTCTCCACCGCTTCGCTTAATGTTCGCTTAATTTCGACAGTGTAGGTTCGGTAAAAAAAAAGTGCTGGAATTTTTTGTTGGTTTTTTTATTTGAAGGTACTTCCTCAAAAACCTCTTCTAGATACTCCTCGTTAAGATATTCCATTTCTAAAAGAAATTAAATTAACAACAACGATTTTTTTTGTGTTGAACTTACCATTCTCCTCAATCAAATCAAATTTAGCTGTGGAAAAATGTATTTTGCATTAAAATGCCTACTTAAATTCTGTAGAGACTTTTCGTACAGCGGCTAACAAATTTAGCTTGAACTGCGTACTGCTTCGCTTAATTTTATCTTTAGAGACATTTTTGTATGGGGCCAGGCTTAATGGCGACTTTTACCCACAATTTTTTTTGTGCACATTTATGGCGCAGTACCTTTCGAATGATATAAGTTTTATTCTACTTGTTTCATAATCAATACTAAAGAAGTGTACGGAAACTTTGGATGAGAATTATTCTCATCTCAGCAAGGCAAAGTCAAGTAAAATATTCACGAGAGAAATTAAAATAAAAGTCGAGACACTCAAACAAATTGCTCCGAACTGTTTTATTGAGAATTTGTCTATTACTGTTTTATTGAGAATTTGTCTATTAGATATACGTTTTCCTCTACAGATGTTGTTATGTTTTCACTGACAGTTCAAGTACGATCAAGTTTGGCGAAGTACTGAGCTGAATTTAAAATTTGGTCTGTTTCAGAAAATTAGATATCAAAATACACATTTTAAATGGGTGCATTATATCCTATACGGTAGACATATTTCTTTTCTCAGAGCACAGAACAGAGCTATATGAACCGAGCATGTTCAGAGAGATCTTATCTGTTTTTGAAACATATTTGAATAATATGTTGTTAGCTGTCAAATTATGCAGTGTTAAGATTTGTATGCAGCATGCTTCAATTTATTCATTTTCATTCAGTCAATTTATTCTGAACTGATAGATTTTGCTCTGATCATTCTGTAATTGAATAAAGAAAATTATAAATTCAGAGCTTAAAAAGAAACACGAACTTCTTTTGACAATTCAGATTCTTCTCTGATCTTACATAAAAGTCATCGCAACGCGTCTGTTTGGTTTGTCTCGTCTCTTATATGCTTCCAGAATATTTATCCAAACTGATGGACCCCCCACGACATCCACGAGTCGTCACAGAGGGTTTCTAGCACTATACGAAGTGTTTTCATTAAGGGGGTGTGCAATTTTTAATACTACAAACGCACTTTAGACTCTTATCTTAGTACCAAGAAAAAGAAGAAGCGTAAGACGATATATCTTGACAACTGTTGAAGCCATAGCACTAAAATTTAGCATATAAATGTGTCTGTGCAAGGTCCATTGTAAAATGTGGGCGGTATTTGACAACGGGGTGTGGCACCCTCCACCAAAAAAGAGGAAAATTTATGGCAGCTTTGGTATTGAAGTTTGGTTTGTAGATAAATATGACATTTTAAAAAATTCAAAAATTTATTTCTCAGCGCCCATGGGAGCGAAAGTCCTAAAATTTGGAATATAGATGTGTTCGAAGCACTTTGCAAAATATGGGCGGTATTTAAATGGGCTTTCGCTCTTTATCTTTTAAATGGACGATAGTTGCCCAATTTTTGCGCTTTTTCAATGAAAAGTGGAAAGCTTAAGAAAAGGGGAAAAAATCCAAAATATATTTGATACTTAAATTGCTTAAAAGTAAAATTTAAGCTCATTTCCATTACAAATAAATTTCAAAGTTTACTCAGAATGAAATGTCCACACTAAATATGAAAGAAAACAGCCCATCGAACGTCTACGTAAGAATTTTTGTGTATCTGAATGCATTCACTCGATTTGACGTTTTGTCTAATAGAAAATCATTTTAAATTCAAATTTCATATAAAAATAAGGGCAAATTTCACTTAGGGGAAGAAAAGGGGAACTTTTTTCGAATTTAGGGGTACAACACTTTAAAGTGCTAAAGGGGGTTTTCCGGGTATTGAACCATCTCTCTAATTTCGCTGAGCCACTGCGCTTAATTGAGGAACATTTAACAAACAAATAGTTCCTTTCAGAATAAGCTGCCGCCTAATTCGATTGAAATAGGTAGTAAACTAATTTTTTTTTAGTAGAGAATTGAGTAGATCCGCCAGAACTGTGCCCATACTGTCCTAATTCAAGAATAGGATCTTCGACAATTCTATTATGTTACTTGGATCTGCTTTGTAAACTTGAATTAAAGAAATGTCTTTCAAGTAAAATTGAGGTTGCCGCATAAAGAAGATCTATCATTCCTTTCAATGTGCTGCAATCGCAGCCCCCACTCGCAAACTCGGCATCGACTTTGTATCGAACGCGCTCTCCCACAGGGAAACACATACTGCCAGTGTTCCGAATGCCAATACATGTGTGATGTGTTCAACATAACTAATCGATACTTTTCTCAACAACTGATCGGGTGGAAACAAACGGTTCTATATTCTATAATTGCTGAGTTGACTCCATGAAGTGAGTCCGCCAGTCCGCCAGTCCAGATGCTTTCAGGTAGACCGCAAATATCAATTAGTAATTTCTAACAACTGTGAGAACCCAACTAGATATTCGCATCGTGCGTATCCATTTTCTTTTTTTGTTCTTATTCGGATACCACCACCTCTACGCAGTATTACCTGGAAAGACCTTAATTATTTCAAACGAGTACGCTCGCCAGCCATGTGAATTGATATTAAAAATGCACGCGCATCGAAATCATATCCTTGTCATGTTATTCGCTTAAGTCTCGCGTCTCGTGCGGCTGCGCGCAAACGAGAAGGAGAACCTTGAGATCGATTAGAAGACTCAATAGATACAATTTATTTTGAATTTATTAAATTTTTTTCTTAGCTTTGCATGGATGGAAAAGAGACACAGTGCATGTATATATGGTCAGTGGATATATGGAGGGGCGATGTGGGAAGTTGTTACCAATGAAAAATGTCATCGCTGGCAGACGAATAGACGTTTCTGTTTGGACAGGAGAACATGGTGCGAACGAAAGCCCCCGTTTCTATTACGGTGTCTCTTCCTCAACGCTGAAGACATATCGGCGACATTTTTCGTATCTGCGCGATCGCGCTGCCTGGAGCAACATAAATGGAGATTTACCATATGTGGCCATCATCAGGAGATCTTCGCGTAATGCATGCGTGTGTGTGTATCTAGGAAACGATGTGTGAAAAAGGAAATATTTCTATATTTCGCTGATTATCATCGGAGCACAATAACTGTGTGTGCACGACGAGTCCGATAGATAGATGGATAGATAGATAGGCTTTGGGATGCGTCGTTAGGTTGCGCCTGTGGGGATAAATGGCGATCCGGGGGGAAAGTGAAAAACTAATCACCGCAACATCAGGTAGTCCGTGCACGTGGTTACCTGGTTGTCTATTTTTGGTGATAGGTGCGGATTCCAGAGATTCATATCCCATTTGGAAGAGGAGTATTCTCCAAGGGACTTTGATTGTGTGTTCTTTTGCTACGCGCCTCCCTGGCTGCCAACATGTTTTGACCATTATCAGCGGCTGAGTGCTGAGAGGTGATGGTGGCGAGTCTTCTGCTGTCGGTGATCAGCGCACAGCTGGGCAGAGTGCACGCTGCATTTGAATTGAATTACACGTTCCAATTGGGTAGTGGTTTGATTTATTTTGCAACTGTGACAATGTTAACAATATGTCCTGGATGATTGCGAGTTTTGAGGTTTCGTCAGAGCGCTTGCGTCAAAATTAATTAATTGATGTTTGTTCCTTTCGCTGATGGCGAAATGAAGAGAAATTCAGTTGGGATCTCTGATTTGTGGCATCTGCAAAGCAATAAATTATGAAATCTTGTCATTAGCTTGTGAGTTATGAATGAGAGTCGTCTTTGATTGTTAGAAGGGGTACCTACGTATGTAGGTAAGTTTAGTCTGATTTTATATATGTGTCTTTAGTTGTGCAATCTCACTAAACCGTGTTTTTACTTGCTCTTCACAAGTTAAAAATATCAATCGATATCTTTTTTTAATTTTTTGTTTTGTGTTGGTAATTTGCTGGAAGTAAAAAATCATCGAAAGACATTGCAGAGCTAGTACGCGAGGGATGCTTCTGCACTATTGATGGACTTTAACTCCCGGGGGACTGACATTCGCCATCCCGAATAAGATTGCATCTTATTTTTATTTTTGAATTATTTTATTTCTAAACTTGTTTTTTTTTTTTAAACAATACCTGATTTCTTAGCCCTAGCTAAATCTTATAGATCAAGAGGTTTTATCCGTCTCAATCTCCTGATTACATTGTACATTTAAAAGTTCTGTTATTTCTGTGTTTACGTGGTTAAGAAGCCTACTTCTGTGCTTCCGAGCAACCTTCTTAACCTCATCTTCAACCATTTCAACGTTTAGATTTCTATGCAGATCGGCATTGCAAGGCGCATTAACTGTTCCTTAGTACTTTGTTTTGGAAAACCTGAATTTTTGTAGATGAAAGAAACTGATGCCCGTGTGTGCACGCTCAACTTGAGAACGAATTTTATCTTTGAGGTCTTGAATCGACGCTGGGCTGTTGGCGTAGACCTTATCTTTCACGTGGCCCCAAAGGAATGTGTCGCAAGGTGTTAAATCACAAGATCTCGGTTTCCAATTGTAATCACCTCTTCGAGAGATAACACGGTCCGGAAACTTTTCCCATAAAAGATCAATGATTTCGTTGCTTGTGTGGCACGTAGCGCCGTCTTGTTGTAAGTAAACGTTGTCCAGATCAATACCATCCAACTCCGACCATAAAAAATCATTAATCATCTCTCGATAGCGCAATCCATTCACCGTAACTGTTGATCCAACCTCATTTTCGAAAAAGTAAGGTCCAATGACCCCACCGGACCATAAACCGCACCAAACAGTCACACGTTGAGGATGGAGAGGCTTCTCAACAATAACTCTTGGGTTTTCCGAGCCCCAAATGCGACAATTTTGCTTGTTGACGTAGCCACCGAGGTGGAAATGGGCCTCATCAGTCAAGATGATTTTTCGATGGAATGGACTGCAATATTTTCACCATTTTTGTAGTGAATTTTAATAATTTCAATGCGTTGTTGAAGCGTGTATCGTTCCATTTTTAGTAATGGCGTAGTCTCTACTTGTCAAATGTCAAAGAATAAAAGCTTCAAAAGTGACAGCTACCGAAATAGCGGGTCATTCACAATAACACCTCTCATTGGAAAACCCTTTAGCTTACTTTTTGTCGCGAAAAGAAAACTCTAATGGGATGAAAGTTTTTATGGGAAATCGCACTGGATAGAAAAACGGGGATTGTCACTTCAAATACAAGAAAAATTACATAAAATTTTTAAAATTATATTATTAAACTAATTTGGGCGCAACGAATTTTGCTGGGTCTGCTTATAATTAAATACAAGAAACGTGGTCGTTTCCTAAATCATGGCGATGGACGAATTTCGACAATTTTGGATTCCTCTTAGAAGGAGTTGGGTAGAATTCATTTGCCCTTTTAAGATGCTGTGTCTAGGTCGAAGGACATGTTTTTAAATGAAGCGTAGTACGCTGTTCGAGCTAAACTAAATTTTATCTGGTCTCCAACTTTTCTCTCCAAACATCAGCTAAAGTCCTAGTTAAATTTTGACATAGAGTACGCTGTGGGTAAGTGTCACAGAAAACAGCTCTTCTTCCTTCAACTTCCTTCCCTACATGTAATAATTAAAAGAGCCTATCCTTGCATAATTTTCCGCAACAGAACAACAAATACACAACGATCTGTCACAATTTAGCTTGAGAAAATGTGCCGACCCATTAAATGGGCACGCTAAATTTTGACAGACACACGAAGTACATTCTGAACCAAAAGTTTGATTATTTAGCTCGAGCTGCGTACCACTTAGCTAAATGTGTTCGCTTAAATTTAGCTCGAGCAGCGTACTAAGCTTGAGTGAAAAAATCTGCCTTTGGAATTATTCTGAAAAAAATAGTTTGTGCATCGGGTACGAGTAATGTGCGGGATTTAATTGGCTTTAAGAGGCAACGGACATACCTACAACGAATATACGAATCCGTCATGGCAACGAACGCGACGAAAGCTTTAAGTTGGGCCGTTCAATCCCTCGATCGGTAGTCCAGCACACTCATACTAATCGAACTTTTGTTGAAAGTATTAGAACGTACTGTTGTTCTTTTTTTTAATTTTTTAACGTTCAGAAAAAATTAATTTTTTCCCAAATTAAATCTCCACAAGCTTACTGGTGTGACCCGAAAGCTACTGTTGATAACAAATCTACTCGATCTTATATGTAATGTACGTGGGTAGGTACTAGGCTGTACTAAAGTACATCGAGTTGAAAAATTGAATTGGGGGTCAGCCGAATAGGAAGAAGGCTTTTGGCATTCGTTCCGAACAGGGTGCTTAAAGCACTGTCATATCATGCACTAAATTAACCTATAATTCTAGACTCTAGAGAATCGAAAGCCTGATTTGGTTCAGAATCGTACGCGATGTATTTTACTAAATCCTTCCGCCGCCGTATAGGTACGTGAAGTTTTGTAAAACAGTTGAACATTTTTTATCTATTATTTTTAGCTAATATTATTTATGTTGGTGCATTTTTTACTTTGTTATTGAGCGAAAAATTAGCTATGTTTTTTTTCGCATTATGTTAAAATGACTTTTTTTTAATAAAACCGTTAGCATATTTTTTTTTTTCCCCTTATAAACTGCATATTGCTCTAAGACTCCAAACTCTAGCACGGAATTCGGAACAGCTAAGCAACGGTCATATGACCTTAAACAGTGCTAAAGGACTATTCAAGATAAAACCATTTTAAAATTGGAAAATTATGATTATCAAACGTATTTGCTATTTGGTAACAGCTGAGAAGTTAAAGTAATGGAAATTCTGCACTTTTTAACAACAAGTTATCAAAAAACCGCTCTGGCCATTAGAAATCAGCTTTGTTATCCTACAAGTTTTTTTGACGTCTGAACCAAAAAAAATCCCATTTGTGAAAGGATGGGTTTCGCGAAACACTCTATTACAGCAATTTTCCCGCCAACTGTCACACTTTATTCATAGTCCCTACAAAACAGGCACAATCCACAAACCCAAATGTCGGAAACTAAAACAAATATTCCTTGTTCGCAGAGTGCAATTGGCTCTCATATGAATAGTCCTTCAGTTCCACTTTGTTCGACTTTTGCATTTTCTTACGAGTTAAGTCATTCTTGACGTAAGATGTCAGACTTTATACAGAATCTAAAAATTATAGCCGCTATTCACAAATTAAAAAATTATTCGATCACAAACTGAAAGAACTACATTTAATTGCGAGTGCAAATAGAAATTTGTGGCTGAAATTCGAGAATTGCTACGACAAAAAAATGTTAGGGTATCCCACGGCAGTTCACAATTATAGTTCTTATAATCAACTGTTAATTTAAACAAATTTTGTCTGATTCTGTTTCAACGTTTATTGAGTACAATTTTCATTAAAATACGAAATTTTTGCTATTGCATATATAAAAAATTATTGAATCCATCAAACTCTTACTGGAAACTGGAATTATGAATTTTAAATGTAGTCAGGGTTTTCTGGGTTATAAAGAAAAGGAAATGCCAAATTAAGTACTAGAACAAAAAGAATTAAAAAAACTCGCTTAAGCCCAAATAATCATCTAGAAACTACCCACTCAGATCCCAGCAATGACACCAGAGTCTGAACAAATTTACGTCAGTGGATTTCTGTTGCAAACTGCAACTCAGTTTTGACTTTTGAAATCACTGTTATGTGTAATAGATTCCACAAGCCTAATAATACTCTTACATCGTACGTTTATAATTTAAAATGTGTTAAGACTAGAGCTCGAAAGAATAACCCCACCTTTAATTTAATTTGGTTTCTCTTTGCCCACTCGATAGGTATTATACATTCGGCATTCTGCGATAATGATAATTATTAATCATTAAGTTTAGTGTCCAGGCTAAATTTTTCGAACTCATATTCTCACTCTTCAGCGCTATTTCTTTATTTTAAATGCATCATTCCTCTTGACTTTGCATGAAAAATAAATGCAAGTGATTAACTTATGTTCGTGAAACAATTTTTGCTGTGTTGCTTTTGAGCCCTTTAGACATGGCTTGTGATAGGGTGAAGGGGATTTGGGAATTACATGAATATTTAAAGAATCGCTGTTGCTTCTATGCAATGTACCTATATCGCTCTCAAAGAAGTGTATTAAATTTGTCAATTTTTTAATTTTATTTATTTTTGAAGTTACGAAAATAAGGGTAGAACAATCTACAAGTTTCATTTAAAGGCAGCAATATAATTCATAAGTTGTTAAAAGGAATATAATGAAATATTTTTACTTTTAGTTTTTCTCCTTTCTTTAGTGCGTGCTTATAATTTTGTTTGCGCCTCCTTGAATTTGATTTAATGGCGGCGCTTTTTTTACTGTTCGAGTATCGTCTGGCGGCGTTGGCGACAATCACTTTAACTAAAATTAAACTCAGTATTGTCCAATACTCTACCTACCTAAAGCTTTACCTACTTTACCTATCAAATTCAATATAAAATTCGAAAAAAAAAAAGATTTCGAGAGTTATTTGCGTCGGCGGAACACCAACCACTGTAATCTGCACACACTACTGAAATACATGGCAACAACTACTGAAAATGTCTTGCATGGTATATTTGTTTTTGCTCAGTAATATCCCTCAGTGGTTGACCGCAAACATAATAAAATAAATATGTAAAATTAAGGCTCTTCTCCGACCAACACCGAAAAAAGTAAAGGCAGGTACGGTGATGTAAAGCTTATTATATAAAGTGATCTTATTAGAAAATCTTAACAGCTGGTAATAATTTGAAAACCCATTCGAAAGGAAGAGATATGTTCGGGCTCTGATTTAACCTATGTAATATAAAAGTGAAAACACCTTCAAACCTTTTGTGGCTAAATTTTTCAAAATGTACCCTTAATCATTTTCTGTCAAAAAATCATCCTACTCCGGGAGTAATAAATATAATAAATTATTTAATAACTACAAAATTAAAGAAATCTCTGTTTTTAGATTGAAATTTGGCGAAATTAGATGAAGATCTTTATTAAACGCAATTGAATTGAAGGATAAACACATTTTATGATCGCTATGATCGCATAATAAATAGGTAAATAGACAATTTCCATCCCCCGAGCGAAAATAAAATCAGTATCACTTCTAAAACGATTCATTTTAGTACATTTTAGAACATAGTTCCTTTTATAATTTTTCTTTATTCCTTAACATTCATTTAAATTACACGCGCTGCTGTCAAAACTGTCATGATAAACAGATCATCATCAAAAGACTCAATTTGGCATACAGTCTTAGCGAATATCACTTAGTTGGTAGATGACACTACTACGATTTTTAAATCAAAATTGTTCTAAATTCGCGAATCTTGTCAATTGCGAAATTGTGTAATGGATCATTTGATTATTTAGAAATCTTTTTGGACGCTCTCTTGGGAAATAAGCACATTCGCTTCATTGCGAATGCATTTATCCTCTACCTAGTTATATTAAAAGAAAAAACTGTCAAAAAAACAATACATTCCATAACTTTTTCTGCAGCAGAGATAAGAGCGAAATCGCCGTTGATGTTATCAACTTATTTCTATTTTTCAGCCAGTTACAACTTCTGTTTGGGTCAAATTGTTGTTGGCTAGTTATAACTGGCTGAAAAATATAAATAAGTGCACACAACAGCGATATCGCTCCTATCTCTGTCGCAAAAAAAGTGCAAGCGGCTGGGAATTAAGGAGTTTTTATGTCCCATAGCAGCAAACAGCTGGCCGCAAATGCTCAACTATTTTGTAATAATACCTCTTAAAGTTTAAAACACGATCAACTCTCATTACATATGTCAGATAGTCGATGTCCTTAATACCTACCAGTTGCCATTCAACAAACTTCATTCAATTGCTAGGTTCTCTCTCAGATTACGAGTATTCCTATACATGGTGCAGTGGGAGTTCCCATCCACCACCAGCATTAGTTACTTGATCTATCCGAGTTAGCCACAATAGTGGGGACCCCAGCTAATAAATATAAATAAATAATGTAATGGGAGGAGCCCCGAAGTAGATAACTGATGGCAATATCATTTGCAGACAGATTTCAATTACCGATTGCAATAGGAATTAGAAAACTCGCAGAATTGGCTCCACCATATGACAGTTGATTTGCCAAAAAGAAAGCAATAGACGCGTTTTAAATAATTGACGCCTACAAATTCCGCTTCGCACATCATGAATATTAAAATATATATATATATATTGTCAATAATAATGTGAAAGAAAAACTGTCATCATAGATACTCCTCAAGCTGGGCTTGAGCACAAAAGCTTCCTCTGCCCACGCACATCAATCCATCCTCTTTCCTCCAATCGATTTCGAATGCAAACTTTGAAAGAGGCATACTTTCGTGCACCGCACCTGAGCCGAAAAAGCTCGCGTATTCGTTTGCAGATTGAGTTGTGCTAGAGAGCATAATAATTTAACCGTCAGATAGTGCATCCCAGTCTCGCGCCCTTGGATTTCCGCGATAGACACTCAACGATCGCGTAAAAGCCAACACCGTTCGCTCAGTCTTGTTTTTCCGTGCGTACGCTCAGTTGTTTCTGTTTAGCGAGATCGATCGATTGGATTTTACCTTAACTTTGCGTTCAGTTCGCTCAGTGCGCATGCATCGGTGGATTATTCATAGGCGCACTTCCATCTAGAGAGGAAGAGGCTCGTGTGCTGCGCTAGTGGTATTGTGTTTTGTTGTGCGTTTTTCTAATGAAAATATTTTCATTCCATAAATCCCTCGATACGACGTGGTGACAGTTATTCCCAATTCGCAGTGAATGTGATAACAAACAAACGAGCGACATAAGAAACGACCAATTCCTTCGAGTGTGTGCGTCGAAAAGAGAGGGAACGACAAAATAAATTCCGTATTCATCCCCAATTTTGACAGATTGCAGCGTAAATTTTAGAATTTTCCTCAAGTGAAAAAATCGCATTGAAATAAAAGAATGAAAGTGCCTCCGAGACATGCGTGAATAAATCTGGGTACTAAATATACATATCCGCCGTCTGATTGTGTTTATTTTTGGATTATAACCAAACAGGAAAAAAAGTGTTTATCGCTAAAGTGAATTCGCCCGAGCGATTTGTGTCCTCAGCGCTATCAAACAAACGGTGTAGTTGTTCTGTCCAAAGGAACACACAAAACAGAATTGCACATCCTTGATCCGCGAACAGGGATATCGTTGAATTTCTTTCCAAACTGAGTTATCTAAACGGCTACGCGGTGGAGAACTTTTACCTCAGAATGGATCCTTCGCGAGGTGACTCGCGGTACAATCTGAACTACAGTATGAGCAGTATAGGGCTCAGTCTGGCGGATCAGACCGACATTTATGGCAACCCTGGTGCGGCGGCTGCGCTGGGCGGGCGACCACCCAGTGGAGGTTTGATACAGCCGATGGGTGGTGGAAGTGCTGGCGGTGGTGGAGGCGGCAGAGGGGGAGGTGGTGGTCTAATGTCAAACTCAAGTCAGTGTCAATCGCTGAGCAACACAAGTGGCGGCGGCGGCGGTGGACAATCGCGAGGTGTTAAACGTACTAGTTCAGATTGTTATGACGACCATCATCGCGGGGGCAGTGGTACTGGTGGAATGAATTCGCAATCGTTGCAAGGACTCGAATCGTGTGCCGGTGGCAGCGGCAATGGAACCAATCCAGGTGGCCAGCAGGGCAACGTGCCTGATGTCGTCGATGACAGCTACACTTCCTTGCAGAACAAGAAATCACCACCGGCCAACGGCAAGAAAACAAAAGGTCGTGTCAAAATCAAAATGGAATACATCGACAACAAATTGCGGCGGTATACGACGTTTTCTAAGAGGAAAACTGGAATCATGAAGAAGGTGAGTGTCAACCAGTCCAAATGCATTGGGAAAATTCGATTTTGCAAACATCTGAGGCATTTGGTTTTCGGTTTTTTTTTTTTCTTTTTGCTTGCTTTTGTTGAATATTTCTTGTGTCAGTGCGACACATAACCTCGAAAAATCTCCGGTGAGAGTTTATTTTCTTTTATGCAGCTGCGCACAACTACACACAAGCTGAAATGTCAAAACTAGTAATATATATATGCGATGAGTGCAGGCTAATATTTGGTGTGAGTGAATTTCTGCAAGCAAATGAGAGCGCACTGAGAGAAACACATCGAACATGCTCTTGATTTCTCCTCCGCGTTTTGTTTTACAGTTTACAGAAGTATATTTTGATTCGATTGAGCATTGCCAGAAATGCTCGTTGGTGGATTGTTTTGTTGGTTTTGTGGGTCGCCTACACTTTGGTGTATTCTGTTCGTGTGGGTTGTATTTGTTTTTATTTTTTCGAAGTTGTTGAAATTATACCTGCCTGCGAAAGAAATTGTCGTCAATTGCTTATGAGTTGTTTTGCCTTTTTTGTTAATTGAGAAAACACAATTTGCAAGCGAATGCAAATTAGATCTAGTCATTTGTTGCGATAAAAATTTATTGAATTGTTTTTAGTTTTTAGTGTTCCACTTTCAGAAGGAAGTGGCTTTGTTGTAGTCGAAGTTTGAGGTTTCTTTTGTCTTTTATTGGAAAACAGTTGGGAATAGTCTGTTATGGGATACAAATTTGTATTTTTGTGCAAAACAAAGGTGATGATTATAGTGGCACATATGTACATACAAATACATATCAATAAACATTTTTAGTTTCGACTCTAGATCTTAGTAGTTCACAATGGCTATATTTTCCATACAACTTTCGCAATTGTGAGCTTCTGTAAATTTGAAGTCGATACTGAAAGTCGTTATTATTACGGCGCATTATGTTTACTGTCGTCAAAAGATGGCACTCCTAATAATAAATGGGTAGACAGAATTAATGGCTTTATTTTGAGAGCTATAGATTTAATTCTGTCGTTGCTACAGAATTTAGAGATATGAAGATTAAAATGTTTTGCTGACTTTAATTAGTATTTCTTGTCCGGAATGTTGTAAATATCTACGCAACTTCTGCAACTTCTGCCACTTTTGTTATGAACTACCAAAATTTAGAGTCGAAACTAAAAATGGTTATTGGTAAGGCCATAGTGTCTCTGGAAGATTTTCGCCAACACTAAAGTGCGTTGGAATTTAACATTTAAAAATGAAACTGGTTCGCGGGTATCTGTGACTAAAAAAAGTTTTCATGTAAATGAAATGTCGAAAACCACGAAATATATAATATAATATAAATATACGAGATTAAATACAGCTCTGTAGTACCAGCTCTCCAAGATGGATCTGTCGGACCACTTGAACATTTTGGGCTTCAGATCGTTTTCCTTAAAATAATCTGTTGCGAAGCAGCAAACTGTTAAACTTCGTCATGATTCATTTTTCAGGGTTATCTGCCTAACAGGGATGAAGTTTTCACCCAATAGTCCATGACGAGGTCTGTCTATAAGTTTGATATTCCAAACATCTGCATATAGCTCGAATTTGGCCACCATAGCAGTGGGAGCTGTCTAAACATTGCGAGCTATACTTCCGGTACAAGCTGATTGGCAATTACTCTTCCGTCCAAAAAATAGTATTAAATTTCTTGACTGAATGCTCAGTTGATGTTAAATTTATTCATCGTTGTCAAATGTAAATAAATAAAACATAAAATGTTTGTAATAATTATAAATAATAATTTATAAAACGAAATAAGTAAATAAATAATTAAATTCGTGAAATTGAACCAACATTGTCGCCGTCTGTCTATTGAATCTTCTGTTTCTGGTAAATAATAGTTCACATTTCATTCTTTTTTTATAAACGAGCAAAAAACAGGTCAGTTCCGTATAGAAACCTAAACCTAAATTCCCACAGCCATTTTTTGCCGAGAGTCTTTGTCTTTGGGACGTACAGTTTTATTCCTGAATTGAGAAGCTTTTTTAGACACAGTCATAGATAATAATTATTGTCACTTCTAGTGCGAAATTTGAATGCTGAGTTTTAATTAAGGTTCTTTAAAGCAAATGCAGCGCATTTACCCTGAAAAACGCTGTAGTATATTTCAAAAAGAAGTTTAATAATTGGATTCCCAAATCGGCAACTGCATGGTAAGTTGTTCCGTCGCTTTTCTAGACAATCGAATTCGGATAAATCGAGTCGACTTCACTTTCGTATGTGGCAATTTTTTGTTGGAATTTTTGTTAACCAGTTCCAGTTACATATTTGTCCTATTATTTTCTAAAAAGTATACCAACTCTCTTAGATTTAAATCCCCAGTTGTTTGGGACGTCCATTTGTTGGTAATTTTTTCGATTGTTATTGAAAAATACTGAAAATTTAAATATCCTCAATAATTCAATTAATAAAGTTTGCGTCAAACTAATGTACAAGTTACACAGTATTTACGCAACATTTTTGTAAGCTTAATGATATCTTCTGCTAGCTAACTTACTTGTGTGCGCACGTTTATTTATACGGGGGTTGATGTTTAAGAGTCCACAAAATATTCACTTCAAGATCTATTCGCAATTGAAAATGTTTTCTTTTGTTTAACGTTCCCAAAGCCACCATTTTGCCAGATAAATTGCGTTTTGACAGGACAAAGTCACAAAGTACACATTTTAGATAAACTTACTTTATTAAAATTTTCAATAATTTATCGCATCTCAATATTAAATTAAAAGGGAACTGATTTTTGTGAAGACATTTTGTACTTTCAGAAACTATGTTTGGTTGTCTGAAAATTGAATGCATTGCTTTATTTTCACGGAAATTTTTTCCATCATTTAAGTGTCATTTGTAAAAGCTTTGTATTATGAAAAATTAAACTCCACAAGCACAGCAGTTATGTGTTCAAACTTTTCGTGCTATCTCTCCAGCAAGTCCTTCAAACTCGACTGTAGTTTTTTTAAGATGACATTTGGACACACAAGTGGTGACGTTCAAGTATCTAGTTTTGTAAGTCTGACAGCTGTCTGACTAGATGTATCTCGTCTTCGATTGCCTGAAATCGGTCATATGATCAGCTGTTTCAGTTGACGTTTATGGAGGGGTAGCCGACGAATCTAGTCAAGAAATTATGTGGCTGACGTAGAAAAAGTGACGCTCCCGACCAATCTAGTTTTTGCGTTCAGGTTATATCTAGTCCAGATCAAACTTGTCGACTTAGGATCCTTGAGAGAAATCTTAGATCTTTTCTTTCGGAACTGTGTTAATTTTTGAATTAGTTATATATCTTGAACTCTTTTTCTAGTCTGCTTTAAAATTGCATTAAATTTAAAGTGACTGTTCTCTCAAAGGTTATCTCCACCGGTTTCGCCAGGGCAGTATTCATCAACCTCGTAAACTTTCCTCGCCTTCTTTTTTATTGACAGAGCAATATACGTATATGTACTGAGATTATTTTTTGCACGATAGTTTTTCAGAAGCGTTAAAAAAGTGGATTTCGCCTCTTTTAGGAGCTGTTTAAGCAAAGATACGAACAAAACTGACAGGACAAGTTGTGAATATGAACAAAGAACAAAATTGCCAATCGAGCATTTCGTGAAGTCCACTCTCTCCCACACTCGGGTATCTTTTTGTTTAAAACGTCAAACAAACTTCTTCAGATCGGTGATTATTACTAATCAGTGAACACTATACAGTCTCTAGCAGAGACAATACTGAGACCACCAACTCCGGCCGATTTCCGTTACTTAGCCTACAAGCTAGTATTCTTACATAAAAAATCGTATTGACAAATGTCACGAAACTTCAAAAATTCTGCTCACCAACACACTCCCAGGAGATATGAGACCCTTCCGCTCTGGGCAAAGTTGTTGACGGAGTTCATAGAATTTTATCCGTTTAATTTGAAATTGTTCGTTTCGTGTGGATAATATTTTTTTTTAGGAATAAGTGCTGAAAATTTTCATGAAAAATTAACAATGTATATTGGTTGAGGGAAAATGAAAACATTTTGAGCAAATTTTCTTCATTATTCAAGAAAAATTTACACACGAAATCGAAGTTAATGATATCCAAAAGCGGAAAATACACAACCATGTTTGTCCTAATATGTTTCTAGTATATAGAACATCAACTTTAGATAGTTTTACTAACCAAACAAATCAAATTATTCGCCTTTTAACATTTTATAATAACTAACCAATGGCGTTCAGTAATGAAAAAATGTGGTATTCCCGAACGCTTTCACATTTCCCCACGGTTGCCGAGGTTGGCAGCATTTATTTTTGCATTTTTTTATGTTTTTGCATGTCACATGGATTCTTTTTTGACATAACACCGATAGGAAAACAAAATGGCGAATTTGAAAAAAAACTGAGGGGGCCAGCGGCAATAGGATTGTGAGTTGGGGGTCTCAGTATGGTTTGTCTATGGTCTCTAGTATTCTAGTTGTCGCTCCGTCCACTGGCAATGGACGTCGGATCGGAGGGAATCGCCCTTTGGAATTTAACCACTCTGTTCCGTACAAAAAAACGGCAGCACCGATGGTTTACTAGAGGAAGGTTTATTCTCTGTTAGAGTACATTAAATTACATTTGTATTGGTCAAGAAAATGATAATTTTGAGTTACTCTTTTTTAGCAATTCCTTGGCTCAGTTTCCGATTCCAAGACAAATGAATGCGTTGCTCTCCTACAATTTTTTTATCTGTCACTTGGTTTTTTCTTCTTCTCATTTGACACTAACGTTGTCGGGCAATAATCTATAAAATCATAAAATCATATTCAGTGTTGAAAAACGGTAGGAATTTTTTTTAAGTACTTATAACAGATCGTTAGTTTAAAAAAAAAACCTTTTCATTCCTTTTTGAAGATTGGCCACATTAGAGCTTTGATTTTTTATTACAAATCAAAGTAAGGCTTATAACGAGTTGATGACAGAAGAGTCTGACATTTAAAAACAAGTAAAAGGTCTCGAGTAATACAGAAACTTCACCAACCATCAGAGTTCATAACTGACATTTAAGAAAAATGTTCTGTCAATACGACAAATGATACAGCTTTTGACACTACCCCGCAGATCTCTGTAAAGCTAAATGTCAGTAAAGCGGTCAATTGGTTTTGATCAATAAATCGGATAACTCTCACGACTCAACATTCTCGTTTTTGGAAAAGAAAACCGCATAAAGGCCGCGTAAATAAACAAATTTGACCCTTTTTGTGTAGTGGCGCATGAAGTTCCATTGCATATTATAAGAGTGTGATGTCGGTTGGAGCGTTTGGGCGACATCTACTTTGTTGATGAAAGTGCAGGCACTTATCGGATCATTATTTGATTTGTTTTGCAGACGAAATTGAGGAATCTTGATTAGGTTTCAAAAAAGACGAGTTCTTCACAGCTTCACCACTGTATTGTTCCAAAATCAAACGGTCGCTTGATTTAAATATTAAAAAACGTCAATTGGCCAACAAAGGCGTGGGATTTAGAGTTCTTCGGCTGGAATTGTGCATTCACAAGTCTCACAACTAATCATAGAATGATTCGTTTTAACTCGAATTTTCAATATTTTGGTCGAAAAAAACGACCCTGTAAATCAAATTTCTCTTCAACGTATTTAAGAAATCAGTCTTTTAAACATGTTTAGTGACGAATAGAAATAAAGCCCACAAGTCGCGACGTCTTTTCGGCGACCTACGATTTAAAAAAACTCACCGAATTAATTAACATGATTCGTCGTTTAGTAAGCTCCTACTTTCATGATTCATACGATCGGTATCATTAAAATATAACAAAGGAGACATTCTGAACCCTTTACTGTCATTCGTCTGTAGATCTAGAATCTCCTATGGCCGGTGGAACAAATATACCTTACATAATTACAAGCCCACAAAAATAATAATAATCAAACTTAGGAGCAAGACGGAATACCTGCCTATAAGTAGTTACTATATCCAAAGACGCATACGCATTGAAGTTTGACAATGGCGACCGGGTGCTTTGGTATAGTCCCGCTTGGCGCATGCAATCCTCGATGCTTTCCCCGTGATAAGACCCTTTTAATGTACTTGCATTGCAGAAGCTCGACGAGCTCTTTCTTTACAAGTTGTCCGCGTGCACACAATGGAAATGCTTAGTCCTCTGTCTGGCTACTGGGCATAATCCGGAATGTGTAAGAACAGGAGCCACGACGGCCTCCTACAAATTCACGTCTTCTACCAGAATACGCGCGCGCGCGCGCTCTGCACAAACGAACGCTGCATGCATTGACTATCCAAACACAAAGCACTGGCGCGCATTGATAATAATAAAAATTGCATTCAATATTATGCGCGAGGCGGAAGGTAGGACTTTATTCTCTTTGCCCTCTGTTGATGCTGCTGCGGCTGCTACTGCTGCTGTTGCGGTCGGATGAGGAGCGCTCCCGATTACCACGATTATTACGACATTCAAAATGTGGCACCCACAATTTAGCTCGTACCTCCTGCGTAGTGGCTCCAGCGATCAAACGAACACATACATTGTTCGGTGGGTTCTTGTCGTGGACTTCCTGGCAGTAGGAATAATCACGAGATCGTCCGCATGTGCATGCGCTTAATTCCAACTGGCAGATAGAAACAATTGCACATATCGGGTAATGGTAATTTAATGAGCTGTTGCAAGCGCTTGGTAATTGCACGGTTAAACGGGACAACCCACAAAGTGCTACCACGTCAGCCCTTGAACCACAAATCAAAACAAATACGCAGGATAATCAATGCCATTGTTGCGGGGTGTCGGCTGTAAGTTGTTAATTCGTTGCCTTTCTAATAAACCAAAGTAACTTGAGCAATCATGGCAGCTATACATAGCTACTCTTTCTTGTTGGTATTCATTCGACGTAGTTGCTTCTGGTTTTCTATTGTTCAACAGCGTCGCCTGATTTCACCCTGAACCAGATCCAAATCGAAGGTGTTGAACAGCGACAACCGACCGAAAGGGTGTGTCTCACAGGGGGTAGCTTTGCTGGCTTTGTCTAAGTTGCCGTTGGCACGCCATGTGCAAATTGTGATTCACTGGAAAAGTTTCACCTTTTCATTGATTTTTGTTTTCCATTGCAGCCCTCTTGTTGATACTTTTTTCCTGCACGCACCCAGCACATACATAAAGTAATTGCACTCGGGAGAGAATCCAAAGTTATCATTTGTGATTGGAAAGTTTGTAATTCAACTTTGACACCCTCTCCTAAAGACAGACGGAATTGTGAGAGTGATTATGCGAAGGCAACAAAAAGGTGGATATACGCTGCCAAGTGACGAGGAACAGATTGTCGAACTTGTAGAATCTGAAGGAGCAGAGAAATCTAATTGGCGAAAGCCTAATTCATGTGTCCCAAAACTCAATGCATTTCATATATGCGATTTGAGGGCGTGGTTGCCTGGTTTCTCAGAATGCTACCGTCTTCTGGAAAACTCAGATGAAAACACTGAATGAAAGGAAAGTTGCCGAACATTAATTTTTACTGCGAAATTCAAAATTTCCCTTCAAACACCAACTTCCTCAAGTTGCTGAGCGGAATGTGTGCTGAAAAGCTCGCATCGGCCTTATTTTGCACTTCTACCTAAACACAAATTAGTTTAAAGCAGTTCGATTTCACTTTGCAATGGAAATTTGTCCTTTGTATTAAATGCAGAACATTCTAGTAGTATTATTTGTATTCTTTTATCCTTGGCCCTTTTCAGGGAACAAACTGTGTAGAACTGACTTCGTTAGCTTTTTCCTTTCGACAATTTTAACGGCTTAAGGTAGAATAAGTTTTGCGAACTCTTTAAACTCAGGTGGGGGTGAATTACTCGTTACTTTTTAATTGATACTCGTTATTTTACTAATTTTGTCTTCTGCCATTTTTGTTGGGCTTTCGTGCAAGTGTTGCCGATTTATATCAATTGCGTTAAAGTAATTACCTCTTTTGCCAATTGAGTGATAGTTTCAAATACTGGGGCAATGGAAAAACTGCTCAGTCATCTAAAAATTTATTGCATTTTGATTGATTTTTTGTTGTAGAAATACGCATAACGCTTTTGAGGTTATTGCGTCGAACTACCGAGTGATGGCTTTCAGATTCGATGTTCGGAAAAACACAAATTGCACGGTTTGAACGCCTGACAAAACATCCGAGAGCATAACTGCTCTGAGAAAGTTTCTCAATGTAGCCGTTCCGTTTGGGCATAAAATTGTAGGTCTTTCCATTCGTTCCAAAAAAAAAATCTTAACCTCACAAATGAATGGTACTCACTTGTTCAGCCAAATATTTATTTATTTTGAGTTTATTTCCCAAGAGCTACTTCCTTTTTCTACTTTTTGTAATGTCTAACCGTAAACCTTTAGTAAGAGAAAAAACTCTTCCAATTCTAAATCTAATCATAAATGACAGACCGCGATTACAACAAAAACGCTCTCCATTGTGAACGCACAAAAATCAACTCACTTCAAGTCACAGTCGCACCGAGTTAATCGCGTGAGTGAGGGAACTCTCATATACTGGAACGTAAAAATAATTTGACAGCCGAAGGTTTTGAAACGAATAAATCACGTGGGCTTGGGAGGGTCTTTGATTTGGAAATACAATAGCTGAAATCGCTAAACATCTCCACCAAAAACACTAGTCACGTGAAATGAAAAAAATAATTATGGTGGCTTAAGCTGGTGTCAAATATGGTCACTAATCTTATAGTTATATTCCCTAGCAAATGACGCTAGTTAAACTATCGAACTCCTATTGTTTTCTTTTATATTTATATATATACACTTTTTCTAAAGCTTTGTTTACGTAGCTTGACTCGGCATCAGATGTTTGCTATTAACATTTTGAAAAGAATTTTATGCCCATTTTACGCTCGTATTAACAGAGTTGTGCAACGCTGTCCAGGGTGGACCACGGACTCAAATAACAAGCCCCTTTAGCTTGATCGGTCTATAGCTAGTTGTCTCTTTGTTTCCAGTTACGAACAGCAAGTTGGTTGCGTCGCCCTTCAAATGTCAAATGAAGGGGTCATTCTCTGGGTACGTTGTTGATCAGGGGTGGACTTAAAGACATGATGAGTGGATGCGTTGTTGTCCGTACGTTATCAGCTATTCAGAGTCGCTGTCCATAAAATTCATCCTTAAATCTACTCTTCCAAATCGTCGCTGATTAGCCTTTAAAGTGCGTCGTTCAAAATTCTCCTCCACATCAATAAAACCGAATATCACCCGAAGCATCTTTCCTTACAAAAAGAACAAAATTGATTCGATATTAGTAAGGTCCAAAGTCTCTTCAATTCAAAGTTGTAAAGGGTGATTTTTTAGCTGGTTTGGTTTTGGCAACACTGGTTTTGACAGCTGACGTGTGTTTAGTACCTTGTGTCACTGTCAAACAGCTTCAGTTTGGTTTGCAATTTAACCATGGATCGTCTTACAAATGAACAACGCTTGCAAATTATTGAATTTTACTATCAAAATTCGTGCTCGGTTCGAAATGTTCATCGCGCGCTGCTTCCATTTTATGATCGGCATTCTCGACCTTCTGAGCAGTCTATTCGGAAGATTGTGACCAAATTTCGCACCAAATTTACTTTGTTGGACATTAAACCACCAACACGTTTACGTACTGTGCGTAGTGAAGAAAATATTGCGGCTTTATCAGCTAGGCTAGTGTGACAGAAGACCGCGAAATGTCGATTCGGCGCCGTTCCCAGCAGTTAGGCCTTTGCTACAGCACTACGTGGAAAATTTTGCGGAAGGATTTGGGCGTAAAGCCTTTTAAGATACAGCTGGTGCAAGAACTAAAGCCAGCCGACCTACCACAACGCCGAATTTTTGGTGAATGGGCTCTTGGAAAGCTGGCCGAGGATCCGCTTTTTTATCGAAAAATTGTGTTCAGCGATGAGGCTCATTTTTGGTTGAATGGGTACGTAAATAAGCAAAATTGCCGCATTTGGAGTGAAGATCAGCCAGAAGCATTGCAACAGCTACCAATGCATCCCGAAAAAGCCACTGTTTGGTGCGGTTTATGGGCCGGCGGCATTATTGGGCCATATTTCTTCAAAGATGATGCGAATCGCAGCGTTACTGTCAATGGTGAACGCTACCGAGCGATGATAACAAACTTTTTTTTGCCCGAAATGGAAGTTCTTGACTTGCATGATATGTGGTTTCAACAAGACGGTGCCACATGCCACACAGCACGCGAAACAATGGCGCAATTGCGAGGCGAGTTTGGTGAACAGTTAATTTCACGTTTCGGGCCGGTCAATTGGCCGCCTAGATCGTGCGATTTGACACCATTAGATTATTTTTTGTGGGGGTATGCCAAGGCTAATGTGTATAGGGACAAGCCCGCTTCGATTGACGCACTGGAAGCCAACATCCATGCATTCATTCGTGAGATACCGGCCGATATGTGTGAAAGAGTATGCCAAAATTGGACTCAGCGGATGGGCTACCTGAGACGCAGCCGCGGTCAACATTTGCATGAAATTATCTTTGAACATTAAATTGCAAGGTCCAAACTATCGATTCAAATAAATATTTCATTCATTTTTTCGAATTTTTTGTGTTTTTTTTTTAAAACAAGTTCTAAACCTCTTAAAAAATCACCCTTTATCTGCCCATCGTGATTTTTTTTTATATTCGCCGATGTTGAGAGTCCTTTCTCGTTGACAGCATATACTTCGACCCGCAGTGAATTCATTTGTTTCCAAATGCGAGCTAAAAATTTAAAGTTATGAATGACAAAATAGCGGCTAAAACCGAATTCAGGTCTTATGACTGACAAAAAATTCATTCACGTCAGGTATGAAGGACGACATTTCGTTTTACACTCATGTTCTCTTTATTTATGTATTTTCTCACACTCTGCGCAGTTAAGTCACAATATTAAAAAAAAAAACTTAACTACGCCAAATTATTCATTTCTGCGGGTAAAATTTGATAACTAAAGCAAGGATTCATATGAATATCCATATTATTTCAGTCATGAGCGTCTTCCCCTTATTGGAAAAAAGGTCTATAAGATCCTGCGGTTTGCAAAGGTGGGAAACAATTAATTACCTCCTGAATCGGGCCTCGGAATTTCCCCGATATATTGCATGTACAAATTCGTTAAACCACGACATGAAATAAAACCAGCACGATCTCCTATAGTTTCTACAGTATGTGATGCAAGGAATACTCTCATGTGTCGTTGCTTTACCTTCCCACACTGAGTTCATATTTCACATATATTTAGGGAATGACCGCTGGATATGTTACCAAAGCGATTTCCTATATGTCACACCAAATCGCTGTCAATTTCTAAACATTTCTCTGACAACACTTAACATATTCATCCCGGCTAAGCTTCTTATTATCTTCTAATGTATCAGTGCACAATGCACACTGAAGACCAGTCACTGTGAATTAAAAACTAAGCCGACAACTTGATTGTCGCTCTGCTCAGTGTGTATATCTGCTTATAAATAAATAAATTAAATTTTCCGCGACACCACCGAGTGCATAATGTTCTTCATGTTACCATTGCCATATCGTAATCGCCACAACCCGAACACGAACGAAAAACAATTGCTCGGTGTCATTAAAATATTATTGCTAAGTGGGCATGTAATCTCGCATTGGTATCTAATCGTCGCCGCCATCTCTCGTCTGTATCTCATCTTTGGGATGTGCCCTCTCAGTAAGTTGGAAGCGAGAAGGAGAATAAAAATATCAGAGCACTACCGGATGGCAGAGTTTCATAGGGGGTACCGCGTACCACCCGCCAAATTATTCATGGTTATGTTTCCGGGATGCGGATGCTCCAGCGAGAAGCTGCCTTCCGGTGCAGAGCTGGTAAAAGCGGTTGAGTGCTGCCACGAATGCTAAAAAGGACGTTTCGTTTTGCCTTACAGCTCTGCCTTTGATACAAGAAACGGAATTCTATCACGTTGCAAAATACAATCCCATATACCTACACAAACGAGTGGACAAGAAGGGCAAATGCGTTCTCTAATCGCTGGCGAGTCCGGTAGTAGCGGCACGGAGACATTCAGACATTTTTCGGACATCCACCATCCACCATCAAAAATCCAACACCTCACACCATTGACGACGGGATCAACATGTTTCAGTTGCATTTTTGTCCAAAGCGATTTTTTGCTTGCGCAGGACGCTAAGGATGTTATTTATCATTGGGAGCGAATGCAGAATACCAAGTAGGTGCTACTTTCGGGCATCGGAATGTGCGGTGGTTCATTTCGTTCCGTCAACTGATGGATTCGCTCTCCTTTTGGGAAACCGATATCGATCTTTAAACTTTGACTTTCAATTAAGCCCTGCGACCGTGAAATGATTGCAATTCTGAATTTATAGGCCCATTTAAACAGTCGAGGGATTAGTGTGCCGCCGCCAAAGGATGATCCCCTTTGGGCTGGAATACGAGCACAGCGCGCGAGTTAAGTATCCATAGCAAAACATATTGAGAAAAAAGATAACATTATTTGTATTCAATGATATCTTTAGTCTCTAGTACAGTCTTGCACACAACGCTACAATGATAACATATGTAAAAGAGATAATATCGTTTGTATACAATGTTGGAATATTATCTCTTCTTCATTATCAAGCAAGACGATTGTACGCTTGGGTCTCCTTGTAGATAGATAAGAAAAGTATATAAATACGACTGTATGATGAATTTATCGATAGTCTTATTGTAACTACATAGTAGCCTTAAGCTCCTTTTAGAATTAGTAAAAAGTATTTCAATAATAAAGGACATAGTTCCAAATAAATATTGTTTAATTTTAAAAGTAAGAACCAAGTGTTTTAATTGGCGATCCTGCCAGGAGGTTAAATATACTTTTTAACTTCAATCGAGCGGACCTCGGGAACAAGTAGTGAAATCTAGTATAAACAGAACACTCGCGTTACCGGTTACAAGAATTACCTAGCATAGCAGGTACAAATATAGCTCCTTCGTACGAAGCAGCAAAGCAATTCAGTGAAAGTGTATATGTGGAAAAAAAAAAAAAAAAAACACACAAATTCGACGACAACAGACACGAGTTCAAAATGGAACAACTCGCAGTATTAATGGCAAGATTAGAAGCTTTAGAAACCAGGTGCAACACAGTAACACAAACCCTAGAGCACACACGCACAGAGAATGCAAGGTTAGCAGCAATAATAACTAACCAAAATCAAATAAACACTAATTTAGAAACAAAACTAAATGAAGTAAAATCTGGATTAGGCATAGTACCAAACATACCTGTGCTAGAGGAAATAAGAACCACATATACAGATGGTAGTGAAATACAGTTAGACGCATTTAAAAGCCTACCTATTTTCAACGGCGATCAATCAAATTATCGGTCGTGGCGCGAAGAAGCATCCAGATTAATGGACAGCATTAAAAACCTCAAAACACACAGTAAGTACGCAGCAGCATTGACTATAGTGAAAAGTAAAATACAGGGAGCAGCCGCGAATGTGTTAACTAATTATAACACAATTTTTAATTTTGAGGCGATACGTAACAGATTAGATTATACGTACTCTAATCAAGAACCTCTATACGTGCTACAAGACATGATGAAAGCCATCACGCAAAAAAGAAGCACACTGTCTGAATACCACGACGAGATAAATAAAAATCTCAATTTAATAATATCAAAAATCACTATGTCAGGTGATCCGCCGAATATAATCGACAGACTAATTAAAAATGCTAACGACGACGCAGTTCGTATATTCATTGATGGTATGAGTGACAACTTTACAAGAGGATCATTATATTCAGCTACAATAAATGATCTAGAACACGCATTCGCAATTGCTCGCAGAATAGAACATGATAATGTGCACAGGCATTTACATCTCACTCAAGATAAGCACCACAAAAATATGCCACATGAACACAGAAACGAAAGAAGACCAAACTATTCGAGCCAAACAACGAATTATCAACCCCAGAAGCAATACGATAATATGCAGCAACACAATCAAGGACCACGCCTAAACCCTTCCAAGAGAAATGACGGACCACAGCCGATGGAGATAAACTCGAGACAAATTGTACATGCACAGCGACAAAATTGGAATCAATACAAACCCGATGTATATAATCCACCAGCGAAACGTGAACACAGCGGGAGTTTCAACACACACAACAGACCGCAACGATCTTATCAGCAGAACTTCAAGCAGCAGAGAGTAAATAACTCCCGACAACAACGCAGAGACGATGTCAGCAGTACATATGCAGAAGCAGATGAAACGGAATGTATGGTAAATAATAACATAAGAATAGATCATTTAAACTAGTAGACGGGTTGCCCTGCTTAAATTTAACTAGTACTATTTCTAAGAAAATTTATAAAATTCTTATTGATACTGGTGCAACCCATAATTACATTAATAGAAAATGCGATTCTAGCGAAAAAATTAAAATTAAACCTATAAAAATAAAAACAATGCATGGTTATTCTATGGTAGATACAAAGAAAGTAGTTAGGATATTAAAGAAAAATATAACATTTTTTGAATTAGAGGATATTCAGTCTTTTGATATGATATTAGGATATGAAGGACTTAAAGTTCTAAACGCGGAAATAAATTTCAGTAATATGACTCTAACTACCATAAGCAGTGTCGAATCTATTCAGAAAATTAATTACATAATTGGGGAAAATAATATTTATAAAGCAGACATAGATAGACTGATGAAGATTAATAACAGCATAGGACCGTTACCCTTTACAGATACTATAGAAGCAAGCATTAGGACGACCAATGATAATCCGGTTTATGTTAAACAATATCCATATCCCATAGCAGATAACGAATTCGTAAACAAAGAAATACAGAAACTCTTACATGACAATATAATAGAAAAAAGCCATAGTCCTTATAACAGTCCCATATGGACAGTACCTAAAAAAGGTTTGGACGAAAAAGGAAAACCAAAACGGCGCATGGTTGTTGATTTCCAAAAACTTAACGCTCACACTGTAACAGACAGATACCCCATTCCGGATGTCAACATGACAATTCAAAATTTAGGTAAAGCCAAGTACTTTACAACGTTAGATTTGGAGTCAGGTTTCCACCAAATTAAAATCAAAACAGATGATAAAGAAAAAACAGCTTTTGCTATAAATGGCGCAAAATATCATTTTAAACGAATGCCTTTCGGGCTCAAAAATGCACCAAGCATATTTCAGAGATGCGTGGACGACATTTTGAGAGACTTTGTAGGTAAATTCGTACACGTTTACATTGATGACGTATTGATATATTCTTCATCTGAGGAAGAACATATACAGCACATAAGTCAAGTATTCGACGTACTCAATAAAGCCACATTAAAAATATCTGATGAGAAAAGTAAGTTTTTTCAAGAAGAAGTAGAATACTTAGGTCACATAATCAGACATGGTAGAATCACTACGAACCCTGAGAAAATAGCAGCTATAGAAAATTTTCCAGTCCCACAAACGGTAAAGGATTTGAGAGGATTTTTAGGTCTTACAGGTTACTATCGTAAGTTTATAAAAGGATACGCAAGCATAGCCAAGCCCCTGACATTATATTTACGAGGAGATAACGGTAAAGTAAACAAAATCATCTAAGTAAAAACATTTGTGAAATTAACTTTGAAGAAGAAAATTGTCTTATTCCACTTTTAAAGAATATAACTTCAAAATGCAACATTAAACAAGAATACGATTACGACTTAGAAATTGAATCCGGTGTTATGTTATTAAGCGGTAAGCATAAGCTAAATAATCAAACAATTAATGGTATAAACTTAGTTACTTATGAAAATACTATAAATCTAGATGATAAAATATACAAAAACATGCATAAGCAAATTAAAGAAGTTATATTAAGAAATCATAATTCAGAGTCTTACATCGACCAAATAATTAAAGAAGATACAATATACAAATTCGATAACATAGATACTTTAAAAAAACTAATTATTCCTTTTGAAGAAAAACCGATATTATCAACTATATACACAATTGTAACACTGATTGTTATTTTAGCATTTACGTACGTAATGATAAAAACTATACAATGTATAACAGATCGTCAAAAACAAAAAAAGATTGACGCATATAACAAAACTTATGAAAGAGAGATGTTAAAAATAGCGTCGAAAAATCGGGACGATTTCGTTTAACAAGGGGGGGAGTTAAGTATCCATAGCAAAACATATTGAGAAAAAAGATAACATTATTTGTATTCAATGATATCTTTAGTCTCTAGTACAGTCTTGCACACAACGCTACAATGATAACATATGTAAAAGAGATAATATCGTTTGTATACAATGTTGGAATATTATCTCTTCTTCATTATCAAGCAAGACGATTGTACGCTTGGGTCTCCTTGTAGATAGATAAGAAAAGTATATAAATACGACTGTATGATGAATTTATCGATAGTCTTATTGTAACTACATAGTAGCCTTAAGCTCCTTTTAGAATTAGTAAAAAGTATTTCAATAATAAAGGACATAGTTCCAAATAAATATTGTTTAATTTTAAAAGTAAGAACCAAGTGTTTTAATTCGCGCACAAACCAAGCCGATAACATAAAAACAGGGCCCGCAAGTACCTACGAATCGCAGATCCTTGTATAGTTTATGATTTGACAGTTTTGATTGACTTGAATGCCAGACATCGCGGCGGAGGGCAATTGTTATGATTTCTGATGACAGGCACACAATGGGAGGCGCCTTGATGGTTGTTTTGTTGGATTTTGTTCTCTCTTACATATGTAAGTGCGGCGCGCTCGCCTTTCTTTCTTTGAAATGAACTCATATTTTAAAATGAATTTCAAAATTTATTTTATGCTTTGATTTGGTGCGGTCTCTCGGTCGTTGTTTAGCCGCTTTATGCGATTTGTCTAGATACGCCAACAGATTGCCTCCCACGCTCCTCGCGGATGACTGTATAGACCAGGCGCGTTGCTGAATCAGGTGTTTTGCCAACACAAATCTCCGCCAACAGTCAATGAACTATGGGGATAGCGAATAAAATCTCAATAAATGACCATATTTGCTGCTGCATATAGGTTTGCGTGCTGTGGCGATGGGAAAGTGTGCGCCTGGTATGTAGGGGTCTTGTGAAATTTATAGGGCTGTTATCATAGTGTAACTGTTGGCTGGCCAGATTTGGTAGTTTGCGGGGGCCTGGTTGTGATTCACTTGGTTGCGGAGGCTTTGGACTGCAAGTTGTCCGATTTAGGGATGATCTCATTTCGAGTGGGACATCTTCGAAAGTTCACCTTTTCCGTATTTAAATTTGAGGTTATTTTAAGTAAACATTTTTATTAAAAATTGGGTCACGCGTTTCAAAAAAAATGGACCAATATGTCCTAGAAAAACGATTGCGTTATGTCCGCAAACTTAGGAGCACTTTTGTAAATTGGATGCAGAATCACTTTAAATCAACTTGGAATGTAAAACAAACCTCTTTATTTCGAAATAACTTGTCAAAGGCTATTTTTGTGGGGGAAATTCCTACAAAAACAGAAAATGGTATTTAAGTTTATTTAAGAAACGGGCAGGATCTCAATTTGTAAGTATTTTAAGTTGTTTTTGATTAAATTTATTGTGTAGAAGTCTAACAAGCACTGTGGCGCCATTGACAGTGCACAAGAATGGGCAATGATTACTGAAACTGATGAAATTGCTATAAAAAATCAAATTTTTCATACCTTTTTTTATAGATTAGGTGATAGTTGTGGCAAAACTGCTTTTCGAAATACGTGTCTTGTTGGATGTGAAGTGTCAAAATTGTGTTCCTAGTTTCAGTGCTATTAAGATTTTTTTTTATAAATATGCGCACTTTTGAATTAAATGTTTAAACTCCAGTTTCCAAATAAATTGCCTGACATGTTGGTTTTAGCTGAAATGCATCAATGTTATTTCTTTCCCAGTTAATAACCCCCCTTATTTTGAGTTCCCTGTAAGTCGAGGCTCGTTGGAATTCAGTGCTCCAAGCAATTCATTGCCGCATGAACTCAGAAAATTATTTGAATTTCGACATTAACAGCTATCATTTTTGTTTTGCATCAAATTACACCAAAAATTTATAGTTCGAATGTTTTTTTTGTCAGATTCCTCCACGGTAGGCTTTTTCGGACATGGAAATTGGGATAAAACCCCTTTATATAACAACACTGATTGAAATCTCCTCGAATTCAAATTGTTCAATCCAATGAACTCCTCATTTTCCCAATTTCGTCGCAAAGTGGTTTACTGTCAAGTAAACGAATTTTATTTTCGAATGACTTATGAAGATAATCGCCTGAAAAGTTGCTTTTGTTTTGGGAAATTTCCAAGACCGTAATCAACTATTTTCTGAACATATTTACCCATAATTAATTGTGGAATTTTTTTAGTATGTATTTATTGAAATAGGACAAGTCGAGGCTAGTTTTGTATTTCTTTATTATTCAGTTAATTAATTACTATGATAATACAGGGTGGCGCAAAATTAATCATCCAATTTTGTGTTTGAACTACTTTTTTACTAAATAAAAAAAAATGATTTTGAGTGATTGAAATCTTTATTTGGACCTCTACAATTTTTTCTGTTAAGCGGAAAAGATGGTATCCGTAAAGTGGCTTCCGCCAGTGTTGATACACATTTGTGGCCGTTTTCTCGCATTTTCCATGACTTTCCGCAAGATTTTCAGTGATAACTGTTCGCATTCCTGTCGAATTCTGAGGTTTGTTGCATTAAATTCGCGACTTCAAGTAGCCCCAAAGAGAGAAGTCTGGGATGGTTATATCAATCGATCTTGCTGGCCATGCCAAGTCGACAAAACGGGAGATTACGCGACCAGGAAACGCTTCCTTCACGATATCCATTGTGGCTCGTGCTGTGTGTGCGGTTGCACTGTCTCGTTGAAGCCACATGCTCACCAAGCCCCGCTCATCCAATTCCGGCAGTAAGAAGGAGTTTATCATGGACCTGTAGAGTTCGCCGTAACATAGGTCAAAAAAAATTTACACAAATATTCCACGCTCTTGCGGAGTATAGGGCTCTATTGCTTGTCTGTTTTATACTGCAGCAGCAGCTGTCTGGTTTACAAATGTCAAATATGATTGACGTACGACGCCATTTGCAAAAATTATAACTTCTTCCGATAGGGTGATTAATTTTGCGTCACCTTGTGTTAAAAGGACGTTATGCTTTTCGTTTAATGGAAGTCCTCATTGTTTCTTTGAAATCCATTTTCAACCTTGTCTTTATTTGAAAAGATGTAGTACTCCTATATCTGCTTGCAAATATCTACTTAAATAAAATAAGTTTTTGTGGGAGTTTTGACCTCAAATGGTATACAGTCGACTTCATTTATTTGGACAACGCTTTACTGAAAAAATCGGTAAACTGAAACAAACGTAATTTTTTTTTAATTTTTCGAAGTTCGCTTAAGAGAAAATGCCGCTCAGGGGAAAAATAATTGTTGCATTGGTGTTTTAATTAAGACTGTATACAGGGAATTGTTAGATTTTGTAGAAATTTGCTTTGTTTGTTTAATATGTAATCCAAGTACAGATATTCAACCAACCAACCAACTCGTTGATATGAAACTTACGAAACTCTCTTTCAAGTAACGAAAGTAAGAGCTCATTGCGTTTGAGTCCGAAGGTTTTGATTTTATTATACTACAAAATACTCGATTTCGCAGGTCCGTTAATAATAAAGAGAGAGAAACAGTCCAGCTTTATGGGATTTCTCTCAATAACGCATCAAGTACTGCTGGAGGTCTATCCGAAGATAATCGCCTACAAATTTACGCGATTAAAACTCTCATAAAAGCTAGAAAATAGGTCCATATAAAGGGTTTTTCAATAAGAGCGCTACAAAAGTTTTTTAAATAAAACAAAAACGGTTTTGGATATCAATGAAATTCTTTATTCCTGTGAAAGTACGTTCGATGCCATTATGTATGGAAATCGATTTCTTTTGCATGGCCACCACGGGCACGCTTGCAGAAGTCCAGACGCTGAACCCAATTTTCGACGGTTTTCAAGCATAAATCGGCCGATACTGCTGCAATTTCACGTTCGATATTCGTACGAAGTTCATAATTCATAGATAACACGTTCTCCAAACTTGGTTTCCAATAAATTGTTTGTGACATTCGCTGTGTGGCTTGTGGCGCCGTCCTGTTGGAACCACATGTCCTCTAAGTCCATATCATCCAATTGGGGCCAAAAATATTCGGTTATCATTGAACGGTAGCGATTCCCATTCACAGTAACGTGCCGGTCTTGATCATCACGGAAGAAGTACGGCCCAATGACGCCGCCGGCCCATAAACGACGCCAAACCGTAATTTTTTCGGGATGCAATGATGACTTATGGAGTACGTGTGGATTGCTGCCTGACCAATACCGCATATTTTGTTTATTGACGAAGCCCTTCAGCCAGAAATGATCCTCATCGCTGAAGATGATTTTTCGATGAAAATCCGAATCATTTTCAAGTTGTTGCTCAGCCCAATTCACGAACATACGACGCTTCTGGTGGTCAAGTGGCTTCAGTTCTTGCGTCAATTTAATCTTGTAAGGATGTAGGCCAAGATCTTTTCGCAAAATTCGCCACAACTACGTCACAGAGATGCCCAACGCTTGAGAACGACGTGTGAGAGACACATTTGGGCTTTCTTCAACTGAAGCCTCAGCGGCAGCAATATTCTCGACACTACGGGCACGGGAACATTTTGTACTGTGCCTGTGGATTCAAATTTTTCCACTAGACGCTCAATTGTTGATCTGCTAGGACGATAATGACGACCATAAATTGGACGTAGCGCTCTTAACGTTGAGGCCACTGACTCCGAATTTCGGTAGTAAATTTTAATAATTTCGACTCGTTGTTGTATATATCGTACTTACTGAAGAGAAATGTCAAAAGAGCGGCAAGAAATTCGGCGTCGTTTGCTGTCCCTGTCGCTCTACTTTTGTAGCGTCCCTGTTGAAAAACCCTTTAAAACCCCAGACCTGGGCCCTATTTCACCAACCACTTTTCACTTTGCACTTTGCAATTTTGCAAAAAAAAATAATTCCTGCAAAGTACAAGTGCGATGTGTTTCACCAAAAACGCAAAGTTCTCATGACTTTGCATTTTGCAAAGTTTTCAGACTTTTTAGCAAAGTGAGAAGTATAAGTGCTTCACCAATTAGAAAGAGAACTTTGCATTTATAATCGTGTTTTGTAAATTTGCAAAGTGAAAAACATATGCGTGTATCTTTGTAATATAGAGCAAGTTTTACTGTCGTAAAATTGTTTATTGGGCTTAAAAAAATTGTTTTCTAATACTGAGTTACTACGTCCATAGTATAAAAATAAATACTATGTAATAACTTAAAACTTATTCATTTCTAACTATAGGTACTTATGTTCACCCAGTCATGTACAGTAAAAACTCTTTTATCCGGAATGCTTGGGACCGACAGTGTTCCGGATAATCGATTTTTCCGGATACGTCAAACACCACGAGTGCTCACGAGATGTGCTATTTGGTGAAGGAAAACAAAACTATAAGTCTGCCTTGTAGTCTACACGACAAACGGTAAACTTATTTTTCAGACTAAAACGCAGACGGCAAATTTGTTTTCCTTTTCAGGCACGCATTCTTGTGCAAATCGCAACATGCTTGAACATTTACATGCTTGTGTAAAATCATCAGCACACAGCATTGCGGATATTAGAGGTTTCTCCGGATAGTAGAGTGTAAATTTCACAAATATTTTCTTAAAAAAATTCCGGATATTAGAGGCTGCCGGTTATTGGAGTTCCGGTTAAAAGAGTTTTTACTGTACTTTTTTTGGCATCGGCCTACTTAACGTTTCAATCCTTCATTTGAACTCTGTACTAACTGTAATTTACCATAAATAACTAAACAAAAAACCGTTAACGCATCCAGCTACACAAGGGAATCCACCTTGAGCAAAAAATTGGGTAGCTATTTCCGAAGTATTTTGTTTCCAGCAAATGGTGGTTGCAAGCAATTCCTCGATTATTGCGTTCGAAACTCGTTGTACTACTCTGCAGACTGTAGCTTTACTTATTCCGTGCATAGTAGCGACTCCATGATATTGCCCTCCATTTCCAATCCAACGTAGTGTGCATTGAATCTGTTGCAGGGGACTTAAGCAATTATTTCGTTCGCTGTTCGCCTATGTCCAATTGTTGACAAAACACGTTCAATACTCGTCTTCGTTAAACGAAAGCTTTCCAGGATTGAAAAATTACCTCCAATTTCCCTTTGTACATTATTTGTATCTCTTCAAAGAGTGCTTCGAAACGGTTCATTATATATTTTTTTAATTATATCACCAACTGTTCACAACAAAAGATCAAATGATTTTTTTTCTTTGCATATTATTGACAAACTTTTCACGATTTTAAATGTAAAGTGCAAATCTAATTTGTTTGGTGAAACGAAATGGACGAATTATTTGCAAATTGACAAAACTTTGCACTTTGCAAAAACATGCTCTGCACTTTGAAAATTTGTGTTTGGTGAAACGAATTTTGCAAAGAGGGAACATTTTGAACTTTGCAAAGGAATAATTTCCTCTTTGCAAATTTGCGTTCGGTGAAACGAAATTTGCAAAGATAAAGTGAAAAATTGCAAAATGCAAAGTGAAAAGTGGTTGGTGAAATAGGGCCCTGGGGTCAGATTCTGTAAGGCGAAACGATCAAACGTTTTCGTGCGCATGAATTGTCCTATGTTACACAACCAAATTTCTTCGTGTACACGAAAACGTTTGTGCGTTTCGCCTTACAACCGCCAATGCTTCTGTAGTTGTGCCTTTCTATATTTTCGAAGGCTGTGCACCTCGGCACGTTCTTCTTTAATAATTTAAAGAAGGTTAGTTTCTCAAACAGTATTGAAATCATATTTAAAAAAATTTAGGGAAATTGAATGTTTGCGAATTGGTTTAGGTTTTCAACCGTAATGGTTCCCTGAGCATGTCGATGAGCCCGCTAAACTCTAAGTTTTTTGTGACGTTCTCACAACCCCACTCAACTTAACCCAACCAGAGGCTGTGTTTTATTGCTAAATAACTAAATTTTACATCTTGCTGATTGATTGACATCATTAATTTCCTTTATTCATTCATTAACTTCATCCACTTATTCATTTCATTGATTTTTAATGTCCCGCTTCCATCAGTTAATTCATTAATTTCCTTTATTCATTCATTAACTTCATCCACTCATCCATTTCATTGATTTTCAATGTCCCGCTTCCATCAATTGATTCATTAATTTCATTTACTCATTCACTCACTTCATGGACTCATTCTTTTATTGATTTTCAATGTCCCGGTTCCATCAATTGATTCATTAATTTCTTTTATTCATTCATTCACTCATCCACTTATTCATTTCATTGATTTTCAATGTCCCGCTTCCATCAATTGACTCATTAATTATATTTATTCATTCACTCACTTCATCGACTCATTCTTTCATTGATTTTCAATGTCCCGCTTCCATCAATTGATTCATTAATTTAATTTGTTCATTCATTCACTCATCCACTCATTCATTTCATTGATTTTCAATGTCCCGCTTCCATCAATTGACTCATTAATTTCATTTATTCATTCACTCTCTTCATCGACTCATTCTTTCATTGATTTTCAATGTCCCGCTTCCATCAATTGACTCATTAATTTCATTTATTCATTCACTCTCTTCATCGACTCATTCTTTCATTGATTTTTAATGTCCCGCATTCATCAATGGATTCATTAATTTCATTTACTCATTCACTCACTTCATCGACTCATTCTTCTATTGATTTTCAATGTCCCGCTTCCATCAATTGACTCATTAATTTCATTTATTCATTCACTCGCTTCATCGACTCATTCTTTCATTGATTTTCAATGTCCCGCTTCCATCAATTGACTCATTAATTTCATTTATTCATTCATTCATTTCATCCACTCATTCATTTCATTGATTTTCAATGTCCCGCTTCCATCAATTGACTCATTAATTTCATTTATTCATTCACTCGCTTCATCGACTCATTCTTTCATTGATTTTCAATGTCCCGCTTCCATCAATTGACTCATTAATTTCATTTATTCATTCATTCATTTCATCCACTCATTCATTTCATTGATTTTCAATGTCCCGCTTCCATCAATTGACTCATTAATTTCATTTATTCATTCACTCACTTCATCGACTCATTCTTTCATTGATTTTCAATGTCCCGCTTCCATCAATTGACTCATTAATTTCATTTATTCATTCACTCACTTCATCGACTCATTCTTTCATTGATTTTCAATGTCCCGCTTCCATCAATTGACTCATTAATTTCATTTATTCATTCATTTATTTCATCCACTCATTCATTTCATTGATTTTCAATGTGCCGCTTCCATCAATTGATTCATTAATTTCATTTATTCATTCATTCACTCATCCACTCATTCATTTCATTGATTTTTAATGTCCCGCTTTCATCAATGGATTCATTAATTTCATTTACTCATTCACTCACTTCATCGACTCATTCTTTCATTGATTTTCAATGTCCCGCTTCCATCAATTGATTCATTAATTTCTTTTATTCATTCATTCACTCATCCACTTATTCATTTCATTGATTTTCAATGTCCCGCTTCCATCAATTGACTCATTAATTTCATTTATTCATTCACTCACTTCATCGACTCATTCTTTCATTGATTTTCAATGTCCCGCTTCCATCAATTGACTCATAAATTTCATTTATTCATTCACTCACTTCACCGACTCATTCTTTCATTGATTTTCAATGTCCCGGTTCCATCAATTGAATCATTAATTTCATTTATTCATTCATTCATTTTATCCACTTATTCAATTCATTGATTTTCAATGTCCCGCTTCCATCAATTGATTCATTAATTTCATTCATTCATTCACTCATCCACTCATTCATTTCATTGATTTTCAATGTCATGTCCCGCTTCCATCAATTGACTCATTAATTTCAGTTATTCATTCATTCATTTCATCCACTCATTCATTTCATTGATTTTCAATGTCCCGCTTCCATCAATTGATTCATTAATTTAATTTTTTCATTCATTCACTTCATTCACTCGTTCATTTCATTGATTTTTAATGTCCCGCATTCATCAATGGATTCATTAATTTCATTTACTCATTCACTCACTTCATCGACTCATTCTTTCATTGATTTTCAATGTCCCGCTTCCATCAATTGACTCATTAATTTCATTTATTCATTCACTCGCTTCATCGACTCATTCTTTCATTGATTTTCAATGTCCCGCTTCCATCAATTGACTCATTAATTTCATTTATTCATTCATTCATTTCATCCACTCATTCATTTCATTGATTTTCAATGTCCCGCTTCCATCAATTGACTCATTAATTTCATTTATTCATTCACTCACTTCATCGACTCATTCTTTCATTGATTTTCAATGTCCCGCTTCCATCAATTGATTCAATAATTTCATTTATTCACTTCATCCACTCATTAATTTCATTGATTTCAATGTCCCGCTTTCTTATCTATTATAAAGGTCACAAGGTACACGATGACCTTTGAAAAACATCCGAAACAGAGGTCTAGAAGACCCTTTCTGTTAAATCCCGTTCAAACAATCGCAAGATGCAACCTAAAGTCACCTTAGAGTGGCGGCTCTATATAATTTGTCTATACACACTTATACTCGACAAAACAACCCACCAACGACGAGGCTAAATTTGTACTTTCCTTTGCAGCAAGTAGGTAGATATACCCTACCTATGCTAGTTCCTATTTTGAAAAATGCACTGACTCTGTTCGTAGAATGGAACAAATATTTCCATGCACCATGTCACGTGCATAGTCAACGTCGCCGACAAACGAGGCGAGATCGCGAATTCCTCCTGCCACATTGGAACATCTTTCAAATACTCTACCTACAACGACGCAGTCCTACATTCAATTTCTGCAGCAGTCTCTCTCTCTCTCACTCTCTCTGTCTCTGTAGAGATGAAACAAAACGGAAATTAGAATACTGCTCTTCAACCTTTGTTCAAGGATTCCATGCACATACACCCCTCGGATGGGTATGGCTAACACTCGTCGATCCATAGCATCACGTGTCCTAACCATCGGCTTCTGTTTTGCCCTGTCGACGACGCTAAACAAGACACACAATATCGGCGCGTTGCGTGTAACCGCCAATAAGTATATAGAAGAAGCCACAAAAACATCAGCACCGGCAACAAAGGTGTTAAAGGGTTAAAAACGCATCGGTTAATCCTTGTCGACTTGGGATAACAAGAACAATTGGTAAAGCGGCGAATTCAAGAGGATGCTGCTCTGCCGCGCTCCCGCCGACCTGATTTGGCGCAAAACGAATTGCAACACATAATCGGCAGCCTGTATCTCTGATGTGTGATCGAAGGAGCAGATCGCTTCGGAAGCAGTAGCAGCAGCAGCCGAACCACTATACAGCTATTGGCATGCGCAAGCATTTGGATTTATATGCAATCTTCGTTCTTTAGTGGGAGATCTCTCTCGGCTGTGTTTGGCCTTTTTTTCGCTTTTTATTTTTTTAGTTTGTGCGCTTTTGCCGCCACACTGGCTCAATTCTGCTGTCAGACGGCACCTCCTCGATGCACGGAATGAGAGAAATTCAATTTGAATTGCGGATACTCTGTATATGAGTATAAATGTTGGACTGGCCGTGGTGTTTTGTAAAATATTCACGAAAATATCCGCGCGCGCGAGCTCATGCAATTTGAATCGGGTGTGAATTGGATTGGATTGTTGTCCGAACACATGTTCGACAATGTTTTCGAACTTATAAATATTAAAATTGTCTCGTTTGTCTGTCGGCTCTGTCTCCTCGTTGCGCGAATAACAAACAAACGAACGAATGTGCAGCGAAACAAGGCCATAGGTCCTCTTAAGGTGCGCAGTGGATATGTGTCGAACTAATCTCGAGTGTAAAACAATTGTCAAGTCGACAAAAGAGCGAATTTTGTTTGTTTGTATAGCAGACGACGACAAAAGTCATTGTTTTCAATTATCGAGAATAATGTTTATCGACCAAACAATGGCTGTTACTTATTCTTCTGTATATATACGTGTTCCTGCTCATCCTTCATCCTTCTGCGGGGAGATTTGTTTCCTTTTTTAATTAAAAGCTAAATGAACTCGATTTGCGGCGGGGGTTAAGGTCGTCAGCAACTATATACAGTCGGTCGGAGGGTTACAGTGCACAAGCAGCATCTCTGCTTCAATTAATTTAATGTCGCGTATTGTGCGAACTGTGAAATTGACGCCGATCCTAGTTTAATTTATTCGCAGGATCAACAACATCAGAGTGTGCAGTGTGTTGGCCAATTGCCACTTTGTGTGTTTACACAGTTCTTTCGGATGAGCGCAACCAAAGCCACCCGACCGGCCACATCCTTCCTTCTTCACAAACAACAACTGCAGCTGGCAATTTTCAAATGAATCATTAACTCTGTAACAAGCTTCCATATATTCTCGCCAGAGCTTCCACCCCAGAATGGGGATGTGTGTCTGCAGTCTTTGGTTGTTCCTGCCGAAACCAGTAATTAACAGTGAGTAATCTGTTTTTCGGGGGGCGGTTGCTGTTGCTCTTGCATGTATATTGTATATACCGTGCCGACTGCAGATGAGGTTATTGTGGGTATATGTATTTGTATATGTGCATCTGCAGGATGGATTAAAATTACATATTCCATCATTATTTGGGGTTGTGCTGTTACTTCGTCCACCAGCGGCGAATGGACGGAGAATATTTCGAGTCTTGTCCCTCAGCTCAAGTTGCCGGAATATAGTTTCGAATGATGTAGGACCGTAGGTGTTACCAGCTAATTCGAAAATGGATGCTTTTAGTGAACGCTTCAATGGTGTTTGATGGACAAATATTGGTTCGTTGTATTTGCGATGATAGTGGAAACGCTTTTGTTGGTGGCGTGTTTAATGGTTAAGGAGCTGTGAGGAATTTGGATAGAGTCGGTGTTGATATTCTAAATAGTTCTCAACCGAGCATCGTATGACAGGGCTTTGGTATAAGAGGCCCATAATTCTGCCATACAGTAAATTTTAAATCGCCTCCTTAGCTGCAAACGAGTTCGGTGTGAATGTCATTTGTGCAATACTCAATGAGAATTAAACTGTCAATCGAGATTTAAGTGTTCAAAGTTTTCATCTTGAATAAACTTAAAGATGGGAATACGTAATGTACCGTAAAGTAAAGTTTCTGACTTCCATAAGGAATAAAGTCTACCCATAGACGTCCTCGAAGGCCACCTTATAACCGCTCTTTACATCTAAATTGAGCCGTATTCAAGTCCGTGTAAGGACGCCGTCTTGTAACTCTTCTGTAGCCAAAAAGATTGTCTATGTCTGGAACCGTTTTCGGGTTCTCGTAGGTTTTTATTCTCTCTGGGAAGTTTAACTTACCGAATAGGCTTTCATCGGTTTTGTAAGGGTTTGTTTGAGTCTTTCGCTCTCTTGTTCAGAGGACCTACATCACGACGAAATAAGACATTTTGTTCGGCGATGGCTAGGAAGAAAGTTGTTTACCTCGCTCAATTTAAACCTTCTTGTATTCGGCCCACTCTATGAACATAGCGTTCGACAGTGATAGAGGTAAATGACAGTAGCTAAAGTTTTGGGTCGAAGATTCCGTCCTTAGTCATGTAATATTACAGCCTTTAGCCCGGTTCCATCTGCTGTCTTTTTAAATATTCAATATTTCATAGATAAGCTTCGTCGGGTCGCTACATTTTTTTGTAGGCTGCCCTAACTTTCCCCATTGGTCCATATTTAGCTAGAACCGAGTGACGTAAAAGTTCACTTTGCCCTGCACGGAGAAGAGTTCGAAGAACCGCGACCATTGGATCCGCTCGGCAGCGGATTTAACACCAATCTGATATCGGATCTTAATCAGAGCTCTCTGTGGCTGGAGGATGAATTCTTTATGTTGGGCTTTCGACCGCAAGATGAGACCACTAAAATCCAAAAATGTGTTTTTTTTTTTTTTATATTCAACCGATTCGTTCTTATGTGCGAGTGTTTCTTACATCCATCGTGGACTGCCTCCTTTTTGGCACCTTCAGCGTCTTCGGCACCTTTGCTGCTTCACCTTTGCCTCTGCAGTTGCCGTTTGAGCTCCTGATTCCGTCTGATTCAGGTGTACGTATGTCGTCTCAGTTGGAGGTCGGTGGGCGTCACTTCCACGACTACAAGGACGGCTTCTTTTGGCACTGTACGGTATAAGCTTGGAAATCAAAAGGCTGCCTAGTTTGTGCACTTAGCCATTTACTTTGTGTACTTTTTTTTAAAAGTTTAAAAGCGTCGGAAAAGAACTCGCAAGAGAATGGCTCGGATTGGGCCAGCTATACCTTCGCCATAAGTCCGCTGATTGCTATAAGTGATACAGTGACCCTTAGAACTCGCTCAGATGCGGACTTTATTTCCTGCCAGATTTGCAGGAGTTATTAACTATTCTTTAAGAGAATAAGCGCTGTCTCCTATAAGGACTGCATTTGGATATCCTGCATTGAAATGTACTGCCAAACGGGAAATCCTAAATACTCTCTCATAATGCACATTATACCCAGCCAGTTTATACTATTTTTATTTATTTTGAGAGGGGTTGTTGTACTGCGACCTTTTGGTCTATTGTACCCCCTGCTAACGCCTTAGTGAGGTATATGCCCTCATACGAGTTCCCCTCCCATTATAATTCCTTTCGGAATCATTTTAGAGGTTCTTGTACTCTCGTTTCTCCTTGGCGGAAGAAATCCGTCCTATAGCACTCTCTCTAGTCCAGTTTCCTTTAAGAATCTTAGGATGAGAGCTGGCTCCAGTGACCGTATTTCCTCATCAGATAGTTGGTACTTGCCCAAGTATTTCAGTCTTTTGTGGGTCAATGCCCCACACGATCCCAGCACGTGTTCTGGGATTTCACTGGACTCATCGCAAAATCGGCAGAGACCTTCTTCAGATATACCCAGTTTCCTAAGGTGTTCCTTGAGTCTACAATGCCCCGTTAGAAAGCCCGTTAGGATACGGAGGTTATTTTTACTCATGCCGATGCAAGCTTGGAATCTTTTCCGGTTGTATTGTCCCAGAAGTTTTTTAGCCTGCCTCATGCCTTGAGTGTTGTGCCAAGTTCTTGCCCTGTTTTCTTTCTCTAGTTTCCTAAATTCTTCTTTGAGGGTGTGATCCCCTATTCCGCAGAATGGTTCAGGACCTATGAAAGCTTCAGATGCTCCCTTTCTTGCTAGGGAGTCGGCCATTTCATTACCCTCTATTCCCATGTGGCCAGGTACCCAGCAGAGGGTTATTTTGTTTCTCCTACCCAATTCATTTAATTTTTGTAGGCATTCCCATACAAGTTTGGATTGGATGATGTAGGAGTTGAGTGCCATAATTGCAGCCTGACTGTCTGACATTATAGCTATATCACAGTTGGTTATGTTTCTGTCGAGGTTGATTTGGACGCATCTATCTATGGCATAGATTTCGGCCTGAAAGATGCTGGTACTTTTGCCCATTGGTTCAGAATATTTGGTTCTAGGCCCGCATACTCCCACTCCAGTTCCCTCATCAGTTCTTGACCCATCTGTGTACCACTTTGTTGTGTTATTGCTCAGTTTGTGAATTGTGGATTCGTTGCTCCAGTTCTTCTTGTTACTGAGCTTTGTAACAAAGTTCTTTTGGAAATCAAATTTTTTGATGGTATCGTCTCTAGGAAGGGCCAGTAATGGGTGTTTTTTGACTAGTGCATCAAACTGTTTTAGTGTAATGCACTTTCCTCGTCCTATTCCTTCTTTGGCTATTCTTAGAATCGTTTTACTTGCACATTCCTCAACCACGAGGTGCAAGGGGGTCAGTTCCAATAGCACTTCCATAGCTGCAGTTGGGCAAGTTCTCATGGCCCCTGTAATACATAGGCATGCCAGTCTTTGCACTTTATTGAGTATCTTCCTTGTAGTGGATAGACTGGTTCTTCTTACCCATGCAATCGCTCCATATGTGATCATTGGTCTCACAATGGCAATATACATCCATCTAAGGATGGTCGGGCTACATCCCCAGGATTTGCCCGCTAGGCTCCGGCAAATCATTAGAGCCCGCGTTGCCTTCCTGTTTATCTCATCTGTATGTTTTTTCCAGAGGAGTTTGCTGTCTAGGGTTAGTCCCAGATATTTAACTTCGTTGACTGATGCCAGTGTGGTACCCGACAACCTTATCGGTCTCAGCCGTTCGAGTTTTCTTTTTCTCGTGAATGGTATTATTGTTGTTTTTGACGGATTTAGGCTAAGCCCAGCCGTCGCGCACCAATCCCGAGTTATTTCGAGTCCCCCTTGTATGATATCACATAAGGTTCCCTCAAATTTACCCCTGGCGATTATAACTATGTCGTCAGCATATGCTTGACAGATTATGCCGTGGTTTGACAATTTCTCAAGTAGTTCGTCCACTACAAGACTCCACATTAGGGGAGATAGAACTCCTCCTTGCGGACAGCCTCTTGCTGTGTTAACCTTGATAATTCCTTCTGATGTGTGAGTTTCTGCTGATCTAGTGCTCAGAAGTTCATACATCCACTTCGATACTGTGCTATTTACTCCTTTTCTACCTAGAGCTCGTATAATTGCATCATGCGATGTGTTATCGAATGCTCCCTCGATGTCCAAGAAAGCACACAGTACTATCTCTTTTGATTCAAGAGCGCTTTCAATAATTTCGGTCAGCTGGTACAAAGCAGTCTCCGTAGATCTGCCCGCTCTGTAGGCGTGCTGGCGATAATGAAGAGGCGATATACTAAGTACATCTTCTCGTAGGTAGTTATCCACGGCCTTTTCCATCGTTTTGAGAAGAAACGAAGTAAGGCTGATTGGTCTATAGGACTTCGGTAAACTTGGGTCCTTTTTTCCCACTTTCGGAATGAACACTACCTTTGCCCGTCTCCACTGGTTTGGTATATAGCCCAGTGCCAGGCTGCTTTTAAAAATGTTTGCCAGATGTGGAAGCAATTTACGTTGTCCTTTTTGTAGTAGGGCTGGCGTAATTCCATCCACCCCTGGTGATTTAAAAGGCTGAAAGGAACAGATTGCCCATTCTAGTCGCCCCCTGGAGAAGATTTCGGTCGCTGTTTTCCAATCCTCTCTTTGGGGTCTTCGATTATTGGTCATGCTCCTGTTGTCCGTAGTCGGATGACTGCCAGGAAAATGAGTTTCTAATAGAAGTCTTGCCCTCTGTTTCTCATTTTGTGTATAGCTGCCATCCGGTTTTCTGAGAGACATTGATGTTCCTTCTGTTTTTGCTAGTGCTTTGTGCACTCTGGCAGCAACAGGAGTATCCATGATTGTCTCACAGAATTGTCTAAAGCTTTCTCGTTTTGCTTTCCTTATTTCTTTGTTGTAAGAAGTCAGTGCCATACTGTAGCTCTGCCAGTCTCCAGTACGTTTCGCTGTATTAAACAGTTTACGCGTTTTCGACCGAAGTCTTGACAGATTGTTGCTCCACCATGGAACCTTATTCTTCTCTGCACTTCTGCTTATTGGGCAGCTAGTTTCGAACGCATCTGTGATGGCTGATGTTATGCCCTCCACTGTGTGTTTATACTAACAGCATATAAAGATCGCTCCGGCTCACAAACCATAATTTTTACACAAGGGAATTCTTCTTGAGCAAAGACTAGCTTTACTTATTTTGTGCATAGTATAGCGATTCCATTAAAGTGTACAAAAAAGTTAATTTCAGGGACTTATTCCTTTAGGCTGTTAGCATCAGTTTATTTATAATTTTTGACAATTTTTTAGTGTCCATAAAAAATTCCATATGTGACCCACAAAATTTATAAGGTGAAGGTTAAAAGTGATTCTATATTAAAAAAAAAAACAATCATTCGTTTTGTGTAAGTTTTTTTTCATTTTTGGGACGAATGGAAGTGATCTACAATTTTTTGCCGAGTCCAAACGGCTTTGTTAAAATGGAAGCTTTACAGAGTTGAAGAACTATTTCCAAATGCAAAATTCTTTCTCAATTTAACAACTCCTTGTATACTTTTAGTATCCCCGTCGTTTTCAAAACATGCTTCGAAACTTATTTTTTTTTTTTAAATGTTAATCAAATTTTCCAAATGCTCAACTGAAAACAAATTTTTTTCCTAACATATTATTGAAAATCTTTGCGCCATCTTAAAGTGCAAAATTAATTTGATTGGTGAAACGAAATGAAAGGCAAAACTTTGCAGAAACATATTTGTCACTTGGAAAATTTGCAAAACACAATTTGCAAATATATGTTGAAAAATTGGAAAAAGTCAAAAGCTCAGACTTTGAAGACTGTTTTCCCCCTTTTTTTTATCAGCAAATTCAGCAATCGTTTTCCCCTAAAACCCAAAAAGTTTCCATATTTCTTAGAAAACATCACAAATTCAGTTAAAATTATGTACAATGCATTCAATTTTTGAACAATGTACTTAGACGTTCGATGGGCTGTTTTCTTTAACGTTAAGTATGAACACTTCATTCTGAGTAAAATTTATTTGTATAATGAAAATACGTTTTAATTTCACTTTTAAACGTTTTAAGTTTCACAGCGATCTTTGATCTTTTCCCCTTTTCTAAGCTTGTCCCTAGTTTTTTCCTCTTTCATTAAAAAATCGCCAAAATTGGCGCCTTACCCCTAAATCTGGGATCACTAAAAAGTGGTTCTTAAAATAGGGCCCTGGTCTACATTTCCTAGCTCGACAGTCAGGATGTCAGCAGCACAACTTCTTCTCCAACTTCTGAGAACAAGTTGTGATGCCGACATCCTTAATAACGGAAACATAACGAACTGTAGTTAAGAGTGCAGAATGAAGTGGATATTTCGATCCAGACGCGAGTTACCTAATCCTTTATAAAACTGACCTAGGTTAGGTTAGAGGGACAGTTTGCATTATATTTTCACCCAGATGCCATTGAGATCCATTGTAAGATTACCCTTGCATAGGACATGTGACTAACAAAAGAATCTTTGCTTAATCTTCCAAGCCTTCGAAGAACAGCGCTCCACAACAAGAGGGCGTTCTTGGAGAGCTGGAAAGTGACGCAGAAGATGTTCCACGGACACTATTTTCTCTTCGTCTTTTAGCAAACGTTTGCAGAAGTCATTTGGAAAGATGCCCATCCTTTTGGCCTTCTTTCCAATAATGCAGTATCCGGTATCTATCAAGAGATAATAGGACCTTTTAGTGTCAATTGTCGGCCACAAACTGCGAGCTATGATGCAACCGTATGTTCCATGGTTCTTTTGCCAAATTCAATCTGGCATTGTCAATGAAACTCTTAGCTGCATTTAAAGCTGGTAGTGCTTTTCTGTCAGCTTCATTTCAGATCCACATCTGGCCAGTTTATGCGATGCCTCGTTCTCTTCCACACCAACATGCGCCAGCATAGCAGTATTAAGTGATGGTTTACCACCCTTAATGCCTTTCAGATTTTGAGCTTACCAAATTGAAGTTGATCGCTTTAAGTGCTGCAGACGGTAATCTCTATTGCTGGTCGTTCCCCCGCTAAGACAGTTTGAGCCGCTTTCTTAACCGCGTAGATCTCTGCCTGGCAAACGCTGCAGTGATATGCTAGTCGTTTAGACTGCTTCCGTTCCGTTCTCTGTCTTTTTTGTGAAGATGGGTATACCTCTTACGAGTGTACTCGGGGAGTGCTGGTATAGGGTCTTTAAATTTATTGTCGAAGTCAATCTTTGGTTTCTTGTAGTCCGTGAGTCGCATAAGTTCGCTCTGATCAAAGATGACAAGTATGCGCGAGTGACCGAACGATTAGGACTTCAAAATGTTGTTCTCTCTTAGTCTGAGAGCACCTTTGACTGCCACGTTCTTAGTAAAAAGCTTGATGGGTTTTAGGTTCAGCAGAAGGGTTCTCGGCCTAAGTTTGGTGTAGATTTCAGTAAACTTAGAAACGATGTACCATTTCAGGTACAAGCCGCTGGGTATTATGATCAAAGCTGTGCCGCCATTAACACGCTCTGTTTCCGGTATTTCATTTCATTTTCATGTCCATTTGAAAGATTCTCAGCAAAACAGATGTCTACTTAGAAACGATGTACCATGTCTGGAAAAATCCAAGAAAATCTTTAGAAAAAACGCATTTCTGACTCCCATCCGGCTCGTCAATCAACCGCATTTTCTCACGATTCATATTCCACTGAGCTACGTGCTGCATTCAATTTACATTCCGCTGATTTAGTTGCTTGTATCCTCCACATACATACAATGTAAGCGACATATTTTCATTGTCCCTACCGCCTTTTCTGAGCATTTTCCCAATAAACAAGCATATGCAAATTTTTTGACAAGTTTCATTTATGCAATATACTTCCAGCACCAAATTGTCAGCGAGACGCGCAATTTTCCCAAATGTAATGGGCACCCTCAGTATGTAAATAAATAAATCTGTTAGATAAATTTTCACAATATCGTGATCGCTTTGTACTCCAAACGTATATATCCTCCGAGTGCACAATGTGAAGAAGACTGCGACCAAATCGTGGCAAAAATAAAACGCAAAAGCAAAAAAAGTCCCACCGAGGATGAATAGAAATTTGAAATTCAGAGAGAGAGGGAGCCCAACCGCACTGAACCTATAGCCTCAACTATACAAGAAAATAGGAATACAGAAGTAGGGAGAAATCAGTTTGTGCAAGCATATCTCCTACTAGGTATAGGTATACCTCCTGGTGGGGGCTGTGCGCACTTTAATTTTGTTTTCTCCTTTCTCCTGGCAGCATGGCTCTGAAGTGAGCATCGAATGGCTTGGTGGCACTTGGTGGTTCCAAGAGGTATTCAAGTAATCCATTTCAATTGGTAATGTACTCTCTGATACGATGAACGTTTGCTGGATGCTATATCCACCTATATACACACATTGATTGGATCAGGCGAATCACCCTCATCCACCTGGTGTAATCCCCATAAATCGAAAAGATTGTAACACGACTCGAAACAGATTCTTGGGAAATCCACTCGAATCATACCAATAATTGACATTTAAGCATAGCCAGGATATCGAACGCAGAACAATCACGGTCAGGCGATTAATTAAGCTCACTAATTGACACTTTTCTGTAGTGGCCAACTGAACGGTACAGCTACCTTGAGTCATCAGCATCACTGAATAGAAAAACACGCTCCCACACTGCGCCAGAACCGATAGTGCTCACAAAGGTTGTGCCAGTGATAGGCAAGCATTCACCTCTAATACGAATTAGAGGCTACCTTGATCGCTCAAAGATTAGAGGTGATGCTGACAGTTTAAAACCAATAAAGAAACGCATTCAGCCGGTCGTGCGGCGGCGGCTACTGCACAGAAGCACTGACGAGAGCCACTACTGGTCGCGGTATGGCTGGTCTGGTCACCTACGTTCACATCACATAAAACACACAAAAACTATGGCCATCGGATCGATCAAATCGCTGCGGGCGCAAAGTTTGCAAACACATTCACAGCACTTTTATACGGCTGGCTTCTTTGCATGTTGGAAGCGGGAAATTTATGAGAAATTCGAGTCTGCATGCATGCATCTCCCACTATAACCAAGCACAACAAGATGCTGCTGCGGATAAGCATCCTGTCCAGGAGCTGCGCTGCAGCGCGCACTGTATTAGCCGGTAATAGCCGGACCGTGTGCCGTAAATTAGATTAAATGTTAATAAAAGGCGGAGAATTACACAAGGAAATGCTGCGCGATAAGGATGCGGAACCAGGGCCGCGTGTACAGTCTGCCAATTGAATTTTTACAGCCTGTATTCATTATCCGAATAAGATAAGGGCGCGCACACAGATACACCAGGTATATGAAGCCGCCTTTATGCATGAGCTTGTTCGAGGCTCTTTATTTGGGTAACAGCTTCTCGACTGCCATCAAGTGGCATTCAACAGGCCCCGAGAGCACATTATTTACAAATATTTGAGTTGCTTCACACAGACATATTCGCATAGCTTACTTCCTCTCGTGTGCGCAGATAACACCTTCCGAATTGATTGAATCGCATTCGCGTAATTGAATGAATGGAGACATGCGGCTTCCAAGCGGGAGCCCAAGTACGTACATCTGTGAATGATTGTGTGGGTGTCAAGTCCACCCCAAAACCAGGGGTTAATATATATACCTTACAAATTGATTTTTCTGTTTACATTTGATGTTAATGGCGGCAGCAACATGAATTGCCGGAGAGACGTGTGGTAACAACAATGAATTGTAGCACACTCACCCTACGCCAAATTAGCATGAGTAATTGATTAAACAATCACTTGGGAAGGGGACGGGCGCTCATTCTTTTAGTACTATGTAACAGCACTTAACCAAGGGTTTCTCTCTCTTTACAGGCGTACGAGCTTTCCACGCTGACGGGCACTCAAGTGATGCTGTTGGTGGCATCGGAAACCGGGCACGTGTACACATTTGCGACGCGCAAACTTCAGCCGATGATCACCTCAGAGGCGGGCAAACAACTGATCCAGACCTGCCTGAATTCGCCGGATCCGCCGAGTGTGGGTGGCGGCGATCAACGCATGTCAGCGACCGGATTCGAGGAAACCGAACTAAGTTACAATATAGCCGACGAGGACTCAAAAGTAAGACAATTAATTTATGGTCACCATGGTCACGCTCATCTCGGTCATCCGCAAGCTCCCAGTCATTACGGCTTGGAACAGAGTATAATGCAGTCGCCGTACTCGTCCGGTGGACAGCCGTCGCCGCTGTCGCATGCGCAGGGCTATCCGCCCCATGGCGGCCATTCGCATCACTCTCACGTGCCGCATGTGCCCCATTCGACTCATTCGCACATGACGCATGCGCATGCGCAGCGGTAAATGGCATAGCATTTTTTTTCTTTTGTTTATAAAAATTAGGCATAATAACGACACTATCCTGTGACTCTAGCATGAGATGCGTGCGTACTCGCCGCCGCCAAATACTGACAGATTGACGGTCATATTATACAGCAGCTGGCAGTGGCAGTAATATAATAGAACGAAACAAAACGATCGATGATCTCGCTCTACTAGACATTCGCAAGAACCCTCTCTCTCTCACTTTCTAATAGTACATGATAACTTAGTTAAATTCATCTTAAACATAGATTTCTTCTCTCTCTCTCTCTCTCTATCTCTCTTTCTAACCGCTCTTAAAAATTGTTTTTATTTATATATTAGAGTACATAGAGAAACTTGCAAATACACATACGTATGAAACTAGTCATTATTAGAAAAGGAAGAATTGCAAAATACAAAACAAATCTGTGCCATAAAGAAGCGATGCCATAATCTCAGAGATGCATATAGCATGTATAGCAAACGCCACTGAACACGTTCGGTACACTACAGTACTGAAGTGAATTCTGAACCTTGTAGAGACAAAACAGTGCCATAATCAAATAACAATTTCTTTATATCTTACAATTCTCAAAACGGAACTTAAGTGCAGCAAATAGCATCAGATGAGTCTTCTTGATACTATGGCAGTGCCTTCACATGTGCAATACTTGTAAACACACGAGGACTATAAACACACATGCTAGGATGTAGATTTATTTTTTATTTTTATAAGCTTTGTTTATAGTAGTTGTAGTTACATAAATTATAGTAGATAATCGTATGGAGGACAGATGAGCGTGACCAAAAGCTTAGAGCATTTCAAGTTTATATGTTTGCTTAGTTGTTGTTTGTGCTGTAAACAAGTGGGTTGGCGAAGTTTGTACAAGAACTCCTTCTATTTTTGGCACACTTTCCTCCGCGAATAATTAAACTAAAAACCTCATTTGATCCTTTAAAAAATTCCAAATTTCGTGTCATCCTAAAAAGTCTCCAATCACAAGAAAGTGTCAAAAAGAGGAGCAGCAACACTTTTACAAACTTGTCAACTTGTGTAGCTTCTGCATTCTTTTGCTTATCGTGTTGTGTAGTTCGAGTAAAATACTATATAAATAAGAAAACAAACAGTTTAATAACAGAAATCCGTACACATCTTAGAGTATAATGTGTAATTGTTTGTGATTTGAGAATTTTATTTTATGTACATAAAAATTAAACAACAAATATTGAAAAAAAAAAAAAAACCCCACTCTAAATAACTTAGTTTTAATTGACATTTGCAGACATTTCTGTCAGACAGAAATTAAAGTAAACAAAAGAACAAATCACAGTACATTGTGTATGTTGTAAAAGTATTTTTTTTTTCGTTTAAATATGTAGAAGTAAACAAAACAAATGTATAACTAAATTAATTCTAGTACGTAAGGAAGGGTAAACGATTTAATCGTGGATATGCAAAAGGTAGGCAAATTCATCCGCTTGTGTTTTTTTTTTGTTTTATTTTTTATTCCGAAAATATAATTTAATTTAATTTATTATTTTATTTTTTCATCTATACAAAAAGAAAATTATTACAAATAAATGAAATTATATAAAAAAAAAAACATATACCAACTAAAAGTGAACATTTCCAAAGTTTTATATTTTTTTTTTGTTGTGCGTCGTTGCTATTGTGGGGTTTTTCCTTGTGCGATTTAAAGATTGTTAATGCTGCGGCGAGTTAAATTTGCCTTTGAAGAGGGTTTGTCATTTTTAAGTGGGTTTACTTCTTTCTCTTGGGTATTAACTTTTTTATTAGCCTTCATCTTCGTATACAAGAGGGTGGGGTTTGGTTTTCTCATCATTTTCTTAATTCAATTGACAACGTCGTCGTATAACAAAGGGATGTTACGAGCTACGCTACTGAGTGAAGCAGGGGGAAATGGTGATTATTTTTTTGAAATGGTTTCTGAAAGGTGTTCTGGATAGTTACCCGCATATTACTGTGCAATTTTCAGACCAATAGTACTTAAGTGCGCAATTAAATGATTAATTGTATAGCATATTTGCAACTTGATTCCAGTTGAGATGGTCGTTGAGGTCTCCTCTTATCATTTTGTTTATAGTTTGTGGAGCGTACTTAAAGAAGGGCGTTAATTTGAAATGTAATTTTATTATCAATAAACAAGGTGGCGTGTAGACAACTAGCGTAGCTGAAGCGCCTGTTTTTGATAAACAAATCGTTAATATTTATTTATTTATATAGTTGATGTACATTTTTTAGGTGCCAAGGGAGATTTTATTTCTTTGGCACCCTATTTGTTAAGATTGGTTGAGTTTGAGAGCAGTAAACGGATATTTGCTATTCATGTGTCAAATACCAGCTTACCCTTGTGAGACTTCTTTTTAGACAAAGTCTTTTTTATGAAGTTATAATTCTTTGTTGCTCCCGGGAAATTACTTTCGTTTGACCCCTTACTTGTGGGAATTGCTTGACTTTGAAAGAAGCAAATAAATTGAAGTTGAAAAATAAAATAGAATTTGAATTCAAGATCTGTAGTGATGGAAAATAAAAGTCACTTCTTAAGTTAAATTTAACAACAAATAATAAACACAACTTTGATGGAACTAGAATTTTTACCAAATCGAAACAAACTGCTCCAACGAATTTAACTGAAATAGTTCTGCAACAACCTAAGGACAAACAGGTTTTTGACTTCGGGTCAAAACACACAACACAACTCATAACATTTATTGACATTTGTCAAATTATAGAAAAAAAAAAGTTTCAAGTCCTTCACTACGTTGAAAGACGAATGAATTTGATACTAAGGCGATCGAACAAGTGCATGTGTCATAATTTCTGTCAAAAAATAAATCGTCTCAAATTTTTAGCGAAGATTGCATTTCTTCCGTATATTACAACTTTATGCTTCACCATCGTTAGAATGTTTGCTATTTCTTTTTCATGAGCGATATAAACACTGACGTAATTTTGGCATTTGACATAATTAATAACATATTTTGGGACAACAAGCGCATCTAATTTCTGGAATTGTAGAATTCCGCACCACTCTTGTTAGAGTGGCCTAGATCTTGTCCTCTTCGTAAAAACAAACAATGACATCATTTTGACATTTGAGGTTAAGAACTTATTCTCTGATATTGGAAAACCATCTGGAATTTTTTTTATTACACATTCCATACTCAAAGTGGATACACCTAAGTTACTTAAACATTTTTTGACATATCCCGTCGAGTTTTTGTAGTGACAAATGAAATGTTACTTCGCATGGAAAGTTAGTTGGGTTAAGTCATACTCATTATAAAGTCGACAGCCGCCGTAAATTCATATGTAGTTGCAACAGAGTATCCTGTTTATGTTGTGTAGTGAGTAGACTTGTATTCGATTGTGTTGTATCTGTGCACAGTATATGTTTAAATTTGTCGTCCTGTCCTATATAGTTTTGATTCCTGACGGCCTATTTTCAGTGTGTCCTTTTTAATCGTATTACAGGCCTAAAAAAGTGCACATCACGAACGCCGCCGCCATAAGGAAAAGCTGTAATTTGCTGATTTTAAGTGAGTTTTATTTTTAAGTCAGCTGTTATAGATCGTTTGACCTTTTACGCTAGCTGAAGCCACTCGAAAAAAAAAAAACAGAAAAGTTGTCTCATAAAACAAGATGCCATTGTACTGATGCCCATATGTAGTAACTACTAGACATATTGAGCAATCTCCAACAGATCCTGTCAGTTTGTCTATGTAGTTGTAAAAGTTGAAAGGTGACAATGACGACTGCTTAATTCGTGTAAAGTGTTGGTTGTCGTCGGTCGGTGTCTTTAGTACTTTCCTTTTGACAGCTGTCTTTTCTGCGACAGCGATATATATCTTACACCCAAGTTGCTAGCTAAACCGAAACATCTTTTGGGCAGTTGGTGTATAACATCGTTGAAGAAGTTCCACACGTTAGGAGTTTGACACCTGTAAAGGTGACATTTGCTTCTTAAAACTGTCATCGGTGCCGTTTGTCCTTTTATTGACACATCACATTTAGCTGGATTTTCTCTGTGGCGTGTGGAATACTACGTGATATGCAGGTTCATGTGCAAACGTCCATTATTGGCCAGTGCTACCAAATCTAATAAAAAAAAAAAAACAATTTCCGCACTAGTTCTAGTGCACGTTGGTAACTCTTTGACTTGTCGCCTTAATTGCCCTACTTGAATCTATACACAGTCTAAATACTTCATTGACCAGTACATAGTTATACAAAAACACGTTCGCATTTTCTGCCGTTTCCCAAGATCATCCGCAAGTTTTGCATCCACAAACAAGTACCTATTCGTATTTAGAAAAACAGAAACAATGCACGTTTCACTTCGTATTCTACAGCAACACCTACGGCCGCCTTTTCTTCTTGTTTTCTTAACATTGACTGCAATACAAACAGTTAACACTTTTCCACCTACGAAGTGACCTTTGCCGCTGACACACACACAATGAACATATACACCTCGTTAAATTGCCATTAAATTAGAAGTTGTTATAGGTGGTTGGCCAGGCGAGGAACTTCCAGCTGCAGAGTACAAAAAGCTGCAACCACGCGTTAACCTGCTACCGTTTTAGCTCCACGAGCCTCAAGAGCAAGGTTTTCGGATTACTTGTTATCCTACACAATAAGTTACGTACTATGTGGGTTCAACCTAAAATTCCACCGCACAACAACTGTGTAGGCTTTTTTTAAACAAAAAATTGCATCATCGATATTATTCTGGTTTTTGCTTTAAATTTTAGTTTTTTTTTTCCTTTTCAATTTTCGGCACAGCAAGTGCGGACATCGATCAGGCGGGTGAATCTTCTTCCGCTGCCACACGCATCCAATAGTCTGGATTTGATTTTTGCTTTTATGACGACGACTGTCGACGATGGAACCCACGTCGCGTCGAGCTGATGTGTGTGGTGCGGTTTTTGATTAGGCAACCACCTTAGAGTGACAACTCCATGACGTCAGGCTAGATACTCGGGGCAAAGTCAGGTCGGCAGCTTCCAAACTACTGAATGAAGCCCGATCTTTGAATGAACCGTGTGGGCATGCAGCCGGCAGTGAAGCTGTCATGCACGCAAACCATAATTCCGCGCGCTCTGTTACTGCGATGTGTGCGAATTAGTAAGCGTTGTATGGATATACGTATACTAGTTTGTGCAAGGGCGTTTGATTCGAATGATGTACGCAGGCGCGCACCAGTGCAGCGTGGGTGTAATGTTTCTTTGGGGCGCCGCTCATGCGCACGCACCGGGGTGCTTGTAGCGCTTATTTTGCGCGCACTTTTGACGGAACGGACGTACGGTACGACAAACTCTATTATGTGGGCTAATGAAGCTAATGAATGAGTTGAGTCGATGAATGAATTGAAAGCACTCGTGCCAGCTCTCGGCTTTGCTTCAAGGTTAATATTAATAGACGGGTCGAACAAAGCCACACAAAAGTTAGTCACTTTTACTGCTCTTTTGTTGCTGTTGTTGTTGCTGTGCTGGTTGTCTCTTGTTTATTGTTGGATGAATTGTGGACACATCTGCAAGTGGGTTTCCGTGCAAATTGCTCAGCGAATTAGGCGGGGGTGATACCATTCGTACGGTGTGTTGTTTCCGGCTGGTTAATTAACCACTTTCTCTATATTATAATGTCAAATGAAAAATAAATAAATTGTCAAATATATTTGGGAGCAATGAAACAACGTTTGACGGAAGTAGTTCTTTATTTTTATCAGGATGTGGATGGTGAGGCGACTGATGGCGGTTTCTCTGGGGTTTCGCTAGATATGGTTCCTCTTCCGATATCTGTAATGAGACAAATTAAAAAGAATGGCTGTAGTTATGAAAAAGTTGCTATGTAGTATGACTGTTGTGAAATGAAAGAAGTGGGTTTTTTTGTTTAAAGGTTTGGTTTTAGAAGTGATAGGTTTTTTGCCGCGTCCCAATTTTGGGTGCATCTAAGTTAACCAATTTGACAGCTGATTTGTGCATGACAGCATGAGTTTAGACCTACTCCGATAACGGCTCGAAAAAGGAGTCGAATATAAGAATCAAGAATATTTTTAAGGTTAGTTTGACAACCAGTTTGACAGGTGACAGCTGATTTCTATTTTTTTCGGTTGCCATTTGCACCTGAGTATATACGAGTTTCTATTCACTCCCCCAGCCGAGAGGTTTCCTCTATAAATTGAATTACAGAATTCACAATAGCTCTATTTTCCATACACACTTCTTAATTTTGAGCTACCGCAAATTTAAATCGAGACTAGAATTTGTTATTAGCAAGGCACAGTGTCATTGAAACTTGTTTTTATTAACGTTTCCAATCGATTACTAACTCTGCCGTCAAACTAAACAAAACGTCACAAAATTGCATGGATTTTCAATGCCCAACAAAAGCAAATTGAGTCACGTAGGACTCGTCCAGATCAACCAAATGCAGCACTTCAGTTGAAAGCGGCGTTCCTTTGTTTATATTTGATTGACAGTTGGGGAAAGAAATTTCATTTGTGGTAAAGTCAAATTTTTAACGTGATTTAGGCAGTTTTACTGATCTATTACATTTCTTGACAGATTTGTAGTTAATAGTGGAAGTTGAAATCGACTGCCAACGGGATTCCTTTCGATTGGTAGTTGAGAAAAACTATTAAAACAATTGTAATCTGAATTTTAAGTGTCAAAATGAGCGAATGTATCTTGTAGAAACAGTACGCAACTGCGTTGCCAAATTTAATTCTACTGCATCTACACAAAAAGGAGGTTGAAGCTGGTTTTTTTTTTTTTTAATTACAAATTGGCGATATCTTTACAACTGTCAGCTTGAGTTGGTCCCAGTAAGTCATTGGCTGTCATACGTCGCTATGAAATTGTAAGCAACTGTCAGATGTGGTGTAGCCGTTTCTATACAACTATAAAACATAAAATTTCACGAAATTACTGTTACTGTAAAACCCTTTCCTAAATGGAGAACAATTTTTTCAATGTATGGCTGTAATCCAGCTTAAGTCAAAGTCCGTTTGCATTGAAATTATATACGGCGTGGCCACAATATATTTAGTGATCCATTTTAAGCGTTCGATTGAACGTAAGAAGGTTTAAGTTTATTTTTGAAGCTAGCTTAAGCCCACGAAATTTTATTCAACAAAATTAACATCAGAAGTCAGTTAACATGGCATCCTAATTGGCAAAAAAAAAAAGGAAACACGTGGCTATGTAGGGGCCTTAAGTCCCCCTTAACTCTTTGTCTCGTTGTTTCGACAGCAAAAACTGTCAAAAATAAGTTTGACCACTTGGCGTGCAGACTGATTTCACTAAGTATTGAAATTAAGAGGTGTATGCTGTATGCACATAGTTCACAGTGTCGTCCTCCGTAAATTCTCTTGATGTTTTGGTGAAATGTCAAAATGTAATTAGGTACAATAAAATTTCCCCTAAAGCCATTTCGAAGCTCTCTCCATTTAGTTGCCTACTTAATGCAAGTTGGGTACAACTTTGGATTTAATAGAGCAAAGAATGACGCTGTATATACGCAGAAGTTTACCATCCCCCAGTTTAGTCCTTGTTAATTTCGACACAGCACTCGCAGCTACCAATAGCAGTAACACATATAGACAGAGGAGATCATCAACTCGCTTCTTTTATATTTCGTTCATTGTAGACTCATTTCCTTGATTGCTTTTCTTTTTAAAACACTCTTTTGGGAGGGTTCAAAGATCTGCTTGATAATTTTCTAATCTGTTTGAACCGTAGGCCGTTAATTGTGTTAAAACTCAACCGAGTGGGAGTAATTTATCGCCCTGCGGTTTAGTCTGTAACGATGACTGCAATTTTTAATTATGTATTCATAAAATAGAATAAAAGGGAGCTGATGGGATTTATGATGGCATGACAAAAAGGATTCCAATTTATTTGGTTTTTTAAATTAGCATTTTTTTAATTTCCATTGTTTAGTGGGTTTTAAGAATGAAGGAGGATTGTTGAGGCTTTGCTCGAAATTAAAGTTAATTCCAATCAATTATTTGTTTGGTTATTCGTGTTGTAAGAGTTTTTGGTCGAAGGATTAGTGCGATAGATTATATTGGCGGCCATGTGTAGCCACATACTGGTTTATGGTTTTTCAATAAGAAGGGTATTCTTCTATTGTTGGTGTTTTTGAACCCCTGTTTGTCTTACCAGCGTGGCTGTGGGATACTTTGTTCTTAGAAATAGGTGAGATAATTTTTCTGATGACGGTTCTAAAGGCCGAGTGACAACACACCCATCGTCACAGTACCATACCAAAAAAGATTAAGCAAATGGGCTGCAACTCTTTTCGCAGAAGACCTTCAAAGGTGATATGCATGGCAAAATGTTTGCTTACACAAATGTTTAAATTTAATTAAAAACTGTTCAGTACATAAGCAATTTTGTCTTTCTTATTCATGAGACTTCTTTCAATTTAAAACAATCATTCGAAAGGACGAAATGAGAACCTTTACTGTGGTTTGTCAAATGCGGGGCAATATATATCCTTAATTGGAACCACTAAGCAAGCGGTCCTTCATAGTAACTAGTGAATTCATTTAAGTGTACCGTCCATAGCTCCCGACCTCTAACCACCGGCTCCAAACCATCATGGGCAATATACGGCTAGAGAGGACATTTTTAATTCGATCTAACTATGCGATCGTGGATCTCCCTGGAGGACGCCTTTCTGATATAACAGGACTGCCTTGAAGACTGATTTAATACGACCGAAAGTTTCGAAGCATGATCCGAAACTCGACATTGTGTTCCGAACACGTGAGGACCAAGTCAACCCAACAATCCAACGAGGGAATCGAAGCCTGTATCCGCGATCTTATTCTTTCGGTCAGAACACAAATATCGTGGCCATTTATGAAAGAGCTTTATCAAACATCGAACTAAAGACTGGCTATACTAGTCTTCGACACCAAGCTCTGGAGTTACATGAAGCAAAGAAAACGTCAATGAAATAGCTTTCGTTTTTTTGCTTTCGCGCAAATGAAATTTCCTTTCGTTTTCGAAGGTACATGAAGCGAAACGTTCGTTTAAACGAAAACCATTGAACGTTTTCATCTTACAGAATCCCATCCCTGTCTTCCTTATATCAGAATGACCTACTTATCTCAAAATCTTCCCTGACTGACCAAGCCTAAAGGAAAACAAGGAAAACTCAGTATAGCTCCTTAAATCGCTAGTGGGTAAGACCCCGAGTTATTTAAACTTCTCCACGTGTTTTAATTTGACTCCACTGACATTGACATGTACATTAAATAGCCGTTCTGAAAAAAAAAAAACTTTACTTTACATTTACCTTAGTCCCAGCCTCGAAACAGACTACAAACCTGTCGAGTTTCAAGTTCAGTCGTGGTCGCTCCAAGAATGGCCAATCTAACAATTCAAAACGTTCATCGTCAAAGGCGCACTGTAACATCAGAGGAGACAAAACGCATCTGTAACAAAGTTACACAGCTAAAGCCAGTAATAAAAAATCTATCAAATAACAATCAGGAAATAACCTGCAACTTCTGCAGTACACTCCGAGGTGTCTCTCGGGGTACTCGGTCGTATGTCCTTTCAAGTCTACAAATCATGTGTAAATAGGTGTAGCATACTCGCAAGCCTTCTTAGCGCTCTGAGAGTGAATAACCTCAGTCTGTCAATCGCCATATGTTTCGCCGCAATCCCACCTCACTTTAATGCCAATCTAATCCCTCTTGAAGTAGGACCTTAAGCATTTCTGTCCGGGTTTGACAGCCTTAACAATTTGCAAGTTCGCCGCGCCTCCGTGTACTGATTTCGAGAAACCTCGAAGTGACACCACAGCTCAAGATTTCTTTCTTCTCTCTGATGGCTTTATGATGCCCTCAGGGCGTTTCAAAACTCGCAGTTCTTTTGTGACCATCAGCGGCCACGTCGAGGTGCTTCACATCGCAAGCATCTGCAGCGTCAATGACTGCCGTTGAAAAGAGCTGTCTACATTCAATGGAACATTCGAAACTTGTCCAAACCTTTAAGATTCCTGCTTACCCCATCATTCTGTAACCCTTCCATTCGCTGACCATCAGTAGCTTACGCTTCCGCCAGAAAGCTTTTTGATCGTTGGAATACAATTTCTTTAACACCAGCTATTGAATTCAGTTGGCAGCTGAGACCCTTTTAAAACGCCAGAGAATTTAATTGTTGGAACTTAGAAAAATAAATTTGCTTAGCATGAGCTTGGGTCTTTCTTATTTGGTTCAGAATAATAGAGAGGACTTCGAGCTTCTGCTTGGTGCAAATGTGAGCTCCCATTCTTCGCCTTCAGGGAAAACAAGCCCACTTCTCCTTAGAGATTTTTGGACGCAAACCCTCGAAGTTTTCGTCGCCGGTATACCTACTCGTATTCATACTTCTTCAGTTTTGTTGTCCGGTGGCCACTGATGAGACATTTGCAAAGTTCCCACCGATCAGCCATTGCACTCAAGGCGTCAATGAGCGAGAAGAGATTTTGTGCTTAGTTAGATTTGGCACATTTATGGCTATAATAACTTCTCCCTTTGTGTCCAACACAAAAGTCAATGAAAAGCGGTTGTCTGTTAGGAAGTTTACCCCACGCTCCCAAATATCCCGTCACATCATATTTTTCCATTATTTGGAGCACTCGTTTCTGGCCACGATAACACAGCAAACTAAAGCACTCTTGATCTTAACACAAAAGTCATTTAAACTGTGAAGAAATGCGCAAATAAAAGTCTACGAGTATGCTGCCCCCCTTTGGGTGCCTATAAGTAAAGGCAAAGACATGCCATAGTGCATAGTCTCTGCACATTCATTCCACTTATAGGAAGTTTTATGCGCGCGTGCCAAAAACTCTAAAATACCAAACAAATTTTCAGTACTAATGGTCAAACATTCTGACCACAGTAGCTGAGTCCTTTTAAATTTGGCGCTTACCGACGGACGACAATGCGTCGAATGTACATGTAAACCTCTGAGGTATTTTCTCCGGAACAGCAGCATTAAAAGCATTTTGTGGTTGCGTTGATTTTATGTCGGTTTTTTTTTGTTTTCTTCTTCTTACCAATTCCAATTTGAATGCGGTCCGACTCGGGTGCGGGTCACCGCAAAGCGCAAAGTAGCAAGTAGCAACCCTTAACTTAGTTAGCCGTAATAAGAGAACAAAATGTCCTCTAGAAACTATTTGCGGCATTCGAATGCCCATATTCTCCGTCCATTGAATATTGTTCCAAAGAGAGTACCCACGTACCGCAACAAAAGCTTACATCGATCTAGCATTTCCGAGATTTCTTCGTCTTTGACTCCTGCAGCAGGATTTTTTTTTCTTATTTATTCGTTTTTTTTTTTTAGTTTCATTTGTTGCTTTGTTTTTAATCTCTCGCTCTCCGGGATGTGGTTCTTTAATTGCCTCTCTGGCTATGCGGTAGGAATTCCTTGAGGTTTTTGTCTCGTGCCGCGGCAACACAGGCATACGCACAAAAGGGGGAAAGAGGCAGCCGAAGAAGAACTTGAATTGGAGGGAAAATCATCATCAACGCAGAGAAAGACAAAAAGGTTTTAAAATGATGCTACATTCTTTAACCTGTCGCTGCGGGAATTTTATGCGAACTGCGGCTGGATCTGGATGTGTCTAGTATCCACCCTCATGCAAAGTAAATATAGTAACATCAGTGGAGCTTCTCAATTGGAATTATTTATCGTATGGCTCTCGAAGTAATAACGAGACATACTTGCAGAAATTGATTTAGAGAGACTCGCGGACAGCAGCGGGCGGATTATCCACAATTAAAATACAATCAATGTCAGAATGCCAGTCCTCGTAAATTTGTTTCTGAGCAGACACCGAACGCATCTCCAACTTCCCACGCAGCCAACATAAATTAGTTTTACGTTGTACCTGCCGAGCGGGGTAGTGGAAGTTTGTTGAAAAATCACTACCCAGGGAGTGGATCACAGGACTCGCTCAATTATAACTATTTGGACAACTAATTATTTAGGAGGAAACCTCAGAATGCCAATGCTTCCGTTAATCTGCTGTAGTTCAAAATCTCCGGTCAAGGATTGTCCCAAAATGTTCCATCCTTTGATGACTCCACGAAATATATTCATTTCTTGATTTTATCTTGGTTTTTGAGCAGCCCCACCGATCTGCGACTAAAGACCGCAAAACGTCAAAAACGAACAGTAATCTCTGAAGATCCGAAATTTGCATTTGTTAATAATGAACACGATTGCCAGTCTAAAGTAAGAATGACGCAAATTTGTTGAAATTTCGTATTGACACTTCTGTCAGAAATTTGATCATCCAAACTCAAATCTTGTACACAACTTATCAACAGAAAAAAGAGCTGAATATGGGCATTCGAATACCGCAAATAATTTTGTGCTGGCGTTTTGTTTTCGTATTGCGTTATATTGAGTAGAACTGTCATGTTATTGACAACTGTCACACGAATTTCGGCTACCCCATTTCAGAAATCATGTACAAATTATTTTTCTACTACTTTGATCTCTGAAAACGTAAATTCTTTCTGGCTTTTTTCTTGACATGAAATCTAAAATAGAAAAACTAGCTTTGGCAACTCAAATTACGTTCGAAGTCATAAATATATCCTTTATCTTGTCGGAATTGTCGAACTTCTGAACGACTTCAACGATTGAGGTTATGCTCATAAAAAAGTCGTATTTAATTGAACATCAATTTTAATATAAAGACGATGGTTTAAAGGCCTGCGATCCCCGGAGAAACACAAATTAAATCTTGAGGTATTTTCCGTTTCGCCACAGCTGGCGAACGTCTGACAAACATTCGAGACAATAACTGTCAGAAAGAACTTTACAATTAGCCGTTCGGACTCGGCGTAGAAGTGTGGTTCGCTTACATTCGTCCTAAAAATGAAAAACTCCCCCAAAACGAATGGCTGTGAGAAGCTTGGACTAGGGTATTCGACCCTGATACTATTTTTTTTAAGGTGCCTCCTTATCCTTAGAATTTCTCTATAAATTATTAAGGGGCTTTAGAAAACGCAGCGATCGTGTTGTTTAAGGAAAGAAACAACTTCGTCATTACAAAGATTTTGGTTAGAGTTATAGTCACAAATTCGTCGCCAGACTCCATTTAAGTGATTGTTTTCGTAACAGTGAAGTTTTAAGGGTCATTGATTCTTATCAAGGAAATGTCATCAGTACAAGAAAAAAGAAAAAGAAAATACCGAGTAAACATTTTCTTAGCAGAGTTTATCTGTTCATTGAAAAAAAGGAACATAAAATAGCCTTTACAAATGCAAGCTCCAAAGAATTCATCGATATTTTTCGATTCGTATCAACATTTACATTGAGAATTGCAGACTTGAAATCGTCCACCTTGAATTGAATGATTCAGGAAGGTAGTTTCCAATCCAAAATCTACAAAACGGACTGATGTCAAACGTTGTCAATTACTTTCGAAATATAAAGCCATAGTTTTAGTAAATTGGTAGAGAAATGGCTTCCACTTTTTGGATATTAAAGGTTACTTAAATATATAGGCTCAAGATTTGAAAGTGATTGCATAGTTTACTTTGTTGACGATTCGTATAAAAGAAGTAGAAGTGCTAATGCTAAATGAAGAAAGATTCACAGAGTTAGAGTAGGTATGTAAATCGAGAGGGTCGCAAATCATGTGAGTGTTGAAATTTGTTCATTTTAGTTCATTGCTAGTTTCGGGGTTAGAAAAGACACATAGCCCACTTTACACACAAATGCTATACAGTGAGTTTCATCATCAAGTGTACACCAATCCTTTGATATTTTTACGTTTTCTGTAGAATCTTCAAACAGGTAGAACACAAAATTCGTAAACAGTTAGAAATAACAATAACAATTTCCTTTCCGCGAAGATCAAATATTTATTAGATATTTTAAACTGTTTCCAGACGCCAAAGACAAATGGAAACAGCATTGGTGTACCTATACTTAATTTTTGAGCTCCGCTGTATTTATTTGACGTTTGCACTTTTTGTTGCGACTTTTCGAAATTGTTTAACGGTAGCCCTGATTAAGGTCACCGATGCTGTAGAGTCTTTATAGAATACATTTTTAAAAAATATGAATTCAAAATGTAAGTTTAAAACAAAACTCCTAAGTAGGCAGTTGCTAAAACAATGTCTAAGAATAAGGTATTATTTTCGGTCAAAATGTCGGGCTGGTGGAGGGCTATCACATCTGTTTTAGATGCACTCCGCGATACTGATAATCATTTTTACTGTCCAGACTACATTTTTCGAATGCACAATGGCAAAGTTTTCGATACACGATTGCATATATTGTGACGTGCTAAATATTTATTGTGAAGGTTGAAAATTATTATAAGTAAGGATCAATGTTTACTTACCAACTTTTTTCGAGGCTTTTGGTACCCAAATTGATCCTTATAAAGCCAGACAGCTTCTGGTAAAATACACAAAGGCATTTGGTTAGCTTCATTTTGGGCATCAGGTTTGTGATTGGGGTATCAAACAGGCGGAGATATAATAACTACCAATTCACACACACTGCCCAGAGTTAACAAACTTTTTAGTTACAATGGACTAAGGAAAAACACACAAGATTACAATCGCCCCCAAAAAGTTGCACTCAAAGAGTATTTCTTATTTTGTTTTTTTTTTTATACTCATTAGCAATAAAACATTTTAGATACGGCTTTCGGTAAAAAAACTCGTAGTCTGAATTCTAAGAAATAAAGCATTCAATTTGTCTTTAAGTTCGGAAATGGTTAGATTGGAGTCACCGATCCGGGACAATTTTCAAAAATCTCAACTTTTTCGCAGATTTGCATGTGACATGATTTACTTTCACTAAACAATTACGCGCATGGAAAAGAGTTTCAATTACAATGGACTTATACCAGTAACCAGTGCAAGTACACAAAAAGTGTTTTTGCGGCCTACTCAATACATACAAGGACCAATAAAGTTAATATTTAATGTTTGATTTGGCAGTAGAAATCTTTGAATCTCAGATTAAAACTCAGAACGGAAACACCAAATTGAAAAAAGTCAAATCTAAAGTGGCATCTGTCAAATCTTATTATGTAGGTGAAATTCAAACTAGGCGAGTTCCAAGTCCCAAATTAGTAGCCACTCTATGTGCATGCATTTGACTTTTGAATTTGAAGGTTGAAACTTGCCTCTGGTGGAACAACAAAATAGAGTCACAATAGCTAGTTGGTTTTTATTAAATTTATTTTATTTCTATGAAATGCTGGATGCATATTATTTAATACACTTTTTTATATGAGCTAACAGGTTCTGTACATATTTATAATGATAAAGATATACGAGTACATATTTTTGTAACTTTTGCATCTTATCTACAAGATTTTTGATTTTATGTAGATAACCTTTAGAAAACCAATGTATAAAATTGAATTAAGTTGACCATATAACCTTTAAAATACATTTTTGTTCGATATCGTTTTCGAGAAAAATCCAAGTTTTTAAATTGCCGTGCAAAATTCAAAATGGCCTCGAACCTTAAGCCGAAAAACTCTAATAACGAAGTTTAAAATAAATCCGCCTAGCAGTAGGCCTCAGAAGCTAGCTGACAGACGGAATTGCGTGATATTACATAAAATGTATAAACATCTCGAAATCATTCGAAATTTTGTACGAAATAAAATTTCTCGTATACGAAAATGAAAAATACAATTGAGCCCGAAAAAATACAATCGGAACTAAGATTTGCTTACAGTCCAAATCATTCATTTTTCATCCCTGACTCTGCTTGGCTTAGACACCCACCTCACTTATTCAAAAATTAAATTGCAATTTGATCCGTAGTCTACTGGCATTTGTCAAAAAAAAGTTCGACTATGAAAACCAATGTTCTGTTTAAAAAAACAAATTAGAGTCTGCTCCTTTTAGAAAGTAGCTCATACAACGTTTTTGCCCCACTCACTTTTTGGGGGCGTCTCTTAATAAAACTGCCCATCACGATGTGCTTAAAATTTTTCTATTCAATGAGATTATAAAAGCTCGTAGGAGTCCGTTTTTTGTCAGCCACAGTAGCTGAATTTGGCTTCAATGAAAGGATGACCCAACCAAAAGATCGTTCTCTCAGCTTTATTTTATTCGTGAACTGCTTTTATATTTTTATACAAATATGTCTTTCAAACTGTCGCAAGTGAATACATTTATTAAATTGCTTGAACAGAAAAATTAAATGAATTCACCTTAGCGCTCTCGGACTTGGAACAAGATGGTGTACTTAAGCAGTTTTCGTTTACCAAAACCATACATTTCTGCCTCTGCTTTCCTCATCTTTTGACAGGGACTTGATCTGCGAACCAAATTATTTAAATCGCTCATTGCCAGTTTACACTAGCCGCGTTAGTAATACCGCTTTCACTAGTGTAAGCTGCAGAACATTTTTAATTTAATAAATATTACCTCATTAGCACAGGGTGGTGCAAATATCTGTGTCAGTTTTTAAGTTAGCAAGGGTAACATTTTCCTTTGATTTTTAAAACTTCTTTAAGAATAAATAGAAAATATAACAAAGTACATTTCACTTCAATTTTAAAGAAGCTTCTAGCAGCTTCTTCTTCTTCTTCAAGCTTCTTCAAGGCGTCTCATGACTGTGCTCGGACCGTATAGGCTTCTGCTTCTCTCAACCATTTTGTGTGAGTTTTTATTTCTGGGACGTTTGGTGTCTGCCCTCAATTTTAGGCTCTTTCAATGCAAATATTTCCCAATCACTATTGTGACCTTTAATAAATAAGTGAGCATTAAAGATGGTTTTTATTAGCGCCCTGTAACTAGATGATAGAAATGAGTATGTTTTGCGTTTATTTTTAGTGAAACCCATAACAATGAAGAATTACGGATTGAAAATGTCAAACAGCCCCAACTGGGCACGCTCTTGGGAACCTCAGCTAACCTCCCTTCGATCTGCAGTTGATCAACAAATGCAGTTTCCCATTTTCTATTCGAGCGGTATCACAAAGGACCTACAATTCTGGTCTAAGTGTGTCTTTCAAGACCTAACCTAATCTGTCCTAAACTCATCTAACCTAACCTCTTCTAAAGCAAACCACTTTAGTTTTCCTTGTGTCCAGTCACACTCTCGTTGATAAAAGTAACGAATTTAGCATGTCTCTCAGATTTCTAAAACCTAAAGACGTACTCGTACTTGAATCAGTATTGGATATTTGCGAACAGCATTCCAAGGTAATTATATTAACTCTGGACAAACTGCATAAAAAATATTTGCAACAATGCACGGCGACTCTGAATCTAACACATTTGGAAAATTTATGTCACCACTGAAGGTTTTTTCGATTGGAAAAATAAAAAGTGAAATACTCGGAATGAATAAATGTAGAATCCCAACAAATTCTAGTCATATATCAATTTAAATTGCACCGCCACCGCCAGCCGCATGTCAAGGTAGAGACCGCATTCTATAGGAATGAAAAAGGAGATTCCGATTCCGATTCTGATTCCGTGCGGCTCTTTCTCAATCTGTGGTGAGGTAATTGTCGGACCTTAAACCGCGCACGTGACATCGTCTACTGGGCTAACATAATAACCCACAAAATTTGGGCTCACTGTTAAATGCACCGTCTCAGGTTGCGCTGCATATATGATCTCATTCGTGGTGCAAACAGAACAATGAGGACCTCAAAAGAAGTCAACCAAGCCGAAGAGATTGTTTGCGTTTCCAGGTACCACCACCAGCACCAGCAGTGGTTTTTGTGTGCGCTTATTTGGTTGCGAAATTCACGACGACGGAGACAACAATGTTGAACAATTTTCCAAAGAGAACCTCTGCCATGACACATAATCCCAATTGCTGCCATTCGCCACGATCGGCCGACCACTTGATACACGTCTCAATGGTATCCGACTGTCCAACGAAATTGTTTTTTTTTTTTTTTTTATACACTTTTTATCGAGTTTTTCTTTCTTCGTTCTCGTTAGAGCTGGCCCGACCGCATGTGAGGTTAAATTGGATTTTGACACCCACACCACCGGAATCGCCAGGTCCTGGTGTGGGGAGTGCAAAGTTTGCACCAGAAATCCGCGATTGAAATCAAATTCGAGCGATTTGCGTGCATCCATAACGCAGTTATGGCTTCCGCACTTCACATGTGCTACCCTTATTAGGAAGCTTGCTCGCAGTCACCCAACAGTCTGACTGCGATGACGAAGAAGACGCAACGCAACACACCGACACACACCGATGCCATATGGCTGTGGCGGGCCATCAGTGAGTCTGGCTGAGTGACTCCTCATCGTCGATTTGCCGTCTGGTGAGGTGATGTTCGGTTCGGGAACGGTGTGTGTGTGTGTTTTTTTTTTGGCACTAGGAAGCCCTTTTATGACGAGGTGCGCGGTGTTAACAAACCAAACCGCTTGCTCGCAGCACCCTGGGAACTCGGGAAGCCAGTTTTCGTGTTAAATGACTCGTTTAGATTGCAAGGCACTGCACACAGCACATCGTGTCCGCAGTCGATGTTTTCACGCGCACTTACACCGGACAACCTTTTAATGGTCGCACACTGGCGTGCACTTGGCGTTGTTGCCAGCACACGGAGCAGGGGACACTAGGTATGCCCGTTCCCAGATTTACGCAGAAATTCCTCCAATTGACACTGACATGACACATCGGCGACGTCGTAGTCGTCGTCTCGTATGCAGAATCTCTGCAGCTGAGGTGTAAAGGCGGGCGATATCGATCGTACCGGAGGAGGCGGGACCACAACAATGCATTTGATGACGACGACGACGATGTGTGAAAAGCGTGTAAAATCATTATCGCTCACTTAGGTGCCGAGCCGAAGCGCGGTTTGATTAGCGCTCAAACGACTCAATTACACGAACTAGCGTGCAATTATGGCATCGATCTTGGTGTCCCTCTGATTTGCATGCCCAATTATCGATCGTCGCGCAATCACTTTTGCTGCACTCAAATCGAGTTAAATTGCTTTTAATGAATGATTGTCGTCGTCGTTGTCGTTGTCGGTCGTCAGAGAGCCGGTGCATGTGCAGATCGATTTGTCGCATTCACGGCACGCAGATCGCTAGATTGTCGGGGACCACCGCCATAGTCAAGATTGCGATGATAAATTATTATTCCCCGATAACTGAGCTCAATTTATCGATCGAGAGTGTGTCTGTTTGTGTAATTTTAACCTGAACGCGCGCTTCGGGGTGGTGAATGGTGATGTATGAGACACTCGGCAAAATTGACAAATTGCTGCCATTTAACGTCTGGCGTCTCATCTCGTATACTATGTACTTTCTCTGCGACCGACGGGAGGCCATCAAAGTGATCAACGCTCCAGCTCGATCTGTGCGATCATGATCAGATTGCTGTACACAAAAAAAAAAAACATAGGGGCGTATGTGATCTTGTGTGTGGGTCGGGGCAGATGATTGATTCATGTAACAATCCGTGAGTTGGCGTCAAGCACTCGATCCGTAATTTCATTAGAGTGAGTTTATATTTTGTTTGATTGTTGCTTAACTCACTGGTTTTATTGTTTTCCGATACGCTCGAGTTGGTTAACACAATTTAAATAGACATTAGGAGACGCGAGGGAGAAGATGTCGAAAAGAAAGATAACGAAAGCAAGTCCGAAGGCGGGCAGTAGTTTCAAGGAATGATAATTTGAGTGTCATTAAAAACAGAAAATCGAAACAAATTGATTTCATTGAAAGTTATGAGGCTTTAACTTGCTTGTGAGGTAATTTCTTTGCTTTTTTTTTGACTGAAGTTAAGTTTGTAGATCATTTTGTTTGCTTGAATCGGATTTAAGGTTTAAAAAAAGGGTTGGACACAAATCTTTCTACGAGTCTTGGGTTGAAAAATAGTTTCGAAATTATTTTACAAGAACTGGGCACTCATTTCGTAACTTTTCAGACGAAACTATCGTCGAAACGATATATCTCCGAAACTATAAACTAAGCGCGAAGTCACGAGTATAAGGACTTAATCCAGTTCGTTTTCCACAAATGTAAAGAAAGCTGACGATAGTGAAACAAATTCGGGCAGAATATAACTTATTATGGTCATCAAAGCTTCAAAAACGATATCTTCCCGACGATTATTGTTATACGGAATATGCCCCCTGGACTTCACATTAACGCGAAAACTTCTTTGTCAAACTGTCAAAATATGTATAGGTATATTGTGCTCAAATTTTGACTAGCACTGTCAACTTAATTTATTGTGAGTTCATAGTGTGCTGATCAAGTTCTGAATGTCAAAAGAAAACCACAAACTCACAGCATTAATGTGCCTAATCTTAAACTGAACCATCAACTTATTTTTGACAGTACTAGTTCATAAAAACGCATAATGAATGAATAAGTCAGTTCACATTCGTGTTGCCCGGCTTTTTTTTGATTTCGAATTAAATGATCGTTCTTTGTAACCACAACGATAATCATCGTAAATACTCGTTGGTAAATTGACAGCGACATTTCAAGAAGAAAAATTTGCAAAATTGACGTCTACGTATTTGACATCGAAAGAAATAAAAATGAGAAATAGTAATACGTCTGAGAGTTCAGCAGACCCATACAAAAATAAAAAGCCAAAAGAGTTAGGCTGTCATTGTGATACGTTGACAAACGTCACTTGTTTTTGACACAAAAAACTATGACATGGATGACATTTCATTACCAATAAATGGAAATCATTCGTCACCACTGTTGTCTCAAAATTATGCATCAAAAGCATTCTTTCAAGTGGTGTAGATTCTTCGTTTGTTGTCATTTAGTGCAGTGAACATCTGTCGCTAAGCAGTTCAATTGTAAATCGTTGTAACTTTTGACACTTGGATTGTTTTTTTAGAACCCCAAGTTCAAAACTGCTGTAGAATATATTTTTTGAATGGTGACGTTTACAAATTGCGTGGTATTTCAAAAATTGTTTCCAAATGTACGTACGCGAAACGGGAGTATAGATTTATAAAGTTCCCATACGCGATGCGACTATATAACTAGTACGGAAATTCAAGAATTATCAAACCCTAAAGACCTGCAGCTTTCTGAGTTTTTGTGTAGTGTTATGTTTAGTAAATATAAATCCTGGTCATGCTTATAAATCAGAAATATTCTCGGAAAGCTGCCTTTTGACAGTTTTAAAGCGGGTTTAGCCAAAAATTTGGCAAATGACACCAAGAAAGTGCAATTATCGTCTATATTTTCAAATTCTTTAGGTAATTTGCACTCAGTGACGTCACATTGTGATCAAATTTGGGCACCAAGTTCAACATCCAAATAATCATTGCCACCTTTCTTCAGGTGAAAGAAGCAAGCACTAGTTGGATGCCAAAGTCGGTTGTCTGTGAAAATCTGGGTTAAAAATATCTGATCTAGATCAGAATAATTAAATTCAACTGGCACTCAAATCCCGCCCCAAACTTAATGATGCAGCGTATATTTTCCAACCGTCGCGTCACTCATTCAAATTGCCCATCAGGCATCTATTAAGATCGAACCCAATGTGGCCACCTCCTTAGCGATGCCCCCACCTGATGCATCCACGACGATGATCATCAAGGTTTGGGTTAAGGCTTTCCACATTGGAAACGCATAACTAAAAACAGTAAACACAATGGAACAATATTGCTAGCATTTCCCACGTTTATAAATGCGCGCGTCCCATTATTTCAAGTTTCCACAACCTAGATGCTTTAACGCGAATATCCCGCGCATCTGGCAGCATCCGCATTTCGTATTCCGAGAAGATAAACCACGCATCCATACAAAAAGAACTCGCAGTTACTTGATTATGTTGGCCACATATAGATACGAGTACCTGCTGGATAGTGGATGTATCTAGCTCGTACAATATCCGATTCTATAGCTATTCCCGGGATCGAAATCAATATAGCAGCAAGCCTATCAGCATCAGCACGTCTCGCAGCCAGTGTGTTGACTTCTATCGGTGTGCTCTCATCGTTGATTGTTTATCACTACTGTGCGGTGTCGCGCGCAGCTCATTTACGAGAATTGCCTGTATACGTCGGCGATCGCGCCGAGGACAGATCAATCGTTTGATCCCACAGACCCAGTGACGGATGCGGCGCGCTCAACTCCCGAACAGAAGAGAAAAACAAGAAAAATTGCTTAACACGTCCATCTCGGTTGCGGACGATCGCAGAGATCTCATTAGATGTAGTCCACCACCTCAGGGGAGACACTGCGGGGTAGCCATCTCAATTACCGATTCGATAATAATTGGAAAAATTCGCAGAATGAAAATTGCAACAAATTCCATTGTCATTGCGTCGCTTCGCAGCGTGTGAAGAGCTACCAACTGCACACGAGTATACGCAGTGTTCGCGCATGTGATGTCATTAAAGCGCACCGTATGGATGCGATGGCATCTGTATCTATCGCGCATATGAATTGTTAATTGCGTCGCACTGGGGACAGAGCACGGCCTAAGCCCCGGTGGCCAAGTTACGATTTGCGTCACGTGCGTCGTGGCTTAGTTTTTGGTTATTTCCCGATAGTTGTATTCCTGGTCAATGTGCTAACGGAAGGAGGTGCAACAGCTTTGTTATTTCCGGGTTCTAATGTACGCCAGTAGATGAACGCGGATCGTGACTGAAATAAATGGGCGTTCGGCTGGCAACCGACCATCATCGGGCCCTTTCTATGTTTCGCCAGCGCGCGCAGTTGTCATAATTCTGAGCGCGAGTGCATGCGTGCACCGAATCGCGTGTGCATCGCGACAGCTAAAATACGTAAATTTGTTTCGCTGCTATCGTGCGTTATAGAGGTGTCAGGCATTCTGAAGGCGTACAATGTTGCGGCTGCCATTTTAGCTATTAAGGTGACTGATCATTACTCATTAGTGGCAATGGCAGCGATAAATAATTTCCAGACTTAGTCAACATACGTGTCAAATATTGTGCGAAAACAAACTTCAACCCTGCTGCGGTGTCACACTCTCGAATGACATCCGCCGCCTGCTACGATCAAGAATTCTAAAAAGCAACCGACAGCATCGCCATCTCGTTGCTACTGTGCCCATCCGCATTTTCCTTTGCATTACTATCGGGCGCACCGAGAGAGACCACACCAGGCGCTCTTTCTCGTGTCAATTGGGCAATCTTACAAATTGGCATGCCGTGCACGAGCACGAGCAGAAATTATCACTTCATTGAAATGACGCTCAAAGATCGCGCCAACAACAAGCGCGGCTGGATGGCAAAGGAGCCTGGGGCAGCGCACTCATCACCGGTCGAGACGACTGTGTCTATGCGCAGTGTGTGCGCATGCGCACGGCCAACCAGCTTCCAGCATCGCGATTGTCCAAACGCGAAGATATCACAATTTATCGATGGTCTTTTCGGCTGCGCGTTTGAATTGTCAGCGCAGTAGCAGCGGCTGCCATTGCCACCTTCGTTGCACGCCTATCGCTTTCGTGTGTGCGCACTTCCGCCCGTCCAAGTCCGATTGCAAGCCTATTTTTAATTACCGACAACGATTTCCGCCTTCGCAATTTGGTTTCATTGTCAGTGTCACTGGCTCACCCAGGATTTAATGGGTTCATGTGTGGCTGCGGCGAAATATTATCTTTGGAGGTCGTCATCGGCACTATACCGAATGGCTTTTATATGGACGTGTCCCGCTCCCCCGCCCAATGGCTAAGAGATTGTTTACGCAGTCGACTGGAACGAATTGCATTGTCAGGTGATAATTCGCAAAGATACAGTATTGTGCCCACAACGTTGTATCTGCGTGGCGATGTGAAGTAAACTAGGGTAAATCTATGAATTCCATTAGGGGTGTCCGTAATGGGCTGCCATGTAAGTTGTGCGCAACATATGGACACCATCAGGGCGCTCATATAAAAGAAACTCCGGGCGCAGTCCAACCCCATACTCATGAAGAACTTTTGGCCCATTAACATCCGTCATGGTTTGTGTCCAAAGGATCTACTGCCATTTGGGATAGTATACACAATATCTGGAGGGGCGAAGGAAGCATTCATGGCGTAGGCTATATACTTGATGTGTGCGAAAATTTCCCTCTCTATACACGCCAGCATGTTGGGTAGGTGGAAAATATTCTTATCTCGGAGTAAATGGAATGACAGCTTTTCACACCCGATTGGCTTTCATGTTTGTCGCTGCTGACAAACGACGTGACTTCGTCTTTTCGATGGTATACCCTATACGTACCAGTGGCACTAATTAGATTAGCGCGAGCAAAAAACGGCAAGGTTCGTCGGTGAATCTAGTTTATTGAAAGACAAATTGAAGACGTCTGTGCACGCAAAAGTTAATAAATTGAATAGACACAGAGGTGGTACGTATGTGGGGGACAAAAATTCAAAGGATTCTCGAATGTGCATACATAATACATATATTTATAGAGATTGTTGGCTTGACTTACCAAAGGTGCCTACGATGCGGGATGATTCCAAGGTCGGGGGTGTTGATCAACAGCAGCAGCCTGGCTCTGATGTCGTTTGTTCTGGAAGGAGTAAGATAAATGGTTTTTGATTTTAAGGATTAATTTTGAGTTTGTGCGACCTTTTATTTTATTTCCTTGTTCCCTAATTTAATATTGCTGAAGCAAGTCTTGAAATAAATTTGATTTGGGGTGTATGGTAGCGATCAGTGGGATTTGTGGTTTGAGGTTATTTTTGCTGTCACTCTTTTTGGAGCGAGTACCTTTTTGCGGGAGCCTTTCATAAGTCAGCTGTCTTACTTATTCTGAGATAACTTTATTGAAAACCCAGCAGTTGGAGGTTTCATTCTTCAAAGTAAGTTGAACTCTCTAATTTATAAACAGCTGAAGACAAAAGACGAGCTTTTTCGTCACATAAAAGTATTTGTCGAAATAAAAGACATTTCTAAATCTAACTTATCTGACCTAAAAGCATGTTTCCCAATCAGGAAAGTTGCACAATTTTAAAGACTAAATAGACAAATTCAGAAACGTCCTTATTTTTATATGGTTCGATCATTGTGCAGATACCTTTTGGTTCTCGCACCTATAAAATCTTCACAAGTAGAGTGGCTAATATCAACGAGGACTGGTGGTAAAACAGAACTTAAAAAGTCAATTTTTTATTTTATTCTGGTTCGGTAACCAGTACTTTAAAAATCTCCTGAACGTCGATCCGAGGACTGTTGAGGGCTGCGTTTTTCTGAAAGGATTCACAAAAACGATGAAACATTTTAAGTTTCACTATTATATGTGAGTAAGTGAGCAAGAGGTTTTTGTTTAACTTGACGAAATCGATTTTTAGTCAACCTAAATCGAGAGTTTCTACCAAAAACTAGGTTACTAGGTTTTTGGTAGAAAAACGCACATTACTTTGGGAAAACATTGTCGTTGGTGATTTCATTCAAATGCACATCACATATTTCTCTTTTGTTCCGGTCCAACAGAGAAAATGACTTTCACAAAGCAGAACTAAGATCAAAAACAATAGTTGCTGATATTTGTCAATTTAATGAAACCAATTGCATTTGACCATTTGTTCAGCTTCTGGATAAAGCAGAAAGCTAATTGATAGCTCAAAATGATAAGGAATGATGAGAGCTACTAAGGGTATTCTACTTTTTTGTATTGGTTAATAATTATTTGAGTAATATCAAGTTAAATGCAGTGAGGTCAGAAAACAATACATTTTGGTCAAAAACCATCCCAAAAAATAGGCACTGAATAAAAAACAGGTCCGTAGGGACCCTATTCCTAGCTTCTCACAGCCATTCGTTTTTTGTGTGAGTTCATTTTTGGGACAAGTGGAAGGGATGTACAATTTTATGCCGAGTCGAAACGGCTAATTGAGAAGTTCTTTCAAGTTATGCTCTCGGAAGTTTGTCAGACGTTCGCGAGAGGTGACAGTTTTTTAATATAATTTAATAATGTCGGTCCACGAATTTTTATTTGAACATCCCTGGAAAATTTTGGGAAACTAGCCGACAAAGCAATATCTTATATTATATAGTACTTTTAAGGAATTTCCTTCCTTGTGAGGTGAATACTGAATGCCTTTCTGAGATCATAAAATTAAGAGCCCAAAATTTATTCCTGCACATATTTTCCGTAAGAACTACCAGTGTTTCAAATGTAAGCATCATAGGTCTAAAAGTTGTCAAGTTATTTCAGACGATAGCTTACAGAGGACAAGCTGGGTATTATTTCCAAAGAGTGTTGAGTGTTGAGACTTAGTTTGAAAAGAAACTTCTTGCGTAAGCAAATTTATAAAGAAGCTTATGCAACTTGCCTATTTTCCAAATGCTATGCAATACTCTTATTTGTCAATATTTGTTTTAAAACGAGTCTCTAAATTACCATGCGGAAGTGGTGCCTTTTGAATTATTATTTTCCATAAACAAGGTTGACGTACTGAACAATTTTGAGGGAGAATTTTTAAAAAATAAAATCAGTGAAGGTCCCACCTATTTTAAACAATTTCCAACATAGACTCCTTAACAGGAATGAATATCTATGAATTGAAAAAGTCCTGTTTTAGATGAAGACACAAAAGCTACGCCCCAACTTGCGGAAGTTCTTAGAAAAACCCTATTGATATGATAATAAGCAATTAGGGAGACCTCTGCACTTCCCCTGCCTAATAGCGATTGAGCCACGAAAATATACCATCGCTATGCTCTGTCCCGATCGCTATCGCTATGAACAGCCATTCGTGCGCAACATCATTCCACTGACTTGTCCATTCACTGGTAACTGAATTTCAGCACTTTGAGTTCCCACGTCTCATTAGGAATCCCATCTCGCTTATAGGGGGATTACAAATTCGAGATAAGAGCAGAAAAAGCAGTCCCAAGAATGTGGCGTTACTCGCCGAATTCTGTGGCCGCGTCCCTTGCAAAAGGATATGAAATTAGCTTCTTACTGCGGATTGGCACGTTTCGTCTCCTGATCAATATGTCGTCGGCGGCAATTATCATCATCCCAATCAGTAAGATCAACAATGACCAATAATCGATCGATCATCAATGTTGGTCGACATTGGGGACTGTGGTTCGCCGATGACAGACCCCCCCCCTACTGCGCCACACTGCGAACTTAATCGATTAGTTTTATTCGAATTTAATTAGCAAATGCATTGCAGACATGTTTTGCCAAAGGCATCTCTCGCAGCACTCCTCCTGGCCCTGGTCCAGCAGCCAGCACCTTCGTTAGGCTCATTTCAAATTCAGATTCCTTTCAACGGTGGTAGGCGATCAGCGATCACCGATCAGAGGGAAGCAAAATTGAAGTAGCATTGTGGGCCTGGTAATGCGCGCTTCCTCGTTGTGTGTGCCGCATGCGCGCAAGGAGAAGGCATCTCCTGCTCGTGAATTTAAAAAATTTATGCGCGCGCATATCACAAGAATTTCCAGACTGCGTGTAACTCGAATTCCAGCGGCGATAGTATTCCCTCTCTCTCACTCCATCGGCTGTGTTTAGTTAGGCCACTGTCATTGTTTGGGTTTTCCGACCTTTTTGCTGGCAAAGAGGACTAATCGTTGGCGAAATATTATGCAGGGGCTGTACAGTGTGTGGGTACCGGTTTTCGGTTTCGTTTTCGTGTATGGTTTTCTTGTTTGCAGCGCGGGGTAACGTGTGATAAAAACGGGAAATCAAAATATATACGCGATTAACGCGCGAAGGATCGATCGCTCGGAATGATGTTATATGCGAGCAGGTCCACACCAGCACAACATAGCGTAGCGACTCTCTGCCACAGTGCGGTTGCGGTGGAACTCGGATGCACTTGTTACGATACACAGAAGCGCGGCAGCAGCATGTTGATCGTCATTATCGTCGACTGCCGTCACAAGTTCCAGAACTCAAGTTCTGTTCACACGGTGTTCGTTATGAATTTCTGTCACGAAATTTTCCAGTTTTCTCCCGACCGAGGGATGATTGTGTGATGATGACGACGACAACAACGTCCAAGAGGGCCTCTGTGAAGACACTGTGCGTAAGACACACGGTTTCCACAAGGCATTCCCATCATCATTATGCGTAGAAATCGGCACGCAGTGCTACCGAGTGCGGTGGAATTATGTTTCGGAAAATGATTTATCACCGCGATTGAGTGGACGGGTCTGGAACATGACATGAAAGTGGACCAATTTGCTTTTGTTGTTCGGGGGTTTTTTTTTGTTTTTTTTTTGTTACCTTTGTTTTGTTACACAGCGATAGGTTTTTGTCGTACAAATACCTGCATAATTTCGCCTGCCGGAATGACGTGCCTTATGATAGTGTGTCGATCAGCATCATGCTGGCTGATGAAGAGGCGAACGAGAGGGTGGGCATGGCTGACAAGTGCTTGTATTTTTTGTGCCGTTCGAATAAATTTAAATAATTGTATAGAACAGCGGCAAAGGAGCTCAGCGAATGAATTGCGAAATTGCCCATTAAAGTGTGTACTCCGGACGATGAATGTCGAGCGGACGTTGGGGTGGCGCCAATCGGGTGGGTTTTAGTATGTGATCTAGATTTTAGAGGATCGATTTGAGTTGTGTATGTAACTGGTATGTCTTGAGAAACCAAGGCTTTCCAATTTGTCAGAAGCTAGACTTGGAGTCCTACACGGACATGGTTGATCCCCAGTGGCTTTTAAGCGATATATAGGTATTGACTGATCGTTTTTATTGCAGGCTTCAGGATTGAACAGCCAAGCGGCAGTGTTAATATTCAGGATAACAATTGTGACGGGCCTGATAATGAGCCAACGAACAGTTCGATTTAGCGACTCGGAAGCCGGGGAAAAAACCGTCTGTCATCTCTACATAAATGTGCTCCATATTTTCGAATAAATATTTAATTGACTGCTGACGTAGGCTATTAACATCAAGCATGAATTACTTGCTAAATATAGTCTTCTTTTGTGTGTATAATTGAGTCGGCTGCCCTTATCCAGTGACAACAATTCACACCCCCAGTAAACTTCATATAGTTAATTAATAGCCATATTTTATTGGACCGAAAAGTATCGTTTTTGTTAAATAATTTGTTCTTGAAATGTTTCTTAAGACTCCGAGAAGATTATGTACTCCATTAGCACGCCTACTTTGGAAGCGTTATTAACTAAAATGTAGGTATTTTTTACCTCATTACTTAAACTTGTCATTACTTAAATAATTCGTTATCAATAAAAAAAAAGAATACTTAAGGGATCCAGAAGCTCACACTTTCAGTAACATTTTAAGCTATGAATCAGCTTTGTGCTTCATCCATCAGAAGCTGAATTAAAAGAACATTCAACTGCTGTTGTCGCTTTTCCTTCATTTTTATGCCTAATGGAATCCCCGAAGGGTTCATTTTGCCTATAATTGCTTGCTGAAGAGTCTACTTAACTTTGCTGTACTGAGAAACATTTTCACTGAAACAGAGCTTAGACCTAGGTCTAAATTTCACCAAACGATCGAAGTTTCGGGCCCGATTGGCACTAAACAAGCTCGTAAAATATTATCCCCAACTTTTGGCACTACATGCGTGTGAATATTTCGCATCGTAATAGGGTTTCCAGTGTTTAAATGAAACACGCTTAAAAAATAATGTGCACGACTGGGTCGAACGTAAATTTCTTGTTCATCAAAAGTTTTGGTGCAAATGAAGTGGGAGTTGCTGATTGTGTAAGCTCCAAGTTGGAGGTCTTTTTAGGGTGCATATTCAATAAATGATTGGAAAAAAAGAAGCTGGTAATATTTGTCGTTCCGATTTGCGTCGTTTCGAAGTTGCGTAATTTAAAAATGATCGTGGTTTCGAAACTGCGCCGTTTTTATTTCAGTTTGTGTTTTTGTTATTCCTTTTTTTTTTTTTTTGAAAATGTGACTCCCCAAAATTAAGGCTTACGGGTTTACACTTTACGTGAAGTCTATCAGTTTAAAGAAATACATATCAATATAATTGAGGTTGAGAATCGTTACTTCGATTTGCGTCGTGTTTTTCTGGTCGCAATTAACGACGCAAATCGGGGCTCTGGTGTATTTCAAAAATATACCGAAGAAATGTGCGGATTTGACAAAAACTAAGTATGGGATCCTAATTAGAATTATTTTATTATCAAAAATGTGTATTCTGATCAAAATCGTTAGAGCGGTTTTAGTAAAATTATTCAGAAAAAACAGTAACAAATTTTGCAACATATAGTTTGAAAAATTCTATTACTATGTAAACTTTTGGTTTTTTAAGTTTTATTCAAATCGAAAATGGGGTTTTCGAGGTATGAGGAGTTTCTAAAACTAGCGTTTTCGTTGATTCGAATTGAAAATTAAGGACGCACTCCCTTACTACAAATTGATCCTTTTTTTTGCTAATTGAATAGCTAGTTCTTTTCCAGTGAACTGCGGCATCTTTTTCTGTAAAGATAGGGCTTCCAGTATCACTCTTCGCGTGACTCTACGGATCGCGTTTGTAAGTTTGAAGACTTAGAATCCAAGTGAACTTTAGATGGTTCTACTTCTACACTAAAAGAGAATTCTACAGTCGGGAAATACTGAGCTGACAAGCAAAAGCTTTACAGCTCGAAATCTAACCTTACCTATGTATTGTCTGTAATGACTTACACTCTCAGAGAAGAGCACGCAAGTCAATTAAATGCCATCTGTCATGTCTCTTAAAAAACAACGCGCTTTGCAACTGCTATTTTAAGCTATAGAGCTGATCACGTCCTTGTTATGGTTGACATACTGATATCAGGTCACAGACGGTACGACACGATACAACTTACATCGATTTGAGTTCTATATAAAAGCGTATGTTCATGCCATGCAAAAAGTAGCTTATAAGGTATTTATTTAGAACCTAGATCGTTATGAGTCGAGTCAGAAAACGGTCCCGAGAGTGTTTGGTGCAAAAAAAATGGTTATGAGTTAAGAGAATTATTGCTCGAATCGCAGTCATTAGCTGTTTTTTATTATCAGCGTGATCTGATTCGGATCAGATCACGAAAATAAAACAGAACGGATCATTGAAAAGTTTAATTTTGGAATTGTGGTAACAGTTGCTTTCAAAAACAAAACAGATAATACAGGGTATTTCAAACTTCATATTGCTACCAGCCATATTGCAAATATTCTTCTCAACGTGACGTCACACAAGGCACATGCCATTTCACTTGCAAAGTCGGGGGTGTTACCATATTTGAATCAAATTTGCATAATTTTTCTTTTCAAATATATTTTTGTGAAACAAATTTAGTATTTTATCTTCAAATATGTAACACATGAACAATATTTGCTGCTACCGCTTGAGTTTATCTTGGCATATTAAGGTGTGTCCAGACCATCGACACATTTCAGAAATGGTTATGAAATGTGTCTGAAGCAAATCGGACAGATTTTATAAACATTTATAAAAGATTTATAAAATTTATTTACTAACCCCCGTATTAATAAACACAGCGTAAAAGTTATCAATTCGTTACTCAGCAGTTACGTAAAATTTTTGTATACTTATTTATTTATTAATACGGGGGTAAATGTTTGTGAAATGTTTCAACTTTATCCTGTTTTGGACGAGAAGAAAATAATGTGGTAGGATTATTAGCAGCAAGTAAAGTTTTTATTTTTGTAGTTTTGGTCCTGGAAATCACGCGACACGCGATTTAATTCAAATAATCGTATTAAATGAATCACTTTCTCATTAGGTATTCAAAGCTTTTCTGGACATTTTTATTTTATTTAAAAACAAATAATAATCGAAAAACAGCGCTCACTTATTTCCCATCAGGATTGGGTAACTGTGAAACATTTCATAAACGTTTTTTTGGTGTCCAGGAACAAACCAGCAAAACATTTCTAAACATTTCATAAAAATTGTTTTGTTTAATAAGTGTTTTAGAAATAAATATGGAACATGAAGGTATTTAATTGTTTATCAAATGTTTGGCTGGTCTGGACATACCTTTATAGAACGAGAAAAAACAAAATAACTCGGAATACGGACAGGGACTTTATTCGAATGCGAAAAAAATCATTTTGTGTTCCATTTGTTAGTCTGGCAATGCGATTGTGTGGCAATGGCTTACAGGCACACCAACATTCAAGAATAAAAGAAACAACGCAGCCGCAAATAGTGGAATACATTTTCAGATCATGATTCGTGATCTCGATGAGAAGCAGGATCATATGCTGTTGTTGTAAGTGCATGTAAATCGATGATCTATATGGATCAAAGCTGATAATAAAAAACAGCTATTGTTCTGTACGAAACTATAAGTCAATTCGTATTAAAATGACGCTAGTTGTTATTCATCTCTCAATTTTCTTTAAGCAATTGATTGACTTGACTGAGGCTTCCCACCTGGCCGAAGGAATTCAGCACCTACTCCCCAAATACGGGCATATACCTACCTAACCGACACTCTATAGACGAAATTTTGTGAAACACCATTTCGTTTCACTATACCACCAAGGCGCACGGTATTATATCTTTATCAGGCTGAACGATCGTCCCCAACTTCAATTGGTCATAAATTGCCAACAAGAGCAGCAAAGATACAAAACTGTTTTTGCGGACACTCTTCCTCACGAGTACAAACACACACACATATACAGTTTACATCCACTCTCTGTACGAGTGTAGAGTCAGCAAAAGAAAAAGAAAAACTGTCACAACACCACCACAGAAATGGTGAAAATCTCTAGAGGAAAACGCTGAAAATTGTTCCCAACGTGGCATAATAATAACAATAAAAGTAAATTGGCCTAAAAAAAAGAGAAACAAGCAAACAAGCGAGTGGCACACAACACTAAGAAAAACATAACAAAACATTGTCCAATCGAATTGGCAATTGACGACGTATAAAGTTTTATTGCGTCCTGCGCTGGCAAGATACACGAATACCCTTCGTACCGCGCCGGAATAAGGAGCACTGCGGGTCCTAATCATTGATGTTGGTTATATGGTGTACCGCCGAGCCGCCACCGCCACCGCCACCCGCTATAAACAAAATAAACCAAACATGGTAGTTGAACTCTATTCAAATCGAACCTCTTATTCGTTTTGGTTGTGTTAGTGGCAATTTGCGGGTTTTAAGGAATAGACAGGTTGCTCTTCTTTTTCCTGCATGGAATCTAAACGTTTCCATGGAATATGTATTGGATTGGAAAGTGCGAGTGTTTGCGAGCGATGTTGAAGGACGTAAAGTATCTTTTTTGGTGCGGGCAAACCTTATTTTTCGCTAAAGTAGAGCGTTAGTAATTTGACAAGTCACGAAAAATGTGACAGTTTTGCAAGGTTCTTAGGGGCGTACGAAATTTTTACAGAATTAGTTGCTATAAATATACAAAATTGCAGTCGAACAGTCAGCTTCTAAAAATATGTGCAAACATTTGAAGAACTAACGCCTTTTGCGAAGTCTCAGTGGGACGGTCTTGTTAAAGGGATCTTTCTTTTTGAACAATCATTATGATGAAATAAGAGTTCAACCACTTAAGGTGTTCCATTTTAACCCTGCAACGTTTCAAGCTTGAATGCAAGTCGAGTTTCATGGGCTGTAGGCTATCTTATTTTTATTTTAATGATTTCGTAGCCGATCTCCTGAATAAAGGTAGCTTTCCTAACCTCCTTCACCCCATATCCAAAGAAAGGCGATATTCTTAGTTAAAGTTGTTAATTCCATTGTTCTAAGCCACTGCAATGAACCAAATTTCTGATCAAATGTCACCTTTGTACATTTTTTGGGTAAAGAATGACAACAATATTCCATTTGTTTGAGCTTTGGCAATTACTAAAGCGATGAATCAAGCGAGGTTTTGCATAAATGCTTATACTGAAAATGGGGTTTCACACCATAGGTACGGCTCTGCAGGAAACCCTTTCAAGAAGATCGACTTTGACACTCGTATCACAACTTTGCATTGAGTCCTAAAAAGCACTCGGTTTGGCTAGTTTTATAAACTGTATTTATTTACGCTCCAAAGCTTGTTCGTTATACTCAGCTTTTGTGCCAAGTTTTAAGTCTCGTCTATATTCAGGCTCTTATCGATAGTTATCGATAACAAAACGTCGACAGTCAATAAAATGGGTCCCCGAGGAGATGGATTTCTAAGAAGAGCATTGTCCGCCCAATATTTAATTTTCTGGAGCCGATTGTTTTGACAGCTTTAACGAAAGTAGGTACCGATACATGGTTATGTTTCGAATCGTCTTTTGGAATCATTAAATTAAATAATAATAGTAGGCACAGTGGCTTACTGGTTATTCTGTCTGACTACTAATCGCGGGGTCTCAGGTTAGATTCCCGAAAAAGCCCACCTTAAGTTTCTTTTTTTTCCACTGCGCCACCTCTCGCGAACGTCTGACAAACATCCGAGATTATAACTGTCAGGAAAGAGCTTCTCAATTAGCCGCTTAGACTCGGCATAAAATCGTAGAGCCCTTCCATAAGTATCAAGAATGAACAAAAAAAATTCGCATAAAAACAATGGTTATGAGAAGCTAGGCCTAGGGTCCCTGCGGGCCTGTTGCGCCAACATTATATATATATGACAGTATATTTTTGACTCTTGCATCAGCCAACAATAAATTCTGATGGGTATAATTAAATAATAGAAAGGAGCTCTTGTCAACCTATTAAGGTGGACTCAGACTCGCGCATACCCAACCAATTCTTCGACTGACTGAAACCTTAAACCTCCTCTGAGGAGGCGGTTACCAAAGGCAATTTCCAAGGCTGCACCAATAGGTCAGCGTACTGTAGCTAAAACTCTACCTCAAGTCAGAAATCCGAAAAATGCAGTCGAAACTATAGCAAACTACGATTTTGTTTCTATTTCTTAAACAGAAAGGCTGAGACTGCAATACATCCATTTTGGGTTAAATTAGTCTATCCACTTTTTTAAATCACCGACTAAAGTGAAGCGCTGGCAGCACTGAAACGCAATTATTTTCAGTGCTGCCTTCAAATGTCAAATATCAAAAATAGCAGCTACCAGTGAGAAGTGGTGTTTCTATCCAACCATAAAAATACTTGTTTTGTGAACTAAAATGTGATTAGAGTTTAAACTTGGTAGCACTTTTTTTTTTAATTACTGCATTGTGTTTTAATGAGACAACTGCCCAGTGTTGCTACCTCACTTGTTCGAGAACAGTCCAAGACACTGTCAAATGTACTAATGTCTTCTTGTTCATTTGGTTTCGGCTCTGCCACCCCGAACCAAAGTCTTGCATCAGGCGTATACGAAAATGCTCAGATAAACCAGATCTCCCATCAGATTGCGATAAATTTGCGTAAAGAAATAAAATTCAGAAATCTGTGGGGCAGATTCAGCCCTCAAGAGTTTAAAAGTTTCACTGTGCTCCGTGGGAATCTCGGCCCACTACCCACCACTTGTTGTTTTCCTTCGAGCGCAGCATTTTGAATTTCAATTGAACGAACACACACACATGCTCGCATGCACGGATTGGTTTCTTTGAAAACCCCCTTTAACCTTTCGAAAGCTAAGAGCGCCTGCAACATTCCAGGCACGTTATTTTTTCCCCGCTTTATCTTACAACGCCACAGAAGTGTCCAAGTTCCAAGTCCAACATGGGGAGGGATAAAAAAAAACTCCTAATGATCTGTTCGTATTGAACTCTCCCCTCGAGAGTGAATGTCAAATGAGGCACGTAGCACGTATACAAGACGAAGACTTTTTGTGTCAGAAAATCACTATACGGCCGCACATCATGTGGGAACATCGCACTCCCCATTAAAATTGCCAATAATTTGAATTGAATGCCACCGCAGTGACACGACTGATATACTGGTACAGCTAACAGCATCTCCAAAGTGAAAACCAGTAGCACTATGCGATGTGATTGCACCACTTTGCAGGTGTTGTTTGGCTTTAATTTTTTCGCAAGCCTTTCAGACGCTATTTACTGTAAGTTTTTTTTTTGAATTTTTTTAAATCACTGTCTATACGCGGCAGATATTACTAGAGAGACCACCATACCTATATCTACCCCACGATTCAATTTGGATAATGCGAACTGCTTTGCATAAAACAACTTGGCGGATCAAGATTACTCCTTCCCGCTTATGATAAATTCACACCTAAAAGCAAGACGCAGGAGCCAGAGTTGAGTTGAGTTGAGCACTTGAGGCAGTTTATATATCGCGCGATTGGGTCACCGAGCGATGCCATCCGCGCATAATGTACCTGAATGGCGCGCGCATTAGCATTCGACGGAAAGAAATTCATCAAAAATATGAATACATTGTGCTGTCGTCCGCTGTCGTCCCCGGGCATTTTGCCGAGATTGACGGACTGTCGTCGCAGGCAACTAGACACAGCAACTCCACCCGCTGCTGAATGCGCGCGCGCTCGCGCACAGCTACCGTTTGTCTCTATTGTATGCACATTTGCAGAGCAGCCTGGGCAAATGGAGGAAGATGTTCCAGCAATTTATGGACTGCATCTCATCTAGCCAGCTTAAATGATTGATGGTTATTTCTTGATTATTGCATCCAATGTCCTGAACCTTGCTATTCGTGCGCATTGACGGCGGTGAATGCAATCGACATTTGACCCGCAGTGCGGAATTATTGCAGCGATTAACTGCGGCACTTAGAATGTAATTCCACGAATGTATATATATACAAAATCGGCTAAACGCATAAATCCGCTGCAAGTCCGGCGAGGTTTGGACAATAAATAAAAACTGTGCAACAGCCGATAAGTAACAGCAACAACTCTATTAAAATCCCATAATTCTCTCCCTTTTGCGGAACGACTGAATGGCGTACAGAGAGTGGTGGCAAAAGCAACATCGGTATTCCACTGCGCGCTCCACACTCGTCGATGTGACCCCCGATGATACCTGCGCACATAAAACACCAAAGCAACTGCTGTGTGTGGATAGATTTCGCTGACCGATTCCAAATATGATTAATGACACGAGCGAGCTCAATTTTACAATAGACCTGGAAACGAATAGGTACGGGAAGAGGCATCGATAGAAACGAACAACGAAACGAACCAACGAATGAAAAAAAAAAAAGAATCCTTGTCAATATATATTTTCGCCAGGCTCTGGGAGTCAGTGATCGACTTGACCCCGCGCTGCTCATAGGGGGACACCACGACCGGGGCCCGTTGGATGACTGCCTAACTGGTTGACTCTGGCCAAAGCATGTTTCCAAGCACTGCACCGCAGCGAGACACGGAGAGGAATTAAGCAACGAATTCAATTGCAATCGCCGCGCATGGTGCACCGGGCTGCAACAGTGTGTCTTAATAGTGATTTCATGATGTTTATCTATTTACATATCAGACAAAATTATTGGCACCGGACTACAGCGGGCTTTCTACTCCCGATGCGAGATCCCTCCGCGTGTGTGTTTGATTGGGAGATGAAGTTTTTAAAGTACTCGCCGAGAGAGTTGGAGCAACAACGGGCCCAGCAGAACATTGTTCAAAATTTATTGAACACGAATTTCGGTCTGGAATTGTTGTTCGCAGACATGTTGTTCGTCTCGTGTGCCTGTTGCAGGCTCTTCAGATGGCTGTTCCCTGTACTATGTACAGGATGAGTACGTTTGTTGTTTTTAATTAGTTTTACATTTGGATTTAGCTGTTGGTTGGCTTTTTTTCTGGTTCGTTTCTGTTGCATGTTGCATAAGCCAGGGTCTTTATCAATTGAGGGGCTTGGAGAAATCCCGCAGTCCTAAGGTGGTAAAGACGGCTTTTTTACCCCCCCATTTGGTTCGTGATTAATTGAATAATGAACACGTTGCAGCTAGACCAAATTAAAACATGGGTTGAGCTGAATTCGAAACGCATTGCGACACTTTTTCGCCCAAATGCGGAGGAGATCGATTTAAATTTGAACAAAGTTTTCTCAATCGATTTGGGTCTGAATTTGTAGTGATTTTGGGTCTTTAAGTCAATGGAATTCTGGGCAACTATTTAATTACTAAAATTAGGAAAGTCTCCAAATTTTCATAGAAAAGTACTAATAAATAGTGCAAACAAATGTGGAACCTACCCCTAGCACTGGTTTGTCCAAGTATGGTAGTGAGATTGAACCAGCTTAAGAAAAAGAGCAACACCTATCTGCAATAATTTGGAGGGCGCTGCTGCAGCGTTTTAGGTTCGCCTTACTTCACTTTGTTTTATATTCGTTCCTATGATGGTTTATCCTATAAGACTTAGTAGACTAAACCAACTAGTGAGTGCTTTCGACAGTTGGATTTATAAAATATTCAATATTTGCCAAAGTAGGTGAGACTGAGAGACGTGTTAACAAATAAATAAATCCACCTAGTCCTATTTTGCTCAGATTTTCACTGCTCATGACAGCGCCCTCTAGTGGGATTTTAATTTTCCATTCGCCAAATGCCCAGAAAGAGTTCAAGTTATCATTACTTTAATATGTCTCCATTGTATTGCTCACTATATTCGAATGGATTGTCACTCAAAATTCCCCAAATATTATACTTAACAAAATTGTTTATTTAGGATGACTCACAGCTATCGCAATCGACTCGCAGATATCAATTGCGTTCCAATTTGAATTCGTTTGGTCTTCGAGTTTATGTTTCATTAAATTTGCCAAGATTACTAGCGTTTTTTGTTACGTAGCAGTGATGCTAGCCGTTTGATATAAATATTCCAACAATGGGGTTAGAAATTTCCCTTATTGGTAACCGAATTCAATTTTCAAATTTTCCTTAAAGAAATCATAGCTCAATGAAATATCATATTTTACATTTTTTTAATAACTAAAGGGCTCTTCGAACTAAAGTTTTTTACTTGAACTCCCATTCTGAGTTTAGAGAAAAAGTGGTTTATGATCAAAGTACATTTTTAGCTGTCACAAATAAATTCAGCTCTCCGTTTATATTTGTATAGCTATAAATGAACTGTGTGCATTGATATTTTGTCTAAGAAATTTCTGCTTGAATGAAATTCTAAACTCCATTTAAAATAATTATTAAAATTGAATCTCTCTTCGATTTCACAGCAGGAAATATTCAATATTGATTTGAGTCTCCGAATGGCCACGCTATGTCTGATTTCTATCTGCAAGTCTTTGTTCTGGAACCAGTTGAATGTTGTTTGTTTTTTTTTGATTTAAATTAAAATATTTTCTACTTTTCCTAAAACAAATGGCAACTTAAGTACTTTTTAAAAACACACAAAATTGCTCATTAATGCAGACAGAAAATATCTCTTTTCTGGTTGAGCTCAGTTTAAGAAAGAGAAAATTTCCTCCTTAAAGTAAACATCGAGTGAACTGGCACCTTTGGTCTAGAGTCAGTACCTGTCATTTCAAATTAACAAATTCAAATAAACAGTTTGAATATGAACAAATGCACCTATCATTGCAGAATGTTCGAAAATCATAATAAAATGAATTCAATTTTTACTGGAATGTAAACAATAACCGTGACAATTTCTGTTCGGCATTATTGTCTTTATTGTTGATGGAAAATTGTTAAAATAACAATAATGATAAATCTTACACACAGTCACTTTGATTGGAATTATAGCTATTTCAAATTACACCACTTATTCATTATTTGACTACTTTCAAGTAAAAGTTATTGAATAGTTTTAAATGCCACTTGGTTATATGTTTCTATTTTCCGTTCTCAGAAATGAGCTCAATTATGAACCTTGTATTTCGTTGTGAATTTACCAAGCACCTACCACTTGCGATATTCTGTTGCCAATAAAGTTTTATTTAAGTAAATAAATTTAAAATTAACGCATTCAGGAAAATCCCTCTCCAAAAGCGAAAATTATCACGAACTGCAAGTACTGGTTGATTGCGAAGACACAATAGTTTGAATTGAGTGTACTACAAAACTCTGCTTCCTGCTCAGCTGAATTCGATATCAATAAAAAATTCTCACAACATTAGGGAAAATTCCTACTAACCCTGTTCGGTAAATTCAGTACATATCATTCCAGAGAAATTAGTCCAAACAAGTAGTGCACAGGCGAACATTTGCGAATTAAGCGCGCACCGATGCAATCGAAAAGTACACAACTGCGCTTTCTGCTTCAAGCTCAAGTCGAGGACTCAAAATTTTCTTCAAAAGGGAAAATTGCCACGACTCTTCTGCAGTCGGTACAGTACCAATCAAGTTGAAAACCACCAACAAATTTGAATAAAACCTATGCAAATGATGTCTAAGAACTGAACAATAACTTCAGTAAAATAGTTTTCCATAAAGAAAAATTTATTAGCACAGAGTTCATATTAAAATTTGACTTGACGGCGAATGAATGAATGAGTTATCCCACTTGAGTCGCCAAAAATATGATAAAAATGCCTACAGTCCAAATAAAATTGGAAAACACTCAAAGTTGGCACATCGCAAATAAAAAATAAAATATAAGTTGTGGGTATAAGGGTTCAGATGTAAGTCTAAAGTGTTTCCGGTTCGACCCCCAAAAACGCAAAAAGTTAGATCAAAAGTTTTGTTCCACCTCTTGCGAATCTTTCAAAAATTTGACAACTGAGCTTCTTAGTTCTGTCGGCTAGATATTGAATACCATTATTTGTCCTTTGCATTCGTGCAAAATTAAACTGACACACTAATGGCTGTTAGAAACTAAATCTAGAATTCTTTATGTAGCTGCAGCGCCAAATATTTATTTTAATTAGGGTCGCACAACTTTCAGTTTTTGCAGTTTCAAATGCCAATTGACGACTGTTGTCAATGAGCCTTACAAATAATCATTTTTAACCTTGATGCTAAATACTTTGTAGGTCACAATGGGTAATTTTGAGTTCGTAAAATCTAGCACGGACGCTTATGTTTCGTAGAATTCAGAACCAGAACTCAACATTTTATACATAATTTTGGCCAACTCAAATGTCTCGGAAATACCGCTGCTATTGCATAAAATTTCCTGTGACGTTCAGCTTAGTTATACTTTGCTATTCATATTGCAACTCACTAATAGGAAATTCTAGTCCCGCCTTAACATTTACGGAAACTCCCAATTCTGAAATTCGTATAAATAACTTGAATTGAAGTTTAAAGTATAAACTAAAAATCGTTCCTAGTAAAAACCATTGCGTATCATCAACATTTTCTTGACGTTAAATTCGGACTATAAAGCAAAATGCTGAATTCAATTTTCACGCAGTTGAATTCACAATAACTGTTAAATTAACTTGCGCAGACTTGGAGTGTTCACAGTTGTTCATATTCAGTGAATAAGCATTTTTAACCTTCAACTCTGTAGTGATTTTTATCGAGCACACTCATTCCACTGGTTTCCAGTCTTTCGGAGTGAGTTGCTACCGATTTACTTTGCTCTAAAGCAGTTCACAGTAGTTGATTTTATATGGAAAATCATAGGTTGGAATCATAGGTCTAACATCTCACAACCATTTGTTTTTGGGGGTTTTTAATTTTAGATCGAATGTGCTTGGATATGAAGAGAACGCAACAAATTTTACTGCCGACTTTGAATATACGGTGGCTCACAATTGCAAAATTTGTGTGGAAATATTGCTATTTTGAATCACACAAATTTTAAGTCGAAACTAAAAATGTTTATTGGTTCGGCTCAATGAGTATAGCCGCGCAGTGTAGGTCTGTGCTGAGCTCTTACCGAATACACTTTAAATGTAGTGTCAATTGAACCATTTTTGTTGAGTTATTTGCCATAGAACTTATGGTTGTTACCCATGAGAATTTTGTAAGGAAGGAGTCTTGAGATTTCAACGCAAATTTTACCATTTACACGGAATCGAGTGTTTTTTACGTGAGGCTAAATGAACTCTGCTTAATTCCTATACACAGTGCAGAACTCCGATTTCTAGAGTAAAGCTGCTGCACCTTTCTTATTTCATTACGTAATTTGCGCAACAGTTTTAGTGTAAACAATATACTCTTAAACTGTGCTTCAATTTGGATTATTTCCAACCTCAACTGCATGGAAATGATACAGAGAGCCCTTTACACCTCTCCGAGGAGTGCTAATAAAGTTGTTGGCACATTTTATCTATCCTGCTGGTGAAGAAAACCACATTGAAAAGCCCATTTTTGGTTGAAAGGTTTGATGGAAAACATGCAGAAAACACCTTGTGACCTTTTTTACAACAGAAACGATTCCCGCTCCTAGCCTATAAAACTGACTTATCCATCACCGAATTCCATTGACCAACAATCTGCAGGTTAGACTTTTTTTCTACTAGACCTGTTGCAAAAATCAGCTAACACAATTTTGCTTAAAACGACAGCATAACCCCCTCCGGGGCCGTCCACAGCTCCATCAGGCTTGTCATCAACCTTTATCTGATTACGCAATCAACGTGTGCATGTTTGCACCGTGCGGCAAGCGGCTCGATTGACTCACCCTCTCATCTGCATATTGATGGTTGTTGGCTGTCTCAACAACGTCGTCGCTCAATTATAAAGACTTATACAAGTTCCGCTGTGTGGCTGAACGGCGCAGCCAGGTAATTGCCGAGTGGCACCCAATGGAAGCCGAATTACTGGCGCTAACCACCAGCCATTATCGCAGCGCGCGTCAATTAGCTCCTTTTGCACAAAAAAAGGTGTGAAAATGTAGCTAAAAGATTGAGTGTCCTCGCCAGTGATCAGTCATGCAGATCTTCAACGTCTGCTCTCTGGCTGTGGGCTGGTCGATCGCCGTGGCGGAGACACTGACCGTTGTAGTGGCTGCTGGCCAGTCGATCAGTTGCATTAATCCCTAACCGCAGGCCTACAATTGAGTTCGCCAAATGTCACGATCTTTAGCGATAACATGCCGCAAAGTCAAAATATTTACCCAAGCTATCAGTTTACCGTTCGAGGGGCTTTATATCTTTTGCATAAATCAGGAACAGGATTATTAGACCAACTGGCCGGGCTGCTGCTCCACAATTCTCCCCAAGCAGAACTAATGCACTACGTCGCTGCGCTGGTCCCTCTGATCCATCTGGCTTAATCAGCCCCCGATTAACAGAAAGAAACACAAACGTCAGGAGAATTAATTAGCCGAGTTAAACGAAACAGAAGTTGCTCAATCAAGAGCACACGGCGCATGGGGCTAGGGCGGGCTGTGCACTGCTGCAACACGCTCTGACTTAAAACCCAAGTTAGACGTCAGGATGAATGGGCATCGGGTACTTTGATACGACAGCGACAGCATTATAGGCACTCAAATTGCTAGCTGATTAGCTGTGTGCATAGTTGTTGATTGCAAATTTAAATGATTGCCTCTGTGACATGAACAACGGTTGGCCAATTGGCCATTAACCGCCAGCTAATGGTGCGTAGATACACGATATTTTGAAAACTTGTTAGAGAGTGCGGTGACACGTCTGATGTCTGATGTTGTTTGGGGGGGGGCTCTCCCTCAGGAAGGTGCCAACGTGACATTAACAATCTTTAATTGCATCTATGCGCTCGCACACGATCGGTGTTTAAATGTTTTTTTTTTTTTTAACCACACACTAGGAACTTATTCTAAAGTAAACAAAATAAACTGTACTCACCTCCGAGATAGATTTCACATTTTTTTAATCACAACACATGTTCACCGAAATGCAGTTTTCTGTTTGAAAAATTCACTTATCGCTAGGTAGTGCGAGCCAAAAGAGTTGGGCAACCGAAAAACAATCGGATATGAGATCTTGCATTTGAAAAACGACCCACTGCAGCGGAAATGACGCACTAAATTATGCAAATGATCTCTGGCACTGGCTCAGCACGATCCGAAAAGCAAAACTCCGATGCACTCACTCACGCTTGATTGATTAACCTCAAAGATACACACTGAGCTGAGACTGACTCCGGTGAGTATCGGAACGGAGCGCTGTGCGATCGGTCTGCCGTCTGCACTCAGGGCGACTTCGAACTGAGAGAGAGCTTTTGTCTGCAGAAAGTAGCTGCAACAGTATTGACCACTGTCGTGTGCAAGAGTAGGACAGACGGTTGCACTCGAGCGCAGAGCCTCTTTGCAGATTCGGATCGCCTATGTGGGGGTACACGCTACCCATTGTGGGCGGGACTGGTTGGCCGGCTGCTTATGTGGCCTCCATTAATGGAGCTGGTTGGATTTATTGTTGCCACTCTGAGCCAATCTCTGATTGGGCGACGGGGCGACTCGCAGATAAATAACGTTGTCAATTTAATGGGAAATTTGTTGGGAGCGTTGTGGTCTCTCGTCATCATATACCCAATACTCGTGCATGTGCGCGAAGTGGGTAGGCTGATGTGTGATCGGGATATCTTATTTCACAATGAGGTGATTTAAAAAAAAACACATTAGCAAATAAATAAATGACAACAAAAATGAATTAATAATTTAATGCGCATTTAGCAGTTTTGTTTAGCCTTGGGCTTTGTACTATTGCGAGTCTCTAAAAGTGTACAGTAGGAAACATAATTTGTATTTTCAAATCGAGCTGTTGGTATATGTTGCATTTTAATTACCCCAATTAAGTCGGCCGTTCGAGCGTTGCTTCTGTGAAATATACGATTGTAAATTGGATTAATGTGTCCTTATATCTACTTGTTGGATTTTTAAAATTTAGACACAAGTTGGGGTAATATCAAGAGTTTTAAAAATATACTTAATGTGCAGAAATATAAATGTAGACCTTTGAAATTGTCCTAAATAACTGCAGCTGTTATTTCTTATGTTTCTGATTTACTATTGTCATTCTCATCATTTGTGTAGGACAGGCTAAACCAGGATTTGGACTTGGGCAGTTTAGAAAATTAGTAAATTTATCCTGTAGTGTTAATTCTATGGGAAATTTTGAAAATCTACACAGAAAAACCTGAATTTCAAACTAATGGTTAAACGAACTATTCCTTTCGAAAAACGCTTCAAAGTTTTTATTGCTCCTACCTATTTTCAGTACTCCTAGATGAAAATTTATGAATCAAATCCAAGCCATTTGCTGTGACAGTTATGTAAAGAATTGTTTTCTTGTTTCCTTAATTTTTCAAAAATAACTAAATAATATTAAATTATAAACCATAACCTTTCTTGAAAACTATATGAAGGAGAACATGGGTTAATTCAGCATGTGTTAAAGTTCCCTTTAGGAGATGTCAAAGTGAACGTTTACGTTGGACTACCAACTTTTAGAATCGATCGAAATTTGTTGGATCTTCAGCATAATAACCTATGGGGAGGTTGTTGGAGGGAGTTGAAGATCCAACAAATTTAAGTAAAAATAAATATGAAGGGATTATTAATTGAACATGCAACACTACATAGACATTAGAAGAAGGAAGAAAATTTAGCTACTAGAGTTTGTAGCAAACTGCGTTCTTTTTTTATTAAAAACCTCGGAAACGAAACCAAAATTTGAGCTTCAACTGTTGTGTAAATTGTACTTGACCACCATTGCCTAAATCTAGAGCTAAAAAAACCAAGAGGGCATTGAAACACAGAACTGTTTGGCAATTTTTTTATTGAAATTCAATACCAATTGCTGCAAAATAATATCAAAAATATCATTCGTCTCGCATTTCCTTGTGCAACTGAATAGGATGGTTACAGGTTTCCAACATTCCAAGTATCATTTCCTGCTGGATCTATTTGTGTATCCACCTTCAACAAATCAAATTTGTTTGTTTTGTTTATTTCAGTTAATATTTTTGAGGTGGATTCTAGATGGTTAAAAGGTTAAAATAAAAGGGTCGGTCTTACAAGCCCAGCAATAAAAGTAGATCTTCATGGAGCTCGACAAGAAGGTTAAATAATGTGAATGCTCTATGCTCCCACGTGTTTTAGAAAATGCATTCGCTCTCTTTATTTACAAAAGAGTCTACAAAATTTTTCAATTTTTGATCTACATTTCCGAAAAATCCGCATGCAGTATTGATCAGTATTCTCACTTCTTTATAACCTCAATCGACGACTCGGATGACACGCGCTAGTGATACTCGAGAACAAAGCTAATTTCCATCTTATTCTCACTCGCCATGCTCATACGAAGCCAGTCTCTATGAGCACATACTCGAATCTATAATACGGAGGCTAACACAAGATGGCGCGTCGGTATCCCCGGAACAATTTGTTCTATTTTTTGTAGAATTTACTGACAAGTTGAACAGAAAAAGTTTCCCGCACGAAAAACTGAATGAATTTTCCAGAAAATGTTAAGTTCAATTGTTGATTTTGTAATTCATAAGTTAAATTTTAAGACTAGGTTTGAGTCAAACTATTGGGCTAAAGTGGTAGGGTTTTCGGTTTCTTTTTTTAGAATGAATATAACTGGGGCCTGAATGAACATTTGGCAGACATGATTATCATATTGACAATTTTTTAACTATAAAATGTTTGCCATACGAAAAGTGCAAATTAGTTTTAACCCGAAATAACTGGTTTAACATTAAAATCACACGCACTAATCGGACAGTGGGGCATAAGACTGATCACAAGAATGCGGTTTCTCTATATGCTGTAGAACCTAAATAATATTAAATAATAAATAAAAAAATATACCGAGCAATGTCAGTTTTAAAACCCTTCGCATGGCCACAGTATTTCAATTGCAAAAGACGGATATTCGCACCGTACCTGCATTTGTAAAACTTCAGAGTCTTGTAAAACACTGGTTGACCGATTTGCTTCAGCACTTAAGCAGACTTGAAGATTAGCTTCGTGGAGAGGCTCCATAACAGCGCAATGCAGATCTAAGAATGACTCCTTATTTGATAGTTAAAACATTTGCTCGGCATTTTCGAATTTTTTAACGCTAACCCTGTCTAGATACTTTTTTTTTTTTATTATTATTAATATTTTTAATTCAACAGTTGTTATATAGGTACATGCTTAATCTAACAAATTATAATTAAAAATAAGTAGTGAAATTTTTATTTCAAAGTAAAAATAGTAATAATGTGACTTCATGAAAAATAACATTAAGAAGTGGGGTGAACAGCAATTAATTCAAAAATAAAACAAAAAGACAGAAGAGAAAGAAGAAAAATTTAAATGAAGAAAATTTCATTATCGGAACTAAGAAGCCAGATTTTAACTTTATTTTTAAATTCTGGTAAAGATCTAATTACACGAATAGGTTATTTAAAAACAAAGTGTACCTTCTACTGCGTTATTCTTAATGATGCCAACAGACTTTTTCTCTGACATGACATTTTAACTGTATTGACGCGCCGTCGACAATTTGCTAATGAAAAGTTGTAGGTACGTAGAACCAAAATTCTCAACGACACAGTTTCGACGAAAGAAGTATCAAAATTCATTCAGTTGCAGTTTGCTTAAAACTTTTGCCTTTTCCAATTAAGAACAAATTATTTGAGTGCTTCAGAGGTTGTTACCAATTCATGCGCATGCATATAGCTACTGTGTAGGCACTCGTATGATTTTTAATTTAAGTTTCAATTACAAAAAGTTAACCGTTCACCTTAAAATATTTACTCCAGATGGCAATCAAGAAGGAATATTACACATAGGGAGACGCGTCTTTTCGTTTAAAACTGTTCTGTTCTGGACTCAAATTTCTGAAAAAAGACGAATCTGTTTCACATCATTTTATTCGCAGTCGATTTGCCTTGGTTTTTTGTTGATTAACTTATTTTTTAAGATACAGTAGAAGTCGGTTATAACGACGGTGAAGGGACCGAGGAAATAAGGTCGCTATAACCGACGGTCGCTATATCCGACTGCCTTCCACAAATATTCAGGAAAAAATTAAAAAAACATTTACGAACGAAAGGAATTCATTTTATTTTTAAATTAAATTAATGCACATTAATTTTTATTTTATTTAAGAGTTTCGGAAAAAAATATTTTTGTTTGTTTTTTATACGTAGACTTAAAATCTGCTTTTAAAGAAGAAAGACTTTTTATTGTATTCTCATTAGACTCATTAAAAGCGACAAAAGTCCGCAACGATTGAATAGCTTTTATTGCTTCCAAGGCTTTAGGAGCTGTGGAGTTTTCTTCGATAATGTAGACCGATCGTCGGCGACCCAACAAACTGTTAGCCTGTTCCTTTGTAAAATTACAAGAATAAAGAAATATTCAGATACACGTGCGGGTTATTTTTTTCATTTTCTCTCATTCCGTCGTTATAACCGACGACAATGATTGATATTTTTCCGAAAATCGTTCGTTATATCCGACGTGTCGTTATATACGACGACGTTATATCCGAAGGTAGAATATAATGAAACTAACCAAATGAAAGGAAAATGGACGTTATAAGCGACTGGTCGTTATAAGCGAGGTCGTTATAAGCGACTTCCACTGTATTGAAGTGACTTCCAGAGATGTGACCTCATTTTGAACGCATGTTTAACAGATGGAGAATTCCAGTAAGATTTATGAATCCAAACAACTCTTTCGAAAGAATCAAAATAAAAATTTATTTTGTTATATTTTTAAATTGGAGATACCAAACTTTAGCTCTTTGTGATGTATTTCATTGCTTAGGTAGCTCATAAAAGTTGAGCTTAATTTGTGTAGTCTTAAAATTTTTTGCCGTTGAGTTGTGTTATATCAGCGAACTCTTAACTCTGCCAATAATATTGTTTTTCGTAAATTTATTTACTTTATTCTGTGCGCCGTATTGATACAAAATTTTAGCCACAAGTTCAAATTTACGGAAGCTCACAATTGCGAAATTTATATAGAAAATATAACTACTAAAATTTGGAGTCGAAACTAAAAATGTTTATTGGTAAGGGCCATGTAAAGTTACCATTTTTAAATTCTCCTTCAAAATTAGTTTTAAGTTGAAACGCTTAGATACCACTAATTGTTTTTCACCAGAAAACAAAATATTTTGTAGGTCACAATGGGCTATTTTATATGGAAAGTTCCGCCATTTTGCGTTCGTAATACACTAAAAATAATTATTCGGTATCGGGCACTTGCAAAGTTCACATTCGTACAGTTTGTCAAATTCTTAAAATCAAAAACGACTCTGGGCATTTAAATAGTAGGTACTGTAGAGCTTACCAAGTTTAAAGTTTGCAAATTGTGGCGAATCGAAACTGAAAAATGTATTCAAAACTCTGAAGCGATTTAAAAAAAAAGCTGAGACACTGAGACGGAAACAAAAGTATCCATAAATTATTTAAAAATCAAACGTAGTTTACCTACAAATATTTTAAACAAATATAGCCCTCTTTAGTGACACTAAAAGTGCAATGCAAATCACTAAAATATAGACCGATTTACAGTCGCACACAGTGTTAGGTTAGACAGTTGTGAACGATAATTAATTCTGCGCCAAACAGGCGTAAAACTCCGAAGACTCAGATTGGCTTTAGAAGACGGTTTCTTTCAAACGTCGCGTATATTTATGAATGGTTCTTTTTTTGTGACTTTTCAAAATTCTTCCAAAGCAGCGATGCTCACCTCAATTCGAGATTCTGAAATTTAGCAAGCAGTCTTTTCGACTTAACGCATAACAGTTGGGCGGCTTTAGACTCAAATTAGCCTGTGTTTCATAATATAATCGAAGTCCGGAGAACGATTTTCACAAAAATCGAGGTAATATTTTCCGTATCTCGAAAACGGTAAACTTGGAGTTCCTGCTAAGTTTCTAAAAGCGAAAATTCAGAAATGGTACTAGAGTAGAAATTATTGAACCTTATTTCAATAGCAATTTTAATTTTTAATTCTAATTTTTATGAATTTTCTTATATTTGAAACTATCCCTAGCTTTTATGGGTACAAGATTTGGATTCTTATGAAAGTTATTTTCTAAGATATACCTTGGCGTGCCGAGGATTAACTACGTTTCCTTACTGAATTTATGTGACAATTGTTTATATTGACAATTGGAATAAATCATAGGTATATTTGAATTATTTCCATAAGGCTCACATTTAAGGTAAAATTAATAAGATATAAAATCGAAAGTCGTAAAATCTACTAATACTGGTTAGTTTACTGAAACATTTTTCCTGGCTCTGACTGCGGTTAAAACGATGATACCAGAATTATTTCTGACAAAATTACACACAAAAGTTTCAAAATTGGAGCATTTCTAAGTTCAGTGTGACCAGAGTAATATTTCATGTAAAACGAATACAGTTTAATGTTGCTTGGTGTGTTGGTGTGTTGGACTACTAAACGAGGGGTCCCAGGTTCGATAACCGGAAAACCATAAATCACATCTTAAGTTTTCCTCCACTCGCAAACTTTTGACAAACACCCGAGAGCATAACTGTCATGAAAGAGGCGAATTAACCTTTCGGACTCGGCATAAAATTGTAGATCCCTTCCATTCCCCCAAAAATTAAAAATGAATGAACAAACTCACACAAAACGAATGGTAGTGAAAAGCTATGCCTAGATCCAGAGTCAGTAAGTTCGCTAGATGCGTGATCCATGGGCTCCATTCCGGGACTCGTTGTTTAAATGAAAAGCTTCGTAAGTGAATCAGTTGTACAAATCTATTTAGAAAAGAGACACAGCTACTGCAGAAAATCCGATTCGTAAATAAATATACCTTTCACAGACGGTAAAAAAGCAGTCAGAGGTCACTGAAACTTAAACTAAATGAATAAATTTATCCAGCAATGAGATTTTAACTCAATTGACCGTTTTATAAAACTGTTAATTTTGTACAGAAATAGGACTCACTTCTACTGGATAACTAAAAATTGGCAACAGTTGAGAGTCATCTCATTGTCAAAGAAAACGAACAATTTCAAAATGTCAAGAGATCCGACATCGGAGAACTGTAATTGGAACCCGATAAAGTGTTTTCAGCTCCATTCACTAGAAGAAACCTAAATGCAAAGTGTTAGAAAATTCCTTAATTTGTGGGTTTGAAAATGTCAGCTTGCGGGACTCTTACCGAGTGTCGATAGCAGAACTTTAAGGAGGCCTATGCCTCGGGAGACAAACGAACGACAAGGGTGTGTGTGTTGAACAACATTTTCGTAACTGCACCATTTTATGCAATTAAACCGAGGATGAAGATCTTCAAAAAGTCATCCAAAATGAAACCAAATGCACGGAACCTAAAGACTGCGGAATATAAACCAAAACCTCTCCAAATTAAGCGGAGAAACTTGTCTCTTACGCACTCAACCTGATCACGCCACAGCGTCGAATCCGTTTATTAGACACTCCCTTGAAACCTTTTACAAAATTTGAATAAAACGTTCAAAATAACGACTGTGCAGCAAAACAACATAATGACACTTCAGCGACTGTTCGCTCTAGCTTACGCACCAGAAACATGCTGCTTCACATGTCAATTCCACACTCTCAAAGCCTAATTGCAAACAATTAATTAAGTTGAGTAAAGCGCCTCGAAGTTTGTAATTATTTTTAATCGCCGCCGCCACTGTCGCGTCGCCACTCGGCGTTCATTAAAACCAAGAAGTTTCGTAATGAGATTCATATGAAATTAATAAATAATAACAAACATGTGCACGGCATGTAACCCGAGCCACAATCGACTTCTTGTGTGTCCATATTCAGCCAGAGCTACAAAAGACTCCAAATGCTAATCCAATTAAACGACAGAGATAGGTGGAGAGCTCGGACTTGGCTCGGATGCATTGCATTCAGAATTCACATATTAATTGCGCGCCTCTGTGACCACAGAGCCATGGGCCGAATAGACACTGTGACGCTTCACAGTTCTGGCTTCCAGGTTGCATGCTATTCTAATGTTCGGGCTGAGCCATGTATACCCAACCTGAAACGAAACCATTATTCGCCATGACTTCATTGGCTTCCTCCTACTCAGTGTCGTTCTCGTCGTAACTGGTATATACCCACCCGTACCTACATAACGAATTTACTCGTACATAGATACTCGTATATCGTGCGCGTTCGATTGCAGTGACGCGCAACTCAGGGTATAGCAGTGGCTAATCAGAAAGCCACAGCGCGCATTTCAAGATGGCCATATATGGCCAGTCGAGCCATCTATGGCCGGGGCGATGTATAAAGTAGCCAAGTGGCTAATACTCGTGCAAAATCTAAGCTGAGAGATGTAGATATAATTTCAGCTGCGACAGATTGCGCTACACACAGGGTTAAAGGGTCTTTCACTTTCGTAAAGCTTGTGATGAGCTGCTCCACCAAATTTGGAGCACACATCCGGGGGTGGAAGATCTGTTAACTGACCTCTTCTTGTGTACACACATAGACGTATATTTGCGAGATGACGGAACATTCAGATGACCAAACTGGCGACAGTGACGATAAATGTGTCCGAGTAGTCTGTATATACGACGATGTTGTTGTTTTTGAAAGTTGTCGATTAGAGGTGCACAAGCGCTTGGGCGTCGCATTACGTGAGGTTTGTGCTTCGCGTATAATATATAATATTGCGAACCTATTTTCTTTTTCAAGTTTTGTACACTTTTCAGTGTTGATTTGCTTCATAGATTTCCATCCGACTATTAAATATCCAAATATGGCGACAGTGGGAACATGAACACAGTGCTAAATTTATTTCGTGTTTCAGAGTTGAATGTCCGCCGCGTGGCGGACAGTTGGCGTTTGTGGGGGTGTTATTAGCAATATGAAAGCAAGTCGTATATATTTCTGATTTGAGGAAACGTGGAAACTGCTCGAAATGGAAGTGCTGTGTCTACGAATTGGTTTTGAAGCATTTCTAACTTTATTTGTAGGAGTTTGGATATGCTGTCATATTTAGTAGACTTTTTGATTGGGAACACCTTTTGAACTTTTTTAGGAAATATTTTCAAAACGACCATAGATCTGTTTGTTGGAGCAAATAAAAATCGCCACACACAAAATTGTGACAGTGCCTTAATTTCAAATAACAAAGGTCCAAGTGACAGCACTTAAAAGTCAGAGGGTCTTACTAATAATTCACACACTAAATATTTTGTAATGGGCAATTTTTGTGGAAGATTTCATTCCGAGTTCGTATAAAATCTAGCCTGCCCCTGCACCCTGAATATGACTAAGTCTTAGTGTCCATAGTTGTCGACAACCAGTGGAACTATATGTCTGCGGATCTGCAAAAGTATACATCAGCTTGGGGACTTACTCTCAAATAGTTTATACGATTTTTTTCAACCTTTTCAATATCGGGGTCTTAATCACTAATCTCCACAGCGTAGAACTTTGAGGTTAAAGCGACATTAGTTTAAGTGTCAACAAGTACAGTCCGAATGGACCGACAACCGAAAAGAAATCGTTCAGAAAATAGCTTTTTTTTTGTAGTAAACAATTTTGAAAACGAATTTTCATAAATATGATCTTTTGTGGTTACAATTTTAGCCTAAAAACCTCGAAACCAAAACCCAACACGGGATCCAGCGTAGGATCCAGAATTATTTATTTGAGGCATAAAGTTTTGTTGTATTCCTCCAAAAAAAGACGGAATTTCCTCGTTCCATCTAGGCAATACAGTTTTTCTTTTTACGCTTTTAAGTCATTTTGAAAAATGAAATTCACCCATAAAGATAAATTTCGAATGAATTGTAAAGACTGATGCACAAGTCTTAGTGTAAGCTTCTATTAGTTTTAGGGAGCATGCAGAATTTTTTTTCAGTTAATACAATTCCCACGAACCATGAACACTGCTACGCAAGATTGCTGTTTGTTTTAGGATACAAACAAATTATTCTTAATGTTTACATGTAATTTTAAGAATTCAAATTTTGTTAGCATTTCATTGGATCAGAAACAAGATTTAGCAACGAAGTAGTGACATTCTTTAAAAATAGAGTTCAACCCCACTTTAATGAGCTTCTACAAATATAAATATATATATAATTTGAATTATAAAAAAAATTTAACGAAAGAAAAAATGAAAACAAAAATTTTCTACAAAAGAAGTACATAAATTACTTTAATCAGAAAGAAAAGATTCTAAATTCACATAGTTTAAATTTAAAAGCCAACGTTTTAAAATTAAGGACATTCCAGTCATTGATCGACTACGGAAGCTTATTAATAAATGAACGACATGATAAAACTGAATATAAATGATAAGTAAAGTAAGCACCCAAGAAAAACTATGGAGACTCTATTTAAGACTCTCATTATCCCAATCCTGTTCTATGGCGCAGAAGCATGGGTGTTAGCAATGGCAAACTTAAGTCTCGGAGCAATATGAATAACTTGATCATTAAAAAATAAAGTGCACGACTGGGTCGAACGAAACTTTCTCGTTCTTCAAAAGTTTGGTTGGTTATTTTCTTATATAATGAGGTAGGTAAAAAATCAGAGAAACAATGCTAGATAAAAGAAAGGGTGCGTAGATATAGGAAAAGGAATAGCGTTAAATAAAATTCCAAAATTAATTATTCATCTGATAAGGTAGTACATATCAAATCACAATGTGAGTTTTTAAAATTCGAAGCTCTCAGTAACAGGGAATTTTCGCAAGTTCAGGTTAGAGAGTTATGAGCGCCTACTGTACTATTTTATAAGCTCTTACACTTTACAAAATTTTTGAGTTCGAGGACAAGCGTAGTAGGAGTTTCTTTTTTTGGTCTATAGGGCATGTTTTTTTTTTTTTTTACTGGAATATATTAGTGAGGCTGGTTTAAGGTGTCTATGATTCGAAGCAGGGTTCGTGATGAACCGATATCTTTATTTAGATATACAATATAAATATAGTATGTAAGAATTCATAAATTTGATTTTTTTTCAGTTATAAGCAGTTATAAACGAATATCCCAATGGACGTGTGTGGTGTGCAAATGAAGTGGGAGTTTCTGATTGAGTCAGCTTCAGTTATCATTATTTTAAGGTGCAAATGCAATATGGTTGAAAAAAAAGTGGGCTTTATTTTTGCGAAAAAGCTGTTTTGCGTAGCGGTTACGGTATTTTTATTAGAAGTGGAATATGAAGATTATTAATACCGTAGGTATGTGAATACAGATCGGGATTTGTGCAAAATTTATTCGAATTTTTTGAGAAAAACTAATTATAAAGAATACTTATATTATCTTAGATAGATAGTTTTTATTTCGTATATAGATTTACAGTAGGATTTGTTACCACACATTTTACAATTCAGAGATATGATAAAATGTATCTTTCTTCTGAAACATTATTTTTAATTCATTTAATTTTAATAATTTCATTGGGCAAGAAATATAACTTCTGAAGGAAAATACGAAAAAAAACCTTCAATTAAATAGAGAAAAAAAAAAATAATAAATAAAAAATAAATAACAAATAAATAAAAATAAAAATAAATAAATAGATAAATAAGTAAATAAATAAATATGTATTTTGATCAACATCTTTAGAGCGGTTTTTGTAAAATTTGGCAGACAAAACAGTACCAAATAGAGCCGTTTTCAAACAAATCAAACTGGTATGAAAATTTTATATAGGAAGTACCATTAAAACCATTTGAGGTTACCGTGCAAACAAAAACGGCCCCGAGCTGTAAGCCCCCAATATCCAAATCCGAAGTTTGAACGAAATCCGGGTAGCCGTTTAGACTGCAGGCCAGACGGACAGAACCCACTTTTTGAGTTCCTCTATCATCGTGATGTCTGAATTGATTAACATCTCGAGCTCGAAATTTTTTACGAATACAATATCTTTCTCTTACTACGTAATCGAGAAAGTTTAAGATAGATCGCTCAACAGGTACCTATAACCTAGACCTAACACAACCATTCGTTTTTAAATTTTAACGAGGAATTTGAGGGACCTCCAATTTCATGTCGAGTCTAACGGCTTAATTAACATTTATCTTATTTGAGGACATATTTACGTCCAAATTTTTGTCAAACGTTCGCAAGAGGTGGCGCAGTGAAGAAATTTTAGATTTTCAGATTTTATTTGTGTTGCCCGGGAATCGAACATGGGACCCCTCGCTTATCAGTCCAACTTAATAACAACTTAGCCACTGCGGCTACCAGAAAATCTTCTTACAGGTCTTTATTTTTCTACCAAAAAATGTTAAGTGATTCAAGTCCTAAATCTATGAAAATGCCCCCTGAAGCGCCTGGTAAGTGCTAATATCTAATAAGTGTCAATACATTGCTTACAGTTTACACCCTATTAGTGGTTGCCCCCTCAAACGCACTATTGGGCTAAATTCAAAATCTCCTCTAACATGTTTATTTTATGTATCATCGTCTAATATCTCATATCTCATATCTCTGCTATAATTGGTTGGGCCGTTATTGCCCTTAAAGAAAGGGCATACTTGTAATATTTTACCCCTCAAAAAGGTGGTAGAGGGGGATCATTTCAAAAAACGACCAAACACCATTTTAACAGTTTTGACTTCTCTATCAATGTTTCAAGTTAAAACGGCTAGCTGTTGGTGAATCATGAAAACTGAGATGATTCTAGCACCCTAACCTGTCCTTGGCAGTTCTTACACTCTCGATCTCCGATTTGCTCCTCTGACTTCTTCTTCTACTACCACTTCTGCTCAGGAACAGCGTTGCCACAATGATACAAGTGTAACAAAAGTGTCCTACACTTTTTAATTATTTTATAATTTTGTTACAATGTTACTTTTTTCTTCGCTTTGTCCCATTAACATTTTTTTTTGTTTTTCTCGTTAAAAAATATTGAACAGTAGAACAGGCAGCTTTTTTCTTTCGAACAAACTTCTACCAATTTCTGTCAATGTATTTGTTTGTTTGCAAAACGTCAAACTGCGAGTGGGAATGGGAATGGGAGGGAACGAGAAAACACAACAATATTTGTCTGTCTCGCCACGTCGCTGTTGACAATGTTCTACATCTCGTGGTAAATAAAGTTTGTGAAATAGAAATTGAAATCTACTTCGAAATGTGATAAAGGGTTACTAATAACGATTTTTTTGAGTTGAAAAACAATATTTTTATTCTTCAAATTTTTTTTTCAATTGTTACACTCTTTGTAAAAATTTGTTACACTTTAAAAAAAAAAAACTGCATCAACATCGCTCAGGAACTGCCTAAGTCATTTCAATACAAGAAGACATGTTTGGTACTTCATTTTTATTCAATTAAATAGTACTTTGCTTTTATTTATTTAGTCCGCGATACTAATATAATCATTTTAAGTGCTCAGGCTAAATTTGTTCAAACTCACAATGGCGAATTTTTTTTAAACAAAACTGCATATTGTGACCTATAAAATATTTTGTGTGAAGGTTAAAAATGATTAATAGTAGGTCCCAGTGTCTTTTATTTTATTCTTATTAAATCAAGCGCTGCAATAACTTTCAAGCTTAAAGCTGGTGATTCGAATAAGAGAATTGTGGCTGTAACAAGTGAACAAATTGCTTGTTAAGCACAGTCGATCCCGGATAATCGTACATTGTTTATTTACACAATCCGTTTTATGTCAGACTAATGCGAAGCCAGTTGTTTTTTTTATCCTTTGTCACAATCCGTTTAAGGTCGTAACCGTGTTAAAGTCAAAACCCGGTTAAAGTCACATTATTTTGTTGCCCGTTTGATATGACACTATATGCGGGTTCGACTGTGTGTGATATAACGAAGACTGTTCCCAGTCCCTTGGAGTTCGATATAACCGATGTTTAGTGTATTTTCTTATTTTTCTTTCTTCTTAGAGAAAAAAATTGTTCCCTTTGACGCGAAATGAGTTATTTCGGGACTGAAAATTCCCTCCAAAAGGGAAAACTTTGACGAATTGCCAACAGTGCGACACAAAACTTGATACAGGATATTCATTTTTGCTATAGAGCTAGAATACTCTTCTTTCGGAAGCTTATGTATCATTGTGCGACAGAAGCAAATATTCCCAGTTCTTCTCATGTCGTGAATTAAAATTTCCCTCCAGAGATTAATATTCCACGAACTGTCAACACTGTTGCACAGTACTTAGTGCAAGCTTCAGACATATTTCTTGCAAGTAAACATTTTAAAGATAAAACTTCCTCGTTCTATGAACATTGCTTTACAAGACTGGGTTTATGATCCTGATGTTTTTTTCTAGGATCTAGGCAAAACATTTTCTGTGCAGCTTGAAAGTCATTTTTGCTTAATAAAGATAAATTTCCAAAGAATTGAAAAGACTCTTACACAGGACTAAACTTCTGTTAGTTTTAGGAAGCATAACGTATTTTTTTCTTCCTTTTAGTTCTTTTCAAGACTGAAAACAATTTCCGCGAACCATTAACACTGCTACGCTTGACTTCTGCTTGTTTTAGAAGACAAACAAATTATTCTTGGCGCTTCTTTGTAATTTCAAGAACTCAAATTTACCCATGTTAAAGCTGTTGCACAAGAGTCGGTGCAGGCGTTTTACCTTGTTTCGAGAAACTTTCTGACCTGAAACTTCCTCTAAAAGTGAACTGCTTTCACATTTTCGAAGTCTTTTGTAGGTACAGCTCTTATATATTTGCAACATTATTTCCTTTTTTTTTTTAACAAATATAATAGGCCTCCATTCCCATAAGAAAAGTTGCTTAATAGATCTCCTGAAACTCGTGTCAAAAAATCCCCTTTGCTTAAGAAGTCAATGGGCTGTGCATTTTTTTCTCGTAGAACTTCCTCCACTGATGGAACTTCCAGGTTGTCGCCTTCACCCGTAAAAAATCCCACTATACCCACGTTTATTCGTTTACTTGTTACGAATTTCAATTTCAATTTCAAGTCAAATGCCCCTAATGACAAAGGTTATGGCACCATCACTTCGAGTGTCGGACTCTGTCTGCAGTACATTCCCCCTAAGAAACTAAGTTTAGAAAAGCTCTCAATCCCCAACCTAATAACACTTAAGTTCGTTTACGCAGTTTTATCCTTTTAACTGATTTAATATAGGAAAACCCAAACTCGTCGTACAATTTTCGGTACACTTAATTTAAAAGTTCGCACAAACTTCCACTAAATACTCGCTTCGTGCAGGATACACACATAAAAGTTGATTGCACTTCGAAATATAAATTTCTAAATGAACAATGGAGTACGATGTGCTGCTGCTGGTCCTGGGCTAATTAAATTGGAAATGTCGCTTCCTCGTCGCCATCGCTGTATATGCGAGTGGTTGGTGCCCCTCTTTGTTGTTGGTTTTATCGATGTATAGACGAGAGGAATACCAACCGTGCATCCATCCAGTTGGTAATTTCAATATCTCGCTTAAGTCTTGTCGGTCGTTAGTTCAGTCGTCTTTGTCGTCGGATTGAATAATCGTGTTGAATGTCATTTTAGCAGCAATATTGCTACCGCCCAGATGCGGCCACTGGCTGGCAGCACCTCCACGGCCGCTGCACTGCCGACGAGCACGAACGACAATCAGAGCGGGTAATTCTTAATTTTTATTTAAATTCGCAACCAGAGTTACATTCTTCGGCTACCCCCGGGGGCATTCAATTGTCGAACGCACATGCAGTACTCGCTCGTATCTGACGGAGATTATTGTTATTACTATTAGAGATTATGCCACGACGACTATAGGGACAAGTTCACGTTCATGGTGCCTACGAATTGCAAATAAGCCAGCCGGAGGAGCAGGCCCATTCTATCGATGATGATGGTATCGATGACGCCACCGAGAACACAGAAGCCACACAGCAAACCGGCTTCTCCTTGTTTTAACATGACAGTAACAGTTTAGACGTCCTTTGCGATTGTAGGTAGGCCGGTGCAAAACACGACGCAACAGTGGTTAATAGATCGGCGCAGACAAACTGCTCTACAATTGGATAATTTATGATTGGTGCGCGGTGGATCTAGAATTTGCATTTCAAATTAATTGCCAACTCGGTCGGGACCGAAGGAATCTTGTTCCGCATCGAGCGGGAAGGAGTGATGAATTATTTCGGCTTCTAATGGCTGAAGGCGTCTTCTTGGACTGACTCCTGAAACTGAAACCTATGTTGGCATTTTAAGTAACTCATTGTGTAATTGTTCGGAACAAACAAACGGCCAACGGGCTGCTGGGGCTATTGTTCTGTTCTTGTGGCGGAATACCTTCACATTAGTGTAGTGTGTCAGCGGATGTCTCGTGGCGTGGCGTGTGCGCGCGCGCGGTCGCGTAGGAGTTTGTTGCGGTGGTGGTGACCTGACCGCTCGGATACACCACGGGGCGGCAAAGTAGAAAGGTGGCTATCGGAACTGCGCAAAGGCTGCACGTCGTCGTTGTTGTCCTGGAGACAACACCCCTCGCGGTGGAGGAGAAGTCAGCCTGATTGGATGCTCTGGGTGCGCAGTGCGCACCCGGCACACAGCAGCAACATACATTTCCATTAAAATGGGACTTTTATGTTCGTTCAGAGTTGCTCCCTAAAGATTTTTCTGTTGCGCACGTGCAAACAGATGCGAGTTGACAATGCAAATGCGCAACGCATGCGAGGTGGTTCTCCTCTCTGTTGCTGTTGCTGTCTTCGCCGTTGTCCTCGTTCATTGTTGTTGTCGTCGTCGTGTTCTTCTTTTGGTGATTTTCAGCGCGCTTTTCCACGCACTACCGGCGAATTGCAATAATTTATTTCAAAAATTATTTTCGTATTGTCCAGTCTCGTTTTGAATGAAACGCACCCGGTCGGTACCGACCGACCTGCAGATCTCCCTTTCTGCAAGAACAAAAGACACACGGGCCGAGGAACCCGAAGTAATCTGCTTGCATGCCAAAACGAACAAGCGACATTTGAATGAGGTAATGAGAAAGACTGAACCTGATCACTGGGCAGTTTACAGCTCGCTGGCTTTTCACTGTACTGTGGTCCTGTAGGGAATTATAAATAATTGTTAAGACAGTCAACCTGCCACAGCAAACCTCAGTCTTGTACGGCGGAATAAATATCCGCTGCTGGTGATCTGCCTTGTGTCTTGTGCGCGTGCGATCCATAATCAAATTGAAAGGAAATATCTTCTGCGCGCCGGTTTTTGGCTCATGACGACAATTCAATTCAAACAACTCTATAAAATGTATCTTATAATGAGTAATAGGTTGCCTTTGGATGACGCGACTCGTGCTCCCGTCGGAAAATGTGCACATCATGTAGATGGGGCTTGGTTGGTACCTACCTAGGACATGTAAATTGATTGTTTGCGATTTGTTTGGTTTTTGTTGTTGATTTTTATCGGTGTGGTTATCTGTTTGACAACTTTATTAAGTTGGCAGGGATATAGTGAATTTGTATCTAGCGCTGAAGCTTTAATGAGGGATTGACGGTTTGATATCGACCGCATCTTTGGCGTTGTCGGTGAGGGTTGCTCTTGCTATTTTATGGATAAGGCTTGCTCACATTCTTCCCAGCGTCACAGGTCTACGACTGTAGCTCCTGTTTGCTGGAAATGTGTATACCTGTCTTTGCCAGATCGCCCTTTCGAAAAGCTGTGCTCCTAAGCAAGAGAAGGGGCGTTACTGGAAGGTTGCGTAGCAGTTGTTCCACTAAAGAAGTCTTTCGGAAAAATGAACAGCTTTGTAGCCACATTATCAGTGACTAAGTGTCCAGTTGATAGCTCAATGAGCTCAAGAATTTTTCATACCCAGAATATTGGAGCGTCTTTGAACTTTCAATATCGCCGGCTGGACACAAACCTTGTTCCTTTATTGAAAACGGGTACAGAAATTGTCTATCACCTATCAATTTAGAGACCGATTTAGACAGACTTTTTGATGCATCTTAAGTGACCTTAATTTTAGATATACTTTCAAAGCAAGAAAAAGTTCTGCTCGCGTGGAACTCATACGCTTACAAAGTAGAGAATTCGGCTTATAAGTTTTGGCATGAAAGCTACTCGTTTGAGCGCTGTAAAATGTGGGCTATTTCCATCTTCCTATCACAAGATAACCTTGAACCTTGTGTCTTATTTAACGACAATCAGTTTAGACATCGCAATATGTAAGCAAGACAAACAAAAAACTCACTTGTTGTTCCGTGGTGGAGCTGATTTTCACTGGTCAATGTGTGAATGCGCCTCTACCTAGAGACCCATCAAAGCAGTACTTAATTAACCGGGCGGAATTTTTTTAAAAGACAGTAGACGTCTGCGCGTGCTCATATTAGTGTAAGCATTTTACTCACTGAAACCACCTAACACCTATACAAATTTATGTCGTACTGCAACCACAAAGTTAGAACCCGTTTTGCAAGCAACTTTCCGGCAATAATGTTGATAATCATCGGGAGGGAGGGTTTGGTTCGCCCGCAATAAATCTATTTCGCCGGTAATTTGACGGACCGCGTTATTGTCGACTTCTATGCCTACGTGCGCAATTTGTTGTTTCGGCTTTAACGGTGGGAGCTCTGGGTCTTTGTTGAGATCTTCATTTCTGATGTACCTACCACGACGCGTTCACGAATGGACTTTTATTTTATTAAGGAAAAAAAATTGTCAAGTAGGCATTTATAGATATTTGCCCACATTTGCAGACGTATAACTTGCATTTGCCCGTCCCTTAAGACTGCGATATATAATCATACGCGCGCTGGTAGTCAACGATTGCTTCATTGATTTGCTTCACGTAACTCTACTATCATTGTCATCGTGTCGTCCATCGTTTATTTTACACAAAGGTTGAGAACTTTCTGTATCACTCAAAACTGTAGTTGGAATGAGCACAAGACGTCAAAGTAATAATCATTAAAAATATATTATCGGTTTTTTTTTTTTAATTAAATTGCAGTCGCCAACACTAATGCTCACGGAATATGTAAATTACAGTCACACACAAAATTTGCTCATTTATAGGATACAAAATTTATGATTTTAAATGTCGGATACATCACATATATACCTAGGAATTTGGAATCATTAAAAAAAAATTGTTTTATTGTTAACGTTATGAAAGGCTATCGTCGAAACGGTATATAGTTACGAAATGAGTCCCCTATTTTTCAAAAAGTTGTTCGCTCTAGTCCATGAAGACCTTTGGCTATCACGTTCTTCCCGAAAAAAGATTTGGGTTCACTAGTGTTCTTAGACCTAGCTGCGGTGTTGAAAAGTCTTTTTCACATCTAGGCTTAATGTTATTTGCTAACTGCCTTTCGTACCAATCTACTGAAGCATTATGTGACTACGTGTCCGTTTAAAGCCCTGCCTCTACCCGAAAGATTTTGTAGAAGCCGTTCAGAGGCCTGTGATTTAAAACCACAATCGATCTTAAACGTCTCGTCGGCCAATTGTCAGACTTATAGAAAACTACTGTTTGTGGACGTCGCCATTTACTTTTGTTGAATACGGGATCTTAAACTATTGGGAGTATGTGGATTTAAATTTTAATTAACGTTTACTCTTTTTACAAAAACAAGCAAAATATTGAAGCTTCATTTTCCTTGGTATTTTTTTTTTTATTCTAATTATGAAAGCCAATATTTTAAAAGTGACCTGTATTTTCTAAAAACGTTGGTAAAAAATTCCATCTCTCTCTTTAAAATGTGTAGCCTCAAGCAACGTCTTTAAAAAAGCATAAAACCTTTGATTCAAACCTTAAGTAGTTATTGTGACCATACTGCGATTAATTGGTTGTCGAAATTTGTGGTCAATTTAGCCGCGTAACGTTTTAACTCGGCACAATACAATCCGCGATACTACAGGGTCCGCCAAATAACTTCTTTTTTTTTGAAAATGCTATAAAAAAAAAACTACTGAATATTTTCTCAAATTTCTTTTTTTATTTGAAAGTACAATCCTTCCGGTTAATAATGGAAAATAATTTCATTCAAATGGCTGCCTCGGCTGTCCATGCAGTAGCCTACACGATCGGTCCAATTTTTAAGCACATTATCGATTGTGTGCAGCTGTATTTCACCAATGGCTTCACGAATATTGTCCTTTAAAGCGTCAATTGTCTCTGGCTTGTCGGCGTAACACTTATCTTTTACGGCACCCCACAAATAATAGTCCAACGGTGTCAAATCGCAGCTCCGAGGTGGCCAAACGACATCAGCTCTGCGGCTGATAATGCGATCTTCAAAAACAGAGCGCAAGACATCGAGTGTAGCTTCGGCTGTGTGGCACGTAGCGTCGTCCTGTTGAAACCAAATGTTGCCAATATCCTCCTCTTTAATTTTTGTGAACAAAAATTCGTTCAACATGGCCCGATAACGATCGCCATTGACTTCTCTTCTTCCAAATTCCGTACGCAATTTTCGCACACATTCTAACATTACCATGATTGTCAAAGTAATGTCGCAATATTTCCCAGCGTTGTTCAACCGTATACACAACCATATTCGTTCAGCGGAAGGATAAAACTAATTATCTGTCAAATCAGACATGAGCTAAGTGTTACAATTCGCGAAATAAGCACTAGTTAAAAAAAAAGTTAGATGGCGGACCCTTTAGTAATCATTTTTAGTGGACAGGCTAACTTTTTCGAATCACAATGGCGAAATTTTCCATACAAAATTGCATATTAAGTGTGAAGGTTAAAAATGATTGTTAGTTATTCTAATTAGCGACTGAGTGCTCAAATTTGGGTAGCTGTCGCTAAATTGTCGAAACCTTCCTATAGTATAATGTAGGTCACAATAGATAGTTTTGTATGGAAAGTGAGTTCGTGCAATTTGACCAGTGTACTAAAACTGATTATCAGCACCGCGCTGTGAGTTTATCTTGTCACATTTGTGGCACTGCGAATTTTTGCAATCGTTCCTAGGAAAACGTCGTAGGAGAACTTGCTCTGTCCTGATGATGTTACCCCTCGGGCCAAACTTTTCGTATTCCTGGACTAGTACCTCGAATAATTAAAATCCTCCGCCGACACTTCTGTCATTCATCGCTATTTATCAGCCTTCCGCACAGTGACCGCACACCAACTAAACCGCTAGCCACGTGCATCTGTATCTATATGTGCATGCCTGGTATAAAGAAAAGCATCGGCAACACCAACGGCAACAAATCGGAGTCACCTAATTGCATGGCAGAACAATTGAACAACAAATGTACACAACTGTTTGACTTGGACATATCGGACGACCATCTGAATGCTAATCCTTGGATTTTGCTCGCACAGCACAAAGTAATGGCCAGCGGTGAAGATCGACGACGCGACACTCGTAAACTGCTGTGTCGATGTGTCTGTCCGCCACGAAACTATTCAAGTGGCAAATCTCACCGCCACCACGTCCGATTCTGTGTGCAAATTGCGTACTTAACCACCCTGGCAGCAGATTGCTGCAACCGCGTGGCGATGCACGAAGCTCGATTGACACTCTTTTTGGTGGCACCGCCAGCAGCCAGCAGCCACCAGCGGCTAAATTTATGAGGTGAATAGGACATTACGTTTCGAATGTCGTGTAAATTCTATCTTGAAAACTTCATGAACACACACGCGGACAACGGACAGCGGACTACGAAGTCGTCCGCGCGACCAGTGAGGGTGCCATAAGTAATCAGTTGCGCAAGTGTCGGCCTGGCTTTCAGGAAGCATCCGTTGTTGACTCATCGGCATGTTGCATGGTTGCACACATGCAGATCTACGATCAATTGAATTTCGATTTTCTTTTGTGTCACCCGCTTTACCGCCGCCAGTCGTATAACAAGCTTCGGCTACGGTTTGGTTTCTGCAACTGCGTTGCCACCATGCCCATGGGCTACGCAACGGTCGCGCTTAATTTGCATTTTTATTTTTATGTTTTCATCCTAAGTGAACGCGAAATATCGCTGGCGGCAGATGTACTCGCTGGCAAATGGTTTCTTGCCAAAAACAGAAGCACATATTTATACCGTTTGACTTGTTTGCGCGATTTGACAATAGAACTTAGATGTCAAGGTGCAGCGTCTCAGATGACACCGCATAGTAATAAATGTCATATGCAGATGGAAGTGACGGCGCAGGTGGCCAAAGTAACCCGACACATGCCGTCGGCTTGTTAGTATCAAATCAGTCAATCAAGGTCCGTCAATCATGTGTTGGATGCAGTAGGTCGGCCGAGTCACAGCAGCCACTTCCAAAGGCGCTGACATGGTCGCAACTCATTTCAAATGCAGGCGGTAGCTACTCGTATGTATCGCGGTTTTAATTACAATTACATTTTCAAGTCAAATGATCTTCGACAACATCCCCCGGGACTGGCACACAGTTGCGCGTCGCCGACCAATGAAATCAAATTAGCTACTCTCATTAGTAGTTTGGACAAAAAATTCCAACTGCCAGTTGACTTGACATTTTTGGTTTTGTTGTTGTTGTTGTGAACTTGCTGTCAGACCAGCGGCGCATGATAAATCACTCACAACTGTTACAAGAGTGAAAATTGAAGCTTCATATCCAGTCTGTCCTTTTCGGACTCTCCTCCGGCTGCCATTTTGTGTAATTCCCATTTTTCAGATGTTTTTTTTTCTACCACTGCCACTGTAATATAAGTGGTTATAAATAACTTGGAATGTGATATACTCGGCCGGGTACCACCGAGGTAGCTGCGTACGCACGACAGGTCGACTGGATGGCTGGTTGGCTGACCGCCTGCCGCCACTGATTTCTATACGCACGTTGCTGGCAGTATGGAGCCTCTCTTGTCTTGTCGGTCGATGTCGTCGTTGTAGTCGTTGTCGTCGCCGACGTCGGTCGTCGGCTGTGTAGTGTCCAGCTTCGGGAGATGGCATAAGCGCAAAGTGGTGGAAATTCTTTTCGACGAAAATGGACAAAGACACTTGAATTTATTATTGATTTATTTAAACAATTTCTATATAAAAGGTTTTGCCAACAAATCACAATGTTTCAGTGCGGCTATACGTATACCTATGTATACGAGAGCTGTATGAATACGGGTTGTGTCTGTGTGTAGATACAGAGTTGGGTAAACACGATACTCTCTGGTCAGGGGTAGGAATCTATTTTAGATTGGCTTTTGATAATTTTAGAGAGTGAGGGAGACAACCTCCTAGTGCCAAGTTAGTTGTCACCGTATGTCCTTGTTGTTTCGACGGTTAGGCGCATTTAACGTCTTTAGGGAGCCCTCATTTTTTGGCCAATTTTTAGGCCCAAAGTATATGCTACGTCAGTGGTTCTTTCTTTTAATCATTGTTAACATCAAATAATGTTCCTTTGCAAGTTTACTAGTACCCCTCCTTCAAAGCACATTGCTTAGTAAAGATGTGAAATACAATATTCTATTCACTTTTTTGCACTTAAATACAAAATAAGTCCACAAAGTTTCACACATTCATTTACTGCGCGTAGGCCTAACTGCTGCAACTGCATTTAAGCACCGAAAGCTATCCAACTCATCTAGGACTTGATTTTCAACCAAACATGGTTGCCTCGAACTTCAAAGTTCATAACTTGGGGTGGGATCCTGTAAAAAACGAAACAAAAACCACTTTCGCATTTCAAAAAACGAAAGAAATCACGCGAAAGCGAAAATTTGCTTCATGTAACTGCCTTTGTTTTCTTCTTCTCGTTCGCAAGGGTTTAAGAAACGGTTTGACGAAAAAGTTAAAGTTTGAGACGCGGTATATATCGTATACCTATGTTGTTTTGACAGCTAACAGCTGATCGCTTGCAACGTTAATATTTCGTTTGTTGATACTTTGGTGGCAACAAAGGTGAACATTCGAATTTATATTAATAAATAATTCGCCAGCATATTTTTTGTGAACTAAAAATTAGTCACAACCACTAATTAAACAAACAAAGTTAATGATAAACGTCAAACAAATAGCATTCGCTGTATTCCTTTCGCACGAAACGAAAATGTCTTTCGTTTTTGCAGCTACATGAATCAAAGAAAACGAAAACGCCAATGAAATAGCTTTCGTGCAAATGAAATTTCCTTTCATTTTCGAAGTTAAATGAAGCAAAAGGTTCATCTTACAGAATCCCACCCCTGATTTTGAAAACCTCGTATATGTACCATTTTCTTTCGTATCCACAACTCCACAAGAAGGTGAATTCATTACCTCATACCCTCCGTGGGCATTACTAATAATCATTTTAAACCTTCACTTTATATATTTTGTAGGTCACAATATGCAATTTTGTATGAAAAATGTTGCCATTGTGAGTTCGAAAAATGTATCTTTTGGACACTAAAAATGATTATTAGTGTGGCGGAGAGACTTTTTGGGTCCCCTTTAGTGTAATCATGCAGTCATCCGTTTAGATCTCTGGAGATGCGTTCCTGCTTCCAGCGCATTGCGTGCAGCTTTTCTGCCGGTTTATGGAACGCGACCATTTTTGTTGGAATTTAAATTTAGATTTCTTGGCTATACGTAATAGGTACTGCCACTGCCCCTAATGACGCCCATTCGGCAAAATTTAAGGTAGTTCCTGATCTGTTGACCGCTTCCGATGACAGTGCGCGAAATTGTGTCTTCCACTGTTTCAATCTATGCGAAAACCACTTTTGTATGCATATCCCCAAGTACAAGTCGCATTGCGTCAAATTGCTTGATCTCTAGTACCAATTGCCCTTGCGGTCTCTGCATGACAAGTATAGCTTCTAAAGCCTAGTTGAAAGCAAATATCTGTCCTATAAATGCCTTACCGTTTTTGGGGAAGGGTAATAGGTGAATTTAGCGATCGCCATTGACAACCACATGCTCTGTCTCTCGTATTCAAAGAAATGACATCGAAATATGGCGGTTTTTTGGTGGGTAATATACTAGGTGACTTACAATTTAAATCAGGCCTTTGAAGCACTGTGTCCTTTTTGGTGTGACTATCTTGAAGCGACCTTATTGAACGTTTTATAAAGAACAATGTTCCTAGAGATGACCATTAGTGGTTTTTCAATATTTATGGGGTCTTCTCTACTTTCATTCATGACTTGAGCGTTGTGAGGATATTCCTAACATGTTCGGACTCTATCGCCTGCAGTGCGATGACTTGTTGCTTATCGAAAGTTGGTTTTGGATCAATCGGTATATAATAAAATCACATATTCCTGCGAAACTATGTTCCTTTACCAACCCTCTCTGTCAGGGTACATGGGTACATGACAGCGTATAGTGTTTCGAAGTCAAGTCTACCAAGGCTTTCGTCCTCTTTGTTTGGAGATGTAATGTGGTACGTAGAGTACCAGTGATGACAAGGCAGGCTGTTCTTTATACCTTTATACTTCTTTTTTTGGGCCTTCCATCAGACAAAAGCCATTTATTTAGTTATGGGCCAACTACCATTAACGTGTTGCCAATATATGCTTGTTAATCTCAAGTCCCACTTCTTTCATGCTGTCCTCTTTTAAATGCAGACAGTATTGTGAGGCGTGCGCAACTTTTTCTTCCAATTTAGCTGCCTATCCACACAACGTCCGCACTATTCAGCACACTTTCTGGGGCTATTGAGGGCTGATTCGATCATTTAAAAATTTCGCCTGAACTAAAGGGTGATTTTTTAAGAGGTTTAGAACTTTTTTAAAAAAAAAAACAAAAAATTCGAAAAAATGAATGAAATATTTATTTGAATCGATAGTTTGAACCTTGCAATTTAATGTTTAAAGATAATTTCATGCAAATGTTGACCGCGGCTGCGTCTCAGGTAGCCCATCCGCTGAGTCCAATTTTGGCATACTCTTTCACACATATCGGCCGGTATCTCACGAATGAATGCATGGATGTTGGCTTCCAGTGCGTCAATCGAAGCGGGCTTGTCCCTATACACATTAGCCTTGGCATACCCCCACAAAAAATAATCTAATGGTGTCAAATCGCACGATCTAGGCGGCCAATTGACCGGCCCGGAACGTGAAATTAACTGTTCACCAAACTCGCCTCGCAATTGCGCCATTGTTTCGCGTGCTGTGTGGCATGTGGCACCGTCTTGTTGAAACCACATATCATGCAAGTCAAGAACTTCCATTTCGAGCAAAAAAAAGTTTGTTATCATCGCTCGGTAGCGTTCACCATTGACAGTAACGCTGCGACTCGCATCATCTTTGAAGAAATATGGCCCAATAATGCCGCCGGCCCATAAACCGCACCAAACAGTGGCTTTTTCGGGATGCATTGGTAGCTGTTGCAATGCTTCTGGCTGATCTTCACTCCAAATGCGGCAATTTTGCTTATTTACGTACCCATTCAACCAAAAATGAGCCTCATCGCTGAACACAATTTTTCGATAAAAAAGCGGATCCTCGGCCAGCTTTCCAAGAGCCCATTCACCAAAAATTCGGCGTTGTGGTAGGTCGGCTGGCTTTAGTTCTTGCACCAGCTGTATCTTAAAAGGCTTTACGCCCAAACCCTTCCGCAAAATTTTCCACGTAGTGCTGTAACAAAGGCCAAACTGCTGGGAACGGCGCCGAATCGACATTTCGCGGTCTTCTGTCACACTAGCTGATACGGCCGCAATATTTTCTTCACTACGCACAGTACGTAAACGTGTTGGTGGTTTAATGTCCAACAAAGTAAATTTGGTGCGAAATTTGGTCACAATCTTCCGAATAGACTGCTCAGAAGGTCGAGAATGCCGATCATAAAATGGAAGCAGCGCGCGATGAACATTTCGAACCGAGCACGAATTTTGATAGTAAAATTCAATAATTTGCAAGCGTTGTTCATTTGTAAGACGATCCATGGTTAAATTGCAAACCAAACTGAAGCTGTTTGACAGTGACACAAGGTACTAAACACACGTCAGCTGTCAAAACCAGTGTTGCCAAAACCAAACCAGCTAAAAAATCACCCTTTATTATCGCTACATCATCTGCAAAAGTGACGTTAATTCTTTGATTTGTTCTTTAAGTACATCGTCTATGACAAGCACCCTTAGATGGTGACTTTCTTTTAACACATTTTTTTTACTGATGTCCGAAAGTGGAAATCTATGTTTTTTTGTGACAGAGCCAACTGGTAATGCTTTGCTCGATATTTGTCCTTTCGAGGGCACGTTGTGAATGCATCTCCCCTGACTTTATTGAAAGCCTTTCAATGTACAAAAGGCCAAATTGCTGCTTCCACTTGCCTACTGCTTTACAACGGCCATAAACAGATCGAATTCTGCAAGCGATGATGGAAATCTGACGTAAACTGGGTCTTGTAAGCATGTAAACTAAGATCCTCGCGACTTGTAAATTTCATGTGGGCTTATTCACAATGGCAGTTTCTCTTTTACGGCTTAATTAGCATGTGTGCGCGAAGCCTTAAGTTTTTGCAAATCATAAAAATAACTCAATGAAAACCAATATTCAATTATTGAGGGCAAAACCAAATAGGAACCTAGTTGAACTTGGAACATCTCAGTCCAGCGACTAAGTCGCTGCTCCCGCTATACATTTGGGAGCAACTCGTAAATATTTCTTAAATACGTTTTTCATTCAACCGACTACAGTGTGCATTTGGCTTTAAAATATACCGAAATAAATATTTGTATTAGAAGTGTAGTTTCAAAATAAATTTTATGTGAGCGAAACAAGGGCCAAATCGTAGCATTCATGAACGAGCTATAGGTTCACTGATTTAGATATATCTAACTTAAAAAAAAAAACTGTCAGGGATTTATGGTTTACAGATGACGCAATTCGACCCCTGATTGACACATCCATAGCAACTTCGGCAACACATTTTTTATCTGATTTCGAATGACATGAAATACATTCAGCATAGCAAGATCCACACCGATCTCGACGTTGGTTCTCAATTCGATATTCAGTGTCAATGACAGTCAATTTTATTCACTACTCTTCATAAAAATGCTGTCGATATTCTCCATCTGCTCAACACGACTTTTGCCGTCAAAATTGATTGTGCTGTCAAAGTTTGTGTTTCCCAGACTATCCGTTTCCCATACTACACCGGTGGTCTACCACCCGGATCGTAGACCGATTTTACACCATAAACTACGTCGGCAAGAATTGCGTCTGGTGTCTTCGTTGGCCGGATTTTTTTTTCTCATTTTTAATGACCCTCTTTAGGAAAAGTCTCCAGTGCAATTTTGGGCAATTGAAACCGATTTCAGTAAACTAAAAATTTTAACGATGGAAGATCTCCTTAAATTTACAACTTCGTCTCATTCATCAGGCCTGACAGAGGCTTCTAATTCCATTCGTTCTTTGCCCATCATTTTAATGAAAAGTTCCACTTTTTCCACATGCTTGACAGCTTCCACGAGATGAACCATAACCAACTAGGAAGCTCTTTAATCCCTGCCATCAGGAAGCTGAAGGTTGCTAGATATGAATTCATCTATACACGTCCCGATGTCACTCCAAATGCGTATCGTCTATCGCCATAACGTCTCGCCTGATCATTGACCTTATTCCAAAAACGTCACTCACTTGCGCTGGCAGGTAGAAATAGCTCAACCGGCGGGTGATGCCATCGATGGCAGCTTCGGTTGCATTGCTCCTTCGTTAAAACTGCCCGACCTATGAGTGTACAAAAAAAATACAAATCTATAAGTATATGTCCGCAAATTGCCATTTACTTTGCACTCGAAATGGTTTGATAAATTCTCGCTGCAGGTTGTGACATATAGCGTAAAAACGCGTGTGTTACATAAACTGCATACTGAACAGTCTCCCCACAAGCTTCAACTGTCTGCTGAATTGAAGAACACTGCGCTGATGGAGCGCCAAAAAAAAACAACACGCAACATGATACATTGGTAAATCTATTAACTGGGAGATCCGTCGGATGTCTATTTAGGTAATCCACCTTGAAGTAGCCTTGTTTGGGGCACGACCATTACCATCTCCACTGGTTCGATGTACGCAACGTGTGCACCTTCCCAACGCAACAGCCCATATAGTTCCGAAAGAATGCCGCTCTAGCTGCAAAAGTGCGTACAGTCGATGGAATCTCGACGAGGAGTGTTCCTGCGGCGCGATGTGATTGTTATATTAATTTTATATTACAAAAACAGAAGCGGAAAAAAACGAGAGAAAAATTGAAAAACAAAACCGGAGGAGAAAATGTCAGGAAAGATCTCTCGGCATCGGGATCACATCAGCGCACCCCCTCCTTGTTGAGGTATAGATATAATGGTGCTGTGCGCGCGGCGCGCGAAGTTGTTCCCAGCATATATGGCGAACATGGTTTGATCATATGAACGCGGCTCACAAAAAGTGAGTTGTTTCCTGATCGGCGATTTTTCCTAGAATCTCTTCTCTCGCGCGCTGTGTGTGACAGTGCGCGAGAAAATAAACCAAGAAACCATCCAACGGCAACAACAAAACACTATTGGCTAGTGTATAGAAATAGCTTGAATTCCCTAAAGATGCGCAGTTAGAGAGAGAGTAACGAAGAACCAGAAGACATGAAGTCTGTCATTGCGGATGCCCGCGTAGATTACATTTATGGCATTGTGCCGGGAGGAACTCACTTGGTGATGTAGTGTGGCCGCATCAGGAATGCATCGTCCAGCATAGACATGCAGTCTCTAGCTGGCAAATTTACTTGGCAGATATACCGAGTTGTCCGTTCCTTTACTGATCGATTAAACAAATTGTTTCCATCCCCCCACCATTTTAAACTTTGACAGCTGCGGCACACTTTTTGATGGCGCTCAACCCCAGCAACATTGACTTTAATGCGAGCTTCGCTGTGAAAATGACATCCAGCAGCCGAGGTTGACAGTGTTTTCCATTTCTCCCAAACTTGTACTACTAATCGCTGCTGTCGATGACAGTTTTTAGCTACCCCATTTGTAACCTAAAGTCACTCACAGTCGATATTATCGTTTAAAACGACATTTGCTGTTGAAGTTGTTCCTGATGGCTGCCAAAGTTGCTCCAAAAGTTATTGTCAGTCAGAGTCCTATTCAAAAGACCTGTCAATGTGATTCGCGTGAACTCATAAAACTTGACCCACAATGAAGTCGTCAGGCATTTTGACAACACCAGTCTTTGCAGAGGAAGCAGTATTCTTGTCATCGAGCTGCGTTGTATAAAAAATAAAGAATCTGTTTCTGGTAAAACATTGCTCGTCTTAAATGCTGGTGTTTGTTCCATTTTTTTTCCTAATGACGATATTTCCTAAACGCCACATATTTTGTTCTCGTTTTTTTTAAATTTTGTTTGCGCTTGCTCAAGCAAGGTTTGCTTTGTGACTACTGTAGCTCAGCTTCGGGGAAGCAACTGACTAAAATCTGTAACACTATCATGTTTTTCTTTTCTTATTGTTTAAGCAATTCGTATTTTTCATTAATTATTGAAAACTATGTCATTAATTATTAAAAGTTATGTCCATAAATTACACGAACTCTTTTCATGCAAAACACCTGCTTTTACGCGGTCAAACCATACATGTCCACATCGATATCTAAGATCCTGGCGCCCAAAATGATTGGTTGTCATGTACTTACCCTTAACTGTAAGTGTCGCATTTATACTCACAACTTACGTCACATTGACGCACAAAGCTTACCCTTTCTCCAGTTTCCACATATTTGTTCACTACGTTTCAATTGTTTCCTCAGTAGTGGGACCATTACATTGGCCATGATTTTTTCTGAACTGAACACAGTTCGTATACAGAATTGTCATTTCTGTAGATCAATTTAACAATTTTTTACGCCTTGAACTGATCCTTTTCGTAAATGCGTTGTTTCAAACCAATATTTGAGGTTTGAAAAACGTGCCGTTATCGATCGCTGTCAAATGAACAGTGCTGCCAATTTAGATCGCTCGATTTGTATCACCCTTTACTGCCTTAAATCGGCAAGAAGCTTCTATTGCGTTGATTTAAAATAAAAAAATCAATTTCATTGGGATATCTTGAATAAAAATATGCTTTAGCATCTATGAGGGATAGTGCCTTCCGTTCGCTAAAGAATTTTTAAAATCGGTTCAGTGGTGCCACAGATTAACTCATTCAAACAAATTTCACCCTTTTGCCTAATAATGTAGATGTATGTATTTTCTTCTCAGTAGTGCAATGACATCTGCTCGATGAACCTCCGATTACCATTGCGGATCCATAGAGTTATGTATTGAACCTCCACATTAAATGTTTCTTAAGTCATAGCGCGATACTAATAAATAATAATCATATTAAGTGTCCACTCTAAATTTTGTTTGAATTCCAAGACGTCAAAAAAATGCGCATTGTCAATGCACAAAATTGTTACAAAATACATTATTTTACTTACGACTCAGTTTTTATTTTGCGGCTCAAACTGAAATGTCATTTGCATCATTATCATTCCCGATGCTCTGTTTGCTTATTTTTGTGCAGTTGATGCGTTCACAATGCGCTTTAGAGAAGTATGCATTGCATCATAGTAATCCGTTTGCGTTTTGGAACGCTTGATTAAGCAGTAATGCAGAAGTACTGCGTTTTTGCATTCAGCCTTTACCAACTCACAATGGCGAAATCGTTCATACAAAATTACCCATTGTGATCTACAAAATATTTAGAAAATGATTAGTACGGCCCATATTTAATATGGAACATTTTTCCATTGTAACTTCTTAAAGCTGAAAATTATTATATGACTTTAAATTAAAGGACTTCACGGTTGCTTTAGATCCCATACAAATTTCGCAATTGTGAACTTGTGTAAATTTAAAGTCGTGGCCAGAATGTGTAATAAGTTCTGCAAAATGTATGACTATGATGATTGCGCATCGGATTATGTATCTTTTAACGAACTGTTTTCATTTATAGAGTGATGCCAAATCTATGTTTTAACCAACGGAACAGTTGTCAAAATGTAAGTTCAATTTCTCGTCATGTTTCTTACTGTGTTTTGGCACTCGGATTGAACTTGAACAAAGTAACAAAGATCTTGACGCATTTAAACGTGACGTGCTTACCAAGCCTTCGGTCTTATGTTTCTCCCAATATTCAAATGCAAAGCGAATTACCCACTAAAATTGAACTCAGACGATTGTGGCCATGCTTCCACTCAAGTTCGGTTAACCAGTGCAGCCAATTTAACGCCGATTGTTGTACGCTTTGTCAGGTGTACTAGTCGAACTTATTGACGATCGACGATGATCGGAGAAGATAAAGAGGACACCGGAGCTGCGTGTTGTCGTCTCGCGCGTTTCCCATACAAGAACAAACGACAATGCTAAGGAAAAATAAAAAATAAAAAAAATTCGTGCAATATAAGGGCATCTTTAAACGGAACAAATATCTTCTTATCTCTGGCATAACAAGATTCTCATTGCAATTCTCAAGATAAATAAATTATTGATTTCTAAAGAGGCCTCGAGAATAGATCAGCCAACTGTAGCCTCTGTACAATAATTAGAGGCCTTAGCTGCGCTCTGTGTGTTGCAATGCAATGGCGGTTGCTGCGTTGTGGAATCTATGAGGCTCATTGCGAGGAATTTGATATCTAATTAGGATTCCAAACATCACTTTAAGCATGATGATTGCTGTTCGCCCTGCACGACTATGTGCACTGTGCGTATGCGTACCCAGACTCTGTGACTACACAGAGTCTAGGAGTTTTTATTTATTTTCTTCTGTTTTTGTGTGCATTATTTAAATTGGTGCGTTTTACTTTCTTGCAGGACGACCGCTCACCGATGTCATCGGGCAACGAGTCAGATGAGTCGTCTGATGTTGACTCACCAGGACCGCCCAGCTTGAAGGCCAATCCGGCAATGCTGACTGACGCGCCCATGGGACAAGACACACCGCCAAATTTACAAAATCCAATCGAGCCCCAAGGTCAGCAACCAACTGCATCCACATCTACAGCCAATGAACCCATTTACTATGACGTTTTCAAACCATCGACCACGAACCAAAGTCAACCCAGTAACGTTGTGTATCCAGCATCCGCTCTGGCCAACATACCGCAGGGGGTGCTGCTAGGCCTAATTCAGTCGGGCCACCTGCAACTGCACACCGAAGAAGGTAAGCTCAAAACGATGCCACCACCTTTTGGCGGCGGCCGGCGGTGCGAAGTTCATTGAAACTGAAAGTGCCGTCTCTGTGCCAACGCCGGCCGCCGCCGCCGACGCCAAATTCGTTTAATAACTTAATCCATCCCATCCAAATCGGGATGAGGTTCACACATCTTGAACTTCCATTTCAATCAAATTCATTCACCGTTTCCTTAACCATCTGCATAAAAAAAGGCGCGCGCGAGATATATCAAACGATAATAGGCCACTTGAGCTTATTCATTCAATCCCCATTAAATTATAATTACCTTTTGCTATTTGGGACACAAAGTAAAACAATACTTTGTGGTCTCTCATTAGAAATATTCGGCGACGCTCTGTCGAATGTTTGTTTAAACAATCCATAACATTTTATGGACCGACACATTTATCAATCTGAAATGCCTTCTGCAATTAAATATACTTTGTCACCAATGACAAAGATTCCTCGATGTCGCTCTGTCGAACACTTGTGTAAACAAACACAATGTTCGGACCGACGATTGTGTTACATACCGAGGTAACATTCTAGATGAAGAGTTTTGACTCAGTCAGTTGTAGATCAACCCGCGAAGAACTATTCACTTTCCATCTTCAGTCCCCGAAGTTAATAAAAAAATAAATATATTTTTTTGTTAAACCTCTAAAATAAATAGTTTTCTGGCGCAGTCGGTAGGATCGCGAGTTAGTACACCGAACTAATATCGGAATTGATTTGAGAATCATTTTTTTTGTGTGATAAATAGTGTGAATACACACCGAGCGAAAATCGGTAGTATCAAACAAAAAAAAAAAAAAAACTCGAACTCATAGTGCTAACGTTGCAAAGCAACAATCATCGCGATTTAAATAATTAAGTGTGAGTACAGTTTAAAATAAAAAGTGAAATAGCGAGTTACAACTCGAAGTAGCAAAAAAAAAATTAAACAATACCATATTTAATATTAATGTCAATCGATCAACTTAGTAGACAAGTTGAAAAAGATAGACAAGTGAGAGGTACTAGGGGACAAAACGAAGAAGTGAGTGATAGTGAAAACGAGACAAGAAACCAAAATAAAATGAATTTCACATTTAGTGATTTAATTAAAGAGGCACGGTCTATCCCAGTATTCAAGGGAGATGATTCGTACGCCCTCTCATCGTTCTTAAACGAAGCTGATTATATGATGTCAATGATTCAGGATGCCGGACAGTTGGCATACTTGCAGCGAATAATAATATCGAAGATCCAGGGAGAAGCGTTAACTACAATATTGAGATTGCACCCAGACAGCAGTTGGAGCCAGGTGAAAACTCAACTACAAAGGACGTATGGCGTTCACGAGGAATATGCAGCTCTAAAGGAAAAAGCAGATGGGATAAAATTTAGTAATGTAAGTCAATTTTATCAGGAACTTAAAGAAATATTAGATAAGATGAATTTAAAATATCGGTTAGATGGAAATCCACCTATGGACTTCAAGCCTGAGTATAATGAACAAAGTATATATAATAAGTTTTTATTTAAAATTCCTAGAGAAGAGGAAATGTATCTAAGAGCGAGGGGTATTAATAATTTGGAAGAGGCATACCAAAACCTATTAGCAACAGGATTGAAAGAAAAGATAGAAAGTAGAATGCAAATCAATAACAGAAATAATAATGCGTTTCAAAGACCGAACATTAGACCACAACAACCAATACGAATGCAACCACAGTTCCAACACAATCCTAATAATTTTCGTAATAATTATAATAACAATTTTACACAACAAAGGAACAATAATAATTTTAGGCAGCAAAGACCATGGAATAATTCAGGAAATTTTAGAAATAATGACTATCGACAACATTCTCAACAATTTCGACAGCACAGACATGTAGAACCAATGGATGTTGATAACATTAATAGACAACAATCAGGAGAATTCGCAAATTTTCATGCAACAGCCTCCAATACAACTCATTACCCATAGTAGAACTAACCATAAATAATAATAAGATAGATTGCCTAATTGATACAGGATCGTCCATATCAATTTTGGATCAGAATCTATTACCACACATAATTAATAACAGCATTTACCCAGTAGATATTAACACAGTTAATGGACCATCAAGAATAAATTTTGAAAAAATAACAGAAGTACCAAGAGAATTCAAAATAAATGCGACGATGTCTTGGAAATTGATGAATTTAGACAGGAAGAAGTTTGACGCAATAATCGGAACAAATTTACTAATACCAATGAGAGCTAAGATAGAGTTTGATCAGCAAAAGTTAGAAATCAACAACGAAACAATAAAATTCAAAGGATATAACCATGAAATTAATGCTATAGACGATACTGATATGGCAACCGTCCATAGCCAAGAAGAAAATTTAGATGATCATATACCTATTGTCGAAAATATAGTTAACAAATACAGAACACAAGTAATATTAATGGAAACAAAAACCATTGATATTGAAGTAATAAATAAAAATAGGAAAATATACATATCAAGAGAAGATATTGAAAATAACAGACTAAATGATATTTTTAGAAGGTTTATAAAGAAAGGGAGAACGGGAATATATACAGAATTGGAAGATCACATGTATAACATAGTTCAACAAAAACTAATAGAATTATTTAGTAATGATAAAACTATAACGTTTAGAAGATGCACTATTCTTACGGAAGAATTACGAAGCGAAGAAGAAGCAATCAGATATATTAAAAACGTTCATGAACAAGAATCCAATCACAGAGGAATAGATGAAAACTATGAATACTTAAAACATAAAATATATTATCCTAAACTAAAGGAAATAATAAATAGATATATTAATAATTGCGAGACTTGTCAACAAGCAAAATACGATAGGAGTCCGATTAAGGTTAAATTCAAAATAACAGAAACACCTTCAGCACAAAATGAAATCGTGAACATAGATACTTGGACTATGAAAGGACAAAGATTTTTAACTAGTATAGATAGATTTTCTAAACATGCTATGATATTTCATTTAAATGACAGAAATCTTGTTACAATTTTGGAATCTTTGAATAATAGACACGCTATATTAGGAAAACCGAAAAAATACATTGCTGATAATGAATTCGATGGATTTGTAATGAAAGAGTTTTTAAACAAAGAGAAGATAGAGTTCCATTTAACTAAACCCAACAGTCATACAGGAAGTGCAGACATTGAGAGGTTACATAATACTTTAAATGAACAGATTAGAATTATGGAAGTTGATTCAGCATTTAAGGACATGAATATGCAAAGTAAATGTTTTAAAGCAGTAGAATTTTATAATAACTCAATACATTCTGTAACAAAAGAAAAACCTATTGACTTTGTAAATGGAAAAATTTCGTCAAACAAAGAAAAAATCAAAGAAAGATTAATCGCTGAAAAGGAAATAAGAATAAAGAAAATAAATAAAAATAGGCAAGAGGAACCAGAAAGAAATGAAGATAAAGTATTAATAAAAAATTATAAAGCATTGCGACATAAACATGAACCTAAATATAAATATAAACAAAAAATTAACGTACACCCGATAAACATCAAACGAAAATATAAATATATTTCAGATTCTAGTAATAACAATGATGATGATAATGATAATACTGATTAAAGCGGATATTAATATAGAAAGACTAGAAACAGAAAGTGGACATTTGACTCTAAGACTTGACGACACTGACATTATAGACGACTTTAATATATTATTACATACAGTTGACCTAGACGAGATAAAGAAATTAATATACGAGATTGAAGTTGATATAGCCACAATGTTTAGGAATGACAAAAGATCATATTTATTAACAAAAGAGATAAATAAGATAAAACATATTTATCTAACAATAATACCACACAGACATAGACGAGGCTTAATTAATGTAGGAGGAACAGTAATGAGATTATTATTTGGAACAATGGACAACGATGACAGGAAAGACATTCAAGAACATTTGAACGCATTAGGAAACAATACATATTATACCACAGAAAACCTCAATAAACAAATATATATAAACAACATTACAAACCAGAACATTGAAAGCTTGAAAAATACGATTACTAGTGACAGGAACAAAATATTGGAAATTATAAATCATATACAAAACAATGAACAAAAGTATTTAAAAGATATCTACATGAATCAACAATTAATAAGAATAGGAATTTTGAAAGATGAAATAAGTAAAATTCAAGACAATATCCTTAATGTAAAAACAGGTCAAATGATAAGAAGCATCCTAACTAATGAAGAAATTGAAAAATTTGATATTGATATCTTAAAATTAAAAAATATTAAAATAGCAGTAGGAAAATATAAGAGTACTTTGGCATTTATATTAAAAATACCTAAAACCATTGTAAAGGTACATAAATACATAATAACACCATTAACAAACAAATTGTTTGAAGAATTAGAATTTGAAACACAAACTGTTGTAGAATATAAGAATGAATATTATGAAATGAAAAATGATGTTGATAAAAGAAATCTAAAATTGGCCAGCAAGTGTATACAAAGCTTATTTGATGGAAAAATATCTTGTAATAAAATAAATAGTAATAAGAATAAAATGATTGAACTAGATGTTGGTGTATATCTAGTTAAAAACAATAAAGATGTAACTCTAAAAAACACATGTAATAATCAAACATACATTCTAAATGGAAATTATTTAATTAAATTTGAAGATTGTACAATAAATTTGAATGAAATAGAAATCGAAAATAAAATTGAAATATTTAAACAAATAATAACAATCCCTAATTATAGTAATATAACTAATGCTAATCTAACACTCTCATTTGAAGAATTGCAAATGAAACAATACGCAAATAATGATCAAATAAGAATATTGGAATATCACAGAAGAATACACTCTTTCGGCTTTGTATCAGTAGGAATAATAGTAATAAGTGTAATATGTATAATTGTAATACTTTTTGTAAAATGTAAAAAGAAGATGGACAGAGAATTTAAAATTAATATTTCAACTCCGGAGAAGTTGAAACTTAAGGAGGAGGGAGATATATCAAACGATAATAGGCCACTTGAGCTTATTCATTCAATCCCCATTAAATTATAATTACCTTTTGCTATTTGGGACACAAAGTAAAACAATACTTTGTGGTCTCTCATTAGAAATATTCGGCGACGCTCTGTCGAATGTTTGTTTAAACAATCCATAACATTTTATGGACCGACACATTTATCAATCTGAAATGCCTTCTGCAATTAAATATACTTTGTCACCAATGACAAAGATTCCTCGATGTCGCTCTGTCGAACACTTGTGTAAACAAACACAATGTTCGGACCGACGATTGTGTTACATACCGAGGTAACATTCTAGATGAAGAGTTTTGACTCAGTCAGTTGTAGATCAACCCGCGAAGAACTATTCACTTTCCATCTTCAGTCCCCGAAGTTAATAAAAAAATAAATATATTTTTTTGTTAAACCTCTAAAATAAATAGTTTTCTCGCGCGCTCACACTATTGTCGGTTGCGTAATAATAACAACGATCCCCGCGTATATGGAGCTCCCATTGATCGATGCTCCACCCGAAAGGCAAATAAGCGGACGAACTGTTCTGAAATCGCTTCCCAAAAAGGAACGCACACACTGCGGCAGCGCGGGTAAACGCCACAGAGCAGCATTTTCCGACGCAGCAACGTTGAAATGAAAGCGCGCGCGCGCGTACGATGGCAAACCGAGTCGAATAATTACATGCCTTGCTGGCGTGCAACGTCCGTGCATGGTCAGTCGTAGACGATCGGATCGATGCTCCTTTTTGGTGAATTACACATGTCGGCTTGGGGCATTTAGTTTAGTCCAGACGAATACTGTATGTATAATCCGCAAATATGTCGAAGATGTCCATAACTTTTGAGCGCACTGTCGCCACCACATAACTTGGTCGCCGATGGGGGCTGCGGCAGCGGAGGGAGGTACTACAATCGTATCGATGATTGGTCGCCGGTTGACATCTGGTTGGCCGCCATTTTTGGGCCCAAATGTGATTGACTTTTATAAAGTTTTCTCTGATTTTCTTTCTCTTTGCTGTTTTGTATGCATTTTTTTTCTCTCTCTTTCAGATGGAAGTGGACATCAGTACATAACTATACCGCTTTCTATGGCAGCGGCTGCAGCCGCTACGGCCAGTAATAATGTAGGTGGATCTGCACAGGTGAAGGACCTCTCATCTAGAGCTAGTTCTTCCAGAGAAACTGCTTCATCATCAGCAGCAGCGTCTTCGTCATCCAGCAGAGATACGATTCGTGTTAAAAAGGAGTTTATTGATTAGCGTAATTTGATGCTTGATGATTTTAGTTTTTCCTCTGCCAAAAAGGACCTTGCCTGGAGTTTAAATTGAAGTCCAACTCTACCGAAATTCTTGTCATCATTAATTATTAAATGTCTTATATCGCGAGTGTCTTGTATCGAAGTAATCGTTTTTTACTGTCGCCTTAGAGAATTTGAAATGGTTTTGCCATCTTATGTTTACAAGAAATAGCTGTCATTTAGCAAAGGTGACATTTGAATTCTAAATGATTTTTTCAAAATATCTGAAATATAAATTGATTCATTGTCAGACTGCTAATTATTCGCAAAGAAAAAAACTTCTAATGTAGTTGCCCTCTTTCTAATCACATGGAGCACACATAAATGTCACCACACTTAATGAAAGCCTTCGTGAATAATTAAGTGCAGTAAAATTACCAATTTTGTTTATGAGTGCCCGCGTTCCATTGACGGCTAGATATGTAGCAACACCTCCTCAAACACAGATCAAACTCTTATGTCATCTATGAGTACCGGTCATCTACAGACTTTCCATTCATGTCAAACTGCAAAAATTGACATCTAGTACATACCTACCGTCTTATGTAAATTTTCGTATATTGGGTTTGCATTTGTTTGATCTGTCGCTAGCGATCGAGTGGTCAATGGAACGCGAGCAGTATGACACCACTTTTGACGACTGCCATTTGTAGTTTTTGCAACATAATAATAAAAATAAACTTATTTAAAAAATAAGTATAGATACAAAATTTTGAAAATAACAATCAGAAACACCTCTTAGGCGGAGATATATTAATAAAGGTTAATTCTCGCTTAAAGCCCAGTAACTTGATCGTGCCAAATTTTATTTTCCATAATAAGATGTCTAAAAGATTCAATTTAGCAAAACAGTTCATTAAATCATCTGCATTTTAAGTTATTTATGTCATTTGGATGACCCACATTAAACGTCAGTTGCCAGTTTGAGTAAATGGGGACGTTCGGCTCTAGTTTAGTAAGTCTGACAGCTGGCTTTCCTGACGAATTTCAGTTTTTATTGGCCTAGATTGCGGTTACGTGAATAGTTTTTTTTCATAAGAAGTCAATAAGTTGACATTGCAAAGTGTGAAAATTCAGAATGCAAAAACAATTCAAGTCAAGTAGTCAATGCGTTCGTATTATAAATCAGAGACAATACTGAGACCACCAACTCCGGCCGATTTCCCGTTACTTAGCCTACAAGCTATATTTTTATGCAGTGTTCACGTTTGGTGCGCTAGTATTCTTACATAGAAAATCGTATTGACAAATGTCACGAAACTTCAAAAATCTCCCAGGAGATATGAGACACTTCCGCTGTGGGCAAAGTTGCTGGCAGAGTTTATAGAATTTTATCCGTTTAATTTGAAATTGTTCGTTACGTGTGGATAATATTTTTTTTTAGGAATAAGTGCACATTTGCTTAAAATGTTCATGAAAAATTAACAATGTAGATTGATTAAGGGAAAATGAAAACATTTTGAGCAAATTTTCTTCATTATTTAAGAAAAATTTACACACGAAATCGAAGTTACTGATATCCAAAAGCAGAAAATACACAACAAAGTTTGTCCTAATATGTTTCTAGTATATAGAACATCACCTTTAGATAGTTTTACTAACCAAACAAATCAAATTATTCGCCTTTTAACAATTTATAATAACTAACCAATGGCGTTCAGTAATGAAAAAATGTGGTATTCCCGAACGCTTTCACATTTCCCCACGGTTGCCGAGGTTGGCAGCATTTATTTTTGCATTTTTTTTAAGTTTTTGCATGTCACATGGATTCTTTTTTGACATAACACCGATAGGAAAACAAAATGGCGAATTTGAAAAAAAACTGAGGGGGCCAGCGGCAAGAGGATTGTGAGTTGGGGGTCTCAGTATGGTTTGTCTATGTTATAAATCTTATAAATCCGAAATATTTCTAAAACTTCCGACTCATAATCGAAAGAATTATAAAATTGATGCCTAAATCCATTAGGATGTCTAAGTAGAACATTCGGTCTAAGCATTTATTTCACTGTGTACGTGAAAAAGTAAGCGAAAAAAAAAAGAAAAATTTAAAATGAACACCCAATTTTGTAAGCAAATAAATTTATCTTCTTATAAATTAAACATAAACAACACTCAAAAGCGTAAGAAATGTCAAATTAGCAACAAAAAAAAAAACTTGGAAAATATTTACTGAAGCTTTTATCTGATTTTTTATTAGTTTTGGTTGGTTTGTTTTATACAAATTTGAAAATGGATACTTCGATGGAGAAGAGGGCTAAGATTATTGCTTTGCATGAGAACACTGACAAAAGCATACGGAAGATTTCAGATGATTTTGGAGTTCCAAGATCAAGTGTTGCAAGGATCATAGCGTTGCACAAGGCTACAGGATCCATTGCAACGTCTCGTACGGGACATTGCGGCCGAAAACGCAAGACAACGGATCGCGATGACAAAACTTTGATCCGTAACAGCGTAATTCATCCTTGGAAGACTAGCAGTGATCTTCAAAGGGACTTAGCGTCGGCTGGTGTGGTGGTGGACTCATCCATTGTTAGAAGGCGTCTTCTAGATGTGGGCCGCAAGGCCAGAAGACCACTTAAAAAACAACTTCTAACTGAGGCTATGATGAGAAAAAGGCTGCAATGGGCAAAGAAACATAAAGACTGGTCTTCGCAAGAATGGGGAAGTGTCATTTTCTCTGATGAGAGCCATTTTGAAGTTCAGGGCTACCGGGTAAGTGTCGTGAGGAGAAGTGACAAAGAAAAGCTCCGACCTGGTCACATTGTACAGGCCCCTAAACACCCCCCCAAAGTAATGTTTTGGGGTTGTTTCACCTCCTTGGGCTCCGGAAGCTTAAAGCCGATTGAAGGGATGATGAATAGCATCAAGTACGCAGACGTCTTAACCCATATGCTCTTACCGACCATGAGAAGACAGTTTGCGACCGGATCTGCAATTTTCAGCAAGATCTTGCCCCATGCCACACCTCAAAAAAAATGAAGGCATTCTTTGCGGAAGAAGGTGTTAAGGTGCTCGAATGGCCAGGCAACTCTCCAGACCTCAACCCAATAGAGAATCTTTGGGCCATAATCAAAATAAGGCTGAGGAAAAGGTATTGTACTACCAAAAAAAGCTTATTTCTGCAATTATTGAAGTGTGGTTTCACGACGAAGAAATACGAAAAATTTGCGAAGCATTGGTTTCATCAATGCCAAATCGCGTTAAAGATGTAATTGCTGCCAAAGGCGGCCATATAAATTAATAATTTAAAATTGACAACATTTTATAAAAAAATAAAGAAAATCATAAAAATGTTGCCTGTCCCAATTAATTTGCACAGCACTGTAGACATTTTTGAAGATTTAAAATCGACTTGTTCAGGCCTTTATCAAATTGTACCATTAGAGTCTTACGAATTTTTTGACAGGTAGAAAGATAAATGACAAGCTTCATGAGAGGGCGACATACATATCTCTAAAACATTTCTGTCTTAAGCCCAGTATTCTGCTCGCTCTAAGTTGTATCGACCTAAATTCTCTCCACAGCACGTATTAATGCGGTCGTTCATTTACTAATGCAGGATATAGATGGGACTGTCAAACTTATGATATTTATTTATGCATTTATTATTTCCTTGCTACTTACTTACACGTTTTTCAAGTAATCCACAAGACTGTTCAATATTTTCCGTTATGGAAATGTGAAATTTAATAGCCGATTCCAGACAATTATTTCGCAATCTTTGTATACATTTTTGCATGGGAGATAAAATTCAGCGCCATTAGGTTACGGGGCTTTAAGTTTAGAAATTAATTGACTTGCGTCAAAAAGGTGAAGTTGCGATCAGAAAAAAAATTTTACACACTTGTAAAAGAACATCAGTTACAGTCACCTTTTGGTTTATTTTACGAATGTCTCCATAGCAGAAATTTGAAATTAAAACACCGAGAGAATGAAATTAACCCAGCGTGAACGATCCTACAAAATTTTTCGAAAGACCAGGGGTCATATTCTGTAAGGCGAAACGATCAAACGTTTTCGTGTGCGCACGAATGGTTTGCCCTATCTTAAACAAGCACATGAAAACGTTTAAACGTTTCGCCTTACAGAATGCCGACCCTGATGTTTGCGTACATTTTAGTAAATTGTCGCAGAAATAATAAGTTTGGGGTTTAGGTACTTTTCACTGCGAAAAGTTCGGCAACAAATTTACAAATAACTAAATCTTGGCTGTGTATCAATTGCGTTAATTTTCTGCCACCATATTGCTAAAAGTTATAAGATTACTGTGTTGACTACCTTTATGACATTTGTAGCTTGAAGTCCGCTGAAGAGGATTGGAAAAACATGAAACGCTAAATTTCAATGAATTTTACGCTTAAAATTAAAGAAAAATTTGCATTCTTTTAAAGTCGCACGCAAAGTGCAGAAACTATCCGAGGATACACATATTTTCCCACGCAAATGATACACTACTTTAAATGCGAAGGATTTCATTTAAGTCACCACTCATAGCTGTTAAAATAAACTACAAAGCGGCAGCCTATATTTATTTATTTGTAAATGTGTCTATTCCCGTACTTTTTTCACTGAAATTTGTACAAGTTCAGCTTTAAAATAGAGGGAGATAGTAAGTTTTTCTGCAACAAGTAAAATTGTAGTCGAACATTTTTGTCAAAAGTCATCTCCAATTTTGTTATTTCCTTGCTACTTACTTACACGTTTTTCAAGTAATCCACAAGTTCTAAGGACCGTTGGCAACCTTCACAACCGTATTATATCTGCTTGATTGAAAGATTTGTTTATTTTAGACCCTAGGCCCTTTGATGGCTTAAAACCACGGTCCAAACTAAATCGCCTTTCAAATCGAGTAACTTACAAGGATGTTGAAGAAAATTGCAACTTTCTCTCTACTGACTTTGATCTCTAATGCGACATTAAAGAACAAAGGTTAAAGTTAATCTAATCAGTTTGCATCAAAAAACACAATCACAAGTGTATTATTTTATTTAAATTTATACGCCCAACTGCCTTTTCTTTGTTGTATCGGTTTGTTTTTTCTTTTGTTTTTATTATGAATTTCTATAGCAAAATTTGCAAAACTATGTTCTTCCCACTAGTCAAGAGCTGTTCAACTTTTCTAACACCTACTAGACGGCAAAAATATTGCAAAATATTTCCTTTAAAAAAATTATAAATCAAATAAATAAAAACACAAAAGAACATTTTAGAATTAAGATCATCAGCGCTAAATGATTGGATAAGAATTATTGTCTTTTTGTCCAACAAAGTAATAATAACTAATAAATTATAATATAATTATTTTTTATTTAAAAATAAAGTGTTTCTTTTATTTCGGAAGAGGACATTTCGCATCGCAACGGAGAAGTAAGTATAAAATAAATATTCGAAAGCTGTAATCGCAAATCGCCGTATTTACATTCCAGAGGCTCCCACCTCCCTCCGTCAAAATAACAATCGTCGTATACCCGTCAACTTTTGAATTGGCGAGAGAGCTCGAGCAAAATATAATTAAAAAAAATATATATACCTGAAAGTAGGTATCCACATGCAACAACAACGAAACCAAAACGTTTCTTTGTGTCTATCAGGTTTTCTTATCGGATTTCCTTATTGAGACCTCATCGCGTATGCCTTCCTTCCTTATTTAGGTCGAAGTGGCGATCGCCTTCTTTGGGGTGGGAAGCGAATAAAAAAAAAATCGTATTGAAACTATTTATCGGTGAGCGGTCCCCCCACTTTGCAGGCAAATCTTCGACATGCTCGTCAAACGAAATGAATAATTAACGAATCCAGCCCGCCGTGCCACTCATATTAACTACACCCATGTGTGCTCGTATAGCGCGCTAGCTGCGTGCTGAAAGACATTAAATGTAATTATGATAAAAATAATAATATTTATTGTTATTTTGATTTGAAATCGGAATTCGATGTCATTCCTTCCGTTCTTCGGTGGCTTCCTCCACAATGCGTGCACACACTGTGTACACACGAGTGTAACTTTGACGAGACTGCGGAACTTCCTAATTTGGTGGGCGACGATAGCCACACGGCTACGGCTAGATAATAGTGGTACTTCACAATGCCGTGGGTTGTTCACGTCATGTTTAATAAATGCGTAAGCTGAGTGTCGTATAAATAATAATTCTTTGACTGCTTTATAAACCAGTAGGTATATGCGTAATGCGTTCAGGTTCAGGTTAATAGGGTCACTAGATGACCGCAGCTGTGCTGCCTCAAGAGAGTGTGGTACTGTAGTTACAACTTAACTTTTCAAAAATAAGTTGTAACTACACCCTCTTGGGGCAGAACAGCTGCGGCTATCTAATGACCCTTTTAATTTCGAATTGAACGCATTACCCTTCGTCACCATTTGTGAAAGAAATGAAATCGGTATACCTGCCCGCCTCTGAAATATGGAACTCTGAAAATTTAAAAATCTGAAGCCTGGGAGCAAAATTTCAAAATCTCAATTGAAAACGATATTAGCCTCCAAAAAAAAACGCTTAAACATTTAAGAAAAAACTCACGCAGTGATTTGACTCTATTGGTCGTTACATCATTTCTGAAAGAAACAATTTTACTTGAAATGGGTATTATCTGAAATAAAAACTGATTTTGAACTCTAAAACAGAATTTTTCACTAGGCGCACATAAAATTCAGCAGGCGTTCTTTTCTGATTTAACAATTATTCTCATTGTACTCGAAGACGCCCTTCTTTCTTATTTGTTGTGCTCTCTCTATTCAGCATCGCATATATGCACTCTTGATATTTGGGTGACGTTGACGTGGACCGAAGGAACAAATCGGAATTGAAGATTAAGTCTGACTTTGGCTGAATCCAAAGGCGGAACTACAATAGTTGAAAGCAGACGAAAGCTAGTGGTACAATTCTTCACTGCCATTATTATTATTTGTGCCAATAATAATTCTGTTTAAATATTCAATTTAGCTGACAAATTTGCATACAAAAAGCGAGTGGCTGGGGTCCATTGATGGACCTGCACATAATATCCCACATAGGTACATATTAAAATTTATATTGAACAGCTTGTTTTTTTTTTTCCTCTTCTTTCTCAATTTGGGTGATTTATTGATCTACACTAGATTGAGCAACTTCGGTGATTTCAATAACAAATGTTGTAGAGTTCTACTTCTCCTTCTTTGCAGACATTCTTGTCACTGTTATGATTTTGGAATATATAATTGAGAGAACAGCAAATTAAGAACAACAACAGACGGTCCAATGTCGCATTCTAGGCAAGTAATAAACGGCAAAGGACAGTGCTACGTTTTGGAAAAGTTAAAAGCTGGTACCTATGATTCGTACAAAAACGAAAGCATATAAATATAAGTGTGTATGTACATTTGTATGAATTGCAGACTGCAAACTCTAGTTTCGATATAATCTCCGCGCAGTACGAACCAAAAGGTGCCGTCACAGAAGCTGGATTACACCATCATATACCTGTGTGGCTGGTCACGTTGACAGTCGATGAAACTGCAACACATTCGTTAAAATAAAAAATACCATGTTTGTGCTGCGATTTAATTTATTAAACAAAAAAGAGATAGTTCATAAACTATTTACAACTGACAAGAAAGTCTAAACACAAGTCTGTACCTACAACAGTCTGTTTGAATTTGAAGAAGACTCCAGGCGGTGTGTGTGTGATCATATGAATGTGGGCAGCTGCAGCTTGTAAAGATTCCAATATCGGCCTTACTAACAACCAAATTTAGACTCGACTTTAGGGCAATAGTCGAAATTAAAATAAACTGTGTACCAATAATCAAGTTATCTTCCACTTTAAGATAATCGAGACTGTAACTTTCGATCCGGAGAAAGTCGAGTCTAACCCATTATTAAAGTTTAAACGTCAGTCTTTGTAATAAATAAATATGAAATAAATATGAAATGGACAGCAAATAAAGAGAAGCCTCAGCTTAAATTGGACACAGGCAATGCGAGAACTATTACCTAGTTGACTGTGTCAAGCCATTGGCTGATATCATTGATAGCAAAATTAACAATGCTGCAATGATACAGTAAAAAAACTAAGCAACCATCTTTTATATTTCACTCAAAATACGACCAACTGCCAATTTCAGCAAATTATTTGAAAGCTCAGGAAAAAATTATAACGCTTTTGAGTTATATACTGTAATAATTTTGCTATAAAGTCAGATGTAGTTTAAGTTCCGATGACTTTGATTGTTGGTACCTTCAAATGAAAAGTTGAAACAATAGTTAGTTTCGAAATTATTTAAACTCGAATTTACGGTTTGGTTATTGGTAAGGCCCTATGACTAAACAAATTCGTAGTTCACCAAGCGCCCATAAAATTCAGCAATGCTGCATTTGCGTCAGTCAGGAAGTCAGCTAGTGCTCATCCTATGCACGAATGGCCTAGGTACGTACTGCAATGAGATCGTAGACCTAAGAAATTTAATAGAGAACAAAAACATATTTCAGCGGTGTGGGTACCGATTTCAGTTTCCATGTTTTTGTTTTCCAGAAATGATGACGCGGTAGACCAATAGAGTGACTTTTTTCTTTGGGGTTTTTTGGAGTCTAATGTCGTTTTCCATTGCGACAAAAAATCAATCTTTTTTTCGATTTGGATCACTTTTTGAAGATCTCGATATTTTTTCAGATTTACACAACTACCACAAATACCAATATACTTTGCACAGCTGTTTTACGTCATCTTAAGAAGTTTGCTTTCAAAATAAATGCGCAAAGTTTCGTGAAAAGTAAAATAAAGATAAACATAAATAGCAATGCATATAACTTTGCAGAAATTATTATCTTAATCGTCTTCCTCATCATCTGGAAACTACGAATCACCGAAACTACTCCATTTGTATCTACAACAGTGGAAACATTTTGCAAGTCGATATCCATAGTTGATTTTTCCAAAAACGAATGCAATTTGAACAGCTGATATTGCTGTCAAATAACGCACTAATCCATTTACAAAAGCAGATCAATTTCGTTGCATGTTCCATGAGCCGCGTTAAATCTGAGATCTGAAAAAGATTTTTGGTGGTCCCAATGGAAAACGACATAAGTTTTATGTCAAATAGCCAACAACAGCCCACGTCTTAAGTGAACTCTGTCTCAACTTAATTCAGCACATACAAACAAGAACAGAATTTGTGTGATCGATTATTTGTTTGGAACCGACGAGGAGTCTAACGTAACGACTAAACATATTCGTAATACACCAGGGGCACATAAAATTCAGCAGTGCACCAATTTGCGTTTCCGCGGTGAGAGGAGAGTACGAAGAAACAGAGAGTAGGAACAGTGCTGCCAGAATTTCAAAAAGGAAATTGCTAGACTGGGAAAAAAATATGTAAGAAAGTATGAAGCCAGATTGAGAGATTTTTCCCGTTTTTCGGGATTATTTGACCATAAAGGGAAAACTAACCGAGAAAACGGAAATACTAAAACTTATTTTTACAACGTTCAGAAACCAGACAAATCATGATAAATTCAATAAAAAAAACACTTGATAAACATAGATAGCCCTTAGTCTTGACCTCTCCCTCTGGTTATAATTTTTTTTCCAGTTTCCAGCCTTTGAGTTTGTCATTTGTGGGTGGAAAAAAGTAAAATCATGTCTCTTGTTTGGATTTTTGATATTTTTCAAATTTAATTAATTAAATAAATTATTGTCATGCGAAATGGGTAAGTATACATGGATTTTAATGTTGTATGTATGTATGCGTATCATAAAACTTACTTTTTCCTCTCTGAGAACAAAAAAAGAAGGGAAAAACAGGTATCAAAAAAGGAAAATGAATAATTTTGGATGAAAAAAAAGGGAATCCGCATGCCAAAAGTCTGGCAACGCTGGGACGAAGCCAAAAAAAAGTATATGCTTTTAAGAAAAAATACAATTTTGTCTTTTTTACCACACAGCACACATTCATCTTTTCCTGCCTTTTTATATAATATAAAATAGAACATTCTCTTTAGTAAGGAATTTCGTGCCTGAAAATATCTCAAAAAATATATTAGATAAAAATCATGTTTTTTAAACAACGAATTTTATTTTTATTGAGCATTAAAGTATAAGTCTTTAGAAAAAAACAAAACAAATTAATATCAAAGTTGATAAATACATATTTTTTAAATAAGTACAATACAGTAAAAACTCTTTTATCCGGAATGCTTGGGACCGACAGTGTTTCGGATAATCGATTTTTCCGGATATTAGAGGTTAAGAGATTTGGTGAAGGAAAACAAAACTATAAGTCTGCCTTTTAGTCTAGATGACAAACGGTAAACTTATTTTTCAGACTAAAACGCAGACGGCAAATTTGTTTTCCTTTTCAGGCACGCATTCTTGTGCAAATCGCAACATGCTTGAACATTTACATGCTTGTGTAAAATCATCAGCACACAGCATTGCGGATATTAGAGGTTTCTCCGGATAGTAGAGTGTAAATTTCACAAATATTTTCTTAAAAAAATTCCGGATATTAGAGGTTGCTGGTTATTGGAGTTCCGGTTAAAAGAGTTTTTACTGTACCTACAAATAAAAACTACTCGAGGAATTTAACTACAGTGGGTGTATTTTTTTGACGTTTGAGGTCCATCATAGATAAGATATAACTCTTTCACCGTACTCCAAGCATACTACACAATAGACTGGATTCATCGCACTCACACTTTACCCGTTCACATTTCACATTCCATCTGATGCGTGGGAAAGTGTTGGGAAACGTCTAAAACTTCGATGCACTGTATATTAGCTTAATGTTAAAATTCCAGAGCAAATATCGAAAAATGAAAAAATTCCAAAAAATGCTAGAAAAGCATTTAACATTTTTCTTTTTAAAAATAAATGCTCTCAAATGTATTAGAAAATGCTAGATATAGCATTAAAAATGCCAGAATGGCATCACTAGGAAGGATTTTGTTTAGTACATTTGGAACATTACCGAACTGCTCATAAAATTCAGGAGATCGCAATGGACTTGGTCAGGCCGGGCCACTCTCGTATTCGTTCAGGTATCTAGTTTAAAGTCTGACTTGAAGTGTCTTAGTTTGGATTGGCCTAGATCGGTCACATCAACAGCTTTTTAGTTGAGGTTTATCTAGTCAAGAAATTCGTGACTTAGTATTAAATTGACAGTTCGCATACCTATGTAGCTGACAGGCCAAGTATAGTCGACTTAACTAGATTTTTGAATGTGGCCAGTGTCGGCTTTTTGGTGGAGTAATTGAACCATAAGTCGGGCATAATCTTGGTATTTCGGCACAAAAAAACCGGACTACAACCAATTTATCTAGTTTCTATTAATTTTTGAGTTAAACCCTTACTAGTTGTTGAACTTAGCTCACTTTTCTGCATGAGCGAACTATATCTGCCAAACCTTTATGTTTTTTTTAAATAATGCTCCAGCAATAAGAACTACTTGTTCTCCCGTCTATAGTGCTCCATTTGTAATAACTCCGAACTGTCAGATCTCACGCTACAGATATATTTTTGTGACCGACACTTGAATCGTTGGTGAATTTTGCGCCACTGGTTGTATATGGTGTTTTTTTAGAGGTATAGAACTTTAAGTTGGCAACACTATTTCAACTGACGGCCATTTTGTCAGCTGTCAAGTGATTTAGTTTTAGTTTGGTTTGCCATTTCATCATGAACAAGTTGACAAATGAACAACGCTTGCAAATTTATTTCGAAAATAATGATTCAGTTCGCGAAGTTTACCGCAAGCTCCGTTCATTTTATGGTCGACATAATCGCCCATCAGAGCAATTAATTCGGTTAACCATGGATTGTTTTCGCGCTACGTTTACTCTATGTGATAATACGCATCCGCAGAGCCGTCGAAAAGTGCGCACCGAAGAAACAATTGCCGCTGTAGAGCAAAGTGTTGAAGAGGACCCGGATGAATCGATTCGCCACCGTGCACAGCAATTGGAGCTTTGTCCATCAACTTTATGGAAGATTTTGCGCAAAGATCTTAGCTTACGACCTTACAAGATCCAGCTTGTGCAAGAATTAAAGCCGCGAGACCATGCAATGCGTCGTGATTTTGGTGTATGGGCCGAAAATGAGATTGATATCGATGCTGATTTTCATCGCAAAATTTTGTTCAGTGATGAGGCTCATTTTTGGTTGAATGGCTACGTCAACAACCAAAATTGCCGCATTTGGAGTGAAGAGAATCCACATGAGACCCTTAGACGCCATTACATCCACAAAAACTGACTGTTTGGTGTGCTCTAGGGGCTGGTAGAGTCATTGGGCCATACTTCTTCCGAAATGATGCTGGAGAGTCAGTTACCGTTAATGGAGACCGGTATAGAGCCATGACAACCGACTATTTTGTTCCCGAATTGGATTATTTCAACTGATTCCAACAATACGGCGCTATATGCCACACAGCGCACGTCACAATCGATTTATTGAAGGAAACATTCGATGAGCGCATAATTTCGCGGAATGGACCTGTCAGTTGGCCACCAAGATCGTGTGATTTGACACCATTGGATTATTTTCTTTGGGGATATGTGAAGTCGCTCGCCTACGCCAACAAACCAGAAACGTTAGGGGACTTGGAAGTCAACATTCGTGGCGTTATTGCCGACATACAGCCCCAAATGCTCGAAAAAGTGGTTGAAATTTGGACCTCTAGACTTGGCTTTATTCGAAGCAGCCATGGCGGCCACATGCCCGAAATCATATTTAAACATTAATGGCATAACATTATCCTTCCAATAAAGCCAAAGTGATGGACATTAAAACGATTTTTTTGTGTTTTATTTCGATTCGAAGTTCTATACCTCTAAAAAAAAAACACCCTTTATTATATTTGCTGGTGCGTCTGTTGATGATCGTGCATGAATCTGCTTAATTTGCTGAAAATGTATTTCCCGTCTGTCAGTAAGTAGCTGGGCTAGTAAAATTATATCTGTAAAGGTTTTAAGGTAGATGTACTTTAAAATGTTTTAAACAGTTTTCAGACCGGCGGCAAATTTACCAATCCATTGGATTTTACGGAGTGTCAGACAGTGAGAGTAGTAAAGCTCGCGTAAAATTCGGATTCCTCTCAAAAAGCCTAGTGTCAATTATTTGACACTTAGTTGTGTTTATTTATGAGTATCAGGGCTTGGGGCTCTTTTCAAATAAAGTGTCAAATATTTGACGATATTTAACGCAAGTTCACATCCAATGCTCTCCAGACTTCGAATCTTATTTCCTCGGACGACCAAACAATCACAACCTATGTCCACAATCGAAATCCGCGAACTAAATGCCGCTGGTTTCATCGCCGGCCGTCCAAATAGCAAAACACCGACGCGTAAAGCTCCAATTAGTCAGAAAAGTCAAACAGTCAGAAAGAGGCCATTGACGAGACCATGAGAGAACCTAAATGTCCTTACAAATCCCTTCCGCAGTTCATGACTTTTCTCTTTTTAATTAAACAAATGTATTTCGTTGTGCGATTATGTATAATCCCCAGCTACGAACACACACACAGTGTCACGCTGACGTTTGCAAAAGTTCGCTGTTACGACAAGTCCTGCCAGCCCCAGCAATTAACTACGTATTCCTGTTTCTAGCAAAAGCAACAGACGTACACCCTACACAAACAAAATGGCATATGAATGCATGCTTCAAATGAAAGTTGGTGGCCAATTAATTAAGCTGGTATAGACACAGCTTAAGTGGGTACAGACGAGTGATTTTGTGTGTGCCCGAGTATTTGCCGACGCGACGGACGGCTGTATTGTTGCTGGATCCTTTGCTTTCCTGAATGGATTAGCTGTCAAGATGACCTTGAAATTGTTGTATATCGAATGGGAGAACATGTCCTATTTGGATATTGAGTTATCTTGTCCATGTTAAGCCTGTCAATCCAATGAATGTCAAACAATAAAGTAGAGGTGACTAAACAAGGAGTTCTCTTCCAAATACTTCATGCATTTGTCCTTGTTTACATCCTGAGGCGCGAATTTAATGCTTTAATGTCGGAAAGGATATTTGAGCGGTAGTTCAAAACTCATCCATTAGTCCAAGTGATGTATGGGCCTATAAAGCGAACCACCCCGCCATGGTCGTAAATTGTTTAATAGCCTTGGAAGATTATCTGCTAAACACCCCAACAGAAAAGGAGAATATGTCTTGCAAGTTTTAGGGGTGAATTTGCTTCTTGACATTCGTCAATGATAAGAGAAATATGTGGCCACCTGTTGTCGAGTGTTCATCAAAAACTATTCAAACACCACAAGCGCCCACTGCCGATAAACTCAATTGTTCATCGACTTTCTGAAATCATCTTCCACTGAATCAAAAATTACTTTATTGCACAATGTATAATACTAGGAATATGAAAATTTCCATCAACACAATCGTACGTCGTCCATTAAGCATGTGTTCGATTGTCAGCATTGTGGTCGCCATCAATTTGAATACGCTCGTCAGCACTTTCATTCGACATCGTCGGTTGCACAGCACCAGCATCCGTGCTACTGGCAGCGCCATCAACGTTCCCATTACCACCGTCGTTGTGCTCATCATTTTGGCTATCGTTTTGATCGTTGTCTTCAACCTTGCAACCGTCGCCATCAGCATCACCATTGCCAGAAACACCACCACCACCGCCGCCGCCCTTGCCTGTCAGGGTAGCGATGTTGTCGATTCGCTGCTGTATGTACTGCTGACGTCTGACTTCTGCCTTGGCCAGCTTCTCTTCCAAGTGCTCAATGGTTGTTGGTGGCACAGCTGTTGCCGCTTGTTCGACCAACTTTTGCAGTCGCTTCGGAGGGTGCTTTTTGATTAGGCTATCACTTCCATCGTCGCAGTCGTTGTCAACATCATCCAAGGGTATTTCGAAAGCCTCCGCAGGTGCTGTCAGAAGTTATAGTTAGAAGGTGTATAGCCCACCCACCCCCATCATGTCATTGTGTGTCCATATATACAACACACGTGTATGAAATGACACAACGCAGCACACCATTCCGTTTCAGGAAGCAGAAAAAAAAAAATTAAAAGAGAAGAAAAAAAAACGGATTGTTCCGGAATGAATAGAAATGAAAAGCAATAAAAAAAGGGTTAAATAAATTTCACACTTTCATCTTGGTCTATATACACAAATCGATATTTACGGTACTTAGCCGATAGCTCATTGTCAGCGGAAGTTTCTGTAGGGCTGGAGTTGTCCAGCGCCTTGTCAGGGCCGGCGTTGCCCGGAAGCCCACCACTCTGCGATGATGCGCAGCCCATCATTCGAGTCCAATGTTATCGGTAAGGTGTAAAGCTGTAATCAAATATCCGCTCGTTTATCTCAACCGATGACATTATCCCCTCATAATGCGGGACGACGACAGCTGCCGTGCCAAGTTGAAGGAAATCTCAATCTCGGCAGTTTCCTTCTCCACGCGAGAATACTGCGAGCAAACGATGGCCTACTTCTTCAATCTACGACTCGTACAATCGAGACGGGAAATTCCCTTAGCAAGATGTAACGTATTCGCGCAATGAATACCCTGGCAGGATGTAGCACTTTAGATCAGTTATGAGTTTTGATTTTTAATTTCCGCTATCCCATTCACTGAGCGAGTAACGAAGCCGTACAGTCCCCATGTTAAACTAAAGTTACAGGCACAAAAGAACTGCGGAAGGACTGCCTCTACTCTGATGTTTACATTCATTGTCTGCCTGTCCATAAATAAAAAACGGCATGTCCGTCAATTTATCCACCCGCTCGCATGCACCGGTCGCGTATATGAAAGTATAGCTGCCTCATTTCCTTGAACTACCCGATTATTTATTCGAATCCATCAATTCAGCGAATAAAGGGGGAGTGGCCACACCAACACCCTGGAAGCACAATATTGTGTTGTTCATGGATGACCGCCACATCCGCTTCGTATGCACGATTAAAACGGGTGGGCGGCGGATGCGGGGGACGATGGTTTTAATACATGTCCTGCGTGGCTGTGATCCTGTGCGCTGTGGCGCGATGTGTTCTTTCGAAACGCTAATAGCAGGGGAGGTCGACGCCGCCGTTCGTATAGATGTATGGTAATTCTGTGTTATGCATAATAGACAAATTATTTCGTGTACATGTAGTTCTATGGGTATGTCGTATGTACGTACGTTATACTCGACACTCGTATGCCTGGGGAGCTTTATTATGATTGCAGATAGTAACTTAACGTTTACCCGATGGCAATTCAGAATTTTTCCTCTTTTTTGCGTTCGTTCCAAAGTGTATTTCCATGGAAGGACATGTGACCTACGGCAAGGTCACACACAGCTTTGAATGCCAACGAACTACTGTTACGTTTAAATGAAAACATGTGACAAAGAGTAACCTGTCAGTTTATTTGTTCGGTTTAACGTTTTAACTATCGAAACAAATTTGTTTGTTCCACCTAGGTACTCCATTTGTATTCGGGTGGGTAGGGAACAGAAGATAGCAATCTGCAATCCCTTGGAATAATATTATCGACATTTTGTTCAGTTCTTTTAGGATTTTCTGTGGGCTGGTGTATGTTTTTTGATGACAAACTTCGCATATTCTCAGACAAAGTGTTTTTGAAAAAAAAAATGCTTACATTTTTGCGTAAAGCTTAGAAGGCAAGTTGCGGCTTTTGATCCCTAAATGAGGATGTATTTGGAGTGTTTCTTCTTTTGTATACTTTAAATTTCATGAACTGAAGTAGGACATCTTATGGCATAAACTAGCGTAACTAGCACGAAAGGTTAACTCGTTGCAAGACTCGAGCCAAGCGACCGTGCTCAACAGAAGACCTAATGCAACTCGGCATAAGCAAATAGAGGCAGTCGTACCCAGTGATGCCAGATCGTGTGTAACTTCCCATTTCGTGGGCATTGCATTTCTAATTTCCAATATTGAATCTCAAGAAAAACCATTTTTTTTAACAACAGCACGAACAAAAAGTCTGGTATCACTACGTACAATGCTGGCTTATTGATGAACTTAGCGGACCTTCATATTGATACCGAACTCCATCAGCTGAATGGATAGGCTTCTCAAGGGCAGTTAGAAGTGTCTTTCATCATAGTCTACGTAGTAAAAATGTTTGTCTGCTAAGGAGAATTTATTACCGCATCCAGTAACCAGACCTGCCCAATAATGTCAAGTCCCCTTTAAGAACAAAATACTCTCGAGATTGCAAAAACAACGTTTAACAATGATAAAAGAATCGAAAAAAAAATTCATCGAATCCTCTTTTTAAAATAAAATAAAAAAAAGAAAATACTAAAAAAAGCTCAACGCTTACTCATACACATGTCGCAAATCGTGTCATTCCGTGACAGTCTGACGCCACAATAGCGTTTTATTTTGTCCTAAAGCATCGGCCATCAGTCTTTGCCATTCAGTTCTGTCATGACGACCTGATGAGCCACTTTTTGTGACGTCACCATAGGTTTTAAGAATTTATACTTTTCGTGACATATGTGTAGATAATCGTAGTTTTAGAACTTTGAAGAAAGGAAACTAAAACGAAAGACCATCAAGAACAAAAAAATAAAAAGCACAAAAATGAATAAAAACTAGCATTTGCATTGAGTAAGTAAAAGCCCTTAGCAATTACCTTCAATCGGTGTAAATAAAAATTCGAACATAGCATTTACTTCGCTGTACGTGTACTTGGCTGTCAAACCTGAACTTTTAGATTCTCCTTGAGATTCTAGTGATTTTCGTGAACAAAATTTAAGAAAGAAATTACAATTGCACATGGAAACATGAGTTTTGGTTGCTAAAATAGCTTGGTGATTCTTCTTTTTCAGGTGCAGGAAATTGTATGTCTGATCATTGCCAATTAGTTAAAGAATTACTTTGAATTACGTACGTTTTATTAATACCGACCTGAGTATCAAAAGTTGCAGGAAACCTAGAAAATGCTTTGATTCTGACATTTCTGTGACATTGCTAAGTTTTATTCATGCCACCCATTATTCGTGAGAGTGGGCAGTTTCGTTATGTTTTTTTTTTTTCTTTTTTTGAAATAAAAAATGGATCAATCATACACATTTTTGAAATTTTAAGTTATGCTGATGACACAGGTAAAAAAAAAATTTGAAAATGGCCTCCTTGTGATCTTTTAAGGAGCGAGCAAAATCAGTTAAAATTAGCTGGGATAAACTGTCTCAAATTCTCAAAATTAAAAATGTCTTTTCGCTGCGCGTTTTCCAAGAAAACAAAGACATCGGATACGAGTACTTCTCTATCGATTGGCTTAGGGCCCAGTTATAAACAAAAGAAAAACGAAAGCGTAAATATTTTGGTTGGCATTGGTTTCGAACTGCATCTCTAAATATAAACTCTAATTTTTCCTTGCTCTTGAAAGATCGACAATAAAAAGAAATAAAATTGCAACCTAGATCTAATGAAGGAAGTAAAATATGACCATTGAAAGGAACTCAACTCTGTAGACGAGTAGGTCCTTCTTATCTTTAAGTATTTAAAACACTCACCTCTATTCTGAGATTCGAATCGAATCCAAAGTTATTCGATTTCTTCAAACTTACATTCCTACTTTCGATTTCGATATAGATTCATTTTTTGTTCATTTCTCCCCGCATTCTCAGTTTCGATTGCATTGAGTTAAATGTCAAAATTTATTCGATCGGAAATTTGTGGCCGAAAGATGTATTTAAAAATGTAAGTTGAATTGTTTTTAAATAAATCGAATGAAATGTTGCTTAATTTTATCACAAAATGTATATAAAAAGCATATTATGAGCTAGGAATCAACATTTGTTCGTTTTATGAAAAAAAATTAATTAATTGAAATAATCGCAGGTCGCAATCCAAATGGACGATATTATGCAACGCTGCATAGACATTCGCTATTTGAGCCGCCTTTTCAGGAGTATAGTGGAACTCTTTGAGGCAGCATCTGAAAAGATTTATATACAATCCAATTGTTCTCAACAATATTTCGTGCCTTTGAATGCTGTATATTATATTTGGAAACCAAATAATTTACAATCTGACAGCTAAAACTTTAAGCAGCTGATTTCGAAAATCAAGTTCATCCGGTGAAATCATTCGATAATGAATTCCTTTCCCTCGAAACTTAGAATGTGAGGAGTTCATTCGAGTGAGAGTTTTAACTTCGAGGAATACTCGATTCGATCGAATCTCAGAATTAACGTGACTGTGTTCTGTAGAAGCGGAATTTAAAACCATAGACAAATCATACTGAGACCCCCAACTCACAATCCTCTTGCCGCTGGCCCCCTCAGTTTCTTTTTTTCAAATTCGTCATTTTGTTTTCCTATCGGTGTTATGTCAAAAAAGGATCCGTGTGACATGCAAAAACATACAAAAAATGCAAAAAATAAATGATGCCAACCTCGGCAGCCGTGGGGAAATGTGAAAGAGTTCGGAAATAACACATTTTTACATTACTGAATGCCATTGGTTAGTTATTATAAGTTTGGTTAGTAAAACTATCTAAAGTTGATGTTCTATATACTAGAAACATATTAGGACAAACATGGTTGTGTATTTTCCGCTTTTGGATATCATTAACTTCGATTTCGTGTGCAAATTTTTCTTAAATAATGAAAAATCAATTCGGGACTTATGTCCCTGCGCCTAATCCGCCACTGGCTGATAAGCCAAACTGTGTTTTACACTCTATTTTTAATGTTGTTAGAAACTTCGCATATAAATATAGAAAATAAAGAACACATCTATCTATTTAAATAGGGAGTTGGTAGGTTTGAAATGGGTTGGTGGTATCTCACCAAAAGCTCATTGTATTTGCGAAGGGTGAGAATAGAATGGTTCTTTATCACCGTTTGCTGTCGCATGTGCTGTGTGTACACGGAAAGAATTTTAAGATCAAATCAAGAAAAATAAGCGCAGAATCACGAAAAGTTTGTCTAGTTTTAGAGCTTAGCTAAGGATTTAGTAATTCACGACTTTTTATTCGCAATTCTAGAAATTGTACGAAGTGAAGATATTGACCCTCAAAAGTCGTGAATCAACACTTTTCATTATCATTAATCCGATCAAACGAGAAAAACATATTGCCATAACCGATCGCAATTTAACACAAATAGTTATCAATTTGATATTACATGGATTGTAAATTGCAAAAATAATTCGTAAATTACCACTTTTCTGTTTCGATTTCCTCCCTTGGCAAAATACAACCATTTAGTCTTGAATTGCAACTCAATAGTGTTGATTTGCGAACTAACAGGGGTGGATTTACTACTTCAGTAGTTGCAATTTACAAATTCTTAGTCGTAAATTGCAACTTATTTTTATCAATTTGCAATTCATATTTTGCAATTTACGTTTCTTGAGTAGTGATTTGAAAATGTTTTGTCGTGAAATTAGAAAAGTTTATTCTGAATTTGCAACTTATATCTTGTGATTTACAAATCAAAATTCATAGTTTTATTAATTAGGTTATTTTCGTACTCCTCCTGATATCCAAGAAAATCATACGGCGCCATATCGTCCGGAGACAACGGGATTTGTCTGGGGTGGTTTTTCAGTCTATGATGAAATTTAAAATACAAATAAAATATTTAGATGAACTTGACATTGATACGAACCTTTACAATTCTTTTCGATTATATGTTTTAGAATACATTCCAATTGATACTTCTTTTCATAGCAAGATGTAACTTCTGAAAAAAATACAGATTTATATGCGTAGGTAGGTACTTCAGGGTTTTTGGAATTCAATAGGTACTTACAAAATGTATTCCAGAATGCTTTATAATTAGTAGGACACTCACTATCCATACGAATTAGTTATATTTAAATTTAAACAACTTTAACTCGACTGCTTTAAGCAAAGATTGAATACCGACTGCCTGTCTCTGCACCGCAACGCAATGTGCACAATGAAGATTTGGCTTCATGATTGCAGCTGTCTAGCAATACCACATACATCCGTAAAAAGAAAGGACTTAAAAGGATTTCGATAGGTACATGGACTATGAACTGTGCATAAAAAAATCCGCACATCAGGTAGTTGATTTCATGGAAATTACAAAACATATTTTGCAATTTACGACTTCTCTACGTCAATATACGTTTTCAGTTTCATGTGTTAAATTATTACAAGATTTTATTGATTCATCATTCAGTGTTGATAAATCACCAAATATTTTTCGCAGTTTGAGATTGTGAAGTGGTGTTTGAGAAATTGACCTATTAGAGTGGTAAATTGCGCCAAACAATCTCGCAAATCACTACAAATAAAAGAAGCTCGAATTGATACTTCTAATCGTAAATTACAACAAACAGAATTTGGTATTCTCCGCCGTTTTCAATGTCAAATTACCAATTTCTGTATCAATCCATGAAAACTTCGTTGTGATTTGCGACAAATTTATAAATCGTAAATTGCAACTCAAAATTTTGCAATTGGTGATTTTCAATTCTTTGCGTGTACTATTTATTGTGCAACCAAATACCAAATTGGGTACAAATAATGAGAGACCAAAAGACGCAAACGTTTTTGGACCTCAGCTCTTTCTGTTCAGTTGCTAACACTATTTCATTAACTTATGTTCTATAGGTGAGAAAAAGAAACGCAAGAAGCATTTAATCCAACTACTAGCTCAGTTTAAAAAGTCTGATCCCACAATCCACTATACCTAACTGTACCTACGTACAACATACGCAATGTACAGTTTTATTTTATTTACCAACACGTGACTAAAGCCTCAAGGTCTCTCTAAAATCCCTACAGCCATACCGTCCCCCACTCACTCGTATTAATCATGGGGAGGCTTTTCGACATTGTTCCCATGTCGCCAGCTTTTGTACCTACCTACTCAATGCAGCAACAAAAATGTTGAACAAATTTGAAATCTAGTTAACGACCACCCGGATGGTAGCAAGAGCGCCACCCGCCAACGACACAAGACACATTTCATTCGTACAAGATAATGTGTACTTTTTACGATCAAAACAAAAATTATCCTTATGCCACGCATCCACACACTCCCCATCGCTGGGAGGTAATTTAATTTACATTACCGACCGACACATATTGATTCACTTATACGCAAATATAAACTTTAAACGTCTTCACGCTCCACCGCAGCGCAGCATCATCGGAGCTGTGCTCGTTTCGCATTTTCTGTTTGAGTTTGAGTTTCTCTCGGTAAAAGAAAGGGGATGAACGGAAATGTGCATTGGGGGGGCTTAGCCTTAGCTACCGTCTGACAGCTGAAGATAGCGCACGCGAGCGTTAGCAAGTACACACACAGCCATTATAATAATTCGATTTATTATATGAAATATGAAAATCCAATCCATCGCCGCAGCGAAATTGGAACGAAATGCATGATGGGAACAGAACAAAGTTGTGGTGCCTTCCTTAAACTCGTGCGAAAACCAATCGCAATATTTCCCCGGGTACGTGATACGTGCGACGAACGTGCCCATGACCAAGTCCAGGAGGTTGACTGCCTTTGCGTGTCTTCAAAGTTGACACAGCGGGCGATAGGTTATTGCCCAAGCAGGGGAGAATAAAAAAAACACGTGAAAACACCTCACACAGTCACCCCGGACAGGTATATGTCATATATGTATGTGGAATGAGGTGATATTTTCGTTATTGATTTACGTCCCATCATAAGTTTTGACTACGATAACATCAGCAGTCAGCATTTCGTTCTTGTCGCGGATAACTATGGAGAGGATTAGGCTTTAGTTTGGGACTTGGCTGGAAATGAAACGTCACGCGAAGGGTAGTTTGGATATAGCCGGTCATTGACTGAGTGGGAAATTGTTCATCGATTTCCTGACACACGGGGGTGGTACATCCTTTCACAGAGTTGGAAAAATTTCCACACAAAACGAGTCCCCCGCCCGAGTTTATTCGATAACTGCGGAAAGTGTGCGTATTTTTGGACCGACATCATCCCCTCTGTCCGAAATTACAACGATCAATTGCGACTAATGAGGCGAGTGGGATTGTTTCAAGTGAGCGGCCATTGGCAGATTGTTAAAACAAAACATCCAAAGCATTTCAGAAACGTCGGGATTTCATTTGAGGTAAGTGGAATTTGGATCAAATTCATTTAAAAGAAAGCTTGCAGGTTTACATTACGTATGTCTTGCCATTTTATCTATTTTTTTTTATTTTCCTGTGGGGAGAAACCTTTTTCCTTATCGGTCTATAACAAGCTCTCATTTCGCATGACTTCGTTAAGACTCCTAAATCACTTTTACGTCGCAATGACAATCTGTTTCCTCCTTCCCATGGATATGAAAGGTGCGGAAATAAGTACGAGTTGTCTGACAAAGTTTGGTCTTCTTCGTTTTGTAACAAAAAAAAAAACTTTATCAGAATTTAGCCAACGATGCTATACCAGCCTGTGGCAGTGCTTTTCTTAGTAAACTTGGGAAAATATTCCATTCCAGGAAAAATAATACTACAGGGTCCGCCAAATAACTTTTTTTTTTTTGAAAATGCTATAAAAAAAAAACTACTGAATATTTTCTCAAATTTCTATTTTTATTTGAAAGTACAATCCTTCCGGTTAATAATGGAAAATAATTTCATTCAAATGGCTGCCTCGGCTGGCCATGCAGTAGCCTACACGATCGGTCCAATTTTTAAGCACATTATCGATTGTGTGCAGCTGTATTTCACCAATGGCTTCACGAATATTGTCCTTTAAAGCGTCAATTGTCTCTGGCTTGTCGGCGTAACACTTATCTTTTACGGCACCCCACAAATAATAGTCCAACGGTGTCAAATCGCAGCTCCGAGGTGGCCAAACGACATCAGCTCTGCGGCTGATAATAGCTGTTTTTTATTATCAGCGTGATCTGATTCGGATCAGATCACGAAATAAAACAGAACGGATCATTGAAAAGTTTAATTTTGGAATTGTGGCAACAGTTGCTTTCAAAAACAAAACAGATAATACAGGGTATTTCAAACTTCATATTGCCACCAGCCATATTGCCAATCTTCTCAACGTGACGTCACACAAGGCACATGTCATTTCACTTGCAAAGTCGGGGGTGTTACCATATTTGAATCAAATTTGCATAATTTTTCTTTTCAAATATATTTTTGTGAAACAAATTTAGTATTTTATGTTCAAATATGCAACACATGAACAATATTTGCTGCTTGTTTATCTTGGCATATTAAGGTGTGTCCAGACCACCGAAACATTTCAGAAATGGTTATGAAACGTGTCTGAAGCAAATCGGACAGATTTTATAAACATTTATAAAAGATTTCTGAAATTTATTTACTAGCCCCCGTATTAATAAACACTACGTAAAAGTTATCAACTCGTTACTCAGCAGCTACGTCAAATTTTTGTATACTTATTTGTTTATTAATACGGCTGTAAATATTTGTGAAATGTTTCAACTTTATCCTGTTTTGGACTAGAAGAAAATTATGTGGTGGGATTATTAGAAGCGAGTTTTTATTTTTGTAATTTTAGTCTGGGCAATCACGCGACACGCGATTTAATTCAAATAATCGTACCTATTAAATGAATCACTTTCTCATTAGGTTTTTAGCTTTTCTGGACATTTTTATAACAGCGCTCACTTTCTGCAGGGATACTTGTAAAACAAAAATTATTTCCCATCACGATTGGGTAACTGTGAAACATTTCATAAACGTTTTTTTGGTGTCCAGGAACAAACCAGCAAAACATTTCTAAACATTTCATAAAAATTGTTTTGTTTAATAAGTGTTTTAGAAATAAATATGGAACATGTAGGTATTTAATTGTTTATCAAATGTTTGGCTGGCCTGGGCATAGCTATATAGAACAAGAAAAAACAAAATAACTCGGAATACGGACAGGGACTTTATTCGAATGCGAAAGAAATCAATTGATTTTTTGTGTTCCATTTTTTAGTCTGGCAACGTGATTGTGTGGCTATCGTTTACAGGCACACCAACATTTAAAAATAAAACAAGCCACCTAGTCGGAAATAGTAGAAATAATTTTCAGATCATGATTCGTGATCTCGATGAAAGGCAGGATCATGTGCTGTTGTTGTTAGTGCATGTAAATAAACAGAGCGCAAGACATCGAGTGTAGCTTCGGCTGTGTGGCACGTAGCGTCGTCCTGTTGAAACCAAATGTTGCCAATATCCTCCTCTTTAATTTTTGTGAACAAAAATTCGTTCAACATGGCCCGATAACGATCGCCATTGACTTCTCTTCTTCCAAATTCCGTACGCAATTTTCGCACACATTCTAACATTACCATGATTTTCAAAGTAATGTCGCAATATTTCCCAGCGTTGTTCAACCGTATATACAACCATATTCGTTCAGCGGAAGGATAAAACTAATTATCTGTCAAATCAGACATGAGCTAAGTGTTACCATTCGCGAAATAAGCCCTAGTTGAAAAAAAAAGTTAGATGGCGGACCCTTTATTTCCATTCGTCCGAAAAAAAAATCCCCAAAACTAATGGGTATAAGAAGCTAGGCCGAATTTACCTATTTACAGATGTGTTGCGCACACTACTGATTTATTTAATTATTTTAAAAAGCCGCAGCACAAACACACTATGCTCGGCGATTTTTAAAAGCAATCTCAATGCACCAAATACAACTGCTCTAAATGGAAAAACTGAATTCTGTGGTTGAAAAAGTCTCGTTAACTTTTGTCAAATATTGTCACTTCCATTATACACTCACTTTTTGATTTTTATTATAAATAATATAGTGGAATGAAAGAACAACACTGTCCAACGCAATTTGTTACAAAACGTAAGAAAAGGAAAGTAGTAACATACCTACCGAAGAATTTAATTTAAAAGTCGTAGGCAGGTAATAAGTCTCGTTTTTTGCTTATTAATTAATATACGAAAAATTACAACACTTTTTTAAGAACAAGTTTTTGCAAATAAAATGTTGTTAACTAAACTAGTAAAAGTCACTAAAATCTGACAAATAAATGGAAGGAAAATAACACTCCAGCATATTGAAGGTCAGTAAGTAACACATTTGCAAGATGCAACGGATAAAGAGTGTTTACTTTCTACTTTTATGCTTTGAGTCCGTTGAACCTGATGACAGTTTTCACAAACAGAGATCAAGCACATTCATTAGTGGAAACTTTCAGTGACAGTTGAATTAGAAAACATTGGGACGTTGGGATTTATACTTCAATGAGTCTGACAGCATTTGCCTTGCTTTTGGTTGGTGTTGGTCACATAACCAACTATTCAATTGATTTTGACGGTGGTGTAGCCGTAGCCAAGAAAATCCTGCCTGAGTGTTTACTTACTCTGTTCCCCCAGCTAATGTTAAAATGTTGGAACGCTGCCATAGTTGACAAGTTGAGTCAAGTTCGGTCAATCTAGTTGACAATGTCATACCCATATTTTGTCCAAATGACACTTTTCCTTCCTTTTCTTGACGTAGTAGTTGATGCACCGGACCAGTGATCACAGATTGAGGGGAAAACCGCTAATTTGGGCAAATTTTGAAGAGTCTGAATTTGTTTTTTTAATTTATGCACTATTTTTAAATTAAGTTTATATAAAGGGTTTTCCAATAAGAGGTGTTATTGTGAATGACCAGCTATTTCGGTAGCTGTCACATTTGAAGCTTTTATTCTTTGACATTTGACAAGTAGAAACTACGCCATTACTAAAAATGGAATGATACACGCTTCAACAACGCACCGAAATTATTAAAATTCACTACAAAAATTATGAAAATCTTGCAGTCACAGTTCGCAAGACTAAAGCATTTTTTGGTCGTCGATGATTAATGATTTTTTTTGGTCGGAGTTGGATGGTATTGATCTGGACAACGTTTGCTTTCAACAAGACGGCGCTACGTGCCACACAAGCAACGAAATCATTGGTCTTTTATGGGAAAAGTTTCCGGACCGTGTTATCTCTCGAAGAGGTGATCACAATTGGCCACCGAGATCTTGTGATTTAACACCTTGCGACATATTCCTTTTGGGCCACGTAAAAGATAAGGTCTACGCCAACAGCCCAGCGTCGATTCAAGACCTCAAAGATAAAATTCGTGAGGCTATCGAGGACATAGGGCAGCCACTTTGCGATTTGGTTATGGAAAATTTCATGAAAAGGATATGGTCCTGTATGCGTGCTCGTGGTGGCCATTTGGCTGTTGTTGTTTTTCGTTATTCACGGCATACCTTCCTCTTTATTATGAAATAAAAATCCGATCATTTATCTCAAAAAATGTCATTTTTCTTTGAATACCAAAATAACACCTCTTATTGGAATATTACTAACGGACGCTGCGATCTACTTGAATTGTCGATTGAAATAATTCGAAGCATTTACGATTTGACCCGACATTTTTGTTCTCTTTGAATCAACGTCGGGATCGTAACTCATAAAACAGTTCGCGTGAATGGTCCATTCATAGTAGTTTCCTTGGTCGGAGACAAACACAACAAAAAGTAGTTAGCTCAAATCGGACGATCAGTGCTCAAGTTATGGGCGGTCTTACGTATGCAACTTTATTTTGTGTAATAAAGGGTGATTTTTTAAGAGGTTTAGAACTTTTTTTAAAAAAAAAACACAAAAAATTCGAAAAAATGAATGAAATATTTATTTGAATCGATAGTTTGAACCTTGCAATTTAATGTTTAAAGATAATTTCATGCAAATGTTGACCGCGGCTGCGTCTCAGGTAGCCCATCCGCTGAGTCCAATTTTGGCATACTCTTTCACACATATCGGCCGGTATCTCACGATCCAATGCATGGATGTTGGCTTCCAGTGCGTCAATCGAAGCGGGCTTGTCCCTATACACATTAGCCTTGGCATACCCCCACAAAAAATAATCTAATGGTGTCAAATCGCACGATCTAGGCGGCCAATTGACCGGCCCGAAACGTGAAATTAACTGTTCACCAAACTCGCCTCGCAATTGCGCCATTGTTTCGCGTGCTGTGTGGCATGTGGCACCGTCTTGTTGAAACCACATATCATGCAAGTCAAGAACTTCCATTTCGGGCAAAAAAAAGTTTGTTATCATCGCTCGGTAGCGTTCACCATTGACAGTAACGCTGCGATTCGCATATGGCCCAATAATGCCGCCGGCCCATAAACCGCACCAAACAGTGGCTTTTTCGGGATGCATTGGTAGCTGTTGCAATGCTTCTGGCTGATCTTCACTCCAAATGCGGCAATTTTGCTTATTTACGTACCCATTCAACCAAAAATGAGCCTCATCGCTGAACACAATTTTTCGATAAAAAAGCGGATCCTCGGCCAGCTTTCCAAGAGCCCATTCACCAAAAATTCGGCGTTGTGGTAGGTCGGCTGGCTTTAGTTCTTGCACCAGCTGTATCTTAAAAGGCTTTACGCCCAAATCCTTCCGCAAAATTTTCCACGTAGTGCTGTAGCAAAGGCCTAACTGCTGGGAACGGCGCCGAATCGACATTTCGCGGTCTTCTGTCACACTAGCTGATACGGCCGCAATATTTTCTTCACTCCGCACAGTACGTATACGTGTTGGTGGTTTAATGTCCAACAAAGTAAATTTGGTGCGAAATTTGGTCACAATCTTCCGAATAGACTGCTCAGAAGGTCGAGAATGCCGATCATAAAATGGAAGCAGCGCGCGATGAACATTTCGAACCGAGCACGAATTTTGATAGTAAAATTCAATAATTTGCAAGCGTTGTTCATTTGTAAGACGATCCATGGTTAAATTGCAAACCAAACTGAAGCTGTTTGACAGTGACACAAGGTACTAAACACACGTCAGCTGTCAAAACCAGTGTTGCCAAAACCAAACCAGCTAAAAAATCACCCTTTAGTACTTTCGGTGTATGCAAGGATTCTTTTAAGTTAAAAAATGCTGTTTACAATCGAATATCGATCTGATTTTATATTCCAAATAGAATTGGTTTGTTGACATCCAACTCTGCCCTCTCAAACTTCGTGTGATCTATCCCCTGCCCTTAAAAGAACTAACAACATTTGTGGTGAGGTGAAGCAACCGATTCTTTTCAATATTACGGCAGAACGGATGGGTATTGAGAAATATTCCTCTGTAGGTATAAGGTAGGTCAAATAAAAACATTTCGAAAGATAGCTTTGAACTTAACTATATGCTTGTGCAGAAACATAAACCATTTTAGGAGGAGAAGATCAATGAACGAGTAGAAGGTATAGGTAGTTTTGGAGTCACACCCCTCAAAATTTAATCAGTTCGTCCCACTGCGTTAACAATCAGAAAGTCCAAAAATTGTTCAAATCGGCTGATTCGTTTTTAAGTTATCGGATATCTGGCGAACATGCTTTTCGTGTAGAATAACAATTTTTTAAAGATCCTACATAGGTACATAAAAGAGGACATTTTTTTGAGTAAAATTGCCTATACCGCCAACAAATTTTAAAGCACATTTGAACTATCAAAATTTGTAGGTTTAATAAAAGGAATTGACTTGGTCTTTGAAAATCAATGCAAGATTACCAGCTTTGTAAGAATTGAGAAGGTAACTACTCGCAATCTCGCATGTTTCTTATATTAGGAAAATGGTCTTTAGGGAAATAAGCCGACATTAAAAAAGAGGACAATGTATTGTTTTCTTAAAAATCAGAGTGGACATAGTAGGGAAAAACAAGACGAATGGTCACCGTATTCATACACGACACTAAAACGTTGCAGTTTGCACGTAAAATTTGCTACTATGACTGAATTTATGCAAACAGATTGCGCGGTTTCATTCGAAGCTTCAGTATTTGCGCATACATTTCCAAGAAGTCAATGAGTAAAGGGCTAATCACAATACGAACATACTTAAAATGACAAATAAAGACGAAGGCAAAATATTCCTTCAACGCTTTTTGTTCCACCTTTGGGGTCAGAGACCTCTGTCCTCTGACAGTGATGGACACACAACTAACCATGTGTGTCAGGTGTTACTTTTAACAACACTCCTCAAAATGGTCATTGAAATAAGTAATAAAAGTCATTAAATCGATTTCTGGTACGGTATTTTCTGACTAACTTGAAAGTGACATCGAGTTGCAGTTTCTCGGTTGGTAGTGTTAAGGCACTTAAGGCTGGAAAATTGGTGCACACATCCACGACTGATGTGTACTTATAAACCAAGTTGATCTCACTAGAGTTCACTATCAAGTCTCTACCTCCTGTTAAAGAGGAACCGAAGTTAAGTCCAGCAAGTGTTCGTTCAACACCCATGCTACTGAGCAACACAGCAAGACTGATAAGGGTCTTATATAGAGCCCCCTATATGTGATTTTTGACATAATGTTGTTTCTAGCTGTCGCAAATAGATAAATTTATGCAATGCTTTATAGCTATGGACTAAAGGCTGTATTTCGTGACATTCTGTCCGATAGTTTAATGTTTAGCGTACCTATACCTTTTCTATAAGTTTCGCCCTCTTCAAAATAATTGCTATTTGCAGCCCTCTCTGTTTTGCTACTGCGCTAATTGCATATAGACGTTTAAAAATTGTGCTTACCGTGTTGGATTGTAGTTTCCTTTTCTTTTTTTGAATTGTGGTGTTACAGAAGCCACAATATGCCGGTGAGGCTTGTCCAAATCCCCTTTGACATCAAAGGTTTCGCTATTATTGTTTCCAACCTTTTCAGCAGCCGGTGTTTTCCATCGTCGTTCTTAAAGAGTTTTCGAGCGCTACAAGTACACATAACTGTGAATAGCTTATCTCTTGACATTCTGTCAGCATCGGCCTTAAATCGATGAAGGTGGTCTGCACTTATTTGGCATTTTCCCAGATTTCTCCAGCTATACGAGTGTTCGATTGTCATTGTGCACTTACCGGTTTTAAGAACGCAGGCAGGCTTCAATTATGATATTGACAATATTGACTGTAAGAAGACAAGGCAACCCGAATGCCTATCAAGTTTTGGATCGTATATCAAGAAACCTCCCAACATTTTTCCAAGAGATGTATCATGTATATTTCTTACCTGTCGAAATTATGTGCAGAGTTCGATCAAAGAAATTCACTAACATTAGAGATGTTGTGATTTATATTGCCTGAAGTTATGATAAATAAATCTTCGACGTTATTCTGTTACATTAGTTTACCTCCGTTGTAGTCCGCACTGAAATCAAACGAATACTTCCCTTCAACTGCTGCACTGCATCTTTGCCATCTATGACGGGCTGAAAAGGAAACCCTTCTGTAAATAAAAAAACACCAGCGTTTTTTATTAAACGTACATATATATATATTTCTTTCGACTTTGTTTTCTTGCTTATGTACTTGCCACCTTATAAACTACATGCACACATATTCTTATAGTGTATGTACTTGTACATATACAAATTACTTCACATACACAAATTAGTTTCTTATTTTTATTTTGTTTATTTCCCAAGATATATAATTATGTAGTTTTTTTTTTGCTTTGTTTTATATGTATTTGTTTTTGGATTTATTCTGTGTTAATGCTGATTTTTTGCTTACATACCCGTATTTTTATGTTTATTTTATGTAAATATGCTATTTGCTATGTAAAAAAACCTTTGATCTCACAAAAATGTTCTTAAAACTGATTTTTCGGGGCTCGTATATAATGGTATCTACAGAACATACATGTGGATTGAAAATTTGTTTTGTTTTTTTTTATGCTATATATAATATATTTTCTATCATGATTTATAATCTCGTTTTAGATTGCTATATGAATTTATTTGTTTCTCTTTTTTTCTATTGTGTTTACGATTAGATTTTTTTTTTAAACATTTATATAGGTATATTGATTTTCTATCGTATATATATATTTTTATTTTTGTTAAAGATTTTTATGTATATCTATCTAGTTTGCGTTGGTGGTTAATTTGTTTTTTTTTTTTTTGTATGAAATACGTTTTGTTTATACTTTTGGATTTTTTGTTTCTCTTGTTTTGTATATAAAAAAAATTATTTATACTCATCTAACTAATGTATAAGATGGTTTTGGTGCGGAGACTGCATATTTCCATCCGTTAAGCTTGCGTCGATTTTGTAACGAAATTTGAAAGTTTTAGGCAGGAAGGGCTTTAGAATTTAAAACTTTAACTTAATCCACTTTGTTGTTCTTTTGAAAAGCAGTAAATTATTCCTTAAAGCGACGTACTTAAATCGTTTGTATAGATGTACGTTGACGGCAGACGGTCTTTGGTTAAAAAAGCTACTCACTAAGCGGATGGAAATACGCGTCCTCCTTCTTTTCCCAAAATAAACTACACTAGCGTGCAAGAAAACCGAACTCGTGCCGCAGAGCTTTGAACTTGGTGTTCAGGATTTCCAGCTTCATTGTTGAGCGTAAACCAACATTTTGTCGGAGGCGAGGTATTTGGTTTTGAAATTTGTTCTGTATTTTATTATAAGAGGCGGGAAATATTGACACATTTCTGCCGGTCGTACACTGCTTGTGCAACGCATCAATAACGAAAGTAACGCATCCGACTCTAAACTAAGGCGTTAACCGCAATAAAATAACACGAGCTTAATTTAGTGTCAAAAATTAGCGAAAGCAGAAAAAGACTCGAGACAGATAGACAATGAGGGCGTTAGAATCTGGCGTAGTGGGTCTTACAGCTGGCTGACTTGATGTACCTCTGAATTGATTGGTCAGATGAAGAGCTTTTTCAATTCACCTTTATGGAGGGGCAGCCGACAAATCTAGTCATGAATTTCGTAACAGTATACCTACTAAGTTGACAGTTCGTATGTAGGTTTATGTGGCTGACGTAGGAAAGTGTGTTTCCGAGCAATCTAGTCTAGACCAATCTAGTCCACTTAAGATGACTAGATTTTTGAATGTGCCCAATGCGTTGCGGTTGTCATTCTCCTGTTTTATTCAACAATTGGTGGCCTAGTGCTGCCACTTTGCTCAATTGACGTTAGGCGCTTGATCAATTGAATTCAATTCATGTTAGTATAAATGTCATTTTAAAAGGTTCCTTAATTAGTTCAAAATATGTAAAAACAGCACTTTAAATGAAATCTCTGCAATAATTTCCCACAACAAGTTGTCGATTTTGACTCACCCCGGAAGTGTTTGCACCATCTCCTTTTCCTGGAAAGCCTTACGGCATTGCAATTGAAAAAAAAAAGAAGATATTCGTCGGCCACTGATATTACTTGAAAAGCAACTGTTTTTGAAGGTTACGATTTAAACTGTGGCCCACTCCATGGCCACACTCGTAATTACAGCTTTCTTTCCTTTTTCAATACGTAACAGGTATATAGTGTTTCGTTTTTCTAGTATTGAATAAATAAAAAATACGTATCTCAAGTTATAGTAACATTTTTGTGTGCGCGTTATTTTTAGGTATTCTTTTTTGTTGGATACCCTATCAACAGAATAAGAGGCTATAGTCTATATGGGGTGTGGTTGATATAACTCAAAACGTATTTATTTACAATAAATATGCTATAGTAAAAATGACCACTACGCTATGGCAACTTTTAATAAGTTATACAAATAAATTTGAGCAAATGCCAAATGTAATTCATCACGGTTATAACAAAAACATATCAAAAGTTGATGGTGCTGCGAAATTCAAATATAAAAATTAAATCACTGCACTTATTTAACATATAACTTATTTACTCACATCACCTTAAATTTATAAATTTAAAATTTACTATAATTATTCTTAATTAGTTTAAAATTAATTAAAGCTCTCCTTTTTTAAAGTTTAATAAATACATTAATACTTGTCTGTTTTTTTTTCTTTCTACTCTATCTTAGTACAAATGAGTTTAATTCTAGAGTTTTCTTTCCCACATAGAGATTCAAACGGAATGACCTCACTTTAAGGGTTGAGAAGTTAACAAAAGAATTTTCTTTTCTTCGATGTAATCAAAATAAATATGAAAACAAAATAAGTTCACCCTTAAAAAATGCACACAATTTTAGTATTATTTTTATTTTTTTGATTTTGATTGCGTTTAACTATAGTTTTTCTTATTTGTTTGGCTTTTGAAATTGATTTATCTGCATTAATATCTAGACACTTACTTACATGGCTAATTTTTTTTATTTTTTTTGTGTGGATTTGTTTATTTAATTTTTTATTGATTTCGAAAAACTTTTCCTTTTCATTTGCACTTCAAAATTGTAGCAAGCAATTTCATCTGAATGCGGAGTTCCCTGTTTCATTTATTCGGCTGACGGTGGTCTCAGAATGGTGATGTTTTAGCCTTAAATATGAGGGATAGGTGCCGAAATACATGTATACATATTTTAAACATGAATGAAGGAAATATAAAATTATGGCATTTTGTTTCCGTTTCAGATATCGTTGCTTTTACCAGTAAAAACAGAAAACATATGCGTGACGTTGGCTTGTATTAAAAACCCCGCCACAAAAGCATCGAAGTTACTCTTACGCTGCACAGATACGTCACAACATGAGAAATTACTATGAGATCCCATACATTTCGATGTCGTCAAGCTGTCAAATTTGAAAACAAAAAAAAAAAACGCATCATACAAATGCCGTTTTGTATTTCTTCCATTCATGCATATTAAACGCAATTACCCCTATTCTAGTTGTCATTAATTTGTCGTCCAACGACTTATATTTTATAAACGACTTACATTTTATAAACGAAATTTAGGTATTGCTCAACCATTTTCTTGATGATTCTATTTCTTTTCTATGTGCTAACTGACTTTTAAAATCGTCTTTCTGAGGAGAGTGAATAACGCCGAAATAATCATTGAAATGGCAACTAGGGGTGAATCGTGAATTATATCGCGCATCTGTCATGGCGGCCAATTGTGACTTTTGAAGAAAACTTATAGAAGTAGTTATAGTGACTGAATTTCGAAACGTCAGAAAATTCGCATAACCTACTGCGGCAGTATTGCGTTCTGGAATTCAATTAGTATGTATATATAACTGTGATTCTCTTTTCATGGAAGCTCATGTCTTTTTGACAGATGTGCAGAACGAAACGAAAATAAGTGTTTGGAATATTATTACCTGTTGTGCATTTTCACCTTGATAAGTGTTTTTCAGCCGAAAATCGCGTTTCACTATTGTTTTTTTACAAATTACAGATTGTTTTTTTTTTCCTAGTTGCCTTTTGGAACCTGCGACTTAGGCAGCTTTTGTTACTATTGTCAGAGTGATAATTTATCGACGTTTTTTGAGTTCAACAACAATAGTTTGTGCAAAGGAGGCGAATGTCAGGCAGGTCATGTTTGTTGTCAGCTGTTACTAGAAAAACCACCAACTGCACTTTTGTCACATGTCCTTTTAGTTGGATTTCCACTCTATGAACAGTCAGAACTGTCAGTAATGCAGTTTATTAAGTTAATTTCTGCGGAACATGAAATGCAGTCACGAAGAATTAGAGAGTGAGTCTCAGGTACAACATTGCCAAATGTCAATAGCAGCAGCGACGGAGAGGGTCTTCTATTAAGAGTTTTAATTTTCCAGCAGCTGCACAATATTTTCTTTTGCGAAAATATGCGGATAGTTTTATTTAAATTTGAAGGTGACATTCAACCATTAAAAGTAGAACAGGATAACTTCTTGAAAGAGCTCGAGCACTTCACTTCAAATTACTTTTTTTCTTTAACATTCATTTAGGATGTAACGTTGGCTGTTTACTCCGCCAAGTTGTTCAATTACTTCTGAACTCATAGAGTGTGTTCTGATCATGCTCTGGTTGATAGCCTCTTTTGCGACCATTTCATCTTCAAGACTCGCAAAATCTTTTAAAAAAGAAGGGTTTTCAGCATTTAAAAGCCTGGTTCGGTGTTTTCTCGATATGTTTCTCACTCTTCTGAGAATAATGGCTGCCGTCATTTACATAAACGCATACTTCGGGGATTAAAATGGTTATCTCTCAATCATTCCCCCATCATTGCTTAACTAATGATGAACAATTTTAAGTGATTTAACAAAGCAAACCATTCCAGGAACATTAACCCCCGAACATGCTGTGAGGAAATTTAAACAAATTACTCGCACTCTGCTTAGTAATGGTTGTAGGGATGAAAATAAATCACATGAAATCAATTCATGACTAAAACTGACCGCCACCAGTCGCAGTTTAGGAATAAAAGCAACATACCCCCAACAGACTTCGTGCGGCGAATAAACTGGAACAAGTGATATCCTTTGAATTCAAAATGAAATTGCTCCCACATTGATAAGTTACACAAACAAAAAAGGACAAAAAAGGAACAGAACCAAAACAACAATATCTCGAGATAATCCCTTCAGTTGTACACACCTCGTACCATTGCTTCACGGTTTCTCGTATGCCATTTGCATGTCAAAATCCGGATGTAGGTCCGTCGGAACGATGCGTTGCAGAGAGCATAGCACACTGGATTAATGGTCGAGTTGATGTAACAAAGGGCGTAGAAAAATTCCCACAACTCATCGGGAATGCAGTCAGAACAGGTGGTCAGCGGCTTGATAAGCACCAGGATGTTATACGGGGTCCAGGTGATGATGAAGCTCAACAGGATGGCGGAGAGTGTTTTTGCTGCTTTGGACTCCTGGCGCTTCTCTTGGGACTTTTTTTTCTTTTTCGCCTGACGAGCTGTTAGTGGTTGAGTTGTCTTGCCCAATGGTTTCGGAATGATTTTCGCATTAAGCGGTATCCGGATGTCGGGAGCGGCGTGTGACATCCGTCGCACGGGCAGACTATACTCGGAGTCGCGTGACGGCAATTGCCGTCTCGGTGGTGCCGACATTACGGGCAGAGGAACATCATCCTGGATCATTTTTATAGATGGGGCGTGATCTTCTCCCGCTTTTCCGCCATCCGACGGTAAGCGTATTAGAATTGTGTAGACAGAGTCTTGGCTGACGGATCGCGAGCCAAGACGATTGCTATTTGGTAGTGAGCGTGAATCGCGTGGTCCCGAGATTTCTTGCAGTTGCGAGAGAGGCGTTAGCGGTGGTCGTAATGGGGTTGGTGATACATCGGGTAACATCATGCTGGGAGGCCGCACGGCGCCGTATGGATCACGAATGACATTCAGTGATGTGCATCTAGTTGAAAAAATATATGCAGAAGAAAGAAGAACAATTTAAATGACGAAAGGAAGTATAGCTGTACTGGGGTGAATGCCAGTTCTTTATGGTACGCTTATTAACTGTAACACTGAACAGCAGTTTCAAGCCAAAACACAACGTTTTTTTTTTATTGTATAATTTCTCGCAACATATAAGGAACTAAATGAAAATAAAAATCAATAATGCGATATGGAATTTTGTTTACTATCAAAGAGGGGAATAGGTATTGATGACATATTTACATACTTTTTATTTGGCTTCGTTCGCTTTTTAGAACTTTACCTAGGCGTATGGTTGGCAGACTGTAATTCATTTACTTTGCATATAAAATGAAAAAATAAAATCATTAAAAACAGTAAAGTTATATATTTGGTGGGAGTTGAGTGTAAGTCATCAAACGTTTGAAACTATAAATTGTCTTTACCCAAAATAAAAACTGTTTAAAGCAGTTTGATGAGCACATAATTTTTGGAACAGTGACCAGCTAAATTTTTAAGCATTTGACAGACAAACGAATTATATTCATTGAAGTGTCTTCACATCCAGACTTGGAACTTTACAGGGGTTAATTTAATTTATCAATCTAACTTGTTGCACGTTTACAACCACGCATCATCTTTTCCCGCATTGCTGACAGTATGTTCGACAAGAAAATGTCCTAGTGAGGTAAAAAAAAATATTTTTCAAACAAATTTATACGAATTTGTCGTACCCCAACCCTCTTTCAAATTTCTAATACTACCTGTTCAAACAAAACTTCTCAATTTAGACGTTCAAATATGACATACAAATTCCTTCCATAAATGTCCAAAATAAAAGAGTCATATATTTTTATATGTTTTCGATGTCTGTTATAATTTCAAGCGCACGTAATTTACGCGTTAGCAAGTCATTCACCACAAACAAACAGAATAACTAAGTTGCAAACCATTAATAAAGAGACCGCCAGATTCCGCAAGCAAATTTGAAACTTCTCCTTTAAAAACTCGAGATTTTTTTGGCAGTGAATATGTGTAATAAATACGTGTAATAAACTACCAGAATTATACTACGTGCGAGCGGCGATATGTGTTCATGGCCAGTTAATTTAATTGAAACCTACAATTTCCTTTTAGCTGGCGGCGGTCTACTTATGAGTTAGTTTCTGAAGAAAGTGCTCGCGAGTCGGTGAACTTTAATATACCCATAAATATTTTTAGAAAGTTTGGTGCTGCTTACGTAATCAAAAAACTATGGTGCCGATACTAGGCGACGGTTCTCCTCACAACACTGTGTCTACCCCTAAACTAACCTTACCTACAAAATTAAAAACAGTTTTTGAGGTTTGTTTGTTTCAATTGTTGATATTTCACGATTTAAAATAAATTTTTGATTAATTTCAAAGTAAAATTACTCGGAACATGGTTGGGCTGTGGTAAAGGCTTTCTTCATAAAAGTTGTGTAAAAAGTTATTAGCTTCTTACGCCGCAGTAACGTCAAATTTGCGTATGCTTGTACACTTGTGCAAATTCGTTATTACTGTTTCATTTGTTAAATACAGCTATTTTCATTCAATGAAAAAGCCCCAAAAATATATGTGGCGGGGGTTTTAGGCCCGCTAGGCAACTTCACCTGGCAACGCCGGTCATGTCAAAACTGGCCGCATTCAAGAATCTAGTCATCTTAAGTCGACTAGATTGGTCTGGATAAGATGTAACCTGAACGCAAAAACTAGATTGGTCGGGAACGTCACGTTTTCTACGTCAGCCACATATGAGAACTGTCAACTTAGTACTCAGTCACGAATTTCTCGACTAGATTCGTCGGCTACCCCTCCATAAACGTCAACTGAAACATCTGCTCTCACGACCGATTTCCCCCAATCAGAGCCGAGTTTCATCTAGTGAGAGAGCTGTCAGACTTACTAAACAAGATACTTGAACGTCCCCACTGACAATTCACCCGTGGATAGAAGCCGCCTGCACCAGCCAATCAGCGTTCTCCACGTCGACGCCGACCCGGCAATATCGAGAAGAAAAGTCGGCGAACTACGCTCTCCTAAGAAGACAGTCGAAGCGACTAGACGGTCTACGCAAGTTTCCCTACCCCACGAGTTTTTTCTTTGTAATAAAAACGACATTTTCAATTAACGAAGTTTATTTTATTTTTTACGGCTAAAGTGGTGACCCCGACGTGATTTGAACACGCAACTTTCTGACTCCAGATCTAGTCGCTTCGACTGTATTCTTAGGAGAGCGTAGTTCGCCGACTTTTCTTCTCGATGTTGCCGGGTCGACGTCGACGTGGAGACCGCTGATTGGCTGGTGCAGGCGGCTTCTATCCACTGGTGAATTGTCAGTTTTGACATGACCGGCGTTGCCAGGTGAAGTTGCCTAGCGGGCCTAAAGCCCCCGCCACATATACATTCGTGTCGAACGGGGTGGTATGCAGCAACATCAAAAGCAAATTTTACAGTAGAAAGAACGTTCATTGCTGATGTCACATGAAACAGATTAAAAAATACCACAGGCAAATTAATCGGGCTAAAAAAAAAACACATTCGTCCCAAAAATATAACTCGATCCAACAAATGGTTGTGACTTGTGAGTAGCTAAGCTAAGAATAGAAGATTATGAGAGACAAGTACAATTATATTATTATTTATGCTGCTAAATTTTATCTGGCTTATAAATCCTCGAAAATCCTTGAACATTTGGACAAAGATGAGGATATTTTAGTTTGAAGTAGGAGTGAAATAAAGATATATGCGAGGTGGATATGGGCCTATTGCGATTGTCTTAAAATTTAAGTAATACATATCGTTATACCTAAAGGAATTTCGGATTGGGATACGTAGTTCATGTAAAACGTCAACTAAAATTGTCTGAACTAGGTACACGAACGCGTTGACTAGTAAACTTGAATTGCTTTTTTATGCTCGCGGTTTGTTTTAAATGTTGACACTTGGAAAAGTCAACTGAGTATGCAAGCAGGATTTTCTTGACTAGATTTGTCGGCTACCCCTCCGTAAACGTCAACTGAAAAAAACTATTCACTTGACCAATCTAGGGCAATAAAAACTGAAATACATTAAGTCAATCAGCTGTCAGACTTACTAAAATAGAAATCCATTGTCGCGCATTTGTGCGAGGAAGCCATAATGTTCTACACTGTTTAAGTGAAGAAGCACATGACGCTGTCAAATTTTAATTTCGGCTATAACGTGAAGGGAAATGCTATATTTTTTCTACCTAATGTCATGGACTAAGTAATTCATAATCAACAAATCGAAAGATATGAAAATAGGTTTAAATCTTAGAAAGTTAAAAATTGATGACAGATAAAATATAAACAATCTGGTAGGCACTTATCTTAGGTGTGGTTTTCGATTGGGCTTCTTTAGATTCGTTCTTAGATTTCAGATTTCGTGTGACAGTCAATTGCTCTGTTGATATTCGTGCGATTGGAATATGTGTAGGAGTGTAGCCCTCAACACTTTTCTACGCGTTTTCCACTCACTGGTTAATCTTAAGATTAAATCACTCACAATTTCCGTCCCCGATTGCTTTTTAAACATGCGTACATAAATAATTTACAAAAAAAGATTCACCAAATGCAATGCTTTTCTTTAGAATGGAAACACGTCACGAAAACGTAATCAAACTCCACCAATTACCAAACTTACACGCACTTGAATTGGTTAATATAATGCAACTCTGAGAAACAATTCAGATCACAAAAGTGCTCAAATCGGAAAAAGATGGATTTTTTTTTGTATCAATGGAACATAAAAAAGTGCTCTATGAGAGTGCCTAATCCAATACCGCATTAAAAGTTCCACGAAAAAATTTTGCCATTTCACGAATGATATTTTGATCGTGTAAGAAACACACGCAGTGGCATCACTGCTCCAACATACCTAACTGAGCAACCCGGCGGCAACATGCTTTCTCCTTCACCAACGGACTTTGGAGAAGAAATTAAATCTCCCTCTTCCTGTATAAAAGAATGCAATAAAAGCAAGACCTTCACTATTCATTTGGCAGTCAGCACGATCAAGCCCTGTCTACTCCATAGAACAGTAACCACATTTATGTTAAATTTGCCAGAAAAATAAAGACACTTTGTTATTTTATAAAATATAAAATAAAAACCTGTAATAATGGTTTTAATATGTTAAATATGGTATTTTGCAGTGAATTGATTGCATTCTTAAAATATTTAAAAAAAAAAGAAGGTGTTTTTACATAAATGGAAAAAGTGAAAATATAGGCAGCGTCGTGTAGTAGTACGAATACAAATTTTCGTAGTGAAAGCTGAGCAGATGTCATTGCAATTATGTTTGTAGTGGTAATGTGTACCACTTCATTTAAAGCCATTTTTGGTCTCTATTTGACAGCTGGATCTGCAAATCAACTTTCCAGCTCTCAAACGTTATGCGGCAGTGGAATGAATAGTAAAACACTTCGCAAACACCAAATCGATAACTTTTTTAATGAATGAAATGCATCAGTAAGAAAAAAGTGCGACTAGGTTGCAGGAAACTTTCTTCATCACTGTGAGTAAATTTTCTTATAATAATTAATTCCTTAAAATGCGTAAAAGCAGCTGCGAAGAAAAGGTTTCCGTCGATTGAATGGACATAAAAAACAATAATGTCGTTTTCCATTGGGTCGGAAAAAGCTCTTTTTTCAGAGTCAGAGAGCAATTTTGCAAATCTCGATTTCTTTTGCAAAGAAGGTTCAAGTTTAACTGGCATTATTTCCGACGAATAAGTCAGATAATTAATACGTTACAACAACGTTGTAAACAACATTTTTTATCGAGTGAATTTGTTTGATACTTAAGGGCCCCGTTACAGCAACACGTGTAGCACAAACAAAGTTGTTTTGTGTTTTTTTAACACTCAAAATTCAGTGGTTTAAGCCACTATTTGTCTAAGAATCTAGCTTAAGAGTTGTAGAACTGAAAAATATTTTCTGCTAATTATTCCGTACGTAAGACTTCTAAGCATCAACTTGTCAGTCAACTTTTTCGGAACGTTTTGCATATGGCTATTCCTGTAACTGGGGCCTTAACCTTGGTCCGATATAAAAAGAAAGTTTGTTTATAAAGTAACAGCGTCCCTAAAAAGTAGGTTTTTCGATCCCCAGCAGGTTGTACTGCGTCCAAATGTTCTTTTTGACAGGTTCGAACTGCGAATTGGAGTACTTAAAAAAAAATTTTGTACAAAATTCCATAAATACATATTTCTCTGTGCATTGTGCGATTAAATCAGTGCATTGTGCATGTGTGAACAGATTGCAACAACATAAAACAAACTTCAAATTCATTCCTTATACGTATAGGTAAATCAGTAAACAGAAAAACAGAAATTTATATTAGTAAATCAATAATGTTACGACGACAAAACGGTTCTATGCGATCGCGCTACAATTTACGTTCACGTTCACTTTTAATTTTTTTTTTGTTGGTTAATATATAAAACAAATACTTGTTTATTTTGGCTTTTACTACCTGGATACGGAGCTTTGTAAAGGAGTTTCTATGGTTACAGGTGTTGCATACCCTAAATCCGAGGGATCCTCTGGTTCGTAGACAAAATCATCGGAGTCCTCACGGCCCGAGTGCCACCACGCTATGCACCATTCCTTGATGCCGCCAAAACAATTATTTGTCTTCTTCACATTGCTGCCGCTTTTTATCTGCAAATGGAAACCAAAAGGATATCCATTTTCTATTTGAATTTTGAAATGAAAAAAAATAATATAAAACGACATTCATTGGTGTTGAGCCATTTAAAACGTCAGTTACACTCTCGCCAGCAAATGGCGCGCTTAACACTGAAAGGAAACAAAGTCTATATATACTACACCCCCCGGTGGTAGCCCAAACATTAAGGACAATCAGTTGCCGATTGTCATTATTCCATTTGGCAACAGCCCAAAATGACTGGGGAAAAACAGCTGGTAAATTGGGGGGGGGGGGGAGGCAAATCTGAGCGAGTTCAAATGAGGCTTACACTTGATCTCCGCGAGTGCATGCCGTGGTAGCCTGCGTCGGAGAGCACAGCGTTCGTCATGTAAATGCTTTCGGCATCAGCTGATGACTCAGAGCGAGGGCGTCGCCAAGTGTCGTGGTCGTTTCCGCCGACATGCGAAATGGACATCATGCCGTGATTAACTGCAGTATTCTCATCGCTGGAAAGATACAAAAAAAACATACAAATTCCGTTTAAATTTTCAAATTTCACAAATTTAACAAAATTCACAAATAAAAAATTCAAACCAGTTCAAAACCCTTTCGCATCAGACTCGTGTAGCAATAATTCATGGCCTGCCCTTTCAATTCCCACATGTACAGTAAAATGCCATCGCCATGGCATCGACTTATGCGGGGGATATTTTTTTTTCCTCCACCCCATAACGGAAGGAGTTTATTCAGTCGCCCGGATTGTGGGCGAAAGGGGGTGCATTCCCCTGACATTGTACAATGTACATATAGCATGGCCGGGGATTAATTTCTCATTTTCCGTTGCAAATTAAAGTTTTCTCTGGAATTTATGATTTGCTCCCCCGCATCTATTGTGCGCCGTCAGGGTAGATTGAAGAATGTTAATGTAAGACGCCGAAGAATATAAAAATGTGAGGAATTGTCCTCATTGAAAAGTCTAGAATTATGATTATGTGCGCTGAGCAGAGGTCCCACTTTGCCTTGCCTTGGTCTTCTGTCCTTCCCTTGCGAAGGTATGCCTCGACCGGCATTGGAAACGTGCCAATGTGACCGGCCTTTAACGGTGCCGCCTCCTCCCGCTATTGAAGCAAGTGGTATTAAGGTGGTTTAAATCATTAATTTCATTATAAAGAATCATTTGGAAAATTCGTGATCCGAGGAGTGCCGTATTTATTAGCGAGGGAACGGCTTAATCTGATTTGCCTAAACAGGCCGACTGCGATGCGTGCAGTTAAAAACTAAATCCTTTCTTCACATGTCCTAGCGCAATAACGGCTCGTAGAGTGATGGAAGTGACCTTATTCTACGGATAGCACTCCAATTCTCCCCCTCTGTGAAATATAGACAAAGACATATATTTTATTTATCAAGATGAACGTGGTCACATGATACACTCGTGCGTTTGTGTGCCATCATCAGAAATATATGTAGATGCGTCCAAGGACGTAGTTAGTGCTTTGAGTTTGGGCGATATGAAATTAATTCTATCATACTTAATTTGCATTAGTGCTCTATTAAAAGTGAGGGTCATCCAACAACCACATGGGCACTAAAATTTCCAACACATGTATTATATGCGAAGTATTGTAGAAAATCCTTTCGATGGCATCTGCGGAAGAGGGAGCACTGTGCTGGAGTTGGGTAAATGTTTCTTGGAACAACAAGTGGTCTCTGGGGTTGTGTTTGCGATGTGGACGTTGATTAACTTTTGTATGTATGAATAACGAAGCTTTGCAGAAATCTTAGACAGGACGGCTGTCAAAGTAGTTTCCCCTTTGTACGATGAAGTGTACCCAACTCCTTGGCAGCATTCAGAACTCTAAGGAAGCCATTATGGTGTCTCTGATGCGGTTGACTTTCGATATTCTGGAAACGAAATGAGTTAGGGTGGTATGGATGAGTATAAATTTGAAATGTATAAGCATCTCATTAAACTGACAGCTGCTTTTCCCGAATTTTCAGAGTCGTGTCACCTCGAAAGTATACTCTTACTTTGTGAAAGTGACATGCCTTATTCCCACAATCATTGAAAGCATTGTGAGGGCGGGCGAATACAGACACACATGCGGTTCTTGATATAATATCGGTTTGATGGCCGCCATTCCTATTTAAAGATTCTTCTCTTACATCTGTGGACCATATTTCGAGTACGCCCGGAGAATTCTAGTCGGGATTGAAAGTGGCCTTTTTTATAATGACCACGAGCTAAAGAGGCTATGACCACTCTTGAAAAATAGTGTGAAAAACACAGCGCGGGCAGTAAGGATAAGACAGGCGTTGTTTTTAAATGTCTGTAAATTGCACAACAAGAAGGAAAAACTGAGCTTGGCTAAGCATTTCACGTTCGTATTGTTCGTCTTATGAATGATTGTCTATATTTCGTAGCACGACCGAAATAAGCTTAAGGGTGAACTGCGTTTTGATTGTTGAGGTTGAGGAATGACAATTTCATTTGATCAGTGTTTTTTTTTTTTAATAACGATAGGAAAGGGAGAAGGAGTGAAATAATTCACGTACAACATTTCTACGATTTTCAAGTTAATTTAAAGAATTTTCAATATTCGTTTCTGCGATAAGTTTAATCGCACGGTATTGAACTCTAGTTTGTAAGTGAAATGTGGGTTTCGCCGGCGGACCAGACCAGATATGGGATTTGTGCTCAAGTTCTGGGCGAATTATATATTATAGACATCCACATAATAAAAGAGGTTCCGTTCATCTTTTCGAATTTCTTATCATTTCAATCATAAAAATTCAGTTGAAGAAGAACGTTAAACGTTAAATATTAAATATAAAATAAATTATAATTACAATCTATTTTATTTAAAAAGAAAGACAAGAAACATAGCTAAACAAAAAAAAAGTTAACTATAAAGGGTATAAAAACAGACTTATTTATACGTTTTTCTTTAAAAACTGCTCTATGGTAGATAGTCGGAAAACTGGCGGATAATAATTCGTTCATCTTTTTGAACTATTCACCTCATAGAACCATTCATGTTTCCGAGATTTTACTGTATTATAATATTGTAGCCAGATCAGAAGGGGTAAAGTATTTCTTCTACCGTTTAAAGATATCTGGACACTTCGTATAGCTCTTTTCGCGACTTCGTGTATATGGTCATTCCAACGAAGGTTGTTATGAACGCACATACCGGGAATGGAGAGTTTTTCGGTTTTGGTGATGCAAGTGTCTTTCATGGATAATGCCTGTAGATTCAGGTTTCGCTCAAGGGACAGCAGACTGCATTGCATTTTACAAGCATTCAATTCTACTCTAAAATGTTGTCGATATCAGAATCTAATGCTTAGTACGCGATGCCTTTCTACGGTCGAAGAGCAGAGATGTGAGTCCTGGAATGAGTATAAAAAGCTTAGGGTACTGTCGTCAGCGAAGGAGTGAATTGGATTAGAAGTTGTAGGCAGAATTCGCAAATAAAGCAGAACTCGAGTGTTTATATGGTGAGTTCCAGATTTGAAACCACCCAAAACAACTTGAAAAATAGTTACTAATTCAATGAATAAGAGACGCATCGATTCCATAAGTACGTATTTTCAACAAATGATAATGATGCCAATGCCAAACTCTGTCAAATGTCGTTTAAACATCAAGCGCAACACTTTTCGTTACACCGGAGTGAAAAGAGATAGTTCCAGCACTATACGTATCTGATGTATGAATACGGTATGACTTTGATTGGCATCAACTCGGCGATGTCCAGTTATCGCACAATTGTGCTTGTTTTACACTCCTTCGTCTTGTCCATATTGCTGAACTTAACTTGAAGTAAACGAGTCTCAGAAGCCGCCTCGCAGAGTGAAGGTACGGCGATTTAAACAGGCAATAAGACTGCCACTTTACTCGAGTTGCTCTGATATACAGGGTGTTTTTTTTTAGAGGTATAGAACTTTAAGTTGGCAACACTATTTCAACCTGACGGCCATTTTGTCAGCTGTCAAGTGATTTAGTTTTAGTTTGGTTTGCCATTTCATCATGAACAAGTTGACAAATGAACAACGCTTGCAAATTTATTTCGAAAATAATGATTCAGTTCGCGAAGTTTACCGCAAGCTCCGTTCATTTTATGGTCGACATAATCGTCCATCAGAGCAAATAATTCGGTTAACCATGGATTGTTTTCGCACTACGTTTCCTCTATGTGATAATACGCATCCGCAGAGCCGTCGAAAAGTGCGCACCGAAGAAACAATTGCCGCTGTAGAGCAAAGTGTTGAAGAGGACCCGGATGTATCGATTCGCCACTGTGCACAGCAATTGGAGCTTTGTCCATCAACTTTATGGAAGATTTTGCGCAAAGATCTTAGCTTACGACCTTACAAGATCCAGCTTGTGCAAGAATTAAAGCCGCGAGACCATGCAATGCGTCGTGATTTTGGTGTATGGGACGAAAATGAGATTGATATCGATGCTGATTTTCATCGCAAAATGTTGTTCAGTGATGAGGCTCATTTTTGGTTTAATGGCTACGTCAACAAGCAAAATTGCCGCATTTGGAGTCAAGAGAATCCACATGAGACCCTTAGACGCCATTACATTTTGTGTTTTATTTCAATTCGAAGTTCTATACCTCTAAAAAAAACACCCTTTATTTAAAAAGCTATCGTCAATGTAGATTTTTTTATAATCATCAATCATAGTCAGTGTGAGAAAACAGATATGAACTATTTATTAAAGGGCAAACGGCAGTTCTAACATCAAAGTTCTCAAAGTGGGTTGGTTGGTTGGTTGGTTTAAGTGGCTGTATTCCCGTCGACTGACGAGGGAAAAACACAAGTAGCGCATTAAGCGCCGTTTTGAGACCACAAACTGACGGAACCAGAAGATAAAAGGGAAAGAAGGAAGTTAAGGGAGCTCAAAACCAGCCTGTGGAGTTGAGAAATTTGATGATTTTATTAAAATGGATACTTTGGATAGCCGAAAGGTCATCATAAAAGGGATGACCTAGTGCACTGAGTCTGGTTTTTGCTAGTGCCGGACACTCACAGAGAAGATGAAACACTGTTTCACTCTTGTTTGTCTCAGTGCAGCTACGGCAGTGGGTGTTATGAGGGATGCCAAGCTTGGCCGCGTGGGTTCCTAAGGGCCAATGGCCCGTTCTAATTGCCGTTAGTCGGGCGACATCTACACGCGTTCTATATAAAAGGTTATTAGTTCTGGCATCATCGTAGTTTGGCCATATCTTTCTTGAAATGATACAGCTCGTCAGATTCACCCATCTCGTCTCCGCCCTCGAGGAGAAGTGCAGGGAGATTTCTCTCTTCACGTATCCCAGCGGAGGGAAGACTTCCTCCGCCTGCGACACGCACACAGCAGAGCCAGATCTGGCAAGTTCATCGGCTTTTTCATTCCCGTCTATGTTCCTATGACCGGGAACCCAGACGAGGGTGATTTCAAACCGATGGCAAGCCCTGGTCAATGTCTCCCTGCAATCCCCAACAATAGCGGCCTGGCTGTCGACGAAGATGCCTATTTTTTCTGAGTGTAGTAATATTAAGGAGCAGTATATACGCCCCCTTGATTGCGAGTACTTCCGCTTGAAAGACGCTGGCTGCGTTGGGAAGGCGGAAGGATTTGGAGATGTCTATAGCTCTGCTGAGAAAATGCCCGCTCCCACTCCACAATTCATTTCGGAACCATCTGTGAAGATAGGAATGTCGAATTCGTTTACGGTCGCGTTCTCCTCCCATTCTGATCTAGAGGGGAATCTAACAGAGAAGCTTTTATGGAAGTTAAGTTTGGGTACTGTGTAGTCTGTAGATAAGCGTCGGGAAGGGACATTAGGATTCTGGAGTGGCCATAAGGCAAAGTGGGTTACTGGCACCAGAATATCAAGCGCCTTTCACCCAAAAGGTCCAGCAAAAAGCTTGACCCTCCAGTGTTGGTGTAACTTCCCTTAGAGCGAAAAAAAAAGTTCTTACGAAACAACGACAAGCCTCGGATATGAATTATCAAAACGTTAACACACTTTACGAACGAGATAAGAACAACGAGCTTTGAATCTGCAAGTGAAATACCCGCACTTTAAACAGACTGCGTGCAGCCCTGCATTAGTAAGATATGATGCGGAAAGTCCAATAAAAGTGAAGAACTGCAATTTACTACAGCGACTGTTGCATAGAGAAAGGACAGCGTCTTTTTGAATGAAAATTTTGTGATTAGATGAAGACTTAATCAAGAGGGGTTACACTTTCGTGATTTATAAGCTCTTAGTTGGCCAAAATACGCTCAAGCGACATATTTAGAAATATTACGCTAATCTGTACCTTCGCCCATAAAGAGGAGAAAAATGTCCTCAAAAACCTGTAAAGATCTAACAGTGAAAGATCAGAAAGTTCATGTAAGTCGTGGAAGTAATAGCCCCCAAGTGTTCTGTTGCTCAAGTGACAAAGGCCGTGAGTGGTGTCCTATTGGAGCTCTTCGTCGCCACAGCCTCTACATATGTCGTCGTCTTTGAGACTTAGTTTTATTGTATGGTTTCTTAGGAAGTTATAACCCGTTAGAGCTGCTATACTAACTAAGATAGCGATGACCTGTCAAACTGTAGGAGTTTGTGGTTCCTCTGTTATAGTCTGGCCAAAGTTTCCGCGATACTTCACAGGTCGTGAGTTCCTTTCTTTCGACCTGTTGATGGTGTTCATACGAATTTTGTTCTCCACTCGCTCTCTAAGATTTGAAAGTGGTGGTTTGATCGACTGAAGTGCTCGATCATGATCCATTAAGGATCCATTTCTTGCCAGTTCGTCCGCCCTCTCATTGCGTCCAGCGACCCAGCAGAGATGTGTAGTGTGCTGCGAGCAAAGAACCTTAAGCTGGACTAGGCTGGATTTTATTTCTTTGAAAACAGCTTTTATAGCCGTCGAGCTGTCAATGAAGATGGTAGCGAATACCACAACCTCCGCTTGTAGGACACTGCTGCTATCAGGTAGTCTGATTGATCAATTTGTATTTCATTTCTCCAAAAAGATATCGGCAGCGGTTCCACAGTCCATATTTGATCCATCTGTGTAGATGGATATCGATTTTCTCTTCGTGGTTTAATTTGTGTTCCATTGTTCCCTACTTGGGAAGGAGCCGGACAATGATATGTCAAAGACGAGCTATTAACCATTTTAGGTTCCAGCATCCCCACTAAACTCGTTCATCTGTTCCCGATGACGATGGACAACCACCAGCGCTACATCACCGAACTGATATCGAAAAAGACTGAAGACAAGCGATTCCCAACTTCTTACACATCGCTCTTGAAACAGTTGTATACGAAAGACCCAAGTGAACATAAAATCAAACCGCTCCGTGGTAATGATGTCGGTGGCACTTTTGTCGTCATTGAAAAGGACGCTATAAAGATGGGTTTGACTGTTAATAGGAAAAATGTAAGCCATCGAAAAAGGACTCTAACATCGGCGAGTCAGAGAAAACGTCTAAACGGATATATCTGCGAAGTGTTCTCCACTTGGATAAAATCGGAGATCAAGATAAGAACCTTCCTAAGAAGGTATTTAAAAAGTGGAACGCCTTTCTAGAACCTTCATCATTTCGCCAACAGAAAACAGACGGCAAAAGTCTCTTGGCCATATCACCGTAAATAAGAAAAGCCAAGAAGTCACGCAAGACAACCAAAAACAATTAGTACGAGCTTGTCAATGAGTATAAAAACATTCGAAATCTGGACAAAAGTTAAAACACCAGCTGGACCCCGGCAATTGATGTTTTAATTCTGTTCAGAGTGCTACTCTCAGCGGCACTCCTCCTGCAACCGCCACCCTTACGACCTCCTCTATCTCGTATGCTGTCTGTTATTAGCGCCGAATTTGTCTCCTTCCGCCATCTGAGTTACTTTTCTCTAATTCATTTGCTCTCAGCTGAATTTTAAAATACTGCATTAGAGCATCACTGCGCTGTCTGCATTTTCGTGCTGTCGCTGCTTGCATTATACATAAATAATAGATAAATCTAAGTGCCTTTTAAGATTCCAACAAGTTTGTATTAATAAATTAAAAACAAACGTGCACATGTATACTCGCATTAAAAATAATAATCACAAATTCAGTCCTTCTTCATACTACGCCCCATTTTCGTAGAGTGCTTTCATAAGACCCTTAATCATTTTGCTAAAAGTTCTTTTTCACCTAAGGGTTATTACTTAATCCAAAAGAGACACTTAACTGTAGAAATTCTGCTACCAACAATATAATTCATGATTCACCCTTCGGCACGGTGAGACACAGGCGAGGGCGAAGCCTCACAAAAACAATGACCGAAAAAATATAAAGCACCCCTCTCGGACTGGCATAATGAGTTCTACAACGCCCACGCTCCTGTTGGTCCTCTTTGTGCTTTTATCATCGCTTTGCTCGCTGTAGTATTCGCCAACATCGATTGTGTGTATGAATGGGAATGTCGTTTCTACCTGGAGGCAACAACTGTGGCCAACTTAAAACCTATGTAGGTCACAGTGGCAGCAGCTTGAAATCTGATACCAGCGGAAACACTGCCATCCTGCTGACTGTTAAAAGGGACGTATCCTGTTGCATTGTACACGAGCACATGAGGAGACCTATCCTATTATACCAGCGGGGGTGGAAAAACGCGCACTCGACATAAACAGGTAAAAACTGTTTGTATTATTAACTTCGCCAAGCAGAGACTGCGAGCTGGGTGCTGGAATGTATATCTTGACAAGGATGCTGTCAGTGTTCGTTGCTCTTCATTTTCTTTGGGGTTGTTTGATTTTTGTAGCTACGTCCGTTTTCCTTCTCGATTCCATTGTTTTCCATTTTCCGTCACTCCACTTGAACAGTTGCACATGTGCGTCAAGGTCTGTGCGAAAAAGTTGCTAGCATTGTAATTTGATGGTTCCCCTTTTTTTCTGGGTCTTGGAGCGCTTTTCATGATTGCTCTTTCATTTTTATTATAGAAACGACTCCGCCGTTTGCCTCGATGCTAATCTTAAGAAATCAAATAAAAACCAACAAGAAAATGGCCAAACTCTGCGATAGGAGAGCATGATTAAAATGTGCTTGGTGCTTGTCTAAAACTGCGCTCTCTCGTTCGATGCCTCACTTTTATGAGCAGCACTTATAGAGCCATCTTTATAGTCATAAGATGCTCGGAGCCCCACTGAACCACTGAAAGTGTCTCGCAACTAGTTTAGTTATCCTAATCCCATTATCCAGTGTGAAATGAAGGTCAGGTCATCCTTCGGCAGTTAATTTTGTGCTTGCTATTGATGGCTGCGAGGGTGGTGGGAAATTTCCCGAATATAATGAACAGTTATTTATATTCAATTGAAGTTCGTTCAGCACAATCGCTAATGAATACAGCGGGCTAATGAATACGATAAGCGAACTCCTTTCAGTGTGTGTTTATGCCTTCTGAATTATTGAGCGATAAGAATGGGGCTAAGCCGATTGGGCGACGACCATTACAGGCAGTTGTTGCCTGTTATGTTATGACCAAAGTTATGTCATAAATAAATGTCTACAATTCGTTAAGAGACCTTATTTCGGGGCTCAATTAAGTTAATACGCGCGAGGGAATCCGCTGAAAAGTTTTCATTTCAACCACATTTAGAATGAACTGAAAAAATATTAATACTGTGGCGGGAAGTCAATAACAAGTCGAGTCTTTTCATCAAGCTAATTAGTTAATTGGCGCAATGGAGTTGGATAGTGTTATGTACTCATCAAATTTTCCACATAGAAGTGGAAATGGATATATGCAGTATGCACGTATGTCTACGCGCGAAAAGGTGTAGAGATAGTTACTCTTCTGTTTTTCTCTCAAGTTTTAAAAAATAAATATTAAGCGCAACATGTCCTTATGCGAGCATAGCCCTAGCTATACTCACAGTTTTCTTTCGTGTGAATTGTACTTCACCAATCTAGGGAGTCTACAAATACATGTTTTAAAGCAAACATTTAAAAAAAAGTTCGGCAAGCAATACCACTCCTGTATCATTCGATAGACGTGATTCTAAAGTTTTATTTCCTCGTGTCCATCATGCGTTTGAACAGCGGGAAATGTGCGTTTGCCGTCGAACCTATTTCGGATCGGAAATCAATTACTGCATGGTTCTCTACGTCCAGACAAACCGCGAGTCTGACGAAACAATGAGCTGCACTCCCTCCGCCCATCAGTAAGAACTTCTTGAATTGGACTAAGTAGACATTTGATTTCAAGAGGACGGACCAACGGATAACACTTCAGGGGCATCGATAGCTGTTTTTACTGAAAACTTCCCGGAGCGCCTCATCTCCATGATTTGGACTTCGGAGTGGAATATGTCCACTCTCCGATTTGCCGTTGCATGTTCACTCTCCGGTTTTGCTTCTTAAGATTTTATTTTGTTTGTGAGGCGTTTATGTCAGCCGTCTTAGAACCTTAAGACCAATATCCGGGCAGAAATATACCCGCGTAAACGGGTTTAACTGTGTTTTGAATGAGTAAAGTTTAGTTGCCGCATCCTGTTCCTGTAAAGACTAACCGTTAACGCCCAAACACCAGCCCGAAATGCTTGTAGATATAAGTGCACTTAAATTGTTGTAAATTATAGCCATTTGGAAATATGTATTTGTGAAAAAGTGACGTCTTCGCTATTGCCCAGAGTACTACCTACTTAGTACCCTTACCGCCCAACAGCTTTTGCACGCTTTCTTTTAAAAAAGTCCTAAATTCTTGGTTGCTTTAGGAAATGCTCATTCATTTGACTTATTTATTTATTCAATATATTGTAAATATAACCGGTCTGTTTGATAAAGAAAACAGGAAAAGGACTGCACAAGTTAGTGAAAATTGCCCCAGAAAAATAAGCAGACAACAGGCGTTACCCATTTAGTTGTTGGAGTGTGCTATAATACAACCGTTTTCGAAATACATATCTACATACCTATATGTTTTGTACTGTCAAAAACATTCGTTTCACATGAGTTGAAAAACTATGTATTGCGGGTTCAAATAAAAAACTATACAAAAATTTAACAGAATTCGGTTCGGAAAACTGTAGCGTTGAATCTCTTTCTTCAATGCACGGGCGGATGTTGGCAAAGACCTTTGACTTTAAATAAGCCCATAGAAAGAAGTCCAATGGTGTTAAACAAGACAATCTAGGGCGCCAATTTTGGTCATCGAAACGGGAGAGAGGAATTAACTCTTGTGGCAATTGAATTTATTTCACGGCTGTATGACATGTCGCACCGTCTTGTTGACACCACGTGTCGTCCACAACAATATCATTCCATTCCATTAGACAGAAATAACTTGGCTATCATGTCGCGATATCGAGCATTCATTATTTTTGTTAAATTGCCTAACAATGAAAACACCTTGTTCTATCGCATGGTGCTCCATTTTTATTAACCGTAAGCCGTCAGCTGTCAAACTGTTTTTTTTATTACCGCACAAATGACAAATGGCGGCAAATTTTGATTAAACTTTAGAAGCGGCGATCAGTGGAAAATGTGGTGGAGTAGGTACTCACATTTGATCCAAGCACTACTTTCATCTTATACCCTATTCACACCGAGCCGAAAACCGGGTTTTCGCAAAAACATTCGAAAACTTCATCAAAAACAGAAGTTTTCCCATACATATTTCAGTTTTCAAAACGAGTCGTTTAAAGTCGTTTTCCACGAAAACCAACCACTTCCAATCCTTGGGTTGTTGAAAGAAACACACCTTTTGAAATATTCAGCAAATTAAGCGGAACAGCTGACCGAACAGATGTCACAATTCACAATATTAAATTGTTTTCACACTAAATTGATGGACTAATTTGTAACCCATTTATCAAATGAAATTTGAAAATTGTGTCGAAATTCCTGTCGTTCTCTATTGTTCATTACTTGAAATTCTAAAATATGGTCACCGTGCCTATGGACCTATTGGGCCCCCTATATATATTTTAGCTGTATCGATATGATTAATTTTAAAGAGATTGCAGCCCCCCTGCATTTAGTTTGATAAAATGAATAGGAAGCTAAAGATCTAGAAGCCATATTTAACCTAAAGCTTTCCATAAATTGCAGCAAATTTTTTGCCCGACCTTGTAGCTTTAATTTACCGAACGGATTGTATTCAATTCATAGATTCCAAGTCCATTTTTGTCAAAAGGTTCTACTCTTAAAATGTACCTATCCTATTAGCAAGAAAAATACTGCGACACCTCGAACACTGATAATAAGCACGAAAAGCTTAAATGCATATGTGACACTAATGTTAGTTGGTAATTTCAGATTTTTGACACCTAAATGAATAGGTTCATCCGCGTACGCGGTTTAAATCACACGCTTTCAAAATAAATCGATTACAATCGTACAGAGTCTATACACATAACACGTTCCCATCAAAAATGACAGAAAAAGAGAAAATTAGCAACATAACGAGTAACGAGCAGTTCCCCTCTTGGCTCGAAACAGTTCAGAGAATTTCAATCGGCAGGTACTGATAAATATGTCAAACGCACAAAGTTGATAAGAAACTAATTCAAAAGCCGTCTTAAAAGTCAATTGCACACAGAAAATAATGTGTGAAACTAAAGAAAGCTTTGGTGGCGGCTGAATTTCGTTTGCTTTAATTTTTTTACTTAAGATTAAGACAATGCTGAAAAATCGGTTGTTTTATTTTTGACCAAAATAGATGTCAAAGATGTAAGTGTCTCGAAGTAGCTCGAGGTCTATACACTTACAAGTACTTTGGAGTACATTTTTCGGCTTCTGAAGAGAGTTTCACTAATTTTGTTGACATATATTTAGAGCTTGGCTCGGGAAAATACGTGAACAGACCAATTATTTGTATATTTATCCCGACAAAAAACTTAGGAACCGTAAACAATGTTTTTGGCTTAACGAATGGAGGCAATCTAATGGTGTGTATTTTACAATTCGCTACTAGTGACGTTAAGTTGATCGCAAACAAATTTGTTGATATAAGATAGTGAAAGACTCTTCAACGCTGACGGAAATTTCAGTTTAAACGATGTTAATATTGGACGTGTTCCATTTATAGCAAGGTGTCAAGCACATATAATCCCAGATGGAGGAACGTCCTCAAACGGAACAGAAATGAGGTCTTTTTACGTCGAAAATAAATTAATTTCCTATGAGGTATAATAATATTTAATTGACTATTCCTATTGCTGTTCCTATTATGATTTTTATTCATGAACATCAAACCAGTGATGCCAACTGAGGCATTATCATGCCTTTTAGGCATACTTCCGATGCTTGAGGCATTGAGGAATAATTTTGAGAGAACAGCCTGTTTTTATGTGAATTATTTTTCCAATCAATTCATACAAATAAATTTTGAATTTGTTATGTCTGGTACATACTTTGATTAAAGCCATATCACTAAGTCTCATTTACAATTACAATTCTCTTCTTTACTTACTCACCCTAACAAAACCTTGGATTACAGGGAGCAAACAAGATTTAATTACCTATCGATGGACCAACATTTTGTAAACCAATCTAATCAGACGTCGCCTTACTTACTTCAGGAAAGTATCCACAGACTCTTTCCGATATTCTGCAACTTGCGCTACGTAAACTAGTCGCCTGGACCAAAAGCTGCGGTCTAAGCGTCAATCCGACAAAAACGGATCTAGTTCTATTCACTAGAAGGGTCAAGACTCCTCTTATCACCCCCCCTAATCTCAATGGCACTCCACTCGAGTTTGTCAAAAGTGCCAAGTACTTAGGACTTATATTAGACAGCAAACTCTTATGGAGGGAGAACATTTCCGAACGTTCTAGGAAATCCCTAGTGGCACTCTACTCCTGTAGGAGGGCTGTCGGCTCCAGATGGGGCCTTCAACCAAACATAATGCATTGGCTTTATACTGCGGTGATCAGACCGATCATTCTTTACGGCATCGTCGTGTGGTGGCCGGCCTTGGATAAGAAGTGCAATCTGAAGGCCCTTGAGAAGACTCAACGCCTGGCATGCATCAGCACTACGGGTGCACTGAGGACATCTCCTACTGCCGCTCTACAAGTAATGCTTAATCTTCTTCCTCTAGACATCGTCAGCAAGGAATACGCCGCTAACGCGGCTATCAGACTCAGAGAGGGTAAGCACTGGAGAGGACAATCAACTGGCCATGCCAGCATCCTCCGACAGACATGCCCCCTACCCTCCATTACTGACTATCTGCCTACGAAAATCGACTTCGAAAAGGGCTTTAAATGCGAAATACCGGACAGATCCCGATGGGACTCACGAAATGTCCTACACGAAGGAGCGCTGTCAATTTTTACGGACGGTTCCAAAACATTAGAGGGAGTCGGAGCAGGGGTATTCTCAGAAGAACTGAACCTTGGACTCTCCTTCTCTCTCCCGGCACACTGTAGTGTCTTCCAAGCCGAAATCACAGCTATTCGTCAAGCCACAGCGTGGCTGCTGATTAATGAAATATCACACAGGGATATTGTCATATATATTGACAGTCAGGCTGCCATCAGATCCTTAATATCCAGCGAAATAAGATATAAAGCGGTGGAAGATTGCCGCGTATCTCTTAACGAGATAGCTGGACAGTACAACCTTACCCTTTGCTGGGTTCCGGGACACTGTGATATCCCAGGGAACTGTGCAGCTGACGAACTTGCGAGATTAGGCTCCTCCGGCGTGGATAGTGTTAGACTGCACAACGTGCAGGCACCGCTGTCTTACGCTAAACATATCATCAATGCGAACGCAACAGGGACAGCAAGTCACAGATGGAAACATCTAGGATACTGTGATGTTGCCAGGCTTACTTGGCCGACACTGGATAATAAAAGATCCAAAGAGCTTCTACGTCTCAATAGACGTAGCATTTCACTGGTCACTAACGTCATCACCGGTCATTGTGTTCTGGGCAGACACGCGCAAAGACTTGGACTGCCACATAATGACTTCTGCAGAAGCTGTAGGGATGAGGAGGAGGACGAATCCGTCACCCATCTCATCTGTAGCTGCCCTGCTCTATCCAACCTAAGGATGGCGCACTTAGGAAACTATTTCCTCAATGATCTTAGTGATCTTTGCAACATCAGCGCTGCCAGCATTCTTGGCTTTATTAACGGTAGCAAATGGTTCCCAATGAGTAACCAGTAAAGGAACCCCTAAACACCAGTGGTATGCACAATGGGCCGATCAACGGCCTAAGTGTTTCTCTCAGCGAGAGCCACTTTAACATAAGACATAAGAATCTAATCAGCTTGAAGGTTCCTTGCACTACCATTATAAAGTATGCACTTTTTGTCTTTTTTATCAAAAAGGAGTAATTTTTTTCAAAAAGTAATTTTTTTCTGTTTTAGGATTGGCAACCCGTCGTTTTTATGTTATATTTGTAAACTTATTTACTTTTAATCGATTTCTATTGACAGATCGTTTTCTCACTCCATCTAGCGGGTAATTTTGTTCCAGAGCTCTAGTGAAATGCGAATTATAGCTATGGAATTTGAAATGCAGCTGGTTATCAATGTAACGCGGCCATTTTTAATAGTATTTTATTTTTAATTTTCGCAATTTATCGTAAAAAAGTACTTTGACGTTTCTCAAGCTTAGAAATTCAAATAAAATTGAACACTTAAGTGTTGAAGTCGTTGCGGCAACCGTTTATATAGTTGACAAACTCGCTCAGTAGTTAAATGACGCCGGACACTTAGTTGTTCAACATATTTAATTTTGGGAAACAAAAAGGTTCTTCGAATTTGTCAATTGAGCTTTGCTTGTGTTGACGTACACGTTAAAAACTTGTACAGTTAACCAAACTTCATTGGTTGGTTAACCCGTCGAACACTGCAGATAAATTGAAGAGACCTTCATAAAATGAGGACAATAATTATTGCACACAGAGTTGCAAAATAGTTAACGGTACACAATGCATCAACAGCTGTTGGTTTATTGATTCCAACTGCTCAACTGGGACAAGCACACAGGTTTTGTCGCACGCAAGACCCAACACCACTAAATAGAAAATGTGCAGTTCAACGAGAAACAACAGCTCGTTCAATTCCCGTAAATTTGTTGAACAACAATGGGTTCAATAGCGTTGGTTGCATTGAATAGGCATTGTCGAACATTTTAGTTTTGATTCGTTGCACACTTAGTGGACGACGGGCATAAGGTCGTTTAGATGGTCGTTTGAAAGAGGTCCACGCTGTCACTATGAACTATATATATCTCGGGGTGTTCAGAAATGAGTTTCGCTCACAACACTTATTTCTTAAATAAAATTAAAACGTACTCGTAGTGAGAAACTTCGTATAAGGTGTACCTAATAAATTTATTTTGACACTTATTCGATGACTGGACCGCAATATCAATACTAAATGGCTGCCAAGCCCCAACATGGGGTGTGAACTACACGAGAGGTGCGGACATCTCACATGGAATTCCAGTGCGGTGGCCAGCACTATGGAAACATCCGCGCGAACTACCGCACCAGTCTCGTGTCTCAACTGGATATAAATAAAAAGGACACACTTAAAAAATCCATACAATAACTCACCTTGAATTTGAACGCTTCGACGAGTCCTTCTTGCCGGCCTGCAAATTGGGCAGATCCTTCTGTCGCTTCTTTGTCTCCCGCCATATCCGATAGTACAAAAAGCACATTATCGTCACGGGAAAATAGAACGCAGCCAGCGCCGTTCCAAATGTAATATACTGATTCGTTTCAATGAACTGAATGTAGCACTCATCCTGCGGCACTGTGCGTTTGCCCTCAATATAGGGCCAACTATAGATCCATGGCGGCCACAGCAACAAACTGATGCCCCATGCGGCGCCAATCATTACAGCCGCCCGACTAGTGGTACGCTTAGCGCGATATGTTAATGGTCTGGTTACACTAAAGTATCTATCAAAACTTATAATTAGCAAGTTCAGCACAGACGCATTTGACGCCAAATAATCCAGCGCCAGCCAAGTGTCACAGATATGCGCCCCAAGTGGCCAATATCCAAGTATGGTCGATACTGAGAACAACGGCATCGAGATGAGGCCGATCGCAAAATCCGCGATCGCCAATGAAAATAGAAAATAGTTACTGATCGTCTGCAGTTGCTTATCGATTTTGAACGAAATCATGACCATAAAGTTGCCCGCCACTGTCAAAATACTCAATACGGTGGCCACGATGGCGAGTACGACCATCTGCGGTATGGTGTATCGCAGAACTCGCTCTTCGACGTACGTAGCATTTGTATGATTGTTGTGATCTTCGAAGACGAGCGCTGTGATGTTCTCGAGCAGGGCGAGTCCCGCCTGCGTCGTGGCCGCTGTCGTGGTTGTTGTTGTTGTCGTCGTCGTCGAGGTGGTTTTCATAAGAGTCGGTGATAGTGGGGCCAAAATGGATGGCGGTGCCTGCCCTCCAAAGCCATAGCCATTGTAGGTGAGCATTCTGACAGTTGCTCCGCAGCCGAATGAACGATGACAGTGCTGGTGATAAGATGCGTGACAAGTAACCTCTAAGCCACTTCGATGAATGGAGTAAACCAAATGATGACACTGTATGGATGACTGCGATGATGCTGTGTGTAACGATGCTGCAACGAGAAGAGAACAAGACATATGAAAGCCAACACAATAACGCAAACTAATAACTACTATAATTCTGCGGGACTTTTCGTTCCGCCTTATTGTTTGCCGCAGAGCGCACTCAGAATTTATAGTGCCAACTGCCAATAAACAGAACTTGGGTATTTCTATTGCTACAAACAGTCGAGTGTTCACAGCGCCGGCTGAGGGTTGTTCATGCTCAAGTTAAACATGCTACGTCAACAATTAACCCGATAGGACGGGTCTTCTTAAATGGGTGGGTGAGGGTTTTCTTTTTTTTTTATTCTTGTTCATGTGAAATGGAACACACAGTCTTCCATTTACCTTGTGCGACATCAAGTTGGCTCTTCGGGCACAAAAAGCGGGCGAAAAACAATTCCCCATTTAAAGGACATAGCTTTCGCATCGTGTCCAGGTCATCGGCTTTGAATACGCTTCTACCGAGTGTTTGCTCGCTGAAAGCAATAGGCCGTAGAAAATATGGTTTCAAATCGTCGGCCAACACCCGTGCACATTTTAATCCTATAGAGCGAGAGCCTATTGAAAAGCATCATCCGTATACCGTGACAAAATGAACAACAACAATTTTCCACCTTTCCGCTGGGTGCATTTGCTTATCCTTTCGGCTTTGCTGCTTAGCAGATTAAGTGCTCCGGGCAAACATTAAACGAATGAAATTTGAATGCCTGTACAGATAGCGGTAATTATTTAAAGGAGAACTGCACTCACAATCTAAGGATTTTTTGTAAAGGTCATTTAAAATCGACGTTGCAACAGACTTTCATCATGATGCCGACGATGGAATATCCAACTTGGTGTGACAGAACCTAAATGAGAAAGTTAACACATCCTGTTGGATCCGAAAAGACATCCAAACCATTTCCTGATGGATAAATTGTGTGGGGGTTTATTTTATAGGTGAACACCCCATATCCGTTCAAGCTTAAGAGGGATGCTAAAAGCGATTAAGGAATTTAATTTTCAGCTCGAGAGCAAAAGAACAGGCAAAACTGAAAGCTCAATGAATTAAGCAACACATGAGCAGAGCTCCTATATACGAATTAAAATTCTTTTTCACGACTGACTGACACACACTCGTCGTCGTCGTCGTCGTATACCTACATATTTTTTGGAATAGAAAAAGCAGGAGGGTCGACGATGGGGATGAGGCGATTTGAAAAGTCTCCCTAGTCTGTTTGCCTTGGATTAATTGCCGGATTACGGAAGGATTTTATGTGCACATCAGGCACACAGCCACAAATACACGTTTGTGCCTTAAAATAGAAAATGTTTTAAAGCATTTTGATTTTGTTGCCCCCAGCAGTTCTCTTCCTTGCGGCTGCTAGTGCAAGTCATGCGAAAATTGGAGAAGGATTATTATTTTCCTATTTTTTTTTTTTTTTTGTCAATGGCAAAGTTTTATTTGAAACGGTCGTAGCTTACACAATGGGACTGAAGGGAATACGTAACATCATAAAATGGGATACGAGGACAAATGCAACTTTTACAGCAGTCGTTGCGTTTTTATATCTTTATGGTGTGTACTTTTGTTAAGAAGCGCCTAAAACGCTATAAGAAGCTTATCAGGGGTATTTGCAGATATCGAAATGGATCTAAAGGTGTTTGCGCATTTTATTCTGGAAGACTTGGATCTCTTTATTTTGTTTTATGAGCGATTGTGCCCGAAGACGTTTCCTTGAGAAAGTCAAGAGCAAAATATCTAAACGAGGTTGTTAAAACGGGTAGTCAGAAATACGAGTGCATGAATGTTACCCTCTAAATTTGTTAAGGCCGGCACTGAACCACCTCACGCACTGCATGCGCCGCGGATCAATTGTGAATTTTGAAAGAGGCTTTCTTCTCAGCTCGGGTACACTCAGAAAAATTTCGCAAGCTAAATTCTAGTCCGATCAGGCTTGTTCTTAATTTTCTCCATTCTTACGTGCTCAATCTCAAAATAAGACGAATGATTCTTGAAACAAAAATCTAAAATCAAGCCTATAAAATTCTAAAATCAGTGTTCTATCACCTGAACATTTTTTTTTTCACACTCTCCAATCAAGCCCAAATAATCTTAAACTTGAGTGATGGATTAATGTGCATACCAATTAAGATCTAAACATGATCTACGAATTTGATGGATGAAAAAGTTCCTTCATTCCGACTGATATTTGATACAGTTTGCGTGTTTCCGTAATTCTTTCAAAAAATTAAAAAGTTTTAATAAAGTGCATGTAATAACAAAAACGGTTTAATTAATAATATTAGCTTAATATATTATATACAATTGTAATAAAAATGATGTTTGATTTCAATATTCCACCCTTACATTTGTATCCATTAAATAATGGAAAGACATACCTATTTTAAATTTAAGTCCATTTAAGAATTTTTGTTTCAATAAATAAATATGATTTTTAAGAAATAAATTGCTTTACAGGAAAGCGACGCAGTTGATGATAAATTCGACAAATAAAACTGTGCAATCCTAGATTGGATATGACCTTCTTGAAGCATTTCCAAAAAAAAATGAATATAAGGATAACTTCTTCTTATTTAAATTTTTGTAAGTTTGTTTCAAGGATTATTATTCTGACTTTTATAGAGCGTTATTCTTACCGCTGATAAAAAGGTGAAAAATAAGGTGATTTTGAGCTTAATCTAATCTCACATAAATATTCTTTGCGTTATGTTTAAGAATACATAAGCTTAATTTAAGTTTACAATGATTTAAAATCAAGTTGTTGCATTCTTCGAATGAAATGATTTTGGGATTAATAATTACCGTCAGCGGATAGGCTTGATCTGACACTGATTATCTTGATTTTATCTCGTTTTTTCCCTGAGTGTATGGTATGAACAAAAAATTTGGCGGAATCTAGCCCTTTTTGTGGCTAAAACGACTTGACAGCACTGGCTTAGAATCGTTGCTCCACGCATGTATAGTCAAATGTAAGTAGGTATATGTATAGTCAAAGCGAGCTCGAGTTGCTGGTTGGGCATGGTGAGGTTGGGGGTGGTAGGCCACAGCGAGTGCAGCCACACTTAGGAAAAGGTATAGCCACAGGATTGGGTGCCGTAACATAAGGCCAAGCGTCATAAGGCCAAATTTCGCGGCACCACAGGTTTGATTGATTACCCGTTGAGCAGACAGAAACTTAGTGTAATCTATGTTGAGCAGAAAGAGTTCCGTGTCAATGTTGCATGTTCTACTCGCATTGTGATCCGCAACTGGGGCCTTACTCTATTTCGTCCCATTCGAAATAGCTTCCCCTTTCTCTTTTTAGTAGGTACTCTGTAATAATTTCGGAATTCTAAATGCGGCATAAATTCGGCGGACCTTAAAAAAAGGTGTACCAGTTGGTGGACTTGAACAGAGGAGCTATTTAGGTTTTCAAAAAAAATTTTAAATGTGGCCGCTTTGGCTTAATGGATATAGTATACTGCACTACTGGCTTTCCGAATAGAAAGGTGTTTACTACGCGTGAATGTCTGTTTACCATCCGACAGTACATATATGCCTTCATAAAGCTTGAAAACTGCGGATGCCTTACATTCTTCCAAAGAGAAACTCAACCAAAGGAACGGTTGTGCGAAGCTATTCGAAGGGTCCTGCCCGCACCAGCACGCTCCAACTCTTTATTTTGTTTTTAATATGTGAATGCACTCGAATACAGAGCCGGAGCCAAGTGAACATCGAGTCTTCTGCTTCTAAAAAACCGTCTCACTCTTATATTTTCCATCCTCCTAATCGGTATACGAACCTATATAAGTAAAGTCTAAACTGTTCTAAAAAGCTCCTTAAATACTAATTTGTTCTAAGTTCGCCTCTTTGTTGGCCGATTAAGAACAAAACCCAAATTTGCAAAAAAGAAAAAAGGAGCACCCCCGATAACAATACTCTTGAGTCATTCTGCAAAATGGTTGATTCGTTTACAGTATGTAGTGAAAGGATAACCCAGCGCCTGTCATCCTCTCTGCTACATGGCTATCAGTGCTTGTGCAAATGTTTATGTAACTCACTCGAAGGATATGAGATTCTGTATATAAAACACAAGAACACTTCATTTCCTTAGGAAACTAGGTACACAAGAAAATAAACAAGAAGCCATGCAAAGAACAAGTCGCAAAAAACAACAAGACACACACAAATAATGCTACTGTCTTGCAATAATGGCAGATAGAGTAAAACGAAATGATAAAAGCTTTGCCTCGTTCTTGCTTATGGCCCCGAGAACTATTGCAGCATGTCTGCCATTGTTGGGCGCCTCATTTGTACTTATGATTGCATAAAAGACGAACTCCGTTCCAGATGCGCACACAATTGCGAGAACGGCAACATAAAAACTCAACTTGAAGACAATAACAATTAAACTGGAGGGTGCTATTTGCCCACCAGCCCTACTCTACTAACTTTCACTAAAACAATTAAGTCGCAGGATAAGAGCTGCATTCATAATGATTGGATTTGCACAAACTTTGCTTATTAAGTGCGACGCATTCTTCAGATGGGGTTGGGGATTTACCTTGTGCCAGCCGCCGTCTATTATTGTCAATGGTTTCGAGTTGCACTTTCAATTACTCACATTCAGTGGGCAGAAAGAGACATCCGGCGGGCAAGCGTTTGCTTGTTACACACACTCGTGTAATGGGCGTGCGACTTTTATTTTCCCGTGAGCCGTGATGTTGATATTGGCGTTGGTGTTGTGTAAGGGGATAAGTGTACTTCGCCGATGATACAACATCTCTTTTGGTTTTATGTTCGGGGAATTCGGAAAAGGTTTTCTATTCGCGCTTTAATATGTTTTTCATGGCTGCCGATGCGGAATGACAGCCCACATATCTATAAATCCGGAGGGCAGTTTAGAATAACCTCCCAACGGAGAGGTAAAAAACCTAAAAATCGAATTCGAAAATTGAGTGTATCTCGGTTCTCTAAATTGGGATTTCTAGACGGGAGCGGTATTTATACTGTCATACAGTAGAAGGATAAAAAATTCATCACAGTTCCGGATTGGTTAGTGCGGAGACCATTACTTTATGATGAAGAGTGTGTATTAAAATAAAGTGCACGACTGGGTCGAACGAAACTTTCTCGTTAATCAAAAGTTTGGTTGGTTTTTTTTCTTATTTTATTAAATAGGTAGGTACAAATCTCAAAACTGATGCTAGATAAAAGAAACGATGCATAGAATATAGGAAAACGAATATGTAGTGTTAAATAAAATTCACTTTTGGGTTATTCATCTGCTATGCAGTACATAAATAAATAACAATGTGAGTTTTTATAAGTTGAAGCTGTCAGTAACAGGCAATTGTCCCAAGTTTTGGTTAAAGAGTTAAAATCGTCTACAGTATTATTTTACATAATAAGCTCTTACACTTTACAAGATGTTTGAGTACAAAGCCAAGTGTAGCAGGAGTTTGTGTTTACTGATGTTTTTATTTTTGACAGGAATATATTAGTAACACTGATTTAAGGACTTAAGGTGTCTATGATTGGAAGTAGAGTTCGTGTTAGACCAATATCTTTACATAGATGTATATGTAAGTTTTCAGAGATTTGTTTTTGAGTTTGCATTAGCAGTTATAAATCGAATATGCCGATGGACGTGTGTGGGGGTGCAAATGAAGTGGGAATTTCTGATTGTGTAAGGAAGTGATTGCAATTATTCAACAAGGTTAAAAAAAGGGTAATAGTTGCTAAAATGAAGTTTTGTTTAGCTGTTATTGCATTTTTATCGGATGTGGGGAGATTATAACAAAAATATAGCATATATGGGAAAATAGATCGGGAAATATAAATAATTTAAAAAAACTGATTTTTTCGAACACTGATTTTATCTTGGCAGACAAAACAGTACCAAATATTACAATGTTTAATTTTAAAAATGCTATTGCTTAACTATTTAACTGAAAACCTTGTACATGTTATTGGTTGGTTTTAAAAGTTTTATCGAAATCAAAAATAGGGTTTGCGAGTTATGCGCAGTTCTTAAAATTAGCGTTTTTGGTGATTCGAATTGAAAATTAAGGACGCAATAATCTTGTAAACTTAAATTTTACTCCAAGTTTGCGTTTTGATCTAAGTCTTGATTGCCGTTTTCAAGTAAACAACATTTTTTTAAAAATGTTTTTTTTAAGAACTCTATTTCACGATAAAAACAGAGAAAAACTAAGTTTGTCATTAAGTTAGAAATGACCATATTACCTTATAAATTAATTTCTGTTTGTATCGTATGTACCGTTTTTGAGATATGTATGTCCAAATTTTAAAAGTACCGTTATTTGATTTTTTTTTACCGGAAAACTGAGTATGCAGTCATGTTAGCCTCACCTACTTAAGCTAAAATATCAATTTTGGTTGAAATCGTTGCAGCTGTTTTCGAACAAATCAAACTGGTATGAAAGTGCTAAATGGGAAGGTAGCATTAATATGGAGGTAACCGTGCAAAAAAAAAAACGGCCCCGGACTGTAAGCCCCCAAACTCCAAATCCGAAGTTTGAACGAAATCCGAGTAGCTGTTTAGGCTGTAGGCCTCGAGACATACAGGCAGACGGACATACGGACAGAATTTTGCGACCAACTTTTTTGAGTTCCTCTATCATCGTAATGTCAGTACGCATACAATATCTTTCTCTTACTACGTAATGGAGAAAGTTAAAAATGCACTCCACTCCAAAAGGCACAATAAAATAGTCGCAAGTCGTAAAAAAAACAACAAAACAAAGTTTGAAACATTTACCATACCAAAACTTTGACTGCTCTCTAAGGAGGAAACATTAGTCGTTGGTCAAGGATCTGCCAAAGTATTGAACAAAAAAAATCGTAAATATGTATATATATGGAACATATCCTTGAAGGCTAGTTAAAGGCGAAGACAAACAATTTCTACACGCATACGCGCACATATTGGAGGCAATCTCTCTTATCACATTCCATTTATCAAGCATTTTCTGGTGCGGAATTGGTTAATCGGAAAGAGCGGCTATACCACTCGTTCGAATCTCGGGTGTGTATTCTATGTTCAGACTTGAGGCCACGTTAATGTTATACGGATGTAAGGGCAAGTCTGTCAAGAGACTATACGTTTGTCAACAAAACCCATAATGGGGGTGGATATGGAAAAGAGTACATTTTTAATGACTTCAAAGAAGAAGCCACTCATATTGGCAAAAGGTTAAGAGTGACCGAATTCAGGCGGGAATATCTTTTTTTAACTTGCGAAATGATTTAATTGGCTTTTACACATGTGCATGAGGATAACTTTTCGTATGGTAAATAATTAATTTCCAAGTTCAACTGGTTGAGGGTTATGAAGTAAAGTTCAGACATCATTAAATAGATAAAGTTTTCTGAAATGCTTTAGACCAAAGAGGCAAATTGCTGTGTGAATAATTGAGGTGTTATTTGTGCACCACCCTTATATAGTAGGTACACCTACGAGTATTCAGTCGAACCGCTCTTAAGAGAAAGTGATGTCAGGTTGTCCGTCTAAAGGGGGTTGTCCCGCTGCCCGTGCAGGGGAAAAAAACAAATGAGCTCTTTGTTAAAAAAAGAGCTTATTTCAAACAAAAGTTATTTTCTGAATCCAAAAAGGGTTAAAAACGTTTTTGTCCACTGTCTGCTTTCTGTTTGCAAATCCACAAGAAGGTGAAGTGCGAATCTATAAAAGGTTTTTTGTTCGTCTTCGGGAATTTAATATAATTTGGGACAAATATAGGTACATGGCTGTGTGAAGGGAGTGTCCAGTTAGCCATTTAAAATTTTGTTTGTAATTTTATTATTTGTCTGTCCCCCATCGTAGTGGGAAATGGGCCACTTTCCAAGGTTTATTTATAGGTTAACAAAGTAGGTACACTCAAGATGACAAGGCAACCTAAGCGAGTCTCAGATATTGCTAAGCCAGGCAGCTTTTGAAGATTGGCCTCTATAGGTTGGCAGTTGCGAGTGTCTGGTGGTCGGCAGACAAGCTCTTCATTTATGATCCTATACAAACCGTTATGGTGGTCAGAAGATAAATGCGCTATGCATAGGGTGACCATCCGTTCATTACAAAAATTAACAGTTCTGTATTTGAAGACGATGTTCATTATGAATTACATGTTTTGTTTGCAAAAACATAAAAATGTTCTGCATTTTTTGTTCTGTACATATATCAATTAAATTCTTAAAAACAATAACGAAAACATTTAGAAAAATTGCTAAACAGACAAGCAAGTAATAGTAATTAAAAACGTGTCTTATTTTTTTTTTAAAAGTTTTTCTTATAATGTGAAAGGTATCTTTAAATTTAAATAAAACAAAGTGTGCGTGATCATCGAAATCTAAATTTTTTATTCGTTTGACAGTCCTCGACGTATGGAATATAAATAAATACATTCAAATATCCGTCGCGGCTTCCCTGGGTTGCGGGCATCCGAAATGTCCAATTTTTCATTACTCTGGCGCATAAAACAGGTTGAAAATGGCCGAGCCATGGGTTATGTTGGCTTTGAGGGCCGTTGTGGTTCGTTTCTTATTCGCAAGGACATGCGACTTCACAAAACCCCACAAGAAAAAGTCGGACGTGGTAAAATGCACCAACTGGGCATACTCGTAGAAGGTCTAACAGATTTTCGACAACAGCATATCAACTTAGGATAGGCTGAGTTCAACTGTTCCTCGCTTGCAGAAAGAGACCTGTTGTAGAGGCCAGAACTACGAACTTTGCGGAAGAGTAGAAGCACTTTTATGAGGTGAAGCAATTTTGTCTCCTAAGGCGGGAATGTGGATAAGGAAGAAATAAATCCGCATAGCAAGTAGGTTTATATAAAAGGTTTGAACAAATACCAAAAGTTCGATTGGATGTAGCGAAAGAATGGCGGTTGTTTTCAACAGCAGTCTTTGCGCCAACAAAAAATATATGCTTGGGGAGTGGAGCGGCTCGGTCTTAAAAGGGATCTGCGTATGGCTTTAAATGCCCAAAGTGTAAGCCATTAGAGAGAACAAAAAGACCCTTGAAAGACTCGGCTTCTCAAAACCGGTAGGTATACGTTACCTAGAAGCAATTTTGAAAAAAGTTGGGCGACAAGTTAGTGATCACAGATCCTGCAAGCAAGGTTTTTTGGCAGGGTGCTCCCATCTTAGAAGGAGGCGGAAAGTGGATACACTTGTTAAAAATAAGATGATCATCTTGCACAAACGGAGACAGAGCCAGGACTTTTGTGAGCTGCTTATTAGAGGACTTTGAGCATAGCGGAAAAAAATTCCCACTGTATAGTGGATGTCACTTGTCAAATCTGGAGTGGAGAAAATACGTTTCGAAATGCTCCAAGAGGGAGTTGAATGGCTCTCTCGTTTCAAAGTGGTCTGGGGTGACTGAAGTGAAGCACCACAAAAGGTGCTAAAGAAACTGCTTCCATTATAGGTTCAAGTCGGAAAAGTATTTGGCAAGACTTCGTTAAAAGTGCGTCTTATCCCATCTCATTTCCATTACTTATATTTGGATTGAATGTATAACGAGCTATGCAAGGAGCAATTATTGCGAATTTCCCTGTTTGGTTGGTCAGGTTAATTTTGAGACAGATAGACAATTTTGTTATCAGGAAGGCTGACCTTGGTATCAAAGCTAAGTAGTTGGTCTTTAACTTAATGTTTGGTCACGGTCTATTTAATACTTAGTTTCTGCCTACGGTCAGAAGATTTGGATACTGATTTCGAGATCGCGGATACAAGCCGACGAAAAGAAATTGCTTCATTGTAGTGCTGAAATGACTTGAAGAGATCATATACGGAAAACCAAATCACGTGGGGTATTCAATATCGCGCAGGGCGCAGCTACTTCTGATGCGGACGGAGCGATCCATGTTTCGGTGGTTTGATCGCGTTAAAAGCATGTCCCCAACTGGGATTCTATGACGTTATAGGGAATCTGTGTCATCAGGCAAGCGTCGTAGCCCAAGTATGAGATTGTTAGATCAAGTCCAAAATCTCTTTACCATGGTTGATGATTTAGGGTCGCTGGAGGAAGATCGAGAGCTTTGGGCCTTCACTAAAGCATCCTATATATATACACTCGCGGACCTATAGTAATGGACAGGAGGTACTTATTTAAAGACAAATACATAGCTGGCGCATTAGGTCCTTATGAAACCAAAGCATGAGTTTATTATCTTTGGGGCGAATGCAAGGGACCTAAAATTGTATACCGATTCCGAAAGGTTGAGCTGAGAAACTTTTTCAAGGCGGCTATAATACCACAGAATCTTTAGCAGACTTTACCGAAAGATGGGGGTTGGGGGTGTTCAATCTAAAATTGTAATTTATGTTTTTTGGGGTTGTTCCTGGAACTCCCCTCTCGGATGCCAAATACACTGATCCACAGCGACCACAATAAATCGTAGGGTACAAGGTGGCGCAAAATGAATCACATTATCGAAAGATGTTATAATTTTTTCAAATGGCGTCGTACGTCAATCATATTTGACATTTGGGAACTAGACAGCTGCAGAATAAAACAGACAAGCAATGGAGCGCTATACTCCGCAAGGGCGTGGAATAATTAATATTGTAAAGAAAGCGTTTCCTAGTCGCGTAATCTCCCGTTTTGGCATGGCCAGCAAGATCGCCCGATTTAACCATCCCAAACTTCTTTCTTTGGGACTACTTGAAGTCGCGGGTTTATGCCAAATCGCAGTTATCACCGGAAATCTTGCGGAAAGTCATGAAAAATGCAATAAAACGGGCACAAATGTGTATCAACACTGGCGGCAGCCACTTGACGGATACCATCTCTTCCACTTCACAAAAAAAAAGTACAATTCCAAATAAAGATTTCCATCACTCAAAATCATTTTTGTATTGAGTAAAAAAGTACCTAGTCCAAAAACAAAATTGGATGATTCATTTTGCGCTCCTCTGTATATGCAAAATAGCTCAAAATATAACGAAGCTATCAACAGCAATTACTTCATCTCCCTTTTTATCCTTTTTCGATTAGCCTGCGGTCTTATATTTTATCCATTTCCGGTGCAAGACCTGCGAACGATAAATCGCTCATTATACTCGACTGTATAAATATACAGATAGAAAGAGAATTTCTCATTCAACGAGGTCTTCAGAGATGCAATCCTGCCTAACAATATCCCTCTATAAACCTCTCTTATGCGGCCAAATTCAAATGCGATTCAGTTCAAGCCGATATAACAAACCAGTTCCATTTGCCCTTTTTATTTAGCTCTCCATCTCCATGCCGAAACAGATTTCTCTTTAGGGCTGTCAATTTTATTCATTATTTTCGTAAATCTTTTTCGCATCCGACGAGCTTATATCCTCATCGATATAATAATAACCCTTGTTAACAAAAAAAAAAATGTTTATAGCTACAAACGTGATATGAATTTGAATCAAAATCCCAATGAGTGGGTAGAACAAATTTTGAGCTTCTAAGAATTTCCCATCCGAAAGCGAAAGCAAACTTACCTTATCATGTATCCAAATGATGCCTTCCTTTCCGACTGTTCCATTTTCCTAAATTTTTATACAGCATCGTAATGTACACGGATATCCGGATTATATATTGTACGCCGCTCTCCTTCACTGTTCAAGTGTTTATTTAGCCAATGAAATAAAAGCATTTCAACTATTTGCACAGATGCTGGATACTATTTCCGGAGTTTTCCCATTACCAAAAGTCAACATATTCCAGTGGGATTTTTAAGCTGCAAGTATACAAACATATAAGCAAAGCGGGTGAGTGCCAGTTGCCAGACAATTCATCACAGCGTGAACCAATTTCCATGAGTATCGAGTTTGGTTGACCAAATTGGCCAAACAAAAACGAAGGATATTTTTGGAAACTCGCCCGTTATTATGCATATGAGCCATATATAATGATTTTAATTAACTATGGTGTATAAATATGATCGTGGTGGATGGATATCCTGTAATTAAATGTATGAAACTTTATACTCTGATTAAGTTTAAAATTGAATACCCGAGCAATGATGGGAATTTAATTTAAGTTCGGATGGATAGATAACAATTACTGGCTGCACAGTCACTAAATAAAACGGAGTGACAGTATTCACATTGTCAACATTGACGTATATTATATGTATGTACTGCCAACTTCAAGTGTGTGGAAATATACAATATACAATTGCCGCTTTGGGGGATTAGTTCACGAGGTTGAAAATTGACGGCAAAATGTGGAACTAAAAGGGAAATGTATTATCTGTCATTTGGCAGTGTTTTAGATGAAAGTTTCGGAGCTGAACCAATGGAATGAAAAGAGATCATCAAAAGGGGAAAAGTACGGAATGGCAGCAGTAGAAACACAAACGTTTAGGTCTTCAATATCGTGTTGCCACTTGCCACTATACGAACAGCGATAAAATAAAATTACACCCAATTGTGTCTAGCGAAAGTTCGCATTTGGTCACGGCAAAGTTCGGGAATTTAAGCCTTAAGTTGCAAGGTTCAGTTTCGCTTTGGAGGTTAAACAGAAATGCATAAATAATTACTGGTACCCTAGCCCTAGTTTCTCACAACCATTCGTTTTGTGTGAGTTTTCATTTCTGGAAATAAGGGTCATAATACAGGGTGTTTTTTTAGAGGTATAGAACTTTAAGTTGGCAACACTATTTCAACTGACGGCCATTTTGTCAGTTGTCAAGTGATTTATTTTTAGTTTGGTTTGCCATTTCATCATGAACAAGTTGACAAATGAACAACGCTTGCAAATTTATTTCGAAAATAATGATTCAGTTCGCGAAGTTTACCGCAAGCTCCGTTCATTTTATGGTCGACATAATCGTCCATCAGAGCAATTAATTCGGTTAACCATGGATTGTTTTCGCACTACGTTTACTCTATGTGATAATATGCATCCGCAGAGCCGTCGAAAAGTGCGCACCGAAGAAACAATTGCCGCTGTAGAGCAATGTGTTGAAGAGGATCCGGATGAATCGATTCGCCACTGTGCACAGCAATTGGAGCTTTGTCCATCAACTTTATGGAAGATTTTGCGCAAAGATCTTAGCTTACGACCTTACAAGATCCAGCTTGTGCAAGAATTAAAGCCGCGAGACCATGCAATGCGTCGTGATTTTGGTGTATGGGACGAAAATGAGATTGATATCGATGCTGATTTTCATCGCAAAATTTTGTTCTGTGATGAGGCTCATTTTTGGTTGAATGGCTACGTCAACAAGCAAAATTGCCGCATTTGGAGTGAAGAGAATCCACATGAGACACTTAGACGCCATTACATCCACAAAAACTGACTGTGTGGTGTGCTCTAGGGGCTGGTAGAGTCATTGGGCCATACTTCTTCCGAAATGATGCTGGAGAGTCAGTAACCGTTAATGGAGACCGGTATAGAGCCATGATAACCGACTATTTGGTTCCCGAATTGGATGGCATGAATGTGGATGAGATGTGGTTCCAGCAAGACGCGCGCCACACAGCGCACATCACAATCGATTTATTGAAGGAAACATTCGATAAGCGCATAATTTCGCGGAAATGACCTGTCAATTGGCCACCAAAATCGTGTGATTTTACACCATTGGATTATTTTCTTTGGGGATATGTGAAGTCGCTCGCCTACGCCAACAAACCAGAAACGTTAAGGTACTTGGAAGTCAACATTCGTGGCGTTATTGCCGACATACAGCCCCAAATGCTCGAAAAAGTGGTTGAAAATTGGACCTCTAGACTTGGCTTTATTCGAAGCAGCCATGGCGGCCACATGCCCGAAATCATATTTAAACATTAATGGCATAAAATGATCCTTCCAATAAAGCCAAATTGATGGACGTTAAAACGATTTTTTTGTGTTTTATTTCAATTCGAAGTTCTATACCTCTAAAAAAAACACTCTTTATTAGTTGTGTTTGCCATTTACGATAATGGATCGCTTAGCAATCGAAAAACGCCTTAAAATTATTAAAACTTGCTACAAAAATATTGATTCAAACTTAGCCACTTTTCGCGCATTCAGCTTAGTACGCTGCCCGAGCTAAACTAAATTTTATCTGGTCTCCAACTTTTCTCTCCAAACATCAGCTAAAGTCCTAGCTACATTTTGACATAGAGTACGCCGTGGATAAAAGTCACAGAAAACAGCTGTTCTTTGAAAAAATTTCCTTCAAAAATTAAATTCTCTCTTATTTCAACTATGTCTGATTTTAGGTACTTATCGTCCATGTAATAATTAAAAGAGCTCATCCTTGCAGACTTTTCTGCAACAGAACAACAAATACACAACGACCCATTAAATGGGCACAATAAATTTTGACAGACACCACATTTAGCTGAGCTAAATTTAGGAGAGAATTTTATATGGGAGCGAAAATTTAGCTCGAGCAGCGTACTAAGCTTTACGCGCTGATTATTTGTTTATTTGTTTGTTTATTTAAGTCTACCATTTTACAATTTACAGACTATATAATTACATAATTTTTGAAAAGAACAAAAAAAACTCTTAACATAAGAGAAAAAATATTTAATAAAAAAAATATAATAATAAATAACTAAATATATGTATATATAGTAAAAAAAACTCTTCAAGTGAAGAGAAAAAAAAAATGAAGTTCAAACGTTTTGGCGACGTCAATTGGCCACCAAGATCATGCGATTTGACACTGTTAGATTTTTGTTCTGTGGGGCTACGCAAAAGACCGTGTTTACGCGAATAGTCCCCAAACTCTAGACGCATTAAAAACCAACTCCGAATCTTCCCGAGGCGGCCATTTAAATGATATTTTATTTCACACGTAATGGCAAAGTTCAAATTTGATAATGATTAGCTTTTTTCGAAACCGAAAAATGAATGACCCTTTATGTAATTGTTTTGGGATAGTGAAAATAGCAACTTGTACGACAGGCTGGTTTCTAAAAAAATTAAAACAAATGTCGTTGTTACCTCAAATCCAACATTTTGGTTGTCAAGCATCATCTTTCAAAAGAATACACGAAAATTGTAAGACAACAAATTTCATAAAAATGAAATACAGTGAGTTTTGTCTGATGATGATTTGAGCTGATTACATACTATTCACACACCTGAGGTCAAAAAAACAGCAAACTTATCAAATCTTTAAAAACCGATCCGACTTGCCCTCACAGCAAATTAGCAACACAATATTTGTTTAATTGTGTAATAGATAGGCAGTGCGAGAGTTATTTCTAAACATTATTCAAATGAAAACTTCTTTTCAGAAAACTACTTAAATCACACTGACAAGATTCTTAATAGCTGTCAAAAGCTTGAAGTAAAACCCTTAAAAAAACGTTACCAACGGTTTTTCTCTTGGTACCTTGGCGCTGTGGCTAGTATACTCTATAACTGAGCGAGGGGTTTTAAGTTCAACTTTGAGAAAAACACAAACTACCGGTTTTTATCACCGCGTTGCCGCTCCTAAAGGTTTGAGGTTTAACATAATTTAAATGCCTACTAGATGAAACAGGTTCATTCGTAAATCGTAATAGGCTGAAAAAAAGTTAAAATTATCATAAGAAATAGTGCACATTTTGCGAGCTAATATTCACATGCTTAACACAAATCTGGAATTATATTTTGCAATCTACTATGCCTTAAATTAGGCCCAAGTGTATCACCAGTGTGCAAACTCACATCTAAAAATGTGACAAAACAGCAGTCACCTCTACCAAAATAAATCAAATCGTGGTCGCGTTTGTCATCGCTATGAATTTATTAATAAGTCAAGCTCCTATTTCTATATTGTTAACCAGAGTGTATGACAGACACATCATCAACAGCACATAATAATAGAAAAGGGCTTTGTTACAGATATTAATAAATTTAATTCAGTGGTGGTCAGTATAAAAAGCTCTTGCGCGATGGTTAATATTTTTTTTTTAATGTTTTTTTTAGAGCTGGGACCTCTAACACAGAACAACAAGTCAGAAAGTCAACAGCAGAGACAATACTGAGACCACCAACTTCGGCCGATTTCCCGTTACTTGCCTACAAGCTATATTTTCATGGGGTGGCAAACGCTAAGTGCGTTAGTATTGTTACATAGAAATTCGCATTGGCAAATGTCACGTAACTTCAAAAATTCCGGCTCACCACCACACTCGCACCTTGCATATGCCACTTCCGCTTTAGGCAAAGCTGCTGACAGCGTTCATAAAATGTTGTCCGTTAAATTTGAAATTATTTATATACGCGTGGATAGTATTTTTTTTTAGGTATACGTGTACATTTGCTTAAAATATTTATGAAAAATTGTCAATGCAGAATGGTTGCATGAAAATAAAAACATTTTGAGCAAGTTTTCCTTAGTTATTAAAGAAAAATTCACACAATAAATCGATCTTAATGATATCGAAAAGAGGTAAATACACAACCATGTTTGTCCTAATATGTTCTAGTATATAAAACATATAGTTTAGATAAATTTACTAACCAACCAAATCAAATTATTCGCCTTTTAACAATTTATAATAAATAACCAATGGCATTCAGTAATATAAAAATGTGGAATTCCCGAACTCTTTCACATTTCCCCACGGTTGCCGAGGTTGGCAGCATTTATTTTTGTAGTTTTTGTGTGTTTTTGCATGTCACACTGATTCTTTTTTGACATAGCACCGATAGGAATACAAAATGGCGAATTTGATAAAAAATTGAGGGGCCCAGCGGCAAGAGGATTGTGAGTTGGGGGTCTCAGTATGGTTTGTCTATGGTCAACAGGTACTTGTAGAATAAAATTGGTCTGACAAGTGTGTTATAAAGCTGTAACACAAGAAAAATTCTAACAATGGCGGCGTTCCACTGCCCGCTAATTGACTAGCGGCATTCACTTTTTGTGAAATATCCCTATCAGGGAAATTTCTCAATCTAGCGCAAAACTACCTGCTGCATTGAGAGAAAAAAAAAAAAACACCTGTCAAAGGAAATCGTTCAAACGTTTGCAAAAAATAAAATAAATACGAGCAAGTGGAATTGTAATAAAATTGTTAATAATGTAAGTAAAATAGCAATTCAGGTATTTTTTTTTATAATATATTGTATCATTTCAATTGTAGTGTGGAAATAGTGCGTTTTGAATGTCACTTTGCCGCTGGCGCCAGGTTTTAGCGCGGACGTTCCTTCAACTGGGGCATTTTGTGCTAGGCATATAGCGGGAAATCGATCGCGGCCAATTGTTAAAAACTAAAATATTCCTCGATTTGTATGATGGATCAGTGCAACAAGTCAGTCTGCGAGGAGTCGGGGAATTTGCGAAGAAAACAAGATGACCTTTCTACCTAAACATACATTTATGGGAGAGACTTTCGGTAAGGTAATCAACAGCTTTTACTGTCACACGAAATTTTTCAACGAACAAATTGGAATATATTTCGAAATTTATTTTTTCTTTAAATTCGTTTATGTTTCGTATATTCTCACTGTCACTGTCTGACTCAGAATATAAAAAAAAAAACATTTTTAATGTCACTGAATAAATTTTAAATGACCTTCCTGTATTATCTATTTGCAAATATTATTGCAAATGTTTAATACTAACAAGTCGGTCACCGTCGGTTAGAATTTATCAACTTTCTAACAAATACATTCTCTTTTCTTTAAGCACTACTTGTTGTTTCCAGATACAGAAACAGTAGAATCATCAAATTTCCCTTCTTGTTAAATTGCTCTAAAACAACTGTTGAAGTTCTCGCAGACTAGTAAGTACGTGTTACACAAATTTTCAACAGTTGTCGAATCTCGCTTGTTTAACAAGCACTTGTTGTATTGCGTTATAGGCCCCTGATAGCTGATTTTTGCACAATTACGATTTGGCATTTCACTATGAGTATATAGACATATATATATATATATACAACATATATATGGACCAGCTTCGTTCAAGTCGGTTGCTAAACGCTTCCACGGACTGTTTGAAGCTCTCCGTGCGTCCGCAGTTTTTGAATAGCCCTTTGATAATTCCGGATGGGGACACATAAAACCAAATAGAATTTCAAATTGATTTTGTTTTGTATTGATATTTTTGTTTGGTATTTCCCTTTAAAACAAAATAAAGTCATCAAAAATATCATCATATCAATATTTATTATGTTTTCTTCAATTAATTTATAACATTTTATCAAAAAAAATTATTTATGTATTTTTCTTTTCAAATAAATAGTTACATTTTAGCTTTCAGCAAATCTTTTCCGGATGCTAATTAGCGCACGTTGAAAACAAAAGTGACACTAAACAAAAAACCTCATTTTTGAATATGGCCGATTAAAGTTTCGGACTAAATTCAATGGGCGATAGCTACAAAACAAAAGTTTAAAAAGTTATGTTACTTGGCCAAATTAAAGTATCACTTATTTTTGTGAAATTGAATTTTGAGATTTAAACAAAAAATGATAGATATATAAGAAAAAAAGGTCCTTTTGATAAAGTTTGGTATAGTGCCACTTTTTGTTTAATACTGTTACGTATTTTCTAATAAAACCGTTAAATTATACAGATTTAAAAACAAAAAAAAAGGTTAAATACTTCAAAAATAAACAAAAATGATTTTTTTATTAATCAAATATTACTGTTTACAGTGATATCACAATAAAAAAAAAAATATACAGTCAAGTTAAGCATAAAAATGTGAACTAAAGTTAAAAAAGAACTCTAAAAATAATTAAAACAAATTTAATCCATCAAAACAAAAAATTAATTGAAAAATCAAACAAATCTTCAAAATGTACCAGGTACGTAGTAGGAATTAAATGAAATATAAATGAAAATAAGAGATCAATAGTAATTACTTAAAAATATATTCAAAGTAGGATTTGTAGTAACTGGGTATCAAGCCAGCATTTACCAGACTGCTTACATCGTTCTTCTTCCTTACTGACAAATCCAATTTACGCTGGTACAACGGTACCAACGCTTCAGTACGGTTGTTTCTCTTATTGCCTTCTCTTTTAGCCAGATTAAGCTCTTTGAAATCATCAAAGTAAGATGTTTTATAGAAAATTTGTATGTCATTTGTGTGTGTATCCCGTGAAGTATTTTCAATTTTGATGACTTTTATATCCGCTAACTTTACCACTTGACCCTCAACATTTTTGTTCAGCCTTGGCACCGGAAGTTGTTTTATATCAATGAAGTCTCTGTAACCCAGTTCATTAACTGAAAATGGTGTTCCACGTTTTTTTGAACTTCGAATTGCAGATACGTATTGCGAAGGCACGTAAATTGGTCCAGACTTGAGGCATTTTTTCACTTCCTTCTCAATCATTGAATGTGTTACATCTCCTTCGTTTTGCGTATGACCACGGATTAAAAACTTATGCGTAATTGATCTAATTTTTAGATTTGTAACTGCATAGATATACATTCCAATAATAAATTGATTTTTTTGCTGGCCACAACAATTATCGGAATAAAATACTATATCAAGATCATCGTTAGTCATAGAAGATTTCTTTTGCAAAAACTTTAACACACAGCTACCTATTTCGTTAGCTCCACGATTACCTTGAGATTCGTCCCAAAAGTAGCATTCAGTTTTATCAGATTGCAGTTCAGTTATAGTAAAGTTCAAGCAGTTAATTTTAGATTTATAGTAAAAAGTCGAAACTTCTCCATTTGGCACTGTCATAACCGCCTGTAAGTCGTAACATGCGACTATAAACTGGCCCGATATCTTTGTTTTATCATTGGCTTTTTCTAGTCGACTTTTTTCTTTTTCTTGTTGGTGACGGTCATATTCTTCGCTCAGAGCTTCCTTTTGGGAACCTTCCGAAAGTCTGTATTTCTCACATAGTTCGCATTTGTCTTTCTTCGGTGTAAAGAAACTAATATTGAATTCTTCATTAAATATTTTTCGATAGGTATGTATCATAACATAGGGCAGTCCCTCTTTCGCGCACATACTTTTGTAGTCTGAATACAGATCTACTAGAGTTTTACCGCCATCTATAAATTCTCTAGTTGTTTGTTTTCGCAAATAATGGCTTTCAATCCGAGGAATACTGTTAATGTGACTTTTTACTCCTTGCCTTAGGATATCAGATACCATTCTATGTTTGTTGTGCTTACCTCTCTTTTCTCCTTCTAATATTTCAGTATTGCTACATTTCTTCTCAATCACTGTTCTGACACATCTGCCAGTTATATCCAGTGTTTATAAAAAACAATTTACACACTCTTGTTTTAATTCCATTTGCTTCAAAGTAAAAAGCATTTTTAAGCTTCCTATTAGAATCAACTCTTTTGTATTGATATTTTGGAGTTATTTCTTCCATGTTCCCTGAAATGTACTCCCTCTGGCGCAACAGTGAGGCCATACTCCAATATGAATCGAATATTTTTTTTCGGGACTGTTCGGATATTTTGTCGGAGCATTTTAACTTACATTTGTCTCCACAGGGTTGTTTAAGACGTTTTGCAGGAACATTTTTTTTTGAAATAGAGCTAGAAACGTATTGTTCTCCAGAATTTCTTAATATCTGTGCAGTTTTAGCAGCACTTATCTTCTTTTTCTCCTTTTTAGTATTTTTAGCTGTCTCTGCATCGTATTCCTGATTATTGTTATTAGGATTCCCAAGAGGAATATCGGTAGATAAATTATTTTGGTCATTTTGCACATTATCGTCAATATGAGAAATAGCGGCAGTTAAATCATTCCGCGGTACTTGATCATAAAACCTATAACCTGGGTCATCAACGTTTGATTCATCATCGTCGGATAAAAGCTGTTCAAAGTCATTGTTACTACTTGTACCTGCTAGCATTTCACTATTTTGTTTGTGAACGTGCGACTCTACATTAGGATCATTGGCAATTTGAATTGCTTGAGAAGATTTTTGACTTAGTTCCTTGGAAGATGAGCTGGTGGACGAAGACGAAGAAGGACTAGATGACGGGGATGACGAGGAAGATGATGAAGACGATCGTGGATGGTTTTTATTTTCTGGTGGCAAGTACGTCGCATCATTATCAGATGCGGGGGAAAAATCTCCATCATCATCAAAATCGATTTCATGGCTGGAACGGCTTGTGGATGTGGGTGGATTGTCCATTATATTTAAAATTGATGCTGTATTTTCTGAAAGTGGTATGTTGCATTCTGAATCAGTGTCATAAAGAGTTTGGGACGCAACATTTTTCTTTTGAATCGCCAGTTCTAACATCTTTTTACCTCGAGACAGTTCCATATTAATTAATGCACCTTAAGCGAAAAATATGCAATAAGTAGTTTTATTTGATAAAAGTTGGTGTCCACATACCTATTCATAATAATTAATAATATAAACGTCTAAGTTTTTATACGTAAAATAGTTAGCAATCCAAGTGTAAGAACAGGCACTAAGCAAAATACTTAATAGGTACCTACATTATAAAATGAGAATGACACTAACCAAAAAATGACGCAGTATAAAAATTAAAAAGTGACAAGCTTTCATTATAAAAATGTTTCTAAACGTAAAATGTCAATGTTTGATTATCGTGATATAAATAAAGATATATTTTACTATTATAACAATGGCACTAAACAAAAAATTACTGTTATGCATTAATTATTTTTTTAGATTTTTAAAAAAATGTATTGAAAGAGTGACTCTAAACCAAAAGTGCCTGTTAATTGATTTTACTGAACATCAATTCACGTTTTTTTTTTGTTGAGAAAACCGGCACTAAACGAAATATGACACTTATGAAATCACTTATCTGAATAATAATAACTCTAGCTTAAATTTATATCGACATTATGCGAAAAGTGCCACTTTATCACTTACCTCGACATGAACTCCCTCCAACGACCAGACCAGAATAGCCGAAGTGTCGTTTTATCTTTTACCGATAGAGTGATTTACGTCAAAGTAATAAGTGACACTAGTGACCTCTTATGGAGATTAGTCGAAGTATCAGGAAGAGCATCTCTACAAAGGATGCGTTGTTTATATCGGAACCTAGATGTCGCTCTAACTCAAAAGTGTAAGATTTTGTATAGTGCCACTTTTGTTTTCAACGTGCGAGATATCGAATAAAATTTCAAAAATTCGAATGTTTTTAGCAACGAAAATAGAGTTGTGAAGTACGACATTTCAGATTTTCGAGCAAAGGTATCTAGATAAATGGAACTCGGATTTTAATTTTCGATTTTCGAATAACAGAGTACATATTTTCCGAATTCGAACGATTTAACTTTAGAATCGAATTACAGAGTAAGGCCCCAGTTCCATGGTCATTCCCATGGTTCGTTCATGTTTTATTTCATTTACAAACACTACCTATCTCTACACAAGCCACAAGTTGTACGAACACGAGTAGGGGATACTGGAGTTGGTTGTAACCTTTTCAGAATATTGCTTCCTATACTTTTCACTGGCAAATTGTTCAAATTCAAAAAGAAAATACAAAATTTTAAGCAAAACACAGTTAACATAAAGACGAACTAGAAAATAAATCTGATTCGCAACATAGGCAACATAGGCAACATAGGCAACATATAAAAATAAATAAAACTTTTTGCAGAAGTTACTAAGCTCTCAGACGTCAGCTACAGTTAGCCTTTAAAAAATGTTAACCAGTTATTAACTTTAACTCTCTTGTCAACTTGTTTTGGATGAATTAAGCAAACTTTACTGTTGCTGATTTCAGCTCATAGATGGCTCTCTTTGAGCAATGGTTGCGCATGGAATGGTGCTGAAAGTTTATTTCCTTAATTTTTTTGTTAAAAATCTATCGTCGACGTTTCAAGTGGGCTAGAGGAAAATATTAGAAAAAGAGTCATCGGTCTGATAGTACTAATTGTGGGCACAGCTATAATTTGTACTAAAATTCGACTTATCTACGAACTAACTTTTATCACGGGGAAGCTCGATAAACGATTGGATCGTCTGATTAGACAGTGATGTTGTTAAGAACGAGTATAAAATAGAACTTGAATATCTGAGGCGTTACATCGCTACCCATTGTGAAGTATTTGCGAATTTATTACTTTTCGAACTGGTTATCTGATCATTGTAAAACTGGCTCCTAGGCCATGCGCGCACATGCGTTTTTCGTCGCACGACTAATTTTTTATTGGAAAGTGATGCGGTTGTTAAATGTGTTGAAAGCTAGGTTTTTTTTTTGCAACTGGAACTTTAGGGCCAAAAGCTTCCTAAGAAAAAGTGCGGAGCTTAATCGACTCTGATTTTGCACATATTAAATAGAAATAAATGCTTTGCATATCCGCTACAACTTCGGATTGTCGAAAAAAAGTTGTCTACATGACTCCGGGCTCAAATTACGAGGTATACGCCTTACTTAACAGCGCACCGAAGAAAGCCTTATGATGTAATTTGTGTTTTTCCTGGGATCGAACCTGGAACCCGCTTAGTAGTCCTTTTTAACCACTAAGTCACTGCACCTACAGATCGCAGAGATTTGAAGGGCGCCTATGTTGTAGGCAGAAATTGCACACGCGTCGGGAGCACCTAAGGGAAGCGTATGTTACATTTGACCCTGTCAAGATCGCAAAGCCAGGCACCACTGAAAACTTTTTTCTCTTAGTTCGCACGAGTGAAATTCGATTGCAACGGAACCGAAGCCTATAAAGGAGGCAAACGAACTCAGTTGGCTTGAGTGAAGAATTCTTCGTGTGAGGAGTAAACCTTGTCAAAAAGATTTGAATTAGTCGACCAAGATGGCTGTAACAACGAAGGTGAATACTAAAGATCTGCTCCGAAGAGTCTTGAATAGCGTGAAAAAAATTGATAACATCACGTTTACTTCGCCCAGTTGAAAGGGACTTTCACGAACATAAAGGGTGTCCCATTATTCACGCAAAATTTGAATTTTTCGCCATTTACGAAAGAACAACGCATTTTAATTGTTAAGCACTATTTTGAAAATAATGGAGGTTTATCAGCTACAGTCCGCAATTTTCGTACAAAATATGGCGTCATTTTCATCTTGATGGCTTCGTTAATCGTCAAAATTGTCGCATTTGGGGTTCAGAAAACCCACGAGTAATTGTTGATGCATCTACAACGCATGACCGTTTGGTGCGGATTTTGGGCTAGAGGCATTATCGGACCATTCTTCTTCGAAAATGCCGCTGGTTAGGCAGTAATTATTAATGTGTTATGTTCGTTATCGTGACATGATAACCCAGTTCTTAGCGCCTTAATTACAAGAAATGGATGTGACCAACATGTGGTTTCAACAAGACGGTGCCACATGCCATACAGCCAGAAAATCAATTCAATTACTGCGTGTAATCGGACGTTTCTGCGATCAGAATTGGCCATCCAGATCTTGCGAACGCCATTGGACTTTTTTCTTTGGGGTTTTTTTGAAGTCAACGGTCTATGCAAACAAGCCCACGACCACCAACGCCTTGAAAGAGGAAATTGTGAGGTGTATTAACGAAATTCAGCCACATTTATGCGAAACGGTCATAGAAAATTTCAATAAAATAGTAGGTACGTGCTTGCCAGCAAAGCCGTAGCGGCCATTTATCCGATGTGCTATTCCATGCATAACCTCAATCTGTATACTCTATTACACAGTAAAAAACTGTAATCTTTTTAATTAAAAATCTGTATTTTCTATCAAAATTACATTTTGCGTGAATAATGGGACCTCCTTTAGAAAGAGAACATTTCTCTGGGAAAGTAATTCTTTAAAAGCATGGTTAAGATACAGCTTATCCATTAAATTAAATGATAGGGTTAAGTTATGAAGAATTACAGTTTGATAAGGTTTGTCGATTAAAGTTCCTGACCTTGGAACAACGAGGAGGAATATCAAATGCTTTATTTTTCTTTTGCGTCCTGACTGTTATAGTCAACTCCACCCATTCTCAGTTCTATAGTCATCAATACCAGACCGAGGACAACAAGGCATCCAGTTTTTTTCTTATCAAAAAAAATAACTTGACGAAAGATTTTAATAAGTTCAATTATGTGATTGATTTCAACCTAACAAAATTAAATTAAAAAAAAAAAATTAAAATAAATGTTTATGTTAAAATAACTATTTATTTTAATTGATTAACTGTTGCTTAAATATTTTGTAGTTAAATAAATAAATTGAATTAAATTAAAGGTAGTTAATTACGTAGTAAGTAATCAAATCAATTAAATTAACAACATTTCTTGTAACAATATTGCACCAACAACAAAAAAGTCGAAACCAATTTTTCTAGTAAAATGTAAATTCAAATCAAGTGGCATCCATAAGAATACACATAGGATACCCACATAAAAAAAAGGATACACGAAAGTACAAACAAATATCCAATGGCATGTATAATATAAACTCTGTGCTTGAATACATTTTCCATCAATAGAAATAGGTTGGCCAATGGTTCGGGCCGAAAGGTCCTCGGAACGAAGCGCATGAAAATAATTTAAATGTAAAATTATGTATAATCCAGAGCGGGGGCAACAATGTTTTTTACAGCCACCTTTATCTTTAGACGTCAATTTAGAATTGTGTTAACATCGTAGGTGGTGAATATGACGAAAGTTCGAGATTCCTCATTAATGAAGGTAGGGCTATTCCTTGGGCATTTCGGCAGTAACAATGCAAATTTGGATAGGAGACGACAGGTGTCTTTCTACAGTTTAAGTGGAAGCATAGTAATTCGTGTTTTATCAATAGATGGTGTGCTCTCAGAAGTGGAGGAGTAAGTTGGTTGGCTTGTTAGGTACCAGTTCATCAAAAACTGTTTGTTAACCCGTATGTATATATTATTCCTTACTGCGTCTTAGTATATTGATGAACTGCGGGCATAGGGTGTAGAAGAAAATTTATGAGCATATTAAAGAAAATAAAGAATCTGTCACTGTCAGCCCTCGGTATTTTGCCTTGATAATGTCCTATGAACGAGAGAGGGGGAAGGAGTGTTGTTTTCTTCGGCCTGACTGGAACTGTAGACGCCACCGTTGGTTCCATCTAGGGAACTCCTCCGCTGCCGTCTGGTACCAGAGGAGGTGCCTCCCTAGATGGAACCAACGGTGGCGTCTACAGTTCCAGTCAGGCCGAACTATTTAGTGTAATCCCTATAAAGCTGCTCTGACATATTCGGATACCAGGTCTATAGGGATTTCCAATACCGAGCCAGGGTGTTGGAGAAGAGTTGGTGGCGGATGAGCCCTTAATGGGACAGCGCTCACATCCCAAAGTGGGTTACTGGCACCGGAATAACCGGCCTGCTGTCCTTAGGTCAAGGGCCTGGCCCTCCAGGTTGGGGGTTGTGCCGTCGGGGCAACTTCCCGACCATGTAAAAAAACACTATAGTTATGAGAGAGACACGAGGAGCCTCGGATAACGATTTCCCTCAAACGGCAACAAACCCGGAACGTCAACGGACAACGATTTAAGAGTATGTACCTGGAACGTGCGAACGCTCTACACTCCAGGTGCTACTCAAAAACTTGAGTCTGTCCTCACGCGGTACAAGGCAGATATTATCGCGATCCAGGAGATACGATGGATAGGATCAGGTATTGTGAAAAGAAAAAATTGTGATGTGCGATGTGTTAATCGACGCGCACACATTCCGCGGGGCAAACGTCGACTCTGACCATTTTCTTGTTGCGGCTAAGTTCAGAGCTCGACTATCCAACGAGAAGAAGCTGCGTTCCGCCCAGAAGAAGAAATTCGACGTTGGACGCCTTAGCACACCTGGAGTAGCCAGAGTCTACAAAGAGCGCCTGAGTGAGAAACTCTCCGCAGTGTAGTGTATTCACCTACCACAGATGCCAACACCCAGTGGTCCCAGTATCGCGACATCATTAAAGAGGTAGCCGAAACCACCTTAGGGTACCAGCCACCCCAGAGAAAGAGCCCGTGATATGATGATGAATGCGTACGCCGGAAAAAGGTGACAGAAGATGCACATATGAAGACGCTGCAGCGCAAAACAAGGGCAGCGAGGGAAGAGTATCGAGCCAGGAGCAGGGAAGAGAAGAAAATCCTGCGTAGAAAGAACAGGGCCTACGCAGCCTCCCAGCTCAAGGAGATCGAAGAGTCCTGCGATCGAAACAACATCCGGAAGTTCTATAAGGAAGCAAAGCAACTGGCTGCTGGCTTCAAGACCGGAACGCAGGCTCTTCGAAACAGTGAAGGAAACCTAGTCACCGAAGCGCAGGGAATAGTAGATGTGTTTAAGCAGCACTTCCAGCTGCTGCTAAATGGGCATCATGTAGAGAGAGTGATAGGGCAAGAAGAGAACCCACGTCCAATCAATGAAGAACCAGTTCCACCACCCAGTATAGAAGAAGTTGACTTAGCAATAAAAAAGCTAAAGAACAACAAGGCCGCCGGCTCTGATGGTTTACCAGCGGAGCTCTTCAAATACGGTGGTGATGTTTTGGTAGGGCGCATGCACCAAATCATCAACCAAGTATGGGTGGAAGAAAGCATGCCCGATGACTGGACTATCAGCTCCATATGCCCCATCTACAAAAAAGGCGATCCTATGTCTTGCAAGAATTATCGAGGCATATCCCTGCTTAATGTCGCATACAAGATCCTATCCAACGTACTGTGCGAACGTCTCAAACCGTTCTGCAACACACTAATCGGCACGAACCAGTGTGGCTTCCGGCCGGCAGATCGACTATATTTTCACACTGAGCCAAATCCTGGAAAAGACCAATGAATTTCAAGTCGAGACTCACCACCTATTCATCGACTTTAAAGCCGCATATGATAGCATTCATCGCCAGGAGCTTTATGTGGCGATTGCCGAATTCGGGATCCCTTCAAAACTTATCCAGCTATGTAGCGTGACGCTGGAGAATACACGCTGCAACGTGCAATTTGGAAGTAGTTCCTCCAGGTTTTCCCCCAGATTTAGGGCTTTTTTTAGCCGACGGGAAGAAATTGTCTGTTTTTTTTTTAATTTTATTTTATTTGTATTTCGGTGTAGTATCCTTTTCAAAGAACTTAAAATAAGCTTCCGCAGTTTGCGAACGTAAGAAACGCTGAATAGCTTAAACTTAAAAAAGAGTTAGAGTCGAACTTCGGCATTCTATTCTGTCCACCACCAAGTGCCTCAAAATCGAACATGACAATCGAGGATGAAATAAAAAGATTGATCCGTACCAATAACAAATTTCAGTCTCGACTTGAAATTTACGGAAGATCACAGCAAATTTTGGAATGGAAAATATAGCCACTATGAATTATTTAAATTTAAAGTCGAAACACAAATATTTATTGATAAGGCCCATTGTGTTTAAATCAATCGATTCTCCAAATTGTCAGTGAAAATTTATGTTTTAATATCTTTCAACTACTTTCGTTGTCAAAACAAATCTTTCAAAAAAACTAATGTCAGTAGAAAAAAGTTATAGCGCCGTACTAATAACAAATTTTAATAACGCTGTATCGTGCAAATATTTGTACCTTTTCCAGCAACGTTTAGGACACTTCACACTTGTAGTCATAAAGTAGTTAATAACTTGAAAGAATTCTTTATGTAATTCCTTTTTAGTATACCCATTTATTCGCAGATTGTAACTGAAATGACGTCAATAAGTTTGACATAAGCAGCAACAAAAACAAGAAGTAAGCGTACTGTGCGCTCTACATAAAATATAAACGAAAAGCCTGTAACCCGTGTTAATAAACGCAGAGTTAATGTCATCAACTGTTAATACAATAGTAACGTAAAATTGTTGTTGCTAACTGACGTGTTGATTAATACGGGGGTGACAGATTGGTTGGAAAACGTTACTGTAATTGACATTTTTACGCGAAGGACTATTCGATTGTGATCGTTGCAGCGCGCTTCTCACAACTCCCGTCGGTCGTGCAAAATGCTGGTCGCTTATGCAGGGTTCTTTCATACAGTCTAAAGAATCAAAGTCTGATAATAAATGATATGATCTGATAAAAGCCTTTTCTTTGTCTTAGAGTCTAAGTTTTTTCATGAAATTAAAATGTAAATCTAAATCATACTCTAGGGAGCATTCATTCCTTTCGTTGTCCTTTCTCCAACATATCTTTTCCAAAATAACTTGGGCTCTAGCCGAGACATTTTGCGTCAGAAAAGAGAACTTTACGGTAGGATTTTTCTGACGATAAGAAGTCAAATTAAAGCCCCTTTCAAGCTTTCTTGATATGTCGGGCAAATTATCACATTGCAATAAAATAATTATTAATCGTCAATACAGGGAACCATTGACTTATTATATATGGACTGCTAGTAGCGAACTTCAAGCATGTTCCAAAAATACAGAGCACTACCGTTTTACAGCGGAAAAAAAATAAACTTGAAACGACCAAGTTTACTTTCATTACAAATTTGCATGTATTCAGACCTATGCGTTGAGAGGGTGAGAACTAATGCAGGATTGGTTAGTGTTTTTTTATTTATTTATTTACCAACAGATGTTTCTATATTTTACTTAGTCTTAGTAGCTACTTAGTTCCGTAGTTTATATTTTACTACTGTGATCTCAAGCGAATTCAATACGAAACACAAAACAATTGAAGAGGTACCTATACGCCCATAAAAGCAAAGGGATTGATAGCCGGCCATTAGCAACATGCTTTTTTTAGTTCACAAGCATTTACAGACAGGGATTGAAATTATAAAAACAACAATGTAAACATATGAGTTTTGGGGGTAGACGTACGAAAGATATCCATCTCTTTAAATTCACTCTTCTTGTCCGTGAGTATTAACTGTCCTGGAAGAGCTTCGTAATTCAGCCGTTCGGACTTAAATAAATAATTTACATAAAGTAATTATAGGTACCTAGGTCCCTTCCATTCGTCACAAAAATAAAAACACACAAAACGAATGGTTGTAAGAATCTAGTCCAAGTACCTACATGAATCTTTTGCGCTAAATATTTATTTATTTATTTATTTATGTATAATCTTTTTTTAGCTACTTGTTCACACTATTTTTATTCAAATAAAAAATTGCTTAGATCATGGTCCTCCACAACTGAAGTGACGACTGGATTCACTAAAAAGTCATCGGATGTTTTAGATCTTAAAACTACATCCTTAGAAAGAAAAAATAATAAAATAGTCGCATATCTCATGATGGATAAAATGGCTATTTCAAATGGCACATTCAAAGGGATAAAGTAAAAAAAGTTAACTTAAAAAAAAAAAAACCCGACTGATTGTAAAAAAAAAGAATTAAGAATATATGAACAAGACGCATTTAAGTACCTATACCTAACTAATTGACAATCGGAGACTATATGTGTAACTAATATTTATGTATGAGCATTGAGTACCCTCCGACTGCCAAAAAGGTAGTTATAGGTACTTAAATGCGGTTTGTTCATATATTTTTAATTCTTTTTTTTTGCAGTCAGTCGGGATTTTTGGTTTTTTAAATCTTTATCTTTTTAGCCTATGACACTCCAGGGAAGAATACGAATATTATGATACCTCACTCTTCAAAATCGGTCAAGCCGCTTAGGCTACAGGGCGTCCCGTAGGAACGTACATAGGATACGCGCGAAACACATAACCCTCCCTGTGTCCAGTCGGGTAAAAAAGAAATACGTCCTTTGACTACGGCACTAATTTCAATTTCACCGAAGATTTGCCTCCCGCGATATAAGCATTAGTGGGATTGAGCCCATGGAAGGTACCGGTAGAGTTTGTTTTCAGTTTATGGGTCAATAAGTAAAGAAATTGCTATTTTGTTTTCTTTTTCAAAATAATAAAATAAAAACATTACAAAAATAATTTCAAATCACTCTTTGTAGCTTTGCCTTTTTTTTCAATAGATGACGCTCTTTTGTTTACACGTAACTATGGACACGAACTTTTTCTGAATAAAAATCTCTTTTTTGTTTACGTTGCTATGGCATTTTAAAATTGACGGCGGCATGTGCTTCTTTGCTAATCCACTGTAAAACAGTAGCGCCTGTGCTGGTTTGGAACATATTTTCTCGCAGAAGTATATGAAAATTACATTTCACTAGCAGTCCATATTTAGCATGTCTATGCAGGGAACCAAATTGAGCCTAACCGGTCTTTCAAATATACAAATGTTTCGACACATCAACAAAAAAGTCCAAAACTGTCATTCATGGCAGAAGGCATATCATTTGATATCCATCCATTGGAGCCGTCCAAACAAAATTAGTCTAACAAATTAAATCGAACAAATCCAATATACAAATCATTTAAAATAAACGAATGTCCAAACACCACAAATGTAGGATCGGTTAGGTAGTTATTTCTTTTGATCGCTTATCGCGAACACGTGTAAAACTGAAAAGGATTGGCCGGCTTTCACACCTTTAAATATCCATCAAATTGGACACGCAAATTGAGTGAATTGATTGCGTGAAAAATATTGCTACAGTTACAGTGATACTTTTATGGCTTTTGCGAATAAATTAATTTGACTTGGTAGTAAAATTACTATCGCTTCGCTTAATGAAATTACACTAACCGTTGGAGTATAACTAAATATTTACCATTGCGGCTCAAAATCGCAACCAATTGGAAGTCGAAAGTACTGTTGATGGTGTTGAGTGGTTATCACAGTACAAACGGCCCATTGATGTTTTATTTTGTGAAGGAGGTAGCATGGAATTTTTTTTTTCCAAAAAAAATGTAATTTTGTTGTTCGAACAATACTTGGATAGATTTAATTTATAAACTTCATTCTTATCAATGTATGTACAGAACACAAATACTCAGTAAAGTGGGTGATACTGGATTTGCTTCCCGGTACTAAAGGGTGTTTTTTTTAGAGGTATAGAACTTCGAATAGAAATAAAACACAAAAAAATCGTTTTAATGTCCATCAATTTGGCTTTATTGGAATATAATTTCGGGCATGTGGCCGCCGCGGCTGCTTCGAATAAAGCCAAGTCTAGAGGTCCAGTTTTCAACCACTTTTTCGAGCATTTGGGGCTGTATGTCGGCAATAACGCCACTAATGTTGGCTTCCAAGTCCCTTAACGTTTCTGGTTTGTTGGCGTAGGCGAGCGACTTCACATATCCCCAAAGAAAATAATCCAATGGTGTCAAATCACACGATCTTGGTGGCCAATTGACAGGTCCATTCCGCGAAATTATGCGCTCATCGAATGTTTCCTTCAATAAATCGATTGTGACGTGCGCTGTGTGGCGCGCGTCTTGCTGGAACCACATCTCATCCACATTCATGCCATCCAATTCGGGAACAAAATAGTCGGTTATCATGGCTCTATACCGGTCTCCATTAACGGTAACTGACTCTCCAGCATCATTTCGGAAGAAGTATGGCCCAATGACTCTACCAGCCCCTAGAGCACACCAAACAGTCAGTTTTTGTGGATGTAATGGCGTCTAAGGGTCTCATGTGGATTCTCTTGACTCCAAATGCGGCAATTTAGCTTGTTGACGTAGCCATTCAACCAAAAATGAGCCTCATCACTGAACAAAATTTTGCGATGAAAATCAGCATCGATATCAATCTCATTTTCGGCCCATACACCAAAATCACGACGCATTGCATGGTCTCGCGGCTTTAATTCTTGCACAAGCTGGATCTTGTAAGGTCGTAAGCTAAGATCTTTGCGCAAAATCTTCCATAAAGTTGATGGACAAAAGCTCCAATTGCTGTGCACAGTGGCGAATCGATACATCCGGGTCCTCTTCAACACTTTGCTCTACAGCGGCAATTGTTTCTTCGGTGCGCACTTTTCGACGGCTCTGCGGATGCGTATTATCACATAGAGGAAACGTAGTGCGAAAACAATCCATGGTTAACCGAATTAATTGCTCTGATGGACGATTATGTCGACCATAAAATGAACGGAGCTTGCGGTCTTCGCGAACTGAATCATTATTTTCGAAATAAATTTGCAAGCGTTGTTCATTTGTCAACTTGTTCATGATGAAATGGCAAACCATACTAAAAATAAATCACTTGACAGTTGCAAAATGGCCGGCAGTTAAAATAGGGTTGCCAACTTAAAGTTCTATACCTCTATACCTCCTTCTTGCATGTGAGTGCTCCAGTCGAATTTTCCTAGCCCGACAGAAAAAAATTAGTACATAATGCATAACTGATGCTTGATGGCTCTGTAAATAAATATGCAAGTGATTTTCCCTCCCGTGTCTTTTTGCTAAAACGATATAGCAAAAAAAATGCCGAAATACCTGCTTCTCCATTCCTACTTTGGCAACATGCTACGTAATTTCAAATCAATTCGAATTGCGCTCTGTATCTCGTTCCGAAAGTAAAATTTTTCGAAAACGAACCTTTTCTACTCTGTATTTCGAAAGTGGAATGAAATGTACTTATGTCGCATTTAGAATTCCGAAAGCGAAAGTGGAAATCTTTTTCGAATGGGACGAAAGTAGGGCCGCTGGTCTTGCAACATGTTTTTTGGACACGTCTGAAGATTCAGATAAATCGGAAGAAATAACTATGTTTTGGTTGACAAATGTTTATACCCCTTTAAGGACTGACGGCCTAATTCGAGCTATTGGGCTAAAATCGTCACCTCCAGCATACTTTTAATTCCGAAACACCCATTTAATAACATTTATTTATCTACCACGTACAATATGCCAGAAAGAGCCAAGTATAAAATTACTACGGCTTACATTCTGTCAGTTCGTGGAGCCTAAACAGCTACTCAAATACTCTACAGCTACAAAAAACTCATATTTCTTAATAACCTATCCTATCTTAAATTCAAACGCGATAATAAAATAATCTTATATCGCGTCTACTCTTTATCTACCTTAATTCGAATTATGTACATATGCGACCTATCTTCTTAGAAGATAATGCCAGCTGCCAAACAACCTTGCGAAAAGTGTGTGTAAAAAAGTTTCACCCAAAAAAAAACGTGAAAAAGTTTTGTGCTGTTAAGCGATTTACTATTCTTTTTATACCAATATACAAGTAAAGAAAACAAATAAATCTTTTATTTAAAATCACCTTTACACAATCGAAATAAGTGCAAGCCTCACATTCGGGAACAGTAAGAAGTGGAACTGAGAATTTTATTTAAAATCACCTCTACGCAATCGAAACAAGTGCAAGTCTTCAATTTGGGAACAGAAACATATTTTTGGGGCGATGATTTATTTTTTCTATGATTCCGAATGGACGCAGTTGCGTTTCATATTTTATTATACTGACTTCCATCATTATGTACTTCAAAGCTCAGGCTGCGGACCATTCCCAAAACCGAAACGTGGTTGTGATTCTTGAAGAAACGCACAGTATTTGACAAAATCATCTTGGACTTCCTGATCTTAAATCGATTACAATTTATAAAAGTTTATGAAACCATAAATCTCACGTGTTGGAAACTTTTCGTCACCCATACCCAAAGCTTATTTTACAACCTGTGGATGCTTTTATTTTTCTGTTAAATGTCTCTCTACCCAGGGTTCGGCTTTGGATTCGGCCTTCAAAATTTGTACCTATCTTAAAGTATGTATATGAAAATAGAAACCAAACTATGTAAAACCAAATATTTCAAAGTAGATTTTAGTCGTGTTAACGGTAATGCAAATTTTCGAAGAAATATGGTAAATTTTAAAAGTGATTAACGCCTTCAGACTTTTTTTCAAAAAACGGACACGGTTTGCGTTGCCTGCTGACGGTTAAAACTAAGTATTGAATAGACAGTCCCGCGCACCTACCGTACCTACCCGATTCGCCCCACAAATTCGAAAATACCTGGAATTATCTGTTAAATTTCCTACCTGCGAATACTTATGAAGCAGCGAAAAAAAAATTCTAAATGGTGGGAAGTATAATAAAAGAAATATAATAATACCGTGGTGGACTTTATTCAAGTTGACTGTCTTTCGTGAGAGTGTGTTGCGACCGCCCGCGTGACCAGACGCCTGACAGGTGATCACACGTACTTACAAATTGAGGGCAAAAGTTTACGTCATAATAGTTCTGTTCCTTTACTTTTTGAATTATATATCTGTCGTTTTTCATAGATTACTACAAAAGCGAACCCTAACTTTTTCGTAAGTTTCTCTTTCTGTGACTGCCATTTTGACAGTCTTTTCCATTCTTACTGTCAAAATGGCAGTGGTGGGGATAAATTCTCTCACAGAGAGAGACACTTAGGAAAAGGTTAGGGTTCGCTTTTGTAGTAATCTATAAAAAACTACAGATATATAATTCAAAAAGTGGTACGAAAATTCGTTAAAATATCTCATAAACTCGAAGAATTTGCTAATTTACAAACGAAATTAGTTGATTCATCTACCTAGCGATGAAAGTGATTCGGAATTAATCCAATTCATGAGTCCGAGTATAAGGAAGAGTTTGTACTGATCGAACTAAATACAAGCATTTGAGAAGAGGAAAAAGCTGCACAGCATTAAAAATTACGTGGAGGAGATTGTCCTTTCTTACAATAATTTTAATATACAAGAAATCAAAACAAATGTCAAATAGGACAACGAATTTCGAATCAGCTGTTAATTGACAGCTTTTTCAATTCGTACACCAAGAAATTTCTTGAGTTAAAATTATTCGTAAGATTCTCAGTGGAGGGGTAATATCTTGCTCTCTGGATGCCGCTCTCTTTTACGAATTTTTCGAGTTAAGGAACGGCATTGAGTAAAAATTCGTAAGATTTAAATGTAAAGGAACAGACCTGATGACTTCGGCATATCAAAATTCGACATGAGAAGTGCCAAGTGTAAGCAGTGTTCCTACGTCGTTGAATTTCTACCTTTTTGTGGGAATTTCAATTTCCTAAAAACCTTCGGTGCGAAAAAGAGGAAGTTCTAGAAATATATTTAATACTTAATTTATGATTGACGGTTTGGATTTTGTTCCAAAATTACTTTCATTATTTCCACCTGATTAGCTACTCTTTTTCTTTTCTCGGCAAATGAAGACCATGAGACGAAAGAGAGTGATGAACTTCGGCTTTGTAACATGAAAGAGTTGATTTCTTGGTCTTGAACTCTGTTGCAGGAGTTCAAGACCAAATAGTAATAAAAGTCAACGCATACTTCTTTTAATAATTCTATATATCTGATATGGTACACAAAAATTGCATTACATTCTGGATAGGACCCAAAAAGCGTGCGATAAAGCTTAGAAATATAGAAATTTAGGAGTGTCAATGGACCCTCTTCAACGCAGCAGAAATGTTCCTTTTTTCAGGTTGTTTTTTCGGTATTTTTATCATGAACGTTTCAATAAAAAATAAAATAATTATATTCTCTTACGACATTCGCCACTCATCGAATGCCCATCAGTTCACCATTAACCCTACTTTTCAACCTACAGTATAAGGTTTAGAGATTACCTACTTTTTAAGTCGAGCAACACGCATGCTGAATGCATATATTCACGCGGATTCCCCTTTTCACCAGTAGGTACTTCTTTTCCAATTAGAACACAGTCTTCATTCAAATTCAAGTCTATGCTTCTTATTATTTCCGATCTTGGTGGAATTGTTAATTTTCCGATATTTCTCATTGACATGTTTAAAGGCAGAATTATTTCTTCATCTTGTACTAATATACTAAGTACGCAAGTTTCATAGTCTATCTTGCAATTATACTTCTTAAGGAAATCTCTTCCAAGTATTCCATCAGTTGTAATATTTACTTCTTCATTAACCACGTGAAATTGATGTTCTATATTTGCTTCATTCTAGATTTGATACACCTTTAGAAAATATTGTTTTGTTAGTTATGCCATTTATTTGGCATGCTGTATTTTCATACAATTCTTTTGTCAGATATTCTTTACAAATCGAAATATCTGCACCCGTGTCAATTAAAAATCTAAAAGTTTCTCTTAAATGTTTTATTCTTATGCTAACAAAATTTGTGTCATCGTTCCCATAGAAATTTAATATCTCCTTTGGTTCCTTTGATTCCCCCGATTCTGTTGACCGGGGATACCTCTGTTTTCCGACCTTGTATTGTTGTTATGGTATCCTCTTGCAACACCTCTACCTCTAGCACTACCTCTATTGCTGATGTTATTCCTTTCATAATCATTGTTATGACTATTATTATTATATCTTGGATTATAATTGTTGTGTTTATATGGATATCTTCCCCTATTATTGGTTCTGAAGTTCATTATATTGTTTTGTCTGTATGAAGCTTCAACTTCAGTAGCTATCCTTACAGCTTCATTGAATGTTGTAACTCTTGATGCCTGCACTACCTGTCTACTAGCTTCATTTAATCCATTTTTAAAAGCGTTAAGTCCTAACTGGTCATTTAGACTTATTATTAGCTTTTTGTTGACTTCGCCTTGTTCAGCTATTTGTATTTCATTTAACTGAGATACTAGTGACTCTATTTTATTTGCGAATCTGTTTACATCTTGGGTACCTTGTTGTAGCCTAGCTAAGTCATTATGTATTTTTAAAGGGTTGGTTTTTGACTTGTACAGCTCAGTTAAGATCCTTTTAAAGTCTGTAAACTTTTCTGGTTGGTCTGCTAGCGTGAGTAACTTGTTTCTTACCTTGTCGGATACTTTTGTTGCTATTATAAATTTTATTAATTTTTTCTTTTCAATCTCTTCGCCTAATGTGTCATGATAAAATTCAATGAGTCCTAAGAAGTTTGACAATTGTTTTGACTCCCCATCAAATTCTGTTATGAGTTTTGCAGCTACCAATACTTCAAAATTTGCATGTTTAATTTTTCTATTTTCTTAGTTTTTTCTTTTAATAATTCTAATATTTGCTTCTCTACTCCTTTAAAATATATTCTTATGTCTTCTATTTCTTCTTCGTCTGTTATTTTTAATAATATTTCTTGCCATAGTGTGCTTATTTCTAGTTTCGTTTTTGTAATATACTCTTGAGTGTATTCTCTATTCGGTGCTTTCTTTAAGTTGCTTAATTTCTTTAATTGATCAATTTCTTTAAACTGTCCATAACCTGTTTTAATACGTTATAAAATATATAATATAATATATTTTGTTTAATTTAAACATTATTTATTCTGTTTCTTATTATTTGTTTTTTTACATATTTTTTATAAAATGAATGGAGCTTATCTAATAGTAATATTATTATAATTATTAATATTATAATATTTATATTCATTTCATTTAGGCTCATTTGTCCGGCTGCGTTTACATTGTTCACAACTTCCTCTTTTGATTCCTGGCTTCCCATAGTTGTTTTAGATTTTTTATCAGTTGTCTCTTGAGTTCTGCGTCTTTAGTAATTAGTATTACTTTGTGTAGTTCGGCACGTTGTTGTCTTAGACGAACTTGTTGGCCGCCCCTTTTTCTTCTTTTTGGTTGTTCCGCCTCTTTTTCTTCTAGTGGTTCTTGTACAGTTTGTTGTCGCTGTTTCCGGAGTTCCTGTCTTTGCTTATACTGCTCTATCGTCAGAGCCCTTGGTCCCGCTGATTTTGGTGTTGGGACGTACTTGGGTATGAGTTCTTCCTCGCTTGGGCCTCCTTTTGGTATGTATTGTTCATTTAGATTTTTGAACAATTGGTCCAGATCTTCCTTGTTGCATGTCATCAGATTTGTCTCTCACTTCTCCGCTATGATTTTACTGCGAAGATGGCAGGATCGCCATGTAATGGTTGTACATTTACGAGCCCTACGTGCTCTAAGCTATATTAGCGTAGCACGCTATAATGCTGTACAAAGCGCAGCTCGCTTATTTCGTATGGCAAAAATGCCGCAGTGTTACTAACGAGTCAAGAGATTGATCAAGACTTCTTTTATTAATAATTTTCATTTCTATTTATACAAAATTCTTACTATGGAATCATATTCATTCTAAGCATAGAATGTCCAAATCATAATGCTACAATGTATTAATTTGATCCCTTTGATCTATATATTGTATTGGGAGTAATGGACAAAGTGTAAACAATAACAAACACATTGCACCTCTACGTAGCATGAGTCACTGTCGATACCGCTCGAATGCCACTTGACACTTTCTGGTATCTGGGGCGATACAATGTTACGTTACTTTGGGCTTTCGTACTTTGTGTGCGTGCATTGAGTCACACCACACATCTTTTCTATAATTCCTATGAATTCTGCCACTTGTGCTGTATATATTCGCATTTTAAGGGCAAGAAAACCCCTTTAGTACTACTGATGGATTATAAAAATAATTCCAAGTATTGCTCGTTCACAGAAGAGACGATTCGACACCTGGTATTTTTGGCAATCTACCGAACCGATCACCTCGCAAGGTGGCAATACACATTTCATTAACTTTCGCGTTGACTGTATATTTTCTGTTTTTCGAATGTAGTTTTGAAGTTAAAACGAAAAGCTGCGTTGTGATAGGTTTCATTGATTTCCTATGGCTAAACCGAATGCGTTTATCAACAAGAAGCTTTAAAGCGTGATTTTGTTTTAGGCCTTATGATCAGTGTAGCTCGCATAAATAGACTTGCGAAAAAAATATCAAGATCGTTTCATCGAAATGATTTTCGTTTGAATATGTAAACGGAAGTATAGTGCGGGAGCCGTAACCATTCCTGTCCCGTCATTTTAGCCCTGTTTAGCAAAAGATGCAATCACTGGATTTCGTAGAACGAAATTCGAAAAATATGTAGAGTTTTAACTTTAAAGGAGAGTTACGAGTTTTGCTCAAGATCAAGCCATCCCAAATAAACCTGTTATTCCTTTTTGATATTCTGGACTTTTGGCTCATCTGAATGGGTTGTATGTTCACAATTGATTTGTGGACTAGTACGGTGATTCAAAAATCCATTATAGATTTTTGACCTGCGGGCTTATGACCCTGACCCAGAATACTGTTTATTAAAACCCACGAGTCCGCATACGCAGAGTCGTTTTATAAAGAGGCCCGATGCTGGGCGCCTGTTTTCGAAGATAGTTGAATGAGGCAAAGCTGATAGAGGAAACAGGAAGCAATGCGTATTTGTAATGAAAATAAAAATATAAACAAAATGAAAATGTCACTCATCAGTTCTTGCAATATAGATCTTATTGTTTCCTTTCAGTTATGGAAGGTAATGATCTGCAACCGCAATTTTGGACGCGGGTGAGTGGTGTTTGATATCCAAAATTGCACAGAGAAAAATGAAGGTAGGTAGAAAATAGATGTATTCAACGAATTTCGCTTTTAGGAAGTATAAACTGGGTATGGGTCTGGTTTCATTTTAAAACTATTACAAAAATAAGGCCCGAAGAACAACCGACAAAACTTAGTAACGGTTGTGTTCAATAATTGGTGGATTTGTTCTCATCGCTCGGCTCTGACTTTTCAAGAATGCCAAATGTCAAATGACTGTCAGAATATCAACTATAGAAACAACCACCCAAAGGGGCACACAGGTGATTTTTTTAATGAGTTTTATAAGCTTTACGGGAATTTGTTGCCGGGAGTATTCCATGCCCAATAACAAGCAAGCCGACTCGAATTATCACATTATTTGAACCTAACCTGCACAAGGAATTCCATCTCGTCTCACACGTTTACGGATTAGAAATCCTTCTTTTTTACGGGTTAAAACGATGTCAGCAATGGCACAACTTAAATTGTACAACACGAAAAAAAAAAAACACATTAACCCAACTTAATTATCTACTTAAAAATGATAATGATAACAAGGGGCAATCTCTTGCTGCCTAAGCTACCCATTTAATCACAGTTTATCGATCCAAAATTAAACAACATCTCGTTTGGTAAATACCTCGATACTCGATATAGAATTCAATACAACCCCTTTGCTCAGGCATACACTTAATATTGGCTGCCTTTTTTTCAAATCACAAGCGGATTTCAATACGAACCCTTTATTCGGAAAAAGAATACCACGCGTGCTAAACAGCCGTGCCGCCCTTGATTTCCAAAAATGTAATCAAATCAGCCGCTTTACGTTCGCCAACTTTTAAACAAAAACCCGAAAAAGAGCGACAACAAAAAAGAAAATTGGTACAAATGGAAACAGAAAAAAAAAATCCTTTGAGTAAATACGCTGTAAACACTCTTGTCACCAGGCTAAAATGTATCTACGAAATAAAAATTAGACGAGAGTTAGCACACACACACAGCACTCACAGCGTGCATTCCAGGTTCGCACATACACAGTCATGCCGATAAACAAATGAGAAGCGAGAGATGCTACAAAGGATTCCAGGAATGTGGTAGGTATCCTTTTGCCCACTTACTTCTTCTCCGCGCGCGACTAATAGGAATGATAATGGTGTGTATTGGTACTGCTGGCGATATCCTTTTCTCCTTCGCGTATACGAGTACGAGATGCGAGTATGTCTATTGCCTTAGAGAGAGCCGTTTTATATCATAAACTGTTTTAATGTTTTATAATTTCTGTTTTTCCATCCATTCTTTTGCCAATTTTGATACCACAAAAAGGATGTGTGTTGCAAATTGAACCGACAGGAAACACTCCCGATTAGATACCGAAAACCGAACTACATATCTTTCGACCACAGATAACTGGGGTTAGACACTTCAATTTACATATATAGAACTAATATTTATCTTTCTTTAATAAAAAATAAATCAAATATATATCCTCCAGTCCTCTGATATAATATTCAACTGCGAATCCACGTACACACACATATTAGCACGCCCACTTCACATAATTCACTTTGCATCAATCAAATCGACAAGCAGTTTTTCGTACACTTCGCTTTGTATACTTGTACCGAGGTATCCTTTTGCGAAATACACACACAATTTAACTATTTCTCGTTAAAAAAATAATTCGTATGTAAAAAACCGAATTGTAATTATGTACTATACACGTTTAGATATCAAAAAAAATATTTATATAATCATTATGGTCGATTACTCTGCTGGGCTCTGTACCAAACTGCTCCTTGCAAAAGTGTTTGCCTTCAACTTTAAAAAATAAAAAAAGAATGTATTCCGATATCGCGACTATACTATCCGTCGAGTAAGAAGCTTTCGATGCAAATTCTCGTCCGGGACTGAATACAAACAACAAGGATAACAGAGATCCTTGCTCTTAGAGCATCAGCAAATACCTACAGCTACAAGCTACACAGCACACTACACATTCATGGGAAAGATTGGAAAGATGCCACTCTCTCTCGCTCTCGTTGTGGGTAGCTGGGGCCTGGGGGTGGTTACTGGTTACTGGTTATCCTCGGGAATTCAACTAAGCTTCCTTATGTGAGTAAGTGGCTGGGAACCAGCATAGTCCACCCTATATATTTTTACACGGTTAACATTCCACTGTGGATATAGGTAAGTATCGCTCAGCATATATATGTTACAAAAAAAAGGAGGACAGCTCTGCAAGGGAATGAAGGACACTGGCACAGATATTCCCTTCCCACAATGGGCTTGCTCGTGTGTTGTATGTTGACCTACTAACTAACTCACAGAGTGAGCGAATTTGTGTACGGCTTTTCTCCTGGCCAACATTATCAGTTGGCCGACGTTTGAAGAGAGCGAGAGATTATAAATACAGGCAGATATTGCTACCAGCCAGCATAATTTTCTCTAAGATTTTTCAAAGCAATTTGCTGATGTTCGTAGCAGTAATCCAATCTACAATCTACTTGAAGATTGTTTTCGGGCGCGTCAGGCGTGCGCAATGTCTAACTAGGTTGATTCCTGCACACACGTATACGGCCCACATCACTATTTTCTTGCAGAGGATAGGTGACTACCAAACCAAAGGCAGCTGGAAAGCTGTGATGTGGAATTTGGAAGTAGTAGGTACTCGTCGTCGTTTTGGAATGTTATCAGTTGTTTTCAATAGTAACAACTTAAAAAGGCAACAGGATACAGGAATAGTAACATTCATCATGCCAGTAGGTATGTGGACATCGCATCGCAATAAATGTACAAAATTCATTTGGCATATGATGTTTGGGCATCGCATCCGTACCAAGGGTGGTGTTGTTATTAATCGTAGGTCCATTCATAGAAACGATTTACTATGCGTGGAGAACTATTTATGCTCGCGCATTTCCGCTCGCTCATCAGTTTTGAATGGGATTTGTTCAAATACATTCTGTTTTCATTTATTTATAACTAATGTATGTTTTTCTTTCAAATCGACTAAGGAAATTTTCATGGTAAATTGTGGGACTAACATTTTAGAAGATTTGAGACAGGAATATATGCAATCGGATAAAGGTATCGATATCTCTCATTATCCAATAACCATCGAAAACTAAAAGCCAACATTTATCCAGTTTGTGTTCTTCAGAAGTCACCTTTGGATAGGTGCTTGGAGCAGAGGTGGTTCCGAAATAGAATGCAAAGTCGATGAGTGGTAATAATAATCAGGTCCCAGGACTTTCGAACTCATTGGGGTAATTTGAACTATAAAATTATCCATCGTGACATACAAAATATTTATTTAAAAATTATTATTAGTGAGGCCCGATTTGTTTTTCAGTCGGAAGCTGAAAGACGTGTAGAATACCAACTCTTAGCCCCATAACAACTGACAACAAACGAAACGTAGCCAGTCCGCTTTCAAGACGTAGCACTGAACTATACAGGGCTCTTATCGCGTAATTAATGAAACGATAGTCGTCGAAACGATTGAACAAAACGACATCGTTTTTAGTTTGCTTCATATAACATCATCGTCGCATCGTTCAATCGAATCGTTTTGAACAGTTTGACTGTAAACAAACTTTGACAACTTAAAAATCAAAAAATATATGCAAATTTTATTTTGTGATTTGTTTATTTTTCTTCGTTGAATATGAAATTGGGATAGTTAGCATGAAATATGGCCTCTACAAGTATCAAGATGCAAGTATGCAAACACTTATCTACGAAGCCAAACAACAGCTAGTAGTGTGACAAAGCAAGATTCGCCTAAGAAGGGTGGAAGGATTTATGAAAGTTCACGTTAAACGGATACACAAGAGTGTTTTAGGAAGTTTTATTGCTAAGGATCGAGTTGTAACAATGAATTCAATGAATGCTATTTTATGATTGTATTACTGCATGCAATCATAAATCATAAAAATAAAATTAACTTGATATTCAAAAAAATAAATGCGTTCTATTACAACTTCGATAAAAGCAAGTCCTCTCCAAAAAGAACATAAGTTGGTTCTTCCGTAAAATATTGTTTTATTTCCCTACTAACTAAAACTGAAAAAAATATACCAAAAAGGATGAAACGATTGCAAAATAGCCATCGTTCAATTGAATCGTTTCGATGATAGTATTTGGCAGTAGAATTAGTAACATGAAGCAACAGAAAACGATGATCGTCCAATCGTTTCAACGATTATCGTTTTTTGGTTGTCACACGAAGTGGAAGCAGTCGTACGATCGTTTTGTGCTTACGCGATTATAGAGCCCAGTTTCCTTCAACATTCTAGAGCACCGCAAAAGATCGGTCAAAAACCGTCATGTCAACCGTTAATTGATCCCACCTATCCCTACTTCTTACGTAATAATTATTTTACCCTCCACAGGAAGGGATATTCACTTTGTCATTACATTTGTAACGCCATGAAGGAGTCACCGGAGACCTCATAAAGTACATATATTCTGAATCAGGATCACATTCTGAATCGATTTATCTATGTCCGTCTGTCTGTCTGTCTGTCTGTCTGTCTGTCTGTCCGTCTGTCCGTCTGCCCGTCTGTTGAAAGCACGATAGCGCCCAAAGGAATTGACATAGCCGAATGAAAGTTGGTGAAAGGACTTATTTTTATCGTCGTCAGGTTGGTATTAAAAATGGGCTATGTCGCTCAAGTAGTTCTGGTACCTCCCATACAAAAACAATATTAGAAAAAACATGTTGAAAGCATGATAGCGTCGAAAAGAATCTACCTAGGCAAGTGAAATTTTGTGAGACGACTTATTTTTATTGTCGTCAAGTTGGTATTAAAAATGGGCTATGTCGGTGAAGTAGTTCTGGTACCTCCCATACAAAATCAATATTAGGCCCATGTGTCTCTCTGTCTGTTGTTCAATGTAATTACGTACTACCTCACATGCCTACAACTTTGCATGACTTGTATGCAGTGGAGGGTATCAAAGCATCGGTCAGGCCGATAATAACACTTTTACTTGTTATTATTTGCATTTGACTCAGTCAGACAATAGAGTTTAAAAAGCCCGCAAAGAACATAATAAAAGTTGAGAGGATCAGCCTCCATTGTTTCTTTCGGCTGAGAAATCAATTGACAATTGAGGAACAGAGTCCTATCTATTTCATATTTACAATCACGAGCTAATAATTATGGATAATTCAAAGATCGCTTTAGGATGAAAAAAACGTAATTTGATTCCTTACAACAATTTTACGTTACACCCGCTGCCAGTTTGATTGTTGTTGAAACGACCGACTTCCAAAACTAACAATTCCAGTTTAGTCTGTACAAAAATAACTAAAACTAACGACAATCTGAAAGATTTCAACAAAGGTCTTAAATTCGAAAACGATAGCGATATATGTGATCTGACCACAGGAAACTAACTAGGGACCTATAGGTCCTTGATTATAATCATATAAGTTTTCAGACGACTGTCATTGAAACGATAGACTTCAAGACCTAGCTAAAATTACGAGATTGAGGGCTTAATCCCATTCATTCAACACAAATGTAATGAAAACTTATTATAACTGTCATAAATAGCCAAAATACACTCAACGACTATGATACTTTGAATGCGTCCATATCTACAAAAGATCAACTTCTCAGTCTGGTTGCTGCTATTGAATTTCGAAACCATTTTTTATATATACCTTCGATTTTTACTGGCTGGTCGAACAACGACGAGGAGAAAAAAAAAGCCTCCAGCTTTGAACAAATGTGTAGAAAAGACTGTAATTTTAAGAACCCGAAAGTGGTTAAAATACGAATAATCATGGTAGTTTAAAGGAAACTTAAAATCAGTGTTTTATTTAAAATTCTTTTGGTCACAAGAAGTAGTGACAAAAATCAAAATAAAATTACCTAGAAAATAACTTATTATGGTCATCAAAATTTTTAAAACGATATATCCCAAACGATCATCGTCATATGTGATCTGCCCAGAGGCTCGCAAATCGTTCACTTACGGTTTACGGGAAAAGTATTTTCTTCGCAGGAAAGTAGTATAGTTCATCAAAAGTTAATTTAAATTTGCACGCGCAGGTCCTTTTACATGAGATATTTTACTCTCTTTGCGACACACAAAAGAGTCGAGCAACTACAAATCAAGCGAAGTGTTTAGAAAGCCAATGCTTGTTAAATATCGTGCGAAAATGCCAAATTTGCTCAATGTGGGCAATATTATAGTATTATAATTTGTGAAATCATTAGGGGCATGCTGCCCCTTCTGCAAGCTCCTGCTTGGGTTCTCTGTTTAGAGGTTGGGTTGGGTTGCGAAGTTTGTTTAAACGCAAGCGAAACATGTATATAAACAACTTTGCATGCACCCAACCTCGCACCCACTCCAACCTCCAAATTGAGACCCCAAGCATGGCGGTAACCCACATTCAGTGGGCAAATAACTTCACATAAAACGAGTGAAATTATTTCACTCGAGGTGAAGTTGTTTCCCATGTGAAGTTATCGCCCGTGAAGTTATTTCCCTGAACCGATGAAAATAAAAACTTTTCCGAATTTTGCACATTCTTTTAGTGTGACTTTTCTAATAACAACGGAGTCATTGCGCAGTACTTATAACACATTTTAGTCTTGACTTTAAATTTACGGAAGCTCACAATTGCCAAATTTGTGTGGAACTACTAAGATTTAGAGTCGAAACCAAAAATGTTTATGGGAAGGCCCATTCCGTTCAGTCTATTTCGTATCTTCCAAATTGCATAAATATTGACAAAGCGGTTTTTGTATTCTATTCTCCAAAGCCAAATAAAGAGAAAAAAAATATTCGCGGATTTCCACTGCGGCTTTTTGGTTATGAAATGACTTTTTTACGAATTCGAGTACTTCGTGCTATTCTATTATTATAAAATATTATAGTTTGTCCAAAGCCAAATAAAGAGAACAAAAATATTCGCGGATTTCCACTGCGGCTTTTTGGTTATGAAATGACTTTTTTACGAATTCGAGTACTTCGTGCTAAGACTAAGCATTGATGAAATAAAGTACAAACCTACGGAAGAGGTTAATATGCATATGAAAATATGAGAACATTCTAATACAGATGGTAGTTATGGGTGAAAATATTGTTTCTTTGAAAAATTGCGGATGTACTTCATTCGCTGCAAGGATTGGAGCGTTCTCTTCTACCGTGCCACCGTCCGAAAAGAACGAAAGAATTAAAGGCCGCATCATTATATTTACATATAAACGAGATAGAACACGTTTAATGTTGTTGTTTTTTTATTGAAACTTTTTAAAATTATACAATGCAGGGTAATGTTTGTTAGCTTTTGACGCGTTGCCGCTGTGTTTCAATATAATTTATAGTCAAATTTGCCAAAAATTTAATTGTTAGGGAGCCAATTACATTAGATCTATGACGCTTTAAAGGTGCTGAGCTAAACGAATATAGGGAAATATTTTCTACAGTAGCTACTCCATTTAAACTAACATTTACTTCCATTCACGGGTATTTTGTGTGTTATTTGTTGTGGATGACATTTTGCCTCGGATGCTTTCAGATATAGTTATTTTGTATTCTTACAAAAGAAATAATGAAAGAAACTTATTTAATTATTCGCAACAGCAAGTTGTGGGTCTGACTGGGTAGTGGCTAGTTGATTTTTTTATAATCCGTCCCGTAGGATTGGTCCAAATCCAAATGTCTGCTTAATACTGTGCCAATAGTAGCGTTTCCAATTTGTTTCGGTTGTCTCGTATTCAGCAGATGGGATCCCCGATTGTTTAAGTGTCAGTTGGGTGTGATCTTTCTATAAAAAAATAAAGGGAGCAGTGTTTATTAAATATGTATAAATCAGTTTGTAGGTGGTATACAGAAATCGATAGTAGAACACAAAGCAAGCGGTCTCTGCCAATAATTAAATCAAAGCAAATGCGCTTAGTCCTTAGCGTGAAGTATAAATCTGGTTTATGTACGGCGTGGAGTCTACAATCCATTTTACTCGTGATACAAATTCAACGCAACCCCCTCCTTTGTATTTTGTCTCGAAACCGGTCTTAAAAATCACTTCAATGCTCTTACCATTTGTTCGAGTTCTATAGAAACGCTGGAAAAGTGTCCGGATGGCCATGATTTAAGCCTCCATGACTGGGTAATCTTTTTTTCTGGGACCAACTCCTCGAATTTTCCTTGAATGTTCCCGCCAAAGAATGCGAACCTAAAACAAAGACAAGCGTTAATAAATGTTAAACTCTTGGTAGCCTATCCAGCTTACTCTCCACCGCGGACGGGCTCAATCTTCACTTGGCCGCGGGTAAAGGCAGTGACCAGTTCCTGTTTGGTGAGTGCGTTATACAAGTCGAAAGCGCTGCATTGAAAGTTTTCACTCATGGTTAGTGTTTTTACGTCCAATTTGTATCCGACAGAGCTGTTTTGGCTCTCGCCATTCTTATTAGAAACACTTTTCGGATTGTTAGTATTGAATGCGCTACGTTTACTCTGACCTTCACTCTTGGGAGAGGTGACATCATCACATTCTTTCCGTGGCAATATAAGACCCTTGGAGTATTCCTCCTTCAATTCCTTTATGTATGTTCCCAGCTTCTTTCTGATAACATCTCTTCCCACATTGTACATGAATTGCTTCAAGCGGTCAGCTTCCTCATTGTTCGACTCATCTATTGTGATTGTGATCTCGATTTCATTGATATTGTATTCCTCAGAGAGATTTGGAATAGTCGCCTTGCCCTTATGTTCGTCCTTCCCTCCGGGCAGTTGTCCTGTCCACTTTAAAACAATGTTCCACTCGTAGAAGAATATCAGTTTGCCCTTACGATTGTTCGCGGTGGCTTCTCCAGTGCATTCGTCAATTTGGTCGATTGCACACTTGACACCGTTTTGTTCTGCATAGGGAATGAGATGAGAAGTTTAAATCACTGTGGTGCATAGAATCAACTCATGATTCATACCTATTTTAAGATCAGTGAAGAGTTCCTTTAGCCTATCTTTCGACCAGGGGGTGGCATTTTTCTCGGTCCAATGCCAATTGTTAACGTTTGTTGCGTCGGGACGTTCCTCAACAATCCAGCGTGGATCGCCTTCTCCCCATTTGGCCATGATAAATAATTTGCCCAAGGTCTTCCGCAAATAGATTCCTATTATAAATGGGTTCTCCTTCGAAAACTATTTAAATGTGATCTTTGTATTGTTCTTTGAAAAAGGTTATTGGTAAGTCTTTCTGCCAATAAGAGAGCTTTGTCTTTTTCAATCTTTGAAAATCACGTTCTTGTGGAAGACTGGAAGATCCGTAAAAATTGCAAAATTGACAGCAAAAAAAAAAAACTCCTAACAGACAGTTCTCAAAGTTCGAGTCGCGAATTTTCGAGAACACAAACGTCAAATGTCAGCTATATATTTCGAATTCGAATATATTGCACAGATTCAAGAATCCAACAAAGAAACAGGAATTATTCTGTTGTTCTAAATTTCTATGGAATATATAATTTAGGTACGAAGAATAAAATTAAATACAATTTTCAAGGACGTTCGAAAGATGTATTTAGAACTTAAATGTTTTCGAACACCATTTTCGGCGAAAGTATAAGGGCGACGTAGCACTTTTTTAAATGATATCCATAAAAAAATTATAGTATTATATTGGGCGTTTTTTTTTAGATTTAATCTCAACAAACAACATACTTTCACTAAACCAATGTTTATGGCAAACAGCTGACGGTCCAGAATTTTGTATTGTTGAAAGGATTGTTTTTTTTACCTGAATTATTCATTTAACGCGTATGGAAGCGAGTTTTTATATTAAATCACTTCGAAATGTGTTATTATAAATGTGTGAAAATCAATTACAATAAATTTCCAGTGCAAGTTAAAAAGATTTTTTTTTCCGCGGCCAACTCAATACACACAAGAGCCAATAAAATTCCAATTTAATGTTCGATTTGGCAGCAGAAATTTGAAATCTCAGAACGAAATCCGAAATGCCTAATCGGAAACCACATTACTGTTGCACCACCATTATCTAATGTCGTTTTCGATTTGGCTTCTCAGATTTTCATCTGAGATTTCATATTTCTGCTGCCAAATCGAACATAAAATCAGAATTTTATTGGTTCTTGTGTGTATTTAATTGGCCGCAAATAATATTTTTCTTCACTTCCACTGGAAATGCATTTCGATTAATTTTTACACATTTATAATCATATAGTTATTCAGTTAAAAAAGCAATCCTTGCAACGATAAACAATTCTTTATCGCCAGCTGTGTGTCATACACATTGATATTAGTATAAGTATATATGAAATCTGAGAAAAGATCGAGATTTCTCAAAAGAGAGTCAGATCAAAAAAAAAAAGATTGATTTTTTTGCCCAATCGAACAAAAAAAAAAGATTTTTTCTCAAAAAAATTAATCTCTTTGCCATATCGAAAACGACATAAAAAAATGATTGTCCCATTATAAAAACAATCTGAAATAATTTATATAATATCAAGTTTTTTAAACACATCATCACGGTATTGTCAACTTCTTCTCGGTAGAGCTCACTCACCGCTCGAATTCGAAAAATCAGCCCATGCTATTTAGTACACCGAACCGAGGTGTACTAAAATCTGCAACATGGCCTATTTGCTCTTTCCGTTTCCTTTTTCGAGAACGCTGCCAAAATGAAAGCTAAGGGACAGGTAATTTTCCCGAAAAAAATACGATATTTTCATGAAAAATGAATAAATTCATCGAATAAACAAAAGACAAAGTGTTTAGTTCTAGTTGCACTTCAATTTATTGAATAAATAATGTAGTTTCACTTGAATTTGTGCGAAATATGTGAGCAAGCACCATGTGTTGTGATAGCTGTCAAAATTTGTTGTTCCTCGCTATAAATACGTATCGGATTTTTTCTTCTAGCAATGGAAAACGTGAAAATAACTTAATTTGCAGTTTATACTTTGTTTGTTCTTGAGTAGTTCATCAAGAAAATTGTTTTCTGTATAACCTAAAACCACAAATGGAACATAAAAAAAACTGACAAATCATCTTTCTCTACTTTCAGTTGAAGGAATACGAAGTTATCGGGCGCAAATTGCCCACAGAGAAGGAGCCACAAACTCCTCTCTACAAAATGAGAATCTTCGCCCCGGACAACATTGTGGCCAAGTCACGATTCTGGTATTTCTTACGTCAACTGAAAAAGTTCAAGAAGACCACCGGCGAAATTGTATCACTCAAGCAGGTGTACGAGACCTCACCAATCAAAATCAAGAACTTCGGCATTTGGCTGCGTTATGACTCTCGGTCAGGTACACATAACATGTACCGTGAGTATCGCGACCTGACTGTCGGCGGAGCCGTCACCCAATGCTACCGTGATATGGGTGCTCGTCATCGCGCTCGTGCCCACTCGATCCAGATAATCAAGGTTGAGTCGATAGCTGCAAGCAAGACACGTCGTGTGCATGTTAAGCAGTTCCACGATTCGAAGATCAAGTTCCCACTTGTGCAAAGGGTGCATCATAAGGGCAATAGAAAACTCTTCTCATTCAGGAAGCCTAGGACTTACTTCTTGTAAATATCCTACAAACAATGGAGTTTTGTTTTTTATAAGAGAATTTTTGATGATAACTGAAGATAAACTTGGAAAATAAACTGAATTTTCCCAAATTGTTGAGTTTCATTTGGAATGTATCGGATCGATTTTCAGAGCGGTGAGTAAATGACGTCGGGATTTGCAAGTGATTGGAAGAGGCAGGAGGTGATATGGGGCGGCTATTAATGGCATTGTTTGCGGGCTGCTGGATCTTGAACTAGCTTCTATTCAGAGTCTGGGTTGTTCGGAAAATGTTTTGTGTTTCTGGGTCCCGGATGGTCGTCAACGGAGAGTCAACTACTAGAGAATTGCGTACTAGGTAACGGAAAAAAACGATGCGATATGCATCTACGTATACAACTTTTTCTTGTGAGTGCTTATGTTGGAAAGCGGTGTTGCCAAAGACACAAATGAGAGCACTTCTTGCTTGAAACGAATATAACTTTGGATGGCGTAGATACAGAATACGAAATCGATGCAAATCAATCAACTGATTTAAGTTTTTCTTGTACGACATTGGAAAAGCGAGTGTGGTAAGGGACCTATTGGCTGAAAGCAGAATACATGGGAAGAGCGGAAGCTTTGAGTACTGCACGGAATGCAGAAAACTGTAGTCCCGATAGAAAAGCTGCGAGAAGTAAGGTTCTTAACAGAATTGCTTCGAATATTCTTAAGCAAGTCTTAATTCGCCTCTAATTTTGTTAAATCTATAAATTCTACATTCAAAGTAAGTTAGGAATCGAGACAAAACTCCTTGGATGGATGAAGATTTGCACTATCTCTGCAACTGTCCTAATCTTTGTCAATAATGCTCCACCTCGTAGCCTTTTTCTTTGACATTTCCATACCGATCCACACCACATGCATACCTCTAAGTGACCACACAGCCACCCGCGAATAGCGAAAGCGTAACGACAGCGGAAAAAAAAATATTAAGAGAATATAGGCAATTCTCTCTAATGTATGTGATGTATGATCTATGAAACAGTCCCTGGAAGCCTATACAATGAATGCGCGTTTAGTTGTACTATTTGTGTGTTTCAAACTTGGACCGGGCGGTCAAAGTCAAAAAAACGTATAATGGGTAAACATTTACCACTTCTATTTCCGCCGTTTTATAGGTTTATATTCAAATTGAAATGCAATTTTTAAGAAATATACCTAGGTCCTAAAATTATACTAAAGATACGATACAACAGTGCCAAGGAAGAGCAATTTCGAATTGCAAAAGGAAAAGAAAGATTGATGATGAAAAAGTTTAGTAAGAGAAGGAAATTGCAATCTAAATTTTTATTGTTAGCTACGCGCTCCACCCCAAGCCAAAACCTAAATAACAAACAATGTGTAGAGGTGGGTTGTAGTAGGTACCTCATCAGCATCAAACTCATGAAATGAATGAAATAGCCCTATCTTACTAAGCTGAGCGCACATAAGGCGTGTTTTTTAGAGCTTCGATCTCAGCAAAGCAAAGTAAAGCAATTCCAACAACTAGGTAGGTACTGTGAGTCCTCGAAGTGTCAAGTAGAGCGTAGATGTTGCAATTGAGTGCTGAAAATCCTACTTTACTTTGCTTTGCTGAGATCGAAGCTCAAAAAACACGCCTATAGTTGTTGCACTGTGATGTCAAGCAGAATAAGAATAGAATAGGAATGAATTGCATTTATCATAATAATGTTCAAGAAACAAGTGGTTCAAGCCAAAAAGACTCCTCTGATGAATATTATAATAATATCCTGCAATACTTATCAAAATGCGCGTTTCTTTAGCAATTTTTAGCTACGCAGCTGAAATTATTTCTAAGCAAACACATCTAAAAAAACAAAATCACAAAAAGTTCGTTTGTTTGTAGAACAAATCAATTATTTAATTTAAACAGAACTTAAGTATTTAGAAAAGGAAACAATACTTAAAGTATGTACCTAATAAACCTAAAACATTTTCTCGCCTAATATATTTGGAAAAGTTTCAAAAAACTTGTTTCGAAATTAGGAACATAAAGCGCTCTTGAAACGACTTCTACTCTTCAATCAAACAGCCGCTAGAAAAAATTAAACTTTCCAGGGAATTCTTTTCCATCACTTCCATTTTGTTCGTCATCAGCTGTCATTTGTGGGACTATTTTGCTCAACAAATTTGTCACTAAAGTCGGGAAGGGGAAAGTTTTGACCTGTTTTTGGCGTGGCAGTGGATAAAAGTAGAAAAATAAAGTATTTCCTCAAATTCATCGCATTTTTATTGAGAAATGTAAATCGATTTTATTATACAACTCCTGCTTAGCAAATTGGAAAAACGGAATGGAAGACGTCAATCAGGCAGTTGCTACCGTATTTCTGATTATCTTTCGTAAAATAGACTGAGCAAATAACTATTGCTTTATTTCTGTATCTTGATAGAAAATGCATTAAGTGCTGTTGCGAAAGCTATGTGCACAACGGAAGATCACACAAATACTGCGTCGTAGAAGAGAAAATTAAGCTACAAATATACAATTTAGAAGGTTGAGCTATATCGGAACAGAATGAATATTGAAGAAAACCGCTTACGAAGTTTCAACTCTTGGCCAACGAATGCTCCCATTGACCCTGAGCGGCTGGCCAGGGCAGGATTTTATTCAACGGGCAATTTGTTTGAGACCGAGTGTCATTGGTGTCATAAAAAGATCTCTGATTGGGAATATGGAGATCAGGTTTGTGCGAACGAAATTGTCAAAATAAGTACTAGTATGTATTAATCCTTGACTCCGTGTAGATAATGGCAAGGCATCGCCGACTTTATCCACTTTGCATGTTTATCATCAACCCCACAGACTCGGGTAATGTTCCCTTGATCAGTACTTCAATGGGGACCTCCAACGAATCGGGCAGCATTACCAGCAACGGAGACACCAACATTGGGCAAATTGACTTAAAAAACGAAGTGCATCGCTTGGCAACCTTTAAAAACTGGCCCGTGAGTTAACCGCTTTTATTTGTATGGTGGCTACGATCTTAAACTCTGTTTCCATTTTAGAATTCAAACATTTCACCACAATCGCTGGCAAAAGCTGGATTTTATTACCTTAATCAGTCGGACCAAGTGAAGTGTGCCTGGTGTAATGGTGTCATAGCCAAGTGGGAAAAGAATGATAACGCGTTTGAAGAACACCAACGTTTCTTTCCCGATTGTCCTCGAGTTCAGCTGGGTCCATTTATAGAAATTGCAAGCGACGGTATTCGCGACTTGGGTATACAGCAAATTTCGCCGCCGAAAAAACCAAAATACTCAAGTTTGGACGCACGAATGCGCACATATGCAAATTGGCCTATTACTGACATTCAAAAGCCCGAAGCGCTGGCTCAGGCTGGTTTCTATTACCAAGATATCGATGATCAAGTTCGTTGTTTCCATTGCAACGGAGGTCTGCGATCGTGGCAAAAGGAAGACGATCCCTGGTTCGATCACGCTAAATGGTTTCCTCACTGTCTATTTGTTAAGCTAGTAATGAGCCCAGAATACGTTAAACATGTGCAGAATGTGGCGCGACAAATGATAAACAATAACGTCTGTGAAGCAGTGCAGGAATCGTTTATCGACCGGCCGGTAACTTTGGATGAAGCACTGTCTACGCCGCCCGTTCTACAGGCTTTGAAAATGGGCTTGGACGCTGGCGCGGTGCGAAGCACAACGCAAAGACAGCTGGAGAGGTCCGGGCGACCATACGAGACGAGCGAGGATCTAGTAAAAGCTGTTCTTGGAGACGTAGTCGTCGAAGAAGACGAAGAAGAACAGGAGCAAAATATGACTCAACGATTGTCTCAAATAATAAACAGTTTTATCGGCGAAGTAAACCTAGTTATGCGTGAAGATGAACCAGCACCGTCTTCAAACAGTGACGAGTGTACCTACACTCATCCTCCCATAAGTTCTTCAACCAATATACCCGAAAGTACTGTATCATCTTCGCAGCACGCTACTGTTCCTCCAGTTCGAGACATCCACTGTACATCGGCATCGATTCCAGGTCCAAGTAAATGGGTTGAAAACCCTATTCCCAATACAGCAGAAGCTGAACCGGATAATGAGAAGAATCTCTCGCTTGAGGAGGAAAATCGCAAGCTCAAAGACGCCAGACTTTGCAAGGTTTGCATGGACGAAGAGGTTGGCGTTGTATTTTTACCATGTGGTCACCTGGGTAAACTTATTTTTTATTTCATTCCCCTCGCTCGTAACTAAAAAACTTTCTTTACAGTCACGTGTGTTCAGTGTGCACCAGGTGTAACACAGTGCCCTCTCTGCAGGACAGCGATTAAGGGATTCGTGCGAACCTTCTTGTCATAATATCATTTAAAAATTCAAACACAATTTTGATTTTGTATTGTAACTCGAATATATATATACAAATATGTATTGGATTTAACTGCTTACATGTTATTAAACAAATAGATAGGTACCTACTTGTACCAAATAAGGAATCTAGAAATTCATACCATAATGTTCCTACCTTTCGCTCCTCGATATATATTTGAATGGTTATTTCGTACTGTTTGTTTCTTTTGCAAGTAGATATTCAATTAAATGTTGTAAATAAAAACATCTAATATACTTTGTTGATTCTGTTTGTATATGTTGTACTAGCCTCTATATGTCCTAATAAAGTTATTTCCTTTGAAGCACTAACTTTTTTTTTTTATTGAAACACATAGCAGCTTCACTCGTCATTCGTCGATTCTTCTCTGGATCTAAGTCCGAGGAATTGGGGCACTTCACTTGGGTTCATAGCATTTCTGGGATTAGTTAATTAACACCTCACGACGATTGGTTGTACGTACCGGAGCCACTCGTAGCCGGATCACTTTAGCCTGGCCACGACCAAATGACGATCGCCGCGAGCTGGGAGACACGAAGGTAAAATTGTGAACGGGAAGCAGCAGAGAAGCTACACAAAGATCCAATCGGCAACTGGTTGCACAGAGACGTTTATTGGCCGGCCTATTCTTTTGTACTTTTATTCGCAGATACTCCAAATAACTAAACGATATTATTCCCTGGAATGAGACGTATGACCTCCCCAAAAGGTAAGCAATACTACCTAAAAATACACTTGCCTCCATATTTCAAAAACATTTCAGTTACAACTAGTCATATATGTAGGTTAGGTTAGGTTAGGTTGAATAGGGTTGTGAGATCGTCACAAAAGACCATGCACCATAGCGGGCCCATCACCAGGGAAACATTACGGTTAAAAACATAAGCAAAATCGCCCGGACAATCAATTTTCGTACAGAATTTAAGTGTGTTCTCAATATTGCTTAAGGAACCCACTACCTCTTTTAAGTTATTGAAGAAGTACCACAGTCCTATATGCAGCACGGGACTCGCTTAAAATAAAAATAAAGCAACTCGCTTCATGGCGAGACATTTTCACTGAAACGCAACTCGCATCGATTTGAATGCAGAACTAATAAATGTCAACTTGATTGGAAGGCCCCCGGCTTAAGCTAGTATTCAAAACCCTCCAAAGCTAAGCTTGATGTGATAATCCAGATTAACGATTTCAATGTTATCGTACTGGCTTAAGTTGAATTACACCCAATTCACGCAACACTCCCTAAACTGGCATCTGATGGTATATGCACCTCGAGACATTACAGCTTAAAGGTTCGGCTCTCGAAATTTATGCAATTGTATATAGACTTTGAACTCAGCTTGAATATAAACAAATTCATGACTTTATGAGCATGGCTACACGATCATGGGAACAAATTTAGTGTTCAAATTTCAATTGACACAGGCAGATCTTGATAAGTAGGAAAGAGAAAAATAAAGTTTTTCCTTTTGATTGACACAAAATCTACCTTCCAACGAGCCAGGTGATTCGCATTTCGGCCGCTTAAGTTACATTGAAGAAGATTTCTTCCGCCGGCAAGTTCATCTGAGAATATCTGGCGATATAATATAAATACTGTGAATTAGTTGACGTCGAGGCCAATATCGAAGGAGTGTAAGTGCCGGCGTTTCACCACAACCAATCTCAGTGAAAACACTCACCCACAACAATCATCATTGTTGACATATTTCCATTTCAACGCGGGGATTAAAGTGCAGTTTCATATGGCGGAGGCTTGTCTATTGCTACCTTCTAAAGGCGTTCTATTAACATGGTATTGCCCAAGGCGGCGTGGTTTAATTATGTGTTCTAAGTGATTGGCAATTTTCTAATGTGTCTGTATTTTAATTCTGCAATAAAAGAGTATTACTCCAAATAAATTGTATTACCTCAGGTGATGTGGTGTAATAACGAATTCTACGGTAATGGAAAATTCGATGTTTTTGAATTCGACATGGCGATCTTTTAAAGCTTTGCCGACTTTTAAATTATAACCTAATTAGTGCAGCTGTAAAAAATTTGTAGTAAATTCTGGTTTAAGATTGAACCAAAAATCTCAACTGCATCGGAAGTTATAGAGTGGTGGTGTAGATTCAAATAGAACCTTCACCATAACGCAATATCTCAAGTTCGGGAAGCGTAATTAAATTGGGACTAACTTTAATAAATTGTAATAAATGTGTAAAAAATTAAGTAACAGGTTTCATTGCGGTGGGCTAATTTGGATGGTGCAGGTGCAGGCACTTCTATTCAGTGTACCTCAAACCTCACAGATATGCGGATATAAACTTCAATAGAGATTGCGTGACTAAAGTGACCGTCTTCTTTTCACTTGGCCCTTCACTCTGGATGAATAATGGGTTCTTTCATCAAAAGTTAGTAGCGGGTCAATAATTATGCTTCAGTGTTCATCTTGGGAACACTTTGTATGAAACAAAAATTTAGGGCAATTTACGCTTGATCACTTTTGATAATTCGCCAAACGAAGACGATAAATAAATATAAATTAAGCTTTAGGATTCAACGTCATCTTTCTGCACAGGACTAAGCAAAGATTCTTATTACAATTTAGACTGACGGGTAGATATACGCTTAGCGAGCTTTTTGGTTTTTCTCGCGCCAACTTTTAGAGGTTAGGAATCACATTTATGTCTACTTCCATTTTGTAACAAAATATGACAACGTTCGTAATACATTCATAGGAGAACGCACTTGATTGGCGTCACTTATTCCATTCCCATGATCGTATGATCATATGCCGTGGTTTTTCTCTAATTTCGCTGTCCCCTGTTCATCTGAGGCAAGCATTTAGTTTGTAGCTGCAGAATTCTGAAAAGTCGCAACAAATATGGCCAATGAGAACAAAAAGTTGCATTTCTGAAAATTGCAAACTTTTGCACGATATTTAACAAACATTGGCTCGCTAAACACTCCAAAATAGTGTTGAGATGAGCAACTGCATTACATATTAAAGATTTTGATTTGGAAATAACAGTATTTGAAAACATTTGAGAAGTGTAGTTTCCAACTAAAGAAAGGGCCAAAATAGCAAAAAAAAAAATGGGGCAGGTTGTCGAAAAAAGTGTCAAATTGCAGCTTTAGTCGCACAACGGTCACGCTGATGAGTATTTGTTGTTTTTATTTGTAGATCTGCGATAAACATTAAAATACTTGCATATTCTTAGGAGTTCAAGACACGATCAAGATGTGTATAACACTTTAAACTAATTGTGAGTAATGGATGCACCTGCTGTAAATTAATTTCTACAATAAACTATGACCCAAAACCTGTATAGCTGATAGCAAACCCTTCAGTGCTTAAAGGCAAATTGCCCACCAACATCGCCCTCAATAGGTCTGCCATACAACATAATCTGAAAGTCGCTTGAGAAACCCCTATTTTGATAACAACCATTCGCTTAACAAACAATGCAGGCCTAGCGTTAGCATACATAATACTACTGACTATACAAACATGTACAACATTCTATACAAAGAGACATCTATCTATCTTTGCACAGCACATAGACCTATATATGAGTACGAGTACGATATGATACCGAACCGATACGGTTGCTATATTAAACATTTTGTTGTTGTTCCTCTGTTTAGTATTGAAGTTTAATTTGGAAAGAAAGCAAATGGAAACCAGTTTTAATTTTATTCGACGTTACTGGTTCTCTGTTTGCCGTTTGCTCACTCCGACTCCGGTCTGTTTCTGTTCCGTAGATTTCTTGAGCTAAATAGAGATACTTTGGCGTTTGCTTGCTGCCTGCCTCTGCTGGCTGACTGCTCTGCTGCTATGCCACTTCTTCTGCAATATTCGCTGTATTCAGTTTGAGTCAATTCGTTGTCCGTGGCAGACGTTTCTACACCTTGGTTACGCGAGTGTTCCGTTTCACTCCATAGCGCAACGTTTAGCATATTATGCTTTAGTAGTAGGTGATCTTTAACCTAATTTCATCAAATGCACTCAAATGAAGTAGAGATTCCAGAAAGGAAATATATAAAGAATCATAATTTGCAAGTGCGTGCGTGAGTGTATAGAGTTTTTGTGCAACATAGTGTGGTGTATCGCGTATCCAAGTGAACCCCCACACGATCGCAGTGATCTAAAAAGTTTATAGGTCTTCTTGCAAGCGCGCTTATACCAAATCGATACGTACATCTAAAAAAGGGGATACCGAATGGACTAATCACAATCTGAATCTCTTGGATGTGAGGTAAGCCAATATGTCTGCTCATGCCTTCCCATACACTGTACGATACCCCAGCATGGTTGAGTGATTCAGTTTGTTTTTATTGAATAAATAAATAGTCGCTGCACTTGGGGATAATCGCGCGCATAAAGTGGCCGTTAACCTTTTTTTCCTTCGCACACATGAGTTCCTTTCAAACAAATACCAGAGCGCATACATAGATACACTGGTGACTGGTGAGTTGTGAAGGCGGCGAAGGAACCGCCCTCACCTCCGACCGACTGGATGTGTTTGAAGTTTCCAACTGTGTTACGCGATTTCCCCGGAATTGTTTTTCGACAGAGGCCCTTTCTACAGTCAATTGCCTACTTGGCTGGGCTAGGCGCTCATCCACGCAACACGTTCTCTAATTTTGAAACAAATATTTATCCCCTTGAGTGATTCTTTTTGCAACGCTACACAGATCCAAGCGCTGCTCTATTGATATAGTGTGTGGTGTGGTGTGCCCGCCTGCATCACCACAGCTTGGTATGGTTCGTCGAACAAAAAGAGAAAAACTACGGGAACGATTTAACGATTCGATCGCGAACGCGGTGGAGTTGACCAATATCGCTGCTCGCAGCTCGCTGTCGCTGGTCTAAAAAAAGAACTGCAAACAGTTGCTGGGATGGAGTATAGTCGGTCGACGCGGCGATTGCTCCAGAGAATCTTTCCCCATCTTTCGGCAGATTAAATTACACTCGAAAAAGACTGCATAAAAGATCAACGAGCTAAGGTGGTTTCTGTGTCCGCTTTTATAGGTACATGGAGGACGTGTGGTGGTCTGCACCTTTGCCATTGTTTATTACCTGTCCGGATCAAATAGTGGTTTTACCGGATTTTCTCGTTCTCGCATTCTGCATCCCGTCTGCATCGGATGCGTACTTTGAGCAACGAAAACGATGATCACGGAAGTGCACTTAATGTCATTTCAGGTGTATTTTTGTGTATGTTCCATAAAAATATTATTAAACTTAAGTGTCAGTAACAGTATGGCTGTGGCTTTGAATTGTGCACCTACCTACGTACACAGATTCTATGAATCGTGGGGAAATATCCACATGCACCTGTGCACATCAAGCCATGGGAAACGATAAAACGTTTTCTTCGAATGTGACGAATACGATACTATGGCAGTGCATGCGGGTAGACTTTGTTGCGCTGACCTTAAACATGATTAAGGTCATTTGGACGGCAACACCTGGTCGTTGTAATTAACATTTGGGTGCGAATCTGTCGTTTGTTTACTACCTACTCTTGCCTTTATGCGAAATTGTATTCCGCTTGGTAGACCTCCACTAATTCTGTTCTAGAGTTTCAAGAAATTTTAATGCAGGTATTGTTGCATGTGTAACAGACTTGGTGGAAAATGCCATTTAATTTAATCCTTTTTCGGAAAGTCCACAGGTAATGTCTGTTCTAAGCGATTTTTTAATTGATCTGGGGTTTTTTTATGCGGACAAACCGAACTGTGTTTTTGTAACTACCCAACCTACTACCGGAATTCCCTGCAATACAAGTTATAACAACAATGACATGTTTTTAGTAAAAGTAACTCTGTGATGTAGGTAAGTACGTTACCCCTTTAACATTCGATGACCTTGTCGACCTCTTAACCTGTCTAGAACCTGTAATTTTCGTATCTCGATTTGGCACCAAATCAGCGACAACAATATTCTACATTGCAGTCAAAGTGGAATAAGAAAGCCTTATATATAAAAAAAAAATCGCTTGTAAGAGCAACAGTGGAGGCCACATTTTTTTTAAATACATTAACACGCACACTTTTAAACGATTAACGAACAAACTAACCGCAAATGATTTTTCGAAGTAATGATTGTTTTAATGCACGGTTACACCTGATATCAAGACGCCAGTCATCATTAAAATCTACTGTAAACAGCAGAAATCAAAGTCATTTTATGAATCGGAAAAAAAATCAGCAGACACTATGTACTTTGAGCAATTTTGATGCTATCCATTTTATAGACGATTTGTTCTTGTGAATATTTGTACTTTTGTTGACTGTATCTAAAATTAAAGTGCCTTGTTTATTTTACGTCATTTTGGAACGAACAAGTTGGGGAAAATCTATGGTTTGCACTATGTCGTTATTATTTCGCCCACAAGAAAGTATTTTCTTTCAGCACAGACGTTGATTCTGTGATAAATAATGAGATAGTCAGTTCCAGATTTACAAAAAACTTTAAAACAATTTACGTGAGAAATTTGTTTGTCATGGAGGCCAAATTCGGAATCATACATTTGACTGAAGAAGTCTAACTCAGATGAGATTGATAGAGGCCCGGAAATGCGAACACAACATTCCGAAGTTAACCAAACAACAAAACCCCGGAAAAGAACATTTTCGGAAACCTCGGGCTTTCTTAAAATGATGACATACCTATATAACATTTAGATGCCTAAAATAGGTTTTTAAGAAATAAGTTGGATGCCAAGCGAGCATCCACCCTAAACTTATACGATTCTCGGCTTTTATTTCCGGTTAAATCCTACAAATCCTATAGAGACTGTCATCAAGTGATTAGCCAAATAAATGTAGACAAATTGGGGACGTTCGGATTTCTAGTTCAGCAAATCCGACAGAAGAATTATAGCATTTGGCTCTCCCTAGAGCCGTGGTTCTTCACCACCGCTGGTGGTCCCTGGAAGCATCCGAAGTGGTCCGCAACGCCATCCGAAAAATATTAAATAAACTGGCTTTGCCCGTGCTCAGTAATTGTCTTGAAATGCGGAGAATGCTGGATCAGTTCTGTGAGTCTAAATTTCAAATACTTATTTGGTCGATTTTTTCGCAAAACTAAATAAATTGAGCCTTCAACTGTCAGAAAATTTTAAATTGCAAGGTACCAGCAATATATTTTGATATGAAGATAAGATCAGTGCATTTATCGCGTAAATTAAAATATGGATCAATAAAGTCGAAAGAGATAACTTTTCTGCGTCTGATACCCTAAATCAAATTATAGACGGACATTGCGCTGAGACTAAAGGAGAAGTACAGAATAATATTACATTCCATTTGAAAAACTTAAAAGTGAATACACTCGCTATTTTCCTGATTGCGAGGACAATGGTATTCGGAAACTGTCCTGCAATGCTTTCATTGCAAGCGTTTCTGAGGTGCCTGATGAAATTCAAGAAGAAGTCATTAAAATGCAACACGAAAGTAACTTGAAAGACACATTCGAGACAGGAATTTAAGATTTTTGGAGCCAAAAGGCAATTTCTTTCCCAAAGATTCGAGAAATTGCTATACGTTATACCTAACTTTTTTTCATCGACCGTAATCGGTTGGATGCCAGTGCCGACACGCGTTTGACTTTAAGTAACACTGAACAAAGGATCCAAAAGTTAGTAATGAGTATGAAGTCACAAAAATCGCGTTAAAATAAAATACTTATTTTAAATTGTCGTAAAAAAACTAAAATACTGTTGGCTTTGAAAAATTGTATGCGTGTTTTATTTATAGATAGAATAAACTTTTATTCATTTACTTTTACGTTTACTGTATATTACATCTAAACAGCTGGTCCAGAAGACAGAAATTTTGTCAAATGGTCCCTCATCACTAAAAGGTTAAGAACCACTGCTCTAGATGATCAATCTAGTTTAGAAAATCCTGCCTGATAAATATTCAGTTGACATTGCGTTCCTACTAGTTCCATCTGCGAAACAAAAACCAAACAACCGTACGAATTCGAATGAGAACTACCTAACAAAACAGAAGAATATTGATTTCCTACGAATTCATTAGTCTGAAGTGGAGTGAGAATATTAATATTTTGGTCGTCCCATTATTTTTCGACTCGCTGTCAATTCGGGAAACGTCACTGTTCTTAAAATTTGATCGTCGGTAACTATTAAGATTGGAATAAAATACGAGGCGTCCATCGTAACAATATTAACCATAGTTGAGAAATGCACTGCTATGGTGACAGAAGAAAAGAGGAATAATAGATGCAGGTCTAAGGATAACCAAGAATTCCAACAGTTTTATTTAAGTAATCAATTGGTTTTCTATTTTTATATGACAATTTTTATGCGTATGTAGTTATTTTCCAATTTGCCTTCCATTTACGATAAGTCTATTCCCGTGTTTCCCAAATGGCTAAAAAATAATTCATTCACTGCGACTAAAATAAAGGAACACTACTGGAAAGCGTTGAAGCAAAAATTTGTAACATTTTTCTGAGGCGATAAAATTGAAATACATATCATAAAAAAGGACAAATTCAAATTTTACATTCATCTGCAATACAACGCTCTTATTTGTTGCATTTCTTTTATTGCAGAAAAATATTCAAATAAAAAAAAGAAAATAATAGTAGGGGATGCATAAACGAATGGGAACAGACTGTGGGCACGGTTGCCACTTTGGTACTTTTTTTTTGCTTTTTGAGTTTTGGTAATTTGGTAGTTTTTATCTGGTTTTGGTAACTTTTTTAGCAGAAGCACCAAAAATACGAACTCGATATCACCTCATTTATAAATGTTCTATAAAAATGTTTGTTTTTAAGTTAGTCAGTTATACGAAATAAATAAATCACTTCCGGAAGTCATTTTGTGTTATAGGAAAGCGAGATTTCGTAAGCAATCACTATAAAAATATCAACATGCATAGCTTTCCCATAATTCCTAACACGTAAAGAAGATGGCCGACCAAAAAACGTGTCACGTTTTTTTTGCGTGTTAGGTAATGCCGTCACTTTCAGTCACACGGCTGTTTATTATTAGCATCCCTTTAATCTTCCGTGTTAGGAATGTGTGACCGTGTAAATGCGGCGTAAGGCAGTGAAAGTAGTTAACAATTTTCCTTTGCCTTTTATATATAAATTTGTAGTCTGTTTAGAAAGTCTCTAGATCTTCTACGCATAGAGTTGAAGATTATTGGTGAGTAACAAGAAACAATGGAAGGTCCTTAAGTTAATGATTTTGAGAACCTCCCTTATAAATGTAAGTCCAAAACAATGCAAACAAGGAAAGGATAAGTACGTTTAAATTCCATAAAAAAATAATTCCTTTCCCGAGTAGGTACAGTCGAACACGGATATAAGAAACACTCATATAAGAACAACTCGCTTTTAAGAAACGCATGTGAAAACACGAAGATTTTTTTGCTATATGCACATATAAAAAAGTTTTCATATAAGAAACTCACTTAAAAGAAACACTCGGATATAAGAAACGTATTTTTATTCACACAATTTCTTATTTTATTGAAATCATTACACATATAAGAAACATAATTTTTTCCTTTGCTGAGCTAGATTTCAGCTTAAATGCAAAAACATACGAATTACGGTATGATGCGAATACACCTTTCAATGACAATGACAGCTGTGCTACTGTCAGTCGAAAAAGCCCGCCAAATCGTGTTGATTTCTGCTTTTGTTCGTTCATATTTCATATCGGTTGTTTACATCAGTAGTTTTCGTATAAGAAACTTTGTTTCTTATAAACGTCGTTTTCATATAAGAACAACTCGGATATAAGAAACAAATCTCGTTGTTTTTTATATGTTTCTTATATCCGTGTTGGACTGTAATACCATTTTACCCCAACTCCCGAGTAAACATTTTATTCGCTATTTTAAATAATAGTTAAGTAAGTAAAACGCGTTCGAAAGTCATTTGAGTTCAAAATTTTACTGGTCGACTCCAGAATTTATTTACTATTTTAAAGCGTGTACCTAATAAAAAAACCTCAAAAATAGGTCTCATTACCATTTGTTTGGTGAGAATGCATTTGGATCTATAAATTCACATCACGCGCATGTCGTAAAACACATGCATGCGCATTTAAAAAAAAATCCGTAAGAATGTAATAATTACCTAAAATGGCATCACCATTGTCTACGAAAAGATTCTAAGACAATAAAAAAAAATCTATTTTCGAATGGGGTTAACGATCCCCGACTTGTTTACATAGACACAAAACTAATTGCTGCTTTACACACCAGACCATTTTGAATTATGACAGAAAAGCCCGTTCGAGATATTTTCCATCTTTTACTGTCTATTAAGAAAAATGGTTCTAAATATAAAGAGTAGGCATACCCGTTCTTAATAAAACATGCAGTATTTCTTATCTTTTTAAATCGAGAACTACATAATATACATATTTAAAAAAATTAAATAATAGGTAATCGTAATGGAAGAAATAATTATAGACCAGTGGTTTCCAACCTTTTCAACGGCATGCCCCCCTCATAGTGAAATTTCAAATGGTTATTGAAAAATATATATAATGCAACAAGAATTTTAAGTATTTACTTAATTACACGTTTGTTTATTTTTATCCATTATTTGTTAGTAATGCAAAATGTTCAATGCGATTTCTGGTGTTGCATTTTCTTCACTAGCTCTGAGATTCTGGGTGCAATTTTCGTCAGTGGGAATATTTGAACACAGTAATAAATATTGAAGATTTCAATAATTTATTCTTTGCATCAAAAATTTGCAATTATACAATTTAAAATTGTGTCCACGCCTCCCTTTTACAATCCCAATGCCTCCCTTAGATCCGTGCTCCACCGGTTGGCAACCACTGTTATAAACGGACAACATGCTTGGATTTCCGCTAACTCTAAAGTTATGTAAAGTGAAAGGTTGTCAATGGGTAACAAATGAAGGTTCATTTATTAATCATGCGGTGAGTGCAAATTGAGTGAGACAATAAACATTTGTTTATGTTATCGGGAACGAATGCATATGCAATTCTAACTTTCGATGAAATCTGTTTAAAAATTAATTTAAACGGTGATTTCCTTAGACTAATAGAAATCTGTCTCCATTTGGGACGTTTAAAACAGTAGGTATAGGTTATTTAGTCTGATGGATATGTCCATGTTTTTAATGACCCAGATTGAGCATAGGTCTCGTTGTTTACTTACTTTACTTACTAACTCAATTGAGAAAGCTGTCACCTGACAGATGGATTTTACATTTTGTTGTCCTATTTTGCATACGCGCGAATATGTTTAAATTTTCTGCGTATTAAAATGGTAGGTATCAAAACAAATATTGAAAATGAGTATTTTCGCTGCTCAGAATGTAGCTTCTTATATGCGTTACACTTAGATTTTTTTATAAACTACACGAAAGCGGCGACTCTACCCCGCTGTAAAAAGGGACTCACGTAATTCTTAATGCAGTGTCGCATTTTCTCTCCTCGTTTATCAGACATTTTGAAGAATTTCCCACTGCAATTTTTGAATTATCTGACATTTTTTATAGATTACAAGAAAACGTTCCCTAACTTTTTCGTAAGTCTGGTGGGGAGCCACTGCCATTTTGACAGTCTTTTCCATTCTTACTACAAAAGGTAAAGAACAAACCTCATGTAAATAGATTAATTTGGTTAACCATTACCATTGGGACAAAAAAAATCAACCTTTTTTTTGATCTTCATCACTTTTCACGTTAAATTGGGCAAAAAAATCAATCTTTTTTTTTTGATTCGGTGACCACACTTTTAAATTGGAAGAGTTGAATTTTGCAACACAAAAGAGACACTTGTGCTAATTATTTTAAGCATCTGATATTGCTGTCAAATAACTGACTAATACATTTACAAAAGCAGATCAATTTCGTTGCCTGTTCTATGAGCCGCGTAAAATCTAAGATCTGAAAAAAATATCTGGTGGTCCGAATTGTAAACCAGGTATATTTTTGTTTATTGGTACAGGGATTTTGAAAGCTGCCAGACTAAAGCTGTTTATTCGTAATGTGTCAAAAAATGTCTCGTTTCAAAAATAGTCCTTAATATAATCTTATAAATCAACTTCACATGCAAACATTTACACAATATATACTCGGTTTTCTTGCCACCTAAATTGAGTTGCCATCACGGAAGACGGAAGTACTTGCACAATGACGTGTACAAAAAAAGCAAATAGCGCAAAAAGCGGTTTTATTTTGAGGTACAGTGGTAATAGTTACTCTTGTTAAATGAGCATTGCTAAGAAGTGGCTGTAGTCTGTTGGTAAATTGTAGTTTCCTGGCACAGGCCCACGATTTTTGAGAACTCTTAGAAATGGACATCACCCGATCGCTCAGCATGAGCTATCTAATCCTGCCTTAAGAGAAAGCATAGCCTGTTTCCCTATTAGGTCATCAAATCATAGTATGAAATATGTAGGCGGCTATGAGTATGAATAATTATAAAACATTCTATGGCATCTGAAGCGATGATTCATATTATTTGAACTTGTTTTTCCAATCAAATCACGATACAAAAGTACACATAGTTTGGGTAACCATGCACATTGCACGATAGGTACTACCGACTGACAGTGATAAGCAAAACACTTGAAAGTGTCGTGAGTAATAATTTACGTGAAATGCAGTCGTTCGATTTCTCATTTTTCTTTTCCCAAAAACTGACCCGAGCAATTTGTTTTAATTGAAATTTGTTTTTGTTTATGCTCAAATATCACGTAACAGTGTTCTTCCAGCATGTATATGTATACGTATATAATTGTCTTTTATGTATGTAGGTCTAGAAAAACGCCCCTTTGTAGTATATATTCAAATTCATATTACGTAACGATCACAAGAACATGTCAGTTAACAGCAAACGTAACGAATATTTTTAAGTTCGATTTTGGCTTGTACTTTCGTAATTAGCCCCCAACGGAGATCTGATCACTGCGAAGGCCATTAAGAAGCGCGAAATGCAAGAGCAACGTGTTTTACTATTGAATATGAATTAACGTATTCAGCCTTGTAATTCGAGCGCGCGTTAGAAGACTTGAAGGTGCGTTTCAATGGCGCTGTTGTTTTTATATGTGCATAGGTATATACGTATAAAATGCATGTTTAGTAGCTTCCAGTTTGATCTTTCTGACTTGTAGCTGACTGGCTGCGTTTCCCAGTCGCAGATGTCTGCTGTGGGCATCCGTTAAGTGGCCATTAAATTAAAATAACACTTGACCTCAGCTCGATTTGTTTCTTTGGTTAATTTCTTCTTATAGAACTGGGTAGTCGATTTTATTTCTTACTTTCTATCACAAATAAAAATAAGTTAGGTTAGGTTAGGTTAATGCAGATATTTGCTCTCTTGGCTGGTGCGTTCATGAAGCCATCATCATATGCACCCATTGTGGTCGTGCTACAATTGAAATAAAGTGCTAACCTAACGAGCAAAAATGATACAAACAAGATAAGCAACTGAGAGCAGAAACGGTACATTTGCCTACAAGCTGCTTGTCCCAGTCCTGCATAGGATTTCCCAAGTATTCGTAACTGTACAAATCAAAGGAGCGCCAATGCAGCCGCACGAATACTTAGAGAATTCATCCATTCGATGTCCATCGGGCGGCCATTTTCTGGTGGGATTTCTATTGGGGGCGACTGTGTTCGGCATATGTATTTTGTTACACGGTGTTCACATCACAGTTCAGAGTAAGAGTTTTTAAAGTTTATGAAATTGGAATTCTTGATATAATTTCGTCATAATGCCAAATAACTTAATAAAATAATCATTTGTCAATTATTACTAGCAGAAATCGGAAAAGAAATGCACTTTTGTTAAAAGAGATTTTTTTAACTTCAAGCCTTTATTGTATATTTTAAAGAAAATTAATTACCCTAGGCGAATGAAGTTTGGTGAAAGGACTTCTGTTTATCGTGGTCAGGTTGGTATTGAAAATGGACTATGTCGGTCAAGTAGTTCTGGTACCTCCCATATAAAACCAACATTGACTCATGTGTCTCTGTCTGTTGTTCAATGTAGTTACGTACTTCCCCACATGCCTAAAATTTTGCATGACTTGTATGAAGTGGAGGGTATCAAAGCATCGGTCAGGCCTATGATAACACTTTTACTTGTTTTTTTTTTTTAAATATGAATAGCATTTGCACTTTTACTGCTCATAATTAACATCATTTAGCACTGGTCAGTGTTATTAAACTACAGAATTCCCAATCATATTTTGATTTTGTACAAATATAGTGCTAAATAAACGAGTTTGAAAACATCCACCAAGCGTTATTAAAATGTATTCGATGTTCATGAATATTTTCTTCCTGCGCGGAAGCTGTCTAGTTTAGATAGTCTTTGCTAATGTGGTTGGAATTACATAACCTCTTTAGCACAGACATGCAAGGGAATATTCAACGGTGTAGAGGGTCACTTTTCGAGAAATGGCACAAAATGTTCCTTCCATTGCGTAGCAGCTTATTATGCCGGAATAGGCCAAATGAAGCTTATCATTTGACAATATCTGTGACTAGAAATGACAGGTGGTTTTGACAGGTGCGAGATTTCGAAAAGCCGGAACACAAAGCACGGAGAAACACGGAAAACAAGAGACCAGAAACCAGATTGGTATTAATTTAAGGGCCTTGTGAATTTCACGAGCAAGTCGAGGACCAATCTGCCGCATCCGTGAACGGAATTTGTTATTGTTTTGCATGCGAAATCCACATATCTCAGTGATGAATGTGGTAATTCGACCTCTGAGCATCTGAACCTTTTTCCTGTCTACTTCAAAATATTACGATCGCATTTCCGGTCTTTTGTTGAACCGAGCTATTCGATTCTCAACGCCTACGGCAGATGTCGTATGGCATGGAATTAAGATTACAACCGCGAAAATAATTACATAGCCAAATGCACCCTACTCGCACTATTACCACCCTACTATTATTAATTGTGCCAACAATGCTAAACGCCATGACAACGCCATAATGCATCGTCGGTCGATTTAAACAACAATTTCTCTCCTACTCGATGCCAGAGGTCTCTGATTATGAACAGGTGCCAAAGGCAAGTCACAAATGCGTGAAATTTTAATATTTTCTGTTACCTTTCTAATTATACAGTAATTATCACGCGGAAGAAAGAACACCTATCTGCTATAACAAACAAATAAAACCCAGTTACCCATTCACTGGTAAAACAAAACAAAAAGCTAACTTCACATACCTAAGCTATCTGCCATTCTTCTTGGGCCATTGTCTCCCATCAAGACATAGCAGCAACAAAATAATCAATCTGTGGGAACAGATCCTATCATAGTCGGCACATCTTGTTCCGTGTCAAGACCAACAAGCTTAATGGTAAATAGAAAAAAATCCAGTCAGCAAAGACGTCGATAGATAATTAAGCTGCACCGGTAGTAATAGCGAAAGCATTTCAAAGGCGAATGTGGTGACACATAAATAAAATGTAAATTCGTATCGGCTGACGCCCTGAATTCAAGACTCACAATGGCGGAGTTGTAGCGCAGTTTTCTCCGATAAAATAAGTTACATATCAAGCTTTCGCTGTGAGAAAAAACACTTTTGTTTGGCAGCTGATGAGTTGAACAATGGGGATGGGATCGTTGCCTCGTCGCTATTTGTTTTAGTTGAAAGCAGAAACTTTACTGTTGATAACGCAGTCTGATAGGGTTAAAAAGACTGTTGAAATACAGTCACAAAGTATATATTTGTGTTGCGGCAGTTGTCGCGATTGATAGCAGTCCATAATGTTTGCAATCGCATACAGTATTTGGTCATTTTGACACTTAAGTTCAGGATCGGGTTTGAAACTTAGGTAAAACCGACAGTTTTAAGGTTGTCCGGAAGAGTGACAACAATATTCGAAATTATGCAGTTCATAAACTACTTTCCTCTTTTAGATAGGGTATACATATACAAATACATACTTACAAATGGCGTCCCTTTCTAACTTACTCATATATTATTATACCCTCCACAGGAAGGTATATTAACTTAGTCATTACATTTGTAACGCCGAGAAGGAGTCACCGGAGACCTCATAAAGTATATAAATATATTCTAAATCAGGATCACATTCTGAATCGATTTAGCCATGTCCGTCTGTCTGCCCGTTGAAATACGATAGCGCCCAAAGGAATTGACATAGGCGAATGAAATTTGGTTAAAGGACTTCTTTTTATCGTCGTCAGGTTGGTATTGAAAATGGGCTATGTCGGTCAAGTAGTTCTGGTACCTCCCATACAAAATCAATATTAGACCCATGTTGTTTATAGATGCTGTTGTTCAATGTTATTAGGTAGATACTACCTCACGTGCCTACAATTTTGCATGACTTGTATGCAGTGGAGGGTATCAAAGCATCGGCCAGGCCAATGATAACACTTTTACTTGTTTACGTTATCTGTTGAAAGCAAGGTGGGCGCTCAGTCTCAGTGGCTAGTGTGCTGGACTTCTGTGTGAGGGGTCTCAAGTTTGATTCCCGGAAATACGAAAATAAAATCTTAAGTTTTTTACTACTGCGGAATTTTGACAAACATCCGAAATTATAACTGTCATGAAAGAGCTTCTCAATTAGCCATTCAGACTCGGCATAAAATTGTAGGTACCTTCTTTTCGTCCCCAAAAATTTATTTATTTTATTCATAGAGGTACCTACTTCAGTCCAAAGTGACTCATCTTTCTTCATGAAGATCGAATTTTATGGAGAGAAGCTGTTGAAAAATCAGAAATCTTTTCAAACAAAATTGTTAACTTTGGCCGTGATACGTGATACCTATAGATCTACACGGTGATAGGGGAACTGCAAAACTTCCCTCAACTGTAGGCAACTGCCATGTACAAAATGACGGAACTCTGTTGAATCGTATACTGTTTTTGGAAATGATTCCAACGCAACTGTGAAACGATACAATGCTGAGGATGGATATAGCTCTTCTCTATTCTAACTACGTCATTCGGAGGCTTAAAGTTCGATGAACCGGTGATTGGTATCGACATTAAATTTATGAGATGTGAGTCTTCTTCAAAATCTGGGAATTGTGCAAATTTGGTTGGTTGTAGACCTTTGAGGAAGGTAGGGACCGATAAGACCATCAGCAAACAGCACCAGGCGTTCAAATAAAATGTTGGATAGAATTTTCTAAGCGATGTTTAATTAAAGGGCTCTGTAGTTGTTCCTTGAACATGTGGATACGGTAGATGGTAACTGAACCTGCAATCGGCGGACATACTTTCCGGTGAGAATTCTTTGGGGATGGGGTCATTTCGTTAACTTTTGTTCATTCGAAACAAGTACCAGTTTCATCACAACTGGTTTCTCCTTTATAGCCGGCTTGTGAGGCCTTCGCATGACGGACATAATTTTCGGAATTGGTTCTTCAGAGTTTTTCCTGGAGTAAGCAACTTGAGGCAGTTAGCTAAGGAGCGGGCTAATTGAAGAGGCTTGTTAGTTGAGACCTTGGTTCACCCTGGATCAAGTAAAGGGTGATTTTTTAAGAGGTTTAGAACTTTTTTTTAAAAAAAAACACAAAAAATTCGAAAAAATGAATGAAATATTTATTTGAATCGATAGTTTGAACCTTGCAATTTAATGTTTAAAGATAATTTCATGCAAATGTTGACCGCGGCTGCGTCTCAGGTAGCCCATCCGCTGAGTCCAATTTTGGCATACTCTTTCACACATATCGGCCGGTATCTCACGAATGAATGCATGGATGTTGGCTTCCAGTGCGTCAATCGAAGCGGGCTTGTCCCTATACACATTAGCCTTGGCATACCCCCACAAAAAATAATCTAATGGTGTCAAATCGCACGATCTAGGCGGCCAATTGACCGGCCCGAAACGTGAAATTAACTGTTCACCAAACTCGCCTCGCAATTGCGCCATTGTTTCGCCTGCTGTGTGGCATGTGGCACCGTCTTGTTGAAACCACATATCATGCAAGTCAAGAACTTCCATTTCGGGCAAAAAAAAGTTTGTTATCATCGCTCGGTAGCGTTCACCATTGACAGTAACGCTGCGATTCGCATCATCTTTGAAGAAATATGGCCCAATAATGCCGCCGGCCCATAAACCGCACCAAACAGTGGCTTTTTCGGGATGCATTGGTAGCTGTTGCAATGCTTCTGTTTTTACGTACCCATTCAACCAAAAATGAGCCTCATCGCTGAACACAATTTTTCGATAAAAAAGCGGATCCTCGGCCAGCTTTCCAAGAGCCCATTCACCAAAAATTCGGCGTTGTGGTAGGTCGGCTGGCTTTAGTTCTTGCACCAGCTGTATCTTAAAAGGCTTTACGCCCAAATCCTTCCGCAAAATTTTCCACGTAGTGCTGTAACAAAGGCCTAACTGCTGGGAACGGCGCCGAATCGACATTTCGCGGTCTTCTGTCACACTAGCTGATACGGCCGCAATATTTTCTTCACTACGCACAGTACGTAAACGTGTTGGTGGTTTAATGTCCAACAAAGTAAATTTGGTGCGAAATTTGGTCACAATCTTCCGAATAGACTGCTCAGAAGGTCGAGAATGCCGATCATAAAATGGAAGCAGCGCGCGATGAACATTTCGAACCGAGCACGAATTTTAATAGTAAAATTCAATAATTTGCAAGCGTTGTTCATTTGTAAGACGATCCATGGTTAAATTGCAAACCAAACTGAAGCTGTTTGACAGTGACACAAGGTACTAAACACACGTCAGCTGTCAAAACCAGAGTTGCCAAAACCAAACCAGCTAAAAAATCACCCTTTATATCCGCGTAAATAAGTAAGAAAGTGAGTCAGTGTGTAAGACCGCTAAGCGAAGGGTCGCGGCTTTAAAGTCGGAAGGCAATATCTTTTCGAAATCATCTTTTGACTTCAAAAGCCTTGGCTGGTTAGTTACAGGCTTTGATACAAACTTTGGAAGGGCTTTATAGATGCAGGTAGATGCGGCTTAAAATCAATGAAATGCTAAGCTTCTGCGAAAGTCTGAACATTAAATCCAGGTATGGACTTTCTTAGTCTAAAACCGCACTGGTAGGTTCCAATCAAGATGTTGACAAAGGGCTCCAGCCGTTCTGTACACCTCAAATTATGATCAGACTTTACGAAATATTTGCTGCATGCTCACTCCCTATAGGTATAAGTAAGGTTAAAGTGCCTGCCAGCTAACCTTCCTCCATCTCCATCCCTACTCGTAAAACAAATTTGAGCTTCTAACGAAACGAAGCAGACTTTTATAACAAGATTGCTGGGTTCACTGAGGCCCCAGAGTAGAATTTTCTTTTCTGAGATAGAGAGGAGTTGCAGAGAAATTGAAAAATAGTGCTCTCCTCCTTCTTATCTCTGCTGCCTCTTGAAGAATTTTTTGAAGGTTGGTACACCAAGCCTTGTTGTATGTCTTCCTACCAAAAAATTTCCAAAGATGTTTAGAGAGATCAAAATCGTTGAGTGTTTCAGATTAAGCTTTTGGTGAGACTTGTTTTATGTCTGGAGACTTTATGCCACTTGTCCATCTAAGATTTGCATTCTCGAAATCGCATCTTACTTTGGTTTAACTCTGCATAAAGTGATTGGAGATCATATTCAATGTGAAAGTTAAATTCGCTCACGCCCTACAACCTGCTTTAAAAAGATCGACGAACTAATATTTAGAACTAATACATTTGCTGGTCTTAAACTTCACATTGATTAAGTGGAAGGAAGTCCGTCTAAACTGGAATTCCGCTAAAGCAGATTCCATTTGAATCTTCTGAAACCTCGTTCACAATTGCTGCAACTACCGCACAGAAGATCGTTGAGAACTTTTGTCACAGCATTGGAGAAGCTTACCAAACCAGCGGTTATTACGAAAGCTCAACTGAAACTGACCATCTAACAAGTTCGCACTTGTTCAGCAATACATCCGCAATGACCTAAGTCCGTCTCAGACAGTGCAAGATCTTCCAATGCCGTGGGCCAATTCATCCATAGTCTAGCTTAATCAATCCGTCAAGCTCAAGGTTACGTCTCATTATTATAATCCCAATGTAAGGCTGCTCAAATTATTATTTTTTATTTTGCTGCTTTGGGACCGGTTTCTTTTTTGTTCTAAGATTTGACTACCGCCATCTCTCCCCGAGTGACAACTGGCAACACCAACGTGGTAGTCACTCGTGAATTGCTTCACGATTTTAATTGGCGGCAAACAATGAATTTCTGACACAGATTCGTGTCTCTCGTTTGAGTTATAACCACATCTTTCGACCCACTTATCTCGATCCACTTCTGAATAGGGTACTCGTTAATCTACGTCCATTTAAATGGGTGCTTGACATGGCGTCAGAAGGTGACCGAGTAGTTCTAGTAACAAATTATTTTTTTTTTATTTGGAAAACAATCGCAACTCCCATTTAATCTGCTTTTTGATTTATTTTCCAGTGCAGCGTCGAAAATAATGGATGTTCACCAAGCGAACCTAGCATAATATTGACCAAGTACATCGTACAGAGGGCAATGTTCTCCAATACATCACAAGGCGCATCTGCTTACTGCACTCTGCCGTTTTCTCGCAAATCGAAAGGTGAAACGTCGACAGAATCAGCTGCTAGTGATTCCAAACGACAATCGAAACTGAACGATGACATCACGCTAACATCATCGTACGCCACTGTTGGTAGAAAGTTGCGACGAGTGATCAAGGCACAAGATGAAGCACTGCCTCCGTATAAGAAACTTAAAGCCGACTCAGAAGACTCGTTCGGACTATCGAATGATCTATCCACAGAGTCGATACGTAATGCTTGTGAGTACATCGAACTGAGTGACGATGATACTCCAGAAATGCCACCGGTGATCCACGATCGATTGACAAGCGAACGCAGATCGTTAAGGTCGCCCGCCACGAAAAAGCGCAACAAAAGGCAAAAGGCTGCAAACCCATTTTGCACACTCAGGAGGGAAGTGACTGGTTTGCCAGCAACTCTGTTCAATGGTCAGCAACAAGATCGCGACATCAATCACAGTTCGCTGACACTGAACCATCAAGAGGCATTGAATGTGCTGAACGAGCTCGATGCCATCCTAGACAACCATGCTTCGTGCTCTAGTGTCGAGCTGAATTCATCAGCTGAGCAAACGCAAAAGGTGGAAGACTGCCTTTTCGAACTGGACACCTATTTGGCCGGTCTGGACGACAAAAGCTGTAACGGTTCCTTCGACTGTGATAATGTTGAGGTGCTAAGAATGAATGACAAGCGCCGCCCTAAGACCCTTCCAAAGAACTGTCAAGGTAGTTTCAACTTTGCAAGCGCCTTCAAAGCCGGCTTCGAAAATGGCTCACTCAATCGGGGTCAACTGCTGAGGAAGACCATCGGCAGTATCAGTGCACTGCGAAATAGCCGCGATAACACCATTAGGGCCAACAGCAATGACAACACATCTCATTCCGGTAAGCAATTTAATTTCTCTCTGTTGGTTTCTCACACCAGTCGACGGGTTGTAAAAAGAATATCTTCTCGTATGTTAGCATTTACGCTTTCTTGCGTACGGGAGTGAGGGGCAGGGAGAGGGTTCAATGATGTGGCTGCGAAGCAAGTTTGCGGTAAATTCCCAAACTCGTTTTCTTTCCGTTCTTGTCTGCATATACTGACTTTTTACAGTTTGTGTGCAGATAGCGGAATAAAACTCCGTTTCGAAGGCACAGAATAATTCGATCGAATGCAGATTTAAGCTTAGCTCGGGCTAACAGTTACCATGTCTGCATTTAGCTAAAACCCATAAGAAAGTTTTATAATGGTGGGCGGGTTTGGTAAAGTATTGGTTCGAGAGAATATTAGTCATCTTTGTGGGGATTTCAAAGAACAAAGGGTTGAACAATTTTTGTGAGACGAAGAATTTCAGAAGTACAAAACTGGGTAGCCAACTGGTAGTAGGTACTATGGCGCAAAAGTGCAACACCGATGGTGAACTATTGCTTGTTGAAGTAACATCACAATCTGTACTGTTAATTACTGTTTTGAAAGGTGGCTTGATCTATGTCAACATCAATAATGTAATACATTCCCCACATTGACTTATTATATATGGACTGCTAGTATAGCCAACATTATGCATGTTACAAAAATACAGACGGGCTATTGTTTTACAGCGGAAAACAAATAAAACTTCAAACGACCAAGTTTACTTTCATTACAAATTTGCATGCAGTAAATGCGTTGAGAGAGTGAGAACTAATGTATAGGATTGGTTAGTGTTTTTTTATTTATTTATTTATTTACCAATAGATGTTTCTATATTTTATTTAGTCTTAGTACTTACTTAGTTTCGTAATTTATATTTTACTACTGTGATCTGAATTTAATCAAACCCTTAACACAAACCAAAGGATTAAATAAATAAAGCTATTGTTGTTTTCGATTTAGTTTTCCAAATAATAAACATTACAGAATTTATTTTAAATCACTCTTTTTCACAGCTTTTTAAATGCAGGCAGGATTTTCTTGACCGGATTCGTTGACTACCGCTCTACAAACGTCAACTGAAAAAAACTGTTCACTTGACCAATCTAGGCAAATAAAAACTGAAATACATGAACTTAGTCAGCCGTCAGACTTACTAAACTAGAAATCCGCACGTCGCCATTATGTGTGACTGAAGTAAAAAATTTACGTTTCCCACCAATCGAGTTCTACGTTCGGGTAAAATCTAGTTCAGACTTCAGAGTTAAGAGTTAAGATGGCTGGACCTGATTTCCCATGCCTTGTCAACATCAACTGAGTACAAATTCAAAATTTAGCACAATTCAAATGTCAACGAAGTAAATTCAGTCCAGAAATGTCTCTCCTTTATTTATCGGTTAAAAGTGATTATTAGTAAGGCCCAAATTTACGGAATTGCAGAATTTGTTTGGAAATTATGGGTATACTGTGTATACTTCTTAAATTGAAAGTCGAAACATGGGTAATGAGTTACAGGTACGTCTCTCTTAATTTCTTGAAATATCGCCTGAACTTTTGTGGAACGTCTTATAAAAAAATGGCAAGGTGTATTTGACAGAAGACGCGTATTTTGTGTCCGCCATCTAGTGATGAAAAATATTAGGAAGTTTTGCATATTGATTTTTTAGTAGCGCGCCAAAATGGAAATCCATATTTCCAGGTGATTGCAGGAGTTTACTTATGTTTTCGTAAGTTTTGCATATCTATAATAATGATTATGGCGTCAATGATCCTTAAAGAGTCTAGTTTGAGATCATTCTTAAGCTACGATTATGCAAGTCATTAAACGTGTCAATTATTAACATGCTACGTCGTTTCAAATCTGTCCTAAACTTCTTTATGAAGTGTGTCAAGCGGCTTGTCATGACTTGTGACACTCTTGTCACTAGTCTTTGTTATTAAGCTCTGCTCGACGACGAAGATAGTACCTATGCCATGAATTTTGAGACAAAATGTCAGGCTGTTTCTGTACTTCGTGGGACAACTCTGACGTAATATGCCATTTTTTTGTCGTTCAGATATGGAAGGTGTATACGGGAACGCGTTAGACAACAATTTTGCGAAAAGAAAAATTCAAATATCCACAACACTTATTTTAGTATACTTATGGCGTTCTCGATTGAAGAAAAGAATTGCCCTTTTTATGAAAAGAGCAAATCTAGAAGTGCTCTTTCGATGTATTCTATGTTTCATTGAAAAAAAAAGTGCACTTCCAGGTCAATTCGTAACACGACAGAAGTGTCCGGAATATTTTAAGAGAATTGCCCTGAACTCACCAACACATCCTAACAAAATGTCAGATTGAAGTTTTGTTGTATTATTAGAAACAAATTTTTCGCTATGTGATCCGAAAATATACAATTATGCGTGCAAAATGTAAACTTAAATTGAAATATATTGATTTGGCTGTATTTATTACTACAGAAAACAAAAAAGTACCAACAAAAAACCACTATCACAAAAGTGCTCCAACGAATTTCATTGAAAAGATCAATTCTGAATTTCGGGGCAATTCTCTCAAATCTTCAATCGAAAACGCCATTAGGGTTCGGTACTTCCTTTTTCTGAAGAAGTTACAATTTTACAAAATGCCCTCGTGCCATCTAGATAACTGACACATAGGACAAGAAAAATGCTTAGATCTCCAATAGCACCTAAGTTATGACACCACATAACAGTCCGTTATTCAGTTTTTTCTCAATAATTTTATTGATTGTTTATGCAAAAAGTCGCAAAATCGTTATATGAGAGTGAGACCAGGAACTCACTCAGGTATTTGTGGCAAATGGAAAATCTAGTTAGTCAACGCGTTTTCGTAATCGACAGTCGCGACAAATCTAGTTAGGCCAAACTAGAAGCCCGAACTTGTTCATTAATTTAATCAAATGGCAAGTAGGTATTTTAATTGAATAGAGCACGAATAACAGTGAACTGACATAAGACATTAGCATTCTATTCAAATTTAGTGATCGCAACTATCTTTAGGACTGGATGAATATATATATTTAACGTGCATTGTTTTAATATCTGTTCATTCAGACATTTTTCAAATTTGACTAAATTCAACAATCGATTCTCTCAATAGAGCCCTATCAGCCTTATCATAGAAATTCAACTACTAATATAACTATCAACATGACCGTTATTTGTGAGGTTAGATAGAAAAACAAAGTAAAGAAGTTTGAAGTGAATCTTCTTACATTGATAACAAACTTCCATGGGTTCAGTTTTCTGTCATTTTCTTAACTCGAAAGCCAAAGCACCCTGTGTCCACAACAATCCAATTAAATGCCACTTAACACCTAAGTAAGTATATGCCAGCCTCACAAGATCGCCACAAATATCAACCGAACAAAGATAAAATCTGCAAAAAGTTATACCGGGATTCCATACAAATCGAAGACGATTAGACGATCGCAGCAAAGGTCATTGCCTGTTTGCAATAGCATTCTTCGCAATTTACACACCACAGTAGTTCGCTCGTCGGGATTAATACACTTCTCATGGTTCGAATCTTGGCAATGTGCGCGATGGTCAACCACAAAACGAAACCACTTCCACAATATAAAATATTTAAGGAACGGTCTCTGCACACATTCTGCAGTAGAATGGTTTCCGTAAATATGAAATTGCGACAAACTGTATAATTTGATACTTTTCATCGATTTAACGAAGATGAATAAAATCAGCAATGGAAAAGCAGAAGAAGAAGAAGAAAAAAACTTTCACCCCGAAGACTACTGCTTGATTTGTCTCTAAATTAAATTTGCCGCTATTGTTTAGTCAAGCAAACGTCGCTAGGTAACAAGACGACGAACCACAACAAAAGCTTTTACTAGATACTCCCGTGGATTGGTCTTTTTTTTTTTGTTCGAATTCGAGGCATCTCGTTTTCATTGAAAATTCAATTACCAACAATAGTGGCTATTGGGTGGGGTCAATAACTGATGAAGTTCTAATTTGTGTTCTCTGTTTGTGCAGGCAAACTGTCTAGGTCCGTCTCGCCCACCCGCAAGACATGGCGCCGTAATTCCATGCGAAAGACATCACTACTAGTTCTTCCCGATCACCATATGAATGGTGGGGAGGATACAGCAACTTTGACTACTGAAGAATCGCCGGAGCCGCAGAACTTGGAGGAGCCCTCTGCGGACCACCCGCCTGTCACGCCAGCCGGTACACCCACCATGCGACGTTGCCTGTCGCAGAGCGACTTTAATCCCAGTGTACTGACGCCGTATGATATCTTGCAGGAGATGGTAGAACGAAGCTCGGCTGAGGGCCAGGCTCGGTCCGATGACCGTCCAAGGCAATTTGGTCGGCGCGCTGACGGACACCCGCGGATATTCTCGATCCGCTCCGAAGCTACAGGAAGCGGCAATCACTGTATTATAATAAACCACGATCGCCCAATGAGTGCTCCGGTTAGTGGTTCTCTTGACTGTGGAAGGCGGAATGCGGTTGCGTCGCCCATGGCCGATGTCATGTGTGGCGGATTTATTGGTTCGGAGCCCAGCTCAGTTGGATCATCCCGCAATCCTAGTCCTGTGTCGTTGGTCTCCAGCACGGGTTCCAGCTCTATTGGTTCAACGACGGCTGACCACGGGCAGGCACCGCGTCGTGCCTCTACACCGCCTCTTGAAAGCGAAAGTACACAGCCACGAATTTCGGGCATAGATCCGGACGTCAATCAAACGACATCACCGCAGGGATTCAACGCAGAGTGGCCACACTCTTACAGCAGAGTACTGGCTTTGTTGTGCTGCACATTGGGGCTGTTCAACATCTGCCGGTTTGCAAATCAGACAATACAGTATGGAGGCAACTTCCTGCTACAGTTCCTACTGCTATCGGTGGTCTTTGGGATTCCGATGTTCTGGCTGCAAATGTGCCTGGGAGCCAAGATAAAGGCCGGACCGGTGTCCATGTGGAAAATCAGCCCGATTTGCAGAGGAATTGGGATCGCGCTTATATTGGGACAGTGCGTCATGGGCTTGTATTCGACGATCAGCATCAGTTGGTTGTTGGTGTATCTACGCGACTCGTTCCTTACCAAAGCCCAACCGCTGTACAGGTGGCAGGAGTCGTTTTACATGTACCGGCGAGCAACGAACGTGTCTGGGAATATCACTGAAACGGTGGCTGACTATTTTAATGGAATTGTGCTGCAACGTCTACAGCTCGGTGGGCGCAACGATGGCAGCGGCGTTCGATTCCAGGTGAGTGATAGGGTAAGTTGACGCTTGATTCGAACAGCACTTGCCAATGATTTCTTTTCAAAACTATGTTATCATTTAAGCAGCTCGCCTTTAACTTGGCTATCGTCTGGACGATGGTGTTCTTGGTCCTGTGCAAGGGCCTAAAGTCGTTTGGAAAGGTTGTCCTACTTCTGACGGTAACTCCTCTAGTCCTGTTCATTGTGATAACGTGCCGGCTTTTGTATTTCATCGGGTTCTCGAGTGCGCAGAACATATTTTCCGCATCGGACTTTGAAGATTTCCTAATAAATTCGAAAACCTGGACTGCGGCGGCTCAGGAAGTGTTCCTCACTTGGGGCTTGCTGGGTCCTTCAGTTATTGCTATTTGCAGCAGAAGTCACGGAAAACGCCACAGTAAGATCGCACTCCGACGAGAAGCATTACTCGTCGTACTGTTGACGCTGTTGGGACTCTGTGTGGCGGGTGTTTTCGGCTTCTCCTGCGAGCAGGTTTTGCACAAGAACGCCTATATATACGTGCCGGGATCCTACGGTAAGTGCGACAGGTCACATTGTGGAAATGACATTTTTATTTCGATTCAATCTTCCAGAACACATCGACTCGTACACTTCAGTGTACTCACTGAAAGGAACAATATCACCTGCCCTTATATCGTTCCCCACGAAATGGGTGCCGCACTACTCCAGCCTGCTGGGCGAGACTTATCGCCGACCGCCGATCACTACGTATCGAGAAAGTGGTTACCAGGCGCTACGTCTGGTTACGGAGCTGTTTCCAGCGGCGATGGCCGTTTCTCAGGGCACGATCTCCTGGGTTTGGACAGCCCTAACGTTTTTCATGTTCATCTTATTTGGGTTGGGCCAACTATGTGCCATTTGGAAGCCGATATCTTGTGCTCTGGGGAACTCAACTAGCTCCGTTCTACTGAGCTGTGTAAGTGCTCTGCTGCTGGGCATACCACTTGCAACGGAAATGGGATTGTCCATTGTCCATTACCTGGACATGGTATTCGGAGGTGCTTGGTGGCTTCTTCTATTGTGGACAGCAGAGATTTTGGCTGTCTTCCTGATACGGGGTCGTCCCTATAATGGCGATGTGCTGGTGAATGATCTGCGAATGACCGGTTCAATGTCGGCATTCTTGGCGCTCTCGTGGAACGTTCTGCTTCCCATCGGAATGGTCACCTTGGCCATCATTCAATACAAGGTCTCACTTTCTAGCCAGTTCTACCACTGGAGGGGAAAGTCTTACTTTAGCTTTTGGGCACGAAAAGTTGGCGGCCTGACTCAAGTCGGTTTTCTACTTATTGTGCCTGTTACAGCTATAATACAGATATACCGGTATCTCACACGCGGCCCTCCGGATATTCTGGACGTAAGATCGAGTTCGTTCATGAAGTGTTGATGGAAATAAATCTTTTCTCTTTTTTTGCAGCGCATTCAAATGTTGTACCGCCCGACAGAATCTCCACTGCCACATCGTCGTCATCGTCCTGGCGCAGAGCGAAACAGTTCCAGCAATCAGTTCAACACAAGAAGTTCAGACTTGGAAGCAAGTAGTGCTCAAGACGACGCGCCGCCCAAATACACACCACCACCGTCCTACACAACAGCTACGGGAGCTCGACTCGCAAAGATATTGCGTCAAAGTATAAGGCGAAGCGTCAGAAGGTGACACAAATATTAGACTCAAAAAAAATTACAAACTCCTTAACTCTCTCTCTCTCTCTCTCTCTTTATAGGTTTCTCGGTGAGCCGAGCCGCCCTAGACCAATCCTATCTCTCGAATCAGCGGACAACAGTCTTCCCCCAGATTACTCAACGGTACTATCAAACCCTGCCGGCGTCGACAATCAGCCAGAACATATAGAAATCCGTCCCAGACCGTTGTACAATAGTTACACACAGCGTACACTATCGCTGGGGCGCAACCTAAGAGCGCCCAAGGTGGAAGAGCAAAGCGAAGTGAGACCATCGTCCGCTGGCGTTACTGCATTTTCAAGGTCGAGGCAACCGTACACAGCCTCTGATGTGGCCAGCATCTTACGGGCGTCAACACGTCGTCGAGATGCAGGTGTAACCTCGATTGCTTCCAGCATTGATCAAAGCTTACGAAATAAGACCTCATGGTCGGCCGAGAATTTAGTTATCAACGCAGAGCCAATTGGCGAAAGCAATGCAATCATCTTAAGTGCTTCCCCGGACTCACCCTCACTCGATAACCACCCACCAGATAGGTTAGACATATACGAAAATACATCTGTGATTTGAATCCTGCTTAACCGGCTCTATGTATCTAAGCCTAACATTTAATTGCAATACCTACTACCTAAATTTATATATAAAAAAAAAGCCTTGTGTTACACTATAATTTAATATTTATATAAGTGTGAAATGTTAACTGTAAAATGTAAAGTGCATAATAAATTTAGACGTTAATATAAACAAATAAGATTCAGTCGCAATTTCTTTTTCTTTTTAAAAACAATTTTGTGCAGAAATTCATCACTTACCGGGTGTTTGGTGTGGCTGTCCGAATTAAAAAGCTGAAAAAATAATAAAACAATAGTATTAGTTGGTAATTTTTTTAGAAAATAAAATGTAATAGAATTGAAATGAGCCCAAATACTCCTGTATGTAGGGTGCGTCACTAGGCGTGGAAAAACGCGGTATAAACAATTCGAAAAAACGCGCCAGAAATACGTTGCCAGCAGATTGGCAGTATCTAAGGAGCTGGCATTTTTAAGTGACACTAAAAACTAGTGTAAGTCAGCGTTGCCACTAAAATCGTTAGCAAATGTAGTACGTTAGCCAACAAAATGTAGCATTTTCAAAAAAAATGTAGTACCTGTTTTTTTTTTTCTATTGAAATTTAAATTAAGTAGTGTTGCAAAAAAAATATGTTATGTTTCTAAAACAGTCGGACACATTTGCAGTTGTTTTGCACTATTATAATTGGAAATGTGTATGGGCAAGAGTTCTTGTCTGACAACCAAAGTCATATTGCAAACAGATGACTTCTGACAAGCGCGACAAAAGCGTTTGCCAGACCTACATTCGACCCACGAAAATTGGTTTTCCCATTCCTTGCGATATCTTTGTGTGCGAGTTGAAGATTTGCACTATGCCAAGTTTTTAAATCTATTTATTTAGTTATAAAAGCAAAAGGGGCAAAGTTCGAACTGTTGTTCGTAAAAAAGTAAAATGGTTAGACGGATCTTAAGAAATGTAGTACATTAGGGTAACGATGTAGTATGTAGTACGGCGTTGAAAAATCCAGCAAATATGTAGCACAGTACTACATATGTAGTACAAGTGGCAACGCTGGTAAGGATTGACCATTGACTTATTATATATGGACTGCTAGTAGACAACTTCGGGTTGGTTCTAACATAAGCGCTAGCTCTCGTGGTTCGGAGCGGAATAAATTGGAAACTCACATCTGACGTTTCCATTTCGTTGCAGATATAAGTATGAAAAACGATTTTTTATTCAAATTTTGTTGGTTCCATCTATTATCAATTATTTAAACTAGCACAATTTCGAGATGACATCTATTGTATACAATCCCGCAACTATTTGAGTTTCAACCGTTTCACTTGGCAAATCCACTCACGCCCAATAGGTGGCTCTAGCATTCTATGGAGAAATCCAAGATGGTTGTTATTTTGTTTCACTTATTTTTCGCATAGAACCACGAGATTGTATGGAAGTGACATTTCACTAGCAGTCCATATATAATAAGTCAATGGGACTGACGACGTTGTGGACTTGGTGTTTCTAGTGCTTTTCACGAACGACCAAAATGTGAACTACAATGGACGTCCATTATAACGAATGCCCGATACAGCGAATTTTCGATATAACAGAAGCTTCTTAGATTTACATTAGTATCTCTATATAACGAATGGTGCCCACAATTTGCTATTCGATATAACGTACGAAGAAATAAATTGGATTAAGAACCATGGAAGTATTAAAATGGCAGGACCTTAACTTTAATTAAAAACTGTTAAATAACACATTTTTAATGACTTCTTTTACAAAAAACAAAGTATGAAAAATTCGATCGATCGATCGACATTATATCATTCTTTATACTGGACGTCCACTGTACCTACCGCGAGTTTTAAAAACCAACACTTATGTCGTTTTCCATTGGGCAAAAAGAAGCGTCCGGAAGAGTCCGGAATCGAAAAAATTACTCCTGAAACCATTCCATTGGCACAAAAAATACTCTTCTGGTGATTCTGAGGAGAGAATTTCGCTTCTCGATTTGAAGTCAGAATCCACTCAAGAAGCACTCACACAAGTGTAATTTATGTATTTTATACAAGTCAGCTGACAGCAGCCGTAGATTATTTTTTGGCATTTCACCAATACTTTTGTGGATTCTTTCAGAAGCAGCTTTGTTGTTCCATTGGATTTCAGAATGAGTGGTTCCCCGAGTGAAACCAATGGAAAACGACATGAGCTTGTTTCCCATTCCAATGCACTAGAATTAAACATTTCCAACGAAACTAAGCAATTCATATCCGCCCAACGATTTTTCAAAACAATCCGTCGCATGGAAAACAATATTTAATATTATACCAATGAACAGACCGAAGGGCCTTGCTTATTGCTTTCGTTGCGCCGAGGGATACTTGAACAACATAAAGGAGCAGACTTCATACCTCATAGTCATATTTACTGATCAAGTAATTTTAGTTTTTAATAATTAATTTCATTAATTAAAGAATTGCCCCGAACTCACCAACACACACTAGCAAAATGACAGATGGAAATATTTGTTGTGTTATTAGAAACAAATTTTGCGCTAGGCGTGAAAAATGTAAACTAAAATATAAATATAGGTAGGTAGGTATACAATATAAGGCGTGTTTTTTTTTAGCTTCAATATCAAGCAAAGCAAAGTAAAGTAGTATTTTTATCATGCAATTACAACAACTACGCCCTACTTGACACTTCGAGACTCGGTTGTAGTTGTTGTAATCGCGTGCTGAAAAGCCTACTTTACTTTGCTTTGCTGAGATCGAAGCTCAAAAAAACACGCCTACTGAAGAAGAACTTTGTAGGGGCTGCGGTGATGAGGATAAGATATTAGGTCTGTTCCTTTACTTTTAAATCTCTAGAATTTTTACTAATTCTTACTAATTTTTACTCAATGCCGTTCCTTAACTCGAAAAATTCGTAAAAGAGAACGTCATCGAGAGAGCAAGAAATTACCCCTCCACTGAGAATCTTACGAATTTTTACTCAACAAATTTCTTGGTGTAAGAATTGAAAAAGCAGTCAATTAACAGCTGATTCGAAATTTGTTGTCCTATTTGACTTTTTTTTTTTTGATTTCTTGTATATTAAAATGGTATCAACAGGCGGAAAAATAAAATTGAATGTTCTCCTTAGATTCTTTTGGTGGCGACGAAATTCTTCCTCGCTGTAAGGAGTAAGAAAGGGCAACCTCCTCCACGTAATTTGTAATGCTGTTCCGCTTTTTCCTCTTCTCGAATGCATGTAGTTCAATCAGTACAAACTCTTCCATATACTCGGATTCATGAATTCGATTAATTCCGAATCACTTTCATCGCTAGGTAGATAAATCAATTAAAGTTGTTCGTAAATAAGCAAATTCTTCGAGTTTATCAGATATTTTAACGACTTTTCGTACAACTTTTTTGAATTTTTGAATTATATATCTGTCGTTTTTCATAGATTACTACAAAAGCGTTCCCTAACTTTTTCGTAAGTGTCGCTCTCTGTGAGAGAATTTATCCCTACCACTGCCATATTGACAGTCTTTTCCATTCTTACTACAAAAGTAAAGGAACAGACCTAATGAGCTTCATCAAATCCACAGGATGGTTTGTATGCAACAGCACAGTGAATACTTAGTCTCAGGGTTATTATGATTAAGGGACAACCTTTTCCCCCAATGGGCATAACAATGGGTCAGTATTGACCTGAGTGTGGCACGGAGCACTCCACGCCAACCCACGTACCTAACCTAACCTATTCTAGACATTAAGATGGACAGGACGGCGAAGGACATGCATACAAGATCCACACTTTATCAAAATAACAACCAACATTTAAAGCCAGAGCAACAATCAGGGTGGTGCATTAAGGACCCCAGCACCTCTCCAAGATTATACATACACCAACAAGTTGAAAGATTTCATGGTATCGATATCGATTGACCTAAGACACAACAGATGCATCTTCTAAGCTCGCAAGATTTACACACCAGTATCCATATGGAGATATGTGATACCTCAAGGCATCCTCTTACTCTGTCAAAGCAGAAGCTTGATGGGTAAAAAGAACGCAAGTGTTATATAACAATACGTTTTAATTATTTTATTGCCATCCATATAATATATATAAATTTACCATTCATTACACAACTTTTTCATTTAAACGTGCCACACAGATAAAAACATGTATGCCACATAGGCACAAGGACAACAAATCAGATTGTAACAAAAGGATACATATAGCCTACTTTAAGAACAAAAATAAAAATCTAATTTGAATGCAAAATCTGCAATGCCATTTTGGCAGCAGCTTTCTTCGCCATGGTCTTATTTGCACCACAGCCAACAACAGTTTTAAGCAAATCTCGACAGTAAAAGGTGCAGCTCAACATGACAACGTCAACTTCCACGCAATCGTTTTGGAATGTTGGATTGGCTCCACGGTACTCATACAATTGACGGACGGGATCAATCGGCACTTCTCGAACAAACTCCTTCAACTCGATGTCCATCAATTGGCTGATGACATTCCAGGTGCAACGCAAATCATTGCCCGAGTCGAGGAATACAGCTCCGATGATAGCCTCCAAGAGATCACCCAACGCCTTAGGCACGTCGATGTTTTGCGCCAAATTGAAAGCGTCTGCCGAAACTGTTTCTTCGAGTAAAATCTTCACCTGTTCGGTCACCCGATGGTCTTGGGTATTTTGGAATTCGACAAACTTTCTGATTGAATCGGCAAGGGTAGGACTTTCATACAGCAAGAATTGATTGAATCGATTTCGAACGCAGATACACGCAAGTGTTACGTTGTTGACGAGAGCCGATCGAAGATCAGTGATTTCACCAGGATTCATATGCGTGCACCTCTCGAAGATATGGCAGGATATCAGAAAGTCCAAAACTGCATCACCAAGGAATTCCAGTTGCTGGTAGCAGCCAGTTAGTCTGTTTGTCGGATACGAAGGATGCGTTAGAGCTTGCAGGAGATATGCACGATCCTTGAACTTGTACCGTAGGTTTTTCTCGAGGAATTCGTAATTCACTAGATATTGATCCACGTCGGATTGTTTCACATTGACCTTTACCAATGGATTTCCTAAATTGATGTTCAACAGATTGGGAAGCAAGGTCTTGTCAACATCGTTGTAAATTCCAAAATAGTCCAGCATTTCGAAACTCTTCTGAACGCCGTAGTTTTTGACGCATACACCCAGCAGAGCCTCAGCACAATCTGCGAGCACTTTGTCCGCGATTGTTTGCTTGTAGAGAAATTCATTGAGGCATTCAGTAGACGTCTCAGAGAGTTGACTGCTGGCGCAAAGCTTTTCCAGTGACTCTGAATTGCACATGCCAGAGATGACTTCATCGTCGCTTAGCTTCATTTCATAAAGACAATTCGCAGAAACATTACCGGTCGCTATGGCATACAGGACGTTGGTAGGCACCGAAGCCAGAGGTGGCAGCCATTCGCTGGTAGGCTCGAAAGTTGAAGAGCAAATAAACGATTCGCTGAATTTGGTGCGCATGCAGTACAGTAAATTGCGGTTGCTAATCATCTTGGATTTAGTAGCTGTTAGGAAGCCCTCGTTCCACGTTGGGTGGCGATTCATTAACAGCAACGATACGCTAAATTTCAGGAACGAATCTCCCAAAACCTCGAATCGTTCCATGTCAAAAACATCATTAGTTGCAGCCGCTGTTATCGCAGCTAAGAACTCAAACTGCTCTGCTGTCCGTAAGTGCACGGGTGGTACGTGGTGATCCAGTATCTTAAGGCGGCGACTCGAGTCAAACGATACATTTGCGATCTCCATTGTTAATTCGTTGAGATTATGTTCCAGAATTGGCTTGTGGGCTTCTAGATTATGAACTGAAACCTCTTTAGAGGTAAGTTCGTCCAAGTTAAGTCGTTCCATGTCTTCCAATATGTTGTTCACAAACTGGTAATAGTAGTCAACTTCTATCGGATAAACTGAGCTTACATTGCGGTAGACATCGATGGGTTCAATAAATGACTTCCAGTTGCCCTGTTCTATGTCAACAAGGTTGTAGTTTTTCCACGGCGAATTGTCGCGGCGTGTTGTGTCCAAGGCCGGCAGCATGCTACGGTGATCGTTGGCCTTATTGCTACCTACGCGCCGCAATGAATAATCAATTTGTATGGGCGCAGGCTTATAGTCAGGCTGAGTGCTTATGGCCAAATAGCGGTTGATATCCAGGCGTATTCTTTCCGCGTGTAGAAGGAAATGAAATCGATGCAAAATGCTGGGAAGAAACAAGGCTTTCAGCCAGAGATCGCCTGGATATCGGAAATTATGACACAACTCCGGTATCAAAATAATCGCGTTGTCCCGCTTCATACGCTTGCTTTCAGTTGTTTTCGCAGCCGAGTTCACAAAGAAGTTAGTACGCGCGGTCAACGGCTGCACTTCAATCAGAAACTGATCCGCGTGTACAACTCTTTCGTTGTATTTACATTCGACATAGTCGGCGAAGTTTTTAAATTGATTGGTCGGAAAAGGACTCAGTGGCTTCAAGTCGTGTCGAATTTTTGTTACAAGAAATCTGGTGCTTTCATCATTGCTGTACCAAGTGTTAACGATTTTTCCGAGGAAATCCTCCGGAGCGAATGTCTTGCGTGATCGCTCTGCTTCCGTAGTCGACCTCAGCGGTGTGAGATGCTGAAATTCGCGCACTAGCGCCCAATCAACTGCGCAATTGTGTTGCACTGGTGCAATCAGGTATGAGTTCGGACCATTTCTATTTTCAATTGCGAGAAAGTCCTTCCAAAACTTACGGATATCGCAAAATAGCATCTTATTGAACACTTTCAGCTTTTTCAGCTCGTCTTCATCGGCGATAACGAATTCGAAAGGCGTGCTACTAATATGTGCATTTAGAGGGCCCTGCGTCATAAACAGCGGCATAGGAGCCAGGGCTGGAAGCTTGTGCTTCAAGACTATTGCGTAAGTTGATTTCGAGCCCAACAAGTTTACAATGTGGGCGTTGTCTTCGTCCAAACGGAATTCCGGTTCAATGTTGATACAGTAAGCATATGCAATTTCGCCGGGCACGGGGAGAGCATCAGTCAACTCTGCGGGGTACATTTTATCGTAAACCCGGTGGTTCTTCCTAGTTCCGGCATCCGTAGAATTATCTGCAAACAAAACAAACTCTTCACTTCCTGATGTTAGTTGGGTGGAAATGGGAAATTTACCTTCAGGTTCGTTCTTCCATTTAGCAAAGTAAACATCTGCAACATTCTCAATAATCTGTTTGCGTGTGACCGGACACAGACTATCGTTAAGTTCGCCATTTTCGTATAGCTTAACGCAGGCCTTAAAACCAGCCGACATTTTGGCCCACTTGCAGACCTTCATACTATCGCTCTGAAATTGCAAAATGATTACACAATCACTACCCTAGTATCCAATGCATACATTGATTATATCCTTAATGGTCGACTGGAGTGGCAACTGCACTGAGACTATGAAATTGTCAATCTCCTTGGAAATGATCGACCAGATTGGCGTCGATTGCGTAAATGTGTCATGCGGCAGTGTCTGGCAATAGCGGTGCAAAAGCATCAATGCGCCCCCGGCTTGTAGGATAGCTCCGCTAGACGTTATAAAGGGTTCTATTATTTCGGAAAACTGCTCTTCCGTTTTACTCTCATCGGGTATCTCTCTGTCAATAGTGCGCGCAATTAAATAGTTCTTCAAGAGTACATCAATCTGTTTGTAGGTTTGAATTTGTTGAGCCAACTTGGCTTTACTTCCCTTTTCACAGACAATAACGTATGTACTATCGCGGGACCGTGCACGGCCTTTCATTTGAACATACGAACTAAATGTATTTATGTTATCATACGAAATAACATAATTACATGCTTGCACATCGATGCCTTCCTCCAAAACACTAGAGCACACAATCATATTGCATTCTTTGCGACGGAAACGTTCTACGGCCTATAAAAAAAAAAAAAATTGGTTAAGCTTTTCCTTATCGAAGAAAAAATTAGCTCAAGAACCTACCTGACGATTCCATTTTGAATCAAGCAGCGTGTCTATCGAATATATCATCCCAGTGTTTCGTCCCACCATAAATTCAGGCATTATAATATGGGACAGAGCCTGGTGTGCCGCAACGAAATTTTTAATCACATAATAGAGACATTTGGCAGTGAAACGCCGTTGAACAAAAACCAAACAACTTATATCGGTTGCCTTCTTTGTTGTGAATTCCCTAATGAAGTACGTCAGCAACGCCTGCAGTTTTGGTTTCGAAAAGTTGAGGATAACGTCTGCCTCGTCCATGTCGTCGTCATCGTCGTCGGTAAATGAGTTCAACTTTTTAACAATTATGTGTCGTATACGATCACATTGTGTAAGCACATAGCGGTACATATTTCTATAAATCAAAATTTCTGCGTTGCGTTTATTGATTTCGAGGTTCACAACCAAACCCATTATGGCAATAGATGCTCCGTATAATCCCATGTCGTCCATTTGATAAATGAAATCAGACAGCATCGATTTGATTTGCTTTAGTTTAGACATCTCTCGAAGGTTTTGCAAGTTTTTCGAGTATTGTTTGCTTTCGCCTAGATCCCATTTATCGATTTGCTTCGTACATGTCTGAACAATTGCATTGATTTGGGTTTCAACGCCGAAGACTGTTGATTCATCTGCATAGGTTAACATTAATTCATTTGGAGATGTTGAAAATCTGTCAAAAAGAAACAATTATAAAATGGCCTATACTGTGTAAATAGACCTTGGGCGCACTGGCGTTTTTGAGTGCCGTTATTACTAACTTTAGTTGTTAGTCGAAATACACGGGCTCTGTTGTTTTGGCAGGTTGGAAATTTATCTACACGACTGTTGGGAGTCTTAAAGACGACCGAAGTGATGATATAAAATATCCACTAATGTGTGAGTGTTTGTCGGCCTCGTATCCCTCAACATATCGAGAACTAATTTTATGTCAGCCGCAAGTGCTTAAATAGAAGTAAAGAAGTAGGTTCTACTGCGGACTACTTTCCAGATCGAAATATTTACCAACGGGTGAAAAGAATGTGCCAAGACAAGGGACCTTTAGAGGTTCAGTCCATGTTCAGAATAGTGAACAATAATTTCTTAATGTTACCTCCACTCGAACAACTTAAGTGATGGCAGCAACAAACTTAACATCGAAAAGGCTGCTGAATTCCACGGGCTAACTGCTGAATTGCAGTTTTACAATTATCAACTGGGCCGCTTTAGATACATTACAAGGATCAGTTACGTCGGTCCATGACATGGCCACTCCCTTTTAATTTCATCACGGATAACTAAAATGTCATCACTCTGTAAAAGTCGAACACACTGCACTATGGTGCACCCAATTTCCGGTCGACTTGGTTTCACGAACGATAAAATAAAAACAAACACAAAAGCCACGTCAGCGGCCACAACACTTGGGCAATACATAAACATCTGAACTATGTGTGTATGTAGAGAACTGGAAAAAGGGAAACAAAACTTACAGCATTACATTGTGAAATTCATCCATGTTCTCCACAGTGATAATTTTTCCTCGAAATGCAGCTTCCAAATCTTGTAATGGCTTTAGAATATCACCCTTTTTGTTGGACTTTAAGAGAACTCCAGTAAGACCAACCAATCGCGGCAATTTGCTTTGATCAGGAACAAACATAAACAGCGACAAAAATTGATGCATTGGATGTGCTTTTGTTGCATGATGACACTCGTCGATAACGACACAACTTAGATCGGTTATGGAAAGATATGTATGCGAAACCATATCGACAAACACTTGACTGGTTCCAACAAACACCTGCAAATTTAGCTCAGTTTTATGATAGGTACCATACAATAGAACATTTTATCGTTTGCTTACTTGGTTAGTGTTAAGTTCAGCCTCCCATTTTTCAGATGGCCAGTTATCCACGTTCAAGTCGCCAATGAAAAGGCCGACATGAAAGTTTGTCACTGTAGAGATTTCCCTTGCGGTCTGCCGTGCTAATTCAACCGTATTGCAAAGAACTGCACATCGTTTGCCACCCTCAGCTAGCGGCCTGTGAAAAACATAAATAACTTGCGAAGTTGGTAGTCGGAATATGTCTTACTTTTTAAGATCCTTTGAAAAGTGTTTCATTAGCATTATTGCAATGTATGTCTTGCCGCTGCCAGTGGGCAAATAAATAATTGAATTATGTTTGATTGCATGGTCAAGCAGCCGCAGCTGGTATGGCCGAGCAATCTTGTCTTCAACTTTCTGCGAAAAAGGAACATTTAATAAATTTATTAAATAAACAAATTAGACTTCTTACCTTCGTGCTACTCATTGCAAGATAATTTTCACAATGAATGATGTGTCTTTTTTGTAGGAATTATCAACAGCGCCACCCAGGAAGGCTGGTTGCTGGCTTTGTTTTGTTTTGCTTGTTTTGCCAGCTTTAAAGGGAGATCCCCTATTTCTCTTCTAATATGAAGAACCGCGTTCAGTTAATTAGGCAAGCACAAGTTGTTTATGTTACTTTCGAACATGAACATATTACGTGAAACTGATTTTTAAAATAACACGGATTCTAGGCTCTTAAAAAGGTATATAGCAAACGCCCAAATTTCGAAGTATGATTGGCACAATGACGAAATAAAAGATGACCTTTAACAAACATTTTAGGGCGATCTTAGGTTAAGCAGTGTGTTTCAATGTTTTGTACCAGCTGTCAAAAGCTTCTCACAAAACTCAAACGTCTAGCAACCTTAACAGCTATTTTCAACCTTCAACTGGAGGAGAGTAAATAATTTCGCCAGTGTGTGAAGGTGTAGTTATTAATCGAATAGCACCTACCTTTTATTTGAGGATCTTTCTGCATTAACATGTTAAAAAGCGTATTTACAATTTATGTGTATAATCTTCTTCTTCTATTGTTATTTATGTTATTTCCTTCGGGGTGAAACTCGATGACGTCCGATTTTCACGATTATGCTGATTATGCAGTGTTCAGCTAGTAATACATATAATTCAGTCGTAGCGTAACACAAAAGGTAGAAAAACACAAATGCAGGATGAACGAACAAATTCATTTCAGCACTCTTTTTCAAATTAATTTGCAAAAATGGAAACATTTGATAGTTTCGAAAAAAAATTGCATATTTATGTTCGAATTCTATACGCCTAATGACCTGAACAATGTGGAGTCAAACGTAGAACAACATAACGTATAGATTACGAATGTCAAACAAAAAACGTAGCATCAAGATCAGGTGCACCAATTGTATGTTACTGGAAAAACATAAATAAAAAATTCGCTAATAAGAAAATGGCCTCCTTGTGGAATTTCTAATAGACTTGTGAAGGTTTCGTTCTTTTTCTAAGAAAGATGTATTAAAACAATGCACATTGCACAATTTACACAAACTAAGGATATCGAACGTGAGCATAATATTTTGTAAATTAATTGAATGATGTGTGTGTAACTACTTTTTTGTTTTCAGAAAGAATGCTGGCACTTGTTGGTGGCCGTGGCAAAGCATTTATACAAATCGAGTTTATTGATTAACCATTAGCAGGCGTATACGAAGAATCAAAAGAAAGGGAATGCTGCCGTTGTTCTTTCTGTTGTCTGTTGACTTTTTTATTTTGTTCGAAAATTGGTCATCTGCACAAGGTTATTGCTACTATGGAAAACGAATCTGTAAAGTCGGAGCATAGTGGCCGATCACGACGCTCTAGAAACCACAATAATAATAGTTTATCAGGAGGAGGAAACGGTGGAGGTGGGGGAACCATTAACAATAGCTATCACAGAGATAGGACGAGACATTCACACCGCAGTACGCATTCGAAATCCAATAAGCAGCCAAGGGATATGGCTCCGTTCCAAACGAGCGTAAATATGACTGGTAAGTAAGGTTGTGGGTGATTTATTTAATTCAACGCACAAATCGGGAATATATTAGGGATTGAAATGAAGGCGGACGTATCCATTCACGTATGGGAATAGCCAGTGGTGATTTATAGAGCCGGAAAGGTCAAGTCGCTAAACTAAACTAAAGCACTTCTACATTTGGCACTATTTAGAGATCGCCGACTATTTAAGTAGACACGTGAGATGGGTAGGCTGCTTCAAATATCATCACCACTAGCATACCCAATTGTCCCCTTTATAGCTCTTGATATTTAGCCAAAAATACCTCAGACATCATCGGTAATGTCGCACTTAATCCAACCAGTTCACCATTTGCCTACCTGCAAATATAATTTATTTTTATTTCTTCTTAGGAGACGAAAGCCGCGATGGTCAGGAGATTATTGAAGTGCAGATTCTACCACAGGATGAGAACTGGGGAGAAAACACGACCGCTGTCACCGGCAATACATCGGAACAAAGCATCTCCATGGAAGACATCAACAGCACATGGAATCGTGACAACGAAACCAGCCTGGGCTTTGCCTGTAAACGGTATATAGAATCGGTATTCTGTCTGATCTTGGGTTTCGTCTCGTTCTTCTCACCGGTGGCAATGGTGATGATGCCGAAGCTGGGCTTCTTTCCATCTGCATTTGACCACCCGGAGCTAACGCAGACGGTTAAAACTCAGCTACTCGCATGCAGCAGCGAGTGTAAAGGACTATTAGTGTCGCTGACAGCAAGACTGATTCTACTAGCGTTGGGACTTTGGGCGTTGTTCTTGCGTCGACCCAGCGCAACCATGCCCAGGATATTTTTGTTCCGAGCCACAGTTTTACTCCTGGTCACTGTATCAACATTTGCCTATTGGCTCTTTTACATTGTGCAGGTTACAAATGGAGCAAAGATAGTCGTCGAAACGGGGGGAGATGCAGTGGATTACAAGTCCTTGGTAGCATATGCTACCAACTTTGTCGACACTCTTATTTTCATTCACTACATAGCAGTGGTTCTCCTCGAATTGAGACATAAACAACCGACATATTACGTGAAAATTATCCGCTCGCCGGATGGGGTTAGTCGTTCCTACACACTCGGTCAACTTAGTATTCAACGGGCGGCAGTGTGGGTCCTGCAGCGCTACTATGTCGACTTCCCCATATACAATCCCTATCTGGAACGCATTCCTATTTCAAAGTCGCAACGCAACAAGATATCGACCAGTTTCAAGTATTACGAGGTGGACGGGGTGAGTACAGCACAGCAGCAGAGCCAAAGTCGAGCTGTGTTGGCGGCCAACGCACGACGCCGTGACTCATCGCACAATGAAAGATTCTACGAAGAACACGAGTACGAACGTCGAGTAAAGAAGAGACGCGCCCGTTTAATAACCGCAGCAGAGGAAGCGTTTACGCACATTAAGCGTATACATAACGAACCGGCACCGGCCATTCCACTCGACCCACAAGAAGCTGCACAAGCCGTATTCCCCTCAATGGCTCGTGCTTTACAAAAATACCTGCGAGTTACGCGCCAACAACCTAGACACACCTTCGAAAGCATTCTCAAACATTTGGCTCACTGCCTTAAACATGATCTATCACCACGAGCATTCCTAGAACCATATCTTACAGAATCACCTGTCCTACAAAGCGAAAAGGAACGTCGCTGGGTTCAGTCATGGTCACTCATCTGCGATGAGCTCCTATCCCGACCAATATCAACGGACTGCACTTTTCAACTGATCCAAAACGATGTCTCGCTTATTGTTTCCATACACAAACTACCACACTTCAACATATCCGAGGAAGTCGTCGATCCGAAAAGCAACAAATTTGTGCTCAAACTCAACTCGGAAACATCGGTATGACAAAATAGCAACAACACTTCCTCGTCATACTTGCACATTTTGGTATAGTATTTGACAAGCTTCTGCGAAGACTTACATATCAAATGGAACTGCCCGTGTTGTACTTAACCCGAAAGCACAAACATCTCCTCACCAACTCCAATCAATTAGCTATACATTTAATTAATATTATTCATAACATGCTTTACGTTTTACAGTAACTAGTGTTTTATAGGTTAGAACTCATTGTGTATTCCATTGTAGGATAAGTATTTAGAAAAATGATCACACGCATACTATTTTAAATCGAAGATTCCTCTTGAAATGATAATAATACAAAGGGTTGCAAGTACTATCAAGTATTTCACTCCAATATGACTGCTACACAAACAAAACAAGAACACAACACAAAATGACAAATTAAAAGTAATCTAAGATTAGAATTAAGATCTCTTGTTTTGACTTTGCAAACTGCACAAGACATAAAATAAGATGAATACCATTTATAAGAAACTCAACTAACTCAATGCATGACAACTATGTATTTTAAATTATTCTCGTTTTGTACTTTTGTAATACTTAGATAATTATTGTTTTCGGATATAATCACTATAATGCCTACAAATAAAAGAGAGGTTGCAAATCAAAGAGATTGTATATGAAGAGACGTTGGTTAAGAAATGCTTAGTATTAAGAGAACCTTTTGTAAGATAAAGTTGCATTTTATAAACCGGAACATGTACTTGTGTTTTATTTGTGATGTCGACTTCTTAATATCCAAAAATATATCTTCTTCAAATAAAAAGAAGACCCTGATCTTCAATCAGATCACTCCTCAGTACTTCTTATACTTGGCGATAAAATAATGATATAAAAGAACTAGTTAATAGACTGACTTTAGACAAAAGTTGGATACAGATTTCCAACTATCATCAGCTATAAGAAGCAGTGCAAATACAGCATACAAAAAGCTGCGTGGGCTGCAACTCCCACAACAATAAACAAGATTAAACAAAACGCATGTCCTCGCGAAATAGCTAGAAAGCGCCGAAAGGCAAAACCAAACTGAACAATTTAAATAAGCTCAGGAAATCTATAAGAAAATTCAATAATGAGTCTTTAAAAACTTACCCTAGCAGTCATACTAATGATTCTAGTACCGACTGCTCGCTCTGGAAGGCAACAAAAAAAAATAACTGGGCCAAAAACAGACAAGCGAAAGTAAACACTTTTGCAAAGTATCTCGAAGACGTCTTCAAACCCTATGAAGATAAATTTTAAATTCAGTAACGCATCACTGGCATCATGATGCTCGTGATGCTATGCATAATGTTCATTAATGCAACTATCATCATCACTTTCAACGACAAGTGTTCATCATTGCAAATTTGATCAAACTGATAGAAGTAGTAGTAGTAGTATTTATTACTAGCTCCTTTTGAGCTATTAGGCGTTTTTTATTATGCTCAAATGATCTATAATCATGGATTTTCATGGTTTACAACAACAGTTGGATCACGTACTGTTGTTGTAAACCGTGGAAATCAATGATCTATATAGATCATTTGAGCATAATAAAAAAGGCCTATTGAAATTCAAATACTACACGTTTACAATATTCATTTAGTACTTAATCTTAGCGAAATCGATACATTTTCTCTTAAAATTTGTTTCGTTCTTTGTGGCACTCGGAAGCTCGTTAAATAATTTAAAGCCTTTATAAATCAACGAATTTTGTGAACATGCATTTAATATATTAGGCAGTCTAAAATCATTACTATTTCTTAATGCATAATGCTGAACATCTCTTATATATTGCACATATTTCCCTAGGTAATTAGGAATTCAATTATTCTTAACTTTATATAAAAAACTAGTACATTCACCACCACTCTTTGCTTTAGAGACAACCACTTTAACGAATTTAACATAACATTGATGGATACATATCTATTGCATTTCAAGATACAACGCATAGCCTTATTTTGTAAAAGTTGGAGCTTTGTAATTACATTAGGTCTGTTCCTTTGTTTTTGTAGTAAGAATGGAAAAGACTGTCAAAATGGCAGTGGTGTGGATAAATTCTCTCACAGAGAGAGACACTTACGAAAAGGTTAGGAAACGCTTTTGTATTTGTAGTAATCTATAAAAAACCACAGATCTATATATAACTCAAGAATTCAAAAAAGTGGTACGAAAAGTCGTTTAAATATTGCATAAACTCGAAGAATTTGCTAATTTACTAGCAAAATTAGTTGCTTCATCTACTTAGCGATGAAAGTGATTCCGAATTATTCTTCATGTATCTGGAAAAGTTTGTACTGATTGACCTACAAGCATTCGAGAAGATGAAAAAGCGACACGGCATTCAAAATTTCGTGGAGACGAGAACATTCAATTTTATTTTTCCTCCTGTTGATGCCATTAATTTTATTTCATTTATTTCATTTCATTAAATAGCTTTACACTTTAAGATACAAAACTAGCGTAAGCTTCAATAAGTACATATTTACAAATTTGACTCGATTGGTAGGAAACGATTAGAATTTTATATTTAATAGTTAATAGGTCTGTTCCCTTAGTTTTGTAGTAAGATTGGAAAAGACTGTCAAAATGGCAGTGGTGGGGATAAATTCTCTCACAGAGAGAGACACTTACGAAAAAGTTAGAGAACGCTTTTGTAGTAATCTACGAAAATGACAGACACATAATTCAAAAATTCAAAAAAGGTTGTACGAAAAGTCGTTCAAATATTTGATAAACTCGAAGAATTTGCTAATTTACGAACAAAATTAGTTGAATCATCTACCTATTAATTAATTAATTTAATTATTAATTAATTAATCAAATTCATGAATCCGAGTAGGTATATGGAAGAGTTTGTACTGATCGCTGATTTTCCGAGTTAGGGAACAGCATTGAGTAAAAATTCGTAAAATTCGTAAGAATTAGTAAAAATTCGTAAGATTTAAAAGTAAAGGAACAGACCTATTATAAAGGTTCGTCGGTTGATCTGTTTGCATTACAATATGAAGCAAGACGCCATTTATTTGCTTAGAAAAGTGAGATATGTGGTCGTATTTTCTCAGTCCATAGATAGCGCAATACTATTATATGCCATATTCAATTTTCTTTTATGTTCATAATCCCAATTGCTAAAAATTTCACAACCGAAAAGCATTATTGGTATGACCAGTGTTTTTGCTAAAATAATTCTAGTTTTCAGAGGTGTTATTTTTTGACTTGCCCAGAGCATACGTAGGCTTCCATAAACCTTGCCTACAGTCAATCTAATATGATTATTCCAAGAAAGAGTCTTCTTGAAAGTTATACCCAGATTTTTCGCTGAATCAACGAATTGAATAGGCGTGTCGTTCAGGTATATATTAGGAAAGTAAGAGGTATCAATGGATCTTCTTGAGATAACCAAACATTTTGACTTAGTGGGATTAAGGCAGATACCGTTAAGTCGCGACCAGCACAGAATTCTATTGAGATCTTCATTTAATTCAAGTGCAGCATTTTCCATAAGGCCCAAAGGAAAACTTTTTCGCAACTGAACATCATCAGCGTACATGTCGATCGAAGAGTTTACGGTGCACGAGGGGAGATCATTAATGTACATTGTGAAGAACAAAGGGTCCAATATTGAGCCTTGTGGAACACCTTTATTCAGTGTCAGAAATCGAGAAACGCTGTTATTTGACACAACAGCCTGGTATCTTTTGTGCGGGAAAGATGATACCAAATTCAGGGAGGATGGCGAATAGATGAATTCACTCCTGAGCTTGCTACATAGAACAGTATGGCCTACTGTGTCGAATGCCTTAGAGAAATCTAACAAAACGAGAAAAGTTGCATTATCATTGTCAACGGCTTGCATAATTTCCTCAACAACATTAATTAGAGCAGTTGTACAGCCATGCTTAGGACGGAAACCAGATTTATTTCCACAAATCAGGTTGTTGTGTTTCAGATGTCTTTGCATCTGTGATTTAAAATTTTTTTCTAAAACCTTAGAAAAAAATGGTAAAATAGCGATTGGCCGAAATTCGTTCTGATTTTTGGGAACAGGTATGATTTTTGCATTTTTGTAAGAACAAAAACAAAAAACTTTTCATTATTTGTTTTCTTCAATGCTGCTTCTCACTCCATTTTAATGTTATGAATGCGAGACTAGTAGTTGAGTTTGTCAAACCATTGGCTGATATTATTGATAGCAAAATTAACAAAGCTATGATTTGTAAAGGCTTTAGTGTTTTCAATAACTATTCCTAAATACTTTATTTCTCTTACTTTTTCTATAGTTTTACCATCAATCTTATGTCCTCTCCTACTCTCTCGTTCATTATCATATAAGTCTTCTTGTCATTGAGTTGAAGTCTATGTTTATCAACTGTTTTAATATCCTCTAGTATTTTATAGTGGCAATCGGAAAAATTCATTCCTGTCACCGCATCATGGGCAAATAGAGCAAGTTTGCTATTCTTTACCGCTTTCTTCATATCGTTTTTATATATATAATAAATAATAATGTTCCTAAAACAGAACCTTGTGGAACACCCACTGGTACCTCCTTCGCTTCTGATAGCTCACCATTAACTTTAACTCTCTGTGTTCGATCTTTGAAGTACCTATGATTTAAACCACGATAATTCTCCGTTTTTAACACCATATTTTTCTAATTCATTCAGTAGCAATTGTCTTTCTATCGTCTCAAATGCTCTTTTTAGGTCAAGGAATACACAGTACACACGTTTCTTTTGGGCAATTTGTTCTTTCCATTCAGTAACAACTAGATTTATTGCACTTTCACATGAGCGGGATTTTCTAAAACCCGACTGATCTTCTATTATTAAATTGTTTTTTTCGAAATAATCATTTTTTTGTTTTGTTTTGAGAATTCGCTGGAAGTGAAAAATCATCGAAAGACATTGGAAAGCTATTATACGCGAGGGATGCTGTAACTCATTTAAAAAAACTGCCGGGGGACTGACATTCGCCATCCCGAATAAGATTGCACCTAGTCGTACGACTAATCAGCAATTTATTTTTGAATTATTTTATGAAGTATCCCTTATCCGCCGTTTGTCGGATTTCTAAACTTGTTTTGTTTGAAAACAATACCTGATTTCTTAGCCCTAGCTAAATCGTATAGATCAAGAGGTTTTATCCGTCTCAATCTCCTGATTACATTGTCATTATTTAAAAGTTCTGTTATTTCTGTGTTTACGTGGTTGAGAAGCCTACTTCTGTGCTTCCGAGCAACCTTCCTAACCTCATCTTCAACCATTTCAACATTTAGATCTCTATGCAGATCGGCATTGCGTATGTACCAAGGCGCATTAACTATGTACTTTATTTTGGAAAACCTGAATTTTTTGCAAATTTGTTTGGCATGTGCATACCCACAACTGGAGCCTGTTGGTCCATAATGGTTTCAGAACTTGCGTATATAGCAATATCTTATTGTAGTTGGACAGGGATGAGTATCTCCTAATAAGCCAATACATTTTACTGTATCATCTTTTTTTTCTTTACGTGCGCCTTCCAACGCAGTTTAGCGTCTAGAGTGCAACTACATTGTTGTTAATGTAGACTGAAATATGTGGTACGTTTTTATACGTAAAATTAATATTGACTTTAGGTCATTTAATCTAATCTGTCATTTCTTAGTCCATTCTGAAATATTGTTTATTGCTGTTTGAAGCTTTTTTGTTGCTATTTCGACAGTTGCTCCCACAGCAAGGACAGCTGTGTCACTGCAAAAGTAGCTACACTGCCTTGCGGTACACCAGCTTTAATCTCTCTTAATGTTGAGTACTCTGTATCTTCCTTAGTTCTGAAGAATCGATCTGATATAACGGGTCCGCCAAATAACTTTTTTTTTTTTGAAAATGCTTTAAAAAAAAACTACTGAATATTTTCTCAAATTTCTTTTTTTATTTGAAAGTACAATCCTTCCGGTTAATAATGGAAAATAGTTTCATTCAAATGGCTGCCTCGGCTGGCCATGCAGCAGCCTACACGATCGGTCCAATTTTTAAGCACATTATCGATTGTGTGCAGCTGTATTTCACCAATGGCTTCACGAATATTGTCCTTTAAAGCGTCAATTGTCTCTGACTTGTCGGCGTAACTCTTATCTTTTACGGCACCCCACAAATAATAGTCCAACGGTGTCAAATCGCAGCTCCGAGGTGGCCAAACGACATCAGCTCTGCGGCTGATAATGCGATCTTCAAAAACAGCGCGCAAAACATCGAGTGTAGCTTCGGCTGTGTGGCACGTAGCACCGTCCTGTTGAAACCAAATGTTGCCAATATCCTCCTCTTCAATTTTTGTGAACAAAAATTCGTTCAATATGGCCCGATAACGATCGCCATTGACTGTAACGGCCACTCCTTGCTCATTTTCGAAGAAAAATGGACCAATTATGCCTCTGGACCAAATTCCGCAGTGACTCGTTTTGGGTATATCGGCTTTTCAATGTATGCGTGCGGGTTTTCTGTGCCCCAAATGCGACAATTTTGCTTGTTTACATACCCGCCAAGATGAAAATGAGCTTCATCTGAAAAGATGATCTTCGTGTAGGTTACTGCATGGCCAGCTGAGGCAGCCATTTGAATGAAATTATTTTTCATTATTAACCGGCAGTTGCTTTTGTAATTTGTGTATCAGTCCTTTGTGGCAGACTTTATCGAAAGCTTGTGGTATATCAAGAAATACCGTAGAGCACATATTTTTCTCTTCGAATGTTTTTTCGATTTTATCTGTTATTCTATGCACCTGATCAATGGCAGAGTGCTTATTTCAGCACTTTTTCGAATAACTTGGACAACATTAATAAAATAGATATTGGGCGATATGAGGTAACTTCGTTAGGTGGTTACATGCTTGGCACATATCTTAATTTAAATGCAGCATTTAAATATAATCTGCGCTAGTTTTTTTTTAAACACTTTCGTTAAAATTGTTTCAAAACTTCTCCTGTAATCAAATTAAAAAAAAAGTCCCAGCTTTTTTGTATTTATGCTTTCTTTAATTTCTTTGGCAAGTTCTTTAGGTGTTACCGACCGAATAGGTCTATCTTTTTCGCACCTGACTTCGAGTCCTTGAATACGTCTTCAAGATACTCAGCAAAAGTGTTTGCTTTTAGTGGAATTTGTTTTTCAAATCAAATCTATTAGCATAAACATATAGCTTGTTAATGGATGCGATTCAGAGCTTTTGATAACTGCTAAATATAGATTCTGTCTTTGGATCATGTAAAGACAAACGAACAGAAAAGCAGTGAACGGGAACAACTCTTTTGATCTGTTTAATCGGGGACATAAACCCTTGCTAGTATTAATCGGGGACAACTGGTGACTAAAACTTAAGAAGTGCCGAATGGTCCTGCATTTTGCACCCGCCTTTTGCTGTTTAAAGTCTCCCTTTTACAGGTATTGACCGGAACATTGGGAGTTTTTTGCCTCGGATTTTCTTCAAACTTTTGCAGAGCCCGGTCCATAATTCACTTGTCACCATAAACTTATTAATACAGTTTATGCTTACTATGTCAACAGCGTAAACACTGTTCTAATATCACCCAGCAGTAGTTCCAAATGCTACCAATTAGCATTTTTTTTAATTAGACCGCTGCGTACATGCAGTCTTTTAAGTTCTACCTGGCGTATGTGGAATATTTCCTGAAATGCCCCTTCAATCTCTTAATTAATTAGCACTCAGTTCAAGATAGTAATGTCCAAAGCGACATAGGCCGTCGGTACACTCACTCAAAAAAAGTGCCAACCTATGTCCTTAACCTTTGGGAATGACGTGCATCAAGGTCATTGCCAAGCAGTGACTTCTTCAACCTGCACTACGCACCGAAGGTAATCCGGCCAAACAGCTTTGAGGTGTTTACAAAGTTCATTCATCCTGGCAAAATCCACGTGTAACGTACTTACAGCAGTAGATAAACAACAAACGAATGAGAGAGTAGAGTAGGTCTATAAAATAAACCCCATCTCATTCGTTGTCAGGTGGTTGTGGGATGGTTGTGGGGACGGAAAGTGGCAACGAAAACGAAGTGTTGTGCTTACATGAAAGAGAAACGTCAAATTTTATTCGGACGCAGCTGTTGGAGAAAGTGGTCGACGTTATTTGTTGGCGAAAACTACAAAAATTTCAATTAAAACTCCCAGCAAATAGAATAACATTCCTCGAAATGTCCAGCTAGTACTAGTGCGACTTTAGCTCCACCAAATATTCACTCCAAGTAATCAACACAAGTAAGTAAAACCCTTGGATATACATTTATGTAATAAGAGTCAAAGGTTATTTGACTTGCACTTGCTAAAGTCACATTAAATTATGCGTAAAACCAGCAATGAATTGTGAAATCGAGTGGAATAATGAAGTGTAATCTTTATTCAGTGTACAACATATGTTTCATGGCGTCTTTACAGGTTCACATTCATCTCCGTGTCGCCAGTGAGTCAGTTGGAAATGATTCGTCGTGTCATAACATACTCGATGCTAGGTGCGGGCACCGTCGGTACTGGGTTAAGCCTGCGGGCAAACGATTACGACATCAACTCGCTCGGCATTGTTCGTCTAGGAAGATCTGCCATAACTGTGTTCGATGTTGCGCTTACATACAAGAGGGAGCTCTACTACCGAGAGTGGGACAAATCATCGCCAGAGTACAAAGCCGAGAAGAGTCGTGTCCACTCAATTGCAGCCAATAAACTGCTCGAGCTGATGTGCACAAACAAGGGCGTTTACATCAAAGTGGGACAGCATGTAGGCGCCCTTGACTATCTACTGCCAAAGGAGTTTGTGCAGACAATGAAGGTCCTGCATTCGAATGCGCCAACCAATCCAGTCGAAGATTTGTACAAAGTAATCAAACAAGACCTCAAATGCCATCCAGACGAAATCTTCGAATCGTTTGACCCCGAGCCGCTGGGAACAGCCTCGCTGGCCCAAGTGCACAAGGCCAAGCTGAAGACAGGCGAAATTGTTGCTGTGAAGGTACAGCACCCGTATGTCAAGGGAAATTCCATTGTGGACATGAAGACGATGGAAATTCTTGTGAATGTAATGGCTAAGGTATTTCCTGACTTCAAAATCACATGGTTGGTGACAGAGTCGAAGAAAAACCTACCAATCGAGTTGGACTTTATTAACGAAGGCCGCAATGCGGAAAAGGTGGCTCAACAGTTTAAGAACTACAGCTGGCTGAAAATACCAAAGATATATTGGAAGTTGTCGACAGCACGAGTGCTAGTCATGGACTATCTGGAGGGCGGACAAGTGACTGACTTGAACTACATCAATGCCAACAAAATCGACCGATTCGATGTAGCGAACAAGATTGGTCAGCTGTACTCGGATATGATATTCACCACTGGCTTTGTGCACAGCGACCCGCATCCGGGTAATATTCTCGTCAAGAAAAACTCAAACGGAAATACCGATATTGTTCTACTGGACCATGGGCTGTATGCAAATCTAACCGACAAATTCCGCTATGAATACTCAAAACTATGGCTAAGTATACTGCGAGTAGACAGAACAGCAATGCGCGAACATAGTCGCAACTTGGGCATAAAAGGCGATCTGTATGGGCTTTTTGCTTGCATGGTAACCGGACGACCATGGGAGACAGTAGTGCAGGGCATTAGTAAAGTCAAATACACAAAGGAAGAGGTGAGTCGACAACTTCCATCATTATTAACAAATACTGATCTCAATATTTACAGAAAGACTTGCTGCAAAATAATACCTCGCTTGTTTTACCTCATATATCAGATGTACTGGAACAGGTTGACCGACAGATGCTGCTGATATTGAAAACCAATGATTTAATACGTGGTATTGAGGCTACGCTGCAAACACAAAATCGAATGACTGCTTTTTGGGTCATGTCTAAGTGCTGTGTGCATTCGTCGTATAGTCAGCAGAGGCTTTCTGAAACTAGTCGTCGATCCCGGTTACGTGTTTCTCTGAGGGAGCAGTGGGAAATTCTAAAGCTTAATGTTTACTATTTATACTTGGGGCTTATTGCTGCAGTCAAGCAACTGTTGTAGATGCAAGAAGGGCGTTCATGTAATTTATTGTTGTTCGAAATGAAACAGATGTGACATTTTTTATCTTAAGTTGCGTTTCAATGTTATTAATTTTGTGGAAGAAGTCGTGAAGAATTATTCTGACGAAGAACAGCTGATATTGCTTTCAAATAACGCACTAATTCATTCACCTACAAATGCAGATCAATATCGTTGCATTTTCCATGAGCCGCGTAAAATCTGAGATCTGGAAAAAATATCTGGTGATCCCAATGGAAAAGGACATTTTTATCATTGTCTTTGCTATCGGATTGAAGGATTTGCATATTCTGTATTCTTTTCACGACTTTTGATTTGTGCATGATTTACACTTGCAGATAAGCTTCGCAGTGTTTTTTACCGCCTGAATAACATCGATACACTTTAAACTCGATGAGTAACAAATCCTGCACAAACAAATACACATGCGAGGGATACTCTCCAGGTCAACAGCATAGCTATCGTATGAATATAAATACGAAGCAAACCAGGAATCTAGGTGATTATTTTTGGGTCTATATCTATAAAACGGTCGAAATCTCGCGCGTACATTGTGCGCTCACTCACGATACCCAGTCTACAATCACGACTCACTCCGTCTACGTAAGTGTCCCACCATTCATTGTTTTTTTTTTAAATTTCATCTGAGTTTGGAATACTGATAATCACTTGCATGTGATTTAATCTTGCAACTATTTCAAAGACAGTGGACTTTGTGTAGAAAAACAACGTGCGAAAAATCATCCTAGGAGCCAACCACACCCAGCTCTCCCCTAAATCAAGCAGGTTTGACATCTATCATACACTTGTCAAAATTACGTAAAATTTGGTCTATCTTCGGTGTTTTGCACCGCAATTTATATATTTTTTTGTACAGTGATTCGAATCCGATTAGGCGATATTTAATTTTTTCGCTAGTAAGTGCTGCCTTTGTCGACTGTCCGTTGCTAGAGATTTAAGATGTCTGCATTTCTTAAAGCATCTAAGGTACGCCATTTAATGGATAAACCTTCCCCAAACCAACTGTTGCTAATTAACATTTCTTTTAAAGGTTATTGCCAAGCAAGGCCGCAATTTCAGTTCGAAGATCAACGATGTGGTAATTGTGTCTGCAGCCAGAACGCCGATGGGCAGTTTCCAAAGTTCACTTGCCCCCTTATCAGCCACACAACTGGGAGCAACTGCAATTGAGGCTGCCATCCAGCGAGCCGGCATTTCGAAGGACGAAATCGACGAGGTGTACATGGGAAACGTTGTTTCAGCTGGCTTGGGACAGGCACCAGCCAGGCAAGCGGCAATTTTTGCTGGACTACCAAAGAACGTTTGCTGTACCACCGTGAACAAAGTCTGTTCGTCAGGTATGAAGTCCGTGATGATTGGATCACAAAGTCTGATGCTCGGTCAGGCTGAGGTCGTTGTAGCTGGTGGAATGGAATCTATGTCCAATGTGCCATTTTACTTGAAACGTGGCGCCACGCCCTATGGTGGAGTGAATTTAGTCGACGGTATTGTTTTCGATGGCCTGTGGGATGTGTACAACAAGTTTCACATGGGCTCCTGCGCAGAAAATACTGCAAAGAAAATGGGGATTTCTCGCAAGGACCAGGATGACTTTGCCATCGGTTCTTATCAACGATCTGCTAAAGCTTGGGCCGATAAGGTTTTTGACTCTGAAATTGCGTCGGTGAAAATTCAACAGAGGAAGAAGGGTGAAATCACCATCTCCGAGGATGAAGAGTTCAAACGAGTAAACTTCGACAAATTCGGGCAATTGGCTACGGTTTTCCAAAAGGAGAATGGTACTGTAACTGCCGGAAATGCATCGACCTTAAACGATGGCGGTGCTGCTGTTGTTTTGATGACTGCCAAGGCAGCGGAACGTTTGAAGCTCAAGCCTTTGGCTCGCATCGTCGGCTTCCAGGATGCTGAAACCGATCCCATTGACTTCCCAATCGCTCCAGCGCTTGCCATTCCCAAATTGTTACAGAAGACTGGTGTTCGCAAGGACGAAGTCGCCATGTGGGAAATCAACGAAGCGTTCTCCGTAGTGATAGTTGCCAACATTAAAAAGTTGGATCTTGACCCAGCTAAAGTGAATGTCCATGGAGGAGCTGTTTCTCTTGGCCACCCAATCGGCATGTCTGGTGCTAGATTGATCACACATTTGTCGCACTCGCTAAAGGCAGGAGAGTACGGATGTGCTTCTATTTGCAATGGAGGCGGTGGCGCCTCATCGATCCTCATCCAGAAATTGTAAGAATTTTTCTTTTTGTTCTGAAAATCTGTGCCTTTATCCAGAATTTGCATTTATGAAACGTTGATTAAGTATAACATTTTTATGTAGTATGTATATTCTTTAAATAATAAATACGAGCATATATTTTGAAAAGTTAACGTGCCGTCGCCTTTAATGTATGCTTTTCAGATCAAGTGGTATGTCGGAAGGAAGGAGCGTACCAGTTCTAACACTATATACGAAGGACCCATGCCAATTGTGTGACGAGCTGGTAGGTGAATTGGAAGCCAATTTTAACGGAGAATATGAGCTAGAAAAGGTCTTCATAACAGAAAAGGAGAATGTACATTATTTACGTCTCTTTCGGTATGATATTCCAGTCGTCTTCATAAATGGCCAGTACTTGTGCAAACACAGACTGAATCATGGGCTTTTAAGGATAAAGCTGGATGAGCTTACGGGTATTTAAAATAATAAAAATTAAGAATAGGAATGTTGGGATCGTTTGTCCTCGAAAATATGAAAATAACACGAGCAAGAGGAAGCATAGACAAACCATACCATACAAACCATAGTATTGTCTCTGAGAGGAAGTATCTCTCTTGCAACGTGTGTACTGAATGAGTCTGAACGCTCCAATAATGGTAGATAAAAAATATAATATTCATTGAAAGCAAAGGCATGAGTGGTAAGCTAAATATCAAGTGAGCAAAGTGTTTCGATGAATGCAGTTCACACAGCGTCTGTTTCACTGAGATTATGCTTCAATTACGAAAAGCCCGGCTTTGGACTCATTGGTTATTATACTGGGCTGTTCAAAGGAGCGCTGGAAAATCCATATATGGCTTTGTATGCAGAGGGTTAAGCAAAATCGAGATAACTAGCATTTAGGGATTGGAATCTTAATTTTTTAATGGACCAAAATGGAAAAAAAACAACAAAAAAAAAAAAAATCCGGATTAACGTTAGTTTTAAGAAATCGGGCCTAAGCACTAAACTTTGATTTTTAGTGTAGTTCTGGCATCTACACTTTCAACACCAACATAAACCAAACTCCTTACTGTACACCATTGTAGTTCTCCGTTGAAAACACAGATCTCACAACCCAGCTGCACAGAATTAATAGACAGCAGCTGTCAACCGCGAGTCGTTTTCGTGTTTTCGTTTTGTTTTGTACGCTTTGGTCGTTAGTTCTTGCGCTGGACGATTTGTACACAGTAATTTAATTTTGTGCGTTGCGATTGAGAGTGCTGTGTGGAAATAAGTTTTATTTTATTTTTTAAAGAAAAATTTCAATAAAATCACTGAGATGTATAATTAATCATTTGCCAATCGCAGGAGTGTACAATTTAATCGAACAACGAAACGGGAAATCGAATCGCAATTGAATTCCTCCCTTTCTTACACCATTTTCTTTGTTCCGTTGCGTTTTACACAGTATCCTTCTTCCTTTGGGTGGATTACAGGCAAACAAGAAAAATATAAATAAGTTTTCGTCGCTTTTCCGATAAGAACCAACAAATAACTTTAATGGAAACTTGTTGAACAGAGCACAATGATTAGTGCACTAATTTCCCGATTGATCATGTAAGTAGTAGAATAACAAAATTTATATTTGCGTTTCCTTGACCAGTACAAACTAACCCAGGAAAATATCGATTTTGAATAGTTTTCCTCGTCTTCGTCACTGAGATCAAATAACTAGGTACCTACTCTCCTTGGCTCTGACTAATTGCATATTTAAATTGAAGCGGTAATAATAACTCTTCTACCGACTCAAGAAACCGTGCAAGGTCTACAGTTAAGTAATAGTTGGGGTAAAATTAGGCAAATTTTCCCAATGACAACACATCTCGCGTACAAAAAAGCACAAATAAAGAAGAGAAGAGGTACTCGAACAGAATTCTTTTGTTTCATTATTTGTACTTGCCTATTTGCTGCATAGTGAAATTGAATTCAAACTTTTTTTGTTAATTAATTGCGTGACAATTACGGGACTATCTGCCTTTGTGTGGCTATGTTCGCCAGTACTTGTGGGTCATTCGCGTTATTGAACGTCTAGGTACCTACCTACCCCATGTAACTAGTCGTTAGCTGTTTCTCTTGATTCCCTTATTTGGAATGTTGATGGCGAACTGCCTGGCAAAAGTTTATTTAAAGATCTAAGTGTGTTGAGCCGAGTGACGACCATACGGCAATGGGATATTGACCGTGAATCACAGTGCGGAGCAAGTAGTTGAATGATGCTGTTTTCGATTCGCCAATATGCAAAACGAGTCTTCAAGTGCGTGCGTCAAAAGAAGTATGGGCGTACGACTGCAGACTGATTATTGTGGTATGACCAAATAGAAACCCACTTCCGTGGTCGGAATGAGTGCAATGAACGGTATAGACTTGTATGGGCTGAAACAGATTGGGTGTTAGACCTTTGAGCAATAATTTTAAAGCGAGTGGGCTTGAAATAAAATTAAAAGTGATAACAGTAATCGGAGGTATAAAGAGGCATTCAATTTGTGGATAGGGAGCGTCTGCCTTTAGAACGCGTCTCGCAAAATACACAGTCAAGCTCAGTTTTCGAACCACTCGTGTGTACAACGTAAGAGGTCCTTCCCAGTCAATACAGGTGGATAGCATAACCAAAGCTTTTTAATTTATTGGAAAAATGAGCAGAAAAGGTTTTTTTTTCAAACGAAGTGGCTATACGCACGTAATTTTTGAACTGACCGACGTTTGTCTGGCTTCGGGACGCGGCTACGTATTTGACGTAACTTGGTGGTATTTTCATTAAAAATAGTGTTTTAAGAAATGAGTTGGGTCTTAAAACGTACAGGATCGTGCCAGAAAACTAAAAAACTGGAGTTTAGAATCCTTTTAGCGAGCGAAGCGAGCCACATAACCCCTATTTGCCTCGATTTAACTTTGACATTTCGTTACGTAGCCGTGTCCCCAACTACTTGCGAATAGCAACAGACTTTTCCAAAACGTATAAGAGCTCGCTCGCAAATGCAGTCATCATCAAAACATTAATTTGTCGTAGGCAATTGCCCATTGGGTTCGCTGTGGTGCTGTGTGGGTTTGGTTTTCTACTTCTATAGTCACTCCAGCGCGGTGACGGTCTTCCTCTGTTTTGCAGGTTTTCCCTTGTTCGCAGAAACCAAACCAGTCTCAATTCGTTCCAAGTTTGTTCGAAAAATGATTATTCCGTCTTTTAAGCAGACAATCAACTTAGCTCATAGAGGTAGGAAAATACAGACAAGTCGGACAAACAAATAGTTCAAATATGTATATCATCGCTGATGACTTCAAAAGAGTGCGGTGGTATCAGGCACTTTTACTCAAACCAAGACATGCGTCACTTTGCGGTTTCAGTTCTCACTCAGTTCCACACACACACACAAGCAATTTCAAAAACCAAAGCAAACAAGAGTTTTTTCATCAGATAGCTCTGCGTCTGCCACAGACATTACCAATTAAAGTCATAAATCATTACAAACTTTATAAAAAAATTAATCGAATAATGTACAGCCGCGTGATCAGCATACGCACACCCAGCTAATAAAAACATGCTTGCTCAACGCCTTTCTTTGTACATAAACAAAGGCGCCCAAGGTAGAACTAGGTACAGATATGTAAATCCCTGAAATGGATCGACTAAACAACCTCATCTGTGTAAACATCCCTTTGGTATACTTAATCTCTATTGGAATTGTAAAACACGCAACGTCCAGAGTGACTGATCTTGTCAATTGCGAAATAGAGAAAAGAGAGCCAGCAGCTCTCACATACGCACCCGCCAACCCTCCACCCCCCGGCGATTAATTTAATTTCATTTGTGTCGGCATACTATGATTTTATCCGCATCTCGCTGAAAGCTGACAATTTTTGTCATTTGACGCAAATGCCGCGGGGCAAAACGAAAAGAGAAATAATTAATAAAATCCATCTCGCAGCCACTGTCCCATTTGTGGTGCTTGAGCGTGTTGTCCCCGTGTGTTTGGATTGCTGCTCATCATTCGCCGCAATCATCGCAGAAACGAGTTTCTTGCGAATTCGATTTCTTTTGTGTTACGCAAGATTGTGGTTGCGGTATGTAGATTCCATGTAAACACGGTGCTGTCCAGACTGGAGTCACGCGGTGTTGGTTGTAAATTCACTTTCGGTTGTGAGCTCTCTTCTGAAATTGATCATCTCGTCAGCACACTGCGCATGCAATGCTCTAATTTTAATGCAGAGAATTGCTTCCTGCTACAGAAGCGGCACCCCCCTGTCCCATCATGTCGAGTGTGTGCTATTTTTAAAATTCGAACGCGTGCCAGCGCGCGCTCACCGAACAGTTTTCATTTCGGAAAATATTTAGTTTTCCGTTCACTTTCGAATGAGAGGTTTATTCAATCGGCCGAGTGTCTTTCTCTTGAACTATTAAAGAATCACAGCTGTTGATCAAATACATAGTTGGAATTCCTGTGCGCTCAATGACGGATGGAATTTAAGTTTTGACAATGCGTAGGACTGCCGCAGGTGGGGCACCGTATACCCCATCCATTAAGGGGCTCACGAACATCGAAGAATTGATTTACCAGTACGAGAACGGTCCGCGGTATCGACTTCCACCGCCGCGAGCATCTAGAGAAGTGGAAATCTATTTAAATCGCCCTTGGCTAGCCAAATACCCGTTGGCGCAATCTCCGACTTCGCTGACTGACTCGGAATTCTGCAGCGACAGCGATGCACCCCAAATAGCTCAAGAGAAAGTCTTTGCACAAAGGGCCAGCGTCGCCCAGGAGAATGCCATCTACAATCTGACAATGTTTGGGCGTTTTCTTGAGATGCTGCAACGGCTGCCATTGCCGCGAATGTCCTTTACAGCGACGGGCATATGCTTCCTAATAGCTATTTTCATCTCGCCGAAACCCTGTGCTCACAGTGTAATCTTTCCTGCTTTCAGATTGACCTTTGGCACTCTATATCCAGCCTATGCGTCCTACAAAGCAGTGCGGACCAAAAATGTAAAGGAATATGTAAGTAGAATGACAAGGAAAAACAGCAAAAACAACTCAATTGAGGCAATTGAAACCAATTATTGGTGTGCCATAAGCACTTGTGCAACTTGCAATGCATTAGAAAAGAAACGAATAATAAACTCGCGACACTTAGGTAAAATGGATGATGTACTGGATCGTGTATGCGTTCTTCAACTGCACCGAGACCTTCACTGACATCTTCCTTTCCTGGTTCCCGTTCTACTATGAGGTTAAAGTCATCATCGTCCTGTGGCTCCTGTCGCCCGCTACCAAGGGCAGTTCAACGCTATACCGCAAATTCGTGCACCCAATGCTCACCCGAAGGGAGCAGGTAAGTCCATATCAAAATGTTCGCTTTGTCTTCCCTAAACGCATACACATTGCAGGAGATTGACGAGTATCTGAATCAGGCCAAGGAACGCGGCTACTCGGCAGTCCTACAACTAGGTTCAAAAGGAGTAAACTACGCCACCAATGTCATCATGCAGACAGCACTTAAGGTATTGATTTGTTGATTTCGTTTCGAATAAAAAACCGCTCCTAACGCGCTTTTAATTATTCTACGCCAAGGCTAACCGTGGCCATCAATTATCGCCAGTTGTTGGCTAAAGCCAAGGCACACTTCACTTTTCTTTGCATCTTACATCACCGCCTCTCATCATTTCGCAATCTAGTCTCTTCCACACCATCATGTATTTCAATATAACTTATTTAATAAATTTATATCATGTTAACTTTTTTGTTACAATTATTATTTATTTTGTTGTTCATCGCCAGCTTTGGAATATTTAAAACATATCATACGATCACTCTGCTAACATCCACCATGGCTTGCTATTGCGCCGTTTGCTGCATACTGCTATCCTAACCAAGACAAGTTTGCAATTTTCGTTCGACACAGTTGAGAGATTTTCACTGGTCGCTCGATATGGCTCGTACATCTACATGACCGATGTTTCCTATTTATTGCTGTTCAGTGAAGTGAATGGGTTGGTTTTTTCTTTTGTGTTCTCTGTTGAGCCTTGATCGCTTAAATAATTACCTAATGACGAATTTTTGCCGATTAAGTGTGGCAGTGACATGGATTTGTGGGGAAATTAAAATGCGCTGATAAAAAAATATAAAAACAAATATTTCGGATAGAATACCGGATAATACATCACTGTTATTAATAGTAGCATTTTAGAGACGTTTTTTGCGTTGTTTACTATTTCTGTCCTCGTCTTGGCGCCATGCTGTTTAAAAGAAAACCGAAGCGAGTATTCCACAGCAGCGAGCAGTCACGGGTTGCGTATGGGTATTTAAAGACACGAACAAAGAGCGGCCATTCTCGTTATGACAAAAGAAATATTCTGCATAGTTGGTATAGGTTGGGCGTGCTTTGCCGAGAAGAGACTGGAACCTATAACGCTTCAACTGTGACCCAAGATGCTTCGATACCTAGTTGTTACATCTGCACTTGAATCGGTGATTGCTAAAACAACATAAGTGACATTTGCATTTTTTTTACAGGAGATACAAAAAATGGTAGAAGAGATAGGTTGTCTTAGTACGAAATGCCGATTTAGCGCTCGTCTTTCTGTGTGTTTTAGGTATCAAAGTACGTTGGTTTTCTTGTCAACGCAATGGGTACACCTAAGCGGGTTAAAAACGTAATGAAACTGATTTCGAAAAATCTGTTGCTTAAGTTGTTTTAACAATCACCCGATTCAATTAGTTTGTTGTGATTTGTAGTGTTCTTAAAACGCATGTCTTCGGGAAGCGAGTTCCAAAGCCTTTTGCACATAGATGACCACCTCGTTTCTACTTTTATTGGACACAGTAGTATTTCTAGCATCATTAAACGAGATTGGAATGCTATACTGCCCATTTTCCCCAAAAATAATGAATAATCGCTTAAGATCGCGTTACAGCCCTTGGACCTCAACCAACGTACCCAGCCAGCTCCATCCACATCTGAAATGGTAATGCTTACAACCTAATAGTTTCACCTTGCTATTGCATGGCGTCGACGTCTGCAGTGTCAGCTAAAACAAAGTGCCAGCTCTAACAAACTCTTCCGAAATAGCCGCGTCTTCTTGACTGATCTGCACTGCTTACTTTTCGATCGAATTACGCTTCTTTCCCCTCATTTCATTTGTGTTTTCGCATGTTTAGCTGTCAAAGTGTTAGCTTTTAAAAATATGTGGCCGACCATTATTGTTTGGTTGGACTGACTGGGGGTTCCAGTACGTGTTTAAGCGGAGATGCATGTTACTGTGCCATACGCATACGCGTTTCAAAACCGTAACAAACTACTAGTTTTATCTATTTGAACTGGTTCTTATAAAGCGAAAGGACTACGTCGCTATTTTTCCATTGGTCAGGCCTTTGGGTAGTCATGTTTATCACGTCGATCGCTGCGGCACACTTCTCTCATCGGCGTTGAATATAAGCTATGAAGTTCACTGGAGTAGCTGCAGTGCGAACATTCAGAGTCGAATGGCGTCGTCCGTGAAAGAGCATTCCGTGACGGAATTTATTTTTGTTTCACATGTAAAATCAATTTAATTCCGTGAACATATAGCTTGTTCACGGTAGTGGCGATTGGACCCCAGATTTTTCTGTGTGTCGGTCCGCCTTTAAGGATGTAACTTCCTCGTAAAATACTTTCCGCTTTAGTTCTTGCTGATTGCTTCCACTCTTTGCGAAATGTTTCCTTTCGTTGATCCTCCTTCAAGTGACTTTGTTGTACCTTACCGGGTGTCTACCGGCAATAGTTTCTTCTCTATTATTTGAAGGCATTGCTTCCACCCTCTGAAAAGGCGTTACTTTATTTGTTGCCGCGAATTGCGCTTTCTTTCAACTGATACATTGCGTAATAAGCTGCCATAAAAAGGTAACATCGTATCATTCCACTATCTTGTATGGTTGTACCAGGTGAGCAGCTTATTGCTTTCACTCCTTGCGAAACGTGTCCAATTGTTGCCGTACTAGGGGCACTCTTTCAACAATGCCGAAGTTTTGAAATGATGAGATAGATATCTTTCGACTTTAGCTCTTCTTTAATTTCTGGCATCAAGGAGACAACTTTCAAATCATTGACTGATCGGAAAATTTGTTCGGAATTTGCTTGGTCTGTTTACGCTCTGCTGATTTTGCGGCTCACCTTGTGCTCCTAATTATCGAAGTCTCAAAATAGTCATTGCGATCGCCAAAACAGTGCTTCCCGTTCACATTGGTTGTAGAAATTGCCTTTTGGCGATAGTTTAGCTGGCGAGCTACACTAGATAGTCGCGAATTGTAGTGCAGGAACTACATATACTGACACTTAATTCACCGTACGAATTAACACATTTTACTAACTTGTATGCCCAATTTACATCGAATTACCACTCACTCTAAAAAAAAGAGGAATATGGTTTTCAGAGTGGACGAAGGTCCTCACTTAGCCAGGGCTCTCATTCCGTAATTTTTCAGACGATTATCATCGAAACTATAGACCTCCAAAAGTAGCAACTAAGTGTTCAAATTACGAGTTTGGAACCTTAATAATCCAATTTATTTTCCACAAATGTAATGCCTCCAGGGTACAAACGGTAAAAGTAGCGTAATATCGGTTTCCGTAGCGCAAATTGCTTATCTACACTAGTTTTTTTTTATTGTTTTCTGTTTTGGGCAGGGTGGGTAAGGAATGCTTCATTCACCGTCAAGAGATTTAAATTTTCTTGTTGTGTCTGACTTCTACTCAGTGTTGCCGCTAAGAGGAAAAAAAATCCGCTAGACCACAACGTAAAATCCGCTGGAAATGTTAGTTTTTGCATAGCAAAAATCCGCTAGAATTCGCTAAAATATTAAGTTGAAAGTATAAGTTCAAAAATACATACAGAATATTTAAAAGTAAACTATTATTGAACAAAATAAATAAATAAAAAAAAAAAAACAATCAACAAATTCAAATAAAGAAAAAAAAAACTCTTTGGAAAAAAAGAGAAAGTTAAAAGTTACAAATTAATATGAACCCAAAGATGGATTCATCTTTTTTTAAGTTTGAGGTAGAGACCTCGGTTATAGTTCTTGAATCAGATAGCGATTTTGTTGGCTTTTCCATTTTACTTATGACGTCGCCTGGTAGATCTTATTTATAGCAGCTCTTTTTCATCACTTTTAACATTGTTTTTAGTACCAGGGTTTTGTAGTAAAATATCGCTAGAATTCACTAGATTTTATTTGAGCGACAACATTTTATTAAAATTCGTCGGGAGTCTTAAAAATCCGCTAGATCAGCGACAAAATCGCTAGAACGGCAACACTGCTTCTACTGACAAAACTCCCCCTCTCCCTTTGGTTTTCTTCAACAGCCCCCTGGAACCACTATTCGTATTCGGGTGCCGTTTTTTCCCTTCTACCTGAGGTTGTGCTCTCTTTTTGGTTTAGAGTACGATTTAGGCAAACGATGATGCCCGATTCCAGCTGCACTCGCTTGCGATCATCTTGCGTCGTCTACCATTGAGTCGCCATACTGGCACGTCGCATGGTTTAATTTCCGCATCCTGCGGAGGTGTGTATTAAAATATTTGTCCCTGTTTTCGTGTCCATTCATCTTCGTCTCCGATAAGCCTGGCAGAGCAGAGGTAGCTAGTTCGGAAACGCTGTTTCAGTCCATTCGCATAGGGATTTATAAAATATTCCTTAAATAAGTCAACTACTTGTTCACGAACTTGGCTGTTACCTTACTGCCCCAAACCAAGTTTGCATCAGTCAATAGTTTCCCGATAAATTGCTTTTGGTTGCCAGAAACTACCATAAACCTAGGTAGGCTGGTATAGAAAGCTTTTGTCGCTCCACTCTCAGCACTGTTGCTCTGGTCGCATTGAAACACAAGTGTTCTTGAGTAGTTGAACTTGTGTACTTTGGAACTCACATGCTGATTGTAATATTCACCTACAGACTCTGATCGAAAGTTGCCAATGATTTATCTAATTTCGTGGGCAGTATTTGATGAAGGTTTGCTTATTTTTTCCTGGGTCTTTGTATCGATGCATTCGTTTCTCATTGATTTTCTTCTCCAAATGGTCAACACTTCGGTACTTCCCACTCGCGGCACATCTGCAATTGGGTGATTGAGACAGCAACAAAGCAATGCTGTCTGCTCTGCTTAATAATGATTTAACCGTAACTAAAACTATCCGAAAGCTTACACTTAAATTTAATTAATTAAATTTTTAACTAACTTAAACAAAAAAGAAGAAGTCTACGCGCATAGCTTAGTTGGTAAAGCGTACAATCGGGGCTGACACAAGGAGTTGCATAGCGACAAAGTGGCTGCACTATACAAGTAGTTTCCCAGGTGATAGGTGTCTTGTTTGATTCACAAAGGGAAGGGATCATCTTAGGGGTCAGAATCCCTGCCCCAACTCGGATGTTAGCATGATGATCGACGGCGTATGTTTATCTTATTCCACGGCATGTCCTCTTCCACATAATTTCATCATAATACATACACCAGAATGTTTTCTATTTTTGTTCTTTCTTTTCTTTTTTATGTTATTTTGGTTTGATTTTTGCAAACAATCATCATCGCAAATTGCTAAACATACACATTTGGACAACAACACTTTAACAGACATTTCAATATGGCGGCGTGAACCTAATCGGCGACCATCCAAGAGCCCTCGCCTCAAGTCAGTCAGATAATTCCATTTCAGCAAGAACTCGTAGTAGCGATATGCCTGATGGCGACGGTGTCCACGTCCCCGCAGATGTTGTAATCAGATCACGATCCTTAAACGCCGTCAATTACCGTGAGGAATTCTCCGAAGAGGAAGAGGATCAATTTGGAATACACGATGAAGGAATTGGACGCGACGAGGGCGCAGTTCGATGCCGCGAACCACCCGCGAGAAAAACCAGACTCGTTCGTTCGCGGCTGCAAGAAAAGAAAAGCTCACAGATACCAACTGGCGGCAGTAAGGTGCCACTACGTGGCCGCCGCAAATTGCGTGAATGCACTCCTGATGTCGATGTCGATATCGAGTAGGCAGGAAGTGAACCGAGCTAGTATAAAATGATCTCCATGAAATTAAAATATAGTACCATTGGTGTCTGCGCAAACCACAGTCCCTAAGTTCAAATGAAACAAAAACAGATATTTTCATTTACATTAAGATTTAGTACCCATTCGATTATTCAAACATCACGTCGCAGCTATTTGTTATAAATTTTTAGGGAATTTTGAACTTAGCGACTGTTTCTGCGACATCCACGACGCGTCTGCTCTTAGATAGATGCAAGTTGGTAATCTCAGGCCTGCCTACTGTGTCATGTTGGTTCTCAGCGAGGCCATACATCGATAGCAGTCAATTTATACACGTAAAATAAGTAGTAGTAGTTGAATTATAGATTTTCGCAGATGGGAATGTTATGTTAGTGATTTTGTTAAGATACGAGTACATTAGCTATATGCCAAGACTTCACTTTGTTTCAATATTTCACACGAATGTTAGAGTGCCCTTTTTTTTTTTTTAAGAAATAGGTTCTGTATTTTTTGTATTCAATAAAATGATCAGTAAAATTGTAAATACCAAAGTCGTTTTTATTTTGTTTACCATTTTAATTGCCTTTTAATTTTAGTTGTGCACAAATAAACAAAAGCATGCCCCACAAGACAATTTATTGCTATTTTCTTTTTGGTTCTAACACTTAACACAACGGTATGATAATGCTGGCTAAATGGAATTAATACAAATGTGTGTCGTGGTGTTTAAATTGAACTGGAAATTGATTTTTATAGGGCGGCGGTAATTTGGTGCAAACTATTCGTCGCAGCTATAGTTTGAGTGACCTGTCTGAGCCTGATGTTCATCGTACAGAGGATGAAGTAAGTTGAGCTGCTATCCAACGAGTGCATATTTGCTAATTCACATTTGTCCTTGTAGATCGACGAGATTACTAGGCCACAACAGAGAATACTTCGGCCCAGGAATCCGGCTGCGCGTTCTGCTTCAGGGAGTCGGCATTCGACTGGAATGTATTTCTCAGAGGTCGATGTTGCTGCTAAAAATCCAGCAGAATTCACAAGGTACGTAAAAGTTTTGTCTTGAATTGTCTGTTAGTAAATTAATTGCCCAACAAACGGACGCCGTGTTGTGGTGAGTTTCACGACAACTTCACAAATTGAGGTGTACTATAGCCCATAACTGATACACCTCCGTCGTTGGGTGAAACAGTAACTGCCATCTCTCCACAAAGCGTTTTGCACGCAATACGTACGTTAGCATTCTTATATTCAAATTCACGCGTCTAGTGTAAAATTCTTCTTCTAGAAATGTGAACACACCGATTCCCATTTCAGTTTTGACAACTCACCACATCAGCACCGAAGATCTGCCACCTAATCCGAGCAAATGCAGGACAATTGCAAAGGTATTAACCCCTATCGAGGTACCTGTTCGGAAAAAATTCCGATACGAAAGTCAAATCTGATCGAAACCCAAATTGCGTTCGAAGTATCCTTTTCGGAACAAAATAAATGAAGCATATAGACGCGTTCTTTTCACAATAAAATATTCCGCAGCTGGAGAGCTTCGGAAAACAAATTCCGTGTAGCTGTCAAAAGTAAAAGTGGTATAACACGGTTCCACGCAATGCGACAAGGTGCGCTATGTGTCATCGGAGAATTTTTCCGAAAGTTGTATCGAAAGGGATATCTCGAATGGAATTTCTCCGATTTCGTACAAATCGAAAATTCGAAAGAAAATTACGTTCCGAACGGATACCTCGATAGGGCCGATTGTCCAGCTTTCCACAAGCGTCGCAGATAGTTCGAGGTCCGACTTAAATGCATATTATGCGATTCCGAACTATTCTGGAACGGATTACAGGGCGGAGCAAGGCCTTAAGCGCAGTCGGACTGTCGCTACAGGGGCAATTACTCCTACCCCGTACGACAATATAGGCGGCAGCCATTAGAATGGCATGCTTGCTTGTGGTCTATTCCCACGAATACACGTAAAGATTCGAGCACATCCCAATCCAGGCTGAGACTCTGGCTGAAGCCAGTGCTGAACGGAAGGAAAGGTGGCCCTAATTTTGCACATCAGCCTTAGGGCAAGTGTCGCGCAAGGTCATCAAAACTCGAGTGTGTATGATATGATAGTAGACGGTAGATTGTTTTGATAGTATAGCCTATTATAAAAGTATCATGGGTTGGTAAATTAAGCAGAGCATCTATCTATCTATCGATCAATCTGATAGTTACTTTTACTCTGATTTTCCTGGTCACAACCTTTGCCTTTTATACAATTATTCCTCCTGACCCACGCACCATTATTCCCTTTCCAATTACCATATGTGCATACGCGCTGTTCTTAGGTATTGGTTAATTGTCTTCCGTTCCCATTAAAAGATTAAAAGCACCCAAATGACATCTTGAGTGTCATTTGCCTTACGCTGGTGTCAAGTGTCGTCCATTCATAAATTATTATATTTTCCCTGATAGCACAATGTCGTAGTCCTCCGATATGCAACTATTGCAGTTTTGCCATATGTTGGCGTGGCGCTGGGAAATCGGAGTTACGTGTATCGTATTGGGTAGATTGACACTTGTGTTAATATTCTACGAAGTGAAACACGACCGATACCAAAGTTGGCTGATTTTCGACTCACCGAACTCCCAAAGACCTTCCTGGAACTTCGCTTTGAACACTTCGGGAAAATGCATTTGTCAGCATGACCCGAAGTGTTTGCAATTGCTTAGTAGGCCATGGCCTACTGAACCATTGCGTCACGAAAATGAATCGCTGCAGTGGAATTGTGTTATTGTGTTTCCACTTTGAAACAGATTCACTGACGCAGCTACGATTCAGCTAACCATGGCCTCCATGCGTATTTGGGGCATAACATCCCTCCCCCCTTCGGAAGTTCAAGCCAGGTCTCGGAAAAATTGGTTTGTCTTCTTTTATTAAAATAAGAATAGATGTTTAACGTTAGAGGTAGCTTAATGGATATGTACATTGGTGCTTATCTTATAATTGTATTTTGCAACTTATATTTAACATTTGCTTAGAGGTATAGTTATATTTGCTAATATATATATATTTAAAAAATACTAACAGGTTGAAATCATTTTGCTGTTGAAAAACTTGTATTTTGTTTGTTTGCTAAAATGAAGTGAGAAAATATTCAAATATTGAATTGAATATTTAAGTATAAATAAATAATTTTTTATTTTTATTTCTTTTATATACAAAAATGGTTAATTGTGAAAAATATATAATATATTTTTTTGTTTGTTGTTGTTTACATATTTAAATGTGTTTTGGTTTTGCTTTTAATATATATATATTTAAACCCTGGCAAACGTTAGTTCTCCTGAGGCTGGGGTCATCTCGAATGTTCTTTTCGGCGGTTGTTTTCTCCTTGGTGGGCTTGGAGCCACACGAAATTTCATTTCTTCGACCTGCGCTCCTGTATGCGCTCCTGTATGCGCTTGTTGCAACGCTTTCTTCCCTTTTTGTGCCTTACATATTTTTCTACATATATGTATTATTACTCCTAGGACTAGTATCAAGCACACCAACATTAACGAGTATTGATGTCTTGTAATCGTCCATTGTTGGCTTCGGAGGGTTTCTTCAGTTTTGGTCTGCTCTATTTGCCTCTGCAGATCTTCCAAAGATTTTTTTCCCTCGGTCAGAATTGTATTGATGTCTGCATGGCTTCCCAGTCTTATCGGAAGAATCTTCTCACTTGGTGTTGAGTTTGTTGGTGCTTTCCGGACTTCGAACTGTACTCTAAGTGCTTCCAATAGTCCTGCGAAATCAACTTTTGGCTGCTTGAACTCGACATTGCTGCTGACCTCTTGCTCATACGGGATTTTCATTTCCCGCGTCCCGATGTCACATGGTCTAAGTATTCGTATGACGCCGGTATTCCTTAGTAGTGGATTGTACTGTTCCCCGTTACAATTGATGTTTAGTGTCATATTATTTCGGAGGTTGTACAACCAGGAATTACTGGCCGCCATTTTTACGAACGTACCTTCTGATGCGGGAACGGCAATGTGTTGGCATCGTTCTTGGGCTGTCGCTGTGTGCTGCAAGAGCTCGATAAGGCATTCTTCACTGCTCCTTGTGAATACCGGTCTTTGGTGCTTACAGATTGACACGGTTACACGCTGCATTGTTGTTATTTGGTTGCACTTTCCCAGTTCTTCCTTGGTCATTAAAACGAATAGTCCATGATCCTCTGACTCTGCTATATAATCTGCCCTTGTCTCGATCATTAGGTCCCACTTATCGTTCAGTCTTGAGACGATCGGATACACCTTTTGTATATCAAACTTTGTTGGGTCCGGAAGAGGAATGACGACTTTAATGATCAGATTATTGCCGTTGGGGAATACGGTGACCTTTGCTGCCTGGTGAAGCGTTAACTCATCTCGGAAGAAGGGTTGTATTTTTGCTGTAAGTGACGGTTCCTTAAGCGTTTCAGATATATTCACAAGGTTTAGGATGAACGGGTGTAATCGGCCTTGGTAGAGATCATTATCCTCATTATCTTTTGAAAGAAAGCTCGTTAAAACCCAACAGAAACATATCCAGAAAGGAGAAAAAAACAATTAATCAAGACGATACTTGATACTTACCTGGTTCGTTGTTTTTGTTTATCGCCAGAATGTTTTTTGTTGATATATATATTTTTTTTAACAATCCCGAAACGGTTGATATATATGTATATATATCTATATATATATATATTTTTTTTTTCCTTTACACACAACACTAAACCGACCGATGGGGTGAAACACAGTCGCAAATCGTAACTTTAACGAACTTTTTTTTTTTTCGAACTACCGGCTGCGCCAAATGTTAATATTCTACGAAGTGAAACACGACCGATACCAAAGTTGGCTGATTTTCGACTCACCGAATTCCCAAAGACCTTCCTGGAACTTCGCTTTGAACACTTCGGGAAAATGCATTTGTCAGCATGACCCGAAGTGTTTGCAATTGCTTAGTAGACCATGGCCTACTGAACCATTGCGTCACGAAAATGAATCGCTGCAGTGGAATTGTGTTATTGTGTTTCCACTTTGAAACAGATTCACTGACGCAGCTACGATTCAGCTAACCATGGCCTCCATGCGTATTTGGGGCATAACACTTGACTCATTGCGCCTGGGTGGCGTTTAGGTGAATGGAAAAACAAATGAAAACAAAGTGAATGACCTATTAATAGTCGTGTGCTCTGGTAGTGTGTTTGGTGTATGAACTGGTACATCATAAGTGAGAAAATATGAGAAGGGCATGATTAGGTTGTTTTAGGGCATGGTTGTGCGGATCACAACAGCACTTTGCATCTCTTTGACTTAACATGCTTAACCCAAAGAAGTTTCTTATTCAGATTCACTCACTGGTACTTCACTTTTTCGGATATCTGAAAAGTGACGCCTTTTAGCACCACTCATCGACCAATTCTAAGGGCACGCAGCAGAGAGTCAATAACCAAGTACCATAGCATTTGAGACAGAATGCCACCTTGCGGAAAGTCTCTGTTTACCCCTGAAAAGGCGCCCACAGTCCGCATCCATAACCGAAGATCTATTCATCAGCATTGCCCTGATCCACAATACCAATGTCCCATCTACCCCGTGCTATCTGCCAGAGTCACACTGTAGTTTTGGCTGTACCACCGACAGACTGTCTTTCATACTTTATACCTTACACGGGTCTTAAAGCTGTTTTCCTTCTCTTTTCTTCTTTCTTCCTTCTGCAGCTGTGGAAGTGATCCTTGAGAGACACCCGCACTTGGTAACCCGTGCTACGAGTTATTCCCGATACCTGGGTGCCCGCGGAATACCAGGGGTCAATGCACTGGCTCCTTGGGGCACGTACCAACATCATGTTGTCTTCTTCTGAATATCCGGACTCATCTTATGTTCTTTGGCGCCTGTCGATATGTCGCTGCTTGCGTTTCGTTGCAGTAAATGCATCACTTTTAGTATTAGTATTGCGCGGCGTTAGTATATGAGCAATTCACCTTCTTGAAGTCACAGAGACGTTATAGTTTCCCTTTCTACACGGGTTCCATCTGCTTTGTAGCTTTCGCATTCCATGGGCTCATAGTCCGCATTTCGTGGCGGTTTGTTCTTTCTCGCGTATTACCGCATACTCCTTTCCTTCGATGGTCGATGGGCATTCGAATCTGGCATCACTGGCGGGAGCGGATGGTTTCATAAGTTTCACTGGTATTAATTTCAAAGAATACCAATTAAATAAACTTCATATTTCATGTATTTGTAAATTTACGTTTTAAGCAATAGATTTGAATTTTTGTATGTAAAATAATATGCATTAAACGAAAATGAAAACTGTAATATAATTTTTGTAGTAGTAGTTTATAATAATGAATAAAAAACAATTCATTTAAAAGTATTTCCAACACAATAAAATGTTTCCTGACGATTCAACGAATACACACATAATTGTTCAAGTTTTCACTTCTGTCGGCACTTCCAAGGTGCCGCTGTTTTTTTTTTTTTTTGAATCACTTCTTCCTTCCTCTTTTTCTCTCGTAGAATATGAGAGCCTGAATTCAAGATGAACATTCAAAAACCACTATTAACAACGAAGCTAAATCCCAGCCAATCACTGATAGATTTGTTTTTCTTATTTCAGCTACAATATTCGCTCATCGGAGGACATCAGCTCGGGCTATTCCAGTGCTGAACCAATGTCCGGAGGACTTAGTCGTACTTCATCAATGACAAATGCTAACAGAGCTAGATTTAAGGCAAAAAAGGTTGAAGTAAGTACCATAGCTATACCATAGCAGCCTACTTAATTTACATTTTATGTTAAACGAATAAAAAGGAGGAGGAGGAAGTTGATTATGATCATGGGATACCCCAGAATATGGTTGATTACCGTTTTTATGAGCCCCCAATACCAGCCGAACTGATTCGAGAGGCGTATAACGATTGGAAAGACGACGTCTACTTTGACAATGAGCAGTACTTTCAAAACCAAATGCATAGGGCTAGTGAAAAAGACACAAGCTCTACTACGAGCACGTACAAAGATGACAGGTATACCGATCTACCTTCCGCACCGGATACTGAAGAGTTAAGGTCAAAATACGAACTTTTCACCAAGTGGCTCAGAGAAACAGAAAACTCGCAGATCCTGCGACCTGCTGAAAGTACTGAACTGTCTGAATCCGATGATGAATTCCAAGATACTCTACCGTTGGAAAGTGGTGAAACCATCAAAACAGGCGAAGCATCTCCAAAGACTACAGTGAGACCAAAGGCTCTCAAGGAATCTTTGGAGGAAATTCAGAACAGCTTTCGTTCTGCCATCGAAACACCTTTCAAGACAATACAACCGTCGTTCGATCTTGAGGCATTTGCCCGCCCGCAAAAAGTCGCTGCAGTCGTTCGCAGATCGCCGAGCCACTGCAAGGGCAAAGCGCCCGCACCACCAGCCAGCCAGCGATCGGACAGTACAGGACCGCAGTTGTCAACAGCGTCGATTTCACGAAGCCCTTCTCCCATGCCAGAAAAGTCGACGAAAAGGACCAGTCTCCTTAGGACTTACCTACCGTCCATATTTCGGTCTGAGCCCAAAGAAAAAATCAGCCAACTTTCTGATGCTGATATACCAACAACCATTTCCGACGAATACCACCGGGAAACTCAAATCTAAACTAGCCTCCACATCACAAGAATCAGTAAGAAGCTAAGAAGAGTGTGTTTGTTTCCTCAGCCTTGGGCGTGGACTGTTTATCATGCTCTTGTATATACCGCTGCCTCGTTCGAAATGTGCATATAAATATTTCATAGCAATCCATTTCTAACCGAATTTCTGTACCATTCACTGTCAGAAGCCCATTTGAACTCTCAAGCCACCATAAGTCCCTTTGTTGACAGGCAATATACGTCAGCCGTCAATTGTTGTAGTATTGAACGCGAATAGCCTGAAAAAGCTGATGGAATGGTTGTGTTCTTATGACAAAATGCAGCACTTTATTCTGTCATCCATTTTCTAGGGTGGAATTTTCATTTTTTGTGCCTACCTACTAACAAAACTCATGTTGTGATTCGTGTTACCTCATGCTTCTATATTTCTCGAGAATCTACCAGACTTCCGATTTTGAATTTTGCATCGTGCAAAGCGTTTTATTTTTGTTTTCCTTTCTCGTACATTTTTCCGAAACAACTAACCCAATATTTGCTTGCTTTTCAGGAAAAATCCATGTCAGCCAGTTGCACAACTCTGCCGCGAAGCAAAAAATCAGAGAAAGCAGTGAAATCACGACTGGCCAAGTCAGAGAAATAAGGAACGGGCCCTACATCGAGGCAGTGTTAGCGCACAGCAAACAGGAAAATAGACGAACGTTGCATCATCTATTTGCAAGAATTTATCCCGAATGACATATTGAAGAGACTTGGTAGACTGGCTGAATGTCCTCATATTTTTCCTAAATTTATTTAAAGATTTATTTTGGTGCTCTATGCTTTAGCAATAATCGATTATTTTAGATAGAAAAGAAAGTAATTTTGTATTTAGTTCCTTCTTATTGCTCTCTGTTGCATGTTGAACAGCAAGTGTAAGTCATCCTCCTTTACTTAGAGACGTTGAACTGTTGCTCATTTAATTGTTTTTTGTTTGTTTTGAAATTTCGACTGGATGCCAAGTACGTCTCGGAGGAAATGCACTTGTGCAATTGCATCCGAAGCATTTGAGTTCTGTTTATTTGTATGTGGTTATGTTTACTCATTTTTTATGTTGATGAAGAATTTGTTATTCCAAAAATCAAATATATATATAGTATGATGTATATCGATTAAAATTTAGACGCCTTCGCGGAAATAATTATGTAAATGTTTATGTTTAGAGAAAAAACAGAAAGTATTTAAACAAAATTGGATTTGAAAGTAAAACATCTGTATTAAATACTAATATACAAATAAATGATTCTTGAACAAGGTTGACAGTCTTCTTTACAGTGGCACTTAAACATACTTACTTACTTACTTAGTTAAGGTGGCGCTACAGTCCGGGGTGGACTTGGGCCTCAACCAACAAACGTCTCCAGCCAGACTTAAACTTCTTAGCTCTCGTAATCTCGTTTAGGACTATTCATAAGAGAGCGAACTGCGAACCAGCGAATGATAGTATGTTTTGACAGGTTATAAGTATCAGGTACGAACGCTGCAGGACCCCAATTCTCAAAAATTCTCGCATACGTTTATCTGTCAAAATCGCGATGCGAAAAACTGAAATTTGCAATTCTCGAAACCGTATACGAGCATTTCTCTTCGAATTGTACTCGTCTGCCTTTTCCATGCGGATTTGCGTCTCGCATACGGAATTGCTTACTGACGAGTGACCATTGGCTCATAGCAATGTTGCTCCTATGCAGTCTTGGTAACTTCCAACTGCAAAAAATCGAAGGGAACACAAAATTTGAAAACATTTACATACTTACCTTTTCTTGAGCTGTTAAATCGTTTGATTTAAATTGGTCAAAGCATATCCGGAGCGATGAATTCCTGTGTCAAGAGCATATTTAGCCGAAATAATTTTATAAACTTTGTATCAGAGAGTTCAAAGCAATCTTGGGGCTCTCAAATAATTCGGCATATTTCCGTTGCGCCTAACTGCTTCATTGCCAAATCAACAAATGCTAAGCCCTAATCACCAAAGAATCAATTGCGAGAACACATAAATGTTTACTTAACATACTTAACATTTTTTTTCAATCGAAAATAATAATTTCAAACCAATTTAAATTTGAATAGTGGTTTTTGATTTGATGGTATTTTTTTTCCACAACCTGTCAAAATCGTTTACTTGACTTAGGTACTCCAAAACAGAGACAATACTGAGACCACCAACTCCGGCCGATTTCCCGTTACTTAGCCTACAAGCTATATTTTTACGGAGTGGTCACGATTTGGTGCGCTAGTATTGTTGTGTAGAAATTCGTATTGACAATTGTCACGAAACTTCAAAAATTCTTGCTCACCAACACACTCCCAAAAAATATGAGCCACTTCCGCTTTGGGCAAAGTTGCTGCCAGCGTTCATAGAATTTTATCCGTTTAATATGAAATTGTTCGTTACGTGTGGATAATATTTTTTTTAGGAATAAGTGCACATTTGCTTAAAATGTTCATGAAAAATTAACAATTAGATTGGTTGAGGGAAAATAAAAACATTTTGAACAAATTTTCTTCATTATTTAGGAAAAATTTACACACGAAATCGAGGTTAATGATATTCAAAAAACGAAAATACACAACCACGTTTGTCCTAATATGTTTCTAGTATATAGAACATCAACTTTAGATAGTTTTACTAACCAAACAAATCAAATTATTCGCCTTTTAACAATTTACAATAACTAACCAATGGTATTCAGTAATTACAAAATGGGGTTTTCCCGAACTCTTTCACATTTCATCTTTCACATTTCCTATCAAACCGATAGGAAAACAAAATGGCGAATTTGAAAAAAAAAACTGAGGGAGCCAGCGGCAAGAGGATTGTGAGTTGGGGGTCTCAGTATGATTTGCCTATGCTCCAAAATTCTACCTCATTCGAGAGGTGAATATAATTTTCGCATAGGTGGAAAGAAACCCGTACCGCTTTGAGAATACCATCTTTTCTACTACGCTTCAGGCTCGTATACGAATTATGCTATGAGGAATTTGAGAATTGGGGTCTAGGTCTCGAAATTCAGCCATCATGTTCTAGTAGCAGTCAGGGTTCCCCGGAAAGATCCATTCATTAAAAAAAACATCTTTGAAATTAAAATCCTAAACTTCCGGGCTTAATCGGAGTTAGAAACAAACACTTCCAAACCTTCTCCTTCTAAAACATTTAAAGTATCGATTGAGCAAGCTTTTATGTTAAGCCTGTTACCTAATAGTTACCTTTAGTTTCAATCAGAGACAATATTGAGACCACCAACTTCGGCCGATTTCCCGTTACTTGCCTATAAGCTATATGTTTATGGGGTGGCAAATGCTTAGTGCGCTAGTATTGTTACATAGAAATTCGTATTGACAAATGACACGTAACTTCAAAAAATCCGGCTCACGAATTATTCGCTTTTTAACAATATATAATAACTAACCAATGGCATTCAGAAATGTAAAAATTTGGTTCGTAAAAACGGTTATCCTGACGAAGGCTCAGATCGGAAAACAATTGAGTGAACATGTCGCAACTTCGAGGAAGTTCATCACAAGAACAACGTGCGGTCGTCCAAACTGGACCGAGATAGACAACAACGCAGTCGGAATCAGCAGAAGAGCACATTGGTTAAAAAAAAGATGACGCTGCGACTTTGACATTTGTTGATGATTCGAAAATCGCCAGATGGCGTGGTTGATACACCTTCCATTGCGCAATATGACAGGTGTCCTTTTTCAATTCAATTAAATATAATTAAATAAATAGTTGGCGCAACAGGTCAGTAGGGACCCTAGGCCTAGCTTCTCACAACCATTCGTTTGTGTGAGTTTTTCATTTTTGGGACGAATGGAAGGGATCTACAATTTTATGCCGGGTCCAAACGGCTAATTGAGAATCTCCTTCATGACAGTTATACTCTCGGATGTTTGTCAGACGTTAGCGAGAGGTGGCGCAGCGGAAAAAAACCATAAGTTGGAATTTGGGTTTTTTCGGGATTCGAACTTAGGTCCCCTCGCTTCGTAGTCCAACACACTAACCACTAAGCCACTTTTGGAATGATGAAACGTCAGATATCATCTATCGAACAGTTGCATTGTGAAGAGTGGGGTCAAACAACTGCATTTGATATCTTTCCGGTACAATTGGATTTGGGTAATTTGCCACTCGATTTGAAATTGAACGTCGGCTCAGTTATAATTTTGCTTCAAGTGACGATTTTGAGGGGAAAATTCAAAAGCGAAGATGTTCTTATCCGCGGATTCCGTTTATTCGGTACGATTTGACATTCGTATTTAAGCTACTTCAATTTCCCGTGTGTCTTGCTTCCGCTATGACAATAAATAAATCGCAAGTACAATCGCTGGATGTTTTTTAAATCTTGAATTCCCATGTTTCCCACTTGCATTATGGCAAGCACAAGATCAGAATTGAGTTCACTCATTTTAAACAATAAAAGGAAAATAGTGTTATCTTCTTTATACTTCGTTTACAAAAAGATAAATATTTTTCAATGTCAAAAACTCGCAGACTTCAGGACAAAATTTTGCGTTTTGGGTTTTTGACAGGCGTGCAAATCAGCTGACACTTTGGGCACTAGTGCTAGCCACGTCAAACAAACCTATTGTTATAATTCAGTTTAACTTTTGAATAAAGAAATTGAAACAACCGAATGAAGCAGCATGTGCAATGTGCATGCGCGAAATTATTATATTCAATTCAATAAATTATTATATTATATTCGTTCTTAGTTCGCTCTCAATTTTTAAATGAACAGTCCTTTAAAGCTCAACCCCACTTCAGACATGCAGATCTAGTATTTTTCAAGCCAAATAACCTCCAAACGCAGTTTCCAAAATTTAAGTAAAACTTGTACCAAAAATGATTCCCTCGAATTCAATAAATCAATTCTTTAAAAAAATACGAGGTTTTTTACTACCGCATAACTCCCACTCTCACAAAATCATTTCAACTGCAAAAAAACCGAGTTCGACTTGCGGGAATATTAAGTGTTTTGCCTTCCCATTTGCAACACATAAATAAAAATTGTTTTTTTTTTTTATGACTTCACGTCATAAATTAACTTGTGCCACAGCGCCCTTCAGCGATAAAGGATAATGGGTATATGGTAGTCGTGCAGTAGTGTCTGCTTTGGGCGAACTATAGCCAACCTATTGATTGTTCCGCTCTCTTCATTTTCGACATCGACATCCGGCTTCCGATATAGAATTGCTTCGCTTTGTCCTGGTTGTGTCATTGTTTCAGTGGCTCTGTTTATATTGTTGTGTGACCAGAAATTTCATGCAAAACAAGAGATGCTTTAAATATACCTACTGAAACATACCTACAAATGGACACGGGGATAGTGAAAAAAGGCATTTCCAAAGGTCCGTTTCTTTCGCCTCCATCAAACAAAACAACGATCTATATCCACCACTCCAATGGACGATTAAGCAATTCATTAAGACGACAACTTTCCGACTTGACAAATACCACAACTTATGCCGAAGCGCAGCATAGGTATACCCTGCCTATACCCATATTAATCCCTTAAAGACGACCGAAAACAGAAAAAATCCTATAAAAGCAAACAATGAAAGGAAAAGCATATACAAAAGGGGAGACGAGACCCAAGACGAAAATCAATGACAAGCAACGAAATTCGTAAGTAAAGATTTTCCAAATGGAAATTCCATTAGGACAATCTCATTACCATAAAATGTCCTTTTTCCCATCGAACAGAACAAATTATCGATAGAGAGATACAATTCCCCAGCAACCTTTTCAAAGAGATAGGGTGAAAGCACTACACAACTCACATATAGTATATACGAGTACGTAGTTTTCGAACAACAAAAGCCTTTGGCAAACGAGTCTTCAGCTAATTTAGCTTGATGGTTCATTAAGATTACCTCATACAACATACAACTCCGGCTGGCTGGAAAGTGCTCATCACAGAACGACAATATTCGGAACTCATTCGAGCGGTGATAATCACATTCATTCGGATTGACATCTTTATTGCTAAGTTATTGCTTATTCGCTGCAGGACTCGATTGGGGGCCAACGAGCATCCACTCTATACAGCGGAATAAAATAATTGATTTTCTATTTATAGTACTTATTTTATTGCCAGGGACACTGCTCTCACCTCTTAATGTGCGGGCAGAGAGTGTGGCATTGGACTGTCGATGGTTGAAAGTTTCCATTATCAGCGCCGAGTTATCAAACCCAATTAGGTGCGAAAAGCTTCCGATTCATTTGCCACACCGACCTCAGCAAATTCCAGTATGTGTGAAATGTGACAGTAATCCAAATCGAAACCTGAAGTGGCGCTGTGTTTATAAATTAATCCCGCCGACCATTGTAAATTTATTTCGCCGTCATTGGTAATGCTTTGAAATAAATCCCAATTCCCAATTTGCGGGACAGCTGCTGTCGGTGTGGGAGGAGATGTCATGATCGCTAATTATGTCGTGTCTGTCGATAGGAATATGTACTTAAAAACGCTTTAAATAGCCGAGGCATACCTACATCCGCAGATTCCAGTTTTAATTGAATTGAGCGTGATTTCCGCCTCCGTGGCGTTCGACTTCCAATTGTTGTGTGTTCATGATTTTCATCTTCTCAAACGCGGCGTCGTCGTCGGGATGATCTATGCTGCCAGCCATTCAATGGCTGAACACATTGTCGAGGAAGAGGTACTGACACTTTTTCATCACAGCCCAGCGTCAGCAGTGCTCAGCACTTCTGAACCAATTCAATGAGTCAATGAATTCACACAGAATCATTGTGAATCACTCACTCTCTCTGGTGGCAGTAGAGCGTGGCGAATTCGCTTGAATTGAAAATGCTACGGCACACGGTGATAAATGAGGCAACTGGTTCACTGGGATTTCTTTTCTTTTTATGCTTATTTTTTTTTTTTCTGAACGTATATTGTGTCTGAAGCCCGACTGTGTGCGCGTTGCTTCCTGCGGGATGATGATTTCGAAATTGGTATCCAACTTGTGAGAATTATTTTACTTTGTAATGGGGATATGTGGGAAATGCGAGAGCGGGAATCCACTGGGAATTTAAAAATTATTAAATTACTAAATTGGGAAGAAGATGTTGCCCAGGTCGATGAATAACGGGATACGGGATTTGAGATGGTATGTATGCATTCTGTTGGTGGTACATAAAACGATTTGTCGACGATGGGTGAAGGTAGCTGCCTCTCGCTACTCCTCTTGTCAATAAAATTAGGGACCAACGCATTCCCAACTCTTTGGATGTAGTACCTAGGTATATCCATAGGGTGATTCATTAAGACATATGTATTTCTTTTTTTTTAAATTTAAATAAAACATATAAAAGAATTTTCTTAAACTTTGTTATGACCTGAAAGAACTGTTGCTTTTTGAGTATAATTTCGTGTAAATGTTGCCCGCGACTACACCGTACATGGCCCATTCTGAGCGTCCAATTTCGGATCACTGCTTCCAGCGAGGCGACCGGTATTAGCAAAATTACTCAAACAATGTTGGCTTCCTATTTCTATCCTTTCTGAACTGTCTTATTGGCGAAGACTTTTGATTTCACAAAACTCCAAGGAAAAAAGTCTGAAGGTGATAGCACTCGTTCTAGGCGGACAGTTGACAGGTTCGAAATATCAAACTAGGTGTCCACCACGGATTTTTGTAATACTGATGAATAATTTAGATACGTTGTTGAGGTGTGAGTCTTTCCGTGGTGATTTGTCAAACAATACTGAGTAAGAATAACACAACAACATAAGGCCAGTTACGCGTGATCTGCCAAAGAAAAGTACTATAGAAAACAAGTCTAAATGAATCGCAAGTTACATGTCAGTATTCATTACGAAGCCGCACAAGATCCAAAAACGTTATTTTCCCATACGATTCGATGGAAGTAAAAGTCCTTAGGAATGGTGGGTATACATAAAAAAATCCATTTTATCCGAGTCGACTAGATTGGTCTGGATTAGATGTACCATGTACCCTATACGCAAATATTTACTTGATAATCTATAGTTGGCAACGTCACTTTTCCGAAGTCAGCTACATATACGAACGTAGTACTAAGTCACGAAGTTCTTGACCAAATTCGTCGACTACCCCTCTATAATGCCCAATTCACAATTTCGCGTTGATGCGCGCGTGCGTTGACAGATTATGTAGAAACAAAGCGTTCATAATGCTGCCACACAAAATACAACTTTAGGCGTTAGATCGACTTTAGATCGTAAATATCGTAAAGTTCAATGCGACCCCTGAGTAGACGTACTCTCTACCAAAGATAATGGAATACAGAGATATATATCTTTCCAGTGGAAAGGCGGCTGCCTACAAGCTGTTTTCCCGAAAAATTCATGAAGTCACTCATACATTCTCATTTCTATACTAGCATAAGTGAGTTCGTGAATTCACCCGGAAGATGGCGGAAAATTGGTGAATTCACCACCGAAATTCATAAAATTTTCAAATATCCTGGAAAACTGGTTTGGGTATGTTCACTAGGAAAATTTGAATTTTGACGGTTGACCGTTAATTTGCATGCAGTGAATATAAATTAATATGTTTCTACCACTTTGACACTGCCTTTTATTAAAAATGGGTGATATAGTTACGAATAACAATTCAAATTAAATTTTTTTTAGGTAACACAGTAATGAAAAAAGCTTTCTTGTAAAATCGAACGCAAGCAGGCTGTATAAATTAAAATTATTTACAATTTACCAATCAATTTGCAAATAAATAACAAAATCCAACATTTTAGTCAAGGCTATCTACTATAAATCGGCATGAAATGTTTTTATTGTTTATTATATATTATGTATTTGAAAACCTTAATTCTTTTTTTTCTTCATTTTAGCCTACTGCATGTGGAATTAAATTATAACTTTTTTTTTTTATTTAAAAAACAAGAATAGATAATTGCCATACAAGTAAATATCGCAATTTTTCTGATAGATAGCACATAATGCTTTCGAAATGTTTCTTTTAAAAGTTCTTATAATTTGAACCCTAGTACACCAACCACTCTTTTAAATATATAAATTCATCCGCGTATAAAATTAAATAGTCAATTAATAATTTTACGTATAAAATAAGTTGTTCCTTCCAGTCGGAATAATACAATGGGGTAATTCTGGAGCTAACCGAAAAATCGTATATCTAACGAACAGACCTATCTAAAAGAGAGTGTCACCATATGGTGAATACAAAATTATGCTGTTTTATGACATTCGGCCGGCCGTTCTGAATTTTGATTGGTGGTCTGTCATTAGCAACTTTTTTTGTAGCTCACACGTATTCACAGACGGGGGTTGAAATTACAAAAACAACAATGTAAACAAATTGGTTTTGGGGGGATAAACGTACGAAAGATATCCATCTCTTTTATTCATTCATCTCTGCTCTCTACTCTCACGCGCGTTTGACAACCTTAGAATGTTGAATTGTTTGATTTGATGTCATGGGGTGTGCCGTTCTTAGTTGGAGTGGCACAGAATCACTAATGTTTATCACACACAAATTTTAAAAAGCAATATGATGTTTTTTAATGCAAATTAATTAATTTAGTTAGTGAAAATGACGAATACCTTTTTTTTGTGGAGCTAATACTTATTTCTTCAGATTTTCTTGGATAAAAAAAATATTAATCATTGGTTTTGAATCTTTGTTAAGGTTCTTCTTAACATTATTCTTATGAATGATTTTTTTTTATCGATTTTGGAGAATTCTTTTTTAATTCTTGCACAAAAATTCCAGCTACAGACAAAAAGAGAGTAGACTTGAAATTTGAATTCAGCTCTCTATTTGTATACATTAGTTAAAACCAAACCGAACTTTTAATCTGTCATGCTCTACTCTCTCAACGCGCATTCGCTTCAAAGCAGCATTTCGTTTTACAAAATGTTTGCTCGCGCGCTTTGGCATTTAAAATCGTAAAGATTCGATAAAGCGTGTCAAAGCGCGCCGACGCACGCACGCGCTCAACGCGACATTGTGACTTCGGCATAAATATCAACTGGAGAAACAGATTACTAAACTAGATTCTTGAACGTTCCTTGTTTCTGGCAAGCGAATGAGCTACTCAAGACCCTCGACAAGGCGATAAATGACAGCACACAGTACAAAACAGAGAAATATACATGGAGAAATATACATGGACTGACGACTTTGCGATATAGCCACGCATCAAGGAAGCACGTCCTACAAGTTATACCTTTAAAAATTTAAAAGCTTGACATGCCATTAAAAGAGGTAGAGAAGTTAATGTAGAGATTTCTTTATGCAATGCATAATTTTTCTTTGGGATTGGTCAGGCTGTGAGTCCATTTTGAGACTTATAGATGAAGCATTCACTTAGAAGACTGATAACGTTGACAAAGCTAAGTAATTGGGCTTTAATTGGGTGCTCTTAAGAGAGGATCAAGTTTGGAAGCCCGAATCATTCGGTCACTCGCTCATACACTTGCCATCTTTGATAAGTGCGGACTTATGCCACTCACAATAATGCTATGCTGCGTTCCTGGGCATGTTGGTGGCGAAGAGAATGAGTCAGCGGATAAACTGACCTAGTAATTATATTGCACTCTCTCTAGTGCAGTTTCCTTTAAAAATCCAAGGATTAGAGCTGGCATCATTGGAAACACGGCTAAAAGGACGGGCATCTTTACAAATGAATTCTGCAAAAGTTGCAGAGACGAAGAGGAAATATAATCTGTGGAGCATATTATGTGTCACTGCCCAGCCCTCCAAGAACGCCGCTTCCGCAGTGTCCCTGATGATTTTAAAATCGGCTGTGAAAGATCGCGAGTTATGGACGGTCCTCTTGATAGGCGCAACAGTTGAGAAAAAAAACATCCGTGTTGGCTGTCAGCCCTAAGTGTTCGCATGATCCACAAGCCACCGTCGCCATAGGCCCGTGAAGTGAAAAACAGTCTCGAACCTCGAATAAGATTGATTTTACTGTTCATGATCTATGCGAGCGAAATAAGTACAATGTCGCCGTAATCGTAGAACGTCAAAATTATTAACAGGCTGGTGAAAAACTGAGGGATACGTTTATTGAAGTCTTGCAAAGCCTATATCACCTACATTGGACAAAATTGGGCATGCAAAACTGTAACTTGGTGATTGATACCAGCGGAAGTAGACTTAGGTGGAAAGTCTTGAGCTTAGAAAGCGTGAGCTGTAAGGCCTAATTCGTCCAATAAAAGCTTATAATGTTATGTGGTAATGTACCGACGAGAGGAGAATTTGACAGTCCGCGATACCAGTAATCATTTTTAGTGTCCAGGCTAAATTCGAACTCACAATGGCAACATTTTCCATACGAAGTAGCATATCGGACCTACAAAATTTATAAAGTGAAGGCTCAAAATGATTTTTAGTAAGGCCCAGTGTCAAAGAATGCTTTTATGAGTTATTGAAGATGACCTTTATCAAAAGTGTCCTACTAAAGTGTGCAAAAAAAGTTCCCAAAATGGTAAAAACGAAAGGTCAAGACTTTGGAGCCCAAACCGAAACCTGCAAAGATGAACAAGGGAACATAGTAGAGTAAAAGTCGGTGCTGAGAATTTCATTTACCACTTTTACACACTGTTAATTTAACATTTATACGATGATAGACAAGAAACACGTCAGCTGTACAAAAATTAAGTGAGGGTATATCTAAACCTAAGCTGCGGTAGCCGACGGCTTGGTTTTTCAAAGATGGAAGTAGTTAATTTGGACAAATTTGGTTGAATGCAAATAATATGCAGGATGAATGCGGTCTCATCATCGTTAGTTCGGTCGAAAAAGGTGATCCTCTAATCTGCGCCAACTACGGGCGAATAAGTCTCATCCGCATCTCATACACCAAAGTCTGCAATAAGCTGTGGGCGCCAGAAGCCGTTGGCCATGAAAGTAATGATATCAGTGAGTTTAAAGGTCGGGAAAGCCCACCATTGACAAATGTTCACAGTCCCGCAGATTTTGGAGAAGCCAAGGAATCTCTAATCGAATGAATATCACTACCTCTTCATCGACTTATAGGTTGCATTTGATAGCGTGTGTAGAAATTCTCTGTACAGAGCGATTTCTACTTTTGCCATTTCTGCCAAACCCGATTCGTTTGACGTCTGGTGCTCAATAAATAAAGGTGAGATAGAATGTCTGAAAAGGTCTTAGGCAATGTGATGCGCTATCAAGTGATTTTTTCAACATCAACATAGGTATTTAAAAAAATTTAACGAAAATGACATGCGATCTCCGGAGATACAGCATTTTAAAGAAGTCGGTGCACTATGCTGGCATTGATATAATCTGGGGAATCTGGTGAGCCGTCAGTGGTGTATTTGTGAGTATAAGAGCTGAAGCGGCGGAGATGGGACTACTACCGATGAATGAAAGCAAAAAACACTGCTGTCCACATGAAATGACAACATCGGCGAATAGAACGTAGCAATGGACGGTTCTGATTTTAAGGTAGTGAACATCCTAAGTTAGACCTAAGCTCTAGGTAAACTAAGCATTGTCAATTTGCGCTGAGGTCAACCGAAGAAAGACCCTAGCCAATCGCTGTCTTTACGGGCTTAGAAGGGATGAGAGTAGCAAAGTCCTCCCGCATGCAACTAAGCAGACGTTGTTTAGACTCATATCATCTGTGCCAGTGATATGCCGCAGAGGCAGTAAACCTTTCAAGGATGAATGAAAACACACTCAGTCATTTCGAGCGAAAAGCTAACAGCCAAAACTTCTATAGTTTTTATCGCAGCTGTCTTGATGTAAGATGACGAAGGCGCAAATTCATGGCTCCGTCAAAGATCTCCACCAAATCGCTTGATGTCGAAGGGGATGTAGGACAAAACTCCAGGGTATCATATAATTTTTTTAAATCATTTTTGAAGCAAATGTACGAATCTGACAAGCTTACAACAGAGGTAGGTTTTTAAAAAACTCTGTTCAACTACTGCGCAAATGCTGATAATATTGGTATTTTTAGAAGAACGCTGTTCGAACAGGAAGCATCACGTTGCAAGTATTGAAAAGGCAGGAACGTACGATTGCTGTCAAAACTTAAGATAATGCTGTCAATGAGAAGGGAAGTTCAACATCTAGCGCGTATAAACTAATGACGTTTTCCATTGGGACAAAAAATCAATCTTTTTTTGATCTAAATCACTTTTCATGTTCCATTGGGCAAAAAAATCAAAATTTTTTTTTTTATTCGGCGCACTTTTTGCAGATCTCGATATTTTTTCAGATTTACACACACTACGACAAATACCAAATACTCTGCACAGCTGTTTTACGTCATTTTAAGAATTTTGTTTTAAACCGAATGCGCAAAGTTTCGTGAAAACCAAAATAAAGAAATACATCAATTGCCATGGATATAATTTTCTAGGAATTATTATCTTTAAGTATGAAATAAACTGACAGCTCTTCTACGTCTCCCCGATTTCTCCCGCGTTTTTTTTTAATATAAGCCCCTCCCTCCCGGTCTGTCTGTGAATACGTGTGACTATGATGTGTGCTGTTGCTGTGAACTGTGAGCAGCGTCGCCATACGGTTGAAATATTTCCCCCTAGACAGATCTGAAAAACCCCCAGATTTTGCTAATTTCTAAAAAAAAAACCCAAATTTGTTTTTGTTTATTTTTTTTCAAATTATATATTTAAAAGCAAAAAGTAAATTCAAGACTAAATGCATTTTTTTTAATTTGTGTAGGAATTGAAGAGGTATGTATTTCAAGAATTAAAAAGATTGTTCTTGACGTGTGCATTTAAAAAAAAAAAAAGCTAATTGAATTCAGACTTCAAGATTTAATAAGAAAAACTTTGCCAATAAGTAAAAATAATCAACTTTCAGAAAAGGTTTGGTTTTGGCAACACTGGTTTTGACAGCTGACGTGTGTTTAGTACCTTGTGTCACTGTCAAACAGCTTCAGTTTGGTATGCAATTTAACCATGGATCGTCTTACAAATGAACAACGCTTGCAAATTATTGAATTTTACTATCAAAATTCGTGCTCGGTTCGAAATGTTCATCGCGCGCTGCTTCCATTTTATGATCGGCATTCTCGACCTTCTGAGCAGTCTATTCGGAAGATTGTGACCAAATTTCGCACCAAATTTACTTTGTTGGACATTAAACCACCAACACGTTTACGTACTGTGCGTAGTGAAGAAAATATTGCGGCCGTATCAGCTAGTGTGACAGAAGACCGCGAAATGTCGATTCGGCGCCGTTCCCAGCAGTTAGGCCTTTGTTACAGCACTACGTGGAAAATTTTGCGGAAGGATTTGGGCGTAAATCCTTTTAAGATACAGCTGGTACAAGAACTAAAGCCAGCCGACCTACCACAACGCCGAATTTTTGGTGAATGGGCTCTTGGAAAGCTGGCCGAGGATCCGCTTTTTTATCGAAAAATTGTGTTCAGCGATGAGGCTCATTTTTGGTTGAATGGGTACGTAAATAAGCAAAATTGCCGCATTTGGAGTGAAGATCAGCCAGAAGCATTGCAACAGCTACCAATGCATCCCGAAAAAGCCACTGTTTGGTGCGGTTTATGGGCCGGCGGCATTATTGGGCCATATTTCTTCAAAGATGATGCGAATCGCAGCGTTACTGTCAATGGTGAACGCTACCGAGCGATGATAACAAACTTTTTTTTGCCCGAAATGGAAGTTCTTGACTTGCATGATATGTGGTTTCAACAAGACGGTGCCACATGCCACACAGCACGCGAAACAATGGCGCAATTGCGAGGCGAGTTTGGTGAACAGTTAATTTCACGTTTCGGGCCGGTCAATTGGCCGCCTAGATCGTGCGATTTGACACCATTAGATTATTTTTTGTGGGGGTATGCCAAGGCTAATGTGTATAGGGACAAGCCCGCTTCGATTGACGCACTGGAAGCCAACATCGATGCATTCATTCGTGAGATACCGGCCGATATGTGTGAAAGAGTATGCCAAAATTGGACTCAGCGGATGGGCTACCTGAGACGCAGCCGCGGTCAACATTTGCATGAAATTATCTTTAAACATTAAATTGCAAGGTTCAAACTATCGATTCAAATAAATATTTCATTCATTTTTTCGAATTTTTTGTGTTTGTTTTTTAAAAAAAGTTCTAAACCTCTTAAAAAATCACCCTTTAGTTGTCGTTGTCTTCATTTTTTTTGTACATCTACTCGGATGTGAACATTTTGATCATTTAGTCGGAAGGGGTGAAATTGATATCCCGATCCAGGAACATTCACAAATTGGTTTTGGCAAGAGGCGAAATTCAAAGAAAGTCTCTCTCTATTTATTGCTTCCTTCATCCATCGCAAATGCAATAGTGTGCGATGCATGTAGCTTCAGACACTGGCACCAATGAATATTGGAATGCGTTGGAATGGAATTGGCATAAATGAAACATACATTGATTTGGTTTCCTGGTGTTGCGTTGCTTTATAGCTTTTAATGTTCACTTACGATAATTTTTAGTGGGAAAAAAACTAATTGAACGCAATTACAAAAAAAAACACCCCAGATTTCCCCCTAAACAATTTCTCCCCCCAGATTTCCCCCCGTCGGTCAAAAAAACGCCTAGATCTGGGGGGAAAACCCCCAAACTGGCAACGCTGACTGTGAGTGAACCAGCAAAAAAATTAAATTCTAAATGGCGGGCGGTGTAATAAACTACTGCAGTGTTCCTACATTGTGGTATCTCTACCTTTTTGTGGGAATTTCAATTTTTAAAAAACTTTCTGTCCATGAAAGGAAAAAATGTCAAAATTATTGGAATATCATTTCATTTCACCATGAATATCAATGCACTTAATGTACATAAAAAGGAGATTTGCATTAAGCAACAATTTCTAGTACCAAAAAATCAGGAAATTGCGACTGAAGATTAATTTAATATGATTTTCTTTTCGAACAATACAAGTTCTACTTTTAAAAGTATGGTTATTTTCATAAAAAAGTCGAGAGAATTTGAGTTTAGTGAAAAGGGAAAATGAGCACGCTTCGTGTGAAGAATAAATAGAGAGTTCTAAAACACTGACTGAGAGAGTGAGGGTTCCAATCAGCGTTGCCACTAAAGTCTTTAGCAAATGTAGTACGATAGCTAACAAAATGTAGTATTTTCAAACAAAATGTAGTACCTGTTTTTTTTTCTATTGAAATTTAAATTGTAACATAACAAACAAAATAAACAATTTCAGAACGCAGTTTAAATATGATGCTGTATTTATTTGTTATATTTCTAAAACAGTCGGACACACTTAATTGGAAACGTGTATGGGTAAGAGTTCATGTCTAACAACCAAAGTCCTATTGCAAACAAATGGCTTCTGACAAGCGCGACAAAAGGGTTTGCCAGACCTACATTCGATTAGTTCATTTAGCATATATTTATTGTCTTTTTATACTCTTATGAAGGTTACCTCCCAGTATCCGAGTCCGAATCTGAAACTACTTTTAAAAACCGATCCATATTTGTTATTTGCAGTTGTTGTGGGTGCAGCACAATAAACAAACAAATTTAAATTGGCTGTCAGCTGTTAATTGAGCTGATAGACAGAGACAGACACTTCATGTAGTACCTACGTAAATGACAGCATTCAGCTGAAGATTTGCACATACTTTAGAGTGATGCCAGGTTTTTAAATCGATTTATTTAGTTATAAAAGCACAAGGGGGAAATTTGAAATGTTGTTCGTAAAAAAGTAATATGGTTAGACGGATTTTAAGAAATGTAGTACTTTAGGGTAACGATGTAGTATGTAGTACAGCGTTAAAAAATCCGCCAAATATGTAGCATAGTACTATATATGTAGTACAAGTGGCAACGCTGGTTCCAATCCAATAGCCATAAGTGTATTTGGTGAGTTTCTGTCAGCTGATGGATGCGTTCTGAGAGTTTAAATTCGTTGTTTTATTTCACCACGAAAACATGTATTGTACCAAAATGTTTAATAGCGAATGTAATCAACATAAATAAATAAACGAATAAAGTGTGAAAAATTCATTCGTTGAAATAAAATAATAGGGGTGTTCACGATCCGATGCAACTGGTCTAGTATCAGTGCGAAATTGCGAAAGTGCAACTATTTTTCGTACTCCAACAACAAAATATCCTGACTTAAATTTCGCTACACTTTTGCACTTTATCTATACCCGCCCCCTATCGCAACATAAAAATATAACGTAGTAAAGTGTACCCTCGCCCTTTTGACAGTTCTCCAAATGTCAGTGTTAATGGTTGTCCGTACCATTGCTTCGTTGTTGCTAGAGATTAGAAAAATAGTGTTCACGATCTGATAAAATAAAAGAAAATTTCGCAAATTTTGCTAGACCTTTGTGCCTATTTTCGTTTGTTTAAAGAGAAGAATTGATTACGAATATTAAGCTTTGAAATATGATTTTTTAGTTATAATCTTTTCATGAAGATGCAAAACAACAAAAAAACAAATTAAATTTATTAGAATATTTGAAAGAATTGAATTGAAATTTGAGCACTCATTGCTATTCACTTATTTAGTATGCTTGTTTTAAGTAGTTTATATGAAATGCTTTTTTTGATTAATGAATTTGCGGTGTTTAGAACTGAGTTTTATTGCATGGTGTCTAGCCACATAACTCGTTTCACTTGATACCAGGAAATAAGAAAAATTTAGCGAAAAACTTCAACTTGGTTTTGGGACTAAGAAAAACTATTATTTACAACACAGCCCCACACTCGATATTGAAATGAGAATCCACCACAGGCTACATGACATTCGGCTTAAACCGGAAGTGTAGGCTGGTTTTTTTTTCAAGTATGCGTGAGCCCCTTTGATTAACATGGCACCAGTGATACCAGACTTTAGAAGCAGGTTATCCCACGGTTATACCCAAAAAATCCCTTTTATCCCTCGGCAAAATATAAAAAATCCCACATTTATCCCACGAAATATTAAATTAAAAAGAAACATGTATTTCATTAAATTCAGTCTTTTTTATTATTATCTCATTAGTACGTGTGCGGTGAGCTGTGATTTTCACTACAGATATGTTTGTTTATGAAACAGTTTAGGGAAATAACAAAAAAGAAAATGTACGCATTCAGATATTTTGAATGACATTTTTATAAACATTAAAATATTTAATTTAATCGTAGTAGTATTTTTTTAGTCTTTATGAAATTAGCAATTATAGGAACAAAAAAGTAAAATCCCTTTTTTTGTACTATGAGGTATGAAAAATCCCTTTGACCCTTTTAGCTTATTTTAAGAGAGAAAATCCCGCAAGAAGGGATAAATCCCCCGATCTGAGATCGCTGCATGCCACAAATTAATGAATTCTAACTGGGCTACATCCAGTGTTACCGGAGAGATATATTATAAGGTAGTACGAAGCCAAAAATGGGAAGTATTTTGAAAAAATAGTAGTACAGACATTTTTAAATCTGAAAAAATAAATGTGAACACAAACATTTATTTTAACTTTATTTAAAAAAAAAAATTCGGTTGGATAAAAATAAAGCATAAATAAATAAATTATTAATTGTAATAGTTAACAAAATTACGTAAATATATTTTCAATTATAAAAAATCTGTCTTACGGCAGATAGCTTTCTGATTTTTTATGTCTTTTATATGCTGTTTGTTGTTTGTAAGTTTCATATTATTTACAAGACGAATAGAATGGCTTTTTGTCGATTTCCTTAAGAAACGCAAAAGCACTCAATCATCTTTGACGGAAGATTTGCGTGCGATTTTTTTTTTGAAGATGTGGTAGGTCTATCAACTTCATCAGCTTCAGAAATACCTAAAAATATAGCTTTTCGGCAAGTAACAGAAAATCGACCGAAGTTGGAGGTCTCAGTATGATGTGTATGCAGCAAATCACAATTTCAGATAACAATAAAATAATTACCGAACTTCCAGATGAAAATTGCATGAAGCCAACGAAAAACAAAAATAAACTAGAAAGAGGTTAATTTTTTTTTGACGACAGTTTGGAAAATAAAAGTGCTGCCAAATTTGCATTAAATTTAAAGTGAATTCAAATTAAATTTATGGAGGTTGAAATTACACTTTGCTGCAAGTGTAGTGTAAGATATTTTAGGTATTTCAAAAAAATAGGAGTACGAATGTGAAAGGAGGGAGTACGGAGGTGTTGAAAGTAGTAAACGGTTCTCCAATAAGAGGTGCTATTTTGGTATTCAAAGAAAAATGTCATTTTATGAGATAAATGATCGGATGTTTATTTCATAATAAAGAGGAAGGTATGCCGTTAATAATGAAAAACAACATCAGCCAAATGGCCACCACGAGCACGCATACAGGGCCATATCCCAAATCGCAAAGTAGCTGCCCTACGTCCTCGATAGCCTCACGAATTTTATCTTTGAGGTCTTGAATCGACGTTGGGCTGTTTGGGCACATTTTTGTAGTGAATTTTAATAATTTCAATGCGTTGTTGAAGCGTGTATCGTTCCATTTTTAGTAATGGCGTAGTTTCTACTTGTCAAATGTCAAAGAATAAAAGCTTCAAAAGTGACAGATACCGAAATAGCGGGTCATTGGGCACACAAGAATTTGGGCCCCTTTTGGAAAGTAAAAAAAGCGAATTATAGAAACATTTTTTTACTAAGTATGACCATTTATTATAGGTAATCATTAATCAAATACAGTAGGTATAATATAATATGTCATAAATAATATTAGAATGCTGCTGGTTTTTTGATTATGATTACGATAACGGTTTCTTTCGGGATTTCTGTTGAGCAAAATCTTCTATTATATCCTTAAACTCATATGGTCACATGACCAGAGTATATCCATTAATGAGTAGGGACACTCGTTTCTTATCAGTTTACAATTTGCAGTACACATACACGAGAAATAGACGGCACTAAAAGTGCTCTACTAAAAGAGGGATGGACGAGTAGTTGAACTATTTCAAAATGTGGTATAGGGTGTGACGTAAAAAAAAGCAAAATCAATTTGTAATATTTCTTATATTATATTCACATGTGTGCTACACTTAAATATTTTTGTTTGTTGGTACATTTTTTGTTATTTTTATTGAACTGTTTTAGAATAAAGTAAACCCTACTCGGACGTAAAATTTGATAAGAAATTCCTTATTTTGATTTTTGCAACAATTGTAATGAAATTCATTTTTCAAAAAGTTAAAAATATTCCCCTCAAAATTATTTAGGTAGTACATATTTGGAAAACAAGAAATCAATTTTTGTTCAATATTCTCTAACGAGTCTAAAAATTATTGATTGGGCCGTGTCAATTTCGCATCTTCATATTCTTTCAAATCTGTAAAAAGGGAGGAAACGTTATGTTGCGGTTTAGGCGGTATTTTTTTAATATTTTACACTCAGTGTTCGTTATTGCCTTCTGTTATATTGGAAATATTTTTCAAAATTTCCAAATTAGGTGTTGCCGACCATTTTAAGCGCATCCTTGACTTGGCATACATGTCTTTCGAGAAATGTCTTTCGCAGATCCTAGAATCCCTCGACAATTTTTCATGTTTTAAGTAAGTGTTGTTTGTTTATGCAGTTAAACCACTTTGCTTTTCTAAAAAAAAAATTAAGAAATACAACGCAGATATATAACTTATATTGCTTACCTCTCACTATTATCCGGTATTTTGAAATATTTAACTCCAAACATTTTCTTTCTCCTCTCGCCCACATGCCAAACATTTAAAATAATGTTTTCCCATTATTTTATTTAGAGTTTTTAAACTATGCAAACTTGCACTTCAACTCCACTATTTCACTACTTTTAATTGTTTGCCACACGCACAGACACGGAACACCCTTTCTTTCGTCAATTGATGATAATGAACGACTGATAACAATCCAATTCCGGCCCGCCTTTAAAAATATGTGCGAAAAAAATGTAAACAATCCCCTCTACAGCCAACCTAAGTAATTAGTATGACCATCGGCTATGAAATATATTACCTAAAAAGTGCTGGCAATAAAACTTAAAATCATAAAAAATGGTTATTAACGAAGTCGTAGCAAAACAAAAGGGTGGAATTTCGTGATATAGAATGAAACATTTATTTTTCATGTCCATAACAAAGACCATTTAATCAATAACCAATAGCAAAAAATAAAAATATTACCAATTCTACTTAAGCAAAGCTGGTTTCCTGATCATATTAATTCATGAGAGAGAATACTAATTTACTGACAGTCATTCCGGCCCGCCTTTAAAAATTCTTTATGAAAAAACCCACAATCGTTCGTCGTACGCAGCAAGCCCCATGTAGTGGTTCAGGTAAAATGTGCTGTGTACCCTTTTCTTCTCAAGCAGTCGTTGTATTCACGTAAAAAGGATTCTTTCGAACTGCTTCCACTTATTGTACGATTTTTTCTGCATTTTGCTTTGTGGTAGTAGCAAATGCATATGTAGAGAGAGTGTCCCTACTCATTAATGGATATACTCTGCACATGACCAACCGTAAAAAGCATAAGGAAGGAAAGCTCTTTGCCTACACAAATGAATGGAGCGAAGAGAAAGGTGCAAGAAAAAACAAGAGCTTTATTCTCAACGCTTATTTTGAAAGCTCCTTGTCTGGTAAGGAAAAAAATAGGAACCAAATTTTTGTACAGGCATAAGACATCTGTTTATTTATTGTCTGTGATGAAAGTTTAATACATTATTCGGGGATTCCCCCAACCAAAAATGTTTTGGTGAGAGAAATTGTCGGTCCTTCGGGGCCCCTGAGAATGGGGGCCCTGGGCACGGGCCCCGTGTGCCCTTATGGTGAAGACGGTATTGTCGGTACCTCAACTTCACAGTTTACTCGCAAAATGGCATCGGCGGCTCCGAAATCAAGCGAAGAATATTTTTGCCAATCGCTGTTTCTTTATGCTAAGACGAAAGCTAAGTGAAGTTCTCTCCCACAGAACTAACGGAGATACCACCATTCATTCATTGGGATTAAAAAAAGATGGCGGGGACACTTAGAGCGAATGGATATCAATGCTCTGGACTGCAAAAGCTTTAACTCAATTACAACATGGTGGATGATGACCTTACTTTGGCTGGCATGTCCTTTTGGGAAGGGCGCACCTCAACAAATACGACGTGCGCATCTAACATTGGATTGATCGAGGTCTAAGCCCGGCCCTGACTGTATAAAGTACTCCATTCGCATTGCGAAGGCTGCGGAAGGTTCTATCGTGACTCTGCTTGTCTTGCATCGGGCCGAACGACCAAGGGGTCCGAAGGTCGCAACTTGAATCGCCCCCTTATAGCGCCATTAAAAGGAAACTAAGTAAGACGGGACATGACGTCCACTCAACCTGTCCTCATCCACTCGCCTGACTATCTACTGTATTTTTACAAACAGAGTACTTTACCTTTTAACTACCTCCCCGCATCGAAACTTAAGCCTTACAAATCCCTTTCGCTAAAACAAGCCCGGTGCCATACAGATAAAAGGTATAAGGAGACGAAACTTTAAATAAGATTTACGAGGACAAACGCGCGGTGCTATTCCAAAGGAAGACGAAGAAAACAACAACTAAGTGATTTCAAACTGAGCCATTAAGTAAAAATCAGAAGCTAAGAAAAACACAGCGCCTGTCCTGCGTCCAAGAGCATGAGGGGTGAATCCCGAACGAGGGCCGGCCAACATAATTAACATAATCGCCTTAAATATCTTCCTTTTCCCGATAAGTACGAGTACACGTACACACCCCTTCCCTCGCCCCCAATTGCGCACGAATCGACTGTTCAATAGAAAACGTATAACGCTGTGTCCTTCCGCTCTCGCGATGGTGACTAAACGACCCAACACCATTACATAATGTCTATTGAAGCAATATAAGTAGCTGTTGCTTACTTAACAAGTTTCCCAAGAAAATGGAAATTTTTCAATTAACGACACCCCACGCAAAAATAATAAGAAGAAGAAAACATTTGCATAGCTCTGTCTTCAATCGTCGCATCGATTTGCATAATAGGATTCCGCAACCGCATTTAATAAGTCCTATATACCCAGCCGAACACAGAAAATAAAGCGATTTAAAATTCAGGTCCTCGTGTGAACAAGGTCATTATGCTACACAAACTTCAGACCGCACAAATAATGATTTGCGATCATCAAAAACGATTTAACGCTTCGCATACTTTGGCCTGCCTCCTCCCACTGTCGAATACCTAATAAGAGCCTTAAAGAGCACACTCCCAATCTCAATCACAGGCTCATCAGCATCGTTAGGAGTTGTCTGTGGATGTGCGAAACCAAGCAACAACCTCACATATCCTTTAATTAACCATCGTCGGATCTAGTAGACATGCATGCACAGGGTTTGAATAAATTTCGACTTTCCGAAAATTGATGATGTTTACGCTGAGCATTATTCCCTCCTGGTGCTGTGTGTTTTCTCATTCTTTAATCTAAAACCAATTTCCAGCACTTTGAAAAGTTTAAAGGATAACTAACAGGGGCTCGTTCCGACCGATGTACCATGGGGGGAGGAAAACTTGCCGAAAATCATAGACACAGCCAACTCCAGTGGAGCGGCGAGTGGCCCTTAACTAATTATATCCCTCAACCGGAGGGAGAGCGAGAGGAGTTGGCCGCCGCCGGCAGATAACAGGGATGCGACAAGGACAATGTCACCATCGGAAAGGGTATCGTACACCCTATACGATATGAATTAGCAATTTGAGGTTTAGTTTTGCTTTTGCATTTGGGTAGCGATTTTACCATGAGCAATATTTTGTCATCATCATCATCGTCGCGTCGTCGCGCAGAGAGGGCGACGACAGCGACACACACAAAAGTCCGCCACTAAAACAAACTTTACAATTTGTAATTGTCGTCGTGCTTGCCTCGTCGTTGCAAAAATTCCCAGATCAGAAGCTATTTTCGAGAGCGAACTTACTCGTATAAATGGCCAAGAAGTGAAGTTCTTCTTCTTGTTCGTTCTCTTTAGCTACCCGAAGAAACATTGCGGTAAGTGCGATATGTTGTTACATAGCAATTTGATAAATTATCATTCATGATTGTTGGCTGTTTCTGTTCCTGATGTCTAATGTCAGTTGCTGAAGTGTCGAGTACAAGTTGCGATTGCGGATTTTAATTAACAGGATTAGTTGCGAGCGAGTCGTCCTATGATGTGAATCCTCAGCCTCATACAAGTATATAAGGATTGATAGTGCGGTTGCATAATCATGCTGGAAGTTTAATTAAATTGATGCCAAAGGGACAGCACATACTCTTGGGTGTGAAGTGTGTGCTAAGGACTATCGTCGTCTTTGAGAAAGTCGGGCGATGTTGAAAAATAGCCCTCGGCACAGCTCAACACTTTTGCCTTGGTCGCACCATTGTTGTAACTCTAATCGTGTTGCTGGCCACACATGGGTGGAGTGGGGGCAAATGAAGAATGAAATATAAATGAAAATGTGTCTGCTCGAAGGGACAAATCTGTCTAGTCTGTACTGGACAGCAGTCTCGCCATCAAAAAGTCATTTTTGAGCTCTGGCATTGCGTTGCACGACACAGGCGGTGTCGTTTGCATGAATAAAAGAGTGCGACTAACGCAAATTGGATTTTCGGTTTCTTCTGTGGGAGCGACTTAAGTTACGTGTACGACTAGACGCAGTAACAAATTACAGCAGCCTTGCAGATTTGTTGCGCACAGTGAAATGCTAACGAAATGTCAATTATAATGAAATATGAATGGGAGTTGCCGTTGACGCGCTGACAGTCGAGTCCAGTCACATCCATGTAGGTGCCTACTATACATCCCAAGGCAAATAGTTGTATGGACAGTGTCCCAGATGAGGGATTATGATTTGTTAGATACACAGTGTTAGTTGGAAATTATGCCAAGGAAATGCAAGTGAATCGCACTTCACCACTTAAGCACGATGGGTCGTCGACGCGTGACAGATCCGTATGCAGTTGGATTTGACAGCTCGTGCGAGCAAAGTCCATTCAGATAGTTAAGCGGAGGAAAGTGCTGATTTCTTGCTGCGGTGATACCGAGTGGGTTACGTGCGTAGTACATATAGTGTCTGAACAGACAAAAACTGGCAACCCCGATTTGAGGTCTGATCCATCAGGGAAGTCCTTTTACCGCTGGTGCTCAATTCAATAGAAGTGTCCATAACCGCCGTTTGAAAAGCGTCCATGTATACAGACAAAGAGCGGGGTTGGTTCATCAAGTCGGGTGTTATGACAACTTATCTGAGAGATTATTGCCTTGGTTCCCTGATCTTATAAACTCGCTTGGCATCGGACTTATCGATGGAGACGACTTCGGCGAGTGATGCCGTATCCCAGTTATCACACCTTTACGTAAATGGTACTTCATTAGCGACTTGACAACTTCAAACTTTTAGTGTGAACGCGCCCTTAAAGGGATTACCGAACTGTCAATGTAAAAATATTCAGTAAAATCAAAATTTTCATAATGGAATTTATTTGTACTTCGTTGAAGTACACGAAGTACACGAAAGAGCAACGTTTACAAATATTTAAAATTTACTACCGAAATTCCGAGTCGGCGGTCGCAACTTTAATTTTTTTGGTTAAACGGTTTCGTCAATAAGCAAAAAAATGCGTTACTGGACAGGTGAGAGCTCTCATGTGCTCCATGAAGCAGCACTTCATCCGCAAAAAGTCACAGTTAGGTGCGGTTTTCATACCGGTGGCGTTATTGGGCCGTACTTTTTCATCTATGAAAATATGTCACGTCATGTTGGAATGTTCTTTCTTTGAGAAATTGCATGAATTGGACATCGGTGATATGTGGTGCCACAAGCCACACAACGGGTACAACGATCGATTGAAATCTCAGTACGGTGAACGTGTTATCTCGAGAAACGGACCCGTCTATTGGCCGCCGAGATCGTGTGATTTACCGCCTCTAGCCCATTTTTTATGGGGCTATATTAAATCATTGGTGTATGCCAAGCTGCCAACAAGTCGGCGACATTAGAGGAGCTCAAAGCCAATATTGAACGAGAAATAGCGGCCGTATCGGTCGAAATGTGTGGCCGAGTCATCGAAAATCGGGTTCAACGTATCGACCGCTGCATACGTTCCCGTGGTGGGCATATGAACGAAGTCGAACTCCATTCATAAATGTTTTGACAGTAATTCAAGCCAATACATTGTTTATTTTAGATATCCCAAGCAGTTTGCATTTTATTTAAAAAGATCCTTTATAAATGTCCAGCGCCGGCTCTAGTAATTTAGGCGCCCCGATAAAGAATTTATTCAGTGCCCTCTATTTGTAGTGAAATTAATATAAATATTAAGGTAGATGCACAGTGGCTCAGTAGTTAGTATTTTGGACTGCTGAGCGAGGGTCCCAGGTTCGATCTCCGGGAAGACACAAGCAACATCTCAAGGTTTTTTTCCAAAGCGTCACCTTTCGCGAACGTCTGACAAACATCCGAAAGTAGGAATAACTTCGTGAAAAAGCTTCCCAATTCAGCCGTTCGGACTCGGCATAAAAGTGTAGGTCCGTTCCATTTGTCCCACAAATTAAAACTCAAAACATGTTGCGTATACTATTTGTTTTGTCCTGTGTTTCATTTATCACAAAAATACAAACTCACGTAAGCGAATCGCTGTATAGGCCTTTGGTAATAGTTGCGCCATCTATTGATTTTTTACTGATCACAGACAAAAGGAAATAGCTTCGCGCATGCTGAATTCCTAAGTTTCAAGAGCAGAAAATATGATGTTTGAGTTTTTTTACGGATACCAAAATGCATTCTAAGTCCGTCTTCGTCTCAAACAAACTAACCTTGAACCTAACTTCACTATACGATCGGGTGGGTCGATGAGCTCCGCAAGGCAAACAAATAAATTCGGTTCACATTTAGATAAGTAAATAAGAAGCGAGATAGGCAAAATGTGGATTATTCGATCGAAACCAAAAGCGTCCTCTAGTGGTGGGACAACCAAGAGAAGGCACTCGCAACAACATGCACGAGCAAGCTAGCAAGCGTGCAAACCGGGACGTCTTGCAACAGACAAGTTTCTCGTTCGGAAATTTTTTCTTGGTGGTTCATTCACGGTATAAGGCGCCCTTTCATCCCTGGCGCCTTGGGAAATCACCATTTATAAACACTGCGACACTGCATATGGCTGTTATAAAAATTATAAAGTCTTCTTTTACAAGAAGTAAGTTGTACAGGTCCGTTTTGCTTAAGTTTTAGCTGTAGTTATAGTAATAGTGGAGCAAACATCGACTGACAGTTGTTGGAAAGTGTGCGCCAACGTCAGACCTAAAGTAAAATTAAGCAAAAGCTTCAACGATTCTTCGCAACGCCGCCGCTAACTTTGTCGAAGTATTTCTTGTGTATAGCTTTGGCTGCATTTGCTAAAAGTTGTTCCTCCAAGCTCCTTTTGAGCCGTGTATGGGTCGTTTAAAGAGATATAGTGGGATACAAAACCTATATTTACAGCCCTCTACGGATTTTTGTAAGCATCTACAGTGGGTTGCCGAATTAATAGGGACAGTCATGGATTTTAAGAAAATTATATGTTTCCGTACCATTATATATTTGTCCAAACTAAGTTTTAATCTTTTAACAACAGATTTTGAAACACCCGTAATAGCAGCAACTTGTCTCTGGGAATAACTCGAATAAAGTTTTTATTTCCGTTTTTTTATCTTGGAGTGATATCCACGACAACAGAATGGGTAGAGGGCATTCTGTTCCGAAAAAATGCCTAAAATCTTAAAAAATGATTTTTGTTTTTTTTTTCGAAAAGCTTTATTTTATACAAAGTAAAGTCAAAAAATGTGCACAAACAATTTTCAAAAAAAAAACTTTTTTCACTTCTGCCTTTGATTGACTTCAAGAATAAACCCGGTTTTTTCCACGAATAAAACCATTTTGAATATCCGCCGACAGTGAAAAATAGCCGTTAAGCACGTAGCTTGTGAAATAAAAATCACCACGTAAACTTAGAACCAAAACAAAAGCTCAAAAGAACACTGAAACATGAAAATTGATAAAAATTTACAATTTTAATTTGGCAACCCACTGTAAATGGCTATTCCCGCAGATTTTATAGATTCGCTGTCTGACTTTTATGAAATGGCAAACTTGCCTGTCTAGAGGTCAACGCATAGCAAAGTAAAACAGTCTATAGCCTACAGCTATCTTCGTTTTTATAGCACGCGTATATCCCCAAAGCAATTTCATCAGTAAACCCCCATATTCCAATAGCCCATTCCCGCATTTCTTTTTTATTGTCACCTACTCAATTTGATTGAACTTTCCCCCATAAATTTGTTTCAAATGACGGGACGACTTTAAGATCCCCCTTTAAAGGTCGCAGACACACAGCCCGCGCTCCAAAAATTGTCTTCGCAACCAGATCCCTATACCGAAAGTTAACTCGAAACAATTGCTCTACCAAAGTTACACCTCTTTCCATGGCAGATATACGAGAAGAAAGAATGAACACGAGTTGAGGAAACGTCAGCACCAAACCATATCATCATTTGATGGAAATTTCAAAAATCCGTAAGAGTTTCATCTGCGCACATGCTCGTCGCCATATTTATTTAAGTGTTTGAAATGGAAACTTTTTTAAGCAACCGCATATGTGAAAGGGTTTCCCTTAAAGCGGATTCTTTCGGATTATGGATACATTTACAACCAGATCCACTATATCTGTGTTGCACTCTCTGACGATGAATCCCGTGATGCATGGGTGGAATTTGTAGTAATTATACATTTTTGGTTGGCTGATACTGGTTGGGTTTGGCTTTTAAGGGTTTTAACTTTTTTATGAATACTTAAATTGGGTATACGCGCATAAAATGTTCAGGGTGGATTTTGGACGGGGTATTCACACTTGAGTGTTATTTGAAACATTCTTAACATCATTGCAGTAAGCAGCGCAATTCAGCTCAGGGAATGAATGGCATTTTGACAGATTTTTTGTTTGCTTTGATTCCCGTAATCTCGTTGAAATGGAACGATTGATTTCCTTAGCGGATTGGCTGTAATATCGCATGCAAAGCAAGCGATTCACATTTCGTTTGCTTTGGGCTTAGCGGAAGATAATTGCGTTCACTGGCAAGTTCATCTGAGAATCCCAAGTGAGACGTATGTCGCGGGTAATGACAGGTGATTTTCTAAGGCCTACGCAAAATTTCCAGTAATACCCTGCAAGCCATCTGATTCGCTTTCCATTCGCTTCGAGTTCATCTGAGAGTCCCAGGCGATACAAATATGCTGCGAAATGATAAATGCCATGATGAATGTGTATGGAAAAACAGCCGGCGAACCGCTAAAAACAAGCAGAATTTGCAGTAATACCCTGCAAGCAAGCGATCGCGTTTTATTCAATTCAAGTTTGATTGAGAATTCCCAGGCGATACAAATATATCGTGAGAAATAGTTTACATAGCGGCGAATATTTTAAAAGAATTGTCGACGATTTGCCAGGACCTGCACGTACAATATGCACTTATACGCAGAAAACCAGGCGAATCGCATTTCCGTCGTCGTAAAATTCATCTGAGAATCCCAGACGATACATATCTAATGAGAAATGATAGACTTCGCATCGAATGTTTATAGAAGAACATCAGCCGTTTCGCCAAAACTTACGCTAAATTCGTACCAATACTCTTCAAACCAGGCGAATCCCGTTTCTTTCGCCGTAAAGTTCATCGGAGAATCCCAGGTGATATATATCTAATGAGAAATGATTGACTTCGCACCGAATGTTTGGAGAAGAACATCAGGCGTTTCGATCTTGAAGTGGTTGTTGTCGCCACAAATGTCGATGGAAGAATCGCCGGCGATTCGACAAAACCCACGTAAAAGAACAAAATGCGAACAAGGAGTTTATGCGATATGACAAGAATTAGCTAGTGGTTTGTCATCGCACTCCCAAGTTCAACTGCGAAATTCGAAGTAACTGCAAGAGCTAAGGACAATTTTCTCAACTTCATTGGAATCCGGTTAGGTTACAATGAAAATTGTTTGTCGCTTGCAAATTGTTTAATAGGATGCGCTGTGGTAAACCTCCTCAGAGAGATTGTCCCCTGAAAGATTAAAATCCTAACCTAATATGTCTGTATTAAATTCAATCCCAGTATCGGCACCATAAGAAATTCCATGAATTTTAAATGCAGACACATCTTCGAAACATGCTTTCAATATATTCTTTTGGTCAGTATATATCCCATCGCCCGAGAATGCATCGACATCCCACAAGGACTGCGTGAAGGACATTTTAAGTCAATGCACACAATAAAGCTGCAGCAGTAAAAGGAATCTCCTCTGTTTAGTGTTGCTCGTACACCATAAATATGTGCAAGTAGCTATGTGTGTATCTGCGTAAGGATCGAAGCAAAATGTAATAACCTTAGAACATTGCGAAACACAAAAAGGACGCAAAGGAATGAAAATTGTTATATTAGATTACTTCATGGTCGAGTGACGATATCATCTTGGAGCGTAATATTTCCTCGCAAGGAACGCTCGTACGTATCGTATAGTGCTTGCTACTACGGCTACTCGCTTTGAACAAGCACTTCATTTTGTTGTGCAGCAGCAGGATTTTGATCGATTGAACGTTCAATGACGGTTGGTCAGCCCCCTCGTCGTCACGTTCTTCCATCCGACTGTTATGTGAAATAGTGAAAACTGTTGAAGCGTAAACGTTCCATGGTGATTCACATCACATGACTATTAACAGCGTATAGCAGGTTGATGGAGAGAGGGCGCGGCAACCGGGATGCGGGCGTATACCGTTCACATGTACACTACGTGCTCGTACATGTACAACGGAAATGTTGAACTTGCCAAGTTGAATGGAATTCCACAAAAGAAATTCTATTCTCAAAGTCGGTGCGCTCTTAAAGTATGCATAATAATGGACTCGCAGAGCAACTTTTCCAGGACATCCCCCATCGCATCGCTATACGCTATACTCTGAACGACTTGTAAACAAGGACGACAATTCTATACTTTTATTTCTGCGCTCCCGTTTCTAGGAATGGGCAATGGGGATAAAATCAAAATCCTTGCATTCCGGTGTACAGAATTTTTATAGCTTCGACATGTAGCCTTTTAATACATTCGGTATTTATGAACATAAAATCAATGTACCATAGAAGTATATTAAGGCCATTGCTTTTAAGCAGTAGGTACGTATCCCCCCCACCCCCCCTGTGTGTGGTATGGGGTGAGCGCACTTATGCCACAGCAAAGTGATACATATATGCAGCCATTGTGAGGTATAATGGGTGGCTCGCTTAATAGGCGCCATCGGATAGTTGTTGGCCAAAAATGACTAGACGTTGAACTGAATACGTAATGGGAAAGAGATTTTGTGTAATTCGAGTCCACCTCCCACCCAGAGCAGAGGTGACGTAGAAAAACTTGAACCGTAAGCAAGTTCTATCCGTGTCCATCGGATGGGAATACTTTTTTGGCAGTCTTTCAAAAATGCCAGCATTTTTGTTGAATGCTGTTGATCGAGAGTTGGCTGCAATTTAATATGGTGTCGGGAAACACTTTACTCAATGAAGTACTCTGCGGGAAACAGCCACAAGTATATTGTTGCCACTTTGGCACAAGATAAAGTCAGTTTTTATGGGGTGCACATAGGAGCAAGTGCAAGGACACACAAGATGTGTGCAGAGGCACAACTGATTGAGCAAGAGTGGAAATATGAACTCGATTTGGCCTGTGCTAAATAATTTAGTTCATCCAATTGGAAAGGGATTTCTTTTTTGCGGAATATTAAGACATTAAACTGTGGTGACTTTTCTTATGTTGACAAATTCGTCTTGAAGGTCGATGTGCTGATTTACGATCTGATAGGTCTATCGCGACTTCATAGGTTCGCTTCAGTGATTTGAAACACATTCTGATGTTATTTATTTATGATGACAACAAAATAAATGTCACTCGCTTACAACTTTGTTTTAGGTCTAATGGGATGTGTTGGCCTTGGTTGGCGTAGAAAACAAATTGACACATACTTGGTTTTGAATAGTATTCGCACTGCGTTCATATACGAAAATATTAATATTGGACATTTTTTAGTAGGCCATTTCTTAAACTCAATAGTCCATAATCATTGACTTATTATTTATGGACTGCTAGTGAAATGTCACTTCCATACAATCTCTGCCCAGAAAATGACGATAACATAACTAGCGCTCGTGGTTCTATGCAAAAAATAAGTAAAACAAAATGACAACCATCTTGGATTTCTCCATAGAATGCTAGGGCCACCTATTGGGCGTGAGTGGATTTGTTCACAGAAAGAATTGGAAATCACCAATTGCTAAATTTTTAGTTACAATTTACGAATTATATATTTCTCGCAAATCACAACGAAGTTTTCATGGATTGATATAAAAATTCCAAATTTGACATTGAAAACGGCGGAGAATACAAAATTCTGTTTGTTGAAATTTACGATTAGAAGTATTAATTCGAGCTTCTTTTATTTGCAGTGATGTGCGAGATTGTTTGGCGCAATTTACCACTCCAATAGGTCAATTTCTCAAACACCACTTTACAATCTCAAATTGCAATAAATATTTCGTGATTCACCAACAATGAGTGATGAATCAATAAAACCTCATAATAATTTTACACAATGCGAATTGAAAACGTAAATTGTCGTAGAGAAATCGTAAATTACAAAATATTTTTTGAATCGTAAATCGCAAAATATGAATTTCAAAATGATAAAAATAAGTTGCAATTTACGATTGAAAATTTGTAAATTGCAACTTCTGAAGTAGTAAATCCTCCCCTGTTAGTTCGCAAGTCAACACTATTGAGTTGCAATTCAAGACTAATCGTAATTTACAACAGAAAAGTGGTAATTTACGAATTGTTTTTGCAATTTACAATCAATATAATACCAAATTGATAACTATTTGTGTCAAATGATGAGAATACATGAGAATTTTAAAAAAGTTATTTTTAAATTCCGCATGCAAATAATAAAGCCCATAAAACCCACTTTATTTCTGATTTTTAGATTTGTCGGTTATTTCTTGTTAAGCCGCTAAGATATTTTATTGCGTTATCAAAATATGTTTGTCATTTAACTTGTTTGCAAAGTGAAGCCCAAGTTTATGTTGAAAATTGACCAATTTTTCAATATACTCCCGAACGCATATAAAAATATTGCACGACTGGGTCGCACGAAACTTTCTTGTTCATCAGAAATTTGGTTGAGTCAATTGGTGGGAAGGCAAAAAGGTCAGAAGCAACCGTATGTAAAATACGGTTAAATACGGTTAAATACGGTTGCTTCTTCTGATGAACAAGAAAGTTTCGTGCGACCCAGCCGTGCAACATTTTTATATGCGTTTATGTTTACGTAGAAAGCAATCAGCGTGCCATTTGGATTTGCAAATTGGTTTAAGATATTATATTTACAACTTTATCCACAGAGCAAGTTAACCCACGGATCCTTTAGTGACATCGGTCCAGTTTAAGAGTTATACGATTTAATACTCATTTGTTAATGAAAGAAAATCGACACTTACCTAGAAAGAGAAAAAAGTAAATAAATACAAATCAGAATTATTGATATATAAAATAATGTCCCAAGATATAAAAATATCAATAAATAAAAATTAACGTCTGTCGGTCTATTGGAACCTTCGCTTTATTTGTGTCAGAATTATATTCCTCGAACGATTGCAGAACCCACAATTTCGCGGCGTATTTAAAAAGATGAATTGCGAAGTTTTCTGATCATTGGCGCAGACGTCTGTATGATGTTGTAATTTTTTGCTTTTGCGACACAAAACTGAGACAAAACCGATGACTTTTTAAGTGACAATAATGTAACTACATAATTATAGAAGATGTTATAATTTTTGCAAATGTCGTCGTACGTCAATCATATTTGACATTTCTGAAGTAGACAGCTGCAGTATAGCACAGACAAGCAATGGAGCGCTATACTCCGCGTGTGTCGAAAATCATCATGAGGGACGAGGCGCATTTAGGTAAGACGTGGTTTCAACAAGACGGTGCAACCGCACACACAGCACGAGCCAAAATGGATATTGATTTCTCTCTTTGGGTCTGCTTGAAGTCGCGGGTTTGTGCCAACAAGCCTCAGACAATCGCAGCCCTTATGGCGGAAATCTTGCGGAAAGTCATGGAAAATTCGATAAAACGGACACAAATGTGTATCAACACTGATGGCGGCAGTCAGTTGACGGATATCATCATTTCCACCTAACTGAAAAAAATTCTAAAGGTCCAAATAAAGATTTGCATCACTCAAAATAATTTTTTTTTATTTATTAAAAAAGCAATTCAAAAACAAAACTGGATGATTCATTTTTCGCCACCCTGTATATGCCGGAAACATTTCCTCCTGTAGAATTTCTGAAAAAAATATTTTGTGCAAGCGAAATGGGGTGGATTTCATGGGACTTTCTCTGTCGTTAAGAAGAATGTTGTCATTTAAACAGATCTGAAGGTCATTTTAACAGATCAATCTTGCCGATATGGGAATTACAAATAGGAAAGCCCAACCCAAACAGTTATACCACAAACTCCAGGTCCAAAAACGAAGCTTGCAGCTGTTTAGGCTGTAGACCTCAATTGCGACACTTTTTCGAGTTCCTCTATAATCGTATTGCCAAAATTGATTAACACTCCGAGTTGGAAATTCTGAACGATAAAAGTGTCCTCTTACAACATGTACCAGCAAGTAAAACAAATGATCAATCAAGCTGTATTAGGTGAAAACTGTCGCTCTTTCACTTCAGCCTTTATATAACACACACTGCATTCAATTGCACCGCTCCCTGTAACCACACATGTAACCCCCTGAAGGTAACAACTTGATCAGCTTATGTAACACACAATCCATAATCCATCTGTGGTTCAAAACAGATGTCCGCAATCCTGCGAAATACCTGATTAATGAGCCATGTGCTCAATTATGCAGCACAAAATGCTCAATACACTTGCACACTCTCGTGTATAGGTATTTGTATTGCTTCCGTCAGCATCAGCGTCGCCAAACAGACAATCCCAATATTCAATAGCTTTTGTATGCTTTAAGTCTCAACTATATATCCCAAAGGGGCTCCACCCATTGCACAACTGGAAAACCTTGTTTCGTAATGCTGACTACTATACTGCAGCAGCAGCATCCTTGGATCGTTGCCAAAGCAGTTTATCGTCGGGACAGAGGATTAAGGTGTTCTGGTTTACTAAAGGCTCGCCGGAGCTCCGCATTCCACAGTATAGACGATATTTCCGGTCATACTTCCACTACCATCGTATTTATTCCAAACTTTGCTTTTGTGTCAAAGTATATGACAATGTCCTCGGGACATGCTCATTACAACAATTTTGGCATTCATTGATAATAAAAACACAGCTCCTTTGTCAATTTCACTTTTACATTTGCGGTAGGTACGTATCAAAAGTTTTGTGTTCGGCTGCTTTCTTTGAAGCACGCCCTCGGGGGGTGGCATTAAAATTTGAATATCCGTTTTTATTAAGGTCGGATAAGGAATGCTGTATAGGCTCTGCGAGGATAAAATACCTTAAGGACAAACAGCGTGACCTTAAAAAGAAATACAACAGCTATAAGGAGGAATGCCTCCGTCGTCGACGGGAAGTGAAACTGTGCCAAGACGTCCGGGGACCGAATAAAAGACCTTTAGCCACATTTACCCACAGATTGCAGCAGAATTGCACTGCAACTTATTGGCCTTGTTAACGTCACTATTCCTATGGAGGTATAGCCCAACCAAGTGCCTTGCAGTCGGTGCATTTGCCCACATACTCGTGTATGGATGCGGCCAAAAGCTCCTGTGGGAAATTAGTGTGAGAAGTTGTCCTTGCTGCGGCAGATGCAGCAAGCAGCAAGTGTTGCACATCAAGTTTTGTCGTGTGTATATAGCTGTAGTGAAAATTGCAAGGAAAGTGAAAGAACTCACCCCGCATGGGAGATCAACGGGGTTATACCTGTCTTGTCGTTGCGGCGAGCTGCATTTTCAAGTACACCGAAAGGAGCTGAGGATGAAGCATGTTGATACCCTGGAAGTAAATTTAGACTACTGCTTGTGGAAGAGTCTTTGCCAGGGTCAATACTACCTGTCGCATGTGGGTACACCCTCACACGGACGCAGCTTGGAAATGAATTATTTTCTTGTCACATGGTTCAACATTTTTTAAAGCCCAAACTGCCAACTACCAAATTTGGGATGATAACATTTTACGTCAGAGGGCGTGCTTTACATTTCTGAGTCGTCGTTCGTCGATATAGTAGTGTGGACCCTGGGCTATGCTATTCCTTAATGAAACGACTTATTCTCATAATTTGTTTATTAAATGTTTATTTAGATCTTGAAGCTTATTTCTAATTACTCTTTGAAGATGGTGTCGGACGAGTGGGCATCGCCACTGTGGATGACTAGTTTGGTCAAAGAATATGGCGAGAGATTCCGGCGATACGTACTCGCAGTTGGATGAGCTCTTTGAGAGCTTCCAGATTCTGTGGCTTGTTCTCAAAGACGAGTGACTTAAAAAAGCCTCAAAGGAAGACGCCGATTAGCTCTCAGAGTCTTGGATATGCTGATGGTTGAGAGCTTGCAGTTTCTGTGGCTTGTTCGGAAAGACGCGTAACTTTAAAAACACGAGACATTAGGCGACTTGGAAACGCATCAAAAATGTCCATTGTCGCGCGAGCTGTAAGTGGGTTTGCACCGTCCAGTTGGAACCAAATGTAATCCAGTCCCAATTCATCAAATTGCCGCATTAAAAACTCGTTGCTAGTGGTTTTCTATCGATCACTAGTAACAGTAACCGAGTTACCCAAGGTGTTTTTGACAAAAATTACTATTAATGACGCCTTTCTGCGTAGATGGTGCAACAGCAGAGACTTTGAGTCGATGAAATGACACTTCATGAATGATAAATGGACCCTTAGTGCCATGGATTCAAATTTGGTTTATTAGAGCGATCGCGATGGGCCCTTTTCCGTATGCGCCTAGTGCCGTATGCGACTGTATTCCCGCATACCCGATTTTAACCTAACCTCACCTAACCTAGATGGAAATGGGACGTAGGTAGTAGGTCATCCCTTCGAACGAAAATTGTTCAATCCGCCGTCTTAAGGGTTCAAAAGAGAGTGAGCGTAACTTAGACGCCATTGGCGGTCAGCAGGCAGTAGTTGTGGACTATCTGCACTTTGAGAGGTAACGCCTTTCTTGTCGAAACGAGCTTCTAAAAGGACTTTTGGCCTCTTTTCTGCCACACGTTCCTTCAGTCTTGTGGAGGCGAACGGCTAAACGCCTTGTTCTTTGACCAGTTGACATAGGACGACCCGAAAATCTGCACCAAAATCACTGAAGAATTGCTGCGTACTAAAAACCGCTAGTTGTCGCCATTTGCAAAACTCATAACAAAGTGACACATTTTAAGCCTACTTAAACCTTTGGAGGTAAGACTACGTCCATCTGCTATGCCCCAGACCTATTTCTTCGACCAAATTGACAGGCCATCATTAAACTGATAGAAATTCTGTAACGCGCACGGTATTAAGTTGTCAAACTTTTGAAATCGCACACCAAGTCCATTACCCTGGGTATAAAATTTGATTTCTATCTCAAAAGGATAACAATAAAGAGAACTTCTGAGACTTTTCCACGCCCCATCAGCAAAACTCGCCGCAGACGACGATAATGGCTTAATACTGCGATTTAAAGTTGTCGGTAATGGTTAGCGCCACAGCCACTCCCGGCCACCCAATAAAATGTTTACGATCCGCAAGATAGTTTTTATGTTAAAACTTTCTGATCTTTAAAGGCTCTGACTCGGAGGGTGGTCGCGTGGAGTTGTTCATCCCACGCAAAATGTTGCGCTGTAGGTGCATATGACAATCCAACCATTGTTGCACGTTCTTCAAGCGACAACTTACATCATTTGCATGCGCAACCCATTCCACATCCTCGTACAATGCACACGGTGGATATTGGATAAGTGTCAATTATTGCCTACTCCTTGGAGGCGTGTGATTGACGTTAATTGGTACAGTGACTGCCCAAACGCTTGTCTTCCCTAATGTGTATTACCTAAAAGTAAGGAAAACAACGAATCACACGGCTCCTTCCACCTGGGTGCACTTGAAACTTTTTAATGAGAATCTCTGTTGTGTACCTATAACTTCGCTGGTTCCGCCCGCCATCATTTGTCGCTCTCCTCCTAATGAATGTCTTCGAAAAGTCACAAACTTTCAATAAAAAAAAAATGGAAAAAGACTTAAAACTATGTATAATTAATTTTAATTACAATTGTGCATTTCATGCTCGTCATAGAAGTTGTTAATGAAGTTGGGAGCGGGCGCTCTTTATTCATTTGTCATCCAAACTTAATCAACATTTAACTTGCCTAGCGAAAATAACAGTTTTTCGAATAGAATGTGAACTTTTATTTACCAATCACTGACTTGGTGCGCTGTACGCTTTGCGGACTTGCACGAGTAAAAGTAATTTAATGGCTTACCACAAGCCAACCAATAGAGTTTCGTCCTCCTGGTATATAAACAGAGAACAGACGAAAAACGGGAGGGAGGGTGTCCTCCGGGGTATGTGATTTGCATTCAATAAGCAGTCAAGAACACGCGCGACCACCCTTAAACTCAATTAAAACTTTACCTAACCACAGGTCTTTCCGTCCGGATACACAAGGACACTCGGTATATATGGCCGACCTCAGTGGCTGTAGTTAGTAACGCGACAAATCCTGGAATGGCTGAAACTTTAATTGAATTTAAATGACATTTCGATTGAAGATGCGGCAGACGGGGGGTTTTTTTTTTTTGATGCACTCTCGCTGTACACTGGAACTGGATGTGTATCTATTTTGTTGGACGAATGTGTGCGGTTTGCCTTATTTTACGAGCGGTTTTTGCCCATGGGCTGAGGTCCGTGACGAACTGATTTCGACACTGAAGTGTGGATTCAATTTCACGCACATAATTGGAACAAAGGGGAGTTGTTGGCAGGCCGTCGCCTTCATTCGTGGTGGATAATTGACACTTTTTTGTCACACTTAACCAATGAGTGGGACAGAGTTTGCCGTCAACACTGTGTGCCTGTGCATGCAGTGGGTGATGTGAAACCATCGCGGGGGGAATTGAATTTCAAATTAAAAAAAGGACAATGTGTCAAACGCTGTTGTGACAAATCAAGTCGTGGAGATGATGTTTGTTCATAAATTGTTCGAAAATGAATAGCAACCTGAATTGAGGACAGAAGTTATATCTAATTGGACTTGTGCCGTCCAAATTGCTATCGATTTTTTAACTGCACTTTGACATGAGTCAAAATAAGCAATTTAGCCGCGTAAAGAAGGAGTCAATAACGTTTGCGCGGAAAAAATAAAAACGAACTCATCCATACACATTCGCAACTCGATCGAATGCCAGTCGCTTCGATATATAAATTTAGTTATATATGCACTTTAGTGTAAGAAATCCAAGCAACTGCTGGCTTAAAGACCGGAACACAGGCTCCTCGAAACAGCGAAGGTTGACTAAATGTTCTTATTGCTTGGAAATAAATTTACTTTGTTAAATATTTAGAGATTCAATAGGCGTTTTTTTTTAGCTTTGATCTCAGCAAAGCAAAGTAAAGTAGGATTTTCAGCACGCAATTTTTTCAAACAGTTCGTTTCCATAGAAACATGTAGACAAAAGAGCGACATCTTGTCCGAAAAGATTTATTTCCATATTTAAGCCTAGTATGCTGCTCGGGCTTAAATTAAGCCCCCATACAAAAATGTCTCCAAAGATAAAATTAAGCAAAGCAGTACGCATTTCAAGCTAAATTTGTTAGCCGCTGTACGAAAAATCTCTACAGAATTTAAGTAGGCGTATTAAATCAAAATATATTTTTTCACAGCAAAATTTTGACAGATCAGGGAAAATATTGGTATTTCAAACGAAAAAATAACAGTATGGAGAATGGTAAAAAAATTCATTGTTGTTAATTTAATTTCTTTTAGAAATGGAATATTTTAACGAGGAGTACCTGGAAGAGGTTTTTGAGGAAATACAAATAAAAAAACGATAAAAAAAAAACCAAGAAAACAATTTTTACCTCCGAAGAAAATTGTTGGCGGACCTGGTTAAAGAACTACGCTGTCAAAATTAAGCAAAGATTAAGCGAAGTGGTGGAGAGAAACATTGGTGAGGCGCTTAATTTTAGCTTTCCTGGAACAGCATACTAGGCATAAGGATGTAGTTTTAAGATCTAAAACATCTAATGACATTTTAGTGAGTCCAGCCGTCACTTCAGTTTTGGAGGACCATGATCTAAGCAATTTTTTATTTGAATAAAAAAAGTGTGAACAAACAAAGATTATACATAAATAAATAAATATTTAGCGCAACAGATTCATATAGGCCTAGATTCTTACAACCATTCGTTTTGTGTGTTTTTATTTTTGTGACGAATGGAAGGGACCTAGTACCTATAATTACTTTATGTAAATTATTTATTCAAGTCCGAACGGCTGAATTACGAAGCTCTTCCAGGACAGTTAATACTCACGGACGAGACGAATGAATTTAAAGAGATGGATATCTTTCGTACGTCTACGCCCAAAACTCGTTTACATTGTTGTTTTTATAATTTCAATCACTGTCTTTAAATGCTTGTGAACTAAAAAAGCATGTTGCTAATGGCCGGCCATCAATCCCTTGGCTTTTATGGGCGTAGGCGTAGGTAGCTCTTCACTTGTTTTGTTTTTCGAATTGAATTCGCTTAGTTTGTGTTTAGGGTTTGATTAAATTGAGATCACAGTAGTAAAATATAAACTACGGAACTAAGTAGGTACTAAGACTAAGTAAAATATAGAAACATCTGTTGGTAAATAAATAAATAAAAAAACACTAACCAATCCTGCATTAGTTCTCACCCTCTCAACGCATAGGTCTAAATGCATTCAAATTTGTAATGAAAGTAAACTTGGTCCTTTCAAGTTTATTTTGTTTTCCGCTGTAAAACAGTAGCGCTTTGTATTTTTGGAACATGTGTGAAGTTGGCTACTAGCAGTCCATATAATAAGTCAATGGTTGGGAAGTATTTTTACTGAAATAAGCAATCGAATGACTGCGACTTCAGCAAGTGTAATACTAAAGTATTGCATGCTTTTACAGCTCTGATTTCCAGCAGCTGCTAAATTGGCATCATATAAGATAGTTTTAATCGTTAGGAGCTCTATATGGCGACCGATCCCGCTGTGTAGAATTGAAAAGAGCACACGCGGCAACGTCCAGTTCGGAAGTAGCTCCTTCGAACTATTTCAAACAAATGCATCTTATTTCGACAAGGTTTCAAGTGACTTCTTCACAAGTCGGGAGACCGGAGACCGCTAACTGTAGTGTTATATTTTTAAACAGTGTGCGGTTACCCGGTTTTTGGGCATACGACTAAATTTGAATGTTGGCTTTTCGATTGCTAGGTCCTTATTGAAAGCTATATTTCCTATTGTTTGCAAGAAAAGTGTGCTGTCCTACGACGAAAATCGCAACTGCCCTGCTCATAGCCCCACTATCTATTAAAATGTCGAGATCTCTTCAAAACTATATACCACATGAACGTTCAACTAAATAGATAAATAGCACAGGCGCACTTTTTCTAAACGAAAGACAACGATCTATCATATGCAAGAGTTGGTGGATGGCACTGATTGAGTGCTACCGATTTGTTCCACGCATCGGACAGTACGATTTCAAAATCGAGAATAATTCGGACTAAAGCTGTTGTGCTATTGTGAAAACTGTCCGCACGACTTTTCTAAATCGGCATGTGGACACCTAAAATCGGACTGAACACAAAAACACGGTGGAAATTCGTAGGTCCACTTCGAACATATGGACATGACAAACCGTTTATGATTGACGTCGAACTGGACAAATAGCGTCTTTTAAAGGCTTTTCTTTTATAATCCACTAATACTAACCAATTGCTAAGTAGTCTTTTCCTCTATTGGCACTGAGCCACAGCTAACACTAAGCTTATTCGGTTTTTTTCTTTAATGCTAAAGCACAGAAGAAGTAGGTTTACTGGTGCACATTGGGATTATAAATCAGTGGCTTGTTAAATAATACGTAGAGGCCCTGTAAAACATTCCGCGATACTTATAATCATTAGTAGCGCATCTACTGAGTAACGAGTAGCTGCGTGAATTACGGCCGCTTGAATTTATCCCGCGATTGAAAAATTAAAGTAGACTGTGCGGCCTTAAATTATCAGACGATATCCTATCCATGCAAACTGCGTTCGAAAGTAATTGGCGGTGGATGGATCACTTCGTTCTAAGAACTCGTTCGGTGACGAGTGTTGAGAGGGTAGCAGCAAATTTTGATGACCGACGAGGACCATTCGACACTCTCTGGCGCCGTTAACAAGGAAAGTTAGAGAACGAAGAATCCACACGAGATCAATGAAACTCCATTGCATGACCAAAAAGTGACTGTTTGGGTTGGCGTTTGCGTCAAACCCTTCATTGGGTAATTTTTCTTCAGAGAAGGCGAAACGTTAGATGGGAATCGTCGCGTCGTCGTCGTGGATATCATTACGCCTGTCCACAAATGTGTGTAAAAGGTCTGGACGGTTACTACTTTGAACAAGAATAATGAACAGATAAAAAATCTGAAAAATCTTTCAAGATTTTTTCAAAACATAAAAAGATAAAAACAAAATTTTGATTGCGATTGATTACGAATTTTTGCTTTATTTAAATTTACAGCAAAATAAATATTCTTTCAACATTTGCAGAGGAATGTGGAAGCGATGCAATATTGAAAATAAAATGTTTCTAGATGGGATATGCGAAGTTTTCGTCCTCTGTTTTTAAATTCGTTGAAATTTATCTTGGAAACGTTAGTAAAACAGAAATTGTGCATGGGCTCTGTTCGACTCACATTATTCATAATAATGGAATTAATTGAAAAAGTTTATCTTCGAAATCAAAAATCTTGAAATTTGATGAACTCGAAGTAAATTTGAGGTCTTGTACATATTTTGTAGCTCAATAATCTTGAAAAAAAATGTATATATCTTGAAATCTGGCATCACTGACGGTGAGTCATGCCACACTGCAAATAAAACAATGCAGTTTCTGCAACAAAAATTCTCTGGACGCGTGATCCAGCCTGCCAGATCTCCTGATTTGACCCCTGTTATGACGTTGTAGCTTAAAATTAAGGGAACACTCCGACTAAAAACAATCACGTTTTCTCGGTAAAGGGAACACTAGATTTGGTGTGAATAAATAAAAATACCATAAGTAGGTTACTCCACTCAAGTGTAAATTTGAAAACCCTAGTATATGACTGTCAAATTTATCTGTCAAAATCTATCAATAAAAATGTGCGCAAAAAGAATTATAGGTACATTTGAAATAATATTCGTAAACTAATAGTACCTACCACGAAAAGTGAAAATATAGATACAATGACTTACGGCCCCCGTTTCGGGGATATTTCAAGAGCCTGTATTCAAAAAGATTACTTTTGCAGTTCATTAAACCCAGTGGCTATTCCTTGTCAGATCTGAAAACCATGTAAAGTTTATCCGTTCTATTTCTATCTCCTTTCGAATCCACGCACGTTTTAATATTTGCTATTATTTTCTGTTTCGAAATGTATACAAATCAATGCAAAGGTATTTTCAGATTTAATGTATCACGGAAAGAATTTTAAGATCAAATCAAGAAAAATAAGCGCAGAATCACGAAAAGTTTGTCTAGTTTTAGAGCTTAGCTAAGGATTTACTAATTCACGACTTTTTATTCGCAATTCGAGAAATTGTACGAAGTGAAGATATTGACCCTCAAAAGTCGTGAATCAACACTTTTCAGTATCAATAATGCGATCAAACGAGAAATAGATATTGCCATAACCGATCGCAATTTGACACAAATAGTTATCAATTTGATATTACATGGATTGTAAATTGCAAAAACAATTCGTAAATTACCACTTTTCTGTTGTAAATTACGATTTCCTCCCTTACCAAATTGCAACCATTAAGTCTTGAATTGCAACTCAATAGTGTTGATTTGCTAACTAACAGGAGTAGATTTACTACTTCAGTAGTTGCAATTTACAAATTCTTAGTCGTAAATTGAAACTTCTTTTTATCAAGTTGCAATTCATATTTTGCAATTTACGTTTCTTGAGTAGTGATTTGAGGAATCGCCGTATTAAATTGAAAATGTTTTGTCGTGAAATTAGAAAACTTTATTCTCAATTTGCAACTTATATCTTGTGATTTACAAATCAAAATTCATAGTTTTATATTAATTAGGTTATTTTCGTATTCCTCCTGATATCCAAGAAAATCATACGGCGCCATATCGTCCGGAGACAACGGGATTTGTCTGGGGTGGTTTTTCGGTCTATGATGAAATTTAAAATACAAATAAAATATTTAGATGAACTTGACATTGATACGAACCTTTACAATTCTTTTCGATTACATATTTTAGAATACATTCCAATTGATACTTCTTTTCTAATAGCAAGATGTAACTTCTGAAAAAAATACAGATTTATATGCATAGGTACTTCAGGGTTTTTGGAATTCAATAGGTACTTACAAAATGTATTCCAGAATGCTTTATAATTAGTAGGACACTCACTATCCATACGAATTAGTTATATTTAAATTTAAACAACTTTAACCCGACTGCCTGTCTCTGCACCGCAACGCAATGTGCACAATGAAGATTTGGCTTCGTGATTGCAACTGTCTAGCAATACCACATACATACATTCATCCATAAAAAGAAAATACTTAAAAGGATTTCGATAGGTACATGGACTATGAACTGTGCATAAAAAAATCCACACATCAGGTAGTTGATTCCATGGAAATTACAAAAAATATTTTGCAATTTACGACTTCTCTACGTCAATATACGTTTTCAGTTTCATGTGTTAAATTATTACAAGATTTTATTGATTCATCATTCAGTTTTGGTAAATCACCAAATATTTTTCGCAATTTGAGATTGTGAAGTGGTGTTTGAGAAATTGACCTTTTAGAGTGGTAAATTGCGCCAAACAATCTCGCAAATCACTATAAATAAAAGAAGCTCGAATTGATACTTCTAATCGCAAATTTCAACGAACAGAATTTTGTATTCTCCGCCGTTTTTAATGTCAAATTACCAATTTTTGTATCAATCCATGAAAACTTCGTTGTGATTTGCGAGAAATATATAATTCGTAAATTGCAACTCAAAATTTTGCATTTGGTGATTTTCAATTCTTTCCGTGCAGCTAATATGTATATACATGTAATAGCGCTTTAATAATACCATTTAAGTCTAATTTTTAAAAGTTACCCAACTCTCAAAGGCGATATTTTTCATACAAAATCTATTGCGAACTACAATGAAGGTACAAAGTGATTATGTATACTAGTACAGTCCACGACGGATATATCTAAGAAACATTTTTTTTTGGATTTTACAGGTTAGCCCGTGGACTGATTGGTTTTTAACTATTAACTTAAAATGTATTTTCAAACGAATCTCTGAACCTATTTCTTCGACGCGAAGTGTATATACCTAATTACTGAACCATTTGTTGCCAATTGAACAGTCTCCCGTTTTTGTGACTATTTGTTTTATTTTTCGCATAACGGAGTTGGATGTGCTATAAATTCCCAGGCAATGTATTACAATCAAATTTTAATTTGAATATATGTAGGTGGGTACCTACCTAAGAACAAGGCAGTACATCAAACTATAATGGGTATATACACTTCCCCAAGCAGGCTGGATGCGAAGGGAGGATTGAGTTGTCCTTTATTCAAATTAATATCGAGTGGGGTTGTTAGACGAATGCCTTCGACATTTATCACTGCAGTCCTTCACATTATTTCAAGGGACTGATTTGAATTCCTTGAGACAGGACACATCTGTTGCCGACCCAAGGTGGTATTCTTTTGGAATTTTAAGATTGGATATTATGTTACACGAGTGTTGGGCGGGGGTTGGGTATTATGATGTTGGCACACAGAGTTTGCATACACATGTGTCAAAGGATGAAAAGCTCATTGGCAAAGGATAGGAAGACAATTTGCTCGCATGTGTCCAAAAACTGTCAAAAGTATTAAACATATTCATCAAACCTATATGGGGACCGTACATAAATTACAGTTAAAACAGGCATCCTACATAATTATGCTGACCCATCCGGTTCTGGTCTGCCATGCCCCATACTCCTCTTTTGAATTTCTATTGAAAGTATGAGGGCTTATTTAAAGTGATATTGAAATGGCAAACAGACGGACCTACTCAGTTATAAACACACGTACTTTAAAGGCACTCACTTAAGTGCCCCAAAAGTGTGGGAAGCTTTCGATATGCGAAATGTTACTGTTGCGCGTTAAGGCTACTCTCTGTATCACCAGCCCGCTTATTCTGCAACAAAAGAGAGTGACCTCCGTGTGTGCACTCAGTACGCAAAAACGGATCATTTAAATTTCACGATTTTGGCCTCAATGGATTTTTATTGGCCCAAGAGGAAGGACATAAGCTACTTTAAGGAGATAAAAGTTTATATGAACCGCACTTTGAACAAAATAAACTGGATTAAAAAACGGGGAGTGTCACTTCCAATAAGACAAAAAATATTTCAGATGTTTAAATTATAAATTGTTGAAGGTATTTCGGCTGAACGAAGTTCGCCGAATCAGCTAGTTTATTTATGAAGCCATACAAGATACAATTCAACTCAATAACTTATTATATATGGACTGCTAGTAGACAACTTCACGCATGTTCCAACTGTTTTACAGCGGAAAACCAAATAAACTTCAAACGACCAAGTTTACTTTCATTACAAATTTGCATGTAGTAGCTATATGCGTTGAGAGAGTGAGAACTAATGTAGGATTGGTAGTAGTAGTAGTAGTAAAATGTTTTTATTTCAACATAATAACAAAAACTTTAAAGTTAAATTTTTTAAATCTAATTTTGAATTCAATTATTATGTTCAAAATACAAAACTTTCGACAATGACAAAAGACGTCTGTCGAGTAGTTAAATTAAAATTAATATTAACAATTTAATAGAGTTTTATGCTGAATTTTTAAGAAAAGTTTTATTTTATTTTCAATCAAATGAGTACATCTACCGTTCTCGATAGTTTTATTGGTTGAATTCTCTCACTAGTTCATTTCTGTATGGTAAGGCTACAGTGATGTAATTGTTCAGGTTATCGAAATCGTGGCAGTTCTCTCCATTTAGTGTACGGATAACTTCATCGTGTGTTAAGCTGGTTCTCCCAAAGACACTTAAACGAAATTCTCTTAGACCTGGACATCTGCCTAAGAAGTGATGGACGTTCTCTTCTTCCCTGAAGTTGCATACAGTACATAATGAAGTTTCGGTCTGGCCAAACCTATTCCCGTTTAGATTAATTAGGTCACATCTAGCCTTAAAAATCCAAGTGATTTTGCTAAGTTCGAACCCGTCGGTGATGTAGATTGGTCCTCTTGAATGATCTAGATGTTTATATTCTTGTGTACTGCTTTCCGATGCCCTTCTTATATTTTGTTGATGGATTTCTAATTTCAGCATCCGCATTAGATAAAAGTTTTTTTGGATCCATTCACTTTGAGAAGTTTCGCTCTCAACCCAATGCAAGATTGGTTAGTGTTTTTTTATTTATTTATTTACCAATAGATGTTTCTATATTGTATTTAGTCTCAGTACCTACTTAGTTCCGTAATTTTTATTTTACTACTGAGATCTCAATTTAATTAAGCCCTTAACACAAATCAAACGCATTCAATACGAAACACTAAACAAGTGAACAGCTAGGTATATGCCCATAACAGCAAGAGGATGAGGCCTGGGGTACCTTTATGGATCTGTTGCGCTTAATATTTATTTATTATCTTTGTTTAACTAGTTGTTCACACTTTTCTTATTCATATAAAAAAAAATTTAGATCATGGTCCTCCAAAACTGAAGTGATGGCCGAATTCACGAAAAAGTCATTGGATGTTTTAGATTTAAAACTATGTACACCCTGAGAAAGGAAAAATAAGCAACACATGAAAAAAGCCTTAAACGATCAATGCCAAATTTAAATCATTCCAAATTGGTACGACCTCTTATTTTTATGCAAAAAGGGACAAAGTTGTTTATAAAGGAGACAGTTCTGTAGAGTTTTCCGCCAAAATTTGGCCTTGGCGAGCAAGTTCTGAACGGTTTACCCCTTTACGAGTTAAGGTTTATAATATAGGCTGTGGGCTTTATTAATAATCATTTTCAACCTTATCCTCATAGAATGTCTTCCATACAGTGCTTCGAAAACTTAGGTGGGATGTGCAACACAGCCCGTTGATGGCGGCCTGACGATCATGCACTAAACAAATTTTATTTCATGTCAAGTTGTTGAGCTTAAATTGGGATTGGGTATCTATGTGCCTCTCCAATCGCCCGGAAGACGCTCGAGGAATCTAAAAGGCAATACTGAAGACCAATATTTGCTACGTACTTCGGTATCTGTCGTTTCCTATCTCGTTCCGTTCCTTAACCAAAATCAAACTTGGATAATATTTTAATTGTTGGTAATTACATCAAGCCTAGTGCAGTCATTTTCATTTTATTACTAATTTAACGATGACAAGTGTCGCGATTTTAAAACTTTAGCACATCACACGTTGGATGCGTGTCTTGAAACACCAAATTTCTCCAGTTAAAATGTCCCAGAAGTCTCTAGAGGGCATATTAGCTGGGTTCTATGACCGTGGTGAATCTTTTTCTATGAAAAATCCTTTAAAAAATCAGAATCAAGTAAAAATTGACAACAAAGCCGTTAAATCGGACTCGATAATAAAATAAAACTCCCCAACTTTCCTCCACATTCATTACGAATAAATGCTTCTTCACAACGGCCGCGAAATAAAACAAAAGCCATCCTCTTTATTGCCCATGCATTTCGAAACACTTTCGAGTTTCTTTAAACATTTCACCACTCCTCGGGGAAATGACTTTTCGGCGCCAATCTTGCAATTCAATAACTCAATATATACAGCAACCGGCAACCTCTCATATCTTTAAAAAAAAAAAAAAAATAGAATACTTCCCCAAAAGTGATGTACTCAAGAACTAGCGAACCAAGGCGAACTGATGCTCATCATAACCGCCGCTGAACGAAACAAGAATTTATGGCAACACTTAAAAGCCTCAGCACTCATCTTTCGTAAATGAAAAAATAAAATAAAAAAAAAATCTTCTTCGACATCTCAAGTTCTCAAGTAACCCTTCCAAAGGAAAAACTCTATCGAACAACTCGCCTAGCCAGCGGATAGCTTTCATCTTCCGAAAATCCAATCTGAGCAAGAGAACCAGAAATACACACAACCAAAAAGATGGAGAAGAGGAAGAAATGATGGCAATGGCAATGGCAAGTATTTCTTTTTCTTTCGCAATGTTTATTCTCTCCCACCCGCACATCTGCCCATGAAGTACGTATTTGCTAAATAAGTTGTTCGCTGTGTGTCGATGTCGTATATTCAAATAAAAATATCTTTATTGCGGATATATTCCCTCCCTTGGTGTATGACTATCGGCGGCGGCGACGGCCACGAGCGTGGAAGGGACACAATAAAAGTCAGCCATCCTTTCTGCCAAGCCTCCACCAGCAGCCATACATACAGCTGCAGCGACCCCGAGCGTATGCCATGTTGTACAACCAAATATAATATCGACAGCAGCATAACAAAACCGGAAGAGGAAGTGTGTCTAAGAGAAAGGATATTGGAAATGTTGGAGATTGCCAGCGAAATGGATAAGTATTTCCTACACCCAACACGGAGCTAAGCGCTCTCCCCCACTACGCGCTGTTTTATTCTATTCTGTACGAAAAGTCACTAGGAATAGTGTGGGCCTCTGGAAACAGCCAAACAGAAACAGCAACAATGAACAAGACAAAAAAACCAAGAGAAAGGAACAAAGCAATTTCACCGGAGGATATTTCAAACAGGCAGGTAAATTTATAGCCGGGCAATATACGCTTTCTGGAAAAGAAATTGATTACTTTTACTGTTCGTCCTGCCGCATTGAGCGTGTGGTGTGATAGTGTCATTTGGATTGAATAATTTGCAAGGATATAGGCGTTGTTGTTGTCAATACATGTATTTGGGAGATTTTCCTTAATTTAAAAAGGAATTTATGAAGTGGGATTATTGATGAATTGGTTGGTGAGGATCTCTAAACCTGATCGTAAAGATTTCGAGGCGGATTTCGAAACAGGACACCAGTATTGTCTTTACGTGATAGGCAGGTGCTTACAGAATTTTCGCAGAAAGCAACCCCTTCCGCAGCAGCACTTCAAACCATGCTTCACATTCGGCCGATCGGCATAAAGACGGCAACCGATTTGCTGCAAACTCAGCGGTGCGACTGGAAGACTCTTGACAATGGAGGACACAAAATATTTGTCATGTCAACAGACTTTTGACGCAAAGAAAGCTTCCCAAACTCACTCACAGACCGAATGCCTGCCCTAACTTAAGCATAGGCTTTAAAAACTCTTTACCTGCCTGACCGCAGTGGTTGCAAAGCGATTGACCATTGTTAATGTTCACCGATGGGTCAAAAATACAAGATGGAGTAGCCAAGAAGACCTCCAGCGATCTCCCAAATTATTTCAGCAGAAGGTAAACCTCAGGTGCCCAGGCGAAGACCTGTAAGAAATACAATGCCCTACCCCGGTATAGCGGCTCTGCCGGGCGGACCATACTTTCCGGCGACACTCGTGGGAATCACAATAGACAAAATACAGAAAAAAACAAAGGATATAGGAGGTGAGCGTGAGGGTACGATACATAAGTACAGAGAGTGAGACGGTGGCCGACACAATACTCGTGGAGCCATACGACCTCAGTAAGATCTAAGATGCCCTAGAAGCCGACTCAACCGAGGAGGAGATCCCGAAAGAGGTATAGGAGCAGCTTCTGACGGAAGCCTCAGATGAGAAAACCGGCAAAGAAGAAGATGGTGCCCCAAGATTTGTTAAGGAAACGGGAATACCTTAACGTAGGGTTGCCATGGCTGCTAAGCTAACCTAGGACAAGAAGTTTTAAAATCCCGGACTTTGGAGAACATCATCTACCTTAAGAAAGAGGACAAAATGAGGACAACAATATTTTTAATTTTTAAAATAACTTAAATTAAAACACAAAAAATAAATAATTTATAGTTAAAAAGAACATTTTATAAAGAATGCACATAATCCTGTAAAAATATTAAAGAAAATAATTTGATCCACCAAATAAAATAAATTTTGGATTTTTGCAAACTTACCGAACGCCAGATAAATTATTTATTTATTTTCTTGGTGGAAGGGGAAAATGACAAAACAAATTACAATTAGACATTTAGAGGGTTGACACATGGGAGTCAAAATGAGAACTGTTTAATTTTATGTTCTCTATCAGATTTGTATTGGCTCTGTTTTTCTCTTCAATTCAGAGTTCGATGTTTTTTTTTTATTTCCAAAATTACTTGTTAGGGGGAAAAGGAGGACAATTTCTTAAAACGTTGAATGACATTCCTCCAAAAAGAGGACGCATGGCAACCCTTCCTTAAGGCCAAGCACATATACGGCATTTTCGTCGCCAAAGATCAATGCTCCGTAACAGAAAAGGAACGAGCCTACTTGAAATGGACCAAGGAAACTATAGCGAAAGACGCTCTTACGAGGCCTGAGCCTAAGAGACCGTCAACCGCTAAGGGGATGACCATCAACTTAGGCTAAAAAAACATGTGTTATTGACCAACTTCCGAAAGCCCAACGTAGCTCCTCATTTAAGAAGGTAGAGAGACTGGTGGAGGGCACACGGGACACTGAGAGTGTAAAGGAGGCAGCTACACCAAGGAATGAGAGTAGTCCGAATCAACCTCCATGCTCGATCGCAGTAACGTAGCCTCAGGCAATGTGCGGCTGTTCCGTGAGGAGGAGCAGCTGGATCTGGCCCTAATCCAAGAACCATGGATCAATAAAGATCAGGTGATGGGATTCGGATCGAAAAAATACGACACACTTTTATGTCAGAAAATAAATATAGCTTTATTTCAGCAGGTGATCTGACGGTGGTGGAGATCAGAGGCAAGGGCGAGAGCTCTACAGTGTCGGCAGTGTACATGCCAAACGACACATCTGTCCCTCCCGGACCGGTAAAGGTGCTAGTAGCAGCGTCAGAACAAGGTATAAGAAAGACTAGGTATTAGGCTGTGATACTAACGCCCATCATACTATTTGGGGTAGCTCAAACGTTAATGCTAGAGGTGAGGCTTTGTTCGATTATCTTCTTTGTTCCAATCTGCTCATATTTGTAATCGGGGAAATGATCCCACTTTTATTACGGCCAGTATAAAGGAAGTTTTAGACGTATCCCTTGCAACCCAGAATAATTTTGTACAAATTGCAAATTGGAGAGTGTCCAACAGGTCATCGCTATCGAATAACTGCTGGATAATTGAGCCTTTCTTAGAAACTTCCGTACATTTTGCGAACGCAGTTCGTACTTTAAAAAACAGAAATTAAATATTCGTAAGAGTTCATCTTCTGTACACATCCGAAAAGTTGCAATTTGAGTTTGCTTAGAATATGTTTAAAAACACTGTACTGCCTGTATAAACTGGACCTAATGGTATTCTAAGAATGGCTCCCTAAGAACGCACCAAAAGGTTTTCATCCGTATTCACCAATGACAACATTGTTATAAAAACTGCTATAAAACAGTTCCGGGATGATATTCAAGTTGTTGTGGTGCAATACTGCTCACTTTCGGTTCTTAAATTCCAAGGCATGTCAGTTATGGTCGCAAGTATGTAAACGGTGCACTTTGGTCCAAAAAGGCAAGTCTCATGGCAAAAATACTAAATTCGATATTTTATTTTTAGCAATAAGACAGCAAACACTAGTTTCTTGCTAACTAGTTTGACTTATAGAGCTTTTCAAAAGTTCGTCAATTTTGTTCTAGAGTAAACAAAAAAAAAACAAAAAAACAAACTTCTATATATTTACTTTTTTGCAATTATGACATATTAAACGCAAAATTTTAATAAAAAAAAATTAGTTAATTTTTTCTTATATCAACTAAAAATAGTTTTGTTATTATTTTGATCGTTACCCACTTCCATTTTATAAAAATGTCACTTTAACGACTCTTTTTGAATAAATTCCTCCTAAACCAAAAGGGTTTTTGAGGTATGCTTTAACTGAGTTTCTTCGAATTGCTTAAATTATTGTTCTCATTCTTAAAGTATATGTAAACATGAATTAACTTGCCAAAAGAAAAGGATTAACTGATTTATTAAATAAATCTAATAAAACAGGTAGAAATATTAATTTTCCTCTGTTGCCCCACATTGCTTAAGCTTAAGTTTCCCAGGTACAACAATTCGTGTGCCTGTACATTATGCAGGTATATAAACCATGACAATGGATACATTGTGTTAGTTTTCAAAAGGCTGTACTGAAGAGCGGAGTGTGCAAATTAAATATCAATATGAATATTCCTAACAGAACCATTTTAGAATATTTTATCAATGTTTTGAATCCTCACGAATTTGTAGCTTTGATCCAAAACAGATACGATGATATAAGTGACAACGATGAAGCGAAAAAAAACTCCAAAGATTATACTCTCGTTTAAAAGAAAAAATGGATGAACTGTTTGATTATTGTTTAATTATTATTATTAAATTAAACTGTTAGAAGGTAAAAGCACTAGCTAACAGGGCTTTCGGCTGATTTGACTGTTTAAATACTTGCTAACAAAATTAAAAATTGGTTCGTTAATTTTATGCATCCACTGTTATAAAAAAAATTATTTAGGTTCAGCCTGTGAACAATTAAATTTCCCTTTTTTAAAAGTTTTTCTTTGATTCCTTTCTCTTTTAATTCCCTTTTCAAAGAAAAACTTACTTCAGCCTAAAATTTAGAAACACCCTGTGAAGTAATTTTCTTAAAAATGTCTATTTTTATAGGTTTGGAAATTTCATTTAGGAAGACGATATCTTCATGCGTTTAAAAGTTATGTTAGTTATGAATGTCAAAATTTACCCAGAAAAATGACACGTGAAATCATAGCCTTAGGATTCAAGCGAACCATACGAGACCATCTTCCAACTAGGTAACCAACTTCGCGTTCACTGATCAGATTATCGACTACGTTGCAGCGCCCCAGCACCACAAAAACGTTGCATATTTTCCAGGGCTAGACAAAGTTAGCAGTGAGCAAGGCATGACGTTACTACAGACAAATCGATGCATATGTACTACACTTCTGTGCTTTTTCTTAAAGCGTGTGCCATCCAGGAATATAATCAAACGTCAATGCCATTTCCAATTAGCATCAGGCTAATTTTGATAAAACAAATGTACACGATAACCTTCCGCATCAACACCCAAGTCACGCGCTACTCCAGCCCTCAAAGACAAAGCAGAAATAAATAAATTAAACTAGAAGAACAAGAGGTAAACAAACTGTGTTCCAAGGAACTAGCTGGCATCCGCCGAACCGACTATAACCGAATGATTTCAATGAAGATACATTCGCTGTTGAATGAGTAACAAAGAGACCATATCAACTCGCATTTGTGCTTACAATTTCATCATCATCATCATCACCATCGTCGTCGTCATCATCATACACTGTGTAGTACTTAACACGGGGCGCCTATATTTTTCCTGCCAATGCCAAGTGAATTTGTTCGCAATCTTCTTGGAAAATCATATTTGCATAGGAATGGAATCCGTTCATTTCCCTCGGGTGTTATTTTCTATCCGAAGAAGCAGTAAGGAAACGACTACGACGAAGATGACGAAGAAATGTAAATCAAGTCTGAGAAAACGCCTTCGCTCAGCATCGTTTGTGTAACACGCACAGGACCTGGCTCCTGTGCGGGGGGAAATAAATTTCTTTTCCACCGAAAAGGAGAGAGAGACAATTCTTCTTGCCGGGGTTGCTGTGGCAAGCGAATAAACGCAACAAAGGCAACAGGGCGACCCGCAAACGGATTCTTTTGAATTACACAATTCCGTGCGGCACACACAGCGATTGTGTAACTGTAACTGAACAGGAACACACTCAAACTCACGCATTTTCCCATTTATTTATTTTTTTCTGTCCCTGCTCATCTTTGTCCTTTTCGCAAGATAAAAACTTTGACTACCCTCAACGACTGTGATATTTGCATTGAAAATGTGTTTATTTTCTCAGGACTCGCCCCTGTGCGCGCGGGTACAACGACTTCATGCCTTCCTCATTTACAAACACAACTTGAGGAAAACTTGTTTGCCATCCTGGCACTCTGTTGACATCGTTTCTCCCATCCGCAGTTGCTGAAACCAACATTATTAGTCCATCACCTCAAGATGTTGCGCAGACCTTTGTTCGATTGTGTAGCCCTCTTGTCTGGCGTGGCGAAATTTGAATTTGAATTTGAATTTGAATCTGAATTAATCAAATCAGCTGCTGTAAGAGTTAGTCCTTAAAAATCTGCAGATGCAGTGCAACAAGCCAACTACGCCAAAGCTTGTCTGCGAAAAGTCTACCACTGCAGCATGTGTCGCAAGTGATTGATGACGCATCCCATACGAGTACTGGTATATGTGGCAACTAGGCGCTAGTGGCTCCCCCTGCAAGGATGATGAATGATGCAAATCATGCGACGAGATGGGGGAAACAATTAAATTTAAATGAGAAACATGCATAGAGCAGATCTGAACGGGAATAAAATACTATACGTTTAGGGAACGATGCGGAACGCAAATGTCTTGCTTGCATTCGTAATTTGAGTCCTTCCAAGTTGATAGCTCCCACAAGACGGCGTCGTCGTCGTCGGTGTCAGACTGATGCTACCTTACACTATGTTCATTTTGAAGGGCGAATGTAAATTTGTACAGTCATTTGCATAACTTTTATGTTTCGCAAGCCAAATGTAAATGTAAGAGCTCTTGCTTTCTGGTTGTATACCTCTTCCAGTGCCAACCTGTTGCTGCTGATGGGACTGAGGTGTAGGAAATTTATTTCATCCAACATCCAACTCTTTGGGAATATTTTTCTTCTCTAACTGGGGCAAATTGCACAATGATTGGTGGTGGGGTGTGGTGTGGTTGTGGGCCAAGTGTAATGGCGTTCATGTCGGCAGAATTTCATCGTGACAAGGTCTTCGCCTCAGTGGAATAAATATTGCAAAATGAGGTGCTCTCAAGGTTTAGTCATAAAGATGTTGCGGGTGGTAGACAACTCTGTCGGATAATGGCATTAGTTCGACGACTTTCCAAGCAGTTTTCTGAAGCCGTTGACGACGAACGGTCATTTTCATTAATTGACATGATGTAGCTCTGTACATGGACACAACTAGAGTTCGAACCACGCTCGTAGAGGAGTTCAAGACTTGTTTAAGAAGACAGAGCTTACTTGCAACAATTTGTCGTCTTTCTGTCGCACGTTACAAAGTGGGTTGCAGGAGAAGCGTTAAAACGGTGTGTGGCCCGGACACCACTAAAAAAGGGGTCCATCTGTATACTGTATGAGGTAAATTATTTCATCCTGAGCTGTAGCGCCACTTAGGAAGAATAACACTGACCTGTAGCAGTCCTGTATAGGCTAGCCGGCTACCAAAAAATCCACTATACCTAGCTTAAAGGTGATTATAATATTTTCCAGACTAGCTTGCATCACAATGAGAACATCGTCTACCGCCGGTCTTGAGGCTATTCTCAACCTGCTTCAGCTTTAAATTTTGTATATAGTCTTCGGCAGGTATAGGGAATGAGTCCATCACTCGACTGGAAATTTAATGGTCACTCGTAAATTTCTTAGAAATAATTTGGGCGTGTACCTATGCAGGACTTATTGACGCCATAATTGCCCTTCCCAGGCAGAGAAGAATGGAAAACAAGTCCATTTTTCCATTCTTCTCTGCCTGAGAAGAAGTTCGCAATCCATTTTCCTAGACACAGGCGGGTCAGAAATGGATACCGGGGTAAGGTCACCTCCCGGACCATAGCAGTGTGTTCCAAGTGGAGGTTTCAAAAGCAGCAATAGCAGCTCGTGAGTCTGCTCTATAGGGGCAATACCATCAAGAGGTAGTACACCTTCTTTACCGACAGCCTAATGGTAATAACTGCTGAAATGCTGTCGCGAAGAGCTTACATTTTTTGTAACACGGCACAAGGAACTGCTCTGCTGGTGTCCCTGGATATAAAGCAGTTGAATTAGGAAGACAATGTTCTGTCGCTGTCTTATAGAGGCTAATCTGTGAATATCTAGTCTAACATGATCAAGATTGTGGGCGGGAAAAAACCAGAAGAGAGGCGAACGTCTCTCGAATACGTATTTTACAATAAAAAAAGGTATAGAAATCCTTTTGACAACAGTACCGAGAGACTCAGGCCAAATATGAGAAGATACCTTTCAACGCTGACGGAAGACGAAAATTTGCAGAGGCTGCTGTGATGAGGTAGTTTTTGAGGGCACACCCCACTTCCTTTAATGCCCAAGGTCTCCAGCACTTCAGGAACAATTTCCTTCAGAGATTTTTCCTTCATAACCAAAACATGAACAGACAAGATAAAGAAGTGTACAATTGTTTGTACTGCTCAATAGGTATGTAGCAGAACATTGAGTAGTTATTTCCAGCACGTAGGATTGCTACGATCTATTTCCAACAACAAGCATCCCAATGGGTCAGCATAGACCTAAGTGTTACATAGGGTACTCCTCGCCTACAAATGAAGGAGTTGACAAATTGGCCAGAAGAGGTTGGGAATGATAGAATAGGATCATGGAATTCTGTGTAATTCCCAAATAAGCTGTAAATTCGACTTTATAAAGCTGGAAGGTCGACATGTGTATCACATATTGGGAGAACATCCCAGGGTTTAAGATAGGCCCAAAGAAGAACTCAGCCATTTAACAATAATACGACGAAAATGTTAAATTTACGTCGTCACGATATCAAAAACTTATCAGGCTATCTTACATATCTTACGGCATAACCTAAACAAATTGCACGTAGTCAACACCCCGGAGTGCCGACTATATGTCTCGATAAAGACAAAACAACTGAGCGATAAGGGATCTCTTAGCTCTATGCGAATAATTAGAAGAAGTTCTTCTTCAGGGAAATTTTATTAATCCAGAAAATGTATTGTCCTCAGCTGAAAATATTATCATTAGGAAAGTATAGACCCCTGAGCTTTTTAACCCTTTTGGCAAAAAAATATCCTAAAGCTCGACGTACCTCTATACAATTCCTAGACAAGTGAGAAGCTTAAAAAATATGGTTACCTGAGCGCACAACGATTTCCAACCGGTTTCAGTAAGGTCGTTGGACAGAGTTGATTAATAGCCTCGTGCACTGGAGTTGAATGGGTTGAACTCGAAATTGATGCGCGGCGCAAGTAGTTAATCGCTTAAGTAGATACCCAAAAAAGCATATATTTACTAAACTGTACACCGAGTGTCTACAAAAACGCGTATTTGTATTCAGCTGGGCCCTTGGCATACCAACCTTAAACGAACTATACTTGTTAATGGTGGTGACAATTTATGAAGCTGACTCCTTAAGGGTCCCTTAAGCCTGAATAGAATGGATTTAAAAAAAACATCTTTTACACTCGCTGCTACACGGAGGTTACCTACAGCCTTGGAAGACGCGAATTATTAGGTTGATGAAAGGAGAGTTTTCAGTTTCAAGTTTAGGGACTTAGAGTCCACGCACTTGACAATTGTGTCCCGGTTTTTCAAAAGACAGAAAGTTTAAGCACGAAATCTAAAATATGACCGCAAAAAAAAGATCGGAATACAAAATGCCAATTAAAAATGTTAATACATAATCTTTGGTTATGACGTGCTGGAACTCCAAGCTTTTACTGCGAACAACGTCCACCATCCACCTGAATTAATACATCTCTGTGCTTCCAGTTTTTGGGATTGTTCAGTCTTTTGTATAAGCTTTTAGCATCCAATCAAACGTACCCAATCCGAATTTAACAGTCCTTTCTTACTATGCTCACGTGATCTATATAGATCATTGGAGCATAATAAAAAAGGCCTATTAAAACAGTCCTGCGCCTTTACCAGTGCATTACCCCTCAGTGGTTACTGTGCCGGACTATATACTGAGTGAGGGTTTTCTCAACGAGACCACTTCTTACGAAGGTCTGATAAACGTTGGATGGTATAGCAAAAGCGCTCCTTACAATTTTTCTTCCATTTGGGCGTTTAGATTCTATGTGTGGGCTCAAAAACAAATGTATAAATGTAAGAGTTCTAGGCTTAAGGTCCTGCGCGAGCCTCAGGACGAATTGCTAAAACCGTGAACGAGTTATACGTTTAGCGAATTCAGTCGATTGGACATACGAAACAAAAGCAAATTCCATCATGTACTAGTCGTTCACGGAGGACGCGATTCAAACCCTGTTGTGGCAAATACATGAAGCTACATCCTTCACCCGAGGCCCTGAAAGAACATAGACGGGACATTGGAAATAACGATGACGAAGGTAATGAGATATTTAAAGGCAAAGAGGTAGGACCGACTCAGCAGATATTGTCTAAGACCCGCTAATCCTACGTTGAAAACCGGATAGAAACTGTACCAGTAGAACAAATTTCCATGTGATCTTCGGTTCAATTTGATGGGGTTGTAGGAGAAAGTCCCATTAAGGTCTGTAAAGGCTGTACAGAGGTATAGACCTATAGGTAGTCGAGAAGGTACGGATAAATAGCAAAGTTTGCTGCGGGACAAATAGGTTACATGGACATTAATAATCCGACTCGGAGAATCCTAGAACCCACTCCATTTTGAACAACGTAGTAGAGGAAAACCTTCGGTGGTGCTTCTTGTTGGAAGGAGACTACAGCCAGCCCTTCTTTCACTTTCATTTATCTTGCTAGAAAGCCATAATAGGCTTATGAGTCACTGTCCGCCCGGACTGTAGCGTCTTCAAAAGCAAAGCCTTACACTATCAGCTTTGCTAAGGCTCTGTACCCACTTCCATCTCTTTCAGTTCTAAATAGACCAACCATAACCATTTCTGGGTGGAAGTGGCAATGGGGGTCTAGTTTTATGCATATCTGCTGCACCAAGGTATACCTACATATTTAAAGAATATAGGAATATGTTTTGAAAGGTGACTTATTTAATAAGAAAAGCGGTCTTTACGTCTCATGACTTCCAAGCGAAGCCGAGATGTAAATTCCTCAAATAGGTTTGAGCGTTTCAAATGTCAGCTGCCATTAACTTTTGATAGCTTAAACCTCGACTCTTATAGTCTTACATATTCAGCGCACCTTCATACTTCTCCGAAAATCACCTGCTTTGACAAATTTTCCAATTTTGGGAATACTTCCCAATCTCAATGAACAACTTTCGCTCTGTAGTCGGCCGTGGAATCATTTTCCAGCGATATTTTCCCAGACATCCATCCTATAGCCAATTCGAAACGAATTCATTACCGCGCCAGACCACAGGTGATGCCGACTACATCGGTGGTGTGTGCCTATATATAAATACAAAACGCCGAATGATTAATCGACGTTCTTTTATGTACGCTTCCAGCCTTCATCGCTCCTTCGGACTGCGCGTTGGAAGGAGGGTGGGGTGGCCAGCTCAAGCCGAACAAAATGTTCAATTTGTTACCACAAACTTTCCATTAATTTAGAATGATTGATTGGTGTTTTTTCGCAGTCCACCGACCGGCTGCTGATTGAGTTATTAGGCGATTGATTGAAAAGGTTAAAAGGTACTGTCTTGGCGGAGCGACGCCCGAGGTAAGAAACATCCCGATACGGATCAGCATCCTCAGAAGCACATCAATCAACGCGCCCGATAATTATGGCCCCGAAACAATAAAACCTGCCCAAAAATCGATTCCCATTAAAGTCGAATTTCCATAAATTCAACTCGCCGTTCGCAGTTCAGATATGTGCGTGTGTGGGCTAACCGCCGCAGTCAGCGTGCAGTGTAATTAAGATCTGTACAGCAATTTGTGTAATCACTTCAAATGACAGGATAATAATTATCCCTCAGCAATATTTATATAAAACTAGTTTTTCACACACACACGAGATGATCTAATGGGTCCTGTAATGCCCCACATGTGGAGCGACTCATCGGAGCTTAATGACAAGTCTGACATTATCTCGATTTCGCAGGGGATGATCCCTCCGTACGCATATATGCATATGGATAATGTAATGGGATTTCAGGGGGGACAATCTAATTAACCCCCCCCCCCCGTCTCACTCCTTTGATCTCGAGTGTATGCGGAGGCGTTTGATTGCCTCTGCGGACATCAAAAAGACAATGTGTGCCAAGATTACGGGCACTTTTCCGCACTTGTGACTTGCGAGTCCTATCTTGCGCCATTAGAGGCGGCGGTCAATGTCTGTCCGATTTTTACGTTCATGCGTTATGATATTATATTCCATTTTAACACACGCCGCCGAAATGTCCTATTGTGTGAGATTGTAATAACGTCTCCCCCGGGAGAGCTGTAAAAAGAACAGAGAGCCACATAAAGTTCCCCCCCACAACGGACAGCATATTGCATTCATTAGACGATGTGCAAGGGGGGAAAGGATGTCACAGTCAACTAGACTACACTTGCATCTTGTATTTGATGTGACCTTTGGTGCGCGTTTATTAAAATCCTCGACCATAAAACTCAGCAGCACAATCGGGTCAATGTCTGGCAGAAACAATTTCGACCTTCGCAGCTAAGGTATAGCCGTTAAACCCACTCGTCACCACGGCGAATTAAATTAAGCTCATTGGGTAATTGTAACAAACTAATTTCTCCGTTACAACCACAGACGGCAGCATCCTACACCATGGATGCTGGTTCATTACTGCGCTTTTTTTGTTGGTGCTTCCTCCCTTTCATTGTGATGATTTCGTAGTCCTGCTGGCGTCCTTTCTCTGGCGGGTGACACTGACACAAGCAGTTTATTACAGGCAGGTCACTATCTCAGTATCTCGCCCATCTCGTCGTTGTCGTCGTCGCTGTGTGTGCTGTGAACCCGGCTAATTGTTAAAGGAAGCACCCCGGAAATTTGTATTGTTTCAGACTTAAAAGTTGCAAAATTTATGGATGGACGGACGCAATAAGCTTCGCCTCCCCAGCTATAGCCGGGCTGGCGAAAATGGCGAAAAATGGTTGTTGGTAACTAAGCAGGACGTTCTGCAAACACACACCCGCCGCAGCTGTTCTTCGGCCGATGTACATGACGACTACTAGGACGTGGTTTCGTTGGTAGCATCACATCCTGGCCGAAACGAAAGGCGTGAATTTCGATTGCACTGGCAAAATAGTTGAGGCAATTTTTTACCCTCGCACACCGAAAGGGGGCAAATGGGAAAAAGTTTTTCAATTAAGTTGGCAGTTCATTTTTCGAGGGACGTATGCTGGGCAAGCAGCACCAGAACATGGTACAGGCTACAGAGTCTATTCCAATGATGCCGCCTTTCGAATTCCGAGTGTTGACAGGGTCTAGACTCGGCGAGATGGACTGCCCCTGTACTTTGTGCTGGCGACGAAGATACATCTGTAAATAGGCAGAGGGTCCACCAGCACCAACCACCAGCCCCATCGCTTGATGGAGAAAAGTGTGCGAACAGAAAAATGAACAGGACAGAGATACTATATTGAAATTTCCATTATTTTGTATGGACTTTTGGGTCCTGATGCGAATGAAGTCAGCTAAAATTATGCTGAAAGTTTCGCCAGTCGTTTGTCTCTCACATTGACTGGTGCGCAGGAATCGGGTGTTACTATTTTTTTGTTAGCAAGGAAGCGGATGTTTTGGAAATATAATTTATTCGTGTGTGCCCCTAACGGCAGATGTTTGTTTTCGAGCTGTTGTGCGCCTTTATCACCCCGAATTTACTGAAAGTTAGCGGGGTTTTGGCAAGTCCTTCCGGGGGCCATTCAATTTAACAGAATCATTGAAACAGACACAGTGGGTGACGATTTGGCAGAAAAACGGATTAGGGCTTGTTAGAGAGGTATAGGTACTTCTAGAGCCCCTTCACATGAACTGGCCCTATTTGCATTTTGGACATGGGCTACGCACACGATGAGGAAAATTGAGTGAGGTGGCATTAGTTGAAACGAAAATCAAAATGACAGAATGGTGGTCAAGTAGAATGATTGAGGCGAATTCTCTTTTATTTATAAAGGGTGTCCAACAATTTGTATCCCTTTTCATATTCATGTATGTATTTTAGAAGAAATAATTTTGCTAAAACGGTCCACAAAAAAATTTAAGAAGGCTCGTGAGATCTACAGGACTTATACAAACGTTTTTTTTTTGATTTTAGAATCGAACGACATTAATTGTTTGTTTTCTGAACGCATCCTTCTATAGCCTATTAAACAGATTTTGTTACTTTACACACTTCAGAATATAATGAAATTATTTTTGATCGCTAAGGAGTTTGGCATATCATTCTGTTCATACTAGAACCGCATAAGTCTGTCAAAATATAAATTTTTGTCATAACTACAAAAAATCAAAAAAAGTAGCTGGCGAGGGACATAAACTATGTAGGTAAATATTAAACAGACTGTCATCTTCGGCCGAAAAAGACGGATTCCCTTTAAGGTGATTTTGACCTAGGATGTAGCCCAGTTTGAGTTCATGTATTTGTTCCCACATTAATCAAAGGCGGCAGGCACATACTTGAAAAAAAAACAAGCCTACACTTCCGTTTGCAGTCGGATGCCAGGTAGCCTGAGGTGAGTTCACATTTCGTTATCGAGTTTAGGGCGCTGTGAAATTACGCCACAGGAAATTAGTTCCTAAAAACTAGGTCCATTTTAATAACGAAATAAGGCCCCATTTAGTTTGTGGAAATAAAGCCCAAAATATGAAAATAAACCCAAAAAATAAAAAATAAATATTTTTGACATTCCTATAATAAAAAAAAACAAAAATATGCCCCCAAAAGCTTATAAGAACGCCTTCAATGTATCTTCTACGACCTGTATGCGATAGGTGCCAAACCGTAAGCAATAGCTTCAGCTAACAGTTTCAGGTTGCATTCAGTGCATATTTGTAATTGCTTGCAAGGTAGTAGCACTATATTTTCCGGAAAATCAGTGCAAACTACGCAAACATGAAAATCTTGAGGTATGATAACTTCTTCACTTTGTTCTTCCTCCAAAATTTCCTCTTCGGAGGCTACTTCATCTTCGAATATGTCTTCTTTTGGATCCCTATATCCACGCAAATCCCGTTGCTTGCGTAAACCATCCGCGAAATAAATGACAACTTTTGAACATTCTACTTTAACTTGATGAAATAACAGTTAAAAATTCGCACTAAAATTAAATTTATTTGTTATTCATAAAAGTTAAGAATTAAATGATTCTCCACTTACAGCTTAAGGTAAAAACAAATAAAAAGTTGTCTTAATTTGATGAAATAATAGTTAAAAATTTGAGCGAATAAGTAGCTGTAGTAGTAATTTAATTCTAACTGTTATAAATAAGAAGTCCTCGCAAATTTTGAACTATTATTTCACCTTTATCCCGAAAACTTTTCGAAATTCATGCTTGACTTCACTGCACAATGCAAACCGAACTCGTATGAAAAACTTATGGTCACACAAATAACACTTGCTAGAGAAGCATTTTAACGGATAAGGAAGCTGCTATGTTTGTATTTTTCTTGATTTTTATGAAAAAAGTAGTCTGAAGTAGGATTTTTGCTTTGCTTAGATCGAAGCTCAAAATAACACCCCTGATAATGAAATATGGCCCAAGAAATATTTCTTGGGCCAAATTTCATTCTTAAAAGTGGAGCTCTTATTTCATAATGAAATAGCACCCCAATTCTAAAAATGAAATTATACCTCAACAAATCATATTTTTGTTATTGCATTGCGAGCATAATTTTGGGGCCTTATTTAATTTGTTTGTTTGGGCCTTATTTTCTGCGGCGTTATTTCGCAGCGCCCGGGTGGGGTGGCTGTGTTGAGCAAAAAATTGTTTTCTTAGTTCCAGGTTTCTTATTTCTTGGTATCAACATCAAGTGAGATTAGTTACGTACCTAGACAGCTTGCAGATGCAATAAGAATCGTTTCGAAAAACCGCGAATTCATTAATCTAGAAACTATTTCGAAGAAAATGCTTAAAAAAAAAACATATGGAATAATTGAAGGACAATGAATGTTAAAATTGTACGATATAAAGCAAAGGAATGTTTTCTTAAGTCATTCCATAATGAATTTTGGATAGGTACATAGATATCATTTTCATGATATGGATTTCAAATTTTTTTTTCGCATATTCGCCGTAGAGTTTCCTTTAAATTTCGCAAGCTATTATTCCTTTCACATTCCCATTTTTAAACATGTTAAACAACAGCATTAAACAAAACTGACACCCTGTCTGTCGCCTAAAGAAGTGTAAGAAAAATTGCCAAAAAGTAAGAGTCCCACACTAAATTGTGGCAAGAAACAATTAATAAAGTGCACGACTGGGTGCACGAAAACTTCTCGTTCATCGATTGTTAGGTTGGTAAAAGTTCAGAAGCAACTGTACATAAAATATAAATAAAATTTACTTTTAAGTTATTCATTTGGCAGTACGTATATCAAATAATAATGTGAGTTTTTTTTCAGTCTTAGCTCTCAGGAACAGGCAATTTTCGCAAGTTCTGGTTTGAGAATTACAAGCATCTGATGTACTATTTATAAGCTCTTACACTTTACAAGACTTTTGAGTACAAGGACCCACGTAGCAGGAGTTTCTGTTTTCTGCTGGTTGAAGGTGTCTATGATTGGAATAATTGGAAGTAGCTTTCGCATGGACAATCTTCGCATTGATATATTTATTATGTAGGAGTTCAGGGATTTGCATTAGCAGTTAAAAACTGAATATCCCGATGAACGTGTATGGGGCGCAAATGGAGTGGGAGTTTCTGATTGTGTAAGTGGTTTAAATTATTTAAAGGTGCATATTCAACATGGTTGGAAAAAAGAAGCGGTTAATATTTGCTAAAAATAAGTTTTCCGTACATAGCTGTTATTGCTTTTTTATTGGCATAGATAGGGATTTTAGTAGTCATTTTTGAGAAATGATTAAAAAACGGATTTATTAGATTTCTTTGCGAAAAACTAAGTTAATTAGAACTATTTTATTATCCTTAATATGTATTTTGATCAAAATCGAAAGAGCGTTTTTTGTAAAACTATGCAGACAAAAGAGTACCAAATATGGCAAGGTTAGGTTTAAAAAATACTATTGCTTAACTATTTATCTGAAAACCGAGCATAAGATATTGTTCGGGTTGTAAGTATTGCTTGGTTTTAAACGTTTTATCCAAATCGATGGGGTTTTCGAGATATGAGTACATTTAAAAAATGAGCGTTTTCACTGATTCGAATTTAAAATCAAGGACGCAATCATTTTGAAAACATCAATTTTACTCTAAGTAGATGTGCATTTTGTTCCAAATCGTTCTTACCGTTTGTAGGTAAACTAAAGAAAACCAAATTTAAAAAAAAAACTTTTTTCCAAAATTCACTGTAATAAATTGATAATAAAGAGAAAAATAGAGTTTGCTATTAAGTAACGAGTATAAATGACCATAGTACCTTAGAAATTAAATTTTGTTAAAGTCGTATGGACCGTTTTCGAAATACCTATGTCCAAATTTCAAAAGTACCTTTATTCGATTTCTGAATGAAAAACTGAGTATGCAGTCATGTTAAGCTCACCTATTTAAGCTCAAATATTAATTTTCGTTTTCGTTTTCGAACAAATCAAACTGGTATGAACCTTTTATAGGGGAAGTACCAGATTAATGTTGAAGCTACAAGGTGGCGCAAAAGTAATCCTCCTATCAGAAAATGCTATAAATTTTGCGATTGGCCCCTAATGTCAGTTCTGTTTTGACATTTGTGTAGTAAACACATGCGAAATACACGTTAATAAACAATGTTACGCTACACTACTCCAGAACGCGGAATATTGGTGACTATTTATTTGAGCAATAATCGGACGGTGACTTTGGCACAACGTGAATTTCGTCGCAGATTTCCTAGCCGTCCAACGCCTACTGGTGAAACACTGCGACGTTTAGCTTTTGGGGCACTGAAAATCCGCGTGTAACCCACGAAGAGCCATCACACCTGCTCAAAGTCACTGTATGGTGTGCTGTTTTCGCTGGAGGAGTCATCGGATCTTTTTTCTTCGAAGACGTCGCGGGCCAAACGGTTACTGTGAATGGTGAGCGCTAGAGAGCAATGATCAACGAGTTCTTTTTGCCGCAACTTGATGAATTGGGATTGGAAAGCATGTGGTTCCAACAGGACGGTGCAACGGCACACACTGCACGTGCCACAACCGATATGCTGAAGGATGCATTTCCCGGGCGCCCAATCTCACGTTTTGGCGATTTGCACTGGCCAGCAAGATCGCCTGATTTGACCGCTCCAGACTTCTTTTTGTGGGGCTTTTTGAAGTCGCGGGTTTATGTCAACAAGCCTCAGACTCTTTCAGCTCTTAAAGACAATATCCGTCAAGAATGTGAGGACCTATCGCCGGAAGTTTTGGCCAAAGTGATGGAAAATGCCATAAAAAGGGCTCAAATGACAATCAACTGTCGGCGGCCATTTACATGACATCATATTCTCGACTTGATGTAAAAAAAATTAAAAATAATCCACAAGAAGAATCAAAGTTTTTCATTTTTTTTTTAAATTACAGCCAAAAAACATCGGAAGGTTATTTTTGCGCCACCTTGTACTTTGCAAAAAAAACGACCCGGAACTGTAGGCCCACAAACTGCAAACTCGAAGTCAAATCCGGGCAACCGTTTACGCTGTAGGCCTCAGGAGCATACGGACAGACAGACAAACGGACAGACGGACAAAGTTTTTCGACCCACTTTTTTGAGTTCCTCTGTCATCGTAATATCGGAACTGATTAACATCTTGAGTTCGATTTTTTGTACGAATACAATAAGCGTATCTTTCTCTTAAGTTAATAACTGACAAATGGTTGCGACTTGTGAGACACAAGGGTCCTTCATTGACCAGCTAATAGTTGCTGACGAACCTGGTGTACGCTGCCCTAGTTCCATTTACTTTTTGTCAGTTGAATGCATTTCCTCAATACATATTGTGCATATCCATTCATTTTGAACACGCTGCGACATTGTAAAAGAGTGTACACCTATCATCGCTCGCAGATAAAGCAATTTATTAGCACTGTGGATCGCACACTCCTATCTAACACCCATCCGCAGATTGGACTATGCCAATTATACAACCTATAGTGTCGTGCCCAAAGGTGCTGCCACCTGTGACTGCAGAGCACACAAGATACAACTTGTTTTCCACTGTCCCACTGGCTTTTTTTCTCCTTTTAATTAACACTAAAACCACATAGTCTGCGCAAATATGTGGCCAATCAAGTTAGGCAATCTTATTAGATGCCGCTAAGACTTGGCTAGTCCATTGGGACAACAAACAAGATTCTCTATTTCTACACAGAGTCTCGCAACAAGCAGCATCCGCAGCCAGCAAACATCGATTTAATTAAATCTTTCTCGCCACTCATATATCAAAGAGCCAATCTCAGATAGATGCTCACATAAAAGATCCACCCGGGGCGGGGGAATCAGATGACAGAGCCAGTGTGCAGGGGCCTCATCATACGGCAAGGTGTCACCCTCGATACAAAAAATCAAATGTTCCTTTGAGGTGACATTATTTTTCGCTTGACGTGATATCGCACACATAAAGGTACACAGCTCGAGTGAAATCTCTTTTAATAACATCCATTTCAATGAACTGGACTGAAAGGGCCCAAAGGAACACAGAAAGACAGACGGGTGTGCTATGTATAAATAGAGGCAGCCATGACGGCGACGACACATACGGTAAAATGAGGCTACTGGGGATTTTGCACTTAGCAGAGAAAAAAGTTCCACTGAAAGGACCAGCTTACCTACCGTCCTATTACGATGTTCCGGGATATTGCTCAAATTGCTGGAGACAATTCAATGAACCACACTGCTATGTGAGTCGAGATGGCAGTCGTGAACATACGTATGCTCCCTCAAGTGCGCTTTGATTAAGATTATTTTCTTCGTCGATAGTGTGGGTCCTTTAACAGGTGCTCGCAACACATGCGGTAGGAGGTACCCAGAACCCAAGCCGGCTTGTGCACTTTGAGAGCATTTGCCTTGCGGCCAAACTCAATTAATTCTCATTCAAATTTTCACAATAACTTTCGATTAGATGATGTCGTCGCTGTCGACACTCTATATAGTCCCTCACGGCTGGCGTCTCCTCCGAGAGCAAAGTGAGCCATTCTGTGACACTAATTTGATTTATGTGTGAACTTTTTGCCCCGGGTAGCTGCTGCACGTATACATCAAATCAGATGACGAAGCAGAAAAAGTCCAAATAGTAATGTATCACCCTCGGCTATACAACAGCCAGCTCGCATGGAATGGAGCGGGATGCAGATGATGGCAGAAAGCACTTCACGTGATGACTATGATGGGTATTGGGTATATGTTGCCCGAGAGAGAGAGGTGCTTTTAATTTGTTCAAACAGGGCGCGCGGGGGAGCCTTAAATGTGTAATACTGTACACAGTGTGCACTCGAAACCTGGGCAAACAGAGACCGACGTATGATAACGCGGCACGTGACCAAATTCCCCGATGAATGAGTCGTCGATGGGATGCTGCCTATCGGCTTCCTTTCAATTATTTTCCACCACGTGGCAGTTGTCGAATGTAAATTCGAAATTTAATTAAACCACCAAAAGTGTTCGTCATACTGCAGAGATTATTGTTCGATTTTTATTGAATTAATTAAGTTCGACATTTCGGTGGGAAGTATGGTGAGAGATAAGGCCGCTGTTATCTGTCTAGAGGTAAACCTAAACACCAAATCGTCTGCCAGGCTCGTGTATCTAGCTTGGAGAGGTCTCTTATCGCGCGCAGAGATAATGTAGGTTGTGTGCATTGTACACACTGGAGACTGACTGATTCTGGAAAACCGAGGCCTTTGACCTTGCACCGACAGGTCCCAAGAGGTTTTTAATTTCCGTTCCAAGTTGCTTCGAATCATGCTCTCGCATCATCGTTTCTTTTTTCCTTTTGCATCTTCAAAGGCGCAAAGGAAATTAAATTTGTTTTTGCCACGACGACGACATGACACACAGCAAAGAAGAAGATGACGCCCCCCTCGTTATATACACTCCGTGTCTGAGATATGAGTGCTGTCGCTTCTTGTCTGTGCCATCAGTCGAAATAAAATGAAATCGAAAATCGATTTCACTTAGTTTTTATATGTTATTGTTGGCCCCCCATCTAGAAAAACCTACCCGAACTGAGTACTCCAGTGAATCGGGGAAATAAAATTTAAATTGATGAAATAAAAACGTGAAACAGACATACATATCCTGGCCACATTATACGTCGAATGTCTACATTCGTTTATCTAATTATGGGAGGCAAAATGGATGCGATACTGTTGTCGAATTTGGCACAAACATCAGTAGTAGAAAGCATTTTTTACTTACTTGGGGAAGATCAAACGAAATGGGATTTCAGGTCTTGAAGTTTGAAGTTGTTTTCAGTTTTATGCAGAGTAAATATTTTATATAGGCCAGTGATTGTTTGGGGCCTATTATAGTCATGAATGGAAATTGCTTACTTGCACATCTCTTGTTGGTCAGGGGCTTGATAATTGAAGGTTCTCTGAATGATTTAGTTCTGATGAGCACTTGTATTTCTTTTGATTTGTCACAGCTGTCACTGAGATAAATTTACAATAAAAAAAAAACAATGAAAATCTTTTTGGCTTTTTCGTGTTTAAACATGTCACTAAAACAACATGTTTGGTGTCTAATTAATAACAATGTATTTATTTGCCTTAATTAGCTCATGTTTAAAATTATTCATAAGACATGAGTGCGTTTAATTAAAATATAATTCTATTAAAAACAGTTTGAACTGAAATATTCGAACAGATTTCTGTTCAAGTAAACAATGAACAAGCTAAGCTAGATTTCTTTTGAACAAATGAATACGTGATCGATGATGCATTTTTAGCAAAACATTGTAAACAGAACATTGTTTGATCAAACATGAATGAGTTTTTTTGTTAGCAGAATTATATTTAAAACGTTTGGAAATAAATTATTCGAACCGATTTACATTTAATTTGAACATTAACATGTTTGAATAAACACGCATTGTTAAAGCACCGTTATATTTCGTCATTCAAGTACAAATGTGCAGTGAGAAGTGTCATTTAATAAAGGTGCGTTGATTGTGTCGGTCAACATTTTTAATTGTTGTGTTAGATGGAAAATTAAATAGCGGACATTTACTAGGGGATCCGGTCGAAATTTTGCTTGGCAAAATTCTGTCTTCCCACACAAAAATTCTGCTTAACGAAATTGTGCTTGTTTTAATTCTGCTTTACAAAATTCTGATTTTCAAAATTAATGCAATAAAATTCTGCTTATTCTGCTTTTTTCCAACTAACAAATGTAGACGACGAGAAAAAAAGGCAGATACAAAAAAAAAACTATTTTAAATTTATAAAACATTAAAAATGATTTACTTTTAATTTTTAAATAAAAATAAAACTAAAATTGGAAAGAAACAAAAAAAAAAAAGATTAAATTTTGAGGAAAAAATTGTACAAAAAAAAACAATACCTATTGAAAAAAAATTCGAAATTTGATTTAAAAAAATATGAAGCAGTCAGAAACTACAACTTTTATTTATTATAATTTCATTTGTTTTCTTTTTATACTTCATTTCGGCAGTATAAAAGGACAGCCGAAATTATGTTTAATCAAAATTCCATCTACAATCGACTCGGTAGGATCTTCGAATACTCTAAGACCATTTTCCTAGGATCGTTGTGATTACTGTTAAGCTGCGATTGATGGTTTAGAGGACAGACAAGGACTTTTCCTCGGTCTTCCTAAAAAATATCAGTAGTAGTGTCGCTTCTTTTGTTTACTTTCGTATTTCTACAATAAAAATAAAATAAAATAGTATTTTTAAAAAATACCCACCTTTTTTTTATTTTCCTCTCAAGAGGATATAAAAGGCTACAAAGAAAAAATAAGAAAAGAGGAGCTAAAATTAGAAAAAAAAAAATTTCTCAAAAGATCCGCGCTTTTTAACATTTTCCAAACCTTTTATTATTGTTTGCAGGATTTTGTAAAGCAGAATTTTGAAGAGCAGAATTTAGAAAAGCAGACTTTTTTAAGCAGCATTTTGTAAAAAGAATTTTGACCCATTATATACACTGCGGCGGTATTGGAAGGCTGCTTAGGACGCTGCAGCGAGATTTGACTATCAAAAAATAACATATTCAAAATCAAAACGAATTTCATGAAGGGGGCCAGAGAGGACATCTCAATATCACGGCCTACACGCACCAAATAATCCCTGAAACAATTTCCAATAGTCTGGAGGATTTTTTTTTATTAATTTCGCTCCATAAAGTGCAGTGTTATTTTGATCAACTTTTACCGACTGATAGGTGGATCTATCTATCAACTTTGGTTCGGTAAACGGGTAGGTGATTCACGGTGAACTCTAGAATACCCCACTTAGATCGTCGTGGTACCATTGTGATGCTTTTTTGGGGGGTTAAACGTTGGTGCTGCATCGCATACAAGAAGCTTTCTAGACATCCCGATGTCCCCAAAAACCTGTAAAGATCAGACAATGAGACATCAGAAAGGAAGTGAGGTGTGTCATCTTCGTCTCCGCAGCCCCTACATTTACGTCATCATCTTTGGGATTATGTTTTATTGTAGAGTCTTAGGAAGTTATCACAGTTCAGAGCCCCTATTAACTTAGATAGCGATGACCTGTCAAAGTCCCAATCAGTTTATTCCCTTCACTAACTCCCGTTCAACTGTATGATAAAGCAGAACAACGAAATTGCGGTTGGTAAGTGCATCTTTATGCTTGATTTCAAACGAGAGTCGTCACCAAAGTTTGTGGTGAAATTCGAAGTAGACAGAGATCCTCTATACACTATACCCCAAATGAATAGCCGACTCTTGTGATATTCTGTGCATGATACGCCGATACTGCGTATCCTTTGCCAAACATATACTTGGGCTCTGCAATCATTCACAGGTCACAACTGTACCGACTTTTGTGGCCTTTGCCTCAATATTTGCCAACGCATCAGTGACATATTGCTATGTTTATCCCATGGCTCAAAGCCATCAGCGTATGGAAGGATTTCCTCTATGGTGCTAGCTTCCGATTTTTCGCTGTTGAAGAAGCCACATGACAGCGCATCTCCTTCTCTCTATCCATTTTTCACATCAAAGGTCTCGGTGCACTAGCGAGAGTTTTCATTCTGTAAAATCTTAAGAGTTTGGCCAGGGTTGCCAGCACTCGTCATATGGCTCCGTATAGGTATACCTCGTCCATGCGATTTAAACCGCCTGTCCGTGAACGAGCTACAAGTGTTGGAATATGTTTTAGACTTAGACTTGTTGGACTTCTTCGGTTTAGTCGAATTGTATCATCCGTAAACGAGCAATTCGTGACAGAATTTGTTTTATTTGTTCGTCAATTCGGCAACAGGATCGATGAACCGAGTTAGTAACTAAACTTCCGTTAACCGCATCTGATAACATGCACGCTCTCAGTTTATGTACCCTTCAGACTTCAGTGCCCCGAATGCTGATGTGATGCCGGTTCTATCTTAAAATCGGATCGGATCTTGAAACTCGATGAAGACGCCCGTATTACTTTTGATTGCTCTGCGGCTAACTCATAACGTCATGAATACAAAATGAGCAAAACTGAAACAATTTAAAAGCAGTACAACAAAACTGCACCTATTACCGCCTGGCAATATTTCACAGCTATCTACGTGCTGCCTGTGGCCAATCCCATCTAAAACCCGAAATTCCCTCTACATCACTGATTCACAGATACCGTATAAAAGTTGTGGCTCAGACCAGACTTCAGTTCAGACCCCGGCGCACAAGTCTCGCATTTGTATACGAGTTGTACATGCATAAATCAAAAAATTTCGCTGGCACTCGCATTCGCATTTGCACAATTCAATCCGCAACAATGCTCACAACAGTACGAGATACTTTGCGCCAAGCCACGATATCCAATAAATTTAAGATTTGTCTTGTGGTGCCGGTGGTAGGCAGTAGGCACTCGGCTGGGCGTGTGTTTCGACTTTCCACAGTGCAAATTTAATTTTTACGTGGCGAAAGATTGTTTTCGGTGCTCGCACCATCCACTCCACTCTGGTAATTATCTCTGCTTGTAGCACACGTGTCGGACGGCGGCTTAATTTATGGCCACTGAAACCCGAGCACAGCTTTATGCAGCCTATGCTCTTTTTAAGCGCTCGCAAGTAATCCATCTGTTTAGCACGTCATGCATGTAATCCACGTCTCGCAACGCATGTCACGTCGCGTTTGTCGCCGGCCGGCGGATGGCTATAGCCTTTGTCAATACACTACTAATCATTTTCAAATATGCGACCCAGGAATTGTTTGCAGATTAATTGACGGGCCACCCTGTACAAAGATGCGGCACGATTTTATTCAAATAAAATCACCTCACTGGCTGACTGGTTTTTCTTTTGCAAATATGTATATGCCCGAGTACATGCCGATGCCACACAAAGAGATGACGCATGGCAGGAGCTGCAATGCCCCCAAAAGCGAATATGAATCCAATACGGATCATCGGATATCCATTGGAGGTCTGTTGCACCAGCGATAATGTGCTTTGTTCTGTTTGAATTTTATGATACTCGTAGTCGCATGTTTTCGTTTTTCTTCTCTCTGCTGCTGCATTGGACACGAAGCCCATTTCCCATTGCTTTGCAATATTTCCCTGACAATATCTGCTGATGTGCTGTCTAAGCTGCCGGAAAATTGCGTCTTCTGAATGGGGTTTCAATATCGCTCTCCACGGCATGTGCTGCGCGCCATGTTATGCCATTGCATTTAATAAAATTTTTCGTTTCTTTCAAATGTCTGCTTTGAGTATCGACTATCGACGCAATTTGCTACTCCATCGCCCACATATCTCACAATGTAACGGCTGCCGTAGTCACGATATACTCTCGCATACATTTATATTGTAGTGCGAATAAAAAAAAGAGGAATTTCCATTAAATCGTTACAATAGCCGCATGCGGTAGCTGTATAGCTGCACACGAGAGCGCATTTTTATTCTTGTCCCGCATTCGAATTAATTTATATCAATTTGACACATTTTATTAATCGTGATTTGCCACCAGATATGCAATTACATTTTTTTTCTGTTCGGCACAAGTGCCGGTAATTAATTAAGGGCAAAAGTGCGGTATGCGCTTAAAAGGCATTCCAATAGCTTTAGGTGCATTCGGTATACATATTTGCACTCGCAATCAGCGTGCAGCCAAGCGAAGCCATTGTTTCTATTAAACGCTGTGAATATAAATAATTCTTAATGCCAAGCTCCAGGTTTAATAATTTGGGTCAATTTTGTGATGACATCACAAACAGCGACGGTGATGACATTTTTGACTACCTAAATAAGCTGTCCGTCAAAGAGCAACTTTGTTTGAAGCTATAAAACCAAATAATAGACTCGAAACAAAAATTCTTAAACACAAACAATCTTAAACATTCCTGATGGCATGTCCCTCTTAAATATAACTATTTGAGTTAACCAATAAACAGAGTTGCATTAGGTCGTTCCCTTTACTTCTGGCAATATGTGCCTCCGTGCGAGAGGAATTCGCTCACCGAAATGATAAATAATCAAAATGAATCAAAAATTTTAATTTTTCATCGACTGGAATATTCAAATATCAGTAGAACAAAATGAAAATTTATATTTAAGAGCAAGAGTGTAATTGCTTCTACTGTAGAAATTAAAAAGTTCGCTTCTTTTCCCTTTTACATCTATTTTATTGCTATACAAAATACAAACACAAAGTATTAATGAAATCAAATAAAAAGCCAGTTACAAATTAGCATTTGAACTATTTGACAATCATCTTTCAGCTATAGCCAACTAGCCCAAAGAAATTAATTTCTTGGGTTAATATTTGCACGCTTATTTATGGAGGAGAAATGTTTTGTCTTTCTGGCTCTCTTCTGTCGAACTTTTGCGTAGATAAGTGACAAAAGGTTCGTTCCTTTACTTTTTTTTAGTAAGAATGGAAAAGACTGTCGAAATGACAGTGGTGGGGATAAATTCTTTCACAGAGAGATATACATACGAAAAAGTTAGGGAACGCTTAAGTAGTGATCTAGCTATGAAAAATGTTAGATAGTCAATTCAAAAATTTAAAAATGAGTTGGCTAATTTTAATTTATTAACAATATTAATTGATTGATCTAGCGATGAAAGTGATTCGGAATTAATCGAACTTCTTTCTGATGAATCCGAGTATGTGAAAAAGTTTGTACTGATTGAACTACAAGCATCCGAGAAGGGGAAACGGACATGTGCGAGTGTCACTCGCGCACCGAATGTTCCGTACGTTTGCGGAAATTGTGAAGATTTTTTTAAGAGTATAAGAGTAGAGAACACGCTCGAATGAATTAAATGACCGAGAGCATATGTTTGTGCACAACAAAATGTGTGCTGTGCATGAGAATGAGTAAGGTCATAAACTAAATTATAAATAATTATTAATACTTAGTTTATGGAGTAAGGTATCCATTGGAAGAGTTCCAATTGAAAACGATTAAGAGAACACGGCTTAGTGAATGGAAAATTGGAGAATCCAATCCAAAGTAAACACAACACAAACTTTTTCCTCCGTTTTTATGTCCAAATTTATCTTCGATTTAATGTACCAGACATTTATTTCGCGAGCTAAATGAGTGGAGCCTTTTCATCGATGTGAAGTTAAGAATTTAGCGTGCGAACAGGATACTAGGCTTAAAAATTAAATAGACCGTCAGCTCAGCTAACTTAAGAGAATTGTTTTCGGACCGACTTGCCCATGACGATTATCGAAAATACCCCACGATATTCCCCAAGAAAATATATATACTACATTGAAAAAGCACAAATATTACCGAAAACAGTCTTCTCCTTTTTATTAAATTTGAATGGTTTTTCAGTGTTTGAAATGCCTTTATTTTGTTCTAAAAATGTCCCTTCTTTGAAATGCAAAATACCCACGAAATGGGAAATTCCCCACGGTCTGGCATTACTAAGTTGAGTGTGCATTGAAAGTGGGAATCGATTAAGAGAACACACCATTAACGAATGAAAATGGTTAAAGGAGCGTATTTTATATAGTGATAGAGAGTTTTTTTATAAATATTTTGTAAAATATTACTTTTCGGCAAAAAAAGTCATTTTTAAAAAATTCTTTAGTTTAGCCTAACGATTTTGACCAAAATGCATACTTAGATTAAGTTTTAGAATTTATTGCTTCCTTAATTTTCAATTCGAATCATTGAAAACGCTAATTTTAGAAACTGCTCATAGCTCGAAAACCCAATTAAGCGAACAATTTTTAATACTCAGTTTTCATCTAATTATAGTTAAGCAATAGTATTTTTCAAACTAAGCACTGCAATATTTGTTACTGTTTTGTCTACATAATTTTACAAAAACCGCTCTAACGATTTTGACCAAAATACTTATTAAAGATAATAGAAGTATTCTTATTAAGATCCTGTACCTCTTATTTCTCAAAACATTCGAAGAAATCAATTTCTCAAAAATGACTACCCTAATCCTGATCTGTGTTCACTTATCTTCGGTATAATTTTGAAATAATAACAATGCCCCACTTGCAATAAAAATCCAATAACAGCTCCGTAAGATTTATTTTTAACGAAAACTACCAACTTCTCCTTTTTTTCAACCATACACTCAGAAAAATATCGCAAGCTAAATTCTAGTCTAGAAATTCAGGCACATTCTTAATCTTCTTCATTCTTACGTGCTCAGTCTAAAAATAAACCGAATGATTCTTAAAGCAATAACAAAAATCTAAAATCAAGCCTATGCAATACTAAAATCTGCATCATATCAACTGGATAATTTTTTTGGCACAAAAATATAGAATCGAACAAGAATAATACTCTCCAATCAAGCCCAAATAATCTTGAACATGCATGATGGATTAACGTGCATACCAATTAAGATCTAAACGATCATGAAATACAAATTTATATTCTCCAAACAAGCCGCACAATTGCATAAAAAAGCTCATTCATTCCGATTCCTATTTCGTACAATTTGCGTGTTTCCGTATTTAAGTGTTTTTTTCTAAAAATGAAAGAGTGGAAAATTGTAATAAAGTGCATGTGATAACAAAAATGGTTTAATCAATAATATTAATTTAATATAAGTACAATTGTAATAAAAAATATGTCTGAACTTAAGAGACCACCCTTACATTTGTATCCCGTAAATAATGGAACGACATATTTAAGATTTAAGTCCATTAAAGCATTTTTGATTCAACAAATAAATACGTTTTTGAAAAAAATAAATTATTTTCTTAAACAGGAAAGTGGCTGATTTGTTAATAAATTCGAAAAATAAAACTATCTTAAATTGCTATATGACATTCTTGAAGCATTCCGGAAAAATTGAATATAAGGATAACTTGTTCTTATTGAAATTTTTGTAAGTTTATTTCAAGACTTATTATTTTAAGTTTTAAGGAACATTATTTGTACTGCTAATATATAGTTAAGAAATAAGGTGATTTTTAGCTTAATTTAGGCTCACACAATATTCATTGCGTTATGTTTAAGAATACATAAGCTTAATTTAAGTTTACAACGATTTAAAATCAAGTTGTTGCATTCTTCAAATGAAATGACTTCAGACTTACTTCAGCTTACACAATCACTTCCCACTTCATTTGCAACCAAAACTTTTGATGAACAAGAAAGTTACGTTCCACCCAGTCGTGCACTTTATTTTTTTGTTTATATTCGCTAGTTGAATATCAATAACAGATTAAGCTGAATTTTATTGCTTTTAATATGGAAAACGGAATTTTGCAAAACAGAGTTTTGGGAGCAGAATTTCGACCCGATACCGAAACTTTGGTGAACAGAAAAGAGTAGTCGAGGTAATGTCCAATCCCCTCCTAGGCCGAACAGAAGTGACTTCTCTTTTGAACTGACAAAAATTCCCAGCGCCTGTCGGTTGTCAAATTAGTTATTGCTAAGTTTTGCCAACTCACAGCAAACCACATAAATAAGTTTCCAAATTGTATCCGCTAATAAACTAATAAACTCTGTAAATTTATTAACAAGCCATGTCGCACTTGACTTATGAAATATAAAAATGCCAAAAGAAATGAACAAGCGACGAAATGGCTTTTCCCAATATAAATATAGGTCAATCCAGCAATACGACTGAGAATAATATACTTAATCTGGCTGATGTAAATCTTTCATCTCTCACCTCACATCGCATTCACACATCAAACTTTACACAGCTGAATGGGATGTGTGTCGATTTAAAGTTGATCCATCAACGTAATATCACGAAACGTATTTTTCTCCGCATCCCATGTATGCCATTCCACTGTCAGATCAAATGTAACTTTTGTACGCCATTTTGGCGGAATAGAACTCCACCATTCGGTAGTTAGATACTTATCCTAAACTCTTCGTGGCTTACGTCAAATAAATCGAAATCTCTTAAGAAGACAGTCAGCTGGAAAAACACTTTCAGAAATTGTATGGGACACTTTGACACCGCCCTCACCCCAGGAATGAGGCCATCCTCATCAGATTTCCCAAACCAACTGTGAAACGAGGTGGCAGCAAAAACGGTCTACCAGCGATTGTTTAATTTAAATTAACGCGCAGAGCTACAGTGGGTCCGGGCGATGTGTGCCCGGAATAAACTGTGCAACGGCGACCTGCGTACGAGCGCCGAAAGACATACATATATTAACCAACGTGTCGGAGGTCAATCGGGGACTCTCCATATAATTTTGTTTATTTGTTTGCGGTTTTAATTAAACACGAATTAAATTGCAATTCCGCGTGTGCGGTAATGTGTCTGGAACAGCACACTCGGTCGGTACTGACGGGTGACTGTTCCGCCGCTGATAATTGGAACTTACACATGGCATGGACGGTCTCATAATTCCTGTGCCGTGCTCTGATCGGAATCACATTTACGGCAGGGATACGTCGTGTGCTGTGGCGTGGCGTCCCCCTGTAACCGAAAATTAGTTCCGATTCATTTGTGCGAAGAAATCTGTAATTAAAGTCAGAGGTGATTCCATAAAACGCTTGTTGAAGCACAAGTGTTGTTGTTGTTGTTGTTGCGACAAGACAACTGGTTTGTTGTGTATAGTCGGCCAGACACTCCACTATCCACTTACCACTTTCGAGTTGACTGAGTATTCATTGGGCAGCAGAGGGCATTATGGCAGAGCCATGTCTCTTGCTACACGAAAGTACACAAATCAATTGTTTTTGCAGACATAGTTGATGGTGTTATGCGGGGGATAGTAGGAAGAGTTGGGGTCGGTGGAGTTCCACTCTGTAGCAATTAATTATGGTAATTCTGGGAGTGAGGAGAAAGTTGAAGTTCCGAATTACACTGCGCTGCGGCAAGGTGGGCTACAGCTACAGCTTGCTGAGTGTGATTTTCGATTTTAGATTTCCTTAGAAGGGGCTTTTGGAGTCTGGTTTGGACCATCGGAAAGGTTTGGTAGGTATTGTTAATTTGGTCGAATTTGTTGCGATCTTTTCGGAGTTGAAATCTTGTTCCACGTATATAAATATGGTTCGTGATTATTAGCATATTGAGTCTGCCTTAAACAACCGTAAAAAGTATGAAACTGCAAAACACTCAGGTACGGGTACCAAAAAAAGCCAAAGGTCAACAGGGGCCAGTTGAAAATCGCTTTTGAATTCCCAAAGCAGTCGGCACTGATTTAGAACTCGAGGTGACATTAGGAATAAACTTCAACAAGCTACAGCTGCAGAGAGCGAAGAGCGTGTTGAAAAAAGATGTGTTAGGTAGAAGCCTGAGCTGAAAAGCCCTCAGCAAGCTGTAAACTTATAACAAAATGATTGGACAACCTAGTTAGAAGAAGACTGGCTTAAGATGAGTTCCATGCTCATCAGTAAGTATACAGTGTGAACAGAATTATATTTAACAAGCTGAATGTAACTAAAGGCGCGCAAGATTAGATGGGAGAACACTGCCTTAGTATGGACCTGTCCGCCAGTGGCCAAGAGTGTATTTCTTGGTCTATAGCAGTTGCAGTGTGATGAAATCTGGAGAAGTTGGCGTTTAGAGGGCCAACGGAAAGCGGGTAGCGTGAAGTAATGCTATACCTCAATTCCTCGGAGGACACAAATCGGCCTGTTCGGGAGGGTGGCGATTTTAACCCGCAAGAATCCTCAGCCGCTAATGGAAGTCGGACCACTGGACCTTAGGCAAGTTTTCCAATATATCTCGGGAGGTTCGGCCGGACTTACCGACTAACAAACGCTTACATTTAGCTGAGCGTTTAGGCGATAATTGTTCGCCTAGAGAGAAGAGCAGTTTTGAAAAAATAGTGGACTCTGCTTTAGATACAAAAAAAACTACAACCTGTAAGGAGACCGATGCTTGCCTTGTAACTTTCAAGGTTGCAGTTCCTTAAAAGTTGCTAATAGTCTTCTGAAACTCACCTTGGAGACTTTAAAAGGTCGCATCCTATCTAGCAGTTATTTGTGTGCTGGACTAATGAGAAATAAACCTCGCCACATCTCGCGAACGTCTGACAAACATCCCAGAGTATAACTGCCATCAAAGAGCTTCCTAATTTAGGCATTTGGACTCGACATGCAATGTTTAGGTCCCTTTCACGTTAGTCTCAAAAATAAAAACTCACTCAAAACGAATGTTTTGAATGAAAGCTGGGTACCTAAATCAATCTGTGCGAACTATTCATTAGCCTATCCAGCAGAATGGTTCAAAGTTTCGCTGTCTTCCAAGAGAGTCTGAACGTTTGTTAGCCATATAGGCTTCGGTACGGATACTGGCCGACGGTTGTTCTATTATCTGGCGAGTTTGTTAATTATGATAAACTGTTCCCAAGCTCGCTAGGACTTAGTGACATCCCTAGGTGAAGGCGACTTTGTAGTGCGCTTGGCTAGCTGAAATCGTCCTGTGGCAATTTTCTGTTTTTACTCCAGAGTGCCAACAAATTTAAATTCGATGAAAGAAAATGTTAACCTATTTTTGCGATAAATGAAAAGCACCTATACTCTCACACCTACACAGCTTTCTTAGAACAGTTAAACTGATATGTACCCGACTTTGGGAGCACTGCCATTTTATCGACACCTGGAACACTGTATCCGCCGGCAAACACGACCATACCTGACCGCATTTCACACTCAATAAAACTTTCTTTCAATGTTTAGCCAGAATGCCTATTTATATCCTTCGTTATGCCATTCTTTTTAAGGTATCTTCCCTAATTACGCGGATAAATCCTTGGCATAATAGGCCCTTGTATATATTTTAATTAAAATGACCGCCCCACCGAAAATTCGCGATGCGAGAAAACAAAACCCCGCAGGATATACACACAGCCACCTTTGCAAACGTAATTAAAAAGCCACAGTCGGGTCCCAGAAAAAAGGTAGCCAGCGTCATAATTAAATCCAGATTTAATAAAAATCAAAGAGGCGTTAATAACTAGATAAAAGAATGCTTTCCACCTATCAAAGAGAAATGCTTCCGCTTTGTCCATAGCTGGCGGCTGTCCTCAGCTCAAAATGAGTGCTATCTTGGAGAATCACAAGTGCCACAAGAATATAAGTGTACTTACAGCAAGAGCTATATATGGAAGAGATGACTGCATGTGAGCTCACACTCGTACCAACGATATGATTGATGATCCGCAAAATAAATTAAACAAGATGACAAATTGCCCTTGTCGCTGCTGGGGGACGACACGACAGCGACTACAAGGTAGCTAATTAAAATCTGCGCCGAAACACACATACTGTTACTGTTCCTTAGAAGAAGATTCGCATTCTGCTTGTGCGGGTCGTCGTTCGGCTGAAGTCGAATTATTGCTTGAAATCCTATTAACACCCTGATGTGGTGCTCGACGGAGATAAGCTCCCTAATTGCCTCTCGTGGAGGAAAACTGAAATATGGTCCACAGACATATTGTAACTTTCTCGGATATGAATGGATGTGAACTCGCCCCGAATTCTGACCGCATGCGATAAGGAAGCCTCAAGAATGGCTTTTGTTATGTGCTTTGTTTGCCCAACAACAGTTCAGTAGGTGGTGGGAGTAGCTGCTTGTTAAAATCTTTCGCCAGGTTGGTTCTATTTTTTTTTTGTCTTCGAGTGGAGGAAATATCCTTGGCAATAATTGTTTTCTATTGTTAGTTTGGCAACACACAAAGAAATAATGCAAACTCATGGCAATGCCTCTTTGAAATCAAAGAAACGCCAGCCTCGGTGCGGCAGAATTAAATTTTCATCAACTCTCCGGCGGGTTCGTTATAAGTAATGGAACTCCTTTTTTTGACTATCTAAACCTGGCTGGCGCTATTCTACGTTTGTTTATCCCTCGGCTCCGAGGAATGCCAAGGCAATAAGTGTTCACTCCGTACAAATATAAAAATTAAATAAACAGGACAATGCCGAGTGTACAAACTTATTTTGTCTGCTGCGATAGATCGAAGATAGCTGGGTAGTGTATGTATGTTCAACGACGACAGCGACACAGATAAGTTGGGTTTCATTAATAGGAGATTATCTACTGCAAACATCGACGCTGCTACCCTGTGAAAGTGACGAAGAGTTTCTACGGCTGTGTCATGCCAATGCCAACCCTCTTGGCAACAATTTCACTATTCAGCCTAATCTACTGCCGAGGTCCATTATTGCGATTGAGTTCAACTGATATAGCCGTTCGTTCCTCCATCCTTGTTGGTTGGTGGTGGCATTTGAATTGAGTAAACACGCGTTGGTGGTGGGTTTTATCTCGGTTTTGTTGGCACCGGCCCTCTAGGAATTCCAATGTGAAATTGCAGCTCTCTCTCGCTCAAAAAATGTCCGATGTGTACGAATTTTACTACCTTTCGCCATCTCCCCCCGTCCACCGTCCACCGTCCCCCGTCAGCCACGCACAGCTCGTGCATAAAAGATTTGCCATTTCATTTATTTTATTTGAATTTCATTGAAATTTGAAACCTTTTGCTGGCGTGTTTTCTTCTTTTTTTTTTTTTGTTTTTAATAAGGGATCTCTTTATTCATCCCTCGAGAAGATGTGTACGCATCAAATTATCCACTTTGAACGTGTAGAGGGGGATAAGACGAGTATGTGCGCTTGCACGTATTCCCCATTTGGAGTCACACAGCATGACTCTGTCTGACTGTCTACGATGCTGCTGCATGAGTGCAACACGATTCTTTTTCAACACTGAGCGACAAGCGGATAGAGACGTTTGGGAGTTTTTTTTCAGTTTTTTTTCTATGTGATTCGTTACAGGCCAAACCGTTAAGCAGATTGGATTTAAATATCGGAAAAAGCTCATTCTGTGTAGGGTGTCCATTTGTGACCCTCAAAAGAGAACATTTTCCTCCTACAGATATTAAAAAAGAGACTATTCGTAAAAAGATAGAGGACAAAAAAGAGAGCGAAGAAAATTAAAAAAATTAGGTGCACTAAAAAAAATTAACAAAAATTATTTTACCTAACGAGAACATGAGAAGTGATTTGAAATGTACCAGTATAAAAGTCAACGCTGCAAGTTGACAGCTCTTAGGTACTTTCTGTATAGTTTTCTGAATTTTTTGAAGAAGATTAAAACGAAATACCTAACACATGAACATAAGTAACATGAATTACCAAATTTTTTGGAAAATGAAATAAAATGAATGTATCTAATTTAAAAAAGAGGGGCATTTATAGCAAAAAGAGAACAAAAATAGATACGAAATAAAAAAGATCGGACCGAAAAAAGAGAACATGTTCCCTTTTAAAGAGATATGAAGGACACCCTAACTTTGAGATCTTAGTTCTAATTGGAAAGCTCAAGTTTGGCAAGTTTTAAGAGCAGTCCAGGTATTTCTATTGATCTGATTAACAGGTGAATATGTTTAAAGAACGACAGTATGAAACTACATAAAAAGCATCCCCAAAAGTGGTTGGTTAACCTTTAAAATCCAGTGCAAGTCATCTATCTTCTCCCTTTGCGCTTACTGTTTCGTATGTCCTGAACCAATTCATGAAATCCAGCTTTTCATAATTTTCTCAGCTAAATATATTCAATTGGTTTGGTTTTTAATATTTCCCAATTTTTTTTTTAACTTTTTCTGTATATTATATTTAGTTGTTTTTCTGTATACAATCGGTGACAAATAACAGACATGGCGATTGTTTTGTTAATGGATGAAAAAAGAGAAAATTCCATACGAGGATAACAATGGATGCCTCAAATCCATTTCCGAAAAAGAAAATCCCTTGGGAAAATGAGGAAACACAACAATTATCACTGTTTAGCGTTAGGATAATACAGACGAATAAAAAATTACATTTGTTGCGAACGATTAGAAAGTCAAAATACACTCAACATTCGAATGAAAAATAAACTTTCGATTGATAGCATGAACTTTCTATCTGTTCGAATGTCAAAATACAGTTTCTTCAAATTCGACACACTTTCGAAATAAAATGAATCTCAAAATAAGCATGCTTATAACTTATGTAACTTAATTTTTGAAGCAATTGTTCGAAACCCACAAGCAAACAATAGAGGAAGACTTTTTCAAAAAGCCCGTTCTAATAACTGGCAATTGAAGGATGATATTGACTATATCGGGAGAATGTAGAAAACTGTCAGAGATGTGTGTTTCAGATCTAGGTGTGACCAAAGCTAAGCATATGGTACGACTTGTATACCAAAAGTTTCTTATTTCGATAGCATCTAGCTTTATCAAGATGAAGCGATTGGAGGTATACCACCGTCCGGTGGAATAAGGTAGTGCAGTTCCATGTAGGCGCAGTGGCTTAGCAATTAGTTTGTTGGACTACTAAGGAGGGGTCCCAGGTTCGAAACCCGAAAAACCCCTAATTCCAACTTATGGTTTTTTTCCGGTGCGCCACCTCCCGCGAACGTCTGACAAACATCCGAGAGTATAACTGTCATGAAGGAGCTTCTCAATTAGCCGTTTGGATCCGGCATAAAATTGTAGATCTATTCTTCTATTCGTCCCAAAAAGGAAAAACTCACACAAACGAATGGTTGTGAGAAGCTAGGCCTATGGTCCCTACAGACCTGCTTTTCGGCCGAAATTGCGGTCCTCTTCCAACCGCTCCGAAGGCCAGTCAACGAACAAACTGCGTTGGGTATTGTCATTAACTTTAAGCTCCTGGGTCAGCTGGATCTTCTACGGGTGCAGGCCCAAGTTCCGACGCAAAATGCACAAAATTAAACTCTACGAAAGGCCGACTTCTATCTAGTGCACGGCTGTAAACTGGGTTATCCTGTACACTTTCACGGGACGCGGCAATGTTCACGGCCGATCTGGCGTTCCTTTGACGTTCGGGTATTGGCTGATTGTTCTCCGAATCGGTTGTCTTGAATTTGGCCACTAGGTTAACCCAACAAAATGGCGGCTACAGGCTGGCCAACACCGACCCGTCCCAATTTAGGAACATTATTTTCTATGCATCAAAACCATCCACGTACATTAGAGGATTGTTGGTGTTAGGCTTCTTCGAACATTCTTGGTACGACTTCGGAAATGCTTTTCCCTGCTCTTTTCAAATTTTAAACCATCTTCGAGATAAATACGACGTTTTGATTAATGGTTCTCAGGAACTCGAAGAGTTCATAGCCAAGCTCATATACAACGTTTTCGTTCCATCATCCATTGCCCAGTAGGTACATCCATTTAGGTCATCATACTGAGAGACTTGATTGTTGTTTTAGCCTCTATCCGATTTGTGTAGTCAAAGTACAATGTGAAACCGACTTCCTCTGAAATCTTACTAGTGACCACATTTCCAGTCGCTGAGTGCAAACCCACATACGAGGTACTTTTACTATCAGCAGCATCAGCTTATCGACGACCGACGACGGTATAATGGTGATGGTGATGGCCCGGCAGTCATGAAGGCAACCCCATCGTCAGCTGAATTTACCCACCAATTGATGAGTAGCTATCAATAAAATTACACACATACACACGCAATCGGCCCATCAGCACTATAAAATTCCGAACCCTCGCCGCCACAGCTCGCACTCGTCGAAATTGTCCCCAAGGGTGCACTACACCGGGTTTATGTGGTGAAAATCGAGCAAAACCGTAATGGAGCACATATAGAGTTGTTTGAGATCAGAGCAGCAGTAGCGCTCCCATAGACCAGCATATTACTTCGTCTAAATCTACTTTGCGGCATGTCGCGTCATTATAGACAATTTCATTAATTTAAACTGCGCATTTGTCTGTCCCGCTCTTATGACTGTGAAAGGGCCAACGATATGTATTCGTACGCGAGCGCAAAATCTCCGCGCGGAGGATGCTTGTTGACGCCACAAACATGTGACTGGATAAATCCTTTCGTTTTACACTCGCACTCCATTAATGGAACAAGCAAATTGAATTAGTACCGTAGGTGTCGCGTTCCCAGTTTCATTTTTCGCCTCGCTATACACACATGCACAGGCACACTCCTTCCTTGGGTCTTGTTCTAGCGCAATCCCTTCAACCAACGAATGAAAGCGAAGCGCCTGGCAAACTTTGAATGCGGATTTGATTAAATTTAAGCCAGAGGGGGAATGGGAACCAGACAGGCAACGTAGAAGACACACAACCTACACCTTCTCGGGAATGTCTGCACTTGACAAAAATTACGAATGTGTAGGTACTTATAAATTTCCAATGAACCGAATTCCAATCATCCCAGTGGTCGTTGCTGGAGTTAGTCGACGAGTCGAGTCGCATTTCTCGTCTTGGCTGGCTGGCTGCCAATTCGTAGTGCGAATTGAATTCCACAGCTGAAATATTTACAGCCGCTCGGCTCTGCTCATGAAGTCATACATAATTTTGGAACATTTAACATGAGATTTATTGTACTTCCGCAACTCGGTTCAGACAATTGTCGAGGTGGTGTTGAGTATAATTTGTGGCTTGCCTCCAACAAGTAGTCGGTCTCGATATGGAGAAAAAGTCTCTTTACTGTTTCTAGCAATTAGTTTCCATGCAATTACACTCGAATGACATAGTTATGGCCGAGATATCCGCACACACGGAGCATACCTATATATTTTTGTTTTGTCCATAACCCAATGGCCATGACAAGACAACAATCACACACGTAAATTGTTGTTCCTCTGTCAACGATTGAAATCATATGAGGACTTGAAGAGCCTTTGAAAAGGATTCATCAGGAAATCGTTCATCACCTATACACAACCACACCCAGCACGGTTCGATTACAGAGTCGGAAATAACTACGGATGTACAAGGAGGGTCCGTCTCTGTATACCGGTCCTCATGAGTTGCAAATTCTCAACTGATATAACAAATGGTCTGCCGTCTATAGCCGGACAAGCAAATACCGAATAATCCTCTCTGATAGTGCGCAAAAAAAAAATAACCCACATTCAGGATCAGGATACACACTTAACGAACAATGCTAGCACAACATTTTTAGACTGCGTCATGCGGGGGGAGGGAGGCCGCCTGCCAATTGTCTGTGCGGTAGCAAAAGTATAAGTGCCGAAATAAAAACGAAATCGATTGTTCATATAATAATACGACGAGAGTATCCTTTGATAAGGGTATCGGGTATCGAGTATGGAGTATGGAGTATATGGAGTAAGGGGTATCCCTTTGCAGCAGCACCCTTGGCCCGGCCGTCCGTCGTCTATTGACACAGTGTCAATTTGTTTTGTATATACACTCAAACGCGTGCGAGGTCAACGAGGGGACACGAGGGGACACGTTCTGTTGTTTCGTTGGTGTGTAATTTTCAGCATTTTCGGATGATGTCGGACTAGAGAAAACGTGTGTGTATGAATGGCGTGTATCCTGCTTTTGTTTGTTGGATTAGATTAGATACTCGTATACGCGGCGGGAAGGGATGATTTAATTGGATTTTCTTTTTCTTTTTCTGGGCGTGGGTGCGCGCCTCTGTAGGTAAACAAGGTATTAATGAAATCATTGGAAAATAATGAGCAGTGAAGCGAAAAATTTTCAAAATTAACAGTGAGCGAGAGATTTCAGATGAACAGTGAATGGTAAATGGATGCCAAGTTCGAAGGGTGATTTTATGAATTCAATGAACTGTTCAATGAATTTGAGGCAACAACAACTTCGCCTGTTCAATTATTATTGTTGAGATCAACTATAGGTGCTGGGAGAACAAGCATATTTGTTTGCAAACAAAAACACTGAAGCTATAGGTGATTGGGGCGTTTTTTAGTTCCCACACTGAACGACTGTAATGAGCGGGCTTGCCTCTGAGCGAAGGCATAATAATTTGATTTCGAACGCTTTTAAGACTTAAATTGGTTCAGATAGGATTTTAAGGGCATGCTCCCTAGCACGGAGGGCAGTGAAGTTTACATTCCCTTTCCATAGTTATAGGAGAATTGGCTGTGTTAGGTATACAAAGGTAGACTTCCAAGGCCTTGTACACCATTGGTCTCAAACAAGTTTACAAGACAAGTTCGCTTTGACCGGGATAACAAAAATACAAAGCTTGTCAATAAAAAATGTTCCTTTATCAGGTCGAGTGGTTCAAAGAGAAGAAAGAAGATGAACGGTCACTTTCGGTGACCATATACTGTGCTCTTCCAACCCGAGGATGAAAGCCTACCATTTTAACCGCTCTTAGAGTAACCAGCGACTTTAGAATGACATACATCATCAAGCTATGAAGTGTACGCATGGTTCCAATTGGCCTACTCACAAAAGGGGGGCAAAAATACCGCACGGCAGCAAAAATAATGATAAGAAGAGATAATACTCTACCATGCAAAGGGTATAGCAAGTCAAGACGAACGGCAGCAGAGATGAAATCACTCTCAAAAGGGAAAATGGACGCAGAGAATCATATCCAAAATCGACGACTGGATCAAAAGAAAGCATGGAGCCTTATTTCCGCCAACAGGCCATTGATGTTTCAGGGCTTACCTGCATATGGTTGGGTACGATGAAAATCCCTTTTGCCCGTGCTGCACAAAATCTATTGCGGGAATGTGGAGCGTGTAATCTTTCACTGCCCGCGATAGGAATAAGACCGGCAAAGGCTGAAGGAGCAAATATGTGGAATTAAGGCCAGACAACATTACCAGCCTTGTGATCCTAGGTAATATGTTGCAGTCATCATTAGGAAGCAGCGCCACAGCATGAGCGCCAAAGGAAGGTAGAGAGAGGAGGTTTTTTTTTCTGGAAGAATGGGACACAACTGTTTGGAAGCAGCAGTATCTTATGCAAGACTTCCCCTCTGACTATAAAAAACAAAAATATGGTGGACCTGTAAGACCGAGGCAGGCACTCACTAGGTACACCTTCTAGCGGTAAGTTGCCGCTGTTCATTTAAAAACTTTCGGCCACAGGACGATGATTATGGGTCTATACAAAAAATAGATGAATAGTTTGCGCAACTGTTCCATAAAGGATCCTAAGCCTAATAGCTTTTTGCAAATATTTGGTTGTGCGATTTTTTTTTTAACAAAAATGTATTCGGAACGACTGAACTGATAACCCTTCTCACGACAGAAACAATCTTTGGATACTTTTCAAATGATTGCAAAAGGTGGTGCATTGAAAACTTCTTTAATATGTCTTTTGGGTGGATTCTGTGACCCAAGGCCCAACTGATTCTTGGTCTAACCATAGGCGTTCCATTTTGCAATTGAGGACCTTGCATCAAAAGGGGGCAAGTCCATATTTTCAGCTTAACGGATTTTTTCACTGACAAATTGAACAAAAAAAAAACTATCTTTTGGTGCAAAATATGTATCTGCCACTCTAGTGCGTTTGGAACAAAAAGGTGGCAGGTCCGGACCTGCCTCCTTATTGTCACAAACGAAAATATTGCGTCATTTGCATCAAGTCAGTACATGTTTTCAATTTGAGCCAAGCGGACATATTTTTGTGGAGACATTTTGCTTTTTATTGTGATCAAATTCTTGAGATAGTAATTTCAAAGATATTTCTCTGGCATTTCACGTCAATTTGTGATGGAGACAGTTTTGTTTTTTTAGATGAGTGACTTTGAACTAGATAATAGTGAATCCGAACCATTTAGCAGTGGATCGTCTGATAACTACGTACCTCCTAATCACGACTTTCAAGAACAATCAAGTGCAAGTAGTGATGAAATATCTTTTGAGGTTGTGGATGAAGGTAAAAATGAATCTAATATAAATAATCCAGGCCCATCAACAAGTGTCACAACCTGTAAAAAAAGAAAATCCGTAAATCATTCAGAATGGAAACGGAATATTACCAAGAATTCCATTGCTACTGGAAAGAGCTATATTAATTATAAAAGCCAAGAAATTGCAGAAAGAAAAACTGGACCAGATTGCTGTTGCAAAAAGTATAAGTGTTTTTTTACAGATTAATAAAGAAAAAAGGAATATAATTTGGAAAGATTTTAACCGTTTGGAAGATGCTAATATGCAAAATGTATATTTAGGAGGTTTAATCAAGACCGGAAACGTTGAAAGACAACGGTCAAAAACTGGTGCAGGAAAGAAACGAAGTTGTTCACATTCTACTTTGGCTTTAAAAATGCCAAAATACAAAGATGTGATGCAACTTCTTAATAACTATATTCCACCGAATAAACTGTTCTTCTACAAGGTTCTTAAAAGTGGAGCAAAAGATGACGTTTCTAGTGAAGATGACGATGATCAGGCTGAAGTTAACATATAAACTATTTTCTTAATGAATGTTCTGTTTTTCTTTTTTATTTATTATTTAACTAGCTATCTGTTCTTTTTTTACTTTTGGTTTGAAAAACCTATAAATTTGTAATTTTCTTAGAGAATGATCTGTTTTTTTTTCTTCTATTTGTTGTTAAACTATTATAGTATTGATTGATAATTCAAAATATAAAAAAATAACTAACTTTTATGTGTTCTATTATTCATAAATCAAAATCTGGAAGCAAATTTATTACATTTTGGTGCAAATGAAGGGCAGATCCAAGCTTTAAAAAACCGCAGACATTGCTAATATTGTTTATTAAACTTAAAACTTGATTAAAAAAATTTGAAAATATGCTAATTTCGTAATAGCATATCGTTTTAAAACATTCGTGTAGTAGTTAATTTTTGATAGAGTTTTCTTTGATTTCCTACAAAAAGTAAAATTTGGACTTGCCCCCCTTTTGATGCAAGGTCCTCAATTGTGGTTCGATGTTTTGGTATAGGTACATGTGGGGCTCCGCTGACTTTCTTAACTCTAGAATCTAGAATCCAAGGGGGTCCCGACCCTCTTTTTGAATAAAAAAACTGCTCTAGATGACATCTGCAGTTGAAGATGGACAATGGTCTTAACCTTTAACCAGTCTCTAAGTAGTTTTCTAGTTCCGAACAAAAGTTGAATGAAGTCGCTTTTAAATTGTGAGCGCCAAACCTAAGATGGAACCTCTGCTGCCTTGACTGTCAGGGGTACAAACAAAGACTCGTAGGGTTGGTGCACTGTTGTCCAAATGCTCCACGTAACCCAGCATGGTAGTTTTTGAATTTAAAAATGTTTGACCTTACAAACTCGTCGTTGAACCTCCAGCTTCACCACACTAAATCGATTCGAAATGGAATATCACAGAACTTTCTCTTAAACCGTCCCAGCTTTCGGTAAGGTCCGTGCTTTCGCGCCATACAATAGATTCGGAAGGATCAAGGCTTAGTACATTATCTCCTTGGCTCTATGAAAGAGGACTTCTTCGGTGTCTTCTTGACCCAATAACACAAAGATTGGCAAGGGCATTCCTTTGGTTCTTTTTTGCGGTTATGCCATTTTGAGAAGTGATTGTAGGCCATATGTAGACAAGTTCTCTTCAGCTAATTCCCAGTTATATCTATCCATTGGGAGTATATGTACTCCCTCAATGATGGCATATCCCTCGGTTTTGCCCATCTCCGCCGCCTCCAATTCAATTTATACTGTCAAGTTGCAGCTCCGGCTCTGAAAGCTTGCTGCGTTCACCCAAGCAATGTGTTTACCAAATATGATAACTTCTATGCCATCAGCATTACAAAATAATGGCGGTGATATCAAACTGACACCCGCCCCGAAGAAGAAAGCAATTTATTTCGACATTTTAATATGGTTGTCTTCCATTGGCTTGTCGAATCTTAAATACTTTTATTACACAAAAGCCCTTGCAGCTATTATTATCAAATAAGCAATTGACGGCTATGAAGGCAAGTTCACTAAAGCATAGTGCTTTTCTATCTCTAGCTTAAGGCTATGTAGTGCTGGATTGTATGAGTTCTTGAAAAAACAAGACGCCATGCCGCGCCCAACGCCATCTCTGGGGAATCTTCATGATAAAAGTCTAAACCACGTCGCGCATACACTTAATTTCCCTACAGAGCCTAAATATGGTCTTGGCTTTGTCTGAGAAACAGACCTCCTCCAAATTGTCCTACCTTCCGAGGTGTTTTCTTCTACTTCGAGTAATTGCTTGACATTCACAGAGAAAGTGGGTGATATTATCAACGAAACAAAACCTCAGCATGTACCCGGGTTCAGATATCAGTAAAAGTAATTTTAATTATTTGCGTAAATACAATTTTCGAACTTCCAAAATTCAAAGTTGCAGTATTTAAATGCAGCAGCTCAAATCAGAGACAATACTGAGACCACCAACTTCGGCCAATTTCCCGTTACTTGCCTAGAAGCTATATTTTTATTGCGTGGCTAATTCTATGTAAGTACGTTAGTATTGTTACATAGAAATTCGTATTGACAAATGTCACGTAACATCAAAAATTCCGGCTCACTCGCACCTTGCATATGCCACTTCCGCTTTAGGCAAAGTTACTGGCAGCGTTCATAGAAATTTGTCCGTTTAATTTGAAATTGTTTGTAGTAATAAGTGCTTAAAATATTTATGAAAAATTGTCAATGCAGAATGGTTGCATGAAAATAAAAACCTTTAGACCAAACTTTTGTCAGTTATTTAAGAAAAAATGTACACATGAAATCGATCTAAATGATATCGAAAAGAGGTAAATACAAGGTGGCGCAAAAATAACCTTCCGATGTTTTTTGGCTGTAATTAAAAAAAAAAAATGAAAAACTTTGATTCTTCTTGTGGATTATTTTTATTTGGTCTTTTAATTTTTTTTACATCAAGTCGAGAATATGATGTCATGTAAATGGCCGCCGCCACAGTTGATTGTCATTTGAGCCCTTTTTATGGCATTTTTCATCACTTTGGCCAAAACTTCCGGCGATAGGTGCTCACATTCTTGACGGATATTGTCTTTAAGAGCTGCAAGAGTCTGAGGCTTGTTGACATAAACCCGCGACTTCAAAAAGCCCCACAAAAAGAAGTCTGGAGCGGTCAAATCAGGCGATCTTGCTGGCCAGTGCAAATCGCCAAAACGGGAGATTAGGCGCCCGGGAAATGCATCCTTCAGCATATCGGTTGTGTGTGCCGTTGCACCGTCCTGTTGGAACCACATGTTTTCCATTCCCAATTCATCAAGTTGCGGCAAAAAGAACTCGTTGATCATTGCTCTCTAGCGCTCACCATTCACAGTAACCGTTTGGCCGGCGACGTCTTTGAAGAAAAAAGGTCCGATGACTCCTCCAGCGAAAACAGCACACCATACAGTGACTTTGAGCGGGTGCAATGGCTCTTCGTGGGTTACACGCGGATTTTCAGTGCCCCAAAAGCTAAACGTCGCAGTGTTTCACCAGTAGGCGTTGGACGGCTAGGAAATCTGCGACGAAATTCACGTTGTGCCAAAGTCACCGTCCGATTATTGCTCAAATAAATAGTCACCAATATTCCGCGTTCTGGAGTAGTGTAGCGTAACATTGTTTATTAACGTGTATTTCGCATGTGTTTACTACACAAATGTCAAAACAGAACTGACATTAGGGGCCAATCGCAAAATTTATAGCATTTTCTGATAGGAGGATTACTTTTGCGCCACCTTGTATATGACCATATTTGTCCTAATATGTTTCTAGTATATAGAACATTTTTTTTAGATAGTTTTACTAACCAAACAAATCAAATTATTCGTCTTTGAACAATTTATAAAAGCTATTGAATGGCATTCAGTAATGTAAAAATGTGGTATTCCCGAACTCTTTCACATTTCCCCCACGGTTGCCGCGGTTGGCAGCATTTACTTTTGTATTTTTAGTAAGTTTTTGCATGTCACACGGATTGTTAATTGAAATAACAAAGATAGGAAAAAAAATGGCGAATTTGAAAAAAAAAATGACGTGGCCAGCGGCAAGAGAATTGTGAGTTCGGGGTCTTAGTCTCTCAGTATGATTTGTCTATGGCTCAAATAATTTCTGTAGTAGCAAGCAGAGACAATACTGAGACCACCAACTCCGGCCGATTTCCCGTTACTTAGCCTACAAGCTATATTTTTTATGGAGTGTACACATCTGGTGCGCTAGTATTGTTACATAGAAAATCGTATTGACAAATGTCACGAAACTTCAAAAATTCCTGCTCACCAACACACTCCCAGCAGATATGAGACACTTCCGCTGTGGGCAAAGTTGCTGGCAGAGTTCATAGAGTTTTATCCGTTATATTTGATATTGTTCGTTACGTTTGGATAATATTTTTTTTTAGGAATAAGTGCACATTTGCTTAAAATGTTCATGAAAAATTAACAATGTAGATTGGTTGAGGGAAAATGAAAACATTTTGAGCAAATTTTCTTCATTATTTAAGAAAAATTTACACACGAAATCGAAGTTAATGCTATCCAAAAGCGGAAAATACACAACCATGTTTGTTCTAATATGTTTCTAGTATATAGAACATCAACTTTAGATAGTTTTACTAACCAAACAAATCAAATTATTCGCTTTTAACAATTTATAATAACTAACCAATGGCGTTCAGTAATGAAAAAATGTGGTATTCCCGAACTCTTTCACATTTCCCCACGGTTGCCGAGGTTGGCAGCATTTATTTTAGCATTTTTTGTATGTTTTTGCATGTCACACGGATTCTTTTTTGACATAACACCGATAGGAAAACAAAATGGCGAATTTGAAAAAAAATTGAGGGGGCCAGCGGCAAGAGGATTGTGAGTTGGGGGTCTCAGTATGGTTTGTCTATGGTAGCAAGTATAGAAGAAAACACTTTTGTGAAATATCTCGGAAAGTCTGAAACTTATATTGAAACCCTTCCTACTCAGTGACTGAATTATTAAAATGTATATGCAAACAGTAAAATATACTTTTTTTTGCTATTTATTCGCAAGTTTTTTGAAATTTTGAAGTTTTGTTTACGTAGATGAATAGTATCTACCTTGGTAGATATATTTATTTTCATACATTTTGTATGAAAAAAGTCAAAAATTAAATAAGTAACAGCCAATCTTGGGTTATAGTTTATTTGAATAAATGATAGAACAGTTACAGAAGAACAAAAAAATTTACGCCCTGTAACAATTCTGACACATTGTTTGGGTTAGGCTGTGCTCTGCACATACTGGTTTGTGACATTTACAACACCCCTGACGGCTATTTCGTTTTTCTGATGGTTACGAGCACTGTTATCTTTGTCGTATTCATTTGGAATAAAATCGATCTTTTCATAATTGATTGCGTCAATACCTTCTCCTAAAACGCACTCTATTGCACTTCGTATGGAAAATTTGCCTATCACTCTTCGGTTTTGAGATCTGTCCTTGATATGTGGGATACACAAATTCTCACCAAGGGTTTCAAGGAACTTAATTCTTCCACTTTTTTTTACGGCTATTTGACTGTACGGATAAATTATATACGCAGCAAGGGCGGCTATATCTATCAAATTGTAGAATAAGGCAAGAGGCCAACGGCAAGTCCTACGTTTGGTTGTATACTGGCTCAACATTTTATCCATCGTATCCACTCCACCTTTCGTGCTGTTATAATAGTGGATTACCTCTGATTTTTTTGTCGGTCCTGAAACTGACTTACTGCTATGAAAAGTTGATAATAAAACGACAGCCTTATTGGTTTTAGGGACATAGGAGCAAATCGTGACGCTTTGGCTAAATCCAAACTCTGTAGACAAAACTTCTCTATTTTTTGAGGCCATGAACTCATTGGGAAAGTATCGTTTGTTTTTTTTTTTCAAAGTTCCGACAACCGATAGTTTCCAACTCAATAAATCCAAGGCCAGTGGAAGAGTCGTAAAAAAGTTGTCCATTTTTATATTTCGCCCAGTATTTTTGTATGGAGCAACTAGCCCTTTTACGATACGCTCACCTTGATTTACATCCCTGGTTGTACCGATTTTTCCGGTGTAAATCTGGCCATTAAGAGGATAGGATGTTGCGGAATCGCAAGCCCACCAAAGTTTAATTCTATACTTTGCTGGTTTGTATGGCATATATTGTGTGAACTTAGTACGTCCTCTGAATCGATACAACTGCTCGCCTACAGTAATGGATTCAAATGGTCGAAAATTCTGTCCCAGATTGAAATTTAACATTTCAAATACATCTCTGATGGGTGCTGCCTTATCAGATGCCATGCGATCGGCACGTGTTAGTTCAGAATCAAATCGAATAAATCTTGTGATTGATTTGAAGCGACATAGTACTGATATTAGCCCTGTTTTTTTCAGCTTCGAACTCAGCAAAGCAAAGCAAAGTAGGATTTTCAGCACGCAATTACAACAACTACGCTTTACTTGACACTTCGAAAACTCACACTAGGTATTCATTCCCAACAAGAGCCACTTGGGAGTAAATGATCACTTCTGAACACCAGAGGGAGAACATTTTTTGTTGCCACCCTTGTTCGCAGGGTGTCTCTATTTCCAGTACATGCAAGGCGTTGGTTGTGATTGGCGGAAATGCATAAAGAAGTGCATAAGTAAACAAAATTTCAGAATAACAACTGAATGTTAGGGATAGTAATAAAAATACATATAAATTATTTTTTTATTTAAGCTGCAAATGTTGTTTAAGACAAATTTACCTTATTAGTACATACTTGAAATCATAAAATATTAGTGTGTTTATCTTTGAGATCCATTTCTTGCACCAGAGTGTCCTCAGAATTTATATTCTCCATTGTTTTTAAGCCCAAGAATATGAGGAAGGATGAATATTGCTTAGACTTTTTTATGAAAAAAGTGTATATCTTCGGCTAAAAAAGATACTTCTTTGATGTGCCCAATCAATTGCTGCCTACCTACCCATGATACAATAGTTTTCGGTGTATCATGCAACTCACCGAACAAGCCCACACTGCCAGTCAGCCGCAAATGCCAATATTTCATCGATAAAACCTACTGTTCAGAAAGCAGCTGGGAATCGTTTATGTGCACATTTTCTTACTTTGCTTTGCTGAGATCAAAGCTCAAAAAAACAGGCCTATTGTAGCACGATAGATGGGATACGACTTTTTGCACCAAAGTTTACTCACCGCTTCAAAATTTGATCTGTGACATCCCATCACCAGCAGAACTCCAAAGATAAGCCGAAAGCTCTTTTTGATGTAATAATTTCCATTTCATTGGAGATTTGTCAGGGTTTGCAATATTCCAGTTTCTGTATTCGCTAACTGCTTTTTGGTTTGTATGCCGGCAAATAATGTCTTGAATTTCAAATGACATAATTTTAAAAAAGGTATCGACTTCCGTTAAATTTTTGGTTCCTGAACGAGGACCGGTAAAAAGCTTATCACGTAAGATATTATGAGCACCTTCGCGCTGAAGCCTTGGTGGATTCGTATACCATTTTGTCCCATCCTTGCCGGTAAAAAAGTTATGCAAAGTGATACCTATTTCATCACTATATCCATCACAGATGTCGTCAACTTCTTCTTCCGATTCCTCGTCATCAGCTTCGGAATTGGTGCTGTCGTTGAGCTCTACATCCACCTGATCTCCAACGATTTCAGCATCAGAGTCAGGAGTTTCTTTTACAGGAACGTTATCTTCATCCTCAGATTTACTTTCCAATCCATCATCAAGATCTGTCTCCGAATCAGAACAGATTTCCTTTATAAGATTTTGAAAATACTGTTGCTGATTTTTCAAAGACAGTCTGTATGAGCGAAAAAATAGCAAAACAATAAGGTTCAGAATATTATATAACATAATGTATTTAGTTAGAGAAGAGTCACCTCGCTACAGCTGATGATGACAGAAAAGCAATTTTTCTGTATTTTCTATTGTTTTTGTTGAACTCGTTTGCATAAAATTATGTAGTATTTTAAACAAAAAAGTCACCAATATGAACTACAAAACATTCAAACCACAAAATAAATGAACAGAATATTCAAGGCATACTTGATTTCATCAAAAAGTGGCCAGCCTCGTTTCCAAACTCTTAAAATTTAAATTAAATTGTTTAATAATATGAAAAAAAGAATAAAATAGTGTAAGAAAACAATATTAAAGAAAAATTTAATACAAAGTATATAAAAATCTATGGTACCTACCCGGGTACTTGAAAACTTCCATCCATGCGAAGGTTAAGCAAGAGAAAAAAGGTGAAGAATGCTTAGATCGAACAAAATTTGTAAGCGACAACAAAAATGCCTCACGGTTATGTCAACTCCTCTGTAGTACTTAAGAGTTTGTTGTTTATTTCTCATCGCGAAGTGGTATAGTCGTAAGACAATAATTTTAATTTCCAGCGAAGTGCGGGTTCACTGCCTGGCAGAGGAAAATTCGACGAGTAGACTGTCGAAATACTATACTGTAAAGTAGACCGATAGACGAATGATTTAAAAATCAGAGGTCTTGGAACAATGCAGACAGTCTCAGATGGCAAAAAATTGCCCGACCTGCTCCACCCAAAAATTGGTTCCAAGCATAAGTCGCGAGACATGTTGAAATGGGTGGTAGAGTTATCTACAGGACATGGTTATTTCGTGTATCATTTAAGGAAGATAACTTTTAATCGACCCAGAGATTAAAAAAGATCTCAAACGTTGAAGCTATAATTTGGCACTTTTTTGATAGCCTGCCACAATTGTATGCCATTTTGACCTTTTTTTAGTTGGAAAGGCGCTTTGCTTCGCCTTTGCCTGTCACAGTACTATTATAGTATTTAGAGAGCCAATGATTGTTAAATATCGTTCGAAAGTTCGAAACTTTCACAATGGCTTCAGAAATGACACTTTTATTTCTCATTGGCGATTTTTTTTCTTGCGACTTTTCACAATTCTGCGGCGGTATTCCAAGCGTTGACACCAATAATCGAAAACAGGAAGGAACGAAAAATTCCGGCAAACTTGAGTCGCACATGAAAGGCATTTCTATTCGAAATACCTTTCATTAAGACCCCAAGAGGTGAACATCGTGATTAATTAAAGATTTTCTAGAAAAGAAAAATTAAATCCCAAGCTTAGAGGACTGTCCGAGCGGTATGCAATGCTAAGATCATCTGCGAAAGGTGTGACTTTGCGTACAGCCCCGGACAGTCTACAAACTGTCAAACTCAAACTCCTTAAGCGCATTTTCTTTTTTCTAAACAATGACAGCGAGCCAGAATCAAAATAAAATGCAGAAATGATCTAATACTATGCACATGTTAGTTGGAAGTAGATAAAAAATATTTTATTTAAGGAAGAAATATTATTTTGAGTATCCAGAAACTTGACATAGAAATTAGAATCGATGCCGCGGGCCGCGGGCCGCAGGTAATTGTCTTACAGCTCATGGCCCTCTGGCCGTATCTTTGCCATGCCTTGTCTAGAGTAGACAATACTCAGCCATACCAGATATTAGAACTAAACCTCCTAAAAGCTGTCGTTGCTTTGAATAATGACAGCTCCAATTCCAATCCCAATACACGTTTGCTTTCATTTCATTCCGTGTTCAAGTGTTTTGTTTTCTCAAAGGTTTTTACTAATTTGCGGATCCATATCCTTCGGAATGTCAAACAATTTTCAACATCATTCTGCCCATAACCAGGAATCCACTTCTGGCGGCGAAGCCCAAACTCCAGTGAGGTGTAAGTGACTGCAGCTTTTGATATTCCCAACTTCAAACACCGCGTGCCGCTGCCGACCGACTGCGATCCGATAAATCGAAGTTCCAGCAATCATATGTTGCTTACAAGTCGGCAGATGGATACAAGGGAGGAGGATGCCGATGTACATAATAATCATGGTGTTGGCTGACCTGCCATCCATCGTCGGCACGTTCGAACACAAACAAAATTAATGCCCGACTTATGGGTGTATTATGTTTATTCATTAGCTTAATGCATGAAAGATCAAAGGATTAAATTATTATTATAATTATTTCACCTCGACGACGGGATTAACACCCCCTCGTACACGCACGTATATAGTACCCGATTGCTTCCAGTCAAAGAGCACCATGATTCGACACAACAGGAAAGTTCCAACGCTGCTGATGGTGTATATGCCGTTGCTATTGCTGTTGATGACCAGCCATGGCCAGAAATGCGAGCATTAATTACAAATCTGTCACTTCAATCAACAGCAGTCGGGCGCGGTTATTCAAACAAATTAATATATTTCCCAACACCATGGTGCAAACTTGCGTCCGGCTCCAGTGCAGGACGCCACAAAGTGTTGTTCAAAATTGCGCGAAAATCGTCCAGTGTCCGCCAGAGCCAACCATGTGAAAGGGAAGAAAAAAACAAATGATCCCATGGAGTACTGGCACTCGGGTATAATATACGAAAACCGACATATCGCGCGGTTTTATTAAGTGTTATAGACTTTTGTAGCGTTTTCGAGTGAGGGGTTTTTGAAGTTGCAATTGGGCCGTATAGTCGTTCACTGTTGATAATATGGCAGATCCTTTTGTGCAGCGAGTGCGGTTTTCCCGTTGACGTATACAACAGCCGAGTAGGTTTTTATTTAAAACTTTCAATTGTTCCCATTAGGGTTTTTATACGTTTCGGGTTTTTTTTTTTTTTTAATTGAGTGTGCTGGTGATAATGATGATACTGCCCCTGACGATGATGCAGTGCATCACCATTCAAATCACATGCATCCACTGCGCTGCCACAAAGAGACGCAGAAAAAAACAAAAAAAAAAAGAATTAATCAAGCCACGAACAGTGGTGGTGGCCCATACCTGTAGCAGTGGGTCTAGGACACATTGAATTACTTGCCCCAATTAACGGCGTTGGAATGGTCTGCAGTGCTGTCCTCTTTAATGGGCCGGAGGAGGACGCCACCGCAACTTGGAATTTTTCGCCTCTGCCGAGTTCCATGTCGGAAACTGTTTTTCTTGCTTTTGATAGTACTTCCTCTATCGACCGTGCCATGCCAGCTATACGACCACCACCTACGGGAGTTGCAGCTTGGAGGCCATGTTCTACAAATAATAATCCTCCGTTTTGCACTGTTGCAGATGTTCTCGCTGCTCGGGTGTAGATGGTCTTAGGCACTAGGTGGTTTATCCATTATAAGCATTAAGAGCAGCTATTCGCCACGTTGTCCACTATACGGCGACGTAGTGCTGTGTGTGCGGAAGGAGAATGCCCCAACCGCATTTAAATTGACCAACAGCAGTAATAAATGCAGGGTTTCTCCATTTTTCCCACTTTGTGTGTGCTGCTTGCTGCAGCGCTCCACTATACTGGTGTCGGTGTCGGTGTCGGTGCATGTGCTCCCGACGACGCGTCGTCGTTTTTGTCGTTGGCTGGAGGTGCAGCTGGTGCCAGCTATGTACAGTAGGTGCGGACCGTAGTTGACCATATAGTTGACTCAGCGGATCAGTGTGGGGGATTGTGGAATATCCCTGCACTCGAGTTACAGTTTCTGGTACTTGAACCGCATTGAGGTTGCTGCTTTGGTCGAAAGTGCGAGAATGTACAGCAAGACACATATGAATGGAAATATCTTAGCCAAAAGGGGGACGACTAGTCGCTCTCGGACTCGGACTAGTGGACACTGGACAGACTACAGACATGAGATAAGATCTCTCCGGATTAAATTGATTTTGTTGTTTTTCTTTTCTTTTTTCTCATTTATTATGCATTTTCTTTGAAGACGAACAAGGGGAAAATTAATTTTGTTCTTAACGAGGTTTTCTCTATCAGATGGGGGACAGAGGTGTGCGAACTGGGAATGGGAATGGTCCTTGTGGAAAACGGTGTGAAGTGTTTTGTTTTCTATGTCATATAGGTGTTTGTTTTTTTGGAGTGTCGTATTAAAATGAATCTGTGGGCTCTTGTGAAATTTGCGGTGACGAGTCTAGTTAAACCTACAGTTAGTGGATTGGACCTTATTTGTGTTTTTAGTATAGGAAATTAATTAATTTGTTTGTCAACAAAGTACTAGGCCTTTTTTAGACATGAGAAATTTTAAATTAGTAGCACAGTACAAATGAAAAAAGAGACTTAAAATTATGGAAAAATTATGTAAATACAATTTGAGCAATACAATTACCTACGACTGGAAATAATTGAACAAGATGGATTTTATTAATAGTATTGTGATATTAATGTCAAATTACGACGCACAATTATTATACAATAACATTAAACCTTTTAAAGAGGAGGATCTACCGTAATTAGTACGAGAACGAGGAATATAAAAAAAATCTTTTATTACCCAAATTAATTGATGGAACATTAAGACCTTCAAGACATAAAATATCAGGACAGTGAATCTCCACAATAAGTATTCTGTGACGAAAAACCTTTCTCCTAACCTCAAGGGACTCGAGTCCAATAAGTTGTAATCGGTCTGAATAAGGGGTTAAGTTATTAAAATCCGACATTTCAAAATTTCTTTTGATAAGAGTCCTCGAAACTTTACAAATTGGTATTCTAAACGTTCAAGTTTAGAAAGAAGAAGCCTGTGGTGGTTCTCAATATTATTTGTCCTACCGGATTTAAATATTGGTACAATAAAAGAATATAGAAAGATACCAGTCTTCAACGATATGTGCATATGTGGCAAAGAATGGAATGTAAAGGAAGGGCACATTAAATCCAGGATTAAAATTTAGAGCCAAATTTCTAAGTTTACTCAGTATCAAATCTTCGGCAAAAGCAATGTGGCTAAAAATAGAGGAATGTGGTGCTGCAAAACTATTGCAGATAATGCGGGGATCAACTATTTACTGATCTTCAAAGGAGAAAGAAGCCGGCAAATTTTGTAAATTAAAATAAATTCCAAAGAAAAATGTAGGCGATGATTTGATTACTGATTCAAAGACAGTGGGTTGGATTTTTATAAAGTTACAACTATCGCGAAATTCTTGAAAGAGAGGCGTGCGTGTTTTTTGTGGACTTCAAAGTTGCTTTTGACGCCTTCAACAGAAGTTCACTTCTTACAGACTCAGACGTTCTACAAGTTTGTGTTGTTTAATCTTTTCTCTTTTTATAGACAAATGGCCTTCCTAATAATCATTTTTAACCTTTACACTTAATATTTAGTAGTCCACAATATGAAATTTTGTATAGAAAATTTCGCCATTGCGCGTTCCACTACAGCCACTACTATAGCCAGGACCAGAGAAAATACTGAGACCACCAACTTCGGCCGATTTCCAGTTACTTGCCTAAAAGCTATATTTGTATGGGTTGAAAAATGCTAAGGGTCTGTTCACAGCTGGTCAAATCCTTGATTACAAATAAGTGATAACCAAAGAGTGTTTGTTCACTGTTTCTTCACTCCGGTCACCAAACCATAGATTTGCGACAAATCGTTCCATTTTTTCCAGTTGATTTGTCAATTCAGAGATTAGCGGAATTTACGGTTACATTATTTTTCTGGCTCCTTGTGTTTTGTCTAGGTAATTTATTATTTTATATATTTTCACTGTTGAGTACATAATTGTCAAAATCAAATGATGCGGGAATTTAAAAAAAAACAGAGGTGTGAGACAATAAGCTAGTAATTAATAAAAAAACTGAATCAGTACAACAACCAATAAAAATTGTTAGCCCATTATTGGGCCTCATCTCAATTTCGTCCACGAACTTCGCAATAATTTTCTCATGCTCGCAATATTTCTTCAATTTATGAGAACTGTCAAAGGACAAAAATGTTGAAAGTAGGTAATCTTAATTCATCCGGCTGAAGTTGGAAACCAGTCTGTCCCCTCAACTTTCATTAAATGGCGTGCAATATATTGAATACATCTGTCAGTTGAAAATGTTAACTTAACCGAATAGATTTTATTAATCAGGGCCTTCGCTTCATCTTGCGTTATATATAAGTTTATTCATTTTATTATTTGTATTTTTTTCCCACAAGATTGCTCGCAATATTCTACAAAAAGTAGTTGTATAGCAGATACGTCGAAACTAATACATACGAAGTCCGTACAAAATCTTGAATAAACGAAATACTAGAAAATCATTGGTTAAATCTCGTTAACCGCGCAAAATCGGTTAACTAACCAAACCGTCGATTCTCTGGTTAATATTTGGCTGAACAAACACATTCAATGGTTATCAGCTGAAATAATCGATGATTAAAGATAACCAAGATTGAACAAACCGGGCATAAGTGCGCTAGTTTTGTTACATAGAAATTCGTATTGACTAATGTCACGTAACTTAAAAAATCCCGACTCACCAACACACTCGCTCCTTGTATATGCCACTTCCGCTGTGGGCATTCAATAATGTAAAAATGTGGTATTCCCGATCTCTTTCACATTTCCCCAGGGTTACCGCGGTTGGCGGCATTTATTTTTGTAGTTTTTGTATGTTTTTGCATGTCACACGAATTCTTTTTTGACATAACACCGATAGGAATATAAAATGGGGAATTTAAAAAAAAAACGAGGGGGCCAGCGACAAGAGGATTGTGTGTTGGGGGTCTCAGTCTCAGTATGGTTTTTCTATGTCTCACACTCTCGGCTACAGCAGCCACATTCTCGTCTGTGCGCATCGTACGACGAAGAGGACCATGAGTGTTGTCCACTGGCATTACAGTCTCACGAACTTTTTGCACAAACTTATGCGTACAGCAGGAGCGATGACTGCTTCATTTCGGCCAAAACTTATTTTCAAAAAAACACACTGTTTGGGCTACACAGCACTCACTTTGGAAATAAGTTTTTAATATTTCCCAAAGTTGTTTAAGTGTAAAGCAACTCATTTCGGTCCGCGGAGGTATGATACTGACTTTGTGTCAAGATTTCTCGAGCGGGAAACAACTGTCAGTGTCAAAATAACCTATCATTTAAAATGAAACCACTAGATGGCCCACCCTTTAGTTGTAAAAGTATTCTGTCAATCCCTTTATACTCTTCGGGAAAAAAGTTGCCCCTTACCCATTATAACCCTATAAATACTATAATCAACTTCTCGCTGTGCTGTTGCATCATTTGGATTTGAAAAACTCATTATCTTCTATATTGTCATGCAGGAAAGCTCTTCGGTTAAACCTGATTTAAAATTGACAGTCTAAATTTGAGGTCTTCGGAAAGCAAAATCGTGTAGGTGGACAATATATTTTGTCATTGCCTCAATGGATGGTAGTCCAGTTGGGATAGTGAACGAGTTCAACTACTTGAGTTTTATATTTACTTGTTGATTCTGCTTTCAAAATTAGGGTTTAAAATACGACAATAATTTGAAGTTTTCACTCTACGAAGATGACTTAGGACTATGAACAGCGTAATGAGATTAAAAGCATACAGAGATATTTTGCTAAGCGGATTTTATGATTATGATATTAATGTCGAATGAGACTTGCATTACATTTTCCCCACAAAAATAAATTTAAAAGCAAATGCAATTTACATAATTATATCCAATAAGAAATGCTTCCGATATCCGATATAACTACTCTTCAACTAAAGACTGGTATCAGTTAGCCCAAGCAAACATTAAATCTGAATGAGAATAATCCTTGTGGAGTGGAGAAGTATTCTCTACGACGCGACTGTTGAAAACAACCTGTTTAAGCTAAGTTTGACACAGAAAAAGTCATCAAGCGGATCAGTATATAGGTAGATAAATCTTACTTGAAGGAAACAAATAACTATTTTTTAATCAAGCTTACAATTTTGTAAATTAGTTTTTAAAACGCAAACTAGAAATAAATTTCAGACCTTGATCAAAATCACGGAATCTAAAATTGTATGCCGAGTCCAAACGGCCAATCGATAAGCTCTTTCATGACAGTTATACTCTCGGATGATTGTCAGACGTTCGCGAGAGGTGGTGTAGTAGAAAAAACCTTAAGATGTAATTTTTGTTTTCCGGGGATCGGACCTGGATCGAACCACTAAGCCACCCGTAGTAAAGTGTATCAGCCTCATTTATTATAATTAGTATAAGTATTTTTACAGCCTTTATACACCCTTCCAAAAATACTTATTTATAAAACATTTTCCCATGCGTACTAGTTATACAGGGCTTGCTTCAAAAAAGGTACTGAAAAGGAGAAATCTATTACATATGTTATATCTAGGGATGCCAGATTAAAAAATACGAAAAGGGGGACAACATGAGTTTTCTAGGGGAGACAAGTGTTCAAAAAGGGGGACAAATATTTTTTTTATTATTAAACACCAGAGTCAAAAAAATATGAAATAAACATAGTTCCGTTAGATACATATATGTAGGTAGATATTTTATTTTATTTCTACATACTAGGAAAAATCATCAAAATTGTTATATACAAAACATACATTCACTCTTTATTTAAGAAAAACAAAAGATAATAAATAAGTATTCAACTAAAAAAAAATGTATGAAAAACAAAAACAACGAAATTTTCAACGGAATGTTTTCTTTTATTGAATTTTGACTTATTAAGGGGGACAGTAGTTGGTGTTAGGGGGGACAAACAGCATTTTTGTATGAAAAGGGGGGACTGTCCCCCCTAAAGGGGGACGTCTGGCATCCCTAGTTATATCTGTCCGAAAAGATAAAAAAAACTAAGCAGCTTGTGAGAAATGCAAACTCAAACACAAATAGGAATTACAAAATGGGAAAATAAAAAGAAAACGTTGGGAGATTTGGGGCTCCTATGAAACGGTAGTCTCATGCAAATTAAAAGCAATTTTTAAAACAATTTAAAATAAATCATATCTGCACATATGTCTTATCGAGGAAACTTGTAGAATCTTTAAAATTGAAAGTAAAAATGTCGATTAGATTCAATATATTTTTGATTTCATTTAAAATGAAATGTGACAGATTTTTTAAGTCAAAATGACATTTCGATACTATTCAAGCTCTAAACAACGTCCAAGCGCGCTTAGCTTATAAAGGGTGATTTTTTAGCTGGTTTGGTTTTGGCAACACTGGTTTTGACAGCTGACGTGTGTTTAGTACCTTGTGTCACTGTCAAACAGCTTCAGTTTGGTTTGCAATTTAACCATGGATCGTCTTACAAATGAACAACGCTTGCAAATTATTGAATTTTACTATCAAAATTCGTGCTCGGTTCGAAATGTTCATCGCGCGCTGCTTCCATTTTATGATCGGCATTCTCGACCTTCTGAGCAGTCTATTCGGAAGATTGTGACCAAATTTCGCACCAAATTTACTTTGTTGGACATTAAACCACCAACACGTTTACGTACTGTGCGTAGTGAAGAAAATATTGCGGCCGTATCAGCTAGTGTGACAGAAGACCGCGAAATGTCGATTCGGCGCCGTTCCCAGCAGTTAGGCCTTTGTTACAGCACTACGTGGAAAATTTTGCGGAAGGATTTGGGCGTAAAGCCTTTTAAGATACAGCTGGTGCAAGAACTAAAGCCAGCCGACCTACCACAACGCCGAATTTTTGGTGAATGGGCTCTTGGAAAGCTGGCCGAGGATCCGCTTTTTTATCGAAAAATTGTGTTCAGCGATGAGGCTCATTTTTGGTTGAATGGGTACGTAAATAAGCAAAATTGCCGCATTTGGAGTGAAGATCAGCCAGAAGCATTGCAACAGCTATCAATGCATCCCGAAAAAGCCACTGTTTGGTGCGGTTTATGGGCCGGCGGCATTATTGGGCCATATTTCTTCAAAGATGATGCGAATCGCAGCGTTACTGTCAATGGTGAACGCTACCGAGCGATGATAACAAACTTTTTTTTGCCCGAAATGGAAGTTCTTGACTTGCATGATATGTGGTTTCAACAAGACGGTGCCACATGCCACACAGCACGCGAAACAATGGCGCAATTGCGAGGCGAGTTTGGTGAACAGTTAATTTCACGTTTCGGGCCGGTCAATTGGCCGCCTAGATCGTGCGATTTGACACCATTAGATTATTTTTTGTGGGGGTATGCCAAGGCTAATGTGTATAGGGACAAGCCCGCTTCGATTGACGCACTGGAAGCCAACATCCATGCATTCATTCGTGAGATACCGGCCGATATGTGTGAAAGAGTATGCCAAAATTGGACTCAGCGGATGGGCTACCTGAGACGCAGCCGCGGTCAACATTTGCATGAAATTATCTTTAAACAATAAATTGCAAGGTTCAAACTATCGATTCAAATAAATATTTCATTAATTTTTTCGAATTTTTTGTGTTTTTTTTTTAAAAAAAGTTCTAAACCTCTTAAAAAATCACCCTTTACAAGCTCTATACAACGTTGAATAATTTTATTAGGTTTATGCGCTTAGAGGCATTTTAAAGGGTGCATACTGCATAGCATTATACACTGTTTATAATGCGCTTATAATAAGGCTGTTTTCGAAATATCAGCGTCCTTGGTTTTTCATGGAAAAATGTACTTAAAAGAACTCGTATCTCAAAAACCCACTTTTGGGCTTGATGACAATTTAAACAATACATTATACTTAAGTTATTAGCTTGAAGAATTTATGTTTTCAAACCCAGCATTAAAATTTTTGTCATGAAGTCAAAGGCAGCCGGGGAGGGTTTGATTTTCAAATATACAGTGAATTACTTGAATAAAGAAGGTTCGAAGAAGTAAGAATGAAAGAGTTTTGTCTATTTCAGATGGAAAAAGAAAGAAGAAGTCAAGATTCGAAACCCAAAGACTAAAAAAATTGTAAGGGTAAACTTGTATATAAATATATAAACCGCTTTTTAATATTTTAATTTAATGCATCAGTAAAAATAAATAAATTTGTATCCATTGTTTTAAGTGAATGAAAATGATTTCGTTGAAGTTAAATTTTAACCCTGGATGGTTACCCTTCGTCGTGTCGACGAACACCTCTTTTATTTTTTATGATTTCTCTTTAACTATTCGTCCTATTCTATTCTTCTTTCTTACAACATCAGTTGGCTGTGGTTTCTACCATAAACTAAGTATTAAATAGACCGTCAGCTCTTACAACTTAAGAGAATTTGCCTACAAGCTGTTTTCCGTGTTTCTATGTGGCAAAGTATGTGTGCCATGTTAAAGTAGATTAGCCGCACGCATACTCTCGCACATAGGAACCTGACAGTTGCCTGACAGTTCATTCTGTGGTAACATTGAAATAAATTCAAATAATTCAAATAACTGCCCGTTATCGGGACGTGTTAAGAAAACGGTGGGTATGGTGTGGTGAATTTAGTATCAAATTCTATTAAAACGCATAGGTTAGGTAGGTATACGTATTAGGATTTCGTTCATTTTACCTAGATAATCTATATAGTACGGGATGTTTTCATCTTTGTTGTAAAAAATCGAAATCGATAAACTATATGAATCATTGACAAAAATAAAAAAAAAAAAACGCTTATTAATATAAAAAAATATTTGATTACTAATGTTTATGAATCGTATATATTAAAAGCAAATAAATTGTAAGCAGCAAAACTTAAATGCGTGAGACATATCAAGGTACAAATCAGTAAACATGTTTATTTCCAATTTTGCTTAAATACATTTTGAGTTTCGTTCTTTCCCGTAAATTTTAAAGAAAATACATTCTCGTTGATTGTGTCTACTAGACTTTTTATTTTTATTATAAATGAACATTATTCATATTCTCGGCTGACGCAATTGATTTCAAATGTAATTTCATTAATTGTGTCAATTGTTCCAAATTTTCTAATACATTTTTTTTTTTTAATGAACGGAATCTTCATGAAAAGATTATAACTAAAAAGTCATACTATTTCAAATCTTAATAGTCGTAATCAATTCTTCTCTTTAAATTTTTTGCCGTTTTTCTGTGGACATTCACGGTGAAATAATTTTTCGCCAAAAACAGCAAACGAAAACAGACACAATAATTATAGGAACAAAAATATCTTATTTTATTTCACACATCATTCATTTGTTTATTTATGTTGATTACATTCGCTATTATAAATTTCGTAGAATATCTACATGTTTTCGTGGTGAAATAAAACAACGAGCTTAAACTCTCAGAACGCATCCATCAGCTGACAGAAACTCACCAAATACACTAACTCTCAGTCAGTGTTCTCAGCACGCTCACTTTATTTTTCACAAGAAGCGTGTTAATTTTTCCCTTTTCACTAAACTCAAATTCCCTTAGATTTTTTATGGAAAATACATACTTTTAGAAGTAAAATTTGTATTGTTCGGAGAGAAAATCATATTAAATTAATCTTCAGTATAAAAATCGCAGTTTGCTAACATTATAATGATAATTTTTTGATAATAGAAATTTTTGCTTAAGGCAAATCTCTTTTTTATGTACATTTAGTGCGTTGATATTCATAGTGAAATGTAGTTCGACTGTTTTTCTGACAGATTATTGATAGTCCAACAATTAAGACATTTTTTTCCTTTTACGCAGGAAAGTTTTTCAAAAATTTAAATTCCCACAAAAAGGTAGAGATGCCACAATGCAGAAACACTGCTGAGTGTCAGTATTTTATTACTCCTCCCACCTTTTAGAAATTATTTTTTTTGCTGCTTCACACGTATTCACAGATATGAAATTTAAGAGAGAATTTTATTTGAAAAATTTGCGGGGGGAATCGGGTAGGTGCGCGGGAGCTGACGGTCTATTTAATACTTAGTTTATGACGTATGCTCTCCTGCTATCATCAGAAATATTAGTTTTTTCTGTTTTTTGTAAGGTATGTTCGTAAGTGTTTGTTACTTTTTGTATATAAAACTGTTTTTTTAATTTTTTTGTTTATTGATTTAGTTGATATGGACTTCTACTTCTTATTTGTGTGTTTATTTTGGAGGTGCTATTATTTTATTGTTGTTTTTTTTTTTTTTTTAAATCAATGACTGTCAATGTATCAAAATTAAGTGATATATTTAAATTTACATTTAAAATGAGAAAAAATGCGGATACCTAATATAAATCTAGTTTAAATATGCCTAAGAGTCTTATTGAACAATTTCAAGTTAAAGGCAAGACAAAGTTCGGAGTATGTAGGTTTTAAAGTGGACTTCGTCGATTCGACGAAGCATAACCTTAGAGTGTGTAGAATAAGGGTAACCATCCAGGGTTAATAAACACTTAAAATGCAATATGTGACATTCGAAGCTGTCACCTTGTCGCCCTTTATAAGTTCGATAGGTTCACCTCAAAGCGGAGCATTCGGTCAATCTTGTAGCTTCGGGGATTTTGTATCCCATTTGCATTTAATTAGAAATGTAACATAAACGAAGTCTTTATAGAATCGAAAAATACCGCACTGACTCTACTCGTATCTATGTATATCAGCAAAAAGAATCGGAATTGTAAAAATGGTAAAAAGAGGTTCCAATCCGAACCTATTTAATAAAATAAAAGGTTAAAGCAACCGAAATTGGAAAGAATGAGAAAGTTTCGTCCGACCCAGTCGTGCACCTGGCTTAAAATTCTAAGCAGTGGCAGTCCGTAATTGTTCCACACTGGGGATCGAGCCCACGACACTTCGCTCCGGCCTCAACCCACTACACTCCACACCATGTGCTCATGATAGTAAGGATAATGTCTCAATTTAAATGTACTGATGGTTTAACAAAATGTCACTGCCCAGACAAATCGTCTATACAGGTATTTTATTATTTATGTACAAAAATATAATTCTCTTACCAGACCACACCTTTTCAATAAACCACAGGAACCTGCGAACAAAAAAGTACACTTTAGATTATACGATTAAAGCAGTGGGTGTCACGATACAATAGATCTACTACAACAAATCTACTTAAATCACAAGGCCTCTCAAATCTTATTAAACCAATTCGCAATCAGAAGAGCGAACAGAAAATGCAAACTTTTATTTCTGACGAGTACGAACAAGCCATCCAAAACTCTTCAACAATTAAGAATGCCGCGTGAGTCTCGGAAAACTTTCCGAAAGAAAACTCTCCTAGATTTTGTTTGGTTCGTTCGTTGGCGAGGTCTTTTTTTTGTATTTTATTTTTTCCTAATCCTTCAACTCGTTCCTTCGTGGCAAACTTTTGACGAATTTCAAAGAAAACTTTCCCAAGGATACTCACAGTCTCGCTGCAGTTTTCAATACGTTAAACGCAGACTTGCCTGTTGCGAGAGAAGTCAGTCCTAAAAATCTCTTCGCAAGAACAAAATAAAGAGGAATTCAATCAACGGAACTAGTTTGACCAACTTTAGCGCCACCATCCACATCTGGGTGTGTGTGCGGTCTTTATTAGTCGGTGAAAGAGTCCATAACAACTGTATGGAAAGGACAAACTTTTCCATTCAACCTTGGACATCACTTCACTTTCTTCTCGATTGGGAATTAGGTTGTTATTGCGGGCGTTGAGATATCCGTTGCAAAAATTGACTAGATGCGGCATAGCCGCACGCAACACGTAGAAACATCTTCTTCAGCTATTCCGACATCTTGCCAATTTTTCAACCGACGATATTGCCTCGCTGCGTCCATCAATTTATATATAGACACTTTTAGTTCAACTTCACTTTAGCTCTCGACAGAGAAGACTAATCGCTGGTGTTTGTTCTGCTCAAAGAACGATACTTTAACAAACCGCATGCTCATGTGAAACGCCTGTGCTTGCCAAACTGATTAGCACCTCCTCGTGGCGGGGGTATGTAACTACCTTGGGAGTTTTTTTTTCTAATCAAAGAGCCTCAAAGAAGAATTCTCGAAAAGATCTACAGCGCGACAGGTTCCTAACAAGTTTGTCCCACTTTTAGGTGTTACCTGTACTGCAGCTAGTAAATAGTTTTGAGCGATTCAGAAATAAATGGCAGATAAAACGCCCAATTGACAAGTGGGTGCTAATGAATTGAAAAAAAAACTACAACTAGTTGCCGATGATGGGCAATGGTTAGAAAGATTCCATCTGTGTGCTGGTACAGTACGGAGTGCTGGGAAAAGAATCACTAAGACATAATTATCTCGATCCCTGAAGAACTGGTCAATAGGATATGTGGCATATGGGGAGCAATATCCTTCACGGTTATCGGAAGTATATTTTTTTCTTTTTCTTGCAACTCCACAGGGACTTGATTACGAAGCACAATGAAAGGAGGAAGACATCACAGCCATATGGAGTCTATACAAGGATAAGGCGTAGTGTGGTCCAATAATGCCCTCAATTTTATTTACGCAACAATTCATACTTAGCTAGGGGAGCACTTTATCATCTCGCAGAGAAGGGCGAGGAAAAACCATAAAAAAATATATCCCGGTCCCTTGTAGTACCTGCGCCATAGTAATGGAGGATGAATCACGTGCGCGTTGCTGGTAAATTTCTTAATGACGCCGAAAAGCATAAACTCTGTTATTAGCGGGGGAGTACATTTTTTCCCAGTTCGCTCCGTTGCCTGTTTTGAGGGAACTTAAATCCAAGGAGTCCTTTATAAACGGTGATATAACTCCTTATTAAATGGCAGCTAGTTCACTGGGTTTCACAGGGTTTAACTTACTGCTGCGCTGCGTTAGAAGAACACACACTGGTTAGTACCTATTCCTACACTCAGCGACACAAATATCAAGTCAGCGGGTTTATGTTTGTTAACGCCGAAGCACTATAATTTAAGTTACAGGCCGCGTAGAAGCGGAGCTTCAATTAAGACCACTGTCCTTAATTTGACTTTGGTATTCAATTTTTATTAAGCGTTCGTTTTTTTTCCTTGTTATGCTTTTTTGGTTTCTTTTTATTATTCAATTCAAATTTTGATTTAGCTTGGAAATGTTTTATTGGTTTTTCAAATTATTTTTCCCAAGGGAATTTTCTCAGGATTTCATAAGCAAATAAAAGCAGGTAAAGTCCACAAAGCAAAGGCAAGACAAATCTGGCTATTGAACATGGTCCATCGAGCCTTTTCTGTTATCAGCGAGAATTTTGTTGGTACACAATGTGGGGCTGATCTTTCTTAAAAATCTTGAGCTTAAGAAAGTGATAAGTTCTTTTCTTATTACTAAGCAAGAAGAGATAGCAAAATGAATAAAGCAGAAGAGCTTTTTGCTGAATTCGTGCCTTTTTCAATATTTGTTTTGTTGTTATGCTGACGATATTCGAATTCAGTGCTAATACATATTTCAAAAAAATTCGAAGATTTGGATTGTATTTGTAACTTCTACTGTTAAAATCAGAGAGCGAATCCGCTAACTGCAAGTGCAATTTCTTTAATTCTTAAGGAGTGCCAGAATCGTTTGTAAAAATTTCACGCAAACATCAATCGAAAATTGATGCTGCGTATGGAATGGAGGAAGAGGAAGTTGAGCACCGACCAGTCATAAACTCACAACCAAGCATGAATCGAGCTATGCAACCGCGACCGATGATGAGCTCTGTGAAACAGTCGATGCGGCTTCATCGTGCAACGCTAAGGCGCGCTAACTTGCCATACTGATGAAGAAATAGCAATGTGGTCGGTTGATTTAAACTTCCACGACAGCTGCCTACAGCCGATATAGGCTTGCAAGGAGAAACCAAATTTTTGCCGCACCATACGGTGGTCCACCAATCCAGATTCAACTGTCAGAACTAAATTCTCCGGTCTGGAGACTGACAAGGCCAATTTCCGCGCAGTATTTGACGCCGATGTGCACAATCAGATAGTGTTCTCGAAAATGGGTAAAAAATGCACTATCTTTTGGGTGCTTTGCAAGGCAGGGCCGAAGAAATCTACAAGAATTGGCCAATTGGAGACGGGAACACCTACAATCAGCTATGGAAAGAAATGTGCAAGCAATACGGTAAATAATTTGAAACGCGTTTCGTCAGTTGCCGTTATTGTTGAGCCCTGAGGCTGTGTCAGAACACATGCTGATTTATCAGCTCGAACAGATGCTTGATATACTGATAGTCGTGTGCAATGGTCGGAGCGTTGATCAGTTTGTCGTCTCAAATTCCGGCAGCAGTTCCGAAAAGCAGCGCTCAATGGGCGACATACTCAAAAGGCAACGCAACTCCAAACATGCCAACCGACCGTTTTCGAAGCGCTGGCCGTGGTGAGGAATCACTGCCGGAATGCAATTTGTGCTCTGGGCAGCGACATTGGCCATTCAATTGTGCCAAGTTTAAGGTCTTGCCTATGGCTGACCGCTTTTCATACGTGGCCAAACAACGACGGTGCATAATCAGCTCGCGACATCGATCTGCAAAGTGTCCGGAAAAGCCATGTCCGCGTTGTAAAGTCAAATAAAAGCAGGTAGAATACAGTCCACAAAGCAAAACTGGCTATTGAACAATGTTGCTTTGGGATTAGGCGCCCAAGTTTAAAGGTGATCAAGATCAAGATGAGATTGAATGAGCTGATGATATAGCTGATCATTCTTATCGCGGTCATATTTAATGAAGCAGAAGCTTGGCGGGGTCCCAATATTTAAGGTGCTTTAACTGTTGGATAACTTAGCTGAGCCTCGTAACCCTCAGTATACCTTCGAAAGCATAGGCCAGATCTCGCTTTTTATTGCTATTTAATGGCGTGAAACGCATCGACGAAAACCAGAATTTCTTTAATCCGAATTTAATGATCTGACGCAAATATGGTTTACTTTTCTCTAAAACTTTCACATAAAAAAAATTGGCATGTTCTGAAGTTGGTTGTGCTGTCAAAGATACATTATTTGATGTAGCTGCTTTAATCTAAGTTTGATCAGGGTGGTTAGCCCTAGTGCGCAATTAGAGTGCCTACTGCAAAGTGTTTGTTACTCCCAATTCGACGCAATTTCTTCTTAGTAACATCAATGCTTTCGCCTGTCAAATTATAAAACACAAATATGTCGGTCAGACGTTCGAGTAACTATGCTGATCGCTGTCATTTTTGTTTCCATTTTATGATGGCACAGTGTTGGTGCGGTTTTTTCTGATCTATCCCATTAAAAAAATAAAAAAATATATAAAAAAAAAGAACACAGAGCGTTGAGACAAATTTGCGAAAGAAAATAAACCGGTTTCCCCTTTTTCCGATGAAGAGCGCATTTTCACCTTAATGTTCTGGCAAAAACTGATGCTTTTATGTGAGTATTCTTTTGCCTGTCGTCCACTCGAGCGCAACTCATCACTTGATGTTTTATTTTCCAAGGCAACGCATGCAAGAAGTTGAGGAACTGGTGGCCAAGGCAATGCACATCCGGGTTCAACGAACACAACGAGCTCGTTAACTAATAGTACACTTGTTGAGCAATGCGCTGTGCACCAATCCCTAATCGGATCAAACATGTTGCTTGGTTGCAAATAATTCTGCGCGAAATGTTTGCTTTCGCAATAAGTGAACGACAGGCATTACCTTCGTGAATTATTTTGACACAAATTGTCGGCGTCGCTGTTGCTTGTGATTGTGTCGCTCCGGTTATAGGACCCTTTAGGCGTTTTTCTTTTTTAGTTCAGAGCACAACCTGAACTGTTATACACAAAGTTCGTGTTTCTTTTTTAGCTCAGATACATCAGAGCTCAGAATTTGTGTTTCTTTTTTCGTTCAGAGCACGATCAGAGCGCGCTGTATGAACTCAGAATAAATTGCCTGAGCATCCTGAGCGAAAAGCTGATAACACACTTCCAGTCACATTTGACAGAAAAAAAAAAACAGGATAAGCAAAATAGTTGAAATGGCGGACGAATGTTGTTATTCTGGTACTGAAAATTAACCAATTTAATAAATAACAGTTACTAAATATTCAATTTATACATATGTTTACAATGAATGACAGCTATGTTCTCAAGTGTGTTTCATAAATACCTCAGAACAATCTGAGCACGCTCATAATGCTCGAGCTCGAGCTCAGCTCTGAACTTAAAAAGAAAAACGCCTTTTATATATCGTAGCAAATCACTTGACGCTAAAGAAATGTCAGAAACCACGAATATTCGCAAGTCGCTGTCATATGACTAGTCCTTACTCCTTAAGTTGACGTATGGTCTCTGGCCCTCTCCATTCAAGAGACAGAATGACGTTTCACCAGAGCTGTTTTTCCAATTTTGACGCCTTGCATTTTGTTCTTGTCAAACGCAGCTCTGTCTGCTTTCCATTTTTGACATCCTGAGCTGTGGAGGGTTTGTTCACAAAGCGAACTCTACATACAAACGTGGTTGGTCTTTGAGATTAATTTTGAATCTCGTACCAATATTTCAGACTAAAATTGGTATGATAAGTCTCGAGATTTATACGAGATTTAGCGAAATTAATCCTAATATCGGATTTAATCTCCGTTGGAAACGTTGCATAAGAGAGACAGCTTGAAATATTCCCTCAATACGAACGATATTAGGCCCAATGTCAACCTACCATTTGCCAGTTTTCAAGAGGAATTCCCAATTTAAAACTGAATCAGTTGCTTGCAGCAGTCTGCGAAGGAATATAAGTTCAAGACCTATATTACCGCAGGAACTGTTGTAAGTGGTCCGGTGAGCAATTTGACAGATTAAACTCTATTTCCATGTCAATTAGTGGCCGGAGATATAAAAAAAACTTCCGTCCTATTCTCTTCCTCGCAGGAAATACGAACACTAGACATTTCGCTTTCCAAAGTGAAACCATCTGACGTCGCAGAGTGTGTACCTCGTATACTACTACAGGATATAGGTACACAAATGCGTTGAACCGTTCAAACTTTTTCTATACTATATACTCGCCGAGGATGAATAATAAAAATTGATTGCATGCTAAAAGTTACTTCCATTATACCGGCGCGGCGGCCATGAGGATGAGGTTTGGGGTAAGAGCGAACAAGACTTGAAGACCGCGAGACTCGACCGTTCAAAAAGTTCTACTTCTCTGTTCTTGTTGTTGTTGTTGTTGTCCCGCTGCTGCTTGATTTTTTTTTCGATATTCACGCTAAGTGCTTTATTATTTCAATTTCACGTACACACTACGGACGAAAGGTACGGATACCACCGGAAGACTGTAACAAACTCAATGCCGCCTCGTTTTTCCACCCACTGCCACTACCACTACCATCAGTCCTTCTCTCTCTCTCTCTCTCGCTCTATCTGTATATGCATGAGGAAGTTTTGCCGAAGCGGTCCGGGGATGGCAAAGAGCTTCTAGTGGTCTCGGCATTGCCTGTTAATTGAATTTCACCTTCGATTGAAGCCAGCCAAATTACAAAATAATAGGAGCCAATTAGCAATCACCAGAGAGAGGCACTTTTGGTTTAAAATTAAATTTTGTTTGTATGTGCGTGCGAGCCGGAAACGGGGGGCTATATTTAATAGAGACGTGCACGTGTACGTGCACAGGAGAAAGTTAAACAAAAAAATCAGCACCAAACTGCAATGCGAAAGAGCAACTTTAATTTTGTGCATTCAGGTGAGGGATTTCTGTGTGTCTGACTGTCTTTGGCTAATTTGGTTTCGCCTGCAGTTAAGTGGAAATAAATTGACTTGTGACACAGAGACATAAATTTCGATTTATCGCTTGGATACTAAACGGAGGTCTTAATCAGCGTACAGCCCTTAAATGTGTAACAGGCTCTCCGTAGTTTCGGTTTAAAATGAAATCGATATCGTTTTCCATTTTTTAACCACCCCCCTCCCCACCAGCAGTAGAGTAGAGCCATTGTTCGAGTCGAGTCGAGCACACACACTCTCCGAGCTGTCAGTTGAAATAAATTTCATTTTATCGAATCGTAAATCATAAAATGACATTCATAGGTGGAGATAGTGTCGTATTTGTTCATGTTTATTGTATTGAGCCCAAGGGCCCACACACAACAAGAAAAAAAAAACACACCGTCTCTCTCAATGATAAACCTGAGTTCACTCCATATCCATAAGCAGAAATATATAAACGTAGCTCTGCACAGAGGATATGACTGAGTCAGTCGAGCTCGAGCACACCCAGGAGTAGGCAAAGTGGATATTCTCATGTTCTGTGCGTATATATAGAGGACCGATGGGGCTGCATGGGTGTGGTAGGAGGCAGCGTCTATGGCTGCCGGAACGTGTGTCGAATTCATTGAGCGAGCAGAGCAGCAATCAGTGAATGGGCTCAGGAATTTGTAACTCCATTTCGCATGCCTATACCTACTTGTATCGATTGTTTGCGGTGGAAAGAAGTGGATGCGAAAAACGCCCTATGCGACAGGCAGTGCCAATGATCTACCTAATTTGCTGTTATATCGATTCCGGGCGCACAAAGGATATGACAAATTGATAATCTCAGGTGAAGGGATGGCACACGAAGTGTATCTCAATCACTGGTATCTGATACACATAAATTAGGTTCACCTCCCAGACAGGCAGATTCTCAAGTTAATTAAAACTAAACGATTAATGGCCGAGCAAGAGTTACACCAAGTGCAGTTCGACACCATGATTGATTCTGATGGTGTCGGTGACCATGACATGATATAGTGACTGTCTGTCACTCGATTACAGACCGCGCATCAGTGATATAATATGTGGTGGCAGCCATCAATTATCACCGATAATCCTTGATGGCTCATTACCTCAAGTTCGACTTGAATACATTCGACACAGTCTGTCAATGACACGATATTATTTGCCGATGCCAGCACAATCTGTCACAGTCGGGCTTAAAGCCTGGCTTTAAAGCGGGAGGAGATTGCAGATATCAATCCCACGTTCTAAATAAATTCCACTTTGTCAGTGCCAAGTATCATGTATGTACATGATGGCTACACCCCTGGATGCACTGCTGCCATACAGCTCTTGCACAAAGTGAGAGGCAACACACATCCTTGTACACATGCAAATCGATTACAACATAACATACACTCACTCAATAGCCCGCACTTCACTCTCGATCCCGAGGGATCTTCTGACGTTTTATGTCAAGAGGTCGTGAAGATGAATTATGCGAATCGCTTAGGGGCGCGCAGCCAAGGATATGCGGAGCCAAAGCATAACTCGCTTTTGATATCCCATTTTGTGGCACGAGAGCCTTTCAACAAAGCTTCTCTTCAATGGGAAATAAAGAGGTTGATTAATAACAACCACCCTTGATGCATAATTGTGCTGCACAATGACGCGCACATGTATGCTGCTTGCCATACAAATGCCGCCCCGCTCCCGCAAGGAGAACGGTAAAAGGTTTTTCAGTTCAATTGTTCAAGTTGTAACCCCTTTTGCGGACGGTAAACGAACCTCTAAATCCCATCAGACCTTGAATCCATTACCCGAGCTGTTCTTTGTTTTCGTTGTATTTTTCTTAATTGTCTTTAAGATACATCTACAGTCCGTGGAGCTTAAAAATCAACAGATCCTTGCGCAATGTAAATCAATTTTGTTCTCTCGAACAAGTAAAATATTTAACTTTCGATTTTTCCGGTTTGTTTTGCAGTTCAGTTTGAATCCAATGGGCAAACAAAAGGAAATTCGAGTCAGAACTTCGACAACAACTCCTTTTACGTAAATGGCTGTTTAGCGTGTGCTATCGAACTACAATGTATACCTATAGTCTTGCACTCGCCCCCTTGTCAGGAACTGAATTTATGAAAGTTGAAATTAATATTGTTTCGCAATTTTCAGTCTGTATTACCATCCCTTGCTTGGGCAAACATACATTCTCCTTGAGGGTTATGTTTACATTTCGTGGATCATTTGTCAAGTTGTTTGGGAATTTAAATTTCGGTGGAGACAGACTCGTATTGGAAATTAGCATGTTTCCGATTTTTGTCCGCTGGCATAATTAAAAACTTTTTTAATTTAAATGCAAAGGGGCTGCGGTCTAGCTATACGGTCAGTATGGCGCTATAGAAGGCCAAAACCGCATGTGATAAAAGTCACGGGACATTTGTTTGTGGAACGGCGCGTCGCCACATCCATTAACAATGCCCACGCACAACATATACCGACACCCAATGGCACGACTCTGCCCAACTAGGTAGTATAATATCTATGGGGAATTTGGCAAACCATTTTATGAGGCAAACCATTTAATGGATTGTTTTATGTGCAGAATTGTTGTGCTCCATTTACGATCCGGCGAGTGTTTGTCCCCGCGTCGATAAATGTCTTCGTTGCCTCGTATAAAGAATTCATTGGCGTTTTGGCGGAGATAAAGTGCGTCAGCGTGCGAGGGAGGGGCAAATTAAAGCTGATTTATGAAATTCGTCTCAGTCCGAATAGGTATCTATGCATTTTGGGCGGTTTTTATTACTTGAGCGCGCGCCCCCGGGGAAATCCTTTGGAAAAGTTAAGTTGCTGTCCTTGGTAGTCCGCGCGCCGGCGAGCAATTAAATTATGAGAAGGTCAGGTAATTAATTCAAAGGACCGTGGAGTCCTTCTTCTGTCCAAGTTAAATGCTGCTTTTTATCTGCATAAGGTAAAGGCAGCTTTTTTTTTAAATTTTTCTTGAACCTTGAGACAGCTATCAGTTGCAGGGACAGACAAATCTCCGACCCTTGTTCGACCCGAACTCAGATAGAAACACAGCAACAGTCGTGGCGATTTGTAACGACATTGGCTTCAGAATCCCTTCCCTCAAAATGAGGGACGAAAGCGACTTAAAAGGTATATAAAAATATGAATACTCCGTGAACGAGCAATTCGTGAGAAATTTGTTTTTGTTTCGAATTTCGACTTGATTGTCTGATAAAGTGTGACTCGTTTATGAATGTAGTGAATTGGCACTGCATTAGCATTTAGATGGAACCAAGCTCCTATAGCTCATTCACAGCCCCATCCGTCAGGCTTATAGTTGGAACAAATAATTTTCTGCTCGATGTTTGATGAAAATAAAAAAAATCAACGTTTCGATTACGTCCTACTTTGTTAATGGTTTACAATGTTTATATAAAGAGAGCTTAAAAAACAGAAAATGAAACCATTTTTGAATAGCTCGTTTGGTTTATAAATCTTTTTAGAGTTGGGGCAGTCTTTTCTTTTTTGCAACTATGTATAGCAAAGTTCATGGCAAATCGTATATTATTTTAATTTTCAATATAACTTAGTTTTTTTGATTATTAATAAATTAGCTGACCCGTCGAACTTCGTTCCGCCAAAATTCAGATTCGTTAGGTAGTAGGTAGGAAGGCATAATTTAAAAAAATTAAAATAATTCCTGTTTTATTGGAAGTGACCCTATTACCAGTCTATTTTTTTTCATAGTGCGGTTATACAAACTTTCATTCCTTTAAAGTTTTATTTTCGGGGAATACAAATCCATCAAGCCCAAAATCGTAAAAATAGTACGATCCGTTCACGTTAAGAGTGCATACACGGACGTCAAAAATGACCACGCTTCGTCGGATAAATGAAGAGAGTGTGCTAACAGCACTGCTTTTAGGCTATTTGAATTATTTTTTTTTACAAAGGAGCTAAGAAATATTAATAATATGTATTATCAAATATTAACTAAAATACGTTTTACCGATATCTTGAATGCTTAAAAAATCCGCCCAATTCCACGCACAAGAGGTTTGTAGGCGATGTGAATAAATTCGAGACCAATTTAAAAAAAAAAAAAATTTCGAAAGTTATGATCCTCGCAACGAAAAAAGGAATTTTGTACCACACTGCAACGATTATACTGTACAAGTACTACGATGGTTGGCTAGGGGTGGTCCCCGATGAGGTGCATACTTATACCGAATTTGGTGCTAGGAAAAAGTCCATACAACCCAAGTAACAATTTGACTTCGGTAAGGTGCTATTGAAGCTATTTCACCTCCCGCAATATTAACTGCATAAGGTCTAATGGAAACACATTTGGCGCACTTTAATGCAAGTATTTACTTGTTTAAGACTTCCTGAACAGCTTGGATAGACCTTACCGAAACTTTATGGAAGCTTTATAGAGGCTCAAAAATGAACAAGAAAAATAAAGTTTTCATTTTCTTATTCTTTTATTTATTTTTTTACTATTATTAAATGTTATCCAACTACTTTTTGCAATTTTCATGGAGTTTACCATTTACGTACTCTTTATAATTTATATTTTACTTACATGCGTCGCACTGAGAATCGAACATGGGTCCTGCTGCGTAGTAGTCCAATACACTACCCCCTAGGCTAATTCGTCATAATGCTGTAGCAGTGATAAATCTGAACTACTTGGTACATTTTAGAGTTTGGTTATGATTTGCAATAAACTTGCAGCTTACTCGACCGAAGTTGTAAGCAAGACATTTAGTATCACCTAATTTATTTATGAGTGAAAAGTGCTTATTTAGAATCACATTATTGACATATTTTTCACTGTGCTAAAAGTGTTTTATTTTTTGTCATTTTTCCCCGATTCATTAATTATAGTTTCTTTAGACAGCTTTGATTCATTTCATATGAAATAATTTTTACCTCTATAAAACCTCCATATGTAAGTTAGGAGGAAGTACGAGTAAGTCCTTTTGTACAGCTTCCAATCGCAAGCGGTTGACTGCATGACAGTTCATTGCTATATGGCAAGACTAAAAATTAATTAGTCCGCAAAGCTACCCTAAGACTAACTTCTCTCAGCCAATCGTTTGTGGGTAATTCTATTTTTTGGGACGAAAAATTTTATGTCGAGTCCGAACGGCTTAATTGAGAACCTCTCTACTTTCGTTAGAGAGACGTTCGCTAGAGGTGGCGAAGTGGAAAAACTTTAGGACTTAATTTAATTTTTTCTGAATACGCTGAAGACAGAGCGAACAACTGATATCATTATGCTGGGTGATAACTAAAAGCAAGTGGAAATTAACTTTCCTTGATCTATATGTGAATAATTTGTACTCCGGATAGAGATGAATGCACGATAAACCCAAATAATTTTTTTATTTTTTTTTTAAGTTATTACGACGGAAAGCATTGACTAAACTTTTTCACATTATATAAACGCCGCAATCAGATTGCGATATTAGGGTATTAGGATATTTGAGAGGATATTACTCAGAGGCAATCAATTACAAAAGAATACTGTCTTATACGGTTAAACTGGACCACCAGTTCGGGTTTAGAAGCAAACATTTGAAGATCGATCAAATGCATCGGATAACAGGCGTAATAGAGAAAGCTCTACAAGGAAACAAAATCTGCTCTGCCTTGCTCTTAGACGTTTCGCAAGCTTTTGACAAGGTGTTGCATGAAGGTCTTAAGTGAAAATTAAGACAAGATCTTTCCGAACTGTTATGGAAAATTCTAGAATCGTATTTAGAGAAACACGCCAAACACGCAAACGAATACTCTGAATTTCAAAAAATAAGGGCAGGTGAGGGCGCGTGATATACCCCGAACGGAAGGTAGGACAGTAGCCACTTTTGCCGATGATACTGCTATGACTATAGCAGTTGGTAAAACGACCAAAGAAACAATGTCAATGTCAATGAATAGACAAAACCATGAAAGATCGCTCTTGATAAAACGAAATCGGTCCACGTGGGTCTTACATATAAGCCAACAAATAACTTCAGGGTATTTATAAATACGGTCCAACTTCCGTTTGGAAATAAGGCCAAATATCTCAGAATGACTCTCGATACAAAGTTGAAATGGAAACCATATGTACTTGGAAACAAATTCCAAGCTTAAACTCGAGAACAAGTTTTAATTACATATACCTAAGCAAGTTCAAGCCTGTATGGACGTTTTTTTTTTTTTTTTTTTTTTTTTTTTTTTTTTTTTTTTTTTTTTTGTAGTAGGAAGGTGGAAATCTTGCATGAGACACCAATGGTCCGACGTCCATTGATAGTGCCGGATTCCTACCGGCTAAAACCACCTCCCTTCTCGAACAGGCCGATTTGTTTCCCCCGCGGAACCGCCGTAAGGTATTACTTCGCGGGGGTCGGTATAAAGACTTAGCTTGTTGCTCAATTGTTGGAACTACTATTAGCTTTCCGTTGGCGTTCTAAGCGTCTAAGGTCGCTGAGTATACGCACCGCCACGTTACTTACAATGGTCCAGTTTTCGTCATTCTGAAGCATATAGTTTACGATGTTATCGGGAGTGGGCCACTCCCCAAATTGGTCCCGTAGACAGATCCTCTCGGTTTCGTACCGTTGGCAATAAAAAAACACGTGTTCCGCGTTTTCAGAAACATTTTCGCAATGCGGACAATTTGGGCTGGTTTCATGTCCGCGTTTAAAAAGATATTCTCTGTAACAGCCATGACCCGTCAAGAACTGAGTCAGATAGAAGTTTGTTTCACCATGTTTCCGTTTAATCCATACGTCAATTACTGGTATCAGCCTGTGCGTCCATCTTCCCTTCAACGCTTCATTCCATTGTTGTTGCCAGGTTGCTATACTCAGACTCCTTTCGTATTTTCTTTTGTCGTTATCTACCCGACCATTTCGGACTCGCTCGATTTTTAATTTTACCATTTCTTCAGCAAGTATATCGATAGGTAACATTGAAGATACGACAAGTATGGCATCGTTCGAAACTGTTCGAAACGCGCAGGCGACTCTTAATGCTCCAAGACGGTGGACGGATTTGGCTCCCCTCACGTAAGACTTAACTTTCGTTGCACTTGACCATAATTCTACCGCATACATGAGAATAGAACTGGCAGTTTCTGCAAGCAGTAGTCTCTTTGTTTGTTTCGGGCCCCCGATGTTACTCATCAGCCTAGAAAGCGCGCTAACAGTTTTTGATGACTTTTTGCATACATATTCAAGATGGTGTTTAAAGCTCAGGCGAGCGTCTATAATTACTCCGAGGTACTTAATAAACGGTTGAGAAACTACTTCATGCTCTCCTACTCTAAGCGTTATCGTTTCCCGAACTTTCCTACTCGTAATAAGTACTGCTTCCGTTTTGTGGTCGGCGAGTTTCAAACCTGCACTAGATAGCCATCTACGTACATTTGCAACTGTCTCATTACAGAGAAGTTCCACTTCTTCTATTGTTTTGGCCACAACTACCACGGCTATGTCGTCTGCGAAGCCGATAATTGACGCTTCTCTTGGAATCGGTAGACGCAGAATTTCGTCATACATAACGTTCCACAGCAAGGGGCCTAGAACTGAACCTTGTGGTACACCGCCCGTTACTTCATACTCTTTTATTCCCTCATCAGAGTCGTAGAGAAGAACTCTATTCGAAAAGTAACTAATTATAATCCTACGAAGATAGTTCGGTATTCCAATCCGGTATAGACAGAGCATGATACGTTCCCAATTCGCCGAATTGAACGCGTTTTTTACATCAAGCGTTATAACGGCGCAGTATTTTTTGGATCCTCCTTTCCAACGCTTTCCTTCTATAGCGGCTCGGGCTCTCGTTATTACCGCATTGATTGCATCTACCGTAGATCTTGATCTACGAAAGCCGTATTGATGTTCCGAGAGGCCTCCCGCCGTTTCAATTGCTGGCTGGAGCCTGTTGTAAATAATTCGCTCGAGAATTTTACCAATCGTGTCTAGTAAACAAATAGGACGATAGGAGGATGGTTCGTTTGGGTTACAATTTCCTTTCGGCAGTAGGACAAGTCTTTGGCGCTTCCAAGGTTCAGGAAAAATGCCCTCCTGAAGACACGCGTTGAACATTTGGGTAAATAAATCCGGTCGTGTTTTAATTGCTATTTTTAGGGCTCTATTTGGTATACCGTCCAGTCCCGGTGCCTTTCTATCGCGTACCTTCTTACAAGCTTCGGATAATTCTTCGCGTGTTACGACGGGTATGGGCGCAATTTCGTGTATACTTTGACTGCCGAGCTCTGTGCCTTCTTGCCGAGGAAATAGAGTCTCGACTATTTGTTGTAACAAAACTGGGCACGTCGGTGATTGCATACGAGGACCTTTTAGCCTCATCGATACGATTTGATAGGCTTTACCCCAGACGTCGTTGTTGAGTTCTTCGCAGAGATTCCTAAAACAGAGGCGCTTGCTAGACTTGATAGCTTTTTTAAAACGGGTTCTCGCTTCTCGGTGTGCGTTTCGTGCAAGTTGAATTTGATGGTTATCGGTGTATCGTATCCTGGAACGCTGGTAAGTTCGTCGCGTTCGATGACACAACGATCTGAGTTCTGCAATCTCAGGGGTCCACCAATATACTGGAGGTCGATGCTTTCCTGTTCCCAACCTGGACATTGATGTATTACACGCGTTGACTACCAGCCGTGATACCTGTGTTACAAATTCCCCTGCATTTCTGGCTTCAACTATCGCCTCACTGACGACGAAGCTTAGGAGATCTTCATCTAGCGTGCTCACATTCCATTTAGATCGCTTCAGCGTCATTAGGTTATGACGGTTTACTAGTACAGTGTTGGCTCTGAATAAAATGGCGTTGTGGTCGCTATGCGTGTAATGGTCGCTCACACGCCAGTTAGCATTTCGTAGCAGGATGCTACTTGCGAATGTAAGATCGATGATAGATCCCGATCTAGCTGTGCTAAAAGTGTTAATACTTCCGCTGTTAGCTAAAATGATGTCCAAACAAGAGAAAGCTTCTAATAGAACAGTCCCTCTACGATTCGTATACGAACTGCCCCATTCCGATGCCCATGCGTTAAAATCCCCTGCTATTATGACGGGACTCTTACCGGTAGCATCAGCAACTAGTCTATCTAAAACTCTCTCGAAAATGTCGATAGTAGCGCTAGGTGGTATATAGCAGCTGTATATATAAATGCCGTTTATCTTAACCCATATAAAGAAGTCCTCGGGCACCTCTGTGTATTCCTGAATGGAGGCGTCTCCACAAACCCAAATTGCAGACGTTTTTGTCGTGTCGGTAACCCAGTTGTTTCCAGATAGGTTCCTATATTGCTCACAGATAATCGCTACATCAATTTTCCGTTCACGAATAGTTTGCTGCAGGAGGTCCTGGGCCGCTTCACAATGATTTAGATTGAGCTGTAGTATATTCATATTTTTTTCGAAGAAGTTTCTATCGCTTTCTTGTATTCTGGACATCTCCTACTACCAGTAATATGTCCAGACTCGACATTTTTAACTTCACAAAGTAGACATTTTGGTCTGGCTTTGCAGTCCTTCAACTTGTGGCCATTTGCTCCGCACCTGATACACAGACCCGATCGGTCGTTAGAACTTTTGCACGCTCTCGCGAAGTGTCCGAACTCAAGGCATCTAAAGCAACGCTTAAGTACAGTTTTTTCTCGTATTCGGCAGTAGACCCAACCGATTCGCACTTTCCCTATTCTCAGCATCCTCTTCGCAATTTCCGCTGGTACGCTTATGGTGGCTGTTTGCGTTCCACCATATGCTTTCCTCACGTTCTTAATCATTGCGGCCTTGAATTCGAAATCCATTTGATCTGTTAGAGCGGAACAGATCTCCTCTTTTGACGTCACTTCGTCTATATCCTTGCATTCTAGCAAGGCCTCTTGAGTGAGTGACCAAACTTCACCGTTTTCTCCCAGGGCGTCTTTGATTTTTTCCTTATAGACTGCGGTTGTGGGATTTGCGGCTTTATTTAGCGACAGTAAGAGGTCCCCGCTTGCAGTTTTCCGGATTCGACTCACATTCGTTCCTACTTCCTTAAGTGTAGGATCAGCCTTCAATTTCCTGAGTAGGTCCGCGTATGATAGTTCGCCGGTCTTTTTAATGACTATAGCATCCGGACGCTGTGGTTTTTTTGCATCTTTGATATGCTTCTTGTTGACAACCCTCACCCATTCTTGCGCCGACTTAGTGTCTAGATTTGGTGTCGGTTGCGGTGTACTCTTCTTGCCTGTTTGTTTCTGCTGTTCTAAAACTTGTTTAGACGGAACTAATATATTGTTACCGCTTGTTTTTTTTGGCGAATTCACCTTAGTCTTTTTCGAAGCAGGGGCCTTAGATGTTTGCTCCTCTGACCGGTTACCGTTTACATCCACCTCCCTGTTTCTCTTAACAGGTCGGAGAGGCGATCTGTTCTTATTGATCGCTGGTATTTCCTTATTTCGGCTCGTGTTTTTTCCGGTCGGGACTATATCCGTTTGCGAGGATGCTGTCACTTGAGATTTTTCCGCATTACGGCTAAGGATCTTTATCTGCTCACGGAGAACAGATATCTCATTCCGTAAATCAGCGACTTCGGATTCCGCCTCCCGGAAAACTGACTTTATGAGAGTGCCCATTTTCTTAATTTCTCCATGAACGTTATGCTTGTCCCTGTAGAAATCAATTAGACCGTCAATTTTCATTCCAAGTTGTAGCATTTTATTTCTCTCATGTTTGTCACTGCTATTCAGTGCGCGGTGAGCAATAACATTCGCTTTTGTCGCATCAGTTTTTTCCGATGACGTCGATTCAGAATGCGAACGCATATTGTCCCGCAAGGAAGTCGCTTTAGTTGGTGAACGCGCAACCCGAGTGCTCCTTCTAAACGGATCGGCAGCCGTATCCGCTTCCTTGTTCTCGTTCCTTGTAACATTCATGGCTACAGCATCCAAGTTTGCCAATACTGTAGCTGGTGCATTCGCACTATTCTTTTCCATTATTATGCAGTCATTGTATCTCGACGACTTTGAGCCTGCTTTCGCACTCTCAGCCGCCGGTACTGGGGATCCGACTCCCTGCACCGTAACTTCGTTATTTTTCTTCTTCACCTCCATATTAGATTTTTAAAGAGTATCCACCTCCTGTCAGTTTTTTGGTCCGCGGGTGGTATTGGTTATTTCCACCAACCCTGCGAGTGTGCACACTGTCTGGCATACACACGCACAGGGCCCCCCTATCCGCCACCTGGGGACGCGCCCGATGGGAGAACTGACTAAACTCCACACGGGCCTGTATGGACGTATGGTTATGAGATTGTACCAGTGACACAAATTTAAATATTTTACAAACTTTTCAAAATTAAGTGCCATGATCATTCGTCAGTGCACATCAGTGACATGAGAAATAAAGATCTCCATACCTGGGAACTCCCACGGTTAAAGATGAAACGGGAAATTGCGCTCGAAACCATAGTAACCATTGACCGTAATAACTCAGTTCTTGAAATTATCGGTGAAACAAATTGATTGTGGCGTCTACAACGAACTAAACCTTCCGACATGTCCTGTAGACAAAGCCACCACTCATTTCCCTTCTTTGAGTTGAGCTGGTCGGCCACTTAATTGCCATTTTAGTCTGTCGACATTCTTCCACGGTTAACCACCTTCTCAAGTGTTCTGCCGTGATCCATTTGTGAATTAGCTGTTCTACCATTCCTTTGCCAATTGAAGAGAATGGTTCTGGTCCCAGCAACTTTTAAGTTGACTTTCGCCGGAAAGTTGCCTGCTAAACGTGAATAACTTTGTGATAAAAAATTTGCTTGATAAGTCATAACTAAGTTGCGAGTAAAATCTCACACTATGAGCACGGGCCGACTGTTCTCATAGTGTTTTGTAGAAGATGTTAACCTGCCTCGAAAAAAAATAAATTAACTTTGACATGTCCGATGAATTTATTCAGTGTGAAATTTTTGTATCTAATTAGCTATGTCTTAAAATTAGAGGTAAGAGCTTACAGCTTTTATCATTCTCCCTTCAGCATGAACGGAATTTCGTACATTCGGATTAATCCGTTGCATTAAAGGAGCTACACTATATGCATTATGTAGATAAACGCAGAGTTCCTTCCACATTCAATAAAATACCATAATCCGTTCGGTGAATACAGAATCTTCTTCTTTGCACACATCTTCATCTTCTCTACGTATGTGGCGAGAGCAGTCCCTCTCGTCACTGCTTTCACTCGTTATCAGTTTACATAGGTAACATTCGATTCAATATATTTCACTTTAGGCTTAAAAGGACATGTGATCAACATTTATTGTGAACTTTTTTTGTGTTGCGTTGTATTCGGAACAGGATTTAATGATCAGCTTGTGGTTGCAATAACCAATAAGTTCAGTCACCAATGTGCGCCTTCCTGTGCGAGAAGGCTTGGAGTAAAGTACCCAGTATGAACCGCGCCACGAAACTGTGTCTGTGATTGATGAAAGCTGGTTCTTCTTGGAACCCCTGAAAGAAAACTTTTGTCCACTTATTATCATCCATGTTTGAGGAATGTGTTTACTTGCAATTCTAAGAATGGACAAAGAAGGAATAGGAAGAGGAAAGTGTATCACATTGAGACAATTTGACGCACTCCTCAAAAAACAACCATTATTGGCCTTTCCTAGAGACGATATCATCAAGAGGTTTGATTTCCAAAGAACTTTGTTTCTAAGCTCAGCAATACTTGGGCAAGTATCAATCACCTGATAAGGAAATACTGTCACTGGAGCCAGCTCTCATCCTTAGATTCTTAAAGGTAACTGGACTAGAGAGAGAGTGCTATATGACGGATTTCTTCCGCCAAGGAGAAACAAGAGTACAAGAACCTCTAAAATGATTCCGAAAGGAAGTATTTATAATGTGAGGGAAACTCTTATCAGGGACTATACCTCTCTAAGGCGTAAACAGAGGGTACAATAGACCAAAAATTCGCAGTACAACAACCCCTTTCACATAATAAAAATAGGAGTTTTCCATTTTAGATGGAACACAGATAGCTGTGATTGAAGGGTGAAGCAAGCTGCCTGGTGCGCATGGGATTTTTTTAAGATCTGGGCCCGTATTTAAATCAAAGGTGTTTTGGGCTAAGTTGTTACCTAAAGCGAATTACGTCCTTGCTTTGTTGAAGCAAAGGACAAAGAAAAGATGTTGACCGTTTTTCAAAACGTTATAAAAAATGATTTTATTTTTCACTCTAATATGAGTTTACAACGATGGTTTAGGTTGGTTGATCGACGAGCAGCGAGTAAAACGAGATTAGGTTACATCGCACCAAGAAATCTCTGTTTTCAATTTGTTTCGCCCAGCTGATCGCGCCATCCAGGGTCAATGAACCTTCTAATTGAAGTTAATTTGGTGTGCATGTATTCTTACATTACATTTACAATTGATTACAACAAACATGAACACACACTACTACACGGTATTACATTTTTTTCTCATTGAGGCTGTTTGTTGGACTGTGATGCACTCATATCTCCAAAGGTTTACGATCCCGCTTTGACAATTAGGCCATAAGTAATTACCGATTTTCGGAACACTGAGTAAGCTGCTTGTTACTTCAACGTGCTGGAGGGAGATAGCATGCTTTACAATGTTCTTGCACGTTGCGCATCTGACGTTTAGTTTTCTCGTGGTTTTCATCTTGTCCGGTGGTCGTTGAGTTTCGTGTCGTTGTTTTTTAATTGCAAATTGGTGTGCTAAATTTGGAGTGTACATTGGGCTAGACATTGATTATGTGCAAGCTGTGATTGAAGCTAAAACAGGATTCATATCAATGTCTATACCAATGCACAACTTCGATGCCGGTGGCCACCAATTGCAGGTTTTTTTCGTGTTATCATTGTTGTGAACCAACAAAAGGAGTGCAGTTACCGCCACTCGCATACCTGAAAAATCCTATGATCAGACTTAAAAGAGACTAACTCCACCTTTTTCCTATCGGTTCTTATAATATCGCCCAAAATTAGCCACTTAGATGAATATTTACAAAAGACAACCACAAAAGTTTCACTGGTTGTTGTCAAAAGCCCCGTAATTTTTTCATGTGTCCATCATTTACACGAAAGTGAATATTCACCGACAAAGTTGAGAGCGCGCGTAAGAGGACTTTCTTTTAAATTTGCAGGGAAATTCGGCTGACGGTCTATTTTATATAATTTTTTGGCAAAGGTCCACCCCTTTTCCCCAACGGACATCACAACGGCTTAGTCGTAATATGAAGTACTCCTCCGCCCACTAACCTAGCCCGGGGATAGGTAAAGTAGAAAAGTTCGACGCGTGTAAAAATCGTGCCATAAACTCTCAAAATGTGTCGCATAAAACAATAGCGAATAGCGCCACAAAAGACGATATGGCGCTGCAGGTCAAATCATTGCTAAGCTTATGTAAGCACTTGTTCGGGAGCAAAATTATCGACCAAAACTTTGTTATCCCTACAACATGTTATACACAAATAACAAATCACAAGACGAATCATAAAATATTGTGCTCCAACTTAATGCCGTCGTCATACGCGTTTTTCTCCTGCCAGCTCCTCGAAGGCTTATATTTTATTTATTTACTCACTTTCAACTTTTGTTATGCTTCAGAGTGAAACCTCAAACCGACTCGTCATACACGACGACAATTGTCAAACAATAACTTTGAAAGAATCACATTCCAGATGAACTCGTTCCTCGGTGGATCAAATATCAATTCCCATTCGCATTCGCCTGGTTTTACATATGGTATGTCAGCGAGGCTTCAGAAAGTTTGCGTATACCGAGCACACAAGAGCGCAAAAATTCCCTGTAATTGCTTGCCAAATAAAGCTCGCAGGCTGAATATGTATTTGTGCCTGTTTACAGAAGTTTTTCCAACTGATTTAGGCACATCCTTTGAGCAGGAAATCATTTCAAAACAAGAACATTGGTCTCATGGAAACCAGTTCCCCGCTGCGGACCGCGCGAAATTCGATGCCATAAATGTAGCAGGAGAGGTTGATGAAAAGGCCACGAGTATACAAATTGTATAAGGCTCTTGCGGTTTAGTTTGGTCGTACAACTCCATCGAGGAGCGGGAAGATTTATATCTATCCACCGACGTGTGGTGGAACATCATCTTGATTGGGAAACTTCGTGTTGAGAAGTGTTAAGAAAATGAATACCTTTAATCGGATTAGTTCCGCGCCGGAAATTCCTCTATAGCCAGAGAAACCGATGCGGCGCGTATCCACACGGTGGCGTTTAACGAAAATATAATAATTGAGTTCTGCATAAGTTATGCGACGCTGTTTGGTGCTACTGTATGCGCAGAAAAAACCGGATACTTCGTTGCATACCGGCTTAGCGGTTGATTTTGAGCCGGAAAGTATGGATTTATTTAAAAGGAGCACAACAAGGAGTTTGGTTCCCCTTCGAAATCCGCATTTTGTCTTAATTATTCATTTTGCCCTGCGGGACGTGCATTTATGAGCGGGTTTCATATGAAATATATATATGAAAAGCAATCTTGATATTGGGAAGCCAATTTGTTAAAATCAAAATGTGGCGCAATGCTGACATTGGTTGGGGGAGCTGATGTGTTTTGGGTGAAAAAAAGGAGCACAGGACTGCGCTGTTAAATGTGAGTCAAAGTTATGAAATCGCACAGGTTCAGACGTACCGGAAACTTGGCAAGGATGGGAACAATAAGACCCTCCATGGAAAACTTTTTGGCGAAGCGGGTGGGAAGAGACATTAGAAAGGCTGATGTGGAAGCCTGAATGACCAAATGCGAATCTTCTAGTTGTCACTTATAACGGCAATGGATGGAATATGCACTGGAGCGAAATGATTGTTAAGAGCTTGGTAGTGACGTTATTGGCTTTCGAGTTTCAGACAAAACACTCTAAATCAATCAAACATTAAAAAAAAAAAATTAACAACTCATGAAAAACGAAGCAAAAAAATGAAATAGAGAACGAGACGGGACAAATGTAAAGAAAGTTTCACTTGTTTGTAGTTACAATCTTTAAAAAGGAAAGCAGAAAATGAGGCTCAGCACAAAGGAGTTGCGCAAAGGCTGTGTTCTACCTGAAATACATCCACTCCAGTCAAGAGATTAAGAGAGTATCGTTGAATATATTCAGCCTGCAAATTCTATCCAAACAGAAGATGGCACCTTTACAGAAACCGGCGTTAGGCGAAACTCACTTTACATCCAAATACATTGAGGTAAAATCGATGAGTGCCAAAGGACATACTCTGGAGGGTAGCATTTTACGCTTTTGATTTATTTTATGTCCCACAGATCACTCGAAAAACCCATCAGAAAACGCTTCCAAAACGCATCAAAAAACGGGCTAAAAAACGCTTCGAAAAGTAAGAGGTAAAAACTCGTCAAAAATGCATCTAGGCTTCAGAAAACGCGATGAAAGATCCGTCCAATGACTGCGTCCATAAATGCACCCAACTACACGTCAAAAAATGCGTTCAGAAATATGTCGAAAAAGCGCGAAAAATATGCACAGAAAAGTATAAAAACAAAGGGGTTAAAAGCGCGTCCAAAAACGGGCAGTAAAAATAACATTGAAAATCGCGTCAAAAAAGAGCCGAAAAATCCGTCCAAAAATACGTTTAAAAACTCTCTGAAAATTGCGTCAAAAAAGGGCCGGTTTTTTTAACCAAGTAAAGGGTCCGTCAAATAACTGTTTTTTTTTTGAAAATGCTATAAAAAAAAAATTCTGAATATTTTCTCAAATTTCTTTTTTTATTTGAAAGTACAATCCTTCCGGTTAATAATGGAAAATAATTTCATTCAAATGGCTGCCTCGGCTGGCCATGCAGTAGCCTACACGAAGATGCCGATTTTGCCAAAAAAATCATCTTTTCAGATGAAGCTCATTTTCATCTTGGCGGGTATATAAACAAGCAAAATTATCGCATTAGGGGCACAGAAAACCCGCACGCATACATTGAAAAGCCGATATACCCAAAACGAGTCACTGTTTGGTGCGGAATTCGGTCCAGAGGCATAATTGGGCCATTTTTCTTCGAAAATGAGCAAGGAATGGCCGTTACAGTCAATGGCGATCGTTATCGGGCCATGTTGAACGAATTTTTGTTCACAAAAATTGAAGAGGAGGATATTGACAACATTTGGTTTCAACAGGACGGCGCTACGTGCCACACAGCCGAAGCTACACTCGATGTTTTGCGCCCTGTTTTTGAAGATCGCATTATCAGCCGCAGAGCTGATGTCGTTTGGCCACCTCGGAGCGATTTGACACCGTTGGACTATTATTTGTGGGGTGCCGTAAAAGATAAGTGTTACGCCGACAAGCCAGAGACAATTGACGCTTTAAAGGACAATATTCGTGAAGCCATTGGTGAAATACAGCTGCACACAATCGATAATGTGCTTAAAAATTGGACCGATCGTGTAGGCTACTGCATGGCCAGCCGAGGCAGCCATTTGAATGAAATTATTTTCCATTATTAACCGGAAGCATTGTACTTTCAAATAAAAAAAGAAATTTGAGAAAATATTCAGTAGTTTTTTTTTATAGCATTTTCAAAAAAAAAAAAGTTATTTGGCGGACCCTGTAGTTCCTTATTCTAACACAGCTAAGTATCTGGGTATGAATCTAGATGCTAAACTGAAATGGAAGGAACATGTGAAAAAGAAAGTAGAAGAGTTATATATTAGGTATAGAAAACTGTATTGGTTGCTAGGACATGTACTCTGAAATGTCCTCTGAGAATAAAATTTTAATATATAATCAGATACTAAAACCCGTTTGGACGTATGGTATCCAATTATTGCACAAAGAAAACAAATGTACAAATAATACAAACATTCCAAAACAAAGTCCTTCGGGGAATAGTAAATGCCCCGTGGTATATTAGAAATAATGACTTGCTTCGTGATTTGCAGATTGATCTTGTAACGGAAGTAATTAAAAAGTACGCAATTCGTCACAATGACCGTCTGCAGATGCATATTAATCCTGAAATAATAGACGTCTTAAATGTACGATATAATACTCGTAGATTAAGAAGAACTAAGCCTCACGAACTTATAATCTAAAAAATATGAGAACCCGTATTTAAATTGTAATACCTTCTCAAACGCAACTGAACGTTGAAAGTAAAATCATTTGTCGATCTTTCTTTGATTGGTCATGATTAAGGAGGTGTTTTTAGTGCGGTTAGAGTCCCACACTACTCTGGGTTTCTAGCCCCATTGTGTCTTTCGAGATTTTCACCTTCAATAACAAAAACAAAAAAAAAGGGCCGAAAAATCTGTCCAAAAGTACGTTAAGAACTGGTCCAAGAACTCACGAAAAAACTAGCCATAACCCACACTAAGAAAACGTCGAGAAAGTCTTCAAAAAGCCGTCGAAAAACGTGCCGAAAACACGTCAGCAAAATTAATTTTGACAAAATTCAGCCAAATCGTCTAGAATATTCGAATGCAATATCGTACCAGAACAGGCCTTTAATGACATTTCTCGTGGACGCCTCCTAAGTATATGAGAGTCCATGGTCAAGTTCAAAGGCTGAAATTTCGGAAACAAAATAAATTTAAAGGCATTTGTGTCCAGGCCCCTTTGTCTCAAATACCTACGACGACTACTAGTCAATAAAGTTCTCCGATTTAGATGTCTTGGATGAAGCAAGACGGCGCACCAATTCTCTCCCCCCACTCTCATCAGAAATCCCTCTATTTACTCGTACCTACCTTCAGCAAAAGTAATGCCAGGACACCCTCACATACAATAGTAGGTAACTCCAACTCCGACCAAGCAGGGATTAAGTCCCCAAACCGATTGCGGCTATCCCCCATAAGAAAACCACCTCTGATGCGGTGAAGTGTCAGATAACCATTTGTGCGGATGGGCCAAAGTCCAAATGAATCACTGCCACCAGCCAGCGCACTCACACACGACCACGATTGATTGAAAGTTACGGCCTCACGTCACCTGATCCATAATCCTATTATAAGTACGTATATTACTTGCCTACCGACGCCGACGACAACGTCTCCCCCGTCTGTATCTCTGAATGGAGTTCCACACGTTCGTCCCATTAATTTCAATCGCCCTTATGAATTTATTTATCCTGAATGTGATGCAAATGTCATAAATAAGAGGCAGCGCCTCCGTTGCAGATCTTCCCGAATGCACTGGAATGCTTTTAGTCAGCATTATGGTCATCACCACGTATACGCTACAACCCAGAGATGGCAATTTATTAAAAACAGCCACACTTCATGGCTTCCTGTAGGTGCGCTAAACACAAGGTCATGTTTACGTCGTTACAACTGTTATACCGTTTTGTGGGTCCACATTCCTCTGATTGAAGTAAGACATGGTCTGGGCCTCCCATAAACACATCGGTGTGTGTAGAGTAGAAGAAATTTCGAACAAAGGAAGACACACAACTGCGATGATTTACGATACGAACATGACCAAGAAACACCGATAAGCCTGCGAACGGAATCCATAAACGACTGAGAGTCGTTTACCATTGTTTAACAGTGTCATGGTTCAAGGAAATGATTTTGTCTTGAGACGTGCACCTATCTCTGGGAGCCTCGCTCTAGCAAAGTGTTTTCATAACAAAAACACAGTTTTTTCCCCCTGTTTGTTTGTTTGTGTACTCCAACTACAACTAATATGCGAACGCAATTATAGAGGAGATATAGCATGGGATGGTCTTGCTCACTTGGAATACAGCATCAATTTACGTTGTTTACTTTTGGATCTGTAATAATTTGGAATGTCATGCTACTGCCACTTGACGGGATTAAATCCAGTTAGAAGTTCGTGAGGCAGCCATGTTCAAGGGAGATTACTTTAAACAAATACGGGATTAATTGAGCATCATAAGCCTTCGGTATACCTATCCCACACATACGTATACGACTATACGTATACGTACTCTGTGTGCAACTCATTAGAATTTTTGGTTCGGAACCCGAAGCCATGTAGCATGTTAAATTAAATTTAAAAGGATTTCGTTGTCAGAGTTGTGTTTCATTGAAAATCATTGCTCCCTTCGGTAATAAAAACTGAGACGATTATATGGCAGAACTGAATCCAGAAACCACCCCCGGACGGATGAACTGTTTACCGTGGCAGGGCGAGTTTCTTTATTTTGTGCCGCCCTCGTAGTCTGTGCCCATATTCGCACAGGATTTATATGGAAAGTCCTTTTTAATGAAAACATGATGAGTAATGTCTTTTGTACGAATATTGTACAACTACGCGCCGGGGGGTGAGAATTCCCAGGGGAGAGTGTTAGAACAGAGTGTTTGTCGTAGGTAGACTTAATAAAATTAGACGAAATATACATGCATTTGAAATAAATCCATTAGCAGTGGAACGCTTCTCGAATTCGAATGTGGGTTTGTTCTTTTCGTACACCAGTGTAGTCGGTCATTTTTGAAAGAGGCTTGACTGGGCAATTCTATTGCATGAGATATTCACTGACATCTCAGTAAGAGCGAAAGCGCAGCACAATGCGGTGAGAAATTCTCCAACTGGCGACATCAACCGAAAACAAAATGTAAAGGCGAGTATGGGCTGAATAGGTTCAGCGTTTTTAAAAGATGAACACCAGAGACTGATTTAAAAACAGCGTGCTATGTTCTTTGAAATTTGTTACAAACATTTTGCAATCGAAAAACGTTTAAAAGGGAAGTTACTTAATTGTTACTTAAAAAGTGCGCCGATAAGGAAGCATTTGTCTGAATTCGCCTCTCACTCCAACTCATAAGAACATGTTGCGGAACCTCTGAGCTGGTCTTATTCAGAATAATAACGATTGGGAGTAATAAAATTCTTAAAGGCAGTTTTATTATTTGGTGAACTTTATTAAACTTTAACGAATGTGTGACAGAGGAGCAATTATAGAAAAGGCAGGAAGTCCGTTCCAACACTTGAAAAATTCGACGAACAATTTTAAAGCTTGGGCACATTTTGGATATTTTTTTCTTTACCAAAACAAACGAAATGTATTTTTAGAAAAGTCAAAGCGAATGAAAAGCGAATTGCCTGCTTTGTTGGGATTGAAGTTCTTATCACTTCTCACTTGAATAATATGTTCAGTCGTTAAGAACACTCCCGCTTTAGTTCTCATTGGCGCTGGGTTGCTATAATTTGAAGCATATCTGAAGGGAGGGGCAGATGGGTGTTGTTGCAGCTTTTGCACGGTATTTTGGTCAACAGTGCTGCGCTTTAATTTCCCTTTCGAGTTACCTATCAGCATTTAACAAATTTAGCCATCTTCACTAAAGACAAACGCGAAAAAAATAAGTACAGCAGAGTTATGTCAAGGACTTCTGAAACAAAATTAAGATGGTCCATTTTGTTTCTAAACCTCGTTAAATAAACAAAACCAGTCATTTCTCTACTACAATCTAAAAGGATCTAAACGTCTTCTATTGCAGCGAAGTTCACAACAGCTGAACGCTCAGCACTGTACTGACGGTTTCCATTGGTTTCAAAAGAAAGGGAAGTGCTTCTGCTGGACTTTTCTTGTAAATCGGTGAATAGTCAAAAATATACCGAAGTGGCTATGTCTGGCTTCGGGACACGGCTACGTATTTGACGTAACGTAATGGTATATTTTCATTGAAAATAGTGTTTTAAGAAATTAGTTAAAACGTACAGGATCGTGGCGATCGAAAATGAAATACTGGAAATAAGAGTCCTTTTAGAGAGCGAAGCGAGCCACATTACCCCTATTTGCCGCGATTTAACTTTAACATTTCGTTACGTAGCCGTGCTCCGACGTGGGAATAGCAACAACCAAAATATACACAGAGTATGTCCTTTACAACTTACAGTAACTGCACTTGGATAGGTAGTTATTAATAGAACTCTGACGTAAATAAAGGGTGATTTTTTAAGAGGTTTAGAACTTTTTTTAAAAAAAAAACACAAAAAATTCGAAAAAATTAATGAAATATTTATTTGAATCGATAGTTTGAACCTTGCAATTTAATGTTTAAAGATAATTTCATGCAAATGTTGACCGCGGCTGCGTCTCAGGTAGCCCATCCGCTGAGTCCAATTTTGGCATACTCTTTCACACATATCGGCCGGTATCTCACGAATGAATGCATGGATGTTGGCTTCCAGTGCGTCAATCGAAGCGGGCTTGTCCCTATAGACATTAGCCTTGTCATACCCCCACAAAAAATAATCTAATGGTGTCAAATCGCACGATCTAGGCGGCCAATTGACCGGCCCGAAACGTGAAATTAACTGTTCACCAAACTCGCCTCGCAATTGCGCCATTGTTTCGCGTGCTGTGTGGCATGTGGCACCGTCTTGTTGAAACCACATATCATGCAAGTCAAGAACTTCCATTTCGGGCAAAAAAAAGTTTGTTATCATCGCTCGGTAGCGTTCACCATTGACAGTAACGCTGCGATTCGCATCATCTTTGAAGAAATATGGCCCAATAATGCCGCCGGCCCATAAACCGCACCAAACAGTGGCTTTTTCGGGATGCATTGGTAGCTGTTGCAATGCTTCTGGCTGATCTTCACTCCAAATTTGGCAATTTTGCTTATTTACGTACCCATTCAACCAAAAATGAGCCTCATCGCTGAACACAATTTTTCGATAAAAAAGCGGATCCTCGGCCAGCTTTCCAAGAGCCCATTCACCAAAAATTCGGCGTTGTGGTAGGTCGGCTGGCTTTAGTTCTTGCACCAGCTGTATCTTAAAAGGCTTTACGCCCAAATCCTTCCGCAAAATTTTCCACGTAGTGCTGTAACAAAGGCCTAACTGCTGGGAACGGCGCCGAATCGACATTTCGCGGTCTTCTGTCACACTAGCTGATACGGCCGCAATATTTTCTTCACTACGCACAGTACGTAAACGTGTTGGTGGTTTAATGTCCAACAAAGTAAATTTGGTGCGAAATTTGGTCACAATCTTCCGAATAGACTGCTCAGAAGGTCGAGAATGCCGATCATAAAATGGAAGCAGCGCGCGATGAACATTTCGAACCGAGCACGAATTTTGATAGTAAAATTCAATAATTTGCAAGCGTTGTTCATTTGTAAGACGATCCATGGTTAAATTGCAAACCAAACTGAAGCTGTTTGACAGTGACACAAGGTACTAAACACACGTCAGCTGTCAAAACCAGTGTTGCCAAAACCAAACCAGCTAAAAAATCACCCTTTATAAATAAGAAATATAAATAGTCTACTGACGTTCAAGAAAGAGTTCAACATCTAAACGCAAGAGAAGGCTAAACAGGCAACACTGCAGATCAATTAGCCCGTTGAAAATAGCATCAAAATACCTGCCAATGTAAAAAAATAAGAGACACATGTCAAAGTTATATTGCCCCAAGCTGGGATGGCTTCAGTCGGGGCAAAGTCTCTGAACTCCAGTATTTCATATTCGGAAATAATCGTTTATGGTAGAACTTACTTCGGAAAACACTATTTTTAATGACAATATCATTACGTTACGTAGATTATGTAGTCGTGTCTTGAAGCCAGAGAAGTGTCAGTCAATGGAAAGTCAGAGGGCGACTTAAATAGCCACTTCGTTAAACAAAAGCCGAATGAAAATATACCTAGCAATATGGAAACGAACGTGAAATAATACACAAGCAAACATGTGATAAAAACGTATACCGCAATTTCTAACCATTTCCCAATTTAATATTTAAAAAAAAAATTGATTTAAACTCACCACAAAAATTATTCACAATTCAAATACTTGAACAACTCAACGAATTTCGTTCGTTTTAACGGCTCTCTCTCCCACTCTTTTAACGACCGACCAGGAAAAAAAAACACTCCTATTGCAATTGCAATTTAGGAATTTCGCAAAAACTCACTATTTTAGGGAACAGAACGGACCAAAACACATCAAATTAAACGTTACACTTCACTTAACAATAAAACTATAGATTTGATTCCAAAACTATGCGAATTTAAATTTAATTGATTATTTTCTACCCGAGATAACCGGACCGAAATTGCACTTGCACTTTGCACACTCGCGAGCTGAAAACTGAACTGCAATGATTGACAGTTTAGTGTTGCCAACCAGAATTTAAATTATTGTGCCCATGAACTCCAACCGAAATTGTGCAATTTTTGAGAAAATTATTTTCTTAAAATGAAGATTTAATATTCAAGCTACCTACTAATTTAATTACGGAAATAAAATAGGTGCATTCATTACATAGGTACTCATATAAATAAATCTATGACTGGATGGAGGTCGACTCCGTTTGTCCGGTGCAATAAAACTTTGGCAACTTGTTGATTGTTATTCATGTGGTAAGGATGATTGGAGGGAGGCGAGACTGGGGAGAAATTCATTCAAGCACACAGTTCAAGTGAAGTGAAATGTTCACTCGAAAGTGACTTTTTTTTTGTGGAGACTTTCGTGAAAATAATTATGCAGTATGACTAAGGCCAAATGCATTTTTTTTAGTTCAATTCTCCCTAAACGAGCTAAAACGTAGTATTAATTCAAAGAAAATAAACACCTTCCTAGCACCCCAACCATTTTTCACGCCATAGCATCAAAAGTTGAAAAGTTGAAAGCCATCCATAAAACATTTGTGGTAAAAATTGTATTTTATGTGAACTTCGTACCAGCCAGTGTATAGGAAAACGGTAATAATTATTGCAAAACAAAGTTCTTCCAAATACCTAGGTAAATAAAGCAGCGCACAAAAAGTTGGTATTTAAAGAAAGGAACTGGGAACGGATTTGAATCAAAACAAACAATAATTTTTCTTTTTCTTTTATTTCTGCACAAAAATGTAATGGCTTTCACTGATTCGCATCGCATTGTCAAAATTTTGTTCAACGAAAACAACAATTGTCAGGTTTTGCGACGCCTTCGCTCATCGTATCAGAAAAAACGATTTTGATACTTTCCTTTTTTAAGATATGCGTTTCATTATAATTATGTTTTTAAAAAGTATTCATTAAAATTCTTTCAGATTTGTGCTAGGGATAAGAATTATATCTAAGTCGTAATTCTTTTGAACATTTGACACTTCGATTAGAACAAAGGGAATCGTTTGCCTTTATACGAGTCCGTGCTATATTAAATTGTGTGTTATTATTTCACTCGTAGTTAATTCTCCAATTTTTAATGTTAAGTGGAAAATACGATATCCGTCAAGTGTCTGCCGCCAGTGTTCATACACATTTGTGCCTGTTTCCGCTTTTTTCATGTTTTTTCGCAAGTTTTGCTATGATAACCGTTCGCATTCTTGTCGAGTATTCTCCTTTAGAGTTGCGATTGTCTGAAGCTTGTTGACATAAACCCGCGACTTCAAGTAGCCCCAAAGAAGTAAGACCCGGCTGGCTAAGTCGGGCGATCTTGCTGGCCATGCCAAATCGCCAGAACGGGGGATTACGCAGCCAAGAGAAAATAAATCCACGCAGCCAGGAAATGCTTAGTTCACAATATCCATTAATTATTTCACGCTCTCGTGTAGTAAAGAGTATAGTTCTCCATTGTTTGTCTGTTTTACACTGCAGCTGCCTAGTTCACTAATGACAAATATGATTGACGTACGACGCCATTTGCAAAAACCATAACACATTCCGATAGGGTGATTAATGTTGCACTACAAGGTGCAAACTGTTCAATTTGAAAAATTGCTGCGTTTCTTCCCCTATTCTTCTTCGCGTAGAAATGTTAAAAACTTTAATGCATTCTTTTCAAAACGCAAACTAGACTACACAAAACCAAAACCTGCGACAACAACTATCAATGACAGTGTCTCAGTCACATTTTGTTGGATAAGTTATAAGTATATAAAATAGTAGTAATAGTCAACGTAATTTGAGCAAACAATTAGGTATTCATAGCAGTTCTTGACTTTAACCTTGAGTCAAACCAATATTTTTTTAAATATATATCAGAAACACTGCGACATTCATATTTTCTGAGAAAATAAATCGCAAATGATCTAGGTACATAAGAAAGTCTGAGTATCTAATTATTTTTATTGGTAACCTTTATTGACTCAAGTGAATGACAATAAATATTCCGCCGTACGAATAAAAAATTTAAGTCTCGACTTTAAATTTGCAGGAGCTCACAAAAGGCACTGTGAACCTAAATTTAAAGTCGAAAAAAGAAATTAAAGTGTGAAACAGAAAACACATTACAGAGTTTTTCTTTGGTGTTTAATAAATTAATTTGTAAAAAAAATTAAAAGTTATTGGGCCACATATGAAATGTTTTGTTATCGTACAAGTTATTTTGAGGCCTAAGCCGAAAAGATCGCCCATCCGTGACAGGGTGGCCTTCTCAAAACACTCTATTCAAGTGCAATCATCTCCCAAAACACCAGTGAGCTATCATTTAAATCTGCCAAGTTTGCGTATAAAAACATCGCATACAGCTTTTTCTATTTCTATGTGACACAGTCCCATGAATGACCGACAACTTCAGGAAGCTTTAGGTCCGAATATCTTCTCAATGAATATAGGCCGATTGAATTGCAATAAAAACGAAGTGCTGCTCATGATCATGGAATTTATGGAGGGCTGCCTCAAGCAAAGTATTCAGACAGCCTTGTTAAAAACTCATTCAAAACTCATTAAACTGAAGTCTTGCCATTAAACACTGCGCTAAAGAAACCTAAATTATAATAGGTACTCATGGCAAAACTATATGTTCATCTTCTCAGAAAGTCAAGCCGCTCTCAAGGCTCTTGACTCAGCTGTCATAAAATCGAAGCTTGTTCTGGAAACATTCATAGCCATCTATACGAGCTGGTAAGAAACGCTTGGTCATTCTTCATTGGACTCCAGCCCACAAGTGCTTTGTTGGCAACGAAACAGCTTACTCAGTGACGCAAAATACAACTTATCGGACCTGAGCGCTAAACCCTTTTGTGCTGTCAGTAAAACATACTTATTCAGGAGCTACATCAAGAGCTTGTCTCTTTTCGAGTCCAATGAAGTATGTCTTAAATCACCTGAACAGAACTGCACCAGACAATTATTCCCCAAATTTTACATCAGAAAATCATGTTTCCGCTGGAATACTGACAGAAATTTATCATCAGTGGCCATTGCTTCATGAAAAATTAGAGTTCCATACAACCATACAACGTGTAGGCACAACTGGGCAGCATAGAACAACGTATTATGCTTTAAGTTCAACCGCAATACGCATTTAAAAGGGCAAGAGGCTAGTGCATTACCCCCCTATTCCGTCGATTCAGAAAGCTTGCTATCCCTGCCAGTTACTATTTTCCCCGGTGGTTTTAATTCGTTTCTAAGTGTCAAGCTGCCAATTCAAACCCAAAAACACCCTCTTTCCCCGACTGCACATGCAAATCGTAACAGCAAGTTCCATCTTTCATGCACTCGTATACATCACCACGAATCCAAAAATTTGCCATTATACAGTTGGATAATGGCGCTTGCCCCTTAGGTAGAGGAAAATATTTCATTATATCCTCCCTTTGCATTTAAATTGAAAAAGTTTTTGATTTGACAAAAGCATCTCCTCCAACTTTCGAGTTCCACTTAAAACAATAACCAAAATAGAGAAGCGAAACAAATCTCTATTCACAAATTCAACAGAGATAATGCGAAATATATTAGTTTCGGCTTTAAGTTGTTAAACACTCGCGGCTTCTCATGTTCACACAGATCCGTGGGCGTCAGATAAATCATTTGACACTCACCAAAGCCAGCTGAACTTTGTGTTTAATTATCTCCCATCCAGCAACACCGGGCGTCGTAAACATTCGCCGGAATGTTGAAATCAAAGATTTAACAACGCAATAAATTATTACGAGAGTTTCACACAGTCTGGCTGGGGTCTACTGTTGTTGGGGTCAGTCTCAGCTCTCACTCTCAGTATTGTTTATGCGGCAGCAAAGTGAAATCAACTTGATCCAGGTATTCGGTGGGGGATGACGGATGGCCGTGCGGAAGATGCAGTTCGTCATTCGTCAAACCAACCCCGAACGAATTCCGATGTCGATTTCTTTCGAACTCCTTTGGGAACAGCAACTCCCTCCGATCCCCATATGGATAAGTAATTGCAATCAGCAAATTGCAGTAGACTAATAGGCAGGCGCACACTCCGCCACTAAACATTCAATAAATCAAGCAGAAGCTGGAAGAGAGGGGTGCACAGTGCGCACTGATGGCATACTGCACAGGCACACTGCCAGTGTAGATTAATTGAAATAGTTGTGTAAAATATTTGTTGTTGCCGGGCTTATTAATTACCCCTGATGGGTACCATCATCAGATGGTTACAGTCAAACGGCATGGCGGACAGAAAAAAAAACAAAACTTATGTGCGCAGTTTAAATAGATCTGCGGCTGAATGCCATGGCAATGACACGCAAAATCCCCCAAAGTCCAGAGTGCACGAAATGTTATTTCCAAAACAGAGGATACCGCTAGCACCAATGATTACGACATGACATGCCAACGAAGCCACATTCAACTGTTGTCAAGTGGCGATGGTGTTGGTGGTGGTATGCTGCTGCTATGCACAGATCCCCAGGGATACCGAAACAACCCGAGATTAGAAGAGCAACAACATGTCCACGAATTGGAAACATTTCCAGAACATATTCCTCACTACGATTCGTTTTGTATCATTTTTTGTGCGGCTCTTGGGTTTTTTTTTCTGTGCACATCCGTGTATACGAGTACGCCCAGAGACCACCCAGACGGCACTCGCACTCGGAATGGTCACCGGAGTGAGATAGTGGGTCTTTTGATTCGATTATAAATAGAAAACAAAAGCTACATGAACAGATCACTATCGCAAGAGCATGATGCATCAGGTGGAGTCGATGGGAGCTGGCAGAACATGCGGTTCCTACAAGATTCTGGAAAAATGGTTATCTTGATGAAAGAACCCTGCCTCGTTTAGGGGGCGATTTATAGTCGAACAGATACCCCTCTGGCTAATTAAGAGCATCGATGAGATATTTACAGCGCACAAACAGCCTCGGATGTCTCGTTATAGTTCAACCCGGCAGATCTTATCGTGGATGGTGTTTTTCGGTCGAATAGTTTAATTGAACCCTTTATCGGGACACGTATATCTATATGACAATTGCTGGCTGCTGTGATGCCTTGAAAACCAATTGGAAAATGTTAAAAGGGCCCCGGTGGAAAATTGCGCCACTGCTGGGACAATTCAAAATTAATTTCCAGTTCAACGAGCCCACAGTTATTTATGACTGAGAGTAAAAAAAACCGAACTTCATACAAAATACATTTCCAGATCCAGGGACTGCGGTAGAACTCCCCGACTTGGGTTCTGGGCCAGTGACTTCATTAATAACGAGAATTTATAGCGACAACGGTTTGTAAGAAAGCGACCACCACACGGACGCTATATCTCAATTTCCTAAGTGACCATCTACGAGTGTATGTATTATTTACGGGTCAGACTGTAGTCCAGTTCGGAGCTAGAAAGACTGACACCTCTGATAGTGGTTGTCAGCCGGGCGGGGGGGAATTTATTATGTGGAACACGTATCGGCAGTTGCTACCGTTTATTTATACCTTGTATACACATCGGCCACAAATTTGTTCCTACCGGCATATACACACACCTCGTAGCAATCCATTTGGCATATCCCTGTTCGTGTTTCTTATGCGGGAACTTCCGTTGTTTTCTGGCGAATTTTTGTGATGCCTGATGCACTTGATTCTCCCCAGCGACAACGACAACGACTGACGACGGCCAGATGAGAAAGACGTGCAAAAAATATTAAATAAAATCGGCGCCCATGGAAAGTCCCTTAATCATTCGATGAGCCAGACAAGTGCGTTTGCTCGTGCGACAAATATCCTTCGGATAATGGGAGCGCAAATCACACGAATTTGCCTCGGAGATGGGATGCTCTTCAATTTTTGAAGTGTCATGCGGCGGCGATAGTGGTTTGGGCGATGGTGACGGCTGAGTGCAGAGGGGTTGCATTTGGCGTTAATGCATTTGAAGAGACTGTCGATGAAAGGATTTTGTGGGATTTGGACTGGGATTCAAATGTAACTGTCTTGGCTCTTAGATATCAATTTCTGCTTTTGTATTTCAATGGAGGTGCTATTATCGTGAAGTCTTCAAATAATTGCAGGTCTTGAATTCCATTTAACAAGAGACTGAGAGAAAGAGAAAAGGACTGGGCTAATGGTAGGGTTCACTGCAAAGGCTTTTAGGAGAAACAACACACTGGATTGACTATAAACAAGCTGTGGAATGGGCAGCATTTGGTAATGCCATGTAGCGCTGAGATATAAGGAACTTTCAGAAAGGCGAAAAATTCAAATGGCCAAAGTAACGAGTAAAACTGGTTAAACACTTTTTCGAAGATGTAAGAGCTAACGAGTTGATGAAGATATGTATCTCGGTGTCTTCAAACATCAGCCACATATACGAACTGTCAACTACCAAAACTGAGACGCACATCAAGTCAGCAAGCTGTCAGACTTACAAGCCGATTCTTGAACGTCGCCGTTCACTTTAAGACGAAATGAGTAGAATTTAGCAACAGTTCCATCAATGCCTAATATTTAAGAAATTGAACAATAATTGTCAAGCTACTACACCCACATCAGCTAACAGGAAACCGACGTTGGATTTTTTAATGAACTCTCAACCCGGAAGACTTAACTCTGCTTCATTCACCTTCTACACAAAAACTCTTCGTTGAATATTGCGTTATTTCGATGTAAACGTTTGTCCCAAAATAAAATAAATTACTCGCTACTTTTTAGGTATACTCATTACTTTTTTGTTCATATGATGGGCACTACTCCACCTCTCGCGAACGTCTGACAAAAACCCGAGACCGAGAGTATTACTGTCATGAAAGAGCCTCGGAATAAGATTGTAGATCCCTTCCATTCTTACCGCGAAAATGAAAAACTCACACAAAATGAATGATTGTGAGAAGATAGGCCTGGGTCCCTACGGACCTGTTGCGCCAACTATTTATTCATTTATTTTACTTATTTTTGTAATTTTATGTTACATTGACTCTGATTAACATAAAAGCTAGAAAAAAGGCACATAAAGGACTATTGAAATAAATTACTCGCTATTCGATATAGGTACCTACTCGTTACTTTTTGTTGATAGGTACATATGTATATTTTAAATTCTGATGGCGAAGGTTAGAAAAATGGGGTGCTTAGAGTTCCGAGGCGGGCTTTGATAAATACCTTAGGGCTGGCTGGGACATATGGTAGCTGGCAAGCAACTTTCTGTTTGATTCTGATGTCTGCGGTTGGGCCCATGCGAATGGTGTTGACAAGCTATTTGCTGTATTTGGACTGTTTTGGCAATAGTGCTTTGTCTTCCGACAAGGAACTCTGTACACATACAGCATTCTCGATTAAATAGGAGGAAACTTAGTTTGGGTTAGATGACATCACTGGAGAAATATTGTGTTGCGACCCATGTCTTCAGTCTTCATGAAATAATGCATCTATGCCTTTTATACCAAGATATTTATGCATCAGGCCACTCTCAACATAGTGAACAATAAATGGAGACGAAGTGGCTTGCATTCAGCCTGCAGTTACTGCTAAATTACACTTAAGTAGGACTTAATCTAGCCTGTACTCTCACACATCTCTCTATAGTAAAACTATAGCGCAGTCTTTGGTTAACTGCCTTCCGTGGCAAAATCTTTCTCTGCTACGTTGACCCTCGAGAACCTCGCTGGTATCAACGGTAACAAATTCACTGATGAACTTGGCTTCAACGAGCTTAAGAGGAGGTTTTTTTAGATCCGCCGTAGAGTGGCATTTTAAAGTTTGTAGTATATACTTCTGTGACAAAATAACTGTGCGTCAGAAAATAACAAGTACGTGGATGATAATTCTCGTATCCAAGCACGAAAAATGTAGAATAATACTAAAATAACTAAATATGCTAAAAACTGATACCTGACAAGCAAGAGACGAATGTGGAAGTAGGAGACAAGCCAAACATTTTTTTACGTAGCTATGAGTGGTTCTGATAGCTATAACTTGTTAACCTTAAATAATCTTAGATATGCTTATAATTTCAAATTGTTTTCATATTAAATTGAAAAATCGGAAAGGTATATATTTTTCCTCTTGCCTTGAAAACCAGGGCCCTAATCACGTAACTTTTCAGGCGACTGTTGTCGAAACGATGGATCTCCAAAACTATGACTAGCCAACAAATTACTGACTAGATTTATAGGCAACTGACATATTTTTTTTGAAATAGTGGTGAGTGGCATTTTAAATATTTATTATATTCATGTTATTAGTTCTCAAAAATGTATAAATCCACTAAAACAGATGTGTATAGCCCTTTGCTAGATAGAGACCCTGTGTTTCTATGCATACCTACAGTGAGATCGCGAACGTGCTAAAAAAAAATGGAGCGCCCATATAAACTATTATATACAAACATATAAACAACACTGCTCACAAAATCAATTTAGGTGTCGAATCGGCTCATCTGTCGACGAAAATTTATTCATAAAATGATGCCGATACGTAAGTTTTGCTCCCAGCACAATGAAAACTCAGAAAAATTACGTCAGCCAGCTGTCAGACTCAGTTCATTTGCCTGTCAAATATATGGGAACAGGTTATTCAAGTAAGATTCCTTTGCTGTTATGTAGTTACCTATGCATTTTTAATAGAGTCCCATTTATTCAGAAAATAAAGGAGAAGATAAAAAAATGCAAGGATTGTTTTCTGTCTCTTTTTATCTATCTGTACAGGATTTTAAGTATGTTACCTTGTGGCGTGAAAACCTGTGAAGATTTTGCAATTTCTTCTGTAATGTTTTTTAAAAATCCGATAACATTAAATGTTATGTCATTCGTTGCCACGCCCACATTTTGCCAGCGTTTTCCATCAAAATGAACTGTTTTTCTGACATAACTGCCTTTTACTTGTCACTACTCAAATAGTTCTTAATAACATTAAAAATAAATCAATACCTTGGGAAGCCAACACTTTCACAAAAATTTTAAACTATCTGGATTAGCATCAGCTTTCTGAGCTATAGACCAAAATCTGACATTATCAAGTTAAAATTATTTCATCTATTCGAAAAATATCAGCAACTATTTATGTATAATTTAACTTGATCGATCGATGTTCTGCTTTGGGGTGGTGGACGCACACAGCTCTGACTCTGATTGACCGGAGCGAAAGAGAAGTAGGTATGCGATGTACCTTCGAGTTCGAATGTAATCAACAGCGATAATATTAATTTTTTGTTGAGAAAGTGCCCAGGTGGCTGATGAGTGATGACGATGAGACAATTGGACGTGTGGTCAGAACTCAGAGCGGAACATCAACACGCAAAGCAAGGATAATATACCTAATAATATAACAGTGCTAGATTTGAAAAATATGAAGAAATTATGGTGCAAGAGATTTGTAATGAAATCTCGATTGGGTGAGTAAAAATTGCTTTCGTCAAGTTTACTGAAAACTTTCATTAAGCGAAAAGAATCGTCCGGATTAAGGAATCGAAATAATCACTTTTGAAATCGTTCTGAAGACACATATGTACAAAAAATACTCGTCTAGTGATTCTGAGAAGAGAATTTCGTTTTGAAGTCGGAATCCACTCAAGCGTCCAGACTTTAACTTCACGCCGCGAACAAAGTTACTTGCGTAGCTAGTTTCCAAATAAAATATAACAATGTTCGCAATATATATATTTCGAGAGATAATCGAATCAGACCACCATTGTCGGGTCTCTTTTCGTCTCTCTACCACTGTAAATCTTACTCAGAGAGACTCTCTGGATTTCTCCACAGTTCTTCTCTGGGCTCAATTCCTAGTGTTAACGCTAGCATCTGTTTATGGGAGATCCGTTTCATCGACTGGGTCTCGACCCATTGATGTCCCAAGATCCTCATTCTTCTGCCAGCCAATGCCGGGCATTGACACAGTATATGTGCCGCTGTCTCAGATTCCTCCAGGCATAGTCTACAAGTATCATCCTCTATAAGGCCCATTTTCCTTAAGTGATACTTGAAATTACCATGTCCTGTAGACAAAGCCACCACCCATTTCAATGTTCCTCGACTCATGCTTAGAACTCTTCTTTGAGTGGAGCAGGTCGGCCACTTTATTGCCATTTTAGCTTGTCTACATTGTTCCACGGTTGACCACCTTCTCAGGTGTTCTGCCGTGATCCATTTGTGGACAAGCTGTTCAACCATTCCTCTGCCAATTGAAGAGAATGGTTCTGGTCCCAGCAACTTTTCAGTTGACCCCTGTTTTGCAAGGGAGTCCGCCTTTTCATTGCCTTCGATCCCTATGTGTCCTCGTACCCAAGTCAGTGTTACTTCATTTTTAGATGAACACTTATTGAGTTTAAGTACGCATAAGCGAAGTGCCGTTTGGGCCGCTGTTTTCTTAATAAATAAGTCTAGCGGTAATATCCCCATGATGACGCTGAACCCTATCCAGGTGCTTCCTCACAGTTTTCTGAGAGGCTTTCGCCCACCATACAACCGAGGCGTACGTGATAATGGGTCTAGTTATCATCGTATACATCCAGTATGCTGACCTAGGCGAGAGTCCCCACCTCTGTCCACATACACGTTTGCACTGATGTAGTACCCTCTTTGCCTTCCGGACCTTCTCCTCAACATGGTAATTCCAAGTAAGTCCAGTATCTAGATAGACTCCCAGATACTTAACCTTCTTAGTCATTGTTAGTTCCGATCCGAAAAGTGTTAAGGGCCGAAATTCCAGATTTTTCCTCTTCCTAGTGAAGACTATTAGATCTGTTTTCGCCGCATTAATGGAGAGCCCTTGTTCCAGACACCACCGCTCAACCACTCTGAGTGCATTCCTCATGATATCTGCTGTGACGTCCATGAATTTGCCTCTGGCCATTATTGCTATGTCGTCGGCATATCCCACTGTGTGAATGCCCGTCGCCTCGAGTCTGTCGAGAAGAGAGTCCACAGTGATATTCCACAGTGTAGGTGAGAGAACACCTCCTTGTGGGCAACCTCTGCTAACCCTTCCTCTGAGTTTTGAGGTTCCCGTCTGAATATTAATCGCCCTCGTATTCAACATATTGTCCACCCATCTTACCACCAGTGGGTTAACCCTACGTTTTTCCAAGGCTTGTTTCAGACTTTCAAAGCATATCTTATCGAAGGCACCTTCAATGTCCATTATAGTGGTCATCGCAATGCCCCCGGTATTTAGCTCTTCCTCCGCAACGCGTACTACTTGGTGTAGCGCTGTTTCTGTAGACATACCTACCCTGTATGCATGCTGTCTACTATTTAAAGGATACATCTTAAGCGCAGTACTCTCCATATAGTCCACCATCACCCTTTCCATTATTTTTAACAGGAAGGATGTTAGGCTGACTGGTCTGAATGACTTTGCCTCGGTGTAGTCCTTTTTTCCCGGTTTTGGAAGGAAGACCACATTTGCTTCCCTCCATGTTATCGGGATATAGCCTATTGCTAGGCATGCAACGTATATATTCCTGAGCCTTGGTGCAATTTCGTCTATACCCCATTGCATTAGACCTGGAAATATACCATCCGGCCCCGCAGTTTTGAAGGGTGAGAATGTTGCTATCGCACCCTTGACCGCTTTTGGTGTCACGATCCGTTCTGCTTCCGTCCTATCCATCCTGTTCGCTCCTTGTTTCCTTGGAGCCCAGGGCTGAGCTGACTTATAGCTTCCTGGAAAGTGTACCTCCATTAGGACCTCATTTGTGTGATCCAGTGTTTCCACCATCTCCCCCGCTCTATTACGAATGAGTCCGATCTTAGAAACTGGATCTCTCGAGACAATCTTTTGTAGTCTACTGACTTCAGATGTACTCCTCATACTCGAGCAAAAGTCCCTCCATGACTCCCTTTTACGTCGTCGCAGAGTAACGTTTAGCTCTTTCTTTTTCGCCTTATGTTCGCAATAACAATGTTTGCTGCGTCACACTATTGTGATATGCGAACCAATACTTGTTAAATATAGTTTAAAAATTCTAAATAAGCTGTTCTGTTTCAGAAATTACACATTTTTCTCATTGGTCGCACTGCTTGACTTCACTCAGTTGTGAATGACCTAGATCCAGGTGACGTTTATGGAGGCCTGCCGACGAATCTCGTCAAGAATTTCGTGACATTTCGTATATGTGGCTGGCGTAGGAAAAGTCACATTACCGTCCAATCTAGTTTTTGTTCAGTTCAAGTCTAAATCAATCTAGCTAGTCGACTTAGGATAGCTGAATTTTTGAATGTGCCCCAGTGTCATTCGCTTCCAAAAGCAAAATGGGCATTGTCATGCAATACGGAGCTTTGATTGTCTGTTGTGTCAGTTTCCACTGACTTGTGCTGTTCTGTTCCTGTTTTTCTTCATTAAACAGACTTTGGTGCATTTACTGATGTGACTCATAACGATACCTAAGTTCCACATAAATTTATAATACCTCACGGGTCACGTTTTGTCTGGCATAATCTGCCATTAAAAATGTTATCCATGTGGAATTTAAATCGCTATAAGTCGTATCAGCAAATGGCCCTAATTGCTTTTAGTTCAGGTATTCACAAGTTTGCATCAGTTTCCGCACTCTATCGGCCTAACTAACAACCAAATTAAGACTCGACTTTAGGGCAATAGTCGAAATTAAAATTAACTGTGTAGCAATAATCAAGTTATATTTGACTTTAAGATAATCGAGACTGTAACTTTCGATCCGAAGAAAGTCGAGTCTAACCCATTATTTAAGTTAAACGTCAGTCTTTGTAATAAAAAATATGAAATGGACAGCAAACAAAAAGAAGCCTCAGCTTGAATTGGACGCAGGGAATGCGAAAACTATTACCTAGTTGACTGTGTCAAACCATTGGCTGATATTGATAGCAAAATTAACAATGCTGCAATGATACAGTCAAAAACCCAAGCATGGGAAACAGTTGCTGTTATATTTCACTCAAAATACAACGAACTGCCAATTTCAGCAAATTATTTGAAAGCTCAGAAAAAAATAATAACACTTTTGAGTTATACTGTTATAATTTTGCTAAAATGTCAAATATAGTTAAAGTTCCGATTACTTTGATTGTTAGTACCTACAAATTAAAAGTCGAAACTATAGTTAGTTTCGAAATTAGTTAAACTCGAGTTTACGATTTGGTTCTTGGTAAGGCCCTATGTGTTTTTTTATTTGCCGATATTACAGTTTGATGGATTAAAGTGTTATTCAGACTATAAAGTCTTTATTTTTCTTGAAGGGCGCCACAGTTCGGGGCGAACCTGAACCTTAATCTAAATCAACTGACTTCTTCAGCCAGATCCTTCAATCTGATCTATTCTATTTTAAATTAGTATAACTTTTTTTTTTGGTTTGACATCATTGCAACGGTCGTTTAAAATTATGAATTGGATTAGGTCCACAGTTTTTCGAATCATTCGTTCACCATTCAGTACCGCGTTTACACTCGCGCGGTCTACACTAACCCCAAGACTAACATCCCACTAAACTACTCAACATCAAACTCCAAAGGAAAACAAATCGTAAGCCTTCAGCCTTCATTAATGGGTGCTACTTACAAAATCATTAAATAAGCATATTTAATTTTCTAAAAGCTACCAATTGATGCCAGAACACGCGCCATACCATGCCATCAGCCAGCCAACGAGCCCGCTCGCGTATATACACAAAACATCAGTGTAAACAGTATTTCGATGGCATAAAGTTCATACTTCTGTTGGGATCTCTGATAAACATTTGAAAACACTACAAATCGCGTCGCTCATGGAAATTAATGCCAAAGAATGGAAAATGGAAAACTCGAACCCGGTGCACCATGTGTCAGTGTCGGCACTTTCAGTGGCAGACCCCGTCCTTGTCGAACATTGAGTAAGCACTCGCCGGGTATATAATGACTGTTACTGCCAAGCACTCGCATATAACGGGTAAATATTTACGCGAGCATTCAAAATTTTATTTAAATTAGGGGCTAGTTAAACATAAATTAGTACTGTAGCAGTAATTGCAGTGAATGAAGCACTTACCCTTAAGTAGGTGTTAAAGATTATTGAGTTAATGAAATTATTACGAGTATTATTCGCCCCGGCATGGGTTATGTTTCCCGAAATTGAAACACTGGTTCGTTTTTATTGTTCCTACCATCCCGGGATAGTTTCCTCTCAGCTCTTTCCGATTGCCGTGTGCCCTGTGCTAGTCACGTAGCATGGTGCAACCAAACAATGACAACTTGGCAGTCACGTTTCTCTGTGCAAAAAAATTAAAATAGAAATAAAACTATAGGTACAACAATGAGTGGAATATCTGCAGAATTCCTTATGCAGATGTAACTTATGCGACGACGTGCAATAAATCACCGGATATCTGGTGGCGGTATTAATTGCAGCAGTGAGTCTAATCACTCCAGAGCTGAAGAGCTGAAGAGCTGAGGCAAGCATCACTGATGAATTTCACAGCAACAGTGGAAGCGACAAATATCGGGACCCAAAAAGCGAAGCCATAGCCTGTTGTAAATGTAATAGCTAGCCTGACCCTAATTAAATTCCCCGGGCCTCTGGCTTTTAAGTTATTCCGCACAGGGTTATAAAAACGAAATTATGCGCAGAACCTTTGAAGTCTTTAATAAAGAGGACTGGGTTCGTTCAGAGGAACAATGCAAATTAGTTTGTGGAATTGTAAATCAATTAACTTTCGAGTCCCTAATCACAAGGCAAACTCTGTTCCAGCGAATAAATGGAACAAATCATTTCGCAGAACATAAGGCCGCCAACCGCCTATACCGACCTCGCAGATCGCACTCGCACGTCGCACCCAACCAAGGAGAGTGCCGACGACTGTCGACTGTGTCGAGTGGTTGGGGGATTTATTTATGCAAATCAGGAATTAAAATGACACGTTGAAATTGTTTTGTCTGCCTCCTGTCAGTGTTTGCTTTGGTAGCGCAATGCTGCTACGGCTGGAACTTCTAGCTCCGGGCGTAGGACACCATCCGGTAGTTCATTTTTGTTGATATAAATGTACCTATCTTTCTTTTTTCTTTTTTTTTTTTCGTTCGTTCGTGTTCTCCTCTATACACATACACATTTATCCATGTTTGCGATTGTGATAAAAGCTGCCGAGCACGACAGACAGTGAACTCCAACTCGGAGACTCGCTGGAATGATTCGTCGTTGGTAGTCCTCCCTTATAGTCAGAGCCGGAGTCACTCCGGCAATATGTTTTCTGGGATGTTTTAAATTCCACATCTTTGCTTCGCCTGCCAACCGAAAGTATATGTACCGGGCTACAGAAATGTCCTTCCTGGTTACGTGTTGTGCCTGGAATCCGCAATGAAGCAAAAACGGATATTTCTGATTTTTCTGAAGTATCCCTTGCCTAGGGGTGGCGCGCAAGACCATCGTCGTACCTACTAAATGGCAAAAGAATTATGTGCATTAGGGCGGCCATGTCGAAATATATTTTTCTCTTCCATGCGCCCGCCACGCCGCCTCTATATTTCTGTATTTATGACGCGTCTAGGCTTTTGTTACTATTACCGATCCATGACTTTGCGTTCACCGGCTCGCTGTAGATAAAACGATGCGAGAATAACTAACGGTCTCATTTCTGTCAATTCTGCCAATATTGTATCTGAAAGGATGCAACGTATTAAATTCAAGCGAATGGGCTTTCATTTGGTTCGTCAGTTCCGCCGACTGGTTATTCCGTGTTCTTAATTGCGTTTATCTTGTAATTAAAATAATTACAGCCGAGCGTACGCCATAGCCGCATATTAAACATAAGCTCGCTGTCGTAATGTTGTGTAATAACTCCATAAAAACGGGATTATGCCGGCTTACGATGTATATAGAGAAGGCAAATTGTTTGTTTTACTTTTGGGGAATAGCCCTTTCGCTGGCGGGGTGTGGAGTCGTTTTTGTTACTTATGTGGGTGGCATGGAGCGATGCGGGAGAAAAACTTTGACATGGTCATAGAACTGCGATTTGTTGGGATAAGGGAGATTATCCTTAGCGTGAAGACAAAACTTACAAGAGGATTATGCAAGGAGCAAACTATTTAATCAACATGTCAGTTTATGTTTCGGCGCGGAGTCGTTTTGTAAGGTGCCATAAGAGGCTTAACTTTAGCAGCTGATGGTGAGGGTATGAACAGGCATTTTCCAGCTGACTGCGGGAGTACCACGCGAATTTATTAAGGCACTGTTGACCGCAAAAATGCCAAGTCGTCGAATTTGACATGAGCAAAAGTTATAAAGAGATATTGATGCGTCTTCTGGCGGGTCTTCACTGAATTAAAAAGACTGATGGTGCCGATATGACAAACCACAGGTACAGAAGTTAAAGCTTTTTTGTTTTTCCGACCGACTGTCAGTTTGACAAATGTCACTGTTCTTGATATTTCCCCAAAAAGAAGTTCCATATATACACCGCCGACAATTGTGACAGTTCGAAGGAGGAGATGTTAACAAATGTCGGTTTCCATTAGTTTCGGGGATCTACCCATTCTGTAATCCAATGGAACAAGAAAACTGCTTCTGATTGAGTCCACGAAAGTATTGGTGAAATGGCAAAAAAATAATCTACGATTCCTGTCAGCTGAATTGTATAGAATATACTTACACTGTAAGTGCTTCTTGAGTGGATTCTGACTTCAAATCGAGAAGCGAAATTCTCTTCTCAGAATCACCAACATAGTATTTTTTGCGCCAATGGAAAGGCTTCAGAAGTGATTTTTTGACGGACGCTTCTTTTTGCCCTATGGAAAACGACATAAATTAACAACAAATAAAACTGCGCATTTGGTCTCGCTGTCAAAGCGCACAAACTTGCTTACCTTCACAAGCTGTTGCTGTTGAACACATGCAAATATCTGTTGTAAAAAATAAATTAAAACTGTAATGCACCCTAAATTTTAAAACTTGTCGGGTTCATATTTAAATCTAAAAAAATACTGGCAATTTTTTGAAAATGCCTTGTAAATAGGGCACCCTATTTTCTAGTCAAGGAAAAGGTATGCAGCGTTTTTTTAACGTAGTTGTCGTATCTCAAATAGAGGCTGTCTTCAAAATCGTGGAATTTTTGAATATCTTTGAAATCTTTTTTCTTTTTTTTTTATGGCACTGCAAAATTATCCTTGACCTTCTTCGACCTTCACCCAAATTCTCTAAAAAGAAAACATTTTCTTTTCGACCACGTTATAATATAATTCCTTTATTCGAATGTTATAAAAACTAATCATACGTCAAAAGTTTTATACAAAGTTAATTCAAAAATGATATTTCAAACATAATTTTAATATTTTAGTCAGCAACAAATTGAATACGACGTAAGTTTGAAGTTAAAACGCTCAACTCTACAAAGAGGCCAAAAATACTAAGTCTTTTGATGCCAGAAGAGCAGTTTCGTATTAGGATGCTGTCATTGAAGACTTCTGGAAACCTGAACCCTATTGCTCAGTGGTCCAGTACACTATAACCATTGAGCAATATTTTCGTATTAATCGACCTAGGCGAATGAAGTTTAGGGAAAGGACTATGTCGGTCAAGTAGTTCTGGTACCTCCCATAAAAACCAATATTAGACCCTGTTCAATGTAATTACGTACTACCTCACATGCCTAAACTTTTGGATGAGTTGTATGCAGTGGAAGGTATCAAAGCATCGGCCAGCTCGATGATAACACTTTTACTTGTTTTAATTCTGCTTCACAAAATTCTGATTTTCAAATTTAAAACCAATAAAATTCAGCTTATTCTGCTTTTTCCAACTAACAAATGTAAACGACGAGAAAAAAAAAAGCAGATATAAAAGAAAACAATTTTAAATTTATAAAACATTAAAAATGATTTACCTTTAACTTTCAAATAAAAATAAAATTAAAATTAAAAAGAAACAAGAAATATTGAGAAAAAATTTTAACAAAAAAAAACAATATCTATTGAAAAAAATGCGAAATTTAATTTAAAAAATGTAGATAATCAAAATTCCTTCGACAATCGACTCGGTAGTATCTTCGAATACTCTAAGACCATTTTCCTTGTAGGTTCGGTGTATTATTGTTGCGCTGCGATTGATGGTTTTGTAGACAGACAAAGACTTTTACTCAGTCTTCCTAAAAAAGATCAACAGCAGTGTCGCTTCCATTGTTTACTTTTGAATTTCTATAATAAAAATAAAATAAAATCGTATTTTTAAAAAATACCCACGACATTTTTATTTTCCTCCCAGGAGGAAATACAAGGCTACAAATAAAAATTAAGAAAAGAGCAGTTAAAATGAGAAAAAAAATGTTCTCTCCATGAAAATGTTAAAAAGCAGAATTTTGTAAAAAGTGTTTTGACCCATCCAGAATTTTGACCCCAACCCTTTAAAACTGTATGGGAAAACTTCTGTTTTCGATTAAGTTTTGTAGTGTTTTCGGCTCGGTGTGAATAGGGTATATGGAATAATTTTATGTCTACAGCTCTCAGAGCCCCTGGCTAAGTCGTTTTCAATTCAATCAAATTCTAAATATACAAACAATCGACAGATGACAATCGAGTTCTTGTTAAAACAAATGACGCAAGTATATGCATTGCTAGAAACAAATACCTAACGTGCTATACTGTCTTTAGACTGAGCTTAAGATCTTATCTACAATTGTAATTAATCATAATTGCGTTTGAAACCCGTTCGTTTATTAATCCCGTTTATCGTTATCTTCACGGTTAATCATCGAACACAGATTAGAACAAGTCGTGAACATTCGATCGTCGTTTCTTGTTACATAAATTACTGATTGTAATTTGGATGATTCGTAACAGGCTATGGAACTATTATTTTATTTCCATCATAAAGCAAACCGAAAAGGTCGTCTTCATAAATCTAAATCGGTTCTGCTCTCTGTCAAATGTGTCAATTTGAATATTCGTCAATCGTTTTGAAGCAATAAATATCAAATGCAACGTGTGTTCTACATAGGGTACTTTACTATGAATACCCACATAGCCCGCCAAAAAAAAAAAACGCTTTTGATGAACTAATTTATGAAGATCACGTCTACTCGTATTTTGCAAGATAATGAAATGAATAAGAGGAGAAATTTGGTAAATTTGTTTTTGCTTTTTGAGTTTTGGTAATTTTTATTTGGTTATGTTAACTTTTTGAGCAGGATCACCAAAAATACGAGCTCGATATCAATTCATGTAAACCTGTTTTGCTCAAAAAATTACTAAATGCACTCATTTTCTTCGGAAATGTTGACGTCGTATAATTGCTTAAAGACTGACTAAGTAACTACAAACCTAATGTACCCAATTGAATATTTTACAAGACTTATGTTTTTTTTTTTATGTCTTAAAAATGTGTCTTATAGTAAATAAAAATAAAAATCTAGGAACTCTACACTTTTCTTTTAGTTTCTCTGAAGACGTTTTTACACTCTTTACAAGGACGAAAGAGAGAAAAGCCTTAGAATGCGTGCTATTTTTTCTCTCTGTGTTTTATCAACGTCTTCAGAATTTTGGTAAATTTTATCTTGGATCACTATGATCTAATATTTTCCTGTAACAGTTGACATGAAAGCGCAGTGGCTCAGTAGAGGAGGGCACGATAATATTGTGCTAACATAATTGAAATAGTTCGCTTCATATTCAAATTCAAAGGAGTTTACACTTTCGACTCAGGCAAGGAATCATGAGCAAGTTTCTTTTCCAAAGCCTGGACAAGCTATAATTGTTTCATCAAATTTGTAGCTCCGCTTTCACAAAATGCAGATCATTTTAAAAAATAAGTGTTATAAATGACAAATTTCACCAATCCGGCATTGCTAAGGCCTCGAAAACAAATTTGCTTATGCATTCGTTTTCCGTTGTTCTATACGAAAAGCAATATGTCAGTTGACAGTTGCTGATGTATTAAAACCCACAACTGTTTCCCTCTTCAGCAAAAATCTTATATGTAGAACACAAAGTTGTAGATAAAAGAACCGTTAAATAATTGTTCAATTACTTCGATGACGGGTCCAAATGATGTTTGAGTCTCCCGGTTTCTCAATTAAATTCATATGTTAACAGTCAGGGATGCTTGTTATTCGTGTACAGATTATTTTATAATATAAGTGATTTTTAATGCCTCGTTGCAAACTGTCTTCAAAATGCAAGAATTAAGAAAACTCATTGAGTTATGACTGCTAGTGAAATGTCACTTCCATACAATCACATACATACAATCTCTGCCCAGAAAATGACGCATGCGAAAAATAGTAAGTGAAACAAAATGACAACCATCTTGGATTTCTCAATGGAATGCTAGAGCCACCTATTGGGCGTGAGTGGCTTTATTGCGAGTTAGTTTTTTATGTTGTTTTTCATTATTAATTTTAGAAATATGATGTTATAACACTTTAGAGTATATTTCAATCACATTTCTGATCAATAAATACTTATGATTGTCAAGAATATCACATTCAAGTAGGTACATGAGAATTTAATTCATCATATAAATTGCTTACATCTATATTTCTTAAAGTACTTATAATTATCAGGCTATAAATCTTATTGCACCCTAATTTATTTTGTAATTCATACAAGGACACAGTTTTCTGGACATTTTTACAAATTTTGATTGTTTGTTTCTCAGGAAACCTTTAGATTTTATATTAATAAAATTTGATTTTTCTGTTCTACAAGAAACTAAAAATTGTTTGCATTTCGTACATTTAATTGTTTTAATTATTTTGTGCTTTACGAAATAAGTATTCTTTTCCAGAAATATGTCGCAACCAGGTACTTACATTCCTTCTTCAGTTAATTTAGGAAAATTGTCGGCACTGAACCAGGAAACAATTTCATTCCAAAGCCAATCTTTTTGTAGCAATTTGCTTCGAAATGTTTGGAGCAAATTCTTTTATTATCAGCTGATTCCGTGTCAATGTACTGGTCATTAAGACAACGTATCGCCTCAAGCCAATCCTTGTTAAATCCATTTTTTTTTCGCAATCTAAATAAAACAAAATAAGTTTTCTGCCTCATGCATTTTGATTGAAGATCTTACCTATGGACACAGATTTGTCCCTTTTCAGAGAAACTTGAATCATATTGCAAATTGCAACCAATTATACAATACTTCATTTATTAATTTTAAATCTTTATTCAATTAATCGCAATAACACAGTCTTATGCGAAACTATCTGCAACGAAATCGAAACGTCATATGTGAGTTTCCAATTTATTCCGCTCCGAGCCACGAGAGCTAGCGCTTATGTTGGAACCAACGCGAAGTTGTCTACTAGCAGTCCATATATAATAAGTCAATGAGAAAACTTTGTTAACGATTTTTCAAATATTTACTTTAAAATTTTTTCTGTAGGTAGCTTACAACTCGTTACTCGTAATTTCAAAAAAACTATGGAACCGTACATTTGGTTTTGAGCTGATAGACATAATATTTAAATGTTTCCCTTTAATTCATTTCATAAATAGCAAATCTCTCACGTGATTATCACAAAATATCTAAGAGTAACATAACTGTCCAAGGGCGATATCTAAAGGGTGATTTTTTAGCTGGTTTGGTTTTGGCAACACTGGTTTTGACAGCTGACGTGTGTTTAGTACCTTGTGTCACTGTCAAACAGCTTCAGTTTGGTTTGCAATTTAACCATGGATCGTCTTACAAATGAACAACGCTTGCAAATTATTGAATTTTACTATCAAAATTCGTGCTCGATTCGAAATGTTCATCGCGCGCTGCTTCCATTTTATGATCGGCATTCTCGACCTTCTGAGCAGTCTATTCGGAAGATTGCGACCAAATTTCGCACCAAATTTACTTTGTTGGACATTAAACCACCAACACGTTTACGTACTGTGCGTAGTGAAGAAAATATTGCGGCCGTATCAGCTAGTGTGACAGAAGACCGCGAAATGTCGATTCGGCGCCGTTCCCAGCAGTTAGGCCTTTGTTACAGCAATACGTGTAAAATTTTGCGGAAGGATTTGGGCGTAAAGCCTTTTAAGAAACAGCTGGTGCAAGAACTAAAGCCAGCCGACCTACCACAACGCCGAATTTTTGGTGAATGGGCTCTTGGAAAGCTGGCCGAGGATCCGCTTTTTTATCGAAAAATTTTGTTCAGCGATGAGGCTCATTTTTGGTTGAATGGGTACGTAAATAAGCAAAATTGCCGCATTTGGAGTGAAGATCAGCCAGAAGCATTGCAACAGCTACCAATGCATCGCGAAAAAGCAACTGTTTGGTGCGGTTTATGGGCCGGCGGCATTATTGGGCCATATTTCTTCAAAGTTGATGCGAATCGCAGCGTTACTGTCAATGGTGAACGCTACCGAGCGATGATAACAAACTTTTTTTTGCCCGAAATGGAAGTTCTTGACTTGCATGATATGTGGTTTCAACAAGACGGTGCCACATGCCACACAGCACGCGAAACAATGGCGCAATTGCGAGGCGAGTTTGGTGAACAGTTAATTTCACGTTTCGGGCCGGTCAATTGGCCGCCTAGATCGTGCGATTTGACACCATTAGATTATTTTTTGTGGGGGTATGCCAAGGCTAATGTGTATAGGGACAAGCCCGCTTCGATTGACGCACTGGAAGCCAACATCCATGCATTCATTCGTGAGATACCGGCCGATATGTGTGAAAGAGTATGCCAAAATTGGACTCAGCGGATGGGCTACCTGAGACGCAGCCGCGGTCAACATTTGCATGAAATTATCTTTAAACATTAAATTGCAAGGTTCAAACTATCGATTTAAATAAATATTTCATTCATTTTTTCGATTTTTTTGTGTTTTTTTTTTAAAAAAAGTTCTAAACCTCTTAAAAAATCACCCTTTATCTTTGTACTGTAGTCCGGCCAATTTCACATTTAAAAGCAATTCCATTGTTCTACAGTGCATACAAAAGTACCTAATGTAATACATTTATACGGGTGATCAGATGGAAGTACGATTCACTGTTAAATTCACAACACTATGGGGTGTTTTATCATGTTAGTTCATGCCAATATCTGGGGTATTTCACCACAATTCAATAATGCTACGTCATATTTTGTTTTCAAACAAACCGTATCATACATAAGATCTAAAAAAAGACTCATTTCAAATAATTAAGTCGCAATATTATGAAGGCAGTCAGCGTTACCAAAGCTTTTTTTTTGGTGCTTAAAAATATTTGATTTGTTTTTTTTTAACTCTGCAATCGCACGCCGAAATTTTTTCCCGTTCTTTAAATGCAAGAAAACTCGAATACCAGTTAAATTTATTTGTATTAATACTCTTGTAATACGTTGTGTTCGTTATCCTTGCCGCTCATTAATACTCACTTTGTATTCTATATTATTACATGAATCGTCCTCTATCGTCCGTATTTTTCAACCAATTTAGTTGTTTTCTTTTTTTTTTTGAATGTAGATATAATAACAAAGGTTATATACAACAAATTACAAAAATATTAAAAAAAAGTTTTTGCAAAAGCTAGTAGTAAAGGGTGATTTTTTAGCTGGTTTGGTTTTGGCAACACTGGTTTTGACAGCTGACGTGTGTTTAGTACCTTGTGTCACTGTCAAACAGCTTCAGTTTGGTTTGCAATTTAACCATGGATCGTCTTACAAATGAACAACGCTTGCAAATTATTGAATTTTACTATCAAAATTCGTGCTCGGTTCGAAATGTTCATCGCGCGCTGCTTCCATTTTATGATCGGCATTCTCGACCTTCTGAGCAGTCTATTCGGAAGATTGTGACCAAATTTCGCACCAAATTTACTTTGTTGGACATTAAACCACCAACACGTTTACGTACTGTGCGTAGTGAAGAAAATATTGCGGCCGTATCAGCTAGTGTGACAGAAGACCGCGAAATGTCGATTCGGCGCCGTTCCCAGCAGTTAGGCCTTTGTTACAGCACTACGTGGAAAATTTTGCGGAACGATTTGGGCGTAAAGCCTTTTAAGATACAGCTGGTGCAAGAACTAAAGCCAGCCGACCTACCACAACGCCGAATTTTTGGTGAATGGGCTCTTGGAAAGCTGGCCGAGGATCCGCTTTTTTATCGAAAAATTGTGTTCAGCGATGAGGCTCATTTTTGGCTGAATGGGTACGTAAATAAGCAAAATTGCCGCATTTGGAGTGAAGTCAGCCAGAAGCATTGCAACAGCTACCAATGCATCCCGAAAAAGCCACTGTTTGGTGCGGTTTATGGGCCGGCGGCATTATTGGGCCATATTTCTTCAAAGATGATGCGAATCGCAGCGTTACTGTCAATGGTGAACGCTACCGAGCGATGATAACAAACTTTTTTTTGCCCGAAATGGAAGTTCTTGACTTGCATGATATGTGGTTTCAACAAGACGGTGCCACATGCCACACAGCACGCGAAACAATGGCGCAATTGCGAGGCGAGTTTGGTGAACAGTTAATTTCACGTTTCGGGCCGGTCAATTGGCCGCCTAGATCGTGCGATTTGACACCATTAGATTATTTTTTGTGGGGGTATGCCAAGGCTAATGTGTATAGGGACAAGCCCGCTTCGATTGACGCACTGGAAGCCAACATCCATGCATTCATTCGTGAGATACCGGCCGATATGTGTGAAAGAGTATGCCAAAATTGGACTCAGCGGATGGGCTACCTGAGACGCAGCCGCGGTCAACATTTGCATGAAATTATCTTTAAACATTAAATTGCAAGGTTCAAACTATCGATTCAAATAAATATTTCATTCATTTTTTCGAATTTTTTGTGTTTTTTTTTTAAAAAAAGTTCTAAACCTCTTAAAAAATCACCCTTTAGTTTAATACTGATTAATGCTACGTTTTACTTACCTAAAATTAACGGTGCCCAAGCGCCAAAATAATTTGGCAACACTGGTCACTACATCAAGATAACTCCGATTTCATATAAATACACCTTCTAAAATTCCGTTCTAGTCAGTTGAGCACTAGCTTGCAATAGGAGAAGACGAGTACTTCTAGCAGAAGCTATCTGTTAAGTAGAGAAATAAATAAAATGACACTTCACGGACAGTGCAGCTCAATTTGTGGACCTGGTCATTATGACCATCATCTCCACCACCACGGACCCTCACATCATCACCATGGACCACCGCACCAACACCATGGACCCTCACATCATCACCATGGACCACCGCACCATCACCACGGACCTTCACATCATCACCATGGACCACCGCACCATCACCATGGACCTTCACACCATCACCATGGACCTCCACATCATCACCATGGACCGCCACACCATCATCACGAGCCACCACATCATCACCATGGTCCACCGCACCATCATCACCATGGACCACCTGGAGTTTGTGTCATCTCCAGCCGCTCACCACCAAGGTGGTGAACTCGCAAAAAATTTTTTTAAAAAAAATATTTGACTATAGTTAACCTAAAAATTAAAAAAAAAAAAGTATAATAAAGTGGATTAAAATAAAATTAAAATTATTTATAAAAAATAGAAAATAAAAATGAAAAAAAATTGTTTTAAGACAGAAATATATGTTGGTTTGTTTGCACGAATTGTGTTTGTTATTTTTATTAGAAGGCCACTGAGGTATTGTTGACAATCTCAAGAGCAACAGCATTTATGGGCTCTAACGAAGGTGCTGACTCAGCAACCATAGATATAGCAGTAATTTATACTTTTATGAAAAACTTGTGGTTCTGCATCATTCTCTAACATCTTTAAACCGTAAAGTTCGAAGTCAATATTTCTGTTCTTAAAAATATAGACTTTCGTCGATATTCATCTCTAGGACAACGGCCTCAACCAACAAGCCAGCTCAGTCTCTAGATAGCTGCCTCAAGTTGCGCATACCAAGTTGGTTCAAGTCGCTTCCCATTGTGCGCCCCACCTGAGCGTTGTTGTTTACTCAAAGACTGGACAAGCTGAAATCATGATTAAAGTCTGGTAAAATATCTCCTTTGTTCTTATATGCCTTCTTGGCCCGAAGAAACACCGATTGGCAAGAGCGTCTCTTCACCGATGTCATTTTCATTCCTATCGGGGTATCCGTTCGGAAAAAAAAAAAAAACGCATCTCGGAACTCGATCTCGAATGGAATTTCTCCGATTTCGTACAAATCGGCGAAAATGTCGTTCCGAACGGATACCTCGATAGGAGTTAACTTTAGAGCATAGGTAAAAAAGCCTTTTTCTACATCCCGTACATCACTCACGTATTACGTGCGTCGATTGACATTTCAGGCAGAATCGAAGCTGTTCCGTAAAGAGATATTTCATTGCATTTATCGAATCAAAATAAAAGTGTAAGAATTGGGAAGAACTTTTCGAGGAGTTAAGTTTTCAGAGAAATTTAAATAATTTTGTTCTCGAAGATAATTTGCAAGGCCGCTGTTGGGCAATTTTGAAGAACTAAAGTAGACGCTCGGAATAGTGAGATATCCAATATATTGAACCACCAACATTTTACACAGACTACTTTAAATAGTGAATTATGAAAATATCGATATAGAGAACTCAGTTTTTTTTTTCGCAAAATTCAATGAAAAATGATCCAGTTCTGCAATGCGATTACATGTCAACTATTTTTCAAAACAATTTACCGTTCATTTCTGTGTTTTTCACGCTGTGGCACGAAAGTAAATATACAGCTGTCCAATTAAAAAACAAGTTTATGATGTTTCTTCTTATAATTTAAAGACCAAATGAAGGTAAGAAATTATTTTTCAAAAATGTAAATCTTTCATTGGGTATTGAAACAATTGATATGTATTTATCTCTGTGTTACTAAAAAATGTATTTATGTCTGAGTTTTGTAAAGATTGATACAATCTTTTTCTTGTTATTTGAGTGTTTTGAAATAAAATAAAAAAAAGTAAAACAAACAAAAAAGGATTTTATTTATATCGAGTAAGCTTTGGTAAACGTTTAAAAATTCGTTAAATGTCGTAGGGCCTGTGCATCATCATAACGCACGCTTAGTTGAAAATATTGCTGCTGCAAGTGTTGCTGAAGATCCGAATACTATGGCGTATTTTGCATTTGGATTTGGATTTGACTGCTGATCATTCATTCATTGAAATACCTACGCTTCTTGGGAGTTCGAACAACAGACAATAAACAGCCGGTAACTTCTCACGCTTTATTGCGTGAGAAGTTTCCGGCTCGCGTAATTTCACGTTTTGGCGACGTCAATTGACCACCAAGATTATGCGATTTGACACCGTTTGATATTTTTCTGTAGGGCTACGCAAAAGACTGTGTTTACGCGAATAATCCCCGAACTCTAGACGCATTAAAGACTCACATTACTCAAGTCTGTCGCAAATCCTACAGTCTTTGTACGGTCAAAAAAATTTAAAAACATAAACAAATCACAAAAAGTGTGAATAAAAAAAAAAAATATTTGTTTCAGTCTATAAGTACCTATTCCTATTTTTCCAAACATTTGCAACATAATATTTTTTGTAAAATATTTATTTCTATTGTCCAACTGTACATAATATTTTAGTATTTGATAGCGCTGCGGGCCGTGGTTGTAGGGTGGTGGCCCATGTTGCTGGGGCGGAAGTCCGTGATGATGATGGTCATGTCGTCCAGGGTATCCGCGACGGCAACATCCACCCATTTTTTTTGTATTTATTTTTCTAAGACCTGTTGACTTGTTGCGTACTAATGCCCAACAAAATGAAAGAAAATAGTTGAAGTATTTATTAAAACAAACGCCAAGTTATCACATTTGATTTTCCCTGATGATAGGAACCCCTTTATCAACTCTCTATATGAAAACAAAACTATTTTCGTAGGTATGACTCATGGTTTGTTTATCTATATTTTATGCCGAACAGGCCAATCGCGAATTTACTTTGTTTAGATATGATATGATGTCGTCAGACTATAGTTAGTTATTACTGTGTTTGTAAGTAACACACACATTTGGGTAGGGTACATCACCTAAATGACGATGTGTTTATTTTTATACAGGTACATTTTTATGCAGTTAAAAAAATGCTTGGAATGAAAGTTCCGCCGATTGATTTTCGGTCCCCGTTTACTTTGAAGGGCTTTGGATTGGAAGAGAAGATGGCGAGCTCTACGAGCTGTACAGCGACATCGAACTACTCAGAAAATAAAGCATTAGTCGTCTAAGTTGGATAGGTCCGAAGAGTTTTTGACTTCAACCGGGAGGGAAAACTCAGTAGAGCAAGACCTCGCCTTAGATGGTGCGCGCAATTGAAAGGGGACGTCAGCAAACAGCGATGCAACAGGAGGCAGTTAGTTCATAATGGCGCTTACTGGAGAGGCAAGTATACTTAATGAAATCCATATGACTAGCACAGGAGATAGCACAGTAAACATTCGAAAAGACACCTATTGCAAAAGGAAAAGGAACGATCGCAGTATTGCGATCCCGGAACTATTTCGGACTCATGACCCTACGTAGCAAATGTGCTTAACTGGTTTATAACGTAAATATCTGGTGATAGTTAACACAGTCATAGTTAAAATAAAAATACCTTTTTAGCACAAAAAAAAAACATGACACATATCTGGTACCGCATAGAACTAAAAAAGACGATAAAGATATGGCTGATATTGTCACAGCACTCATTCCATATCGATAACCTTCTTCATACCTACAAATAACTGAAATTTTCCTTAAATAGCCGGAATGTTTTTGTTTTTATTCAGTTGTGCATTTGCAATAAGTTAGAAATTTCAAGGAGGGGAAAACTACTTGTTATACGAAGGATATGTCACAATATGGATATCACGGCGGGCCGCCGCAACACCATGGACCCGGTCATAATTCAGGATCATCTCAACATGGACCACCACACCACGGACCACCACACCACGGACCACCTTACCATGGACCACCGCACCATGGACCACCACACTACAGACCACCTCACCATGGACCACCGCACCATGGACATCCACACCATGAACCACCACACCATGGACCACCACATCACGGACCACCTTTCCATGGACCACCGCACCACGGACCTCCACACTATTGACCATCAGAGAGCTTATTTTATATACATATTGTAAAAAATATACTAGAAATAAATTCAACTTTAAATTAAAATTAGTGACACAATTTGTTTTTGGGAACAATAATTCACAATAACTAAAGTTCGCCCAGTGTTTATACGGAAAATATTGGAAAACGAATTTCCACACAAATTGCATCTCTGCACAATTTTCCCAACAAACAAAATCAAGCGAATATGTTGAGTTTAAAGCAGTGAAAGTCGTTCTAAGCTTCGCATATTTTTATATAAGATTATTTTGTTTTACTTACTTACTTATTTAGTTTAATACTGCGGTTTTTTCTTCTTCTTTTTTGCTACATAAAATATTTTATTGCTTCAATCTGAGTCAAAAAATAACCATTCAGCTATGACTGCTTTTTATTTCTATGCTGCTTTTGAAAACATAATTAAAACGAGACAAAGCAACATTTCTAGAACTGCTTTACTTTTTCTAGGAACCTTGAAATTAACACCGTTAATTCGGTTTGGAATTGTTTACGCCTCTCTTCGAATAATTCAGGGAAACTTCTCCTCTGAAAGGCTTTATACCCACAAATTTGCGATTCTTTGTCATCATTGGTGGCCAGACTCGTAAATATTGCGAAAAGATCCGGTGAGTTCGGCAGCCAGTCGATCAATCCTGTTTTCGACTGACCTATGACCTATCGATATGTTTTAACAGCGCTCGCAGATAGCAGTGTGAATAGGAGCATTAAGAAGTCATATTGGTACTTTCGTTTTATATCGTTTTATATTTTTCAGATCTTGAAAAATCTTCTTTCCAGTATTAATTTGTAAGATGTTGCGGTAATTTTTAAAGTTTGGAACCCATGAGAACCATGACACATCCATCACTGCTATTGTGGCGTGCTCGCGCCCTGAAGTTCTTCCTTCTTCAGGTCTTGAAACTTGAAAGTAAAACTATACAGCCATCAGGACTGATCATAAAAATTAAACTTAAATAAAACACAGATGTGGTGAACACTGTTTCGCTTTTCCTTTGAAGGGAGGCTCTTTCTGAAGTTGACTGCTCGCCTAACTTTTGGAACATTTTTCTTTGATGTTTGCAGCTGACTCGATCGTTTTGTTGCTCTTCGATTTGGTGCTATTGTAGCCAATTTTGTAAGGTCCTTCATATTTCTTCGTTGCATAGCGTTATTTCCTTATTTCTTGTAAAACTGCAAGCAAGCCATCCACTCCTTCCAACATTTTTGGAATCACTCGCCAAGAAAAACCCTATTTCACTGTAAGTTAGGACTTCAATCCCATTCCAGAAAAATAACCTCAAAAAGTCTTAAATTTGATTTGAAACGAAATAAACAATGACATACCAACCGGTGTACCTTCAGATAAGATATTGACCTTTGGCTTTTTTTTGCGAGGTCTTAGCATATTTTTACCGGTTGAAGCCATGGAGCCGTGGACGGTTGAGCAACGCGTTTTTTCCTACGACAGTTTCTTTCGAAATAATAGTCACGGCAGATCAGAGTGAATTACGTTGCCACATCAAAATCGATCAGGCTGTTCCCGCGCAAAATGCCAGGCTGGGTTGAAGCACGCGTACACGATGTGTTTTGACGAGCAGAAGACCTTCAGGGGCTGCACGAACGGTTCGAACCCCTAAATGTCGCCTTTGTTCGCAGTCCAGGTCGATCTGCAACATGCTGCGGTTCTACTTGATGGAGCAGACGATAGCGTCAGGAAATTATTGGCGTACAATTTTAATTTCTAAGTGGCTGACTACTGATGTCTGAATATGAAATACTAGTGCCAAGAGTCCTTGATGCGAGTGAAGCGAGTCATAAACCCCAAGTTGATGCAATATAACTTTGACATATCGTTGCGTATAGCCGTGCCCCGAACGACGGGTGGATAGAAACAGTCCTACTGCTTATAATAATAAGACGACAACATCAGGCGTAAACCAAAAAGAGAACCGCGGATGACTGCGAGTCTTGAATAAGCCTACAAATCAATAGATTTTGAGTTGCAGAGTTAGGCGATTTTCTAAATGATTTGTTTAAAGGCCGGAAAACATAATTATTGAACAGAAATTCGCAACAACGCGATAAATTTAAATAAATAGGAAAATGATAAAATAACCAAACAACTCCATAAATCAATGTCGCAGCTCGCAGCTCGCAGCTCGCAGCTGTCAACTGCGGCTATGTTTAAGTGATAAAATTCTGTGCAGTTGAGGTTTTTTGATGATACACTTGAGTTGGTGGGTATTTGAGACATGCATATAGCTGTATTTATCCGTAATACGCATTAACTTTGAAAGCATAATTCAAATTTTTAAATACTTTCCGAACGAACCTTGTAGAAACTAATATTATAGGACAGTGCAGTCACAAACAAAAAAACCCAAAGCTCAGGGAAATTGCAAAAATTTAAAATCGACCAATTGCTAAATTGTACACCTCTGGTAAAATGTATCTTGGAAGCTGGCTCCTTAGTTGTTTTTTGTCCCAAAGTCAAAGGAAAAAAGTGATTTTCCTCATTCCTCAAAGTGACCAAAAAGAAAACTATGTATGAACATAGAGGCTTAAATTGTCTTAACCTTGGGTATATAAATTTGGTCTTAAGAAGCAGTTGGATGGTAGGTGTGGGTAGATATGTAGTGGTTAAGACTTATAAGCCCATGTGATACTAACTGAGTACCGTTTCGTTGATACATCTCATTTAAATGGAAGTTTGCTAAAGGTAAATGAATTCTTCAAGGGAGTCGAAGAAGGTGTTTCCTGTCTTGTTCTAGATATTTCCGGAGAGGTAGTGAGCGAGAGGTTCTTTCTCATTGCAACTGCGGTGGCAGCGTTGCCAGACAGTTGAAATATTTCCTCCTACACAAATATGAAAAACCCCCAGATTAAGCTATTTTCAAAAAAAAAACACAAAATATTTAAATTTTTTTTATCAAATTATGTATTTAAAGCAAAAAGTAAATTCAAGACTAAATACAATTTTTTTTTGTGTAGGAATTGAGAAGGCACGAATTTCAAGAACTAAAAAGTTTTTTTTAATGTATGTATTTAAAAAAAAAGATAAGTGAATTCAGATTTCAAGATTTAATAAGAAAAATTTTGCCAATAAGAACAAAAAATCATATTTCAGAAGAAAGTCCTAAAATATAGTTGTGATGCATGTAGCTTTATAAAGGGTTTTTCAATAAGAGTTTTTTAAATAAAACAAAAACGGTTTTGGATATCAATGAATTCTTTATTCCTGTGAAAGTACGTTCGATGCCATTATGTATGGAACTCGATTTCTTTTGCATGGCCACCACGGGCACGCTTGCAGAAGTCCAGACGCTGAACCCAATTTTCGACGGTTTTCAAGCATAAATCGGCCGATACTGCTGCAATTTCACATTCGATATTCGTACGAAGTTCATCAATCGTCGCTGGCTTGTTGGCATAGACCATAGACTTGACGTAGCCCCACAGGAAATAGTCTAACGGCGTCAAATCGCACGACCGAGGCGGCCAAGCGACTGGACCATTTCGTGAGATAACACGTTCTCCAAACTTGGTTTCCAATAAATTGATTGTGACATTCGCTGTGTGGCTTGTGGCGCCGTCCTGTTGGAACCACATGTCCTCCAAGTCCATATCATCCAATTGGGGCCAAAAATATTCGGTTATCATTGAACGGTACCGATTCCCATTCACAGTAACGTGCCGGTCTTGATCATCACGGAAGAAGTACGGCCCAAAGACGCCGCCGGCCCATAAACCGCACCAAACCGTAATTTTTTCGGGATGCAATGATGACTCATGTAGTACGTGTGGATTTCTGCCTGACCAATACCGCATATTTTGTTTATTGACGAAGCCATTCAGCCAGAAATGAGCCTCATCGCTGGAGATGATTTTTCGATGAAAATCCGAATCATTTTCAAGTTGTTGCTCAGCCCAATTCACGAACATACGACGCTTCTGATGGTCAAGCGACTTCAGGTCTTGCGTCATTTTAATCTTGTAAGGATGTAGGCCAAGATCTTTTTGCAAAATTCGCCACAACGACGTCACAGAGATGCCCAACGCTTGAGAACGACGTGTGAGAGACACATTTGGGCTTTCTTCAACTGAAGCCTCAGCGGCAGCAATATTCTCGACACTACGGGTACTTCTTTGTCTCACTGGTACGGGAACTGATTTTGTACTGTGCCTGTGGATTCAAATTTGTCCACTAGACGGTCAATGTTGATCTGCTAGGACGATTATGACGACCATAAAGTGGACGTAGCGCTCTTAACGTTGAGGCCACTGACTCCGAATTTCGGTAGTAAATTTTAATAATTTCGACTCGTTGTTGGCTCGTATATCTTTCCATCATGAAATGGCAAACCTTACGGAAGAGAAATGTCAAAAGAGCGGCGTCGTTTGCTGTCCCTGTCGCTCTACTTTTGTAGCGTCCCTTTTGAAAAACTCTTTATAAGGGAATATTGGAATGCGTTGGAATGTAATGGATAGAACATACATTGATTTGGTTTGTTTGCAGTTGCTTTATATTCCAAACCCCCAAACTGGCAACGCTGTGCGGCGTGAATTGTGTGGCATGTCCAATCTGAATGCCCAATCGACCAGTGACTTGGAGCGATCGCTGGCGATATCTTTTACGTAGAAGATTTGTTTTTGTTTTTCTGAAGTGTGGCCATGAAACAGTTCTTCATACGAGGCTCGCCCTTAATAGAGATTCTGAGGAGATCTTTGTCTTGAATGATTCCTCAAGTTAACAGTGGCGGATTGACGTTGAGCGGTACCGTCGGTTGTTTGTTTACTGTGCTCTGCAAGCCAAATTAGGGTAATCTTTATTTGAATATGCAGCCAGCTCTTTTCTTCAATATAGCACTTATTTGAAGGTTATGTCGACTAAGGAAATAGCTTTGATTGCAGCTTGTTTGTCATTAAATATGCCTGCATTTTGCCTCGGAGCTGGATGACTTCCAAAGTTTATTTAACTGGCACCGGAATGCGAAGGCACTCAATTTGGAGTGACTACTTTTCCAAACGGTGCGGTTCATGCTTCTGCGATATGGGCATATTTACCTTTAATTCTCAGACGTGCCCAAGTTATCAGCTATTGGCTTCTTCATAGAGACAGGATGATAAATTGGATCAAGATAATCTCTTTCCTATCCCTATGTGCACTCTGCCGGTATTGGTTAAGTGCCAGTGGATTCACTTCCAGCAATGAAGGGCTTATCAGGCAGTTCTCACCTTGGACCGCAACATTAGGGGTTGATGACCTGAATAACTACTTATATGCATATCAGTGAAAATAAAAACCCTGATAGAAATGAGGCTTGATTCAACAACATTTTGTCAATATACGTCCAACAAAATGTTTCAATTAAATCGACAAAATTTAAATAAGTTTTATCTTGTCTTAAAACTTTTGCTAAATTAACAAAAAAAAGTCGTTAGTACCATCGAAATTGTTTGTCATTTTGTTAAATCAACATCAAATATTGTTGATATTACAGAAATAATCTGTCAGTACTGCAGTTGTCTAGCAATCTAAAGAAATTTGCTGGTTACATAGAATTATTATCTCAGTTCCATAATTTTAATTTTTTGTCTCAACAATAAGTTCAGCAATTAGATTTATGAAAAAAAGGAACTATAGAAATCACATTTCATTATTTTTACTGGACAACATAGAAGATATTAAAATATGCATAAAATTAAAAAAGGCTATTACTTTTAAGACATAATAGCTGTTTTTTTATTATCAGCAATGATCCATATAGATCATCGATTTACATGCACTTACAACAACAGCACATGATCCTGCTTCTCATCGAGATCACGAATCATGATCTGAAAATTATTTCTACTATTTTCGACTAGGTGGCTTGTTTTATTTTTAAATGTTGGTGTGCCTGTAAACGATAGCCACACAATCACGTTGCCAGACTAAAAAATGGAACACAAAAAAATCGATTGATCTTTTTCCGCATTCGAATAAGCTCCATGTCCGTATTCCGAGTTATTTTGTTTTTTCTCGTTCTATAAAGGTATGTCCAGACCAGCCAAACATTTGATAAACTATGAAATACCTACATGTTCCATAAATATTTCTAAAAGACTTATTAAACAAAACAATTTTTATGGAATGTTTAAAAATGTTTTGCTGGTTTGGATCTGGACACCAAAAAAACGTTTATGAAATGTTTCACAGTTACCCAATCGTGATGGAAAATAATTTATGTTTTGCAATTTTCCCTGCAGAAAGTGAGCGCTGTTTTTCGATTGTTATTTGTTTTTAAATAAAATAAAAATGTCCAGAAGCTTTGAATACCTAATGAGAAAGTGATTCATTTAATAGGATTCTTTGAATTAAATCGCGTGTCGCGTAATTGCCAAGACCAAAATTCCAAAAATAAAAACTTTACTCGCTGCTAATAATCCCACCACATTATTTTCTTCTAGTCCAAAAAAGGATAAAGTTGAAACATTTCACAAACACCAGTATTAATAAACAAATAAGTATACAAAAATTTGACGTAGCTGCTGAGTAACGAGTTGATAACTTTTACGCAGTGTTCATTAATACGGGGGTTAGTAAATAAATTTCAGAAATCTTTTATAAATGTTTATAAAATCTGTCCGTTTTGCTTCAGACACACTTCATAACCATTTCTGAAATGTTTCGGTGGTCTGGACACACTTTAATATGTCAAGATAAACTCAAGCGTTAGCAGCAAAATATTGTTCATGTGTTGCATAATTTGAACATAAAATACTAAATTTGTTTCACAAAAATATATTTGAAAAGAAAAATTATGCAAATTTGATTCAAATATGGTAACACCCCCGACTTTGCAAGTGAAATGACATGTGCCTTGTGTGACGTCACGTTGAGAAGAATATTTGCAATATGGCTGGTGGCAATATGAGATTTGGAATACCCTGTATTACCTGTTTTGCTTTTGAAAGCAACTGTTGCCACAATTCCAAAATTAAACTTTTCAATGATCCGTTTTGTTTTATTTTCGTGATCTGATTCGGATCAGGTCACGCTGATAATAAAAAACAGCTAATGATGCCGAATGCCTTTGTCTAACTTGAACACCGACAACGATGTAGATGTAGTCATCTCCTTCACAATTTAAAGTTGCGTCTTTTAGTCTCGGTTAAAAAATCCGGCAACATTGAAGTCAAATTTGATCTATTAAAAAAGTTCCAAGTCGGCGCAGTGGCTTAGTGGTTAGTGTGTTGGACTGCTAAGCTAGAGGCCTCAGGCTCGAATCCAGAAAAAAAAAAACAAATTCCAACTTAAGGTTTTTTTCACTGTGCCACCTCTCGCGAACGTCTGACAAAATTCCGAATGTATAACTGTTTTGAAAGAGCTTCGTAATTAGCCGTGTGGACTCGGCATAAAATTATAGATCCATTCCATTCGTCCCGAAAATGAAAAACTCAAACAAAACGAGTGGTTGTGAGAAGCTAGACCTAAGGTCCCTGAGGACCTGTTGGGCCAACTATTTATTTTTTTATATCACCAAATTGCAATTCTTATCAATTTATATCTAAGGGGCTGCTTAGATGTTTCCATGATTCCTGTCCTCATTCATAAACGGATTTATTTTCTTTTAAAATTTTGAACTCGCTTTAATTTTAATGCACATTAACAAACAACTTTACTTAACGTGTCGAATAATAAATGACGCCATCAAAAGCATTGCATTGAAAGGATTGCCCTGTTTAAACTGTATTTTTTTCAATTCGACACTTGTGTTATTAATTCAACAAAATGTAAGTCAAATCTGCAAGCAAAAATGTTAGTTTCAACAGAATGATTGTAGCATTTATAATCTGTATTTTGTTTGGCTAGCAAACATTTTGCATAAGTTTTGTCAATTTCACAGAAGGCATTTTTGGTGTCTGTGGATATAACAAAAACAATCAACATTAAAATTGTTAATTCAAAAAACACAATAAAAAATTGATTTATTAAACTGAAAATTGTGTTTTGTTAATCTGGCAAAGTAGTTTGTTTAGTAAATGTTTCATCCGTTTGATAAAATATCGTTCAAATTGATAAAACTTATATTGTATTGATTGATTGATGTATTGTTGATTTCATTTATCAACATTTAATAATTTTTTTTCAGTTGAGCAAAACTATTTTTGAAATCGAATTTTGTCAATATTACCTGTTATTTTATTTTCAGTGATAAGTTCCCGTGCAAGAAACATAATTTTCCTCCTTTTTTGTTACGCTTACGATAGTTTGGGTGTGAGAGACACAAAAGGAGTCCAACCAAGATGGCGCTGCAATGCGGTGTGAACCTGATGCCCAACCCGAAGCCCCTTTCTAAATATATAGCACGGTCTTTGGCTAACTGACTCTAGTTGTGCACTGTAATTGGGTTGAGATTGATATTGAGATCCTCCTCTCCGAATTTGTCCACACCTGCAGTGATACTTCCCTTTACAGACGCTGGTATCAAAGACTCTTCGGGACGGACGGTTGGTGTTCATTCACTATACGTGTTCCAGCAACATTAGACGCATTGAGCCGCGAGCAACAGGCTTACCAAAGTCGCTCATCACCCAGCTATTCGGATGCATTTTTCTGATCAGTTCTCTGAGTTTGCTGTCAAGTCAAAGTCAAAGAGATCTAAACTGAAGCAGCAATTACATAAGTATGATTTGTTGGGACGCCTTAGGCTATGTACAAGTACGGCACACCCATCCATATGATCAAACGTCTTTATTTGTTGTTGCCATCTTTAACTAGTTAACGAAAGTTGTGACTGCACTCGATTTGGACGGGGGAATTCACCCAACCTTATCGAGTTGCAAACAGAAAAATCCTTCTGTATATCCATTCTCACAAATTCAACCAACTTACACCCTTTTACAGCAGACTGTCTTATTACATCCGCCTTCGACACCCATCGTTATTTCGAAGAGAAATCTCTTTCCAAATAGAAATCACTGAAGCATTTCATTTGCCAGGCGAACACTTTGCAATTTCAAAAGGATATCATCGTCATCTTCACTTACAAAGCAGCAGTCAAACTGAAATCCTTGAAAGTAGTTTGCAATCGCATCCGAATCAAGGGATTTGCTCATATTTACCTTCGCTTCGATAACAATTTTCCTTTACTCCCCTTTCGCAAATCCTTTCGCTGCGCGGAAAGTGGAAGGCAAAGAGTGCGTGTGTGATGAGAAAATATGGAAAACCATTTATTTACATTACACGTTCTCTTTCTCGCACCAACAGTCAACAGCCAGCACCCGCAACGGTAAAGGATTTATTTGTAATTTAATCCAGCAACAGGAACAAATGCGTCGTCCTACTTCATGCCTCGATGGCTGAAGGAAAGCTTATAGTATAGTCACCCCCTGCTGGGGTACAAATAAACAGGATACTCGTTGAAATTGATCTCAAAGCTATCGGGATTGCTTCGGTTTCCACAAAAGTCACGAATTGGCGAAAGTAGTTCACTTTAATTTTTCTTTATTTTTTTTAAATCACGAAGAACCACACATTCGGACAAATTATAATTTACGGCATATTCACGTAATCGTTTCCTTTGTGTGTGCGACAGCAGTTGCTGCTCACCCCATACCGATTTGTAAACGAGTTTCCTGCCTCTAATCGGATTACTGACGAGCAAGAGATACGCGCCGTGTTCCAGCACAAAAGGCATCTACACAATTTCGGGACACACAATGGCCCAGGGAGCAGGGAGCTCGCTCCGACTGCATTGTTCCCAGTTCGCAGAGGCTTTATACGGAACGTTTTCACACATGCATCACGAAGATTTACCGGCCATTCATCTGGCGTGCGTGTCCCTTTCAAAGGAAACGCGATACAATTCGATGCGCTTTTCACAGTGTCTTTCTTTGATTTCCGAAGAAGCCCCTGATGGATTGTTGCTTGCAACTCATAAACATCAACAGGCATAGGTCCCACGACGGTTCATCCGCACGGTAGCCCCGCACTACGACAAATTGACAATTATGCAAATTTAAAGCAGCGACATCCGTTGCCGAACACAAATCGGTGCCCTAACCTTGGGATAACATTACATATTCCGTCATCTACACAGCGGCAACAAGCGAGCGGACAAAGTCGACAATGGTCGTCGCACATATTCTATACCAAGGATTCGCGAGTGATTGCAGCAATAAAGGCTGCAGCTAACAAGCAAGCAACGCTACATCTTCCCGATGGTGGTGGTGCTGTTGTAATTAATTCACAGGCAGAAGAAATGTGACATCGAATGTGATAACAGCCTGTTCCCACACACTCGGCAGCCCACCTAACCTAGCATTCCGAGCTGCAAGCATCTATCGCCATTTATCAAACCGGAATACTGCAGTTACAGAAGCCGGGATCCGACGATGCTGTGCCCTGATGAATGGCCACCAAAATGGATAGTCGTACTCCCCAGAGAGACAACCTTGCCTCTAGGTAACTCCGGTACTTTTTCATGCATTCGCCTATCCATAAAAGAAAAGGAATCACATCAGACAAACAACTTGGTCGTGGAAGCCATCACTGCGCTGACTCCTCGGTGCCAGAATCAAATTACCACCACAAATGCCTATATCTTATCTGGGCACCATAGGCGAAGAGACAGACAATGCACTTCCTGGTTCGTTACCAGATACCACGAGCTGACCCTTGATTTCTGTGGAAAATAGTATAACAGCCAGCAGTCATAGGTCATCAGAGATGGAGATTTCGGGCTCGTCTGCACTGGCACACCATAGTGCAACTTGTAAGTTGTTAGCCTCGCAGTGTGTACAAGGATGTGTCGTAGACCCAAGACCGACCACAGCTTAGTAGCGCAGTTAATCCGCTCAGCACAGAAGCAGGCATTTGTTGGTTGTCGCCGGTTGACTTTGTGGGGAAGATTTATTAGAGCCCAAAATGAAACTCTTAGTTTAACACCACAACGACTGCTCACTGCTCAGAGCTCAGTGCTAACCCTGCCCCCGCCACCGCTCCGGGGTTTCCGCTTTAAATTTGTGCAGTGTCCCTCTACTCGCTTACATCGTGCACGGAGCACAATGTGTCGCAAAGTATTTTGAATTTTCTAAGGACTCTCCGACTCCGACTCCGACTCCGACTAACTGCTAAGTGACATGCAATGTGCTACCTAAATCTTTCGTATGACATGTAGCCGGGCCGACTTTTGTTGTGCCACAAGAAAAGATGCCAGCAAATTAAATTTTGTCGCACCTCTCTTTGCTGTGTGCGCCTAGTGCTTGTCAAAGCGCCACCTTCTGGTTGTGTCTGTATGTCGTCGTCACGGCAGTGTCGGTGAAGCTCCTTCAGCTTGTGTCAGGGAATTTCCACATCAATCACATATGCAAATTAGTTAATGAAATTACTTTGACGCATTTCTCGAGTGGATGAAATGCGATGGCTTCCATATATGAGCTGCGGTGCGGGGCAACACATTCGCTAGGATAGGCAGCACAACATGTTAAATGACGAACAGCAACGAGTGGTGTAGTTCTCCGGAGGTAAATCTTACCATCGGGATGTGCTTTTGCAATTAATGAGGCACACTACTCGGAGAAGCTTCTTCTCCAAATGTATAGGTAGATTCTCGTAGTTGTGCTAATGGATTATGTGCTTAATTAAATTTACAGCCCCATTACACTTATATTTTTATTCTGCGAAATGTTTAAAGTGATTGAATGGAATCACTTACACAAAGTTTTAGAGGTGGTTTGTAATTACTTTCAATATGGAGGAGCGCACATAATTAATTTTAGTTCTGATTGTTAGAAACTGTTTTTTTTTTAACCAACTTTTCACAAACACGATGTACTACCAATTACTAATAATTTTTAGTATTCTTCTAAAGTTTTTAAATTTGAATGGCCTCAACTGCCAAAATTTAGCCCTGATGTGGCGGTTGGACTGATGTTGATGCTGATAGTAGCTGCCTATAGATGGGAGGTGTCTATCCTATAGGTTGGACCTCTGTATGGTGATTTGAGATACTTGATAGTCACAATACGGTTGCCAACACGGTACATTTGGGACAAGGTCTTTGTCTTTTCCAATGTTTCTGTGAGTTTTCCCAAGCAATATATGTACAAATATTCAAATAATTGACATTGCGAAACTGCCTTTAAGTCCTAGTACCTACTTACCGGGACGAAAAATCCCATACAAAAATAACACAACGAAATCATGAACGAAACATTTCGCTCTCCTTTTCGTTTTTTAGTACGCAGCTGCTGCGAAATGATGGCGGAAAAGTGGGTAATATTTAGAAGTAGATTGCTTGTCCGCGGCATTATTTCCTTGCCAAAATTTTACATTTGTACTGCATTGTTACCGATGGAGCCAAAAATAAACAAACTTAAATATAAAGATCAAAAGTGCGCATTTTTTTTTAACTGTTTAGGGTTAATTATTCGGATTACATTGTTTTTAAAGACGACAAGATTAAATAAAAATAAAAACAACATAAAACACTCATAATTGAGCGACTTTTCTAGTTTCCATTTTTTAATATTAAAAATGTTAAAAAAAGAAAAGCCAATGGAAACGAGTTTTTACATTAAATTATTTCGAAATGGATTTATATAAATAAAATCAATTGCAATATGCGGCCAACTCAATACAAACAAGAACCAATGAATTTCGGATTTAATGTTCGATTTGGCAGCAGAAATCTGAAATTTCAGATCAAAATCTGAAAAGCCAAATCGAAAACGACATAAGGGCTGTTTTTAGAGCTTTGATCTCAGCAAAGCAAAGTAAAGTAGGATTTTCTGCACGCAATTACAACAACTACGCTCTACTTGACACTTCGAGACTCATAATATTTTTTTGTAATTGTGTGCTGAAAATCTTTCTCGTTTTCTTTTTCGTTTAATATTTTTTGGAATGTGATATCTTTATGTAGTACTTTAAAGTTGGCAGCAGGGCCAACATTAACAATCACATTTGTTGATAAATTTTTTTTGTGGGTTTTTTTAACTTTTAATGTAATGCACTTACTTAGGTTAGGTTAGCATAGCTTCTACTTTCCTAATGTAGCTGATGATATTTGCAGCAGAGGATTTCGCCACTTTTTTCTGAAAAACGATTGCGTCTTAATTCCGAAAAAGGCAGGCCACTGATATTTGCTCAGCGGTTTCGTCTTCATCAAGACATAGTCGGCGTTCCGATGAGTCTCCAAAGTCCAAAATGCATTTTATTAAGACGATATCGCGTGGTGACCGTGGTTAGGTAGCTAAATTTATGCTGTCGTGCCCGAGCAGATTTAGTATCTTTTCGTCATTGTTTTTGGAGGGCTAATTAGCATTTATAGCCTCTCTGAGACCTGAAATGCTCTCCCAATATGAGATGTACTTGTTGTATGCTCACATTTAAAAACACTTATATTTAACAAAATTATAAATAAATTTTGATCACTTATTTTATGTTTTTAAAACACCAAAAAACATGAAAACACAGAAAAATGAATAAATCACGAAAACAATCAAACGTGTCAGCATAACGAAAAAATATCGTATTTTCAAATAATGGCATAGCATGACTGGATGGAAAACCGGATTTTGGGGAATTAAGTGCGTTTAAAATAACCCCTGTTCACAAATACCCCCCCCCTTGGCCCTAACAAATTTGTTTAAATATTATGTGTGTATATAACAAGCGGACCTCCGCCTACTTTGCTAAGCGCTAAAATTTCAAATATACAAATTAAACTATCTTCTTTGTTATCTGCGTTCATGAATGTTCACGAAAATACAATTTTGAAAAATGCTGCAGGTATTATTAAAACAAAAGTAGCCTAAAACCTGCAGCTGTTAATTTCACGCATTCCAAAAAAATAAATTTGTGAATCGGTGTAGATTTTTGATTTTTGTCGACATACAATTTTGCCATTCAGTTTTACATAAATATGGAGGCATAGGAAAATGATTACTAAAGCCGGCGCTATACAGTCCGGTAGGGACTTGTTCCTCTACAGCGCTTTATAACAACCTATATACTCGTATACACTGCCTCCAGTTGGAGACTGCAAGTTGTTTAAGGTCCGCTTTTATTTACTTGTGCTACTTAAATCGAAGTCCGCCTCAAACTTGATATTGAAGAGTCTACGGGACGGAGCGTTGATGTCCATTCGCTCTACATGTCCTATAGTCATCTTAGACGACTCATGCCTACTTTTCATCAGTACGATCTCGGTGTATAGTTACAAATCAACGGTGCCGTGAAATAACGCCGAGAGAAATAAGGCCGAATTCCAAAACTCGGCGTTATTTCACTTTGTGAAGAAAGAATAGCAGAAAACTTTTAGTATATTTTGAATTTTCAGAATTAGGTGCAACTATTATTTTAACTATAACTAAATTCTAAAGGCTGAAATAACTATAGAGGAGAAATTTGAGAAAATAACTAGAGGGAAATTTGAGAAAATAATAGTTCAAAATTCGGAAATATTATTTTCCCAAATTCTAGATGCTGAAACTAGATGAACAAATTGTTGAAACTAACAGAACAAAATTAGCTCGAATAGTGGCAACCTTTTCTTATCTGCCTTTTTATGAAAAACAAAACAGCAATTGACAAATGTGACCCTTCTCTTAATTTAGCGGAGCCGATGTAGAAAAATCTCTAACTAAACTTCAGTTTTATAAAGCTGTCCATCGTGACGTTCTGCACTATTCGTCGACTTTGTGTGTTACCCGTTCACCACTAAAAACATTCTTACTTCTATATAACACCATACCAGTAATAGCTCATTGTGTATGAGTAATTGAGTATGTCAGTAAAAGTACAAGGGTAGGTACAGACTTTTGGCAAAATATACTTGTGCTGGCCAGCGAGTTTCGCGCAATGTTCGCAAGTCGCATTGCCTCACAGTCAGTGCTGTCGTTGTACTGCAAAAGCAGTGTTTGTACTGCTTTCTGTATCTATGTACTGCTGTGCTGCACAGCTGCCTAAAATACTGCTTTTTCACCTTAAAGACAAAGTTTAGTTGGAAGTAGCAACTAAATATTAATTGAATTCTCTTTATTTCCCAATCTTATTAGAGTTAGAGCGTTGACAAGCCAAATGTGATATCAGTTATCAAATTTGCTCAAAATGTACATAAGACTTATGCTAATATCACGACTTCCTCTTTTACTACTTTATTTTTTTTTAGTTTTTACTTTTTAACTACTTTGTGCAATTGAATTGTCTTATTTTTTTTATTTTTTTTATAAAATAAAGAGTATACGCAATTTGCATAAGTGTGTTAAGTGCTTTAATTTTAACATTGATTAATAGCTCCATACATAGCTATATCGTATACGCTATAGGTACTGCTTTGTCCGGCTTTTTGTCGACTGGTAGTACTGCTGCTTTTTGTCTTGGAACGACAGCCCTGCTCACAGTGCTAAAGTCTAAAGTGTTTTTCGATGTCTAAGGTTTTGGCGAGATTGTTTGGCCTTGTGTAGCAACGAGCGGACAATTTTTTCAGGGAACCTCATCTGAGCTTTTCTTTATTTTCGCGAAGATTAAGGAATTGGAAAGACCTACAACTACAACTAGTTTGATCACGTATCCAAGCGGATGATACGGAGAAGAAATAATTTCAAAATGGCTTATCAGACATTCGCTCTTGATCAGTTAGCCAACACACTAAATGAGCCACTTCCACTAAATATGTTAAGGCATATTATTACAAATCCTATGTGCGAAGGTGGACATTTCAAGGCATCAACTTACAGTCATTTTCAATAATTATAGTGTGACACCTACCTAAAAGTCAAAAGTTGGTCACATTATTTCACTATGTGAATACAGATCCATGTGATCGTGTTCTATTTTTAGGACCAACAATATTTTATTTCCTTTGTAAACCCATTCCCCTTTTAAACACCTTTCGATGACTCACATCCGAAGTGCTGTAGGTATATCCAGTTTGACCGATTGCTCTTTCGAATGTGATTTGGTACTTTTTTTCTGCGTAGTTGCTTTGTAACTTTTATCAATTTGTTTACTGGAAGCAAAGCCTTTCAACTGGAAGTTTCCAATTTGATACGAGGCTGAAGCCATTTACCATATATAGCAATAAATTCGTAAGCGGGGGAGTCACATGGCCGATATACTTAAGCACAAGCATTCAAAGTTTGACCAGTTAGTTTCGTTGCCTCGCACAGTGCGGACAGATACCTTGCATACCTAACCTTTGTATTATCCTGATCGAAATGCCACCACCAGGATGGGGAAGGCCCTACGAGGGCTATAACCATCACCATGGAAGACGACCTATCGTAGAAGTTGATGTGATAGCCCCAATTGCGCCACTTCCACTGGTTGCTCTTGAGCTCTTCGGAAGCCGTCCGCGTCCACGTCCACCACCACCACAACAAACGATAGTGGTCGTGAACAATCAACCTCCACCACCGCCACCGTATGGTTATAATAGCACCTACAACTACAACAACAGATGGTAGTCCGTGCTAGGAAGTGTTGTGGATACCTACATTCTAAGTTCCTTAATTGTGATTTGTTTATATTGCAGTCTAGAAAGTGTAAAATATTTTAAAGTTGTGTATTGTATTAACAGAGTAAAATAGGAGAAATAAATTAAACTTCATTTTAACCTAAAATTTACCTAAATGTGTTTTAAAAACTGAAGTTGTTAACAAATGGAGATCTTCGCAGCAGCTGTCATTAAAATTTCTATGAGACTATAGCTTATTCTCGTATACTTATTTAATTTATATAAATATTATACTGAATTTACAACATCCCGCACGAGACGGGACAGAGATCCGTTTGTCCGCAGTCAATGCTGATAAAGGCGTAAGGATGAGATCACAAATCAAACGCCTAAAGTGTCATGGATGTTCTACCCATAATTATAGATACGTAAAACGGAAATAAACACAAGTTCCAGCGACCAACATTTCTGCAATTACTTGAAATCGTTTCTATTTCCGATTTAAAACATATGTGATATGAAAGTGGTAGGTAGTTAGTGTCAGTCAATTAAACCAACAATTCATCACTTCGGAAGCCATTTTGTTTTATAGGAAAGCGAAATCTCGTAAGCCATCGCTAAAAAAATGTCAACATGCTGAATTTTCCCACAATTCTCACACGTAAACAAGATGTCCGACCAAAATATTTGTCACGTATTTTTTTAAGTGTTAGGTAGTAATGATGTCCCTTTCAGTCACTCGGCTATTTAATATTGGGCATTAATGTAATCTTGAAATTTACTACCTTAGCAAAAAATTATTCAGACTACAAAATATTTCCGCCAGCTCATTTGAGGTCTATTAAAACGGTATTTTTCAACACTGCCTGCAAACTCAGCCAGTTTCTTCAAAAGGCCGATCCGCAGCCGTCCCATCTAACTACTCACACTTAACTGCGACATTACGTTGCGTCTTAAGATCGTTGTCATATTTAAAACTAAAAGACAAGAAAAATGTGAACAAATAATGGGCACATTCAGCGAATAAAAGCCCTCAAGTTCACCACTGCGCGGCCGGTGGATAAATCGTTTTTCAATTAGGACGGGTTAATGTTGAAGTGGAATAAAGAAAGCTGTTTGTAGATGCAGATGCATTGAGGTATTAAAAAAAAAATTATTTTAAAGGCTCAAGTATGCCATTATGTATGGACTATTGCATCGTTAAATTGATCGCCAGGGCTTCTTACTGTGTCACGGATCCGAGTGTAAATTACCTACCTACATACCTACCCTTAAATCGTTAATGCAAAACCTCCTTCGTGACTTCTGCTGTGGGGCACGTAGCCCCGCCCTGCTGCTGGAACCACATGTCGTTCAATTTGGCCCAAAAGTAAGCATCATTTTGCAGATTACATTTACATTTTACATTTATTGACTCAGAAAATATCTTTTACATTAGACTTGAAGTCCATTTATAACAAAAGTTAATACAATTTTAACTAATTAATTAAGCTAAGTAAATATGAATTACATTAAACAAAATAAGATAAGCAAAATAGTAAACATATTCAATTGAAACGATGAGAATAAAAAAAATAATAAAAATAAAAATCTACATTATTAACAAAAAAAAAAAAAATAATAAGTTAAGCATCGTTCTTTAGAGCTTGATGGTGATGGCCTCACCAACTTCATTTTCAAAAAAGTATGGACCTATGACGCAGCCGCCGCCCCAAAACCCGCACCGGCAACTTTTTGTAGGACCACGCGTGGGTTGGCTTTGTCCCATATACGGCAATTTTGCTTATTAAGATCGCCATTCATCCAAAAATACGCATCGTAGCTAAAGATGATTTTTCGTTCATTTGGGCCTCCGAAGCCCACAGTCGACGAACAAACGGCGTTTGATATGGTCATTAACTTTTAACTTCTGGCTTCAGTTTGATCTTGTACGGGCGCAGGCCCAAGTCCCAACGCAAAACTCCCCAATTTGAAGTCAACGAAATGCCGACTTCTTGTGCACGGCAAAGAATTGACTGCCTCGGGTTCTCCTGTACACTTTTGCGGACAGTGGCATGTTCTCGACCGATCCGGCGTTCTGACGTACGGGTGTTGGGTGCTTGTATGCTTGACTTCCGAACCGGTTGATTCAAATTTGGCCACCAAACGTTGGGAAGTCGGCTTTGAAGAGCCACGACTTCCGCAGTAAACTGGACGCAACATTTGCACTGAAGAACACTGTTGATAAAGTTAAAGTTTTATCATTTGAACGTGTTGCTTAATCGTTCAACTTGTCATGGTGATTTTGGCATCAGTCATCAGTGGCTAAATAATAAAAACCAGATAAGACAGGTGCCACAAACAAAAATGGTGGCCACAGGCTGCCAATATCGATTCGTCCCAATTAAAAGCGTGGGATAATTTACAGGACTTAAACAATTTATTTCAAATTACAAAGTTTTACTAGTCAGGCTTCTGACTATTTTGCAAAAGAAAACTGAGCTCAAAATTTGTTAAGTAGGCTCACAGTATTTGCGGCTGTAACAGAACATAGGGAGTGAAAATGCAGTGAAGTGATGATTTTTTCAGTGACAGGTTCTCTTAAAGTTCTCTTAGGCAGAAGAAAATATATTTCTATTAAAAGTGGCGGCCATTTTTAAGGCAATTTACAGCTAAAGCGTTACATTACAACGTATTTATTAAGAAAAAAATATATTACAAACCCATTCGCCCCGCTTCCTGGAACCTTCTCTTCCACTATCTTATCAAAAGACTAATTCCTATTCAAAAGGTTTTCACATCCAACATCCTTATCAGCAATTAAAACTGCATAAGTAGGTACGTATATAATTTTAAAATATTTTCACTTCTAATTGATCGATTTCAATAATTTTAAATTGCAAAATAAGAAAGAAAACAACTGTAGATCATTTTTTGAAGGCTTTTTAATTTTTTGGCTCGAATTACCCCTTGTTGCAGAACGTTTTCAAATTGCTTGATTATTCTAAATACGAATATAAATTTATATATGTATGTGTATTGCTGTAGAATTAACGATTTATATGTCACAATAAAATAAAATTGGTTTAAAACTCATTGACTGCGCGAATTTAAAGGTCTTTTTTTGGAAATTGTTATCAGACTTGTTATCATAACCAAACAACATTATGTTAAATCGCAAATGGTAGATATTTTTGAGCTGTTCTTGGTAGGTATTCAATTTATTCTTTAGGTATACATGTTTGAAAAACTGCGCATTTGATTTATTGATTAATAAAACGATTGCGATACCAATAAATCATTTGATAGCGATAAGTCGACGACTGAGTTAGTCGGTGGAAGTTATTGGTACAAAGAGTTTTTTTTTTTTGTTTTTTTTTGTCTATGGGAACGAATCTAATCGATTGTTTTGAAAGGGAGAACAAGGGTTCATAACGAAATGATAACCAAGGTGTAAAGTGTCCAAAACGTTTAGTCTTTATTGCCTTTTCGCCGAGGATCGCTTTACCTATAGTAAAGGCACCTACAGTCCTCCCCACAACCCTGCGTCAAACCCAACCCAACCTTGTGTCTGTTCTGAAAGACTGTGGGTCTAACCCTGACACTAAATATTTTGTAGGTCACAATGGGTAATTTTGTACGAAAAATTCCGCCATTGTGAGTTCGAAAAATTTAGCCTGGGCACAAAAAATGATTATTAGTATCGCGGTGCAGATATTTGGATATTTTCGCTGAATTTTTAAAGCATGAAATTTAATGAAATTTACACCTGTAGGGTATACATTTGGTCGCATGTTTTCCAAGATATTTGGATCATTGACCCTGACCGTTGACCATACAACGAGCGAAAAATTCAAATTTGTAAGCTGCAAGCTAAGTTTGCGATTCAATTCTTTTATTTGCTCGTTTGTAGAACGAGTTGTGTAGACCCTATTGTGAGTCACATCCTACAAGTTCGAATAGGAAAATTATATCTATTTTCAATCCAACTATTTGAATAACATTCACAAGACTAATTTGCTGCAGTCTAAATGAAGTGGAGGCAACTCCGATATTCACCTAGCTCTTTGCGGATCTTGAACGGATTTCCCTGAAACTTTTTGGTATCACTTCGAAATTGAAAAAAATGAAAATAACATTTAAAACTTATGTGGTAAAATGTGGAACTTTGATGTAAAAGAGGGCGTGGCACCCCCCATACAACAGAATTCTGTTTGAGACTATAAGTCTTGACTTTTCTGCCAATCTTAAAATTTGGTAAATGGGCGTATATATCGCCTGTTGGAATCTTTTTCCTAAATGTGAAAAGTAATGCACAACGGGGCGTGGTAATACAAATGGTAATTCTCGACATTGAAGACTCATCGAGAAACTGGGTACATCTGATGAAGGTCTCTGCTGATGTTGCGATGGGTCTACTGAAATTCCAGAATATGTGCTGGGATCATGTGGGGCATTGATCCAGAAAGGACTCAAATGCTTGGCACAATTCTAATTATCTGATGAGGAAATACTGTGATAATGATAGACACGGCTGTATTTAGACAAAAAAAAGTCATGGCATTTATGTCTTTATCTGACAGTGACAAGTGTACAGCTTAGGTCCTTTTTTATTGAAATCCGACAAGAAGTCGAATATATTAACATAACCACAGATACCATAAAGCTGATTAAAAACTATAAAGTATCGAGTAAGCACTCCTTTTTCTATCAGAGGCTTTTCGTTATTATCGTAAAACCGACTTGCTCAGCTAGAGGAATGCTTTCAAAACCTTAGTTTCCCCGATCTTTTGAGGCCCCGCCGCAATACTCAGCTGCTGGATTGCATAACTGAAAATCGCGTTCTAGCTCAACATAAAGTTGAAAAGCCTAACTGGAAGACTTTTGAACTAGACCCGTTCAGAATCAGTTGCAGAAAGCTCGTACATTAGAAATGGGAAAAATCAGGGCTCTAATCGCGTAATTTATGAAACGATCGTCGTCGAAACGATTGCACAAAACGACAACGTTTTTAGTTTAGAGAACATAAGTTGGTGTCTTCCGTAAAATATTGTTATAGATACTTCTATAAACCTAAAAAAAAAAATACACTAAAAACGATGAAACTATTGCAAAATAGCCATCGTTCAATCGAATCGTTTCGACGATAGTATTTGGCAGTTGAATTAGTAACGTGAAGCAACACTAAACGATAATCGTCCAATCGTTTCAACGATTATCGTTTTTTGGTTGTTACACGAAGTAGAAGCATCGTCGAGACGATGTTGTTCGATCGTCTTGTGCTTACGAGATTAGAGCCCAGACGAATGTCTTGGAGTTTTTTTTTGTAATTTTTGTCTCGGAAGACTTGCGGTTTGGAAAAATTATACAAAAAATCGAATATTCGGTGCAGCCTAAAGTGTAGGTATGCAATGCTAGCTTTCTTAGATGTAAGGGGTAATTACTTTTAACAATTGCAAACCATCGGCAGTAGAAACAGCTCAACCGACTAGTAGCAAATGTGGCTTACAACCTCTCACTACTTACTGGCTGGCTCTACATTTAAAATATTTAGTAGGTACTAAGACTGCCTTAGATGACAGTAACTATTTATGCATAGTCTAGTCTATTCTATAATGATTAACTTGTTTGTAAGTGGAAACCTTCGCACGACGCCCTCTTTAACATTTTGGGTAGGAATATGGTTGAACAATTTTCCCAGAGAACAATTTTTTCGAACGGCCAAAAAAGATGTTGGAAAAGCGTGAATCAGTGCACTCCAATTTGTGGTACGCGCAATAAAAAAAGATGCCCAAAAAGATTTAGAATGAATAAAATTATTCAATAATAGAGACAAAAACAATGAAAAAATTGGAGAAAAATAATAACAAATATAATTTGATAATAAAGTATAACTTTGTTTGCTATTAATTGCATCACAAAAAGTTTGAGGAATTCCTATTAATCCAACTTTATTAGGTTCTTTTCGAAAAACTAATACATTTTGGTCTACAAAAAGTAGACATGGCAATTAACGACAGAACCCTAAACCTTCTCGGAGTCTAACAAAATATTTCGGAAACAGTTTTATCCAGATTCTTACCATAGTTTTCATAACATACACGAACTCGTAGGTCCATCAATCAATCCATTTACCTAATAGTACCCACAAAGAGTCAGCGAGGGGCAGACTGAACTGACAAACAAAGTTGTTTGTTTTTGTTACCTTTTTAGCAAATACTATGCTGTCCATTTTAAAAGTAGGAAGCGCCAGTGGCTCGGACTATTCTGAACGGGGTCTGAGGTTCGATTCCCGGAAAATCACAAATAACATCTTAAGTTCTTTTTTTTCCACTGCGTCGCCTCTCTCGAACGTCTGTCAAACATCCGAGGGTATTACTATCATAAAAAGAGATTCTTGATCCAGACGTTCGGACTCGGAATAAAGTTGTAGGTCTCGTACATTCGTCCCAAATTAAAGGGGCTGAAAATCTTACGGACAGATTCATGGTCAACGAAGACGTTCTACCATCGTTTCAAGCCCTTCTCCCAGGTTTTGGTGCAGTTGAGTGAGTGAACGAAATCGAAAAGCTACTTTGATAATGCAATTTAGTTGTCAGGTGTGAAAGCTGAGTACGAAAAAATATCGTTGAGTGATCCTTCTACCGAAGTTTTGAAGTTCCTTGATATTGTGACAAGACTTACTTTAGAGGTAGGTATAAACTTCTTGCTTGCGGCTTTGGCCACGCTTCCAGTGACCACAGCTTGTGTTTAATTAACCTTTTCCACTATGAATAGGATTAAAATGGTGTCCCGAAGCGTAATGGGGAATGCAAGATTAAGCTCACTTGCTGTGATATCTGTTTATTCGGATATTAACGTGGATCCAGATATGGTTATTGATCTCGTGTAAAAAAAAACCAAGACGTCTGCTTTTAAAAAATGTGTGTAAAAACAAAATTTAAGTATGCTCGTTTAAGTACATACGATTTAAAAACTAATAAAAATCAGTGAATTGGAATATACAATATATAAGAGGTATTCACTATATCTATACCCTGACAATATTGTAACCGAAAAATAAATACAACAGAGTAAAGTGTTGTCTTGTAAAGTTGATAATTCCCTAAATTGTAAATTCTTGTGTATAGCTATCGGAAATAAAATAAAGAGAAAGCAAAATAACGTAAGCGCCACCGAAGGAAAAATCCTGTCAAAAAATGGACAGAAATATAAGTTTTCATGATATCATCTTCGTCTTATTCTAAATACCTACTGGAAATAGCAGAAATGATATCAACTTCAGCGGATTGGTTCTAATTGTATGTTGAAGATTCTACTTAACTTTGCTTTCCTGGGATAAATGTTCAAGAAAACACACCTATTTATCCCTGGAGATAAATGATGTTTAAACTCCTACTAAGTTGGACAATATCACAAATCAGACTCACAATGGATCGGCTGACAGAGGAATCATCCAAATAACCCGGTTGAATATGAAAGGAGATATTATCTTCTCCAATCGGCTAACCAAAAGTAGGCCACCACAAACATAAAAAAAGACATTTGGGAAACACGTCAACTGAGCTACCGTCTATCTTTCCACGATCTACTCACCGCTTTGTCAGCCCAAATTCTACTGTCTTAGCGCCAAGAAGGCAAATAGCTAAACGCTTAATAAAACAGTACTAAGGTGCCCAAATGACTACAAGTTTGTACAATAATTTGCTCAGCGCTTGGTGAGTCAACGGAAATGTGTGTACGCAGGGCACTTTTAACCTTTAAACAAACTTCGAGGTAAAATCCCCATCATGCCAACTGTGACATTACGATGACACATACCGAATCTAATCTGACTTTCCCTAGCTAACAATACGATCACAATATTGGTATCACATTCTGGCCATACAAGGAAGGCCTGACAAGGAAGGAAAAAAAAACAACCGAGTCCGATTAGATCAGTACAGTATTAAGAGCATTACAATCGTCTAGTATTTATAGATATTTTGGACGTGTACCATGATAAGATAATGGCGAAGCGATAAGCTGACGATTTTTGCACTGCTTCAATTTTTACCTATAGTCCAGCCTCAGGTGTTTGCCGATCAGTTAGAAACCTCCAATCGACTCGTTTGTACACGCAGTATCGTCAAACGCAAATAACGAACAAGGATGCCTCCACACGGTCCTCCATGCTGTGGTCCACCATCACACCATCATCACAGTAACAGGCCGAGAGTCGGAGTGACAGTTACCATTCCGCTTTTTCGGCGCCGTCCACCGCCACCACCTCCACCGACACAAGTTGTGGTTGTAAATAATCCAGGCCCACCACCACCACCGCCATACGGGCAGGGATATCCACCCCAGTATGGACAGCAATATCCGCCACAGCAATACCCACCACCCAGGTGGTGAACACAAAACGGGAAATGTGAAACTGTTCACTTATTTTATTGTTTTTTTTTTCTCCTTTAATATTATATTGGCTTAGTCAGTGTTAATTTATTGTTCGTGCTTTTTATAGTCTCATTCGTTTTGATTTGTTTTCTTTTTTTTTCTAAATAAAATGTGTAACAGAAATAATAAGAACAAAAATGTTGTGCGTTGGTTGCGGAAGGAGTCGTTTTTATCTACCTTCGTAAATATTTGTTTCTAGATATCGCCAGTGCGGTTAGGCAAATAAGGGCCCAAAACAGTGCGCCCTCAGACTAATTGACATTTGCCAGCAAACAAGCAGTGCGATGGGTTTTATGTGATTAGCTCCCCCTCATGGACAAAGCTTGTCTACTCCCTGCATAACAAATGGAAGGTACACTCTGCAACTGACAGAAGGCTGCGGCTGCGGCTGGGCTACGGCAAGGGCTCAACTCGCAGTGTGGATCATTATTACGAGTGAACGAGTTTGCTTTGAAAATCTAACATGTTCCCAATTTGAGCATAATGTTGATGGCACTTTGACAGTAGATCCACGAGCATCCATCTTCGAATCAATCCAAGTGTCTGGAAATTATTACATTTGTACCCTTCGCACCCAGACCGAACTGCGAGCGTAGTCTGAGTTTTAAATCTCATTAAGTGATTACTTTCACGTAATTAATTGCCGCGCGGGAGAGTATGCGCGTATTCCTTTGGCAATCGGATTATTTAAAATTAACTCACACCCCAACAGACACGCACTTATTCAAATTTCAAATGTGTCATCTTAAGAGGCGGTGCGGGGGGCTTTGAGTTTCTTCTCCATTGCGCGTCTTCCTCTTTAAACCGGAAACTAAATACAGACGGAGTCCAAATTAAAAATCGGATTTACAGGGCCCAAAAAAAAAAACCCGAACCCAGTTGAATATTCATTAGCTGGCTGTGTAGTGGCGATCTGTAATGTTCCGGGCACATCCTTCCATATGGGAGGTGGAGTTAAGGTGAGGGTTGGTTGTTGTTGCACTCCCAGATGATGATTGTTTGGTAAACGAATGCGGAATGGGGTGTTTATTGCGTTGGCACCCCTCGTTTACTGTCAACTCTTTTCTTATTTTACGATTCCATGGAATTGGAGTGGAAGTGGAATACTTTACTTGGCTGCCGTGCACGGTGTTACTGCTACTGCTACTGCTACTGCCAGTGGGTATACAGTATACACTCCTCGAAAATGTAGAATGACACTTACGGGCGTAGATTGACGTGCAGAGCGAGGGTGAGAATTGACGTTGACGCAGCTGACATATGGTGCAGCTTAATTTTGGGACATTGTAATGGAAAACGTTTTGTATAGACTGCGCTGGCGATGACTGCGGCTACACTAGGACCGACTACACCGACCAAAATAATTCATGTGTGTGCAACGGAAAGAGCACACAAAAGGGAGCTACGCCGTTAACATTAAGCTGACTTTAATTTAATTTATTGCCGGAAATTGTTGGCCTTGCTTTTCGTAGGTTCTGAGTATCGAAAGTGTGCATTCGAATATGGAACTAGACATCATACTAAAGGATTGAGATTGAGACAATGCTGAATTCTCACCCGTATCAGCTTAATCGAAAGAAGGGATGACTCGCGTGTTTTATTAGAAGGCGATAAGCGACGTTGAATTAAAGTACATGAGTAGCGCATTCCTGTTTTGCAGGAGGTAGTCCCCGCCATAGGTATATGATAACGCAAGAGATGAAGGTACTTTGGAAACGTCGACGCATATTCTGATTGAGAAGGAACGAAAGAGCTTACTTTTTTGATTTTGTTTCTGAAATCAATTTAAATTTTGAAGAGAAATTGCTACCATTTGTTTTTTGTGTCAAGTTGGCCAAGTTGACGCAAATGTGTAATCAGATATCCAAGTCAGTTGGCAAATTAAATTTCAGCCTTCTACATCAATTAGTTTCTGAGATAGACCCAGGAACAAAATTGGTCTGGTGGGTTCGGACCGACGGACAGACATCGTAACTAATAAGGTTCCGTTTTTTTCCTTTGGCTGCGGAACCTTAAAAACTGTTGAAAGAAATGATTATATTCACCTTCAGTATGTAACAAATTGTTTCCAATTCCACTTGGATCGATATTTTGATAAATAAGCTTCATATGTCAAGTAGGTATACGTTCTGAATTTGTAAATCATGTGTACCTACGTTTCTCTCTGATAAGGAAATAGAGTGGTGTTTCTTATCTACCTGGGTATGTTTATTTGTTAATGATTTATCAAGCCAACGATATATTGATCCCCGTAGATAATGGTGGTGGAAAATGAGTAACAGCAGCAGTAACAAAGCAGCCCAAAAATATGTGAAAGTCGCTGCAGAATGATATAAGTATAGAAAGACTGCATCTAGGCGAGTCGATACAGAATTGCTTTCAACTGTCTGTGATCGCACTTTTGCATCACTTTAAACAAAGGTCCACGAGAAGGTTTGCTAGCAGACGTCCAGTTAGCATTAGGGATGCCAGATCTGGCGGGACATTTCTGCATTTGAAGTGAAAAAAAACGTTTTTTATTGTAGTTTACATTTTGTTTGTTGTAATAAGTAATATCTGGTTTAAGTAAAAGACTTTTAATTCATTTTTGTACATTTTATGTTATGGCTAACTTTTCGAGTTCGGAGACCCAGACCACTGAACTATCATCATCAGATTAAGGCGCACTTCACACTTTGTAAGTTATGATTATAGTTAACTAGGGCTAACGCTATAATTTCTTTGTATTATTAACTGTAATTTATTTTATTTAATAATAAATAGGGCGAGAAGTTGAAAGGCGGGACATTTTACGGGACACTTGCGGGACAAAAGCCTTATAGCGGGACATCTGGCATCCCTGGCTAGCATACACAATTTTAAATTAACGGTTGATACCTTTAACTTATCCTTTAGGGGCCAAATTTTAGCACGACACTAAAATCAAATTTCTATGTTTTAAACAACGAAGACGAAAATATTTGCCGTTGCTCTAGCCGCAGAATTAATTATTGACCAGGGCAGGCATTATTCAGCCAATTTGTTCTATAAAAAATGGCATAAGCAATACAACGCTTTTGAAACAAAAAGCAGAAGATTTAAGAGATCGGCGAAGACCTAACACACAAAATTACGGTTGTAAGTCTCTCAATTGTGGCTATTGAAAAATTGGTGGCCTTGTTCTCATTATACAGCTGGCACAAGTGATAGACGTTTGCAAAATTGACTGCGAATCAAAGAAAAAGTTAATTTCCTGACAGAGGAATGACAACAATATCTTTCCAAGTGAATTTAAAATGTGGAAACGCAAGTTGTATCTACCATCCTAAAGGATTTGTGTAGAGCAAATAATAGGGAACAAATCCCTTACAAAAAATATAGACGTGACTAAGGAAACCGTGTACTAAAATCACGGTTGATGGTAAAAACATTTAGAACTTCATGCAAAAGTTTGGAGAAATGTTATCCAATATAAATATCACTGTTATTTGAAGTTCACCATTCCACTTTATATAAGGCCAATGAGCCAGTTACGTTCTGTTGTAGATTATTTAATATTGTTTATGAACACCTTGATTTAGTTTTGCCTGGATCTACATTTAAGGAACTAGTATTGTTAAATTTAATACAATTATATTTTTAAGTTTTTTATTTCATCTGTTGATATTATAATTTTCGTAGATCTAAATAAATAAATGAATAAATAAATGAGCTATACTAAGTGCACTTAGGTTGTTTTTGCACTGGGCCATATATACATTTTACGTCTATACTCCTATAAAACACTTGTTACACCTGTTTTTGAGGCTCTATATCTCTGTCCCAAAAGCTATGACCCTCATTCGAATTCGTGCCTAAAGCTAGTATAGACGATATGTTGAATCAGCATACGTATGCTGAAAAATGTGTCAAAATCACCAGCGAAATTTCTGTCATCATATGTAGATAACATATGATAAAAGGTGTTTGTTGGCAAATTTGTTGGCTAGTCAGCATAATGTATGTTGTAATACCCCTTTTGGGACCGTATGCTAACATTCGGACAAGTTTTCGGCGTATGCTGACTCGTATGATATATGCTGACGCCCTTAAGTAGGATCATCAATAAACGCCACATTTTTCAGCATACTGCTTTCATAGTTTTGAAGTTTCTATAAATTTTGAACGCGTCGCACGAGTTTTTAGTGTTCATACTGTCTTGATTTTTGGTGTTAGAAGAAAAATGGCTGAGTTGGACGAAGATAAGAATAATAAGGATCCAAGGCATCCGACGATTCGCAGGAGTCCGATTGTGGCAAAAAGCAAAATAAGGCAAAGTGGGTTTCAACGGGTTTCCTTTAAAACGAAAAGCATCTCGCCAGTAAATCCGGCCAAGCCACCAAAGAACCGACTGAGCCTGTTTGTAAACAGATGCTGTGTTTAGAAGTTAACCATAACCATCATTCAACGAAATTGACTTCGTAAATGTTTTGGGAAGTTTTTCTCGCTTCCACGTAGGTTCTCACAGCCACAGCTGTCGTCGTCGTCGTCCTTGTCATCGCTAACGGAATCAAATTTTAAAGAAATGATTCAAAGCATCGATTAACATCGGTAGGTAGAACGACGAATACGACACCTTTAGCGATTATATTGCAGGTCAATTGCGGAGCCTTCCAGGCACACAAGCGACATTTGCGAAACGTAAATTGGCTTGTGCACTGCTCGACATCTTGGGCGATATAATTATAATAAATACGATGAATTGAACACGTACTGTAGAATATAAATAACATTAATATTTAATATTAAAAATATAAATAATATTTAATATTAAAACACGCACATTTCACCAGAATGACAGAAAATCGATATAACGATCTATAAATTTTTTAGCATATAATCATACGGTTCTTCAAATTCAAATATCGTGTAATAGGGCTTAATGCCCTTTAGAGTATGACAGATTAAAAGTTCGGTTTAGTATAATGTACACAAATAGAGAGCAGAATTCAAATTTCAAGTCTACTCTTCTTTTTTTTGTAGCTGTAATATTTGTGCAAGAATTAAAAAAAATCATTCATAACAGTAATGCAGAGATCAACATAAACAGAGATACAAGATCAATGATTATTTTTTTTTTATCCAAGAAAATCTAAATAAATAAGTATTAGCTCAACAAAGAAAATGTATTCGTCATTTTCACACACTAAATTAATTAATTTGCATTAAAAAAACATCATATTGGTTTTTAAAACTTATGTGTGATAAACATTGTTGGTTCTGTGCCACTCCAACTAAGAACGGCATAACCTATGACATCAAATCGAACAATTTAAATTTCTAAAGTTGTCAGACGCCCGTAAGAGTGGAGAGTAGGTGTACTCAGCAGTGATGGGACTTCTACCACTACACGCTAATAACATTTCTTTTTCATCATTGTATTAAATTGAAAATTGTACCTACTACCTATACCTACTCGCCTTACTTTTACCCATACACACTTAGCTTACAGTATTTTATATCTGAGGGTTGCATCAGCAAAAACTTGCAGTCCAGTACACCATTTACTGCGCTAATATTTCTTTATTTGACTGTATGGAGGGTGTTTTGCTATGTATATTGACTTTTTGTGTTTAATGATGAGTTGAATCTATGGCGTATTTTCTGTAGTTCTTTTTTGTTTTTCACGCGTTTACCTTAAAAACTTTTTTTTTATTAAAATCAAAAGCTATAGAAATAGAAAATGCGTAATTTCTTGGTTCCTACAACAAGTAAAATGCAAATTTAAGACGATCTTAGCTGCCAAGGAACTTCTGGGGAACGGGGAAGATTTTAAGCCCCCGGAATTATTGGTAGGATATGCTTCAAAATTCACAGACGGTTGCCTTAGAAGTAATTGTTTTGTTTGTTTTGAAGGACAAATGTGATTCTTAAAGAATACTTAAATTAATAATAAGAAATGACTGAGTTAACACGATCCGACACGCGCATACATAAAACAGTTCTAACTGTATCAGCACTTTCTTACGATACTTGCTTTTGTGGCACCATAGTTTGAGTTAGTTCTAAGTAGGCAGCGGAACTGTAAAGTTGATTTGAATATAATATACCTTTTATAACGTAGAACCGGTGTTTGATTTAATACGAACAAGTTGGGCCAACCCACAAAGGTTGGTGTTCGGTTTTTTTTTCAGTGTCCTCGGCAGGACATCTTTAACTGACTAATTTATGTTTATTTTATTTATGTTTTTCTCTGTTTTTATTATTACTATTTAATTGGTATAAATAAATGAATTATTTACCATAGAACATTTTTTTTCTACCACTTTTCTACCACCTTTTTTAAGGCTATCTACCACCGCTTCGCTTTTCGCAAGTCCCATCACTACAGGCGTCACGTTGAGCTTTACGACATTTACGATCTAAAGTCGACCCAACGGAACGCCTGAAGTTGTATTTTGTGTGGCAGCATATGAAGGCTTTGTTTCTACATAATCTGTCAACGCACGCACGCGTCAACGCGACATTGTGAGTTGGGCATAATACGCCAGACGAACATATGCATACTTGCTGGGAATTGTTAGCATAATGATTGTCAGCATACATTTGTTTATTCAACATATCGTCTAATACTAGCTTAGTACTCGTAGGCAGTAAAGAAACCCTTTTCTCTAGCTCCGAAAAAAAAAACAATTAAACCATTCACAATAACAAACCGTGTGCAAGAATGCAAATACCAAATACCGTGTGATGCAACGAAGCGTCTTAAGATGGTCTCCAATATGCTTATGCTTATCACGTTTCAATTATCTCTTTCCCATTCTTGTTTGCTCGTAGCTCGCCTTTGTACATGTAATACCGTGGCATTGTTCGTTTTTATCGACATCTGGTCTTTGAATTTGTGAGCAAACACTTCGTATTTGCATTGGACCGTTCGGCCACTGTGGGAACTTGATATCAAAAAGGAAGACTTTGAGCGGTTTACTTACTGCAGACAGATGTGCTAAACAGGCGCCACTGTTGACTCTGTCGCTGTCAGACATTCGCCTAAAATCAATGTATCGCGAACCTGGCAGCACACGTCAGACAAACGCTGATAATCCAAAGGATGTTTGTCATCCAGCCGTAAATGGTGTGCAAACAGACGCTACAAGTATTTGCCTTGATTTAAGAGACAGAAAACTATTGCATGGCATGGCAGCGATCTTTTCACAAATGCCCCATCCTCGAGTTAATGGCACGTTCCGCCTTCTGCAGATGCAAAGTGATCGTTTCCCCTCACGCCAACTTAACAGAACGAGAACCGCCCAAAATAAGGTCAGAAGTGTGGATAGTTTACATTCAGATGCAACTGCCGAGTGCGGACTGACGGAGGATGTCCTAATCACCCGCTGATCGAAAACATCTTACGAGTAGGTACTATTTCTGATCGAGAAACAAGTCCAACCGATCTGATCGGCTGTTAATTTGTTTTCGGGTCGATTTAAAGTGTTCCCCCGTTACCCACGCAGTGTGCGACTTTGTTCTCAAACGGTCCAAGTCAATACATTGTGATCGCTGGTCAAAACAGACGAACAATTCGCCACATTAACTACTCTTGTTTGTAAACAAAGTTCGCAATATTTGTTTGCCTGCAGATGGAGCATTGGAAGACAGGAGAGTCTCCCGGTGCCATGTACATTCAAGTGGCATCTGCACGCTGGAACTAGTGATAGAGAGTGTGTGCGGTGTGTGTATCTGCTCGTGCTCGCATCGATTCGAATCAAATACAGTTTCAATTCTGCTACTCAAGAGGCACCAAATCAACAATTTAACCCCAATGAACAGAGAACCGACCGTCGCGTCGTGGCAAGTCATATAAAACAAATTTTGAAAGGTCAACGCTTGTGGATAGAGCATCTGCATGGGAATGGCTTCCAATTAGAATTTATTGTATGTGGTTCTCCTGAGCCACACACCAACGGCACGGACACGGACAAGCCAGTTTCATTCAATTAATTCCGATGGCATGTCGATTTTTCCATTCCTAATCAGAGGCAGAGATTTCTGAGATCTCGCCCAGCTCCAGCACCAGCTTAGCCAATATCTGAGTTTAATTTGTACTTAAATTGGTTTTTATAGGCTGTTGCACTGAATTTGAATATTTCTGTGTGTGATGACCCTTAATGACCGTGTGTTGGAGTGATGGACGAGCGACGGCTAACAACGGGGTCTGCTGCGTGCGCGTTCATTTCATTTTTATTACACATCAATAATTAGATACGTCTCTATGTATTCGAACGAAAATAATAATAATAAATGATTTGTCGGTGCTGTTGGCCTGTGCATTGGATGTTATTTGGTTTTGGGTATATTTTTTTCCTCGTCCGGAAAAGTATGGGGGGAAAATTGCCATAAAAATAGAATACTACCATCTGAAGAGTTGTGTTGTTGAAAAATCCATTGACCCACTTTCTCGTGCTCATTCTTGCATTCATGATAAATAGCCTTAACACGAACGAATTGGTATATATCGGAGAATCATTAGGATTCTTCTTTTTTCTTCTTCTTCTTCTTGTCATATAAAATTAATTTGTTATATACCTTTTTTGGTCTCGTCCGTCGTCGCTTTTAAGGAGGGCACAGCATAAATTAACCTGAAAGTAGGATATTTGCGCTCCAGTGAATTTGATGACATAAATCATCCAAGAATCAAGAACCAAGAACCAAGAACCAAGACTGCGGTGGACATCTTCATATAGATGTATACTAGTCGATAATGACAAACCTTTTGGGGAAGATAGCACGTGCTCATTTAGATATAGAGATAGAGATGAAACTGTTGCATGCTTTGGTGGTGATGAATGGAGTTTCATTGCGTTACACTTACGGGGTCAGTAAATTCTACTGGCGCAAGGGTTTCGCCAGAAACCGAGACAAGGAAATAATTTTATAATAATTTTATTCACATTTTAAGTGACAGCAAATATTGAGAAATAGGAGAAGCGAGAAAAGAACTAAGAAAGGGTAACCATCTTGGGACTGTGATTGCTGTATTTTGAAGGTCCGTTTAAGTCATTTGTGGTAGCATAAAGAAGTCGAAGTATATGACCTCAGAAAACTGTCTAGCAAATTGTAGCCCACTGAAAGTTGGCAGATCATCAATTCGACAATTTTCTCAAATTCAAATCTGGAAATGGGCACATTCAAGAATCTAGTTATCTTAAGTCGACTAGATTGGTCTGGGTGAGATGTAACCTGAACGCAAAAACTATAGATTGGTCGGGAACGTCACTTTTTCTACGTCAGCCACACATGCGAACTGTCAACTTGGTACTCAGCCACGAATTTCTTGACTAGATTCGTCGGCTACCCCTCCATAAACGTCAACTGAAACAGCTGCTCATATGACCGATTTCAGCCAATCAAAACCGAGATACATCTAAGTCAGACAAGTGTCAGACTTACTAAACTAGATACTTGAACGTCGACAATGCCTATATGAATTTGAAGTATTACCAATCTGTCAAATTGAACAAGGGCGGACAAAACTTGGTATGATTTATAAGTGGTCCAGATGTACAGGTATATCAGTGCCGACTTTAAGGGAGGGCGACCGGGGCACCAGCACCTGGAGGGCGCCGAGTTGTGCAGGGCACTACGCGCGCCAGCTTAACTCCACCGAATTGGAATACCAATGTCTATCGACAAGCGTATTCAATTTTATGAACTTATATTGTAGGAGTAAGTATTAGTACTCAGCATTTATCTACCACGACCTGTTATTTTATCTATGATTAACTTTAAATCTGACATGGATGGAGATTTGTTGTGCAATGAAATTTTAGGTCTGGCAACACTATCTCCACGAAAACCAGGCAACACTTATCGAGACATTCAATTTTATCCCAAAGCACAATCTTGGAGAGTTATATCCCAACACCTGGATATCGCTGCAAGTGGTGAAGTAAGTTTTTTCTGAACCTAAGTTGATAAAACGTAGCTGCGGTCTACAATGTCCCAAACAAGATTAACTGGCGATGCCTCACTGGCCATTGAAAATATGCAGCAGAGAATATGCTGACAAAAAAGCTGGAAAAACTACAACTATAAGATTTTAGTTGTTTTTTTAATTTGTTTTTCTTTTTTTCCATTAAATGTTTTGTGACGAACTGACACACAATATTTCAATAATAGATATGGCACACAATTGAAACCATGATACCGGCGTAAATCGCGTAAATCGACTGTCAAGTCGGTTGACAAACTCAGCTGTTCAAATTATATCCAAATTATCAAAATGTCTCTGCTTCTGACCAACGAGTTCGAGCTTCGAGTTCAAGCGAGTGTGTTCGAATTTATTTTTTTCGTCTTGTTGCAAATCACAAACATTTTCATTTCTAAGTGCTCAAAATTATTTTTTTACTTGAATTCTTACCATTTTGAGATCTTCTTAAAAAAAACTCTGGAAACAAACAAACAATAGACGGCTGTCTGTCAAAGTTTGACATTTGTGATTTGAATTATGAGGTCTGCGCAAACTATTCGCCATACAAAATCTGACAGTTCATTTACGAGTTAAACTACTCACCCAATCCGTACGGAATTTCCAGAAACAAATATTAGGTACATAGCATGGAACGGCTTTAAGTTCTTATTTCTGTCAGATCATTCATACGAATTTCAATTTTTCTCGAATAGGCCAGACGTCGTTCTCGTCCACCGCAGATACAATTTTTTAAGCAAACCTTACGGTATAAAATGTCAACTCAAAGGTGTCTCTAATTGGAAAACATTTACGCATGGACTAATGGTACGTGTCTATCGCGTGTGGCGTGATTTTTGTCTGTTTTCGGGTTCCGTTCGACGTTTATAGTGGGTAAAATCCGCATGCCGACTCTTTCTAAAAAATGTCTACAAATATACACTTCAGCTAGTAAGTTGAGCGTAGCAGCATAGACAAACCATACTGATCCCCCAATCACAATCCTCTTGCCGCTGGCCCCCTCAGTTTTTTTTCAAATTCGTCATTTTTTTTTCCTATCGGTGTTATGTCAAAAAAGAATCCGTGTGACATGCAAAAACATACAAAAAATGCAAAAATAAATGCTGCCAACCGCGGCAATCGTGAGGAAATGTGAAAAAGTTCGGGAATACTACATTTTTACATTACTGAATGCCATTGGTTAGTTATTATAAATTGTTAAAAGGCGAATAATTTGATTTGTTCGGTTAGTAAAACTATTTAAAGTTGATGTTCTATATACCAGAAACATATTAGGACAAAGATGGCTGTGTATTTTCCGCTTTTGGATATCATTAACTTCGATTTTGTGTGTAAATTTTTCTTAAATAATGAAGAAAATTTGCTCAAAATGTTTTCATTTTCCCTCAACCAATATACATTGTTAATTTTTCATGAACATTTTAAGCAAATGTGCACTTATTCCTAAAAAAAAATATTATCCACACGAAACGAACAATTTCAAATTAAACGGATAAAATTCTATGAACTCTGCCAGCAACTTTGCCCACAGCGGAAGTGTCTCATACCTCCTGGGAGAGTGTTGGTGAGCCGGAATTTTTGAAGTTTCGTGACATTTGTCAATACGATTTTCTATGTAGGAATACTAGCGCACCAAACGTGAACACTCCATAAAAATTTAGCTTGTAGGCTAAGTAACGGGAAATCGGCCGGAGTTGGTGGTCTCAGTATTGTCTCTTGATCGAGCGCTGAAATTAACAAGGTCACACTAAACGCGTTCATGAGTTTTACGAACTACGTACAATTTTGTAAAATTCTCTATTCTAAATACATAGGTAGGTACCTATTACAAATTTAACTTTGGTCTCATTGAGCAGATGCCGAATTGAATAATTTTTCAACGATCTATACCAACATTCACGGAATTAAGTTGATTTTCCGCACGACCCTAAAAAAGTTCCCTCGCCTATTGCCCGTTCATGGTGGTCCCAAGATTTACTTAAATTAAATAGCAGTGCTTGGCGGAAGAGTCTTCGATAGTCTTCAGTACTTTCCGAGAAAGTACAGCTGAAATAAGAGGTGCTCAAATTATGAAGTCGCCCGATTATATTTTTTCGGAAATTTAGGTACATATAGGTATGTTTCGCGCTGCCAGAAAAAATGTGACGTTCAGAAAATATGTGGTTCAAAATATTCACGCATTTTTTGTCAGTTTGTCTTGCGATGACAGAATTTCCTCGCATTGAGAGATATGTGACATTTAGACAATAGAGTATAGTTTGTGAAATGTGAATAAGGGGCACTGTGAAATGAGAAATAAAAAATAAAACAAAGTGACAGGTGCAGGGAAATAACTTCTTCTCGAGTGGGAAATAATTTCACTTGTTGTATGTAAAGTTACTTCCCACTGAAAACTAATAACACATTTTATAATTATAATTAAGTATTCATCAAAAGATTTTGAAAAGGCTAAAAACAAAAAGTAAGGCCTGTGCTTAAGCGGTCACGACTGTGGCTGACTTTTGCCGACTCTGTATAGTGTGTTTTGTGTCTTCAGCATCTAAAATCTAAAGGAATTAATTCGGTAGTTTCGAATTTAAATTTTGAATAAAAAAACGCGTTCAGCGAGAAATAAGAATCAGAAAATAAAATTGCATGGTATAACTGAACTGTCCCAAAAAAATACTAGCATTTCAGTAAAAGGTAAATAGTTGTAGCAAAACAAAAGCCCCTGCCCCCTTCTCAAATACTTTGAATCGGTATGAATACCCTACTCCCCTATAGTAAGTATGGACAATTCCTGTCCAATCTGACAAGTCTATTCTAAATTTTTAGTTTCTCTTGAGAGCATAAAAGTCGTTTTCAATTGGAATTTTCAAATTTTGCTCTCAGATTTCAGATTTTTCGTGCCCAACATAAAACGAGATTTGCCTTTCTTTGCATTTGTGTTGGTGCGTGTTTTAAAAGTCAGCTGTACTAAAATTGTAATTTGTGTTTATAAAAACCCATTCAATTTATGCTGATATCCATTGTACCGGCCAATTGTAAATGTTTCTCTATTTTTCACAGACTTGTTATCTAAAAACGTAAATAATAACACACTTTAAAGTTTGACAAATGGCAAAAGTTTTCGTAATAGTGTAAGTAGGTGTAAATCTCACTCAGAAATAGAGACTCCGAAAAAAAAGTGCGGCCAATACAACATGAATTTTGACAACCAGCTGATTTCTATAGCAGAAATACTGCTGAACTGAATCTGAAAACAAGTGCTTTTTCTGTTCCAATGGAAAACGTCCTTAGTGGCCATACAATGTACGAAAATAACTAGCGGCACCTCAGCATGGTGTTGCCTTTTTATAATTTAACAAAGTTTAGGTTGTTATAATACATAACTTTTACTTTTCATTTGCTAACAATTTCATCGTCAATTTCAGTAAAGAAACGCGGCGATTCTTTGCAAAACGAAGAAGTTCTTTAAAATTTTGTGTAATTTTGTTTACCATTTTATTGCGAGAGTTAGGTGCTTGTAACCCTGTTAAGTGTTCAAGTTAACCATATCGAAGTTTTCCCATACAAAAATATCGATTGTGACCCATAAAATAAAAATGCTCTATTACTAATAATCATATTTAGCGTCCAGGATAGGTTTTACGAACTCACAATGGCGAAATTTTTCATATCAAATGACCCATTGTGACCCACAAAATATTAAGTTTGAAGATTAAAAATGATTATTAGTAAGGCCCCATGACTATTGACCATTGACTTTTTTTTAAACAAACCCAAAATACCTTAAATAAGTTTTAGAAACAGTTTTTTATTTCACTGTTAAAGCTGCATGAATTTACAATTTTTTTATTTTTCCAATCGGTGGCAACGCTGGTTTAAAATGAGAAATCCGAAGCACGAGTGCACCTACATGACATTGCATAACGATCATAAATTTTAAAAATTATGTCTGTTACCTTTTTTACTTTGTTTACTTTGGTAGCGTACTCTAGTACAGTTCAGGCTACGATACGACTAGACGAGTAGGTACACCTATACCGTGCTTTACCCCCACCGCATAAATAAAAGCGAATCGCACTCAATGGACGCGTACGGCGTACGCGTGCATCCACGATCCAAGAAAGCGTAGTCACTCACAATCAATACATCGTTTTAAGAACAAGCAAACAAAAATACTTTATCCTAAAATCGTACAGATTCGTAATATCGTAGGCAATTCATTCTCTCTATTTTCTCTCATCTACCTTTTCTCTGCTCTATTTCTCAATTCCTTTTTCTTCTTTTCAAATTCTAAAATCTCAATTTCTCTCTCTTTTCTCTGTTGACAATTGACATTGAGATTGAGTGAGTTTTGAATTGAACTGAAATGATATCTGAAACTGACTCAGTTCAGCTGAGACAGAAACAAAACAAAACATAGATGAAGATGAAGAATTGAAAACGTCGACCCCGATGAGTAGAACGTGTGTAAAAAATTAAAAATGTATGATTTTGAGATTGCAGAACATGGGGGAAAGTGCATTTGAGTGGAAACAGTTCATGAAGAATCGAGTTCGAGTTCGAATGTGCTAATGTGCATCAAGTTGCCGCTTTAACGTGTTTGAAAAGAATTTGTGTCGGACAACACCCCTCTGTTTAGATCTGAACTTGATTTTGAATTCAAATAGTTTCCACATGTTTCTTTATATGGATCCAAGAAAGCATTTTGTATACATTTCCATTATTATTTAGTTGGGTCTTGGGTGCATTTTGCAGCAAATCGAATTTTATAATTGAAATGGTAAGACCTCTGGCTCTGTCTGATAATGCTTTCACTCAAATCAGTGTTAAATTTATAAATGTTAGAAATTGGAACTAATACACGTTTTTTAGTTCTCTGCATAGTCGTCTGCCCTCATAAGTTTACGGTACCTATTCCACTCATAGTATTACGATATACCATTACGGTTTACGGATTACCGTCAGTGCCACTCTAACTTTAGGAGCCATGATGGCATGGCTGGCTTTGGCTGCTCTCATCTCATACTCATACTCATTCACAAAAACTCTGAAGATACAATAACTATTTTGAGTAGAGGATAGTGATGAGAGAATCGAAAATGTTATCGAAATTTACCTTGTAACCAATTGCCCTAGGGGTCACATTTAAGCACGCCGGTCGGTGTCGTCGTTGAAATAAGAATTCAGCTTCAGGACAAGTGGCCAAATTTTGACAGTTCTCGCAGTCATAATAATATCATTTTTAAGACACTGCGGTTCCATATCGATACCTCCTACTTAACTGGTTTGTCGCACTCTGCTTTGCGGAAAAGAACAAAGTCATTATCAAGATGTGGAAGCACGAAGCACGTTGCGAAACTGTCGTCAACTCAATGTTAGGGGATGAGCAGTGTGGCCTCATTTGGGCAGAAAAAAAAACTTTTAATAGACAAAAGAACGAGTGCGTCGAGTAAGACCCTGAAGTCTGGAATGTACTGCACGAGTAAGGAATTGACGGTTCTTTCCTGAAAGCCATTCAACCCCTAACAAAAACATTATTCGGGTAAAGTCAAAGCCTTTTTTAGCATCAATCTCGGACTTCCTTAGAATACGTTATGTCTCCTAGCCTTTTCATAGCCTTTTACTTCTATTGACTAGATGTTACAGCGTAGCCTTGGCGAAGAACATTTTAAATTGGAAGACCTTAGAAAATAACACTTTGCTCTTCACTGCTGATTTCTTATTCCTGGGCTACTAAACTAAACTTCGATAGGCGGTAGATTTGTAGCCGTTTATGTTGAAGATGATTTAAAGGTAAACGTTAAAAAAAGTAAACTAATGATCATCTTTCATCTACGAACGGCTGTTTAATGTTCTCTGTATATGCTAGTTCCTTAGAAACAGGTGGACAAGTTTAAGTACATCGGGTGCTAACTTATGTTTGATGAAAGGAGCACTGCTGAGTTTTGCTGTAGAATTGGTCAGGCTGGGTCAATTTTAGGACAAATATTTTATTCTTTTAGCAAGGTAATCGAACTTGTCAGTCTTTAATACGGTGTTCGTTTTAACAATTTCTCTTGGTCTGAGATTTGGGTTATAACTAAGGGAATAAGATCCCGAATACCAGCTTTTGTAGTGAGGTTCCTGTGACACTTTGCAGCGTTCATGGCGACTTATTGCATTTATAACATGTAGCTCCATGCATTCAGAAGCCGACAGATGTCACCATTTGACTAATAATACTTTAGAAGATCGGTTATGTATATAATGAATGGCGAAAATCTTGTACTTTAATTGAATCAAAAACAAAAGATCGTACTAACCATGAAATACTCGGTGCAGGACAAGTGAGCAGGTGTTTAGTTAGATGACAATTTCTCGGTATATTCAGGGTAATTCACTTAGACCAAGTTTAGCTATTTTATTATAACTTGGGACAACAAAGATAAGCGGTATAAATAAGAACTTCACCACGTACACAACTTGAACTAATTTAACAACTTGAACTGATTAAACTAACTTCTGTAAGCCGTGTTGAACTGATTTCAGCTCCAATTTACTAAGCAGATGCGAACATTATTTGTGTACCTATTTATTTTGCAGATACACTCAAAGAAAGAAAAACAGATTGGTTTTTCTAATATTTTCGTTAAAAATAAAATAAATGTAATGTAAATGTAAATAAATGCCACCGCCACAGGTCCGAATAGATACCTACCCTATGGCACATTCGTTTTGGGCAAAATACGCGAAATATTAACACAAAAATGTTTTAGAACTGAAGGAAATTAACGACAATTGTCACAATTCAAATTCCCCACGTTCCTTGGTTTTTTTTTATACAAATAATAATTTTTCCCGATATGGTTATATATAGCATGTTTGGGTCAAAAAGTCTGTGGAAATAGGTAACCAGGGCCATCAAATACAAATATTGTCACTTGTGAGCCGTGACTGGTTTTGAATTCTGTAATCTGCGAAATCTAGATCTACTTATGTCTTGATTTTTTATTTTTCGGACGCAACCGACATTGCGGAAAGAGTTCACGTATAGGCGAATTCTATAAATGTGTGAGTGATATCGAGAACTGACAACTTCCAGTATTTCCTGTTCTAATATGGCATTGATCCTGGAAATTCCGGAAAGATTTCCCTTACCCAACCTATTTAGATTGCGAGAAGGATGTCGGATTTGGATGAAAACAAGTGACACCATCGGGAAGTGCATTTTCAGGCGGGACAAAGTAGCAACAAACTGTATCAGGGTTCTTGAAAAAAGTTCCAAATTAACGCACAACGGTTACGCTGGTCACACCGCGCGGCTCACGCACGCAAACGCATTCAAATTCAATTCGGAACGTTCCCTATCGACATTCAAACGAAAACCGCCCAAAGTCAAGGCACAGATAAATCTAATCGACCTTAATAGCCCTAGCAGCTAGCACAGCAAAAGCCGATAGAGAAACGTCAAACTCATTATTCTTTATTCTTGGAATATCTCATCCCTAGGGTATATTCCCATCAGATCACTCCCAACCTAGTACCAACTACCAAGTACCATCTCTCATCCACTCCACTCCACTCAAAAGCGCACTTTCCACTGCAGGCAGATGCAAATGCAAATGCAGCCCGCCTGAGTGAGGTTTGTTTTGTGCTCTCAAACTCAACTCCGAAACATGCAAGTGTCTCTTTCCCTCTACCATTGGATGCGTTCGGCGTTGTCTCCGCTCATACTCAACTCAACTCAAATATCGTAAAGGAAAACAAATCCAACGAACCACCGAGGAGTTCATTTCATCCGAATTCAGTTTGTTTTGAGACGTCGTGCGGGTTGAGTCTTCGCATTTCTATCGCGCGAAATATTTACCCATTAATGCTAAAAAATCAAGAAAAAAAAAAGATAATTGTTTACCAAATTGAAAAAGTGCTTTGTGACACACACAGTTTCAGTGATTCTTTGGAATTTGTGTCTAATTGAAAATTTACAAATAAAAAAGTGTTTTGTGAGACAAAATTCCAAGTCTAACCCAAATTGGTTTTTACTGGGCACCCTTGCAAGGATAATAGCACAACAATTGGATTAAATTTCATTCTTCAACATCCCAGCAGCATCGAACGCAAACCAGGATTTACTCAAAGGATATACTACTATGCCCGTTGCAGTTGTCTGTTGAAGGTGAGAGGGTTGGGAAGTTCATTTCAATATACTTTTCCCTTTTAATAATCCTAAACGCGGGTAGGTACGCTACGACGAACCCTCATAATTTGTGTTTAAATATGCCACCAAGCCCGAGCCAGACAAAAAAAAAATGGGAAAATATGGATTTGGCTGTTTATAATATTTAGGGCTGTCGCCGCCGCGCACGAATTGTTGACGTTGACATCTATATTGTCGTCTGAGGTGAACACAGCGGCTTCGGTGAGCAATTAGATGCATACTTTCGACATAAGCCGATTGTCGATGCGAAGAATGTCTTCAATTTTGTTTCTTGGCTCTTACGGCAGCTTTTATAGGCTTTCCCTGCGAGTAACCTAGTTCAGAGGTTCAATGTTAGCCCACATAGGCATGAACATGGACACTTGACGAATTTCGTTATAGGTAGGTAGGTTCAAGGGAGAAACGTACACAATAATTTTAAATTAATCAAAACAAACAAACAGGCAGAACGAACGCATTAGTCGGGCTTATCGCTGGCCCCATCGCATCAGTCAGAAAGAGACTGAACAAACACCACGACCACAGCATAATCTATCTCTCGAAAGATACGAGAGAGTCTATCTGTTGAATGTCTGAAGTCTGATGGCGACTGTTCAATTAAATTATAGCCCGAGGCTGTAATTATCTCTTGCTCGTCGTCGTCGTCGTCATCGTCAGCGGTGGCGGCTGAACTAGCAAACACCAGTACGGCACCACCACCACTACCAACTCAGGTGGAGTTGTACGGGACTCGCACTCATGTCTTGCTCACCTTGTATTTATATTACATTCCATTCCCACCAAAATGCAGGCGATAATTTGACTTTGTATCTGCATTGCAGGCAAGGTAGATGAACTATCTATAATCGCATTAGACGATGCACTTCTCTGAAATTTTAATATGTAGGTACCTATTTCACATTCACAAATGGACGACCAGTCGTGCTGCAACTGCAACCAAAGTGGCTAATAAAAGATTCTCTCTGGAGGGACGCTTTTCCATTGAATCGAATTTTCCTCCGATGTTGAGGTAATTAAGTAATAAAAAGTAAACAACCCGTCCTGCTAAGAACATTAAATTTGATGCAGACAGCTATCTCCCTCTCTGCGACCTGCTTTTACCAAATTACTTGGATATTTGATTTAAACTCTGCAGTGGATTATCGATCTCACACCAAATTCTTTGTTTCGAATAATAAAAACTATGTTTTGCTCGAGTATAATATATATAAATGTATTCCCACTCACAACGATTATCTTTCGAATCAAATAAATCATCGACAAAAAATCTCGCAGCGTGGAGTCTTTTTAAACAAAAAAAAAATAAATACATAATCAACATGGGACACACTGGTTCTACCTGCTGGGTTACAACTAAAAATTAAAGAAACACACAAAAATGCTTTCATTGTCATTCAACTGATATTTATATATTTATATATTGAAACAAGATATTTATTGAATAGCTTACAAGAAAAATAAACATGAAACGAGATCCTTATGCCCAATCGCATCGAATTGTTTTGAGAGGAAAAATTCCATTGTCTTTGTGTGTGCTGTTTTTTGTTTGTGTTCCAGTTCCCGTTCCCCCGGAACAAAAATGCCTGCAATTAAACCGCTTTGTAGCAAAGTGAAATATTTGTGGTGTAATTCCAATAATATAATCAAAGAGATATTATCTCCGACGATGATGGTTATAATGCTGAAGGCCCCGATTTTCCTGTACCCGTTCCTTATTCGAAATCTAAGTAAAGGGTTTAAATATTTTGTCCCTAACGATAAATTCTCAAGCTGAGTACAAGACAATTTGCCCCATATCGGAATGGGCGGAGCGGGCGGAGGGTTTTATGTTTTGTCCTGTGATGTTGTTTTGCGTTGTAAAATTATGCATCGCACTGTTAGGTTGGTTTAGGATAGGAATTCGTGTGCTATTTTCCAGAGGACAGGTATTTATCATTGCTTTGAAGTCTTACAGAAATACCTGCTGAGTATTGCCGAAGGATATCGCATTCCAACTGCATACCTGGCTGATGTAAAATCAAACGGAACCTCTTGGGCAAATAGGAAGGAAATTGGTTGTAACCTGTCGTTGCCTTGCGATGCCTTCAGCTCGCCTAAGCGTTCATATTTGAAGCCCCGAAGGCAGCATGTGGTAGCATGTTTTGAATTTATTAAATAAAAATTGACAAGTACTAGGTTGAATTAAATTTATTTATTAAAAGCTGACAGATAGGTAGTCTGTGGTAAAGCTGGACCGTGGGAGAATCAATGATCGGGTCGTCCAGGGTTCAGCAAGAGGAAAATACATATAAACGGGTGATGGCAGCCCCGTTTGTTTCGACTATGTCGTCCATTGAAACACAAAGGGGCGTAAGTGATATTTATACCAATTTTACAGGAGAGCAAAAAGAAAGAAAAAAAATTGTTTCCCTTCGTTAAAGTTTATTGACATTTTTCGGGTGTTCTTACTGACCAAATGTTAGTATTTTTTTAAAAATTGCTTAGAACTGGTATTTTGTCTCGTTTTCTGAGTTATTCGTGCTATTCGTACTCCGAAGCAATTACAAAATATAACTTACGCCCCAGAACAAAAAAGGGAAATCTCAACAATGGGCTCAAATTCACCCACGACCTTTTGTGATGCCAAAGAATTTGCTTTAACAAGTTGTTTCATCTAATACTCTCAAAATGAGGTTTTTGTTACTTACGCCCCTTTGTGCTTCAATGGACGATAGGTTTACCAGGGGAATTTCTTATATGAGTTAACTCTGGAGTTCCTATTTTGAATGTTCCATTCCAGCTGTAATCACTTATGAGCATTTGCATTGAAGTATAACCCTGCGGTCTCTCTTCCAAAGTACGAATGGCTAAATGGAAGCCTTCTTCTACCTCTTCGCCTTAAAATTACGAAGTTTAAATGGCTAAACAGGAAATGCAGCCTAGAGCTCATGTTTAATGGTATTTAATGATGTAAAACATAGACTTAAGATTCTTAAACATATAGCCTACGACTATAAGAAGTGGCGCTCGTGTATGCCGAATGATGACTGTACTTTATATCGTCAGCTCAGAACCGAGTTTGAAAGTTCGATATACACCATGCCTACTCATCTTTATATCATTGATTTTGCGGCTTCTTTCTCCTATGAAGATCAGTCAATAGATGATCCCCGCAGTATCTGCAATAGTTTTGCAGGATTTTTTCAATCAGAGTATTCAAATGCCGGTTCAGTTATAGATGAACACTTTTTTTCTTATTTAGGTCACCTACTTCCTCTATTTTTAGCCATATTGCTTTTTCCGAAGAGATGATACAGAGTAAACTTAGAAAATGTGTGCCCTTTCTTTGCATTCCATACTTTGCCACATATTCAATGTATCGTTGAAGACTGGTAGCTTTCGAGTTGACCACAAGCTTCTTTTTTACAAAATTGAACGTGTAGGATTTTTTTACAGTTTATCATCAATCCAATTTAAGAAACAGATACCAATTTGTAAAATTTCAAGGGCACTTATCCAAAGAAGGATAGTCACATAGGCCCACTCTCATTCATTTTATTCAGTAATGATGTTGTCAAATTGTTGTTCCATATCCTGATGTTTGCCGATGATTTTAAAATATGCTCTTCATGCAATGATCCGAATAGTTTTCACAGATTGAAGGCACATCTCCAAAACGTTATGCTAGAGTGTTCACTGACTCCTATGCGCTAAAAACGTTATAAAGGGTTTTCCAATTTATTTGTCGTTTGTTCGATCGCTGTTGCAATATGCGTATATTGTGTGGTGTCCATACTACGATAATCAAGTTGTAAGAATCGAAGCAATTAAAAAAAGACTTCTTAGGTTTGCCCTAAGACGTCTTCCTTCCTTTCAGTATTATCTTCATTTATTTATTTAGTTTTTTCTTTAATTTGTGTCTCTTATTTCATTTGTATTATGATTCTAAATTTAAATCCTCGTGTCTAAAAAAAGGCCTATTACATACTTTGTTGACAAACAAATAAATAAATGTCACACCCGAGTCACTGGAAATATGCAGCATTTGTTGCTTAAAATGTTGATGGCAGTACCCAAATCAAGCTCGTTCTATGCAAGCAATTCAACAACTATCATGCTTGGGCCATTTATAAATTTATAAATATCCTGATCTAAGAATGAGGACCATCAAAAATACCAGCTTTAGTATTTTTAGTGCTAAATTTTGGAAAATTACTTGTAATGTACTTTAAGCTGTCCCCAGCCTTCTTAAGGGACTTTTATATATGCAAGGTAACATTAGTCGCTTTTTATTTTACCCATTTAGATCTTTGATTTTCATGGTTTACAACAAACCATGTGGGCAAAATAAAAAAGGCCTATTAATACTCAGAACCAACGGCTTCTTCAATCTTTCTATAACTCGTGTGCCCTTTAGCTCTGCTGTTCCCTTAGTATATGCCAATTTTGCGTTTGTGTGTAGCCTGCCCGAAAACTGTTTGGCCGATTTTGGTGGAATTTAATAATTCTATTCCAATTAGTACCGGCAGTGTGTCGAGATCCGATAGGTGGCGCTGTTGCTTCTAAAGTATTTCCATTTTAATGCAACTATGCGCGATACTAATAATCATATTAACTGTCCAGAGTACAGATTTTACAAACCTACAACGGCGAGGTAAAATTTTCCATACAAAATTACCCATTGCTACCTAAAAAATATTAAGTGTGAAGGTTACTTACTTTCTTACTTAGGTGGCGCTACAGTCCGGGTATAGTAAGGCTCTATCTGTTTGTGTCCAATATCCACTAATCTCGATAGCCACTGAACGGATTTGGGTGCTGTTCTCACTGTCACTGTTATTACCCATCTGCAAATTCTCGAAAAGTGGCATTTAAATTTATTTAATCTGGTCCTTCTTTGTTCGTTAAAAATTGTCTACTAGGAACTCAAAAACTTGAATTGCTAGATAAAAATATAGGGAAGATTCAAAATCAGAAACATTCATATCCATATTAAGAAAGGCTGCGCAAAAACTATCAACTGGTTACACAGCTCCTGCGTTACATTTTTGGTTGCTGACTGACGTCTGTATGGACATTTGTTAATTGATAAATTTGTTAGATTATTTCTAAGAAATAGTCAAACAGAAGTTTGACTATTTCTTATATCAAGAGAATAATATCTGCTAGACAGAATACCTTCGTTAACTTCCTCTGGATACATGCAGCTTCGCAAACTCCTTCTCAAAAGGATGGAGGTAAATCGCACAATCCTTCTCTCCAGAAGTTTCTCCGTGAGATAGACAAGGCACTTGATGGAAAGAATAAATTTGTTCTCAGGTAAATCTGCTTTCTAATGCGGACTGTTGTTAAAAAACTTCAGATGCTCTTCACAATCCGGATGCTCTGCTTCTGCTGTATAGATATGGATCTTGGTGGTGATGCTCTACCGCCTGGTAAAGGCGATCAACGCTTCTGGTGCCTACGCCCAGTCATTGCATCATCATAGCGAATTTTGTACAGACCAATAATCTTGCCAATAATCATTATTAATATTCGCCTTAAATATTTTGTAGATCACAATAGATAATTCTATATCGAAAGAAATCATAAAATGTTGACATTAATCTCAATTATTAGTTATTAGCAGTCCACGAGGGATGTAAGAAACACTCATATAAGAACAAATCGTTTATAAGAAACGCATGTGGATACACCGTGTCGCTTTGTCTCTTATGTGAGTATGTGTTCGCATAAAAAAACAACTCGGATATAAGAAGCTTTTTTTTCGATTTTAGAGGTTTCTTATATCCGTCGTGCACTGTACCGCGGAATGTCGTCATTGTGAATTCGTAAAAATTAAGTTGGATACTAAGAAGCGATCATTATACCGCGTAATTGAATATTTCATTCTGCGCTGCAGTAATGACTAAGCGAATGGGGCGTACTAATAATCATTTTTAACACCCACACTAAATATTTTTAAGGTCACAATATGCCATTGTGAGTTCGAAAAATTTAGCCTGGACACTAAAAATGATTACTCGTACCGCGGAATGAATTTTACAAACTTCAAATGAAGATGTTTTCCACACAAATTTTTCTATTGTGACCCATAAGGCAATAAATATAAGGTGAAGGTTAAATGATCATTCGCAGGTCCAGTACGGAGTAGATCAAAAACTCGATCTGAGTAGTGCCCGAAACGGTGCTACTTTTTGTTCCATACATCAACTGACGCCGCATAAGAAAACCAGTTGTACTGCATGAAATTCTGTTTCACTTGATTTGAAACACACCATCTATCACGCAAATGCGATGACAGGGATAAACAAAGGCTGCCCGCAAGGCGGCGACGTTCTGTCTCCACTGTTTTATAGTACACTGATGAAGGTATGTGATCAACGCCTCTGGTGTATATCTACGCGCAGGCGTATTTTGTTTGATTATGTCGCTCGATCTGACGTCACATGCCCAGGTGGAGCATTTATGCGACGACGCATAAGTGGTACTAGATGTGATCGATTAATGGGTGCGTTCTACAGGATTTTAAGATCAATCGTTTTAGGACTGAGTTTGTGACACTCACGAAATGAGGGATATTTCCAAGAGGGTTTTTAAACCATAGAACTTTCTTATCCTCATTGCTGAACATAAACTAAAAATAAAAAGTTAAAAAGTCGCCCACAAGTTGTACGAGTGGACGACAGATTTTCAAAATGAATTTTAATAGTTTTGAAATTTGATTCACTGTGAGGATTTGTCAGACTGATCAGAAATAAATTTTTCAAATGAATTGAGTTAATTTGTCAGTTAACCTTCAAAATCTCAAAACAACAGAAAAGAGCGATAAGGTACTAAAAACTGAAAGGTTCATTAGTAGGACAGTAACGCTGACAAAATGTTTGTCCGCCTAAGAAAGTTGTCCCTCCAAGGTAAATAAATATTTTTTTAAACAAATAATCTTCCGTATCAATTATAAAAAAAAAAAGAACAAAAAAAAACAGAAAAACACGTCTGCAACTTTATTGTCTATGATGTTGTCCCAATAAGCGATAGACATTTTTTTTAAGGCCGAATTTACAGAAGCAAAACGGTTGTGGTCCTCTAAAGAAGGTTTTCGAACTTATTCTGGCTATCTCGTCCCTTTTTCGTTTTCCTTAAAACATATATTATGTCCGGCAACCCAAAAACGTTTGATTTATTGTTCCCGGCACGGAGTGTTTTTTGGCCTCTAGGATGTTGCATCACGTAAGAACTAATTTCTTAGCAACAATGGGTGAGCTTAGTACGCTTAAAGCTACGTGTAAGTCGGGTAAGTTTTTATGTCTTGAGCGAAGCTAATTCAGTCTTTTGGAACTCCATTGTGCTGTCATTAAGTGCCGCAACCGTCGGCGACTGTTGTATGGGGACGGTTTCGTTTGCGATTGAAGCTTTAGCTGGTGCCCCCTATAATGCATCAGCTCTATAGTCCAAACGCTCTAATGGTAGCGGAATTGACAGCCGGAAATATGAGCTATATGAAGGTATGCATCCTGATGGCATCTTAGGACTTTATTTCTTTAAAAATAAGACCGGGTTTTGAGCTAGCATTGCGGCCATATTTATCAATTTTGTTGGTCACTTCGTCAATCAAAGACAGGAGTGGCAAAAGCCTAAAACACTTTATAAGCCACAAAGTAATCTAGAAAAAATTAATTGGCCCACCAGGCACATAAGGAATCCAAGACATCTTCTCGAAACATGGACAAATGTCCAAATGCACTCAATTTAATTCTATCTAGCTCAGAGCTGGCTCTGTTTGATTTTGTTTGTCAACTTAAATTGCATCACTATCAGCAGTGTCGATGCGTCTCTCTCTAAGCATTCAATCTCTGCCGCAACTAATTGCAGCCCCTTCCAATTTGTAATAAAAACTTACAGCGATTGAGCAAAATCTACCAAAAATACCAAGAAACCAATGAAACGTCACTTTGATCACTCAACACACGATTATTATGTAAATCGAAGAGTTGCAGTGACAACTAGGTACGAATGCTTGCGCTGGTCCAATACCAGGCAGAGACTTCAAACCTCGTGACAACACCCAGGCAGGGTATCTATCTATCTGTCCAATAGTTAATAATTAAATAAACATTCCATTTTACAACCGAGGATAATGGGAAAACCAGAAATGTCAGCATATGTCAGACGTCAGTTTTGATGTCATACTTTCAAATCAGTGTGCATGTTTGCGGTTGCTCAAACGAGTTACTTTATTGACCAGCAAAAGGAACTGTAACTAATTTCCGATATATGTAATATTGGTATACCTTGGCATAATTGCGCCATTGACGCATTCGTGATCGATAAAGTAGTGTACGTCATTCGATAGATTCCACAAATTTTCTTTTAAATGGCGTTCTGCGTAAGAGGCGCCATGCGACACATTTATGCACGGCAAATAGACGGACCTTAAGCTGCAAACAGCAAACACTTGTTGAACTATTCAAAAGATAAACACAGTGGCAGCCTCGATCCCACTGCATAAAAGTTCCCACAAATCCAACTGTTTTGACTGAATGTAGACGTATGCGTTCATTCCAGCGTGATGTGACGACATTTGTGTGACACCTTTTAAACGATCGCTAATGAGGCGACGCTGGCAGTGGACGTCGCCATCCCATACCAGAAAGTCTCAAGTGCAATTGCGGTAATTACCGCATGGTATTGAATTTCGACAACTACCACTCGTAATTCGCACGACCATTGACGATTTGGAAGCTTTTATGTCATGGCTCTGCCCGTCGAACATGCGACACAACAAAGGCAAACAAAAATCCCCATTAATCCCTTAACGATACAAAACACATCATGCACTCACACACGAACACACCCACGCTTGGTGGTGAATTGTGCTCGGCAGATTATTAATAAGTGACAACAATCCGTATACGGTACGAGTGAATATAAACGTAGAGGAGATCCAAACTCCGATGAATGGTATCGAAGTGGGAAAAAAAAGATGGCAAGTGTTAACAAGCGGAGAAATATGATCCGGGTCTGGGCATACATCTGCACACACCATCAATGTCGATACGGGAAGGGATTGGGTACGAAAATAATGACAAGAAGTTCCCAAGTCGGCTTGCTGAACTCGTATGTCGTATAGTGCGTTAAGCAAAAGCCATTTCGTGTGTCAACGTCAATGTCACGTATAAAACCCATGCACGGAAAAGTTATGACGTGGCAGACAGCTCAAGACTTTGACAAATCCCAGCCGCAGTAGATACACCGCAACAGCAGTGGGCTGCCCTACATACGATTAACTTGATTAACTTCTTCCAGCGATAAGCTTCTGCTTGGCGTCTCGCGTTTCCTTGGCTCTTATACCACGTCGAATTTTATCCGGCGGACACACATTTAATTGATTTTCATGTCGATCATGCAGATAGGCCTTTTTGTGCCTATATGTTAATTCCAAAAGGGCGAATGATTTCCGCTCGATAAAATCGAAACACACTCCGATAACCAGTTTCCCACTGAAGGAGCATATCTAATGGTATAATAGGGCTCGAGTATTTTGTCTTAAAATTTTAAACGCACGCAGTTTCTGTATAACTACCTATGGGGAAAATGCAAATGCACACTGCGTCTATCACAGTCGATTAATTAATTTCCCACTTCTAATGAGGTTGAGAGGAGCGCTTCGCCATCTATACCACGATACGAATGCTAATGGACCTGTACCGTTAAGAAAATATGTATATCTCTTGGAGCGATAGACCCTCGTCAGACAGTGCGGGCCACAAACAATTGAGAAATGAAAATATTTTGAGAAATAAATTCGTGGGTTTTATTGCAGCATCACGACACATCCAAACGGCAGTAGTCTGCGCAGAGCCCATCAGCAGTTCTGGTGTATTGTTCGCTTGCCCCCTCGCTGACGGCAGTGGGAAATTTTGAATTAAAATTAAATTTCCAATTTATGACACCGCCGCTGCATGTAGCTCATCATAATCACACACTCATCATCATCAGTATCCGCATATGCCTACTCTTGAGTGTGTGTGTGTTCATGGTGTGCCTGTGGGACTGGGAACTGGCTTTTCCAATCCGAATTGTTATTCTTTGCGGGCCGTTCGCTTTTGTGATGGGAATGTCGTTATCATTGTTATTCTTACTTTTGACAAATTTCAAGAGCCCCCCGTCGATATCGGGCTTCCATGGGAACCACCATCAAGATAGGTAAATATTTTTCTAGGACCACATAATTATGTACTCATACGTGTACTCCACTGCGGAACAACAACAAAAGGGAAAAGGAAAAGGAAAACCATGACAACGCGTTGATGGTAAACTGAACTCAATACTCAATACTCAATACTCAACTCACAATCACAAGAGTCTGGCTGGCTTTATGGGGAGACAAACTGTCGGGACAAACAAAGGCTTATGCCACGTCCACTTACCACTTGGTCGCCGAGAGAGGGGGTGGCTTTTAATTTAAGCACGGAGCAGCCAACCAGCAAACCGCACACGGGCGGACAAACTGAAGATTTTTATGGTTCGGCGCGCTCAATTTACAAGCGCTGCTCGTGAGGTTGTACGTTGTCGCTCGTACCCGCAGAAGATGAACAAATGAGGCGCGCCGATACAATCTCCAGATTCGTTTCGAACTATACATCGCAGCGGGTTTCGTGTATATAAACTCAACCCAATGCCTACCTCTCCATTTGGGAAATTGCAGCTCGTTTATGTGCTGCCGAGGACAATTAAAATTGTCTGTCTGCAATCTGGTAACTGCGGTATATATCGATTTTGAGTTAACATTTTGTTATTGTTGTGGGCTATCGTTAATCGTTCTTGTCTCAAATTTCATTGCGACTATACCTACTTCTCTTTTGCCTTATTAGCCGCGGAGAGACTAATAAATACCTTGCTGCGCCAACGCAATCTGCGGGACAACGGAGAATTACCGGGCACGTCTTGTTTTGTTGAATGTCATCATCTGCACGGTCGGGAAGTGGCTGTTTATCGTAATCCTTCAACCGTGGCGTGGGGATTTTGGATGTTTTTCCGCTCCAAATACGTATTTATTAACAATTGGCTAGTTGACTGACGTCCATTGTCATAGTTATGAGTGGTGAGTGGGAAAAACTCGTTGGGTCGCACTAATTAGGAGGGCGCATCGTAAGCAGTGTGAAATAACTAAACGGATGGTATAACTCAAGTTTATGGCTCAAGTGCTAAAAGCAAAAGGGGCGTCTATTATTTTACACAGACGATCACTGTTCATTGCCAACACCTTTGAAAGGTCGTTGGGGGTAGCGGACTAGAGAGAGGGACGAGAGTTTTTTCCTTGTCCTAAAAGAACTTCCTCTTGTTATACTTGTTATAGGCGGGACAAATTCCCCAGACGAAATTAATGGTTGCGTCTAAGGTTTCTGTCAGGCCCAACCATACTGAGCTGCTTCGGCATATTCGGATCGGATCCCTCAGGTCCAGATGTCCTATTCTTCGTCAGGGTATAAGAAAAGAGCTGGTTGAGATAAACCCTTTATGGAACCACAGTAGCGCTGATATACCTACCCGAGGTGCGATACTGGTGCCGGTAAGTCGGCCCCTAGTCTTTGGAGAATAATATGAAACCCAGTCCTCCAGGTCGGGGTAACTTTCTAACCACGGAAAAAAACAACTGTAAGGAACAGATTTGCTGATTTCAATGGAGGAAGGAGAATAACCTTTGGATATATACATAGAATGTTCGTACACTGAAGTGACCATGTGCAGCCGACATATTAGAAGAGAAGAAGAGCCTTAGACTGCTTCAAAGCGGCCATAGCTGCCATTCAAAGACTAACAACGACAATTTGGGCCGGAAAAAAAGCGGTTAGACAACTGTGGCACCTACTGCCGCAAGCAAGAGCACGGACAGCGCTTATATTTGGATAGGAATTTGCTGTAGGTATACGCGTCAGACTCAGGTAAAAAGTATTGAGCTTTCAGCTCGTTTTTTGACGATCCGCTTCATGTATAAATCCGCTAAACTTTGGCCTTGTATGGCCTCCGCCACAGTAGAAAAGTTCAACGCTACCAAAGTCTGCTTCTATACGACCTGCTCAAACAGACCTACGAGCAATGTACGAAAAACATCGTTCAAGCCACGGAGTGACCCAGAATAGGTGCTAACGTCTTTGGTAGGACAGTTCGTAGGGACAGCCTCAACGTCAGAACGTCTGGTACTGGACTTTGGCTAATTGACTTTCTTGTGCAGCGAAATGTAAGATGCAACTACAGAAAGCTTATGGTTTCTCCTACATAAAGGGGACTCGGCTGTCTTCGAATCAACAAATCGTCTGCTCAATTGACCACATTCTGATCGACGCAGAGCTTACCTCGAGGAGCAACTCTCAATTTATTTTTTATCGCTAAATGCCGATGCTTCGCTCGCCGCATTTGCTCGTAGAGTTCGCTAGCGGCTTTAGTCTTCTTCTTTAAAAGGGCCGCTAAACACGTCTCCTGTTTTGCAGTCGATTTTGTTTATCAAACCAGGTTGTTGAGCTTCGTGGTGCTGGTCGAGTGCAATCCAGAACATCCCTGCTTTCTTGCTGAATGTTGCCACTGGTCTATTGCTCTGCGCCTGTTTCTGTGGTGGAACTAATCAGCAGGCTAATGGGCCAAGAGTTTGGCAGTGCCTTGCCATTATAATCGTTGGATAACCGCATTCTTACCGTAGTTCCAACTGGATAGTAATCCGAGTTGGAGCTAACCGCTTGAAAGGTTCGAACATCCAGAATATACAGAATTCTTACAAAAGGTAACGTGCCAGTGCAGCAAATCTCTTTTAGAAGCTTGTAGCGATGATGAAGGTTGTCTTGTAGTAGAACCGCAGTTGGTGATGAGGATGTGGAAGAACAATTTCTGCAGATGATTATCTCGCTGTTGGGCGGAACTTACCTTAAAAATCTATAGACGACGATGAACGAAACTTGTTGTCCAACTGATCAAACCGGTGTAAGGATAGAAATTTCAAATTTAAAAACCAACAAAGCTATCTAAATCAGCTAGAAGTGACTTGGTTAGGAGCATACGTCCCCAAAATTTGGTCGGATGAAAGTATGCCCAAAAGAATGGAGCCTCAACATCGTCTATCGGTCTATGGCAAGTCCCCAAGAAAGGAAAGCTGCACGCAGGTATCAATCGCGTCAAATATTCTACCTGGCTTGTTGTGGATGTTTCTTAAGCAACCTCATTGACCCATATCAATGAATTTTTAGCCATGGAACAAATACGAACGACAATAAAAGTAAATTTCAACACTTTGGCATATAATCGAAGAAAACCAACGATTCTAAAGCAGCACTGACCATCTTTTCCTAGACTTCAAGACGCCTTAGTCAGTATCTATAGGTACGAAGAGCTTTATACAGAGTCATGCCTAGTTTTGCTAAACTATTACCTCTTTGTATAGGGTGATGATGGGTAAAGCTCGCTTTTTCATCAATTTACCCAACTACCTCAACTAAACCTTTTATGTCATAAAGGGATTTCGACAAGGCGGGGTACTGTCCTGCGACTTCTTTAACGTCATACTTGAAAAACTCGAAAGAAACTCGCTGAAAGTCTGTTGAACTTATTCGAGTGTGGAGGCAGATCACCAGTGCGTTTGCTGGTAATCGGAAGCTACTAAAATGGGTTAAGCGCGGATAAAGAAGGCAAAACCAAGCTGTCAACAAAATGAGACACCAGATGAATCATAAAGAACAAAATAATCGACAGTTACAACTTTAAGGTAGTGAAAAGGGTAGACAAATCCTGGCTCTGCTATAAATTCTTACAACAACCTTTCAGCAAAAGCTTAACCGAGAATTCCTGTTTTTTTGGACTTTAGAAGGCAATTAGAAGTATGGCGTCCTAATCCGAATAAATAAAGAGGTTCTGTATAAGACTTCAGTCATCCCATTTCTGATTTATGGCCCTGAGGCTTGTTAAAAAGTGGATGAAGATATTCTCGATCGCCTTGATAAAAATACTCTTCGTAAAATTGCTTTCCCGTTGCCGTTTGGCGTATGGAGGAAAAGATTCAACGACCACCAGTACAAGTTGAACAGCAACATTGACCTTGTCAAGAAATCGCGCATCAATCGTCTAAGACGGCTAGAGCTTGTAGAGCTAATTGACATAAATGGCCCGTCCCGTAGAGGCTTTGACTACAAGCCAGTGACACAACGCTGTAGACGTAGTAGAAGCAGAAAAGGACCTCAACTGACTTCGAGCCAGTTAATTAAAGACCAAGTCAACTTGAAAAGCTTATAAGTTGTGGTCTTGACTTACCCCAAACTGTACAGTCACATTTAAAGCCCAAGAACAATTCAACAACTTGCTGTGCACAAGAGTAGTCAAAACGGTCATCTACCAGGTAGCAGATCACGTATGGTGGCGATCGTCTGGACGATATCACTTTTAAAACTTTTTTTGACCATAATAAGTTTCATTTTTTTTAAGAAGTTTCTTGTCAATAGCGTCAGCTTTCATTACATCTAAGAGGAGAATGAACTTAAACTCACAATTTTTGCACCTAGTTGCTAGTTTTGGTGGTCTATCGTTTCAACGACAATCTTCTGAAGAGGTTACGTAAATAGTTCCTAATGTCACTCAAAGCATTGGCTGTTTCTATATATAAGGTTTTTACAAATCGCTAGGACAGCAACATAATGGCGGACCGTTTAAAAATGAGCGTCGCAACAGGCTTTTTTGGTTTTACCCACATGATCTACATAATCATTGATTTCCATGGTTTACAACAATAGTACGAGATCCAACTATTGTTGTAGACAATGGAATTCAGTTATTTATATAGATCGTGTTGGTGTACTAAAAAAAAGGCGCCTAGTGCTGTAGCGAAAAAGTCGCATCTCTGGACTTCCTTAGTAATCGCAATTTAGCATCTTTTATGACTCTTAATACCTCGCTCCCTATCGCCATTTTTGTCTGATTTTCCTGATCTAGTAGAGAGAAGATTTCGGGGAGAGCACAAAAAACCACATCCACATTCTTCCCATCACAACGAAGCTAAAACCTCAATAGGTATGCCCAAACCAATTTGGACTGTACGATAGCCGTCACTCCTCTCCTGCAGACAGCCCATCTCCGTTTAATGTTGCCCAATTTGCATCTTAATAGCGTTCAACGAACGAAAAACTCATGTCCCAAGAAGAACCGATAAAACCCTATTTTGTCCGACACTAAACTGCACTTTGGAAAGCCTACGACTGTTCTCTCAGCGCGGTCTAATAATGCTTGTAAATTTGAATAAACCTAGCGTGGGCGTTAAAAGACTCACCATAGTCACCATCACTAGTCACCAGTCGTTTGTGGGTAATTCATTTGAAATCAATGAATAAACCGTAATTACGCCACTTAAGTGCCGGTCCGATAAAAGATCTCTGTGGCCGTGTTTTGACTGTTTGAATGGACATAGCCATCAGCAAAAAAGCAAACAACCTCATTCATATGGATATTAACTGCGGAATTACACTCACAAAAAATCCACTCGCACACACTACATAGAAGTGTAGACACTTAGGTAAACGTGTATAGACTCAAATGATGTTTCAATTCGCATTCGCACCCACTGTGCCTTTTTGGCCGTGTCACCCGCTTTTTATCACAATATAATCGCACTTTAATCTTCCCACGCGATCTGTAGTTGGCAAGGATTTATTTTCCTATTATCCTTGAGCTGAGCAAAATTCCAGCACGCGGAAAACGGATTTTTATGGCTCGCAGAAGTTATGTACGTTGCGCGCCAACACGAGCATTATTATACTCTGTTGCCTGCTTATAGTAGGTATATATGGTGTCTCCCTCATCGTTAATAGTTTTAAGTTATAATCTCGCAACATGATACTTTACGAGACAGCTACCCAAAGGAGGAGAGCAAGGACTAGACAGATACACAGCGCACGGCGAATAAATCGAAACTTGTATCTTTAGCTGGGGCTGTCTGTCGGTCGCCGAACGACGACGCTCGCGAATCCATGAGGGCGATTTATCAATGGATTTTGTGGCATTATTTGAGAGTTTTATGAGGCCAAGTAGCAAGCCTCCACCTACTTAAATGTCTTAACTCTTTCTCTCTATCGCTGCCAATAGGGGGGCGAGGCATAACAAAGCGTGCGAGCCAGACCGCCGCAGAAGTGTTGAAGGTGAGAAGTGTACCTACCTATGGATGACCATCAGTCATCCAGCAATTCCTATTTTTATTTACCCTTCCGAGCGCGTATGAGCATCGTGTAGATGCGGGAATTTGTGTTTCCAATAAAATCGTGTCTGGCGGGATCAGGTGGTCGAACACATTTTATTTTTTTATTTACTTTCAACCGAAATTCGCCATCGAATTGGGGCCACCCAGATTTCCCGGTATATGCGGCTAAGAAAATCCGCCGTTTTTTTGGCATCGCGTTCAGTGTGTAGGTATATGTATATGCACGGTCATGTCACGACTTTCCTTAAGTGGATGATATGTCTTCGTGGGGTGCAGCACCGCGGCGCGCCGTGCTTGTGTACATATATGCGGTTGGTGTGGCGGGACTGTGCCCGACGATATTAGTTCCTGCGGTTCTCGTGATCGCACGCAAATGCACCAAGTAAAATGTGCAAATAAATTGCACTTAATCGCATTATTACAGTTTTATTACTGCAGTCGAGCCATTTGCGGGGCATATGCCTTGAGCACAGAAGCAATCCGAATACCGACTATTTGTGTTTTTTTTTTTATTATTGTTTTGTGTGAGCGCAGCGCCAATAGGCTGGAGCTCATTTGGGGCAATTTTTCATGCGCTTAGTCCATCAAATTGCAGATGACGGCTTCGAAATCGGCTTACGCACGATTTATGAGCTGCAGGCCTTTAAGTAAAGTTCAGAGTCGACTTGGAACTATTAATATACGCTGAGAACTCGTATTTGCCTTGACTTTGAATTGGTCACACAGATCCGCATTATACGTTGTAAGTATGGGGATTTACGAAATAGATGCGCACCAGGATTTGGTGCAGCCTCTGGGCTTATGGAAATAATTACAGTCGGTATGATGAAGCAGAAAGTAGTGGAAAGTGGGGCAAAATGGCGACTTACTTTGAAGTTTTCGCAAGCGGATTGTCACGAAGTCTTCTGTTTAAAAATCTTTCCATTAAGGGTGCAATTTTATCGTAAAAAATAGCTATAAAACCGTAAATCCGTAAATATATTTTGATCCCTACAGTGGACATGGAATTTCAATAAATTCGTCCCGATCCAGTAAACAAAAGTTTACCTAACTTTTTTTAAAAAAAAAAAACTAAAACTGTTCAAAAATCTCTTCGAAGCCTATCGAGTTTACTTAAACCGTAGACGGTTCCTAAAAATAAAACTAAGAAGAGCATAGTGAGGTGCTCCATCTATTGAAAATTTTACGAGCTGTCAACCAAGAAATTCCTGTTGGTATTTGCCTTCCATTCGTCAAAAAAAAAAAAAAACTCACGCAAAACGAGTTGTTGCTTAACCTGGGGTTCTATTCGGGCTTGTTGTGCCAACTATTTTTTAACTTTCGCATATACGTAGTAAGAGACAACTATTGTACTTGCACAAAATTTTGAACTCGAGATTTTATTTAATTCAGACATAGACGGGCTCAGAAAAGTGGGTCGCAAACTTCTGTCCGTCTGTGTGTATTCCTGAGGCCTACAGCCTAAACGGCTCCCCGGATTTCAAACTTCGAATATGGAGTTTGTGGGCCTACAGTTCACGGCCGTTTTTCTTTTTTAGCAAGGTAACCTCAATATTAATGGTACTTCCCATATAACATTTTCAGACCAGTTTGATTTGTTCGAAAACGGCTATAACGATTTCAACCAAAATTGATATTTGAGCTTAACTGGGTGAGGTTAACGTGACTGCATACTCAGTTTTCCGCTGAAAAATCGAATAACGGTAGGTACTTTTGAAATTTGGACATATGTATCTCGAAAACAGTCCTTATCTACGATTGTAAAAAAAAAAATTATTTCTAAGGTAATATGGACTTTTAAAACTTAATAGCAAGCTCAGTTTTTCTACATTATCGTACAATGGATTTTCGAAAAAAAAAAAAAATTTTTGAAAATTTGGTTTTCTTTAGTTTACTTTAAAACAAATGCAAATGATTTTGGCCAAAATGCATAGGTACTTACCGACATATTATTTATTAGATTTAAGTTAATTTTACACCCGATCATTAATCCGCATTTTTTAAACCCGAAAATGTAAACCTATGCCCATATCATTCACTGAAAAACATGCATTAAACCCGATGGCTTAAAGATGGATTTAAATGCGGATTTGAAACTTTTTAAACCGTTTTTAATCCATTTTCAACCTAATCAATGTCAAATTGAAAAAGAAAAAAAATATGACATTTGTTTATTGTTGTTTGTCACTTTGAAATTTATTTGATTTGTTTTGTGACGTTCATCACCATCCAATTCCTTTCGAATCATAGAATGTAGCCTCCAAAATGCTTTTTTTTTTCAGCCGGAAATGTATCCGAAACAAAATCACATCGAGCCGTCGACGCAAGCCCGCTTGGGCATTCAATACATTCGACTACGACTATGAGCTGCTGTTTCATCAGCTCTCCGAAAAATTCGTCTTCTGACGGCGAATACATCAACATTTCATCCATTTTACGAATGAAATCCATTTTTTTAGCTCTGCTCCTTTTTATTTTTTATTTTAATATTATAAAATTGAGTTTTAACCCGAGCTAAACTACTTAAACTGGTCTCCAATCGGATTAAACGCTGTCAAGTTTAAAAAACTGGGTTTATGTTCCGGTTAAACGACTGAATATTGGACTTGGGTTTAATTTTTGGGTTAAATTCACTTAAACCAGGGTGGAACCTTTAACACGGATTAAAGGGAGTGACTAATATGGCCGTTAGAGTAAAATTGATGTTTTCAAAATGATTACGTCCTTAACTTTCGCTTTGAATTACCGAAAACGCTTATTTTAGAAACTGCTTATATCTCTAAAACCTCATTTTCGAGTCGGATAAAACTTTAAAAACCGAGTAATGCTTACGTCTTGAATAATATCTTATACTCACTTTTAATATAAATAGATAAGTTAAAATTTTATTTCTGTTTAAAAAACAAAAACCGCTGCAACGATTTTGATCAAAGTACATTTACATATTGAGGATAGTTAAATAATTCTACATTTTCTCAAAAAATTCGAATAAGTCAGTCTTTGAATTATTTTTTGAAAATGAATACCCAAATCCCGATTTGTGTTCACCACATACCTATCTTCGGTTTATTTTTTAAAAAATAACAGTGGTCGAGCACTGAAAATTCAATGACAGCTCCGTTAAACTTCTTTTTAGCAAACTTCTCCTTTTTTTCAACCATATTGAATATGCACACTAAAAATAATTCCAACAACTTGGAGCTTACACAAGCAGCAACTCCCACTTAATTTGCACCAAAACTTTTCATGAACGAGAAAGTTTCATGCCACCCAGCCGTGCACTTTATTTCATATATTTTTATGTAAATAACTCGGTATATCTTTCAATCGTAGGTGCATAAAACCAGCTTCACTATTCCAGTTGAAAACGAAGCTAAAGTGGATTTTATTCAAAACTTATTATATTTTATGTACCTTTTCTTTTATCTAGTATATCCTCCGAGATTTTTACCTACTTAAGAAAACAAACAACCAATCTTTTGATGAACGAGAAAGTTTCGTGCGACCCAGACGTGCACATTATTTTATATTTCTGTTTATAAACAAACGCTTTGGTTGGAACTTTATTTGAAATCCACCAATAAGTGACTACTGGTCTTCAAAATCCACAATATTCTTCTTAAATCCTCCCTTTTCTCAGTCTACAACAACAGCAGCAGTATGTATGAAGAAAAAAAAAAACTTCCCTCCCTTCATAATCCGACATGCGACTACGCTCAAGCGATTTTTAATGCAGCTCTGGTGCCAGCTCATCTGCTCGAACACCAAAGACTAATTCAAACTCTGAAGTCTGAACTCAGTTAATTTTCAAATCGCTTCGAATCTGGCAGAGTCCTTCCTTGGGAAGCAGAACTTCTGCAGGATAAATATACAATTGCGAAAGCCGATTTCGTAATTACCCAATGGCCAGAACACGCACATGCATTTGTTTCTGGCGTGCATCCACTGGGCAGCGCTCTGTGTGTGGGTGGATTGAACGACAGCAATATCCGACACGCAGACTTCAGCTGTCCTGCCCACGTTCCGCATTTACAGCCTCAGCACTACCACCATCGACACCACACTTTCAAACTAATCGAACTCTTTTCCCAATGGAGTTTGCAGGCACCGCACCGTCGTCGTCGGTACACACACACCGCTGCCAGTGACCAGTCGGTGGACACCTAAGAGTTGTTATTGTTAGTCATCCTCAACTCGACGTTGGGAGTTAATTACAGGCTATTAGATGGAATAAGGGGTGTTTATTAGTACGTCACGGGCCCATGAATAATTTATATCTAGAAACTTATTAACACAACAGGCAACAAGCAATCCACTGAACGTAGTCGTAGTTGCAGAATGTAGATGCTGGGGGAGCGGGAAAAGAACGCGCGACATCATTAATTACCCAACGCGAGGGTTGAAAGGGAGAGGAGCACCGAATGCAGCGTCGTCGTGGCACAGGGCTTAAACCTTCAATGGTGTGCCCAGGTGTGTGCACACACAAGTGTGCGTTTCGTTAGCAAGTGGCTGGTGGATGAATGGAAAAAGCCGTTTAACACTAAGCACCTGTTTTGAAAGTCGAAATTAATCGACTGCAAGTGGCTGGGGCGGAGGGAGCGAGCTCAAGTGTGGGAACTGCTTCCTGGGTCAAGTCTGTGTGTATACTCTGGCAACGTCCGCATTCCCGGAATCGAGGCGGAAGAAGCCATAACCATATGTTTTTAATCAAGCCAATTAAACTGCAGACACAGAGCCCATCCAGACGCAGCAAAAGAAGTCCAAGTCGTGCGACTTCGACTTGAGAATAGGACCCTACTTCGCCGCTCGTTTATTCAATTAGTTCATTGTATTGGGTTACTGCGCTGCGCTCTGGTATTCCAAGAACTTTAATTGCATTGCGCTCCAAATCTTCTGCCACAAGTTGGAACAGTAATTATTCCAGCAGCAACGAGAATGACGATGATGACGAAGACACACAATAGCGACTCCCCATGGAATGTGCGCCCTCTCTAGTCGGCATCTAACTTTACCAGGCAAGTGCTATTGTCTCCGGTTTCCTGGAACAACATTTGAACTTCTGCTTCACGAAATATTGAAATTGTGATTGAATCACAAAGGAACTACCATCAGCACCACATCCACCGCCATCTTTCTCCTGCATCCCCAATCGTGAAGTGCTTGCCAGAGACGAATTACACCGCATATTTCAGGAATTAAGTGTCAAGCGGTGTACTCTCAGGACCTTCGCCTTATCGGCGGCTGTTGAAATTGGATTTTCGATGAAACGCGAGACAAAGGGCTGGGTACCTTATTAAAAGGCATACCCTTCCACGTTACGTTTTTCCGCTTCTTGCCTATTTATATACGAGTATGTATATATATGCAGGCGAACAAATAAGGACGAAAGCTGGCTGAAAACATTTTCATAATTCCTTTAACCTTTTGCAGGAGAATTGTAGAACGGTAGAACGGTAGTGGTGTGCGCTCAACAGCTCAAATCATTCTTCTGGCCGCGCCACCCCCTGGGGGGCCACAATGAAACGAACCGAAGTCATAACTCGGCAGGGTAGAGTGAGCTTTTCACGCTCTTTGACTCCCATCCCCCCCGTCATCCTGCCTGATTTCAATAAACGTTACCAACGGGGTTCCGCTTGCTGCCACTACTATACACTAGTGCAGCAGCATTGTGTCGAGCCACCGCGGAGAGGGTGGGAAATGCTACACACACACACACCGCCTGACTACCACCTTCTGTGTGTACGGTATACGTTGTTAAAATATTACGCTACACTGAGTGTATTCACTGATTTGTTAATTTTAAAATCGAGGCAGAAATCAAAAGGGAAACATCCAACCCTCCCCGCAGCCAGGTAAATGTGCTTTGACTTTTGCCTCCGCACACCGAGAGGGTGGAAAGTCCTCGGCACACACAACAAACGGGGGACGCAATGGAGACCCAACCAAAAGCAGGAAAAAAAAATACAAAACAGCCGCTCAACTTTGAAGAACGGGGGCGAAAAAAAAAATATTAATTCAATCGTACAACCTGTAGTGCGCATCTTTAGCTCGGGAAATTGGCCTCCTTCGCGTACGTATATCCATTGTTTGCGCTAAATTTAGCGAACAGCTATTTGTCGCATATATTCCGTCAGTGTTCCTTCGTGGCAGTGACATTGGCGGACCATTAAAAATTCATTAAACTTAAACAAAAACGCGGGCCACAAATTTCGCATGACACCCAATATGGGAGCACGAAAACAGATTCATAAAATCGCCATTCGTCCGCGATGGGGAATGTTAAGTGCGCCCCTGCATGGCGCTCTAAGTGCCTGCAGTGCTAGTGACCGGACCGCTGGCAGGGCGGACGCTCGCGCTTATTATTTCAAATCTTTCACTTAGCCAATTTGCATAAAATGCAATTTATTAACGCGTGTCCATGATACGCGAGCGGGTATACGAACGATCATACGAACGGGGCAGCGCTTGAGACAATGTGGCCTGTCCAGGGTGATATCTCGTCGCGGAAGGAGCTCATTCAATTATCATTAAGCATGTTGTTGTGGCGCGGTCTTGCGTAGGTATTTTGCATTTTCTTCAACGTCTGTTTTTTTTTTTTGTAAACTATGCGCTCGGCGGAGGAGATAAATCAAAAACGTAAATAGACGTTGGGGGGAGACGCATCGCCAAATGAACTGTAGATCACATAGATCATAGATGGGTTTTGTCTGGAATGTCAGTGGTGTCGGCCGACGTGTGGTGTTGCCATAGGGTAGGTGGGACTATTATATCGAATTTTTAAGCGAAAAGCTCTTTTCTAGATCAATAAAAATTATAAAAAATAAAACTGACGCGCGAGAACTCCCGCCGGTTTCTTTTTAAACAAATCACTGATATTTATAGATGGGGAGGTGCTCCGGACAACTATATTTCCCTCGACACCTCATTTGTTAGGATATGCTGGGTGTGATACTGACAACCTACAATGTAGTTTTTTACCATAGAAATAGTTTATACCGCCAGCATCCGTGCGAGAAGAACAGAGTGTGTCTGCGTGAAAGTGTATAATTCGTCTTTTAACAGCACGTTTTGTTAATATCAACTGTTTAGAGCCACAAAAGAGATTTATTTTGAAATGAACGTATGTTTACGATATATGCGCAATTAATGACAGACGTTTGACCACCCTGTTTTATGAACTACATTGCCTTGTTTTTGGTTCTGTGTGGCAAATATTTTTCGCCTTTAAAAAGAATCATCGACATTTATGCTAGCTAGCTCCGGCAATGCTTCGCTATTGCTTAATTTGAGTACCTGGTATTTAAACAAATAGTGGTTGCTTCGCCTACTTTGCTGTTGTATGGAAAGTGCCACACCACACAAAAACCATTTGCGAATCCGGTCCCCATTTCGCTAAGTAATTTGTTCAGGCAATGCACAAATTTTATAACTTTAGCTTCCATGAGTGTCGAGGAATAGCGTTTGCAATGTTTTTATTGTTTTTACATGTAGGACGGTTGTCACGCCCCTTTGTCTAGTCCCTTCCACATTATACAGGGTGGCGCAAATTTAATCACCCTATCGGAAGAAGCTGTAATTTTTGCAATATTGTGAAGGAAGCGTTTCCTAGTCGCGTCATCTCCCGTTTTGGCGATTTGGCACGGCCAGCAAGATCGCCCGATTTAACCATCCCCAGACTTCTTTCTTTGGGGTGCGAGTTTATGCCAACAAGCCTCAGTCAATCGTAGAATATTCAACAGGAATGCGGAAAGTCATGGAAAATGCGATAAAACGGGCACAAATGTCAGCCACTTGACGAATATCATTTTTTCCACTTAACAGAATAAATTGTAAAGGTGCAAATCAAGATTTCCATCACTCACTTTTTTGATTTAGTAAAAAGTAGTTCAAAAATAAGATTGGATGATTATCCCACCCTGTATATTAAATACCTCCAGCAGGCAATATTAGTCAACATTTTTAAAATTTCAAGGCTAAAGCTGTCATAAATGTTATATGGGAGGTGCCACGCCCTTTTGTGAATTTCATTTCGTTTTACTTGAAGAACACGCGAGTATTTGAGTGCAAAGTTATGTCAAAATTTCGGATCAATTGACGATTTATTTATCCCGCCATACTAATCATTTTTAAAAGTTCAGGCTAAATTTTTCTTACTCATAGTAGCGATATTTTCCATACAAAATTTCATATAGCGACCTACACTATATTTAGGGGGAAGGCTAAAAATGGTTATTGGTAAAGTTCCTTGAGTTTTGCGAGCACAAACACACGCAGGCTGAATTTTTAAGATAAACCTAGACTGCAATAAGTTGAGATTTCGTCCTCCCCCAAAAGGTAATTTTCCTCGCTACGAATCAAGGAAAAACACTGTACAATAGGAACACTAAAAAATAAAATTTTGTGTTCAAGTTATGAACGAATAAGATATATACATATAATCATTTTTAGTTTCAAAGCTTGATTTTAATAACTCACAATGGTGAAATTTTCCATTTAAAAATACTCATTGTGACCTACAAAATATTTAGTGTGAAGTTTAAAAGTTATTATTGGTATCAGCACCCCCATTCCAGCACTGTTTTTTTTATATGTAAATCAGATGTTGACTTTGTATTTGCCTGAACCAAAATTAAGCTGGGATGACCAATGCTGGAATAAGCCAGCGCGGGGCCTGTAGCAAATTCTGTGGTGAAGAGGATTGCTTTAGGTAATCAAGTTTTTCGTACTAAATAAAACAGAACTGTTACAACTATAGTGGAAATAATTTTTTCTTTTATTTTCTTTATTTTCTTTTCTTTTTGCCAGTATGTATAATGGCGCAACTTCCTCTAATAATTCCTTTTATATTTTCGTCCACAATGGCCGCTCGGTGTCGATCGATTGTCCTCCTTCCAAAATGCCGGAAACCAACTTTTATAGAATTAAAAAAATGGAGATACTCATTTGCCTTAAGGGCGTGTGGTGCGATATGGAATGTAAGGCCAAGTGCATTGCATCATTACCGACTCTACACAACCAAACTTTTCTGTGCAAATTTATAAATAATACAGTTCATAGCGATTTCAATGTTCAATAAAGTGAGGTGTTTTTGGTAAAATACAAATTTTTTAACGGTCAGAAAGTGTTGAAGCACGGGGCCTCCAACTGCGCGGGCCCGTAGCATTTGCTATTCTTACTACGTGGCTTATCGGCCACTGGTGAAGACATCAGCAAATTGGCTACATCGCTTCGCGAACCATCGAGCAATATTTTAGGACATCCAAGTTAGCTTTCATACCCAAGTACAGAGCTGCTAGAACCTCTTCAGAGAGAACTAATGACCTAAAGCTGTTAAAGCCTTTTAAACGATTTATAGGATCTACGTTCGATCTCAAGAATAAAACAAATCAGATATTTTTCTCTGTGCCACCTCTCGCGAACGTCTGACTAAGAAAACAGTCTTGGAGAGGCTTCTAAACTCAGCATATAATTACAGCTTTTTTCTATTAGTCCCAAAGAATAAAACTCGCCCAAGAAAGTTTGTAAGAAGCCAGGCTTGGAGTCAAATATGGTGCCGTTGAGCAAACGTTTTATTTATGTATAAACGACGTAAGAGATTTGGTTTCCACTCAAATGCCGGATTAGAAGAAATGATATCGTTTAATCAAACATGAAAGTCGTATTGATTCGATTTTAGAGCAGCGGTGCCCAACACCACGAAGGTACGTTTTCGACCTGTTTATAGTGTATGATGGAGATAAAATATTGTGGCCCTTTAAAATGAAGAGAAAAACCTCAAAGACTAAAAGAGATAATGGGCCTTACTGATATTCATTCTTAACCTTATATACCTTGTAGGTCACAATGGGTAATTTTATATGTAAAATTTCGCTACTGTGTGTTCGAAAAATTTAGCCTGGACACTAAAAATGATTATTAGAATCGCGGAATGTCACGCACCCACCACCATAAAACTAATCATACCACGGTTGTCATTAAAACGTAGCTTGCCGATATTTTCTCGAAATTTGCTCAGCAATTTCCTTCAAATCTGTCTAAATGTGAACGCAACCGCCGATCTCGCTGGAATTACATCTGCCACTGCATATAGTGTCGGGTCGGCAGCAGGCAATCATTTTCAGCACACGACGCAAACGAGACCGACAACGACGACGACGACGCTCCCAAAACACTGACAGCTCTCTTCGAGGAAAAAGCGTATATGGTAGACCGTACCGACAGACAGCCGAGACAGAGGCCGCGTTATAGATTTGATTTATATTTGCGCGGTTCAGTGGGAATGATCTACCGCACTCCGTGAGTGCCACAAGATGTTGTATATGCTTGGAATATGATTTATTTCAGTTCTGTAACGTAGTTTTCCAAATTAATAACGTTTAATACAGCTTGACAAAAAAAACATATACCGACTCAAACACGTCTTGTTTGAACGATGTCTTTATTCAGACTACTCGACTTTCTTTCGCCGAATACTTAACAAGCAGATCATATTATATATAAAGAATAGAGCTTACGGTTTACGATTATCAAAGTCGATAGTATACATAAAAACTGTGGTTCACTCGTTCGACATTACAACTATGCATTGTTAGACAATATTGTTCTTTATGTAAATATAAAAGCATATAATTGATTATTTAAACGAACATTGGGAAATAAGAGCACAGGGTGGCCAAGAGACATTTTAATAAATTGAAAGTAGTTATACATAATGAAAAGCACATTTAATATTAGAAATGTCTTACAACTCGACCATCCTGAATATAAATCGTCCTCGATTTAATATCGAATGCAAGCAAAGTACATTAACCACATATTGATATTTTATACATATAGGCTTACAATAAGACATGGGATAAGATTACATTTTCTTTTCATATCTATGATTATAAATAAAAATTAAACAATAATATATAATAAAATAGGGATTACATATTAAGACAATAATAAGTATTGATACATTGGAGCAATATAACATGTTTACTCAAGATAAAACGTACGGCTTCATATTTTCGGGACACACAACTCCCTCATAAGGAACACGAGAAATCTGAAGGTTTTCTAGATCTTTTATGATATAACGATCATTTTGCAATTTTTTCATTATTTCATATGGCCCTTTATATTTAGCTAGAAGTTTTTTGTTTATACCCGGAGTAGTTACAACGTTTTTGACCATCACAAAATCACCAACATTATATTCACGTGGTTTCTTATGGTGTTTGTCATAATAGATCTTATTCAATTCCTGACTATGAACAGTTTTTTCACTTGCTTGTTGCCTGAACGATTCTAAATTTCTCAATTCTTCAATAATTACGTTTTGTTCTAAATATTCTTTAATTTTATCGTTAACAATTCCCTTTTGCGCTACGCCGAAAAGCAAAATGCTTGGACTAAAACCTGTGCTTTTGTTAATAGTGTTATTCAATGCGAATTCCACTTTCATCAAATGTTTTGTCCAATCACCAGGTTCGATTTCACTTTCCTTGGCTAACATTGGAGTAAGACACCGGTTTACACGTTCCACCTGTCCGTTAGACTGTGGTGAACTTGTGGCAACCTTAATATGTTGGATACAATATTTTCCGCAAAATAAGGCAAATTCTTCGGACGTAAAGCAACTACCTCTATCTGAAATTAAACGATTTGGTGTACTGTAAGTCGAAAAATATGTTTCCAGACATTGGATTACTTCTTTTGTGCTTGTACTCTTAACAGCAAACAGTTTAGTGTACTTTGAAAATCCATCAACAACTAGAAATATATGTTTCTTAAAATTTCGTACGGATGATGGTAATGGACCATAATGGTCAACGTGAATGGTGTCAAAAGGTTTATCACCTTTTGGAATGCTATGCAAAATTGCCTCCTTTTTACTATAAGGTGGAGAGAAATGTACACACTTTAAGCAGTTACTAATATAGTTTTTTATCTTTGCTTTCATGCAAGGGAACCAATATGTTTTCCTCAGAAAATGATAACACTTATCAACTCCAACATGACATAATGCGTCATGATGTGTTTGTATAACACTTCTCTCCATTTGAGATGGAACATAAAAATAAACCTTTTTATCGATTTTACGATATACCAACCCGTTAACAAGCTCGTAGGCAGGACTTTCTCTTTCTTCCAACATTTTGACTAGTTTCTTTACTATAGGATCTCTTTGCTGTGATGCAGCAAGAACATACTCAAAGGAGTCAGGCTCAACGATCAAAATATTATGACACCTGCTCAGAGCGTCGACATGTCTCATCCTCTGACCATCTCTATGTTCAATAACATAGTCGTAATCTTGGAGCTCTAAAGCCCACCGTGAGATTCGCGGATTTATTAATTTTTTATTTAGAGTAAGGGTCAGTGACTTACAATCCGTTATTATTTTAAATCGGATACCAGTAAGGTAAATTCGAAATCTTCTTAGGGCGGATATAATTGCCAAAGTCTCTAGTTCATAAGAGTGGTACATTGATTCTTGAGCAGTAGCGCGTTTTGAATAAAAGAAAATCGGATGAAATTGTTTGTCGTCTTGTCGCTGTACCAAGACTGCACCAAATCCTAAACTGCTTGCATCACAGTGCAATTCTGTTTCAGCATTTGGACTGTAAATACAGAGCAGTGGCGCATTTAACAACTTTTGCTTCAACGATTCAAAAACTACTAGCTCGTTTTCACCAAAACTAAATTTGGCGTCTTTCTTTAGAAGATCATACAACGGTTTAGAAAAGGTTGAGAAGTCCTTTATGAATTTCCTAAAATATGATGCTAAGCCCAAAAATGAGTGCAAGCTCTTTATATTTGTTGGTATAGGAAATTCAGCCACGGCCTTTAAGCCATTCAAATTCGGTCCTATACCATTAGCGGAAACTTCATACCCTAAGTAAGTGATCTTATCAAACATAAAAAGACACTTATCATAACGTAATTGCAAATTGTGCTTCATAACAACATCCATAACCGCTCCTAAAATTTGAAAATGTTCATCCTTGGATTCCGTTGCAACAAGCAAATCATCAATGTAAACAAGTAATTTTCCTGAACTTATAAGATCTTTGAATAGCATATTTATGTACCGCTGAAAAACAGACGGCGCATTTTTAAGCCCGAAGGGCATGCGTAGATATTCAAATTGTCCTAAGGGTGTTATAAAGGAAGTAAATTTGACAGAACCGTCAGCCATCTTAACGTGGTGAAATCCACTTTTTAAGTCAAAGAGCGAAAAATACTTCTTGCCACGTAATCTGTCCAAATGATCTTCAATTAGAGGAATAGGAAAATTGTCTTTAACTGTCACTTTGTTTAGCTGACGAAAATCTATGCAAAGACGCAATTCGCCTGTCTTTTTCTTTGCTAAGACAATTGGTGAGGCAAAAGGTGAATTGCTTTCACGAATAATATTGTTCTTTAATAAATCGTCTAAAATTGTTTGTAGCTCCAACTTATGAGCGTAAGGCAATCGTCGAGGCACGCAATTGAAAACACTGTTCTCATTCGTCAAAACTATTTCCATTTCAAAATCGTCTGAAAATTGGTCATTTGTGGAAAAACTTCGCGTAATCAAACTTCTAACTAATTCTTTGTCACCATAATTTAAGCTTTCATTAATTTTAAGACAAACCGATTTGTCGCAATTATCTGATGTATCAATACTTAAAATTTCTTTTACAAATTCTTCACAAAGCGAGTCGTTTATATCATTCTTTTCAATTATATCTATTTCTTCTTCTCCTACAGAAAGTTTTATGTTACTTTTTTTTAAAAAGTCTCGTCCTAGCACTATCGCACTCTGCATTGTATCATTTTTTACAACAAATAAACATAAATTGACATAACTATTATTAACCCTAACATTACAAAATACATTTCCTAACATGATTAACTTAGAATTGTTGATACCTACATAGTTATGCATTGGAGATGGTACAGATGTCATCAAAAATGGCGGAACATAGCGCTGCTGCACGAAGCTTATCGGGCTTCCAGTATCTATCATCGTCATCACATGCATTGATAAGCGGACAGCTCCAGAGTCATCTTCTTGAAATCCGTATTCAAAAACACCATGAAAATCAGGCAGAATGGAAGACGTTTGGTTTTCTGTTTCAAGTTCAGTATACTGAACCATAAGAACTGATGTCGATTGTGGACAATCCTTTACAATATGTCCCTTTTGTCCACAGCGAAAACAGGAACCTTTTTCTCTTCGGGGCTTTGGGCAAGTGGTTGATATATGGCCTGGTTCATTACAATTAAAGCACCTGACAGTAACCTTACTACTCGTGCTTGATGTACTTCTCGGTTGAGGGGATGTCTTATTATAGAGCGGTGTAGATGGTTGCAGATCACATTTCATCTTCTCATATTTTCTTAAAGTGATCTTTAGTTCGGCGATGTTATTTGCAGTCAATAAAATTTGTTTGCTGAAAATCGAATCTGGAATTCCCTTGATGACGTAGGTTATGACGTCCTGTTCTTCGATGTCTGCTAGGGATGCTATCTCCTGCATCGTGAGCACATATTGTTGAAATGTTTCATCCTTCCGCTTCTTACGACCTCGCAACATATTGTGAACGTCCGTAGCTGTAGCGTGCTCATGAAACTCTGTGAGCAAGGCTGATTTCAACTCACTCCAAGAACGACATGACGTAGATCTCAGAAACAACTTTGCTGTTCCCTTCAGCAATCTCTTGGCATAAACGAAGCTTTCTGACTCACTGAATTTGTACAACAGTTTTGCATCCTCAAAGCTGCTGATCCACTTGGTAACACGATAATTATCATCTCCAGAAAACGTTGGCATTTCATCTTCAACATCACGAAACGTACACGAAGATTGGATCTCTTTTACTGGATTATTCAACTCGGCTAATCTTTTTTGAAGTGAAATAATTTCTTCTTTCTGTTTAACCATTTCACGCAACTTCTCTAGCCTATGAGAAATAATAATTTCCTCCTCTTCCAAATCTGCGGCATTTTCATCGATATCAATGCCACCAAGAACATCAAGCGGGAAAAACTCTTCCAATTGACCATCATCAAGTAGAGCTATCCCCTCACCCAGACGTACCTTCAACGTAGCTTTAATTCCATTCGTGGACAAACCGATCTCCGCCAGTTTGTTTTTCAATTTGGGTACAGTTGCACTTTGCAAAAATTTAGCAGCACGAGTACTCGCATCCATTGCAACAATAATTATTAGGCCAAATCAAATTTGAACAAAATAAACCGCAAATTGAATTATTACAACGTAAAAAAAAAAAATCTGGCCTAGTAGGTACTCTAATCCCACTTCTGAATATTTGTAACGTAGTTTTCCAAATTAATAACGTTTAATACAGCTTGACAAAAAAAACATATACCGACTCAAACACGTCTTGTTTGAACGATGTCTTTATTCAGACTACTCGACTTTCTTTCGCCGAATACTTAACAAGCAGATCATATTATATATAAAGAATAGAGCTTACGGTTTACGATTATCAAAGTCGATAGTATACATAAAAACTGTGGTTCACTCGTTCGACATTACAACTATGCATTGTTAGACAATATTGTTCTTTATGTAAATATAAAAGCATATAATTGATTATTTAAACGAACATTGGGAAATAAGAGCACAGGGTGGCCAAGAGACATTTTAATAAATTGAAAGTAGTTATACATAATGAAAAGCACATTTAATATTAGAAATGTCTTACAGTTCTGGTTCACTTTTCGTTTTTTTTAATTAAAACGAAACTTTATCGTGTGGAAATCGGGCGGAGGGTTGCACCAGCGACATCTCCCTCAGGTGTTAAAAATATCTATTCCCCGCGCGTCGTCGGTCGTCTCTACACACTCGTTTAATTAAGATCGATACGCAACGATGTATGCGGTGAGAAGTTTCATTTTATATTTTTTATGCGTTGCGCTGACAGATTAGATAACACTCAAAGTGGGGTGATCTCGAATGCAGTGCAGCACATGGAATGTATCCAATTTCCAACCGCGATGACTCACTTTCGTTATATAGGTGACAGAAGCGCGCATGTACTCGGAGAGGTAGTAAAACGTTAAAGTACAGATACATTGTGAAAGAATTTCCCTTTCCTATACATACAAGGTCTCAATAAAAATTCATTTTAAAATGCACCTTATCGCCGGAAAGAATGTTGGACATAAATCAAAAGGCACCCCCGGGAGACATGGTGCGCGGTAAAGTTTTATTGCATTCCCTCTGCACGAAAATCTAAAAGGCTATCATTACCAGAAAGACCATAATACAGCAGAGTTAGGGTAGTTTCATGCTTCATGTTTTATTTGACTCTCTTTTTTTTTTTAATGGACGCAACTCACTACGAACAAGGGCGGCGGAATCCGCCCTCTAGAGTCGTCGAACAACTGTCCGAACAGACAGGTGACATTAACATTAATAATTGATACGATTTTTTGTTCTCTTTTGTGTTGTGTGTTCGAAAAAGTTTTCCACTTGATTAAAGACTGTATCAATTTCCTTACCAGGATTGAGGTTACTCCGTACTCCACCGCACGACCGCCACCACAGCAGGAAGGAACCTCGGGTGCCGTCCTCGTAAGGAGAAACAACGGTGAAGAACGGGCGCTGGCCCATGTTTGTTAATAAATTATGAGGCGAAGGAACCTCTTGCTCAGATTGAAGACTGTGTACGTATGCATCTTCCTCAAAATATCGCATTGGTGTATGGTTCCTCGTGCGTTCTTTTGGGTGTTTTGGTTGATCAACCGTGTTTTGGGAATAATACATCTCTCCTCTCGGTTGTAATGAGTTTTTTAATTTTATTATAGGGACCGCACATAAAAATAAAGCCCACAAAACTGTCACTGTCACTGTCAGCACCTGGTTAGGGGCGTTAAAAACCACCCTTTCGAGTATCGCTGTGGATAACGCAAACCTATCAATGCGGCAAAGCGGCCACCGTCACCACCACCACCCGGACAGACAGCCAGCGTTGTTATTCCAATTTCATACCCGTCGTCGTATGTATTACTTTAATTTGTGTTGTCCTTTATATAGGTAGTCGGTCGAAAATGTGAAAATGTCACTCGGAATTTGTTTAATGGGAAGTAATTTATTTTTCCTGCGCTGCTGCCGGGTTGTCAGACGGACTCTATCCGTATGCACACACCCTGATGGCTTTGAATGCCCCCAGCGGTGTATTTACGCCAACAGGATCGCCGATTAGAAGTCAATTTATCGATTTTGCCTTTGTCTATGCTGGCGAATGGGAACCACCCTCATTTATTTCATCTATATCTATATATTTAGTATCACACTGTTGTGGAGGGCGACTCGGGGAACGAGGGATGACACATTCACCGCGCGCTTAAATTGGACAGGAGACAGCTTGTATCCGTGATAGATAGTCCGTGTTTTCTTTTTGTGTTTGTCATTTGCAACGCATTTGAAAATTGAAATTGAAAGCAGAGGCCGACACTAAGCGACGAGAGGAAGATAAAAATAATGACGCATGCCGAATGACTGGTATCCGGTCCGGGGTGCAGTTATACAGTATGCGCGTCGCCCGCAAATTACGCACATTAATTGAAAAATCTCCGACCATGGTAACGTCATTCGCAGGGTTCAATAAATCGTTAAAAAAAAATCACGACTCTGTTTGTTTTTCGAAGAACAGCGATGTCCCGCTGTTCGCCTTAAATGAGGTTGTCACCGAAATACAAACGCTGATGAGTCTGGCTATGTGAATCGTATTTTTATCCTCACAGCTTGACAGAGGTAGTCCTGATTTGAGTGTCGCCCAATGTATGTACAGAGAACTACTGCAATTTTTCTAATAGGATATAGTTATGTACATAAATTACATTGGTTCGTGTTGAGCGGCTATTAGCTCGCGCTGTAGAAGTAATTAGACGTCGTGTTAGGAAAACAATTGTTCATGAGTCCATGAAATGCGATTCCCCAATTTTCATGGTGATCCTATACCACCGGCAACGCACCGCCGGCCGACTGTTTGTTTTAGGGTCTCTGAGCGCGCTAATTCATTATGGGGGTATCGTTTCCTTTGGCAATAAGAACGTGTTTTCGGTTATGAATTTTATTGCCAACGTACGGCGATAAACAAGGTGTTTCGGGGCTCTTTAGAGAATCAACAAAATGTTTCATACAAGTGCATGATAATGGGCCTAAATTAGAGCTAATTGGTGTCGATTTTTCATGACCTCGATATGTAAATACGGACGATGGGTGTACCTAGGGGTGGGCAGGAGTAAAAGTTTAAATAGGTTGGGGGTATTTTCACGCACATTTTTGTACACCCAAGTAATTTGGAGGCCCGCGGAAGAATTTTACATTTGTTTTCCGTTTCAATTCGGTGGTTGTTAGGTTAGGTTGGGGAATATTTCCAACAAAGAAAGAGTCGCCTGGAGAGGTATTGAAATTCGATATGTGGTAGTGTCAGGTTACTCAATTAGATTCTAAAAGGCACTTAGGGAGGGTGGCTGTCTTCGCAGACATGATAGCCAGCTGGTTTGTCTTTTGTGAAACCACGAATGAATTGCCATACCCAATACCTAGATCCGTCGCCAATAAAGGGACGCGTAGCGTCCTCATTCCTTACGATATTTAGCCTTCAAATTCATTTCTGAAGATTTTAAAGCAAGTGCAGTCTGGTAGTTCGATATTAAAGCCAATATAGGGAAACAGTCGTCAGTATTCTTCTGGCTGTAACGTTCTTCGGATTACAGTGTGATTTTTTCAGTAAAGGCTTCAAGTATGTAAAAGCTGCGCTAATAGCTGACTGCTGACTGTTGTAAAGGGTCATTAATTTTTCGGTTTCGAAAGAAAATCTAAATAAAACACATACAGCGATACATTTTTAATGACAATTTTATTTCATTATAAAGTTTGGACTTTGCCATTAAGTGTGAAATACAATTTCATTCAAATGGCCGCCTCGGGAAGATTCGCAGCATGCGATTCTTTTGAGGTAATTTTTAACCACTTTTTCGCACATTTCGGGCGGTATCTCGGCCATAACTTGAGTAATGTTGGTCTTTAATCCGTCTAGAGTTCGGGGATTATTCACGTGAACACGGTCTTTTGCGTAGCCGCACAGAAAAAAATCTAACGGTGTCGAATCGCATGATTTTGGTGGCCAATTGACGTCGCCAAAACGTGAAATTTCACGACCAGGAAACTTCTCACGCATTAAAGATAAATTGGTCATATTGTGTGGCTCGTTGCCCCGTTGTTGTAAGTTTTAAGAATTTAAACGCGTTGTTCGATTGTTAAGCGATCCATTATCGTAAATGGCGAACAATCAACTAATATTATGACACTTCAAATAACATCTGAGTTTGACAGGTGTCAAATGTCAGCGCTACCAACTTGAAACCATGAAATGAATGACCCTGTATGAAGATGTCCAGTGGGAAGATATTCACTCCATTTTAAGTTCTGAGGATGTCACTTTTAAGGACGTAGGCAGCTTTTTCAACTTTGCCAAAAGATTGCGTTAAATATATGTTGTCATAGTGCAGTCTACCGGGACTGACAGAACATACATGTAACCACTCCTTAACAAAAAATGTCCCTTCAACTAGAGACCTGCGTTAGCTTTCTTCGCTTAAATTTTCTGCCTAGGACAAGTCCCACATATTTGCCTTATCAGGAAAGACAAGAAGGGTATAGCATTTAATGACGAAGAGTCTACAAAAAATGCACTTAGAGCCAACAACCCAACTATACTTTCAATCTGGGTTCCATTTTCTACCTAAATCGTCTCAGATTTCACCACGCCACGCGGCGTGTTTAGTCTCACGAAATTTCCAACTGCACGCAACAAAAGAAGTTGGTCATTCCTGTTGAGTGATGTCTTCTGACATCTCAATTAGCAAAGTGCATTGTCGAATGTATAGCTATCCCACTGACACCAGAAATGGCCCAAACCTCTTCACCAAAATGAGGATTAAAAGAAAAAGGAACACACAGAAGAATAAATAGAAAAAAAATTCCTAGGATTAGGATACAACGCAATACATCCGAACAATTCCATGCCTCAGGTGGATGAGTGATACTCGCATCAAACAAATCGTCTGCTGGGATTGTAAACCACCTCGAAACGAGCAACGTGTTCCATTGTCGTCCTTCCTACCTGGCTGCTGCAGTCTTTGTCCATTAAAATTCACATTTCAATTCTGCCCTTCTTTGTGCAGAACAATGAAGGGCGCATAATTCCCTGAAAATGTGTTTGGTTCTCCTTTTTTTTTTTTTGTTGTAAACAATGAATGCGTATAGTAGGCGTAGTCGCAGTCGCTATAATATTGCCGATGGTTTTCTGCAAACTGCAACCCGAAATAGGACTGAACATTCCATTGCTTGGCGGCAATCTGTTTTCTTAATTCATAATTTCCTGGTATCGGAGGGCACATATGACGCAATTGCCTCCCAAAAATAGAGCAGTCTCGCCTCTACTGTTCATCAATTTGAAGGGCCTCTTCATTATACTCGAAAGCACACTCAAGCTGGGGCCAAGAGAATTCAAGAGAGTGCGCGCACGCATTCACTTGATAAATTATTTAAACACACTTGCTGCTTCGTAGATTTGTATTCCGTACAGCCATCTTGAAGCGATTAAGCTTAGACATCCATCACCGAAAAAAAAGTACCACTCATACGCATTCTCTGCCCCCAAAGTCCATTACGAAGGAAGGCCAACTCAAGATGAACTCCGAGATAATAATAATTTAGACAAATGTGATTGCCGCTGGTACACAGTCCTACAAATTACTATTGCCACTTCGTGGATAAAGGCGATTATTATTACTTATGTTTCCGGTTACATTGTAGATATTAAATCAGACGCGAGGTAGCTGCTCTAGTTGTGGAAATTGTTTGCTTTTAGGATTATCAATATCGGGGCTAGGTCTATTTGAAATGCAACACAGATAACAATGTAACAGATAAAATTGTTCAAGTGAAACAAACAATTAGAGTGATAAATTGTTTGATTGTTTCTTTTTTAGACACCCGTGATTCTGGTAAACGCGCTAATGCATCAACGAGGACATGGATGCCACGTAGGTGCTTGAGGAGTAGCACTTTGTTTCCCGGAAACAACGTACAAGGTGAGTCACAACGAAAGTTGGAGAATAATGTCGGTTGGTGTGGTTGTTAAAAATGCAAATGGACTGGAGTGACTGAATGAGCTTAGTGGTCAAGGTTCGATCCCAGGAAAAGCAAAAATGACTTCATAGGGTTTTCTTTTTCATTGCTCCACCTCTCGCGGACGCCTGACAAACTTCCGGAAAGAGCTTCTCAATACAGACAGCTATTTGTATTTACAAGATATTTTAAAATACACACTATAAGGCCGTCTGTCAATTGCATTCCAAACAAAAGAAAACGTCAAAAAATAGGGTAACGCGTTACCTCGTAATGCAAGTCCGAATCTGAGATAATTTGACAGTCTGCTCAGCGCGATAGCTTCAAAAAATTAACCGAAAAATAGGAGACGTTCGAATGATAATAATAAACGTTTAATAAATCTGACAGTGACAGCTGACTGACTTGTTGTATTATATTTCAGCTTTAATTGGACTAGATTAGTTTTTTTCAATTGACATTTATGGAGGGGTAGCCGAGAAATGTAATTAAAAAAATCCTGCCTGCATTCTCAGGTGACATTTCCAAGTGTCAAAATTCAAAATAAACCCCGAGAATACAAAAGCAATTCAAGTTGAAAAGTAGTCAACGTGTTCGTTTACCTAAGGAAGACAAATCTAGTTGACGTTTTACGTTAACTGAACTAGAAACATTTGTGTCAATTTAGAGAAATTGACACAAATCGCCCTTATGAGTAGACATTTAACGCTCAAGTTCCGACTCCTTGTTTTTTTTACAAGGCTTACTATATTTGCCCCAAGTTTAGGTTCCCTGAACGCATTCTCTAACTAGTGCTGCATTTTAAGCTCCTCTAACTATGCTATAAAGATTTACTAAAGCGTTGACTGTCAATGTTGTTTGTCACGAACTTCCGACAAACCCCCGAGAGTATAGCTGCCAGAAAAAAGCATCTCAATTCAACCACTCAGACTCATATTGTAGGTCACTTGCACTCGTCGCAAAAAAAGAAACTGTCACAAAACAGAAGGTTGTGAGAAGCTTAACATAGGGTGCCTTATGGACCTGTTCCGCCACCTATTTATTTATTAATTTTATTGACTGTGCAGGCGCTTTTTGAGGGTTTTGAACGTTTTTGAACAGTTCAATGCTCAAGGGTTTCCCTTTTAAGGCCACACAACCTGATTGACATGTCTATATTTCACAAATCGTTGCCCTTGAACCCACTTGGTGAATTGAAATCTGACATTAGCAACAAAAGCTGTGCGAGGTTCCCTACCCGAAATAACTAGTTCATCTTGGAATGCAGCCTATAGATTATTGGCTATTTGTCACAAAAATGTGCTTCCGTCACACTTTTGTCAACTGAACCTTGTCATTTTTTAAGAAGAGTCAAAAGCTGTCGAAGAGCTTCGATGATCGATAAGAGTCTAAAGGCAAATAGTCAAGAGAAATAAGTTGTGGGTTCCTTGCAAACTAATTGCACGATTTTTAAACCGATCAATAAAAAAGTTTCAGCAAATAGTTGTGCATCCGTTTAGTTTTAAACGGTTAAAGGGAAGTATCCTGATCCTTCCTTCGATATAAAATGATTTTGCAGCTATATTTGCTTACACCAAACTTTAGTTAATATATTTGCATCTCAAAATCCTCCACAGAGGGGCAGTTTTTGCAAACAAGGCTGCCACTTTCCTATGATCGTATCAAACAAACTGCTTTTTTTTGAAAAAGCAACATTATATCAAAAAATAATAGTGCTTTTCTAAAACTCTAAAATATGCACATATAGAGAGTTTTGCATTTGCTTCGCTTTTCAATGTTTTTGTACTTTGAACAGAAGTTTCAGATTGTCACAACCTTAAGCAGGTCACTGATAGAATAAAGTACCTACATATATAAACGCAAAAGAACTTCTTTCTGTAACATTTTTAAACCCCTAAGCGCATAGTTGAACTGAAATACACTGAAATTTAGTCGCCCTATATAATCTCGCATTAAGTCCTGTCAGTCGCATAAGGACTCCTAGCTAAGGGTATAATGCAAAACTCGGAAGAGCGGAGTCGGCATTCTGTAAGGCGAAACGATCAAACGTTTTCGTGTGCAAGAAAAAATTTGCTTGTGTAACATAGGGCAAATCATTCGTGCGCACGAAAACGTTTGATCGTTTCGCCTTACAGAATCTGCGCCCGGATTTCGATCATATTCTCTTGGTTGAGCCGCTGGGTAATGGTCATGAGCAAGTCGGAAGTGAGTCGAACAAATAGAACAAACCGTAACCCGTCAAGTTACTGGCGGGCTTGGGAACGAGTTGGTACTAGAAATGTGAACTTGAGATATTTGAAAGCCTATTAACGCTTGCGAAGAACCTGAATTCGAGGGCACGTAGGATTCGTTCATTCTCCTTATCTTCACAGCTTTTGCATACCAAAATATTTGAAGCCTGTTATTATTTCATTTACTTGAGAGGATCTCCTGTCTTTTATCGGCTATGACGTTTGAGAGGTGGCACAGACCTTTTGACTTTATTGTCTTTTACATCGGTGGCAATACACCCACTTCGCTAACGTTCATTTTCGATTCCATATTCTACTGGCAGGATTTCAGCTTGAGAGACACTATAACCTCTAAGATATTTCTGATTTTTCAGTGCTTCCGCATTACGATATTAGCTAGCTAGAGTCACTATAGAGGAGCATTTGTATAGTCAGTTGCGGCTGTGAGGCTCTCCGGGTTGTCCACTGCCCTACATATATTTCCAAAGGTTGGATTCTCTTAATCCGAAAGAGCAATTTGTGTCAGAACCTTTGAAGATCTAGGTAATTTAAAAAGTTTTTTTCAAAGACTTTATTCGAAGTTTTGGAAGAAGCTCAATGGTCCACCAGATTGCGGTTGACATCAATTGACTAAAGGGGTATTATCTCCAACTTAGCATCTGCCAAAACTTCGAAAAGGCAATTGTGAGGCTATAGATAATAACACCGACATACGTATACCATCTACAATATAGGTGCTCTCCGACTTGCTATTATATTTACTACCAGAGGAATCAGTCAGTGTCAACCGGAGACCATATATACAGAGACCCTCAACTTACAAACCTCGTGCCGCTGGTCATCTAAATTTTTTTCGTAATCCGCCATTTCTGCCGCCATTTTATCCATTGATACGAAGTTTGAGGTCTCAGTAGGTACAGCTTGCCGCTAAATTACACTAACCATTGCGATTCTTTATTCCTCAGGTGGTTTAAAACCAGATCAGACAGCAGTAAAGTCTGCTTTCTTCAGACAGATGGCTTTTCCAATAGAGAAACTTTGGAGTAGGTTAAGTTAGGTTAAAGCACCAACCTACTTGGACCATTAAAAGGTTCGTTGTGACACCGCCTGGTTGTCAAATAGTTCCCCATCCTCACTCGCAAAATGCTGCCATTTTTTGGCAGTTCCTTAAAGTTTGTGTTTACTATTGATTGGGGAAGTCGTTCAACTATCGAGCCATTTTGACCTAGCTATTCCAACAACTTCATGCCGTATTCGGACAGCTAACTTGAGAAGTAGTCTCAGGAATATTCAAATTTTGGCAGACGGTCGCGGCAATTGGAACAGTGTAAGAACCACTCGGCCCACCAATAAACTTAGTCCGAAGTTTATAAATCACTCCCAGTTTGGCCCAAAATCGGTCCATTGCCAACAACAGTGACAGACCGCCTAGCAGCCTACTCCCTAGAATCACAAATTTCTTTCGCTAGACCCGAGGGCACATTCCAATTTTTCCACTGAGCATAGGCTTACAGACTATACTTACGAACTGACACATTCAACCAGGGCGCAATTAGTTATCTCGACCAATGCCTTGTCTTACAAGCAAGTGGACAAGGTGTACTCTCGCTACAATTCGTTCGCTTCCAAAGCGCACCTTATCTCGCGTCTGTCTTATTGTGTGTTAGAGTGCCCGCCAGCTTGGCTCCAGCAAAGCCTGTGCGAACAACAAATTCACCTGATAAGACGGAATTTCTTACGATCGATTATCGTGTTCGAGCTGTGATGACTTAACTCGAACGCCGACTCGCCTTAAACAAAATATATAATAATACAACGGGCATACTTTATCGCTACTCGTATCTCCCTGAAAGTGCTTCCAAAAGGAGACACTGACAGTTCGCCATCATTGTCCCAAGCAAACACACACACGCACATCCATTAGAGGTATAGCTCGTCCCATTTCCCTTTTTTATTTTATCGCAAAACCCGAAATCCCTTTTACTGCCTCCTTTTGGATTACTCTGTGATGAGACATGGAAATGCAGGGATTACGTTTAGCATTCGTTTTGTGTGTTTCGAGGGAGGCGCGCACACTCTTCGTTTAAAGGCAATTGACAAAAATCTACGTAAATTGCTTCATTTGATTTCCTAATTCAATGTGCGTTCGCAGTCTTGTCAGTCAGTCGTCAATTAAACCAATTAATCGTGGACTCCTTCTGGACCCGGGACCTCTAGCTTTGGCTTGGCTCCACACCCCACATGTATGTGTAATTATGAGCAAGATCGAATGGAATTTCCATTCGTCTATAAATCTTCGGTTGGCAACCATCAGTCAATCAGCATTAAGAACAACCTTCCCCGTTTGAGTATATACTCGTAGACGACGCATTCACTTTCTTCATTTTATTCTCTCTCTTGCAGATGCTCAGCAGTTGATGCTGCCCGGCTGTGTACACATCATCATCAATACCATCCAAGAGGAGCTCGGGTCGGTCAAGTGCAGTTCTTGACGTATTGAATCATCCGAAGCGAGGGAGGAAATAGAGGACAGCTCACACCACTTCAACAAACATCATCTAGATACTGTATCTCTGCTGCATGATCGTCATCGTACAGTGAATGTATTTTCAGCAAATAGAAAGAATAATCCGATTGAGAAATTCAAATTAAAGTGTGAAGTGTTTTGTGTTTTGTGTTTTGAGTTTTGCGGATACGTATACAAAGCGTGAAGAGGAATAAGGTGTGCAGCTGCCGGAACGTACCGCATGTCCCACATATCCCACAATTAACAACAAAAAAAAAAAGTGTTGTGCTATCAAAATCGATCGGTGAACAATACCCTACCTTGTCTGCTCTTGTGTTTTGTGTTTGTATCGCGTTTCGAGCCCATTGTGAGTGTTTGACGGTCCATGCGATAACGCGAAAAAGGGGTGTACGTGTACCCAGTGTAAACAAGGTGAATGGACCCCGCTGAACGTCGCGTCGCGTCGATCAACTAGTTTAGGTTTTTGTTCCGACTTTTTTTTTGTCCTTCTTTTTGTTTTACATTCAACAATCGCTGCAAATTGAAGAGCTTCGCAACAGCCAGCCGTATAGAAGAAGCAACCCTCTTTCCACTCCAAATGTCCTGGTTTTTCATTACTCGTAAATGTTAATGCTGTTGTTTTTGTTGGCTTTGTCGTCGTCGAAGTCGTCGTCGCTGCGTTTTTTATGTGAGTGCAGAGAGGAATAATGTCGCAACAACCGTCACCAGCAGCAACCCTACAGAAGAATAGGGTTCAGCACAGAAACAACAAAGCATCATCAAGGATATTCAAAACCATTCAGTTATTACTATGGTCCAGTGTGGCGGTGCAAATAATTTGTGGTTCAACGAATGCAGCGGGCGCTGCAGCTGAACCCTATGGGGGTGGCATTACGAGTGTCGGGATACATATACCCGGCGGTGGAGTGGGCATCATCAGTGAGACAAGATGTCCGCGAGCTTGTTCGTGCAACGGATTAACCGTCGACTGTTCGCATCGTGGACTGACCCAGGTTCCGCGCAAAATCTCACCGGATGTCGAGAGACTGTAAGTGTTGTTGTTTTTCTATTTCCACTTCTTTTTCTTCTCTTCTGTATATAGGATAGTTGTGTCTTTGCATTTCTATTTAAACTTTAATTTGTCTGCATCGTTATTCACTTTTGCTGAAGTTAAATCAATTCGCTGCGCTGAATGAATTAAAAAATCATTAAGGTATTATAAACGACGGCCAATAAATCAAACAGGCTCGGTCAATTAACATGATATCTTTGCTCATTAACACTTCAAAGTGTTGCCTATACGTATACGGCTATGCCACGTGAAATTGTTGCATTCACCCGAGCTATTGGTCTCCATTAACGTGGTATAGTACCTAACCCACCGTGACGGTGCTCCCACATTCCTCACGAGAAACAACACACAAAAGGTGTTATTTTTAGGCGGCACCGCAGTCTGTACTCTGTGTTTTGTGGTCATCTCGGCACGAGAAGTGCCATCAATCTGTAACACGACGATTGATTGACAAATGGCCAACGGAAAAAAAAAGTTGAAAAAATTTCAGAGTCAAATCACCGCAAGGTGTGCAACAAAAAACGACAATAAATTTGACGTCAAAATCTGTATCTCGTAAGAGATAAAAATTTGTTCGACTATAGGTACAGTGGGTGTTGAAGAGCTGTTGTCGGTTGTTTTTTTTTACGATTTTGATGCTCGTGGAATGACAACTGGCTGTTGTATAGGGAGAAGGTGACTTTATTTGCATATATGTCCCGAGGGGTGATTAATTAGCCGGAGCTCTCCTTACCTGCAACTTATGATTTTGCACAGAAAATGAATCAATTAAAAAAAAAATAGGTTAGCGCAAAATGCTTCTAGACCTGCATGAAGCTCGATAAATAGTTAAAATGGGGATCCCTGTATTTTTTTTACCGACTTAGCAGTTGATTGAGGCATGATTTACACTTCCAGGCGAGCTTTCACAAATTTGAAGTATTTTTCATTTATTTCATATTTATAAAATAAACACGACTCATGACTCTACAACGAAACAAATTCCCATCTAAATGCTCGCCATACTCATACGAAGCCAGCAATTAGCTCTAATGGCAATACATAGGTACAGTTGACGTTTATCAATGGGTAGCTCTTTCTCGCGTTTCCTGCCGCATTTTCGTTTCATCGGAGTTCGAAATTACTACCCAACCAGCCATACAATCTGTCTAAGTGGATAAAAGACCTTAACCAAAATTTATTGACATTTTGTCATTTTTTCTACCGCAAATACATGAATCCTACTGAAAACATCTGCGAGCAGGATTTAAAAAAAAAAATCAGAAACCTTAAAATTGATATATATATATATTTCGAGAGATAATCGAATCAGACCACCATTGTCGGGTCTCTTTTCGTCTCTCTACCACTGTAAATCTTACTCAGAGAGACTCTCTGGATTTCTCCACAGTTCTTCTCTGGGCTCAATTCCTAGTGTTAACGCTAGCATCTGTTTATGGGAGATCCGTTTCATCGACTGGGTCTCAACCCATTGATGTCCCAAGATCCTCATTCTTCTGCCAGCCAATGCCGGGCATTGACACAGTATATGTGCCGCTGTCTCAGATTCCTCCAGGCATAGTCTACAAGTATCATCCTCTATAAGGCCCATTTTCCTTAAGTGATACCTGAAATTACCATGTCCTGTAGACAAAGCCACCACCCATTTCAATGTTCCTCGACTCATGCTTAGAACTCTTCTTTGAGTGGAGCAGGTCGGCCACTTTATTGCCATTTTAGCTTGTCTACATTGTTCCACGGTTGACCACCTTCTCAGGTGTTCTGCCGTGATCCATTTGTGGACAAGCTGTTCAACCATTCCTCTGCCAATTGAAGAGAATGGTTCTGGTCCCAGCAACTTTTCAGTTGACCCCTGTTTTGCAAGGGAGTCCGCCTTTTCATTGCCTTCGATCCCTATGTGTCCTCGTACCCAAGTCAGTGTTACTTCATTTTTAGATGAACACTTATTGAGTTTAAGTACGCATTCCAGTGCCAGTGATGTTGTGATGTTTGTTTGTTCCATGCATCTGATCACCGCCTGATTGTCCAGTGCTATGAGGATATTTCTTCCTTCCACCTGACACTCAAGCAAGTAGTCCAACGCATAAAGCAAGGCAATCATCTCAGCCTGGTATACTGAAGTGTATTTCCCGAGGCTAATGTGACGGGCAAGTTCCAGCTCTTCTGAATAGATACCGGCCCCCGCCCCGCCATCCATCATGGATCCATCCGTGAAAATCACTATTTCACCATTTCTTTTTTCTGGAAGTAATCCGTTCTCAATACGAGTTTTATGATTTCTTTCCATAATACGCACCCTTGTTATTCGATCCATAGGCATGTTTAGCTCCCTAATCTCGTCTTTAACAAGTTCCAGGATCTTCCTATGTCCATAGATCGTACCACGATGGTGCCATTTCGCATCTCGATGCAAGCGAAGTGCCGTTTGGGCCGCTGTTTTCTTAATAAATAAGTCTAGCGGTAATATCCCCATGATGACTTCCAATGCGCATGTTGGGGTTGTACGTATTGCACCTGTAATTCCCATACATGCTAAACGCTGAACCCTATCCAGGTGCTTCCTCACAGTTTTCTGAGAGGCTTTCGCCCACCATACAACCGAGGCGTACGTGATAATGGGTCTAGTTATCATCGTATACATCCAGTATGCTGACCTAGGCGAGAGTCCCCACCTCTGTCCACATACACGTTTGCACTGATGTAGTACCCTCTTTGCCTTCCGGACCTTCTCCTCAACATGGTAATTCCAAGTAAGTCCAGTATCTAGATAGACTCCCAGATACTTAACCTTCTTAGTCATTGTTAGTTCCGATCCGAAAAGTGTTAAGGGCCGAAATTCCAGATTTTTCCTCTTCCTAGTGAAGACTATTAGATCTGTTTTCGCCGCATTAATGGAGAGCCCTTGTTCCAGACACCACCGCTCAACCACTCTGAGTGCATTCCTCATGATATCTGCTGTGACGTCCATGAATTTGCCTCTGGCCATTATTGCTATGATAAGTTATACACATTTCAAATCATCACACTTTTTAACAAGAAAGTTTTCAGTAAACCAAACGAAGAAATCATCATTAATTATTTGAGAGCGACGAGCTACCTACGAACAAACGAATTTTTGCTAGTTTTGACAGTTCATTAATTTAATTATTGACGGAACAGCTTTCAGAGTTCCATGTCCAAATTCCTGCCTGAAACCATGCTATTTTTTGTTTCGTTGAACTATGTTGTACTGCTATACTTCTGGGAGCTGGGTCGTAAAAAATGTCCAACTTCAACCTACGGCTTTTTTGACAGTCAGAAATATAGAAAAGATGTGTCAATTGTGAATATTAATATTTAACTAAAATTATTACGATCTCCCCGTATTAATAAACACTGCGTAAAAGCTATCAACTGGTTACTCAGCAGTTACGTACAATTTTTGTATGCTATCTGACGTCTACTAGCTAACTTACTTGTGCACATTTGTTTATTAATACGGGGGTAAATGGATAAAGTGTATTTGGAGATCCAAACAGAAACAGGATCCGCTTTGGGAAAATTACTTCATTCCAAACTCTTTTTTGGTATGATTTAGTACGGAACTATTCCGTTTTGGGTTTTACATTTTGACAGCTAAAAAGGGCAACATGTTCTTTCTTTTGAAACAAAGCTGTATGTACCCACTTCTCTGGGTTCACTTCTTCTACTAACTTGTGGTCTTCTGCTACAGTTTTAAATTGTATTTCGCAATTTGTTGAGGAAAAATCAACTGTTGTTGATTTATTTGTGGTAGATCAAAGCAAAACGAAACCACAAAATAAAATATGAACCAACAAATTGCAATGACATTTCCATTTTGGGGTTGATGTTGCATTTGCATTACATATCACACACGCACGAGATGGGAGAGACAGAGATCCGTTTGCCGGCAGTTAATTCGGATAAAGGTGACAGGTGACATAAAAAGAACGGAAATCAAGTTCTTAAAATTCAGTTGAACGTGCCAAGTATCTTGTTTAGTAAGTCTGAGAGCTGGCTGACGCGCCGTTCATAAGAAATGTAAATCTCGACTTTAAAATGGCGGAATCTCACAATTGCGAAGGAAAATGTAGCCATTGTTAATTACATTTACATTTAAAGTCGGGACGAAAAATGTATTCTGGTAAGCTGGTACTAATAACCATTTTAAGTGTCCCGGCTTCATTTTTCGAACTCACAATGGCGAAATTTTCGATACAAAATTGCATATTGTGACCTACAAAATATTCAGTGTGGCGGTTAAAAACGACTATTAGTAAGGCCCAATGTGTTTTAGTTTTTGTTTGCCTGAGACCAATCACATGAACAGTTTATTCAGTTTACGTTTACGGAGGGTAGCCGACGATTCAATCAATTTCGTGAGTGGGTACTGGTAAAGGGTGATTTTTTAAGAGGTTTAGAACTTTTTTAAAAAAAAAAACACAAAAAATTCGAAAAAATGAATGAAATATTTATTTGAATCGATAGTTTGAACCTTGCAATTTAATGTTTAAAGATAATTTCATGCAAATGTTGACCGCGGCTGCGTCTCAGGTAGCCCATCCGCTGAGTCCAATTTTGGCATACTCTTTCACACATATCGGCCGGTATCTCACGAATGAATGCATGGATGTTGGCTTCCAGTGCGTCAATCGAAGCTAGCTTGTCCCTATACACATTAGCCTTGGCATACCCCCACAAAAAATAATCTAATGGTGTCAAATCGCACGATCTAGGCGGCCAATTGACCGGCCCGAAACGTGAAATTAACTGTTCACCAAACTCGCCTCGCAATTGCGCCATTGTTTCGCGTGCTGTGTGGCATGTGGCACCGTCTTGTTGAAACCACATATCATGCAAGTCAAGAACTTCCATTTCGGGCAAAAAAAAGTTTGTTATCATCGCTCGGTAGCGTTCACCATTGACAGTAACGCTGCGATTCGCATCATCTTTGAAGAAATATGGCCCAATAATGCCGCCGGCCCATAAACCGCACCAAACAGTGGCTTTTTCGGGATGCATTGGTAGCTGTTGCAATGCTTCTGGCTGATCTTCACTCCAAATGCGGCAATTTTGCTTATTTACGTACCCATTCAACCAAAAATGAGCCTCATCGCTGAACACAATTTTTCGATAAAAAAGCGGATCCTCGGCCAGCTTTCCAAGAGCCCATTCACCAAAAATTCGGCGTTGTGGTAGGTCGGCTGGCTTTAGTTCTTGCACCAGGTGTATCTTAAAAGGCTTTACGCCCAAATCCTTCCGCAAAATTTTCCACGTAGTGCTGTAACAAAGGCCTAACTGCTGGGAACGGCGCCGAATCGACATTTCGCGGTCTTCTGTCACACTAGCTGATACGGCCGCAATATTTTCTTCACTACGCACAGTACGTAAACGTGTTGGTGGTTTAATGTAAATTTGGTGCGAAATTTGGTCACAATCTTCCGAATAGACTGCTCAGAAGGTCGAGAATGCCGATCATAAAATGGAAGCAGCGCGCGATGAACATATCGAACCGAGCACGAATTTTGATAGTAAAATTCAATAATTTGCAAGCGTTGTTCATTTGTAAGACGATCCATGGTTAAATTGCAAACCAAACTGAAGCTGTTTGACAGTGACACAAGGTACTAAACACACGTCAGCTGTCAAAACCAGTGTTGCCAAAACCAAACCAGCTAAAAAATCACCCTTTATATGTGGCAGACGTAGGAAAAGCGACGTTTCCGGCCAGGGTACTTCTGAAGATAACTAGTTTTTGGAATGTGCCCATTGTAATTTATGCTTCTTCTGGGTACTTTTAAAGTTAGTAATAAACACGTTTGATTCGATATCAAAACATTTCTTTCTATAAGTATCAGTTTCAAGGGCCGCAAAAGTTAGGTACATTGCATTTGTCTCTCTCCGCATTTACTACACTTGTTACAACTCGTAGAATTAATGTTAAAAACGTATCAGATCTGGCATCAATTATGTGCGAGCTGTCATTTTAATGTTGAATTAACTTGCCTTTCCTTCCACACTTGCATAAGTCCTCATTAAGAGAACTCTGACGTGAAATCTACAAGAATATCATACATATCACACGCAAAACAATCCCTCGCAAGAAATAGAAAATCAACATAATTATGTATCTACTGACATTCTGCAAAGCGTTCAATATCTGCAACACTGCAAATTAGTTAGTCCGTTTTAAATTGAGGTTTTTTTTTGTATAAATTGACGACCATAACTCAGGATTCAAACGATGGATTTGCATATATAATTATTCTGTTTTGCTCGAAATGCTTGCCGAATGGTTTTTAGCAAAAGAAAAATCAGAAGACCTCTGTAATTTCCTGTTTCTCTGACATCATAAAGTAGTATATGCTTTTTCTTTTAAAAAAATCAAGGAATGCTCTGTAATTTAAGAAGTCAAAAAAACGGCTGTAAAATTTAGCAAAATCGGACTAAGTAAAGTTCTAGAAAGCTAAACGAATTGCAGTGCAGTTCAGATTTCACTGGAAAAAGATGTCACTTACCCGCAAGTTCATCTGAGAATCCCAGGCGATGCAATTTTTCGTTTTACTTGATTGACGCAGTGGTCCCAGACTGTTTTCCCCTTTTTTATCAGCAAAGGCAATAACTTTCCACTAAATTCCAAAAAAGTTCCACTCTCTTTTTTCCCTAAGTGAAATTGGCCTTAATTATTATATGAAATTTGAATTTGAAATAATTTTCTTTTCTGTTAGACAAAACGTCAAATCGAGTGAATGCATTCAGATACACAAAAATTTTTACGTAGACGTTCGATGGGCTGTTTTCTTTCATATTTAGTGTGAACATTTCATTCTGAGTAAACTTTGAATTTATTTGTAATGGAAATGAGTTTAAATTTTACTTTTAAGCAATTTAAGTTTCAAAGAGATTTTTGATTTTTTCCTCCTCAAAATTGGCGCTTTTCTCCTCAATCTGGGACCACTGGGTTGGCGTCGTGGTACATGCTGGTAAAAGAATCGGATGCAATTATCTAGATAAATCTTATTAAAACTATCAAATTTCCTATTTGCATTTACGGCGGAACGTTATGCGAGCTCTCAGGGAAATGACTGTCCTACATTTGGTTTACAGTTTCATATTTTTTCTCTTTTAATTTTTCAACGAACTTCGACGTTTATTATGTTACCGAAAATGTAAACTCCAATTTCTTTGAACATTGTGTAGTAATTGCTATTGAGTTTTTAGACTCCGAGGGGCTACAAAAAAGAGCAATTTCATACCTGTGAAAGTGACGACCTCAAGTTATCATCCGGGGCTATGCGTTCAAAAAAGAAAAATCGGTGTGGAAGTGTGGGCAAAACGAACATTGAATTTTGACTATTTATTAGCAGTCAAACTTTGATATGTCGTTAAATACCTTTACCATAGATCCCGGTACTTGAAAATGTTGTCTATCGCCCTTCTGTAGAAAGTGGCAAGTATAATCCTTCGTTTGGTCAGCATTCACAGCGGATACAAATTTTGGTTTATATTTCTAACTACTACTGTCAAATGTCTGCAATTTTTTCATACTTTTTTGATGAAAATAGTTCTTGTTTTCCAACTCCACCATACCCCAATCCATTAAAATCCATTGTCCCATTCGTCACTTATAAGGTTCATATGAAATTTGTTCGCCCTGATCCCCCTTGTACCCGGGGACCGTTTCCAACTGTTGACAACTGACACAACTATACATATATTTAATTTTGTACAATTTTCCGTGTACTTGTAAACTGTCATCTGTTTTCTTTGTCTGACAGCACTGATTGTCTGTGGCAAATTTAGCTGCGGTTAGCGACTGTCACAGACAGGTTTCTCTGTTCAATCTTCCGTCGCACAGTCAAGTTTCTTTCTCCGCGATGTCTATGAATATGTATAGGTATAATCTCTTGAGCAAACGACAATGCAGAGCTTAAGAGCTTATTTTCGTAAACAATGCTGTTCGTATTGCACAAGTCTTCTCGGATCTTCGACCTGTAGCCATGAATAGGCCCACAAAATCCGTGATTTCCAGTTCATTCAAGTTGTTGTTGTCATGCTAAAGGTGCTGTTGAAACAAACGGTTTCTCTAGCCCTCAATCATCCGTAGGGTTGTATAATACTACGCCTTGGATGGGTAGAACCAAAATTACATTGGGTAATAATTGTGAATAATTGCCGACAAGCTCTGGTTAAATAGACAACAACACACAAGGACACGAACGCATAAAAACTCTTTTAACGTCCTTAATGGCGACAAAGATGGAAATTCCTTTCAACCGGATTACTCCGTCAATCACGCAAGGTCACTCCTCCTACCTTTGACTTGACATTCGACAGCCACCACCCTTTCGTTCATCATCACATATGCGTGTGTGTTTCTGACGTGATTACTGAAAATTCCGTGTGACGTTCACATGCGGTGTGTGTGCTTGTGTGTCCGCTCCAAATTGCATTGACGACATATTTCAAATTTATCATTGCGGCGCAGAGGGTGGTGGTGAAAAACAATTTCAATCACCGTTCAGAGTATTCTGAATCAGAATCGTGATTGACGCACGCTCCCTCGAGATGCGGATGCGGACTTCCACTTTCCTGTCAAAGCCGATCAGCGTCGCCAGTTGTGCTGCGGTTTGAGTGTCTCTTCGACCCGAACAAACTCATTCAACTGGAATGTAATGGCCGTGTGACGACAAGGATCTAAAACATACGCCACTGTTAGGCCACTCCCAAAAATCCACTATTGCTCTAAACAATGCTAACTCCCCGTAATAACTGTGTTCGCCACAGATATAATCGCGCATTAGCGCTGCTTTGCTTGTGTAGTGCTGCTGGCAGCCGAATCAATTGCACATATCTTGGAAGTCTTCCCGTGGTGTTGAAGCTGCCTGTATTCAATAACAATTTCAAATAGCCCGCAGAGCATCTTTGTGCGAGATTTCATCTTTTTGCCGAGAATTCCTGCCAAGAATTCCTCCAACACACACAGAGCCATCAAAGCGATAGATGAACGATTTGCCACCATTCATGTGTGCACTTAGTGCCTTGAGCACCACTAAGGTCCACCATTCAGCCATGAGAATGTGAATTTATTATTGCAGCAGTATGCTTTGTTAATAATATTTCACAACTCGTTAAATGTATTGAACGGTGCACCGGTCCACGTCCGATCGGGTGGAGGTGCATACGTGGAGTGGACCTAATTCGGGTGATAGTGCGGTGCCACAGATTGTTTCTGTTGGTCCGGTATGTTTGCAGTCGGTGTTAGCACAACACGACAGATAGTTACAGGTACCTATACGAGAGTACGGCATATGTACGAGTATCTATCTATCTCCGAGTCGAGTTGTTCGTGTAGATCTGAGAGAATTTTATTGTGGCCCCATGGTGAATAAACAAGATTGAGATCCAAAATAAATGGCTGCATGGGCTATAAATTCCCGCTTCCAATCTGTATATACGGAGTAGTTGTGTATACCTACGTGAGGAGTAGCAGCGGCGGCAATTCAAAAGTTCAGAAATCACTTCGCACAAAACTTGTCGGACGGAATTTATGTATAGACTGTCCCAGCCCCAACAGCCAACACACACACATATAACTTCTCTGATGGCGTTGTGGCATTGATGCAGGATAAAGATGACGAATCATAACTCTTGGAAAGTGTATATGTAGCCTTTCACACAACAAACCCAAAGATACAAGATTAAGTTAATTGCACAAACGTAGAAACTTGTTTTTGATTACAACGCAGGCACGAGTTACTGTTGGATCTTGGATGTGCTGGTACTTATTCTCCTTTTGCAAAATAGGGGAATTCCTATTTCGCTTGTTTTGTATACGGAAGTCATCCTCATCATTATCATCGCGTAGGGAAAGGGGCCTCTAATTGATATCCAACTAAGCAGCATTAGACGGGAATAGAGTCCGCATAGAATAAGAGCGGAAAATGTGTCCGTCCGAGTCTAACGAATGTCTGGATGTCAGCGCACTCAATAAAATGTTGACTTTTGTACGGGTACAGTGAGTCGCTGGAATGTTGTTAAGGCACTTTCATATTTGCTTATGTTATGTGGAAGCTTTGAAAATTTAATTTAACCTCTTGGTTAGAGGCAATCAATTAACAAACCTTCACGAAAACGCACTAAATCGACATAAACCGGTGTAAAAAAAAAAAACGACCCCATTCTGTTCAATTGAACTGTCAATATAGCCCCCCCGTCAAACGGTTCTTTAAAGCGTTTTGACGTCTTCACGGTTTTTCAAACTTTTTAGTTTTCCACACTTTACCGCATTATCGCGTTTTTTTTAGAAGAATTTATAGGTTCTAGAAATCGCCCGGTTGTAGAAATTCCACCATCATAGTGACCTGGCTTATACACAAGCATTGCATCTCTGCACAATCTTTCCAAAAAAAAAAATCAAGCGAATATCTTGTATTTAAGGCAGTGGAAATGGTTCAACTATTTTCCTTCGCAATTTATATATAAGATGAATTGACAAGTGACTTCGATTGACATTTTCTACACGCTACATTTTTAACTGTAAATTTGAAGAAATCGGTAAAGTTGGTGGATAATTATGGAGAGATAATGCTATACCTAAAAAAAAATCGAAAAGGCACTGTTAGGGACGTTAGATTTCTAGTTTAGTAAGTCTAACAGCTGACGGACTGATGTATTACAGTTTTAATTGGTACAGATTGGTCACGTGAATAGTTTTTCTTTGAGTTTGAAGTGTCAAAAGAATACATTGACAATTCAAGCAGTGACTAGTCAACTCGTTCGTATATCAAGTCCAGGCAAATTTTGTACTGAACTAGGTATCCAAACGTCTTCATTATCGTGTCAACTGCCAACTTAGATATACCCGACTTGCCCAATGAAAGATTTTAGTTTTTGACACCTGTCATATTTTTACCAAAGAAATTGTTTGTGAGGAATAATAACAAATTTGCAGGCGCTATTTTTTGACAACATTTCATATCTCCAACACATTCGATCAAAAGTTTATAGACTGCCCGCTTTCTGTTAAAATGTAAGCCTTCAATTTGATAGCGATCGGCTTATTTGTGACGAAATATAAAATTTGGTCTGCCTGATTTATCTACAGGCTCTTTGCCACTCCCACGTAAAACAATTGACAAAAGAAAGCAGCGCCATTAAAATATAATAAAACGGAAGTAGCATTCACATCTTCATTCGCGTGACACGATCGCGTTCAATTTAACAGCGATCTGCGGTTTGGCATTTGAAATCGATCGAACAATTTTTGGCTTGAAAAAAAGAGGTTTGAAAGCGATTAATTTTGAGCTTTTAAACAAATTGTAAGCTAAATGTTCTTGCTTGAACTATATTTTTTTTAACAAGAGCGTAGGAATAATATACTCTCTATAACAATTTTCCTACATCATTGTCAAAGACTTCATTCTTAAATCAAAAATTTTGATATTTGGCTTAATTTTAAAGATCCAAAGTTGTTGTCATTGCAATGTTTTTTTTCTGAGAATATTAGTGCTGGAACCTGTCTTCTTTTCTAATAAGGTGAGGTGAAATTGATTTTGTATGGTTTTCGTATTCTGGCAGCAAACTCACAACTTGTGAGGATCACAAAAAAAATCGAAGTTGTGATATCCTACGGAGCATGTCACAAAATAGAGAACCAGTCATATGCACTCACAAATGACAATATTTGTATTTAATGGCATTGTTTCCCTCTTTCCAAGCATTTAAAGACCCAAACCTGACATCTTACGCTATATTTATTAACTTTTCAGGGAAAATTAATATTTGTATAAAATAAACTGAGGAATGTGGAAATTTTGATTTATGACAAATGTCGTTATTTTATTTTCTTCGTTTCTAAAACATTTCAGTGTCAATATTTCGCATATTTTTTTAATAAATTTGTTTTTTTTTTCATCCAATTATATTTTGTTCTCAGATCCCACAAAATTTAAGTGATAGTAATCTGAGGTGAATTTGTTGTGAGGTTTGTTGCGAGCATTATCGGAGAATACGAAAAATGTTATCGAATCACAACAAACCACACAAGGAATCAACCTCACAAGAGCTTCTGACTTGTGAAGCCTCACAACGGCAGAATCGTGCTGTTAATGATTGCTTAGAGTTTCAATTGAATGCGATATGTGGCGTTGTTTTTTACTTTTAACTGCATCTAATCTGGAGCACCACTGAATAGATTTTGATTCAGCTTTCACTGTGTTGCTCGAGAACAAATATTATTTTATTACTTACTAGCTGACCCAACGTTACTTCCTAAATTTAAATATGGCTACAGGTATTTATATATATAGATATATATTTAAGAAAAGAAATCACTGCCTGCCAGCTAAACACTTATAAAGACTGCTTCGTGAGCAGAAATGTAAATAAAAATATTGGTATATATATAAATCACATACAACGATTTTCTTTAACAATTTTGTAATGAAAATAAAATTTTCAAAGCTGAATTTAAAAGAGTTACTGCATACTGGTCCAGTAAGATTTATTTTATTTTCATTTTGAACGCAAGCTGACCACGGTTGCCACTTTGGTAATTTTTTACCAAATTTGGTAATTTTTGTTTTGCTTTATGAGTTTTGGTAATTTGGTAATTTTTATGTGGGTTTGGTAACTTTTTGAGCAGGATCACCAAAAATACGAACTCGATATCAATTCATTTAAAAGCTGCCTTACTGTTTCTGAGTGAAAGCATTGACTCTGCATAATATGCGTCAGCACCACCCATGTAAACCTATTTTGTTCAAAAAATGACTGAATGCACTCATTCTCTTCTTTTGACAGATGTTGAACTTCGAAATATTTTCTGTTTATAACTACATTTAGATATGGATAGGTTAGTTAATAATATTATTTATTTGCAGACATAAAACTCTAATTTGTTAAAGTTATAAGAAAAAAGGCTCGGATATGGTAGATGATCCCATGCCTTGTTGACGTTGCTTAATTGCTTGGACTGACAAAGTTCCTACTACGTTCTTAACTGAGTCTTATGTTTTATAAATGTTTGTTTGCTTAAGCGAATTATTCCCACAAATTTGTATTTTTTGTTTGTTATTGTTATTTTGTTAAAAAGTGTTTGTAAATACAAATTTGTAAGTTGGTGAAATAGGCCACTCTTCTAAAATAGAATAACTCCGTTTTATGTATAATATAAAACTAGCTCACTTTGTTAAGCACAAGCAAATGATCGTTGAAAGACTTAAAGTTTGCAAAACAAATATTTTGTACTGTTGCGCATTTGCTTTTAATAACCTTAGAAAGCTTCTGTATCCCCTCTCAGTTTTCCATATATGTATGCAAGTCGATTTATGAGGTCCGAAATTTTTCGACAGATGGAAAAATTTCCCCGCTACAGTAAGTATGTCCAACCATCAATTAGAAATTCATAAACTCGTGGAAAAAGTAAATAAGACATCAACTATTTTTTGCAACATTTTGCAAATAATATTAAAACAAATAAAATTGACTAAACGAAATTTGATATTTGATTGCCTTGAATTTGACAGGGAGAGCGCTGTTTCCGTGTTTGGATTCGAACAACTTAAAACCGCTCATTTGTTAAGCCAATTCGGATCGACAACAAGTTGGTAACGCCGCTCAATAGTCTGTCAATTGACAGACAAATCACTCTCAAATTTGCCTTTAAAACCCCTGTAAAACTACTGTCGCCACTAGTACTAGTACAATGTGCAAGAGCAAATATATGACAAGTGGCAGGTATATGTCAGCAAATATGGAAAATTGCATATTACAAACAAAACTTTCGAGTCAACACAGTTTGCGAAGATAGACACTAATTGAAAGGGAAAGATGGTAGTGTATTCGTGAGTCACTAATATAAACACCTTTTCCTTCCCCAGTCATGTCAAACTCTTTTAACTGAATAAATTAAAAATATTCGTGTTCTGGCCATGTTCGAAATTATTAAAAACGTACATTCCATATGCACACGCACGCACATGTCATCTGTCAGACTTTTTTTTTAATCGCTTGTTGAAGAACTTTTTGATTGATTTTGATTTCAGAAGTTTGACAGTGACATTTAAAACTTGAAACAACAATTTGTTACCAGTGCATGTCATGTCGATGTTTCATAAATATTTATGCCGCCTTCAATGTTTTATTCATTATCGTGTTCCCGTTCCCAATCTGTCTTGTGCTTTACCAAGAAAACAATCTACAGCTAGACTCTGTCGATGCCTAACTCACTGTAGCATTTAATCTCTCGCACCTTTACTCAGCAGGAAACATCTTAGAGGTCCAAAACACATCCCCATTCACCGTCAACAGTAACTAACTTAACTATCCGCCATTATTTATCGAATAGGGCCCCTCCAGCGGCACACATATCTCTCTGCTTTGGCAATTCTACTGATGAATGAACCCTGTTTCTCTGCCATTATGTGCAACTATCCCAGACAGAGTATGCGTTGAAAAAAAAGAAAAAGAAAAAAACAAACCCAAACCCAAGAGAAGTGTGTTCCTTTCCACTTTTTCTTGATTCGTGTTTGCTGTTTTGCTGATTGCGCTTGAGGTCCCCGTCAGAGACCCCACGTCTTCCTGTTGTTATAGTTTGGTAGTCGTACTCTACTCTTATTCAGCCGTCTTTTCAAGAATGGTAAGACCAGTTTTTGGTCGTCTTTCTCTTTTGCTCAGCGCGAGGTTCAAAGATTAATTTCATTTCTTCGCAAATGGGTTTTCTGCACGTCCTCCTTTTGACTTTGGTGTTTTATGTTCTTTAACGTGTTTTCTGTTTTGTGCCTTTGTCAACAGATGGATGTAGGGAATTGTTTTCTTTTTTTATTGCATTATTGTTGTTAGGAACAGCGTTCTCACACTTTGTGTTTGCAATTAGTGATTTTCTCTATATCCTCTGATTTAATGTTTTCTTTGGGAATTCAGCTAATTATAAGCAATCAATTAGGATGAATTTTGAAGGCGGCATACTTCGCATTATTCAACTAACTCTGGATCTTCCATTAAAAGAACCAGGCATTTTTAAGGCTAACATTTAACATTTGCTTTAATTGAAATTTTGTTTACAATTTGACTTAAGGCTAAGTAACAAATGGTGGTGAATAATTAATATTTAAATATGATGGCTCAACAAAAGTTTTTTTTTTTCTTAAAATCTATTTTACATTAATTGTAGATGTCTTCTCGGTTTCAACCTCGTAGTATGCATCGTTATCTGGGTTGACCTCAGAGTGTTCAAGTCCGAGATCTGATGACTTTTATAAGGCTGCATGACAAGCAAGCTTTTGAACTCGCTTTGTGGGGACATACTTCCATCCGAGAACTCCAACTAACAACAAGTGCAGAACGACCACCAAATTGCGAAAATCCTGAGAGGTGTTGAATAAATTCAGGTTCACCTTTCCGAGAGGTGTATTCAAAAGAGAAATGATTTTCCCAGTCAGTGTTCCTATATCGTGAGAAATTGCCCCTTTCATGGGATTTTTGTCAACCAATCTTGTCGGAGAAACGTAGAATACGATTCCATGTGACTTTGTGGGTACTTCCCTGATTTTATAATTTTAGTCTATAGTTGCAAAGGTAAATATAGGAAAATACTATTTTAAAAGTCACAGAAAGGTCGGAGATTTGCGCCAAAAAGATACGATAAGTCTGGGTAAAATGCGAATGTTTTTTGCCGCCTATCTAGAGGAATCTTTTAAATCATTAAACTAATTCAAAACATTATTGACTTTACACACAGAAATCTGTCAACGAAAATAAAATTTGGCCGATCGTATTCTTTCTCGTTTTACAACACTGTGGACTGTGGAAACCGAAATTTACTCACGTTGGCATAGCCTTATGTAAGGTTTACAAAATCACTAAATAAAACAGAGTTTCCAGCTTTAGTTGGAACTGGGGGGGGGGCCCTATGATAAAGTAAAGTTAGATTCCAAGATGCTAACTGAATCTGAGGAATAGCACCCTTTCAAGCTGGCTTTTGGCACTCATAGCAAAGCTATAGCAAACAACTTCTTTGTCAGAATAAGTGCAGACGGCGCAAAGGGTTATACGAAGCATTAGTGAATCGTCCAAAACGACGTCGTCCAGACGATTCAACCATTTTAGTGTTACACGAAGCAATACAATCGTCGAAATGACGTCGCCAGACGATCGTCGTCTTACGCGATGAGAGCCCAACACATTCTCTCTGTGGGCGCGGTTACTGCCCTGGACTACTGAGAAATGAGTCTGAGGTTCGTTCCCCGGGAAAACCTAAATTACATAATTAAGATAACGTCTCTAACAATCATCCAAGAGTATATTTGTCCCAAAAGAGCTTCTGAACTCAGACATTTGAAATGAGCTTACAATTGTAGGTACAAAAATTAAAACTCACGCAGATTGGTCGTAAGAAGCTAGGCCTAGGTTCCTGTACGGGTCTCTGTCATGCTATTTATTTATTTTATTCTTCGGCAATTGGTATAAATATAGAACTGTCTTGAATATCGCACACTTCCGTTCATCCTATTGCATTTTAAGGGAAGTTAAACTTACTTTCCAAAAAATGTATTATATATATTTTAATTTAATTTGTAGCATTAATTTTTATATTTTATATAAGACCATATTTAGCTGTTAACTTTTCTGAGTAATGGCAAGTAAAATCTAAAAATAGATTTTGGGCTTGGTGTCTAAAGAAACTTTTCAAAAAAGGTTCTATGAAAATCTGTGTAGGAGTTTTAACGCCATTAGGTAACAGACTGAGACCCCCAGCAGTTTTTCTGTAAATTTGGGTTTCTTCCATTTTGCAGAAAAGGGAAAATCTACCACATCTTCAAATGTCAAAAGTTGTAATGCAAACTTCTTTCTATTGGCGGTGACAAATTTACCTTTCTTATAAACCATTTCCAACCGAGCAACACATTACTACAGTAGCGGCCCATCTCGCTTTAACCGCAATCGTTTCAAAAAGTTTTGCATGCAATCAAACTGCCAGCCAACTAAAAATTTCAGATTCACAATATTACGACATGAAGGCTGATGGCTACGCCCTCGCAGAAAAAAACAAGTTCTCGGTGAAGTGGCAAGATCACCGAAAATACGATTTCCCACGCAGATCTGTGAGGATGCCACCGCTTCACATGCGTTCCATCAAAGTTGCACTGTGGGGAATTCTCCGACTATTCCAATTCCACTCCGTCAATTGTCAAATCTTATAAATACACCCCCAACACATATTTCTTTGTGGGATCTTTCAGTCCGTTGAGAGTTTTATAGTTTCCCACATCCTGCTCTGTGTGCATTGACACGGTTCTTCTGGGAATTGTTATTATGGTGGTGGAATGCAATAATTTGACAGAAAGCGAGATAACAACAAGGGAAAAAAACATCTCCCCCCATTATTCCGACACCTGTTTTTATATATTAACGTGACGCAATTAGGATGGAAATGATGAAACGTATTACAATCCAAATAAATGACACTAATATACCTGCAAGATGTCGTCTTAGTAATAGATTTCCCTCCCGATAAGAAGGCTTAGAAAAACTGTGATTTCCCCCCATACTACAGTTGCACACGGACAAAACAATAAATTCAGGGAATACTCGCTTCAAAGTTCGCTGGAAGAAGCAGCTCTCGGTTTTATGGCATCTCATGTCGACTGTCCGTATACACACTCCCGCAGGCTAATTTACTTGCCTACCTGGATATGACTTATGACCCCCATGTATATCTGATGGTAATTCTTTGTGTTTGGTATAGATACCGTACAAGGTTTTGCTGCTAAACACCCCAAGGTAAAATGGTTTTACAAGATTTTAGAAAAAACCGAACATAAGGGGATAGCGTCTTGTTTTTTCGTCTCCCTCCACTGTGATGGGTATTTTTTGTGTGTTTTCTTTTTTGAAGAACTGGAATTGTACGCACAAACATTAGTAATTATATATCATAAGAGAGATACCCCTCACAGATATGAAATATGAAAAAAGAAGATAAATAGCTACAAAAAAAAAAAACCTGATACGGATGCTGGCGCAGGTACCAAGCCTACCAAGAGGTTCTTTTTTCTCTTTTTATTGTGATTTCCACTCGTGTGACCAAGTATAAAAGGGAAAATCGATAAATACCGCCAAACCTTTAAGATTGATGTGCAGTATGTAGCGGTGGCTTTAAGTTCCGTCGCAAGGATGTTCGAATGTATATTCCCTCAAACATTTTATTGCCGGCAAATAAATTGCGACAGTTGCAGGCGCACAGACGAACGATTTTCTTACTTCCTGAATCCTGACTTGCTTCTATTCAATTGGGACAGGGAGACAGGCAAAAAACCCAGAACAAAAACGAAAATAAAAGGCAAATATAGAAGGATGTCGTAGGAATTTGAAAAAATCTGTGGGAAATCTTACGTCGATTCAGGATGTCGATGCAGACTGCGTCTGCCATTAAGTGCCAGCGGAAGTAATGAATTATCCGATGCTCCACACACAGAACAACTATTGTGAATTTGTTTTGATAATAAATCTCTATAGAGAGATACTCGTATTCGTACCTAAATTTCATGATTAGGTTGATGGAAAATAATTTGTCTTCTTTTTTTTTTCTTACAGAGATCTCCAAGGGAACAACATCACCGTGATATTCGAGTCGGATTTTCAGCACTTGACCAAGCTACGAATTTTGTAAGTACTTTAATTTGAATACATTTTGTTCAATTGCCCCTGCTGGGTAGTTTTCCTATGATGATGGATAATTGAGTGGAGACGAAAAAAAAAACGCACAACCGCGCAGACATTTTAATTGATGTTTAAGTATTGCTGAGTGGGAAAGAGTGGGTGGGTGGGGAGAGCTACTTGAGGGAACACAAAACGGGTTTCAACAAAAAACATTTGCCTCTCAAAGAACTGCGTCTTACAAATCGCAAGCTGTGGCATTTAAAGATATTCATTTGGTTAGCACTAATAAATAATAATTTTGGCATACCCACTCCAACTGACATTAAGATTGAAAAAAAAAGAAGCTGGAAATCGCCAAATCCATGTGACCTTCAGACGAGAGTTTCCTTGCTACAATGAACATCTACTCGTAGGTAGTTACAGTCAGCTTTTAGCGACGAAAGCCATCGTCAAAAAATATCTGCTGAAGTTTAAGAGCTCTTGAAATAAAAAAAAAATGAAAATCGATTTCAAACAAAAATTAACTCTTTAGTGGTAAAGAAAAATTCCTTTTTTTCAAACATAATAGATTCCAAGACGGATATAAGAAACACTCAGGTGGTGCAAAATTAATCGCCCGATGTTATAATTTTTGCAAATGGCGTCGTACGTCAATCGTATTTGACATTTGTGAACTAGACAGATGCAGTTTAAAACAGACAAGTAATGGAGTGCTGTCCTCCGCAAGAGCGTGGAATAATTAATGAAAATTTTGAAGGTAGCGTTTCCTGATCGCGTAATCTCCCGTTTTTGCGATTTTAAATTTCAGATCGCCCGATTTAACCATCCCAGACTTCTTTCCTCGGGGCTACTTAAAATCGCGGGTAAGGAAAATATTTGACAGGAATGCGAACAGTTACCTATCACCGGAAAGTCATGGAAAGTGCGATTAAACGGGCACAAATGTGTATCAACACTGGCGGCAGCCATTTCATACACACTTAACAGGAAAAATTGTAAAGGTCCAAATACCATCACTCGAAAATTAAAACTGGACGATGGAGTTTTGCGCCTTATCAAAATCTTTTTTTTTTTGTATAGGAAAAAAGTAATTCAAAAACAAAATTGGGTGATTAGTTTTGCACCACCCTGTATAAGAACAGGCCACGCACTAATTCTCCACAAAACAACCGCAAACAAATTACATGCAATTTTTTAATAAAAGAACGACAAAAGTGAAAAGTAGCTGAAAATGATTACTTTTTTGAAGACAAATATTCTTGGCAGTTTGTCCTCTGTAGTCAATCCTCTGTCAGAGGCGTAATACGTAGCGTATTTGTCCTAGGAAGCTGAAATTTAAAACTAACACATAAACATAAATATATTTTCACAAAGAGCACCTCGCAAAGGCTTTCCGTACAATATATTTCCGAACTATGACTGTTTAAAGTATAAAATGTTCGTCGTCCTATTCCTTTAAAGTAGAATAGCTTGTGAATTTTCCTCCCGAGCTATACTGGCTACCAGCTAGAGAATATATATTTAGCCCTGTCAAGAAATTATTCTGGGTCAACTAAAACAATTAGTTTTAGTCTGTTTTTCACTTTTTTTGAAAGTCAAACTTAAAATTTCTTTTGCTTTCAGAGAATATATTAAAATACTTGTACGTGCTTAAAATAAAATCTTATTTATTTCCCAGTAAGCCAGAAAATTCCCGCAAGCAGGTATCACAACCTTTTTTAAATAAACGCCAACAACATTTTTCGATATGAACATAATTCCTTTCTGCGGCCTATAACACAATGCGAGAAGTTACAGTGTGTAGGGATTTTGTCTAAAAGTCATAGCTTCAGCTAGAACTTGCTACTCTGCTCTGTCGCAGAAATGTGTTAGGTACCTAAACTAGTAAAAATGCACTTGTATTAGATTTTGTCACATTGTGTAAGTGACATCTAACATCTGACTTAAAGACGGTCGTATGTGCACCGCGGCTAGTTCTTGCAAAATATATTTTGGAGGTTCAGCTTTTGACCTGTTGGCTATTTAAAAAGTTCATTCTTGGTAAAGTTTGACATTTTTTTTGTTAGGAAAACATGTTTTGATTTTACTTTTCACTGGGATTTTTTATTTTTTCCCTTTTTTAATTTGTCCCAGTTTTTTTAAGCAGTTTCTCTATCTTCAAGAAAACATGGTTTTTAGGTTGGTGCCATAGGTCCGCCACGCTGTAGTACCGGTTGGTTTATGTAAATTCGGAAATTAAGAGGACAGAGTTTATTTATGCGAAAAATCAGTCTGTCTCTTAAACGAAAAAAAAAAGTACACATGAAAAAGAAATTTTGTTACTTCCAAGTGCCATTTAGGTAGCAATACCGACAGGAATTAAGTCGAAATGAGCAATTAAATTTCAAGCAATTGCAATTTCCTACACACATCATTTTAACAATTCATAAAAAGCAAAAGTAAGTGCTTATATGGAGAGTATATACGCAAATACTTTCATCAATTTGATATATTTCATCTGTATAGCTTAAATATGTAAAGGCGGAGCTACATGACCACAAAAGCCTCACTTACAAAAGTCTGAAACAGACGAACAACAGAAAGCAAGACTGGAAACCAGTGGTCCCAGACTGTAAAGACTGTTCCCCTTTTTTCCCCCTAAGTGAAATTCGCCTTTATTTTTATATAAAATTTGAATTTGAAATGATTTTCTTTTCTATTAGACCAAAGGTCAAATCGAGTGAATGCATTCAGATACACAAAAATTCTAACGTAAACGTTCGATGGGCTGTATTCTTTCATATTTAGTGTGAACATTTCATTCTGAGTAAACTTTGAAATTTAATTGTAATGGAAATGAGTTTAAATTTTACTTTTAAGCAATTTAAGTTTCAAGATTTTAGATTTGTTCCCCTATTTTCAAGCTTTTCACACGTTTTCCCCTTTTTCATTAAAAAAGCGCCAAAATCTTAGGCACTATACAAATACATGTCTATAGATGACACTTATAGTGCCTAAACCTGCACTTGAATTTAACCTTTATCTTTAATATGTCCCGAAAAAATAGGAAAACCGCAGTTAGCAAGAGTAACTACCAGCGTAAAAGAGAAATCTTCGCTTACCTATAAATCCCGGTGATACACCTTCGCGGCTGTATCTAAAGGGTATTCCGTTAAGGACTTGACAACTTTTATTTAAATAAAATGCAAACTGCTTGAGATATCTCAAAAAAAAATTTATTGGCTTGAATTACTATCAAAACTTTTATGAATGGAGTTCGACTTCGATCATATATGTCCACCACGGGAACGTATGCAGCGGTCGATACATTGAACCCAATTTTCGATGACTCGCCCGCACATTTCGACCGATACGGCCGCTATTTCTCGTTCAATATTGGCTCTGAGCTCCTCTAACGTTGCCGACTTGTTGGCATAGACCAATAATTTAATGTAGCCCCATACAAAAAAGTCTAGAGGCGTTAAATCACACGATCTCGGCGGCCAATAGAGGGGTCCGTGTCTCGAGATAACGTTCACCGAACTGAGATTTCAATAACTCGATTGTTGCACCCGCTGTGTGGCTTGTGGCACCGTCTTGTTGGAACCACATATCACTGATGTCCAATTCATGCAATTTCTCAAAGAAGTAACGTTCGGACATGTTTCTGTAGAGAATACCGTTTACCGTAAAGCGACGGTCATTTTCATCGACGAAAACAAACGGCCCTATGACGCCACCGGCATGAAAACCGCACCTAACAGGGACTTTTTGAGAATGAAGTGCTGTTTCATGAAGCAGACGCGGGTTCTCACCTATCCATCAGTAACGCATATTTTGCTTTTTGACGAAGCCGCTTAACCACAAATTCACTTCATCTAAGATGAAGATAATTTTTTGGCGTTAACGCTCTTAAAGTTGCGACCACCGGCTCGGAATTTCGGTAGTAAATTTTAATTATTTGTAAACGTTGTTCCTTCGTGTACTTCAACATGATGAACATTTTGATTTTACTGAATATTTTGACATTGACAGTTCGGTAATCGGCTCAAGGGTGCGTTCACAATGAATGTTTGAAGCTTTCAAGTCACTAATGAAAGACCCTTTACATGGCTGCTATTTGCAACCAAGACGAGGCAGTCATCATTGCAGCCAGGGATCCCAGACTAAGGAAAAAAGCTCTAATTTAGCCGCTTTTGTAATGAAAAAGGGGAAAACTTAAAAAAGCTTAAATAAAATGGGAAAGAATGAAAAATCCCTGTGAACCTTAAATTGTTTAAAAGTAAAATTCAAACGCATTACCATTAAAAACTAATCGAAAAGTTAAATGCATCTGCGTACTAAAATCGCATTGACCTTTTCTATGGGAAAATTTATCCTTTTACCGATAAAAAAAAAACGGAAAAACGGTCTTCAAAGTCAGGGAATACTGATTGCAGTTCATGCCTGTCCAACTTCGCAATTTAAGTCTTCTTTGGCTATGACTAATTAAAAGAGCAAACTTTTAAGATAATCAGAGGGTAGGGTTAAGCAAGGGATGCTGCATTCAAGGGCAGTGTATAGCGTGCCAGAAATATCTCTATTTCAATCGATGCTAACAAAACCACTAGCATCGTAGGTCGAACTATAATCATATATTTTCACTTATTTAAAACAGACTACAGTCGGGAGGTCAAGTGCCTTGCTATTGAAGAAAGTGCCCCCGCACTATGCATGCCTCCATCGTGTCCAGAATTTGTTCTTCGAGCCATTCCTTCACAAAAAAAAATTCTATATTACATATGCTCTACAAGACGGCAAATTTATTTCAGGCAGATATTCTTTTGAATGTTTTTTCCATCCGAAGTAATGAAGCGAAGTTGTCCACTTGCGAGAAGGTCCCTTAAAGCACATAAAAGGGAATGCAACTATGAACATCCAAACTGAGATCTGAAATAAAACAAATTTTGAAACAATATTCGGTCAAGCATGAGTGAAAATATGTGCCAAGTGGACAGGTCCCCTTAAGCTCAAAATAATAAACACGTTATAAACAAACAGGCTCATCCAAGACTCAACTGCCACAAAGCAAACACCCAGTATGCTAAACAGTTTTACACGAAAGAAAACCTCCTACCCATTGCCCAATAAATTGTTAATACCAGCCTTTTATATATACAACCTCAGTGAGTAATTACAAATGTTATACAACACCAATTTATCTGTGCTCAGTCCGCTCTTCTGCCAACCGAACAGGAACAGCATCGGCTTGCTTAATAGCCAAAGTATGCTCCTGGCAAACGCATCTACCTACCCAAAAGCCACACATCACTGTTTCTGCTTGATAAGTTTATCACTATGGCAACACAGCATTATGCTGCATCTGTGTAGCTGTAGCTCGACTAAACCGAAAGCCATCACACTTGCATATGACGGCACACATGTGCACTGTGCAGGGCACCCATCAGCATTATACTGCTCTATCGTCATCAGAGAAAACAGAAAAGCCAACAGCAGCAGCAGCGTCAAACGTTAAATGCTGCTACCGCTGCGATGCGCTGTGGTGCTGCTCGCTCCATCTTGATGAATGCTCCTCGGTTGTTATCTTTATTACATTTTCGGCTTAAATGAGTTTCGTGTTCATAAACATTTGGAAATTTTCAAATCTTAATTAAGTTCGTACAAGTGTATATTTCGTTTGGCCGAAAAAGAAACACACACACACAGCACACCAACATCGCACTTAATGGAAGGCGCACTTTCGAATTTGTTTTAATGTGGCGGTGGTTTGCGAGATAATCGCTCCAAATTGGCTCCTTTTGCCCATAAAATGTGCTTAACATTGAAGATAATTGGCTGCGCTACTCCCTACTGCGGAGAGACAGAAATTCGAAACGAATGCCCGTCGAAATTGGCCACCCCTCTGATGAGTGGTGGTTCGAAACTGAACAGGTGCCCGGAGCACTTTGTGATTTACTTATCTCCGCCACAAGTAAGAGAAATGTAATTACGGATACAAAACACAACAGACAACACATCCAAGGGCTAGAAAGAGAATGGCAAATTTATTAGAATTACAGTCACGTCTGATTTTCGCGATGTCAAACAGACGACAGCGACGAGAGAGAGAGAGTGGGAACTCTGCTTTTGCTACTGTGCTGCTCCTCCCATATGTCATCGCAGTGCCATCGTCTATTATCATTTGTGCTTCACCTGCAAGTCATGTCTGTCGGCTGTGTGATACAGAAATTCGTTCGTACACACATTATACAGTCGGAGATGTGCTCCAACTCATCATCATCACTGTCCAAAGCGCCACCACCTTCGTCGTCGTCGTCGTGGCCTCTGGTAAAATGGGAATTTCCCTTGACAGGTGGAAATTATGTCAGTCCTGTATATACATATCACACACTCACAAGGCGGTCATCTAATTCTTTCCCGTTTTTTTTGCTCTCTTCCCCATCCTAATAGACAACTGACTGACAATCAAATCCACACGATAGAGAAGGATGCCTTCCAGGATCTCATCTCACTCGAGAGGCTGTAAGTATTTCAAAACCACAAACAGTAGCTATTGCATGTCAGTGCGAACCAAGCGTAGCTATATCTAGATACAAAGATAATTTGCATGCGATTTGAGATTTCTTTTAATTTATATTTTGCTATACATTTTTTTGTGTTTTTTTTTTTCTTCTCTTGTTTCTTTTCCGTAATTTTATGCACGCCACAGACGCCTAAACAACAATCGGCTTAAGGCAATTCCTGAAAACTTTGTGACAAATTCAGCTAGTCTTTTGCGATTGTAAGTAGTTGCCGCTTCATTATTTAGCCAGACCTTGTTTTTACACATACGTACTTTGCCTACTTCCTTTGGATAAGTAATTTCTGTGAAATGCGCCACCCCTTCGTTCGAAGAGACTAAATTTTGATTAATGAAAATACCGAGTAAATATTTGTTTGGGTGAACCCCTTTTTTTTCGCCGCTCGGGGGAACAGTAAAAGGGTCGAACCAATTTTGGGTCAGTCGATTGTGAAATATGTTGAAATCAAAATTGTGTCCTTCGCCGGAGGCGGAAAGCGAATTCACTTGTTCAACTTTGACAAATAGTGTTTAGAGAAAAAAATGGAAATAATTTACTGTCCTGGTCCTCTTTCTAATGTGTACTTCTCTCTTCAGGGATATCTCGCACAATGGTATTACGACGATTCCCAGGAAGGCCTTCAAAGGCGCCCAGTCGCTGCGGAGCTTACAGATGGACAACAATCAAATCATGTGCATGGACGAGCAGGCGTTCAAGGGCCTTGTCGACCTGGAGATACTGTAAGGGCTACATAAAATATCCTCATCTTTAATGCATTGAATCAAATAACCGACACACACACTGATTTCATGTGACTGATGGTAATGTTTTGTTTTTGTTTTTGTTTTTACTGCAGTACGTTGAACAACAACAATTTGACGATGCTGCCGCACAATGCCTTCACCGGACTGGGCCGATTGCGGGCCCTTCGGCTGTCCGACAATCCGTTCTCTTGTGATTGCCATTTATCTTGGCTGTCGAGATTCTTACGCAGCGCTCCGCGTCTGGCACCGTACACGAAGTGCCATTCACCCAGCCAGTTGAAGGGCCAAAACGTGGCAGATCTGCACGATCAGGACTTTAAATGCTCAGGTAAGTGATCGGTGATCTGTTCGCCTTCGCATTCGCATTTCAATTCAAACAGTCGATGGGGATCAGCGCCCCAGTGTAGACCCACATCGACGCGATGCGACTGTTCTGTGTGTGTTTGTGTTTGTACTTTGGTAACTTGTTTAGGTAGGACCCGTCGCAAATGCAAAGTGCGCAATTACTTTGGTCTAACGTAACGGATTCTGTTTATAGCTTCGCAAATGAAATAGGGAAATGTCAATCTGAAACGTGAATTCTTCCGGCATATCAGCTGAACCTGTGCACTGCGTGGACTATTGGAAGCATTTTCATATAGGAAAGTGTAAAGCGATTTATTATACGAGTCAGGCATCAGAAGAATGCGATGTAGATATTGGAAAAAAGACGCAGATTACGAAGAAATGTCGCAGTCTGGGCACCACGACTTGTATTGAAGAACGGACTTTGGACAAAACTGGAAATTATCTTAAGGACATCCGAGAGCTCATGAAATAAGCTGTATAACGACGTGCACAGCAAAAGCAGCGTTTTATAAGCTCGCCTTGACTTTCTCTGCCCTCTTTTCATTGGTTTAGGCACAAGCTAAAAAAATGAAAATAAATGACGTTCATGGTATAGAGGACTTGTTTGCAAGGCTAACCCCATCTGTAGTATTTTATTTTATTTACTTTGTTAATAGAAATCGATTTGTAACGTAACTTTCCACTAAACAAGCGAACAACTTGCCACACCCTCTTCACCCTCAGATGGGAAATTAGCTTAATTTTTTAAAAACTCACTTAACACAAGATTAGGCGTAAAATTACTTCTGGACATAGGAGCAGGAGATCAGCTGTTGCTTTTTTAAACATTTTAAGCCAATCAACTAAACACACAAAGCAGCGGCCTGCATACAACTGTCATCAGGACCACACGTAACACATCTTAATAAATTTGGTCAGAACTTTACGCCAAAAGAACCGGCAGCTCCTTTTGATAGGTAGTCACGCCCGCAGAATGGGAGTACCCAGCTGTAGAAGCTTTAGAAAAGAGGAGGCAGAATGAACCACTGTTCACATTTTTAGCACCAGTCCAGATCTTTTCACTTTGGTAAGGCTGACTTTGAAGGTTACTTCTTGGAGAACCTAGGGGACCTCTCTCACAATGACGTTCGCTGTGTCAGCAAAAGTCGTTGTACAGAGTCTTAATGGGTTCATTGAACACCAGCATGCAACGTCCTAAGGCACGGCTACTTAACCCCATCAATTTTCTGTGTAACGTAGGCTTGATTGCTTCAATCACTCGTTTCTGCCCTGCAACCCGCAAAAGTCTCATTTTTTAGACGGACTATTAGAGGCTATAAGCGGGGGGTATACCCCTATACAGTCTATAGACTGTTTGAGTCGCCGTATGATCTAGAATTGCTAGCCAATTTTTCAAGTGATGTCACAAATGACCTACATAACTCTGGTCTAAGTGTGCCTATCAAGACAGCCACCTAAACTAACCTAACCTACATGTCCCACTAAACCAAGCAATTTAAAATGCGCATAATTCTTGGTGCAACAGGTCCATAAAGGCTCCCATAGGTTTGGCTTCTCAGAACCATTCGACAGTTCCAGTTTTTATTTTTAGGACCAATTGAAGGGACTTGCACTTTTTATGTTGAATACCAACGGCTGAGGATATTAAATTTTGTAGCATCGTTCGCATTTATAATCTGATGGCAAAATATGCTGGGCCGAGACTGCTCGGTCAATTTATCCCGAGCCATAGGGTGCGTTTTGATGCTACTTTGAATTTGAACGAATAAAGAAACACTCACTCAGCAGTTGTGTCACATCAGAGGTCGACGCTACAAGAATGAGTGTGGGTGTACAATTAAAAATGCGCCTGCCATCTTGTTTTGGCCGCTTAGGTCTGTTTCCGAGCGTGCGAAATATGACCGTGGAAAATCAAAAGAAATAGGCGAACAAACCCATTCTCTGTTTGTAAAGAAGAAATTAAGCCCTATTGACATCCAAACTGACAGCACCTTGCACTTGCAAGGTCTCGTCACGCCATGATACTTTGTTTTTTTCTTTTTTAATTTGACAGCTTGTACAATGTACACATGCAGCATTTTGCGTAGTACTAAAGTTATTCCTTATGCTGTGACGCATCGAAATAAAAAAATAAAACTAGTAGACCTGTTTCGCCAGGTCCGTAGGGAGGGACCCTAAGCCTAGCTACTCACAAGTCACAACCATTCGTTTTTTACCCGACTGGACACAGGGAGGGTGATTCGCGCGTATCCTATGTACGTTCCTACGGGAGTCCCTGTAGCCTAAACGGCTTGATCGATTTTGAAGAGTGAGGTGTCATAATATTCGTATTCTTCCCCGGAGTGTCATAGGCTAAAAAGATAAAAATAAAAAAAAGTTAATTTAAAAAACCAAAAAACCCGACTGACTGTAAAAAAAGGAATTAAAAAGATTTGAGCAAGACGTATTTAAGTACCCATAACTACCTATTTGGCAGTCGGAGGCTACTCAATACTAATACATACATATATTTGTTAGACTGTGTAGGTATATAGTCTCCGATTGTCAATAAGTTAGGTATAGGTACTTAAATGCGTCTTGTTCAAATCTTTTTAATTCCTTTTTCTACAGTCAGTCGGTTTTTTTGGTTTTTTAAATTAACTTTTTTTTTTGTGAGTTTTACATTTTTATAACGAATGAAAGGGAGCAACATTTTTATGCCGAGTCCAACCGGCTAACTGAGAAGCTTTTTCATGACAGTTGTACTCTCGGATGTTTGTCAGACAGTGCAAAATCTTGGATAAAATTCAGGTTTTTTTAGGGAAAAAAACATCATGTTTCATAATATAGAAAATAGGTTTAAATTTTGGAAACAATAATTGTTAATAACATTTAGATGCAATTTTTGCAACATCAATCATCTAAAGTTAGAACCAATCTGTCAACTAGATGTCGCCTTTTTCTTTAAGTTTATGTTATTTTACATATCCTCAGCAAAAGTGAAGCGCTCCTGTTGTTTTCGAACATACATGAAGTTCGCTACCTTCAGTCCATATGTTATGAGTCGGACACAGAAGGAATAGCATCTGGGAGGATATTACTGACATTAAAACTGTCATCAACAGATTTTTCCATTCACACTTTTGAGAATATGTTCCTTTTTCAATAATAAGCAATAAACTATGTTAAAATTTGACTCTTGGAAATGTCAACTGAGTATGCAGACTGGATTTTCTTAACTAGATTTATCGGCTTTCTCTCCATAAACGTCAACTGCAAAAAATATTCACGTGACCACACTGGGCCAATAAAAACTGTCAGTCAGTCAGTCAGTCAGCTGTCAGACTTACTAAAGTAGGAATCAGAACATCCCCAATATTTCTTTTAGCAATTCCCCAATACAAACGTTTATTTCCACGCCCACTTTTGAGGGGCGTTTTTGTTGATGTAGCGATTAATTCCTTGACAAACCTTTGCCCATACAAAGTTGTTGACACGCCCACATTTAGGGGCGATTTTAACGGAACTCTTAAGAAATTTGTTATTTTGTTAGAACACCTAAAAGAGATTTAATACCAAATGGACACAGCCAAAGGCGTTGTGATACATAATTCAACACCCACTTTTTGAGTTCGGAATATATGAGGTATCCACCAGACTGTCAGCCTACGCGTTTGGTTTTGCATTGAGTAGTTATATGCCGCATCAATAAAGTCATAAACATATGTCCGAGCTTTTACTATTTATTGAGTCAGTTGTCCAATTGCCTGTCCCTCAAGCATTTGTTTTTCTGTCACAGACTGCAATGGGAGCTACAGCTTTGTGCCGCTAATTTCGGAAGCTCCCTCAAGACAATTTATTATACTGTCGCATGTTTGCGAGAAGTAGGCAATGAAACAACCGAATCAGCTCCTAAACAACTGAGTTACGGCCCCCTCACGTGACTCGGTACTTATTGCGCTCGCCCAAGTGCAACATACATGTATAACCAAACAGTCAGACGAGCGGACAGTACAAAGTAAAACGAAATTCACGTAATCAAACAAATAAAAAATACCAATACCAATCATTTTCCAATTTCGGTTGTCAAGATGCGTCCTTAACCGCAGCGTTTATCTTCTCTCATAAAAATGAAATAAAAACACAAAACAAAACAAAAATAAAACGAAAACAATTTAACGAGAACTTCAATTGCCTCTGTATAGAGAAAACCTACGATGATGGCATTTTAATTACTCAGAAACGAGATAATTATATATCTAAGAGCCGCAAAGCTGGCTTCTCTTCTGTAATCTGAAAGTCGTTAGTTTCGCCCCAAGTACACACAATTATTTCAATCGCACACACGACAGTTCGCCGACCCTGACTCACAGTTGACATTACACCCATTATACACGATGCAGCAACTATCTGAACCCTCTAATGCAATTCTATTCAATTGCATTCATTGCAGGATTGACGGAGAATGCCCCGATGGAGTGCGGCGCGGCGAGCAGTTGTCCGCACCCATGTAGGTGTGCTGATGGCGTTGTGAATTGCCGAGAGAAGAGCCTCACGAATGTGCCCAACTCCCTACCGGATGACACCACTGAACTGTGAGTACCTCTATATAGCAACAGTGTTTGCTGGTTTTTTTTTTTTTTTTTTTAAATGAACTCAACCGAACTCCATTATTATTGCAGTCGATTGGAGCAGAATTACATCACCGAACTTCCGCCGAAAGCGTTTGCGAATTTCCGCCGACTCAGACGGATCGACCTGTCTAACAATAACATCTCCCGCATAGCGCACGATGCGCTCAGTGGCCTGAAGGCACTAACCACGCTGTAAGTATATGATCTGACAGCGCTTACGCTTTTTGCGGTTGTAAAACATATTGTTTACCGATTTTGGTTTTGTGTCTACGCAGGGTCCTGTATGGCAACAAAATAAAGGACTTGCCCTCGGGAGTGTTTAAGGGCCTATCATCGCTGCAGCTGCTGCTGTTGAACGCCAACGAGATATCGTGCATAAGAAAGGATGCGTTTAAGGATTTGCACAGTTTAACCCTGCTCTCGCTGTACGACAACAACATTCAGTCGCTGGCAAATGGAACTTTCGATTCCATAAAGAACATCAAGACGCTGTGAGTTATATCCCGTGTGTCATATCGTGTGTGTGTGTTTTAAGTTGTTTTCTATTTTGCTCCTTTGTCGTCGTTTTTTTTTGTATTAATCCTGCTGAGGACTTCGCTGGAAAATCCCCTCATTGTTGCTCTCATGTCATGTCGTTTCAATTGAAAATTGCTACAGTTCTCCGCTGACTTGGCAAATGAATGCCTCTGCCTTCATGGTTGTTTTTGTACGTGTATGGCTCCTTTACTGCCACCATTCTCGCCTCTAAAGAGCAACAGTGCATTGTCGTCGTTGTCGTGGAATCCTTGGCATCTTCAATGGGGTGTCTCGTTAGCTTCCATTCGGTACTCGCTGCCATTAGAAGATAAGATCTTGACATATGCGTGGATTTTAACTGTTCATTTGAGGGATTTTGCATCCTTGCGAGTGGAGGAGCTATTTTACTTTGCAACACAACGCATATCAACAGTTTCACATTACAAGTGCTTTGTTAATCTCTTCTTTTTTTTCTTCCTTTTCGTTTTATCCCTTTTGCAAACACAGTCACCTCGCAAGGAACCCATTCATATGCGATTGCAACTTACGATGGCTTGCCGATTACCTGCACAAGAATCCCATCGAGACGAGCGGAGCCAAGTGCGATGCACCAAAGCGAATGCAACGCAGACGAATCGAATCGCTGCGGGATGAGAAATTCAAATGTAAGTACGAGTGTAGTCCTAGTCAGCTTTAACACGACAGATAGTTGAGTGCCAATGCGCGGAAACATGTATTGTATGGCGGTGGGTATTTCTTTTATTATTGTAATAACCTTCCAGGGAAGCATCAATGCAAAAGGGCAGACAAGCGATGTTATCGCGCAGATTTTCGACGAACATCGCAGTTCTTACATGTAGTCACTTGTTAACAAGGTGCTAGGAAATACCCAATCTCCCAATGTGAAGGATGACACTCGATTTTGTGTTTTTTTCGAACTTAAAGTGACTAAAAGATGAACTTTACGATGATTTATATGAGCGCTGTTTACATGTGGAGGGAATAAGGTAGAGATGGCAGCATTATTTAGATTGAGCATAAACTGAAAAAAATATAGTTATAGCTAGCAGGGACACAAACCACTGAATGCATAAAACGGGCCTTACTAATAATTTTCGCCGTTGTGAGTTGGAAAAATTTAGCCTGAACACTAAAAATGATTATTAGTATCGCGGAATGTGTCCCTTCGGGTATAGTTTTTTTCTAATGATTGGTGACGTAACAGTCCTATATATATATATTTCGAGAGATAATCGAATCAGACCACCATTGTCGGGTCTCTTTTCGTCTCTCTACCACTGTAAATCTTACTCAGAGAGACTCTCTGGATTTCTCCACAGTTCTTCTCTGGGCTCAATTCCTAGTGTTAACGCTAGCATCTGTTTATGGGAGATCCGTTTCATCGACTGGGTCTCGACCCATTGATGTCCCAAGATCCTCATTCTTCTGCCAGCCAATGCCGGGCATTGACACAGTATATGTGCCGCTGTCTCAGATTCCTCCAGGCATAGTCTACAAGTATCATCCTCTATAAGGCGTAACAGTCCTAAATCTGGGCCCTAATATTGAGTCTACAATCAAAAATGTACATTTTATGAACTTGCTTCAATCGAAGATTGCACATTTAGGCTCAAAATAATTTACAAGTAGCTATCGATCGCAAAAGTAAGTCCTTTGTAAATGACTCTTAAATATTTACCAATAAAATAGTAACAAGAAAGGAGCATGCACAATGTTGTGAGTTTGTCCCACCAGACCCTCCAATCTCCATTAAACCTTCAATGTCAAAAACCTAAACCAACAGGCTCAAAATACTTAATTTTTGATCAAAAGAGGTATCTTTCGGGATACCCAATTTTGCTCCTAGCAGTGACTTCGCAATGACTCACTGGTATGTGACTAATGAGCGAGGGTTCGATCCTCGAAAGAGCACAAATTAAATCTTAAGAATTTGTTTCGACTGGCCCCACCTCTTGCGAGGGTCTGACAAATATCGCGTAGTAAAAATGTTATTTGCTGCTCTTTATATCCAGGTACCCGAAATAATTTTTTTTTTAATTTTTACTCTTATTCAGACGTAAGACTCAAGCGCCTTTAACGAAGCTGAATTGAGATATATATATATATAATATTAAATGGATTTTAGTACATTTGTTTGATGTTAATAGAGTCCAACACCGTTTGACCGATCACCATGAAAGTTCGCGCCACTAGATGGCGCTGCACCACATTTGTTCAATCTGATTGGAATAACCACCGAAAGCATTGAGTTAGAATTTGCATTCTTTTTTGAAAGTATTACTGAGATGTTTTGTCAAAATCGGACCAAAGATCGTGCCACCTCCATTACAATACAAATAGAATATAGAAAAACGGGGCGTGGCGCCTCCCATTCAGCAAATCTATTGACAATACTATTTCTTGACATTTCTTTAAAACTTGGTATTTAGACACTAATTGTCTGTTGGATGTATTTTACAAAATGTAGGCAGTAATAGACAAAGGGGCGTGGCACACCATACACAAGCAATATTGCAGACACTTTTTCTTTACACTTATGAGAGCTAAAGTTGTAAAATTTGGAAAATTAATGTGCCTTGTCCAAACAAAGCAGTTTGTGCGATATAGGCGGGACTTTGTACGAAAGTCAAGAAGATTAAAGGCACCTGTATCCGGACAGTTAACGTATTTGTGAACTTTGACTTCCATTCTTTTTCTCACTATTTAAGCTACCGCATAAGATTTCAGTGTTCTTAAAAGTGACGATTATTCACAATAATACTACGTTCATATTTTTTCCCAATATTGCATTATAAATATTTATAAAAAATTAATTCAAAAAAGGTCGATTTGCACTAGTTTTCGGACAGCAGAACTTAGTCTCCAGACACTTATATTTCAGTATCCGGACACCATTAAGATTTTTGTTTTCAGGTCATTCATATTGTGCTATTGACCAATGCTGTTTAAGTAGTCAACAAGTTCATTATACTGATGATGAAGGGCTTCGTTTCATAAAAGCTTGCATTCATGTTTTTTGGGGCGGTCGTTTTAAGATAGTGTTTTCCCGTTTGAATCATTTAGGATTTTTTTGAAGAGTATTAAAAGATCTTCCATTAAAAAAACCGCATTTGTAGATATCAGCACACCACTGAACAATTTGTCCTGCTTTTAACCGATGAATCTTTCTCCCTTTAACCGGCCATACATTTTTGAACGGCATAAGCCATACCTACCTACATATAGAAATTTAACTAAAAACAGAAAATTTTATTCAAAAAGGTATGCGGAAACTGAAACTAAAATATATCTCAGTACACTGGCAGACATATTCTCACTTATAAACCCTGGCCGAATAATGAAATATATAAATAAAATACGTATAAATGTCGGTTTGCAGCATTTAAAAGCGAATTTGTCTCTCCTCTCAATTTTTTTGAATCCGGACAGTGTGTCTGACAATGCGCCTTCAATTTTATTTTTCGTATCCGGACACTAAAAATTAGGTCAAAACAAATATTTTATTAAAATTTGTTTCTGAAAAAGTAAGCTGATTACTTTTAAAAGGAAAAAACGTGTTTTTCAAAACAATAAATTAAAAACTACTCTTTTAATCAGTTCCTAAATTTTTTTTTATTCAAAACGACAAAACTACTACACTCTTGGACCATGGCCATTATACTGCCGCACAACTTTTAAAGTATGCAGTTGATTCGTTTGAAACTCTGCATTTGTCTGTGTGAAATAATTTGAGACTTTTTATATTTCACGTGGCTATTTTTCTTAAGTGTACAACAAAGTGTCCGGACACTAACACTGTCCGGATACTAGTGCCTATACCCAACTTAATTTAGCAATAAAATTCCTGGGTAAAGCCGGGCCGATGCAGGATCCATACACTCAGGAAAAAGAAGATTGTAAGCGAAGAATTTTGAGATTCTTACAAATTTTTAAGTTAAAATTTCTTGGTTCAAATATTATTTTTGTTAACAAGAACTCGCTATTATGTTTTCAAGAATTACGTTTTCAACTTAAGAATAATATACTCACCATAAGTAGATATTTTATTACATCATTGACAATAATTTAATTCTTAAATCAAAGATTTTAATATTTGGGTTCATTTTAACCAACGAAAATTGTTGGCATTACAATTTTTGTTTTCTGAGTGTATAGATGGCAATATTCTTTTTTTTTTATATTGCACCCAACGCAAGTTGCTCCGTTGCTTTAGCAGTTCCCTTTGCTTGAAGCACGCTGCATGTGTCCGCAAGTCTCGAAGCCACGTGTAGACCTATGTCTCTGAAGTGCCCAAGGAAGGAGAAAAATAACCCCTCCCCGGTGGCCTATAGTAATTCACCGATTTTTTGATCAAATATGTACGAGAGTACGATTGATATTTCCAATGAGTCGCGACGGGCATCTTGCGAAGCCAATTGTTATCGACATTTGTTTCACATTTAATAGCTTCCCTTAACGTTTTGAAAAGCCCCCTCAATGTCCAAAAGACAGCTATACCTATTGCAAAAGCCTCCAAAACTTTTTTTAGGTATAAACTCTCCCTTGCTGTATATAGATATAGATCCATCCCATTGGATATAATACCCTTCTACTTTAGCTCTGTTGTAGACATGTCAGACCTGCTGTCTCGAAGAACTTCTTGTTCCACCAAACAAGTTTAGACCTCTTGGACGTCTTTCTGCCCGGACAATCTTGTTGGTTGACCATGTCTATTAATTTGCCTAGGTTAACAACTGCCTTTTCTTTATCTTACAGATCTGAAATTGTAAACATGTCCTTATCATCCGGTATTTTAGCCAGAGCTTCAACTCCGTCGAGACTAGTCACTTACATAGTTCGTGTCGAACGAAAAACAGTTTTCATGAATTTTATTGTCACGAATGACGCACCTAAAACACAATAGTCAAATGAAAGTATTTTTTGGAGTCTTTAACACATGCTGAGCATGTAGGTACACACCAAAATCCACTGGCGTAATTTTGTGTTGTAAATTGCGCCACTTTGGCTTTGTATTTCTCTAATTCTGCACACGCACGAAGTGATTTCGTCACTAAAAAAAGGTGCATATATTCGAAAGCGGGAATTCGTAAACAGAAATATGGAAAAATGTTTATTTCCTCACCTATTGAAGATTGAAAGGTTTGCAAAATGAAACTGAGTAGGAGTACCCTTGTCATGGCGGTCACAATTGGGAATATCCGTGAGTAAACTGTCAGTTCCTCGTACGTCATTTGCTTAGAGGTATAATCCGTGGACGTGTTCAGATGATGGTCCCTATAGTACTATATAGTACAAATGAACATGCAATACTGTAGCTGTAGTCAGGAAAATGTGGTCCATCGAAATAAGATTCGTAAGTATTAATGAAAACTAAACGGATGTTTATTCGACACTCATCTGCAGTGTTGCAACATCGGTGTTCACCCAAATCGGTATCACATTTAGCAGTCAAATCAGCAACTGCTTTGGGGCTTAATTTGCATTTGAAAAGGTCGCTTTAATAACCACACAACCAGAAATCCAAGTTTTCAAGTTCCATAGCCCAAAGCTACCGCAGCCAGAAAACAAAGTTGTCCAACTCAAATTGATGTCCCCAGAGCGCACCGCCCGACCACAGAGAGATAGAGTGAGAGAAGTCTTATCATTTGCCGGTAAACAATATCTGCACATTATAATTGCTGGCGTGCGGGGTGGGGTCGACTACGTTTTCATAAAATAATTACTTGTGCATCCGGCGTCCCCTGAGGGTCAGTTGAAAATGAACCCTTCGTCGAAAATACGAGTGAAACTACTCAACACTTTGGCAATTCCAAAAGCAATCAGGGAGGAATGTTGATTCTATGCCCGAGCTTTTATGCGAGTTGTTTCGAACATTAAACCACCCGAAATGGCACAATGTCATCAACGCCCAAGGAGCTGTAACTTCATATTCTTTCATCGACCGACAGTGAAAAGGAGGTACTATCTCAGATCTCACCTAACCCAAGTAAAGAAAATTTACCCCAACTACAAGCTGTCACAAAAATGTGACTTCAGAAACTATTCTCCCAGATTTGCAAAGAGTGCGGCCAATTACCGCACTGAAAACACTATCCTCGTTGTTACGCAAACTTATTCAAAACATTTCCCTGCCCAGTTTCTGTATGTGCAGGGAAATGTGCAAAATTAATGACTACACCCATACAGCAGCGACCTCATCACGTGACACACTTTCAGGTTCTATGGACGAACTGCGAACTAAAATGGCTAACGAGTGCAGGATGGATACCGAATGCCCAGCAACGTGCCACTGCGATGGCACCAGCGTAGACTGTTCAGCACGTGGACTGAAAGAGATACCGCGTGACATTCCGCTCTACACCACCGAACTGTAAGTCAGCTACAAATGTCCCTTTTATCTAATCAAAGAGTTTGAAAATCCGCCTTTTAACACAGTTTACTCAACGACAACGAGCTGGGACGCATCAAGTCGGACGGCCTCTTTGGTCGGCTGCCAAATCTGGTCAAGCTCGACCTGAAACGCAACCAAATAACCGGCATCGAACCGAACGCCTTCGAAGGAGCCTCTAAAATCCAGGACCTCCAACTGGGCGAGAACAAAATCAAGGAGGTCCACAACAAAATGTTCCTCGGACTGCATCACCTCAAGACACTGTAAGTAAATGCGCTTAACTGCCAACACCTGCTGACGCTTTACTTTTGAATCTCCTTCCAGATCGCTGTATGACAACATGATTTCCTGTGTGATGCCCGGCTCATTTGACTTCTTGACGTCGCTGCATTCATTGTGAGTAAACAACTGCCTTTCGATATGTTTTCTTCTGCTCGATTTAATTAAGGTCATCATTAGGCGTCGATCAATAACGCTAACTGGGGCATTTCTATTTGCGATCTCGATGCTGAACGATATGAAATTGATTCCATCACTCTTGCATTTGGGGGAAATCAAAATAAATTGATCTCGCATGTACAGATTGGTTTACGCGAGTGCGATTGCTTAACTTCCTCTTCTGCACGCCCAGTTTACCATAACATTCGAACTCGATTCCGTATATCCCCCTTCCCCATTCATCGTATACTGTTGCTACTCTAATTGCGGAAAATTGAGTTTGAGTTCGGAGAGTGCCAGTCTGTGGTGTTGCTGCATCGCAGGGATTAATTTTAGCACGTCGATGCCTGAAGCGAAATGCGCCGTAGCACGATGATGTATGGGTTAATTTATTACTCCTTCTGGGTCCGTCGTTCCATCGTTCCATTGTGATTAATGCCAACATCTTAGTGCGTTCGCACATTCCATGCATGCACATTAGCAATCATCGCGGAAAAATGAGAAATTATCACAAGTGTGTACGTTCATTTGGAGAGTGAACGAGTGCACGCGTCATAAGGACACGTAATTCAAGGGGTAGTGGAAGTGGTATGAATGTACTGATGACTGAAGCCACGCGGACTTAATAGTGGAACATAAAAAAAAGAAATCCTGACTAATGTTCGTTTTACTTCACGCCGACACCATGCTGAATGATGTGGAATTGCAGCAAGTGAGCAATGGTTTGAGCTGACGGGTTTTGAGAAAAGAATGTCCCCCCCACGAGGAGTTTATTGAAAAATCAAATTCAAGTTAATGGTCCACTTTGGTGCGGTCGCGGTTGTATTTGTATGCTCGTAGAATTGGCCATGAAAAGGCTTATTTCAGCGAAATTATTATATTTTCTTTCTTAAAAATGGAGAAGGGGGCTACCAATCCAGATTCGAATAGTCCAGTCCATTGTGCTGGATGGCAAAACCCCTTTCTTGGTGTAGTAAAGAGCGCTGATATTATTTGTTGCTCTTTATGGACAGAGGCAGGGTGCCACAGTCACTTTAATTGACTTCAGTCTATAAGGCTGCTATTTATCAACCAATCTTAAATCTTATATAGTTTGCAAGGCTCTTTAATTTAAGGTTCTACGACGTACTTCTTTACCAAGCGCGGTAGGGTTCTGTATGAAGTTTTTTTTCTCTAAAACTGACCTAAACTAGTTTACATAATCGAGACTCCACTGTTCTTCATTTATTTACCTCAAATAATTAAATGCAAATGCAATAAATAAATTTCAACCAATTTCGAAAGGCACTATTTTACATATCTGCTCAATTGTTTCAATCCGCCTTGGCATTAGCATCGTATTTATTTGACGTTTCTGAACTGACATTTGTATATTTTAGTGAAATTAGGTAGAACTGCGGACCTGTACACCAGAGTTGTATAAAAGCGAGTCACAAAAAGGGAACAAAACATGAGCCCTACATAAAACTTAGAGCCAACACATTTTCCGTGAGGTAGTTGGCTATAAAATGGCAGGTGGCTGTCAAATATTAATTGTATTGTAAGTGTAACTGACAATTTATTACAATTAGTTTCCGTAAATGCGTTTTTTTTCGTGTACACTTTCAATGCACATAACTGAACAAAGAACAAATACGTCGAACGCTTGGATATGACCTAACGCTAACTGATTGTGTTCAGAGATTTCTAATTTATTTGACACGCTCCAAAACTCGCACTCAATCGACTAGATTTTCCCTGAGAAGGCGAAAACTACATTAGCCGATTACATCACTTTAACTACGTCAGGCATACAATCGAAATGTCAACTGACTAGATTTATTGGCTACACCTCCACAAACGTCAACTGAAATAAAACTGATCACGCGATTTATCTAATGTCGTTTTAAATTGGGACCACCAAAAATCTTTTCAGATCTCAGATTTAACGCGGCTCATGCAACATTCAACGAAATTGATCTGCTTTTGTAAATGGATTAGTGCGTTATTTGACAGCAATATCAGCTGTTCAAATTGCTTTCGTTTTTGGAAAAAACAACTATGGATATTGACTTGAAAAATGTTTCCCCTGTTGTAGATACAAATGGAGTAGTTTCGGTGATTCGTACTTTCCAGATGGTGAGGAAGGCAATAAAAATAATAATTCCTACAAAAGTATATCCAAGGCAATTTATGTATTTCTTTATTTTGGTTTTCACGAAACTTTGCGCATTCGGTTAAAATTATGTGTAAGTCTGAAAAAATATCGAGATCTGCAAAAAGCGATCCGATTCAAAAAAAGATTGATTTTTTACCCAATGGAGCATGAAAAGTGATTTAGATCTAAAAAATATTGATTTTTTGTCCCAATGGAAAACGACATATGTCAATACAAGAATCTGTCAGACTTATTAAATTAGAGTTTAAAACGGCTTTATTTACAAACCCCGTTTGGGCACTAGCTGTCATATGAATATGACTGTAAAAATGCACCATGCGAACAGTATTTGTATTGTTGTTCTTAAGTCTGATACACTTTTTGTGGATCTACAATTTTTTTTACAAAATTTGTACTATCACTTCCATTCCTGATCAGCAATCGTAGGTAAGCTGTCAAAATAATGCTCTGCTCAGCTGTTTACTCTGACTGCTCAGTCAATTTATTCTAGGCTCATAGAGTACGCTCTCACCATCCTCTGGACAAAAAAAAGGAATGCAATTTTAGAGCTATGAATGGGGACGTTCCAGTATCTAGTTTAGTAAGTCTGACAGCTGTCTGACTAGATGTATCTCGGTTTTGATTGGCTGAAATCGGTCATCAATGAGCAGCTCTTTCAGTTGACGTTTGTGGAGGGTTAGGCGACGAATCTATTCAAGAAATTGGTAACTGAGTACTAAGTTGACAATTCGCATATGTGACTGACGTAGAAAAAGTGACGTTCCCGACCAACCTAATTTTTGCGTTCAGGTTACATATTATCCGGACCAATCAAGTCGACTTAGCTAACTAGATTCTTGAATGTGCCCAGTGTCTGAGCTAAACAAAAACACGAATATTTTTTGACAACTCGATCTCTGTTCTGAAATAAAAGGGTAGATTTTCTAGGCCCGTCAAAGAAAAATGGTTCAATGCATTCCCGTACTTTTTGGTTATGTAATATCGCACAGAGAGAATAATGACATTTGCCCAGAAAGCTGGTACGAAAACGGAAAAATTGTATACGCTGTTGAAATAACTCCTACTGCTATTGACAGTCAAAATGAATTGCAAAAAGAATCAGTCCCAAAATCGACGAACACTTGGTAAAGTTGCATCAAAACCTGAGCCTCATTCAAATCAACCACTTGATTCTCTTGCAAATATTGGACTCTTAGCAAATCTCGTTAGCGATTCACAATTGCAATTCATGCTAATTTCCGATTGACGTTAATCCAGCCAGAGAGATATAGACTACCTGTCTGCAGTACCGCCACCACTCCCACTTTTTCACTTACATTTCCTCTCAACCATATGTGTGGCCGAGTGTGTGTGTGTTTTAATTAAATTTTAATTTTTTAATCCACTTGGTCGCTTTGAATGGGTAACCGGGAAATCTGCTACTTCATCTCTGCACTTGAAAAAAAAAAACACACAGCAACGGTTGTAAGTGAAGTGGACTCTAGAGGGTAAAAGGCGCGCACAGTTATGTACGTAGGTGCGGGACTGGCGCGGTCTCCCTCACCTGGGACTCCACTCTGACTCTGGTAACATTTGATATATTCTGTGGTGCACGAATGAAGAGCTCTTCATACCTAATCGTGTTAATACCTCACCATGTTGCTATCTCGATTTTGTAATCTTGTTGTTCTCTTATACGTGTTTTTATTCATTCTGTGCTCTCCGCATGCATCGTGTGCATATTACCGATACAATCTTTTCAATCTTAAGGATTAAGCCCACACTCACACAGGCACGCAGTATATAACTACCTACCTACATTCTCGATTAAGTTGTTCGTGATTTAATTTGATTGAACGAAGGTCCATGGGAAGAATTCTATGAGCACGACTTTATTATTCAAACGACGATATCTCATGTATCCATTCCATGCGGTCGCCAGTCCCCACCCACACAACTGAATTGGAAATTAAATTCAACAATACGAACGACGACAACCCAAACCCATCTAAAACCGAAATTTTCTTTCTTTGCTGTATGTGTATAGGAATCTAGCATCGAATCCGTTCAATTGCAATTGTCATTTGGCTTGGTTCTCCGACTGGCTGCGTAAAAAAGGACTGATTGGTGGTGCAGCACGATGTGCATCGCCGTCGAAGGTACGTGACGTCCAAATCAAGGATCTGCCACACAATGAATTCAAATGCACACCGGACAACAATGAAGGCTGCCTTGGCGATGGTTACTGTCCGCCTTCGTGTACGTGTACTGGCACTGTGGTGCGCTGCTCAAGGAATAAATTGAAAGAGATCCCAAAAGGAATACCACCCGAAACGTCCGAATTGTATTTGGAATCGAACGAAATCGCAATGATTCATATGGACCGCATTGCTCATCTGAAGTCATTGACTAGACTGTGAGTATCTTCCTCGTACGAAATTCAATTCCAGACTTTGTATGTGTGATTAATTCTTTGTACAGGGACCTGAGTAATAATCAAATTACGATTCTCTCCAACTACACGTTCGCTAATCTCACCAAGCTGTCAACACTGTAAGTATATACGAGTATCCTCGAATGCAAACGTCATCAATAATTTCAAATTGGGGAAGGATGGGTGGTGGTTCGTAGTTGCCCACTTATCACACATTTATATGCGGTCGTGGCAAAAGCGAGTTCACATGCAGAGGTCGTCGGAAAAATTGCACACGATTGCAACTTCCGAAGTCCTCGATGAAATACGAATCTTGTGGCACCGTTCTCCATCAATGCTTGAACACGACTGGGTTTCCTGTTGCCCTCGTTCGAAAGTGCGATTGTGTTGTGGTTTCTTGTGACCGCCCTTCTCTTACCCCCAATTACGAATCAATTAGGTAAAGAACATAAAAGAATGATATTTATTTTCATCCCTTTTTGTACAGGATTATCTCGTACAACAAACTGCAGTGTCTGCAGCGGCATGCACTAACCGGGTTGAACAACCTGCGGGTGCTCTCGTTGCACGGTAATCAAATCTCGATGCTTCCTGAAGGCTCCTTCGAAGACCTCAAAACCATAACGCATATGTAAGTACTTAAAAAGTAGTTTGTACGGCGATATTAAGATTTTGCTTCCTTTTGTGTGTGTGTGTGTGTGCCTTTACAGAGCCCTGGGAAGTAATCCCCTGTATTGTGACTGCTCGCTCAAGTGGTTCTCCGATTGGATAAAGTTGGATTACGTTGAGCCCGGTATTGCACGTTGCGCTGAGCCAGAATCGATGAAGGACAAATTGATCCTATCCACACCGTCGCAATATTTCGCATGCAAAGAAAAAGTGAGCAACGAGATCCTTTCGAAATGCGATGCGTGCTATACGATGCCCTGCCAGAATAGGGGCGAGTGCAATCCGCTACCACAACGCGATTACCAGTGTCGCTGCCAGCCTGGTTACCATGGTCGGCACTGTGAATTCATGATTGATGCCTGCTACGGTAATCCCTGTCGGAACAATGCCACATGCACTGTACTCGAAGAGGGGCGCTTCAGTTGCCAGTGCTCGCCTGGATATACTGGTGCCCGTTGCGAGACAAACATCGACGACTGCACCGGCAACAAGTGCCAGAACAATGCAACTTGCGTAGATGGAGTGGAGTCCTACACATGCAGCTGTCAGCCTGGATTCACCGGTAAGTGCCCGCACCACCTTCCTAAGGGATAACCCATCAGATAACATCCCTAACCCTAACTTTTTTAATTAAATACAAATTCAAGGCGGCTTGCCTGTCCAATCACTTGTCATAAGCACGCCATTAACCGGGAAGGATATTCCCATTCCCACACCAATTAGCGTATTGTCGATAGACGTCAGAAACTTCTGCGAGTTTGATTTTTAATTAAACGAGGGAAAGAATGTAAAGAGTGTCTTTGGGTCAATTAACAAAACTGTCAAACAAAAGAGGAATGGCCAGTGCATACACTCGAATTCAGTTTTCCGTGTGCGTCCCGTTCGTCGTGTACGCTATTAATTATTAGATTTGAGAAAGTTTAAATTAAATTCCCATAATCCTGCGAACACCTTCCTTGGGCCACAGAGATAGCTGATATCATTCTGCCACAACACTTTGTGCCGAAATAAGAATGCACTTCATAAAAAAGTTGGCGAAAACTTTTAACAAGATTCTCCTCCTGTTTCGCCTAAAAAGTACCACGGCGACAAGGACGGGAGTTTTAAGGAACATTTTCATACACTCCGTAGAACCGTACAGTGCCCGCATATAGAAGTTTTTGTCGGTGGTATGATGGGGTGTTTCTTTTTTTTTTTTTTGCGAAACCCTATCAGTTTCAGAATGAAAAACTGCTGAGGTACACCGGGGGCTAGGAAATATTATCCGCTGGTGGATGCTAGACTGCAGTGGAGTTTACTTCTGAGGCCATGTTAGAGTGCGAGCTTTCGGGGTATAGGCGAGGCACACTAATCGAATGCATTTGGAGGGAAATCGCTTGGCGCCTTAATTTTCCGTTTTGCTGCCATGGTGTACTGTTGCCTAAAGGGGTTTATGCCGTCGCTATTGTAATAGTCGCTTAATGCGAAAAAAAACCGACATAGAGAGCATCTTGATAGAATGCGAACTACAAAAAGTTAAGGCGGTGTCAGTGGCAGGAGCAGACTCCCCAAGAAGTTAAGCTCCAGCGAGCAGTTTGGAATCGACTTCATGCAATTTTTAACAATAGTTTTGACTGCGAACAAGTTGAAATACGTAATATTTGAATAAGTTGTAAGCTTGGAGGAGTATTTCTTTCGGAAGTTGGTTGGTTCGACGATTAGGTTACGTCTGCAAGGTGAGTTCTATGAATTTAGAGTTGGAGGTGAATTTTTGCCAAAAGTCGCCTCCTTACTCAGACTCTTCAGGCAATTTATTCTCAACTCATAGAGGGCGCGCTCTGGTAGTGTTTTAAACGAAAAAGCTGATTACGAAACAGATTTTTTTTTTGAACTCAGACTCTTCAGTGAACTAGAAAATGGAAAACGCCCAACAATCCCTGTTTTAATCGCGTCTACGTTCCAGCTTATTGCGACTTGTGGAACAATGCGGAGGAAGACTGGCCCCGGCATGCTATCGAGTCGAAACTAGATACTCTCATCTGCGTTCCATATAGGAACAAAGAGCGGAATGTGAGCCTATGAATTTGCCGGATTTGGCTCTTCTCTTTACGTATATCATCGCCGGAGGAATGTTGTCCTAATTTGGCCAAATTACGACAGTACCATAACAAAGAACCTCCTATTCAGAACGCGTGCAGTTATGGCTAGATCATTGGCAATTATAAGTACATGTCATTTAGGAACTCACGCAGTGAAACCTGCCATCCCACATAACACCCACTGCCGCAACTGCGCAAACGCAAATGCGAATGAAACATATTTCCACTTATTTTTTTGTGAATGCCGGGCCCTAGCAAAAAACAGACAACCAAACGCAACAGGTTTGTTGCTATCTTCACTATAGCATTCCTCTCTTATACCAATAAATTTTACCAACCATAAACCAATAACGTCTGTTTTACAAATGCCTACTAATTGATGGAATGACCTTCAACACGTTCAACACTCCGGAAGCCATTTTTTTGTCTATAGTGGAATTGCGTAGGCTGTTGCTAAAAAAAATTACAAGTTGCTGGTATTTCCCAAATCTATGCGAACTGTCAACTTAGTGAAGGGTCCGCCAAATAACTTTTTTTTTTGAAAATGCTATAAAAAAAAAAATACTGAATATTTTCTCAAATTTCTTTTTTTATTTGAAAGTACAATCCTTCCGGTTAATAATGGAAAATAATTTCATTCAAATGGCTGCCTCGGCCAAATCGAACATGAAATCCGAATTTTATTAGTTCTTGTTTGTATTGAGTTGGTCGCAATCAATTTTTTTTTTTTCACTTGCACTGGAAGTCCATTTCAATTGATTTCCACGCATTTCGAAATAATTTAATATAAAAAATCGTTTCCATACGCGAAAAATTAATAATTCAGTGAAAAAATCAATCCTTTTACCTATTAGCTTTTTTTAATTATCAGCGTGATCTGATTCGGATCAGATCACGAAAATAGAACAGAACGGGTCACTGAAAAGTTTAATTTTGGAATTGTGGCAACAGTTGCTTTCAAAAGCAAAACAGATAATACAGGGTATTTCAAACTTCATATTGCCACCAGACATCTTGGAAATATTCTTCTCAACGTGACGTCACACAGGGCACATGTCATTTCATTTGCAATGTCGGGGGTGTTACCATATTTAAATCAAATTTGCATAATTTTTCTTTTCAAATATATTTTTGTGAAACAAATTTAGTATTTTATGTTCAAATATGTAACACATGAACAATATTTTGCTCCTAACGCTTGAGTTTATCTTGACATATTAAAGTGTGTCCAGACCACCGAAACATTTTAGAAATGGCTATGAAGTGTGTCTGAAGCAAAACGGACAGATTTTATAAACATTTATAAAAGATTTCTGAAATTTATTTACTAACCCCCGTATGAATGAACACTGCGTAAAAGTTATCAACTCGTTACTCAGCAGCTACGTCAAATTTTTGTATACTTATTTGTTTATTAATACGGGTGTTTGTGAAATGTTTCAACTTTATCCTTTTTTGGACTAGAAGAAAATAATGTGGTGGGATTATTAGCAACGAGTAAAGGTTTTATTTTTGTAATTTTGGTCTCGGCAATCACGCGACACGCGATTTAATTCAAATAATCGTATTAAATGAATCACTTTCTCATTAGGTATTCAAAGCTTTTCTGGGCATTTTTATTTTATTTAAAAAGAAATAATAATCGAAAAACAGCGCTCATTTTCTGCAAGGATACTAATCTTGTAAAACAAAAATTATTTCCCATCACGATTGGGTAACTGTGAAACATTTCATGAATGTTTTTTTGGTGTCCAGATCCAAACCAGCAAAACATTTTTAAACATTCCATAAAAATTGTTTTGTTTAATAAGTGTTTTAGAAATATTTATGGAACATGTAGGTATTTCATAGTTTATCAAATGTTTGGCTGGTCTGTACATACCTTTATAGAACGAGAAAAAACAACATAACTCGGAATACGGACAGGGAGTTTATTCGAATGCGAAATAAATCAATTGATTTTTTTGTGTTCCATTTTTTAGTCTGGCAACGTGATTGTGTGGCTATCGTCTACAGGCACACCAACATTTAAAAATAAAACAAGCCACCTAGTCGGAAATAGTAGAAATAATTTGTGAAATGATTCGTGATCTCGATGAGAAGCAGGATCATGTGCTGTTGTTGTAAATGCATGTAAATCGATGATCTATATGGATCATAGCTGATAATAAAAAACAGCTATTATACACATTGGTATTAGCGAAAGTAGGTATGTATGTGTAAATCTGAGAAAAATCGCCATTTCTCAAAAGTGCCTCAGATCGAAAAGAAAAATGTTTTTTTGTCAAATCGAACATAAAAAGCAATCTTGATCAAAAAAAAATGTATTTTTTCCAAAAAAAAATAATTATCTTTTTGCCAAATCGAAAACGAAATAAGTCACGAATTTCCTACACTCGTCGCCGTCGGCTGCCATAGATATCTGTTCATAGATTTGTTCCTCTACTTTTGTTGTATAAGAAAGTAGAAAGAATAGAAAAGACTGTCAAAATGGCAATGGTGGGGATAAATTCTCTCAGAGAGAGAGAGAGAGACACTCATACGAAAATGTAGTATGATGTTATTAGAATATTTAATCAAACTTCTTTTTGATCCGAGTATGTGGAAGAGTTAGCGATGATTGAACTACAAACACTCGATAAGAGGAAAAAGCGACATTGCATTAAAAATTACGTGGCGAAGTTTGGTCCTTCTTATACAGCGAGGAAGAATTGCTTCGGCACTTTCGAGAAGAATCTTGATTGAATTTTATATTGCCGTCTGTTAATACCATTTTAATACGCAGGAAATGTAAACATCTGCATTAATACGTCAAATAGGACAACAAATTTCAAATCACCTGTCAATAGTCAGCTGGCTGACAGCTTTTTCCATCCTTACACCAAGAAATTTGTTGAGTAAATTCGTAAGATTCTCAGTGGAGGGGTAATTTCTTGCTCTCTCGATGACGCCCTCTTTTACGAATTTTTCGAGTTAAGGAACGGCATTGAGTAAAAATTCGTAAGATTTAAAAGTAAAGGAACAGACCTATAAATTTGAAAGGACGTCAAAAATGTGCAAAACTATTGGCTTCGCTTAATTGGGCTGAATTTTGTACTTTTCAAGTCTTTAAGTGTGTTGCGACAAGGATGAGGTGACATTTTCATCCTCTAAAATTTTATTTTTCCTCCACCATTTTGTGAAAATGCCTAATTAAATGTATGTAACCACATTCTGCCTCCCCTTCTCTCTCTAGGTGTATACTGCGATGCGAAAATAAACTTCTGTTCCGTGGAATTCAATCCATGCGCCAACGAGGCGAAATGCGTGGACCATTTCACCCACTACACGTGCGACTGTATGCCCGGTTTTCATGGTGTCAATTGCACAGATAACATCGACGATTGCCAGAATCACATTTGCCAGAACGGTGGCACTTGTGTAGATGGCATAAATGATTATGTATGCAAGTGCCCCGAGGAATACACGGGCAAGTATTGCGAAGGCACCCCCATGGTAGCCATGATGTATCCACAGACATCGCCATGCCAAAATCACGAATGCAAGCACGGTGTATGTTTTCAACCGAACCCCTCCGGCTCGGATTATCTCTGCAAATGTCATCCCGGCTATTCGGGCAAGTGGTGCGAGTACTTGACCAGCATTAGCTTCGTACACAACAATTCGTTTGCCGAGATGGAACCGTTGCGTACAAAGCCCGAGGCAAACGTTACCATAGTGTTCAGCAGTACACAACAGAACGGTATTTTGATGTATGACGGTGAGAGTGAGCATTTGGCGGTGGAATTGTTCAATGGACGGATACGAGTTAGCTACGATGTGGGTAATTACCCAGTATCTACTATGTACAGCTTCGAGATGGTCGCCGATGGCAAGTATCATATGGTCGAACTGCTAGCCATCAAGAAGAATTTTACTTTGCGCGTGGACCGAGGACTGGCGCGTTCCATTATTAACGAAGGCTCAAAGGACTACTTGAAGTTGTCGGCGCCATTGTTTTTGGGCGGTCTGCCTGCGGAGCCGGGTCAGCAGGCCTACAAGAATTGGCACCTCAGAAACTTGACCAGCTTTAAGGGATGCATGAAGGAAGTTTGGATCAATCACAAGTTGGTGGACTTTGGCAATGCAGCCAGGCAGCAGAAAATAACACCCGGCTGCGGTCTGCTGGAGGGTGAACACTCCGAAGACGATGACGAGGAGTCGTACTTTATGCACGAGACACCAGACACCTACAAAGAGGTAAGACCCATAAAAGCTCATTAAATATTTCCACCTCTCGCTGACACTGTTTTGTTTAAAGGTGGATCCTTGCGAAAACCACAAATGCAGACGAGGAGGAAGATGCGTAGCGAACAGCAGTTCGAAGGACGGCTACATCTGCAAGTGCAAACAGGGCAACAAGGGTAGATACTGCGAACAAGGTGAGGGCACCACAGAGCCCCCTACAATCACTGGTACTAATAATTTACTCTTTTGCATCTTAACAAAAAATCTTTCTTCGACTATCGCTTTATGGGGCTAAGGGTGTTCTAAAAATTACACATGCCATGCGCTTTCTCTGTCTTATCACCCATTCATTCATCCGTATTCTGATAGTCGTGTCATGCGTCATTTACCCACTTCATTCGACTATCAGTATCGACTAACTAGATTTTATATTTTAATGCGACTATCAGAACAAAGATGGTAGGAGCACACGTAGCCTATAAAGTGATGGTCAGGCGAACTTTGAGTGAGCAATTTACGAATAACGTTTGTCCCCAGCAGGCTCTACTTGTCGAAAGGAACAAGTACGAGAGTACTACACCGAGAATGACTGCAGATCCAGACAGCCACTGAAGTATGCGAAGTGTGTGGGCGGTTGCGGTAACCAATGCTGTGCTGCCAAGGTCGTGCGACGACGAAAGGTGAGTACATTCCCCTAATCGGGGTCTTTTTACAAACCCAATTAACATGCCATTTCCATTCGACCCACAGGTACGAATGGTATGCAGCAACAACGTCAAGTACGTTAAAAATCTGGATATCGTGCGTAAATGCGGATGTACAAAGAAATGCTACTGACTGAAAGATGCGACTACCCAATTATTAAATAGAAGCTTAGATGTAAATTTAGAGGAAGATACCCAATTAAGTAGTTATGATAGTAATTTAAAAATAAATATAAATATTAATTATTTCAATAAGGACAGTGAGAGTACTGAGAAAAGTGATAGTAGGGCAACAATAGATAGTGACGATGACGACGACGACGAGAAAGGGAAGGAAGAGCAAGCGGGCTGGTCACAGACCACCGACAGCTACGCCGACGGGGACGAGAGGATGCAATCAAATCCAAGCACAGATTTTTACGACGACGAAGACTCGAACAGCTACGACGACGAAGAGAACGACGAGGACTACAGCAAGGAAGCCGACATTCCAACTGCGGCGAGAAGAACTGCTAAAACAGGCTCGGACGAGGAAGAGGTAGATCTTGGTTACGACGAAGATGACGAGCCTCCAAAACGTCCGTCTGCGACAACTCATGATGACCAGCAGGACTTCATGAACGAAGAGGGCAGTGGTAGCCGAGGCAGAGGCAGTGGTTACAAACAAAGTAGGTTTAGATTAGATTATCTAGAGAAATTCAGAAGAAAGCACCAGAAGACTTACAGAGCCGATGCATCCGATGGCGGTGACCTCGACGACGATGACGACGAGCCTAGACGAGAAGGTAGCGGTAATTTTGCCAACGACGACGACGACGATAACGAGGACGATGACGACGACGATGGTGCTGGTTCCAATGATGATTTCTTTTCATCCAAGCGAAAGTCAAACAGTCACTACTTCAGGAAGAACACCAACGACGCAATCAAAATCATATCCACACCATTGGGCAAAGTTGGGATTGTATACCAGCAGACAGTCCCAGAACAGCCAAAGAATGAGAATTCATCGGGCGCATCCGCCTCAAGTAAAACACAATTCACCGACTTTGATGCGCTGTCACCCGCCGACCCCAATACCCATCGTCGTGCGTCCTCACATCCGAAAATCACACCCGTACTCACAGCCGATGGCAAGGTTGCCCTGCTTTATCGTGGAGACTCGGAGAACACCAAGTACGAACCAATCCTTAACCTAACGCATAAGTTCAATATCTATGACAATAAGACAAGTGCTGCTCCCAGCGACAACGACGACAAAGACGACGAAAGCAATCAAGATTCTGGTGGCGACGTCGATGCGAGCTTAGACGATGACGAGGAGGACAGCTCCGATGAAAATTCTGTCACCGAACAAACAGCATCGACACCACCGCCCGTGTTGGATGTAGACCGCTCGAACTCGGTGCTACCGATGATCAATCGACCCCTGTCCGAAGTGCTGGGCATAAAAAAGAACCAATTCCGACAATTTCGAATAAAAGATTCGCCAACAACGACAACCACAGAACCTCCATTCGGTCTGCACTTTCTCACGAAGAAAGTCAACCTGGCGGAATACCCTACACGATCACGAAATCATGACTTTGACTTCAGCCAAGACACCACGATGTTGGATGAACGCAAGCGTCATAATAGCAACGTGCAGAACCCACCCGCCAGTGAGTCGCAGAGTGACAATCCTCCCGATCACACAGACGCATCGTCAATTGCGACGCAAGACATCCTCTCCAAGACCGAAGTGGTCAACTTGGCCATCATTCCGCACTTTGACGAAGAGTTCGAGCGTCAGCAGCGATTCCGCGAACACGAAATCCGACGCCACCACAGGCAACGCCATCGCCACAAACACAACCAACAAGACCTGTCCAGTATTCACTGCATCATGCAGGCCACCATGGGCATAGCCGCCATTTCCACAGTCTTCGGCATGCTAGGCACCTTCTTCAAGCAAAGAATTCTCGACCAGATCCGCCTAATGCATTGGTAGTATCATAAGGGTATTCAATTGTAGATGGCGTTGCATTGGATACCCCCAATTAGAATCTAGAACTACCCAGTATTCCACAATGTGATCCAGATCATCCTCGTATTCGCGTTCTCCCTACTAATTCAGTCTCAATTGTTGGACTTTTTCAAAATCGAATTTACTAAACTTTGTCTCTATCATATACTTTTGCTGTTTCTATACTTATTTCTCTCCTTCTCTGTCGTTCGTAGTCCTCAAAAAACACATACGTTACATACCCCAAAGGCCAATTTGTAATCAAACACCCTTATCTTATCGAGTTTTATCGATACAAAACAAACGTATGTATTAGTAACAAACAAAGTGCTCGTGCAATAAAACTCTCACCATCACTGGCATTTAACTGTTGTCAAAGTTGTGAGCTTGCCCTTCCTTCCTCTTCCGGTGTACGCCAGTACACCCGAATCGGAATCAAATTGGAATCATCATCACACTCATTCAAGTACACTGAAAAATTAACAAAATGACTGTTTTTTTAAAAATAATTGAACAAATTTTTGTAACTTATTTTGTTATAATATTGTAATTAGAGACCAAAAAAACAAAAAACAGAAATCGAAGTAATAAGATAATATTTATTTAATTTTGTATTGAACCCTTAACGTTAATAAAATACAAAAATCGTGTTCTAAACAGATAAAAAAAAACAAAACAAACTAAAACCTTAAGAAAGAAAAAAAAACACAATTTTAACATTTAACATCTAAGCTGGGTAGTCGCATGTAAATCCTAATATGAAACCGGAAACAAAAAACGATTTTACAACAAGAAACAAAATGCAACTCAAAATTATGTGTAAAATGTTTAACTCTTAAAAATTATTAACAAAATAGATATGCATAAATATATTATATACAAAAACAAAAAGTAAATTATTCTATTTAGTATTGTTTATCTATGTTTGTGTATTTAAAATTATAATTACCTGTTATTCTTTGCGTTTTAGTCTACGAATATTATTTTCTCGAATCAACGCACTTAAGTTATTTTCTTTTTCGTTTTTATTTGTTTAAAATAATTTTCGAATATACAAAAACGATAAGAAAAACGGGAGAAAAACCGAAAAAGTTTTAAACAAAAAAGAAGTATAAATGTTTAATAAAATGTTTTATATGCATACAATTAAATTTAAAACTACGCATACAAGTTCATTTTTTATATAAGGAAAAGTGTAAATTAAATTTATAACGTAACAATAAAACAAATATATAAATGCATATATTTAAAAACAAAGAAAAAAATAGAAGAAAACTGACTGTAAAACGCTTAAGCTTTGTTGTTTCATTTCTGTTTTAAGAGAGTGGACTCAAGGAGAGGTACTGACGACCATTTTCAGTGTCCACTCTAAATTTTACGAACTCATCACAATGGCTACCAATAGTCAGACAGTAATAAACAATTAGCCCGCAAACCTATCTGGATCTACGACGGTCTTTTTTTGAATTCTATTACAATAAGTGCAGCTATAAAATTCAAAATCCATTTTTAGTGACCGTCAAATAACGCTTTAAATAGTAAAAGAAATAAGTATTCACATGCAAGCTAATGATTTACACAGTCCATTGACAGATCATAGCGTTTGCTGTTTTCGTTCACATGGGATCAAGTTGACGCGCATCAATTTTTGGTGACATATTATTTGAGTCTTTTTAAATTAGGCGCCAAAGAAAACAAATTATAATATTAATGTCGTTTTCCATTGGGCAAAAAAAATCATCCGGGAGAGTCCGGAATCGAAAAAATCACTTCTGAAACCGTTCCATTGGCACAAAAAATACTCTTCTGGTGATTCTGAGAAGAGAATTTCGCTTCTCGATTTTAAGTCAGAGTCCAGCGCTGAAAAACCCCAAGATTTAGCTATTTTCTAAAAAAAACAACTTTTTTTTTTCAAATTATTGTAAATTTAAGACTAAATACAAAGACACGAATTTAAAGAATTAAAAATATTTTTTAATATACAAGGTGGCGCAAAAATAACCTTCCGATGTTTTTTGGCTGTAATTTAAAAAAAAAACGAAAAACTTTGATTCTTCTTGTGGATTATTTTTATTTGGTCTTTTAATTTTTTTTACATCAAGTCGAGAATATGATGTCATGTAAATGGCCGCCGCCACAGTTGATTGTCATTTGAGCCCTTTTTATGGCATTTTCCATCACTTTGGCCAAAACTTCTGGCGATAGGTCCTCACATTCTTGACGGATATTGTCTTTAAGAGCTGCAAGAGTCTGAGGCTTGTTGACATAAACCCGCGACTTCAAAAAGCCCCACAAAAAGAAGTCTGGAGCGGTCAAATCAGGCGATCTTGCTGGCCAGTGCAAATCGCCAAAACGGGAGATTAGGCGCCCGGGAAATGCATCCTTCAGCATATCGGTTGTGGCACGTGCAGTGTGTACCGTTGCACCGTCCTGTTGGAACCATAGACAAACCATACTGAGACCCCCAACTCACAATCCTCTTGCCGCTGGCCCCCTCAATTTTTTTTCAAATTCGCCATTTTGTTTTCCTATCGGTGTTATGTCAAAAATGAATCCGTGTGACATGCAAAAACATACAAAAAATGCTAAAATAAATGCTGCCAACCTCGGCAACCGTGGGAAAATGTGAAAGAGTTCGGGAGTACCACATTTTTACATTACTGAATGCCATTGGTTAGTTATTATAAATTGTTAAAAGGCGAATAATTTGATTTGTTTGGTTAGTAAAACTATCTAAAGTTGATGTTCTCTATACTAGAAACATATTTAGGACAAACATGGTTGTGTATTTTCCGCTTTTGGATATCATTAACTTCGATTTCGTGTGTAAATTTTTCTTAAATAATGAAGAAAATTTGCTCAAAATGTTTTCATTTTCCCTCAACCAATCTACATTGTTAATTTTTCATGAAAATTTTAAGCAAATGTGCACTTATTCCTAAAAAAAAATATTATCCAAACGTAACGAACAATTTCAAATTTAACGGATAAAACTCTATGAACTCTGCCAGCAACTTTGCCCACAGCGGAAGTGTCTCATATCTGCTGAGAGTGTGTTGGTGAGCCGGAATTTTTGAAGTTTCGTGACATTTGTCAATACGATTTTCTATGTAACAATACTAGCGCACCAGATGTGTACACTCCATAAAAAATATAGCTTGTAGGCTAAGTAACGGGAAATCGGCCGGAGTTGGTGGTCTCAGTATTGTCTCTGGTTGGAACCACATGTTTTCCAATCCCAATTCATCAAGTTGCGGCAAAAAGTATTTACATTCACAGTAACCGTTTGGCCCGCGACGTCTTCGAAGAAAAAAGGTCCGATGACTCAATAGCAATATTCTCTGCAGAACGGCTACTCCGGGGTCTGCCACGCCTGGCAGCATCTCGTGTTGTGCCAGTCTCTTCGAGGCGAGCGGCTAAACGTCGCAGTGTTTCACCAGTAGGCGTTGGACGGCTAGGAAATCTGCGACGAAATTCACGTTATGCCAAAGTCACCGACCGATTATTGCTCAAATAAATAGTCACCAATATTCCGCGTTCTGGAGCAGTGTAGCGTAACATTGTTTATTAACGTGTATTTCGTATGTGTTTACTACACAAATGTCAAAACAGAACTGACATTAGGGGCCAATCGCAAAATTTATAGCATTTTCTGATAGGAGGATTACTTTTGCGCCACCTTGTATATGTATTTTTAAAAAAAAAAAAAAAGGAAGTGAATTTAGATTTCAAGAGAAGTAAAAATAAACAACTTTCATAAATAAGTCCTAAAATATAGTTATCGTTGACTTCATTTTTGTTTTCGAACATCTGCTCGTGAACATTTTGATCATTTGATCGGAAGGGGTAAAATTGATACCTACATCCCGATCATGAACAATCACAAATTGGTTTTGGCGAGAGACAAAATACAAAGAAAGCCTCGCTCTATTTATTGCTTCTCATATGTTTGTGACCTTTTCGCAAATGCAATAGTCTGTGATGTATGTAGCTTGAGATAGGGGTTTATTAATATTCTGGCACCAATGAATATCGGAATGCGTTGGAATGGAATTGGCATAAATGGAACATGAATTTGTTTGGTTTGTTGGTGTTGCTTTATAGCTTTTAATGTTCACTTACGATACTTTTTAGTGAGAAGAAAAAAATAATTAAACACAATTACAAAAAAAAAACCCCCAGATTTCCCCCCGTCGGTCAAAAAAACCCCTAGATCTAGGAGGAAAACCCCTAAACTGGCAACGCTGTCAGAGTCCACTCAAGAAGCACTCACACAAGTGTAATTATGTATTTTATACAAGTCAGCTGACAGCAGCCGTAGATTATTTTTTTGGCTTTTCACCAATACTTTTGCGGATTCTTTCAGAAGCAGTTTTGCTGTTCCATTGGACTTCTGAATGAGTGGATCCCCGAGTGACACCAATGGAAAACGACATAAGGCTTCAAAATAAATGCAGGCGGGAGCTTTTTGACTAGGTTTGTCAGTTACCTCCACCTAAATGACAACAAAAAAGATTGTCCACCGATTCGGCCCTGTAAAGCCGCTTTCAGCGAAGGAGAGCTATAAGAACCCTAAATAAAGCCTTTTACACTGAGTGCGCTAGAACTATGTTAGGTTAAATTAGTGGGCTGGCGAGGAGTATTCCGCGCCACACTCAGGTGATACCCATTGTGATACCCGTCGGGGGTACCCGACCCTTAGTAACCTATTCTGAAAGTCTTTTTATTAATTAATTGATTACTTACTGTGTCGTTGCATAAAAACCATCCTGAGGATTTGCTGAAGTTCATGATTTTGCCTGTTGGTGTGCTTATAGCTCGTCGAGGTTGTGGAAGAAGAATTTTTCAAGGAATTTGTTCCTGGAATGTTGGAGACCTGGGCAGTGACATAGGACAAGGGTTCTGTTTCACTCGGGGATCCACTCATTCAGAAGTCCAATGGAACAGCAAAACTGCTGCTGAAAGAATCCGCAAAAGTATTGGTGAAATGCCAAAAAAATAATCTACAGCTGCTGTCAGCTGACTTGTATAAAATACATAATTACACTTGTGTGAGTGCTTCTTGAGTGGATTCTGACTTCAAATCGAGAAGCGAAATTCTCTTCTCAGAATCACCAGAAGAGTATTTTTTGTGCCAATGGAACGGTTTCAGAAGTGATTTTTTCGATTCCGGACTCTCCCGGACGCTTCTTTTTGCCCAATGGAAAACGACATAAGAGAATTTGTGAGAGAGTAGGAAAGTATGTGTAAATACAAATACAACAGCTACCTACTTACGCTCTACTTGACACTTCGAGGACTCTTTAGCTGCATAATTTAAATGTATGGTTAATATGTCATTTAGAATCTCTAATAAGATTTTGTATTCGAATTAATGTCGTTTTCGATTTGGCTTTTCAGATTTTGATCTGAGATTTCAGATTTCTGCTGCCAAATCGAACATAAAATCCGAATTTGCCGCAAAAAATATTTTTTTTTCACTTGGATTGGAAATCGATTTCATTTATAACAACGCATTTCGAAATAATTTAATATGAAGAATCGTTTCCATACTCAATAAAATAATAATTCAGTTAAAAAAGCAATCCTTCCAACAATAAACAATTCGTAACCGCCAGCTGTGTGTCATACACATTGGGATTAGTGAAAGTATGTGTGAAATCTGAGAAAGAAATCGAGATTTCTCTAAAGACAGTCAGATCAAAAAAAAGATTGATTTTTTTGGCAAATCGAACATGAAAAGCAATCTCAATAAAAAAAAAATAGATTTTTTCTCCAAAAACGACTGCCATTCCACTTCCTCTGGAATAATTACCGAAGCTGAGTCTCATCATATAATGCCTTCGTTCTTTTTCAAGTTTTTTTTAAAAGAATATATTTTCGAAATACCCTACTCACGAGGGACCTTAACCAACTTGAAGGTCGCAATTAAGCCCCGCTACCTGAATATGCGTATTGATTGACGCCAAGCAAACTGCAATTTTAGTAATTAGCCTATAGATCGAAATGAAACAGAATTGCATTCAGTCTCTATTCTCAACATTTGAATTGGTATATTTTCAGGTTTCAGCAACTTTAAGCAGGAATTTTCTGTCATTTTTGTAGAAAACTTTTTGCTAAAAAAAAACATGATTGTTTGATAAATTAACCAAATAGGACCAAAAAAAACCATTGCGTTGTTGTTTGTGTGAGAAGACCCGGCAGCACCCATTAGGAGTTAGGTTTGTGGCCTGTTGAGGATTACTCCATGCCACATTAAGTTCAATATTGATTCCTTGTGATTGTGAATCCTGCTTAAGTGCTTTGTCGACGCAATAAGGAAGCCCCGCTTTATTAAATTGAAGCCTCAATAAAGCGTTTTTATTACCTAGAATGTTCATGTGTGCACTAAATCACGAAACGTTGTTTATTTTGGCGCACTGTAAACGTATGTCGTGCCAATCTGACAACATTTAACTTGGAAGTTTTGTATAAAGTTTTACGAGAAGCTTTACTTTTAGTAGCGCAAATAACCGGGTAAAGCATTCAAACGGGAAAAGTTCTGTACATTTTTTATGGAATGCTTTATTTGCTCAGTTTTCGGACGAATTAATCGAGGAACGCAATTAAGCGAGGGCCACTTATCCGGGGATCACTGTATATGAATTTAAATCAAACTTACAATTATTGTTGTCAAATAGAGCAATTCTGCAGAAAACTTATAACAGCTCTCCATGCAGAGCACGAAATTGGGGATTGTGGCAATTTTTCTCAGAAACCCATCTAAAGCGGTAGTTATTTAGCAACAATTAAATCAACTGCGACTATCTTCACTTTGCACAACTTGTCAGCTGTTGCGTCCTATTCGTTTAGCGGCATTTCTTTTTATTCGCGGAGTTTTGCGTTGTACATACTTTGAAGATTTATATTTGTAATCTTAATTGTTGTGATAAATTAAAAAAGAGAGACTATGCCGAAAGCAAAAAAGAAGGCAGAAAGCTCGACGGACAGCGATTCTGGTCCAGAAGACGTAAGCTAATTTACACCCGCCTGTTCGGTGTACATACCTACAAGTTCTAATTATAGAAAAATCCACCACCACCGGCAAAGAAGACGAAGAAAGGAGAAGATTCCAAGGCAAGCCAATCCGACGAATCAGGAACTCGTTGGACTCTGGAAAAGCATCGTCTGGTAAACATAAACGAATTCCGTGGCCGTAAATCTGTCGATATCCGAGAATTTTACGAAAAAGATGGTAAGATTCTGCCAGGCAAAAAGGGCATTTCTCTGACAGGGGTTCAATGGCGCAAACTGCTAGAGATAGCCGACGAAGTGACTGCCGCACTGGAAAATCAATAAATATCTACACCGAAATCCATTACCTCTTGTTTATTTTGTATTTACTGTTAACAACAAATAAAGAAAACATTAATTTTGATTAACTTCGTTATTTGTTGCGTGCGATAAGATGTTGCAGGTGTACTGTAGTTCCGTTTCGTCGTTATCTCTCCAGCGTGACTATCTGTTACAGATAAAATGTTAGTACTAACGTAGGACTTAGGCTCTAGACATACATTTTTTTTAAAAAACAAATAGGACAATTTTCTACTACAATTGATTTACACACTCGAACTATAAGTACACTCCTATTACAACACACAATGTGAAGACTATACAGAACGGCAGCCATGTCTTCAGGAATCCCATGAATCCAACGTATCGTCCACATAAAAACATCCAAACAGCTAGGTAGAGCATATTCCAATTGGAGCGGTTCTTGTATCGCATCCCAATCAGAGCTGTGGCTACATGCGAATGACAGTTGTCACAAAATAGGTTGTGCATTCGCGTGCCGTAGAGTACAGAGGCCTTGGACACGGCCTCATCCCATTGGTACTGCCCACCATCGACGTTCTCGATATATAAAACCAAATAACGAGTAGGTCGACCGAAGCCCATGTTGTCCTCAGAAACATAATACGAACCAGCAAAATCTCGAATAACTCCGTTGGACATTGCTATGCCCATGTGTCCAATGAAGGGAAAGAACCATGTCAACACGGGTATTGGGGTCCAAACGATGCAGTACGGATACCTATCCGTGACGTAGTTTATTTTGGCCAACTCGGCTGGAGAATCGTCGCTCGCGTTGCTGGACATTTTCCACTTTACTTTACTTGTATTTGACTCGGCAGAATTTCGATTCAACATAAATTCTCTTACCATAGAATCTAGGTGATATACAAACAGAAATGTGTACTTTATCAATTTTTGTTCACGCGATAAGCACAAATAAACACTTTTTTACCCAAAAATAATCTTTTTGACGTTTGTCCAACGAATATTTCGGGACAGGGTGGTGTGGATCTTTTGTTTTATAATGTGGAATAATAAGAAAAAAAACAAGTGCCAGCTAACAAACTTTTAAAAAAACAAACCAAATTTTATATGGCTGTAGCATATGAAAAATGTACTGAAAAGTTTATAATAAATTGGAATAAGAGGATAAAAGCATTGTAGAATTGAAAAATGTTGTTTTTAAATGTATTTTGTAAAAGCTGAGAGGTTAAAGTAATGGGAATCGTGTGCTTTTGAAGAATATTTTAACAAGGCACTACTCTGGCCGTTATTAATCGGCTTTTTTATCCTACACGTTCTTTTGACATTTGAACGAAAATGATATGAGAGTTAGTGATGAAATCTCCTTTTCAAAAGTCTTTTCCAAATCCCGTTGCATAATCCCCTGTAGGCATTTTTACCTAAATATCTACATCGAAATCCATTACCTCTTATTAATTTTATAATTGTTTAGCTTTTGACTTTAAACACACAAAACAAGAAAAAAATAATAAATTAATAAGCTTTGCACTGTTTTTTTTACGTCATTTTAAGAAGTTTGTTTTAAAACAAATGCGCAAAGTTTTGTCACAACCAAAATAAAGAAATACATAGGTAGGAATTATTATATCTTCTTCGTCTTCCTCATCATTAACAGACTAAACATTTTTCAAGCCGATATCCATATTTGTGATTTCCCCCAAAAAAAATAGATATTGAACAGCTGATATTGATTATTTCTGTCAAATTACACACTAATCCTTTTACAGAAGCAGATCAATAGCGATTCATGTTCCATGAGCCGAAGATTTGACAAAAGATATTTAGTGGTCCGAATGGAAAACGACATAAGTGTCAGTACTTTATTACACCTACCACCATAGACTTTTTATTTTCTTTGCTGCTTCACACATTTTCAGCGACAGCGAAATTGGAAAAGGGAGGGGCTATTATTGAACAAAATTGCGGGAAAATCGGGGAGACGTAGGAAGCTGTTAGTCTATTCCTACTTAGGTTTCCTACACCGGCCGACCGTTAAAGTGGAGCAAGTCAGAACGAATTTGTATCAAATGTAAGCGGACATTTTAAACTGCGAGTAAAGAAATCGATAGAAACTGCACTACTGGTTTCTTATATCGAATGAATCGATGATTTCAGGCAGTGCCCACACTACATTATTTGACATTTCGAAAGATGGCGAATACGGGCGTGCTGCCTTTTGTCCGTGGTGTCGATTTCACTAGAAATGACTTTAGTGTAAGTGATTTTCATTATTAAATCCGCCGACTTTTTAAATTTTAATGTTTTCTCACCAATTTGCGCTATATGTTTGTTAATACAAAGTCATCTGTCCTTGGAATATCGTGTTTTAAAAATCACCTTGCACTCGATGTGTCACCATTTTTTGAACTGTCATCAAAATTCTTTCAATCAGTGCTAAACTTGTCATCTCCCTCTATCTGTTTTTTCTTGCTTTTCTGTTTGTTGATAAACAATTCGTATTTGTTTACATTTTTGTTTTGTTATTTTTTTTTTTTGTAGGAAGACAAATTTCCAAGTGCTTTACGACTGATGACACGCGTCCAATGGCTAAAATTGGACGGTACCCATCTGAAGGAGATTCCCGAGGAGATGGGAAACCTGCACAAACTGGAACACCTTTCCATGAAGAATAACGAGTTGGAGAAACTCTTCGGCGAATTAACCGAGTTGGGGTGCTTGCGTTCGCTGAACCTGCGCCACAACAATATCAAAACCAGTGGCATTCCGCCGGAGCTCTTCCGATTGGATGAACTGACGACACTGGATTTGTCGCACAACAAGCTCAAGGAGGTGCCCGAGGGGCTGGAACGTGCAAAGAACTTGTTAGTGCTTAATTTGAGTCACAACCAAATCGAAGCCATTCCGACGGCATTGTTCATCCATTTGACAGACCTGCTGCTCCTGGACCTGTCCAACAACAAGTTGGAGACATTGCCTCCACAAACTCGTCGTCTGGCGAACTTGCAAACGCTCATTCTCGCGGACAATCCTTTGGAATTGTTCCAGCTGAGACAGCTGCCATCGTTACAGAATCTAGAGGTTCTCAATATGCGTAACACACAGCGCACCCTTTTGAACTTTCCCACAACACTAGATAGTCTGTCCAACTTATCCGAATTGGACTTGTCGCAAAATTCGCTGCCCAAGGTCCCAGATTGCCTGTACAACTTGCCCAACTTGAAACGTATCAACTTAAGCGATAACGAAATAAGCGAACTATCATCCGGGGTCGAGTTTTGGCAAAAGCTGGAGATCTTGAATTTGTCGCGCAACCAGCTGACAGCTCTACCTTCTTCCATCTGCAAGCTGGTCAACCTACGCCGTCTGTATTTGAATGACAACAAACTGGATTTCGAGGGAATCCCATCGGGCGTCGGCAAACTCTGCAGTATGGAGATATTCTCTGCGTCCAACAACCTGCTGGAGATGGTTCCCGAGGGCCTCTGCCGTTGCGGCGCACTTAAAAAGCTAAATCTCAGCTCGAACCGCCTCATAACTCTGCCAGACGCAATACACCTCTTGTCCGACTTGGACCAGTTGGACTTGCGCAACAATCCCGACCTCATAATGCCACCTAAGCCCACTGAAGCGACAAAAGGCTCTGGAATTGAGTTCTACAACATTGACTTCTCGCTACAGACGCAGCTGCGTTTGGCAGGAGCCAGCGTTCCACCCACAGTCCAGACCCCTGCGGCCGGCAAAGATCCGATTGCAAGAAAGATCCGACTGCGCAGAGGTGTTCGCAACGAAGGCCCCGACCAAGACTCGGCCAAAATCCTAAAAGGCATGAAAGACATCGCCAAGGAAAAAGACGCATCCACAAACAATACCGAATCCTGGAACGGAGACGGCGACAAACCAGAAAGCTTGAAACCGAAACGATGGGACGAGTCCCTGGAGAAGCCACCACTAGACTATTCCAAGTTTTTCGAGAAGGACGACGGCCAGTTGCCAGGGCTAACCATCTGGGAGATCGAGAACTTTTTGCCAAACAAAATCGAAGAAGTTGCCCATGGAAAATTCTACGAGGGCGACTGCTACATCGTTCTGAAGACCAGCCTCGATGACATGGGCCAACTGATGTGGGAGATATTCTTCTGGATCGGAAACAACGCCACCTTGGACAAGCGGGCGTGTGCAGCGATTCACGCTGTGAATCTGAGGAATTTTCTCGGCGCTCGCTGCCGCACAATTCGTGAGGAACAAAGTAAGTAGGTGGCGACTGTCCTTTTGTTCGCTTTATTCAATGACTCTCTGTTTAGATGACGAATCTGAGGAATTCCTAGCTCTCTTCGACACCGAATTGACGTACATCGAGGGAGGTCGCACTGCAACTGGTTTCTACACAATCGAGGACATGCTGTATACGATAAGGTTTTACCGCGTGCACGCTGCGGGTGCCTCGATCCACTTGGAGCCTGTGGCTGTCGACTTTAACTCTCTAGATCCGCGGTACGCGTTTGTACTCGACTGCGGGCAGAAAATGTTTCTATGGTATGGACGTTGCTCAAAGAACACCCTCAACTCAAAGTCACGCCTCATGGCTGAGAAAATCAACAAGACCGAGCGCAAGAACAAGTGCGACATCATCGTGGAGATGCAAGGCGACGAGAGCACCGACTTTTGGGAACAATTAGGCGCCGATCCGAAAACTGCGCGCACGCTTAAGATCCCCCAACACGTGAGGGAGAGTTTTTCACCAGTTGTGCCTCGGTTGTACCAAGTTCAGTTGGGAATGGGCTATTTGGAACTGCCACAGGTGGAGATCCCGGAGCAAAAGTTGGTGCACACTCTGCTAAACAGCAAGAACGTCTACATTCTCGACTGCTACGCGGATTTGTTTGTTTGGTTTGGAAAGAAATCCACTCGCTTGGTGCGGGCTGCCGCGGTGAAGCTCTCCCGCGAGCTCTTCAACATGATCAGCAGGCCAGAGTACGCGCTGGTCACCCGTGTCCAGGAGGGCACCGAAATTCAGATTTTCAAGTCGAAATTCATCGGCTGGGACGAGGTGATGGCCGTCGACTTTACACGCACCGCCACTTCAGTGGCTAAGACCGGCGCCGATCTGACAAAGTGGGCTAGGCAACAGGAAACCAAGGCAGACCTAGCCGCTCTGTTTATGCCACGCCAAAACCCGATGGCCCTGGCGGAGGCCGAACAGCTGGAAGAGGAATGGAACTACGACCTCGAGGCGATGGAGGCTTTCGTGTTGGAGGGCAAAAAGTTCGTTCGACTGCCCGAGGAAGAACTGGGCCACTTCTACACTGGCGAATGCTACGTGTTCCTCTGCCGCTACTGCATCCCCTTGGAGGACGAGGGTGATGACGCTCCCGAGGACGACAACAGGCCACCGCCCGACGAAGAGATACAGTGCGTTGTCTACTTCTGGCAGGGAAGGAACGCCGGCAACATGGGCTGGCTAACCTTCACTTTCACACTGCAGAAGAAGTTCAAAGCAATGTTTGGCGAAGAGCTCGAGGTCATCCGCATACACCAGCAACAGGAGAACCTCAAATTCATGGCGCACTTTAAACGAAAGTTCATCATACACACCGGCAAGCGAAAGGACAAGCTGCGGACGCCTGATGCCAAGGCTCCCGTCGAGTTCTACCACCTGCGCTCGAATGGAGGGGCCTTGTGCACGCGACTGATACAGATCACACCCGATGCGGTCCACTTGAACTCGTCTTTTTGGTAGGCGGTTGCCCTCGCCCTACGATACACGAAACTAATAGTTCGAACTTTTCAGCTACATTCTTTATGTGCCGTTCGAAACGGAAGACGAATCACAGTCGGGAATAGTGTACGCTTGGATCGGCGCGAACGCAGCGGCCGAGGAGGCGAAGCTCATCCAGGAGATTGCCGAAAATCTGTTCAACAACCCGTGGGTCAGTTTGCAGGTAAGTTTCTCAAGTCAAGGCCTTTTTTATTATGCTCAAATGATCTATATAGATCATGGATTTCCATGGATTTCCGTGGAAATCAATGATCTATATGGATCATTTGGGTAAAATAAAAAACTCCTTCAGTCACTGTCCAAACTCTCGTGAACATCTGGGAGCGCATTTGTGGGGAGGAAATTAGTCAGGATGTGGCATAGACATGTACGATAAGTAAAGTCTGCCAGTCACACAATAAAATTGAGGTCAATGTGTACACGCTTAACACCGGTGCGAATTTCACGAACTCAATCAGTTGGTTGCTGCAGTTTTTTCATTTAGAGTTGTCCCTCGAGTAGTTGTAGACTGATTAAATTCGTGTGACTGGTTTTTCTTCGACAGGTCCTCAACGAGGGAGAAGAACCAGAGAACTTCTTCTGGGTAGCCCTGGGCGGTCGCAAGCCCTACGACAAGAGTTCGGAATACATGAGCTTCACCCGACTTTTCCGCTGCTCCAACGAAAAGGGCTACTTCACCGTCGCCGAAAAGTGCTCCGACTTCTGCCAAGACGATCTGGCCGACGACGACATCATGATACTGGACAACGGCGAACAAGTATTCCTCTGGCTCGGCTCCAGATGCAGTGAAGTCGAAATCAAATTGGCCTACAAATCCGCACAAGTAAGTCGCACACAGCCGACGACAGAAACTCTTTCAGCTTGCACAAATATGCATTTATTAACATTTACTCCAGGTATACATTCAACACATGAGAATCAAACAACCAGAAAGGGCGCGCAAACTTTTCCTTACTCTGAAGAACAAGGAGTCGAAGCGCTTCACAAAATGTTTCCATGGCTGGAGTGCACACAAAGCTCCACCAGAATAGAGTGCAGATTCGTTTCTTCTTATATATATTTATATAACACGTACTGATACAGTTTTACATGTAACTTATTTTATATTCAATGATACATCATAATAAAATGTTTTGCAGTATATTATATACACCAATGTCATGTGTCACAGAATCGTATATGTATGTATATTTGATTTAGAATTGTTCTACAATTTATATTCACAATTATCACTTAAACCTTGTCTAGTATCGTCGTATTTACAACACGTTGTCCTGTCCCACCTTACATGCTAGATAGATGACCGTTTGGCAACATGGATTATACTCTCTTCACATTCGTTGCTATAAAATTGGTTTTTCTATATGGATTTCAATAGAAATGAGTGTGTGTTTTGTGTGTAAATAACTAGTGAGTGTGTATAAAAGAAACAGATGATAACAATAACACTTAACAGCCACAACAATAATATAGAGTAAATATCTTCCTCAAATGCGAATTAGTATGAAACAAAAGTTTTAAATGTGTTAATATGTTAAAACAGCATCAGCTCTGATGATTCTTATAATAGGTTAACGGAAATTGTACAACTGGAAGTAATACAAAATAAAGACAACGAAAATAGCGGCGAAATATCAGTAGTCTAGTCGCTTTTTCAGACGAAACATGTCGCCATTGTCCAAGGGGCCGGCATTGTCCTTGTTGAGAACTCGGATGGATGGCATGTTTAGGAGTCTTTCCTCAATGTCGGAGTACATTCGCCGGCACCTGAACACGGACAAGGTCTGCAAATGGAGGGAGTTAGTTTTCAAGTGTCCAATGGAGAAACAGCGATCAAACTTACATGTAGGACTTTGCAATTGACAACGATTGAATCGAGACTGTGGTCTGTCAGCTGGGTGCAGCCGCTGATGCGCAACGTTCGTAGCCTCTTCAGGCCGCTGGTGACGACCTCGATAGTTTTGTCATTTATATTGTAGCAGCCGGACAGGTCGAGCTCTTCTATGGATGGACAGTTCTTGACCAAAGCCTCCATGCCGACTACGGAAATTTGCTGGCAATTCGACAGCAGTAGTCGGCGGAGTTCTAAAAACTTGAAGCCATACTTTAGGGACACATCTGAGATCTTGTTGCAGCCCCTGAGGTTAAGCGTACGTAGGCCCTTCAAATTCTTCACAGGAACACCGTCGATCTTTGACTCGTCTAGGTTCAGTTCGTAGATGGCGAGCAGTGCTTTTTTGCGCTCTGCATCGCGAACGATTTCCTCTTCGGCTTTGCTGCGGAGAGAGATTTTCAGGGAGCCTCCGTCGGAGAGGCTGTCTGTTGGCATGTGATTGAAGAACTCCATGGAGAGGGATCGCGGACGTTCGGAGGGCTGCGTTTCGACAGTGATACCGGTCAGAGCAGCGTCTGTTATCTAATAATTTTAAATTCAAGACTTGAGCGATGATTTTGATAAGGGAAACTTACCCGGAAGCAGTCCTCCATGTTTAGCTCGCGCAGCCACACCAAGTTCCTCAGTAGCACCTGGACGGATTGATCTGTGACACCATTAATGCAGTTACTTATGTCGAGCACACGCAAGTTCAACAAATTCTCGCCGCACTTTATGACGCAATCTTCGCAGATGTTGAGATGGGACATGTACAGCTCTTCCAGCTTTGGATTGGGCTCTTTAGCAATGCCCTCTCCGATCGCGTCGCCTGAGATACCATCGCAACGGGAAATATTCAACGATTTCAGACTTGCCGACAATTTAGCCAGCAAGAGAGCGCCCTCCTTTGTTACCTTGACGCAGCCCTCGATATTGAGCGTTTCAATGTTCTTCAGATTGGTCACAATAGTCGCCACACACTCGTCTGTTACACAGAGCGTATCGGACAGGTCCAAACAGCGGAGGTTAGGTTGTACAGAGATGAAACCGCGAATGCCCAACGTGTTTAGCTGACGGCACGAACGCAGCAATAGCTTTTCCAACTTCAAATGAGGTATATCGCAGAGGGTCGACATGGCACCCCCTCCGATCAGGGTGTTACTGAAATTCAGTTCAGTCAGCGAGTGTTGGTGTGCCCGGATGACATGCAAAATGAACTTGAATGTGAGAATAGATTCGCTGGGGCTATTTGCCAGTTCTTCCGGGTAGAAACGACGCTGAATGGCGCAGTGATAAGCGATATGACAGCCCGACATATCCAGCGACTCAAGGTGGTCGATCAACTGTGTTATTCGCAGAAGGATAGCATCCGATAAATACTGATTATACTTTAGGGAGAGAGATCGGACACCGGCCATAGTTTCCGCAATCGTTTTGCGATCCGATTGCGATTCCAAGAACTGGCCTGTCATGAACAACAACGTACACTTGACTATAGACAGAGAGTTGATTCCGCGTAGATCCGACATGATGGCGTTGAATTGCTTTTCTGTCATGTCGGTTGACTCAAAGGTCACCGACTGGGCGGTTTTACCCATGTGAACAAAGAAATGATCCAGACAACCGAAACTTGTTTCATCCATGTAGATATGAGGAAAAGGTCGCTCACAGCTAAGGAACACCTTGCCTGGTGGCAGTTTGTCCGAGACGCAAAGTTTCGTTATCCTAATCATGACGTTCGATTGAAACTCACTGTACCTCGACGCTTCGAGCCAGCGACGACAGGTCAGCGAAGCAGCCTGTATGTCAGTATAGTTTAAATATCGAAATATATTTACGATTATCTATGAAAGAGAAAGCAAATCGTAAGTTCCGCCACTGTTATCTATTATAATTTATCAATGACTCAGGCTATTTATTAGGTCACATGCCGATTTTTGTCTAGAGCATTTCAGAGCATGGACTTACCTCCATGGGAAGGTCAGCATAGCTGGGTTCCAAATCGTTAAATACGCACAAAGTCTCCATTTTCACGTTGTCCTCGATGTGGGTGCAAGTGCGTGGGGGCTGGCTTTCTACCTTGTGAAGAAAATGCCTGTGGCTCGAATTGATGGATCTGGATGATGGGACGAGTTAACAAGTTTAACAAGTTGCGGATGAAAAGCAAAGTTTTTGAGGACTGCCCTTCCTCGAGCCGTGGATTATTACGATTCACGATTACGTGATGTTTTTTATGACAATTTAAGCAGCTGATTTCCTACTTCTATTTTCTTGGGGTGCTGATGGTTTGATGAAAATGTGTTAAGAGAGTTGCTGGCAGTGGCAGCAGTGCGCATGACAATAACATTCGCCTAGAACGCCATATGAAAATAACACCAGCAAAACAAAGATAAACAAAAAAACGAGAGTGCGAGAAGATCCAACGGCAGTACTGAGAAAACAAGTTGTTTTCCTCCCGCACCCGCATTTCAAACGCTATCAACATCACCACACACCACAGAGAGTAAAAAACACAACAAACGGTTGTGCGCAAAAGAGGTAGAGCTAGAAAAGGGTATCTGTCAACTGTCATCCGTGTACCAATATAAATTTCCCAGTTTTTTTTAAGGCGGATGTGCATTTCATAGGTAACAGAAACCATAAAAAAATCGTTTTTCAATAGCACCGAGCTCAAGTTAGCGTCTGCGATATATCTTGACATGGATGTCTGACATGAATTTGACAGATGTTTGTTTTTTGTTGCTTTTCGTCTGGAAATTTTATTTTTTACACCAACAACTTCTTGCTGTTGCGTACGAAATGAAATGCCATGGCATCATTTGCCCAGCACAGATATGAGGAAATTGTATGACTTGGATGTCAGGCATTTAGACAGAGAGATATATCTCCTGTGGAGTCGGGGTTTTTTTGACTCCACTAGAGATAGTTAGTTAGTTAGTTAGTTTATTTCATCAAACAAAGTTCTGAATATATATACAAAATCAAATTAAGCATGGCATTGCCGTCTGCCGATTGACATTTATATGATACATATTTCGATTCTCAAATTCTTTGGCTATTATTTTTTACATACAAAGAAATTTTTAAAAGCTCTCGGTGATTATCCTGTTTCTGTAATTTAGTGCCGTTTTGCAGTATCCGTACAGTTTGGGAACATTCAACTCATTGATATATTCGAGTACTTGTTCTTCCGATAAGAAGTCCACTCCAAAGAAATGTCTCCTTATTTCCCGCAGAATTGGACATGTACCCACAAAATGAAATACATCCTCTCTTTCAGCTGTATTGCATATACCACAAAGGACGGGTAGGTCACTCCTATGTGGTATATAATTTAGTTGCAACAATTCTCCTCGAAGCTTTACCATCGTTGAAATCACCTCTGTACTGTGTTCGTCCCTAAAATAATTATTTCTTATATCATAACATAATCGACTATACACTCGTCTATGAGTTGATTCCGACGCCTCACTACAGCACATATCTCTAAATTGCAGGTCCAGCTTTTGCACAAGGACCTCAAGAATTGGTTTCCAGTTTTGGGGTGTTTCTGGGTTGAGGTTCAACTCCATTCCACAGCATTGTGCCAACTCTAGCCAGTCTCCGTACCAACTAGACCTGTTACTAATTGTCTTAAGCGCCACTTTTTTGGGTAGACGATGATCTTCCATCTTAAGAACCTTTAACACGTAACCGATTTGTAATTTGATGGTTTTTATAAATAGAGGAGACAGCCCCGTTTCAATCGATATCAAGTAGTTCGGCGCACTGGGAGGAAGGTGGAAAATGCGCTTAATATAAAATCTTAGCAGTTTCTCAACCGTATCGTACCTTTTACTTCCCCATACTTGAGCTGCGTAAAATAGTATGGACTCGGCAACTGCTTCAAATACTTTGAATTTACTACTATGAGCAATATCTTTATTTGCAAAGCATTTTTTCCATGTAGTATTTATAGCTGCTTTTGCTTTGGTAAGTTTTTCCTTCAGGTGCTTCTCCATACCTAAATTCTTTGTCAAATACATCCCCAGATACTTGTACTCCTTCACAACTCCGATTTGTTGCCCATTAAATGTCCAGTGCTCGTTAAGACAGCTTCTTCCTCCGCCATTTTTAAAAATCATCACATTGGATTTCTCTAAGTTGACTACGAGACTCCATAAGCTGCAATATTCGGCTAATCGGTTGATCATCAGCTGCAGAGTTGCAGGGGAATATGCTAGGAGCACAATATCGTCAGCAAACAGAAGAGCCTTAATTAAGGTGCCTGCGTATTCAATACCTCCTGGTAAACAGTCAACAATGTCCTCGATGAATAGCGCAAAAAGCACCGGGCTTAAGGTACACCCCTGCCTGACTCCTGATTTTGTCTGGAACCACTCTGATAATGTGTCCCCACTCCACACCGCTGCCCAAGTCTCATCATATAAGCTTTGGAGAACTCTGCCCAATTTAATTGAAAGTCCCATATTATAGAGTTTTAGTAAAAGAGCGTTACGGTCAACCGTATCAAATGCCGCCTTGAAATCGACAAAGAACGCGTAAAGCTTTTTACCTTTATCAAGAAAGGACTCAGCAATGCTTCTTAGGACAAAAATATGATCAACAGTTGAATATCCGGGTCTGAATCCTGCTTGGTATTCCTTAAAAAGCTTATTTACATCAATCCACTTAGTTATCCTTTTTTGAAGTACCGCAGTGAAGATTTTGTAGGAGGCGTTTAAGAAGGAAATTCCTCGATAATTGCCTGGATCCGATTTGCTTCCTTTCTTGTGAATCGGAAAAATGATTGCTTCCTTAAACTGTTGCGGAATTACGCAATACTCCAATATATTATTAAAAAGAATTTTCAGTGTTTCCACAAGTTCATCCGATCCATATTTGTAAAATTCGATTGGAATTCTATCCGATCCTGGAGCCTTACCATCCTTTAACCTACTCAATGCTGTAACTATTTCTTCAGAAGTTATCGGTGCATCCAATAAATCATTTTGCAGTCCTGGGGCAGCGTAATGAAGAACGATTTTGCTTACTTCTGGGCATAGTAGTTTCTTAAAATGTGTCATTAGTATACTGGCGGACAAGTCGCTGCTGATGGAATACTTCCCACCGTTGAGATTTCTAGCTAATTTCCAGAACTGTACTGCGCTGTTACAAAGTGCTAGTCGGTTAGCCTCCGCCTCATAGTAGCATTTTTTCTTTCTCCTGCACAACAACTTATACTCTTTTTTTGCGTCAACGTAAAGTTGCTTGAATACTCCTCCGTTGTTGCGAAAACACTTCAGCCAGGTAAACGATTTTTGTCTTGCTCTTTCACATTCAATATCAAACCAGGGTTCGGAGTATTTACTAGGACTTATCCTGCCACTAGTGCGGTTTGGGTTAGATTTCATTATTATTTCTTGAAGAGAGTTGAAGTTGACTTCTTGCTGACTGGATAACTGGTAGTTTAAGTTTCTCCTGTATTTTACTGCGTTCTTATCCTTCCAAAGTAGCTTTGGCAGTAGCTTCATATTTATCCCCCTCTCCTGCTCGTTACCAGCTAGGTTAAAAGATACAATTAAAGGAAGATGGTCAGAATAAGGAACAGTTCCTATCTCTAAGTCCGTTATTAGATTAGCCCAATCACCTGCTATGAGTCCGTAATCAATAACTGAAGTCCCTTGCTGTCCAATAAATGTGAATTCACCGTCCTTATCTGAATTACTTGTTCCATTTAATACACGTAGCCCAAATGAGCTGCAAAAATCGAGAAGTTTGGATCCTTTGGTGTTGCAGGTGGTATCTTTCGATTTTCTAGTTATTCCCTCTTTGATGTTTTCAAATCCCATTTCGATGCCAATTCTTGCATTTAAATCACCAAGAACCATTAAATTGACATTACTGTCAGAAACTGCTATCTCCTGCAATCTCTCAAAGTCCGTATTCCAATGGTTGCAGTTAACGTAAGCTGGTATAATTCTAAGATTTGTTTTTTCCGCTTTTAGGGTGATGTAAAAACTTCCATGTGAAGGAATAAAATCGCATTGTATACCTTTGAGATCTTTCTTGTAGCCGAAATAACAACCCCCACTTGCTCGTCCCCTATCGGAAGTTCTGCATGCTGGTATCAGTTTAAATTCATAGTTATTAAATTTATTTGCGAGCTCAAAATCGGATGTCATTAGAAAGGTTTCAAATAAAAATATAAATTCAAATTGGTTGATAAAGTTAAAAAATTCGTTGTAAATAGCCTTATTTTTTAAACCTGCTACATTGTAAGAGAGAATTCTATAATTATTAGTTTTTAAATTAACATGTTTATTTAAATTGTTTTTATTACGACAGACGGCATTACAATCAAAAATTACGTTTAACTATAGTTTGCGCTGTACTGGTACCGACAGTTTGGGAGCCCCTTCTCCTGTTGTCGCTAACACCTTCTCCAGCTGACCTTAAAGTTAGATCTCCGCCATCGCTGACACTCAACAACTGATCAAGAACTGTCATTCCACTAGAGATATATCTCTCCAACTAAATTTCTGAAATCTAAACCATACAATTTTCTTATATCTCTGCTGGGCAAATTATGCCATGACTTTTCATTTCGTATCGCAACAGCAAGAGAGGTAGGTGTAAAAATGGCATTTCCAGACGAAAAGCAACAAAAAACAAACATCTGTCAAATTCGTGTCAGACATCCATGTCAAGATATAATCGCAGAAAGCGATCGCTGACATCCAATCATGAGATGAAATAGAGTGACTGCACAAGATATTTCATCGCATGATACGCATTATGAGAGACATTATCTCCTGTGTCGGGATGTAAAGTCGTAACGTAAGTAGGTGGGTATATGAAAACCGAAAAATAATTGACCATGACCATGTTTGCCCCAATTAAGTTGGAAATATGTAAAAAAAAATCTGCTATATCGAGTGCAGGGTCTTCCATTTGAAGCAAAAAGTCGTACCTGGTTTGGTAGAAGGGTAATTTTTTTCCAATAAAGTTGTTAATTTTTTGACGTATATATCGCGCTTTTGTTGTGTGTGTTTGGCTTACAAATGTTTTTGGTGAAAACGTTATATACGGCAATTTTTCTATTTCTTAGTTCTTTTTTTTATTCTTATTCTACGTTTTCCCAAAGTAGTCCAATGTAACATACGGCAATGTTTTATCAAGGCGACACATTGTGTAAATTTCTGAAGCAGGGCATAAGTTGGAATCGCAACATGGCCGAGTCGGATCCATAGTGATCTGCGTTATATCCAAAACTTTGAAATTTTTTATTACCAACCGACCCAGTTTTTGACCTAGCCTGGCCTATCATCGATTTAAGATACCTTACTAGGTTTTTGAATGTGCCCAAGAGTCCAAGTTCCCATTTGCACCGAGATGTTCGCGGAAAGGTCAAATGATAGGGAATTTCGTAAGTTACCAGTAAATTTAATTCTACTTAACAACCATAGCCATTCTTGTGACGAACGAAATGTATACATACGAACTAAAATATTTCTCACAAACATCAAAATACGGTTAAAAACTTTTATGCAGCTTATAGAGATACTTTATAATGTCTTCAATCCAATTTTATTTCTTAATATGACTTTTATGCAATTTAGCAAACTAGTGATCACAAACTTAACGAAGCAGCTATTGCCAGCTCCCGGTGCAGTAACATACATGCACATGCACTGCACAGTGCAGTGGATTGATTTCTTAAAGCGAAAGTCGGTAGGTACCTACCTACTACAGATACAGTAATTGTTGCGTCGGGGAAAATGTACATTTTTCATTGCATTTATCCAAAGAACGCAGTTACGAGAATTCACTTATGTCGAGGCAATAGGGAAAATAACGTTATCATGGACAGTTTTTTTTGCTCAGTTTTCGGCTGAATTAAACGAGGAACGCAATAAAGCGAGGGTCAATTATCCGGGGATCACTTTATTTAAATTTTAGTAGTTGTAAACAAAGGGGAAGTTACCGACAACGCCTGTGTCAAATAAGAAGAAGAAAAAACAATTGGCATCTAAAATACTTGTAGGAAAATAAAACTGATTAGGTTTGTTATTTTAATTTCGAATAGAATTGAAAATACTGCCACAATAACAGTGCTGAGGATAAACTTGCTCTCAGAAAGAGACTAACGAAAGAGTTATAGCACTTTTTTGAAGTAATCAATGAAAAATGACAAATAATTCATAAATTGCAGTGGTAAAGAAAAGTCTTTAAAATGTCTGATAAACGCGACGAATTTGTTTATTTGGCTCTCTGCAAATTGTTCTAACGTATTAACTTTTACATTATAGGTCGACTTTTCAATAGTCAGATGAATCGTCCGATTGCTAACTAACGATTAAATTTAGATATAAGTTTTACAATCATAAAAAAAGACCTAGATTAACTATTCTAGATAGATTGACATGTTGTGTTAAAGTATAGGAGATAGTCATATTCATAGCTTGACGTTTATCATTAACCGTTTTCCTTTTCCCATTGTACATAATCGTTAGGTCTCTTTCTCACTACTCTTTCCTCGCTGGGTTGAAGTAATTATTTGCTAGTTCCTCTTCCTCAATAAGAAATCGTCAATACCTACTGTCGAAGAGTTCTATTTCTATTTTCTATAAGATACGATTTTCAAATTTGACTGTTCGCCTACTTTAACTAGAGATTTATATTTTATCCGTTTTAGAAACGGGCAGATAACTCTTTGAGACAGTTAGCTGTTATATTCTTCGAATAGCGGCTAATCGAATATTGAAAAATGGATTTGTGTTTTATCTGACAGTTGGCCCCTACTGATTGGCTACCTGTCTTTTGAAAAACCGACCCAAAATGCAATAATTCCTAATTCTTAAAATGAAATATGTAATTCAAGATGACACATCTTCTAACCCAAAAATGAGAAAAATCCTAACATTTAGGATTTATTTCATAATGAAACAATTCCTAAAACTAGAAATTAAAAAAATAACCTAAATTGCAAAACGAAATATTGCCAATAACGAACAGAATAAAGACCAAACCACAATGCATAGCATTATAAAAATGAGGAAAAAATGTGGTGTCATACGGGCTTAATTAGGACTTATTTCATTCACACAAATTTAGGATTTATTTCTGAAATAATTCCTATAACTAAAACGTGCATTATAAGTCCTAACGTAATGATGTAAATAAACGTAATATTTATTTAATTCTTTCATGTGTCTCCCTCTAATTTTGTATGTATTTACAATTTCAGGTTTTTTTTTTCTTTTGTTAGGAGTAATTGCCTAGAGCCGCTAATTTATTAACAATAATTAGTTGATTCATCTTTTAGCGAAGAAAGTGATTCGGAACTAATCGAACATCTTTTTGACGAGTCCGAATGTTATGTTTAAGAGTTTGTACTGACTGAACTAGAATCTACAAACATTCGAGAAGAGGAAAAAACGCCGGGTATTTGACAACAAATTTCAAATCGACTGTCAAATTTGCTGCGTAAAAATTCGTAACATTGGGCACATTCAAGAATCTAGTTATCTTAAGTCGACTAGATTGGTCTGGATGAGATGTAACCTGAACGCAAAAACTAGATTGGTCGGGAACGTCACTATTTCTACGTCGGCCACATATGATAACTGTCAACTTAGTACTCAGTCACGAATTTCTCGACTAAATTCGTCGGCTAGCCCTCCATAAACGTCAACTGAAACATCTGCTCTCACGACCGATTTCCCCCAATCAGAGCCGAGTTTCATCTAGTGAGAGAGCTGTCAGACTTACTAAACTAGATACTTGAACGTCCCCATTATCAGTTGAAGTATACGTCAACTAAAAAATATGAGTTGAAAAATTAGTTTTCTGAGGTTCGCGACTACAATAAATTGCCTTCGTACGTAGTTTTAAAATTATAGCCGATTCTAAAAATGTTGACAAATCTGTTAGAAAAAAAATAATATTTTAAATTAAGGTATGATTTTCCATTGACCAGCATAGAAGAAAACCTAAAGTCAAAGTCGAACAATAAGTTTACTCCGACAGTGGTGGCATCATCTTTCCTCCCATATATTCAGAAATATTCTTGGGTGCCATCTTTGTAGAGATGAAAACTTATATTTTATGATTTTTTGAGTTTATCCAAGTATTCCTCGTTTGTTCTCGCAAACTATCAAATCTTTTACCTTCAGCTTCCGAATTTTCGATTTAATCAATTTAATCAAGGTTTTCTTCTTCATTCACAGTAATATAACTATACATTATGAATAGAGCATCTATGTTATGTATACTCACCTTCAATCCCGTCATGGTGTCCCTTTTCACTCGTTCTTTTATTTCTGCTGAAAGAACAAGAGAGAGAACAAAAGTACCTCCGCTTTAATGGTGTTGTGGAAAAGGAAAGATTCAACTCATATTTTTATTCTAAAATCGGACTTCTGGCTCATCCTTTCATGTTTATAGAAAGAGTTCACTTTTCGAATGAATATGAATAATGAATAAGAATGGGGTGTATTGTGCAGTAATGAAATCTGGAAAACCATTCTTTGCCGGCGGTTCTGCCAGATCGCATGCAACACTCCACAATGTGGTTTCATTTTCCACATGCAATTAATAATTCATTAAAGGAAAAACCCAAAAGTAATATGTAAAGAGAATTAAATTAAAATATAGGCAAGCATCAGACTTTTATTCGAAAAGATGGAACTACACCAGCTACTTACCTACCTCTGTAATAACCTCTGAAAGTGATGTGACATCTTTCCTTCAGCCATGCAACAGGTTAACGAACCCCAGCACAAATTGTACGTCTCTATACAGTTATAATGGGTAATGTTCTACATCATACCAATCTCCGTTTAACCCTTGCAAAACGGATACAAAACTTGCTGCCCATGTATCTGGGGCTAAAGTAGTTTTATTGCATTTTCTGAGTGCCAGTTAAAAATCTGGTTTTGGCTGTTAGTTCATGACTTTAGTGCAGATTACCAGGAAATTTTGTAACTGACGTTTTGCGAAAGCTTCTGGCTGTGGGGGAGCACCGCATGAGGACAGTATATGTATGCATGAATATGTGTAAACGAACGCACCTGGTGAATAACCGCGCTTTCGTAATTGCACACTTAACAGTGACGGACTATAGTGTTAGTGACTATGACTATGACTATGACTATGACTATGTAGGTAAGGTACTCTCCAACGTGGGAGGTAGGTACAGACACAGAAGATGGCAGCGGCCGGAGAGACGTGTCTAGCAGTTTTAATTCAATGCTAGTAGCGCGCAAATTAAGTGTCCGAAGCGAAACCCCACGTTCTTTAGAGCGAAACATTAAACATAAAAGCTTCCGCCATACGAGTAGTGTGTCGGTTAGGTCGGTGTATATTGCTTACTTTTCACCTGAATTCGTTGCCGACACTTTTAGGAGAATCCTTATCCGCGCCGAGCATCAATCTAATAAAACGATTTTAATGAAGAACATCAGAAGCGAGGAAAATGTGTTTCTTGTAAATCGTTGACAAATAAAGTGTGCGATAGAACTATTTCTCCGGTCTTTGTATACGATGTCATAATGAAGTGTCCCGTAAGTCTTTAGTTTGTGTTTTATGGGTCTCACGTCGCAGTGACCTGGTATAGCCATTCAACACCCAAGTGTCTGATTTTAACGATTTCTCACCTGAGAGGGTCTCAACTCAAGGTAATCAAAATCGGTGGTAAGGTACCTGCATGGGATGTTCTGTTTGACATAAAGTATAGGCATATACAAGCATTGAAAGGGTTAATTAAAGCTGTGTACCTATATTAGGTTGAGTGAGGTTACGTCTTGGGCTAGCTTACGAAAGAAGAGCCTTTTGCATTCAACATCAATTAAATAGCATATTTTTTTAATTTTGGTTCAGATATATTTATGTTATTTCGTTTATTGATTTTGTAACTTCACATCTCAATCACAATCAAATATGCAATAGTATAGATTATGAATAAAAATATATTTTATTTATATTTCACGAGATTTTCTTAAATTCCTAACAGCGCCATCTATGAGTGGGAGCCTGCATCTTTCTATCTCTCAACACTTGAGATCTAAATTGAATCTTTTGGGGTTCGCAGAACATCGTCACTCGCGGAACTCTTTTATCGAGCAAAAGTTTAATTTATTTAGTTTTGCTGAAACAGGTGTTCAATGAAGCAAATATCAGAGACGAAGTCAAGTTGGGGCGGAGATACATTACAAACAATGAATCACAAAAGCTAAATTGAAATTTCAAAATTTCGCAAGCGAATAATTCTAAAAAAAAACCATCGGAGGCAAGAACCAATTCGCCTAAACTATTTCCGAAGAGCAAAATGCGATTATTTAGAGAAAGCCTATGGATACAGGAAGATTATGCAAATCTAAAGCGCTTCTTCAATCTTACAGCTCTCAGCTCATAACAACTGTCATTTAAATATCTTAGAAATTACTAGATTGTTCGATAAAGAACTTCACTTTTCCCACGTCAGATACATATAAGAAATGGCCGCGTTCCACTGCCCGCTAGATGACTAGCGGCATGTCAAACCTCATATAAGAAAGGAATTGACATTTCACCATTTGTGCTACGCATCTACGACTATTTGTGAAATATCCCTTTCAGGGATATTTTTCAATCCAGCGCAAAACTACTCGCTAAATCGTTCAAACGTTTACGAAATAAAAATAAATACGAAGCCGAGCAAGTGTAGTTGTAATAAAATTGTTAAAATAAAATAGCAGTTCAGACATTATTTTTATAATAAATTGTAGGTATCATTTCTTTAATTGTAGTGTGGAAATAATAAGTGTCAAATGTCAGGCGCAGTGGCTTAGTGGTTAGTGTGTTGGACTACTAAGCGAGGGGTCCCAGGTTCGAATCCCGAAAAAAACCCAAATTCCAACTTACGTCTGACAAACATCCGAGAGTATAACTGTCATGAAGGAGCTTCTCAATTAGCCGTTTGGACCCGGCATAGAATTGTAAAATGAAAAATGAATAACTCACACAAACGAATGGTTGTGAGAAGCTAGGCCTAGGGTCTCTACAGACCTGTTGCGCCAACTATTTATTTATTTATTTTATTTATTTAAATGTCACTTTGCCGCTGCCTCGAGGGTTCTAGCGCGGACGTTCCTTCACCTGGGATATTTTGTACTAGACGTCTAGCGGGCAATGGAACGCGGCCAATGCCTTAGTACTCACAAAACCCTTGAATAAATTTGTCGGCTACACAATAAAAGTCAAATAAAGTAAAACTGTTCATTTGACAGAATTAGGTCAATCATCAAAACTCCGACATATCAAGTCAGTCAGCTGTCAGATTCAGTAAGCTAGATTCTCGAATGTCTCCAATTTATTTTACAGTAATTTTTAAGTCTGCTTTAAAAAAAGAGCATTTAAATACATATTCAGACAGCAGTAGAACACATCTTTCAGTGAAGCAAGTAATAGAGGTTTGAGAGATAAAAAGCACGTACCTATCAACTTACAAATATCCGTCCAAGTTCCACAATTGCACACGTCAAATTACACAACACCTGCCAACATCATTTACAAATATCTTCCTTATTCTTGTTGAAAAAAGTACTGAATAATTTAAGGAAAATTTACTACAATGTTTACTATGTCACAAAAGTTGATTATAAGTAATAAATACTGGGTCAAGTGTTTCATCAAAGAAACTACTAGCCCCGTTTCGTAGGTAGGTATAGCTATGTGCAATGAAAATACAATAAAAATTCCACATTGGGCGAGGGCTGGAATATGCATATACTTATGGCTGATGCAAAATTCACATTGTGCCCATGGGCACGTACCACAAATAAATGCGCCCCACAGTCCGGTCCTAATATAATTCGCTCAAAGTGAGCCGTGACACCGCGCGTGAGGTTACAATTTAGCCCGAAATATAACTAGTTATGCACACTTACGCATTTTTTACGACCTGGGCCTGGGCACAGCCAAGAGACAACCCCCCATAATTTCATATCTCTCTCTCTCGAATTGCACATTACGATTCAATTTAACGTAGGACAAGTTTAGGTGGAGGTACCGCATAAGTGTATGGTGAATAATGTTTTTTTCGCATGTCAACACACGGCAAAGTACCAAAATACATGTAAGTGTACATAAAACCAAGAAAAAATAATATAGCACCAGGCGGCGGCGGCGACCTCCGCCTAGATTGTCGCACTTTGAGGCCGCGCACGTTCACTCCGAAAGGTCAGCTTGGCTCGTAGATGATATTATCATTACCAGTACAGGGAATTGTAATAAAAATTTGTGAAACAAGTTACCTTCCGTCACTATGACTTCTGACAGTGCTACTGTGCTGAGCAGCGCTTTTTTTTCGGTAATCCGGGCGTTACGTGTGCTGTGCGAGTTATCTCATTACATGGTGTTTGCTGTTCGCTGGTAGTAGGGTACCCATCAAAAGCGAAATAAAATGCGTCTACGACACGGACAAATGTAATTTCGTCGGGCCATTGACACTCTCGCTACTCGCTGCGATGTGCAGAGTGCAGACCCAGTGTGATGGATGGATGTCATCAGTTCCTGTTTCTGGTGTCGTGCGGTCGCCCCATCCAACCGTTTGTATCACCTCGATGAGCCAGCAGCATTTCGTCGGGTTGGACAAATTGAACGCGCAAGAGATTGTGCGCGAAGATCGCGCTGCTCTTCTACAATATGAAATATGATCCTTTATTGAGATAAGGTGAAGCCATTGTGTAATGTCCCAAGGAGCGAGTCTCTTTAGTGTTATGGCTGCGAAAAACAAGGCGAAGATTGTTGCTGGCATTAACAAAAAGAGGATGTTAATTGTTGTATATGTATACCGCATCGCACAAGCAGTGGAATTCCATACGGTTGGGATACGCTCAGCGCATTGTTGGTTTCGGAGTCTAAGGGTCCGTTTTTTGTCTTGTTTGTACCAACATTATATTTTGTTGTTGAGTAGGAGGACTACCGTCAGGAACTTTTTAGATTGCTTGATTGTTTGGAATAAACAACAGACCGCCTTGTCTTGATGCCGATTTAATGAATCGACGCGTAGTCCCACGAGTATAGGGGCAACGGGACCGCACTATGGTATCATATCGGCTTACACATCTATTAAGTCGCTCAAAATAACAAAAAAAAAAAAACTCCCTTTATGCCTAATTGCTGAAATATGGGGAACCGAAGGAATGTGCATTGGTTTCTTATATCAGATCATAAACACAAAAAATAAAGTAAAAAATAGAGTCCTTAACTGAAAACCTTACTTAATTCACCGGAAACCCAACTAAGGTACCTTAAAACCGATAACCTCCTTAACAAAAAATACAGAAAAGGGTTGTCACTCCCTTGACCAAAGTCCACGAATGAATAAATAATTAGTTGGTTGGTTTGACGGATGCTCAAATGGTAAGTGAGGACAGCAATCCCTTGTGGTTTCGCCACTCACTTTTAAAGGTGACACATAGAGGCATAGGCACATCAACTGTTCACTAACAAGATTTGTTCATTTTTATGCTGTCACCATATTTAAACGAACGACAGTGACAAGTGCATTGCGCTCTCGCGCCACCACCAAATCCACGTCCAATCTTACATATACCGTTGTATACCACACATTCTCCGCGCTATCAGATAGGGTATTTTGTACATGCGTGTTGAAACCCCACCCTTCGATGGATGAATAGCCAATCTAACGTGGGAACACTGTCGGCATGGAAAAGAGCAATAGTGTGGGTGAAGCATGGGAGTATATAAGCCGATAGATTGGAACAACGAATAAAGCTCTTGTTGATTATATGAGAAATTGTGCACATTATGTGCATACAGATATTCGCGTGGATAAAAAGCGATATTAAATGGAGCCAGAGCCATCAGAAGTATGGGTACTATTGGCTTTTGATGATTTTAAAATGAAATGCCATAGAAATTAGGGTATGAGGGTGGGTTGGTGGGGAGGTACCTTTTAACTAATGACATAACGCAATCTTTTTGTTCGAAGTGGGTACACTAAATATCGTATCCGGAATGTACATTTGCCTAAATTAAGTGCTGATACAAAATAACCACAATGGAAAAGAACTTCCATTTAGCTATATCTCATTGTGCCTTGCCAAATATTTTTATTTTCGATTTTAAATTTAAGTAGGTAGGTAGTTCACAATGGCTATAATTTCCATTTAAAATTTCGCAATTGTGAGCTTCCGTAAATTTAAAGTCGAGACTTAAATTTATTATTAGTAGGTAGGTACCTACGGCTGATGTAAGCCGCCCCTCCTTAAATTAGACTAAGCGAAATTAGATTAAATTAATTAAATTATATTAGCAAAATAACAACCTAAATATTAACTATTCATTCTTCTCGAACTGTGCCCAGTATGTTCTTTACCATAAGGGTACACGGGGCCCGTGCCCAGGGCCCCCGAATGGACGGTATATTCATTTATACACTTTTTTTTTATATATTGGTAGCTTGACAAACAAATTTAGAGGGAAAAAGAGGTCGTTGTAAGCGACTTTATGGCAACAGTGACAAGCCAATGACATTGCCGACGTCTAGTTCAACAGAAAATGTGGCATTGCCCGGTGGGAAATATGTAGTTCTTCATTTCGCCAGCGCCTAAACTTTTTTTTGGGCTGTACTAAGAATTATGGTCAACATTTCTTAATTAAAATATTAATCAAACACCAGATCGGTTTGTTTCAAAAGCTCCTAGAAAGTAAAGATATTTTTTTAACTTAGGGACTCTGATTTCTTTAGAAATTTACAGCCTTATTTATAAACTCACCGCAGAGTCTGATTATCTTTACGCACCCTCTAAAATATCCTTACGCAGGAAAACGTGATTTATAAACAAAAAGCACTTTGCTTTAAACCTGCGTAGCTTTAAACGCAAAAATTTGCGTCATTTTGTTTACTTTTTTTCGGGGTAGATTTGAAAATTGAAAACGAAAGTAAAAATTGAATTAAAAATTCCATTCAGCTTCGTGAATTTTGTTAACGACATTTAATATTCAATTCATCACCTTGTCAGAGGAAATCCAATTTTCCGACCGTTTTCTTTTTATTTTTTGCTACTCCATTTTTGTTTACAAACAAAATGAATCTCACAAGAGAGGTGTCAGTTTTATTTCGCAGAGTCAGCTGATATCATTCCGCGGGGAAAAAGTAAAAGCTTTCGGTTTTTTGTAATAGTTTCGTACTTATTTAGACACCAACCTTGCGTAGTAAACAGTCAATGGATATTTATTTATAAATAACAATTTCAGCAAAGCCACATAGAGGCTGCGGAAATTTTTACGCGATGTAACTAAACAACATCGTAGAGGCGTCGTAAGGGAATCTAATAAATACGACTGTTATAGTTTTAAGCTAAAATCCGAGCTTAATTTTGACATAGAGTACGCTGTGGATAAGTGTCACAGAAAACTGCAACAAATTCTCTCTTATTCCAACTGTTTCAGATTCTAGGTACATTCTCGTCCATGTAATAATTAAGAAAGCTCATCCTTGCATACTTTTCCGCAACAGAACAACAGAATACAACTAACTGTTACAATTTAGCTTCAGAAAATGTGCCGACCAATTAAATGGCCACGCTAAATTTTGACAAGTACATGAAGTGCATACTGAAACAAAAGTTCGATGTTTTAGCTCGAGCATCGAGCTGTGTACCTACCACTCGCCTAAAGGGATTTGCTTACATTTAGCTCAGCTAAATTTTGGAGAGAAATTGGTACAACATTTTGATTTTCAATTACATAATATGTCTACCTAATTAATTCGTATTATTGCCATCACTGTTTTTATTTAAATAATCATAATCTTCTTTTAAAAAAGCTCTATAGCAAAAACATGTTTTAATCATTCTCTCATTTGACTTTCCAATACGGCTTCCTTGCCTGCCCAAGGGCTCTCGTATAGCTTAAGACGGCCCTGACTGTATCTAAATAAATTCTACATAATTTCTAAGCTCGAATTACAATATTGCGCAGCGCATTGCCATAATCTTAAATTTGACAGAGATAAAGCCCACGCCCACGGCCAGTTCCATTTTTGAGCTAAATTTTAGCGAAGTTAAATGGAAATGTTCTGGAATTCGCGCTATTGTTTTGCAGCGTACAAATTAAGAAACACTCATGTTTTATATGTTAGTCGATCCATATCCAATTTTCTGAGCACTTTTTATATTTTTTTTGAATGTTTTGTTTGGTACAAAAAAAAAACAATATTTTTCCAATTCAGAAATGAAACATGATGTTTATCAAATGTATTAGGTAAAAGACGATGAAGTAATGGGAATTGTGCGTTTTTTAACAATATTTGAACAAAACACTATACTCTGGCCATTATAGTCCGGCTTTGTTTTCCTACAAGCGTTTTTGACATTTGAACCAAGAAAATAGCTCATCTGTGAAAGCATGAGCTTCGCGAAACACTCTATCGTACAAATATCAACAAAAAAATGTCAGCACAGAAGTGACGTTGTTATGTTCGATTACACGAAATCTCAAATCTCGAAGCAGATTCTGTGAAGCCCAATTCAAAAGTAATTAAAATATCACTGCAACTAGGTACCATCTCCCAAGCGGACTATAGCATTGAATCAAAAAATTGATTTCTTCTTTTCCAAGCTATCAAAATGCATAGGTTTTAAATACTGAATCGAAGAAAAACCATTCGAATTCAATAAAAAGAGAACACTGAAGTCGTCGTGGAAAGTTTGACATCACTGGTACCACTGTTTATGCATTTATGCATTATGATTTGGTCTTGTTTCGCATTATTTGGTTGAGAAACTTGCGCTAGTTTTTTATTTCAATCGAGAGTGGAGCTGTTTCTCAATTTAATCTTTAAGTTGATTCCCAATCTAAGTGGGAACTAATGGCGTTTTTCATTGAACATCCGAGAGAACTGCCCCGAAATTCAGAATTGCTCTTGTCAATGAAATTTGTTAGAGCACTTTTGTAATAGTGGTAGACACCATTATGTGAGATTTAGTTTTCGGTTGCTACCTTTTGTTTTTGTTTTCTACAATAAATATGAATGTTTTAATAGGCCAAATCAATATATTTCAATTTTGCATGCATAATTATATACAACAAACGTTTCAATCTGACAACGTTTAAAGCAATTCTTCAAAAACATCCCGGACACTTCTGTCGTGTTAAGAACTGAACTGGAAGTACGCTTTTTTTCAATGAAACATAAAGGGTGTTTTTTTAGAGGTATAGAACTTTAAGTTGGCAACACTATTTTAACTGACGGCCATTTTGTCAGCTGTCAAGTGATTTATTTTTAGTTTGGTTTGGCATTTCAACATAAATAGACTGAAGCCTGAGTAACGCTTCCAAATTGTGCAAATTTATTTTGAAAATTAAGGTTCTGTTTGAAGTATCGCGCGCTACGTCCATTTTACGGTCAACATAATGAAGATCACTTTTGGTTGAATGGATATACGTCAATAAACAAAACTGCCGTATTTGAAGTGATGATAGTCCTCAAGTGTATGTTGAGACACCGGTTACATCCACAAAAACTAACTGTTTGGTGTGCTTTATGGGTTGGTGGAATAATTGGTCCGTACTTCTTTAAAAACGATGGGATTTAACGCCGCTTGACTATTTTCTGTGGGGATATGTGAAGTCGCTAGCCTACGCCGATAAGCCCGAAACGATTGACCACTTGGAGGACAACATTCGCCGCGTTATTGCCGATATACGGCCACAAATGTTGGAAGAAGTAATCGAAATTTGGACCTCCAGATTAGACTACGTCTCAGCCAGCCGTGGCGGTCATATGCCAGAAATCATAAATTATAATGCTAAAAGATTATCTTTCAAATAAAGTTAATTTCATGTTAATTTAATAAAATCATCTTTGTTTTATTCCATTTCAAAATTATATACCTCTAAAAAAAAAACACCCTTTAGAATCAGAAACGTACTAAATATGGACTCACTAGTCCATGTCATTTTCATATACTTCTGCGAAAAGATATATTCCAAAACAGCACAGGCGCTACTGTTCTACAGTGGATTACCAAAGAAGCACATGCCGCCGTCAAGTTTAAATTCCCATTATAAGTCGATGCACAGAAAGAAAAGAGCACTTCTAGATTTGCTCTTTTCATAGAAAGGTCAATTCTTTTCTTCAATCGAAAACCCCATAAGTAAGCCTTTGTAAAGTGGACTCATTTTCCAATCACGGTGGTTTTAATTCCCGTGTGGAGTTAGTCATAAACTAAGTATTAAATAGACCGTCAGCTCTTGCAACTTAAGAGAATTTGCCTACAAGCTGTTTTCCGTGTTGCTATGTGGCAAAGTATGTGTGCCATGTTAAAGTAGATTAGCCGCACGCATACACTCGCACATAGGAACCTGACAGATGCCTGACAGTTCATTCTGTGGTAACATTGAAATAAATTCAAATAATTCAAATAACTGCCCGTTATCGGGACGTGTTAAGAAAACGGTGAGTATGGTGTGGTGAATTTAGTACCAAATTCTATTAGAACGCATAGGTTAGGTAGGTATACGTATTAAGATTTCTTTCATTTTACCTAGATAATCTATATAGTACGGGATGTTCTCATCTTTGTTGTAAAAAATCGAAATCGATAAACTATATGAATCATTGACAAAAATAAAAAAGAAAACGCTTATTAATATAAAAAAATAGCTGATTACTAATGATTATGAATCGTATATATTAAAAGCAAATAAATTGTAAGCAGCAAAACTTAAATGCGTGAGACATATCAAGGTACAAATCAGTAAACATGTTTATCTCCAATTTTGCTTAAATACATTTTGAGTTTCGTTCTTTCCCGTAAATTTTAAAGAAAATAAATTTTCGTTGCTTGTGTCTACTAGACTTTTTATTTTTATTATAAATGAACATTATTCATATTCTCGGCTGACGCAATTGATTTCAAATGTAATTTTATTAATTGTTAAATTGTTCCAAATTTTCTAATATTTTTTTTTTTAATAAACGGAATCATCATGAAAAGATTATAACTAAAAACTCATACTATTTTAAATCTTAATAGTCGTAATCAATTCTTCTCTTTAAATTCTTTGCCGTTTTTCTGTGGACATTCACGGTGAAATCATTTTTCGCCAAAATCAGCAAACGAAAACAGACACAATAATTATAGAAACAAAAATATCTTATTTTATTTCACACATTATTCCTTTGTTTATTTATGTTGATTACATTTGCTATTATACATTTTGGAGAATATCTACATGTTTTCGTGGTGAAATAAAACAACGAGCTTAAACTCTCAGAACGCATCCATCAGCTGACAGAAACTCACCAAATACACTAACTATCAGTCAGTGCTCTCAGCACTCTCTCTTTATTTTTCACACGAAGCGTGTTAATTTTTCCCTTTTCACTAAACTCAAATTCCCTTAGTTTTTTTTATGGAAAAAACATACTTTTAAAAGTAAAATTTGTATTGTTCGGAGAGAAAATCATATTAAATTAATCTTCAGTATAAAAATCGCAGTTTGCTAACATTATAATGATAATTTTTTGATAAAATAAATTTTTGCTTAAGGCAAATCTCTTTTTTATGTACATTTAGTGCGTTGATATTCATAGTGAAATGTAGTTCGACTGTTTTTCTGCCAGATTATTGATAGTCCAACAATTAAGACATTTTTTTCTCTTACGCAGGAAAGTTTTTTAAAAATTTAAATTCCCACAAAAAGGTAGAGATACCACAATGCAGGAACACTGCTGAGTGTCAGTATTTTATTACTCCTCCCACCTTTTAAAAAATTTTTTTTTCGCTGCTTCACACGTATTCACAGATAAGAAATTTAAGAGAGAATTTTATTTTAAAAATTTGCGGGGGGAATCGGGTAGGTGCGCGGGAGCTGACGGTCTATTTAATACTTAGTTTATGGAGTTAGTTCCCGTTGATTTATTTCCCTGCACCGTATCATTTGCTTTGTCAATTAAAATCTGCCATCACCGGTTGCCTAAGTTCTCGCTCAAGTAAATAATATGCTGGAACAAGAATATGGCATACGTGCCTATTGTGTGTGTATTTACCCCATTTGGACTTCTCTGGTTTTGTTTTTAAATCATCTCATTATATACCTACGTGTAAATACTCACAATACTCACCCATGTTTCCCATGTCAAAAAATATTTGCATATTGTCGAAATTTGGCTGACATTCAAATGTAAAGCTATATTTATTCAATAATGACAAATCAATCATTATGTCCATAACAACCTGTCTTGCGTATAGGTATAACGTGCGTCATACTGAAGGTAATCACTAAAAAAATCCTTTTAAGAGATCATTTATTCGCGTTACCCTCGTCATAAATTATCATTACCATATATTCGCAAACATATTTTCGCAAGAGGACAAAACAAAGCACGCATGCAATCGCATGTGCCCAATATAAAATATTTTTGTGCACCATTTCCGTTGATCATCAATCTCGGAATCGTATCCCTAATAAGACACACAGTGGCAGGAAAATGAGCTGGAAAATCCTTTTTATTGGGTTCACCGCAACAACAACAACCGGATAACCTACCCTCATTTGTCTTGTTGAAGACGCCGGGATTCGGGCGTTTGCCTTCAGAATAGCGTGGCGAAACATCAAGAGCTCTAGCACCACCATTAACGAAGTACTTTCAATTTTTGTTGTGAGACATCATGCCATTGAGGTAATAACTCGTAAGTGAATTTAAGGGGGTAGCCCCAGAAGATATGTGCACGCATTTTTCTTTATACAGTCGAGTGTACCTCACGACATGCTCTTGTCGAATAATTTGTAATAATTTGCGAGAGAAAAAGACGAAGGGAGTTGCGGTGAGGACGCAACGAAATCCGTATAACATTTTTGCAGTTTCCTTGAGGCGAACAGAAATACGGGTGCTTGTGCTTGGATAGGATATGATCGCCCCTTCACTTTACGTACAGTCGTACACCTATTGACTGGTTTTTCTGGGAATCAGCTGGGATACCTGTGTCAGATCAGAGGTTGTTTTCCCACATCACCCTTGTCGAGGAAAAATTTCGCGCTGGAAAATCAACGTAATTAAGACCACATTTGCGCCTATTATCGCCAATATTTCGAATTCTTTCAAGTATCCGACCGTAGCTCATATCTCCTATAGTTCAGCTGGCGAGAAGGTACATCGGTATCTTTGGTTGAATTAGTCGCATTTCAATCGATCGGCTTCAATTAACCATCGACAAACGTTCTATATCCACAAGTACGTGTATATAACTAGTAATTGACCATCGGCGAGCATAAATGGTATTCAGTTGGCGACTTTACTTTGTGAAAGAATAATAAACATGTTTAGTTACCAGGCTATGTTTTATTAACTCACAATGGGCCTTACTATAATAATCATTTTTAACCTCCGCACTAAATATTTTGTAGATCACAATATGCAATTTTGTATGGAAAATTTCGAGATTGCGAGGTCGAAAAATTGAGCCTGGGCACTAAAAATGATTATTATTATCGCGGAGCGACAACATTTTCATATATAAAAATATTTATGATGGTGAATTCTATGAAAGGTATTTTCCGCGTAGGATCATTTTTGATCAGAGCTTGACGAACTTGTCTTTTCAACAGTTACTATGTCATAAAAGGCGTTTTTCCAATTTATTTTAACTTTTAGCAAACATTCTTATATCTGCCAAAAAGTGAGCGTCGACGCACGTTCGGATTTCTACTTTAGTGAATCTGACAGCTGACTGCCTAGATGTACCTATATCAGTTTTATTGGCCTACATGATTAGTTTTTTTTAGTTCACTCTGTGGCAATAAGACAGAGTAGCTTATGTTAAAAAAGGTGTTTATGAGATGTTGACGTTTTTGTCTAAATTTGTTATTTATGAACTTTTTTAATTTTTTTTAATGCTCAAATACAAAGTACGTACAGAATACATGTTATATTTTCGTTTAATTTGTAAAAATAATTAAAAAAGTTCATAAACAACAAATTTTGACAAAAACGTCAACATCTCATTAACACTTTTTTAACATAAGCTACTCTGTCTTATTGCCACAGACTATTTTGGAGGGGTAGTTGATAAATTTAGTCAAGAAAATTTCACAATAAACGCTGCAGAATTCTGAAAAGTCCAGAAAAGTGCCGATGAGAGAAAAAGTTGTAATTTCTGGAGCTACTCTGTTGTGCATTGGCTCGCACAACACTATATGTAATAGAATTCTGATAGGCAACCGTAGGCGTTTTTTTTTAAGCTTCGATCTCAGCAAAGCAAAGTAAAGTAGGATTTTCAGCACGGAATTACAACAACTACTGTGAGTCCTCGAAATGTCAAGTAGAGCGTAGTTGTTGTAATTGCGCGCTGAAAATTTCCTATCCTGGATATAGCAGTTTGTGAAAAATTTTCGAAGGGCCTTTCCTGCAAATAACAAAGGGGAAAATAGCAAAAAATTGTAACAGGCTCTCGAAAAAAGGGACAAAATTTCGACTTTAGTCGCACAACGAAAATGCTAAGCACGAATAGGTACAGAATTTAAGTTGTCTCGACAAATCTAGTTGACGCTTTATATGAACTATGACTTTAAATAACTTAACTAGTGTATTTCTATAGTCATATCTGACACTTAGATTTCAAAATGTCATAACCCTCTGAACACACTCGATACGGAGCATGCCCGACATGCTCGAGCTCTGTTCATCGGTGCGCTGTGACCGAGAAAAGCTAAACGCATTCAATTAGTCGAAACATTAGCAAATTCAGACTTCTATATGGTGGGTCTTGACAAATGGAAAAGTGGTGATCCGTGATGAATGGAGAATGGGTATGGAAGTCATTGGGGACGTTCAAGTACCTACCTATAGTTTGTAAAGTCTGACAGCTGTCTGACTAGACGTATCTCAGTATTGATTGTCTGAAATCGGTCGAGTTTATGGAGAGGTAGCCGACGAATCTAGTCAAGAAATTCGTGACTTAGTGTCTACCTACTAAGTTGACAGTTTGCATATGTGGCTGACGTAGAAAAAGTGACGTTCCCGACTAATCTATAGCTTTTGCGTTCTAAGCCAACTAGACTCTTGAATGTATGCACAATCTCTACGAAATTGCTGTGGAAAATATGTGGTGGAATTGGAAGGAATATATTTTGTCCATCACTAATAGATTTATATCGAAACGTAGATAGCTTCATAGTCGTCATGTTAGATTTCATGCGAATTAGTATATTTCAATCAAAGTTGAGCTGGCAAATACGACCTCGAAGCCACCGTACGAGAAGTCTTGTCGCCCTGTCTGCAATCGAACACATTAAAGTTATCGGAAGATTTGTAATGACGACAGATCAACCGATCACCGATAGCTATAATACAAGGTAATTCGCACTGTATCCTCCCATAGCGGCTGCAGACTTAACAATCCAACGAGGAATACGGGTAAGTAGCAAAAACCATAACTGGTCGGCCGATATCTGTGTGCTGCCAGATTTAATACATTTCTTAGATGCTTTCGATTATATTTACACAACAATATTGTTGCCAATGCGCGGTGTAGGCCAGACTCCGGTGGGGCGCGCCTCAATAGGCGGTATCCAAAGGTTTGGTGCGACGCAAACAGCTCCAGCCACTCCGACGGCAACTTCGCGCAATCGTTGATTGCCTTTTGCCTATATACTCGTAGTTGAGCGAGGAATGCGTAAAGTGTTCCGAGAAATATTCACCGCGGCGTAGGATTCATCAGTCATTGGGTTTGCTGTTTATTTGGTATAGGCAGTATGTATTGAAGGAATTGTGCTAATTGGCCACTACCGGTCTAAATGGCGCACACGCACAGGTGCAAAGGCAGAGCCAAAGTCAGAGGCAGAGGCGCAAGCGCACATTTGTTCTGCTTCTGTCAGCCGAAATCAAATTGCTGGTGAAATTGGTGTGGTGCGAACCCTTTCTTATCGGAGACGACAAATCAAATCACTTCTCATAATTTTTGCGCGCTCGCCGAAATCTTTTATAAGTAAATGCTCAGAGGTGCTGCTTGCCATTTCCAGGAACAAACATCGCCTGCTCATTTACGTGAGGAAAATAAGATAAAAATAAATCACCTTGATGGGGTCCGAAAACGGGCCGACTGACGGCGAAATCCGGCGAAATAGTAATCACAAAGTCCAATGAAATTAACGACTACCGGTCTTGAAAGATAAAACCAAATGCAGCAGCTGGGGAAGGTTGCTTGGGTTTGGGACGCAGAATGCTCCCAAAATGAACATGAGTTATTTGATGGCAATGTGTGCGATGATAGTGACAAAGTTTCATCGTTTTGCCCAAGTCCGCTGATGTGTAAGTGCTTTATTAAAATTATGGGCCCGAAAGGGAGAAACAGGGCAAGGAAAGCGCGGATTTTGTTTACACTTTTACTCGGTCTCCCTAAAGTGTTGCGAGGAGTGATGTATTATTATTCCTTAGAAAAATGTCTTTCGTCAGGGGCCTTATTTTATTGCACTATATAAAGATGCAAACCTATACTTACGCCTGTTGTGAGTACGGTGTTCGGGAGTGCGAATAGACTATTGTACGGTTCAGCAGCAATAGGCTATCGCAATGGAATCATTAGGTCCGTTGGCAGATGTTGAAGCATATGAAAGGTAATCATCATATTTGGTTTGTTGTTCAATGCTGGGTCGAATTTGTGTTCAAGTTCTTCTTAAAGTGGAACCGCAGGCTGAATTTTGTCCTTAACGAAGAGGTCTATGGCTAAAAATTGGCATAAAATTCCGAGTGATATTTTGGCTTACTACTGGGCATAGGGTAAAGGCACCAGTATCCGGACTCTTCACGTATTTGTCAACTTTGAGCTCCAATCATTTTCTCACTATTGGGTTAAACTACCGGAAAAAGTTTTGATGTTCATAGAATTGAAAATATTTCTTAATAATATGTACTACACACATATTTTTTTAAACATTGTTTTATTATTTATAATAAATAAATTTAAAAAAAAAATAGCATTTGCACTAGCAGAACAATTTTATTTCAGTATCCGGACACCCAAATTTTGTATGATGTTTTAGTTTTTATTTATATTTCACGTATTGTTGCCCTTCAATCAGATTTTAAGGGCTTAAACACATGACACAGACACGTTTTTTGAGTATTGTTACAAAGCTCACTCAGCCTTATCTATTAGAATTTGCTGAACGCGCCTAAACACCTGTATAGTTATGCAATGTATAATTATTTATACAGCCTTTATACGTTTTTCCGTGCATACCTACTATAGTTATAAAGGGCCTGCGTCAAAATTTTGACTGAAAAGAAGAAATCTATTACATTAATCTGTCCGAAAAGATAAAAAAAAACTAAGCACTTGTGAGAAGTGCATAGGTATTCAGATACAAATAGGAATTAAAAATGGAAAAGTAAAAAGTAAAATTTGGGAGATTTGGGACTCCTATGAAACGGTAGTCTTATGCAAATTAAAACCAATATTTAAAACAATTTAAAATATCTCATATCTGCAGATATTTCTTATCGAGGAAACTTTGTAGAATCTTTCAAATTGAAAGTAAAAATGTGGATACAGTCTATCCAATGTATTTTTGATTTCATTTAAAATAAAATTTGACAAATTTTGTAAGTCAATTTCAATACTATACCACCTCTTAACAACCTACAAAAGCGTTTAGCTTATACAAGCTCTATACGCAGTGGTTTCTGCGTTTAGAGGCATTTTAAAAAGTGCATAACTTTATACACTCTTTATAATACGTTTATAAATAAGAGTTCCAGGGTTAATCAAATTTCGCTTTGTTTTAGGTCATTCATAATGTGCTACTAAAGCTAAGATTAGACTGTATGCCAATTATGCATATGAATACAGGCAAATGACCAGATTAAATGTCAAAATGACCAAAATGTCAGGATTATATTAGACTATATGACCAAAATTACCAATATGGTCATATTTGCTTTGATGGACATTTAAGGCATTTGTTATATATATATATATCAAATAAATATATATATCAAATTAGTATATATATCAAATAAATCAAAATATCACGAACTCAAACACCGATGACAACAAAATAATTCTTGTTCCATCAAAAATGCCAGCATTGCCATAACGAAATTTCAATAAAGTGCATATGGGCATATAGAGTTCTTTATGCTGGCATTCGTGCTTATTGTCCGATTACACTATAAGCTATTTGGGCATTTTTAACTGTCAAAATCAGCTTGGTCATATTTGGCATTAAGGTCATTAGAGCATATGAGATATGCCCATTACATTGTATGACCATATTTTGACAGGAGAACTATCAGAAATTTGCATTTTATGACCACTTGGCATACAGTCTAGTCTTAGCTTAAGCAACGTTATTTAAGTAGACAAAAAGATTATTAAACTAATGACATGCAGTTGATTCGTTTGAAACTTTATATTTATTTATGTGACATTTAAAGTTCGATTATATTTTTGTTAATATTTGAGTAAACGCAGTTTTTTTAAAACTTGACAGCGTTTAATCCGATTGGATTTTAACTGCACTCAGGATGGTGATGAATGTCACAAAACAAATCAAATAAATTTCCAAGTGGCAAACAACAATAAACAAATCAATTCAAATTTTCAGCGAAATTAATTGAGAATCTCTGGCGATATATGTATCGTGTGCATTGCTTGATATTGCGGCGAACGTTCTTAAAATAATCGCAGCAAATTCGCACAAAACACACGCGAAAGAACATCTGAACGAAATTTCACCTTTTTTGGGGGTGGTTCCAGTGGTATCAATTCATTTTAATGTGACGACGTTTGGAGCGTTGATCTAGAAAATCGCAAATCCTATAGTGGTATGCAGGGAAACAGCAACAAGCAAAACACCCGGCTACGAATTGTCGATTATAACTTGCGAGAGAGGGAGAGGTAGGAGAGCCGCGTCTAGAATGTTCTACCGCACGCTTTCTATATATATGCCGGGTATTCACCAACAGTTGCAACTTCAAGTTGTTTGTTTGAGGTAATTTTCCACTTCTGCTCACCACCTCGCCTTCAGCCTTGATTCTCTGGTTTACACTTTACAGTCAAAGAATCTGTAAGCAGGTCCTTTGCTTACAATTACAACCATTCGTATTATCTACAAGCGCTGTTCTAACCTAACACGCTAAATGCGCTTACATCGTCCACTTACCGCACTTTTTAGCCAAATGAATCTTAATACAAACCACAAATACACTCGCGGTGCGATCTTAGTTCATCATCTGACAGATTACCCGCACTATGTTGCGAATCTACGAATAGCAATCTCAATTCACTCGTACATTAAATAAGAGCTGCAGCATTATTCACACATCACTCGGTTGGTAGCAGAAATGGCTTTAGAATGCCTCAAGATCGCTCACTGAAGCTATACCCTTGTACGATGTCAGCATTTGCCAGCGATATATCAAAAGATTTTGTGCACCTTTTATTGCTGGTACGTGACTTCGGTGTGCGAGCTTAGGCGAAAAGTTGCCGCATACCTTGCGGTTACCCCCGCAGCGCTTTGACCGCTCAACTCACTGCATTTAGTCCACCCGAGCGATACAGCCTGACAAGATATACGGTCTGCCGCGTACTGAAACTCACCATCACCACCTTCGAGGTTCAGTGCAGAAAGAGCGATCGCATCGCCTAACCAAGATTACCGGCGAGTTGACACATCAATTCGCTGGCAAAATACTAGTAATTGCGACTGATCTCTGTGCATCATACAGAGAGTGTGTATGGTGGATGAACTCTATCCCCTAGAAGATCGACCCAACCTGCAGTTTTACGAGCCCAGCGACATTAGCATTCGTTGCGGCTCGGCGCGGTCGGCCAGCATTTGGTATGCAAACGGCGAGCGCGCAGCTCGGCATCAATATTGATGATCTCGCGCGGTTTGGTACGCAAGAGCATGGGCGCGCAGGCTTTCATGTCGTCAAGGACAAAGCGCTGCATGAGTGTGTGTCTTTTGTGTTTGGTAATTGGTAGTTTATTCACTAAAATTCATTACAATTGGTGCAAGCTTAACCACTACATAACTAATGGGATAACATGTGAAATAAATAAATAGTACAATTCTGGAAACAAAACTGAAAGGATCTCTTGAGCTATCACAAGAATACTGGTGCGGTCGACGTCTATTCCTTAGTCCTCTTGGGGGGCGGTGTCCATTGAGACTTCTGGCACCTTTTCCACTTCAATGTACTCGTCGTCATCCTCGTCCGCGGCGGCTGATGGTTTTTCTTCAACGACCTCGTTCTTCAGTTCCAGCTTGGGAGCTGCCTCTTGTGCTGGGGGAGGCTCTTCGAACGGCTTCTTGCTCTCAGGGTGGGGGTTTGCCTCGCCGGCGTTTGAATGCTTCAGGCGACCTCTTGCCTCGTGCTCGACCAGGTGGTGATCCAACTCCGCGCGGAAGTAGAACTTGTCGCTGCAAAGGTTGCAGTCGTATGGGCGAGCGTTGGCACCGTGGTCGGCCATGTGACTCAGCAAACCACCGGGCGCTGTGAAGACCGCGGAGCAGATGTAGCATATGAAGCCTCGGTCCTCGCAGCCGGCGAAAGTGTGCTCGACCAGGTGCTCTTGGAGTTTTTGCGCATGCGGCATGATGACCTTGCACAAGTTGCAGCGGTTCTCCACGTAGTTCGAGGGACCGGAGCTGCTTTCGAAGTTCCGCTGGCTGTTGAACTTGGTGCTCAGGTTGTGTTTGCGGCAGCATTTCTCGCACACCTTGGCGTCTGCTGTGTTGGGTATGGTTTCCAGGCACAGGGCGCACGCACTCTCCGAGACGGATGACGACTTTGTGTGGAACCTATAGAGGAAGGAGAAAGATTCTTTATAAGCACACAGACAGGAGGTAGTATGTACTCACTTGGCGTGCAGACCGATCTCAAAGTCGGAGTGAAGCGTTTGGCGGCAGCAAATACACTGAACCGGCATCTGGCCCTCGGTGTTGTGCTCCAACAGGTGGCCTTTGAAGGCAGCCACGTCTGCCAGGGCGTGGGCGCAGTGCGAACACTTGCCGGACTGCCCCACTTTCGAGTGTTGCAGCTTGTGCTCGGCGAGGATAGCGGGGGAGGGGAAGATCTCGTCGCAAATGAGGCATTTGTGCTTCCCTGTCGAGTTGTGGCACGTCTTCATGTGGTGCTCCAGCTCGCTGCGAGACTTGAAGTTACCGCTGCAGTAAGCACAGCGGAGACTGACCCCAGTCTTCAGATTGTGAACGATCTTGCGGTGTGAATGGATCTCGGCCTCAGTTCGGAAGTCGTTACGTTCACACATGCCACAGCTGAAACCACCACCGCCTACAGCTCGGTCCGTCGATTTGTTACCTTCCTGCTGAGGTTTAGGAGCGCTCCGGCTGTGGTTGTTGTTGTTATTGTTGTTGTTAGGGCTGTTGAAGTAGTTTGTGGCGCCGCTAGTCTTCTCCTGCTGGTGCTGGTTATACATCTCGAGAATAGTCCGGTTGGTGTCGAAGTAGCGCTGGTTTAAGCTGGCGTACACAAGGGAGGGATGCTTCATGGTGGAACTCGTATCCACCTGCAGCGGATTGTAGAACTTACTCGTGTTCCCCGCGGCATTGGCGAACAGGTTCTTTCCCATGGCGAAGGCGTTGTAGTCCAGAATGCTGTTGTTGTTATTCTGGGTCGAGGGTGGTGGCTTATTGAAGAGAGCGCTCATGTAGATGGGATTAATTGGCGAATTGACAACGGGCGCCGCTTCGACATCCTTTTGGCCGTGGTGCGTCTGCATGTGCCGGTCGAGCAGAAACTCCACGTGAAACGTCTCCGGGCATGATGGACAGCGGAATTGTCGTGCATGCGCAGCCAGATGGAAGTGCATCTCCAGCTCTGTGGAGCAAACCGCCCTGCAGAACATGCACTGTATGGGCGAGCCGACTATCGTCTGATGGCGGGTCTTCACATGGATATGGAACTCCTGCTCTCCGTGGAAGGTGTCCATGCATGCCGAGCAACGGAACACCTTACTCTCCGGCGAGTGAATGCAGGCGAAGTGCACTTGAATCGCAACCTTGGTCTCGAATAGATCCGAGCACAGCAGGCACTTGTACATCGTCTGGAGGTGGCTGTCGATGAGGTGCTTTTGCAGCTCCTCCGGCTTGGAGAACGACTTGCTGCAGTTTTTCTCATTGCAGCTGTATTCTGTGCTGGTTATCAGGAAATGAGAAACCACGTGCCGTTCGTACTCGGGCTGGTCGCGCAATGACTGCCCGCAGTGGTGGCACACCAAGTTCAGACCCTGCACGATATGCGACTTGAGATGGTTGCGGAAGCTGTCAAAATCTGGAAACCCGTCGTTGCACTGATTACAGAAGAACACCCCGGGTTTCTCCACGGCTTCGGCAGACTCCTGCGACGGTGTCTGGGCGGAGCGCTTGTTTTGACTCAAATCCGTAGGTTCGTCGTCCGGTTTCTCCAACTCCTTGGGACTCGGTTCTTCCACCTTCACCTTTGTCTCGTGCGACTTGGGCGTTGGCAGCCGGGGACTAAACGTACCCGATGCCGCCAGCCGGTTGAAGTGCTCAAAGTAGCTCGTCGGACTGGACAGACGATCGATGTGCGTTGTTCTCATGTGCTGGAACATTGCCGGGATGCTGGGGAACTTCATTGTGCAGTACTCGCAGGACATCTGAAAGCCACTGGTGGCGGGCTGATTGGCCAGTGCCTCCTTCTCATGCATGGCTTGTATGTGAATGCCGAGCTGATCCATGGATGCGAAATCAGACTTGGTGCAGTACATGCACGTGACGATAGAGCTGCGCACTCGCTTAGCGTATTCCAAGGTGCTTGGGCTGGGACTCTTGGTATTGGCCACTGACGCATATCGTCGTTTCTGCAGGCTGCCGTTACTCGAACCGGATCCTGTTGAGCGTGGGCTGTAATTTAGTGCAGCGGGGTTACCGCCAGCGGCGAGCAGAGCCGCCTGCTTTTTGTGGTTTTGCATGTGAGACGTCAGAGCCGCCGCTGTATTGTAGCCACGGTTGCAGATGGTGCACTGAAAGGGTTTCTGGTTGTCGTGGGTTTTCATGTGGATCTTCAGATGGTCACTGCAATGAGAGATAGCAAAAAAAAAAGCTGTAACAAGCAGCGCAGGCATTTCATTTGTATATGAATAATCTTGTCCAAGGAAGGAGAAGTCTCTTAAAAAGAATATATTTGAGAAAAAGACTCAATTGGCGCATGCCGCACGTTCAAAGTTATGTCGGTCAAAGAATGACTCATTACGCAAAAACGTGTTATACGACTGATTGTGATGAAGAGATAAGTGGAATAAATTTAGGAAGAGAGACTAAGATCCCAAAAGCCTTTTGAAGGCTTTAAATTTTGTTGTGAAATCTGTCACGTTGTTGTCTCTCAATATTTTACAATCCAAAACTTATAAAACAGACTACCATCTAACGTCCAACTGTCAACTTTCATCAGGAAATTCAAAAACAAATTCCATTCAACTTATTCACCTAGAAAAGGAAGCCCTGTATTAAAAACCAACTGTCAAACTCGTAAAGTTCAGATCTATATGTCCAAGACGTGTAAATAGGTTTGTTTGACGTGGCTAGCACTAGTGCCCACTAGTGCGTTGAAAAGTGTCTGCTAATTTTCACGCCTGTCAAAAGCCCTGCACAACCCTGAAAACTCGGCGACTATATCGAACGCAAAATGTTGCCCTAAGGTCTGTCAGTTTTTTGACATTGAAAAATGTTTATTTTTTGGTGAACGAAGCATGAAACAGATGAGACTTTTTTCCGTTTATTGTAAATTGATAAAAGTGTTTGCAATATAGATAATGAGTTTGAAAATGAACGACAGCTCGCAGCTAGCGAACTGACAGCGAGACTCAGCACTGAATTATTGCCCCGACAAATTACCTGGGGTCAGTTCAGGGCACAATTAGGGTGCCCTAGAAGTCATCACAAACACAGCTTTTCAGTACAAGGCCGAGTGCAGTGCTATATCGAACACATCCGGTTTAACCCACGTCAAACAAACCTAATAATTTTTACACGATTCTGTGGCCGATGTCAGTCTATTCAGTAGAAGTATAATTAGTTGCGTTTGCGTCTGTTACAAAGAAATTGTGATTTTTCATGATATTTGTCGACCTTAATTCGCACATAACGCGCTGCTATTTGTCTCCAATAAAATAAATATTTGCTCAAAGATAAAGAATAGCATTCTTCTTAAAGTTCGCAGTGGTTTGGCGGGTCAACTGTAAAAGGATTATATGGGCTTTAGCTAGTGTCAAAAAATTGACAAAAATCCATTCAAGCTGAGTCAGGTAAGTCGCAGTAATTCTAACGACACACAAATTTTAATGTAACCGAATGTTGACTTAAGTTGGATTACGTTGACATCACCTGGATTGCATTGACTCAAAATGTATTTCATTGCCTCTTAAATGTGATTCAATTTTCTTAGGCTGGATTGCATTGACTTAAGCTAAATTAAGTTGGATCGCATTGCTGAATTACAATGACTTATGCTGGCTCTAATTGGCTACATTCATTGTCTTTGCTGGATTATATTGACTAAATCGGAATTGCATTGACTACATATTAATTTCACCGTCTTAAGTTCGATTTTATTGACTTTTTATTGACTTTAGCTAGCCCAGATTACAACATATAGCTATATATTGTATTTAGTTTTATAACGTTGACTTAAGTTGGATTGCATTCCTTAAGCTGAATTACATTGGTCTTCCAACAGCTTAAGCTGTACAACATTGACTAAAGCTGCATTAAATTGGGTAGATCATTGACTTAAGCTGGATTGCTTTTACTTACGAATTACATTGACTGCAGATGGAGTTCACTGACTTAAGTTTGATTTTGTTTACTTTTCAATTACTCAAGCTGAATTCCATTGACTCAAGCTAGATTCGATTGCCCAGATTACAACATATAAGTATTGAATTTAGCTGAAAAACGGTTGACTTAAGTTGGATTGCATTCCTTAAGCTGAATTACATCGAATTTCAAACGGCTAAGCCGTTTTTAATATTCACTAAAGCTGGATTCCATTGGGTAGATCACATTGGCATTAGCTGAATTTAATTGACTTAAGCTGAATTACGTTGACTTAAATTGGATTGCATTGCTGAATTAAACTGACTTATGCTGGCTCCCATTGCTATATTCTATTGACTTAAGCTGAATTTAATTTACTTAATCTGGCTTAGTCTCATTTCCCCCCTAATATACTCTGTTTCTGAATACAAAACTGTAAACACACTCTAAAGCTACAAATACACTTGACAGTTGACACTTACCTCCGCGAAAAGGCAGCCTCGCAGTGCGGACATCTGTACCGCCTATCCCCGGTATGCAGCTTGGTGTGCCGGTCACGCGACCTTTTGTGCTTGAAAAGCCGTGCACAGTAGTCGCACTTGAATGGGAGATGCTCCGCGTGGCTCTAGAATGTCGCAAAAAAAAAAAAAAAACACAACTCCACTGTTAGCTCTGTCAAGAATATAAGAACATATAATAACTTAATGCAAAAAGTAGGCATCCCGATGCGGATATTCGAATGCTTTAAGATGCAGTAGCGGACTTCACGATCGCACCAGACATGACTTCATACATCTGTGACGGCTGAGGTGCTCTTTCACCCCTCATCTCCCCAATTACACGAGGCTGCCTTATGGTAAAATATGCATACACTCTATTTGAGATCGCCAAGCCGACGTACGCCTCAAGCATGCCAATGACAGTGATGTTGTTGATAGGCATATAGCACTCTGACGTCTGACTAGACCCTGGATGGAGAAGGTTCTTCGGCTAGGTATACAGTCAAATTGTGTGTGCGAAAGTGTGGATGATCGCCACGCATGTTAATTGCCGCCACACATATCCCCCAAATGGACAAGATAAAACAGCAACCAACACAAAACAGCATACGAGTTCCAGTACATGTGCGACTGGTGTTTGCGGCACCGCTTGCTCTTCGGGTCCAAAATGTCAGCACAAAATTATTATTCCAGTTTATTTGGAGAGCCGTCGGTTTTATGGTCACATACGACTGCGAGTCGTAAAGTCACCGCGCGCTATATGCAAAGGAGATGTAACTCCGCAACTCGCAGATAGATGTAGTGTGCGCGCGCACATTTGCAAGCCACTGTCTAATTGGGGGCTCAAAACTGGCCCAAAACACTGCCACCGTCAGATCGTGTGCCCTTCGTCTGCTCTATGGTGTTCCAAGAATCATCGCAGTCATCGGACTTTTATGACTACAAGTCTACGAACGGCAACTTCCTCCTCGCGCCTTTTTGTGCGTGTGTCCGTCCACCAAAAATTGAGATATTTTCCACAAGTACATAGGTGACGGACAAAAATTCCGATTTTATTTCGCTGTCGGCGTTGGTCGTTTGAAGTTCCGCAGAAGCGGGCAGAACAGATTCCATATCTCTGCCACCAGTTCGCTGCGAATCAGGCCAAAATAAGTCAATTTGTATTCAGAGCGTCGCCAGTGTTTATTGCACAATATGAACAACTGATTGTGCTGGTTATCGTTTTTTAACTGCCATTGCAAATCATCATCATCTATACACACATAACGAACGACGACGACGACGACAGAGAGACACTTTAAAGTCGAACAACAACGACAAAGAGACGAACAAGGAACAGATACGATCTTCATCCTTCGGCAAGAGTTTTTGGCCCCGGCCACGACAACAGATTCCTCAAAAACTGGCGATGGTTGTACCGCGCATACATACAAACACAGCTATATGTGGAGGCGCATAAGATGCCCAAAAATTTATCATGTGTGTGCCCAACTCCCAGTTGTGTCACAGTCAGAGTCGCTGAAAGAGATTTATATTTATTGTCGCGCAGAAAATGCAATTCCTCACCCTAGGATGAGCATTGAGACTTGAGAGCTCCTTGAATTTGTACTCGCCAAAAGGGAAGACGAATTCCCCCAGATCAAGAGATATGAACTTTATTAGGGGGCAGTGGCTGATGGCATTTCTCAGAAGCCCGGGAAATTGCTGAAATGTCGCTCAGTGCACGTGTGTGCCTGTGCATGGTACCACGTCAGGGTCATCGACAAGAAAGGTGGTATCGATAGGCTTCCCCGTCGGAAATATGTATTATTGATCTCTGGCCGCCGCAGTGCGAAATATTCGCGCGATTCGCCTCTAATAAGCGCAAACACTGTTAATTACCCCCCGCTTGAGTAGATGTATAACAAAAGAAGTCGTATGTCCTTAAAAGGTGAAACGGGGAACCCAGCCACTATATACAGTCAGACTCACCTGTTCATGCTTCTTCAGATACCCAAGGCGCGGAAATGATTTATCACAGAACTGACACTGATAGGATCCGTCGCGGTCGGTCGCGCTCTTAATGCCATCACTTGTCAACTTATCCAACAACTTTGCCGAATCCCTATCGATTTTCCGCAATTTCGTTGGAATTTTCATGGAATGTTCGCCGATTGCGCCACTGATGGTGGTGATGGCGGCGGCGGCGGTGGTGTTGTTGTTGGTGGTGGTGGTGGTGTTGGCGGCATCGTTGGCACCACCACCGTTCGCTGAGAGGAAAACCCTTTCCTCGCTAGAATTCGCGGCGTCGTCATCTTCGTCCCTGATGTCCCCGTCGTCATCATCGTCGTCCTCGTCATTGCCGTCCCCATCGCCAACACCGGTGGCAGTTGCTCCATTTATGGCTGAAACCCGTCGATTGTGATGCCTACTGTCGCGATTGTGACCACCGCTGTTGTGCTGCTGTTCGCACTGGTACTGCAAGTGATGCAGCCGCTGAAGATGATGGTGATGGTGGTTCTGGTGGTGGTGGTTGTGCAACGAGTTCGGAGTAATTGTCCCATCCGACATGGACGGCGAGTAGCTGGAAGAGGTGTGCGTGGAGTACAGATCTGCAATTGAGTAAGACGTTCGATTAATTTAGCTTCATTCAAATGACATCAACTATACAGAAGATGCTGTAATTAAAACACCCTCTGTCGTAGGTGTCATGTTCGGCTGCATATAGTTAAGCAAACCCCTAATTAATTAAGTGGGATAATCTGGTATGACTGGTGACTAAAAAGGAAGTGCTTCCAAACAATTAAGACACACAAATCTTTGTGGTTGCGGGATATAATTGAATTAACGCGCGTGGCGGTCTATGGCAGCTAATCAAGCAAGGGACCGACTGTTGCGATGGATTAATTGGATGGGGAGGTAGCTATAATCATCTGGCGACACAAAACTACGCCGATGATAGTCACTCTCCCCGATCAAGTGGCGTTACATGACAATTAGACGGAAGGGAAACTTCAATTAAGACGGTTTCTCTCTTTCTCTGTGTACATATACGCAGAGTGTGCAGTGTGCACGCCAGTGCTGATGGCACATTTAGCGCGGGCGGTCTCATTAAAACAAAAACATACCATACACATCGCGGCTTAGTAGACGAAGAAGATTACTTTCCGGTGGATTGAAAAGAGCCTCGCATTTCCGTGCTTAGATCATCATCGCGCACTGTGCGCTGTGTTGGTATAGATAGCGGCGGTCAGCCTCAGCGTGAATCACGAGATTAATCTGTATTAAGCCCGACAATCATTGGTCCCGTCTATTGGGATGCTACAGTGTTTTGATTTCAATTGGACCGTCGTGTGTCAACAGAAAACATTTTTACAGTGTCATATAGGACTTGGGTTCTGAAAACAATTGCGATGTGTTTCTTAGACACGCAACTTTATGTCGCAAGAAGCTTAATCCAGGGCAGCTACACTCTCAGTTGTTTGTCTTGTCAGAGGCGCCATTAAAATCAGTATTTCTGTTGGAAAACCAACAAATCTAGGACCCGACTTTGTTTATAGTTCGTCCCTCACTGTCTGATATCTATTGAAGCAAGCAGACTATGGACAACGCCATATGCTCAGGACTCGAAATACAGGCAGAAGATGCTGATTTTTTCTAAAATTTCATCATTAACGACAGCTTTATTGATGAGCAGGTCTGGGACTCTAAAAACATGATACCTATCTATTATTAAGCAACCTCTTAGTCCACAACAAGGGACAGTTTAGTGTGGTTATTGGTCTCGCAGCGTTATTATTCATCAGACTTCAAAAATTAAGCTGGCCTCACAGTCAAACTACAATCGCTACCGAGAAATGTGAACCTATTTTACTTCCAAATATTTCTTTGATGTACATATATCTAGAGCTTAAGTGACAGAGATTGTATTCGCCGACTTTACTTTACCCTGCACACTTATTTCTAAACCCGTGTTTTGGAGGCTTTAGGTCATTGAAAAGGCTTTAACTTTGGGGTACATGAAAGACTTGACGAGTGACGACCGAAAATAACCGCTGTGAAGAACGTCTGAACGAAGCCAACTTATTGTGAACTTATTGTATAAAAAAACATTAAAGTGATTACTAATATAGTTTTAGCTATTGATCTTTGTTTTTCTGTATAATAAAAAATCTACTGCGGAAAGATCCAATCTACTGCATTTTTTTTTTGGTCTGCTGCGCTCCTCTTTTTTTTAAGTAGCAAAGCTTGGTGACGACCCATACCTACTACTCCGAGGCAAAAAGCATCCGGAATATAAGCCAAACGTTCAATAAATGCGACGCATGTTTCGTTACTTTTTTGCGGGTGAAAATCACACGGAATAATGGTCCAAAACTGGTTGATTACGCAGCTGAAAAGATGACCTACCTGTGTACCAGCACACAAAAATTGCTGAATGCACTCATTTTCGTTCAGGCTTTCAATCATCATCAGCTATCAGCGAATGGCGGTCGTAATAAATAAAAGCCAACGAATTTTCTACTCCAAAATATACCTCTTAGTGTATTTATGTTTGCATTATAAGAAGTGATTTAAATAAAACAATAAATGTTAAAAAAATAAACACCGCAGCCTGTATATTGCCATTTGAGAAATAATCGACAATTCTTTGACCATTGTTCTTACGCCTACCTATATAGATCTCTTGAAACGCAGTCATTGGGCAGGAACCTAAGCAAAAACAAAAATACAACACCTAGGTAGGTATCCACCAGTGTTAATAACTCGTGGGAAATTTACCTTTTCGTGGGAATTTCGATGGTAAGAAACCGTCTCGTAGGAAAAAGGGAAAAAAAAAGACTTCGGTATGTTTTTGTGGGAAATTTGGTCAACTTCAAAAAAAAAATGTCCATCAAACTTCAACCTAATATCATATTTCTACTACCTTATTCTGTGTTCACAAGCAAGCCCATCCAAATGGCTTGTTATGAAATAAATCTACTACAAATTACAAAACACGTAAGAGGCTAAGAGTGTAACATGGTTGGTTTCTCTTTCATACACATTTTAAACTTCACCATCTAACTTCCGCCGGTATTTTCATTGCTTATGTTATCAACTGAGTTGCTGTTTTTATTCGTTATCGAAAAGTTTCTTATTATAGAGATTATTTGCGCTATACACAAACAATATGATATTATAATGAATTATATAGTTGTTTTTTTTTTCATGAATTGTACCAATGTGATTTTTTATGTGTGTGTATATCTAGTAATGTTAAGCTTATTCTTCCAATTAAATTCCTTAATATAGAATATTTGTTTGCCCTCTTTTTTTTTGTTAATAAAAATTAAAAATATTGACAATAAACTGTTTTTTTCTTAAATTAACCAAGTGGGAAATTTGTGGGAATTTTGACTACGTACAAAAGGAAAAAATGGGAACAAAATTAGCTTCCCGTGGGAAAAACCATCTCAATGACATAGCAACACTGGTATCCAACGATGAAATTTTGATGCGTATTATGTAATATAAGCACTGCACTGCACTCCTACACTTTCTCTAACTCCTCCCCCAAGTTTTCTGAGTGGATTGTCTGAAAGAAAAGTAAACTTACTTCAGGTTCTAGTAAGAAACAAATAGCTGCCAAAATTTTGTGCAATAAACGTCTAAGTTTTATTTATGTTGTGTTTCAATTGCGTTAAATACTTTCGTCAGGGAATATTCTGACATTTGTAGAAGAAGTTCACCAAAGTATATTTCATTCAGCAATTAAAACTCACAGCCTTATTTATAAACGTATTATAAAGAGTGTATAAAGTTATGCACGCTCTAAAATGCCTCTAAACGCATAAACCTTATTTCTAAAAATTATTCAAAGTTGTATAGAGCTTGTAATAAGCTAAACGTGCTTGGACGTTGTTTAGAGCTTGTATAAAGGTGGAATAGTATTGAAATGTCATTTTGACTTAAAAAATCTGTCACATATTAATTTAAATTAAGTCAAAAATAAATTCGATATAAGAAATATGTGCAGAAATGAGATATTTCAAATTGTTTTAAAAATTCGTTCTAATTTGCCTAAGACTACCGTTTCTTAGGAGTCCCAAATCATACTCTTTTTTATATTAAAATTTTTTAATTCCTTTTCCTATTTGTATTTGTATTTTGCATTTCTCACAAGCTGCTTAGTTTTTTTTTATCTTTTCGGACAGATAAATGTAATAGGTTTCTCCTTTTCAGTACCTCTTTTGACGCAAGCCCTGTCTAACTAGTATGCATGGAAAAATGTTTTATAAATAAGAATTTGTGGAAGAGTGTATATACAGGTGTTTAGGGGCGTTTAGCAAGTTGTAATAAATAAGGCTGGGCGTGTTTCATTTTCTCTTTTCTAAACTCTTTTATAAATCCCAAGCAAAAAAAAAAGTCTAAACAATAGCCAAGGGCGTAATTTCTTTCCTACCTAGTTCCTCGAGAAGGACAATTGTTTGACAATTAACTTGTGACGATGGTGTCATTAATTATTTTTCATCAGTAGCACTATATGCTCCAACGTTTTTTTTTTTGTTTTTAACTTTAATACACCCTTTAAACGTCAAGGACTTAAACTGTCACTGCCAGACTGTCACCCCTTCCAAAGTGGCGAGAGGAATATTCGTATAAAAAAAAGTTGTAATCGATTTCCCTCTCATTTCTTTTAATTAACTCACTATATGTGTTGCCTTCGCATCGCACAACTCGAGTAACGAAGGCGTTTAGTTAAATCAAACCTATTTGCTTATATCTGTTGCAGATGAGGGGATTTTCAAAAACACAATCACAATTTCACTCGTTTTCGTCAAAAAAAAAACGAAATAACGAGTAACGAGTAGTTGCCATATAAAATGAGGCATATAGAGGTAATAAAAATAAATACATTTCCCAACAATTTTTTGATAAATAGGTCTAGGAATTTAAAAGAGTGGCAGCAAATATAGGTAATAGGTACATTTTATTGATAAAACGATGAGAGTTATCAACTCGATCGGGCGACATTTGTGTTTTTTTGAAATGTGGTAATAATTCACGGGAAATGTTTAAGTAGGTAGGTACTTACATTTTTTTATTTTTTACGTTTCACAAAACATGGAAAATTTAATATTACACCGTTGTAAGAAGGTTATAAGACAATTGTCGGCTCCATGTTACACACAGCCACACTAAGAAAGAAAAAATATTTTTCGTGCACTGTTTCAAAATATGATTATGTGCGATTGTTGTAAACAAGAAACTAAATCAGGACAGCTCACAGGATAGCTGATGCCCTCCCTTAAAGTGGCTTGGATAGACCTCTGCACTAGAACCATTTTGTATAAAAAAATCGCTGTTAATAATCGAACCAAAAAACATCTTCAAATCAAAAACGTCCAAGGCGACAGAATGATTCAGAGCAGAATGTCTCTGAGATGAAGGAATGGATGCTTGACCTCTACCAATAGCAGATTTAGGACTCCTAAATGTTTGAAATACTTGTTATCTATAGCTGAATAGCTAATACGTTGTCTCTCTGTAATAACCCATTTAGTCCCCCGTCAGATTAAAAATATTTAATTTGTAAGTCGAAACCTATAAGGAGCTTACACATTTAAAATGATGTACCTATACTCCTCCGACATTAGCGTTATACCCAATTTTAGTAGAACAATTTAACAGCTTGTCGAGACCTAAATTTGTGTGCGAACTTATGTTGTGTGAACTACCTATCACACTAAAGTAGGTAGGCAGGTGCTTGCGACGGAATCGTTACCGAAATATGTCCTGTTTTTTTTCCCTCTAACTAACACCCTATTCACACCGAGCCGAAAACCGGCGAAAACACTTGAAAGCTGCATCGAAAACAGAAGTTTTATATATTTCAGTTTTCAAAACAAGTCGCTAAAATTTGTTTTTCCACGAAAACGTCTTCCAATCGTTGGGTTGTTGAAAGAAACACACCTCTCACAATATTCAGCAAATTCAGCAGAACAGCTCACCGAACAGAAGTCACAGCTCACAACTTAAAATCATTATCCACACTTAATTGATGGGCTAATATTAATTTTAAATGTTCTAGATTAATTTTATTTGTCAATTAATGCGATCGAAGTTTGAACTAAAATAGTTTACACAGAAGTTTCACGACTAGTGTCCCACAGCTGATTGAAACGTCAATCGAAAACTAGTTGGTGTTCGGTGTGAATACATCGACGAGTTTTCGACGAAAACACGGTTTTATAGGTGCGGTGTGAATAGGGTTTAACGTTGGTTCCACTGCCGGGGAGTTTTTTTTTTTTGTTTTTAGAGAAATCCCATCAACCAACCCGAAAATTCCCCTTTTCCGCACACACCATCTCTTTTTCATATAATTATTACTTAGAGCTTAATTAAGAAGAAATGTACCGCACTTGCATTTTTTTTAGGATTCACCTGACAAAATAAACCATCAATAACATAAATAGGCCATAAAATGTTTTTTTACCTTACGACTACTGTGTGATCATTTTGCGTCTGATTTGCAAATATGACGCAGACTACATAACCTCATTTTGACACGCAGTTTTCTTTCTTTTTTTCAACGCAATTGACGCACATTCTGTTAGAAAAGCAGGAACCATTTAATGCTGGAAGATTGTACCTCTATGGACATTGGTTCGGGATTATATTTCATGCGGGTACGGTGTGTTAAGCAAAGTGCGAACCACCCAGGGCGCAACATGTCGACAATAATAGAAGGCCTTTAGCATCTCATATGCATTCGTATGTGTGTGAGTTTTACTTTTTGGTACGGAGGGAAGGGGCTTTAAATTTTAAACCGCATCAAACGAACGGCTAAATGGAGATGATTCCTCAAGAGACTTAAACTCTGGAAAGTTTGTCAGACATTCTGAAAGACAAGACTGTGGGATAAGAAACTTCAAAATATGATTTGTGTTTTTCCGTTGGCTAAACTCGAAGCCTTTCGCAAAGAGGGTTAGCACAATATTATAACCACTGCGCCCCCACACTCGCCAATTGCTACTAGAATTTAAAATCAAAGCCTTAGACTTTGCATATACAGGGTGGCGCAAAATGAATCACCCTATCGGAAGATGCTGTAATTTTTGCAAATGGCGTCGTACGTCAATCATATTTGACATCTGTGAACTAAACAGCTGCAGTATAAAGCATCAGAGAAGCAATGAAGCACTATACTCGGCAAGAGCGTGGAATAATTAATGGATATTGTGAAGGAAGCGTAATCTCCCGTTTTGACGATTTGGCATCCCAGACTTCTTTCTTTGGGGCTACTTGAAGTCGCGGGGTTATGCCAACTAGCCTCAGACAATCGCAGCCCATAAGGAGAATATTCGACAGGAATGCGAACATGGAAAGTCATGGAAAATGCGAAAACGGACACAAATGTGTATCAACACTTGACGGATATCATATTTTCCACTTAACAGAAAAAATTGTATAGTTCCAAATAAATATTTTCATTAATCAAAATCATTTATATTTACTCAGGTAGTAAAAACGCAATTCAAAAACCAAATTGAATGATTAATTTGACGCCACCCTGTAGGCGTAGAATCTACAAAATACAAATGTGTAAAAAAAAAAAAGTGGGAACACTCTTTCAGTACGGGGAAGGTGGATAGTTGTAATAGGCGTAACACAGTGGGTGCCACTGCCTACCTATAAAATAAATAATAAATAAATAAATAGTTGGCGCAACAAGTCTGTAGAGACCCAAGGCCTAGCTTCTCACAACCATTCGTTTGTGTGCGTTTTTCATTTTTGGGACGAATGGAAGGGATCTACAATTTTATGCCGGGTCCAAACGGCTAATTGAGAAGCTCCTTCATGACAGTTATACTCTCGGATGTTTGTCAGACGTTCGCGAGAGGTGGCGCAGTGGAAAAAACCATTAGTTGGAATTTGGGTTTTTTCGGGATTCGAACCTGGGACCCCTCGCTTAGTAGTCCAACACACTAACCACTAAGACACTGCCTACCTACCATAACAAAATTGTTCCTAAGGTAGGCAGGGCTAGGTATATAGGTAAAGTTATCATCCATGGAACCAAATTCCTAATTTAGGGTTTGTGCTTTTTTTTGAAGCATCACAAATTCGAACGATATCAAGTTTTGGTGCGACGATGGCGAATGGAGGAAGTATAACCGCAAACTCTATAATGATCTGTAAAAGAGGTGAATCTGGATAAAATCTAAAAAATAAAACAAAAAAAGGAAAACCAAACAAATGGACAATAATTAACCAGCCAAGATTATCTTCGAAACTTAGTCCACATTTCTGAAAGACTCAAACCTACGTTCCCAAGACCCAGCGATTGCGGCCTCCAGTAGTATAGGTCTGTATCTGCAGCCTGTAGGTCTTTAAAACTGAAAGCAACGAGCTTGCGGATATAGTCTTAAGCAAAAACTCTTTACTGTTTTGAAGCCCGTAAGGTTATTAAGGCTAATTTGCTGTTACAAAAATTAGATAGATTCCGGGAAAGATATTAAAAGTCAGCGAAAATATGTGTTGCTATAGTTGCTACTTGCTTATCGTTCACAGTGTTGAAATTAATTTCCTCAAATGTCTATTTTTTACATGCAACACAATAAAATAGCACTGAAGCAGTTACTATACAAGAGCAGATTTCTAACGCTGTTAACGCGGAACTTTCCTGATTACACTATTTTTGCATGAAACTCTATCGTTGCAAACCCGTATTTTTTTTTTCTAGTTAATATTTTTTTAGGTAGGTACTAAAAATTGCAGAATTTTATAGGTATCCAAACTTTTTTTCCCACATCAAAAATGTTAAAAACGTAGAAAATGTATAAGCTAACTCAACTTGTACTAGAAGCTGCTAAGTTTATACCGGCAACGGTACATGCTGCATGCTACAAACTAGGTAAGATACAACTATTCGTGTTCAGCGCTCTCACTGCGTTCGTTGGTAAACAATTTTTAATGCATATTGGAATCAAATATGAACTTCGCGTACTACAGGGTAGCGCAAAATGAATCACACTATCTGAAGGTGCTATCATTTTTGCAAATGGCGTCGTACGTCAATCATATTTGACATTTGTGAACTAAACAGCTGCGGTATAAAACAGACAAGCAATAGAGCGCTATTCTCCGCAAGAGCGTGATCTCTCGTTTTGGCGATTTGGCATGGTCAGCAAGCTCGCCCTATTCAACCATCGCAGGCTTCTTTCTTTGGGGCTACTTGAAGTCGAGGGTTTATCAACACTTGACGGATATCATCTTTTCCACTTAACAGAAAAAATTGTATACCTAGGTCCAAATAAATATTTGCAACACTCAAAATCATGTTTTTTTTGTTTAGAAAAAAAGGAGGTAGGTATACCTACCTAATTCAAAAACAAAATTGGATGATTCATTTTGCGGCACCCTTTAGTTTGGTAAGCTTTACCAGCTCACTTTATATTAATCAATAAAACACCACACTGGCAACAGTGTTCACGACTACATATACATTCATAGTGTAAAGTTAGGCATGAACGCCTTCTACAAGATTCGCGTTTAGGTAAATTCTTGGTTTAAAACAATTTTATAATCAAAATTAGTGCGAGTATTCACCAGAAATTGGAGTTAAAGTCGATCAAAAATGTACAACCATGCAGACCGTTTTAAAAAGCAGCAGCTTATGCTATTGGAGAGACAAGTTCATTTCTGGGTATCTGTATAGGTGCAGCCAATAAGAGCTGACTAGATATGACCTCAATAGCAAACCTGATACTAAAATCAAGAAAGAGTTATTAATAAACCTATAGGTCCCAAGTAACAATTTGACTTCGGTAAGGCGCTATCGAAGCTATTTCACCTCCCGCAATATTAACTGCATAAGGTCTAAAGGAAACGCATTTGGCGCACTTAATGCAAGTATTTACTTGTTTAAGACTTCCTGAACAGCTTGGATAGACCTTACCGAAACTTTATGGAAGCTTTATAGAGGCTCCAAAATGAACAAGAAAAAAATTTATTTTTTTTATTACATTTTTCAATTTTCCATTTTCTTATTCTTTTATTTTTTTTATCTTCTTATTAAACATGTTCAAAGACTTTTTGCAATTTTCATGGAGTTCACATTTACGTACTCGTTATAATTTACATTTTACTTACTTGCGCCGCACTGAGAATCGAACACGGGTCCTGCTGCGTAGTAGTCCAATACACTACCCCTAGGCTAATTCGTCATAATGCTGTAGTAGTGGTAAATCTGAACTACTTGATACATTTTAGAGTTTCGTGTAGACTTGCAATAAACTTGCAGCTTACTCGACCGAAGTTGTAAACAAGACATTTAGTGTTACCCTTATTTATTCATGGGCGAAAAGTGTTTATTTAAAATCGCATTACTGACATTTTTTTCACTGTGCTCATAGTGTTTTATTGTTTGTCATTTTTCCCCGATTCATTAATTATAGTTTCTTTAGACAGCTTTGGTTCATTTCATATGAAATTAATTTTTACCTCTATAAAGCCTCCATATGTAAGTTAGGAGGAAGTACGAGTAAGTGCTTCTGTACAGCTTGCAATCGCAAGCGGTTGACTGCATGACAGTTCATTGCTTCTATAATGCCTTCGGTCAGAAGCTTCTAGGAAGCGCTTCGAACCACAAGCTTTATCGAAGCAATTCACTTTCCACACATCTCCAGACACATTTTCAGAAGTCTAATAGAATTCTTATCGGAACTTAATTTCATATCCCTCTATAAAGACTATGTATATTCTTCGTAGAGGTCTTACTGAAGTTATTATCGAAACAATTGCTTCGAAATAGATCAACTTCGTTTAACAATGACTATAGAAGCTCTATCGAAGCTGTTGCCTACAGAAATTACAAATTTGAACCTTACCGAAGTAAAATTGTTACTTGGGTAGGTATGGTATGGAACCTACCCTTAGCCAAGTTAATTAAAAATTAGTAGGTAAAGGTAGGTAAACACAATTCCGTCAGCATCTATATAGCTACACATCCTCTTGTTAAAATATAAAAAAAAATATAGTAGTACCTGTGTTCACTTCTTTAGTAGCTTGAATCTTTTCGATTAAATTCTCCAACCTAGAGCTGGGGCCGCGGTACAGCATTTTTAAGGCCATCATCACAGTAACTTTACTTCGCAACGTAATTGACCATCAAACTTGTTTAAACACTGACAATCGCCTTAACTACCTATATCAATACTTCCAATTTAATTAATTTAACTAACCAAATTCACCGCACAAATCGAGACAACTTCAATTTAAATTAATTCAAAATCGGAACTCGTATTAGGGAGCTCCATTCCATTATCTTATCAGACACAAAGAATGTTAAATTATTTTTGGTTACATCACACACTTGATCCTTTTTGCTCACAAGCAAACAAACAACAAAACAAATCCCTATTGTCTTTTATTGTCGCCTTAAAGTTAAATTAACTCAACCGAAAGGATCCCAAGAATCGCGTACGAATGTCCCCTAATAGGAAACACGTCCAAATTTGTCGAGCACCAAAGAATAACTGCTGGCACCGAATGCGACCAAATTTAAACGTAAACGTAGTCGAGTGTACTGTGTCGGGTCGAATAAAGAGCCGCCGCGCGCCGCCTTCTCGTGTGCCTGTGCAGTACTACAAACCAGACCAGCAGCAGCGTTTACAGTCACAGAGCGAGGCGCCTAAACCAGTTTTTTCTGTGTGTAAAACACATCTGATGAATTGGGATTCAACCATGCGGAACTGGGTCCGCAATGGAGCGTGAGTTGGGCGGTAGATACAAAACCCCTATATACCACCGAGGCAACCAATATATCCACTCCGTCCCAAGGCACTGGCCACGCTATGGGAATGGATACACATAACACATCCAACACAGCCAAACACGATATATAACCTGCTACTGCTGTGCCTGGGTACCAGGTTGAGTTGCGAGCGCCTCTATATCGCTGCAGTGCCACTGGTGGCGATGGTGTCTGCGACTGTGAGTGGTGTAATTTATGTGGCTGGGGGCTGAGCTGAAAGTGTAGGTGTGAGCGCTGCCTGGGACCTTAAGCAGTGTGAATTTGGGCGGAGCGTAAATGGATGAATGAGGTGCTTATGTAACGTGACGTGAACGCTTGGGAGTCAGTTGCCCAGAGGATTTTATGCAATTCTGCGACCACACTGACCCATTTGGCGAAGAGTGACAGTTTTAATTACACCCAATCACGGATGCCATAACCTAAAAGGGGTGTCCGTGTATCAGCAAAGCATTATTAACCCCTTTTTTATGATTTAAATGTTTAATGAGTCACATGTGGTTGGGTATATGCAAATTCAATTATGCGCGCAAAAACGGTTCACTTCCATGTATACCTTGCCAAGCATTCACATGCCTACCTACCGAGGAAGCCACATCAAGGACACATGACAATGACAGGTAAAAAGCATTAACTTTTATTTCCACTCCGCCGCAGTCCATTACGGTGCGACATTATGTGTCTGCCATCCTCTGGCTAATAGAAGAGTGTGTCCATTTTTGCGTTCCCCCGGAACTGCCGTCGCTGCTAATGGATCAGAAATTAAATCAAAAGAACAGCACTGGCACCGGTCAGAAGTGCAAAAACTCCGGACTCGTTCATAACTTATGCATGCAGCATGTCGACAGCTATTCTACCCGTGCCAGTGTACCCTTGCCATTGCAACAGAGAACAGAGCAGGCACCATGGAAAATGTGTGTGCGAAACTTGGAAAGCCTGTCCAGGTCCACTTTAAAAATTCAAATCCAGTTTTCACAGCGCTTCCGATGAAAGCAAGGGAGGGCTGTTAAAAACCTGCAGCTATTTTTGGAGAAGTCAACAGAAAAAAAAAGAGTTAAGTTGCAAACAATGTTCCGGCTGTCAACGAATGTAGAAAAGTGGTAAGTGGACGAGACGTAGGCAGAGAAATGATAGTTGAACACTGAACACGCCCCGCACACAAATACTCTGCCAGCAGTAGGTGGAGTTTGTTCAGTCATGCGTGATGCCAAGTATATAGCACAATCGAGGGTGCTTTATTTACTCGGGTGGCAAAGTGGTGTGAGTGCTGTGAATCCGAGGAAAACCAACGAATCAGATTCGGTTCGTATAAGAATGTGTTTGTGTTGGGGGATAAGTGAGCAATGGTGCTTAGCCATTAGCTTGACTGAGCATTTTGCTACCGGGCTTAGGTAATCTTTGGATTCGTGTTACTTTTAGTGGAAGAAAGTCAATGAAATTGTGATTGATGGCGGGTGAATTGTGGGACTATAGTGAGATGGGTGATGATGATGCACCTATTAATAGGCCTGTCAAAGTGACAGGCGGCGGGAGGGAAAATTAAAATGAATGCATACCTACGGTCAATTGTTTTTGTGAATCGTTAATATAAATAAGTCCATTAGGTACCTAGGTAGGTATATAGTTTATTTAGTTCGTAAAGCTAATTTCTCTATTTTGTAGGATGTTGAGCTCTTCTTTGCCAAATTACAAGGAAAAGTGCCAACTCAACTGAAGGACCTATAATCATACCTATGAGAAAATTGCAAGTGACAAACTGCGACAAATTAAATCTATATAGGTAGGTAACCTATTTGTGAATAGGAAACTTCTTTGCTGTAATTCTCACAAAATATATTTAGGTAGGTATAAGTAGGTAAATTGATCTAATAGCTATTATAAGAAAAGAAAACTGTAGGTACTTGAATTACCTTATACGGAGGTGCCAATGAAGGGAACAAAAAAGTCCCCACGAATTGAAACTTTCTTGACACGATCTGTCAAACTTTGTTCAAAATCCACAAAATAAAGTGGCGGTGCATTCGAACTTAACCTCAAAATAGTAATGCCAGCTAGAAACCCACGCCTAAAACTCGCGGCGACCAAAAAATTGCCCAAAGGTAAGGAAGGTTAGAATTTACGAATGTTTGTTGAGAATGAACTGCGAACAAACCAATTATAAACAGCAAATAGCCATTTTATTAAATTGATCCGACAATCGATTAAAAAAAAACAACTTGGTCTAAATTGGTTTTGATGGAGAAATTTGAGACATTAAAATTGTTAAATTGTTGAAATTGCCTTTAAACTTTTTGTCACAATTCACAAAATATATAAATGAAAACTTCGGTAGAAGTTAACCTCAAATTATACAAATTGCTACTAGAAACTGAAATTCGCGAATTGCTGCTGTATTCATGTGTATAAAATGTCAAAATACACGAATATTTGCTAGTTCGTAGGTCGCGACTCGCAAGTTCAATGAGCACAAAATGACTGCAGAAACAAACAAATTTCAGTGACATATTGCCATTTTGAGGTTAAATTCGACCAAATTATGTATTCGCTGATTAATGGAACGCGTTCAACTTTTTTTCTGATTGTGATAATACACTTTAACAATATTAGTGGCTAGAATTTTTCAAATGTTCGCGGCAAATTCTTAGAAATTCGAAATTTCGCTATTCAAACTTTCTTTTGTTGATTATAGGTACCACTTTCAGAAGAGGTAGTAAAAATGGGCAATTTTCCGCAGCAGAAGTGAAGCTATTTCGTTTTTAGAATAATTTTGTAAATTTAATTATTAAGTTATCAATACATATGGGTACAATAACCAGATGTTAGTTAATAAAAGTAATAAAAGAGCCAAACAAAAATACTCGACTCGTCGTTTAGTAATCCAACACAATATCCACTACGCCTACAATTTAAAAAGCATACTACTACTTAAACCGTAACTAGCCGACTTTTTGACTCTTATTTTGTAAATCTACCTATTGCTTGATTATTGGGCAAACAAGCGCAGTGGCTGCGTGGCCAGGTTACCTATGGCCGATAAAATCTTACTCCTCACGTCGGACAACTCTGCTAAGAACGATTAAACATTAATACGGCCTGATTCGTTATAAAATAGTAGGTTGTAGTTCCCGTAATGGTATTTTCATAAAAAATAGTGTCTTAAGAAATAAGTTGGGACTTAAAAAATACAGGCGTGTAGAGTGTAGAGCCCTTTTTGCGAGCGAAGCGAGCCGCATACCCCTATTTGCCGCGATTTAACTCTGACATTTCATTACGTAGCCGTTGTCCCGAACGACGAGCGATAGCAACAGCTTTTTTGGTCAGATCGTCATTGGAAAGAAGTGTAGAGAACTATATGTAAACGAGTGTTGAATGGAGCAATGGATCTTTCTAGCTCATTGGAAGTATAAGAGGCTATGAACCTGCTGTTCTATGTCCAACGTCCCAAGGTGTTTATGATCTAGTTACGCCCGTCAAGTCGCACGAGATGCGTTGCAATTCTCTCACCTTTCTTAGTTGGTTCCTGTTCGGGGTTCGAGTAGCTGCTTTGCGAAACTTAATGCTATGTGTTCTGTCTCACCTGCCATCTACGGGCAATATCTACTCTCCGGTCCAGATGTGAAGACATTTTTCACGGCGCTCGAAAGATGATAATTGCTTCCACTCCTTGTGTGATTATGTTCTCGATATTGCCATCAAACAGTGCGTCTATTCCAGGGGCACTCTACTCTCTAAGTCTTTTCGAGAGTAAATCCGAATTCGAAATTACTTTCTGTTCCGTTTCCGAGAGTAGCAGATTTCATCCGCCTTCGAAATAGAGAGTATAGGACAGTAGTTTTCGAAATATTTTGCTTTTCGGAATGAGATACAGAGCAGGCAGGGCCTCAGGGGAAGAATTGTCGCATCCGTTAGCGAGCAATACATCACTGAATTATGACAACTAGTTTCACTCGTGGTCGAAAATCGACCCTACCTTTTATTATGAATGGAATACTAAGGCACGTACAACAATATTTGATATTTATGTTGTTTTTTTTATAAGCGAAAAAGCGACATCTAGATATCGGAAAAATACGCCCCTTTGAAAATAAGTTTTACTCATGATTAGCATTTTAGTACGTCACTATGAACATTTAGAGCAAACAATTTATGTCGAAAAATGTTTTCATAGTAACATTATTGGAACGAAAATGGTTAGTCAAAACCTCGCAGATATATATACCCCTGGGGGCAGATTCCGTATAACAATAATCGTCGGGACGATATATCGTTTTTGAAACTTTGATGACCGAAGTTATATTCTGCCCGAATTTGTTTCTCTATCGTAAGCTTTCATTACATTTGTGGTAAATGAACTGGATTAAGGTCTCAAACTCCTAGTTTTGGCACTTAGGTACACAATTGTTGACTTATAGGGGTAGGTAAATTGCATTCCTTCGAAAACGGGTTCTAATCTAAGAACGTCCTTTAACTCGAATTTCCCTCTAACTCGAATTTTTCGACCCAATTTTTGCATTCCCTTCAATTTTGTATAGAAAAGTCATCTTCTAAGTCGAAGTCCCTATAAGTCGAAAATCCATCTAACTCGAACATATTCTTTTGATTCTTGACCTATTACAATATTCCTCTAAGTTAAATTTTTCGTCTGAAGAAATCAAAATCAAAAAAAAAAAAAACCTCCCTCCTGCAAGTGTTGCGTCGCGACGATACGTTGTGTTTCTACATACATGCAATATGTATATGTATTTAGATATGCAGGTGCCCAACATTTGTGTTGTTGGTTATTGCCTTTTTAAAAAAGAATCATTTATTAAACGGGTGAACACTGCTACTTTCACATCCCAATCAAAAATAAATAATTTGTTTAACTAATTTGTTCAAAATGTACCTACTTCCCTATTTTTTCTTTAAATAAATTCGCTTAAAAAAAATATAGTAAATCTCTCTAACTCGAATTTTTCCAGAAGTCCCTCTAACTCGAACTAATTTTTATCTCCCGTGAAAATTCGACTTAGAGGGATTCGTCTGTATTGGAATACGATTACGTTACTATGGCAATATGGCTGCGACAAACTTAATGTCACAAAACTGCTTTCAACTAACTGATAAACTTAACTTAATTTTACCAGTTTTAATGGCGATATATACCCACGAACTTTGTTTGTGCACATCTATGGCACAGTATACTCTTAGAATGATGGAAGTTTCATTGTCCTCATTTCACAATAAATACAAAAAAAGTGTACGGAAACTTTGGATGTTCACGTAATATAATGATGATGATGATTTCACATGCTGCACAAAAACATATTCAGTCACGAAGTACTCGTTCACTGATGGCTGTCATCTATTGACCACTGACCAACACCAGGACGAAATAAAATGTTTGTAGTTGAGGCCGTAGGTATTAGTTTTTGAATTGTGGGTTTGTTTTACTAAAGGTATTAATACCTTGCTAAGGCGAGGGTATTTTTTTTCCGCGATACTAATAATCATTTTTGGTGTCCAGGCAACAATGTGACCTGCGATATATTTAGTGTGAAGGTTAAAAATGATTATTAGAAAAGGGCCTTCATTTTCAAAGAATTTTGGTTGGGCAATACTTGCAATAGCTTTAAAAACCATGTATTTACATCTCTACTTGGGCACCTTGTCCCAACCTTCCTAATCATAATAATTTCATATCTTCTTATAGATATATTTCCCAAATTAACCTGCTCTGTCACACTTTTTCCCCCACATTTAGAATTGTTTCTTTGCCACCCTCAGGAAAAAGTAAAATTCTTTCCACTTTCACACCTACCTACCTATTGCAATCAAAATACAGACTGACAGCAACATATTTCCCACCCCAATCCCATAATTACCCTAAATGCGCATTTTTTATTAACTCATGTATATAACAGTCAAGCTGAGTGCCGACTACCGATAAACAAAAATAAGAGAACCAAGATAATTTGTTAATTTGTTCGTCTTCCCATCACGCTGATTAAGGTGCTCTCAGTGTCACTCACTCGGCTTTAACTTTGACCTTCTTCCTCGAGCTGTCAAAACAAACCCATAGAGTGGGAGAACTGGTGTTCTACTTTTACTTCTATTTAAAATTTTAAGTAATTTCTGGGGTGGTTTCTGTGAAGTGATTGTCAATGCGTTCGACTTCGAAAAGGTCCTACCCTGTTAATAAAATATGCCGAACATAACATTGAATTCTCGTCAACTCTCTCGAGTATCGTCTTCATTAGAAAACAATTTTATAGAACGAAAAAACCTGCACTCCCATTTGTTCTATCTGATTAACAGTTTAATTACATTTGAGTGATGGACGGTGATTGACGTTCTGCCAAAAAAAAAAACCGAGAGAATCACCCTGCCAAGTGCTTTTGTGATGACAGTATAAAACTGAAATAGAAGGGTTGGGTAGAGGTTGATGAATTCGTAATGCCCATACACACGGACAAACCGAGGGTGGAATGAAATATTTATCAAAAGCTGGACTCGAAAGCGTACGCCCGCAGCCCACATGTCGACCACGGATTAGCAAGCTTCTATATCTCTATACAAACGTTTCCTTCTTCCCCCGAAAAGACATCAGCAGAGACACGTACGTCAACCTGGACTGCGCCGTGAGTGGCTACTGTCCTCGCATATCCTTGTCAACGTCAACATTTTATACCGCCATGTCAAGCGCCACCAAAGGAGAATGGGCGAATGATAAAGGACGAATTTTAAATCAAACAAAACAGAAAATCTCTCCTTGATTGAATGGCAGCGCGATGACGCTGGCGTTTTCCTTTTTCTCAGACTGTACAATTAATTATGTTCAAGTCCACCCTAATTATGTGTCCAGAGGAACCCATAAGCCATAACCCAACGATGTCGATTTTTCGGTTGACATTCCATCCCATTTGGAAACAATAATTAATCTTCATCAGTTGTTGAGAGTCAATTACGACACCATGGCACCTACGAGACCGCTTTGCGTCCTCCCTTCGTCTGAGTGTTTTATTGGATTTTTTTTTTTCTTGTTGTGTAGTTTTGTTAAATTGAAATATGACAGGTGGTTGCGGTCAAATTCACTCAACTGCTCGTGCTTACACTTTATTTCGTGCTTTTCGAAATCACTTTGCGGAACCACCACCTGCGCTCCACGAATGCAACTGCTCTAATAAACCACAACACAACCACGCAAACAGTGGAGCGTTTCTTATTCCGTTTTGCTTTTAAATCATCAACACTGATATAATCAAATTGAGAAGGATGATGCGGTCAAGATTCTGACATAACTAATGACCCTTGGATGGTCTCGTTTCTAATCCAGCAGCGGCCACTTTCTCTCCAGAGTATGTAGGGTGAATTGCCTGCCGAAAAACCGTGTGATTCCGCCCCTAGATAAGGACTGAGCACTCAGTCGAGACACTGTCAATCTGTGTAGCTCCCAGAATCTACTGTCTGGCCTCGGATCGGCCAAACACTTTTCGGGAATTTCTCTATATGACAATGAAAAACACATAAGCCACCGCGTCTCTAATTGAGAACTTTCGGAAGTGGATGTGTGTCATCCCCTAGTGTGTGAGTGTGTCTGTGTCGCGCAAGCAAATAGTCTCATCAAAAGGCTATAAAACTGATACTTGGCCATTAGACCGCAGCCTCCGCTGCGGTTGATGCTATAATTTTACATTTGCGATAGATAGGCGGGAAGCGCGCGCCGTGCTGTGGTATATCTTATTGAAGAAGAAAAGAAACGCCGCTCTAGCACGTTCCACTATAGAGGTTTGTTGCTGGGTAGATCAGATTTGGCATTCGGCGAATAAAACAAAATCGGTCCGAAGATAGACTGGTTTTGCGGGGTGCGTACGTGTATGAGTGTTATGATTGTTTTATTGTTCTTTGACTTCTTGATGAGGCAAAAGGTCGTTTGACCTACAAATTGTCGAAATTGGAACCTAAATAACGGCTGCCAGCTGAACAAATGTGACCTGTTTGCACCTTAATTATTAGAAAGAAGGTTATTGCGTTCAAATGCACAAAAAAAAAACAAAAGGCTTTCCGGAGTATTCAGCTGTCAGAAAAGCAAAAGAAAGGTCCTTATCTGTCAAACAATAAATTTAGACACACACCTCCTGAAAAAACTTCGTCTTCGTACCCTATGTCTACGAAGTATTGCAATTTATAGCTGTAAATTGTTAAGAAGCTTATAGTCAAGGCCTTCACAAAGCAAACAGTCAGAAGCTCAGAGAATTCTGTACCAGAAGTGCGGTAGGCTGTATAAATATTCCTCCGCAAAACGGTGGGCATTAATGTCAGGAACTCATTATAAGCACAGACCACACCAAACCATTAAGAACTTAATGTGACGGGACTCGTTGGTATACCCAGCTTAAATTTGTATACAGTATACAGAAATACGAACCCCGCCCAGAAACAGTCCCACTTCCGTTAACAGAAGGCCTTCAGGCGGGTGCGTGAACTTGGCACCCCAATGTTAATTTTTTTTATTTATTTTTTGAGTTCCGAGTGGCTAAGCAAGAGTTCTAGAGTTCTTGCTAAGAACTTTGAAAAGTTCTGTTCGTTTCGTATTTTTTTTTAATTCTTTTAAATATGGGTTGCCAAATTCACGGAGCACCCCATTTGCGAAAATAATATTTTTTTCTTTTTTCTTCGCATAGAAACAACATAGTTCTAGAGTTCCTCATAGTTTTTTTTTTTTTAAAAAATTGCCAAATTACGCCCAACATTTTTTTTTCCAATAATATGAGAGCACCCCATTTTCAAAAATGTTTTTTATCAAAATAATACACAACATTAAGAGTTCTGGAGTTCCCCATACAAGAAACAAAATAAATTCGGAATATAAACAAAAAAGTTATAGAACTTTAAAAAATGATACCTATTCAAAAATATATTTTTTTGTTTTCATGAGTTATGATTAGAGTTCTGGAAAGTGCTTGAGAAACACAACAAAAAATCCTTAAACAATTTATTTCTAAGCCTTAACACAAAAAAGTTAGAACAAATTGAACATTATTCTTTTTCTTTTCAAATTTTAAAGTTTTTTATTTTGTTTATTTTCAATTATTGTTCTATTGTTTTTTTTTGTGTGGAAATTTTATAGGTTTTATTTAGTTTTCAAGTTTTTTTTTTCAAATTTTGTCTTTTTTTTCTTGTTTTCAATTTTTTTGTTTTTTTTGTTTTCCAATTTTATAATTTTTTTTTTTTTTCAAATTTTATAGTTTTTTTTGTTTTCGAGTTTTATTGTCTTTGTTTTTTGTCAATAATAATGTCAATGTCGGTATCCTACATAATAAGGGTCTTGGTTTTATGCAGCAGGCAATAGATGACTGTGTGATAGACTCCAAAAAAATTCACTCTAAATGCCAGCAGTAGCTGTTTTTTATTATCAGCGTGATCTGATCCGAATCAGATCACGAAAATAACACAAAACGGATCATTGAAAAGTTTAATTTTGGAATTGTGGCAACAGTTGCTCTCAAAAACAAAACAGATAATACAGGCTATTTCAAACTTCATATTGCCACCAGCCATATTGCAAATATTCTTCTCAACGTGACGTCACACAAGGCACATGTCATTTCACTTTTAAAGTCGGTGGTGTTTGAATCAAATTTACATAATTTTTCAAATATAGTTTTGTGAAACAAATTTAGTATTTTATGTTCAAATATGTAACACATGAACAATATTTACTGCTACCGCTTGAGTTTATCTTGGCATATTAAGGTGTGTCCAGACCACGAAATGAAATGAAATATGAAATGTGTCTGAAGCAAATCGGACAGATTTTATAAACATTTATAAAAGATTCCTGAAATTTATTTACTAACCCCCGTATTAATAAACACTGCGTAAAAGTTATCAACTCGTTACTCAGCAGCAGCAGCACACCAACATTTAAATATAAAACAAACCACCTAGTCGGAAATAGTAGAAATAATTTTCAGATCATGATTCGTGATCTCGATGAGAAGCAGGATCATGTGCTGTTGTTGTAAATGCATGTAAATCGATGATCTATATGGATCATAGCTGATAATAAAAAACAGCTAATGTGTCAACGGTGTAACTACAGAGTTTTCAAAATACGGACCGCATGTTATAATAGATACATGTGCTCTTACTGATCCGCATTATTTAGAGACCCAAAATAATGCAGCCAAAAGACCACTGTCCTCTATTCAAAAATCTGTCAAAATACAGGGGCAAACATACAAATTAGCGGGATTAGTTAGCTATACAAACGACTCGAACGGCTACAACACCGTTGTTCACTACACAGCATTGATTTGCTCTGGACTGAAGTGGTACAACTACGATGACTTACGTAGGCATCAACTTGTGCTTAATGCAGACGATCAGGTTAATCCGCACGCTTTTATTTACATCGTTGATAAATTATCATTTACCAACAGCAATAAAAACAATATCAGTTAAAGAATACATGCATATTTGTTTATTCACTCCTAAAAAATTAACAAAATTTAAAAACATTTTCAATTTGAAAATAAACAAAATAATTTTAAATCTGAAAACAAAAAAAAATACAATAAAACTTGAAAATACAAAGAAAACTATAAAATCTTAAAACAAAAAACAAGGACTTGAAGGATCTTGAAAAAAAAAACTATAAAATTGGAAAACAAAAAAAAAACAATAAAACTTTTAAACGAGAAAAACAAAACTTTAAAATTTGAAAACAAAAAAAATATAAAATTGGAAAACAAAAAAAAAAAACTATAAAAATGGAAAACAAAGAAAAAAAGACATTAAATTTGAAAAAAAAAAAACTTGAAAACAAAATAAAACCTATAAAATTTCCATACAAAAAAAAACAATAGAACAATTTAAAATAAACAAAATAAAAAACTTTAAAATTTGAAAAGAAAAAGAATAATGTTCAATTTGTTCTAACTTTTTTGTGTTAAGGCTTAGAAATAAATTGTTAGGGATTTTTTGTTGTGTTTATCAAGCACTTTCCAGAACTCTAATCCGAACTCATGAAAACAAAAAAATATCTTTTTGAATAGGTATCAATTTTCAAAGTTCTATAACTTTTTTGTTTATAGGTATTCCGAATTTATTTTGTTTCTTGTATGGGGAATTCCATAACTCTTGATGTTGTGTATTATTTTGATAAAAAAAAATTTTTTTTTGAAAATGGGCTGCTCTCATATTATTGGAAAACAAATTTTTGGGTGTAATTTGGCAAATTTTTTGGAAAAAAAAACTATGAGGAACTCTAGAACTATGTTGTTTCTATGCGAAGAAAAAAGAAAAAAATATTATTTTCACAAATGGGGTGCTCCGTGAATTTAGCAACCCATATTTAAAAGAATTTAAAAAAAACACGAAACGAACAGAACTTTTCAAAGTTCTTAGCAAGAACTCTTAGCCACTCGGAACTCTAAAAAAAAATAAAAAAAATTAACATTGGGGTGCCAAGTTCACGCACCCCCTTCAGGCCGCTACTCTAGACCTGGGATGACAAGTTTTTTGACAGACATTAAGGACACACCAAATCTAACTCACAAACCGATGATATTTGATTTAAGAGTTGTTGAGGCTCTATCGTTATTACGTGGGCTTGAGCTACTGTCAAATCTGGGTAAAAACCGATTTACGTTCAGGCAACCGATTGATCTCAATGCAATCACATGGCTTAAGCTGGATTACTCAAATGCAATCGTATAGTATAGGGATAGTGATAAACCAAAAATCTCTGACCAACAAGCTGCGTATACATGTTAACCAAAAAACGTTCACAACAGCAACAACAAACGAATTGCGTGGATGAATAGGAATACGTCAATGTTAACGTAAAATCCGTTGCATGAATATTTTTTCGAGAAAAATAACAAATTGAACAGTCATCAGCGTTTCGAAGTTTTCACAAATTAATTTATTCAATGTCTAATTTCTCTCAGTCTCTTAACAAAAAAGGTGCTCTATCTCAATTCGTAAACCGTCGCGCCAATAAGAGCGCTACAAAATAAATAGAACAAAAACGATTTTGGATATCAATGAAATTCTTTATTCCTGTGAAAGTACGTTCGATGCCATTATGTATTTTGGCATCGTGTATTCATGTATTCTTTTGCATGGCCACCACGGGCACGCTTGCAGAAGTCCAGACGCTGAACCCAATTTTCGACCGTTTTCAAGCATAAATCGGCCGATACTGCTGCAATTTCACGTTCGATATTCGTACGAAGTTCATTAATCGTCGCTGGCTTGTTGGCATAGACCATAGACTTGACGTAGCCCCACAGGAAATAGCCTAACGGCGTCAAATCGCACGACCGAGGCGGCCAAGCGACTAGACCATTTCGTGAGATAACACGTTCTCCAAACTTGGTTTCCAATAAATTGATTGTGACATTCGCTGTGTGGCTTGTGGCGCCGTCCTGTTGGAACCACATGTCCATAAACTAAGTATTAAATAGACCGTCAGCTCCCGCGCACCTACCCGATTCCCCCCGCAAATTTTTCAAATAAAATTCTCTCTTAAATTTCATATCTGTGAATACGTGTGAAGCAGCAAAAAAAGAATTTCTAAAAGGTGGGAGGAGTAATAAAATACTTACACTCAGCAGTGTTCCTGCATTGTGGCATCTCTACCTTTTTGTGGGAATTTAAATTTTTGAAAAACTTTCCTGCGTAAAAGGAAAAAAATGTCTTAATTGTTGGACTATCAATAATCTGTCAGAAAAACAGTCGAACTACATTTCACTATGAATATCAACGCACTAAATGTACATAAAAAAGAGATTTGCCTTAAGCAAAAATTTCTATTATCAAAAAATTATCATTATAATGTTAGCAAACTGCGATTTTTATACTGAAGATTAATTTAATATGATTTCCTCTCCGAACAATACAAATTTTACTTCTAAAAGTATGTATTTTCCTTAAAAAATCTAAGGGAATTTGAGTTTAGTGAAAAGGGAAAAATTAACACGCTTCTTGTGAAAAATAAAGTGAGCGTGCTGAGAACACTGACTGAGAGTTAGTGTATTTGGTGAGTTTCTGTCAGCTGATGGATGCGTTCTGAGAGTTTAAGCTCGTTGTTTTATTTCACCACGAAAACATGTAGATATTCTACGAAATTTATAATAGCGAATGTAATCAACATAAATAAACAAAGGAATAATTTGTGAAATAAAATAAGATATTTTTGTTCCCATAATTATTGTGTCTGTTTTCGTTTGCTGTTTTTGGCGAAAAATGATTTCACCGTGAATGTCCACAGAAAAACGGCAAAGAATTTAAAGAGAAGAATTGATTACGACTATTAAGATTTGAAATAGTATGAGTTTTTAGTTATAATCTTTTTATGAAGATTCCGTTTATTAAAAAAAAAAATAAAAAATTATTAGAAAATTTGGAACAATTGAACAATTAATAAAATTACATTTGAAATCAATTGCGTCAGCCGAGAATATGAATAATGTTCATTTATAATAAAAATAAAAAGTCAAGTAGACACAATCAGCGAAAATTTATTTTCTTTAAAATTTACGGGAAAGAACGAAACTCAAAATGTATTTAAGCAAAATTGAAAATAAACATGTTTACTGATTTGTACCTTGATATGTCTCACGCATTTAAGTTTTGCTGCTTACAATTTATTTGCTTTTAATATATACGATTCATAAACATTAGTAATCAAATATTTTTTTATATTAATAAGCGTTTTTTTTTTTATTTTTGTCAATGATTCATATAGTTTATCGATTTCGATTTTTTACAACAAAGATGAAAACATCCCGTACTATATAGATTATCTAGGTAAAATGAACGAAATCCTAATACGTATACCTACCTAACCTATGCGTTTTAATAGAATTTGATACTAAATTCACCACACCATACCCACCGTTTTCTTAACACGTCCCGATAACGGGCAGTTATTTGAATTATTTGAATTTATTTCAATGTTACCACAGAATGAACTGTCAGACAACTGTCAGGTTCCTATGTGCGAGAGTATGCGTGCGGCTAATCTACTTTAACATGGCACACATACTTTGCCACATAGAAACACGGAAAACAGCTTGTAGGCAAATTCTCTTAAGTTGTAAGAGCTGACGGTCTATTTAATACTTAGTTTATGCACATGTCCTCCAAGTCTATATCATCCAATTGGGGCCAAAAATATTCGGTTATCATTGAACAGTAGCGATTCCCATTCACAATAACGTGCCGGTCTTGATCATCACGGAAGAAGTACGGCCCAATGACGCCGCCGGCCCATAAACCACAATAAACCGTAATTTTTTCGGGTTGCAATGATGACTTATGGAGTACGTGTGGATTGCTGCCTGACCAATACCGCATATTTTGTGTATTGACGAAGCCATTCAGCCAGAAATGAGCCTCATCGCTGAAGATGATTTTTCGATGAAAATCCGAATCATTTTCAAGTTGTTTCTCAGCCCAATTCACGAACATACGACACTTCTGATGGTCAAGCGGCTTCAGGTCTTGCGTCAATTTAATCTTGTAAGGATGTAGGCCAAGATCTTTTCGCAAAATTCGCCACAACGACGTCACAGAGATGCCCAACGCTTGAGAACGACGTGTGAGAGACACATTTGGGCTTTCTTCAACTGAAGCCTCAGCGGCAGCAATATTCTCGACACTACGGGTACTTCTTTGTCTCACTGGTACGGGAACTGATTTTGTACTGTGCCTGTGCGTGGATTCAAATTTGTCCACTAGACGGTCAATGTTGATCTGCTAGGACGATTATGACGACCATAAAGTGGACGTAGCGCTCTTAACGTTGAGGAAACTGACTCCGAATTTCGGTAGTAAATTTTAATAATTTCGACTCGTATACCTTTCCATAATGAAATGGCAAACCTTACTGAAGGGAAATGTCAAAAGAGCGGCAAGAAATTCGGCGTCGTTTGCTGTCCCTGTCGCTCTACTTTTGTAGCATGCGCTTCCAAATCTTTTATATAATATTTGCTTTCTTGACATGAAACATTTCATTGCAAATATGTAAGTTTTATTTAAAATCATCCCTGTATCAAAAAAATATCTTGATTTGAACGCAATATAGATTCTGTGAAAATGTTTTAGCGAAATATCAAAAAGGTGAGTTTACGAAATTTCTTTAATCAGTTTAAGTTAATAGCCAAACCGTTCGACAATCAGTGTGAGATAAACTATTTAAGTCATTTAATAACAATGCGTGACAATTTATCAAATGTCGGAAAGTCATATGCCTCGATTTCGTTTCGAACTGCATTCTTTTTCTATATAAATTATCTACTTATATAAAATAAAACTGAACAGGTTTTCTTATAGTTGTCAAACTTTTTGAGTTTTGTAAATACATATTTGACGTTTAACTGAAGATAAACGTCAAATATGTATTTACAAAACTCTTTCAAACATTCTGTACAGTAAAGTACAGTACAGTTTTTGATACTCATTAGAAGTTTGTCGGAATGTAAAAAAGCCGTATAACAAACATCTGACAACGTGTCAGAGAACTTTTTGAAACTTAACTCGTTTCATTATAAACACCAAATGCTCATGTTCACTGTGCGCCGTAAAAATAAAAAATTTTAGTATCGACTTTAAATTTACGGAAGCTCACAATTGCAAAAATTTGCATTGAAAATAATAGGTGAAGGCGAAAAATGATTATTGGTAAGGCCCAATGTGTACACGGTACACTGTACAGCATTAAAGAGAGAAGGGAATAATCAAATTCGATTTCAGCACTTCCCAGTGCGACCACTTTATACGAATGTATAAATGTATGCTGTCACTGTCATTGCAGAATTTAAATTTGTTATCCATATTTTGTATAAAATACCGAAATAGAAATAGGAGACTTTTTGCTGTCACTGTATAAAATACAGAAATTGAAATAGGAGACATTTCAAAACAGTAGTTTACAGAGTCTGACAGCTAGCTAACTTACTTGATCTGTATGAGTATTTATTGTCCTATATTGATCAAGTGACTACAGTTTTTGTAGTTGGTATAAAGGGAGGGGTAACCGGCAAGTCTATGGCAAGGTGACTTAGGTACAAAAAACGAAGCTAACAATCGTGAAATTAAGCAATTTATATCTTTTGTTAACTCCTATAATTTAAAGTGGAAACTATACACAAATGATTATTTGTAAGGTTTAAGGACTTCTCGACTGAATAGATACTTAGCTGACATTTTGGTTTTGCCTTTAATGTAGTTGAAATGAAGTTCACATCTAATGTGGTTTTCGCGTTCAATGTACCTAATTAATCTAGTCCAGACAACTCTAGTCGACTAGACGTTTGAGAGTAAATATCAGTTCTGCCCTTTTCTCTGATTTAATATACAACTCTTGAATAATTTTCAAATATTTCTGTGTCGTTTTATTTTTTATAAAAAAAATTAGATTCCTTACAGCCACACCAACAATTATTTTTAATTTTATGAAGTTCGTTTTAGGTTATGTTTATAGTGAAAAATAACACAATAGCTGTAAGTTTATCGTACAAAATAGGGGCTCCAACCCGCCAATGTGTGTCGCCAACAGAATTATGCACCATTTGCTCAAAGAAGTAATCCTGCTGCCATGCCAAATATTACAAGAGGGTTCTCATAAACCGACAAATACACAAAATTGTACAATAATTTTGGGAGTTATGGCAGCACTGTTTTTTTTTTTTAATTACGTTTCTAGAAGACTTTATTTATAAGAAATAAAATTATAATCTATCTATCTATCTATCTACTTATAATGAGCCTTTCAAATCTAGTCTCGATTTTTTATGGAAGCTCGAACCTTGTATGAAGATATAAGCAGCTATTGTGAACTGGAATTCAAGATTAAAATGGTTAATTATAAAATTCAATATGATCATCGCTTTCCGAACATTAACAGTTATTTTTTATTATTAACGACATAATTTTTGTTAGCAACTTTAAAAGTTTCTATAACTTTTTGGATCATCTTGCATAAGAGGAATGACGATTTGAATATCGCATTTGCCTATCCCATTTGAATGTCACTACGGAACCTATTTTTTTTTTGTATTAATTGAATATATTTTCGGAAGATTTTAATCCACAAACCCACTAATGAAAAATTCGTTCGAACTTAACCTTTAAAAATGAAACTGATTCGCGGGTAGGTATCTGCGACTAATAAAGGTTTTTATTTGAATAAAATGTCAGAAACTACAAATATTCGCTTGTTCACAATTCGCTCTCATTTCAACAGTCCTTAAGATTGTTAAGTTTAAGCTGTATAATAATAAGTTGGGTTAAGGTGATGAAATAAAATAAATGTTGTTCGATATTAAGATTTTTTTCTGATAAATAAATTCAAATTGGGTGAGTTCTTTTACCGAGATTTGTGTACAAATCCACAGATAAACTTAGACTTTTAATGCTGGTACGCAGCTGTTCCGGAACGAAAAATCCCATACAAAAATGACACAACGAAATCATGAACGAAAAATGTTGCTCTCCTGTTTTTGTTGCAGTACGCAGCGTCGCAGCTGCTGCGAAATGAAGGCGGAAAAGTGGGTAATTGTAGAAGATTGCTTGGTACAGTTCTCCACTCTCTTTTCGCACACGTTTATTGTCCGTAACATTATTTGCTTGCGAAAATTTGACATTTGTAGTGCAATGTTACCAGTTGTCTTAAGTCGACTAGATACATCTGGACTTAGGCGCGGATTCAGGATTTCGTGCAGGACGGGGGCAATTTTTGGACTGGGTTAGAGATAATAATACATCACCTAAAGACAATACTGACAGAATGAATGAGGGTGTATTGCATAAAAAGGTAACAAGTGAAGAAGCCTTGCTCGGGTCACGCCACTGGGAAATCGTTCCCAGAGTTTCCACAATCTTAAGGAGGTCTACAGAAAATTGGGGTACAAAGCGATGTGAGTCTGCTCCCCAAGGTGCTCATAAGAACGGCTTTGCGTTTTGGCTGAGATTTGAAGAAAGCAATTATCTCCTTCATGACTGCCACAGCGAGTACTTTGGAACTTTGCGAAATGGGGTTATTCAGTTTGTGACTGTAGCACGGCGACTGTACAGCGGTTTTTGGTTCCTTCTGGATCTCCGGGGCAGCACCTCGAACTTTGGCCAATGGCCTTGCCAGTTAAAGACGACTCCTTACACGAACAAAATTTTGAGATTTTTAAAAATTGTAAGCCAATAGTTTTTGCTTTAATTATTATTTTTGACAGCAATAACTCGTTTTTAAGATTTCAATAATCAAGTATTCAGAGAACCAATTATTTTGATATTCTTAAACGAATTGTAAGCTAAAAGTTCTTGCTTTAACTATTATTTTTAATAGCACGAACTCGTTTTTAAGTTTAACAATAATATACTACTCTCCATAACTATTTTTTTTACATTATTGCCAACTAACATCATTCTTAAATCGAAAATTTTGATATTTGGCTTCATTTCAACCAACGAAAATTGTTGGCACTACAATGTTTTTTGCTGAGTGTCGGTGTAAAAGTTACATCCAACTTCTCTTCTGCATTAAGCAGTTTACTGCTTTCTCTCCAGTCTTCTCCATCGGACTCGTACCTACTCGTCGCCAATAGCTTAAGCTAAAGCTAGATCCTCAAACGCGTCCACGAAAGTGCTAAATCCTCACGAATATTACAATCATGAAAGTATTGTAAGGTAAACTAAATTTGTAACGTCACTTTTGCTGCGTCATCGGCATATACGAAATGTCAACTTAAAGAGCTACCCCACGTCTGCTAAAAAAATTGTTCACTGAAACACATCAAGTCAGCCATCTGTCAGGCTTACTGAACTAGAACGTGCCAATTATTTTAGCGCTTTTCCTTGCGTTGTTGCTTTAGTAAGATGCATATTGAGAAAACTAAATTAAATGCAAAAGGTCACTCTCGGAGGACAAAGCAAAAATGCAACTTGTTCTGTTGATAACAGTTTCCCAAACCTTCTGCGTAACAGTGGACTGAATATTTTGTCAAACCAGTTGATAAATATAAATCCACCCGAACCGTGCTTTGAGCCCGCCAAGTCTGGCTTAATATGCACAATCCCTTAAGAAGAATGCGACGTATTCCCCTGGGTCACCGCCTCGAAATCAATAACAGAGTACTCGCAACACTCTCACCTGACTTGCATTCTTTAACGTCTTACAGGAACTGCCTTTGGGTGACAGAAGAAGCCAACAGCAACTGGAAGGGTTTGCAGCACCAAATGACCTATTTTAAAACAACGAATAAAACAAAGCTACGTAACTACAATCATTTTTATAAATTATTCACTGGAGGAGTATATTTATTTCTAAACGTACGAGTATTCGCTATGCGAATATATTTTCGGTATGCGAAATACTCTGCAGCACACAGTTGTAGTCGCACAGTCCCGCGGGACCGAACAGAATTGTTCCTTCGAGTACCATAATGCTTCAAAATGCCCCAAAAGGATACATCCAATTGGAATTTGTTGTACACACTTTTCTCCATTTATATATTTCATAGTGGCACACACCGAATCCCATCACAAGCCAGCAAACAAACATACAAATGTGTGTGCTTTTCACTTTTAATATGTGTGAAATGGCACTAAGGAGAATAACCCACCGACGTTGTCGTTGATCCGAAGCACTAAGGAATCCCAACAATGTACCTATACTACTTACAACTGATAATGTTCCCTGCTGCTCTTCTGCTCTGGCCTCGTCTATGTGTGTGCGCTATACGAGTCGAGGAGCTCAAGTCCCACAGTACCCACTGAGGAATTTCACATCCTTGTGACGACCAAAGTGACTTTCTTCGATTCATGGCCTGTGTGTGCTGTTGTACAGCAAATACCCACCCTCTCGTTGGAAAGGATTAACTGAGTTTAAACCTACTACACACGTGAGCGAGGTAAGGCTTTCGCTCACCAGTCACCCTCACCCCCTGTGGGATCCGGATCACATCGCCTGCTCTCTTGCACAGCCACACATCGAATTTGCCGCTTTTAAATGGAATTCTATCAAAATTTAGGGTTCGTCTAATTAGAAGTCCCCAATGGCATCGTCTCCATCCAGATCGCAGCAACGATTCATGCGTGCGTGTGCGTGATGGTTATTGCACCACATATCTCAGCCGTCCTAAGAAGATGACTTCCTCTTTAGCCCTCCCATCGGAAGTTCCGATTGCAGGAAGTTTGAGTGGGCTCGCAAATGTTTCACAACACGCATTGCAAGGAACCGATATTTTTCGAGGACTCTCCAAATAACCGCAGAAACACAGTCATAAATTATTTTGCAGAAGAAATGTGTCATAACTTTTATAAACAGAATGACGGAGAAAAGAGCGCACAAAAAATAAAAAAATACCAAAAACTTGTTAAATCCTTTCGCACTCGCTGCGGTTCTTCGAATTGAACAACCAACAACGGAGAAAGGACCGCATGAATAAATGACTCTCACCCCCAGTGCACTTAACTTACCTTAGACTTTGCCTCTGCCGGGATTAGCGGCAGCATCAACCCCCAAAGGGTACAGCGAGCTGGATTTTGTTGTTTTGTTCAGTCCCACCCCACTGTACAGTAATACTTTTAAAGTTATTCTCACTTTCGTTGACAGAAGCACAGTAGTGTTCGCCTTGTGTCAGCATCGTTTTCCACACTAGAATAGAATTCAAACTTTTGAATGCAAAAAAAAAGTAACATGGTGAAGTTTGCTTGCCACCACAGCCTCGGCAGAGGAATAGGTCAGCGGCATTGTTCTATTCCACAAGACGAAAGGCATTGTGCATACACCTGAGTAAGGTTTTGCATTCCACTTTGCAAAGAAAGTATTATTTATGAGGTTTTGCATTGTGCTGTCTATGGGGGGATGCAAAGTTGTCATGACTTACGGTGCCACCTTAAATGTCCACACTGCAGCGGTGTGTGCCTGCAGTGGACATTTTAATCACCGCGAGGAGGGTATAGTCTTAAAGCAACGAAACCACGCAGATTATTCTCTCAGACCAAAGGTTAGTTGGAACATATGCGCTCACTATCGCAACCAGATTGCCATTGTCAGGTCAGAATCGTCAAATCGGATTCTTAATGCGACGAGACGACCCACCGAAAAGGGGTCACACTCGTACATGCGTAAGTGACAGTCTGTAGTTATTTTGTTTTCTGTTTGAGCAACATGCATGTTTTCTGACCGCACATATCCAAAAGGAAACCAGTTGCCGGACCGCAGATTTGAGGCAGAAACTCTCAATGGTACATGATTAACCAGCAGATAAATGAGGACAACCATACTAAGCAGCAGCAATTGGGCAAACATTTTACATTCAGATGGCATAGAAATTGAGAAAAAATGTGAAGCAAGATGCGCGTACAATTTGAGACCATAAAGATAAATATCGGTGGGCATTATGAAAAATACTGCCAGTATACCGGTGCTACCAGTGTTTGTGAGTTATGTTCCTTGTGTCTCTGTCGCACGGTTTAATGTGGGTAATAACAATCTAGTTAGGGTTTACGACTTTTGGTTGAAAACAATGAAAAAAGGTTTCGGACAGACCTACTTTGGATCCAGCAGGGAGTACGATAGGCAATTGCAAGAATGTGAAAGTCAGTCTTTAATAGTCGTTGACGTTTGCAAATTATTGAATTCATAATTTAGGATACAAAGCAAGCTTTTCCGCTTGCTTACTTTGTGAAGGTAATGACCTCTTGGAACAAATTCCACCCAGGGGGATATGATGACACAACGCCCCAGGCACTTGTAACATCCGTCAATTTATACCTTCGAACTTAAAGCTACCAAGCGAGAACTTTTTGTCTTTCACAACATACGAATAACTCATAAGGTTTAGGCATAAGTAAGCGGGTTGGCGAGACAGGGGGAACCTGCACCCACCGCACTTAGATCAATGTGGATCTGTTGACTCTGTGATTGTTTGGACTTTAAAATTCGGACAGTCATCAGTTCTCCATAAATATATTGTTCTTGACATATCTGTTTTTGTGAAGATTCTATTTTGCCCTCAATCGAGTAATCGACCAAAAAATGTGTTCAAATTATTGAACAGAGCGGATGGCATCAGACGATACAGTTTTTTGTCGGTCCCTCTGGTCCTTCTCCTTTCTCACTTTTTCTGCTGTGTAAAAAATGTCAACTCGGTAGTCTCGGCTAAATGAATGTCATCGTAGTTATTGTAGGTTAAGTTACCCATTTAGGGTTACCGTAAAATAACCATAAAAAAAATCCATAATTTTACTTCAAAACAAACTAAAACCTGAAGTACTAGCTAAAATTATTCTAACCAAAGTCACCTAGTCTAAAATTATTCTAATCTAGTCGCACTTTAAACGATGGCTCAACTATTCAATGAGTAAGATACTTTGTTCCGTTACAACTTGTTTTCTATTAATAAACCTTTTATACCAACAACTAATTATTTGAAGTTTCAAAGGCAAAAAATCGTATACAAGTGGGAGCACTGTTACCAACTCCAATTGCAATAAAAATTCCAACCGTATTAATAAACACTGCGTAAAAGTTATCAACTCGTTACTCAGCAGTTACGTCAAATTTTTGTATGCTATCTGGCGTTTACTAGCTCACTTACTTACATGTGCATATTTTGTTTAGGTACTTATACGGGGGTTAGTTGTTTGCTCGTCTCTAACGTCAAAGGGTTTATGCCCATTAGTTAATTAAAAGTGTTTGAAACAAGTTGGCCACTACTTTGTTTTCTTAATAGCGCTGTTAGTATCATAAATTAAAATTGCTAATTCTTATAAATATTCTATTACTTTTTGCATGTAAGTTCATTAAATTTAATACTTTTGGCAGCACTCATTTTATATGTCATTTTACTGAAATTGTCATTAACGGCGTTTTAGTTTCCTGTCCAACACGAAATGTAAGCCTGAGGCATGTCAACTAAAAAATGTAGATACTAACATAGAAATATAACATTTGCAATGATATTAAATTTATTAAATAGATGATTTTAGTATTAAAAAACAAATTAGTAGTTCGATTGACAGGAGATATAGCAATGAACTCTCTTCCTGACTAATTGCATACTACTATTCATGGGGTTTACTTTTGTCACTCTCAATACATGTCAAACTCTCGCTCACTCACTCTCACTGCATGTCAAACTCCATATAAAAAAAAATACATTTCACCATTTGCACTAGACGTCTAGCACTTTTTGTGAAATATTCCTTTCAGGGAATTTTCTCAATCCAGCGCAAAATTACCCGCTGCATTGAGAGAAAAAATCACGACCTGTCAAAGAAAATCAAACGTTTACAAAATAAAAGTAAATACGAAGCCGAGCAAGTGTAATTGTAATAAAATTGTTAAAGTCAAATAGCAATTCAGATATTATTTTTATAATAAATGACAGATGTTTAGCCGAGAAGTAAAAATCTTTATCCATCGGCTAGCGGCTATGCTTCCATTAGTAAATAAGCGGGAGTATATATTTTTCGTCTCTAATGCATTCTAAGGAATCTTGTTCGATAAATCACGCCGAGAAGTACAAATAAAATCTAAAGACAAGTGCCTAACACTGAATTTTCCCTTTAATTAATAAACTAAATTCGGTAAATACTAACATAAACAGAAAAATAAACATGAATTCTTATTTGAATTTAAAGGAAAGCCTTTTCATTTTACCACATAAATTGAATCATTTCTTTAATTGTAGTGTGGAAATAATTCGTGTCAAATGTCACCTTGCCGCTGGCGCTAGGATTTATTTTATTTTATATTTTACTCATTGCCTAGGTTGAAGAAAAAAAAACCTCCGCACAGCTTGACACTTCAGCTTCGTCTTTCAACTGAAAAACTTCTCTAAAAACGGTTTTAACCTTTGTTTGATTCTAAGAACGTCTTTCCTCTTTTGTTATGTTTATCGCTTCAAGTACAAAATGCAGAAAGGGCTTATTGTTGGTTTAACGAATAAAGGGGTTATCTTTTTGATGGACTCTAGTCGATGGACAAAAATTGTGCCGTGGTCACTGACCGGCTTGGAACTTACATTTCAGGCACTATTTCTGTTTCCAACTGAAGTTTCTTTTGACCAGTGTGTGCCACTTTAAACAATGTCTATAAAAAACAGTCTTATCCCCCAATTGAAATATATCTCATTTTTACACGTGCCTACTTTTTTCCGACAACTCTTCAGTGCCCCTATCCATTCGCGAAAAGAATGTCAGTCTTAATAATGCAATTGAATTTTTGTTTAAAAATAAATTAACTAATGGATGAAGCCCCATTTGGCCAACAACAGATTAAGATTGAGGCTGAATTCCAAAACGCAGTTCTTCTGCATTACTGCTTAATCAAGCGTTTCAAAACGCAAGCGGAGAAAAGCATTGCGTGCTTTTTCAAAACGTTTTTGTGAACACATCAACTGCGCAAACCAAGCAAACAGAGCATCGTGAATGATTATGATGCAATGACATTTGACACTTCAGTTTGAACCGCCAAATAAAATGGATTTATCGCCGGAATGGTAAGTAAAATAATTTATTTTTTAAGAACTTGTTAATTTTACTTTGATTTGCAGAAACAAATGCATAACAAATGCAAGCATTTATAACCTGGCATCAGAAAAAAAAAAACAGTATGTATTCACAAATTGTGATGCCAGATTACAAGATATATCTTTTTTGAGCTCCTAAATATATACAAGACTTTTTACCTCGAAATCACCAAATTTCAAGATTTTTGATGTCAAGAAATTTCTAAATCTAGCACATTAAAAGAACCTTTTCTATTAAAGAAAAACGTTTTCTATTAATTCCATTATTATAATAGTGTGAGTACAATTTCTGTCTCACTTACGTTTTCATCAACTCTAAGGAAAAATGAATTTTAGCGAATTTGATAAAATAACTGATGTAACTTATTTCTGGAAAAATGGTTCAGTATGTACTGAAACGGTTGTTGAAATTTTTATCTTTACAAAGCATTTGTTGAGCTTTAATGAACCGAAATTCTATGATCTTGATATAGGTAGGCAATGCAATTCTAAGTCAATTTAATTTTTATATTAAATATGTTCCAAAATTTCAAAAAGCATTAACATTAATATATGACCAAAGTTTTTTTTATAGATATTTAGGTGATTTATGTATTAGTAGTAAAGTGATTCAAAATTGTATTTCAAATTTCGCTCTTTTTATATTTAGAACAAAATCTTGAGAAAGAGATTTTTTGTTTCGGAAAAACAAGATTTTTAGATTTTTTATCTGGGAACACTGTTCACAATGCGCATTGACGTCTAGGTATTCAGCCTAATACTCTTGTGTGTGTTTAACAGTCAGCAGTGGAAATCTAAATCTATACACAAAAACAGTTCCTTCGTATTCGAAGCCCACGAAAGTGAAATGCAACCTCATCGACATCTTTTTTTTGACAGACGTATAGACTACGAGTGCTTACATAAAACCTTCACAACTATATCCTTCATTCTAAATTTAGTCTTGATTCGAAACTGGTATTCCAAATATACTTCCTAAAATATTGATACTCTTTTGCTTGAGTCGTATCAAAAATAGTTTAAAGTGCATACCTGGACTCAAAGATATTAAAATAGCAGCCACACTTGAAGGGATCTTCTACTCTCCCTTTGCACTGAAACACGCAGCTGGTATACACACAGCCTAAAGTCCTACACATCCTGTCCAAAACTTAAACAAAAACATTTCAATTTCATTTTAAAACAGCACATAGTGTCGTCTTACTTAGAAGGTGCATAATTTATAGCCGAATCCATCCGACATGTCTCTTTGTAACCTTTTTACGACAAATAATTAATTGTAGGTTAACTAAAGACACTACACATACTCGTACTCGCATATACATTACCCCGTGGTCACATGTGCAGAGATATACGACGACGGCTCCCGAGGATTTCCACTAAGAACAACAAATCTTAACTTCATTTGTTTTGATGTCATTTGAATGTGATTAAGGATTCCTTATTAGCAATGTCCTTTTGTCAAATATATCCCGAGAGCTGTACGCCAGCCGCCCACCTCCAAGGAGCATAGATAGAGTGCCTAGGTTCAAGGATCTTTGCACAACTACGAGTATTCTACCGTGTCCATACTCCAACTCCAACCACAATAAAAATCACACTCCATCTACTACACGCTGCTGATGTGTTTGTTTTGTTTTGTTTCAGTTGCAAAAACAACTTCAAAACACGAATCGTACGTACTTCAGGTTCAGCTTCAGATGTATAAAACACAAGAAACCCCCCTTAGTTTGATTTTGTTGTTGTTGTTTTTTTTTTTTTTCGTTCGTCGGGTCTGTTGTGTATGGTTCATATCAAAGAAATGTGTGCTGGTGTTGATTGCTGTGTTGGGTTTTTAAAGGCCAGTTAGGCAGTGTGGCAATGGCTCCCTCGGCTCAGGTGTAGGGCACCCAGGAGTGTCGTGGCCAGTTGAATATAACACCCTGAACAGCAATTGTGCGATTCTAGGTCTGTGCTTATTGCTATTCATCGTGGTATTCGCTCTTTTGCTGGGTGAATTGACGAGGGTGATGTGCTTTATAGACCAATTGAATTTGGCCAACATCGAAATTTCATTGACCCATCGCAGCGTGCAGACTGCAGAGTATTGGAATAACCGAAATCATCATTATCAATGTTTTCAATTATAGAGTGGTGGGTAAGCCTTCTGTCACTTTAATTATTTATGTACATAGAGGGAAATGTAACTTACCAGAATAAAAACTGTCAGAGCTGTGCTCGTCAAGCTCGATGCCAATATCGGTGGGGTATAGTTCCGCCTTTTTGCTGTCATCCATGGAAAAATCCTCCTCGGTTTGTGGTTTGTCAATCAGTGTCGTGCGACGAGTGTCGTCGGTGTCGTCTGCGTGTCCCCCATTGTCTTGGAAGTCATCTGAAAGAGTGTTTCAAAAATAAACATCGGGGCAATTATATAAAACTTATTTATTAATCATCAGGAGCAAAAAGTGAGCGGTGGAATCACCTGGTACCTAATTGTTTTCGATTCAAATGGTGCCAGGGAAGAGTTATAGACTCTAAAAGTGGGAATCGAATATCGATTTGAATTCAAAGCGAAAGTTCTACAATGGTGTTGAGGTGTACTTTTTTGTATGTAGTATGCATTTTTTTATTTCGCTAATTTTAGCTAAAGTGAATAGGGTGTTTTAATTTATAAGTGTCCACCTGTTTTAAAAGAGATGTGAGGAATGGGGATGTTCGTAATGTGGCTTACTCACTCGACGGTAAGCTGCAATACAACCTCTGGTGCAAATAGAGAAACAATAAAATGCATTTCCCTTTTTTCATTTGCAAATGATATATATGTATGTTCGGATCAATACTTTGATAAGATTAACAAAAACAGTCGAAACTTCGAATTCTCAGAATTCATAGCGTAGCCCGGTTTTTCGTCTGTCACAGGCTTCAGTTATTTTGACCTATTTTCACTGAAATAAAACGAATTTAAGAAGTATTGCAGCAATAGTGGATATGGGTACGTTCAAAAATCTTTTTGTCTTAAGTCGACCGTAGATTTATCTGGAGTCGATTTCCCCTTGACGCAAAAACCAAATTGGTCGTTAACGTCGATTTTACGATGTCAGGTACACAATCTAAATGTTAACTAAGCACTTAGGCACGAAATTCTTGACTATCTTGACAGCAACTGAAAAAAACGTCCGCGCGGCAGACAGCTGTCAGACTTAGCAAACCAGAGTCTTAAATAAAACTGCCACTATTTGCTTATTAAAAAAAGATATTTGAATTTGCAGACTGAAACGTCGGCAGATTTGGCCTTACCTTACATTTTTAGTTTCGACTCTAAATTTTAGTAGATCACAGTGGCAATATTTTCCATACAAATTTCGCAATTGTGAGCTTCCCCGAATAGCACAGATTGTGATTTGCAACAAAACTTCGATTGTATTTCTGTTATATTTAAGTAATCTGTAACAAAATCCGTTCTATATCAGTTGTATTCATGTTCACGCGGGACTATTTGTAACATTGTCATTCGAAATGTTGTAAATACGTTTTTTTAAGTTTTAAACTTGTTCACAAAAAGGGGGGGATGTTTGAAAATAGTTTTATAAGAGTTCGTAAGTTAGAGTTCTAAAAAGGTTGGTAATAAGTTACAGATACGTTTAGTAAATCCTCATTTTGGATACTTCTAATTTTAGTTATAATATTATGGTTCATGTTTTAATGATGTTTCATGTAACAACCGCCATATTGTTCACCATTTTATATACCTGTTTAACCATAGGTCTTAAGATGTGAAAAATACATTTCAATTTTTCCAATATATTACATAGCTTCTACAATCCATTTGTATAGAAACTGATGAATATGGTATATTAAAATTTGTTTCTACAAGTCTTTTGGGATTTGGAAGCTTAAATACACATTTTAATATTTTCTGATTTTCAAACTTTTCTTCTATTTAACCCTTTTTTGGAGGCGCGTGAATTTTCCGGACCCAAAACATTAATGTTCATGACAAAAGTAGTATTCGTTTAAGGATTTTGGTCTGAAATCGCAGCAAACTTGAACTGTTTTAGATACTAGTACCTTTCAGATCAAATATATTTACCTTTCCTTTTATACTTCATAATTTGTTTGTCTATACACGTAGACTCAAAAAGCATTCCAATAATAACTTATTTAAAACTTCTGGAATGTTTACAGAAACATTTCTCGTACTTATTTTATATCCAACATGTTATTTAAACTGATTTGCATAAGCAACATGTTTTCGTTGAAACAACGTAATAAGAACTATCATTTAACAAAAAATAACCTCAGTAAAACACAAATACTACAAAGTTGTTGCAAAATATAAGGGGAAATGCGGCTAATTTGGTTACAATGTGGGATGTGACAATGTTACTGCAATACCTAGGAAATAACTTGATAGTTATATTAGAGTTGTATGTACCATATTAAAACCCAAGTGTGCTATTCGGGTCCATATATTTAAAGTCGACATTAAAATTTGCATACATATCCGGGAACTTAAACTGTCAGCTTTCACTTCCTGTGATGAAATTAAGACTTTGTGATCTTAGGTTTTCACCCATGTAAAGGGTTTTTCAACAGGGACGCTACGAAAGCGACAGGGACAGCAAACGACGCCGAATTTCTTGCCGCTCTTTTGACATTTCTCTTCAGTAAGGTTTGCCATTTCATGATGGAAAGGTATACGAAATTATTAAAATTTACTACCGAAATTCGGAGTCAGTGGCCTCAACGTTAAGAGCGCTACGTCCACTTTATGGTCGTCATATTCGTCCTAGCAGATCAACATTGACCGTCTAGTGGACAAATTTGAATCCACAGGCACAGTACAAAATCAGTTCCCGTACCAGTGAGACAAAGAAGTACCCGTAGTGTCGAGAATATTGCTGCCGCTAAGGCTTCAGTTGAAGAAAGCCCAAATGTGTCTCTCACACGTCGTTCTCAAGCGTTGGGCATCTCTGTGACGTCGTTGTGGCGAATTTTGCGAAACGATCTTGGCCTACATCCTTAGAAGATTAAATTGAGCCGCTTGACCACCAGAAGCGTCGTATGTTCGTGAGTTGGGCTGAGCAACAACTTGAAAATTATTCGGATTTTCATCGAAAAATCATCTTCAGCGATAAGGCTCATTTCTGGCTGAATGGCTTCGTCAATACACAAAATATGCGGTATTGGTCAGGCAGCAATCCACACGTACTCCATGAGTCATCATTGCAACCCGAAAAAATTACGGTTTATTGTGGTTTATGGGCCGGTGGCGTCATTGGGCCGTACTTCTTCCGTGATGATCAAGACCGCCACGTTATTGTGAATGGGAATCGCTACCGTTCAATGATAACCGAATATTTTTGGCCCCAATTGGATGATATAGACTTGGAGGACATGTGGTTCCAACAGGACGGCGCCACAAGCCACACAGCGAATGTCACAATCAATTTATTGGAAACCAAGTTTGGAGAACGTGTTATCTCACGAAATGGTCTAGTCGCTTGGCCGCCTCGGTCGTGCGATTTGACGCCGTTAGGCTATTTCCTGTGGGGCTACGTCAAGTCTATGGTCTATGCCAACAAGCCAGCGACGATTAATGAACTTCGTACGAATATCGAACGTGAAATTGCAGCAGTATCGGCCGATTTATGCTTGAAAACCGTCGAAAATTGGGTTCAGCGTCTGGACTTCTGCAAGCGTGCCCGTGGTAGCCAAACCCTTTAGAATCAGCGGCGTCAGTTACCTAGTCAGATATGCCAACCTTAAAGTGTTCAACGGAATAAATAGTTCCATAAAGGCCGTGCATATATTTTTGTAGAATAATTCCATATAGACAGACGGCGATACTAATAAACATATTTAGGGCCTTAGCAATACAAATGTGTAGTATCGACTTTAAATTTACAAAAGCTCACAATTGCAAAATTTGTATGAAAAATATAGCCACAGTGAACTACGAACATTTAGATCCGAGACTAAAAATGTTTATTGCTAAGGCCCTTAGTGTCTATACTCATACTTCCATTAAAATGACCTATTGTGACCCAAAAAATATTAAGTAGGAAGGTAGGCAGATTTATAAGTAAATTAAGCCCAAGATTAGGTTCTACTAAGGGTTACACAAATGGATGAGCTTTTTCTCCATTCATTCAACAACCATAGCAATTTCTCTTAAAACATTTACATTCAAAGGCGCAGAACGTATTAATTTTTAACTCAATTTATTTATCTGACAAAATAGCTTTCATGCTGATTTGGTCAGTTTGTGTCGGTTGATTTTTAATTTCAGCGTGCAGTTGAATTTGACAAATGGGTAAGTCTTTATGTATACTCAAGCTTGGATAGTTTCAAACAGAAACAGTTATTTAAAGAGGTGCCAATAAAACTGTGAACACACCATTTTGTATCTGTTTCTGCTGTGGTGCCGGTGGGAGTCAATGACACCTCTTTGTGCCGGTGGGTGGTACGAAAATAAAATATATTTGTGGAAACGCTGCTCTGAACAGTAAAGCTAAAAGTGTACCTATTCCATCCATCTGTCAGTTGGATTAGCTGTCGAAAGGAGCACGGCGGATTCAATGGGATTGGCGATTAAGTTCGAGTTATGTTTTTATTCGAGAGTTGTAGAGCTCTTTTCATGATAGTGAATTCGCGACAAGCATGCTGCAGGTACAGTTGGATACAAAATAACTTTCAAATGCAAAACTTCAGAATATTAATTGCTATAGGTATAATAGTCATTGCTTAGTTAATTAAATATTCACTTTTTGAACTGTAAAAAGTTTGTTTAAGAACTCCAAATGCAAGACTTAGTTTATGTCTAAAACACGTTGAACTAAACTGCCAACATATACATTAACAGCCAATTAGGGTAAATATTTTTTTAATTCATCACGAGTAAATCGACTCCAATCGCACAATCGCAATACACGATACATCATCAAAAATTATAGAAAAGGAGAAATTTTGCAAAGTAACGAGTAACGAGCAGCGTTGCCATTTTGACTGATTTCCATTTAGATCTGACTGGATTGATAAAGATTTAGCTGGAAGATTTTTCACAATCCAGCCGGCAGGTTTTTTAGCTGGATAAGATTTTTGTTTGATTGTTTTTAAATGTTTCGTGTCATTTCTTTTCAATCAGTAGTACCTACACATTTTTAAATTCATGGAGAGAAATAACCAAATTTGCTTGAATTTATTTTTTTGTTTGCTCTGAGCTTGGAAACATACCTATCTCACTAATACAATCAAACGTTTGCATTGATACAGGTTTTTGAACTAAAAAATGCTGCTTCAACTTTGATATACCGTCTGAAGTTACAAAAAAAGTTGATAAAAAGTTCAAATTTTAGTTTTTTGACTGTTTTTTTTTTCATTCAAATCTGACTGGAAGGCCGAGGTTTTTCAACAAAAAAATGCTGCTTCAACTTTGATATACCGTCTGAAGTTACAAAAAAAGTTGATAAAAAGTTCAATTTTTGATTGCATTTCGTTTACTGGATTTTAGTTTTTTGACTGTTTTTTTTTTCAGTCAAATCTGACTGGAAGGCCGAGGTTTTTGAACAAAAAAATGCTGCTTCAACTTTGATATACCGTCTGAAGTTACAAAAAAAGTTGATGAAAGGTTTAATTTTTGATTGCATTTCGTTTACTGGATTTTAGTTTTTTGACTGTTTTTTTTTCAGTCAAATCTGACTGGAAGGCCGAGGTTTTTGAACTAACAAATGCTGCTTCAACTTTGATATACCGTCTGAAGTTACAAAAAAAGTTGATAAAAAGTTCAAATTTTAGTATTTTGACTGTTTTTTTTTTTCAGTCAAATCTGACTGGAAGGCCGAGGTTTTTGAACTAACAAATGCTGCTTCAACTTTGATATACCGTCTGAAGTTACAAATTGCATTTCGTTTACTGGATTTTAGTTTTTTGACTGTTTTTTTGTTTTCAGTCAAATCTGACTGGAAGGCCGATTTTAAAATGGCTGCTCTCGTAACGAGCTGTTCCATGTTTCCCCTTGAATCAAAACATCCCAGAGAATTTTTGTGGGCATGTAAGGTAAGCATACGTAACTGATAAATTGGTCAAATGCAAAACGTTGATAGAAACTGATAAATGGCAAAACGTTGACAGAGAATGGCAAAACGTTCACTGAGAAAAGGAGTGAAAAATGGTCAATTTCCGCAACAATTTTTGTTTGATTCGCCAAATTTGCTCACTTTTAATTGAATTTGATTGACAGCTCTCCTTTTTTAAATTCTCAATTCTATATTGAAAAACTCCACTGAGAGGGTAATTTCACAATTTTTGCTAGAGCTCCAGTGCAAATGACGTAACAAATGACGTAACATAAATTTTTCTTATATGGGGTTTGGACGTGTCCAATGGAATGCGTCCATTTCGACTGAAGTTTAAAGTACTAGTTTTGTTTGGTCTAAATTGGTTTATAGGTCAAATTAACTCGACGTTTATTCACGTACCTACTTTTAAGTATACTTTCAGAAAAGTACGTGAATAGAAATTGTATTTATGTCAATTAACTGTCAAATAAATATATCAAAACTGCTTCAAGACCATGAGCCTGCTGCCTCGAATTTATTAATATTTTGGTATACAAGAACAAACTACAACAACAAACAAACATAAACCACTGACAACAAGACAATAATTATTGGATAATGAAAAAATGAAAAATTTTCAATAAAATCCATATGGTTGTTGAGAGTATCATGCTCTGGTATTCGAGCTAATTGCCCGATTGCACTGCATACTTGCATGTTTGGTAAGTTTATTTTTGACAGTCAGCATGGTCACGTGTGGTCCTTGAGGCATTAAAAAAATTACAATTATATTAAATGACAGCGATTATTGTCAGAAATGGTCTATTTATGACCACATGGCATGCAGTCTAGTCCAACCTAGCTGAAAGACTGACGACTCAAGTTTGACAACGCTTAAAATGTAACAGCCTTATTTATTAGAATTTGCTAAACGCGCCTAAACACCTGTATAGTTATGCAGTTTATAAGTATTTATACAGCCTTTATACACCCTTTATTATTATTATTATTTATAAAACATTTTTCCATGCATACTATTTATACAGGGCTTGCGTCAAAAAATGTACTGAAAAGGAGAAATCTATTACATTTTTATCTGTCCGAAAAGATAAAAAAAACTAGGGAGCTGTGAGAAATGCAAATTCAAATACAAATAACAATTACAAAATGAAAAATTAAAAAGAAAAAGTTGGGAGATTTGGGACTTCTATGAAACGGTAGTCATATGCAAATTAAAACAATTAAAATATCTTATATCTGCACATATTTCTTATCGAGGATTCTTGTAGAATCTTTAAAATTGAAAATAAAAATGTCGATGCAATCTATCCAATTTATTTTTGGTTACATTTAAAATAAAATGTGACAGATTTTTTAAGTCAAAATGACATTTCCATACTATTCCACCTCTATACAGGCACTAAACAACGTCCAAGCGCGTTTAGCTTATACAAGCTCTATACAACGCTGAAATTGTTTTATAAATAAGTTTTATGCGTATGGAGGCATTTTAAAGGGTGCATAACTTTATACACTCTTTATAATACGTTTATAAATAAGGCTGTATGTGTTTGTTTAGGAACAGCGGTTTAGCAGGCCGAGTTCTAAGAGCGGGGTTACAGGGTAGGTATATACAAATTACCTCCAGATAACATTGCCAAAAAACAAGGTCTAATAATTTGCTTGCCTAAGGACTATTGACCTTGACATCCGTCTTATCCTGTTTTCCAACAAAGGTTTTTATAAGAGTAACTGCAATAAGCAACACTTCTTAGCGAAATGACCGTAGTACGAGCAACTGACAACTGAAATCGAACAGTAGGTAGAGGTTTTTTATCTGGAAAGAATTTAGAAAACAAATTGTGGATTGTAGATAGAGTTACTGCCAAAGCGGTTTTGTTAACAAGTGCGGAAATGTTGGTCAATTTTGAAACGACCCATTTTACGTTCAAAGAGCAAGGCCTAAATTCGTAGCCTTCGACAATATAACCACCGAAACTATAGTAAGTATGTGCTAAAGTTGTAAGAGGTTAAGGACAACTCTACTCATAATTGACAAAAAGTCCATCCTGAACATGGATTGTCTTCATATGCAAAATATTTAAAACCACCTGAAACAGCGCAGGTACTCGATAACCTTTTTCGCGCAATTCCAACGACTGACTTGTACAATTTCATTTTAAATTTCCGTTCCCCAACTCATAATACCCACACGAAGCTATGCCTCCGCATGCATATTCACAATACCTATGCTTAAAAGTTTCCAGTTTCCACAATGACAAATTGTACTCTCTCATGTTTTCAAAAGATCACTTTATTACCACCAATGGTACTTGGTTCTTGGTGTAGACAAAACTCTTCTAAATGGCCAAGATACCTATACATGGCCGAATGCTGTTCGAAAAGATTGCTTCTTCCCGTCGCCGTCGTTGTCGTCGTCGCCGCTGCCGACAGCCCAACGGAGAAGAAGAAAATCAATACGTTCACACAAAGAATCCAGCAGAAGCAGCAGCAGTGGTCCCAGGTGAAACGAATTTTGATTAGTTGATTCCCATGAGTCCCATATTTCCCCAAATGAAAGATATTTCTATGCACTGCCTTCTGCTGGTCCTCCTGGTGCGACTATACCATGTCGAAGGTATATGTACACGTATAAGCTCCTCTAATACTCCAAATACTCCAGCTTTATCCCTTAGACGACTCCAAATAAAACTACAAGAGAGTTTCGTACTCTTTTGTCGTACTGCGCATGCAATGGCTGCCACAAAGAGACACGACAACCACGTGATTTAGCATTCGCATACGGTTCGCGTTCAAGAGACAACACTTCTCCCGAAGAATGCCCGAACAACGCGTACAAAAACAAACGAGTACTTGCCCGTACAATAATATGTTACCCGAGGGACCACCATGTGCTCGCTGACTCCCATTCTTCTTTCGCCAACGAACACAGAAAACTCATCCGCATCCGCATCCTCCCACTTTCAGTTCAGCGGAAATCTTTCGGGATGATTTCCTATCAATTCTAAAAGCTTATGTATGTAGTGTGTGCGACCAGAGGCACCTTGCTGCGGGAGAAGAACTCTTATTTCTGAAGGTAAATTTGACTACTCTACCTCGGTTCGCATACCCCGCATGCGACCAGGCGCTCAGCAGTCGAAAGGATATTTATACACTCGCATGAAACGAAAAAGGTTGCCGTTTGACGTATAGTGTCGTGTATTGTGGATGTAGGTAGACTTCCAACTCATCAACATCATCTCTGCGCGACTATAATCCTTGTCCTCCGGCTAGGGAATTCCTCATCGAAATTTGAATATTTGTGGGTTCACGTGTTCGCATCGCACAGAGAGTCAGAGTCAGAGTCGGAGTCGATTGATCGGGTACCTATAGTGTGGTGGTCTGTGGTGCTTTGTGGCTGGTCCCGTTATGTACATGGGAGTGAAAAGAAATTTTAGAAAGGGGATAGCGCGCGATGATTATTCAACACGTCCTTGCGGGACACAATGGATGTTCGCTTTTGTGTCTTATTTGGCTGGTTCTTCATCAAGTGAATGCTGGTGCGCATTATTTTGGTTTGCATACTATATTAGCCAGCATAACCTTTTCGGGGTATAACGGCTCTACCTATCTGTATAGTCGCGCTGAACTGGGATTTTCCCTCGCTATAGGAAACCACAAGCCATTTAAATTCGGCTTATTTGGGGACTACTCCAGCCGGCGAAGAGAGAATGTTCGCTTTTTGAAGGATGTCATATAGTTCATGAATCCAGTGATATTTTTGGGGGTTATCTTAAGGTATGCATGTTTGTGCCCAGGTAAGGTTGTGCATATTGCTGGTGGAATTTTTGTGCATGCGGTTTGGTTATTGGTAAAATAGGTCGAAACAGAGTAAAGGCATTAAAAGGTCGCTTCATTTCGTTGGGGTTTATGACGGTTTAATTAAGTAAACTGTGAGCGAACATATTTTAGATTCCACTTGCGCGAAAGTGTGAGTAACTTGAGGATACAGCTTGTGGCAGTCTTTGCAAGAAGGAAGATGCAATGACTTTCTTCGGGCCGATAATTTCAATTTGTGGTAGGTATATAAAGAAAAAAGGGATAAGAACAGAGTGCAACAGTGGGGATGTAAACAATGAAAGAAGGCCTCATCTACAAATTATGGGCGCAACAAAAGGCCCTAGATCTAGCCTCTCAGACCCATTCGTTTGTGTGGGATGAGAGGAAGGGACCATTGCTCGGATTTCCGCCTCGAGTTTGCAAAAGATGGAGGAATATGGGATAAAGCGGAAGGTTAGCTTTGTATGTCTCTAGGGGTTGAACCTGAAATCACTTGCTCGTTAGTCTAACACGCACTAACCATATTGAGCCGCTGCACCCATCAAAACCATGAACATATTAAATTTTCCAATGTGGTTTAGAATATGATAAATTAGTGAATACATGAACCTATATAAGCTGCCATCGCTACAAACTTACTTTCGTACTTAGCGTTGCATCGATCCTTGGCAAATTGTCGAGTTGGTCGAGGCGTCCTTCCACTTGTGTCGCTACCTATGGGGTTGGACTTGACGACTCCTCGGGCCGAGGCGGTGGTGTACATCCATTTAACATGTCCTTAGACGAATGACTTGCAATTTTTTAACTAGGTCGATGTCGCTATACATCTCGTATAGGTTGTCATTCAATCTCCTCCTTCAAATATCGTAAAATTTCGCCATTGTGAGTTCGAAAATGGACACTTAAAATGATTATTATATCGCGGCAAGTCCCTTAAAGTTATAGCTGTTGATTTTAACGTTCTGCCCGACTTGTCAATGTTGGGTGTTCTTTCCCGTTGACAGCTTAGGCCTCAGTTATAGCCATACGTAAAATGCAACCGAAAAAAATTCTCTACGAAAACCATAGGTCTGTTCCTTTACTTTTAAATCTTACGAATTTTTACGAATTTTTACTCAATGCTGTTCCTTAACTCGAAAAAATTCGTAAAAGAGAGCGGCATCGAGAGAGCAAGATATATTACTCCTCCACTGAGAATCTTACGAATTTTTACTCAACAAATTTCTTGGTGTAAGAATTGAAAAAGCTGTCAGTAACCTTACAGTTAACAGCTGATTTGAAGTCTGTTGTCCTATTTGACATATGAGTGCATTTGTTTTGATTTCTTGCATATTTAAATGGTATCAACAGGCGAAAAAATAAAATTGAATGTTCTCCTTAGATTCTTTTCGGAAGTGGAGACGAAATTCTTCCTCGCTGTAAGAACGCACATAATCTTTAATGCCGTGTCGCTTTGTCCTTTTCTCGAATGCTTGTAGTTTATTCAGTATAAACACTTTCATCGCTAGGTAGATAAATCCACTAATCTTCTCCGTAAATTAGCAAATTCTTCGAGTTTATCAGATATTTAACGACTTCTCGTACCATACTCTTTTGAATTTTTGAATTATATATCTGTCGTTTTTCATAGATTACTACAAAAGCGTTCCCTAACTTTTTCGTACAGACCTACTAACAACAAATCAACCACTACTGATTGGATTCCATCTGAAAAAAAAAATACCTGACAGTGCAAAGAACAGCAAAGAAATGAAATGTTTCAGTGGAATGGTTTGGTTTTTTTTTTGGAAATGACTGAGAAGTTGATCGGAAAAAGTTTTTCGTACGGAAAAATGAATAAATTATATTTCTCGGAAATTTAAAGACAATTAGTTTTTTTTTCATAAACTGGCTTTATTATTCATATGCAACACTATATATAACTAGGGCCTTACACTTGGTTTCGCCTTCGATAGCCGCTTAACCTATTATAGCGGCTTTCGCTTTCTAGAAAAAACATAAACTCATTGAGCAGCTCGCTGACGTGCAAGTAGGTACTCGTATAATTAAACAGACTTATACAAGATCGTGGCTTGTGTGCCGACCCGAAAGTCTAGCAAAATTCCTTCAACCAATATTTAAAGCAAGTCGCATGGGATTGCGTCGCCTTTTTTCGACATCAAAGATTTCGGTGAGATTGCGTTCGACCTTAATGGAACAGGGAGTTTTCCCCATCGCTATTTTGAAAAGTTTCCCAAAACTGGACATGCTTCTGTATAGCTCGTCTCTATATGTGGTGACATATGCGGCCTTAAAATCGATAAAAAGATGATGAGTCGAGCTGGACTTCTTGAGTTTTCTTCAATATTCAACCGTATGGTGAATATTTTGTATAGGTTTTGGACCCATCGGGGCAAACATAGCACACTTTTTAAGTGTTTTCATACATATACGGTATACAAGATCTGGTATATGATGTTGAAAAGACTCTTGTCACTAAAATAATTAAAGGGGGAGCAACAAGTCTATACTGGAGTCCATATTGGTTTATGTGGATTGACTAAAAATAGCCATGGCCATCTGAATATGGTAGCCCTAGATAGAGCCGATCTAAGACTAAGAGATAACTGAACTGCGCGAGCACCCAACTCATTGTATATCTCATCTATAAAAACTAAGAACACTTCATCCTTTCAAAAGCAGACTTGGACTTAAACAAGCTCCGAATCAATAGAGTAGCGTTAACGAGGCGCTGTAAGAAAGTCATGGTAGATGAAGGGGCGCGTATATATCATGGGTCACCTTGAAGTTCAGTTAATTAAATGAATTCCTGCCCTCAATTTAGTTCACTGATGGAGCAGTGTTTCCGTAGTTTGCGCCTAAAATTATACTCCGTTTTTTTGTTGGTTTCGATACAAGCTAAGGAAATATAACAAAGTAGGATAAAAGTTGGTGCAATGGCGATTTTTCTCCCTAACGAGGAGGAAGTAAGAAGCAGTATCCTAAATTTTAGTTTCCACGCAAAAGGTGTACAAAATTAAAATTAAGCGAGGCAGTTTAGCTATAGGGACCGAACTGTCTGGAGGGCTTGTTGGTTCAGGCAGTGGCCCGAAAGTAGATTAAAGTTTAGCAAAGCAGTTTCTTGTTGGTTGTCTTGGTCGTGCAACGTAAAATTTTGTTACACTCGCCCCATGACAAGTCTCCACCATTTCAGTTCCCGCCATTGGACTTGTTCCGTCAAACCCACAATCATTCCCACACCACCAACATCATTCACAGGTCAACTCTGTCAAAGGGAATTCCTCCAAGAGTTTCACAATAAAACAATCAAACCCCAAAGCAAACAGTCACTTCAGAGAAGCGCATTTACGCCACCGATATTTTCAAGGTAGCCGCAATTTATACTGTTCACATGAAATTCGGTGCAATACTCTCTGTCTCTGTACTGATACAACTGCATCTCCCATTTATTCCCTCCACCAAAGTTATGAAAATAAAATTGTCCTCCCGTCAAAGAAACACACAAAAAAATGAAAAAAAAGAGAAAAAACTTCGAGTGCCAAAAACCAGTACTGTTATCATTTGGAATCCAAAGCCAAAAACCCATCGCCGTTCACAAGTCACACAACGCAGCAGCACCATCAACCCCAGCAGCAGCAACCCTCTGCATCGGTTTATCCCAAAAGTCCTCGAGTGGGGCCATGGAAATGGAAAAACTCGTTATTCTCGGGTTGTGATCCCAGGGGAATTCTCTGCTGTGCTCTTAATTCGATTCGTCTCCTTGGTTACCGCGTCCCCAGAGAATCAGTCTCATTTCTTTATAGATATTTTCCCGTATAGATTGTATATGCCACCCTATAGTATATTTCAACTCCAAGGTTGCTCCCAAATCGCTCACACTCTCTCGTGCTGTGTGTACGAGCAAGTGAGTGAATGATTCGCATCCTTCCTAGACATTTTTTTGTCATTGTTTTTCTTTTTTCTTTTTTTTTTTGGCAAAAAGAGGAACAGCAGGCAGGAGATATATAGAGACTTTTGGGAGTAGCATACTCTTCCAGAGGTTCTCCTCGCCTCGCATAATGTCCCTTTTTATTTTCCGACCGACCTTTCATACAAAAGGCGCAACCCGACCAGCATGCACTGCACATGGAAGACTGTCTATAAAAGAAACCGAAATTTCTATACTCTCTGGCGAATTGCGAGAAATTCCCCGAGCTTCGTCATCGTCGCATACAGGATAAAGCCATATCGCAAAAGGACAGAAATATGCTGTGTGTCTGCTTGTGTGAGTGTGTGCCATCATTCACTTTTTAGATATGGGCTGTATGATTAAGACAGTAGCACCGAAGTGGATGGGGTTGTTATTTTCAGCTGAGGCGAATTATGCATTCTATTAAAATATTTACAAAAGACACAAGTGGAATATTATTGTTGTGGCGACGAGAACGTCGTTTGCGTTTTATAAAGAAGCATAAATGTCTCCAATCGGTCCATGTGGAAGGTGACCCTTCATTGATGTTGTTTGGTCGATCCTTTTGAGTTTCGCCACATCGAGGAGGCAGACCAGGGATCCAGCTCACTGGATCTGGTATTGGTTTTGTTGTTTGTTTTTGTTGTCAAACTGAGGGTGCAGCAAAATGGCAATCCTTCTATCAGTTCTGAGTAGAACTACGAATGGGTAATTCATACATTGTGTCTGAGGTCAGTTTAAGTAGTCCTATACCATTCATCGTACGCTCCATACCTGTATTTACGTTATGATGTACAGTGGTGCCCACTTATAATGTACACGAGGGGCCAACGAACTTGGTTAGTTGTTCTTACCTAAGGAATATGCTAGAAACTTTTAGTCGTGAATATATCTTTGGTCGTTTTAAACTTAAAGTTCTGAGAATGATTTATAGCCCCGCTCACGATTCGGAAAAAGTTTCAACAGCAGACTCTACCAGCTGTAGGTAGGTAAAAGTGTGTGAAAGTGTGGATCGGTTGTCTAAGACAGCTGGCGCAAGTAGAGCAACTTGACACTAACGATCCAGCCCGAATTTTCTTCGATACTTTATCTCATTGGGTGCCCACAAGTAGAAGAGAATCTTAACCTACTTTAACTGCGAAATTGAAGGCAGTTATAGGTGGAAATCGAATCCACCTTTTTTATGAAACCTTGATTGCAAATCGCTCAAAGATCTCTCTTCCATTCTTTTGTTTGTGCTAAAAAAATAATTGCTTTTGCAGTAAAAACGTCGAACTTGAATAGGTTCACCTGTTTTACTTAGCACTTAGCTGAACTGTTTACCTCTCCAAAAATGAGAAACAAATGGGCCACGGGGTCAATTCTCGTTCTTAAAGTTTAAAAAATGTACACGACTGGGTCGCGCTAAATTCTCTCTCTCTTTTACTATAAGGTTGCCCCAACTGACACAGTTGTCATTGGACAATAAGCTCACCATGAACATGGTTGGTTTAACATATGCAAAGTAATTTTCCCCAAAAAGTCAAAAGGTTGATTAAAGTAAGAAAAGGAGGGCCTACCTCTAATTGGGTAAATATGGTTTGATTTTTTTTCATTTAATCTGTTGTTTTAGTTCTAGACTTGTACAGTAATACGTGGTTAAAAGGATCGACCTTTCAGATACATTTTTTTTAGGAATGCTTTTTAGTTTTTGAAAAGTATGGTGGCGTTTTGGCGATGTTTTGGATCTGAAGTTACATAGCCAATAGCTAAAATCTATTCTTTCTTTACTAAATCTGATTACGCGCAGTTTAATTTGAAGGGGCAAAAGTTTAATTCCAATTTTTCAACAGTAGGTTATTTAGCCGAGTTTAAATGGTTTTAGGAGTTTATTTAAGAATCGTAAGATCTGTTTTCAATGCTCCGTACATTTCTTCTTTTTTTTTTAATATGTATCTTTATTCAAGCTTTTTACCATAGAACTGAGTTACGCAAAAGTTTTTTTCTACGCCATATTTCATACTTCGAAAGCATTTTAAGTAAATAAAAATGTTGCCCCTTATATAAGAAGCAACATTTATGTTAAGACTATGATAAAAACTTGAAAACTTCCTAAGGTTGGACCCAACAAACGCCACAGACAAATTTGGAAAAATACCTTTCTGTCACTCAGCCTGCGCAGTACGAGATCCAATTTTGATGAGCTTCCATTTTGTAGGTCAGAAATGACCATCATTCATGAAATTATTGAACCACCTACCTTTTTTGGAATAGGTACCTTTGAGCGCACTACAGGGGTTATGATCAGCGTTGCCAGACGGTTGAAATATTTCCCCCCAGAGAAATCTGAAAAACCCCCAGATTTAGCTATTTTCTAAAAAAAAAACCCCAAATTTTTTTTTCAAATTATTGTAAATTTAAGACTAAATACAAAGACACGAATTTAAAGAATTAAAAAGATTTTTTAATATATATCTATGTATTTCAAAAAAAAAAAAGCAAGGGAAGTGATTTCAAGTGAAGCAAAAATAATCAACTTTTATAAATAAGTCCTAAAATATAGTTATCGTTCTCTTCATTTTTGTTTTTGAACATCTGCTCGTGAACATTTTGGTCATTTGATCGGAAGGGGTAAAATTGATACATCCCGATCCAGGAACAATCACAAATTGGTTTTGGCAAGAGACAAAATACAAAGAAAGCCTTGCTCTATTCATTGCTTCTCATATGATTGTGACCTTTTTGCAAATGCAATAATGTGTGATGTATGTAGCTTTAGATAGGGGTTTATCAATATCCTGGCACCAATGAATATTGGAATGCGTTGGAATGGAATTGGCATAAATAGAACATGAATTTGTTTGGTTTGTTGGTGTTGCTTTATAGCTTTTAATGTTCACTCACGATACTTTTTAGTGAGAAGAAAAAAATAATTGAACACAATTACAAAAAAAAAAAACCCAGATTTCCCCCTAAATAAATTCTCCCCCCAGATTTCCCCCCGTCGGTCAAAAAAACCCCTAGATCTGGGGGGAAAACCCCCAAACTGGCAACGCTGGTTATGATCAGCTTTATAATGCGGTGGACACACGGGGAGGTTTTTTAGCTTACACCTTAAGTCAGACTATTTTTTTCGTAGGCTTGTTATTGTTGCATATAAATGGTTAAACTTTCAATGCAAGCTAAGGAAAGAAAGGAAAATAGAATAAACGATCGTGAAGCAAGTATTTTGTTACCACGTCCGAATAAATAGGAGAGAACGGTTATCGATTTTCAGCGGCCCATATTTTTTTCCCAATGTCAACTTTACTTATTGCAAAGCTAGCGCTGGACTTTTTAGTTAAAATAATGTTTATTCATAGAAGCTCATTTGTATACTGGTACGGACTAAAACACAAAAGAAGCAAACAGCTTAAGACTGAGTGGTGGTCCCCTGGACCTTTTTTCTAAATGCAGAAATTGAAGTCCTTCGAGTTTAAGGCATTCATCGAAGTAGTGTCTGACGGCTTAGGTCGTTGGTCTTGTTTTTGAATAAAGCTCTAGTTCGGTTAGGTTATATATAGGTTGAACTACATGTCGACAAAAAGTTATCAGACTTAGACCATTAAAAGCTCCGGTTCCGGTCCTTAACACATGACTCATGAATCTAGGACTAGTTTGAGCTTCTTATGAAGCGTAGAAGACTTTAACTAAAAAAATATATTAAAATAGGCCTACATTCTCACAAGCCTTCACTTCGTTTTGATTTTGTGGCGATGTATGAAAAGGACATACAATTTTATTGTACATTGCAGAATAATTTTATTCAGACCTTGGCGATAGGTGGCGGTGTGGAAAAAACATTGAGACGTAATTTGTGTGTTTTTCCGGTGATCGAACCTGAGAGCCCTCGCTCTTAGCACACTTACAAGTCATTCACGAAGCCCACGAAAGTGATTTAGAATGGTTAGATCGTTTAGATCTTTCTAGTAGAAGGCTCCGAAAAATACCGTTTGAACGTGAATTTAAGGTCGTGACTAAAATTTGTTATTAGTACAGCGCAGTAGGTGTGGAGAAAATGAAAAATGATCTCTTCCACCTGCTAGTTCGTACAGCTTCTACGAAAATCGTTTGAAAATACGCCAAGCCTGCCAATAATACCGTCTCCGACACCTATTGTAGCACTTATGCAGTTTGTCCAAGGAGATTAAACTGTAAAAAAACGTTCCAGATCCGGCTTTGAACAAATCTGTTTTGCCGGACATGCTTTGAAATTGATTTAAGACGAACGACTACAGATACCACAATTTGCCTGGTAAAAATGCCAACGGGTGTCAAATGGACCAGAATGTCAAGTGCAGCGCAAGAAGTACTCCAAAGTCCACTGCTGTTCTTTTGACCTTTTTGTTTGTAATAGCACGCACTAAAGAGGTTATGTCTACTCTTATAATGTAGTGAGAAATACACAGCGCGGGCATTAGCGAAATGGGGACTTTGCTCAGCTTATCGGGATAAATCTCCTTAACCAAGATGAAGCCCATTTATAAATCTTATGGTATTAGGCCCAGGTTTACCCCGGACTGTAGCCAAGGCTAGTAAAGCTTTATGTCCGAGACGTATACCCAGTGTCTGATATGAAGTTGTAGGCCCCATTTATTTCCTATAACTTTTTGACAAAAGAAAAGTAAATACAACGGCCGCTTTTTTAACTCGTTCTTGTATATGCTAGGCCTGCAGCTTAATTTTCTGCCTAAAATAAGACCCAAGTATTTATTTTTTTTTAGAAATTGTCTAGCTTCAGCCATTTATAGGTGGCGAAGAGGTTAAGTTTAGTTTCGTAGGGGTATATGCCCAATCCCCAACGAGGATTGATGTGCTTTTCCGATACCACAATAACAACGTCATCTGCATAAGCAATCACCTTGCAGCTTTCCGATTACACGGATGTAAGAAGTTCATTGACCAGCTAGTTCCAGAGCAATTGAGATAGGAGGCCACCTTGTGATGTCCCTCTACTGATAGATCTTCTGACAGTTGTCCTTCCCAGGTTAGAGTTATTAATCCGGGCGTTGAACATCAAACAAATCAACTCGCCAAGTAAGCTATCAACGGTCAAAACTGACAGTGCATTAGCGACGTTATTAAAATCACCTTCTATTTATGTCTAGGACGGAAACCATTGTAAGCTGCTTATGACGAAGGCAACCCTCGGCGGCACGTATGTTAGCTATATGCAGAACCATTTCCTCCGGTTTATACCTTTGCAGTAAGCAATCAAGTCGCAGGCAAGAGTCTCGCGTCATTGGTTGTCCGTAAATGGATTGCTATCGATCTCTCTAAACTTTTTTGAAGGAAATATGTTTGGAAATTTAAATCAAAATTAACAAAATCATAGCAGGTTGTAAGAAGGTTATGCATTTTTAAAAAAAAAATTAGAAACCTATTTGAATTCAAATACGGACTAACGACTTTCGGATCATTTTATGAAAACAGCGCGTGGTAGGGAAGTCCGGATCCGATGCCATACCGGATCCAAATAAGAGCGCGAATGAAGTGGGATCAAGGAAAAATACAGTCCAGGCACCATAAACGCGATAAATCAAGAGTTTTAAAGGTAGCTCATTGTATAAAAATACGGGTTGGGATAAAAATTCTGGATGGGTCCAAATTCTTTTTACAAAATTCTGCTTTTCAAAAGCGCTCGTTTTTTAACATTTTCCAAACCTTTTTTTATTGTTTGCAGAATTTTGTAAAGCAGAGATGGATAGGACATTTTTTTCTAATTTGAACTCCTCTTTTCACAATTTTTATTGGTAGCCTTTTATTTCCTCCTAGGAGGAAAATATAAAATGTCGTGGGTATTTTTTAAAAAGACGATTTTATTTTAATTTTATTATTGAAATACGAAAGTAACCAAAAGAAGCGACACTGCGATTGATATTTTTTAGGAAGACTGAGGAAAAGTCTTTGTCTAAACCATCAATCGCAGCGTAACAGTAATTACAACGAACCTCCTAGGAAAATGGTCTTAGTGTTCGAAGGTCCTACCGAGTCTGCTTCACTGACTGCTTCATATCTTTTTTTAATTAAATTTCACATTATTTCTTCTTATTCAGTAGATACTTTTTTTTTTTTATTCAAATTTTTTGTCAATATTTAATCAATTTTTATTTTGTTACTCTTTAATTTTAATTTCCATTTTATTTAAAAATTGAAAGTAAAAAAATTGTTTTATAAATTTAAAATAGTTTTTTTTTATATCTGTTTTTGTTTTTCTCATCGTTTACATTTGTTTGTTGGAAAAAAACAGAATAAGCAGAATTTTATTGCTTTAAATTTGAAAATCAGAATTTTGTACGGCCAGAATTAAAAAAATCAGAATTTCGTTAAGCAGAATTTTTGTGTGAGAAGAAAGAAATTTGGAAGCAGAATTTCGACCGGATCCCTAAAAATACCCTTCGATGTTGGTACTATCTTTGACTGTCTAGCATGCGGAGCAGACATGCAACCATTCCAGTTAACCACATGTCATCGTATACCTACCTATTTTATGTTAAAAAAAGTTAATAAATAAAGATTGACCGCAACAGGTCTCGTCACAACTATTCTTGTTTGTTTCATTTTTCGTGCAAATGGAACGGCTGAACTTAGAAGCTCCGTCATGACAGTTGCATTCTGGGATGGTCATAGATTTTTCTTCCAAGGATTATACCCGAAACGCATACAGCTAGAATAGCCACTGGACGACACAATTAAGATAGTACGCACCATTTGAAAACCCACCTGAGGATGTATAAGTTAAAGGGGCCACAATTTGACAGAGAATACGTCTCGCTGAAAAAGAAAAACGTTGATGTGAACTTGACACACACAAGGAAGAGAGTTCACTGATTTTAAGGACAACAATGCGCGCTCAAGTACCTCTATACATAGATACACACGCGACCATACGTTATATTTCTCTTTTCCCAGTGATGCTCCCAGGACGACGAGCAAAAATGTATATGTTCATTGCATGCTACAGCTATACGAGCGAAGGGAAAAGACAATTTCGGGATCCCCAAACTTATCACGGCCTCATTTCCCATCAGAACGTTATACAGTACGCTAGAGAGACCCATATATTATGGGAGAACAAGTGTACACCCGGTATACCCTATACCGTATACCCGAAGCTCGCATACACCCTGCCTTCGAAGTTGCTTTATGTTATATGAATCTCCTATAGACACCCAAACTCCTACACGACTCAAAGGGAGCATCTGACGCCGCCGTCGTCGTTGCCGCTGCCACTCGAACACCATGGTGACGCTAAAGGTACATTATCCCACATACTATGGCTTCCAGAGAGGCAGCTTTAGCTACTGGTACTACTGGTACTGCTACTGCTGCTGCTGTTGCTGCTGCTGCTGTTGCTACTGTTGTTGATGATGATGTTCGGATCGTGGATTTCCCTTGGGACCTCTGTACATGAAAACGGCACCGAGAACTGTACACCCATGTGCCATAATCATCGCACACTGGAATATTTCGTGTAATGTACGAGTATGGGACTACATGGACACATCAAACTTTATTTGGGGCATACGGCGCCCCATAGTAAATGCCATTATACGTACGTTTGTATCTATGTTGAACTTATTGGCTGCCCTGAGTGTTTGTGTCTGCTGTGGCTCCTGCGAAAGGATACCCCAAGCCCCATGCCCCATCCCCACTGCATGGAGACATTTAGTGTATTACGTGTTGAAGCACACGCATGTAGGTAGTCGGTAGTGTGCCTCAAAGTTCCCTCTCCGATTTCCATAATTTGATGTTGGTGTCTTCCTTATGGTCGATTTGTACTCGAATCTCACTTTATATCAATATGGAAAAATGTGCGCCCCAAATTTATGTCATTACCCTACCTACCACATCGATCTATTGGGAGCTAGCGTTGATGACCTTTGAACATTAGGTGCGTGTATAGGATGTGATAATATGTAATGGACTTACCACAGTGTTCATCTCCGTCGGCGTCACTCTCAATATCGGACATTATCTCCTCCTTTGGATCGATTGCAAATACGCCGGGTTCCTCGTGGATGTCGATGGGACTGTCATCGTCGCCCGCTGAAAGTAGAACAAACAAAAAAGTACAGCTATAGTTGAATAAGAAGGAATGGGTTTCTCAAAGGAGAATAAGAAGCAACTTTTGACTTTTAACTGAATGTGACTTTTAGGGGTTCATTTGGTATACATTCAACGGAGTGATGGCTGGAAACTGTTGCTTAAATTTGGTGGCCTTACTCCAGTTACAGCTCATTCCAGAGACTCCGCAATGGAAATGCCGACAAAATTGTGGAAAGGGGGTATCTCGTTCTACTAACCGCAGCAACTGTCATACATTTCAGAAAGAACCAAAAATGTTGTTGCTCAAGAGGTTTGATAGCCCTACGTGACGGAGGCAGGAGCTGGGCAGTGGATCAAACTCACAAAATCTTTCAGACGGAAGTTACGCGGTCTTTTTCATACAGCCAAAAGGAAGCCAGCCTTTAAAATGTTCACTTAGCAAGTCTGGGACTACCTCAACCTATACCTCATAGCAGGTTGCAAGGGGTTAAGAACAGGCTACCTGCTAGGACATTTCGCTCACTTTATGCAGCTGAACCCTATTCATACCGCAATCAAAAACTAGCAAGACGATAAACAAAATAAATAAATACCCGTAGCTGCCGCAACAGGCTCGTCATTTATGTGAGTTTTGTTTTTAGGGGTCCCCATTTTACGCCAATTCCGACTTGATAAATTGAGAATCTTTAACAGGACAGGTTCACTCGCGGATTTATCAGAGGTTTGAATTAAAAAAAAAATATTGAGATGTCTTGTCTTTTGTGTTTTTCCAGGGATGGTACCTGAAACCCCTCACTCAGTAGTCCAGCACACTTATCACTGAGCCACCGCTTAAGACAATAAACTTTCTAAATATTGATCCAATAGTTTGCGCCTTTCAAGTCCAAATCAATAAATAAGGCCTTAGCCCCGAACCAAAATATGATTGCTTTGGTGTAATCCAGCTTAAGCCAATGTGCGACTGAATTTTACATCTATTTCTTGACTCTAATAGGATTTCTCTCTCTCCTTTCAAGTGTTTAACTGAACTTAAGAGGGACATAATCGTATTTTTTGAGATAAATGATCGGATGTTTATTTTATAATAAAGAGGAAGGTATGCCGTTAATAATGAAAAACAACATCAGCCAAATGGCCACCACGAGCACGCATACAGGACCATATCCTTTTCATGAAATTTTCCATAACCAAATCGCAAAGTGGCTGCCCTATGTCCTCGATAGCCTCACGAATTTTAACTTTGAGGTCTTGAATCGACGCTGGGCTGTTGGTGTAGACCTTATCTTTCACGTGGCCCCAAATGAAGAAGTCGCAAGGTGTTTATTATGCTTTAGTTTTGCGAACTGTGACTGCAAGATTTTCACCATTTTTGTAGTGAATTTTAATAATTTCAATGCGTTGTTGAAGCGTGTATCGTTCCATTTTTAGTAATGGCGTAGTTTCTACTTGTCAAATGTCAAAGAATAAAAACTTCAAAAGTGACAGCTACCGAAATAGCGGGTCATTACTTTAGCGCATAGTATGAACTGTCAAAAAAAAATTCCTCATCTTGTTTAGCTCAGACACATCAGAGCTCACAAGTAGTGTTCCTCGCTTCGTGCAGAGCGTGATCAAAGCGCAATGAGAAAAAAAATTGACAGAGCAGTCTGAGAGTAAGAATCACAGCACAGTTTATTTTGACAGATAATCATATCATTGCTGCTGAGAAATGCGAATGCTAGTACGAAATTGTAAACAAATGTAGTAAATCGACGAAAAGTGTACCAAGCTTAAGAAATACTACAAATACTGTTCGCATGGTGTTTTTTTGACATTCATATGACAGCTAGTTCTCTAACACGCTTCATACAAAAAAATAAATAGATCACTACGTTCAAAGTATATTTGACGTGCTCGAGCTCTGTTCAGTGCATACGCACTTGTATTTCCAAATTGAGGCAAATTCGAAAGGTATTCTAGGTGACATTAGCAAAGACATGTCCATAGAGAAGGGGTCAGTATCCTTAGAAAAATTTAAGTTTATTGATTTCAAAGCGTGTGCTCAAATGCTTTGGAAAAAATTGCACAGTGCGATCAACATTTTCAGCTTGGCCATTAACAACGAACACATTGCCACTACGCCACTGATACCCGCATTCATTTTCAGTCCCATGTGGACCGTTTTTGCTGTTTAGAAGATAATGGTGAGTACGAGCGGTGATTAGAACTATTTGTCACATTTAAGGGCTGCCCCTTGAAAAAGGGGGTCACACTTCAAATAATCGGAGAAATAAAAAATGCTTCCTTAAGCGGCGTATTTTATGCTCTGTCAAGTGAATAATGTAAAGCCTCATTAAGCAGTTACATTTTTCCATTGGCAGCCCTGAAACCGTTCACTAATTTTTTAAGCATAAACACTGTTCGGCCCCTGCCGAAAGGGGGCAGCATTCCCAAAAATCGTAGAACTGGAAAGAAATCGCGTAAGTATAACCTTTTTCGTGATATGTCGGTGATGTCAACTGGTCAACGGAAAGGGTAAATCTTTCAAAATACTCTCTGCCCCCTGGCGGCGGAAATACGTATCAGGTATACTTGCATACACTATCACGACATCGACATAATGGCGAAAAAATGCATCCGGCTGTCACTGGTTCAGGAGTACTGGAAAGGAAGTGGCAGGAGTACAAACGAGGCAACACCAAGTAAGTGTAAGCTGGTAACACTAAGGACCCGCTGCTACATTTGGATTAGCTTAGAATTTAGAGGACTCTGTTCTTCTACCACAGATCGCATCTGAAAACGACGTTCAGACTTCAGAGATCAAAAAAAGGATAACACTTGCCAGCAGTTATTTCCTTTAGCCAAAAATGCAGTTGAGTGGCTGTCTCTCTAAAAACTCAGACAGACTCTATACGAGACTGTAGTTAGTGCTATACAGTATGACACACAAGTACTGACTACTTTTAAAAAGCCGGTGAAGATAGTCTTCGTAGTTTTAAGCGGAAAGTTCTTTGTGTGAAATTTGTTTCTGATCAAGGTGAATGATATTTGGAGCAAAAGGTGAGAGACATCGATCAGATGAAAAGAGAACATTCGCTGTCTAAAATGGCTAAGATGTGTACAGAGCGAATGGACAGCCGCACTTCGAATCAAAACCAAATTGACAGACGATCGATGAACTTATCTTACGTAGTGTTCATAATGGAAAGAGATCTCAAGCAATTTGGTGTTCGAAACTGCATGCATTTAGCTAGAGCCCGGGCTGACTAGAAATGAAATACCCCATCCCAGACTAGAAAATTCATTTAGTATCTGTATATCTGTCTAAATATCTGAGGTGGTCCATGGTACTTCCCTTACCTGTAGCTACCTTCACAAAACTAACTACTCTATACGTATCGCAAGTTACAAATTAGAGTAGTTGCCGCAAAATAATTACTTCTGACAAGTAATTTGTTTCTAGCATTAGAGAGCTCAAATTTAGTTCCTAAAAAAGGTGAAAAAGAGCTCATTCAACGATTTGGTAAGATTTTTACAACCGTGTCCCACAATTGAGCTTAAACGTTTGCCCATGAATAAGAACACCATCAGGTGGTATCCAGAAAATTCCTTAGCAAATACTCCGTTTCCAGGTATTGTCTAGAAACCCATTCGAAAACATCTAAATAGACCCAAGGTGCAGATAAAATCAATGACCCAACCATGTGTACGAGTGCCCACAAATAAATATACCGCACATCTGTACATGTACACAGTGGCGCGTCGTTAGAAATATATTTTGTCGTTCGAATGAATGCGATTTGAGTAACCAGAGGACGGAACATGTAACTACCGGCCAAACTCTTGTTTAAATATTTTGCAACAAGCAGCTCTTTTATTCGCTAGTGTGCCATAACAGCAGCCTACAGCAGCGCTGAAATTCCAATTAAATTGAATATTTCATATGCAGTTATCATCAAAATGCGACAACGTCGTCATAATGGAATAGAAGGTTCCGCTTTTACGTTGGGTATAGTTGTAACAAACCGCATCCATCTAACCAACAACAAGAACAAAGGACAGCAAAAAAAAAAAAAAATAACAAATAACAACTCATACATACAAAACGTAAGGACACATTAAAATCACACCTGGAGGATTTAAAATCGTTATCCTTTTGGTATCACCCCCCAAAAAGAACAACAACAGCGGACTGGCCGGCTGTCCCCCCAATGCCACATTTGAAGGCAAGACCGACCGCACTGTGTGATGCGAAGACGACTTCAGCTTCACCATACGGAGGGGGCTATACAAATCGCATAAAAATGCTTTACGGGAGAACAAGCCGAGAAAGGGCGAACACAAATGCCATAAAAAGGACAACCACTTCCCCCCATCATATAGTAGTCGTATGCACCCCTGCCACTTGTTTTCGTCCTCGCCCGCCACCTCCAACCCACCTCCAGCCATCCAGAGAAGCGAGAACAAAAATAAATTTTGTCGGAACGGAACTCTCGATGTCCTGTTGGTACTATACGTGTGAATCGTGCGAGGAGGGTAACACAGTCAGTTTATAAGCGCCCATATGTATGCAAGCGATTTTCATTTTTGTTTAAAGCCCCCCCGGGTGCATTTCGCACTCAGTCAGCTCTTCAGAATGTTTGAAGGTGGCGGCGCCATCCTTCCCATTCAAGAGGAGATGATAATACAGGGTTCCATGAGCGATATATTATTTTTCGAAACTGGCTGCTTATACATCACACCGTCTAGGTATAGTGTTGCCAAAGAAATACTCCCTGGCCGCACGAAAATAATGAAAACGACCTCAACGGTATAGTTAGTAACAAGACCATAAATATCCGATAGATGCGGTGGCGTCCGCTCCCAAAGACCTCGCATCTAGCTCACACAGTATGTTCCGGATATTAATCGAAATATTAAAGGATTATCTGATTAATTATGACTGCGAGACTGTATGTGCACTTAGCTGACACTCTATTGCACCTTAGTCTAGGTTCGCACAGTAAAAGATACGACAAAACAGAAAAAAAAGATTAATAAAAAAATTAGAAAGGATTTCCCAAACGAATTGCCATCGTCGAAACAGCAAACTCCAAGTGCCATTAGTATTTGCATACATATACAGTCAACAGGATAGACAGATACTATACGTGCGTTGCTGTGTAGGTGGTAGGTGGTAGGTGGTAGCTGGCAGCACCGGGGACAACGTTATTGACGTTGTGTTGTGTACATACGGCAACTGGGTATAGAAAGCTAACAACAGCACAACATTGGAGCAATGTGTTGTTGGGGCAGCCAAGCAACCAAACGAAGTAATCCTCAGAGGCAACTCCCACGGGATTGTCAATTCCCACGAGAAATACCAACGATGGGTTTTCTATGTTTCAGGGAAAAACGGTTTCAATGTAATAGTTGCCGGAGCACACTGTACTACCGATAGCTGAGTAAATGTATATGCACAAAGTTATAGCCACCAGGGAGGGGGCGGTACGGATAGAGACGCTCCGAAGGGCATGTGGTACGTACAATTTGAAATTGGATTAAATATGTATGGCCAGGCCAGTACCGCTGCCGTAATTTTGCCATTCATCAGTGACAAATTTACCTTTAAGGAATGCTCGTGGCTTTGCCTGTTTTCTGCGGGACATTGTTTTATTGGGAATTTCGACAGCAGCACTTGACACTTGAAAGATATTCAAATTGCAATTACAAATCACTTCACTGTAACACTGTAAGGATGTTTCTTTTATGTTTTGTTTTTGTGTGTGCACAAGCGGTACCGATTTACAAACTGTGTTCTTCGAGACGATTTGACAATAGAAAGCGTTTCCGACAACGTGCTTATCCTTTCACCATCTTCAACCGAATGTTTTCTATTTTGGAATCACGAGCAAATCGTTTCTCTACGCTCTTGTGTTTTGTATGTTTTCGTTTTGTATCCTCGCTCTCTCTTAACTTAAAAAGCTGGCAAAGAGCACTCGAAGAGTACCGCATTCAACAACAATCTGTTCCGAGCGACGGGCGAAATTTGTTCAAATTGAAGTCAAAGGACCTTCTCGGAAGAGAGAAGGGTGCCGAATCAAAACAACCCTCGAAAGAAAACTATGTGCCATGGATTTAAACGAACTCCCAAGGGGCTGGATCTTTTATGTTTGCACCTAGTCGAAGTACATATGCCAGAAACGTTGCATAACATCTACATATACATAAGCAAGGGGTGTGCTTGTCACCAATTCCCAATAGGGTGACGGCGGACGCCCCGCGTATGGGAAGGAAAGCTTCTGCACTCGAAATCATCCAGTTCTCAGTCGTAGGGGTTCTGCTTAGGCATGCTGAGTGAAACTCAGTGGGGATGCTCCCGGCGAACCAGGAAAGGTAAAGTAATTATAAAGTCAGTCGTGTTTTTTTTGTATGTAATCGCATGGATTAGGGTGAAGTTGTGGCATCGACTTTTGCAATAAAATTCTCATCCGTGGGGGGTGGTTGAGACGCCGGTATAAATCGTGAGAAAGCATTTGTTGCGTCAAATGTGTCTTGCATTTTCGGATTAGAATAACAATAACAAATCCTGAGGGCATTGTTTTTTTTTAACAACAATAATAGGCAAGTTCTTGTTGAGATTAATAAAAACATTGGATGCAGCACGGTGAATGATGATATTTAGAGGCATCTCTCTGTCCTGTCCGGTAAGACTACTGCAACTGTTGATGTTCTGCAGTGGACGCGGGATTACAGAGGACATTTTGAGTTGCTATTGAAAGTCAATTGACTTATTGACACTCTATACGTTCGAGTCGAAATCCTTACTACTTTATAATCTCAAACAAGGAGTGTCCTATTTACTTGGTCTTAAGTAGACTTGATTTTCATTTCAGTACCTAAAGCATTGACGAGCTATCCATGGTGTAGTGACTTACTTCCTTCCTTCCCTACTTACTAAATTAATCACTTACTTACCTGCGTTCTTACGTTTTCATTTCCTCCTTACTTTCTGATGGAACAACTACCTCTGATCTGTCAAATTACGTTTATATCCGAATTCCGAAATGTCGTTAACAGTTCAAAAACTCATCGGCGCCATTTGAAACTGTTTTTGAACGGAGCTGGGACACTGCATACAGCGAGTATATTATTTGATAACCTCCCTGGGTCAACATAGGGTGATGGCACCAATGGTCTTGAAAAATCCCTTGTTCAACTATTTAATCAAGTATTTGGTTTATCTGAATGTTTGAAGTGGATAGATTGGAAAATACCAGAGCTTATTAAGTATATTAGCTATACCTAATGCAAACTATTTACAAAATGAGCGAAGTAGCCATGATTCCGAAGTAGTCGGCCCCCTTAGTTCCAGAAGTCGACCATGCAAATATCCAGCTGTCTGCCCCAATTAGGTTTACACATTTTGAAAAGAACAAGGGGGCTGACAACAGGAGAACGTTTAAAGGAACCTTGTCTTTCGTAGTCAGTCCCCATTTCTCTAGTAAATGTACAGGGATGCTGACAGCTAAAAAACAAAGAGAATTGATCGAAAATGTTGCGAGAATCAAGGCAGATTGAAATTTCCATTTATTTTGCATATACTCGGCTATGAAAAAAAATTACGTAGTGTTCAGTATTCAGCCGGAGGGGACTAAGCCTAGGTGAATCATAAAAATAGTGCCTCAAAAGGTCAGCCCTCTTAAATAATTGACAGAAAATATTTTAACATTTTTAGTTAAGAAACAAGAAAAATAAACTTCCAATAACATACAAGTAATCACAAAATGATAAGTAAAGGGCGGGCCATCTACACTCAGCTAAATATCCCAAGCTAAATTCTCCAAAAATTCCACCTCAAGATAAATCGAATGATTCTTAAAACAATAACAAAAATCTAAAATCAAGCTTTTTATTAAAAAATCAAGCCTATGCAATATTAAAATCTAAATCATATCACCTGAATAATTTTCTTGCACACAAAATACAGGATCGAACAAGAATTATACTCTCCAATCAAGCCCAAACAATCTTAAACTTGCATGATGGATTAATGTGCATACCAATTGAGATCTAAACGATCATGATAAATGTACGAATTTATGTTTTCCAACCAAGCCGCACAATGTAAAACTTGCATGATGGATAAAAAAGTTCACACATTTCGATTGATATCTCGTATAGTTTCTTTGTTTCCGTAGTTAAGGGTTCTCTCAAAAAATAAAAAATTGGAAAATTTGCAAAAGTTCTTGTGATAACAAAAATTGTGGAATTAATAATATTAATTTAAAATATATACAATTTTAATAAAAAATATGTCTGATTTCAATAGTCCACCCTTACATTTGTATCCATGGAAAGACACATTTTAGATTTAAGTCCATTTAAGCATTTTTGATTCAATAATTAAATATGATTTTTAAAAATATTGGGTTATGCTAAGAATAAATAAGCTTTATTTAAATTTATAACGATTTAAAATCAAGTTGTTGCATTCTTCAAATGAAATGATTTTGGGCTTAAGCTTACACGTTCTTAATACTGTTATAGAACATTCTTAAAATAAGAATTAAAGTTTAACCAAAAAACATACTCAAAGTAAGATTTTTGTATTTGGATTACGAATTTCCGAGCTTAACAGACTTTCGTCAACGGATAGGCTTAATCTGACACTGATTATTTTGAATTAATCTCGTTTTTTTCAGTTTCTTTTTAAATCATAAGTTATTTTGACACTGAAAGCTGTTTCCCACTCGAAATATTAACAGAAAGTCAGTATCATACCTCCGCGGAACGAAATGAGTTGGCAAACCAAACGTTGGCAAATGTTGAAAACTTATTTTCGAAGTGAGTGCTGTGTAGGCCAAGCAAAAAGTTCGTTGAGACTGTCCGAATAGCACAGATTGCGATTTGCAACAAAACTTCGATTGTATTTCTGTTATTTAAGTAATCTGTAACAAAATCCGTTCTATATCAGTTGTATTCATGTTCACGCGGGACTATTTGTAACATTGTCATTCGAAATGTTGTAAATACGTTTTTTTAAGTTTTAAAATGGTTCACAAAAAGGGGGGAATGTTTGAAAGTAGTTTTATAAGAGTTCGTAAGTTAGAGTTCTAAAAAGGTTGGTAATAAGTTACATATACGTTTAGTAAATTTTGATAAATATTTGCATAGCAGATACTTAACAACAAAGTAACTTAATTACAATCAAAAGTGGTTAAGTTTCTAATATGTACAAAATACGTTTACAGAATGTTATATAAATAAAGAAACTTACAAAAATGGAATGTCATTGCTTAGTTTTTTATATGTTTTTAAAACGAATCGTATATTAACAAGTCATCTGGGATATTTTTGCAATTCAGTAAAATAAGAATAAGGGAAACATTAAAATGTGAAGCAATGCATTGAGTTTTTACAATTATAAATATGTTTCATTATATGACAAGTATTCTAACATCATTTGGAATTATTAGCTTCAGTCGTCGTCAATCACTAGTGAAATCATAATAATATAATGTTGATGAGAAAATCGAAATGTCAGTGTCAAGTTTCGTGGCATTATTGTAGCTTCATTATAACTTAACATCCTCCACATAATCAAGTAGTTGTAGTCAGCGTTGCCAAATCAGCTTTCCGCAATTATTCTGTATTGCAGAAAATGTTAATTCAATGCACAAAAAAAAAAACATAACCTCGAATGTAATATTGTTCCACGCAGACGATCCGCAATTCAAAAATATGTTGTAAAAGTGAGATCACAATTTTTTCGCCGAAAAGGAATAATAGCACTGATTTGTAGTTTTATCATTTTAAAACTTAAAATGTGAGTTAAAAAGTTTAATGTAATTTCGGATTTTGGGAAAAATATTGCTAACGATCTTCACGAAAAAAGGAGAAAAACCCAAATGGCAGCTGAAAACTTGCAAGGTCAGAGCAGTATTTTATTGCAATGTTGTTGATACAAATATTGTAATGTGCAAACTATAGGACCAAAAAAACATTGTAGAGTTAAAATTTTACATTTATCAAAAGTGTTTGTAAAAGCTGAAAAGCTTAAGTTGAAGTTATACGGAAAAACTATAAAAATCACCGATGAACATTTTTAAAACAAGCTTCTAAAAATGTTTGGCAACACTGACTATAATGTCAACAAACAAAAGTTAGTTATAAAGAAGTTATAATGCTATTGCTTATTTTCAATTATAATGATGTTATAGTAATGTTGATTTATTATTTCGAAGAAAACTAAAATGTCTGTTATATACTTACTGTTGTTGTTACATCTCATAAATATGGAAACAACAGTTTGCTAACATTCAGTTGTTACTTTGTTGTAACTTCATTTCAATAGCATTTCAAGGAAAATTTTAGTTATAATATTATGGTTTATGTTTTAATGATGTTTCATGTAACAACCGCCATATTGTTCACCATTTTATATACCTGTTTAACCATAGTTCTTAAGATGTGAAAAATACATTTCAATTTTCCCAATATATTACATAGCTTCTTCAATTCATTTGTATAGAAACTGATGAATATGGTATATTAAAATTTGTTTCCACAAGTCTTTTGGGATTTTGAAGCTTTAATACAAATTTTAATATTTTCGGATTTTCAAACTTTTCTTCTATTTAACCCTTTTCTGGAGGCGAGTGAATTTTCCAGACCCAAGATGTTCATGACAAAAGTAGTATTCGTTTAAGGATTTTGGTCGGAAATCGCAGCAAACTTGAACTGTTTTAGATACTTATACCTTTCAGATCAAATATGTTTACCTTTCCTTTTATACTTCATAATTTGTTTGTCTACACATGTAGACTCAAAAAGCATTCTAATAATAACTTATTTAAAACTTCTGGAATGTTTACAGAAACATTTCTCATACTTATATTTATTATATCCAACATGTTATTCAAACTGAGTTGCATAAACAACAGGACACTCAACAGTTACTTAATGGTTACATTGCAAAAACATTAGTTAAGTCAAATGCAACATGTTTTCGTTGAAACAACGTATTAAAAACTCTCATTTAACAAAAAATAACCTCAGTAAAACACAAATACTACAAAGTTGTTGCAAAATATAAGGGGAAATGCGGCTATTTTGGTTACAATGTGGGGTGTGACAATGTTACTGCAATACTTAGGAAATAACTTGATAGTTATATTAGAAATGTATGTACCATATTAAAACCCAAGTGTGCTATTCGGGTGGTATGCTAGTGGACAAAACTCATGGTACGGTGCGCACAGACGAGAATGTGGCTGCTGTAGCCGAGAGAGTGAGACCCAATTCACGAACATCAACTCGCCATCGATCTCAATAGCCCAACATTTTATGCACTAGCCTGATGGGAATTCTGCACAAAGATCTTGGATTATTCGCTTGGAGTGGCAGAATGCGCTACTGCAAAGCCAGCCGAGGCAGCTACTTGAACGACGTCGTGTTCCGTAATTAATGGGAATGTTTGTTCTTACTAATAAAGCCATAATACATGGAAAAAATGTAATTTTGTTCATTTTATTGAATTTTTAAGAAGAAACTTGACCCACCTTGTATCATTATCACTTTTCCAAAATCACTTCTACTATTTTTCGATTTCTGCGGTTATGAAAACTGTACGCAAACTTATATTCTTTACGCACGATTCAGCACCAGGATTGTTGGAAGTTTATGGACACAGATAGAAGAAATGTTAGCCGAGGAAGTTATATTTTTCACTTGGAAGTAAGACCGTGCGAAGTGCGCTGTACTTTGTATTCCACAGGCTACGACTACCGGCGGGGCTGAACTTACACGCCAACACCCTATACCTATTTTACCAAACTTTTTATTTCAGTTTTATTTAGTGGAAGAAAGCCCCAACAAAAATTAACGCCCAGCTAACAATTTCCTAGACAAAGTATACCTACCTATGTACAAATTCTAGTCTTCGAATTCACCTCCGTACCTATTTTAATAAACTGTGCGTAAAATTCAATCGCGGTTACACAGGAGTTACATCAAATTTGTGGAATATCCACGCAAAATCGGTAAATAATACGCAGTCTTCCTTCGTCCTAAAAAAAAAAAAACTTCAATACACAAACAATAGTTGCGAGAATGCATCAGTTGCATCCAATCTCGAACACGTGACACGTTCAATTCTCCAATTGTCATACGATTGGTCTGGACAAGATTTCTCCTGAACAGTGAACGCATTAAAACTATGCTGGTCGGTAGCGTCACTACTATAAGTCAGCTGTACAAATTTGAAATGTTTACTTACAACCCAGTAAATGTCAACCGAAAAACCGTTCACGTGATTAACCTCGGCCAATATAAATTCAGCCATATGACGGCCGCCTGCTGTCCAACATACTTCAAAAATTCACTATAAATACTTCTTAATTGAAACTTACTCGCGGAATGTCAGTTTCATTTCATTGGCTTTCTTTCCAATACATAATATGTATGCTTATGAATGATCTCCCATATCTTTCCTAAAATACCACACAGCCAAAGTCAATAAACTTCCGGTCTTGCTCGTGTATCAGAAACACACCCTTTTTATTGACTAAAGACCTTTTGTAATGCAGCCAACAACGCCAACAGCCCTTAAGAACGTATCTTGATCTTTTAATATCAAAACAACAGCTTATGTTGATTACAATGCCATGATTAACTTTCAGCCAAGTATAAACGGAAAGGGGAACTCAAAACGGAAGTTCCACTTGGAAAAGTCAAAGAATCGGGAACAATGAAAAATGAGGTTCCACTAAAAGAATTGAATCAGGTAACGTTTGCTTACGATGATGATTGATGAACTTTTATTAGTGTAACCAACAGAAATCAGTAATTTTTGAAACAATTATTAAACAAATAAAAATGAAGACACTTGTCGGTCTAGTTCTTCCGAATGAATGTTTGTAAATTTAGCCACAGTCTCTCAAACTGTCAAAAGTGGTGGTGTCATTGAATAAGTGTGGTGGAAGTACCAGATGCAATATTAGGGAAGTCAATAAGGTGACGTAAATAAATTGAATTCAAATGTTCACTTCCCTTTTTTGTGAATCTTTCAAATCTTGTACATAAATAGGCGAAGGTAAATAGTTAGGAATCACTTTAAGTGCCTTAAATACAAAACATTCGCTTGATTTTGTTGGGGGATTGTGCAGAGGTTAAATGCTGTGTATAAGATGTTTTCCAGTATGTCGTGTATAAGCCAGGTCACGAATGGTAGAATTCTACCACTCGGCGAACTCTAGTTGGAACTAATATGCGTATGAATCACTGCATTCTGCATTCAGTTTAAAATGTTAAAGCAGGTACACGACAGATGTAATAAATACTCATAATAAGAATAAATCGCTTATAAGAAACGCAAGTGGAAACTGGAAACACCGTGTGACTTTGTTTCCTATAACCGTCGTGGACTGCAATACGAAAGTGAGCTACGGTACAGTTGGGAATAAAATTCTATGGCAAAAAAAAAAATGTTTGTTGCATAGTCTCAGGCGCTGTGGTAAAGCAAACGAATTCGGAAGAATACAGACGGTACCTTTCTATCCAAACCGCAAACTTGTTACAAGACAATTCTTTAATTTCGTAATGAAGAAAGAGGGTTGAAGACTTTTGGAAGTTTAATTAAATTAGGGAATGCACAATAAAACATGTTTTTAATCGCAATTAAGTAACTTCTACTGTCATGCGAATACATCTTTTTATTTGCATTATTTAGCGTTGCCCGTGTCACCCATTTAGTTAGATCAAGAAAGAGATGGGTAATTTTAACTCCAGAAAACCGTTCTAAAGGAATAGGTACATGCTTAAGTGACTACTTGACTAACATCTGATTGCTTTACCTGAAAAAAAAGAAGGTGTAGTACTTTACTTTACTTTTACTTTTTTTTTTTTTAAATACCTACTTTAAAATCTTAAGGTAGACAGACAGGAAGTGTTTTATTTTTTTTTGTGGGAAAACAGAAGGTCATCTTGATCATCTGATATATCGGGATCATTTACAAAACTTGAGTGACCACTTTTTTCCAAATTTGAACGTCAAAATATTAGCTAAGGAGTTAAAAGTTCTCTAGCTGGATAGCCAACAATGCTTTGGAGTAGTACCTACCTTAACCCATATTTGCTTTGTAGACATAGGAAAGCTGGGTGTCGGGTATAGTTCACCTTCTTACATTCTTACATGGCCATGATACCAATTCATCCACGAGACATTTTATTCCCCAACATTTTCTGGGTGGCTGGCTCGCTTAACTCTTGACAGATCGCTAAGACTTTCGAATCAAAACTATTCTCGGACAGCATCCTCTACGTTTAGGAGCCAACGTTTACTATAGCTATACTATAAGTACTTATGCAGGAATATCCGCCCTGCGGTTTACCAAAAAAAAAACTTTTCTTGTTATTCTGTCTTCTGATGCCTAACGACATGCGCGTGTAATCGAATTAATAACGCAATATGTGTGGTTCCTACTTCCGAATTAGTCCCTATCAATCCCAACAGGCAGGCGAACAAGTTCATCGAGGAATAAGTTCGTGTGTCTGAAAATGAGCAGTTGGTTGCTGGTTCTTGCTTCTTGGTTTACTATACGACAAACTCATTGGAGTCAAAATACAGTACGGAAAAAAAAGGAAAAACACCCCAAAACCCTTCGGTATCAGCACGTCTGCGCGCACCTTTGTTGCTTGGTGCCATTTAACGCACGAGACCATCTGTCGATTTTTTGTGTGTGTTTTCAATTTTGTTTTGTTGAATGGGAATAATGCAACTGAGAGAGACCAAAATCAGACCAGAGAGACGAGAGACTTCCCAAAGAATTGATATAGTTATGGTACGGACCTAGGAAAAATATTGTAACATACTGCAACTACCTACCTTCCAAACCAGTTTGACCACGGCTGACTTAAAAAAAAGAAAGAAAATGCGCAATAACAATGGGAAATATTTCGTTTTTACCAACATGAAAATCATCGCTTTAGGATGGTAAAACCAGAATTAGCGATAGATAAAGACGATTCCAATTCAAATGACTGGAACAGACGAGTATAATATGCTCTGGCCCAGAAAATCATAAGCTCTCCTCTAAAGGGACAACGCAGTAGAGGATGAATTTACTTTATACTTTAGGTGATGCCTCCTTTTATTTCAACTGGGGTTTTCTAGAAACATTGCGTGCGTAGCTGGAAGCAGCTTTAGTCATGGAGAAGTGCAGCATATATTGGTTGAGGTCGCGGTCTACCCCCAAACTTTAGTGCCATTAAAATTAAGTAAGTAAGTTGCACCGGCTGGTGTTGAGTACAAATTTCTAGTTTAATTAGATTTGTTGGGTTACCTATCGGAGCGCTAGATTTGTCATTTGCTACGAATTTATTTTTCTTGTCGCACTTTCTTTAACATATAAGTATTTTCTCATCATTTTACTAAATAAGCATAAAAATATTGAACATTATTATAGTTTGCTGCCACAATATGATTTATTTAATTTAAATATTTTAACCCAATCACTCGAATAAGCATTAAAATGCCAACATAGTGTTCGAGCATTATTTTATGGTTTTATTCGTCGGTTATATCAATTGTTCATGTGAGAGGGTAAAATAATAGACAAATGCTGCCAGAGTGCCATGCTTCTCTCAGACTTAGTAACAACCCCAATTTCTTGAATAGAACACTCGCTTTCCCTTCCGTATCTGATAAACTTGTCACAGGATCAAACTACGCCAATCAGAAAGACTGACAAATTCCTTTAGTAAGCTGTAAGACGGACGTGGTTAGTGTGCTGTACTATACTACCTGTCGATATAAGAAAAGCTCTATCGATTTCAATTATTTATTTCTTCTATTTGTCTTGCAACAACGTGGTAGTGGATACAACAAGAATCTCGCACAAGAGCAAATAAAGTAAATCCTGCTTCTATTTTAAACATTATTTTAAAAATAATAAAGGTTTGACAGCTTTACATTTTGCAGTTTTCATTTTCCAGCGGTGATGCTCGTATTAATTTTTCGTTTAAAGTGTGGATAGTCAGCAAAGCAATTAATGGCGGTCTTCGTTGCGACATCAGATCAATTTGTTTGTGACTAAATTGCAGGATACGACATATGACTAGAGACAACATTTAGTTTCAAGATGATAGTGGCACTTACCATACAGCCAGAGAAAGAATTCAATTACAGCGTGAGTTGTGGTCGTTTAATATTATGTCTCTGAGGTCCGAATTGGCCTACAGATCATACCAATTCTGACCTCTATTTCTAGTCAAAGATTTCAGCTAACAAGACGCTCCACGTCCGCTTACGCGGACCATATGAAGCGCTGTTTTAACTAGATTCAGCAACCTTAATGGCGTTTTCGATTGAAGAAAAGAATTGCCCTTTCTATGAAAAGAGCAAATCTAGAAGTGCTCTTTCGATGTATTCTATGTTTCATTGAAAAAAAAAGTGCACTTCCATGTCAATTCTTAGCACGACAGAAGTGTCCGGAATATTTTTAGAGAATTGCCCTGAACTCACCAACACATACTAACAAAATGTCAGATTAAAGTGTTTGTTGTGTTATTAGACACAAATTTTTCGCTATGTGATCCGATAATATACAATTATGCGTGCAAAACTTAAATTGAAATATATTGATTTGGCTGTATTTATTATTGCAGAAAACGAAAAAAGAAGTAGCAACAGAAAACCAAATCTCTCATATGGTGTCTAGGTCTACCACCATTACATAAGTGCTCCAACGAATTTCATTGAAAAGAGCAATTCTGAATTTCGGGGCAATTCTCTCGGATCTTCAATCGAAAACGCCATAAGTGTGTTTTATTGAACATCTATCTAAGCAAAGTAAAGTATCTTATAATCTTCAGCGCGCAGCTACAACAACTACACTCTACTTGACACTTTCGAGATTCACAAGCGACTTGACAGCAGCAGCTGATCTTGGAACATTTTTGAGATGTGTTTTAGAAACTGCTTTGTGACATTTAGCGAGCGGGATTAAGTAGATCCATAAATTTAACTTAAAGTCGAAGCACACAACAAAAAATACCAGCACATTTGTCTACTTAACTTTGCTGAAATAGATGTTCCATAAAACGTGCCTATTTTTTCAAACAGACACGAAGACAAAAGAATGTGTGGAAGTAAAACCGTGAAGTTCATTAATTTGATATGCTATTCCACACATAGCCCACTAGGTACTGCAAACCTTATAAATCATTAAAAAAATTCTTGCGTGAATTTCGGTGCACCCTTTAGTTTCGCCCGTTAATTTCACTTGACGCTGCAAACGCAAAGGCCTTTTTTATTTTTCAAAAGCTTATCTTACTACGTATGTGTTACCCTATGTACGAGATAAACTTGCTGCACGTTTCTTGTGCTTCAAATAACTGCACGTTTTCTTAGAATATGTGTTTTGATATTATTTGAATTCGTTCATTGTACCTACTATCGAATAGTAACAACACAACCCGCTTAAGTTCATATTAGTCTTTTGCCCGTTTGGTGTGATATTATCCGGCTTCGACTGTAACAAAAAAGGTCTATTAAAGAAATACAAAAATGTGCTTCCAACGAACGGAGATACTCCTAAGTCTGCATTTGAATGAAATGTCCATGTGAAACTGTGCACATGTGCGGTTTCAAAACAAAGCGCAAAGAGAAGGTCGCCTCAGCACGGCGCTCACAGTCACCGTTTTTCTACGGTGAATATTTTGTATGAACCTTGCACACAGGACAGCAGCAGGACAAGGCAGGACGAAACTGAAAGCAGAGAGCCGGCCAAACTGTAATCATTCCAAGTTGAACCTTTTTGTGGATAGGACGTGTGGTGTTGTGCTGCAACGCCGTATCGGTCCGATATAACTGTTTTTGCGTTGTGTTTCATTTGCAAGTACATATCGTGGTGGTGCCAACACGATTTTCATTCATTTCATTTTCTTATTATTGTTTTTCAAAGTGACATGGTAAAAGTTGTTGATTTGTCTAAAAAATAGTGCAGTGTTATCAGTAAATCAATCGAAAGCGTGTTCTTCTAGTTGCGTGTGACAACGATTAACGATGTCTGAAAAGTCATCGTCAGAATATCACAAAAAGACTTGTATCATATGTGGCTGTCATACAAATCAAACAATAAACATTTACGAACCCCGCAGCGGGCCGAATATTGTCCGGTTAATCCAGGCCAGGTTTAAGTTCCAGGTAAGTTTCAAGGAATTTCTTTATCAGCAAAGTACGGGAATATGCATGCGATAGGTTATTCTAGGAAAAATCAATATACTAGGCTGATTACAAGTATGTATACCGCACACACAAAAATGACTCATCCGCCCTCAAATTCGCCACCAAACAGTGTCGCAAAAGGATTCATTTCTTGCAGCACTTATTTTACGTAGAATCTTCTCGTTATCTTAATGGGATTTTCTTTTATTTTTGGGTCAATTCGATCAGTTACTATGCTGCGCTACAGAAAACAGTATTTTTCTCGCCCTCAAACCCAGATCCTTGTCACACGAAATCACTGTGGGAACAACCTGCACTGGCTTCGTTCAAGTAACTTGACACTAATCGATAGGCAGGAAAGGAAATGCATTATTGGTTTAGGTAGGAATGTAAAACCGATACGCAGATGTGTCAGTAGGCACATGAACTAATGGTCAATAACCTTTAAACTTTCACATGTCCCGAATTAACATTAAAGGATGTAAGAACAGTGAGTACATTTTCCGCAGCTGTCTAGAACGATTTTTTGAGTGTCTGATCGTTTTGAGCAGTTGTAAACCTCACACGAAAAAAAAGAGCAGGCGGCAGATGTTTTCCCTTTTTTATATACTTCTTTTCGTCGCATAACCTGGTTGTTGCACCTGGTGCTGGTTCCATTCAAAAAGAAGATGAGGAGTCTGCGTGATCTTCATGTGGGCACAACTGCCTACAATAAGCCCCGTCTTCAATGTATCAAGAACAACAAAAATTATCAGGAATTATTGCGCCTTTAACCAGACCAGTGGCACTCGCCGAAGATTAGGGAATAGACAGTGTATCCGCATGGTGATTAGTTGCCATCTGCTATCAGTGCAGTTGCTTCTCGCATTTGTTTTTTTTTTATTTTGGGGGCTAACCATTAACCGATGTGTGCCTCACTTGAGAAGTGTTGGCTGTTGGGTGCAAAGGCACGTTGGTAATTAATGTAAATACTGCAGGGAAAAGGGTAGGTGTTTAGTTGGGCAAACATGATCGAGTTAATAGCGCCAACCGATGGCAGTGGCAGGTGGTTTATTATGCGTTATTTACAATGATAACTGCACGAGCACACCAACGGCTGTCGCCGGTAGTGGCTGGTGGGAGATGTGAGTTTACCCTGTTTAATTTTTTTTTTTTTTGCTGGGTAATAATTGTGGAATGAAAAAAAGTTAATTTGAATCGATCGCCTGCTGTTGGTAGGTATTTTAAGTCAAGGTGTGCTATGGCAAAGGTGCTGATATGGAACTGAATAATAAGTTAAGTGCATGCTACATAGGTACAATATGTGCTAGGGGAGTAATAGGGAGTAGGGACATATACCTACAACGGATTATAGCGAATTGCTGGATGGATTACTATACCTAGCAAGGAAGTACATTTAGATCCTAAATAGAACTGGTTCACGTTTATCGATTTCTCAATCGTTCGGGGTTAAGTGAAAGTACTTAATTGTTTGCATTGTTTCGATAGAAGGACGAGCCTTCGAGTACGATGCCTATGAATATTAAATAAACGTACCTGAAAATTTCTGCGGACATTGAGAACTAATAATGATTTCTGTGTAGGTGTACATACCTTCCTAGTAGCTACCTGTCGTTGGGAATTGCTCTCTCTTTATAATCGGATTCCTAAGTCGCAAAAGGGACATTGTTCTGTTGTTTAAAATTTTTTTTAGAATTAGAAGTACATGATTTAAAATATTTAAAAGGCACAAAACCTTGTACGCAGTTCATAGAGGAAGAATGATGAGTGTTTTGCTAACTGCGCTGAGCTGCGCACTTCTGTTGGTTGTGCTCCCCTTCAATTTAAGGCGCGTGCCACCTTGGGCCTTAGTTGGAATCGAAATAGACTTGGGTTGTGACTTTCAAGTATCTAGTTTAGTAAGTCTGACAGCTGGCTGAGTTGATGTGTACCTATATCAGTTTTAATTGGCTGGGATCGATCACATGAACAGCTTTTTCAGTTGACGTACATTAGTAGCCGATTAATCTAGTCAAGTAGTTCTTGAGTGAGTACTAAGTTGACTGTTGGAATATGTAACTGACGTAGGAGACCTAGCTAACTTTACCAACCAATATAGTTCAGGTTACACCTAGTCCAGATCAATCGTATTTTTCTTAACAGCAGTCGGCATACAGCCCTCTACCTTAAAAGCGTGGTTACACGAATGGGACAAAAGATCTCTCGAAAAATGTTCATGCATCTGCGCCATACAGAAACCGACTGTATGTTAAAGTTCTAATCAGAGACAATACTGAGACCACCAACTCCGGCCGATTTCCCGTTACTTAGCCTACAAGCTATATTTTTATGGAGTGTACACATTTGGTGCGCTAGTATTCTTACATAAAAAATCGTATTGACAAATGTCACGAAACTTCAAAAATTCCGGCTCACCAACACACTCTCAGCAGATATGAGACACTTCCGCTGTGGGCAAAGTTGCTGGCAGAGTTCATAGAGTTTTATCCGTTAAATTTGAAATTGTTCGTTACGTTTGGATAATATTTTTTTTTAGGAATAAGTGCACATTTGCTTAAAATGTTCATGAAAAATTAACAATGTATATTGGTTGAGGGAAAATGAAAACATTTAGAGGAAATTTTCTTCATTATTTAAGAAAAATTTACACACGAAATCGATGTTAATGATATCCAAGAGCGGAAAATACATAAACCATTTATTACAATACATAACATTTATTTTAGATAGTTTTGCTAAGCAAACAAATCAAATTATTCGCCTTTTAACAATTTATAATAACTAACCAATGGCGTTCAGTAATGAAAAAATGTGGAATTTCCGAACTCTTTCACATTTCCCCACGGTTGCCGAGGTTGGCAGCATTTATTTTTGCATTTTTTGTATGTTTTTGCATGTCACACGGATTCTTTTTTGACATAACACCGATAGGAAAACAAAATGGCGAATTTGAAAAAAAAAAACTGAGGGGGCCAGCGGCAAGAGGATTGTGAGTTGGGGGTCTCAGTATGGTTTGTCTATGGTTCTAATATCGAGCATACTTATGGCCATATTATTCACTCCCTTTAATCCGGGTAAAAGGTTCCACCCGATTGGACTTAAACTGCACTCCGGAGACCAGTTTAAGTACTTTAACTCGGGTTAAAACGCAATTTTATAGTATTGACATTTCTTCGCTCGCAGGTGAATAAAAAATTAAATGGAGAAGAGCTACAAAATTAATTTCATTCGTAAAATGGATGAAATGTTGATGAATTCGCCGTCAGACGACGAATTTTTCGGACAGCTGATGAAACAGCAGCTCATTCTCGTAGCCGAATTTATTAAATGCACAAGCGGGCTTGCGTCGACGACTCGATGTGATGTTTTTCGGATACATATCCGGCTGAAAAAGAAAGCATTTTGGAGGCTACATTCTATGATTCGACTGGAATTTGATGGTGATGAACGTCACAAAACAAATCAAATAAATTTCCAAGTGACAAACAACAATAAACAAATGTCTTTTTTTTTGTGAAATTTGACATTACGTAGGTTGAAAATGGATTAAAAACGGCTTAAAATGTTTCAAGTCCACATTTAAATCCATCTTTAATCCAGCAGACTTAATGCATGTTTTTCAGTGAATAATATGGACACAGGTTTAAATTGTCGGGCTGAAAAAATGCGGATTAATAGTCGGGTGTAATATTAACTTAAACCTGAGTTACACCCAAAGTGAAGAATATGGCCGTTTAGTGTTTATTAAAGAGCAAGTTCAGTAAGTTATAGCTGTCTATTGTGCTGATCCATCCGATTGGTCCCTTCTTATTAATAATTGTCTCATTTACAACTTTTTGCCGCAAAAGTGACAAGACATATGATGTTACAGAAGAGATATGTCTTGTATAAGGCTGTGGTTCCGGTGCAGGCGAATTTCACTTATGAGGATTCGCAAAGTTCGATAAACTCATTCAAAAGTTCCTACACATTTCATATCATGTTGCGGTTCGTGTGCATACAATTTACTCACCCGAACTAAGCGAAACCAATCGAATCCGAGGGAGTCAATTATTCGCGCGAAAGCGAGCGAGTTATCTTATATTCCTTTACATTCGCTTAGTTCGCTTGCACCGGAACCGTAGCCTTACTGCTGAACCAGGAGGGAGTCCGAATTAAATACACCAAAGACCTACAATAGAAGCACATTGGACAGTTAAGCGTTTCTTCACAAATACCAGCATTATTGACCGTTAGATAATAGCGGCGCTTCAAACTTCATACACGAATATTCAAACCTAATGGGTAGTATGCATTGACATATTATATATGGACTTCTAGTGCAATGTCAGTTCCATTCAAGCTCTGCCCAAAAAAATTACCCCAATATAACTAGCGCTCTGGGTTCAAAAAGAATGAAAAGGATAAGAAAATGACAACCATCTTGGATCTCTCCAAAGAATTCTGGAGACACCTCTTGGGTGTTGCATTTGCATGCATATATGCATGTTGAAGTGGATGAGAGAAACACTTAGGGCATGCCCCTTTGGGTACTCTTCCAAACGCAATCACCATTTGAGTTAAAGTGGGCTTTGAACGTGTTGGTATATTGCCAAGTAAATCGGGTAAAATTCAAATTGTTCCGGAACGTTTTACAATAGATGCCGAATCGAAAATGTGGTAGTTAAAATTGTTAAATATGTATGGAAACAAAATCGTATTGCAATGCATTTATTGCCGCTTAATTGTACAATTTTCGTATATTGACGGCGAGAGAGTTTTTTCTGTTGTTTTACATTTGTTTTTGAAATATTATGCAATACCACTTTTGCATACATATATATTTATATCAACAAAGTTTTCTGGGCACTATTTCAGATAATTTGAACGACGGAAAGGCTGAAGGATCGGATGGAATTCCAAGCGAATCTTACAAATATAGTTCAGGGGATCTTTTGAATAAACTTATTCCATTGTTTAACTTATAAGACGAAATGTATTTATTCCGCTCTAAACCAAGAGCTCTAGCGCCTTCGAAATTCCTCACAAAATCTTTAAAATTTGTTCTTTTGCCACTCGGGCTGTCGGCGCAGGCTTTTGCTAAAGGCTATTCCACTTAGATAAAACGAGTTATTTATACAGAACAAGTCGGCGCTGTCCTTTACATATTTTATTTTTTGTAGCTCCAATCTTAAGAAAAACATTGTTTTCAATGCAAGCAAGTCATATGAAGACTTAGTGCTAACGGAAACGTCTATTATCCTTAATATATGCAACAAACTCGATCCCTCTGTTCTAATCATTTGTTATTTGCATCTAATTTCAGCCCCTAAACGAAGACAAATACCTATGTTATAGTTGCAACAATTGGCTCATCAACTGGCACTCCTTACAGGCAATGAACAGTAACGACGCTGACAATCCCTCGGGTACATTTCGTTCATCTCAAATGAATAGCATGGTATCTGAGAAGAATTCTCCGTCCGACATGACAAATCGCACAAAACCAGTCGCACAAGTTCGACCCCAGCTGCGGAATCAACCAGACTCAACCGCTCTTCAATTGCCAAAGAGAACAGCTCACTGCACAAACTCAAAACGTAACGGATATTATTTTTCTAAGCGCACATTACTTAATTTACACCGAATCAAGAAAAATCGACAAAAGTCGTTCAACAATTGCTGTATATGTGGGCGGAGTTGCATGCTACGAAGGATTTCCACCTCAGTCCGTTCAACTTCTAAGATTGTTAGCGTCAAATGCAAAACGTGTCGTAAGATTTTGCAATGGCGTTATATGTACCTGAAAAAGTGTTTGTTGCACAAAGAACGAAAGCAGTTTTTTAAACCTAAGTCACTGAGACAAATCCATGAAAATCTAGTCAATAAGGCACCAGCACATATGAATTCTCCTGCAAGAAATTCGCCACATCAATACAGGCGATACCAAAGACCGCTGATAGATGGAAAAGTAGTTTCAATGCTCCGTCGACTGGGCACCACACTATCGAGGGACGGTTCATCCATTTCAAGCACTAATCAACCACCAATTATGAGTCCCACAAAAAATAAAACCCAAAGATGGACACGAGATATTGCCGAGGACGAGATACTCATCAACTTCAACACCGCAATAACGGAAGTCCTTCCGATCAAGCACATCCGAAGAAAGTTGGCGTATCATGTTTCAGACGCCACCACTTTGGATACCATAGAAGTTGATAGCAGCGACGAAGAGGATGATGGCGACAATGCAAAACTAGGTGACAAAGCAAACTGTGAAATTAACCTTCAACATGTTTACAGCTTAGTGCCGAAAGGACTCACAATATCCGTTATTTCTGATTCGAAATCAATTCATGTTAACTAGATAATTTAAAAAGGGAACCATTTCATCGGCTTTTTTGTTTGTTATTATATTCATAGTTCATTTTATGTATTTGTATTCGTTTGTATAGTCAAATGTGAGATTGTGTAAGAAGAAAACGGAATATACTCTATCGTAAGTGCTTAAGTAGGGCAACCATTATTTATTATGCATTATTAAATTTAAATTCAGTGTAAAGCACTCATTTATGAAACATAGGTACCTTTTTAGTTTAAAATTAAGTTTGCATGCCATATCATGTCCAAGAGAAAAATGTACTCAAATAAAGTTTTATAAATATGTAGTACAATAAGATAAATTATATACATACTTACCTAGCTCATGTGTTTCAATCAAAGTGGGCAAAGTGAGCCTCTTAGTGTAATAGATAACTGTAATGTATCAATCGACTTTCTTTTTTTGGATTACCAAACACTGCCTTTCCATTTGTTGATAATTGTTTTCATGTGATAGTAGGTACACTAACTTGGGACCCCTTACCACATAAGAACCCCCGTGGTAAAACTACTTTATTATCGCATTCCAAAAAACAATAACCGCTATTAAATGCACTTAGATGGGGTTAGACAGATAGATATTTGATATCTTTGAACAAAATGATCCATCAATCGAGTGCCTATATATCCATATTTACAAAAAAGATATGTTTCTATACGAACCTGCAGTAATTGAATCACCATGAAAGGGAAGGAGCCTGCTTCAGTTCATAATTTAATGTAGAAACTATCATCTCCAATAGGAGTTCACATACACAGATCGGATGGAGAAGGGTTCGTTCAGGATTGTACGTCTTACATCGTAATTAACACAAATCCAATAATGTTTTGTTGTAGATTCAACACTTTTTATATTCAAATTCAGTATCAATTTCTGTCGACGTCCGATAAAAAACTCTGTTCACCTCAGTTATAAAACGTTGGTCGGTTAAAGACAGTAGTTGTTGTGCTGTTAAGAACAGTGCTGCCGTTCTAGCGATTTTAATAAAATTTGATCGCTAAAATAAAATTTAGTGAATTCTAGAGATTTTTTACTACCAAATCCTGGTACTACGAAGTTTGTATAATATCAATAAGAAATCAATTAAAAGTGATGAACGAGAGCTGCTATAATTACGATCTACCAGACGACGTCATTGGTAAAATCGGAAGGCCAACAAAATCGCAATCTGATTCAAGAACTATAACCGAGGCCTATACTTCAAACTTAGAAATATTTCCATCTTTGAGTTGGAAATTAATTGTATTTTTTTTAATATTCTTTTCTTTCCAAAACGTTTTTTTTTTCTTAACTTGAATTTGTTTTTCGTTTTCTTGAATTTGTTGATTGTTTTGTTTTCGTATTTATTTTATTCAATAATAATTTATTTTTAAATATTACGTATGTATTTTTTGAGCTTTTAATTTCAGCTTTTAGCGGATTTTTGCGATGCAAAAACTAACATTTGTAGGGGATTTTAGGTTGTACCTAGTCTAGCGGATTTTTTTCTCTAAGCAGCAACACTGGTTAAGAATAACATCATGCAAAAAGAAATTTAAAAAGTTTCCATTTGAATCTGTAACGCCTAACGCTAGTAGGCACAATTGGCGCATCATGATGTTACCAAGTTGTTGTGTTGACGGCTCTTGGGAACTGTTGTAGAGCGTGGACCATCCAGATTTTAACCATGTGACACTCATAAATTTATTTACTTTACTCTTCACACCATTTTTGGAAAATTCATACAACAGAAAAAAATGCATAGGTAGAACCGATTTCAATTTAATTTTATGAATAGCGTTGCCAGGCGTCGGAATCATTTTTTTTATTTAAAAGGCAGACACCAACATTTTTTATATTTTAATAAGATTATTCACGATTCGGTGTAACAGCCCTAGTAAAATTGCGAAATTTTATTTTACTTTACCAGATCGTGAACACACTTTTTCTAATATCTAGCACCACTGAAGCAAGGCAACGAACAGCCAGTAACACTGACATTTGGCTAACTGTCAAAAGTACACTTTAATCTGTTGCAAATAAATATATAAATAAAGTGCAAAAGTGTAGCGAGGTTTACACCTACTTTCACTAGCACCAAAAGCTTTGCCATTTGTCGAACTTTGAAACTAGTCTGGAAAATAGAGAAAAATTTACATTTGGTCACTGCAATGGATATCAACATAAATTAAATGGGTTTCTATAAACACAATTGCAATTTCAAAACAGCTGACTTTTAAATCACGGCACCAACACAAATGCTAAAAAAAATTATCTCATTTTATGTGGGCACGAAAAATCTGAAATCTGAAAGCAAAAAAATCACAACGGAAAACGACATTAGTCGAACCAAGAAGTTCGTGCCTGAGTGCTTAGATTAGGCTGTATGCCAATTATGCATATGAATGCCAACAGGCAAATGACCAGATTAGCCGTCAAAATGACCAAAATGTCAGGTTTATCAAAACTGTATATTATACTATATGACCAAAATTACCAATATGGTCATATTTGCCTTGATGGTCATTTAAGGCATTTATTATTTATATAGGTATATCAAATAAATATATACATATATCAAATAAATCAAAATTCCACGAACTCAAACACCGATGACAACAAAATAATTCTTGTTCCATCAAAAATGCCAGCAATGCCATAACGAAATTTCAATAAATTGCATATGGGCATATAATGCTTTATGCTGGCATACGTGCTTATTGTCCGATTCCACTATATGCTATTTGGGCATTTTTATCTGTCAAAATCAGCCTGGTCATTAAGTGGCATTTAGGTCATTAGAGCATATGAGATATGCCCATTACATTATGTTCGTTCGGGTACCATTTTGCAAAAGTAAAATTATAAGAAATTTGCTAAGAAACTGTGCGAATGCGACCACGTACTGAGAAAATTTAAAAAAATGAGGGAGAAATCCATTTCCCCTCTTTTCATTTTTTCGTAATTTTCTACTCGCCAAATTCCGACTTATGTCGTTTTCCATTGGTTTCACTCGGGAATCCACTCATTCTGAAATCCAATGGAACAACAAAACTGCTTCTGAAAGAAGCCAAAAAATAATCTACGGCTGCTGTCAGCTGACTTGTATAAAATACATAAATAACACCTGTGTGAGTGCTTCTTGAGTGGATTCTGACTTCAAATCGAGAAGCGAAATTCTCTTCTCAGAATAACCAGAAGAGTATTTTTTGTGCCAATGGAACGGTTTCAGGAGTGATTTTTTTGATTCCGGACTCTCCCGGACGCTTCTTTTTGTCCAATGGAAAACGACATTACTGAAAAATGAAAAATGACAACTAAGTGACAGTTCAAAAGTTTGACAAGTAAAACTCTAGTTATTTTTGTCTTTAACGATGTCGGAGGAAGAAGTTGTAATTGAATGTTCTCCTAGAACATATCAGCGCATTCAAAATGTTAAGTTTAATAGGTATTAAGCTTATAAAAAATTCAATGGGGACGTTCAAGTATCTAGTTTAGTAAGTCTGACAGCTCTCTCACTAGATGAAACTCGGCTCTGATTGGGGGAAATCGGTCGTGAGAGCAGATGTTTCAGTTGACGTTTATGGAGGGGTAGCCGACGAATCTAGTCGAGAAATTCGTGACTGAGTACTAAGTTGACAGTTCTCATATGTGGCTGACGTAGAAAACGTGACGTTCCCGACCAATCTAGTTTTTGCGTTCAGGTTACATCTTATCCAGACCAATCTAGTCGACTTAAGATGACTAGATTCTTGAATGCGGCCAATTCCAACTTATTTCGTAAATGCTGCATTTTACAATAATGTCAAAATGACATTTCTTAAACTTTTTGTAAGAAAACCGGTCACGTACATCTCATGAAATTGAGAGATTTCTCTCTCGATTTTTGATATTTGACATTTTTCATTTTTCTATGCTGAAAGTACACGAACGAACCTATTGTATGACCATATTTTGACAGGAGATCTGTCAGAAATTGACATTTTATGACCACTTGGCATACAGTCTAATCTTAGCTTAAGTTGACAGTTCGCATATGTGGCTGACGTAGGAAAAGGGACGTTCCCCACCAATCTAGTTTTTGCGTTCAGGTTACATCTTGTCCAGACCAATCTAGTCGATTTAAGATATAAAGGTTAATATTAGGCGTGTTTTTTTGAGCTTCGATCTCAGCAAAGCAAAGTAAAGTAGGATTTTCATCGCGCGATTACAAAAACTAGAACTGATTCTCGAAGTGTCAAGTAGAGCGTAAAATAGTTGGCGCAACAGGTCTGTAGAGACCCAAGGCCTAGCTTCTCACAACCATTCGTTTGTGTGCGTTTTTCATTTTTGGGACGAATGGAAGCGATCTACAATTTTATGCCGGGTCCAAACGGCTAATTGAGAAGCTCCTTCATGACAGTTATACTCTCGGATGTTTGTCAGATGTTTGCGAGAGGTGGCGCAGTGGAAAAAACCATTAGTTGGAATTTGGGTTTTTTCGGGATTCGAACCTGGGACCCCTCGCTTAGTAGTCCAACACACTAATCACTAAGCCACTGCGCCTACGCTTAAGATAACTAGCCCCGTAATTGATTAATAAACAAATATGCAAATGTAAGTTAGATAGTAGCCATCTAATAACATACAGGAATTTGACGTAACTGCTGAGTAACGAGTTGATGACTTTTACGCAGTGTTTATTAATACGGGGGCAGATTTTTGAATGTACCCAATCTCACCGAGGCGCTCAAATCGCGGTCTGTTTGACGGACCCATAAAAGATACGCAACGAGAAATTTATATAAGAGGTTGTGCCATTTAGACATGTTGAATTGTGGGTACATTCGTAGCACCAACAAATTGTTACGTCAGAACAGAACAGAAGAAACCCAATCCCAAAATTTACAACAAATGACAAAAAAAACTCATGACAACGAAAAGCAAAAGTATTAAACTTATTTCACTACAAATTCTTGTGCAGTAACATCCATTGCAGATACCACGAAACTTGCAAAAAAATCGATAGCTTCCTATTTTCGGTAACAGATGTACAACAAATTTTCTAAAGAAATAAAGTTAAATGATTTGTTATAAGTCATTACTAATAAAATAAATCAGACATGGCTGCACTGTTATACCTAGGCACCAACTGGGCCTATGATTATCAATAATCGTTTTTAACCTCTATTAAATAGGTACCTACTCGGTATGTCACACTGGATGTTTTTATATGTACGAGTCTTGACTGGCTTTTTTCCGGTCGTCTTGGTTGCAATACAATACGTCAACGATGCCATACAGTTTTTATTACGTATCTATGATTGAAATAAAAAGCTCACCTTTGTTATACTTTTACCAACTATGGTAGCAGATGCATCTAAAAACAGAAATGTTTGTAATACTATTAGCCTTGAATACCTCCTGCGGTGACTTGACACTACGTTTGCTCCCATTGAATTTAAATATGTACTGTTAAGAAATTTAAACATTAAACTTACATAACAATTTTATTTAAACTTACCAACGGCTTTTTACAGCATATCTTCATGTTGTGCCCAATCTCCAATATGAACCAATATCTACCTAGCTTACAGTGAAATCAAGTCGTCAGCACTACAGACAAACCCTACTTCGTCTATGGTCGACACTGCTTGGTATGACGTCTATCAGCTTAACCGAGCTGATAAGCATCTAATTTGTAAGGTACATACCAAGTTGATTGGAGTAGTGTACGGTTTAAAGGTATGAAATAACTGGCACTAGACTTTAGTAAACGTTACGTTGTCATTGCCGGGACCAATCCGACAGATCTATCAATTATAATTTTATGCATAGGTGAAATAAAAATCCAATAATAGCACCGATCTGGTTTGACTATAGACAGTACGATTAAACGACTTCAAATCTATTAATTTATTCAATGTATTTCAGTGGACAGCATTTTTTCTTTCATTTGGCTGACGGCTTGTGTTAAAACGTAAAAGCAACGCACCACTGGCTGGTGGGAAATGCGTATACAGAACGAGATGGACTAAACGCGCGTGATTCGTTCTTTTTAGTAATAATTTTCTTAGCAGATATTTATTGAAAATCTCTTCTTTTTTTTCGAAATTCCGCCATACTGTGTCACCTCCGCCAACAACAAAAACTCATGACGGCATAGTGTGATATTGCGATGACTGTACTTGTTAAGGATGGAATAGTAAGTGGTACCCTCATCTTTTGTTTTCAGTTTTCTATTAATGCTACAAAAGGAAAAAAAGAGAAAATACCCAGCATCAACCAGAAGCGGATCAGACGCCATCAATTTTTTAAAACAAAGAGAAACGTATAACCAACAAATGAAACTACACATGTTTTTCTATCAGCAGCTCCAGTATTTTTAATTTGCAATTAAAAAACAATCACAGTGATATTTTTAGTTAGGTTTTCTTATTTTTTTTTGTTATTTGTTTGTAATGGGTACAATATTATAAAGGCGAAGTTCTACTTCTGGTAAAACACTCCACGCCACCAAAAAGACCAACGAATTAGTTCCTTCCACCCTTCTCGTCACATTCGCGCCTCAGATGCCCACTCTTACCGCAACTGTAGCAAGTTTTTGTTGCATCCGGACAATACTTCGAAATGTGGCCGGCTCTGTTGCACTTGTAACATGATAAACTCGAATTGGAAGAACGACTGTCGTTCATCTGTTCCGGACAGTTGCGAGCCCAGTGGCCGAGTTTGTTACATTTGTAGCATGTTGGATTATCCATTTGGGTGCAGTCTTTGGAAATGTGACCAACTCCGTTGCAGCGGTAGCAACGCTCCGACTCCTCGGGGCAGGCACGGGCATAATGTCCGGTTTGGTTGCATTTATAGCATTTTTCGCGATTACCACCAACTCCACCACGACGCATGTCACCGCGTCCATCTCTCAAACCAGAGTTACAGTCGCGGGCGTAATGACCCGGGCGATTGCATTTGTAGCAAGCTGATGATGATGACATTGTTGAATATGAACTCTTAACTTCTTGGAAAAACTTTTCAACGAACTGCGTTCACCTCCTTTACTGCAACTAATTCAATTAACAGAAAAAAAAACTCCAAAAACTTCCTTCACCACCACGGCACACTAAATGCAAATCGAAATGGCTGCCGTCCAAATAATGCCTCCGACTAGTGAGAAAACTTAAATGCCCACAAATACCGGCTGCAGTGCGGCTCATTGCCTCGTTTATACGGGTTATTAATGTTCATGTCACAGTTGGTGCAACTGTTTTACTTTGCTAGGGGTTGACTTCATGAGGTCGTAGAGTTATGCCTAACGTTACATTTTTTATATGAACAGAATTGTTTTTTTTTTATTTTTTATACAAACTATTTGTATTGTATGTAAATTATTTTATTTGTATACAAATTATTAGTCTTTGCCGTTTTCGATTTGGCTTTTCAGATTTTGATCTGAGATTTCAGATTTCTGTCTGTTTATCAAATGTTTGGGTGGTGTTGATTGATTTTTTGTGTTCCATTTTTCACAGGCACACCAACATTTAAAAATAAAACAAGCCAAGTCGGAAATAGTAGAAATAATTTTCAGATCATGATTCCGTGATCTCGATGAGAAGCAGGATCATGTGCTGTTGTTGTAAGTGCATGTAAATGATCTATATGGATCATAACTGATAAATAAAAATAAAAAACAGCTACTGATGTCGTTTTCGATTTCGCAGATAAAATTGTTTGAGAAAAAAAAAATTTTTTTTTTGATCGAGATTCCTTTTCATGTTTTGCCAAAAATATCTAGCTTTTTCCATTCACTGGTTAAATTTTATATGAAAATATTCAAAATGCTCGCCCAGATTAATTTCTAAGCATTTGTATATAAATAATTAACGAAAACGTGACACGCTTTTTGGTGGCCGTCTTGTTTACGTGGTAGGAACTATGGGAAAGCAATGTATGTTGATATTTTTATAGCGATGGCTAACGAAATTTCGCTTTCCTTCCGGGAGTGATGAACGGACAATTATTTATTTATTTTGTGAAACTGATTGACGAATTGTTGGTTTAATTTAATGAAACTAATTATCACTCCTTATTTCACGTGTTTTAAATCAGAAATAGAAATGTTTTCAAGTGATTGTAGAGATGCTGTTCGCCGGAATTTGTGTTTGTTTCTGTTTTGTGATCTCATTCTTACGCCTTTATTAGCATTGACTTCGGACAAACGGATCTCTCTGTCTCGTCTCGTGCAAAAATGCGCGTGCGTGATGGAAGCGAAAACAAAAACGATCTTAAACAAAATTCTTAAAATTGCAATTTATTTTCTTTTGTGTTACGGTATGCTTGAATTCTTGAATGTTGCAGTGCAGCGGTGAGTGCAGAATATATCCATATAAACATGGGTGTTATCTTGCTGCGCAGTAAATTCTGCACATGTGTTTTGGGCATTAGCCGATCAAAACTGAGACACATCAAGTCAGCCAGCTGTCAGACTTACTTAACTAGATACTTGAACGTATCCCATGACTTTGCCAACAAGATATAATATATCATGCAGAATTTGGATTACCGTTCGAAATGTAGTCGAGAAGTAAGGAAAAAAAACATCACGCCGCCAGTAGACAATTTCGCGAAGCCTATATCCTTTCAAAGAGTAGATATGTTTTAATTTCAATTCTAAAATTTCTTTTTGTGTTAATTATAAACTGTTCACCAATATTTTATGTTCCAATCATTGGCCGCGTTCCACTGCCCGCTAGATGACTAGCGGCAAGTCAAACTCCATATAAAATATTGACATTTCACAATTTGTGCTAGACGCCTAGCACTTTTTGTGAAATATCCCTTTTAGGGAAGCCGAGCAAGTGGAATTGTGATAAAATTGTTAAAAGTAAAGTAAAATAGCAATTCAGATATATTTTTTATAATATATACCTAGGCGTGTAAATCCTACTCGTTTGGTAGAAAAAAAAGCAATCTTTTTCAGATTTCAGAGCAATTTTGCGGATTTTTTCTCAGATTTGCTTCAGATTTACCAAAACAAGTACGTTTGAGTTTGACAACTATTGGAGTTTGTTTACATTTTCGTGAAATTTTTCAGCTGAAAAGAAACGAATTCCATAGGGTTGATCTATTTTTTGTTAATTATTTATGTACAAATGTTTAGAAATCAATAAAAAAGTTTGTGTTGTGTTTACTTTGGATTTTTTTGGAGGAAGCCGCCGAAAACACTTCTTTGATAAATAAAAGAAAACGCAAAAGCAAAAATTCCTTTTCATGCCACGAAAAAAAAAATAAAAAATTGCGTGGCTTGTGGAGGAACGATCAGCAATATGGAAATTTTAAATTTTCAAAATTCTAAGTGTGCGTATAATTAAAATCGCGTTTACTGACATCTGCCATATGAACATATGGTTTTTGTCCCATCTATATGATGTTTAATAAATTAGCGAGCATTTATCTTTGGAGTGGAGAAACGAAGTGGAGACTAGGGACGCTAAGACTTAGCGCGAGCAGGATACTAGACTTTAGCAAACAACATTGGAACGGAACCATGGCCATATAAAAAGGTCTGAATGCAACCATCGCAAACGACTGTCACAGACCTAAAAATATTTACGAAAATATACAAATAAAGTTCTTCATAGTTCGTCATTGGTCGTAGAAATAATAAACTACCAAAATGGGAAAGCGACAGCATCAAAAGGATAAAATGTAATGTTGAAGCTGCTGACAATACAAACTTCTGATTTGCAAACCATCTTTTACTTTACAGGTACTTGACCTACACCGAATGGTCTGAACTGTACGGCGGCAAGAAATTTGAATCAGCTGAAAATGAGCACATCAAGTTCAAAAGGCTTCCCTATGACCACTGCTGCATAACGATGATCCCCTTCAAGACTCCATACTGCGACGAAAACGGAAATGTGTTTGAACTGCAAGCGATTGTAGACTTCCTTAAAATGTTCAAAGTGAATCCCATTACTGGAAAGCCTCAAGTCGCAAAGCAGCTGGTTTCTCTAAAATTCCATAAAAACGCGGACGGCGAATATCACTGCCCTGCGCTTTTCAAGCCATTTACGAAAAATTCGCATATTGTAGCTGTATCTACCACAGGAAATGTCTTTTCTTGGGAGGCGGTGGACCAGCTTAATATCAAAACAAAAAACTGGAAAGATCTGATTGACGACTCGTCATTCCAGAGAAAGGACTTGATAACCATTCAGGATCCTCAACATTTGGAAAAGTTCGATATTTCTAGATTTCATCACATCAAGAAGAACCTGCGGGTTCTGACTGAAGATGAAATAGCTGACAAGGTCATGGGATCGAAAGGTCGAATTAAGTCTATGAATCTGGAAACTAAGGAGACTTTGGCCCAGTTAGAAAAGGACTATCAGCCAGCAGAAGAAGCGGCTGCTGTTGAAAAGAAACTCGTTGATAAGTTCAATGCTGCGCACTACTCAACCGGTGCGGTGGCAGCGAGCTTCACATCTACCGCCATGGTACCTGTATCCAACCATGAAGCGGCAATCATCGATGATGATACGGTGAAGTATGAACGAGTTAAAAAGAAGGGTTACGTTCGCATAACAACAAATTTCGGGCCACTCAACTTTGAGATATATTGCGATTCGGTGCCCAAAGCAAGTGAAAACTTTATCAGGCATTGCTCGGAAGAGTACTATGATGGCACAAAATTTCACCGGTCTATTCGGAATTTTATGGTTCGCAGATTATAGAAGTGTCCTCTCGACTTTAATTGTGTATGTTTTCTTAGATTCAAGGTGGGGATCCAACCAGCACCGGAACGGGTGGCACCTCGATTTGGCACAACAAATTCGAAGACGAATTCCGTCCAAATCTATCTCACACAGGCAGAGGCATCCTCTCCATGGCTAACTCCGGACCGAATACAAACTCTTCACAATTGTAAGAGCTATAAATACACCACAAGTTTCCACCTGTATTAAGTTTACTGCTTCCAGCTTTATAACGTACCGCTCTTGTCGCCATTTGGATGGCAAACACACGATCTTTGGCAAGTTAGTGGGTGGAATGGATACACTCAATGAGATGGAAAAAATAGAAGTGGACAACAAAGATCGGCCAATAGAGGATATAATTATTCAAAAGGCGCAAGTGTTCGTGGATCCCTTTCAAGAAGCAGAAGAGGAATTGATACGTGAACGAGCCGAAGAAGCCGCTAAACAAGTGCAGTCGGTTAATGAAGTTGCAAAGAAGAAACGAATGAACGCAAAATTGAAAGTATTCAGAGAAGGGGTGGGCAAATATCTGGACATGAACAATATAAAGGAAGAAATGACAAAAGGATCGAATGCGCCATCCACTTCGCTGGGTTTGGCGGCAAAGAAGCGAAAGGAAGCCCCCTCTCAGTTTGGCAATTTTGGTTCATGGTAGATAATAAATAAGTCACTTGCCTAGTTTGCTTCTTTTTATTCATCACCTACGCTCTCGCGTTCTTTCCACTTTTCCTTGAGTTGATTCAGTTTTTTCTGCCGCCGGTTCTTCTCAGCCGACTTCTTGCTGTCCATTACTTTCTGCTGCGATTCGATCGATTGATCTCCATTGTAGAGGAGATCCAATTTAGCCAGTAAGATTTTTCTGGCCTCTTCTCGATTGCGAGATGCGACTCGGTGGATATGACACTTGACTACAATGTTTGTTGGTATATGCCTCAGCATTACGCAATTTGAGGTTTTGTTCACGGCTTGGCCACCAGGGCCACTGCCTCGAACAAAAGTCTCCTCAAGCTCGGATTCGTCCAGCTTAGGGTAGCGGGAATAGTCAAGAGTTGCTTTATTGCGGTGTTGAAGTTGAGAGACTAGGCATTTGCTGTTACTACTAGAGAGGATATTGCGAACAAACGTGTGAATGATGGTTGGCTTATACAATACGGCCATTCTTTAGCAAGGTTTCTCCGCGCTGAAAGAAAACATTTGTGAAATTCAACTTGCAATCATTTCGTTAGTCTTACTTTAAAGCTGAACTGAATGTCTTCGGGATTGGTAAGCGTACTACTTGAGCGAAACTCTTTTCGAACCCTACCGAGAAAATACGACTTGTCGGTCAGGTATAATTGGTTGCCGTATCGTATAAGATGCTTGTATAAACGTAGAATTTGTTGTTTCGATGGCTGCGACATTATTTTTATTTCAATTTCATCTAGAAATTAAATAAGGGATACAATTTGAACTACTTTGGACACAGATTGATGAATTTCGTCTGACTTTAAAACTGTCATGATGTACGGGGGTGTTCAGTAATACTCACCGCATGCAGACAATCAGGCCCACTTCAGTGATTTAACATCAAAAAAAAAAACCTACCCCGGGTCCAAAAATTCCTTACCGACGTAAGATTTCCCCTACAAATCTTGCTTACCTACATTAATATTTGAAAAAATTAAGAGAAAAGTGTTCAAATGCTGTATTTATTTTATTTAATTTTAATTTTTGTATTTAAAAAAGTTCGTTATTTATATAAAGTTAGTATGAAACAATAAGTTAGTGTTAATATTATGAAAAAAGGATGTTACATTCACAAATATGAAGGCAAAACAATAAATTAGTAGGTTATTTATAGAAAGTAATAAAAAAAGAGACGCAAAAGAAATTGTAGGCATAAATTTATTAAATTAATTTAGTTTATTTAAATAATTCAAATTGCTCGGCCATATTGTCTTTAAAAGTTAAAAGAGAGTAAATACATAAATACAAAATATAGGTATTGAAAAATCACTGGCCCATTTACTTATTATATATGGACTGCTAGTAGACAACTTCGCGTTGGTTCCAACATAAGCGCTAGCTCTCGTGGTTCGGAGCGGAATAAATTGGAAACTCACATCAGACGTTTCCATTTCGTTGCAGATAGTTTTGCATTAAGACTGTGTTATTGCGATTAATTGAATAAAGATTTAAAATTAAAAAATGAAGTGTTGGTCTTTTAAGGAGTTGAAACCAAGTTTTAAACATCCTGAAAAAGATGAACAAATTTCATAGGCACTTGCCATTGTGTGAAATTAATTCTTAATACATGGGGAGCCCATAAAGTAATTTACGATGAGAATGGGAAGGCAATAAAGTGGGAGCATATTGAAAAATTGGTCAATTTTCAACATAACTTGGGCTTCATTTTGCAAACAATTTAAATGACAAACATATTAACTGGCTCTAAAATCATGAATGTCAGTCTTGCTGCCCAAACTTTGAGTGAAAGCACCGCAAATCCTCGGCTTTTCCTCTTGAATAGTGGAGAAACTGAGTTTGTGGGATGTGAAGCAACTATTCTGTTCATTAGAACAATAAACTATATTTTTGATTGCTTACACACAAAGTCAAAGATTTGGTGCAACTTTAAAAAAGGGTTAAATAAAGAGAACAAAGAACAAATTGTTTCTTTCTTTGATAACGCAATAAAATATCTTAGCGGCTTAACAATGAATAACCGACAAATCGTAAAAAGCAGAAATAAAGTGGGTTTTATGGGCTTTATTATTTGAATGCGGAATTTAAAAATAACTTTTTTAAAATTCTCAGGATATTCTTGACAATCATAAGTATTTATTGATCAGAAATGTGATTGAAATATACGCTAAGGTGTTATTACATCATATTTCTAAAATTAATTATGAAAAACAACATAAAAAACTAATTCGCAATAAATACACGAAAATTGTGCCATTTATGGGACAATGAAAAACGATTTTTTATTCAAATTTTGTTGGTTCCAGCTATTATTAATTATTTAAACTAGCACAATTTCGAGATGACATCTATTGTAAGCAATGCCGCAACAATTTGAATTTCAACCGTTTCACTTGGCAAATCAGGTGGCTCTAGCATTCTGTGGAGAAATCCAAGATGGTTGTCAATTTGTTTCACTTATTTTTCGCATAGAACCATGAGCGCTAGTTATGTTGGCGTCATTTTCTGGGCAGAGATGGAAGTGACATTTCACTAGCAGTCCATATCAGAGACACTAGTATGGTTTGTCTATGGTCCATATTATAATAAGTCAATGATCAGGCGTACTTGGTGGTTTTTGTGGCTTAATATTTTTAAACGGGTTCAATAATCTACCTATCTAATTTTTGTTGGCTGTTTGGAACGGAATTTTGTACCGAAAGCTGAGTAATTCCAGTGCACTGCCCGATACCCACGTTCTAACTGCCAATGTTTTATAATTGCACTCCATTTTCATTTCATTGGTACAAAAATATATTATATATTGTTTATACTTCTTTTGTGAATATGCATACCTAGCTCAACGTAGCGACAAGTCTTCCTGTGCTTTATAGATAAAGCTATAGTTGCTAAGGGCTAAAGTAGGTACAACATACTCCTTTGCTCCAAGTTTAAATGGGTTCTAACGCAGATTTTCCGATAGTGATTCCTGATGCTGTTTTTGGCAATTAGGTACCTACCTAGTGCCTCCACTTTTTTGAGAATTGGTAGCTGCGAGCAGCCCTCCAGCAACTGGGACGGGTGTTTACCTTCATCGCTATTCCTTGTTTGCATCTTTATTGAACCCGTTGTCGAGTCGCCACATCCGTGAGGAGCGATCTACCCATTCTAGGAACCATATACAAAATGTACAGGGACCCCAGCTAGCAATAATCTTGCCGCTGGCAAGACATGTAAAATCGACTTAATTCCTTTAGCGTATAGCTCTTTCACGGAAGTTGCGATTCAACCCCAGTAAGTCAAGAACAATTGCTCGTTCAAAAGCGGTTCGGCGGCTTACGCAGTTCAGTACAATTATCCGTAAACTCGTTTTCCAGTCTTTTATATTGGTAGGAGGAAAGCTTGCCTCAGCTCAAAAATTTCACAAAGAAATAGATTTGATGACTTGCAAACAGAAAGTATCTGTCGAAATAGATCATAATTTCCGCCTCTAACTCCTCGAGAGTACTTCAAAAAAAAAAAAACATTAACATTTATTTGAACCAAGTTTATTGTGCATTAGGTCTTAGTAAATACGTCTGTATACACCCATTTCCGATTTAAGCTTTATTAAACTGTCCCAGTACCTCAAAGCATACATAGAATTCGATTGCAATGCATGCTATTAAAATACTGCATTTGCTCTATGTCCAATTTAGCACTTTTATGTCGTAGCAGCGGGACAAAAAAGTGTGCATTATGAATGGACAGGGGTTGTTTACCGATTGAATGTGCCATCACTGTTGCTGAGAGTCAGAAAAATGTCCGAAAATCAATGATGCGATGGCTACTTTAATCTACGTCTAATTAGCACTTTAAGGCCTTTGATAATACGGCAGAAAAGTGTGCATTATGAATAGACGAAACAAAGTGTTGCCCATTTATTCTTGTGCCACCATGACCATTCAACATCAGAAATAAATCCAAGCTCAATGAAAAGATGGCTACTCTAATCTACGTCCACTTAACACTTGCATACCTTTGGTGATACGGTGTACAAGTGTGCAAGGACGAATCAATTTTTGAACATGATACAGTCACCATTCCCGAACAAGTTTAGTATGGAACTTACCTCGTTGAGAAAGTGTCGTTATTTATCTACGTCCAGTTAGCACTTCGATGCCTTGGCAGTTACGGCATCGAAGTGTGCATCAAAGGACAATTAAACTAAGCTGCGTATCAAATATATGGATAATAGAAAAACATTTTGAATGTAAAAACGAATCTTTTATTCCTCTTTCGAATTAGATGTTAGATGCATTCACTTCTTTTAAAAAAACAATTTACAAGTAGTTTTCTGGGAACTCGAAAGTAACATCACGTCCGGTCAATTTCTTGTACACAGATGTAAAGGTGTCGACCTGGAATGAGAGAACGGGCAGTTTATTAGTTTATTTCAATGATTACATTTTTATTAAAAGAATGACAGCAACAACAATATACTCTGCTCTTTGGTATTTATAGCAAATGGGAATAGCTATAAACAATTGAGAGACTGAGAATTTTTTCTTCGTCTGGTTTATCAGTTAAGTAATGAATTTTCACTAAGCAACCGTAAAGCGATCAGACGATTGTGATGGTACATGCTTGAGGATATACACTCTCGAACAAAAATTGAAGGCCACTCGACACAAACAAAGTTTGTTCAAGTAGGACGCGACTCGAACCCTGGATTTTTCATCACTGTTTGGAGTGGAAGATCGAATATACCTCAAATAGGTGTCCCTCACTATTTAGCGTCACTTATCGCCTCGATATGCGAGAAGCTGTTGCCAGTAAGATTTTCATATACGCTTGATATGGAAGACCCTTTTACTAGGTTTTATCGATAAAAGGGGGGCAAAAAAGCGGTCACGTTGGTCGACTAATAGAAGCAAAATGTGTATGTTCTTCGGTTTTCACGTGCACCAAAAGTAAAGGTTATGTTCCCAAATCAATAATAGTTTCCCCGATAGTTCAAGAAAACTGTATAGAGACATTGGAAGTTTAATGTCTGTCCTTTTTGACAATCACCAGCTTATTGTGTTCCACTGGCAAATAACACAAGGACATTTAAAGGGTTATAAGTTACAATCGTATACAATTGTTCCTCACTTTAAGACGTAACCATCTGCCTCAAATAATGAAAACAAGTTAGTCCAGCGAGATGTTTCTATGCGCTTGATATGGAAGCCCCACTTATTAGGTTATTTTCACAAGAGGGGGGCAAAAAAGCGGCATTAGTGCTGACCAATATGTCCCTAACATCCCAACGAGTCTTTAATAGGTAAAGAAACACTTTATATTGGAAATTTAGGAGCTTAATGTCTGTCCTTTTTGACAATCACCAGTTTATAGTATTCCGCTGGCAAATAACACAAGGACATTCAAAGCTAATACCCCAATGGTGTTAGTCTTAAAAGACTTTGTCCAACAATTTGCTGAATCACTCGTGTGATCATTTTGTTTGCAGCGAATGGAATATGTTTTTCTCAAGAGAAATTCATGAAAACCAATAACGAGTCGATGCAGGAATTTATGTCTGTCCTTTTTGACAATCATCAGCTTAATGCATTCCACTAATAAATAACACAAGGACATTAAGACCTACTCCCGACCCTTTGCTTCACTATTAATCGACACAACTTATCTACTTGTAATGTTTGCAGCAAATGGAATAAGTTTTTCCTCACAAATTTAATGAAAAACTATAACGAGTTGCTGCAAGAATTTAATGTCAGTCCTTTTTGACAATCACCAGCTTATCGATTTTTAACTGGCAAAAAACACAAGGACTTTGGAATTGGACAATAACAATCAAAAGATATCTTCACTTACTTTGTGTTCAATGGTGGTCTGTTGATTCTTGTCCAAATGCACCTTAATCAGCTGTGTACCATCGAGCTTAACGCGGATGCGTTTGCCGACAATTTCTGCGGGGAATACCAAATCTTCAAGGATGGCATCGTACACCGCTGTGAGAGTGCGAGAGCGTGGTCTCTTCTGTTTCAGAGGATTCCTAGATTTCCTCGTTGGTTTGGGTAAAATCTTGCGTTCTCCAATGAATACGACATGTTTGCCGGAGAACTTCTTTTCCATCTCACGCACCAATCGAGTTTGGATTTTTTGGAAAGCTTTTTGCTTTGGAATTGGTACGTAGATGATGACAGCCTAAAATATAATGTTTAAACTGTATTTTATATTTATGTGGGAACATGCCTTAAATGGGCTCACCTTCTTGTTATTGAACTCGATTTCCCTAGCACGGGTAATATGAAGATCTCTTAATTGAGGCTTCAATTCGGAGTTCACCTCCAGCTCCAAGAGAGCTTGGGCAATGGACTTTTCGAAATCATCGGGCTCAGCGCCACCGGGTTTGATAATTTTGTTTCCAATCATCTAAAATTAAGGACATATTTCACATTATAGCAAACTGAAGTGTAAATAGTCGGCGGACGAATTGTCAAAGTTGTGCTGCGATTTTAATCCATTGAAATCAAGGGTAAATAAAACACTTGCTAGCGAATTCTTACACATACGACCGAAATACAACATTAACTTTTCATTTCACTGGTTATTTTTGGTTGTCTTTGACAAAAATTAGCAAATATTAAAGAAATAATTGTTGGATGAAAACAAAATGAAACCTACCATTGCCAGTTATTTTCAGAAAAAGGAAAGACAACGAGCCACTGAACTGCGAAGTGGTTGACTTTTCGAACCGGTGCAACGTGAAGTTCGCTGTGATTTCGAAAGTGAAGAGTGTTGAGGCCGTGCCACAATGAATTCGTGCTTGACTCTGGATAATGTTTAAGTCAAAAAATTATTTTTGGGAGATAGTTTTCGCAAAATACAAAATGCTTTGTTTTACTATTTTATTACTATATATTTATATATATATAATATTTTTCTGGAATACAAATCTTTACTCACAACTCCTTCGTAAATGGTCTTTAAATTTAAAACTTGTGTTAATACTTGTTTATGGCGATAAGCGCTGGTATTTTGTTACGATCTCCAACCCTAGTCAATCCTTACACATTCACGGAGCTTCGTCGACTATGCTTACGAAACAAAAACAAATTCCCATGGGTGTTTCTTGAATAACTTGAAGAGACCCCTGATATTATCTGTCATTATATATAAGTAATTTCGCGCCATTGAAATCGTGATCGTTCTGTTTGGGTTTCCCGATTTTAGAACGAATTCTTAAGCCGGAACCGCACTTTACGCATACGCGATTCGTTTGCTCCTCAGATTTGTACAGGAAAGTCGGAATAAAGACGAAGTTTTTTAATAATGGCCTTTAGCTAAGCTACATTACACCATTAAACATTCCTAACACGGAAGATTAAAATGATGCCCAATACTAAATAGCTGTCTGCCTGAAAGGGACAGCATTACCAAACACGCAAAAATACGTGACACGTATTTTGGTCGGAATTACGTTGTAGGAATTCTGGTAAAGCTCCATATGTTGATGTTTTTATAGCGGTTGCTAACAAAATTCCGCGTTCCTATAAAACAAAGTAATGATCGGACAATTATTTATTTGATGAATTGTTGGTTTAATTTGCCGGCATTCATCACCAATCTCATTTCACATGTTTTAAATCAGAAATAGAAATGTTTTCATTTGTGACCTCATCCTTAGTAGCATTGACTGCAAACAAAGGGATCTTTCTTTCCCGTCGTGTGCATTGGTGTAATTGCAGTATTATCATTGTGAGTCTCGTTTAAGTTTCCTAAATTATTTTCGAACATTAGGTTGTGAACATGCAACCGCTGTATGTAGCAATTAATAACATTATTTACCTACTGCACAGTAACACTTTTCCTAATCTCAAATAATTTCTAAAAATATCAACAGATGGCGCGTTTCAACTAGCTGACAATTTTAAGGAACGTCATCAAAAAGTCAATCATGACGACCGTTTTGTTTACATTTTACATTTTACATGTAGTTGAGCCAAATAAAACAAGAGTACGTAGCATAACTAATCGGAAGGAAAAAGCTGATAAATCGTAAATCCAACAAGAATGATAACTGAACAATATAAATGCTAGCGTCTACACTAACATGAGCTTCATTCCGGTCTTTGATAAGAACACTATCAATTCTCTCATTTGCTCTTCTGCGGACGACAGCAAAATCTCAATTGCTAGCAAGCGTATAAGTTAAGTAAAATTCAACACAGGGCAACGTGTATATTGCGTGATAACAGGTCAGTAGAGGAAAGAATCTTATTGGCGCAAGGTTAAACGAACTCCATTCCACAGGCATTTATATTTTTGGAAATCCAGTAAAAAAAAAAACAAACCAGTGAGTAATATATCCACAATTAGATGAACTTTATATTAGATATTTGAACGAATTTTTATGCTTGTTGTTTCAGTAAAGATGGCACCCACAGTTTTAGTCACGGGAGGGGCGGGTTATATTGGATCACATACAGCATTAGAGATGCTCAATGCCGATTACAATGTCATATGCATAGACAATATGTGCAATGCCTACAGTGAAGCAGAGAATGCTTTGCCGGAAGCTCTGAGCAGGGTCCAGAAAATCACAGGGAAGAACTTAACATTCTATCAAGTCGACATAACCAATGGGGATAGTCTGAAGGCTGTATTCAAAAAGGTAACAAAATCAATCACAATTTGTTGAGTAGGCAGATAGTCCAAATTTCGATACACATACACCAAAACCCCGAAACACCAAACCAACAATAACGATTGTTAGCCTAAATTATATTAATGTGTATTTCTCCAAACTGATTAAATTCACGTAAAGTGTAAACTCGTAAAAAAAATTAATGAAAAACAAGGAACGACATAAACGCAGACTGAAATAAAAACGACGCAGCTTCGAATCCACTATAATTTTTAAATGTCGCAACTTCGAAACGACGCAAGCGAGGTTTTGGCGTATAGCTATATCTTCGATTGCGTATGCAGAGGTGACAATGGTTATCTAGTCAAACGGAAACAGCCCAAGCGATAAGATACAACGACGAACAAACAAGCTTTAAAAAATACGAGATAAGCAAACATTAAACACTTGACTTAGTTTTCAATACACTTGCATTACATTTAATTTAGCACAAATGAGTGGCAATTAACTGAACGATATGGTCGATAGCTGTAACCGCTGATCACACAATCCATAGAGGTCAATTCCTTTTTTTGTCGCCTCTTCCACATGCCGCGCAATCGATTCTTTATATAACATGTTTGTTTTTTACGATTTCAGCATAAAATCGATATGGTGGCACATTTTGCCGCGCTTAAGGCGGTAGGCGAATCATGTCGTTACCCGTTGCAATACTACCAAAACAATATGACGGGCACCAACATGCTGCTGGAGGCGATGGCCGAAAACCAAGTATTTAAGTTTGTGTACAGCTCCAGTGCCACTGTCTATGGTGAGCCACAGTTTTTGCCAATCACTGAGCAGCATCCAACGGGCAATTGCACCAGTCCATATGGAAAAACAAAATACTTTACTGAGGAGATTTTAAAGGATCTCTGCACGTCGGATAATGTGAGTATGAATAGTAGGAATCGAGGAATGCTTTTCTGTAGGATTTTAATGGAAGCTCGCTTCACCTACTTCCAAATATATGTAGGTTTTCTGTCAACTAATCGTACAATTGTGTCCCATCTAGATTATTTCAACTAATATAGTCACTTACGCTGGTGCGGTTTTAGTAGACTCCCAAATGCATTGCAGCACAAGGTTAATTGATAAATCCACTGCATATTGCAAACAGCTTTCGATTATAGCACGTTTACATTGGATTCGAGTCAGTAGTTAAGACGAGAGAAAAGTCAATCAAAAAAACATTTTCTGTAATCTATGAGGAACGGTAATATGTGTACCTCTTTCTCGGTTTATGGATTTTGCGCGCACTTGACAGCATGGCGCCGAACAAGTAATGCTTTTGATGCACAGGGTCATATATCGTATGCATCCTATCTGCTTTTGGTAAGGAGTCTAAAAAAAGAATGGCTACTTGGTAGCTCTGTCGTTTACCTATGGACTTGACGTCTATATTTTTAATCTTTATTCACTACGTGTATTGCATTTAAAGTGAATGGTTTTGAAGCTTACTTCAGTTGATCCTATGGCCAAATTCTGTTAAAGTGGCTCTCGGTATTTTCAACTAACCCTAGATAATTTTAAGACTTTCAACATGAACTGCCGATACGATTCGTAATGATCTAAGTTCGAAAGCGCTACTTACTTCATACTTTTTGTAAGCTATAATCTGTCAGAGTAAGAGTATGTGTGGAGCATAAATAATTCCGAATGTCGAATGGTCCTTAGTCTGCTGAATCTGGACAGGGTTTCTTTTATTTATCACTCTCGCCATAATATATTCCATTTTGGTGTATATTTAAAAAAAAACATTTAAAACAACTCAGACAAAGCCAGTCAGTTCGCCGTGCTTCCCATTATCTACAAGGGTGTTCAAAGAGTTACTTTTCCCTTCACAAGTAAATATCATAAGAAGTTTGAATATATGTACATCGAATTTTATCACAAGCAACGATATCTTCACCCAAAACCATATTCGTTTTAAAACACTCAATATCGCATGTTTGTTTTGCCTACATTTAGGCGTAAGAATTACGCTTGCTTTAAATGTGTTCACCGTGTTACAATTCCACTTCTCAGTAGTTAAATTTCCTACCCAATAAAGACAGACTTGCCCCATTTAGCGGCACTTCGATCGTGGTGTTTAGCGGCCAACGTACTGCACCTGTTTGAGAGAATGTCTCGGTTCTCGTTGCCTGGCACATGGAAAAATTGGCGGGAAATCGCGTTTTATTAATTTTTGTATTACAATTAACTAAAAAACACGTTTGGAATGGTTTGCAGTCCCATACTAACTATTGACAAATGTGAACTCCACCTGTGTTTGTTTTACTTTGTTTCTGTATTATTCTACACAAAAGCTATTTAATTTTGCAACACTTACTTTCAGTGGCAAACACAAGTACGATAAAAACGATGAAACTTGCAGTTTTTGAGAAAAGGCTTAGTAAATTTTAAATGCATCCACCTTAACCGAAAATATTTACTTTACATTTACGTAATTTTTACCTCTTAAAGCGATGGGCAGTCATTTCTCTTCGCTACTTCAATCCGGTCGGTGCGCATCCCAGTGGCAACATCGGAGAAGATCCCAATGGCGAACCAAATAACCTCATGCCATACATTGCTCAGGTAGCAGTCGGTCGACGCTCATTGCTCAAGGTCTATGGAACTGATTTCCCAACCAAGGACGGTACAGGCGTTCGTGATTATATACATATCGTTGATCTGGCTGAGGGTCATGTTAAGGCACTGGACAAGCTTAAGGACGTCCAGGAGACGGGCTTCTTTGCATATAATTTGGGCACAGGAGTCGGTTGCTCGGTGCTAGAGCTGGTGAAGGCCTTTGAAAACGCTTCTGGGAAACCCATCCATCATGAGTTGGCCCCACGAAGAGCTGGAGACGTAGCAAGCAGTTATGCAGATGCTACTTTGGCATCCAAGGCACTTGGCTGGAAAGCAAAGCGTGGCATAAATGAGATGTGCGAAGACACATGGCGCTGGCAAAGCAACAATCCAAAAGGATATGCTAAGCAATAATATTATTTTAGCAGTAGCCTCTAAAAGAAATCGTAAACATTTAATTTTATCTATCTATATTTGCCTATCCAAAGAGATACATACGAAATAGTATGAATGAAAGCCAGTTATAATTATCCTAAAGAGTAAACTAAATATAAAACGTATTTAATCACTTACTATGCAGAATTTTCTTGTCTTATATTCTTCTCTTCGTAAGGGCGATGAACTCTACCGACAACAGCAACAACGCGACACTTTATTTATTTTATTTAATTGGTGCGAATTTCACAGTTTTATTAGTAATAATCCTCAGATCTTTAATTTTTTTATTTTGTAAGCCTCAACAATAAGAAATATTAGTACACACATGTATTAAAGATAGGCCCTGATCTGTTAATATGTAGTTTCAGAGCAGTTGGTTGGTTCACTGCGAGTTTCCAATCCATTCGTCACTTGTTTTGTTTGTAGAGTAAATATGCCTCGAAATATTTATGTTGTATTTGTGATTATCCAAACTAAAATATTTTATTTTATATTATCTACTAATTAAAGCATCTACAAATTGTACGAAACTGAAAAATGTTTAAATAAATATATCCGCATGTATGTGTATTGTATATGTGAACATATTTCTTTCGGCCTTGTTTTTTTCTTGCCTCATACCGCAAATGTAAATTATTTGTTATGCTGTTTAAATCTGTACGCATGGACTGTTTTAAATTGGAGATGGTTTACAATCTTGAATGTAACTATGTTTTAAAATGATGGCACAGGGTGGCTCAACTTGGAAGAAGTAAAATGCGTATAGCTACAGCTTTTGTAGTTTTAATGTTCTTCCCAATTTGGAATACCTACCTTTGAAATTTGGTATTCTTGTCCACAAAAGTTATCACTTTGCAAGGACAGTTTTGTACTGTCCCTCAAGGTCTGTTTATACAGAAGCAGATAATGAGCGCGAATTTGGGGCATTTCCGCTCAAACATGAAGCAAGCACAATTCTAGGCTTTTTCACTAAATTCTGCAGTTGGGTGTTAGGCTCAACGGACTGCGTCAACATCCGCTAGAGCGTGTGATAAAACCACCAACTCAATGGTTCAGTGTGTCAATTTGTAAGTCAAACCTAACATAAGGGCAAGATTTATTTATTTATTTATAGACCGGGTTCCAAAGTGTAGTCGCCTTAAGTCGACTAGATTTGCAAAAGATCTTAGGGAGAGAGATTCACACTTAAGTATGTTGTATGTATCCCAAGTGGAAGTGACTTGACAGCAGCAGCTTATGTTGGAACCTTTCTGGTTATGTGTGTGAAAATTACTAGTAAACGGCCAACCAAAAGTGGAGACATAGAACATTTTTTACAATTTTATATAACTCAAGCACAAATGTTACTGGAACCCGTTTACGTTTACCTTACGTTTCTTTGCTGAGACAGGTGCACTCCTGTCAGGCGTACGGCCGAAATATCAATTAGTGGCGTTTTTTATTGTTAATAATTACTTGTAAAAAAAACTCGTGACAGGATTATAGTCTCTTACAACATTTTATTACACATTTGACAGCAGTTTATCATGATGAGTTTGAGAATCGCATAATGCGTGCTCGTGAAACGAAAAACTTCTGTGAAAACTGAAATAATATATTATTAATAACTACACAGTCTGCGCAGCGGCTTATTGATTAGTGTGTTGGACTACTAAGCGAGGGCTCCCAGGTTCAAATCGCTAAAAAACCCAAATTCCAATTTAAGGTTTTTTTCCACTGCGCCATCTCTCGCGAACGTCTGACAAACATCCGAGAGTATAATTGTCACGAAAGAGCTTCTCAATTTGCCGTTTGCACTCGTCATAAAATTGTAGATTCGTCCTAAAAATTAAAAACTCCCACAATACGAATGGTTTTGAGAAGCTAGGCCTAGGGTCCCTAAGGACCTTTTACGCCAACTATTTATTTATTTATTTTAATAGGTTCACTTCACAGTATCACAGAACAAGAATTGAGTCTCTAGAAGTGCACATTTTCCTTCAATGAAACATAGAAAAAATACAAAGAGCACTTCTATCTTTAATTGTTTTCTTCAATCGGAAAACCACAAGTAACTACTCTGAAATAAAAAGAAATGTTCGAACTGGGCAGACATATCACGTCAGTCAGCTTTCAGACTTATGTGGTTTTCGATTGGGCTTCTTCAGATTCGCTCTCAAATTTAAGATTTCGTGTGTCTAATCGAGCATAAAAACGTCACTTGCTCTTTTTTGTATTGCTATTTGGGCGATTGGAATATGTGTAGCCTTCGACACTTTTCTAGGCGTTTTCCATTCACTGGTTAAATTTTATATGAAAACATTCAAAATGCTCGCCCAGATTGATTTCTAAACATTTTTACATAAATAATTAACACAAAATAGATCAACCCGAAGCGCAGTGGCTTAGTGGTTAGTGTGTTGGACTACTAAGCGAGGGGTCCCAGGTTCGAATCCCGAAAAAACCCAAATTCCAACTAATGGTTTTTTCCGCTGCGCCACCTCTCGCGAACGTCTGACAAACATCCGAGAGTATAACTGTCATGAAGGAGTTTCTCAATTAGCCATTTGGACCCGGCATAAAATTGTAGATCCCTTCCATTCGTCCCAAAAATGAAAAACGCACACAAACGAATGGTTGTGAGAAGCTAGGCCTTGGGTCTCTACAGACCTGTTGCGCCAACTATTTTAATTTTTTTTATTTTTAGATCAACCCGATGCAATTCGTTTCTTTTCAGTTGAAAAATTTCACGAAAGAGTAAACAAACTGCACTAGTCGTCAAACTCGAACGTATTTGTATTGGTAAATCTGAAGCAAATCTGAGAAAAAATCCAGATTCGCAAAAGTGCTCTGAAGTCTAAAAAAGATTGTTTTTAGTACCAAACGAACATAAAAAGTGAACCGCATTAAGAACTGCACAAGCGTTTCCGGTTTTTAGTGTCAGATGTTGATATATAGCCATCATTGACTTAATATATATGGACTGCTAGTAGACAACTTCGCGTTGGTTCCAACATAAGCGCTAGCTCTCGTGGTTCGGAGCGGAATAAATTGGAAACTCATATCAGACGTTTCCATTTCGTTGCAGATATAAGAAATATAGATGTAAGCAATTTATATGGTGAATTAAATTCTCATGTACTTGAATGTGATATTCTTGACAATCATAAGTATTTATTGATCATAAATGTGATTGAAATATGCGCTAAAGTGTCATTACATCATATTTCTAAAATTAATAATGAAAAACAACATAAAAAACTAATTCGCAATAAATATACGAAAATTGTGCAATTTATGGGACAATGAAAAACGATTTTTTATTAAAATTTTGTTGGTTGCATCTATTATTAATTATTTAAACTAGCACAATTTCGAGATGACATCTATTGTAAACAATGCCGCAACAATATGAATTTCAACCGTTTCACTTGGCAAATCCACTCACGCCCAATAGGTGGCTCTAGCATTCTATGGAGAAATCTAAGATGGTTGTCATTTTGTTTCACTTATTTTTCGCATAGAACCACGAGCGCTAGTTATGTTGGCGTCATTTTCTGGGCAGAGATTGTATGGAAGTGACATTTCACTAGCAGTCCATATATAACAAGTCAATGATAGCCATATTCAAACAATACCCGCGTTTCAGTCCCCGTTTTTTCACACTATTCGGTTTTGACCGATGGCAAACGATCGAACGGCGAAAATCCAAATACTTCACTCAATACGGTTTATGTATAAAAAAAGTATAAAGTCATTAGGGTCGTTCGTGTACTTTCAGCATAGAAAAATGAAAAATGTCAAATATCAAAAATCGAGAGAGAAATCTCTCAATTTCAAGAGAAGTATGTGACCGGTTTTCTTACAAAAAGTTTACGAAATGTCATTTTGACATTATCGTAAAATGCAGCATCTACAAAATAAGTTGGAATTGAATTTTGTATAAGCTATATACATATTAAACTATCTAAAACTGTTAAAACATCTTCTGTCACCTTTTTCCGGCGTACGCATTCATCGTAGCATGCGCTAGGAGAACATTCAATTACAACTTCTTCCTTCGACATCGTTGAAGACGAAAATAAATAGAGTTTTACTTGTCACATTTTTGAGCTGCCACTTAGTTGTCAGTTTTCATTTTTCAGTAGGTCTGTTTCTTTACTTTTAAATCTTACGAATTTTTACTAATTCTTACGAATTTTTACGAATTTTTACTCAATGCCGTTCCTTAACTCGAAAAATTCGTAAATAAGAGCGTCATCGAGAGAGCAAGAAATTACCCCTCCACTGAGAATCTTACGAATTTTTACTCAACAAATTTCTTGGTGTAAGAATTGAAAATGCTGTCAATTAACAGCTGATTCGAAATTCGTTGTCCAATTTGTCAGTTGTTTTGATTTCTTGTATATTAAAATGGTATCAACTAAATAAAATTGAATGTTCTCCTTAGATTCTTTTGGTGGCGACGAAGTTCTTCCTCGCTGTAAGGAGTAAGAAAGGACAATCTCCTCCACGTAATTTTTAATGCTGTGCCGCTTTTTCCTCTTCTCGAATGCTTGTAGTTCGATCAGTACAAACTCTTCCATGTACTCAGATTCATGAATTTGATTAATTCCGAATCACTTTCATCAGAAGGTAGATGAATCAACTAATTTTGTTCGTAAATTAGCAAATTCTTCAAGTTTATCAGATATTTAAACGACTTTTCGTACAACTTTTTTTTTATTTTTGAATTATATATCTGTCGTTTTTCATAGATTACTACAAAAGCGTTCCCTAACTTTTTCGTAAGTGTCTCTCTCTGTGAGAGAATTTATCCCCACCACTGCCATTTTGACAGTCTTTTTCATTCTTACTACAAAAGTAAAGGAACAGACCTAGTAAGTCGAAATTCGGCGAGTAGAAAATTAAGAAAAAATTGAAAGAGGGGAAATGGATTTCTCTCTCATTTTTTAAATGTTCTCAGTACATGGTCGCATTTGTACAGTTTCTTAGCAAATTTTTAATAATTTGAATTTTAAGTTTAAAATGCACAAATTTGCGACAACCTTTTTTTTCTGCTTTAACCAGTTGGTATTTACCAAACAATTGTCAAAATGTCAATTATCCACTCCGCAACCTTAAACGCTATACTTAGCAGCTAATGCAATGCATCAAAAAAAGAAGACAAAGCTATAAAAACACAAAAGTATCTCGATGTAGGTGCTTGCTTAGTTTATTTTAGTACAGTACAAACGAATCAAAAAGATATTTTCTATATTCACCGCTGCACGCACAGTTGTTGTTGCATTAAGTCATTTGACATTCATTCTTCGACTTCGAATTCATTATGATTTTCCAGTTAAGTCTTGAAGCGGTTTCCCTTGACCAGTTTCTTCCTGCAGCAACGGGTATGAGCTTAATGAGTGCATCTACAGTTTGGAAATCAAATCGAATCGAAGTTCGTAGTTCGAACTTGTTGACTCTCAATTAGTTGAACGAGCATGGGCACATTGGCTGCTTAATTGGATGGAGGTCAGATCTGATTACAGTTGACTAGATATACGTCACACGACAATTATATTTGTCTTTTATGTGGATTTTTTTACTTATCAAAACACCAAAGTTATGATCTCGTAAAATGTTTGTTCTTCAAACCCGATTTGTACTTTTGAGTAGATAACAAAAGGGAAGTGACATACTGTGACAAGTACTAGTCATTTTTGGGCGCTGTATTAGGTGTCGGTCGTCAATGTCTGACAAATATCCTGTAACTGTAATGAGAAAATGTTTCTTAGTCCGGCCGTTGGAATTCAGCACAAAAGTGTATGCAAACCAATAATTAAAACTCACATAAACAAATCAAAGCACCTTGCGATTCTATAATATGGACCTGTTGCGCCAACTATTTTAAATTACATAACCTGACATTTGCTAATAGTACTGGGGACTTGTAAATGAACAAATTTCAGGTAGCAATGAATTTGCGCCTAGGTTGCAATTTTGCTAATAGAAATAAAATGTGCGCCTAAAAGTAGCCCCTGAAATGAATATATGTGGTAGAACCCCAGTAACAGAATGTATATGCAAAAACGACACGTTAATAGTGCCGACGCGTACGAGCATAGTTTGCGAGCAACACAAATTCGGAATGTCGAGAGACTTGACCAACATGACGGAGCCCTGCGAGACTCCCTGATTTCCTCTAACGCTAACGCCTCCAGCAGAAGAGCACTGGACGAAGGGAAATGGAATCTTGTGGTTAAGTACTGACGAGCCCTCCGAACCCAACCATCACGGAACACCACTATTGAAAAGAATTCTACCGATTTCATTTTTTTTACAGTTTTTTCTGAGGAACCAAACACAGAATCGGGACGTTCAAGTATGTACTTAGTTTAGTAAGTCTGACAGCTGTCTGAATAGATGTATCTCGGTTTTAATTGGCTGAAATCGGTCATATGAGCAGCAGTCTCAGTTGACGTTTACGTAATGAAATCTAGTAAAGAAATTCGTGACTGAGTACTAAGTTGACAGTTCGCATATGTGGCTGACATAGGAAAAGTGGCGTTCCCGACCAATCTAGATTTTGCGTTCAGGTTACATCTAGTCTAGTTTCTGAATGCGCCTAATCACACTTATTACACAAAATGACAGGTAGGTAGGTATACAAAAATATTTGCCGATTGTCAAAAAAATCTACATGTTCATTTGGGAAAATGCAAATGCTATTGCTCTGAAACTTTAAATCGGTATCGGTATAAGAGGAATGTCTGCCATATACAATCAAACTGTTGGAATTTTCTTATTTTGTCTAGTTTCAAGAATGTAAAAATTAAACATAGAATATTGTCTGAACGCCCTCATACAACGCATATTAGAAGAACTGCCGCTCTTCCATTTGGGACGTCAAGCAGCTTTTCGCACGTATTTGAGCACTTTCACCACGGTAACGTTATGTCGTTTTCCATTGGGACCACCAAAAATCTTTTTCAGATCTCAGATTTAACACGGCTCATGGAACATGCAACGAAATTGATCTGCTTTTGTAAATGGATTAGTGCGTTATTTGACAGCAATATCAGCTGTTCAATTTGCACTCGTTTTTGGAAAAATCAACTATGGATATCGACTTGCAAAATGTTTCCCCTGTTGTAGATACAAATGAAGTACAGTACGCCCTCGGTAAAAGCAACCGATGGAAATTCGAGCAGTTGCGTTAATTGAGGTTGTTGCTTTAACCGAGTCACAAAAAAATGTGCCTTGAATTAGAATTTAAGGTGAAAACCATAATAAAAAAAATAAAAGAATATTGTTCGTCGTAAAAGAAAAGAAAAGGAATATAATTTAATTCATTTAAAGAAAATATTTATACATTAATACAGTTTTTAGTTAAATTGCTTTAAAATATTGGGAAATGTTCGTTTGCTTTTTCTTAGAGGATATATTAATGTCAACGGCCAGCTCTCTCAGTTTTTGAAGAGTCAAGGTATCTTCTAGTGGAACCGAGTTTTCTTCAGCCCATTCTGTGGAAATTGATACGTTTTACTTGCGTTGCCTCTGGAACCAATTGTACAAGCCCTTTTCCATCCTTGGATACTCGCAGGCTTTTAAAGTTACGCCTTACGGACTCAGAATTAGATACGAATTTGTTAAGCTAATTTTCTTTCTTGCCTTCTGCTTTATAGACAGTTGGGGAACCTCTTTTTACGATAGCCGGGATTTCTTTATTACACGAAACAAAGCAATTACCGACCGCGAGAAAATCCCATGAACACTGGTTAGAAATACGAAACCTTTTCCCTTCCTTTTCTTCTTATTCTTGTATGATGCAACAAAAAATGCACCTACGATCTATGTCTGCTTAAAATTCTGAGAGAAGTAGCTGTAAAATAACTGCCCAGTTACAGTAAAACCAAGCACAAAAAAAAAAAAAATTAAATGAAATAAGAGCATCGATGGAAAGTTGCGTTTACCGAGTCACAGTTTTTTGAAAAGTTGCAATTACTGAGTCACTAATGGTAAAATTTTAGGTGTTGCTTTAACCGAGGTATTCGTTTATCGAGGGTTGCTTTTACTGAGGGCGTACTGTAGTTTCCGTGAATCGAAGTTTCCAGATGATGATGAAGGCAATGAAGATAATAATTCCTACCAAATTATATCCATGGCAATTTTTGTATTTCTTTATTTTGGTTTTCACGAAACTTTGTGCATTCGGGTTACAACAAAATTCTTAAAATGACATAAAACAGCTGTGCAAAGTTGTATTTGTAAATCTGAAAAAATATCGAGATCTGTAAGAAGTGATCCGAATCGAAAAAAAGATTGATTTTTTTTTCCCAATGGAACATGAAAAGTGATTTAGATCAAAAAAAAGATTGATTTTTTGTCCCAATGGAAAACGACATTAGTTTTCTTAAATTAAAACACAGCTGTCAGTTAATTTAATAACTTTCAATGATACGTTCATAAAGTGGCTTGAATATGTGCTGACATCGCCATCTAATGGTAGGTAGGAACTAGCATTGTGGTTGTGCCTTAAACATCATTTTTTTAAAACATAGTAGGTTTGTAAAAAGGTATACTGCACATTTGAAAATATCAACAACAGATACTTTTATAGTCCGTGGCCGAGTGTGTCAGTCTCCCTCTGGCCACTTACTGATTACGAGTGTAATATATTATTTTTGTGTGCCACCGTTATATCGGCCGAATATTTGCAACTAGATCGATGAGATTCATAATATGTTATTGCTATTAAGCCCGTGCCTATGCACATTATCATTTCTGGAACCGACTCCTTATCGCATTTAAATAAATATACCTTTTAACTATGAGCGCAGATAATTTTGAACCGACAAGCGGCAATCGTTATTTGTAATGTAATGCGGCCATTGATTGGCGCCCGTTGGTTAGGTATGTAAGCAGTTTTTCTGCTTTCCTTTTAATTGCCTGCTATTTTCATAAATACTCGACCTATGATGGATTTCTTTATACTGTCAGTACTTCAGCAGCGATCAAATTAGAATGTTTCCTTATCATCGAACGAAAACGATAAAGAGCCTCCCATGCAGATAAACAGCCCAAACTGAACGTCAAGCTCTTTCTGTTTCAATATAATTAAAGAAGAACACTAGAAAAATAAGAAGCACAATTACTGAAATAAGGAGGAAGTTGGGAAGAGTAAGAGCGGTTTAGTACCAATTGACGCTTGCATCTACGAAGTACAGTTATAGTGCATTGCTTTTTAAATTCTCAGTACAACAAATAATCTGTTTGTAATATATTTTCAAATAAACAGTAACGTTAATTTTATACGTCATAGTCGGTAGAATGATCTTTGGAAAACTTCACCATTCCGTAGCAGGGTAAGTTGAATGACACCTCTTGTAACGTAATGTCTCAAGTTGTATACCCGTTAAAAGTTATCTAAAATGTTACAAGTTTTCTATGAAAAATTCAATCTTGTGATATAAAAATCATTCGCTTATCAAAAGAAAAGATTCCACTGTATATTCTGTTGACGGCTTGCGCTGGAGGCAGCTGTCAAGCACGCTATAGCCATAGGGGATTGGCTGCTGCAACCAATAACCGGACTGCTAATTTCAACAATAAACAAGTGCGGTTAGCAACGAAAGCCTCTAAATCTTATTTAAAGATTTATTTATTGTTGTTTTTGTGCGCTACACTCTTTGTGATCTGTTTCTGATTGTTCGTATTATTTTTTGTTTTCTTCGATGCCCGATCCTCACCGAGACAGAAGCGACCGAGTCTGTCAAGCGTTGCCACTTGTGATGTCAGAAACACCAGATAACCCTGATCAGAGGCGAGCCCCTCATAACAGAGTGTGTGGCCTTTACCAGCTCGAGTTCGCTTTTCTGCGTCAACACAACTAATTATTCAAACTTTTTGTGTGTGTTGTTGTTGCTCTTTTTTCATTTAATTGCTTGGAAAAAAATTCCAAATCTACTAAAATGATAATGCAAATTGATATCATTGACCGAAACGATTGGCAGTAGGCTCAAGTTCCATATCAAAGAAGAAGATATGCCTAGGTTCAGTGGGTGTGAAAGATCAACGCTGACATATGCTTTTTGGTGTGGCGGCGCGAAAAATAGTCCCCAAAAATTGTTTACGTGACTCGGTTGACTTTGAAGGAGATAACAATTTGATATTGTTAACTTTATCTGTGTGAACTGTAGCGACAAATAACTTATATAATTAAGTGCCTAAATTCATTCTTACTAAAAACACCTGATAAGACGACTCACACTTTGACTGAAGTTTTGTTTTAAGCATGATTTGGCTCGTCTACCGAGAGAATTTTCGAAAGCGAGAGCACTTGCGATGCGGGAAGTCATTGCCATCTAGTTTCATACATTTGGGCTATTCTATTGTCGATAAGCATTGGTATTTTGTTCTTATTTTTAAAGTAAACAAATCGAATTTCACTACATAGTATTTGTCTGTTTAAAAGCAAAGCCATTTATTTACAACTTTATTTTTAAACGAGTAGGTACTCGTATGTTGCAGATTCTCGTAGACGGAGGCTGATGAAATTTGCTACATAAGGAAACTCGAATAGCTCTTTATTTAGTTCGTGTATTATTTTAGTCATATAATAGACTTTTCCATTTTATAGTGTTTCTAAAAATAACCGATTTCTTTTGCCTCCACACGCGTGCGACATCTTAGCGTATAGTTTTATCATAAATACCTCGAGGGTTGCTACTGCAATTGCGTCAACTTTTGTGCGAATTTATTGCTTCAAATTTTCATTTGATAATTTCGCCTTTAAACTTTTGTTAGGGGACTTTTGGGACTTTTTTTGTAAAAGAAATTTTCGCTTTAATTTTGCCATTACATCACTGAGAAGTGAGATGACTAATCGTCTTGTTGAAGATGCTAAAGGGGAATTCGCTTTCGACGTAATCTCTGGGAAAGCAAATTTGGGCGATCGTTTTACTTGATAAATCACCTCGATGAAACTGCACAAAGCACAAAATGCGGCATGACCATTTTTACAATGTATCTGCTCGTAACTGCGTTAAACATTCATTAAGGTGTCGTCTTCTTCACAATTTGATGAATCGGAAAGCCAGTGAGGACGCTCAAGTATCTAGCCTAGTAAGTCTGACTAGATCTATCTCGGTTTTGATTGGCTGTAATCGGTCATATGAGCAGCCGTTTCAGTTGACATTTATGGAGAGATAGCCGACGAATCTTGGCAAGAAATTTTGACTGAGTACTAAGTTGACATTTTGTTTCGAACAACACAACGAGCCGTACTAATAAAAAATGTTAGTCTCTACGAAGCTTTGTGAGCTTGCGAAATTTGTATAGGGAATATAGCCATAGTGAACTACTAAAATTTAGAGTAGAAACGAAAAATGTTTATTGGTAGGCCCAACAACATTTCAATCTGACATTTTGCTAGTGCATTGGTGAGTTCAGGGAAATTCTTCAAAAATATTCTTGACACTTTTGTCGTGTGTGCCCTTTTTTCTTCAATGAATTATAGAAAACATAGAAAGACGAGTCTTAAATTTGATAGAAAGTGCAATTCTTCTTTTCAATCGAAAACCCCATATGGCTCACATTCAGCCGTCAATATTGCTGCTGTGATTTCTAGTGTGAAATTATGAAGGTCAGGGATGTGCAATACGCACATGCCAGCCCATTTGCTTTGGCGCGAAATCCATTACGAAAAATTTGTTGGAAATTATAAATAGGTATACATTGAAAGAATCAACTGCAGAAGGGGGGTATAAATGTCCGGCGACCATACGTACTCTTTTTGAGATGATAGTCCTCTTTTTCGCTACTATGTCCTCTCTGATTTTTTTCTAAAAGAAAACAATGTGATTGAAAAAATGGTCACCGTAGGTATATGTGACAGAAGCTACAGCGTTAGTGGTCTTATGGTCAAAATGTAGAAGGGCGATGGTGACGCCATCTTTTGATTGTCACGCAAAAAGTGTTAAACTGGGGCCAAATCGCGTTATTGATGCCTGAACAATTTGTATGAAAAATCGAATAAGTTCTGATGCCAGCCCAATGCCCGAAAAACATATGTGCATAGTATGCTGTTCCAGGAAAGCTAAAATTAAGCGCCTCTCCAATGTTTCTCTCCACCGCTTCGCTTAATGTTCGCTTAATTTTGACAGTGTAAGTTCCGTCAAAAAAAAACTAGAATTTTTTTTTGGTTTTTTTATTTGTACTTCCTCAAAAACTTCTTCCAGAACTTACCATTCTCATACTGTTTCTTTGCTTTGGTTTGAAATACCGATATTTTCCCTGATCTGTCAAAATTTAGCTGAGGAAAAATGAATTTTGCATTAATACGTCTACTTAAATTCTGTACAGATTTTTCGTACAGCGGCTAACAAATTTAGCTTGAACTGCGTACTGCTTTGCTTAGTTTTATCTTTGGAGACATTTTTGTATGGGGGCTTAATTTAAGGGCGAGCAGCACACTATGCTTAATTGATCAATAATTTTTCATGCATATGGTATCCAAATTTAGGGTAATACGGTTGTATGTATTAACAACGAAAAGTAACACACATTTCACAAGCGTTTTTATTTCCTGAAAATTTCCCCTCCCTTAACCTGTCGAATTCTAACAACTTTTGTTCATTTAACAACGGGGACAACTTGAAACTCGTCCCTAGTATGTCAATGTGTACATCGGCTCTAAACAGTGCTGCTAAATTACACAAGTAATATAAAACACTGTGGTTTCACTTATCCGATTTTGCGTTCTTATAGAACCTAACCTACAGCTGTACCTATTTAGAAAAGAAATGAAATAGAATCAAAATCTTTCATAAAAATGTTGTCTTTCAGTAACTCTGTATAGGTATTTGTTAGCTGATTTAGGTAAACTCATACAAAATTTAGTTTTTTTATTACTCGACCTCGATTTCTAAAAAGCCGATGTTATTTGAAACCCATAAGTTGACTTTCCGCTCATCGACAGCTTTCAAGACTATTATAGGACAGATTTCCATAGGCTTCAGGATGTATTTATTTCATGAAGACTTCTTGTTTAAGGCAAAAACCAACTTAAGAGTTGTCGAACCGTTTACCAGAGTTACCATTGTTACTTTCACATAGAATTTTTCACAAGAACCTGAAAAGATTACAAATTTTTTGAAACCAGTTTGAGTTTGTTTGGGCAAGCATTCCACAATCCATTAAAAAACCTAGCCTAGCCTTCATTCCGCCTTGATCCGCTACTCGACCTCCTCGACAAACGTACACATGCACAGAACTAAATAACGGCCTTCCATATCACACAGACATATACTCGTATACATGCGCTTTGACGTATTTATTTTTTTGTCGTCGCTGTTTAAAAAAGATGATGAAACATTGCATCACATTCTGAACTTTCCCGTTTTTACAGCACACTCATTTAATCCACTACATACAACAAGTTATAGCCATTGTGAACTCATTCTAAATAAAAAAAAAAAACAAATGCCTCCAATGACTTTATTAACCAGCTGATCTTTTTCGTGATTTTGTCTATAAATAAAATCACCTACAAATTATTATTGTATAGTATAGTCAATGAGTGTCACTAATGTGGTTTCGCGTGTGATTTTTTTTTTCGATCATTTTGCGCCTCGATGAAGCCAATGTTATGATTTTGAGTCTATTAGCTTTTGTAGCCGTGGCTATTGATAGATACGAGATCGAGATATATTTGGACGCATATATTGCATTCGGCGTTGTCTTTGTTTGCGTATTGCATACGCATCTATGGTAATGTACGAGTAATGATATTCTGAAAGTCTTATCTGGTTTTGGCTTTGTTCACAAGATTCTGTGCAAAGGTCATTTATTTTTCACGTCAGACGCATTGTCTGTCTTACGCGCATTTTCCAATACTGCGACGAACGCATAGCTACATAGGTTGAAACGATAATTTTACGTTGACCTCATGGTGATTACTGATTAGACTTGGCATATACGTAGTTGTAAAATTGGGACTATTTCTGCAGGTTATAGCTGTCAAAATAACGTCATGTAGTAATTGTGTGATGAAGTCGCCTATTTTGGCATATTAGACAATGGATACGAATGACAGCGTTATGACCGCAGGTATTTTAATAAAATGTTGGTCATCTAACCAAACCCAACTAATTGCTTTTACATAATTCCTGTTTTTTTAAGCTTCGATCTCAGCAAAGAAAAGTAGAGTAGGATTTTCACTACGCAATTACAACAACTGCTGAGAGTCCCCGAAGTGTCAAGTAGAACGTAGTTGTTGTAATTGCGTGCTGAAAATCCAACTAAAATCTACTTTGCTTTGCTGAGAAGCTCAAAAAAACACGCCTATATACAGTGCCAGTCCATATTTGACATCCATGACCACTCTACTACGTCATTCTTTGCTCTTGCACAGTCACAAGTCACAAATGCCGGTGGAAGGGACTGCGTATGCGTTGCGTGCCATTGAGTTCATTCGGTGCCGTGACATAGGGCCAATTGGCAATAGCATTGCTTCATATTTAAATGAGTCCTTTTTTTTTTTACTGAAATGCAAAAATATCCCAGATGACTTGTTAATATACGATTTGTTTTAAAAACATATAAACAACTTAGCAATGACTTTCAATTTTTGTAAGTTTCTTTATTAACCACTTTTGATTGTAATTAAGTTACTTCGTTGTTAAGTTTCTGCTATGCAAACGTTTCAATGTGTTTTAGTTAGAAGTATCCAAAATGAAAATTTACTAAACGTATCTGTAACTTATTACTAACCTTTTTAGAATTCTAACTTACGAATTCATATAAAACTATTTCCAAACATCCCCCCTTTTTGTGAACAAGTTTAAAACTTAAAAAAACGTATTTACAACATTTCGAATGACAATGTTACAAATAGTCCCGCGTGAACATGAATACAACTGATATAGAACGGATTTTGTTACAGATTACTTAAATATAACAGAAATACAATCGAAGTTTTGTTGCAAATCACAATCTGTGCTATTCGGGAAGCGTCATAGGCCAAATCTCGAAATTTGGCCTTTTGTCGCTTTGTGAAAGTGACATAAAGCCAAAATCTAGCATTTGGTATTATGACACTTTGAGAAAGCGTCATAAAGCCAAATCCGGAAAGCGACATAAAGCCAAATTTTCGAATCAAGTCGATATTTTAATTTATCCGTAACTGTACCGCATATGAACGTATACTTGTACTTGTACTTATTTTTTTTATCTACTTGAAGTCCTCATTATATTTAAAATTGGTAGTGACATGGATAAATTTGGTATGTCCAGATACCAAAATATAGATCCTTTTTATAGGAGTACAGTACTGGAGGAAAACTTAAGTTACTCCATATTTTTGTCCCCAGCTATTGCGACCGCAATCCAAAATCTACCCGACACATCTCAACGACACTATCTTTTGGATGGTACTCAATGTGGTGCCTTCGTGCGGCTATAAGCAATAATTATTAATTGTACACTTTTCTCACAATGACCATGTAAGTAAAAAAAACAATTATGTGTCGTGAGAGTTTCTTATCAGTTTCCCATACCTTTTTCAGGCTGTGTAATAAAAAAATGTACTTTTTTAATTTATAAGAAAATATATTGTTTTCGAAATCGATTGTTTGGGCATTTTATTCTGTAATAAAAAAAAATTTACTGTTATTTTCTCAAAGAAAAAGTAAAAATATTTGAGAAAATAAATTCGCGCGAATTTCATTATTGCCAAGCTTTAAGGAGAAAAGCTTGAAAAAATATTATCTTTTGTCAGCTTCCTCCACAAAAACAACGAAGCGAATTGACAAAACTTTTTAATAATTTTGAACTCTCAGAATGGTTACTGAGTCGTATACACGCCTTAGGTAAGCAAAATCTAATATGCAATCGAAAGTGTCATAAAGCCAAATTGGCCTTATTATGCTTTCTCAAACTGTCATAATACCAAATGCTAGAATTTGGCTATATGTCACTTTCACAAAGCGACATAAGGCCAAATTTCGAGATTGGCCTTATGACGCTCGGCTTATGTCACGGCACCAGTTCATTCGTGTGGCATGGATTTGGTGAGTTATAGTTTTTTCTTACTTTGTCCTTGACATTTGACTGTCGAAGTGTGAGGAAGTGGAAATGAATGTGGAGAAATTGCTGTAAAATTTAACTCCTCGAATTTTTTTTCCAGGAGCAAGGACTCGTAGTGTGGCTGAAGTGCGTTTGATGGGACAATGGGGCGCCCGAGTTGACCATTAAGCTGACTTCTGATATATTTAGAGGGAGAATTCAGTGCTTGACTGTCAAACGAAATCTGTCATTTCGGTGAACTTTTACTTCTGAAAACTATTAATTTGTGTCGCAATCAGAAATCTGTGCTTTAATTTTGATATAATTTATTTAACTTATTATGGGTTCGCAAGTGTTTTTTATGTCATAATTACATTTTTTAAGTGACAGCTCTCAGAGTAGTTCCTTTTCCTGTTCGATAATAAACCAAAATTATAGATTTCTTTAGGGATTGTGAGCTGCACACAAATGGACAGTGGAAAACTAAAATCTACAAGTTTTTGAGTTTCATGTGTATATAAATGCTGTTTGTGACTGTTCTACTTCTTGCTTTATGAGGCTGTTCTGAACTGTCTAATACACGATTATCTGTTCTGACAGTTTCCACAAACCTGAGCTGTTCTATCGTATTCTCTTTCTTTTTTTGTATACTAAACTTACCAATTCTTTTGGAAGCCCTTAATACATTCATTTGACAGATAGATTGGTCACTATACATGCCTTCATTTGCCTAGGTATCTTTAGTGTCATCAATCATCATGCAAAAACAACAATTTTGTAGCTACACTTTCTACTTCTATTAAATTTTGTTTTTTTGCAATTTTACAGAGCAGCCAAAACTCTGCGAGTTTGGCAGATACACCGAGTCCGATGTCTTACTGCGTACACTGGAACCAGTCTCAGTGAGCTACCCGAGAACGCCGTCAACTTTGTTAAAGAGTCGGCAGCACTATGCTCTCCCGATAAAGTACATATCTGCGATGGAAGTGAGTCAGAACGGAAGATTCTTATCGAAAAGCTAGTCGGTCAGGGTACGATTAGAGCGTTGAAAAAGTACGAGAATTGTTGGTTGGCCAGGACCAATCCAGGCGATGTGGCACGAGTCGAATCAAAGACATTCATCTGCACAGAGAAGAAGGATGAAGCGGTGACCGGCTCTTTGGGCAATTGGATTTCGCCGAAAAACCTACAGAGGGCGATAAGTGAGCGCTTTCCTTCCAGCATGAAGGGACGCACCATGTACGTGATACCCTTCTCCATGGGGCCAGTTGGGTCACCTCTATCGAAAGTCGGCATCGAAATCACCGACTCGCCGTACGTAGTCGAGTCCATGCGAATCATGACTCGAGTTGGTAACGATGTCATCCAACAGTTGCAGAAAAATCCAGAGTTCGTGAAGTGCCTGCATTCAGTTGGCCGTCCCGAGAACGGTGTGGTAGAGTATCCGGCGTGGCCCTGTGATCCGGCTCGTACTATTATCTTGCATAAGCCCGACGAGAATTTCATTGCTTCATACGGTTCAGGGTATGGCGGCAATTCACTGCTGGGTAAGAAATGTTTTGCGCTGAGAATCGGAAGCACTATTGCTAAGCGCGAGGGCTGGTTGGCAGAGCATATGCTAATTTTGGGCATTACCAATCCCAAAAACGAGAAAATCTACATTGCCGCCGCTTTCCCGTCTGCGTGCGGCAAGACCAACTTGGCTATGATGACACCAACTTTACCGGGCTACAAGATCGAGTGTGTTGGCGATGACATTGCGTGGATGAGGTTCGATGAGAACGGCCAGCTGCGGGCAATTAACCCTGAGAACGGATTTTTCGGCGTAGCGCCAGGCACTTCCATAGACACGAACCCAATTGCGATGCAAACAATTTTCAAGAACACCGTGTTCACAAATGTCGCCGCCACCTCCGATGGTGGTGTGTATTGGGAGGGTTTGGAGAAGTTCCAATCTGGGGATACGAAAATAACCGACTGGCTGGGCAAGCCATGGACTAAGGATAGCAAGACACCGGCTGCCCATCCGAATTCACGTTTCTGCACACCAGCCTCGCAGTGTCCCATTATTGACCCAGCGTGGGAGGATCCGCGCGGTGTTCCGATAAGCGCCATCTTATTCGGAGGACGTAGACCAAGGGGTATACCTCTTGTCTACGAAGCACGCTCGTGGTCACATGGCGTGTTTCTAGGTGCATCCATGCGCAGTGAGTCCACCGCAGCGGCGGAACACACCAAGAAAGTCATAATGCACGATCCGTTTGCTATGCGACCGTTCTTTGGATACAATTTTGGAAATTACCTAAAGCACTGGCTGAGCATGGAGAAAAGAGGTACAGTGCCAAAGATCTTCCACGTGAATTGGTTCCTTAAGGGCGAAGATGGTAAATTTATGTGGCCCGGGTATGGCGAAAACTCTAGAGTTTTAGATTGGGTGTTCAGACGTGTCAAGGGAGAAGACTGCGCTAGGGATTCTGCTATTGGACTACTGCCTGCTGAGGGTGCACTACGTACCGAAGGTCTGGAGTTGTCCGCCAGCCTGGACAGTTTGTTTACACTACCAAAAGAGTTCTGGCAACAGGAAGCGACCGAAATTGAGAAATACTTTGAGACTGAAATAGGTGAGCATTTACCACAAGCCGTAGCTGATGAGTTGAAGCTTTTGAAAGAGAACATTTCAAAGTTGTAATAAGACACAAAGTTTTTATGAAACTGTATAAATAAAAATGTATGTAATGCGAAATGAAATTGAATGTGTACTGTTTTCTAAGAGCTTAAAGAGACCCGTTATAAATAGGCTATTTCAGGAGTATAGGAGCTTGGTGTACGATTCCGACGGCGGAACTAACGAATTGAATACAATACCATGGGCGTACCTCAGGGCTCCGTCGTCGGTCCACTGCTTTTAAATGTCATGTACGACGGAAAACTGCGAAGAACCAACAATTTGTGCAGTAGTTTTCCGCAGTGCGAATCTTGGATCTAATTAGTTCTAGAACTGGCCGAGCAGAAAGATGAGGCTGTCTTTATAGGCAGCCAAAAAAAAGTAGAAACTCTGTCACCGTTGCCGTCGGCGGGCGTGAAATAACGATGACGTAAAGTACCTTTCATTATGATAGACACGAGGCTGTCAATTAAAGACTACCTTAACAGAGAAGCAGAAAGCTGATGGAAAACTTTAAATACTTCAGGAGGATTTGACTGTCTTAAGTGCTATATGTTTTGTTTTTATTTCATTGACTAAGAATTATTTAATTAATAACAAGTTTGAGGCAGTGGAGTCAGGAAAACATCATTTAGTGCAAAGACCTCCGCAAAAAGCACACATGGCAATCAACGACATAGCCCAAAGCCTTCTCCAAGGTCCTAAGAAGCATTTCAAAAAAAGTTTAATCGAAATCTGTCCAGTAGTTTCCACGTCAATCTATAACAGACACACAGCCCTCTTCAGTTTTATTATATGCATGGATTTAAGTGGTCTTGTGGGCATCGCTCAATTGACGCAAGTGGTAGGCACTTGAGCAATTAAGGACTAATCACATGATAGCAAACAAACGAATTGGTGAATCCCGAACAAACCACTTTCAATGCACATTTTACTATTCTAAGAGTTAAGTACTTAATTGATCTATCTATATATACTTTAAATAACGAAATTTGAAAGTCCGAACTTTTGCCGCGAGTTGTCATAATACATTCACAATCCATAACATTAAAACGCGTTCCAAAAAATCGAAGATAAGAAAATTCGTTGAAACTTAACCTCAAAACTCAAATGCCATATCCATTTTTTACACATATTCATTGAATTCGCTGGTCCTACCAAATAAAATGTATGATGTCAGTGAACTGTCAAAATCTTGTGAGTATTCTTTCGTTCGTATAGGTATAGTTGGTCGCTCTCATATGAACAGGGCTTTAGTTGTGAAATGCGTGCGATCCACTAATCACTTCTTGGGAAAATAAAATTAATATGTTCATTACACTCAGATCGAAAATCAGAGTACTACATTTGCATTTTAGAGAAGACATTTGCTCTTTTGAATTGACAGGATTATTTTACAACTTGGCCATTTTTAACTTCTTACTATTCTGATTTAAAACGATCATTACAATTCTTGTCCACGGCAAATATCTTTCGACTTTATTTAGAAAAAAAAACTTATATTCATACTCCTTAATGTTAATAAGCAGTGTTTCCATTTTGACTGTTTTCCAGTCAAATCTGACTGATTGATACGCATTAAGCTGGAAGATTTTGTACAATCCAGCGGGCTGGTTTTTTAGCTGTTTTTTGTTTGACTGTTTTTAAATGTTTCCTTTCATTTCTGTTTAATCAGTATACATTTTAAAATTCGAGGTGAAAAAAAAAATTATGTTAAAACAAGAATACAATTTTTCTGGATATCCATCTTTTGCTCTGTGCTTGGAGTATATTGCACAAATGCAATCAACAATTTTATTTTGCATTGACATAAGCATGAACCATGAACTTGCCTTTGGTAACTTGCAAATGCTTCTTCAACTTTGACGTACCGTCTGAAGTTACAAAAAAAGGTGGTACTAATATTACTTATAAAAGCAGCAAAACAATATCCGACATAGGCAAATGATGAAGATGATAAGGAGACAATTGAAGCGCTCAAGAAATAACTATCAAAACTACTATTTAATGAAAATAAATTTGAACTAATTGTTAATCATTTTAATGGACTTCACTTTAATACGTGAGAGTAAATAAGGTTTACCTACCTGATTCTGATTTTTATTTTTTTATTTCTATTCGTTGATTTATTTTGGCTGAATATTTAGCTGGATTTTTGTTTGCATTTCGTTGACCAGCGTGACTGTTCTGCCACAATTTGGCACTTTTTTCGAGAGCCTGACACAATTTTTTGCTGTTTTGGCTCCTTTTTTAGTTGGAGAAGGAGCTTCAAAAATGTTTCAAATGCTTTTATTTCCAAGTAAAAAACCTTTTAAATATAACGCAGCTGCCTATCACAACACTATTATAGTATTTAGCGAACCAATACTTGTTAAATATCGTTCAAAGATTCTAAATAAGCTATTCAGCTTCAGAAATGACACCTTTTTTTTTCTCTCTGGCTCTTTCTATTGTGACTTTTCAGAATCCTACAACGGTCACAATGTCGTTGACTCTTTTTTTTTACCGGGTTTTATTTTTTTGACTGTTTTTTTTCCAGTCAGATGTGTCTGGAAGGCCAATTTGAAATCAGCTCAGATTAAAGGCAGTTAGGTCGAAAAATATCAGAAGTAGACAACAAATTATCTGCATTTTTTAGTATAGTAATTTTACTTCAGATGTTGAGAATGGGTGAGTTCCAAGTTTTCATAATCTTATCTGACCGCCCTAATAAATAGAAGCCATACTTCACATATGCAGGAAAATTCATTAATGGCATATAAAGAGTTCCTAAAAGTATTTGAATGAATTATTATTTAGTTTACAATACTTTGCTCCTGATTGAGGTACGAAATTTGGACAGCCAATTAGCTTCCCCACAGGATATAAGAAAAAGCAGAATGTAGGGAAAAATTGTTTTGATTGTAAATGAGTCCGATAAGAGGACTGTTTTACTTAACACCTATCTCAGCAATGTAAAGTAGACGAATGCGCAATAAAGTAGTTCCGGTCACATTTTGTGATAAATTGGTTTAAACAGGTAGCAGGTTACGTATAACAATAACCGTCTTTGAATTCCTGATGACCATTACAAGTTATATTCTGGCCGAATTTTTTTGACTATCGTCAGCTTTTATTACATTTGTGGAAAACGAACTGTATTAAGCTGTCAAACACGTAATTTGTGCACTTAGTTGCTAGTTTTGGAGGCCTATCGTTTCGACGATAATCCTCTCAAAAGTTACAGAATGAGTGCTCTCATTATTTTGTTTTGTACCTCAGCCTTTAGTTTGATTCAAAGTGGTCCTAGTTCTTTCTATGACAGTAAGTGACGCTGAAAGCAATATCAACACTTCGCCAGAAAGGGTCCAATGTGAACTGCTGCAGTCAAGTCACTTCTAATTTTATTTTGGATAAAAATCAACCCCCGTATCAATAAACAAACAAAAGTTCTGTTAACTAGCATACAAAATTGACCTAAATGGAGAATAAAAATATCTTTTACGCAACCTTTATGAATATGAAGGTTCAACTTTACTTTTGTTTCGCTGAGATAGATGTTCAATAAAACACGTCTAACGGACAAGTGGTGTTGTTCGAAAGAGCTATAATATCAACTAATAAAGTGTTTGCTCACATATGTTGCTTTTTGCTGCTTTGCTAAACTGCCTCCCTAAATTTTATATTTGTAGACATTTATGTATGGGAAATAAAATTTAGCGCGAGCGGGATACTAGGCTTGAATAAAAACTAATTCAATAATTACTACTGCTCATACTTGTTGCACCCCGATTCAGCTGCTGTGAGGGCTATTTTATTGTGAGCTTTGCTGTGATTCTATTACTTTTTCCGAATTCAGCTGCTGTGAGGGCTATTTTATTGTGAGCTTTGCTGTGATTCTATTACTTTTTCCGAATTGTCCGCCGGTAAGTTCATCTACCTTTATCCGAAGATTGGGCACCTTGTCGTGGTGGGGCGGCTTAAGTAGATTAACAGGATGCTAGACCAGGGTAGTGGCCCAACTCCTCTGGTAGAGCTGAATGTGAATTGAAGAACCAAGACTCAATCCGATCAATCGATCAACCCTTAAACTCCAAGATGACTAGTCTGCAATGTCGAGGGAGCTGTGATGAGGTAGGTAAAACTACTTGTTCACAGGGTTCAGGGGTAATTGAACCGCTAATGGAGACTCCTCAGGGGCAGCTCAATCCTCTGTTGTAATTTAGTTGAGTAGGATAGGTATTGGGGATCTCTGCCTATTCGGTCCGTTTAATTCTCCCCTACTCGTGGGTACATATATGGACCTAAATTTAAATAATAAAAATAATATTCCTTCGGAAAACGAGGTGGAAGGCTTAGGAGGGGTCGAGAAGGCGCTGGAAAGTGCTGACATGAACCCGAATAAGCTCGAGGGGTCAGTGGACTCTGATGGGAAACCAAAAGAGTTAGCAGACCAATCGTCAGTGGAGGTGGACAATGCGGGGCAGAAATGCGCCAAGAGGTCAGCCGGAACTGCGGAAGCCGGATTGGAAGAGGAGAGAAGTCCCGACTCCGAGCGGAAGTTGCACCAGCAACTGAAGCAAAGAATGAAGAGGGTCAGAAGGAGGCAAAGATTGGCCTTGGCCAAATCTGTCTCGGCGAAAGGCATAAGTAAGTCGGTTGAGGAGTTGACTGAAATGGTTGCCAACTTGACGTCGACCGAAACCTCTCCAGAAGACGGTGGATCTAGGAAACGGTTCAAATGTTCCGGGACCATGAATCCACCTAAAACTGTGAAGAAGGGGACGGAAGGCGGAAGGGAAGACGGACAGTCTGTACAATATGGGGTCAGTCTACAGGTACCACACTCCAGTGGTTATGTGGATGGACAACATTTACAACGGACTATTAGTCAACCCGGAAAGCAGAAATCGTGCAAGGCCGAGCAACCTGGACCAAGCAAGGTAAAGCGAAAGCTGAGCCAAGCTATGGGAAGGAGAGCAAAGCAAGCATCAGATGCTGCAAAGCCTTACGCTAGGAGTGAGAGAGCCAAAGTTGACAGGGGTGTAAAAACCTTTGCTCAGACAGCGGCGAACGATCTCCAAATGGGTGTTGCCGACATGAGTCGAGAGGGGGGGATAGAAGCTTCACAGTTGAGTATTTTCAAGAATGCTCTGCTGAGGGCTCTTGACTTACTTCCGACAAATGCAGGTGATATCGGTGTAAAGGAGATAACCTTGGAGGAAGGGATTATAGCAATAAAATGCGTAAACCAAGAAACCAAAGGGTGGCTATGTGAGACTGTAGGGAAGATGACCGACCTATGGGAGGGAATCAACCTTAAAATAGACAGGCTTCACATACTAAAGGATGTGGAAAGGTTGATAATCTTCGTTCCCGGTGAACCCGTGAGCAAGGATGTCATCCTTGCCAGACTTTGTCGTCAAAATTCCTGTGTGAAGGACACTTCGAAATGGAGGGTTATTCATGTGGGAAGATATGATGACAAAAAAATTGGTGGAACCAAGCTGACGATCTGGTGTCCGAGGGAGGAAGCGAGGCTGGTTAGACAAGCAGGAGATAGACTCTTTTGCGGGTTGGACATAGCATTCGTGAAGTTCCAAAGATCATCGGAAAAGACTCAACCTGGAAAGCCACCCGGTAGGGCGACGAAGTGATAGACACCATGGAGATGGGATCAACACAAGTCGGGCGGGAGGTGGGCCCGTACCGGGAAAAGCTGAGGGTGATTCAATTGAACCTTCATCACAGCAAAGCAGCATCGGCAATGATGACTAAGTGTTTTGATGAGGATTCGTTTGATATAGCCCTGATACAGGAGCCTTGGATCTTTAGAGGAAAGATTAGAGGACTCCCAAATAGCATGGCTGAGTTGCATTATGCACAAACTAGCGGAAGAATTAGGTCCTGTATCTTGGTGAGGCACGGAGTTCAAGCATATAAATTGCCGGATCTGTGTGCCCCAGACCTTGCAACAGTACGAGTAGGATCAGGTGCGGGAAGTTTTGTCATAGCATCTGCATACCTGCCGTATGATTCTCCAGAACCTCCTCCGACAAGAGAGTTAGAGTCTTTGGTGAATGCATGCAGGAACAGGAACGAGGATCTAATAATTGGTTGTGATGCCAATGCACATAATACAGTGTGGGGCAGCACCAACGATAATTACAGAGGAGAAGCCTTATTCGAATTTGTATCATGCAAGGATCTAGCTATCTTAAACCGGGGAACAGAGCCAACCTTCGTCGATGTGAGACGAATGGAAGTGATCGATGTTACCCTGTGCAGTAGCCAGATAATTGAAAGAATATCAAATTGGAGGGTAATGGATCAGGCTACATTGTCGGATCACAGAGCCATTTCATTTGATGTTCGCTATGGATCTAAAAGGAAAAAAGATCGGAAATACATCAGAATTCCGAAGAACACAGATAGGATAAAATACCTTGAAGTGTTGGAGGAAAAACTGAATGTAATGACATTCGGAATACCGAAAAACACTTGGCATGTAGAATCACAGTTGAAGCATCTGCAATCAGCTGTTGAAGTTGCGTACCGAGTGGCTTGTACACCTACTTTAGTGGAAAAACAAGATCCTGCGCCTTGGTGGTGCCGGGAACTTGAAAAGCTAAAAAAGGCTGCGAGGAAGGCCTTCAATCACGCCATGAGGAGGGGAGAACCCGAAGCATGGGATGAATATAAGGCGAAAAAGAAAGAGCTAAACGTTACTCTGCGACGACGTAAAAGGGAGTCATGGAGGGACTTTTGCTCGAGTATGAGGAGTACATCTGAAGTCAGTAGACTACAAAAGATTGTCTCGAGAGATCCAGTTTCTAAGATCGGACTCATTCGTAATAGAGCGGGGGAGATGGTGGAAACACTGGATCACACAAATGAGGTCCTAATGGAGGTACACTTTCCAGGAAGCTATAAGTCAGCTCAGCCCTGGGCTCCAAGGAAACAAGGAGCGAACAGGATGGATAGGACGGAAGCAGAACGGATCGTGACACCAAAAGCGGTCAAGGGTGCGATAGCAACATTCTCACCCTTCAAAACTGCGGGGCCGGATGGTATATTTCCAGGTCTAATGCAATGGGGTATAGACCTAATTGCACCAAGGCTCAGGAATATATACGTTGCATGCCTAGCAATAGGCTATATCCCGATAACATGGAGGGAAGCAAATGTGGTCTTCCTTCCAAAACCGGGAAAAAAGGACTACACCGAAGCAAAGTCATTCAGACCAGTCAGCCTAACATCCTTCCTGTTAAAAATAATGGAAAGGGTGATGGTGGACTATATGGAGAGTACTGCGCTTAAGATGTATCCTTTAAATAGTAGACAGCATGCATACAGGGTAGGTATGTCTACAGAAACAGCGCTACACCAAGTAGTACGCGTTGCGGAGGAAGAGCTAAATACCGGGGGCATTGCGATGACCACTATAATGGACATTGAAGGTGCCTTCGATAAGATATGCTTTGAAAGTCTGAAACAAGCCTTGGAAAAACGTAGGGTTAACCCACTGGTGGTAAGATGGGTGGACAATATGTTGAATACGAGGGCGATTAATATTCAGACGGGAACCTCAAAACTCAGAGGAAGGGTTAGCAGAGGTTGCCCACAAGGAGGTGTTCTCTCACCTACACTGTGGAATATCACTGTGGACTCTCTTCTCGACAGACTCGAGGCGACGGGCATTCACACAGTGGGATATGCCGACGACATAGCAATAATGGCCAGAGGCAAATTCATGGACGTCACAGCAGATATCATGAGGAATGCACTCAGAGTGGTTGAGCGGTGGTGTCTGGAACAAGGGCTCTCCATTAATGCGGCGAAAACAGATCTAATAGTCTTCACTAGGAAGAGGAAAAATCTGGAATTTCGGCCCTTAACACTTTTCGGATCGGAACTAACAATGACTAAGAAGGTTAAGTATCTGGGAGTCTATCTAGATACTGGACTTACTTGGAATTACCATGTTGAGGAGAAGGTCCGGAAGGCAAAGAGGGTACTACATCAGTGCAAACGTGTATGTGGACAGAGGTGGGGACTCTCGCCTAGGTCAGCATACTGGATGTATACGATGATAACTAGACCCATTATCACGTACGCCTCGGTTGTATGGTGGGCGAAAGCCTCTCAGAAAACTGTGAGGAAGCACCTGGATAGGGTTCAGCGTTTAGCATGTATGGGAATTACAGGTGCAATACGTACAACCCCAACATGCGCATTGGAAGTCATCATGGGGATATTACCGCTAGACTTATTTATTAAGAAAACAGCGGCCCAAACGGCACTTCGCTTGCATCGAGATGCGAAATGGCACCATCGTGGTACGATCTATGGACATAGGAAGATCCTGGAACTTGTTAAAGACGAGATTAGGGAGCTAAACATGCCTATGGATCGAATAACAAGGGTGCGTATTATGGAAAGAAATCATAAAACTCGTATTGAGAACGGATTACTTCCAGAAAAAAGAAATGGTGAAATAGTGATTTTCACGGATGGATCCATGATGGATGGCGGGGCGGGGGCCGGTATCTATTCAGAAGAGCTGGAACTTGCCCGTCACATTAGCCTCGGGAAATACACTTCAGTATACCAGGCTGAGATGATTGCCTTGCTTTATGCGTTGGACTACTTGCTTGAGTGTCAGGTGGAAGGAAGAAATATCCTCATAGCACTGGACAATCAGGCGGTGATCAGATGCATGGAACAAACAAACATCACAACATCACTGGCACTGGAATGCGTACTTAAACTCAATAAGTGTTCATCTAAAAATGAAGTAACACTGACTTGGGTACGAGGACACATAGGGATCGAAGGCAATGAAAAGGCGGACTCCCTTGCAAAACAGGGGTCAACTGAAAAGTTGCTGGGACCAGAACCATTCTCTTCAATTGGCAGAGGAATGGTTGAACAGCTTGTCCACAAATGGATCACGGCAGAACACCTGAGAAGGTGGTCAACCGTGGAACAATGTAGACAAGCTAAAATGGCAATAAAGTGGCCTACCTGCTCCACTCAAAGAAGAGTTCTAAGCATGAGTCGAGGAACATTGAAATGGGTGGTGGCTTTGTCTACAGGACATGGTAATTTCAGGTATCACTTAAGGAAAATGGGCCTTATAGAGGATGATACTTGTAGACTATGCCTGGAGGAATCTGAGACAGCGGCACATATACTGTGTCAATGCCCGGCATTGGCTGGCAGAAGAATGAGGATCTTGGGACATCAATGGGTCGAGACCCAGTCGATGAAACGGATCTCCCATAAACAGATGCTAGCGTTAACACTAGGAATTGAGCCCAGAGAAGAACTGTGGAGAAATCCAGAGAGTCTCTCTGAGTAAGATTTACAGTGGTAGAGAGACGAAAAGAGACCCGACAATGGTGGTCTGATTCGATTATCTCTCGAAATATATATATATATATATATATTTTCCGAATTGTACCATAGTCTTCACAACAAAACTCACAAAAAATGCACCTCAGCATGGTTAAATTTTAATGGACACAACATTTTTCCGCAGAAGTCAAAATTTGTATACGAATTTAGTAGAATGATTTAAAATAATTGGCCCTAGCGAGGTATCCGTCGGAACGAACAATTCTCTGATTTTATAAGATTCGGAGGTATTCTTCCGAACAGCTATTCGGAGAATTGTTCCGATACAAATGTCACGCACTCCAGCAATTTGCTGCAGAGCGATCAAGTTTGTTTTAGAGTGACATTTGTGACAGCTTCATAAGAATTGTTTCCGATATCCGCCGACAACAATCAGTAGCGGAATGTATTACGTATTTGCAGTGAAGTGCTTAGCAACGCACTCTTTTGTATTTATTGTTTCAATTTGTGTTTCCAGTGCAAAATCAAGTCAATCAAAAGCAAGCACCAAACAGTACAAGGCCGTGAAATCAATGCGTCATCTCATTTCCATTATTTTTTTTATGAAAACGGATACCTCGAATGTGATTTGAGGTTCCGACAGAGTATCTGCGCTGCGGAGAATTTTCCGTTCCGACGGATATCTCGCTAGGGCCGAATATTTGAGCCGAATCCAGGAAGTGCTCTCGAAATCCAATGCACTATGAGAGCATAAAATGTTCTTTCACTTTATGAAGACAACGTTTGTGTATCAAAGGGCGAAGACCCAAAGATGGAATATTCCACATTCCTTATTTATAAGCCCAGCGTAGACTCTGCTGGGTTCGGAACGGAATTTTCTCCGATTTGCACGAAATCGGAGGAATTCCATTCGAGATTTCCGTTCCGATAGAACTTTCGGAAAAAATCCCCGATGACGTATAGCGCACCTTGTTACCACGGCACATTTTTTCCGAAGCCCTCCGATAACTAATTGCTGCGGAATATTTTAATGTGAAATGAACGCGTTTATATGCTTCATTTATTTTGTTCCGAAACGAATAGGTACCTCGAACCCAATTTGAGTTCCGACCAGATTTGACTTTCGTATAGGTTTTTTTTCCGAACTGATACCTCGATTTGGGTGAATATTACAAACGCACAATTATTTGATATGTTTTTTATTTATTGCCTACAATTCACATTATTTTATAATTTTATTTGTTATTTCTTCTGCTTCAGTTCTATTGCTTGTAGGGAAAGTTTAAAGATGTCTCTGACTATTTCTACCTATGACCAGGTATTAGATTTGGTGGAATTAGACAAGAAATAAATGGATGCAGGAACACTCGTAGATATATGGTTGCATGCTCATATTACATTAGTCCCTCTAAAGGAATTGTTGGAATTGTGCCAAGTAATTTGACTTTTATTTAATTATTTAAAATGGTTTTATTCACGAAGCTAATATTTCAAAAACAGCAGATGTTGGTTTTTGAGCAAAAAGTAATAGATTTCAGTGTTTTCTGTAATAGTTTATCGTAATTCTCAACTTTTTACAAAGCTCGTTTTATAAATAACAATTTCAGGGAAGACACGTAGAGGCTGCGTAAATCTTTACGCAATGTTTAACTATACAACATCGCAAGGCGTCGTTAGGGAATCTAATAAATACGGCTGTTGTTTTTAATCTTCACCTGAAGTATTTTGTAGATCGCAATAGATAATTTTATATATTGAATCCTGCTATTATGACTTTGTAAAATTCAATCTGAACGGACACCAAAAATGGTTGTTAGTGCGGCGCATAGACATTGACGGCAGTGATGCCAGATTACAAAATATTTCCTTTTTTTTCAAGACTTTCAAGCTCCAAAATATGTACAACAATTTTTGGATCTTCATCAAATCTTAATTTCAAGATTTTTTATATCAAGAACTTTGTAAATCCAACAAATTGAAAGAACCTTTTCTATTGAAGAAAAACGTTGCCTATTAATTCCATTATTATGTATAATGTGAGTCGAATAGAGCCCATGCACAATTTCTGTTTCACTAACATTTCCATCAACATAAATTTCAACAAATTTGATATAACTAATGGGGTTAAAACAGCGGATCGAAAAGTCGCATATCCAGATTTTATTTTCAATATTTTATATCTTTCACATTCCTATTGCAAATATTGAGATAATATTTTCTGGTGTAAATTTAAATAAAACAAAAATTCGTAATCGTTTGTGTAGGTACTGAAACAGTTGTTGAAATTTTAATCTTTAAAAAGGATTTATTGCGCTGTAATGAACTGAAATTCTATAATCTTGATATAAGCCATGAAATTCCAAGTCAAATATGTTCCAAAATTTCAAAAAGCATTAACATTAATTTATGACCAACGTTTTTTTTTTATAGACATTAAGGTGCTTCATGTGTTAGCAGTAAAGTACTTCAAAATTGCATTTTATATTTCGCTCTTTTTATATTTTATACAAAATCTTGAAAAAAAAAGATTTTTTATTTCGGAAAAACAAGATTTCCAGATTTTTTATCTGGGAATACTTCTTTTTTGACCTTGCTAATAACCATTTTAAACCTTCGCACTAAATATTTTTTAGGTCACAATGGGTAATTTTATATGAAAAAGTTCGCCATTGTGAGTGCATGAAGTCTATCCTGGACAAACTCCATCACTTATGGTTGGCTTACTGAGGTCACCCTCGCCCTTGCCAGACAGCTGCAAGGCGTAACAATAATTCAGTATACATGCAATTGGAACACATTGACCGGAAACAAGACACAGACACTTCCTGTAAGAATAGTAAGTTTGAAATAGGCTATAGCGGCTTATGCTCAAAGGCTATAAAGACTATCAGCTACTCTTGCGTTTCCAACCTAAAATTATATTTCACACATATATACAAAAAAATGTTTCTAAAGAATAAAGTACGTAATATTTTTTTTAATAATTGTCGCCTCAAAACTGCGTTTCAAATTTTGATTCCGTAAATTTATGTATATACCTACGCGTCTATGTTTCACGGAACAAATTTTACTGTTATCACTTTGACATTTGTTCCCGGAACTGACACATTTTTTTTCGTTTTAAAGCAAATGTTGCCAAAAATTCCACGCTCGATATGCGGATACGCATATATACATCTCTGCACTCGGATAATTGTTCATAGGTTGACATTTATACAACGAATTCATGCAAGAACTCTTTTGTTCCATTTTTCACGCAGATTTCAGTGTTTGATTTTTTGATTCTTGGCAATAGGTGAACGCATGAAATGCACAGTTTACAAGCGAACATTAAACATAAATAATACGAGACGAAAATTCCTTTGTTTTATTGTTTAATTCATTTAACTGCAATCAAGTAGGGATCGAAGCTCAAACAATTTATAGCAATGTAAACTTTGAAGCCATTCACTGCAATCAGCCAGTCTCGTTGTGATAAGAGTTATAAATCGATTTATTATAATAACAAAATAACAGTGAAAAATCCCAAGTATGCATTACACATGCAAACGTATTTACTGTTATATTACGGCCCCAACACCGTTTATTGTTGTTATGGACTTGTTTTGCTGAACACATGCTAAATTATTTTGAGGGGCCTAAACCGGAGTAAACAGGGTGTGACGCCCTCACCAATACACCGAATATTGGAGTAGATTGTGTTTTAACAAATTCGCTTAACACTAATGTTATTGTTTTTGTGCGTGCCCTCTGATGATAAAACAATAAATGAGCCTCCTTTAGCGTAACAACAAAAAACACGATTAGGGAAATGACGAGCTATTTATTTCTCAACTGCGTTGCTAAAAATATGTATAGGTATACGCAACGCATCTCTGGCATGGTGATGGAAAATCCCGATCACTTGAAATGAAATGAAATGTATCTATATTTATATAGCTAGAGATGGCGCGCGAGTGTTTAAGATCGAAACACCGGAATTTCCAGTCGAACACACGACAAAGAGCTGAAAATCTACCTCCTCAGAGTGTGGTCAGTGGTCAGTATCAGTGGTCTCTTAAGGGCAACACAGGCAAGTTTTCTGAAAACTGGTATATTCAGGTATAGGTATACATATGGCGTGAATGGAGAACTAGTTTGATTTGTGCGCTCTGTTTGGATTGGGTTAGTGGTGGATGGATGCACAGAGAGCCATGCGAGTCTATTCCCACGATCGACAAAAATTTGGACAAAGTCCAATTTAGTGTTGACTTTGAATTCACCTAATCACACGACTCAGTTCCACTAGAGACCACGGGTATGGAATGGACTCAACTATTTCCAGAACAACACATACAAAATTTATTTTTTGACATGGCAATAACAAGCGTTTTGTTGTCACCCGCGCGCCGGTTAGGATTTTCTTCTTTTTTTTTTTTACTTTTCTTTATCGCCGAGATCATAGCTAATAAAACAATAAACAACAAAGGCAATCAAGAGGCAACATATGTTTTAGTTGCTTACAATACCAGCACCAGCGAGCGGTTTATTGCGAATGGGGCGAGCCCCCTCAAGTTGGCCAATAGAGCACGCGCATCGGTGCGATGGTGTGCGAATGCCAGACGGTACGAATGCGGGACTGAAATAATCTATAGTAGAGCGGTGCTGCTATCTTTTTACATAGCGCTACTGTTGAGCAGAAATTCGCATATAAAAACGTTGGCCGAGAGTTTAGGCCGTCAGTTACTCGCAGCTAGAGTAAATGGAAAGATCAAGTGAATCAAGCAGTGATCTTAAAATTAAACCAAGTTTTGATAAAAAGCTGTGGAGAAACATAGAATTCTTGGAAATTATTTGAGCGCGATCTGTTTGCCCGCAACAAAGTGCATTTCTGTTTTGTTTTGTATTGTGAATTGATCCGTAAAATAAAAGTATCGCAACATGCCTGAGTTTATTGAAAAGTCGAATGTGTACGTATAGAAACAGCGAGAGTGTGTGCCTTGTAACAATGATGTAATTTTTTGATTTTATTGCATTTGCAGATTGCCTGAGTGTTTGGGAAAGGAGAACAAAGCTCAGGCGAACTTTGGTCTGTACAACCATATTCGTGGGGTTAATATATCGAATGGCGAGCTGTCTAACTTGACTGCGAATGTGAAGGTGTTCGTGGAGGAGGCTGTGGCACTGTGCCAGCCCGATCAGGTGCACATCTGCGATGGCAGCGAGATGGAGAATAAAATGCTGCTGAAGCTGCTCGTCGAGAGTGGGACCTTAGTGGCGCTGCCAAAGTATGAGAACTGCTGGTTGGCTAGGACGAATCCGGGCGATGTGGCTCGTGTCGAGTCGAAGACGTTCATCTGCACCAACAAGAGGGAGGAAACGGTTACCACACCGAAGGCTGGTGTTCAGGGCACTCTGGGCAATTGGATTTCCCCAAGCGACATGGACAAGGAAGTGCAGCTGAGGTTCCCCGGTTGCATGAAGGGCCGCACCATGTACGTTGTGCCGTTCTCCATGGGGCCTGTCGGCTCGCCATTGTCGAAGATTGGTATTGAGGTCACCGACTCTGCGTATGTAGTGGCATCGATGAGGATTATGACCCGCATGGGTACTCCAGTCTTGGAGCAGCTCAAGGAGAAGGAGGAGTTCGTAAAGTGCCTGCATTCAGTGGGCACCCCGACTAGCGGAGTCGTTGAGAAGCCATCGTGGCCGTGTGACCCCGAGAGAACGATTATCCTGCACAAGCCCGCAGAGAATCTGATTGTGTCCTATGGCTCCGGATATGGAGGAAATTCCCTCCTCGGCAAGAAGTGTTTCGCACTCAGAATCGGAAGCACTATCGCCAATCGCGAGGGATGGCTTGCGGAGCACATGTTGATCCTTGGAATCACTGATCCACAGGGCCAAAAGAGGTACATCACCGCTGCTTTCCCGTCAGCCTGCGGCAAGACCAACCTGGCTATGCTGAACCCTTCACTCTCGGCATACAAGGTTGAGTGCGTGGGCGATGATATCGCCTGGATGAAGTTCGACAGCAATGGTGTTTTGCGTGCAATCAACCCGGAGAACGGATTTTTCGGAGTGGCGCCAGGCACATCCACAGAAACGAATCCAATCGCAATGGCGACTGTGTTCAAGAACACCCTGTTCACAAATGTAGCCTCAACTTCGGACGGAGGTGTTTACTGGGAAGGAATGGAAAGCAGTCTTGCTCCCGGAGTCCAGATCACCGATTGGTTGGGCAACCCGTGGGAGAAGAGTTCCGGCAAACCGGCTGCGCACCCCAACTCCCGCTTCTGCACGCCTGCGTCCCAGTGTCCCATCATTGACCCCGATTGGGAGGATCCAGAGGGTGTGCCAATCAGCGCCGTTCTCTTCGGAGGTCGTCGTCCAGCAGGCGTGCCGCTTATTTACGAGTCAAACTCCTGGGCGCATGGTGTGTTCATTGGCGCCGCTATGCGCAGTGAGTCCACAGCAGCAGCTGAGTACAAGGGAAAAATGATCATGCACGATCCGTTCGCAATGCGTCCCTTCTTCGGCTACAACTTCGGCCACTACCTGCAGCACTGGCTGAGTATGGAGCAGAGTGGACGTACCCTTCCAAAGATCTTCCACGTCAACTGGTTCCGCAAGAGCACGACCGGTAAATTTCTGTGGCCCGGATACGGCGAGAACTCGAGAGTTCTGGAGTGGGTCATTAAAAGGGTCAACGGTGAGCAGTGCTATGCTGAGTCACCGATTGGTCGTATTCCCACCAAGGATTCGCTCAACCTATCGGGCATGCCCTCACCAGTGGATTTCGAGCAGCTGTTCTCTCTGGAAAAGGACTTCTGGACGGAAGAGGTTAAGGCCATTGGCACCTATTTCGAGACACAAGTAGGAGCCGATGTTCCAGCGGAGGTGGATGCCGAGCTGAAAAAGCTAGAACAGCGTATTGCAGCCATCTAAACACCTAGACATATCTTCATATTACTCTTAACTATTGTATAAGTATTACCAATGAATTTATTTAGACTGTAAGCCATTTCGTAATTTAAGTAACCTCTGCGTGCCATTTCTACACTCTTCCAAAATTGCACAACAAAATGCGATTGCCATACATGTAAATATATTTTATACCAAATTGTATACGATCAGCGTTTATATTTTGCAAACAATTAGAAAGGCCTAATCAGCAGTTTTGGTTTCGTCTATAAAAATAGTTTGCAGTTGTTATTGGCAAATTTTGGCATTGTGAACTTTCGTCGGAAAAAGTTCCGTCCATCTGATCAAAAGGAAGTGAGGATAGCAATAGGTGGGTTTTATTGGATATTTGTCTAAGAAAAGTAGCAGATTCAGCACGCAGTGACAACTAATTCACTCTATTTGCCACTTTCTAAGCTCACACTCACACTCACACTCCCAGGTGGAAGTGACTTTTGACGGGAGCACTTCATGTTTGACACCTTTTCGTGCTCATGATTTTGTTAGTAAATTGCAGCGAAAGCGAATTAGGAGAACGTCGAGAAACAGTACACAATATAACAGTTTACACCACTTTATAACAGATATGTGACTGTGATCTGTTTTATTGCGCATTTCTCAGCTTTCATTCGATTTGATTTACTTTGCTGAAGATCGGTGCACAATAAAACAGTTCTTATATCGAAGCTTAAGACGAAGACTGCCTAAGACGAATAATGCCCGACGGCTTACCCACTGATGTTTTCAGAGTAACAGGTAAATCCATGAGGCATTTTTCTTTTTTAGTTCACAGCACAACCTGAACTGTAATACAAACAGTTCGTGTTTCTTTTTTAGCTCAGATACATCAGAGCTCAGACTTGTGTTTCTTTCTTCATTCTGTGAATGATCAGAGCGCGCTCTATGAGCTTAGATTATTGACTGAGCAAAACAAAAAAAAACAGTACTAGCAAAATAGTTGAAATGGCGGACGAACCTTGTTGTTATGGAACTGAAAATTAACCAAATTAATAAATAACAATTAATAAATATTAATTTTATGCATTTATGACAACTATGTGCTCAAGTGTATGCATGCTCGGTTCAAAGCGCGAGTTATGGTCGTTGCCGCGACCCGAATGAAAAAAAACAAATTTTATTTTAACAGAGCTTCCGCTACTGGACCTTTATTGCGAATGAATGCTATGAGAATACAATTTTACATGGGTTTTATAAGTTTAAATTGTTGACGCTGCTATTATTTGCAGCGTGAGAACGGATTTGCTTAAGGCTGAAATACGATAATATTTTATTACAATGATAGCAAAAATGTGGACAGTAAACATGATATGAATTTAAGGAATGTGAAAGGTAATATGATTATTCTAATTTGTGGGGTTCTGGTGGGAATGTAACTCGCGCTTATAATGCTCGAGCTCAGTTCAGTCCTCAGCTCTGAACTCTTCAGCTAAGGACTGAACTCTTCTGAGGGGCTTCAGCGGTAACATAAACTGGTGATGAGGAGCGAAAGTTGGAGTGTCATTCAAATCTATTCAATTTGGAATTGAAGTATATTGATTAACGATGCCAAAAGCATTGCCAATTACATCACACTGTAAGTCTTTCTCAGGGACATTCAGGACAGTTTGCCTGAAAGGCGAGACATTTGTAGAGGTAGGTCTACCAGCCACAAGTCCATAATGAAAGAGAGAATAAGCAATACACCTCTATAAAAGAGGTACAAGTTTTTCAAAAAGCTTAGGTATGGTCGAAATACCACCAGTTTTTATTAAATGCAGCGCGAATCTATAATTTTTCGTTAGTTTTAAATAATTTAGATGTGCATTAGTAGAACATCATCCTATTTTAGCTTGTCTTATTTAATTTTCATCTTTTGACTACCAAGACTTTTTCCTTGTAACGTTAACTTAGATTACGAGCGTTAAGTCCTTGTAACGTTAACTTAGATTACGAGCGTTAAGTTGTTGATATGTAACTCAGTTAGATCTTCGGCATATCAATAATTTTGCCAATGACTTAAATAATGTGCTAAATAGATTTTTTTTTTGTAAATTCCGAGCTTAGTATATAAGTCTCAGTTTGGGACAATTTTAAGTCTGAAAGTCCACAGGTCAAACAATGTTACCCATATTTAAGGCAGCTGGAAATGACGTGATGGAAGCATACACCAACTTATCTCATAGTTTCATAGGAAGAAAGTATCTCCGATAAACGGTACCTTTGCAACCTTTGTCTGACCCACAAGAAAGAAGATCTGTAAACTGCGCCAACTATAGAAGTATAACTAATAGGCCACTGAGAAATCAAATTTGGAAGTACGGGTAAAAAGTATTTTGACAAAACTAAAAGTTAAATTTTGTGAGTTCTAGGAATAGGTGAACAAAATTAACAGTTAACAGGTCAACATATACAATTTTTATTTTTAAATACAAATTTAAATTAATTAAAACGAATAAAGTTAACCTTTTAGTTTGATATAACTATTTATACTATTTTTAAATTTTAAAAGGAACAAAATAAAATTATTTAATAAAAATATATATATCCCCTTTAGTTTAGTTAGGAATTTTTCGCCTTGAAAAGCGACTTGCATTTCTGTCAAAATACTTTTGAAAATGAGTGTACCTGAGCCTGTTTTATGGCGATGAAGATTAAACGATACTAGCGCGGATGATGATATTCAAGAAACAGCATCTTCGTTTGCGTGGCGGCCTTTAGAAGCTGATGTAGGAAATTAAAAGAGGAACTATACGAGCTGTAGAGCGACGTCGACAGAGTTACAAAATTGCAAATAAACCGTCTAAGCCAACCAGATAGGGGTTAACTGTCAGATAAGACATAAATTCATTTTTCATTAGTCAAATAGCAGTTATTCGAAGAATATAACAGCTAACTGTCTCATAAAATTCCTGAGACGGATAAAATATAAATCTCTAGTTTAAGTAGGCGAACTGTCAAATTCGATAATTTTAATTTATCTACACATTAGCCGTGTTTTTTTTAGCTTCGATCTTAGCAAAGCAAAGTAGAGTAGGATTTTCAGCTTGTAAATTACAACAATTACGCTCTACTTGACACTTCGAGACTCGTTTGTAGTTGTTGTAATCGCGTGCTGAAAATCCTACTTTACTTTGCTTTGCTGAGATCGAAGTTCAAAAAAACACGTCTATTGTAGAAATGAATTGTTCGACAGTAGGTGTGTTTTTTTGATTGTTGATCTCAGCAAAGCAAAGTAAAGTAGAATTTTCAGCAAGCTTTTACAACTGCGCTCTATACTTGACACTTCGAGGACTCACAGTAGTTGTTGTAATTTGCGTGCTGAAAATCCTACTTTACTTTACTTTGCTGAGAACGAACCTACTTGCCTACTATTGACAAGGAATATAACCTTATTTATCCACAGCCAGACAGCAATAAAAGCCTTAACTGCAACGGAAGTAAAACCGAAGCTTGTGAAATGCTCGAGGTTCTTGGTACACAGCAATTCAGCATAAGGTATTGCTCTACTGGGTTCCGGGACATTAAGTTATTCGAGGCAATGGGAAAGCCGACCAATTCGACAAGGTTCGGCAGCAGTATCAGAACAAGCAGATCCCTCTGTGAACATTCCGCCTTGTTCACTCAAGCTTGAAGCAGGGAGAAAGGCGATAAGAGCGAATGTTTCATGGTTTGCACTAGAAACATGTCGTTCTACAAGAATGCTATGGCCAACCTTCAAAGAAACCAGAACCAAGAGTCTGCTACGGAAAGACAGAACATCTCTTTCAGCCCTCGTAGGAATTATAACGACACTCTGCGTTACTACATGGAGAAAATGCGCGTGACAAAAGAAGAACTTTGTAGATGCTGCGGTGATGAAGAAGCTCTTTAAGACACAGCCCACTTCCCATGTCACAGGATGGTTTGTATACAACAGCAAAGTGAGTAATTTGGTACAGTTAGTCGTATTTTAGAAAGGGTTATTATGGGTAAGGTCATCACAATGGGTCAGTATTGACCTGAGCGTGGCACTGAATACTCCTGGCCAGCCCACAAACCTGACCTAACCTACTTTCTCAGGTGGTGCTCATAAAATTAACAAGTCGATTCCGGGTGGACCAGGCAAGTGCCCAGTGTGTATGAGATAGTTGCGACAACTGGACACCGCAAAGTTGCTGCAAATCGGATTCAGATACAACACCCAACTCTCAAGAGCTTCTGTAAGTTCAAAGTCGAGACCAGAATTTGTTTAAAGCGCAACCTTCTCGAAACACACTTTAGAATTCAGGTAAATCCACTCTCAGACCGACTAGTATTACGGGCTTCGATTTCCGCTTCACGGAAAATATTATCATATCACCTGATACCGCAAGTCATTAAAGCGATTACAAATTTTTTTTCCCATCGCCGACACTAATTGAAACGCTCTACTAAAGCTCTTTGCAAAGCTATCAACTGATAGCTGATAACATTATTCGGCCGTACGTATATCAAAAAGTCACGGGGGCGTATGCGTAATATTTTTTTTTTTTTTTTGCTCAAGAAAATTGATTTCCTCTGTAATCCCTAATTAGCATCCTTGTCAATAATTTCGTCATCAACCCTATGAATGGGTGCTCTCAAGTGATTCCACTTTTACTACGGATCTTATCAGCATTCAAACACGTAGGCACTTACATACATGCAATGTATTCAATTTACTGCTCCATTGAAACATCACAATAAGAGAGATACCACAAAATGACGGGCCACCGCTATTACTCGCAATTTCAACATCATTTCGGCATGGTTCTAGTGGAGTGATAACGCCAGACAACTTGTCATCTCCACCAGGCCAACGCTGTGTATATACTCATACTCGTATAGATGGAATCTGCGAGCATTTCTCTCGAGAGTAGAAGTTCGCATGTCTGGTACTCGTACCCCCCCACCGTCAGTCGATTCCCGTTCCGCCACCAAATGCCCTTTGAATTCGCACAAAAGCAAAAGCCAAAACCAAAGAACAAAAGTTGCTGCGAAAGCGCATGGATTCGACCATAAGGAAGAAAAATCGCGCCGCATAAAAGTTCCATAAAACACTCGTACGTGAATACAATGCTAAAAATCATTTCTCGGGCCACCTGCCTCCCCTTGGGGAGCTGTGTACCGTTTGCAGAAAAGTCCCGAAGCAACAGCTGACTGGTTGAGCTGCCGTGTCGCGTCGTGTGTTGCAGATTTGAAGCTCGTGCGACCGACGCACGGTGGTATAGAAACTTGTACCTTTTTCTCTCATTCTGCGTTATACGGCGCAGTGCAGAGGGTTCTCTACCAGAGCTGGAACAGTTATTCGCCAGTATCCGCGCTAGTACTCATGGTAATGCTGCACACACTCGTATACATAAAGTTTAATTTTAAAAATTGCTTTTCCTTTTAACAAAAGTTCTCAAAAAATCTACAAAAAAAAAAAATGAACAAAAAAAAAGTGCAAAATTACGTGCAGACCGTTTTGTAACCAAACAATTAACAGCCAACCATTGGTATCGCCCAGCCAAGGGCAATGGTACGTATACACATTAATTATATTTCTATACTCACACTTGTTGCATGTGAAAAATGTTGATTCCTTGTGGGGACGACGGGATAAGCGAGCAAAAAAAAAACACTTTGGGTAAAATCAATACCACACTAACTTGATAAAAATGTTTTTGTCCTGATATTGCATTTTGCATATCTACATATTTTCCGTATTTGCAATTTGTTCTTGTTTATGGAGCAGTCTTGTTTATAGAGAGTGTTCCGGTGAGTCCTTTGTGGCAGACGAGAGACACATTTTGATCGTATATGCATTATGTGGACGCGTTTATATAAGTCGGGGTGAAAAAAGCAATTATGAACAATACAGGTGTATACATAGAAAATGATGGCCTAGTTGGTGTTTCAATTCAACAGTTGGGACATAATAATATATAGTGCTGTAGGACATTGGTGCGATTTCCTTGTTAGCGTTTTGTGAACACTGAGCACCTTATTGCTCTAATTATGGTTTCGTGGGGGGTTGATATGTTTTTCACTTATGTATACCTTTTAGTAGGTAAGAAAACACTTGTGTATAGCATGCTACGGGTATATATGGCTGTATGTTTGCGTACGTACGAGGTTCCTTTTATTTTTATGGGGATTTTCAAGGTTTTTTTGTTTTTCGGCAAACACTTAACGATTATTTCTTTAAGTTGAGGCCGCTTCGCTATTGCTGCTATCGTGGTAAGTGCACGGTCACGGTAGGTATGTGTGGGGTGAGGCGATGCGGTTAGTATCATAAATGGTTTGGCGGATTATTTTTTTTGTTTTACATTTCCTTCTTAGTATTTGCCGATTTTGTTCTACTTCATCGTGTAAGGAAAGATTATGGTCACCCCACCTCACTCGACCTTCATCCACTCACTGTTGTGGCTTAATTATTTCGTATAGAAGTGTAGGTATTTCCTATCCCTTGTTAACCTCAATCACTTAGCTCTCCAAACGATTGATTGACAGTAAAATTTTGCGAGCAAAAAACATACCAACCGCACACATCTATAGCTCTCTGCATCCATGGGATTATTAAATTAAATTCTTTTGAGCCTTTGAACCTCGGGGGAAAATTCAATAAAAAGGTAGATACTGTGGTTTGACTTTGTTAAGACAAACGAGCTTGGAGAACTCTTGTGTGTTTTGTAAATAGAACTGTTGATATAAGCGGCTTGGCAGATACACTACAGCATATTGTCACTTGTGTTCTTTGTATGCTTTACGATGTGTTTTGATTGTCAAGGTCGAAGCAATAAATGAATCACATTTTTTTTAAATGTGCTACCTCAACTAGTCTAGTGTGATCCGATCCGCAACTCGTAAATTATCACTAGAGGGCACTCTCACCAAACGAAGTTGGCTGCATTTCATTTTATTCCTTGGTATTAAACTGACTACGTCAAAAATGTTGTTCCGTTTTCTATGTGTGCATCAAGTATCCATAAGCAAAACTGTCATATTGACAATAAATACGGTTTTCTTTGAAATAAAGTATGTATTACACATGTAACATGGAAAATTTGAGCGTTTTTCGTTTTGTCAGCTATTCTTCTTACAGCGCAATATTTGCTACAAAATAAACCTTTTATTAAGTTCAAACTTGTGTAAAAGACTATAAAACCAATATTACTTATTTATTAGAAACTTACCACTGAGGTCAGAGGGATTGTTAAGGGACATTTCACATTTCTATCGACAAGAAACTTGGAAAACGTACTCACTACTTGTGAATGGGAAAAGTTGCGATTAGTAAGACTATCAATGTTTATGCATTTTTTAAAAGAAAGGGACATCTTTATAAATAAAAGGCAGCCTATAGACTTAAAAATAAGCCAACCGATTCCGCTGAAAATTTAAAGGCTTTTTTTCCATTTATTGCCTTCAGTGTTTTGGGATGGATTTGAATGAAATTGAGTCTTTTTAGTTTTGGTTTTGAGAGCTTGGGTGAAGTATCCTATAAAAAGATCTGTTGCGGCAATTATCCATTCGTTTAGTGAAATCATTCAGTTCACAACTTTAGAAAATAGAATAATAAGGTGCATTCAAAACTTAAAGTGGCAGAAGTAAGGTTGAAATTGCATTGCACTATTTTTTTATGCGCTAGTGTTGCCGTTTGGGTTTGGTAACATTTCAGAGTGCTTCAATGGATTTCAAATAAGTTCCCAACAGGGAAATGTGAGCAGGGTATTGCAGATTGAATTCTCATAAATGTGTACAGAGCATCACATTCAGGAATCTAGTTATCGTAAGACTAGATTGGTCTGGATAATATGCAACCTGAACGCAAAAACTAGATTGGTCGGAACGTCTTTTTTTTACGTCAGCCCCATATGCGAACTGTCACTTAGTACTCAGTCAAGAATTTCTTCACTTGATTCGCCAGCTACCCCTCCATAAACGTCAACTGAAACAGCTGCTCTCATGACCGATTTCAGCCAATCAAAGCCGAGCTACGTCAGACAGCTGTCGGACTTACTAAACTAGATACATATTTGAACGTGACATTTTTATTTTTGTATGGCGTTGGCTCAGTTGCTTCGTTGGTAGTGTGTTGGACGAGGAAAAACACAAATTATGTACATCTTAACCTTTTTTCGACTGCACCACTTCTCGCGAACGTCTGACAACCATCCGAGAGTGTAACTGTTCTACGGACAAGATGACCCTCTTTGTCTCGGCATGTGTCTCTTTGCTAATCCGCTGTAAAGCAGTATCGCTTGCGCTGTTTTGGAACATATTTCAGAAGTGTATGAAAATAATATTTCACTAGTAGTTCATATTTAAACTCCCAATCCTCTGCCACTGCTCCCTCAATTGTTTTTCAAATTCCGCTATTTTGTTTTCTTACCGGTGGAATGTTAATAAGAGTCCGTATGACAAGAAAAAACATACAAAAACAAAAATGCTGCCAAACGTGGGGGAATACCACATTTTAAAAGTTTGCGAATAGTTTCAAATTTAACAGATAAAGTTCTATGAACGCTGCTAGCAACTTTGCCCACAGAGGAAGTGGCTCATAATTTTTTGCGACTGCGTGTCATTTATCAATACGAATTTCTATGTAACAAAACTAGCTTTGCTACCCGTCCGATTTCGATGAATATTTAACCATTTGTTATAATTGTTGGCGCTGTGATTATTATAGTCTTTATTAATATTTCACACTGTCAATGAACTAAATACCGATTCTTAATATCTAATATTTGAGCTGCTATTTTTCCGTGTCAAATGAAACCTCTTGGACTTGCAAAGTTTTGTATAATTCGAAGTTTTGTAGGAGTTTATGTGGTTTTGCCAATTATTTAACGTTACGTTACATAAATGAAGAAAAAAAAATAAACAAGTAAATGGCGCTACCAACCATTCGTTTTGTGTGAGCTTTTCATTTTTGGGACGAATGAAAGGATCTACAATTTCATGTCGAGTGCAAACGTTTAATTTAATCCTTCGTGACAGTTATACTCACAATAAGACTAACCACTTAGCAACTGCGCCTTCAGGTGAAGCTACATATTTAACTGAAATGTTCACCGATGCCGTTATTTTCAATTTAACTGGCTGGCAGTCACTTCAACCTAACCTTACATAACTGTGGGCGGATTTTATCGAAAATTTTAAATAAATTACTTTATATGGATGACAGCTTAAAATAAAATCTCATATAGATAAGCAAGGGAGGGCAATGTTTCTTTTGGACTGAAAATATGAAACTTGAAGAAAAATTAACAGCGGAATTAAACAGTCAGGGATATAACTTGGAATGGCGTTTTAAACATTTAAGCAGTCATTAGAAAATGTTTTCCGAATCGAATTGGAGTTGCCAATATGTACTACTTTCGAAAGGAATAAAAGAACTACCAAGGCGTTACTAACGCGATAATCGTAGTTAAATTGAGGAAGAAATAAGTCAAGAAATTATGTAGCCCAATTCTTGCCGCAACATAACCCTCAGAAGAAGAAATAAATTCTTTCTGCATACATTTGGATTTTCGATATAAACATTCCTTTTTGAATTGCAATACGAAAATTTGGCTCTTGATTTCTATGGAATCTGTGAAAGATAACCATACACTTAAATCGTTCACACAGAATGTCCATTCTGACGTAGTCTTGTTGAAACAACATAAACTAGCATATTTGTATGTTTCGACACTTTGGACTGTTTTTGAGATTATAAAATAATGTAAACTTTACCTGCCATTTGTGTCAATTCTATTACGCAGTTATTGTTTTATGTTAAAGAAGAACCATTAATTTGTGTTGAAAATTGATTATTGACCCCTCCCTTCTCTACTCACAGCTGCTGTGGATAAATAACTAGTGTGAATCTCAGAAGTGTTAAGAGTGCTGAAGATTCTTCTTTACATTATTTGATTCAGGAGTGTTCAATGTTCATAAAAAAAAACCTAGTAATGGTTTTAAAAAGGGACAAAAATTAAGCAAATTTGGCTCCTATTGCAATTGTCGATTAACAATCGAATTGATAATTGTATCGACTGATTTAGAGTTTGGCACTAAATTGAAAAGTTCATAGAGACGTCATCAGTAGAACATTCCATAAATTTCAGTAACTTTAGCATTCGCTTTTGTCCCTAAAAACCTGGGCGTCAATGTTATTACAAAATTATTTCCACTTAATTTTTATAACTTGTTTAAACTGCATTTACAACATCACGCATACGCGCACTTTTGGACGAGGCGGGACAGAGAGATCCGCTTGTCCGCAGTCAATGCTAATAAAGGTGTAAGAATGAGATCACAAATCAGACGCCCAAAGTGTCATGGATGTTCGACCCATAATTATAGATACGTAAAGCGGAAATAAACACAAGTTCAACATGCTGAACTTACCCATAATTCCTACCACGTAATCAAAATGGCCGATCAAGCTAAGTGTCACGTATTTTTGCGTGCCAGACTATTTAGTATTGGACATATAATTTTACATCAAAGGAATGTGTGATGTTATAAACGCGAAATTATTTGTAAACATTTTTTTTAATCGTTGCGTACACTGATTTCTGTTGCTTTTTGATGTCAATTTTGTTCGAGACTCGCAACACCGAAATAAAAAATGGGCAATAGAGTAGTAGTGTCGATCGATAATCGACACTCACAATTATTGGGCTTTGTCTTGACTTTTTATAAATGGATATTACATTTGCCACGTTTATTCGGTTTTTGTGAAAAAAGCAACGTCATATAATAAATATGCTTTGGCAATCGATTTATTAAGCAATGTGCAACGCAATGTGTCGTTTATTTGGTCACTCCTCCTTCCAAAAGGAGCCCTTGGCTTGCTTTGAATAACTAACTATAACTGCAGGACATTTTTTATGTTACATAAACTTGTGTTATAGACTTTCCACATTTTTATCAGATTTCTTGTTTAAATAATTAAAGATTCTGGCAGCATAAAACCGTGCGATTTGTTTTGTCCAAGGCTACGTCCTAATTGGGCTGACATCGCACAACCGAACGATGAAGTTTGGTCGTTCGCGTCGCTTGTTGGTAGCGCTACCAAAATGCATGTCCTAATAATGGTCGTTCATAGCTAGGCTTCGGCGTGACAAAAAAAACAAACCGGTTTGATTTGAAGTGACCAAACTAGTGACCACTTTTCATAGCGTTGAGCGTTATTCGCAGAAAGTTGTGTTTGATTATAAAAAGCTTGTGTGACGATTGAGCGATCTTGAAACAAACATATGCGACCGTGCTAGGTGCTACCTCTTCGCACAACCGCTTTTGTGTTTTAATAAGGACACACAATAGGATTATTGCAGTTTGATATTTTGAACGTCTGACACAGCGACAATCGCTCGTTGCTCGGTCGCGCGATGGCTGCCAATTAAGACGTAGGATATTATATTTATTTTAGTCAATTGGCCTTAGGCCTTCGATGCATACGATGCACACCGAAAGCACACAACACTTTGCAGACAATTGTCGTACATATGCTTTCATCAAAGGCTTCGCATTGTAAAGGGTTTGTCAATAGGGACGCGGCGATGTCGAAATGGAATAAAACAAGCTGTGCGTGAGGTATTGGCATAATTACCTTTTTATTTGAAAGGCCCATGAATGCCATTATGTATGGAATATAACATCGTTCAAATGTTTGTCGCGGCTTCTCACGGTGGCTCGGATCGGATACGGGTGGTCCATTTTTAATTATTCTGCCACATAGATCCGGCTGAATTTTTTGTATTTTTTACCGTATTAAAAACATTGTTTAATGTGAATTTAATGAAAATGGAAAAGTTCAAAAATATAGTTCAATAAATCTGACAGCAGGTTGACGTGATGTGTTTCAGTTTTTATTTTTCCAGTTGACGTTTATGGGGTTGTTGCCGACAAATAAAGTCAAGAATTTCGTGGCTGAGTACTAGGTTGACGTTTCGTACACGTGGCTGATGTAGGTAAAGTGATGTTACCGACTTTTCTAGCTTTTGTGTTCAGGAAACATATATTCCAGACCGATATAAGCCGTGTTTTTTTGAGCTTCGATCTCAGCAAAGCAAAGTAAAGTAGGATTTTCATCACGCAATTACAACAACTACGCTCTACTTGACACTTCGAGACTCGGTTGTAGTTGTTGTAATCGCGGACTGAAAATCCTACTTTACTTTACTTTGCTGAGATTGAAGCTCAAAAAAACACGGCTATAGTCGACTTAAGAAGATAACTAGATTTTCGAATGTACCCAATGAAAAACAATAAAAACTGGTTAAGTCGGCGGCTTGGTTTATTTTTAAATTTTTCTGATTTTAAAAAGAGAACCTCCGTAAGGGATCTACTGTACTGAATAAAGTAATTGCACCTCTCAATTACTAATGCAATAAGATCGTATCCTCTATCTTTTACTCGAGATGCTCTTTTGTTGTTGTTTCTTTTTGAAATAAATGCACTTCTTGGATGCGGTGCAATACCTTTCCCTCATTGAATTGCTCGCCACAACTGAAACTTCAATTGGAAATGGCAATCAAATCAGTAAGGGGGTAACACCCACCCTCGTGGTATTCGACCGGAAGAGACTGCAATTTATTTCAATATAAGCTCACAAGATACGTGCAAGGCTTTGGTATTTTAATGCAATTATGCAGTTGTACCGCCACTACGTAATTGAAAAAATGGAAAAGAGGCATGATATAATTGTCGGTTAAGTGGTCTAGAAACCATGTTGGAAATCATTTTCCACGGAGATATTTTCACAACAAAGTTTTCCCCATCTTGTTGTTGACTTATGAGAACTTCAAACAAATTGAGTCTGTTTGTATACTTTTTTGAGTATACAAATGTTGCTGTGAATGTGTTAAAAAATAAGGGAACGACGTAACAACACATAAATAGAACTACAGACGTCAGTTCATTTGTATCTTGAGCATATACTTTTGAAGGGGCTATTACTTTTACAGAATTGCTCGCAGTTTCATGAAATTTTGCATAAAGGACGAAGTTTTAGTAAGTTTTGTTGCAGGACATGGTCTTTCTGAAACCATACACTTAAAAAACAAAACGCATTCGGTCGCTTAGGTATACTTTAGCAGCATACCCACTCCGAAAGTTTTCCAAAAATATTCCCATTTTTAACAGATTTTTTTTCGTCCTTTCTTCCTGATTAAACAAAAATTGCATGCCGCCTACAAAGAATACAAAACCCAAAATGTCAAGCACGCGCAGCTCACCAGCCAGTCCTAGATCTCCAAAAGTGCAACCCCAATCCTGGGAGGCGGCTCCAAAAAGCCCTCACAGAACGATTCCAAACTTGCCACCACAGCCATTTAAAAGTCCCAAATCACCAAGGTAAAATTAGTCTCCTGACAGTTTAAATACCCAGTTGATGTATGAACGACATCTTTGTAGACATTTCAAAAACCAGTCATCTCTTCACTGCTACGAACAGCCGAGAAGTCCATCCATAAGCACATACAGCAGTTATAGTTACGACTCTGCTGCCACTCGCAAATATGAGAATCCGCCACGCAGTCCGAAGATTACAACCACATATGCCAATGACGATACGGAATCCAATTTAAACTATTACCAAACACCCTCGCCAATTTTACGGAGCCCAAAAGCACTACCAGCTCTGCCGACAGACTCAACCGAATCCAATTACTACTTGAGTGGGCAAATATCTCAATCGCCCCACCGTAGTCCCCATCTGCCAAGGAAATTTGTTTTCGATACACCCCCGTCTTCATCGGAGCAAACAGGTAGGTCGGCTCACCATCCAACCAGATAATCTATGCGTCTGTCACATCTGTTTTCGTTTGTATTCACTCACAGCAAAAAAATTCGAATATTACGAGCCGCAAACTCCGGACGACGACGATGAGGACGATAACATTGGTGACGTGATTGGAATTGAAGATAACACCTTCAGTCATGGACAATTTCAGCATCCGTTGCCGCTATCGCCGTCATCGTTGTCGTACAATCATAAAAGACATCATTCCTTAAAGGGAATTGGCAGGCCTCGTTCAAAGGACCCCATACAAGTTCTTAAGGAAATCGACAATGGCAAGGAAATGTTCACATATCAAAAGGATCTTTTGGATGATCCACACCGACCAGGCAATAATATTTTTCTAAAACGTGACTCTTGTGTCACCGAGTCCACGCAAATATCTATGGACTCCACGTACACTAACAATACATCCCTGACGACGGCCACTACACTCAGCTCTGAAAAAGTGGAAACAAGTGACTCGCAGATGAGGCGCAACGCCACCCACTGTGCGGAAGGAAAATTTGTCGAGCTAACAGGACATTATGAGCACGAGCAACACATGCGTGTGGGACGTCGTCATGCAATCAACATAACATCAAATCCGGGCTACCAGGTAAGAACTGAATTCCTTGCACAACAACTCGTTTTGAAATGAGAGAACAATTCAACTTCGGTTTTAGGTTCTGCACAGCTCTCACTCGACTTTGGATCGCACTTGCTCGGATAGTGTGGTCTCGCTGCGCTGCAGAAAATCAACGAGCGATTTGACCTACGACATGGATGACGTGACAAGTTCGAACAGCAAGACTACTGGCAATGCGAACAATCATGGCAACGGCAATGGGGCGGCAGTGTCCAACCCCAAACCGAGAAGGCGTGGCAGTTCAAAGGGTGGTCTGGCCTATTTGGCATCGCGGCGAAATTCACGAGAATCCATGAAGAGTGCTTGCTCGAACACGTCTATATTTTCAAACGATGACATCGGTCCGTTGGCTTTTCAGGCTTCGTCACGAGGCCGTCAGCGAAGGACGTCGAATTTCTTGGAACTACCTGGTACTGCAAGATATATGCTCTTTTACAATATGCCAAAAATAAATGACAAATGCTTTCAGTTCCGGACCATGTGAGGCCGAGGGTCTGCTCTTTGCCTGACAGGGCGTATAACCCTCGTCTAAGCGATGACTTGTACCGCTTGCGACATTTTTCCATCAGCAAAGGCAACGTGGTCAACTGTGGCGACTCGATTATATCGAGGAGGTCCAGAAGTAATACGAGCGTTAATTCAACAAACAGTAGGTGAGTGTAGCTTTTAACTCTGTCCAGTCATTGTTTTTGGTCTGAATTTGATTCATTTGTGATGTGCGTACTCCTGTTCTAGAGCCAGCGAGAGGTCGCCATTTGACGGATCGTGCTGTGGTGGTGGTTACGCTAATGTGGACTCAATTCCGCCATCCCCAGACACAGATGACAGTGATCCTCCACCGCCACCAAGGTAAATTAGGGCACACTTCCACCTGACATATAATTCGTTAAACAATTCGCTTGGACCTACAGGTACCGAATCGTAATGCTGGGAGATGCAGGAGTGGGAAAAACTGCACTCGTTTCCCAGTTCATGACCTCTGAGTACATGCACACCTACGACGCAAGCTTAGGTAAGTTTTCTGCTTCCCACGCCCCATCTGTTGACATACTCCTATATAAGATCAATGCAATGGCAACTTGAGATTGGGTTCTAGGGTTTTACTTAATAATTTCAATTTGAGTTTTAGATGACGAATTTGGTGAGAAAACCGTCAGTGTTCTATTGGACGACGAGGAATCGGAGTTGGTGTTTATCGATCATCCAAGTGTCGAGATGAGCGTAAGTGTTTGTGTTTTGTTAGAAATGCGATGTAGCAAGAGCGAATTGTAGGTGGAAAACTCTTTGACTACGTACGAGCCTCATGGATGTGTGGTTGTCTTCTCTGTGGTGGACAAGACTTCTTTTCGCATTGCCGAGGAAATAATAAACTACTTGTGGAAGGAGAATATAACTAAGGATAAAGCAGTTATACTTGTTGGCAATAAGGCTGATTTAGCTCGGGCCAGAGTCATATCGACACAAGGTTGTATCACTGGGTTGCAACAGGGGCGATTTCGGATACTAGTAGTACAGTTTCTTCTTAGTAACTTATGGGGTGTGTAGCCAAGGTTTTAGAACAGGTCTTTGAGATGCGAGAAATCGGCGTCGTATCGTATATCTTAAATGCTAAAAGGGGCTCCGCGAAATAAGGCCCCAGAAAATAAGAACCCAAAGTAAAAATGAAATAATACCCCAAAACTGAGGTAAATGTTAATGTAAATATTTACCATTTTTCAAATGGAACTTAGCCCCCAATGAAATGAAGTAAGGCCCCAAAAATAAATGAACTAATGCCCCAAAATTGGGGTCCACTTTCATAATGAAATAATGCCCTATTTTTAAATGGAAAGTAAGCCCCGATAAAATCAATTGAGGCCCCAAAAATAAATCAAATGAAACCCCAACTTTTTTTTTGAATTTCTACTACCAAAATGAAAATGCACACTTAGCTTTTATACAAATACTTGCATTGTGTCCTGAATACAATGTGTCTACAACAACATCTTGCCCATCAGCAATCGCTTCCGCTTCAAGTTTCAAATTCAGCTATTTTGTTACTAGCTGATGGTTTTCAACGCAAGTAATCGAATAGATGGAAAAAAAATCGTGCGTTGAAAACCCTGAACAAATGATATTTCAAACTTACCTCATCAAAATATTCTATGTGAATAGGTTAGGTTAGGTTGGGTACGTGGGTTGGCGTGGAGTGCTCCTCCGTGCCACACTCAGGTCAATACTGACCCATTGTGATGCCCATTGGGGAAAAAGGTTGTCCCTTACCCATAATAACCCTGAGACTAAGTACTCACTGTGCTGTTGCATACAAAGCATCCTGTGGATTTGATGAAGCTCATTATCTTGTCTAAATGTGTGCTGGAAAGCTCTTCTAGGTCGTGGAAGAAGTGTCTCCCTAGGAATCTGTGCCTGTAGTGTTGGAGACCTGGGCAGTGGCATAGGAAGGGTTGTGTTCTGAAGAGCTTCCTCATCACCGCAACCCCTACAAAGTTCTTCTTCAGTCAAGCGTAGTTTATTCATGTGATACCGTAGAGTATTGTGCCCCGTTATAATTCCTACGAGGGTGGAAAGAGATTTTCTATCCTTTCGCATGAGACTCTCGGTTCTGGCTTCATTGAAAGTTGGCCACAGCATTTTTGTGGTATGAAAAGTTTCTAGTGCAGTCCATCTAGCGTTTGCCTCTCTTGTGGCTGTTCTTCCTGCTTCATGCTTGAGTGCGCAAGGCGGGAATTTCACAGAGGGGTCCAGCTTGTTCTGATACAGCTGCCGAACCTGGTCTTGTTAATTCGTCAGCTTTATCGTTGCCTGCAATGCCTTCATGTCCCGGAACCCAGCAGAGCAATATCTTATGCTGAGTGCCAAGAACCCTGAGTTCTTCGCGACAGCATTTCACAAGTTTTGATTTTACTTCTATCGCAGTTAATGCTTTTATTGCTGCCTGGCTGTCAATAAAAAAGGTAATACCTTCAGGTGGTATTGCCCTTACCACAGACTCACAGGCTGCTGTTGTCACTGCGACTCGGAGAAGACGCCAGACCCTACCCCGGTTTCCATTTTTGAACCGTCCGTAAAAACGTCTACGGATTCTATGTGAATAACTAGTAATTGTTTAAAACACCCTTCCGGGACAATTTTATAATCTGGAATATGAACGAGTTTCAGTGTTTTGTGTGACGAAAAGAAACATTATGAAAATTATGGCCTTCTTCCATAATACACGATGTGTAAAATGGCATATGATTTTGCTCGTCCTTAGATAGTCCACAATTATTGTAAACAGACTCGGAATTTTTTAAATGCCTCAATTATTTGGAGTGGATTTGTCGGCGAAGTAATAAATATTTTGTTAACAAGGTACTGCAGTCCCCGCCTTATCTTCGAAAAATATATATTTTGAGTTTCTCCCTGGAACCTTTTTTAAGAAAATTCAAACAATGTCATATCACCAAATTCTATCTAGAAATAATAATTTTTACTTGTCGCAGGTGTTGCGATAAGCGACTCTAATAGTGCTTAGCGCATTTATTTCGGCTCCAAGCGTTCCTGCTGCATCTAAGCAATCGTCTTTAATCTTATTTAAAGCTTTAAGCTCATTGTACAACTTTTCCTCGTTCTCGTGGTTGGGGTCCACATAATTGTTTGCCTTCTCGCAGGTCCAGTTGGGCAACAATAATAACCTTGCCTTACAGGAACTCCTCCAGCACTCATATTTAACTATGTCCTTATACACAGACTTTTTTTATATATCATTTTTGGAGAGGAACGTAGAAAAGTTCACTATTTCTCCTTTTTCCCACAAACTATTTACAATTCATAATTATTGTTAATATTTAGTTTACACTTTAACTTAAGACTACTTCGCTATTCGGTTTTAACCAGAGTGACGAACATTTGCTCTGCATAATTATTCAAACTTTGGCTCCTTGATTAACGGATTTACCAATCTTGCACCTTTTTGCGGCTCCGCGAAATAAGGCCCCAGGAAATAAGACCCCAAAGTAAAAATGAAATAAAGACCCAAAATATTTTACTTTTAAAATAAAAATGAAGTTATGCCCCAAAATGTTTTTCAAAGATTAAAATTAAATTAGGCCCTAGAAATAATGTTGGGGTCTTATTTCATTGGGGCCCAAATGAAAAAATGAAATAAAGTGGAATTTCACCCCAATTTAAAACAATTTTTGTTGTTATTGTTTTGTATGTGCATTTTTGGGGCCTTATTTCATTTTTACTTTGGGGTCTTATTTCCTGGGGCCTTATTTCGCGGAGCCGCAAAAAGGTGCAAGATTGGTTGGGGTTATTTTTGAAGAACAAACGGACGTACGCAGCATATTTGCCAATTTACCAATTGATAAACTTCCCTTCTTTCATAGAATAGATTTTTTTAGACCTTAAATCTTAACCCTTAGTCCAACTGAATACGGGCTAGTTAAGAAGAAATAGAAAACAAACATTCATTCTTTATCTCATACGTAACCAATCCCTTGGCTTGAGTCTCTTAAGTCTATTTTCTTCTAATTTCCATTACTTTCTGCCCTTACAATGTGCTGCATTGCAGTATTCAGATTTTTACGTATTTATTTATACTTATTGCTCAACCTCATATTTTTTTTTAGCAATCCTTGACGTTCTGTACGAAATACTTCTAGAACTCCGTGTAGGTTGTCATTTGGAATGTACCACGAAGCTTTTTAGTAATTTTTTCTAAGAAGTTCGAAACATTTGTAGATCCCATTTTTTCGCACAACTCCAACTCTGAATTCCATATGTCCATAATCAGAATCTGTTTATAACAACAGTTTGTTTTCATAATGACTAGCTGTCCTCTATTTTTACATGTTCCTTTCACTTAATATTCCTCTTGCGGTTAATTCATAGCAGAAAGAAAAAGCAAAACAAAAAAACACAGAGAAGAGCAGCTGTCACATTTTGTTCGGCGGGTGTTTCAAAGGGGAGAATAAAATGAAAGGTCGAACACACTTTTCAGACACTAAAGAGTTACTATTGCCTTATTAACGAACGTCATAGCCGCACACTGTGCGATTGGTAGGCATGCCCAAAGTTTGGCTATCTCCCGAAAGAACTGCAGCGGTTAGAGCAGCCATATTAACAACTGAGTAAATATATTTATGTTGCGTTGCGGCCCGTGGCACCACAGCTAAAACGCCTTTGTGGCCCCTATTGAAAAAAGTTTGAGTATGTCTGGGTTAGAGGAAGCAAGTCTGTGCACTTCTTACGCACTCGCCAATATCTGTAAGGCATCACACAAGGTTATTAGGTTCAGAACCGAACATTGTGACCCACCTGTCTTTCCCAGTGACAGCAACCTGCACTTTTATTTTTGGGTTTTAAGTGCGACCCAATTTTTCGAGCTCCTGTAACTTCTCGAGTTCGAAATTTTGTACGAATACAATATCTTTCTCTTACTGCGCAATCGAGAAAGTTAAAAACAGTAGGTATAGCTTAGAAGATAGAACGATATAAGTTCTTCTGCATGTTTTTCAAATGCGTGTTCATATTCATAACCTGTTTTGATGCTAACAGTACAGATCTATTACGTCAACGGCAATTTTAAATATTTGTCATTATCAGTTTTTTTCGTGTCGATAGTGCGTTATTTTAAGCTTTTACTTTTGACATAATATGCACTATTACCCGAATTAATTAACAAATATGCACAATAAAGTTAACTAGTAGACGTCAGGAAGCATACAAAAATTTAACGTAACTGCTGACAAAGTCCGTTCCTTTACTTTTGTAGTAAGAATGGAAAAGACTGTCAAAATGGCAGTGGTGGGGATAAATTCTCTCACAGAGAGAGACACTCACGAAAAAGTTAGGGAACGCTTTTGCAGTAATCTCTGAAAATGACAGATAAATAATAAAGAAATTCAAGAAAGTGGTACGAAAAGTCGTTAAAATATCGTCTAAACTCGAAGAATTTGCTAATTTACGAACAACATTAGTTGATGTATCTACCTAGCGATGAAAGTGATTCGGAATTAATCGAATTCATGAATCGGAGTATATGGAAGAGTTTGTATTGATTGAACTACAAGCAATCGAGAAGAGGAAAAAGCGGCACAGCATTAAAATTTCCGTGGAGGAGATTGTCCTTTCTTACTCCTTACAGCGAGGAAGAATTTCGCTACAATTTTCGAAAACAATCTAACGAGAACATTAAATTTTTAAGTTCAAGAAATTAAAACAAATTCACTCATATGTCAAATAGGACAAAAAATTTCAAATCAGCAGTTAGCTGTACCAGCGTTGCCACTAAAATCTTTAGCAAATGTAGTACGTTAGCCAACTAAATGTAGCATTTTCAAACAAAATGTAGTATACCTGTTTTTTTTTCTATTGAAATTTAAATTAAGTAGCATAACAAACATAATAAATAATTTCAGAACGCAGTTTAGATATGATGCTGTTCTTATTTGTTATGTTTCTAAAACAGTCGGACACACTTTGAGTTTTTTTGCACTATTATAATTGGAAATGTGTATGGGTAAGAGTTCATGTCTGACAAGCAAAGTCATATTGCAAACAAATGACTTCTGAGAAGCGCGACAAAAGGCTTTGCCAGACCTACATTCGACCCACGAAAATTGGTTTTCCCATTCTTTGCGATATCTTTGTATGCGCGCTGAAGATTTGCACTTATTTTAGAGTGATGCCAAGTTTTTAAATCTATTTATTTAGTCATAAAAGCAAAAGGGGCAAAATTCGAACTGTTGTTCGTAAAAAAGTAAAATGGTTAACGGATCTTAAGAAATGTAGTACATTAGGGTAACGATGTAGTATGTAGTACCTACGGCGTTAAAAAATCCAGCAAATATGTAGCACAGTACTGGTAACGCTGCCTGTAACTGACTGACAGCTCTCTCGATGACGCTCTCTTTTACGAATTTTTCGAGTTAAAGTAAATTGAGTAAAAATTCGTAAGAATTAGTAAAAACTCGTAAGATTTAAAAGAAAAGGAACAGACCTTTAGTGTTTATTAATACGGATGGAAGCCTTTGAAAATTGAGCGTTATTCGTTTTAGGTTGTTGTCTCAACTTACTAAAAATATATGTCCAAACAGATACAATTTGCCATCTGTCAGCTAGATCTATGTATAAAAAAAGTCACAAATTTATTATGAAAATACTCGGCATAGCATGGTAGCAAAATTTGTTTTGAGTATTCTACCCAATTTATTGTATTGAAAACCTTTCGTAAGGTACCTATTCTTGTTGGTTATAAGATTAAAAGATATATTCCTACAAGTATTATACGTTTCAAATTTTAGCTTCCTAGATCTCCGATTTATTTTCCATCTGACAGATGATAGGTAATTGGTTCATTTCATATATGTGTTATTACTTGAAATAGACTCCAATATTGATTTATAAACATTTGTGTACAAATAAGACAACACCTGGCTTGTCTTAGGCCGGGGATATTCTCCCAATTTGAAGTACATTTTGTGTGTTCCCATCTTTTGATGGCTAATTTTATAGACGATTTGGGAGTATAGCATATAGAAGGGTTCAGGTCCTGTGAAAGAAGTTTCGGAGCCCATTCTGGCCAGTTCGTCGGCTTTCCCGTTTCCATTAACACATTGACTGCCAAGGCAATTTTGGGTAAATTTCTTGGGGTGCCAACGCAAAATATTCGTTATTTACAATTTTGGACAAATAAAACAATAAATGGATGCAATATTATTTATTGGTAATGCATCCTTGACGTCTAGGACGAATTTAGTCCTGGCTATCAAATATGATAGCTATGGCACATGAAGAAATTTTAGTGCAAATTCTTTCACTATTGCTTACTTTTTTTCTTTTCAAATGTATAAAATCAGCTTGAATTATAAATTACATAAAAAAGCTTAAAAATGAATTACTTTATAAAATTGAGTTCTTTTTCTAAAATTATAATTACTTTTAGTTTTCTCTAAACTGTGGGTATAAAACATTAAAAATATTCCAAATTTGCTCAAACCACAAATGTTTATCTCATCGAATGGTGCCAAGCAATTTATTCTCATACGGATTTGTTCGTAGTGGCTACCATTTTTGAATGCCACAGCCTAAAGTGAAAACATATCTGGCTTTCATATTTGATAGCCATGGTGCCCACGGAACTACCACAGCCTATCACATATGATAGCCATGGCAGTCAATGTGTTAAAGCCCTCATGGCAAGAATCCCATCAGTTTTGTTTTATTTCTGAGAGCTGTCTTATTTGATGTGTGTCAGTTTTTAGGGCAGCAAAGCCACTTTATAATGGTGAAAGTAGAGTTTTGCTCAAATATTGTTAAAAAGCGCACAATTCCCTTAACTTTAACTTCTCAGCTTTTACCAAATAAGTTTGATAAACATAATTTTTCAATTCTTCAACTGTTTAGGAATCTATTTATTGTTTTTGTTATTTAAATATTAATCAGTTTATTTCTCATTTTGACAACCAAACTGTAATGCTCTCACCAACAAAATATGAACTCAAGTCAAAATCATTTGTTACAACGGCACATGCGAGCAACAAGAAAAACAGCGGAATTAGAATTAAAGAAACAAAAATAGAGAACTATGCAAACTATAGGGTATGTTACATTATGTTTGTTTGGCAAAATGAGAACTCAACTGATTAATATTCAAATAGCAAAAACCATAAATAGATTCCTAAACATCAACGCTTTTATCCAGTTTTTTGCACTTTATTTTAAACTTTTCAGTATTTTTTTAACACAATAATTATGCTACCGTCATATAAAATCTGTTTTGTTTTCCTACATAGCACATTAATATAGCAATGCAAAAGGTAAGGGAAGTTAAATTTGAAGAAAAAGCTGTTAAAGATAATTTTGTGATTTGTCTTGCTTGTGACAAATTGCTTTTATTTCGTAGTTTTGTGGTCTTTTCGTATTGCGAAAGTATTCTCTTGTATTGAAAAAAATATGAAATTTAGCCAATATTGGAGAAGTGACAAATAACACGAATGATAATTGATAATGCATCCGAATATTCTAGTAGATTTTGACCAATATTTGTTCTCGTTGGCAAAAGTTGGAGAGTAGAATAGAACACTTCTTAAAATAAAAATTCCTGCAAATTTTAGTCGAAGACATTTCTTATGACTAAAAGACGGCTTTGTAGGTATGAACAAACGAAATTCTGCAGATGTGCACTTCAAGCTTCGACTCGTCTCCGTATTTACACCCGAGGAATTTTTTTTTATTGATTAGAATCTATTAATGAAATAAGAGTGAAATGTTTTACTCTATTATTCGAATGTACAACTGTAAATCTCGGAATAACCTTTGGTGCAACTCAACAAAAAATTAACCAGGCTAACTTATTACCATTAATTCCCTTCTTAGAAGGTAAATCTTTAGCGGCTTCTCGAGATGCAAAATTCATAGAAACTTCCAGTGGAATACAACACAATGTTGATGAGCTTCTTGTTGGAACATTAAAACAGGTAATTGCATGACATTATATCCAACGGCAATCTTACAAATGACTTTCTATTCCCTCACAGATCCGTCTTAAAGAAAACCGCGAAAAGAAAGCTACCTCATCAAGGATGAAGACTTCTCGAACTCACATATCTTTACATTTGGCTAAAGAAATTTTGCAAAAAATTTGCCTTAGCGATATAACTAAATCTAAGAGCTGTGAAAATCTACACGTGCTGTAGATCTATTTGAACCTTAAGTAACTGAAATCTTCTAAAGTATTCATTCTGTTATCAATATTTACATATTATACACACAAACAAATTGTTGTTGGGTTTTTAGCCAAATCTTTCTATACTCGTGAACTGAAACACTGTGCAAAGAACCGCGATTTTGGTCGGAGTTTGCCTTTAAAAACTTTCACTATGTTAAAATATTTATTGTATATGTTAAGTGTTGTTAGACATAAATTTAAAACAAAAAAACGAGCAAAATACTGTCAATTTTCTATTGCTATTTTATATAAATAAACAAACATATATATGTATGCATATTAAAAGAAGACAAAATGATAGAATGTTATCGCATAATGTCCATGAGTAGCATGACATTTTAGTTATAGGCAATTCTTCCATTGTAGAAAACGAACAAATGTACTTTTCATCCATTTCCGTTTGGAAAAAAAAAACACGTTTATATACGTGTCATTTATATGTCTTACCCATCATAACTATTTGTTGTTAGTCTTTATTTGTCGTCTTTTCCTTTAACAGCTGACAATCAATAAATTTATAATTACAACAGAAAAATAATATATAGGATGTAAGACAGAAGGTCTAATTTGTTTGTTTGTTTTGGTGCATGTGGAAACATTAGAAAACAAAAATGAATAAAATGTTCCGTTGATGTTGGTAATGGTTTCGGTGTATTTGTTAAAATTTATTTCGAATATTGGTACGTAATATGCTTAGGTGATAAATTTGCACAGCGTTCTCCATTTATTTCGAAAAGATTGTGACAGCGAAATAAAATTAGAACATCTTAACTCATTTCATCTTTCGAAGGCTGTCTAAATTGAATACATCTGATGAATTTGGTTCGCGCAGTGCAACAAAGGAATGACAGACTGCGGTTTTTTTTCTTCAATCATACAGCAACAGTGCCGTAGCCAGATTTTGGTTCCGGGGGGGCTTGCTTCCAAATCTTACGAGGAAACAAAAAAAAACTACATATACGGGTATTCGCTATTCGGAGTAACAAAAATTGCGAGGGGCGTTATTTTTCTTGGTTTATCTTGGTTTTATTTTTATATCTTTTTCATCCTTGACTCCTGGACCAGAAACTCCTCCGGGGTAGACCCCCAGAATTAGTATTATTCACAAACAAAAGGAGAATACCGCAATTTGTCATTCCTTCTCTAGAGGGTAGACTCCTCAGAATATCTGACAAGATACCTGGGACTAATACTAGATACACACAAGACTTAAGGAAGCCGCAAAACCATTCTACTTCCACCATCCCATACACAAAGACGTATATCTATACGGCTTTTGTAAGAATTATACTCTCGTTGGCTGGCAACCAAAGGTGCTGCAAACCTAAAGGCTATCACAAAAGTACAAGGACTAGCCTGTGTCGGGGTCACCAGCGCGATGAGGTCAACCGACGAACTTGAGGCTATCCTCAACCTGCTTGCGCTAGAAATCTTTGCGCAATCTAGCAGCAACAAGTGCCATAAGAATCAGCCGATCAACAGACCGGAAACGTTATAAAGGGGGTCAAATAAAATATAGTTTGGAAACGTACCTATAGCATCACGCCGTACTTAGAATTCAGAAGATCCATGTCGAGGGGAAGGGAAGTATGGATAGAGGAAAAAAGAAAAAAAGAGAAAGAAAGAAAGAGGAAAAAAAAAAACCATTAGCGTGGGCGATTCCCTCCTCTCCCATTCCAACTCGTTTGCTGTTGCACTTTCTTGGTCTTGCAATCGCCGGCCGCCAACGTACAAGCGATAGTGCTTGTACTGTTGTACATAAGGCAATTGCAATGAGTGGGTGAGAGCAACATCTGGCGGATAGCGGGTTGTGTGTTAAAGTTTTGTTGGTGGACCAAAGCAAACTGTCATACGGGCATAACACCTATGACGGTTTTATTTGAGAAACCAACATTGGATTTTCACTTCACAGCCCTGCTTAGAAGCGTCGGAGCTGTGTTTTTTGGTGTCTGTTTTTTGTATTGATGGGGAATTTTAGGGTTGACATGTGCAACATTCGTGGGCTACGATCGAATCTCTTCTCGGCGTACGTCCACGTTGCAAAATATAAACCAGCTGTTTTGGCACTGAGCGAGGCCCAGGTGGGTGTAAATTCTGATAAATCGGAGTTTGATCTACCTGGGTATCGTCTAGTGCCTTTATTATTTCTCCACCGCGGTCTCGCCATCTACGTACGTGATGATATTGCCTACCAAACTCCAGGTTCCTATGGCCAATGTTCCAATTCGGAATTTAATTTCATATGGCTGAAATTCCACATCCGTAGGCAAATCATTCATTATTGTTTCATTTACAGAAGCCCCAATCTTGATAGCAACTCGACTTTTAACGAGTTTGATGCGCTGTCTGACTCCATTACAAGAATTGTCTCCCTGTATCCTAATACTGAAATTGTCATTGCGGGCGATTTCAATATTCACAATTCTAACTGGCTTCGACATACTGGACAGACAACACCCGAAGGAATTTATGTTCAGATCTTCGCTGAGGTAAATCAATTAACCCAGCTTGTAAATGAGCCAACACGCGTACCTGATATTGACAGTCATAATGCCAACACTCTGGACTTGTTTCTTACCTCCCACCCTGATAAATACACTTTAGAAGTATTATCGCCCTTAGGCTCGTCGGACCACTGCATCATATCAGCTAATTTCTCGTTCTCCAACCACACAGTTAAAGAAAAATCTCCGAAAAGAACCGTATGGCAATACGAGAAAGCCAACTGGAGCGGACTTAACAGCTTCTTTAAGAGTTTTAACTGGTCGTTATGCTTCCTCGATAACGACGTGGATGCCGCCGCTGATATGGTGTCCAGTATTATCACCTTAGGTATGAAATCCTTTATTCCTAACAGGATAAAGAGTATCATACCGAAAGGAAATGCGTGGTACGACTCGAGCTGTAAAGAGGCTATCAGACAAAAGGAGTTAAGTTTTCGGTCATATAAGGCCAACCCATCTGAGGAAAACCGAAAAAAGTTCAAGCGAGCCAGAAATGACTACAAAACCACTATCAAGCGTGTTAAATTCTCGTATGACCAAAAGTTGAGGCAAAAAATACTACAATGTCCCAAGGGTAGTAAAAACTGTTGGTCTTTTGTAAAAAATATAAAGAATTCGGCCACATCTTCGATCCCAACTCTCATTTACAATGACATTCCAGCTGTCAACTCTATAGACAAAGCGAATCTGCTTGCTGCACATTTTGCAGCCAGCTCAATGCTCCCAGATTGCGCTTTGCCTCTACCTGTACTTGAGAGCGTCGAATACACCATGGGACAAATCCATTTTCGCACTCGTACAGTGGCAAGAGTACTTAATGATCTCAACATAAATAAATCCGCTGGTCCGGATTGTATTTCCCCAATTGTTCTGAAGAGGTGTTCTTCCACGCTGGCAAAACCACTGCGTAAGCTTTTCCATCTATCCTATTCTTCTGGACTCTTCCCGAGAAGTTGGAAAACAGCATTTGTCCAGCCCGTCCCCAAAAAAGGCGAATCTTCTTCTCCCACCAACTACCGACCCATAGCACTTACATCCATTCTTTCTAAGGTCATGGAAACGCTGATAAATCGTCAGCTCATGAAGTATCTTGAATCACGAAAACTCATTAATGACCGACAGTACGGTTTTCGTGGCAACAGATCCACTGGTGATTTGATGGCTTATTTCACAAGTGGAACCAATCTCTACATCACTCTGGTGAAATGAAAATTGTTGCGCTTGATATTTCTAAGGCATTTGACAGAGTTTGGCACCAAGCTCTTTTATCGAAAATGCGTGCATATGGGATCGATGCGTCTCTTCTTCAATGGATTAGAAACTACCTCTCTGGCCGTTCAATCCAAGTTGTATTGGATGGCTTTAAGTCTGAAATTCACCATATAAATGCTGGTGTTCCCCAAGGCTCCGTTTTGTCTCCGACTCTCTTTCTCATTTTCATAAATGATCTCCTGTCTGCAACCTCTAATCCAATCCACTCCTTCGCTGATGACAGCACCCTCAGCTTCTCATATTCATTCCAAGACTCACGTCCCTGCTCTTCGGCCGTAGAACTGGAACGGAAACGTATGTTAAGCTCATTAAATTCCGATCTCGACAGCATTATAAAATGGGGTTTAGCCAATAGAGTGGAATTTAATGCTTCCAAAACACAATGCTGTCTGCTGTCATTAAAGCGAAACCAGAATCTTTAGCCATTATCCATGAATGGCACTTGCATCGCCGAAACCGAAAGACTTTCCATTCTCGGTATGTGTGTTTATGACAAACTTCGTTGGAGCGACCACATACCCGGAGTCGCCAAGGACGCTGCGAAATGTCTAGGTTTCCTCAAACGGTGCAAGAAATATTTCACCCCTTCTGATCTCGCTGCCATATATAAGGCGTTCATTCGTCCCAAACTTGAGTGTAACTCTCATATCTGGTCTGGTGCGCCTAAGACCTCACTGTACCTGCTGGATAGGATACAGAATCGTGCTTTAAAACTCATTGGAGACACAAATATAGCGAATTCTATAAATTCGCTCGAATATCGCAGAAATGTAACATGTCTTTCATTGTTTTATCGCTATTTCTATAAACAGTGCTCAAGTGAAATCGCCAGCTGCATTCCACCCCTTCAAAAATTCAACCGCAATACTCGTCTAGCCAGGAATGCCCATCAGTTTACCCTTCAGCCTACTTTCGGTCGTACTATGAAATATAGAGATTGTTTCATAAGCCGTACAACACGAATGTGGAATGCCTTGCCCAGCTCGGTCTTTCCCCCTCAGTGCAACTTGCAGACATTTAAGACCAATGTGCATCGGAATCTCCTATCTTCTCCATCCCAATTCCCTTAACGCCCGCGCTGTATACCTCAAACTAGACCATAAGAGTAGTCATAACCTCTTTAGCGCGTGTTCATTATAAAAAAAAAAAAAGAGATAGACGTACTCATACCCAACACACAATCCAACTTCGTTTATACAGAGGGTTCAAAAATGGAAACCGGGGTGGGATCAGGCATGTTCTTTGAACAGTTGGCCATCTCAACAACGCTACGCTTCCCAGAACACCGCTGTGTGTTCCAAGCGGTAGTAATGGCAGTGAAAGAGCTCAAGGCTCTTAAAGGTATTTCTCTGCATGTCACTCTGTGTATATCCCGCTCTGTACAGACTTTCGAAACTAGCAACTTGGTGCAAAAATTACAAGTTTAAGAGCTTCATTTAGTTCATTCTCAACAAACCTTAGAGTAATCAAAAAAAAAATCGTTCTGAACATAATTTTAAATTTAAAAAACGATATCGCCTGTACGATCATCGTCTGGCGTTTGGCCCCCAGGTCCCATTACTCCAGGAACTATTAAGCACACAAACAGACAACATTTTGAACTTCACCAAATCCTCAGGATTTAATTCAGGCACAGTAATTAATTAATTACAGCACTTAGAACGGGTAAGGGATAAGCCCTTTCCACCTATGTGTATCACAAGAGGTTAATACTGACCTGAGTGCACGGACTACCCCTAGATAGCCCACCTACCATTTTTCAATCGCGGTCTTTATTCACGGGGCCATAATTCACAGAGCAAATATTTATAGTATTTATTTGTTTGCAAATAAATTTTGCATATATTTGTGCCTATTCTCATATTCTGGCCAGCCAGCATGACATTACTTACGACTACTCCAAGGTAGTGTGTCTCCGAAACTAGGACTTCCACCACAATATCCTGGCCACTTCCCTGGCCCTTAGACATGTGGCATCCAAGGAACTCTTAACTCTGATTGTAAGCGACTAGCCAAACCTAACTTAAGCCACTCAGTCAAACGTCACGATAACTTGATTCGTCTAGTGGTCTTTTTGGTTTCAGTCCTTTAACAGTAGATGGAAACAAAATATTCATAATAAAATTATGCAATAATTTATTCATTCAATTTTTATTGCAACAAATTGAATATTTAAAAATGCATACAACTCCTCTTTCTCTGTTATCCAGCTATCTTCGATTTGAGAATATTTTTAATAGTATCTTCCTTTTGTTCAAGTTTTTGCTGCATTTTATCCATTTCCTCCAAATGGCGAGCATGAAGTCCTCTCACTTGAGCTTCCTTGTGTTTCACAACTGTTTCCAGTCTCTTAACGTTGTCCCATGTATTTTCAAAATTGGCGTGTTCTTGCTCCAACTTTTGAGCCCATTGTAGGGCAATTTTCAAACGCGCTTTTAACCTATCCCTGGATTTTTTCAATTTTTCCGATATTTTTTGAAGAGCAATCGTTCTTCGCTTGAGCTCTTCGAAAGTACTCCTTTCTGTGTTGAAATCGTTCTTCATGGTTTCTTGGTGGTGCTTCAATTCCTCAATCTTGATGTGCAGTTCAGCGTTTTCTTTGCGCAGTTGTTCTAATTTTGAAACTAGGTCTAATCTTTCGTTTGAATGCTGCGATTTTAGTTCCTCAAACAGTTGCTTACACTCTTTTAGAGACTCTACTATTGTATCTGGTTGATCGGCGTTTGAACTCTTTAAGGATATAAGTTCATGCTTGCAACGAGAATATGCACTTTGCAGATGTTCCAGATCCATTGACAGAGTTTGGGTTTTTTGTTCATAGCATTGGATTATTTCGAGGAGTTTTTCCTTAGCCAGGTCTGCTCTCCTTGTTTGTACATCTACTTTGGACTTAAGTGATTCTATTTGGGATTGGAGACGAGTTTTTGTTTCTAACCACCCGTTGGAAGACTTTTTAATGGAATCACATTCATCGTGCAGGAGCGAGTTCTCCTCGACTACTCTTTTCAATTCGCCAGTGAAGTGTTTTAGTTCCTTTTCATGTTGCTGAATTAGGTCCTCCTTGTCTTTGATCATTTCTTCGTAGGAGTTTAACAGCGGGCCAAGTGTTTCACTGTTAACTGGACCCCAACGGTCGATATTCTTACGCTCGTAAAAGTCACTACGGGGTGTTTCCTCGTCACAGCTAGCACTCGATTTTCTCATTTTCTCTTGATAGCTTTCTATTTGCACATTCAAACGATATACTAAAATTTTCATCATGGCTATATCATTTTGTAGATTATTGTTAACTTCCATCATTGACCTATTTTCGTCAGTGAGCTGCTTGCACGCATCACATTCTTTAGGGTTCTCAGTGCGTTGCACCATCGATAGCAGTTTTTTGTTCTCTTTGGCGAATTGATTGTTGTACTTGTATAGCATACAAATCCTCTGAAATAAGCTCTCCATTTGCTTGTCCTTAGTCGGTAACTAAAGTAAGTTGTATAAATATTTTTGGAACTTTTTGCATTGAATTATAAAACATACAAGGTGCGGAATATCCCCAGTGGCAGCTTGCATTTTCTTCGGATTCCACTCAGCACTTCGACTTCGGATGGGAAATTCTCCAGAAAACTTACTTAGATGTTTTCTCCCGTGATGCACTCTACGTGAATGACGCTTTTCTACGCCAACTGGAAACTGTGGATCAGATTGATCTAGGTCTGTTATAAGAGGACCTTTTTTCGACGAACTCATTGCAGAGGAAATTAAATTGTTCTGTTTACAAGACTTGTAAAAACCATTTGTCGTAGGAGAGACTCCATTTGTAAACAAAGTTTGAGTGAAAAGCGTCGCCTTGGTTACCAATGCCAATTCCATTTTATTCCTGACATGGCCTAGTTAGTAACGTGAGTGAGGGTGGTTCACTGCGGTGGTGGGCTAAAACATGCAGTCATAATGCAACGGGAAAAATAATTACGACGAACCAGGTTGGTGTTCAACGAGTCATTTATTAAGAAATTTCTTTCTACTCCATACAAGTATCGGTATAATTCTATATTAATATTAAAAATATATAAGTATAAATAACATAAAAACAAAGTTGTGTATATGCACATTAGTTTAGTTTAATTAGTTACAGCCTTAGGAATAATCGCAATATCTAAATAGTCGCTCATATTGGACAGCACGCCCGAATAAACCGTGTTCATTAGAATCTGGTAGTAGGTTTCACCTAGTTGTGAGCGCAGAGTGTTCAGCTGCCAACCCACACAGTCCCTTAGAACAATTGTATGAACGGGATCCTTTAGTGAAAGTTGACGGCAGCGTTCATAGTGATGTGCCTGGTATTCACAATCGTCTAGCCATGAGCAGTAACCGCCCGCATCTGCACCAGCAATATCTAAATCAGTTTCATCTTGAAATACCAGGGAATCGTAGTATTTACGACCTTCCTCCGTTGTTTCCTCTTCCTTCATGACATCGGAGAGAACGTCGGAGATGTTTTGCATTGTTTCTGGAAAGCGGTTTTGAATGGCCAGGTTATTGACTGTAATTATGGAAGCAAGTGCGAGACCTAAAAGTTTTCGTTTTTCAAGCTCCGTGACTAGTGGCATTTTCGCGTTCCAAACGTCAATAACGGTTTCCAAGGCGTTTGGAAGATTCAACTTTTGCAACACTTCAAAGAACACACTTTGGTTTATGATGAGCACTCTAGCGGCTATTGTCAAGTACGTGCTCATCACCATAGGGAATCCGTTATTATTGTAGATTGTACGAAAAACATGCGGAAGAACTGGTTCCAGTATGTCCAAGCCGTATGCAGAATCGGCTTTCAATATGGTCTCGAATACCTTCATGATGACGACGATTCCCTCGGGTCGAATATCGTCTATCATACGGGTGCATAAATCAACAAACTGCTTGCCATATCGCTCGAGGTATGCGCGTGGACACAGAAGGATATACGCTTGTATTATGAATAGTATAGTGCGGAGGTTCTCCGAAGATCTCTCGATTATGGGATGCAGGTTCTTGCAAAGATCCAGAAGTTGCGGAGTTATTGCTGTGGTGTTCTCAATCACTGATTGCCACAGAGATAGGCCTTCTTCCATTAGGTATATGTGCGACGAATCTTGAATATCGGTGCTTAGTCCAATCACAATATAGAGGAAAGGTTTCATTGGTTCAGGAGTTTCGTGTAAAGCTTTGATGATTTGTTGCAATGTGCATATTATTGAACAGCGTAATAAATTGTGGTCCTCGCTGTCTTTCCAAAGGATTGGGAGATACCCTATCAGGTTATCCGCCTGCGACTGAATGTAATAGCTCATTTTCTCAACGATGCCGGTAATTATTGACAGGACATTCATTTTGGTATCACATTCCTTGCATTCGGTGAGCAGTACAAAGAGCACTGAGAATGTTTGCTCTAGATATGGATGAAAGGGATCTGGCTCGAACTCGAAGCTGTTAATAAGAGCGGCGAGTGCTTTGGACGACTCCAAACGGATCGACATGTCTTCAGAGGGTCGAAGCAGATGCAAACAAGCTTCGTATGCTAGCGGTCGAAGATCGCGGGAGAATTTTACGGCCGCCCATTGTGCTGTTAGCCAAATAGCTCTCCGCCGGAGGATCCTAAAATTGTCGGAATCGATTTTGATTTCAGCCAGCAATTGATTTGTAAACCACATATCGAAATCTATCTCATCGAACAGGTTGAATGAAGTTAGTCCAGCAGCGTTGTAAATAGCGTCCTTTAGCAGAATGTCCTCTAGGTCGGAGTTCGGCGTCAGGTTGATTTGCTGCGCCTTTCGTATGTATTTCAGTACTTCAGTAGTCATATCACCACGAAATTTGTTCATTACGGTAAGGAATAACCGTTCCACTGATGGCCGCAGGCAGTATTTCCAGCTATCACCGCCAGCATCATCCTGAGAAAAACCTTCTGCATCTTCTACCCATAGTTCCAACTCTGCCTGGGTAAGTAAGAAGTAGTGAGTCACTATCTTTTCACAAATATAACAAATGCGCTCTGAAGTAAAGAACCCGGTTAAAGGCACTGGTTTGTCTTCCGCAGACAAATCGTCTTTCAACTTTGTTTCGTTATCGATATTGCACAATAATATGCCCTTCATGAGGTTTATACAGTGTATGGTGAAGTAGGGGAAATTAATCACGTTCCTCTCGTCGAACACCAGCACAGTACCTTCGTGGAATACGTAGTTAAAGGAAAACTCCAACGCAGTCGAGATAAATCTGGTGAAAGCCCCTGGATGATACTCCAAAAATTCATTAAGTGTTTTCATCTGTTTCAAAATAAACTTCTCCAAGAGCTTAACCAGTTTATCCCCGGCATTGACACGCTGAAGCTGATAACGACATTCGATGCATTGCTTTAGCCTGCCAAAAATCACTTGAAGAAATTGCATGCATCTTGAAGAGAGTTGTGGCTTGGAATACCCAGATATGGTAAGCTTCCGCAGAGTGCGCAGGGTAAGTAACGCCTTTTCCATATGCGGTATGGACATATCGGGATGCGAGTTCTCAAGGCTGTGGAAGAACATATTTGTGAAGCCTTCCCACAAATCGTAAATATATTCGTAGATGCTTGAGGTCAATTCTTCAAACATTCTTCTTTCGCTCAGCGTTCGCCTTGAAAGCAGTGATTTAATCACGTGGTGTAATATAAGCAGTACCCGCTGCTGCTGTAAGTGATCCGTTGTTTGGACATTTTTTAATAGTACAGAAACTAAATCTGGCCATTCCTTTGGATAGTCGTATCTAGCGATTCTCGCTATCAAAACAGCAATCTGAGATGCAACTTGGGGTATGGGCTCGGCAAAGTTTCCAAGTAAACTGCGACGAATCTCAGATTTATCCTCGGCTGGAAGTTCATTTTTTATATTCTTCCTCCAGTACTTGTTGACACCGTTTTTCAGGTAAACCGCAGCCATCCAGCGAACGTTCACGTCAAATTGGTGATTCTGGAAAATTCTCATTAAAGTTGGAAAGAAGCCAGGCTGCTGCTCCCATTCGACGAGTTTTTGTTCGGCTTTTTTAACTACCTCAACGCTGGAATCAGTTGCCGCTTTGAGGGCTTGTGAAACCATTATTTCTGGTGATGACTCCATTTGATTCAGTGGAAAAATCTGCAGCAGAATTACATACGAGAATATTTTTTTGGTGACATATACCTATACAAGGCTACAAACCTATAGAACATTTGGTCCGAGATCTAATTTTTGCAAAATAAGTGCAAGACAAAAACTTGCAGCTGAATACAAGATTATATATAAAATACAATATATAACACTGCGTGTTGCACAATCCGAAAGAAAACTTGTAGGGCGATTTTTATTTTGAGGAAAAAAACACCATTTGGTAGAGAAGAAAATCGACAGGGAAACCGATTCGATTGCAAATTTGCTGTCAGATATTTTTAGAGGTTATGTACAGGGTTTTTTGCTACTTCAAACAAATTTTATTTGTCCATTGTGACTGGGAACAGCTGACTCTGAAAGGGTGGTGCACTTTATTCACAATTAAAAATGTGGGAATTTAAAATGTATCTATCTTAACTATATTTTTGTATTTTTGTTTAGGTAGGTAATTCCCGAACTACAGTCAGTTGTTGCGCCGTTTGCGCTTTGCATTGGAGTACCTTGAGAGCAGATTACTGTAAGCATAATGTCGTTTTCCATTGGGACCACCAAAAAACTTTTTCAGATCTCAGATTTAACGCGGCTCATAGAACATGCAACAAAATATTGATCTGCTTTTGTAAATGAATTAGTGCGTTATTTGACAGCAATATCAGCTGTTCAAATTGCATTCGTTTTTGGAAAAATCGACTATGGATAACGACTTGAAAAATGTTTCCCCTGTTGTAGCTACAAATGGAGTAGTTCCGGTGATTCGTAGTTTCCAGTTGATGAGGAAGGCAATGAAGATAATAATTCCTATAAAGTTATATCCATGACAATTTATGTATTTCTTTATTTCGGTTTTCACGAAACTTTGCGCATTCGATTTAAAACAAAATTCTTAAAATGACGTAAAACAGCTATGCAAATTATATTTGTATTTGTGGTACCTAGTACCTATGTGTAAATCTGAACAAAATATCGAGATCTGCAAAAAGTGATCCGAATCGAAAAAATTATTGATTTTTTGCTCAATGGAACATGAAAAGTGATTTAGATCAAAAAAAAGATTGATTTTTTGTCCCAATGGAAAACGACATTAGTTGTGTAAGAACACACTATTGAGTCACAGTAATCCGTTTTGATTTTAACCTTAGGTATGCGGTCTGGAACTTATGTCGTTTTCCATTGGGACAAAAAATCAATCTTTTTTTGGATCACTTTTCATGTTCCATTGGGCAAAAAAATCAATCTTTTTTTTTGATTCGGAGCACTTTTTGCAGATCTCGATATTTTTTCAGGTTTACGCATACTACCACAAATACCAATTTACTTTGCACAGCTGTTTTACGTCAGTTTAACAATTTTGTTTTAAACCGAACGCGCAGTTTTGTGAAAAGCAAAATAAAGAAATACATACCTTAATTGCCATGGATATAATTTTGTAAGAATTATTATCCTCATTCTATTCCTCATCATCTGGAAACTAGGAATAACCGAAACTACTCCATTTGTATCTACAACAGGGGAAACATTTTATAAGTCGAAATCCCTAGTTGATTACAAAAACGAATGCAATTTGAACAGCTGATATTGCTGTCAAATAACGCACTAATCCATTTACAAAAGCAGATCAATTTCGTTGCATGTTCCATGAGCCGCGATTAATCTGAGATCTGAAAAAGATTTTTGGTGGTCCCAATGGAAAACGACATTTGTGTAAAATAAAACAAGCCTCTTCTTAGCTTGTGCGTTTCACGGTAACAATTTTTTTCCTCTAAATTTAAGGAATCAAAGCAAACTGCCGAATGTTAAAATATAATGCGTACAAAATCCGTTTTGTTAATAGGCGTGTTTTTTTGAGCTTCGATCTCAGCAAAGCAAAGTAAAGTAGGATTTTTAGCACGCGATTGCAACAACTACAACTGAGTCTCGAAGCGTCAAGTAGAGCGTAGTTGTTGTAATTGCATGATGAAAATCCTACTTTACTTTGCTTTGCTGAGATCGAAGCTGAAAAAACAAGGCTAATATCGAAATTTAAACTGAACCAGCTGAACGGAGCACTTAACGTTTCGATCTTTTTTGGGGAATGAATGAATCTAACAGGCGTTCTTCGTAATTTAAATACGCAATAATTGTTGACAACTAGGTACTGCTTGCAATCGTAATTAGGTACCTACGATCAATAATTACGATTCGGTGTATGGCTAAAACAGATATTAAAGACCTACCCGTCTTCAGCAATCTTTAAACAAACATACCTACCATTGTGACCGTGTGTAATGCGTTGTCATCAGCCGAATGGCTTTGAAAACGTTGACATCTAAGAACAAAAAAATTATTAAGTTTTAGTAAATATCCCGAAACAATTTAAACAAAGTAAAATAAAATTGAATAAATAATGCTGAAAGCTATTATTCTTATTGGTGGTGCACAAAAAGGTAACAGGGATATACTTATTTGAATACAACAAACACTAACCACCCCGTTTGCCATAGGAACTCGATTTCGGCCCTTATCTCTTGACACCCCAAAACCTCTTTTCCCAGTTGCCGGTCGGCCAATAATCCAACACCACATCGAAGCATGTCTGCAGTTACAGGATCTTAAAGAGATTTTAATCATCGGATACTATCCTGTCGCGCAAATGGAACAGTTTGTAACTGATATGCAGAATTTGTATAGTATAAATATTAGGTAAACAAATGAACAACTAATTCATTCAGGAAGTTAAAATATATCAATACTATTGACCAATAGATATTTACAAGAGTTCACAGCTCTAGGAACAGCTGGCGGTATGTACCACTTCCGGGATCAAATTCGCGCTGGCAATCCGAAGGCATTTTTCATCCTCAACGGCGATGTCTGTGCAGATTTTCCATTGCAAAATCTTTACGAGTTCCATACAAGTCGCCCCGCTGGTGCACTTATTACAATAATGAGTACAGAAGCGACTAGACAGCAGTCTCTGTACTACGGATGCTTAGTTATTGACAATGACACTGGTTCAGTGACTCATTATGTGGAAAAGCCAAGCTCTTATGTTTCTACGTTTATTAACTGCGGTGTCTACGTGTGTTCTACTGATGTCTTTGCAATGTTGGCAGAGGTGTTTCGTTCCAAAGAACTAGCATATGAAACTTTTGGTAATGGTTCGAATGGAAACGGAAAGGACCAGGGACACATTAAGTGGGAACAAGAAGTCCTTACACCGCTAGCAGGCACAAATAAGCTGTATGCAATGCCAGTTCCGAATTGGTGGTCGCAAATTAAAACGGCTGGATCGGCTATTTATGCCAATCGTCATTATCTAGGTTATTTAATTACTTTTTCTTTAAGTACCTGACCATATCTCGTAATCGTTATAGATTTGTATAAGAAGACACATCCGGAACGCCTTGTGAACGCAGGCTTAAAGACTGACGAATCCGATGGCAGTTTAATATGCAACATTCAGCCCGATGTTTACATACATCCTTCGGCCTCCGTACACCCGACAGCCACTGTAGGCGTTCTAGAATATCACTCATTCATTACACACAATGATGTTTCTTTCTAGCTTGGACCGAATGTTTCTATAGGGCCCGGAGTGTCAATTGGACCCGGCGTTCGTATTCGAGAATCCATTATTCTCGAGAATGCAGTAATAAAGGAGCACACTCTGGTCCTCTACAGCATTGGTAAGTTTGCCCTTCGAACAACTCGTAACACTCAGACTACACACGACATTTATTTACATTTCAGTGGGTCGTGGATCAATAATTGGAAGTTGGGCTCGAGTAGAAGGTACTCCCAGCGATCCAGACGCCAATAAACCATTCGCAAAAATGGAAAATCTTCCACTATTCAATAATGAAGGAAAATTGAATCCATCAATCACAATATTGGGTAGGCTTGTTAAGGCTCTTAACGTGTTTTCAAATGCTTACCTATCTATTTGTCACAGGCTGTTTCGTACAAGTACCTTCTGAGAAAATTCTTCTAAACTGCATAGTCTTGCCGCACAAAGAACTCAGCAGAAATTTTAAGAATGAAATTATTTTGTAAATACATCCCTACCTACATTCCTACAGGTAAATTTACAGTGTCTTTTCTACTTTGTGTATTATATATTTGAAAAAAAAAACTTTGTAAACGTTAAAGTTATAAATATTCGCTTTAAAGTATTGGTTTTTATTTGTTGGGGGTGATTTACACCACACGATTTTTAAAACAGTAACGTGTTTCTATGGCAGATTTCTAGAAATACATGTCTCGATTGGGGGTAGAGTAAGTACCTACTTCTGCCAATGGACTTTCAACTGGAAAACCGAAGCGTTACGAGAAAGGTCATGGCTGGACCTACTGTGGAAGCAACGCAGCGCATACAAAGAGTTGCTCGCTATGAAGTAACGGTCTATATATTTGACAGAAGTCACATTTTCTCTATGTGTAGGCATTGTACGCAATGTTCCGTCGAAACCATCAGCTCTATCAGTTAAAAATAAAGCCTCTCAAATAAGGAATAGACAAATTGACACACCTCGCCGTTTTTGTTTTAAGAAAATTTCGCATCACCAACGACTAAGCCATCCGTTACAAGAAATCCCGCATCTTCTTTTGGGATTCGTAGTCAATTCAGTGGCCCTACTCTGTACCTCGTTCCGAAAGTAACATTTTTTTAAAACGAACCTTTTCTACTCTGTATTTTGAAAGTGGAATGAAATGTACTTATGTCGCATTTACAATTCCGAAATTTACAGAGTACCTACTAAAAAGCGGAAGGGGGAAGCTATTTCGAATGGGACGAAATAGAGATTAGGCCCCAGGGATACAGTGGCAGCGCTAAATATCTAGCATCGCAAGATCAGCTTCTCTATTTGCAGCAAGGAGGTACATCAACATCTTTGAATTAGAGGTTAGACCAGGACTCGAATGTTGTGATGATGTGAATGAATCTAATAAGTGTGAAGAATTTCGACTAGTGGACGCGCTTCATATTTTAATCAGGGTTTAGAAAAAAGCATTCATGCGAGTCGTATTCCGTATTTCTCAACTTAAAGCGCTCTTTCGAGACAATCGATAGAAGCAACTTGCTGTCCAAATTGAGCGGATATGGTATTAAAAACAATGAACTGACCTGGTTTAAGTCGTACCTGAACAAGAGATCTCACAGAACAAACGTGAATGGTGTGAAGTCGGAAAGTATCAAAAAAAAAACCGTTTTGTTTTGTATTTTGCATTTTTGTTTGTAATTTATATAAACGACTAAAGAACTTACAGTTGGCTCTCTTTGCTGATGATTTATAATTTGAAAGAATGTTGAGGAGTGCGTTCAGAAGCTTCAAGAGGACTTATCACATCTGAGCTCATGGCTGAAGTGAAGTGAAGTGAAGCTGAAATTGAACGTCAGTAAGTCCAAATGTACCTATGATTTTTAAGAACTGCCACGATATAAATTTAAGTACAGACAATGAAATTATATAACAAGTTGATCATATAAAATATATAGGTGTAGTGATTGATGCAAGGCTAAGGTTTATTTACACTTGTAAAGAAAATTTTGAAGAAAAATTATCTTTTAAAAGAATAAGAAATAGGCTGTCAGTAATAAGTCAAATTAACATTTATAAAGTAATAATGAAACCGCATTTTGAATACTGCTCATCAATTTTATATCTGTGTAGGTACCTATAATGATTTTAAATTACTTAGGTTAGGTTAGGTTAGGTAAGCGGGTAGGTAGAGCTTAGGTTTCTTGGGCAACAACGTTTGCGAAATATTAAGATGGTTAAGTGTAAAACAAATAAAGTGCACGACTGGGTCGAACGAAACTTTCTCGTTCATCAAAAGTTTGGTTGGTTGTTTTATTTTTTTATTAGGTAGGTAGGTACAAATCTGAGATGAAAGAAACGGTGCATAGAATATAGGAAAAGCAATTAAGTATTAAATAAAATTGACTTTTGGGTTATTCATCTTATATGGCAGTACATATCAAATAACAATGTTACTTTTTAAAAGTTGATGCTCTCAGTAACAATCAATTGTCGCAGGTTCTGGTTAGAGTTGTAAGCGCCTGCTGTAATGTTTTATAAGCTCTTACACTTTACAAGATTTCTGAGTACAACGCAAAGTGTAGCAGGAGTTTCTGTTTTCTGATCTGTTATGACTGGAACTTGCATCAGCAGTCGTTATAAACTAAATACCTCGATGAACGTGTGTGGTGTGCAAATGAAGTGTGAGTTTCTGATTGTATACGCCGCAAGTCGTTGGTATTATTTTAAGGTGCATATTATTTTAATAAGTGGGCTATATTTGCTAAAAAGAAGTTTTGCGTAGCTGTAATTTCATTTTTATTAGAAGTGTGACGTTAAGATTATTACAACAATAGGTATACCGTATAAATACAAGGTGGCGCAAAAATAACCTTCCGATGTTTTTTGGCTGTAATTTAAAAAAAAAATGAAAAACTTTGATTCTTCTTGTGGATTATTTTTATTTGGTCTTTTAATTTTTACATCAAGTCGAGAATATGATGTCATGTAAATGGCCGCCGCCACAGTTGATTGTCATTTGAGCCCTTTTTATGGCATTTTCCATCATTTTGGCCGAAACTTTCGGCGATAGGTCCTCACATTCTTGACGGATATTGTCTTTAAGAGCTGCAAGAGTCTGAGGCTTGTTGACATAAGCCCGCGACTTCAAAAAGCCCCACAAAAAGAAGTCTGGAGCGGTCAAATCAGGCGATCTTGCTGGCCAGTGCAAATCGCCAAAACGGGAGATTAGGCGCCCGGGAAATGCATCCTTCAGCATATCGGTTGTGGCACGTGCAGTGTGTGCCATTGCACCGTCCTGTTGGAACCACATGTTTTCCAATCCCAATTCATCAAGTTGCGGCAAAAAGAACTCGTTGATCATTGCTCTGTAGCGCTCACCATTCACAGTAACCGTCTGGTCGATGTCGACGGCGCTTCCATGACATCTTCGGCTACAGCAGCAATATTCTCTGCAGAATGGCTACTCCGGGGTCTGCCACGCCTGGCAGCATCTCGTGTTGTGCCAGTCTCTTCGAGGCGAGCGGCTAAACGTCGCAGTGTTTCACCAGTAGGCGTTGGACGGCTAGGAAATCTGCGACGAAATTCACGTTGTGCCAAAGCCACCGACCGATTATTGCTCAAATAAATAGTCACCAATATTCCGCGTTCTGGAGCAGTGTAGCGTAACATTGTTTATTAACGTGTATTTCGCATGTGTTTACTACACAAATGTCAAAACAGAACTGACATTAGGGGCCAATCGCAAAATTTATAGCATTTTCTGATAGGAGGATTACTTTTGCGCCACCTTGTATGTGAAAATAGATCGGGATTTGTGCAATAATTTTTGAGCAATAATTAATAATCTGATTTATTAGATTTTTTCGAGAAAAGCTAAGTACGGGATCTTATTTAGAATACTTATATTATATTAAATATTTATTTTGGTCAAAATCGCTAGAGCGGTTTTTATAAAATTTGGCACGAAAAACAGTACCAAATATTGCATCTTTAGTTTGAAAAATACTATTGCTTAACTGTTTAGGCGAACACCGAGTGCAAGCTATTGTTTGGGATGTAAGCATTACTTGGTTTTTAAAGTTTTATCGAAATCGAAAATGGGGTTTTCGAGATATGAGCAGTTTTTTTTTTAAATTAGCGTTTTCGGTGATTCGAATTAAAAAATTAAGGACGCAATCATTTTGAAAACATCAATTTTTAGGCTAAGTATTTTGGTCAAATCGTTCTTACCGTTTTCAGGTAAACTAAAGAAAACCAAATTTACAAAAAAATTACTTTTTCAAAAACCTGTTGCACATCCATTGAGTTTGCTGTTAAGTTAGAAATGACTATATTACATTAGAAATTAATTTTTGTTACAATCGTATGACCGCTTTCACCTACTTAAGCTTAAATATAAATTTTTTTTGAAATCATTAGAGCCGTTTTCGAACAAATCAAACTGGTATGAACATTTTATATGGGAAGTACCATTAATATTCAGGTTACCGTGCAAAAAAAAACGGCCCCGAACTGTAAGCCCCAAACTCCAAATCCGAAGCTTGAACGAAATCCGGGTAGCCGTTATGGCTGTAGGCCTCGGGACATACAGACAGGCGGAAATACGGACAGAATTTTTCGACCCACTTCTTCGTAATGTCAAAATTGATTAACATCTCACATTTTTTACGAATACAACTACTACGTAATGGAGATAGTTGAAAATGCTGGTTAATGTATTGTGTTTTGTTTTTAAAATTAAAAACGAACTTCTGACTAGGTATTTAAGACAGCACTTGTTGTTAGTGATGCACAGCCTTACGAATTAAGGAATAGTGATGATTTTCGGTTGCCTTATTATCTTGTACACTCTAGTCAAAACAATTGTTTAATTCCCTTCCTCGTGAATCAAAAGCGGAAACAAATTTTGCATTATTTAAAAGAAAAGCTGTTAAATTCCTTCAATGTAATTTTCCCTATTGTAATTAACGTCATTATAAATTAAGTTTCGAAATGTAAATATGTATATGTTAATTGAATTTCTAAATATCAGAATTGCTAGATCAATCAATTAAACTAAACTTCCTCATATGAAACTCGGGCAGAAATCATCCACGGTGCCATGAAATAACGCCAAATGAAATAAGGCCAACTTTAAACGGTTGGTATTATTTCACTTCGACAAAGTGCAATAACGCCAACAAAATTTGAGTTATAAGACCAAGTTGGCTTTATTTCACTTTGCTAAAGCGCAATAAGACCAACTACAAACAATTCTATTGCATTTTTAAAAGACAATAACCTGTTTCTAAGAAAACAGAAGAATTTACTGTTCTTTAAATCCACATGGTAATAGTTTATCTTCTTCTTTAATAAAAAATATACCCGACGCAGCTCTTCGTATTTTTTTAATAGATGTAGGTAATAGATTTAATGTTGTACCTTGTACCAACATGAACATCAACTCTGCGTTATTGCACTTTATCGGGGTGCAATTAGACCAACTGTTTAAAGTTGGCATTACATTTTTGCATAGCGAAATAAGGTCAATTTTTATTTCACCTGGCGTTATTTCATGGCACCATCATCCACTTAAGTTCATTGACATGTAGAGGCGAACAGTTCGTCTAACAACAGACAAAAAATGTATGGCCCTCCCTTAGAAGTCGAGACGCGGACATAGGTAGGTATGTTCATTCGATAGGTACTTCCATGGCAGATGATATCCTAGGTCCGAGGAAATAAACAAAATAGGCAACTACCATTTAATAGGAACCTATCTATCCCCCTTTTATGATTCCATAGATTCAAGTCGGTTATCGAAATTTGTTTACAAAAAAAAGTTCACATATCAAAAAATGTAACTTCAAATTTTGGACATTCATTCATATACATACTGATCGCAGTCGATATACATTTTCAGTGTTTCGTAAATCCTTCCGGGGGATCACCTTGCTATTTGTTGATCGTATTCGTTTTCGCATTTATTTCTGCATGCCGCCGTTGCCATCTTCATGTTAATTTATGAGAAATAAATGTACACAGTGGAAGGAAGAAAGGGTCAACTTTATTGACTCTTCACCAAAGCGAGAGGACAACACCTTTTCCGTATTATCGAAAACGAAACAACGCGTTGCAGCAACTATCAGTACCTAGTAAGAGTAACTGTATTTGTATATATCATATACTGGTTTCTGACTACTCATCCTCAACAATTGCTTTCAAAAAGTCATGCGAAGAAAAGAGATAAAGCGAGATAATTCGAGTTATTTACACCTGGCCTTCCGTCATTCAAACAAACCCATTCCATTCGTGTGTAATCAAATTACAGGTAAACGTGAGACCGCCATCGCACCGTCAAAGATAACCACTCTCTCTCACTCGTGCCAGCAACAACAGAATATGTTTTTTTCTTTTTTTTTATCAACCCAGGTGAGGTGTGCCTTTGTATTTGTGGGTAATAAGCAATGAACTCGATTTATGGAATTAAAAGTTATTTACTTGAACTAAACCAGTCGACGTTTTACCATCGCTCCGTTACGTTCGTGTATTACAACACGACAATCCGTTTATGTCGCTAGCACACTGTAATTTTTGGCAAAATAATGTATTCAACAAGTTCATCAATCCTCTAGTTACACAAATATTACCTGCAGCAGCAAAGGTCGACAGTGGTGAACAGTAAAGAAAAAAGTTTTTTTTTTTCGGGCACATCGGTCGGGTAGCGAGTTTCCAAATTAATTTTTCCTTTCGAAAGTTGATCGCAGTGCTTTACATATATATTGTGTGTTAAATCTAAGTTCTAACTCAAGTGCATACATTAAGCCCGGAACATGGCTTATTAGAGCTGAATCTGAAAAGAAGAAAATTCAAGAAAATAGAAATCATTTTTTCCCCAATAGTTTTTCTTCACAACGACAACGGTGAGTGTTTTTTTTTGTAAGTATTCTCTGAGATATGTACCTGTTTTAGTAATAACCTTTTTTTCATTGTTGGGCTTGCCTACGCAACTTTCTTGTGTTTTTCATCGGTAGTTCATGTAGAAAACTGTACAAAACCGTAATTAATTTAGCTTGAAAGAAGGAAAAAATATATATATAGATATATGTGGCTGGGATAATGAGCAAAAAACGTAAATTGTTGTTTCCGAAAACAATCCACCAACCGACATAGATCATCATAAAAAGCTGTTGAAGTTGAACACCTGAGAGCTGAGAGGTGTTTTCTCTCCATGGGCTAGAAAGAGAAGTAAAGCCAGTTTTATTATTGTACACAGAATTTAACTAGTATTCGTTGGTAAAACGAAGAAAAAAATCTAGTTGTTGCCCCGCACTTGTTGCTCTAGAAAACAGCGTATCCTCACGTTGAAGGTAACGTTCATTTTGGTGGTGCGTACTGCGTAGCGTTGCAATTGCAACCTGTTGCACTTTTTTCCATTCCTGCTCGCACAGTGTAACTGTGACACGTGTTAAGTGTGTTCATAACTAAGTAGGTAGGTACATAAGGTTCGTTAATCCTACAGGCGTCCTTGTCTGGCTTGTGGATCTGTTTGCTTGTGACAGTTGGAACAGGATCCACCATGAATCGACGGTTATATTTATATACGTCATATGGATGTAGATAGTGGATGCATAATCCCAATGTTGATGTAATGTTTAAGATGTTGGGAATTCCATTCCGGTGTAGGTATGATATCAGGGAATGGGACCAATTTACTTGTTGCGTGTTACCTGTTTGGCTCAAAGAAAATGTTCTTTGCTTTGTTGTAGTTATTTGTTTTATGATGGCTTGATGTCAACAGGTTTAAAGTCGATACGATCTGACTTATATCTAGTAAGTAGATAGGTACTCGTAGTTACATTGCGAAGGTGTCCATATAGTGAGGGTTTTCGTAGGTATAGTAAACAAAATGGTGACGGGACATAAAATGAAATTAAGGACAAAGTAGCAGCTCCAAGCATTAAGTACCTATTAACAGCGTTCTATTGATTTCCGTCCTTTTACAAAACTAGGCTTGTTACCGCGAAACAAGTGAGATTCAGCATGAAATTAAAAACATTTGTTAGGCATGTGCGATTATCAAATCATCGGCCTGTTCTACAACTACGTATCTATTATTATATAGGCTGTTGCTACTCGTACGTCGTTGGAATAGCCACTTCGTATTACATATTCTTGTTTGGATTCTAAAAGTACAAAATGACACATAATGCATGATTTCTTGATGTATACATAGAATGGAACGTTAACTTAAATTTCTTGTTTCTGGATTTAGTCACCTACAACGATAATGCAAGCTTAGGAGGCTCATAGACGTCGCTCCAAAGGCCAAACTGTCTGCTGAGCACAATGAAGCTGCAGGTGAAGCAACATGAATAAAAATATGTCCCACTGATACGTGTGGAGTTGCGTTTTGTTGGCTTTAACATTTCGCAGCTAGTGTGAGCTGCAGTTGTAAAGTGCATTGGCAACTGCATGTAGGTACGAGTATGAAATTGCATAAATAAAACTCGGACAAAGGAATGTTTAATTATTATATGTATTATATTTATTATTATTTTTGAATTTAGCGAAAAAACAATGCTTTTGGTGATAAAAAAACACATGGAAAAATGAAATGAAATGAAAAAATGATAGCCTGGGAACACTGACTGCACAAAGACAACTCGGAAAAACGAATGGTTTGGGAAAAACGAAAATCGCTATTTCCCATAAATCTATTTTCGATTTGTAGACCAAGATCCTTACCAATAAACATTTTTAGTTTCGACTCAAAATTTTTGTAGTTCACAGTGGCTTTGTTTTTCATACAAATTTCGCAATTGTGAGCATAGGTAAATTTAAAGTCGAGACTAAAATTTGTTATTGGTATCGCGCCTAATCTTGCGAGTGTAATATTGAAACCAGTGGTATGTTGAAGTCAGATGAACCCACACAGATCCTCTTGCCGCTGGTCCCCATCGGGTGTAACAATAGCAGCTGTCTAATAATTTGTATAGAGCCATTTTTGACTTGCTAAAGTTGAGGGAATCTTCTCCATCCTTCTTGTAAAAGACAACATATTACATGACACGTAAATCTAGAATTTGGCTGAGTGGTTAGTGAGCTGGACTACTAACCGGGGGATCTCAACAAAACACAAATCAATTCTATGGCTTTTTCAACTGCGCCACCTCTCGGGAACGTCTCACAAACATCCGAGAGTACAACTGCCCTGAAGAGGTCCTGAAATTAGCCGTATGATTGATATTCAAAAGCACATGTTTATTAGGCTGTTTTCATTAGACCAATCGAAAATAATTAAAGGGCCATACTAATAATTATTTTTAACCTACACACTAAATATTTTGGGGGTCACAATATGCAATTTTGTATGGAAAATTTCGCCATTGTGAGTTTGAAAGATTTAGCCTGGAAAGACTTGACTGTGTATTAATTTGGGGTGGGCGGTTCGTTTCGCTCGTTGCGCAATCATTTAACTCCAGTAGTTATAACATTTTCGGTAATCATCCTGTAATACCGTTTGTCAAATGTTTTTTTTAAGCTATTTCAAAAGGTTCATTTTTCAGTCGACTGTGAAATGTTAGCTTAAAGTTAAATCTTAGTTCGGGTTCGTTATGCAAAAAGAAACATTGCAGTGGTTTGAAAACTGAGTTCTTGCTAGGCATAAGGTCTAAATCTCATGTCAAAATTGAGTTTTTTTTTCTTTAATACAAATTTATTTATGAGGACACAGTAGAGTAAAAGTTAAGCTGAACTCTACTATTGGACCGTCCTATTTAGGCTATTGTGATTGTCACCAGATCGCAAAAACAGTCGCGAACTTTGTTTTTAATGCGCTGTTGACACAAGGCCTTTTTTTATTATGCTCACATGATCTATATAGATCATTGAGTGCCTGCATTTTGATCAGTCTGATAATCAGTTCAAGTAATGTTTTGCAAAAACATTAAAAAAGGAAAAAAAACAAGAAAACAAAATTAAAGAGAAGAAAGTAATATTCCAAGGGCACTCGTTCCTTTATTTTTAATTTTTATAAATTTTTACTAACTCTTACGAAGATTTACGGTTTGCCATTCCTCAACTCTAAAAATTAGTTGAAGAGAGCTGCTCCAGAGAGCAAGATGATATTACCCCTCCCCTCCACTGAGAATCTTACAAGTTCTTGCTTACCAAATTTTTTGGTGTAAGAATTGGAAAAGCTGTCCCTGTCAGTCACCTTACGGTTGACAGATGATTTGAAATTTATTGTGCTATTTGGCATACGCATTACGCGTACATTATGTTCTGATTTCCTGCTTATTAAAATGGTATAAACAGGCGTCAAAATAAATATTGAAAATTAATATTTTCCGGCGGTCAGTCGTTTATCAGAACAAAGCTTCTTATAGGCTTCACACTGTTCGAATTATTCACTTAGACTTTTGTATATATTACAGCAACTACGCTCTACTTGACGCTTCGAGACTCACAGTAGTTTTTGTAATTTGCTTTGCTGAGATCTAAGCTCAAAAAACACGCCTTACATTGTAAATAAAATAGCATTTTCTTCGCGTTTATCAGGCACTTTAAAGACTTCTCTCTACAACATCAATTAATGAAGTATCTGCCATTTTTCATGGGAAGGTATGTGATGTCCAATCACTCTCAGAGCACTTTTTTTTGCTCTAGATCACTTTTTACGTTCGATTAGTACGAAAAAAAAACAATCTTTTTCAGATTTCAGAACACTTGCGAACCTGGTTCGGCATTCTGTAAGGCGAAACGATCAAACGTTTTCGTGTGCATGAAGAAATTTGCTTGTGTAGCATAGGGTAAATCATTCGTGCGCACGAAAACGTTTGATCGTTTCTTCTTACAGAATCTGACCCCTGGACTTTTTTTTGTTTGGGAATCAATTTGGAAGGAAATTTCGAACGTTTTTAAAAAAAAAAAATTAAACCAGTGAATGGAAAACGCTTAGAAAAGTGTCGAAGGCTAAACAAATTCCAATAGCACGAATCAGCGTTACCACTTGTACTACATAGTGCTACATATTTGTCGGATTTTTCAACGCCGTACTACATACTACATCGTTACCCTAATGTACTAGATTTCTTAAGATCCGTCTAACCATTTTCATTTTTTACGAACAACAGTCCGAATTTTGCCCCTTTTGCTTTTATAACTAAATAAATAGATTTAAAAACTTGGCATAGTGCAAATCTTCAACTCGCACACAAAGATATCGCAAGGAATGGGAAAACCAATTTTCGTGGGTCGAATGTAGGTCTGGCAAACGCTTTTGTCGCGCTTGTCAGAAGTCATTTGTTGCTTTGCTTGTCAGACATGAACTCTTACCCATACACATTTCCAATTATAATAGTGCAAAAAACTCCAAGTGTGTCCGACTGTTTTAGAAACATAACATATTTTGTTTGTTATACTACTTAATTTAAATTTCAATAGAAAAAAAAACAGGTGCTACATTTTTTTTGAAAATGCTACATTTTGTTGGCTAACATACTACATTTGCTAAAGATTTTAGTGGCAACGCTGGCACGAATATCAACATAAAAAAAAACAGCAAGTGAGGTTTTTATGTTCGAATAGACACAAAATCCCCACCACTGCAATTTTGACAGTCTCTTCCATTCTCACTAAAAGTAAAGAAACAAGCCTACGTTCCCTAAATTTACTTCGTTTTCATTTTCAGGAGAATGTTAACCAAAAATTCCAAGTCGATGTGAATTAAACTTTCTCTATGATTTAAGTTCGATCCCCGAAAGACACAAATTACCACAGCGCCACCTTTCCCTAACTTGTTTCAAAAATAAAAATCCTAAGATACAACTGTTTGGTGAAAGCTGTTTTCACGGTTAAGTTACGATCGGCATTCATTTAAACATACGTCCCTTGTTTAGGGGCGATTTAACCATGGCCAATTACCATTTCCTAACTTCCGAAAATTATTTTTCTCTAACCTTTTTTGTATAATACAATTACGCTACGTAACGTAGTGTGAGTCCATAATTGTAAATAAAATTGCCCAAACTATGCAAAAAATATTCATATATGTGACCGTCATTCCTTGACAAAAAAGAGTTCATTATTGTATATAAGAAACTAGTCATAAATGACAGAAATAAAAACTATTTTGTCAATGACAACTCGGATGTTTAATATTAATTCCGATTTCATTCCAACGCGAAATGATATAAGGAGTCTTGTGCCATCATCGGAATATTTTTGTTTGCTCTTGTTCATTTCTAAATATAGTAATAATTATTTCATAATTAAATAGTTTGCAAAAATGTTATTTCCATTTTTTCTCCTGCCATTCTTCTGCAGCGCGGAAACAAAACAAAAACGCATGCATTATTGACTAACCTTATGAAAGTACTAATACTTATCCATTTTCCATTCACAATGTAAAATTTTTAAAGCGCTTTGCGTTAAAAAACGGGTGGGAAAAAATCCAATATCATTGTTTAATAGTTTGAAATATGACAATAGGAGTGATAGGAGTGTTTTTTTAGCTTCGATCTCAGCAAAGCAAAGTGACTGTGAGTACTCAAAGGGTCAAGTAGAGCGTACTTCGCTTTGCTGAGATCGAAGCTCAAAAAAACAGGCCTAATGTAATAAAAAAATCAGGCCAACAATATTATCATTGAAAATAGAAATTTTCAAATAAACTTTTCACTCGATGAAATATTTTCAATGTGGGCGGTTGGCCGCTATCCGATGAGGATACTACACTGCCTTATGCTTATGGATAACCCAGCTCTGCACTTCCTCTCTTCAGATTCGCAGAATTGCATAGAAATACTAATTCGGTTTTCGATTGGGCTTCTTCAGATTGGGATTTCAGATTTTGTGTGTCACTTGCTCTTTTTTGTGTTGATATTTGTGCGATTGGAATATGTGTAGCTTTCGACACTTTACTAAGCATTTTCCATTCACTGGTTTAATTTTTTTTTAAAACATTTGAAATTTGCTCCCACATGGATTTCTAAACATTTGTAGATACAAAATTAACAAAAATATATCCACCCGATGTAATTCGTTTCTTTTCAGTTAAAAAATTTCACGAAAATATAAAAAAACTCCACTAGTTGTCAAACTCAAACGTATTGGTAAATCTGAAACAAATCTGAGAAAAAATCCAGATTCGCAAACTTGCTCTGAAATCTGAAATTTGTATACCAAACGAACATAAAAAGTGTTCTGAGAGCGCCCAATCGAAAACCACATAAATGTAGACTGGTAGTCTTGCGCTCCATCGACAATTGACGGATGAAAACGTTTGAAAACTTTTGAACGGATATATGAAGGATCTGACAGCTGGTTATTGCACTTACTTCCCACAAAAATTGCAGTAAAACAGCGAATTCTTAATAGTTCTTTTCTAAGGTAAAATTCTATCGATTAGCAAGTTAATAATGGTTTTAAATAGAATTCTATTATTAGCTTTTTATGAATGTGTGAAATGAAGTGTCATTTGCACATTTCAAATAGTTTGTTTTACAGTGTTAAGTGCACTTAATAATTCTTGCAAATAATTCTTTCACCTTTAGCAATGCCCGAGAATTTAATGCGTTCGTTGGGAGCGGCTGAAATATCTATACAGTCCACGACAATTTGCTTGCTGAAACAACGTGTCACTTCTTATACGTGTTCGCACAACTCTGATATAAGAAACAATTTTTTGTATTTTAGAGGCTTTTTTTTATATCCGTTGTGGACTGTAATTTTATATTTTTCTTCTTGTGCGGATGCAATATTTTGCATTGAAGGCTTTAAACAACAAAACTAACTTTTCCCTAAAAATCATTTTCCAAAATACACTTTCTAAAACTGTTTCCACACTTTTTGTTCTCTTCTGGCGATTTTCATTCACTTTTTTTTTGTTTAAATTCCGAAACAACTTGAAATTTTTTTGTAAGAAGCAATGCTCGCTGAATGACTATTTGTTTTGTTTCCACAAAATATCGCTTTTTTGTTTTCCAACATGCTTAAAGTAAGGTGCTTTATTAGTCTATTTTAAATACAGGGTGGCTGATGAATGTTGCTACATTAAGAAACTCTAAGAACTTTTTTTTTCAATTTATATAATTTCTTTGAAAGATAATTAATTTTTCTTATGCTTCTTTTTTTTATTATTTTTTTTAAAATAAATGACTTTAAATGGCCCGCGTCCTAGTTGACACATGCGCCACATCTTATCAAAAAGTTGTTTATTACTGCTGGTAGGCTTGCAGTGGATATTGCTTCAATTATTGTTCAAATCGTTCAAATTTCTGGGTTTTGTTATGTATACCTCCTGTTGACAATAACCACGTTCCTAGAAATCAGGGTCGGCGTTTTGTAAGGCGAAACGTTCAAACGCTTTCGTGTGCACGAAGAAATTTGCTTGTGTAACGTAGCTTTACAGAATCTGAGCGCAGTTTATTAGGAAACTTTCGCTATAGCTCCGTCATAACAGGCCTAGTTATGTGTGGGTGGGGTTGCACCATCTTGTTGAAACCACACAAAGTTGAAAGGGGTTCTCTTTCGGCGTTGTTCTGGGAAGAAAAACTTCTTCAAAACTTTACATAACTCGTCACCACTGACCGTGGCAGTGCGACTTCACATCACACTGTGATTCGATCTCTATGCAGTTCCCCCCCAAGGAGTATCTCTAGATAAGTGTTACTCCATATACGACAATTCTGCTTGTTTACATTGCCGTTGAGATCAGAATGGGCCACGTCCGACATAAAAAGGAAGTTCAACATGGTGTTATCCTCTCCACGAACTCCTGCTGGGTTCACTTTGCTTGTTAATTGAACTATAAAGTTGGAAATAAGCTTAAACCCTTGTGCAAAATTGTGAGCAGTGTTCGCATGCCTATTCCCATTTGCGCAGATAAGTTCCGGGTCGAGACTCCAAGATTGCTTTGCACGACAGCAGCTGCAGCAGCAATCGTTCCTGTGTCCCCGATCTCGATTATAAGGCTTTCTTGTTACTGTCCCACGTTCGGTAAAAGAGTTAACCAGCCTTTGGACTTAAGTTATAGGCTCTGACAGCGTCGCACTATCCAAATTCTGGTTTCATCGCCCCAATTGTCCATTTTCGTTAAATGTAAATATTAGTCTGTGCAATAAAAAAATGGAACCGATTAATTATACATCAGCCACAGCCACCCTGTATTTTAAGCGTGAACCACAGTAAGATTATGTGCGCTTACGCTACTGTCAAATATGAATGATTATGTATTTAAATCACTTCACATGGAGCCACTCATCCCATTATGACAACTTACATCTACATAAATCTATATCCAGGGTGCTCCCCTGCAGTAACCGTCGCAAAGTTACCTGTCCTCCCTTAAGTAAGAAGAACGAAACTGATAAGTACATTTTTCCCTCTCCCAGTTCATTGCAATCAGCTGTCAGATTATATGGGTATTGCTCCTTACTTCAAACACTCGTATAGGGCACAAAATTGTGGATCTCTTTCTAACTTTATAATTAGCTAATGCAGGTAAATAGTACTTTTGCAGTGCGGTTTTCTTAATGTACTGTCCGACTACCTAGTTACCGATCGTTAAGTGCGGTACAACGAAAGCTGTTTTGTAAATGTTGATAGGTTCAGTAGAACCTATCTCTAGGTTTTAAAAATGCACGTTCATGGCAGCTGAGTGCCTGCTGCTGTTCTTAATTTCGTCGTTTTTTTTTCAACATCAGAAAAAACTTGCTTTGAATGTAGTGGAAAAGAGCTTCAAAAACAAATCTAATCAACAATCAATCTTTGTTGTGTGCACGACTGATTTGATTAGTCTATTTGTGTTCGTGTACGAGTTCATAAATTACGAATGAAATTAAGAGTGATTAAAATGGTTCTCTCCCCTGAAACTACTTGTGCACTGGACTTGCCTTTCTTACGAAGATTGTGTAGGTATTTCAAATTTAATAACATAATTTATGAAAACATAAACCTTTGGCTTAAAGGTTATCTTTAATAATATAGGCCTTGTGGATACACAAGCAATTCCACTGTGAACCTCTAGCCAACGTAAATGACAAATAATCGTCATGTTTTCCATCAGTCAGAAAGTTTTGCTTTTTTATTATAGGTGTCCATTTAATGTTACTCTCTGAACTTAATACATGATTACTAAAAGCATTAATTACTTTTTGTACGCAATGCATTAAAGTGATGATGTCAAGCGCACGTGAACTCGGCACATCAATGCCGAGATGTTAACCACATTTTTTTAACGAAAATCTAACAGCTAATGGGTATTATACTCACATGAAGAAAAGTGACACTTTTGTTATTAATTTTACTTAATGTTTAGGAAGGCACGTACATTCAACCGATTTCCATATACGACGTATTTTTATTTTATTTTATAGCTTACAATTTATTATGTATTTAATTTAATGTACCGTTTTGCTGCGTTTTCCATCACTTTTCCGATCGTCTCGGGCGGTAGAGCGATGGTTTCGGCACGAATGTGTGCTTTGATCGCGTCAATGGTCTGAGGCTTGCTGGCGTGGACTTTGGTCTTCAATCAATCAAGGCAGTGATGCCAACTCAGTCATAATTATGCCCTTAAGGCATAATTCCGATGGGAATAATTTTGAGGAAAAAGGCATAATTTTTTGTGAATTGTTTTCACAATCAATCTGTTTCATACTTTGATCAAAGTCGCATTAATAATTTAAATTTACAACTGTACGCTATGCACAAACCGAAACCTTGGATTACAAAAAAGTTTGTTAACAAATTTTATAGTTAATCTGTAGCCATTAGGAATTATTCGCCTTGAAAAGCGACTTTCGTTTCTGTCAAAATACTTTTGTCGATGAGTGCGTACAACTTCACTACTTCCGCGAATTGTTTCGATGTGAAGCGATTCATGGTTAGAACTTAGAAGCATAGAAAAATCATGCTGAGACACCCCGCAATCCCCTTGTCGCTAGAACCCTATTTTTTTTTTAAATCCGCCATTTTGTTTTCCTATCGGTGGTGTCTGGCGAATTAGAGTCTATGTGACTTGCAAAAACATACAAAAAATAAAAACAAAATGCTGCCAACCCTGAGGAATGCGATACGAGTTCAGGAATACAAAATTTTAACGCTACTGAACGCTGTTATTACATTTTGTTTAAAGGCGATGAATTTGATTTGTTTAGATAATAAAACTATCTGCAGGAGGCGTTTTTCATATTTCAAACATATTAGGACAAACATGGTCGCGTATTTTCCACTTTTCGATATCATTAACATCGATATTTCTTTAAAACCTGATGAAAATTACGCAAATTTACAAATGTCAAACTGTCGGTCATTTGAATTGATTTTCATTTTTTAAGAGTTGCAGTAAGAATTTAATTAAAAAGATAGTATATGGTTGTTTGTAGCGAGTTACGCAATGACATTTCCGAGGGTAGTTCACTGAAAGCACCACAGAAATTCATGAATTTACGAGCTACATAAAATTATGAGAATTGTTTTCCATGTAAAAATACTAGTGCACCTTATCTTACCCACTTCGTTCAAATATTGCTTGTATGGAAGTATCTGTAAATCAGTCAAAGTAAGGGGTCTCAGTATGAGTTGTCCATTGTCGTTTCAAAAACATGTCTTTTCAAGTCAATCGGTTGATAAATGTCGAAGTTATTCAAAGTTAATAACCGATATAAAAGATGGCGCACCCTGTACAAGTAAAAGCGAATATGAATGCCTCCTTTTAATAACTGTCGCACAAAGAATCTAATGTTTGGATGGACTAACAATTTACAACTTATTTTTTATACCCTCCACAGAAAGGTATATTCACTTTGTCATTACATTTGTAACGCCAAGAAGAAGTCACCGGAGACCTCATAAAGTATATATATTCTGAATCAGGATCACATTCTGAATCGATTTAGCCATGTCCGTCTGTCTGTCTGTCTGTCTGGCCGTCTGTCTATCTGTTGAAAGCACGATAGCGCCCAAAGGAATTGACATAGGCGAATGAAATTTTGTGAGACGACTTATTTTTATTGTCGTCAAGTTGGTATTAAAAATGGGCTATGTTGGTCAAGTAGTTCTGGTACCTCCCATACAAAATCAATATTAGACCTATGTGTCTCTCTGTCTGTTGAAAGCACGATAGCGCCCAAAGGAATTGACATAGGCGAATGCAATTTGGTGAAAGGATTTCTTTTTATCGTCGTTAGGTTGGTATTAAAAATGGGATATGTCGGTCGAGTAGTTCTGGTACCTCCTATACAAAACCAATATTTGAAAACACATGTTAAAAGCACGATAGCGTCGAAAAGAATCTTCATAGGCAAGTGGAATTTTGTGAGACGACTTATTTTTATTGTCGTCAAGTTGGTATTAAAAATGGGCTATGTTGGTCAAGTAGTTCTGGTACCTCCCATACAAAATCAATATTAGACCTATGTGTCTCTCTGTCTGTTAAAAGCACGATAGCGCCCAAAGGAATTGACATAGGCGAATGCAATTTGGTGAAAGGATTTCTTTTTATCGTCGTTAGGTTGGTATTAAAAATGGGATATGTCGGTCGAGTAGTTCTGGTACCTCCTATACAAAACCAATATTTGAAAACACATGTTAAAAGCACGATAGCGTCGAAAAGAATCTTCATAGGCAAGTGAAATTTTGTGAGACGACTTATTTTTATTGTCGTCAAGTTGGTATTAAAAATGGGCTATGTTGGTCAAGTAGTTCTAGTACCTCCCATACAAAATCAATATTAGACCCATGTGTCTCTCTGTCTGTTGAAAACACGATAGCGTCCAAAGGAACCAAGCTCATAATCCGCATTGAAAAGCTCGTACTAATCATTTCGGTTCAGATGCAATTCATTTTAACGTTGTTTACCTATCGCCGCGCCAACGCGGTCTTTCAATGAACCTCTGCCATCCGATTTGTGAGCAAATATTCCGAACTTCACGCGCTAGCTTCATGTCCGGGCAATCTGTCCAGTGTTATATGGCAAATAGGCCTGAATTTGGATCTTTCGGTCGTCATAACGTATGTCAATTAAGTCTTCATCGGACAGATTATTGAACGCGGCGTTCAAGATCTTGTATGGAATGCTTAAGAGACTGATGCTATATCGCTTAGAGACTATCCTGGATTGGGTAAACAACGCTGAGGTTAATTTCTGGTGACCAAATATAGGAGAGGGTTGGTGTCTCCAACAAGGCCGTGTGGACCAACAGCCCTATTGGACTTGAGCTTAGACACTAAGTATGAATAAACACAAATTACATCTTAAGTTCGAGAGTATAACTGTCATGAAAGACCTTTTCAATTCGCAGTTTGGACTATGCATAAAATTGTACATACCTTCAATTAGTCCCAAAAATGAAAAACTCACACAAAACGAATGGTTCTGGCTAAATGTCGTTAAATTGTAGGTTAAACCTATAGGTAAGCGTCCTTTTGGGTTGCTGGACACCATTCAAAATTGCCATGGTCAGTATATTAATTTACTCGTTTAATCACAGTTTAAATTTGAGATATGGTTCCCAGGTTTTCCCAAAGAATCCGCTGCAGTGTGTGTCTGGCACTCGGAAAGTCCTTGCCTTTAGAATACTGGAGTCGCTCGCTTTATAATCTGGTGGAAGACATATTTCTTTGGCAATGTTAGGGTGGGAAACCATGTGCTAAATATAGCAATGTTCCGCCCCACTGCAAAGTCAATTAGCCTTGGTCCGTCGTATGGTGTGGTTTAGTTCAGGCTATGGTTAAGGATTGTAAAGGGTGATTTTTTAAGAGGTTTAGAACTTTTTTTAAAAAAAAAACACAAAAAATTCGAAAAAATGAATGAAATATTTATTTGAATCGATAGTTTGAACCTTGCAATTTAATGTTTAAAGATAATTTCATGCAAATGTTGACCGCGGCTGCGTCTCAGGTAGCCCATCCGCTGAGTCCAATTTTGGCATACTCTTTCACACATATCGGCCGGTATCTCACGAATGAATGCATGGATGTTGGCTTCCAGTGCGTCAATCGAAGCGGGCTTGTCCCTATACACATTAGCCTTGGCATACCCCCACAAAAAATAATCTAATGGTGTCAAATCGCACGATCTAGGCGGCCAATTGACCGGCCCGAAACGTGAAATTAACTGTTCACCAAACTCGCCTCGCAATTGCGCCATTGTTTCGCGTGCTGTGTGGCATGTGGCACCGTCTTGTTGAAACCACATATCATGCAAGTCAAGAACTTCCATTTCGGGCAAAAAAAAGTTTGTTATCATCGCTCGGTAGCGTTCACCATTGACAGTAACGCTGCGATTCGCATCATCTTTGAAGAAATATGGCCCAATAATGCCGCCGGCCCATAAACCGCACCAAACAGTGGCTTTTTCGGGATGCATTGGTAGCTGTTGCAATGCTTCTGGCTGATCTTCACTCCAAATGCGGCAATTTTGCTTATTTACGTACCCATTCAACCAAAAATGAGCCTCATCGCTGAACACAATTTTTCGATAAAAAAGCGGATCCTCGGCCAGCTTTCCAAGAGCCCATTCACCAAAAATTCGGCGTTGTGGTAGGTCGGCTGGCTTTAGTTCTTGCACCAGCTGTATCTTAAAAGGCTTTACGCCCAAATCCTTCCGCAAAATTTTCCACGTAGTGCTGTAACAAAGGCCTAACTGCTGGGAACGGCGCCGAATCGACATTTCGCGGTCTTCTGTCACACTAGCTGATACGGCCGCAATATTTTCTTCACTACGCACAGTACGTAAACGTGTTGGTGGTTTAATGTCCAACAAAGTAAATTTGGTGCGAAATTTGGTCACAATCTTCCGAATAGACTGCTCAGAAGGTCGAGAATGCCGATCATAAAATGGAAGCAGCGCGCGATGAACATTTCGAACCGAGCACGAATTTTGATAGTAAAATTCAATAATTTGCAAGCGTTGTTCATTTGTAAGACGATCCATGGTTAAATTGCAAACCAAACTGAAGCTGTTTGACAGTGACAAAAGGTACTAAACACACGTCAGCTGTCAAAACCAGTGTTGCCAAAACCAAACCAGCTAAAAAATCACCCTTTATTACTAAAGTAGCTATACCGGAGGATAAAAAGGCTTGGGAGGCGTATCCTCCTGAAAATTCTTCGCCGATGTTTGGAGCAGCTCAAGTAATAAAGGGTGTCCCATCATTCACGCAAGATTTGAATTTTGCGTTATTTAATAGGATAGTGATGCAAACGGGGAAAAAAATAACAATGTGACAGCTGACAGTTCGGGGTTAGTAAAAATGGAGCTCTAAACGAAAGAACAACGCATTTTCATTGGTGAGGAATATTTTAAAAATAATGAGGGTTTTTCAGCTGCAGTCCGCAATTTTCGTACAAAATATGGCCATCCTTGTGGTTTATAACCATCAACTGTGAAGAGAATAATTAAAAAATTCAGGGTGACTGGATTATATAGTGATTTTAAACACTCTGGGTGTCCTGTCACAAGTCGTTCAAGAGAAAACATCGAAGCAGTCGCTTCGAGAGTATTGCTGACAGTTCAGGAACATCAATTCGGCACCGTTGTCAAAAGTTGGGCGAAGTTCTCTACAGCGAATTCTCACGAAAGGCTCGAAACTGCATGCCTAAATTACAAGATATGGATGTGGCCAACATGTGGTTTGATTTTCAACAAGACGGTGCCACGTGCCATACAGCAAGAGAAACAATCAATTACTGCATGAGTCGTTTCCTAATCGTGTAATCGGCAGATTTTGCGATCGGAATTGGCCATCCAGATCTTGCGATTTAACGCCATTGGACTTTTTTCTTTGGGGTTTCTTAAAGTCAAAACCACCAGCTATATTGGGAGCGAAACGGTCATAGAACATTTCAATAAAATAGTATTATTTGCCGGCAAAGCCGTGGCGGCCATTTATCCTATGTGTTATTCCATACATAACCCCACTCTGTATCCTCTATGAATTAATAAAAAATGTAAGCTTTCAATTAAAAATCTGTATTTTCATCTGGACACCCTTTATTTATATCCGCCCTCTATGGAATATCGACCAAACAATTGTGTCTACTTGGTGAATTCATACACAATACGGTCCTCCTTCCGAGGGGATAATGACAGACTTACTCAGGCGGCCAATTCTGACAGAGTGCTGCCATTTTCTCCAAGTTTAACACTAGCGTTAGCGTCCATAAGTTTACCCATAAAGCTATACATAATTGCTGTATGGGTAGCGGTGTGTTTTCCCCAGAGCTAAGTCAAGTGATTTTTCTTATACTCGCTCTTGTATTTGTATTATTTAGTAACTGTTTCGAATTTGTATTTCCAGATCATCTGGCAGAACCCTCATCGTGGAATCAAACAGCGTATCATGTTGATATTCAAACTCAGTGTTACGTTGTAAATTATCGCGCACATAAAGCACAATTTCTTTAACTTTTTTTATTCCTGTACACTACTAAATTAAAAAATGCAAGGACCCGAGCATGTGGTGTCTATGTACGTAGCCACTTGTGGACAGAATGGACAAGGACTGGGCTCGGATGAAAAGGAAATCATACTTCTGGTCTATGTTATAATAGACGCTGTGTCAAATCAGGTGAGTTATATATTTTTGTCGTTTGTAAATGTAAAATAGCAAAAAATAATTTCGTTCATTCATTCATCAGACAATCGGATTGTTCATTCACAATCGAAACAGATCTCATCGAAACTGATAGTACCTACGAGTATAAAAAATGTCAGCGTCCACCATTGCGTTTTCCTGCCTTTGAACTGCAACGCCCCTTCGCCATTTCTTCTCGATTATAATTAGTACTGGGATAGGAGTTGAATTTCTCTACTGATGCATCATGTATTTGTCCATCTTGCATCATGATAAATAAATCCACTTCCTTTGCATATGGTGTGGTATAATGAAGTGGATTGCTGTCGCAGTAGCGTTTGCGGCATTTTTGTTCTTGGCCGGTCGTATTTTGTTATTATTCCGTTGAGTTGGTCAATTCGAATCGAAAATGAACTAGTAAATGGGAACTGCATTTTAATTCACAAACAACTCATTCGAGCAGGCCCGTCTGGCACCTGACGTACATGTTGCATTATTCATTCGTCATTGTGAACTGAAGTGAAGTATCAAACTTCCAAATTGCCAAAAATGGATAGGTCCATTGTGAAGGCTGCGACTGTAGGTAGTAGGATTTAAAATGTGTATCCAATCAGGAGGCGAATAAGAAAACAATTTGTCGTAGCTGCATTTTAAACGGACATTGTTATTCGGAGATAGCTTATAAATAACCTCTGTCCGGAGAGTATGTTTATGTATACCGTTGACGCTGTCACGTGCTTCTTCATTCGTAGGTACGATTTATTCCAATGTCGCCCGAGGCAGTTGAAAACCATCTTTGAATGTTTCTTTTTTGCCAAAGTAGTGCTCGACCAACGGCAGAATTAGTATCTTCAATAAATAGAAGATCTTTAATTCAACCGCAAACTTAAATGTGAAGAATATTAATTAAACTTAAGGTGACAACTTAACTATATGCAAATAAGTATGGATGTGTGTTGTGTATGCATCTCTGCAGGAACCCCAATTCGACCACGGTCTAAAATACCAAAATATTGGTTTATATTAACCTAGCCTGACATATACAAACGGGTTTTAAAAATAGAAAAAAAACCCCCAAATAGTAGATTAAGTTATGTAATAAGCTCACTTTTAAATTTTAAATTAGAAAAGAAACACAGACAACAGTATGTCCCAATGTTTGGGATGGGGTTTCGCTACCAGTTTTAGCAAAGCTTAGTCAATCATGTGATCTTTTTGGAGTCCAATAATAACATGTCGCCCGGCGTTTTTGAGTAATTGTTGATTAAAAAAACCCAATAACATCCCTACAGAAACTTATTGAAAAGAAAGAAACTCGAATTGATAGGTCCATTTCTAGAAATCAGCTTCTCGCAAAATTTGAATGCATCTCTATGAATTCATCAGTCGTCATGTCTCACGAACCTATCTTGTTAAAACCACAAGTCGTCCGGACTTTGATTATCCGTATTTTAAAACAAAAATTAAACGATCACCACCGCACTGGCTACAAGTTAAATTCGATTCATTTTTATTAAAAATAAAATCCGGTGGATGCCATGGCTTTGTAACCTACACTAAATGTAAACTTTTCCGGATGGATTGGATTGTTTTGTTTCTCTTCGGAGCAAACAGAAAGTTGCACGAATTGCCAATTGTCACAATGACCCTGTGCACTTGACTAGTTTTAGTGACCGCCAAACGTCTTGCACATAATTATTATCACAGCTGTAGGGACGGACATTAGCGCTGGCGGATCAAAAATGATTTAATAATGTTTCCTTAACTCAAAAATGCAATTATTGTATGGAAAAAGTTCTGGGCTCTATTCGCGTATTTTATGAAACGATCGTCTTCGAAACGATTGAACAAAACGACATCGTCGCATCATTCAATCGAATCGTTCATCGTTTGAACTTGACTGTAAACAAACTTTGACAACAAAAAATCAAAAAATACATGAAATTTGTTTTTAATTTTTTATTACTGTGGAATTGGGCATTTAATGCAAAAATGGTAGGTAGTTTGAAAGAAGGCCTCTACTGGTATCAAGATTGAAGTAAACACTTTATCAAGGAAGTCCAACACAGCTAGTAGTGTGATAAAGACAGATTCAACCAACATGGAAGTGAAATGTTTAGTGAAAGTCTACAAAGGTATTCAACAGATACCCAACAATGTGCAGAAACCGACCAAAAGTTCAATGGACTTTAGAGTGAAATTCCAAAACCATATATTGGATGAGAAGCTGTCGACGCATACGGGTAGAAAGAATTGAAATAACATGCAAAAGTGTACGCATCGAGTTGTAAAAAATTCAATAAATGCAATTATGATTGCATTTTTTCTATTATAAAACAAATAAATGAAATTCATTTGACATTTAAAAACAAAGTCCTAATTTTTTTATAACTACAATAAGAGCAGGTCTCTCCCAAATAAGCCACAAGTGCGTGTCTTCCTTTAAATATTTTTATATACTTCTCTTATGATATTTAAATTTTCCTGACTAAGAAAAAGGCTCATTTTGCATTGTGGCTCAGCGCGTTAGTTAGTTTTCATTATTCGCCTTTTCGCATCAGAAAAAATAAATATTTACCCAATATAGGCCCGAAAATATGGGAACATGTTTTTCACTCCTTAGTTCCCTTCATTTCGAATTTTATTGACGACCTTTGAAAATTCTTTTGTTTGATTTTCCAAAATTCTTTACTTTTTTTTTTCTTCAATTTTTTCATTCTAGCAATCAATATTGCTCTAGATTTAAAAAAAGCTCCAGTGCAAATAATAAAACGTCAATTTTTTCAATATAGGGTTTGAAAAGCCGCTAGTCATCCAGCGGTCGATAAAAACGATGCAACTGCCATTAAGTGACCTGTATTTATTTTTACAAGATTTCGCACAATGGTGGGAATTCTACCAAAATATTGACTGATTTCACACAATATATAAGAAAACCAATTACACACAGCATTACATTTCTGAACAATCTTCGCAGCAAAAAAATCAAACGAATATATTTAAGGCAGTGAAAGTGGTTCTTAACTATTTGCCTTCGCCTGTTTATATATAAGTTTTTCATGGACCGGTTGTGTCATGATAAGGAGAAATATTTCATTGCTACAATCCCGATCCCGAGCAATTTAGTCGTCGGTTTATTATGACTTGAATTAAATTTGAGTTCTTGCCAACAATAGCTGTTTTTTTATTATCAGCGTGATCTGATTCGGATCAGATCATGAAAATAAAACACAACGGATCATTGAAAAGTTTAATTTTGGAATTGTGGCAACAGTTGCTTTCAAAAGCAAAACAGATAATACAGGGTATTTCAAACTTCATATTACTACCAGCCATCTTGCAAATATTCTTCTCAGCGTGACGTCACAGAAGGCACATGTCATTTTTTTACTTGCAAAGTCGGGGGTGTTACCATATTTGAATCAAATTTGCATAACTTTTCTTTTCAAATATATTTTTTGTGAAACAAATTTAGTATTTTATGTTCAAATATGAACCACATGTACAATATTTTGGTGCTAACGCTTGAGTTTATCTTGGCATATAAAATATTTCAGAAATGTTTATGAAATGTTTCTGAAGCAAATCGGACAGATTTTATAAACATTTATAAAAGATTTCTGAAATTTATTTATTAAACCCGTATTAATAAGCACTGCGTAAAAGTTATCAACTCGTTACTCAGCAGTTACGTCAAATTTTTTTATGCTATCTGACGTCTACTAGCTAACTTACATTTTGCATATTTGTTTATTAATACGGGGGTAAATGTTTGTTAAATGTTTCACCTTTATCCTGTTTTGGACGAGAAGAAAATAATGTGGTGGGATTATTAGCAGCGAGTAAAGTTTTTATTTTTGTATTTTTGGTCTTGGCAATCACGCGACACGCGATTTAATTCAAATAATCGTATGAAGTGAATCACTTTCTCATTAGGTATTCAAAGCTTTTCTGGACATTTTTATTTTATTTAAAAACAAATAATAATCGAAAAACAGCGCTCACTTTCTGCAGGGATACTTGTAAAACAAAAATGATTTCCAATCACGATTGGGTAACTGTGAAACATTTCATAAACGTTTTTCTGGTGTCCAGATCCAAACCAGCAAAACATTTCTAAGCATTTTATAAGAATTGTTTTGTTTAATAAGTGTTTTAGAAATAAATATGGAACATGAAGGTATTTAATTGTTTATCAAATGATTGGCTGGTCTGGACATACCTTTATAGAAAGAGAAAAAACAAAATAACTCGGAATACGGACAGGGACTTTATTCGAATGCGAAAAAAATCATTTAGTGTTCCATTTTTTAGTCTGGCAATGCGATTGTGTGTACATTGATTGTGTTACAGGCACACCAACATTCAAGAATAAAAGAAACAACGCAGCCGGAAATAGTGGAATACATTTTCAGACCATGATTCGTGATCTCGATGAGAAGCAGGATCATGTGCTGTTGTTGTAAGTGCATGTAAATCGATGATCTATATGGATCATAGCTGATAATAAAAAACAGCTAATAGTGTCTTAACAACCGCTTTCAGTTTGACAGCTCAACCGAAGTGAAATAAAGTAAAACAAAGGTCCCATAAATATAAAATTAAATTTCTGTTGGTAACTGTCGTAAATCCCATAAACATAGACTTATCGACTGTAAAGCAGCAAACGATAGTATTGGGATCGTAAGGAGCTCTTAAACCCTCACGGCATTATTTTGATTTATACTGATCGCTCGAATTTGTTATAACCCTTTTCTCTGGTGAACAAACGTTGTGCATCCTTAACTGAACTTGGGCATTGATTATGTTTTTTTTAAATAATATATAATCGGTTGGGAAGCTACAAACCAGAGACAATACTGAGACCACCAACTCCGGCCGATTTCCCGTTACTTAGCCTACAAGCTATATTTTTACGGTGTGGTCACGATTTGTTCCGCTAGTATTGTTACATAGAAATTCGTATTGACAAATGTCACGAAACTTCGAAAAATCCGGCTCACCAACACACTCCCAAAAAATATGAGCCACTTCCGCTGTGGTCAAATTTGCTGGCAGAGTTCATAGAATTTTATCCGTTAAATTTGAAATTATTCGTTACGTGTGGATAGAATTTTTTTAGGAATAAGTGTACATTTGCTTAAAATATTCATGAAAAATTAACAATGTAGATTAGTTGAGGAAAAATAAAAACATTTTGAGCAAATTTTGTTAATTATTTAAGAAAAATTTACACACGAAATCGAAGTTAATGATATCCAAAAGCGGAAAATACACAACCATGTTTATCCTAATATGTTTCTAGTATATATAACATCTCCTTTAGTTAGATCGATTAACCAAACAAATCAAATTATTCGCCTTTTAACATTTTATATATGTAAGAAAAAAGGGCGAAAATAATATCAGGTTAATCACAAACAAATATAAAAAGGTGTGTTTTTTTTGGTTAAAACTTTGCAGAGCAATATAATTGATCAATATACAAAACGAATAATCTGTTACTATACAGACATTGCAGCAGCTCCTTATTTATAATGAATGGCTTAAACTGTCGTATACTACTGCAGGTAGACGAACATTAAAAAGTCATTTATACAGGAATGTAAAGCAGTTGTTTGCGCTCCTTATGAACTCGCGGGATGTGTAGTCTATGTTTTCACTTAATGTTTCGAATAATGTATTCAAAAACTGCATTTTACCAACGAACCCGAAAACAAACCTCTGATGTCTGTCGTCTACTACAAAACTTCTACAAAAAAAGGCATCTTCCACTTATTAAGGAATTTAGTTAGAATTGGTACTGGGTGTATTTGTAAGAAACTTTCTGTAGTCGGTTTTTCATCCTGTAATTTCGTCGAATAAAACGAACCACGTTTACGTGTTTCAAAGCAAGAAAAACCACACCCGTTTTTACAAATCTTATATTTTTTTTTAATTTTACTGGAAAAGTACGGCAACTATTCTTCCTTAAAATTTACAGATTTTGATTGGACATCATTTGTCGTGGAACTACGGCGCATAGAGGTACACTAGGTATTTTCAATTCCTACTCGCAAACTCATAATAAAAATGATTAAAGCTGGAACGAAGGAACAAATGCGACAAAACTGGAATTCTGTAAAAAAAAAAAACGTAAGCCACTTTCGCATTTAACAAAACGAAAGAAATCGCGCGAAATCAGAAAATTTACTTTACGTAGCTTTCTCCTTTTACGTCTTCATATCAGGCAAATGCAACAAGGCTTAGTGTATTTTCAAACAATTTTTGTAGAAGCTGTAGGAACGAGGAGAAACTTACCAGCGCTCTCCCAAAAACAAAAACTCCACTTGGAAGTTTTCCACTAAAACTATCTGACATAGATATTGAAAGACGATTCAATAGAATCTTCAACGACAAGTGAAAGAATTTCCTGGATTCATTTGGTGTCACAAGGGTCCTTATACAGGGCGGCGAAAAATGAACCATCCAATGTTTTTATTGAACTACTCTTTTACTAAATAAAAAACATGGTTTTGAGTGATGGACATTTTTATTTGGACCTTCAATTTTGTCTGTCAAATGGCTGCCGCCAGTGTTGATACACTTCCAGTAGCCCCAAAGAAAAAAGTAAGATGATTAAATCAGGCGATCTGCGATCTTGCTGGCCATGCCAGGAAACGATTCCTTCACAATATCCATCCATCCACTCATCCAATTCCGGCAGTAAGGAGTCGTTTATCATGGCCCTGTACCGTTCGCCAGTAACAGTGACCGTATTGCTGATGGCGTCCTCAAAAAAATGTGTCCCAATCACTCCTCCCACTTGAACGCCGCACCACACAGTTGTTTTGAGTGGAATGGCTCTTCGTGCATCACACGCAGATTTTTAGTGCCCCAGAAACGAAGATTTTGCTTATTGACGCAACTGCTTAAGTGGAAACGCGCCTCGTCGCTCGTGATGATTTTCGACACAAAATCTACCTCTTCTTTGTTGAGATTGAGGATCCACGCTCTGGGTAACAGGAAAATTGCACGTCGATCTGGTTAGTCGCGTTCTTAATCTAGTCCAGACAAATCCAGTCAACTTGTCTCTACTACATTTTTGAATGAACACATTCAGTTCAGTGCAATTAACTGCACATGCAAAATTAAAACGTCTTTCTATGCAACAAAATTTCAACAAAATAACCGGACTTGGGTCAATTGGGTTACAAAATGCGACATGGTGTACCAATACCTGCCAACATTATAACAACAATTGCAGGTATAACCCATGAAAGTTAACTCTTCTGTCTGAAACGATTACTATTCTGTAACAAGTTACAGTCCGTACGGTCTGCAAGACAAGCATTTGATTGTTGAAAAAGACCCCTGCGGATAGCTCAGTTGATGGAGCGTTGCTGCGTAAAGCCACATAACTGTCGTGTGCGGACAATGTAATCAGAGATCAGATAAAATGAGACCTCGCTTTCAAGCTTTTGAGCTTTTCCTGGTAACTATAGGAGCTTTAAATACATATAAAGTTGTGTTCTTTCCAGGGAAGCACCTAAAAAGGTTTATCGTCTTCAGTCATGTTCTTTCATTTATTTTTCAACACAGCATTTGATTGTTGAATTTGTTTTGTAACAAAGCCAAACACTTTCGGTGCCTCTTTGCGTATTCGCGCCATGCCAACGTGCTATAGAGTTACAAAAACGGAAGCACGTGAAAACATTTTAATTGCTTACTGTCTTGCTTTGTCACTCTCTTTCGCGAAAAATAATCAAGCGGCAGGCATACTATCTAGAAGCAGAGTCAATACGAGCATATCGATATCTATTTCACCTGTGATCAGCGTGACCGTTGTGCGACTAAAGTTTCAATTTGGCACTTTTTTCGAGGGCCTGCCAGAATTTGTTTGCTATTTTGGCCACTTTTTAGTTGGAGAAGGCGCTTCAAAAAAATTTCAAATGCTGTTATTTCCAAATAGAAACCATTTAAATGGAACGCAGTTGCCAATCACAACATTAGGCCTTTTTTTATTATACTCAAATGATCTATATAGATCATGGATTTACATGGTTTACAACAACAGTTGGATAACGTACTGTTGTTGTAAACCGTGGAGACAATTGGTAAACAACGCTGTTCAGATGTTCAATGGCATCCATTCACTAACCTCACCTATCAGTTTGTATCTTCATCATATTTTTTTAAGACATTTAAAAACAAACAAAAAAATAGGAGGGATGGACAATATAAGGAATGTTTACCTAAAGGAATTGCCGAAGATAGGAATCAGTTTTAAACGCATGCCTTAAAATGCAATATTTTCCCGATTCCTGGAAAGTGGCTAGTTGTGCCGATTAACAAAGCTGGGAAACCACTTGACAACCCAGAAAGCTATAGAACAATAAGCTTACTCAGCGGTTTAAGCAAACTTTATGGAAGAGTCCTTAAGGAAAAATTGATGCTGTTCATAGAAGAAAATAAAATATTTCTTAATAAGCAATTTCGGTTTAGGCGCCATCACGGTACATCTCATCAAGTACTAAAAATATAAAATTATATTAAAAGAAACAGAAGACTAGGTAATTAAACGGGAATGATTCTACTTGATATTGAGAAAGCGTTTGACTCAGTGTGGCATAATGGTCTCATCTATAAAATGATTAATTTTAGTTTTCCCCCATATCTATGCAAAATTGTGCAAAGTTTCTTGTCAAATCGTTCCTTTAAAGTGTATGTCAATACCTAGTAGTGTTTCGAATAGAATTAGTTTCCATTTCGGAGTCCCGCAAGGATCTGTTCTTGGATTATACTGCAATCTTTTCGTCACATCAATTCGGTCTCAACATTGAGACGAATTTAAAAACTGCGGTGAAAATATCAGAGCAGTATTACACAAAGTGGAAAATAAAGGTTAATATGGAGAAGATGCAAGCTATCTTTTTTACCAGGAAAAGAAAACCTTGTCTTCTTCCGACCTGTCGGCTAACGGTTAATGGACCTCAAATATCGTTGGAACCCTCTGTAAAATTGCAGAAACATTAAAGAAAGCAGATATTGCTACTAAAATCCTATAGCCCTTTATTAACAGAAAATCACTATCACTAGGAAAACGAAATCATTATTTATAAAGTTGTCTTCCAATCAATTTTTCTATATGGTTGTCAAGTTTGGGGTAGTTGTGCTGAATGTCATATCAAAAAATTGCAAATTTCTCAAAATAAATTACTTAAAATGATGCTTAATCTTTCCTGGCGTCATTCAACTTCAGACCTACATATTAGGGAAAATGTTTAAATGATCTTCGACAGAATACGAAAACTCACCGATACATTAAAAATAAGATGTGATCTTCCGGATAATCATCTGATAAACGAACTAAATGCGGTATAGCATGTGCTTAACTAATTCAACGTTATTTATTTTTCAGTTCTAGGACGCTTTTTATCTTTTATATATATGTAGGTATATATGTTCTTTTTTTGTGTGAATTTGAGGTTTTTTTTTCGTTGTTTCCTCAAAATGAAATATTTACTTCCAAAAATTAATATCTCAATATACACTTAAATTAATTGTTCAGTAGTAAGATTATTTATATCGTATCTCTGTAAATTGTTGCGGCAACAAGCAAATGTAAAATTAAACGTAATAAAGTTATATATCTATCCTATCACAACACAATCATAGTGTTTAGCGAACCAATACTTTGTAAATATCGTTAAAAAATTCTAAATAAGCAATTGCGCTTCAGAAATGACACATTTTTTCTCCTTGGCCCTTTTTCTTGGGACTTTTCAGAACTCTGCAACGGTCACACTGCCAGTGATTCACCCAGTTTGCTTTATTGCATTAAATAAATGTCATATGCACATAGATCGTGGAAAAGTACTCAAAAGCATATTTGCAACGCACACGAACGCACGTATAATGTATATAGCACATCATATGATTCAATTGAGAAAATATACCTGTTAATTATATAGCAATCATCGTCATGCAATCAAATCCATTTAGCAATAATACAAATCTCATATGCGAAAGCTAGCACACAACCAAGCACATGCATCTACAAAGTTGTATCACAGTTGCTCGCTGGTCCTACAGCCAAAACTGTAATTTTCCTATGACACCGAGTGGCCGTTACATGTGCCACAGTACCGTACACTGGGGCTATTAAATGTACATTATCTTTGACTGGATTGTATAAAAATTTCATCGAAGACGTTGTGTACAACTTTAGTCGGACCTGCATGCAAATAAATAGACAAGAATATTAGGTGTATGTGTATATAAGCGGAGAGTGATTAGATGTTTCAGAGGCATTCAGATATAAAATTGCACATGTCAAATGTAACATTTAATTGGCCTGTCTATATTAGAACGCTGGCTGATAGGTATATAATTGGTAAGAAAGAGGTAGATAAGCATATGGGTCTCTCAAGGTTTGACCTGTACTTAATGAGACGTTTAATAAAATTAGCTCTGAAGCCAAAACCGATAAGCCCGAAAACACACATGGAAACGGAAACTATGCTAAACGATAATTTTCCGCTTCAAATAGATTTGTGCATTGCACTTGACGAGCCATTTAAGGATTTTGTCATTCCAAATGTTGGTAGGTAAAAAAAAAATATATAGAGATATGGTCACTTATCACTATGCTGCGATTGGCTGTCATTTAGTGAGTCCTATATGAGCGAAGCGGGACGCAATTAGCTCGGTGGTAATTGGTACTTAATTACGTCTATTATGACCCGTCTGGTGGCAATTACTGTCGTTAATTGTGCTCGCCATTTGTAATTTGAAAGTGATTCGCTTGAGCACAAATATAGGACAAGTTGTTGCCTGTACAGTCGACTACTTATACTTATACCATGAAGTCTTAATTTGCATTAAAGTGACAATGTGTACATAAAAAGCTGGACCCGTCTGGTATAAGATCACTGCAAACACATGAATGAGGTAGTTAATGTGGCCAAAGGTGGCTGCGACGTCGTTAGGCTGGCAACAGCCTCTAATTGTATGCTTTTTGTTAAGATGTCGTTTCAATAGTTCGAGGCCTTATTCAATTCTTTGAATTTTTCATTGGTCTTCATGTTGATGGGGTCGCGAGAATAATGCTATGTAAATCGTCAGAAGGTAATTATTGGAAAACTGGTATCGTAATGTGTTTGCAACGCTTCGATTTAATGAAAATTCAGGTCGATTAGGCCTGTTCTTTTGTAACGGCCCAGTCAATTATAAACAAACTCTACACTCGTTCCTATTAGCGCGCAACACGTGCACAGCGATTCTGTTATGAAGGTTCAATTTTAGCTTGCTCATCGTTAGCATTTGTCATGATTTTTTTTATTGTTATTAGGTATCAGCCACTCGCAATAAGTCGATAAGTCCTTAAGCACTTTTTAATCATGCCACTTTGTGGTGAACCCTAAGTACTACAAATAGACTAGAAGATATGATATAATCTTCCACTATACCTGGAGAGCATAATTTTAATTTAAAGTAGGTACCCATACCCTGTTAGTGGTGGATCGGAATTTAAGTCAGCGCACACACGTATTTAAGCGTCCGACAAGCTGGCTTCCGATTTGCTATTCAGATTTTATTGAAACCCAAAGCGACAGTTGAATAATGAGCATGTGCAGGTTATAACCCCAAATCCTGACCCTTTATTACAGTAAGCGTTCTCGCAGAGTATATCACTGAATTAACCATGATGAACTAATAAATATTAAATTTTGTCTGACGATGTGTTGAAGAAACGCGCGCTCCTTCTTCAAAGTGCAAGCTTAGGTACACACTACACACGCGTACCTACATTATTTCTCTCAGTTTTTTTTCGAGCATAATTTGCATACTGTCTTCGTATTTATAATTCGATTTCGATGAATTTTACATGAACAGCAACTACCTACACCGACTACCAAACTACATACAGCGACGAAAGCTAAAGACACTTTTTTTATGTTTCCGTTTTTATTTTTATTTTTAGATCATTGGCGTGAAGCAAATTCTTGTGCGACCGATTGGACAATTCGGGAAGGACAGAACAATATCGACTAGTTCGGATACTTCGAATACGGCTGCAACGACTGCGACTACACCAACCACAACGAATGCAATAGCTGCAGTTCCGTCGTCACCCCTTTTGGGGGATGGTCCACAAATTGTAAATGGACCACCGACAAGTGTCGATCTTCCAATAGCGATTGCACAAGCAGCTGGAAAACCTCTGAGCGAGGCGATTAAAGAGGTGGGAAGAGTTTCATTTTTAAATAGAACTTATATGAAATTAATTTTGGGTATGTTTATGTTGGCTGCCATGCCAAGAGAATTCTCTTAAAAGTCGTGTTTTCCTTTTCTTTTTTTAAGAGGCAAGTTGAAGAGTGCTATATTTGAATTGAATGAACGAAGTGAAAGATAATGTATTTCCATTGGGGAAGCAGACAAGTACAGCCTTCGGGAACGGATGAGAACAACGCATAACAAAACAATTTTTAGTATGCAGATATGCACCTTTTTTAGAATTCTGCGAGCAAAAGCATTTGCATTGGACAAATCTGTCATTCGAGGGTGATCTCCAGAGAAAAGAAGACTATTTCGCAAATAACTTGATGACTATCTGAACTTTACACAGCATTGCGTTTCAAGGAAAATAAGGACGAGTCCATTTTAGTCTCACTCGAAGTTGAACAGAATTCGGGAATTATGATTCATGTAAACGCGTTAAAAAATCTTCGAAATTTACAACATCGTAAAACAACTGTCAGATTTTGTATGTGAAAAAGTTTAAGCAGACATTCCACAATGATTAAAGCTCGAAAACCAACCTCAAAAAGTTATGTAAACTCACAAATGCCAATCGACTTTTTCATTTTAAAACGAAATAAAGACAAATCCAGCGGTTTATTGCACTCTCTTTATACCTGCCTATTGATTAAGTATTTTCATTCAAAAATTAGAGTTTGACAGTCGTTTACAGTCGCGGCTTACATAGTACTCTTACGAAGAGAGTGCCGCAGAAGTTATTACAATTACGAGGTGGATATATTTATTAATTAAGTGGATACCCTTATATTGTCAACTGCAAAAATGTCAGAAGCAGACTGGCACTGCAACCTAAAAAGCTAAACTTTGACAGCAACAGTGCATTTTTTAAAGCCATTAGTTTTTAATGGGCAAAAGCTAAATGTGCACTGAACGCATTGGACGAAATGTCAGCCTAGTCACTAAATTTAAGACTTGATTTGTCGGCTACACCTCCATGACGTTTAGTCGGTTGACAAAAACTGTTCATGTCACCAAACTAAACCAATAGAAACTGAAACACATCAAGTCAGCCAACTGTCAGACGAACTTCACTACATTCTTGAACGTCCTCACTGTCTCTGTCATTTTTGGACCTGAAAATAGACAGCGAGCTGCCGCTGATGCCAATTTGTATACCATTAATGAAGGAAATATGTACAAAACTACGACATTCGTTCACATTTCGTTTCGTCCTTACCAATAAACATGTTTAGTTCCGAATTTAAACTTAAGTAATTCACAATGGCTATATTTCCATACAAATTTCTCAATTGTGAACTGCCGTAATTTTAAAGTTGAGACTTAAAGTTACGGGGCCTTACTAATAATCATTCTTAACCTTCACACTAAACATTTGGTAGGTCACAATATGCAATTTGGTATGGAAAATTTCCCCATAGTGAGTTGGAAAAATTTAGCCTAAACACTAAAATTGATTATTAGTATCGCGCATTGTGCCTATCTCCAACGAGAATGTGATGAATGCCCCCTATATATATTTATATCAGTCCTTCAACTATAAATAGGCAGCAATGGTGTGGCCATTTCCGATAAGACAATAGAAGTTGTGCTTCGATTAATCTAATCGAACTTTTTACTAATAGTGTTTCAAAAGAACAAGACAGATTATCGTGATTTGTACTTTGTCCTGGCTTCTGTTAAGATTTTTGAGCAGCAATACGATTGAAAAGATCAAAAGCTGATGCCATGCGATAAGACGTATGGAAATGTGTGTTTCATTGTGCACTTTGTTTTGGTGTCACTTTTAGCGCGATGCAACTTTTTAAAAGACGTGCATTTGATTAAGAAAAGCAGTTATCGTAACCTTTTTGCAAGTCATTAGTGGAATTGCGGATATTGATCATTGTGTCAATGTTTGCATAGAACTTATTGACGTACATGGTGATTGATTTAACAATCATCAAGCTTTGCAGTAATAACACTTACTTGCTCCAAGCTAAATGCAGCTATAGTTGTTTGTTTGCCTCTCCTCTATATATCTTGACTGTGTGTATTGTATTTTTATTTTAAATCTTAAGGTATCCTGATGTACATGTAGTATGTTTTGAAGCAACTCCGCAGCGAATGAATAATTCTCTTTTCTCGCTTTGCAGTTGGCAACATTTTCCAACGAAACTGGTATAGGTAGGTAGTCTGGACTATTCACAATCAAAGGGGAATTTTCTGAATTCGCTCTTGCTTATAAATCTAAACGAATTTTTGTGCTGAATGCCTTTCCACGATTCCATTTCGGATGTAGCAGAGTGCTGGACAAAGGAAATGTTGAGTCATGAGTGTCTGTCCGCAGTCTGCAGAGATCGCCTATGCTGATTTTCGTTTTCTTAGTATGGTATTACCTTTTTTTTTATTCTTATAGACCGCACACATTTTTCTGGTTATGTCATGGGGTATTGCCATCATTGCAAGCTCTTACTATCGCCGCGTCAAGCCTCATGACTATTTTAGAAGTAGGATCCACCATACGACCGAATAATGTACTGCACGCATGGAAAGCTATCATTGCCTTCATTGATCTTTCGATTCTGTTAAGATTGTAGTTCAATTTACGATTTAGGACTACTCCCAGGCATCTACTTGGAGTTCTCAAAAAATGATTAGGAGGCTAAATTTTGATAAAATAAACGTATTTTGTCTTACTGCCAGAGTGCCAGGTTAGATTTATTTGAGTAAGTCGTAAGATTCTCGGTGGAGGTGTAATATCTTGCTCTCTCAAAGCCGCTCTATTGTACGAATTTTTCGAGTTAAGGAACGGCATTGAGTTAAAATTCGTTGAAGTTAGTAAAGATTCGTTAAATTTGAAAGCGCACACACAGAACTGAAGAGTTTTGATTTTCTTTGACAAATCGGTGATAGCAAAATACGCGCGATGTCAAAAATCTATATACGAAAATATAGCAGCACCTGACAGTACGCAGAACTTCATACAGTAGATGTTGTGTGAAATTTGACAGATGCCACTTAAGATCTGATTTAATCAGAGTTAAATCCAATCGAACAATTTCTTAGTTTTAAAGTTATAAAATCTTAACATTGTCTTTTGTAAGGGCAATCGAGTTTAGACCGCTTCTTCACGAGCCATATTTAATAGCTTGTTATCTGTCAATTTTCATAGAAGGAAAGAACGATAGTATTCAATAAAATGTAGGGTCGGGTCGGCATTTCATAGCTTGCTATTTCATTCGTTCAAATGTCGCTCAGCAGAGCATGTCGTTGCATTCTCGGATTAGATGCCTCAATACTTAGTCCATTCGATCTACTAATAATCAAACACTAATGTCGACGATTAGCTGGTTGGCAGCTTTAGTAAAATTAATGTACAGCATTAGTGAAACGGCACCAATAAACAATTAGACCTCCACATTTCCTAGTCCGACAACTTTTTTACAATCTAATATATTTGTTGTGATCGCAGAATTCAAATTTCATAATGTGTTTTCGTGAAAAACAAGGTCAATGGTTTATTTTACAACGGTTTTTTTTTTTTTCTAAAAAAGGAATAATTTCTCCAACAAATATTTTTCAAAGGCTTGTTGAAGCTTATAAGCAAAAAAAACAAAACACAAAATAGGAATGCACAAAATATCCGCTGATCTGTCAAATATCATATGCAAATCAGAAATGCCCTATCGTTCGATCGGACACAATTTTCGGTACTTTGTATAGTATGCTTTCCTTTGTTTTCTAATACTTCACTATTGATTTGTGAGAACTTGTGTCGTAATAAGATCTCTTTCAAATTATTCAATAAACGGAACACGATTTATTAGAAAGCTTTGATTCGTAGGCTTATTGGTAGTCTAAAGATCACATTTAATCGTTAGCAACTGAATATTTTCGAAAGATTTAATAGCCTTCTAATTCATTTCCAATTCATTACAATTTGCCAAGCAACGAAACAGTGCTTGCAAAAGTATATGGAATTTTATATACAATTTTTTTAAGAATTGTATAGCTTATGTTAATTAATTCGGGAAACTTATAAAAATAAATAAATAGTTGGCGCAACAGGTCTGTAGGGGACCCTAGGCCTAGCTTCTCACAACCATTCGTTTGTGTGAGTTTTTGGGACGAATGGAAGGGATCTACAATTTTATGCCGGGTCCAAACGGCTGATTGAGAAGCTCCTTCATGACAGTTATACTCTCGGATGTTTGTCAGACGTTCGCGAGAAGTGGCGCAGCGGAAAAAAACCATAAGTTGGAATTTTGAGTTTTGTTCGGGATTCAAACCTGGGACCCCTCGCTTAGTAGTCCAACCCACTGCGCCTACTATAATACATTCGAACACATTAGTCAAACTTATGCTTTTGCATAGGGGAACAAAGTTTGACTAACGTGTTCGAATGCATTATCGTTAGAGAACAAACCTTATGCCTTTTTGGTAAAAAGATAAAAATTACATATTTTCCAAAGGAAGTTGAACTAACCTACAAGGTGATTAAAATTTGTTCACAGAATGTTGGTCGATCGATAGGTAATTAAACCCTTTTTGTAATCCAAGGTTTGGGTCCGGTGAGTATCAGTTGTAAATAAAAATTAGTGATGCGACTTTGATCAATGAACCTACCAGATTTACCAATTTCAAAGTTTATTTGTATGATTTGATCGTAAAAGAACAATTCACACAAAATATGCCTTTTTTCTAAAAGTTATTCCTCAATTTCTCAAGCATCGGAAAAGCATAATAAGGCAATAATGTACTTATCGAACAAATCTCGCGTACCAATCGCCGTGTACATATGCTTTAATTAGTTACTACCCAGTGCCATATACTGTCAAATGAAAACTGTTCACTGGTAGACGTTGCTTAATGTTTATTGCATTGCAAAATCCCTGGTGGGAAAAAAAGCAGCGGGCGGCGATAAGATATTTATTATGGTTCGCCAGAAAATGGCTTTTAAGATTTCACTTATCCGAGATTGCCATTATATGGTAGTGCAAGTATGTAAATAAATAAATTGGAAAACTGCCAAGTGATGGGGATGTGAAGAGCAGCAAAAACAACACCTCTCCAAATGCGCGAATATATCCCCTAAAATCTCGAAAATTGTATGATCAATATTTGCAGAAAACTCTGTCATGTGCTGCGCAGTCCACAATTGACTTAACTCGTAAGAATTTATTTAGCCTTCACATGTGCAACTGTCAAGAGTTTGTTTTCGCAGAAATCTAAAAATGAAAAACAACAACTATTCGTACACACAGTCCACGTAATATGTAAGTTCTGTATATATCTTGTACATCCCCTTCGGTCATTACAGTTGAGAGAGAGAGCTATTAGAGTGTTTAAACGTTCAAATCAACAGGGAAATTAAGCTTAAGCCGCATTTCACTTATTAAGGTGAAAAGCAGAAATAATAATAGCTATGACGTTTTGATGCAAATGAAAAAAACCTATTCGTTTAATAATTCCTGTGCACGATGATAAGCAAAAACTTGATCAGGATATTGGAATTATAGACGTTCATTCATTTATACTTAATAAGTTAATTTGCCTACTTATAGATATTGTCGACGGAAACTGCTTGTCTTAATTCAGTTCACACAGTTCAATTCATAGGGTAGTGCGATAGTTACCGGCCACACTTCAGTTACTGACCACTTTTTCCACTCTATTCGTGTTTGGAATATGTATATCAGTTATTTCTTATCAAACGGCGTGTGAGTGTGTTTTTTTTTCTTTTGTTATGAGTTTGCATGTTGTGATGAAATAGAGAAATGGCTTAAATTAAAGACAAAATTATCATAATTCTATTAAACATTGCTTTTATGGGCCGATTGCATGCACAGGACCGGTTGGTATTTACACGGGTGGAGGTCTCAGAACTGTCTCGGGCAATTTTTATTAAAATCTTAATAGAAAGTGTTAAAGGCGTATACAGTAGCGCCCACTTATAACGAACTCGCTGGGTGAACAACAAAATTGCTTGGTTTTATCACAAAAGCTCGTTATAAGTAACAATCTAGGTACGGTGACCATATTTTTAAGAGCGAAACCCGGGACAAAAAAAGTAAAATCATATAAACCACACAAATGGCCAACAATAAGTAAAAATTTCGTATTGAAATGTCCCGTATTTCTTAAAAAAAAAAAAACGGGACAGGCTTTTGAAATACGGCACTGTCCCGGGAAATACCGGATGTATGGTCACCGTATCTAAAGGTCAAGTCAGAATAGTGTCGCCTTCGCTGGGACGTGTCGGGCTGTCAAATTAACTTTTTTGGTAATGCAAAACCTTTTTTTAATCGGTTTAATACAAGCTATAGCAATTGCTTAAGGCAAGAACTTTATCCTAAGATCTAAATGCAAGACTTACAACTATACCCAAAACTACAAAATGTTTAGTGTGAAAGTTAAAAAAGATTAATAGTAAGGTCGAATATCTGTCGCGTGCCTGCGTTCCTTGAGGGTATTTAGTGTGAGGACTTTCCAACTTCCAAGATAGACAACGAGCAATTGGAAGAAAATGACTTTATTCTGTACACATGGATTCATTGAGAGAGAGACCACTTTTGGACAGCGTTCACAACGAGGGGCGAACAAAAGTGATGTAGAATGATGAAATATGTAAGAATTCTGTGACCATGTTTTAACGAAGCCACGAATATTTAGGCCTATGTCGCATAATATGCCAAGATTGCAAACAGATTCAACGAAAGATATGGGTTGACCTCGGGGTGGAGTCTTTTAGCTCTTTTGTGACAGATGGGCATTTATTGACAGTTTTTGGGGCAACAGGTTGGAAAAAAGTTCGATTTATTTGAAGAAGGCTGAAAGTCATATAGTAAGGAAATGCTCACCTTCAGTGGGCAATAACTTCACAAAAAAAAAGTGAAGCTATTTCCCACTCGAGGTGAAGCTATTTCCCATGTGAAGTTATTGCCCGTGAAGTTATTTCCCTGCACCTGGAGAGAAAAGACCTAGATGACTGCCTTGGGGAACAGTAAGGCAAGAAGATATCCATTTTAGTAAAGTGATCTTAGTCGCCTTCTAGGGCTGAAAACGCATGTGGCAAGAAGAGATTAGTTGTAGTTGATCTATGTTTTATAAATTCGTTTTGGCTTAGGGAAATAAAAAATAAAAAACATCAAACAGAGAGGTGGACAACCGTATAACGCGTTTCTGTTGTTTCTTACAAAGTTTTTTGAATTTTCTTGTATTTTCCTTAACGCAAGCGATGATCTTTCCAGTCTTGTCTCATACGAAGGAGAGACTTATTGTAGAGAAGATTGTTTTGTCGTTGTTTGTTTATACGAACTTTCTTTATTCATCGGTGTAACTTTACATTTTCTTCATTTAACGTGCATAAAAGGATTCGCTATTTGCGAAAGTTGTTTTAAATGTGTCGGTTAAAAACTTTGATAATTATTTTGAACCTTCACAATAAATATTTTGCAGGTCACAATGAGTAGTTTTCTTCAGATTCGCTCTCAGATTTGAGATTTCGTGTGTCTAATCGAACATAAAAACGTAACTTGCTCTTATTTGTGTTGATATTTGTGCGATTGGAATATGTGTAGCCTTCGACCCTTTTCTAAGCGTTTTACATTCACTGGTTAAATTTTAGATGAAAACATTCAAAATGCTCGCCCAGATTGATTGATGGATCGATTTCTAAACATACATGAATAATTAACAAAATAGATCAACCCGATGCAACTCGTTTCTTTTCAGTTGAAATTTCACGAAAATGTAAACAAACTCCACTAGTTGTCAAACTCAAACGTACTTGTTTTTTGCAAATCTGAAGCAAATCTGAGAAAAAATCCAGATTCGCAAAAGTGCTCTTGAAATCTGAAAAAGATTGCTATTTTTGTACCAAAAAAACATAAAAATATGACGAAGAGCTCACTGTCGTCTTTTATTTTTATAGACGGTTTCTTTATGTAGGTCTAGGTGAAGAAATCGACTTAGCTTCAGAACTTGCTGGGTTATGCAACTAACTTCATGTCTTAAGGTAATATTTTAGGTCTTGTTTATTCCTTAACAAGTTCAAACCGAAAGCTAGTTGCCAGACCGAGTGCTAACCGAAAAATAACGTTGAAAAACATCGCAGTGCACTTATCACACGGCATAACTGTCAAAAATGTTTAATTGTACTTAAAATCCAAACTTTGTTCAAACCTAGTTGAGGTAGGATTTTTGAGAACGTTTGAGAACAATAGTCCAGGTGGTTGCAGGAAGTAAGGTTCCTATATAAACCTTTTGGGCAAAGGATTTCTTTTTTTACCCTTTTAAAAGTCAAGAAAAAGTAAGACAAGTGACAAGAAATTTAGAGTTTTATTGTTTTCTTGGTCATTTGTAAAAGCTTGCACTCCAATCCGATCAGTATTTGCGGTACCGTTTGTATTTCTGGCAGTCACAAAATTCAGGGATGCTTGAATCCAAATTTTGTTTACCCATTCCCCTTTATTTATAAATAAATGTGAACAAGTAAAAAAAATTTAACATACGTCAGTTTGCATAAAAAAAAATTGACATTGCTGCTGTGTAGCCAGTTGTTAACTTTTACGCAGCCTTTATAAATATGAGTACGTGTTGTTGTATATAGTGATTAATACTAAAAGTTTTTATTTCTTTTCTTTTTTTACAGTTCGATGAATATTTACGCTCTCTCTCCATTGATCCTGATTCGGTGTCAAACTTTAAATTGATAACCGATGGACAATTTCCAATACGCCAATGTTTGCATCCAGAAGCTTGTGCCAAAGACTTAGAACTACCCTCATACTATTGTAGATTTAGTGATTTACGTAAAGAATATGTTAAATACAAGTCTGGAGATTTATCAAGAGCACTTGTCCCAATGAAAGATATTAAAAAGATTCTACAAATACCACCAGCAAATACGCCTCAGTGTATCGCTGATATGGTCAAAGGTAAGGCGATACGAATTTTGTAAAACATATACCTACACATATATATAGATACATCTCGTATGTTGAATTTTAATGTTTTATCTTGTTGTATTCCCTACATTGATTAGGTAGACATTTCCATTTAAATTAATTTTAACCGAAAAAGCACCTAAATACTCTATCCACTGCATCACCTCTTGCGAACTTCTAACATCCATTCGAAAGTTCAAAAGTAAAAAAAGCCGCCGGAATGCGCGTTAAACTGTATATTCCTTCTGTTCGTCCCAAAAATAAACCATACAAAGAAACGGTTGTGAGAGACTAGGCCAAGGGGTAAAGACATATTTCACTATTTATCTATGTTTAGTTAAACAAAAACTATTTAAATTTTAAATTTCGAGTCGCTAAAAGACACCATAATGAAGATCTGCTGTTTTTAGTCTTGGATTCTAGAATAATAAATCGAAATTCTTTTTGTATTTACATAAAATATAGTAAAATGGTGCGTAAATTATGCGTTGTCGGCTGTCCGTTAACCGATAGAACTTTTACGAAATATTGAATCAAACAGTCACTGTTTAAGTGACAAAATATTGCTGTCGCCTACGAAAGATAACATCAAATATTGTTCAATGGGATAAAACTAAAAAGGGCGAGATAATAATGGAACTGACATTTATTGAACCATAGATAAGCACACATGTAATCTCTAAAATCACTCTGCAAATATGTGTGTCGCTTATGATAAAGCTATTATTATGCTTATTCTGTATGATTGCTGGTTGTTGAAAATATATGCTGAATGCGTCAGTTAAACCATGGAAACATGTTTTTTGTTGAACTTATATTTCACCCGAAAGCCCTAGTCACCCTTGAAGTCCAGTTTCTTAATGAATAAGGTTATTGACAAACAAAAATATTATCAAATGTTAAGTACAAGGTGGGCCAAAAGAAGTCATCCGATGTTGTTTGGCTCTAATTTTTTTTCGAAATGAAAAACTTGGATTCTGTTTTTTGATTATGTTTATTTGAGCCCAAATAAACATAATCATAAGCCAAATGGGCGCCGTCACAATTGATTGGCATACGGGCTCGTTTTATGTCATTTTTCATCACTTCTGCGAGGACTTCGGGCGACAGATTCTCGCACTCGTGTCGAATGTTGTCCTGGAAGGCTTCTAGGGTCTCGGGCTTGTTCACGTAAACACGGGACTTCAAAAAACCCCACCAAAAAAAGTCTGGAACGGTTAAATCGGGCGATCTTGCGGGCCAGTGCAAATCGCCGAAACGAGAGATGAGGCGACCCGGGAACGCCGCCTTAAGAATTTCGGTTGAATTGTGCCGTAGCTCCGTTCTGTTGGAACCACATGTCCTCCAGTCCTAATTCGTCCAATTGCGGCAGAAAAAACTCGGTTAACATGGCCCTATAAAACGCCCGTCCACTGTTGTCGTTTGACCAGCGGCGTTCTCGAAAAAAATGGCCCGATGACTCCTCCAGCGTGAACTGCGCACCATGCAGTAACTTTGAGCGGGTGTAATGGCTCCTCGTGCATTACTCGTGGATTTTCGGTGCCCCAGAAGCGATAGGTTTGCTTGTTCACTTACCCGTGAGGTGGAAATGAGCCTCATCGCTCATTATGATTTTGGTCGAAATCGTCCACTTCGTCCTCGAGATTGAGGATGGCTTGGGCGTAGGTTACGTTTGGCGGTCGACAGGCAGCAGCTGATGCACGGACTGGACTTTGTACGGGAACATGCGCAAGTCTTTGACCAAAATTCGGCTGATGGCTAATTGCGAGGCACGGCGTCTGGTCGATGTTTCCGGCGACAGCTCGACATCCTCGTCAACAGCGGCGATATTCTCGGCACAACGGGCGCTCCGGGGCCGGCCACTCTTGGCAACGTCTCGTGTGGTCGCATACTCTTCAAGGTTGGTGGCCAAACGGCATAGTGTTTGCGCAGTCGGTGTCGGAGGGCCGTGGAATCGGCGTCGGAATTCGCGCTGCGCCAAAACTACAGACGAATTGTTACGCAAAAAAATAGACACGACTATTCCGCGTTCTTGGGGAGTGTATCGCTCCATGGCTTGTTCACTTGTATTCTACATCTGTCTAGTCCACAAATGTCAAAACAGATTTGACATTGGCGGCCATTTGCAAAATTAAGAGCATCTTCCAATAGGGTGATCTCTTTTGGCCCACCTTGTACAACCTTTCGCGAATGTTTTCGCTTTGTGAGCAACACTCTCGAATCTGGAATAGGATTAAGAGAAACAGAATGTAAATTGTGAATGAGATTGAAAGAGACTGTGATTGGAAACAGACTTTAATAGCTACCTACGAAAGCATTTCGGGACGCAGTTAAAGTATTTTCGCCTTTTCGAAAAAAAATTTCAGGAAAACTGATTCAATGTCGTTTGCGTCATTAGCATCTTCGCATTGTTCGAGTGACAGTGAAGACTCCTCCTCCACTCCATAATTCAAGCGCTAATACCTTCCGCCGCCGACCTTATATCTATGTTAAAGTATGTCCCATAATTCACGCAAAATGTAATTTTGATAGAAAATACAGATTTTTGATTAGAAAGCTTAAATTTTGTATTGATTCATTGAGTATACAGATTGGGGTTATTTAAGGAATAGCACATCGGATAAATGGGCGCCACGGCTTTGCAGGCAAGTACGTACTCTTTTAATGAAATTTTCTATGACCGTTTCGCATAAATGTGTCTGAATTTTATTAATACACCTCCCAATTTCCTCTTTCAAGGCGTTGGTGGTCGTGGGCTTTGACTTCGAAAACCCCAAAAAACAAGTCCAATGGCGTTAAATCGCAAGATCTTCGTGGCCAATTCTGATCGCAAAAACTGCCGATTACACGATTAGGAAACGACTCATGCAGTAATTGATTGTTTCTCTTGCTGTATGGCACGTGGCACCGTCTTGTTGAAATTCAAACCACATGTTGGCCACATCCATATCTTTTTATTTAGGTATGAAGTTTCGAGTCTTTCGTGAGAATTCGCTGTAGAGAGCTTCGCCCAATTTTTGACTACGGTGCCGAATTGATGTTCCTGAACTATCATCAATACTCTTGCGAACTTCTTCGATGTTTTCTGTTGAACGACTTGTGCCAGGACGCCCAGAGTGTTTAAGATCACTATATAATCCAGTCACCCTGAATTTTTTAATTATTTTCTTCACAGTTGATAAACCACAAGGACGGCCATATTTTGTACGAAAATTGCGGACTGCAGCTGACAAACCTTCATTATTTTTAAAATACGCTCGCCAATGAAAATGCGTTGTTCTTTCGTTTAGAGCAGTGATTCCCAAAGTGGTCCAGGTGGACCCCCAGGGGTCCACGGGAGACTCGACGGGGGTCTACGTTGGCATGACAAAAAATGGGGGGTTCATCAGTTGTAAGTGACGAAAATTTATCTGGTTTCGATAGTAAAGAAAAATGTTTTCAGTTAGGCATGGATAAGATATCCTGTTTATTTAGCATTAATTTCCTTTTTTTCAAACCTCCCTTAATTTGTTTGAGTAGTCTATTTTAAGAAGATTAGCGACTGTTACTTGTAAAAACTTGCATATTCTATATTCAGTGGAAAGCGCCGCCGTCCGCCCGCAAGGCTTGTTCAGACGTGCAAAGTGATGAAATACGACGAAATACGAATAAATGGAACGTAAGAAAGTATACCATTTTTCTTTTGGAACTCAACCGCGACGCACATTTCCATCGTTAGATCTAATCTTCACATTTTTTGACGAGTTTTGGGAATATGGTAAAAATGTAGCAGCAGGGGGTCCACCGAAACCAGGTTAATTTTGAAACTGGTCTATAAGAAAAATAAGTTTGGGAACCTCTGGAGAGCTCCATTTTTATTAACCCCGAACTGTTAGCTGTCACATTGCTATCTTTTTTTCTGTTGGCATCACTGTACTATTAAATGACCTAAAAATGCAATGTTGGTGGAACACTGTGGCATTGATACATAACATTTTTCAAAAGTCTTTGGATTTTGTAACTTTTTCCTTCCTTTTTACATCACATTCCAAGACAACCAATATAAATACCAATCGGGGCCTTACGATAAAAAACATTTTTAGTTTCGACTCAAAGTTTTAGTAGTTCACAGTGGCTATATTTTCCATACAAATTACGCAATTGTGAGCTTCCGTAAATTTAAAGTCGAGACTAAAATTAGTTATTAGAACGCCGCTCAAACTTTAAATCGGCACACACAATGGGCCTTAATAAAATTCATTTTTAACCTTCACGCTAAATATTTTGTAGGTCATAAACCGCAATTATTTATGGGAAATTATGGCATAGTGAGTTGGAAAAATTTAGCCTGGACGCTAAAAATAATTACATTAAGTATCGCGGTCTGTTTCCATTCAATACAGAATTTCTTCAGCCGATCTTGATCTCCACATTGTTTGTAAATCGAACTTCGTTTTGTATGTCTTTTGATAGAGGTTTCTATAGTTTTGTATATTTTTTTTTCTTAAACACATACATGCACATTGCTTTTCACATTTCTGTTTCTACATTGCTGAAACTAATATGTCGAGATGTGCCTATTCTTGTGTCGTAGAACGATTCGCTTATTCTAGGGTATGCACCTACATTTGGCATCCGTAAAAATGTCTCCTTCCAGTTTGCTAGTGATTATTATTCCCACAAAATACTTTTCGAGTTAGTTTGCGCATTTGTTGACTCAACTTCGGCTCAATAAATCCGCTCTTTGAGCACATATTTTTTTATTTCGATCTTTTTCGTTTTTGATCGCAGTCTTTTTCCTTTGCTCACGAGTGAAACGTACGCATTTTCAGATAATCGTAAGAGGAGACACGTTTGCAGCTTTAAGTTAAAGAGAGGCTACAGAAAAACTGCTTGCACCAAGATTCTTTTTGAAGATTATGTATTGGTTTCATAAACATTTTCGACGAAAATATTCGTTGACTTGAGATTTAAATAATTAAAATAGGAAGCGAGCCAAAGTGGGTATTTAAATTCTGTTAGTTTGTGTGACTGAGATGACGACTGCGGCAATTTTTTTTATAAAACTGTGCTCTAATCGCGTAAGGAAATGACGATCGATCGACATTGGCTCGACGATGCTTCTATGGTTATTTTCCAATCGTTTCATCGTTTTTTGTGCAGTTTTTCAGTTTTAATTGGGTTTGAGAGAAGTTTTTTTTTTAATATTAAATGAATTTCATTTGTTTGTTTTATAATTACATACAGTAATGCAATCGGGAAAAAAATGCAATTATAAAATTGCACTCATTTAAGAACTCTTTTTTTATAACTTGGCAATAATAATTTTTATGTAATGCCCTATGATGCGTAACAGAATTCAAGAAGAAATCGAATACGCGCTTTTGCAGTCGAGCATTTTGTACTTAGGTTTTTGAGACTATCTGTTTGATAGTTTCTCTGAAAGTCGTATATTTATCTTTTGGGACTTCTTGGGTCAAAATTAAGAATAACGGAGAGTTATTCACCCCTATCATGAATTCCGTCGTAATCGAAAAATCGCTACGAATCCCAAAAAATACGTCATGAAATCCATTCGTAGTGGAAAATCTGCTACGAATTTCGAAATTCGTGAAATTTGGTATCACTGAATTCGAATGAAACGGAAAATAAACGACAAGTAGTTAGCGTCGGGGACGTTGAGAAAAACATCATCACAAGAAGATGTGACGATGTTTTGGGATCAAACACACCGGGTCAGCTCCTCTAATACATATTTGAATGCGGGTTCATTGAGTCGAAAGTTACATTGAAACCTGCAAGTTCATTTATCTTTTTAAGACCAAAAATTTGAAATTACCATACTCATACGTTGGTTTATCTAAGTCAAAGGGGTCACAAGCGTCTCGAAGTATTTTTCTCTGAATTTTCAGATTTCGCTTTCGCCTGGAGGTCTCTGTTTGACCAGCAATTATTGCGAAGGCAATTGAATCCATTTTCATACAATTGTAATTTATTTTATTGATAAAAACAAAGAATCTTTTAATTATTTGAAAGTTTACCCACAATTTATTTCAATAATTTTTACACAATGACCGATGTTTGACACAAACAAGCTGATTTCGAAAAATGAGAATGAGAGCGGCTAATGAGGCAATGCTTCTGTAGATTCCATTCGGATTTTGTGAAGTAAATTTTTCGTAGTTCGTAGCGTAGCTTTCATTCGGGGATTTTCTACGAATGGATTCTGTGATAAGGCTGATTACAGCCGTCAGCACAATGACACGTCGAGGAGATGTGCAGCACTGAATTTAAAGGAACATCTTCCTTTATTGCCGTCCCGTATTTGCAAAATGCAATTGTTGGAGCTTTTTTGTCAGCATTTTATAATTAAATGTGTTATGCAGTTTTGCAGAGATGAAATTCATACATTGCCGCTTGAATCGAAAACCTATTAGTTTTTTTTAACTACGATAGAATTGGATAAAAGGGTTTGGCGAGTTTTTATCTATTGCAGTAATTTTTGAGAATTTTTGCTTTGGTTGTGTGCGTTAACAATAATAAACCACTCGGAGAGCAGGTTTATCGTTGTTACGGCACAGATTGGAATTTGGAACGTCAAATCGTAACCTATTAATTATTGTCAAGAAACCAAACGAACTGCCGCCCGTCAACAGTTCATAATCCAGTATATGATTTTTGAATTCAACACCAAAGCCACTTAGACTGATGGTCGGTTCCTGCACACTGTTGGGTATCTAAATATTTCACTTTAGACGAATCTTATTTTTTTTTTCAACTATCCGCGTTTGGCTTCAATGATAAAGAGTTTCCTTGAATTTTAATACCAGTAAATGACTTCTTCCTATAAATATACCTACCCATTGGGTGTTTTCGGAAATGTCATCTGGGAATGGATTCATCGTCATCATCATGCTTAAAGGAGTTTTCTCTGTCCTGGTCACGGTCTACATCTAGATTGAGCGGTAAGAATGTGTTTTTTGATTAGGATTTAGAAATTTAATGCAAATAAATTATTGTAGATCCTTAAATGAAGCTCAAGAGGAGAATATGGAACGTTGGACCAGGAACAGAATTATGTTGCTTCTTTCTGTTAGACTGGTATTCGAAGACTCTTTCCAAAATGGAAAAAAGTCATCACATTTTGTATCAAGTTGCCCAATAAATGTTTTTTTTATATAAGGGTTGAATTTTTTCATGAATTGTGTTCGGAAACATCAGGCTGCACTTGCAAAAAAAAACGTTGACCCGACACAAGTTAGCTGCACAAAATGGCATTTGCAGACAGATAACCGATTGATTTCTGTCATGCATTGACGGTCATTTGCAATTGCAAATTAATTTTTTTTTACATTTCCGAAAACACCCATTTTTGCATTAAATGCCCAATTCCACCGCAATGACAACGATTAAAAAATAACAAATTCCATAATTTTTTGATTTTTTAGTTGTTTGTTTACAGCCATATTCTAACTGTTTAAAATGAGAACGATAGACGATTCGATAGAACAATGAGGATGTTGTTATATGAAACAATCTACGACGCCGGTTTGTTCAGTCGTTTCGGCGACGATCGCTTTATTAATTACTTAATTACGCGATTAGAGCCCTGGGGCCCAATTCCGCAAGAGTGAGTTTTTCGCTCGTGCACACTTTTAACAAAACTCACACTGAGTGCCCATGTACACTAAACCAATTGCAATTCAAGCGATTCCGCAACGTGCTGTGAACTTTAATGTGCTGAGTCAATAATTTTTTTCAGCCGAGTGAGCTGAATTCCGTTTGACAGAATTTTTTTTAAAAAGGTGCTGCTTGTTGGAAGTGAAAATGAATGAATGTGATTTTAATACCTATGACAATATCGGTACCATTAAATGAAAGACAAAAGAAATCAATATATATGTCGTTTTTAATTGGGGTCTTCGGATTTTCGGATGCTCTTAGATTTCAGATTGTGCCCAATGGAACATAAAATGATATTACTCTTTTTTGCATTTGGTGTCCAGCTGTTTTTAAATTGCAATTTGTTGTTATAAAATTCCATTCCTTTAAGTTGATAGCCAGTGTATCGGTTAAATGTAAATATTTATCTATTTTCCACAGACTGATCGTCTATAAATGTAAATATTAGCAAAATTCAAAGCTTGACAAATGGCAAATGTTTTGGTGTTAGTGAAAGTAGAAGTAAATCTCGCTAAGAAATCAATATTCGGAAAAGTTCTCTGACTCTGAAAAAGACTGTTTTCTTTTGCGGTCAATATAACATGGAAATTGATAAAAGCCGATTTCTAGAGCAGAAAAACTGCTCCGAAGTGTTTTTTCTTGCCAAATGGAAAACGACATCAGAAAACATATCTTGAGCAAACTCTATATTTGCTCCATATAGGTCGATTCACACATAACTGACATTTTTTATTTGTTTTGGTTCGAAAAAGTTAGCCTTGACAATAAAAATGATTATTATCTAGTCTCGCGGATTATCTATTATCTACAAAATATTTAAGGCAATTAATAATGGTTACTATTCTAGTCCAAATTCTAAAATTGCAAAACCTCACAATTGACAATTCATCATGGAAGATGTAACTCTAGTGAACAGTTAAGGCGTTACTACACGGAAAGAATTTTAAGATCAAATCAAGAAAAATAAGCGCAGAATCACGAAAAGTTCGTCTAGTTTTAGAGCTTAGCTAATGATTTACTAATTCACGATTTTTTATTCGCAATTCTAGAAATTTTACGAATTGAAGATATTGACCCTGAAAAGTCGTGAATCAACACTTTTCATTATCAATAATACGATCAAACGAGAAAAACATATTGCCATAACCGATCGCAATTTGACACAAACAGTTATCAATTTGATATTACATGGATTGTAAATTGCAAAAACAATTCGTAAATTACCACTTTTCTGTCGTAAATCACGATTTCCTCCCTTAGCAAATTACAACCATTTATGAATTGCAACTCAATAGTGTTGATTTGCGCACTAACAGGAGTAGATTTACTACTTCATTGAAACTTCTTTTTATCAATTTGCAATTTATATTTTACAATTTACGTTTCTCGGGTAGTGATTTGAGGCATCGCCGTATTAAATTGAAAATGTTTTGTCGTGAAATTAGAAAACTTTATTCTCAATTTGCAACATATATCTTGTGATTTACAAATCAAAATGCATAGTTTTATTAATTAAGTTATTTTCGAATACATATTTAGAGTCATATTTTATAATTATTTTTCCTCCTGATATCCAAGAAAATCATACGGCGCCATATCGTCCGGAGACAACGGGATTTGTCTGGGGTAGTTTTTCAACCTATTTAAAATACATGCAATTTAAAATACATACACACAAATTATTTAGAAGAACTTGCCAATAATTAAAACCTTAAGAAAGCAAAGATTACATATTTAAGAACCCATTAGATATTTTAGAGTCCATTTCAATTTATTTTTCTTTTCTAATTATAGCGAGATTCTGAAAAAAAATACAGATTTATATGGTACCTATTTCAGCTTTTTTTTTATCATTCAATAGGTACTTACAAAATAGATTCCAGAATGCATTATATTCGGTTGGTTAGTATACGGACTATCACTACAAATTAGTTATTCTAAAACCACTTAAATCCGACTGCTTTGAGCAAAGATTGAATACCGATTGCCTGTCTCATCACCGACACGCAATGTACATAATGGAGATTTGGCTTCATGATTGCAGGTGTCTAGCAATACCACATACGTACATTCATCCATAAAGAAAAATGATTTCGATAGGTACATGGACTATGAACTGTACATAAAAAGATTCCGCACATCAGGTATTTGATTCCACGCAAATTACAAAAAAATATTTTGTAATTTACGATTTCTCTACGTCAAATTATGATTTCTATTCACATGTGCTAAGTTATACAAGATTTTATTGATTCATCATTCTGTGTTGGTAAATCACCAAATATTTTTTGTAATTTGAGATTGTAAAGTGGTGTTGGAGAAATTGACCTATTGGAGTGGTAAATTGCTCCAAACAATCTCGCAAATCACTACAAATAAAAGAAGCTCGAATTGATACTTCTAATCGTAAATTTCAACAAACAGAATTTGGTATTCTCCGCCGTTTTCAATGTCAAATTACGAATTTTTGTATTAATCCATGAAAACTTCGTTGTGATTTGCGAGAATCATACTATAAAAGACCAAGTCTTATTGTACTTATATTATTTAATAATAATAATAATAATAATAATAATAATAATAATAATAATAATAATAATAATAATAATAATAATAATAATAACCCTCGGGGGGGTTGCATCCCTAGGGGGCGCGTCCCCAAGTGGCGGATAGGGGAACGCTCGATAGATATATCGGGTAGGTGGAAAACATACCACCCGCGGACCAAACATGAACACAAATTCCTACACCCTAAACTGGAATCCAGAAAGCATGTAGGTGGGCGACTGTTCTCCACGTTAGGAGCGGCCTCTTTATAGCGCCTGGCAGAAGGTCTAAAATGCAACCCAAACAAAAATGGAGAGACAACTAAGAAACAGAACTATTATAATGCCGCCATCCGGGGGCGCCCGGGCTAACTCTGGAGCTACCGCTGGAGTTAGCAGTTTGCGAGCCGGTAGTGGTGATGCAGAATCGCAGGATATGCACACCGGGATAACCCGAACAAACAGAAACCTGCGACCAAGAAGCAGAGCAATACCACCTACAGCACCTGCACCAGCTCCGACTGTTTCGAGGGTATCATTACCCGAGACCACACGAGCTGGACTCCGCAGACAACGTATAGCATGGTCAGCAGACATGAATAAAGACATTATGCGTTGTCACCATAGAGCAACGAAATGTGGAAGCGAGAACGCTGGATATAGAGAGAGACAGCACGAGCAGTTTATAGCCTTGTACCCACAGCTGGCCGAGAGACTTAGCGTACAGAATGTAGCAGATCGAGTAAGAGCGATCCGAGAAAGACTTCTACTGCCACAAATAGTAATGACAGCCATCGAACAGGAAATACTGGATGAGCTAAGACCCAGACATAGACTGAGCCTTCCAAATAGAATGACGGAACATGAGCAGCAGACAACAGAAAATGTCCTACAAGCTGAAGAAGAGCTTAACAGCTACCGAACTTCATTAGGACCTGGAGATGTCTTGTTCCAGCTGGTCTTTGATAAATTTGATGAAGCTCTAATCGAATTTCAGGGAATGGATCCATTATGTAGACCAAGGATCCCCAAAGTTTATATGGACAAAAAGATGGCTGCTATCATCGAACATTTAAATAACATCATTGTGCACCATTTACAAGATCATCATGACTTGGAACATGTTCTAGGCATAATTTACTGTGCGGCTATAGCCGCCTCTAGATCAGTTGGTCTTAAGATCAACACAACACCAACGGCCAGTCAACAGCGCAACATCAAACCGTCATGGCAACGCCGATTTGAAACCAAAATATCACTGCTACGAGCTAAGCTAGGTCGCCTAACCCAATATAAAAATGGCGTTAGATCACGGCATTTGATCAGCAAGGTCAATGGTATCGTGCGCCCCCGCTTACTTCAGGAAATGACACACCAGGAGCTTGACGTGCTGATTGACAGACTCACCCAGAGACTACAAGTGATGAGCTCCCGCCTGAGAAGATATCTAGCCAGTCAGACAAGAAAGACGGACAACAAAAACTTCCAAAACAACCAACGAAAGTTTTACGCTGAACTGACCAGCAATAACCAACACAATGCCCAACAAATACCCGATGTGAAGTCTCTCGAAACATTCTGGGGAAGCATATGGGAGAACCCCCAAACTCATAATCCCCAATCCACCTGGTTAAGCACAGCGCCTGAGTATCCACAAATGAACACCTCTCCAATCAATATAGATGAATTGAGAAAAACGCTGAGGAAAAGCAAGAATTGGAAAGCGCCGGGTCCGGACGAACTTCAAAATTTCTGGCTAAAAAAATTCACTAATGTACATGGGCATATTGTCAGGAATTACAACCGAATTTTGGACAAACAGTGCCAGATTCCTAATTTCTTCACAAAAGGAAAAACCTTTCTAATCCCTAAGGATGATGAACCGGAAAATCCAGCTAACTATAGACCGATAACTTGCTTGCCAACCTTATACAAGGCATTGACATCCGTTATTAGTGATCGAATCTGGCAACACTGTGAATTACATAATATCATCCCAAGCGAACAGAAAGGATGTGCAAGAAATTCAAGAGGATGCAAAGAGTTGATCACCATTGACGCTATCGTTACCAACAACTCAACTCATAACCAGCGTAACCTCAGTGTAGCTTACATCGACTATCAAAAGGCGTTTGATAGTGTCCCGCACTCCTACCTATTAGAAACGCTTAAGATTCACGGTGTAGACCCCAAACTGATATCATTTTTCACAGATGCCATGAACAACTGGAAGACTACTGTTAATATGAGAGGATTAAGAACAAGGGAGATATGCATAAAAAAAGGAATTTTCCAAGGTGACTCATTCAGTCCTTTATGGTTCTGCCTTAGTATAGCTCCACTAAGCAGAATCCTTAACGAATCATCGGATGGATATCGTATCAAGATCGGCGATCTGCAAAGTAACATCACTCATCTCCTATACATGGACGATTTAAAGTTATTCGCAAGGTCCAGACAACATCTTACTAGCCTGCTTAACATAGTCAGAAACTTCAGCAATGACATTCACATGAAGTTTGGATTCGACAAATGTAAAGCTGTTGAAATGGTTAGAGGAAAGATAGTCCGAACAGAGGGTTTCACTTTTGATGAAGGAGTAATAACGATAATGGGGGAAGAAGAGAGCTACAAATACCTCGGCCTTCAAGAAATGCGTGGAATTCAACATAGCAGAATGAAACACCACATTAGGACTCGTTTTAATGACAGAGTCAAACGGCTATGTAAAACCAAGCTAAACAGTGGCAACCTCATAAAAGCCATCAACACGTACGCTGTCCCTGTGTTAATATATTCCTTCGGACTCATAAAGTGGAGCCAAACTGATCTGGAAGATATAGAACGTAATCTAAGATCAGCGCTGACATCTTACCGTTATCACCACCCAAGAGCTGCAGTACAACGTGTGTATCTGCCCAGAGATGAAGGAGGTCAAGGAATAATAGACATATACAGCCAACACTTTGTGCAAGTTGATCAGCTACGAAGATATTTCATCGAAAACCATGAGAACAATCACAGATACCATCTCTTAATGCAGCTGGATAAAAATTTTACACCACTTAAATTGGGTGACATGGAGTTTCAACCGAGCAACAACATCCGCACGGTCCCCAGTATTATAGAGCAATGGAAGTGCAAACCAATCCATGGGAAATACCCTCATCACTTGGGTGGGAACGGGATAAGCAAGGAAGCTTCAACGATCTGGCTGCGCAGAGGTCAACTGTTTCCTGAAACGGAAGGATTTGCTATCGCTATTCAAGATGGTATTGTCGCAACAAAACAATATCGACGGGCAATCTTACACGAAGACATAGATAATTTATGTCGTCGTTGCCGACAGGGGATAGAATCCATCGAGCACGTAATAAATGGGTGTATAACTTTAGCAAACCACGACTATCTCAAGAGACATAATGATGTAGCTAAAATCATACACCAGGAGCTTGCCATGAGATGCAAATTCGTCGAGGGTAAGAAACCATACTACCAGTACGAAGCAGCTGAGGTTCTAATCAACTCCAACTTTAAATTGTACTGGGATCGAGCGATGACCACTGATCATCCAATTTTAGCGAATAGACCTGACATAGTCTGGATCGACAAGGCCTTGAAAAATGGATATATCTTGGATGTAGCAGTACCACTTTCTATTAACATCAACAGAACCTATGGGGAAAAAATCGGAAAATATGTTGAACTGGCGCATGAGATCAAACAACGAGAAAGGCTAAATCAAATACGTGTGGTCCCTATCATAATATCCAGCACAGGAGTAATCGAACAAGCTGTTATTGACGAGCTGAAAAAATTAAAGTGCGAACATCTTGTGCACGAAATGTCGAAAGCAGTTATGCTGAACACCTGCAGGATAGTTCGAAAGTTCCTGGAGCAACCATAATTAAAGTGCCGATACGACTTGCAAATTGTAATTGCCGTCGTACTCGGTGTAAATGGACCCCAGCTCGCGCGGTATCTGGGGGGGAAAGAGGCGTGGGATAATAATAATAATAATAATAATAATAATAATAATATATAATTCGTAAATTGCAATTCTTTCCGTGTAATAGGCACGGCACGGCACATACAGCTGGCCATTAAAGGAGCATTCATCCCTGAGCCGTGCCATATTCACTGATGGGCCATAATTGACAAATTTCACTGAAGCAAAGAACGATATTTCGGATCTCGAATAAGGCCTTTTCTGGAGCTAGCTGTGAAAACTGTTAATAATTTTCAACATCGTGGTCTTGAGTAAACCTTTACCTTTTCCTGCAACTTTTCTTCACTCCTTAACAGTGTTCCCAGACTTTGAAGACTATTTTTCTCTTTTTTATGAGTAAAGTCATTACTTTTCCCTAAATTGTGAAAAAATGTCCTCTTTTTCCCCTAAGTGAAATTTGCATTGTTTTTATATGAAAACAATTAAAAAAAAATTATTAACAAGTTTAAAATACATAGGTATAACATAAAAATATACATATATAATAGAATGATTTGTTTTTGTATTATACATAATATCAAAACGATTGAATGCATGAGATATACTAAAATTCTTACGTAGACGTTCGACGTTGTTTTCCTTCATATTTAGTATGAACATTTTATTCTTAATAAACTTTAAAATTTGCTTGTAATAAAAATGCGTTTTAATTTTACTTAAAGCAATTTAAGTTCCACAGAGATTTTAGATTTTTCCCCTTTTTTTAGGTGGTCCCTCGTTTTCCCACTTTGCATTATACGAGTACAAGCACCAAATAAACGCTTTTCCACTCAACCTAAAATTGGGAATCGAACAATTCGCCTGACGGCCCTTTATGTTCTTTACTCTGTTTATTTGTCTTTTGCGATTTATATACTTAAGCTGGTTTAGTTGATGTACAAGATAGGGGGGTTTCATAACAACAAATGCAATCATGTACCTTCTGAGCATGTAAAATTACCACGGTATCTTTCATTTTGAGACGAAATAACTTATAATTTATGAAAGAAAAACCACAGATATTTTTAATGGAACATTTTGTAAACAAATCTTTGCCTGTGATCTACCGACATTCCGCTGTGTGACCATTCTATTTAGAAAGCAGATCAATAAACTCTTAATTGTACATGTTTCACGGCACAACCCGTATATGGCCATAATGTCTTAACACCTAGGTTACAAGGTTGAATGAAGTAATGTCAAAATATAAAACTGTGCACTCTTCGTTCTGAAATCCTTTCTTATTGAATTTTTTGACAACCCAGCAAAGCGGCATGCCAAAGTTATTGCTTCAAGGTCTAGTGTTTTAGACTGGGTATTTTTAATTTGTTGTCAATTTCTTTTTATGAATATTCAAGAAAAAAAGTTTTGAAAAGGTTTAAACCCAGAGGACGAATTCTTCAAAACACTAAAAGTCCACATATGAAGTATCCTCAAATCTCCTTGTTTTCTATATTTTTGACTGTCTTATACAAACTACAACTCTTTAATAGTTTGAAATGCTTTGAAATTTAAAACTAAAAATAGTTGTTAGTAGAAAAAAAGAATACAAAAAAAAATAGTCAGCGTGGAACCCTACTTCTAGCTTCAAACAATTAATCCTTTTGTGTTTTGGAGAATGAAAGGGACCTACATTTTTATGGCGAGTCCGAACAGTTGAATTTAGGAGCTTTTTCAGAAAAGTTATATTCTTGGATGTTCGTCAGACAATAGATGTATTTTGTAGGGTTCCAAATAAAAGAATCTTGTCTTGCTTTAAAACCTATCTTGACAGACTACGATTTTTTATTGAATTACAGACTCGTATATCGCTCAGGTTTTTTCGAGTTGCAAATATTTGTTTCTCTTATGCGGTCGTGCACTTAAATCAAAATTCTGAAGGCCAGCGTTTAAGCTTTAAGATATTTAAAAAAGACACCTCTATCGAACATAATGTCGTTTTCCATTGGGACCACCGGAAATTTTTTTCAGATCTCAGATTTAACGCGACTCATGGAATATGCAACGATATTGATCTGCTTTTGTAAATGGATTAGTGCGTTATTTGACAACAATGATCAATATCAGCTGTTCAAAGGGCATTCGTTTTTAGAAAAATCAACTATGGATATCGACTTGAAAAATGTTTCCCCTGTTGTAGATAGAAATGGAGTAGTTTTGGTGAATTGTAGTCTTAAGGAAGATAAGAGAATATAAAAAATCCTAAAACAAACTGCTCAAAACGACGTAAAACAGCTGTGTAAAGTATATTGGTATGAGATCTGCAAAAAGTGATCCGAATCAAAAAAAGATTGAATTTTTTCCCAATGGAACATGAAAAGTGATGTAGATAAAAAAAAATACTGATTTTTTGTCCCAATGGAACACCACATAGATGAATAAGGAGTTCTCTATAATATAAGTCATGTTGATCTTTTTTCAAAACTGCATAGCTTCAGTGTCAGCATGGATCCACAACACTCTGTGCGTCTGATCGCAGTAGTGACATCAGCAACTCAGTATAGCTGAATAAAGAGACACTCTGCTGTCATTTGTTCACAGATTTTGTTGAGTTAAATGTGATCATACAACAACCTTTGGGTTCGGTGTATCTTTTGCAAAACTATCAAATAATTATGTTTGTTCTTCATTTGTCGTTTATTTGTAGTAGGATCATTTTTATTGGATAATTTTGTTTGTAGTGTGTTTATTACTTGCATACGTTTTATACATTTGAGAAATAATTACTCTTACTTACAACTTTGAGTGTTGGAGATCGTGTGATAAAATAAAACCTGAAAAGCGACATTGGACTAAAATGATGAATCTTTCTCTTTCAGAACTCAATATAGCTATGTGTGATGATACCGAATTTTACGTTAAGGAATCTCGAGATATGGTGTCAGTTATTCAATCCCTACTAGCAGAAGGTAATTATTTGCTTACTTCGTACTTTGTAAAATTGTTTGACTTTCTTTCATTTCGAAGGTCACAAGTTTGAAAACTCTGACGTTGTGAACTTAAACTTGGAACCAGGAATTTGGTAAGTACAAAATAACAAACTTAAACCGATCAGTGTAGTATCAGATTCTGGCAAAATTCTGCACGAATAATAATTGCAAATCTATACCCAGCACCTACACCAGACTGTCCCCTCTTTTGGAGGAAAGATTGACAAGTATAATCTACGTACAAACAAAAAAAATAGTATGCATTTTTTTTGTTTTTCTTTGAGTTACTTTATGCGTCTTATCAACATTTTTCGATCGAAGAAAAACAAATGTCTATTTATACACGTACCTTCAGTCGTATTCATACTTTGAGTGAGAACTCCTCGATGCCGATTGGAACTGGGTGATAAAGTCCCAAATCGAACTCAAAACAGTTTCCATTTGAACGTTATCCATAGTAGATCGCTATCTTCGTTTGCGAGCAGTATCTACTTCGTTCTACATCAATCGACTCTGTGTTGTGATAAAGTGAACAAATAATCTGAAATCGTGTCTTCGGCGGCAAGTCAAAACTAATAATAAGGAATACCAGGGAATAAACCAAAGTAATTTCTTATAATGCAATACATTTTTTGTATTCGTTTGTAAAGGTTTTTGTTTTTATTACTGTTTGGTTTGTTGCTTTATCGGCTCACTTAAATTAGCTGGATTATTTGATCTAATACAGATTAAAATCGATAAAACGAGAGCTCTTTGTGTTTGCTTCGCTGTTAAAATTGTGCTTATCGTGCATTTCATAAAAGTGTTGAGTTGTTAACATTTTACAATGAGCTAAGTCCAAACTTGAAGGAAAATAATAATGTTGGCATTTATTCGAAAGAATTAAGGTGAGAAGTACATGGTGTGTGTGTGTGCGTGTATATGGGTTCCAATAATCCGAAACTATACTTGAAATCCATTAATTCCTTAAAAGTATGCAAGTCGAGATAAGCAAATGCAAAAAGCGCACAGTTCAGTGTTCATTTACTGTGTGTGCCTCATTTATTTAATAATATTTCATTTGTTTAATTTAACAAAACACACGTTCTTTCGCGTATACAGTTCAATTGACGACGAAATTGATGGTGCCTGCATAGTGCGAGCTCGAGGTTTACCGTGGCAGAGTAGCGATCAGGATATTGCTAAATTTTTCAGAGGTCTCAACGTTGCAAAGTAAGTAAACAGTACTGCATATAGTGAATGCAGCCAAATAAGATATTTCTATCGGCGATTTTTCATTTTCGTAACCATTACTTACGATCAGTTTTATTTCTAGTCTTCTCTGATAACAGGGCAAAGGTCTCCAGATTATATTACTGAGAGAGTCTTTGACTTGATGGAAAGAAATACCGATAGAGCATTTTATTTGAGAAGGACTAGCGTTATTTTCGTTGTACATTTATATATATCAGAAGATCTCTGTTCTAATTATTCCATTACAAAATAATTTATTGCGTTCACTACAAATTGAAAAATAATAATTAATAATAGAGTTTCATGCTTTCAAGCTGCAATCTTTTGGTCTGGGTAATTAATTGAACAAAACTGAAACTTGCTGTTGTAAAGCTGAAGTGTGTTTAATTTTCATTAACTTTTGACTTTCAGAGGCGGTGTAGCGCTCTGTTTATCGCCGCTAGGTCGCCGAAACGGCGAAGCTTTAGTTCGATTCATTTCACAAGAACACAGAGACATGGCTCTAAAAAGGCACAAGCATCATATTGGCAATCGATACATCGAGGTGTACCGTGCAACCGGTGAGGATTTTCTTTCGATTGCTGGCGGTGCTTCGAATGAAGCGCAAGCCTTTCTATCCAAAGGCGCTCAAGTTATTATCCGTATGCGGGGATTACCTTATGACTGCACTGCTAAGCAAGTGGTAAGTCTTTTTTGCTGCTTTTGATTTTGCTTATTTTATAAAAATGTCGTCTTAGTTGGATTTCTTTATAACGGGCGCTGATCCTTGCCACGTCTTAGACGGGACTGAAGGTGTGTTATTTGTGAAGAAACCCGATGGCAGGGCCACAGGAGACGCGTTTGTTTTGTTCGCCTCGGAGGCAGACTCTCCAAAAGCTTTGTCGCGGCACCGAGAATCTATTGGCCAGCGTTATATAGAATTGTTCAGATCCACGACGGCTGAAGTGCAACAAGTGTTGAATAGGTCAATGGATCCAAAAACATATGAACCTCCGCAGCCGCCACTCATCGCTCAATTGCCTACGATGCAATTATCACTCTTACCACAGGTAAGCATTGGATTAGTTAAGTAAGATGCATTCTGATCAACATTTATCTCTGCCTGTCTACAGCACATGATAACATCGGGAACAACAAAGAGCTGCATTCGTCTTCGGGGACTTCCCTACGAAGCCATGGTTGAACATATTCTGCACTTTCTTGATGACTTTGCGAAGAACATTATGTTCCAGGGAGTGCATATGGTCATCAACGCGCAGGTTAATACAAATCGAAAACAGCCTATTCTCTGAAATAGTGCCCAGCGCAATAAACATAAGCAACCGTTAATTGCAACAATGTGGTATTCTGTTTCTATATTACAGGGTCAACCTAGTGGAGAGGCGTTCATTCAAATGGACTCTGAAGAAGCTGCTCGACAATGCGCACAGCGCAAACACAATCAGTTTATGGTATTTGGTAAAAAATACCGTTACATCGAAGTTTTCCAATGCTCCGGTGATGACATGAACATGGTGTTGAATGGAGGCTTGCAGTCGCCAGTAAATCATCACCACGGATCGAAACCGTCCTTATTATCACCGGGTATGTTATCACAAGCACAGCAGACATCAGCACATTCAAATAGTGCCCATCCTTCAATGCAATCAAATGCACCTGTCTCCGCAGCAGTGACAGCTGCAGCCATGGCTCAACAACATAATCATCAACAATTGTCAGCGGCCAACTCACAGGCTGCTGCTGTCGCTGCTGCTGCCAGTGCTGCTAGCCTAAATCCCTTCATAACTCGGCATCATTCCCTCTCTCATCATTCTGCGGCACCAATGACAGCTGCCTTGCCCATGCATAATGGACATCCAAGTGCTTCTGCGACGAGCTTAACAGCGATGCATAACCAGCATCATTCCAACATGACTGGCGCCACATCAATGCCCTTCAATTTGTCAATACCTCCCCCACTGACAGCTAATCCCGCGCTCATTGCGCAACAGCAAGCTCATTTTATTGCACAGCAAAATCTGCTTGCACGTCAAGCTGCAGCATTAGCTGCGGAGCAGGCGACTCCATTATATTCCAACTTCATTAATCCATATCTTCTTCAATCGCCTGCCACGGCTGTAGCTGCCAGCCAATCTTCGGGCCAGCCCCAATATTTACTGATGCCGCAAAGGCATCCAATTTTTCAACCCTTTCAGTTGAGTTACGATCCGTCCGCTTTTCAATTCACCGGTCATACCCCTGCAGCTGGTCCTGGAGTGACCCAGGCCAGCATCGCGCAATCTATGAAGCGATCTTATGATAATGCATTCCAACACGATCCGAACCAAGTGAATAATGCCGCAAAGCGCACACTTACCCGTCCACCAGCAGGAAGCATGTACACGTTTTACAATCCCGGGGTTTGAGAATTGAGATCCAATCCTATCCTTCCCACATCCTATTGCAAATCGAGAATTCTATGGCAATATTAATTTTAGAAATAAACGTATTTTTAACTTTTTTTTATATTATATATACGTATACTTAAAATAACGATTCCCTCAATTATCATGCATACACTAGCTATAAGCGGGCCTTAGCATATTCTTACATTTATCGTCTACTTAATGTTATTTCTAAAAGAAAATGAAAGCATTTTAGTTAATATTTTGGTTAATGTTTCTCTGAAGGCATATTCAACCTTAAGATTTCCCCAGGCGGTATACAGTTTGAGCCGAAAGGGAAATCGAAAGGGCGAATTTGTAGATTTGGGAAATAAGATGAGAATGCTTCCGATAACAACTCTATGAAGCATTACTTAGCTAAATCGGGTAAATAAATTTAATGAGGCTAACAAAATTAATTTCAGAAATTTCTTTGAAAATACCACACATGACATTGACACTGAGTTGTAACCTTTAGTGAAATAGTTTCTCAAATTACATTTTGTATAAATTTCTGAAATGAGTTTTGTCAGGTGTTGGGTTAATTGGGTGAATTTTATTCGATCCTGGGTAACTGTAACTTATTGGAAGTTTGCAAAACAAAATGAATAAAATAATGAAAAAGAATTCAAAAGTTTAAAATTTCGAAAACAATTTGGATACAAGTAAACCTTTTGCAATCATGAATATTCAATATCAATCATCCGTGTATTTTTTTTAACTTTCATAATACTATTATATTAATACCTACATAAATGCATATATACAATATTTTGTTTCAATAACTATTTGTAATTGGTGGTGTAAGTCGCAAAGTCTTAAACTGTTGTCCTTCCTGTTCTGTAACGCACCTATTTTGCTTTTGTTCTTGTACTTTAAAAGTGAGCAACGCTTTATTGCTTTCGCGTAGCCGCATTTTCCGTGGTAAACGAATTTTATTATTTTACTTACTTACTGTGAAATGTGATTTAATTGTATTTAAGGGAAAAAGAAGGGTTTGGTAATTGTTTGTGATGGCAATGGTTCGGTTTGAAAAGGTCTTCCATTATCTAAGTTATTCTTAGGCTTCATGACAAATTAGATGGTAGTTTTCTAATTATGTCTGGTTTCATTTGAGCAAGTTTATATAGTAGTAATTGTTGTTACATTTTTGATCACAAACAAAAATGTTTTTTGCTTCTATTTAATTTATCTCTTCATCTTGCTCTCGCGGTGTTCAACTAATACCAGCTATCAATATCAAATCAAAAAAAATAACACTGTTAGATACATTTACAGCTGTTTACGGTTGCACAGTTCCAACCGCTGCTGTTTTTTCCAGCCTAATGCAAGTATTATTCGAATAGCTTCACCAAAATACGATCTGTTCGTGTGTGTGTTATGCTAATACTGCAAGTCTATTGTTACGAAAAATTACTTGAACTTCGGAAACGCGTAAACACCAGGTCATTTATAACATTTGGCACGTTGGTAGCTTTACTTAGCTCTTCACAATTTCTGGACTCAATTTTCGGAACATGCTAAATTATCAGCGCAATTGCGTATCTTTGATTTGTTGGGTTTGTACGGTTATGCATCTTGTACCTTCGATTTATAATACTTATCCCAATGTAGAAATTTGTACGTGCTTAATGCTAACGTGTTAAGAAAGTGAAAGTCCTTCATACAGGCTTTGTTTGTTCAAAAATTACCTTCATATTATGAACAAATCACGAAACGAATATATTTAGCGGAATTTTGTTAAAGTTTAGACATTTAAGTGGCCTCTACCCCTCTAAACTTCACAGTAAATTTTTAATTGTATAATTATAAAGTCTGAAAGAGCAGAAAAAAGTTGATAATTCGCTCCCAACATGTACGCTCACGATGTACAACTCGCGCTGATACCCCATTCACACTGCTGCCACAAACGATACCACACTGGGTTCACAATCACTAAAGGGCGATACATAATAAGATTACGTGAGCTTAAGCTACTGTCAGCTGTGAACGATCCACGTAAGTAGGCTTGTGTCAAAAAAAAAGGAAAAATTGTGCTGTTCTGTTCACTCGCTAAAATATTTTTAGTTACTGTGTGTGTAAAAGCAGTTTCACGTTCATCGCCAAGCAAATATTACAAGGCTTTCTCTTACTGCCCCACTAAGTCCTTACGTCTCTCAAACATTCGAGAGTATTATTGTCCTGAGAAAGCTACTCAATTATATTTTTCTTCATTTCATTTCCGGAATCCGGGTAGTTTTTTTCGCACGTATGTATGTCAGTTTCACTGTGAATTGTGACCTCCTGTAGCCTAAACGGCTTGACCAATTTTGATGTCAAGTGTCATTCGATTTTTATTCTTCTCCAGACTGTCATAGGCAAATAAAAAAGGTTAATTTGAAAAACCCTGCTGACTGTAATAAAGAACTGAAAAAAAGAGTAAACAATACACATTCAAGTACAACTGGCAGTCGGAGGCATATTTTTGTTAGCCTCCGATTGAATGTGTCTTGTTTACATATTTTTAGAACGTGGATACAGAAGATCGTGTACCAAATAGTTTATTAAAAAAAATGTTGTTTTTGTTTTTTCCTTTAGGTCACTTTATGTTCGATTAGTTTGAAGAAAACAATATTTTTCAGATTTCAGAGCACTTTTGCGAATCTGTATTTTTTCTCAGAATTGCTTCAGATTTACCACCACAAGAGTTTGAGTTTGACAACTAGTGGAGTTTGTTTACGTTTTCCGGAAATTTTTCAACTGCAAAGAAAGACATTAAATCGGGGCGAATGATTTCACATGAAAAATAACAAGTCAATGGAAAACGAGTAGAAAAGTTTCGCAGGCTACATATATATCGAATGGCACGAATATCAATAAAAAAGAGCAAGAGCAAGTGACGTTTTTATGTTCGATTAGCCACACGAAATCTCATATCTGAGAGCAGAATCTGAAAAGCCCAATCGAATACCGTAAGTGTACTAGATTGGTCGTTAACGTCACATTTCCTACGTCAAAAGAAAGTGCTCTTTCTATGTTTTCTATGTTTCATTGAAAATAAATCCACTTTCAGGTCAACTCCTACCACTTTTGCAAAAGTGCGCCGTGCCGTGGAAGACGGAAGTAGCTATCAAACTGACCAACGCTGCATTTACAAAATTTACCTACAGTAGTGTAGCGCGACCGTATTAAATTTACTTTACTAAATGGCAAATTACTGCAATAGTTGTATGAATAATACCGCAATACAAAGTTGGCATTAAACTTTAAATTAGTGATACTGCAATATTCTGCAATTGCATAGAAACGTAATTATAAATCTTTGGTTTTGTAAGATTGTGAGGTTGCGGCCCCACAAATGTTAAAAGTGGTGCAATATCTACTACCGCTATGTGCTATGATTCATTTTAACTTTCACAGCGCTACATACCAAAGCTACCGTGGCCCCAATGTATCAATGCAGTAAAGCTATTTTTTACTGACTATTCCAGGATTAGAGTAGGATACTTCAAAATAAAGCACACTTTTAATTGTTCACGCTTTTATAATCGAAATAATCAGTTTATCATCAATTGTGTCAAAATAAAAAAATCGCAATAGTAGCAACGTATTAAAGGTGGAAATGAATGATTTTACAACTGTCAGGTCATTGACGTGTTATGTATGTTTAGGTTGTTTCACATTTCTCAACAGAACTTGACTGCCAGTTCTGGTTGCTTACTAGCCCAAAATATGTACGTCAATTCTTGAGTATTCGTGAATGCAACCGGTGATTGTGTGCTGACAAGCACTCGTTCTCGGTTATTTGTTTGTTTTAACTGTGTCGCCTTAAATTCCAAACTTGGTTTAGAAAAACTAACGTAATGCAGGCATTTGTCTCCGAACTTTGTGAACAGGAATAAACCAAATTTGTCAAACGTCAAACATTTTAAGGACATGAAATTCACTTAATGTTAAATGATCTGCCCAGTTTTTATTTAGCTTTACAAGAACCATTGCTACAACACAGAAATAGAAATGCCTTAATGCGCATCAAGCACATACGTTGTGGCTCTGTGACTTACAGCATCACAACATTCTGGCTAGTGTAACTGGCAAAAATAATAAGTAACGAAATATATTTCAAATCAGCAAAATAAAAGACAAAAAAATTTATATATAGAAACCATAGTTTGTACTCTTAGTTAGAATTAATATAGTTCTATTTTTTTTTATTACATATATACCTATATATATTACATTGTACGTGTCTAAGTGTATCCTAAAAAGGTGTTTGGTTATCATTTAAATACATGTTATTTTAAAAGAGAGAATAAATAAATAAAATAATAATTTTAGTTACATTCCAATGTAAATTAACACTTAGAATAGAATGACGAAATGTTACTTGGCTGGCTATTTCATTATTTTTATTCCCATTTACATCTGTGGTACTCGGGGTGAACATTGGATGCACATATTTTTGAATGCTACATTGAGTTGGTTTTTCGCTGTTTATGTTGTTTGTTTAATTTAGTAATACACAGAAAGAAAAGGAAACAAAATTCAATGAAGTAGTCAAGAAAATAGTATCTGCGAGATAACACTATTTAAAAAATAAACCTTGTTATAAATAATAATAATAATTATAATGACACAGACGGAAACAAGAAAAAAACAACAAAAATCCATTGATATTATTTTTGATAACATATTGCCCTTATATTTTGAAAATAAAATTGTTTGCTAATAAAAATTATAATATGGTTTCCTTAAAATGATATAAATTATACAGCTTTTTAGTGGCACTGTAAAGGTTAATTCATGACGTACCTGCAGATACATACTATCACAATCGCATTGTGGGTTTATTCGATTTAATTTTTTAATAGAAGTCGCATTCGATTGCCAATATTTATACAAGCTTTATTTATTTTCCTTTAAAACATATTCTCCTCTGTTTACCGGTTTATTATTTTTTCCTTTATGTGTATCTTGTTTTATGGCCATTAAATTTTAATTTAACAAAGGTTTTTTATTTATTTCATAGTTATGTGTCGTCTACAGCTAGAAGCCACTTCTACATAAAAAAAACATTGGATTTGTTTAGAATTTTTTTTTCTTTCTTCCATATATAAACTTTGGTTGCTGGGTTTTGTATGTTTCCTTGGATTACCTTGCAGTTGTTTAACATAGTAAAAAGCGAACGTGATATACATAGGTATATTGTGCGCCATCGCAACTAATTTCACCTCTGTGAATGTTATTTTTGAATATATCTTTTAATACTATTACACGTGTAACGTACAAACAAATCAGAGCAAAATAACAACGCACCTGATGCTGCATTCATCCTTTGTCCTACACGCATAAATACTCCTTCTATACAATGTGGTACTTTTCTGAATCTAAATATAAAAAAAGAATGTTGTTTTGTTGTCCTTCATCGGCGGAATCAAAATAAGGAAATAATAGAAAAAAAATGCATTTCCATGGTGGTTGTGTGTACTTTTTTTATACTCTGTATGGTTGGGCAATGGTAAATATTTTTGTACTTAAAATATTTAAATGGCTAAACGGTGAGTGTTATTTTTTATTTTACATACTTTTTTTTACATTTCTAACAAAAATGATCGAAGTTCAGTTGAAGCTGTCTAGTTCACACTTTTTTTATGACTTAATGTGGTGAGAACGTAATTGTAAACATTTAAATGAAAATTGTATTGTATAGAGAATCAAACATTTGCGTATTTAAAATCAGTGAATTATCGATTGTAACAATAAGTTTATAAATATTTTGCTTTGTTTATTTGTTTGTTAGGCGGCACATTAATCGGTCCTCCTCCGTTTGGGACTTTTCCTCACTTCGGACCGGGACCAACGGCTATCATACCGCCTCCGCAGCACCGTGGACACCCAGCGTTTTACAGTCCCCCCTTGGTTTTATGGCCATACCCAAGCCCTCCGGTTTCCCCCACAACATACTTTGGCCCAGCACATCCGCCCCCACACATGACCGCCACACCAATATCGCCTCAGCACCAACATTTGGTAAATTTCAGTTTTAATTAAAAGCTATTTGAGGTTAACATAATTTTTTGTTGCAATTTTTATTCAACAGTTTCCATTGGACTATGTAGCAGCTCAAAGTATAGCTAGCCCTGCGCCATTTCACTCGCACACACAAAACCATGTTCAGCTATCACCAGCGCCCGGCGCAGTACCTATGAACAACTCTCCGCCTCAAAACATTAACTCTTCAAAATCGCAATACAATTTGAAGGGTATACAACCGCAGCATCAGTCTGTTTCTCCTCAATTACTTACCATAGACACAACACACGCTCCACAGGTAAATGAACGAACTCTCGCAAATACAAGGGTTATGAAAGCTGCTACAATTGTTACCGCTCCAGCAGCACCTGCTTTCGCCCTAACACCGATTTCATCTCCAATAATCCAGAGTAACGCCACGGGGTCACCCAATGGACCCCCAGTTGCTAACCAATATGTAGAACTCTTCATTTCGTAAGCCAAATCACAACAGCAATCCATTAAAAATACAAGATTTGTACTTAAAGGACGCGAGTACAATTTTCTCAAAGAAATGTTCATCGAACGAGTATATTTATTGCTGGCCAATGATATCAACTTGACTTAGTTTAATGATTTTATAGGAGTTTTCCTTATGAACAAACCTCTTGCCTTCCCACATGAGATATGACATTTCGATTAGGTACATATTAAAATTCACAAATATTTTCCAAATGATATTACTTGTAAGCATTTTTTTTGCTATAGACGGAAAATATTCCATTAAAAAAAAAATAACTAAAAATTTCATATCGCTAGAATTTATAAAGAATCTCGAATTGTTAAGTACTAGAGAGACGACAAGACCAAAAAATAACTGTCCATATCTTGAAATAGCTTTGTTATTAACAAAACAAAACAAAAAAACGTGTGCAATAATGTTAGCAAACTCAAAGTCGCTTCACACAACTGTATATAAAGAAAAACACAAAAACTGTATACTAAATTGCATATAATAGCTTCTAAAAGAGCCTAGTCAATACAAAATGAACTGTTTTAATTTTGTATGCTGCTTCTATATGTTACTCGTTTTTTTTTATCTTTGAATTATTGTTTTCCGAAGATACATTTTGTTATTGTAGAGAAATGCACTTTTTCATAAAAAAGAGATGTTATTTGAATTTAGTTAAAATTGTTTCCGGTTTTTTTTTACTTTGTAGCATCAATTAATTTATACACATTTAGAAAATTTACTTAGTAAAAAATCAACAGATGTATGGTTAAGTTACATCTAATTAAAATTAAGGTCTAATTTATAAAACACGAAAAAAACCGAAAACATTTCATTCGTTAAATAATATATATGTCTACTTATCGAGATATTATAAAATTTGCTACATACATTAAATATAAGTAAATAAATAAAGCTTTATTGCTGTTCCAAAACAGAGTGCTGTAGAATGAAATTAATTCAACACGAATGACTGTCTCAACACGAAAATATCTGAAATATTGTTCGTTTTTGCGTTATTTTCAGTGGCGTAGCGTGGGTTGGGGCCGCCCGGGGCAGACCAAATATATGGCGCCCCCTTTTTAATTTGTTTACACACTAAAAAAAAACGTTGTCAACGATTTCAAGCAGTTATACTATACCTACACACAATGCATGTCAATAAACTCGGTAATATTTTTCTTCAACATTTTGTCAACTGTTCGTACGTACTACTTTCTAGCAAGAGAAGCAAAAATAAAGCCGCAAATTTAAGATTAAAATTTTTTTGTCAGGAAACAGGATTCGATTATTTTTAACGTTCTCTATTACGTAGTAAGAGAAAGATTAGGGGGTATTCACGATTCGGTGTAACAGGGGTGTCAGCACGTAACTTGATACAATCGAAATCTGGCAGCACCTAATTTGTCTCAATCGAGGATAATATATCGATGATAATCGATTGAAACAAATTAGGTGCTACCAGAGCTGAATTGTATCGACTGACCTCGATTGTATCAAGTATCAAGAATACGCTAAGCGTAACATGTTACGGATTCAAAGGCGTGTACTGAGAGATAGCACAAACCCTTTTGAAATGCCGGAAGCAAGATTTCGGGAGTTGTATCGTTTTTCCCGTGGTTCAGCTCGGATACTTATTGACGAGCTAAGTCTACATTTGTGCAAAGGGCAAAGAAATACATTTATTCCAATCCCGATTCGGGTCTGTGCTGCATTACATTGCAACTGCAACTGGGTCCTTTCAGAGAGATGTGGGCCATTATTTCTCTGCGGCTATTAGTAGGACTATGGTCGATTATCCACGATTGACACAAATTAGGTGCTGCCAGAGCTCGATTGTATCAGGTAACGTGCAACCAAACCCTTTTTGAAAAAGGAGTTTGTTCCCCGAGAATCAGAATCTCTAATGAATCATTGGTTGGCGCGAAAAGGTTGACATTGTCAGCATTCGGCAAAATCCACGCGAAATAATCAATTTAGGAACATCTGGAGGACTAACAAGTAGTATACGAATTCAAGATATACAGAATTCGGTTTTGTTTTGTGTTAATTTATAGAGGAGAACACATGATAGCTTTTGTGAAGAAGAATGTCCACGACTTTCAATTTTTAAAAGATCACATTATATTTATTTTCGGACTTCCATATACTTCTGCAATTACTGTTTCGTTGTTTGGAAAATTGTAATTCAAACGGAAATGAATTAGCAGGCTATATTCTCTTTCAAAAATATTCACTTGCTAAATAAAAGCGTTCTAAAAAAACTATGTTCTGTTTATTGAATAATTATTTGAAAGAGATCTTATTACGGCATAAATTGGCTGAGAAATCAATCGTGACATATTAGAAAACAAAGGCAAGCGTACTAGAAAAAATACCCAAAATTGTATCCGAACGAACGATAGGGCATTTCTGATTTGCATATGATATTTGACATATCAGCGGATATTTTGTGCATTTCCTATTTTGTGTTTTGTTTGTTGCTTATAATAAGCTTAAAAAAGCCTTTGAAAGATATCTGTTGCGCAAATATAATATAATATAATATAATATATTCCTTTCATTAGAAAAAAATCCTCTTTGTGAAATAAACCATTGACCTTGTTTTTCACGAAAACAAATTATGAAATTTGAATTCTGCGATGACAAAAAATGTAATAGATTCTAAGAAAGTTGTCGCACTAGCAAATGTGGAGGTCTTATTGTTTATTGGTACCGTTTCACTAAAAATGCTGTACATTTTTACTAAAGCTGGCAACCAGCTAATCGTCGACATTAGTGTTTGATTATTAGTAAGGCCGATTAAAGATGAAATCAGTATTCGAAATAAGATCCTGTACTTAGTTTTTCTCAAAAAATTTAAATAGTGAAGTGTTATAAATATTTCTCAAAAATTAGTTCCCAAATCTCGATCTGTGCTCACATTTTTACGGTATATTTTTAAAATAATTACAATGGCCCACTTCCAATGAAAGTACAATACAGCTACGCAAAACTTCTTTTTAACTAATACTACCAACTTCTTAAATATAATAAAATTTATAAAAATAAAATTCAACAACTTGAAATTTACACAATAAAGAACACGGCAAACGTTTGTTTATGTTTGAAAACTTCACTGCGCTTTATCAAAATAAAACACAATTGCACGAGCTCAATAGAAAAGTAAACATACTCGCAATGCAAGCACGCATCTGTATAGCAAGAGTTGCATAATGTAGAGAGAGTGACTCTTCTAATAACCTATGTTAGATACCTCTAATACCCTAACAAAAGCAAAAACAAAATAACTAATTCGCATGCACTCCAGTCTCCACAGCGCTGCATCTGGAAAAAAAAGTAGAGTGCCAATTTTTTTTTGATGGGTGCCACAGGGTGCCAAACTTCCAAAACCAAACCATAAAAAAACTCATATATTCAACCAAAAACTATAAATATCTTGTTTTTTCATTCCTTCATTTAAATAAATTGTGTATACAAAAGAAAAAAATAATAAAATTTATAAAACCTAGTACGCACCTGTCGCGGAACGACATTTTTCGCTGGTCTCCAAATGGAGAGCGAAACTCCTGCGAAAATCCATCGGAAAATAATTTTTGAAGAGTTCCATCAGCTGATACACAATTATCAGTGTTACCAACTTTTCACTGGCTCCTTAAAATTGTCATTTGAAATTTTTCCTAATTTACGCTATATTCACTTTAAAGTTTGGCGATTTTTAGGCTCCTTAGGAATTTATTAAATGCATACTTCTATTGCGAACGTACTCTGACCTATACGAAGGTAACTAAAACTTTCCAAACAGTTATGTCTTTTTCGATTGGGCATTTCTGCTGCCAAATCGAACATTAAATTTTAATTGTTTTTTACTTGCACTGGAAATCTATTGCAATTGATTTTCACACATTTATACCGACCAATTTCGAAAAAAAAAATAATATAAAAACTCGTTTCCATAGCCGTTTTTATTTTGTTAACATTGTAAAATGGAAACTAGAAAAGTTTAATGTTGTAGTCTTAAAAACAATGTAATAAGAATAGGGGAAGCCGGGGCATAAGGGCTCTTTAAGGTTCTTTTTAAATAAAAACCTCAAAAATGCGTTTTGAGTGCCCAAAACAATTTTATTAGAAATACGATACATTTATACGTTATATAATATTAAGAAAGTTACAAAAAAATTAATAATACAGCATGTTTTTTAGGCAAAGGTTGCAACGCGAGCAAATGTGGCTAGATTCATCGTCAACATCATCCTCTCCAGCACAAGAACAATGCGCCCACTTACCACAGGCTCTGCAGGAAATCCATCCTTCTGTTGACTGGGAGTATAAATACCCACAATATAGACACTCCTCGTCCTCCTCGCTTTCAAAAAATTCTTCCTTCTTGAAAGAAAAAGTGGGTGCTCCCCGTTATTCGGCATGTCCGTGGTTTCACATGGCTAAAAGTCGTGGTCTTCGAATACATTTGGATTAACGGGCCATATTCCAGTCTTTCGAAAGCCGTTTATTGCGGTTGTCATTGTGGCAGCTCTCAAATAGGCCTTACCGAACAACTGTCCTACTTGATAGTGGGTAACTGTTCTTCCAGGATGTTGTCGTAGCCATTTCTTCACTTCATCTCCATAATATGAACTCAACGGTTTCATGAAAGCTACATCCAAGGGCTGCAACCGATGAGTGCAATGTGGTGGGAAACACAGCATGACCACACCAGTAGCCCTTGCTACATCTCTGACTTCAATACTCTTAACGTGGCTTGCATGTCCATCTAAAAGTAACAAAACGGGTTGATCTTTTGTTGCTCGCGACCATTCAATAAACCTTTTTAACCACTTAAAGAACAAGTCTTTAGTAATCCATCCATTTTGGTTGCACTCTCCCCATGAATTAGGCGGTGTTCCATCCATTAGTTCGGCTTCCATTCTTTTTCGAGGGAAAATAAACATTGGTGGCATGTACGAGCCATCAGCGCTCATGCAAATTTCCACGGTAAGGAGCTGTCCTCGTTCTGCTGAAGAAAGCGATCCTACTTGTTTCCTTCCTTTTGATGCCAAAATTTTCCCAAGACTCTTAGCGACTGTTGTGATGCCTGTTTGGTCAACATTGAATATTCTGTTTGAAGAAAACCCATGTTTTTTTATGTTTCCAGCAATTGAAAAAAGTTTCCAACAGCGACACGGTTAAATCCCATAGCTCGGGCTGCAGATGTTGCTTCCGAAAATTGTGTGCCCAATCTTCTCCAGCCATGTGTGTTTCAGCGTCAAAGTTATTCGCTTTTTTCGGCTAGTTCATATGCCAGAACTCGAAATTCCTTCATTGAAAAGCCAAACAAGCGCCCTTCCATATCCCTAAGATACTGGGCACCCATGCCCATTATGCCTCGTCCATTCTGCCCCATATTTCATTTTACTTTGATCTCCAAAAATTTATTTTCAACCTAACCGTAAAAGAGAAATAATTGGATTTTTGGATTTATACAAACGAAATTTACTTACTTTGATATTAAAGGTCAAAAAAATAAAATTTCAAGCTGGCCTTCGTTCCAAAAAACACACTTTACCTCGCTTCAAAATAACTTCCACTCAATGAAAAACACTTCTGTTCAAAAAAGGGTTTTCCCCCACTTACCACCGATGAATGAAGCCAGATAGCTTACTTTCCGAGTTTCCACTGTATTCGATAGAGAAATGCAGCGGGGGCCCATTTCGTCCCGGGGGCCTGTTATGCCCCGGGTTCCCCTAAGTAACCCTAAAGAATTTGGCACATACCTCTTATGAAAGCTGGTAAAACCATGTCCCGAACAATAAAAATGTGCGAAAAGAGAGTGGAGAATTGTGAATGTACTACAATTACCTACTTTTCCGCCATCATTTCGCAGCAACTGCGTACTGCAAAACGAAAGGAAGAGCAAAATTTTTCGTTCATGATTTGGTTGTGTCATTTTAGTATGCATTTTTTGTTTCGGAACAGGTGCGTACTACGCTTTAGTGAAGAAATAAATACCTTGCAAATTCCTTAGTTTTTTTTGAATTTGACATAAAAAGAAGACTTTTCCTTTTAACCAGCAAACACAATGGCCGCATTCAAGAATCTAGTCATCTTAAGTCGACTAGATTGGTCTGGATAAGATGTAACCTGAACGCAAAAACTAGATTGGTCGGGAACGTCACGTTTTCTACGTCAGCCACATATGAGAACTGTCAACTTAGTACTCAGTCACGAATTTCTCGACTAGATTCGTCGGCTACCCCTCCATAAACGTCAACTGAAACATCTGCTCTCACGACCGATTTCCCCCAATCAGAGCCGAGTTTCATCTAGTGAGAGAGCTGTCAGACTTACTAAACTAGATACTTGAACGTCCCCAATGCGAATGTCAGTTGCAAAATGATAGGTTTACACAGGAGCGAAACAAATGAACCAATGTTTGAATTTTTTTTGGGAGGTTTATTGTTATTTTTTTTAATTTATGAGTGCCAAATTTATAAATTAAAAGTGCCAATGAGTGCGTAGGTGCCAAACATATTTGAAAGTGCCTGTTGCTGCAGCGCTGGTCTCCAGTTGAGTTGTCATTTCTGATACATACTAGCATTGTATATAGAGACTATAGTACTATCATCAACACGAAAATTTTCTTGGCCGGACACCCCGTCGGATGGCGTTGCTGTCGTGCTTACTTTCTTGTAGAACCCAAATAGAGAGGAATAATCGCACTTGTGATTAGTGAACCGAAATAAAGGGATAAAAACATCATTTGGGCTTCTTTTCTCTGTTACTCGCACAATGAGATTTCGTTCTTTCAAGCATGAGTAGTTTCTCTGAAAAAGAAATGCTGACAAATTTCTGATTTGGAATTTCGATCGTATGAAAGGCAAATCTGGATATTTGCGCTTATGAAAGAAAACGATTTTGTTCGCGTTCCATTTTATGATGAGATGACGGTTGATCTTTTATTTTAGATTTCAAAATTCATTCTTGTAGATATTTGAATGCAAATGGAACTAATTTCAAGTTAATCTTTTTGTCGTATTTCTGTTAGTTATGAATTCATGACCAACAATTTAATGATATTATCGATTTGAAATAATATCTACAATTAGTAAACCCCAACTGCGGATGTTAATGTCACTTTCCAAATATGTGAAAGGAGATCAAATTGACGGCCTTGATTTACAGGTGGCTTTGGTCGTGTACATTTTAGGGTGGATGGGCTAAGGATCTTTCATCGGATTTTTTTTATCCTCATATACCTACATTGAAAATAAAATACCTGGTAATATTGACAAAATTCGATTGCTAAATTTTAACAAAATTAGTTTTGTTGAACTGATAAAAAATTAAGTTTTATCAATTTGAACGATATTTTGTCAAACGGATAAAACATTTACCACAAAACTACTTTGTCAGATCAACAAAACAGAATTTTCAATTTAATAAATCGATATTGTATCAATTGAACAATTTATTTGTTGAATCAACAAATTGAAATTATGTAACTGAGATAATATGGCAAAATGACAAACAATTTTGATGGTATTAAAAACTTTTTTTTTTAATTTTACAAAAATATAATTGATAAATTTCTTCGTAAAATCAACAGCATTTTGGTAAATTTAACAAAAACAGTTCATACGCGCAATAAACGATAAACAATATAATTTGGTACTTATATTAGGTAGATATACTATTTAAAACACCAGCAAAAGGCCTGTTTTTTTTAGCTTCGATCTCAGCAAAGCAAAGTAAATTATTATCTTGAGTAATCTTATTTTAGGCGTGTTTTTTTGAGCTTCGATCTCAGCAAAGCAAAGTAAAGTAGGATTTTCATCATGCAATTACAACAACTACGCTCTACTTGACACTTCGAGACTCAGTTGTAGTTGTTGTAATCGCGTGCTGAAAATCCTACTTTACTTTGCTTTGCTGAGATCAAAGCTCAAAAAAACACGCCTAAAATAAGATTACTCAAGATAATCCTAATCCTTTTTGTTTTTTAGGAATGTTTTTGACACACTGTCGCACAAAGTAGGTAGGCAATTTTTTTTAAATAATTATTTTGGTATTCTTTTTGAATTCGTTTTTATTTTTTTATTAAATTCATATATGCACATACTCCTACTGGGTAATAATTCTTCTATCGTATTATTTTCTTTGAATTCTATCGAGTTATTTAAATTAAACTCAAATTAAATTACGTATAACATACTCTCGCAGAAAATAGATATTTTATTGAATAGGTAAGTAATTGCCAGTTTTTGTAAGTTTTACGGGAACAGTATAAATTAAATCAGGTTTTTATGCACTCCAAATACTACCGACTCATTGGATTATTCGAAAAATAAGACTGACTGTCTTGGTAATGTGGAGAAACCTTAATAAGGTCCTCATTGATATCAATAATACGAAGAAAAATAAGGGATAGGGTTGTAAATAAAATAAAGAATGGTGCTTTTGCTTAAATTAAAAAGAGAAACCAACACAATAGCCTATTTTATTACCCAAAACTGCAAAAAATTAAATAAAACTAACCATCTACCGGCATTCAAAATTATTCTTTTGCTTCTGCCAACAGTGAAAAAAAAGGAAGGAATTTATAAATGAACTACCTGTTTCCTATCCCATTCAAATTCAATAAAATTAACTTGGGTTTTGCCAGATTTTGTATAAATGTTAATTTATGGAGAAATCCTATAAAGTTAATTTAAGATATTTTTTTTCGATTTTAAGATTTATGGCCCCATATAAAAATGCACTAATATACAAAACATATAATATGCGGTTGGCCGGTGACACTTATTCGGCGAATTGTCCGGTTTTTTGGAATCATTATTTGAATTCAATAAATGAAGTATTTTGGAACGAGTCTTTATTTAAATAAAAAAGTGTGAAAAATAACGTGGAAGAGAGGTAGAAAAGTTAATATCAATATATAAAAACTTTCAGAAATGAAGACCTACCCACCCGTACGGCGTACATTATGAAAACTTCATCGTAGTTTTGTAACAGTAACTGACTGTTTCTAACTTCATATTTCAACAAAAAAGTTCCATACTCCTTATTAATAACTTAAAGCATACATTTAGCACATGAGGTTTTTTTTTAAATACCTACAAGATCCGACCACCATAACCAATCAAATAAACCGAGTAAATCAGGATAATCAATCAATCAATCATTTGTCCATGGGAGAAATAAATCTAATTGTCAATTCATCTGTGCTTTGAGCAGAATTGAAGAATCTCGTAAATCGAAAATGCAGAAATTCTTCCAAAGAAAAATAAATGCACATCCAACTACACACAAAGTAGGTACCTGTTCATCTCATTCATAAAAGCATATCAGAAAACAGTAAAGCAAAACAGTAGTAAAACTATCTAAAGTTTATGTTCTATATACTAGAAACATATTGGGACAAACATGGTTGTGTATTTTCCGCTTTTGGATATCATTAACTTCGATTTCGTGTGTAAATTTTTCTTAAATAATGAAGAAAATTTGCTCAAAATGTTTTCATTTTCCCTCAACCAATCTACATTGTTAATTTTTCATGAACATTTTAAGCAAATGTGCACTTATTCCTAAAAAAAAATATTATCCACACGTAACGAACAATTTCAAATTAAACGGATAAAATTCTATGAACTCAACAACTTTGCCCACAGCGGAAGTGTCTCATATCTCCTGGAAGTGTGTTGGTGAGCAGAATTTTTGAAGTTTCGTGACATTTGTCAATACGATTTTCTATGTAAGAATACTAGTGCACCAAACGTGAACACTCCATAAAAATATAGCTTGTAGGCTAAGTAACGGGAAATCGGCCGGAGTTGGTGGTCTCAATATTGTCTCTGGTTTCTGCGCCTACTAAAGTAAACCAACTAAAGCTATGATCTTCACCCTCTAAAATATTTGAGCTACGGTGTAATGCCACTCGTAGCGCAATGGTAGGATACACGAAGTGATAGTACTATAATTTTTATATACAATGATACTAGGGAGCAGTGTTCATTGAGTTTTGTTGTTAAGCAACACAAGGAATGATTACTTACTGTGAAGCAGTGTTAATGCTGGTAAGCTTTGTAAATAAATTCGTTGGGCAGAAAAAAGAATCCGTTTTGTAAATTGTATATATCTAACAATTGTAACCGCTCAAAATTGCTGTCCCTAACAAAGTGCCGCCCGGGGCCTGTGCCCCCTCCCCCCCCCCCTCGCTATGCCACTGGGTGTGTTTAAACTCTCTAAATCTGATTCCAGTAGTACATATATCTACTATTTGTTTGTGTTTGTTTGCTGTCATGTTAAAACGTGTTCATCGTCAATAAACGGCAAGAATAAATATATGAAAATATTTATTTTGTGTTATTAATGCGCATATTATATACGGAAATATATTTATTTTTTTCTTTAAATATTAGATACTGGGCCCCACTCTGTATTTCGTTCCGAAAGTAACATTTTTCGAAAACGAAATTTTTCTACTCTGTATTTCTGTAGTGGAATGAAATGTACTGAAATAAGTACCTACTAAAAAGCGGAAGGGGAAAGCTATTTTGAATGGGACGAAATAGAGAGAGGGGCCCCTGCTTTAGGGCGGTGAAGCTTGGATTCGGGATAAAGATGGCTGAGGGAAAGAATCCCGCTTTACCGGTAGTTTGAGCAAGCCAAGTATGTAGGACGAATGCGAGCAATAGCTCCAGTCGAAAAGTCTTCGACACGAACCATACAATGCAGTATTCGAATTTAGAAGACATCACCTTGGGCGACGCGCAGAAGTGTAAAGGGCCCAACCCATAGAACTCCTAGCATCCGTTGCGGCAACGTATTCGACTGACACTGACAGGTTGATAAAATACACAGCAGCTTATGGAAGGTGATATGTGACCAGTCTTGTATGTCATTGAGATGGTTTTTCCCACGGTAAGCTAATTCTTTTCCCCATTTTTCCCTTTTGGACCTAGTCAAAATTCCCACAAATTTCCCACTTGGTTAATTTAAGAAAAAAAAACAGTTTATTTTCAATATCTTTATTAACAAAAAAAAAAGAGGGTAAAAGTTACTAACACTGTATGAGACTCATGTGCAGCGCACGTTCCGAATGCGACGGATAAAGAAGGTTTACTTTCTACTTTTCAGTCCGATGCATATTGAAGCCACTTACAGTTGGCTGGCACAGCGTGAGAGGAAGGTCTTTCATTGGTGGAAATATTGAGAGAATGATAGAAACTCATCGGCTGTCACCTATCACCCTATGCGACGGTTTCTATATGGGCACATTCAAGAATCTAGTTATCTTAAGTCGACTACATTGGTCTGGATCTGATGTAACCTGAACGCAAAAACCTATATTGGTCGGGAACGTCACTTTTTCTACGTCAGCTATATATGAGAACTGTCAACTTAGTACTCAGTCACGAAGTTCTTGACTACATTCTACATGCTGACCGATTTCCCCCAATCAATACCGAGATACATCTATAGTGAGAGAGCTGTCAGACTTACTAGATACTGGAACGTCCCCTACGACTGCTCGTTTCGTCAAATACGTCTTTACTCAGGGATCTATCGATCCCTGTATGGGCTGGGCGTGGGCCCTTAAGAGGTTCACAACCAACTTGGAGAGCGCAAAACAGTTGGTCAAATACCAAGCTAAATATAGAGTCGTAGCGGTTGAGACCAGTGTCCATCCCTGTTGTTTTCGATTGGGCACAAAAGAACACTTTTGTTTGCTTTATGTCTATGAGAGGAGAAAAAACTGCATTTTTGCTAATCTGTATTTTTGCCAAGTTTAGTTTGACAACTAGTGGAGTTGAAAGACAAACCAAGAAACACATTCAACCGGGTGGACATTGACATACTAAATAATATATAATAAGTCGATGCGGGTTTTTTCGTTAGTTAATAAATTACAAAAATGTTTATCAATCAATGTGGGCGTAAATTTTGAATGATAATACATAAAATAAAGCCAGTGGATTGAAAACACGTAGGTAAGTTGTGAAGTTTGTGTTGAAGATTTAAAAGGTCCGCGAAAAAACACATGTGTTGTCCTTTTAAATACAGAAGTTTTAATAAGCGAATAATCGAAAAAACAAATAATAGTAAAGAGACAAAAATACATGGAAACTTGATAATAAAAATGAATAGTGAAGTCAAAGTAGAAAACGTACAGTGCTAATATTGCTCGTGTAGAACTCAACACTCCTCCTCGATATTTGCTTCAAAATATGATGACTTGAGTCCGATGCGATCTCGGAACTTTGAAACCTTAGTTGCACCCAGTGGCTTCGTGAGAATATCTGCAATCATATCTTCTGTGGGACAATATTCAAGCTTGATGACATTTCTAACATAAAGGTCTCTAATAAAATGAAATCGAGTATCAATGTGCTTTGACCTTCTCCCAGTTCTCCCAAACTTAACAAGCTTTATGGCACCTTGATTATCTTCCTTGATTACAATTTGACCTAGTTCAAAACATTTTAATTCATCGAGGAGTCGCTTTAATGGAAGCAGTTGCTTGCATGCTTCAGAGAGCGAAATGAACTCAGCTTCAGTTGATGATAAAGAAACTGAGTCTTGTTTTCGACAGCACCAATCTATGGCTGATCCTTTGAAAAATGTAATAAACCCGCTGTTTGATTTACAATCTGACCTATCTCCAGCCCAATCTGCGTCTACATATGTCTCACAAACAAAGTCATTTGGCCTAGATCCCAACTCCAGTTGCATAGTTATAGTACTCTTTAGGTATCTTAATACTCGTTTTGCCTCCGTCCATTCACGCTGAGTTGGTTTACAAATCGTTCGGCTCAGAATGGAAGTTGCTGCTGCGATGTCTGGTCTAGTATGAACCGAAAGATAAAGTAAAGCTGCAATCAAGCTGCGGTATAAATCGTTTGATAGAAGTTGTGGAGTAGTATCTTCTTCACATAAGTAACTCGGATCCAATGGAATTTTTGATGTTTTTGCTTCACACATATTGAAATTTTGCATATATATCCTGTGAAAAACCAAAACCCGCATCTTTAAATCGTGTTATTTTCATTCCCAGAAAGCTGCTAACTGGACCCAAAGATGTAATAGCAAAATTCTTATCGAGTTCACTTTCGATCTGCAAGGTTTGCTCCAAAGTGACCGTCACCAACAACATAAGTCAGCAAATAAATATCTCCTTGGTCAGTGTACTCGCCACCGCGATCCGACCGGATAGTTTGTAGCTTATTATCATATTTGGTTTCCATTTCCCGAACAAATTCTTTGATTTTTACTGCTGCTTCAGATTTTGCCTGTTTATAGATATATTGGTGAATATCTACTGAAATCATTAATTAGGGTCAGAACATATCTATTGCCTCCTAAACTGCATAGGACCAGTACAACGTCCCATGATGTCGGAATGTACCAGTTCCAAAATTGATTTCGTTCGTTTTTCTACCTTTTTTGGAAAGGGCATCCTAGTCATTTTTGATTTTGATTTCTTCAGATCCACAATTCTTTATTGTTAGTCCGGTTGCCATTGCAAACTTTGCGATTTTCTTTAATACTTGTGGATCACGATGACCAAGACGACGGTGCCATTGATGTTGGCAATTTGAGTTGTGACCAATAGGTACACATAACAGCGCCTTGTCACGAAGTAGAAGTCGAAAACGTCCATTAATATGATCAGCAACAGCTATAACTTGATCTCCGGATCAAATCTCTGCGCAATTATTATCAAATACCACTGTCAGTCCATGCCTTACAAGCTTACTGACATAGCCATGACAACCTTTTTCTTTGCCGGACAAATTTTGACGAAAGCGTCCTTCTCAAATGTCATATGTTTGGTTGCACCAGAGTCCAAGTACCATCCTTCATCAAAACGCTTATTTTTAGCCATGAAAACTGCATCTTCCTCACTAAGACCATCAGTTTTAGCAATGTATGCCTTGTCTTTTGGATCTTCTCGTAGCCTATTGAACTTCGGACAATTCACGCGAATATGATCTAAAGCCCCACAAGTCCAGCATGTTTGACTCCTTTTTTCAACACCTCTCCCGCGGCATGCTAGCAATAACTTTTCGCCGACGTCACACTTTTGTTTTTGATGGGCATGTTTATCTATCAGTTTTTACTTTACAAATTATAGTCAATCAAGTCAGCTTCAGGCCGAACCTCAAGCGACACCACAAGTGCTTTGTATGAATCTGGCAAAGTAATTAGCACAAATACAACTTTATACACTTCTGCGAATGATATGTCCAAATCCTCACATCGTGCAAACAGATCATTAAATTCAAGTAAATGCTTTTCCATGTCGCCGTCTTCAGAAAAACGTTTCGTGCAAATTTTCTTGATTAGTGATACCTTTGATAAAACAGTTCGCGCTTCATTATGCAAACGTATATATTCCCATGCTTCCCGAGCATACGTGCAACAACGAATCAGGCTAAACTTCGATTTTTCACACCCAAGTGCAATCGTCGCCAACGCCTTCGTGTTGCCCCTTTTCCAGTCTGCAGTTTGATCATTCACTTTTGGTGCAGCTTCCTCGATAAATTTCCACAGATCTTCGCGACATAATAGCATTCGCATCTCGAATTTCCATGTTGCGTAATAACAACATCCCAGTTTTTCGATCGACACAAATTTGCCCGCTTCCATTTTGATACAAATTATTTTCAGTATGTTCTAGTTTGTATGGAAACAGCCTGGGCCCATAACCTGTTGAAGATTTAAAAGGTCCGCGAAAAAACACAAGTGTTGTCCTTTTAAATACAGAAGTTTTAATAAGCGAATAATCGAAAAAACAAATAATAGTAAAGAGCAGGGCTGCCAGAAGCTTGTTGGCTTTAGGCGCCCAAACATTCAAAAAATGTAGCCCAATATCGTTGCCCTGAAAGTAGCCCAAATATCGTTGAAAATAAAAGTCAGTTCTTGTATTTTATTATGAAACATTTATTTTTATTTAACGAAAACAAAACAAAATATCACAATGACTTGCTTATAAATTAAAGATCTTGAACATTTTGTAGGTATAGGTACCTATATATTATATTATGATATGTAGAAAAAACTTAAATAAAAAAATCACAAAGATATGATAGCCATTTTCGGTTAATATTCATCCTCATCATCATCACTAACCCCAGCATAAATGTCTGACGTAAATTTATTCCATTGATCCTCCAAAAGTTCAATGTAGGATGTGTTTCTCTTGTCCTGTGGAAGCATTTCAATCGGAAGATCTCTGAAGCTCTGACGTATAACGAAAAATGCGGGTTCGTTGGAAAATGTTTTTGTTTTTAGTTTTGTGAAAGAATAAAACAATTAAAAATAACAAAGCAGAAAATACAACGATATGTAGCCCAAAATTGCGTTGGGCGCTCATGGAAGAATTTTTATCGTTTTTTAAGTAAAAATATGGCCCAAAATACGATAAAGCGCCCAATCTAGCAACGCTGGTAAAGAGACAAAAATGCATGGAAACTTGATAATAAAAATGAATATTGAAGTCAAAGTAGAAAACGTACTGTGCTAATATCGCTCGTTTGTCGTTTGTACATTCAATTGGACATAAGAAATCCGAATCGCGTCGTCCGTGAACGAGCACTACGTGACGGAATTTGTTTTTGTTTCGCATTTAAAATTAACTTAATTTGATCCCTGTAATCTTTACGACAGAAGTGTTTGTTGTGTTATTCGAAACAAATTTTTCGCTATGTGTTCCGAAAATATACAATTATGCGTGCAAAATGTAAACTTAAATTGAAATATATTGATTTGGCTGTATTTATTACTGCAGAAAACAAAACAAAAGTAGCAACAGAAAACCTAATCTCTCATATGGATCTTCAATCGAAAACGCCATTACAATTTGTGGGACTCGGGGAAATTGATATTTGTAAAAAAAAACTGATGTGGGAGTTTTGATTTGTGATAAATGTCGCTGCTTTTGTTTTCTCGATCTATCTTATAAATGTTCGGGAAGATGATACATTTTAAGAATATTTGCTGCAGTACCCAATGTGAAAAACTGTTTGTGATTTTCTTATATTTTAAAATATAGACTTTAACATGTAGGTATAGTCATCTAGCGGTCACTGTGCTTGCCATAACAAGTCACAGCTATGGGACGTGAGTACTGAACGAAAGGTCAGTAGGGGAACACCTCAAGGTGGAGTCCTCTCACCGCTCATATGGCTCCTCGTAGTTGATGAACTGCTAAAAATACTGGAAAAGGAAGGTTTCATTGTGAGCGCATACGCAGACGATGTCGTTATACTGGTTCAAGGTAAATTCACTCCAGTCCTCAGCGAAAGTCTAAGTTACGCACTCCTGCTAGTCAATAATTGGGTTACGGGCCATAGACTTGGAGTGAACCCATCGAAGACGGACATTTTTCTGTTTGCGAGAAGAAGGACGATCCCCGCCTTCAATCCCCCAAGGATGGGCGGGGTGGATCTGGAAATTTCAAAGACAGCGAGATATATCATTCCGAATCAACGATGATTGCAGTGTCTTTTAAGCGGAAATATGCGCTATTACCCAAGCGGCGAAAGACCTAAGAAGATATAAGAGAAGACATTGTCGGTAAACAAATCACTATTTACTCTAACAGCCAAGCGGCCATAAAAGCCATTGATTGAGTCTTGGTGAAGTCAAGGGCAGTAAGCCACTGCAAGTAATATCTGGGGCCCTACTCTCTATTACGTCCCATTCGAAATAGCTTTTATCTTCCGCTTTTTATTAGGTAGTCTGTAATAATTTCGAAATTCTAAATGCGACATTAGTACATTTCATTCCACTTTCGAAATACAGAGTAGAGAAAATTTGTTTTCGAAAAATGTTGCTTTCGGAACGAGATACGGAGTAGGGCCCCTGGTAACGCGGTAACCCTAGGCTGGGTACCAGGGCATATGGATATTCCAGGTAACGAACAAGCAGATGAACTTGCAAGAAACGGGTCGAAAATACATACATCTATGGCACTAAAATCAGTAAGAACTCCGCTAAGCACGCTTACAAGGAAGATTGATAGTGAATCCTGGAGTAGTACTAACCTACACTGGACAAATCTCATTACCTGCAGGCACACAAAGGAACTTTGGCCAGATGCGAGCCAAAAGAGATCTAAATGCATGATCGGACTTAGCCGCAAAGATATTCGCATACTCACGGGGGTCATTACTAGACACTGTGCGATAGGCGTACACGCGGAACGGCTGGGAATACTGCACAATGATTTTTTCAGAAGCTGTAGGGACGGTGAAGAAATAGAATCTGTTCGCCACCTACTTTGCGAATGCCTAGCCCTTAAAAACAGCAGAAAGAACATTCTCAACAGTTACTTTTCGACGACTTAGAGGACCTGAAGAATGTCGATCTTAAAGTACTCCTGAGATTCATACTCAAATCTGGGTGGTTCTAATAGATAGACAGACCTCATAATAGTAGGTACTCTTAGGACGTACAAGAGGATATGGTTAAATCTATGCGGCTCTATTATGAAAAGCGGTCTATTTCTTATCTTTCACAAGGTATACAATGGATGGTTTGCCATAACTGGACATAATGGACCCAACTGATAGATTATGTGAAGCTGTGGCAACTGCTACAAGAGCATCCATTTACCTATCTACCTACCTTGCCATCACAGACATTAAAACAGATAAAATTGCAGTTACATTACTTTATTTGAATGGATTTAAACATATGAACGACGTCATCACATAATTATATTTTGACATGTATACAAATAAAATTACATCTAGTATTTTAAAAACCTGTCAGCGAATATTTTATTATTGCGTATAAAAATGTTACTTCGTGGAGTTTTCCTCTTCGGCAATATCATCCTCGAACAGCGAAATAATCTTTTTATGTTCGTCATAAATTTTCGCTGCTCGATTGTTATGATAGTTGGCATTGTGTTCCTCCAGCGATGCAACCGAATCAAAGATGGTATTGCATGTATTGCACCGTGCGCTAAACTTCATGTCACTCTTAGTCGAAGGGAACGAAATGTTATTAACCCCCATTGAGGTATTCATTTTGGAAACGTTGAAATGGGGCAATGATGCGTTTTTTAATTTTTCAAAGAAATTCGTACGTTCATCGTTAGCCTTAACTTTGTCATCAGTTGTTTGCACACGCTGCCCTTCTAAGTCTTGTAATAGGAAAACGTTCGAATGTGGTTGTTTTAAATTGCAGTCAGCGCCGTCTATTAATGTAAGAATGTTTTCAAATTTGCCTCCCTTAGTGGGATCTGTATTCGTAGCATTTGCCTTTGCAAATAAGTTGTTACCCTCTGCGACAGTTCTTCTTTCCGGGGTACTTTTACTGAACATGTTAGAGGTTTTAAAGAGTTCTAGATACGGATCTTTCAGCGATTTATCTGTTATTTCTAATTCCGTACCCTGTTTGAGAATTTCCAAAAGTGATTTTTTCCTCTCTATAACTGTTCGGTTGCCACTTTGGGCAAACTTTTCTGTCGTTTCATCCGAATTTCCCCCAGATGATATCTCAGCGGTTGAGTTTTTACCATCGCTTTCTAGGCGTTTCTTCGTATCCCCATTTACCAACAAATCAGGCAAGAGAATTTCTCCGCACGACGACTTTAGCCATTGGCATGTCTTACGTAGACAGAAAATCATTCGCCGGATAAACTCATGCGGGGACACCGCCTTGCTGCGACGAATGTCCAGCAAGCGATTGATCTCTTCAATGAACAAGAGAAATTTATACTCGATGCACACGTCCATGTGCTCCTTATAGGACTCCTCGAACATAAACCGGCGGAAGCATGCCCGACATTTTCGTTCCTTGCAAGTCTCTGGAATATTCACAGTAATATTTGCCTCCTTAAGCTCATCGAGGTCCATCACGTCGTCTTCCTCAAAGTTTTTTTCCCTATATGAGAAAAAGTTCTTTTTTTGCTCAAGAGCTTCATTTTCGTCACTTGACGCCGTTTGGAATTCTTCACCTAGCGGATCACTTGCAGTAGTGTTGATTTCATCAAAGATGGCTGCCAAATTGTTATCACCTTGGGGTCGTCGGTTAAGTGGTTGCTGATGAGCCAAGCGCTTCATTTTGCGTGCAGATGAATTGGTATCTTTGTCGAACAATAGATTTAAATAGGTCATTGCCAGAACATCTTCGTTTTCATCCGCAGCAGCTATCCCACTATTAATACTGCTTTTGTTACCTTTATTGTTGTTAGTTAGCAAAAATTTCTTCATAGTCTCGTCACTTTTAGCAATCTTGGAGCTTTGGTTGTTTAACATATTTACGAGTCTATTCGTGTCAGTCTTTCGTTCTTTGCTGAATGTAAGATCATTTGCAGTGATCAATACACTTGCTTTTTCATCTATCGAATCCACCATGCATGCCGCACGTCCAGACTTATTTCTTCCACTTAATGTGGAAACAGCCTTTAAACTAATGGCATTATTAATAGCTTGCTGTCGAAATGTAACAGCATGCTTGAGATAGGAAATGCACAAAGCACACATCTTTTGAGGCAAGCCATCGTCAACGTCAATCTAAAATAGATTTTTATTTTATTTTCAAATTGGATAGATTATATTTTGCAACCAGTACCGTTAAGCCAGTGGTCTCTTCCAGCAATTTGTTGATTGGCTTTTGCCAAAGCAGGAATTCATTTGGACTGGCATGCAAATAGGATGGAATAATCGAGAATATATCATAATCACCCCTGCTCGAACACAGACGGCAAATATTATCCCACATTTCGGTGCGGATTGATTGCAACACACTTAATTTACCATTGCAAAATTACAATAAAATAATATTTAAAAACTAGCAAATATATTTGGAGAGGACAAGAAACACAACATAATCAATTTTTGCAGCCAGTCAGCTGTGCTGAGTACACCAGCTGCTCCTGCACTTGTCAAAAATGAAGCGAGACAAAGTACTAGTCAAAATTATGTTGCTGTTGCGTTTTAATAAATTTATTCCGCTCTCTCTTTTTAAACAAATGCTTAGAATGAGTGCGTTTCAAGCGCGATTACAGTTCCTCCTTCCTCCAAGCTTTAACATCTGCGAAAGGTATATTTTCCTCAAATAGATATTTACAAAATGTGATGTAGTGTTTTTAATTAACAGTAAAATTAAACCGAAAAAAATTATCTAAACCTGTCCTAAGTCCTAACGACATGATACGCAGTCCAAAGCTCAACCCAAGCCTAAAAGTAATGTCCCACCTTGTAAATATAATCTTGGGAAAACGATATTTTTCTGGTAAGTTCGTAGGTACCGCTGCCACTTTTATTAATTCGGAGGTTAGTAGCAGAGACAATACTGGTTGTTTGTATGGTATGGTTTGTCTATGGTTAGTAGTATTTTCTTTCAACTGATTTAACGTAGTTTATATTTATATGGAGTTGCCCCAAATCAATTAAAAACAGGCATATCTTCGTTATCTTAGTGTTATGAAGGTACCTACTCGTTTCTTCATTATAAGGTACTTACTATGTATTGCATATTTATATAGGTGGGTACCTAGCTCTTACAAAATATAAGACGCTATAATCATACAGCATCTAATACTTACCGGAGACACAGATAAGATACCTAGGACTAATGCGGTCCTTTTTAAATGCATTTCCAAGTAGCTTTATTCGTTTCGTTCAGAAAAGCTGCAGAAGCATAAGACCACGTCTGTGTTTAGTTATTGACAGTCGCAAGAAAATAGGGTTTCATAATTCCAACTCATCGGCCACATAAAAAATGCAATTGGGTGCGATCCACTGATATTTACTGAATTCTGTGGTGTCGGTTATATATATTAAATAAACATTTTGCTGATGGCTTTGTGAACTCACGGCCATATTATTCACTCCCTTTAATCCGGGTTAAAGGTAACACACGGGCTTAAGTGAGTTTAACCCAAAAATTAAACCCTTCCAAGAAGTGGTGTCTTTTTTCCCTCTTTTTCCATATATTTCACCTTTTTCTGCCCCCAAATGCATACATAAATGGGTATTGTTTTTTTTTTAATTTGCTCTCTGTTTCGGGGTACAATAAAATTCCACATCGAGCCAAGAATTACTCCTTCCACTGGCTTAGAGGGCATCCTTACTAAGGAATCCATGTTCCTTCGACGACTCACGGTCAGTTAGCCAATAACATGGCAGGACCACTTGATCAATATAGAAAGATCAGTTCTCTCAAAGTTATAGTTTTAACAGCAAAGAGGCAACTCTTCTCTATAAGGCCCAGTTAGGCCAAGCTTCGAATATTTCTCACATTATGGAGCTCGTCTCCAAAATGTTTTCGACATTTCGACTGTTAAAAGATTCTAGACTTCCGTCCAATCTACAGCCGCTGAAGCACAGGAGACTAGTAGCTAACCTTTTGCTATTTTATAGGTACATACTACAATTGCAGATTTAGACTTAGCTTGCACTTAGAGCGCGCCATAAATCAGATAACCATGTGATCTTCGGTCCGATTGGTATAGCGTTTAAGATGGCAGTGACAGATTGTATGGCCATCAACGCTCAAACCTTCAACAGTGCTGCAGAGGATATTTGAAAGGAGACCTATACCAACATGTTGTGCACAACTGCAGCCAGCTATTGATAGTTCGAGCTGCCGGAGACACAATTTGAATGAGGCCCAGGTCCAGCAGAATTTGCCGTCATTCAGACATCAAAAATGCAAAACAAGAAAAACATATTGTATTCGTTTTAATATTTTTTTTAATTCATTTATGTGGATTGATGTATTATGTCTATTTAAATATTTAATAGGCTTACGATCGGCAGTTTACATGGATATACCGATTCAGAGTGTACATTTTACTCTATTTTTTTTATTTGACGCCTAATGGCATAAAATGTAGCAATTTGTCCAATAATGTGCACATAAATCCACGTACACAATAATTGTAGATACATGTGACTTACAGATAATTATCACTAGTACGTAAAAACAGTGGTTCTATATAGTTTTATATAGGTGTGTCTATGTGAACTCGATTCAGCCCCGGCAAGCCCGTTTTTTGAATGGTCGCAAATCTCTATCCCCTAAGATCTCGCCCTCGAAGCAGTCGTCTGCAAGCACGAGAAAAATACATATTTATTTAATTTTTTATACAGCAGCAACCGAGGAACACAAGCGACTGCGATCATTCAAACACTCTCTGGCCAAAGGAAGATCAAATTTTGCAAAACAAACCAAAGAATAACACAATTTGAGTTATGTTGCAATTTTGCCCCCGAATCAGCTTTTACCTAACAATGATCAACTCACCCTTGGTGGAACTCTTCCGTTTCTTGGGTATGCTACGCTTTCGGCGTTTGGCGCCTACAACATCCGCGCTGCCAACTAGAATACTCGATGAAGCGTTCTTAGTGTCGACAATTTTTAATTTAAGCTTCTCGGTTGCGTTTCGCGTCCTCTTTGGACTGAACAATTCTTCATTACTGCAATTGCTCTCTTCCTCGCTTGTTATGCCCGAGGAGTTTTTTGAACTGCGGTCCGAACTATAACTGCGGTTTACCTTTCGTATTCTCGCATTTGCCGATGCCTTTCCTTTTTTAACATTAATTGCCGCTGGATTATTACTAATGTGGATGCTGTTCGAATTAATGCTACTGCATGAGGACTCATCCGATGCCGTGAAATCGCCTGTGCTGCCAGTCTCAATGAGGCAACGTCTTGTGCGACGTTGCTGCTTTTCTGTTATGGTTGTGGTAGTTCGCTGATGCGCAGAGTTGTCTAGCCCCCGCTTTGTGCTAGAATTGGTTGCTTTTAAAGGTGTGGTAAATGTTTTAAGACCAGCTTTTGTTCGGGTAGACCTGGACGGCGCTGCTGCACCAGACTTATTATTACTATAGTTGGAGTTAACATTAATATGCGTTGCCGCTTCGCTAACTGTAGGCAGTATTTGTCGTTTTTTTATAGCACAAGTTTTGTTGTTTGCAGTTGGAGGAGCTTCGTCATCTGAACTGTCTCCACTGCTAACATACGCATCAATGCGGTCCTTGAGTTTCAGTCGGTTTTGTATCTCCAAGATTGCATACGTCGGTTTGCCCTTATAACGTATCATTGGTGTTTCAGTAGTCGGTTCTCTATCGAATTCCTTCTCGGCGCGTTCTCTGGCTATTTGATCGGGATCCTGTGACAGAATTTCTGTCCATGAGAACTTTTTCCTTACAGACTTTTTCTTAGCAGATTTTGAGCGCAGGTTCTTCGGTGATACTCGATTTGATAGTGTACTCTCATGGAATGGCATGATAACGCTCAAATTCTTCATAATACTCTTAATATTCTTCATTTCGATCACATTGTTGTTTTCGATTTCTTCTTTGCCCTTAACGGAAGTTTTAATTAGTTCATCGGTGCTTAATTGTATTTTGTTGAGGTCGTAGCCTAAAGAGACGTACTCGCGCTCAAAAATCCGACGACATTTCTCGTAATCGGGCCGTTCGTGGTACGCTAATTGGCCTATATATTGCAAATACTCGCCCAAATACTTAGGAACTTGTTTCCCATAGATGTGCTTCAGCATTTCCTTAACATCTTTCATAAGGTACTCTTTCACCCAGTGAACTCTTTCGTTTTGATGCTGGACAGCTGCATCTTTCCACGGCAGATAACCCTGCGACCAAAACAGTAAATTGTATCCCAAACACTCGAGATCGCTGCGCCGAGAATGCGCTCCCATGTGTGCATCTCGCGATGTGAACTCTAATGTTCCGTCGTGAGCTCGACGCTGATCCATAACAAATGGTCGGTGAACACCTTTGTCCATGAACTTTGACGCTAGACCAAAATCAATTAAAAATACTCGTTCTTCGGTAATGATGTCATCTTCATCGTCAGACGCATCACTTGACTCGGACGAGTCGAATATTTGTTTTTTGATATTTTTCTTTAACGTGGGTGCACCAGATCTGCACTTACGATCCATATATGACGAAACATGATAATTCGAGTTACCATCCTCATCGTCCTTGGAGTTTTCTTCGTTGAAGAATTCCGAGTAACTGACGCGCTTTGCTGGTCTTAAGTAGTGCGATGTCACCATCTCATCATATATTGAGTTCCGCTTCTCCCGCCTGCATGACCGCACCTACATAAATAGCTTTGTTAGTTAAAAAGCAAACAAATAAACAATTAACACTAAATTACAGGATTGGATCCACTAAATTCGACGATGGTTTTGACGCGCTGTCTCTTATTAACAGGTGTCTTGTACATGTCCTCGTCTACATCACAAACTTCTTTTTCATGCTCATCCTCATTCGAGCTGTTACCACTGTCGGAATCGCTGCTATCGCTTTTTTCATGGTCTCTCTTAGATATTTTTCCGTCGTCAACAGGGATGTGAACATCGCTTTGGTGCATGGTTCTGCGCTGCAGCTGACTTTTTCTAAACGAACACGTTGATATCATAAGGTTCTGCGCCTTGATGTCATTATGACAGTATCCATTGTCATGTAAATGCTGCAGAACATCAATAATCTGAAGAGCTAATGTTAGCACAGACTTCTGACCAACTCGCTTGTTTTTGATTATTGAATGCAGGTCGCGGTCAAATCGCTTTAAAACCAAGAACCTGTAGCGGGCATCGCCAAAATGGTGAGACCCCGACGCTATATACTCTGGCATTCCGGGTGGCAGTGGCATTTCACCTTCAATTTAAATGGGATGTGAATTAATTTAAGCTAATTTTTGGGATTTTTTGCTACACTTACCATGTTTACCTGTATTCAGTAAACAGTGAATCTCCACGAACAAAGGGCCATTCGAGTGCGGCTCGATTTTGACAACATATTTGGCGTTCTCATTAGTCACTGGTACATACACATTGTCTGACGCTAGAAATATCTCCCCAAAATTTCCTTTTCCTGAAAGCAGATTAGTATTGGATCATATAAACACGACATATTGAATTTTGTTAAAAGTAATTATTAAACTACTTAGTTGTAAGACATTGAAATTGTTAAATAGCTCATTTTGCTAAACAAACATAATTCAATCAATCAATCAATATTCTTCATAGACTAGACCCCTAAAGTAATTCATGGTTAAGCCTGCCTTGTGTTTTGACACTTTCCAAATATCGCACATATAACTGATCAAATGAAATATACATTACCTATAGGTTTTCCAATGCGCCACTTCTTTTCAGCAATGTCTTCAAGTATGATACCATTCACTACACTTGGCCTCAAATGGTACACTGGCTTCGGAGAATTATTATCGTCAAATGACACATTCAAAGAAAAGTGTTTGCTTGGATTTCTCGAATCAACTGGCGTCTTTTCGATTCCTTCCAAAATGTGATCATTTTTAGTGTCCTGGTGATCATTGCCCACCCGCTTGCGCTTTCTTATTCTATTCACTGCTGCATTTTGTGGCTCCGGTGCAATACGCTTACCCATGATTGAGGGCTTGGATAATCTCCAGTTGTTGGAACTTTATTTTAGATACACATAAAATCACCTTTCGATAATCTGTTACTGCAATGCAAAAAAAGAAAACAAATTAGAACTTTAATCAAACGCGAGCTACTTGATTGCATTTGCTTGTCCAAAAGTTCCCCATTTCAGGATGACTCTATTATGTGCATTTTTTTCGTCGGAAATTCTCCACTCGGTTCTTTTTTAATTAAATTTACACTTATAATCAATCCGTCGTCAAAAAATATTTTTAAAGCCAGAACACGAACAATTCTACGTGTACATTTTAATTTTGATTTTCTTTTCATTTCTCGTACCTATAGATTTATTGGTTTTTACATTGGGTACACATTTTACATTTTTCCACTTTTTTCCACTCCTGCACCGACTTATTTCGTTGCGTTGTTTTGAGATATCGATATTATCCGTAATTTAGTAAGAAAATGTGATAGATGTAAAATGCATGGTTAAAACCTTTGAATGATATCTTTATTTGTCGAGTATAATTTTCATTAAATAACTTTATAAAAAAAATCGGGAGCAGCTGAAACTTTGGCTTTCTTTTCACTGCATAGTCCACTCCACAAGCAGTCGTCGTTGAACAACTGGGAATGGAACATAATCGCCATTTCTTTCTTGTCTCCTATCTCTGTCGTTTGCTTTGATAGGGTGATGGTTCATCTAGACTACTCGTCTCTTCTGTTTAAGATCGAAATATTTTTGGTGTCTTAAGGTTGGCCAATCTGATATTTGTATTCGCGTCATATAGTCTGCCTTGTCTTGCTTTCAACGAATGTAAACAGATGGTTAATTGAATATTAGTACGTATTTTTCAAATGTTATTATATTATTTTGATGTGTTTTGTTAGTCAGTTATTAATTTGTAATTTAAAGAGTTGTGTTTTTTTAGCCATGGCGAATTTAGTTTATTGATTTTTTATTCTTCGTATTCTTCATTTGTGTCAGTAAACTAGTACCGTTTGTTTTTACATCCGCAGAGTGACTTGACATACCTAGATAGGTAGGTATATTTATTTTCATAAATTTTCACATTTCGCCAGTGTAGATCTGTTTTTTTTAAGGTGCAGTTTCGATTCAAACCCAAACAAGCGATAAAGTTCTAAAATTTCGGCAACACAAGGTGTTGTTTTTCAACAGACCTATACTTTAATTGGGCGTAGATATTGGTCAAACGAGCAAAAATTGGCTTTGGATAACATACAAAATAGCGAAAAATCATTAAAATTCTCTTAGATTTGCATTCATCCGTGCTACCTTAGACTTTTTTTGGGGTCCCGTCTCCCTTGCACAAGAGTTCCAGGTGTACGGAACACAACTCCATAACAATCATCTTCTGGCACTGATGTGATCATCTTATTCTGGGGCTACCTAATGCCACGGATTAAAGCTCCTGGTATCCGTATTAAGAACAGTTGTTTAATGTTATAGACTACTTTGGATAGAGAAGATCCTTGCGACCCAGCAGTACAATAAGAATCTCATGTCGACAACTGGCATTCGCGATCTAACTCTTTTAGTCAGTACCCCAAAGTCAATATGAAGACGGCTATCACTTCAGATTTGTTCGTAGATGCCCCCACATACTACAACTTACTTTATAACTCCTTATATTTTTTTACGGGCAGTTAGTACCTACTTAGTACATTGCTATGAACAGGAACACCTCAGTCTGCAATGGGTACAACATACTTCAGCCCCGAAAGAAGTATTACAAGTCCACTTCATATGATATACCTATCAGCATTATTTTTAAGATTAGATCAAATTCAGGGTTTTACTCATTTGGCTTTTACATTCATTTTACATTGTAAACATCAACTACACAGCTCTCATCATTTAGAAACATGCTGTTTAATTTACATATTTAATTTATTAATCCACCAGGCATATTAATGATTCTTAATCCAATCTTCCTTTTCTTCACGCTCCCTGACTACTTCTTGCAAGTATGGTTCAAGGTATTTTACATCTTCTTCGTACTTAGTCCATTGCTCTTTGGGGAGAATAGTTTTTGTGAGCGACAAGTGCAATGCCCTTACAATGCGGTAGTTGCGTTCATCGTAAGTTTGACGGGGTAAGCGCCTGATTGCCTCTTTGACATCGTCGTTCTCATACAAACAGTCGTCCCGGTGCAAGCCTGTTTTTCAAAGATAAAATATATCACACACTTATTACCTTTTTAACTAAGAAATTTCTAGCTTTATTACCGTATTGGTTAAATCCTGATAGATTGTATGCCCATTTGCCTAGGTTTGCTGTAATACAAATGTGTTATGTAATAAAGAATTTTTTCCAATTTGCATTTTATTGGAATACGGATATTTTTAATCTTGTTTGTTGGTTTTTTCTTAGATGATATGCTCTTGTTTGACTTACAGAAAACAAGAGGGCCCTTTCGTGCAATATATCCAGACATTTTTTTCAGAAAATTCTGCAACCCGAAGTGGATGTATCGAAAGCAAGAAAACTACAAAGCCTGACAAAATATGTTGACAGCTGTCTTTCCTGACATTTAGCTGTGTTTCCTCATTGGGGAGTACGTTGGGTATGTTGATAAGGTCGTACATTATAGCCAGTGTCGCAACTGTACGGAATTTTCGGAGTACCTACTAACTAGCAGCCGTATGAATAATAATTGTCGCGTAACTACATGTTAGGCCTAACTATTTGCAGACACATTTGTTAAACTCAAATTGCTATTAATACATTTTTTTAGAAGATAACTAACGCTTCGTAACTTTCACATAACTTACGGTAAGGTGGTCTGTTAGCGAGTCAATAACTCTTAAAAAACATGGTTCCCGTCAAAATGACAAATGAATTAATTTTAGATTTGAAAAATTGTGGAACAAAATGGCTCACCGTTTTTCAGTGTTTTTAAATAATGTGAATATGTTAGGGGAGGATTCGATTACCATTGCCCCAACTCGAAAAAAAAGTGTACAAAAAACGAAAAAAAACCCTATGACAATGTTTACAAATCAAACATTCAAAAATAAATATAGATTTTCAAAGGAAAATATGAAAAAATTAATTGAACGCCTTTATTTTCTTTTATTTTCTGTTGCTTTTTTTTTCTTTTTCACTTGTCACAATTGAAATTTATTAGCCAACCGTGATGACGGCCAATATGTGATGCCAGCTCTAAGTAGCTATTTTAGAGAAAACATCAGTTAAGCTAAGATTTACTGTATGCCAAGTGGTCATAAAATGACAATTTCTGAAAGTTCTCCTGTCAAAATATGGTCATACAATGTAATGGGCATATCTCATATGCTCTAATGACCTAAATGCCACATATGACCAGGCTGATTTTGACAGATAAAAATTCCCAAATAGCATATAGTGTAATCGGACAATAAGCACGAATGCCAGCATAAATCACTATATGCCCATATGCTCTTTATTTAAATTTCGTTATGGCATTGCTGGCATTTTTGATGGAACAAGAATTATTTTGTTGTCATCGGTGTTTGAGTTCTTGGAATCTTGATTTATTTGATATATATATTTAACAAATGCCTTAAATGACCATCAAGGCAAATATGAGCGTATTGATAATTTTTGGTCATATAGTCTAATATACAGTTTTGATAATCCTGACATTTTGGTCATTTGACAGCTAATCTGGTCATTTGCCTGTTGGCGTTCATATGCATAATTGGCATACAGTCTAATAATAATCAAACTTTTGTATCAGAATGTACTTCATGTGTCTGTCAAAATTTAGTGTGCCCATTTAATGGGTCGGCACATCTTCTAAAGCTAAATTGTGACAGATCTTTGTGTATATGTTGTTCTGTTGCGGAAAAGTATGCAAGGACGAGCTCTTTTAATTATTACATGGACGAGAAGTACCTAGAATCAGACATAGTTGAAATAAGAGAGAATTAAATGTTTAAAGGACATTTTTTCAAAGAACAGCTGTATTCTGTGACACTTATCCACGGCGTACTCTATGTCAAAATTTAGCTAGGACTTTAGCTGGTGTTTGGAGAGAAAAGTCGGAGACCAGATAAAATTTAGTTTAGCTCGAGCAGCGTACTACGCTTAAAGGTCCACAAAGTAGTGTCGGTGATCGCTTTGATTGATTGACCACGTTTCTATGCAATCGATTATTGATGTCAGATCTCAAAAATTAACTGGCGGAACATTTTTGCATTCGAAGTGAAAAAACCTTTTTATTTTAATTTACATTATTTATTTGTTGTATAATAAGTAATATTTGGTTAAAGTAAAAGTATTTTAATTCATATTTGTACATTTTATGTTATGGCTAACATTTTGAGTTCGGAGACCCAGACCACTGAACTATTATCATCGGATTAAAGCGCACTTCACACTTTGTAAGTTATGATTATAGCTAACTAGGGCTAGGGCTATAATTTCTATGTAAATATTATAAATTGTAATTTATTTTATTTAATAATAAAGTAATAATAGTTGAAAGGCGGGACATTTTATGGGACAAATTTTCAGTGCGGGACAAAAGCCTTATAGCGGGACAGTCCCGCACTGAGCGGGACGCATGGCATCCCTACGAGCGATCCATATACCTGCATACTTAGTTTAGATTTAAATTCAAAGAATGCTTGCTTGGCGTTTTAATCGTAATTCACTATAAATTCTTTTTATAAAAAATAAATTTGCCAAAAAAACAAACAAATTAAATACGAATTTTGTACATACATATTGACCTTTGTAGGTTGTCGGTTGTCCTTCAGCAAAAACCATTCGGTCGTCAACTTGATGCGCAAACAACCTATCTACGCACATTTATACATATTTTTATCTATAATACTTTAAAATTATCTCAAAGTCCAAACACCAGAGATTAAAATAGACTACACAAATATTGGCTCTCTAAGATGTGTGTGCAAAAAGTTAAAGCAAATTTCCAACAAATAAGCAAGTGCAAAATATACTCCTTTGTGCGCCGTGCCCCGTGCCTTCCCTCCATGTATTTAAAGATTCTTTTATCAACACTTACTGTTACTGGTGGTATACTCTCTCTTTAAAGTCAAGGGAGAAACAGAACCATAGACAAACCAGTATTGTCTCTGAACAGAACATTGGCCATAGTCGCCCAGAACAAAATATATATCTACATCCCAATGGTATCTACATTATATGCGTATCTTTAAATGATTTTCTTACTATCTGTCAGCTACATAGTTTATCATCGTGCTTATGATAATTGAAGCGATTTAACTTGTGTGAAGTTCTCTCCCTGTTGTTGTTGTATATGCAAAAGATGGAAAATAAGTAAATACACTCATATTCATTTGAGAAGGAATGTACAAAAGCAAAAACAGAACTAGAAACTCTACATGTTGATTGCGATTGTTCAGCACTGTATGTTTTTTTTTTTTTCAGTTTTTCTTCTCTTTATTAGACCTTTTATCAGAGACAATACTGAGCAAATGCTAAGTGCGCTAGTATTGTTACATAGAAATTCGACAAATGCCACGTACCTTCAAAAATTCCGGCTCACCAACACACTCGCACCTTGCATATTATGCCACTTTCTCTGTGGGCAAAGCTGCTGACAGCGTTCATAGAATTTTATCCGTCAAATTTAAAATTATTATTTATGCACGTGTGGATAGGAATAAGTGTACATTTGAGCAACAACTTGAAAATGATTCGGATTTTCATCGAAAAATCATCTTCAGCGATGAGGCTCATTTCTGGCTGAATGGCTTCGTCAATAAACAAAATATGCGGTATTGGTCAGGCAGCAATCCACACGTACTCCATGAGTCATCATTGCATCCCGAAAAAAACCCTTTATAAGCATAAGCCACATATAGAGCTTTATTTTAAGCTCCTATTGTTTCAAAGGTTATCATAAGATCCTAAAATCCTTGAGACATCACAATGGACCTACACACTTTACTTTAAAACATTGTTGCACTATTTTTTTTTTTTTATATACAAAAATTAAAATACTGAAAAAGGTAAATACCAAAAACTGATATCGGCAACAATATGCCATTATGAGGAATGTCAACTACTTACTGCGTAGATACCCTGTTATAAAAATAAAAGAATTAATTTTACTAAATCCAACGCCTCAAATAACGACAAAGTCAAACGCCACTCGCAACGGCCTGGACCCAGTTCTCAAATTCCACTTAGCATAATTCGTATACGAGCAAATCCGCCTGAAATGTTAGCATAGTAGAAAAATTGGTATTCTTTGGTAGGTATTTGGAGTACGTAAACGATTTTGACAGGTTGTGAAAAAAATTCCCATCAAATCAAAAAGCAATATTCAAATTTAAATTGGTTTGGAATTAGTATTTTCGATTGACAAAAAAAAAAGAGATATATTAAAATACTTGTATGTTTAGTGAACATTTATGTGTTTTCGCAATGGATTCTATGGGTGATTTGAGCTTAGCATTTTTTTGTTGATTTGGCAATGAAGCAGTTAGGCGCAACTTAGGAAATAAACCGAACTATTCGAGAGCCCCAAGATTGCTTTGAACTCTCTGATACAAAGTTTATAATATTATTTCTACTAAATAAGCGCTTGGCACAGGAATTCATCGATTTCTTGGCTCCGCATATGCCTGACCCATTTAAATCAAACGATTTAAGAGCTCAAGAAAAAGTAAATATAATATAAGAGCTTATTTAATTAGTGTTGAAAAATCAGATGTGTTTTCAGATTTTGTGTTCCCTTCGATTTTTCGCAGTTGGATGTTACTAAAACTGCGTAGGAGATAACCGCAACATTGCTATGAGCCAATCGCCAGTAAGCAATTCCGTATGCGAGACGCAACATCCGCATGGTAAAAGCAGACGAGTACAATTCGAAGAGAAATGCTCGTATACCGATTTCGAGAAAGGCAAATTTCAGTTTTTGACATCGCATGGGAGAATTTGACAGATAAACGTATGCGAGAATTTTTTAGAATTGGGGTCCTGGGCTATATCTACGATCATTGACATGAAAGAGTCTTGTCGGACAAAGTAGAAAAATGGCATCTATCCTTATTTCCTAAACTAACCTAAAAATCTAGGTAGGAGAAGACGGGCTAAAAGTATACAAAAGTTGTATAAGTTGTATAAGATCTTCAGTTGGAGCCGTACTATGTAAGGTACGGAATTTTGATGTTTTTTTTTTCGTTTTTTTAAATATTAGTTCCGCACTTAAATTTAATGAAATGATACGATTTGAGAAGTGATGTCCTCCGTTGCGATTGTCAACTGCTGACTGATGTCCTCCGTCGCGGTTATGGCAACTGCTGACTGCATTGGTTATCAATTTTTATGATGTTTTCGTTTGAAGAAAAGAATTGCCCTTTCTATCGAAAGAGCAAATCTAGAAGTGCTCTTTTTATGTTTCGATGATAAAGAAAGTGTTCCAGGTCAATTCTTAACACCACAGCAGTGTCCGTTAGCATTCTAATATGTCGCATTTCCAGAAATAATTTCGTTATCTACGCCGTTTTAAATCTCTCCGAAATGCAAGAAGACAATTATTTGTTTCGATGCTTGTTATATTTAAGAAAAACATTCTATATTATCTTTGACTATGGGAGCACCTAGTACGATTATTTGTTTAGTACTTTACTAGTACATTGTTTCATTGCTTTCATATCACTCATAGTAGGGATGATCGGCTTTGTTGGGGAAAAATCGATATACATATTTTGAAAATAAAATTTTCCAAACAGAATTCACAGCAGACCCAGTAGATATGTATATTCAACCTATTCAACAGAGTATGTGTATAGCTATATGATTTTCCATAATAAATTTGTTCTCTGCGTAAAAATGTGTGGACAGTGGATCGTCGACAGTAAAAAAGTGATGGCAAACAAAGTTATAAAAAGACCGAGAAAAAAATAAAACAACATAGCCTCAGCAGAAATTTATTTTCAATTCTAATCGTGGTGCTCGTGCTGTATATTTTCACACAGCACTAGTCCACAACAGCTCAGTCACAATCTGTTCACCTTGGTGGAAGTAGTCGCACTCTCTCCTCAATCGTGGTTGTTCGCTTTCGTTTCTGTTCTCGTATTTCTGTAATCGAAATTGGTTGCTTGTCAGTTGTCGCTGAATGCGTGCCTTTGTCATAATTTATTTTTGTAATATCTAACTACGGCAATTTTACATACCGAACGGGAAAACATCGAAGGAAACTAAAATAGGGAATAATTTTTATATGCATTATTTTGTACTCTTTGGATGGGTACCAAAGGAATGAATAAGAACATTAGCAAGGACTGCTTAGGTCTTCGTTTGCGAGTCAACGGCCTGCATCAAACCTGGAAGTGGCTGCATCAAACTATCGCCCTTCACGAGTACCTTATTTCGGTCACATCGGCGGATTCTGCACGTACAAAAAAGCAACATTTAACTAGTTTTTAGAGACTAAGCGCACAGATATTGTTGAGTGTTGGCATTGCTCCATTTTTTTGTGTTTTCATTAATTACACTACCCACATAAGAAACTGCTTTATAGTTACATATATACTTCACACACACGAACTGTGCGCCGTTTTATAAGTGAGTGTTGGCAATAATAAGTGAAAATCGACAGAAAACAAAAGAACTGAAATTAAAAACAAAGTTTTAAGTTATACAAATCAATGTAATTGTTGATCAATTAAAAACATTGTACAATAAAACAATAACTGCCTTTTTAGACTTTTTCTATAAATTATTGTTGTGTATTTATTTGCATTTGCATAACCATACCTACCGAAACCGAATTGAGAGTGCATTCTCTGTTTGCAAAAGTGTGAGAAACAATAAAACCTACACTTGTAGTAATACAAAAATAAAACAGAAATCCGAGAGTTAAAATTAAATTGAATTAAATACAAATTAACTAAGTTGCATTGCAAAGATCTACCATCGTCGCTATCACCATGCTGATGCAGGTCGGAAGGGTTAACCAGATGAAGTCGCTGAAGTGCCTTTTGAGTTCGACTCTCGGACGGCAATATGATAACGCTGTGCGCAAGTGTTTCTTATCGACTGACACGACAGGCACAACTACTGATAACAGCCAGCCATCGGCTGATAATAAGGTGAAGAAGATTCCCGATTCGGATATAAAGAAAACGGTTTTCATCTCCCAGTCATCCGATATATTTACGAATTTGGCCCTGGAGGACTGGCTGTATAAGAATTTCGATTTTTCTCGTCACCACGTGCTTATGCTGTGGGCCAATAATCCATGTGTTGTCATTGGACGTCATCAAAATCCCTTCACCGAGGCAAATGTATCGAAGTTGGTTGATAAGGGCATAGTTTTGGCCAGAAGAAACAGCGGTGGTGGTGCTGTTTATCATGATAAGGGAAACTTGAATTGTACCTTCTTTACTCCGCGCGATCGATACAATCGAAAGTACAACCTGAATATACTAACAAGGGCGATGTTTCGTGAATGGGCAATAAAATCGGAAATAAACAGTAGGGATGACATTGTCATCAGTGGCAAAAAGGTAAGGATTGTTATTTGTGCTTTGTTTAATAGAAGTGTCAAGGTCTGTTCTATTCCTTTAATTTTAAATTTAACGGGTTTTTGAAAATTTTTACTCAATTCCGTTCCTCGAAAAATTCGTAAAAGAGAGCGTCACCGAGAGAGCTAGATATTACCCCTCCAAAGGAAATCTTAATGTCGTTTTCCATTGGGCAAAAAGAAGCGTCCGGAAGAGTCAGGAATCGAAAAAATCACTCCTGAAACCGTTCCATTGGCACAAAAAATACTCTTCTGGTGATTCTGAGGAGAGAATTTCGCTTCTCGATTTGAAGTCAGAATCCAAATCCACTCAAGAAGCACTCACACAAGTGTAATTTATTATAGAGCAGCTGTTTCAGTTGACGTTTATGGAGGGGTAGCCGACAAATCTAGTCAAGAAATTCGTGACTGAGTGCTAAGTTGACAGTTCTCATATCTGGCGGACGTAGAACAAGTGACGTTCTCGACCAATCGTGACCACTCCGTGGTTCAAATTGGATATCGACATGAAAAATGTTTCCCCTGTTGTAGATTCAAATGGATTAGTTCTAGTGATTCGTAGTCTTCAGATGACGAGGAAGACGAAGAAGATAATAATTCCTCCAAAATTATAAATTACATACCTAGATTTATGTAGGTATTTCTTTATTTTGGTTTTCACGAAACTGCGCATTTGTTTTAAAACAAGCTTCTTAAATGACGTGAATAGCTATGCAAAGTATACCTATTGGTATTTGTGGCAGTATGTGTAAATCTGAAAAAATATATCTGCAAAAAGTGATCTGAATCAAAAAAAAAGATTGATTTATTTGCCCAATGGAACCTGAAAAGTGATTTATGTCGTTTTCGATTTGTCTTTTCAGATTTTTATCCGAGATTTCAGATTTCTGTTGCCAACGAACATAAAATGCGAATTTTATTGGTTCTTTTGTATTTTGAGTTGGCCGCAATGAAATTTTTTTTCACTTGCACTGGAAATCCATTTCAATTGATTTTTACACATTTATAATAATTAATTTCAAAATCATTTAATTTAAAGAATCGTTTCCAACGCGAAAAATTAATAATTCTGTTAAAAAAAGCAATCCTTCCAACGATAAACAATTCGTAGCCGCCAGGTGTGTGTCGTACACATTGGTATTAGTAAAGGTATGTGTGAAATCTGAAAAAAAATCGAGATTTCTCAAAAAAGAGTCAGATAAAAAAAAAGATTGATTTTTTTGGCAAATCGAACATGAAAAGCTTTTTGCTAAATCGAAAACGACATTAGATAAAAAAGAATATTTGATTTGTTGTCCCAATGGAAAACCACTTTACTGAACTAGTTCCCAATTTCTCAATTAGCGCAAATTTACCTGCTATATTAGCAGAAAGTGAGCGAATAAAACGAGCTGTCAAATAAATGCGATTCGATTGGCTTCCCTAAAACAAAGCAATATATATTCGTAGCGAAAACGAAACTTTCAGCTGTCAAATTTTGTATAAAAAGCTGTTATATAAATTCATGTTTGTACGATTTTTCATACAAAGGTTCTTCTACTTCGTGTGATGAGAAAATGTAATTTTTGATTCGTGACGTCACCTCTCGCGAACGTCTGACAAACATCCAGACAGTATAACTGTCAACTTTCATGAAAGAGCTGCTCAATTAGTCCTAAACACACGGGTCCTCAAAACTTTAGCTATCCGATAATACCAATGTTTTGCGGACACATTTCTTAGTTTAATTTTAACAGATCAGGAGAAAATTCGGTTTCACTTCACAACTTAAAAAAAAACAGTATTTAACATTTTGTTTCAATAAGAAACATTTTGCTAAAAGAATGTAAGCTATAATTAAATAGAATATTGTATCGGCCACAACTTTAATCAAGGAGGCTTACTGTGCGAATATCCTTTCTCATCGGTCCGCCTTCCACCAGACAAACTAACGAACTAGAATAATTAAAATTCAGCTAATGTTTTCAAAAGGTTTCACAAATCTATTTTCTGATACACATAATTACCTACTAGATGGCGCTCTCTGATTTCATGTTCTTACTACATATTATTAAGTAAGAGTAAGAGGTGAACAAAATTATAAAATAAGAAAGGCAATTACCGAATGGACAATTTCATTATCTGTACTAGGGATTTGTATTTTTAGGTGAGATTAAGTGAAAGATATATGCGAGTGTAGGGTCATACGCCATTATGCACCAAAACGATCCATCGTTTCCGGGTTTTAAGCTTTTATTTATATTTTCTTAAGGGTTGTTTTTGTATTTCTGGAGTGAAAGGAAAGGTGAACCAAAATAAATCTTCCCCGATAACGAAAACAATGTGTTATACGTCTAGCGGTCACTGAAACGATTATATTTTGTTCCATATTGAGAAAACTTGGATAAGAACCTTCTGAAGAAAAAAATCTCTGAATTTGTGGGCTCGAAAATATCCATTGGATAGAGTTCTTTCTTTTTTTGTTTTTATCATTTAATTGATTGAAACAATTAAACGAAATCAGGGATGGGATTTAAAAAAAAAATGGAACAAAAGAATTTTCACATTTCAACAAACGAAGTTGGATAGTTTAAAAATTATTTTCATAGTTTTTTACAGCACCACTCGAATATACCTTTTTGTAACTTATTCTCATCGATAGGAAAAAATAATTTTTTTTTTGAATTTGCATAGCAGTTGTTACCCTTTCGCACGAAACGCTTACCTTTCGTTTTTGAATTTCCATGAAGCAGAAAGTTAATGCTGTCCAAAAGCGGAAAATACACAACCATGTTTGTTCTAATATGTTTCTAGTATATAGAACATCAACTTTAGATAGTTTTACTAACCAAACAAATCAAATTATTCGCCTTTTAACAATTTATAATAACTAACCAATGGCGTTCAGTAATGAAAAAATGTGGTATTCCCGAACTCTTTCACATTTCCCCACAGTTGCCGAGGTTGGCAGCATTTATTTTAGCATTTTTTGTATGTTTTTGCATGTCACACTAATTCTTTTTTGACATAACACCGATAGGAAAACAAAATGGCGAATTTGAAAAAAAATTGAGGGGGCCAGCGGCAAGAGGATTGTGAGTTGGGGGTCTCAGTATGGTTTGTCTATGAACACGAGTTTGAAAAATTTCACATAAACACACTAGCTACATATAAGATCTCTTCCTTTGCTTTTGTAGTAAGAATGGAAAAGACTGTCAAAATGGCAGTGGTGGGGATAAATTCTCTCACAGAGAGAGACACTTATGTCGTTTTCCATTGGTTTCACTCGGGGATCCACTCATTCTGAAATCCAATGGAACAACAAAACTGCTTCTGAAAGAATCCACAAAAGTATTGGTGAAATGCCAAAAAATAATCTACGGCTGCTGTCAGCTGGCTTGTATAAAATACATAAAATACACTTGTGTGAGTGCTTCTTGAGTGGATTCTGACTTCAAATCGAGAAGCGAAATTCTCTCCTCAGAATCACCAGAAGAGTATTTTTTGTGCCAATGGAACGGTTTCAGGAGTGATTTTTTCGATTCCGGACTCTTCCGGACGCTTCTTTTTGCCCAATGGAAAACGACATTACGAAAAAGTTCGGGAAATCTATGAAAAACGACAGATATACAATTCAAAAATTCAAAAAAGTGGTACGAAAAGTTGAAATATCTGATAAACTCGAAGAATTTGCTAATTTACGAACAACATTAGTTGATTTATCTACCTAGCGATGAAAGTGATTCGGAATTAATCGAATTCATGAATCCGAGTATATGGAAGAGTTTGTAGAGGAAAAAGCGGCACAGCATTAAAATTTACGTGGAGGAGATTGTCCTTTCTTACTCCTTACAGCGAGGACAAATATCGTCGCCACCAAAAGAATCTAAGGAGAACATTCAATTTTATTTTTCCGCCTGTCGATATCATTTTAATATACAAGAAATCAAAACAAATGTCAAATGGGAGAACAAATTTCGAATCAGCTGTTAATTGACAGCTTTTTCAATTCTTACACCAAGAAATTTTTTGAGTAAAAATTCCTAAGATTCTCAGTGGAGGGGTAATTTCTTGCTCTCTCGATGACGCTCTCTTTTACGAATTTTTCGAGTTAAGGAACGGCATTGAGTAAAAATTCGTAAAAATTCGTAAGAATTAATAAAAATTCGTAAGATTTAAAAGTAAAGGAACAGACCTATATACTTGTCCAACTCAACTGTACTTGTCATGGCAAATCTGTAGCAACTCTGAAAATAAATCAAAGTTCTGAAAAAGTGGTCTTTTCTACCCAATCGAGTACATTCCTTCCATCCCCTTCAATTCAATTTGTCCGGTTTTTATGAGCACCATGTTCAAATAACACATCATTCGTTTGACAACAAGGAATGCTATATAATAAAAAACCTGTTTTATTATTGGCTGTTGTATAATTTTCAATATACGGACCTTGAACTAAATTTCATTCATTTAAATAGTAGGCCTTTTTTATTATGCTCAAATGATTTATATAGATCATGGATTTCCATGGTTTACAACAACAGTTGGATCACTTACTTTTGTTGTAAACCGTGGAAATCAATGATCTATAGAGATCATTTGAGCATAATAAAAAACGCCTAGTGCTAACAACTCACAAGCATTAAATGAACTGCTATCAATACAACTCCAACATGTACGCGTATTTGTTCTATGGCAACGCACTCGTAATGATGACTTAATTGGTACATAAATATTTTACATAACCAAAAGCAACACTTACTAGCTTGAATTCTTGTTTTGACATTATTTGTTCTCATTTTTATATTTCTAGATATCGGGAACTGCTGCAAAATTAGGTCATCCGAATGCATATCACCATTGTACTCTTTTGGTTAACTCGAACAAGCTACACCTTAGCGAGGCATTAGTACGCGAAGAAGTAAGTACAGCAACACCACTGCTATCAGCACATAATTCATTCTTATCTGCTGTTTTTTCACACGTCTTTGTTGTCTGAAGTGGGTATTTATAGAAGATCTATGTAGTTTATGAAATGCCATAGAAACAACAACAAAGGAACTTTTTTTTCGATTAAATTGTTTTTCATTACAAGTTTTTATTTTTATGTTCCAGGCTAATTACGTAAGCAAAGCTACAGCATCTGTACGATCGCCCATCAAAAATCTCAACGATGTGAACAGAGCTGTAAATATTCCTCAGTTGTTGTCCGCTGTTGGATATGAATTCCTTCGAACCTCTGCCACAGAGCTGTGCGACGGTGGTCGCGATCAAACAATGAAACAAATGGGATTCCAACTCGTAAACCCAACAGAGAAATGGTTCCCTGGTATAAAAGAAATTCGTGATGAATTTGCATCCTGGGACTGGTGCATTGGAAGAACTCCGAAATTCCACGTCGAGAAGGAGCTATATCTGAAAGCTGATGACAAAGACCATAAGGTTGTTTTGCGCGTCGAAGTTGAGAAGGTATTTTTGGATATGTTTGTGTTTACATATGATTCTAAATAATCATTTATTAGGGACTGATGTCGGATATCAATATTACGATGCCCACTAACGAAGTTGTGCCAATCGTTTCTGGACTGCAAGGCAAACCATACAACGAGGACAGCCTCCAGGGAATCGTTGAAGCATTAAAGTTGGTATCAACAGACAATGTCAAACAGGCCATAAACGGAATCTGATGTCTTCATATTTAATTCTGTTTTTCTTGTCCCCTTTCTTTCGTCCTTTGCATGTTTTTATTTTGTTTAATTGTTTTCCAAATTATTGAAACATTTGTGTGGCTATTGTATTTGTTAAATTGAATTCATGCTTTCCATTTGTTTGGTTCTTAATAAATTATTGTGTAGACGAAAATATACAAAATTATAATATTTTTTTGCGTTCACTCAAAATTACACGGCCACAAAGTTTTTTTTTTTTTTTATTAAGAATATAATATAGGAAAGTATATATAAATTATATTTTTTGCATAATCATGATGACATTAACTTAAATGTTTTAAATAAACCATGTTTTCAAAAGAGTTGTTCACTTTTTTTTTCCTCAATTGCAAAAGTGTAGCATCTTTGGCCCCATCGACTGCCTTCTCTAAGAATCGTCTCATTGCACAGTTACACTTAACTACTTTTCAGTGGGGCAATTGATAAGTGGGAATGGGAGCGTGTGATGAGAAAAAATTATTGTAGCATCAGCATCCACTATTTCATTTAAACATTCTCATTACTGTGTAGGTGCATTATTTGCATGACGGAACACTCCCTTGGGTAGTCATAATACTCTTCACTCATAACAAGCTGACATTATCCAAAATGTCTCATTTAATTACAGTCACATTATTACACAATGCTAGTGAAACGACACTGGCATTAACGACTGTAAAGCAGTTGAAGCTGAAGCCACTGTTTATCATGACACACCTCGAAGACGAAATTCCAATTGGTCTCGGTTGAAAAGTTCAGAGGTACCCATCTCGTACAGCTTTTTTTCACGTGCATACATGAATAGTAAGTCTGTGAAGGAGGAATCTCCATCTTCGCATCTCTTTGGTCGAATAGCAAACGCAGTGACCTCGTTACCAATTACAGTTCATGTGATCATAGACACATTGCGAAAAGGTGTAAATATTTACCTTACACAGATAAATTCTGAAAAATGTCGAGTTTTATCGCAATTTCAAAGAAGTACCAATGCTTAACCTTTTCATTTATCTTTGGTTAAAACGTATACATAGCGTCCATAGCTGATTGTAGTATTGTAAGTGTTGAGTTACTTAATTGTGATTAGCACCCACCACCACTGAATATTAAAACAAGTTTATCCACCTATACCAGCATACTCAATCTTAGTCGGTTATCTACTTATAACCCATGCAGACCAGACACAAGAGTGTTGCCATAGTCTAAGAATACATATAACTGGTAGTTTCGGTTATTTGTGTGTAATACTTTGTTCCAAAAACATAGTTTATAAAATATCTGAATTTATTATATTTTATTATTTATTCCCATTTTGTCTTTCTTAATAAACACATTCCTTAAATCTAATAAGACTGCGATCCTATTAGTTTCCAGATAAATGTTACAAGGTTATCTGTAACCTACTAACTACCTTATATATGTAACATAATCGAGTTTGGTAAACATGTTTAAATAAGATCAATTTCCCGTGCTGTCGAGTAACACAACTAACCCGAGGGCACTTTAAAAAATACTCCTTCTTGTTTATGACGTATACTTAACCCTTTTTCCATTAACCTCTAATTTTTAACTTATGTAGTACTATCTCAGAAAAGTAAAGCAAAGCAAGCTCAGGAAGACTCAATAAAACACTTCAGAGCTACCTGTTTGACAAAGTGGTATAAACTGGTACATTTTGTTGTATGTCTCGGCTTTTAGTTTGACTCAATGTTCTCCTAGTTCCCCTTCGCTGAAAACTGCTTACTACCAATGATATAAGTCGACTTAAGTCAAATAGATTGGTCTAGACGAGATGAAACCTGAAGGTAAAAACTAAATTGGTCGGTGGCGTCATTTGTCCTACATCAGCCACATATGCGAACTGTCAACTTAACACTCTCACATCGGCTATCCCTCCATAAACGTCAACTGAAAAGGCTGTTCATGTGACCGATCTAGGCCAATCAAAATTGAAACACATCAAGTCTGTCACCTAATAGACTAACGAAACTAGATATAAAAATCGTCAAAAAAGGTTTCAACAAGAACTGCTGCTGTCAAGTCACTTCTACTTGGTATAAATGCCAAGTGTGAACGTCAGAAGTGTCAATTATCAATTAGGGTTTAGTTGTTTTAATTGCGTGCTAAAAATTCGGTTTCACTTTGATTCGCTCGGAAAAAATTTCATTAAAACAGGCCTAACAATTTTTATTGTCCACCATTAATTTTACGAGCTCAAAATGGCTATCCATATCCCATACAAAATTTGCTATTCTAACTTTTTATTTATTTATAATTTTGATGTGAAAATTAAATTAAACAGATATCGTCTTCAATAAGAAATGTCGAACTGGTAACCGATATTTCCAAGATAAAAAAAATATATATACAAAACGGTTAGCAGTTACCGCTGGCAATACTAATGGTAAAGTTTCTCACGATTACTCTCGGCTTCATCTCGTATAGGAGCCACCTCTCAGCTTCACAAATGCCCCAAAGCTTTGAAATTCTCTGAATTGTTAGCATACAAATTTGTTACCACGACATAGGTCTTAATGCACTTTACCAAAGTCAACCGTTCCGTGAGTCTTTGGCTTTCGTTCGGGTATTACGGACGAATTCCGTTTTACTCTTGTATGGTATTCCAAAGTGGCTGGCTGCTTTTTTTATGTCTCACGAAAAAGTTACTCTTACTCTCGTAATAAGAATGCAGCAATTCGCTTGTTAGATTCGATTTCAAATAAAATCTGATATAATGGTGCACAATATTCGGTTTGTTCGATATAAATCTAAGAAATAAACCAAATTCAAAGACGTGGTTATAACAAGTGTGCGGAAACTTGAAAAAATAGAATTGCAAGTGATCGGTAATCGGTTTCAGGATATACATATTTGAAGAATTGTTCAGATCTTATGTGCGCTCACGTAATAGTGGAAAGGTCACTTTGCATTTTTGCGTTATTATTCAGCTAGTGATGTTTGGAAATAAATTAATTCTGTGCATACTAGTTTGGTTGTAGCTTGTAAGTCATTCATGCATCGATTTGAGGAATGCTAAGCCAAAAGTGGTGGTATGTACTGATTTATGTAACTGTCTTACGGCTTTAAAAATACGAAATGTCTGCACCAACTTATTTGGCAATAAATAAAAGCTTGATGGTTCTAGAGTGCTTCGGATATTGTGTTCTTCCTCAGATACAGTTCTTTATTTAAAGTATTTGAGCCATCTTACAGATATTTTTACTGGGTTCAAAGATTGCATAATTACACATTGACGCATCGACTTTTAGTCGCTCCAAATGGATTATTAAAAACCTGAACAACGTTAGGTTTTGTGTTTTGTGTTTTTTATTGTTTTTATTTGAATTACAAATACGGATGAACGCATATTTAGATAAAATATAGCCAGTTGTATAGTGATTTGGCCCGTTCATTCTTAAATTTTATATGCAATCCTCAGTTTGTTCCAGAAAGTTAACCTTTTCGGAACTATGGAAATATTTGTTTTGTGTTTACCCAAAATTAACACTTACTGTTTCACGACTTTCCCATTCAGTTTGCTGGTCACTTTCAGTTACATTAAATTTGTATGTTTATTATGCAGGTTTGGAAATCGGAAGTTTTAGTAAAAACTAGCAGCCATGACAGATTCGTTTCCTTCAACAGCCACTCAATATCTTGAATCGCAGTTAAAAATGTCTTTGCCCCATAACATCAGCCAAGATATTCAAATGCAAGTGATCATGAAAGAGAATGATGGTTTATGTACAACAAAGCTGAAAACATCGCCTGCATCCGCAACTAGAGCACACGACATTACCAGCAATGACAACATCATCAACGTCCAATATGGAAAACTGCATTTAAATCAGTGCAGAGACTTCCGTGTCACACCGCCGCAAATGAATAATGAAAACGTGAGTACAATATTCGTATGTATTTTATAAATGTTTGTCCATGCCATGTGCCAGATAAATAAAGGACATTTTTCACACGGAGAATCTTTGTAGATTGCTAAAAATAAGAAGTCTAGATCCAATAGCTGTTTTTTATTATCAGCTATGATCCATATAGATCATCGATTTACATGCATTTACAACAACAGCACATGATCCTGCTTCTCATCGAGATCACGAATAATGATCTGAAAATTATTTCTACTATTTCCGGCTTGTTTTATTTTTAAATGTTGGTGTGCCTGTAAACGACAGCCACACAATCACGTTGCCAGACTAAAAAATGGAACACAAAAAAATCAATTGATTTATTTCGCATTCGAATAAACTCCCTGTCCGTATTCCGAGTTATGTTGTTTTTTCGCGTTCTATAAAGGTATGTCCAGACCAGCCAAACATTTGATAAACTATGAAATACCTACATGTTTCATAAATATTTTTAAAACATTTATTAAGCAAAACAATTTGTATGGAATGTTTAAAAATGTTTTGCTGGTTTGGATCTGGACACCAAAAAAACATTTATGAAATGTTTCACAGTTACCCAATCGTGATGGGAAATAATTTTTGTTTTACAAGTAACCTTGCAGAAAGTGAGCGCTGTTTTTCGATTATCATTTCTTTTTAAATAAAATAATAATGCCCAGAAAAGCTTTGAATACCTAATGAGAAAGTGATTCATTTAATACGATTATTTGAATTAAATCGCGTGTCGCGTGATTGCCGAGACCAAAATTAAAAAAATAAAAACTTTACTCGTTGCTAATAATCCCACCACATTCTTTTCTACTAGTCCAAAACAGGATAAAGTTGAAAAATTGCATAAGCCTTTACCCCCGTATTAATAAACAAATATGCAAAATGTAAGTTAGCTAGTAGACGTCAGATAGCGTACAAAAATCTGACGTAACTGCTGAGTAACGAGTTGATAACTTTTACGCAGTGTTTATTAATACGGGGGTTAATAAATAAATTTCAGAAATCTTTTATAAATGCTTATAAAATCTGTCCGATTTGCTTCAGAAACATTTCATAAACATTTCTGAAATATTTTATATGCCAAGATAAACTCAAGCGTTAGCACCAAAATATTGTACATGTGGTTCATATTTGAACATAAAATACTAAATTTGTTTCACAAAAAATATATTTGAAAAGAAAAGTTATGCAAATTTGATTCAAATATGGTAACACCCCCGACTTTGCAAGTAAAAAAATGACATGTGCCTTCTGTGACGTCACGCTGAGAAGAATATTTGCAAGATGGCTGGTAGTAATATGAAGTTTGAAATACCCTGTATTATCTGTTTTGCTTTTGAAAGCAACTGTTGCCACAATTCCAAAATTAAACTTTTCAATGATCCGTTGTGTTTTATTTTCGTGATCTGATCCGAATCAGATCACGCTGATAATAAAAAACAGCTAATGACGCTAAGAATTTTACTGTGGTATTCGATTGGGCTTCTTCAGATTCGCTCTCAGTTTTCGGATTTCGGGTGTCTAATCGAACATAAAAACGTCAATTACTCTTTTTTATCTTGATATTAGATGTGTATACTGTATAGCCTTCGACACTTTTCTAAGCGTTTAGCTTTCACTGGTTATATTTTATATAACTTACTTAACGGGCTCCCGACCCGTGGAGAGTCTCTGCCTGAGACACTGCAGCCTTCCATCCTCTACGATCCCGGGCACGCTGCTTCCAATTTTCCAGACCAAGCGCTCTGGCATCCGCGATGGCTTGGTCTTTGAAACGGAGGTTCGGTCTTCCTTGTCGCCTCGAACCTGGGGGCTGGGATTCGAAGATCCTCTTAGCTGGAGCATTATTATCCATTCGCTCGATGTGGCCGAGCCTACAACAACATCACATGATCCTGCTACTCATCGAGATCACGAATCATAATCTGAAAATTAATTCTACTATTTCCGACCAGCTGGCTTGTTTTATTTTTAAATGTTGGTGTGCCTGTAAACGATAGCCACGATAGATCACAAAAAATCAATTGATTATTTTTCGCATTCGAATAAACTCCCTGTCCGTATTCCGAGTTATTTTGTTTTTTCTCGTTCTATAAAGGTATGTCCAGACCAGCCAAACAATTAAATACCTACATGTTCCATATTTATTTCTAAAACACTTATTAAACAAAACAATTTTTATGAAATGCTTAGAAATGTTTTGCTGGTTTGGATCTGGACACCAAAAAAACATCATGATCCGGATCAGATCAAGCTGATAATAAAAAACAGCTATTAAATAATTTTAAATTTGATTTCTAATTCTCAAAAGTCGGAAAAAGATAGCTTTTTTCGTACCAAACGAACCTAGATAAAAAAAAGTGCTTTGATAGCGCCCAATCGAATACCACATAAATTTCCAACACTCTATAACTGGCCTATCATATTAATAATGCATAGAGCATAAAAAGTGGTCGGGTAGTGCCAGAAACTCCACGGCTTACCTACCTACTTACAAACCTAAAATGTCGCTTAAAGTCGGGATGAGCCACTTAACAAATAAGTCTTCCCAGTTGCGCATACCAAGTTAATTAAGGTCGGTGGGGGCCCGCCACCTGAGCTGGGGTCGTACTCTCCTTGTATAGCTTAGGTAGATAAACTTGTGCAGTGAAATATCCCCCACGGAATTAAAGCCAGTTGGACTTATATCCAAGAAAAACAAATTTAGCACCCATGGGCTTTATTTTCGTGAGGGTTATTTCACCGCACCAAACAAACTACACTAACGAAATATTCGGAGGTATTTTTGCGAACAGTTGTTCCGACATTTTATGTAACGCACACATTGCAGCGCTATCAAACGCGTTTCTGGGTGAGATTCTGATGCGATAGCCTCCGACGGGGAATGCGTTTCGTTCCGCCGGATAACTTTGAAGTTATAATTGTCCGTTGTGACATATTGCCATGCCGCTGATTTTAAGTTATCTCTCTCAGTGACAGCATATACCTTGTTGTGCCATCATTATAGCAGCCAGGTCGATCATCCCTGCGAAGCAATTGCAACGCGGTACACGTACACTGCTTTCAGAGCCATTGGGGACGTTCAAGTATCTAGTTTTGTAAGTCTGATAGCTGTCTGACTAGATGTATCTCGGTTTTGATGGGCTGAAATAGATCATATGAGCAGCTGTTTCAGTTGACGTTTATGGAGGGGTTAGGAGGGCCCAACCCATAGAATCCGTCGCATCCGTTGGGGCAACGAATTTGACTGACAGGTTGATAGAATACACTGCACCTTATGGAAGCTGACCCATAAGTAGGTAGCGCACGTGCCGCATGCGACGGATAAAGTAGGTTTAATTTCTACTTTTCTGTCAGAGGCAGCACTTCATTGGTGGAAATATTGAGGGCATGAGATAAACTGTCATTGGCTGTCGCCAGTTTTCTCATATGGCGGGATTTCTTCCCTTTTGTGGGAACTTCGATGTCCGAAAAGCCTTCCATGGAAAAAAATAAAAAGCTGCAAAAAACATTCAAACTATAATTTTTCAACTTTATACCAAAGGTTAAATGTGATTTTATATCCGTAAAATATAAATTTTGCTTTTAAAAGTAAGATTTTTTCATAAAAAAGTACCTATCAAAGTAATTATTGAGGAGGGAGTTTGAATATGGTGAATAGAGAAATTTACTACGTTTCGTGGGAAATATGAGGACAGAGTACTTAAAACACTGGCTGTCACCGTATGTGACGGATTCTTTAGGACTGCTCTACTGTTCCTGTAGTCGACGAATTTAGTCAGGAAATTCGTGACTGAGTACTAAGTTGACAGTTCGCATATATGTGGCTGACGTAGTAAAAGTGACGTTCCCGACCGATCTAGTTTTTGTCTTCAGGTTACATTTTATCCAGACCAATCTACTCGACGATAACTAGATTCTTGAATGTGCCCATTCATACTTTTAACAAGCGGGGACTGGAGGAGCCCTGAATTAGAGATAAATTGTCAATTTGTTTTTTGTTTATTAAAAAAAACATCAAAAGAATATAAACTATTCGAATGGTTGACAGTTGCAAATATAATTTTTCAATAGGCGCTTTTTATTGAACAGCTATTTCAGCAATGTAAAGTAGACGATTGTGCGCATTTCTGGAAAAGTTGTATAAGTTGGTATATTTTGTTGTGTGCCTCGAATTTTAGTCCGAATTTTGCCCTTAACTCACCAATACACATTAGCAAAATGTCAGATTGAAATGTTTGTTGTGTTATTATAGTAACAAATTTTTCGCTATGTGATCCAAAAATATACAGTCATGTGTGCAAAATGTAAACTGAAATTGAAATACATACATTGATTTCGCCTATTAAAACATTCATATTTACTGTAGAAAAACAAACAGAAAGTTACAACGAAAAACAAAATCTCACATACAGTGTCTACCACTAAAAAAGTGCTCCAACGAATTTCATTCAAAAGAGCAATTGTTGTGATGTGGTTTTCCATTGGGACAAAAAAATCAATATTTTTATTGATCTTCTATGTTCCATTGGGCGAAAAAATCAATCTTTTTTCTGATTTGGATCACTTTTGCAGATCTCGATATTTTTTCAGATTAACACATACTGCCACAAATACCAATATACCTACTTTGCACAGCTGTTTTTCGTCATCTTAAGAAATTTTGTTTAGAAAATAAAATGCGCAAAGTTTCGTGAAAAGCAAAATAAAGATAAACATAAATAGCAATGGATATAACTTTGGAGGAATTATTATCTTCTTCGACTTCCTCATCATCTGAAAACAACGAATCACCGAAACTACTCCATTTGTGTCTACAACAGTGGAAACATTTTTCAAAACGAATGCAATTTGAACAGCTGACATTGCTGTCAAATAAAGCACTAATCCATTTACACAAGCAGATGAATTTCGTTGCATGTTCCATGAGCCACTTTAAATCTGAGATCTGAAAAAGAGATTTTTAGCGGTCCCAATGGAAAACGACATTCATTTTGGGGGCAATTCTCTCGGATCTTCAATGAAAAACGCCATAAGTTGACTTTGCTTTTCTGGAAATATGTTCAATAAAACATACCTCATTTAATTTTTAACTACACATTCATTTTGCTTGCATATTTCAAATTTGGTTAGGTACTTCTAATCGAATTTTATTGGCAACTCATTTTTCATCTCGTTTTCGCCCAATCCAGTGGAAATTTCACATTTTCTGCCAGCCCAGTGCAAATGTTTTTTTATATGGAGTTTCACTACCGCTAGTCATATCTAGCTTTCAATCGAACCGGGTCCAATTCAATATTCCATTAACAATTAAAACATTTCGATAAACACTCACCCGATATTGTTTTGCTTTATTTTCTAAATTTTAATTTAGATATTGGGTTTTCTCGATATATATCGATCAAATGGGTACCGACATTGTTGCTGGACCATTTGGACATTATTTACAATCGTTTTGGTGACAACTTCAGGCGATAAGTTCTCGCACTCTCTTTGTAAAGTTTTGAGATCTTCCTGAGTCTGTGGCTTGTTCTTACAGAACCGTGACTGCAAAAAAAAAAAAACTAAAAAGAAAGAAATCATACGATCTTGTCAACCATTTTAGGTAATGAACCATTATGCGATTTGGAAACTCATCCTTAAAATTGTTGCTCGAGCCGCTCATGATGAATTTCAACACGTCCGCTGCATAGATGGTTGATGTTTAGGAGAGCTTGTGCGTGGTTTATTCTGCATGTTTTCTTCACAAATATCAAAACAATATCAAAGCAAAACGGATTAGCTGACTCAGACCAATTGCTAAATATTTTGAACGCACATTTTTAACATAAAACAATCTAAGAATTGTGAGTTTTCCATGTTTTGATTATAAATAGTTAAATTAAGTTGTGTGTGTACCTCTCGGTAGTTAACAGTTCTTCTTTAACTGATTGGCTAGTGCTTCAACAAATACTTCCAGCAAGCCGATGATCGGCTACAATTTCTGTTACCTGAAGGCGAACTGAAACATCAACAATTTATTTGGCAAACAAAAATCATGTTTCCATTTGCAATTGGAGCTAAAGATTTCATGTTTTCAGTTTCATTACTTTCGTTGGATTTCTCACAAAAGTCGTTAGAATCTAGAGGAAAATTTAAAAATTAAAATTTAATGGTCAGGTTTCACAGGAACTGCAAGGCCAAAGTACACGTACAGCGAAGTATAAATTCTATGTCCGAATTTTCGAACTTTCTTTAGCAAAGTAGGGTTTTATTCGAACGGATTGAAAGCAATTGCTAATTGCTTTTACTTTGCTACAACCTTTTACTCAAAGCAAATGCTATATTTTATCCATACGTCCCAATGAGAGAAATTACATATCAGTATGACTATGACCGCTTTCAAATAATTATTGATCTTAGAGCTCTTGAGGGAGCATGGAAATTGAAAGCTCAACATTTGTCCAACAAAAATTGTCAGTACAGGGAAGATAGGCCATAGGATGTTTGTGTCTCAGTATGGTTGCAATGACTTACATAAATCGGTCCCTCTTTAAAGCTCTCACAGGGCTACCGTAGTTTGTATGATATTTCGCCATAACTCAGAGGCCAATACTATTAGGGCTACCATCTTCCAATTTAAAATAAAAATATTGCTGAACGAAATAAATTCCGTTTATCTTTTTTCTTTTCCGGTAAGATAGGCATAGATACCTAGATTACATATTTGTTGAAAAATTATTACCCGGCAGTGCAGATCTTCGCGGAAACAGTAGCATAAAAGGATTTTTGGTACTTGAAAATGTTGATGAAAGACGATTTACAGAGCTGTTTTTTTATGAACATTCAGTGTGTTGATAATAATGGTGAAATACAGGTGTATTGATAGAATTTCACCAACAATTTATAGTTTGAATGTTTTTCTGTTAGATTTCTGAAAATCCCACGATTTGGCTTTTCAGACATTGAAATACCCACAAAAAAGAATAAATCCCAAGATGTAAAAACACTGGGTTGCATTGCATGCGAATTTTAGGAAAATGACAACAACAATTCCTTGGTATGTCAGTGGTTTGCTTATAATTTCAGAGGCAATTCTTGTGTTTGAGTGCCGTAAGAGTATCGACAGGCACCATTGGTAGAAAAAAAGCTCCTCCATAAGGTTGTAGTGACAATTTTTGTTGGACAGAGTATAGATAAATAAAGGGTTTTTCAACAGGGACGCTACAAAAGTAGACCGACAGGGATTTGCTGTCCCGAACTTCTTGCCGCTCTTTTGCCATTTCTCTTCAGTAAGGTTTGCCATTTCATGATGGAAAGCTATACGAGCCAACAACGAGTCAAAATTATTAAAATTTACTACCGAAATTCGGAGTAAGTGGCCTCAACGTTAAGAGCGCTACGTCCAATTTATGGTCGTCATAATCGTCCTAGCAGATCAACAGTTGAGTGTCTAGTGGAAAATTTGAATCCACAGGCACCGTACAAAATGTTCCCGTGCCAGTGAGACAAAGAAGTGCCCGTAGTGTCGAGAATATTGCTGCCGCTGAGGCTTCAGTTGAAGAAAGCCCAAATGTGTCTCTTACACGTCGTTCTCAAGCGTTGGGCATCTCTGTGACGTCGTTGTGGCGAATTTTGCGAAAAGATCTTGGCCTACATCCTTACAAGATTAAATTGACCCAAGAACTGAAGCCGCTTGACCACCAGAAGCGTCGTATGTTCGTGAATTGGGCTGAGCAACAACTTGAAAATGATTCGGATTTTCATCGAAAAATCATCTTCAGCGATGAGGCTCATTTCTGGCTGAATAAACAAAATATGCGGTATTGGTCAGGCAGCAATCCACACGTACTCCATGAGTCATCATTGCATCCCGAAAAAATTTCATTGATATTGATACCCAAAACCGTTTTTGTTTTATTTAAAACTCTTATTGAAAAACCCTTTATATAGCGACCCATGAGTAGAATTTAAGGGGTAACTTCTGTCGTCACATTGGCACGGGGTTAGTCTGCTCTAAGTTATAAAATAAAAAAAAGATGTTTATGTGCTGGGGCCTAATTGGTATTGAAAATATTTTCACTCCATTGGTAGTAAACTATAACACTTTTCTGCTTCTGGTGGAGCATCAGGATGTATATAGTCAACTATCTATATCCGTCTTGTCGATTCCATTCACCATATTGTAAATTCAATTTTTTACATTTTCCTTTGTCAAGCCTATATGATTACACTTCCGACTCATATTGTAATAAAAATAGATTTTAAATATACCAACCTTACTCTTCTTTTCTTTTTAGTCCTATGGGCATCTTCCAGATTCGGTGCATCATCCCCCGATGAGTTTTCTTGCTTCTGAGAAGCCAGGAAGTAGAATGAAATGCTTGGATTCCACTTATTTAAATAAAACCTTTCGTAATTTATTAGTGGACAATCACTTAGATCGCATTTGGAATTATCTCAAATGGCCACTTTTGTTGTTTCTCTTGTGCACATTTATCGGTCTCATTACATATACCTGCGTCATTAGTTTAAATGGGACACACATGGTGCTTAAATGCATCAATTCCAGTACTAGTGTTAACCGCTTAGTTACTACTAAAACAGATAGAAGTGAATCCGAATCGTTAGAATTACTCTCACAAAGTGAGACAACAACTGCAGATGAGGAAGTTACTGAAGCCGTTCTAAAGGGATCCACCACTCTTTTAAGACCAGTTATTTTTCCCCAGCTATTGCAAGCACGATTTAGAGAGAATGAGCCTAAAAGCGACTACAAGTTAATTGATAGAAAACAAAGCCATCAGGAACACAGAGAAAACGAGGATTCTACGAGTACAAGAAAAGAAAGCTCTTATGGTCCCGAACCAGCTCGGAGCACATTTAAAGATCAAACAGACACGTTGAACCTACTTGGATTTACTTCTGGTCATCAAAACAACTTTGGCATACCCATTGAAGAAGATGAAAGAGTACTAAAGCTTCTGAACGAGGAACTGATTCGACTTGAACACCAAACGGTACGTAGTATATATGTAGCTAAACTGAGTTGAAAATATTTAACCACATGTTTAGGAAGCTTCAAAGATTATCGGGCGAACGGAGGGCTCGGTTAAAGTGTCACCCACAGTTCCCCTAATTTTACACGATCTAGAGATTTCGACCTCAAGCCCGAAACAATCCGAAGAGCTTCAGTGTCAATCCACATCACTTGCTATGTGTCGAGGAGTCTTGCAGTATGACCTCACCTCTTTCAAATCCAAGAGTTTACAGTTGGGCCAAGCCGACTTGAAAGTTTTCGAGCAACTTGTCACATCGAATTGTTCTGCCCGTTCAGCTGAGTTTATTTGCTCCACACTAGAACCAGAATGCCGGCCGACGCAAATTGGAAGCTTACAGCCCTGTAAACGAATTTGCAAATGTATAAATGGTGTTACTAAATATACTCTAATCCCTGTTTAACATTCAGTTAATTTCAGCTATATTGGAAGCCTGTTCGAGTTTGATTGCCAGTTCCGATGTTCTCACGTACACATTCGACTGCGATAAATACCCAGATTCTGACGATACAAACGTTTGCGAAGACCCAACCCGTCGCAAAGATTGCTATGAAAATGAGTTTAAGTGCGACGATTTGTCATGCATTCCAAACCAGTGGCAATGTGATAATATTAAGGACTGTAGTGACGGCGAAGATGAGTTGGGCTGCCTCATATGTAATCCCGAAGAGTTTCGCTGTAGATCAAACGAAAAGTGCCTAGAGGACAAATATAGATGCGACACCAACGAAGATTGCATAGATGGATCGGATGAGCTCGATTGTTCCTCTGAAAATGATGACGACGACCCTCAATTGTATCCTAGGATATTTTCCTTTGCCAGTTTCCTGCCCTTAAATAACTCAAATGAGAACCTATTTACGGTAATATCAGAGGATCGCTTAGCATCGGGTAGTGAACTTAACGAATCCCTGACATTAACTGGCTTAAGTCTAGGTGCCATAACCGCAGAGGGGCTTTCTAACGGCAGTATAAGCTCTGCGATAAATTTGGGTTAGTAAATTACACAACTATTGAAGCATATCTATTTCGGTCGTAGCTAATTTTCAGGATAGTAAGGAAATCATGATGACAAGTGATTCGGAAAATAAACTAAAAGTTTCCCAAAACAGTAATGCAACTGAGAAGAGTCTGTCGACAGTTCAAAGTGAAGTAACAACGTCTTGTGTAGGCGATCAGCTGAGGTGCGTAAGTGGGAAGTGTATCACAGTTGATCAGCTTTGCGATAAAGTAAGTGTATCATATAAAAAAGACAGTTCCATTACATTGTTTGTTTGAATTAAAGGTGGTGGATTGTCCCGATGGTGAGGACGAACTAATGTGTACCTATGTCGATCATCCCCAGCCCAAGAAGCCTTGACGAAAAACCCAATAAATGCAATAAAAGTGTACCTAAAATGTATATTAATCTAACATTGAATATGGTGTTATTCACAAACAAAATGTAAATATTTCTATATAAAGTTGTACATTACCTACTCTTTGTCCACGCATGTATAAATAAATGTAAATATATAAATATTGTGCTGATTTGTGTTTTTATAAAGGGTGGCTATCTAGTGGTATCTTTTTAAATCATAGGTTATTTTGACACAGACAGCTGTTTCCCACTCGAAATCTTGACAGAAAGTCATGTCGTTTTCCATTGGGACCACCAAAAATCTTTTTCAGATCTAGATTTATCGCGGCTCATGGAGCATGCAACGAAATTGATCTGCTTTTGTAAATGGATTAGTGCGTTATTTGACAGCAATGTGAGCTGCATTTGCATTCGTTTTTGAAAAAATCAACTATGGATATCGACTTGAAAAATGTTTCCACTGTTGTAGATACAAATGGAGTAGTTTCGATCAGAGACAAATCATACAAATCTCTCTGGTATGTATGGTTTGTCTATTGTCTCAGTATTGTCTCTAGTCTCTGGTCTCTGGTTTCGGTGATTCGTAGTCAGATGCAGCGTTGCCACTTCAATAAAAGAGGAGCGCGTTAAACCAAAAAAAAAAACAAAGATCAATTGCTTAAAACTATATTAATCATCACTTTAATGTTCTTTTTGTACAATAAGTTCGCTTCGTTCAGAGGTTATTTACAGGGGTTATTTTTATGGCATGGTTTTTGTACAGCTGTTTAAGAGAATAAAAAATGCAGTAGATTGGATTTAGTGGCAGTAGATTTATTTTTGCAAAAAGTGCAGTAGATCTACTGCTATTGCTGCAAAGTGGCAACGATGGTCAGATGATGAGGAAGACGATGAAGATAATAATAATTCCTGCAAATTTATATCCATTGCTATTTATGTATATTTTGCTTTTCACGAACCATTTCGCATTTGTTTTGAAAAGTATATTGGTATTTGTGGCAGTATGTGTAAATCTGAAAAAAATTTCGAGATCTGCAAAAAGTGATCCGAATCAAAAAAAAAAGAGTGTGCTTTAGACCACACGGCTGAAGTAAAACTTCTTTAGCTCCATCCATAATTCTATATGATTGTATGTAGTGTTATAATATCGTGGGATTTATCCCTTTTTTTTGTGGTAATTGCGATGTCCGAAAAGCCTTCCGTGGGATAAAGGGAAAAAGCACAAAAAGAAACCGTTTTAGTAAATTGTCTTTTATTAAAATTTTCTAGTACCTAAAAATAATCATAGCAGTGTACAATCTGCGGCTGGCTGTGCCGCTAACACTGATTGTATGTACTCGCAAACGAAATACTGACTGAGATATTATATACACTGGCTATGAGAGGAAGAGAAAAAGAAAATGTGTGCGCGCACTGCTGGCTGTTGCTCCTACAGTGTGATACAGGCAAAAGGGCAAAAAAAAAATCAAATCATTTTTTTTAATTTTTAAAATAATTGCTTGCTTAAAAAAAAAACTTTTATAAAACACAAGACTTTTCAATTCAAGAAGGAACGAAGTAGGAACTTTGTCAGTCTTTAAACAACTAAACAACGTTCTGCACAAAATTACCAGCTGCTAGAAGGCATGGGATCATCTACCATTTTCGATCCTTTTTTCTTTTAACAAAACTTTAACAAATTAGAGTCTTATGTCTGTATATAAATAATATGATTAATTAACCTATCCATATCTCAAAGAAGTTATAAACAGAAACAGAAAATATTTCGAAGTTTACCATCTGTCAAAAGAAGAAAATGAGAGCATTCGGTAAATTTTTGCATAATGAATTAAACAGGTTTATATGGATGGTGATGACGCATATGCAAATAATGCAATACGTTCACTCAGAAACAGTAAGGTAGCATTTAAATAAGTTGATATCGATTTCGCATTCTTGGTACATCTGCTCAAAAAGTTACCATAACCAGATAAAAATTACCAAATTACCGAAACTCAAAAAGCAAAAAAAAACATTATCAAATTTGGATAAAAAAAATACCAAAGTGGCAACCGTGGAATGGGCGTGACCTGTGTCTGTATATACGAAAAATAACTGGTTATGAAAGAAATAGAGAAAGAAAATGTGTGCGGTGCGCAGTGGCGGCTCCAGCCAAACTAGCGGCTTGTGCAAGATTTACAGAAAGGGCCCTTTTTTCATATCTGCACACATGAATAAGTCTTTTCCACATCAACCAGGAGATTTTATTTTGAGATGTGCAAGGAATATACCTACATGAAAAGGGTGGAATATTTTGAGATTATGTAGGTAAGAAGTGAACTTGCATAGGTCTAGTGGAATTTTTTATTTTGCGATATTTTGAGTTAGATTCTCCTTGAAGTTGCAACAATGCAAGTGATGTGAGTTAATGTGCAAGAAATAATTCAGCACAGGTGTGATGGATGTTGTTATTTTGGGCTTATTTGAACAAGCTTTTTCTTTAAAATGCAAATGACAGTATTTGTTCACGCAAGATAAAATTAATATTTCTTTCCTAGCAATGCGCCCCCAGAAGTTAGCGCCCTGTGCATTTGCACATCTTGCACATATGGTTGGTCGGGCCCTGGCGGTGCGAGGTGAGGTGAGGTGCGACTCTCTTGCTCCTACAGTGTAATACAGACAATAGGCATGCACTGCAGTGATACCAGACTTTAGAGGCAGGTTATCCCACGGTTATACCCAAAACTTCCCTTAATACAAAAATAGAAATTTAGGTACATCTTCCACATTTTCAAAACGCTACAAATGGAACATAAAATTGCATTCGGCATTAAAATGAAAATAATATTCAACATCAAATAAATATCTTATGAATTATTTGAAACTTTATCTCGGTTTCAAGTCTCATTATTCTTGATTTTTCATACAAAAATGACACAATGACATTTGATTTGAGAATGAGGAAAGGCTTTTTTGCATACATTCCAATGCTTACAAAATAAATAAATATATTATTTTAAGAAATACTCGTGATTTGTCATTTAGAAACAGTTTAGGGAAATAAAAAAAAGAAAATGAAAGCATTCAGATATTTTGAATGACAATTTTCTAAACATGAAAATATTTAATTTGACCGTAGGTTGACAAATTTTTTTATTCTTAATGAAATGAGCAATTAGGAACAAAAATTGACGAAAAAGTGAAATCCTTTTCTTTTTGTACTATGAGGTCTGAAAAATCCTTTCGTACCTTTTAGCTTATTATAAGTGAGAAAATCCCGCAAAAAGGCATAAATCCCCCGATCTGGTATCACTGCTGCACTGTGGGCTGTGGCTTAGATATACGAAACGAAACGTAACTCCATCTCCTTCTATCTTCACTAACTTATATCTGCCTCTCAACTTCCGTTCGCGATTTCCGTAACGTTTTCGTGACGCATTCACCAGCTTACCCCCGAAGTCAAGTGTGCCTAAAGAAGTTATACTTCAAAAAAGATTGATTTTTTTGCCCAATGGAAAACCACATCAGTATCATACCTCCGCGGAACGAAATGAGTGGATTTACGGTTGAACAACGTTAGGAAACATTGAAAACTTATTTCCAAAGTGAGTGCTGTGTAGCCCAAACAGTGCGTTTTTTGAAAAGAAGTTTTGGCCGCAATGAAGCACCCACCGCGCTTGCTGTACGCAAGTTTGTGCAAAAAGTTCGTGAGGCTGGTATGCTTGCCGCGTCTGGACTCGGAATACCCCCACGTTATGGTCGAGAAGCCAATGCATCCACAGAGAGTGACAGTTTGGTGCGGATTGTATAATATGGATTGAAATATGGAATCCGTTTTATGAAGTTCATTCTATTAGAATAGAGAGGATCCAAAAGCGTCTTAGTAGTAGCAGGAACAGTAGATGTACTCATTTGATTGAAAATGAAATAAAATAAAAAGATTGTGGAGTGGTGGCATCATTGGTCCATTTTTCTTTGAAAATGAGGCTAGGCACAACGTTTCGGTTAACGGTGGGCGTTACAGAGGCATGTTAACCGATTTTTTTTCTTACTGAAACTGAAGGCAGCCGTCTAGGCGATGCCAATTGGTCGCCTCGGAGCTGCGATTTGACCCCTTTGGACTTTTTTTTGTGGGGAACCGTGAAGGACCAATGTTATGCCAACAATCCGGAAACGATTCAAGCACTTTAGGCCAATATCATCCTAGCAATCCGTGAGCTACAGCCCGAAACCATCAACAAGGTCTTGATGGTCAGAATGCGCTACTGCGAAGCGAGCCGAGGCAAGGACTTTAACGACGTTGTGTTCCATAATTAATGGGAATGTTTGCTCTTACTAATAAAGCCATAATACATGGATAAAGTTTAATTTTGTTCTTGAATTTGGCCCACCCTGTAGTTCTATGTCCATAGGGCGACTGGCCAAAGTGGATCGTTTTATGACCAAAGGTCGTTGTAATAAAATAAATAAAGAGGACCAATTTGTGTTTCTACGTGAAATCTGAAATATGGGAAAATCCATTCAATTCTACCTTCAAACTCCATATTTTTTTTATTTTCTGATATTTTCCTGGGCGCCTGGTGACTGCCAAGAAGTTTCGCAAATTTCGATAATTTCGCTACTATTTATAAATGATTTTCATGAATGTTTGGCTTATTCATAGATGATATAAATATAAGGTTGCTTCTCTATGCAGACGACATTGCATATCATTTCTGCTGATTAATAGATTAAAAGAATACAGCAATAAATAGAACATGAGTAAATCGGAAATCTTGATTTTCAAAAATGGGGTCAGAACAGCTAATCGAGAGAAGTGGTACTTTAAACAGGAGAGGAAATAAAATTTACAACAAATTAACGTTATCTAGGTATGAAATTGACTCCAAAAATGGCCTTCACAAAACATACTGACAATCGAAAATATGCGGCAAAAAAACAGCATAAACGCGACATGGAACAACTACGGTCTGTATCGCAGTTATTTCAAGCTGTGTGCAAAGCTGTACAAACATAAGCATTTTGAAGAAGTAGATAAGCTCCCAAGATTTTTTGTGAAAAGGATACTGCAAATGCTAAATTTTACGCCCAACTATGCACTTATGTTGTAAGGGGAGAAGGTCACCTGTATACTTTAGGTTTAGACCTACACCTTAGCTACATTGGAAGGACACTTTCCGAGTACGGAAGCAATCAGCTGCGGCATCAGCTTACCTTAAAACTGATGCAAAAGGAATTGTTTGAGTAAATTAAGTGCAAACTTCAATATTAGCTGGAGAAATGCTAATAGGTTTGCTATCGCAAATGGAATGGAACTGTAAGAGAGCAGAATTATTAACCAATTAAGTCAAGAAATTGTTAACTGAAGAATTAATAACTAATCATTTAAAACTACAATTAAATTTTAATTTCAAATCCCCGACATTTATGTCGTATGTAAAAATTGTTTTTATAACGAAAAATAAAGAACTTATTACTACTTACTACTACTCGTAGTTGCAAAATAAGCAGGATAAAGAAAACACTTACTCGTTAATGCATTTTATTCTTTTCTCATTTTTAAATAAATACAAAATGTCAAAACTGTCAAAATTTCTCAAGCCTTTGCATTTACAATTAAATACGTTCTTAATTTAGTAAGGCACTATTGTTCAATCGAATGGCAGAAATGGAAATGCATGCTTTCGCTATTGACATTTCCGTGTAAAGCGGATCATTCATTTCGTACAGCCGAGATATCTTTTTATAATAATACATTTTATACAGCACCAAAAAAGTCCTCGACATACGAGTGTACGACAATACAAATAAGGAATGATACAGATTATGTGTACCTTTCTTCATTCTGGTGATTGGAAGCACGGCAAACTCGATACAAAAAGAAATAAAACTATATATTTAACTAATGAAAATTTGGCACTTCTTGTGTGCACCTTAAATGCATATCTATAAAATGCGATATACAAATACACAGCATGCTATGATAATACCACTGTGGTACATGAAATCTACTCTATTATCAATTAACTTATGTGTTCTGTTTTGATTAGTTCAACAAGATTCTGGTAGTCGGGATCATTCGAAAAGAAATCGGTTAGATAGCGAAATGTGGGCCGGTCTTTCGGCTTATAATTCCAGCAGTTCTCCATGATTTTGTACACATTTTCCGGACATTTAGGTGGCCTTTGTAAGCGCTTGCCGCTCTCTATTAGTGCAATTGCGTCAACGCCCCTAATGTCACCATATGGCGGCTCTCCGAGAGAAAACATTTCCCAAAGTGTAACACCGAACGACCATACATCGCTGGCATGTGAAAAGTAGCCGTTGTTATAGCTTTCGGGAGCATACCTGCCAAAGAATGAGTACGTATTTAGTAAGTATGTAATTGATAACAGATTGCTTAGTATTTTACCATTTTATAGGCCATTTTCCACCTTGAGTTGCTTGATAACAATCGTTATCTGTTCCCATCGCCCTAGATAGCCCAAAATCACTTATTTTAGCCTGATTTCTCGATGCAAGCAATATGTTTCTAGCAGCCAAGTCCCTGTGAACAAAGTGTTGCGACTCCAGATAGTTCATACCTATATTTTTGGATACAAAATGCACCAACATTTAGTGAGTGAACAATGAGGTTAAATTTACCTACCGCAAGCTATTTGCGAAGCCCATATTTTCAATTCGTAATTGGGATTAATCTTGGCCGAGTTTTCCATAATAAAATGCAGCATTGACCCTAGGGGTACCATTTCTTGGACCATCATCAGACTTTTTCCCTTGGAGATTCCAATTAGTTGAACTATGCAATGGTGCTTTAGTTTTATCATAACAGATGCTTCGCGTAAAAACTCTTGTTTGTTACTGCGACAATGCTCATCGCGCAGTGTTTTAATGGCAACCGGACAGCGGATGTCGCTTTCCGGGACCTGATTCTTTCGAACTAGAAACCCTTTATAAACAGACCCAAATTCTCCTTCGCCTATTATATTTTCGAGCTCCAGACAATCGTTCGGTATGAAATAGTTCAATTTTACACGGCTGTTGTCGGTTAGAGCGGCCATTGCAGAAGCTGTACTTATTTGACGGTTGAATAAAACGTTGAACTCGCTATCTACACTTGTGGTGGATATAATTGAATCCAGCCTCTCGGGATGGTCAGAGAATTCACGAAGTTCTGCAGCGGACTCTTCCAGCATCTTTGAAGTCTCTTCTGAAGAAGGTAGATCCATGAATTTGCGAATATCTGTTGTTGGGATGTAACCTTGTGAATTCAGCAGCGGAAACGTTCTACAATGGACACAAATTAAAAAAAAATTAAATTGATACAGTCACTCCACTTACTTCATATTGATTGGAGGAGGAGCGTCGACAAAGTAATCAGTTTGTTCTGCCCCCCGTTCTCTGTTAATGAGCACATCCCTTTTTGTAAAATACTCCACTTCTTCTTCAGTCTTCTGCTCCAAATCGACACCAGTATTGGTTGTCATGTCTTTAACCACCAAATCTGAATTTGGCACTACCGAATTGTTTTGCGGCACATTATACAAAGCATCAGAGCTAGTTGGTGTTGATGGTTGATGAAGAAAGTCCGTCGAAAAGGACAAATTGTTTATAAGAGATTCAGCTTTTTGCAACTCATCAAGCCTGTTACTATTGTTTTTTAACTGCGATGCTATTTTCGACTGATCAACTTTTGGCGGAGATCGAATCCTTACCTTTCGCAGACTCTTCATTCCATCAATGATGACATTCCTCTTTGCTGGTTTTAGACTTCGGAAAATAAGCATATCACGCTTCTCCTTTGGCTTTTTGGGTGATGCCCCAGTTTCGAGCATTATGCAGTCGTCGTTTTCAAACAGCCCGACGCGGTTCATAGCATCATCCCCGGGATGGGTTGCGTTTGGGCTGCATGGAGTGGGTTGTTGATTTTTTTTCGATGAACTTCTAGGCATTGTTGAAAACAGGGGAAGTGGCGGCTTGGGTTTGGGGGGAACTGGATATTTCAAGTTCATGGGGAGTCCATCGGAAAATAAACTGAAGTGCTGCACCAAATGTTCTAGAGAAGGCAGATATGGCCCCTCGTCAATGTACAAGTAGTTTTTCTAATGAAATAAAGATTAGTCACAGATGTAAATTGTTTTACATTGCAAACTCACCGATTGTTTAATAAGAAAGTTCTTCGGATTATTTTGACACAGCATTGTGAGAACATACCCGTGGCGGCTTGAGAAACGAATCAAAAATATTCCCGATTTGTCTGTAGAACCGTCAGTGTCTGCAATTGCATTGCTCGAGTTCTCCGTTGGAACTGCACTTGCCGATGCTGATTCTAGTGTGTTTGAATCTAGTGTCTTGCCATTGTTGCTGTCCGATGTAATATTGGCTGCATGCTCCAACAACACTTTAACGGCTTCCTGTCGATCCAATGTACCATGATACCACTGATGTTTGTATGTTGTGGCTGGTGGCGGCTGGTAGCTTGTCAAAAAATCCACGACTTCGGTGTGATTCATTTCTTTGGCCAAGTCGACGGGAAACTCTCCAAAGTTTGTTCGAGGCATATGTGGGGCCTGAGCAGCTAATAGCTCCTTAACAGCATCCAAGTTCCCATGGCGAGCAGCGTCATGCATTGGAACATATCCGCTGTTTATATTGCGTACTTGGATATTTGCCTTAGCTCCGATTAGTGTACGAACATATGAATCCGATTTTGTACGACAGGCATACTAAATATTACAATAGTCAAATATGGTCAAAATCTCAAGTGACTTAATACTTACGTGCAGTGGAGTGTTGCCTGTGCTATCCATACAATTGACATTAACGCCCGCATTAAGTAGCAACTTCAAGATTTCTTCGGTGCTATATAAAGCAGCTAAATGCACAGCAGTTTGACCGTCCTGATTCTTAGCATCAACATTGCGGTAGCCGCATTTCAAAAGTTCCGACACTACAGTCTGATTTTTTTCTTTCGTTGCACGATGCAGTAAATTGGTGGTACCGTGGCTTCTAGAATCATTAGGCGGAGGATCCTTCTTCACTATGTGTGTTAGTTTTGTAACAAGTCCATTTGCTGATTCCCTATAATAGTCAACCAGCGACTCTAAGCCATGCATTATTTTCACTTTGTCGTCAATAGAAAAGAAAGCATCTTCTCCGTGTCTTCGAATTTGATAGTGGCAGACGTCATCTTTGTAGAATACTGAAAGAACGAAATCCCCAATAGCAGTATTGCTTTCGCGGACTAGGAATGTTCCGTCATCTTTTTTGCCTGAAAACAAGGGAATGATAAAGGGAACCTTTTGTTTGTTGTAAATACAAACCCTCTTTTAGTATTTCCTCTGCTCGCTCCCTTGAAATTTTCCCATGGAACCAAAGTAAGTTTTCGTCTCGACTCATAACAATGGATTTATGACCATTTGCTTTATAAAGTATCTAAACTCATTTATGTCTAAAGATTGTTCTTTCTTTACACCTAATTCTACTTACAATTAAAAAGCACCTTCTCGGAATACACACCAATCAAAACAAATTTAAAAAGTTGGACAATATACAATAATAATGCAAATGTAAGAGTAACATAAAGGACAAATACTTTATGCAAAATGAAGAAAAAAGTGTTTTCAACAAATTCTTGGAACAACTTATAATGACAAATCAAAACAGTTTGATGGAAAAAACAAGAAATGCCAGACTTTACCACTTCAATGACATTTTATTGTTTTGTGACGTCATATTCGGATTTGGGAGCGGATACTGTTGAAGAGGACTACATAAAAGTGTATTTTCTCCCTCTTACTTATTTGCAAAAAACCAAAAATCTGACTTCACAAAATGACCTGTCAATGGGGGGGCATAGAGATGTTGTGCACATACTTTTACAGGCTTGTTCGTTTATTTACTAGGTACTGTCTTTTAATGCCTACAAAAATACTACTTCCAATCGGGATTTTTCAAAATTCTGATCTGTCTGGTGGAAGAAATCGCTTTTTTCTCTTGGTAGCAGTATGAGCTCTATTTGACATTTATTTTGTTTCCTTTAAGTAATAAACATCAATAACATCCACCTACAAGTCTATTTAATATATTCTTTTACCGTTTTTTTTTTAAAGTTTGATTTTCAATCCTAAAGTGTTCTCCTTCAGGTCTAACCTATGTCCAATTTATTTTATTCATTATTTGGAAGTACGCTGAACGTTGTAAGTGTACGTATTTAAAATTTTATATTCAAAATTTTAAAATAATTACTTTCAACTTTATGGAACAATAAATACGAATAATCAGCACATGAAGTGGCATCTCTGGTGGTTAACATATTATGTCACACCATTTCTCGCATGATACTTAACTTATCGGACTTTGTCATTTGTCACTTCACTTGGCTATGGCTGGCAGCGGACGTTTTTCTAATTGGCAAGAGGTGTGTGAATGTGAACCGTGTAGTTTGTGGAGACGATTTTGAATATTTGGAACACTAAATACATAATATTAAAACTCATAAAAATGGAGGTGAGAGTTTTAATAACAGTAAAATAAAATGCAATTGTTTAGTGAATCCCCCTATACTGCTCTTATAGATCGAAGTGTTAAGTGCGACAACTTCCAAGTCGTATGGATTTTGCCGAGCTAATCCTGCTGTTACAATTTCGGAATTGCGATCCACTATTCATCAGCAAATAAGTAAAACCCCGCACGCAGAACGTCAATCCTTGCGACTTGAATCAAAGGGAAGAAGCTTGAAAGACACTGATACCCTACAGGGATTGGGCTTAAGAACTGGAGACAAGATATTTATCAAGGATCTAGGACCACAAATCGGTTGGAAGACTGTATTCTTGGCAGAATACGCAGGACCGCTCATAGTTTATCTCATGGTCTACACCAGACCTTCAATATTTTATGGAAGCGGTGGCAATGCTCCAATCAGCTTGACAACGCAGTAAGTTTTCACTTTTGCCTTATGGACTCGAAAGCAGAGTTTCACTTAATTTGACCTTTTCGTTTTTTACACTGAATGTGGCAGCTTGTGCCCTATAGAGATGGGAATTTTTTTACCATTTATAGTTAGCATAAATTATTTCCCCTTTGGCTCATTAATGTAAATTTCGTATACCGCCGATTTTCAATGACCGTATTATGGAGTTGTAGTGATTATAATATTTGCCCGCGGTATTTCTATGCGTGAGTAAGTAAAGTGGGTTGCAATTGGTTACGAACGAAATAAAAATAAAACAAATATCAGCTTCACTTTGGAATCCCTATTATAGTGGGCGGGTTTTCATCCGTAGATGTCCATCATATGAATAGTTCTCGCTTTTCCTTCTTCAAACACTACTATGCATTTTTTGTTTTATTTAATTTGATTTAATACTTTCAGCATTGCTGCAGGATGCTACACTTTGCATTATTGTAAGAGACTGCTCGAAACCATTTTCGTGCATCGCTTCTCACATTCCACTATGCCCTTAAGGAATTTGTTCAAAAACTGTTCGTACTACTGGGGATTTACTGCCTATGTTGCCTATCATGTTAATCATCCCCTCTTTACATCGCCCTGTATGTATCAAGTATACGCTGGACTCGCTGCGTTCTTGGTAAGAATAAAGTAGAACTCTGATCGGTATTCAAACCTTTTTTGAATACGCTGTCTAATTAATTAGGTTTTTGTTATTTATTTAATTTTGTTTCTAGCTGAGTGAACTCGGCAACTTCTCGGTTCATCTCGCATTGAGAAATCTGCGTCCACCTGGAACCAAAGTCCGAAAGATCCCGGTAGCAGATGGAAATCCATTGACTAAGTTATTCAAGTATGGGCTGGACATGAGGACATTTTACAAAATCGCACCAGTTAACAATATCTTTTAATTACAGCTTCGTTTCCTGTCCCAACTACACATATGAAGTTGGTGCATGGGTATCATTTTCTATTATGACATCGTGTCTACCAGCTATGCTGTTTGCGGTTGCTGGTGCATTCCAGATGACGTTGTGGGCTCTTGGAAAGCACAGGAACTACAAAAAGGAATTCAAAGATTATCCCAAGAATCGCACGGCTATTTTCCCATTTTTGTTGTGAAAATTGTTGAGCTCCATATTATTACTGGGCTTCTTCTAAGTATACACATCTATACATCGCTGTTGGGCGCAAGGAACGATTTAAAAACTCTTAATATAAAAGAAATAGTCTGGTATAATGGTCTCTTCACATAACCACTGGTTAGTTTGTTTCATTTTAAGTCTAAAGTTGAAGGGAATAAATACAAATTTAAAACAAAAGAGCGTGTTTTTGTGTTTGAAAAGGAGGTACATATACCGTTAATGTGCCCTCGTACAAATTAGATGCATCTTCACTTTCTGTCATCTCATTGTTTAAAGAGTATAAAATGACGAATTGAATGAGCGATAACCATACTGAGACGTTACCTGCCTACAAGCTATATTTTTACGGAGTGGTCACGATTTGCTGCCCTAGTATTATTACATAGAAATTAGTGTTGCCTAATGGCAAGTAACTTGAAAAATTCCGGCTCACCATAGCATAAAATATGAGCCACTTCCGCTATGGGCAAAGTCGCTGGCGGCGTTCATAGAATTTTATCCGTTAAATTTGAAATTACTGTTCGTTACGTGTGGATATTTTTTTTTTAGGAATAACTGGACGAATATTATTATGAAAAATGATCAATATTGATTGGTTGAGGGAAAATAAAAACATTTTGAGCAACATTTTCTTCAGTTTCTTAAGAAAAATCTATATATGAAATCGAAGTTAATGATTTTCAAAGCCGGGAAATCCACAACCATGTTTGATCATAGTTCATAATACAGGATTGCGGGTTGGGGGTCTCGGTATGAATTGTCTATAATCCAAACCATTAACCACAGATGAATTAATTAAAAGAGATATATATCTTTCGTACGTCTATCCCTCCAGAACCCATTTTTTTACATTTTTGTAGTTGTAATTTCAATCACTGTCTGTGAATATTTGGGAACTACAAAACAGCATGTTAGTAATGGCCGGCCAACCACTCAACCGATCTACATTGTTCATTTTTTAAATATTTAAGCAAATGTACACTTATTACTTAAAAACAAGTCATGCAAAATTTTAGGCATGTGAGGTAGTACGTAATTACATTGAACAACAGACAATCTCTCTGTGGGTCTAATATTGATTTTGTATGGGAGGTACCAGAATTACTTGACCGACATTGCCCATTTTTAATACCAACCCGACGACGATTAAAAGAAGTCCTTTTACCAAATTTCATTCGCCTATGTCAATTCCTTTGGGCGCTATCGTGCTTTTAACAGACAGACGGACAGACAGACAGACAGATAGACGGACATGGCTAAATCGATTCAGAATGTGATCCTGATTCAGAATATATATACTTTATGAGGTCTCCGGTGACTCCTTTTTGGCGTTACAATTGTAATGACAAAGTGAATATACCTTCCTGTGGAGGGTATACAAATTACTACCCTCACGTTACGAATAATTTAAAATTTTACGGATAAAATTCTATGAACGCTGTTAGCAACTCTGCTTAGCGGAAGTGGCATATGCAAGGTGCGAGTGTGTTGGTGAGCCGGAGTTGGCCACAAAAACACTTTTTTCACTTGAACTGGAAATCCATTGCAATTGATTTCCACACATTTATACCAACTCATTCGTAATCATTTAATAACTTAACTTGTTTCCATACGCGTAAAATAACTAATTATTCAGATAAAAAAGCCATCTCGCCAACGATAAACAATTCGTAACCGCCAGATGTGCGTCGTAAACATTGGTATTAGTGAAAGCATGTGCAAATCTGAGAAAAAATCGAGATGTCTCAAAATTGCCACGGAAAAAAAATTATTTTTTTGGCAAATCGAACATCTCGAATCTGATGTCGTTTTCCATTGGGACCACCAAAGATCTTTTTCAGGGGTGTCAGCACGTAACTTGAAACAATCGAGTTCAGTCGATACAATCGAACTCTGGCAGCATCTAATTTGTTTCTATCGATTATCCTCCACCGATTATCCTCGATTGAGTATTGGTGAATGCCAAAAAATAATCTACGGCTGCTGTCAGCTGACTTGTAAATATAAAATACATAAATTACACTTGTGTGAGTTCTTCTTGAGTGGATTCTGACTTCAAATCGAGAAGCGAAATTCTCTCCTCAGAATCACCAGAAGAGTAGGTATTTTTTGTGCCAATGGAACGGTTTCAGGAGTGATTTTTTCGATTCCGGACTCTTCCGGACGCTTCTTTTTGCCCAATGGAAAACGACATAAGTCAAACTTCATTCCCTTCTAACCAACTTTCACGTAACGGAACGAAGTTTGAAAGTTGGGTAGAAGGGAACGAAGTTTGACTAATGTGTTCAAATTCATTATCGTTAAAGAACATATCTACTGTTAATGCAATTATTAACTTGAAAAATGTTTTTTTTTTTAAATTACACATGACGTGTTCCTCAACAGCGGTATGTCGGAACCAGTGTGATCTTTGGCACTAGCAGCCCGTAAAGTTAATGGACAGAATATTTTAAAAGCTTTAAGGATTTAATGTGTAATCAACACTTTTCTATTATGTCACTCACATAGCACATTTTCACTTTAACCTTAATTTTTGTGTCACAATCGATCTATTTTATATCGAAAATTTCGCCAATAATTTTTGGCTCGTGAAATATAACCTCGACACATAATTATAGTGTAACGCCGTCAAAGAAAGTCAAAAGCGGCTATCGAAAGTTCAGCTGCTAAGAGAATGGACTGTAAAGTTACAACCCTTTCGTTTTTCCAACAAATTAAATATAAAAATTCTATAAGTTTCGAAAACAATGAAAACATTTTCAACGAAATATAAATAGAAAAAAAGTTTAACAAGTAATAAGCATAGGAAGTAGTATAAAACTAAACGTTGCTTCTTTATACCGTGGCGCATACATAACTGCACATTGCATCACTCCATTGACGTGTCCTGCCACATTCCACAGTATGAGTGTGCTGGTCAAATTGCTCTTTTACAAGAGATACCACTGCCGTTCCGACACACGGCATATCTACACATCAAATTCTGTTCATTTATTTAGCTATTAGCAGGTACCTACCCGCGACTTCGTCTGCGTAGAATTAGTACTTCAAGTAACTCAATTAAAATATTTATATCAACAACAGCGCCACTTATCGGGTCCAAAACTATCCTATTTTTCAAGCCAACCAATCAATTTATTTCTTACCAAAAGTGTAATGATTAAAATGATGATTTTTATTATCCCTAACTTGAGAAATAATTGGTTCATCATTTAAACTTGTATCCCCAACTTAATCACCTTCACGTTTTGTTTTCGCGACAAAAAGAGGCCTAGGTAAGTCATTCTCAGAGGTCCCATCTATCCCTATACCAAAATTCATAAAAATTGGTTTTGTGGTCGTTAAAAGGTAACAATTCGTTATTTATTTTATTTATATTATTTTACATTATTTATCGAATGGGCCATTCGCCTCTAGTCTTTCTAGTCTTTATAAGGCTATCATTTTATTCCTGACCTCTGTCGAATTTATAGTATGTATTAAAGCATCCCTGGAATAATATATTAAATAAAAAATTACTTTCGCATTTATAATATTAGGATTGCGCACATTCAAGCATCTAGTTATCTTAAGTCGACTAATACTGCATCTATACCATCACGCACTCGCATTTTTGCACGAGACGGGACAGAGGGATACGTTTTTCCGCAGTCAATGCTAATAAAGGAGTAAAAATTATATCACAAATCAGACGCCTAGTGTCATGGATGTGCTGCCCATAATTATAGATACGTAAAACGGCGACAGGGGAAAGATATATTTTTTTCTCGTTCACAAGAACACCGAAAAAAACAGCGTAGAGTTGTGGCGTGATGTCTTGCGTAGGTACCTAAAATGCTTTCAATGGATGGGGCAGAAAGGTGAATGATAGCTCAAAATATTCGGAAAAGTATTGCCAAAATAAGGTTTTAAGCTTTTTTTATGAATATAATGGCAAGTTGAATGAAGCAAAGTAATATTTTAAAATGATTTCATTGGAATAGGTATAGCTTTTATCACGTAAGCTGCTTCTCAGTGTTTCATTGACGTAATGCAAAAAGTAGTCTATCGCAATACTCTATCCCGTAGCTTCTATTAGTGAAATAATTTTTGAAATCAGTTCCGGAAATTACCTCTTACAAACAAACATTACCTCTTTATATAATAGTGTGATTTGATGTTGTTTCTGCTGCGGGTGAGAAAATGAGAAAAAGGAAATAGACGAACCGTTCTTGAAATCAATTATTAATTAACATAAAGAATGAGAGACAGAGAGACCCTTTCCCTACGACGATAATGTGTAGACTAACTAGAAACGAGACTTGAGCGGCATATATATGTCTGGCCGTGACATTCCGCCCACCTTGAGTCGAGTGAAATGTAGATTCAATTTATGTTGGATGATTCGTCGTTTATCGGAAGGAGTGGCGACACTTTGACAACTGGACGAGTAAGCATCCCTTCGGCTGTCTTAAGTGTAACGACTCGCACATTACCGTCTGCTCCCGGATGAGTAGAAATGACTCTTCCCAATTTCCACTTGGTTGGAGGTAATCTTTCGTCACGGATTACTACCAATTCGCCTACGCCGATGTTGGGACTTGGCCGTGTCCACTTAGAGCGCTGCTGAAGTTGGACAAGATATTCGGAACTCCATCTTCGCCAGAAATGTTGCCTCATATTACTCAAAAGTTGTCATCTGTTTTTCAGGTTTCCTTTAAAGATCGTTGAGTCGGGTTCAGGAATGACTTTGAGAGATTCCCCGATTAGGAAATGTCCCGGGGTCAGGACATGGAAGTCATTGACGTCGGTGGATATCGAACAAAGTGGTCGTGAGTTGACACAGGCTTCAACTTCCGTCAACAGCGTCGCGAACTCTTCGTAGGTGAGAAGACTCTCACCCAAAGTGCGCCGCAAGTGATACTTGACACGCTTTACGGCCGTTTCGCAATAACCACCCATGTGTGGTGATGCTGGCGGATTGAAGTGCCAGATGGTGTCATCGTCTGATAGATATTTAGCCAGATGTTCATCCTCAGTAGCACGTGAAAGCAGGCTGTTGAGCTCCTTTTCTGCGCCGACAAAATTGGTGCCGTTGTCGCTGTAGAGCTCTCTACATTGACCACGACGAGCCACAAACCGCTTGAAAACCGCTACAAATGTTGCCGAGGACAAATCGCTCGCCAGCTCTAGATGCATAGCACCAGTCGACATGCAGATAAATACTGCTATGTATCCTTTGACGGCTCTTGAGCCACGTCCTCTGGAGAAGCGAAGATGTACTGGTCCAGCGAAATCGACGCCAGTGCGTAGGAAAGGACGGCATGCTTCTACACGAGGCCTCGGTAGATCACCCATCAGCTGTTGTTGTAGTATATGCGAGTGTCTGCGGCATTTTACACACAATCTGTAGATCTTTCGTACGATGTTCCGGGCGTTAATGACCCAGAAGCGGCTTTGGAGCATACAGTGCATCGCTTGAGGTCCTGCATGTAGTGTGATGCGATGAATATCGTTGCAAACGAGCGTAGTGAGCTTGGCATGCGCGGGTAACAGAATTGGGTGCTTTTCATCTGATGATAGCGAGGCGTTCCGCAGTCGTCCGCCCACCCTGAGCAATCCCTTCTCGTCTAAAAATGGATAGAGTTTAGAAAGTTTGCTATGACGACTTACCGCATTTTTGGACTGAAGTCGGTGGATGTCTTCGGCGAAATGATGTTCTTGGGTGATTTTTATCCAGAGATTAAGGGCTTCTTCAAGTTCAAAGAGAATTAGATGCTTGCTGCTGCGACGTGGTCTTCGATCACCGCTCTTGTTGACTTCGATTGCTGCTTGCACATTATGCTGGAATCTCAGGATATACGCTGTGACACGCTTTAACTTTCTTAACGACGAATAATGATCGATGAGTTCCCAGACTGGTGGTGCTGCTCGTGCATTCGACAGATTGACCAGCTCAGAGCGCCTGTCGAGATTGGTTACGAAAAGTTGTTGCTGGGGCCACGACGACTCTTGTTGACTGAGCCATGGTGGACCACTCCACCAGAGAGAATGGTTAACCAGATGATGTGGTAGTACCCCTCGACTGACTGCACGTGGAACCAGTTGTTCGCGGGTATGACCTCCTGGATCTGAGAGACGCGATTCGCCACAAACGTGGACCATTTACCAGGATGTTGACGTATCCATGCGAGTGCTACGGTTGAATCTGTCCATCCGCATACGTAACGGATATGAAGATCCAGTGAGTCTCGAACGTGCTTTATTAATTGTGCCAGCAATACGGCACCGCACAACTCCAAGCGAGGTAGAGATACTGTGGTGAGTTTCAAAGGAGCAACTCTCGTTTTCGCTGTCAGTAATTGGAGATATATACTGCCGTCGGGAGCTACTGTACGGACATACACAACCGCTGCGTACGCAGTTTGTGATGCGTCAGCGAAACCATGTAGATCTATATGGGAATTTGGGATTCCGATACCGACCCATCTCGGCACTTTGATTGCTGCGAGGTGGGTGATATGGTCCCTGTAGTAAACCCACTGACGTTTCACTTCGTCCGGTACAGCTTCATCCCAGTCTACTTTCGGTCTCCAAAGGCGCTGGAACAACATCTTGGGAATGATAGTACTTGGCGATAACAAGCCTAACGGGTCGAAGAGCTTGGATGCTTCTGAAAGTAGTAAACGTTTTGTATAATGGTTCATATCTACCTGTTCCAGCTGAACAGTGAATGTGAGATGGTCGGAGGAGGGATCCCAAAGTAACCCCAGCGTCCGAACACCATCTGTTTCCGAGAAATCCAAAGACTGTATAATCTCGCGTTGATCCTCTGGGACAGCATTGATGACTAGCGGGGAGTTAGAAGACCATTTTCTGAGGTGGAAACCACCTCGACTCAATATGGCTGATACTTGGTGTTGTAGCTGTTGTAGATCTGCCTCGTCATAGCAACCAGTCAGCAGATCGTCCATATAGAAATCACGTAGGATGACTTGCGTTGCGGAGGGATAGTCCAAGCCTTCATCCATTGCAGCTTGCTGAAGGGCTCTAACTGCTAAGTAGGAGGCAGACGCGACTCCATAGGTGACAGTCAACAACCGGAAATCTTTTATATCATCTGCAGGAGAATCGCGCCAAACTATGCGATAATAGTCAATGTGCTCTTCAGAGACACGGACCTGGCGATACATCTTTGCCACATCAGCGCTCATAGCAAAGCGATGGGAGCGGAGGCGGATCAATGTTGAGAACAGATCCGACTGCAACTGCGGACCGATCATTTGAGAATCGTTGAGGGAAAAACCTGATGTGGTGCGGCATGACGCATTAAACACAACTCTTAGTTTGGTCGTTGTGCTCGAGTCTTTTATGACTGCTCTATGCGGCATGTAATAATGTTCGCCGGGTATAGGCTCCTGCTTTGTCTGCTCCATATGCCCCAAGGTGATAAATTCTTGCATGAAGTCCACGTACATTTTACGAAGATTATCGTCTTTTGAAAATAGCGTTTCCATCCGTAAAAGAGCTCGAACCGCAGCGTGTCGAGAAACTCCAAGTGGGCAACCGGCCTTAAAAGGGAGCTTCACAACATAACGACCGTCTTCCCTTCGATAGTAACTCTCAACAAAAGTTTTCTCGCAAAGCTGTTCCTCGACGGTAAGGTGCCTCACTTCGGGCAGAGCCTCAATCTCCCAAAACTTAGAAACAGCCTTTGTGAGCGCGGCGTCCGTGAACATACAAACTGCCGTAGAAACTGTGTTGGCAACTGTGGAATCAAATACCTTCCCGAAGAGAACCCATCCGAGCGTTGATTGTTGCGCAATTGGAGTCCCAATTGGGCCCTTTACCAAACCGGTGCGAAGGAACTGGCCCACTTCATCTGTTCCCAGCAGAATATCAACGGCCGCGGGTGTGTGGAATTGGGGATCCGCCAATTTCAATCTGTCGATGTGTGGCCAATTCCTTTGACGTACTTGAACCGAAGCTAAGTTGCTAGTGATTTTGGGTAGAACGTGTGCGCGAATGGTTGTTGTAAAGCTAACATCAAATGATGAGAGGGTAAGTTGTACCTCACCTGTGGAATTTCCGGCCGCAGTTGCTCCTATTCCTTCAATGGCTGTACTGGCTGGAGTCCTCCTTAGCTTGAGTCTCTGCAAACAGGCTTCACTGATAAATGTGAGGTGCGATCCGTTGTCGAACAATAGTCTGGCTGGCTGATATCTTCCGGATTGATCGACGATCTTAACGATGGCAGTACCGAGAAGAACGTGATGCTCTGCATGCGCGAAATATGACGGCGTAAGGCTAGTACCTAAAACTGTACCAGTAGCGTCTGGAATTTCGCGATGCAACAAAGTGTGGTGACGTGCTTGGCATACACGACACGCACTGGTACTGCGGCAGCTTCCTTGATCGTGACCCGCAGCAAGGCAGTTGCTGCAGAGATGTTTTTCTTGCGTGAATGAGATTCGTCGAGCGACGTCGAGGGACCGAAACTTGTCGCAGCTATAGATTCGATGTTTGGCGGAGCAAAAATAGCAAGCGTCCTTGCGTGGTTTTGACGATGTGCTTTTATTGGCTACGCGAGCTGGAAGTGCGGTACGCAAAGAGCCGGAGGCGGGCATGGGTTTGCCCTTTGACTGACGGCCGTTGAGAAATTTGGAAGAGGAAAAAACAAGTTGTTGGTGCGAGTTAATGGCATCTAATGAGCGGCATCTCATTTCCAAAAATGATACGAGCGCGTCAAATTTTGGCACCTTGTCTTCTTTCTGGGATAATTCCCACTGTCTATGCGTTTCACAGTCTAGTTTACTAACCGTTAAGTGTATTAGCCAATCGTCCCAATTCTCGACTGGTCTTCCGAGCGCTTTAAGGGATTGAAAATGTTCTTGCGTTCTGTCCAACAGGGCTTTGATGGAACACGATGACTCGCCGTCGATTTTTTGTAGAGCGAAAAGCGCACGGAAGTGAGCGTCTACAATGATGCGTTCGTGGTCGTACCTTTTGGACAACAAGTTCCAAGCTTCTTCGTAGTTATTGTCAGTGATTGGGAAACCCTTCACAACCTGCAGCGCCTCGTCTTCCAAACTACACCGCAAAAAGTGCAGCTTTTGGGACCCGGTGAGAGAAGTTTCATTATGAATCAGGGACGCGAATGCGTCACGAAAAGCTCGCCAATCTTTGGCGTCACCAGAAAAGTGCGGGAGGTCCATTGAGGGAAGCTTAACGTCTGCTCGAGTTTTTGTGAGGTTGTCGGGTTTTACTGGTGATGATGCTAAATTGAGCTTGCTCGCCGCTCGAGTGAGGTTGGCTAAAGCTTCTCTGAACCACTGCTCGCCTTGCTCGCGCTCCGCTTCCTGCTCCTCCCTGGTCTCATCACCGCAAGAGAGCTCGACTGCTTCCTGGGCTTGGTCAAACTTGTTCCAATGCTCGAGCAGGAGGATTCGATGTGCTTCAATTTCCGCTTGGTCGAAAGACTCTGCTCTTTTGCTAGATATTAAAACCCGTTTTATCGAATTTCGGGTACTGTCACGTTTAATAAGCGCGTTTGACATAACGAGATAACGAGATAGCGCGTCGCCGCTGGTCGAAGAAAGAATGACAAAAAAATGAGCGAAAACGGAATTAATTTGTGCGAATGCCGTGATGTGCACAAATGTACATACATATATATGTGCTTCTGCTTATGTTCGCTTACGACGAACTGTTTTCTTTCACAAATGCGAGACGGGGTTATGTGCATAAATGTACATTTATGTACTTATACGATGAAAGAAGCTGTTATTTTTCGCGAACGCGCGACTAGATGGTGTGGTTTGAAAGAATCTGCATATACGAATGTGCTTGTACGTATGCGACCGATTGACGAAGTTGAGGGAAAGGGTATTGCGCGTTATGTTAAACTGCACTGATTCTTAAAATATATATTTGGCGAAGAAGGACCAATGTTTCTGCTGCGGGTGAGAAAATGAGAAAAAGGAAATAGACGAACCGTTCTTGAAATCAATTATTTATTAACATAAAGAATGAGAGACAGAGAGACCCTTTCCCTACGACGATAATGTGTAGACTAACTAGAAACGAGACTTGAGCGGCATATATATGTCTGGCCGCGCCAATGTGATAACTTACATCAACTTTTGTCCACTAAAAGCTAAATTCAATTGAAAACAAATGGTTATTATTTATGATGGATGACAGATGATTATGCACTACAAAGACGTATTATCACTGGCGTTAATATGGGCCGCATGCATCTCACCATCACTTTCTACCCTTGCTATGTTGTGCATTTTTGCTACTGTTCAAATTATTCAGAAGCCACAAAATTAAATGAAACACAACTCATAATTTTTGATTACTTTATTAAGCAAATGTTATTGTTTTTTTTTCTTTTGCATTAATGTATGATTTCCATGTCATTTCACAAACAAATAAAGGGGTAACAACTGGTTAGGAAAATTAATTACAGCGTTTTACATAACATAATAATTTATTACTGGTAAATATTTCATTTTAACGAAAAAAAAAAATAAACAAAAATTAAAACTGATCTCTACAGAATAACTTAAAATTATGACTTTTAGTAGGACTTATGTTAAATTATTAAAATAAAGAAGAAGTAACTGTATTCTTAATATGATTAGTAAATTTGTTATTCATTCTTTTTTCGAATATTTCGACGGACAACACACCTATTTCCATCACACAAACAAACTGGCGATTTCATTCATGCGAGGGAAATACGTGCGATTCTCTTTCAAATATACATAAATATATAATTATATATTAGAAAATGTATAAAAAACGGTTACGGTTCATCTTAATAATTTTATGCAGTGGAATTAACTAATTCTATATACAAGATAGGCATTTTTTTCTTTTTTTTTTTGTTTATAATTCATGAATGTTTTACTTTGTCTTTTCTTAGTGTGGGTGTGTGTTTTTTAATCTTATGTAGTTTCGTTAGTTAAGTTAAATCGGCATAAGCTTGGAATTTGCCTAGAAATTTGTAACAAAAGAATATTTAAAGCGGCACTTTTGAATTCAAATCAAACTTGATTTGAACAAGATACTGACAAAAGCCAATGATTTTTAAAAGTTGCCATAATATTTGAGCTTTTTTTTTTTTTTTGTGTTTTGTATTAAGTTTTATTGTTCATTCAAAGTCTGAACGGTTCTCGCTGGTGAATTGGGGTTGTGCCACGTGATTTACGTGCCGCCCCGGCTGCGGTGCCTGATGTTTCCGTTGTTGATGCTTTTCTCGGTGTTTGCATACCTGAAGGCGTTGAACTGCCACTGAGATTTCTCCTAAAGCGGTAAAGAAACAAAGTAAAGATTAATTTGTGTCCATTTATAGTCAAAAAATAAAACATCAAAACAGTCAAAATCACTCAATTTGCTTTTGTTATTTTTTCATATTATAGGCAAGAAACGTCAACCATTTAATAAAATCACACAATTTGTTTCATGCAAGTTTAAAAATAATAAAAAGAGGTGGCCTAACTTCTCACATTGGGTGAGTTTTATTTTCCCGACCAAAGAAAAGGACTGCTGAATTAAGAAAACTTCACAAGACGGAATCTTTTTTAGACATTCGCGATCGGTAGAGCTTAAAGGTGTAATTTGTGTTTTCCCGGGAGTCGAACTTATAGCCTTTTGCTCATTAGTACGCCACACCAACCACTACCAAACTACCGCCATACGTGCAAGTTAAATCGTCGTATACCTTAACACGTACAATCAAATCCAATTAAAACAAAGTTAAACGTGCTGCAACAGACGGATGGACATCGCGAAATAACGTCCAAATGATGAACTACAAGATCTAGGTATATCTATAGTAAATATTATTCTTTTATTTTTATTGAATATTTTGCTTGGTCAGTATGGCAGTATGTTGCTGCTTCCAATCGGGGCTGGAACCTACGCCATCAGGGCCACGGCACACAAGCTACCACTACAACATGGCCATAGCCTTAACTTTGGTTTACTGCATAAACTAAGTATTAAATGACTGTCAGATCCCCCTACCCGGTGCAAATTTTGAGAATTAAATTCTCTCTTAAATTTTCTATCTGTGAGTACATGTGAAGCAGCAGAAAAATGCTTAATGGCGGGAGGTGTAATTAAAGAAAGTCAGTGTTACTTTTTTGAGCTTGAGTTCACATTCCAGTGCCAATGAATTTGTGATGTTTGTCTGTTCCATGCGTCTGATTATCCAAAGCTATAAGGATATTTCTTCCTTCCACCTGACTCGTAAGCAAGTAATTCAACGCATGCAGCAAAGCAATCATCTCAGTCCGGGGACCTACTATTTCGTCCATTCGAAATAGCTTTCCCCTTCCGCTTTTAAATAGGTACTCTGTAATCATTTCGGAATTCAAAATGCGACATAAGTATATTTCATTCGACTTTCGAAATACAGAGTAGAAAAGGTTCGTTTTCGAAAAATTTTACTTTCGGACCGAGATACAGAGTAGAGCCCCTGGTATACTGAAGTGTATTTCCAGAGGCTAATGTGACGGGCTAGTTGACAGATGGTTGTCAAATCGTTCAAATGTTATTTTGTAACTGACTTTTTATTTGATTTCATTTATATTTTGTGCTTATATAGCAATAAAATAGATGTAAGAAGAAAAATAACCAATTAAACTCTTGCTCTTACATATAACTTTATACTTTGTTACATTGATATTTAAATATTCCCGCCGAGGAAAACTTCACAATTTTCAAATTTGTGGTTCCACATGTTCTTCTTTTCTTTTTGATTATTATTTTTAATTCGGTTTGCCTTTCAGAGCACATCAAATCCATCGAAACTACAATCCAACATAGTTGACTTATGTCGTTTTCCATTGGTTTCACTCGGGGATCCACTCATTCAGTAATCCAATGGAACAAGAAAACTGTTCCTAATTGAACCCACAAAAGTATTGGTGAAGTGTCAAAAAATAATCTACGGCTGCTGCCAGCTAACTTGTATAAAATACATAAATTACACTTGTGTGAGTGCTTTTCGAGTGGATTCTGATTTCAAATCCAGAAGCGAAATTCTCTTTTCAGAATCACCAGAAGAGTTTTTTTTTGTGCTTATGGAACGGTTTCAGAAGTGATTTTTTCGATTCCGGACTCTACCGGGCGCTTCTTTTTGCCTAATTGAAAACGACTTATGTCAGTTGAGAAAACTGTTTACGTAACCAATATTAATATTACTAATAAAAATTTAAACACTTAATTTAAATTTTAGTCAGCCAGATGTCAGACTTACTAAATTCGAGTTTTGAGCGTCCCCAATGAGATTGCAAATCAGACACTTAAAGTGTCATAGAAATTCTTCCATAACTATAGATAATGTCAAACAGGAAGAGTAAGCAGCGGACAACATTTTTGCAGTTGCAATCACTTGAAAACGTTCCCAGGTACAAACCTACCTACTGATTTAAAACTTGTCATATGCACATTAATAAATTAAACAAAGTAAACAATTGATCCCCCCCATCGAGGTATCTGATCGGAACTCAAATTGCGTTCGAAGTATCCGTTTCGGAACAAAATAAATCAAGCATATAAACGCGTTAATTACACATTGAAATATTACGCAGCAATTAGTTGTCGGAGAGATTCGGAAAAAATGTGCCGTGTAGCTGTCAAAACTAAGTAGTATAACGCAGTTCCACGCAATGCGACAAAATGCGCTATATGTCATCGGAGAATTTTTCCGAAAGTTGTATCGGATATCTGGAATGGACATCGAAGAAAATTCCGTTCCAAACGGATTGTCAGTTCGCAACTTTCGAAAGAATTTTTATTTCGTAGGAAAGCGAAACTCCGAAGGCGATCGCTTTAAAAACATGGTGGCTTACCTAAATACGTTACTCCCTGTTAGTCACGCCTCAGGCGTCTATTTAGTACTGTACATGTGCACCCCTTTCAACGTCCGTGATCAGTTTGCGAGAGGTTGTAAATGTATAAAGCTAATAAGGAGTAGCCGGCAAATCTTTTCACGAAAATGAAGCAATAAAAGTAGTTTTGTTATATTTAATAAGTATGTACATGGCACAAGTGCGCCTCTTGAATGCCCTTTATATTTATTAGGAAATTTTTATGAATTGAATAGCTTAGCAGTTTTTCTTAGCTCTGAGGTTGGTGTTTGTTAATTAAAAGGGTTGGCTTATAGATCTATTAAATAATTTAGAAGTCACTTCCAAGCTGACATCTTGATTTGTGTGTTGTCCTCGTTTTGGGGCTTTTTTACTTCTGAGTACTAACCCACTTGACATTCAATTCTATCAAGAAAGATACTAATTGGCCGCGCTCCATTGACCGCTATGTGGCTTCCATCGTTTTAAGCATTCCACCATTTGCGCTAGGGAAATTTCTTAGTCTTATGGAAAATTACCAGCTAGGTTGAGAGAAAGGATACAGACCAGGTGTCTGTGCAATTCCATTCAAAATTAAGCAAATTGGGAAAACGAAGTTGGAGTTTTTCGATAAAATTCAAAACGAAGAGAAATAAAGGTTCGAAGTACATTAGGTCTGTTCATTTACTTTTGTAGTAAGATTGGAAAAGACATTGCAATGGCAGTGGTGGGGATAAATTCTCTCATAGAGAGAGATACTTACGAAAAAGTTAGGGAACGCTTTTGTAGTAATCTATGAAAATGACAGATACATAAAGTTGTACGAAAAGTCGTTAAAATATAGTATAACATCCAAGAATTTGCTAATTTACAAACAAAATTAGTTGATTCATCTACCTAGCCATGAAAGTGATTCGAAATTAATCGAGCTTCTTCTTCATGAATCCGAGTATATAAAAGAGTTTGCACTGATTGAACTACAAGCATTCGAGAAGAGGAAAAAACGACACGGCATTAAAATTTACGAGGAGGAGATTGACCTTTCTTACTCCTTACAGCGAGGAAGAATTTCATCGCCACTTTCTAAAATAATCTAAGGAGAACATTCAATGTCGTTTTTCCGCCTGTCGATACCATTTTAATACGCAAGAAATCAAAACAAATGGACTCATTTATGTCAAATAGGACAACAAATTTAAAATCAGCTGTTAATTGTAAGGTGACTGACAGCTTTTTCAATTCTTAAACCAAAAAATTTGTTGAGTAAAAATTCCTAAGATTCTCAGTGGAGGGGTAATATCTTGCTCTCTTGATGCCGCTTTCTTTTACGAATTTTTCAAGCTTTGAGTAAAAATTCGTAAAAAATCGTAAGATTTAAAAGTAAACAGAACCTATTATCTCATGCGTCATGCGAAATGAGTTTATTTTTCGAGTAAAAGGTTTCTCGTCTAGACAAAGACAGTGGGGACGTTCAAGTATCTAGTTAAGTAAGTCTGCCAGCTCTCTCACTAGATGAAACTCGGCTCTGATTGGGGGAAATCGGTCGTGAGAGCAGATGTTTCAGTTGACGTTTATGGAGGGGTAGCCGACGAATCTATAGTCGAGAAATTCGTGACTGAGTACTAAGTTGACAGTTCTCATATGTGGCTGACGTAGAAAACGTGACGTTCCCGACCAATCTAGTTGTTGCGTTCAGGTTACATCTCATCCAGACCAATCTAGTCGACTTAAGATGACTAGATTCTTGAATGTGGCCAGTGATATTGAATGTGTCCTATAGTGGCACAAAATTAATCACCCTATCGGAAGATGTTATAATTTTTGCAAATGGCGTCGTACGTCAATCATATTTGACATTTGTGAAACTTGAACTAGCTGCAGTATAAAACAGACAAGCAATGGAGCGCTATACTCAGCAAGAGCGTGGAATAATTAATGGATACTGTGAGGGAAGCTTTCCCTGGTCGCAATATCGCCCGATTTAACCATCCCAGACTTCTTTCTTTAGGGCTACTTGAAGTCGCACATTTATGCCAACAAGCCTCACACAATCGCAGCCCTCGAGGAGAATATTCGGCAGGAATGCGAGCAGTTTTTATCGGAAATCTTGCGGAAAGTCATGGAAAATGCGAAAACGGGCACAAATGTGTATCAACACTGGCAGCAGACACTTGACGGATATATTCTTTTCACTTGACAGAAAATTGTAAAGCTCTAAAGAAAGATTTCCATCACTCAAAAACAAAATTGGATGATTCGTTTTGCAATGTAATATAAAAAAAAAAACATGGCAACAATACTGTCATGATGAATACAAATCTTCAAATTAAATTTTCACTTGATGAAACATTTTCAAATTATATTTCTTCGGTGCGCGGTAACCCTAACCAATACAGGGCCCCTTAGCAGTTGCCTACACTGCCTTTCGGATAATCCGTCCCTGCCTGCAGAGCAATTCGCGAATAACATCCATCCTTTTACATGTGGGTATCTTTTGGATTGAAACGTCAAAAATAAAAATAAGAAATCCTAAGAAAACAAACAAAAATGGTCAGAGTAGTATTCTGCTGAAATTTTATAGATTTATAAATAGAACCACTTTCACCGCCTTAAACACAACCACTATAATTTTAGATTTCCTTACACAGGGCGAATTGTTAAAGGGTGCACAATACTTTGTTAACACAATACTTTTTTAACTTTTACATATGCATTGGATACGTGAGCACTGAATGTTCATTCTGCAGTTTATTACAATCTTTTCACCTATTTTTTATAAAAAAATATAACCTGCTTTGTTTTCTTACAGATTTTTCACTGTTACTTTGTATTTCCTTCTTATTATTTGACTTTGTCGGGAGCTAGTCTGTTCAAATAGACACTTTTACATTTCGGATATTTGATATTTACCAACTAGCCGGTAAAAACGTATTTGACTTAAATGTGTAGGTATTGTCATCTCTGTCCGGATTTTATCTACTGAGCTTTTGCGTTCGGAAACGGAGTTAGACCAATAGGTTCGAATGCATTTTCGTTCGCGAGTACACCAACTGTTTCATTTATTTTTTGGAAATAATTAAATTCAACAGTTAAGGCAAGTTTGAATGCAAAACGTGAAGGTCATTTAATAAGAATTGCGGTGAAAGAATCCACACGCACTGAGAGAATAAGGTACGTTCAGATATAACATTACAGTTTTGTTCAGGAGGTAAGGAAACAGTTCAAAAAGCAATTTGAACAGGAGAAACTTCATTATAACGAGCTCCTTAATACTGCATTTATAACATCACGCACGCGCATTTTTGCACGAGACGGAACAGAGAGAACCGTTTGTCCGCAGTCAATGCTAATACAGGCGAATGAGATTACAAATCAGACCATAATTATAATTATTATAATTATCTACCCATTATTATAGATACGTTAAACGGAAACAAACACAAGTTCCGGCGAACAACATCTCTACAATCACTTGAAAACATTTCTATTTCTGATTTACAACATGTGAAATAAGAGCGGTAATTAGTTTCAGTAAATTAAACCAACAATTCATCAATCAGTTATACGAAATAAATAATTAATTGTCCGTTCATCACTTCCGGAAGCCATTTTGTTTTATAGGAAATCGAAATTTCGTAAGCCATCGCTATAAAAATACATACATATACAGCTTTCCCATAATTCCTACCACGTAAACAATATGGCCGACCAAAAAACGTGTCACGTTTTTTTGCGTGTTAAGAAATGCCGTCCCTTTCAGTCACACGGCTATTTAGTATTTAGCATCCTTTAATATTCCGGGGTAGGAATGTCTGATCGTGTAAATGCAGCATAAATTTCAACTTAGATTTAAAGTATAAAGTACAATTTGGAACTATTTTGAAATGTGTACCGAGCAAAGCTCACGTGAAGGTTTATTTTTGCAAAATTGAAAGGAAACAACATATAGAGCAGCTGTTAATGCACATGGTTACAAAAAAAAAGGTAAATAAATCGGAAACTTATTCATCGACAAACAAAACAGAATAAAACAGAAGCAAAACCATAAAACATTGATATTTTCGAATTACTTGCGTTCAAATTTACCCCAAACTGCTTAAATTTATACTGTTCGTAGTCGAACTGGAATTACTGGAAGGCGAGGGAAACGACTTATCGGTCGATGCCTGCCTTATTGGAATCCTTGAAGGGCGGCTTTGAATGTTAGAATATAAATATATGTATTGAATAAGCATTATAATCATTATGGATAATAGTTATGAGTCAGTGGATTAATTGTGTTTTCATGTCATTTTCAGATTTTATGTGAAACTTCTGCCGTTTGTGTTCAATACAAATAATAATAAAACTATTACAAAAAAAGAACAAAAGCAAAATTAATTTAAATCAAAAATTATGTATGAGTTAAATAAGTGAATGCACGTGTGTTTACCTATATCGGAAGCCAAAGCCAGTTAATGCCGGTATGCTAGAGGATCTACTCATTCCACCATTGCTGTGATATCGTGTTCATTGTTGGGTTAGCATGTTTAGTATTTTTTTTTTTTGTATATTTTAGTTGGTATATTGTATTGTTAATGGCAGTATATCAAATGCAATGGAATCGTTTGTTAATTCGTGCATGATAATTAAGAATGCAAATTTAAGTAAAATAAATTAGAAAAAAATTAAAATAACAAATAAATATAAGTAATAAGAATATTATGTAAATTTTGTAGAAAGCAAATAAACCGTAGTAATGGCATATTCAGTTTCTGGAAAAAAGACGTGAGTAATGAAATGACTATCTGTTGAATTACCTTGAGGGAGCAGGACTTGCTGAGCCGGAAGCAGTTTTACGGGTGAGAGTACTTGTACCATTGGGTCGTGAAGTCACTGGGGTTACCGAAAGTCGTGATGGTCTCTGTGCAATTCCCTGACCTCCGGTGGGAGTGGAAGTCGATGGAGGAAGTTTGCGTTGCGGAATGCGTGATGGGGTTTCGTCTTGAAATAGACAAAAAAGTTAATTATCTCGCTGGTAGAATGAATTTTTTGTTTTCAATATATACCTGTGCTATCCAGTGAGAGAGTGGATCCATGCCTTGAAGGCGGCTTTGATCCCTGACGGCTTGCTGGTCTAGAGTTGGGTTTCGATCCGGCCCTAGAGCCTCCTGGAGTGAGGCCGGTCCGAGCGTATGATACCTTTCTTGGCGTATACCTTCCAGATGGTCCTGCAAGGCTTCCTTCATTGTCGCTCAATGAATCTGGCGTCGAAGCTGACAGCGATGATCTCGAAGGTCGCGACATTGGTATAGACCGTATTGATCTCTCTCGAACCTAAATATGACCGTCCATGTTGGATTATATATTTAAATTTACATTCACATATATATTATATTGCATTTAAAAAAGAAAGCATTCAATTTGTTTCTTATGGTGAAGTGGTATTGATGAGAACAGTGCTTTTGCTTATAGCACAACTTACCCAATGCGTGGAGGGATGACAATGTGGTGCATGTGGACTTAAGGGCACTGATCGACTATTATTACTACGCACGAAAACAGTGCCACCTGCCCCCATATGCAATGGGAACGCACACGGTATTTGCTCTTGGGCTCGAAGTCGTTCAAAGATTGGCATTAGTTCGGCCAAGTGTTCGTCGGCTACATTATAATGACGGAATAACAACATTAAATAAACCGAATTTCTTAAACGATATCACACCAAGTCTATGATCATTTAATTTATATATTTTCTCATATAACACTGGGTACGTTACAGAAAAATTCTCAATGGAAAAAAAAGAAGAAAAACAACATCATCGTCGCATTTAATTTGAACTTATTATGGGGTATCAAAGAAAATCACTTATCTTTTACAAAAAGCCATGCAAAAGATAAATGTTCATATATTTTACAACATCCCTTCGGGGTGGTCACATTTTTGGTGATGAAAACTCATGAGAAACGCAACAAAAATTAAGAAAACCTCCAATCAGAAATTCCATACATGTCATGACATAAACATAAAGTGTGTGCTTTTTACAAATAAGATTACCAAATGATTTTTGAAAATATGATACAGCTTGCGCGCTCTCGCAATGAGTAAACTTAAATCGGCTTCTAGCAGAAATCCTCAATAAACAGAAAATAAAGTTAACACCTTTACATCATGCTTTGTAAATAAATAAAAATAATACAAAAAAAAATATAAATATGTATATTACATCACACCACACATCATCATCAATACATCAATTTTGGCATAGCCTTTGAAAAGATATCCGTCAGGGCAGAGGGCTTTAGTTAACACAATACTTACCGTTCTCTGTTGGACAGAAGGCTTTTGTTTTACCTTACTGCCTTGGGATCATTCGAGCACATCTTAGTCAAAGACGGCTGGATGGATGAGCGTAATGTAACTTGAACAACGGAACAAATAATGTATGTAGTCCCAATAAGATGAGTTGTTTCTTTTCGATTATGATTATTTTAATGAGAATGCGTAATTAGGACTTGGGTGGTTACCTTCATGATGGGACCTTGGCCGCTCATGTATGCGGGGGTACTAGCTCCGTTCTGTGTGGAGGAAGTTGGCGTTGATCGGCGCGGTGTAAAGGCTGCCATGCTCTGTGACACTCCATCAGCCAAAATGAATTGTTCTCGCAGCTCAATGTTAGTGCGTCCCTTAGCTATTTCAATCAATTTTTGATTTTAATTTTAGATTGCATTTGGTTGCAGGATTTTGTTTTTTTTTTTAGTTTTTATATTGAAGATGGATGGCACATAAGGCAAATTTTGTTGTATGTGAAGCAGCCGATTTCAGCAAAATGTAATTCGGTTGATTACCGTTTTGTTTTGGATATTGTCGAAGGAAGCGTGGGAATGGACAAAACAATAAGTGAGGACAATAGAAACAAAAAAGAAAAACAAAAATAATGATAAGGATAAGAAGCAACACAGTTAGAAAAAAGCAAAATCAAAATCTCAGCCTGCACACAAAAATGTAAGAACAAAACGAATATTATAACCCAAGCAACTACTAGTAATAATATCATTTCTTCTTACAAATAATTGAGTCCGAGATATTTTTGGCAGATTAAGTTTAAGAACGTATAAGACTACACAAGCAAATCAACCATTTGACTAATATAAAGCAATAAATGTATGATAAGATGTAAGGAACATAAAATCTGAGAGCAACGTGATATGAATTATGTTTTGCGAATGTCGTTGGGATAGGGTATTTTTTTTAATATATTTGTTCTAAAGATATGCGCCCGCATAAATTGCAGTCTTAGGTTGTTATTTCAGTTCATTGAAAAAATAACGAGACGGGAACACAACATAGCGCGGGCGTTTGGTTAACAAAATAAATACACTAATTAAATTATAATTTGTGTGTATACGATAACGATTTGTAAAAATCTTATATCTCCAAAAGGTGTCACTTATTAATGAAATCTGAAAAATTCAGCGTATTGATAAGACATTACGATTTATGATAAATACGATTGATAACGTTTAACGTTTTTTTAGGTTAAAGTTCACGTAAATGCAATACGCCTTAATGAATTCTCTCCTTGCCAAAAAAATATGTAAAGCACGTATGTCAGGCAAATTGAGTCCGGTTTTGTATAAGCGCGGACACTGACTGAATATGAATACGTGTCCGATTTTAGTTGAGCATGAGAAATACGTTATTTTAAATTTGGAAACCAAAATACAGCTCTGCTCGATGTGGGATAGTCCGAAGTTACCAGCTTCGCAGAAGGCAAGTGCTGATGGAAAATTATTTCCGAATTTTATTCGTGTGGGTCAACCAGTGTTAAAAAGCGCGCCAGTCACACAACACATCAGCTTATTCGCTCATGAGCATTTCCAACTACTCTCCATCACATTTCTTATTTTTACAAAAAAAAAAAAAAAAACATACAACAAAACTGTAATAGGATAACAGATTACTAAACAGACAGCACAGCTGACTTCAGTCGATGGTTGTATTATGTCGTTTTCCATTGGGCAAAAAGAAGCGTCCGGAAGAGTCCGGAATCGAAAAAATCACTCCTGAAACCGTTCCATTGGCACAAAAAATACTCTTCTGGTGATTCTGAGGAGAGAATTTCGCTTCTCGATTTGAAGTCAGAATCCACTCAAGAAGCACTCACACAAGTGTAATTTGTGTATTTTATATAAGTCAGCTGACAGCAGCCGTAGATTATTTTTTTGGCATTTCACCAATACTTCTGTGGATTCTTTCAGAAGCAGTTTTGTTGTTCCATTGGATTTCAGAATGAGTGGATCCCCGAGTGAAACCAATGGAAAACGACATTAGAGCACCGGCTGTATCCAGGCAGCGTCAAAAGTAATAGACATTATTTACATTGATTGGCATGGGCCTGTTGTAAGACCATAATCTGATCGAGAGTCATTCTGTACAAAACACAACATGCTTCGTGTTGTGACGGGTCGTTTGGATTAGGAATCGGCAGCACCAACGTAACTATTTTCGATACGTTCACATAAACAGGCAGATGATGATGATGATTATGACGAAAGTAATGAATCAGGTAGTATACACACAACATGCATTCAATTTTACAGAAAAACGATTCAAACAAACGCGATAATTGGATATTTTTCGAGAAAACATTATTTAAAAGAAAAAGACAAACAACAGAATATGTAATAACATTTAATTTCGAAAGAGAAAAAGGTTTCAAGGTAAATCAATTGTAATTTGACGAACCGGTTGTGGAGCGTGAAAATAGAAATGTTAAAATTCATTATAATGGAGTAGCATTTATATTGTGTTCTTTAACAATAATTTCAAAGGGAAAAAAATCTTTAATTCATATTTCTCTGTAAAATGCATAACTGACAAATTATTACATACATATGTTATTACTATAAGCGCTTTTTGTGCAAGCACCTACCACAAATTACATTACTTTGCAGAGTGTAGTTAATGATTGTAGACTAGCACACCCTTGTACAAAATGTTCTTATGATAATACTGAAGCATGAATGAAATGGATTTCTGTTCTAGGTTATTAATTGAACCCCACAATAGCTCAACAAAATGTTAATCGCATTGAGTAATGGAATAATGCATTTGGTGATGGTATATTAAACTATGCAAGTGTTTTTAATTGTAAGATAATTTTTTTTTCGTTAGATATAGTAATATTAATATAATTATATTTGTTTTTATTAAATGACCATTTCCTTTGGTTGATTAATATTTTATGCTAGTATATCGATATAAGTAGTTGGTTAAGTTATTGGAAAACATGACACTTACCTCGGCAGGGGTCGTTCTTCTGCAAGAACTCATCTAAGGCTACCCAGCCGCCGCCAACGCGCACCATGACAGTGCTGCGAAGGATGCGAACGAGTCTTAGTTTCTGCGAATCGCCAAACTAAAATTACATATGCAAGTTATTATAAGGAGTGTCGAACATTGTTGTGTGCTTTTGATACTCACCCTGTACTTGCCTTCGCCGACTTGAAAAACGCGGAATTTCTGTCGACATGTGCAAAGCATTACCAAGCGTTTAACTTCATCATGAATCTTGTCCGAGTCGTTCGCTGGTTTACGCTCTTGCCAGTCTGGTCGAAGTGCCGCAATAAATTCTTGCCAATCGATGAGTCCTTCTCCGTTTCGGTCGAATAGGTCAGCTACTGCGCCCATTTCCATCCGGGATGTGTCGAATTCTTAAACAAAAAACAATCAACTTAAAATAACGTTCGACATTTATACGCATGTAAGTATTTACTAGTGCTAAGGATTCCATCGATGAATACTTCACGTGGAATCAAGCCGTTGTTGTCCTTGTCCATTTTTCTGAAGAGATCTGTTAGCCGTGATTTCTTGTGGTTCATGTACTTTAGGAACTGCAAGCAAGAATTGGCATTTACTTTAAAATAACTTTTCATTACAACGCTTTTGCTTACCCTCTTCCTCCAATCGTCCCAACTGAATCTGCGTACTCTCTCAACATCTTGCAAGTACATGAGATGGTCGTGCAGGCGACGTTGTCTTTCCCATGCCAACAGCCATACATGGCGCCACTTGTCCCAAAGCAGTTTCGCTCTTGGAGAACGGAATTCAACTTCAGGAGCCATGCTGAAAACATAATTCAATCGTTATAAAATGACGAAAAAGCCGTACTTGAGCGCCAACAATTTAGATCGAATTAATAAGCAACAGAAAAACTACAAAAACAGAACTTATCGGCGAGCTCAATAACAACAAACAAGTTTATACCGATTGAATGCTTGAATGCACTTACCTTGGAGAGAATCTTGGACCGTAGTGCGGCAAGCGGTCTCTATCGGGCGTATCCCGACTTGGTGTGACACGACTATTTGGAATGGTAATTCGAATTTTAAGCACACAACACACACAATACATGAAATAAAATAGAAAAATAATAAACAATATAAAAAGGAAATGTAAAACAATAAAAAAAAAAATCAATAGTTAAATTACATCCACATTATGGAGCTGATATCATGCGTTGACAGATTTTGGTAGTTAAGCAGTCGATCGCAATTAAAGTCATTGAAATATTTCTTGTTCTGATATACTAACCTTTGCTTGCGTACATTAAGACCCTGGTCACGAGAGCCCTTGAAGCTGCGAAAAAAAACTCTTTCAATTAGTCAAACACATCACAAACGACGGTCTTATGTATGTAATTAGATGAAAATTAGAATAAGTTGAAACAAAGAAGCATAGAAGCGGCTGTAAGGAGTTCTTAATGTAAGAAATGAGTTGGAGTAAGATCCAATGCGTTTTGTTATGTTGGGGCTGGGATGAGTCGAATGGTAGGTACGAGTAAGTAGAGGAAACACAGAGACAAATATTATTTTGATAAAAATTTTCAAAAAAGCATCATAGTAGACATTATGCGACTTTAAAAAGATGTTAAACAAATTAATTGTTGTTCGCTTGATGGTTAGGTATATAATCAGCATTAGTTTAGTGTATGATGGGCAGTCGCTTAGTAAATTGATCAATTTAGTTAAACGAACCTTTGCCGTCTCAATGCGCCGGCATCTGGAGATTGCTCGCGCAGATCGTGTGTCGATCCTCGACTGTTTTACACCCATTTTTTTTTTATTATACAAACATTTTATAAATTTGTTTCATTTTATATAGATACAAGTCCAGTTGGTTGTGTTCAAGGTAGAAAAGAGTGCAGTGAAACACATTGTCGACAATAGGATACACAAAGACAAGAAATAAAAAATAAAATAAAATAAAAAAATATAGTAATGAAAATCAATTTACAAAAGGAAAAAATACAAAACAAACCGATACGATTTTCTAAAACAGTAAAAAGGATCTGAACGGTTGTGTACTTACACTGGAGTCTTTGCAGTGCGAGACATTTTGCGGACATCACGGCTTCCGGGTGGGAGCTGTTTAGGTTTGCAAGCTCTGTCTACCTCCAGCTGACGACGCGCTGTATTTTCCATGAACTCTTTGTGATCCTCGATAAGCCGCTCCAATGGAGGTATTTCTTCGGGGAGTGGTTCTCGCTCCAAATCTAAACAAACAATATGCATAAATATGTATGACAAAGTGCGTTAAAATGATTGGTGACTTACTCAACAACGTCGATTCAAGTCCATTCAGCCACGCCAACAGATCTTCAATGTTTTCATCTAAGTCCTTAAGAGATTGCAAGTGCTGTTCAAGTTTGGACTCGCGGTTTATAGCCCACTGGGAAATTTCATCCCACCGAGTTTGGATGATTTGAAGCCAATTTTTGATAATTGGAATGGCATCGGGGTATGCTTTGTCAACTATCTCTTGTGCAAGTGTGAATGTTTCGGTTTTCTGGATCTCGCGCTTTCGCAAATCCTTCATAAACTCTGTATGAATTTCGAGTAAGTCGCGGGCAATCTTTTCATCATCGGGTGCGTTTTTGGCATATCGCAGCTTATTCTCAGCATGATCCAGCCAGTCAAACAGACTCTGCACACCCATATTAAGACGTTCTGCGTCTTTCAATGCTTGCCGCAATCGTTCTCCGCGCCTTGAGGTTGAATCCTTTACATCGTCCCAAAGGGATTGGAGTTCATCGAGAGACTTCGCGATGCCTGCATTGGCCGGTGATTTTTCCAGATCACGTCCAGATTTCATAACGCCTTGCATTTGTGCAGATCTCTTCTGCAGGTCTTGTTCCAAGTGCTTATGATGATCACATAGACCGCTAACAGTCTCAAAGTCTCCATGAACTGGTCCATTTTCAGACAATCGACTCTTCGTTTTCTTTAGCCAGTCCAAAAGCTCTTGTAAAGCATCAGAGAACTGACCGGACAGCAATAGCGCCTCCTCCAACTTCCTCTGACGGTCCACGCTCTTTGACCAAACTCGAGTCCACGTTTCTTTCAGTTCAATAAGCATTCTATTTAAAACGGGCTCATCCAATTTAGGAGCTCGATCCATGAGATTCTTTCCAGCGCGCAATGTTGCATCATACTGTGGCTGCTTTGCGTTTAATTGCCGGTGGGTATCCTTTAATTTAAGAATATGCTTCTTGATCTTTTGTGGATCTTTCGATGTAGCGGCTTCTTCTGTGAGTCGATCTAGCACCTCTTCGACTTCACCCAGCCATTGAAGCATGCTTGCCCAGGCGTCATTAAATTCACGGGCTTCTTTGTAGCCATGGTCGAGAGCGCGTGTGCGCTCCGCTGCCTTACTGACAACGCGTTCCCACCGATGTTGTACGGAAACGAGGAGATTCTTGATTAAAATTACATCTTGCTTTTGACTAAAGTATTTCAGGTGAGTTCCCTTCTTGTCCAAAAGAAGCATAGCCTCCCGATGAGTGCTGACGTCCTTTTGCAGTACTTTGTGCTCTTCTATTTGTGTCTGTATCGTTTCGAGAACTCGAGATACAGCAGCAGCACCTCCAAGTTGCTTCTCAGCCTGTGTTAGCCACTCAACAAATGCTTGCAACGTATCGTGGAATTCAGTTGCTTCTTTAAGAGCGATCTCCAATTTGATTTTCTTGTCAGACGCCCGTGACACAACTGCGTCCCAGCGTTGTTTCAGGGTGCGCAAAGTATGCTGAAGGTTACTAGAAGGAACCTTCATTTGATTTTGCCGTTTAATATACTCCTGACCCTGAGCTTGTATGGTCTCGACTTTAGCTCGATTTTCTTCCAATTCGTTATACACTTCCATAAACCTCTCAAGTTGTTCAGTCGCAGTTTCTGGCAGACCACCTACTGGTTTACTTGTTCCAATAACAGCGTCTACATCGCCCAACCATCCAAGGATGTCTTGGACTTCAGAGATATATCCCTGAGCCTCGCGTAACGCTTCCTCCAACTCATGTTGACGGTCAGAAGACTTCTGGATAAGAGTCCGCCATTCATCGTTTAGTTTGCGCAGCTTCTCTTGAGTAGCTGATGCTTCTAGCGAGCCCTTTTCTGATTCTATCAACCGCCGACCGGCATCGATTAACGTGTCAACAGAGCTCTGGTGAGCTTGTATATCGTTGGCCAGAACCTTCAATTTAGCTAGTTCCACCTCAAGCAATTGCGGGTCACCAGGTATCTAGAGAATGCAAAATTACAAAAGGGCATTCAAGAGTAAAGATTTTTTGTCACTTACAGGTTTAAGTTGATCCAATGTTTTGTCGGTCTTGTCGATCCACACAAGCAACTCATTGAGAGCATGCTGGAACTGACCAAGGTGGAGAAGGGCGTGTTCCAATTGCTTCTGACGTTCTACCATACCACGCAGAAGATTCTCCCATCGTCGGTTCACTGTAGCCAGTGGTTCCTTAATCGATGCTGCTTGTTCCGGGGACGTTCTCTCCGTCAACTCGGAGGCTTGTCTGTTAAGAAGTTGATAGGTTAAATTTAGTACAAATATATTTTGTTTCAACAAGTTAAGCTCTCTCAAATTGCAGTCACTATAATTAAAAGACTCTTCGTCATGACCAATACGCAAAATATGTTATAATCAAACTGCATGCAAAAAACGTTACTTCAATTCAATTAATATATAATGTAGATTTGTGCAAACACAGCTTCTGAAAACATTTCAGAGCGAAAAATTAAAATGATGTTTTGTCACTAGCTTGGTATTGTGTGTTTGTTCACAATAGGGAGCCCATACTCCACAGCGCGTAACATACGTTCACTTTCAAAAGTGCGAAATGCAAACTTTGAACGACCGATTTTGCGGTACTTTGATGAGAAATTTGTACCATGTAGCTATGAAATTGATAGATTGTCGCATTCCTATTAAATGTTTTCTTAAAATTATGATACTTTCAGTCCAACAAGTATTCCAGTGATTTGCTACTATCGGCAGTAATTTAAGTAAAACGACATATCAGTTCGAAGACATCGCCAGCGATAAGCTTTGTGTTTGCTTAGAAATAATAAAACTGAAGGTGATGATCAAATGAATTGAACTCTAAAGTAATAATATAATATATTGATGGGGCTGATTTTATGATTAAAAAAGCTTTAGCACAGATCACACTTATTTGAAATAATTCACTGCTTGGGTATGAATTAAAATATCAACAAATTTGTACTTTGTGTACTCAATGACAACTGTAAAAAAAAAGTTTGAATCTTATTTGTGAGCAGTCTATAACTATCATGCAGGCCAATCAACATCAACAACAACAATAAAATATGAGTATATTTATATGAAATCTTGCCTTTCCAGAGTTCTGTTGCAGGTGATATTTTTGATCGAAAGTTTATTGCGAATCATTTGTGAGAATAATAGAAAAATGTGTATGGTATATATGTAAATAATTTAAGAAGAAACAAATAATCTCACCTGTTCAATGCTTCTACTTCAACCATGTGTGGGTCAACTTCGTCCTTGAAGCGCTTCAGTTGTTCGATTTGCTTCTTAACAGCGTCGATATCGGAACCAATGGCTCCGAGGCTGCCAAAACGTTCTTCCGCCTTAGACAGGAACTTCAATAGATTTTGCAGAGTCTCGTGGAACTCCATTGCCTTCTCCATTGCGTCGATGAGGTTTTCTTCGCGTCTGGCGTACAGCGCAGTGATATTATCCCAAGCGTTGTCCAAGTCTTCGATGTGCTTCTTAACCTCGGGTTTGTCCGGTTCTCCACACAGTGACATCAAGCTATTACCAGTGCGACGTACTTCTTCAACTTCAGGCTTGGTTTGATCAATTTCGTGACGGATCTCCTGCAGCGCAACTTGTTGTTTTTGTATATCTTGCGGCTGAGCAGCTGGTGGTTCTTGCGAGGAAAGGGTCTCCTCCAAGTCTTTCAACGTTTTCATGATGGCATTAAGTTGCTTCCAGAACTTTTCGGCTACTTTAAGAACATCGTCGAGAGAGTTGCCGCGCTTCTTTGTGGCTTGTTGTACATCATTCCACAGGCTATTGAGTTTCTCCAATTTTTTCTTGATATCGCGTACAGCAGGATCGGATTTGTTGCCCGCTTTGGCAATAACATCATTTGCGGCTCGCTGAACGGCGGCAAAGGCTTCTGTGCGTTTGTCAAGATCATCCGCAATAGCCATGTTGTCGTCGATTTGTTCTTTAATCTTTTGTGGGAGCGCTGACACTGGGTCGAGATGGTTGACTTGTTCGACCGCGTTAGCCAGAGCACGAAGCATACCTTCAAGTTTGTCGGAAAATTGACTAGATTCCTGAAGGGCGTTTTCCAGAGCTTGTTGACGTTCACGTAGTTCTGTTCGAAGTGCTGCATACCGAGAATTATCTGCGTCGAGGATTTCATTGATCTTTGCACCGTCATCTTCGGAAACAATAGCTCCCAAAGCTTCACCGGTTTTGTTGAGTTTGTCCAACAGTGGTTTGTGCTCTGAGATTGATTGCACGAGACGTTCGTTTTTATCTTGCTGTGCAGTGATTTGCTCTGGTCGTAGAGCAGGCATACTTAGCATTGAAATTTGTTGTTCCATTTCATCGAGCCACACAACTAATCCATTATGTGAATCAGCAAAGTGCTCGGAAAGTGGAAGTGCTTGCTCCAGAATGCCAAGTCGCTCACTGCATAATTGGACAACGGTATCAACCACTTCCTTGAGGTCTTCGAGCTTTTCACGTAGGGCTGATGTATTTTCATTTTGCGGTGACTCACGCAGTACCTTCTTGGCACCTGCTGTAACATCACGAACGCGACCCTTCTGACTAGAGATATCATCGTTAATCGATCGGTGTTCTTGCAATTGTGTTCGTACAAGTTTTGGTTCCATTGCAGGGAGTTCGGCTTCCCTTAGACTTGCGTCCATATCTCTAAACCACTCTAGCAGTTCATCTATGTCTGTGGTAACTTCCTTTGCGCGCTGGTTACTGAGATGAAGACGTTCGGCCTTTCGTTGAATTTGTTCAACAATCGAGTCGAATCGACGATTGTCCCTTGTTACTAAGCTTTCAATTGTCGCAGCTCCTTCACCAGGTGAAATCTGACACAGCTGAGGGCCAACCAGATTAACAGTGTCCAAAATGGGACGCATGTCGGCTAATTCAGCTTCCAGTCGCAAAATATCGCTTTGGCGTGGCTCACTTGTGGACAGTGCACTTTCAGCGCCCTGCATCCAATCGATAAGGCGGTTGTGTGAATCGTGAAATTGTTGTACAAGTGGTAGGGCATTTTGGGCGTTCTTCAGATGGTCTCCACCCTTATTTGTAAGCTCCCCGTAGCGACGTTGCAGCGAATCGAGCTTGTCCTTAAGTTGGAGCGCTTCATCGTTCGAAATGTGTTTCATAAGTTCAGATCCAGCTTCGACAGTAGACTCAACATTGGGAGCATGATTGGCAATGTTCTCGTTCAGCTCTAGTAAGTGATCCATTTGTTCCAAAAGCTTTTCCGTGTGAACGGGGACAAGCCGGAATCGTTGCAGTTCCTTCTCCATTGTTTCCATCCAGGCAACCAGTTCTTGGTAGGTTAGAACCAGATGACGAAGACCTTGCCTCGACTCGGCAAGCAACTGTCCGACATTATCACTAGCGTCGACCAGTGTTGTGTATCTCTCGGTTATGGTTTGAACTTTTTCGCCCAAGACTACAGCTTCATCGTCGCTCACCAAGTGCATGAGTTGACCGGCAACATCAGCCAATTCTGAGAAGTCAGGCTTCTTTGATATGATCTCATCATGCAAATGAGAGTGCTCACGAAGTCTTTGTTGAATCTTTTCTTCGTCTGTAGGTATTAACTCCATGTTCTTCACTGCTCTCTCTGAGGTATCAAGCCAATGGATTAATGGGGTGAATTTGTCATGGAAACGCTTGGCCACTTCCATTGCTTGCTCCAAGTCTTCTTCGCGTTGTTGGGCGCCATCCGTAAGAGCATCGAACCTATTCATGAGTTCCTTTAGTTGACTTTCTACAGCTGCCTTTTCAGTAGCATCACAATTGCCTGCGACCTCTTGTCCCAAATTGAATAGCGACGACATGGAGTTCTGACGATCCAAAAGCATTTTCTTCAGGAATTTCTGTTCCTGCAATTGAGCTTTAACAACCTTGTAATCTGCACTTGGTGGCTTCTGATTCGCAACCATTTCTTCCGTGTCCGACAACCACTTTGTAAGGCCGTCAAGAGCCTCTTGGAACTTTCCTGACTGTAAAAGAGCCACATCTAGGCGGCGATCGCGCTCATTCAAACGTTCCTTTAGATCATTCCAACGGTCATTCAATTTTTCCAAATCCTTTTCAATAGCATTTGTGGAGACGCCACTTAATGCTGACCTAACCAGGTCTCTGCCGCACCGATTAACATCGTTGACATTTTGACTTAATGGCTCCACTTGGTGTTCCCGGAAACGTCTGAAGTCTTCTTGTTGAGTTCTAATTTGATCAAGCTCCGAACTTACTGGTTTCATTCGCTTCAGCTCGTCACTAATATCCCTAATATCATCAACCACATGCGATTGTTTGTCGTAGAACGCGGTGAGGTCCTTAAAGGCGGCTTGCAAAGCTTCATCCTGATCTCGGGTACGGTTCTCCAAGCGACCGAGTGTTTTCTTAAGAGCAGCAACCTGCTCTCTTGTCTGCACAGTGTCAGGAGAGAAACCGGAGTCAACCAAGACCTCACTTGATCGTTCGACTTCACATAACCGATCTGCCATACGATCTAGTTTACCCTGAATATTCGCAACTTCATCCATTTGCGTTTGCACGACTTTAATTTCACGAGCAGGGGGTGAAAGATTATCGACCACGTTTTCCAAATCAGTAAGATCAAGTCCCAGGTTCTTAACCTGTTCGTTGAACTGAGAAACTGCTGTTGCAGCTGATTGCAATTCTCCGCAACGATCATCTAAACGTGACTGCAAATCGGCGATTCGATCCTCGACGCTGTCTATTTCGCTTGTCAAATGATCAGCATCGCCTCCTGTCGAGCGTGCATCCGATGAAATATCTTTAGCCATAGCACGAAGTGATTGTAGTGGTCTTTTTAAGTGGGTGACTTCTTCCCGTATAGCCTTGACGCGATCTAGAAGTTTGGCATCTTTAGCAGCACCTCCTAGTGCATCATGAGCAGCTAATCGGTCTTCGCAACGTCCCACAGAGTGATCTAGATTCCTCAGTTCTTCATTGAAGTCACCAAGTCGACGTGAACAGTTTTCAATTTCTTGAGCTCGAGAAAGCAAATCGTTGTTAAGTCTCTCCCACCGCTCCTTTATATCCTGAAGTTCTGCTTTAATGGGGTCTTTGTCAACGTCACAACTGGCGAGGAACGTGTCACCCAAGCCCTTCGTGTTCTCATATTCTCCTGTCCTCTTCCAGACCTCACTACGGAATGCTTGCAAGGCACGCAATCTATGCTCTAACTGAGTCTTGTTAAGAACACCGGGTCTCAGGTCGGTGAGTTTTTCTTCGGCACTACGCAACCAGGATAGGAAGGCTTCTGAGCTTTGAGAGTACTTCTTGCAGTGTTCCATGCAGGTTTGTAGTCGAGTATGACGATCTACAGCATCGCGACGCAGCTTATCCCACTGCTGTTGAATGCGTTCCAAGTCGCGTTGCACACCACGGTCTGGCGTTACTCCAGGCCGACTAGTCAGATCCTTTCCTTTGTTGACCAACATGATAACCTCATGTTCACGAGCCATGACCTCACGGTAAATAGGCTCATGAGTGTCTATTTGATGTTGAAGTGTTGGCCTGTGTGCCGACACTAAAAGACGCTCTGCAAGATTGGCGAGTTCTCCTGACAACCATCCTAGTGTTTTCGAACAGCTTTCGGCAAATTGGCGGCCGTCTCTTAATGAAGATTCGGTTTCGGCCTTCTTAGTATCCAACTTCTTCTGCAAAGCTTGGTACATTTTTTCCAAAGCAGCTACTCGACCGTTTACATCTGCGCGAGATGCAGGGTCGCCCAAAATATTGCAAAGAGCAGCAGCTGTTTGTTCGGCGTCGGTTAAAAGAGGTCTTTGTCCTTCAAGCTGCCTTTCAAGGTTTTCGATTTTACGCAAGTTGTCTTGCGAATCGCCGTCAACAGGCAAGGCATCCAAGTTGTCGCTAATGTTGTGTAGTGCATCTCGTAAACGACCGATTGCAGCATCAAACTCCTTGCTGCTGTCTGCGGCACCACCGAGGCTGTTGGCCCGTTCGTCTAGTCGAGCAACTAATTCATCCCATTTGCTTTGTACTTCCTGTAGTTTCTTAGCAACTGCTTGTCCTTCTGGGGATGATTCCTTGAGATGTTCCAATACTTCGCATCCGATTTCTTGCAGATGGCTGAGCTGAGGCTGTTGCGAACGGAACTCCTCGCGAAGTACCTGCACTTGCTGAACTTGACTCTGTACCATCCTTGGGTCTGAAGAAATCGGTCCAAGGACTGTTAGCATTCTTTCCTTGCTATTGAGCCAATTCTTCAAACTGTCATGAGTGTCCAAGAAGTCTCTTAACTGTTCAGAGAAGTTGATGCGACTCTTGCATAAGTCGTTGATATTTCTCCACTTCTCGACGATGTTGTCGTGTTCTTGGCGCAGCTGTTCAGCTCCGGGTACGTCGGGTTTACGTCGCAATAGATCCTTAATTTGAGCCTTAGTCGAGTCCAGCAAGCTTTGTTTTTCATACATATCTTCGAGAATCTTGCGCGCTTGTTTAGTACTTCTCTCGGCTTCATCCTTATTGGCAATGGAGTCCTTTGGCACTTGGCGTTGAATTCTATCCAAGAACGAAGAGAGATTTTTCAAGCTTTCGTTGTGTTTCCTGATCTCTTCACTTAAGCTGTCCAACTCGTTTTGACGATCATTTAATCGAACCCCAATAAGACTGTAGCGATTGTTGATTTCGCTAAGCTGTTGCTGAATCGGCGACAGCTCAGTTAGCTGGAATCCATCCTGGGAAGATCTGCGGCTACCAAATCCACTGGATCCAGGTGATAGTGGCGACAGAATACCTCCCTTAGTGGGACTCGGACTCCTGGCATCGCCTGACATTCGCCGAAGTGGGCTTACACGCTTGATTGGACTGTACGATGAACGTTTACGTCCTGGACTTTCTGGACGAATCAACGCATCGTATTGGGTACCCAAATCGTTTACCTTATCTATGGTAGAGGCGTAGTCCTTGTAGTCTTTGACAATAGGCTTCAGTTCCTCGAATTGCTGGCGAATCATGTCGAGATCAACAGCAACAGGAGCCAATGAATTTGTTCGTGCTTCAATACTGGCCAACCAAGCCAACACCTGATCCTTAAGGCTTTCATACGCGATCTGTTGTTCTGCCTTTTGCTTCGAAAGTTTCGCTTTCTCCTCCAAGGTAATGTCCAAGTTGCGCCACTGGGATTCAAGTGCTTTAACACGATCTCTAACAACTCCGGTGTCGGTCACATCGCGCAGACTAATCAGTTCCTTTCCATTGCGTACACAGTTCTCATATACTGGGCTGATTTTATCCTTCCTTCGAGAAAGCTCGATCATCTTGCGTGCGAGCTCTTCCGTGTTGAGCTGTCCCAGATCTCTGTTATCCAAGGTTTCTTGCAAGGCGCCCAACTCCTGTTCAACATTTGTGGTTTCATCGCTAAATTTGTTCAATTGTTGGAAAGTGTCTTCAAGGAACTCCTCCCGTTTCATCACCTTATCAAGTAATTTCTCGAATTTCACAGTCATATCGTTGAGTTTTAATTCAACTTTCTTGGCAATTCGTGCATTTGAGGCTGTCGTCATCAAGTGATGAGCTGAAGATGCAACACTATCGATGCTGGCTTGATGAGATTGCAGATCTGCAAGTAGGGTTTTGTTGTCCCGCACTTGCTCTTGCAGACGTTCTTTTATCAATGAGGCTGGACGGAACTGCACCTTAAATTTGTCTTCGGCTTGATTCACCCATCCCACTAGTCCGTCCAGGGCATCTTGCACACCTTGAGACTGCACTAGAGCGGTATCCAGAAGCTTACAATGATCACCCAGTGCCTGTAGAAGTTGATTGTACTTGTCGACAACCTCTTCGATGGGCATTTCCAAGGCGTTAACTTCTGTGGGGCTCAACTGGCCACCTAGTGATCGCAAAAGGGCAGCTAGCGATTGCTGTGCGTTTTCAACCAACCTCCCCTGGGACATGAACTCGTTGTGTAATGCCTTCGCCTCATTCATTTGCTCCTGCACGGTCTGTGGATCAGCTCCAACTGGATCGTTGAGAATTTGCGAAGCACGTGGCTGCACTCCGCGCAACCAATCATTCACCTTTTCAAGTGCATCTTGGTATTCCCGCTGACGTCCGCCCAGACCCGAAAGACGATCTGAAAGGGCATTTACGCGGTGCAAAAGGTCCTTGTACTGGGCCGAAATAAGCGACACTTCATGGCGGATGGGGCTTTCTGCACTAGGCAGCGGTTCCACGTGCGGCAACCTTTCTGGCAACGATGTTCGGAAGTCATTCAGTACAACTAAGAATTCCTTGCTTTCATCAACGAACTTCTGAGCTGCCATGGTTATGAACCTCAAATCGGCCTGATGTCCAATCACATCACTAACAAACTCCCGGATAGAATCAGACTGACTCGAAAGTCGTGTGAGGTCGGACAAACCCCTTTCCTTGTCTTCAAGAGTTCGCCTTGCTGACTGCAACCAGCTGGAAAATACATCCAGCTCAGTGCGCAATTTACACAACTCATCGCGACCTGCTTCTAAGCGCTTCAACAAGCGTTGCGTGCGATCACTTGCACGATCAACGCGTGACCGCAGTTCTCTACCAGAATTCTCAAGGGTTGTAACTTCCGGAGCAGAGAGTACGTCGCCGCCGGTGAGAACGATTTGACGAATTTGTTCCAGACATGACGACACCGGGCGTGACTGACTTTCGATTTCATCCTTGATTTGCTGTAAAGAAAATAAATTCAATTAAAACACTGTCACAAATAAAAAGTGGCAATAACTAACCTTCAATGAGTTGATTTGATTGCGGAGGTCATCAATTTTCTCCTTTGGTCCGCCGACGCGGGCGATTTTCACTTCCACCGTAGCCACCCACTTCAGCAGCTCATTGACGTTCTCCTCGCACAAGTTGAACTTCTCGAATACGGCTTGCTATACGTGGGAAATTATTAAGAACGATTAGTCAGCTGTCAACAAGATAGATTTCAAACAATCCAGAAGTATCGGGAGGTGGGGTTGTTGGAAAGGAATTATATACAAAAATATATCGAGTAAAGTTTTTTTTTAATGATTTCTGACTTGATGCATATAATAATTTGTTTTCATATATAAATTTGTTTTCTGCTTAAATCCTGTTTATTGAAAAACACAAAATATAAATTAAAACATGCAAACAAACAAATAGCCCAAACAATTATCTCAACAAAAAAGCAAAATCAAAAAGCATGCACATTCTTTAACCCACCACCAAGCAATGCACAATTTAAACAAATTAGTGATCCATTCAATAATTTCATATAAAACAAAATAGAAACCTGAAAACAAGAGCGGGAAACATTAAAGCTGAAAAACAAAAAGGCAACACAAAAGAAAATAGGAAAATACAAAAAATACAAAAGGAAACAAATTATAAAAACGCACATTTACCTTTTCCACTGAAACGTTTTGCACTTGCAAAATTGTTTCAATTCCATGTAAAAAAAAACTAAAATAAAATCACACAACACGCACGCGCCAGTCCTTTGGGTTATCATTTATATATATTTTTTTAAACAGCCCAGAGATCGCATGCGAGTTTTTTTTTTAATCAGAAAAAAAAATGTAGTAAGGTAGGTAAGTTGAAGACGGGAAGACGTTTTGGCAAGGATTAGAGTGATGGTGAAGGTAAGGTTAATCCATGAGAAAATAAGATTTGAAGAAAGCCAATTCGATTCGTATTTATGCCGAAGCCATTAGTGATGAGAACGTACGAAACACACATAAAACCAATGAAGGGCCGCGAACTATTTATCAATTTTATTTGAGGTGAGATGTAGCATGAGACCAATCTTTTGTTCACCTTCCGCAGAGATGGATGAATCGGAGGAATGGCCTGCTCCAAGTTCTGAACAAGACTTTCGTTATTAATTATGATCACACAATGTCACTGTCTATTTACAGGGGAACTTGATGAAATGAAGGAACGCGTCTCTTGCAATAGGCAAAATATATTCCAAACTTAATGCAACACAATTCGGATAAGAAAACTATTAAAAATTTGTTCTTTTTTCAAATCAGCAAAAGAAATAGGTGAGTAAAGAAAAGTTTTTGAAAAATATTATGAAAAAAAAAGAAAAAAACACAAAACATGCTTTGCTTATGTTAATTTTGCAGGCTTTGCGAACAAATCGGTCGCCAAATACACGTTCATTCGGAGTAGATCATTTTTTGTATTATGAAGAGAATGAGTTTGTGTTTAAATGAAAAAAAAGAAGACTTAGAGATGTTCAGAAAAAGTGACATTGTGATGCAATGACTTACCCTTTGTTCAGCAGGTAGAAGGTAACCTTTTTCGTTGGCTTTGACAAGGTCGAAATTATTTTTGGGGTCATTTCTGTCGATCAGACGACCGCCGACGGCATCGATTAGGCCACTACTTATACTGGCGATGAGTGGAACTATTTCGCTAGTGCTGGGATCGCGCACAACTGTCGAGGTAGGGTCAATGAGTCCAACGGTAATTGCCTCGGCGATTGTCTGTTTCTTTCTATTGATAATATCGGGGTTGGATTGGAAGGGATCGACGATGCATCCTGTTGTCGGGTTGTAAAGGTTGAAGTTGATGGCTTCGAGGAGTCCAAATGCGCGTTTCGGCGTTACAATGAGCCCGTTATCATACGCCTGTTGCAGGGGACAGAGCTTCGAAGTCTTGGTGTCTAGAACACTAGCCTTGTTGGCGTCCATGAGCCCCTTGCGGAAAGCTTCTGAGAGACGAACAAGTTTGCCTTTGGCAATGTCTTTGACAAGTGCAGAATCGGGATCGATAACACCTTTGCTTGCGGCATCTCTAAGAGTATCAGTAACCGGCTCTTGAGTGGAATTCTGTTCCACGTCTCCGTGCTGTGGCATCGTATAGGTCAGCATTCCGGTTGATAAATCAAGGCTCTTGTTGTCGACTGCTTGGTCGAATGATATTGGTTCCCGTTGGTAAATGGTTAACGATTGATCGAACGCAAAGAACAATGCCTTCGGATCAACTAAGGTCTTTTTCGTTATGTCAACTGCGCCGTTGTCGATGGCATTTTTCAGAGGCACAAATTTAAATGTCTGATAATCGCGTATTACTGCTGTTTCAGGTTCGATGATGTTATACCGAATGGCTTCGTCCAGAGTCATTTCTCGCGGCTTTCTTATCATAACGCTAACTGGTGACTGAGCTAACAGCTCAATGCTGTCGTGACGCTTAACTACTGCGCGCTCGGTAATTGGCTTGTTCACCGTGACTAGGAGTCCGCGCGAGAATGCAACATCAAAGTTGTAGGATGTCTTTGACTTGGGATCGAGAACGCGACCTTTCTGAATGTCAATATCGCCGTTTTCAATAGCGACGATTAGGGGAGTGTCAACACCAGTAATCAGATTCTTGAATACAGTGGTAGAGGGATCTAGGAGTCCGCTTTGAATGCCTCCAACTAAGTCGAAGTACTCGCCACTAACGGGGTCCGTGAATCGACCGGTTTCTTGCTTGAATAGTTTCATACGAATTGCTAACTCTAAACTTAGAAGCTTGCGATTTGTCACTATTAAACCCTTGGCCCTAGCTTCTTGCAGATCGAATTTTTTGTCCCGCTGGACGTAACTACCATCTAGGTCATCGATTATTTTTTCGCTGATAGCGCTATTTAACCTCACGTACTTTCCTGAACTCGGATGTTTAACTAAACTGGGTGATAAACTGACGACATCTTCAACACACGCCTCCCTAAGACTCAACTGCCTGCCTGTGACAGGATGGATGACCATTCTCGTCTCTATATCATAGAAGCCCATCGAGAGCAGCTCATACAAGCCAAAGCCGGCACTTTCAATGTCGACCAACAAACCTAGGCTCATGGCCTCACCCAACGAAACAAATACATTGCTACCAGGCTCGCGGAATACACCTTCACGTCTATCGATGAGGCCGGCACGGCACGTGTCTGCCAAGGACAGCATTTGCTCGTTCTGCTCGTCGAAATAACAAGGCAACTGAGGGTTGACAATGAATTTTCGCATCGCCTCGAGGAGGGTTATTCTTCGCTCTGTTTTCGGCTCAAGTAGTTTACCTGTTCGGTCGTCGAATAGTCCCTGGTGTATGGCCCTTTGTACGCTGATTGGCGCACGACTGTCTGTCAATATTCCCACGTTAAATGCGTGCTTCAATGTAATCTTTTGGCTGTTATAGGTGAGTTTCCCTGTCTTGCCGTCAATAACACCACTCATCGTGGCCTGAGCCAGATCTAAGTTCTTGTAAATGCCTGTCTTTGAGTCACGAATCTGAACGCTTTCGTTATCGATGAATTTGTCCTCTATAACCTCGGCAAAGCAAAGCTTTTTGCCAGTCTTCGGATCTACAAACTGTCCATCAACTTCGTCGTACACATTCTTTACGACTGCCTCGAAAAGCCTGAGTGGCTTCTTGACTTCTACTAAAATTCCGCGATCGAAGGCCTCTTTGAAGTCAACGCGATTACCCTGAGAGTCGATGACAACACCGCGTTTGCCATCAACCGTACCTGATTCAACGGCCATTTCGAAGGGAACAACATTTCCGTTCACATTGACAATAGTCGACTGAGGGTCAAGAATTCCCCTACGAATAGCACCTTCAGTAGAGAGTTTCTCACGAGTAATTGTGTTACTAAATTGTCCAGATTTGGGATCGTAAAGCCCACGATACACGGCATCGGGTAGACTGCGTTTACGCTTTTGAGGAATAAGCACCCTGTTCTCGAGGGCTTCGATTAGGGTTTGCTTCGATCCGGTGAACGGATCAACAATCAAACCGCCAATCGGATCGACCAGTTTAATTTTAATTGCATCAGCTATCGACACTATGGAATTTGTCTTTGGATCGAGTATGACCAACTCATTGGGATTGATTAGTTTAGCCGCAATGGCTTCTTCAAGATTGATTTGCTTGTCATCAATATGGAAAAGTCCGGTCTGTGGGTCGTAGAGACCTCTGAGCAAGCAGTCTACCAAAGACAGCGGCTTCTTGGTGCTTATCAAATAGCCCTTTACGAAGGCCTGATCTAGAGTCAGATTGGGCTTCGAAAGTGTGCCCTTAACCGTGTCAAGGAGACCTTCATTCGCAGCAATCACTGCAGACACAAGAATGTCTTTGTCACAGTCCTTGATTAGGCATGAATCGAGCTCCACAAAGTTATTTTCGACAGCTGCTTGCAATGACATATCCTCTCCGGTAGCGGGGTTTAGAACTTTACCCGTTCTGGGTGAGTAATACTCCCGCTGCAATACCTCGATTAGGCTCCAAGTAACCTGGTCTGTCTGAAGAAGTTTCTTCTCGACACCAATGTCGAATGAAACCAGCTCATTTGATTTAGTGTCCTTGATCTGACCAGTCTCCTTGACCACCAACTGGTCCTCAATGGCGTTGTCGAGTGAAAAGGTTTTATTAGTGATTGTGTCCACAATCAAGGAGATCTTTGGATCTACTAAACCAATTTCAATAGACTTCTGAACATCTACTTGATTCTGAGATTCGCTGTCGTAGAGTTTGCCGGATTTGGGATCGTACAATCCTTTACGAACTGCCGCCTCAAGTGAGATTGGCCTTCTGGAACCTGGCACCAAAAAGCCTCGTTTAAACGCATCCTCCATTGATATTTCCTGAAGAGTCTGAATATCTATGACGGTGCCACTTTTAAGGTCTACAACTCCCAACTCAATTGCCATACGCAAGGGAATCACTTCACCACTAACTGGATCGCGTACCGAAATTGACTGTACATCGATCTTTCCATTGTTGATGGCCTCAGCAATGGAACATTGTCGACCATCGTCGAGCACGACCCTACCTGTTTCGGGATCTATCACATTCTCGATCGGTTCAACTGTCTCCTTCTTCGGCGTGTCTCTGATTATCCACTCGCGTGCAATGCACTCGAAGAACGGAATTTTCTTCCCCGTTTTCGGATCAACCATGTGACCAGTGTGTTTGTCTAGCAATGGCCGTTCAAGGGCAACGTTCAGTGGCTCATATTCTTTTTTATTGAAATTCTTAACGAGGATTGTCTCCGGATTGAAGACATTCATCTCAAAGACCAGTGTTTGGAAGGAAATCTTCTGCCCAGTCGATGGATCAACAAAGTATTCGTTTTCAATGTCGTATAATCCGAATTCACTCAGTTTCTCGGGCGTGAGTTCATCGTCCGCGTCTATAAGGTATTTGAACTTCTGCAGCACAACCAGGTTTGCGTCCAACACCTTCACTTCGTCTAAGGGACTTAGTTGGTCGTCGTCCAAAAGCTGTTGGACATTCTGCGACTGCTGTTCGCCGTCGACAATGATTTTGCAATCGCTTGGGGAAATAATGTTTTGTGAAATGGCGTCACCAATTGGGAGAGTTGTCGGAATGGTGGGGCGCTCGATAACAACCTGTTTGGAAATTACCACCTGTGAGTTATATTCTTGGGGTTCACTTTCACTTTTTTCGGTCAGTTTGTTGGCGATATTCTTACAGGCGTCTGCTACGGCCATTCCAGCTAAAATGGGTGTACCAACTACAGCCAGCAGGCCGGTTTTAGCAGTTTCACCAATCGTATTGAGGATTTTTCCATCTTCCTTGATCAAGTCCTTCATCTCGGGCGGTGCACTATTGCCAAGTTCGATTTCTGTTTTTGAAGGCGTTGCGGATTCGAGAATATGTGAACTCTCCACAATTGTTTCACTGACAGCCCTTGGGTCGTCGACGGCTACGTGATCGACCTGATCGTTTTTATCGGCTTTTTCTGTGACTTCTACTGACGTTTCTACAGTAGTAGTTGTAGTAGTTGTGGAATGTATACCCGAGGACAGTTCCGAACGAGACTCTTCTTCTTTCGCAACTTTTTCAAGATCTTTTGGTGCGTCGTTCTCTGCCGGTTGGGCTACCTCTTCGATTGATATAATTTCTTGTTCTGGTGAATTTGTTTCGGATGTTTCTGAAATTATTTTCTCAGTACGGACGGAAGTGACTGTAGTTATTACACTTGTAGACGTCGTCGTTGATATCGAGGGAGTGTCCTGCACCAGCTTTTCTTCTACGGAATAGCCAATGTCAATTGGAATCACATGCGCTTGCTCAACTGGGGCTTTTTCATTTGGCAACGTAATAGAAGATATATCAACTGTCACCGCTTCTGTCAGATCTGTGGGAGCTACTATAGTGTTTGGAACTTCGGCGGTAGAAATGGTAACAATTTGTTCCGATTCCTCGGTTATTGGGATCGTCTGTGAAATGGTCTCTACTGTTTTAGTTATCGTACTAGAAGGTGACTCCACTACAATTGCTTCTGTCAATTTCGGAGTCTCTGTTATTTTTGTTGGAATTTTCTCTGTCTCGGTTACATTTGCTGGGATGTTCGCCTCGGATTCCTTCACGATCGAGATGGTTTCGCTGGTTGCATGCATATTGGACTCTTGTATCGTTGTGGATGTTACTAACGTGGTCTTGATACTTTCAGTAACAACGGATGTTAGCTCTTTAGAGACAGAAATGTCTTCGGACTCTTTTTCAGTAGAATGTATTGGAGTGGTGACTATTTCTATCACCTTTTCTTCAGTTTGAGACACTGGTGTCGTACTACTTGGATAGCTTTTAACCCGATCTTCAATCAGCTGCGTCGTCTCTAAAACTACATCCTTCTGGGGTTGCTTTTCACCCACTACAACCGTGTTTTTCATGATTTTTGCTTCTTGCTCGAATTTAAATGTTGACGGAGAGGCTTTCTCAGGACTTTCCCTTAACGGTTGCTCCGTTTTCGCTGGCAGAGATGGAGTAAACGTCGTAACCTCGGTTTTCTGTTGAGTTTTAGTCGATTTCTCGGTTACTCTTTTTATCGTGTTCGCTATTGCCATGCCTGCTAGGACAGGCGCGCCTACCACAGCCAGCAGACCCATTTTTGCAGCATCTGGAATGCTGATGGAGGAACCTGTCTTTTGCTTTATTGCCCCTGTTTTGGGATCGATGAATCCGTGCTTAACGCCATCCTCCAGTGTCTGCACTTTACCCGATGTTATGTCATAGACCAGCGACTTTGGATCGACAATACCTTCCTGCATGGCAACGTTCAAGCTCACCAATCTGCCGGCTTCCTTCGGATCACGGAATTGCTGGGCATTCTCGTCATAGATCGTCTGGAAGTCGGTAACAGTCATTTTTGTAATCTCCTCGCTGGGTGTTTGACACGCATCGACTTCCAAAATGCCCTCGCTAATTGCTTGTTGAAGAGGTATTTTAGTTCCAGAATTGGGGTCCATGTAAGTTCCCTCAGCCACATCGACAAGACCCTGTTTAACGGCATCTGTGAAGTTCTGTTTGATTTCCTTTGTGGCCAACACGTTCTTTGACTCTGATTCCTCCCGGAGAATACCGTGCTCCTTTGCTTCGGTCACGGTCATGATTTCACCCGTTTGAACGTTTTGCACTTCATCGTTTGAAATCAACGCATAGCCTTGCATCAGTTCGATTGTCTTAGTAGTGACCGTATGGACTGAGGTGACGGTTTCAGTCACCGATGTAATCGGACCCGTCGAATGCGAAACAACAAACTCGGGAATGGGCTTGATGATCAAAATGCCACTTTCGACGGCTTCTCTGATGGGCATCAGCTCACCGGTTTTTGGATGAGCCATCGCTTCCTTTTCGGGGTAGATCAAACCTCTTTCGATGGCTTCCTCGATCTGAACAGCATCTGTATGAGGGGGGTACGGTATGGACATGATGAAGTTGTCGTCGATAGCTTTCTTGATTGTCATTATCTGGCCAGTTGTCGGGTGGCGGATCTCCTTGTTCTTTATGTCGACGAAACCCCTCTTCATTGCAACGGGGAAGGTCATGCCTGCCGGTGGAATGTCTTCAATGGGCTTATCATTATCGTTTCTATCGAAAACACCTTCGTCCACTGCTTCAAGGAGATTGAGTGGCTTTTTGCTGGTCAAAACAAGCGACTTGTCCTCATCAATTAAGCCCTTTTCAATGGCTCTCTCTATCGTTAAACTATTTGGTTTTACTAGCATCGATTGAGCGTCAAGAACTTCGCAAATTATAGCCTCCTTGACGGAAAGCTGACTGCCTGTTTCTGGATGTACAATTGTGACACCTGCGTGATCGATGAGACCCTGCTCCTCAAGTTTCGGCACGGAAAGACTCGCCGCCAATGGCACTAAGAGCTGGTTTGTTCCTTGCGGATCGAGCACTCCTGCTTCAACTGCCTGTTGGATATTCATAACTGTGCCGCGTTGTGGATCTAAAATTCTTCCCTTAGCACCGTCTATCAGGCCCAGCTCCAGGGCTTCGGTAATTGTCACAACGTCACCGTCATCATTGGTGAAATTGGACTTATTTTCAAGTATGTTGCACGTTAGTTCGTCTATTAGTCCCTTCTGAAGGGCGTCCTTAGGCTTAATGATCCTCTTTCGCATCTTTTGCAGAAGAACCACTTTAGACTCTCGCTCTGGAGTCAGCGATTTATCTTTACTGACCTGGGAGCCGATTTCATGCACATTCTCTCGCTGAGGGCTTTTTGTGGTAGGGGTGGACGTTTTCGAGTCAAACGAAAGTTGGTCGCGCGACACTATACCACGCTCGTATGCAACCTCCACTGGAATCTGTTCACCCGTACGAGGGTCAATTACAAAGCGCACGGTGCGTAAGGCACCCTCGGAAGCTACCAGTGGAACTCCCTGGACAATAAGTATACCCTGTCTGGATGCAGAAATCGAGTCGATTGGCTGGCCCGATGAATCGACGATTGTTCCAGTAGCTGGATCTAGTATCTTTCGTTCAATAGCTTGGAAAACGGATATTTGCTCTCCATTCCTAGGGTCGATTATTCTCACAAGATTTTCATCGACAAGTCCTTGAATGACAGCAGCCAGAATATTTTCGGTTTTGCCATTTTGAGTGAATATAACGAGTAGGGTTGATGGGTCGTATATGGCACCCGGTGCGATTTGTAACGGTTCCGGGCTGAGAACTTCCCTCTTCAGTGTCTTTATTTCCACAAAACGAGGTGGAGTGCCTCCTAGGCGCGATGATACTTCAACTAGATCCGGCTGACCAGTCACTTTTGTTATTTTGATCAACCTCTGATTCGATTCGTCGACATTCACTGCATACTCCAAGACAATCTTCCCGGCGGCAATAGCGCTTTTCATGTTAAGATGAGTTTTGCCGTCAATATAGTTTCCGGTGTTGTCCAAGACCCTCTTTTCAAAGGCGCGCGTCGGAGTGATCTTCCTACCGTTTTTAGGATCAATGATATAGAGCGAGTTTTTGTTGATTATTTGCATCTCGATGCATTCTTGGAAGCTCACCAAACGATCGGTGCCAGGAATGAGAAATAGTCCCGTCTCCGGGTCAAAGTGCTTCTGAGCAATGGCCACGGACAGTGGCCAACCATCGGGTGGCAATTCCAGTAGCTGCTTTTCGGTAACACTCTGTTGCTCAGCGCCGTACCGTTCAGCGTTGATGAAATCTGTCACCAGAGTCTTCTTTGCATGGAGTCTAGTTTCAGTTGTAAGGGCTTTATTGTCCACAACAGGAATATCAATTGTTTTCTCTAAGCGCTCTTGCGTCTTCAAGTTAATTGGATCTGGTTCAGGAAGGATTTGCTTCGTCACAATGGTTATGGTTGATTTTGATCGCCTGCGACTCGACTGGTCGGGTATTATTTCATCATCGTTGTCTGCTGAAAGCAGGCCGTAACTTAGCGCCTGTTGCACTGAATAAACTTTGTCACTTGACGGATCTTTGAAAAGCTGACGATCCTGATCGATGTAGCCGCGTCGCACGGCTTCAGTGAAAGTAAGTGGAATCTGCTCACATGGTTCTTGCGAAGTGGCCCGCACTGTGACATATCGCTTAATTGTCTTTGTGACAGTTTCCGTAGTTAGGGTTATATTCAAGAGACTGCTTAGAAGTAAGGCACCTTCTGGTGTGATGAATTTACGTTGAATAGCTGTGTCCAGCGCCAGTGGAGCGCCTGTCTTTTTATCCAATAGATAACCCGTTTTCGAGTCTATCAGCTCGTGATACACTAAATCTAAGACGGACAATTCCTTTCCGGTGGCATCGTGCACCCCCACCCCCCTATTGAACATTTCAAATACCTCTGGCCGAACGAGGCCCTCCTGTATACCTGCCTGCAGCGTGCAAAAATTACCCTTGCCCGCGTCTAAAAGGAACTCACCGTTCTTACGTCTTAAAATGTCTTTACTTAAGGCTTCGTTAAAGCTAAGAAAATCATTGCTATACGGATCCTTGAATCCGTCAATACTAAAAATGGACTTTTGGGAAACAGAACTTATAAGGCCACGTTCTACCGCTTCCGGTACGGTTATCACTTCGCTAGTTACAAAATCACGATATCTGCATTCTGATGGCAAGACTACCCCATCAGCGATGGCTTCGGACAGTGTAATCAGTTCACCCTTTTGCTTAGTCACACACCTCAAATTGTCCTCGTCTAAGACACCCGCACTCATCGCCTGCATAATACTAAGCTTCTCCCTACGCATTGGGCTTGTTATGTGCCCTTCTTTGTCAAGCAATTGGAAATCACAGACATCCTTCAAGGTGAACGGTTTCACTATTAACTGCCTATTCTTTGCCTCGACAAATGTCAGTTTCTCCCTAGTCACTTGGTTAACATATCGACCTGTCTTAGCGTTTAGAATCTCCAACTTAAGAGCATCATTTAGCGTCACCTTTACATCGTTCTTTGCGTCGACGATTTCACGCACATTTGGATCAATTAACTGATTTGCTATTGCCGAATCAAGCCTAAACTTATCACCGGAATTCCTGTCCGATATCCAGCCACTGGTATCTACCAAGCCATGCGAAATGGCGTCCGTCAGGCAGAGCGCATTCGATTTGATAGTCACCGATTCATGACGAATCAGATAGCCCTTCTCGTAGGCCTCGGCAATGCTAATTGTTTTTCCCGATTTCGAATGGTAAAGACCCGTCTTTGCGTCAACAGTTCCAGCAGAAATGGCATCGGCAATATTTTTTGGACTTTCATCAAACTCATCTACACCCGCATCATTTCGAGTTACCTTAATTCGTTTCTCTGCCTTTTCGTAGCCATTCTCGGCTTCAATGATCTCCCTTTGTATCACTTCCAATAGGGACAAATCACGGCCGTTGTGATCCTTTGCGGCGCCCGGTTTCAACAAGTTCCCTGCCAGTTTCGGATCGATCACACCTTTTCGCACAGCTTCCTCCAGGCTTACATGTCGTCCGTCGGTTATTAGAATTTCTCCAGTTCTCACGTCGAGAATTCTCAGATGGATTGCTTCGCCGACAGTTAAAACGCGACCAGTTTGCGGCTCAACGATGCCGGGCATGTCCAACAGTTCTCGCGAATCTGTACCAATGCTCTCACTGCTACGCTGCACTCGCTTAAGGCTACGGATTTCACTGAACTGCACAGAATTCGGACTCTGTTCCACTCTTGTTGGACTAGTCGCATAGGCATGATCTGTGCTGTCGAACACATTTTTTGACGTCGAATTTCTCGTAGTAGTGACTTTTGACGTTGAACTGAATCTATTTCATTGTTTTGTTTTATTTTGTTTGTAAAGTGACAATGTTAGTAGAAAAAAAAAAAAAACGAAAATATTTGAACATGTTAAGTGCTAATTCGGTTATAAAGTTATAGTTCTACTACTCACTTTGTTGCGCTGTACGATGTTGTGTAGAATGATTCTTCATCATGGGTAGCCGGACCTTCGCCAGTTGGTCCGCCCAAGTTGAACTCTACTCTAAATGTTCGTAGAGGTCTTTGCAAACTTTCGGCATATCGCTGTAATAGAAATTTTCTCGATAAACATTTGACCGCTCCGATTGGATGGTTAAAAAAGTGTACCTGAAACTCGTACGCAAAATCATACTCGTCTGAATTCATTATACAATTTGACAGTATAAATATCACTGCGGGGGCGCCAAAAAAAAATACTGCTTCGATTTTTAGCCAGAAAAATCAGTTTACAAATTTTAATTCAACAAGATGCCATATTTGTATTCACAATAAATTAGTTCTTTATGTAGACAACATTCGTCTGAGGTTGAGGGCATGGAATTTCAGTAATATATGTACGTAAGCTTATATTCTTAATTTGTGCTAAAAATATACAGAGAAACCACTTGCTTATGATGTCAAAACTACGACACAACGCGCTTCAGTGAGTTTTTTTTTTACTTGGGTACATACTACACAAGGGTATGTATGTAGATATGAGTAAACAAGACCCGGCGAAATACTATAATGATGATGATAATGATAATAATAACCGACTGGCTAACCTAATGTATTCGTGCAACCGGCTGAACATGTTTTAGACAATTAAAAAACTTAATGACAGATCCCTAATTGAGCAATGCCAATTCCGAGAAAGATGAACTTAGTCGCAAACAGATTTCAAGACGGTTGTGTTCGAAATTCAAAGAAAAGGATTATATTTTTGTTTTCAATCGAAGCTTATCTGCCGGCCTGATTAGACAGTCAACATTCTTTTCTTATTTATAAACAATGAAATCAACTTGGGTGCCACACTTTAAACTATATTATTGTTCTGCGACTCTTCACGAGTTCGAAATTTAGCACGCCCTTTACAATGTGTGCATGACTGGTATTATGCAAATTCACATATGTTTGTGCGAAGCAGCAACTATACAAATGCCGTCATCCTCTGATGATGTAATAAAGATGTAGGTACATTTATGTGCCGAATTCAAAAGCCGAAATCTTATCAACTGGGCTGCTTCTTCATTTATCACATAAAATACCGTCAAACATGTAAAACAACTACGAATCGATTTCACAACCGCATGAATAAAGGGAGATTCCGAAAATAGACATCGCAGGGCAGGAAGGAATTGGAACACGACTGGTTCGTGGCATATGAAATTTATTGTTCTACATCCGATGTTTGTGTATATCTATGCGCAGCTTTAAAGGATATGGACAGGACAGGGAACTTTTTCGTATCGATTGGGTTGAGAGAGACAGGAGACAGCTGATTTGCATCGTTAAATAACAATACACAGTCCATTTGTTAATACAAGCAGGTATGAATAAATATCCGTATGCCAGTTGACGAATTCAAATTCAAGGTTAAAACTAAAATCAAACTAGTTTGGATAGCAAAACGCCACTTAAAATTTAATCGGGTTATTTGTGGTTTCACTTTTCCGACATTCGTTCGATTGTTGGCTTGCTGCAAGAGTCTTATAAACAATTTAATCTCCGACGCACTCAATGTAACACAACTCGAACTGATAACAAATTCACCAGTGCCAAAGAGCAAGTATAGGTGGGAAATATTTTTTTTATTTATTCGTGCTGCTTATGACATCAGACATAAATTTATTCGAATTCCGCAATGTGGTTTTTATTTTTTTATTTTTTATGAAATGCGAGCCTATACCGGATTCTTAACCAAGACAAAGTCAAGATAAATTCATATTGAACATTTAACACGCACTGCACACCGAAATTCCAATTTGGGAACGGCAAGTTGAAAATGAAAATGGAAATGGAAAAGGAAAAGAAGAAAAAATGGTAAACACACGTAATTCAGACGTTGCTGGAAAAGTTCATCCCACATCGACGACCTATTCAAAACTAAATGAATGTGAAAACTTTGAATTGGCTTACAGCCGGAAATCTGAATGCTTTTTCGTGTTACTCACTGCCAGCCAGCAGCCACCCAGCCCAGACCCAGTGTATTTCATTTGTATGTACTGAAACGTTCACTCTATGAGACTAGCACCCCCATTCCCATTCCCCTTGTGTGGGGGCAAAGCTTCTTAGCGCATGGATGGGTAGACGTAAATACACGTATACACTTAGAGCTTTTATTCGTATGCCGGCGGAGTTATTTCCAATGCGATGAGGAAACAATGGGCACGAATTTGATTCGCACCTCCTTTCTCATTTAAGTGGCTAAATGTTTTTAACAAAACGAAAAACTCAAAATCAATGCCGATGACGAGGAAACAACCAGGCTGAAATAACTTCAAAAGAAGCCACAGCCTAAGCCGACGATTAAGAAAACAAGCAGTTTTATACGGCTATAACATATTTGAGGTTATTTCTCTCTCATACTACTATACTGACTATGCCATTAGAATGTAATTATTACTGGTTATGACGAAGGCCGGTCTATCCGTTCCAACGAATCCAGATGTGACTTCATTTCTTGCCACTGAATTGGTATAGGTGGATTTGAAAACAATAAGGTGGATGGTGGATCCACAAGAGAAAGGAACACAATTCAATAATCGCAGAATTTGTTTATATTCATGGCACGCGAAATTCTTCAAAGCGATTTGACATTGAAACGCCAAAAATGTTATTTAAATCAACATGTCAATTATGATATCATATGAGGTTAATTTAGCCAAACAAACGTGAAAGACCATACGCATACGAATAGTTTGAGCGTTACTTATAAATAGCATATAGGCGGTTGTTTTCAGGCTTTTACTGCGAATGTATTACGTCATTGTTGCTGTTAAAAAATTGCCGGGGTCACTACTACAATAAATGCAAAAACTTAAGTCCCACCGAAGTGGGAAAACTGGTTTGTAAGATATATATAGTACCTATTTCAACGTGAAATAATCTAATTCAAATTCGTAGAGGCAAACCAAAATATATATATACCTATGTAAGTGACTTTAATTGAGTTAATTCTGCTCTTTTCATTTCATTTTTCTCACACAGAGTTTTTGTCATGTCCACAATAAAAATAAACAGGAATGGTGTATAGAACAGGCAGGCGGAGATGGGACTTAGCACAGTATTGTCTAACAGAAACGGAAATACCAGCCCATTCTTAGAATACATGATACTATCAGATTTTTATTTTGGACTACATATATGTAGTTTCAGGGTCAACCGAGTTTTTGCTGTTATTAGATGAAAAAAAGCATCGAATCGAATGATTAATTGTAGGACATTCTAATTTCTCTGACAACTTACCACTAGATTGCGGTGGGATTCTCTCTGACATCGAAGGAGCTTTCGACAACCCACCGAACATGCCGAACATACAGTAAAACACAGTAGATAATACTTTTTTGCATTTAACTGGATAAAGCACTCATGCTTAGGTAGAAATATTATTGCGACCTTAGTTAGGCACTGATAGAATCAGCATAATACCTGGAAAGGTTGCCTTCAGAGGGATGTTCTTTCCCCCTGATATGGGGAAATAGTATATAAGTGCTAAATATCCCCAGCAATGACGGTTTATTCGTCGAAGGATACGCTGATGACATTGAGATATTAGATCCCAATCAAAGGTGAATTCAAAGAAACAGTCGGGGAACCAAACCTTATTGCTGACTGGTGGAAAAATGGACCGCCAAAATAGAACACATTTGATTTTACAAAAAGCCGAATTCGATAAAACTGAAAGAAAAGTCCAATTTGCTCGGTGAAGCAAAACGCTTTCGAAAAGAAGTCGAATATCAGGATCTAACTCGCTTAGAGCGGGGGTGTACAACATCCCAAAATTGTATTGTGGATTGTCACACATTCAGCAAAAAAATAAGCAAAGCTCTGCACAAGACATACTCAATAAACCCCAAAGACTACAGTTTCTTTTTGAAAATCCAATAAAATGAACAAAATTAAATTTTGTCCCATGTATTATGGCATTAGCAAACATTCCCATTTATTATGGAACACAACATCGTTGAAGTCGCTGCCTCGGCTCGCTTCGCAGTAGCGCATTCTGACACTCAAATTTTCCAAGACCTTGTTGATGGTTCCGGGCTATAGCTCACGGATTGCTTGGATAATATTGGCCTTAAGTGCTTGAATCTTTTCCGGTTATCTTAGTATCGGTCCTTTACGGATACCCACAAAAAAAAAAGTCCAATGGGGTCAAACCGTGGCTCCGAGGCGGCCAATTGACATCGCCAAGACGGCTGAGAGCACGATTTGGGAATTTGGTGCGCAAAAGATCGATTGTGGCATGGGCTGTGTGGCATGGCGCACCATCCTGCATCAACCAGAGGTCGTCAAAATTCATGTCTTCAATTTCAGTAAAAAAAAAAGTCGGTTAATACGGCTCTGTAACTCCTACCATTGAGTCTCACACTCTCGGCAACCACATTCTCGTCTGTGCGCATCGTACGACGACGGGAACCATGAGTGTTGTCCACTAGCATACCAGTCTCACGAACTTTTTGCACAAACTTGCGTACAGCAGGCGCGGTGGGTGCTTCATTTCGTTTTGTGTGAGTTTTGCAGTTTTGGGACGAATGGAAGGGATCTACAATTTTATGCCGGGTCAAAAATGCTAGTTGAGAAGCTCCTTCATGATAGCTATACTTTCGGATGTTTGTCAGACTTTCGCGAAAGGTGGCGCAGCGGAAAAAAACCATAAGTTGGAATTTTGTTTTTTTTTTTCGGGATTCGAACCCGACTCGACTCCTCGCTTAGAAGTCCAAAACGCTAACACTGGGTCCTTATGGTGCCTTAAGTGCCTTATGAGACCTCTCATACCCTGTTTTGATCTATCTTGTTAATGAAATACCAGTTCAATGCTAGCAATTCCTAATCCAGCACTGAAAATTATGAATACCCTTCCACCTATTCACCTGCATATTCTTTCGATGCAGGAAGCGCTAACTCTAGCAGAGTCCATCCTACAGCATAGGCAACGAAATGGCAGACGTACTAGCCAGAAATGATTGCTATTAACCTTTATTCCGAATACCATTCTAGGGACTATCCTTCAGCACTGCTGTATCAAAAAATTACCAAAAACAAGTCTAGCCTGACTGTAAGAAAACTGAAGCTAACAGACAAGCAAAACCCAATCAGAAGGAAGATTTGTATGGCCACAGGATTCCTGCCAAGTTTGAAAACTTAACATGACTATGTGAATATCTCCACATAACATTTGCAGATTGTACAGGACACATATCGTGTCACTGAAGCATCCAGGCGGAGCACATCTGCCAGCTCACCCAAAAATTTATTTGTATGCATCACTAATTCAAGTATAATGATTCACTACCTAATTGGAGAAAATGACGATATCACAATCTGTAAACACAGAGACATGTTGTCATACTCTCACCTCTTCCATTCAATCTAATCTTATCTAATCTAAAGGTGTACAAGTACATATGTATTTCAATAATCAAAATATTATTGTTTGAGAAGAACAAACAATTGATTGTACGCGAATATCAAAGGTGTAATACTGAAACAAGCGGCAATAACAAATCTTCGGCATTTCGGCACAGAAAAAAGCTTCCGTTGATGATTTAAGCTGGGGTCAAATTACCGCATTTTACATGCAAAAAAAAACACAAATTCAGTCACGTAGTAGGTACCCGATCACGGATGCGGTAATTTAACCCCTGGTTTCTCGGACGGCCTGGCCATTACATCGCTTACGTGTAGAACGGCTATGCCCAAAACCGGATGAAAGTGTTTCGATAATTCGTCGCATGCTCGCGTTTTCGAACCTGCCACTTAATGCTGCACAATTAAAAAAAAAAAACGATAGGGTAAGGAAAAATTGTCTCCGATGTTGAACGAGCACGCGACAACAAAACCCCAACCGTCATGCCAACCAAGATCAAAATATAAAACGGACGGCTTAGCGACAAGCAAATATGTTTTATTTATATTTAATGAAGAGTTCCTGATTGCCGTTCAATTATTATCAGGGATATCATTTTACATCAGTAAGCAGTAACACAAAAATTCTCGTACATTCTGCCCGAGTATGATCTTGAATAGCCAGTTTCATTTTGTCGTACAACTTATTTTTATAATTGTTGGAAAAATATTTCACTTACCAATCCATCGGCTCCGTTCACTTCGATCGCTGTTTTGAGTCTCTGTGAGAGGGCTTCCAGCAGTCTTTCATATTTGTTGTTCAAATTGTCCAGTCGCTGGGTGTAGTATTGTGTTGCGCCCGGATCTGCATCGACAGGTCGCAAATCTCTCCGTGGTGGCGAAAATGATGGTCTGGCTTCCACCAGCCAGTCGATAAAGTGTAGGCATTTGCCATCGTATATCTTTTCATTGTTGGTAGTTAGGTGTTGTTGAGAAAGTTGGTTAAGTTCAGTTAAAAGGTTAGTGATTAGGTTAAGTTCAATTATTCTTTCTAAGCTATTCGATATGACTAAATGAGAAATGTTAATTTTGTTGGTTAACTTTAGGTATATTTAGTGCTTTTTGTATATTATTAGATTTACAGTACTAGTCTCTGGTTTATTTGTCAGTTTGTTGAATACATATGTTTTTCTTTGTCATTGTGTTCAACATTTAAAAAAGCATTAAATATTAAATAAGCACTCATCAACACACTCAACCTATTCACTCACATCCTCAATCACACAGATATATTTGTTTGCCAAATTGATTTAGGATAAATGTAGTCTTTTATATTTGTTTTAATTACCTTCGCTTCTCGAATAAACCGTCCTCCGGTTAGGTTTACATTTTCGATTTTTGGTTTTCGTTCGATTGCAGCGCCAAGAAGGTTCTAACATTTTCAATTTTTATTTTTTTTTCAAATTTAATACATAAATGTTTTGTGTGTTCAATTGCCGATGTCGACGATTTTGGTTTTGTATTGGGTTTTGTTTGTATATTCGTGATTTTGGTGTTGTGTAATGTTTTGGTGAAAATACAAAAAAGGATTAGATAAAAATATATTAGTACTCAATAATACAAGTAATAATTTCAATAATAGTGTGTAACAATTGACGGCTACGTTATCACTAACTACAATGGACTCACATTTTACTTAAGGTGGTGCAAAGGGGAAAGTAGAGTGCGACAAGTTTAAGATATCTGTACATTACAAATTTGATTTGAATTAAAATAGTAGCGACACAACACACTCCAGCCATTTCACCACTACAAACTTCGATTTCCCCAAATACTGACGAATATTTAAACGACAAACGAACGAATACTTTGTAAGGACATGTAATACAAGCGCGACTTGATTCATCAACAGAACCAGTGGCGGTTAAAATACATCCAGCACCCGAGTAATTTATACTTTATATTTTGTGTTTTAACTTTTAATTTGTGTATTTATCTTACTAGCTCAAATTTAGTTCGCACTGTTGAAAACCAATTCCAAAATAGGGAGAATGCAAAACTCAAAATCATGAATCCGGTGAAATAATTGAAATAATTTCAACAACAACTGTACAAGTTTAAGAAATAAATATATAATGAAGACTCTTGTGTAGCGTGAGACGCTCAGAGGAAGGAGAACCAATCAAAATATACGTGAAGAGGGAGGAAAGTCAAAATACTCACGTCTAGTTCAAGAGCAGAGGCAGCAGTCGGCATTGCTGAAAGCTTTTCAGTGGTGCCGTCGACCCATGTTTCTTCCACTTGAATGCCAGCCTGAAGATTTTTCAAAAGGCCGATTGCCGTCTCGCATGATCGCAGCCTGCAAATGGGAATAACAAGAAAACGATAGACGCGTGAGTAAGGTGTTTAATTCGATTAATGTTAATGAAGCATGTCTGGTTTGTGATACTCAATAAATAAAAATAAAACATAATTTTCTCACCTTTCCGCTAATTGCGTACACACTGTAATCCACCTTGTGTTCATACGTTCCACATTTGAGCTCAGCCGCTTCAAATCACCCAACACTCTAGTGGGAACACCCATGCGCCCCAGTTGGTCAGCAGCATCGTTCATTTTGTCCATTGATGGCTGCTGTTGTGAGATGATATCCTGCATATTGGTCAATTGTTTAAAGACAATATGCAATCCCTCAGCCGAAGATGGCAAGTCCAAATGCTTAGCGAGAGCATTTTCGAGCTCGGAAATCACATGCTCATTGTCCTCTAGACCAGCTAGAGAGCCTTCAAGCAATTTCAGGCGGTCCCCATGCAAGTTGCTCTGCGTATTCAACTCCTTCCACAATTCTAACAAATTGTCCAAACTCTTTTTGAGTGCTGGTGTCTTGAGCGCGATCGTGCGGAATGTTTCTTGCAAATGCTTCAGCTCTGGATCAAGAGCTCGCAGGCGGCGCTGATAATCCTCATGAGTTTGCACAGCATGCTCCAATGAATCAAGATCTCGCGGTAACGGTGACGAAAGGATGTGGTCTAACTCTCGTGCCATATCCTCCAACTTGCCTTTTATTGAAATGCATTCTTCGGTGAATATGCGACTGGCTTGTTTGCTCTCCTCTGAAATGAAAACAAACAGGATAATACGATTAGTATTTAATACAAATAATAATAAATATTCAGCACCCCGAGCTTTTCGACTGGAAAATAGTTTTCTCATTCTGCTTGACAACGTTGCGTCTTCAATTGAATCTAAATGATTTCTGAGTGTTATTATTAGGTGCCCATAGGGGTTTTTTTTTGTGGTAGTCTCGCGATCTTGGAAAAAACTATTATTCAATTTAAAAGCGTTGTTGACATGGTGTGCGCTTAATTGAAAAATTACTGAAATATACGCCCGCACTGACTCACCTTCTGCTCTAGCTCGTTTCTCGAATTCGTCAAATAGACGATTAACTTCATCCATTTCCCGTCTCAATCTCCTCAATTGCGGATCATTGGGGTCGCCCTCACTTAACAATTTATCTGCGTCGTCATTGAGTGCACGCCGAATGGCAGTTCTCTGTTCTGGTCCCATTGCTAAGAACTGATCAAAGTCCCAGCCCTTTACCACTTTGATCGTGGCAAAGATCATATTTTGACGTAGGCGGAGGTGTTTTTTTTGCCAAAGGGCTACAGATCGGTCAAAGAGTCGTTTCAGGCGATCGGCAGCTTCAATGGCTTCTGGGTCTGGAGGCGGCACCAACAGACACGCACTGGGAATGGAGCCTTCTGCACCTCGGCTATTACGTACGCGCCATTTAACGCGTCCCGAGTTGTCCAGGAGTGTACACGCTTCGCCCTTTTCAACATTAACTTGCTGACCTTGGTGCTTGTATGCGCAGATTGCTTGAACTTGAGATTGCCGGTTGACTGGCTGTTTACGTTTATTCAGTGGCACAATGGTTTGTGCACGATTTTGTAGAGTTTGTACCGTTTCACCGAAAGCGTTTAACTCTTCACGTAAGTCTTGCATTCCACGGAGCAGAGTTTCACCTTGATCCAGCCCAAAGTCAGACTGTGAATAGGTAGTGTTCAACACCTCATCACGCTTGGCCAACCACTGTTCGGCGTCTTTTATTTCAGCAAAGAAATGGTGATACTCTGTCGAATGCTTCAGATGTACTTCCAAGCAAAGCGTTAGTTGGAGTAGCCATGCCCATTGCTGTTGCAACACACTTAAGTGCGCTTCAATGCATTTCGATGCGGGGTGCTGTTGATTAAGCAATGCCTCTCCACGATCCAAAATAGTGGCAAAATGAAGTTCTCGTTTTTCCAAATCCGACATTAGATTCTAGAATAGAAAACATCATTATGTTAAATATTTGCTGGCACAGCGACATGGATTTATGATAAAGCGGAACAGAGCATCCAAATATATAAAAAAGCAACGATGCGAATGTGATACTAGATGCGAACACAAAACGATGGCAGCCAGGATAACTCACCTCCTCTCCATTGCCAAAAGATCGCTTGAAAATAGACTGAAATGTAAATATTTTCTACTTTAGAGCGAAAGCGTACGCAGCGATCCTCGGCGAGTCGCCACGTTGATAGCTCGCACTGCCATAATCACATAATCAAACAACCCAATCATGTGATTTAGAGCAGGCTCCTGATGTCGACTCGGCGAGCAACGCCATGTGTTTTGCTCTTACCTACAACCATATTATATTGGCTTATGCTACTAACAGTTTACTGTTGCTAAGAAGCGCCGACTACTGGATAAATGAATATTACTCACCTCATAGTACCGATGAATTGATGGTAGGTCAAGGTTCTTGTCAGCCCAATCGCGAGTGATTTCAATTTGCTCCTTCTCATTTAGCCACTGTAGTTCGGCCGAAGCTTGTGCCAAGAAGTGTTGAAGTGAATCGATATCTGACAAACGCTTCGTTGATGTACTCAGCAGTTCAGCGTACAATTTTTGTAACTGATTCAAGCGTTGTTGATACAGGTTAAGCTCGTCACCGCTGAACTTGGTTTGTTGGCGTTCGGCTTGAAGGATCTTCGAGTGGAATTGATCGATTGTTTTATGTTCCTGCTGGTGACGTTCGAGTTCCTCTTTAACCGATACCAAATCCGATCCGTAATCTGCAGCAAGCAATTGTTTCTAAAAATAAACACAAATAACACGATTAGATCCATCACAAATAAGTAATAGGAGCATCTTCTTCTTACCAGTTTATTTTGGCACCATTCAGTGTACTCTTGCAGGTCTCGGAAGTAAGGATTTGTGTCGATTTGACGGGATTCGACAACCATTCTTGTTTGTCGTGTCACTGTTGTCTCGTGAACGGGGTACTTCAGCCCGGATAGCTTCTGCACCAAAGTGGAATGGAAAGTTGATCGCAGCTGTGACCATCTTTGATGCAATTTCTGAACTTTCTTTTGCAGGTCTCCAACTTGTGGGTAGCGACCCTCCTTCAGGACAAGACAATCTTGGTTCATATCTTGGATGGGCTCTTCCAAATGCCGAATCTCCGTCTCCAGAGCTTCGACAATATTTTTGGCATCGATCGGATGTAGTCTTTCGATTCGGCGGCTCTCTTCGACGATACGAGTTTCCAGATCTGTCAACTTCATGTCAACGTGCTTTATTTCTCGTTGCACTTTCTCGCCGAGTCTCTGCAAACGCTCCAATCGCTCTACCTCTTGTTGTAATATATGGTCGCGATCGGCTAAGGCAGTTTGTAAACGGTACCACACCTTCTCTATCGCATCGGGCCTGAGTTCTGGTTCAACTTCTATCTCACCAATACTCTCGAAATAACGCTCTAGTTCCTTGTAAATCTGGACGAGTTTTGTCTTTTCGCGTTTTCTAGGAGCAACTTCATCGGTACGGAAACGATCGAGGTCGCCCAGCAATCGTTTCATTTCGATCAGAGTAGAAGGAAATGAACGTTCCTGTAAGTAAGCAGTTTTCTCGCGGCACCAATATATGAATTGCTGAGCCAGGTCACGGTATTCATGGACTCGGCGTTGCGATTCCATGTCGAAAAGTGGATGAATAGATGGTGGCTCTGGAAATACATCGTACAATGAGGATATGTACGTGATCAGAGACTTCTCATCGGGTTCGTTTGTGTCAACATCTGGAGAAAGAAACCAAAACATTTATGTAACGTTTGAAAAATTGTGAACCTTTTCGTTGGTTTACCTTCGGGGTCAAGTAGACGCGTAACACCGTACTCCTTTTCGACTATATTGAACGCGGTTTCCAAGCGTTCTCTGGGTCGGTCGGACCTTGCCTTTCGCCAGTCAAGCAGATCCGGCCGATTTCGATGCACCAACGCTGAAAACGCTAGGCCATCGCGCCACGAGCCAGTAAAATCATTAACTCGGACGCCAGGATACCGAGCAGTTGAACGACGCGCCCATCTTAAAAGTGCTTCTCTAGCTGATACGTTGTCTTCCTTTCCAACAACGATATCGGAGATCTGAAAATAAAGTCATACAATTGTCATTTAACTTGATTGGATTAAACGTAGCGTTGTTTTCTGTTTGGTGCTGCTGAAAAATGTAGATCTACTCAACGCCTACATTGAAGTTTGCCTTCGATTTTGCAGTATATAGGCATTGCCCCACGTAGTCTTGTTTGTTCCAGTTTAGCAACCTTGCTTCAACTGAGCGGAGCGCGTCCCACCTAACAACATAAAATTGGACTTGAATGGAAAAAATGCTTCTTGTGAGCAATTCATTTGTGAAGAAATGTCTTCTTTTTTTTGTGGTTGTGTGTGTTCACTAAATGTCGCTGCCAATAAGGCTGACGTCATTCAAAATTCCTATACCGAAAAGAAAACCTGCCATCGTAACAGACGTATATTGTGGTGAATATCAGCAATGCCAGCCTACACACGTAATTACTTTTCATCCAGCACAATGGACAGATTTATTGATTTCATCTGCTCAAATAAAGTGTTACACAATGGAGCTGGAATTAATTCACTCATTCTCTTGGTTACTGCAAGGAAAGAGGACAGACACTTATTGAACAATCGAAAGTCGCGTCCACCAATGTGAGTCAAAGTGAATTAATTCCATTTCGGAGATGTCATGATATAGCAAAAGAGAAATACTACCTTGGGGCGCTTCGCTTCAATGGGCTGGGGGATATGGTAGCCAATTTCAGTTGTTCGGACACTCTTGGCAGCACGCAGTAAATTCTGAGCTTGAGCCTTCTCTTCGGCTCGACTAAGGGTGGTAACCTTTCGCACTATGTGAGTAGTGATTCGTCGATGTCCGTCTGGAGCGCGTTGCGATAGTTTCGTGCTCTCCATACTGGAACCGAGCACCTCTGTCGACATCCGTCTGTTCTTTGTGATCGAATGAAAGGAACTAACATCATTGCCAATTACTGGAATGTCCGCTGGCAGCCGATCGCGTCCATTCAAATTCCTCGTTACAACAAGGGTTCGGTCAATCGACGATGTCGACGATGGGGGAGGGTATGGCGCACCATCACCAACATCGGGATAGTCTCTTATGACAGCTTCTATGGTTTTCTCATGCTTCACCTCATGCTTAAAGCGTATGTTCTTATCGTCTATATTCGTCGTGATTGCTGGTCCCTTTCTGAGGTTCGATTTGCGTCCAACGCTCGAAGTCCTCTGATCGTGGTTTTCCTGTGTTGCCTTGATGAACACTCGCCCTCCGCCAGGCCGGAATTCGTCGTCAATTTTATACATTTTCTTCCGTTCACAATCGCACAATAGATGTCATATGCGGATGGTTGCAAATTCCAACTCAAAATGTATCCACTGTTACCGCTTGATGCTTCGCACACAACTAGCTACATACGAGTATGTTCTCTTCCTGTGATGGAGTGTTTCCCTTCAGTTGCGATTGCGACCGCTTTGCGTGTCAATTCGTAACACTCTTTTCTAATTTTCAACGTGTATGCCAATTATGGTTCTGTTTGGCGTGGCTTCATGAATAAAGAAATAAAGCGACTGCGGAGTTAAACCGTAATGAACTCTGGCGACCGGATACGTGAACTTCTTATGGCATTTAGAATGCTGGAAGTTATTTATTACTTTTTTTTTAACGTTCAATTGAAACAAAGTCTTTGCTTTCCTTTTATTAATCGTTCATTGATGTTGCGCTGATCAAATATTTTATCAAAAATGTTTAACATAAGATAAGAACGAAAAATTACACGCAGTTTACTTGTTCACTAATAAATAATCACAAGAATGTTTAAATTAGTCATCGAAAAGTGTCATTAATTCCTGGGCGGCCTTAGGTAAAACTCCCAACCATTACTCAAGCGCTGCCAAGCGTGACTTCAAACAGGCAAATTGTTAATATCATCCACTCGATCAGGGATCTGCTTGCTCATTAAGCTCTTTTGAATACAACAGTGACGGCGCTGTAGTCATAGATGAATTCCATCCGCAGTTCTAATTCAAAACCGTTCACTAGCGCTAACGAACAATATTGTGTATCAAATCTACACGAATCAAACAATCACAGATCTCGAATGTAATCGGAAAATCGCATTAATTTTTTGTTGCTGTCGCAAAAATAAAATTCAAAATTCCACCAGCTCTCAGACTCGAATGTACTCTCGGCGTCTCGCCAACGACTAACATATGATCGTCAGGTTGGATTCACTTAAAGTCTCCCAGGTGTGTCGTCGTGTCGGTTCATTCGGTTGGCGGAGTTATAAAAAATGTGGTGGCGGTAACAAAACTATATTACCATTAACTGTAGCCGGCGAAGAGTTAGAAGCTATTGGCGCGCTATTCCACTCGACTCCGAGCCCAAGTTGAAGCTCGTCATTTCAGTTGTCCGTAGAACAAGAATGCCCTTAATTATTTCCGAGGTAAACTGACTGACCGACCGTATGTCAGGTGTCTTTTTTTTTCTCTCTCAACCCTACCTATCTATAACAATTATGAAAATGAACCACCTATACAGAAACGTGTGGGCTCTCTAACGTGTATTACCTCACCACCAACACACATTTTCTTGTGGTATGGTGGGCCTGGGCATTGCAGCGTCAAGTGGTGGGAGTACTACTATGCCGCTGCCGTTGCTCTTGTATTGTTATGGTGTCACATGTCTAAAAAAAGAGTTATTACGCTACAACGACTTACGCTGGCGATGGCGACAAGTAAAGCAGATTAATGCCAGGCTACAGTGTGTCTCTGTGTGTGTGTGTGTGTTCCAGCTGCTTAACATGACTAGACTTTGTGTATTTGTTGTTAAACTTATAATTACATTATGTACATATCTGTATAAAAACAAAAAAAAAGTTGTGTATTTCGCAGTCGTACGACTCCCTTAAGAGGGAACAAGTTTTTGGTAGCCATTGATGTCTTTTGTTTATGCGTCTGATGTCATACCTACTCTCATACAGTCGCGAGATGTTGACCATCTGCTTTGCTGCTGCTGCTTGATCATTTTCATTTTCTGTTTCGACGGTGCAAACTAGGTAGGTACCTACTGAAATTCGAAGCACTTGCCTTAGAGAAACTCGTGTGAACTTAGTAGAGCGTCAATTGGCGATAGCTATCTTATACCTACTTGAAATTCAAATGAGTACTCATACCCATACTGAAGGCTTATTGTGTAAAAACACTCGGTGCTTGCATATTTTATTTTGGTTAAGTGCAAGTGAATGTATACAAAGCGTCAGGACAATGTCATTGAAATTAGAAGTTTCGATATATATTCACAATCTCTTTGGTGGTAAACTGGGGCGTTCATGACCTTTCTTTAATTTAGAAAGACAGAGAACCAGTTTCACTATACATACATACATAACAGATTTGTTATTATGTTAGAGCTCCGTCTATGAATGAAACAACATTCAGAAGTTCAACCAAAAGTCTTGTATTGAAAAGTTGTATGAGGTGATTTGCTAAAAACAGGCTTGTTGCATACCTACCTATCGAATCAAAGATAAATAAAACGTTACGTTATGAGTATACAATTTGTGTAGGTTAGTTTTCAATGTCTATACACCGAAATTATGACAGATTGTAGGTTGTAATCTTTAATCATGTATGAAGCATAGTAATGCATTCTGCGTAGGAAGGAGGTTAAGTCCTCCGCTATTTCAGTTATATTTAGGCATACCTGACTAGAATTTCAAATTACTATAGGTAGGTCGAACGCAATAAATTTTGCAGTCACTTTGAAACCGTATGCTAATTAAGCATGGGCGTATCTGAAGGAAATCAGAACTATGCATTTCGTCCTCCACAATAAATTCAGCATTATACCTGTTAATTTCAACTGTTTAATGCAGTAAAAAGTTCCTATTAAGATTTATAAGTTCTGACATTAAAACACAATTACAGTCGGCTTTAAAATTTCTTTCGGAACACACTGTAATCGGACACATTCGAAACGAATTTGCTGCAATTTTTTGAACAACTGTTCCTCAATAATTATAAATAATTGTTGTTCAACAAGTACCATACCAATAACAAACTTTCGGGGGAATTTGTCGCCTTATAGTGAAATAGGTTAGCTTAGGTTAAACACAAGTATTCGAGGTAAATAAAGGAACAGGTACTGTTTATTTATTGGCTTCTTTGAATCGTTTGTTAACACAATAATTATCATGGGTGAATTTAAAACGTTTGGACTAGATTTTCGCTAAAAGTAGAACTAAATTGAACGGTAATGTGAGTCGAGGAATGTCGTGACTAGATTTGTTGGCTACCTCGCCATCATAAACGTCAACTGTGATCAATTTATGCAATTAAAAAGTAGACATACGGCACGACAGTTGCCTGAAATTGCCTGAAAAAAAATTAAATCTAAAGTGCCCAACACATAAAGTCTGTGGCGTCCGCTGCGAAAACGTATTCAACTGACAGATTTATTGTTATGGATTAAAGTTGTAATAGCTTCTAGTACTCTTTAACTTCATTATTTAAAGTTACTTCTTGGCATTTATTTTTATTTGAAGTTAAATGTCAAAATAATTGTCATAATATAGCATTTTGCCGGTAAAAAGAGCACTATTAAAGGGATATTTATAACGAATGATGCGTTATATTCTATTTTCCATTCGATTAGCGAATTTTTATAGAAACAAATGCACCTTAGGGTGTAAAAACCTTCAAATTTATGTATACATTTCCACAAATTTCAAAAGTACATGTAAATTGTTTCTGAAATTCTGCTTCACTTTGCTACACCTAATCGGCTGTCAGTGTCACCGACTTAATCAACACATCAAATTGACTTTGGTAGGAACCCAAAAATTAAGAGTGTGAGGAACCGCTTCCAATTAGCGCTTAGAAAAACAGAATTATAATAAACAAATCCAAAAGAATACTGAAATGAATACTTTTAACGATCCAAATCCAACGCTGATTCGATTCATAGACTCACAGATAATTGTATATTAATCATTCAATGCCGCAGCAAATCGTATGCCACTTTGGTTTACGAATTCATGTTTAGAGGTCGTGTCTGAATTGCTAAAAAAATATTCCCGGCCAATTTTCTGTCACTTTTATGTAGTGCTAACAACTGATGTGAATATTTTAACAATAATCCGAACAAAATAGTTGCCTTATTCTACACAAATAATTAATTAGGCAACCTCGTGGAGTGAAAACTCGTATTTAGCGTTCATCTACATCTGCGTTCTAGACTAATCTAGAAAATAATCCCTATTCAGTAGCTGCGTAGAACACTTTAGGATTACTTATAGTCATATTTAACTTGCGCACTAAATATTTTGTAGGCCACAATGGGTAATGTGATATGTCGCTTAACGTGGACACTTAAAATGATTATGCGTATCGCGTTCTGTTTATTTCTGAACTTCTGTCTTTGCTTGATATTTGTTTTGAATAAATTTATTAAGAACCGTTCTCCCCATTCCAAATTCTTTTAGCAGAATGTAACAGTTTTCAAAAAACCATCCCGCTTCAGCTTATTCAAATAAAACAAAAACTTACCTGGAAATGTAGAATAATGGTCCAGATTAAACCGAGAGTCAGCTTGGGATTTCCATCGACGATGTCCTCTGCGCGTATGTTGACCAATTTGATTTTCTTAAACCTCAGAAAATCAAGTGCCATTTGAGCGTTTTGCAGCATATGGAAACGCATTTTTCCCTTTTCTCTTGGCTGAAATAATACAGAAAACCAATAAGAAAATCACCAATTCAAATCTGATCGCCACTGCGAATTCCAACTTACCAGGTGTTCGCCAGACAGCACCTCCAAGAGAGAAAGCAAATTGTGACCATCACGCAAGTCTTCAAACAGATCTACAACACGACGATTGGCCTAGTAGAAAGAGGACATTGTTAGACTTTTAATGTAAAAAAAACGATGCATTCGCATTTTTATTTTAATCAGCTTCACACAACACAAAGTAGAAGTAAAAATAAAAATGTTTACAAATTGTAATCATGCAAGATTTGTTTAGTTATCAAAATCCAAGCAAAACTTGTTTACATTATTTAAGTGCTTTTGCTAAAACAGGGCAGGCTCCAAAGGTCATTTTATCAATTCAAGAGGAGCTCTTTTTGGGAAACATTTTTGCAGAAGTCTTTAAATTCACACAAAATCGAACACAACTAGTTTTTCTACGGACTTACGGACTGCGGACAACAGGGCGATCCATTGACATAAACACAAACATGTAACATTGTGTAAGTCTGTAATGTATAATTTTTGTTTTGTTTTTATATATTTATAATTTTTGGTTTAAACAAATCTTACTACAGTCAACTAAATATGGATGGAAATAAAAATATACCTTAGCATATTTCCAGTGCTGCATGAAATCGTATTAAAATGGGGTTTGAGAAAAAACAACACAACATTTTATTAACAATATTATATATATGTATAGGTAAACAACAAATTTAACCATTAATAGGTTCACAAAGGAGGTGCAAATTGAGGGCACATACTGTGGGATGTTTGTCAACAAAAACATTGAAGTATCGCTGCTGCTGGTGACATCATCGCCTCCGCATTCTTGCGGTAGAACAAGGTAGTTTGAGTTTCTTAAGTTATAATGTTGCTCAATAAACTCATTTTAATTTACAACCGAATTTATAGTTTTACTCAGGAAATACGAACAAAAAAAAAATACATAAAAGTCGTTGATTAGATTGTCAGTATTGCGGGTAATGACAACACGAGTTTCCACTGATAGATAATACAAGAAGATAGATGACTTCTAATTATTCAAATGTGTAGGTGGGCAGGTGGCAGTCTGTTCCAGATCCCTTGAATTCAATTGACGTTTCTAGTTTTCTTTACCCTCTAAAAGGCTAATGTTCGTCGATTCGACGACGTCGCATTCGTAATCTTACTGTCTCTCTTCAACCCGGGGACATAGTAAGGTGTATTCATTAATTAACTCAGTCACCCACACCGATGCGCTCTTTCGAACGACGGTTGTGCCCGGCAGGTAAAACCAGTATTTGTTTATTTCTATTTGTTTTTATTTTTTTTAATCGCAGATATTCGTCGTTTCCTACTTTTGCAGATCTTGCACAAAGAAAAATTGTTTACTTTTTTTTATCATAAATGTTATTATTAATTTAATATTACCAAAGAAGAAATGTTTTTTCGTTTTTAAGTTTTTTAAAACTGTTAATTTTAGACTTTAAAATGTTGTGCTTCATTAAAAGACTGTTTAATAATAAAACTGAAGTATTTATTTAGTAAAAATTGCGTTTTTCATTTCAAACACATTTTTAATGTTAAAAAAAAAGTACAACTATGTATAATGTATTACACAAAGCTTCAAAAAAAAAATATATATACATATTTCGGTATTGTTCGTCGAATCGACGAATAGCTTACTAGGAGTAGTCGGTAACCTTAGTCTTCTAGGGTTAAGGAGATATAGGACTATTCCGGATATCAGGAAGAAAGGCTTGATAACTTTTGTTGAAAAAAGAAGTAGCGGTACCGACATTTATGTGAAACTCCTCCGCCTTTAACTTGTCTACAAAGGCGACATAAGCTGTGAGCATAGTGTATGTCAGAACATATATTTTAATAATCTATAACCTGTCGAGACTATTCTATAAATCACGCCAGTTATTTTTAGTGATGTCCCTTCTGTGATAAACTACACGAATACTTGTCAAAGTATAGTTTAAAGTGGCTGGCACCAAATTCGATCCACTAAGTATCACAATAAAGCAACTTGCGTCGGTGTCAAAGTATAACAATGCACAAAATGACATTTCATATTTGGGATTTATATCAACCTGCGAACCATCAAATAAAAAACGTAAATAAGTAACAAAACATAGAAGATAGACCCACAATCTATGGAAAAAACATTCCAGCAAGCGTTTTTGTCTGCAATTTTCACTAAACATAGCTTGAGCAAATTGCACACGCACTGAACCGAGCGTGTTCAGAGCGGTCTGACTTATTTATAAAACAAATTTGAACATTAGCTGTCATCTGATCTGACTATAAAAACTTTCGTTTTATGTACCAGTATTCGATCCAATCATTCAGCAATCATTACGATTATCTGTCAAAATACACATTGCTTAGATTTCAACTAAGACTGTACGTAGTCAATTCATTCTGAGCTCATTAAGTGAGCTCTGACCATACTTTGAACGAATAAAGGAACACAAACTCAGACCTCTGATGTGTCTGACCTAAAATGGAAACATGCATTTTTGACAGTTCGGAGTTCCTACTCTGGTACATGGGGTATATTTCGTTGCCACCCGTCATACAGACTGGCAATGAGAACAAAGTGATTACTAAAGCACTTCCTTAAATCCATCGTCTTGGAATAATTAACAATTGACATTTTATACCTACTGCCAAAACACAATTGGGCTATGGTTATTTACAAAATAATCTACGTAGTTCCATCATCAAAATGATCAATTTATTTTCCCAGCTGTGTGTTTAATAAGTGCTACCATCAACTGACCCTCGATTGATCAAGGCACTGCTTCTTACTCTCCGCCATCAGTAGTCAATAAATTGACCTGAATATTCTTAATTGACAATTGCTATTGCATTTCAAAATCGTATCGAAACATTTTGATTTTGGAAGTAAACTACTCAAATCTCATTAGACAAGGACCGTGCTTAGGTAGATTTTAAACACGAATGATAATCAATGGTGGGCCTCGCTTACTGTACCTACTGTCACTCATTTTAGACATATATTTTAGAAGAATTTCTCAATCATACATGCAGCTATATCGAGCAATCATGACATTCGTTTTCAATCGAATTGCAGAATCCATTCTGATAAATGGATTTCAAAAATGTATAGAGATTTTACTTCTATTTTCATTGATGAGGTGAAATAAATCCTACTGTTGGTACGAATATTTTCACAAATAAAGAAATTTTTTTTAAATTGTAACTGTATGCTGATTTGGGCTGATCTATTAATTACATAGCTATATCATATACGAACCGTCTTTTGAAAATAGAATAAACGTATTTACATTACATGGGAATTCAATTGGAATACTCTACGCCATTCTTCATATTTAACACAATTTAAACTAACAAACATAATCATACACCGGCTGTGATACAGCAACAAATTAAGGACAAGAAATTAAAAGAAAATTACCTTTTTCAGATGCTTGTTGACCCATTTCGTAAACGTCTTCTTCTGTATAGCATCGCGCTCATCTGTTAAAGAAAACAAAAAACAAAAAAGAAACTCGTTATTGCATATTTGGATTAGCTACTTCCGGTTACACTTTGCAAAAAAAAATCTCTGACAACCAAAGCTATTTGTGGGTTCAACCCATCAACGTGAAATTAATTCAAACTTAACCACGTACTTGTCTTACAATAGATTTGTCACGTATCAACGTCGCATAGATAGTCGGCGCTTTGCAAGTTAGATACGCTTAAACAAATAAACGAATTGCTTGGCGTTTTACGTAAGTAAATTGCCAAGTAACTGCACTTATTAAGTTAGCTTCGAGTGTAATTGCTCTGTGTACATCCCACATTGGTCTGTAAGTGGAATAAATGGAGCCGCTTGTCAATCAAAACGGTTGCGCTGTGCATTCGAAACGAAGTGCTTGAAAATATGCAGCCCACATTTATCTCCAAAGTCTGAGCCGGGTATTAGAAGGAAATCCAATATATATATATAAATTTTTAGTATGTAAGCCAACAACAAACTCATTCAGTTATTATTATTACCAAAAAAACAAAAAACATAAATTCAATCTCAGCATGGAATCTTTTTAACAAATCTTAAGTGGCTCAATTTAATAATCGTCAATAAGTGACATTTGGCCGCAGAGGACCGGGAGCCCCCAAACCAAGAGCACAACTGCGTTCTTAACGTCATATTATTCAATAAAATTCTATTTTTAGTTAAATTAATAATGCCATAGCGTGACATCATCACAAGAACATAAATCATTCTGGGACACTACGTGGCAGCCATTTATATCCCCCTGGGGAGTTTAGATCACAGTAACAAAAGCCCCCTTTGTTCGAATATGTGTGTCAACTCTGTCTACTGTCTGCGGTCGTTTAATTTAAATTTTAGCAGTCGAGTATTGCGCGATATATTTGGATGTCGTCATCTGACACATGCACCCATTATTCCGAAGAAATCAGTTTGGTCATAGTCCAGATGTGTCCAAATTGGTTAAGTAATTGGTTTGTCGTATAAATTCTTAACTTTATTGATTTGTGTTGAGGATCACACAATTCTATATGCACTTTCCTGTCTTGAGAGGGGAGAAAGTTATAGTGGAAGCTAATATCAAGTAAAATTGTGATTTCTGTCATTCATAATCCATAGACCAATTTTGCGCAAAATACGTCAGAGACTTCGATTAGATTATTACATTCATTGAACATACCTTCCCAAAAATATTCATATTTGGCCTTAGAAGGACTATTCATTTGAGGGCGAATTGCGAGAAGACGAACAGGGAACTGGGAACATTTAATACTTGGCACATTAATGAAAAGCAAATTGTTCTTTTAAAAATAAATCTAAGAGAACAAAAATTAAGCTTCAAATTGAGACATTCGTGACGCAAACTGCCAGACTTTATTCACAATCCATAAAATATAGTCCCCGATGCAAAGTGCGTTCAAATTTCCCCACAAAATACGTAGGAATTGCGCAACTAAAAACTGAGGGCTGATATTAGCAAATTGTTGCAGCCAAAAAAGTGTTCATCTGAAGAAAATGCCAAAATCTAAGAAAATATTCGGTTGTTCGTAGCTCGGATGATATGAGAGGACTCAAACTCAATATGGCACCAGCACGATGCGAATTAAGCAATATTTTGTGAGTCACAATAAGCGTCCTTCTGTTTTCGTTCACAGCAAAGCACTGAACAGAGCTCGAGCATATTCAGAACTGAGCGTGTTTAGAGTGATCTGATTTATTTATGAACCACATTTTGAGCACAAGCTGTCATAATATGATACACCAAGTGAGCAGTATTTCTCGTATTTCTTTAGTCTACTACACTTTTTTGCAATCTGCTTTCTATTTTTATACCCTTGTTCGCCTTCTTGAATTCTTAATCAACAATGTGCACTTTCAAGAATCAAGTAATCTCAAGTCGATTATATTGGTTTGGACAAGATGTTTTCTGGACGGAAAAAATATAGAGAGGTCGGTAATGTAACTTTTCCTACAAAATGTCATCTAAGTAGGTAGGTACTCAGCCACGAAAATCTTGACTAGATTTGCCGGGTACCCCTCCAAAAAAGAAACTGCTCATGTGACCAATCGAAAACCTAAATAAATGAAGTCATCCAGGTGTCAGACTTAATAAAGTCGATTCTTGGACAAAATGTACTCCGCGATACTTATAAATATTTTTAATGTCCAGGATAGATTTTACAAACTCACAATGGCGAAATTTTCTTACTTGTAAGACCCACTGTGTTCAGATTTTTAATCAGACTATACTCAGTTAATTTATTCTGACCTCATAGAGTGCTCCCGAGAAAACCCGAATTAGAACAGGTTTTTTTTCCGCTGCGCCACCTCTCGCGGACGTCTGACAAACATCCGAGAGTATAACTGTCATGAAATAGCTTCTCAATGAGCCGTTTGGACTCGGCATAAAATTGAAGATCCCTTCCATTCGTCAAAAAAAATTTAAAACTCACACAAAACGAATGGTTGTGAGAAGATAGGCGGACATTTTTTTGGAAGTTCAGGCCTAATTATTTCTATTAGAAAAAAATGTCGCCATTGTGAGTTCGTACAAAGTAACATAGACTTCAAAAAATGACTATATTCCGGTGCAATATCATCAACTGATATTAGTGGACATTTTGGCAAACTGACACCTGCATTCAAGCAGCTCGGGCGCTGTTGGAGCTGTATATCTTGGCCTTTCCCGAAGAAGTACTTACAAAAAATCGCTCATTAATATTTTTTGTGTGAGTTGCATGTTAAGTAAAGTAGGTGATCATTGCAATTTCAGTTAATTAACAACAAACAATTTTAAAAAAAATGACGATGCCAAGTTTGAATAGAGTTAAAGTGCAATATAAACCGTTTATAGTTTCTATTTAAATTTAAGAAGTTCACTGCGGCTATATTTTCCATGCATATTTCGCTACTGTCAGCTTTCATAAATTTTAAATCGCGAAATAAAATTTGTACAGTGCAATTTCAATAACCTTTTTACCAGCCAATGGGCTGTATCTTATTAAATTATCAAAAAACGAGTATAAAAAGGAAGGTGTTTCAATGAGCGAGGGTTCCATACCCAGCTTCACTGATGTCTTTCAAAGTTCCAAAAATGTCAACTGAAAAACTGGCCGGTCATAACTAGACCATTATAACTAACGTCGTAACTAGTCCGTTAGACTTTGTAATAATAGAACGTGCCCAATGGCATCCAAGTCAGCAAACGGTTTTATGTTGTTAACGTTCGGATTTGTAAATATCGATGCCAACAAATTACAAAAAAAAAACACTAAAAATGGAAGTCAACAAAATAAGCCATTAAGACATGAAAAACGGATCAGCATAAATTGTTTTAGTCAAAGTGCAATGCACCCAACTGCAATTAAAAATGTTCGGCGGCAGTATTAAACACAAGTATGCATGTTTATTTGTCATAAATGTCTAAAAACAATTAAATTCTTTTAGAACATCATAGCCCTCAATGAAATCGGTGTCGGCGTTTTAATACCATATCCGTATAATTTTTAAATGTTAGAGCTGTACTTAAATCTGCTGAAAATTACGGGCCCTTTCAAAAGTATTTTAGTACTATGGTCTATACTTTAATAAAACAAAGTATTTTAAATATCGATGTCGATGCGCAAACATTTTTTTAAATACTTATTTGGAAATCATGGAAAATACATCACACGTTTGTCGTAAAAAATTTATTTTTCGTATTCATTTATTTGATTTATTTGATTCTAACATCGGTTGTTGTTGCAAACAAAAGGGTCCAGCTTTATGAGGTTTGTTTATGAATTCGTAGTTCTTTTCCATGCAACAACCCACAGCTGAAAGCTGGGACAGGGTTCCATAAAAACGAAAATGCTTTCACAAATAAACGAAATAAATCATGCGACAGCGAATATTTATAACACACCTTCTATTTTCTTCTTCATATATGCAAACGTTTAAGAATCAGTGTAGTTGAAATTTGCATAGTTTTATGGTAATTTTCATAGTCCAAGCGGCTTCTGTTTTTGACAGCACTTCTAGAACAAACCCCTTTGCATTCTCTGCTTTTCGGGGTTTATGTGATCATTATTCAATGGTAAATAAATTTCTATGTTGTATATAGCAATATCGATTTTCTTTTCTCATTAGTTGGTTACAATTAGATTTAATTTAATTGATGAGTCTTTCTACGTAAAGAAATAATGAACAGAATCGCCACATTAAAAAGAGACAGAACTGTTATAAGTGGAAACATAACTGCTCCACGAATGTATCTTCCTTTTGATACCTTATTTGTTGGGTGTGTAAAGTAAAAGCCGCAAATGGGATTATATTACAGAAATAATGAAAGAAAATTTTAAACATCTGTGGAAAATCTGTAGTTGCTTTCTTTTCGCTCGAAACCAAATTGTTATTGGTTTTTGGAGTTACGAGACTAACGACTTTGGCAATTTACAATGAATATACTTTACTAAAAAGCAATTTATATTGATCCTAATGTTCTGGACGTCAACAATCGAAATGTTCGCATTTGAAGTGCTACTAGGGATATATTTCAAGAACTTATAATGCCTCCAAGATCATGTGATTTAACACATTTTGATTATGTGCCGTGAGCGAGGAGTTTTAGGTTTAATACCAGACAAACACACACTGAAACACCTCCCGCCAAAGTTTGAAAATAGTTCCAGAAACAACAGCAAACTTCTCCAGAGAAAAAAACTTCAACTCTTGGGATCCGGTAGTAATATTTAGATCCCTTCCATTCGTCCCAAATATAAACGCCTACACAATAACCGAAGCCTAGGGCGCTGTATGGCCCTGCTGCGCAACTATTTATTTTGTCTGTACTAGATGTGCCCGCAACTTCGTTGGCGCCGCAAATTGTAGGTTATGTAGAATTTATTTCCCCAATTGTAGTAATGTAGTGTTTCCAGATCCAGATTAAAAAGATGACATCTGGCAATTCACCGAGAAAAAATTATTCACACTTATGGATTTACGGACTTCTCGTTTTAAATGTAATTCCTTTTCTTGTAAAAAGAAAAAATGTGCTACAAACTCGTATAAAGTCACATCAAACGGGCAACAAAATAATGTGACTTTAAGCGGGGTTGTGACAAGGTAACTGGCTTCGCATTTATGTGACATTAAACATATTGTGATTTTTAGCGATAGGTATTATCCGGGTTCAACTGTAATACATTCCGAGATGACTCCCTTGCGGGGATAGCGTTTTTTTAAGAGGATACACCAACACTACTGGAACTACCGAAATGAAGAAAACTAAAAAGTGAGTGAATGACAGTAACAGGTTTTAGTTTAACTTGACTAAAGGAGCGTTTATTCACACTAAATCGAATGTTTCTTTCAAAAACCTGGGGAAACACTTGCACTAAATTTAAATTCACACCACCGTCCAGGTGTTTCATTAGGCATCTGCGCATTTGCTCGGTAAATATTGTCACTGTTGGTTGTACGAGTATACCTATTCATGCACGTCGCATTCTTCTCTTTCGTTCCGCTCTAACAGAGAAAACGACACACATTTATTTCGATTTGCACCCACCACCACCCTAAAATAGAACCACGATCCAGAATCGTTATTTAATTTGATCCTGATGAGATTCTTGTCAGTAGACTTTAGCTCAGCTTCTGGATGAAGCAAAGATTGAAAGCTTAAAATTTATAGAGAAGTTTTCGTTCTATCCAGCATACCTACTTTTTTGCATTAAGAATTCTTTGAGTAATGGAAAGTATTGCAGTCTGATTTTAATCAAAAACGTTCCCAAGAGATAAGCATGGTTATGTTAGGAAAAAAACAAAGTTTAAATCTTGAAACGTATTAAAACTTCTAGCGAAATCTGTCGATTTCTTTATCTTCAACCGGTAACAGATATTAAACCTCCTACAGTTTTATTTTATGTGTAGACTAAAAGTCGCTAGTCTACTCAGGTAAACCGGGGGCAGTGGAAGTCTTGTCAGTCAGGGGTGGGATTATGTAAAAAAGTTTACATTGCCTAGTTTTAGGATCAATTTAACAATTCAGGGAGCTTTGGTTTTTAACAACACCTTTCGTATTCGTACCTTTCGCTTTTAGGGTTCATAATTGTGAATGTTGAAAAATTGATTTTCTTCTCATTCTTTGGTTACTATTTTACTTTAATTATGGAGTCTTTTTCGACAAAGTAGCAGCATGGCTTTTCTGAAGCATGCAGTGCAAACAATTACTTTCTTCTTTTGACACGTTGTTTGCTAAGAGGTAAAAGCCGCAAATGCTATTTATTCTGTAGAAATATTCAAATAAAACCAAAAACGTAAAGAAAAAGATGACGCGGGTTGACTTTCGCACAAAACGAAAATTGTTTTCGTTTTTAAAGTAACGTGAAGCACAAAAACAAACAAAAACGTCAATGAAATAGTTTTTGGTTTTTTAGTTGTCGTGTAGGTAAACGAAAACAATTACAAGCTTTCATCTCACAGAACCCAACCCCAGCATTCGCTACCGATAACTTAAAATTCGGACCACTGATCAGTTCTCATGCTCAGATGTGATGATTCAATATAAATAAAAAATAGTCGTTGTTATTGTTTAAAGGGCAACTTTCCTTGGTTTGATGCCAGAACACAGAATAGCAAGGGTGGTGCCGAACGCCGGAGCAGCTCTAACAACTAGTTATAACAAATTTTGTGGGCTTTGTTATTTATTCAGTATTTTTGATAGAACACATTTTCTAAGTGTTTGTGAACACATTTGACTTCATAAACCAAAGGGAATCGCTGGTAAATTTTTGGGCCAATTTCTGTCGAAATAGGTTTTTCTTCAACAACTTATTTCCTCAAATATTTTTCCATTTTTGGGACAATTGGAATGCCCCTTCTTGAACATATTTTTACTCAATTTTTTAGCAATCTTAGAAATAAACCGATTACAAATCATAAAAATGTGCGCATTGAAAATTTTGTTATTTTTGGCATCTATTTTTTTCTTAACAAATAACCGGTTTATTTCCGATTGAAAAACCAATGACCTTCAGTTTATATTGTATTATTGTGTCATAATCAGACAATTATTAAATAAAAATGTTTGACAGTCGACTTGCGATTGTCACCCCGATTTCCTACTTTTGGCTATACCAAAGGTAAAATTCCCCACAAATCTACATAACAAAGCGACCATATGGACACGCGAAACCAGTTGTTCACAAGAATCGACCAAAGGTTAACTTTCTCCCAATATTTCTCACACAGAAACGGATGTAATTATTCGAAATAAATAAATCCAGTTTCCGTTCTTCAATTATTGTAGAAAAGATAACCCACCGGGAAAGGGGAAGAAAGTGTTCCCCAGCTTGCTGTACATGGTAAATTGTCGTGTGAAACATGTCACTCGGTCGCATTCCTAGTGACGATGACGGTTCTGCACGAAGATTGAGCACTACTTTCAGCAAAATTTCCTCGCGTTCATGCGAATCACGTGCACCCTCAGAATGTGCTCATCCAACAGTGGGAAACATGCCCTTATTGTGTCACTGTTCCACATAGAATCTTAAAAGCAAAAAACATCAAGACTAAATAAACAATATCAAGAAATCGCTTGGCATTCATCCGATTAATCGATTTCACTCCTTGTAAAGTAATTTTCGCTTCATGTCAAGCTCTGCGGTGAAAGCCAGTGTAAAACACACCATATGCCGATGTTAAAAAGGAATTCCATGCTTCTGTTATCTGTATTATTGTTATTGATTGAAAAAAAAAAAAAGGAAAAAAAACACACACAACAAAAGTGCAGGCTTTTTGAAAAGCAATCTCACAACAGCTGCTAATGCGCGGCACATCACACTGAAAATAACTGAGTTTGGTGTGACTTACATACAATGTCCCAATTTTCAACGAAATACTCCCAAATAGACATGGTACCTTTAAATTGTGTCAAGGCATCCTCGTAACCACCTTGAGGCGCTCCCTGTTTGGCCTTTTTCGCAGGACTGGTTTCGTACTCCTGGTCGTGATTATTTCCAGGTGAGACAGAGATTCGCTGTTGCTGTTGATGGTGTTGCTGCTGGTGGTGGTGGTGGTTATGATAGCGCCCACCTTTGGCCGGTGGGCTAGACGGCTCGTTTAACGCTTCGCGCGGATCAAATCCGAGTAGATCTTTATAGTATGACTGAGTCGTCATCACGAGTATTCAAGTTCGCTCTCGGATTACCTGTATTCAGCTAATGGCACTCCAATTAACGCCCCCGTTCGACTATATTATCACAAGATAAGTGTTTTCCTTTCAACTATGCACTAGTATTTTATTTTATTTTTTTTTTCTCGATTTCTTCGTAGAGACAATGGCACTTTTAGAATGAAAAATTCATTTTCTCTTTTCCGCCAGTTCACACACTATTCACAGGCACACACACGAAAGTCGTTTGGCACTATTTTCTAAATATTTCTTTTCATATTCTGCTGTACGTACACAAGAGAGAGAAAGATTATATAAATGGAATTAGGGCCACTTGCGTTGCAGCAACACCAGTAAGTTATGTCAAACCAAATACAAAACAAGTGACAAGAGTTTACAGAAAAATGCATTGCGCTAGTCACGCGTAGGTCGACTTGAGTCGGTTACGAGCAGTGGCTATGTATCGTTGTCGTCGGCAATCAAAAGTAATTTGATTAACACGAGCAAATGAATTGTAACGTGTTTACGTCTGTACTGCGACCTGCGGGTAAACACAATCTACTGTGGAAATATTATTCAACTCAGAAATGTCAACGATTGTTCTGATTGGCAAAACGCCAATCGGGAGAGAGTCACATCGGAAGACACGATATACAAGCAGGTATTTTACGGTATTTTACGAAATGCAAATTTATTCGTCACCACACACCAAACGTGATGACGTTATTCCAAAAGATCTCCGAACATCAGCGGCCGAAGGGTTATTGAACTACAAGACAAAGTCAGAATCAGAACACCATACGCGTAAGAGCAAACTTGTGTAGCGCTCTATGACTTTTATTTTTGGATCTATACACGAGTGCACCCCACTCGAAATGAAGTCGCAGAGTGCGTGCTCCTGCGTTCCTTCGCAAATGCGTTCTTTGATTTTGCCTTCAATTGCCCGGATGGATGGATGAATGGGCCTTTAACTCAATTAAGAAATGCACACAATGCATAAATCGCACCACATCGCTTAGGACATTATTCGAAAAGGAAATCACATTCAAATTGAAGAGCCGCTCCAGCATTTTATTACCATTTCCGACACAATAACTGCGCCAGCAAAACGAACAACAATCAATTATCACACGGCCGTGCGATGGTGACGATGCCCACTGTAAGTGTGTTTATTTATGTTTGATAAAAGTTGCTGTCGTTTGACTAAGCTTTTCGTTTCATACCCATATATTGGTAGAAGATACACATCCAATTGTATTCCCACTTATTCGCAGTCGGACACACATATCAAGGCCGTAGCGTAAACTCTGTGATTAGATACGACTTAAAGTGGCCAATAAATTGCTCATATCGACTGCTGGATTATGTAAATTCACTGGAAAATAACGTAAAAACGAATTTTTTTCGGAACTGAAGAATTTCACTAGACACATTCTTAATATTCCCGTTCGGATACATGAATCATGTGGCACAATACACCGAGATAACAATTTAACGTAGTTTTGTGTCAACCAAACAGGTTGGTGAATGCATTTCTCTGCTGGCAACCGTAGAAAGGGGATTTGTAAGAATCAAAAAAAAAAAAAAAGACTGTAAAACTCAAGTCACTTTTCTTTTGCATAAAACAAGTAGTTATATGTGGGTACTAAACAAAATTCAATTAATTATAAATATATGCTAGTGGAATAAAAGTAACTATACAAGTGCACGAAAAGAGGACCGCTCGGTATCAAATTTATAATGGGACTAAACACAACAAAGTGTCTTGATTCAAGAAACCCGAGTTCCACATCCCCAAACCACACAATATCTAAACGCCGCACACCACCACACACAAGTGTGTACATACACCATCGCAAAGCACACCACCAGAGGCACCACACAAACTGGAAACTGCCTCTCGCAAGAGCGTGTTTCATTGTATTTGCCGTGGAGAAAATAAGAAACCAAATGAATGAATGGCCGAAGATTGTAGCTAGCTAGCTAATCTGCTTCAAATTGAATACACTTTTTTTAGGAATGTACCTACTGCGTGTGAGAGTGGGTACCTGTACCAAGAGGTAGGAGAATAATCATCATCCCAAACCAAACAGCATTGCGAATGACTGTGCTGTTGGGTTGACGATCAGATTGATCGGAACAGGTATGTGTATAATATGCAAAAGGTACCAACACTGATACTTCAACAAGAAGTTCGCACACACAACTGCAAGAGGTTGTACATATTCAAGTAGTTGTAACTCATTCTCTTGGTCATTTAAAAATTCGACTTGAGTTGAGTTGAGATTTCGGGTTCCAGCGAATTGCGGATGATATCCACCAAGTGTTTGGATTTTACGTGTGTTGGCTTGCACAAGTGACGTCAGTGCTATGATATCATGGAACACGATTCATAGGATGCTACTACTAGGCTCTATGACAACCAGTGCTAAAGTACACGATTTAATTAGATATGTTGTTGTTACTGATACCGCAACACAGAAGTAAATTAAAAGTAGTACACTTCGAAAACAGAAACATCGAGTAATTGTACGTAATTGGTTTTTAATCGACGCGAGAGCATCTAGTGTAATGAAATTTACAGATAATGGAAACATTCAACAAAATAAAAATTGGTTGTCTAATCTTTTTAGATAGAAGGAATAGGTAGGAAATTGAACTACGACTGACTTTTGAGCTGACTATCAATAGACTTATGTTGTCAATAAGTTCTCACGTAACCTTTAAGACGATCGTTTTAGACACGATTCATTTCATAAAACAACTGCACAGTTCTATGACAGGACCTACAATGCTTGCCGCACTTTACCATAAAATTGCTATATTGATTGTCAATTAAAATTGGTTAAACAATGTCGAACTTTTTTGACGTTGCACAAGGTTTTTCAACTGCTTCTTTCTAGCTTTTGATTTACAAGCGGCCCCTATATGATTAGTTCTCCGTCCACAAATTGTTACAAACGGAGAACTAGAATTTATAAACATGTCGCTTGAAAACATTTCTGGGAATTGCAGGTGTCAACAGTGAAAACCGCATTCAAATTCGATCAGTGATTCTAGAGAGCCAGATGGAACCACTAAAAGTTGAACACTGTGGAAACAACAATCGCATTCAGAACTACAGCAGGACTGGGGGAAAATCTCAATCTGCGGCCTCTGGACCATATATGCAGGAATGTGCTGTCAAAAGTGACATAAGGATCATTCAAACCAACAGCTAGGCACTCTGTAAACTTGGGCATTCTCATTCTGGATAAATATCTGGGGAGAGCTGTCACTTTTGACTACATGTCTTCTCATCTGGAGTGTGATAAACTATTCTCTTGCGCATTCCCGAGCATGAATCACAGTGGAACCGACCAAAAGGAAATCGATATCCCTCTATCTACACAGACGGATTGGTGCAGCTTATTCATCAGGCTTCTTGATTACAGCGGTGTCTTTCAGGCGAACATTAGTTCAGTAAAAAAAGCACTCTTAGCTGTGCGGAAGGTCTGCTTTAGCACCCAAAATAACATATTAGGGAACAGTTTTGGTTATATATATAACTCTGTGCCTTTACATGAATGCTAAAGACGAGGCAGTAAATCGAGTTTTTACATAACATAAAAGACCGTGGCTGTTGGCATTATTTTGCTTCACAATTTTAGACCAACTAAGCTTTGGGAGTAATTTGGTTTTGAAAAAACCTAATAGAAGCGTTCATTTTATCCATTTAAATTTCCTATTGATGTTTATATTGCCATTAAAATAAATTATTCACGGGGCCCAGGTTTAGGGTGGACTTTAACAAGAATGACGGTAGTATGCAGCATATCCTGAAAGCTTAGTAATTTTGTATACAAATAAGCATCGGTGGAAAAAGAAACATTTTATTAAAGCTCACAATGGAACGGACATACATATACGCGCGAAAAACATTAACTCTCCTTCTGCGTCCAGTTTGGTAAATAGGTCGATTGCCAAAAGTTTTGTTTAATAGAAGATTTTAGTTTGAAAAAAGGTATTCAAATTTAGAATCAGCGAGACAAGTATATTTGGAAGCATGTACAAAACTTCATGCAACAAAATCACTGTTTAACAGTGTTATCGATTCAAAGACTACTTTTATCGATTGCCATATATTTATATGTTTATATTCGGCCCTTGTGAGGTACCTACCGTTAAACGGAAAATTATCCGCCGCGCATACTTTGTCGGAGCCTTAAATTACATTCGAGGTGTCCGCTTTCGGGAAAAAATTATTTTGATTTGATTTGACATCCTCGTATTGTTTGGTGCTTGCAAATTGAAGCAATAAATACAAAAAATTGCGTTGCTGTATTGTTCACATTTATTAACACTTCATTGCAAATCGTAAAAAAACTCCGCAAATGATTGCTGTCGGAGTATGTCGGAAAACATTTCTTATGAAGCTGTCAAAAATGTCACTCGAAAACAAACTTGATCACAATGCAACGCAACACGGTGCGTTAGAAATATATAATGCTCCGGACAGCTGTTCGGAAGAATACATCGAAGCAAAAATCAAAATCGTAGAAGTTTCGATCAAAATCGCAATCGTTTGTTGACGGTTGCATTTTTGTGTTCGATCAGCTATGCATGCTCTTGATAACAAAAACGGCATTTTCGATTAAAGAAAATAATTGCCCTTTCTATCAAACCAACGAATTTCTCTTTCTGTATTTCATTAAAGGCAAAAGTGCACCGTCAAAACAATTCCTTAAATGAAAGAAAAGTCTTGTCAAATGACAAATAGAAATGATTTTACGCTTTATGACGAGTAGAAAGTGTGAAAATCTGAAAAATTGGAATATTTTGATTTGGTCCATAAACTCATTCATATTAAATAATAAAAAGTTGCAACATTAAAACAAAATCGCACATAATACGATATGAAGGGTGTTTACTTTGTACCATTATTGCAAAAAAGTTCCAACGAATTTCATTGAAAGAATCAGTTCTGAATTTATGGGGCGACCCTTTCGGATCTTCAATGAATAACGCCATAACTGTCAAATGTATTACTTATATGAAAATTACACCTAAAATTGATTGATGCGCAAATCCAATCAATTCTACTGGAGTTTCCGTCAACTTGTAGATCTAGTTTAACAATGCCAAACCAAATCAGACGCCGCGACTGACAATAACGAGTGTATTCTTAATTGCTAAATGACAGGGGCATGAAAGGATTGGCCACGTTCCACTGCCCGCTAGATGACTAGCGGAATGTCAAAATCCATAAAAAAAAATACATTTCACCATTTGCGCTAGACGTCTAGCACTTTTTGTGAAATATCGCTTTCAGAGAAATTTCTCAATATAGCGCAATGCAGCGGGCGCATTGAGAGAAAAATAAAAAAACTACCTGTCAACGGAAATCGTTCAAATGTTTACAAAATATAAAATAAAAATACCCGATAATTTTATAATTTCTGTAATTGTAGTGTGGAAATAATTAGTGTCAAATGTCACTATACCCTTCATCGGGTATATTTTGTTCTAGACGTCTAACGAGCAATGGAACGCGTCCAATAATACTGCTCCTATTATAAAACATTTTAAGCCTTGAAAACTGCGTTGGAGTCGCAGCTCACAGTCACAGGCGATTTACCCTCTGCGCAATTTCTAAGGCATTGACTATGGCTTCCTCGTATCCTCGTAGGTAGAAATACGAGTATGTAAACAAATACGAACCACCTGCACTTTGAATAAACATCAATTCGCATTTTGTTACGGATGGGAAGTGTCAATAAAATAAAATTCTGAATGAATATTTCTATTTACTCAAAAGCAACAGCAAATAAATAATGTAAATCTGCACTGGAACGCCGAGTCGAAGATTAAAGCCAGGCACATTGTGAGTCAAATCCTGTAGATCACATAGTCCTCACGCTCACGGATGGATCAAAAATGGAGATAGGTATGGCAGCAGGCTTTTACTCGCAGGCAGAAACGGGAATTTAGAAGGGAGTAGTGTAATACGAGCTAAAATCCTGGTTTCCTACGTAGGATATAACCATCTTGGTAGTCCTAAAATCGATTAAAAGTTTTAATTTAAAGAGGCAAAATTAAATCACAGGCAGTTGGGTAATGTCGCGACACACTTATCACCATTGATCAGCAGTGAGTCACACTCTGCTGGGTTCCCGGACGTAAGCAATATAGAAGGTAACGAAAAGGCAGTTGGTTTGACAAGAATGAACTCGCCCTTAACGGACACCCCTCTTATGTCGACGCGATGCCCTTAAACGGACAAGACGGCGCCCGTATTTGAATTACGAGGTTCACCTTGCTTGTTTACGTACCAAGAGACATATTCAAAAGAGAAATCCTGTGCATGACGCTGCCTTGTGTTTGAGATTCCGCCACAAGTGCTTGGCATTTGCTGCCAGCCTGCATATGTACGTCACAATTTAGGCTCCCATACATTTAGGTGTCGACATGTTGTCAAATTTTACAGTAAAAACAAGGAATCTTGTCTTCTGAATGATGTAACCTTGCATTTCTTTGATTGAAAACTGTTACAAGTCACATTATTCTGGGTGTCTGCTGGCGGGTGTGTTCGTTAACTTCGCTTATTAATGTTCAATGCGTATCTAATTTTTATACGAATTAAGTTGCTTAATGCGCGAGCAACGTGAGTTTGTGCACGAGGTGTCTGTCTGATGGAAGGAGACACTTTGGCCAAAACTAAAAGGTTCTTTTGATACCACACGAAAAAGGTGGCCAGAAATGTCTAGACCGGACATGCTTTTGGGAGGATTATTGCAGAATTACGCATAATTGTGGGAACAGTCCTTAAACGGTTCGTCTTCGGAAAAACAGAGGATGACTGAAGCAGTTACCGTCAGTTTGTATGCAAAAGTTGGTGTCAAGGTGGGGGTGACCACTTGACGGTATCTCTTCGTAGAGGGACCCCCTGCATATATAGCCTCTGACGTCCCATTTAATAAAGTGGTAACTGAGTTGTCGATCTTTTGATTTTTAGATTAGCAACAAATCTGCTAATACAGCGAACGTCAGTACGAGACAGGTTGCTCAGGTCTTTAAAGAAGTAAACTAATAAATTTGCCAAAATGGCAAGAGTTGATGGACATGTGATAGAAGTGGTTTATTCTTCCTTTTTGTACACCCATCCCGCGAACCAGCCTGACTATCAGACAGTGTCCTGTTAATCGTCCTATAACAGAGCTGATTTTGATCCTACTTATAATAAATAGTAGTCACCGGTTCTTTTGTCATCTAGTTTCGGAAAAATTTTCATCTGTAGTTTTTGTGACTTTTACAGCTTCTTTGAAAAGGAAAAGTTTTATCGGTTGTAAAAATGAGGCGTGCGGTCCTTCAATATTGTTAGTTGTAGGAAGGCCGCTGCTTGTCCGACTAGTTCGTCCGCCTTGCATCGGCCCGGAACGTTAATAAGATCTGAGCAGAGCAATTTTGTTTAGATTCCTGTCATTGTTTTACCAACTTAGATCAGATTGTTGGTGATGTGTCCGCGGTTTCTGCGGCTATCTGACTGTCTATAAAGGACGCTCGTTTTATGGCCTACTTGGGATTTAGTCCATTTCTGACACTCCCGGAGTCCTATGACTGGTTTGGAGGCAACTAAGAACATTTAACAGGAACAAGGAGTGGCTATACAACTAGGACAAAATCATACAAATCGTCGATTCAAAATAAGTTGCAAATTTGTCGAAATTTATATAAAATCTTGAGTGGTGAATATGTTTTGCCATTTTCGAAGTTGGATGTAAACAAACTTGTTTTTTTGCGGGTTTTTGATCGTATGATAAGAGTTTTAAAAGTACAATTAGACCTTATAGCTCATTCTAAAAAGTCCGTTTACAAAGTTGACGGGTGTTGGGTGCTCAGGTAAAATTGCAATTTAAAGATGATTTTGTTAACTTCTTTTTGAGAAACATAAATAAATATAATACTGGACTCTAATTATCAAATGAGTAACTTGCAATTGGGCCAGTCTGTGTTTAACTGCTGGCAGACGGTTAATAACCTATTTGTCCAACTATTACGGGCTATTTTGGGCTATCCGTCCGAAGGTAAACAAATACCCACTTAATCTGAAGCAAACACCGCCAACCTTATCCGCGTATCGTACTCGCCTAATGACGCGGATTAAGGCCCATCGTGTTAATGAATTGTGTAATTAGGTGAAAGAGAGTGCTTGAGCAGCACTCCAATAGCTCCAATAGTCCTCTAGTGCCGTTACGATGGTTTGCTTACTCAGCCATAACATCGAAAGTGTTATATAATTTCAAGGATTTTTTTTTGAAGTATGTGACTCAAAAAATCCAAATACGGGCGCCATATGTTATATTTTTTTAAATAAATGTACTTCAGAAAGAGATCATTATGTTTGAACAACGAATACCTATCAATTACATCTTTCGCGGGACAATACTACACATTCATTCATTCATTCATTGCTTATGGAAACATGTCACACAAAAACAATGCATGAGCCATCGATCGGTGAATTAAATGGAAAGTAACGATCTCGTTCGGTCTTATTAGGTAACACAGCGATATTTGCCAGCGTACGTAGGTGTCAAGACGTCGGCGGTAGCCTGCGCCTACCTTTATTTTCAATTGTAAATTATTCAACACATACGCCTATCGAATGGTTGCCGAATCCGGTCACTTAAAATGATTCGCTTATAAAGGGTGATTTTTTAAGAGGTTTAGAACTTTTTTTAAAAAAAAAACACAAAAAATTCGAAAAAATGAATGAAATATTTATTTGAATCGATAGTTTGAACCTTGCAATTTAATGTTTAAAGATAATTTCATGCAAATGTTGACCGCGGCTGCGTCTCAGGTAGCCCATCCGCTGAGTCCAATTTTGGCATACTCTTTCACACATATCGGCCGGTATCTCACGAATGAATGCATGGATGTTGGCTTCCAGTGCGTCAATCGAAGCGGGCTTGTCCCTATACACATTAGCCTTGGCATACCCCCACAAAAAATAATCTAATGGTGTCAAATCGCACGATCTAGGCGGCCAATTGACCGGCCCGAAACGTGAAATTAACTGTTCACCAAACTCGCCTCGCAATTGCGCCATTGTTTCGCGTGCTGTGTGGCATGTGGCACCGTCTTGTTGAAACCACATATCATGCAAGTCAAGAACTTCCATTTCGGGCAAAAAAAAGTTTGTTATCATCGCTCGGTAGCGTTCACCATTGACAGTAACGCTGCGATTCGCATCATCTTTGAAGAAATATGGCCCAATAATGCCGCCGGCCCATAAACCGCACCAAACAGTGGCTTTTTCGGGATGCATTGGTAGCTGTTGCAATGCTTCTGGCTGATCTTCACTCCAAATGCGGCAATTTTGCTTATTTACGTACCCATTCAACCAAAAATGAGCCTCATCGCTGAACACAATTTTTCGATAAAAAAGCGGATCCTCGGCCAGCTTTCCAAGAGCCCATTCACCAAAAATTCGGCGTTGTGGTAGGTCGGCTGGCTTTAGTTCTTGCACCAGCTGTATCTTAAAAGGCTTTACGCCCAAATCCTTCCGCAAAATTTTCCACGTAGTGCTGTAACAAAGGCCTAACTGCTGGGAACGGCGCCGAATCGACATTTCACGGTCTTCTGTCACACTAGCTGATACGGCCGCAATATTTTCTTCACTACGCACAGTACGTAAACGTGTTGGTGGTTTAATGTCCAACAAAGTAAATTTGGTGCGAAATTTGGTCACAATCTTCCGAATAGACTGCTCAGAAGGTCGAGAATGCCGATCATAAAATGGAAGCAGCGCGCGATGAACATTTCGAACCGAGCACGAATTTTGATAGTAAAATTCAATAATTTGCAAGCGTTGTTCATTTGTAAGACGATCCATGGTTAAATTGCAAACCAAACTGAAGCTGTTTGACAGTGACACAAGGTACTAAACACACGTCAGCTGTCAAAACCAGTGTTGCCAAAACCAAACCAGCTAAAAAATCACCCTTTATTTTCGTCTCACTGGTATCTGATGAAATTGGTATTAAAAGACAGTCTTTGAACGATACACAGATCAAATATAGCAATAATTGCTTAGAAATGGTTGTGTGCGTGTATAGTTTATCGGTCCGGCTTTGGATTATAAGCGTTTGTTTGCACGCCCAAGCCAAAGAGTTTTTGCAGACTTTGTAGGCGTTATCCTACATATATGTATATATTTTCTTTTTCTTGTTTTGCAAATGACAAGCGTTTGATAAGTGGTTTTAAATTGTAATGCAATTCGGGCACGCAATTAGGAGGAAGTTAACTGACAGAAGGTTATATTTTGAGGCCATTGGAGGTTTTAATTTGTTTTAGCAGGAAAAAAAATGAGTCGTTTATTGTATTGACAAGAATTACGAGCAAATATTTGCATGAAAGAAGGGCGAATTATATTTTAAGCAGTCAACGAATGATCATTTCCTTCGTAGGAATTGTGACTAACAAATCGGATATGCATCTATGAAGAGACAACAGTAGTTGATACGTCATTGAAATGCTGTCTCAATGCAAATTCAATATAAAATTGAGAGAATGGTCGTCAAGAGAGCAAGTATACCTACACATAATCTCGGCAAGTGGTGCACGATAGTAGGTAGGTTCGATTTGTTTCAACTATACTTGGCTAAGTTAGAGAATGGTTATGCCAATCGTGGCATACCGACATTCTTGATGACAATTAACTGTTGAAATACTCTGTTGCTATGTGTTTGGCAAATCGGGTGGGATAAAGGGTGTCCCAAAACTCACGACAGATGTAATTTTGACAGAAAAGTGCAAACAGTTATATATGGAATAGATATAGAATATCGATTAAATGATTTAAGTTAGGTTAGGTTAGGTGGTTGACTTGAGAGACACACTTAGACTACAGTGGTATAGGTCATTGAGGTACCACATGAGTTAAGAGGTGAAAACTCTGGACTGTATAGCTGCCTGACTCAGAAGAAAGGCTGCCATCTTTACTGCGCCAAATTTATATAGAGGCATGTGTTTCCTTAGCATTATGTATACAAGATCCTGCCTGGTGTACTGTGTGAACGCCTGAAACTATTGGTCCAACGACCTGAGCAGTTTTAGGCCGAGTAAATCCAAACCGACAAAGAAGTGGGAGGAACTGTCCGAAAATGATAGGAAAAGACTCCACAACGCGCGGGCCTACCTCCAGGGGCGGTCGGTATCGGGGGATACTCCAAAGGAGTGCACCCCTCTACCGTCGGTGCCGGGGGACCTGAGCGTGAGCACACTGATGGGGCCGCCTAAGTCCGCGACAAGCCTCTGCCAGTCAGGACCAATGGTGGCCGCATCGACAAGCTCGGAGCCTTTAACCCTCTCAGTGGCGATGCACAAGCCGGCTGAAGATCCATCCCTCTCAGCAACGATCGGGGCTGTCCCGCGTTTGAGTGAGGATGGAACTCAGGTAGACGACAGCAAAGTGGCGATGGGTGATCCGAAGGAGACAAGCCTCTGCTTTTCTTTGGAGGAAAAGTCATCGTTACCCGCAAAGTCAGGCGATAGCAGCCCTGAAGACAAGGGTAATTCTACTACAGGCAGCTTTGCGACAGTAGTTAGGACAGGTAGAGTGGATCGGGATGCGCCCTGTCCAGTCTCTACACAAAAGACTAGGGACGAGACAAGAACGCCAATACGGAATCGTAGACGTAATGCCATTCGTCTGATTCGGCGGCTTGGAAAGCGTGATCCGAAGTCCTTCACGGACAAGGAAAGAGCTGCTCTGGATAGAGCCCGCAACACGCTCAAGCTCGCAAGGTCCACTAGGGATGACGTAAACAAACGGGGACAAAAGGAGAGAAGACCTCTTACGTCGAGGGCGGAAAGCCGCTTGCTCCCCACCTCAGGCGATGAGAGACTTCGGCCAGCAATCGACTCGAAATCACATGATTCCGAGCCGGTTGCAAGCTCCTCCAAAAAAGTCTCAGACGTACGCGACCAACAAACGACAGACACAGTAGGTAGACGACGCTTCATAGGGACGACTAGGCGAGCTGCTGGTAGTCTGGACGGGACGAGGAGGGTAAGCCGTTTGCTGTCCACCTCAATCTCTGACAGACTCAAGCAACCACAAATCGGCGCGGAAGTAGTCCTCGGACAGGCGTCTGAGCCGACGAAGGAAAGCTCAAAGAGGGGTAGGCATGACGACACACTAACGCCACCCTCGACAAGTAGGGTCAACAAGAGGGCCAAGCTGACTGCGACCACCAAGCCCAATCTACAAGTGGCGGTAGTGGACTTCAGCAAGCCGGATCGTAGGTTGAGCAAAGACCAATGGAGACTCATAGAGTTGCGCATCCTTGATGGTGTTAACGGAACTATCGTTAACAAAGAGGGTCAGTTACCCTTCTTTGAGCAACTCTCGACCTTCAAAGGTTTTAAGCTCCTATCGTGCGATAACGAATTCACGATGAACTGGCTCAAGACTTTCGTGGAAACTACACAGGCTCCATGGGCAAATGCCGACTTACGACTTGTCGTAAAGAAGGACCTGCTAGAATTCACAAGACCTAAGGGTCGGATTTCGATTCCCGGCCCACATATCCCAAAGGAAAGAATCGAGAGAAACCTACGGCACCTAAATCCCGAACTCCATAGTGAGAACTGGGAGGTGCTCGAGGTAGGTGAACACTCCGAAGCAGGTACTGAAATTGTGGTTTTGTTAAACCACAAATCAATGCCTTTGCTGAGGAAGTTCAACAACAAGGTCCGTACTGGAATTACCCGGTGCAAGGTTCGACCCTTTACGGAAAGAACTGAGAGAGGGAGGAAGGCGGTTGATGATCAGGTAAGACCGACATGAAAGTAGCACAAATAAATCTACACCACAGCATAGCTGCTAGCGCTAACCTCATCTATCTCTTAGGTGAAAGAAAAATAGATGTTGCCTTGGTGCAAGAGCCATGGATATCCCGTGGCAAAATATGTGGGCTAAATCATAAAGATTTAGTAACATACAGCATCAAACCGCTTAATGCGGAGAGTAAGAACAGAACATGCATAGTAGCTAGAAAACATATTAATTTACTACTTCTATCTACCTACAGCAATCTAGACCAGACCGTGGTAAGGCTTGAACGGAGGGGGCTCCCCCCACTGATTTTATCAGCCGTCTATATGCCCTACGAGTATGAAGGACCACCAGCTGCAATCACCCACGCCTTAGTCCACAAAGCGGAAGAGGAGAGATGGGACCTTGTTATGGGATGCGACGCTAATGCTCACCATTCACAATGGGGTAGCGGAGACATTAACCCACGAGGTGAGTCAGTTTTTGAATTTATTATTGAAAACAATCTTCTAGTAGCCAATAAAGGGGATGAACCAACATTTATAGTTAGAAATAGGCAGGAGGTTTTAGATTTAACGCTATTTAATAACTCCGACACCCTCACTATCGATAAATGGAGAGTTCTTAATGTGCAATCCTACTCTGACCACAGAATCATCGAATTCATTGTAGGCAACTGCAATAACCCCTCCCAACCACGCAGAGATCCAAGAAAAGCTGATTGGGCTCTTTTTAGCAGGGAGATTGAGAAAAGAAAGGATCTTTTACAATGTGGTAATCTTAATTGCCCGGACGACATCGACCTGAAAGCCGAGCAAATAGTCACTATTTTCAAAGAGGCCTTCGAAGACGTATGCCCGTTAGTAAAAAGGAAAACCAAATTATCACCTCCATGGTGGAACAGAAAACTGGCCGCAATTAGGAAGGAAACAAGGAGACTTCTTAATACGGCCAACCGGACGAAGTTGGACTCTGACTGGGATATATACAAAGCAAGTCAGAGAAACTTCAAAAACGAAATTCAAAAATCCAAACGACAATCATGGAAAAATTTCTGTGATGAAATAAGGGGTACCACGGAAACCGCGAGATTGAGGAAAATCCTTACCAGAGAACCTGTTACTCTGGGATCTCTCAAGGACCCCGAAGGCAATTGGACCGAATCTTGTTCGGATTCCTTGAATCTGCTACTGAAAACGCACTTTCCAGGTTGTACTGCTCAGCCATGCATTGAGGAATATACCTATAATACCAGGGATACAGACCTTCCTGGAGATTTGATCACAGAGGATAGAATAGATTGGGCCATCCGATCTTTCTCTCCCTTTAAATCCCCAGGGCTCGACGGTATTTTTCCTATAATGCTGCAAAGAACTGCCAACACTATAGTTCCGGTATTAAAGGGGCTTTATATTGGCTGTCTCACAAAGGGACATATTCCAAGAACATGGAGAAAAGTGAAGGTTATTTTTATACCAAAGGCTGGCAAGGCAAGTCACACTAATGCAAGTGACTTCAGACCAATAAGCCTCACTTCCTTCATATTGAAAACATTAGAACGACTGTTGGATATACACATTCGTAGTAGGTTACGCCCGGAAGACTTGTCCCCGGCCCAACATGCCTACACTAAAGGCAAAAGTGTGGAAACCGCCCTACACTGTGTTGTAAGTACAATTGAAAAAACTCTGAATGACAAGGAGTTCACCCTTGCGGCCTTCATGGACATTGAAGGAGCGTTTAACAATGTCAGAACGGATGCCGTACGCAGGACACTAAGTAAGCATAACATTGAAGGCTTCATTATCAACTGGATTGTGAGCTTACTCGAAGGAAGACATATAATTACTGAACTTGGGGGCTCTAAGCGAGAAGCCTATGCCTCTAGAGGAACTCCCCAGGGTGGGGTTATATCACCACTACTATGGGTCATAGTTTTAAACGAGGCACTTATACAGCTTAGTAACAGTGGCATCAGAATAACGGCTTATGCCGATGACGTAGTTTTGTTGGCAACGGGTAAATTCCTTCCAACACTCAGCGAACAAATTGGTGGCGCCCTAAAAACCCTCGATATCTGGACCCGGAACTGCGGTCTTAACTTAAATCCCCAGAAAACAGAACTGGTTATCTTCACAAATAAGAGGAAAATACCACGGTTTGTTGCACCCTCTGTTGGCGGTATACCACTCAGAGTATCTGACAGTGCAAAATATCTGGGTCTTATACTGGACAAAAAACTAAATTGGAAACTAAACACACACGAAAGAATCAAAAAAGCCTCAGTAGCCTTCTACTCATGCAGCAGAATTTTTGGGAAAACCTGGGGACCATCCCCTAAAATCAAACTGTGGATGTACACGGCTATAATAAGACCTATACTGACCTATGGCTGTCTCGTATGGTGGCCGGCAACCTGCAAAACCACCTACCTAAAGGCCATTACGAAAGTACAAAGACTAGCGTGTATTGGCACCACGAGTGCCATGAGGACTGCTCCTACTGCAGGTCTTGAGGCTATTCTCAACCTGCTGCCGCTAGACATCTTTATACAATCTTCAGCTGCAATCAGCGCCTTGAGGATAAGTCAGACAGTAAGCTGGAGAACAAATGCAACGGGTCACTCCTCGATCCTAAAGAAATATTTTGGCTATGTACCCAACACGGACTACATTACGCCATACCTAGATTTCACAAGACCTTTCTCGAGCGCCTATCCCAGTAGGGAAGAATGGAGCGAAGGACTCGTACCCAACGCACAATCCGTAGCCGTCTTTACGGACGGTTCAAAAATGGAAACCGGGGTAGGGTCTGGCGTCTTCTCTGAGTCGCTGGGCATATCAAAGTCGATTCGACTTCCCGACCATAGCAGTGTCTTCCAAGCAGAGGTCATGGCAGTGACAACAGCAGCCCGTGAGTCTGTGGTAAGGGCAATACCACCTGAAGGTATTACCTTTTTTATCGACAGCCAGGCAGCAATAAAAGCATTAACTGCGATAGACATAAAATCAAAGCTTGTGAAATGCTGTCGCGAAGAACTTAGGGTTCTTGGCACTCAGCATAAGATATTGCTCTGCTGGGTTCCGGGACATGAAGGCATTCCAGGCAACGAGAAAGCTGACGAACTAGCAAGACAAGGTTCGGCAGCTGTATCAGAACAAGCTGACCCCTCTGTGAAAATCCCGCCTTGCGCACTCAAGCTTGAAGCAGGAAGAAAAGCCACAAGAGAGGCGAACGCTAGATGGACTGCACTAGAAACTTGTCATACCACAAAAAGGCTATGGCCAACTTTCAATGAAGCCAGAACCGAGAGTCTAATGCGAAAGGATAGAAAATCTCTTTCCACCCTCGTAGGAATTATAACGGGGCACAATACTCTACGGTACCACATGAACAAGCTACGCTTGACTGAAGAAGAACTGTGTAGGGGCTGCGGTGATGAGGAAGCTCTTGAGGACACAACCCACTTCCTATGTCACTGCCCAGGCCTCCAGCACTACAGGCACAGATTCCTAGGGAGACACTTCTTCCACGACCTAGAGGAACTTTCTGGAACACATATAGACAAGATAATGAGCTTCATCAAATCCACAGGATGGTTTGTATGCAATAGCACAGTGAGTACTTAGTCTCAGGGTTATTACGGGTAAGGGACAACCTCTTCCCCCAATGGGCATCACAATGGGTCAGTATTGACCTGAGTGTGGCACGGAGCTTTCCACGCCAACCCACGTACCTAACCTAACCTAAATCCAAACCGACAAAATACATTCACCAGGAGAAAACCCAAGAAGTCCAGATCGACATTCACCAATTTTTTATCGATTTAAAGACCGCATATGACATTTATAGAGGCGAGGAGCCACTTGTAGGTTTTGGCAGACCTGGCAAGCTTGTCAAAAAGAAAATCTCTCAGAGACATTTGATTTCAGAAAAGGATTTAGGCAAAAGCGATGCGCTGTCATGTGGGTAAGGTCAGGTTCGGGTGGCAGGCCACAGTAGCTGATGGGAGCGCTATAATTAAAAAACAAAAATGGGCGAAACGAACAAGCTAACATTTTTCAAAAGTCTGTGCAACTACTTGCATATAATAGCTGTTTTTTATTATCAGCGTGATCTGATCCGAATCAGATCACGAAAATAAAACAAAACGGATCATTGAAAAGTTTAATTTTGGAATTGTGGCAACAGTTGCTTTCAAAAACAAAGCAGATAAACTTCATATTGCGACTAGCCATATTGCAAATATTCTTCTCAACGTGACGTCACACAAGGCACATGTCATTTCGCTTGCAATGTCGGGGGTGTTACCATATTTGAATCAAATTTGCATAATTTTTCTTTTCAAATATATTTTTGCCAAACAAATTTAATATTTTATGTTCAAATATGCAACACATGAACAATATTTTGCTGCTACCGCTTGAGTTTATCTTGGCATATTAAGGTGTGTCCAGACCACCGAAACATTACAGAAATGTTTCTGAAGCAAATCGGACAAATTTTATAAACATTTATAAAAGATTTTAGAAGTAGGTATTTAATTGTTTATCAAATGTTTGGCTGGTCTGGACATACCTTTTAGAACGAGAAAAAACAAAATAATTCGGAATACGGACAGGGAGTTTATTCGAATGCGAACAAAGTCAATTCATTTTTTGTGTTCCATTTTTTAGTCTGGCAACGTGATTGTGTGGCTATCGTTTACAGGCACACCAACATTTAAAAATGAAACAAGCCACCTAGTCGGAAATAGAAATAATTTTCAGATCATGATTCGTGATCTCGATGAGAAGCAGGATCATGTGCTGTTGTTGTAAATGCATGTATATCGATGATCTATATGGATCATAGCTGATAATAAAAAACAGCTAATGACGACAAAGGACATAGCGTGCTGTCACTGGTACGATTTGGGGTATTTGTACAGGAGCAGGAAAAAAGGGGTTCAATACAAAAAGGGATATAAACATCGACAATGCGGACAGAAGGTCACGACAGACAGCTATAACTGTGAGGTGATTAGGGACTTTGTCTACGTCGGCTCCGCTATTATAACTTTAAAAATGACACTACAGTAAAAAGAAGAGTTACACTTGTCCTTCGCTGCTTCTTCAGCCGAGGAAGGCAGTCGATTAGTCAGACCTCTACAAAAAATACTGAGGATACTCTATGTAAGACGGTCATTATCCCATTCCTGCTCAAAAGCTTAGAAGTCAACAAGATCTGCTTAGTCGCTGTGTGTTGGACTACTTAGCGAGGGGTCCCAGGTTCGATTCCCGCAAAACAAACAAATTAAATCCTAAGGATATTTTCACTGCGACATCTTTTGCGAACGTCTGACAAACATCCGAGAGAATAACGGTCATAAAAGAACTTCTCAATTGGCGGTCGCCAGCTATTTATTTATTTATTTGTTTTATGACAACTGACTGTTAAAAAACGAGTTTCCATTTTTAATAGTCAGCTGTCACGCTGTCTTTTTTCTCGTTGACAGCTATTTCCCCGAACAAAAGTCGCAAATTTCAATCTTGCATACATTTTGGGACACCCTTTATGCATGCAAAAACCTGCTTCGTGTATGAATGCTTCATTGAAGTCGATATTGGAAGTTTAATTAAGATCAACCATATGTGCACTCATTATATCGCTTTTCTTGATACAAAAGGATATTTCAGATCTCTACCCGATCCTGAGGATCCTGTAGACTTTAAAGTTGTCCACTTGTTACAAAAAACGTTGCCTGATGGTTTTTCTCTGCAATTTCCACAAAACAAGTGGTTGGTTGAGACCAAAAATGTTGCAGCATAAGTAAATGTACACAAAACTAGTGTTTAGGTCACAATTGTGCTTATGGTTCTTCATAAATAAAAAAATTACTCATTAAAGGCGAATGTTGAAAATAAACTTCACACCCTATATAGATATCGACGAACGTATGTATCAATGTGTCATAAATAAAAACAGGAATTATTAACATACGAAAAAGAAAAAAACGAGAAGTCGAGAAAAAAACGAAAAGTCGAGAAAAAAAGCTCAGTCACATATCACGTCACATTCCAGTTAAAGCTTGAATCACTTCTATGCAGTCAATAAATACTGAGCATATTTGCATACGGCGAATTTAAAATTCCCTTGATGGATGACGTTATGTTAATTCAGCGAGAATCAAGTATGACATCAACGCCAGCCCAGCAGCTGAGCTCGACAAAATTTGCACGACTTTGTGATTGTGATTGTGATTGCGGCGGCCGTGAGGTCTCCAATACATCGAACAACAATTTCGTGCGATAATTAACTTAAAAGAACTGCACACGGATTCGAAATGGGTATAACTTCTTCACCGTTTTCACTTGTTTTATTTGTTGTTTGTTTGCACAGACACTTTTATCTTATTCTTTTTTAATTTCTCTCTGATGTAGGTACATTCCACAGACCACAGTATTGATTCGAACACTTAATTGAGACAGAAAAGGAAATTCAAGCAAACCGAACTGTATTACACACTTCACTGCTACACTTCGATTCGCGTAGGTAGATCAATATTAACTGAGATTTTTAGTATTTTCTGCGTCATTCGCAAGCCAGCTTCACCCGCCCATGTACAAACCAGTTTCGTTACTAAATATATTTAACTAAAAAATTCCAATCCGACATCTAGCGGAGCGCCCAGCAAACCTACTCTATGCTCCACTCTTCCACATAAGCATTTTTTTTCTTGCTCCTTTTTACGTCGTCGCCGTCTAGCGTCTACCTCTACACTCTACAGCAACACGATGAAATGTATGTTGTTGTTTTTTTTTTTTGTGTTTGGAATTAGAAATAACCACTACCTACGGATGTGTGTTGGCGCAAGTCGCGGTGCTAGTGCTAGTCGTGCGACTGTAGTTTTTCTTACAATTGCGATAGTTATGCTGCTGCGGGAAAAACTTGAAGGTAGACATTTCCATTGATTGACCATTGATGGGGGATTAGGCTGCACTGGGCAATGCTCGAATAGAAAGTACAATGTCTTCAGCGGAATTGTGGACACTTAGTAGGTCATCCCTCGTTGATATAATCTGCTTACCAATGGTGGAGTAATTTAATTTGATCTCATTCATGCTCTTGTGCATTCGACTAGTTTTGCTCATATTTTGTGTTTCAACTGTCAACTGTTGTGAAAGATGGACTTGGAAAGATTTCAGTTCCTAATTGTGAGGTTTTCAAAACTGAATGGTTTGATGTTTGTGCATGTTCGTTGGTTTTGTCAAATAGTTGTGAAACAAATACAAGCCTCGGAGAGGGGCGGATTTACAATGAATGACCTTTGGATCTGCATGTAAGCAGACGGCACATACACAGTCGAACTATTGCAGACGCCCTACACTGCTGGAAGACAGACATACGAGTAAGTGACGTCCATGCCGGAAGTGGGATATGATGAGTCCGACAAAAGGCGAACGGAAAACTGTGGCATATATTGGGAGTAGTTGCTTATTTGTGTCTTTTATGCGCAGCAAACTTTGGCACAAAGTCTTGAGCTATCGGCACTTTGCTGAGCCTTTTATGACAATCCGTACTAAGGCTAAATTCGCCAACGTTTCCCCACAGAATGAAGTTTCTACGAGCTCTATAAATCGACCTACGAGCAACATCTGAAAGCGGACGAACTAGTAAAAGGCTGTGATGATAAGGATGTTCTTAAAGACAGAACCCACTTTTATGCCACTGCCCAGGACTCCAACACAAACACATTCCTTGTCAGATTCTTCTTCCATAACAAGCTATCTAGCGCATTAACAGACAAGATCATGAACTTCATCCTCATCCTTCAATCCTCAAGATGGTTTGCATGTAGCAAAGCAGTAAGTAATCAGTTACAGCTCGTATAGGTAGAGGGCCTTTACCTTTACCTTATCATGGATAGTTACGAAGGGTAGGGGACAACCTCATTTCTTCCCACGGGTATCACAATGGGTCCGTATTGACCACAAACCTTACCTAACCTAACACCCGAAATTCGACTTGAAAATAGACAGGGCGAACATCTTTGATTCGACAATTTGGTGAATTCAGTCTACATGACACCATGTCTAGCAACAGAAACGGATTAATGGCGATTGAACTTGAGAAGAGGACATGGCTGTCAACTATTCAACAAACCCTCAACTATTTGAGGTCGACAACTTTAGCAATGGCGGATTAGCAACGTAGCAAGAGTAGCAAATGATACGGGCCCCGCGCATTTGGGGGCCCCGCGCACAAACGCTTTCTGATCTTAAAAACATCTATTAGATCGAAGCGTGAAAATATTAAATGCGCTGAATTAAATAATGGAAATTATGCTTTTCACCGCACTAAACGCATCAGTTGGCAGTACATACTACCAAAACTTAAAGGGAAATTCCCTAACACTTTCATCGAGCTAGTAGTAATAAGTAATAACCAGAACAATTTGAAAGGGGTTATATATATTGACTACTCATCAGTAAGATATGGATGATATTTTCGTTTGGAAGATAGTAGTGGTATTTTCGATATGAGCCATTCTTTAGAAAAGTGGTTTCGTACTTGTGACGAGTATTGTTTTCTTTCATGATATAGCTGTGCGACCGTAGGTATGCAATATAAAGATAAAAACGCTAAAGAATAATAATGACAAATTTAATTACAAATGATATATATATAAATTACCAGGTGTCCGGGACTCCATTCGCATGGAAAAGTGTTTATGTTAATAAAAAAAACGAGTGTGCTTTAGACCACACGACTGAAGAAAACTTCTTTAGCTCCATCTATATGTATACGTAAGTAAAGGGTTTTTCAATAAGAGCGCTACAAAAGTTTTTGGATATCAATGAAATTCTTTATTCCTGTAAAAGTACGTTCGATGCCATTATGTATGGAACTCGATTTATTTTGCATGGCCACCACGGGCACGCTTGCAGAAGTCCAGACGCTGAACCCAATTTTCGACGGTTTTCAAGCCTAAATCGGCCGATACTGCTGCAATTTCACGTTCGATATTCGTACGAAGTTCATCAATCGTCGCTGGCTTGTTGGAATAGACCATAGACTTGACGTAGCCCCACAGGAAATAGTCTAACGGCGTCAAATCGCACGACCGAGGCGGCCAAGCGACTGGACCATTTCGTGAGATAACACGTTCTCCAAACTTGGTTTCCAATAAATTGATTGTGACATTCGCTGTGTGGCTTGTGGCGCCGTCCTGTTGGAACCACATGTCCTCTAAGTCCATATCATCCAATTGGGGCCAAAAATATTCGGCTATCATTGAACGGTAGCGATTCCCATTCACAGTAACGTGCCGGTCTTGATCATCACGGAAGAAGTACGGCCCAATGACGCCGCCGGCCCATAAATCACACCAAACCGTATTTTTTTCGGGATGCAATGATGACTCATGGAGTACGTGTTGATTGCTTTCTGACCAATACCGCATATTTTGTTTATTGACGAAGCCATTCAGCCAGAAATGAGCCTCATCGCTGAAGATGATTTTTCGATGGAAATCCGAATCATTTTCAAGTTGTTGCTCAGCCCAATTCACGAACATACGATGCTTCTGGTGGTCAAGCGGCTTCAGTTCTTTCGTCAATTTAATCTTGTAAGGATGTAGGCCAAGATCTTTTCGCAAAATTCGCCACAGCGACGTCACAGAGATGCCCAACGCTTGAGAACGACGTGTGAGAGACACATTTGGGCTTTCTTCAACTGAAGCCTCAGCGGCAGCAATATTCTCGACACTAAGGGCACTTCTTTGTCTCACTGGCACGGGAACATTTTGTACTGTGTCTGTGGATTCAAATTTTTCCACTAGACGCTCAATTGTTGATCTGCTAATAATTTCGACTCGTTGTTGGCCCGTATATCTTTCCATCATGAAATGGCAAACCTTACTGAAGAGAAATGTCAAAAGAGCGGCAAGAAATTCGGCGTCGTTTGCTATCCCTGTCGCTCTACTTTTGTAGCGTCCCTGTTGAAAAACCCTTCATATATGTCGCAAACGAACTACTGACTGAGATTTATATATATATTTCATGCACTGGCTATGAGAGGAAGAGAGAATGAAAATGTGTGCTCGCACCTCTCGCTCTCTCCCTACAGTAATATACGAAACGTAACTCTCTCTCTCTTTCTGTTTTCACTTAATTATATGTCCCTCTCAACTTCCGTTCGCCTCGCCCGATCACACTTTTCGTCACACTCTCGTCACGCATTCACGTTTACTTCAAAAATAACGTATAGTCGATCCGTTTCTCAATTATGACGTGAAAGAAGGACAAGCAAATAAATTAGTATTTTATTTTATTGTTTTACTTAATTTGTTTTTTGTTTTATTAATTAATTTGGGCAAGTCATTTAGTTAAATACCGCACATAATATTACAAATGTACAGTCAGCAATACATGAACTTACCTAAATCTGTCAAATTTCCACAATCAATGTTCAACTTAAAGTCAAGTAGATAAAATTCAATATCAATTGGGATATTTCGAAAGATCTGGTTGATCTGTCGTTGCCGTTTGTACATTGTTAGTTCCGTTGAATTATTTTTTTTGGGGTTAAAGTGGTTTGTTAAATTCACGGTCGAACTTTTCACTTGAAATGAATGGCACAGTTGGCAGTAATCCTGCCTGCGGCCTCTGAGGTCAATTATAGGTAGGCTAAGCTTTTAATGAAACAAATTTCGTCTAACCAACCGTAGCTAACACGATACAGGAAAGTTTGTTTGTAACAGTTTTGCTTTAATAATACCATAAAATTGAACCTAAAGCAATGCAAGGGCCCCTTGATAAAATTTGCTATAGGCTCCGCGCTGGCTATATCGGGCACTGGCCCCTTAGAATAATGAATACATCAACAAATTTCGACACGAATCACTACCTCGTTGCATCCAAGGGAAGAATGCGGAGATCCAAAACACTTCAACAAAGAAATACTGTGAGAAAGTATGCCGCAGAAAAGTTGCAATCGCAAGAGAATGTCGGTCGCATATTTAGATGTATCGCTTTTAGTCTCACCACAGCAGCAGATAGTGCTAAAGGGCAGTTAAAGCCTTCCTAAAGAGTCATATTTAAGCCACGACCAAGGCGCTGGTTTTCACCAGACCGCCACTCCTGGTTTTATGAACATTTTCGACTAGCGAATTCCACAAAACAAGAGGCGTATAAAAAGGCGATAAGGCGATAGAGCTGTTCGAGAGCTATACGAGCAAGAGACGTGAGGGTTGAGGAACATCGGCTTCCTAGGAAAAAAGATTGACCACGAGTAGCGTGCTATTAAAGAAATTGCGCGAGAAGCTACTGCAGAAAGTGTTCGTAAATTTTACCTAAATAGTATACGTGCCAAGGCAACAAATTCTAACCAGCAGCCTGTAGAGTTAAAGAGAAGGAAAGTTTGTATTAGAATCACAGTCTGTACTGAGAATGTGAAAAAGCTGTTTACATATATCGCAGTTACCATAGCGGCTACAAAAACCTGAATTAAACTGTTAGGCTGAACCTACTATCGATGGTAAACAAAATTTCCGTTCACCTCATTAAAAGGACAGGCATAACCAAGCTAAAGACAACAGAGCTGCTGACGGTTTGCCCACCGAGCAGCTGGAGATGTAAAGGGTGATTTTTTAGCTGGTTTGGTTTTGGCAACACTGGTTTTGACAGCTGACGTGTGTTTAGTACCTTGTGTCACTGTCAAACAGCTTCAGTTTGGTTTGCAATTTAACCATGGATCGTCTTACAAATGAACAACGCTTGCAAATTATTGAATTTTACTATCAAAATTCGTGCTCGGTTCGAAATGTTCATCGCGCGCTGCTTCCATTTTATGATCGGCATTCTCGACCTTCTGAGCAGTCTATTCGGAAGATTGTGACCAAATTTCGCACCAAATTTACTTTGTTGGACATTAAACCACCAACACGTTTACGTACTGTGCGTAGTGAAGAAAATATTGCGGCCGTATCAGCTAGTGTGACAGAAGACCGCGAAATGTCGATTCGGCGCCGTTCCCAGCAGTTAGGCCTTTGTTACAGCACTACGTGGAAAATTTTGCGGAAGGATTTGGGCGTAAAGCCTTTTAAGATACAGCTGGTGCAAGAACTAAAGCCAGCCGACCTACCACAACGCCGAATTTTTGGTGAATGGGCTCTTGGAAAGCTGGCCGAGGATCCGCTTTTTTATCGAAAAATTGTGTTCAGCGATGAGGCTCATTTTTGGTTGAATGGGTACGTAAATAAGCAAAATTGCCGCATTTGGAGTGAAGATCAGCCAGAAGCATTGCAACAGCTACCAATGCATCCCGAAAAAGCCACTGTTTGGTGCGGTTTATGGGCCGACGGCATTATTGGGCCATATTTCTTCAAAGATGATGCGAATCGCAGCGTTACTGTCAATGGTGAACGCTACCGAGCGATGATAACAAACTTTTTTTTGCCCGAAATGGAAGTTCTTGACTTGCATGATATGTGGTTTCAACAAGACGGTGCCACATGCCACACAGCACGCGAAACAATGGCGCAATTGCGAGGCGAGTTTGGTGAACAGTTAATTTCACGTTTCGGGCCGGTCAATTGGCCGCCTAGATCGTGCGATTTGACACCATTAGATTATTTTTTGTGGGGGTATGCCAAGGCTAATGTGTATAGGGACAAGCCCGCTTCGATTGACGCACTGGAAGCCAACATCCATGCATTCATTCGTGAGATACCGGCCGATATGTGTGAAAGAGTATGCCAAAATTGGACTCAGCGGATGGGCTACCTGAGACGCAGCCGCGATCAACATTTGCATGAAATTATCTTTAAACATTAAATTGCAAGGTTCAAACTATCGATTCAAATAAATATTTCATTCATTTTTTCGAAGTTTTTGTGTTTTTTTTTTAAAAAAAGTTCTAAACCTCTTAAAAAATCACCCTTTAATATTGAGTGAAGGTCTAAAACCCGTCCCAAATAACCGATACGCACCACAGACAAAAAAAAAAGAAGATTGTCAAGCAAAGAATTTTGAGATTAAAAAATCGTAGGCTAAAAGTTCAGCTTTTACTATTATTTTTGATAAGAAAACCTCGTTTTTAACTTTTCAGGAACCAAGTATTCAGCGTAAGACTAATGTACTCTCCATAGCTATTTTCGTACATCATTGCCAACTACTTCATTCTTAAATCAAAAATTTCGATGGGTTCATTTTTGCAAATGAACATTTTTGGTATTAAAATGTTTTTTTCTGAGTGTACATCTTTCAGGTAGTAAAGGGATTTCGTCTACAAATTTCAAAAACATCATCTCAGCAAATATTTGACGAAGAATAACTCAAGAAGAGCCCGAACACGAACAACTCAGAAAATTCTGTATAAAGCCCTGATCATCCCAGTCTTAAGCTCGGAAGAAAATAAGCTCGGCTGCTTCGGGAGAAAGACTCTCTGTAAAACGTTAGGTCTCGTTTGGGTTGACGGGATTTAAAAGTCCTGTGAACTCTAAGAGCTGTACAGCGACGTCGGCCTTTTTGAAAAAGTGCGGTCTTCGAGGGAAAACACAATATGTATAAGGAAGAACCCCTTTAAGGTGGCACGCACAAGCTTAAGGAAACTCCAGCCGACTTGGAGGGCAAAACTGGATTAGGAACGGACTAACCGAAGAGGAATCCGCCTATAAGTAATAATGAGTATTGACGGTGTTTTCATGGCAAACTCTTACGAGAGTGTGTTCATTTACTTGTTCTATGCTTTCAAAAGTTACGACTCAGCAGCCAGAATCTATGGCCAAATCCTTTTATTATTGATGTGAGTCTGAGCTTGAGCTAGGCGTTACATTTCTTAGTACATAGTTTGTAGGCCTGGATCAGAATCCTGTTGCTTAACGTTTTTATTAACTGTTGAGAGCTATTTTTCGGTCCTAATACCTCAATACGAAGACTTTCGAAAGAAAATAGACTCGCAGTTATAATTTCAGTGGTTAATTGGAAAAAATATATTCGAACAAGCTGTTAACCGACCGCTCAGCCCGAGAGTTAATGTGCCAACTGCAGACGGGCTGGATAAATAATGAACGGACTTCTAATCACCAAAACTGCTAGGTTTTTGCAAGACACATCTCGTAGCAGACAAAAAATTGCTTTCGCTTGAAATTGAATCGCATCCATGGAACCAATTTTTGAATCGCAAGTCGAGCTCCTTTACACAGCCGATGTGTATCCCAGTTTCAGAATAGAATCACACGAAATCCTATATCTAATCTTTGCAAGTGTTTGGTTGTCTTGGCGGCCCTACCAAATTGAATCTCTTAGCTTAGCTGAATTGCATTATGATTTAGCCGGCATCGAATAATGAGCGATCGGTATCAGTTTCAACCCCAACAAAAACACATTTTACACCTTGAGGCTTTTTCACGAACTTCTGACAAAGATCCAAGAGTACAACTGCCTTAATTAATTAATTCAGCTCAAAAAAGAATACCTCGGGACAATTCCAAAAGTTTTCTGAAAATTTTAGCTCAATCGGTTTAGTGGATTTCGAGATATAAGATTTTGAATGTTGTCTTTTTTTTTGTATGGGAGGTACCTCTTTGTCCACATTCGACCAAAATATGCCTTTGTCCACTTTTCAGGACCCTGACTGTCTCTAACACTACGTTTGGTCCAGAGATTCCCTTCTTAAAAGGCAATAGACAGACCAGACATACTTTCCGATCCAGTAGTGAGATGTGGTTAGCAGCTTGTGATCCGGGACCTGTTGCTTAACTGCTCACAGTTGAATCGAACTCTAGTTTAGTACAAATTAACTCAAGGTCACGTGACCAGTTTTCTTAAGTTGACGTTTTTGGAACGGTAGCCTACAAATTAAGTCAACATGTTCGTGACAAGCGCAATTTTAACGACCAATCTTGTTCTAGTCCAGATAAATCTAGTCGACAAGAACGAATGCGCTCGTTGTTTCACGTCTCAGTTGGTGAAATCAAATTTCCAAAATTTATTCGTATTCGTTTCTTTACAAATCAGTTTTTGGTTGTTTTGTTTGCAGATATTTTGCGGGTAATTTGCGCTTTTACAACTTCATTACGTGTCCAGTGGCCAAAGTAGTTTTTCAACGCCGAAAAAGTTCAAAATGTAATATCGACCACACCATCTCCATATAGTGCACTCGTACAATGAAAAGTAGGTTTGGAATGTTTCAAGTTCTAAATTCATATCGTGGGAGGCACTAAAGCCATGATTATTGTCCAAAAACTGTCGAAAATTCCACCTAAAATGTAAACAGCATATTTCCATGATCACATATAGCGAAAATATACTAGTGACACATCAACAGTCGTCAGTTAATTGAGCAATCATTAATCGCAGCCGCGTACGTTAGTGTGTGACTTTATCGGTAACCTAATTTGACCAACACGAAAAAAACATTAAAAAACCTTTTTCGTAGGTCCCTCTTGATACTTGTTTTCTTGGATTTCTCTGCGAAATACGAGCGGGTCTGAATAGATGTACATACATACACACACACACACACACACACACATTATATGAGTCTCGTCTTTCTTTGGACTAAAGCAAGCATCATATTCAAAATACCGAACAAGAACAACAATCCGACCCATACATGTGCATGCAAATGCCATTAAAACACCTACTTAGTCCTAGGTCAGTATTATTAAAAAAATAAAACAAAAAGAGAGGCACTGCTCCGCTACGCTGCCGTTTTTAGAAGTTTTGAGTGCTATGATGAAGTTTCCAAAAATAAATCTCTGATGTGCATATGTGTAGGACACTACATTTAGGTGTACCCCTCTCTATGTTGGGTTTTGAAGAAAAGAAGTTAAGTAAGCACATATTTTCGCGCGAGAAACTTGTTGGTTTTTGGTGTTATTTTACAAAATATGCAGTTTAAATATAAACAACAAATTCACCGGCCGGGCGTCGCGATTATGTTTTAAATATACATTCAGTCTTGTGGCATATGTACGTCAGGCGTGTATGTTTAGGCGCGCGCTCTTTTGAACAGCCACATGCATGTAGATGGTTGAGGACGGGAATAGAAATTTAAAGCAACGATGAAATAAGCGCTTTTGCTAGATCATAATGCTCATGCAGATACGTTCGCTTCCTGGCACTTGGCATTGTATATAGAACACTCGCGCTGACAGGCAATATCTCCAAACTTTCGCTTCAAATAATGTGGTCTGCCGTTGGTTAAAATGTTGCAATAAGATGTCCCCTAAGTTTGTTTGCTTTACTAAACCACTTTTTTTTAATATTTTTTATGTCTGAGTCACTTTTTTGTCATTTTCGTCACACTTGTCCCACAAAAAAACAAACAAAGGATTTGATTTTGCTTTTAACTGCGATATTATATAATTTTTCTTGGAATTAGGATCGACTTGGTAATGAAATTCTTTAAGGTGGAAATAACGGTAAAGCTTTAACTAGCATTTTTTCAAGAAATATAATGTTCTAAATTGGATTTCGTGACACAAAGGACTGAATGTCATGTTATGTTTACAAATTATTTAAATTATTTCCAAATTTAAATAGACTTAAGTTTCATTTTATCTGATAGAAAGAGTATGTAACAAATCACATTAAAAATAGACGTTTATTCGATGTTGTTTTTTTCAATTATTAAGTCCGTTACGAAAATCACACGATTTCAGAGTTTGGGTGACATTTTAAGTTATATCATCCAAAATATTACGAAAACTACACCGCGGTAACGGAATTTACTTGTTAGTTCATTGATAAAAAAAATTTTTATTCCAACATTGAGATTTATTTAAAAAAAAAAATACACATTATTGCAACATTTTGAAAAACATCTAACTATCTATTATGATCTGTTTTGTGCATGGATATCTTTCTCAATTATACCAACATTTCTGGTGACTGTACAGAAAGCTGCTTTCGAACTCTGGATCGGCATTCGGTAAGGCAAAACGTTCAAACTTTTTCACCGAGATTCTATAGCTTTGGGGTGTCAATCGTTTTGACGATAGCCGTTGGAAAAGTTGCTTAAGCTAACCCAGCTCGTCGTTGAACTGATGACCCGGAAACCATGTTAGACATGCGTCTAAGTTGTAAAAAGTGGACCGCTCCATCCCGATAGCTGCTCGACATTGAGTACCTCAAGTATTCTGTATATTTCTTTGAGACACCATATGCAACTGAACGACCTAGTAGGTACCATTTCGCACCACACCTCAGAAACGCTCTTTCAAAACACAATAAACATTTTTAGTTTCGACTTTAAATTTTAGTAGTTCTCAGTGGCTATATTGTGAGCTTCCGTAAATTTAAAGTTGAGGCTTAAATTTATTATGAGTGCGGCTGTAAGCGAACATTGCCGGCCGGGTCATGTTGAGGTTGGCAGAATTTTTTTTGCGAACCATAAAAAATTTAAAATTGCAAGAAGTGTCATGACATATCCACGTTTTCACTTTTTTTGCCGCCTTTGAATTTTAATGACGGCGAGGGTAATCTGACAATACAATTAGTTTGAATTGAGTATTTGCAGTAATAATAAGTATTTGAAATAATTATAAGTTGTAAAAAAAGAAAAGAAAAGAAAAACTAAACGTAGGTAAGTAAATTATAAGAAGAAGGAAAAAAATGAAATTAAACTAAATAAATGTTCCTCACCGGAAAATTTGAGTTTTTTTATTTTTCGTCTGCGACAGAATCGCATCAACCAACAACGGCGCAGACTTTTCCAAGAGCCATAGAAGTAAGTCCTTTTCATCTGCTTTCTTGAAATCCCCCAATCTGCCAATCACCGGCAGTTTGCATTTTCAGGTGTCTTCAATGACACGAGAAAGAACGAGAGTGAGAGCGGACCCTCTTCACCAAGAGTATTTAGCATTTCTGGCCAGATTCCATCTACTCCAGCAAACCTTCACCGATTCGACCGCAAAAGTATCTTCGTCTAACGTAGGACGTCATCCGCAATGCTCCGTTCTGAATAAAGCCACTCAGAGAAACGCTCGCTAAATCACCGCAAGATGTTCTTCAAATTGAAAAGAAATGGACTCAATGATATTCGACTTTAGTCTTTAAGATGGCGTTTATTTGCCAGAACACCAAGAGAAGAAGCATGTGGACTCATTCCCAGGTCAGATGGAAGACGATCCAAGGATGATTCATAAGCTATCCATGCAGGTGTGGTTTCTGGGCTGGCCGTACCTTTACTTCTTTCTACTACTTTCGCGTGAACGTATAGTTATCAGGACCAAAGTGGTGCAACTTGTCATATTTTAGGAAACACACACGTGTTGTGTACAAGGAAGTGTTCGATGACGACATTGAAGCAAACCTTTTGCGTGTTTCTTTTTCAATTTGTATTCCTACAGCCTTTAAACCAACAATTTTCTTTCTAAAATTCAAGTAAAAAGTGGAAAATCGACTATAGATAAGTGAGGCCACAACCTAATCTCTTCGGATACACTTTCCACTGCGAAATCCAACTGAGCCTCCAAAACCTTGATCTCTTAACAACAAGTAAAAGATCAAAGTTTTAACCTATTACGTACCGCAACGACTCACATAAAGCCGGTTCAAGTGAACATCCGACATCCGATTCAACTATGTCAGTCTATCCTCCATTCGATTATACATATACGTTTATCTGCCTGGCGCCCAATATTAGTCATCGGTTCCATTCATCAAAATTCAGTTTCTTCATTGTTAATTATAGTGAAGGAAAAACCGAAGAGCAGCAAAGCCGTTAACAGCAGTGCATAGATACCTACGCAAAGTAAAAACTTCAAGGTCACATCAGCAGCAAGTTGAATAATACATTATGTACACGTTATATTATATTCGCACTCTAATTGGCTTAGGTGAGCAATTGGCAAGTACAAAAATGCGGCTAAACTTGGAAAATAATTTCTCTAGTTTGTATGCTGCACACAGAAACCTAACACCACATTTGTTAGGGGAGTACAGAACAGAGGTAGAGGTATTTACTCTAAATTATTTGCCAATAGTTCCAAAGTCAACTAATTAATTTTCCATTCACATGTTCGAAAAGAGATTACACAAACCATCCAGCAAAATGCAAAAAACACCCACAGATACTTTAATTCGAGCGATAACCGATAAAAGTCAATCGCCGGCAAGTAATTAGTGGCGGGCACGCACATGTAAATGGGAAAGATATAGAATGGTCAAAGTGCTGCCACCTCTGTGCAATACGGCAAACCTATTAAAAATGAAAACTACTTTACCGATAAACACGATGAAGTGACGGCAGCGGGTTTAGATAGAAGATAAATTAAGATATAACTGGAAAGCAACGATTAAATTAATTTGAACTGAAAACTTGTTGGAATCTGTCAACTGGGCAAAGCTATTCGAACGATAATGAAACGCCCGGGTTCAGCTAATGAGATGTGCGAAATTTGTGCTAATGTACACTGTGATGTGCAAGAAAAGGTTGCTAAGGTGAAACAAGTTAAACTTGTTTGAAATAGCTTTTATGCTCAATATATTTAGTAGAGAAAGAGATACAAAGAATTTTAAAAACTGACTTTAAAATGTTACAGTGTGGTGCGAAAAAAATCATCACTTTGATATTTTAGATTTGCAATGTGATGTGCAACATTTTGCACCATAAAGGTACCTTTATTAATATTTGGAAAGGCATATGGAACGGAGTGCGAATTAAAGAATAAAAAGTGAAAGTCAGTGGAAAAAATGGAAATGGAAATGGAAATGGAAATCGATTAAGTTAACCTTGCTTTGTTAACCGTGCGTGACTATTTTAAGGACTAATCACATGAGAGAGAATTGCGAACTGCGAACTGCGAACTGCGAACAAGCGAATATTCGTAGTTTCTGACATTTCATTCACATGATACCCGCGTATCGGTTTCATTTCTAAAGGTTAAGTTCGAACGAATTTTTCATTCGATCCATTCGTGGGTTTGTGGATCGCGTCAAGAATATTCGCGGGAAAATTGCTTTAGTTGTGCATTTCGCTATTTGAACCAGCTGAGACAATTTTTTTTTAGATTAGATGTTAGATTAATTAAATAAATGCTTTCTTGTTCTAACAAATAGCAATTTTCAAATTATAATTACAGTTTAATTGACTTGTTTGCAGTTCGCCTATTCGCAATTCGCTATCATGTGAATTGTCCTTTACTATAGTCATCAATTGGCAAAAATGTTATGATTGTGCCTTAACAAACTGCGTGTCATGGAGTGTAAACACGTTTCAAAGAACTGAGACGACCGGTAAAAAAATGTTTTGGATGAACAAGACAAATAACCTCCCTTGAAGATGGCTCTTGACTTCTCCCCAAATAAGTCAGCACCGATTTAAAACCTCATCTTACATCAAGAACGGTCTCCAACGAGATGAAGAAAAGAGAGTAACAAGATTAGTGATAAAAAGACTGCACATAACATTAATAGTTGCCTGATTATTTACTACGATCATACTGGAAAAGCAAGACCAATAAAAAAGCAAGGACGGAGGGAAAAAAAGTAGAGAAACGCATTAACCATTTCATTTGATCAAAAATGTCCTAAGCGAAAAATACACCCTTACAAAAATGCTACTGCGCATGTGGGATTGTTTCGTTTTGGGCAATCTATAAAGAAACTAAGAAGAACATATCGAGAAAAAAACATTTTCCGTCATCTATGTAGCTTGACTACAATTAGATCGAAACGGAAGAAGGAACTGTTGCAGGAGTGTTTGGCATATTGCATTGTTGGGCACAAGCATATTTTAAGATGAAATTTGCTCTATAGATAGGTGCGTTCGGATCATCCTCAAGAAAAACTATATACAGAAACTCCCACAGAGCAGTGATGTCAGATGGCCATCAAAAGGCTTGACGCCTATAAAATTAAGTCAAAAGTTATGTAAAAATGTGAACACAGCTAAACAATTCATAGACAAGATCAATAGCAGGGGATTCTCTGACAGCCGAATTAAAGTTTTACAAATAATTATATTCCATTGGAAGTGAAAATAAGCCTTCTTGACTTAATTGAATGTCAACAACTATACTTCGCCGATTACGCCTCAGACTTGTGTCGTTTCTACCAACAGATAACTTGCAACTGAGTACAAACGTTTTTAAAATAACCATGTAATGTTTGCACGAAGGAAAATAATTTGACGATTCACCCTAGAACAAGCTATCATTGGTAGCGCTCAATAATATCCAGGTGTAGGAATATTTCATTTAACTCAGCACCACTTTTGTTTGAATTTGTTTGACAGCTCAATTTGTCTGGATTTTTTTTTCAATCTAGCAGTTAATTTTACGCTAGATTGGGCTGGATGAGATGAACACAAAAACTAGATTGGTCGGGAACGTTACTTTTTCTGCGTCAGCCATATATGCGAACTGTCAACTTAGTACTCAGTCCCGAACTTCTTGACTAGATTCGTAGGCTACCCCACCATAAACGTCAACTGAAACAGCTGCTCATATGACCGATTTCAGCAAATAAAATACGAGAAATCGAATCAGACAGCTGTCAGACTTACTAAACTAGATACTTGAACGTCCCCATTATACCGTCGATATAATGTCAAATGCAGCTATATTTCTTTTTCATTGTTGACGTCTTGAGGTGCGAAGAGTGCGTTTACAAACCGAAAGAGAATTTCACCATACTTTTATTTAAAAACCAGAAAATGTCACAGTTGCAATCAATTGAAATTCAGTGCTTTCTTTCCAGTCCTCTACCTAATTTCAAGCTAACAATATTAGCCACAGGATATAATAGCCCTGTTTTTTATAGCTTCGATCTCAGCAAAACAAAGTGAAGTATAATTTTCAGCACGCAATTGCAGGAACTACGCTCTACTTGACACTCCGAGGACAGTAGTTGGTGTAAATTTTGACAGTTGAAAACGTATTTCTCTGCATGAATTAACATATGGCCTTAATGTTGAATTGAGCACACTGAAATTTGTGTGTTAACTCTCGAGATTAAGACATAGTTTAAAGTACATTAATTTCAATATCCGTGTTAGTGGCCGGTGGAAACACAGCATTATGAACGTGTTCACTATATTCAGGACTGTATTACCTTATATGAAAATGGGAATTTCAATTTGGTATTTTTCTCAATAAACATTTTATCGTTTTGGTTAAAAAATGGTTTGAAATCAGAAACAACGTTTGTAGCACAGACTGTATCTACTGCACATCCTACCTTCTGCCTTGCTCCTTTACGTTTTTGAAAAACCGGTTGGACTGAAGTTGACGTTGACATTTCGCTTTCGTTCGAATTTCGACGATGACGTCGACGACATCTAATTCATTTCTTTAAGAGAACAACTCATGCCATAAAGATGTCTCTTAAAAAGCTGTCTCACACTCACTCAACGAAGCGACAGCAACAACAACAACCCCGAGTGCAGGAAGGAGAAATAAAATGTACAACCACAATACCAATTCACAATCGTAATTTAGCGTTTATTTCATGCTCTGGATCTGGATTTCCCTAGAGAATTTTTATTGTTGTTTGATGGAAGGGCATATGCGTATGCGCTGCGCATAACAGAGCGAATTAAGCCGCTGATTGACAGTAAGAGCATAAACTAAGTATTAAATAGACCGTCAGCTCTTGCAACTTAAGAGAATTTGCCTACAAGCTGTTTTCCGTGTTTCTATGTGGCAAAGTATGTGTGCCATGTTAAAGTAGATTAGCCGCACACATACTCTCGCACATAGGAACCTGACAGTTGCCTGACAGTTCATTTTGTGGTAACATTGAAATAAATTCAAATAATTCAAATACCTGCCCGTTATCGGGACGTGTTAAGAAAACGGTGGGTATGGTGTGGTGAATTTAGTACCAAATTCTATTAAAACGCATAGGTTAGGTAGGTATGCGTATTAAGATTTCTTTCATTTTACCTAGATAATCTATATAGTACGGGATGTTTTCATCTTTGTTGTAAAAAATCGAAATCGATAAACTATATGAATCATTGACAAAAAAAAAAACCCTTATTAATATAAAAAAATATTTGATTACTAATGATTATGAATCGTATATATTAAAAGCAAATAAATTGTAAGCAGCAAAACTTAAATGCGTGAGACATATCAAGGTACAAATCAGTAAACATGTTTATTTCCAATTTTGCTTAAATACATTTTGAGTTTCGTTCTTTCCCGTAAATTTTAAAGAAAATAAATTTTCGTTCATTGTGTCTACTAGACTTTTTATTTTTATTATAAATGAACATTATTCATATTCTCGGCTGACGCAATTGAGTTCAAATGTAATTTCATTAATTGTGTCAATTGTTCCGAATTTTCTTTTTTTTTTTTAATGAACGGAATCTTCATGAAAAGATTATAACTAAAAAGTCATACTATTTCAAATCTTAATGGTCGTAATCAATTCTTCTCTTTAAATTCTTTGCCGTTTTTCTGTGGACATTCACGGTAAAATCATTTTTCGCCAAAAACAGCAAACGAAAACAGACACAATAATTATAGGAACAAAAATATCTTATTTTATTTCACACATCATTCATTTGTTTATTTATGTTGATTACATTCGCTATTATAAATTTCGTAGAATATCTACATGTTTTCGTGGTGAAATAAAACAACGAGCTTAAACTCTCAGAACGCATCCATCAGCTGACAGAAACTCACCAACTACACTAACTCTCAGTCAGTGTTCTCAGCACGCTCACTTTATTTTTCACAAGAAGCGTGTTAATTTTTTCCTTTTCACTAAATTCAAATTCCCTTAGTTTTGTTTATGGAAAAAACATACTTTTAAAAGTAAAATTTGTATTGTTCGGAGAGAAAGTTATATTAAATTAATCTTCAGTATAAAAATCGCAGTTTGCTAACATTATAATGATAATTTTTTGATAATAAAAATTTTGGCTTAAGGCAAATCTCTTTTTTATGTACATTTAGTGCGTTGATATTCATAGTGAAATGTAGTTCGACTGTTTTTCTGACAGATTATTGATAGTCCAACAATTAAGACATTTTTTGCTCTTACGCAGGAAAGTTTTTTAAAAATTTAAATTCCCACAAAAAGGTAGAGATACCACAATGCAGGAACACTGCTGAGTGTCAGTATTTTATTACTCCTCCCACCTTTAAAAAATTTTTTTTTTGCTGCTTCACGCGTATTCACAGATAGGAAATTTAAGAGAGAATTTTATTTTAAAAATTTGCGGGGGGAATCGGGTAGGTGCGCGGGAGCTGACGGTCTATTTAATACTTAGTTTATGGTAAGAGCTTCGATGAATATGAACATGTTTCACCGAGCAAAGATAGAGATAGTCTAATAATAATTGATATTCATTAACATTGATTGAGCTGGTGTTTCTGCAGCAGTTGTAGCCGTAGGTACAGAACACAAACTGGATTGGATCAGGCGACGAACGACGAGAAACGACATGCACTCAGCACTCACATCTCTGATGTACCGAAGTTGTGTTTGTATTCCGCGTTACACCAAGCGTGTAGACGATTTTTTATACAACATTACTACACTACACAACGCCAGGTTAGCTTGACCCCTCTCCTAAGCAACGCATGCACCGGCAAGCGGCAACTTTAGCAATCGCATCGCATACATTCATAAATAACTGGTGCTGGGGATATGATGTTACTACTTGGCCCAAACAACTTGCATTCTGTTTATGCGCTACTATTAACGAATGTTAACCGTTCACGTTGCTTTAATCCCGGGGCAATGAACTTTTTTCCTCTGCATCACCGTTCAATGTGTGTTTTTTCCATTCCCATTGAAAGATTGCAAGTGAACTCCTTCTTTCTCTTTTTCCCGTGTGTACTCATTGTTTTTTTCTTTTTTTTTTTGTTATTTCTCTTTTTGCGCATGGCTTCGGTATGATTCAGTTCAATACTCATGTAGTACAGAATAAGGAACTCGTTAGATTGGGATAGGTTCAGGGACAATGCCACATTTGAACAACAAAATGAGATCATGTCTTTGCGCTACCCTTGCTGTTCGATAAATAAAAACAAGGAACACTTTTAGATGTATGTATACACTATACATGCAAGATGATGTCACACTCGCTATAGGGTACGGAGACAATTTAGAGAATTAGGCACATACATGCATATTATGTAATAATCGTTTGGCACGAATATTTAAAATTTAATTAAATTAAACGCTCATGGAATCATGGACTCTAGTATCGTATAGCCAAGCGATATATGTACGCAGATGACGTAGGCCAGTAGGTAGTAGGTATATATGCAAGTAAATAGTTATTAATTGATAAGTCAAACTGGTACATTCTATTTTAATTGGTACATTTTTTTTTTCGTTTAGGTATGGACATATTTTGCGAAAGTAACTTTACTCATGTCATCATGTGTATTGTACTTCAAAGTGTAGCAAATGATGGGAACAACGACGGATAGAGCAAGAGGCTTTAACAGTTGCTAAATGTAACGGTTTTCGGTTGCTTGTGGGTACAATCTTCAAATTCTCCTTACAAACATGCTGTGTTTACGTCTCATTAGTCTATCAAGTTGAAGAGAGGTGGAGCAAATTAAGGCATACGCATTTTCAGTGATTAATGGGTTATCGAATGCCGTTACTTGGATTGGTACTTTGCTGGGAAATTCAACAACACGCCTTTTGGAAGAGGTTTGACATAATTCATGTAGACATACCTACACCGGAGTACTTGCACGTTAAGAACACCGAAAACAATGTGTCAAAGTCGACATAAAGGACAATGAGAGTGCCGGGGTTAAGGACGATCAAACTGATGGAGCGTACCAGCGATGCCAACCAATATGGACGAAAAAATGCCTTACTTGAGAAAAACAGACGCCTTTTTCAATAAAATAATGCCCAAAATATTTTTTTTAGATGAACTGGTACAATAAATCAAAAATTAAAGACATAGGTATATAAAAATATAAACAAAAACACACATAAATAAAAAAAAAAGTGTGTGTACTTATTTACATGCGTTCGAAGTTATAAAGGGTTTTTCAACAGGGACGCTACAAAAGCAGAGCGACAGGGACAGCAAACGACGTCAAATTTCTTGCCGCTCTTTTGACATTTCACTTCAGTAAGGTTTGCCATTTCATGATGGATGGAATGGAAGCAGAGACAATACTGAGACCCCCAACTCACAATCCTCTTGCCGCTGGGCCCTCAATTTTTTTTCAAATTCGCCATTTTGTATTCCTATCGGTCTTATGTCAAAAAAGAATCAGTGTGACATGCAAAAACACACAAAAACTATAAAAATAAATGCGGCCAACCGCAGCAACCGTGGGACATTTCCCCACGCGTTCGGGAACACCACATTTTTACATTACTGAACGCCATTGGTTAGTTATTATAAATTGTTAAAAGGCGAATAATTTGATTTGGCTGGTTAGTAAAATTATCTAAAATATATGTTTTATATACTAGAACAAATTAGGACAAACATGGTTGTGTATTTACCTCTTTTCGATATCATTAAGATCGATTTATTGTGTGAATTTTTCTTTAATAACTGAAGAAGACTTGCTCAAAATGTTGTTATTTTCATGCAACCATTCTGCATTGACAATTTTTCATAAATATTTTAAGCAAATGTACACTTATTCCTAAAAAAATACTATCCACACGTATATAAATAATCTCAAATTTAACGGACAAAATTATATGAACGCTGTCAGCAGCTTTGCCCACAGCGGAAGTGGCATATGCAAGGTGCGATTGTGTTGGTGAGCCGGAATTTTTGAAGTTACGTGACATTTTTCAATACGAATTTCTATGCAACAATACTAACGCACTTAGCGTTTGCCACCCCATGAAAATATAGCTTGTAGGCAAGTAACGGGAAATCGGTCGGAGTTGGTGGTCTCAGTATGGTTTGTCTATGATGGAAAGATATACGAGCCAACAACGAGTCGAAATTATTAAAATTTACTACCGAAATTCGGAGTAAGTGGCCTCAACGTTAAGAGCGCTACGTCCAATTTATGGTCGTCATAATCGTCCTAGCAGATCAACAATTGAGCGTCTAGTGGAAAAATTTGAATCCACAGGCACAGTACAAAATGTTCCCGTGCCAGTGAGACAAAGAAGTACCCGTAGTGTCGAGAATATTGCTGCCGCTGAGGCTTCAGTTGAAGAAAGCCCAAATGTGTCTCTCACACGTCGTTCTCAAGCGTTGGGCATCTCTGTGACGTCGTTGTGGCGAATTTTGCGAAAAGATCTTGGCCTACATCCTTACAAGATTAAATTGACGCAAGAACTGAAGCCGCTTGACCACCAGAAGCGTCGTATGTTCGTGAATTGGGCTGAGCAACAACTTGAAAATGATTCGGATTTTCATCGAAAAATCATCTTCAGCGATGAGGCTCATTTCTGGCTGAATGGCTTCGTCAATAAACAAAATGGTCAGGCAGCAATCCACACGTACTATCCATGAGTCATCATTGCATCCCGAAAAAATTACGGTTTGGTGTGATTTATGGGCCGGCGGCGTCATTGGGCCGTACTTCTTCCGTGATGATCAAGACCGGCACGTTACTGTGAATGGGAATCGCTACCGTTCAATGATAGCCGAATATTTTTGGCCCCAATTGGATGATATGGACTTGGAGGACATGTGGTTCCAACAGGACGGCGCCACAAGCCACACAGCGAATGTCACAATCAATTTATTGGAAACCAAGTTTGGAGAACGTGTTATCTCACGAAATGGTCCAGTCGCTTGGCCGCCTCGGTCGTGCGATTTGACGCCGTTAGACTATTTCCTGTGGAGCTACGTCAAGTCTATGATCTATGCCAACAAGCCAGCGACGATTGATGAACTTCGTACGAATATCGAACGTGAAATTGCAGCAGTAGCTTGAAAACCGTCGAAAATTGGGTTCATCGTCTGGGCTTCTGCAAGCGTGCCCGTGGTGGCCATGCAAAAGAAATCGAGTTCCATACATAATGGCATCGAACGTACTTTCACAGGAATAAAGAATTTCATTGATATCCAAAACCGTTTTTGTTTTATTTATTGTAAAACCCTTTATATGTATAGTGTATACTATTATTATTGAATTTATCTCCCAAAAGTGTTTTTGTAACTTGGCACTAAGAAACCGCCATATTGTTTCAATTTGCCAGTTAACAGAAGAGTTTTTGCTGCAGCCCCACTTGTTGCAACATAAGTGAGGTTGAGCAATGATCTTTCTCTTACATTTTTTGTCAGCACGCGCTATATACAATATACCGCATGCCAAAAATAGGGTTCTGTTTCTGGTTTTCCAATTAAAAATTTAAAAATCAAATAAAAAATGCTGCAATATTTTCTCAGTGCATTTTGGACAACACGATACAGCACTTCATCTAGTCGTTCCGACTGGTAATTTTCAGATAGTTTGAAGCTTTGTCCAATATACCGACAGCGGTGAAAACACATTACTTTCAAACAATTTACTAGATGTTTGATAAGGGAAATTTGTTTGCAAATAGAAAACAATGGAGGCACTTTGGGTTAGCTATTTATTTTGTTTAATTTGGGTTATTTGCACGTTCCTGTGCCAACCAAACGTCTGTAAAACGCCATAAAGACAGTTCTAAAATGGTGCACCGTTTTCAGATGAGAGCGACAACTCTTCGAAAATTTAACGAGGGATAACTCTTGCCAACAGCTGGCGCTGCTTCTTCGGACTGAAAAGGCTATTGAGTAGTAAATTCATATCTCGGAGAACGAATAAGATTCTGTATAAGATGTTGATCATCACAGTTTTGCTTTACGGCGCTGAAACTTGGACTTTAAAGCGGATGAAGATATTGTCGGCCGTTTTGAGGGAAAAATTATTTTTGCCTTGGGCTTTGAAGGAGGAGATTCAACAACGAATTACACAAGTTTTACGGCGACATAGACCTAGTCAACAAATTGCGCATCGATAGTCTAAGACTGCTAGGACATTTAAAGCGAATGGACACCAATCTTCGATTCCAATCCGGAGGGGCAACGCATTTAAGGAAGCACTCACCTTAGGTGGCGTGCATACAAGTGGAAAGAAACCTCATTCAGATTGGAGGCAGTTAGCTAAGGACCGTGCTTACTGGAGGGACTTACTAGCGGAGGTCCAGGTTAGCCCCGAACTGTAGCGCCACCAAAATAGAAAAAGAAGACAACTAGTGCACCAAGCAAGGCAATCAATCCCAGTAAAGCAGTTGTCGATCCTTTCACAAATATCTTGGAGTAAACCTAGCAAACGTCTAAATTGGAGTTCGTACATAAACAACAGAATGACAAACAGAAACCTTTGTGTGTATGGTACAACCTGGGGGATCTCGCCAAAGATCTACTTACTGATAATCAGACACTGAATAACCTACCCGTTGGGCTAACATCCCTTCACGTATAGGTATAGGTTAAAAAAAAAAGTGACAATACTCCTATAGACAAGTTTGATACAAACGAATGAGATAAGTCATAGTGAACGATCTGCGCAGTTATGGACCGGCTGCCAAAAAGCCTTATGTTTCAAAAAAGGTTTTCTAATAATGTCAGACAGAGAAGCCTAGGCCACCAATAGCCCACCAAGCTGCTAGATATCGGCCTATAGTTGTATACGGATAGTTCTTAAGTGTAAACGGGGCGGGAGAATTGTATATTCACTGTCCAAACGCACGATGTCTCAATACCGATTGACCATATTACAGGCAAAACTCCAAGCCATTCAATAATATGCTAACAATATTTACAACACTGGTATAAGGGGGATTCACATCCATGTTAATACGGGCAGTCAAAAAGCTATAAATGTCCTCTACCTACCATTGATTCGAAATCAGTCTCATACCGCAGCCTCTGCCTCAGCAATTAATACAAACTATGGCGTATTCTTGGAAACGAAAAAGCCAATGAGCTGGCCAAAAGAGTTTCAGAAGCTACACTCACAGTACCGGAACTCTTATGTTATGTAGGTACACCCAACTCGGTTATAAATTCAGCCATAAAAACAGGAAACATACGAAATATATCTCATATGGGAGAACACCGCTGGTCTAAAACACCCATTCAACAACAATGCCAAAAGGATCTTAAATCTAACCAAATGTGATATCAAAAATCTCTCAGGATATCTTAGCCATTTTATGTCTACGTTTACGATATGACCAACACAAAATAAGTCTAGGCGACTCTCCAGAGTGCCGGCTGTGCCTTTTAAAGAAAGCGTATAACCACTGAACCCATAATATGTAAGTGTTCAGCTCTTTGCGGAGTTAAAAGGTAGATCATCTTTACGACACCAATATATGTTCCGAAGAAGTTACTAATATCTCTGCGGGTATAGCGTTATCAGCTTTGTAAGAAAGTAGAAAATCTTCTTGCCTCAACAAGGTACAACATATATTTTTAAGTCGACGTGACTTTCATCGCTAAGGAGGCAAAAGCTTAAAAACGTTGCTATTCCTGACATCTGCGTTTCATGAAATGATCGTCTTTTTAATTCTACTCTCGTTAAGCCCGTATGACACTAAATTCTTTTTTGCATTTTTTTCTGCTTTTAAAATGAAACTAGAGCAGTACGAAAAATTAGAACGAAGATTCCCGATAGGAGTAAGTGCGTGCACACCAACATTATTAATCTAGACACGTCAAAAAAAATGCATTAAAAATGTATTCAAAACACATTTTCCAGCTGCTGGCAGCTTTTTTTGACATTTCAAGATTATTTGCAAATAAATTCTATTGAAAATTTTCGGTTGCTTTGCAAACAATTGCTACCCCTTTCGTAATACACTTTTAGTCTCCTTTACACACCGCCGACTTTTCAATATTATAAAACACTCTACTGTCATTCATTAGTGATGTAGGCACAATAAAAATCTAACTCTCAAAAATCGAGAAGAATTTTCTGTCATGATATTTAGAAGAGTTGGCAAGGATTTACTATGATATGACACGAATAAATTTAGTGGTGTTACATTCATTTTCGCTACGAATCTTATTTGCGAAAGCAGTTTCAATTTGCAAAGCGGAAAAAAAGCCTAAGATATGAGTGCTTCCGTGCTAAGTAGTTCTCCTATGAAGTACATTGAATTATGTTGGGTAGCATATGTGCCAGTATGTTCATTGTTCAGTCTAAAAACATAATTAGAGTTAAAACACAATTTAACTGTGATTAACTATAACGTGGATCGAGTTACTTTAGGGAAGTACAAATTCCTTATATAAATTGTAAGTTGTTAGTTATAAACATGGCAGCTTTAATTAAAGCGCGATTTGCATATTATTTTTTAATTTAATTAAAACAACAAGAATGTTGTTGCCTTATTGTCCTCTATTAATTATTCGACGAAGAAAAATAGGACGGAGAAAACTGAGCTAATGGTATACCGCCACTGAACCCACGCGACACGGATCGAAAATATTAGGGTGCATTTTTTTTTTAGAAAAAGACTTGATAACAATAACAAGGGAAGCTGGAAGGATGAGAGGATTAGTGTACAGTGGTGTTAGTTTATATGCCAGACGTAGACAACACGGGAATGTTCAGAGTTTCAAGAACCACTGCCCAAAAAAATGATCTCACCACTGTAAAAACAAGTCGACGGCGGACTCAAATCTTGAGCCGAGTTGCCACCCAAGTGCTCACAAGTCAGACTTTCGTAAATGTGGTACTACGAAAACTGGGATAAAAACAACGCCATTCTCTATTCTGAACTATTAAGGCACGACCGCTCAATTCCAGAAAGCTAAACAACGTTCTTCCCTCTTTTAGGTTAGGAAAGCGTCTGCCCTAAATATTAAGCCTAACAATACAGAGTAGAATTTACATTGTAGATTGGTACATTAATATAGTTTACGAGACTACCTGCGCACGAGATCTTGACTCCAAATAAGTTTAACATGTATAATTTATTACTCAAAGATATTTGCTTCAAAGAAAATAAAAGCATTCTACACTTTAAAGTACGTTTTTAGGAAAATTCAATATAAAATGATCTGCCTCGTCGAACGGCTTGATTCACTCCCTCCTCTGCCTACTCATACCGAGTAGCCTGCGATTCGCTGTTCCTCACTAGTCGTCCCTTCTAGTCATCTCTTTCTTTCGTTATGGGGTAGGTCATGGCTCAACTTTTCGTTAAAGCCTTTTGAAAACACCTCTTCAGCTGATATGCTATATATATACTCAAAGGGCCTTACTAATAATCATTTTGAATTTTCACACCAAATGTTTTGTAGGTCACATTATGCAATTTTGTATGGAAAATTTCGCCACTATACCTCGCTGAGGTATCTGTAACTAGGGGTACAATAGACCAAAAGGTCGTTGTACAACAACCCCTTTCAAATTTAATAATAATAGCAATAAGAGACCCTCAATAGAGATATCAAAGTATTGGCCATGCTAAACATACTCATCATGCAACCCAAACTTAAGGATCAGCTGCATACCGAAATTAGCAAGGTTTTAAATGCTCTAAACCGGGCAGATTGGAGTGGGCACAACGCAAGGTCGCCAACAAGAACAGAACAGCCAAAAGCACAAGACGGAGTCGATGCTGGTGTCTCAGACAATCACCTTTCCTTCGATCTCTCGAAATAATAAACGTAAGACCCGGCGATTCGTATACAAACATTTCCATGGGCTGGGTATGCCCTTTTACGATTTTTGCAGGAACGCAAAGATGAGGAATATTTCACTTTGTATATATACTTGTCCTGGTCGCACCCGTATCTTAAGGGCCACACAAGGTCATCTGAAAGATGACAGTATGGCGAACATTTACAGCATATAAATATATATCGTTCCAGAACCCACCTGTCTATCCCATTGGCAGCTCAATGGCCGAATTACGGTCTAAGTGCAGCTCAACGACCACGACATAAAACCAACCAACTAACACTGATGTCATTCCCCAAGTTAATGTTCGAAAAAAGTTAATATGCATTCAAATGAAAACTATGCCACTTCATTTAACCCCTGTGACATGCACCTGTCCTGTCCAACCCACTGTAGACGGATTCACAACTCGACCACGCTAATTGACAAACAAACGAAAACCAGTTGTATTTGCGTAAGTTCTCTCAAGCTGTAACGGATACCTACTCCATTGTTAATTTATGCGACATTGGCATTGAACTAGTTCGTTCTACATTCTCTGGAAAAAAAACTATAATTTCATTGACAAACGCATTTTCACGTGTACTCATTGAACTCTTGAACACAATTGAAATAAACAAATAAACAGCACAAGTTCAACAACAAAAATTTATAGAATAGAGAAAAGAGTATGCCAGTGGGCCACTGAGGGCATATACGGTTTATCCAATTTATTTTGTATTCCATTCCACTTTCGTGTGGGCGCGCATAGGAAGTATCATAAAATGCTTTCCATGCGCGTTCGGACTGCAGAACACTAATAAATTCGTCTCAAAAAACACACAAAAATAAAACATTTCGACACAACCTGGGTTCCAGCACACGGAGTGCCTCCTGCATTCTAAACGTGTGAATAATATTCTTAAATTAGTACCGGCTTGCCTCATTATTGGTGCGCGTAACTTCTTACCGCCCTGCTTCCGCCTAACAGTTTCAACAATATATATATTATATATAGAAATAAAATCGTATGCGAGTTCTCTGTTTTCTTAAATTAGCACATAAACATTGTGAATAATTCCAAATTAAAACAATATCTGATTCAGTCTCCTTTACGTATGGCAACTAATCGAACATGTCTCTTTGCTGGCAGCCGAAGAGTAAACGACCTTATACCGCACTTCATGAACACATTTCAGATAAAAGTCATCGAAACCGAAATAAACAGCATGCCAACGAGATTGTTAATGAATTGCTGCAGCGCCACCTAAGAGATGTATTTAAGATTTATCTTTGCTTGTAAGTGGGAATCCACTAGAGTATGAGTATTTTTATCTACTTAGCGGGATACCATTGCACTTGAAGCGAGCGGTATACTATTTGTACTAATTTTAATGGTGCAAATCAACAATTTAAACTTAGACATTGGGCATTGAATTAAAAATAAAATAATTAAAATAATTGTTTGGTACAATTATTGTCAATCAAAAGCAAAAGTGGACTGGTATATGGCGCCGCCGCGGCGCTGGACTCGCATCCGTTAATTATGGTGGGTGTATCAATTTTTCTTTTGGCTGTTGGATATCAATTGAAAATTCGGCAGCAAGAGACAATTTCTAGAGTAGTTTTTTTAAATTTTTTTTTTCTTAAATTGGCAATACTTTTCCTAGTGGCAACCAATTTCACAGCTGATTGGTGCTAATTTTGGTTTAACATTTCATTATGAGCAAAGCAAAACATTAGGTCTATGCTAAGGGCCCAACCCACAGAATCCGTAAGGTCCATTGCAGCAACGTATTCAACTGACAGATCGATAGAACACACACCAGAGGAAGGTGACGCATGAGTAGAGCAGCGCATATGCGACGGATAAAGTGGCCATACTTGTACTTCTCTGTCAGTTGACAGCTTTCCGTTGGAAAAATAGGATAGTTCCCGACAACGTCAGCGTCAAATGAGAAGTAGAAAAAAAAACCAAGTGACAAGAAAAACATATTTTGCTCTTTTCTTTTGTTGCTGAAAAGTTTATAATAAAGTGTAAAATACAGAAAAACAATATATCAAAATTGAATTTATTGAATAACATTTATATTGACGTTTAAATTACAAAAAAAAATGTCCGCATCTGCTAAAGGATGGACTTAGCGAAAAGCTCTACTGAGAAATTGGTTATATATACCGAATGAATTGACATTCTGAACGTTCAAGAATCTAGTTTAGTAAGACAGCTGGCTAACTTTAGGTCTTTCAGTTAGCAGTGGCCTAGATTGGTCCCGTGTCGGAGAAGCCGACGAATGTAGTCAAGAATTTCATGACTGAGTATAAAGCTGACATTTCGTATATGTGGCTTGGCTGTCGTAGAATCAAGAATTAAGAATTTCGGTTGTGACCAATGAATTGAGTGCAAACTTCAAAACGCAAAAATCCATTCCCCTGAACGTGCTGCACAGAAGTGAAAGATGCGCTTCGACTTAACAATAAAATTTGAGTTTTTCGTCATTCTTACTATTCCCCATTCTGCCAAAATATCTTTCATGATTTCATAATGACTCCTTGTTTTTGTGTGTATTGTGGTAATCATTTCATTGATTGTGTAGCAACGCTCAATCACAAAACATATTGTCTGACGGATATTCGACGGATTTTACGGGACTGATCTTTGCGTTAAATATACGTTAACGTTGACGTATCCGTCAACGTTAACGTAAGCCCGTTTTCATTGTGCTTAAACAGAAATGGCCCAAACTTTGACTAGTGTCAAATTGCTTCACAGCAACGACATATATCACTATACCTTCTAAAATTTATTCGTCAAGGACCTGAGTAGTTAAATTCATGGCCAAAAAACCAAGATTCATGCACACACATTTCATTACAGTACAAAGCCTAATCAAGTACGAAGTGTGGATCCTCCGACATACTCGTATGTCTAATGTGTACTGCAAGCAAAAGAACGCACAATTTAAAAACGTCTGCTTGGTATTTTATATTCAAGTCCTATGCTAATTTATTGGAGTAAATAGTTACAACTTACTTTTTTTGTAATAGCCGCCTTAGTGGTCACAAACAACACGAACGAAGCACAGCGCTCAAAAATCAGAAAATAAGGTAACATAACAGCAATGACATTCGCTGATACGTTGATTCGTGTTTGGAATTCCTAAGTAGCTGTTGGTTAGTCTTTTAAGAGTAAAAGAACTGATTCATTTCCTACAATGGGTCTTTCGGAATGAACAACCAATGGCCGTTGATTCATTGATCTCCATGGCATAGGTGCGTTTGATCAGCAAATGGAGCGATAGTTTTATTTTTTTATGACACTGTAAATGTATACCAGAGAATTTCTCAATTTGTCATAAAAGTATTTCCATACTTGTTTATAATTGGAAACGATGGTTCTAGAAAGCATTCTGTGCAAGTGGAAACTATATTATTTTTTTATATTTGAATGCAATACATAATTAAAGGTCGGTCAACATTTACCCAATCGAATGTTTGCGAGTGTAGGATACTTTCTGCACCTGTTGCTATCGATATATTTATTCATTTCGTATCGAAGAGATTTTTGTGTATACCAGTTACATTCTTAAGTGCGATCCACAGCAATTTTGTACTTTCCGGATGTTGGTTCATAAAACAATTGGACGCTCTGAAGCGAGCGTGCTCAGATTGTTCTGAGGTATTTATGAAACACACTTGAGCATATAGCTGTCATTTGCAGTAAATATATGTATAAATTGAATATTTATTAATTGTTATTTATTAAATTGGTTAATTTGCAGTTCCGAAACAACCAGGCTCGTCCGCCATTTCAACAATTTTGCTTATCCTGGTTTTTTTTTTCTGTCAAATGTGACTGGAAGTGTGTAATCAGCTTTCCACTCAGCCAGCAATTTATTCTGAGCTCATAGAGCGCGCTCTGATCGTGCTCTGAACGAAAAAAGAAACACAAATTCTGAGCTTTGATGTGTCGGAGCTAAAAAAGAAACACGAACTTTTTGGATAACAGTTCAGGGTGTGCTCTGAACTAAAAAAGAAAAACGCCTTTTAGTATCAAGAGTGTGGTAGGTAGGTATTTGCCTTCAACTGTCACAGAAGGTAGAGGTCGGGTGCAATAAAATCAAGAGAAACATAATCTCTATGTATGACATCATGCAGCCGAGAATTTATCGATATAAATCGGAATTAATGTCTATGTCCAAAAGATGTTATATATATCTACTTGACTCATATGAAAGCCGAGGGCTTTATGTGCGCTGTTGGCGCCAATCGTAACCTTCTAGAAATTGATTTATAACTGCTAAGGGGAGGGAGATGACAGAGGAGTATCCCCTAGGGGGAGAACCATAAGAAATTGCGTAATCCTGTCCAAGCCAATGTGAGTTTGCATTCAAATTGTATATGATCTGTCAATGGGGGTGCAACAGTTAGAGATTTCTAGGTTCCAGATATATTTTGTATTTGCTTCCTGGGTTTTAAAATATTCATTATAACTGACAATTTCATCATGTAGCTTTTGAAGCTTACCGGAAGATAGAACTTTTTAACCAAAAGTGAACTTCGTGTTGTTAACGAGAATTTAGTGATCAAAGATTGGTGCCAGTTTATAAGAACAGAGGATCACGTATTAAGGTCAGTGAATTTGTATCAATGCGGAAGTAGTATCTACATCAAAAAGGTGTTTAAGGAGTTCCCGCAAAGTCTCATACCTTGAAACTTATTGGCTTGGCCTGGTCCGATATGTTTTTGTTGCAGCAAATATGTTTTGTTGGGGTGAAGACTGATTTGCTGTCGTAGTCGTTTTCGATAGTTTTGACTAATAAAGCCCTACTCCTACAAGGAAACCCTTAAACGAAAATATTAGGAAGCTAGTGGGCTCTCTCACAAGCCGCTATGGCTTGAGATATCATCTTAACAATATATGAACTTGTGTCCAGAGACAGAATGCAGATTTCGGCTGGAGGATGAAGAATTCGCGGAACACTTCCTCTGCGATTGCCCGCCACTTCACTTGTTATGAAGTTACATTGGGCAAAGAGATTTTCACAGTAAGCCTGCTTGAGTAAAGTTGTGTTCAATACAGCCCACAGACGGACTGTAAATCTATAAAGGAAGTCTTTATTCTATGTAATAATTTCCTAGCATATGTGTAGCAGGAAAACTAGGGCGGACAACGGGCCATTATCAAAAGAAACACGGACAAAGAATAAGGTATATTTGGAATACAAGCTCTAATAACAAATTTATGGGCCTTACTTATTCATTTTTAACCTCTCCACAATATTTTGTAGGTCACTATATGCAACTTTGTATAGAAAATTTCGCCATTGTGAGTTCGAAAAATTTGTTGTAAAGTGAAGCTATTATTTTTTGAATGTTTTGAACAATACAATTTTCTTGTGATATTCAAAGCTTAAATAATCAAGGTAAGGTGAACTCAATAAATAGCCATCTAATAGAGTTAACACTTGATTAAGGCTTAAGATGATTTATAGTCTAAGGACGGCCTTCACGCCAGTCAGATGGCACTCAACACCCAAAATGGATGCCAAGCATCGTCCTGGAAGTGCGAAAACCTGAACATAAAAAAAAAATCTTTGACAATTCATCTTTCAATTATTTTTGGCAGCGTGGAAAATGGAAGTATTGACAGCTGTATTAGTATCTTATCGACGACATTTGTTTTCTTGGACCAACTGATTTGTAGTAATCACGGTGGGCGTTACTATAACCCATTTCAAGTCCACCAATTGTCGAATAATATGCTTTGATAAAAATAGCTTTATCTAAGCATACCCATATTGAAGAATTTTGATGATAATCTTTATTGTGTTCAATACTTATAGTTTTATCAGAAAAACATGACAAATTAAAAAGAAAGAAAACAGGTTGTTTGTGAAGTTCAAGGTTGAAAATCGGATTGTCCTCCACTTTGAAAATGATATGCATGTAAGTAAAACGAGCTTCTCCTAAAAAATGTTTCCCCTCATATGTAAATTACGTGGAAAGATAGGTGGTGGAATACAAAAAATCGAATCAGAAATTTTCATCCCATGATCGTCGAAAACATATGTATATATCTCCAGAGCTAGTAACTCAGCGATAAACTTGACAGTTTGAGAACGGCATCTAACTTAGTCCCAACACCAATGTTATGACAACTGACTGATTAGGTATCGACAAAAATGGGGACGTTCAAAACTCTAGTGTAGTGAATCTGTCAGCTGACTGACTTATGTCGTTTTCCATTGGGCTAAAAGAAGCGACCGGGAGGGCCAGTAATCGAAAAAATCACTTCTAAAACCGTTCAATTGGAACAAAGGTGATTCTAAGAAGAGAATTTCGCTTCTCGATTTGAAGTCAGAATCCACTCAAGAAGCACTCACTCAAGTGTAATTGATGTATTTTATATAAGTCAGCTGACATTTTTTTGGCATTTCACCAATACTTTTCTGGATTCTTTCAGAAGCAGAATGAGTGGTTCCCCGAGTGAAAAGAATGGAAAACAACATTAATGTTTGCCAGTCTTTGCTGGCCTAGATTAGTCACGTCAGTAGTTTTTTCAAAAGTTGACGTCTAGTCAAGAATTCCTTGGCTGAGTACTCTGTTGACATTTCGATTGTGTTTTTGATATAGTAGAAACGACGTTAACGACCAATCAACTGTATTGTATTTATTAAGGCAGCGGAAAACTTATCTTCTGTTTACACAGCAGTTGTGTTTAATTAATGAATGCTAAATGACGTCTGCTCGTTCATCTATGTCTGGTAAAATGGGCGAAGGTTTTTACGTTAAGTTAAAATGAAGTCCAGCCAAATCCATTTGACTTAAAGATGACTAGACTTTTGAAGGTCCCCATTAATTCAATACACAGCATTTAATGGTCGTTAAAATTTAAAAAACGATGTCCTATTCACCCCCATCGAATCGAGGTATCCGTTCGGAAAAAAATCTGAAACGAATGTCAAATCTGTTCAGATTGCTTCGAAGTGTCTGTTTCGGAACAAAATAAATAAATTTGACATTCAAATAATCCGCAGCAGTTTGTTGTCGGAGAGCTTCGGAAAAAATGTGCCATATTAAAGCTGCCAAAAGTCTGTTATAAAGTGTTTCCACGCAATGCGTCAAGGTGCGCTTTATGTCATCGGAGAATTTTTCCGAAAGTTGTATCGGAACGGATGTCTCGAATGAAATTTCTCTTCCGTTCCGATCTGATACCTCGATAGGGGTGATTATGTACGTTGTTTCCCCCTGAATCTAGAATATAACTCGGTATTAGCTGTTATTACTGACAAGATTCAACAAAATGATTTTCAAACCCTCCTAACCCTGCTATGACATTTCTAGCTACAATGATATAACCTGAAGAATTAACCCACAAAAGCCTCCATCTTTGTCAACCATATTTTATCGAATACTTTTACTTTGTAGTTGTTTAATTAAAACATTAAAACTCTTTTGAAATACATATATTAAGAACACAAAAAACTCAGAAAACGTTTGGATGCGCTAAGTTTATTTTGAACATTGTGTGAGTAACCTCATAATCTATGTGAAAAATTTGGTAAATCTAAAATGTTTTCTATCAGTGAAGACTTGGTATCTACTTTTGTTGAAGGTTACACAGGGTTAATCAATCAGTCAGCTCTTGACAACAAACTACTTTTTGACAAACTAAATTGATGCATAAAGCTAAGCATAGAAATGGTCAAAGAACAACATTTACCCATGTTTACAAGGATATCAGTAAGATTATGAATAAAATATTGTGCAAAGTGTAAACGTAAAACAAGTAATCAAATAACTTACCTGCTATTCTTAGAACAGCGCGATCGGCAGGGTCCAATTGTAAAATACTTAAGGGTTTGTCCTTAGCCCACTCGCTAAGGCTCTCCCGATCCATCATGATGTTTGATGTGCTACCTGTGGATGCATAAATTCTTCTTTTCCTTCGGAAGTATTGCGATGTGGACGCCGTGGTTGTTGTATTTCTTACGAACTGAGCTCTTTAAACCTTGTTATATACGTAATAGCTACGTATCTGTTAAGGTTTTCTTTTTTTCAATTTTGTTTTAATTATTTTTTCTTATGAGGCACACCATGATATATAAATGTATGTAGTTACACCTTATTTATATCAAAACATCACAACTTCTAGCAATTTTTCACTTATCATTTTACGTAGAAAATGTATTTAAATTAGACTTTAGCACCATAGACGGGAAGTTGTTCTGATTTAATTAATATTTAGTTGTAGGTACGTAGTTTTTTTGTTAAGCTGTACAAAGCGCTTTGTATTTCTTCTTTATACTCATATTGTAGGCAGAGAATGTATTATATTTTTCCTAATTGAATGCTAACGAACAAGGTTTCTTTTAGAAGGAACATCATTAAAAAATGTGTACACAATACCTATACTCAAATTTACCTTTACTGATCAATTAGCAAATGCAGAGACCACTAGACTTTCTTTTCTATACGGGGGTGATTGAAAAATGGCAGAACCGTTGGAAGCATCGATGTTTAAGCCATTTCTTCAGAATGGTAATGCATAATACCAAAAGTAAACAACAAACACTTCGCATGGATTAACAGTTGCACAAATGCTTTCTCCTCCCATTGACAAACGGCAAGATCGTTGCTCGGTACCACCTATGCACCAGACCCACACGGTGACCTTATTTCAAATCCCTTAAGTGGGTCATTTCATTAGTAAGCAAGACATGCCAAATTTGTGCGTTCCTGGTATGTATTAAGAAATCTGTTCCAGCACTCTTTCCAAGTATATTCGGTAAAGTTATGAACAAGGTCAATTTTACATAACTTTAAAACTGTAGTGGCAGGGAAATATTTTTCCTGCGAGATAGGAAAATTACTTAAAAATGCTGCAGCGCTTTAAATACAGGAACTACTTGCTAATTTTTCAGCGTGGGAACATGTTAACGTCAGTTTATTTCTTGCAGTGGACAGATTACAAAAAGCTGCATAATTAGTTTCAGGAATCGCGATGGGACCGCTACAGTGCCTAATGTTTTGTTTTCAGCTCAGGACTCTGTATAACATTAACATAGGTAGCTGTACCAATCCCAATTCTTTGGGTATTAAGTAAGTTTTTTTTTCCATGGGGCGCCATTTTTTTTCCTATACCTATCAGCTGATTTTTCTCTTACAGAATTTCGCAAAAAATGTTTACCAAGTTGACAAAAAATTCTTAACCTTCTAATAATGAACGGCTTTTGTTTCTCCTGTGAAACTTGAGTCAGATTCTGTAAGGCGAAAACGTTTAAACATTTTCATCCGGCTGAATGATTTGCCCTATGTTGCAGTAGTAAATCGTTCCTGCACACGAAAACGTTTTAACGTTTCGTCTTACAGAACGCCGATCCTGATTTGTTTACGAATATCTAGCATTTAGGTAGGTACCTACGTGGCAAAAACAATGACAATTGACAACTATCCTTTCGGAAAAAAAAAATGCCAAAAGAACAGAACAAAAAGACTAGGTACTCCTACGAATATCCAGAGAGACTATTTCCGGGAATTTACTGTCTGTACCGAGCTAACAAACATATCTACACTTCGTGGGATCACAATCACAACAGCGACCAATCTTACTGCAAAACTAATAAGTAGAACTAGCTAAGAGAAGAATCTTATCAGATATGACAAGGAGAGAAACACTGATCTGCTGCGATAATCTTGAAAAGCGGTCTCGTGACCTCTATTGCCAGAGAAACACGACAAAAACCGATTCAAATTGCGAACAGTGCATTGATGATGAGGAAATCTTTTAGCAAAATAAATCTCCGCCATCGAACTTTATCTTCTCTAACTGCACTTTCAATTACTTTCACATTTCGCAACTTAAAATTCAGTTCATTTAATTTAAGACGATTTCTATGTGGGTGTATTCCTTACTCATTCAGTCGTTCTACTGAAGCGCTGCTGCTGACCCATGCACAACATTGTAGTTGTGGAAAAGTATGTGTTATATAGATAGAAGTTTTTCATCCCCTGTCCTATAAAAAAAACCCTAAGTTTTCAGATGATTACGTACAATATGTAGGGGAAGACTTTAGTTATGACGCCGATTATAATCACCAATCTGCCGGTCGATACAATTTGTAGCTACTCCCTGTCACCGAAGAAAAATCAATAAGTAAAAAAAGGAACACACATTTTTTTCTTGAAAATCCCAAAAAAAAATTAAAGATTGACTGGCAGAAATGTTGTACATTAATCTATACCCACCAGGTAGGCATTTACTATATTTTGTCGACGTTATCAATGAAATAAACCGTGAACGTGTACGTCTTATCAGAACTAATGCCTACGCTACGAAGAGCTGTAATATTTCTTCTTTTTTTTATGTAATAGAGACACAGGGAATTAATGAAGTTCTGGCACGGTGCACGGACCTGCAGTCAAACGGAAAATGCGAAGAATATCCACTGCACTCAATTAATTTGGCAAAACAATTATTTTTCACTGATCACATGCAGTAAAACTATACTCAAGTCGTTATTTTAAACCATTTTGGGTAATTTAAATATTTTTACTATACACTCATTACACTAACTTTTGTATATATTTTCTTATATTCACAATAGGCAACCGCGATCGATTTTCGACTCTACTGAACGAATGGAACAACTCAAGATGGACGACTGTCGCACCGCACTGACTGCACTGTTATCTTTGGTGTGCTTTTCCCTGTTTTTCCTTCTTCCGTATTATTCATGATTAACTCATTTTAAGAGAAAAATCTCTTAAAAGTGTTGATAAATTAGAAGGGTTAAAGAGAAGGAGCATGATTAACGAAACACAAAATAGGGTTATTTCACACAAACTCTGTTTGATTTACCAGATGAGTTGAGCAAATGCCAAATTAGTGGATCTGTTTGTGAATTAAATTATTATAGAAACTAGTTAGAAGTTCACACATGTAAGCAAATACCTACCTCCTAGATAAATCAGGGTTGCTCAAGTGTGTTCAATAAGAAATTTATTATGCGATTGTGTACAATTCTAATCAAACGCGCAATAAGACAATCCGCATTGTGAGGAGCTGTCGAAAATGTATGATTGACAAATTGCGCACACGATAAATCGTAGCCGTTAATTTTAATACATCAAAACTGAAAATCCCTTTATTGAAAAGAATTGATAGTGCTGGCTAAATTTGTCAAACTACCAATGTACATAGATGACATGCGATTTTGAGAATCGTTATGTATAATTATGTAATACCTTATGTTAAACTAATGGTGTGATATATACGTCCGCTGGAGTAAAATTTATACAATATTATTCGAAAAATACGACACTTTGATATACCACTTAAAAAAAAGTCATTTGGCTTAGGTATATTGCTCAGGTCATAGAATTCCATCTTAGTTTTATTTTGACTTTTTATTCTTTCAGCAGAGAATAGGGAAATTGTAGGATAAAATATGATCTCCATTTATTTATTAAGCATATAAATTTCGATCTGTTAAAAGTATAGTAAAAGCACCCGCTAATAAACATTCTATGAAATTCCCACCCTGCATTGTCGAACAAAACAGAACTATTCGGAATGTCACATTTCGAAATAAAATTATTTGTCATAGCTCGTACTCATAGGTATATAACACGGGTATTTTTGTTTAGTTTAAGAAATATATTTAATGCATGCGTAATCCACACAAAACCTTATTTTTCTATACAGTTACAAAATCGAATAAACCTAGGTAATAAAAGAAATAAAAAACGGATAGTAGTGTCTGTTTCTTCCACTAAATCGAAAACGTCTCGGTACCCACCTCATATTCAATGGCTTGAACAAAGATCAAATAAAAACACTTGTATGTATTAACTTTAATTGAAAAGATGATTTATGTCTGATGGTTGTTCTTAATTTGTCAGTGGCCCATTGTCAGTACTCTTCAGCTGTGTTTTTTTAAAGGATTTCGACGAAAAATTTGTTACTTTTACACTTTCTCAACGGGAAAACATGTCAATTCGCTTCAGCAATTAATATAAATTTTGTTATTTAACATTCCAGACGAACAAAAAAATCAATCCAAATATGCATTTCTCAATTCCGGATACTCAAGAGTTTTACAGTGACACAACTGGTTCCTCCTACACAGTAAACTAAACTTGATTATGAACTAAACGAAAATTGGTATTACGTATTTTGTATTTTGCAGGGATTTAACATTCACATAAATGGAAGTTTCCACTGCTGCCTGCGATTCAAGCAACTGCACAGTCTACACGAGCAACTGAAGCGGTCACTGGCATCCACACCCAATGCTACACTGCCAGCATTTCCCCCCAAAAAGCTACTTCCCTTAACAAATAATCAGCTTGAACAGAGGCGAATAGCACTTGAACATTACGTGCAGATAGTCGGGCAGGATCCCGTCATCTCAAAATCTGAACTATTGAGGACATTTCTTTTGAGCGCACAACAAGAATCTTCGTCCATTGATACCCGAGAGACTACTATCGATGTGCATCTCATGAACGGCTATCGAATATCCGTCAATTGCACAACAAATGAATATTCTCTAAAAGTGCTTTCAAAAGCATGCCAAAATATAGATTTACCATGCAGCTACATTCATTATTTTTCCCTTTTCCTCGTGAGGAAAGACAACGATGGTGGAATTAATCTTATCAGGAAGTTAATGGACTTTGAATCGCCATACATATCACAAAGGATAGCCGAGGATTGCCAAATAGTCATACGGAAAAGGTAGGCGCTATTTAACCATGGAATTATGTAAAAACTACCACGAACAAGTTGTTTCTTGCAGTTACTGGGATCCTTGCTACGATGTGCAATTGATGCAGGATAAAATTGCGTTAAACTTACTTTTTATACAAACTATAAGTGATATCGAAAGAGACTGGATAATTGTGGGTCCCGACGTAAAAAAAGAACTGCGCAATCTGCAAGAGAGAGGAAACAAAAAGGAAGTGAGTTATTTAAATACTCTTGTTCAATAGATGATACATCTTCATATATCCTGCAATTCTAGTACATCGAGATCGCCAGGAATCTTCCTTCATATGGATGCGTACAGTTTTCCAACGCCGTTGTTGACTTCCCTGAACCAAACAATGTAGCAGTCATAATAATTGGCAACAGGGAGCTGAGCATTCGCTCGCATTTAGGTCAGAAAATACAAGAAACCAAATTCCGCGTAACCCGAATGCGCTGCTGGCGGGTGACTACTATCCACAACGTAAGTATTTTCTCCAGACTTCCTATTCAGTTAACCCACACAACCGCTCTTTGTAGAACGAAGAAGTCTCATCGTCGTTGGATAATAGTCAAGGTCAAAGCTTGGAGCTGTCATTCGAATATCTAATGTCCAAAAACTGTTTAAACTGGATAACGATTGCAAGCGAGCACGCAATGTTAATGTCCGTTTGTCTCCAAGGCATGGTAGACGAACTTATTCACCAAAAGGACGGAAAGCAATATATATACAATGTAGGTCAACTGATTTTCTATCGAAGAACGTAGATTATTCAAATTTTGTCTTGTTAGTCCGAAAAAGTGCCATACCAACCCATGTGCTATGTGCGGAGAGACGGCAGCTCAGCAAATCAAATTTGTGATTCCACATCAGACGCTAGTTTGGTAAGTTACTTTATATGACTTGAAAGCGACCATGCCTTACTATTGCCGTCGTAGAACAACGACATTGACATGCCAATACAATCCCAGTCAAACTTTCTATCGATGCGGCGAAGGATTAAGAACAAAATGTCGACAACGGTTTTCTTCCGCAACGGTCGCGAATCGGTTCACAACGAAGCGTTCGAGGGCATCGGAGACGACGATCTATAGAAGGTGCAGTACACAGTCATTCATTTAATACAAAGCGACGTTTTTACTATTATTAATGTTATACTAATAATCAATGGAAATTATGTATAAGTACATATATACATCTCATTTGTTACAATATTTTTCTCTTCAGTTTCCAAATATATATAAATACTTTTTTTAATCTAGAGAATTTACAAGAAAGAAAAAAAAACAAGTTAACAAATATATTTTTATAAATAACAGCAGTAATGAAGCTGGCAGGAAATTGGTGATATGATTAGGATGAGGAACACAGTAAGCCTGTAATTCAGAGCTTCGTCTCATGCCTGCAGTAGGGCAAATGATTGACAGTGCTCTTTGACAGCGCGTAAGTTCTCACTCGCGATCGATTGGAAAACTGACTAAAGTGGCCGCTCTCAGTGACACCACTAATCAAATCCAAATTATTTACAGCTATGGAAGGGCTTTCGTTTAGGGGAGATGCAGTCTTACTGTTGCTGCTGCCCATTTGGGCCGTCTTAATTGGTTGCAGTGGTAGTTGGTGCTGCGCTGGGGTTGCGTTGCTTGTTGTTAAAATTCTGCTTTGACTCGGATTGTGGTTGTGAAAGTTGTCCGATGCTATTCTCAAGTTGGGAGGGGGGATCGCCTTGCACTGCGAATCATCAGAATGGGAATTGCGGTCAGACTCGTTTTCATCGCCACTGTCGACGTCGCCTGCAAGAGAAACCGAATATTATTTAACAAAAGCTCTTATCGTTATTTAAATTGCATTTACCATCGCTACTGTTGGTGCTGGTAATAAAGTTCTCGGTCTTAATTATTTTCCTTGGCTTGTTCCGACGGTAATACTTAAATTCTCTAGGGAGAGTATAAGATCGAGGAAGGGACACCTAAGATTGGAAATTCGGTTTGTGTTGTTCTATTTTGGTTGTATTTGGAAGACTTTACCTGACTGTCAATGTCAGACGAAGCCCTATGTCCGATAGGCTCGTTCAGACCAAGGACGCTGTCGTCTGCACAAGATACGTCTAGGTTTTCGTCTCCGCTGCTGACACGGTCTACGTTGTGATGAGACCTGAAATGCATAATCATTGGTATATTTCGGCCCTGCCACACTGAGTATACTTTGTACCTGTAAGGGTGCTCTCTCCCCACCCAATCATAGTAAACACGCGAATTGTCGAGATAGTGGGGCGCCAATAACACTTCTGGCGTCTTAGCCCTCTGGTATTGACGTTGTGAGAACTTCGAAACGAATTCAGAGGCAATGGCTTTCGGGGTCGACTGCTGTTGCTGGGTGATTGTAATCGAGGGTGTGGGAGGCGTTGAGCGGCTGTCAAGTTTGGATCTGGGCGGTGGAAGTACGTTGTATGGGAATGGCAATCCACTCTCGATGCCTCCTTTGGGGTTCTCAGCAGTATTGCTACTGTACGTACCAGATATCTGTCGCGGATGGTTTATTTCGAGAAAGATATTCTGACGGGTTAAATGGTCAAAGCTTCCGCCAGCGTTTCCGTGCCTCGACTGGTTGCTGCGATAGTTTTCGAAGAGGAGGGGATTCAATGGTATATTGTGAGGGATCTTTGTTCTAGCGTGAACGGCATGGCGAGTGAGTGAGTTGCTTTCAGTAGCAGACAGCTGCGACGATGAGGGTATTGAGGATGCAACCGGTTTCGGTAGCGGACTCTGTTCCAGAGCTGGAATATTGATTCCACTCAATCCGAACGAAGAGTACAATTCGTCGGCACAGAATTTATTCAGATTATTCAACTCGTCAAAGTCACTAAAGCTTTTGTCCAACATCTCGGGGTTGACCGCGCACCATTCCATGTGGTCGTGCAGATTTGTGTGCTTTTTAGTTCGAGGAATGGGCTGTCTCGGCAGTGATGTTCTTCCATCGTCGCCAGAGCTCAGCGTGTTAGTTGCTGGGCCACCTAATTTGCCCTGCTTTATTTCTTCTTCGATGATTTTTAATTCAGCAAGTTGCTTTTGCTTCTTCTCTTGCAGTTTTTGATGAATATTCACACGCGATCCGGCACTACTTCCTTCGTTCTCACTCGAGCCGGCTTGAGAACGAGAAAGAGGTCGTCGCCAAAATGGCGTAACCATGGGACCATTGCTGGTAGCTACCGAATTAACAGAGCTCACTTGTGGAGTAAATCTCAAATTGGGTGGCGGAATGAAAGTTGTCGGTTTCTTTTTCTTTCTTTTGGTAGCCGCACTATAATAGAAATCAATACAGAAGCAGTTTCATAAAAAAATTAGCAGAGGGTAACTTACTTTCCAACTGGATTAGTAAACCTGCAGTTAAAAACACCCGCGATAGCGGGTTGCCCGTTAAAACCGTCCACCTTGGAACCTCCCTTGCGATTACTGCTGCTCTTGATTATTTCATTTTCATTAGACGGATACCTTCCACCGGATTCCCAGTTTAAACGGCGGACGTGAAAGAATCTATAAAAAAATTGAATAAGATTCAGTTATGAAGAAAGTGAGAAACACGTATCTACCTGTAGTAGAGTAGCATGAAGAGAATTCCAACGACAAATGTTCCTAAGATCAGCAATGGGGTCACGTGCCACTGTTCGGTCCTGTGGTCCCATATTCCGGCCAGCCAGAGGCTCACCAGCAGTACGTTCTCCAGAAACATCACAATGTAAAAGGTAAACATTTTTTGTCTGTGTTTCACTTCTTGCAAGTTCACGTAGGCAAATATGTACACAAACGCTATCATCGCCGATAGCACTGTTTTGCGAGCTTTCGATATCCGCTCCCCATGGAATACATTCTTCGGTGATATCAGCCACAGCAGCATCGAAAACCAGTGCAAAATAATCACTAAGAATACCCAATACTTGTAGACCGATGCGTATACGGTAAGTGATGCAATTCGCGACGTCACGGTTCCTAGACGCCATATAAACTGGAAAATTACACCCAACCAGGTTAGAACGAGACGATGTACTTTCTGCAACCGGACATTCTTGCTAAAGCTTGCCAGAGCCCAGCACACGCTAAACAATGATAGAGAAGCCGAGATCATGTTCAAGTCCTTAAACGTTTTCTCGGTCTGTTGTTGAACCAGACTTGGATGTTGAGTAACTGCCATACCCGGGGAATACTCTTTCCCACTTAGTGTTTTCAGTTTCAGTTCAGAGGCTTCTGAAAGGAACTTGCTGTCACTTTGAATTGTTACGAGCAGATACAACTGCAGCAGTAACATAGGGGCTGCTTCGCAGAACCCGTGAACCAGGCGTAGCATGCACAGATCACGAACTTCATGTTTCACGCGTCTTAAATTAACAGGGACGAACAGCTTAGCATATCGCCACAGTACGCCGCATTGCATAATGTGCGTAGCAACGACAGCATATGTCTGCAACTGCATTATATTTGCATCAGCACATATATTAAGGGCCTCCTTCTTTTCGGGCATCCCACATTCAGCATTGGCATTTGTACTAACCGCAGTGCTGACTGAATCCATCTTCTTGCGCTTCATGTTGCTCCAATACCACCGAAAGGAAACAATCTGCGAAACCAGCAGCGATAGCAGAACCAGGCACATAACAATAGTAAAGTAACCGATGCGACCCCGTTCCAAGAGCGCATATCCCAACACGACGTCAAAGACAACGTCACAGAAGTACCCGGCCAACGATATTACATTAAAGAGTACATCACAAAGCGGCAGGAATTCAGTCATTATGCGATAATCTGGTATTGCTACTAAAATTAAATCAGTCTCATTTTTCTCTGTTATTTCCCCGAGATATGTGTCTTAAACGCACGATCGTCTCACATAATTTAAAGAAAAAACAAAGTCTGCTATACTTTGGTAAGTCATGATAGATTCCTTGAATTCAGTTCGATGTCCAACTCTTTCGTTTAAGTTTTCTTAGCCAATGATCCCCGAAGAGATTTTACTTATACCCCATCACCATCCAGAGTTACCACGAGGAATCATCCATTGGAATGCGGTGCAGCGAAATTTTAATTTTTTTCTTGTTATTATAGCCCGCTGCTGATGTGTGGGTTTATTGATAGTGCCAAGGGCCTTAATGGAATTTCGTCATTTTCTCTTGCACAGTAGAAAATATTACTCAACGAATAGTCTTGGATTTTGCGAAATACCTTGCGCTCAAATAATTTAATTATTATTATTCGAATATGTTTCAAGGAATAGTATAAGGATGGTCCGATGATTTGTAGCAGAAATAATATAAAAATGGGATACGATCTGACACTTAACAATACACTCCACCGAAGAATGGTAAACTACTGCTGCTGCATAGTACATAATCGTAGTAGATAGGCTTATGTGCACCCAGAGTAGTCAGCCATTTCACATTCCTTCAAGTGGTTCGGATCGCGCAAATTGGTAACATTCAGTGAGATAATAAAATTTGAGCCAAACGAAGGGAAATATTAGAAATCTTGAATGTTTAAGACAAATATTATAGGATAACACCTTTTCCAAAATAGACACGGACAATTTGATGCGTATTGGGATAGGGTGCGTATGAGTACCGCAAAGGGCTATTAAGGATCTGTAGACGTAATAACTTACAAAAGCAAAGAGTTTAGTGCGTTGTTCTTTTTTTATCGATACATTTTTAGAGACCTTTTCAAAATGAGCAGCAAGATCATATCCGCATATTAGGCGTTTTTTATTTTCCCCACATGATCTATATAGATCATTGATTTCCACGGTTTACAACAATAGTACGTGATCCAACTGTTGTTGTAAACCATGGAAATCCATGATCTATATAGATCATTTGAGCATAATAAAAAAGGCCTATTGATCCGTCCTAAATATTACTCGACCTGTAGGTTTTTTGCTTACGTTTAGTTGGGATTTGCATCAAATGTGGTTTTAAATGCAAAACAATTACTGTTGAATTGGGGAGTGGTTTTGGTGTATCATTCTTCTTTCTTCTTTCACAGAAGTGCCTTTTATTCTGTAAAGTACATACCTATTCATCATGTATTTTAAAATGATCTATGATATTTTGATATTTGATATTTATTGATATGAAACGCTGTACATCAAGATAGACTTATAATTAGTACAGGACAGGGCAATACAATGTGCAAAGTAATATGTAAATAATAGTAAACAATAAAAGAAAATATAATTTAAAATGAAATGAAAACAAAATTTGAAGTTAAACATTTAAACATTGGATATATGCGCAACCAAGGACAATTAAAAGGTTAATGAAAAAAGAAAAAGATAAAAGAGGAAAATGCAACCCAGCAAATAGACTCTAGCAAGAAATTTTATATCGGCATTACCGCGATCTAATTCGTTCGTTCAGTTCAGAAAGGTGATTCATAACCACACATTATAAAACTAACTCTCCGAACACACCCGAAGAGGAAATATTTGTTCCCCGTATGTGAAACGTCAAAACGTGAGAAATACATTTGTTTTGGTTCGGATTTTGAAAATGCATTTATTTTCAACGCGAACGCTTCAGTTGTTTTTATATTTCTGAAAAAATATTTACATTTACAAATATATATAGATTTCTAATATTGTTTACAACAGTTTGCATTCAATAAAAGGTTTCGGGGGCTACATTCAAGCAACAAGTTGTAAGTAGAGGAATTTTTCCCAGTGCAAAGTACATATATTTGTGATATTTCTAATGATCTTACTCAGGAAATCATGGACGATGATGTTATAGTAATCTACGATGAAATTGAGGAAGAACCTGAACAATTTACCGCGCAGAACTATGAATATATGTTGGCACAGGCGCTGCTAACACGGGAAGCCATACAGGAAAAGCTACAGGACCCAAGCGAAAACTCCAACTTTCAATTTGTAGGCAGTGCTACGCACAACAATTCGATATGGAATAATTTTCTGGCTGTAACTTATGGTGGTGTAGAACAGAATTTTTTTAAATGTCGTGATTGCACAGAAATCTTTGACAAAGATCCACAAAAATCACTTGAACAGCTCCGAAGTCATAATTGTCATTCCCAAATAGAAAAAAAAGAAGCGTGTCAACAAACTGCTAACAATCGATCGATCAGAGGCAGAACAAGTGCGGTTAGGAACCCCGAAAAATCGAGAATACTGACGCGTGAGGAATTGATGGAAGCTTATCGCAATCCGAAAGAAAAACAGTTTATTGTAACCAAATCGAAACCGAATTTTAAATGTTTTGCGTGGCAATTTTTGGATGTGGTCTCCTATAAGGGACTCAAGCAGCCATTCGCTCGGTGTCGGTATTGTGGGATGTTTGTCTCATATACCAATAAAAATGGTACTTCCTCCATACGAAAGCATGCATTGCGTTGTGCGCACATATTGCGAGCAAAACGTAGCTTGGGAAAGCAACGCACCAAATTTCCCAATTCCCAGAACATTGTATCCAAAGACAATGCTGAAAAATCGAATGCTTCCTCTGATGAAAGCAGCGAACTTGAAAGCAATCTTATTCCAAAGGTGGAAATCTATTCAGATGAAGAACAAGAAGGGAAAATTACAATTTTCAGCTGCACCCAATTGAGGAGAATGTACAATGTCAACAAAGATTCCAAGTTGTTTCTATTTAGAAAGTCCAAGAGGAAGGATATAAAAAATTCCTTCTGGAATTGGCTGGAAGAAGTTTTCTACAAAGGTAAGTCTTGGGTTTTTTCGTCGGTTTATGCTATTCTAACTGTTGCCGTTGCAGATATCAAACAGGATTGCTTTAGGTGCACTATATGCGACACATTCGTCAGCGGTGTTGACGAAAACGAACTGGCTGTTCACATCACCAATCACAATTCCAAAAATCAGAGCGTAAAGAAATTGCTAGCTAACAAAAAAGAGAAATTGCCCGAAACGCTAGTAGATATTAAACCAAAGCCATATTTGAAAAAATATAGTCTATCGGCAGCAAAACAGGAACATTTTGACTACAGCGAAATCGAAGAAGTCAGTGAAACGCTTCCCGAGACAACGAACCTCGTGACACAAAACCTGGTAGATTTAATCATAACGAGTGCTGGCCAATCACTTAGTTTTATTGAAGACCCAAGCTTTCGAGCTCTGGCTCAGAGTCTTATCCGTTTAGGGGCGATGCACGGCGATCGCAACGCAAATGATTGCCTTCTTGGCATTGATACAATCTTGAAGCAAAGCATTCCCATTCGAGTACGAGCTCTTAAATCGGAAATCAGGGAACTGATTGCCAATGAGCCGCACCTCAGCTTGAGTGTAGATTTAGCAAAAGACGATTCTCCGAATTCAAAAGCCATGTCCTATCTGACAGTAAAGACTCACATAGTTACGAAAGCCTTTTTGTATCGAATATTCGTTTTAGGAACACGCGAATTCCGCGACAATGCCACACACGATAATGTGCAAGGTGCCTTTTTAAGTATTATGAACGAATACATCAAAACGGACGACCTCCAGGCGCGCTGCATTGTTGTGCTTAACGAGAACAACGAGACCTTAGTCAAGGCGTTTGATACTTACACCCGATTGCCAAGTGTAACGCATAGCCTTGAAATGATTGTCAACGAGGTACTGCAGGTTGAAGATGCTGAACTAAACATTTCGAACACAGTTGTGAAAATTCAAGAACTTTTCGAACATATAACTACGGAACACAACTATTCGGTTACCAAAGGCGAGTGTCTGCTTGATCTGTTGGAAGAATTCTACGAAATGAACAAACCGATCGAGAAACTATTAAAAGAGAGACCACCGTGCCAAAGAGATCACATTGCGCTATCGGACATACCCAAAAACACAGTGAAAACGATATTAAATGGGTTTCAGGTAATTAAACTCTGCGTCGATACCATACGGCAGAATCAAATCACCATAAACGGTATACTGCTGTGGAAAAAGAAACTCATCGAGCAATATTCGCCGGTATTGTACGAGCATCGTCTAAACGCCCGCTTGAAGTTTCACACCCTCGAGCTAATTCAGAACAAGTTTCTTATAGATCATCCGATCTACAAGATTGCACTGTTTCTCAATCCCAACTTTAAGAGCCTTAAATTTCTGTCGGAGACTGATCGGCAAGAGGTGTTCAATTCTATAAAAGACATTTTTCTCAAACGATTTAGGAGCGACTGCGCAGCGGAAGGATGTGATCACGAATCGGACGTTATCGATAAAGAAATAAATAGGTACTATTCTACGAAGAGCTTCGATTACGCCAACGAGGACCTGCTGGAATTTTGGAAGAAAATAACGCTTTTCCCGCATCTGAAGATCGTTGCGAGACACGTGCTGAGCATACCTGGTACATCCGATGGCGTTAACGAGGAAGTGTTCCAAAAGGCCAATAGAATACTTGCCAATGGTATTGGAACAAGTGCGGACTATAGCAGCATAATCTTCTTGCACAGCAATTTCGTTGATGTGTAGTAACGGCTGTGGGATAACACTGTTGATTATTGTTTCATTTACATATATTACAAGTTGTAATGTAATTCATTGATACCGATTGTTTCTGTAAGTTTAAAATAAATGTTACACCTTTTTTCTAAAGCAGTTGTCTATGAAATAGAAGTGGCTATTCACTCGTTATATTTGTACTGACTAACGTTTGTCTGGCTTCGGGGCACGGCTACGTTATTGACTTAACGTAATGGTATTTTCATTAAAAATAGTGTTTTAAGAAATAAGTTGGACCTTAAAACGTACAGGATCGTGCCCGAATCGTGCTTAGAGTCCTTTTTGCGAGCCAAGCGATTTAACTTGGACATTTCGTTACGTAGCCGTGTCCCGAACGACGTACGAATAGCAACAGCCTTAAATTGAAGCTTGATTGAGCTTAATAATCGTTTTAAAAACAGTTCCCCATCTTTATATTTTTTACCAATCAAATTGATGATCCAATGAAGCACAATAAATTCACGTAGGTACTTTCGCGACGTTTCGACAGGATTGCTGTCTTGTACGGGGAATCTTCATTGCAAGAGAACGGTTTTGTAAAAATTACAAAACGTAACCTGAACTGAACTGGTTTTACATACGTCAAAACTACTTCGAGCTACTAAAATAAATGCGACAGTAGAATCAGTGGTCGGATCGTTTACGGACATAAGTTGATTTAACATGTGAAACAAACAAAAAAATTCCGTTATGTTTCCTCGTTCACTGGCGACGCGATTATTATTTTATTATTATTAGTTATTTTTCAAATTAAGTTCATATTACGGGTACCAAACAGGATTCAAAATTTCTTCGCAACAACGAGATATATTTATTTACCGAGATGATCTGCGCTCCTCAGTCATGTTGTTTACGACATGCAGCGTATCCATTGTCTATACCTTCGACGCTGCTTCTCTGTTTGAAGGACACTGAACTTTGAAGTTATCAAAGTCTTGCTTGTGGCCAATATTAACGATAGGCGTGATTGAACATCCGACGCAGCAACTGAAAGTCAATTTGAATCTTCAGCACGCAGTAACAACAATTACCTACAGCTGCACTCTAGTTATTTAGACCAAGTAGAAGTGACCTCTCTGGTGATGTGTTTAGAAAATGCTAGTAAACTGCTTTCATCGCCATTCATTCGCAAGAGGGAGGACACCAGATCAAACCAAAACTATATCAGGGGCCCTACTCTGTATCTCGTTGCGAAAGTAACATTTTTCGAAAACGATCCTTTTCTACTCTGTATTTCGAAAGTGGAATGAAATTTACATATGTCGCATTTATAATTCCAAAATAATTAAAGAATACCTACTTAAAAGCAGAAGGGGAAAGCTATTTCGAATGGGACGAAATAGAGAGTAGAGCCCCAGGTCACTCTGGAACTGATTTATTGCGTATTCTTCTATTTTCCTTTGGTGAAATAAGTGTTCACCTGGGTCTTTCTTTGTCTGAATACCTGACTAAGGTTACACATTATTTAGTTCAATATTAGTTGGTAGTCTCAATATAGCAGAGGCCGCAAGTTAAGCCATCACTATGCAGACAAGACCTGTGAAAATACTGATGCCAAAGACTATAGGACGAATACAAAAAAATTGTTTTCGAAGGATTTCCCTTTCGTTACAAAATAGAGATTAGAGCCCCACGCGACGTCTTTCGCAAATACCTTTAATATTTTCGGATAGTTTGGGGACGTAGACAACGATTTTACCTGCAGGATTAATGCGTTTTTGGCATTTATATATTTACAACTTCGGTGAGGTTGGTATGCTCTGAGTGATCTTTTCCTCATTAATTTTCACTTAATTCTTACCAAGTTAGAGACAATATTTGCCAGTACTTTTTATTTCCAGACTTAAATCTCGGGTGCTTAAAATTACAGTGCCAAGATTTTCGGTGACTCTTCTTCGGCCAATCAGTAACGGTCAACACATCAATATTTTTGAGAAAAGATTTTTTCTTTTTTTTTGCTAGTAGAGGGATTTCACCGTCGGTGAAGCGAGACCGATTTTTTTTTTTTTTTTTTTTAAATTTCTGACTCGCCAACGCGATAAAGAGGCACTTCGACCTGAGTAGATATATTGTGCCATAGGATCAGAAAAAAAGGTTTGTTTAGGTTAATAGAGTTTAGGAGTCAATGATGGGTGAGCTAAGGGCATTTATAGCTGCTTGACTATCCGTGAATATGTGGATGTTTGCGCCTTTTATACCTGATTTGTAAATGAGGCTTGCGCATTCCGAGCGAGACCGATTAGTGTGCAAGGAAAAAACACGGTCTTATCGGCTCGCAGATGCGGGACATTTGCCTACAAGTTGTCTAGCTGCCACATGATTTCCTTAGTATTCGTGCCCGTTTAAATCAAAGGAGCGCCATTACTGCCGTACACATAGAAAATTCTGTGCCGAGATTTCAAGTGGGGCGGCTGTGCCATTTTTCTTTGCATGCATTCAATTTATAAACATATTTTCTTTACATTTTGGGCTATGGGAAAGTATTCTTATATGTTTTGCAAGGCTAGAAATAAAATTTTAAAAGTATTATCGATGCTGTCCCTTTTGTGCCAGTATAACGATAGACGCTCTTTTCCCAATTTGACACAACCAAAAGCTGCCATCCACAGACCAATCGATGAGTTGTGCATTGAATCCATTCAGGCACCTCAGCAAATTGTCATCTACGCCAACTATGAACTTATCCTTCTAATTGCAGCCTCAAGTGCAATCGATTGGGTAAAATGAAAGGCAAGTGCATTCACCTTCAACACACAATTAGTTAATGAGAGCATTCAGTTTTGAATTTTATTTGATAAAAATAAATTATAAAAAAAAAAACTAAAAGAATAGGTAATAACAGTAAATGCTTTCTCGCATATATCGATTCTGTTTGATACATAATGAATTTTCATTCGAATTTGTATGCATAAGTATATCATGTATGATTCAATGTTTTTACAACGTTTTTGAAATGTTATATAATTCAATTATATCATGTATTTCACATAATTATTATTCTAGAATTTATAATAAAAATAAAAGGAAGTATAAACGCAAAGTTCGGATACATTTTCGGTTTTTGGAAGGTTAAGCGCTCCCTTCCAGAGCGGGTAAAATGAAATCCAAAAAAAAAAGGCAATAGCATAAATGGAAACGACAAAAAAAAGAAGAGCAAAATATGGACCTTGAAGAATCCAAGGTCTAAATTAGATCTAGCAAGTTCTACTGCGGTACGGATTCGGAGAGAGGAGCCTCAGCCAGAGTAGAACCGGAATCAGCATTCGCGGTTGATGTGGTCATCGCGATAGCGTTAGCAGTACCTGCTGCTGGCACTGCCGATTGTTTTATAATGGACGGTTCAATATCCTGCAGAGGTGACTTCTAAATTAGCACAAGAAATAAAAATAAAATCAATAAAATTAATAAAATTAAAACAAATACAAATAAAAATGAATAGATTAATGGCCTGTACACTTATCGATGAGTGATTGGGATACCTACAGCAGATGAGTCATGTGTCCTAGATTTGGCAGGATCAGCTTGTACAGCAGCGGCTCCTATTGACGAAGTAGTCGACGATTTATTCGAATCATCATTCGGTGGCGAGGAACTCTTTCTTGTTTGTGGTTGGTATGGCGGTCGTTGTACGAACATATTGTCCAAGATATGGTCAATATTTTCTGCACTACCGATAGGGGCGTTGGCCGAGGAGGTCGAAGACACCGAAGGTGTTGATCCTGATGTTGAATTGTTCTTAGAGTCGTCTTCCTTGTTTTCCTGGTTGCGCTTTGTCTTTTCCGATGGAGGCAATATGGGTATAGCGTTTGTGGGTCGTCTCTGTGGCAAGACAACAGGCCGAGCAGTGGGCTGCGGTGATGGAACGAAGTACGTTGTGCCCCCGACAGTGTTGAAGTTTTGATAATTAGTATAGTTTGGATAGGCAGCAGATGGTGTTGCAGAAGGATTTTGAGAAGCACTCTGTACGTAGTTCACGGTGCCTGGAGGCACCGTTGCTGAGGCCGGAGCAGCAATTGATGGCGCCAAAGCAGCCTGGCTAAGTGGCTGGCTAGCTGTCGGGTTGAAGGCAAGTGGAGCAGATGCAGACTGCGTCTGCAGAAAAGCAGTTGGTTGTTGCGGGTACTGGTTTTGGGGTGGACCAGCTGCAGGTGGAGGAGAACTATAGTCGGGCGCAGTGGGGGTGTAATAAGCTGCCGCTGGTGGGCCAGCCGATGCAGCAGAATATTGCTGCGGAATTCCAGCGAAAGGCTGTTTGACAGCAGCCGGTTGTTGTGATGCTGAAGTTTGAGGCAACCCGGATACCTGCAGAGCTTGCATTTGCGCTTGCAGATTCTCTTGGTGGTAAAGCTGCATGAGATTAGCCTGGATTAAGTGCTGCTCCTGTAGCATAATCTGCTGAGGTGTATGGACAGTTGTTGCTATTTGCTGTTGCTGCTGTACTTCGTGCTGCATATGCAACTGCTGCAAGGCATGTTGATCTAAATGTTGGTTGCTGCTGGGAACTGCACTGGTTGTATCATGTTGCGACCTTTGCCTCAAGCTTGAGTACCGCTTCGTTCGTGCATGCTCCTGCTGATTAACAACTTGCTGTGTTGGTTGCTGTGCTTTCGGCTGAAGATCTAGCATATTGTTTTGCAAAGCGTTTTGGTTACCGCCTTGCGGGGTATGTTGATTAGCTAGAGTATGCATTTGAACGCTGCCAACGTGACTGGGATCGTTACGATTCTGTGCTTGCTGCAAGCGAGCTGATAAGTTTGAGCTAGTTTGTCTGCTATGACCACTGTGACTGTTACTGAACTTCTCACTTATTTCTCGGGAACTGTATCCTCCTGAATTAGAGATGCTGACTGATTGCGGCGATGCATGTATTGGTTGGCCGTGATCGTATCCATTGTACGGCTGTTGGTTAATAGTTTTTAGGGTCGGTTGCACGTTGATAGATTTATTATTTGACAATTTTTGGAAATTATGTGCTTCCACATTTGCTTCTGCTGGTTGATTGACTATGGACCTTACAATATTGAAATCTTTTTCGATATTGTTGCTTCCCCGGCTTGAATTAGCATGACTTCCTGCTGCACTGCCACTAGAACGGCTTTTGTTTTTAAAGTCCATTGCTGGCTGGCGATTACCGGCACGAAAATGTTTCGTATTTGCGGTGGGTCGCTTAACATGCTCTTTGTTTTCTCTGTTAGAAGAAGTCTGCTGTCCTCCAATACGTGGGCGGTCGGCTTGCGGTCTATCAAAGCGATTCTCCTTTTCGTCGCGGTAACTTCTTGACTTTCGTGCCTTTTGCCGCTCTTCCAGCGCAGGGAAGTCTTCCGGTTTTGGAGGCTTCCTCTGAGCGTTGCTTGCCTTGATATACGCAGTTTCATCTTCCCAATTACGGGAGTACTTACTCGGCCCACGGGCGTAACGGCGCCGCCGTCGGGCCCTTGGAGGTCCGTCTTCATTCCTTATGTCATATCTACAAGGGAATATAAAAATAAAAGTTTCCACCAAAACATCATGGGCACCTTAAATAGATCAAACAATGTACTTACCCATATGCGGACACAAGTTCGGATCTGGATTTTGGTGCTTGCTCACTAGCATCGAAACGGTCATGCGACCAACGGTCTCCACCCGACGCCGGCTGCCACTTCTTCATTGTCTTAGAAGCCTGCGAAATTGTCGGTGAAAGCGCGCTAATTTCTCCATCCTCACTTATTTCGGTCACTTGCGACAGAGTACCTTCCCTACGATGTAAAACATTTAGCGACTGTATTTAATAAATTGCAAGATCCTTACGGCTCATCAGCTGTACGATCATCGTGTTCGTAGAACGTGCCCTTTTTTGGAATATACTGGGGATTACTTCGATCTTCGTCTACCTTCTTCGTATAATCTGTTGTTTCCTGGCCATCGCCACGTTGCCTCTCAACGTCGAACTCCAAACTATCCGTGTCGGTGTTTCCAACATCTTCAAGGCTATCGTCGTCATCATCATCGTCCTCCTCCTCTTCATCGCCATCATCATCATCATCATCGTCGTCGTCGTATTCGCCATGAGCACCACCCTCCAGATCGCTTGCTGTGTCATACTCCGAGTCATGATGGTGAGAATTGCTAGATTTTTCGTGATTTGGTGATGTTCCCGGCTGACCGCCCGAAGCCAAATCATTCACCTTTCAGAGAAAAAAAAAGAAAGAAAGAAAGAAACCAACAAAATGTGAAATGTGCTCTCTGCTCGGCACTGCAGTTGAATGTTAATCGAGAGCAGCTTGTCGCTCTCACTAAGTCTTTGCGTTTAAAAAGCAGATAAGAAAGTGCAACATGATATTCACCGATGATAACCATTCTTTTACCCCACAAAAATATGGCAAGGAAATAATGATCTACCGAACCGAATAACTGGAAACGAGGTCATTACAGTCTAACGATTAAACGGCGGCCACCGCCAAACTTTCATTTTAATTGTGCACTCTCTCGACTGCTCTAATATATATGTGAGCACTTCTAGCCTACGTTTGTAATTGTGACTTTTTTCCCAAGTGAAAAGATCGGGCTTTTTATGAACATTATTTTATTTAGACGAAAAATATTCAATTACCTCATTTTTAATATTTTCCACTGGTACATCGGCAGCCAAAGTAGTTGCAGAAACTGATGAGTGCTCCGAAGCTGGCGCCTGTGGCAAATTAGCAACTTCAGCCATTTAATTTTGTTTGTTAGAGTTATTTTCCGTTAATCACTTTCTTCGATGTTCTCTGCTGATATCCAATGTCGTTAGCGATGAAATTAGGAAAATTTTCTCAGCGCAACGCAATCAATTGCGAACTATCACAGAATCACCGTGAAAAGGTTTTTGCTTTTAGCTGCTTTCAGAAAAAATATCTTTGTTGTATGTGTGCACAAAAAACGGGAAATTTTACGCTGCTATATTGGCTGCCTGAATGTCAAACTCGAAGTAGGAAAAAAGTTGATGATTGTTGAAATGCCTCAAGCATACGATGCGAGGGTTCTAGAAGGTACCTACACAGGCAAATGGAGTTATATTGATAAGCAAATTGATAACTTAATCGGTTATGGTTGACAATAAATTAAAAAAAATATGCATAATAAAAACTAGAAGACTAAATTGGCCAATATTTTTATTTTAGTCAAGAAATACATTATGCCAAACTTCCCGGTATTTTGAGCGCCAGGAATAACTGTAACCAGATTAAAGTGGGGTTAAGGTGCTGTTCACATAAGACCGATAACTGTCGGCTTCAAACACTAAGCCCACTTATTAAACCGAGGCGAACTTCAAAGTGATTAAGTTAAACGAATTTCTGAGTGAAATCAATCGAAAACGACAGTATGACACATTAATGAGTAGCGTAGTTGACGATTTAACAAAACTATTCAGTGTGATATTTGTGAAAAAGTGGTAAAAGCTGTTTACTAGCGATTTCATGGACACACCACCAGAAAGGTTTCAACATGGACTGCTGCTGTCAAGTCGTTTCTACATGGTATATATGTATCTTCTGCCTTATTTTATTTGTAAGCTAATTATAAAGTCTGCCTAAGTTTACTCAACTCGTAAAATGTCTTTACGAAGGGAAATTTAGTTTATGTGTGAACAAAAGCCACTTTGGCTTAGGGCTGCATAATTTTAAAAGGATAAATCTGCGATTAGAAGTTGCGTTTAGATGTTCCAAACCTACATAGAGACTTTGGAAGGAAATTTAATAAACGCACTTGCTAGGTTAGTCTCTTTAGTACTAGATTCTATTTTAATTGACTTTGTTTAAGTAGATGCTCAATAAAACATACTCATGATATAAGCCACTGTTCACATCGCTGCATTCACTTCGAGCTTTAATGGTATAAAAATATTACTGGTATTTTCTTGTTCCCCCTGCAAAATATATATACCATCAGATCTCACTTCACTTCACAATTGAAACGTCATAATTTTGACCAGACTTCGAAATTTGACAGTTCATCACCGGGGATAAACAAAAGCTGCGAGAAGATCTGTAGTTTTTCATAGTCCTTCGCTAAAATGGGACTACTAACAAATCCATCTTTAAATCAGAGAAACAAGTTTGCACGCACTCTTATAAAACACAACAGAAAGATATGTTTCTTGTTGTATATTGCCGGACTGGCTTGGTTCGTATGCCTGGGTCATCCGGATTTTAATCATTCAACATATCTATCGGAAAACGCCTTATCACCTGGTACCAACAAATTTAATCATCCCGTTAACTAGTATGAGTGTTTTATTTATTGTTCCACAATTCTTAGGTTTGGTTTATTCTGAGCTAAAGCACGATTCTGGACGCTTAGCTCAAACTTATCTTGACGAGTTGAAGAAAGAACGAGATGATCACAAAACCAATATGCCATATGCCTGGGTTCAAGCTAAAATGAAGCAAATAGGCTTGGAAACACATGTTCACAATTTCACCTTGAACTATCCTTTTGGAGGGGGGAAGGTCTTCCAAGGGAAGAACATTTATGGTATATTACGTGCTCCTCGCATTGGATCGACAGAGGGTATCGTATTTTCAGCACCTTACCGGCCACCTAATTCAGTTCATACTGATATAACTGCTAGTGTTCCATTGCTATTAGCGTTTGCGGAATTTGCACGAAGTTAGTATAAAGAAAGCACTGTTTTCAAAACTCCTACAGGAACTTTCGTTTTTGTATAGGGAAAAACTATTGGGCAAAGGATTTGATATTCTTGGTAACCGAGCAAGAACAATTGGGCATACACGCTTGGCTTGAAGCATACTACGAAGGAGGTACGGGAGACAAGTCTGTGCTTAACAGTGGTAACCTTCCGGCAAGGGCCGGTGCGCTTCAAGCTGCCCTTAATTTGGAAATTCAAGACTTTGATGCCGGTGAGTTTAATTGGAAATCAATAAAAAAACATGCTAACCGTGGTCTGTACGCAGAATACATCGATGTAAAGATAGAGGGACTGAACGGACAGTTACCGAATTTGGATATGTTCAATTTAGTGCAGCGTTTGGCAGTTCGTGAGGGCGTACCATCCGGCTACAAACAAATCCCCAAGAAGAAACGTAGAGCATCGCAGACTACGGTGAAAGAGAATCTGAAAAACATAATAGCCATGATAGCCAGCCAAGCAAACGGAGTCCCAACAGGCAATCACGGTCTTTTCCACAGATACCGCATTGAGTCCTTAACTCTTGAAGCCGTAAAACGTACTTCTGGAAATTCCAATAACAAGAATATGGCGGCTGTTATTCTCCTTAAAACAGTCGAAGGAATTTCCAGAAGCTTGAATAATCTGCTTGAGCGATTTCATCAGAGCTACTTCTTCTACATATTAGTACAGAACGACCGATTCATTTCCATAGGGGACTTTATGCCATGCCTTGCTCTAATGGCAGGTCCCCTGTTTATCAAAGCATTCCTCCTGTGGCTCAGCCTGAATAGTGTAGATGATGACACCAAAACAATCGAAAAGAATCAAGAGCTACCCTACATAAAGGTTTTACTCTTGATGGGCATTGTGTATTTCCTTGGAGTTCTAACTGAAATACTACCACTTAACAGTTCCTTAGCTGCGCTTTTTGCTGGCTATGGAATTTCTACTCCCGTGGGAATAACGTTTTTACTTGTATTTGTGATGGTCCTGGGAACGTTTGTGCCATTTTTCGTACGCTTAAGTTCCGCCGGCTTGGAACTATTGCATTTAGCTGCGCTGTTGTGCTTGGGATCAGCTCTTCTAGTCGTAGGGCTCTTGAATTTTTCTCTTGGAATTTCAATAGCCGCAGTGAGCTGCCCCTTAGCAATTATTTTAAATATAAATCATGGACACTCGTCAAAGTTTTTAACAACAGTATATACATTCGCACTGAATCCTCTGGTTGTGGTATACCTCCAAGTCGTAATTCTCACACTTGGTTCATTTCCTGAGCTTTCTTTGGGCGATGTTTGTTTCAAAGCCATAAATGCGTCGATGGATGCCATCACATACGTACTGGTTGATTCCATTGTAAGTACAATAAATGACACTGTAAGACGTTTTGTAATCACATTTTTTTCTGTTCCCTAGATCTACGGCAACTGGATGTACACAGTTATAACAGGTGTATTCTTTCCTATTTGGGTTTTGTTTTGGTCAGTTAACCTCATTTCAAGAGAGGCGGGCCATTCAAAGATTAGGAAACTAAAGATGAAATAATTATTAGTGTCTTTCTTTTATTAATAAATTTAAACAGAAGAAATTGTGTTATAATAGTTTACTACATTAGAATCCCTCTAGTTAATCATTTAAATTTTTTAATACGGATTGATACCAGCAAAAGTTCAAAAATACAAATGAAACAAAAATAAATGGTGACATGCTAATGACTTGGCTTAAAGCTTTAGAAAAAAAAGAAGCAAGGGATGATGATGATGACTAAAATCAAAGTGCATTCACATCTACAAAGGAAAACATAGAAGCAGACAAAAAAAAAAAAAAATGAAAAAATAGACTAAAGCAGTGAGAACTATGACGATGGCCTCTTTGCCCAGTAAGGGTGGGTAAAACTCATCAACTTCGCCGAAGTCCATCATATCCCTTTGCACTGCACTTCGTTCCTTGATTAATATTTTATCAGGGAAAACAAGAATTTTGAGGCATGAGTTATGTGCACATACATGTAGATGGGGCATGTATTCATACATACGTGGATGTGCATACACAAAGTGATACTAAAACTTTAATAATTAAAAGATTGACATGCATAAAAATACAAGAATTCATTTTTGATCAAATTGGAAATGTAATCTACGAGGAGGTGGCAGATGCCGATTCGATTCCAATCTCAAATTATGAATTTTGAATGAATTCATTCAAAATGAAAACATGACTGCTAACCTGACCGCTGCCACTTTATTTGTTTTTCCATTTACTATAGCTAACTACAAGGTGAGTATAAGTGCGATGAGTTAGAAACGAAACGAAACGAAACGAACGAATCACGTACGTATTTGTTAAAGCTGCCATAAATGATTGCAAGTTCATATTATGATGCGTGGACGATTTGTCATGGAGAAAAGTAACGGGCATTAATCCGATAAATGATCGCCAGGTTGTGATCGACAGCAAATAAATAGATTAGTAGTGACATTTATCTCGTTATTTGGAAGGAATTGACGGTTGCGTCGATACAAAAAGTACAAAATCCTCAAAATGCGGCAGGATCTCGACCTGCTTGAATGCAGAAAAGTACTCAAGAGTAGTACGAAATCAGCTCCAAAAATCTATGTAGGACAATCGTCATTTACGGAGTACCATTCTGGGTTCAGAAGAAGGTTTAGTTGTGAGCTCTGCTAAAGATAATTATTGGGTACTGGAAGACTGAAGTTTACTCTGATAAGAAGGTTGATGCTATTTTTATCGATCTAAGAATTATTGACAAAGGACATTGTAAGTACTGATAAGCATAAATATTATATTTGCGAAAACGAAAAATGGCGGTTTCAGTCACATTGAAGCGAGTGCGAACAGAAAATGAATGTGGGTGATTAAATACATATCTGTTGGAATAAATGATTAAATGGGTGTGCCGCAGGACAATCACTGTTCGCATCCATTTCCTTGAGCTCGACTTTCTTTTCCTCGTCATTATTTAATTCCATTTTTCAGTTTTTTATCTACGTCATTGAGTATTAAAGGATTAGCGCGGGACGAGCATTGACCTGCAGCCTAATAGCATTACTGTGCCCTTCCGTTAAATATGGAAAACTCGATGGATCAAGGGAATTTAAAAACTCATCAGACAGTTTTATCTGCTATATATATAATGCGGTGCCTTTCCGTCAAAAGAGTTCGGGAACTGTTGCAATTTGTAAGGAAGTTATTGTCCTCAATAGAAATATATAGGTACTTTTTATACCTTACATTAGAGGACAAGCAACTTTTCGAGCTATCAACTGGAGACATATTTCCTTTAATTTACAAGAATTAGGACCAATCTGTTAGCTTTTCGGTAAACTGTTGCTTCGTTATGGTTTCCCTAAGACCTTACATGTGCTAATCGATGCGAGTCATTCGTAGAGGCACACTTTAAAACGGTGCACTGTGCAGTGCAAAAAAAAGGCAGCATTGGAAAATGCTTGTCAGAAAAGGATTATTTTCGTAAGAAGTAAGAAGCTATGGTTCTATAAGAATCTGTTGAAGAAGAAGATACTGCGATTAAGAAATAGGCAGAGTCTTGAGTCTTGCAATAATCTGATTCTCAAAACAACATCATCATCATGCTGTGTGAACATCTCAAACAGGTCCTTAACCGTGGGCTGGAAGCCACAGAAGCGATTCCTTGCACAGATCATCAAATTTCAAGTCGGTACGAACTACAAATACACTCCACGAGCACTATATGGCAATGGTTGACTTTAGGAGCCAGATCTTTTCTGTTCGTGCAATGTGCAGTTTGAAAGTAGCTCTTCCGAATTATTGAAACATGCACTGGGAATTTGGCTACTTTCCTTCTGCTCATTCTTTAAGCTGATAGTTCACAAACTCTTTTCAGCAATAGTAATTGGCGCCATAGCTGGAATGGCAGTTAAGAATGTGTTTTTTAGTAATCTATTGCAGCCGATCTTCACACAAATAGTCACTCTTTCTTGAGTGCTTCCCAATAATGGATTAAATTACTTCATCCAACGACAGCACTGACTTTTTCCACTAGTCTTATTCTTATTAGTTGGTTTAAGATTAGAAAAATTCGTTGTCTTCTTACTACTTCAGGGTACATAGTGATCACAAGATTGGCAGACCATTTCTTTGAGCTTTGAAATTCAATGGTTAAAGCTCCCCAAGTGTCCTTGAAAGCTTCACTAATTTGTCTTTCCTTTGAAGTTGTTTCTCTTCTTCAGGCTAAGTTTCAGAACAGAACTCTTATTCTCTGATTGATTAGCGTTCTAAACATAAACTAAGTATTAAATAGACCGTCAGCTCTTGCAACTTAAGAGAATTTGCCTACAAGCTGTTTTCCGTGTTTCTATGTGGCAAAGTATGTGTGCCATGTTAAAGTAGATTAGCCGCACACTTCCTCTCACATAGGAACCTGACAGTTGCCTGACAGTTCATTTTGTGGTAACATTGAAATAAATTCAAATAATTCAAATAACTGCCCGTTATCGGGACGTGTTAATAAAACGGTGGGTATGGTGTGGTGAATTTAGTACCAAATTCTATTAAAACGCATAGGTTAGGTAGGTATACGTATTAAGATTTCTTTCATTTTACCTAGATAATCTATATAGTACGGGATGTTTTCATCTTTGTTGTAAAAAATCGAAATCGATAAACTATATGAATCATTGACAAAAATAAAAAAAAAACGCTTATTAATATAAAAAAATATTTGATTACTAATGATTATGAATCGTATATATTAAAGCAAATAAATTGTAAGCAGCAAAACTTAAATGCGTGAGACATATCAAGGTACAAATCAGTAAACTTGTTTATTTCCAATTTTGCTTAAATAAATTTCGAGTTTCGTTCTTTCCCGTAAATTTTAAAGAAAATAAATTTTCGTTGATTGTGTCTACTAGACTTTTTATTTTTATTATAAATGAACATTATTCATATTCTCGGCTGACGCAATTGATTTCAAATGTAATTTTATTAATTGTTCAATTGTTCCAAATTTTCTAATAAATTTTTTTTTTTTTTTAATAAACGGAATCTTTATGAAAAGATTATAACTAAAAACTCATACTATTTCAAATCTTAATAGTCGTAATCAATTCTTCTCTTTAAATTCTTTGCCGTTTTTCTGTGGACATTCACGGTGAAATAATTGTTCGCCAAAAACAGCAAACGAAAACAGACACAATAATTATAGGAACAAAAATATCTTATTTTATTTCACACATCATTCATTTGTTTATTTATGTTGATTACAGTCGCTATTATACATTTTGTAGAACATCTACATGTTTTCGTGGTGAAATAAAACAACGAACTTAAACTCTCACAACGCATCCACCAGCTGACAGAAACTCGCCAATTACACTAACTCTCAGTCAGTGTTCTCAGCACTCTCTCTTTATTTTTCACACGAAGCGTGTTAATTTTCCCCATTTCACTAAACTCAAATTCCCTTTTAAAAGTAAAATTTGTATTGTTCGGAGTATTAAATTAATCTTCAGCATAAAAATCGCAGTTTGCTAACATTATAATCATAATTTATTGATAATAGAAATGTTTGCTTAAGGCAAATCTCTTTTTTATGTACATTTAGTGCGTTGATATTCATAGTGAAATGTAGTTCGACTGTTTTTCTGCCAGATTATTGATAGCCCAACAATTAAGACATTTTTTCCTCTTACGCAGGAAAGTTTTTCAAAAATTTAAATTCCCACAAAAAGGTAGAAATACCACAATGCAGGAACACTGCTGAGTGTCAGTATTTTATTACTCCTCCCACCTTTTAAAAATTATTTTTTTGCTGCTTCACACGTATTCACAGATAGGAAATTTAAGAGAGAATTTTATTTTCAAAATTTGCGAGGGGAATCGGGTAGGTGCGCGGGAGCTGACGGTCTATTTAATACTTAGTTTATGGTTCTAAATGGAACCAACCTGCTTCTTTCATCGTTATTATATACCAGAGACAATACTGAGACCACCAACTCCGACCGATTTCCCGTTACTTGCCTACAAGCTATATTTTCATGGGGTGGCAAACGCTAAGTGCGTTAGTATTGTTGCATAGAAATTCGTATTGGAAAATGTCACGTAACTTCAAAAATTCCGGCTCACGAACACAATCGCACCTTGCATATGCCACTTCCGCTGTGGGCAAAGCTGCTGACAGCGTTCATATAATTTTGTCCGTTAAATTTGAGATTATTTATATACGTGTGGATAGTATTTTTTTAGGAATAAGTGTACATTTGCTGAAAATATCTTCTTCAGTTATTAAAGAAAAATTCACACAATAAATCGATCTTAATGATATCGAAAAGAGGTAAATACACAACCATGTTTGTCCTAATATGTTTTAGTATATATAAAACACATATTTTTGATAATTTTACTAACCAACCAAATCAAATTATTCGCCTTTTAACAATTTATAATAACAATCAATGGCATTCAGTAATATACAAATGTGGAGTTCCCGAACTCTTTCACATTTCCCCATGGTTGCCGCGGTTGGCTGCATTTATTTTTGTAGTTTTTGTGTGTTTTTGCATGTCACATTGATTCTTTTTTGACATAACACCGATAGGAATACAAAATGGCGAATTTGAAAAAAAATTGAGGGGCCCAGCGGCAAGAGGATTGTGAGTTGGGGGTCTCAGTATGGTTTGTCTATGTTATATACCCTCGCTGCAACTACTTGTGTTTTCTATAAATGAGTGACACTAACGACTAGACTAAGCTGCACGCAGTTTTCAATAAAATTAAGATCCCTTTGACTATTTTAACTTTTTCTGTAGATACCTGCTTAGGATACTATTGAAGTAAGCGTAACTTGTAAATACCGATATTTTTTGGCTATATTCAGCTGCTCTTGTGCAAACAAGAGTTTTATCTCTCAAGCACATTGTTAGCACTCTTTTAGTTTGCTATGATCATAAGTTACAACTTGTTTTGCGTTTCTGCAAAGATTGACAATGCGTTAATAATCATTTTTAGTGTCCAGGTTAGATTTTGATTAGTGATTTTGATTTTGATTATTAGTAAGGCCCAAATGAAAAACTGAGTTCTGTGCGCTGAAGTTATCGCCGTATAAAATATTAGGACCTCTCAGTGCACAATTGAATCCGACCTCTTCAACCAGACGCCTCAACTAAACCGCCTCCTATATCCTTTATAATTAATGGTAATAAAAAGATGCTTATGAGATGCTTAGCAGTTGTCATGTGTTCTTGATAAGGCTCAGCGTTGAATAGGGCTAATTTGCTGACTGCATGCTGAATATCAGGTGTCGTTGAAGTCGCCAAATTGATTAAAGACCCAATAAGTGACTGATAACGCTTTGCGACAGTTATCTTGCTTTTCGGACTATCTGGACATTTCTTAAGAATATCCCTGGATCCAATGGAATGCTGCATTTTCTCGTAGAGATCATATTATGCTGTACTGGAAGATTCCGGATGTGTTGCTCCTGAGAAAGACTTATAGATCCGGTCTTTTGATTCCGTTTAATTCCTATATATCAAAATTCAAACCAATTGCATGTTTTATGTTGATTATATATCTTTTCTCTGGAACACGCAATTATAAGGTCGTTAACATAAGGCCTTTTTTTTTTGAGCTTCGATCTCAGCAAAGTAAAGTAGAATTTTCAGCACGCAATTACAACAACTACACTCTACTTGACATTTCAAAACTCACAGTAGTTGTTGTAATCGCGTGTTGAAAATCTTACTTTACTTTGCTTTGATTTGTTGAGATCAAAGCTCGAAAAAACGCATCTTTTTTGTGTCCGCTTTCCTTATTCGTACACACACACGAATCAGTAGAAATCCGTTCCACTGTTCCACTCACGACCAACTTGCTTTAGTCCGTATATAGATTAAAGAAAATCTGCAAACTTTGTTGCCACTAGAAACATCCTCAAAATTCTCGGGCTGCTCCATATAAATCTCCCCCTTAACTTCACCATTCAAGTACGCGGATGAGACATCAACATGATGAACTTCCAAGTAATATTCAACAACTAATGCTAAGACAAGACGTATGGTGGAGAACCTTACCACCGGCGAAAAAGTTTCAGTACAATCAATACCCAATCGTTGGTTGCGACCCTTGGCAACAAGTCTTGCCTTAGGAGCGAATCGGATTTCCATCTTTATCGTGTTTTATTGTAAACACCCACTTAGATTTAATAGCATTACCATGTAGGGCAAATCCACTAAGCCCCAAGTCTTATTTGATTTAAGAGGATCATACTCACAATTCAATGCCTGAAGCCATTTTTGTGCATCCGGTCTGCTTAAAGCTTTACTGTTGCAGGGTTGCCGCACAACTTTAAATCATCCATAAAGCTCTTATTTTTAGCTGTCTTTAATCGTGGTCTAAGACTTCTGGTTATAGTTACCTCATGTTCACCATCTTCGCCGCCGCCGTCATCATCATTTGCATTGCAGTTCTCATCGGCATAATCTAGACAGTCATCATCTGCACCATTTTCATCATCGTTTGCATCGCCGCCATCATTGCCTATATCAATGTCACCATCTTCACAATCCGAGTTGAAAGAGTCTTCACTATTGTTTGAAGAATAACTAGGATTTTCAAAATGTTCTGTCTCTTACGATTCACTATCCGCCAAGTTAATTAACACGAAATCCTTATATCTCTACTCTCACAAACAATTCTCGTTTTATCGTTTTAGGATTGTAGAGCCTACATGCTTTAGACACACTGGAGTAGCTAACCATAACGCATTCCACTCCTCTAGTTTTGAATTTAGATTTTCCTGGTTTCTTGTCTAATTTGAATGCCATACATCCGAAAACACGAAGGTGTCCGCGCTCCATGAGCTCAGAATAAATTGACTGAGCATCCTGAGCGAAAAGCTGATTACACACTTCCAGTCAAATTTGGCAGAAAAAAAAAGCAGGATAAGCAACAAAGTTGAAATGCGGACGAACCTTGTTGTTCTGGAATTGAATATTAACCAATTTAATAAATAACAATTAATAAATATTTAATTTATACATACATTTACAACAAATGACAGCTATGTGCTCAAGTCTGTTTCATAAATACCTAGGAACAATCTGAGCACGCTCATCATAAACCATAAACTAACTACTAAATAGACTGACAGCTTCAGCCAAAAAAGAGAAATCGCCAACAAGCTGAATTTGACCTTGGATGTAGCCCAGTTTGAATTCATGTGTTTGTGCCTATGTTAATCCAAGGGGCTCACTCATACTTGAAAAAAACCAGCCTACAGTCTTCCGGTTTAAACTGGATGTCGGTAGCCTAAGGTGGGCTTTCATTTCGTAATCGTGTTGCGGCTGTATTGGGCAAATAAAAATTGTTCTTATGTCTTTTTCGATTTGGCTTTTCAGATTTCCTCTGCCAAATCGAACATAAAATCCGAATTTTATTGGTTTTTGTGTGTATTGAATTGTCCGCAAAAAATATTTGTTTTCACTTGCACTGGAAATCCATTTGAATTGATTTGTACACATTTTATAACAACTCATTTCGAAATAATTTAATATAAAAAAACCTTTCCATTCTCGAAAAATTAATTATTCAGTTAAAAAAGCAATCCTTCCAACGATAAACAATTCGTAACCGCCAGCTGTGGGTCATACACAGTGGTATTTAGTGAAAGTATGTGTAAATATGAGAAAAAATCTAGATTTCTCAAATGTTCCCGAGATAAAAAAAAGGGTGATTTTTTTGGCAGATCGAACATGAGAAGCAATCTCTATCAAAAAGTAAATGTATCTTTTTGCCAAATCGAAAACGACATAAGAGTTTATAAAGTGTATGAACTTTATAAAATGAACGAACACGGTTTTTTTTACTTTTGTTAAAAGACATTTTGTAACTTGAAGTTTTTTTGGGTATATTTTAAAGAAAACACACTTTTTTTTAAATTTCGAAATCATATTGAAACCAAATGTTTTAACACCGTTTAGGGAAAACATTTTTTTCTCGGCGAATTTTTTTTTTAGTTTTAGCATAATTTATAATCTGTAATAATTAGTAGGTACGTAAAATGAATACTTGCACATTAATATATGCAAGTACATACCTATGCATTTGTTAAATTAAAAAAAATTATTCAATATTTTTATTGTTTATATGTAATATTGCTGTCAAATTTGTATGCGCTTGGTTTTTTCTTGTAAAGGCCATAATACAAAAATCCTCGTAGATCGCCTTATATTTATGTGAAATACTCGGAACAGTTAAAATATGATGTTTTGATCACTTTTTGTATTCCAAAAACACAAAGAGTGCACTTGTTTTTGTTAATTAATAATGTAGAGAGGCTTATAGAAAATCAGTGCACATTTGAAAATACATTGTTATACAATTTGTAAAAGAAAATCGATTGAATTCGCGAAATCTGAAATCGGAAATCAAGTAGCAAAATCCAATTATACCACAACCTTGCTTTCCGGTATTAATAGCATTTGCATCTTTACTGTTCCTAAGTAACATTATTCAACACTGTTCAGTGTTATTAAACGACAGAATTTCCATTCATATTTTAATTTCGAACAAATATTCACCAAGTCTAATAGAAATTTATTCAATGTTTATGAAAATTCACTTATGTCCTAGTGGAAGCTGGGTTTAACTTGCATGTTTCTACCTCATTTTTGGAACAACCCCCTACGGATTTCATTTATGCAGCTGCATGAATTTTGCTGCCAAAATAGAATTCATACAAATAAAACTAAAAAACAACTCAAATGTGAATGGATGAACAGTTTTTGTTGCAGAATATGGGTAGAGAACAAGTTATGCTATCTAAAAAAAACATAATCAACATGTACTTCTTTACATTTATTGTTATAAATCTATTTACAAATTGTTTGTTATTGAAATAGTGCCACCCGGCGGCCATTAATACACGTATTCACAGACAGGAAAAACAAGAGAGCGCGAGAGAGGGCTCAATTCGAAATTTGCGGGGGAAATCGGGTAGGGGCACGAAAGCTATCAGTCTATTTAGTAGTTAGCATCAGAGACAATACTTAGACCACCAACTCCGGCCGATTTCCCGTTACTTAGCCTACAAGCTATATTTTTATGGAGTGTTCACGTTTGGTGCGCTAGTATTGGGGACGATCAAGTATCTAGTTTAGTAAGTCTGACAGCTCTCTCACTAGATGAAACTCGGCTCTGATTGGGGGAAATCGGTCGTGAGAGCAGATGTTTCAGTTGACGTTTATGGAGGGGTAGCCGACGAATCTAGTCGAGAAATTCGTGACTGAGTACTAAGTTGACAGTTCTCATATGTGGCTGACGTAGAAAACGTGACGTTCCCGACCAATCTAGTTTTTGCGTTCAGCTTACATCTTATCCAGACCAATCTAGTCGACTTAAGATGACTAGATTCTTGAATGCGGCCATTCTTACATAGAATTTCGTATTGACAAATGTCATGAAGCTTCAAAAATTCTGCTCACCAACACACTCCCAGGAGATATGAGACACTTCCGCTGTTGACAAAGTTACTGGCAGAGTTAATAGAATTTTATTCGTTTAATTTGAAAGTGTTCGTTACGTGTGGATAATATTTTTTTTAGGAATAAGTGCACATTTGCTTAGAATGTTCATGAAAAATTAAAAATGTAGATTGGTTGAGGGAAAATGAAAACATTTTGAGCAAATTTTCTTCATTATTTAAGAAAAATTTACACACGAAATCGAAGTTAATGATATCCAAAAGCGGAAAATACACAACCATGTTTGTCCTAATATGTTTCTAGTATATAGAACATCAACTTTAGATAGTTGTACTAACCAAACAAATCAAATTATTCGCCTTTTAACAATTTATAATAACTAACCAATGGCGTTCAGTAATGAAAAAATTGTGGTATTCCCGAACACACATTTATTCACATTTCCCCACGGTTGCCGAGGTTGGCAGCATTTATTTTTTGCATTTTTTGTATGTTTTTGCATGTCACACGGATTCTTCTTTGACATAACACCGATAGGAAAACAAAATGGCGAATTTGAAAAAAAACTGAGGGGGCCGCGGCAAGAGGATTGTGAGTTGGTGGTCTCAGTATGGTTTGGTTATGGTTAGCATAAACTAAGTATTAAATAGACCGTCAGCTCTTACAACTTAAGAGAATTTGCCTACAAGCTGTTTTCCGTGTTGCTATGTTGCAAAGTTTGTGTGCCATGTTAAAGTAAATTAGCCGCACGCATACACTCGCACATAGGAACCTGACGTTTTTCTGTGGACATTCACGGTGAAATAAGTTTTCGCTAAAAACAGCAAACGAAAACAGACACATAATTATAGGAACAAAAATATCTTATTTTATTTCACACATTATTCCTTTGTTTATTTATGTTGGTTACGTTCGCTGTTATACATTTTATATAATATCTACATATTTTCGTGGTGAAATAAAACAACGAATTTAAACTTTCAGAACGCATCCATCAGCTGACAGAAACTCACCAATTACACTAACTCTCAGTCAGTGTTCTTAGCACTCTCTCTTTATTTGTCACACGGAGCGTGTTCATATTTCCCTTTTCACTAAACTCAAATTCCCTCGACTTTTTTATGAAAAAAAACATTTAAAAATAAAATTTGTATTGTTCGGAGAGAAAATCATATTAAATTAATCTTCAGTATAAATATCGCAATTTGCTAACATTATAATGATTATTTTTTTGTAATAGAAATTGTTGCTTAAGTCAAATCTCCTTTTTATGTACATTTAGTGCGTTGATATTCATGGTGAAATGAAGTTTGAATGTTTTTCTGCCAGATTATTGATAGTTCAACAATTTTTACATTTGTTTCCTTTTATGCATGGAAAGCTTTTCAAAAATTTAAATTCCCACAAAAAAGTAGCACTGCCGGGTGTCAGTATTTTATTACACCTCCCGGCATTTATAATATCTTTTTTGCTGCTTCACACGTATTCACAGATAGGAAATTTAAGAGATTTTCTTTTCAAAATTTGCGGGGGGAATCGGGTAGGTGCGCGGGAGCTGACGGTCTATTTAATACTTAGTTTATGGCAGAGATGAATGAATAAAAGAGATGGATATCTTTCGTACGTCTATCCCCCCAAAACCCATTTGTTTACATTGTTGTTTTTGTAATTTCAATCCCTGTCTGTGAATACGTGTGAGGTACGAAAAAAGTTACTAATGACAGACCACCAATCAAAATTCAGAACGGCCGGCCGGATGTCATAAAACAGCATAATTTTGTATTCACCATATGGTGACACTCTCTTTTAGATAGGTCGGTTCGTTAGATATACGATTTTTCGGTTACCACCAGAATCACCCCATTGAATTAATCCGACTGGAAGGAACAACTTATTTTATATGTGAAATTATTACCTAACTGACTATTTAATCTTATACGCGGATGAATTTATATATTTAAAAGAGTGGTTGGTGTACTAGGGTTCAAATTATAAGAACTTTTAAAAGAAACATTACGAAAGCATTATGTGCTATCTATCGGATAAATTGCGATATTTACTTGTATGGCAAATATCTATTCTTGTTTTTTAAATCTATAAAAGTTATAATATAATTCTACATGCAGTATTAAAATGTATATATTAATAACAATAAAAACTTTTCATGCCGAATTATAGTAGATAGCCTTGATAGATTAGTACGTGACTAAAATGTTGGATTTTGCAAATATTAACCATTTTTGATAAAAAGCAGTGTCAACGTGTTAGAAACATATTAATTATATATTCACTGCAAGCAAATTAACTGTCAACCGTCAAATTTTAAATTTTCATAGTGAACATGCCCAAACCAGTTTTCCAGGATATTTGAAAATTTTATGAATTTCGGTGGTGAATTCACCAACTTTCCGCCATCTTCCGGGTGAATTCACGAACTCACTTATACTAGTATAGAAATGAGAATGTATGCGTGACTTCATGAATTTTTCGGGAAAACAGCTTGTAGGCAGCCGCCTTTCCACTGGAAAGATATCCATCTCTGTATTCCATTATCTTTGGTTTATGGCTCTAACCTCCAATTTGACAGATTGTATGAAAATCCTTAATTTGTGTCATTGTGTGTCTCAAAATTTACGACTGCGACCTCCTCTTACCGATCGTCAATAGGGTATCTCTGCTATATCAAAGTCTGCTCCATTCATGTATTGATCTCTCTTCTCGTGGACTTGCTTTTAGTAACCAAAACTTCAAACTATTTAAACTCATGCGTCATGCTCCATCGACGTTCGTTCACCTGCTAGTCACCGTTAGTATTGTATGTACCTAATATCGCTCGATGACGTTGCTACTGCCGCCTATTATAATCAGTTGGCTGCAGATAGAAAACACCCGCATTCCAGTGGACCGAGGGTAGTGTAGCTAGAAAATGTACGTACCAATTACAGCGCCAATTCTTCATTTGAAACGTGGTCATCGATGGCACAGCTATACATTTCAAAATGCTTTCAATATTGGCGACAGCCTGATACTAATAGGTGCGTCAATACGGATTAATTGCAAATGGATAGTGCAGACACTGCATACAGTCGAGCCATATATGACTAATCCGTGCACTGCACACCCATGTAGGTATAGTATCAAAAGAGAATAACTTATTTTTGTCGGTCAACCACCCTACACCTTATAATAGGTATATAACATTTTTTTACAAACACTGCAAAAGCACTTATGACAATGTGCAACATCGAGACGAAAGTGGATAATACGTATACATCCCAGAGTTGTATATGAGTTGAAAACTTTTTCTGTTTTTAAGTTACTATCATATGCAAAAAAAATAAAACTGGAAAGGAAATGTTATGCCTGCCACTCATAAATACATCAAACTTAAGATATATGTACATATTAATATATGAGTGGGAGAAGGAAAGTTGCATTTCCATTTTTTTTCACCATTTTAGATAATAGTGGATTTTAAGGAGTTTTTAATTCCGATAAAAGGGTTCGTCGACATACAGCCCAGTTACCCATAAAAAGGACAAAAGCAGTTTGCCATCTCCCACCCAAGCATTATTATCAGTTTTTCTATGGCAGAATAATATTAGGGCGATGGAAGAAGACGACGACGAAGGGATGTGTCTTCCTGACACGGTAAATTAACATAATGGATTTTTTGATGGAACTAGATTGGTGGCCTACAGCACCATGTCGCGAAAATAACAAAGACGAAATAAAATAGAAACACTTAAGTAGCTTAAAGTCCAAAGAACACTTCCTTTTTGAAATTTAAACGGGGATGTGATAATGTGTAGAAAAGGTTGCCTCATCAAAATTCCAACTTTACTGAGGCACAAAATAATGCAAGTAAAATTTTGTGTAAACTAATTGCTGAATTTCATTAATTAGTCCGTAATTTAATATTCATGACCGAATTATAAATTATTCATTCAAGTTTAACGGTTGCAAATTTAACATTTTAATTAAAATACAAATTTGAGCCTAAGTGCGACTAAGTAGAAGGTCTCTGTAGCCTTATGTGGGTTTGGGAGAATTTTTAAATTTATTTACTCCGGTAGGTATCGGTGGAAAATTGATTAGATGTGAACAAATATCTGCACTTACTGCACCGCCAAAGCGAACTGATTTACGGCTCGCGAAACCATAAATACTCCATTTTCATTTTAATTAACCGATATTGGTGGCTACGACACGAGTATAACATTTGCACATACACAGCACGAGAGAATAGCGAATGCAAGGCGGTGTAATTATATTATTTGTAACAGTAAGTTAATCCCTCAGTAACGATTTCTGAATCTCAGCTCAGACCCAATTTTGTATTCACACTAGGAGTGCATTCCAAGTTTAATTATTTAGGTAATGTAACAACGATTGTTATTTTTAAGCTGGGGCAGCTTTAGTTGCTAATGTCAGAGTAAAAGTTCACCGAAACGTACGGGTCTGCATGGAAGCAAGGTTTTATGTGTTGACAGCCGTTGACAATGACAGCCGTTGATCGACCACAGTCATGTCCATTGTTAATGGCCACATTAAAAAAAATGTTGTAATCTTGAGTGGACTAGATTGATCTGAACTAGATGCACTCCGAACGCAAAAACTAAATTGGTTGGTAGTGTCACTTTACGCAGTTAACAACGACGCAATTGGAAACTCACCTTAGATATTGTGTAACAAAGAAGGTCTTTTGGTGAAAGCCGACTGTCGTCCAACTTATTCGCCCTTCAAAGTATGGCGAAACATTAGAATTCTCACAGGAAGCTAAGTATTTACTTAGGAATCATCCTTGATTGTAAACCATCATGCAAAGGCAGACACTGTCTTAAGAGTTACGAATCTTTTCTTAACATACTCATCTCATGGAATGCCGATACTCGAAATTTTTTTGGTGACACACCGCTATAGAAACTTGTCTTATTGACTGCCGCCGGAGTGAAATGAAATGACTATAGGACCTAATCAGGAAAGGCACAACAGGGTCGGGATTCTGGAAGGCGAAACGTTGAAACATTTTCGTGTGCACGAACGTCCCGGGTGTCCGCCGGGAAGGTATACTACTTTGTTTTGCCGCCATTTTGGTAAACATTAGTCTTGACAGTTCATATTTGGCAGTCGTGAAGTAGACACGTGGCAAATTTATTATGGAAAAATATTCGATAAGCCAACGTGTTTTAATCGTTAAAACATTTTATCAAAATCAGTGACGATGACACAAGTTACGCGAAATTTTTGGGAGGCACATTTTCATTTGAATGGATGTGTGAATAAACAGAATAGTCGATTCTGGGCAATGGAAAACCCTTCAATTATTCATCAGTCACCTTTGCATCCATTAAAAGTTACAGTCTGGTGTGCATTGGACCTTACTTCTTTGAAAATGAAAACGGCGTAACGGTAACTGTGAATGGGAAGCGATATCGTGATATGATTGAAAACTTTTTAACGCCACAACTTCATGCTTTGGGCTTGATTAGCATGTGGTATCAACAAGACGGTGCCACATAGCATACAGCCAGGATTACAATGGAATTACTGCGAGACCTCTTTCCAGAACAAGTTATTTCAAGAAATGGTGATGTTGATTGGCCTCCACGGTCGCCTGATTTGACTGCTCCGGACTTCTTTTTGTGGGGATATCTGAAAAGCAAGGTTTATTCAAACTAACCAGAAACTCTTGAGCAACTCAAACAAAATATTCGTGATGAAATTAATGAAATACCGTGTGAAATGTGTATGAATGTAATGAAATATGTGCTCAAAAGGGCTCGCATTTGTGAGGCTAACAGAGGCGGACATTTACCTGATATTGTATTCCATACATAATTGCCGACATTAAATAAAACATTTATCAATATAAGATCCATTCTCTTTCATTTAATCAAAAATTATAAACAAACAAAGTACAAGGTGGCGCAAAATTAGCCTTCCGATGTTTTTTGGCTGTAATTTAAAAAAAAAAAATGAAAAACTTTGATTCTTCTTCTGGATTATTTTTATTTGGTCTTTTAATTTTTTTTACATCAAGTCGAGAATATGATGTCATGTAAATGGCCGCCGCCACATTTGATTGTCATTTGAGCCCTTTTTATGGCATTTTCCATCACTTTGGCCAAAACTTCCGGCGATAAGTCCTCACATTCTTGACGGATATTGTCTTTAAGAGCTGCAAGAGTCTGAGGCTTGTTGACATAAACCCGCGACTTCAAAAAGCCCCACAAAAAGAAGTCTGGAGCGGTCAAATCAGGCGATCTTGCTGGCCAGTGCAAATCGTCAAAACGGGAGATTAGGCGCCCGGGAAATGCATCCTTCAGCATATCGGTTGTGGTACGTGCAGTGTGTGCCGTTGCACCGTCCTGTTGGAACCACATGTTTTCCAATCCCAATTCATCAAGTTGCGGCAAAAAGAACTCGTTGATCATTGCTCTGTAGCGCTCACCATTCACAGTAACCGTTTGGCCCGCGACGTCTTCGAAGAAAAAAGGTCCGATGACTCCTCCAGCGAAAACAGCACACCATACAGTGACTTTGAGCGGGTGTAATGGCTCTTCGTGGGTTACACGCGGATTTTCAGTGCCCCAGAAGCGTAAATTTTGCTTATTTACGTACCCGCTAAGATGGAAATGGGCCTCATCACTCATGATTATTTTTGATGAAAAATCATCTTCCTCTTGGTGGTGATTAAGGATGGCTTGAGCTTGAGCGTTCTGGAGCAGTGTAGCGTAACATTGTTTATTAACGTGTATTTCGCATGTGTTTACTACACAAATGTCAAAACAGAACTGACATTAGGGGCCAATCGCAAAATTTATAGCATTTTCTGATAGGAGGATTACTTTTGCTCCACCTTGTAGTATACCTTCCCGGCGGACACCGTTACTTCTGCAACTTAGAGCAAATCATTCGTGCGCACGAAAACGTTTCAACGTTTACATCTTACAGAATCTGACCCCGGGTTCCTTTAAGAGAATCTAGAGTGTCAGATTCCAAAAAATGCTCTCCCTACTTAAGATCTATGTATCTATCATAAACTAAGTATTAAATAGACCGTCAGCTCTTACAACTTAAGAGAATTTGCCTACAAGGTGTTTTCCGTGTTGCTATGTGGCAAAGTATGTGTGCCATGTTAAAGTAGATTAGCCGCACGCATACACTCGCACATAGGAACCTGACAGATGCCTGACAGTTCATTCTGTGGTAACATTGGAATAAATTCAAATAATTCAAATAATTGCCCGTTATCGGGACGTGTTAAGAAAACGGTGGGTATGGTGTGGTGAATTTGGTACCAAATTATACTATTTATAACGCATATTAGGATTTCTTTCATTTTACCTTGATAACTGTACGGGATGTTTACATTTTTGTTGTAAACAATGGAAATCGATAAACTATATGAATCATTGACAAAAATAAAAAAATATCTGATTACTAATGATTATGAATCGTATGAATTAAAAGAAAATTGTAAGCAGCAAAACTTAAATGCGTGAGACATATCAGGGTACAAATCAGTAAACATGTTTATTTCCAATTTTGCTTGTATACATTTTGAGTTTCGCTTTTTCCCGTACATTTTAAAGAAAATAAATTTTCGTTGATTGTGTTTATTAGACTTTTTCTTTTTGTTATAAATGAACATTATTCATATTCTCGGCTGACGCAATTGATTTCAAATGTAATTTCATTAATTATGTCAATTATTCCAAATTTTCTAATAAATACAATTTTTTTTTTAATAAACGAACTCATATTATTTTCTTCTCTTGAAATTCTTTGCCGTTTTTCTGTGGACGTTCACGGTTAAATCATTTTTCTCCAAAAACAGCAAACGAAAACAGACACAATAATTATAGGAACAAATATATCTTATTTTATTTCACACATCATTCATTTCTTTATTTATGTTGATTACATTCGCTATTACTTATACATTCTGTAGAATATCTACATGTTTTCGTGGTGAAATAATACAACGAACTTAAACTCTCAGAACGCATCCATCAGCTGACAGAAACTCACCAAATACACTAACTCTCAGTCAATGTTCTAAGCAGAGACAATACTGAGACCACCAACTCCGGCGGATTTCCCGGATCAGCCGGAGTTGGTGGTCTCAGTATTGTCTCTGATATTTATCCCAAGTGGAAGTGGCTTGACAAAAGCATTTTGTCTTCATACCTTTCTGATGATGTTTTCATTACACTATATGTTAATAAATTGCTTTGCCATAAATACCATTCTGAACTGTATTATTTGGTTTATTTGTTTACTTTGACTTCATTGTGGTTAGGTTAGCATAGCCTATGGTCATAAATCTGTGATAGGAAACCAACTGTGCCGTGCCATAGGGCAAAATCTGAAAATTTGAACCCCCAAAGGGATTGGTGAAGTGCAAAAAAATAACCTACGGCTGCTATCAGCTGACTTGTATTTATAAAATGCATAAATTCCACTTGTGTAGGTGCTTCTTTGGTGGATTTTAGCTTCAAATCCAGAAGCGGAATTCTCTTCTCAGAATCACCAGAAGAGTGTTTTGTGTCAATCGAACGGTTTCAGAACAGAAGTGATTTTTTTGATTCCGGACTCTCCTGGACGCTTCTTTTTGCCAAGTGGAAAACGACATAATACTTCAACATTAAAAAATTTGACGGAGCGAACAGCCCTTCGTTTATTGTTAAATAAATGAGCAATTAGCTCAATTATTTACTTTTTGGACTTAATTTTTCTACAAATAATTTTATATGCATGTGTATACATTTTTCCTGCTGGATTGTTATTTGCCCGTGTTAACAACAAAACGCAATACCCTATTCACACTGAGCCAAAAACCGGGTTTTCGATTTCCACGAAAATGACTTCCGATCGTTGGGTTGTTGAAACAAGCACCCTTTTGCCTTTCAGAAGTCACAGCTCATAACTTAAAATCATTTTACACACTTATTCGGTTGCTCTCAGAGCACTTTTTTACTATCAGAGCAATTTTTATGTTCGTTTGGATTTTTTTCTAAGATTTACCAATGCAGGTACGTTTGAGTTTGACAACTAGTGGAGTTTGTTTACCTTTTCGTGGAATTTCAACTGAAAAGAAACGAATTGCGACGGGTTGATCTATTTTTTATTAATTATTTATGTATAAATGTTTAGAAATCAATCTGGGCGAGCATTTTGAATGTTTTCATATAAAATTTAACCAGTGAATGAAAAACCCGTAAAAAAGTATCGAAGGCTACACATATTTCAATCGCACAAATATCAACACAAAAAAGAGCAATTATTGACGTTTTTATGTTCGATTAGACACACGATATCTGAAATCTGAGAGCGAATCTGAAGAAGCCCAATCGAAAACCACATTATGTATCAAGGGAACTTTGGCCAGCATATGACATACTTAGATATGGTAGGGCTCCCGACGGTCATCATATCCTAAGAAAACGTGCCAAAAATGGCACTCTTCTCCTCTGTAACTGCCCAAAACGTTGCCACTTGAGGAACAGAAGTCACAGAGTATATATTTCTACGGCATACAAGAACTATTTCGTTCAGACGATGAACTGTCAAATTTATTGAATTTTGTAAGAAAATGAATAAGAAAATAGAAAATTAAATTACATAAATTTTCTGAACCTATGTCTAACGAAATTTTGTTTATATAAAAAAAGAGATCTAGCTACCCATAACATAACAAAAATACTAAACGTCTAGCAGGATGTCAAGCTCTATATAAAAAAAAATTAAGTTTACCAGTAAAATAATATTACCTGCCGATTGAAAAATGGGAAAGAAAAAATGGGCTGTTAATGTCATTCGATTAAACGTAAATAATATTCAGAAATTCCATTTACCGCGTTCCATTGACCACTAGACGTTTATCGTATTACATCCCAGATGTATAGGAACGCTGCTAGAGCTCTGGTGCCAGCCGACCAAAAATGACATTTGCTCTTACTTACACTCTTACTCTATTACTAAATTTGAAGGAAAAAGCCACGGATTTGTGGTCAAATTAATGGAATATAAGATTGTTGGTTTCTTTATTAAGGCTTACCTGATAATTAATGTCTGTTTTTTATTAATGTGAGGATATCTAGGTAAAATCTCTTTAGTTTATTCGACTCTACATACTATCGCATTGACAATGGTTTCTGCAGCTACTGTTCGCCTAAGTGCTCGTCCTGAGGAGGTTCAGCGGAAACTGCAGCGATGCGTTTCTCATTATCATCTTCATCAATGAAGTTGAGATATAGAGATGGAGGCATCAATGCTGCTTCGCTGCTACCCCTTCGGGAAGGGGAAAGAATATACCCCATGGTAGGCATGCCTGTCGGAAGAGGCGACTAAAATCCAACCTCCGTACACCGAGCGTATAGTGTATACAAAATATGCAATGAACAAAACGAAAAGATTGATTACCCCAGGTGGCAGTCCAGCTATACTGGAAAATCCACCCTCTTCGGAGGTCGGCTCTACGGATTCTGGGAGAGCCGCTTATTGCAATCCATTGATCCTTTTATTAAATGTTCAAGGGTATCTCGATCTCCTCCATCAAGATCGAATAACCCCGGGAAAAGAAGTCCGCCGGGAGCGCCAGCGCGTGAAAAACAGGACTCAGTGAAACATACAAGTTTTGAGGAAGAAAATAAAGCACTCCAAATCAAGCTTAAGGAAATGGACCTACTCTTTCATGATCTTAAGAAAGAGATAGATCTGCTAAAAGAAGAAAATAAGGTATTAAGGAACAGTCACTTGCAGAAAGAACGCGAATGTACTCCACCACGCTTAGCTAGTCAGGAATACTACACCGACGAAGAAGAGCTAGCACGCGAAACGGAGCAGGTCCCTAAGAAAAGACCTAGTAAGAAAAGGAGAGCCGGTTCTTCGCCCGAAGTCGAGCCCCTAAAAGAACAAAGGCGTAAAGAATCGCAAGAAAAACAACTCCGAGCGCAAACTCGCGCACCGCCTCCAATAAACGTCGTTGGGGTAACGGAATATAACAAGTTGCATAGCCTCCTTAAAGGAACGATAGCATCGAAATTTAAGGTTACATCTTTAAAGAATAATGCGTGGAAAATTAACGTCGATAACCACGATGATTACCGGGCAGTGTCTCAAAAGCTAAATACCGAGAAGATTCAGTGGTATACTTTCGAAATAAAGTCAGAAAGGCCACATCGTGTTGTAGCACGAGGACTCCATCCCTCATGCACCAAAGAAGAGCTTATAAACGACCTCCAAGCCAAAGGGTTTAAAATTCTTGATGCCGTTAATATCATCAAGAAGGAGAAGCAACAAACGGAAGTCGATAAGGATATTCTGGTAAGGCGTGGACTTCCGCTCTTTATGCTTACATTCGATAGGTCAGATAGTATCGAAGATATCTACCGAATTAAAATAATACTAAATATCGTGGTAAAAATCCAACCCATGCGTAGAAATGTAAAAATAATTCCACAGTGCAAACGTTGCCAAGGATTTAATCATACGCAAATGTATTGCCAAAAAGAACCGCGATGTGTGAAATGCACCGGAAATCACCTCTCCCGAGACTGTGCAGTAAAGAATCAATCTTCCGCTACCTGTGCTAATTGCAAGGGAAAGCACCCGGCAAATTATATAGAGGCTGTGAAGTAGCTAAGGAGTTGCAAAAACGGAGAGATGCGCTCCTTAAGCCCCAAAATAATAAATCAAAACCGCTAGCTAAGACAAATCGTAAGACCGCTCAGAAGATAGTAGGCAATCTAAAACCTCCGTTTCTTGAGCGTAAAAATATCAAAGAAAGAGAGACAGCAGAAAAGCCCTCGACCTCTGTTGTCAAAAGAAACCCTACTCAAAAATAACCATCAGTAAAGCCACCGAATTGTGGCCCTCGGACAGCCAGAGTGCAGACCTACGCTCAAGCCGCGGCATTCGAAGAACCAAAAAACGTTGAAGCTTCGCCAAACCCTGTTTCTCAAGTTTTCTCAGTTATTCTAGATAAATTTGAAGAACAAAGCAAAATAAATAAAATTATTCTCGATCGGTTGGTTAAGCTCGAAAATAATTCAAGGAAAACGCGTGCTTCAAATAATATAATATGAACGAAAAACCAATGTTAAAAATATGCACTTCGAATGCTAACGGACTTTTGCAAAAACTCGATGAATTGGAAGTATTCATGCGCGAAACAATTTTGACATTTGCTTGATTTCTGAAACCCACGTAAAAGAGCGTTCACTTTAAAAAAAAAAGGCTATAATGATTTCCACGCTTGCCACCCATCGGGAAACGCGAGAGGTGTATCATCTTTGTTTATTAAAGACAGCATTGAGCAATACGAAGACCTGAAGATAGAGCTTGAAAGTATGCAACTGTGCACGATTCGAGTAAAATATAGTCAGCGTACTCTTACTATTTCATCTATCTACTGTCCACCACGCTCCGCGCTTGAAAAAAGTGATTATAATAACCTGCTTAAATCGCTCAAACCAAATTTTATTATTGGCGGCGATTTTAATGCGAAACACACGTTCTGGGGTTCTAGATACATCTCGCGAAAAGGTAGAATGCTCTATTGGGCAGGTATGGAGTACAGTTGTGATTTCACTCGACGGGCAAACCTTCTACTGATACTTCAAAAATACCTGATCTGATCGATTTTTTCGTCGTGAAAGGAATATCTACCAACCACATTAAAGTTGAAGAGAGCTTTGATCTGTCATCTGATCATTCACCGGTTATTTTGACATTGAGCGTAAAACTAGTCAATAACCTAGAGCCAGCGAGATTAACTGGTAAAACAACTAACTGGGAAGACTTTAGGAACGAAATTGAAGGGAATGTTGAACTGAGCGTTCCACTTACGACACCGTATGAACTTGAGGTTGAAGTTGATCGCTTCGTTGAGGTCGTTCAGCTCGCCTCCTGGATTAATACGCCTAACCCAAGGAAAACACCGGCCATATACGGTCTACGATATCCTACCGAAATAAAAGAATTGGTCAACGAAAAAAGGAAGGCGCGTAAAAAATGGCAACAGAGTCGCGCTCCGCAACATAAAGCACATTTGAATTATTTGTGCAATTTGTTGAAGACAGCTATTAAGGATTTTAAAAATCGTGCGATAGGTTCTTACCTTGAAAGTTTAACAGCGAAAAAAGATTCCGATTATTCACTTTGGAAAGCTGCAAAAGGCACCAAAAGGCCCAAAATCCCCGCGCCGCCAATAAAAATAAATCAAAATGAATGGGCAAGGGAAGATAAAGAAAACGCGGACTTTTTTGCCGCCCATCTAGAAGAAACCTTTAAACCGTACGATGGTCAAGCGGCTCACGACAGTACCTGAAGATACACTCACAAATGCAACGCTAAGTGAATTAAAATGTGAAATCGAATCTCTTAAACCTAAGAAAACTCCTGGTTATGATTTGATCACCGGAGAAGTTCTCAAAGTACTACCTAGAAAAGCATTAATTAAGCTTCTATATATCATAAATGCTGCGCTCAGATTAAAACACGTGCCGAGCCAATGGAAAGTTGCGGAAGTCATTATGATTTTAAAACCAGGAAAACCGCCAAATGAAGTAAAATCTTATAGACCAATTTCGCTTCTTGCAGTCATATCCAAAGTTTTCGAGAGGATATTACTAAGGCGTCTACAACCGGTTATAGAAGATAATAATCTTATCCCTGACCACCAGTTTGGGTTCAGAGCCAAGAATTCGACGATTGACCAAGTGCATAGAATTACTGACGTAATCGAGAAAGCATTTGAAGAAAAAAAGATATGCTCAAGCGTATTCCTTGACGTCTCACAAGCCTTTGATAAGGTGTGGCACGACGGCTTAAAACTTAGATTACGACAAGTTCTCCCCGTAAGCCTATATGATATCCTAGAATCATATCTCGGGAATAGACTCTTCCGTGTTAGACATGGAAACGAATACTCGGAGCTTAAAGAGATTTCGGCCGGTGTACCGCAAGGAAGCGTCCTTGGGCCGCTTCTCTATCTGTTATATACTCGCGATATACCAAGAGAAGATGGCACTACCCTTGCTACGTTCGCCGACGACACCGCTATCCTTGCAGTAGGTAATACAATCGAAGAAACGACTGCAAAACTGCAAACCGAGACGAGGGACTGGCGGATCGCCCTCAACGAAACTAAATCTGTTCACATATAAGAAAACTAATGACTTGCCAATTTTTCTAAACTTGGCCCCAATACCCTTTGCAAACGAGGCCAAATACCTGGGAATGACACTCGACGCAAAGCTGAAATGGAATTCGCACGTGAAAATGAAACTTAAAGAACTCGATATCAAATATAGAGAAATGTACTGGTTACTCGGAAAACATTCCCAGCTCAGTACAGAGAACAAACTGCTTTTATACAAGCAAGTGCTAAAGCCGGTGTGGACCTACGGTATACAACTTTGGGGTTGTACCAAGAAAACAAATGCGAATATTTTACAAACTTTTCAAAATAAAGTGCTCAGAGAAATTGTCCAAGCGCAGGGTGGTTTCCAGCTTATCTAACATACCTCTCCCTCTTTATCTACAGGTCCCGTGAGTTGTGGCCCCAAAACTCCACTCAATTGCTAATTGTATTTTCCCTTGACAGGTAAACCGGAACACGTTCAGAAACTCGAGACTTGCGAGATACCCTTCAAACACTTTCAATTTATTATTATTTTTTTTTTAATTTTGAACAAAGGAATCATCCTCATTGGATTGACATGTTTGCCCCTACCTATAGCACCCTGTATGTAATACGCACTTACGGACAACATTCCGGTGAGCTAGTTAGGGCAAAAATTGTTCCTCTCATCTGTATAAAACTTTTACCGTTATTTATTGAAGCATTAATTACCTATTTTCCGCAGCTCTTGCAAGCATTTCAAAATTGGTTCGAAAACATCTCCAATTCATTTTGGCCAACTACAAAAACAATAAATCAATGGTCGGACTATAATTTATGTGTTGGTACTCTTAGTGAGTCCCCTCCCGCTTTTGGAATACGCGCAAACTATATACATATTGGTAGACCAAAAACCAGACTCCGAGTACGGACACACTAAAAGGCAGAGGATGAGCTAAAGGGTTAACCCACTGTTTGAATTTGTTTAGAAAATTTACATACAAGTGGCAGTAAACGAACATTAACACCCTCCCTTATATAACCTTGCGGTGCTAATTTTCAGCAATATTAATCAAAAAACTTCGGGACAGCGGTTCCATACTTAATCATATAGGCAGGCAAACCTCCTGAAAGGATAGTGATTACGATAACCATCCGTACAGTAGGAATACCTACAGATTATACTTAATTATAATACAGGTGTGACATGTATCCTTTATTACGAAACGATATTGTTCATAATTTTCCTTTTACATGGACAAAATGGTATAGTACATCTCTCTGCCAAGCTGCATCAATATTGTACGTTCGTTATGGGTGCACACTCTTATTCAGTTAGATGTATGCAATAGAGTACCATATCCGACTGAGTAAATATTCGCCCAATATCGTCGGGTAGACTGACGATTAAGCGAAAAATGCCAAATGAAAGTTTTGGTTCCAAGCGATCACTATCACAGTCACAGAGTGTGGGTTTTCAGACTGCCACCAAAAGAACCAACGGAAAAGACAACAAAAATGAACGGAGGCAACTGAACCCCAGGACTATTTGTTGGTGCGAGTATATGAATGAATCTGGTGGTATAAGTCGTAGAAGCGTCGTTTTCATTGCTATTTGAAAAAGACACAAAAAAAAAAAACAACACGAATCCATGAGTTCCTGCCTTTCTCTCTCGAAGAACATTACCATCATCATGCTTTTTGGATGGAAAATCCAAAGCGGAAGAGAGATATTCCACAAAGTAGCGAAACAAAGATAGATCATTGTAGGGCAGTACCGACATTGTCAAAGTAAAAATAATTTATTGAACTTCTCCAGAGCTAAGGCACTGCACATGACTAGTGCCAGAGTTGAAACGTCTCTTTCAGTCCTTTCCTCTGTGGAAATACACAGGACATTCTATTCGCACACAGCATTGCATAATGGGCACATAATGTTGTATTTATGATTTCGTGTGCGCTGTTCTATATCTGCATTGTATGCACTCTGACGAGGACGACCAGAATCCGATTCTATAAGTTTTCTGTTTCGAAAATTTTATTTTTGCTTGTCAGTCGCCAGAATATTGAAGATAAAGGCTTTGTCCGGACTTTGTGTACGTTTTAGGTTAACTTTCTATCAATTTTAGATTTCCGATTGAGAGTCCTTAAAAAGTTGAAAAAAAAAGCAAAAAAGAAATCCTCAAGGGTGCCGGAATAACTATATGTATTTTATAGATGAACATTTTTTGTTTCCTATTCCTGGCTTGAGTCTTTCTTTTTCTCTGGACGCTCCATTGATTATTTTGGTAGTGTGTGCACAGGACACGAAAGGCCGTGTACGGGTCCACTCCTATAGACTGTATAGAGTGTGGAGTATGTGTTGGCTGGTGGAGTGGAAAAGCTGATGCAGAAAATTCCTATACGATACACAATACAATGTGGATGAAGAAAATTTCATATCGTGCGGTTCAGGATAATGTGCCTAAGTTTTCCCACAGTTACGAAATACATATGTATGTATGTAAGTCCTGGTGTAGCATTGATAAAGATTCGTATTTCCGACGAAACTTTTTAACAAGCTTGAAGTGTTTCTGTCGAGTGGGTAAGTAGCTTTCGTATTCCTATTCACTTCTGGCATGAGGGTTGGTTGCGCGCACAAGTTCATGTCTATATTACCCTCTGGAATTATTTATAAACTTTCATTCGGAAGTGTACGGCAAGAAATGTTTTTTTTTTCGTTGGGTAGTGTACGACTGGCTTAGTGTCTTGCATAGCTGCGAGATAATGGACAAAGGATGGACCGATTTCTGGGTCAAGATACATTTGACAAAATGGGCGAAACATTGAAGATTGGACTGAAGTATTGAAAGAGTTTTTTTTTTTTTTTAATTTATGTAAAGCGAGAAATGACATTTGCGAAATATGGTTAAGGGGTTAGCGAGTTTGGTTTAAAGTTGGATTGTCATTTTGTCACTGTAGCTGTTGATAATTCATTTTCTTAAATTCATTTTCAGTGTGGCAAAGCAAACAATCCTTGCTGACAGGTTGATGATGTAAGAAAGTGGGGACGTTCAAGAATCTAGTTTAGTAAATCTGACAGCTGGCTGAGTTGTGTTTCAGTTATTGGCCTAGATTGGTGAAGTGAACTTTGTTTCAATTTACTTTTATGAATCTAGTCGAGAATTTCGTGACTGGCTGACGTGGGAAATAAGTGGCGTTGCTGACCAGTCTAGTTTTCGCGGGTACATTTAATCCAGATCAATCTAGACGAGTTAAGATAGCTAGATTTTTGAATATGCGGAGTGAGAGAGATGTCATGAAGAGTCCCTGACAGGAGGAGTACCTAGTTTTATTACGAGCTAGGATGCTTTGGAGTTAGCAAAAGAAAGGAAGGGACGCTTTCGTAAATACACAACAGCCCGCCCCTCTAAATTGATGCAGATCCCAAGCGCTGCACTGGCTTACTGATGCGACAGCCCAAGTAACAATTTTACTTCGGTAAGGTTCAAATTTGTAATTTCTGTAGGCAACAGCTTCGATAGAGCTCCTATAGTCTTTGTTAAACGAAGTTGATCTATTTCGAAGCAATTGTTTCGATAATAACTTCAGTAAGTCCTTTACGAAGCATATACATAGGCTTTATAGAGGGATATGGAATTAAGCTTCGATAAGATCTCTATTAGACATCTGAAAATGTGTCTGGAGATGTGTGGAAAGTGAATTGCTTCGATAAAGCTTGTGGTTCGAAGCGCTTCCTAGAAGCTTCTTTAGAGCTTCTGACCGAAGGCATTATAGAAGCAATGAACTGTCATGCAGTCAACCGCTTGCGATTGGAAGCTGTACAGAAGCACTTACTCGTACTTCCTCCTAACTTACATATGGAGGCTTTATAGAGGTAAAAATTAATTTCATATGAAATGAATCAAAGCTGTCTAAAGAAACCATAATTAATGAATCGGGGAAAAATTACAAGAAATAAAATACTTCTAGCACATTGAAAAATATGTCAGTAATGTGATTTTAAATAAACACTTTTCGCCCATGAATAAATAAGGGTAACGCTAAATGTCTTGCTTACAACTTCGGTCGAGTAAGCTGCAAGTTTATTGCAAATCTTAACCAAACTCTAAAATGTACCAAGTAGTTCAGATTTAGCACTGCTACAGCATTATGACGAATTAGCCTAGGGGGTATAGTGTATTGGACTACTACGCAACAGGACCCATGTTCGATTCTCAGTGCGGCGCATGTAAGTAGAATGTAAATTATAACGAGTACGTAAATGTAAACTGCATGAAAATTGCAAAAAGTCTTTGAAAATGTTTATTAAGAAGATAAAAAAAATAAAAAAATAAGAAAATGGAAAATTGAAAAATGTAATAAAAAAAACAAACGTTTTTCTTGTTCATTTTGGAGCCTCTATAAAGCTTCCATAAAGTTTCGGTAAGGTCTATCCAAGCTGTTCAGGAAGTCTTAAATAAGTAAATACTTGCATTTAAGTGCGCTAAATGCGTTTCCTTTAGACCTTATGCAGTTAATATTGCGGGAGGTGAAATAGCTTCGATAGCGCCTTACCGAAGTCAAATTGTTACTTTGGAGCTTTCCCGAGCTTGGACGGTGGGTTAGTCTATACGTTCTCACTATGCGTTTCCTTTGAAGTGGACGGTTGTTGAGCTGATTCTTGAAAAGGCACGTGTGTTTCGGAGGCCTTGGTTGATGGTGGCAGCGGTGATAGCTCGGTTACAGAACCGCCTGATGGATATTGGGCCATTTGAAGATATCTGCATCTTTTGTTCGTCCTGTTGTTAGAAAATCACTACATTTAGAATGAGAAATCGAGGAACCCCCATCTTTAGACCACGACCCACGTCGCACTTCAGTACCTGGTCTGCATGCCTTCTCCAAAGCTTTCCGTTAACATCGATGCAACTTTGAAGCAGTACGACTTGACATAGAATTTTGTCAAAAACACACTTATTGTCCTTGCACTTGGATGTGATCCATTTAGCTTCTCCCTAATTTAATCTACAAGCTTTGAGCATAACAAACCCAATCTAATACGAATATTCCGCTGAAAAAAAGTTAGGTACATGACGCTACTTCGGTTGCGGAGTTTCGGGTCTTTCTACAAATCATCTGGATATTGGCGATCTTTACCTTCAAAGGCTGCATTGACCACTTTGTTTCCACTCAGCAATTATAATGGTACATCTCTTTCGAAGACGGATTTCTGATAGTCTCGTCCGAGACGATATCCATGTGCTGCATTTGGTAGTATATGACGTCGTCGACGTTTTGTGTCGTCGAAGATCCAACTTAAGTAATGTCGTAAAGTTAAATCCTATAGGCTAATGACTGTTCATTTATCGCTCTGTAGAATCCCTAGTTTCGAAACAAGACAACAAATGCAGACGCCAATGGGTATCTCCATGGTCAATAGCCTTGTTCGTACTTTGCAGTTTATAGTGATATTCCAGGCGCCAATAAGTGACCCCTCCGACTTTTAAAGGAAACCTCGTAGATTACCAAAGAAGATCATCGGCTTCGCATAAGGAAAAGGAAAGCAAAAGAGAAAGTAGAGTAGTAGTCGCCTGAGACACTGCTGCCTTCCATCCTTTGCTATACCGGCTGCTTCCAGTTATACAGAGTCGGCGCTCAGGCATCCGCAATGCCTTGATCTTTGGAAAGGAGGTTCGGTCTTGCTTGAGCCAGTCTCGAGCCAGTCAGCTGGAATTTGACGACCCTCTTACCTGCAGCATTATTGTCCACTTGCTTCATGTTGCTTAGCAAATGATCTTCGGTACCGTTTGTGTGGAAAGATTTTGGACAAAGTAGTATATTTAATTGCGAACTCTACGAGCTGTACAGCGTCATCGACCTGGATAGGAAAAGTATAGCGAAGAGACACCTACGCTCCGGCCAGATGGAAAATGTGGTGGAGAAAGTCTTCCCCTTAGATGCTGCGCAAAAATGGTAGGCGATCGTAACCATCTTATTGGTAGCCATCAGTCAAAGACCTCGTATTGTTTATGACCCAGGTCTAAACTGCCTTGGTCATCCTTTAAGCTTGCCTGTGAGCGAACAAATAGAACCGATTCCATCGCTTGGTACCTGGAACATCTAATGAATGAAAGAAACAAACATTTTCAATGAAATTGCCTCTTCACGAATAATTCTCCAAGTATAAAAATTTGTTTAGGTGTGAAAGGTCTTTATTATTTACAACCACATCCCAACTACCTATGCCGAGTGAATAGGTTTACAATTTACTACTTTCAGTTTACTCCATCATAAAAACGTCCATCTTCCATCAACGTCATGTCGGAGTGTAATTGACTACAATTTGCAACATCTGCATGCATCAAATGTAGCCAGCCAGCCATGCACCCTTACCGTTCCTTTCGATATTCATATGCATGCAACAAATACAATTATTCATATTTTTGGCATATGCAATGTAACAATTAAATGATTAATTCTTTATTTATTTTATTTTATCAGTGATTTATTCATTTACTGCATATTTGCTGAATGGTTATGGAAAGCGCCATTGCTCTTGTTATATTGTTGCTACGCAAAAACCGGGCTGATGGGTGTAAAACTGACCGAAAAAAAGGAGAACCAAAGGAAAACAGAGAAAAAACAACCGGGAATTATTAACGGTACGCTTTTAGTGCTTCGCTGACTATTATGGCTATGGACACGAAGGCTTTTAACGAGGTCCAACATTCATCTGTGGTTTTACATAGCCGTGGAGCTTTAAACCATCAGGAGCCGCCACCGTGTGCGCATATACGCTCATATGAAACATAATTTTTTACCACAATCATAAAAATTAAAGTGCGCAGTGAACATATCCAGGGGTTGTTAACAGAGCCTTCCCGCGATTCAATTAAAAATCGCAAACGTTCGACATTAGCTGGTAAATAAATAAAAAAAAAAAAAAAAACAACCAGAGCCTATGTTCTCTGTACACAAGGATATTGCTGCCATTAGGAAAAGCGTCAATTGTATGGGGTCTACATGTAATACCGACTTCAAGTTCGAGAATCAAAGCACACATCCATTTGAAATGTGATTACAGTGAGAAAGAGAGTATAATAGTTACAATTGAATGGGATGGGGATCCTAGGCACCGACTGGCACCAGATGCGTCTCGCCGTTCTTTGAAATTTAAATTAAGCACGTGGGTGTGCGCTGCACACGGGCAGCTCGCAGCTCGCAGCTGGATGTGGTCGTTGCATGGCAAATGTGTAAATAAATTTGCGGTCTCATTGTAAATAGTATTAAATTATCAAATTAATGAAATGTACATGTGGGTATTTTAAGAAGGCACCACATTGCGTGGGAGCTGGCATTCTGATATTTGTCGATGATACGAGTATTGCCATTTTGTACCTGTAAAATTCATAGTTTAGACTGAGTAGATCCGAAGCGCTAGCATTTAATCATGCTTTAAGTAAGGACGTGATTCGAGTTCCAAATTCCTCTCTTCGCTGTACCTACTTGCAAAACTCTCAGATATGGCAGGATGCGAGGGAAAAGTTCACTCTTCTTCAAGTTGCAGATTTAATTCGACTGAACTTATAGATAAGTCACGTTCGTGGTTTTGTATTGATCACGTATTCCTGTGGTTTGCTTAATTCCCGAATCATCCTCATCGACTGCTAGGACGACTTTATGAAATCGTATGAATTCTTCAGAGGAATAAGTTAATTGATGCTTGTAGAATCCCAGTGATTTTTTTTCTCTGGCAGGTGAGAACTATTTCTAATTAGCATCAAGACTATGCGAATGGAGGCAAATTTGTGCGTCGATAAAATGCGATGTCTATCAATATCGTTAGAGCAATATCATCATAATGTTGTGTGTGGAAAAATATGTTTACAAGTCAAAAGTATGAGACGAACCGTACATATATGTGGCTGCTGCTTTGTCTATAGTATAATAAAAAGGAATCGTCGGCTTTAAGGGTTACATATAGTATGTGTAGACCTGTGTAGACGATGGTGTAATGCTGTGTTGCTGCTGTCGAGCAGCCCTAAAGAAATACGGAATTATCATCTTTATTGGGAAATTATACAGCGAGGATGTTAAGATAAGATAAGATGAAACTTGCTTGTGCTTCCGCAAGACGAAGGGTGCTTCTATATATATACACGATTCTAATTAGTTGTGAAGCCATTGGGGTAAATGAATATATATAGTACACACATGTAGGCAGGGTGTTATTTTCCTGGCTTTGATATAGCAACGGAAGCGCAACAGTTCTCGGCATCACGATTCAGGTGGGTATACGATATACACTCGTACGTACGACTAATAGCAATAAAGCTACCTCCTTTGCTTGGGGGTAGAGAAAGATATCTTCATTAGTATGGAGCAATTCTATTCTGCCGGTTGCTAAGTTAATACTGTTGAATTTAATGCAGATTGTATTTTACCTTGGCCTTGTTCATCCAAACGAGAGTGCGGTGGAAGTGGAATATCAAATCAAGATGTCTCGTTTGTTCTGTATAAGCAGAGATTTTTCGGCCTTTATTTAATGCAGCTATTAATGGTACCTATGTGTGGGCATATAGTACCTATAATCAATATGATGTGTTGCGCTCGTAATTAATTGCGTTATCAGAATACCTCTTCCTGCTGTATTGATACAATTTAAACTGGCTTATGGTGGGCATATAGCCTGTTCTACTTCATTTTGTATGCATCATTTAAATTTAAAATCAATCGAGTTTAACATTGAACATATTCCGACGTGTATATAATGTATATAATGCAGGTTAATGGGAATCTATTTTGCCGCTAAATTGTTGATTTTTGTTTGCAAAGTCCTAACGTCGACCAGATTTGGACTTGAACGTAGAATTTTTCAGTAGTTTTGTTTGACGTGGGTCCTAGTGCGCATTAGTGAGCACTGGGTTAACCCTAATGCGTTCGATATTGCACTGAACTGGCCCTGGTACTGAAAACCTGTGTTTGACAAAATATCTCAGAACAATCTGAGCTCGCTCGGTTTAGAGCGCGCTCGCAATGCTCGAGCTCAGTTCAGTGCTCAGCTCTGAACTAAAAAAGAAAAACGCCTAATTTCGATGTTGCGATGATCTGTTATAAGTCTTTTGCTCTAAAACAGTGGTTCTCAGCCGGTGGTCGCGGACCACTGGTGGTCCCTGTCAGCACCCGAAGTGGTCCCGAAGCTATGAGAAAAATATTTAATAAACTGGCTTTGTCCGTGCTCAGTAATTGTCTTAAAAAGCAAAAAATGCTGGATCAGTTCTGTGAGTCCAAATTTCAAATACGTTTAGCTTATTTGGTCTATTTTTTCGCACAACTAAACATATTGAGCCTTCAACTACTGCAAGGGTCAGGAAATTTACCAGGTACCAGCAATATATTTTCATATGAAGATAAAATCAGTGCATTTATCGCGTAAATTGAGCTATGGATTAATAAAGGCGAAAGAGATAACTTCTCTGCGTTCCATACCCTGAATCAAATAATTGACGGACAGTGTGCTGAGACTAAAGGAGAAGTACAGAATAATATTACACTCCATTTGAAATACTTAAAAGTGAATTCATTCGCTATTTTCCTGACTGCAAGGACAATGCTCTAGTGCCAGGTAGAAAGGGGTTAAGTCAGAAATAGTAGATTTCCGCAAAATGAGATTGAAGGTTGAACATTTTTTTGTAAATCCAGATATTCATTTTGCGAAAAATTAATGATGCAAAACAATCATCAAAACACTCGTCTGTTATACGATTATAGGCTGTTGACCAACAAATAAGTGCTTACCAGATTTTCTGATGACTTATCTCCTTAGAGCCATATTTGTCTCTTTGTTACCTGTTAAAATTAAGTTTTTTCGAAGGACTTAAGTCGAGAAAACAAATTTTTGTTTACATTAATAATCAGTTTAATTCATTAAGAAAATTTGGAAGCATTAAATTAATTAAAATATATAATATAAAGTAAAGTATTCGGTATCTTATACAATTTTTATAGCCCTTAGGAGCAACTTAATTATTTCAAAATATAAAATTGGTATAAATACAAAGAACTTAAGTCAACTTACACCCTTAATACCAAACAATTTTAAAAACTTCCTGACTTATACCCTTTGTATAAAATAATTTCTATAGGAAATGTTACGCTAGACTTATGCCGATAGGACCAAATGAAAGAGAAAAAAAAATTGACTTAAATCCAACTATTATCCAAAAACGGGATTTTTTTGACTTAACCCCTTACTACCTGACACTAGAGAATGGTATTCGGAAACTGATCCGTTTCTGAAGCGTTTCTAAGGTGCTTGATGAAATTCAAGAAGAAGTAATTGAAATGCAACGCAAAAGTCACTTGAAAGATACATTCGAGACAGGAATTAATCTTCAAGATTTTGGATCCAAAATGATATTTCTTTCCCAAGGATTCAAGAAATTGCTATGTTAACTTACTTTTCTTTCATCGACATATCTATGCGAGGAGGTGTTCTCGGCGCTTCTGCCTATTGAAAAGAAGCACCGTAATCGGTTGGATGCCAATGCCGACATGCGTTTGACTTTAAGTAACACTGAACCCTTGGAATCCTCCAGAAGTTAGTAAAGCGTATGAAGTCACAAAAATCTCATTAAAATAATATATTTATTTCTATAATGTAAAACTGTCATAAGAACAAAAAAACTGTTGGTTTTGAACAATTGTATGCGTGTTTTTTTCATAGATAGAACAACCTATTAATCATTTACTCTTACATTTACTGGTCCCTTATCACCACTGCTCTAAAAAGTGCGCTTTGGCTGTCAATGTTGCTTTATCAAACTGTTTCTCACATAAGAATCTCTTCAGCACTTGCTTTAATCGTTAAATATGACATCTGCAGCTAGCAAGTTGATGAATGCCCAATTACATAAAAATAATAAATAAAACAGGTACGGTGTGTGAAAAACTGAAAACGTTTGGAGCCCGTTTAATCTTAGGACATGTATTTTTTATAGAAAGTTTAATTGTTAAGTCTGATGCCTGCTCTTCCACAGTCTATACTCGCATAAATAACATAACCAATGATTCCAATACTACTAGTATACCTACATGTCGTATAATCGTTTAGTTTAGTGGATACTGGATATAGCCAACATTTTAAAAACTGACACCAAACACATTTATTTGCATTGAATTAAAAATGCTGATCCCGCCGGCCGAGATAAATATGCAACCAGAAAGCAAATAAAGCCTACAGTAGACAACTGAAATATTCGGGCTATCGCATTGGTAATCCCGGGATGCCCCTCGCTATTATGGCTGACGGCTATATGGTATCAATGTTAAAATGAATTCAACCTCAGTAGTGGTGGCCTACCACTCGAAGGCTATATAACTGCAAAATGTGGATATGCTGAATTGAATATTAGCCGAGGGGAATCATGATAATAATTGGCCAATTTGGCCCTGGGAATTACCCTGAGATTACAACATTTAGCGTACCTATTAGTGATTTAGTCAATGAAAACGTCATTATTTCAATAGAACGGCATTAATGTCATTTCGAAAATATTTGAATCAGTGATAGGTTGCATTTTACGAGCAGCTGTATTACATTTCTGGAAATCAATTTAAATTATGCTCCCGGAATTGTCCAATGATCTTAAGACTGCTCTAAAAGTTGAATTTTAAAGTTGAAAATTCAATTATTGGTTATATAACACAGAATCTAAAAGATGGTATAATATGAATAAATCCTACACTCAAGACCCTTTTATGGACAAGCGGGACATTGAAAGTGAATCAATGAATAGAAAAGGCATCTCTCCTCAGTCAAATGAATAAAGTTGTCAGTAGTTTGGATAAATCAAGTTGAGGAACGGGTTTACCCCGAACTGTAACGTCGCCTGGGACAAAGAAGAGAGAATGTGAACAGCTGGGGAAATGTTTTTGATATTTGGACTTATATCCAAGGACTGCATAAATAGTGACAGATTAAAGTTGCGTATATAGTGAAGATGGTCACCTAATCAAATGAACCCAATGCATGCTACGTAGAGATTTAACAAATCATAAGGCAGAAAGTAGAAGACCGGAACTTTGGACCGCTCCCTAATATATTCCGGACATCTTTGGCTCCCTGCCGATGGTAGGTTAGGTAAGGTTAAAGTGGCTGTCGACAAGGTCACTTGTGATACCACATAAATATAGAAGGTTGACTTACCCAACTTGTTGAACCAATTTAAGCTTCTAATGAAACATAAGAGCACTCGAAAGTCTCTGTTTATTACATTGTTTAGATGGTTGTAGTAGGAAGCTCCATAGATGTAGTTATTGTTCTTCGGAGAGAGTTGCGCTCTCTTTCTCCTCGTTCTTACAGCTTTTACAAAAAAGTCGTTTACAAATACGTCATGGCGCATTGCACTTATATATAAAGTAAGCTTTACTATGCAACTTAAATAAATACACAAATAGTTGGCGGAACAGGTACGTAGGCACCCATACGTATAGCACTATAGCACTAACCACTAAGCCACTGCGCCTCATTATGCAAGTAATGTTCGGAACACCGACGGTACTTTCATTTGGTAGGATAGGTAGCGTCGTTCCGTGTTTGGTGAATTCAAAAAAAAATAGTGAGGTTAATATTGAAATGTGCTGTCATCTCCCCAAAAGACGCCTCCAGATCCCAAGCACTTGATTGCAGCCTATTTATCCGTGAAGATAGGGATAGCAGATATCATCTTTCAGACAAGATAAGGCTTTATTTTTTGTTGCCACTTTCGTCGCCGGAAAAACGCTTCAGTGATCCGGAAGACTTGCGGAGAGAGTGAAATTAAGTCTAACATCGGGCGAAGTCCAAAGTTTTGGATGCTGTTCCTAAAATAGTCAACTATAGGAATGGAGGCTTGGAATTTTAGAAACCGATGCGATGGTTATCCAATCTCAGGAGATTGTAAACAAAATTCGAAACAAATAAAGAAGGCAACGTCCTGCTATATAACTCTGGCCAACGCAGGTAGCATGAACCTATTTCGCAAGAAATGTTCACAGTCAATTCAGATTATCCTCGCAACAGCCCGCTAATGACAAAAGTGTTGAGTTTTACACGAGGGATAACATAGCACAGTACATTTTAATTTGTATTCACTATGCGTTTTTTCAAGTTTTCTTGCTGTTTTGTCTCTTTACTTTTATTAGTTTTTTCGTTTATTCGCTTAATTTAATAAAACTTCTATATTTATGTAAAAGGATAACATATATGTGTTTTTTCGCTAACCTTTTAAATCCTCAACAAAGAGTGAATTGGCAAGTAAGCGAACAGTATACACGCGGTGATCACCAATCGGTTTATACGAGCTAAGGTTCAAAATCAATGCAAGTCGCAACAAGCCCAATTTAATCAAAAACGGATAAATAGACAATTCCTTCGACAAAGAGGCTTTCGACAAAATTGTAAATAGGGAAGAGATTCATGAAATGTCGGCTCTATTATCCTACAGAAAAAAATACTCAAGAGTGATGCGATGCCTCGATGCTAACAAGAACAATCTGTGGTACCCAACAACCACAGACATTGCAGTGCTTTGTGTCAAGTGCCTTCGAGTTGGAGGGGAAAGCCCAGAGGTTTTCCGAAAGACCCGAATATTCCCTATACTCTGCGCTTTCTCCTTGGCTCGAAGCTATTGAAGTTGGAAGGAATTTAAAACGAGAAAGTCGTTCCGCAGAATTAAAAAGGTTAGATTCTTATAGCTTAGTTTTTTATAGATGGGAAACGGATACGCCATAAAGTACGCAGTATATTTGTTAACAGCAAAGATGAAAAGCCAAACTAGAGCCACTAAGGAAAATTATTACAGCACTGTTCCCGCAAAAAAAAGTACGTGAGGAACACATAAAGCTATTGAATATCACAGATGCCAGATGTTACGGTAGACGAAATACAGCAAAAACATATAGATGACAAACAAAGCCCAGGTTCAGAAGGAGTGTCAAGCGAAGCCTTGATGTAGGAGATAGATCAGGGTTACATCTTCTGCATCAAGGCTTCGCTTGGTTTTGTCAAAATAATGTCACTGTGTCTCGAACAAGGAACACTCTCTTAATTTGAAAAAAATATGGAAACTAATTTCATTAACGAAAGCAAGAAAAAAGTCGCTGGGAAGTTAGTGTCCTTCTATTTTATTATTTTTAGTATAGACTGCTCCCGTTTACTGCTGAATCAGCGGAACTGTAGGTAGCTTAAGACTGCATTGCAAGCTGAATTTAAACAGCTACTAAAGAAAGACAAACAAGTATATCAGTTTCCGCATTATTAGAGGGCTTTAAATTCTGTCAGCTATACCCCTATTTGTGGTTAGTAAGGTGTCAGATTAATGAAGTATGAAGAAAGTTTTTCCACGGTCCTTTGAGCCGGACTACGAGCAAAGAAGTTTTCAACAATAGTCAAAACAAATACTTCAAACGTTGCTAACCATAGTAAAGGGTGATTTTTTAAGAGGTTTAGAACTTTTTTTTAAAAAAAAACACAAAAAATTCGAAAAAATGAATGAAATATTTATTTGAATCGATAGTTTGAACCTTGCAATTTAATGTTTAAAGATAATTTCATGCAAATGTTGACCGCGGCTGCGTCTCAGGTAGCCCATCCGCTGAGTCCAATTTTGCCATACTCTTTCACACATATCGGCCGGTATCTCACGAATGAATGCATGGATGTTGGCTTTCAGTGCGTCAATCGAAGCGGGCTTGTCCCTATACACATTAGCCTTGGCATACCCCCACAAAAAATAATCTAATGGTCTCAAATCGCACGATCTAGGCGGCCAATTGACCGGCCCGAAACGTGAAATTAACTGTTCACCAAACTCGCCTCGCAATTGCGCCATTGTTTCGCGTGCTGTGTGGCATGTGGCACCGTCTTGTTGAAACCACATATCATGCAAGTCAAGAACTTCCATTTCGGGCAAAAAAAAGTTTGTTATCATCGCTCGGTAGCGTTCACCATTGACAGTAACGCTGCGATTCGCATCATCTTTGAAGAAATATGGCCCAATAATGCCGCCGGCCCATAAACCGCACCAAACAGTGGCTTTTTCGGGATGCATTGGTAGCTGTTGCAATGCTTCTGGCTGATCTTCACTCCAAATGCGGCAATTTTGCTTATTTACGTACCCATTCAACCAAAAATGAGCCTCATCGCTGAACACAATTTTTCGATAAAAAAGCGGATCCTCGGCCAGCTTTCCAAGAGCCCATTCACCAAAAATTCGGCGTTGTGGTAGGTCGGCTGGCTTTAGTTCTTGCACCAGCTGTATCTTAAAAGGCTTTACGCCCAAATCCTTCCGCAAAATTTTCCACGTAGTGCTGTTACAAAGGCCTAACTGCTGGGAACGGCGCCGAATCGACATTTCGCGGTCTTCTGTCACACTAGCTGATACGGCCGCAATATTTTCTTCACTACGCACAGTACGTAAACGTGTTGGTGGTTTAATGTCCAACAAAGTAAATTTGGTGCGAAATTTGGTCACAATCTTCCGAATAGACTGCTCAGAAGGTCGAGAATGCCGATCATAAAATGGAAGCAGCGCGCGATGAACATTTCGAACAGAGCACGAATTTTGATAGTAAAATTCAATAATTTGCAAGCGTTGTTCATTTGTAAGACGATCCATGGTTAAATTGCAAACCAAACTGAAGCTGTTTGACAGTGACACAAGGTACTAAACACACGTCAGCTGTCAAAACCAGTGTTGCCAAAACCAAACCAGCTAAAAAATCACCCTTTACATGAAAGCAAAGTTCGTTGCAACGTTTTTTGAACAGTAGGAAACATTGACCAACAATCTGAGTGAACTCTGAGACATCGTATTGGAACAGAAGAGAATCGCAGACGAAGTTTAAATTCAGTAACGATGGTAAAATGTTCATTAATGGCATAACTTCCAACGTCAAGTGTTCATTATTGCAAATTTGATGAAACTGAAACGAAAAAAAGCATCACAGAAATACCTGATGCGCTGTTGGCTCGCCGGCAAAAATGTCGGAAGCGAAAGAAAAGAAAGTAAATTAACATTTTTTTTCAATAGGTACATATGCTTTTGAAGGAAACATATATAAATTTTTGTTGAATTCTTTATTTTAATTTTTCTCACAAACATATTTTTTTTATGCAGGGGCCTAGCTCTGTAATTCGATTCGAAAGTAAAAACTGTTCGAAAGTTGTTTCCGATTCTAATTTCAAATGTTACTCTGTAAAACTTTCGAATCGACTTTCAACTTTCGAATAAATGTTCCGAGACTCGAGCTGGTTTTTTGTCAAAATGTTAAGTTCAACAAAAAGTCAAATAATCATTTTAGATTATTTAAATTTATTCGTTGATAATTGAATTTCACTATTGATATGGTTTCAGTTGCATTGTGGCTTGATGAAGAAATTTATGTTGAAGAATGAATTCAAAGAAAGAAATAAATAATTATTATATTTAATTTCGCCATCAATTGTTGTTTTTTTTTCGTTTTTATTTCCTGATCCAAAATCCTTTCTTCCCACCATTCTATTTACAGCATCTTCAAGCATTGGTGGACCAGCTGCATTCAAGTCGGTTGCTAAACGCTTCCATGGATTATTTGAAGCTCTCCGTGCGTCCGCAGTTTTTTAATAGCCCTTCGATAAATCCGGATGGGAACACATAAATCAATTATAATTTCAAATTGATTTTGTTTCGTCCAGTCGTACGAGCTACATATATAGCGAGTCTTTAAAAAAAAAGAGTGTTAAGTTTATCATCTTTCAAGGCTGACCCATCCGAGGAAAAGCTAAGCTAATCTGCTTCCAACACATTTCGCTGCTAGCTCCATGCTCCTTGATTGCGCTTTGTCTCCACCTGTAGGTACTTGAGAGCGTCTTATTTATCATAGCTTAGGTTAGGTTAGAGTGGCAGGCCGCCTCAAGTGCAACCTCACTTAGGCCAGAGTAGGCCCATTGTGATACCACAGGATCGGTGCTCTCATAGACTACCCGTTGAACCAGCCGGAGCTTAGAATGAAGCGTTGGAGGCAGTTGATTCCTATGTTCGCGAGTTCGCTGAGATTGTCGAAGAAGTATTCTCCGAGGTGTAGTTTTCTGCGGAAGGACAGTGCTGGACACGTGCAGAGAAGGTGAAGAATAGTCTCCTCCTCCTCCTCGTCCATACAGGTTCTACAGAAATCATTAGAGGGGAGACCTAACCTAAGAGCATGCCTCCCTATGATGCAGTGTCCCGTGATGACACCTACTAAAGTGTTTACCATGGGTCTATTCAGTGCAGTAAGATTTTTTGAGCGCTTGAGATCCAGCTGAGGCCAGATCTGTTTCGAGATGTGGCACGTTGTACAATTAGACCACCTGCGATTCGTTGCGCTAATCGCGTTTTGCTTAATTAGGAGCTTGCATGTAGCAAGAGGTATGTAGAGATTCTCCTTTTCCGGTAGAATCGACATAGTAGTGCCTTGTCTGGCGAGTTCGTCGGCCATACAATTCCCTGGAATGTCTCTATGACCCGGCACCCATATAAGGTGAATTTTGAATTGTTTCGCCATCTCGTTAAGAGATAATCGGCAATTGAGGGCAGTTGTGGAATTGAAGATGACAGAATCCAGGGATTTAATCGCGGCTTGACTGTCGGTAAAGATGGTGATATCCTTTACAGATATTACATTATACCGAAGCCACGACAAGGCCTCTTTAATCGCCATGATTTCCGCCTGGAATACACTACAGTGATTAGGAAGGCTGAATGAGATTTTGCAATCTAGTTCCAAGGAGAAGACACCCCCCCCAACTCCTGTTTCAGTTTTGGACCCGTCTGTATAGAAGCAGACTGACTCCTTACGAGGCACTACATCATTCTCCCAGTCACTCCGGGAGGGTATGTAGGTTTCGAAATTCTTATCGAATTGAAACTGAGGAAGGGTGTAGTCAGTTTCTTTTGGAATGCATTCTAATGTATCTAGAATAGATGAGTGACCAGTTTGCCGGCTGGTCCACAAACGAATTGCGTTTAAGCGAGTGGCTGCGTTTGCTGCCACTTGTTTGCAATATATGTCTAGCGGTAGCAGGTGGAACATTACTTCCATGGCCGCTGTTGGAGTGGTCCTAAGGGCTCCACTAATGAATACGCATGCCGTTCTTTGAACACGGCTGAGGTGATTGTAGTAGACGGCCTTCTCAAGGGCAGTCCACCACACGAGAACGCCATACGTAAGTATAGGTCTGATAACGGACACATATATCCAATGTGTAATTCGAGGCTGAAGCCCCCATCTGCTTCCAATGGCTTTTTTACAGCAGTACAGGGCCGTGGTGGCTTTCTGAACTCTCCGCAGAATATTGGGTTTCCAGCTCAGTTTGCTATCTAAAACGAGGCCCAAGTAACTAGCCGTGTTAGTGAGCACCAGAGGGGTGCCGTTTAGTTTAGGGGGTACAAATGTTGGGATTTTGTATTTCCTTGTAAAGAGGACTAACTCAGTTTTCTGAGGATTGACCGCCAGACCACATTTATTGGTCCATTTAGAGAGCTTAGAGAGGGCATTCTGCAAGAGATCCCTGAGTGTATTGAGGTATTTTCCTGAGACAGCGATAGCAACGTCATCTGCATAGGCAATTACCTTGCAACCTTCCCCTTCCAGTATTAGTAGTAGTTCATTCACCACTAGGTTCCAAAGAAGAGGTGAGATTACGCCACCTTGAGGCGTACCCCTACTGACGAACCTCCGAGCCGAGGCCTCGCCCAGCTTTGAGTTGATGAACCTGTTAGTGAGCAACTGGCCCACCAACTCGCCAATCGATTTCTCAATTCCAAGGCCCGTCAGTGCGCCGAGAATTGCCCCTGCTTCGACGTTGTTGAACGCTCCCTCAATATCCAGGAAAGCAACCAATGTGAATTCTTTGCAATCGAGTGATTTTTCAATGGAAGATACAAGTGAGTGAAGGGCCGTTTCAACCGATTTCCCTTTACTATAAGCGTGTTGAGAAGCTGACAGAAGATTTGAGTTGACACTGCGACGTATGTGTATGTCAATCAGTTTCTCTAAGGTTTTTAGTAGAAATGAAGACAAAGTAATGGGTCTGAGATCTTTGGGGTTTACATGTGTGCTTTTACCAGCCTTGGGTATAAAAACCACATTAACTTCTGTCCATAACTTGGGAATATGAGCCAAATCCAGGCAACTTTTGAAAATTACAGTTACCCAAGGAAGGATTAGGTCAACGTTCCTCTGAAGTTCGGCCGGTATTATACCATCTGGTCCAGGAGACTTCAATGGCTTAAAGCTTTTTATGGCCCAAAGAATTTTGGTCTTGGTAATAAGACTTGAAGAGCTGCTTGTTATTGGCCTTTCAGAAGACCTAGTTGGTATCGAGGCAGCAGTACAGCTATTAGGTAAGTGAGAATCCAGTAGAAGGTCCAGAGATTCTTCACTGGAGGTGGTCCACGATCCATCAGCTATCTTAAGGTAGCTCGCTACTTTAGGAGTGGATGCGAGAATTTTCCTGAGTCTGGAGGCCTCAGAGATTTCTTCTATCTTTCCGCAGAAGAGTCTCCAGGAGTTCCGTTGGGCTTTCCTGACTAAGGTTTTATAGGATTTGAGGGCTTTCTTATACAAGATCCAGTCTGAGGCTTCGCGGAATCGCTTGGCCTGATTGAAGAGCTGCCTGCATTCTTGACGTAGAGATACAATCTCCTGATTCCACCAAGGTGGTCTAGGCTTGCCCCGAGGTTTGCTTATGGGACAGGAGAAAGACATAGCCCGATTGAGAGCCTTAGTGAGTTCTTCAACCATGCTATCTAGTTCATTTGTGTTAGTGGGGGGAACAGGAATTCTCTTGATAGCAGATAATTCCATACTGTTCTTATATTTGCTCCAATCCGTTCTCCTGAAATTCCTAAAGACGGGTTAGACATGAGGGAGGCAGTTTATGCCAAATTGAATGTACCTGTGGTCTGAGAAGGAGTGTTCGTTAGACACTTTCCATTCCCTGATATCATAGTATATGGTATCGGAGACTAGCGTGATGTCTAGGACCTCTTGAGAGAGGCCGAAGCCGTTTTTGAGTGATGTAGGTTAATCTGAAGTAACCGCAGCATCATTGCTACAATTACCACCAGAAACCTCCACCACAGTGTTGTTAGCCTCATCCGTATCCGACTCCAGTGACACATCAGTCACGGATGGGCTGCCGAGGCCGCTGGATAGATCCAGGTCCGACAGTCCTATGCTGTCCATGTCCAGATCTATCCGTGGGGCCAAATTGGAGTAAGAGAGAGGGGGGGCCTTCCCAGGAGCGCAATCGCCCGCCGCCACCTTAGCCGCTGTGGTCGGTATATTACTGACCAATGCAGTTTCGGCAACGGCGGGAGATCGCACTTCTTTAGCGGGATTGCAGCCCTCCCCCTCCACTTTCACTGCCGGACTGGTCGGTTTATTACCAACCTGTTCAACAGTGTCCGCAGAGGAGGGGGGCCGCGCTCCCTCCCTGGTTGGGTCCTCCTCATCCTTCTTATAAACCCTAAGGTTTATAGCTCCGAAGCCGTAGCTAATCTGCCCTTCCGTTGCAGCCAGAGGGGCCAGAGACTCCACATTGATCACGATGATCGCAGATCTTTTGTCCCCTTTAGGTTCCTCCAGCTTAGCAATCTTCCAGTTGGCAGTGGGAAGATGAGGGTTACTTGCCCTAATAATTTTCAAAATGGTCGCGGGGTCAGAGGGTTCGGCAGGGATCCAGGAGCGAGTTCTAGGTCTGCTAGGAATTTCTTCCCTGCTTACGACCTCGAGTTGCGCCTCTTTCCACACCTCACCCAGAGACGAAATTGCTATCTTGTATAGCTCCGCGAACCTTTGATCAGCACATGCGATCAACTTCACATGGCCCTGATGCCATCCGCCATCGCGACAGGAGGGAGGAGGCCCTGGATGGTCCTCCATGACTTGTAAATAGAAAGCTAGTAGCCAACTTAACTTCTACTTTTCTCCATTTGTCAGGTGAAATGCTACCATCTATGTCACTCCTGTCTATTACAGCGAGGACAAGGTGAGCCTTAAGGACATCACTGTATGGTTGTTTGTTGTGCTTTGGGGTGAGTGAGGAACTACCACAGTTGACCTTCACTCTTTTGGGGTCGACAGAGGACTCCTCAATCGACCTTTGTCGTTTGGACGTGGAGTCCTTTCTTGAGGAGTCAGGAGGAATCTCCTTGACAACTTTCGTTGCCCAGGAGATTGAATCTTTGCTTCTCTCCGAAAGCTGGTCTAGAGGGACGTCCTTATAGCGCTCCAGAATTCTAGAGGCGGTACGTCATTCTCTGTATTGCCTAGTAGAGGTGCTTTCACGCCGCGAGCTCGAGGCAGTACGACATGCAGCACCAGGTTTTAGCGATGAGCGTTCATTGCATCCTTCGGCAGGACTAAGATCAGGCTTGGTGACCAAGTTCTTAGCTGCCATCGTTGCAGGAACGCTAGTACTGGAAGCGGGCTCAGAGGCAGTACTTCCAGCCGGTAGTTTAAGAGCACCGGACTCTGAAGTTTTTTGTTTTTGTTTTTGTTTTTTTAATGTATACATTAGGACCCACGAGTAGCGGAGAAGAGAGGTCCATCTGTGCAGAGATCCGCATTACACAGATAAGGCTGGCTAATCCGGAGGTCGCCAGGTATCCGGATACTCCGTTTACGACTTGAGCTATTTTTGAAACTGGGCCCCCAGCCAGGTTGATACTCGGCACGGGTCGTATGACGCCTTTATCCAGCCCAGGCGGAAGTAGGATGGGATAAGGAATAGAGCTAGGAGTGCTTTGGAAGGAGTGGAGTGGGACAAGAAGGGAAGGACGGGAGTGCACCCTTTGGTTTCACGGTTCCTCTGGAGAGATTCTCGAGTGTCTTTACCATTACTCAGCCCCCACAACTCGTCAAGTTCGGTGCTATGGATGGGGGTTATTTATCATGGGACAAATCCATTTTCGCACTCGCACAGTCGCAAGAGTGCTTTATGATCTCAGCCAGTTATTGTTGAAGGCTTATACTCTGAATCCTACCATATAAATGCTGGTCTCCGACTCGCTTTCTCGTTTTCTTAATTGATCTTCTTTCTACAACTTCTAACCCAATTCACTCCCTCGATGATGACAGCACCCTCAGCTTCTCAGACTCACGAACCTGATCTTCACCCGTTAAAATTAAAGTCTTACATCGACAACATTATAATGCTTCTATGACGCAATGCAGTCGTTTTCTGAATCTACTGCCATCCATCCAATAATGGCACTTGCAACCGAAACCGAAAGACACCCCATCGCTTGTTTAAGCTTTGATCATGACAACCTTCGTTGGTTATATACACGAAGTCGCCAAAAATGCTGCGCAGTTTCTATTATACAAAAAAATGGATCATCTTAGCACCAGAATATGCTGAGGAGGATCTAAAATCGATTGCTAATAAATATTATGCACGATTGAGTGCATTAAGAGCTGTAAAACATTTTGATCCCTAAGGCTAATTACAAGTTTAGTCTCGACTTTAAATTAACGAAAGCACACAATTGCGAAATTTCTGAGAAAGCGAAACTGACGGACCAGCTCAAAACATTGTACAAGATGAAATACAAAGGCATTTCGGGACCATGAATGGTACTTTATAGAAACATGCAGATGGACATTATATAAACCAACTCCGAAGACAGAACCATGTGTATGAGCAAAGACCTTGCAGAAGTAAATTTCCAGTTGCAACATCAACAAACAAAAGAAAAAGACAAAAAAGAAATATAAATAGGACGTACGTATACCTTCAGCACAACTTCGATTTCGGACGTAAGATCCAATTTAATCAGCACTTTGTTATACAGGTATCAACACATTCAGCTTAAGCTCGAAAATAGTTGTAAATAGCCCTACCTATCAGAGGCATTGTCCACATACACAGCCACACATGCATATACAACAATAGTCAGTACAGCATGTTAAACATATTCGAATGCAAGCCATTTGAGGTGGTAGGTGGTAGCTCTAGCTACAGGCGCTTTAAGGCTCTTACTTCTCGTAAAAGTAAAACAACAGTCGACTTGTGTACTTGAGATATAACAGTGGTAATTTTGGGCTTAGCTATGGAACTTCATTGAAATGCATAACTCGTTTAAAAGTGCTGCGATAGAACTCAATTTGGGATTTTACAAATTCAATTAAGGAATGCATTCGCTCCGAAATCCCTTTGGTACGAACGAACATTTTTGCTGCCATGTCCCTGACTTTATTACGAATTGGTATGCTGGCATTGCGAACCCTTATTACAGCAGATACGGGTACTACGTCGAATGTCACAAGCCCCGTTTGTGCTTCTCCACATATACGAGTATACGTAGCCATAGCGTATTAACCTCCTGCTTGCATTTGAAGTGCACGACGACGATTAAATTAGTTGTTGCTTTTCCATCCTGACAGACGCAAATCGAATTCGTCCACATGCTATACTGCGTTCATTCAATTCCTGATTATCGTTATCCCGATGCATGCCAACCATTGTTACGGTCTAAGCGAATTGAAACGTGTCACAAATCGTACCCGGAATTTAGACATGAAATTAAGTCCATACGAGTGTACCTTAGGAAAATAAATTCAAGCCACGGTCCTCTTTAAAGTTAAAAGCCGTATCCTTAACAAAATCGAGGTGGCGAAAGTTTTTAAATTTCGTTAACCAGTTCATTGGCTTAGAACTCAGGTAATTCTCAAAGGGCGTATGGGTAAGATCTACACGTGCCTTTTGCTCTCAAGCAAACCTCCCTCCGTCCGTATATGCTCTATTTAATATGCATAGATTGAAAATGAACATTACGCCAGTTTCGTCAAACTTTTACAATATACCTAGTCGCATGTGATGGAACCTTTTAGCAATCCGCCGCAGCCCTCGCATATCTTTGCTTTGGGAGTGGTTCTCATGCCAAGAGGGATTTGTAAAAGGAGATGTTTTTTCTTCGTGCCTCATATATACAATGTCAATTCAATTTTAAAGTGCCTTTGCTAATGCAAGGCATTTTGGGTTCATGTATATGTATGATTGTATGCTCTTTTGCAGGGGACTACTTAGTTAAAAAAAATGTTCTAATAGGTATATTCCCTAACGTCTTGGACGAACTTGACGAGTTGCATGGTCAAAGACTTACTGAAATGAGAGGAAGTTTTTCGGTCTTCTCTCAGCCATATTCATAAACCATTTCTTGCTTTCTCTCTTGGTATTTCAGCATCTAGGGTTGGATAAGGGTCTTATTCTGGTGTGATGTGGCACCGTCTTGTTGGAACCATATGTTTTGTAAGTCATGTTCGTCCAATTTGAGCAAAAGAACGTTATCCAAAATGCCCCAATAGCAGTCGGGCGATTCTATATTAATACGTACCAGCGCCAGAGGGGCATTCAATCCTTCGCTATTTCAAAGTTTGGTCTGACGTCAGAAAGAGTTTTAGATAGGGCGAAGCCAATGCATCTTGAATCCAAGTGTTAATTATTTTTCGTTTTACAGTATCACTTGCCGAAAAAAAAAATATTTTTTTTAATCCTAAAGACAGTTCTAGGAATTTCATCTCCCTCGATAGGAAGCATATCAGCGGAGCAATAGCTTTCGTTACAGGACACTGTCTTATAGGCAGGGATGCTTTTGCGTATTTTCAAACGATTTTTACAGAAGCTGTTTTGACGAGGAGGAGTAAGAAATTGTTCTCCACCTTCTCAGTTCTTGTCCGGCTCTCTCACAAAGACGAAAACTTCTTCTGTTCTGAACCATCTAACAAACACATACATTCGAAATCTTCTCTACGCTTTATAAGAAGCTCCAACTGGTTCAACGAGTAAGGGGAATAACAGCCCCTTCAACCGAACCTAACCTAACCTATAGATAGCTTGGAAACGACTTTTTAATGACGTTCTCAATGAGAAAATCCTGATCGCTTTGATGATGATTGCGCGATTTTTCCCTAACGGTGGCAGGTGGCAAGATGAAGCTTTCAGGTATTTTCTTAGGGATCATCATAACTTGCTGACATCAGGGCCATGTGAATCTAATTTTCTGCGATGATAAGCGATCTTGCGACTAGGAGAAGTTTGGCCGAGTGAGTTATGCAAGGTTTTTAAAATTTGGACATTCCAAGCCAGTGGTCCCAGATTGAGGGGAAAACGAGAGAACAACTTAAAAAAATGGTCTATTGGGCTCGGACGCATAAAAGTGAAACTAACAAGGTCCCGTTTTTTGCCTTTGGGTACGGAACCTTAAAAAAGGGGAATAAATCAAAAATATCTTTGAAACTTAAATTGCTTAAAGTAAAATTTAAGTTAGAATTTTTGTGTATCTGAATGCATTCACTCGATTTGACGTTTTGTCTTACAGAAAAGAAAATCATTTCAAATTAAAATTTCATATAAAAGTAAAGGCAAATTTCACTAAGGGGACAAAAAAGGACCTTTTTTTTGCATTTAGCGGAAAATGATTTTCTTTGCTGATAAAAAAAAGGGGAAAACAGACTACACAGTCTGGGACCACTGTTCCATGCAGATCGAAAACTCTTACCTGAATCCAATCAGAGCCCTCATCTATCGGCGAGATTGTAGTAGTCATCAAGCTAAGCAACCTGTTACTTTTGACTCACATTGTGACCAATAAACTCATTTGGCTAAGACTAAAGAGGTTCATAAGAGTTCATAAGAATGAGGAAGTTGACTCAACAAACTGCCACTTTATCTCATGCAGATTCTAAACTTGAAACCTCAGACGCTGGAGTATCGATTTCATTCTCATCGAGGGGTGACGATGTCTCTCGCACAAGCACTCCAACCATGACACTTTTTTGGATTTGAACAAGCAGAAAGTACAGATTCTATCACTCCATAAGGGCTTCGGAAGCTCTCAATCTCCCAGAATTATTGTCTTGGTACATAAATCATGGTTGTAAAAACAGTCTTTGGTAGCATCACCTTATAAAGGGTCTTTCTTGTTGGCATAGACCAATGATTTAATGTAGCCCCATAAAAAAAAAGTCTAGAGGCGTTAAATCACACGATCTCGGCGGCCAATAGACGGTCGGTTTCTCGAGAATACACGTTCACCGAACTGAGACTTCAATAACTCGATTGTTGCATCCGCTGTGTGGCTTGGGGCACCGTATTATTGGAGCCACATTTTACTGATATCCAATTCATGCAATTGTTTAAAGAAATAACGTTCCAACATATCTCTGTAGCGAATACCATTTACCGTAACGTGACGGTCATTTTCATGGAGGAAAAAAAACGGGCCAGTGACGCCACCGGCATGAAAACCGCACCAAACAGTGACTTTTTGCAGATGAAGTGTTTTTTCATGAAGCACATCCGCATTCTCACCTATCAAGGGTTCCAAGGGCTAGTTTGGCTGATCCTTAAGTCAATTTTGGCAGCAGATTCTTCCATGTATAGGTCTAGAGGTGTCAGATTAAGAATTGCCTCTAGTCCAGCAGTAGGCATGGTTCTATTTGCACTGGTTGTCCCTATATATGCTATTCTTTGTATTTTAGTCATTGACTTAAGATTGGTCACTTCGCTGGCGGCTTGCCACCAGACTACACTGCCATATGTCAGTATTGGTAGCACGATCGCAGCATACATCCAGAGGATAATTTTGGGGTTTGGTCCCCAACTCCTGCCAAAGATGCAGTTCCATGCGTAGAAAGCATTCGCTGCTTTCTTGACCCTTTCTTTGACATTCGGCTTTCAATTAAGTTTCCTTTCAAGGATAGTTCCCAAATATCTCACACTACCTGCTACCCTTAGGGGTACTCCTTCCAGAATTGGTGGCTCGAATTGCGCTATTATTCTTTTATTCGTGAACAAGACAAGCTTGGTTTTCTGCGGATTGACCCCAAGGCCGCATTGTTTTGTCCACGTACTTAACACCCTAAGTGAGTTTCCTAACAGGTCGCTTATGGTAGGTAAAAACTTTCCCTTAGTAAGAATAACTACATCATCTGCATATGCAGTTACTTTGACTCCCATGTTGTTGAATTTCATAAGTATTTCATTAATAACAAGGACCCAGAGTAAGGGGGAGATGACACCTACTTGTGGAGTTCCTCTCGAAGCAGTTACTCGGATGTCAGTGTCACATAATTTCGCGTTGATGTTCCTTTCACTGATCAAGCTCAAGATCACGTTAGTGAGAGATTGATCAACATTCGAATTCTGAAGCGCTCTTACATGAACCCCTCAGAAAGAGGACATACAGCGAATGAATCCACGTCAGAGATGGCAGATACCTTGCATGAGCTACTCTGACATATTTGGAGCTAAGGTCAGTAAGGATTTTTCAGCACTAGTCAGGGTGCTGAAATAGAGATGGTGGCGGATAAACCCTTTATGGGCCAACGGCAGCACTCATATCCCCGAAGTGGGTTACAGACAACGGAATTTCCGACCCGCTGACCTAGGGTCAATTTATGGCCTGGTCCCCCAGATAGGGGTTGTGCGTGGGGCTAACTACCCAACCACGGAAAAAAACTACTGGTTACGAAACAACCAAGAGCCTCGGATAAGGATGGAATTACTGTTGACGACGCTGCAAAACGAAAAAAGGACAATGACTTTCGGATCTGCACGTGGAATGTTCGAACCCTGAACAGACCGCGTGCAGCCGAACAATTAGCGGAGGCCCTAGACTGCTACAATGCAGACATCACCGCCATCCAGGAAGTGCGGTGGGATAGGCCGGGCAAAAGAAGGATGAAAAACTGTGACATCTACTACGGTGATTGCTGCAGGGAGCAGAAGCAGCGTCTATTTGGATGTGGATTCGTTGTAAGCGGCAGACTTAGGCAAGAAGTCTTGAGCTTTCGACACGTCAGTGAAAGTCTTACAACAATCCGCATGAAGGCTAAATTCGCCAACATTAGCCTAATATGCGCTCATGCCCCCACAGAAGATAAAGACGATGCTACCAAAGAAAGTTTCTATACGAGCTCCTCGACAAAGCATACGAGCAATGTCCTAAGTATGACGTTAAAATTGTCTTAGGTGATTTTAATAGCAAAATAGGAAAGGAGGACGTCTTTGGTAGCACAATTAGAAAGCACAGCCTACACTACACTACGTCTGGAAACGGACTAAGGCTAATTGATTTTGCTGCGGGGCATAATGTTACTATAGCTAGCACACGGTTTCCACACCTCAACATTCACAAAGGAACATGGCGGTCACCGGATCATCAAACCGTCAATCAAATTGACCATGTTGCGATCGACGCAAGGCACTTCTCCAGTACCTATTCTAGATGTCCGAACTTTCCGAGCGGCCAACATAGACTCGGACCACTACCTTGTTGTAGCCAAGGTACGAATGCGGATATCCCAGACGCCACAACAAAGGGGAAATGCTGTGAGGAGATTCAACGTTGAACGGCTACAAACGCAATAAACCGCCAGAACCTTTGCCGATCGTGTATCCCTCAACCTCTCGAGAAGTCCTGTACGGCCAGCATCAAGTGCTGAAGACCAGTGGCATTTATGTCAAGAAGCAATCAGAAACGCCGCAACTGATGTGCTTGGTTTCACCAAACCACCCCCACGAAACCCCTGGTTCGATGAAGAGTGCCGGCAAGCACATGCAGCAAAACAACATACCTACGAAGCGGCGCTGCACAGAAGAACGAGAGCGGCTCGTGAGCTCTACGAGCAAAAGAAGAGGGAAGAACACTGGCTTCTCCGGAAGAAAACGAAAGAGCATGAGAAGCGCGCAATCGAGGAAGTAGAGAGGTGTTACTCCAGGAACAATGTTCGGAAGTTTTACCAAAGGGTAAAAAGGACGTGTCTTGGCAACAAGACCCTAGCAGAAACCTGTCGAGACGAACAGTGTAGTGGAAACGTTGTAGTGGAATCACAGTCGGTGCTGAGGACATGGAAAAACCAGTTCTGCAGACTGTTAAACGGCGAAGACGACATAAATTCCGCTGTCAGGCAGAATGAACCATTCAACCTGGGCGATGTAAGCCAAGACTTCCGTCCACCTAACCAAAATGAAGTGAGGATAGCAATATCCAAGCTGAAGCCCAACAAAGCTGCCGGACCAGACGGCTTACCTGCCGAGCTTTTCAAGGCAGCGAGAGATGATTTGGTAGAGTGCATACACCAACTCGTCTCCAAGATTTGGTTAGAGGAAAGTATGCCTGATGAATGGAACCTCAGCATTGTTTGCCCGATCCACAAGAAAGGAGACCCTCTAAACTGCGCCAACTATAGAGTCATCAGTCTCCTTAACATCGCGTATAAGATCCTCTCTGCCGTACTGTGTGATTGCCTGAAACCATATGTCAACGAACTGATTGGGCCCTATCAGTGCGGCTTTAGGCCCGGTAAATCCACAACCGACCAAATATTCACACTACGGCAGATCCTGGAGAAAACCCAAGAAGTCCAAGTCGATACCCACCACCTGTTTATCGATTTTAAGGCCGCATATGACAGCATTTATAGAGACGAGCTATACAGAGCCATGTCTAGTTTTGACATCCCTGCCAAACTTGTCAGATTGTGCAGAATGACGATGGAGAACGCTCGCTGCTCCATAAAGGTCGAAAACCGAGACCGAGTGTAAAAAAGGATTTAGCCAAGGTGACGTGCTGTCATGTGACTTTTTCAATATAATTCTTGAGAAGATTGTGCGAAACTCACAAGCCAACACCAGAGGCACAATTTTCCAGAAGTCTGTGCAACTACTTGCATACGCTGACGGCTCGTCATCATTGGAAGAACCCAGCGAGCTGTCGCTGGTGCGTTTGCAAGTATCATTACAGAAGCGGCAAAAATGGGTTTAGTGGTGAATGAGGCCAAAACAAAATATATGCTGTCAACAAGAAGGGACACGCAACATCGACGAATCGGACAGAACGTCACGATAGACTGCTTTAACTTTGAGGTTGTTCGGGACTTTGTCTACCTCGGCTCCGCTATTAACTCAGAAATCAAGCGAAGAATCACACTTGCCAACCGCTGTTACTTTGGCCTAAGAAGGTAATTGATTAGTAAGGCCTTGTCGAGAAATACTAAGGAGACTCTATATAAGACCCTCATCATCCCAGTCCTGCTTTATGGTGCAGAAGCATGGACCCTATCAAAGTCGGATGAAGAGCTCCTTGGTCGTTTCGAACGCAAAATTTTTCGTGTGATTTTTGGTCCCGTTTGTGTTGACGGGCTCTGGAGGAGGAGATTTAACAGCGAACTCTACGAGCTGTACAGCGACATCGACCTAGTCAGAAAAGTACGTATCAGTCGTCTAAGATGGCTGGGACATGTAGAGCGAATGGACACCAACGCTCCGGCCCGAAGAGTCTTCGATTCCAACCCGGAGGGACAACGCAGTACAGGACGACCTCGTCTTAGGTGGCGCGCGCAAGTGGAAGGGGACCTCAACCAACTTGGAGTGCGCAACTGGAGGCTGTTAGCTAAAGATCGCGCTGGAGAGGCGTATTGGTTGAGGCCCAGGTCCACTCCGGACTGTAGCGCCACCTAAGTAAGTAAGTAAGCTGACACATTTGCGATCATAGAGACGAGTAAGACTCATTCATAAGAAAACCCCTCACGCGTAAATACAATTTCGAAGCGAGAACTTTTATTACCCGGTTAATTAGCTGAAATCCTATAAAAAAAAACCGTTCAAGTGCAAAAGCTTTGAAAACAAACTGAACTGCAATTGCGGATTTTCATAAATCGAATAGATTTAAATGCACAACTCCATTGATAAATAAATTAAAAAGTTTCCTCTCCCCCGAAGCCATAATAAAATGGAATCAAAAACACAGCACCTTATCCTTGTTTCCATCTCCTTCAAAAAAGAAGATACGAGTACATTTATACACAAAAAAAAAATGAAAGAGAAATCTGAAGTGTCTGAGAAAAAGTTTCCCTATGAAAATAATTAACAACTTTTTAAGTTTCTTCTATTATCGACGTGAAGAAAGCAGACATTCCATTTTGTGCTCGTCTCCTTCTTGTGCAGGCTAGCAGTGTTTCACTTAGTTAAACCGATATACCCGCGCATACCTAGGTAGGTCCAACTATACCTACACAATAAAGTCGTGCGACTGTAAATATAAGTAAGACGAACAGATTTTGTAAATCCTGCCATTAGACTTTCCTGGGACCTCTCCCTGTGTGTAGGTATAAATATAACTGTTTATTGGGCTATTTCCCTACATTTTATTCTGCACAGTGAACGACAGTTAAAGGAATAACACAATTTCTTTGCCTTTGGTTTCGGTTTCGGTTTTTTTTATCTTTGTCAGCCATTATAAAATTTGAAATCGACGACCGCGCGACGACGCGGTCCTTGTCTGCCCGTCTCGTACCTACTTGCGAACGAAAGGTAAAGGTTGTATGAAATTGGAAAATTAGTTCAAGTAAAGAGCATCTAAGTTGTTCGGTGGCTTGGAAGGCGCTGAATTCAGCGAGAAGCGGACGAAAGTTTTCTTAAAATAATGAAAGTTTATGGAAATTCGACTGAAAGGATGTTATTTTATTAAAAAGTTACCTGAGTATGAAAGAAAGTTGCCAATGGCATCTTCGTTTTGCTGCAATAGAAGCTTCAGCAGCCCAGGTACGAAAAAGTTATAGATTCGAAAATATTATTACTGCTGAGGATAAAGTTATTCTCTGAGGCAGCAGTTTTCGCTATGATTGAATTCATTCGTTCAAGCAGTCGTCGGGTCGCGTTGCGTTGGTCGGTTTGGTGGGTCCGAGAAGAATTGTCTTTGGCAAAGTTTTGGGTACCCCTTTCCAGAAAGAAATTTCATCGAGCGATAACATTAATTTGGTTAGATTGCTGGGGCTTTGGGCTGTCTTTGACTATGCGGCAAAATGTGGATATAGTCGTTGGGTCTTCGATTTCTATTCAAGATTAGTTAGAGGGGTGTGTGTTGATTGTACTTGTGTTGGCTATGCATTTTTTTTACTCATAGGTAGTGTCTAAGTAAACAAAGTTAATTAGATGAAATTAATTCACTAGACTACGGTACCATGCATGAGCTACTCTGGCATATTTGGAGCTGAGGCTAGTGAGGATTTTTCAGGAGCAAACAGGGTGACACTATAAGGTTTCCTTGCTCATCTAAAGAGGTATCTGTTGGTGGTTGAACCCTTTATGCTTTTTGGGCCAGAGGAAGCGAGGTTAACTACCGCACGATGGAAAAAAAAATCTGGTTACGAAGCAACCGTCACAAGCTTGCGATTGTGAAGGATTTACTTTTGAAGACCTGCAAAATGGAAAAAGAGGAGAACGATATTCGCATCTTCACTTAAAATATTCGGGCCTAGAGCGGTGAAGGCTCTCTGGAGTTGGCCAGAGTAAATAACTAGACCGGACATGCTGGTGGGAACGTTGTTGTTGCCTGATACTAATGGCGATTTGCCCATGGCTAAAATCCTCCTGTGTCGCGTCGAGGGTAAACGGGGTGGTTTGTCCTTGGGTCGGGGTAAGGGTGCCGATACAGTCTATCCCTTGCCCGTGAACCTCGGACGACCCTGATTGGGCGATATGTCTTCGAATTATATGAGGGGTGACCGAAACAGTGTACCCTTCGTTTATGATTCTTCGACATATCGTCCGAAATGACGTATACCGTTTGATTCAGTATCTACGATCGTTAGAGCTGCCCTTTCTTTGTGGGGCCTTTGGTAAGGTTGGTCGAGGAGGAGGTGACCAGTCGATAGTTAGCCTTCAGATAGGCGGGTGGTAACCGTAACGGTTGGACCCTCGCCTGTATCCTCTGGTAACTGATCGGAAAGGGCCGATGGGGCGAGGCGTAGTAGTAGAGGTGATTGGATCAATCGTTCTGACTACTTCGCAAATTGTGAGGTGTCTCAAATTGGTAACAGATTGGGTCTGACCGAGTGACGGGTTGTTTCGGATAAACAACGAGGGGTAACCGAAACAGTTTCCCCTCTATTGCAATCCATAAACAATCTGTCTAAATAGGGGCTGATGGGATCAACTTCTGATACTGAAAATGTAATAGTGATCATTGCAGCCATTTGGTCTTGGTAATATATTTGCTGATGCAGCGTGTGTCTGTGAGGGACAAGTCACTGAGGTCTACGAAGAAGTATTTACCTAAGTATGTTTTGCGCAAGTTTGCGAGAGCTGGGCAGGTGCACAGAAGATGGAGGACTGTTTCCTCTTCCTCCTCATCCATGCAGCTTCTGCAGAAATCGTTGTAGGGTGCTCCCAGTCTGCGAGCGTGTCTACCTATTAAACAGTGCCCTGTTAATGCTCCTACTACTGAGCTGATTCTATTTCTACTGATAGAGAGAAGCTTCTGAGTCCTTTTGGCATCTATGTTTGGCCAGATTTGCTTCATGGGGTGCAGGTATTAATGCTGTTCCACCTATTGTTCGCGACCATTGTTGCCTTCTTAAGTAAGGAGAATTTAATCGATTGCATAGGAGCGTACGGTTCACTGTTGTTGTTCGAGTGAAGGCCGCTGCCTTGTCTGGCTAGCTCGTCCGCTTTGCAGTTGCCAGGAATGTCACTGTGCCCGGAACGCAGCACAGGGTTACTGAACATCTGACCGCAATCTCGTTAAGAGATTCCCGGCATTGTTTTACTAACTTTGATCTAATTGTTGGTGTATTCAGGGCTTTTATTGCTGCCTGACTGTCTATGTATAATACGATAGCTTTTCAGTCTATCGCAAACAAGGCGAGTCTGCAGGCTGCCTCGCGTATAGCCATAATTTCAGCCTGAAAGACGCTACAGTGGTCTGGAAGACGTAAGGCAATACTAATTGCGGGTGATGGGGAATAGACTCCCAATCCCGTGCCTGTTGCCATTTTGGATCCATCTGTGTAAACTTCAAGTGCATAATTGTTATCTATTGTGCCATTCTCCCATTCGGAACGATCTGGGATTAATGCTTTGTATTTAATTTTAAAGTCCTCAAAAGGTATGGTGTAATCCGTTATATCTGGGATTGCATTAGGGATAATGCTCGTATGGCCTATTTGATGGTTGGTCCATTTCTGAGATTCTCTAAGTCTTAAGGCTGCCATAGACGCGACTAGTTTCCCGTATATATCGACAGGAAGAAGGTGTAGTATTGTGTCTAAGGCGGCCGAAGGGGTGGATCTAAGTGCACCTGTGATGCATATACTGGATGATCTTTGTATCCGTTCCAAAGAACTGGTGTTGCACTTTGTCTTTAGTGCGGGCCACCAAACCAGGATTCCGTAAAACAGAATTGGTCTGACTACCGCAGTATAGAGCCAGTTTGTTACCCTAGGCTGGAGGCCCCATTTAGGGCCCAATACCTTCCTACATGAGTGGATAGCAACCGCGGCTTTCCTAGTGCGGTCCTGAATATTAAGCTTCCAGTTTAGCTTGCTGTCTAAAATTAGACCTAGATATTTGGCATGATTGCTAAATTTCAGCTCCTTATTTTTGAGTTTTGGAGGAGTTAGATTGGGAATTTTGTATCTGTTTGTGAACAGGATTAACTCTGTCTTGGATGGGTTAATATCAAGTCCGACTGTAACCGTCCATTTTACTAACTTATGAAGGGCGGATTCCATAAGGTCTCTTATTATATTAGGGAATTTTCCAGTTACAGCAATAGCGATGTCATCTGCATAGGCTATAACCTTACAACCCATATTACTCAGGATGGTGAGTGCTTCATCAACTACTAAGATCCAAAGTAGTGGCGACAACACTCCCCCCTGGGGTGTTCCCCTATACACTGACCGTTTGGTTTGACAGCTTCCTAGTTCAGCTAGGATCACTCTGCTACTGAGCATGTTTTCAAACCAGACGCGTATGCAGCTGTCAACATTCAGCCTGCGGAGTGCGTTAGAAATGCTTTCTGTTTTGACGTTATTGAAGGCGCCTTCGATGTCTAGAAAAGATACCATCGCATACTCTTTGATTGAGAGAGATTTTTCAATGGTGCCTACTAGTGAGTGTAGAGCTGTCTCCACCGAGAAACCCTTGCGATAGGCATGTTGGGAATCTGACAGGGAGCTAGCGGATAAGTTCTTACGAATGTATGAATCAATGAGTCTCTCCGAAAGAAGGAGGAGAGACTAATTGGCCTAAGATCCTTAGGGGAAACGTGGGAGACCTTGCCACACTTTGGTATGAAAATCACATTAACCCTTTTCCATGATGCAGGAGTGTATCCGAATTTGAGACAAGTTCGAAAGATCACTACGAGCCAGGGGGTCAGAGTATCTAGAGATTTCTGTATTTCTACTGGTGTTATTTTATCTGGGCCAGGAGATTTATACGGAAGGAAGCTGTTGACGGCCCAGTAAATGCTGCGGCCGTTGACAATCCCAACCGGTGATTCTTGAGCCGGGAAATTCGGTAGCGTTGATGAGATAACCTCTTTTGAATTACCAGGAAAGTGTGTATTCATGAGAAGATCCAGAGTCTCTTAGTTAGACGATGTCCATTCCCCGTTGGGTTTTTGGATAAAACTAGGCATGGGTGGAGATTTGGAAATTATTTTCCTTAGCCTGCTCGAGTCGGTAGTACTCTCTATGCTACCACAGAAGAGTCTCCATGATTGCTTTTGTGCTTTTGTGATCTCTGCCTTATATAGCCTCAGACTAGTTTTGTATGTGTCCCAGTCTTCATGCAGGCGAGAGGATTTGGCCAAATTGAAGCATTTCCTGCTTTCTTTGCGCAACTTTGATAGGTGAGTGTTCCACCACGGTGGTTTGCTCCCTTTTCTGTGCCTGCTGATCGGGCAGGCTCTATTAAAGGCCTCGTTCATTGATTTGGTGACTCTGTCAACCATATAATCAATATCCGATGGTGAATTTGGTTGATTAACTAAGTTACCAAGCTTCTGCTTTAGGAGAGAGTTATATACCTGCCAATTGGTTTTCCTGACATTCCGGAAGGTTTCAAGTGGAGGCTTAATGAGGTCAATGTTAAATTGAATATAGCGGTGGTCCGAGAATGAAACTTCTCTTGAGACCATCCAGTTGCTAATTATTAGTTTAGGAGAGTTAGTAGCTGAAGTTATATCCATGACCTCCTGTCTAATACTGTTGATGAAGGTAGGTTCTGAACCTGTGTTGCATACTAAGAGATTAGTTGTCATAATGTAATCAAAAAGACACTCACCCCTGTTATTTATGCCGCTGCTTCCCCAGAGGGTGTGATGAGCGTTGGCATCCGCGCCCACCACAAGGGGAATGTTGTCACTCTCGGCTGCCTCTACCAATCTGCGCACATTTGCTGCTGGGATGGGCCCTGTCAAATCGTTGTCCTTGTTCATTGCTAGAAGGTCGGTTTTGTTGTTTTTGTTGTTTTTGTTTGAATTTTTATTAAAAAGGTCCATAAGATTCCCACGAGTAAGCCGGTGAAGAATGGTCCGCCCCAACATAGCCGGTTCTGCTGGGGTAGGGCACTTGGATACGACAGGCCCAGCCAAGGCACCTGAAGGAGCTCGTAGTCGACTGATCGAAACCCTCAGCCTTTCATCCCTGGGCACGGTTTGAATAAAACGCTCACACCACCACTGGAATTGGGTTGACTATGTTTTAGCTTCGGAAAACCCTCCTCCGGAGACCTTACAGTATGGGAGACCCTGCTGCAATCGCCCTCCGGTATCATAAGGTACCTACTAAGCATCCACACCACGGCAAGGTACATAGTCGAAGGTGGATGAAGTTCAATCTTGATACTGGGAATAACCCACAAGAGAGGCGAACAGGCCATATTTCTGCGAAGCCAGGATCGTAAAACTAATGCAAAATGACAGGAGTTCCCTTTTTACGGAACACGCTACTCTGCAGTACCTCATGAAGAACTTTGCAGGGGCTGCGGCGATAGGGGAGTTTAAAGACCAACTGTCTTTCTATGTCACTGCCAAAGAGACGAGCTACTTAGAGTTATGTCCAGTGTTGGTATCCCTGGCAGCGCCACAGGTTGTGCAGAATGCCGTTGGAGAATACTCGCTGCTTCTTTGAGGTCGGAAACTTCGAGACCCTTTATATTATTAACGGATTTCAACAAGGTGACGTGCTGTCATGGAGGTTTCAGTTCGGGTAGCAGGCCATAGCAAAAGTTCAAGTTGCGGAACTCTCAAGCCAAAAAATCATCAGGGATACTGTCAACGCCTGGCAACGTCGCTGAGTCGACGCCGACAAAAAGAGACGGCTAGTCCTTTTTGTTTGACATCCCATACATCTGCGAGACAGATGTTGGCGGCGTGGGGGAGAAGGATTCTAAAAGACAGATGAAGAAGACGCCATTGGAGAGATTTATATTTATTAATTAACTTGTTCGATTAAAAGTTGGTATTTTTGGAAAGAAGTCATGTAAACAAACCAAATAAATTATCCCTCTAGGAAATTTGTAGTGATCCGCTATTAATAAAATAAAATAAAAAGGAGTCAACGATTTCAAAGAAAAGAACAAGGCTTTAAATTTCTTGTCTTGTTGCTCGAAGCAACAGATACTATGTTTCACATGTCTGTAAAATTACTTTTCTATACGCGAATGACATTGACATCTTTGGCAGAACTCAGCAAGCTGTCATTAGCTCATTTATTGAGACGGAATCGACAAAAATTGATTTATTGGCAAATGAGGGCAAGACCGCCAAGTGTAGGCACGAAAAGGCGTTTCAAGTTTTGTTAAACGAACGAATTGGTTATTCCAATAGACCAACAAATGCCCTCCAAACTCTCGGCTTCAGAAACAAAACTAAAATATGGTGGGTTCCAGCTGACGAACTTGCCAGGAAAGGGTCAGAAACCCCTTTCATAAGACCAGAAACTTTCTGCGCCGTCACTAAATCAGCAATCACTTCTGCTATCAAAAGCTGGGAAATATACAACATGTGTATCAAACTTATGGTTTTTTTCCGCTGGGCCACCTCTCGCGAACGTCTGACAAACATCCGAGAGTATAATTGTCATGAAGGAGCTTCTCAATTAGCCTACATCGAATGGTTGTGAGAAGCTAGGTTAGGGTCCTTACAGACCGTCAACTATTTATTTATTTTAGAAGAATTGAGGACTATGGTAAAAGCATCACCATCAGCTACATTAGGGAGGTAGAAACTTTGCCTAAATCTATCTAAATCCTATTTCCTGACAATCCCGGCCCAATAGATCGCTTCTAGGTCGATGAGTGTTTTTTTCGCCTTGGCGAGTCAAAAGTTAAAAATAACAAATAAAAGTGTTATCGTCGGCCTGGTCGATGCTTTGATACCCTCCACTGCATACAAGTCATGCAAAATTTTAGGCATGTGAGGTAGTACATAATTACATTGAACAACAAACAGAGATTTACATGGGCCTAATATTGATTTTGTATGGGAGGTACTAGAACTACTTGACCGACATAGCCCATTTTCAATACAAACCTGACGACGATAAAAAGAATTCCTTTCACCAAACTTCATTCGCCTAGGTTGATTTCTTTGGAAGCTTTCGTGTTTTCAACAGACAGAGAGACACATGGGTCTAATATTGATTTTGTATGGGAGGTACCAGAACTACTTGACCGACATAACCCATTTTTAATACCAAACCTAACGACGATAAAAAGAAGTTCTTTCATCAAATTTCATTTGCCTATGTCAATTCCTTTGGGCGCTATCGTGCTTTCAACAGACAGACGGCCTGACAGACAGACAGACAGACGGACATGGGTAAATCGATTCAGAATGTGACCCTGATTCAGAATATATATATACTTTATGAGGTCTCCGGTGACTCCTTCTTGGCGTTACAAATGTAATGACAAAGTGAATATACCTGTTGCTTCTATGCAACATATAGATATCGCTCTCAAAAAAGTGTAGATATAAAATTTGTCAATTCTCCAATTTTGTTTGGTATCCAAGTTAATGGTAGGAAAGAATTACAAATTTCCTGCAAAGGAAACAATTCATATGTACCTATAGATATAAGAATCTTTTTACTTTTAGTTTTTCTCCTTTCTCGAGTGCGTGCTTAATCTTTTACGCTTCATTTAATTTTGTTTAATGGCGGCCCTTTATCTGCTGTTCAAGTATCGTCTGGCGGCGCTGTTAACAATACCGTCCTGTGGATGGTTTAAACAAATTAGAACATTGACGAGTCGGACGAAACGTCACAATAGGCAGCTATAACTTTGAGGTATAGTTAGGAATTTTATCTACCACGTTCTCACTATAGGATAGACTCGTTAATATCAGAGTCAAACACCAATCGAAGAATTAAGCTTGCCAATCACTACAATTTTGACCTAAGAAGGCAGTTAAGTAGTGAGGCCTTGTCAAGGCCTACATCGCAGTCCAGTTCCATGGTGCGGAATCCCAGAAGTTAGCAAAGGCATTTGGTCGTTTTGAATCCAGAGTTCTTGGGGTGATTTTCGGTCTGGTTTGCGTTGACTGGATTTGGAGAACGAGATTTAACAGCGAATTCTAAAAGGTGTGTAGCTGCATTGACCTAGTCAGAAAAGTACACATCAGTCGTCTCAGATGGCTAGGACATGTAGAGCGAATAGATACAAACGCAAACGCTCCGTCGTCTTCGCTTTCAACACGGAGGGGCAAAGCGGTATAGGGAGACCTCATCTTAGCGGTAGCGCTCACAAGTGAAGTAGGACTTAAACCAGTTTAGAGGCCGTAACTAGAGGCAGTCAACTAAAGGCCGTGCTAAGTGAAGGATCAAATTGATTGAGGCCCGCCTTTGTGAAGAACGCACGTTTTATCAACTGGAAAGACAATAAACAGATGAAACAGAAAATGTTTTAACCCTTCTAGTGATTTAAGAAATCAGATAAAGTCTACGATGAAATATAAAAGGGCTTCCATGACTGCAGCAATTGCAAACACTTTAACGCTAACACACTGAATTATGACACACACCATGAATAATATTAAAGTCATTCTTGCTGACGTGTATACCCATACGTATACATAAGAGTCACCTAGCTATTTCACGGGTATCGAAATGTTCATTTGAAAATTCAATTTGCCTTGGATCTTTTATTCAATTTGTTTATCCAGTTGACTTGGCATCAAACTCCGAATGCGGCGAAGGTGTTTGTGTTGTAGGATGCATGAATGGTAACTGAGAGTCCGACATACTTGACTGGATCCTATTTGTTATTATGTGTTCACAAGCGTTGTACGGGGGAATAGCTAAAGCTACGGCGTATAGCAACGGTGGAGTGATGTAGCAATTCTCCGTTTTGAGGACTCAACTCCATAGCTCGCGAACGTGGGTGTGGGTTCGTTTCATGCAAATATGAGTTGCTCAGTGCTCCTCAGTCCTCACAAGAATCGCACAGAATCTGGGCTGCTGGCGAGCCCTTTAATATTTCACTTAATTTATCTTTCCGCTTGGATTAGTTTCATCATAGAATAATGGCTGATTTTTGGGGCCAAACACAACACAATACAAGAGCGACAAACTGGAAATCGTGAAGGAGATGATAATAAGAAATTATTACATGCATTCAAACACGAATAGGATTGTGCTGCCTGTGTATATAAGTACCTACTTTGAAATGTGAAAAAGAATTGACACACATTATGATGTCTACCTTCACATGTATGTGCTTGTGCTCACGACGACTTTCAATAGGCTTAAGATCCTAAACGATTGCTTTCTTGCCTACTCCCTGAATAGGAATAGAAAAATATTGATTTTCATGCTCCATTATTCCATTCGTTGGCTGTTTTCCTTATGTCAAAAAAAAAAAAGGAAAAAAAAACCCTAGGAGTGATTTCACCAAGTGGGATTATTTTTTAATTATAATTTAAATTGAAAAAAATATATAGAAAAAAAAAAAAAATGGGTAATTCCTTTAGTTGGCATCTCTTGTGTAATAGTAATCAGTCAGGGAGTCCTTTGCCTTTCCGAAAACGCTCTTTGAGAGATGTGACACTTTCTTTATATACACGCTGATACTGGGACATGCCTTCGGGTGTGAAGAGAAGATTATAATGAAATGAAACAAAATTCTGTCTTTGTCAGGAGTACAATATAATTTACAACAGCATCCCGGTCATTTACTTTTATTCATAGAGATATAAAATGTGGATAGGCCCGAGCGCATTTCCCATACAATCTACACTCATGCGTCAGCCCATAGGAATGCAATGACGAGTTGAAGTACTCGTACTTGTACTTTTGTGTGCTCGAAAAAAAAAAAAACGATTGTAAGAGTTAATTCCTCAGCGCGGACCCTTTCGTTTGTTGCAGTTCAATACTCCTGCTGCTGGCCGTAAATGCTTGAAATTAATTTCGGAGCCTTTAACAACTTTCATTGCTGTTATTCTTAGCGTTTAACTTTCATCCTCCGCACGCCCGTTAAATACAAATCCATTTTTAATAGAGTAAACTTTTTGCCGAGAAAAAGCACACTCACACACACGCACATACTTGAGCAAACGAAATATAAAAGTGAATCGAATAAACAATGTTTTGTTTTGGGCTTGTAGCTTTCATGAAGGAAAAACTTTTGTATTGCATTTACCAACATCGTCCTCCTCCACCTCGGTCGTTTATTGTTGGCGAAACTTTCAACATAAAACTCACTTTGAAAAATGTTCTCAAATTGAAGTCATACAATCGTCCTCGTCGTCGTTCGAGTTGGGCTGGTTGGACTTGGTAGGTAAACACAAGTCTTACTCATTTTTTTCTTTATACTTGCCTTGCTTGTTTTTGTAACTTAGCTCCTTGATTTTTTTCCCAAGGATTCATGCTCTATTTTTGGTATCTTTTTTTCAGTACGCTGCACTACTTTAATGGCAAAATCATCTTTGGTATGTGATTCGTCAATCGTATATAACTCGGTTGGCTAGGGAAAAAATATTCCAAAGAAACAGAGGCCACTCTTTAAGGCTCAACCGAAATTTTATAACTCACACAGCAATATTGCAAGAAGGCAGATTAAATTGCAGCACACAAAATTTAAAGGTTAACCAGATGCACATGCAAAGGTCTCTTTGAAGAGCAGGCAATTTAGCATTAGCCAGACAAAGCTGCACAAATTTTGCTTTTCCAAATAATCGCCGGCTTTGGTACGGGCCAAATTTTATTTGATGTTGAAAATTAATTTCGGGGGGGTCGAGATGTAGGTGATAAAAACGAGTAGAACTCGTCTTTCTGTTTTACTGCATATGCGGAGAAAGGATGTTCAATAGTTTAAACAAAATTTAACACACATATGAGTAGGTACATATATATCGTCCTGATGGCTAAAATAAAGTTAGTCGAAGGGCAGCATCGGAATTGTAGACAGCCACAGGCACAATGCAAAATGAATTATGCTTTTGTTCGGAATGGTTCAACCTAAAATACTGCTCATTGGAATGGGACTGGGATGGATATGGAAATTTCTGTTTAGCGTCAGATTGTTGTGTATATACTAACTCGGCTGCGAAGCATGATACTACAGATATTGTTTCTGTATTCTGTAGGTACTTGTAGCGCAGTCATCCTGGTGGCTGAAAAGTGAAACGGCTGCCCCATCGCCCACAATGTGAAGTGGTGATGGAGCGAATAAAGTTTGAATTAAAATTAATTGATGGAGATTTTCGAACGTCACAATTTGATTATGCAGTCAAGCGGATTAAATTTTTTTTTTTCTTTTAAAAATATGGCTCTTTTGAAGTTTGCTGGTCCTTATATATATATTTAAATGAGTATGGTATGCATTGTACAGGGTGTCCCAAAATAAGGTTCATATTTACTCACTGTTTCATCCAGGGGAAAAAAAATACCGCCTCTTAGGAATTCAGGAGCGCTTCTCTTTATAGCAGACGGTGTGCTGTGTGTTCGGGCACATGTTGTTTTGGTTGCGTTTGTCTAATCTTATTCAGTCATTGGTGCCAAGTTACACGATTGAGCAGCACGTCCAAACGATTAAACTTTCTTATCAAAATGAGTGTCTGTCAGTGTAGACGTTGCGCGTATTACGCCCATTTTACGGCAGACGTGATGGCCCTTCAGAGTCGAGAGTTCAATGATTGGGGAACCATTTCGGTAAACAATCAGCCAACATAGCATTGCCGCGGCCCGTGAAGGTGTACAGGAGAGTCCGCCGGGTCAGGCGATTCCTCGCCGTGCACAAGAAGTCGGCCTTTGGCAGACTTCAACTTCGCTAATTTTTGTGTCGGGACTTGTGCCTACACCCGTACAAGATCCAAATGACCCAGGAATATTTAGACAACGCTTGAGAGCGTTTTGAGGGGGAACTCATCTTAAGGCACATTTTTGGATGAATGTCTGTTAACAAGCAAAATTGCGGTATATGAGACAACGCCAACCCAACCAATAACTTTTGGTGCATCCACCAAAAGTTATTGTTTGGTGTTGATTTTGAGCCAGCGCGGCGTCGTTGGTCCGAACTTTTTTTCAAAATGACGTTGGTGAGGCGATCACCATCACCGGCGAGCGCTTCAGAATGATGCTTACCGATTTATTTTTCCCAAATTGAACGATATGGAGGTAGACGCCATGTGGTTCCAGCAAGGTATGGCTACGATTTACACAACGGACGCAAGGATGGACATTTTGCGTGAACGATTATCTCTCGTAAAGGTGACGTGAATTGGCAGTCGAGATCTATTTAACCTTGCTGGACTTTTTTTTTGGGGTTTCCTGAAGTCGCAATCTGGACCGATGCCCTTAAGCCAATAGAACCAACATGCAATCGCTCAAATTCCGTCGGAGCTATGCGGCAAAGTCAGTAAAAATTGGACCGCTACTTAAGTCGTGCTATCGTGAGAAGACATTTGGTGATGTTATATTCCACACATAATCGCTTACCTGAAGACCCACACAATTTGTTTTGATCCATTTCTACATCAACCTCGCGGTCGATGTTGAATAAAATACAATAAAAGTGATTCGGCTAGTGTAGCGGAGAGAATTCTGCAATTTATGCGCCGTACTAATAACAAATTTCTGTCTCGACTTTAAATTTACGGAAGCTCACAATTGAGAAATTTGTGTGCAAAATATAAGCCACTGTGAAATTAAGAGTCGAACCAAAAATGTTTATTGGTAAGGCCCTGTGGAAATGGATTCAGAAGTTTTAAGTTAAACTTATGTCCAATCGACAGAGGTCATCAATAACGCCTCACTGCATAAGGGAGCAAGTGCTTTAAAAGTGCCTAAAATATTATACAAAAAAAATTTCAATGGGCCTTACTAATAATTTCGCCATATTGAGTTCGAAAAATTTAGCCTGGACACTACAAATTATTATTAGTATAGCGGAATGAGTGTAAGAATTAAAGTTCTAAAGACGGCAGTCAGAGGCGTCAATACGTTAACTAGATAACTGAATGGTTTTCAACATTCATTCAGTCGTTTTTCACTTTAGCAACATCTTATTTTTGGTTGAGGATCAATTTCGTCTCACTGGGCATGTGAAAAAACGAAACTGCCTTTACTACACTGCAAACACCCAGATATACACACTTCCAAAACCCAGTGGCGGATTACCCACGTAGCAAGAGTATAGGAAATGCTATACGGGCCCCACGTATTTGAGGGCCCCGAGCAACATCTCAATCACCTAACTTTAATGAATATTGAATCCGAATTACTTAGAGAAGTCGTATTATTATAAATTTGCCCAAATTAATTCGAGAAACATTTGTTTGTAACAGTTTTGTTTTATTCAATACTATAAATTGATATCCTACACTGAACCAAATCGCGTTGTCATATTGACGGAAATATTTTGTTAATCATTGAAGAATCAATTATTCAGATCGACAATTTTTCATAATATTTTTCGTGTTATTGAAGATTTAATATTCAAATTAAATAACATTTCTTAAACTGCAGTCCGATTTCGTATTGTATTCAAACCAATGAAATTTTTTCACATTAACAAACTGAATTAGTTAACAAAACGGTATCCTGTACGTGATAATTTTTTGAAGAATCGCTTATTCAAATTAACACTTTTCCATAAAATATGTCTTCATATTGAAGAATAAATATTCAAAATCAGTAAAGTTTCTTCAAATGCTGCTCTATTGATTATATTATTCAGGCGGGTGAATTTATTTTCAAATTGACAAAACCGAAATTTTTAAGGCAAAAATAGTTTAGGTATTTTTGAAGAATCAGTTATTCAAATTAATCATTGTTTATCAAATCTCATCAATTTCAATAAATTTCTTTAAATGGAGGAAAGTGTTTTCTTCAAATTGAGAAAGTTAATCAATGTGACGAAGTTTCATTAAAATGAAGATGTTTATTGTTGTTTTCGACGTGAAAACTTTTATTATTGTAAGTGAAGTAGTGCAGTGCGGATTACTATTATCGTGTTCGTGTCAAGCTAAACAAATAAATAGGTAAGTAAAAAATGTTTGTCCAAAAACACATTCGAATATGTAATACCTAATTATTTTCTTTTATTTCAGATGGTCGCTGCTGTGTAATTAATAATTATAAATCGATTAAAAGCTTTAAATTATAAATTATTTATTATTATCTTAATTACACTTTTATTATTATAAGTTGTTTGTAAGCTTTAAATTTATTAATTATTTATTTTTTTATAATTACCTTATTATTCTTCTTATCCATTAAATACTATAATATTATTACATCATAAATATAAATAAAAAAACATATTTTTAACTTAAACATATTTATTTGTTTCAATGGGCATTGAAGATTTTATTTGAAGCAAAAACACATGAAATTTAAGAATATTTCATCAATTTCAACAAAAACTTATTTGTGGAAGAAAAATCATTTTTAAAGAAAATGATGCATCATATTGAAGAAATAGACGTAGAATTGCTGAAAAATTATTCAGCTTGAATAAAGTAAGAGTTGAAAGGAATATTTGTTCTTCAAATTGAAAAAAATACGTTATATTGAAGAAGCGTTCATTAAACTAAACGTCGAATTGAAGAATCCACTGAATTTTACGAATGAATAATTAGTCTTATTCAATGTGAAAATTTTTTGTGAAATTAACACCACAATGAAAAATTTTATGCATTTCATCAAAATGACAATATTTCTTATATAGAACAAAATTTCCTTTAAAACAACGGGCAGGAGTTGTTGACCTTATATTGATCACCGTTTCTTCAAATCTACATGCTTTTTTATCAATATGACTACTCAATTTGGTTCAGTGTAAGGCAATCCTTGATAGAATATGCTACAGGCCCCGAGCTGGCTTAATCCAGCACTGCGAAAACCCCTGCATTCACCTAAAGTAATTGAGCTGTGCCGCGATGTCGGCGCTAGGAATAATCTGTGTATCCTGTTTTTGAAGACGAAGAGGGACACGTCAGCTCAGAGAGGAGATACTATGTGGAAATCATCGACACTGGAAATAATCAGCAAGGCAAAGCAACTTCAGGCACCTCCAGCTCATGTGTATTTCCTCCCTCAAAAATGTATCTCAGAATAGGTGAAATGTCCCTGATGGACATTTTCTTACACGTTACAGTTACACCAAAAAATTGTGGTGCAGTTGTACTCTACTGGAGCACTCAGGCGCAACTGGTCCATTGAACTACCAGCAGGCAAATCCAATATCAACCATTCATTTTACTGGGGTCTGTCGCCCTATTTACAAGCGTCGTAGATAGATGTTTGGTAAAAGGAAATTGTCCGGTAAGTACACCAATAAGTTGCCTGCAGTCTTTTGTGCTGACAGACAGCAGGAATGAAGCCGATTTCGTAAAGACATTCAAGGACAATAGTGTTCGTTGAAGACCCAATCGTAAATGGAGGTCCTGACCGAGGGGCACGAAGACCCAACGAAGGTTCGAGTTCCGTAAAAACATACATTGAGGATTGAGCCTTGCATAGCAATCTCATCGGACATCTCATTTCCCTCCAACCCAGCGTGACCATGGACCCTAACAAGAGCCAAGGAGTTCAGCTTTGCGACCAAATTCTGGAACGGATTACTTGGTTGAGTAAGGCATTAAGTGCAGCCTGGCTGTCTAGGAACACATATACTCCTATACTTTACTCCTACCCTCCACTTTTCCATGACTATATAGTCAGCAGCCATAGGAATAGCAAGCATCTGTGCTTGAAAAACAGCGGCCTTAAAGTCCAGTGTTGTCTATTTCGACAAAGAGATCCTCACCGGACCCTTGAGAGGAAGAGTTTATATTGGGCTGCTTCGAAAGAAAAATTGTTTGACGGATTTGTGGGGCCGCGTTCAACTAATTGAGGACAAGAAAAATCCGCTAACTAAAAGAGCTTTAGATGCGGATGTAGTGTAAAAAGTCAAAATACGTCGACTGCATGGTCTATCTATAGCGAATGGAAAATAATGCTCCAGCAAAGAGGATCTTCAAATCAAAGTCCCCAATACGGCAAGAAGACCGAATCGCCGTTTAAAAAACAAAGTCATCGCGGATGCCAGAGGATGCTTTATCTGGATAACTGTAAGAAGCGTGCCTCACAGAAAGAATTGAAAATCAGCAATTTCAAAATTTTGAGTTGCAATTTACGAATTTATATTTCTCGCAAATCACAACGAAGTTTTCATGGATTGATACAAAAACTCGCAATTTGACATTGAAAACGGCGGAGAATACAAAATTCTGTTGAAATTTACGATTCTTTTATTTGTAGCGATTTGCGAGATTGCTTGGCGCAATTTACCACTCCAATAGCTCAATTTCTCAAACACCACTTTACAATCTCAAATTGCGAAAAATATTTGGTGATTTACCAACACTGAATGATGAATCAATAAAATCTTGTAATGATTTAACGCAGACAGGTAGTCGGTATTCAATCTTTGCTTAAAGCAGTCGAGTTAAAGTTGTTTAACTAGTTCGTATATAGTGAGTGTACTACTAATTATAAAGCATTCTGGAATATATTTTGTTAGTATAGGTACCTATTGAATAATTCCAAAAACGCTGAAGTATGTATATAAATCAGTATTTTTTCAGAATGTACATCTCGTTATTAGAAAGGAAGTATCAATTGGAATGGGTTCTGAAATATGTATCTAATCGAAAAGAATTGTAAAGGTTCGTATCAATGTCAAGTTCTTCTTAATATTTTGTTTGTATTTTAAATTTCAGCATAGGCAGAAAAACCACCCCAGACCAGGAAAAAGAATTATAAAATATGACTCTAAATATGTATTCGAAAATAACCTAATTAATAAAACTATGCATTTTGATTTGTAAATCACAAGATATAAGTTGCAAATTGAGAATAAAATTCTCCAATTTCACGATAAAACATTTTCAATTTAATACGGTGATGCCTCAAATCACCACTCGAGAATCGTAAATTGCAAAATGTGAATTGCAAAATGATAAAAATAAGTTGCAATTTACGATTTACGATATGTCTCAGGCAGAGACTCTTCACCGATCGATAGCCAGTTAAGTGAGTGGCCACGCTGAATCAAAAAATGTTTTCTCTGGCAGGATTGTGACGAATTTGATGGCACTGTTCCTTCCGTTGAACACTTTAACTTTCAAGTATCCATCGATGTAACTGATACAACGGCCTCTATGGGTTGCACCCTCCGTCACTTTTGCAACCACCACTTCAGTCGCCAAAAAGGTGAATTATCCAATAGTCACGACGGGTGCTGAAAGCGGTCTGAAGTAAACTACTTTCTTGTTTTCTACGCACGAGATTCATTTCAAAGAAATCAATTTTACTGAAATGGCACAGAGCGCCAGAGAAGCTACGATCACACAGTCGCTATCACAAGAAGATAAATTTTCTTAAATGCCGCTCCAATCAATTCCCAACATACGGAGATAAATAATTATATACGCAACGAAATTCACCTACACACAATGTCGTGCTGCCGACCTGATCCTGATAGTACAAGTTTAATCCGAAGGTATTTTTTATATTGAACCATTGCGAAGGCAGTTAATTTTATTTCGATAACGCAGAGCTTAGGGAGTTAAAGAAGGCAGTTTATCCAATGGCTCTGTAATCCTGTAATAGAAAACCTCCCTGTCGAATCGTCCCTCTGCTCATCCCCTCCGCCCTGAAGGGCAATTTGTGGACTTTATCACTGCTGCTACCTACGGGTGATGCAAAGTGACAAATTAGGGCAATTAATAGTGTCAGTGGAATTTTCCAAGTCTGCGCGAATACTCTTTTTTTTTTTGCCCATCAGCGTACCCACCACCCTTTAGATGGTAGTGGAAATGATTACGTGTTAATAGGACCCATTCATTATTATGTTCGTTTTCTATAGAAGGCTCTGTTCAAAGTGTGTGCGTGTGTGTGTGGAGAATGCGCGACGTATAGAACAAAATCGAATAAAAATAGGATTTACACAATATATACAAAGTTGTGGGTCAATCGAGAGTAAGCTGATTGTCTTGCCTGCACATACATACATTATGGTCAAGTGGCTGATACTCTGTCTCTGGTGGGCATAAGTCAGTACAGTGTACAGATGGAGCTAGTCCCTTCGATTCACCATACAGCAACAAGTGGTGATTGCTACTGATTGTCGTTGAGGGAATTGGGGTGGAAAATGCTCGCAATATAACCCTTTTATGTCGTCGTAGTTAGTTTGGATGTACACCCCCATGCCACCGAGAATTTAACCTTATTTATTGAAATCGTTTTTATATACAACTTTTCTTAGAGAAAAAGGGCCGTTCTAGACTATACGAGTAGTTTGTTTGTTCAAGGTCACTTAAAGAGATTCCTTTTTGAGGATGTGCAAAGTAGCTTCAAATCGAACTCTTATAGTAAATATTCATACCAGCCACAAACAAGAACGAACCTCTGAGTACTTGAACAGAGTCAAATGTGCAAAAACAAAATATTCATACTTCTGGAATAAAACTAAATTACCTACCAGTCGGAGATTTTTCAGGATGTAGATACATCAGTAGGTATCTACCAAACAAAGATGGTGCCGCAAGAAAAATAATATTGCTTTAACCCTTGAGGGAACAAGTGCACATAATTCTCAAAAGTTCAATTTAAGGTCTTTGATACAATCAATATCCTTTTCAACGGGTTATCGCTGTCATCAGTATCATTATTTCTCTTTTAGGATTTATGTCCTAATACTTCACTTTTTGGGTTACCTCATAAGATATCCATATAAAAGTTTCATGACGAGGCACAATTGGTTGCCAAGGAATTGTCGGAGAATCTTTGAGGGTATATGGTGCTTGTAGTTTTTGGCAATTTAACAAAACTTACACGGAAACAAAAATAGCAATGCGATAAATTCCCATTTTGTTCTTCCTGTTTTTTTTTATTGCTGGTGCAAGAATCAAAACAGTATAGTTAAGAACGAATCAATACATACGAGTAGGTATAAATGCGAATTGGAGTTCTTCAGTCTGATTGAGAAGTTCTAGACAAACTGTACATCACAGACGCTTTTGGCTGCAACTTAACAAATAGCAGCTTACAGCAGGGCTATAGGTACCACTCTGTACATTCCGTTCGCCTATATCTATAGCTGTACTGTAGAAGTGATGACCGAAAGCAGTTCTGTTTAAGATCCAACAACTTCTTTGGAGGTATTCAAAGCAATTGACACTTTGAAAAGGTTCAGCTCATCTGAAGATACTTTACTGACTTAACTACTTTACTTTTGGTGGCGCTTACAGTACTGGGTGGACCAAGGCATCAATCAACAAGCCCCTCCAGCCAGCTCGGCTCCTAGGTAGCTACCCCCAGTTATGCCCTCTAATTGTGCCCGCCAGATAAGTTAGGGTCTTCACCTGCTACGTTGTCGCTCAGAAGACTGGTCGGGCTGATTCGTTGCTGTCCATTGCCGAACCATCTCAGCCGTTACGTACTCAGCTTTTTGACCATGATGTCATTTTGCAAAGTGATAGTGGAGCCCAGGTAGATAAAGTACTTCGACCTTGCATCTGTTTGTCGTGACGGTTCGTCAGACATGGTTCTTAAAAAAGGTTGCTCGTTTCATAGTGGAAGTTTTATCAGATATGTATTTTGAATATAGGGGGTCTGTCCAGAAGACCTAAAGTGCGCGGATGTTGTAGCTCTATTTATAAAAAGTTCTCCTATTGCAATGTGAGTCTACACAAAGGTCTGGCCAGTTTTCAGCTAAAGCTTTGAAAAACTCGTGAAAAAAGAGGTTAGTAAGTTTTTTTTTCCGTAAAAGTTTTTTTTTTTTTTTGTTATTGAAGGTGAAAATCTCGAAAGACACAATGGGGTTAGAAACCCAGAGTAGTGTGGGACTCTAACCGTACTAAAAACACCTCCAAGAAAGATCGACAAATTATTTTAGTTTCAACGTTCAGTTGTGTTCGAGAAGGTATTACAATTTGAATACGGGTTCTCATTATTTTTTTTTTAGATTATAAGGTCGTGAGATTTAATTCTTCTTAATCTACGAATATTGTTTCGTACATTTAAGACGTCTTCTATTTCAGGATTAATATGCATCTGCAGACGCACATTGTGACGAATTGCATACTTTTTAATTACTTCCGTTACAAGATCAATCTGCAAATCACGATGCAAGTCATTATTTCTAATATACCATGGGGCACCTACTATTCCCCGAAGGACTTTGTTTTGGAATGTTTGTATTATTTGTACATTTGTTTTCTTTGTACAACCCCATAATTGGATACCATATGTCCAAACAGGCTTCAGTATCTGGTTATATAATACAATTTTATTCTCAATGGACATTTCCGAATTATGTCCTAGCAACCAATAAAGTTTTCTATATCTAATATTTAGCTCTTCTACTTTCTTTTTCACATGTTCCTTCCATTTGAGCTTAGCATCTAGATTCATACCCAGGTACTTAGCTGTGTTTGAGTAAAGAACTATTTGGTTATTAATAACTACGGGAAGATTCGTTATTTTTTTATTATTAAAATTGATATGGGTGGACTTTGACTCGTTAAGTTTAATTCGCCATCGTTGCGCCCAATCACATATCTCATTAACTGCATTTTGCAGCTTTTCTGTTGCTTTAGCCACGCATCTATCAGTTGATAGAAGAGCAGTGTCGTCTGCGAATGTAGCTATCATCGTATCAGTCGTATTTGGTATATCACTGGTATACAGTTAGTACAGGGTTGGTCCTAGAACACTTCCCTGTGGAACTCCTGCTTGTAGTTCTTTGAGTTCAGAATACGTTGAACCATAGCGAACTCTAAAGAATCTATTTGAAATATAAGATTTTAGTATCTCATAGTACTGTCTGGGTAGATCCCTATGAAGTTTATACTCTAAGCCCTTATGCCAGACTTTATCAAAAGCCTGTGCAACGACTAAGAATAATGTAGAACAAACTTGTTTCTCTTCTAGTGATTTTTCTATTATATTAGTTATACGATGTACTTGGTCTATTGTCGAATGCTTATTTCTAAACCCGAACCGGTGGGTGGGAATGAGCATTCTTTGCTCAATGATTCTATCCAGCCTTTTAAGAAGAAGTTTCTCAAAGATTTTTGATAGTACTGGTAAAAGTGAGATTGGACTGTATGAGGCGACTTCTGATAGAGGTTTACCTTGTTTAGGTATAACTATAATTTCTGCTATCTTCCAGTGATGGGGAACATATTTTAGTTTAAAGCAAGCATTTATTAAAAGCTTAAGTTTTACCAATGCTATGAAGGGTAGTTCCTTCAAGATTTGAGCAGTTATGAGATCATAACCTGGTGATTTTCTATTAGATAGCCTATGAATACATATTCTGATTTCTTTAGCCGAAACATACGTGATTACGTCTTCATCTATTCTATCAAGGAATTCAAGGCGTTCGTTTGCCAAGCTAGGCGGAAAAGGTTTAAAAACATTTGTCAGATGTTCCGAAAAAAGTTTGACCTTTTCTTTTGGGTCGCCGATCCATTTCCCATCGGATGTTCTTAACGGGTGATCTTGCGCTTGAGGTCTCTTTAAATATTTGGCAGCCTTCCAAAGGGAGTAGTCTGTGCCTTTGTCAGCTGTTAAGTTGCAAATGTAGTTAGATAGAGATCTATTTTTAAATTCACCGATTAATTTTTTAAGTTTGTTACTTAGTCTATTGAATATAGTTCTATCGCCGGGATATCTTGTCATTTGCCATTTTCTGCGAGCTCTTCTCTTTTCCAGTATTAGTTCCCTAATATCGGTGGGATATTTTACCGATGCTTGTTTATGTTGTTGATAAGTTGGTGTACTATCTTCTTCTGCCTGTTGTATATCGGCAATGAATTGTTCAACTTCGATGTCAATATGCCTTGTTGTGACCAGTGGACATCTAAGGTTAATAAATCGTTCGAGTAATTCTTTAAATTTGCACCAGTTCGTTCTTTTATTCGTAAGTTTTTCATTGTTTGTTTCTTCTATTGACATGCCGTTGACCGTTAGGATAACGGGTGTATGATCCGATGACAAATCATCACTGTTTTCAACTTTTATTTCTTTTCTATTGATTCCTTTCGTTATGAAGAAGTCAATGAGGTCTGGTATTTTCGCTGGGTCGGATGGCCAATAAGTGGGCGATCCAGTCGAAATAAAATTACAATTGAAATTTCGCCCTGCCTTTTGTCGTTACTGATCTTGACCCCCAGTAGGTGTGTTTTGAATTGAAATCACCTCCAATGATAAAGTTATTGCCTAAAGATCGAAAAAGGTCATTAAGATCTTCCTTTGTAGGCGAATGCCTTGGTGGGCAGTATATAGCAGCTATGTTGAATTGCTTGCTTTTAGTCATAATGCTTATTGTCGCTACTTGCATAGTTGGTTTTTCTATTTTTGGCATTTCATAAGGTTTTAAAATACTTTTTACTATTACAGCACTACCTCCCTGGCACTGTCAGATGGATGGAGAGACTGGTAACATAGGTACCCAGGGATTGTAATCCTTGCTCCCTGTTTAAAGTGGGTTTCAGAAATCAGGCAGACATCAATGTCTTCATTGCATAGAAATACCTGAAATTCAGAGATGTGTTGGTGTAAACCGTTTGCATTCCAGGTTGCGACTTTCAGGTTTCTAATCATGATTATTTTTTTGATTAGTTCCTTTGGAAACTTCTTCGCTCAGTAGCTTAATTACTTTATCGTGATTATCCAATCTTTGAATAATAGTAGAAAGCATTTTCTGACACTTCACTGACAGTTCTTCTTCTTTACGTGTATTTTTCACAATTTCGGAATACGATTCGGGTTTTACAACTGGCGTATTTGTTTTAGCCGCAATTGGTATTTTGTCTACTTTAGTGTTTTCAACATTTACCTGTTGCTTGTTTCTATTTTTGAGAGAGCTCTGTTGAAGTTTCGCAGTACCTCTCTTTTTCTTTTCTTCAAATTCTTTCGCTACCGGACAGCCTCTATAATTGGCTGGGTGATTTCCATGACAGTTGATGTATTTTACTTTCTCATCCTTTTTTTGTGGACAGCTATTGTTGGATGTTTTCCTTCACATTTAACGCACGGAAAATCTCTTTTACAATAGCTTTGCGTATGCCCGAAAGCTTGGCATCGTTTGCATTGGGGTATTGAGTTAGTTTTTCTTCGAAGTTGATAGGATAAAAAGGGGTAATTTTCTATTTCTTGTAGTTTGTTCCCCATCATTACCTGTTGTTTTTTATATTTTAATTAGGTTTTTGGCTTCAAAAATTTTGAATTCTTTATTACGCAAGTCTTTAACAATTTTCGTTAGCTCATCAGTGATTTCTCTATAGGTCATCGACATTTATTTTTCAATTGTTATTGCTATATGATGTGAGCTTGCACGTTTTCTTTGTTTTTTGCTCAATTATTCTTTTTAGCTCACCAAATTTGTCTATTCCAGAGATCATTATTGGCGGTGGTAATGGTTGTCTTTTCAAGCCAATGGTTGACTTTTCAACCCTTTTCTCATTTGTATTAACTTGTGTATTTGTATGATTTGCCGTAGTCACACTGTCAAAGTGATTTAAGAAAATGCACTTCTATATTTTTGTAGGCAAGTTTCAATTACCAATGCCTTTGAGATGGTCAACCCCAAAAATTTGCTGAGCAAACTCAAAAGAGCTTTGAGTCGAATCGCAGCATCCGTGAACGTGCAGTACGTTACGGAATTTGTTTTAATTTCGTGAGAAAAAAACGACCTAATTCCGAGAAGTTTTAGGTGGTTCGGCTGTTGCATTTGGGGATCTCACTTTCGATTGGCAACAAGTAGTAGAGATACATATTTATTTATCTACCTTATGAGCACAATAAGGCTCCTGAATTTTTGTTTACCCCATGGCACTGTTTTGGGTGCAATTTTGTTTGCACTTAACTTAGAAGGCACATATACTGCTGTTACACATAATAAACGGTGTCCCAAAATTCACGCAACATTGAAATAGAAAATAGAAGGCCTTACAAATAATCATTTTTAACTGTCACACTTAATATTTTGTAGGTCACAATATGCAATTTTGTAAAATTACGCCACTGTGAGCTCGAAGAAATTAACTTGGACTCTAAAAATGATTATTATTAGTTTTTTTGTTGAGTTGTATTTTTTTTTTCTGAAAGATAAAGAAGAAATCCAGCGAACCTCAACGGCTCTGTTGGCACACACACGCAATCTTTTGTTGAAATATTTTTAATTTTCATAAATATATTGTCCAATGACGCCTCCAGACCAAACCCGGCTCCAAACAGTGATGCATTGTGAATGCTTTTGTTTTTCGACAATCACATGTGGGTTTTCTGAACCCCAAATACGGCAATTTTGATGATAACGAAGTCAACAACGTAACAATCCGAAGTAACAATTTGACTTCGGTAAGGTTCAAATTTGTAATATCTGTAGGCAACAGCTTCGATAGAGCTTCTATAGTCTTTATTAACCGAAGTTGATCCATTTCGAAGCAATTTTTTCGATAATAACTTCAGTAAGACCTTTACGAAGCATAAACACAGGCTTTATAGAGGGATATGAAATAAAGTTTTGATAAGATCTCTATTATAATTCTGAAATTATGTCTGGAGATGTGTGGAAAGTGAATTGCTCCGATAAGGCTTGTGGTTCGAAGCGCTTCCTAGAAGCTTCTTTAGAGCTTCTGACCGAAGGCATTATAAAAGCAATGAACTGTCATGCAGTCAACCGCTTGCGATTTGAAGCTGTATAGAAGCACTTACTCGTACTTCCTCCTAATTTACATATGGAGGCTTTATAAAGGTAAAAATTAATTTCATATGAAATGAATAATCTGTCTAAAGAAACATCAATTAATTAATCGGGGAAAAATGACAAAAAAATAAAACACTTTCAGCACAGTGAAAACTATGTCAGTAATGTGATTTTAAATAAACAATTTTCGTCCATAAATAAATTGGGTAACACTAAATGTCTTGGTTACAACTTCGGTCGAGTAAGCTGCAAGTTTATTGCAAATCTTAACGAAACTCTAAAATGTATCAAGTAGTTCAGATTTACCACTGTTACAGCATTATGACGAATTAGCCTAGGGGGTAGTGTATATTGGACTACTATGCAGCAGGACCCATGTTCGATTCTCAGTGCGACGCATGTAAGTAAAATGTAAATTATAACGAGTACGTAAAAGCTCCATGAAAATTACGAAAAGTCTTTGAAAATATTTATGTTGTAGAATATACGCAGCAGAATGAAACAAAAGAAATAATGCGGAGTGGATTCACCGTCATGAACGAACGTTTTGTTCACTTGGCGAAATATTATTTGGTTATCCTTAAGCATTTTTCAGACGATTGTCAGATCTGCAAATATTGAACTGTAAATTGTCTGACAATAGCAAACTACCTTACAATACCAAATCGCCAGTTCACACGGCTGCCAGGTTTCGTCCCAAACTCGGACAATTTCATTTGCAGATTGTTTGTCAACGACAACGTTGTCAGTTAGAAAACTGCCAATTCACGCGATTGTTTACAAAATATTTGCAGATCCATTTGCAGGCATTGTCAGACAAAAATGTTGTTTTTTTATTCGGTGGCGATGTCTTGAAACACGAAATAATAGAAGAAAAACAAGTTAAAATGGAACAAAAAGATACAATTACGATCGTTTTGGCCGCATACGTATTTGAGAGCAGCGCGAAGGATAAGTTTTGACACAAACGGCAGCGCTTTTGGACGAAGAATTGGGTGGCCGCCGACAGCAGAAGGGCGTTTACGCAAAATTTCACGTGGCATTGAGAGCTGAGAATTGCATCGCAATTTTTTGCGTATGGATTCCAAGCGATTCGATAATCTTTTAATTATCTCTGCATATTCAAGGGCAAGAAACAAAAATGTCCGTAAGCATTTTAGCGGCTGAGCTGATTGTGTTGACTACCGGGGAACATTTTCGGTCCCCACTAATCCTTCTTTAAAACTTTCAGATTCGAAATGTGAGTGAAAAATAAAATAAAAAATACTTGAGCCAATTGTAAATATTAAAGCATCTAAACGAACTTCCTGGCGAAAAGTTAAACAACCAAATTAAGATAAGACAAAAAGTATTTATAAAGGATCTTAAATATTTGCAGATCCTTTTACGATCATAAAAGATAAAAAAATGTTAATTAAAAAAAAAAACCCGACTGACTGTAAAAAAAAAAGAATTAAAAATATATTAAAGCACCTAACTAATTGACAATTGGAGACTATATATACCTACACAGTCTAACAAATATATGCATGAGTATTGAGTACCCTCCGACTGTCATGTAGGTAGTCATAGGTACAGTGGAAGTCGCTTATAACGACCTCGCTTATAACGACCAGTCGCTTATAACGTCCATTTTCCTTTCATTTGGTTAGTTTCATTATATTTTAAGCTTATCTACCTTCGAATATAAGGTCGTCGTATATAACGACACGTCGGATATAACGAACAATTTTCGGAAAAATATCAATCATTGTCGTCGGTTATAACGACGGAATGGGAGAAAATGAAAAAAATAACCCGCACGTGTATCTGAATATTTCTTGTTTATTCTTGTAATTTTACAAAGGAACAGGCTAACAGTTTGTTGGGTCGCCGACGATCGGTCTACATTATCGAAGAAAACTCCACAGCTCCTAAAGCCTTGGAAGCAATAAAAGCTATTCAATTGTTGCGGACTTTTGTCGCTTTTAATGAGTCTAATACAAAAAAAGTCTTTCTTCTTTAAAAGCAGATTTTAACTCTACGTATAAAAAACAAACAAAAATATTTTTTTCCGAAACTCTTAAATAAAATAAAAATTAATGTGAATTAATTTAATTGAAAAATAAAATGAATTCCTTTCGTTCGTAAATGTTTTTTTAATTTTTTCCTGAATATTTGTGGAAGGCAGTCGGATATAGCGACCGCCGGTTATAGCGACCTTATTTCCTCGGTCCCTTCACCGTCGTTATAACCGACTTCTACTGTACTTAAATGCGACTTGTTCATATATTTTTAATTTTTTTTTTACAGTCAGTCGGGCTTTTTTTTTTTTTAAATTAAAATTTTTTTATCTTTTATGATCGTAAAAGATCATTAATTGTTATAAACTTACACGTATCCATTTCGTAGTTGGATCGTCTTCTTCGTCCACGTATTTGAAATGATTTCATTCTCTTATTTTGCATCAATCTACAGAAAAATACAAAGAAACAAGCACCGGAACTTAAGTTTGTAGTTTTGGCAATCGTCCGAACATAGCTTTACTACAGTTGCATGTGTGATTGGATTGAAACCTCTGACGTTATTAATATCAGTGAGAGTAATTCAATACGGTGTGATCTTAATCTACCAAAAGTGAAATTCTCTCTACGACTGTCACGGGTTTGGATTGTCCAATATTTCTCTTAAGGATCTCTTTTCTATTCCATATCGTACATATTAAAAACATTCCTACATACAGACAAATATAAATAAATATGCCAACGAGTACGCATCGTATGTCTAGATCAAAGACACAATCTGAAATCTGAAATCTCTACAAAAACCAAATCCGCCAACAATTGTTTTTAATCAACATTTATTGAAGATTATCGCAGAATGATGTCTACAATAAGTTTGCTCAACACACACCCACACATTGTTTTAAATCCTACAAAAACGGACAGTATTCATCCCTGTCAAGATGCTGCTTTGATACCAAAATGATACCGCATGAAAATATGTCTTCTTTAACAGCACGAACTCTATTTCAAGAGCAACAATACTATTGTTATTTCCTGCCTTTGTATTCACTATGGGAATGCGACAACGTCGTGATTATGTTCTAATGTCTGTGCTCGGTGGTCGTCTTCATCTATAGGAAACATATTTCGACAACAAAAGTTCGATGAGTTACACAGCTCGGCCGGATAGGGGATTTCTGTCCAATAAAATAAAGAATATTTTCCTTTCCATAATACACTCGAGTTATACTACTCGTGCTGTCGTTGTCATTTGTTGACATGTAGACATACTCGTACTTCGTATATCGAACCGACAAAAATATGTATTTCAAATAAATCAGATCTGAAAATATTATTCGATATAAATGGCTGGATATGTCCATAAGTATACGCGTGTATCTCTATATCCGTTTACAAGAAAATATATAGGAATAGGTAGTGTATTTCCTGGACATTGCTTTTCATCAATGTGATTACTAAAGCATAATTCAGCATTTACTCCGCCTGGGGGTCCTGCAAATGCTAAAGAAAAGAAATCAATTTTGTTAAAGCCGCACACACAAAAAGTATCTATTAAAACCTGTCGCATCAGTCAAGTGTTTCTATTATGGGAACCTTTTAGTCATTTTCTAGAAGACTGACTTGTCAACTCAATACCATTGCTGATTCTCTTAAAAAATTCGTTTCGTATACCTACACATTTCGGAGGACATCAACGGATATTAGACATTACAGCCTAACTACGCTTCGTCCCCTCGATGGCAATCGTCCCTTTGTGCAAAGATTCAGTCAAAAAAAGAAATACAAGGGGATTTCCATCCACTTATTTACACATGAATTATTATGATGTGAAAATAAAAATCAAATGAAGCTTTCCACTTGAATTTTTTAGGTTTTTTTTTTTTTTATTTTGGGTGGGGAAATTGAGAAAACATATGTCTCAGAGGCTGGTGTACAAAAAAGCGGCATATCTCAGACATTACCACTCACCTTGAGACTCGCAACTGACACACACAGGCTAGCTATTTCACTTTGGAGAAAATTGAAATTTTGATATATGACTTTGCTTATAGAAAATAAATTTAAAACAAAAAAAAATAAATTGCTCACGACCACGACAGATATTCATCCACCAAAGCTGTACTAGCAAACTAGGCCGTGCTTGGTACTCCACCCCAGGAGTTTCCTAAAAAAGCGATTTTTTTTTATTGTTTTTGAAGGGATAGGATAAAACAAAGGCAGCATTTATAAATAAATAAATTCCTTTGGGGTGATGTAAGGCGGATGGGATGACTTGTGAACGAGGCGGGTGCGGTCGATGAACGTACACAAGTGTCTTTTAGGTTGCGCCCCATCCATATCTGGTGTGTAAGTGATACGAGGCATATGAAAGCTGAAAGGTGGCAGGGAATAAATCTGAAAATAATTTTCTATCGTTCTTCGATTGGGTGATATTGCACCAAATTGATGGTCCAAATGTTTTGCAGCTAAACGTAATTTGTATCGCTGTGTAATTACATCGCATTCGTTGTTAGCAGTCCCAGGAGATGAAATGTTATAAATTGACCTTTTAATCACAAATCACAAGAAACAAACAAACTATGCAACGAAAATGTATTTAATTAGTTAACAAATGATTGGCTAAATATTCGCAGTCGTAGGACCTCATATATATAATCGCTAATCATTTAGCAATAGGTAAATGTCTGCAATTGAGAAATTCTTTACATATATCCGCACTGACTTAAAGAGCCCTAAATATTCATTCGTCAATATTATGTACATAGATCAAATTGTGTAAACCCTTACCAACTTGCTGTCAAAAGTTCCAGGGGCGTTGTAGAGGGCATAAATGTGAATGCTGATTATATTTTCCGTTGGAAAATAAACCTTGTTTGCAAAATGGCGTAGGATTTCGCAGAAATCGAGTGTGAGATTTTCTTCCTGAAAAAGAGATTATACGAAGAAAAAAGAAGAGGAAATCATGGGAACCAGCAGTCTCATACGTGCCTTGGTCGTCGAAATTGTGTTTATTTGAAAAGGATAATCAACTCGTGTTAAAAACAATTTGTTCGTGTGTCCCTGTTTCACTTGAACAAATATTTATTATTCCTCCTTCTTTTCGTGCGCTGAAAGGAATCTATATTTATCGGAAGGGATCAGTCCCGCAATTAGAAAAATACCTTGAAGGTTTTTTATAGGACGCCAATTGGTTTTAATTCAGTCATGATTCAAGTAGACATCTGCAAATTGGGTGATTAATCAACTAATTTATTTTCATTTCAAGTAATTGTTGAAATATTTTACCCATTTAACTGTTTTAGATGAAGGAGTTTAATTTTGTAGAAAATCATTATAAGGAAGCTCTATATCGGTTCAAGAGCGTAGGGCACCAAGGGAAGAGTGTCGAGGCAGGAGATGGTATGAGACGAATAACCGGCTTAGAAAGAAGAGGGCCAGACCAGAGGGCCAAGGCTGCTGGATTTAAGACTGGAAAACTGACTCTTCAAAACAGCGAAGGAAACCTAATCACCGAAGCGCGGAGCATATAGTAGAAGTATTTAAGCAGCTGCTGTTAAATGGGCATCATGTAGAGTGAGTGATGGCGCAAGAAGAGGACCACGTCTAATCAATGAAGGACCAACCAACACCACGGCCGCAAGTATGGAGGACATTGGCTTAGCTATAACAGAGCTTAAGAGCATCAAGGCCGGTGCCATGGATTGCTAACCAGCGGAGGTCTTCAATCACGGTGACGATGTTTTGGTAGGGCTCATGTAGCAAATCATCAACCAAGTCCAGTAGCATAGACTAACTAAACTAGACAGCCAACTTCCCGTGCACCTACACCTACCCTTTTCTTTTCCTAGTTCTGGCAAACAATTTGTTAATAGATTTATAACAATAAATGTAAAAAAAGTAAATGCTGATTATAACTTCGGCACCAAAAACTGTTCATCCATTCACATTTCATTTTTTTTTTAATTTTATTTGCCTGAATTCTATTTCGACAGCAAAGTTCATGCAGGTGCATAAATGAAATCCGTGGGGGTTGTTCCAAAAATAGGGCATAAGTGAATTTTAGAGAATGATCATGAACATTGAATAAATTTCTATTAGGCTTGGTGAATGTTTCCAAATTCGTTTATTTAACACCATATTCGTACAGAATCAAAATATGATTGGAAATGATTAAACTCCTAAAGCCCGTATGACACTACATTTTTGCATTTTTTTTTGTTTTTAAAATGAAACTAGAGCAGTACGAAAAATTAGAACGAAAATTCCCGATAGGAGTGAGTGCATACAGACCAACTTTATTAATGTAGACACGTCAAAAAATGCATTAAAAATGTATTCAAATCATTTGCTGGCAGTTTTTTTTTTACATTTCAAGATTATTTGAATATAAATTCTATTGAAAATTGGAGGTTGCTTTGCAAACAATTGCTACCCCTTTCGTAATACACTTTTAGTCTCTTTCACACAACGCTGACTTTTCAACATTATAAAAATGAGGAAAACATGTAGTGTCATACGGGCTTAACAAAAAGACATTATAAACTGTTAATTAACAAGAACAAGTGCACTCTGTGCTTTTGAAATACAAAAAGCAAAACATTTTATAACATATATCCGAGTATTTCAAATAAATGTAGGGCGATTACAAGAGAAAACCAAGCGCATACAAATTTGAACCACTTTATTTTGTCTCATTGTTTAGGTTTTCCCTAAAAAAATCAATACAAACAATAACAAGATTGAAGCTTCTCAAGCGCTTTTTGCACCAACTCGCTTGAAAAAGTGGTCAGTCAGAAGCATTTGTGTGCGAAAAGCATGCGAGAGGTTTGCGAGTTGCTTGCGAGAAGATCGCTTTTGTCGCATTAAATCGCTTCACCGAACAGTTGTCTCGCTCGTTCATGTGTACTCTTTCTTTCACATAGGTAGGCAATTTCAGATAATATATTTGTCTCTTTTTATTGCGCCATAGAGCGTTGTGGCGCAATCGGAACAGGAGCGATATCGATTAATTTAAAAAAAAGAGTTCATTTTCAATATTTTTATTAACAAAAAATAAAAAAAGGCAAAAAAAATATTCTATATTAAGGAATTATTTAATTGGAAGAATAAGATAAACAGTCATTTCATTACTAGATATATGCAAATAAAAAAAACACATTGGTACAATTCATGAAAAAAACAACAACATATAATTCATTATAATATCACATTGTTTGTGTATTTTAGTATCTAAATATAAAATAAGTTAATAAAAAGAGGAAAAAATAACATTTAGAGCAAATAATCTCTATAATAAGAAGCTGTTCGATAATGAATAAAAACAGCAACTCAGTTGAAAACATAAGCAATTTTCATACCGGTGGAATTTAGAAGAAGTTCAAAATGTGTATGAAAGAGAAAACAAAAATGTGATATTCTTAGGGCCGTTTTATTCACTATCGTTCAACTTGCAGATAACTCCGAGGTTGGCCAACTTCGGAGTTGATTTGAAAGAGAGAGTTGAGAGGCAAGTTGAAAATTGCTTTTATTCACTACTTTAATTCTCAACTCCTCAGTTAAAATTCAAAAGTTGGCTTACTTGCTTTTTCAGAAATATCCCTGGGACCTGGGATATTTGTGGCAGATGACACAAAATATGTCAGTTTCAACTTTGGATTTGGATTTCGGCCGTCATTTTCGTTATGGGCAAAGCATACTTTGTTTACTTTTTATTCTTTTTCTTATGGTTTTCGTTAAATGAAATTGGTTCGAGGAAATGTTGTTTTTTTGCGAAAAAGTCAAGTGCTGTTTGCAGCAGTTCCCAGCGCAACTTTGTTACTGGTTTAATTTACACATTTTTAATGTATTTTTTTTTCATGATTCTACGTTAATAAAGCTGGTGTGTACGCACTCACTCCTATCGGGAATTATCGCTCTAATTTTTCGTACTGCTCTAGTTTCATTTTAAAAGCAGAAAAAATGCAAACAAAATTTAGTGTCATACGGGCTTAACTACTGCTATTTCGGGGAGTTGAACGAATCCAAAGTTGACCAACTTTCGGTTTTCTCAACTCAGGAATATTAAAAGTTGAGCGAGTCAACTTTGAGTTAATAAAAGCAAATTCTCAAGTTAAAAATAAAAATCCCCAAGTTGTGTTCAACTTCGAGTGAATAAAACCGGCCTTAGGCTCTTACGTGTTTTGTAATTTGCAGTAAAATCATTTCATTACTAGATACAAGCCATGTAGATAGGCTTGTTTTGTGAACAAGGTAGGAGAAATATGATCTTACCGAAATCTTACATTTTCCCACGAGACGGTTTCTTATCATCGAAATTCAACACTGGTTTCTACGCACTGGACTTAACACAACTCCACAACACACCACACGTTACAAGTGTGGTTCCGGCTTTACACTTTACTAACATTCGGCCCCCGAGCAAACCTTTTGCGTAAAATATGAATTTTTTGTATTAGTTGAATGGAAAAACGTCTAAATAAAAACAACGCTGCCGCACATAAATTTATCTGCACTGATCAATGTTTTAGTTCAAAAAAAGGAGCAGGAAGGTATTCTCTTCTTAAAAGCGAAATGCGATAAAACATATCCTTGCGTCATTGTGCAATGCAGTTGTGAAAAACTGTGAGTATATCGTGTTGGCAAAAGTTTTATTATAGGAGGGATAAGTTTAAGAGATGTAAAATTGTTTATGTTCATTAATTTAGTAAAATCAGTCTTTCTTTCTCAGCGTATATTCTACACTGTTAAAAATATTGGAGCTAAGCTTAATATTTTTCGGGTGTATATATGGCATTGCCAAAAAAAGTTTAAATTTAAGATTTTGCATATATGCATTTAGTTTGAAAAACCCATAAAATATTTTTTTAATTAAAAATGTATATGGCTCGCTACTACTCCAATTTCTTCAATGAGTGCGGACATCACACATTCACATAGATCGAAAAATTATAGAAAAAATATTCCACCTACGTAAAGGACAAATGTTTGTTTGTTTTTCTGTGGGAAAAAGAGAGTGATTCGTAAATTTTTTCAACAATATTCTGAACAACGCTCCATAGCACTGGTTTGCATAAAATGCGTCCCGATATTTATGGTGAAGTCGGTCGCGACAACCAAATCTGTTCTATATACGCAATCTATGCTTGATTTTTAAGGAGCAATAAACCTAAAATTTCCATTGTGAGTTCGAAAAACGTATCCTGGACACTAAAAATTATTATTAGTATCGCGAAATTATTTTTAAAGTTATTAATGGCACAAAAAATTGCCAATTTATATCGCCAAAGAATTGATTTAACAAACTTTTATGAGACAGGATTAAATATACATTTTTGTAAATTGATGTACCTCATTTATATATTTATTCATTTAAAGCTCCATAACTGTCTACATTAAGTCTGCCTACCAGTTAAGTTGTGACTTTTTATACATTATCCCCATCCATCAGAGCTAAAGATGATTAAATGAACCTTCTTAAAGAATGTTTACAAAGTTTGCAGCAGAAAAAAAAAAAAAATTACATCTGCAATGAGTTCTCCAAACACTGGCCCAATCAATTTATTATCGAAACAAAAAACTCTCGTCGCTACTATTTACACTGGTGTTCAATTTAAAGTGTATTTTGATAAACGATCAAAATGAATAATAGCAAAAATAATAATTAAATGCCAACGCTCGCCAGGCAAGGATGAAAAAGCCAACAGCATAATGTTGAGAATGTATAGGCAGAGCTTGATGTCCTTTATCCTCATATCGGGTCTTTTAATTCTCCGCCATAGTCTCAAAAGCAAACAATTTTTCCTCTTACGCAAGATAGACGAGTAGAACAGTAGACGAGTATACTAATTTTGGAAGCATTATTGAAAAATATCACATTCTCCTCGAGTGGCCATATTACCATTGGAATAGTTAAGAGTATGATTCTTCTGACCCCAATCCTCATTATGCAAATTATGCGGATCTCTGCTAGCATGTGTGTGCGGTTTTTTTTTAGCGCTTTTGCACAACGGGCAGCATTTGACGACAGCTGCAGCTGGGTAATTTGTTTCATATATCCAGTGGCCATTCGCCCAGAAATACGAGTATGTCTTACCATGTGTATGTATATGCGCATAGAGCCTCCGCCTATTATATACATGTGTGGCCATATCCTTGTATCGCGTGCCTACTTTGGGAAAGCAGTCTCAAATGCAAATTTGAGCAAATATATACTTTTATTGAATATTTGACGAAATGCCAAATAATTTTTCTCCCATCCACAACCACAATTTTCTTCGTCTGTTAATGGATAAATGGGATAAGCGCATTCCAATTCAAAAAGTGGACAGCCTATTTCGGGTCGGCAAAGTTTTCAAATTAAACTTAGAAATTGGCCTTAGTACTCGTACCTACCTCACTTTAAAGCTTGCGATATTGATTTTATTGTGTATATGCAGATCAACCAAACACATGCTGACGACAAAGTCTTGTTTATTAATGCCGCGCGAAATTTGAAACAATACAGAACCTGAATACATACATATACCCAATACCCCCCTACGAATCTCGATTTTGGATTGAATTGAAAATTCTAAAAATCAATTCTAAATACAATTCGACATCAGCGAAGAATTTGAGTTTCCGCAAATAGTGTGCATTGTACCATGTACGTATTGTACGGAAGCGATAACAAAATTCAATATTTTCTTTCGCCATCTGTGTGTACACGGGAATCCCGATAATTTGGATTTCTTTCGTGAAGGACTGTATGTATAGTTCAGCTCCTGTATGGCGGTGACCTCACAAAAGCGCTTTAAATTGTAGGTTTATATTTGTTTCTCCCGTTTCTAGCAACTATTTACTTTAATAATTCGAGGAATGGGCAGAAAGAAAAAAATAAATAAATAAATAGGTAGTATTATGATAAAAAATGCTTTAGCCATTGGCTTCTAAACGAATGGGTATGTATAGTGTGTACCTAACTACTTAGGTATATAAATTTGCATATTTACATTGTGGGGCAGTGCTAAGCAGTCACATGCATCATATACTTTTGAAATAAAGAAAAAGTAAAACAGCATGTGCTTTCCCTTTCGTATAGCTGTAGGATAGGGAGTCCCTTATCTTGGTGCTCACAAACGCAAAGAAAACTTAAAAAAAAAAAGGAAACACCCTTCTCCTCTCCCTGAAGTAAGAAATTGTCGTCGTCCTTTTTATGTCCTTTGATTTCCCTAGATACCACTTTTATTTCACGCCCCCATAAGCATGTCCATTTAAAGGTCCTGTAAGGATAATGTTTAACATAAAAATAATAACAGAGTTGACGTTGCAGGCCCGAACACAACACTTTCTAGGGCGCAACAAATCCACCCTATTATTCTCGTAGAGAAATAGTAATAGATCGTAATAGGCCCTTTTGCCTGGCCTTTTAAATTGAAACTTCTTCTTTAATTTGCGTATATGCGAGATTATCCTCTTGCAGCATCCTTTCTTTCGGTATAGCCATATTTATACAATCGTTTTCAGAATTTATTTTTATTCCTTTTCTTTTTACCTTCATTCTATTTCTTGGTCAAAAGTTTGTTACTCTTTCGAATTTTACAAAGTTACAACTCCTTTGGATTTTTTTTTTTTTGTTGAGGTTGTATTGAGGGCTTAAATAATATGAGCGAGGGAAATTTTGTAATGGTACGTCATTAGGGGTCTTTAAGTTCGAACTTCGATAGCACCCATTAACCTTATCACATTGTAAATTCAATCGGGCATTGGGCTAGTTTTGATACATTTTTAAGTTTAACTAATCAAAGAACTAGTGCAGAAAAGTTGCCATTTTTTTGTACACAGGGGGTAATCTGTGGTACTACTGAAACAATTTTAAAAATAATCTCATGAAGTAAACGTGAGTAATGTTTTTTGTTTTTTGTTATATGCATTTTTTTTTGGCCACATGAGGGTAAACTTCTCATTGTTCAATGAAAGTCAAATATACCGTTGCATACTTTTCAGGGTAATAAAATATTCTTATGGGCTAATAAGCACAGTGTCAGGCGGAAATAGAGGCTGTCTTGTCCAATCAATTGGTTTACGTTAAGAAAGTTCTAGGACAGTAATTAAGTTCTTCAATGAAGATTTTAATTTCAAAATTTGTATCATCTTTCTAAGCGACATTCAATTGGTATACATTTATACACACATTTTCAATAAGTGTGCAAAAACTTAGTATCACAATCCCGCCAAATAAGTATAACTTTTGCCGCGCGTAGGTATTCTAAAGAAATTATTAGTTTTATTTCACTTTACTTCATTTCACTTTGCATTGTATTCATAAATCTAAATCAATACAAAAACGATTAAAAGTCTATTTAGACAATACCTCTCCGAGTGTTTTGAGTTACAATTTAGTTTTCTGCTCTCTGCTCTGTCAAGAAACCGAAAGAAGAAAACAGATCTTAATAAATAAAAGTGTAAAAATGAGATAGATAGCCCAAGTAACAATTTTACTTCGGTAAGGTTCAAATTTGCAATTTCTGTAGGCAACAGCTTCGATAGAGCTTCTATAGTCTTTGCTAAACGAAGTTGATCTATTTCGAAGCAATTGTTTCGATAATAACTTCAGGAAGTCCTTTACGAATGATGACGTGGTTGTTCTAGTATCATGAATGTTTCCGAACGTGATAAGTGAAATCATGGAAGGAGTACTGGGTAAGATTAGCAGGTGGGCCACAAGTTGTGGTCTTAGCGTTAACCCAAGTAAAACTGAACTGATGCTTTTCACCACCAAAACCAAAATACCAACCTTCTCACTTCCCCGCTTGAATAACCAAAATCTTACTCTATCCTCCAGTGCCAAATACCTAGGAGTCATCCTCGACCCTAAACTCAACTGGAAGTCAAATATCGAACACAGAGTGAAGAAGCCAGTGTCTTTCAAGCGGAAGTACTCGCAATCAAGGAGGCGTGTAGACTGCTCCTTAACATAACTACACTCAGAAAAAAATAGGCATCTTCGTCGACAGCCAGGCCGCTATTAAGGCTGTCGGTTCTACTAAATCATCGTCAAAACTTGTTGTGGATTGCAGGGAGACATTGACCAGGGCTTGCCATCGGTTTGAAATCACCCTCGTCTGGGTTCCCGGTCATAGGAACATAGACGGGAATGAAAAAGCCGATGAACTTGCCAGATGTGGCTCTGCTCTGTGCGTGTCGCAGGCGGAGGAAGTCTTCCCTCCGCTGGGAATAATAACTTACATATTAAGAGAGAAATCTTCCTGTACTTCTCCTCAAGGGCGGAGACGAGATGGGTGAATCTGACGAGCTGTATCATTTCAAGAAAGATATGGCCAACCTACGATGATGCCAGAACTAACAGCCTTTTATCTAGAACTCGTGTAGATGTCGCCCGACTAACGGCAATTAGTACGGGCCATTGGCCCTTAGGAACTCACGCGGCCAAGCTTGGCATCCCTCATAACACCCACTGCCGTAGCTGCACTGACACTAACAAGAGTGAAACAGTGTTTCATCTTCTCTGTGAGTGTCCGGCACTAGCAAAAACCAGACTCAGTGCACTAGGTCACCACTTTTACGATGACCTTTCGGCTATCCAAAGTATCCATTTTAATAAAATCATCAAATTTCTCAACTCCACAGGCTGGTTTTGAGCTCCTTTAACTTCCTTCCCCCCTTTTTATCTTCTGGTTCCGTTAGTTTGTGGTCTCAAAACGGCGCTCAATGCGTTATTTGTGTTTTTCCTCGTCAGTGGACGGGAATACAGCCACTTAAACCAACCAACCAACCTTTACGAAAGCATATACATAGGCTTTATAGAGGGATATGGAATTAAGCTTCGATAAGATCTTTATTAGACATCTGAAAATGTGTCTGGAGATGTGTTGAAAGTATTTTGCTTCGATAAAGTTTGTGGCTCGAAGCGCTTCCTAGAAGCTTCTTTAGAGCTTCTGACCGAAGGCATTATAGAAGCAATGAACTGTCATGCAGTCAACCGCTTGCGATTGGAAGCTGTACAGAAGCACTTACTCGTACTTCCTCCTAACTTACATATGGAGGCTTTATAGAGGTAAAAATTAATTTCATATGAAATGAATCACAGCTGTCTAAAGAAACCATAATTAATGAATCGGGGAAAAATGACAAAAAATAAAACACTTTTAGCACAGTGAAAAATATGTCAGTAAATAAACACTTTTCGCCCATGAATAAGTAAGGGTAACACTAACTGCCTTGCTTACAACTTCGGTCGAGTAAGATTGCAAATCTTAACCAAACTCTAAAATGTACCAAGTAGTTCAGATTTACTGCTACAGCATTATGACGAATTAGCCTAGGGGGTAGTGTATTGGACTGCTGCGCAACAGGACCCATGTTCGATTCTCAGTGCGGCGCATGTAAGTAAAATGTAAATTATAACGAGTACGTAAATGTAAACTGCATGAAAATTGCAAAAAGTCTTTGAAAATGTTTATTAAGAAGATAAAAAAAAGAAAAAAATAAGAAAATGGAAAATTGAAAAATGTAATAAAAAAAATAAACATTTTTCTTGTTCATTTTGGAGCCTCTATAAAGCTTCCATAAAGTTTCGGGAAGGTCTATCCAAGCTGTTTAGGAAGTCTTAAATAAGTAAATACTTGCATTAAAGTGCGCCAAATGCGTTTCCTTTAGACCTTATGCAGTTAATATTGCGGGAGGTGAAATAGCTTCGATAGCGCCTAACCGAAGTCAAATTGTTACTTGGGAGTTTTAATTCGTATGCAATTCAGCAAGAGGTTTTGTCACCACACATTTTACAAATCATCGATAAGTAATTTTAAAAATAACAATGCGACCAAATAGTAGTTTGAAGGCAAAATACAAACGTAAGTATGCATTAAAAAAATTACCACCTAATTAAAAAAAAGCAACAAATATTAAGGATCATACTTTAACCTAACACAATATGATACGTATAATAAAACTTATTGAGGAAATAACAAATAAACAGACAAACTCATTTATTACCCACATATAAATATAATTAAGTAAACCAATAAATATACAAATTAATAAGGAATAACAAACGAAGTTAAAAAAAGTGCAAGTTTGGATTTCGATTTCGATAACACGTTTTCAAAGCAGCTAGTACCAGAATATCAGCAAAATCAAAGCGTTCAGAAAAAATTGTTTGAGTTGTCGATTCTTTTAAAAGATCGATCCAAAGTCAAGTATTTAATGACATGGGAGGCTAAGCTAAATATTTGAAGGCAACTGCGACTTTTGATTGGTATTTCTAACAAGGGTAACAAAAGTCAGTGTCTAAATATGTGCCTAAGTATTTGACCATTCACCAGCAACTGTCCACTCGAAGTACTGTACATTTTCTTAAATAACTCTTCAATAGTTATACTATTTTTATAACATCATCGTCTAAATGTCTAAAACTAGTTCATGAGATGAGAAATCCTAGCCAAAATAGCTTTTTCCATTAGGGGAAACATGGAAAATTAGACGTATAAATTTTATATAAAACGAGCCCAAGGACTGAACCTTGGGTTTGACACCAGAGTGAAAATAGACTATGTACATCAGAGACAGTGAGGAGATATTGGGAGTTTTTCTCCGGGGCTACGGGCAATTTTGCAGAGAAATTTAAAATGGAGCACTTTAAGTTTAAGTTCATCGCATACCGAACGGAATTAAAGGCTTTCCTAATATCCCGTAGGATCGTTTGCTCTGATTGAAAATTTTAAGCATTACGGGTGTACCCGTAAAACGTCTAAAGCCAAATTGTTCCTCAGAATAAGGTTGTTTTCTAAAATGAACTTTTAGTATAGTTTTTTTTTAGGCTGCTATGTTAACAATTGGCTTCTAACTAAGTCCATTATTATCGGTAGGTACGACTTGTACAAATTTTCCATTCACTAGAGAAGTATTAAATAAAAAAAAAAAAAAAGTGTTTAAAGTCTAATAGAGGCCAAGTCAGAAGAGGTAAGAAAAAAGAAACTATGATGCGCTGCAGAAGATCTATGAAATTGAATCAAATTTACAAAAATGTGTTTTATAGAAATAGCAACTCACTTTTTTAATAAGGTTATCTTACAAATGTTCAATCTCGTATACATGACCCACGATTTCGCATATAAAAAAATATATATATTTTTCTAAGTTTCTCCAAATTTGTGCCGCACTCACTCGTCGTCGCCACACTCCTCCAAACAGTTTGCGTGTTTAATTACTCTGAATACTCTCCCGTGCTCTGTCACTCTTGCAACAGGTAGATACACATCAACCTCAAGTCTACAACATCTTGCAAGCGATTGCACCACACCACTGCGCAAATGGTATGTGTACATTACGAGCCATGGAGTAGAGGGCGGGGGGCTGGTAAGAAAAAAACGTGGCAATCGTTACTACTATGGGTTTAGCTTAGTTTCCAGCTATTCAGTGATACCATGAGGATACAAAGTTTATCAACCCCTCTAAATAGGAACAAGGAGCAGAGCAGATTGCTTCCATCATGTCTCATACACTAACACATTTTATAGTGGGGTATGACTGATGAGATTTTCTGCTGATGGGACAGACGGTTTACCTAAAAGTTCGTGATGTTCTTCTCGGAAGTCTTTCTACTGACAGCAAAACGTCAACATTTGAATATTCTTCCAGAAAATTACAGCATTGATATCAAATTAATATGTATACATTCGGATTAAAGTGTTTGCATTCGGTTTCCTCATGAATTTACAAAAGGCGTTTAAATTACTTAGTTGATTGTGTATAAATAACTATTCCCCTGTAACATAGAGAAAAACAAATAATCCCAGACACTGTTGCACAATCACGCTGCAAGACTTGTATCTTATTTGTTTCTATAACAATTTTCTTGATATTAGCACACAAAAGGGTGGGTACGTAATATGAACGAGGTCATTAGACTATTAATCTATCCAGTTTTGGGAAATTCGATATTTGCTATGCTTCAGCAGAGGTATTGTTCCTCTCTAAAAGTTGAATCTTTATTCAAGTTTATTAGTCGGCTCAAAGTATTTGTACGTATTTCCGAAATCAAATTAAAAAAAAATTCTTCCTCTTCGAAATACATTCGATTGCATATCTCTGCCTCATTTAATTCTCAGAAGAATCATAATTAAATTAAGGAGTTCTGTATGAAATAGAATTCGGAAAATCAATTTAGGAGCCCCCTCCAATAAGCAAGCGCGGAAAATCATTCATCTATAAAACTTAAGGAGATTGTAATCTAAAAAAAATATTCGTACTCTGATTTAAATGTAAAACAAAAAAAATATATTCAAAAACAGTTTCCTGTCAAAATCGTAACTTTAGTTTGACCAGTTGAAAAGGCCACATTTTTGCAATTTCCAGCACGGAAATAGAGCAAGAGACATCTGCAGTCAATATTAAAAAGGCGGAAGAATCATCATTATCACCAAAAGCCAAATAAGTAAAAATGTTTCCATAACTGATTTAAGAATTAAAATATGTCCTCTTAGTTGGAGGGGAGCCCAATATCAGCTCTTCCTTATCGTCCAGCACTAGACGCAATATAAATCAAAACTGGCAGTATAAAGCATACATTTTGTTCTTCGAGATAAGAGTTTTGAACCTACAGATGACTCAGTTTTTCGGGGATTCCGAATTCGCCCATGGAGCTCCTCACGAATGGATTCCGTCATATGCGGCTTTGGAAAGGTGGTGAGTTGGTCAGTGTGTAAATTTGGTGAATAGTCCATCTGGATAGCAGTTCTCTTCCGCTGTTTTGAAGAGCCGGATTTTGTTTCGATCCCTTTCTCCTAGAGCTGGGATAATGCTTAGGCTCTCTTCTTTCCTCTTCTGTATCGAGACAAGGTCGGGCTTTATATTATGGGCGTATTGCTCAATATACAATCTTTTTACAAAATGCTAGATCAAGAACTTGAACTGCACTGCTCATCATATATGACATTGTTGGAGGAGGTGTTATCAAATGCCAATGGGTATATACGCGGCTTGTCCCCCAGACTTTACCGATATCTTTTAAGAAGGTCGTTCCACTATTCCAACTGTTTCAACACTTAAAAAATTATGTACGTAGATGTGTATCTGAGGAAACTAAAATTTGTTGTAGATGTGTATCTGAGGAAACTATAATTTGTATTGGACATTGTGGGAAATTAAAAGAAAAAATGAGCAGTGATTAGAGCCCCAGCTTCCGTGCACCCCCTCCACAAATTTTTAAATACTCGAAAGATCGCCACTTCTCTATGTGTAATCGTTCAATAGTTTCGCCGTGTGTTATTTGCAACAGTAACAACAAACTGGCAATGTTCTTAGGTATCAGTGGATGTGTGTATCTGCTTTAAAATCATTATTAAAATAAACATGGCACACATACATTTTTTTTTTGGCTACGACTCCTGATATCAGATTCGCTTAGTCTCCAATTTTCCAACTGCGCCAAATCTCTGTCATGGAAACGCTTAGTAATACATTAGATTTGAATCGACGTAAAATTGTAGTCACACAGATTAAAAATAAAAATGTACATATTATATCTACAAATTGTGGTGATAACATACGAATTTTATAATTAAAATGCCACCATTTTCGGAAACTCTCCCTTCTGGAAGGTATTTTTATGTTGCGGTTCCGGGATTAATTTGTACTACCTCTTTTTTATTGCAGTAGCTAATGGTAGACTTTTCAATATTGCATATGTTCTGTTCCTTTTTTACCAACGCGAAAATATTTTTGAAGTATAACTTCTTTAGGCACACTTGACTTCGTAAGCTGGGTAAGCTGGTGAATGCGTCACAAAAACGTTACGGAAATCGCGAACGGAAGTTGAGAGGCAGATATAAGTTAGTGAAGATAAAAAGAGATGGAGTTACGTTTCGTTTCGTATATCTAAGCCACAGCCCACAGTGCAGCAGTGATACCAGATCGGGGATTTATGCCTTTTTGCGGGATTTTCTCACTTATAATAAGCTAAAAGGTACGAAGGGATTTTTCAGACCTCATAGTACAAAAAGAAAAGGATTTTACTTTTTGGTCAATTTTTGTTCCTAAGTCTTACCTCATTCTCAAATCAAATTTCTGTGTCATTTTTGTATGAAAAATCAAGAATAATGAAACTTGAAACCGAGATAAAGTATCTTTCATACCAGTCATTTTCAAATAATTCATAAGATATTTATTTTATGTTGAATATTATTTTCATTTTAATGCCGAATGCAATTTTATGTTTCTTTTTACAACGTCTTAAAAATGTATTAGATGTACCTACATTTCTATTTTTGTATTCTATACAAACGCATCTTAATATGTATTTATTTTTGTTAGCTTGCATAGTTAATGTATAATGTAACTTGTATTTGTCACTAATAAAAAAGACAGAATTTAATAAAATACATGTTTTCTTTCATTTAATATTTCGTGGGATATGTGTAGGATATTTTAATTTTGGTGTGGAAAAATAGAGATTTTTTGGGTATAGCCGTGGGATAACCTGCCTCTAAAGTCTGGTATCACTGCAGTGCAGGCCTATTGTCTGTATCACACTGTAGGAGCAAGAGAGTGGCACCTCCCCTCACCTCGCACCTCCAGGGCCCGGCCAACCATATATGCAAGATGTGCAAATGCACAGGGCGCCAAGTTCTGGGGGCGCATTGCTAGGAAAGAAAAATTTATTTTATCTTGCGCGTAAAAATACTGTCATTTGCATTTAAACAAAAAGCTTCTTCAAATAAGCCCAAAATAACAACATCCATCACACATGTGCTGAGTTATTTCTTGCACATTAACTCACATCACTTGCAGTGCTGCAACTTCAAGGAAAATCTAACTCAAAATATCGCAAAATAAAAAATCCCACAAGCCATATGCAAGTTCACTTCTTACCTACATAATCTAAAAATATTCCACCCTGTTCACGTAGGTACATTCCTTGCACATCCACTTACATTTAACAAAATAATCTAGTTCAAAAATCTCAAAATAAAAAAATACCTCAATAAAAAAAAACCCCATTGAAAGTGTACCTCCAGGGTGATGTGGAGAAGACTTATTCATGTGTGCTAATATGAAAAAAGGGCGCTTTCTGTAAATCTTGCACAGGCCGCTAGTTTGGCTGGAGCCGCCACTGCGCACCGCACACATTATCTTTCTCTCTTTCTTTTATAACCAGTTATTTTTCGTTTATATAGACACAGGTCACGCCTATTGCAAGGTTGCCACTTTGGAATTTTTTTATCCAAATTTGGTAATTTTTTTTTTTTGTTTTTTGAGATTCGGTAATTTGGTAATTTGTATCTGGTTATGGTAACTTTTTGAGCAGATGTTAAGAATGCGAACTCGATAACAACTCATTTAAATGCTACCTTACTGTTTCTGAGTGAACGTATTGCATTATTTGCATATGCGTCATCACCATCCATATAAACCTGTTTTATTCATTATGCAAGAATTTACCGAATGCACTCATTTTCTTCTTTTGACAGATGGTAAACTTCGAAATATTTTCTGTTTCTGTTTATAACTTCTTTGAGATATGGATAGGTTAATTAATCATATTATTTATATACAGACACAAGACTCTAATTTGTTAAAGTTTTGTTAAAAGAAAAAAAGATCGAAAATGGTAGATGATCCCATGCCTTCTAGCAGCTGGTAATTTTGTGCAGAACGTTGTTGAGTTGTTTAAAGACTGACAAAGTTCCTACTACGTTCCTTATTGAATTGAAAAGTCTTGTGTTTTATAAAAGTTTTTTTTAAGCAAGCAATTATTTTAAAAATTAAAAAAAAAATTTTTTTTGGTACTAGAAAATTTTAATAAAAGACGATTTATCTACAAGAGCGGTTTGTTTTCTGTGCTTTTTCCCTTTATCCTACGGAAGGCTTTTCGGACATCGAAATTACCAAAAAAAGGGATAAATCCCACGATATAATAACACTGCATACAATCATATAGAATTATGGATTGACCTAAATAAGTTTTACTTCAGTCGTGTGGTCTAAAGCACACTCGTTTTTTTGTTTCTCTATGTCTAAGCACTTACGTATTGTTGGCGACATTTTTAGCACACCTTTATTATTGCCAAAATTCATCAAATGGTCAAAAGAAATCAACAAAAAATATGAACGTATCTTATAAAATAAATAAATAAAAAATGTCCTTGATAATGTCGACTTCAGTGACTTCTTTGACAAATTTCCCCGGTTGTATAAGTAGGTTTATGATCTTGTAGTACAAATTCTTGAATAAGAGTCATGCGAATTTCAGTTCGCAAACTTTGTGGTTCAAATATTCGAGTCGCGGGTTCATATATAATCGAGACTCTATTGTACATGATGAAAAAGAAATGAAAAAATTCTCGACAGCTGCAAAATATATTCAGGTTGCGATGATGGCTTGCTTGGTTACTAAAAAAAGTAAATTTATTTTCAATTCTGTACTAGATACTTTCTGGTTTGTTTTATCACCCGATTGTGTACTCTCAGAGCACTTTTTTGCTCTAGGTGTCTTTTTATGTTCACTTTTGCAAATCTGGATTTTTTCTCAAAGTTTGTATATAAAACTTAACCAATGAATGGAAAACGCTAAGAAAAAAAACCCACGAATATCAACAAAAATAAAGTGCACGACTGGGTCGCACGAAACCTTCTCGTTCATCGATTGGTAGGTAGGTAAACAGTTCAGAAGCAACCGTATACATAAAATATAAGGTAGTGTTGAATAAAATTCACTTTTAGGCTATTCATTTGATAAGACAGTAGGTACATATCGAATAACATTGTGAGTTCTTATAAGTTTTAACAAGTTCTGGTTAGAAAATGATAAGCATCTAATGTACATACCTACTATTTATAAGCACTCACACTTTACAAGATTTTTGAGTACAAGGACCGGGTGGTTTAAGGTGTCTATGATTGCAATTAGAAGTAGGGTTCGCAATAGACTGATATCTTGGTTGGAATTATTTTAAGGTGCATATTCAATATGGTTGAAAAAAAGAAGAAGTGGGTAATGCTTGCTAAAAAGCATTTTTGCGCAGCTGTTATTGCATATTTATTGGCAGTACCGTATTGAGTTTTACAAAAATATACTAAGGCCCGGTTTGTTCAATCTTGGTTATATTTAATCATCGGTTATTCCAGCTGGTAATCATCGACTGTGTTTGTTCAGCTAAATATTAACCATAGAATCAGTGGTTTGGTTAGTTAACCCGAGAAAATGATAACCAGCCGATTTTGCGCGGTTTAACCAATGATTTTCTGGAATTTCGTTTGTTCAAGTTTTTTCATGACTACGTAGGTACTAATTTTGACGTATGTATGCCATACACAACAACTTTTTGTACAATATTGTGGGAAAAATACAAATAATACAATAAAACTTATATATTACAACGCATGATGGAGTGAACTGAACCAATAAAGATTGTTCCATCGGTTTCGTTGACGTTTTTTTACTGACAGATGTATAGAATATGGTACACACCAGTCTATTGAAGATGAGTAATAGTCCCGAACAAAATAATGGGTGTAATGGATGAAGTAGGATTATTTTCAACATTTTTAGCCGATGAAAGCTCTCATAAATTGAGATAAAGCGCACTAATTGGAAGAAATATTGAGAGAAAGAGAAAATTGTGAAGTTGTCGAATAAAAATTGATATGAGGTCCATTTGTATCGACTTTTATTGGTTGTAGCTTTAATTCGGTTTTTATCTCAAAAAATTGGTTATTCTTTCACAACGAGATCTAATTATTCTATATTGTTTCTTTATCTATATCGTTTAATTATGATCATTCTTATGTTAAGCAAATTTTGCTCTTGGTCAGATTACTGACAAAAGTACATTAATAAAATATCTAAACAAACAAACAGACCCGGAAAACAAAACAATGTAGGGTAGGTGTACCAGTACCCGGCCAGTCACTAGTACCCGGCCACTTTGCGTTAAATAGTTGATAATAAGTAATTTAATCGTCATTTTCATTGGCGAACAATTTGGCGTCATCATTTTTGACCTATCTAACGTGCTGGTAAAATTTGACAGCTGTGAACATCACTAAACTGCTGAAAAAAAAATGCGCAGTCTACGTAGTTCGTCAAGGAAGTGAAAAGTGCGTTTTAGAGTTCAAGAGATAGATATTAACCAACTCGTTTATTGTTTTTCTGTTAAGTTATTTAATTATTAATCATAAAATGTGAAAAAACAAGACATTTTTATTTTTTTTTAACTATTAGATGGTGGCCGGTTACTAGAACCTTATTTTTTGACGGTGTTCTAGTGTCCGGCCAAGGTGACCCTACACAGTCTTGCAGGTCTCCTAGCGCAGGCTTAAAGGGATATACCTATATACGAGCAAAAAGAACCAGCTAGGCAAGAAAAAAATCTATGCAATCGAAAAGACAAAAGATGCCAGACTACAGAAAAGAAAAGAAAAGGAAGCTAGAAAGTCAAAGGAAAGAAACAATGAAGAGGAACTGATTATTAAACTATATACATACTGGTACCTATACCAGTTTTTTTTTATTTTCTTTTGACTAGTTTACAAAATTGTATTTACCTGAACTGGTACATCTACCCTAACCATAGATTCGGTCAGTCACTGAATTGACAAATAAACTGGAAAAATGGAACGATTTGTCGCAAAGCTATGATTTGGTGACCGAAGTCAAAAATCGTTCAAACAAACACTCATCGGTTATCACAGATATAAAATCATGGGTTATTCTATGAAAATCTATGGTAACCCAACCACGGATTTAAGCAGCTATGAACAGACCGGTCCTAAGACAGATAGGGATGTGGGTAGTCATTTTTGAGAAATATTTAAAAAACGGATTTATTCCAGCTTTTGAGAAAAACTATATACGGGATCCTAATAAGAATTACTTTATTATCCTAAATATGTATTTAGATCAAAATCGTTAGAGTGGGGTTTGTAAAATTATTCGGACAAAACAGTAACAAATTTCGCAACATTTAGTTTGAGAAATACTTTTGCTTAACTATTTAGCTGAAAACTGAGTGTAGGATATTGTTCAAGATGTAAGTATTACTTGGTTGTCATAGGTAGACACGTGCTTCGCTTGCTTTTCCATATCCGTGCGAACATCTTAATTCTTACCGAACGTGTGACGAGAGAATTTTGATGTTCCCACGGCAAATATCTACCTGACGCCTGAAACACTCATATCTCACAAATTCCCTAAGTCGTGTTTTTTATACAACAAACTAAAGAAAACCAAATTAAAAAAAAATATTTTTTTCAAAAATCCATTGAAAGATAACAAATTAGAAAAACTGAGTTTGCTGAGTAAGAAATGACCAAATGACCTTAGCAATGAATTTTTGTTGAAATCGCATTGACCGTTTTCGAGATATGCCCAAATTACGAAAGTACAGTTATTCGATTTCTTAGCGAAAAACTGAGTATTAAGTCATGTTAACCGTACCTACTTAATTTTGGTTAAAATCGGAGCCGTTTTCGAACAAATCAAACTGGTATGAACATTTTGTATGGGAAGTACCATTAATATTGAGGTTACTCTGCAAAATAAAAAAAGGCCACAAACTGTAAGCCCCCAAACTCCAAATCCGAAGTTTGAACGAAATCCGGGCAGCCGTTTAGGCGGTAGTCCTCGGGAACAAATGGACAAACAGACAGACGAACAGAATTTCGCGACCTACTTTTTTGAGTTCCTCTATCATTGTAATGTTGGAATCAGTGTTGCCATTCTGAGCGGATTTCGGTCATATCTGATCGAAATCTCTACACTCTGACCGGAGAAAATTTTGAAATCCGGTCTAACCGATTTTTGACCGAAACGAACAAATTCTTTAACCGGAAAAACCTTTTTTGACCTGAAAATAATATTGTGCTATGACTAGACACAAAGGATAAATTTCTATAATTTGAATGATACCTGGCCATACTTAACGAACACACTCACAATTTCAAACAGAAACCAATTTATTGTGAATAGTCCTAGAATACAGCGGCTCCTCGCGGCACTCATTTGAATGCTCCCACCAAATTTGACTGGGTTTGTGCTTTCAAATAAGACTGAAGCGAATACGATTTAGCATATTTTGCAATTTCGGTATTGGCTTTTCCAAATTCAAACGCCGAAATAGAGCGAAAAGTTCATTTTTCTGCAAAACGTTTCTGCAAAGCTTTTCAATGAATTGTTATTTTATTTTGTTTTATTACATTTAAGATTAGTTTAGTTTAGACATTTTTAGTTAAAATATATTACTATATTCCATTTTTGACCGGACTTCTGGTCACAAATTCTTATTTTATCTTTTGACCAGATTTTCTGACCGAATTTAAAAAAATAAAAATCGTTCATTCGGTCAGATTTGACCGGATTAATTTTTTTAGTGGCAATACTGGTTGGAATTGATTAACATCTCAATTTGGAAATTTTGTACGAATACAATTTCCTTCTCTTACTACGTAATCATGTGAGCATGTGACGTTTTTATGTTCGATTAGACACACGAAATCTGAAATCTCAGAGCGAATCCAAAGAAGCCCAATTAAATATCACATGGAACAGGTGCTGGAACTTTCTCTGAAGAACTGAATATACATCACTCGATCAGACTACCTCACCATAGTAGTGTTTTTCAGGCGGAGGTTCTGGCAATCGCCGAAGCTGCCCATATGGTGTCAATGTTAGAAATACCAAACGATGATATTACTATATTCATTGATAGCCAGGCGGCTATAAAAGCAGTATCTGATCTGCTATTGAAATAAAATCGAAGCTAGTTCGCCGCTACCGCGAAGAGCTTAAGGTTTTCTGCTCGCAGCACACCACGCGCTTATACTGGGTCCCTGGACACAGGGACATAACCGGTAACGAGATGGCTGACGAACTGGCAAGAAATGGATCTGCTATGGATCAAGACCGTGCAACTCAAATTATCAAACCACCACTCTGTAACCTCAGAGAGAGAGTGGAAAATAAGATTCGCATGAAAGCCAACAACAGGTGGAAAGAATTAACTACCTGCGAAATATCACGGAAGATGTGGCCGGAATACAATTCAAGTCGGACTAGCAAGCTAATACGTTTTGATAGAACGTCGTTGTATAAACTGGTAGGGGCCCTAACGGGTCACAACTTCCTAAGAAACCACACAATGAAATTAAAACCCAAGAATGACGATATATGTAGTGGTTGCGGAGACGAGGAGGTACACGAGGATACACCTCACTTCCTCTGTCAATGCCCAAGTCTTTGTCACTTGAGAAATAGAACACTTGGTAGATACTACTTCCATGACATACATGAACTTTCGGATGTCTCTCTATCTGATCTTTCCAGATTCATAAACACATCAGGATGGCTGGACAAAGTCGAGTAACCGTGAGGGAGCTACTATCATCGCCAACAACATTGGCTAATCCTCAACAAGGGCATCACAATGGGTCCACATGGACCTAAGTGGGGTGCTGCAGGGCTTGCTCTGCCACATCCACCCGTAAACCTAACCTTACCTAACCTAAATATCACATAGGTCTCTTTTCTGATACCATAGTTTATGCCTTGCCAAAGAAACTGGTTGCATGTGCAGCATCTTCCTACAAAGCTTCCTGGTCCTTAGTATGCCCCTCCAGCTGGTTCGATCCCTGGCCTGCCGTCTCCAATTTCGCACTCCAAGCAGTTGGAGGTCTCCGTCGACCTGGTCGCTCCATCGGAGATGAGGTCTTCCTTGGTGTCTCCTTCCCTCTGGTATGGCGTCGAAGACTTTAAGCGCCGGAGCATCAATGTTCATCCGCTCTACATGGCCCAGCCATCTTAACCGCTGGATATGGATTCTTTTGACTAGGCTTATGTCGCTGTACAGCACGTATAACTCGTTGTTGTATCTTCTTCGCCAAACATTGTTTGCTTGGTCAACGCAAACGTGACCATAAATCGTTCGTACGACTTTTCTCTGGAATACATCATGGGAGCTTTTATACGACTGGGTGAGAGTCAGGGATGATTGGTGTTTTGTACAGCGTCTCTTTGGCTCTTCTCGATAGGGCTTTATTCCTCAATTGTTTACTTAGCCCAAAGAAACAGCGATTAGCAAGAGTTATTCTACGCATTGGACTTTTTTTTATGAAAGCATATATTTACATACTTCGTATTGTCCTCATTTATAGTCAGCCCCATACTGCTTGCTGCTGACTCCATTGTAGTGAAAGCACCTGTTAGTTCTCGCTTTGTTCTTCCTATCACATCAATGTCGTCAGCAAACCCAAGTAATTGTGTTAATTATTTAAAAAATGGCCGATGCAACGAAAGGCAGAATTCTGAAAAGTTGCAAAAAACAAAGTCTCAATGAGAAAAAAGAGTCTTTTCTAAAGCCAAATTGCAATTTTCACACGATATTTAACAAAAAATTGTGGCAGACTCTCAAAAAAAGTGCCAAATTTCAATATTAGTCGCACAACGGTCACCACGGATTACCACAAGCCCATGCGTAAACATTTGCCAATGAAAGCCACCTGTGAGCTGATATCTAAAAACTTTGCGTGAATCAGAACGAGTTGTCCGACTGCTATGAAATGACAACTAAATTTTGCCAAGTCTGCCCAATTCACAATGTCGCTTTGACGCGCGCGTGCGTTGACTATGTAGAAACAAAGCGTTCATAATGCTGCCACACAAAATACAACTTCAGGCGTTGGATCGACTTCGGTCGTAAATATCGTAAAGTTCAACGCGACTGTGTAGACCTACTCTCTACTCTCACGCGCGTTTGACAACTTTAGAATTTTGAATTGTTCGATTTGAAGTCATGGGGTGTGCCGTTCTTTGGCCTTGTATCTTTGTTAAGGTTGTTCTTTGCATTACTGTTCTGCAAATGGTTTTTTTTTTATCTATTTTGGATAATCCTTTTTAAATTTTTGCACAAAAATTACAGCTTTTTTTTTTTTTTTTTTTTTTTTTTTTTTATTATTAACACTTTTTCTTCATTACAATTTTTTCTACCCGCAAAGCAAAGTGCTTATCTGCAGGTGGTTGTTTATGGATTTGATTTCGAAGTGATTTTAACATTTAAGTTATATATTTTGTTCAATTCAATTTGATTTAGTTCTTAGGACTTTTTTTTTTTTTTTTTTTTTTAAAATTAGTTGTAATCAAAAATTCAAAGTTTATAATTTCTACTCTACAAAAAGTGATTGAAGCAAATACTTTTTAAGCTCTTTTTTTCTCTTCTTGAAATTTGGAATAACTTTTAAAAATTGAGGAATTGCATTAACAAGTTTCGGGACAGCACATCGTAGTTCTCGGTTTCCGTAAGTGTTGAAAGTTTCTGGAACATCTAGCATCCCTTGGGCTCGTCGTCTAGTGTTTAGCGTATGGCTTATAGGTTGCAGAAAGCGCTGGTCATCCATATAGTGTATCAATGTTGTCATTTGGAAGCTACAAGAGAAAAAGAGAGTAGACTTGCAATTTGAATTCTGTTCTCTATTTGTGTACATTAGTTTAACTTAAACCGAAGTTTTAATCTGTCATACTGTACTCTCTCAACGCGCATTCGCTTCAAAGCAGCATTTCGTTTTACAAAATTGTTGCTCACGCGCAAAGCGCACCGACGCACGCGTTCAACGCGACATTAGGTTCGTTCGCGTACGCGGTTTGAATCGAACGCAATCGATCCCAATCGCACAAAGTCTATACACGTACTCATCACAAATGACAGAAAATAAGGAAAATAACGAGTAACGACTAACGAGCTCGACACAGCTCAGAGAATTTCAACCGGCAGCTACTGATAAAAATGTCAAATGCGCAAAATTGACAGGAAACAAATTCAAAATCCGTTTTAAAAATCAATTGTGCACAAAAATAAAATATCGTTGGTGGTCGAATGTTCTCCTAGAACGTTTCATATGTTGCAATAAGGGAAGTTATAAATTTATTCGTGATATGGATTAGATTTCAAAGATGTATGTGGCTCAAAGTAGCCCGAAGTGCATCCACGTACTTTGGAGTATATTTTCAGCTTTCTGAGAGAGTTTCGCGCAATTTTTCGAGTTTGACAGATTTTTAGTGCTTGGCTCGTGAAAGTACACGAAAACGTGCCACGTTTTTGATTAAAGTAAATATAGATTACATTACAATAAGTACTGAATAAACATTATTGTCATTGCAGGGATTTTTTAACAAATAAAATTTGAATTGTGGTAATTGTACTTATTTGGAATTCTTATTGTTGCGGAAAATTCGAGATCTCTTCTCAATACGTATAAATTGGGAGATTAGTTCTAAAGTGATGCGTGTACAAATCCACAAACAAGCTTATCAATTTAGATTATAAGCCAGCAAGAAGTTGGGAGTCTGATCTAAGGTATTGTCGAGCTTATCCGACAGGATAAATATTTAGGAAAATTAATATATAATGTAGGTACCTACAAATATATTTTATACGTATTATCTTCCAACAGTTATATAAATGTACATATCCCAAACGTACACAATATTGATGTCTTCACATTGCTTCTGTTGCTATGACGTTCTTTTTTTTTTTAATTAACGACATGGCGTGCAACATTATTATTATAGGCATATTTTATGTATCTCCCCCAAGGTTCGTCGTAGGCTACAAATAAAATGTGCAGGAAAAAAATGCACTCAAATATGAGATTATGGAAAATTGTATATGAAACCAAAAACATCTCCGTCCTTCTTTGTTGTGTGTATTCGTCTAAATGCAAATCCTTTTTCCGAATCCTCGTTGGCAAACATCTCCACTCAAAATGTATTCATATGCAATTTTTAGCTCTGCAAAGTACAGAAGTGTTCAGTGGCTGGCTCTAAAGTGGGTACGTTGAACTTTTTAAGAGTATTCCTTTTTTTTCTTCCTTTTTTTTCGCATTTTCAAGTAAGAAAAAACAAGACAAACAAATGCTCAGTGAAAGCAAAAATAACAACAAACAGAAAATTGATGCTTTTAATTCCGAATGGATCTAAATATGCAGGTAAAAGTGCGGAGGCAAAAGCTGGCTACATCGCATCGCCTGCAGAAGCTCATTCACCTGAAAATGTACACTGGATTGATCCTGTGTTCCACACCAAAGGCTAAAGTGAGAGTGCCGCTGGCGTTGGTGCTTGGTCGGTTCGGTTGCATATGTTGCACATTGTAATAATTATACATATGCATAGGTGGGTATATGAAAATACGTTTTTCATTTCTTCTAAATAGCTCACCGCACGAATCATTTATCAACACTGAAGGAGTTGTCTGATGGCACATGGCACCCCGAGTCCTTGGGGAATGTCGTGTTATATTCGCTGCATGCATGTTTTAGCTAAGTGAAAAAGGTACGGTAAAGGATTACGGTACGGCTATACGGACTACCGTCGAGGGAGAGTGAGGCCGATTAAATTACATTCCGCATACGTAGCTTTTAGCTATGCATATATACTGTACGTGGACGTATATCTATATACTTTTTCACATTTCTGCAAATAGCTGGTGGTATGTATATTTTTAATTGTAGTACCTACGTACATATGGACTGTAAACAACAGATCGCAATCGTAAGTGCTAAAAGAGAGGGTATGATTATAAAATGAAATGAACGCTTGGGGGTATGTATGCATGATGCGCAACTTCCAAAACGTAAATATACATTTTTGCAAAGACCGTTTGTAGGTGGCTTATCGACTCGGTTTGGATAATAAAAGAAAATGTACTTAAGTGCCGATAGCTAGGTAACTTTGCGAATATAAATCGCTCAAGATTAAACTCGCGATTTATCCAAATATACTATTGAATTGACTACTTCGCTGGATTTTTCTTCATGAATTTCTCTGCTCTGTCAGGCTTTTGATATTTTATTTGTTTTTCAAGCAAACGACTTTGCAAAAATAGGCCTTAAGGAAGCGCCCATCATATAAACGCATATGAAGGATGTCCCAAAATCCAAAGAATAAATTTAAATGTTACCCCATTACGGCGGCAAAGTGCTGCCAACTCATATAAAAAAACAACGTGACAGCTGAAATCGAAGGGCTAAGTGATGGAACATCGTATTTACATTGTAGAGTAATATTTTCAAGAATAAAAGCGTGACACCAATAGTCTCGCAAATTGTGTACTTCAGAGGTGTGGCTATACCTTGATGCATTAGGTTGCCAAAATTGTCTAAATTCGAGAAATCCATAAGTGGTTGTGATAATAAACATTGCATCCACAAGGTATCATGGATTGTTTTGGATTGTCTGCTAGAGGCATTATCGGGCTTAGGAAATATTACATGCTCGCTACGCTATAATTGCGACATGTTAATTCAGTTTCTTGTGCCTAGATCGAAATACTCGTGTATCAATGCAAATGATAGGTGGTTTCTACAAGACTTTCCTTCAGCCGGAAAAAATATTCAATTACGGCATGAGTCTATTTCCGGTATTGTAATTTTTTCATTTGGTGGTAAGATTTGCCCGACCCACCTCAAATTGCATTCGTTAACGACCTGATTGGTCTCTAGAAGTGGGGTGTTCTAGGTAAGTCCAAGGCCGACCAAATATTGAGACTACGGCAGATCCTGAAGTCCAGGTTTGGCTTCCCCGCCAAACTTGTCAGATTTTACTGAAGATGTTTGTCTACTTCCAATCAGGGATGAAAAATTAATGGTGTGGACTGTTCCTGTGTGAATGGTTCCGAATGTATTTTTACCCGACTGGAAACAGGAAGGGGTAATGTGTTTCGCGCGTATCCTATGTACGTACCTACGTGACGCCCTGTAGCCTAAAAGGCTTGACCGATTTTGAAGAGTGAGGTGTCATAATATTCGTATTCTTCCCCAAAGTGTCATAGGCTCAAAAGATAAAAATAAATAAAGTTAATTTAAAAAAACCAATAAACCCGACTGACTGTAAAAAAAAAATTAAAAATATATGAACAAGACATATTTAAGTACGTGAGTTCACAAAGAAGTTTAACTTTACTTTACTAATTTGGAAGTTGGAACTCACCCAGTGTGAATTTAAACTACATAATTGGATTTGATAGATTTGACTTACGTGGTTTCCGATTTGGAATTTCCGATTTAGATCTGAGATTTCAGATTTCTGCTGCCAAATCAATCATTAAATCTTAATTTTACTGGTCCTTGTGTATTGAGCTGGCCGCAAAAACACTTTTTGTTTACTTGCACTGGTATAAATCCATTGTAATTGAAACTCTTTTCCATACGCGTAATTGTTATTAGTGAAAGTAAATAATGTCACATGTAAATCTGCGAAAATGATGAGATTTCTGGAAATTGCCCGAATCAGTGACTCCTGTCTAATTTTTTTCAAACTTGAAGCCAAATTTAATGCTTTATTTCTTTTAATTTAGACTAAGACTTGATTTTTTTCCAAGAGTCGTACCTAAAATGTTTTATTGCTAACGGCCAATGGGCCTTACCAGCAACCATTTTTAAATTCGACTCTAAATTTTAGTAAAGGGTGATTTTTTAGCTGGTTTGGTTTTGGCAACACTGGTTTTGACAGCTGACGTGTGTTTAGTACCTTGTGTCACTGTCAAACAGCTTCAGTTTGGTTTGCAATTTAACCATGGATCGTCTTACAAATGAACAACGCTTGCAAATTATTGAATTTTACTATCAAAATTCGTGCTCGGTTCGAAATGTTCTTTTTCGCTTTTTTATCGAAAAATTGTGTTCAGCGATGAGGCTCATTTTTGGTTGAATGGGTACGTAAATAAGCAAAATTGCCGCATTTATAGTGAAGATCAGCCAGAAGCATTGCAACAGCTACCAATGCATCCCGAAAAAGCCACTGTTTGGTGCGGTTTATGGGCCGGCGGCATTATTGGGCCATATTTCTTCAAAGATGATGCGAATCGCAGCGTTACTGTCAATGGTGAACGCTACCGAGCGATGATAACAAACTTTTTTTTGCCCGAAATGGAAGTTCTTGACTTGCATGATATGTGGTTTCAACAAGACGGTGCCACATGCCACACAGCACGCGAAACAATGGCGCAATTGCGAGGCGAGTTTGGTGAACAGTTAATTTCACGTTTCGGGCCGGTCAATTGGCCGCCTAGATCGTGCGATTTGACACCATTAGATTATTTTTTGTGGGGGTATGCCAAGGCTAATGTGTATAGGGACAAGCCCGCTTCGATTGACGCACTGGAAGCCAACATCCATGCATTCATTCGTGAGATACCGGCCGATATGTGTGAAAGAGTATGCCAAAATTGGACTCAGCGGATGGGCTACCTGAGACGCAGCCGCGGTCAACATTTGCATGAAATTATCTTTAAACATTAAATTGCAAGGTTCAAACTATCTATTCAAATAAATATTTCATTCATTTTTTCGAATTTTTTGTGTTTTTTCGTTAAAAAAAGTTCTAAACCTCTTAAAAAATCACCCTTTAGTTCATAGTGGCTATATTTCCCATACAAATGTCGCAATTATGAGCTTCCGTAAATTTTATGTAGAGACTGAAATTTGTTATTGGTATGTGTACGGCGCAGTGAGTATAAATAAAAATTCAAAACAAAAAACACTCTTTGCTTGTAACTTTTTCGGAACGATTGTATTATTGTGTATTTTTCCAAAGTAGGTACATTGTAACTAAAAAAGTTACGATTGTAACGCATTTGTCAACCCTGCTTCCAATCCGCTTTTTGCGCTGAAAATTACACCAATCGCTGTTTCTTTTGGCTAAGAAGTCAGTCGATTAGCAAGACTTTGTCGAGAAACCCTAAGGAGACTCCATAAAAGACCCCCATAATTCCAGTCCTTAGGCGCATTTAAATCCACATTTTTTTGAGGGATTTTCGGTACCGTTTGCATTAACGGACTTGAAGGAGGAAATTTAACAGCAACTCTACGAACTGTACAGCAACATCCTGTAAGAAAAAAAAAATTTACATCAATCGCCTCAGATGTCTAGGACATAGACTAGAGTCGGAACAGATACCTACTACTACGAAGTGCAAAAACAAATGATCATTTATAATATTGCTCTGCTGACAAATGTGAAAAATCGACTTAAGCCATTTTACTTTTTGAGTACAGATATGTATGTCGTTATTAACAAACTCTATTTCTATGGACCGAAATCACTCATTTTTACAAAAGGACTGTTTTTTGAGCATTCGAACTCAGCACAGCAAAGTAAAGCACGCAATTACAGCTGAAAATCCTACTTTACTTTCCTTTGCTGAGGTCGAAGCTAAAAAAAACACGCCTAATATTAACTTTTAACTGAAAGGTGCTGCTGTGGTCCAGTTTCTAATACATTTTTTCTTGCCTTATAGATATTTGACGTAGTAAACGCGGACTAAAACGACTGTAGAAATGCGGAGTCAATTGGCAGTGGTTGATTTTTTATATAACCTTGGGCGCGGTGGGTCAGTGCCCAGTGATTATTGTGCCGGACAACTGAACGAAGGGACTCAGGTTCCATTCCAGGAAAAACTAAATACCATTCTTCGTTCCCCTTATATTGATTTATTTGACGGCAAGTCAAAGCAGTGAACTCAGAAAAAACACATTTTGGTCGAAGACGCTCCCAAAAGGTAGGCGTGGCAATGAACAACATTACATATCATACGCTTCTCGAGGCCATAAGAAACATTTCCAGAAAGTTTAATTGAAATCTGTCCAGTAGTTTTGATGTCAACCTGTTAAAAACATAAAACCCTCAAAAGGTTTCTTATATGTGCTTTCATCATTATCCAGAAATTTAGATAAATTCCGTCTGCAAATACGTAGCCGGTGTAGTAGTTCGAGAAATTGAATGTATACCTACCTCTGTGACTCGAGAGATTTGGGTTCCAACCCCAGGGGGAACAGCACATGCTATTCTAATTTATCTCACTCCAAAAATAGCTGAAGCGTACAACTCGATAAGAGGTCCTCTCCAAACACGGTATAAATTGTTTAAATTCGAAGCTTTATGCTTGTAAAGCAAATTCAATATATCCTTCCGGATGTACCTAATCAATCTTAATTCAATTAAGTAATCAAACTGTGAGATTAGGGTAGGGACTTGCGCAAAACTCCGAAAGGACGTTGTGCTGATGACTTTTTCAAATATTGCATTTTTGTAACAATAATTTTACAATTGTAAATTATTTTCGGCATTTTTTTATACCAGTGTTGGATTTAGATTAATTTGTTCACTTAAAGTGAGAAATCGATTAACTCAGCTAATTGAGATAATTATATTCCATTGATAAAAATGCACACAGTTACATCTGTTCAAACTGAACATTACATTCTATTTTTGTTCCTCCACAAAACCGTTATTCCCCTACCCCTACAACTATGAGTATTAGGCCTTCAGAACGAGAGTAATACTAAAATTTGTATTCATCCATCGACATTTAGGAAAACATTCATTTGTATATCCTTAAGTAGATTATTATCATCGCAGCCATTCGCGTTGGCTTTCAGATACGAATCTTTTCTTGGGTGGGTGTAGAAAGAATATATAGATTATACGTGCGCTGTGCTATATTTACATACACGTGTATAATTGAATTAAAAGGAGTTGAAAGAGAGACAGATACCCGCACCCTACATAAAAGCTATATAGATTTTCGCTTAATCCATTAGCCAGTAGCAGTAACTACTTTATTCGCAAAAATAATCCCACCCTGTCGGTGGACTTAGCGACGCGTCGACCTAGGTGTTGCAATCTGAAATGTTTTGCGGTGCGGGAAATGACAGATGCGAAAAAAAATATTCGACATAAGCCCGGAGCTCAAGGAACGAGTTAAGCACTCCACTTATGTGCGGTTCATGACCTTGCTTGCTCAGTAGATAACATGATGGATTCAAAGCTTGACATGACATCTAAACGAGTTGGTGTCTGGAAAGGGCATCCTTGGTCTTGGTGGCACCAGGTTCCTGAAATCGAAAGCGGAGATCACATGAAAAATGATGAATTAGTGGTGTATCTTTAAACAGCTGTATGGAATTACTTTCAAAGTGAATAAGACTTGTTTTTTCGATTCTTTTAACAATGCATTCTATAATATGATGGGCTGCGTAACAAGTATTAATAAACCAACCGAACGGATGAAGTAAGACGCTTTTTAAGGACAGGTACACGGTTAAAAATATGGGGGTGTTTTTTAATACATCCGCATGTTACAGGTCTATGGAATACAAGAAAAATTGGTTTTCAATATTGCCAATTTATTAAACTTTTTCAGTAATATATTTATATTCAAATTTAATAATTGTTTCATTAAAATGCACATTTTAATACGAATTTAATTCTAAAGATTAAAATCCAGTATTTTTGTTCTACAATCCAACCCGGTCTATATTAAAATAATATTTCAATCAAGAACTCATTACAATTAAGTTATAATTGACCTGAAATAAAAAATCTACTCTGATTACATTTTAATACGAACTTATTCAAGCCATCAATACTTCAATACATTTGCATTTGGTTTGAATACAGGATCTGAACCAAAGTGATTAGATTTAAATACATATATCGGTATTACTTTTGAGCAAAAATATATTATTTTGTCGCTTGGTTAAGAATTTAGAGTTAGTTTGAGTAGGACACTCAATGAAGTGGACGATTTGGATACAGTTATTTTTTTAAAGAAAAATGTTTTCAAAAATTCAAACAAGTTAAAGTCATGCTGAAAACGTACTTACATTGATATCCAATGAGAATATTCTTATTACAAGTAAGTAATTTTTTTTTCAAGGTATTCTTGTAAGAGGTTATAAATAATATTTGCTTTTTCCGTAAGTTGTGAAACGCAGAAATGTTCCTAGTGAATTTGCTTTTGAAGATAAGTGTGGTCTAGAGATTCGATCTCATTGCCTCAGAAATATAACTATTACATTCCAAAAAGTAAGTAATTAACTGAATAATTAATAAAGTAATTTGGCAATCATGAGTTGTCCTTCATTTAAATTTCTAGATAAATATACGTACTAAAGGAAGCACAGCGGCAGTCTATAGGATTGTTTTCAAATGGGATAAAAGACCACTTGAATTTGCCTACGCTTGACAATTTTCTATATGTATTGTAATATTTAAAACAGATAAAAATTAATATTAAAATAAAATATTTTCGGCGTTGAAGTACATAATATATTCCATAGATATTTAAATCAAATCTAAAGAAGTATTAAAATATAATAAGATTGCACTGTATTTTAATATTCCATGGGTTTATAAAAAGCAAAAGAAATATTGAATTCGAGGTGAAAGGATTATATTTTAAGATGCAGTTTATTTAATTCGAATACAAATGTATTAAAATTCCTTAATTTTTTAGGGTTTTTTTAAGTAAGGGTTTAATGTGAATATTTTGGCATTGAAACCAATCTTCCTCTACATTCAAATTTAATATTTCAGACATATTTTTTAATAGTAGCAGACAATTTTTAAAATTAATAAAACTTTTATTAGTTGTTTAATTTGAATACATGCAAAATATTAAATTTTAATATTTCTCGGCGTTGTGCTATCATAGTACAACCCCAAAAGTATTAAGTTTAACGCCAGGATTTTTAACCGTGTAGTAGACAAAGTACGACAACACATTTGCTGACAGTGTCATCCTTTACCTCTCGGTAAGGCAACATCACTAGCGTTATGCGCGGAAGGTCAGTGACAACACTGCCAAGCTGCCATGAGAAGTTCTACCCCGAATGTGCTGAGTTTAACTATAGGCGGCAGCAAATAGTCCATCGACATTTAGGAAAACATTCATTTGTATATCCTTAAGTAGATTATTATCATCGCAGCCATTCGCGTTGGCTTTCAGATACGAATCTTTTCTTGGGTGGGTGTAGAAAGAATATATAGATTATACGTGCGCTGTGCTATATTTACATACACGTGTATAATTGAATTAAAAGGAGTTGAAAGAGAGACAGATACCCGCACCCTACATAAAAGCTATATAGATTTTCGCTTAATCCATTAGCCAGTAGCAGTAACTACTTTATTCGCAAAAATAATCCCACCCTGTCGGTGGACTTAGCGACGCGTCGACCTAGGTGTTGCAATCTGAAATGTTTTGCGGTGCGGGAAATGACAGATGCGAAAAAAAATATTCGACATAAGCCCGGAGCTCAAGGAACGAGTTAAGCACTCCACTTATGTGCGGTTCATGACCTTGCTTGCTCAGTAGATAACATGATGGATTCAAAGCTTGACATGACATCTAAACGAGTTGGTGTCTGGAAAGGGCATCCTTGGTCTTGGTGGCACCAGGTTCCTGAAATCGAAAGCGGAGATCACATGAAAAATGATGAATTAGTGGTGTATCTTTAAACAGCTGTATGGAATTACTTTCAAAGTGAATAAGACTTGTTTTTTCGATTCTTTTAACAATGCATTCTATAATATGATGGGCTGCGTAACAAGTATTAATAAACCAACCGAACGGATGAAGTAAGACGCTTTTTAAGGACAGGTACACGGTTAAAAATATGGGGGTGTTTTTTAATACATCCGCATGTTACAGGTCTATGGAATACAAGAAAAATTGGTTTTCAATATTGCCAATTTATTAAACTTTTTCAGTAATATATTTATATTCAAATTTAATAATTGTTTCATTAAAATGCACATTTTAATACGAATTTAATTCTAAAGATTAAAATCCAGTATTTTTGTTCTACAATCCAACCCGGTCTATATTAAAATAATATTTCAATCAAGAACTCATTACAATTAAGTTATAATTGACCTGAAATAAAAAATCTACTCTGATTACATTTTAATACGAACTTATTCAAGCCATCAATACTTCAATACATTTGCATTTGGTTTGAATACAGGATCTGAACCAAAGTGATTAGATTTAAATACATATATCGGTATTACTTTTGAGCAAAAATATATTATTTTGTCGCTTGGTTAAGAATTTAGAGTTAGTTTGAGTAGGACACTCAATGAAGTGGACGATTTGGATACAGTTATTTTTTTAAAGAAAAATGTTTTCAAAAATTCAAACAAGTTAAAGTCATGCTGAAAACGTACTTACATTGATATCCAATGAGAATATTCTTATTACAAGTAAGTAATTTTTTTTTCAAGGTATTCTTGTAAGAGGTTATAAATAATATTTGCTTTTTCCGTAAGTTGTGAAACGCAGAAATGTTCCTAGTGAATTTGCTTTTGAAGATAAGTGTGGTCTAGAGATTCGATCTCATTGCCTCAGAAATATAACTATTACATTCCAAAAAGTAAGTAATTAACTGAATAATTAATAAAGTAATTTGGCAATCATGAGTTGTCCTTCATTTAAATTTCTAGATAAATATACGTACTAAAGGAAGCACAGCGGCAGTCTATAGGATTGTTTTCAAATGGGATAAAAGACCACTTGAATTTGCCTACGCTTGACAATTTTCTATATGTATTGTAATATTTAAAACAGATAAAAATTAATATTAAAATAAAATATTTTCGGCGTTGAAGTACATAATATATTCCATAGATATTTAAATCAAATCTAAAGAAGTATTAAAATATAATAAGATTGCACTGTATTTTAATATTCCATGGGTTTATAAAAAGCAAAAGAAATATTGAATTCGAGGTGAAAGGATTATATTTTAAGATGCAGTTTATTTAATTCGAATACAAATGTATTAAAATTCCTTAATTTTTTAGGGTTTTTTTAAGTAAGGGTTTAATGTGAATATTTTGGCATTGAAACCAATCTTCCTCTACATTCAAATTTAATATTTCAGACATATTTTTTAATAGTAGCAGACAATTTTTAAAATTAATAAAACTTTTATTAGTTGTTTAATTTGAATACATGCAAAATATTAAATTTTAATATTTCTCGGCGTTGTGCTATCATAGTACAACCCCAAAAGTATTAAGTTTAACGCCAGGATTTTTAACCGTGTAGTAGACAAAGTACGACAACACATTTGCTGACAGTGTCATCCTTTACCTCTCGGTAAGGCAACATCACTAGCGTTATGCGCGGAAGGTCAGTGACAACACTGCCAAGCTGCCATGAGAAGTTCTACCCCGAATGTGCTGAGTTTAACTATAGGCGGCAGCAAAGAAATCCTTAGGTTTGTTTAGGTTTGTGGGCTATCGAGGAGTAATAGTTGCCAATGTATCACACTATGCCACAATTCAGACTCTGAAGATACTGCTATGATCCGTGAGGTGTACCGATGCTGAAATGCCCAACGGACCAAAGAAGACTTTTCCAGTTTTGATCCTTCCGTGTTTTCGGAATTAGATTACGTGTGTAATGTAGTTCGTGATTTAGATACATGGCCCAAGTATTTCTGTAGGATTGTTCAGTGACCCGCTTCATAATATTTCCATCTGTAGGCTGATTGCGATGGCAGTTGTAGATGCCAATGATTGCAAAAGGACGACTTACGGAAGTAGGTTGAGAAAAGCCTCAAGCCCTGCGGTTGGATTTGATCTCATCGCGCTGGTTACTCCGATGCAAGCTTGTTTTTGGACACCTTTGAGTAATGCCCTCCAAATGCAGCAAAAAACGCAGCCTATATCAATTACTGCTGAAAGCCGAAATCAGCGAGCTTTTCCGAGAACTATCTGCGACCTATCCGGGTTAAAAAAGGGGGAAATCGTCTTTTCAAAAGGAATTACAGAGGGCACTAAAAGCGGGCTGTCAAATCAATAGAGGGATGCTACTGCTGATTAATTATTCGCAAGCTCTACCAGAGGGTTGAAAGATCTCCCTAAGGATATAAGCTATAAACAGAAGCGAGCAGAGATGAGCATGGGAACACAGGCGTAGACTCACTGTTCTTGTTGTGAGCATTTGTAAGGAACAGTTTTTGTTTTGTGTTGGGAATTCGCTGGAAGTAAAAAATCATCGAAAAACATTGCAGAGCTAGTACGCGAGGGATGCTTCTGCAATAGTGATGGACTCATCTAAAAAAACTCCCGGGGGACTGACTGATTGAATTAGATTGCGCCTAGTCGCACGACTAATCAGCAATTTTTTTTCGAATTATTTTATGAATTTCTAAATTTGTTTTGTTTTAAATCAATACCTGTTTTCTTAGCCCTAACTAAATCTTATAGAGCAAGAGGTTTTATCCGTCTTAATCTCCTGATTATATTGTCATTATTTAAAAGTTCTGTTATTTTTGTGTTTACGTGGTTGAGAAGCCTATTTCTGTGCTTCCGAGCAACCTTCCTAACCTCATCTTCAACCATTTGTAAAGAACAGTGATCCATTTAGTTTGGATGATGATAGCCAACAATCCCATCCTCCGACTAGAGTCAAGTGAAGATAGCTATATCAATCACATATTATTGTCATACATTACAATCAAATTGTAACTACCTGTTTAGACGCGTTTCTCGTTAGATAGACCATAGGTACATATACGTACTCAATGAAGTACATAGATATACGAGTTGAACTGTCTGGATATCAACTAGCGCCTCTTAGCTAGACCCTTAGATTTAAATGTCTCCCTGATTTAGTGTGACAAATGTGAAATTTCTTGAGTTATCTCTTAGACACAGAAATTCCTAGGTGGTCCCCTTTTTTTTCTATTTTGGCTCTGAATGTCTAAAAGAATAACACTGTACGAGAAAAACAATAAATTTAATTAAAAATAACAAATAAAGCTTCTACGACTGTACAAGATGAGAGCACCGGAACACAAACGCAAACAGGAAGTGCAGGCATATACATTCGCATAGCCAATATAGTGCTACAACATATCCTTGAGCTTCTTCAAAAGTTAAAAGGACAACTCCTGAATAAAGAAGAAAGTATAAAAGGCAAGCAAACGAAACATTTTTTCCTGTCTGGCACGATGCTTTTTATTTATTTATTTTACTTCTTTTTCTTTTAATTTTTATTGTAGATTGTTGGTTGTTGGCTGTTGCTGTTGTTGGTGTTTGGTGTCTCCTCTGAATGTTGAGATGTAGTTATTTCTCAGTTGACTCCTTCCGTTGCACGGCTGTCGGTGTACGTACCTCTATACTTATAAGATGCCACCATAAAACAACCGCCATTTGGCCACAGAAAACAGGTTTATCCGGCTCCAAAATATATCAACGCAAGGATCGTTAGATTTCATCCTTCTGCCTCTACAGTTAACATTTAGGTTAAACAAATGTCGAGCAGACAAAAAAAGAAGCTTGGGAGCGCTATACGATTCGTCATTATGAAGTCGCTGTGCAGCATAGTCATATGGAATAGACGGACGGTACAACCCACTTCATTTACTAGATGTAATTACATTTTTATATAGTATGTATACCTATAGGTAAACCGTAACCTTCTGCGTTTTTGGTTTTCTTCTTTCTTTTGTTAATTACACCTTGAGCAAGTACCTACATAAATAATTATTTTCGGAAGTTCAACAGGGAGTGAAGTTTGCCGGGAAAACCGGGCGACAGCGGCAGTAACTGAAAGTTCTTCAGTCAATATGACAGAATACTCGTACGTGCTTGCATGCTACCATTTGTAGATTTTTGTCACACTTTAGTTTTGATTGGCATATAACTTGTACCATCATTTCAACATCGTAATTATTTCCGAATTATTTTCTACCCAGTTTGGCACTACAACTTGTGTTATTAAATATACCACGCGCTCTTTTATGTGAACTTTCTGTTGAGGAGGATGTTTTCAGTTGAAGGCCAAACACCGACAAAAGCCACTAAAATAACATTTGGTTTCCTAGAGTACTTGTTTTGGTTTCTTTTCCATGATATAGGATGATGCACGAAAAAGATTTTTAGAGTTGAGGACGTTTGCCTGAAATCCCGAAGAATTTTCGAAAAGCCGGATGTACTTACGTTCGGAATAAAGCCCGAGAGACGCATGATGGGATATATAATAACATTTGGTTGTAAGGTTGGGTATATCACTTCGCTCGCGATCAAGCCTACTACACTTCGATTAAGGCTAACCTTTTACGGTCATTCGTACCTTTATGATTCATTTTTGACACCAAAGCCAAACCAGCATTACCAAATACTAAACAAAGTATCAAGATCTGAAGAGCGACCTGTAGAGACGAACAAGGAAATCTTGTAGTAGTCACAGTCGGTGCTGAGGAAATGGAAAAACTATTTCTGCAGACTGTTTTATAAAATCCGCTGTCAAGCAGAATGAACCATTCAACCTGGACGATGTGAGCCAAGACCAACTTTTGTCTGATCCACAAGAAAGAAGACCCTCTAGCTGTAAAGTGCGTAATCGACTATCGACGTTTTAGGCCCGATAAAGTAAACCAAAGAGCTCCATGTCGATCGTCACCACCTTTTTATCCTTTTTAAGCCCATATAGTACATCATTTATTTACACTTTCCAATCACTGTTGGCCTAGGAAGTCGATCGATAAGTATGACCTTGTCAATGAACTCTAAGGAGACTCTAAATAACCCCTTCGTCATTCCAGTGATGAAAATCTCATTAGTTTTTCACTTACGCGGCCATGGAGAACTTCGGCAAAAGAGTGCGAAAGTCTTCATTTACCCGATACGCTCTACATAACCCTCAGTAAGCTGTTTGAACCAATACGAAATCTACAATAAATAAGAAACAGTGTTTTCTGTCAAAGTCTTGGGACACCATTTCCAAGGGGCTTCCCAGAATCATTGTTAACCCATTCTCTCCCACTGTACTTTTTAAAGTACAAATATATTCAGTTTTTAAATGTGTCAATAAAAGTAGGCTCTGTAATTCAAATTAAATATTTAAACTGTTTATTGGCTCACTAGACCTTTTTAAATTTTTTCCAGTATTTCTTTCTTTTTAAATCGTAGTAGGTGTATTTTAAATTGAATTTGTAGAGTGCCTCTTTTGCTCTCATCAAAGAAGTTTGTGTGTGAAAAAAAATTCATGAAATCAAATATTTTATTTCTTTTTCCAACATTACTTTAAAATAAAGATAAAGTTAAGGGAAATATATATCTCCATATTCTTAATTACATATAGACTGAAGTAAGTAGAGCCAAAGTTAGTTGTAAAGGGTGATTTTTTAAGAGGTTTAGAACTTTTTTTTAAAAAAAAACACAAAAAATTCGAAAAAATGAATGAAATATTTATTTGAATCGATAGTTTGAACCTTGCAATTTAATGTTTAAAGATAATTTCATGCAAATGTTGACCGCGGCTGCGTCTCAGGTAGCCCATCCGCTGAGTCCAATTTTGGCATACTCTTTCACACATATCGGCCGGTATCTCACGAATGAATGCATGGATGTTGGCTTCCAGTGCGTCAATCGAAGCGGGCTTGTCCCTATACACATTAGCCTTGGCATACCCCCACAAAAAATAATCTAATGGTGTCAAATCGCACGATCTAGGCGGCCAATTGACCGGCCCGAAACGTGAAATTAACTGTTCACCAAACTCGCCTCGCAATTGCGCCATTGTTTCGCGTGCTGTGTGGCATGTGGCACCGTCTTGTTGAAACCAAATATCATGCAAGTCAAGAACTTCCATTTCGGGCAAAAAAAAGTTTGTTATCATCGCTCGGTAGCGTTCACCATTGACAGTAACGCTGCGATTCGCATCATCTTTGAAGAAATATGGCCCAATAATGCCGCCGGCCCATAAACCGCACCAAACAGTGGCTTTTTCGGGATGCATTGGTAGCTGTTGCAATGCTTCTGGCTGATCTTCACTCCAAATGCGGCAATTTTGCTTATTTACGTACCCATTCAACCAAAAATGAGCCTCATCGCTGAACACAATTTTTCGATAAAAAAGCGGATCCTCGGCCAGCTTTCCAAGAGCCCATTCACCAAAAATTCGGCGTTGTGGTAGGTCGGCTGGCTTTAGTTCTTGCACCAGCTGTATCTTAAAAGGCTTTACGCCCAAATCCTTCCGCAAAATTTTCCACGTAGTGCTGTAACAAAGGCCTAACTGCTGGGAACGGCGCCGAATCGACATTTCGCGGTCTTCTGTCACACTAGCTGATACGGCCGCAATATTTTCTTCACTACGCACAGTACGTAAACGTGTTGGTGGTTTAATGTCCAACAAAGTAAATTTGGTGCGAAATTTGGTCACAATCTTCCGAATAGACTGCTCAGAAGGTCGAGAATGCCGATCATAAAATGGAAGCAGCGCGCGATGAACATTTCGAACCGAGCACGAATTTTGATAGTAAAATTCAATAATTTGCAAGCGTTGTTCATTTGTAAGACGATCCATGGTTAAATTGCAAACCAAACTGAAGCTGTTTGACAGTGACACAAGGTACTAAACACACGTCAGCTGTCAAAACCAGTGTTGCCAAAACCAAACCAGCTAAAAAATCACCCTTTACTTTAAAAAGTACAGTGGGCTCATGCATGCACATTTATTTTCTGTTTTTAGAATGGATTTCAAAGCGATTCCTAGCAAATATTTTTATGGAAAACGTTTCTATAATCTCGATTCCGCTCTAGATGAGCTATCGAATAATACAGAGTTAGTCAACGCTGACATCGTTGTGATTCCTCCACCGGTGGACTATGTAACGGATGAAGAGGACATAGATGAAGACAACATGAAGACACTAGGAATACTACAAGATGTTCCAGGCGAGGTAGAGATATTTGGAGAGACCTTTTTATTACCAGGTGATGATGGGTTCGACAGCGAGGATGACATCCCATTGTCCGATTTAAAAAAAATCAATAGCTCCTCCACTTTGGACGAAGTCTATTTCATCAACAATGGAAATCCAAGGAACAGAAAATTATTTGGAAATAATCCAAAACTGTGCTTCAGAGCTAGTTGGACTAAACGAAGTTCAAGTATTTGAAAAACTGTTTGATGCCGAGGTAAGACAACTTATTGTAAGCCAAACCATATTGTATGCGGGACAAAAAAACCAACACAGCTTTGCTTTCAATGAAGAAGATCACAGAGTTTTCATTGGAATTCTGTTATTTCCTGGTTACCACTCTGAAGCAAGAGAATATATGTATTGGAAACAGGCTCCTGATACACATGTTCCTATTGTAGCAAACAGTATGTCTAGAAACAAATTTCAAGAAATAAAACGATTCATACATTTTGCTAATAATAACAATCTCGATTTGAACGATAAAATGGCAAAACTTCGACCGCTCAGCACAATTTTCAGAAATGGGGATATATGCACGAGCATTTGTCCATTGATGAATCAATGGTTAAATACTTTGGTCGACATTCTTCCAAACAATTTATTAGAGGAAAGCCGGTAAGATTTGGCTTTAAAAATTGGATGCTGAGCAGCAGAGATGGTTACATGTATCAATTTGAAACATACTGTGGAGCTAAAAATGTTAAACCTTCTCTAAAATCACTCCCGTTAGGGTCCAGAGTGGTCCTCGATCTTTTAAAGACTATTGACTGCCCAAGTGATCATGCAATTTGTTTTGATAATTTTTTTACTAGTTATGGACTAATGAAGATTTTGAAGGAAAAGGGATTTAGAGCCACAGGAACCGCTCGTGATAATCGGTTAAAAAAATGTCCTTTGCCTAACAATAAAGAATTTCAAAAACAGAACAGAGGAACTTATGACCACCAATTTGATCAAACAAACAAATTGCTTTTTGTTAAGTGGAAGGACAATAGTATTGTTACAATGGCCACAAACTATGACAAAATCGAACCTTGTGAAAATGTCAAGAGGTGGAGCAAGGAGCAAAAGAAAAAAGTTAACATTCCCCAGCCTCTACTTTTCAAAAACTATAACATGAATATGGGCGGAGTCGACCTACATGACCAATTTATCAACACGTACCCAATTGAAATCAGAGGGAAGAAGTGGTGGTGGAACTTATTTACAACTATGATTTCATCTACATCGTCCAATGCATGGAAGCTTCACAAGCTTACAAACAATTTCAAAGGCGATTTACTTGAATTCACAAGAGCAATAACTCTACATTACCTAAGGTTCCATACATTAAAACAAGGATACCCTAAATTATCTGTACAACGAAGCATTGTTGAAAGCACAGGGTATCACTTTCCGAAAAAAAACCCAAACCAACTACGATGTCGCCAGTGTCATAATAGATCGAAATGGTGCTGCGAAATGTGCAATGTTACACTGTGTATTGGAAAAGACTGCTTCAAAAATTTTCTTATAAATCAAACTTAAAACGGTATGCATGACCCCATTGTACTAAATAAAGTACACCTTCATAACTCTTAACCGACAATTTTTTTAAATGTTTTTATTATGTAAATATCCTAATCTTGCTTTAAATAACCAAAAAATACTATAATAATTAAATATTTTTTATTTTTAATACTCTTGGGTGTTAATGGGTTAAGATTGTTAAGTTCCAAAGGATTCTCTTCGCAGATAGAATCGATATTTTGAACAAAAACATTTGGAGCTGAGGCAACTGTCAGAAGAGCATCCATTTACCTATCTACCTCTGAAAAATATTGGAGAGTATACACGGTTAAAAACATACTTTTGGTGTTATGTAGGACAACGCCGAGAAAATATTAAAATTTAATATTTTACATTTATTGAAATTAAACTACTAATGAAATATTTATTAATTTTAAAAAAATGTCTGCTATTACAAAATATGCCCCAAATATTAAATTTTAATATAGAAGGTTTCATTATTATAGATGGGTTTCAAAGCAAAAGTATTTAAATTAAACCCTCATTTATATTGAAAAATTAAAGAATTTTAATACATTTGTATTCGAATTAAAAAAACTGCAGATTAAAATGTAATACTTTCACCTCGAGTTCAATACTTCTATTGCTTTTTATAAACCCATGGAATATTATCTTATTATATTTTAATACTTCTTTAGATTTGATTTAAATATCTATGGAATATATGCATTTCAACGCCGAAAATATTTTATTTTAATATTAAATTTAATTTGTTTTAAATATTACAATACATATAGAAAATTGTCAAGCGTAGGCAAATTCCCGTGGTCTTTTATCCTATTTGAAAATAATCCTATAGACTGCCTATAGACTTCCTTTAGTACGTATATTTTTCTGGAAATTTAAATGAAGAACAACTCATGATTGCCAGATTATTTTATTAATTATTCAGTCAATTACTTACTTTTTGGAATGTGATAGCTATATTTCTGAGGCAATGAGCTCGAATATCTAGACCACTCTTATCTTCAAAAGCAAATCCACTAGGAACATTTCTGCGCTTTACAACTTAAGAAAAAAGTTAATATTATAACCTCTTACAAGTAGCTTCGTTTTACATTTTGTTCCATCGGAAGCTGCCCGACGTACAAAACCCAACTTGGAGTACCAGACTCTTAGATCAATTCCTTAGAGGAAAGGCGCCGGGTTTTTTGACACTAATTTCTCTCTTCGGTAATCTAAGTATTGTTGTCGACCTATAAAAGGTTAATCCGTCACCATCTCTTTTCGGCACACTAGTTTTGAAAATCGACAAAGTGCAGTTCTAGCAAGGTATCTGGCATAGTAACTATTGACCACACAGATTTGAATTAGTCCAGTGAATTCATCCGCAGTACGTCAGACTTCTAAAATCGTTCAATCATCGGCCATTCTGACAGAGCATTATAGTTTTACTGCATTCTGGGCATTAAACCCAAGTCAACTACAAATGGACAAGCACAAGACTGACCGGTGCCTACCTTGCCAATGAGCACAAATGATACCTATGAGACAGTTCCGACAGTTGAATCTCAATCAGAGCCCTGCCCTATGTCTCTTCATTTGTCTTGAAAAAACCTATCATCCGATTAAAATAATTTGTTTGCTCACTGATGCCTTAGTGACAGCGGGGTCTATATCTTTATATGATAAAATTCAGAGCTGGGTCTTGAATCTGTTATTAAAAACATTTAGAGCGCCGAAATTGAAATTTAGCAGGAATTTAATTGAGAGGTCCTCTTTTTTAACCCTAATCTTAATTGAGAAGCCTTCTTAGCAGTGGGCCCAGAAGACTGTTTTCCCCTTTTTTTTATCAGCAAAGGCAATAATTTTCCCCTAAATTCGAGAAAAAGTTCCCTTTTTTCCCGTCAAATTTGCCTTTATTTTTATATGTAAAAATAAGAAAAATTATTATTAAAAAGCTATAACATAAAACTATACATATTATGCAAGGATCAGCTAAAAAAATCTAAAATGAAATAAGAACTTCATTAAGAAAAAATTTCTCGACCCCAGTTCCGCTATGTGGAGGATAAAATATAAAAGAAACCAATTCATTGAAGTTTGGAAACAATTTTGGAAGACGTCTTTCCAAAATTGTTGAATATTTTCGGATGGAATATCTATTACATTTAAATTTCGGAGTGATCAATATTCACGATCGAGCTCTACCCAATCACTATCCGTAAAAATATTTGGAAAGTGGTCCTAAAGAATTTACCGTTTTGTTTTTGAGGGATGACGGTCTTATTAATCCGAAAAGCTTATAAACTTCACATTTATTCGAAAAATCGAAGCGTTTCAAAGTTTCTTTGCACGAATTTACGAGGAAATTTCTTGAGTTATATTTAAAATAATTTTTTTTTCTTCATTTAAATCAGAATTTTCTAGTTTTAAAGATAAATTTGGACCTTAATACAAATTTTGCGAAGCTTCGAAATTTTCGTTATTGCTCAAATCAATTTCAAATATAACTATTTGAAAGGCTATCATTCTGAGTAAACGTTGAAATTTGTTTTTAATGGTATGCGTTTTAATTTTACTTTTAAGCAATTTAAGTTTCAGTTTTCATTTTTACCCTTTTTCAAGCTTTTCCCTCGTTTTCCCCTTTTTCATTGAAAAAGCGCCAAAACTGGTGCTTTTCCCCTCAATATGGGGCCACTGCTTGTTAGAGATGAACAGAATAAAGAAAATATATGTAAAATTATAACCTGAGACAATACTGAGACCACCAACTCCGGCCGATTTCCCGTTACCTAGCCCACATATATTTTTACGGAGTGGTCACGATTTGGTGAGCTAGTATTGTTACATAGAAAATCGTATTGACAAATGTCACGAAACTTCAAAAATTCCGGCTCACCAACACACTCCCAGGAAATATGAGACACTCTGTGGGCAAATTTGCTGGCACAGTTCATAGAATTTTATCCGTTTAATTTGAAATTGTTCGTTACGTGTGAATAATTTTTTTTTTTGGGAATAAGTGTACATTTGCTTAAAGTAAAAAAAAAATAAAATAAATAAATAGTTGGCGCAACAGGTCTGTAGGGACCCAACGCCTAGCTTCTCACAACCGTTCGTTTGTGTGCGTTTTTCATTTTTGGGACGAATGGAAGGGATCTACAATTTTATGCCGGGTCCAAACGGCTAATTGAGAAGCTCATTCATGACAGTTATACTCTCGGATGTTTGTCAGACGTTCGCGAGAGGTGGCGCAGCGGAAAAAACCATAAGTTGGAATTTGGGTTTTTTCGGGATTCGAACCTGGGACCCCTCGCTTAGTAGTCCAACACACTAACCACTAAGCCACTGCGCCTACATTTGCTTAAAGTATTCATCAAAAATTAACAATAGCCGTGTTTTTTTGAGCTTCGATCTCAGCAAAGCAAAGTAAAGTAGGATTTTCATCATGCAATTACAACAACTTGACTTGACACTTCGAGACTCGGTTGTAGTTGTTGTAATCGCGTGCTGAAAATCCTACTTTACTTTGCTTTGCTGAGATCGAAACTCAAAAAAAACACGGCTAATGCAGATTGTTTGAGGGAAAATAAAAACATTTAGAGCAAATTTTCATCATTATTTAAGAAAAATTTACACACGAAATCGAAGTTAATGATATCCAAAAGCGGAAAATACACAACCATGTTTGTCCTAATATGTTTCTAGTATATAGAACATATATTTTATATAGTTTAATTAACCAAACAAATCAAATTATTTGCCTTTTAACAATTTATAATAACTAACCAATGGCATTCAGTAATAAAAAAATGTGGAATTCCCGAACTCTTTCAAATTACCACGGTTGCCGCGTTTGGCAGAATTTATTTTTGTATTTTTTGTATGTTTTTCATGTTACACGGATTCTTTTTTGACATAACACTGATAGGAAAACAAATTGGCGAATTTGAAAAACAAACAGAGGGGGCCAGCGGCAAGAGGATTGTGAGTTGGGGTTCTCAGTATGATTTGTCTATGATTATAACATTCGTTTCAACTTCTGCATGTTCACTCTGGTCGTACGTACCAAGAGAAAACTTATGCGTGACGTTGGCCTGCATTCACTTATTTTATATGGACTGCTAGTGAAATGTCACTTCCATACAATCTCTGCCCAGAAAATGACGCCAACATAACTAGCGCGCGAAACAAAATGACAACCATCTTGGATTTCTCCATAGAATGCTAGAGCCACCTATTGGCCGTGAGTGGATTTGCCAAGTGAAACGGTTGAAACAATAGATGTCACCTCGAAATTGTGCTAGTTCAAATAATTAATAATGGATGGAGTCAACAAAATTTGAATAAAAAAGCGTTTTTCATTGTTCCATAAATTGCACAATTTTCGTATATTTATTGCGAATTAGTTTTTTATGTTGTTTTTCATTATAAATTTTAGAAATATGATGTAATCACACTTCAGCGTATATTTCAATCACATTTCTGATCAATAAATACATGATTGTCAAGAATATCACATTCAAGTACATGAGAATTTAATTCGTCATATAAATTGGTTACATCTATATTTCTTAATGTACTTATAATTATCAGGCTGTAAATCTTATTGCACCCTAATTTATTTTGTAATTCATACAAAGACACAGTTTTCTGGACAGTTTTACAAATTTTGATTGTGTCCTTATGTGGGTTTCTCAGGAAATTAATAAAATTTGATTTTTCATTGCTACAAGAAATGGGAAAAATTGTCGGCACTGAACCGGGAAACAATTGCATTCCAAAGAAAATTTTTTTGTAGCAATTTGTTTCGAAATGTTTGGAGCTAATTCTTGTCAATGTACTGGTCATTAAGACAACGTATCGCCTCAAACCAATCCTTGTTAAATACATTTTTTTCACGCAATCTAAATAAAACAAAATGAGTTTTCTGCCTCATGCATTTTGATTGAAAATCTTACCTATGGAAACAGATTTGTCCCTTTTCAGAGAAACTTGAATTATATTGCAAATTGCAACCAATTATCCAACACTTCATTTTTTAATTTTAAATCTTTATTCAATTAATCGCAATAACACAGTTTTATGCAAAACTATCTGCAACGAAACGGAAACGTCAGATGTGAGTTTCCGATTTATTCCGCTAAGAACCACGAGAGCTAGCGCTTATGTTGGAACCAACGCGAAGTTGTCTACTAGCAGTCCATATAATATAATAAGTCAATGTTGGCCTGTATTTAAGATCCGCCACAAGCGCTTTGCTTTCCCTCTTCCCTCCCTCTTCCTAACCACGTCGCAATATCAGATCCCATACAATTCGGAGTCGACAAGCTGTCAAACTTTACAACAACACAACGAATGTTGCGCACCTTGTAGTCTTTGACTTAGGCGATTTTCTTTTTGCTTCGTTCCTGGGGTGAAAATTTAAATTTCTCAGAATGTTTTCGGCTTTGATTCAATTTGACGAAATCTCGAATACAGGATACAGTAAATGACCTCAACTCAAAGATACGAATACAAAAAAGAGGTGTTAATTGAAATTACTGCCACCTACTCCTTGTAAAGGAAACATAATATTTCTGCTCGCAGTACAAATTATGTATACAGTCAATGAAGGAGATATTTTCCTAAATCTCTAATAATATAGGACGCTCTCATTTTAGGTATCTACTACCTCTATCTCACTATCTTCACTCTCACTTCGGCGACGTAACAAGGGATAAGTGGCACGCCCGGAAAATATGAAACCGTTCGTGTCATGTCGTAAGTCCAAAAGTGTCAATTTTTTATGTTGCTCGTGGGAATGTGCGCGATTAAAACCCACGGACAATTTATGAAGAGTAATTTTGCACAATTTTATTTTGTGAGGGGAAGCGCAAGTGTTGCATGGCCAGCACTCGCGTGTGACCCCCTAGCCAATACAGTTTACGCTGTAGTGGCGGTGGAATAATTTAAAAATTTAATAGATTTACGTGCGAGGCACACACCTTCCACACAGTTTTTATAACCGACTTAAAATTGATAGGAACGTTTACTTACATCTAATTACAAGCACAACCGCAAGTGCTAACATTTGCCCCGACTCAATTTGGTAGGGCATGACGTCCCTGCGCAAAAATCGATTTGGAAACGTAATTCTTTGAGAATAAGCCAGTCAATTCGGTCGGATATACATAATAATAAAAGCATGGCACTGCAACAGCAAGCAAAAATTCTTCATTGCATCAGAACGTTTGGATAGTCCTTAGTTGTGCCGAACAAGGAAAGCGGATAAAAGAAATGTAAAATTGTCTGATTCTAGTTATTGACTGTAAGGTTATTGGAAATTGGGTATAATTTGGAATATGGCGTAGACGAATACGTGACTCCTTCTTTGGTATGTGACATCATTCTGTATTCAGTTTGAATACCAATTGACATATGGGGAAAACACTGTACAAACCTAACCTATGCCCTGCCCATGGCATGCAGATGGATGGGAACGTTGCAAATACAATTATACACAATGCCTATTCCAATAATGGTTATTGACAAATCCGTTTTAAAAATGCCATTCGAATTTTTGGGAGCGAAGAAAAAATTCCTAATCACAGTCAATTAATGCTGACTAGACAGAGGATGTTGCTGGTGATAGATCTGTGTAACTCGTGTTTCGCGTATGCTGGTTGTCATTAATACGACATTTTCAATTACTATATCAAGTTTGTTGTTGTTGGTTTTTCTCTTGTCACTCGCAGCGACATCGGGTTGCGTAAAGTTTTCTGTTAATCATGTGGAAGCCCTCATTCATAGTTCATAGAAAAGTGTAAGAAGCGCGTGATCAAGGAGATGGAGAGGTGTTACTCCAGGAACAATGTTCGCAAGTTTAACCGAAAGGTAAAAAGAACATAATATCATGGCAACAAGACCCGAAAAAATAAATCTTGCAGTAGTCACAGTCCGTTCTGCACGGAAAGAATTTTAAGATCAAATAAAGAAAAATAAGCACAGAATCACGAAAAGTTTGTCTAGTTTTAGAGCTTAGCTAAGGATTTACTAATTCACGACTTTTTATTCGAAATTCTAGAAATTGTGCGAAGTGAAGATATTGACCCTCAAAAGTCGTGAATCAAGACTTTTCATTATCAATAATGCGATCAAACGAGAAATACATATTGCCATAACCGATCGCAATTTGACACAAATAGTTATCAATTTGATATTACATGGATTGTAAATTGCAAAAACAATTCGTAAATTACCACTTTTCTGTTGTAAATTACAATTTCCTACCTTAGCAAATTACAACAATTTAGTCCTGAATTGCAACTCAATAGTGTTGATTTGCGAACTAACGGGGGTAGATTTACTACTTCACAAGTTGCAATTTACAAATTTTCAATCGTGAATTGCAACTTATTTTTATCATTTTGCAATTTACGATTTCGAGTGGTAATTTGAGGCATCACCGTATTAAATTGAAAATGTTTTATCGTGAAATTAGAAAACTTTATTCTCAATTTGGAACTTAAATCTTGGGATTTACAAATCAAAATTCATAGTTGTATTATTTTCGAATACATAATATTTGTAGTCGTATTCCTCCTAATATCCAAGAAAATCATGCGGCACCATTTCGTCCGGAAACAACGGGATTTGTCTGGGCTGGTTTTTCGGTTTCTGATGAAATTTAAAATACAAACAAAATATTTAGTTGAACTTGACATTGATACGAACCTTCACAATTCTTTTCGATTACATATTTTTGAATCCATTCCAATTGATACTTCTTTTCTAATAGCAAGATGTACATTCTAAAAAAAAAAAAATTTATATGCATACTTCGGCGTTTTTGGAATTATTCAATAGGTACTTACAAAATATATTCCAGAATGCTTTATAATTGGAAGTGCACAACCTATCAATACGAAATAGTTATACTTAAACAACTTTAACTCGACTGCTTTAAGCAAAGATTAAATACCGACTGGCTGTCTCTGCACCGACGCGCAATGTGCTCAATGAAGATTTGGCTTCATACCACATACATACATGCATCCACAAAAAGAAAGGATTTGAAAGGATTTCGATAGGTACATGGACTATGAACTGTGCATAAAAAGATTCCACACATCAGGTAGTTGATTCCATGGAAATTACAAAAAATATTTTGCAATTTACGACTTCTCTACGTCAATATACGTTCTCAGTTTGAAGTGTTAAATCATTACAAGATTTTATTGATTCATCATTCAGTGTTGGTAAATCACCAAATATTTTTCGCAATTTAAGATTGTGAAGTGGTGTTTGAGAAATTCACCTATTAGAGTGGTAAATTGCGCCAAACAATCTCGCAAATCACTACAAATAAAAGAAGCTCGAATTGATACTTCTAATCGTAAATTTCAACTAACAGAATGTTTTCAATGTCAAATTACCAATTTTTGTATCAATCCATGAAAACTTCGTTGTGATTTGCGAGAAATCTATAATTCGTAAATTGCAACTCAAAATTTTGCAATTGGTGATTTTCAATTCTTTCCGTGTGGGGAGTGGAGAACTTGAACAACTATACGTGTGTATTTTTTGAATCGTCAGGAAATATTCTCTTAAGTCGTCTGAGCTGGCGGCAGCCTTGCTAACCACATTTAACGAAAACAATGCCTAACTTCACAAAAAAAAAGTTGAATTTTTCAATAAAATAATGCCTAAAATAATTTTTTACGTAAAGTGGAACAATGAATCAAAAACTAAACACAAATATAAAAAGAATAAGCTGCTTTCAAATTTCTTTCCAATTTCATTCCACTTACTCGAAGTGGAAGCTGGAATTATTTTTAAAGATTGACAGATAAATTGTACTTAAAATGGGGAAAGTTTGAAGGTGGACGAGGAGGAGGAGGAGACTATTCTTCACCTTCTCTGCACGTGTCCAGCACTGTCCTTCCGCAGAAAACTACACCTCGGAGAATACTTCTTCGACAATCTCAGCGAACTCGCGAACATAGGAATCAACTGCCTCCAACGCTTCATTCTAAGCTCCGGCTGGTTCAACGGGTAGCTTATGAGAGCACCGATCCTGTGGTATCACAATGGGCCTACTCTGGCCTAAGTGAGGTTGCACTTGAGGCGGCCTGCCACTCTAACCTAACCTAACCTTGAAGGTGGAAACACATTATTTACAACCGAGGTTACATATAAAATTCTTTTTTGGCCAAGATTTTGGTAAGAATGTTTAAAAATATAAAAAAAATTAAAAGAAATAAAAAAAGATTTTTGAAAAAAAGCTGTAAAGCCTTAGCTAATGAAATAATGCATAAAAGGCATGTAAAAGCCTTATTTGGTATGGCTGGCTGGCGGTGTTTATGGTTTATTTTATGGTGGCAGCACTACTCAAAGCATTCCCTTTTTCTAACTATCGTTTACGAACCATCGATTCCCATACCCCCACTACTAGTAAAAAGATTAATCTCTCAGTCTATTCTCTATTTTGAACTGTTATGCGATTCTCGCAATCAAAAGTGTGTTAGAGCAGAGCAGCGATCCATGCTTTTCTTTTTTTTCTCTGTACCGCTTTTCCATCATCAGATGAGTCATTATTTATCTGTATTTTTCTTTTTCTTTCTCTTTTTCTTACTTATATATAGAGGTGGACGTGCCTCTTAGGCATTATTTTGGCATTATTTCATTAGTCAAGGCTTTAATGATTTTTTTTTTTTTTTTCAAAAAGGCATGTTTTTATTTTTTTATTTTTGATTCAACATACTGGCTTTTTATTTTTTAAAACATTCTTCAAAAAACCTTGGCCAAAAATAAAATTATACGTAACCTCGATCTTCAAGAATGTGTTTCCGCCTTCTAAATCTGACCATTTTCCGAACACTATCTGTCATTCGTTAAAAGTAATTCCAGCTTCCACTTCCAGTAAGTGGAATGAAATTGGAACCAAATTTGAAATCTTTTTGTTGTAGGAAACAAAAATTATTTTTGCCTATTTTTTTATATTTGCGTTTAATTTTTGATTTATTGTTCCATATTTAATATTTTATGCATTATATTTATTATTGAAAAAGGCATCTCTTCTTTTCAAATCAGGTATTTTGTCGTCAAAAGTAGTTGGCAACGCGAGCACTGGTGTCGGAACATTGGTAACAGAACATTGGTGTTGCGAGTTCAATGGTTTTTTCCCATCTCAAAAATGCCCAACGCGCCTAAAGAATTTTTCACTTCAAAAAGACAAGAAATAGAATCCTACAAATGAACGAAAAATCGTAACCTTCTCTTGAGGTAGCATACGCTGAAATATCACATCAAGAAAATGAAAATACAGGAGGTGCATAAGGATACTCCACACTTTTTTCGCTACTACCCAGTATTCAGCCACATCAGAAACAGAATTCTTGAAACATACCGAAAATCTTTTCGGCAGACCTGCACAGATTTGTAACAGCCTCCGCAGGGCTTTCTAAGGGTATCACAATGGACATACACTGATCTAAGTGTGATGGCTACTGGGTTCTCCTGCCTCCCCTCCCACTTACCTAACCTTTTTACTTACATAATATACCTAGAGTGCTGGGTGGCTCGCTTCGCTCGCGGTTTTCAAGGTGGCTTCCTGTACTAGGTTACAAGCATTATATCAAACGCTACTTGACGGTTTGATGCAATAAACAAAAATCGCATTGAAACAGTAGCACATTGGTAGATTTGGACTCAAGTGCAGATGCACACGCATAGCATGGAGGCACAGAGTATGCCCAGATCTCATTTAAAATTCACCTGAATAAAGCGAAAATTTTATATTCCCGATTGGCAGCCAACTTGCATTGGATGTAATATTTCAAATATATTTCAGGAGATACGCTCTAGCATCAACTTAAACGTGTTCCATGTCCGGTTTAAATTTAAACTAGACTCGTAAAAACATACGCGGCTGGGATGTGTGTGCAATTTGCATTTAAAGTCAACGCAAGCCCTTAGAAGCGAGCACAGGGATAGGCGTTGTACAGCCAATCACAATTCCGGTTTGCACGTGGTAATTAAGTGCTGAAATTATTATCGTTTGAGCTCGTAGCCAACGTCAGAACACGCTACAAAACAAGCAGCCATAGTTGGGTCGCTTGATAAGAATACCAGCTGTGCATCGGCGGTGCACCTACTTTTTATGCACGCGCGCTCCTCTTCGTCTTCATCCAAGAGATTAGTTTATGTCATCTGTTTCCGGTGCGACTTGTAAGCGATGAATTAAGCGAAAAACTTGATTTTAATATTTTCATTCATTAAACCAGAGAACGTACCTATAGTAGGTACCTGCATATACATGCCACAATCGCAGCGAGGAGCAAAAACAAACAAGCTGTTCCGACGAGTGGAGTCTGCTGATATGTGTGTACATTAGTGGAGAAGGATTTCAGGGGGGTACATGCTGGGCCTCATCTAGGTAGCGATGCGAGTAATTTTTGAACTATAAATAGAAGGATGTGTGATAAGTCAAGGATTGCAAACCAGTTAACATCTACACAGAACACAGATGCTACCGACGTTTCAATTGCAGTCATGCAAAGTAAATACCCCAAGCAATGCCACGCATTAGATGCTAAAATGTAAGTCCAGCAGAACATTTTTGTTAAGCACATAATATATCAAAAGTATCTTCATTGTAGGTACATGCTATAGCAAAAGGATTGTCAATGTGAGTTGCCAAGAGATAAATAAATTTCCAAAGCATAGGAGCCCAGTGATGTCGAGGTGGTTATTAAATTATATCCCCCGGACATGGAAGGACTCGTTTTTTTTCACTTTAAGGGCGAATTTATTATTTTGGCCGATTTTCCACCTATCTAGGAGTACAGCTAACAGCTAACAGCTGTATGTATGTAGTACACTTTGACGATGCGCATGGTGCAAAAAATAATATTGCTGCATATCTCGTATTTAATATCCCCTATCCAAGCTGGCAAGTATCCAAATCACTGGGTGTGGCTTAGTAACTTAAGACTCGGGTTCATAAGCGGATAAAGATGTCCTCGCCTCTAATTGAAACTGCGCTGCGGTCCAAATCCATTCACTTATGGAGAACAAGAAACACGATAAAAACGTTGCCGTTGTTGACATTAATGTATATCATGTCGGCATACCTATACTACACCCAAACCTACCTACCGACCATATACCAATACAAAACAAATATCATTCATCATCATCGCCTACGCCAGGGGCAGGAGAGTGAACCTCTTATCTCATCTTTAATTCTTTGCATCCCTTGCTTTATGCTTTGATTGCTGACTCATTAATTGAATCTGCTGACAGATGGAAAGAAAATTCGATGGTACGTTCGTGCTCGCATAATGTGTGTCCTGTTGAATTTCTCCACTTCATTACCGAACGTTCCTTCTTCCTTGGCTAAGGTTAAATTGACCGAAAAATCATTCATTCAATCGGGATTAGACAGATCCCTATGGAGGTTTTTGACCAATAATGATTTATCTATAATTGAAATCTAAGATTTATTTTGTATCCGATAGTCCATGGGGAGTGATACTCGTATGCAATTTCGTTGATGTATGAATAACATTTGAGGGGCTAACTCACTTTGGATGGATCTCTATAGCGTTGCCTGTTTTTACTGTCGCCATCGAAAGGATGTGAAAAGTTTCCAATAGCCTGCTAACTTATTCATTCATTACTACCATCAGCTATGATGTGAATGTAAACAGGGGCACGCTGCCTTTTCTCCATATGTAATAATGTATGCCATGCATTTAGTTCCACCTAATGGCATGGCTTAATTTGTGATTCCAATATAAGGAGGAAGGAAGGAGCTTGTTTTTTTCTGCTTTTTGTCAGAGATTTCGCACAGACGATGAACCCAGAAAACTACACTTGCACCACACGTTTAGGAATATTTAATTATTCCCACGAGACAATAGTGGGAACTTTTCGGGGAGCCCATTGTTAGGTTTGTTGTTTCCGCTCGTAGGCTTGTCTGCAGCAAGATCACTCTGCAGGTAAACGACTCGACCAACGACTGCGTCTTGGTGATTGAATCATGACTGGGAGTATTTTCAATTGTCTTAGGCGCTGCTTCGGATTCCCCCACTCCACAGCGTTCTCTTTAAAACGCTATATGTCATTATTGCATTTCAAGTAATCTAGTTAAGTAGTTTCTCAATGTTTTCCTTTTGTTTTGTTTGTGAATTCTCAAACCGTGTGGGGGAGATGTGAATACACTACAGTTTGTTTTTTTATACCAACAAATGTTGAAGAAAAGTTGTTTGGTGGCCAATTAAGAAAAAGACCAGCTAGCTCCTACACCCAGTGAAAAACATTTGTTTCTGGTTACGTCAAATATTGGACTGCAGGACCTAAACTGCTTCTCCATTGGCGTGAGTGTGTGGTACGAGTATATCTATATATGATCAATATTATTGATGAAAAAATGCGTTTTTTTCTGAATTAGTCCTCAGAATATCTGAGAGAATAATTACAAATTTGTCAAAAGTCAAACACACGTTTTTCGAAATGTCAATTAATGAGTTGATAAGCGCCTACTTATCAAACATACCTAACAATCATTTTACGAATTTAACAAGTGCTCGCAGATGAAAAATCTAAATTTTTTCCAAATATATAAAGAACGAAGTGTAACAATTTTGAAGAGCTTTAAATAAAACTGAAATTTATATTTTTCGACAAGACTATAGTGTAGACACTACAAGCCAAGGTTAGGCTAGGTTAGGTTAATGGGCGGATACCGCACAACCTGCCCTGCAGTACCCTACTTATAGGTAGGGCCTATAGGCCCATATGAACCCAAGCCCAAGTACTTAATACCGTTACAAGTATGGTATATTGGTGGCATCGAGCACAATCGTGTATCGTAAATGAAAATTTATCACGACTAGTAATTTCCGAACTTTAGATTTGATGGAAACGTTAGTTGTGCATGGGCTCTGTTCGACTCACATTATACATACAAGGCAATGGAATTAATTGAAAAAGTTGTTTTAATTTGTTAGATTTAGAAAATGATTGATATCAAAAATGTTGAAATTTGATGAATTGAGGTAAAAAGTCTTGTACATAATTTTTGAGCTCAAAAATCTTGAATAAAAAGATATATCTTGTAGTCTTTTATCACTGGGTACAGAAACTTCAAAATTAGTTCTACTTGCTTACAGTACCTACCATGATCCAGCAGAGCTTGCTAGTTTAAAAAAAAAACAAAGTGCACAACTAGGTCACACGAAACTTTTATTAGGTAGGTAAAAACCTCAAAAGTCATAGTAGGCAAAATAAAGCGTACAGAAAATATAAGAATAGTGTTAAAAACAGTGCACTTTTGGCTTAACATATTGGTCTTTTATAGCAGTACATAATATCAAATAACAATGTGAGTTTTTGTTTCACTTCAAGCAGTTTACCATTTCTTTCCTTGATTTTCAAGTTTAAAAGTGTTTTGAAAAAAAAACCTGTGAACAGAAATAGCTTCATTTACAAATAATTTGAAAAATAAAAAGCAGAATCCTGGCTTTCAAAAATAATATAGGCTTTTATTGTTGTTAATTTTCTTTGTAAATAACTCCTCCCTCCTTAAGGGAGCGGGAGTACAAAAAGATTGTGTCAACATTTTTATTTTCAATGTTCAAGATTCTACAAGTGTCCTCGATAAGAAATATGTGCAGAAATGAGATACTTCAAATTGTTTTAAAAATTCGTTTTAATTTGCATAAATGACTACCGTTTCATAGGAGTCGCAAATATTCCAACTTTTTCTTTTTACTTTTCTACTTTTTAGTTCCTATTTGTATTTGAATTTTGCATTTCTCACAAGCTCCTTAATATTTTTTTATCTTTTGGGACAGATAAATAGAGTAATAGATTTCTCCTTTTCAGTACCTATTTTGACGCAAACCCTGTAGGTATAACTAGTATGCATGGAAAAATGTTTTATAAACAAGAATTTGTGGAAGGGTGTATAAACCCTGTACAAGGAAAGAATTGAAAATCACCAATTGCAAAATTTTGAGTTGCAATTTACGATTTATATATTTCTCGCAAATCACAACGAAGTTTTCTTGGATTGATACAAAAATTCGTAATTTGACATTGAAAACTGCGGAGAATACAAAATTCTGTTTGTTGAAATTTACAATTAGAAGTATCAATTCGAGTTTATTTTATTTGTAGGTAGTGATTTGCGAAATTGTTTGGAGCAATTTACCACTCCAATAGGTCAATTTCTCAAACACAACTTCACAATCTCAAATTGCAAAAAATATTTGGTGATTTACCAACACATGATGAATCAATAAAACCTCATAATAATTTAACACATGTGAATTGAAAACGTAAATTGACGTAGAGAAATCGCAAATTAAAATATTTTTTGTAATTTCCATGGAATCAACAACCTGATGTGTGGATTTTTTTTATGCACAGTAAATGGTCCATGTACTTATCGAAATCCTTTTAAATCCTTTGTTTTTATGAATGAATGTATGTATGTGGTATTGCTAGACAGCTGCAATCATGAAGCCAAATCTTCAATGTGCACATTGCGTGGCGGTGCAGAGACAGGCAGTCGGTATTCAATCTTTGCTTAAGCAGTCGAGTTAAAGTTGTTTAAGTATAACTAATTATACAGCATTCTGGAATATATATTGTAAGTAGGTAGGTACCTATTGAATAATTAAAAAAACGTTTGCATATAGATCTGTATTATTTTCAGAATGTACATCTCGCAATTAGGAAGGAAGTATAAATTGGAATGGATTCTAAAATATGTAATCGAGAAGAATTGTAAAGGTTCGTATCATTGTCAAGTTCATCTAAAAATTTTGTTTGCATTTTAAATTTCAGCATAGACCAAAAAACCATCCCAGACAAATCCCTTGTCTCCGGACGATATGGCTCCGTATGATTTTCTTGGATATCAGGAGGAAAAAGAATTATAAAATATGACTCTAAATATGTATTCGAAAATAACCTTATTAATAAAACTATGCATTTTGATTTGTAAATCACAAGATATATGTTGCAAATTGAGAATACAGTTTTCTAATTTCAAGATAAAACATTTTCAATTTAATACGGTGATGCCTCAAATCACCAAAATGATAAAAATTAGTTGCAATTTACGATTGAAAATTTGTAAATTGCAACTTCTGAAGTAGTATATCTACTCCTGTTAGTTCGCAAATCAACACTATTGAGTTGCAGTTCAAGACTAAATGGTTGTAATTTGCTAAGGGAGGAAATTGTAATCTACAACAGAAAAGTGGTAATTTACGAATTGTTTTTGCAATTTACAATCCATGTAATATCAAATTGATAACTATTTGTGTCAAATTGCGATCGGTTATGGGCAATATGCATTTCTCGTTTGATCGCATTATTGATAATGAAAAGTGTTGATTCACGACTTTTGAGGGTCAATATCTTCACTTCGCACAATTTCTAGAATTTCTAATAAAAAGTCGTGAATTAGTAAATCCTTAGCTAAGCTCTAAAACTAGACAAACTTTTCGTGATTCTGTGCTTATTTTTCTTTATTTGATCTTAAAATTCTTTCCGTGTATAAATACTAATACACTGCATAACTATGCAATTGTTTAGGCGAGTATAGAAAATTCTAAAAATTAAGGCTGTAAGTTTTAGAAGAAACATACACGGAAAGAACATTATTTTGAACACAATGATATTTCGTTGCTTGAATCGAGAAAATTTAAAAACTAACAAATTCTTTATTCGAATTTAATTTAACTGTATTTAAACATCAATTCTTGAATCAAGGAAATAAACAGTCAGTCCATTAAGCACTATTCACTGAGTAAGTCCAAGTGTCAAGTGCTTTAAAAGTACATATAACTAAATGTAGAAAAAAGTGTCGTCTATAATTTTGGTAAGTTATTTTATTTTAATATTAATTTTGATTTCCGATATCGTGTATTCAGTTGGAAAATGTTACATTTTTGTTGTTCCATTTTTATTCCTGTATAACTCGCATCCGTTTTCTTTATAAACTTCTTACTTCATTCGGAATCGGAATCCTTTACTTAACTTTTGAGACCGCTAAGATATAAGAAGCAGAAGCGTGTTTTGTCACACATTATTGTGCCGAGAAGACATGTTTCATTTCCTCTACTTGGATATGTCAAGGTCAATATTAAGGCACCCACGTATTTATTTTATTTTGTTGTCATTGATCCATTGATCTACTTTTCATTTTTGTTTTTTTTTTCAATTTCATGGAATTTTCCAAAGAAAATATTTTCTGCACCGCTCTAAACTGGAAAGACAACGAAAACTTGGACGATCACAACACCACTAAAACTTATGGTATCATATAATTTGAACTCTAAATCTATTTCCATTTAGTTGTAAATTCTTTTTTGACTGAAGAAAATGATTTCAATGAAAATCCAAAGATGTAAGTACTTGATATCAGAAAATGAACTTTATATATATTTCAAGAACATTTTGGCTCGCATAATTTAGTCTGAATAATAAATGCGTGAATAAGGAAAAAAGTTATTGAAACAAGAGAAAAGTTCTTTGGGTCAAATTTCGTATTCAACATATCATTTCCTTGATCAAAAATAATTATGATTTCAGAAATAAGAAATCAAGAAATTTAAGAAAATTATTCCATGGGTCAAGAAAACCTATAAACGATATAAGAAAAAAAATCTTATTGGAAGACAACAGTTCTTGAGGTAAAACGCCTTATTAAACATTTGTCTTCTTAAATTAAGAAAAACTTTATAGCTTTAGTATTTTTGTTTTCGTTCTTGACTTATGAAATAAAAATTTTAAAATAATAAATAATTGGCTTGGACCAACAAACTGCTACTTCCAGCTTAGAATAATTTTTCCCGTGTAGGTTCTTATATAAAAACAAATGATGATGAACATATTAACGAAGTTTCTTATACGAAAAGAACGGATATAAGAAAAATGTAAATTTTCCTATTGCTACCAGTGTTGCCAGATTGGGCGCTTTGTCGTATTTTGGGTTAACTTTTTTCTTTAAAAAAAAATAGAAATTTCTTCAATGAGCCCCCAACACAATTTTGGGCTATATATCGTTTATCAAATTTGGTGTAAATTTTGATTGTATTATTTCTTCACAAAAATACAAAAAAAAATATTTTCGAACAAACCCGCACTTTTAAAACTTGGCAGCACTCTTGCAGTCAAATGACATTGAATAGTCATTCAACTTGCAGGCACAGAGATTTATTTTGCAGGCCTTTTTTTTTGACGCAAGCACACAAGCCACAAAGACCAGTTTAAGAAGGTATTGGCAAAAATACCAAAAATGTACTTAAGGAAGTGGGAACATTTTCAACGATTTTTGGGCTTCCTTCTGAGCAACGATTTTGGGCTACATATTTTTGAGGTTTGGGCGTTTAAAGCAAACTAAATTCTGGCAACCCTGATTGATACTGGCTCTTGAAGCTGTCATTCTCATTTCTCTTAAAGGCGTATTCGCGTCGTCTACTGTGAGTCGTTTAAAAGCATAGTTGAACTTAACTTGGTATGAAATTCAAATCCAGCTCAACAATGAAAAACTGCATGTTTCTTACATATTCGCGTGGGATTTTCCTCTTTATAGTCGATTTTGCGAGTAAAAGTTCGAAATACTAGCACTTCAAAACCCGACAATATCAGCGAATAAAAGATTTGATCCCCAATATAGTTTCTCAATTTGATTGCTTAATTAAATACATATAAGGATTTCTGATAATTCTATTATTAACTAAGGATCTTAATACTTTTGCTTTTGTAAGGCAACTAGCCTTGCAATACCTATACGAAAACTTAATCCGAAGTGGGGGGTTCAGACTTAACCACTTATCAGGCAGATCTATGTCGCTTACCACTAGATGTTTAAAAGCTACTCCGCTTGGTCTGAAAAAAGAAAGGTCCATTTATTATAACAATGTACAGTAGAAATTGTTTATAACGTTGTCGGAGGGACCTTAGAGTTTCATCGTTATAACTGTTTTATAGTTGGGTCCGGCACCGTGGTACCTTTGTAACCGACTGCTAATTACTTCAACGGACTCTTGCCGGGACTTTGAAAAGAAGTCGTTATAACTGGTTCATCGCAATATTCAGGTATTTTTAAACCACCGATTTGTTTCAAGACTTATGTATTTGGTCTTAAAACAAACTTAAAATTCACAAAAGAAACTCAAAACTCGCAATTCATCTCTACAAAATATAAGTTTATTTTTTTGCCGAGGAAAAAGAACAGCAACGCAAATTGAAAATATTCAAAAATATCTTGCAATTGACTTTACATTGGAAAAAAAAGTCCAGTCTGTTTTCGGAAAAGAATTTTAGACTTTCCTAATAGTTTTTAAACATTTACTTAACTTGTTTTTTTGTCAAAATTATTTTTTTTGGAAAATTTTCATTTAACATTATTAAAAATAAAAAAAATTAGATTCAAGGAATTTGGCTTCACTTCGCTGTTTCTTTGTATCCGGTTCGAAGTACGATTTTTTAAACCCGATTTTTGAAGGAACTCAATAGCTCATCTCATATAAGTAATAGAAATATAAATTCCAGAAAAAATCGCCTCCAATTCCGTTGAATAGCACTAGTGATTAACGCAGCCTCACAGATAGATGAACTAAAGGGTAGAAACAGCACAAACAAACTGATTAATTGTCAGCGAAATCGGTCGAGTAGCTACCTACGTACATTACTAATAATAATAATCATTTTTAACCTTCACATTAAATATTCTGTTGGTCACAATATGCAATTTTATATGAAAACCTTGGCATTGTGAGTTCGAAAAATTAAGCGTGGGCTCTAAAAATGATTATTAGTATCGCGGATTGACTTTTACTAGATTACTAAGTTGGAGCAATTTTTGTTATTTTAAATTAAGAAAATATAACATTTTGGTTTGCATACCTTGCGAATTGATATTGCTTAAATAAGTTCACACTATCAAACCACCACAGTAAATACATTACGCGTATCTAAAATATTTAAGTTTCACCTGATCCTGAGACTACAGCGTTCCGAATACATTTAACCAGCTTAGATATCAGCTAAATCTTATAGCGCCCAGTTCAGTGTCCTATACATATATTAACTTCTGGCGCCATGTCCTGCTCGATCTTACTTTCAGCTCTCAAAAGAGGCAATCTCAAAATGCCAAAGCCAACAGAAATCAAAGACCAGCATGTATTTATGAATGAAATAGAAGCGCTAATAGTATTTTATTCCCCCGCTAAACTAGTACAAAAAAAAGGGAAAACACAAACTGCACCATGTTCCCCGATGGACCGGAAAAGGCCAATCAGCACTCTGTGCAGTGAAATAAATAAAGCCTTCGCTCACAAGACGTGCACTAATGCAGTGTACCAACAAATGCACAGCGATATCCAAAGCAAACATGTCCTCGTACAAATGCTGCTGGCACAGCGCTAACTCACATAACCTGAATGAAATCGTGTGTAAAAGAAAGAAGCTATCTTAATCGAGAACTAGTTTGAGTAATAACTACTTTGGTCCATAAATTGAGGGTTTATTGGCAATCACTGCTTGTTAGTTGCTTCTGAATATTAATTGCAAAACTAGACTCGAGCAGTTGCTGTTTTAATATTGATGAACAACAGTGTAAAATCCAGAAGACACTATTCTTTCACAATTGAATATTGTCCTTGTGTGTTTTTTTTCCTCTTCGTACATGCCAAAGTAGGTATGCATTAATAAAAATGTTGTGTATATCCGCACCCAAATTGCAAACAAACGTTGCATCCGATGCGAGGCGCAAACTCGACGAATAATTGAATTGCGTTGAACAACAAGTGTGCCAAAGTGCACTAATAAATTGAGAATAAAAATGTCATGGCCGGACATTGCAATCGTACATAAGTAAAAAAATTATACGCAAAGCAAGTATGAATGCCCACATAGTTGTCTTAGATGCTATTACCAACCGTGATATGTAAAAACAGTTTCGCAGATAGCAGTGTAACCGAAGAGAATATTCAAATGTTTAGATGCCTGGATGTGTATGTATACCTACGTCATCGGTATATTTGTTTTTAGAGTGAGCTCTGAGCCGTGCTGGGACTTCTTATATTACGCCTTTGGGTGAGCAGATGGGTTAGAGAGAAAGGGCTGTTCTACGCAATTGAAATGCATCGATGCTTCGTTGAGTTTATCTTGAGATATGAGATTTTGAGATGGCACAGAAACAGAACGCGCGCACAGTACACCGAATGCTGGGAGCACTACAGACTACATGGATACGTATTAGAGAGCGCTGCGGCCATACCCATTCCCAATGACAATCCTCCTGACGACCAGAGACAGAGACCAGAGAGAAGTCAAAAAACGGCGCTGCCGCATTTTGGTCCAACTGAGATGAGAAACAACAACAGCACAAGAGCAAGAGGTCTTTTTTCGAATCCGAAATCTACCAATTATGTATATTCCACTTGCTCGACACTCTTTATTCAGCAAATCTTGGACAACCAACATTTTGTTGTGTTCGTGTCGTTCGTACAATCTGTACGCATGTATGGTAGAATGACATTTGGTGTGTTTTCTTTTTGTCGACACAAGAATGAAGAATACGAAAACGATAAGAAACCCCTCTTTGAGCCTGTTCTATGAGCACAGAGGTTGTGCGAGCTGGCCATCTGAACTGAAGCTGAGCTTGGTTTACAAACACAACTTCCTTAGAAGCTACCATTGCGTTGCGGCAATCGTCAGTTTTAATTCGTCTGTGGTGTGGTTGAGTCGGTTGTTCGGGTTTCTTTGTCGTCCATGGAATAAAATTGAGTCAGTTTTTTTTTTTAAAGCAGAACGGCTGCTTTTTCGTCGTGGAATATAAATATACTCTTGTTGCAACAGATATACCTACTTCATACAAATTCAGTTGAATACAGTGATGCGCATATTTAATATTGAAAATATTCGAGTGAAAAATGTTTATGTGATCAGTTTTAATTAGACTTACTACTTGAGAAAAAATACATAAGTTATACTCTACCGAAAGTCATAAAAGAGGATAAAAATGTCCCATATCACATCCGAAGGATTACTCCTATTTTTGGCAGCTTTCTTGGGTAAGCTAACCTGTGGTTTAAAAAAAAGTGCTAACTGCATGACTGGCAATCAAATGTTTATTGGAAGACAGGTAGTACCATAAGGCTTAGATTTGACTCTATGGAAATAAAGTGTGTCTCCTTGAGCAGCAGGTCTTAACCCGATAAGATTGGCAATTGAAACCAGTCATTAGGTATTTTTTTTACCGAAATTTCAATGACATTTGTTTGACAAAGATTTACACATTCAAATGTTCCCACCTAAGTGGTCAATTTCCCTGTCTTCATTAATGTATCGTCTAAAAATTGTGTAACTCTGTTCCCACTGGCATTTCAACCGTGGGACCAAGTCTGATTAAAACATGTTTTTCTAGTTTTTACAATACACAATCTAATATGTGCAAGGCGTACGAATGATTTCCATTATATACTCGTACGTATATAAGATCGATTTCTTCGTTTCAAGATTGTTCATTCATAATTCCGAGTGTCGTATTCAATTTATTGTTTAACAAGGTTTTCACGTTTCCGCTCAACTTTTTTGTTCTCTGTTTTTTTCTTGTTGACACCATTCTATAAAGTTTTATGAGACCTCTAGCACCTTGTCACACAATCGGTTGGTTTTTTTTTGTTCACCTGCTCCAGCAGCAGCAGACAAGAAAAAAAAAACTAATATTCCGGTTGATTAATTTAATAAGGAACCGCTCTTTTGGAGCCCAACGAATCGTGGACGAAATAACCTGATTTCAATTTGGTAGGTACCACTTCTCTTCGCAACAACAAGATCGAAGTACGATGTAAATAGGTATCGAGAGGAGAAGCAAATTCACTTTTTCGGTTGTTTGTAGGTCTCTTTTATCAATGAGCGTAGTCCTTTTCTTGCTAAATTTAGAATATCCAAAAATCAATAGGGTGCCCTGCATCTTAAGCCCTACACCATCATTACTCATTACGCCTGGTATGCGACAAACATGGCTCCTTACTCAACTGTTATGAATACCACCGATGCATTCTCTTACACATATGTGCCTGCCTGATATACAGGTGGGTTCTGGGTTCACGATTCACAGGCAACAGAAGCAAGTAGTAAACGCTCGTTCAACAGCCAGCAGCCCCAAAAGTAGACTTTGTGCACCTGCTCAATTTTCATGGACTGCTTGTGTGTTCTGCTGTGAACCCCTGGTCGGTGAAGAGGAAAGGGGGATGATGACTTCCTTGGGAAAGTGTTTTTTTTTACTGCCTCCTGTGAACTTTTCTGTTGAGTGTTGTGTTTGGGTATTTTTTTTGTGCTTCGTTTTTCGGATTACTTCGTGCTCTTGGGTATCAATTGAAATATTTTTTTCCTTGTTACATGTATATCATATCGTCACAGTTTGGTGCCGTCCAATTAAGTGTGATTTTTATGGAGCGTAAAGTCATTCGGCGTATCAGAGAAACGAGAAACACTCAATGGAAATATTTAATAACAAGCAAAGGATATTTTGACTGTTTGGATAATGGTTTATGGATTTTCCCTTAAAACATATAAAGGAGACTTAACCTATACGTAGGTAGCTACTTTCATCTAGATGCGAACAAATAGGAATACCTATGCAAATTGCATGTGACTTTACTTGACTTGTTGACTTTATTTCTGTAGAGGAAAAAAAAACATTAATCAAATAAAATATGTAGGATCCAGTCATTTTTGAAATGGGTGACTCAAAGTGGATGAGTTTTTAATTCACTACATACATTCATTATGAATCGCTCATCTCCAGTGACCCCCGCATCTTTCCCAATCTAATTTAATTAGTTCCAGTGACCATTCAATTGTAGGGGGCCTTTGGTGTTAATTATTCAATTTCTTGGAAGTTTCGCGTCCCAAACCAAGAGATAGGTTGAAGGTCTTAGTTAAAATTGTATGACTCTTATTGCTGTGATAAAGATAATTAGTGAGGGTATGTACATAATTAGTGCGTGCGTATAGACTTTATATAAGCCTGCCGAACAACTTTGGATTGCTTCAGCCCAACTGTTGAAAAATGCTTCATTTAAAGCCAGTAATATCGCTGGGAAATTGTCTTGTACGAAAACCTAAAATTCATTTAAGAAACCATTCGCGTAAGAAGGCTTAAATTGTTTTTTTAGATTTAGCAAATGAATAGAATTTTAGAATTTTGTAGAAAAAGTAAATTGTTGGTCAGTAAGTTTAGGTTTATAGATTTGTACAAAGCAATGAATTTAATTTCGGGCATAGGTTTCTTTTAAACTTTTCTTTACCACAACCAACCTACTCTTTTGGTGCACCTCCAGTGGGTGTATTCCATCATTTCGTAATAAACTTTCTCTCCTGATTCACTAAGCTTGACACAGTTTCCACAAATTCACAATGCGCACTTGCATATGTGAATTCCTTGGATTTTTCTTTTGTGTCATCTGGACATCAAGAACGCTGCAAAAAAAAATATGGAATACACGCGTCAAGACAAAGTCTGACCTAATGATTAACCAGTGTGACATCCGGTCAGTCGCATTTACGTGGTTAGTCCTCTTCCTTTTCACCATAAAACATAATACCCACAGCTATATATCTTTTTTTTCGGACCCTCTACTGCAAGAGAAACCCGTTTTGGTCACACTTCAAGGATTTCCCGTGGTAACAAAGTGCTTCCTTGAAGATTACACTTTGTTGTGCACTTAACCAAAATAAAACTGAAAAGGAGCGACCATTTCCTACGGGAGACGATCGCTTTATTTAGATTGTAATGGGATGTGGGTATATATATGCCGCATCTATTTTCTTAGTCATTCGGTCACTTGTTCTTAGTCATCGATGTGCTATAGGAAACCATTTCCCTTGGTCGTTGTGCAACTTTCCTTAAAAGGCTACAACTTTAGACAGTTATTATAATTAACGTCGGACCTTTTTTTTCTACATAGGCACATCCAAAATTCTTCAAAAAAAGAAGAAAAAAGTTGAACGATACATTTTATAATTGGTATATACATAATTACATGCTTCCCGGTCTCTCATCGCCAGTGTGCTGAGGGGGAAATGTAATCAATTTTGTAGTGTTGTGCTGGGAACAGGTAGAAAATTCCAAAAACAGAGGCCATTGACTGGCCGCGCACGTTCATTAGAATATAAATACTCAGTCCAAACAATTTGAATGGAAACCATTCGTAGTGCACTTTGTTAAGCTGGGCCTTTTTTCTTCTTTTTTTTTGGTACGAAAATGACAAGTAGATAGGTGTTATTAAGTGATTTTTATTTTGCCCACATGATCTATATAGATCATTGATTTCTATTCGCTTAAAACATTAATGCGAGAATCAACTGTTGTTGTAAACCATGGATATTAATGATCAATGGGTAAGTTCAATTTTGCAGGACGCTGGAGTAAAGCGAATTTAAGTATAATTAAAGTCCAATGCGTGTTCTTACGCAAACTATTTTTCATAAGCTACTCGCTTAGTTCCGGCTCACCACATACACTCACTTAGAGTTATAAAACTATCTATCAACTGTTGAATGGCGGCTTAACCTAATTTACTTCAGTGAGTAAGGGACTTAGTATGTATGTTTAATATTAATTAAAAGGAAATATGCCTATTCGTTCCATAAAACAATGTTTTAACCAGTTGGCCGGTATTTTGTTTGTTATGTACACACAGTGAAATTTTCGTGACTTTGACACATTTTCACATCACTTGTTCATCTATTTTATCGACATTTTTTTTTAACTTGCATTGATAAAACAGTTTTACATTTTGTCTCCACTCTTAGTTTGATTCACTGATCTACTTAAGTCAGCTCGCTGAAAGTGAAATGGTGCTGGAAGCAGTTGCCGTGAACACATTTTTAGATAGGGTGCAACTACTGCTGTCAAGTCAAATGTATTTGTAAATAAATAGAGTAAAACTGCCTTAAGCGAAACTCGCTTAAGTGAAAAACCCGGATACCTGAAACAAATTTTCAGTTATATTTTATATTTTTCATTGAAAAAAACTCTCTTAAGTGAAAAAAATTTTTGAATCGAACAGAACAAAAAATTTGCTGAACGCTTTCACTTCTTCATTCACAAGCGTTTATTTTCCAGGCCACTCCAAAAGATAAATACAAATTTTTCTAGCTTTAAATTTACGCTTAATGGAATTTTTAAGCCCGCTTAAGTGACATTTTGTTTTTACTTATCCGGACTCCGCTTAAGCGAAATTTTTTTTTCATTTAAGCGGAGTTCGTTTATGTGAAAAACCCGTTTAAGGGAAAGGAAGACTGTGACATTTTGCTGTTTCTCTTAACCGGGTTTTACTGTACCTGTAACTGTATTAATAATAATTTACCTAACGCAAACTCAAATTCAAGAACTCAAAAATCCAATACCTATCTATTTTGAGAAGATATCTTCTTCTTACGTTTCGTGACTGTCACCTACTGACGATGGTAGGTTTATTAGCGAGTTGATAACTTTTGGAACGCATTTATGCGCATGCAAATTCAAATTTTAATATATCAAAAGGTAAAATTTAAAATCCAAAATTTCCTTCGTGTGTAAATTTTTTTCGTTCGCTGTATTCTGTATAGCAGCCGTCAGTTTCTGCAGGACATTTTTTATTATTTTTTGTTAATTCAGCCAAATGTCTTTTTTGATCCACTGGCGCTAGAGATTTAGCGGCCGTTTCTAACGCACAAAATCCATTTAACCTCATCTTGTGAGAGTTCTGTGCCTTGTGAGTTATCATTGAGCTTTGCCAGAATCCGGTTGTATATTTAAAAGAAGTACTTGCTAATCATTTTTATTTGCGTTAAAACGATCAGTAAAAAGATTTTTTTTTTGCGCAACAGTTGAAACTGCATAATAATGCTTTGCCAAGTCTACAGGAAGCTGACCCACCGTAGAGTTTTTTATTTCTAACTTCTGAAAAATAATTCTTGTCCGCGTATGACCGTAGGAAGTGTCTTAGGCAATGTGAAATATATGAAATAAGAAACCTTAAAGGCGCAGTGGCTTAGTGGTTAGTGTGTTGGACTACTAAGCGAGGGGTCCCAGGTTCGAATCCCGAAAAAAACCCAAATTCCAACTAATGGTTTTTTCCACTGCGCCAACTCTCGCGAACGTCTGACAAACATCCGAGAGTATAACTGTCATGAAGGAGCTTCTCAATTAGCCGTTTGGACCCGGCATAAAATTGTAGATCCCTTCCATTCGTCCCAAAAATGAAAAACGCACTCAAACGAATGGTTGTGAGAAGCTAGGCCTTGGGTCTCTACAGACCTGTTGCGCCAACTATTTATTTTTTTTTATTAAGAAACCTTAAATCTTGGTTAGAAAAATTTGTCCTTTAAAGATCGTTCCGTCCACTGAAGTTGTAAAATTTGTGACATAGTTTGTGGAATATAGGTGGAATTGGAAAAAGGGGCGCCGTGCTTTTCACACTATAAAGTTATTAACTGCACATTGATTTTGATTATTGTAACAAAAATCACAAGCTTAACTAATTGCATAAAACTATTCTTGCATTAAGCTGAGACCATTCAACAAATACGTAGACGACGGAACAGGTATAGGTCCGTACTAAAGGCCTAGTTCCTCATATGAATTATTTTGTGTAGTTGTTTTTTAAATTTTTTGGACATTATGTAAGTTTAGGTGATTGAGAAAAAAAAGCAAATTGCCCTTCAGTTTAGCTGAAGCTTCTGTAAGCTGGAAAACAAAACATAAACCTGAATAAGCTTGTCCTATATACACCTTGTTTGCCAATGGACTTATGCAACTGTTATGCATATCTATTATTTTTACTGCAGGTCACTTTCCAATTAATGTCGTCAAAGGCCAAACGAGTTACGCAATGCAAACGTTTCGGGTGACACCGCACGATGTGCACATTCTTGAGGGCACAGACACACTGCTTCGATGCGAAATATCGAATCGGGTCGGAAAAGTTCAGTGGACGAAAGATGGATTCGCATTGGGATTTTCGGCAATTATCCTCGGCTATCCCAGGTACTCGGTCATTGGTGATTTTAACAGCGGTGTATACAACTTGCAAATATCGAACACCACTCTGGAGGACGATGCCGAGTATCAGTGTCAAGTAGGACCAGCAACCGGAAATCCTGCCATTCGGGCCAATGCAAAGCTGAATATAATTGGTAAGTGACTATGTATAAGAAACATGCTTGTGAGGTCATCTCTGCCATTAAAAATTATCTATTTTATACCATCTGCGTGCCGCCGTTAAAAGGGACCATTGCATTTGATAAAAGTTCAATCTGAAAGCTGTATACGCATATAATCATTGTTATGCTAAAAGTTTCATCATACAATCAGTCTCGTGTTAAAGCCTCTGGCAAAAGGATTTAGAGTTATGCAATTAAAACTATTTAACATAAAGAAAATTATATCCTCTAAGGCAAACGCTCCTCCCTTTTCTTACCACTGCGTACACCGTACACCAAGTTCTCTTTATGGATGTTTTTGCATAAATTCGTATAGTAGATATATATGTATGAGGAGGAGAAGGGATGCTCCGTTTAAGATATACCTTCCAAGGATGACTGCGAGTATGACAACAAAAACAACAACGACGACGAAGAAAGAGATAATGATGATGATGATGATGATGACGACGACGAAGATGATGGTTTTCCAAGCATTGTTCTCCGGAGTATCCCTCTGCCGTACACATTATCATTTTCGTCTATTAAAAGCGTATGGCAAACAAGTCGCTTCGAGTTTTCATTATTCTCCTTCGTGTGGGAGTATTCGGAGACCTTAATTATGTTTGCTCCCAGTGAATTAGCATAGATTTTGAAATTTTGCCTTCGATTCGAAAGAACGCCTTCTTTTCTAGCGTCATTGTCTACATATTGATCCCCACTTTGAGAGTATGCATCAAGTGCCATAGTTATTACGTTTCTTTCGTTTCCATGCATTTCCATCGTCATCTACAATATTGTAATATAGTTGAAGTGAAATTCGTTAGCTGACATTCTAAGACACAGGGAAGGTGTTCGAATTTGGCACTTAATATGCACCGCCAGTTCCTTATCATCTATCGTTTCATTTCTTTTCCAGCTGCGCCCACTTCAATTCAGATAGACGGCTATTCACCCAACTCCAAGGTGGAAGTTATTGAAAAGCAGAATCTGACTCTCAAGTGTGTAGTAGAGAATGCGAAACCAGCTGCGGAAATTGTTTGGTACCGCGGAAATATTGAATACTTCAGTGGTAATTATAATAAATGGCAGTATAGATTTTTGCATTTATAATGGCTTATTGATAACTACGCAGCTTATGAGCCAGAAGTGCAGGTGAGAGAGACGCAATTGAAAACCTTCACCACAACTTCAACGCTAGCTATTCTGCCAACTGCCGATGATGATTACAAGGACATTGCGTGTCAAGCGAAGCACCGAGCTCTGCCGCCAGATGTGCCGATGCGTGCCAGTATTCACTTGTCAGTCCTGTGTATGTGTACTTTGGAGTAAAAGACTGCTGCAGTGTGATTTTTTGTTTTGTTTTAACTTTTTAGATCCCCCCGGTCCGCCATTTTTCGAGGGCTATTCCACGGGTGAAAATGTGCGTCGTGGCCAAAAGGTTGAAATAGCCTGTCGAAGTAGAGGAGGAAACCCTCCAGCCCAGCTGGTGTGGTATAAGAACGGGTTGCCTATTTCTTCCCCACAGAGGTGAGCACACCAGTTTGTCAAGCTTAAGTGCAAGTTTATAGAACTATTTGTTACTCAGGAACATGGGACGGTTATCGGAAAACGTGTACACATTCGTGGCTGAACCGCACGATAACGGAGCGAAGCTTACCTGCGAAGCTAAAAACATTCTCTCTGAAAACGTCCTAAAGGCTGACCTGGAACTGTCAGTAATATGTAAGTTTAAGGGAATACCATTTTGCTGTCAGGTATTGAGTGCTTTTTCGCAGTTGCACCGTCGGAAGTCATCATCACGGGTCCCACAGAAGCCGTAGCTGATCAGACTCTCGAGATTTCCTGCGCCACCGCTCCGTCGAATCCGTCGGCAGAGCTGAGCTGGAGCATCGATGGCCGACAGGTGAATAGCAGCGGTTCGAAGACCTTAGAAAGCTCAGAAGGTAAGTAGATACTGGCCAGCGTTAGGTTGGGGTATAATTCACCTCTCGTTATAGGTGGTTGGATAACAGTCTCAAATGTGACTGTTACTGTTGCCTCGGGTAAGAAGTCACTAGTGGCGGTGTGTCACGGGTACAATGCAGCCTTGACCGAGGCGGTAGTAGCGACGCACACCATAAACGTTTTACGTGAGTATGTTTTCAACTTTATTTATCTCAAAAATGCACACAGCCGACATATAGAGAGAATGATTTTCCTGCAGGTCAGGCTAATTAAACTGCATGTTTTTTTTTTATAACTCACATCTCTAACTTGGCTCGGGAATATGTAACGACAGACTTTACTGACTGTGACTATATGCAATTAATGTAATAATTAAACTTCCACTAGGCGTGCTCATCAACGAAAACGACGGATTGTGATTAATCAATCGTTCAGAGTTCAGCCTTCGTTGACATTTAATTTGTTCTGTTTCTGTCACAGTCACGGTGTGCAAATATTTAAAAGGACAGTTCACTTTTTTCGTTCGTGTTTTGCTGCAAGTAAAGTAACACTAGCTACCTCATCAAACAACACGAAATCAGTGTCGGGCCGTTAACGTGAACTGCGAGTGTTCTACTTTAAAAAAAAATCACAATAAAATCTGCAAAAGATGTACTCCTATGTGTTTTAAAGTAACATTTTTTAAAGGGGGAGCATGATTTTATTCCAAAAAGGGACATGAAACCGAATATAGTAGTCTTGGACTCATTCAATTGCCCTGAGATGCAGATGTTTTTATTGACCAACCATTCTAGATCCACCATCGGCGCCGACTTTGACTGGTTACACAGAAGGGCAGATAATCGTGGCTGGGTCCATTCAAAAGTTAACGTGCTCATCTTCAGGCGGAAATCCTCCACCCAACATGGTTTGGTACAAGAATGACAAAAAGGTTGGTAGCTTCCTAAAGGAGGGCGCAATAAGTTTAAATTTCTCTGTCAAATTTAGGTGAATTCCATTTCCAAATTGAATGGAAATGCCGTCATCTCTGAACTGACAATTCTAGCAAACGCATCGGACAACCAGGCTCGATACAAGTGTCAGGTGGAGAGCTCCGCCAGCGAAATCCCATTATTCGAAGTGAAAACCCTGAATGTTTACTGTAAGCTATAGAAGCTATAGGATGCTTAATTTTTTCTTTTGAAAAGCTATTTATTTCCTTCTTTTCATCTATACAGTTCCTCCTGAGACGGTTAAAATTAGAATCGAGCCAAAAGACCTTCACCCGGGCACAACTGCCAAATTGATTTGCGACTCCAGCTCGAGCAATCCCCCGGCCCTGGTATCGTGGTGGAAAGATGGAATACCTGTTAATGGTGATAAGATTTCATTAGACAATCGGGAGGGGAACAAGAATTAACTTTCGTGCATTTTTAGGGAATAGTCCCGCGAACCGGCCTGGCCTTTGGGGCGGCTCAGTGTCCACACTGGAATTGTACATTAATATCACCCAGGACATGCACGACGTGATATACACCTGCCAGAGTATAAACGAAGCTCTTCAGCGCAGTGTCCACGAAACAGTTTCACTGGACATCTTATGTTAGTTGCAATAGTTTTTGCATGATTTATTTCCAAGACTTTATGTGTGTGTTCCTCTGCAGATCCTCCGAAATTTGCCACAACTCTGAGTTTGACATTCACCGGTGTAGAGGGTGAGACACTACAAATCCCATTAGTGGCGACTGCTAATCCAATGACAATGTCATTCGCCTGGACTAAGGATGGCTTTCCGATTTCATCGAACAACAGAGTAGGAGGCAACGAGCGGATTGTAGCGGAAGGACCTGTTCTAAACATAATCAAATTGAAGAGGAATGACGCTGGCAGATACACCTGTGAGGCTATGAACTCACAGGGCACGACGACAATAAGTGTGTTCGTGATAGTCGAATGTAAGGATGATGGTGCATATCGACCAAAGAAAGACAAAAAAAAACTATACCAACCTATGTCTCTTTCGTTTTCTACTTTATCACTTTAGATGCGCCAGACATCGAATCAATATCGGATGACAACAGTTTTGCTCCCGGCCAGGATGCAGTACTTTCGTGTTCGATTAATGGAAAACCATTAACCGAAGACCATGTCAGATGGGATAGATTTGGCTACGATATGGCTACTCGAACTACAACAGCGTTTGTCAACGAAACCTCGTATTTGCACATCAAAAATGTTCAACACTCCGACACTGGGAACTTTACGTGCATGGTTGACAATCAGAGGGGTGCCATGGCGCAGCGGGACGTCCTACTAATTGTTGAATGTGGGTATCAATTGCTGCGGTCGGCGGTGTGTGTGTAATGAATCTTTCTTTCGTATTTATATATAGCTGCTCCGAAAGTCGATAAATTTCCATCAGCGACGCGGTTTGCTTCAAGTTTAGGCGAACGTGGCACATTGCTGTGCACTGCGCAGGGGGCTCCGTTGCCCATATTTATCTGGCGCAAAAATGGCAAGGAAATTAAAATGTATCGCCGAAACAAGTTCAAAAGTGAAGAATACCAAATTGACAAACTGTCGGCCGGCTCGAAGCTGTACATCGAGCAAGTGTCGAACGATGATTACGGAGTTTACGAATGTGTGGCGAAGAACATGCATGGTGAGTCAAGTGTGGCAGTACAGTTGAACAAGCCGTCGCGACCTGAAAGTCCGCAAAATTTGTCAATTCACAATGCAACCGATAACAGTGTTTTACTGTCATGGGTTGCTGGGTTCGATGGAGGGTTGCCAGTTTACTATCGAATTCGATACAGGTTTGTTGTGGGGAGACTTTGACTTTTATAGGTGCTGACAAATCACAATTTTTGTAGGCAGCTGGAGGAAGAGAAGTACAAATATGTGGAGGCACGGCCAAATTTCTTGAATGCCACAATTTCCGGGCTGAAACCAAATGTTGTGTATGTGTTTTCGGTCATGGCGGCCAACGAAGCGGGAGGAAGCAAGTTTCTGCCTGACATCAAGACGTCCATTTCCAAGAGCAAACTGGAGGTTCTGTCTCCTGAAGCTGTTGAAAAAAGTGAGATGCCCAATTTGGTCATCATTGGGATAACCTCTGCAGCGATGGTATTGCTTTTGTTAAACGCTGCTCTGGTGGCATGGTACGTCATTAGGCGTCAGAACAAGGACTCGTCTGAAAACGACCATCAAACTGATGATGCGTATTCCAAGGATGAAAATCAGTCGGACTATAAGGTAGGAGCAGGAAACATTTTTTTCTTTTACAGCAAAACACCATGAATTTGTGATCACTTGCAGGGTGATAACCACAAAAAGGCGGCTTCTACGTATCTGGTGGAGAATGTGGACATAATACAATCGGCTTCGTTTCCCCCGAAATATCAGGAGAGTTCCCTGAGCTCGCCGCCTTATACGATAAATGCAGGTAAGCATCCTAATCCTCGCACAATAAATAGGCAGCATCTAGAATAATAATTGCATCGCAAAAAAAAACAAAATTCGTAAAACCTTCAGCTTTTGCAGACTACACCAAGACGTTGCCGAATCCGAAACGCCATACGAAGATTATGAACGACAATCGATCGAAAGACGATCACATGCTGGTGTCGAACGGGCTATACATTCCGTCTCCGTCACCAGCTTCGTCACTAGTGATCAAGGGCAGTTACATCTCCTCGCCGTCGCCGGCGCCTCCACCCGATGGATCATATTTCAATATGAGCGATAAATACCTATCGTATCCTCCAGTGGTAAGACATTTAAACCAACACCCCAAAGACTCTCTTCATTACTGCACTCCTTATAGGTATATTAAACCGAAAAAGTTGTCATGTGTTTGGACACATTTTAGAGACTGACAATGCCCCGATATGCACAGACAGGCGACATAAAATATGTGTACCTACTTTGGTTCTGTGTAAAAGGCTGTGATACGTACCTGTTCTATGATATCATTGATACAATATTTATTTATTATATTACATAACCGAACTGCGAATCTCTTTGCAGACATTTTTGTAATTATTATAACATATATCGTCGCACGCATACATTATACATTTTTTTTTATAATTAAATTAGTTATAAGGTTACAAAATATGAAAGACAATAAGTTAGTTTATTTTTTAATGTGCAACATAAACTTTATCTCAATTAATGCATCTTTATAGTGACGTAACATTTTAAAAGTATTGCTAAATAGTTTAAGCATTTTTTTACCGATAAATATTAAATAAAAAATAGAAATAAAAAGTTGTGTGTATTTATTTGCCGCTTATTTACTTCTCAAAGCTGAAACAATGAATAAAAGTTACAAAAGAGTTGTAAGGGAATTCTGACGGATTTTTGACATACACTTTGGCGAAAAATGTTTGCAATATGATTTGAAAAAAATGCATTCAGCTGGTAAGCATCACAAACATGAACAAAACGCAATATTAAATCCTTTGGTCTTATTCCAAGCGAAAAATATTGCTCCTTTGGCTAACATTTATTCTACCTGTGTCCAAAAACTTCGAACAATCCTGGAAATGCTTCGCGCTTAAAGAATAGGTATATGTTTGCGTTTAGTTTTAGTAAGCGCAGAAAACGAGTGGTAGGTATTAAAAAAAAAAATTAGTAGCAGTGATTTTGGAAAAGTGATACAATTACAAATGCATTAAATGTATTTGCATTTTGTGATTATTTTTTGTTATTGACAGTTTATTTTTCTGTTTCTTTACTGAAAATGTTAAAAATATTGTTTGTTAAATAATTAAAAGGGGACTGACCTTATGAGACATTATTTTTATGATTACCCCAGACTCAGCCTCCTCCGGCTGACTACTGAAGACAAAGTTAAATTTTTTTCCATAACTGGGTATGCAAAATGAGTGGAAACTTTAATCTGTCTTGATTCTGGAAAAAAGTTCCATCACTTCTCTTTGTTTTCCTTTAAACGTTCTCCAGTTGTCAGCCCCCATGTTCTTATGAAAATGCGTAAATTCAATTGGGGTCGGCTACTGGATAGTGCATGGCCGACTAATGAAAGTAAGGGGGCCGACGACACCAAAATCATACCTACTTCACCTACTTTGTATTTAGTTCGCATTAGATCGCTTTAATAAGCTTGGTATTTTCCCATCTATGCACCTCAAACATTCAGAGAAACCAAATATCTGTCAAATCGAGACATTAGGTGAACCGGAAACCACATATCCTAAAGTGCTCCAGTCCCAATTTATCAATTTGTGCCAATAAAGCCTCGTCGATCGTGGTTCCGTATCAATCACCAGTAACATTAACCTTATTAGTTATTACTGACGACGTCTTCAGCGCACGCTTCAGAAAATTCGAGTGGATCCAGTGGCTTTTTTTAGATAGACACGTGGACTCTCACCGAAATTTTATCGCTTCCGTTACGTTGCATTTTCATGGGAAGTCGATGTAAATTGCTCATCCGTGACATCCTCAACGGGCGCACCGAGGCCTTCCGATGCCTCTTCTGTCACATGTTGTCGTAGTCTCTTAGAAGCGAGCTGCTAAACGCCTTAGTGCTTAGTGTTTGACCAGTTTACGCAGGACGGCTTTGAAATCTGGGCCGAATTACTTGTTGCATCAGTTTAACGCACGAATATTAACACAAAATTAACAGTTGCCGCCGATTTCAAAAGTTATAGCATCTTCCGAATGTGTAATACATATTGAGCCACCATGTATCAAGCTGCGTACTTTCCCATTGCCATTCATTTTTTTATAATACTTAACTTTACTTTGGAAATGGATTGCAGGAAACCGTAATCTTCCCATTGGGTAGGCACTCAATCGTGAATCAGACCAAATACCTATGATCTGACCAGATTCTATGATTCTATGTTCAATCAAGTTGAGCGGCTGATATCCCAGTTTAAAGTTATTTCTCAGTCACAAACTATCGCAAAACGAATTTAGATTCTCATGTCTCGTGTCTGAGCACTTAAAGTAGAAACCGAAATGGCTCACCCGCCGATTGAGTTGAGAAACCTATAAAGATTACAAGAAATCATTACGCGTTACACATTCTTCTCAAGTGCTTAGGTGAGTCTGCCCAGGGGATCAGGATCGCACAGTTCCCCAAGTACTCGATATTTTTATCTACCTAACCTACACGTCTTGTTGGCATACAAAACAAAACGTGGATGTGTTATACATACACACATCATTACTTTGTGCATCTCAACATTAACTGTCTGCATGACATAAGCGTCTTCATAAAACAAAACAAAAAAACAACAAACGATTGCTTTTGGCGACGATGAATACAAAAATATCTCCCATCGCTAAGCGTTCAAGAAAATAGAATAATCACCACCCGGTGTTTCAAATGCGAACGTATATTCGCCTGCGTGTTGCGTATATGAGTTTTTTTCTTCTGTTCATGCACACTGAGAAACCACTCCAGTATGTTGGCTGAATGTTTATCACTTCAAATGATTTTTCTGCGATGTGGATTCAAATCTAGAAGCGCAAGCATTTTTGGGGGGGAAATCACAGTTCTCTACCAGCAACACGCAAAAAAAAGAGGAAAAAATTTAATAGAGACTGAGTTTGATTAGAGAGTGAGTTGAGATTGATTGCAGTTGCACAATTTTTTAAGTGCGGAAGTGGCGCGATATAATGCCTTCGGCCTTTTATTTTATTCTTGCTGCCTCTGTGCACGTTTTATGTATCGACAAAATGCGAATGAAATGCTTGCGCGATTGTCCTGTCCGTGCCATGCACGATAGTTCAAATCGATAAAAGAGGTCACACAGAAATGCACAAAAACCTCAAAAGTAGGGGGTGTTTTGCACTCTTATTTATTTGTTTTTTGTTTTTTTTTCTCAAAAGACTTGCGCAATCAAAATTAAACAGGAACTTTGTCAGCCTTTGTTTTGGGATTTCACAGCACAGCGACACTTAAGTTGAGAGGAATTTTCAAAGCTGAAAGTCTGCACGGCGGGTACGGCCATGTTATCACGTTATTTTTGTATAGACCCAACAATAGACCTTCAAGTGTAAATTACCAGTGTTAAATGGGGTTGTTGTGTGTTGATTTCTTATCCGGGTTGAAGCAGCACACACACACACTGGGTTAAAGATGAAGTTTTCAGATCCATTCAATGAACTAAATGCAGTCAATGGTCGCTCGTGTGACTTCAATTAAATATTTCAATTGAGATGAATATCAAAGTTGTTTTTACGAATATAGGGGATGCTGCGGATGGCATAAGGGAGGGAACAAATTGTATATACCTACGTATACAAGCAATTATATGGGCTGAATTTTAAATACTCGACAGCAATAGGAAACCTAACTAATTAGGAAAGTTTGTCGTTGATCGTTGTTCCACTATAGAAGTAGGGTGGAATCCCCTAAGGTGAGAGCATAAAATCACTAATATGGCAGTCAATTGTTCGCCGTGCACAAGAAGTCGGCCTTTCGTAGACTTCAACTTGGCAGATTTTGCGTCCGGACTTGGAACTACACCCGTACAAGACACAACTTACCCAGAAGCTGAAATTACCATAGACAGCGTTATTTGTTCGCCGACTGTGCTTCAGGCTTCAGGGCGTTTGGAAGAGGTCACCAATTTTGGGCGAAAATAAATGGATTTGCCAATAAGCTAGCCCACACGAGGTTACCTGTATTGGTCCTTAGTTTGTTGAAAATGATTTTGGTAAGTCTATTGCGATCACCGACGAGCGACGTGATTTTTGATGCAACAAGTGTGAGCGTCTCGTAAGCCTCTTGCATACTTCTGGCCACTTTTTCAAGCGATTGAGTTCGAGAAGCTTCATTCTTGTTTTTTGTTATGGGAAAAAAACACCGAAACACCAAAATAATGTAGTTGTGCTGCTAAACTTTAATAAATTTTTAATTGAAAACTCTTTTTCCGGGAAGAAGTCCATTTCGCCTCGTCAAGTAAGAAACAGCAAAGAAAAGCTTTTATTGTACCCTCCATGTCGCAACTAGGGCTGTCGTTTCATACATTTTTTGGGTGCTCAATTTTTGATAATAAGGTAGTACTCTTACATTCATTACAGAGATGCCAAGAATATTCGGCTTCTCGTTGGTATTCTACCTATTTGGCTAAATCACTATTCGTGGCTTTTCTAGTAAAAGGGGAAGGTTTGAATGTTACACAAATTGAAACCAAAGACTTTGCTTTGTTTGCATGATGGACAAGATGGTCGACTGATGGGTAGTACAAAACGACTACTGTACAAACGACAGCATTTGTCGCAACATGCATCGCTTTCTCAGCCCAAGTCTGACAGCAAGCAATCTTGCCTGAATTGTTATTGGCCTAGATCGATCCAGCTTTTTCAGTTGACGTTTTAGATAGTTTAACAGGAAAACCTTCGGTGATGCCGTGCCGAATTTAAAATTATCTGTGTAACTATTTTTAAATTACCTTTTGCCTTGTGTACCCACATGATTGACGGTGACGTGAAATAAAGCCAAACGAAATAAGGCCAAATTCCAAATTTGGCATTATTTCGCTTTCGAAAGCGAAATAAAACCAATTTGGCTTTATTTCGTCATGCAGAACGAAATAATACCAAAAAACTAATGGAAATAAGACCAAACCACTCCGTTGTGCACAAATGTGCAACTATTACCGTTTTGTTTGCTTACAATTATGTTATCAGACTTAACGGTAAAACCATTAGCCCACTTGTTTTTCCCGATTTTTGTGATTTCTGCGATCAGTATTTCTTCATTAGTTCGCGGTTTGTTCTAATGAGTGGTCGAAGTGAAAAAAAATAATACTTGACATGAGTGAAAAAATAAATTGTGTTTTTGAGTTTGAAACTTGCGAAGGATTTAGAAAGGGAAGTAATTTAATCTATGTTCCCCAACTAAGCCAGTTATATAGATTTAAATCGAATGCTGGTGGTATAAAAAGATATATTTGCTACCAGAAAACATGCAATGCTAGTTTAGTAATTGACTTTGAAGGTTCTAAATATTGCCGTATACCTAAAAATATTTCTCATTTGCATTCTACTCAAGAAAACATTAGAAAAAAGTTAAGCTTAGCAAATTCGATAAAAAGAAAGTGTGCTGATATGAATTTAAGAAGAAATGGTGTGCGAGAAGTTTTTAATGAAGAATGTGCGAAGGATCAGGAAAGTGCACTGCAGCTGCAATTCGGTAAAATGCAAAGACAATTGATTAACATTCGAAATAGTGCCTTTCCGAAATGTCCTAAAAACAGCAAAGACATCATTGAGATTTTCAAGCAAGAAAATGTACTCGAAAAATTTGGGAATTCTAGGTATGAAAAAAGTGAAAAGTTTTATAGAGGAACAGTTGTCGAAGACAATTTTTCATACTCCGTGTTTATTTCACCAACGGTTGCCAAGACTATAAAATTTAAATTCCTCGATTGTCTTCTAGATGAAGATCAGTCTGTTTCCAGAAACATTATAATGACAACCGATGGAACCTTTGACGTCTTTCAGCCGAAAAAGAAAAAAACATATAGACCGAAGCATTTTGATTGAACTTGCTACTGCAAAACTAGAAAGCGGAAAAATATCCATTGAAGATTTTTTGAAGCGAGTTTCGAACAAAAATAATAATTTACTTCCTTTCGATCATTTTGAAGAACAGGATGAGCAGCCGATGGAACATGACGAAGCCGAATGCGAAGAAAAACTGCAAAAATGTTCCAATTTTAATGAAACCAACGTAGTATGTGTTGTTTGTATGGAAAATCCGCGCTCGATTTTGTTACAACCATGTAATCATTTTAAGCTTTGCTTAAATTGTTATACAAATATTAAAAATACAAGTATGCGAAACCTTTCTCCGATTTTGTGTCCGATTTGTAGACAAATTGTGCAAAACTCGGTAACAGTATACTGCTAAAACGAAAAGTAAATTAATACATAATTATTTTTGTTTCATTTCATGAATTTTTGACTTTTGTTTTGTTTAACTGGAAAATATAGATATGTGTTACTTAGAAAAACTTTACTTTTTCCAATAAATAATTTTTGTTATCAGACTATGATTTCATTTTATTTTCTCATAAACAATACAACTTCGTAAAGAAAATGTTCAATACTTTCCGAATTTAGGGGTCACAGTTTTGTTAAATAATGTAAACGAAATAATGCCAAATTGGCGTTGTTTCGTTTTCAGTAACGAAATAAAGCCAAACTAAAAATTTGGTTTAATTTCGCTTTGGAAAACGAAATAAAGCCAAATTTTGGGAATTTGGCCTTATTTCGTTTGGCTTTATTTCACGTCACCATGATTGACATATTGCACTCAATAGGAAATTACTCCCTAAATACTCACTAAATTCAACACAAACAAATACGACGAACTAAACACACACAAAATTAAGATCTCAATTGCCTAGTAAAGTACTTCGAAACTGTCTTGATAACAATATACTCGTAAGTAGAGCAACTGTAGGAGGTAGGTATGGCTTTTCTTCAAATCGGAATATACAAATGACAACTAAACAGGAACAAGAAGAACGGCAATTCATTAACTTAATTGGCTATTAAGCTAAATGAATTCGAAATTATGTCCAGGGGAGACTATAGAGAAACCAAAAGCTTTTGTCTGATTAGCAAGACATCTACCATCTAAATTCACCCTCACAATTCCGCTCATCTTTAATAACTCGACTCTTCTGCAGCTATCTCGGAAACTTTATTTGCAAATTACATTTCCCCAGTCTAGTTCTTGTGACCTCCGACACACACATTCATACATTCTTTAATAAATTCAGCATTTTAAATTAAAGAATTTATTTCGCTCTTCCAACAAAAGAATCTGTAGACGTGATGACGGCCGGGCCCTCTTAAATCACTACGCACAATCAGTTTCCCTATAATAATTTGTTTGTTTTTAGAACGTGTTTCTTGGGATCGATTGCATAACTTTCATCCTGTCTGTTAAAATGATTTAAAATACTTGCAAGAAGGAAGGCAAACAACTTCACTTTTCATGAATAAATCACTGAATAATTTACAAAAAAAAAATATTTTCTCTGAGTTCAATCAAATACTGAAGATATTAGATATATTAGTCGTTCCTGTGGAAAAACTTTGTTTGAGTGGAAGCAATTTTGGGAAACCTTTATCTTTATCTAATAGAATATTCGTGGTTCGTTGAATCTAATATATATTTGAATTCATACTTTCTCATTTATTCAAAATTCCTTTGTTATTAGATATTCTGTGGCTACGGAATGAATGAGAATTTCATTGATTTCATTGTTTCGACAGAATGCGCTTCAAGTAAATAGACGGAGGTGACGAATTTTTAAGCTGTAATAATAGAAATATGCATTTTATTTGTCAGTCGGCTTTGGTTTTTTTTTAATGGGATGCTGTACCAGTGCTAACTTTCTATAAGCAGCTCCTGCAAACATTTTTGTAAATAAGAAAATTTAGCCACTCTTAAGATACTTATTACGCATTCATGGGTAGGTAGTGCACAATTCTTTCTATGTTATTTATTTATTTATGTATACATACTCGAACGCTTTATTTAAAAAAAAAAAACTAAATGGAACATTGAACACGGAACATCAAACAAGATGTTTGATTTGTTTAGTGTTACGAAATCCTTGTCAGCCGCACTTAAACCAAAATAAATAATAATATAGATGTAAAGCACCTTAAAAAATTTAAATAACCTGAACAAAACATCAGACCATAAGTCGCCGGATCCCTGCATACAATTGAAAATTCGACAGACGGAGAACAGTTTTTTGTTTTGATAATTTGCGTATTTTTTCTATAAGTGGGTTTTTGTTCGATGATATTGATCGGGACGTACAAAAAAAAAATACTGTGTCAAAAAATTCCCGCAGACATTTCGAATCGATAATTAATTCGTCGACAGTGCTAAAACTTATATATAAATAGGCGAAGCAAATAGTTAAATATCACTTGGTATTGGAAAGGTTGTGCAGAGATGTAATGCTGTGTGTAATTTGTTTTCCATTATTTTATATATAAGCCCGGTCACTACAATGGTAGAATTTGTACCACTGGGCATTCTCTAGTATCAAAATACACTTTGCAACCAAGAGCGCCACCAATCAGATTTCATTAAAACTATTCTCTAAACAGTACCGGCACAAATAAGAACTTCGCAAAAAAAAATTAACATGTGAAGTATAGTTATAGAAGCCATATTTTAATGTATGTACCTATAGATTTTTCGAAAGTCCTTCGATTTTCGTTTGGATGAAAGAGATTCAGATCGTCCACTTCCATATATAGGCTCAAGCAAAAGGAAACAACCTTTTATATAGTTATATTTGAATACCAGATGACGACAATTTCTTGAAACCTTTGAAACTCCGAAACGTATGTATTTCTATATTGTGACATATCAAAACGTAAAGTACTTGTGGCAAAATCTCTAACACAAAGCAACTATCCGAGGTTAGTTTGTAGGCGGGCAGTTACCCTGGCGTAGAAACACCAACCTGGATCCCAACCCAACGAAAGGGGCCGCATCTTCCGGTGTCAGTAACCCACTTCGGGGATGTGAGAACTGCCGTTTGCTCATAAAGGGTTCATCCGCCACCATCTTTGTTTCAGTACCCTGAATAGTATTGAAAAATCTTCGCTGACCTAAGCTCCAAATATTTCGGAGGAGCTTAAGTGTGGTATCTGCCAAGTTGACTGTTGCAGTCACTGTAAATTCCAATGTGAATTCACCCGCTCGCCGTACGTCCTCTTTCTGAGGGGCTCATGTCATGAAAGACTTCTAAAACTCGTTTAGTCGGTCATCCCGACAGATCATTTTTCGTGTTCAACACTTGCACTTATAAGTTTAGCAAGTCAAGCTCTGGTGGGCGAGACCAGTGCTTAGTGGTTACCATGGGGAGGTTAAATAAGCATAATTGATGTGTATGGAATAGTTGCAACAGCTGGATACCGCCAAGATGATGCGTCAATCAGACTCTACCCTATTTACACAGCACCTAACCACCAAACATTTTTCATATTCTTACATCGTTTATTGAGCTAAAGTTTAAACTAAAGGTAAAAGTTTCCTCCGTGTTTTTTTCTACATTGTATACCCACTTCAAATGACTGCTGGTAAACCCCCCAAACCACTAAGACCAGGGCCGTCTTTAACCTATTGGAGGCCCTGGGCATATTAGGATAATGGGGCCCCTATGACTTTGACAGAACATTATTTTGTTAGAATAGACAAAGAAAATAGATAAACAAGGTTAAATATTTATTTTTATTAACAATCACATGTAACGAATAGATAAATGTAATATAATCCACAAAAGTAACTGATTTTTCTTTAAAATGTGTATGTGCTTAGTATACCATTATATATTTTAGTTTATCTAAGCATGCTGAAGTTGGAAAGCCTAACTTTTGGGCGAGAGTAGAATAGCTTCACGCATGTAAAAGCTAGTAAGTTGGTATTGTAGTCAGTAATATTTAGGTTCGATTTCTTCGAATTATATAAGTTTGGTAATAAATATTGGTTATCGTTTGGTGATCTGACAGGAACTATGGACTTTGTATTTGCCCCTATCGATCGCGGGGCCCTGGGCACCTGCCCAAAGTGCCCAATGGGAAAGAGGGGTCTGACTAAGACATTTCCTTTAGTCGTCATCATAGACAAATCATACTGGGACCCCCAACTCGCAATCCGCCTTCCGCTGGATTCCTCAAATTCTTTCAAATTCCGCCATTTTGTTTTCTATCGGTGTAATAGTAATGAGAATCCGTGTAACATGCAAAAACATACAAAAAATACAAAAAAAAAAAAAAATATGCTGCCAACCGTGGGGAAATGTGATAGAGTTCGGGAATCGGGAATACCACATTTTACTGAATGCTATTTATATATTTAAAAAAAGGCGAATAACTTAATTTATTTAGTTAATATAATATATAATATAATTAACTTCGATTTGTTGTGAAAATATTTCTTAAGTAACTGAAAAAAATTTGCTCAAAATGTTTTTATTTTCCCTCAACCAATCTACATTGTTCATTTTAAGAAAATGCACACTTATTCCTTAAAAAAATAATATCCACACGTAACGAATAAATAAAAATTTAACAGATAAAATTCTATGAACACTGCCAGCAACTTTGGCCACAGCGGAAGTGGCTCATATTTTTTGCGAGTGTTTTGGGGAACTGGAATTTTTAAAGTTACGTGACATTTGTCAATAGGTACGAATTTATATGTTACAATACTAGCGCACCAAATCGCGACCACTCCTTAAAAATATAGCTTGTAGGCAAGTAACTGAAATTGGCCAAAGTTGGTGGTCTCACTATGGTTTGTCTATTGTCGTCATCGTCACTGAAAACTTAAATGAACTTGACAAAACCTAGTTTTAATTCACATTAATTGATTTCTAAAAATTAGTGATTACATCGGTGACTTGAAATAACTTAGATGGCGCTACAGTCCGGGTTGGACTTTGGCCACAGCCAAACGAAATAAGACCAAATTCACAAAATTTGGAATTAATTTTTTTCCAAAGAGAAATTAAAACAAATTCTGAATTTTATCTTAATTCGTTTGTTTTTATTTCACGTCACCAGTTACAATGTCCCTCTAAATTATTACAAGCTACCTTTGTTTAAAATTTTAAAATATTTATGACAACACTCATTAAACACTGCGGACAATGCTAAATGGTGCTGCATATCCAAAATTACTAAACTTTTATTACAGAACATCAGCGCCTGTCATCTTATATATATATAAATAGGCGAAGGGAAATAGTTAAGAACTATTTTACTGCCTTAAACACAGCATATTCGCTTGATTGTTTTTGCAGAGATGAATTACTGTGTGTAATTTGGTTTCCAATATGTTGTGTAAAGGCCAGATCCGTTTAGTGGTAGAATTTCTACCACTGGGCAAACTCTAGTTTTATTAAAATGTGCAGAGATGTTCGGTATCATCGGTGACCAGCATTACTTACTGACCACCGTTCACCCAACTTACTTTATGTACAAATATATCTCAGAATGTAAAATTCCTCAGTGCGAAACCAAATAAAAACAATATTTGGGAGATAGGTATTTTCGATCTCTACCTTTAAGCTTTTACCTGCGGAATAGAAAATAAACTTACTTGCATTGCAAAAATTGTATTACCCGTTGACGCCCGGCTATTATTCATATTTAATGAGTGAGAAGATTGCGATGAAATAAAAACCAAATCCATGTTAAGCCCTATGCTTGTCTGAGAAATGCATACCAATTGGGTGTGTAGTTTCGACATGATGCGAATTCAAATCTAAACGCAAACAGACAGTTTTTAAGATTCCATTTTATAAACGTACATACAGGTCCCAAGTAACAATTTGACTTTGTAGGTGCTATCGAAGTTATTTCACCTCCCGTAATATCAACTGTATAAGGCCTAATGGAAACGCATTTGGCGCACTTTAATGCAGGTATTTACTTGTTTAAGACTTTCTGAATGGTAGGCTATTTCTTCGCAAAAGAAGCATCTCACATTTATCAGCAGTAGGTTATTACTTAGGAAGGGCCTTACCGAAACTTTATGGAAGCTTTATAGAGGCTCAAAAATTAACAAGAAAAATATTTATGTGTTTTATTACATTTTTCAATTTCACATTTTCTTATTTACGTATCGAACATGGGTCCTGCTGCGTAGTAGTCCAATACACTACTCTCTAGGCTAATTCGTCATAATGCTGTAGCAGTGGTAAATCTGAACCACTTGATACATCTTATAGAGTTTCGTAATGGATCAACTTCGGCTAACAAAGATTTTGTTGCCTACAGAAATTACAAATTTAAACATTACCGAAGTCAAATTGTTACTTAGGGTAAACCTTAAATCACGATATAATTTATTGGGAATATTTATTCCAATATATGAAGTTGGTGTTTGAACAACAAAATCAAAATCTACTGTCAAATCATGCCCTAGTTCCAGATGTATCCGCAAATTAAAATAACAATAACAAGATGATTTCAGCCTAATTATCTATGTTATGTAAATACAAGATTAAGCCTGAGATTATGCAACTTCAAAAAATCATTAGAAACCATTTGTGTCGCACACAACTTCCGAATATACCTATAGCTACTGCAAATATACAATTAATATGCAGGTAAGTTCCTATCATACTTACTTATAAAACCCAAGAAATATTTTTTCACTAATTGAAACTGGTCCACACGGAGCAAAAATGGGAATGGGTTTTGTTTAATATTAAGCATAAGCAGTCGTTGCACTTTGTACGAGTACACATAGGTATACCTAAAGAGCTAGGTACATTTGACAAGATAAGTTCTTGTATAACTGCAAATTTACTTTCCCACGATTAAGCAGAAGCCATCAACATTTGAAACTCCCAATGCAGCTCGTGCAAAAAAAAATAAACCTTCACTTGAGAGGGAATTTTTTCGAGATTAAAAACAAAAGTGTATAAAATGTGGCCAACAGATGTTTAGCATCAACCAGCAGAGTTGAATGGGACTGCGAGTGAAGAGGAGATGACAAAACTTGTACAATTATTATATCTCCTCCGAATGCGTGCATTACGGATACAGGCAGAAAATTAAAAACCATGTTTTCATCTACATTGTGAAGAATTCCACCTGACAGATATTAAAAAGTGCAATGGCCGCAATGCAATTTTGTGTTTTGAGATTTTTCATTACAGCAAATATAAGAGGTCGCACTGTGGATAGAGGATTTTAATTTGAAACGACCGACCAACGACACACGGTGGACACTGGGCACAATCGAAAACATCTCGTTCGCTCGTGTCGACATTGGCAATGTCTAACGTGAAGCGGTTTGAACTTTGCAGAATACACATAGGACATAGGAGCACGCTTGTTAGCCAAACAGCAATAGGTACATACAGCAACTTTAAAGTTGGACAGGATGTAGTAGGTCTGTGTATATTCTTTGCACATCTTTGTCGTTTATACGATTTAGATGAATTCATGGCCTGGGGCCGAATTTGAAATTGTCAGACAAATAACCGGAGGACATCTCTATACAGGGTGGCTAAGCTGAACGCTTTAATCTCTTGGCGAGAATAATCATCCGACTAATATGCACATGTACAACCAGCTAATTGTCAATGTACGAGGGTAATCTATTCCAGAAAGGGCTTGATTTATGTGGTTCAGTTTTTCAGATTGTATACCTGAGCTTATAGTCTTCTGAGATACCATTGCGAACCTGCAAAGTATTAATTTAGCTTAAGGGTTAAAGGTATCCCTTGAAGAATTCCGAACCTTAGATTAGAATAGATTGTAGAGCGGGAGAGCCTTCAAGGAGGGCTCTGGCACTGCGGCTTCTTAAACGAGCCTATTGGGCCTACCATGGTAGATTCCTAGAGCCATCTTTTCACTCCAGAGGCGGTCAGGAAGACAAGAATCTTCTCTGGGTGTATGTCAGAAAGGGTTACTGAATTGACAATTTCATCGCCAAGGATGCTTTTTCTGAGACGACATAGAGCCGGACATTCTGTGAGTATGTGAAGAGAGGATTCATCACTCTCAAGACAGAGTCTACATATAGGGTCCGGTGAGACGCCAATGCGGTGGAGATGTTTTTTCACGAGGCCATGACCGCTGATTATTCCTGTTAGGATTCTCAGGTTGTTTTTGTCCAGATTAATCAGAAAGAGTGATTTTCTGGGGGAGAACTTGGGGAAAAATTGTCTGGTACAGTTTTGCCCAGTTGTACTATGCCAGATCTCATTTGACTCGGTACGAGAAAGGTTTTTAGTATAGTTCCTGAAATGGTTTTTGCTGACTCCGCAGAATGGTTCAGGTCCGATAAGTGGAGTGGTTGCTCCGATTTTAGCCAGTGAGTCAGCTGATTCGTTACCCTCAAATCCTCTATGGGCTGGGATCCAGTGGAGGATGACTAGGTTTTTTTTAGAAAGTTCATAGATTGTTGTGAATGTTTCTAAAATGAGTTTAGATTTTATGACAGATGAGTCAAGGGCTTTGAGAGCTGCTGGGCTATCTGAAAATATAAATATGGTTTTTCCACGTGTGTTAGAACTTAGATTTATTCTAGCGCAATGGTTGATTGCGAGGACTTCAGCCTGAAATATGGATAAGTTTTTCCCAAGGCTGACTGACAAGTTCACTTGGGGCGACTCACCGTAAATTCCAGAGCCAGTACCCGACTCCATCTTAGAGCCATCTGTATACCAGATGACGTCAAGTCGTAAAGGATTGGGTTTATTTTTTTCCCAGTCATCCCTAGGGGGGATAATTATGGAGAAGTTTTTATGGTGGCCATATTCAGGTAGCATGTCATCAAGAGGCATGCTAAATGGGCTTGAAGGCTCCATAGTGTCGAGCAAGGACAAATGACCTCCCTGAAATGCGAAAGGTTCAAAGTTATTCGAATGGTACAGGCGATGGAGGCTTATTCTAGCCACCATTTGAATATGTATGTGGAGGGGAGTTAGACCTAGGATGACATTAAGCGCCATTGTCGGGGTGGAACGCAAACAGCCCGTCATGCAGTTTCCAGCTAAACGTTGAACTCTGTCTAGCTTTTTTACTGTGGTGACTTCTTTAGTTTTTGTCCACCAGACAACAGCATAGGTAACTGCTGGCTTTACGACGAGCGAGTAAAGCCAATACATCATCCGAGGCTTAAGACCCCAGTTCTTACCGCAGACTCGACGACAGATCCATAAAGATCTGTTGGCTCTGTTTACGGTACGTTCAATCTGCTGGTGCCATGATAGTTTGCTGTCAAGGATAATTCCCAGATATTTGGCTTCCCGAGAGAAGTCAATGGTTTCGCCAAACATGGTGGGGCGAATAAGGAGATCTAGTTTTCTCCGTTTCGTAAAAGGGACAATAGTTGTCTTCTTCGGATTAACAGAAAGTCCTTCTTTATTACACCATCTCTGAACAACAGATAAAGCGTATTGCAGAATTTCTGAGACCGTGCTTTCGAATTTGCCACTGACGACGATTGCTACGTCATCGGCATATCCAACGGCATGTATCCCCAGATCTTCTAAGGATTGGAGCAAGTCGTCAATTACTAGGGACCATAAGAGGGGCGGGTCTGAATAATTCTGTCATTCAGCATTGACATTATCCATTTGCCTATGATAGGAGATAGATTCATATTGTTGAGAGCCCTGTTGGTGGACTCAAAAGATGTGTAGTTGAAAGCTCCTTCAATGTCTAGGAAAGCGACAAGACAGATTTCCTTACGGTTGATGGAGGATTCAATTTTGGTTACTAAGTCATTAAGCGCTGACTCGGTGGATTTACCTGGTTGATAGACATGTTGAAACTTGCTGAGCGGAAAGTTCTTCAGAGCTACATCTCTAATATGTCTATCAATTAGTTTTTCCATGCTTTTAAGAATGAAAGACATGAGACTGATGGGGCGAAAGGATTTCGGGCTAGAATCCAAATTTCTTCCTGCCTTGGGTAGGTATCTAACTGTGACCTTTCGCCAGGATTCCGGTATGTAACCGTAGGCCAGACTACAGCTGAATAGTTTGGAGAAGATGGGTGCCAGTGTGTCAGCTCCCTGCTGTTGTAGTGCCGGAAATATGCCGTCTTCCCCTGCTGCTTTGTAAGGCTTCAGGGAGGTTATGGCCCATCTAACGGCATTGGTACCACAGATTTCTTTCGCAATTTTCCAGTCCCCTCTCGTCGGCAGACAGATCCGCTCAAGTCGGGGGGATAGGTTTGATGTGAGGGGATTGATTATGGTTGATCCGGGAAAGTGTGTTCTAAGTAAGAGTTGAAGTGTCTCTTTCTTATTTTGTGTCAGATGGCCGTTCTCATCGATAAGTGTACCTAAAGGTACAGATCTATCAGAGGCAAGAACTTTATGTAGTCGGCAACTGGAAATATCTTCACAGAACCGTCTAAATGATTCTTTTTTGGCCTTTTTAATTTCTTTATTGTAGTTGGTTAGAGCACTGGAGTAGGTTTGCCAATCATCATTGCGTTTTGCTTTGTTGAATAGTTTCCTTACTCTAGATCTGTGCTTTTCGAGATCTTTGCTCCACCAGGTGGTTACCCTTTTAAACTTTTTAGTCTTGAGGGGGGCAGTTTTCCTCAAAGGCAGATATAATAGAAGTTCTTACCATTTCGGCAGAGTGTTCTAGTTTATCTTGGTTGTCAATTTGAGGTATTTTACCATTGAGAGTCTGATTTAGGTGCGCTTTATAGGAGGCCCAGTCAGTGTTTCTCTTTGGACTGTACGACGCAGTTGTAATGGTGGGTTCGTTTAATTCAAATCTGATGTGTCTATGGTCTGAACATATGACGGTTCAGTAGACACGTACCAGTTGGAGATTAGGTCTTTAGATAAAGAAGTAGATATGGTTAAATCTAGGACTTCTTCTCTAATAGCATTGATGAAGGTTGGTTCCCTCCCGATATTGCATATATATAAATTATTGCATGTAATAAAATCAATTAAGGACTCACCTCTATTGTTAACGTCCGAGCTGCCCCAGATGGTATGATGTGCATTTGCACCGCAGCAAGAACAATCTCTGTCTTGGAGCGTTGCGAAAACCGGAGTAGGTTCTCTATTTCTGGAGGTGGGCATGCGGTTGAGTCACCGGGGAAATAGGCGGATGCTATTATGATCTCCTTGGTGTTGTTGATCTTCACAATGGCTGCCGTGAGGTCACTGGAAATGAACTCTGTCAGTGGGAAGAAATTCGTGTTATTATTAAAAATAATACATGTTTCTAGGTCTACTTGATGAGGTGGAGTAAAGAATCCTAACTGCAGGTGTTGAGAGTCCTAGAATTTTACCGTCTGTGCTGGTCCATGGTTCCTGCACAAGGGCAACATTAAGACCATCAGAGATAAGGGTCTTGGTTAAGACTGCCGAGGCGGTCTTAGCGTGGTGAAGGTTGATCTGAACAATCTTCATATTTTTTTGTTGGTTGGGGGGATCCTCTTGCCTGAGCCCCCTCTTTTTCCGCCGTCTCGGACCAGTGGAGGCCGACTTTTATCAGGAAGTCTGCGAGCAGAGCCAGACAATGTCTGTCTGGAGCCTGAATGAGCCGGTTTACGAGCCGGAACGGGGTACCTGGGTCTGACAGAAGAGGTGGAGGCTGAAGCTTTGTCTCCTTTGTCTGTTTGTGGTGGTTTGGTGATCAGGGCAGGTGAGGGAACGGGCTTGACCGTTTCTTCAGCCGGCTGAGCAACTGTTTGGGCTGTGGCCACATGGGTGGTAACAACGGTGCTGGCGGGAAGCGAATGAACAGCCTCCTTGGACGTCTGCTCGTTTTTGTTTGGCTCCTTAGTGCTGGATGATGTACGAGAGTAGGGATTCTTCCTGATCCTGAACCGAGCCCGGTTCATGTTATAGAACGGCTGACAGTTCAGGTCTTCAAGGAGTTTAACCGAACACTCATCCATCGATAAGTTCAAGGCAAGACCTTGAGCATTCGCCACCTTCCTTAGAACTTTCCAGTCCTTGGTGGGGAGAACTCTATTTTGCAGCCTAAGTGACCGCAAAATGTTGTCCGCGGAGCGGGAGGTTCCAGGGAAGTATGCCGTTGCCACACAGGGTTTAGGAAGGTCGTCTCCTTCAACCAGTCGCAGCTTAGCGTTTTCCCATGGTGATATTTTGTCGACGATACTGACTAGCCAGTCTCTGGTGCTAGCGTCTGCACAGTTAACCGTCAACCACCCTGGCTTATATGAGCAGCCCAGAAAACGAATCTGTGGGCCATCGTCGGGGAGCTTATTCACCTGGCATCTTCCACTGCTTTTTGATGTATAGGCTCAAGGTGGCCATCCGGAAAATTGTCCAGTAGGAGTCCTACTTTGACGGCTCCTATTATACTTCAGCGAACAAAGCAGCATTGGGTCTTGCCTTCTTGCTCGGTCCGGCAGGTGAATTGGTGCTAGACCTTGGACGTTTGTTAGCTGTAGAGGCTTCGTTGATCGAAGGTTCGTTGAGGACTTTCTCCAGCGCCTCATTGTAAGGAAGACCATCTGCAAGAAGGCGCCGTAGTTTCTTCTTGTTGGAGGTGGTCAGGCGTTTTCTTTGTAGGGAGAGTTTTTCTATCCCTAGATTTTTAATGGATTCGGTCTCAGAAGCGTCTGAGCAGCTCCTGTAGGCCTCCTCCGTGAGCACGGAGCTCACCGTGTCGATGGATTCTAGATTACGTTCGACGAACTGTCTATCAGGGCGGTCTGTCCGTCCATCAAGACTGGGTTCAGCTGTTGGCTGACAGACAGAGATAAGTTCATCCTTATCTCCATCAGAAGAGGTTTTTTTATTTGGATTTTCTATTTTGATCCCACGAGAAGCTATGGAAAAACCGTCCATCCACACAGAGCCCCGCATGCGCAGATAAGGCTAAATTGAAACCGGAGGACGCCTGGTATCCGGAGTACACCGTTAGCGACTGAGCTATTTTATTGGGGCCGTCAACAAACGATTGAAGCGTTAGCGTAGATCCTTAGCCGACACTAACCAGTTTAACTGGTTAGCCATTTTCAGGCGGGCGCCCACGTGAAGGACTATAGAATGAGGATTTGTGCCCTGGCCCGAAACCTTGCTTGTCTCCTAGTTGCCCTGGGTTATCGAAAAGTAATGTCAACGCGGTTGTCCAGTGTGGCGAGCCGAGGAAACTTTTGGCTCTTGAGGGTTAACTAAAATTTCCTCCCATAATGGATTTGTAATCCGTACGTTATTCCCGAATAGGTATATTGTAAATCGAAGAAGGAGCATGAATATGGCAATCCATTTGAATTCAGAACCGCATATGGCTGGTCCAGAAACTCAGCAAAGCAGTACTGAGTGATGGTTTTTTGCTCTCAATGTCGACGGTTAATACCACTTGTCCAACAAAAATATCCAAAATACCATACCTTACGTGTCTAAAAAAAACTTCAGAGAGTATAGGTAATAGTCCTGAGAAAGTTTCTCAATTCAACTGTTTGGATGTTGGTCGCTTAATTGTTAGTGGCTTCCACTTACTCATCCAGAAAATGAAAGCAAACATGGTTGCAAGAAGCCAGTAAACCTAGTTTTTTATTTTGAAATGCGGACTGCCTAGATTAGATAGCTAACTAAATGCATTGAAAGTTTGTGCGTCAGCTGTAACGTCACGCCAACATAACTATGTGAGAGTAGATTCCTTTCACCTTACATGGTCTACACAAGATTTCAATTAGGATAGCTTTTCCTCCCCCCTCCATCACGCAGCGCTAATTGCTAAAAATCTCAAGAACTGGTTTCAAAAGGTACCTACTCGAACAAATTATTACAATCAACACTCTGAAATGTTTCAAAACTTCATTCCAACTGTAGCTGTTAATTGTAAGGGAAAAATTTGGTGTCCACTTGACTCAATCATGATGTATCCCATTCCCAATCCCAGCCTATAAGACGAATCGAAGCCAAATATTTATACCGCATTATGTGACCTTACATGTACGAGTACGTATTTATATACTTATATGAATACGATACGTCAGCAGCTTCCAGTGGGAATAATTAATTCTCACGAGATGCAACAATTGGTATACTCGCTACAATTCGTGCGAACTTGAGCTGCTTCAGAAGCATTACAGCGATTCAAGCATGTCATCCCTCCATCTCCCAAGAACGGCTGAAGATGAATTATCAACTTGCTTTATTTATATTGCAGAGATTTATATTGCTTGTTTCGGGGCGAGGGCAAAGGGGTCCCACTTCCTGTTTCACATGCATACATCAACAAAAAATTGCAACCCAAGCTCGCCAATATGTGCGCCATCGCCATGGCGAAAACAAAAAAAAACAACGGACAGTCCAGTTTTCCTCACCTGTGCCGCATACGTAGGTAGGCTAGCTATATACACATCAACGTATGTTCATTACGTTGATAGTGCGAATGCGAAATTTGCAAAGGCCGGTCAGAAACCAGTTTCTCTGGAATAGTGCAGGTACAGGCAGCGGCAGCAGGCTGGCATTTGTTTTTTGTGTTGAAAGTAAAGAAACGGAGAAAAATTTGCCACCATAATAAATGGCCGCTTTTACTTCTTCTGACAATTGCCATTAGCAGAAACGATGCACACAGCCGTGGCCACTACCTGTTCGCTGTTCGCAATCGCATTCGCATACCAACCGGTTTGAGCGGGTAACAGGCTTTTCAATAAAAGTCAGGTGCGCAAGCCTCGCGTCTTCTTTCATTCATAAAACTTTATTTATTTTGTTCGTCGGTTTTTTTTTCGTATGGGGCACCACTTAAGGGCTTTATTCATTATATAGGTAGGAGAGTACCCACAGATGATGGAAGATCATTTTAGAACTCGTTTTATTCACACAGATGCATGCTTGCGTTTGATGACATTTGTGGGACTTTTCACATCTAATGTCATGAGGGTTACTACTGCCGTAATTTGGGAAAATGTTCTAGAAATCATCGTAAGCTTCTTTTTTTGAAATATAGGCTGGCATCGAACTTAAAAAATGAAATGGGGACGTTCAAGAATCTAGTTAAGTAATTCTGACAGTTGGCTGATAATCAGTTTTCTTGAAGTTGACGTTTATGGAGGGGCAGCCGACGAATTTGGTAAAGCATTTCGTGATTGAGTTCTAAGTTGACAGATTGTATATGTGGAAGGTGTAGGAAAAACGACGTGACGACATCGCCATGTGGCTTGGCCATATAGGTGGCACGACTTCGTCCAATAGAGCTCAAAACGCGGATGTCCAATTTTCGACTGGTTCTTAGAACTACTGATGCACACTGACGGTGCGGTGCATGAAGTCCATACATACTCATGGTGAAATTAAAACTCAAAATGAGTAGAAATCAGAATCAGCTGTCACATTTGTCCTTGAGCAAAGTGTTGCAAATTCGAAAAACCGTGCCCAACGGCTGGAAGTTTAATCATGCGCGTGCCCAAGTAAAGATTTGAAGTCGAAAATGGAAAGACCTATTCCGGTATGACAGATCATAGGACAGACCATACTTTCCGGCAATACTCGTTGGACTCAAAAATGATAGTGAAACAAATCGTTAAACAGCAAAACAGCGATCCTAAGCTTGCCACGTATTTCATTAAGTCGAGGGACGAAGTCGCTGGGGCAATTTCGCCTGAGGAAGCTCTCAACTTTCCGAAAAGGCTCAGTGCGCTTATCCTGACCTAAGCGGAAAGTACAACGATGTGACTAGGAACCCGCTATACAGCTAGATGTGGTGGACTCCGAAAAGATCATGTGGGGCAGCACCTACTCCAGAATGTGGGGAAATAAGCAAGAGCACATCAAAAACAAAGCAATCACCTTATCGACACGGAGAGTAACAGGCATATGCAATCACTTTGCTGCCAATAGCGTCCTAAACGGTGTGTAACTATTTCGGAGACAGCCATCATCCTCGAAGCTGTTTCAGTGGCAAAGCCCCCATAAGGCAATCACGCGGAGCGGCTGGGCTTACTGCATAATATGTTTTGCAGAAGGCTTCGAAGGTTAGCCCTGAAACTGAAAAGTTGAGCCAAGTAGGGTGGTGTTCCACAAGGTATTCGGCTAGTGTCGTATCCGCGTTCAATAAGAATCCGCGCTATCAGATGTTGAAGAAAATGAATCTATTCGCCACCAGTCCTTAAAAGCAACAGATTCAGGATTCTAAGCAGTTACTTCCTTTGATGATGTTAAGGAACTCCTGAGACTCGTGCTCAAATCTAGAAGTTGATCTACGTCAGTTCCTCAGTTCAAAAACTATACAAAAGGGACCCCACCCTATTCCCATCGTTTCTTAAGACTTTCCCCAAAATAGCCACTTATATGAATTTACGAAGGACACCGCAACAGCACCATTATGGTCAGTCTACAAAAGAACCGTAATTTCTCCATGCGGCCATCATTCACACGTATTCACAGTCAGAAAAGTTGAGGGATTTTCTTTCAAAATTTGACGCAAATCGGGTAGGTGCACGGAAGCTGACAATCTATGTTATAGTGTTAGTCCTTATAGTTACTCCTTGGACGAACTTTTGGATCTGTATATAATATAGCTTTAGAAAACCCTGAAATTCATGCACAATCTAGATGATTCAAATAAAAAGCAGCGTCCTTCTCGAAGTTCTGATACACAATAATGTACAACTTCTAAGAATGTCCGTGTTTACTTTCATTGCGAACAAAAGAAACGAGACGTATTCCTGTTCGTGCACATAACTCACTCGTTGCCCGGTTTTCAATTATGTAACTTCATATAATGTATGCTCGCATGTGTTATGTCAGTTGACCTCTTTCCGCATATTTATCTCCGACATTCGAGAACGAATTACAAACAATCTCAAGTGGCCATACTACCTACCAAATATTTATAGTTGCAGGCACTAAAAACTGATTTTCTTACGGTTCCAATAACAGGGGCTTAATCTTCCAACTCTTTTGTCGCGACAGTTGCCCGGTCCATGGTGACATGTGAATATCATAAGGAATAATATATACTATACCCAGTCTATTGTTTTCATAATTTCAGGAATGTTTGGTGATGGGATATTTTCGGCTACCTACCAGCAGAAAATAACCACTTGACAGCATATGAGATGTGCGTATACCGCACGCTATACCTATTCTACGATATTCAAGACAAATTATTATTATTGAACTGGTACAGGGATAGAGCTCTATTATTAGACGTTGCAAGTGGTACGATCTTGAATCGCGTTGTTTTATTTACAGAAGAAGTAGCATGCTGTCTGCGGTCCCGCATGCCTTCAGTGCGCTGAAGAATATTCCCTTCCAATTGGTCTGTTCTAAATTTAAATTGTGCCGATTGATCTGTCGGGTTGTTCGTAAATACATTATCCTTGGATGCGTTGATAGCGACGAGACAACGGTCTGGGTAATGGTTTCCTTGGACCCTCTTTGCATAGGCGCTGGCTATTTTCTGAATAAATAACTTCGAAAATTCGAGATCAATCATGTGTAATTTAAAATCTTGTTCATATACTCATATATCTTCAAATAGAAAGGAAAGAAGCCCGACTTGTCCGAAAAGAAATAACGAATATATAAAATTTGTGCCTGGGGACAGATCACGTAAGGCGACTGCGGTCTGCACGATATCGTTTTTAAAACATTGATGACCACAATAAATTGTTTTTAAGCCGATTTATTTTTGATTAACGTAAGTTTTCAAAATATTTGTGAAGAATGAACTAGATGAAGCTCCCAACCCATAATTTTTGCACTTAGTTGCTAGTTTGGGAGGTCTATCGTTTGGACGATAGTCGTCTCAAAAGTTACGTGATTAGGGCCTGGCAACCAGTTAAATGAAATAACGTTCAAAATACACATCGGACGGCGGAGCCATATTTAAAATTATATAGTGAGGCATTAAAATGTAAATCATAAATAAATCTTATTTTCAGTGTGGTGTTTTTTTCGATATCTCTTGAAATTTAGATCGCACATAGTTACTGGTGGATATGAATCTATTGAACATAATGCAAAGTTAGCGCTAACCTAACGCGAGGTTTTGCTCTATAATGCGTTGTCCCTCTGGCCAAAGGTCGACTATTCCTTCCATCGGTGTCTAAAAACTGTTTTGCCTATCCATAATCTTCTCACATAAGTGCGAAGGTGACCTCCTTCATGGTCAATACACTACTCTAGTAGAAACTATTCGCAAAAATGGGGTATTTTGCGACAGAGGGCTTAATTTCCTTTCGCATAGTAATAAGAACATTTCTTATTTAAAAGATTGTCCAAAGACTTTTCCAAAGCCTGCGTAAAAAGATATTTCAAGATTATGTTCGTCCCCCTCTTCGAGTATAGGTTTGCCAAGCTCACTTTCAAAGAGTTCGTTTAACCAGAATCTATAGGCCTTTTTTATTATGCTCAAATTATCTATATAGATCATTGATTTCCATGGTTTACAACAACAGTTGGATCACGTACTGTTGTTGTAAACCGTGGAAATCAATGATCTATATAGATCATGTGGATAAAATAAAAAACGCCTTATATTGCATCAAACATTATTTCCTTATTTCTTGGAACGATCCTCTACTTTTAACTCCTTTAACGCGATGGTCTCAGGCTCATTAACCTGACAATACGTTTAAGGAACGCAGAGAAGCAACAGACATTCTCTTCGTTTACCGATTCCTCTTAGGCTCCGTTGGTTGCACGTCTCCCTAGTCATTCGTACAAGATTTGAACCCTGCATTTATGCTTTTAGCTTTGCATCATTGCTATAGCTCGTATGTGTAAGTCTAATAAATGGACGACTTGCCCTCACTAAAATAAAGATTATAAAAAGTTCTGGGATGATGAGGGTCTTGTGAAGAGACTCCTTAGTGTTTCCTGATAAGGCCGTATGCCTTGCTACTCAATTTCCTTCTTAAGTCAAAGACAAACGTAATTCTTTGATTGGTTTATCATGAGATGTCATTTTCCCTAACTACCAGAAAGTTAAAGCTTTCTATTATGCGGCGTTCCAAATTCGCCGGTATTGTGAAACCAGTGTGACCAATTCAATATTTGAAATCATGCTAAGTTGAGCAGTATAGCATGTTTGTTTTTGTATTAAAAAGTGCTAAATATCATGCTAAATACTTTTTTAAAATCAAAACCTGATTTGATGTCATGGGGTGTGCCGTTCTTAGTTGGAGTGGCACAGAATCACTAATGTTTATCATACACAAATTTTAAAAAGCAACATGATGTTTTTTTAATGCAAATTAAATAATTTAGTTAGTGAAAATGACGAATACCTTTTTTTTGTGGAGCTAATACTTATTTCTTCAGATTTTCTTGGATAAAAAAAAATATTAATCATTGGTTTTGTATCTTTGTTAAGGTTGTTCTTTACATTATTCTTATGAATGATTTTTTTTATCGATTTTGGAGAATCCTTTTTTTAATTCTTGCACGAAAACTACAGCTACAGACAAAAAGAGAGTAGACTTGAAATTTGTGTACATTAGTTTTACAAAATTATTGCTCGCGCGCTTTGGCATTTAAAATCGTAAAGATTCGATAAAGTGTGTCAAAGCGCGCCGACGCATGCACGCATTCAACGCGACATTGTGAATTCGGCGTTACTATTGTCGTTTCCGATTTGGCTTTTCAGATTTTGATCTGAGATTTCTGCGGCCAAATCGAACATTGGCAAACAATTTTTCACTGCCCGGATTTCGTTCAAACATCGGATTTGGAGTTTGGGGGCTTACAGTTCCGGGCTGTTTTATTTGCATGGTAACCTTTAACGATTTTAACCAAAATTGATATTTAAGCTTAAGTAGGTGAGGTTAACATGACTGCATACTCAGTTTTCTGCTGAAAAATCGAATAACGCGTACTTTTGAAATTTGGGCATTTCCATAAGATTGTAACAAAAACTCATTTCTAACCTAATATGATCATTTCTAACTTTATGGCCAGTTTTTCTCTGTATTATCGTAAAAGGAATTTTTGAAATTTAGTTTACCTGTAAACGGCAACAACGATTTTGACCAAAATGCAAAACTAGAGTAAAATGTATGTTTTCAAAATGATTGCGCTCTTAATTTCCAATTCTAATCACCGAAAACGCTAATTTTAAAAACTGCTCATATCTCGAAAACTCCATTTTCGATTTCGATAAAACTTTAAAAACCAAGTAATGCTAACATCCCGAACAATAACTTATACTCAGTTTTCAGCTAAATAGTTAAGCAATAGTATTTATGAAACTAAATATTGCAATATTTCTTATACTGTTTTGTCTGCATAATTTTACAAAAACCGCTCTACCGATTTTTATCAAAATATATATTAAAGATAATATAAGTATTCTAAATAAGATCCCGTACTTAGTTTTTCTCAAAAAACCCGAACAAATCCAATTCTCAAAAATGACTACCCAAATCCCGATCTGTGTTCACGTATCTGAGGTATATTTTTGAAATAAGAACAATGTCCCACTTCCAATAAAAATACAACAACAGCTACATAAAACTTCAAGCCATATTGAATATGCACCCTAAAAATAATTCCAACAATTTGGAGCTTATACAATCAGCAACTCCCACTTCATTTGAACCAAAGATTTTGATGAGCGAGAAAGTTAAGTACTTATTTATTTTGTTCACTTGCACTGGAAGCTCATTTCAATTGATTTTCACACATTTATAATTTATAATGACGCCTTTCGAAATAGTTAAAAAATCGTTTCCATACACGAAAAATGAATAGTCCAGTGTTCACTGTGAAATGAGAATTGTAATGGCTTCTTCACACTAAGGTTCGTCTTCCTTGATTTTATTTTATTATTTTAATTTGAAACAAAAAAAAGAGGCTAAGAATAAAATAATCCTGCTAAATTTAGCAGGAAATATGCTAAATTGGTCGCACTTCTTGTTGAGGTATATATTAACTTGCTTTTTTCCTAATTCACGACTAATGACCTATTCCAGATCGAGATATATTTTTATATTTGCTCGAGATTCACCCACCAACACATCTACATGTACCTTCCCATTTTTGACTGATGTTTTGAAGCAACACTTCCCAACAGCATCAAACACTTTGCGCTTGTTACATGTATGTCATACACTTTGTGACAGTTGCACTGACTGCCGTAAGGTTTTATCGTGAAAAGACTTGTCGTATACCGGTCCGTCGATGTGAATGGCCCACTTTAAACTTACAAAAGTAAGCCAACAAAATTATTTATTTCATTTGCAATTATTGGCGCAAACTTATAGTCGGATAAAGTTCACCTTTAAATTATTTAAGTACGGAACAATGTCCATATTAGTATCATGTAGTCGACATAAAACCTACAGTATCGTTATTACCTGGTATTAAACTAAAAACCACGATAGGAGATGGACTCTCAACCACCTCCTATCAGTCATTTTGCAAAATTAAAATTTGTACCTTTTTTGAAGATTTAAAAAAAAAATGTTTTCCGAGGATATTAATATAAGTTTAAAGATTTTTGGCTCTTAAGAAAAACAAAAAATGAAAATCTGCATATTCAAGAGCCTATAACAAATTGAGGGCTTCCCATTCCTGCATATTTGCAAGTCGTAGTTATTTAGTCTTAAATTTTTAGTTTTTTTTTTCTTGCATTAGAATTTGTTGAAAGAGAATTCCCCAAATTGTGTTGGGTTTCTCAAACTGTCAATTCTTGGGTCTGTTTGGCTAAAATATGCGCCCGCTCTAAGGTTGCTACTAGTTGTAGGTACCTTAACTAAAAAGTAAGGCACCGGTTTTGAAGTGCTGTTACTTAGTATCTACTAATCTCTCCTAATACACGATGACTATAATTTAGAGCCATTAAATAATTAATTTGATTAACATTTCGTGCAGCTTATAATTTAAAATTTCACCAGATAATACCCAAAATCTATAGATATAATTAAATCGAAAAGTTTGCCTGTTTTATGTTGATTTATACACGCTTCACTTTAGAACTACTCACTCGCCCAATCCGAAGGGGTTTCCCAGTATGGGGCTTAACACGGAGTAGCTTTTCTGATTTCATTTACAGTTGAACAACTCATGCTAATTCACGCAGTCTTTATCTTTACACTTTCAGATGTCAGCTCACAGGTGTTTCTCATTGTTTGTTGCTTCCTTTCCGTCGGCATTTGAGGTGGGTAAGGGGGGGAGTAATGGAAACAACGGCATCCAGTGTATATTTCAGTGGTTTGCTAGCACAAGGTCCAACAATAATCAGAACGGCTTGGGTTTACTTTCCATTAGACACACAAGATCTGAAATCTATCTCACAATCGATTAGTTTCGGATTTCTTTAATTGCATTGACATTAACAATTGACATGAGAATGAGTTCACGCAAACGTATTTGGGAACTCAAAGATTTTTGCGCGTATTCGAGTTAGCACAGACAGCACCATATTAAGCTTATTTAACTGACGAAGTAAACATTTAAATTTAAGGTCCGCGTAAACTATTAAGCGATTTAAGAAGCATACCTGTCTAATGTTATTCGAAGAACATCCATCAGCTACTAAATATTTTATACATACAAATACAATACATACGTAGGTATATTGAATCTCTATAAATATAACCGCACTTCTTTCCTTTATGTGTGTTCATTGATATAATTTATTTTAATAGGTCTGGTTTTCAATTTAATATTTGTTTCGAATATATCTGCGCCTATTCAATGCTGTCAGCCCATATACAAGATACATGAGCGCTTTCCATAATTCATTCAGAAATCTTGAGGTTGATTATTTAAGTATTAGTGGCTGTTTTTGTATTAGTGGCTGTTTTTGGAAACCCACAACATGGCATTGGATGGGTGGGCTACATGAACGACGAACGTAACGTAGCAGTGGAAAAAATCAAGTCAAAAAGTTATCCACCTGGCCGATTTAATGACCATCCATTCATAAAAACGTTTTTTTCTCGAGAAATTTAATGTGGGCGCAATAGTTGAGTTTGTGAAGCGTGGGCCAATGCTGGTTGGCAAAGCCTCTTTGTGTTGATAGTCATTTCGGAAAGTGAGTCGTAAAAAACGAATTAAACAATCTGACATCAGCCGGCAGCCATGTCAGTAGGCACCGCCAAGGTGTGCGTTGGTTAACCTAAGACGAATTTGAATATATTTGATTTTGTGTAAAAGATTATAGTAAATACTTATACATATATGTAAGTGACCCAGCAGCGTAGATAGACATAGCGACGACCGTTTTCTAAAGTGTATTCTATTTACAAGTTTGTTTATCAACCGCCTCTGCGAATGGGTACCGAATGCAAGAGCACTTAACTTGTTCTGATTCTAAGTTCTATGAACACATAAATTATAGCTTGGGTAAAATAATGTCGCGCAAAATCGAGGTTTGGGACTTAAATGTACCTAGTTTTTGGTTTTCAGATAGATTTATTCGTTTTTTTTCCAATTTTGTTGCAAGGTAACCTAATAACGGCTTAGCAATATTTTTGTGGTCGATCATTTATACAAAATCTTTTCCGTATTCGTCGCTTGGGAATTAAACGTCGCGTGTTAATTTGTTACTGCAGCTTTTACTGCACATATCACAATTTTTTTTACTCAGAATCGGATTACAGACTTTCAAACAGCTTCTACTACTTATATTAAATTTAGAAGACCATAGTTGAAAATACGCGACAAAAGTATGATTTATACAAGACTAAGTTTGACTATCCGGTCTCTGACGTTGACGTTTAGCGTCAAACAAAACGGTTTCTCACATCTCTATAGGTGCTCTAAAAATGAATGAGACAAGTGTTCTTTTTACAAAGCTAGCAAAGAGAGATGCAAAGGAACTGAGACCAGTGTTCTTATATCGTGGGATCTATCCCTTTTTGTGGGAATTTCGATGTCCGCAAAGCCTTCCGTAGGATAAAGGGAAAAAGCACCAAATAGTCAAAAAAAAATTGCAGCTGAAAAATCTAATTTGAATACCTTTCAATGCATTTTTTTATGTCTACATCAATAAGGTTGGTGTGTGCGTACACTCCTATTGGGAATTTCTAATTTTTCGTACTGCTCTAGTTTCATTTTAAAAGCATGAAAAATGCAAACAAATGTTGTGTCATTTGGGCTTGAGCCTTTCGTTGTACACTTCTTGTCTCTTTTACACGCAGCTTACTTTTCAACAAAATTGAATGTGACTAGAGTTCGCCCAGTGTTAGAAATTCTACTAGTACCTATAGTAACCTGGCCTATTCACAAAATATTCGGAAACAAATTACACACAGCATTGCATCTCCGCACAATCTTCAGAACAAAAAAAAATCAAGCGAATGTGTCGTGTTTGAGGCAGTGAAAGTGGTTATTAACTCTTTGCCTTCGCCTATTTATAATAATATAAGATAAAAATGAGTATAGTGTCTTATTGAAAAACTCTTCGATGGAAAAAGATGGCAACACGGGATAAATATATTCAAAATATTATTACTAGTATTGCTAATTTTTTCACGATGTAAAACGTTTTGAGTAAGTTCCTCAAAAAAAAAAAAACAGTTCACCAATGTTTTAAAAAGCCCGAAATATAATCGTATATCAGCTTACGAAAATGATTCTCTACTACCTACATCCAAATTTAAAAATTAAATGTAGGTGAAACTATAGTTCGGGGTAAATCTAACAAGTCACTCCAATTTGCAAAGGTATGCCCCCAGCTGCGCACTCCAAGTCGGTTGACGTCCCTTGTTTATACCTAAAGCGAGGTCTTCTTCTTTTGTATTGTCGCTCCTGTCTAGAATCATAGACGTGAACATGTGTATTCATTCACTGTTCATGTTCTAAAAATATTTAAAAATGCTGCTGATGCGCTTTTCTCCTGTCAAAATCCGTTGGAGTGGCTTACAAACTGGAATCATCCCCTGGTTCTACATTTTAGCTATAAGACTGATTCTTACATTCGGGGTAGTTATGTGATTGACTGCCTTTAATAAAGCTATTAACATGAACTATCTAAACAAGTCCAAATATCAGATTGCGTGTGCATAAGTGAAGTTCTGTTATTGACGCCCTCTGCAGCACTGGACATTTTTGCTAAACAATTTATTGCTTATACATACACTCGAGATTCTCAAAGCAATATATCAATAGTCTTATAAGCAATTTGGCCACGCTTTCATTTTGAATCGCTTCGGAAGACATGGACTACAGTACTGCCTTGTTAGCTTTGACAAGCACTTTCAGGTGACCATCGCCTCATGTCATTCTGAGAGGGTGAATTTTATTTGGAGGCAAGTCAAGCTCTTCCATTGTCTTCCACATTAAATTGAAAATGTCCAATCTTGGGTAAAAAAATGACCTGATATCCGCGGAAGACATCCGCATCTGTTGAGATATCCAAGCAGCTAACAAATCGTTAGAATCAAACTCAAATAATTTGAAAGTATAGCTCTGGCTCTGGGGTGCCGATCGTCTGAATATCGCGACAACTATAAGAGTTCCTCCTCCGAAGCCCATCAACGCAAGGTGACCGATGATATTTGTATCTGCTTTGACAAAGTCTAAGTCTCCCGATAAAGAAGGACTGGGATGATCGTGGTCATATATTCAATTTCCTGAGATGTTCGTCGATACAGCTCTATACCTCCTCTACCACGTCATCTGTAGCTGCTCTAAAAAGTTCAGCGTGTAAACAGTCAGCACCTTTGTTAATCAGTTGAAGTTTTGCCTATTGACGTCTATTTTGAATGGTACGTTCTGCCTAACAGCAGTATTCTGATCATCGTCGGCATCAACATCATAGGGTCTGAAGATTCATCGCTCCTCTTTTGTTCGTAGAGCTAGTAAGCTGCTCTCGTTCTTCTGCGTTCAGCCCCCGCTTCATAGTTCTTTGGTGTCGATGCCACCGGTCTTTGATAGTGGACTACAAGCTAAAGCATATAACTTATGGCGGCTGAGTAGATGGATTATTATTAGGCTGATTACCTCTTTTTTGGCGCAACGTTGGCAAGTTTCAAGAAAGCCTTGTAATCAATACTTTATAGTAACCCTAGCATCTCGACCCGCAACTTATCTGCACAAACGGGAATAAGCAGCTGGATGAATTGTAATTTGGAAACAATAAAACTCAGCTCATCTTAATTCAACTGCAAAAAAACAAATTGATATGAAATTCAAATGAGGTTAAAATAAATAAATTATATGAGTTAAAAAAGGTTATTTCAGTTTCAGCCACCCTGTGCCTACTAAAAGGTGGCGCAATATTAATAACCCTATCAGAAGATGTTATAATTTTTGCAAATGGCGTCGTACGTCAATCATATTTGACATTTGTGCACGAGACATCAGCAGCATAAAACAGACAAGCAATGGAGAGCTATACTCAGCAAAAGCGTGGAATAGTTAATGGATATTGTGAAGGAAGCGTTTCCTGGTCGCGTAATCACCCGTTTTGACGACCACCGCAGATTTCTTTCTTTGTGGCTACTTGAAGTCGCAGGCTTATGCCAACAAGCCTCAGACAATCGCAGCCCTTAAGAAGAATATTCGACAAGAATGCGAACAGTTATCACCTGAAATCTGGTGAAAAGTCATGGAAAATACGATAAAACGGGCACAAATGTGTATCAACACTGGCGGCAGCCACTTAACGGATAGGAATTGGAAAGGTCCAAATAAAGATCTCCATCGCTCAAAATATTTTTTTTTTAAATGAGTCAAAAAGTTACTCAAAAACAAAATTGGAAGACAAATTTTGCGCCACCCTGTATATATTGACATTTATAGCAGATATCATTTAAATTTGGTAAGTAGGCGTATGTTACCTATTGGCAGCAACACAAAAAGGAATATAGGAATATTAAAGAATGTTTAGTAAAGCCTCTCCTTGACCCAGAAGATGTATTAAAACCAAATACAGAGGCAGTCAAAGGATTGAAATAAGTTCGTATAATAAAATTTTATATTTTAGATACAATAATAGAACTATAACTTATGTATATGTAATAAGGTCTTGGTTTAAATATAGTGTTTATATAGACGCGGATAGATTGTAAAACTAAAATGCAATTTTTTTCTTTTCAGTTTAAAGATTTGAACAGACCCTTTTAAGTTAAGCATTTTTATTAAATAAACCTCAAATTAAATTTTTCGAGGAGTGCCTATCTACATCATTAACACTGCAGTGGTATTAAAAAAACACCCTCCAGATTTATAATCCAGTTTACAATTCCCAAAACTAAATTTTGTTGGTGTCTGTTTCCAGGCTTCATTCTATTGCATGCGTTAAGCTATCCCCCCTTTTGGATAGGCAACCTATTAAAGCAACGGCATATTTGCGCACCTAAGGTGAAGGTAATTTGTTTTGTTACTTTTGTTTTGGAATGACTCTTAGCGGCAATTGCTTCAAGTGTCGTAGCAGATATTGTCTCTAGTGTGAGTGAGAGTGATTATCTTCTTGTCAATTTAATTGGACTGTATCAATAAGGACGCGTCAATAGATTGCCTGAAACGAGTTTCCATTTCAAAGCAAACAACTCGCGCAATTATCCTTTGAAATTCAACACTGCAGCAGAAACGTACCTCAATTTAATTGGAATATACAGCAGCAGCGATTACGACACTCTGATGCCAAATAAAAGGGTTCTATTGATTATTTTATTATTGATGAAGACACTGAGAAGGGAAAGGAAAATCTTTCATCATTGTTTAATCGAATATCCCGGAGCGAGTTTTTATCGAATTTGATTCATGAGGCTGTTTTCCATCCTTTGAGCGGTTATCACGAAATCTAATAAAATTTTATTGAATTTCCATGTTTCATATAAGATCACAGACATTTTGTTTTTTGTTTCTTCTTCCATTGTAAATTGTTATATCCGTTATCTCTTAACAATATTACTAGAAAAGATACTGTTTGTGGCAGTGAATTATCAAGAAAGTTACAGAACTGGGATGAGTTTCTGTTCGTGTGGGGGCATATACAGTTTTTAAATTCTAAGTGATATGTACTAAGGGTAGACGAACTTTAAGGTCTCGTAAAAGTGTGTTTTCTTATTGAACAGGTTTTTATTACTCTTTACCAGCATTTGCCATTCTACGACATCATATAACAAATATGCGTTTGTATAAGGGATCAACTGGGCTACTTCATTATGCCTGCATATTCGCTAATAATTTCAGAGACGGTCTTTTTTTAAAGGCAGGTGAAGGCACATGCTACAGACATTTAAAATATCAGGTGCAGTGTGCCACGACCAAGAGTTGCTCTGCTAATGTACAAGTAAACGCACAGAAAACATCCGTCATGTAGAAAGACAACCACAGACATGGGGTTGATGATTAAATTGTTAGGTACGGTTGATCGGACGCCTTTAGAGAAGAGTCCATCTGTCTGATGATTGAATTCAAGAATCAATGACCTTATTGAATAGACGCTAGATACAGATGAGGCCATTTCATGGGTTGATGGGTTTAAAAAGGTGAATTGAGGTATTGCATTGCACGATGGGAAGACTATTCAAGGTTAAATAAAATATATTGTCTGCGAATTTCGAATAGATGTTTAGAACAGTTAGACGTGTAGCTACTTAAATACATGGATTACTTATGTGCATTGTGCATATTATGCAAAGTAGAAGTCTTATATTTTATTTCGAGACTCGCGTGTACCAGAAAATGTAACTATCATATAACATCAGCGAATATGATCTAAGCAATAAAAAAAGTTAATTTAAAAAACCAAAAAACCCGGCTGACTGTAAAAAAAAGAATTACAAAGATATGAACAAGAAGCATTTAAGTACCTATACCTAACTAATTGACAATCGGAGACTATATACTATATATACCTCCGACTGCCAAATAGTTAATTATTGGTACTTAAATGCGTCTTGTTCATATCTTTTCAATTCTTTTTTTTACAGTCAGTCGGGTTAGGCTACAGGACGTCACATAGGATACGCGCGAAACACATAACCCTCCCTGTGTCCAGTCGGGTAAAAAGTAAAAAAAAAAAAATTTTCGTTAGCTCGATAAATAGGTAACATGGGGATACTCGCTTTTATTCTCAAGTATTTTTAAACACGCAGGCGATCTCTTACTTCTTAACATTCCTAAGCAGTTCATTCAGGCATGATTTCAACTTTTGAACACTCTTCACACTATTCAAGAGAATGTTCCACATTTGTATAACCTCAACAACTTTGTTAATTTGATAAATAGGTATACTTTTCACCTTAACACGACACATTCATAAGAAGCTAACCTCGGATGCGGCGCAGAGATAGATATAAATCCCAATTTGTTCTATTTGAATTTGAGACTTATATCCCACATCATTGGGACATCAGTTCCAAAATTGTTTTGTCGAAGATGAGACATAAATGTAAGTCCTAAATTTATTATGCGCCTTACTAATAATAAATTTTAGTCTCGACTTAAAATTTACGGAAGCTGACAATTGCGAAATTCGTATGGAAAATATAGCAACTATGAACTACTAAAATTTAGACTCGAAATGAGAATGTTTATTGGTAAGGCCCAAAAAATTTAGCAAAATTTGGTGGTTCTCTATTAGGCATCCAACCCCTTTTTTCCACAATTGTTCTTAAAGCTTAGTAGGTACGCTGCTCGAGCTAAATTTTAGCTCCAAAATTTTGCTGAGCTAAATTTAGGCGAATCCCTTTAGGAATACAAAATGGCGGAATTTGGAAAAAATTGAGGGGCCAGCGGCAAGAGAATTGCGAGTTGAAGGTTTCAGTATGATTCGTCTATGGTATATACTACAATACTCGAATAGATGGGTCCCGACACTTTTGAAAATTACCAATTTTGCAACCTTTCCAAACTCAAGCAAATATTCTTTCAGTTTATTTAATTGTTGACAACAATATTTGAATGATAATAATGGCCACTTAGGAAAACAAGTTTCAATTTCAGAAAAACTTAAAAGGTAGTACTTTACCCGATGTTAGTCTAGGTATATAGATTATTTTGCAGCTCTCACTCTTTGAACTCGTAGCATTGTAATAACAAAATGATGTGCTGTAGGAAATGTATGACAAATCTTTAGATAGCATGCTCTATGAAGAGTGTGATCAATTTCTGAAAAATTTATTCAAACAGCATTTCAGTCAAAGCTCGGACATTTATGACTCGGATTCGGTTCGAAAAGCCTTCGACTCCAAATTAACCAGCTAGCCGCAATTAGGCAAACGTAAGGGAAGTATAGGTTAAGGCCCAGGCACACACGGGACTTTAGCGCCACCTTCAAATATAGAAAGTGTTGTATAAGGATTAAATTAACCTGGATTGCATTCCAGCACAAGGGTTTGAAAGTAATAAACACAATTCACATAATCAGAGTGGCTACCTACAAATAACTTATGTACTTTATCCTGCAATTAATGATTTTACTTCGGCTTTTCCTGCAATAAATATACGTGCGTGTATACATGTGTCCCTTTTGCGTTATAAGGTAATATTATCAACATTCCACATAGTCTGCGTGCCTAAAAGGTATAAAGGATTAAATACACTATATACACACATCCGCCCATCAAGATTACACTCCTCTATGCATACAGCAGCATACCCATCATGCTGCCACTCACCGTTAAAGAAGATTTCGCCGGAAAATGATAAATAACAAAGTTAACGAAAGAATTTCAATATTGTGCTATGTACTTTTTGAAGAAGGTGGAAAACAATAAAATTGATCCCAGCATACATCTTCGCTATCAACATAGCACAACCGCAAGCCTTACGTTTATCCATTACCCTCGCATTATGAACCCGGTCTACACATCCACCAAATTTGTTGGTTTTAGTTGAAAATTCATATCGTGCCTTGTTTTTGTTTACCTCTAACAAGTATTTGTGATTATTAAGTTTGCTCAAAGAGGACAAAGAGGAGCACAAATTTATATGAGCGCTCCCTCGGTACCGTTTTATTATTTTACTATGATTATGGTTAGGCTATAAACCCGAGTCTCGTCGTTCGTTGAATTAATGTTGTGTTTTACTTCTTTTGCTACTGTATATTGTGTACAGTGCTGCTGGCCTTTAAATCCTCATCAATTTTAAATCTTTTTTTTGCCTTTCTATTTTTGCTTTTTATGGTTTTGTTATTTTTGACATGACATGCGAATTAGTTTTCAACGAACTGTATCTCTGAAATCACACTAGGTAAACCACGACTTTAAGGATTTTTTTTTTGGCTTGGCAGTGGAGACGTTGTGATGGGAGTTAAAGCTGCTAAAGCATAGAAAATTGTACTCATGACTAATTGCGAAGGAAGACGCTGAAAGTTTATAGGTGTTTTCAGGATCTCCCTTCTGGCAATTCATTGTACAATGTACACTCCCCGCCGCCGGCGCGCTTATTTGCCACCCCTTATAACTGACAGAGACAGCGTAGAGATGAACGTAAAGTTTATCTAACTAAATGTAAGTAGATGTGTCTTAAAGTGTTAAACGCATCCCGTATATACAATATGTGTGTGTGGGTATGCCTTCTAAAATCGTTAGGGTAATCCGAAGGTTTTATTAAATTTATATCTGCATAATGGAGTACGGTACCCAAAAGCGTATATGAAGAAATGTTTTATCAAGAAGATGCTTGAACAATTCCTAGCCCGCATGAGCAAATTAAACTTTCTTGTAATTTATTGTAGCGCGGGAGTCCTCTCGGAATGGTTCGTGAGTTATATAGTTTTATAGTTACAAAACTGTTCATTAAAGTGATGCCTAGTTGTGCTGTGCTCTATTGAAGACTTCTTAATACACATCCACACGAGGTGTATGCTTATTTTGGGCAACGTATCCATTATGATTATGTGAGCGCGAATAGTAGATGCCCCGTATACAAAAGATTAGTTGATTAATCCAATAGGCAAAGCTTGAGAAATCATACTTAGGACATTTGTATGCAGACATAATTTATGGCCATTTAATTAATCGTATGGTCGAATGCAGAATTGGCGCTGAACGTACGTGCAAATAATGGAGGTGTTCACCACCACATTATAATTAATACGCAGGCTATTACAATAGCATTTTTAATTCAATTTCATCGCATTCTCTGGTATATTATTGTTCGAATAACATGATTCAGATCTGTGAAACCAACAAAAAGCAAATTCACGGAATAGAAAGGATAAACGAATCATCAAGTACGCTGACATAATTGTTGTAATTGAAAATAAATGTTGCTTAGTTTAAATCCTTTGATGCAAGGTATAAATCCCAAATTATTTACATTCCCGGTTTGTATTGAGAGAGTTCCTAGGCATTCCGAAGCAGGCTTTTCGATTTTAGTCTACCCCATGTATTAGAAACCTGCTGAAATCTTTTTGTTTATTATATTTCAGTCATATACGTCGACGGCAACAATTTGTGATAATCGGCCTTAAGAATAATAATCAACTTTAGTCGGGCAGTTTACGCAAAGACTCCACACTTTCCAAAATCCCATTACCAATAAACAATAGTTGCCAGAATATCACTAGCTGTAGGGTCAAATGTTAATGTTGAGAAAGGCATGTTTATTTCGGGCATTAGCTAAATAAATCCTCCCTAAATGTCATTTTCAATAGGAGCGCCACCCAAAATGGCGGTATGGAATTTTGTAATAGAAGCGTTCAGCCTGGGCGTTTATAAGGGTTGGGGTCAAAATTCGGGATGGGTCAAAATTCTTTTTACAAAATTCTGCTTTAAAAATTCTGTTTTCAAAATTCTGCTTTTCTAAATTCTGCAAACAATAAAAAAAGGTTTGGGAAATGTTAAATTTTGTAAAGCAGAGACCTTTTTTCGAATTTTAGCCCCTCTTTTCTTAATTTTTATTTGTAGCCTTTTATTTTCTCCTGAAAGGAAAATAAAAAAATGTGGGTATTTTTTAAAAATACTATTTTGTTTTATTTTTTTTATAGAAATACGAAAGTAAACAAGAGAAGCGACACTGCTATTGATATTTTTTAGGAAGACTGAAGAAAAGTCTTTTCTGTCCTCTAAAACCATCAATCGCAGCGTAACAGTAATTACTCCGAACCTCCTAGGAAAATAGTCTTAGAGTATTCGAAGATCCTACCGAGTCGATTGTAGAAGGAATTTTGATTAAACATCATTTCGGCCGTCCTTTTATACTGCCGGAAAGACGTGTAAAAAGAAAACAAATTAAATTATAATAAAAGTTGTTATTTCTGAGGTATATTCACTTTGTTATTACATTTGTAACGCCAAGAAGGACTCACCGTAGACCTCATAAAGTATATATATTCTAAATCAGGATCACATTCTGAATCGATTTAGCCATGTCCGTCTGTCTGTCTGTCCGTCTGTCTGTCTGTCTGTCTGTTGAAAGCACGATAGCGCACAAAGGAATCAACGTAGGCAAATGAAGTTTGGGACTTTTTTTATCGTCGTCAGGTTGGTATTAAAATTGGTCTATGTCGGTCAAGTAGTTCTGGTACCTCCCATGAACCCATGTTGGACACACGATAGCTTATCTTGTCTTACCGCTAGTGCCTGATTTTTGATCGGTTTCACTTTTTAAAAAGTTTAGCTTAGTAAAAAATATATTTAATATAAGCTGGGGATCTTTCCAAGACTTTCTTCGGAGTCGTCGCAAAGAGAATGAAATATCTGTTCACTTAAGAGTGGACAGCTCATCCCTGTATACCTAATCTTTTCTACAATTCTCAGTTCCTTAGGGGGCTCCAGTTAGATTTATTTGGCTACAACCAAACCCTCTTTGAAAAAGGAGTTTGTTCTCCGAGAATGAGAGTCTCTTATGTTGGTGTGGTTTTGATTGGTGTGAAAAGGTTAACTTCGTTGAAAATATGGATTTAAGAACTGTCACCATAATCACTGCGAAATATTAAATTTTGGAACTATCTGGAATAACAGCACATACTAATGTGCGAATTAATAGAGGAGAAAACAGGACAGCTTTCGTGTAGAAAAATGTCCACGGCTTTATATTCGTAAAGATGTTAAAATTTTGTCGGTTTCTAAGTTTCCCGAATTAAGTAATATAAAGTATACAATTTTTAAAAGATCAAATTGAATTTATTTTAACACTTCTATATACTTTTGCAAGCACTGCTGCTTCGCTTGGCAGATTGAAATTCAAAAACGGAAACGAAACGTGAGTTTTTAATTTATTCTGAAATAAAATAGCCTTTTGATCAAAAAGCTTTGATTTTCATAATCAGCCTATAAATAAATCAAAGTGTTTTTATAAATTGTGTTCCGTTTATTAAATGATTTGAAAAATATCTTTAGGACTATTCACATGAGAGCGAATTGCGAACGGGCGAATATTCGTAGTTTCAGACACTTTATTCACATGAAAATTTTGTTTGGTCGCAGATACCCGCGTATCAGTTTCATTTTTAAAGGTTAAATTTGAACGTTTTCTTCATTCGTGGGTTTGTGGATCGCGACAATATTATGTGGGTTGTGAAAAAAGTGTGACAGTTCGTGGCAAGAATTTTTTATTCGCGGGGAAATTGCTTTAATTGTGAATCTCGCTATTTAAAACAATTGAGACTCATCTTTTTTTTAGAATAGATGTTATTATATATTGCTTTTGTGGTAGAACAAACAACAATTTTCAATTCATTAATACAGTTTAATTGATTTCTTCGCAATTCGCCCTCATTTATGACAGCACAAATTCATTAATAAATCAATCGTGAAGTATTAGAAAACAAAGAAAAGCGTACTATAAAAAGTACTGAAAATTGTGTCCGATCGAACGAAAGGGCATTACAGATTTGATATGATATTTGACAGGTCAGCGGATATTGTGTGCATTTCCTATTTTGTGTTTTGTTTTTTTGCTAAAAATAAGCCTCAAAAAACCTTTGAAAGATTCGATCGGATCATGATATTTGAATTTTGCGATGACAGCAAATGTAATAGATTTTAAAAAAGTTGTCGGACTGGGAAATGTGGAGGTCTAATTGTTTATTGGTACCGTTTCACTAATGCTGCGGGCACATTTTTACTAAGGCTGGCAACCAAATAATCGTCGACAGTAGTGTTTGATTATTAGTAAGGCCGAATCACTTCATTATTTATATTGTGTTACTAGCGGACCTGGGAATTCTGCACTATAATGCCAAATCTATGCACCCCTATTTATATGAAAAATAAATGAATTCAATTGCTGCATAAAAACGAATGTTCATTGATCCTACACTTTAAAATGCGTTTAGGGCATTAACTTTGTTCGGTAAACAGCATATAAATGTTAAACTTCCACTAATTTCTCTTATTTGTACTGTTGGAGTTATTTTTTTGTATTTCCGAACATAGACTAAAAGGCCGCAATCAATTTTGATCGTGAGCTACAACCGGATATGTCTTATTACGTTTATTATGTTGTTCTGATGCCCAGCTACGTAAAGGGTTTTCAATTTCCAAAGGATCGATGTTGTCAGTCGGTGGCGGCCCCGGCCATGCTGTTTGTAGTGACGTCTGTCTAATGAGCCGAGAACACTGCACCGGTCCCTGAAAGCTGAGCAAGTCAACTCCTCGCCGTGCGCAAGATGTCGACCTTTCGCATAGGCTTCAACTTAGCGAGTCGCAATTTGAGCCTTCACCCGTACAAGATCCACCTGACCCAGTAGCTCAAAGTAAAGGACCAGAGACAAAGCGGCTTGTTCAGAAGAGGACCTTCATGTTGGCCCAAAAATCATCTTCAGTGACGAAGCGCTTCAATTGCCGTATATGAGACGACGCCAACCCACACGAGGTGGCAATACATTATCTCAAAAAGTTGATGTTTGCGGAATTATGCGGATTTCAAACCGTCGCGTCAGCATTATAGGTCCTCACTATAATGAAAATGACATTAGTGAGGCCATTACCATCAACGGCGAGCACTACAGTATGATACTAACCGATTTCTTTTGTCTCAAATTGAATGACATGGTATGGTAGGCGACTTGTGGTTTCAGCATCAGGACGGGGAATGATTTGAGAGTATGGCAGAGTTCACCAAGATCGTGCTATTACACCCCGCTAGACTTTTTCTTGTAGGGTTTCCTGAAGTCGCAGGTCTGTTCCAATAATCCGCAATAGACCGATGTCCTTAAAGCTTAAAGCCAACATATAACTTTGCCGTCGCTTAAATTAAGCCGGATCAATGCGGTATAGTAATTCAAAAATGGACTATTTTGGTGAAGTACACGAAGGAACAACGTTTACAAATAATTTCAATTTACTACCAAAATTCCGAGTCGGTGGTCTCACCTTTAAGAGAGTTAACGCCAATTTTCATCTTCAGTGATGAAGCGCATTTTTGGCTAAATAGCTTCGTCAATAAGCGAAATTCTCAGTTCGGTGAAGGTGTTAGCTCGAGAAACGGACCCGTCTATTGGGCGCCAAGATCGTGTGATTTATAGCATATAGACTTTTTTTATGGGGACCAATGGAATCATTGGTCTATCGTCTATGCCAAAAATTAGAAAAGCTCAGAGCCAATATTGAACGAGAAATTGCGGCCGTATTGGTCGAAGTCATCAAAAATTGGGTTCAACGTATCGACCGCTGCATACGTTCCCGTGGTGGACATATGAACGAAGTCGAATTCCATTCATAAATGTTTTGATAGTAATTAAGCCAATACAATTTTTTTGAGATATTTCAAGTAGTTTGCATTTTATTTGAAAAAGAAGTTGTCAAGTAATTAGTGAAAGATTCTTTACTTGATGAGGTCCGATTTGTTTTCGTATGTAAAGCCCTAATCACAGAAATACAAATACTGCAACTTGAACACCCCAACCTAACTCTAAAATTCTATATACCTACAGCGAATAAATAACTATTGTTACTTAAGAACCAAACGCATCATAATCATAACCGACCGGTCTTCCATTAATGAATTGTTTTCGCAAAATAAAATATCCTTGCTGCGAAAAAAAAACATCCTGCCTGCGGCATAATAAACATATGCATGCCACGCACTGCACATCCCCGGCTAAAAGGCTCTACAAATTGACTATAAACTGTACAGCCTTTCATGTGTGTGCTCTATATACACAAACGACCACTGGTAGGTATATCAGAACTGGGTGTATACTATACATTCACCTATATTTAACATTTTCGTCACCGATTGCATTAAGCGACAGAGGAAATTGTTAATGAGTTTAATAGGCGGCCGAACAAAACCGCTATCACTTTCAGTTTATTAAAAATATATTTTTAAAAATTGATTATTTTAATTCATTGATTATTGATTAAATAATCGTAATAAAAAAATACGATCATTGCGAGCCTCCTAGGGTGAGATTGTCGAAATTCGTTAATTGAAAACCAAATCGACTGTGGTTAATGAGCCGATTTTAATTCTGATTGGCAAAGAGCTCCCTTTTTACACTTTGAACGGACCTGCTAATTAAATTGGTTAACTGGATACTGACATAAATACGCAAAATGAAGTTTAATTAAAAATACTTTCGCTATGGAGTGTCTTCAAAGTAATTTTTGTATCTTTTCTATGCATCACAAACACGACGCCTTAAACTATTTGTGTCGATGGATATGTGCTGCTTAACCCATTTGTTGCATTTGGCATAGCAAATGTTTGAATTTCTGTGTCTTATTACAAGCGTTTCCCCCTATTTGTTTGCTGGTTAAGATCTCATTTGCCTAGGTAAATTTATCTATGAGTCTAATGCAGTAATGGACATAAATGATGGACAAATTTTGAATTAAAATTTGAGTGCGTTCTGGTGAGTTGGTAGCTGTCACTTTACTGATGGATCTAATGGCTGGCGTAATATAGGTTCTAATGCTGTAAATCCAGGATTTGTAAGAAAACATATACGAGTATGCACCAACAATTTATAGTAAGAATTATTTTTGAAATTTTATCTGTTTGTAGTCGTCGGGGGGCTGGGATTCGAAGAGCCTCTTGGCTGTGGCATTATTTCCCATTTGCTCCATATGTGGTCGAGCCAATATGTAATCGACATATTTGGCCTTTTGAAACACTTAGAGCCCAAAGGACTCCTAGTCTTTTCCTCCATCCCACCCCTCGTGCACAGAACTCGAGTGGTGATAAAATGATTGTGCTTAGAAAGGCCAAGCTCGATATAAAGCGCTGGAGGCGGCTTGTGCGAATATTAACATGTTTTCCGAGATTTTCTATGAAGTAGTCTTCTTCATCGAGTTCTCCTCCTTGTCCATGAAGCTTTACAGGGAGACCCAGCCTGAGGATGTCTCCGAATAATGTGCTGAAAATGATGTCTATACTCTGAAGTCTTATTAGACAGTTAAAGTCCATGGGACCAAATCTGTTTCATGATGAAGCACTAGGTGGTCTTTGACCATATGTGCGCTTGATAGCGTTTTATTTGATTAAGAGTTTGTAAGAGGAGTTCGTTGGTTACCTACAGCCGGGCATCCAAATCGGGTACAGATCTTGAATTGTTCCGCTAGATAGGCGGCAATTATGGCAGCTTTAGAATAAAAGCCGACCTAATCCAAGGTTTTAATCTGCGATTGACTATCGGCTTAAGTGTTAATATCCCTTCCAAATATTACATTGCACATCAGCGACGTCAGTCTGTCCTGGAGAGTACATTAGGTTACGAAGGTTTTTGTTGATCTGGAGCTAGGGATAAAGTTATTTTTTGAATTGTTTTTGGCTTGTTTTGATGGCTGGCCAACAAAACAATTGTTTAATTGCGAGTAGACAACAATTTCTTGAAATAGATATCTAGCAGTAGCATGTGCAACAATATTTCCATAGTCGCAGTTTGACTTCCCATTTGCTTCGAAGAGCTTTTTGCAACATTGCAGTGTACCAGAACAGAGCTGTGGCGGCTTTTTAAAGTCGCTCAGAATACAGGGTGTCTATAGTTAAATTTACTATCTAAAATGAGGCCTTAGTTGTTGGAAATATTTGTGAGCACCAGGAGAGTACAGTTTAAAATCGGAGGAACAGTGTTGAGAACTTTAAGCTTCCTTGTGAGGAGATACAGATCGGTATTCTGAGGATTGACCTCCACACAAAATTTGTTTATCCATTTAGACAGTTAGAGGAACATTCTGCAGAAGATTTCTGTTGTAACCGGAGGCACCAATGTTTTCCTTTTGTAGTTTATTATCACCGATTTTTTTTTTATAAAAATGTAATCCATTTTGACACATCCATTTATTAGGTCTGTTCCCGTTCGATAATGCATTCGGAAGTTTTAGTTAAATTTTATTTTTAATTTGTTCAAACTCAGTAACCCGTACGCAAAAGTTAGGCAGAAGAGAACCACCAAAAGAGAAAAAAACACTTCCCTACCATAAAAAAAAACAACATTTAAGCAGGAAGAAATGTCTTTGAGCTAATAGACTGCAGCTGACAGGTGGTTTTCAAATATTTCAAAAGAAATGGGCACATTCTAAGATCTAATTATCTTAAGGTCTGGACTGCAGATGTAACCTGAACGCAAAAACTGATTTGGTAGCGGATGTCTCAGTAAGCTGTCTTAACTTACTAAAAAAAAGAGCGTCATCTATTGAAAAGAAGCAAAGCTACATAGAGTGAATTCAAATAAATTCATGTTTATTATTTTGAAAAAGACAGCGAGAACAACAATAGATTTCTTAAGTTATCTACCCATAAACTAAAAAAAAAACCTACAGGTATCTTCCAGGTATAGTTCAATTCCATAAAAACTAATTCTGATAATTAATATTGCTGGAGATGAATCTTCGGTGGAGTTTAAATTAGTGCCGTAGTCAATTGTACCGACGTATTTCGTTTTAACTTGATCCCACTGAATGTGCTTCCTTATAGCCATTTTATTCATCATGAGATATGCGACTATTTTCTTTTTTTTTCTTTCTAAGGATTTAGTTTTAAAATCTAATTCATCCAATGACTTTTTAGTGAATCCAGCTGACACTTTAGTTTTGGAGGACCACCAGGCCTCAATGCATAGGTTACTACATGAGAATTTGTATTGAAAGTAAATTTGGTCATTTGAAGTTTATTTTGTTTTCCGCTGTAGCGTTCTGTATTTTTGGAACATGCGTGAAGTTGGCTACTATAGCAGTCCATATAAAATAAGTCAATGAATGGAGTGCTATACTCCGCAACAGGGATGAAAAATGAATTGTTTGGACTGTAAGCAAATCTTAGTTTTGTATTTTTTCGGGCTCAATTGTATTTTCATATTTTCGTATACGAATAGGAGAGAGATATCGTTTTCGTACAAAATTTCGAATGATTTCGAGATCTTTATTAATTTTATGTAATATCACGCAATTCTTTCCGTCAGCTTCTGAGGTCTACAGCTAGGCGCATTTGTTTCAAACTTCGTTTTGAGAGCTTGTGGGGTTTAAGTTCGGAACTATTTGTTATTTTGCACGGCAAAAACGAAAGTTTGTTGTTCCACCAGAGGCGAGCTTCAACCTTCAAGTTGTCCCTGTTGTGAACCATATGAACCAAAATTTGTTTTAGATTGCAATCAGAAATTTGAAAAAGTGAAAACTCATGTGATTTGTGTAACGAGTTGTTAATACATACAACCCTACCGCTATTCGACTGCCGTAATAAATGAACTCACCACATATTCATATTCAGAAAAAAATTCATATGCATGCACATAGAGTGGCAAGCCCTAAGTTCCCAAAGTAAATATTAATTTACTTTACTGATTTGGAACTTGGAACTCGCCCCAGTGTGAATTTCAACTATTGGATTTGACGGATGCCACTTTTGATTTGACCTACGTGGTTTTCGAATTTTTGGTACTTCATATTTTGAGCTGAAATTTCAGATATCTGCTGCTAAATCAAACATTAAATCCGAATTTTATTGGTTGTCTTGAGTATTAAGTTGGCCACGAAAAAATACTTTTTGTTTACTTGCACTGTTATAAATCCACTGTAATTGAAACTGTTTTCCAGGTACATAACATTCAAATCTGCGAAAATGTTGAGATTTTTGAAAATTGCTAACTATTTCTTGACTTAGAGTCAAATTCAATGCTTATGCTTTATTTCTTATAATTATTAAGACTAAGAGTCGATTTTTTCCAAGAGTCGTAACTAAAATGTTTTATTGCTAACGGCCAATGAGTATAAATAAAAATTCAAAATATAAAAATACTCTTTGAGTGTAACTTTTTCGGGGCGATTGTATTGTGTATTTTTTCAAAGTCCATTGTAAGTAAAAAGTTACGATCTTAACACATTTGTCAACCCTGCTCCGCAAGAGCGTGGAAGGATTGTTTTTTTTTGACCAATAATCGGTCGGTGTTGTTAGCGCAACGTGAATTTGTGATTATCTTGAGCGACAAGGCGCATTTCCACTTAAGCGGTTACGTCAATAAGCCAAATCTTCGTTTCTGGAGCACTGAAAATCTGCGTGTGATGCACGAAGAAAGAGCCATTACATCAAAGCCACTGTGTGGTGCGGCGTTCACGCTGGAGGAGTGATTGGGCCGTATATTTGAGGACGCCATCGGCAATACGGTCGCTGTTACTGGCGAACGCTACAGGGCCTGGATTAACGACTTCTTACTGCCGGAATTGGATGAGAGTGGCTTGGTTTCAACAAGACGGTGCAACCACACACGCAGCACAATGGATATTGTGAAGGAAGCGTTTCCTGGTCGCGTAATTTCCCGTTTTGACGATTTGGCATGGCCAGCGAGATCACCCGATTTAACCATCTTAGACTTCGTTCATTGGGGCTACTTGAAGTCGCGGGTTTATGCCAACAAGCCTCAGACAGTCGCAATACTAGGAATAGGAAAATATTCGACAGAAATGCGAACAGTTTTCATCAGAGATGAATGAATAAAAGAGATGGATATCTTTCGTTCGTCTATCCGCCCAAAATCCACTTGTTTATATTGTTGCTTTTGTAACTCCAACACCCGTCTATGAATACGTGTGAGCTACAAAAAAGCATGTTGCTAATGGCCGGCCGCCAATCGTATTGCTTTTATGGACATCGCGGTGTTTAATTGTTTTGTGTTTCGTATTGAACTTGTTTAGTTTTTGTGGAGGTTTTGATTAAATTTAAAAAATCAATTAAATACACATTAGAAAATACCGAATTCCTGCATTAAAGTCCAATTCATGAACTCACATATACTTCAAAAGAAATGAGCATGGGTGCGTGACTTCATGAATTTTTCGGGAAAACAGCTTGTAGCCGCTTTTCCACTGGAAAGTTATATATATCTGTATTCCATTATCTTTGGTTATCACAGGAAATCTTGAGGAAAGTCGTGGAAAATGCAATAAAACGGACAAAAATGTGTATCAACACTGGCGGCAGCCACTTTTTTGGTTGTCATTTTGATGAGAGAATTCTCTGCGATATTTAGCCAACACACACCTAATGACAAAATAAAACAAAGTAACACGCAGATATACTCGTCCCTACACCGAAATGCGTAGTCACCAAATAGTGCAAGTCGATCATTCCTTTTGACATTTGATTCCAAATTGAACCTTTCAGAATGTCAACCCCAATTCATTTCCTACTTGTCAATATTCTTTAAAATGTTTCGAAAGCTCTTTTCAGTTTTAAAGAAACAACTAAATACGAGTACATCTTCGCGTTTCGCTTTGTATTCATTCCATAACATAACATAATCTAAATTACTTTCATATGATATTTCCTTTTGCTTAAAATTAGAACACTTTTAACCTTCCCTGTTTCAAATTGATTTCGGCCCAAAAGCCAATAGATCCAAAAGGCCATAGATTGGTCATTACCAACATCCTACTTTCCGTACCCACTGGGATATTTCGTGTCTCTACTAACCATATACCCAAGCTTAGCTTTAAACAAAACTTCTCTTCACAGGATTCAAGATCGAATTGGGAGCCGAAGACAAACGTAACCCATCTTCATGGATGGTTCTTAAATAAACTGTGGAATGGAAGCGGGCGTATTTTTAGCTGGTTTGAATATGTCAACACATATTCGCCTAACCAACGCAGTCAGCGTTTTACAAGCAGAAATTCTGGCAATTAGGGAGATTCCAGTCCGCTCCCGAACCCAATAAAACCGGACAAAAAATAGCTGTCTTCGGCGACAACCAGGCAACGATTAAGACTTTTGATTCGACCACGTCTACGTCCCAGCTACTTGTGGAATACGGAGAGACCTAGCCCGGGCAAGTTATCTGCTTGAGCGTTCAGAAACATAATGGGAAGGAGAGAGCTGGGTTACTTTTGACATATTGGATTCCTTAGGAAATGTTACAAAGATTACCAGCCAGTTTTTATGTTTTTATGAAACAATTGCATTTTTAATGTTCAATTTTGTATATTCAATGTATAAAAACCGATAACTAATTTTAAAATTTATCTTTAATTTTCAGAAATACTGTGGTCACACTAACGGTCGTATAATTCACTATTGTGAAATATTGATACCGTTGCAACATTTTGACTTTTACCTTTTCTTCATTTTTGAACAGCGTCTCTCTGAGTTCAACGTGGGCTTCCCTATATAAAGCTAAAGATTCTATAGTAACTAAAAAGAGGATTTGGTATTAACCGGGTTTCAAGAGAACTTGACAGATGTGAGCACTTTTATCTAAGCATAGCTTTCAAGAGGCTTAGATATCCACCAAGGTAAGCTCTTTCTATATGCGTTTTACAATACTTTTAACAAACATACACTTTTTTTTGTAATACATGCACAATTTTAACTACCCTAATATACGTCTCTTCTGAAAAGTCGAAAAGTCAAAAGTACGAGTAGTCCACGACTCCGTTACTCATTTTCAAACACGAGTCATTTGAATCAAGTTGCTACAGTGAAATCATGAAGCATTTCAGCTTTGTGTAAAAACAACTTGATAGGAGGTCATCAAAGATGCCGCCTCCCTTCTGCATCCTCTTCGTTCTTGTTTTGAATTTCGATTCCTAATAATAGGACGTTTTAAATGAAAAATGAGGCAAAAATTACACGAAGGCAAATGGGATTCATTTTGGATGAGGTGTGCTCCCGCCAAAGAGATCAACATCTGCTTTGGAAATTAGATATCTCCTACGAGGTACTTTGTTGATACGATTATACAAACGTATATACCTACGGGTGGGGTGAAGCTTTGTTATGGATAGGCATGTATATATGTACTATAACAGGTACATGTACATCCATTTATAGTGCCGGCTTAAAAGGGGAGAAACAAAGAAACAAGACAGACAACAAGTAATTTAATGGGGCTATTGTTATGCTGGGTGGGTTAACTTTCTTACCTCGATATTGGTCGCAAAGGATTACGTCCCTTAATGTCAACCATAGGGATAGAGTTCTCCACAGCGCATGTAAGAGATATAGTAAATGTTTGCCAGAGGTATTTATTTCCTCATAATGAATAATTGAACGAAACTAATGGGCTTGTCCTTGCAAGGCAAACTGATGACTCCAGAACTCGTGATTCAATACCGCTATTCTCGCACGTAACAATTTCCATGTTTTGAAATACTAATGCTTTGCGGAACTTGTTCCCTTTAACTTTAATAAAACAATCGGATTACTAGTCCCGCTTGGATATTGCCTGTATTTCTGTTTGTATCCTTTTTGTTTTGACTTGTCCTATAAATACCAACTTATGCTTTAAAATATATTCTACGCACTACTGTAGGTATTTATTTCAGAATTTAAAGTTAAACGCTTATATCATGTAATTATGTCTAGATCTACCACTCTCCGCAAGTCGGACGGGATATCATTGCCGTTTCACCGCCACCCCTTGTTGAACTGGAAGCCATTTTAAATATGCGAACATTTAAAATTACATATTTTTCTTGCAGTAGTGTACTTTGGTATAACTTGGAGGGCATGATAGTGCAAGTGGGTAGGGGTGTACCTACACCGTATACATAAAAGTCGGATGAAGTAGGGTTCGGAGAAATAAAAATAACTCGAAACTGGAGCGTTTTCATCTTAAATTCTTGCGAGTAAGTATATTATATGTGCTTGTAGTAGCTAGTTGGTTATTTGAATATTGTATTTCAGTGGCTATATACCTGGTGAAGGTGGGCTATAAACTCAACCCTCGAAGCAGTGTTGAATGGTGCAAGTGGTATTTTATGAGTTAATAGCTGTAGCTCGCACTCATAGAACACTGAAATATACACCGATGCTGACTTTAAACGTCGACCTAAAAGAAGCAACAAATGAACAAAAACAACGCTTACCATCAGTCCATGCGCATTTTCAATATGGCCCGAGGCAGTGGCATGGGCGACCGACAAGACATCTGTCCTCTTCCAGAAAACTTTAAGTCTTCATTTGTGAGTACTTATTCTTGAAACGACTTAAAATAGATCGAAGCCAAACTCCAATGACAGGTTTTTCGTTTCGAAATTATTTTTTTCCCTCCGCATATTTTAAAAATTCGCATAAATTGTTGAATCAAAAAACAAGAAGGAGTTATAAAACATTTTTCCTTTTTAGTTCTATAATTATTTAGAAACATTTTTCCTTTTTCTATCCTTCAATTATTTAGAGCACAATTCTGTTTTTGATAAACGGAACATACCTAACAACATTAACTGTTTCACTCGGAAGTCTATATGCAGCGCAATACTAGGAGGACAGAACCCAAAGTTGTAAGACGAATGGCTCGTTGGCGTTGACCTACTGTAAACCCTTTTGTTAAAAACAGTATTTTTGACTGTTCATATGTCCACAATTGTCAGGAAACATTTACAAAAACAGACAATTTTTGTGCAACTATTTGTTGTTATTCATTTATTTGATAAAAAACAATTGTCTTCATACATCAAGCAAGTACACATGTTGAGAATCAGGGGTTGAAACAAATGTGACAAACTATTTCTCTTTATGTAGATAAAATTTCCCATGAAAGTACTGCTGCAGTAATTTTTGTTTCTTTCTTTCCACACGGTAGATTTTTGCCATCGAATTTCCACGAGAAGGTACATTTCCAACGACTTAAAAATACCGGTCACCCCGTTGTCCATTGCCGAGCAGAGTTCCCTGTGGGTGCAATAGCTATTCAAAGGGAAAACCACACAGGAGTGGTGCGAACAGGGGATACCACAATTACGCTGGACCTTAATATTCCTTTTAGGCAAATAATCCCTTTACCGAATAAAAAAAAAAAGAAAGTAGTTGGCATATAGCTGAACCATAACATCAAAAGTTCGTTACGAACAGTCGTCTATTTGAGTTTTTATTTTTGCGACGATTGGAAGTGATTTATATTTTTTTTACTGAATCCGACCGACTGAATTTGGAAACATTTTCAGGACAGTTATAAATTTGAACGTTTGTCCTGATTCCTAAGCTTAGTGCAAGATCGAAGTGTGAAAATGTTGTCGATATCTGACCTTATTGGCCTAAAACCGCACTAATGTGCGTCAATCAGGTTGTTGGCGAAAAGTTTTAGGTGTTCGCACAATAAACGACATTTAGGAGACTTATTCCTCTGTATAGTTTGGACAGTTCAGAGCATCTACTTTCTAGTAGATCGGGCACACGATGCTGAGGTTCCCTTTGTCGGGGATATGCTCTCATCCGTCTTAATTTAAGAGTTGAGTCGGTGGGTGCTGCTTACCAACTGCCGCTGCCAAGGCTTTGTTGGACTTAAGTTTGTAAATATATTCAATATGGCTAGGAACTCTGTTTTCTTATCATTCACTTTATATTTTTAGCCTATTTCTTGAAACCAACAAAACATGTTTTTTCAAAACTAGCTGCACCGTCCCGGCATTGCCCCTGCTAAGGAACTTTGTTGCTTATATATGTACTTGCCTAAAGTCCCGCTCCAATTTCTGGAATTTCCGGCGGAGACAAACACAACAAAGAAAAGATAGCTCAAATCGGACGATCCCTTCTAGAGCTATGGGCGGTCCTACGGTAGCCCCAAAGAAAGATGTCTAAGATGCTTAAATCGGGCGATCTTGCTGGTCATGCCAACTCGCCAAAACGGGAGATTTCGCTACCAGGAAGCGCTTCCTTCATAATATCCATTGTGCTGTGTTGCACCGTCTTGTTAAAATCACATGATCACCAAGCCACGCTCAACCAATTCCGGCAGTAAGAACTCGTTTACCATCACCCTGTAGCGTTCGCCAGTAACAGTATACGTATTGCCGATGGCGTCCTTAAAAAAATACCGCTCAATCATTCCTCCAGCGTAAACACCGCACCACACAGTGGCTTTGAGTGGATGTAATCGCTCTTCGTGCATCACACGCGGATTTTCAGTGCCCCAGAAATGTTGGCGTGACACGATTAAGAAATCGACATCGAAATTCACGCCGCGCTAACACCACCGACGAATTATTGGTAAAAAAAATCGACAGAATTATTCCGCGCTCCTGCGGTGTATAGCGCTCCATTGCTTGACTGTTTTATACATACTGCAGGCTGAAGTTGTCTAGTTCACAAATGTCAAATATGATTGACGTACGAAGCCATTTTTAAAAATTATAACAGAGGGTGATTAATTTTGCCCTACCTTGTATATATTTAGATTTGCTTTTATTTCAAGAAGAAAAATGTTCCCACCTCACTCGTGTATACAAATATAGCCTTATTTATTCGAATTTGCTAAACGCTGCTAAACACCTGTATAGTTATGCAGTGTATAAGTATTTATACAGCCTTTATACACCCTTCCAAAAATTCTTATTTATAAAACATTTTTCCATGCATACTAGCTTTTTGTATACACATTCCTATAGTAGCGCCAATCCAGTAGTACCAGTATCCTAATAGGTGTTGCTACTCATACCAAATCGAGAATTAAATTACTGAGAGCTTTGAGCCTTTGATAATTTTATTCCTTATAAAAAAGCTTTTGTTGAGATTTTTGTTCCTTCATTCATTCATTCGATAATTGTTCGTCGTTCGGTGTTTGTTTATTATAAATCTCCAGCATTATACAAACATATGCTTGACTCTAACTTCTACTTGCCGAGCATCAGGACAATAATTCAAAGTTGGCATTCTGAAATAAATATAACCACTGGTTTAGTCAAACTTAATGTGAGCAAAGTACTTGAACTCGGCTTTAACTGTGTAGCTACAACTTGCGACCAGGGTAGCAACAACAGAAAAGCATATTGGTTATTGGGCGCATCGAAAATGCGTCCTTTTACGCTAATTAATTGCACTGACAGCAACCAACAATATTTGTTAACCCATTTAAATCAAGACCCAGAAGAAAATTTATTTTCAATAACAAAGGATCATATGATCAAAATCCTTCTGCTCTCCGATTTACCTGAAATTTAAAACAAATCATTTTTCAAAATTTACACCCAACATCAGATTACACCAGTTACGAAATAGCAGTTAAAAAAGGTAGGTACCTACATAGCAGAACTCCCAGAATCGGAAAAAAAAAATTTATTTACAAAAACTTACAGTCAAACCCCCATAAGTCGATCATCGTTAAGTCGAATTTTCCATAAGTCGAACAAATGTATTAAAACTTAGACACAAGATTTTAATTTTCCCATATACCTAGTCGACTCTCTCTAAGTCGAAACCCTCCTCAAATCGGACTTTGCGGCATGATTGTCGAGTAACTTTCCGTAGAAAATTCCCCCCATCTCTCATGCTCCAACACCCATGCAAAGAAAGAAAAGCACGTGATCTTTGGAATCCACCAAACACTAATATCATCGTAAATTAGTTGGAAAAACAAACACAAGCACAATTTAGTGTTTTCAGTTAAATACAAAATATAATACAGGAGTAGCGTCTGCATCTTGCAATTGAATATCTACCTACATGATTATGTTTTATGCATCTACACAATAGGCTCCTTTAAGATAAGAAGCCGCAGTGCCAGAGCCCCTCGAAGGCTCTCCGCTTCATAATCTACCTACTTATAGCAGCTGAAAATACTGCATTGCTAAGCGTTGCCACTAAAATCTTTAGCAAATGTAGTACGTTAGCCAACAAAATGTAGCATTTTCAAAAAAAATGTAGTACCTGTTTTTTTTTCTATTGAAATTTAAATTAAGTAGTTTAACAAACAAAATATGTTATGTTTCTAAGACAGTCGGACACACTTGGAGTTGTTTTACACTATTATAATTGGAAATGTGTATGGGTAAGAGTTCATGTCTGACAAGCAAAGTCATATTGCAAACAAATGACATCTGACAAGCGCGACAAAAGGGTTGGGCAGACCTACATTCGACCCACGAAAATTGGTTTTCCCGTTCCTTGCGATATCTTTGTGTGCGAGCTGAAGATTTGCACTATGCCAAGTTTTTAAATCTATTTATTTAGTTATAAAAGCAAAAGGGGCAAAATTCGAACTGTTGTTCGTAAAAAAGTAAAATGGTTAGACGGATCTTAAGAAATGTAGTACATTAGGGTAACGATGTAGTATGTAGTACGGCGTTGAAAAATCCAGCAAATATGTAGCACAGTACTACATATTATGTAGTAGAAGTGGTAACGCAAAAACCAGTTTTCATTATTGACCGATTGAAGCGCCAAAGCTTCTGTGTAATACTGGTACAACATATTTATTAGATTTCTTGGCGCTACTATAGAAATGTATATACAAAGATACTAGTTATACAGGGGTTGTGTCAAAAAAAGGCACTGAAAAGGAGAAATCTATTACATTTATCTGTCCGAAAAGATAAAAAAACTAAGCATCTTGTGAGAAATGCAAAATTCAAATACAAATAGGAAAAGGAATTAAAAAAATTGAGAAGTAAAAAGAAAAAGAATGATTTGGGACTCCTAAGAAACGGTAGTCTTTTGCAAATTAAAAGGAATTTTTGAAATAATTTGAAATATCTCATTTCTGCACATATTTCTTATCGAGGACACTTGTAGAATCTTGAAAATTGAAAATAAAAATGCCGATACAATCTATCCAATTTATTTTTGATTTAATTTAAATTAATTGTGAAAGATTATTTAAGTCAAAATGACATTTCGATACTATTCGACCTTTATACAAGCTCTAAACAACGTCAAAGCGCTTTATAAATAAGGCTGTTGTATAAATTATTTTCCTCCCTTGTTTTAACATTTTGCTGAAAGTTATAGTCATATAATATTTTAGAACTTTCAATAAATTGAGTATCTATAAATACATCTGAGCGTATGACAGTATGTTCGTTGAACCTATTTAAAGCACCTGTGACATATCACATTTCACATGGCAAAAGTTCAGCCAACTGTTTCCTTAAATATTGACACAATAAAGAGAAAATATTATGTCAGTTCCACTTTAGTGATGTTAATATTTCCGCAGGTCTCTGACAAACGCCGGACTATCGTAGTAGAATAGTCGTGTTTTGAATCATTGTTGTACCGATTCCGCTACAGTTATTATACTTTAGAGAATCGTTCTAATTGGCTAGTACGATCGCGAATTTCTGTACTAGAACTGTCGGTGTTACCCATGGTTCGCACTTTTTACCGTGAATGACACCCATAAATCTTCTTACGACTTCACATAGTCCTACTTTGCATCACCTTATGGTTATGGGTCGTCGTCTTCGTCGTCGTCGTTGTCGTTGTCGTCGGGCGGGAAGGAAATTGTAAATAAAAGTTCGCCCAACCCTTACCCCAGAAATAAGTGTGCTGACGGAGTGTTATTATGTATACATATCATTTTATTACAGATATGATTTTCATACGTTCACTTCTCTTCTCCTGTTGCTATTAAATTCAATTCAATGCGAAACCTATTTTATAGGTAATAATTTACCTCTGGGGGAAATTTTTCCTTTACGATTACTTTGGGCGCGGAAAGTGTAAGCACAAAACAGTATTTTCTCACAATAAAAGTTTTTATTAAGAACACCCGCCCCCGCGGAAGTTGATCCCCTAACTGGCAGATAAAACAATTGAATCTGACTCATCGAAAAAAGGTAATATCACAGTCAAGTGATTGAGCTATAAAATTGAGGGGACGCCATTAAATACGCGTTTTCCGTCAGCGGTGGAAGAAGTGTATGTGAGCATTGAGCAGGTAGATTGCATACATTTCCGCATTTCATAAATATGTAATTTACCTAATTAAATGCCTGCTCCTTTGGCATGGATGGTGCGCTTTGTTCGAGTGAAGGGAGCGTGCTTCTGATTCAGTTTAATTAATAAGTCCTCGGCCCAAATTTAATTCATTGTGTTTATATTATTTGTCTGCAATCGTCACTTGCTGGTTATGTAGGCATTTCTTTTGCGGTCTTGCCTGATTTTACGTATTCCTTGTGAGAATTTCGCGGTTTGTGTAGTCAGTTTCCGTCCATTTCCATTTTGCAAAGGAGCGTTGGTTGGCAGGCATCGACTATAATAATTTCTGTTAAAATGCAAATCTAGGGAGTGGGATGCGGTGTGTCATTAATTGTCACCGCAAACAATTCGTGTTAAGTGGCCCGTTAATTGAATTTTATGAAAGTGCTTTTTTTCTTTATTTCCAATTCGTAACACCCCCATTGACTTGTCGTTCGGTGGCGCTCGTGCTACAGAAGTGACATATAAATGTAGGTATCTACTCGTTTGTGCGTTCGGGGCGGCCTGTGAGCTTATGCCAGCGATCCACCGAAGGAATCCTTTTTCTGTATTTTTTTGTAACTATGTCTTCATTAAAGGCAATTAGTCAAGAGGCGAAAGTCTGCCTTATGTTCAGTCCCTAATGAATGGCTGTGGCTCATGCAGTCTTTCATCCGACACAAGTTTGGTACTGTCCTTTTTTTCATATCAATGAATTGAGATTTTTCTGAAATATTGCTCTGCTACGTCTTTGTCATTCCTTTATGGTTTCTTTGTTTGTGGGATTCCCCTCGCTTCGCCTTTGTTCAAAGTGGCTAATTTTCTTAATTGAAGTAATTAATCCGTCTCTGCCGCTGGCGGGAATCATTTGATGTTGTTGTTTGGAGGGACTTTTTTCTTTGAATAAAATGTAGTACAGGGGCAAAATTAATAGAAGAAAAGTTTACTAGTTCAGGGTCCTTAGATGAAAGTTGGAAGTAATTTAACATGGACAATTGAAAACGAATATAATAAAAAGAAAAGAAGGTGTAATTAGATTTCTATTAGCCCTAATTTTAGCACCGTTCGATGGGATGTAGTAGTGAATTAAAAAACGTAGGTTAAAGTTATACCTCTTTACAAAATATTTAAGGGCCGTCTGCTGATACGACTCATAGCGAATTAAGTGCCACATAAACTCTTATGTGACAGTTTACGCCCTAAAAAAAGTAGAACTTAAATCGTTAAGAGTTGTATGAGCAAACGGCCCTAAGTCCTTGAGTCTATTTCTAATAACAGGAAGAAGTTCTGCCATTTCGGATGAGTTAAAATGGAATTGTCTCAATAAATAATAGCACATCCCCTTACACGTCTTAATTGGCTTTTCAATTTAATATATACCTATTTATTGACTACAAGACTCATCATCGGCAACAATAGTACAACACCTCCTTATGTGAAACAGACAGGAAATATAAAACATAACATAATTGTATCCCGTACTGATTCCCCTACAATTAAAAAAAGTTGGAGGTTTTAGAGACGCGGATCCTATCGGCTCACATGTGGATTCGCTTTTAACTAAGTTTTCTGTAATACTAAGAGAGCTTAGTTGGATACGTTATATAGATATATCTACCTAAGGCAGTTGATAATAATGAACCTGCAACATGTATTAACCTCCGTGGTGGAACAAGAGAGCTAAAACACCCATCAAAAGGAAGCAGATCAGACTTTTCTTCAACAGGGATAAAGTGAAAGCTAATGATATTAGGTTATTTTAGGTTTGTGGGCTGGCGAGGAGTATTCCGGGCCACACTCAGGTCAATACTGACCCATTGTGATGCCCTTTGGGAGGGAACGTTTGTCCCTCACCCATTATAACCTTGTCTATAAATAACTGTAATTAATTACTCACTGTACTTTTGCATGCAAACCAACCTGAGGATTTGATAAAGCTCATTATCTTGTCTATTGGTGTACTGGGAAGCTCGTCTATGTCGCGGAAGAAGTGTCTCCCTAGGAATCTGTGCCTGTGATGTTGGAGACCTGGGCATTGTCGTAGGAAGTGGGTTGTGTCTTCAAAAGCATCCTCTTCACCGCAGCTTCTACTACTCTAACTTGTTCTTACGTTAAGCGCATTTTCTTCATGTGCTACCGCAGTATTGTGCCCCGTTATGATTCCAATGCGGGCCGAAAGAGATTTTCTGTCCTTCCATATGAGACTCTCGGTTTGGGCTTCATTGAAGGATGGCCATAGTATTCTTGTGGTGCTACAAGTTTCTAGTGCATTCCATCTATCGTTCGCCTCTTTTGCTGCCTTCCTCCCTGCGTCTTAGCCTTAATAGTGTGCAAGGTGGGATATTCACAGATGGATCAGCTTATTCTGATACAGCTGTCGAGCCTTGTCTTGCTAGTTCGTCGGCTTTCTCATTGCCGGGAATACATCCATGTCTCAGAACCCAGCACAGCAATACCTTATGCTGGAGTACTAAGCTGCGATTTTATTTCCGTTGCAGTTAAGGCTTTTATTGCTGCCTGGCTGTCGATTCAGGTGGCATTGCCTTTAGGACAGACTCACGGGCCGTTGCTGTCACTGCCCGGACCTCTGCTTGGAAGACGCACTGCTCTGGTCGGGGAGACGTACCGAATTAGATATACCCAACGAGTCGAAGAAGACCCCACCCCAGTTTCCATTTTATATGCGTCTGTAAATACGTCTATGGATTGCGTGTTTGGTAGGAGTCCGTCTCTCCATTCTTCCCTGCTGGGATAGGCGCTTGTAAACTCTAACTATGGCGATATGTATAGACCGTGATTGGTACTTAGCCAAAGTATTTCTGTAGGATCGAAGAATGACCCATTTCGTTCAGTTTCCAGTTTACTGATTGGCTTATTCTCATGGCAGTAATGGCAGCTGATGGTTGTATAAAGATGTCTAGCAACCAAATTAAGGATAGCCTCAAGACCTGCGGTTGGAGTTGTCCTCATCGCACTGGTGGTGCCGATACACCCTAGTCTTTGGCTTTTAGAAAGGTGGCATTGTTGTTTGTCGGCCCCCATACGAGACTGCCATAGGTCAGCATAGGTCGTACTGTGTACATCCACAGTTTAATTTTGGGAGATGATCCTCAGATTTTTTTAAAAATACTGCTGCAGGAGTAAAAGGCTACTGTGGCTTTTTTAATTCTTCCGTAGGTGTTCATTTTCCAATTAAGCTTTTTGTCCATTAGAAGTCCCAGAGATTCTGGGATTCTGTCAGAGACTCTGAGGGTTATATTTACAACCATCAGGGAGTGTTACAAACTGTGGTATTTTCCTTTTATTTGTGAAAATAACCAGTACGGGTTTCTGTGGATTCACCGCTAGGCAGTAGTCCCTGGTCCAGATGTCGAGGATTTGAGAGCGCCAGAAATTTGTTCGGTGAGTGTTGGGAGGAATTTACCTCTTGCCAAAAGCACTACGTCATCAGCATAAGCCGTTGTTCTGACGCCACTTTTTCTAAGCTGCATAAGTATATCGTTTAGAACTATGACCCACAGCAGTGGGGATATAACCCCACCCTGAGGAGTTCCTCTTTAGGCGCAATCCCCTGACATTGTTAAACGGTCCTTCAATGTCCATGAATGCCGGTAGATAGGAATAATTCAATCAAGCCCTGGGGATGTGAAGGAAGAGAAGGATCGGATGGCCCATTCCATTCTGTCCTCTGTGATCAAATCTCCAGGAAGACTCGATTCCCTAAGTGTTGTTGGTGTATATATCGAGGCATGGGTGACTGTTACAGCCTGGAAAGTGCGTTTTCAGTAACAGCTTTTAAGAATATGAACAAGATTCAGTCCAGATTCCTTCAGGGTCCTTGAGAGATCACAGAGTTAGTGGTTCTCTGGTTAGGAACTTCCTTAATCTCGCTTCTCAATTAACGGTTTGGAAATTGTTGATTCCTTCTATTCGCCCCAAAAAATGTAAAACTCTAGGAGGGTCTCTACAGTCCGAGCGTCTCTACAGTTGTGCCAACTATTTATTTATTTTTGATGACATAACTTGGGAGAGAAAGAAAGAGTTCATATATTTCAACAGACAGTCAAAAAGAAGATCTCGGAAGCGTTTCTGTAAATAAATTGTGGGTACTAGTGAAGCTTCGAGACTCCGAAAAATGATGGCACAAGACGCGACAATCCCCAGCTATATTAATAATTCTGACAGATCCTAAACAGAAATCAGTAAATACGTTTCCGAGCCTTAAGTCGAAACTCACTTTTTAGCAAACAGCATACACCAACGGCATCGATACCAAAGCGGTAGAGCACTTTATTGCTACAATGGGCTGTAATCTATTTTGCCGAGGTCAAAGCGCCTGCCATGCTGCAAAAGGCTATAAATAGGATCAGGGAATTATTTATATATTGTCTATCGTACCTATGGCATGGGTAAGAAACCCAAGTAACAATTTTACTTCGGTAAGGTTCAAATTTGTAATTTCTGTAGGCAACAGCTTCGATAGAGCTCCTATAGTCTTTGTTAAACGAAGTTGATCTATTTCGAAGCAATTGTTTCGATAATAACTTCAGTAAGTGCTTTACGAAGCATATACATAGGCTTTATAGAGGGATATGGAATTAAGCTTCGATAATATCTTTATTAGACATCTGAAAATGTGTCTGGAGATGTGTGGAAAGTGAATTGCTTCGATAAAGCTTGTGGTTCGAAGCGCTTCCTAGAAGCTTCTTTAGAGCTTCTGACCGAAGGCATTATAGATGCAATGAACTGTCATGCAGTCAACCGCTTGCGATTGGAAGCTGTACAGAAGCACTTACTCGTACTTCCTCCTAACTTACATATGGAGGCTTTATAGAGGTAAAAATTAATTTCATATGAAATGAATCAAAGCTGTCTAAAGAAACCATAATTAATGAATCGGGGAAAAATTACAAGAAATAAAATACTTCTAGCACATTGAAAAATATGTCAGTAATATGATTTTAAATGAACACTTTTCGCCCATGAATAAATAAGGGTAACGCTAAATGTCTTGCTTACAACTTCGGTCGAGTAAGCTGCAAGTTTATTGCAAATCTTAACCAAACTCTAAAATGTACCAAGTAGTTCAGATTTAGCACTGCTACAGCATTATGACGAATTAGCCTACACCGAAAAAAATATTTTGATAAGACAACTGTAAAATTAACATTTTTCGGTGATAAAAGTGATCCAACATTAAGAATATCACTTTTGATATACTGATCATATCACTATTACATTCACGATATGGATTTACTATGTAAATTGATATATTGAAAATTAAAATGTTAAAATGATAAAATTGTTTTAACATTTTTTAATTAAAATTTAACATTTTAATTGCCAAACTGATATGAAAAAACTGATATTGCTGATGCTAATTGAAAATTAAAAATATCAAAATAATATGATATAATTGATGTTTTTGATATTTTTATATGTAGATTTAACATTCTAAATGCCAAACTAATATGCGAAAACTGATATTTCCGATATAATAATTGAAAATATTACATATTTAACTGATATTTACTATTATTAGTTTAGCATTATACTTACCAATATTTTTATCTTTTTCGTTTGTAAATAAAACCCCATTTTTTTGATTTTCACATATATGTAAGAACATACGTTTTATTTATTAATTTTTTTTTTTAGATTTTATAGGTACATGGTTTTAAAAAATTTTGTTTCTTAAAATATAGAAAAATATGAATATAGAATTATCAGTAACGGTATCCTATTAACGCCTTATGAAAAAAATTAACTTACTGTATCACACCCTGAAAAATATGAGCTGGTTGATGTTGCAGCTGAACGGCTGGATTGTGGAGTACTGGGGTTAGAATTTTCAAGCCAATTGCAAATTGAATTGCAAGTTATAATGCTTGCCGTCGGTACATCTTCTGGGAACTAATATTTCGTAAGAAAATAATTTTTTTATTCTAAGTATACAAAAATGCTTCCTATTAACAATACAAATAATTACGTTTTTGATCTTCCACGCGTAGATTTTATGCTTAAATTCCACCTGAAGCCCAATGTTTTCCCTCCCTGGAAATATTTTTTCTATAAATTAAATTACAATTACTCGAAATATAAAAAGTTACAATACTTTGTAACAGAAACTTAAGTTTTCACCCACACAAAATGCAAATCATGCAGTTTTTCAACGAAATTGATTATTGATTACTAAAAACCTTAGCGCGATCGGTGCTCAAACGTTTTAGAAAAGCACACTTGGAAACATATTTCTTATCGACGAGCCACAGTTGAATTGAAAATTAAAAAATGCAGAATTGATATTAAAAAATTAAAAAATTGCCTTCCCAATTAAGTAAAAAAAATGTTAAATTGATATTATGAAATATCAAATCTTGTTTGATATTAAAAATTATATACTATAATAACATTTATGTGGAATCATAATATAATATTCAAAAAAATATTTTATTTCATTTCAACAAATTGTGTACTTACTTACATATCAAATCCTCAAAAATGTGACTCAGTTTCCATTCTTTTAATAAATTTTGCAATTCATTTCCAGAACTTTCGTCTTCAACATGGTCTTCCATTGACTGATTTACTTCAAAATAGTTTTGCACTTCTTCCTCTGTTAACACAACACAATCATTATAGTTAACGATTTCATTATTATTTTCCATTTTTATTTATTAAAACACAGCACTTGAAAAAAAAAACGTGTGTACACTTCTGTAATTACAGGACAATAAGTAGTTAACACGTAGAATGACGTTGGCTACCAAGAAATTGGAGCACGCAATTAGAGAACGCAATCATGCTGATATTTTAAGATATCAAAATAATCTTAATTCACAGTCTTTTGTGCATCAATTTAATATTATAATAACGTTAATATTACAGAAATATGGTTAAATACAAAACAAATTTTGATATTTTTAATTGATATTACAATATAAAAAATTATTTTAAGGTTTTTATATTTTAATATCAACCTTACCTTATAATTATCGATCTAATAATTTTACTCTCACAAATACATTCTTTCGTATCATTTTTTGAGAAATTGATATGATATGCTATTTGATATTAATAAAATATTAAAATGATATGTCGTTTTTTTTTCGGTGTAGGGGGTAGTGTATTGGACTACTACGCAACAGGACCAATGTTCGATTCTCAGTGCGGCGCATGTAAGTAAAATGTAAATTATAACGAGTACGTAAATGTAAACTCCATGAAAATTGCAAAAAGTCTGTGAAAATGTTTATTAAGAAAAAGATAAAAAAAATAAAAAATAAGAAAATGGAAAATTGAAAAATGCAATAAAAAAAATAAATATTTTTCTTGTTCATTTTGGAGCCTCTATAAAGCTTCCATAAAGTTTCGGTAAGGTCTATCCAAGCTGTTCAGGAAGTCTTAAACAAGTAAATACATGCATTAAAGTGCGCCAAATGCGTTTCCTTTAGACCTTATGCAGTTAATATTGCGGGAGGTGAAATAGCTTCGATAGCACCTTACCGAAGTCAAATTGTTACTTGGGAAGGCTACAAACCCATTGGTCTTTCGTGATCTCTTTTCAAGACACTGGAAATTGAAAGGTTTCTTCATATAGGAAGCTCGTTGTGTGATGCAATTTTCTGCAAAGCTCAACACGCTGAAAGTATATCAGTGGACACGACTCTACCAAGTACTCTATCAAGTAGTATAGGTAAACTACAAAAGAGGAATTAGCACTGGCTGGCTTCCTGGACATTGCAGGGGCCTTAGCTAACGCAACGAGAGAGGCTAGTAACAGGTTATACGAGTCGGAGTTCTCCTCATATATTAATGATAGTAGGATATAGGGATTACCATCACTATTTGTACCTGTGATGCTCTGGGAAAGTTCTTGCTCTGAGCGGAATGATGGAATCAGCCTTAAGTGAGCTCGGAAATTGTGCTCAAATTCGATATAAACAGAACTATGTAACTATTACGTTTTAGTAGGAACTATAAGATACCACCTTTTCAACTGCCGAACCTTGCTGTATGGAAATTGTTCCCTTTGGCAAGATATACTAGGAAGAAGTTAAACTGAAAACCCGTAAGGCTTTGGTGAACAAAATGGAAAAAAATGTGTTTTTGAAACCAATAAGACGATGAACTGGCTATCCATCAAAATAGCTTACGAAACTGGAAAACACGCATTTTCAGCATGCAGTTTGGAAGAAGCTCCTCCGAACTATTTGAAAAATGCACCGGATTTCGGGAAGGATATACGCTATCATGTGACTTCTTCAATCTCACCCATTATTGAACAAAAACGCTCCAGCTAAAAGATTTATGGAGGACAGAACCTCCGTTTCAAAGACCAAACCACTGCGGATATCAAAGCCCTTACTCTGGATAACTGGAAGTAGCGTGCTTGAGAACGTGGAGGATGGAAGAGACACTTCACGAGTATAAAAAAAATAGTTGGCGCAACAGGTCCGTAGGGACCCTAGGCCTAGCTTCTCAAAACCATTAGTTTCGTGTGAGTTTTTCATTTTTGGGACGAGTGGAAGGGATCTACAATTTTATGGCGGGTCCAAACGGCTAATTGAGAAGCTTCTTCATGACTGTTATACTCTCGGATGTTTGTCAGACCACACACTGCGCCTACAGACGCTCGAAAAGCTTAGTCGAAAAATCGACCTCCAGGTTGTCCATTATTCTACGCACCGCAACACATATAAGCCCAAAGTCATACGTAGACAGAAATAACAATAACTTGACCACTGCTACGATTGTTTTTTTTCTTTAAAATTAAATTAAATTAATTTAATTTAAACAATTGGCCGTTTTCAAATAGAATAAAAATTGTTAGGAATTTTTTGTGGCGCATACAAAATGAAACAATAATTTTATTCAGTTATTTGAAGCCTCTGACACCATTGTAGAACATAGTTTTATTTATTTTTGAAACGTGCACTTCTAAATAAAAAATGGAATTGAAATGAATATTTTCTATATAACCCAACGTGAAAGACTATCCAATTTATTAAAAAAACACAATTTTGCAAAATTCCTTTTCTTTTAGGAGCTGTTACTGATTTTTTTTACACTATTTCTCACTTCTTCGCACCACGCACAGATAAGATATAATGTAGGCTAGCATACGTACGGATATGAATTTTGGAAATGTGTGTTTTGCTTAAGGCACCATCTGTTGCCCGAAACTTATTTATGGATTTGATTTCGTTATCCTTTGACCTGTAAATGTCCATTTTAGTATCAATATGTGATTCTTTTCATTTAACGCTTTATATATTCATGGGGCATGGCGATAGTAATAAATTGGATGTCCAGTAGCATCTTTTTCAAAAATTAAACGGAGGGGTGTAACACATTATGGATTTTGGGACATCTACAGATATATATATACGATGCCTATAGGGTACCTAAACGTGAGCATACTGGAGGCAACGTCTTCGTCAGGTATAGGTATAGCTATTGACATAAAAAATAATATTGGCGATAGCTTAATAACATTCAGAATGAATATGCCAGATAGGGTATTTAAGATCGAGTTGCTTCCTCAAAAGCCCATTCGCCCATTCACCAGCAACACTTTGTCCGATTGTAAAAAAAAAAATCTAAATAGGAATACATTTCATGAGTGATATTAGCATTCATATACGACTTATAATAAATGACTTTTATTAAGGACTCGCTTGCAAAAGGACTTGCTTTACTGGTTGGTGGTTCGCGAAATATATTTGTCGTGACCTTTGGAAGAGAAATCTAGTAGAATTTTTGAACCAAAAAAGTGAATAGATGCAGCGAAAGGATTTTAGAAAGAAAAGTAATTGCTATATCGTTATGATTAGATGTCTTAAATGTTGACGGACGCTTAAATGTCAAACAGATAAGAGCATTTCAGTTTAAATCGATCCAGAGAATTAACTGGCGTGCTTTTTGGAAAATACTATTCGCATTGACAAGGGCTTGATGGCTATTGAAACACTGTTCGGTTGGGCTTTATCAAGTTTCAATTATCTTATGCTTATGTTTTACAAGCCATCATGGGTATTAGAAGGTAGAACATTTTGCGATCTGTAATCGATACTTATGGAACCTATAAGTCAAAGCGAACGCGACTCCTTCACTGAAGAGTTCGTCAACAAGCATTTGCAAAGGCTCAAAGGCCCATTTCGGTGTTTATCTAGAAGAAAAAGGACTTAGAAGCTTAGAATAGTGTTTGACAACTCCAAATGTGCTGAAAATTGTAAATCACTTAATTTCCTCTAACAGCCTTAATTTTCAACCAATTTAGTTTTTTCTTGATGTAGATTGCAAAACCATTCAAAATCATTAAAAAAAACCATCAAAAAGGCCTTTCTCTGAATATACCTGAAGTCTGAAGAACCTGAAAGAAGTCCTTTCTTTTGATTCAATAGAGAAATTATTGACAACTGCAATCACCGTAAACCTAATAATGAATTGTTTGGTACAGGAAAAATTCTTCACGGGCAATAATATAATATAGAAAATAACTTCACCATAAGTGGGAAATAATTTCCCTTTTTTATGTGAAGTTATTTCCCACTAAAAGTGGGCAATTATTCCACCACAAATTTTGTGAAATAACTTCACATAAAATAAGTGAAATTATTTCCCACTCGATGTGAAGTTGTTCCCCATGTGAAGTTATTGCCCGTGGAGTTATTTCCCTGCACCGATTAATTTCATTGCCTGATAATTTCTGTAATTTAGTGACGTCGAAGGAGCTTGAAAGAGCATTCCCTTATATTCAATTGGATTATAGGAGTCACGATTGGCTAAGTGCGAACGAGCTATCCTTCGCGCGAAGAACAAAGATGCCTACCAACTTAAAAATGTTATTCAGTCCAGCATTCGAAGCAAGGAAGCTACATATAAATCAGTAAATACCGTTGTTGAATCGGAAGAAGCAGTTGATTATCCAACGGCATTTCAATTCACTTGATCTGCCAAGAATGCCCTCACACATATTGATATTGAGAAGTGGTGTGCGTTGCGTAGTGGAGGCAACGATCTTGAGGGGACCTTTCAAAGGTGCAATTGTCCTCATCCCCCGAATTCTCATGATCCCGACCGATATTACATTTCAATTCAATAAATAGATTCCCAATACGATTGCTGTTCGCTTTCACAATCAGCAAGGCTCACGGTCAATTTCTAGAATTGTGTGGCTTAGATTTAGACAGGACCTGCTTTTCACATGGACAACATCATATTGCTTGGTCAGATACTCGTAGTCTCGATAGGTATCTACGCAAACAATGGGAAAACAAGAAAAAGTATATACCCTCAAGTATTCAGGAATTAAACGTAGGTGTAAGAAACGTATGTTTTGTTTTCTTTCTTATTTCCATCCATTCAACGAGAATGTCCACAGCGAAGCGAGGCAGGCTACAGCTTTATAAGGAAGTTTAATTTCGTAGAAAATAATTCCTGCAGTGGAATTTGCTTAACGAAACTATACTTACTTCTTTCAAAAGGCTACACCTTTTTTTGTCGTACCGACCGACGTTGTTTCAGAACCGATTTTTATCAAAAATGCCCCAAACGAAAGGTGGATGTCCTTAAGTGAATTAACTACATCCAGTTTTGTCACAAACGGGAAATAATACGTGGGGAAAATCGTGTTATTGTTATTACAGTACAACTGCTTCACACAGCATTTCTCCTAATGCTCATGGAACGCAAAATGGACATTCCTGCGCAACTCACCTTCACAAACCAAACCTATAATTACAGTAAATCATAAAATATACAAATATCGGGTTTCAATTGTTCAGAATCATTTGATAGCGGAAGACAACCATCATAGAATCATAGCCAGGCAAATTTCTCCACGGCATTAGTGAAGCAACTTAAACACAAGTCAAATCAACTTAAGGACATTGGATTTACACAAACCACCACTCTTTCGAAAGAGGTAACTCGCATCAAAAAATAAAATATACAAGCCCACACATTGCCTCGATGAAAATTGATTTCCGATTCCATTGATCTAAGATTCACCCATGCTAATTTTATCCCATTCAATAATGGGATGCAGTCGCCAAAAAAAAAAAACCAGCAAACGAAAAACATTTGCTAGCGCCAAAAAACCTAACAACAACAACTACTGGCGTTCAATTATAGCCGCATAAAATACTTCTTGTTGGTAAGCAGAAACTATGTTTTTGGGTTTTACCATGAGAGAAGTGAACCTGGCCATATCAACTAACCAAATAGGTCTTCAGCTCAACACCATAATACGCTGCTGGCAGGATATGTGCGAGTGGCCACTATTTTGGGTTGCTTTCTCGGTCAGAATATTCGAGTTTATGGCATTGTACAATATGTTTTGCCTATACATTCAGCTAGCATATCCCCCATCCAAATATAGCGTTCATAGTGACGCAATGGACTGTTTACCCGAACATTATGTCCAGCAGGGATTTCATTCATTTTGGGTATATGGCTGCAGTTTCATTCTGTTGGTATACACACTTAACTGTCCTTATTCCTCTTGTTGTTGTGGAAGGCTTTCATGGCATTGGGCTTGGTTGGTACGTTGGTAGCACCGGCACCGGTAGCATTAACAGAAGCATCTCTCTCTCTCTATGAAATAAAATATTTTTGCGGTTCCACAAAAGTAGGTACGATTTTGGTTAAAATGCGGCCAGGCATATGCTACTCGTATATGAATTGAATTTATTCGAGTAATGATGTATTTTTTTATTGTTTTGCCGTGCTGGCTATGGGGTGGTAGTATATAATGTACACATATATGTAGCGGTCTAGCTGCTTTCAACCTTAAACTTGTCCTTTAGAACTAACTCAGCGGTGTGGTTGGTATTAAAATGGTCTAGAAGTTTTTTTTAGCCGCCTTATCTCCTTTGTTTCACTTCAACAGAAAAAACGACACACAGCGCTTTTGACGTCCACGGTGCACCTACCAAGATCAAGAGCAATCGCAGCTGATATTTTCTGTTTCAAAGTAGCTGGCTCTCTTAACCTTTTGGAATTTTTTGATAAATGGCGATTAAAAACAGTGGAGTCAGAAACATCAGACATAAAATGCCACCAATCGGTTGAGGTCCCATTGCACTTGTGTATGCCAGCAAAAGTAAGGGCTTCCTCTACTGTGTTGTCATTTCTTATAAGATTCGGAGACTGAATGGGCCTGGGGCTTTTAGGCCCACAGCTCGTATAGCTTGGCTAATATCCTACGAAGTATTTTATTTTTTTTTCTCGAAAGGGACAAATATAGCTTCATCCGCTTTTCAATGCCGGTTCATGCTTCAGGTACGTAAAGCAGGCTTGGGGTTACTAAGGTATTGTATAGAGTCTCCTTAGTTGTTTGTGAAAGGGTCTTATTACAAAGTTGCCCTCTCAGTTATTCGCCGTTTGATTTCTGTCGATATCCAGGTGTAATTTTCAGATGCAAACACATATCCGAGGTAACAGTTTGAAAGTCATAGTCGTGTCTCACTTCACACAGCACACACTTGGTTTTGCACTAGTTTACCGCTCAAAAAGCTTCCGTTTCCATACATTATTTGATCGACGGTGGACTTTCCTGTCTGTGTTAGGGGTCGATTGGGTTAGTTAGGCGACTAATGCCAGTAGATGAAGGGGAGGGACATTTTTCTTGTGAACCGGGCAAAGGATACAGAGGTTTTTTCCTCAGCGCATTCTTTTCTTTTACCCTTTAATATTACATGCAACTAAAAAAACCATTCGGATCTAGTGAGGAATCTTCTTAAATCTGGATCTTCTTCTTATAGCTAGATCTACCAAGCCGTCGAAGAAGCTCCCATACAAGAGTAGCGGCGTCCTTGGAGGGCTGGGCAGTGTTACAGGAGATGTTACACAGATTTCATTTCATCTTCATCAGTGCAACTTCTGGAGAATATTTCTTTACTTATATTTGCTTTTGGTTATGTAAATTGAAGTTTAATCTATCTTCGTCTATATATGGAATAATACGTCTAGCAAGGTTTCCTTTGCCATACATATAGATTTCCCTACGGAACTTACTGCCCTCTTCTCTTAATTTCTTTGAGCGCACGACACGATTCCTTGGCGGTCTCTTTCGCCAAAGGTAGTGCTCCGGACCGGACGGGAGGCTATACGCCTTTTATTTTGCTGTTTTTCCTAGTTCATTTAAGCAGAGGCTTTGTGGTGTTAATCAAAAAAGCCCAGCACATCAGTTGCAGTATTAATAATGGCTTTCTAGCCTTCTACCACTGGACTTCAGCACTAGCTCGTGCTTGTATAGGAGTCGAGAGGAATTGGCTTACTCGATCGACGTAGATCTATTGCAATTACAGCATTTCGACGGCATACTTCTCTATGTTGAGGCATGTTGGATTTCTGCATACTGATTTCTGACCTATAGTCAGCAACAAGGCTAAATTAAAATTTACCGCTCGGAAGTTTTAAACATCCAGAATACAATACTGAAGGCTCGCAATACATCGATCTCTATGCGTTCAGTTTGGTTGACGGTTTGTTTATCCAAAGACAGATATTGTCCCTTTATGAACTAGGGTAATTGTGTACACAATGAAACGGTGGGATCTTTCCGAGCTTTTAATGAAAAGTTTGCTTTTGCTTTATAGTCTGATGCTGGATTGTGAGCTTTCTACAATTGCTTTTAGAATGGTGTTATGAAGCCTTAGATGTAAATGCATCAACTTGTGTTAAACCCTTCCGACTTTAAGCAATAAGATACCTTTGTCGCCATATTAAACTTGATATGGCGTGTATTTAGTTTTACATGGGCCCCGCTCTGCTATACGATTTCAGAGACACATTTCATACAACATTTTCACGAGAACTTCACCGCTCAGAAAAATGATCCATTAATAGCACAAGACCGCAACATAACCACGAGCAATTCTACCCCTTCCGAGGAAGTTGTCTCTATTCCGGATATTATTCTATAGCGCTTACAGGTTGTTTATGCGGAAAAGGAATGGGGGCTATCTGACTTTCTGATGCACAAGCTAATTGGCATTTTTTGTGAATATGTCCCAAACATTTAAGACTTCAAATAGACGAAGGAAGTAATTTACTTATGCTCTCTTCCTTAAAAACGGTTATCTTCCACCTGTTCCTACTACCCACAGTTCAGACCTTCCAGAACCTCGATATCACATTTACATACGCCGTTTAGTATTTCGATACAAAAAGTCAGCTTAGGCGAATAAACCATATTACTTACGTTGTGCTGTACCTAACCCCAATCTATGTATCTACTACGCATACGCTTAATATAATAATAACCGGAGTATTCCCGACGAATCTATTCCAAAGAGATTGCTGAATAATTTCATACATTTGGACCATCATCTCACCAACCCAACCTACACAAAGACAACACTTGCCAGTTGCCATTGCCACCGCAGCAACGCCAACGAGAACCAAAACGAACTGCTGAGCGCTGACATAAAAGAGTAAACTCTCTACCTTCGGCTACACTACGGACTACGCTACCATTATGTTCTGCATCTCTTCGGCATTTTCGAATAAGAAGAACGAACAGATGGTAAAAACTTCGTCCTCCTGAACGCGGAGGAGGAAATACGAAATAGTGGTGTTTGTATATAGGATAGGAGTAGCTCTGCCGTTTACTGCATGTATACACACATCCATATAACTGTATCTCGCCCACAGAGTTTCACTTGCCTCTTTCGAAAATAACTTTAGTTCGGTTTTGGTTCTACAGCGAGAGTGACGTATTCGTACGGATGGACCCTTGTTCAATTCATACACAGATACAAAAACAAAAGATATATATAACATTTTTTTTCCGTTTTCCTTTGACTACTGACGTACGTTAGTTTCAACGCACAGTAGTTATTTTACGGAAAACCCAATTGTGCAAGTTTTAGTGATAGAAATTGAAGAGAAAAATAGTTTTGCTTCAATTTGAAAAGCATAAATTTAAAAAGAAAAAGAACGAACCGGGAGTGCTGTGTTCGAATTTTCTTGAAGACAATCGCAAACTCCGAATTGGATACACATCTCCCGCTGTGAATATTCAAATGCCACAAGGGCACGCCAAAAGCTACCCCACAAAGGACGCTTATTTTATAATAGTTTATTTTGATATGTTGGATAGTTATTACCCCGTACACAGCAGAGCAGAAACTCACACTGCACCTGGATATTCCAAAGTGTTTTATGGCGTTCGTCGAGAGCAAAATACGACCGTCTTGTGTGTGTGGTCCTTGTAGTTCTTATCACCTACTAATCCCGTGTGTTAGTTTAAATTCAATTAGAGGCAGTAATAAAAGCTAATAGTTTTTCTATGACAAAGAGAAAGAATACAAATTATAAATAAAATACCTACCTGCATAATAACACTACAGGGAAAATTAAATGATAATGAATTGCATTTAGCTAAGCGGATGGGTATACACGTACATGATATTCAATTGAAGCCTTTTTAAACAAATTACGTGGTTGTGCAAAATCGATAAAAAAAAAGTTTAACAATGATAATATCCTAGTAATTGGTGATTTAGTTAGTTGTCTGCCCCCTTCTCCCATCAAAACGGATACATAAGCAAATATGGACTTTAAACATCAAAATTCATGGATTAAATTACTTTTCTGTGGTAAGTCAAACGGTTGATTTTATACTAAGGCTTGGTGTAAGTTAGTCATAAGGAAAGAGTTTGTCCGGATAAAAACTTTCTGACTACATGTGTACATCCATTATACATACATACATTACACTGGTCCATACATACATATACCTACTTGTCATCTGTTGAACATAATATGCAACGTTCGTCAATATATATTTTTTTAGTTCATCATAAGTTTATTTAATTCTATATTCTCGTGAGTTTTGCGTTAGCTTTTATCGGAAGACAGCAACGCCCCCAATATTTCATAAATATTTATATGTATACCTACATCAATTATTATGAGTTGGTGCAGAGTCGTAAATAATGTCCCGAAAAGCGCCACTTCGATTAGAATGCATTTAACATGCCTCATGTGGGTTTTATTTCCTTTCGTAGGTACAAGTCTGCGATTGTATTTATTAATTTGATACAGAAGTGTGAGCTGGTTCAATGGCCGCATTGATTGACTATAGCCAAGCGTGCTGCTGTAGTACAATCAATTTAAAACAGACACTATAGAGGTAGGCAACTGGGTATAGGTGCCTATGTGCTTGTGCATACGCCCCTTATGCCTTAACTTGTCATTTGATTTATAGTCTCAGCTACAAACAGACAGATACCCGTACATAAGTGAGTAAAAAGATAAGTCTTAACATAACTTCGGAACATATTTCGTGAACTTGTTGCGCAAATGAGTTCCGAGAAAAAATATCACATGGGCCTAGTCCACCTACATAATGTAGGTATGCAACACATAGTGCACTACCTACATAGATGTAAATGAATTGTGTGGGCATTGGCAGTGAATTTTAATTATTGGTTTGTATCATAAAGCCTATTTAAATACTGAGTTAAAGAAAGACCAACCGGAAGTTTTTAAACAGTTATTCCTGCTTTCATAAATTATATTTGCATGTTAAACAGATATTTATTGTTAAACAAGAATGCTTAAGGCCAAAGGCTGGTGCACAATAGTACTTCAGCAACGAAACGATGCGATTTTCCTCTCCGATATAAAATTAATGACAGAGTACAGAGTTCGAAAAATAGGTAATCCAAGTAACTGGTTAAAATCGACCAATAATCTGAAGTTCAGCTTCACTCACATCAAGGTATCCGTTCGGAAGAAATTCCGAACCGAAGCCAGATCCGTTTGGAAGTCGGAATTACGTCCGAGCTCGAAGTATTCGTTTCCGGAATAAAACAAATGAAGTGTATAATCGTGTAAATAAAATTGTCCATTCTTTTATTGTCGGAGAACTTCTGATGAAATTTACAGTGTATATGTAAAAAATGATTGACTGACCCTGTATCGCAATGCGGAGGAAAATTTGTCCATAAATATATCGGAAAAGATACCTACCTACGACAAATGGACTTTGTACACATTTTAGAATACTCCGTTTCGAAGGGATAGCTCAATGGAACGAATTCTTTTATTTGAACATTTTTAACGAAGGAGTGATGAGATGAAGGAAACTAGTGGTGGGGTGACTAAGTTATTCACCTCAAAATTGAACTTATCGGTCGGACGATCCCTTTAAGACGCCCGACGGCCAACTTGGCATCTTTAAAATATGCCTTCCCTTCACCTTAATATAAACTTTCTTAGGGGAGAAGACCACATAGAGAAAAACTGTAGCTATTCACTAAAAGTTCCATCGATAGGCAATGACAATGTTTGTCCGCCTAAGGGATTAAAAAGCACTTTTATTTGAATAGGTAGGTATGCAAAATCACTTTCAGCGAATTTATTTTAAAGGAAACATAATAAAAACAACAAATTCCCAAAGTGGAAATAGGGCTAAAAATGTTTTTAACTTTGACACGATTTTTTATTTCCATACTTTTTTTGTGCGCAACAGCTGAAACTTTATCAAAACGTTTTTGGATGTCAGCATAATTGAAGTTTCAAGCAATGGCAGCCTTTTTCAGAAATTAAATAAAATAATTTGTGACAAATATTCTTGTTGGTGTCGTGTCAATAGAGGTCTGTCTTATGGAAACGTTACTCAGAAACATCTTTTACAAAAGATGATGTATTTAATACAACACAGAGGAGTTATTGACAAATAAAACCATTTAAATAAATGATCGAGAAAATGGGTACGTTCGGATTTCTACGTTTAGTAAGTCTGACAGCTGACTGACTAGATGTATTTCAGTTTCAGAATTATAAAAGATTATTTAAAAAAGTGCCAGTGAGGAAAAATGTGTCATTTCTGAAGCTACTCTGCAAATTTTGAATTTTCTTTAGAATTGTTAGCTCGCGTTTTAGCAATTTTTGAAAAATTTGCGAAGGGCCTTTTCCAAATAAAAATGGAAAAATAGCAAAAAATTGTGACAGACTCGATAAAAAGGGCCAAATTTGGACTGTACTCGTACAACGATAACACTGACTGCGAGGTTACAAAAACAATTCAAGTTGCCTAGTCAACGAATAATTTTCGTGAAAAACAAAACTATTGGTTAAGACAAAACAGCAAAGTTGTAATTGATTTGCGAGTTGCAGGGTTTCGAAGCGTAAGCAATAGAAACTAAGTAATTGATAAAATTGCTTGCTACGTCAAAAGTATTTGATACTACTATTATAGCAAATTCTTCTGTTGCCTGATTTTATTGAACTAACCAAATATCAAATATGTTTGGTCTTTGGTTTTGCATTGCAAATTATATTCAATTTGATACACATCATATTATAAAAGGGGCAGGCTTTCTTATCTCTGCAACAGTCCAATCTTCATATATAAAAAAGCTACATAAAATCGTAATTGACGTGAAAACTAATGGACGCATTTCTATGAAACTTTTCAACAAAATAGAAACCAACACTTCCTTAAATTGGCTGTCAATCAGCTTTCTGTCTCATCCAAAAGTTGTCCTACCGACCCAAATCGAACATGATGAAATCGAAAAAATAAGCAGTTATTGTGCGCATTCGTAGTTCTGCATCGGATTTGGGGTTATGGGTGCATTTTTGAAGCCCTGTCAGTCGTTTTATCTGTTGGAGCGCAACGAAAGTGAAGTATGCAAGTGCAATTCGGAGTATGTTTCATAAAACTACAAGCCTCGCATATCACATTACATTTTGCATTTTTCTCACTTGTAAAAAAAATTTCAGGCAAATTTATACAATTTTAGAGGTCATTTCAAATGGCACATTAGATTTTAAAATAAAAAAAAGTTGATGTATACTTTTTCGCCTTTTATTAAGCTTTAACTTTATTTTCGAGGCCACAAAATAAGTGGAAATCATTTGTAATTTAATGATAAAGTCATCAGTTTTGTTTTCTATTTATTCTTTAAAAAAACACGGCAAGATTAAATTTATTATTATTTTAAAAGTATGTAGGTTGTCAGAAATAGTACTCATGACATAAGATAAGTCGCACAGTAGCGAAATTCAAAACAAACAAATTTACAGTTGTATGTTTATTCGTGAATCATTTGTCCAGGCGTTACAGGCGCCTGTAGCATGTACCTTCAGACTTGCAACTTGTTCTATCATGAAACAATGGCTTTGGTGTGAATGCGAATTGATTGCAAGTGCTTCCCCATGGTTTTTGGTAGCAAAAGCCGATTTAGTGTGAATAGGTGTGAGTACACTTAAAACCCAGGCCTGCCTCAATTTAAACAGCAACTAAATGGAGAGTACCCAGACTTAATTTTATATACTATTTATAAATATATTTATTCGTTATGCATATACTTTGAGATGTTTCTGACCAGGCACACCCTAAAAGTGTACCCACTCACATGAGAACGTTTTCTTTTCTTTTAATGTTTCCCTCATCCTATGAAGCCGCATAAGTATAATTACAGATCCAACCAATGAGTGATTCGCAATACATGCTCTGAAAGACGGACACTGGCTCATATCAATTTTATAATAAAAAAAAACTGTATTAATAGAATTGTAATTATATCTGCTTCTGCTGTTGAATCTGCACTGCCTTAGCATGTGGATTCAAATTACCGATGTGGGTATTTTCCTGGTTTTCCTACAGGCATGGAATGGGAGTAAGCAAGTTAAGTTGTTGACCATTTATGGGAAAATGTTATTGTTCTCACGCGAAAAGCATCTGTCAAGGGTGACTTGTTTTACATGTTTCATGCGACTGAAAAAGGCAGTTTGTAGGCAGAGTTTGTATTACCTAGACAATCACCTCTCTCTTTCCATCTCTTTACTTTCATATATATTTTTAACGTATCTTTTTAACTATCTGACCGGATCTCGGGAAATATTTCTCCACCTACACTCAGTAAGTTAAGGGACGTTTGTAGAAACAATTCAAACCATTTAAGATTTACAAACTCTAAGTTCAGCTTAGCAATAGTTGAAAGAAGATTCAATTTCTCATGCACTCCTTTAATTTTTGATTCGGCTTTAAACTAAATATCAATTCCGTAAATGACAGACAACGCACAGGATGACCCCGGAGGCAAACTCGACGTAGATTAAATGGTTTACGTGTTACTGGCAAAAACGCATTCTGCTCGAAGCGTAAATTTAAAATCTTTTTTATTTCTTTCTTTATTTGCCTTCAATAAGCAAATTTCTTAATTTTTTAAAATTATGTTGTTGCCATTTATGTGACTGTCAAAAACAAAAGTTCAACAAAACTCGGTTCTAACAAAGATCTTTTGTTTGGTACTTTTAATAAAATTTAAACTCTTAAAAGTATACACCGAGCAGCGTTGCCACAAAGTGCCCGATCGGGCCTTTTGACCCCCTGTTTTTATTTTGGCCCTTTGCCCGGGCCAATTAGAAATGGCCCCCAAATCTTAATTTTAAAAGATTTAACATCTATCATATACCTAATTCTTAATAATAATTAAAAAGATTTACAAAATTAAATCGGAACCTCCACACTACGATGTGTTTCCACCCCAAACAAATTATCATAATTAGAATAGAACACACTCATTTTTCTCGTTTAATGATTTGACTTTTCTCACGTAATTTTATGAAAAGTCCATTACAAAAATTGTAAGATTCTTCCGCTGAAATGAAAGTTCCTTATGAAAAAATGGTCGCTTTTGGTTCAGATAAAGCTAATGTAATGTAGGATGGATGAAATGGGGTGCAAGCAAAAGTAAAAACACTGAATGGCTATCTATATCCAATTGCCTGCAATTCGCATTCCATGCATAAGTGCGCAGAATATGCAATAATAAATGTTCAAAAAGAAGTGTGCTTTTTTCCTCAAGAAATTTACAACTTTTTAAGGCACAGTCCGAAAAGGCAGGCAGAACTAAAAATGTTTCAAGAATATTTTGATCTTAAACAAAATAAAATAAGAAAAGTATTAGCAACTCGATGGTTATCTTTTAATGAGATTGTAAATTATTTCATAAAAAACTGGGGAGCTCTTAAATTTTACTTTGTATCAGTGTCTTTTGATGATAAGAACCCCAAGGGAAATACCCATTTAAATAATTTGAACAACCCATTTTACAAAATGTATTTTTATTTTCTTAATTATTATGCTTTAAAAATAATAACTGGTTTTAATGAAAGCTTTCGAAGTGAAGCCAATTTTATTAAGAAGGATTTTTATGTAAAATATTTGGCCCCAGCTTTTGTCAAATGGCAAATAATTTTGAAATGGCCATTTTCTTTGCGGCAACGCTGGCACCGAGTCTCAAGCGACAGAAAGAGATTGAATATTCAGAAGACTCATTTTGGTTCCAAATTATTGCCAAGTTACAAATAGGAGATAACAAATTATGATTTATTATCTAACACATAGGTACGCTTTAAAAATTCGATATCCTTGACGTACCCATCAACGCAAAAGACACGACGGATTAAATGGACTGGGTAAATTTCTAAGAATTGACAGACTCCGTTTTTTGGCCTTTATCTAATCCAACTAAAATACCAAGTGTGAATAAAATTGTTTGTTCAGATAGAAACCAATTTAGAACACATTTCGCAAAAAGAGCAACACTTTTTAAACAACATCTCTGCTCTAGAAAGGGCCCATTCATTGAATTGTATTTCCAATAAAACTTTATCTATTCACAATCCAATAATTCGATAATCTCGGAAACGTAGCCGCCAGGCTAACCAACTGCATGAATATTTGATAAACTAATTTCATAAAAGCATATACTATTGTCTACCGCTGCCAAAGCTTTTGAACATCTCTGTGGCACGTCCTCTGCAGAATACATATGGGCGGCTATTAGACTGTACAACAATGCAACTTGCCTTCCTTTAAACAAGACGAAGCTTTTAAAGTGTCTGTTTTGGTTTGTAAAATTAAAAAAAAATAAAACAGACTTCCAGAGGTTGTGTGTTTGAATATACGGCTATTGTGTGTGTATACGAGCTATATATAATATACATCATCATCATTAAAAGTGATGATGACTATAATGTAGTCTCCCGGTGGTTTTGTGCATCATTTTAGAATAGCGAAATGTTAACCCGGAGCACGACTTGTTCATAACCATTACTAGACATTCCTTAGCAAATCTAGGGAGGTGCATGCAAGTATTTATGTCGTGATGTACACGAAAATACTTCCCTGAATTTGGATCAATGCGGGGTGGGATCCCAGTTTCAATGCCACGCTACAGAGTATGACCAACTACCTGGGTCATTTGCACTGTCAGAAGGTATGCACTCGCTCACACAATTTGTTTGTTTTTCTCAACTTTTTTTGCGTTTTCGGCAAGTGGGGTTTTTTCGCAGCTCGTTGCTGCAAAATAATTATGGCTTCTGAGACCGTTGTGTGCAAGTTTGAATTCGCAGAAGAATACAGAATTACGTAGACTGGTTTGTTTTTCGCCCATTCTATTCTCATGGCGTTTTATTATTCTGTGCACCACGTTGAGTAGGAGAAGCGCATGAAATTCGCGTCAAGCCAACACAGTTAAGGAAATTCAATTTTCCTTTTGGAGCAATGCGGCAATGTCAGTTTGTTTTTTTATTAGAATTGGGCGTTCCGGGTTAAAAATCCTTAGGATTACAAAAAATGCACACAGCAGATATGTATGAGGTACGCTTGCCATGCAAAGCAAATGATAGCTTGGACCAATCAGCCGGAATTTGTTTGCTAAAAATTTGCCTACCTAGTTTTGCTTTACTAACCAGACAGATAATTAGCAAAAACGTTATAAAAGCATTGTACATATTTTATATTATGGACGTTCGGATACCTAGTTGATGTAAAACGTCAACTTGAAGTGTTTTTGTATCGATCGTTGTACGAGTATAGTCGAAATTTGGCACTTTTTTAGAGTGCATGCCACAATTTTTTTGCTTTTTTGCGGTTTTTTTATTTGGAAAAGGCCCTCCGCAAATTTTTCAAAAAGTGTTATTTCCAAATAAGTTACGTTTAAAATGTAGCACGTTTGTCTATCACAACACTATTATAGTGTTATGCGAACTAATGGTTGCTACACGCTGTGTCCACTTGCGATGGATTCATAGTATGCGATAGGGCATGCTTTCATTATCACAAGTGGAGAAGATTATAGCAGCTTTATTTCCATAGTTTGCGATAGAAAGCATGCTTTTATCGCATGCCATCTATCGCGTAAAACACAAGAACAGCTGTCATTCTGCTGTCAATTAATTTTGAAATCAAAGTGTGATGTTGGAATTCATCAGTTATCGCTTAAATTTTTTTTTTTAAATACAAACAGGAGAGATTGGAAAACTAATCACGAAGATGTTTTATGACTTGTTAATAATTATATATTCACAATTTCATTGCCTGTGGAGTTACAGGAGCTTAGAATACAAAATGCTTGACTGTAAACGAAATGCTTGGGTTCAGCTTTCAAAAGAATTCGGCAAAAGTGTCGAGGAATTAAAAAAAAAAAATATTTTGTAAGTCTGAATGGGCAATTTTATATGGAACATTTCGCAATTGTGAGTTCGTTAAATCTAGCCTGATTATAAGTATCGCGCATTGTCTAATGTTGGGATATTCGTACGTACATGCATTTTATTGGTTTGGTTACGCAACTTAATATGATTTGACTACATATAAATACATATATGGTGGCTACGAGAACAATTGGCTTCGCTAAAGTCACAACATAATCATGAGTGTCTAAAAGCTGCAAAGGGGTAATCTTAAAAAAAAAAACCCAAAATGCTTCTGAAAAAACTTTTATATTTTTACGAATGTACTACATTTCAAATCAATTCAATTGCAAGACCATACAAATTCCCCTTTATAGTGCATTTACACCATCACGCAAGCGCGTTTTTGCACGAGACGGGACGGAGAGATCCGTTTGTCAATTCTAATAAAGGTATAAGAATGAGATCACAAATAAGACGCCTAAGTGTCATGGATGTTCTACCCACAATTATGGATACGTAAAACGAAAATAAACACAAGTTCCGTCGACCAACATTTCTGCAATTATTTGAAAACATTTCTATTTCTCATTTAAGACATTTGAAATAAGTAAAGTTTGAGTATATTAAACCAACAATTCATCAATCAGCTATACGAAATAAATAAATAATTGTCCGTTTATCACTTCCGGAAGCCATTTTGTTTTATAGGAAAGCAAAATTTCGTAAGCCCTCGTTATAAAAATATTGTGGTGTGGAATGTAGCGTGGAACCTAAGATGGTGAGGCGTAAACAACCCATTAGTTTCCAAACAAGTTCCACTTTCAATTGGAGACTCGAATCTATCTGACTGAGTTAAGTGAGCTAATTCTAGAACCAGCGAGTTTGTTCGGGACGAACCGGACAAATCTAGAAACTTCCAGGTAAATGGCGAAGCAGATATAAAAAGGCAGATTGGAAAACAGGGAACGACAGTTGATTTTTAAACAAAGGTAGAAATAGTTATCGGTTGTAAAGAAAAAGAAGTGTAAAGTAATACAGTGAATTAAATGATTGCTTTAAATCGGTTAAGAATTGTTTTAAGAAATATTGTTTTGAAGCGAATAGTCCGAAAAAGCGTAATAAAAGATTTTATTGGAAAAGTTCAACAGAATAGTGTTTTACCTTTTCGAATCATAGCTCGGATGTTACAATATCAACATGCTGAACTTTTCCATAGTTACACGTATAAAAGATGGCCGACCAAAATGCGCGGCACGTATTTTTGCAATGATGTCCCTTTCAGTCACTCGGCTATTTAGTATTGGGCATCCTTTAATCTTCCGTGTTGTGAATGTGTGATGGTGTGGATGCAGCACTAAACGGAAAGGACGGTCTTTCACCCCTTAGAGGTTGAGTTTTAGAAATTGTTGTTTTTACATGTATAAAATAGTTCCATTACTATGTTTAAATATTTGTCCAATTGCTTTCTTTTCTCTATCTTGGGATAGGGCCCCTATAAATGAACTGGGGTTCCTCTTAGTGCTCTATTGGCACATCTAATGGAACACACCCTTAAAGTTGCATGTCTTAACGATTAGATACTGTTTATGCAGAAGCAGTCCTAACGCGACTCGTGAGTTGTGTGGACGACAACATATTGCAATGACAATTATGGTTAGGAAGCGGAGGTGGTGGAAATGGGCACGTTCAACTATAGTGGTCTGATTGGTCGGTAATGCCACTTTTCCTAAGTCAGCCACATATACAAACTGTCAGCCAGAGATGAATGAATAAAAGAGATGGATATCTTTCGTACGTTTATCCCCCCAAAACCCATTTGTTTACATTGTTGTTTTTGTAATTTCAACCCCCGTCTGTGAATACGTGTGAGCTACAAAAAAAGTTGCTAATGACAGACCACCAATCAAAATTCAGAACGGCCGGCCGAATGTCATAAAACAGCATAATTTTGTATTCACCATATGGTGACACTCTCTTTTAGATAGGTCTGTTCGTTAGATATACGATTTTTCGGTTACCTCCAGAATTACCCCATTGTATTATTCCGACTGGAAGGAACAACTTATTTTATACGTAAAATTATTAATTGACTATTTAATTTTATACGCGGATGAATTTATATATTTAAAAGAGTGGTTGGTGTACTAGGGTTCAAATTATAAGAACTTTGAAAAGAAACATTTCGAAAGCATTATGTGCTATCTATCGGAAAAATTGCGATATTTACTTGTATGGCAATTGTCTATTCTTGTTTTTTAAATAAAAAAAAAAAGTTATAATTTAATTCCACATGCAGTAGGCTAAAATGAAGAAAAAAAAGAATTACGGTTTTCAAATAATATATAATAAACAATAAAAACATTTCATGCCGATTTATAGTAGATAGCCTTGACTAAAATGTTGGATTTTGTTATTTATTTGCAAATTGATTGGTAAATTGTAAATAATTTTAATTTATACAGCCTGCTTGCGTTCGATTTTACAAGAAAGCTTTTTTCATTACTGTGTTACCTAAAAAAAATGTAATTTGAATTGTTATTCGTAACTATATCACCCATTTTTGATAAAAGGCACTGTCAAAGTGGTAGAAACATATTAATTTATATTCACTGCATGCAAATTAACGGTCAACCGTCAAAATTCAAATTTTCCTAGTGAACATACCCAAACCAGTTTTCCAGGATATTTGAAAATTTTATGAATTTCGGTGGTGAATTCACCAATTTTCCGCCATCTTCCGGGTGAATTCACGAACTCACTTATACTAGTATAGAAATGAGAATGTATGAGTGACTTCATGAATTTTTCGGGAAAACAGCTTGTAGGCAGCCGCCTTTCCACTGGGAAGATATATATCTCTGTATTCCATTATCTTTGCTGTCAGCTTAGTGCATAGACAAACCATACTGAGACCCCCAACTCACAATCCTCTTGCCGCTGGCCCCCTCAGTTTTTTTTCAAATTCGCCATTTTGTTTTCCTATCGGTGTAAGTCAAAAAAGAATCCGTGTGACATGCAAAAACATACAAAAAATGCAAAAATAAATGCTGCCAGCCTCGGCAACCGTGGGGAAATGTGAAAGAGTTCGGGAATTCCACATTTTTATATTACTGAATGCCATTGGTTAGTTATTATAAATTATTAAAAGGCGAATAATTTGATTTGTTTGGTTAGTAAAACTATCTAAAGTTGATGTTCTATATACTAGAAACATATTAGGACAAACATGGTTGTGTATTTTCCGCTTTTGGATATCATTAACTTCGATTTCGTGTGTAAATTTTTCTTAAATAATGAAGAAAATTTGCTCAAAATGTTTCATTTTCCCTCAACCAATCTACATTGTTAATTTTTCATGAACATTTTAAGCAAATGTGCAAATGTCCTAAAAAAAAATATTATCCACACGTACCGAACAATTTCAAGTTTAACGGATAAAACTCTATGAACTCTGCCAGCAACTTTGCCCACAGCGGAAGTGTCTCATATCTGCTGGGAGTGTGTTGGTGAGCCGGAATTTTTGAAGTTTCGTGACATTTGTCAATACGATCTTCTATGTAACAATACTAGCGCACCAGATGTGTACACTCCATAAAAAATATAGCTTGTAGGCTAAGTAACGGGAAATCGGCCGGAGTTGGTGGTCTCAGTATTGTCTCTGGCTTAGTGCTCAGTCGCGAAAATCTTCACTAGAATAGTCGGCTACCCCTCCATAAACGGCAACTGAAAAAAAGCTATTCAATTGACCGATCTAGAGCAACAAAACTGACACACATCAAGTCAGCCAATTGCCAGACTTACTAAACTAGATTATTAAACGTCCCCATACTTTGAGCTGATGCTTCTAGTAGTCGTTGGAAAAGCTTGTGATTTTTCGTATATATTAATTTTAATTTTGAATAATTCATTTTCCTAGTTGTCATACGAAAACAATTTGTCCGAGCTTAGCCCTTTACTAGGTATGTTCCGTTATTGGTGTCAAGTTCTTTGAATTTCGTTCCTGTTCTGTATATTTTCTTGCAATTAAATATCATTCTTCAAATAAAATTTGTTGGGGAACAGCTTGGATGAGAAATGTCTCAGACAATTGACCGATTAATATTAAACCACTTTATTTGTATTTTTTTATTACTATAGCTGGCCTTCATTCATTATTCATTCATTAGAATAATTTTAAAGATTTTAAATATTTTTTTTTTCCTATCCTGTCAATTTTTTCAAAGTGCGTTTCCCAATACAAACTTGCATCCCCTTTACGTTAAAAGTAGTGGAAATCCAACGATCCGTTCTCGTGTTATGAGTGTACACGCACGCGCGTCAGTCTCTTTTATATATGTAGAATGTTTATGTGATTTGATTTTCATTTTTATAATGAACAGTTAAATAAGTTAAATCTGCTAAATGTCGCCGACACATTCGTTCATTAACTGGTCGTCTGAGAGGCTTCGTAACAGGACTCTATATACCACCCACCTACATGGTCTCAAGCATATTATACTCGTGCATCGATTACGTTACGAATACCAATGAAGAAGAAAATTAAATTGGAAATTCTGATTTGCCTGACAATAACGACATTTTGATTGATAACTTTAAATGCGCATTGAATATGAGTAGTTTCAACTTTCAAGGAACTTTTAGTAGCTATGAAAGTCTCAAGGGCAAACAATCAACAAAGTTGCAGCCTTATTGAGGCGTCCACTTTTCGCATGCAGAAGCATGTCCGTTTTGCATTTCGAACGACAGTTTCCAAAGAAATTTGTTCATTGACAGTGGAGTGTTTTTTTTTTGTAAGGAAATTTTATCACGTGTTTAAAGTTTTTATGCAAGCAGTATTATTCAATAACCAGAACTCGTCTGCTTGAACCGCACTCGTGGGCGATTCTACTACCCCGTCGTAAGGTATCTGATTCTGACAATTTGTAAGCTCTCAATGTTCTCTTAGCAAGCTTTTCATTTTGATAACAGCGTAATGTCTAGTCAGCTTTAACGTCAAACTTAGTTACCATCGCCAACTGTTCAATAGTCACAATGACATTCTTGCTTTTGGGATACCTAAAGAAGGAACCTGGTACACGTTTAAGTGATTTGCGACTGATAGAGCCCAAACTGTGAGCAGTTGTAGGAGCGTGGATTCAGTACGAGCTGAAGTGACAGTGGTGGCTGCAAATGTATAGTAACTCCTCACTTTGTTTGCATTGCTTTATGCATGCGGCTCCATCTTGTTGAAATCACATTCGTGGGTGGTAATTGCAGCACCGACTTAATTTCCAAAGATATATCGACCGTGGGTCCGTACATCCTGTCGGAAAAGTGGAGGCCCACACTTACGAGGGTGATCTGCGAGACAACGCGAGTCACATTGCTTAAGTTGCTGTGCTCTCGTTGAATTTTTTCGTCAGTGCTAGTCGTTTGTTGCCTTGAAGTCCGGGGAACGCCAGACACAATGACTAGTTGTCAAAAATATGCAGTCAGACGTTGCTTCTAGACCGACCTCACATTGAAAAAGCGGAGTTAAAATAGTTATTGTTAATTTCTTTTCAAAATACAATTTTCGTTCGTTGTTGCCCATTTGAATTTCCCAAGTATTTTTTTTTTTCAGAAATCGGAAAAAAAATCAAATTAAATTTCAATTTAAATCCCTTTATTCCTTCATTTACCACATGACCTGACCAGTCTAATATAGAATATGTTTCAAAAACTTTTACTCACTTATAGTTTGGTTGCTCTAAAAGGTAGAAACAAAACAAACATGCAGCTTAATTAATAGTATTTAAAATGTTTATAACATTGAAATAGTCGCATTTACACATTCATATACCAAGCATACACAGCCATTGCAGTGCGAGTTTCCCTTTCCCATGCTGTACACAGACCTTGTTTTTGTATTCAAGAAAAAAATAAGATTTTTCCCTTTCTGGTCCATATGTATATGAAATGCATGCGCACATATACCAATAACTTGTGTTAATTTCTGGTTCTTGTTTTTTTTTAATATTTGCTCCCCTGTATGTACAAAAGCGAGTTGAAATGAACTTTTCCAAGTTCTGTATTTTGCTGTTTATCTACTTAATGGTACAAATAACTACAATGCCGTAAAGGGGGTGGATATTAAACATTTTATGTACGCATTACTCCAAATATTATACTCGCTGATGGGGGGGGTTGATTTCATATGAGTTGAGAGGGTGTTGGCATTTAGCAATGAATTGAAAATAAAAGCACATTCCTTCGTTATATACAAGTATCTCACTAACACAAAACTTTTCCCGCTACACGACCGCCCGCCCCTCACCAACCTATTTCGCATTGTATTTTTGTCTTGTGTAATCTAATATTGCATACGGGTTGAATGTCAATAAAATCTGAAGAAGATAAAACCGAACTCATTCTTAAAATGTCAAAGGGGTTCGCAACGCAGTATTATAGCTATTGATGTATCTTGATGAAGGACGAAGGGTTTCGGTGCGTAATTTAATGCCACAGATTTTAACTTGGGTTTTTTTTTCAATATAGGTATATATAATGAAATATGTCGATCTTTGATAGTTTTTGTTTCGGTTGTGTTAGATAACGTGTAAGTACTACGAAAAATTTTATTTGGCAGATTTGTTTGTTTCAATATTGATTTTATTAAGCAAATCAGGGTAAAAAAAAATAATCAAACGACGATTAGTTAGCAACCAGTTTTACTCCACCTTTGGTAATGTGATATCTTTATAAAATTTCATTATAGGTACAAGATGGCGCCAAATTAGTCACCCTATGTCATAATTTTTGCAAATGGCATCGTACGTCAATCATATTTGACATTTTTGAACTAGACAGCTACAGTATAAAACAGACCAGCAATGGAGCGCTATACTCGGCAAGAGCATGGAATAATTGTGTTGATTTTTTTACCAATAGTCGGTCGGTTGTGTTAGCGCGGAGCGAATTTCGAATCATCATGAGCGACGAGGTGCATTTCCACTTAAGCGGTTACGTCAATAAGCAAAATCTTCGTTTCTGGGGCACTGAAAATCCACGTGTGGCGCACGAAGAGCCATTGCATTCACTCTAAGCCAGTGTGTGAGTGTGGTGCGGCGGTAGCTCCCAATTTCCCGTTTTGGGGATTCGGCATGGCCAGCAAAATCGCCCGATTTAACCATCCCAGACTTCTTTCTTTGCGGCTACTTGAAGTCGCGGGCTTATGCCAACAACTCTCAGAAAATCGCAGCACTTAAGGAGAATATTCGACAGGAATGCGAAAAGTTATCACCGGAAATCTTGCGGAAAGTCATGGAAAATGCGATAAAATGGACACAAATGTGTATTAACACAGACAACAGCCACTTGACTCACTCAAAACATAATTGGATGATTAATTTTGCGCAACCCTGTACATTTGCTGTCACTGCTGAATTCAAATAACATACTCAAATCAGTTCAATTTGAAAAAAATGTTAATGGCTATTTATTATACGTTTAGCTTTGTTTTCTAATACATACTTTAGCATTCATTTATGTGAATTTCAGTCGTAACAAGATCGATTTCAAATTATAGCATAAACAGTATACATTTTATAATAAATTCTTCAATAATTATACTCGAAGGCTAATGATGCGAAACGAAACGCCGTCCAGCCACCCTGATGTCATTAAAAACCTGTAAAGATCAGAAAGTGAGAAATCAGAAACCTCTCGTAATTCATGGAAGTAATGACTTCCAAGCGTTCTTTTCCTCTAGTGTCAAAGGCTTGGGCAGTGGTAGAGGAAGTGAGGTGTCTCCTCGTGGACCTTTTCGTCTCCGCAGCCTCTATATATATCGTCATCTTTGAGATTTAGTTTCATTGCGTGGTTTCTCAGGAAGATATGACCCGTTAGAGCCCCTACCAGCTTAGTCAGCTAGCAGTTTGATGGTTCGGCCTCTATCAAATTCAGGCCACAACTTCCGTGATACTTCACAGGTCGTTAGTTCTTTCCACCTGTTATAGGTTCATACAAATCTTGTTCTCCACTCCTTCTCTGAGGTTACAGTGTGCGGCCTTGAAGTGCTCTATCATGATCAATTAGGTATAATCAAAAATCCCAACGTACTATCTATCTTTAAATATCCAATATACGTTGGTAATTATCTATAGGACACAAAAAAACACGATGCGTATTCAACCTTTAAATAAGGTGGGGCTAGATTTGCCAAGCGCCGAAACTGTTCTTGGAAAAATAATTAAAAGATTAAAAACAAATCCAAAATATAATTTAAAAATTGTATAGCAACTTTTACTTAGGCTCAAATTAATTCGGGGACCTAAAAAACCCTCTCAATTTGAGGTGCTTGCTGAAAAATATAAATTTGAGTATAAATATGTAAAGCAGTTGTGCATATGGCTCCGCACGAAAGCTGACATGTTTTTTCCTCTACGAATTCACAAATCACAATTACCTACATCAAATTGGAATCTAATGAGCCATTTATTTCAAATCAGTCGTACTTATAGTGGTATTCCAGTTACCCAGTTAGCTGCTCCCTAATCCAGATACAGTCAAATAAAACACCAAATTCCAGTGGAAAGAAACGATTTTTGTTGCAAGTCTGTTTCACTTAGAAAGGCTAATTTATAAAATACTAGTTTGACAGATTTTTTCTTAGAAAAATTAAGTGGCGCCATAGAAATATGCCCACTTAACCAGGTCCCAGGTTCGACTGTCCATATTATTCTTCCAGAAGTTCAATATTTTATTCCTTCGCGTGGGTTTTGCTGAATCGCTTGCAAATCTCACATCTACATTTCTCACTTAATATTGTTTCATCAGGGATTCTCAACGAACACATACCCCATACATTTATGAAAGAGGTTGCAGGATTTAATTAAGGTTGCAAGAGGACCGGGATTGTGCAAATATTTTTAACCGTGTCCAGAGTCCAGGTTAAAAACAATCTGTCCAGTCAAAACTCAAAGGTCTCGGCAAAACATTTTTTTTAAATTCCTTAAACTTTGAAATGTTTTTAATTTAAAAAGGTAAGAATTTGACTGAACTCATCCATTTAACGAAACTTGAATCACTTTAGAACTGAGGTTGAACCCCACTACCCGATAAAGCCAGCCAAAGCCAACAATATGTTTAGTTTTGGACTTTCAATTTATTGTTTTTCGATGTTTGTTGCTGCTATGCTAATACATAGTAGGTAAATAACAAAAATAAATTCACATGCACATACGAGTATTCGAAGACTAGATGGTTATCGTTTTGCCTGCAATTGATCGACTGATTACAGCTCTTTTATTATACCTTTGCTCTGGCTTATACTGCTTTTACTGCTGTCCCCAAAAAGCTTTTATTCATCTTTCAAAAACCGTGTGTATTGGCAAAATACAGTCTCCCGTTTTTAAGAATTCTTGCGATGCGACGAAAAACTTGAAGAAGCTGATTTCAATTGTACGCACGCGTTCAACGCGAAATTGTGAATTCGGCATTTATAGGCATACAAAAAGTTAGCCGGATGACCTTTTTATTATTATTACAATTATTATTTAACAATTCTTAAAAATTTAATACTATAAAATTATTCATGAGCAAAAACCAAGACGCTAAGTTAGCAAATTGTTTCCGCCAGCTGTTTTCATTTTAGGTAAAATAAGAGTGAAGAAATTGAAAATATACCTGTACATATATGTTTTATTTAATAAAGCTTAGGTAAAGTATAATGGCGGCAAAAAAAAAGTTTGAAAATATTATCACTCTAACAGCGTACTGTAAAAATAAAATAAAAAATAAATAGTTGGCGCAACAGGTTCGTAGGCCTAGATTCTCACAACCAGAGACAATACTGAGACCACCAACTCCGGCCGATTTCCCGTTACTTGCCTACAAGCTATATTTTCACGAGGTGGCAAACGCTAAGTGCGTTAGTATTGTTGCATAGAAATTCGTATTGACAAATGTCACGTAACTTCAAAAATTCCAGCTCACCAACACACTCGCACCTTGCATATGCCACTTCCGCTGTGGGCAAAGCTGTTGACAGCGTTCATAAAATTTTGTCCGTTAAATTTGAAATTATTTATATACGTGTGGATAGTATTTTTTTAGGAATAAGTGTACATTTGCTTAAAATATTTATAAAAAAATATCAATGCAGAATGGTTGCATGAAAATAAAAACATTTTGAGCAAGTTTTCTTCAGTTATTAAAGAAAAATTCACACAATAAATCGATCTTAATGATATCGAAAAGAGGTAAATACACAACCATGTTTGTCCTAATATGTTCTAGTATATAAAACATATATTTTAGATAATTTCACTAGGCAACCAAATCAAATTATTCGCCTTTTAACAATTTATAATAACTAACCAATGGCATTCAGTAATAAAGGGTGATTTTTTAAGAGGTTTAGAACTTTGTTTAAAAAAAAACACAAAAAATTCGAAAAAATGAATGAAATATTTATTTGAATCGATAGTTTGAACCTTGCAATTTAATGTTTAAAGATAATTTCATGCAAATGTTGACCGCGGCTGCGTCTCAGGTAGCCCATCCGCTGAGTCCAATTTTGGCATACTCTTTCACACATATCGGCCGGTATCTCACGAATGAATGCATGGATGTTGGCTTCCAGTGCGTCAATCGAAGCGGGCTTGTCCCTATACACATTAGCCTTGGCATACCCCCACAAAAAATAATCTAATGGTGTCAAATCGCACGATCTAGGCGGCCAATTGACCGGCCCGAAACGTGAAATTAACTGTTCACCAAACTCGCCTCGCAATTGCGCCATTGTTTCGCGTGCTGTGTGGCATGTGGCACCGTCTTGAAACCACATATCATGCAAGTCAAGAACTTCCATTTCGAGCAAAAAAAAGTTTGTTATCATCGCTCGGTAGCGTTCACCATTGACAGTAACGCTGCGATTCGCATCATCTTTGAAGAAATATGGCCCAATAATGCCGCCGGCCCATAAACCGCACCAAACAGTGGCTTTTTCGGGATGCATTGGTAGCTGTTGCAATGCTTCTGGCTGATCTTCACTCCAAATGCGGCAATTTTGCTTATTTACGTACCCATTCAACCAAAAATGAGCCTCATCGCTGAACACAATTTTTCGATAAAAAAGCGAAAAAGAACATTTCGAACCGAGCACGAATTTTGATAGTAAAATTCAATAATTTGCAAGCGTTGTTCATTTGTAAGACGATCCATGGTTAAATTGCAAACCAAACTGAAGCTGTTTGACAGTGACACAAGGTACTAAACACACGTCAGCTGTCAAAACCAGTGTTGCCAAAACCAAACCAGCTAAAAAATCACCCTTTATAAAAATGTGGAATTCCCGAACTCTTTCACATTTCCCCACGGTTGCCGCCGTTGGCAGCATTTATTTTTGGAGTTTTTGTGTGTTTTTGCATGTCACACTAATTCTTTTTTGACATAACACCGATAGGAATACAAAATGGAGAATTTGAAAAAAAATTGAGGGGCCCAGCGGCAAGAGTTTTGTGAGTTGGGGGTCTCAGTATGGTTTGTCTATGCTTAAAACCACCAAAACCATGTAATGGCACTAGACTGCAAATCAAAGCTTTGCCTACAAATTTAATCGAAGCTATTATATTGACCGGGATTGCTCAAGGGGAAAAGTATTCGTACCGCGCATTCCTCTGATACCTAATGACCTCCCCTTTCACTTTAAAAGATTACAATTTCCCCGTAAAGTGTGCTTCGCCATGACGATCAATAAGTCTCAGGGCCAATCATTGAAATACGCTGGTATAGATTTAAGGGAAGATTGCTTTACGTCAGTTTTACGTAGCTTGCTCTCGTGTAAGTTCTGGTAGTATTACTACCGCTCGATAAAAAAACAACAAGAAACATTGTCTATAAAGAAATCCTTTAAAAAAATATTTCAGTAACAATTTTTCTAAAAAAGTATATTTTAACAGGTAACTGCTAGTATTTTCATAAGAGCTTAACATTAATATTAACGTCTTGCAATATCTAAAAACAAGTATGTTATTTCTTATAAGCGTCATACTAAGATCGTTTTTGTCATATTGTCGAGATGCTCGTAGAGACAGTTTTGGGAACATATCGGACTGATATGGTTTTTGACTTTACCCCTGATGCGTATTGTCATTTTCAGTTCAATCAGCAGAGTTCACGCCTACGTCTGGTATGGTGGCCTCCCAATATAAATTTTTTTGATTTGTCTGGAACTTAATTTCATGTTGCACTATTTGTAGCGTTTGTTTAAAAGTAAACATGTGTCTATATAATACTGACTTCATTCGCATATAACAGCCACTACAGCGCAATATTTACTCTTAATATCCATTTAATATTATGCTTCTAATAAAACTTGTTTTACCCCATAACAATCGTTATGATGCCAATCATTTTCCGTCTGACCTATCACGATGACTCTTGCTCTCAATTCATACACACATGTGTCTCTTGTTGTTCCTAAGGCCACGATTATCAATGGATTGTAGCCAATTTCAATATATCCGTACGGTGTTTGTTGGTTGCCGTTAAAATGTTTTATTTGTTATTTTTATTTTATACCCTATGCTTTCAATTTTTGTAAGCCGTTGCTTAAGGGCGCACTTCGTGTGGGTTAAAATTTATTTTCACAGTTTTTGTTGTTTTAAAGCGACCGTGACTGTAACTTATACGGAATGAACAATAAAGCCTTTTTGAGAGTGGGCTTTGCATATGTTTTACTCAAGCGATTTTTTGTAAGACAGTATTGTCAACCTGTTTCAATATTTATAATAACTTGACATGCGTTGCTCCTTCCTTCGCTCATTCATACGCCTCCGAAATAATTAAATTCCTCCACCTGTTTCAAATGGACTATTGTTTTTTTCAAAAACTTACATATGTCCATAGAATTTGGGTACTGACCGAATGGATAAAATCACTGAAATAAGATTACTTCGTTGTATGGTTGATGCATTAAGCAGACATCATATGGAAAATCACAGATCACAATACCCCAAGTTCTCAATAGATGTTTATTTTTATTTTCTCGTTCAGAGTAGAACACTGAAGAGCAGGTGCCTTTGAGCATGTCCAGAGCGATCTGATTTATCTATAAAACACATTTGAGCATACTAGCTCAGCTGTGCCTGTGGGATACATACGTCTATAAACATACTGCACTTCCGCAACGCAATTTGTTTGACAGCTTAGGCTCTGCTCTGAACTAAAAAGAAAAAAACGATTAATGTCGTGTCCCCGACCTGGATTACAAAACGTGCAATAGAATCTGTGCCTTCCAGGCGTGCTGTCGGTAGGATGGTTAGATCAAGTCTTAAATCTCCCTTAAGGGTGTTGCCCTTGATGATTTGTATATTATATTCGATGCAGGAAGCCTTACGCATTCTGAGGATTCACTTAAAAATGGATTGTATTTCTCGGACATCCACACGACATCCAATCGGCTTAAGTTATTTAAAAATATATGCAGACACACTTAGACCAGAGTTGTATAAGTCGATTGTGATACCCCATATGAGTTAATGGAGGCCTAAAATGCTGGACTGATCGTAGGAAGCTTGTAGCTGTTTTGGGAGACAAATGGTGACCGAAACAGTCTACCCGTCACTTTATAGACTCTGACAGCCCATCTGAAAAAAGGAAACTGTTGCGCAATCATCCCCTACACAAAATTTTATAAGGTGTACCTACCAAGTATAGTTATATACCTTAAAAAGTTGCGTGTTGGTGTTGGGTGTTGCACGAGTATTTATTTATTTTTCTTCCCCCTTGTCTCTACATCTCATTCAGTACTCGTTTTAGAGTACTCTGGACGATCGAACCCACACTTATCCTACAACAGAGTATTTCTATTTATACCAAAAAGTCTATACCCCAGCCATCTTGATATAGGTATCATAATGAGTTGCAAATATCTAGCAGAAAATCCTGTCATGAATCTCCAAAAAGCAGCGAATACGATTTCTTGCATAAATATGCTGATAATAAATAAATAAATGTATTTCCATATTTACTATGAATTATTAGTTTATATGAATAATTTATATCACTTCTCATTTCATTTTCAATATTTTTGCAATCAATTCTTCATCAAACGCTTTTTGGTTTCCTACCATTTTTTGTTTGCTATTTAATTATAACGAAGGTGTGATCTTTTACGTATGTATGCCCCTTCTTAGACAATGCTAAATGCAACTTCTACAGCGGCACCTTTAGATCGGGTAAACTTAGCGAATTTGGAGACAAAAATGCGTTCAGCGAATTAACCTAAAAAGAATCAATTTCCGAAAACGAAGTGCAAAAAGTGCCGGAATAAATTAAAAAAAAATTGCGCTAAATTACTGCAAATGGTTTCCGATTTATTAATGTTAAGTTACGAAATCTTAGGGTGAAAACTGAAGACTTTTATAGTATTAACAGTAGCTGTTCGTTCTAAGTAAGGTTTTAAAAGGTAATTAGTAGGTCAGCGATCAGCCCACAGTATATTTCATATTTTACAATGAGTATGCACGTATGCTCAATGTTTGCCTATACTCAATTGCGAATGTACGATTGCATACATTGTTGCGATGACAAAAATATTAATGTTTGAAATAGTATCATACGCCAACAGATGTGGTTTCAAAATCAGCAGTGCTTTTATCACCATCACGTTACACTGCACATGGATTCCTTTTTTCACCTACATTAATAATTTGTATGTATATAATTCTTTTATAGAAACTTAGTTATGTTTCCTTTTTCTGTTAGAGTATAAATGAGCATTTTTTTTAATGAGATACACTTCGTTTGCATTCTATTTAAAACGTGACTCTCTTATCAATTTTTTTATTCGCTTTAGGCGTCTGTATTATAAGAAAGAAAACACTAAAAGTCTGCATTGAAGAGTTTTAATGAAAAACAAACACACACCATTTTCAGCCAAAGCATTTTATCTATGTGGAGAGAATGGAGTATAATTATCTCGCTAAGCTTTACGGAAACATTAACTTTAGAAAATATGATTTTAAGTGTAAGGATATACTCTTTGTTTGTGTAAAAAAAGAAGAAGAGAGAACCACTTATTTTGTCAGGGTTTTCCGATATTTAATTCTATTCTACTTTCAATTATAAACGAGGTCGGTTATTTCAAATCTTATATAAGGTGAGTCTTCTGTGTGCATATTCACCCAATTGCGAAAGGAGCGTAGATATAAAAGTGACGTAAAAAGTTTATGTTATACCTACTTCCAAAAATGCACGGTATATTCACTGTGATTAGGTAGGAGCGCAGGAGCCGCCTTGTGAGAGTTTTAACTGTCAAAATAATGGAAGGGACCTAATATTTTATGAAGTATCCATCCATACAGCTGAATGAAGAAGCATTTTAAGGAAGTTCGACTATCGGATGGAAATATAGTTACATGAAATGGAGGTTTCAAACAAATTCGTTTATCTTTTGTAATGCATTTACTCTAATGCCCAATCAACAGTGTGGCCCGGAAATTAGCTTAGCTTAGTTCCACTTCCAAGCATAAAACAAGCTTTCGTATTGTTTTAAACTATGTATTCAACAAACAAAGCAACTACATACTTTTATGTAGGCTATGTCAAGGTACAATTATATATAAATGTCTAAAATAAATATCACCTTCTACTTCTAGCAACGATCACTCTTCTCATGCCATCCAAGAGTCATGAACAACAACAAAAATTTCGAGTTACACCACACGATCTTCAAGTGCTGGAGGGTTCTGAGGCACTGCTGCGTTGTGAGGTGACCAATCAGGCGGGACAGGTGCAGTGGACCAAGGATGGATTTGCATTGGGGTTCTCTGCTGTCATTCCTGGCTTTCCCCGATACTCAGTTTTGGGCGACCGAAAGCAGGGTGTATACAACCTTCGAATATCTAATGCATCTATCATGGATGACGCCGAATTTCAATGTCAGGTTGGACCAGCACGGCTTAATTCTGCGATTCGCGCAAACGCTAAGCTAACGGTTATATGTAAGTATACGAGATATGTGTAAAAAAAAAACTTTTTAAACAATTGATTTTCATATTCTATCTAAGCCTACATCTGGGCTATGTTTCTTCAAGCAAATTTCCTGTGTAAGGCGCAGTCAACCTTCCCCATATTTATGTCGCTGTCTAGAAAAGCTAAATTAAATTACAACTAAGTAAAACTAGAACAGGGTCGGGTATAGAACTCCATCCTTAAACAAATGTTCCACTATAAAACTAGACAACCTAATTCGCCATCGAATGCAGTCTCCGTTTCCATGAACTTCGCCTTCATAAGGGCTTGCCTGGTTAGGAGTCACACAGAATTTGTCTTTTGTAAGCTACATCCTCGGGACTCAAAGAGGGCCGGCACAAATACAAAAACAGCTCAGGTTATACAAAGCTGACATTACAGAAGCTCAAGAATAAGAGTCATGAAAACTTTTCTGTTGTAATAAAGAAGCTCAGCATGCTAAGGACATAATTATTAAAAGTCCAGCAAAAAGACCCTAGATCTCATCATAAATACCCGTTTCCCAGGTAATTCGTTAGAGACGAGAACCATTCTTCAGCACCGAATTACCCAGTCTTGGAAATACTGCACCGGAAAAGATTGTCACCACCCGCAATAAGAATAAAGTATTGGGCTTCAAAAGGCCCAGACTAAGTCCTCAACATGCATTACAAAATCGCTATCATTACTCCAGCTAAGCCAGGAGTGCCTTACCTACTACATTAGGGCTAAGTAGTTCTGGAAAATGATTGTGCAAGACCCGTGCAATTGCTATTCCTATACAATTTAAAGATCTAATGGTATCTACCCTGAAAAAACTTTAGTTAAATGGGTCAAATTTTTGCTATTCATGAAACGATGTAAAGCTTTCGAAAGGTGGAGACCTAGACTTAAAAGCAATAAGCTAGAAACACGGTTTATATTTAAGCATAGATAGATAGATAGATAGATAGATTCGTATCCGACTGGGAGTATTGTATAATAGGTAGCCACTCCCAACTCGAAATTTTCACAGCTGGATCTAAAATGACGGAAGCTACGTTTGCAGGAGTCTACCTTCAATCATCTGAAGACAAACTTGCCTTATGTCTTCCCATTAAGGCATTTAACGTGCGGAAGTTGAGGCTATACGCGGGACAGCTTGCGAAGCCTACGCTATAGACACAAATGCTACCGTCTTCTACTTAAACATTCAGGCAGCCATAAACGCCTTGGATGCACCAACGCCAGATCAAAATCGGTAAAATAATGCTGCAAGTCTTTTAACGAGATGACGAATAGATGTTCCTTTACCCTATGCTGGGGTTTCAGGTCGCAGAAGTTTGAATGAGCTAGCCTCCATTGTAATCAATAAAATTTGTTCTCGTCGAAAGAGTTTTAAAAGGCGCTCCAAATAGGTGAAACTTCGAATAGTATTAACACCTGCATAACATTCAGATAAATTTGGGCGAAAAAAATAGGAACAAATTCGTAGGTTCAAACTTAAACAGTCACCTCAACCTTAACGCTCCTACTTTTCCAAATATGTATTCAATTGAGCTGATTGTTTTATCCACTATTCACAACCTTTCAATGAACTCATACCCCTAAGGTTATGTAGGCCATCCAATATTTGAATTCATGTCCAGCTTAGTAATTATTTTTTTAATTTAGCAAATGTAATTATTTGCATTTAAAAGTTATATTAACTTTAATTTTGGTAAACTTTTTTTTTTGTAATTTAATTTCCTCGTACTTTAACAAATCAAACATTCAAACTGCGCACAGTTTCAAATATACCTATATCTCTAATTGTGAGTATTAAAATTACCAAATTATTTCTGAAATGTCAATGGCTTATCGTTGCACCCTGCTCGGCAATGTGAAAAAAGTTGTTGGTTAAGGGTGGCAGCTCAATCAGAGAACCTAGCTCCATATCAAAAAAGGACATTATTTCCAGCATTGCTTTTTGCATTCATATTACCTACATACATATCTATATTCTTATATATTTTATTTTCGTTATAGCACCGCCTTTATCAATCGAAATACAGGGATATGCTCACGGCTCCAAAGTAGAAGTCAGAGAGAATAAGGAGCTGATGCTGAAATGCACAGTAGCCAACGCAAAGCCAGCGTCTCAAATTGTGTGGTACCGCGGAAACATCGAATACAAGACAGGTAAGTACACAAGAAACTGGTCTTGGCACTAGGTCATAGCGTGTATACCTATATTTGTTAAATTCACTACCAGCAAGACGTTATTTTAAATTTAATATACAAACCTGCCCTAAGCATGCACAAGGATTTTGTATTTGAGAGGCATAAATATTTGCAGCGGATATTAAATGGTATAATGCTTAAGAGCCTCTCACTATTACAGCGTATCGCAATAATTACCTTAAATGCAGGGTTTTAAGAACACAATATTGTGTATATGTACTTTAATTCCACTGCAAAACTTTATTTTTAGTCGTTACCGTTAGGTAGATATGTCAATACATATAGTATTTATTTATTTCAATTTAGTAGTAGTTATATTTGTTCACTTACTTGCACTTCTTATTATTTACTAGTCCAAATATTTAAGCAGAATCGATATATAGGTACATAGGAATAAAGCGTTTTCGATTGAAAAAAAGAATTGCCCTTTCTGTCAAAAGATCAAATCTAGAAGTGCTCTTTCTATTTTTCATCGAAAAAAAAAGGGAGCTTCCAGCCCAATTCTTAACACGACAGAAGTGTCTGGGACATTTTGAAAGAATTGCCATGAACTCAACAACGGAGAACACACACTTATAAAACTTCAGATTGAAATGTTATTGTGTTGTTGGAGACAAATTTGCGCTATGTGGTCCGAAAAAATGTACTTAAGCATGCGAATGTAAACTTTAATTGAAATAAATTGATTTGGCCTATTAAAAGCTTCATATTTACTGTAGAAAATAAAATAAAAAAAAAAAACTGAAAATCAAATCACACATGATGGTTTCTTCCAATATTGCAAAAGTACTCCAACAAATTTCATTGAAAAGAGCAATTTTGAATTTCGGGGCAATTCTCTCGGATCTTCACTGAAAAACAAACACTTCTGTCTGCTGTCAGATTTTGATTTGTTAGTAACTTAGCAGTGATTACAGATCGTGGGCATTTTGCATTAAGCACTGAGGGACAGGTAAGGAACACGTGTACTTGTTAAAAATGCGTTTTTTGTAAAAAAAACTGTAGCTATATTTTGCAAGCCCAAAAATTGACTATAAGATTAGAGCAATCTCCCGAAAATAGTTTAACAAAATAACTCTATCTCTAGGATGGCTTTTCACCGTTGAACCCTACCTACCTATCCCTGGAGACACTATTACTAACCTGGGGCTCAGAAAACCCCAATATATCTTTGTTATTTTGAAGAAGACGCAACATTTTTTTTTTTTTTATTAAAAAATAATATTTTTATTAATAAATTAGTTCTATTGAGACACACACAGAACTAGATGTTTGAAATAACTAAAAGCTTAGAATCGGGGCACTATTGTAACACATCCCAGCTGTATTCGCTGGTGGTGGTTTTGACAATTGCCATGTCCGATTTTCGATTTCTAGTCCTTGTTCCTTGGATGTACAAACTTAACTTATATCATCATCGATAAGGTATCATCACTTTATTATCTGCAGTTTATTCTTAACAAAAGTCGTCGTTATAAGTTGATAACACTCCACCGTTTTAAGATCGTCATTTTCGTAGTTTAACAAATATTTAAGAAAATTAATTTGTGCTTCGCGCTGGACACCAGGGTCGGATTTAAGGATTAAACAAGAAAGCAAGGACGACAGGCACAATCTATCAACAATTTAACAGACAATAGACATTATTTTAAAGAAAAAGACTATTTGTCCCCTATAGATATTTAATAACTTTTGCAGGCAGATCCTAGAACCGGGCAAACATTATTTTCTTGATAAATTTAACATTGAAGACGTTAAACCTTGGTCATTCAAAATAGTTTTTTACTCCAAACATCGAGAGTTAAAACTAATCTATATTTATATAAAAGAAAGTGTCCGAATCGATGTAATCCCATAACTCGAGATTGGCCGAACCGATTTTGATGATTTATACTTTGTTCGAAAGGTATTTTCTCAATACGGTTTTTAAAAACAAAATTCAAAATGTCTTATTTTGACCACCCAGCGTGTTACGACAGGTTTTTTTTTGGATTTTTTTTATACTTTAGACACCAATGAAATTGAAAAAAAATATACGTTATATCGATCATTGGTTATACTGGACCACCACTGTACATAAAAATCAATTGCGGGCGGTGCGTATTTGAATGATTTTTTTTTATTTTGTTCACTTGAATCCGGGATGGTTTAGGAAAAATGAAAATTCTGAAAATTCTTAACAGGTGGCGCCGTTTGGCACCTGTTGGCACATTTCGTGTTTCATCCATCTCAGATTGTGTTTGAATTGATGTTCTCTTAATGCGTGAAAAGATTTTGTTTCTGGAAACTTCAAATGAAAGGTGACATCAATACCAAGGTGTGTATGTATATAAGGTCTTTGTATGTGGATTGGTTATGCGAGTAAGAGGCATTTTAGTGAACATACATGTGTTGTCGACCTCAGAAAGCTCTCAACCACTTTAACTTTAAACTTTTGTGGATATGTATGGTTGGTTGCAGCTTAAAGGACAAGATAGTTTTGCACCGGATAGGTGGTGCTTTTGTCCATCTCTAAGGCCACTAAACTGATTTCAAGGAAATTTTGTGGATTTAGTATATGGTTGGTTTCGGCTTGAAAGATACGATAGTTTTGGACCTGACTCAGATTGTCGATCTCCTAAACCGCTCAACCAATTTCATTAAAATTTTGTGGATGGTATGGTTAACCCGATGGTTCCGTTCTTGCTCTGCTTTGGGGTGGTGGGCGCAAATCGCAAGCATTTATGAATATGTGATATGGCGTGGCATATGTGGGCGTACGTCGTACACTCAAGTAGTCCAGGATACTAACCTACTGATATTTATTGTTCTATAGCACCTATATCCTATACCTATCGAAAGTGAAGTGAAAAAAATTATCCAAACGGTGATACTTACTTCCCGGGCTTCTTCAAGCGACCAACATGACATCAGCGCACGATTTTTCCAAGAAAAGCTAAAAGCGATCATGGCCTTCATCGTTAAGCACAATGTTTTCGGACAATCGATTCAATCATTAGCGCGGAAAAAAAAACTATCAAGAAGCCGACCCGGAAATCTATGAAGTCGTTTCTATGCATTGACCTCAATTTAATTCGAAGGGAGTTTCATTCGTTCAATAGAGAGGTTCAACTATTTTAAGGGATGTTAATAATTTAATAAATTTTAGGCGAAGTTCGCCGGGTCAGCTAGTTTGTTTATAAAAGTTAATCCTCAGAACTGACGGTTCTCCAGAGTCTTGAAGAATTTGCTTTACGAAATGCACCGTTTAAAGGTCCTAACCTAAATACAAAAAAATAAAAAAAAAATTGTTATTATAATAAATAATGTTAAACTCACAAAAAAAAACGAGTGTGCTTTAGACCACACGATTGAAGTAAAACTTCTTTAGCTCAATCCATAATATTATTCTATATGATTGTATGCAGTGTTCTTATATCGTGAGATTTATCCCTTTTTGTGGTAATTTCGATGTCCGAAAAGCCTTACGTGGGATAAAGGGAAAAAGCACAAAAAACAAACCGCTCTTGTAAATCTTGTATTTTTTTATTTTGAGATTTTTGAACTAGATTCTTTTGTTAAATGTAAGTGGATGTGCAAGGAATGTACCTACGTGAACAGGGTGGAATATTTTGAGATTATGTAGGTAAGAAGTGAACTTGCATATGGCTTGTGGGATGTTTTATTTTGCGATATTTTGAGTTAGATTCTCCTTGAAGTTGTGATGTGAGTTAATGTGCAAGAAATAACTCAGCACATGTGTGATGGGTGTTGTTATTTTGGGCTTATTTGAATAAGCTTTGTGTTTAAATGCAAATGACAGTATTTTTAAGCGCAAGATAAAATTAATTTTTCTTTCCTAGCAATGCGCCCCCAGAACTTGGCGCCCTGTGCATTTGCACATCTTGCACATATGGTTGGTCGAGCCCTGGCGGTGCGAGGTGAGGGGAGGTGCCACTCTCTTGCTCCTACAGTGTGATACAGACAATAGGCCTGCACTGCAGTGATACCAGACTTTAGAGGCAGGTTATCCCACGGCTATACCCAAAAAATCCCTTTTATCCCACACCAAAATATAAAATATCCTACACATATCCCACGAAATATTAAATGAAAGAAAACATGTATTTTATTATATTCTGTCTTTTTTATTAGTGACAAATACAAGTTACATTATACATTAACTATGCAAGCTAACGAAAATAAATACATATTAAGATGCGTTTGTATATAATACAAAAATAGAAATGTAGGTACATCTAATACATTTTTAAGACGTTGTAAAAAGAAACATAAAATTGCATTCGGCATTAAAATGAAAATAATATTCAACATCAATTAAATATCTTATGAATTATTTGAAACTTTATCTCGGTTCCAAGTCTCATTATTCTTGATTTTTCATACAAAAATGACACAGAAATTTGATTTGAGAATGACGAAAGGCCTTTTTTGCGTACATTCCAATGCTTACAAAATAAATAAATATATTATTTTAAGAAATACTCGTGAATTCATTGACAGATTTGTCATTTTAGAAACAGTTCAGGGAAATAAAAAAAAGAAAATGAAAGCATTCAGATATTTTGAATGACAAAACTTTCAAAAACTTTCTGAGGTTTCTCATATCCGTCAGAATCACAAATGTTCTGGAACATCTGTATGGAGCTAAGAGAAACCATTTTAATCTTTCTAGTTCGAGACTCCACGGTACAGGAAGGCACATTGGCATTGGTTTTAACAAAATAACTAAAATTGTATGGGTTTTGGTTTCTGTGTAAAAACGGTAGACAGAGAAGCATTATGTCGTGGAAAATAAAACGTTTACATAGTTGGTTTGAAGTAAATTTTTTCCATATACATACTAGTAGCATGTTGCAGAAATATGTACTTTATTTTTGGGAACCACCCAAAGCACCATTTTGCTAAATGTAGATGGAAATAAATTTTGTTGGTAACATTGCAAAAACCTTGTATGACGGGCTTACAGAGAATTTTTTTAAAAATGTTACTCTATTTTTATATGTAATAGTGGAGTAATATAAAATATGAAAGGAACATGCATTTTAAGTAAATAACAAAATATCTGTCCTTTTAAGCTTAAAAACCCACGTACCCTTTTTGTAAAGCAAACTGTTTAAAACAGATGGGGGTGTAAAGCTAAACAAAACTACCAAATGCGCCGTCATCATTTTTCCTGAGGGGACTTTAATTCAAAAGCTAAAATTGTTGTAATACTGTTGCCATTTCATTAATTCAAAGTGTCCATTGGAGTGGAAAAGCTTAGACTTCATTTACAGAAGGCATTAGCATAAAAATATATCTGACTGTCGACCACTGTAGCTTTGATAGGATACCGATGAGGACAGTTAGCAGAAAATGCTAACGTATACACATTATAAATGAGGGCATTTTTTTTTGGCAACAAACAAGTAGGTACCAGCTAGAGGTTTCGTCAATTTATATGCACACTGCATACATGCGTATGGGATTCAGGTTAGGTATATTATATATACTATACTATACATTAGCATCGTTTTTAATTCGTATTTTTCTTTTACAGATTTTCGTGAAGACAAAGTAGAGGAAATATCTCCGAAGCGATTCACGACAACCTCACAAATCAAGCTGAAACCAACGTCCGAAGATGATTATACAGAGTACTCCTGTCAGGCAAAACACAAAGCTCTGCCGCCAGATATGCCTATGCGGTCAACCGTGCAACTATCAGTCTTGTGTAAGTTCACCTGGAAAATGTAATCGACTTTTCAGTCTGGTCACATTTTTCTTCGCTTGCGGGTTTTGGTTCTGAAACATATTTTCATTTAACTAAATTTTGAATAACTGAAAAAATAATATATAATAAGGTTTGAGTACAAATGCCAGTGTACGTAGTAGTGTCACGCAAAAGTGGAATGTCAGCCCATTTCCGTATTTACTTTAAAGTCTCTTTATTTGATACTATACGCTTTCTTACTCGTATTCACACGTCCCTGAAATTTTATAGAAGTGGAAACGTAATCAGATTTCAAGGCATAATATTTTAAATCTAGTGTAGTTCGCGACAACGTCAAATAAGAAGAAAAAGAAAAAAGGAAAAATAATAATTAGAAACAAAATAATAATAAGTACTAGAAAGTATATAATAAAGTGCAAAAAAACAAGCAATTGTAGAACTGAAAAATTATGTTTATCAAACGTATTTGGTAACAGTTGAGAAGTTAGAGTAATGGGAATTGTGCGATTTTTAACAATATTTGAACAAAGCACTACTTTGGCCATTATAAACCGTCTTTGTTATCCTACAAGTTTTTTGTCGTTTGAACCAAAAAGATAGCCCATCTGTTAAAGGATGGGCTTCGCGGAACACTCTATTGTACGAGTTGAAGTGAAAACTACTGCACAGATTCTCACGAAACTTATTTTCAAATGTAACTTAGGAGTCCAAAAAGCCTATACAAGCTAGTCGGTCATTGCCACGCCTACAATTTATTAGCATTAAACATTTCACAGCCTTCGATTTGTCATTGCTCAAATTATTCCTAACAGTACAATCGGCCTTACCAATAATCAACTTTAGTCCGGCAGTTTACGCAGACTCCACACTTTCCAAAGTCCCTTTACCAATAAAGAAATATAGTTGCCAGAATATCGCAAACTGTAGGGTAAAATGTTATTGTTGAGAAACCCATGTTAATCTCGGGCATTAGCTAAATAAATCCTCCCTAAATGTCATTTTGAAGAGGAGTCTTTCCCAACCATTCAAAATGACGGTACATATTGAATTTCGTATGAATGCAATAAACAGCGAATCTGTTTTTTTTTCTTGAGGAAATTCGCATATGGCTGATAACTGATAAGACACAGATAAGTCAGATTTCAGATTTCCAAAAATGTACTGTCCCAATCTATTTTGTACCAAGTTTTCGTATCATAACATTAAAATGAGATTAAGTAAAAAAAGTAACAGCTGGGTGTTGTGATACAAACTTCAAATATATCGTATTAGATTTTACTTTAACTGTTGGGATAGTTGTATTTTGTAAACGTTTGATTAAATAATTGCACTATTAGTAGCCCAACATTTAAAGTCGATATTAAAGTTAGTTTTGAAATAAGTTATACTCGAATTTAGTGGTTACTTATAATTATGTATTGCAATTTTTTTCAAGAATCTAGAATCCGACGTTGCGTCGACTGGAGGTACAGGTCCATCCGTCATAAGATCCGTTGCACGAACGGTCTTTTGAAAAATAATTTCACAGACAGAATGTTTTAAAATTAAACAGTTCAAAGTCTCCGCCAATGAAGGAGTTTTATCTCAATTTGTGAACCGACACAAAGTAGAAAGGAGAGCAACATAAGCAGCAACGGACACGTCCGACTTTATGGCGTGGGCCTTTTAGACTCTTTGCCGTATGAAACACTAAAGATATTAGGAAAAGCTTTCGCTAGAGAAAATAATAAAAATTAAATAAAATAAATCATTTGAAAAGAAATAACAGTTTGTATGTATTAGATTAATATACAAAAATTACCTCTTTTTATAAAAAAAAATTGATTTAAAGTGACACCAATTGTTGAAACAATGTTTTCTTTCTTTCTAAGTTGTATTCGTACGTTAATATTGTACCTCTAATAAATTAAAAAAAAAAAACACAAATAATAGCTAGTTAAAAAAAATCCATTTCACTCAATCTGCTAACTTTGCGTCAATTAAATGTAATCTTACCCATACTTTATATTTTTTGTTCTTAGATCCACCGGGACCTCCTTACATCGAAGGCTACACTCAGGGCGAAACACTGCGGCGGGGTCAAATGGTTGAGCTCATGTGCCGGAGTCGTGGTGGAAATCCCCCGGCGCAACTAATTTGGTACAAGAATGGGTCACAAGTCAGAATGGCCTACAGGTATTACACAGATATTTGGAGCACATATTGAATTTGAACTAACTCTCTTTAATACAGGACATCAGGGCGACTGTCAGAAAACATCTACACCTTTACAGCGGAAGCCAGCGACAACAAAGCAAGATTTCGGTGTGAAGCGAGTAACATTATGTCGCAGAACTCTCTCAAGGCTGATATCGAACTGGCAGTTCTTTGTAAGTACAGTTATCTACCGTCTATACCAAGTCTAATAATCAAAGTGTGCAAATGGATTAGATGAAACCTATATATACTCCTATGCAAAGTTAGTTAACTTTTCAAAAATCCACTTTCACATTCTTGGTGGGATAAATGTCACGTAAATTCTATATAGCAGGCTCAGCAAACATGTTTTATATGCGTTCGTTTTCGTTTTCCTGAGCGCTATTAAAAAAATTAAATTCCCCACTTTATGGATGTAGCTTTCCTGTGTCCTTGTAACAACCTAACACGTCGGCATGAGTTCCTCAACCAGCTTTTCCCTTCCCTATTCTACTTAAATATTAATGAAAGAACAAAATTCTAATTTTTTACGATATTCTGCATATGATGCGGGACATTTTTGTTTTTCTTTTCATGTCAATCTTACCAAAAGTTGCCCCAACCCATGTGTCAGTGTCAGGACCAACTGAAGCGAGGGTGGGTGATGTTGTGCCACTCACCTGTATAACCGCTCCATCAAATCCTCCAGCCGAAGTGAAATGGATGGTGGGGGGACGCCAGATACGTAATGCGACATCAAGGACTTCTGTTAGCCCAGATGGTAAGTACACACACTTCTACACGTATACCCAATTATATAAATATATACATCGTGCATACTCGTATCTACTTTGGAACCGTACATATTCTCGGATAAAAGGAGCGAGGGCTGCTGCTGCATTGCAAATGCATATAGGACATAGGTGTAATCATATATGTATGCCTGTATGGATCTGCGATTATTAAAATGTTTTTACTTCACAAATCAGAAGTTTTTTGATTATTGACAAGAATGCATATTTACACGTGTGCATTTATGCGTTTCTTACATTTGTGCACTCGGTTATTTAACAGGGTGTCCCAGTTTAGCGTGTAAATTATTAACTGTTTAGGCTTGAAAGTAAAGAGTAAGAGTCCTAAGTAGATGAAAGACGTACTATTCACCCTTTATCCATCTGAAAAATCTTGGATTTGTATTGTTAAGAACGACTTAAGTTTTTCCATCTATTTTCAAAGGTTCCCTTCCTCTATCCATTACAATGGGCGCGCATGTAGGATGCTCAGGTTGACCTCGCGTACCTCTCGATCTGCTGCCACCGACTTTAAATCTTCAGGAATATTAATTTACACACGTATAGAGGACGGACATTGTACTTTAACTAATTATCTCATCGTAGGCCTACCTAGAGGTAGCTTCCTTAATCGCACACCTTGCACAGCACGGCTTGGAATCCGAGTTTGCGTTTAACGTAGCAAAACACTGCGAAGCATATACTGCTCTGTTCGGAGATGTAGCTGCCTAGCTTTGAGTCGCAACATTTTTTAATGATTCTTATACGATCTCTATGAGTCACCATGCAATACAACAAACAAAATGTTATTTCTTAGGTATTCTTTCGGTTTATAATCAGTACTCAAGCATCGAGACCATATAGTACAAGGATATAAGTTGGAAAAAACACGGAAATACAACTGAAACCTAGCTTCGACAATAAATTCGGAGGTTTTAGTTTTCTAAATATTTTGCGGGACAATTTGCTGCACTCTCAAAAAAAATGTCAGCAAAACTGATTAATTTGCGAATACTGCGATAAGAGTGTGCCCGACATGTCCAACATGACATGACAAACAATGTCCAATGTATTAATAAACGCTTCGTTAAAGTCATCAACTGATTACACGGCGTTTGTTAGCTAACTAAAGTGTGCAGATTTGTACGGGATATGATTTTGATATACTTAAGTTATTTTCCTTTCAGATTTATATCTGTATATTAAAACAAATACTAAACTGTTTTTTTAGGAGGGTGGATAACAACATCAAACATAACAGCACTCGTTGAGCCTAACAAAAGATCACTGGTTGTCATATGCCACGGACTGAACATGCAGTTAACAGAGAACGTTGTTTCTACCCACACTATAAATGTTTTATGTAAGTATCGTTTTTAATAAAAAAAAAACTATATATATATTTCTATAACCTGTACTCTACCATATTCCGCTTATAAATAAATAAATAGTTGGCGCAACAGGTCTGTAGAGACCCTAGGCCTAGCTTCTAACAACCATTCGTTTTGTGTGAGTTTTTCATTTTTGGGACGAATGGAAGGGATCTACAATTTTATGCCGGGTCCAAACGGCTAATTGAGAAGCTCCTTCATGACATTTATACTCTCGGATGTTTGTCAGACGTTCGCGAGAGGTGGCGCAGCGGAAAGAACCATAAGTTGGAATTTGGGTTTTTTCGTGATTCGAACCTGGGACCCCTCGCTTAGTAGTCCAACACACTAACCACTAAGCCACTGCGCCGACTTGTATTGAAACAAACCAGATTTTATGTGGCTATAGCATAATTTTGTTAAAAAACTACTGAAAAGTCTTAACTAAAATGCAAAAACCAGAAAAATTATGGTTTTCAAATGTATTAGATAAAATCCGTAATGTTAAAGTAATGGGAATTGGGCGCTTTTTAACAATATTTGAAGATAACACTACTCTGGCCATTATAAACCGGCATTGTTATCCAACAAGTTTATTGACGTTTGAACCAAAAAGATAGCCTCTCTGTGATTGAATGGGCATCGTGAAACACTATGGGGCCTCTTCAGATTGGCTCTCAGATTTCAGATTTCGAACATAAAAGCGTTACTTGCTTTTTTTTTGTTTATATTCGTGCGATTGGAATATGTGTAGCCTTCGACACTTTTCTAAGCGTTTTCCATTCACTGGTTAAATTTTTTATTCATGCATTCGAAATTTGCGCCCAGATTGACTCATTGATTGATCCACCTGACGCAATGCGTTTCTTTGCAGTTGAAAAATTTCACGAAAACGTAAACAAACTTCTCAAACTAACTCAAATGCACTTGGACGAGTAAATCTGGAGCAACTGTAAGAACAAATCCAGATTCGCAAAAGTGCTCTCAAATCCAAAAAAAGATTGCTTTTGTACCAATCGAACATATAAATTGACCAAGAGCCAAAAAGTGCTCTGAGAGTGCCCAATCGAATACCACACCACTTTCTCCCCACGTATTCCTTAGTTATACCTACAATACAACACAATTTTGAACACATACGGAATGCAGTGAGCGCATTCAAAGATCTAATTACCTTAAGTCGACCATATTGGTCTGGATAAGATGTAATCTGAACGCAAAAACTAGATTGGTCGGAAACGTCACTTTTTATACGTCAACTACACACGCGAACTGTCAACTTAGTACTCAGTCACCAATTTATTTACTAGATTCGTCGGCTACCACTACATAAACGTCAACTGAAACAGCTGCTCATATGACCGATTTCAAAACCGAGATACATCTAGTCAGGCAGCTGTCAGACTTATATAACTAGATAATTGAACGTCCCCAGTGTCCGTGTCAAACATGATGCATGCATTCATATCTTTGGGGCTCGTATGACACTGGCCAAAACTGGCATAAATTATCAAAAACTTTAACAAATTTGTTGGCGACCTGTTAGATACCTATTTAAACAGATTAAGCGAATTAAATAATGCATGCTCGCCGAATGCAGAAAATGGAAGGGATTTTTTTTTTCAAACTACTCAGCTCCCTTTAGCGCTGCTTCTTAGCAACATTTTAGTAATTTAACGTTGGAAGACGAGTACGCGAACAGACCTTTTATTATGAGCCCATGTCTCCTTGATTAGGAACATCAATATACATGAGCTTGAGCATTCACCCTTTTATATCCATTTAAACGTGGAATTGTGCAGAAGAATATATTCATATATTTTTTAAGAACTTACATTTTTTACAGCTATACCTACGTGTAAAATAAATAAAAATAAAAATTCAATTTCTGCACGAAAACTTTTCTCATATTGACATTATTAAAAAAAAAAAAAACGCCCTCTTCATACTTAATAAAAAGAATAAGTAAAATAAAATGTAAGTATTAAATTAAGGGTTACATACAGTACAACATCACACGCATAGAAAAATCTACCTTCGTGTCTGTAAACATAAAGTCGTACAGCAATTGTTTTCTACATGTTGATTAATCCAGAACACTTTCAACTCCGGCAAAAAGGGTGGTTGAAAACTTTTGATTATCAAAAAAGTTCTAGCTAGCTTTGAATGTTTTTAGTATCAGCAAAAATAAAGGTACACGCCAGGCAAACGTTCATAATATTTCATGAGTAGGTAATTGAATTTCCTTTTTACCTGTAGCACTTAGAATTTTCTTTGGCATTCACTCTGCTTCGTATCACCACACAGCATATTGAAGTCCTGTAGCCTTTTCATATAAAATTCAATTTATCCTCTTTGATTTCATGAAAAATATGTGACATACGGCGCCGTGTACTGACGAGGGCCTTACGTATAGTTGAATAACGATGGAGAATAGTATTTTAGTTGAATTCCGATATTCATACGTGTAACTAAATTGCTACCAATAAAGAATAACGCTCGTTTTATATTGAATACGGATGGTTGGTGGGCTTATCATGTCAACTCATTGTAGAATGTACATACTGGAGTGAAGGGCGGACAGTGATTGTTGAGCAATTGTCTACGGGAAAATACACTTTTTTTACATAAACATTTTTCAATTAATTAGATCATATTTTATTTTAAACAGCTATTTTATATAAGCGATGAAGGATCAACTTTAGCTTAAAACGGTTTTTAACTGTAATAACTTATCAAATGGGTCATTGGGCTCTAGTCTTTATAAGGGTAGGTACAGGATGTCACCCTATTATTTTATTCCTTACCTTTGTCAAATCTATACGATTAAAGCATCATCCCTGGAATAAATATTAAAATAAAAATAAAAAAAAACGTTTTTGTTAGTTGAAACCTTATCAAGATGTGTCAGGGAATTAAGTAAAATTATTTGTCGCAAGTATACTTGTCCGCTTCCGGTCAATGGAGTATCTGGTTACGCAAAATGTTAGAATAAAGTTATTTGTTCTTCGTCTGTCTACCCAAGAGGATTAGCAATGAGTGATTTTACTGTATACCTACAACCTACATATATGTATTTGGCAAAACCCCAAGAAAAAAAAAAGTCGATAAAAAGATGGTGAGTCCCGCTTAGAAAATTCGTTGGTCTTTTCCAAGATTTGTTATAGTGTGGATTTGCGTCTGTTCGATCTGGGCCAAAAAGCTTTATTAAAGCTAAGTATTTTTCTTCTTCTCCGGTGCCGGTGACTCTAATAACAACCCCTTTCTTAGCAAACTGCCCTCAGTTGCGCACTCCCAGCTGGTTGAGTTCTCCTTCCACTTGTGTGCATCACTTAAGTCGAGATATTCCTCCACTGCGTTCTCCCTTTGGTTCGGAGTTTTACGGATAATTTTACGCCGAATCTTTCTGTAAAATTGACCGAGGGTATATTTATTTACCTTAAAAAGCTGATCAAGGGGCTATGCAGAATCTTCTTACTTCTTCGGGATATGCCCTTATTACTCAACTCCCTAACTCTTCGAGCACAACATTGACATTGGAAACAGTAGTCATTTCCATATACTAAACCATGGCTGAGAAATCAAACGCATTGACGGTTTTTCCTTCGCCCATCTATTGCGTTAAAGCGAAGCTCAACTTAGAAGTTTCTACAGAATTTTATAGACTTACTAAAAAATAAATATATATTTTCCAGATCCTCCCTCACCACCTCTCATTTCGGGATATGTCGAAGGTCAAATTATTCCTGCTGGTTCTGTACAAAAATTACTCTGCGTGTCATCAGGCGGAAATCCCTTGGCTACATTAACGTGGTTTAAAAACGATAAAAGGGTAAGTTTGTAAATGTTTTCAGATCTTAAAAACAAAATATTTAAGACAGAGTGACAGATTCGGACTTAAAGTTTATTGTACTTAGCCAAAACGCGAGTGTATATAAGAAGGCTTCTTCATATATTGCCTTTTCGATGTCTTTTACAGCTATATAAAACGCTTTTCCATTTATAATTTTACCTTCAGCAGTAGCAAGAATATATCCCTTTGATCTGAGCGTGAGGGGCGGAAGTGAATAAACACCCCAGAATAATGTTGCCCCAAAACTCCGCCAACAAGGTTTAATTTATCCAATTTTAAAACACGTGGTTTTAATTTTAAGTTACAGTTCATTCCATAAATAATTCCATAATAAAGGCGCAGTTTTTTCATATACATGCATTTTCTATTGATTTCACTCGGGGATCCACTCATTCTGAAATCCGATTAAACAAGAAAACAGATTGGGGTTGAATCCGCAAGTGTATTGGTGAAATGTCACTACCTATTCTTCGGCTGCTGCTTGCTGGCTTTTAGAAAATACATAAATTACAGTTGTGCTGGTGCTTCTTGAGTCGATTCTGACAGCTGACTTCAAAATCTAAAAGCAAATTTGTCTTCACAAAATCACCAGGAAGTAGTAATCAAAAGTAACTCTTTCGATTTGGGACTCTTTCTTTGCCCAATGGAAAACGACAAAAGTTGCAACAGATTTAAGCACACTCTCATTGGCACAGCTATTTGGCAATAGGGTATGCAGTTTTTTTAAACACGGCACAAATTTCCCACAAATACCCCGAAATGTTGTCCCGTACCTCAACCAATAATGCCATTAAGCAGAAATAGATTTTGAAGTTCATTCACTTTTATTTTTCCTTTCGAAAATTGCCCTTGGACTCTCTAAGCCTAATAGTGTACATCTTTGAAGCGAGACATATAGATACTACTTGGTTTATTTGAGACATGGCCCCATACTTTAAAAATCATTTATAAAATACAAACCTTTTATTAATATCAGGTAAACTCTGCAGTCAGGACAAGCGACAAGTCAGTCGCTGCCGAGATAACGATCTTAGCCAACGTCACTGACAACCAGGCACATTACCGATGCGAAGCCCATAATAGTGCAACAGAAATTCCATTATTCGAATCAACGACCTTAAGCGTTCATTGTAAGTACAAACATCATTAAATTATTTTAAATTCTAAAATATAATCCTCATCCAGTTGCACCAGAGACAGTCAAAATCCGCTTAGAACCTGATGAGCTAAAGCCAGGCAACGAGGCAACGCTTATCTGCGATTCTAGTTCAAGCAACCCGCCAGCAAAAATATCGTGGTGGAAAGATGGGATTCCCATAGAAGGTAAAAAAAATTGTTTTAAACTCGCCCCGCCAACAACATTTATCAAAAGCTGACATTATATGGAAATTTCGTTCCAATGCAACTCACTGTGTAAACTTGAATATGCATAATGTATATACACTCGTACAGAGAACTGTTTTGTTTGCCTATGTAATTTTCTTTGAATGTGTATTCTTTCACAGGAATCAACAATTACTCAAAGCCAGGACTATGGGGAGGAACAGTGTCCACATTAGAGCTCAAAGTCAATGTTACACAGGAAATGAACGGCGTTGTTTACACTTGCCAAAGCTCCAATGAGGCACTTCAACGCAGTGTACACGAGGCTATAAGTCTCGATGTTTTATGTAAGTTTAAGTGGATATGGGCACATAAGGATGTACTTAATGTATACACCATGTTCGTTTTAGATGCACCCAAATTTGTCCCTCCACCTTCTTCAACCGTTGTAGGTGTAGAAGGCGAATCATTGCACGTACCATTGATGGCGAACGCAAACCCTATGTCAATTACATACGTTTGGACCAAGGACGGTCTGTCCATAGTGTCCAGAAACGGGGAATCGTTGGATCAACGAATATTCTCAAATGGATCTACATTAAATATAACAAAACTGCATCGCAATGACGCTGGAATTTATAAATGCGAGGCTGCCAATTCTCAGGGGAATGCTGTGATCAATATAACAGTCATAGTTGAATGTAAGTAGTTGATGGATTAAAATATCACCGAATGTTGCACTTATGTAACAAAAACGGGAACATTTTCCAGATGGAACCGCAATCAAATCGGTTTCAGAAAATGTCGTGGTGAATCCTGGAGAGGATGCGATGCTGTCATGCACAGTCGAGGGTAAGCCATTAAGCGAGGAACATGTTAAATGGGAGCGACTCGGTTATAACATGAGTGTAAAGACATCAACCGCATACGCTAATGGAACATCATTTCTGCACATTAAAGGAGCGCAACGTGAAGACGTTGGAAATTTCAGATGCATAGCAGATAATAGAGTGGCGAATCCGACGAACCGAGATGTTTTGCTTATTGTGAAATGTAAGTACCTATGAGTGCACTTAAGTTTCCAATTATTTTATCAATGAACCTTTTATTTTTTTTTAAATAGTTGCTCCAGAAATCGACAAGTCTCCGACATTACTTCGAGCAGCTAGTGGAACGGGGGAGAAGGGACGATTGACATGCCGTGCGCAGGCAGCTCCGAGGCCCTCATTTATATGGCTACAGTCTGGAAAAGATCTTAACATCAATCGAACATATAAATATGAAGTTGAGGAGAAAAAAATTGACTCTCTCACCTACGAATCAATTTTATCTATTGAAAAAGTAGCCCCAGCGGACTACGGTGCATATGAATGCGTCGCTAAAAATGACCTTGGCGAAACGAAAGAAACTGTTCGCCTAGAAATAACATCGCCGCCGGAACCACCGCTGAGCCTTAACATCTTGAATATAACTCATGATTCTGTGACCGTAGCGTGGACTCCGGGCTTTAATGGAGGGCTGAAGGCATCTTATAGAGTTCGTTACAGGTGAGTCTTCTGTATACTTTGTATTGGGAAAGTTTTTGGTGTAAGCTCTAGCTCTGCTGCCATATTTCAATTAGGTCCAAGGTTCAAGCCCCCGAAAAACTCAAATTACGTCTTGAGGGTTTTTCCCTGCGCCACCCCTCTCGAACTGGCAATTATATGAGAATATATTTCTCTTGAATGAGCTTCCCAATTAGCCGTTTGGACTCGGCAAAAAATTGTAGAGCCATTCCATTCGTCCCAAAAATTAAAAAAAAAAAAACTCACATATCGGGACGATAGACCTGTTGCGCCAACTTTTTATTTTTTTTTAATGTCAAATTTCACAAATAATGGCATTTGTTTTATTGTTGTTTGTCACTTGGAAATTGATTTCATTTGTGACCTGTGAAAAAGTTTCCTAGGCGGAAATATTCAAATATCAGTAGAACAAAGTACAAATTTATATTTAAGAGCAATTGTTGAATCGCTTCTATTGCAGAAATTAAAAAGTTCGCTTCTTACATCTATTTTAATGATGTACAAGCACAAAATATAAATAAAATAAAATAAAAAGTCAGTTACAAAATAGCATTTGAACGACGAACTTTAACCAACTAGTACTAGGCCAAAGAAATTTCTTGGGCTAATATTTGCAGCTTTTTTATGGAGGGAAAAGCTTTGTTCTCTCTTAGCGGCTCTCTTCTGGCCAACTTTTGCGTAAGGGTAGGGAACGAAGTTTGACTAAATGTGACTAATGTGTTCGTATTCATTATCGTTAGGGAACAGACCTACTTTGTTTTTGTGTAGTTAATATTGTGTTTCATATTTCATTCTTTTAATATTTTGAAAAAAATCTTGAAAAAAAATGTTGTTTTTTCGAAAAAACAAGGATTTCAGATGTTTCATTTGGGATCACTGTTTAGATGAGACATCGCGTACCTCTTTTTCATTCTGCTCCGACAGAGAAAACAATACACGAGGCACGACACGTAAAATGAATAATTCTTCCAACAACCTTCCAACCATTGACTTATTATATATGGACTGCTAGTAGACAACTTCGCGTTGGTTCCAACATAAGCGCTAGCTCTCGTGGTTCGGAGCGGAATAAATTGGAAACTCACATCTGACGTTTCCATTTCGTTGCAGATAGTTTTGCATATTGCGATTAATTGAATAAAGATTTAAAATTAAAAAATGATGTGTTGTATAATTGGTTGCAATTTGCAATATGATTCAAGTTTTTCTGATCTAATCATTTTTGACTATATCGCTGAAGGTCATATGAACAACTTACCATTTCAAGAGATTGCTGTGTATATATGTGGATTTGTAGAGCACAAAATAATTAAAACAATTAAATGTACGAAATGCAAACAATTTTTAGTTACTTGCAGAACAGAAAAATCAAATTTTATCAATATAAAATCTAAACGTTTCCTAAAAAACCCTCATAAGGACACAATCAAAATTTGTAAAACTGTCCAGAAAACTGTGTCTTTGTATGAATTACAAAATAAATTAGGGTGCAATAAGATTTATAGCCTGATATTTATAGGCACTTTAAGAAATATGGATGTAAGTAATTTATATGATGAATTAAATTCTCATGTACTTGAATGTGATATTCTTGACAATCATAAGTATTTATTGATCAGAAATGTGATTAAAATATACGCTAAAGTGTTATTACATCAAATTTCTAAAATTTATAATGAAAAGCAACATAAAAAACTAACTCGCAGTAAATATACGAAAATTGTGCAATTTATTGGACAATGAAAAACGGTTTTTTATTCAAATTTTGTTGGATCCATCTATTATTAATTATTTAAACTAGCACAATTTCGAGATGACATCTATTGTAAACAAGGCCGCAACAATTTGAATTTCAACCGTTTGACTTGGCAAATCCACTTACGCCCAATAGGTGGCTCTAGCATTCTATGAAGAAATCCAAGATGGTTGTCACTTTGTTTCACTTATTTTTCGCATAGAACCACGAGCGCTAGTTATGTTGGCGTCATTTTCTGGGCAGAGATTGTATGGAAGTGACATTTCACTAGCAGTCCATATATAATAAGTCAATGCTTCCAAAGATAAGCAACTCGTAACTGCCACCTGTGTGCCATACACATTGCTATTAGTGAAAGTATGTGTAAATCTGAGAAAAAATTAATATTTCTCAAAATTGCCCCAAATCAAACAAACATTAAAAGCAATCCCGATCAAAAATAAATAGATTTTTCTCAAACAAATTTATCTGTTTGCCAAATCGAAAACGACATTAGCTTGCTAAAGTGGTTAGTTTTCGTTAAATGCATTAAAAATTATTTCAGTGATGATAAGTACCTAGTTAATAAGTAATGAAAAGTAGCAAACAAAAAGAGAGGTGAAAGAAAAAAGTGTCATTTCGGAAGCTCTGCAAATTTAAAATCTTGGCACGATATTTAACAAGTATTGCCTCGTTTAACACTATAATAGTGTTTTGATAGGCAACCGTGTTACATTTATTTAAAAATCACAGTTTTAGAAAAATTTTGGAAGTGCCTTTTCAAACTAAAAAGGGAACAAAGTTGCAACAAATTGTATCAGTGTCATCGAAAAAAGTGCCAAATTGTCGCATAATGGTCACGCTGGTGACAGTCCGTGGCTCACTCCCTCATTCAAATCCAATTGGAACCGTTCCCTAGCCAGATTGCGGGAAAACCGTAGAGAATCCAGACGCAGAGATATCAATTTGCGTAAACTGTCGACAAAAGTGCGTTAATTTCCCGTTGATTTTCAAAATAAAGTTCGGGGATTTTTGTAGCACGGTTGTGAATTTTTTAATACAGGAGTTAATTAGTTTATATCACGCTGTATGCATAGATATGTAGCTTAAATTATGCTTCTATTGTTCTGTTATATATTATGTTCAACAAACTACACACCAAGATTTCAAAATCTATGAAGCCATTTTCGCATTTAAATGAAGATTGATTATTACTAGTGCCTTTGTTTTCATGGATTGATATTGATTGATGTGTAAAAAGAAAACAGCAGTATCTGCGAATGTTACACAAACTACACATCGCATCCTGAAGGACTCAAATCTTATCGAATTTAATCAATGCGAGCAGCAAAGTTGTTGGTATCGTACGTACCAATTGGCTTCGCTGTTATTTAGGGTGTATCATCGAGTTATTTCAGTGAATTTTGAATTTTTTGAAACACCACGCAATTGACTGTCAAACCACCAACTATTAGTATCGACTGAGCAATTGGGAATTTTTAAATACAAATTTCAGCTGAAACTAATCTGTACATAACTTCTTTTTTAACATTAAATACCTTATTTACAGGGAAGCAACGAAAGATCAGTACAAGTACATCGACGGGCTGCCCAACAGTCACAAGCTGACCATAACTAATCTCAGAGTTAATACTCTCTACCTTTTTTCAGTAATGGCAATGAACGAGCTTGGCAGCAGTAAATACTTACCAGATCTTCAACGTGCTCATACAAAAGGTATGTAAAACATATGCTAAAATCCGACAGCACATAAATTACCCATGCACACATGCATACAAACTAATCGCTAGTGTCAAAGACGGAATTATTCGTACTAGAAAATACCAAAAGCAGTTCGCCTCACTCTCTATATTTTGAAATTTTTTTTAATTGTGCTGCCATTTGGATAACAGAAGCCCCACCACCGTCGCAGCCGGCATCGTCACTTGGTGGCCCACCGACAACCAGTTCTACGCCCATTGGTGGAACGTCGGGAATGCTATTACTTGTTGGTGTTGCATCTGGAATCATCATAGTATTGCTCAATGTTTTCATTATTGGATGTTGCCTGCACAAACGCAACCAAAAACGGTTAAAACGAAGAGGTACATAGACGCATAACATTTTTTGAACGAATGGGTTTCGGTATAGGGTTCGCATATAAGGAATGTTCCTGAATTTGGCAATTTCCCCGTCGATTTCTTAGCTTTGTCGATGTATCCTTTTTGTAACAGCGATTAGTTTTGCTTTTGATTTGATAAATTTATCTTTTTGTAACAAATGTTTTTTTTTTTTAATTTTTATTTTTATACTATTTGTGGAATTAAACGAAAAAGGACTTGAACTCCTGCCAGCTGGCTTTACAGCGACATCTAGTACTCCAGATTTGGTTATAATTGGCATTTCTTTGGCAGCATTTGGGTTTTTACTCATCAATGCTGCCTTAGTTGCATGGTTTTTTGTTCATCAAAAACGCAAAAGAGGTTTGTTTTGATTGTTTTTATTTATACTTTTACCTACGTTCTACATAAGAAGTATTATTAGTAGTTTGGCTATTCCTTTCATCAATTTTTCAAAATAATTTTTACAAAAAAGGAATCATTAAGGCTGTATCTAATTATTCGGTTTTGTTCACACATTTAGGTAATTTATTGTAATTAAAGAACTAAAATTATTTTTTGTTGCCAAAAGCTCTACGAAAAGTCCATAGGAACGTATTTTTTGAATTGACTGTATTGTGATTTGTCTTTCTATTTTAGCTGAATAATATTACAATGCATTTATTTCAGGCTATGGCCGTATCATACTCTTGGTCTGAAACGGTTTAGCTCAGACCATTGTAAAAATCTTTTTAAATCATTAAAATCTTGTTTCCATAATTGGTATTCCTTTTGTTTAACACGTTAAACATAAGGACAAAAACGGAAAATATTTTATTGACGATAGATGTATTGTTATTAGTATAGAATGCGAAAAGCAAAATGTGCAAAAATGTGTAATTGGAATATCCTCTAACTATGAAAATGATTCTAAAATCATACAATTTAAACTACATTGCGAATAGGATGATGAAAACGAAAGCAGTTGCATGAAAAGTGTTGCTATCTTTTGCCCTCGTATTATTCTCCTCGAATGTCGATTTATCAACTCCAAACTTTTGATATTTATTCAATCGAGGCAACAGATTTAGTTCTCACATCTAGATAAGCTTTTTCACCCAAAAGAAAAGAATATATCCATAACAGAAACAGCAATTGTTGAGTAAGGGGTGTGTAAGCAGTAGTCACGGTCTACCACGAACCGTACTTCCAATCATATACACCTTTAACCAGCGTCACTAATCTTTTCCATTCAAAAATAAAAACACGCACTTGTTTTTTTACTCAAAAATCGTGTAAAGCGTAAGAGCTTATAAATCGTACAGTAGGCCTCATAACTCTCTACCCAGAATTTGCGACAATTGCCTGTTACTGAGAGTTTCTACATAATGACAACTCATATTCTTATTTGATATTAATTGCCACATCAGATGAATAACCTTCTCAGGATTAAACCTACATATCTACCTAATAAAATAAGAACACAACCAACCAAACTTTTGATGAACGAGAAAGATTCGTTCAATGCAGTCGTGCACCTTATTACCCGACTGGACACAGGGAGGGTTATGTGTTTCGCGCATATCCTATGTACGTTCCTACGGGAGTCCATGTAGCCTAAACGGCTTGATCGATTTTGAAGAGTGAGGTGTCATAATATTCGTATTCTTCCCCGGAGTGCCATAGGCTAAAAAGATAAAAATAAAAAAAAAGTTAATTTAAAAAACCTAAAAACCCGACTGACTGTAAAAAAAAAGAATAAAAAAGATTTGAACAAGACGCATTTAAGTACCTATAACTACCTATTTGGCAGTTGGAGGCTACTCAATACTCATACATATATATATTTGTTAGACTGTGTAGGTATATAGTCTCCGATTGTCAATAAGTTAGGTATAGGTAGGTACTTAAATGCGTCTTGTTCAAATCTTTTTTATTATTTTTTTTTACAGTCAGTCGGGTTTTTTGGTTTTTTAAATTAACTTTTTTTTTATTTAACAGTTGTATTTGTCTTTGCCCGTGTCCAGAAACTTTGTTGCTGTCTTTCTTCATCCAAAAAGGGACTTGACTTTCCTTTCGGCCCCGCCCACATTTCGCAAATAGCCTCTGTCCGGAGTCCGGACAATGCACATCAATGTTTTCACTTTTACAACTTCAACTCCCGTGAGTGTCCAGTATTGTTTGCAATGGAAGACACCCCGCCCCTCTGGCCAAACCCGCCCACATTATCCAACGAGTGATATACATCCCAATTTTCCAAATTTCAAGGCTAAAACGGCATAAACGTAAGAACATAGTGTTTTAAATATCTTTACATGTAATGGAGGAGGAGTGGCCTATCCTATTTCGCTTTGTTCTGACAATGCACATCAAAACTTCAAATTTTACAACATTAGCGCCCATGAGTGTCGAGAAAAAGCATTTGTAATGTTGTTGTTTTTTTGTATGGGAGGTGTCACGTCCCTTTGTAAATGTTATTTAATTTTACTATAAAAGCGCGCGAATCCAACGTCGTATTAAAATTTCAAATCAATCGGCTAACATAAGATAATAGTAGCAAGTATTACGTTTATTTTTCTGTCTTAAATGTTCATATTTTCAAGGAAAACAATAAATTACAAATCTGCTCTAAATTTGAACGATATAATAATATCCCTTTTCGTTTCCTTGCAAAATGAACAGAAACTTCAAACCAAACAAGCAAAACAGCGACAATAGAAATGTACGCTCCAAGCTCCTATAACGATACTGTAACTGGCGAAACTTTATCCAGCGTTTCGGAAAAGAGTGATTCATATTCAAATGAAGGAAGTCAGCCGGAATACATTGTAAGTATACCTACTTGACTTTAAATTTAACAATAAGCGTACATAGGTACCTATGGGTTTGGATATATAATATTTTTGATGTATCTTATTTCGCATTCAAATACGTTGTTTTAGGATTTTGTTCTCTATGTCATTTTGACTTTTCTCACTTAACATTTGTAGGATGAGACAAGAAAAAAGGCTGCATCGACATACTTAGTAGAAAATGCAGACATGCCCCCTCCCAGATACCAGAAGGATGGGACTTTACCTTCGCTTTATCCCAATAACATGAGTAAGTATATGAATATCTCAAAAGCAGAAAACTTCATACGACAACTTATATGAGCCGCAGTTAAATATATCCAATTCCAATTAGGACTTTTGCCTGTACATGAGTATACTTATAGTTATTTACCTGGCTGTATTTTACAGAATTTATAATCATGCAATATTTTTGCTATGGCTATGGCTGTGACTAATAAAGATGCACAAGGAAAAGTGTCTATCTGTGCAGTGTGCATGAACTGAACATGTGGTAGCTCTAGCTATGAAACCAAATAATGGAACACATGCCGGATTCCTTGCCCCACAACTGAATAATGTCTACATTGCCTTTGCTTAAATGGAAAACATGAAATGTACTACTTTTTTTCGCCAACGAAAAACAAACCCTCTTTTGTACTTTCTTGCAAGGAACCCTCGGGGAAAAAGTGACAACATGACGACTCCCATTGAGAGTTGAAAAATGAATAAATAGACGGATGAAGAGATGGAAAGTACCATTTGGTGCTCCTTTGCTCTCTCGACGTGTTCCATATGAAACTTGTGTTCACATGTTTGTACATATGTCTAGTTCTGCGATATAATAAGTACCGCTTTGCCGTTCTGTACAAATATGTAAGCACCTTCAAATTTGATACCCAGATGTAGAGGAGAACTCGAAATCCCACAGCAGAGGGTAAAAAACTATTGCTCGTGTTTCCTGTATTTGATTCAATGAAGTTACACTGCTGTAGGATATTTCTATTTTTAGCATATGCAGCACTTAAAGATTCACTTTAATGCTGATTGCATAAACATTATTTAAGACTGCGTCTTATACAAATTTTGCTAACAGAATATCTCATTACAGTGACTGCAAGAACACTTCCGCATCCACGACATAATACAACGAATCTTGACCATCGAGCACGTGATGATCAAATGCTGCTAAGTAAAGGAGTTTATATTCCGTCCCCATCTCCGGCCCCACCGCCAGATGGTTCTTATTATAACATGAACAGCGACAGATATCTTTCCTATCCACCCATGGTAAGTGTACTTGTTGTAAACAAAGATTGGATTTATATAATAATGTTTACGAAAAAGATTTTACGACAGCTTTGGTCCCCAATATTCTCAATTTGGCTTCTTGGAACAGAAATATAAGTATAAGTCTGCGCCATTGCCCGATTCCAAGGACTTGTTGTGCATACATACACGATTTTGTTTTTCTAGGTCTACTTTTTTCAATGAAATTCCACAGCCAATTTCTAATTGTAGGTAAATACTGTTCACCCAAGCCAATAGGCAACTCGTAACTTTTTGTTTCTAATTTTAATTTGCACCCTTTTAGGGGTTGGTTTTTAAAAAGACGTACGTGTTTAATTATTTATGTTTTGGTGTAGGTAGGTACCTACCTTTACCAAGTTTTAAGTCAATAGAACAGTTAATCAACCCTATACCCTTATGACTTCGTTACGGGATTGAGTTTGGGAAAAACCATACTCCTAAGTGATTCTCTAAGGGGAATTATAGCCTTCTGACAACGCAATCTACCAATTAATTTATTTATTTCTTCTTAGTTTTTTTTGTGCTTTGGCGTGTTTGGTTGTTTTTTATATAAGTTAGTGTCCATGTGCAGGATGTTTGACATGCATCTTGATGAACATCTATCTCAGCAAAGCAAAGTAAAATTAACATTCAGCCATCACAACAACTGCACGCTAATTGGCAGTTTATATAGATTCTCGCTAGGTATCTATCGCAAATAGACACATTTCTGGTGACGTGTTCATTTACCTAGTAAACTGTGACTCTCTGAAGGAACTAGGAGGAACTTGAATCAAACTATCACAGAAGTGACTTGTGACTCTGAACTCTTTTATTGTGTACTCTGTTTTATTTTGCTGAACTATTTCTTCAATAAAACAAGCCTATCGGCAGTTAAAATCGAATTTGTAGTAAGAAATTAAATTAATAGTTTATAGATTGAGGATTTTTTAAAAAATATTCGCCGTTCTTTTTAGAATCTAAAAGAAATAATGGGATATAGGAAACAGAGTACTATTTTGCATTATCGAAGTGTCTTGCGTTGCTTCAATAATTATTTGACCTCAATCCCATGTAATGGCAGGTAATACACATGCCAATTAAATTTTCGTATATCGATATCGAGCTTTTATTATTCAGACCAGCGTTACCAATGAGCGACATTAGTCGCCATTTGCCCACTTTTTCATTTTAAGTCGCGTCGGGGACTTTTTTAAAAATGCTCTGTTTTCGGCACTTTTATACAACATTAGCCACTTTCGGGCCACTATTTCCTTGAAAAGTACTCAAAATATTTACAATACAATGTGAACACATTTAAGGAAATATTCTGTGTTTCAATACGTACGGTTTTGCTTTATTCCAATGTGGAGTATTCCGTTCCCTCGTTATTCCATCCCGTCTTTGATTATGCACTAAAAATTTATTTTTGTTTATTTGTATGATCCCCCTTTTTAAACTTTCTGCCAATTTTTTTTTTTAATTCAGACGAATGTCGTTATAATCCACGGTTTTCGCTTAATCCGTCAACTGAGAGTATTTTTAAAGATTTTGTTTACATGTCTGCTCAGAATCAGATAAGAAAAGAGAGGAAGTTGGCTCATTCTCAGAATGGCGGCGATGGATTTTCAATTTTTCGGAAATGAATGACCTAACTATCCAGGAAATTATACCTCCTGTTACTGAACATCCATGAAATACCTTCTCTAGCATACGTGACAAATACCCCGGATGTCGATCGACGTGTATTTGTGCATCCACCAATGTCAGCATCGCTGAAGCATTCCAGTCTCCAGAATTCCTTTTTCCTTTGCGACATCTTCTACAGATGGATTTTCCACTCATCTTGAAAGAAAACCAATACTATAAGCTAGATCTGGCCTTGTGCCAAGCATCAGATACATCAAAGGGCCAACTACTCATCTGTAGGAAAAGTTATGGTTTTTAAATTGTCTTTCCCTGCTTTTAAAGTTTCAAAACACATTAACATAGACGTTGAAATCAGCTTACACTCTTGAAAATTAAAGAGCTTGACTTATTTTGATTTTGTTTCCCTTTTGTTCAATTTCAAGTCCCAAAAAATATGCAGCTTTCTTTGATAATATAATATAATATAATTTCAAATTCACATTTTAGCTATTCTAAATCTCTTGGATCATTTGCTGCAACCAGACCATCATCAACGTACAAAACTATTATGAGCATCTTTCCTCAAGCATGAATCAGCTTCACTAGCTTTTAATCCCAATTTTGATGAAAAAAAAGTACCAAAACGTTTATTCCAGCACCTTGGCGCCTGCTTGAAACCATATAGACATTTTTAGTCCTTGTTTTTTTATTCATCCAAAGCTCATACGGACTTATTCATTTTACTAATGAATAACCTGTTCCGTTCAAAATATACGCGGCAGAATTTACTGGCTTCGCCCAAATAGCTTCTGGAAATCGAATATTTGGATTAGAATATTTGAAAGTTCTTGCCATTTCATAATATTGTTCTATTTTCCCGTTCTCTACCACCGTCCTGCTCTGGTGTGAACGAGCTGTCAGTCTTTGAGTTATTCCATTCTTTTGAAGAATTGTCCATTCTTCTAAATTATCAAATTCTCTGCCTTATCACTTAATAATTCCTTTATTGAATGTCCTTGTATTTTTGCATGCACGAGCATCTGGTCCAATACTTCCTTCACTTCAGATTTGTTCTTGATTACAAATCGGTACCGAAATTTGGTATGTATAACTGTCCTTGAAAACAACTAAATATCGTTTCTTCTAAAAAGATTGATGAGTCTGTTGACATTAGTTCACCTGGTTTAATTGATTTCTTTCTTGTCCTTAATGGTACACGATGTGCTTTGACATGTCGCTTATCTTGATGTCCCCACCTTACGTAATATTATGTAGATGAACGATCAGCTAAAGCTACGAGTATATTTAGTTTCACCTCATGCTCTGAGAAATGGGCCTCCAGCCTTGTATAACGATCCTCATACCTAGCGAACTCCGCACAGCACTGTCTTTGATCTCATTGCCGAACTAGGCCAGCGCGGGGCCTGTAGCAAATTCTATCAAGGGGCCCTTGGATTGCTTTATCTAATGAAGTTTTTAGGATTTAATTTTGGCAAATTTACAAATAATACTGTAAATGTCGACTTCTCTAAATATTCAATATTGATTAAAGTGAAATGATTAAGAGGTTTTGGTTAAATAGATACTTTGTAACGGTCAGAAAGTGTTGGTGCACGGGGCCCGTAGCATTTGTTACTCTTGCTACGTAGCTAATCCCCCACTGTCAACCTTAAGATAGCATTTGGCATAGCTATCGACCTAAACACACTGTTTAGGTTTCTGTCTTGAGCCGCTAAAACAGAAAATAAATTTCTTAAAATACTGTGAACATACCAAACATCTTCCAACGTAATATTTTTATTTCGACCATTTATAGTTGATAGCATTCGAGTTGTTACACGAGTTTCCAAACTCTTCGAATTTAATGAATAGATCTGGGGAATTTGTAACGTACCTTCTCGCTCCATTGTCAATCCACCAATCGTTGAGGTTGTCTCTGCCGCATACACTTCATTGGAAAAAAAACTCTAAAAAAACACATTGATATCAACTGCATTGCTTTCGCCAGCATTCCTTATTTCATTTTTAGATGGTCGTCCGTCAGCTTCCCATTTTCTGCAATCCCGTACCCAATGCCCTTTCTTATTGCAGTAATTACATTTATCTTGATTTCTGGACCAATTACTATTTATTTTTAGTTTGCCGCCTTGTTTCCTAGAATCAGTGTTTACTACAAGTGCATCTTGGACAAACTCCTCAATGCTAACATCTTTTACACGAATTCTTTTTAACAAACAGTTGCATTGTTAGCTGAACAAACGTTCTTTGTTCACCCTTAGTCAGTAGCATCCATAACTATACCTAAACGTTTCAAATTTGCTGGGTAGAATGTGCTTTCGATTTTCGATTCTCCCAACAAGACCATGGTTCAACTCATTCGACCCAGCACCCAGCACCCAGCACCAGGTGGCTTCACCAACTTCCTGTCAATCAAGCAGGTCCCGTATTTTACGCATCCAGATGGTCCAATCCAGGTCGTTAGGTAATGGACTTTGTGCTTGGCAAAATCCATTTTTTTTACGAGTAATATCTCTATCTTTACGCAATATTTCTGAATTTGCGTCTAGGCCTATTATTACCCCACAAATATAATTACTATTTTATTAATTAATTATTTACTTATTACACTTATTGCTACTGTAAAAATTACTAAATTATTTTATGGTCCTTATTATTAAAAACCTATTAGATTTATTCTTTACGAATTCAAAGGAAACTTGTGCTTAAAAAGATTTCAAGATTCCCAAGATTTCCGGAATATCAAAGAAAAATAAAATTAATTTTGCTATGCACTAAAACTGATCGATAAGTCTAAAGTAACATTCGTATTTCTACTGTAACAGTGTAATGTCGACTAGACTCAGTGAACAGTGGTGTAGACAGATGAAAGTTAATGACGATTGCGTCTCTCAATTGGGAAGATCGTAATCTACTAATTTTTTGAGTACAGCCTTTAAATCTGATCTTAAATCTCAATGATAACTCCGGTCGAGTTCATATAGCCTTCTTCTTTGATTGAACAACTAGAACTCAGTAGCGCCTTTTCTAAAAGAAAAAAATAGCGTTCATCTCAAGTAAATAATATATATACCTTCAGTTGAACATTCGCGCTTGAAATTTAGAAGTAAAAAACGTCCTTGGTCTTGGTCACCAAAATAAGAACAACGTGAAAGAAAACTGAATGACGGAGGATGACGGAGGATTCACTTCAAGCCTGTAGTGGTTGTCTTGTCTACGGTTTGGAGTTTGGCAGTTACGCCGTTGCATAAATGATGGAATGTCCGGGCTCAGGCTTATGTGATTATCACAGGTGTCGGTTATACACAGAACACAGCACAGTCATTAAGGATATATGAATAGATAAGATAGGAGGTACTGACTGATCACAGAGTTTGATAGAGCATTCCACATTCATTCATTCCACATCAGAATTTGTGTTTTTTTTTTTTTCGTTCAGAGCACGACCAGAGCGCGTTCTATGAGCTCAGAATAAATTGACTGAGCAGGCTGAGTGGAAAAAAAAACAGGATAAGCAAAATAGTTGAAATGGCGGATGAACCTTGTTGTTCTGACACTGAAGGTTATCCAATTTAATAAATAACAATTAATAAATATTCAATTTATACATGTACTTTATTACAAATGACAGCTATATGCTCAAGTGTGTTTCATAAATACATCAGAATAATCTCAGCAGGCTCGGTTCAGAGCGCGCTCATAATGCTCGAGCTCAATTCAGTGCTCAGCTCTGAACTATCCGCCTTTTGGTTATCTACCTATCAGATCTTTTGTTCAACTTAATTTTCGGACTAAGTTTCATATTTCAGCAGTTTTGGCTCGGCGATGATGTATTAATCGGAATCAGGATATTGTTACACAATTCCTCTGTTATAATAATCACTTTTTCCTCCTAAAGAACTCGAAAGCTTTTGTGAGCTAAAATTTGAAACATTGGATGATCTTACGGAAAATATGTGCAGAAATATGTTTTGAGCTCTTAATTTTATAACAAAGAGTATCAAGAAGTCTTTCAATTTTCACCCCACAATTAGTTTCCTAAATATGGATGCTAAAATATAAAATATTTGTTTTCTAATGTTTGATGGAATAGTTTGTCCGCGATACTAATAATCATTTTTAGTGTCCAGGCTAAATTTCTCGAACTTATCAATGGCGAAATTTTCCATAAAAAATATTTAGTGTGAAGGTTTAAAATGATTATTAGTAAGGCCCTGTGCATTTGGTAAATAATAGGTAAAATATAATTAGATATGTAAATACTATGCTAAATATTTTTCTTCTGCCATTCAAGGAACATTTTTGGGCATTCATTTTTTGTCTACCCAAAATTTTCTTGTGTTTCTTCCACTTTTTAAGTCTAAGCAACTGCTGTTGGCGCGATTAGGTCAAAATATAAGAACTCCGGAATGCTGCAACTTCAAGTCCCATCTGCAGATCTCAAACTTTGTACTATTGATTTTACTATGGACATTGAATTTTTGGAATTTATAGATAGCTCTTAACATTTTCTTATTGCAAAATCAACCTACACAACGTTTTACGTTATACCTAATTTTTTTCTTTTATACGTTTTTTTCACAGGACTATCCCCAGATCGATTTCCCCACACCACCACTTCCCCTTAGTCAACTGCAGTCAAACCAATCAAGTATTATTGGTGGCGGTGGCACTCTGCGACGAGGCATAATGCGTGGTGTCGTTGGTGTGCCGCCCCCAGATGTCACTCATCACACTACAAATATACACTTGGGTCACCAGCAATTAGCACTTGATCATCTTCACCTTAGTAATACAATATCTTCTTCAACACAAACGTCTACATCGAATGGCTCTGCACAAATCAGCAATATATCGCAGGGGCCACAGTCACATAGCACACCCACGCCTAAGCTACCACAAAGCATTTTGAAGGATCCAAAACGCAACTTGCAGCAACAGCAGATGCTTAGTACAACTAGCGGTCAACTAATGGGCATTGGAGTTAACTCGGGTATATCCCATTCGGGCAGTGGGACTTCAGGAAGTATGCAGTTACTTAATATTCAAAATTCATCAGGTATTAGCAACAATCTGTTAGTGGGAGGTTATGATCCTAGTTCACATAATTTAAGTACATTCAATGCAACAACAATGGGTTACACAGATGCCGACGGTCACTTGGTGTAGTAGATAATTCTGCTGGCATTTCCATACATTACAGTTGTGTTCAATACAATATATGACACAGATTGCCAAATCAATCTCTACTACAAATTTTATATCAAAATGAAATTAAGAAAGATTTTGATATTACTCCAAATATGTTTACGAAATTGTGATATATATTATTTAAACCGTGGAAATTGTACCGTGCTCTACCAAATGAGGTGTTCCATATGATTGCAATTTTTGTACAGTGCATAGATGGGGAAAGCAGCCTGTATGGACAATTTAAAGCAAAGATGGTTTGGGTGGCAACTGGCAACTCACAACAAAGGAGAAAGCGGGGCCGTAAGTTTTTACCTAAAAGAAACTGTAAGATAGGCAATTATTATTATAGATAATGACGCTTTGTTTTTTTTTGCCGGTAACATTTAAACGTCAGCAAAATGAACGAAAAAGGCCAGTGCCTTTAATTTCGAAGCGACTTTTCCATTTTGGTGGAGTGGGTATGAATTCGCTTAAAAATGCTGAATTTATAAACAAAACCAGTCGGGTAAAAATAAAGGAACGCTTTTTTAGGAAAATGTAGAACCCCAAATGCATGACAATGGAATTCCAATATATTCTTTTCTGACTGAAAAATCAATTTCCTTTAAAACTAATAGAGATCCAATATTGCATTTAATAACCACTAAATAATTCAGCGTTTAGAAGAAAATTTCATGCAGTTTATTGTAGGAAGAATAGGTAAATTTATGTCATTTGTAATAAATAAACAAATAGGTGACGTGTGGATACTTAGTTAATGTGCATTACATAGATTTGTGTGGAATAGATTGGGTACATTCAAAAATGTAGTTATATTTAGTCGACTGGATTAGTCTGGACTAGATGTACCCTGAACGCAAAAACTAATTGGTCACTTTTCTGACGTCATCCACATATACTCGTACGAACTGTCAACTAACTCAGTCTCGAAATTCTTCAATAGATTCGTAGGCTAATGTTCCAATCTAAACTGAGACACATCAAGTCAGCCAGCTGTCAGACTAAACTAGAACTTGAACCTCCGCATTGTCTAATGTGGTTTTCAATTTTGATCTAAATCAGTTTTAATGTTCCATTGGGCAAAAAATCATTTTTTTTTTAATTCGGATCACTTCTTGCAGATACATATTTTCACATATTACACATACTGCCACAAATTCCAATACCTTTACTTTACACAGCTGTTTTACGTAATTTTAAAAAGTTTATTTTAAAACAAATCCGCAAAGTTTCGTGAAAACCAAAATTGGATATAATTTGGAGGAATTGTTATCTTCCTCTTCACCTGACTACTATTACGAATCACAAAAACAGGGAAAACATTTTTCAAGTCGATATCCATATTTGTGATTTTTCCAAGAACGAATACAATTTGAACAACTGATATTGATCATTGCTGTCAAATAACGCACTCATCCATTTATAAAAGCAGATCAATATCGTTGCAGTTCCACGAGCCGCGTAAAATCTGAGATCTGAAAAAAATATCTAGTGGTCCCAATGGAAAACGACATAAGAATGTGCCAACTTAAATTGTCAACAAGGGTCCGTTTAATGTTGTTTCGGTCTTTTATATCACTCTGTGTGGGTGCGCTGTGAGTTAATTTATTACGGCAGTCATAATAATGAATAACGTTAAAAATAAAAATAAATTGTATGTACTGACAAGAAAGAGTAACAACTCCCGAGCTTTGTTAGGTTTAGAAATGTTTGAAATGTTACCACGTATCTAAAGTATTTTGTTTGGTAATTTTTTTTATTAAAATCGAAATGTCAACTGACATTCAGCATTTCAACCATTTCAATACAACTTCTGTTAGTTATTTTTCATGTCAAAGTAAGCGTTATGTTGCTATGTACATCTGCTTCTTGCTTGAGCTTTTAGCGAATGACAAAAGAAAACGAAAGCGTTTTCAAAAATAATCGAATTCAAAATATGTATAGAAAGAATGCCAAAACGACCTCAGATATGGAAAAAAAAAATATATGCACGTACGTCGTACAATTAAAACACCCACATCCATTGCACACTCCATAGCATCTAATGGTTACGCTGCTGAGTCCAAAAATCATTTTCAGATACCTCAAAATTCTGCCGCCAAATATGACTAAAATGACCTAACATAAAACGATTCGCTCATATCATAGTCGTTTTCAAAATTGAGTTGAAACAATATTTGAAACGTCCCATCTGTGTGCACCCAATAGACGGTTATCCAACATAGTGTCCAATAGGACAATAAACAGGAGATGTTTTTTAAAGTCAATAGTCATAGAGTCACCTCGGGCTGGAAGAAAATCATGTGCCGCCCATTCGGTGGCCCAAAAAATCTTTCATGAAAGTATCATGTAAACAAAACATTTTAAATTTTGACACAACTCAAAGTTCATAAACAAACACAAAAAAAAAAACAGCAAACAATAACAGAGATCAATTGATTGATTAACTGATACATACAATATTACAAATTTTAAATGTGATCAAACATTTAACGGCTTTTAAGTATAGTACACTGTAAAATATAACTGCATATTTTTTAGTCTACAAAAGAAAAGAAAAATAATAGATAATTAATATCTGTTTGATTGAGAGCTAAAAACGACATTGTAAATAAATAAAACCTAAATTTAACTGTTTAACATTTTCTAAGTTTATAATAAAGTTAGTAGGTATACAAAACAACATCATCAAGACTTCCGCAAAACAAAAGTAACAATATCGATGCCAAAATCTTATTGAAATATGTATTAAAATTATGAAACTGCAGATGTTAAACGCATTTTCCACTTTGTGTATTTTTTAGTATCATAAATTGAAGATCAAGTCTTCCTAGAGAACAAAAAAAAAACGTAACGTTATATTAATAAAGCTAGTGTTTAAAAGTGAAATGTTATTGCCAAAGAAATTATTATTTTTAAGTCATCTCTTCTTGTTATTGTTTAGTTCTAAGATTTACGAATTTCGTTTTCAATGTAATTTAATACTTTTCTAAACTTCTACAAAAACATTGTGAAAAATAATCATAAAAATACATTAATAAGTTCGAAATCATGGTGACGAATGTTCTGCAAATAAAGGTTTATTTATATAAATAAAAGCATACATACCTACATAATTATATTTTTTATTACTTAAGCAAATCGGAAAATATAAAAAAAAAACCACTAAAAAATAACATCACCAGAAACATATTTAATGAAATATTATTAAAAATTTTACATCTCAATATAATAAGACTAAATCAATTTAGCTTAATTGATAATTATTAATTAAAATTTATAGAAATATATGGAGTGAATGAATGGATTACGATTTTTTAAATCTGTTAATAAAACTATTTAAACACATTATTGTTTTTTTTTGTTGAGAAGCATGAAATTGAAGTTAATCACTTGAAACGATATCTTAAAGAGGTGCAAAAATATGCGTTAAATACCAGCGTGTGCCTATCTTCATCTGCACCCACAACAGTTCACTGAAGCTGTTTTTTCTTTTAGAGTCTTATTTATTACTTCCCTCTTACCAAATTCAAACGTCAGCGAAAAGAAACAGTAAATGATCAAGAAGACCGAAGCATAAGATTATGTACCACCACTCCATGCGCAAATATTTTCCAATCGAAAAATAGCTTGTGCCGAACAGCAATGACATCTACTGCTGCCCTCTTAAAGAAAACCTAAAATCATTACCTATACTAAAATCGCGCTATAAGTCGCAATTATCGCTGGGCTTCCACCGCGTAAGACGGCGATCTTCTGACAAAGTAGTTTCGATGATTTTATTGCAGATGAATCGTCTAAATCTAAACAATAGACAACTGACATCAAAGAGCTGGTACGATGCATATAATCTGTAATTAGGCATATGATTACTAGCTTGATTGGGTACCACCCAACAAGATCTAATTTGGAATCCTTGTTATTAATATCCTTATTAATTTATTTTTTTATAATAATCACGCGCTAAAGAGGATATGACTACTCTTGTAATATAGTGTGAGATGCACAGAAACGGGTACAGACTAGACAGGAGATACCGATGCACATTGGTTTTAAATGCATGCAAATTGCAACAAGGAGGAAAAACAGAGCTTGGTAAAACATTCCACATTCGTGTTGTACGGCTTATGAATGAGCCTCTATATTTCGTAGTACGACCGAAAATAGGCCTCTTATTTTTTGGGTTGCGCCAAAGGATGTGTAATCTTCTAAAGATACTAGTTGCCCGTGCTACTAGCATGCACGATTCGCAAACCCGAGTACTCGATTTCAGGAATACGCCTGCGTACTAAACACACACCCTGCACACTTCAACCACTCTCCCCGCGGGACTGCCGTTAGGTATTACTTCGCGGGGCTGGTTAGCATTCAAGTTATTCGTGTTGTGTCACCTGCTGCCGAGGCTTCTGTTGCTTCTGCTGCTTTCCTTAGCCTTTCTATTCTCCGCAGCTCCTTTTGTAGGGTTCTTATGTAGTCACTTATTGCCGTCCAATTCTCTTCCGACTGCAGCATGTGGTCGATGAGTAACGACGGACTGGGCAGAGTGATTCTCCATGCCCTGAAGCGTGTGCAATAAAACACTGCATGCTCCGTATCTTTATCTTCATTTGGGCAATCGGGGCAAGATGGGGAGCTGTCGTGTCCAAATCGGTGGAGATATTTGCGGTAACCACCATGACCAGACAGGAACTGCGTAAGATTGTAGTTGCATTGTGATTGTGTCCCCATGCTTACGACTTATCCAGTTTTGGATTGTCGGTATCAGCTTGTATGTCCATCTGCCTTTCGTTGTATTGTCCCAACGAGCTTGCCACATAACTGCTGACGCTGCCTTTTCCTCGATTTTGATCGTCTTTATACCATTGGCGTCGGTTTGGTTCCAGGCTCTTCTGTTATATACTCTCAACATCTCGTCTGCAAGGATGTCGATGGGGACCATTCCCGCTATAACAAAGGCGGCCTCGTCTGAGATGGTTCGAAAGCCGCTGATTGTTTGTAGCGCGCAGAGTCTGTATGTTAATGTTAGTCTCCTTTTGGGGCCGCATATAATACTAGAACTGACGTGATGACTCTGGAGAGTAGCAGCTTTTTAGCATATCCAGGTCCTCCGATGTTAGGCAGTATGCGCGAGAGGGCTTCCTGCATTTGCTGTTTTTTGTTGTCCAGCATAGCCCCAAGTAATTTGTGGAATGTCCGGTGGACTGACCTCTCTTGCAATACTGCACATATTAGCTGGTATTTGGGGGAACACGTGTTTTACTATGGCTCTCAGCATTATTGGACATGTTATTGGAGGATTCCTATAGCCCTTCAATTTGGTTATTACCATTCTGTATGCCGAGCCCCATGGGTTAATGTCGGCTTCCTAACAGAGACGTTTGAAACATGTGTTTTTGCTCTCCTTGATGGCTCTATTTAAGTTGGTTCTTGTCAGTTTAAAAGTGTCCAGGCATTGTTGGAAGTCCGGTCTCCTTCTTGAGCGCTGGAGCGTCGGGCTTATAGGCAATTTTTCCGAAGTGTCTTAATTTCTTCGTTCCACCAGTAACACAGTGCTGCCTTCCTTTTGCTTGATCTTCTAGGCATAGATGCATCGCACGCTGTCGTGATGGAGGTTGTAAGGCGATGTGCGAGGGTCTGTTCCACTTATTATTAAATCTCCGTTCAACATCTCTTCGAATGCATCCTTATCGAAAGATCTGTCGTTCCATTTTGGGCCCGTAAGTTTTGGGGGCAGGGCTGGTTTCTTTACTTTCGTTTCCATTACTACAACTTGGTGGTCACTGTGTGAGTATTTCTCGCTGACCCTCCACTTTATGGTTCTCAGGATGGAGTTGCTCACAAAGGTGATATCAATAATAGAGCCTCTTCCAGCCTTCCTATAAGTATTTGCACGACCCTTGTTAGCAATACCTATCGATAAGGGAGCGAATGTTTCCAGTAGGGCCTGTCCTCTAGTGTTGGTGAGTCTGCTGCCCCATTCTGTGGCCCACGCATTAAAATCGCCTCCTATATCCACGGGTGCTCTCTGGAGCGCATCAGCCGTCAGATTGTCCAGCATTTGTTGGTACTCGCTGGTCGTCAAGCTGGGTCGGGCATAGCAGCTATAGAAGTGGATCCCACCGAAAATAGGCCTAAGGGTGAACAGATGTGCATTCCTAGCATGACGAGAATTGCGGTTGAATTGTTGAGGTGGAGGAATGATAGAACAATGAGAGACATGTAACATTTCTACGATGTTCAAGCGAATTTTTATAGAAAGTCCAATATTCGTATCTCCGATTAATTTAATCGCACGATTTTGAACTCTATAGTAAGTACAATGTGCTTTTTGGCATACCAGACCAGATCAAAAGGGTTGAAATATTTCTTGCACCGATTGAGGAAACGTAGACACTTCGCAGCGTTTTTGGCGACTTCGTGCATGTGGTCATTCCAACGAAGGTTGCTATGAACACACATACCGAGAATGGAGAGTCTTTCAGTTTCGGTGATGCAAGTGCCATTCATGGATAATAGCTGTAGATTCAGATTTCGCTTTAGAGACAGCAGACAGCATTGTGTTTTAGAAGTATTAAATTCCACTCTATTAGCTGAACCCCATTTTCTTATGCTGTGAAGGTCGGAATTTAATGAGCTTAGCATACATTTTCGTTCCAGTTCTACCCCTCGGCTATGAAAATTAGAAGGTATATTATAGATTAGTTTATAGCTTTGCTGACGGAAGCAACGATAGCAAATATCAACATCTCTATACATTTTTCAGCAGCGGTACGCAAAGTGGTGTTATTTCACCTTTAGACAGAGAAAGAATTAAGAATCAGAAAGAAATGTGATAATTTCCTTCCACAATTAGTGAAATTATGGAAAATGTTCTAGGGAAGGTTAGCACCTCGGTCAAAATGTGCAACCTTGAGCCCGAATAAAACTGAAGTGATGATGTACACAGTTCACCACTAGTACCTTTCTATCTGAGAGCTAGAGAAACTTGAAACCCAACACTGAACATCGCAGCGGGTGAGCTTTCTATAGGTACGCATCGAATAAAACGATCGGCAAAAGATTGGTAACCAAGACTGAACGTTTAGATGTACACAGCAATGGAACGACTAATTCCTACTAATGGGTACGACCATTTCCCACTTATGGTATATATGGTCCGTTCTAAGAAAAGCCTTGTAGCACAACGAAACGCGCGATCGATCCATTGACATTGCAATAATATTGTTTGTGATTTTCTCGTTGAGTCGGTGCTTCTACATTTCGAAGATTTAGCTTAAAACCGAAAGTATACAGAAGTTTTAGTGATATAATAGGAATTGAACACCTGCGGGTATGCTTTCCTGTTGCATATAATTGTATGAGCTCAGTAAAAAAAAGCTGCAAATGTTTTCCGCGCTCTAAACTTTGAATCGCAAAGTAAGCAGAAATGGGCTGCTATCTGAAGACAGTAGGGTTTTTTTTTATTCTACTTATGTCGTTTTCCATTGGTTTCACTCCTGGATCCACTCATTCTGTAATCCATTGGAACAACAAAACTGCTTCTGAAAGAATCCACAAAAGTATTGGTGAAATGCCAAAAAATAATCTACGACTGCTGTCAGCTGACTTGTATAAATTACACTTGTGTGAGTGCTTCTTGATTGGATTCTGACTTCAAATCGAGAGGCGAAATTCTCTTCTCAGAATCACCAGAAGCACAACGGTTTCAGAAGTGATTTTTTCGATTCCGGACTCTCCCGGACGCTTTTTTTTGCCCAATGGAAAACGACATTAGGCGCCAAAAAATGATAACGGCTTTTTAAAGGGTTAAAACAAGCATTTTATACCATGGGAGGAGAGGTGGGGAGGGGTCTATCTCGCTCCGTTTAAAATAAAATAAAATAATAAATATGAAATTTTCTTTTTAAAAGCAATGGCAGCACTTACAATAAAGTACATACTACAACATTTTTAAAAACCAGGAATCTTTTCCTTAAAATGGTATTTTCTGTTGTTCCGGGACTCGAACCTGGGACCCCTCGCTTAGTAGTCCAAACACTAACTACTAAGCCACTCTGCCTTAAGCGAAAAAGACTTAGTCAAAAAATTGCGTCAAAAGTAACTAGTATTTAGAGCGGATGGTAGGTATCATCAAATGCAAATCCAATCTGTGGAGTTGTCAATCCAACACAGAGTAATAATGCAGTAGAGAAAGAGCTTGCATATGGTGCTGCGCACGATTGAAATTGCACATTGATGGATGCCGCAGGTCGCCAGAAAAAAGAAATAGTCTCAAAATAAAAAGCATATCCACCCATTATCAGCATCAAATTTAGAACGTTTTTGTTTCGTGATAAAAGCCATACCTACTGAGCCAAAGACACGCAGTCTGGCTTTACACCAGACCACGCTTCCTCCGGACATCGATTTTGTAAACTTGTGATTGGCGTTCTATGCAGCAGTGTTTACTGCCTCTCCCCAATAACTATGGTGACAATTTTTTTCAATCACATAAAAGAGGACATTTTTTCTTAAGTAAAAATACTTATATGGTCAAAAATGGTTAAATCACATTTTTCATTTATCAAAATTTGTAGGTTTAATACTAATTTCTGCAACACTTCCTTACTCGGGTGACCCATACGCCTATGCCAAAAATTAGTGTTTGCTGATATAAAAGCAGCATTCGTAGCTGGAAAATTCATTTTATACACCTTATTATTTCCAGTTGCAGTTGCGAAGACTCTCCTTTACTATCAAGAATAGAACGAATAGAACAACCGTTCTCATCAAATTGAATGATATTTCCCTTCTGCAAAGTTTGACTAATAGACATTAGATTTACACAAATGTTTGGTACATATAGTACATCGCGAAGAAATATTTGATTGGTTGCCTTTATTCCACATAGCTGCATTGAAATTTATCTTTATTTACCTTTGCCGAGAACATTTAATTTCGAACCAATTGCCAACATTACAAAATCCGCCAGAGTCAACAAGCCAGTTGAAATTACTTTTCTGTTCTGCGGAATATGATGCAGACACTGCAAATCTGCCAGTATTTTCAGAGCTCAGGCGTAGACTGCGGACAATTATTTTTAATGTGGCGATGATACTTCGCCTTGCTCTTGGCTTTGCCACCAAATGTTGCCATTGCCTGCACCTTAGAATTTGGCGCTCTGCAATAGGAATCAATAGCTTGGCCTTTATGGCATCAACCGTTATTTTGATAACACTAACTTCCAAATGCCATCGACTTTCATTTTAATATAATAAAGCTTGTTTGCAGTTCCAATAATTTGATTGGCATACTCCTCGATGAAAGCACATTCATCCAAGTGAGTAGCTGTCAATTCACGTAGTAGTCAAACTCTTCTTTTCAAACCTGATTATTAAATGCCGCCGATAATTTTTCCCAGACATCTTTATGAGTTCTTGCTTCCTTTATGTGCACATATTATAGCGACGGATCTTTCAGCATTTGCCTTAGCCAACGCCAATTTTTCCGGTTTAGTTTCCGTACCCTGCACAGATGCCCACAAAGCATTAATTATTAAAAAAATGTCCATGCAAAATTTCAAATTATCAACATTTCAATGTCCAGCAAATTACCAGTCGACATTTTCTATAAATTATAATTATGAAACACACAAACTATTTATTTTAATTACTCCGATTCTTCTTGAAGAAATTATTTCTTAAATTCTGGGCCCATAACCTGATGGATGGCACAGATTGATCTAGAAAAAAGAAGTAGCCTCCAAATAAAAAGCCGCCTTTACGTTGAGTTACAAAAGAAAATAAGAAGAACAAACTTTAATGAAAGATAAACATTTGCATAGAGAGTGCACGTTTATACTAACAACACATCTCCAAATTGGGGTGCGCAACCGGAAACAGTTAGCTAAAGACCGCGCTACCTCAATTGGCAAATAGGTTGCGACCCATGATGCACAGGTACCCGAATGCGGATCAGAGCCGGAAATGGATTTAGTTATAGCGTATGATGTCCTCGAAAGCCTGGGGACAGATTCTGTAGGGCGAAAGCGTTGAAACGCGGACGTTTCGCCTCACGTAATGCCGACACCCGCCTCGATATTTTTGTCATTAAATAAAGAATTGTTTTTCCAAAATGTCGGCCTAATCCTAAAGCTGACGTATTCTACTCTTGGGTCAGTCGTCCTAATGAAAATGGTTTCTCCAAAACCGTGTCCAAGAACAAAATCGGGATGGCATAATGTCGTGTATGATTCATGTTGATGTTGTCTTACTTCATCGCTCCAGCGTTTGATTTGGAGTTCCCTACACATTTCATGGCCATCTTAAATTACCATTGTACAAAAGCCAATGTTTTTGGAACATTAACTAGCTTGAATTCTGACAAAACTTCGCGACGTATTGCTTAGCCCCACCTAAGGAAGCAACTTGGTAGTTACGTATTAAGATCCCAAAAATCCTACGGTTTTAATAAAATTATTCAGAGCATTGTGTTTGGATAGGTTTACTTTTACATGTATTAACTCTTACAATTTGGAGAAATGTTACTACATTGAATACTTATGCTTATATTATTGTGTGCTTCTGCCAAATGCAGGTTAGTAGGCTTCCCTTTGACACAATTTTCTTTTAAGTATAGATGGTCATGAAAATGTTTCTTCTGTATTATATTAAGATATAAATAAAACGAAAGCACTAAATTATAAAAAATAATATAAATATTGTACAATTGACTAGTGGCATATTTTTTATTCCTTAAATAGTAGTGTGAACACAAAATGAAATCGCTAACCAATTACAAACATAAAATTTCTGTTTGAATACGGGAACGTAAATCATAAACTTTAGTTATTTTAGTTCAGATAGATATCCACATTTGATAAACACTTGTCTAAAATTTTGAGTAACGATTTTCATAACCAGTTTGTTTACAAATTAAGAGAAATTAGTACATTGTTGGTGAAACAACTCGAGAAATTTGTCTCCCACCACTTATGTCACCTATTGGTTGCGTTAAAATTCGCAAGTCCTTTTTGCTGTTTACTAGAATTCGGTTGTGATGAAGCCTGCCCCTGCGTTAGTGCCTGCGTTTGGGGTAGTGCATGACTAGCATTGCTTTCAGAACGATTGTGGTGATGCTGATGATGCCGCCGACCTCTTAAATGTCGGCGATTGTGTTGGTAATTATTATTAGTTGGATCAGAAGCTACTCGCTGAGACTGAGTTACAACGGGAGCAAAGTTAGTACTTGAATTGGCTTCAGTTCTAATTAAATCATGGTTTCCTTCAGTCGGTCCTCGGCCATGGGTTGGTCTATGAGTTCGAACGCTTGTCTCTCCAGCGCCACCCGATTTTTTCTAAAAATACATTTTCATGATATATACGAGTATGTTTTCAAATATTTATATCTAATCTTAAAATTACATTGTGACCCAATGGTGATCGTTCTTCTTTAAAGTAATGAGTTGGATTGGTTGTTGTTGGATGCTTGCTTTGTTCTTCCGTTGTTTGATCAGTGGGCTCAATAGATATAATAGGACCTATTTCTGCTTCAATGTCTATAATGCCTCCTCGTTCCTTTTGCTTTATAAAAAGACTTGCCATTTTTTTCTGAAGGCTAACAAGCTCATCGGTCAGATGGAATTCAGCAGCCATGGTTAATTCTGTTGGTGGCAAGCACTTTTTCAAAGATTCTGCTTCGTCTTTGATGGGTTCGCGACACACTGGACAGCTTGCTTCAAAAGGTTCTGATGCTTTCCTTATCCACGCGGGCAGCTTTTCCTGCTCTTCTTGATAATTTTTGCGAGCGGCTATTAAATGACGTGCTAAACAGTAACTATGTAAATAATGATAACACTGGGTTTTTGTAAACTCATCCCCATCGCGGAATCCGTATAAGCAGACGACGCATTGACCACACGGCAGATTACTGCCGGACAAGTGTTCGCGTACAACCTCGATCAAGTCAAACACTACAGGGAACCCTTGGGTCTCTTTTAATTTATTTGTGCAAGCTAATCGGATTGTATCCAAGCGGTAATCATCTAGTCCCCTCGGCTTAATAAGATTGAACTTGGGACTAATATCTGGGTATCCTACCGAGGGAATGACTTGTAAATTTACGCAAATGTATTGCTGTTCAGATTCATTTTCAACAGCTGGGAAAATAGTCGTCTCAATGATCTCAGGAACGCCTCTGAAAATAGCGATACACTCACTGTAGGTAGACACAGAGGGAATGTCCAATTGAACTTCTCTTACGTTTCAGAATTTCTGCTTATCCGTACATCGTCCATCAAAATTGCTTCTAACGATTCGATTTCATCAAACAACCTTCCAAACAGAATTAAGAAAATAAAAATAAATTTCAAACAATTTATAGTATGAAGCATAAATACGTACACATCCATTTTTAATTAATAACACGTTTTTCTGCTCCACACACCTTTAAATCGGATTAAATATGAATTATATAAATTACTCAATCAATTAAAGGGAAGAAAATTATGAACTCCACACAGTTTTCAGACGAAATCTATAGGTGGCAAAGGCAACTCCTTTTTGTCGATTTCCTTACATATACAGCATTTTGACAGATTATACTGCACTGCTTCAGTTGCAAACAGCATACGTTTCATTTGATAGTATACCTACCCTACTCTTAAATGTTGTACATCTCTTACTATTCCTGCATCAACAATCAACCCCACAAGCAGTGTGACCGTTGTAGAATTCTAAAAAGTCACAAGTAAAAGGAAAAAAGTTTCTACTGAAGCAGAATAACTTATTTAGAATTTTTGAACGATAAAAACTATAATAGTGTCGTGATAGGCAACTGTGTTACACTTAAAAGGTTTTTATTTGAAAATAGCAGCATTTGGAAAAATATTGAAGCGCTTTCTCCAACTAAAAAATGGGCCAAAATAGGAAAAATATTTTGTGGCAGGCTCTCGAAAAAGTGCCAAATAGTAACGTTCACGCTGCCACAAATGTCACTGGAGTGGAAACATAAACTTAGTATTAAATAATTAAATACTTTGTTTATGGTGGAAATCAGAGACAATACAATGAAATATGATATATGTACTGTATGATTTGTCTGTGGAAACATCCGAAACCGAAGGGATGTACTATCACTGTTTGTACCAGGCCAGTCAGCAAAAATTTATAGTTTGAAGGCTTTTTGTTAGATTTCTGAAATTCCCAAGATTTTTGTGTTTGTGTTTTTCCCTTTATTCCCTTTCGGATAACGAAATTCCCACAAAAAGGGAAAAATCCTACGATATAAAGACACGCCTACTACCAGCTCTTGTAGATTGGAGTAGTAGGAGAAGCTCAATTCTCTAATGTATAGTCGTTCTGTTCTATTATCCAAACAAACACTTCTTGCTCATGCGCTGTATTTCTGTTCATACTGTACAGTAATAATAAACACTATAATTATTTAGGTACTAGATTATATGAAATGAACAATTCGCCGCAGATATTTCGAAGGGGAGAGCGAATTGCGAAAGCGAATATTCGTTGTTTATGAGTTCTGACATTTCATTCCCGCTATTCTGTTTCATTTTTGGGATTGTTTTGTGGATCTATAGCGACTGCAGCAAGAAATTTTAATGCGCGGGAAAATCGATGTTGGTAATTGTAAATTTCTATATTTAAATCAATTAAGAGACAAGGAGATTAGATGTTAGATTTATTAAATATAATGCGTTTGTGGTAGAACAGATAAAAATTCTCAATTCATAAATGCAATTAAATTAAAAGTTCACTCTTCGCTTTAATTTAAATTATCATCCATACCGCAGCGAGATTTTGCAATTTATTTCAGTAGAATAAGTTTTTAGTTTAGTAAAATCATAGTGTTTATTTCTTTTTTTCTAATTCGATTCACTTTTACCAAATATCTACCAAAAAACATAATTTTGCGAAATGTGACGATACCTACAATTTTCATTCATATGCTTATGAGTGAAAAAAATGTGACAAATAAAATGTTAAACTTCTGTGTTCTCTTTTTGCAGCAAACCGTTTTTTGCAGTTTATTCGGAAACATTTCGTTTTCGATTAATTTGTAGATCAGAATCAAGTTGTACCTACCTTGATATCATTGACTTAATAGGTTCGTTCGCGTACGCGGTTTGAACCGAGCGCAATCGATATAAATCGATCGCAATCGCACAAAGTCTATACACGTACTCATCAAAAATGACATAAGAAGAGAAAATAACGAGTAACGAGCAGTTCCTCTCTTGGCTCGAAACAGCTCAGAGAATTTCATCCGGCAAGTACTGATAAAAATGTCAAATGCAAAAAATTGACAGGAAACACATTCAAAATCCGTTTTAAAAATCAATTGTACACAAAAATAAAATATCTGAAAATAAAGAAAATTCGGTGGTGGTCGAATGTTCTCCTAGAACGTTTCATAGATTTCAAAGATTTTAAGTGGCTCAAAGTAGCTCGAAGTGTATCCACGTACTTTGGAGTATATTTTCAGCTTTCTGAGAGAGTTTCGCACAATTTTTCGAGTTTGACAGATTTTTAGTGCTTGGCTCGTGAAAGTACGCGAATGGACCTATTATATATTTATATGGACTGTTGGTAGACAACTTCGCGTTGGTTCCAACATAAGCGCTAGCTCTCGTGGTTCGGAGCGGAATAAACTCACATCTGACGTTTCCATTTGGTTGCAGATAGTTTCGCATACAAGACTGTGTTATTGCGATTAATTGAATAAAGATTTGATTCAAGTTTCTCTGAAAAGGGACAAATCTGTTTTCATAGGTAAAATTTTCAATCAAAATTGATGAGGCAGAAAACTATTTTTTTTTTATTTGGATTGCGTAAAAAAATGGATTTAACAAGGATTGGCTTGAAGCGATACGTTGTCTTAATAACCAGTACATTGACACGGAATCAGCTGATAATAAAAGAATTTGCTCCAAACATTTCGAAGCAATTTGCTACAAAAAAATTGGCTGTTTCTTTGTATGAATTACAAAATAAATTAGGGTGCAATAAGATTTATAAAAAATAACCAATTAGAGCATGTTGACCGGTTTTTTCACTTCGGTCACCAAACCATAGATTTACGACAAATCGTTCTATTTTTTCAGTCTATTTGTCAATTCAGTGATTAACCAAGGCAATTTTTTTTTTGTTTTCTGGGTCTGAGTAGGTTCTTTTGTCTATGTAATTTTTTAATGAATATATTTTCACTGTTTAGTAAAAATGTCAAAATCGAATGATACTGGAAAACAGCAATATTCATACATTAAATAACATTAATATTTATCACTACATAAGCATCATTCTTTCTTCTTTCTGGTACGAGTCAAATTTGGTGCTACTTACACAAATTTCATTAAACATAGTAGTATAGCTTATGAAAAATTCCATCATTTAAAATGTTTGTGTGGCCGTTCCTTTCTATTAAATCTCGCATGTTCTTCCTCTAGTAGTCTGAATTATTTAAATAAAAATAAATAAATACATAAATACAAATTTTTTAAGAGACTGAGTGAAACGTTTACCGGCTGTAACCGTATGGGTCTGCTCGTGCCGTCGAATACGCCAATATTGACGGATGTGCCGAAGCAACGGCTGCTAGTAAAATGTCATCCTCATACAATTCTGCCAAAAAATATGTTCCAAAACAACACAGGCGCTATTGTTTTACAGGGGATTAGCAAAGAAATACGTCATGCCGCCGCCAAATTTAAATTTCCATAGTAACGTAAACAAAAAAGAAATTTTTTTTTTTTAAATGTTATTTCCATAGAAACATGTTAAAAAAAAAGAGCGACATCTTGTCTGAAGATATTTATTTCCATAGTAGGTACCGTGTAAACAAAAGAGCGTCATCTATTCAAAAGATGAAAAGCTGCAATGAGTGTTTTCAAGTTAATTCTGTAATATTTATTAATATACTGCATTTACAATATCATGCACGCCCATTTTTGCATGAGACGGGACAGAGGGATCCCTTAATGATAATAATGATATCACAATCGCCTAAAGTGTCATAGATGTTTTATCCATAATTATAGATAGGTACGCGAAACGGAAATAAACAAAGGTTCCGGCAACTAAAATTTCTGCAATCAGTTATGTGGTTTTCGATTGGGCTTCTTCAGATTCGCTCTCAGACTTCAGATTTCGTGTGTCTAATCGAACAAAAAAAACGTCACTTGCTCTTTTTTGTGTTCAAATTTGTGCGATTGGATTATGTGTAGCCTTCGACACTTTTCTAAGCGTTTTCCATCTCGACCAGACTGATTTCTAAACATTTGTACCTAAGGTTGAAAACACACCGGATCAAAAAAAAAAACGTTTTTGATTCGATAGTCAAAAAAAAGTTGTTTTTTTTAACACACCAAGCGAAACAGAATGTAACAAAACAAAACGTTTTGTTTTCTTGTTTCGTTTGGTGTGTGTTGAAATAAAATAAAATGGAATTTTCGACTTGCTTTTAGTATTATTCAACATGTGGTCGGACTCAGACGATGAAGTTGTGCCAATCTTATACACAAGCACATAAAGCTGTAAAGTGCAACGAAAGATGAAAATAAAAACAACGGAATCAAAATTTGGTTTTGCAAAAAACATCTGGTCAGCTAACGGCAACGAAACATGTTTTTCTGTTTTGCTTTGGTTTTTATGTTTCGTTTCATTTGGTGTGTGTTGCGCCATAAAAAAGTAGGCAATTATCCTCAACGACGCTGGTTCGAACCAGTTTTGTTGCATTCGGTGTGTGTTGCACGTATACAATGGCATATATTTTCGACACCACCACCAAAACACTTCAAAACAAAAACGTGTGTTTTGTTTCGTTTGCTTTGGTGTGTGTTGTTTCATAAGAAACAATGTTTTCTTGTTTCACGAAACAAAAAAACACGTTTTGCTTTATCCGGTATGTTTTCAACCTAAATAAATACGGAAATATAGATCAACCCGATGAAATTCGTTTCTTTTCAGTTTAAGAATTTCACGAAAACGTAAACAAACTCCACTAGCTGTCAAACTCAAACGTACTTGTATTCGTAAATCTGAGAAAAAATCCAGATTCGCAAAAGTGATCTGAAATCTGAAAAAGATTGGGTTTTTTTTGTACCAAACGAACAAAAAAAGTGCCCTGAGAGCAAAAAAAGCAAAATCCAATCGAAAACCACATTAAAGATTTTTATTTGCAGTGCGTTCGGTTTCTTAACCTAACGGTTGAACTCAATCTTGGTCCTAGAATGTTGCATTCATATGCGAAATCAAGTTAGTTTATCAAAAAAAAAGCGAATGATCTGTAATAACGAATAACTTTTTCTGATCAATAAGCCGCATTCTGTGACCTGCGTGACCGTTGTGCGAGAATTTAGCACTTTTTTCGAAGACCCTGGTTCCTTTATTTTAGTTGGATTTAGCACAAATAAGTGCATATAAAATGTAACGTGGTCTCATATCACAATACTATTATAGTGTTAAACGAGCCAATACTTTTAAAAAATCGTGTGAAAATTCTAAATTTGCAGAGTAGCTTAAGAAATGACACTCTCTGATTTTAAGATTACAGTTGTCCAAAAATTTGCGAAATGCCTGTTCCAAATGAGAAATAAGTACAAAGTTGTAAAAAAAATGTTATCAGGCTCCTCGATACTGGACTGTTATCCTTATCATCCGACACCGACGTATTTCCGACATAAGGGAAAACTCGCCAGGGAATTCCAATGCTACTCGTATTCTAGAACATGATATTTGGAATTTATCAGTTTTCGATATCAATCACGTATTTATAGACATTGCAGGAAAAATCGTAGCAATATTAACCACTGTTGATAAATATATATTTAGCGCAACAGATTCATGTAGGTAGCTACCTTTAATCATGCTTTTTGTGTGTTCTTATTTTTGTGACGAATGGAAGGACCAATAATTTTTTTATGCCCAGTCCGAATGAATGTCTGAATTGCGAAGCGCTTCAAGGACAGTTCCAGAAGTTTGTCAGACGTTCGCGAGAGGTGGTGCAGTGGAAAAACCATAAGATGTAATTTGTGTTTTTTCCTCTTCCAACACATTATCCACTAAACAACTGCTCCAATGCTATACAAAGATACAAATATCTATAGGTAAATAAATAAATCAAAAACACTTACAAATGCCATATTAATTCTCACTCTCTCAACGCACATACCACATGCACATTTGGAATGAAAGTAAACTTAGTGGTTTGAACCATAGACAAACCATACTGAGACCCCCAACTCACAATCCTCTTGCCGCTGGCCACCTCAATTTTTCAAATTCGCCATTTTGTATTCCTATCGGTGTTATGCCAATTAATAATACGCGTGACATACAAAAACATAAAAAAAATACAAAAATAAATGCTGCCAACCGCGGCAACCGTGAGGAAATGTGAAAAAGTTCGGGAATACTACATTTTTACATTACTGAATGCCATTGGTTAGTTATTATAAATTGTTAAAAGCCGAATAATTTGATTTGTTCGGTTAGTAAAACTATTTAAAGTTGATGTTCTATATACAAGAAACATATTAGGACGAACATGGTTGTGTATTTTCCTCTTCTGGATATCATTAACTTCGATTTCGTGTGAAATTTTTTCTTAAATAATGGAGAAAATTTGTTCAAAATGTTTTGAACATTGAACATTGTTAATTTTTGATGAATACTTTAAGCAAATGTACACTTATTCCAAAAAAAAATATTATTCACACGTAACGAACAATTTCAAATTAAACGGATGAAATTCTATGAACGCTGCCAGCAACTTTGCCCAAAGCAAGGTGCGAGTGTGTTGGTGAGCCGGAATTTTTGAAGTTTCGTGACATTTGTCAATACGAATTTCTATGTAACAATACTAGAGCACTAAGCATTTGCAACCCCATAAAAATATAGCTTGTAGGCAAGTAACGGAAAATCGGCCGAAGTTGGTGGTCTCAGTATTATCTCTGGTTTGAACTTTGAAGTTTGTTTTCCGCTCTAAAACAGTAGCGCGTCTGCATTTTTAGAACATGCGAGATGTTGGCTACTAGCAGTCCATATTTTAATAAGCCAATGGCTGGGCCCTTTTGAACGAAAAGCCTAGACCTACAGTGCGCCTAGATGTATGCGAGATCTTCGATCGAATTTATAAAATTTGCAGCATTTTATTACTAGTTTCAGCACAGGATTTCTATCTCGTACCTAGTAGGTATGCGTACTCACACATATCTCTTTAAACTTTTATGATTTGGGTGCAACAGGAGTGTTTTATTGAACTTATATCTCAAAGCAAAGTAAAGCAAGTGTATACACAATATTACAGTAAATACATCCCTCTTGTGACTTCCGATATTCATACTAAGTAGAAATGATGTGTTTAGAAATGGCTTTTAGCGGCATTCATTTCATCGAGAGCAGGGAACTAAGAATTAAGACACACAAAACAAATCATCATAGACAAATCATACTGAGACCCCCAACTCACAATCCTCTTGCCGCTGGCTCAATTTTTATTCAAATTCGCCATTTTGTATTCCTATCGGTGTTATGTCAAATAATAATCCGTGTGACATGCAAAAACAATCAAAAACTACAAAAATAAATGCTGCCAACCGCGGAAACCGTGGGGAAATGTGAAAGAGTTCGGGAATTCCACATTTTTTTATTACTGAATGCCATTGGTTAGTTATTATAAATTGTTAAAAGGCAAATAATTTCATTTGTTTGGCTAATTAAGCAAATGTACACTATTCCTAAAAAAAATACTATTCACACGTAACGAATAATTTCAAATTTAACGGACACAATTGTATGAACACTGCCAGCAACTTTGCCCAAAGCGGAAGTGGCTCATATTTTTTGGGAGTTAGTTGGTGAGCCGGAATTTTTGAAGTTTCGTGACATTTGTCAATACGAACAATACTAGCGCACCAATTCGTGACCACTAAAAATATAGCTTGTAAGCTAAGTAACGAGAATCGGCCGGAGTTGGTGGTCTCAGTATTGTCTCTGCTAGTAACAGTAACAGATATATTTATATTCGACTACTCTGAAGCAAAAAAAGAGATATGGTACATTGGCAGGGTCCACCCCACATTACCCGATCTTACTCCATCAGTTAATATTACTTATGAGTTATGACAAATGTAATATAATAAAAATGTGGCAAGAGCGGTTTTATTACGAAGTCGGATCATCAGTCATCAGTTTAATATTCGAAAGTTAAATTTAATATTGGATATGCTCAGAAATATCATTACTGATTAATGGAAATTTATACCCTTTTCTCATTTCAAACCAAAAATCAATGCAATTCATTTTTCTCTTAGTTGGCAACTCAACAACAGCAGTATGTATACGAGAAGTGGTGTGTGTTTCGGAAGGACTGTCAACTATCAAGGGTGGGTTTCCAAAAAGTTGGTATTTTGACCTCGAGATGGTGTGAGTGTTTACAGCTCTCTCAGTATAATGTATTGGTGATTGTTGAGAAAATAGAAGAGTAACTTCGTAAACAATTATAATAATTTGGTTTTATTTATCACGAAATAGGTATGTAGATAGATAGTATATCTTTGCAGCTTTTCTATAATATTCAGTTAAAAATAGAAAACATTAGATATGTAGTAGATATTATTGTTTTATTGAAGCATTTTTTTTTTGTAAAACCACCAACATAGTCGATTAATCCTTCTCTATGGGGTTTAAGCGCGAATTGTATGGCTCTGCCTGCACTACACAATGGCTCTTGCGTAACGAATTCATTCATTCACCACATCACACGTACCTAGGTATACATAAGTACACGAAGATGCTTCTGCCGCCAATCGATTACTTTAAAAAGCGTGCCCATGGAAAAAGCTGCAGTATCTACCTCCTGTTAGCAATCTTTCGGTTTATTTATTTTTTGATAAACCAGTGGCAATAGTTTAGGCACACTTGTATATTTGTACTCATTTTGTACGATTGTTCATTGCATGCAAATGAAACTTTTGATATCGAAAGCATCCATAGCGAACGGAAACTTTTAGCAACCCCCTAAGACTCGTATACAAACACATTTAAATGTCCACGGGTAGTCACAATTGCGCTTGTCAGAGAATTTGAACTTCAAACATTTATGGCAATCTGAGACGTTCATATTCAGTCCACTACTGAAAGTTCTTTAAAACGGTCGTGAACATATTCCACTCGTATCGACAAAGTATTTGCCTATTCCTTTCTCTATGTATTGTATAGTTCATTGCAATTTTGGTTGACATATCTAAAAGAAAAAATAAGGAAAGAAAGCTAATTTTTATTGAAATTCGGTCTTATTCGTTTATTAAATACTGTCAGTTGGTTTTGGCAAGACTTTGCTGTAAATATCACATGAATCGTAGTCCATGTAACGTCGGTAGTTGAGAAAATAGACATACCCACCTACTTAATCTTCGCGTTCGTAGATTGGTTATCGATCCAATTTCTATAGGATACTTTCGTTTATCAAATCATTCAAAAAATAGTATATGTAATACATAGGTTGACATACATACGTATATATTAATATACCTATAAGGATGTAACATTACAAATAAAAGTTAGGTCTAATTTAATTTTGAGCATTTAACGAACTTTTATTGTGACTTATATAACAAACCGAAACATTATGTTTATTGAAACCTAAATTTAAATAGTCCATGCATGCCTTTACGGTATACACCAACATATATTTTCGTGTGATGAAATATGGCAGCACCAATAACTTCACGTCATGGCAATGTATAAATAAAGTTAGGTTAAAAGTAGAATGACGCAAGTAAAAGGGGTGCTTACAAATATTACCTTAACATTCAGGTACATATATGCATAAGTACAAAGTAAATACAGTCCATATATAGGTACATACACAAAAAAGAATCATCTATTCTCCAAATATATACAAGTGTAAGACAGCGACATTGCTACATATTTTCAAATTGAACATCTCGACGTAAAATAATTTGTTTACAAATTTGTAACACTGATTTTTATCCTGGTTGCAAACCTCGTGAACTAATTTTGCCGTGTGATCTGTTCAATTGTCTGGGGGTGAATAAAATGATGGGTGAATAAAATGATAATTATTATTTTGTGTTTACCTGCCTATAACAAATGAATATTGTAGCGCACAAAGAGGCCTTTGAGACCTTGCGGATATGCAGATTCTGTCGTATAACATAAGACGCATTCAAGTCACACAGTCCTAAATTAGTCCTAAGAAAAGGAAATAAGTGGTGCTTAACATATTGAACTGGTATTGATCAAACAGCAACCTTTTGGAATAGTAATATATGTTTACCTACGGGTATATGCAATTGTGCAAAAAAAGTATAACCTCCTGAAAAAGACCACGAAAGTAAGGCAGAAGGTCGTACACCTACATTATGAAGAAATTCCTTTATTTACTATGTCTAATGATTTTCGTTTAATGGTTAATTTTAGAGGTGCGAAATGTGCAGAACGAGTAGAAATCAGAAAAAAACATTGTGAAAGGACTTGAATTGCAAAAACGCAATTAACAACAAACATTTTGAGCATTGTTTACAATAAATTTAATCGAGTAAAACAATATACGTAACTACCTAATTAACACCAAACTAATTGAGAGTAGAATTTAATTCGTTAAAGTAATAAAAGAAAAAAGACTTGCAAAATTAACACAACTTTTGATGGCCGCAACGAAAATAATAGATGTCCCCAGTGGACCTAGAAATGGTCACGAAATGGCGCCCCTCAATACAAGAGCTAGGGGCGATGGCACACACGGCGTAACAATAGTACTAACTGCACCCCAGCGAAACTCTGTTAGTTCAGTGGAAATACCCGGTGAGCCAGAAAGAGCAGCATGGTCCGGCAAAATGCAATTTTTTCTCAGCATTATTGGATACTCCGTAGGATTGGGAAACATATGGCGATTTCCATATTTGTGTCAACAAAATGGTGGTGGTAAGTAATTGAAAATCTAACTAGATTCTCTAAATTTATTATTAATAAACTAGGCCATTCTGCCTTTTATAAAACTGAAATGAAATATTATTTTCAAAATTTAACAATCGTTTTAACTTAAAAATGAAGATATATCTTTTTTTGTCTAGAGGAAGATACGTTTGTTTACGACTTTGATTATAATTTAAAAGAAAAACCGTTTTTTTTCCTACCCTAAGGATTGTTTTTCATTTTAAGTAAATAAACAACAATAATTGCATTCATGTGTAACGCGTTTGTATTTATATTTGAAAGAACGTTTATAATAGTACAATCCATTAACATTATGAAATTTACTGTATATGATCAGCGTTCACTGCAGCATTGAACTTGAGTGCAATTATTTACGATCGATTTAATATGTGTACCAATTGTACTTTCATGACGCACAATATTTAGTAAAATATAATGACATTTCCAGATATGTGAGTTGTGAGTCAATCAATAAATAAATTGACTGACATGCTGTATCTAAAGTTATAGCTATGAGCATGTTTTTGGAAAGTAGCAGAAGTTGCCTAATAGACATAATGTAGATAGAGATACTTAAACATATATAAATAAATTAAAAAACTAGAGGAATATACATTTTTTCCACTATCTTGGAAGTAATTATTATGTAACATTATTAAGTCCGAAATTGGAATAGCTATCATTCCAAGTTAAATTTGTGACGTTTTCTCCTGAGCGGTTGTTGGCTTTTAGAAGAAATGTTTGCTAAATGTTTTAAATAAAATAAATTAGTTCTCTCATATATGGTTTTTTGGTGAACGACAACATTCACTGGGTCAACAAAGTTAGCCTATGACCGGCTCACAGGTGTAGCAAAATTTTGGAATATGATGGAACATGGTTCGCAAGACTTTCAATTAGCATAACTATGATCGTAACCGCGCATATGTTTTTTACAATAGAAGGTTTAAAAATGTACTTAATATGTATACAAATATGCACATTTCTGTAGTCTGTACGTAGCGCAAAGATAGTTCAAATTTAAAAATACTGCATAAATTGCACACATGGACAAGATTTCCAATAACAACATTTTGATGGAATGCGTTGAAATGGTATTGAAGCTTTCATTAAAATCTCTTCTAAAAATAGAAAATTGGTTTGTGTGCATTTGATTTTATGTAGGTACCTACTTACAGTCAGTAGGGTCATTTTTGTTAATGGATTGCTACAAAGCAAACTTTTTAAAATATAAAAGTGCAAATAGAGAGTGTGTGTATACCACGTATGGCAGCCGATGTTATAGCGACCATCTGCATGTCACGTCAGTATTTGCGACTATTCATTTGTGTTTATAATGATATAGAAATACCATGCATTGTAGACTTTGGCTGTGTCGTCGGGAAAGATTTTCATATTTTCCTATTCAGTAGGTACCCAATTGTACACTGATTTTTTGTACAGATGTACATTCAAATCCGGATAGTGTCACCTGTCACATCAAACGAGCAACAAAATAATGTAGATAAAACGTGTTTTTCTCAGATGCACAGAACTATAAACAGAAATGAAACAAATTCAAATTATGGGAATGACCAGGTACTGAGACTGAATTTATTGTATTGTTACTGTAATTTTATGACATATACCTAAGCGCAGCGTTTGAATTAAGCGCGAACCGGAAGTATTAGCTTCGATTACGTTTCAGAGCAACTACTGCGGAGTCGTTCGGAGAGAGAGGAGAGACTTAATGACATTTTTCATTGAAGATCCGAAAGAATTGCCCCAAAATTCGGAATTGCTCGCTTTAATGAAATTCGTTGGAGTACTCTTGCAATAGTGTTTGTGTTTAATTAGGTTTTTTTTTGCCGCTAATTCTTATTTGTTTTCTACAAACACAAATACAAATACAAATAATTCAAATAAAGTTTTCATTATGCACGCTTATTTTGAAATTTTGTGATCACAAAGCGAAAAATTAGAAAAATTGCTTTCAGAGATAAGCTATCATTTTGGTTCGAACGTCAAGAAAACTTGTAGGAAAACAAAGTCGGCTTTTTATTAAATGCATTTGGTAAACATAATTTATTCTGTTCTATATTGCTTTTATCCTGTGTTTTTTTGTACTTTTTTATAAAGTTTTTAGTAATTTTTAGCAATGTTTTATTTTCCTACAAGTTGTTTAGCTATCTCTGTTTTTTTTCTTCCTCTTATTTGACACAGACATTGTCGCGAACTACCCCATCGTTTAAAAATATCCCTGTTTTGTTGTGTTAAGAATCAAACTGGAAGTGCACTTTTTTTCAATGAAGCATAGAAAAAAACACTTCTAGATTTGCTCTAAGGCTTTTGAAAACCAAAATAAGCTCTTCACAATAATTGTCAGCTGTCAATTTGGCTGTCACTTGAAAAAGTGTTGCCAATTTGAAGAACTAACCACATAAAACCCTTTATATTATAATCAGATGTCAAAAATAAGAAAATGGACAAAGTTATTATTAAAAGCAGAGGAAAGGAACAATACATTTTTTTTATATTTACTAGACTTGTAACGAGTGAAAAAGGGTGTAGCTCGGTGAGCTCGGCAGGAGCGGAGGAAGTGGTGGCTCTCGAATTTCTCCGGCAGCGGAGGGCAAAAGTAGAGCGCGAGTTGGGGATTTCTCAACCACGGCTATGCTGTCCGTAGACTACAGTAACTGTTGAATCGGCAAACCACCAACTTTATTTCGTTTTTTGAAAATAATAAAACAGCAGTAAAATATTTTAACTATTTACAAGATATGTTTTATTGAAAAAAATGTTTGATGCTAATGGCTAGAGTAATCTACGATCGCTCTGCTCCCAATCTCTCTCAACGATATGCGGTCCGTGGGACTGCAGTAACGCATAAAGGTAAAGCGAGCAAAGAGATACCAATAGGAGAATAGTCTCAGGCGAGAAGCGCAGCGAATTGTGTAGGCTTTCTTAATTGAGACGGTAGAGAACCTTCGTCAACAAGCGAGCAGACAAAATTGGCAATTGTTCTGGGCGTGAATGCCCTTTTTATACTTGTAAGGAGAAGAGCTTTCGTAATGTACTCATGTTATTTGTTTACACTAGATCACTATACATAATTAGCTTTTATTTATAGGGTGTTCCCATATTAAAATTTATGTTTCCAATAATTATTTACATTACATAATTATAAGCTTTTTGTGTATGGTGTTGCCATATTGAAATTTATATTTATGATAATAATAACTAGCTTTTATTTACAGAGTGTTGCCATATTGAATTTAAAAAAGAAAACAAATTTAAGAGAAAGTGATTAAAGTTAACGTATTAATATTCGTAAGAAGTAATTATTTTTAAAAAATGGTGATAAATAGGATGATGATGTGGATGATGTTAGGAGGTTGTTACATTCTCCCCCTCTGGCGCTGAGATCGTCTCGATGATGCGGCAGAAATGGATGTCTTCTTGGGTCGCCCACGTCTCCGGAGAGGTTGAACTGGTTTTTCGATTACCTTTTGACTTGCATCTTGGTTGGAGTATTTTGTAATAGATGATACGTGGTATGTCCCCAATGGCATGGTGAGGTCATCTCTCGCAGCTACTTGGTATGTTGAGGCCCCAATATGTTTGGTAATGACATAGGGACCGTCTCGTCTTGGCATGAACTTCGACGTTAGGTTCTTCGAGGCTTTGCTGAGAAAATGGGAGGTTATTAGTACTAAATCACCTACTTTGAAAGTCGGTTGTGGACGTCGTTTCTTGTCGACATAGTTTTGGTTATGGTCTTGTTGTTTTTCTGCTGCTTCTTTAGCGTTTTTAAGATTGTCTGCTAGTTTCAGCAACATAGGCGTTATTGCTGGTATAAAGTTTTCAGACTCTACAATCGCTCGGAAATCGTGGTTGACATCGTTAATGGTACGAAGCTCTCTTCCAAATGTGAGGTATGAAGGTGAGTAGCCCGTACTTTGGCATTTCGCAGTGTTCATAGCAAATCTAATGGACGGTAGATCCTGTGCCCATGAAGTATGGCTATTGGCGACTAGTATGGCGAGCTGTGTCTTCATGTCCCTATTTTTACGTTCAACCGGGTTGGCTTCGGGGTGGTAGACCGGGGTAAGGGTTTGTTGTATCCCCAAACAATGGGTCAGTTGTTGCATCAAAGAGGAGATAAATTGTGAACCGTTATCAGTTAGTAATCGTCTCGGTATTCCGTAGCGGAGAAATATTTCGTTAAGCAATGTTAACGCGCAGTTTTCTGCAGTTGCTTCCTTTAATGGAAATATTTCAACCCATCTGCTGGCAATGTCTTCAGCTATTAAAATCCAGTGGAACCCATTTGGTGTCTCTGGTAGGGGTCCAAATAAATCGACGGCTAGAATTTCAAATCGCTGATTACTGGAAACAGTTTGTAGTAATCCGGATGGTTTCAAATTACTCGGCTTATACCTTTGACACGCAAGGCAGTTGGCAATATGTTTTGTTATGTCGGCCCTCATTCCAGGCCAATAATACCTGGAAGCGATTCTTGCGATGGTGCGATCCACACCATAGTGACCGGCGGTGGCAGAATCGTGATACTCATGAAGAATCGTTTCTCGTTCTTGCACTGGTATGACCAATTGTGCATCTTCGGCATCGGATTCGGATGAGAACCTGTAGAGGATCCCGTCATTTAGAAGGTATCCACGAGTTGTCCAGCGACTGATACTTTCGTTGTTGCTTTCGAATGATTCAATTATCGTCTTTAGTTGGTCATCCTTTAGCTGGGCATCACGGACTTCTTTTGGCTTTCTTGTAGGCATATCGACGTGAAAGTTGCAAATCTCGCAGGTTTCTTTTGCGTGGTCAGAGTCGCAGGTCGGTCTGGATAGCATATCTGCAACAGTGTTCGTTCGTCCTGGAGTGTACATAACTTTGAAGTTATATGGCTGAAGCTGTAGTGCCCATCGAGCAAGTCTGCCGGTTGGTGATTTTAGACTCATGAGCCATTTCAATGGTTGATGGTCGGTCATAAGGGTTACTTCACACCCCTCTATGTAGCCTCTAAATTTGTTCACTGCCCAAACAATGGCAAGTGCTTCACGTTCTGTTGTTGAGTAGTTACGCTCTGCTAACGTAAGAAGTCTGGAAGCGTATTCAATGGGGTGTTCTTCCTCTTTCTCCCCCTGGACGAGAACTGCTCCGATAGCGTAGTTGCTGGCATCAGTTTTCAGGTAGAACGACTTATCATCGGAGGCTTGTTGAAGGATTGGTGCTGTGGTGAGTAAGCTTTTCAACTTATCAAAGGAGTGCTGCTCTTCATGACCCCATTTCCAGACAACGTTTTTTTTTGTAAGTTCGCTTAGTGGCTTTGAAATTTGGGCGAAATTATTTATAAACCGTCGGTACCACGAACAGGTTTGCAAGAATGATAGTACTTGCTTCGGACTCTTCGGCTGGGGTCGACTTGTGACAGCTAACACTTTTTCTGGGTCGACTCGAATACCCTGATTTGTTATTAGATGTCCAAGATACTTCACTGTTGAGCAACAAAAATGGGACTTGTGTCTATTAACCTTTAGCTTAAATTGGTTAAGGCGCTCGAAAATCCGTTCCAGATCTCGACCATGTTCCTCGAAACTGCATGAACATATGATGATGTCATCTAAGTATATGAGTACGAACATGTCCGGTAAGCCATTGCGAAATCTGTCCATTAGTCGCTGGAATGTGGCTGGAGCATTTCGTAACCCAAATGGCATACGCTTGAATTGGAACATACCAAATGGTGTTATAAAAGATGTTTTTTCCACGTCATCTTCCGCGACCTTTATTTGGTAGTAACCACTTTAAAGATCTAGGGTACTTTTAAAAATCGTTTTTTTTTGTGGAATGTAGAAGGTCATCAATCCTGGGCAACGGATATCTATCCGGTACGGTGACACTATTTAGCTGACGGTAGTCGACGCATACTCGAATACTATTATCTTTTTTGGGTATTAGCACAACTGGTGCAGCCCAAGGAGATTCGGATTCCTCGATTACGTCGCTTTTCATCATCTTTAAAAGTTCTTCCTTCAGTTGGTTTTTCCTGACGGGTGAAAGTCTGTAAGGCGTTGAAGCAACAGGTTCGTGAGTGCCTGTATTTATCCTGTGCTCTGCATATGGCGTCGGCTCGGATAGGGGACCAAACACACTTTCTTCCCGAGATAGGATTTCGTTTAGTCGGTTCTTTTCCGTTTCATCGAGCTCAATTGCTTCGTCATCTCGAAGTTCAACGTCGAATGCTAATATCTCAGTGAAATAAGATTCAAGACTAACTTCAGTCTCTTCTTCGGGACGAACTAATCCTGAAAACAATTTGCTATTACTCCTTTCTGGAGTTACTTCAGTGCTTCTTAAGGAGCCAGCGAATATGTTTTGTATCGCGTTTGGCGAATACTTATACATTTGGCCGAAGATTGACGGTGAAGTCTTTTTCCTTTTTGGTGGCGAGGAGTAGATCGTGATTTCATTGCTTTGCTTCTGAATTGGAGTGGCAGCAAGTGGCGAAATAGGTTTCGCAGGTTGAAACCATGCGAGAAAAGCATTAATACTTGCTGTTGGTGAAGATTCAACTACAGGTGGCGGCCTTTCCTGTGGCAAGGTCGCGCTTGCCTCCAGTTGAGATCTCTCATTCGATTTTTCCAAAATTTTCGGTATCTTGCCCATTGGCTTCATAGGCTTGAAGTGTTTTTCTCCAGGGAGTAAAACCTGGACATCGGTTACTAGTTGGTTTGGAATATTTTTCGAGATCTTGGTGTGGGAGGTGTCGAAGAAATCAAACTTTTTCTCGATTTGATCAGCAAAGTACCACATTCTCTGTCCTAGATCCAGTACTACTCCATTTTCCTCAAGAAAGTCTATTCCGATCAGAGTGCGGTTGTCTTTAGCTTTAGGCAACGCAATAAACTTTATTGGTCTCAATCGGTTTCCAATTATAATGTTTGTATCGGCTATACAAATTTCTTGGGACGCAGCATGCCCATCAGCAAGTGTGACTGTTGCATCGACACTTTTGAACTTTGTCCCATTCCGCAGAAGGTGCATAAAAAGTTCCCTGCCGGCGACGCTTGTGCGTGCGGCGGTGTCAATATATGCTATCCCTGATTCGCCGTGAGAAGCAATTGGTATGGTTGGAAGATCTTTTCCGAGGGTCGTCTTAATGCAATTGAATGACACCGTTGATGGACCTTTCGGCAATGTCTTACAGTTGGGACAGTTTGATCGTATGTACCCAGGTGCTTTACATTGATAGCAGTATAGCTGTGATTCAGTTGGTGCAGGAACATTCGACTTCCTTTTTAACTCGTCGCTTTCCTTGCGTCTACACTCTTTTATGGTGTGACCCATGTGTCCGCAATAGTTGCACCTTTTCTTTTCACGTATTTCAGCTTTCGGCGGTTCCTTCACATCTTTTTCATGACGTGCAATTTCTACCGCTCTTGCTTTAGTGAGTAGCTGTTCAAAGGTGTTAACGCTTTCTCTAGGAACTCCGTCGCGTATGTTTATATTCAGTAGACCGTACACTAAATCAATCATCATTTTTTCTTCTGGGGCCGGGCTAGGTAGCTTTGATAGTAAAGCCCTTTTAGTGCAAATGAAATCGTCAGTTGGTTCCTTTGGTTTCTGCTTCTGGCCAAAGACTTCCATGTAGATGCGGTAAGCAGGCATTGTTGGAGCATATGCATTACGCAGTAGGGTAAGGACATCTTGCCACGTCTTTGCTCCAGTCATCACACCTTGCCACCAATTAACAGCACTATCTTCCAGCAGAAGAGGAAAACCTTTTATCGCATCGGCGTCATTTATGCGCTCGATGTATTTATACACAGTTATTGTTGTGATGAACCGTTCGACTATGGTCGGATCTCGGTCACCATTAAACCTCGCAGTGCAATTGCTGAAGCTGCCTTTGGTTATAGACGAGCTTTGAACAGCCGCAATAAACTCTTTCAGTTGGTCTTGCGTGAACTGTGCCATTGTGCCTTCAGGAGAGCGAATGGGGATTGTTTGTGCCGCAATGCGCGTGCTTCTACGCAAATCGTTGCCTTCCGTTGTAGGAGTGTTTTCCGTAAGAAATTCGGCCTCTAGTTGGTGCGCCAGTGTAACGAGTGAATCGGGTGTAGCTCGGTGAGCTCGGCAGGAGCGGAGGAAGTGGTGGCTCTCGAATTTCTCCGGCAGCGGAGGGCAAAAGTAGAGCGCGAGTTGGGGATTTCTCAACCACGGTTATGCTGTCCGTAGACTACAGTAACTGTTGAATCGGCAAACCACCAAATTTATTTCGTTTTTTGAAAATAATAAAACAGCAGTAAAATATTTTAACTATTTACAAGATATGTTTTATTGAAAAAAATGTTTGATGCTAATGGCTAGAGTAATCTACGATCGCTCTGCTCCCAATCTCTCTCAACCATATGCGGTCCGTGGGACTGCAGTAACGCATAAAGGTAAAGCGAGCAAAGAGATACCAATAGGAGAATAGTCTCAGGCGAGAAGCGCAGCGAATTGTGTAGGCTTTCTTAATTGAGACGGTAGAGAACCTTCGTCAACAAGCGAGCAGACAAAATTGGCAATTGTTCTGGGCGTGAATGCCCTTTTTATACTTGTAAGGAGAAGAGCTTTCGTAATGTACTCATGTTATTTGTTTACACTAGATCACTATACATAATTAGCTTTTATTTATAGGGTGTTGCCATATTAAAATTTATGTTTCCAATAATTATTTACATTACATAATTATAAGCTTTTTGTGTATGGTGTTGCCATATTGAAATTTATATTTATGATAATAATAACTAGCTTTTATTTACAGAGTGTTGCCATATTGAATTTAAAAAAGAAAACAAATTTAAGAGAAAGTGTTTAAAGTTAACGTATTAATATTCGTAAGAAGTAATTATTTTTAAAAAATGGTGATAAATAGGATGATGATGTGGATGATGTTAGGAGGTTGTTACAGACTTAGTTTGATTTCAGACTGGTAGGCCTGTAAAGTCGTAGATACAAAAGGCTAACACCGAAAAGCGTGATGTAGTTATAATTTGTCGATATTTTCGTAGCATTCCAAAGCAACAAACAAATGTTTCCGCTTCCGCCCACTAAACCCAACAGAATTTATTTGTTTAACAACCTATAACTCGATGGTTAAATTTAAGACAGTCAATTTTATTCTAGCGTGATGGTGTAAAAAGAAAGAAACAATCCGGCATCAGTATTGCTGTGAAATCCTCTACACGTTTTTTTTTCTTTATTTTTCGTTCCCTCATTTTTTGTGCATGCGACAGTTTGCCAAATGGCTCTATGACGCACCGTCACTACTGGCTGTTCAAAGTTCAGGTGAAGAATTATGTAATCCCTTTTTCTGTCGAGAGTAATCCCCGAGTGTTTCTGAATTATGACACAAATGTGTAGGTTCCTGCCTCCTTTAGGCTGAGGGTTCCTTTTATCTACTGTGCTTGCAAAGTGGATAAGATTTGGAATTATTTTCATCCCACCCTTACACACTTTCGAAATTGTAAATCCGACAGTAGTACATTTCATTCCGTTTTCGAAATAGAGAGTGCAAAACTGTCGTAGATTAAGTGCAGTAGAGCTAGAATACTGAACATATTGAATGGTAACAGATGCTCTTCTATTTTTCACCACACAAAAACTAAAGTAAGTAAGTAAAGTAACTAACACAAATGGTAGACGGAAAGATTTAAAAAATAAAAATTCGGGGATAGAATGTGGGATTTAATTTTTAAATAGTCAGCTATACATATGTAACGAAATTAATTATGCAAGGAATGGCTGTGGGTACACAGACACCAGAGGACTTTATCCACCACTGTCTGCGCCCCTGGGTCGGACCGTGACTGCCAAAAAATGGCGCTCGAAAGCGCGGATGTAATAAAAAAAAAGACTCGACCCCTTTCCCTGAAACCTTCCGCTTCGTGCGCTACCCTTATGACCCAAGGTCACAGGATCCTCAAGTTAGTCCGGGCATTGAAGACGAAAGGGTCGTTCGGAGTATAAAACAACGTCAGCATGCTTGCACAAGGCACGACCTAGCTCGTCGGATATGGGGGGGATCTTGTTGCTGTGTACCGAACATTGTTACGTATTTATCCATGCTGAAAAAAAGGAACTGGTGTTATGTTCCGAAGAATGTTTGAAAAAGTAGGAGCCCGATTTGTCCTTTCGCATTATCTGGTTAAGTAGAATCTTCAGTTGAGGAAAACCTAAGCTGGAAATGTTCTCCAAGAGCGGACCCACCCCTGCATTATCTCAGATGTTGTCGAAATAACCGTCCATGGCTTCCGCAGCGCTCAGTATTTGCGAAAGCCCCGTAATCGGTCCTCTCAGGTACGTTATTAACGTACAAATCTTTCCATCGATGAACCTAAACCACCGTCACACCCTCCTTCGAAAAATCTCACTCTACGCACCTCATGATGTTGAGATACAAAAACAATGAAATAGCTTCCCCTTTCCTGTGAGAGTACGATATTCTCCGCCGTTCCTAAACACTTAGTAGCGCCTAAATCACGCCCACATCACTCCTAACGATAGTTTAAAAACATCGCTTATCGGATACACCAACCATAGCAACTAATCTGTGCTCAGTCAACAGTTTGGGCTATTTAAAGCACAACAAAAGTTTAGACCAGTTCTTTTTTTGTTATTGTTTTTTTTTTATGTGAGATAATTACGAATTTCGATGGTTCCCTACACATAACACATATCAACCCTGTCTTCGATTGGGTTTGATTCTCCATTGCCCAAAACTTATTCGGTATGAAAAGTGGCCTAATTTTTAGGAACTAATTTAATTTTCATCTTTGAGGTGTTGGCGTAATTTCGCAGCGCTGTATTTAGAATATAATATTTATAAGGTATGACAGAAACATTCAAACTGGCATAAAACAGAGACATAATATGCTTTGAAATCAACAGACCATAGTTTAGAATAGCTAAGATTCAACTTAATTGCATAGTACCTACTTACATAAAATAAAAAAATTTGGGTAGAAGTAAATACGGTAATTTTATACTTTGAATTTTAGAATGAGATAGATTTATCCGAATGCAGCCGAAGTTTGAGTACCATCTAATAAGAACAAATTCAACTGTATTTAGCAATGGACTGCTCTGTTCTCGTATTAAAAATAAATAAAGTTTATTAAGATCCCAGCAATGAAAGTGGTTCAACAAAAATATTGACAATAGGGTCATTTTAAAAGCGAAACCGAATAAAATTTAAAAATGAGGGTAAAATGTGAATGACACTAAGATCTTCGAAAAAATCCAGACAAATCTGATTTCAAAGGCTTGACGAAAGGATTTATTCGTAACCAACTTCATTTGATAATCTATTAATGATACAAAATAATTTAGTACATTAATAATATAGCTTATGGTTTTTTCCGCTGCGCCGCTTCTCGCGAACGTCTGACAAACATCCGAGAGTATAACTGCCACGAAAGAGCTTCTCAATTAGCTGTCATGAAAGAGCTTCTCAATTAGCCGTTTGGACCCGGCATAAAATTGTAGATCCCTTCCATTCGTCCCAAAAATTAAAAACTGACACGAAACGAATGGTTGTTAGAAGCTAGGCATAGGGTCCCTACAGACCTGTTGAGCCAAATATTTATTTATTTATTATTAATAATATAGCAAACTGTATTCGCTAGGTTTGTTTCCCAAACATTTTCTGTCGATCTGCTCTGAACAACACTGATTGCGTGTAGATTTTTTTCATTATGTAATATCGAAGATAAGTGATATGGGGACGTTCAAGAATCTAGTTTTGTAAGTCTGACAGCTGGCTGAGCGCAGTTAACGTTTACATAAGGATAGCCGACAAATAGTCAAAAATTCCTACATGCGGCTGACATAGGAAAACTGACAAATCTAGTTTTTTGTTAATTGTGCATTGAGTCTAGCCAAGCTAGACGACTGCATATACAAACATATTCTTCATTTTCAATAGTTATGTGAGAAGTGTTATATGTAATTAAAAATAAATTGGCAAGGCGTCGAAAATTGATGACGGATTATTATTGAGAAGTAAGATACAAACATTTTTTCTGTGAAGGAGGGGCAATTGAATAAAATATTTAATTAACAATAATACATTTCCATTTTCTCAAAAACAAGAAGACATAATCAATTTGGTTTTCAGTGCTCAATAAAGAATTGACTTGGACAGTAAAAACTACAAGCAAATTAAGCATGTTATTTAATAATATTGAAAAAATCAGCATACAACTTTCTTATTTTTTTTTCTCTTAAATTTCAATATATATACTTATGTATACTTTTTTCTTGTTCAAAAACTATAAACAGGAATAGCTTGATTTTAGCAACAGATTCCTGACACTTCAGAAATGCTACAGTAATATTGTAAAAGTTGTTAAGTATTTTTTTTTAAATTACCCCTGCCGCCTTACTGGAGCGAGATAGCCCCCCTCCCCACGAAAAGTAAAAAATTGCTTGTATTTATCATTCTACAATAAAAATCCTTATTATTCGGTGTCGTACATTGATATAAGTGTGGGGAGGCATGCTGCACCACTGCAATACACCTGTCCTTGGTAGGATTTCGAATAAGTGCGTGGTTGAGTATTTATGCAAAGTTCATATTTGTTGTTTCTTTATTAAAGTCTCCAAAGAAGTTTTTAAAACCTGTAACAATTTTTCAGGCGCAGTGGCTTAGTGGTTAGTGTGTTGGAGTACTAAGCGAGGGGTCCCAGGTTCGAGTCCCGAAAAAAACCCAAATTGCAACTTATAGTTTTATTCCCCTGCGCTACCTCCCCAAACGTCTGACAAACATCCGAGAATATAACTGTCATGAAAGAGTTTCTCAATTAGCCGTTTGGATCCGGCATAAAATTACAGATCCCTTCCATTCGTCCCAAAAATGAAAAACTTCCACAAAGCGGATGTTTGCGAGAAGCTAGACGATGTTGGAATTTCTCTCCTCCACTGCTTGTTTGACAATCCAGTAAGCATTGCACATTAAACTGTGGATGTACACGGCTATAATAAGACCTATACTGACCTATGGCTGTCTCGTATGGTGGCCGGCAACCTGCAAAACCACCTACCTAAAGGCCATTACGAAAGTACAAAGACTATAGCGTGTATTGGTACCACAAGTGCGATGAGGACAACTCCTACTGCAGGTCTTGAGGCTATCCTCAATCTGCTGCCGCTAGACGTTTTTATACAATCTTCAGTCGCCATTAGTGCCTTGAGAATAAGCCAAGCAGTAAACTGGAAACTGAATGCAACGGGTCACTCTTCGATCCTAAAGAAATATTTTGGCAATGTACCCAACACGGACTACATTACGCCATACCTAGAGTTCACAAGACCTTTCTCGAGCGCCTATCCCAGCAGGGAAGAATGGAGAGACGGACTCGTACCTAACGCACAATCCGTAGCCGTTTTTACGGACGGTTTAAAAATGGAAACCGGGATATGGTCTGGCGTCTTCTCCGAGTCGCTGGGTATATTAAAATCGATTCGCCTCCCCGACCACAGCAGTGTCTTCCAAGCAGAGGTCCTGGCAGTGACAACAGCAGCCCGTGAGTCTGTGGTAAGGGCAATACCACCTGAAGGTATTACCTTTTTTATCGACAGCCAGGCAGCAATAAAAGCATTAACTGCAATAGCAATAAAATCAAAGCTTGTGAAATGCTGTCGCGAAGAACTCAGTGTTCTTGGCACTCAGCATAAGATATTGCTCTGCTGGGTTCCGGGACATGAAGCCATTCCAGGGAACGAGAAAGCTGACGAATTAGCTAGACTAGGTTCGGCAGCTGTATCAGAACAAGCTGATCCCTCTGTGAAAATCCCGCCTTGCGCACTCAAGCTTGAAGCAGGAAGAAAAGCCACAAGAGAGGCGAATGCTAGATGGACTGCACTAGAAACTTGTCATACCACAAAAATGCTATGGCCAACTTTCAATGAAGCCAGAACCGAGAGTCTCATGCGAAAGGATAGAAAATCTCTTTCCACTTTCGTAGGAATTATAACGGGGCACTATACTTTACGGTATCACATGCCACGCTTGTCACAGTGAGTACTTAGTCGCAGGGTTATTATGGGTAAGGGACAACCTTTTCCCCTAATGGTCATCACAATGGGTCAGTATTGACCTGAGTGTGGCACGGAGCACTCCACGCCAACCCAAGTACCTAACCTAACCTGAGCATTGCACAATGCACATTTCTAGGCAACTCTTATTTTTGAAAGATGTGGTTTCCGTTTTTTATGACCCTTAATGTTTGTTTATTTCTACTAGTTAATTGTAATATTTCTTATTCTTAAAACCATAGACAAACCATACTGAGACCCCCAACTCACAATCCTCTTGCCGCTGGCCCCCTCAGTTTTTTTTCAAATTCGCCATTTTGTTTTCTCATCGGTGTTATGTCAAAAAAGAATCCGTGTGACATGCAAAAACATACAAAAAATGCAAAAATAAATGCTGCCAACCTCGGCAACCGTGGGGAAATGTGAAAGAGTTCGGGAATTCCACATTTTTTCATTACTGAACGCCATTGGTTAGTTATTATAAATTGTTAAAAGGCGAATAATTTGATTTGTTTGGTTAGTAAAACTATCGAAAGTTGATGTTCTATATACTAGAAACATATTGGGACAAACATGGTTGTGTATTTTCCGCTTTTGGATATCAGTAACTTCGATTTCGTGTGTAAATTTTTCTTAAATAATGAAGAAAATTTGCCCAAAATGTTTTCATTTTCCCTCCACCAATCTACATTGTTAATTTGTCATGAACATTTTAAGCAAATGTGCACTTATTCCTAAAAAAAAATGTTATCCACACGTAACGAACAATTTCAAATTTAACGGATAAAACTCTATGAACTCTGCCAGCAACTTTGCCCACAGCGGAAGTGTGTCATATCTGCTGGGAGTGTGTTGGTGAGCCGGAATTTTTGAAGTTTCGTGACATTTGTCAATACGATTTTTTATGTAACAATACTAGCGCACCAGATGTGTACACTCCATAAAAAATATAGCTTGTAGGCTAAGTAACGGGAAATCGGCCGGAGTTGGTGGTCTCAGTATTGTCTCTGCTTAAAACAAAGAATATCATGTTGGAAAGTGAAATTAAGGACAAAACGTTTAGACTTCGTTCAGGAATTTTATTTGTTAATAACTTTATCTATAATAGTTTCCTCGCTATCTGATTGTTCTAATAAATGGACGCATTTTTGCATCCGCCATGAAAAATGTATGTACTTGAGCATAGGAAAAACAAAAACAAGTTTCCAAAGTAACTAACTGAAGAATTATTGCTCATTTAGTTACAAAAACAAGGAACTTCAAGCTCGCCCCTGAAACAGTTTTACAAAATTCGTATTAAATTTAGACTTCAATTGTACTAAATTTTAAAATAAAATAAAGTCGTATTTAGTAAACCCTTCGATAAATTTGGTTATTGGTAGTAAATTAAATGTCGAAACTGAAGTTTGTTTTGAAATTAGTTATACTCATGTTTTGGGTCTGATTATTGGTAAGGGCCAATGTATTTGCAGTGGTGGAAGTTCTATCATTATAGTGGCTATACCTGGCTTACCTATACACAACATATTGGAACTAAAATTACTCACAGCATTGCATATCTGCACAACTTCCCAAAAAACTATTACTAAATAACTATTTGTCTTCGCCTATTTATATATACAATAAAACGCCTACTTCACGCAGAAAAGCTTTAAGAACATTTTATAAAAATCCGGTCAGTAGTTTCTGAGAACACTACGAACATAATTTTAGCAGTTATACGTCTTTAAATAATTGTACAGATTGATAGATAGGTATACATGTATAGATACGGATTAATTCTTCTCTGGTTTTACTTGTTGGGCACATTCAAGAATCTGGTTTTCTTAAGTCGACCAGATTGGTCTGGGTAAGATGTAACCTGAATGCAAAAACTAGACTAGTCGGGAATGTTACTCTTTCTACGTCAGCCACATATGCGAACTGTCATCTTAGTACTCAGTAACCAATTTCTTTACTAGATTCGTCGGTTTCCGCTCCATAAACGTAAACTGAAATAGCTCATAAAGGGTGATTTTTTAAGAGGTTTAGAACTTATTTAAAAAAAAAACACAAAAAATTCGAAAAAATGAATGAAATATTTATTTGAATCGATAGTTTGAACCTTGCAATTTAATGTTTAAAGATAATTTCATGCAAATGTTGACCGCGGCTGCGTCTCAGGTAGCCCATCCGCTGAGTCCAATTTTGGCATACTCTTTCACACATATCGGCCGGTATCTCACGAATGAATGCATGGATGTTGGCTTCCAGTGCGTCAATCGAAGCGGGCTTGTCCCTATACACATTAGCCTTGGCATACCCCCACAAAAAATAATCTAATGGTGTCAAATCGCACGATCTAGGCGGCCAATTGACCGGCCCGAAACGTGAAATTAACTGTTCACCAAACTCGCCTCGCAATTGCGCCATTGTTTCGCGTGCTGTGTGGCATGTGGCACCGTCTTGTTGAAACCACATATCATGCAAGTCAAGAACTTCCATTTCGCGCAAAAAAAAGTTTGTTATCATCGCTCGGTAGCGTTCACCATTGACAGTAACGCTGCGATTCGCATCATCTTTGAAGAAATATGGCCCAATAATGCCGCCGGCCCATAAACCGCACCAAACAGTGGCTTTTTCGGGATGCATTGGTAGCTGTTGCAATGCTTCTGGCTGATCTTCACTCCAAATGCGGCAATTTTGCTTATTTACGTACCCATTCAACCAAAAATGAGCCTCATCGCTGAACACAATTTTTCGATAAAAAAGCGGATCCTCGGCCAGCTTTCCAAGAGCCCATTCACCAAAAATTCGGCGTTGTGGTAGGTCGGCTGGCTTTAGTTCTTGCACCAGCTGTATCTTAAAAGGCTTTACGCCCAAATCCTTCCGCAAAATTTTCCACGTAGTGCTGTAACAAAGGCCTAACTGCTGGGAACGGCGCCGAATCGACATTTCGCGGTCTTCTGTCACACTAGCTGATACGGCCGCAATATTTTCTTCACTACGCACAGTACGTAAACGTGTTGGTGGTTTAATGTCCAACAAAGTAAATTTGGTGCGAAATTTGGTCACAATCTTCCGAATAGACTGCTCAGAAGGTCGAGAATGCCGATCATAAAATGGAAGCAGCGCGCGATGAACATTTCGAACCGAGCACGAATTTTGATAGTAAAATTCAATAATTTGCAAGCGTTGTTCATTTGTAAGACGATCCATGGTTAAATTGCAAACCAAACTGAAGCTGTTTGACAGTGACACAAGGTACTAAACACACGTCAGCTGTCAAAACCAGTGTTGCCAAAACCAAACCAGCTAAAAAATCACCCTTTATGACCGATTTCAACCAAACAACCCCGAGATGCATCTAGTCAGACAGCTGTTCGCCTTACTAAACTAGATACTTGGACGTCCCCAATATTTCTATTTGTCAAACTTTATAAGATTCTAGTACATTTTCTGTTATTTCCGAATTCAAATACCATAATTTGTATTTATTTTTTTCCTAAATAAATGTGTACTGATTATTATTATGTGAGAGGGGTTGTTGTACTGCGACCTTTTGGGCTATTGTACCCCCTGCTAACGCCTCAGTGAGGTATATGCCCTCATACGAGTTCCCCTCACATTATAATTCCTTTCGGAATCATTTTAGAGGTTCTTGTACTCTCGTTTCTCCTTGGCGGAAGAAATCCGTCCTATAGCACTCTCTCTAGTCCAGTTTCCTCTAAGAAACTTAGGATTAGAGCTGGCTCCAGTGACCGTATTTCCTCATCAGATAGTTGGTACTTGCCCAAGTATTTCAGTCTTTTGTGGGTCAATGTCCCACACGATCCCAGCACGTGTTCTGGGATTTCACTGGACTCATCGCAGAATCGGCAGAGACCTTCTTCAGATATACCCAGTTTACTGAGGTGTTCCTTGAGTCTACAATGCCCCGTTAGGATACGGAGGTTATTTTTACTCATGCCGATGCAAGCTTGGAATCTTTTCCGGTTGTATTGTCCCAGAAGTTTTTTAGCCTGCCTCATGCCTTGAGTGTTGTGCCAAGTTCTTGCCCTGTTTTCTTTCTCTAGTTTTCTAAATTCTTCTTTGAGGGTGTGATCCCCTATTCCACAGAATGGTTCAGGACCTATGAAAGCTTCAGATGCTCCCTTTCTTGCTAGGGAGTCGGCCATTTCATTACCCTCTATTCCCATGTGGCCAGGTACCCAGCAGAGGGTTATTTTGTTTCTCCTACCCAATTCATTTAATTTTTGTAGGCATTCCCATACAAGTTTGGATTGGATGATGTAGGAATTGAGTGCCATAATTGCAGCCTGGCTGTCTGACATTATAGCTATATCACAGTTGCTTATGTTTCTGTCGAGGTTTATTTGGACACATCTATCTATGGCATAGATTTCGGCCTGCAAGATGGTGGTACTTTTGCCCATTGGTTCAGAATATTTGGTTCTAGGCCCGCATTCTCCCACTCCAGTTCCCTCATCAGTTCTTGACCCATCTGTGTACCACTTTGTTGTGTTATTGCTCAGTTTATGAATTGTGGATTCGTTGCTCCAGTTCTTCTTGTTACTGAGCTTTGTAACAAAGTTCTTTTGGAAATCAAATCTTTTGATGGTATCGTCTCTAGGAAGGGCCAATAATGGGTGTTTTTTGACTAGTGCATCAAACTGGTTCAGTGTAATGCACTTTCCTCGTCCTATTCCTTCTTTGGCTATTCTTAGAATCGTTTTACTTGCACATTCCTCAACCACGAGGTGCAAAGGGGTCAGTTCCAATAGCACTTCCATAGCTGCAGTTGGGCAAGTTCTCATGGCCCCTGTAATACATAGGCATGCCAGTCTTTGCAATTTATTGAGTGTCTTCCTTGTAGTGGATAGTTGTTTATTGTTGTTTTTGCCGGATTTAGGCTAAGCCCAGCCGTCGCGCATCAATCCCGAGTTATTTCGAGTCCCCCTTGTATGATATCACATAAGGTTCCCTCAAATTTACCCCTGGCGATAATAACTATGTCATCAGCATATGCTTGCCAGTTTATGCCGTGGCTTGACAATTTCTCAAGTAGCTCGTCCACTACAAGATTCCACATTAGGGGAGATAGAACTCCTCCTTGCGGACAGCCTCTTGCTGTGTTAACCTTGATAATTCCTTCTGATGTGTGAGTTTCTGCTGATCTAGTGCTCAGGAGTTCATACATCCACTTCGATACTGTGCTATTTACTCCTTTTCTACCTAGAGCTCGTATAATTACATCGTGCGATGTGTTATCGAATGCTCCCTCGATGTCCAAGAAAGCACACAGTACTATCTCTTTTGATTCAAGAGCGCTTTCAATAATTTCGGTCAGCTGGTACAAAGCAGTCTCCGTAGATCTGCCCGCTCTGTAGGTATGCTGGCGATAATGAAGAGGCGATATACTAAGTACATCTTCTCTTAGGTAGTTGTCCACTGCCTTTTCCATCGTTTTGAGAAGAAACGAAGTAAGGCTGATTGGTCTATAGGACTTCGGTAAACTTGGGTCCTTTTTTCCCACTTTCGGAATGAACACTACCTTTGCCCGTCTCCACTGGTTTGGTATATAGCCCAGTGCCAGACTGCTTTTAAAAATGTTTGCCAAATGTGGAAGCAATTTACGTTGTCTTTTTTGTAGTAGGGCTGGCGTAATTCCATCCACCCCTGGTGATTTAAAAGGCTGAAAGGAACAGATTGCCCATTCTAATCGCCCTCTGGAGTAGATTTCGGTCGCTATTTTCCAATCCTCTCTTTGGGGTCTTCGATTATTGGTCATGCTCCTGTTGTCCGTAGTCGGATGACTGCCAGGAAAATGAGTTTCTAATAGAAGTCTTGCCTTCTGTTTCTCATTTTCTGTATAGCTGCCATCCGGTTTTCTGAGAGACATTGATGTTCCTTCTGTTTTTGCTAGTGCTTTGTACACTCTGGCAGCAATAGGAGTATCCATAATTGTCTCACAGAATTGCCTAAAGCTTTCTCGTTTTGCTTTCCTTATTTCTTTGTTGTAAGAAGTCAGTGCCATACTGTAGCTCTGCCAGTCTCCAGTACGTTTCGCTGTATTAAACAGTTTACGCGTTTTCGACCGAAGTCTTAACAGATTGTTACTCCACCATGGAACCTTATTCTTCTCTGCACTTCTGCTTATTGGGCAGCTAGTTTCGAACGCATCTGTGATGGCTGATGTTATGCCCTCCACTGTGTGTTCCAATTCTAAATGATAAGCTGGGGCTCTCCTGGTATTTACCTGCTCCAGATTGTTTTCAAGAGCTGATTCAAAGAGATCCCAATTTGTCTCTCTTGGGTTTCTAATTGGGTTACTTGTGATACAAGTGTTGTCTAAACCGAAGGTAATGATTCTATGATCAGACATAGATGGCTCACTAGATACTCTCCAGTCCCTAACAAATCTACTCATGCTATGGCTGCCTAGTGTAAGGTCTAGTACCTCTTGCCTAGCTCGAGTTACAAAGGTGGGGGTATTACCTACATTATATATATCAAGAGCAGAGCTTAAGAAGAATTCTAATAATGACTCACCTCTGATGTTAGTGTCTGTACTCCCCCAGATGGTATTGTGAGCATTGGCATCACATCCTATTAGCAACGGCATTTGGAGCTTGTTTGCATGCTCCACAAGGCCTTGCAGTGCCACCGATACTGCTGGTACGTCCCCGGCGCAGTAGGCTGAAGCGAAGATGATGGTGCGATATACTCCTTCCAATTTCAGAGTTACCTGTATTGGCACCAGGTCTCGCGTAGCGTATTCTGAAAGTAGAATAAAACTTAATTTTTTGTTAATAAGAATGTATGCCCTAGGGTTGAGTACACGAGTGTCCCAAATTACCTTTGCATTCTGACATGCGAGTCCTTTAACTGCTCCTGAATGAGTACAATGCCCAGTCTATTAGTTGTGAACATTCGTGCTATTACAGCTGATGCCGCTATAGCATGGTGGATGTTCACCTGGGCCATTTTTAGTGTGGGGGTCATTGTTTGTGTGGGGCTGTTGCCCCATCCTCCTCCCGAAGTAGGATGTCCTCATCCATCTCTACAACCGTCATGTCATGTTCCTCATCAGAGAGCGAGCTCTCCGAGAGGGACATGTACTCCTCTAATGTCTCTCCTTCAGCTACCTGCTCAACAAGAGGTGATGGTGAGGCAGCCTGCTGTGGATCAAGATGCTCCACTACGGCCTCTGTACCCTGCAAAGCCGGATTCGAGAGGGTCATTTGCCCCACACTCTCCTCCGACTTTTTGAGTCCAGACACCGCAACCCCTGCCGAACCTGTAGCTGAGGGAATTGTTTTGAGCCCTTATGGTATCATAGGACTGCTGGTCGACACCGATGCCCAGTACTTGCCCGTTCCCTCTTTCCTCCCGTTCAATAACTTCCACGTCTGTGGAGTCTCGCATTCAACTAATAGCATACCCACCTGAAATGTATGCCATTGAACTTGAGCTTATGCTCCCATCCACGGGCCATTTCATCCACTAGAGCATTCTCTAGAACCTTGAGTTCGTCGGTACTCAGCATCACCCTAGGATAATCGCAAGGGAGAACTGCCACCTGCTCGGCCGTCGCCGTCATGGCACGACTTCCACCAGCTGCAGCTGCTTTTGCAGCCGTGTGAGTTAGCAGAATGCCTAGCAGGCTTTGTCCGCGACCTCTCAGGTTTTTCGCCCACCTTTGGCTTCTTCTGCGTATTACCTGCAGAAGGTGAGATGGTGCTACTGCACCTCTTTGCCGCAGGTGTCGGACCAGAAACAGGCTTGGCCTTGTGTTCTTCGGCCTTCTTCCTTGCCTCCTCAGATACAAAGCCCTTTTTGAGGTACCGAAGGTACCATCTAGCGCCTGCGCCGCTCAGCCCCTTCTGAAGAGGGTCGTCCTTACCACCAGGCTGGCCCGGTGGTGGCATAGGTGGGCATAGGCGTCCTTTCCTTTTAGCCGTAGCTACTGTAGGTTGTGTAGGCTCAGGTATACGAGCTTGGCTCGTTGCCATCCCCTTCCTTCCCACTGCAGCGTTGGCCAAAGTTTGAGATGCTAGAGCTTGGCTCCCGCTTCCCACTTTGGCAGCTTTAAGACGTTCAGCCAACATAGGTGTCGGCAACGGAGTTTTTGATTTGGCGGTGTTTTGGCTGGTGCTGGGTTGCACTTGCCGAACACTGCTCCCTCGACTTGTTCCAGACTGACAACTTAAGTCATCGCAGAGCCTTTGCTCCACTTCAGTAACTAATCCAGATGCGGTGTTACCCCGCAATCTGTTTAGTTGGTGTTGTGTCACTGGCTCGCCAACGCACGTCCGATCGCCACAGAGTCTGGGTACCGACTAGCTCGCTTATCAGTACTCTCTCTCTCCTAATCGTACGTGCGCTCGAGATAGTAGATGAGTTACGATCGAACATGTTCCTCATCTTTGATCGTGCACTTGTTTGGAATTTAGCATACACTACATCTCTTATTTGTTTTAATTTAATTTTATTGTTATAAATACTTTTGCATAAATGTTTCCATTAAATGAATTGTGATCATATTAAATAATTCATTTCCAAATTTTCAAATAAATTTTTTATTCAAATAGGTTTCAAAATCTAAGTAATTCAATCCCGATTTCAATTTATACAAAATCAATTAACCGTTCTAATGAAAAATATTTTTTTTTTTTTTTTTTACATTACTTCTAAATCGGATTCTAAATTTTGATCATTTCCTTGAACCGCTTTCCATTCTCCCTCTATTCTTTTCAAATGAACTACATTTCGCCTGTATCTGTGACCTGTTTTATCATTTCTTACGGTTATATCACCATTATTAGAACTTTCAACGGTGTGGGGTACTGGGTCGAAATTTGGACTCAATTTGTTTGGCTTATCCATAACTTTTACGTAAACCTTATCTCCCAGGTTGATAGCCGTATTAGCCGCTCTCCTTTTTCTATCTGCATATTCTTTTGCCTTGTCTTTTTGTTCTTTATCCCGATCTCTAACATCTGCATCGGTCATTTGGCTTTGGATGTGTTCTAATGACGGAATTTTATCCCTATTTTGCCTATTGAAGAAAAGCTCTGATGGTGTCTTTCCCGTGGTGGAATGAGGTGTGCTGTTATACATCATCAGGTATTCCCACAGGCTACTCCGCATGTCTTTTTTTTCGATTTGACAAATTTTCAACCGTTTCAAAATGTCACGATTTTGCCTTTCGACTTCGCCGTTCTGTTGCGGCCAATAAGGAATTGTGTTAAAAAGTTTAATGTTGCATTCTTTGCAAAATGCTTTAAATTCATCACTGATGAACTGTTTTCCATTATCAGCGGTAATAGAAACTGGGTAGCCTAAACGACTAAAAATCTCTTTTAGTATTTTTATTATCTGGCAGCTTGTTATAGTTTTGCAAATTATGACTTCTTTATATCGACTATAGTAATCTACCACTACAAATATGTAGTCATTACTAGGTAGAGGTCCCAAGAGGTCTATGGCGATATCCACCCAAGATGTTATTGGCAACTCACGCGTTTTTAAAGGAGCAGGAGGGTTAGGCATACTAACTAAGGTACATCCTTTGCAAGCTTTAACGAGGTTTTCGACGTCTCTGTCGATGCGTGGCCACCAGACTTTAGATCTTAGGCGTCCTTTCATTGCAACCATTCCCGGATGACCTTCGTGAGCAGCATCTAGCACCTGCTTTCTAAGCTCTTGAGGTATAACTATTTTATTACCCCTAAGCAAAATTTGTTCGTGAAAGCAAAGCTCATTTTCAAAAATCTTATATTTTTTAATTGATTCATCCCACTCATTGCTGTATATGCCTTTTTTTATATTCTGAATTTCAGAATCCTTATCGGAAGACTTAGCAATTTCGCGAGCGGTCTTGAATGTTGGATTATATGATAAACATGTGAATCATTTTTTATTGCTGCTGCCTTTGAGTAAACACATAGCCGTGATAATGAGTCCGCTACATTCATTTTACCGGGTATATAGATGGTCTTAAATTTGTATGATTGTAGCCTTAAAACCCACCTTTCAATTCGAGCGCAAGGCTTCGATTTGGGCCCAAAAATTATCTCCAACGGCTTATGGTCGGTAACAAGATCGAATTCTTTGCCAAATAAATAGATGTCGAAGTGCTCAACCGCCCAGACTAAAGCAAGAGCCTCTTTTTCAGTTTGACTGTACCTGCGCTCACAATCCGTCAACGTTCTGTTCCCATACGCAATTATTCTAGGGCCTTTTGAATTTATTTGAGTTAAAACAGCCCCTAACCCAACCGGACTGGCATCTGCAATAACCTGCGTTTTGTCATGTACGTCATAGTATCCCAATGATTCTATTTTCGTTAGAGCTTTCTTTAGGTCGTCGAATGCTTGGTCCTGCTCTTTTAACCAAAATGCTTTCAAATTTGTATTTTTTCCTAGCTTGTTTCTCAAAAGTTGTTTTAAAGGTTCGGTCACTGTAGCTAGGTTAGGTATCCATTTTCCAATGAAATTCACTAATCCTAGGAAACTTTGCAGTTCTTCTAGTGTTGCTGGAACTCTGAAGCGTGCAATACTGTCAACGTATTTTGTTAAAGGCCTAATACCTGCTGGCGTTAACTCGTGTCCCAAGAATTGGATGGTATTGACTTTATAGATGCATTTTTCGTTGTTTAGTAGGACATCGTTCTCCTTTAGGACATTTAATACTTTTCGTAGTCTTAACTCATGTTCTTCCTCATTGCTTCCAAATACTAAAATATCATCTATGAAGTTGATTACGCCTTCACAACCCAGTAACATTCGTTCTAGTGTTTTTTGAAATATTTCTGGTGCGCAATTAATTCCAAACATCAACCGTTTATAACGATAAAGGCCTTTCATAGTGATAAATGTCGTAATGTGACGGGATTCCGGGTGGAGTTCTACTTGGTGAAATGCGTTTTTAATGTCCAGTTTACTGAAAATTGTGGCCTTGTGAAATTTCGGTAAAATTTGGTTCATTGTTGGCAAAGGGTGGTTTTCTCTGACAATTGCAGTATTGGCTCGTCTCATATCTATGCACAACCGTATTTCATCGTTTTTCTTGAGAATTGGAACGATAGGAGAAACCCATCTTGATGGCTCCCTAACTTCTTCAATAATGTCACACTCGAGTAGTTCTTTCAATTTGTTCTCTACCATTGCTTCTAGAGGTATTGGTATTCTCCTACAAGGTTGTGAGATTGGCCTTACTGAGTCATCAACAGGAATGTTCACCAATACATTTCTAAATTTTGGAAAGGCTTTGTTTGTTACTTGGTTAACATCGATCCCTATTTTCAAAACTTTTAAAAACAATGCAGAATTTTTCCCAAGTAAATTTTTTGTTCCTCCGTTTATTACATAAAATGTAGTTCGATCTTTTATTCCATTTACTTCAATTGTAGCTTCAAATGAGCCTATAATATCTAATGGAGTACTACTGCCATACGCAAAAAACGTTTTGTTAGGTTTTCTGATTTGGTTTGAAGCCTTAACTTTTTTAATTTTTAAATACTCCCATGTCTTGTCTGTTAAAAGATTAAACTTACATCCGGAATCAATTAACATTTTAGTTTTTACTCCGCCTACTATACAATCTATGGTCGTATCGGCATCAATGTGAAAAATATAGTCTTTCTCTGTTTCGTCGCTATCCACACAATTAGTTTCTTCACCCCTTCTTTTTACTTTTTTTAAATTCGGGCTTGGATCCCGTTTATAGAAATTACCAAATTTCCGTTTCTGTGGTAATCGGGTTTTGCAATACTGTCGAAAATGGCCAATGCGCCCACAAGTATGACACTTCTTGTCTCTTGCCAAACATTTAACATCCTGCGAGGAATGCTTGCTACTACCGCACCTACCACATGACTTTTCTTCATCTCTTTTATATTGATTTCCATACCGTCCATTTTTAAAAAATCGTTCATTTTTCTTATTTGTAACTTCATTAATCTCTTGCGACTTAGTTTTATTTTCATAACCTTCTAGTTGATGACTCACTGTTTCCTGCGTATTAGCTTCTGCTATAATTTTTTCCAAAGTCATACTATCCCCAATGGTTAAAATCTTTTTCCTTAACTCATCTGAAGTACACTTTTCTGTTATCTGGTCAATTAAGTTTTCCTCTATATTTTGAAACCCGCATTTATCTGCTTGGTTTCTTAATCGTAGAAGAAATTTTTCAAACTTTTCCCCCTCTTCTTGCTTTTGAAGCCTAAAAATATGTCTTTCGTAAACCTTACTTTGCTTTGGGGAGAAATATTCATTAAGCTTGCTTATTGCGATTGCAAAAACGTCATTTTCCTTAGTGGGTTCAACACTTGCACCTGGAAGGTTATAAAAAATCTCTTGCAGCCCCAATCCTCCAAAATGTAACAACGTTGCTCTTTTTTTAATTGATGAGGTAATGTCAGCTGCTTCCAAATATACGTTTAATGCCCTTTTCCATCTATCCCATCTTAATCCAAGAGATGAATTATCTCCCTCCAGGGCAAAACTTTCTAGTCCCGGTAGTGTATTTGCCATTTCCTTTTAAGAAATGGGGAAAGACGAATCTGAAAACATCAATATAATCTTCTAAATATCACCCCAAATAAGTTATATAAGCATTTATTAAGCATTAATTAACCAACAATTATTCCGTATATGTATTTTACAATTTAGTTTGGCACCAATGTGCCATTCTATTAAACCGATTAGGCAACACATATAATGTACATTATATCTAAGCCATGCGTCTTTATTCTACAGGGTTTTACAATTTAATGTGGGCATGCGTTGTTGCAACCAGTATTACTTATTTACATTCAGACTACCTATACCGAACGGTACAACATGTGCAATGCATTTTACAATTTAATGTAGGCACCTTTGTACCACCACTTGGTTATATGTTATTATTATTACTGTTTGGTACCTACATATTTACTTTCAGCTTATACTGAACAGTACAACATGTGGAACGCGTTTTTCAATTTAATGTAGGCAGCTTTGTACCACCGCTCTTTCCGTGAAACTGTTATTACTGTTTTAGTCTACGTACTATTATGTAATTCATATGTTTTCAATTTGATGAAGGTGCCCTTGCACCAACAATTTTTTTTTCATAGTTTTTCCCAATTTAATGGAGGCACCACAACACCAGAATTCTAATTTGATTTGTTAGCCTAAATGAAACAAATTGAAAGATAAAATTACCCCCACCATTACTGTTAATTTTCTATTCCAAATATATACAGTCACCACACGTAGCATGCTGTGACAATAATTATTATTTATAAACACCGATTCTAAAACTAGAACACATTATCCACAATTCGCTTGCCCGTCAGTGTAATTATTATTTATCATAATTTCTTGTATGTATGCAGATAGTTATTTTTTACTCACTCTTTCTTTACCCGCTAGTTTTCGATTTTACTCTCGTCGCCACTTGTTGTGTCACTGGCTCGCCAACGCACGTCCGATCGCCACAGAGTCTGGGTACCGACTAGCTCGCTTATCAGTACTCTCTCTCTCCTAATCGTACGTGCGCTCGAGATAGTGGATGAGTTACGATCGAACATGTTCCTCATCTTTGATCGTGCACTTGTTTGGAATTTAGCATACACTACAGTTGGGTTTTTTGTTTTTGTTTGTTTTTGTTATTTGGTTTCATATCCCACGAGTAGCGCGGAAAAGGGTCGTCCGCCACGCCAGAGCCCCGTATAACGTGGTAAGGCCAAAGTTACTCCCTGTGGTGGCCCGGTATGAGAGAGGCTCCGTAATAATACAGTCGGTTACCCCTGACTGCAAACCGTATCCGATAAGCACGGGTCGCATGACTCGCTCGGATTAGGGGTGGCAGACTTAGTTCACCAACCCTCATCGCCCTTCGACCAAAGCAACTCCACCAGGAACCGGCATACACTGAAGTACTTCGATGGCTGGTAGTGTTGATCCTGCCAATAGGCTCAAGTGAGTTGGCTTAAGCCCCCGCACCCGACGTCAGAGTGACGTCATTCGTCAAGGTGTCTGCCGCGTGAGGGAATGTGTACTGATACAGACATTAAAGTTAAAATCGCCACACAAACGTCTTTTAAAAGCTTTCTAATGCTTATTAAAATTAAATGTGCCAGATATCAGCCGATTGGTCCAATTCCATACTCTTTTCAGTACCTTTCAATTATTTATAAATATTACATTGTCAATTCTTTTGTTATATTACTGTACCTGTATATTTTAGTAATTTGAATTGTAAATAATGAACATAATTCATAGAAATTAATTGATTGTAGGTAGTTTGTTTGCATCAACATTTGTTTGGTCTACAAATCACAATAATTGAAATGTGAGAAAATGAACATTTTCGAAAATAGAAAGTAATAGCCGTGTGAAAATATAAAATTCGTTTAAGGTACGTATAATATAATTTGAGTTATTCCTAATTAAAGATCTTCCATAGATATAAACAGTTTATATACAGGTACCTAAGGTACATTTTGGACGAGCGTTTCGAAAAATTATTAAATATTTTAAAACAAATTTAATGAGGGTCGTTTGAGACCGCTATTACTTAGCAATTATTACGGAAGCAAAAATTATATTGGAAAAATAAGAAAGCATAATTTTAAATCCTTGCAGACAAATTTGAAGTTGTGGCGCATATTCATCGGTATGAAGCTGCATTGTGTTTCTATGAGCGCGCTATTCTACCATGTTCTTCCTCTCAAAGTTAAAATTTTTGTTCTTTCGCCGAGACATCAACTATTTTACACCAAGCATTGTTCCATCAGGGAGTCTCAGCAAACGAAAACCTTTTTTTTTTAAATTTTCATGGATGTTGTAAGAAAATGTAAAATGAAAGGAAAATGCAGAAAGAACACAATAAGAGTATTTATCAATAACATATTGTTTGAATATGGAACATTCCGTATCCTGTTTTTGATTTAAGAAGGGGAAGAGCTACCGAAGAAACTTTGTTGAATTATCGGCTACATGAAATTATGTCCCATTTAATTCATGCAAATTTCACCCAAGCTAATGCAGAATATTAGACGAAATTTAATCATAATTAAAATTTACACCCAAAAATTTAAAATTGAAAGAAAAGCAAGGCAAATTATATTAACTATATCATAATTTTACAAAAAAAAAATTTTTTCGCCGCAAATTATTGTAGAGAGAATGTCCCATAATAATAAATAATTAAGGCAAAAAGGCTGGACTATAGAATACATATAGCTATTGCTTTTTATCTACACATTTTTCATCGGGGTCTAATTTTTAATTCTTAACTAAAAAATTACAAACAAATAAGAATAATGTATTTAAATTTTTTATACCTTTAAATATTTAAATATAAATGCAATACAAAAAGCATGTATATATTAAATTATTAAATTCTCTTATTTTTTTGCATTGCAGGTGCTTTTCTAATTCCGTTTACTATAATGTTAGTTTTGGAGGGTGTGCCGCTCTTCCTAATTGAACTGGGTATCGGCCAAAGAATGAGACTAGGTGCTCTGGGCGTTTGGAATACAATTCATCCGTGGTTGGGTGGAATCGGAATATCATCCTGCATTGTTACACTGTTTGTAGCACTGTACTACAATGTTATTATAACATGGGTTTTCTTTTACCTATTCAATAGCTTTCGGGTAAGTTATTCTACCAAAATAATGTACCGATTGACATAATTTTCTTTAATTCATCCCTCTTTAGTATCCATTGCCATGGGCATCTTGCCCCGGAAATGAAACGTACGAATTAGAGGAGTGCGCACGTTCATCTGAAACCGCTTACTTCTGGTATCGTACTACGCTCGACGCAGCACCGTCCATGGACGAGCCCGGAGGTCTTAAATGGTGGATAGTGCTGTGCCTAATGTTGTCATGGACTATTGTATTTTTCATCGTAATGAAAGGGATTCAAAGCTCTGGAAAAGTTGTCTACTTCACATCATTGTTTCCGTATATTGTTTTAACAATTTTTTTCATTCGCGGAATAACATTACGTGGGGCCAGTGCAGGACTAATGCACATGTATACACCTAAAGTGGAGAAGCTCGCCGATCCAACTGTTTGGCTAGATGCAGCAACACAAGTATTTTATTCCTTTGGTTTGGCATTCGGATCATTGATAGCGTTCGGAAGCTATAATACTCCGAAAAATAATTGTGTTCGTGATGTTATACTTGTATCAGTGTGCAATGCAATAACCGCTATTTACGCTAGTGTGGTAATATTTGCTATACTTGGTTTCAAAGCAACTGTAAACGTAGATCGGTGCATTGAAGTGTAAGTACCTAAAACGTTTTTGTACAAATTTGGATATAAAAACAACAAACAAAACGTATTGTTCCTAAGTCAAGTCCTAAATTTTTTTTTTTGGTCCTCAATTTTTTTTTTTTCAAGTTCCGTCATTTTGATGTTCCTATCGGTGTTTTGTCAATACAATACAAAAAAAAAATGATGGGAATACCACATTATAATATTGCTGAATGCTATTGGTTGGTTATTATTTTTAAAAGGCTAATAATATGATTTGTTCATTTAATAAATTTATTTATTAGAATTTGCTAAACACGCAAAAACTCCTGTATAGTTATTTATTAGAATTCTATTACATTTATCTGTCCGCAAAGACAAAAAAAAAAACGTCAAAGCAGCTTGTGAGAAAAGCAAAATTTAAATACAAATAGGAAAAGGAATTAAAAAATTGAAAAGTAAAAAGAAAAACAGTGATTTGGGACTCCTAAGAAACGGTAGTCTTATACAAATTTTTAAAACAATTTGAAATATCTCGTTTCTGCACACATTTCTTATCGAGGACACTTGTAGAACCTTGAAAATTGAAAATAAAAATGTCAATAAAATCTATCCAATTTATTTTTGATTTCATTTAAAATAAAATGTGACAGATTTTAAAGTCAAAATGACATTTCGATACAAAGGGTGATTTTTTAAGAGGTTTAGAACTTTTTTTAAAAAAGAAACACAAAAAATTGGAAAAAATGAATGAAATATTTATTTGAATCGATAGTTTGAACCTTGCAATTTAATGTTTAAAGATAATTTCATGCAAATGTTGACCGCGGCTGCGTCTCAGGTAGCCCATCCGCTGAGTCCAATTTTGGCATACTCTTTCACACATATCGGCCGGTATCTCACGAATGAATGCATGGATGTTGGCTTCCAGTGCGTCAATCGAAGCGGGCTTGTCCCTATACACATTAGCCTTGGCATACCCCCACAAAAAATAATCTAATGGTGTCAAATCACACGATCTAGGCGGCCATAAACCGCACCAAACAGTGGCTTTTTCGGGATGCATTGGTAGCTGTTGCAATGCTTCTGGCTGATCTTCACTCCGAATGCGACAATTTTGCTTATTTACGTACCCATTCAACCAAAAATGAGCCTCATCGCTGAACACAATTTTTCGATAAAAAAGCGGATCCTCGGCCAGCTTTCCAAGAGCCCATTCACCAAAAATTCGGCGTTGTGGTAGGTCGGCTGGCTTTAGTTCTTGCACCAGCTGTATCTTAAAAGGCTTTACGCCCAAATCCTTCCGCAAAATTTTCCACGTAGTGCTGTAACAAAGGCCTAACTGCTGGGAACGGCGCCGAATCGACATTTCGCGGTCTTCTGTCACACTAGCTGATACGGCCGCAATATTTTCTTCACTACGCACAGTACGTAAACGTGTTGGTGGTTTAATGTCCAACAAAGTAAATTTGGTGCGAAATTTGGTCACAATCTTCCGAATAGACTGCTCAGAAGGTCGAGAATGCCGATCATAAAATGGAAGCAGCGCGCGATGAACATTTCGAACCGAGCACGAATTTTGATAGTAAAATTCAATAATTTGCAAGCGTTGTTCATTTGTAAGACGATCCATGGTTAAATTGCAAACCAAACTGAAGCTGTTTGACAGTGACACAAGGTACTAAACACACGTCAGCTGTCAAAACCAGTGTTGCCAAAACCAAACCAGCTAAAAAATCACCCTTTACAAGCTCTAAACAACGTCCAAGCGCGTTTAGCTTATACAACGTCAAAAAATAAGGTTTTTACGTATAGAGGCATTATAAAGGGTGCATAACTGTATACACTCTTTATAATACGTTTATAAATAAAGCTGTAGATGTTTTAGAAACTGGAAACATACTCGTATTAGGACAAACATCGTTGTGTATTTTGCACTTTTGATTTCATTAACTTCAATATCATGTATAAATTTTTCTTAAATAACTGAAGAAAATTTTTCTGAAAATGTTTTATTTTCCCTCAACCAATCTACATTGCTCATTTTTCATAAATATTTTAAGCAAACATTTATTCCTAAAAAAAATTACTATCCAGACGCAATGAATATTTTCAAGTTTAACGGATAAAACTGTAGGAACGCTGGCAACAACAGCGGAAGTCGCGAATGCAAGATGCGGGTGGGATGGTGAGCCGGAATTTTTGAGGTTACGTGACATTTGTAAATACTTACTTATACTTACTAGCGCACCTAGCATTTTCCACTACGAAAAAATATAGCTTGTAGGCAAGTCACGGAAAATCGGCCGAAGTTGGTGGTCTCAGTATGTTTTGCCTATGATGTAAACAAACGATGCACCAACACCATTCCCCTAAGCACTGTACAGTGTGCACCTTTCGAACACAACAGTCAAATCCGAGGCCAATCACATATTTCGTCTTCTTCTTCGTTACGACTGCGACGCACGGCTGGCTGTTCGGCAATCAGACGAAACGGAACGAACGTAGGTGCTTTTTCGATCTGTGTACCTGCCTATTTAATTAAATGCTTTCCATTTATGCAACTTACCTACCCCCACCAAAAGGCAAAGCTCCAAACGGGAACAGTTGTTTTGACATTTCTTCGCATTTGACCAAAAATAAGATCATTGGCAGAATCGAGTTATCCGCGTTTCATTGTAAAATTCCACAATGTTATAGCTCGTTCACGGATGAGGCGATTTTTCTTGTTTTTAATTTACTGTAGATCAGCCTCTAAAAACAGCTTCAGCTACATCTGTGAATGTACTCTCAAGTTGAATGAAGTAAAGTCAAAATATAATTGGAATTGCTATAGGTGTTGTCACGTAAACTGCGTCGCATTGGTTTAATCTCACAGCAAATAAAAATTAAAAATAGCCTATAACAGTCATATCTCCCGAAGCTTTCTAACAAGGTGGCGCAAAAGTCATCACTCTATCGGAAGATGCTATAATTTCTGCAAGTGGCGGCAAATGTCGATTCTACTTTGACATTTGTGGAGAATAGATACAAAATACAAGTACATTAACGTACAAGATATGAATCGCTTTTCTCCTTAAGAACGTGGAATATTTGTTTCGATTTGTTTGCTTTGCGGCATAGTTCCTCGGTGATTTCGGTGTAGATTTTCCGGTCGTCCGACACCAACTGAGCAAGATACTGCCGGGTATGGCCGGCCCCGGGGCAGCCGTTCTGCTGCTGGAATATCGCAGTAGAGGACCCGAAGTACGTGCCACGCAATTGGGCAACAATCGGCGGTCCTTACAAAGTGCAGGCAGTGCATCAGCTACATCAGTTACACCGCCAAGCGCGTGCAATGTACGCTCAAGCCTAATCTCTCGTTTTTTTTCGAATTGTATCGCCTGACTTAACCGTTCCAGACTTCTTTTTGTTGGTTTTTTCTTAGGGCATGTGTCTATCTCAACAAGCCTCAGACTCTTGAAGCCCTTAAAGAGAACATCCATCAAGAATGCGAAGACCTATTGCCGGGAGTTCTGGCAAGTGTTATTTAAAAAATTACAGCCAAAGAACATCGGGGGACAACTTTTGCGCTATATTGTTTTAGGGTCAGGTGCCTCCAGCCTCCACTTTACAAGAATATATTTTGCCTCTTTAACGCACACATTGAGTGAAATAGCGGATGTGTGAATGTTTTTTCGCATACATTTAATTATATTCGTGCTGATAGCGATTTCAGTTGTCGGCGCCATTTTTGGTAAAAGGTTTTTTTTTAAAGTATTGTGCAAATAGGAAGTGAAAAGTGAAATTTTTTTGAATTTGATTTGTCATCTTTTAAAAATAAGAAGTTTAAGTAATTCAGACAAGATGTATAATTTTCTGTGTTTATAATGTAAACATACAACATGTCAAAAATAGATACTGAAAAAATCACTGCCATAAATGGCAAAAACCTCGGTGGGAAAAAAAAATTGTATCTCCTTCTTACAAACCTGCTGATAACGTTGTATAGCGGATTTAAACTGGGGTGAAGAAGAAAATCCAGATGACCCTGATGAAGTTGGCACGATGGAAGTCAAACACATTCAAGACTTTAATGTGGTAGAGTTTATTTTACTGCCATTCCAGAGAGAAAAGGGAACTGCACATCTATTATAATTATAAACACTAAAATCGTTGTTTACTTTTACCTCCGTACTTAGGAAGAAAACAAAAAAAAAAAGCTGGGTAAATGTAAACACACCACTATTCATTGTAGTTTTTATATTTTCTAATAAATATTTCAAGTCATAATTGAGAAATAAAATACCATTATATTGGCATTGTTTGATTTCTTCTAAAAAAATATAAAAAAAATGTTAAAGTCAATAATTTTCAAAATTTCATAAATTTGCTTACAATTACCCACATTGACCCTAGTAAACTAATTTTTTAAACTTTTCAGTAGTTCCAAAGCTTACCCCCTACAAACAAATTTAACCTCTGGTTTGCACATAAAAGTGTAGATTTAAATAAACTGAACTGAAGGTCGGAACTTGGCGATTTTTCGTTCAGAGCGATTTTACCTTCCTTAAATTGCTTAATCTTTTATGACCTATGGCAATGTCGCTTAGTCAAAAAACATGTAATCCGTCTTTTGAACCTACTAACTTATCTATTTATTTTTCAACAGCAACAAAGATATTCTCTTCAAGCATTCTTATTTGCCGTTTAAGAATGTTACCCTCGAGGAGTATGAAGCTGTAATAAAAACAATTAATACCAGTAATACAAAGATTCTTGAGCTGGAGGAATGTAGCTTGTCAACGCAACTAGACAATGTGAGTAGCATATTTTATTGAAAGGTACTTACTTACAGATAATGTTTAAAAAAAATCTTTTAACTCTTTCCTAGGCGGCAGAAGGAACTGGGCTTGCATTTATCGTTTTTACACAGGCTATTGTTGAGTTGCCAGCTGCACCATTTTGGGCGGTACTGTTCTTTACGATGTTGCTATCACTTGGTTTAGGCTCACAAATTGGTATCCTTGAAGGAATGCTCTGTACACTCTTTGACATCGATATAGTTAAACGGGTTAAAAAGCAACACGTGACTGGCATCGTGTGTCTTTTCTGCTTCATAATTGGACTTATCTTTTGTACCGGAGCTGGCGAGTATTGGCTTAAAATGTTTGACTCATTTGCCGGAACCATTGGCCTAGTTGTGGTTGCTTTAATGGAAATGATAGCTGTTGTATATATATATGGACACGAACGGTAATAAATAGTAAAATGCTTTCCCGTGCAAATTTGACGGATATCTCTTCTAGATTCACGGAGGACATTTATCAAATGACTGGCTACCGGCCAGGTTTATATTGGCAGTTGACGTGGAGGTACATAGGGCCTGCAATCATGGCATGCATATTGGTATCTTCAGTCATTTTCATGGTCATCAAAAACCCCAAATATGGCGCCTGGAATAAAGAATTGGTATTGACATTGCATTTTAGTTCGAAGAGTGACATTTATAAACAAGTGCGTTGTAAACATCATTGCAGGGAATTGTTGAACAGTTGGACTACCCAAATTGGGTGATGGGAATAGCATTGGCAATGATATTGGCAGGTATTCTACCTATGCCGATTGTATTTCTCATGAGAAGCTTCCAATGCCTCAAAGTGGACTTGGACATTCATCAGGGATCTATTCGCCGCAATGAAACAACAGCATCAACAAAAGAAATGATCGATGATGATGACGTAAGTGAAAAATGTTTTTTTAACCACCTAGATTGTACATTAGCAGAAAAACAGGGTGCTTTTATGTTCCGATTTTGTTTGGCTGTCATAGGTTTCACTGCCATTTGTCTTTTCTTTTTTGACAGTCGTAGAAAGTGGGCGATAAATATTTATTACAATTAATTACGCGTTTAACTAACAAAGTGTGTCTAAAAATATTGTCATTGTCGTTATAGATGGAGCATTTAAAATGACATTTAAACAAAGTCAATTTTTTTTAAAACATAATCCATACCCTTTGTCCATGTTTTGTATAATATTCGTACGAGTATAAGTGTGTGTAAATATGTGAATATGTAAATAAAAATAGATGTACTTATACCTAAATAATCTAAAGGTAAATACATTTTGTCAAGTTTTAATTTTCGAAAATGACACTAAGGGTATTAAATAAATCCAATAAATTGACCTCGTAAATGTACTTATAGATTTCTACAAGAAATTACGATATGCCACTACATTATTGCTTCTTAATTCATATTGAACTTAAAATATTGCGGAAAGCTGTGGGGTCTGCCACTCTGTGTAAACTATTCTTTATACAAAATATGTCCGCTACTTTACGAGATAGCACACTTCTGCTGTTTGTGCAGTAAATAAGGATTTTACGCGTTTAGTATTTATATTTCATGTGACACAAAAAATGTATTTACATATTCAAAATGAATATTGAGTATACAGTGAACATTGGAAAACGTGAACCCCCCAAAACGTGAACTACCCCAAAACGTGAACACTGTATTTTTTACATTGACTGTTCTAAAACGTGAACAAATCTAAAAGCTTTAAAACGTGAACAGACATTTTTTCAACATTTCAGCATTTGCACTGAATTATTTAATTCGGGGAATCCCATAATATTGACAATGCGTAGTATGTATGTATTTGGTGCCACACGTGCGTGTGCGTATTGCATAGCTATCATCCCTCATTCGGTTGCTGTTTTTTGCATGCATCAACGTCTTATTTTCTGTTTAAAAACTTACTTAGACGCCTAAGAGAAAATGCAGTTGTTCAAATGTTGGGTAAAATACAACAGAAAAAAATTACAGATTTTTTTTGTTAAATAAACCTTTTATGTATTTTTAAAACGTTCAAATGTAAAAAAAATCCAATAAATTTTGTTAATGAGCCGTACCAGTATGTGTAAATATGTAAAAAATATTCATGAATCTATACTAATACAAGCAAAAAGAAGATAAAATGGAAGAAAATGTGTTTTATTTTAAGAGCAGAATCATAAAATGTTACATTCCAAAACATGAACAATCTCGAAAACATGAACACCCTCAGTTTTAATTAGTTCACGTTTTCCAATGTTCACTGTATACACATATACATATTGTCTGTATTTTACTTGGGATGAACACACATTTTATATAATTTCGTAAAATTCTGTTTTTAAAAAGTTAATAATAATTATTCTTAAAGCAAAGCATGACAATTACATTATATATATATTTGATACATTTCTTTATTAAACTGTACCAACAGTCACTACTCGTTAACGTCAACAACCATATAAAATAACATTGTTTTTTTTTTCCGCTTGAATGACTAACATTTCAACCTAACTTGTATTTGTTTAATATCAACAATCCTAACAACTTGTTAATAAAACTAAGGCTATGAGCCCGGACTTACCACCGCAAGACTCACTAGCAGCAACACGCTTTACAATTGGAGATTTTGATGTAAGTTTATTTAGCTTTTTAATGTTTACATATAGTTGCAACTTGGGTGTATGTGTAGATAAACTAAAAAATTAAATATTGGGAAACGACTGACCTGTTTTTTATCCCTAAGCGTGGGCTTGTCAACAACCGGAACACTTTAGCCCAGTAACCTTTTATTTAACGATTTTATGCCTTCTTAATTTAGGAGCAATCATGGATATAAGTAGGACAGCGGATAAACGAATGATTTGGGTTCCAACCTGGGACTTTACGCTCTAATCCACTATACCCACTCCGGAACTTATTTACTAAATTTTAATTTCATATTATAGGGACTAATCCATCTAGAGTTCATTTAAATTTAAATACATATATAATTCCCCTATACAATTTATTAGTTTTTCCATTTCATTGCCAAAATAACCAAAACCATTATATTTGATTTTCTCTTCGATTGGCATGCAAACATACGAATACGAACAGAATTAATATAAACTTAACAACAACTGGTCGAAACTAATTGAATTAAAATCAACGAATACAACTACTCAAAACGAATAACAACAAAGTCAATAACTAATGTTCCGCGTACTCTTTTTTAAAATGTGCAAGTTAAATGAATATCAACGATCAGATAACTCAAGTCAGCACAAATCATTAATGAAGCGAACATTTTCAACATACCCAAAGCGATTCATAAATAAATACTCAAAAATAAAACATTAACAACAAACAAAAAAACGGCAACATACAAAAATGTGTGATGAGATGCAAATACCGCAGAGAGCCTTCTTCATCTACAAATTAGATAAAATCGAAATACATATGCTTGAAGTTAATAGTTAATAAATGACAAAGCTGTTCAATTAGAAAGGTTACAACCAATTTAACAAAAGTATATGAAGCACATATACCGGCATAACAACCAATTCCGAAGGAAAATTGAGTCAACTTTTATTTACTTGAATGGAGCAATATGTTTTAAAATGATAATTAACCTAAGATTTTTGTAAAATCTTACTAACCAACAAAATATAAATATTCAATTAATTGTAGGTAAATGTTTGACAGATTACGTTTTAATGTTATTATGCACGCTTTTTCGTAGCTTACTTGTGTAGTGTTAACATTTGTTTTACTATATACAATTATATCATATTAATTATTATATCACATTAATATTAAGTTGCGTATTCATGCATTTTTTTTCCGTGAGTAATAAACTTTGATTTATTGAGATACGTAGGCATAACACTTTTAGTTTCGAATTCAAATTGAAAAGAGTTCAGAATAGCTCTATAACACCATATTTTTCATACAAACTTATCACGCTATAAACATAGGGTTGTATTTATTACCTATGTATTGCGTTGCACTTGCATCAAGTTACTGGATAACTAAATGAACTTCTGAATAGCTAACCCAAGATAAAAAAAGTTTAAAATAAATAGTTACTCCCCCGCTTTGTGTTTCACCTAGATAAGTAACCTTATATTTATAAATTTTGCAATACTATCAACGCATATAAAAATTGAAGTGTCAAATAAATTTGAATTCTAACGAAGTAACAGAATGAGTATAATGGATATGGATAAAACCGATAGCGGTTATGCCATAAACCGATCCAGGACTCCTTTGTTTTACTATTTGATGTTTGGGAACGACTATCCAGCCTTTTGAAAATGGATAAATATTTAATGGTTTATCCATGGATATTTGAATAAGTCGTCCTCCAAAACAATTTTTACCTTATCTACGGAAAAGGACTAGTAGTAGATAGATGAAAAAATACTGCTGTCAAACCTAAGTCAGTTCGACTGAAGTAATTTATAAATCAACAGAGATATGCATAATGCAATAACATTCATATTAATTAGGTTTCATTATTTCTAGTAGTCGTGTACACAAACTGCGAAATATTTTCAATTTATTCTTACAAATACTCTCATACAACAGTATGTTCATATCCAAAGCGATAACACGTACTTTTTCAATGTTTTCAGTACATTTTTCCACAAATTACTCGCAGCCTCTGTACACTAAGGCCTGTTTTAATTAACTCATGTACAGGTACATATTGCATGGACTTAAACTAATAGCTTTTCCGAACTCACAATGAAGAACCTTTTTATTGAGTTATCAATGTGGCCTCCCAAATATTAAAGGTGAAGGTATGTTCTTTTCTCACTTAAGAAAATTGACTTACTATAATAAAACATATTGACATACTCTAGCAATGCCTTGTTTATGTTATGACAGAATTTGTGCTAAATAATTTGTAGGTCAGTATTGATTCTTTTGCATAGAGAATTGTGAGTGATGGGTTGCGTTAAATTCTCATTGTGAGGTCGCAAACTTTGACGTGGACAACTAAAATGTTTTTTAGTGCATAGTAAATAATATTTAAAAATACATGCTACCAATATAAATACGTACGAGCAGTGTTCCCAGATAAAAAATGTTCTTTGAATGTGCTAGATTTAAAAAGTTCTTGATATCAAAAATCTTGAAATTTGATGATTTCTAAGTAAAAAGTCTTGTACATATTTTGGAGCTCAAAAATCTTGAAAAAAAATATATCTTGTAATCTGGCATCACTGCGTACGAGTATATCCTTCCTACATGTGCCTATTTAAAAGAATATGTAATAAATAAATGTTCAATTTGTAGTTGCCACATAGGTACATGCAATTTATTTGAGCTCGCAGGCTTTGTAAAAATTCTGGGCCTCACTAATAATCTTAAATATTTCTAATGTCGTTTTCGATTTGGTAAACAGACCAATTTTTGAGAAAAAAACAATTTTTTTTTTGATCTGGGGCAATTTTGAGAAATCTCAATTTTTCTCAGTTTAACATTATGGAAACGAATTTTTATATTAAATTATTTCGAAATTGGTTTAATAAATGTGTGAAAATCAATGGAAATGGATTTCCCGTGCGGTCCACTCAATGCACTCAAGGACCAATAAAATTCGGATTTAATGTTCGACTTGACTGACAGCTGAAATCCGAAATCTCAAGTCAAAATCTGAAAAGCCAAATTGAAAACGACTTAAGATATTTAATTGTGAGTTCATAAATTGAAATTAATGTGTTTATTATTTCGGCGCTGGACTTTGTCTTTTTTCTCTCCTTATTGCTTTAATTAAATGTACATTGCACTTTAATTCTACTTTACTATCACATTATTATCTTACATCAATATCATCTGTAAATATACTACTATGTAGGTAGCTTCAATATATAGTATTTTTATTTTTCGATTGCTTTGTATTTAAAGTTTACAAAGTTAAAACTTAAAACTTTAACCCTATGTAGGATGACGAAGATTTCAGTGGCCCAGCAATGGGTGGCCGCGTTAGTACCCGCAGTGATGAATCGGATGACGAAGAAGATCAACCAGTCACAATGAAAAATATAACACTGAAGTCTCCGGCGACCGCAAAACACTTAGTGGTGCCAACAAATAAACATACATTTAAAATGGAAATTATTGACTAGTAGTGATAACATACATAGATATTTAAGAAAACATTAAAGATGGATGAACATCATTCGAAAATCAGCCTTTAGCAAACTAATGTAAGGAACTTAATATAAAGTTGTTTTTAAGTACGTGTATATAACATTATTACTCACTTATGTTCCTTTTTTGTTACAAATTTGTAAAGGGAGTTACTTCAGGGGATTTTATTACCTAATGGAATCTGCTTATATGAGTTTTTTTTTTTTTGTTTTATAAAAATGATGATAATGGAATAAATGCTCAAAAGGTGTACCGTTGATCAAACGCACTACTTCCTTACATTCATTAGAGAAAACAGATCTTGTGAGTTTTTATATTTGAGTAAGTCATAAAACTCATTTATTAATATGTTTTGCAGAATCGGTTTGAACTAAGGTTATGGGTAAGTGCGGGTACATACAGACGACGGACGAATGTTTAAATTCGTTTTGATTTCAACAAAAATATCTTATCCACAGGTTTTAGAATATTATGTAAAATAAAAACAGCTGTGAATAGGTTATAGAATTGTAAATGTATGTAAATGTAATATTTGATAATGTAATTCCGTTGTATGTTATCTTTTTGCAGCACCAGTTACATAAATTAAAGATGTACCTTCTTTATGTACATGTTACATAAATAAAAGTTAAATACACGTATCCTTGTGCATATGTTGTTTAAAAATAAAAAAACCCGGTTACATAGTAAAGTAGCTTAAGAAGATCGAGTGCAGTAAAAGTATTAAAGTATTATAGAATAAGTACTAACATATGTTTGACTTTTTTTTTTAATCTATTGCCGCAACCTATCATGCTATTATTATTTTTATTTGGAATGACATCCCAACTTAATGATACAAGACAATAACTCAGAAGATAACATTTATTAAATGTCCTTATATAAAAATTCAAATGTTAATAACTAATTTAAAGAAGAAAAGGTATATTGTTGCAAGTAAATTATTTGATGGCAAGAATATTGATTCACATTCCTAAATGATATTGTTTTGACTACCCGAAGTGGTAGGTACTAATAACTCATCAATGTTTTCAGAGGTAGCAATATTGTCTTCAGGTCTTTTCGATAATGGTTTGTTAATCTATTTTGTACTCAACTTCGGATGGTTGTACAAGATCGTATTGTCCGCAAAAGTGTTGTATCTTTAACTTGAGCTGTTTTATGAACATTTAAAATGTGTATACAAATTGAATACAATTCCGAGATAAGTTTATGAATTTAAATTAAATTAAAATATTACATGAACTCAATTTAATTGAAAATAAAATGTGTTAATACTGACTATATATTAATTGATTTATTGAAAGATGCAAATGAACGACAATTAGGTACCTAAAATGAAATAAAATAGATTTATACTTCATATCGATTTGTTGGTTACCTATATTCCGATACAGCCTGGTTGAAGTGAAGGTTCAATAATTATGTCCGTTCAGTATGTACATATCTTAAATTAAGTAACTAGGTATCTAGACTGCGGAGTCTATTTTGAGGCAATGCATATCAGCAATTTCACTGCGGCTTAGAAGGTATCATAGTGGTCAAGCAAAAATAAAAAGTGCACAATTGCTTGACTACGTGTTTTTATAAGGGAGCAGCATTCGATGCAACTGTCCACCGATGGAAGTGGCAGTTGGTTTAGCTTCCATTTTAAAGGGGCGACAGTACTATATTTACTAAAGATGCAATGAAGGTAATGATTCAATAATAATAAATGAAGGAAGCGCCATCCGAGATCCGGTTGAAGACGTGCCCAGGCACCTGGAAAAGCTGAAATGTTTTTTTCCAGACACAGCGAGTGCAATAGAATATGTAAGCACTAGGGCCCGCATATAGGGCAGGGCATAATTACCTGAGTAAAGTGAGTATTCTCTTACTAATGATGCTCCTATGGAACCTTCAATGCACAACAATACAAGAAAAAAAAAATCCCCCGAGCCTAAACAGAAAGAAAATCAAATCAATGCTATTTATTGGATCTTCAGTATCGATCCAATATATTTTGCATTGTTGATATGTTTCCCCGCAAACTGAAATTTCCTCTCAATTGGTTTCTTAATCATTTGAAGAAAGCGATAATGTGCAGTTTTTTAACACGTGGAAATTTTTCTTTTTTTATAAAATTCCAGAGCATAATGGAAAAAGAGCCAAATGTAGATGTGGTATGTTTCTTTTATAAATGAAATATGTTTAAATACATCGTACAACCACTACATTGTTGTACAAGTCTTACCTAAATTATTAATTGGTATTTCGCAATTCGTGAACTCTGAATTTTATTTAATAAATTTATTTATTACTTAACAATTTTGGGAGTAACGGCAAAAATCCCAACGGCTTGAGTGAAAATTTATCCAACAGAAACACAGCACTAGACAATGTCAAAAGACAGATATTTGGAAGAATGATAATCATAATCGCTTATAAATATGTGCCACTCTAAGTACATTGTAAGTTGTGCATGAAAAATTAGACTTAAGCTAAAATAAAACGAAACTTGAAATGCAATACCTATTAGTAAATTCATTTATTGTCTTTAATTCAAGGAGAGCTGGTTTGGTTTTATTAAATACGTTCATTACCAACTCAAAACGGTCACAATAAAACTTGAAGAAGATTTTATTATCGACAAACTACTTTAAGAAAACAAACGAATTATTTGAAATGGATTTTGTTAGTTTTCCAAAAGCCATTCATTTTAAACATTGCACACCTTCATAACGACTAAAACTTTATTATTAACTTTTATTTATTTTAATTTTAAAACTTAATTGTTGGGGCCTGAAACCCCATATGTAGTTCATTGATTTGATCTTTCAAGACCTCATTCTTTGAATTTGTGAATAAATTTAATATTTTCCGAGCCCACCTGAGTTATAGATGTGTATCTCAAGTCGCGCTATGAAAATTAGACAAGAACCAGACTGTAAATTTATTGAAACGAGTCATTCAACGTTCTGTTAGTGAAATAGTCAACAAAAACACAAAAATTAAGCTTCGATGTCAAACTCAAGCAATTCATTTATTTTATTAAAATCAAACGATATTAATAGTACTCAATTAATTAGTAATACTCAAAGTCTTGGAATCTAATTCGCTTACGAGTGCGCTGCTGCTTATTAAAATCTTCAGTCCTCGGCAATGATTGACGATTAGTGGCAACATCCACTTTGGAATCTTCTTTGAAAGTATCGTTAGTATGGGTCGTATTTGCAAAAACAGGTTCTTCGTCTGCATCTGATTCAATTTCGTCATCTTTCTCGCCTGGTGCCCTCCATAGTTTTAATTGACTTACATGAGCCGTCGAGGAGTACTTCCGTCCAGAGTCATCACATCGTAAGGCTCCAACTACGTAAGTATCGTTTGGGAGAACTCTAGTTACAACAAGGGGTCCTCGATTTTTTCGGTGCAATTTAGTGGAATCACCTGTAGATTGAGAGATCGTTTTCATAAAAACGATGTCCCCAACATCATATTGAACGTTGATTCTTCTGCTGCGATCATAGCGGTCTTTGAATTTTTTTCTGCTCTGCTAGTATTCGATAAACTGCTTCAATCTCGGGTCGCTGGTAACGTTTGGATTCTTCAGAAATTGTGAGTTGTCTTAAATATCCTTCATCGAAACGTGGAGTATACCCATATAAAAGTTGGAACGGAGATTTACCCGTCGATTTATTGTCGCTGTTATTCAGATCTCTTGCAACATTCCTAAGCTTCAGGTCCCAATCCTTACCTTCCTTACTTTCATCAAGTGTTGCTACGATTGTAGGTATCAGGGTGCGGTTGACCCTCTCAACCTGCCCATTTGCCTGAGCATGTCTCGGTGAATTAAGATGATGTTGGATTCCATGTTTTTGGCAAAATTTCTCAAATGTATATGAAGTGAAACAAGTTCCTCGATCTGTCACAAATTTTTCTGGGGCTCCTAAATCAGTCACAAGATTCTCCAACCTTCGTACTACATTTTCAGCGTTGGTGTTACGCACAGCTTCTAATCTCACAAATTTAGTTAAGTTGCAAATGATAACAAGAATATATTTATTTCCCTTTGAACGGTCGAGTACCTGGTGGTATTGGATGTAGTTCTCCGGCTGGTTTTCCCGTTTGTGTTTTCGAAAGCATGCAATGTAAACATGCACCAATATGTTGCTTAACATAACGCCGCATGCTAGGAAAATAATAGAACCTCCTAATTTTCGTCAAGGTTCTGTCTAAACCAAAGTGTCCTTGTAAGTCGTGAAATCTAATAGTCGTAGCTTTTCTCATCGATTTAGGAATAACGTATTTATGTTGGTTGCCTTCAACTTTATATAAAATCCCATTTTCGAGAATATATCCATTAATTTCACCCTTATCAATTTGTGTATACATACTTGGTTCTGAAAAAGCATAGCAGCCAAGCCTTGGCTACTGGCATCCGAATGCAGTTCAGTATATTTCTTTGGATCGAATAATTGCAAAATTGGGCTACTCACAAGTACATTTTTAATGTCTTTAAACGCCATTTCAGCCGAATTATTCCAATTGAACTTGGTGCCAGCCTTCAGCAAATCATACAATGCAGACGCTCGAATCGCAAATCTTCCAACGAAACGTCGAAAAAATCGAGCCAATCCCAAAAATCGACGAACCACATGAACGTTTCTTGGCTGAGGAAATCCCTCTATAGCTCGGACTTTATTTTGTCCAGGTTCGATTCCCTTTTCAGAAATTTGAAACCCGAGGTAAGTAACACGTTTCTTAAGAAATTCGCATTTGGACAGTCAATAGTAAGGCCTGCTCTTTGAAGAGCTTTGAAAACTAGAATTAAACGTTCCTTCAGATCTTTGCAATCAAGTCCAGGTATAAATATATCGTCTAAGTAAAAAAATACGACTCTGTTTCGGAGAGGACCCAAAACCTTTTGCATGAGTTTGGGGAAATAAAATGGTCCGTTTGTAAGCCCAAAAATCATGCGTGTAAACTCACCGGTATCCTCTGGTGTTATGAATGCTGTTTTGTGTCGGTCCTTCGGATCAATCGGCAGCTGCAAAAACCCTTGAGCAAGATCCAGGACGATAAAAACCTTTGAGTCTCCAAGCATCGCTAAATGATCATCCATATTCGGTAGCGGAAAGTTAATTTTCAAAGTCTGGCTAATCAAGCGCCGAAAGTCAACTACTAGTCTGGACTCACCCGTTTTCTTTTTAACCAGCAACACAGGACTTGCGTAGGATGAGTTCGTGTCTGCTACAATTCCCATTCTTCTCCAATCGTCGACGATTTCTCTAATTTTTTTCTTTTCGGCATCGCTCGCAGGATATGGTTTTGAGTATTGGGGCTTGCTTCCTGCTAACTCCTGTATTTCTACGTTAAACTCACTCACTGTGTCGTATCTTCAACTTTCCATAATGACATTGCACGATCTGCATATCCGAATTCGGAATATGGCTGCGGTGCGATCGTTCTTGTGAACTGCAACGAATTGTCGACCTTCGCGTACACTATGTATGGCAGTTCGGTAAACGTACGTCCAACCAAAACGTCCCATTTTTGTACTTCATCGGGCACCACACGAAATTTAATATTCTCAGCTAGAGCACCATCAACCTTGAGTGACGAAATTATCCATCCGGGTGAAATGACTTTAAATTCAGCTGGACCAAACGATTTCAGCTCCATCAGACCTCGCTGAATAGAAAATCCATTTAGCAGAGCTGCTGTGGCTTTGATAGTACATTCCGAGCTGCCCATGTCTACAAAAGCAGATAATCTGCACTCGCCTACGTAAACAGTCTTTAAATATTTTTCAATTCCGTTTAGCAGCAAACTATCTACTTGTCTGACTGCCCCTTGTCGATTGGGACACATTCGAGAAATGTGTCCTTGCTGTCCGCACTAAAAACAAATTGGAGATGGTCGAGGCTCCGGACAATTTCTGGATAGATGACCACCTTTTCGACAGTTATAACATATCAACTCCCTTGCTACACGGGGACGAATGCCTGTGTCATGATGTTCATTGTTCCTTGGTGGCAGTGTTAACGGATGAAATTCACTTGCCTTGAATCTGTCTTGACAAATACGTGTTAAGCCCATTCTCTTAAATTTTAGAATGTCGTGAAGGAGATCATCAGCATCTAAGTGTCGACAGCCCATTAAAGAGTTCGCTGCATCCCGTACCCATAGCCCAGTCAAAATCATCTCCTTAGTTTCGTCGAATGTGAGCCTCAATTGCCGACAAAGGTCGTATTTGTCATGGAAATAAGCATTTGATGTTTCACCCTTTTGCTGTAGACGGCTTGCCGTCCGTTGCCATCTAGTAAACATATTTTCCCTAATGTAGAATGTATTTTCGAAAGCTGTTTTGAACTGAGTCCAATTTATTATTTCATCTATCCTGGCATTTAGCCAGCGTTTAGCACCACCAACCAGATTCAACTTTGCCATATCTAACGCATATTCATCTGACCATCGATGAAGACTACACATTCTTTCGATATTTTTAAGCCAATTTTATGCCGTTACCATGTCGCATTCCCCATCAAACTTTTCGATATTTTTGGCCAAATCCGGCATCATTTGACAAGCAACGAGTGTTTCTTCATGAGCTCTTGGAGTGCTCCTGGCATTTGGAAGTACACTTTGCGTTAATTCTTGTATTTGTTCAACCAAAATATCGATAGTTTGGTCACGTCTTTGAATCTGCTCATTGCGTAAACGATTTTCGTTGACCATGTATTCCATCATCCATTCCCATTGTCCAGTGTTTACAGAATTTCCTGGATTTTGAAAATCTTGCTGTCTCCTTCTAGGTATTTCTTGATTTATGTTTATATCCTCATTTTCGTTATTTTTATTTTGTCTTCCGTCTATTTCGTTTTGCAGATTGTTATGTCGTTCTATATCCATCTCGCCCTCACCTCCTACGGCCTCACCAACACAACCACCGCCAACACTACTTTCCCCACCAACATTTTTCTGTCGATTTACCTGCTCTGTTTCTACTCGCATACGCTCTTGCTTGCTCAATTTCTTCTCTCCTTCGGTCTCGTTCTTCAGCTCTATGCTCTATCATCTCTCGGCGTCACCATGATTATAAAATGCGACAAAAATGTTCTCGAAATTTATTTTATGCAAATAAATTAAATATGAAATACTTCGCAATTTCTATAATTGGAAAAGCGAGTATCCCACTTCGGAATTGTTAGTGAAATAGTCAACAAAAACACAAAAATTAAGCTTCGATGTCAAACTCAAGCAATTCATTTATTTTATTAAAATCAGTCGCGTCTTTTAAACGTCCGCTCACGAAAACTATTCAAACGAGACTGCCCCTTTCCTGGTGTTGTCTCTTTTTAATGCTAACAGTTCTTACAGAAATACTTTGGCCATACCCTATCGCATATATAAAATAATACTTAAAATTTACAAGACCCTTTTCGAGCGCCTATCCCAGCAGGAAAGAATGGAGAGATGGACTTATACCCAAGGGACAATCCATTTTCGGGATAGAACCAAGCTTCTTCTCTGAATAGCTGGGCATATCAACATCGATATGCCTCCCCTACCGTAGCAGTTTCTTCCAAGTGGAGGTTCTCGCAGTGATAGGAACAGCCCGTGAGTCTGAGGAAGGTATAACCGGCTTCATCGACAGCCAGGCAGCTATAAAAACCATAGACAAACCATACTGAGACCCCCAACTCACAATCTTGCCGCTGGCCCCCGTCATTTTTTTTTCCTATCGGTGTTATGTCAAAAAAGAATCCGTGTGACATGCAAAACCATACAAAAAATGCAAAAATAAATGCTGCCAACCTCGGCAACCATGGGGAAATGTGAAAGAGTTCGGGAATACCACATTTTTTCATTACTGAACGCCATTCGTTAGTTATTATAAATTGTTAAAAGGCGAATAATTTGATTTGTTTGGTTAGTAAAACTATCTAAAGTTGATGTTCTATATACTAGAAACATATTGGGACAAACATTGTTGTGTATTTTCCGCTTTTGGATATCATTAACTTCGATTTCGTGTGTAAATTTTTCTTAAATAATGTAGAAAATTTGCTCAAAATGTTTTCATTTTCCCTCAACCAATCTACATTGTTAATTTTTCATGAACATTTTAAGCAAATGTGCACTTATTCCTAAAAAAAAAATTATCCACACGTAACGAACAATTTCAAATTAAACGGATAAAATTCTATGAACTCTGCCATCAACTTTGCCCACAGCGGAAGTGTCTCATATCTCCTGGGAGTGATTTTTGAAGTTTCGTGACATTTGTCAATACGATTTTCTATGTAAGAATCCTAGCGCACCAAACGTGAACACTCCATAAAAATATAGCTTGTAGGCTAAGTAACGGGAAATCGGACGGAGTTGGTGGTCTCAGTATTGTCTCTGATAAAAACCTTGACTGCCACCGAAATAAAATCAAAACTCCTAAAATCATACAAGCTTTTGATTCGGCCATGTACGCTTAATCAAGAAGCTCGGACAGAGAGATTCATGTGAAATAACTGAAGATATTTTGCGGAACAACGTGTGAAAAATCTGCCTGACGCACATTTGCTTGGCAGAGGCTGTGGTTATTCGGGAGTTATTAAGGACCTACCCGATTTTCCCCGCAAATTTTGAATGAGAGCCCTTCTTTTTCCTGTCTGTGAATACGTGTATTAATGGCCGCCGGGTGGCACTCTTTCAATACAAAACAATTTGTAAATGGATTTATAGCAATGAATGTAAAAAAAGTACATGTTGATTATGTTTTTTTTTAAGTAGCATAACTTGTTCTCTACCCATATTCTGCACCAAAAACTGTTCATCCATTCACATTTCAGTTGTTTTTTAGTTTTATTTGTATGAATTCTATTTTTGACAGCAAAATTCATGCAGCTGCATAATTAAATTCCTTGGGGGTTGTTCAAAAAATGAGTTAGCAACATGCTAGTTGAACCCAAGCTTGCACTAGGGCATAAGTGAATTTTAGAAAATTTTCATGAACGTTGAATAAATATTTATTGGCTTGGTGAATGTTTCCAAATTCGTTTATTTAATACCTCATTTGTACAAAATTAAAATATGATTGGAAATTCGATCGTTTAATAACAGTGAACAGTGTTGAATAATGTTACTTAGAAACAGTAAAAATGCAACTGCTATTCATATTTAAAAAAAAAGAAGTATTAATATCGAAAAGCAAAAAAAAGTGATTAAACTCCTAACAAAAAGACAATATAAATTATTAACTAACAAAAACAAGTGCACTCTTTGTGGTTTTGGGATACAAAATGTGATCAAAACATTTTTTTTATTGTTCCGAGTATTTAACATAAATGCAGGGCGATCTACAAATACAAATTTGACAGCAATATTATAAACAATAAACATATAGAATTATTTTTTTTAATTTAACAAATGCATAGGTTAATATTAATTATTTGTGTTTTAATAAGAGTTGCATTTTTAACTTTATTAGAACGTAAAATTTTAGGATATTATATTCAAATTCGAAAAGGACCTATATGCAATTGTATATATTAATGCGCAAGTATTTATTTTACGTACCTACTAATTACAGATTATAAATTATGCTAAAACTAAAAAAAAATGTTTTCCCGAAACGGTGTTAAAACATTTTGTTTCAATATGATTTCGAAACTTAGCATTAAAATCAACAAAAAAGTGTGTTTTCTTTAAAATATACAAAAAGCTTTAAGTTACAAAATCTGTTCTAACAAAAGTAAAAAAAACCGTGCTAGTTAATTTTATAAAGTTCATAAACTTTATAAACTCTTATGTCGTTTTCTGTTTTGCAAAAAGATACATTTTTTTCGATCGAGATTGCTTTTCATGTCAAAAATATCACCCTTTTTTTATCTCAGGAACATTTGAGAAATCTCGATTCTTTTTCTCATATTTACACATACTTTAACTAATACCAATGTGTATGACACACAGCTGGCGGTTACGAATTGTTTATTGTTGGAAGGATTGCTTTTTCAACTGAATTATTAATTTTTCGAGAATGGAAACGATTTCGAAATGAGTTATTATAAATGTGTACAAATCAATTCAAATGGATTTCCAGTGAAAGTGAAAACACATATTTTTTGCGGCCAACTCAATACACACAATAACCAATCAAAATTCGGATTTTATGTTCGATTCGGCAGCAGAAATCTGAAAAGCCAAATCGAAAAAGACATAAGAAAAATTGCTATTTGCCCAACACAGCCGCAACACGATAACGAAATGAAAGCCCACCTTAGGCTACCGACATCCGGTCTACACCGGAAGAGTGTAGGCTGGTTTTTTCAAGTATGAGTGAGCCCCTTTGATTAACACATGCACAAATACATGAATTCCAACTGGGCTACATCCAAGGTCAAATTCAGCTTGTAGGCGATTTCACATTACCCACTCTATAGGTGGTCACTATGGCCTCCGTAAGAAAACAAATTCCGTGGGATGTTCCTCTTCCATGACCTATATTGATATAAAGCACAGTAAGTAATTATTTACACGTATATAGAGTTACTACGTATAAAAACTTCCTCAGCGTCTACGTGAAAACAAACACGAAAATGAACTCGCTGTGGATTTTGTTTCCAGCTGGGCCATGTAAAGAAATAGTTGTCTTGTACATCTCCTAAGATTGCAGCCGGATGTGTGACTTTTATTTTTGCCAGCAAAATAACCTTATCATTACAAATCTTTTGAATTAAATTCAAGACCGCTTCTGAATCAATAAAATATTCCACAATTTAAGTGCAGCGCCTACTTAAAATTTACCGGATACAATTCTATGAACAATGCCAGAAACTTTGCTCATTATTTTGACGTTGCTTTGACAATAATTTTCAAAAATAAATTGAGCAAGTTGGTGACCTCAATATATTTTGCTTCTGATGCGCATCCTATGTTCTTATTAAAAGGCACATCCAAATAAATTTTGGTAATACTTTTAAAGGGACATTTTCACAACAAAGTAAACAATGAAACCCGATTACTTATTAATTTATTTTCAAAAACTTCTTAAATTGATGAGTGCCTACAGAAGACGTACCTAGATTTGGTGATTAAGAACCATACTTTTGACTGGTTAATTTTAGCCGGGTCCCAAAAAATATCTGGAAATTCAGATCTATCTATCATTTCTAATAGGAGAGAAGTTTTGATATGATTTTTGTATTGAGTCAAATTCATATTTGACGTAAATAAGTCTTATAAAGAAGCATTGTTTTGACTTTTTTAAAAATACCAAAATAGAATTTACATTCTTTGCCAAGATCAAGACAAACCAAAATTACCAGCATACACAGGCTACCAAGAAGATTCAGGCCAGTGGCCTGTGGTTTTCGCTGTTATTCTGGCGATGTCTTTTCGTGTTTTAGTGAGAAGGTAGGTTGTTTTTTCCGTGCTGTAATTTGCCCACATCCTTCTGGATATAATACAGTTCGTAAGCCTCCTCCATCTGAGGTTGGCCTTCGATTGGAATTCTGAGGAGATCTTTGCCTTGACCGCTCCGAGCTGAATGTGAACTGTTTCCGCAAGTGAGCAATAAAGGGCTAAGCCTTGCCTGGCCAACTCGTCCGCATGTTCGTTCCCACTAACATTGCTGTGACCTGGGACCCAAATCAGGGTAGCCTGGAACTGGTCAAGCAAGGTCAGCTCCTTGCGGCTTTCTAGTACCAATTTTGAAGTTATATTGACTGAGGCGATAGCCTTGACGGCAACTTGACTATCAATAAAAATGTCTATCTTTTGTCTCGAAACTAAGTCTGTGTGTAGTTTGATTTGACGGCAGGCCTCGCGGATGGCAAGTAATTCCGCCTGAAATACACTGGCCGTATCCGGAAGCCTAAAGGATTTTGAGATGTTTAGTGACTCAGAAAATACACCCGCACCTACCCCACAGTTCATTTTAGAACCGTCTGTGTAGATTGTTAAATTCGAGTCCCTGTTCAACTGTCCCTCTTGCCAATCTTATCTTGAAGGGAATTCTGCTTTAAAATGTTTAATGAAAAGCATTTGGGGAGTAATGTAGTCCGTCGAGGGTGGTATGAGTTCTCTTGGTAGTGAAAGCAGAATGTTGCTATGGCCGTATGGTCTCGCAGACCAGCACCCCGACTCTCTGAGTGTGATCGCGCTGTGTGCTGTGATGTTGGTAATGTGAAGGTCTAAAGGTAAAAGATGCAGAAGCACTGTTACGGCGTCTGAAGGTGTAGAGCGTAGAGCGCCTGTGGTGCCTATGCACGCCGTTCTTTGTACTTTATTAAGTTTCTTTATGTTGTAGGATTTACTTAGAGCCGGCCACCAAACTATTGACCGATAAGTAAGGATTGGTCGTACAACGGCTGAGTACAACCAGGGGGTTATTTTTGGTTGCAGGCCCCATCTTTTTCCAATCTTTTGCTTATCTATATTCTATTGAATTATGGCCTGGCTAACTTGTTGGCGCCCAACAATAGGTATTATAGTTCAATAAATACAATATAATCAAATTTAAATGAATTCACATAATTGTGATTGGAAATTGTGCACCAGCCATAGGTATTTACTTCGGGGGTGATTCGTGCCATCCCTGTATTACACAAACAATTTAGATTCCATTTACGCAATACGCATACGCCAACCTTAAATTCTCTTAAGAAATAGTCTTGCTAAGGTATTTTCTATTTCAATACAACTTATATGGTTAGTCTTCGGGGAGATTTCGATACGAAAAGTAAGTTCTGCGTCCGAGAAATTTTAACAGTTTATTTTTTTATCTCCTCAATATATATATAATATATACCCATTAAAATTCAGTGTTATTAAATGTGAAAAGAAAAATATCGAATTCTGGCAGTTATCAGTAGAATTTCGTACAAATTCAGTCTCGTATTCGTATAAGAAATAAGTTATTTAACGAAGAATTTTAAAATTCTATGGAAGTGAAAATTTAGTGAAATTTTCTTCCCAGGCAATGGGAATGTGTTATTTTTGGCTTTTAGTGCGGAGTGGGAGAAAAGTGCGAACACATTTCTTGTTCGACAAAGTGCTTGTTGAAAATATCCAAAAAATATCCTTTCTCTACTAAAAGGTTTTTTATATTGATGAAGGTTGTTGAAAATAGAGATTGTAAAAACTTTAACCTACAAAAAAATCAAAAAAAAAAATCTCTACACAGATCTCTTATATTTAGTTATACAGTTCTGGTGTCAGTGCAGAAAATCTAATAAAGTTTTTAAAGTGGCATAACGAAGACCGACAATGGATTACGGTTCCCTCGTTTAAATTTTGAAATTTTTTGGAATGAAAATATTTTCCGAAAATCATGAGATGGCCAACACAAACGGATGCTGTCACAAAGATTGTGAATAATATTTTATTTTAAAATGTGCTCTTGCAGTTTTGCTATAAATAGAAATGTTAATTTTTGTTTTTTAAAAAGTGTGTTATTTTAAAAGTGGGTATATCTTGATCTGTGCGGTCTTGCGCAGGTATGTATCTGCCAATGTATGCATGCGTTACCGTTACCGCGTGTTTTGACAGATAGTAGCTTAAGAGAAAAATTGTTTTACAATACAGCATAACCGAATAACGAATAAGTGTGCATGCGTATGCAACTGCTGTTCTCTTGGATGCATAGCCGTGATGTGTCTATAGTAACAGTGGTGTTATTGTTTACTTATTGCGGAAGGAAGGAGTAATGATAATAATATTAAGCGGGAAGTTCTTAGAGTATGATTATCATGGAGAAAGTTCAAGGTTCAATAAATAAAAAAAAAATATTTAAAGTTAAACAAAACATTCTGTTTCCCTCCGTAGGTAGGAAGTTGTTTCATGGGATATCCTGAAGGGTTACCATTTACCAAAGGGAGTGTGTTATCATTGATAGATTGTTTACATTATTATGACTTACATGGTGTTTATGGAAGGCGTCAAGAAGCGCCAAGAAAGGAGGGTTTATTCATTCAATATTTTCGCTTCTTAGAACTCTCTTTCCAATGTGAAACTAAAATCTGACGGATGTAATCATGTATAAGCAAATAGTTGTGCTCGCATTCGTGTGGCTTATAGACCAACGAACTACTCGCCCTATATCGCTAAAAACTAAACGGTTTCCTCCTACTAGTGCCGGAAGGGTTTAGATAGTTATTTAATTTAAGCCCGATAGGTGGTGCTGTTGTTCCTACATTGTTTACGTTTTATATCATAATCTCGTAACAACAGACAACGGATTATAATGCGGGTTTCAATAGTATTATCTCAATTTGTCAAGAATGTGTACATGTCTATGAAAAATTGCTCTGACACTTTTAGGAGCCTGAGCTCTCAAGGTCTAGATAATTGATGTCCCCTGCGTCGGTCGGTTCACAAGCAATGACTCTATCCACTACACCTGTCACCAGTCTAACAATGACTTAGTCCTATAAAAAAAAAATATGGCGCTACAGGTCAGCCTAGCTTCTCATAACCATTGTGTGAGTGCCTTTTTATTATTGGGACAGATGAAATAGACCTACAATTTTATGAAGAGGCCGAACCACTGAATTAAGAAATAATAAATAAATGAATAAGAATTATTATTACCAATAACGTTAAAACAAAAGTTATGGACTACGCCACAATGGCCCCCAGGACCCCAATTCTCAAAAATGCTCGCATACGTTTATCTGTCAAAATCTCCGATACGACGCGAAAAACTGAAATTTGCAATTCTCGAATTCCGTATACGAAAATTGTACTCGTCTGCCTTTTCCATGCGGATTTGCCTCTCGCATACGGAATTGCTTCCTATGCAGTTTTGGTAACTTCCAACTGCAGAAAATCGAAGGGAACACAAAATCAGAAAACTCATCTGATTGTTCAACACCAATTAAATAAGCTCTTATATATACCTTTTATATCTTATATTTACCTTTTCTTGAGCTGTTAAATCGTTTGATTTAAATTGGTCAAGCATTACGTGGAGCCAAGAAATCGATAAATTCCTGTTCCAAGCGCTTTTTTAGCCGAAATCAATTTATAAACTTTGTATGAGAGAGTTCAAAGCACTCTTGGGGCTCTCGAATAGCTCGGTATATTTCCGTTGCGCCTAACTGCTCCATTGCCAAGTCACCAAATGCTAAACCTAAATCACAAAAAGAATCCACTGTGAAAACACATAAATGTTCACTAAACAGTATTTATTTTAAAATATCTCTTTATTTTTTTGTCACTCGAAAATAATAATTCCAAACCAATTTAAATTTGAATATTGGTTTTTGATTTGATGGAATTTTTTTTTAACAACATGTCAAAATCGTTTACTTGACGTTGGAGTACTCTACCTCATTCGAGAGGCGAATATAATTTTCGCATAGATGGAAAAAAAACCCGTACAACTTTGAGAATACCAATTTTTCTGCTATGCGAAAATTTCAGGCAGATTTGCTCGTATACGAATTATGCTATGCGGAATTTGAGAGTCGGGGTCCTGGAAATAACCGACATGAATGGGAACAGCACACTATTATTAACGCAAACACGCTGAAACTTAGTCATGCGGGTCTGAAACGGATGACATAGTAGGAGCCGGTGTTTTCTCAGCTTTTAAACTATAAAATAAATTAAGTGTTTTTCGGGCAGAAGTTATGCCTAACGGTCTCTTAAAAGACACCTAAGTGGAATCAGACATCGCCATTTACACCGGCAGTCAGGCAGTGATAAAAGCACTCGATAACTGTCTTAAATATCTAATTGAGATCTCGAAAAGGTGCAGGCTAATTCTGTGCTGTGTTCCTGACCATAGAGATACCAGGCAGGCGAACTACCAAGGGACAGTACGACAGTGAAGAAGAGCCCCATATGCCATTAGGAACGGCAGGATACAGAATATCATCATTAGCGCTGCAATTGATTACGCTGATTACGTGATCTTAGCAGTTGCAACCATGTGAAACAGACATGTCATATGTAGTAATGTCTGGTCGACGCATAACAAACAATTTGGAACTCTTGTCAGGTTGCTATGTACTAGGAAGTTATTCCTCGAGACAGAAGTCACTCTTCAAATGGTTTTTGTCGTAGTTGCATGGATGATAGAAGGGTAGAAAATAGAAAGCAGACTCTGGGGGAGTACCTACTTATTAGAGGAAATTGCAGATATTGCCGAAACGGATATCCATATCAGCAAATACGGATATTCATGAGTACAAAATGGGTCCAAAACGTAACGGACGTATTATGTTAGTTTGCTATTAGTGGGTTACACCGAATGTTTTACATAATCCTCACAAAAATTAAAGGATAAAGAGAAAATGAATAAAAAGTAGATAAACTTTTTAAACAGTTGAAGTTGTTTGAAACACTTTTTAAAACGTGTTTGAAATAAATTTGAAGTTGATTTGACAAATAAAGTTGGCTACACTTGCCTGGGCACTCATTCCGTATCGATTATCCGTAGCGATTATCGCCCGACGATAGCGTGTCGACGATAGCTCTGCTTCACGTAACTTCAATAATCGTCTATCGTCCAGACGATGTCGTTTTGACGATTGAACATTTGCTTCACGGAACTCAATAATCGACAGATAGCTAAAGAGGTATCGTCTTGCACTGATTTGTGTATTTTCCAGACAATTGGAATCTTTCTCATGAATTTGAGGGTGAGCAATTAACTTTGTATTTTTTTTAATGATTCCAAATACATATAAAGGGTGATTTTTTAAGAGGTTTAGAACTTTTTTAAAAAAAAAAACACAAAAAATTCGAAAAAATGAATGAAATATTTATTTGAATCGATAGTTTGAACCTTGCAATTTAATGTTTAAAGATAATTTCATGCAAATGTTGACCGCGGCTGCGTCTCAGGTAGCCCATCCGCTGAGTCCAATTTTGGCATACTCTTTCACACATATCGGCCGGTATCTCACGAATGAATGCATGGATGTTGGCTTCCAGTGCGTCAATCGAAGCGGGCTTGTCCCTATACACATTAGCCTTGGCATACCCCCACAAAAAATAATCTAATGGTGTCAAATCGCACGATCTAGGCGGCCAATTGACCGGCCCGAAACGTGAAATTAACTGTTCACCAAACTCGCCTCGCAATTGCGCCATTGTTTCGCGTGCTGTGTGGCATGTGGCACCGTCTTGTTGAAACCACATATCATGCAAGTCAAGAACTTCCATTTCGGGCAAAAAAAAGTTTGTTATCATCGCTCGGTAGCGTTCACCATTGACAGTAACGCTGCGATTCGCATTATCTTTGAAGAAATATGGCCCAATAATGCCGCCGGCCCATAAACCGCACCAAACAGTGGCTTTTTCGGGATGCATTGGTATCTGTTGCAATGCTTCTGGCTGATCTTCACTCCAAATGCGGCAATTTTGCTTATTTACGTACCCATTCAACCAAAAATGAGCCTCATCGCTGAGCACAATTTTTCGATAAAAAAGCGGATCCTCGGCCAGCTTTCCAAGAGCCCATTCACCAAAAATTCGGCGTTGTGGTAGGTCGGCTGGCTTTAGTTCTTGCACCAGCTGTATCTTAAAAGGCTTTACGCCCAAATCCTTCCGCAAAATTTTCCACGTAGTGCTGTAACAAAGGCCTAACTGCTGGGAACGGCGCCGAATCGACATTTCGCGGTCTTCTGTCACACTAGCTGATACGGCCGCAATATTTTCTTCACTACGCACAGTACGTAAACGTGTTGGTGGTTTAATGTCCAACAAAGTAAATTTGGTGCGAAATTTGGTCACAATCTTCCGAATATACTGCTCAGAAGGTCGAGAATGCCGATCATAAAATGGAAGCAGCGCGCGATGAACATTTCGAACCGAGCACGAATTTTGATAGTAAAATTCAATAATTTGCAAGCGTTGTTCATTTGTAAGACGATCCATGGTTAAATTGCAAACCAAACTGAAGCTGTTTGACAGTGACACAAGGTACTAAACACACGTCAGCTGTCAAAACCAGTGTTGCCAAAACCAAACCAGCTAAAAAATCACCCTTTATATGTGATATATCCATTATAACCCATACATTTTTCTTTTATAAATGAGCAAATTTTGTGCTGACTGTAATTTTCAAATTCCGTGAGCACTATGTAGGCGACTGTAATTTGATTTGACAATTACGATGACGTCTAGTGCTTATTCCAACTACAGTTTGTGAACTTCTGTGAGATACCGAAAGTTTTCAAACTTTGTTTAAAATAAACGATGGACGACACGATAGTAGTAGAGGTACGTGAAGCAAATTAATGACGAGATCGTTGACTACTATCGCGCGAACGATTATCGTTCTCAGAATTACGGAATGAGTGCCCTGCTTTTGAAAACAAACTTGTCTGTGGTTTTGGTTTTGTTTTATCTATCGATAATTCGTTGTCTTTTACTCGTCAGTTTCACTGACAATTAAACAGTTTGTTCCAGTTGATGGCAGCGCGTTTAAAATGTCGTTCGAATGAATTTTGATAGGCAGAGCGTTGTGGCCTGTTACAGTGATTATTGACATTAAACTCTGAACTCGAATCATCGATTCAAAATGTCAAGGGGGTCGATATGCAAAGAAAAACGTGTGGATCAAGAATTTGGTCACATATCAAATGTCTTAACTTAATAGCCGGTCTATTAAGCGTCGCAGTAACATTTTTCAATCTCACAATGACCGCTATTTTTATACAAACAAAAAACAACAACAAAAAACTGATAAACCTGGGTTCCCAATTAAAAGCTTCGTTTTTGGGAAAGTGTCAGTCAAGTCGCTCATACACCTTTGAAAAAACGCCAAGAGTTATTGTTACATGCTTGACCACAGGGGTATTTTCAGTTTTATAGCTAAGTTTAAAATTAATTAAAATACTACACCATTTATTTAAATTTACATCAATTTAAATACTACACCATTTAATCTGGCAATAGCAGTACTGCTTTACTACATCAAGGACATCTTGGATTTTGGATACTTATTTAGTAAGGAGTTCATCTTCCATTATTTGAAAGCATATTCTATTATAATGCCTTTTTTTAACAACGAGGATGTTACCAGGCGGCCACAATTGAAAAATATGTAGGATTTATGAGGTTGCATTTTACGTCCAAACCAAAATGTAGATATTGTAAGATTTTGGACTTAATTTTTTTACTCGAAGGAAATTAACATGGTTCACTTTAATAGGTTACAAAATAGTTTCAACGGCGAAAATAGAGTATAAGATTCCTTTCTTGAAAGTACTAAAACTAATTGCCTACCCTACTTTACTCTTGCTTTAGTTTCGAATTGTGGCTCTTCATTACCTACTTCATGAAAGAGAACATAAGTGGATTCTCTTTATCCCATTAACCAATTCGTATTTGTTTTCGTAGTCGTACTCTTTTCTTTAATTTTGTCTATCTCTGTTTGCATATCCACAGTGAAATGCACAAACGCTATAGCAATTGGAAACAATATTTACCGATACATGGACCAGGCCCACCGCCCACCAGAGGCAAATGGCTTGGTTGAGCCTCCAACACTGTCCACTGATGGAACATTTTTGGAAATGATTTAATAAAAAATGACCATGCCGGTGACAGCGGTGAGCGGTGAGCGTGGACGTATTATTTTCTGAAAGTGTATGTTATATGCGTTGCAATAAAAACCTACAATGAAATATAGAAAACATAGAAAGAGCTTGATCTTTTCATAGAAAGGGCTTCCCTTTCTTCAATCGAAAACTCCATTAATGATTCTATATTGAGCCCACGTTATGCGATTTGTCCATAGGATTCGGATGAACTTGAACTAACAGTAACGTGATGCAGTAACAAATCCAAACCCACACACTAACGGACAAACGGTTTCATTATAAAGGAACACCCCTGTGCACGCTTTACCCTTTAAACTGTGGACAAGACACTTTCAAGTATACCTAGGCAACTATTTGGCAGTCGGGTGCTACGCATATTTTTGTTAGCTGTGTGTATGTAGTGTCCGATTGAGAATTAGTTAGGTATACTTAAATGTGTCTTGTTCACATCTTTTTGGTTTTTTTTTAATTTACTTTTTTTATATTGACTCTATATATAGATACGCTATACCCTATTACCCTCTTTAAACCCTATGTTACGCTTCGTTCTTCCAACTTTTTTAGGGACGCTCCTAATTATCGTCTTAAACATTTTAGCTTAAAATAGTGTACCTGACATTCTGATACTTTTGCATTTTGCAAACAGCTTATAATACAGAAATGTAACAGAGTCAATACTCATCATCAGATACCTTAAGAAGACTAAAAACACAATTCCCAACAATTCTGCTTTTAGGTAATTATTGCGTTTTTGGAAACTCTTTTCCAAAGCGAAGCGAAATGATTGTACATGTGGCATGTATCAGGTATCCGCATAACCACTAAAATTTTAATTCGCAGGCGCGTTACCGTGCCAGTCTAAAAAGCACCAAGGAAACCTCTTGTACCAGTTTATCCGAAAGATGTCCAACTTTGGAAAAGCGATATCACTTATATCACGGCTTAAAAAATGTACCATATAAAGTGAAAACTGTTTAGCACGGAAAATATACTAAACTTGAATTAATTTCAAAAATCACACTGAATTTGCTGTGAAAAGCAGCTGATTTTAACTCTTTCTAAGAACCCGCTTCAATGAAAAAGTATGTTCAGACCACCTTGTGCGAGAGCAGTGGCTTATGGGTTAGTGTGTTGGACTACTAAGCGAGGGGTACCAGGTTCGAATTCCGAAAAAACCCAAATTCCAACATATGGATTTTGTCCGCTGCCCTACCTCTCGCGAACGTCTGACAAACATCCGAGAGTATAACTGTCATGAAAGAGCTTCTCAATTAGCCGTTTGGACCCGGCATAAAATTGTAGATCCCTTCCATTCGTCCCAAAAATGAAGAACCCACACAAACGAATGGTTGTGAGAAGCGAGGCCTAGGGTCCCTACAGCCCTGTTCCGCCAACTATTTTTTTTTTTTTTAAATAAGCAGAAGAAAAGTTTCAGACATCACATTCAACGTTGCCAGTTTGGGGGTTTTCCCCCCAGATCTAGGGGTTTTTTTGGCCGACGGGGGGAAATCTGGGGGGAGAAATTATTTAGGGGGAAATCTGGGGTTTGTAATTGTGTTCAATTATTTTTCTTCTCACTAAAAAGTATCATTAAAAGCTATAAAGCAACACCAACAAACCAAATAAATTTATGTTCCAATTATGCCAATTCCATTCCAACGCATTCCGATATTCATTGGTGCCAGAATATTAATAAACCCCTATCTAAAGCTACATACATCACACACTACTGACGAATGGAGGCTAACCCCTGGCGGTAAATTTTCGCATCGGTAGGTTGCTATAGATTTTGGCAGCTGGTATGTACTTCTATGAAAAATCAAGAAGTTATTGTGAGAAATTGTGTGCTTAATTCAAAATATACATTTAATATAAGAAAAAAACTCATTTTACAACAGAAAAATTATATATTAAGAGATAGTGAGTGCGATAAGTGTTGATATAATACTAGCGAATACTAAGTTTTAGTGTAGAAAATGTAGAAAATAATTGGAGCTCAGCATTGTGGCGTTCCTCAATGCAATTGATATCGTAACGAGGGAATTATATTGTACCATCTTCCAAAAGAAGATCTAAAGTTGTTTTGATTAAATGGGGTATTGGCTTAGGATGGAGTAAACATTTCCCAAATAGTTTTCCATTTGCAGTCTTCACTTTAGAGATAAAGACATTTTGCGACCGAGTACACGGGATGGTTTTCAGTATAGACCCAAACTTGTGAAACGAGCCTTTCCCAGCTCCCACCAGCCCAGTAACTTCATCTACGGATGGAGGTGGGGAGAGGCCAATTTTATGTATCCAGTCTGCTTTCACTATTCCTTTGCCTTCCCGGATAAACCTTTTAACACCACTGAAATAGTTAATTATTTCACAGGGCGATATCGTGACAACCTTAGAAACTTCTAAGCTGGCTGGATCCTCCATCATTAAAACAAGCAAATCTGTAAAAATCATAATTAGCACACTTTTTATAAGATAAAAAACAACCAAAATAGATAAACAAAAGCAAATTTATTATTTGTTTAGATTTCATTGAACACTACTTAAAACAGACCTTTGTGCTAGTTTTACCAGATGAATTGACTCAAACTGTACAAATTTCGGACAAGTAGTAATTAGATTTGCAAATCAAGTTTGTTTTCAATTAGTTGGTTAACTTTTTAATAGATAAAAAACTATTTTTTATGCATGAAAACACACGTATTCCTTACCCAAGTCCTTTGCAAAGCAAATAGACGTTCTATTCTATAGGTCTCTACATATTCCTTTTTTATCCAACAGGAGTCGCAGGAAAACTTTTCCACTCGTCAATTGGATTTGCGAAAAGCAATAAATAGAGCTAGGCTTTCTTTGTATTTTGTCTCTTGCCAAAACCAATTTGTGATTGTTCCAGGATCGGGATGTATCAATAGCCGTGTTTTTTTGAGCTTCGATCTCAGCAAAGCAAAGTGAAGTAGGATTTCCATCACGCAATTACAACAACTACGCTCTACTTGACACTTCGAGACTCAGTTGTAAATAGTTGTTGTAATCGCGTGCTGAAAATCCTACTTTACGTTGCTTTGCTGAGATCGAAGCTCAAAAAAACACGGCTAATTTCACCCCTTCCGATCAAATGATCAAAATGGTCAAGAGCAGATGTTCAAAAACAGTAATGAAGACAACGATAACTATATTTTAGGACTTATTTATGAAAGTTGATTATTTTTACTTCTCTTGAAATCTAAATTCAATTCCTTTTTTTTAAATACATAAATATATTAAAAAATTTTTTTAATTCTTTAAATTCGTGTCTTTGTATTTAGTCTTAAATTTACAATAATTTGAAAAAAAAAAATTTTGGGTTTTTTTTTTTTTGGAAAATAGCTAAATCTGGGGGTTTTTCAGATTTGTCTGGGGGGAACTATTTCAACCGTCTGGCAACGCTGATCACATTGTACTTTTCTGTGCAACTCAGAGTCAATAAATATACCTACTATGATGACTTTTGCGAATAAATCGTTTTTGTGAGACAAACAGTGCTGTCGCAAATATTGCCAGACAGGTAAAATCAATAAGGGTAGGTACCTATTCACTTATTCTCATAATTTTATGCAGCTCGTAAATTCATAAATTTCTGCGGTGCTTTAAGTGAACACCCCTCGGAAATGTCATTGCGTAATTAGCTGCAAAGTTAGATAAAGCAATAGAATAACTATCTATTTATTTAAACTCCTATCATCATCTAAACACATGAAAAGCAATTCACACTACCGCTTTTAATAGTTTGACATTTAAATTTGCGTAACTTTCCGCAGTCGATTTCCGACCCCAATAATTAGGTCTGTTCCTTTTCTTTTAAATCTTTTGAATTTTTACTAATTCTTACGAATTTTTGCGAATTTTTACGCCGTTCCTTAACTCGAAAAATTCGTAAAAGAGAGCGTCATCGAGAGACCAATATATTACCCCTCCACTGAGAATCTTACTAATTTTTACTCAACAAATTTCTTGGTGTAAGAATTGAAAAAGCTGTTAGTCACCTTACAAACTAACAGCTGATTTAAAATTTGTTGTCCTATTTGACTTATGATTGCATTTATTTTGATTTCTTGCGTATTAAAATGGTGTCTAACAGGCGGAAAAATAAAATTGAATGTTCTCCTTAGATTCTTTTAAAAAGTGGCGACGAAATTCTTTCTCGCAGTAAGGAGTAAGAAGGGACAATCTCCTAATTTTTAATGCCGTGTCGCTTTTTCCGCTTCTCTAATGCTTGTAGTTCAATCAGTACAATCTCCTCCATATACTCGGATACATAAAGAGGAAGTTCGATTGATTCCGAATCACTTTCAACGCATGTTGTTCGTAAATTAGCAAATTCTTTGTGTTTATCAGATAATTTAACGACTTTTCGTACCACTTTTTTTAATTTTTTAATTTATAGGGCCCATACACTACACATGCCCGTATGCTAGTGGGGCCAAAATGGAAGGACACCCTCTTTGACGAGGATATGTTTGAGGAAGTGGCGAGCACCGGCGACCAGTGTAGCAACGGAAGTGCTGAGACCCTGGCGCTTCAACTAATCCGCACTATCACCACAGCGTGTGACGCGGCAATGCCCAGAATAGTAGGGAGCAAAAGGGTCCCACCGAGTTACTGGTGGAATGAGGAGATAAAAACACTCAGAACAACGTGCCTAAAAGCGCGACGCAAAGTCCAACGATCCGGGGGGAGACCCAACTTCCAACAACTCTTGGAGGGTTTCAGAACCGCGAGGTACGCGCTTAAAAGGGCCATCAAAGAAAGCAAGACAAAATGCTTTAAACACATGTGTGATGAAGCGGACATCAACCCCTGGGGAACAGCATACAGAATGGTTATGAAAAAGCTGAAGGGCAATAGATCACCTCAGATAACATGTCCAATAATGTTGAAAAAAATTGTTGAGCACTTGTTCCCGCAAAGAACGTCGACCATATGTAATGTAATCAGAGAAAATGCAACGGAGAATATACCAATGATTACACAAGAAGAGCTCTTCCAGGCGTGCAGGAAGATAGGCGATAAGAAAGCCCTTGGACCCGATGGCATCCCAAATAAAGCACTGAAAGTGGCTGTTCAAAAACGGCCGAAGCTTTTTGTAAAAACGATGCAAAAGTGCCTAGAAGAAGGTGTTTTCCCTGACCCATGGAAACTGCAACATTTGGTATTGCTACCAAAAGGGAATAAGCCGCCAGAAGAACCATCTTCACACCGACCAATATGTCTACTAGACACAATGGGAAAGATACTTGAGCGTGTAAAATACAATAGATTACTCGCTGTGGCAGAAGTAAAAGGAGCATTGTCGGACTACCAGTTCGGATTCAGGAAGTCGCGATCTACCGTACACGCCATAAAATCGGTAGTAGATATAGCTGCTAGGGCGATAGAAGGAGAGAGATGGCGATTTGACCAAAGAGTATTGTACAGTAGTAACGCTGGATATAAAAAACGCTTTCAATTCAGCTAATTGGATATTCATTAGGAGGTCACTAGCCAGGATGGATACACCATACTACTTGCAAAAAATAGTGACAAATTATTTCACCAACAGAAGGCTGAGGTACGAAACAGAGGAAGGAGTAAAGTATTACCATATCTCTGCGGGGGTTCCACAAGGATCAGTTCTAGGTCCCCTCTTATGGAACATAATGTATGATGGTGTTCTTCGACTACCACTATCCCAAGGAGTACAGCTCATCGGATTCGCGGATGACCTCGCCGTTGTTATGAATGAGTAGAATCAGCAGGCCTAGAACTAGCCGACCATAAAACTGAAGCAGTTCTTATTTCTAGCCGGAAGGCGATAGAGCACATAACAATTCGTGTTGGAGTAATTAATGTACAAAACGAATTGCGAAGAATAGAAAAACTAAGGCGAGATGAAACAAATTCAGTGAGCAGAGCATAAATTGCTAACCAGACCCGCGAAGTAATACCTAACGTCAGTCCCGCGGGGAGAGTGGTGGAAGGGTGTGGATTAGTACGCAGGCGCACTCCGATTATTCGGGTTTGCGAATCATGCATGTTGGTAGCATTACCACATCCTTTGGCGCATCCAAGAAAACAAAAAAAAAAAAAAACACTGGCAGTTTGCATGCGCAAGCACTGTATGCGCATGCAGGCATGTGTAGTGTATGGGCCCTATTACATCTGTCGTTTTTCATAGATTACTACAAAAGCGTTCCCTTACTTTTTCGTAAGTGTCTCTCTCTGTGAGAGAATTTATCCCTACCAGTGCCATTTTGACAGTCTTTTCCATTCTTACTGCAAAAGTAAAGGAACAGACCTATTGATAGCGGAAAATGATGAGACCATACAAAATCTGACAGTTCATTTACGAGGTGGTAAATTTCTGTAGTTTACGCAGTTTATGAGGGTTTTACGCGTTTAAGTGAGAGCGTTTCTGAGCGTTTATGAGAAGAGGAAATAAAGTGTTATTTCAACATTTTGTACTCATTTACAGTGCCATGCATGTTATTAGAAACAGCAAGAGTGCTTAAAAATGTTTCGTTATGGCGGATGAGTATTTGGCTTAAGCGCAGTGAAATCGTCATTTTGTATTTACATAATAATCACCTTTCTACTAAGATCAACAATATGGCAAATAGTACCGTTACATTTGTAATCCGGTTGAACAAAATGGAATAAAATTAACCAATTCTCTTGATTAATATCAACCAGTTGGTTCTACAGAGTTAGTTTATTATTTACGGCCGAGAAAACTTAGAGGAAATTGATAAATCGGTTATTAACCGAAAATTGGTGGATATAAAATTTGTGATTTCTCTGCGTGTGATATGCCGTTTCTTATTATGTGCAAAATACACCTTTAAAGACACCTATTTTTCTACTTATTTAGTCAATTATGCATTTGTAATTGCACAGTAATAAATCGTTGCCTCTACATTGGACCCACGCGAAATAGAATTAAACAAATATAAGCGTAAGCTGAAGGGAGATACCATATTATTATTCCTATTATTCGTTGTTTTTGTCGGCAATTTAACAAACCAACACCCGAGATACATACTTATTCTACGAAACAAAACAAGTATTTTATGAGTACAACACCTTACATTATTGTATGTCACCTAGAATGTAGTAAATCTAAATTATTTAAAAAAAAAAGATTAATGAGAATGCGTGATCTTAAATACTGGGTCGGCATTCTGTAGGGCATACTTTCCCACATAGTATCACGGAAAACACCTTGTAAGCGGTTTCTCTTTATTTGTCTGAGCTGACGGTCATTTACTAGTTAATTCATGATCTCGATTGCCGTGAAGTGGCAATGCATTGTGCAGTGCTCCCAGATCGTGGGTAATTAGCCATTTCGTTAGCATTTTGCTTTTCAAAATAAGCTTAATGCTAAAAAAGGCATTTCAAGAACTGAATATGAAGAAAACCCATTCGAATTCGATAAAGAGATCTTTTTGTTAATTTTTGTGCTTTTCATATGGAGTATAATTATTTGTAATTAATGCTCGATAGGTACGCAAACATTACAATCAAATATTTTTGTCAAGCAAAAAATTTATCGATTTGCCAAAAAAAAATATTTTTTTTTGAACCGGGTCAATTTTGAAAAATCTATATTTTTTCTCAGATCTACACAAATTTGTACTAATATGACAAACAGCTACGAATTGTTGTATAGTTTAGTTTATCGTAGGAAGCGCGGCTTTTTAAGCCACCATTTACGCGTATGGAAAAGAGTTTTTATAGTAAAATGTTTTGAAATTCATTGGTAAATGTGTGAAATTCAATTACAATGGATTACTGGGGCAACTGAACAAAAAGTATTTTTTGCGGCCAACTCAGTACATACAAGAACCAACAAAATTCAGATTTAATGTTCCATTTGACAGCAGAAATCTTAAATCTCAGATCAAACTCTAAAATGCCAAATCAAAAACCACATTATAGGCTATACTTCAAAAATTAAAAATAGTACAAATTGTACTCAAATTTGCGAAGTGGTACTCGCGTTCTCGGGAGAGTTAAATGGTACTGAAATCAGTACAATAGTAAAACGTTTTTCGCAGTGGTTGTTAGTGACGCTAATGATATAGGGTGAATTTCATCATGTTGGATGTCTTGTTGCACGTTTTCTGACAATCACTCTAAATTTTAAAAGTAAGCGGGACTTAAAAGTCTCATGAGCTCACCTAACTCTGAACTGATAACCATAACATAACATAGTTGCAACTAATAAAATCCGGTCACGCGGCTAATCAAAAAAAACTTTATTTAATAAGTGAAATTCTTACAAAGGTTTCTTACTAACTAACTCGTTTTTCCCTTCTGGGTTCCTTATATCTACTTTGCATGCTAACTCAACCAATTGTGTTTAGTATGCAATTCAACTCCAGTGCGCGTGTGCAAGCTCATCAAAGTTCTGCCTGCGCGTGGCTGGTATCTGGGCTGTTATTTGAAACTCCAAATATAATAGAACGAAAATTAATTGCGAATTGAAAATATAGAGGTACTTGACCCTTTTGGGTATGTAACCTCTCCCCCGTTAAAATTTAAATTCTCCTGAATTTTATTACGTATCGGATTTTTACTATTACTGTTTTTAACTGAAATTTCCAGTTCTTTGTGTCTTCGACATATTATAATTATTACTACGGTTATGATTGTTATACTGATTAATATGGTTGAGCTAGCAATATGATTGATGTCTTTATGATATTTTAATATTTTTACAATTTCTAGGTTTGCGATTTTTTTAATTACAATGTCTTCAAAGTTTAAATGTTTTGTAAAATTATGAATTCTTTCATCAGTATAGAAGAATCGTTCGGTAAATTGGATATTGCTGTTACTGAAAGTTTGGTTCATTATTCTAATCGTACAATTGTTGATTGTTATCAGGACATTTCCCTTTAATTTTATTTTCCGATCATCACAATGGTTTGTTACCTCTTGATCGTACATATTTTTGCATATTAAAGTTACATCATCAATTTTCTTTATTTCGGTTACATTGTTTTGTTCTAGCTTACAGTTATTGTTCGTGATACAATTGTTTATGGGTTTTAGTTCTTTTTCATATTGGATAAAACCATCATACTGGTATTTTGTTTGGTTAATTTCTATTACATACTGATCCTCTGCTGCTATTTCTAAATGATCTTTTGTGGGTATTGGTGTAATGAGTTTGAAGTCGACTAATGTGTACTTATGTGGAACTTTTATAGCTAGTATTAGTCTGTTTTTGTCATATTTCAGTAGTCCTGTCTTAATATTTTTTAATTTGTATAAGTCTATTTTTGTTTCTAATATTTCTGTCGCTGATAGTAAACTTGGGTGTACAAGTCCGTGCTTTACTAGTGCTATACTATCTAAAATTTGATTAAGTCTTTCTTCAAATATTCTTAACTTCAGTAGCTGGTCTAGTCTCACTTGTTGTAAGATGATTCTTCTTTCGTTTCGTGTTAGTTCTTCGTATGTTGCACCTAGTTGTTTTCTGTCTGATTCTGTACTGGTCTTTAGGTTGATTATTGAATCATTGAAATGAGAGTTTATTTCAATTTGCTTATTTATATTGTTAATTGCATTGTAACTATTTTTTTCGATAATTTTCATGTGCTCTGTTATTTCTTGACGGTCGCTGTCATCCATCGTGCCATATAGCCATTTTTGTGCTGTGCCAACGAAATTGACAAGTCCGCGTTTCGCTCTCATGTTTCTATTTGGTTCAATTGCTGCTAATTTGGCATAAATGTCTGCTAACTCCTTCTTTATCGTTGGTTCGTTGCCTATCTGTAATTTTTGTATGTTTTGTTTTATGGAATCTGCTGTATCTCTAATTTCGTCTGTGTAAATGATATGTAGTATTGTTTTAAAGTCTCTAATAATTTCTGTCTGTCCCATGTTGATCAATGTATATCCGTTGCTAGTTGTTATTGGGGTGATCGTCAATGTCGCTGCGGTTTGTTGAATTAGTACTCCCACCAGCAGAATGTATAGTAATGTTGTCATCTGCAAATTTGCGAGTTCTTTTAATGTTTATAGGATGTTCTCTACCTAATCTTTTTAATCTATACCTAGGTTCGTTTTTGTAATAGTTACGCTTATAGTTTTTCACAGGTACTACCTTTCGAACCTCCTCGTACTCTTCTCTATTTTCGTTAAGCTTCCTAACCTGGTTTTCTTTTCGTGATTTTATGCGTCTTATTAAGGTTGCAATATCTGCGTACATTGCCTCTTCCGGCGTCATTTTCAGTGTGGAATGGTGTCTGTTGTTGTAGTTGCTCACGGCTCTATGCACTTTTTGTACTAACGTTAAACTGGAATTCCTTAATGTAACTAATTTTTCCTGAAGGGTTGAATGGAACCTCTCTACATCGCTATTGCCTGTATGTGTGTTGGGTTTTGTTAAGTGTAGTTCTACCTGTTGTTCATCTAAGTATTCTTTGAGATTCTCAGCCTTAAATTCGTTGTCAGCTATGAGTTTGGTTGGTTTACCAAATTTAGAGAAATGTTCCTCTAGTGTTTCTATTTTCTTGGTCCAGTTTCTATTGGGTAGGTGGTACGCGTATGCTTTCTTAGTTAATTTGTCTATCATAGTTAGGAAGGGTTGTTTCATAAAATAATATATATCCATGTGGAGAATTTGGTTTGGCCTAGAAGGTGTTTCGCTAATTACGTACTTTAGCTTAATCGGCCTACGTTCGTATTTCGTTTCTAGACATGTTGTCGTTATTCACCCTATGGTTAAAGGGAAGAATGAAATAGTTGGCAACTCGAACGAATGAGGCGAAAACGCGAATATATAGAATTTAAAAAAGAAACGATAGAGACAACTATACGAATGTTTTTGACGTACATAATGTATTGTATTGCGCTAGATTCATGTACCTACTATATAAACCCCGATATGGGAAAATTTCTTTGTTCTTTTGTTGTGCGCGCTTAGGGAGTAAAAATACCGAGTAAGTTCCTAAAATGTATTAAGAAAATTGTTTTATTCAGGAAATAACTTTAATATTGTAACTTTTAGATAATAAACGCAACTTTAACAAATCTTTGGAGTTTATTTATTTCTCCGGCACAACAGGAAAACCACATCTTTATTATTCGTTATTGAAATGAATCAAATCCATATCATCTGCTAGCCGTTCTATAGACTCGAAGTTTTCTTCCTAGCATTGGAAAACCGCCAGTTCATGAGTAGAAGAAGTGAACGATCAAACAAAGGAAAGCCTTCCAAAAGATTTGAGCCATATTTTCTTGATATGCCTGAACTTAGCCGGTCGCCGCCACAGGCACAGCCGCCTAAGACAGTACCGTCTCAACAATCGCCGCCCCAGCCATCGCCGTTAGAGTCATTGCTGCCCCAGCCATTGCCGCCCCAGCCTCTATTGTCAGAACCATTGCTGCCCCAGCCACTGCCGCCCCAGCCATTGCCGTCCCAGCAGCCATTACCGTCTCAGCCTATACAGTTAGAGTCATTGCCGCCTCAGCCATTGCCGCCCCAGCCATTGCCGCCCCAACTATTGCCATTAATGCCCACTACCATGCAGAGCTCGTCAAAGCCAGCCACCGCCGTCCGCTCTTTGCAAGAACCTCACGGAACACAAAAGGATATAGATCAGGTAACAGTTGAATTCAATAAAAAATTAACAGAGTTACAGAATGAATTTAATCGCCAAATGCATGCAATACAAGTGCTAATAGTTAGTAATAACCAGCAATTACAAACCAGCGTAACCGAGATTCGCAAAGAAATACACAGAAACGAAAATACTGTCATAAATATCACACCATCTACTTCATCCGCAGTTACCACTGAAAGCGCCAATATTCACGCCGAACGGCATTCAGTAGAGTCACTTGCCAATAGTCAGCAGTATATACCCCATCGCCAAAAAAAAATTTATCCTTTACCGAAGTTTTCAGGAATTCCAGAAGAATGGCAGACATTTTCCGAAGCATTTACGAGTACCACTGATGAGTTTGAATATAGCGATCTTCATAACATTATGCGACTGAGAGATTCCATAGAGGGAAACGCTCGTGAGATGGTCGAGTCGCTTCTTAGTAGCTCCAGAAATGTACACGCAATATTCGAAACTCTGGAAGAGACATACGGACGACCAGAACAACTTATGAAATCACAAATTCAGAAAGTACATGCCTTACCTATAGTTGTTGAAGGTGATCTTGACGGCCTCATCACCTTCGCAAATAAGATCAACAACATGACCACGTTTCTACAATCCGCTCAAGGAGAACATCACCTAACGAACCCAACATTGATAAGTGAATTAGTGTCCAAATTGCCCGTCGCCAGACAACTTCAATGGGCGGAAAAGTGTATACAGCTAGAAAGAGTTGGCTCCATTGTCGACTTTAGCAAATGGCTGTGTAGTTTAAGGAAACTAGCTAATATGGTGAACGATTCCCTGCCTCCGACTCGTCCACCATTTAATCCAAGCACACGAAGATATCAGCCATCAACAACCGTCATTGAAAGAAACCGAGGACATAAACATGCGATGGTGAGCGTCGCACAGAATCCATGCCCGGTATGTGATGGTGACTGTGAAACTATTGTGTCCTGTCAGAGTTTCCTAAAGCTTGCTGTAGACAGACGGTGGCAGAAAGCAAAGTTGCTGCGAGTATGCTTTTCATGCCTTAAAAGAGGCCATCAAGCTAGCAAATGCTTTACCAAACGCAAATGCGAAGTCGAAGGCTGCTCGCAATTTCACCACCGATTGTTGCACTCAGACCCTAACGAGTTCGAAGTATTCCCGTCGCCGTCGAGATATAATATGCAACCGAACATTTTGGACAAAACGGTTGGGGCCGAATACAACAAACGAAATTGCTATGTATACGCGAACCAAGTTGATGACACTGTACTATTTCCGATTATTCCAATAAAACTGTATGGCAACGGGAAATGTTTGACAACGTACGCATTTGTAGACGATGGAGCCAACGCCACAATGATCGATGCACAAATAGTAAAAGAACTTGGTTTACGCGGACAGAAATATTCGTTGGAGCTCCATTGGCTTAATCGCCAATTCTTACGAGAAGCGAGCGAAATAATTGAACTATCAATTAGTGGGGTGGAAACAAATGCAGATAAATATTATATGTCAAACGTTTTTGTGACGTCTAATTTGGCACTGCCAACTCAATCATTGAATGTGTCCGAGTTGATAAACAAGAGTAATAGTAATCATCTCGCAGAGTTACCCTTGCACTGTTATAGTAACATACAGCCAAAAATGATACTTAGTCTAATACATGCGTTCTTAACAGTGCCAATAGAAGTTCCACTAACATCAAAGGTCCCAGGGCCGATCGCAATTCGTACAAGGCTTGGATGGTTGGTTTATGGACCAATAGGGAACGAACCTCAAAGGCGTGCGCGAACAGCTTGTGTCGCCAACAAAATAAGTGATGAACACAAAACATTGGAAAATATTATGAATGCGTACTTCGATATAGAAACATTTGGAGTAAGGACTGATGTCAAGCCATTACGTTCAAGTACAGATGAGAGGGCATTAGCTATATTACACTCAACAACAAAGCGACGTGGTAATCATTTTGAATCTGGTTTATTATGGAGTAACGATCATGTCTCTTTCCCTGACAGCTTCCAAATGGCATTACGACGATTAGACAGTATCGAAAAGAAAATGTTCCGAGACTCAGAATATGCCAATGAATATCGTGCGAAAATTGATGAATACATTCGTAAAGGTTATGCGAGACTGTTGACAGAAGAAGAGCAGGAGACTCGGACCAATAAAACGTTTCACTTGCCCCACTTTGGCGTAAAGAACCCAAATAAAAAGGGTATCCGTCTCGTCTTCGACGCTGCCGCCGAAACTAATAATGTCTCACTTAACAAAGTTTTGTTGCCAGGTCCAGACATAAATCAGCCCCTAATCTCAATTCTATTTCAGTTTAGGGAAGCCCCTATTGCTGTTTGTGGTGACATCAGGGAAATGTTTCACCAAATTTATATCTCACGAGAAGACCAAGACTCCCAAAGATTTTTGTGGAGAGACGGCGACCCTAAACGTCCGCTGAAAACATTCGTAATGGAGCGAATGATTTTCGGGGCTTCGTGCTCACCAGCAATCGCTCAGTACGTAAAAAATCTCAACGCACAAAATTTCGCAGCAGAACATCCACGCGCCGTTAAGGGAATAATTGAGAGACACTATGTGGACGATTATGTTGACTGTTTTTATACGGAACGAGAGGCAATCGATGTAGTGAAAAACGTAATTAAGATACACAAAGCATGTGGATTCGAGATGCATAACATAACGACCAACTCCATGCTCCTAAAAAGTGAAATAGGCAATGTAACCGCCGATAGCTCAATTAGTGTCGAGGGTAATAATGTGGAACGAATCTTGGGAATGCATTGGTCACCAGAAAGAGATGTCTTCTGCTTTGTATTCAAGTTTAATAAAGTTCCTAATGACATCTTAACATTTAAACGCAAACCCACGAAGCGCGAAACATTGAGCACAACTATGTCCCTGTTTGATCCATTCGGATTGCTAGCGAATTTCACCGTGTGTGCAAAAATCATAATGCAGATAGTTTGGAAAGCTGGAATTCATTGGGATGAGGAGCTCCCAGATAACATATACAAAAAATGGAAAAACTGGTTAGAGCAGTTGTCAAACGTGGAACAGTTTACAATACCGAGATGTTATTTTTCCAATAGTCAGGTGCAAGCTGCGGATCTGCACATATTTTGCGACGCCAGTGAGGAATCGATGGCTGTGGTAGCTTACTGGCGATACGAGATGTTAAATGGTGTACATCTGTCTTTCGTCGCGGGACGAACGTCGTGTGCTCCAACACGATTTCATACTATACCAAAGTTGGAGCTTCAGGCAGCAGTGATGGCGGTGCGTCTAAAAGATTCTATTGTTAAATGTCACAACAACCTTGTTAAAAAATTTACATTTTGGAGCGATTCACACACTGTTATTAGGTGGATAAGATCCGACCATCGTGTTTACAAACAGTTCGTAGCCAATCGAGTGGCTGAAATATTAGACACTACGAGTATAGACAAATGGCGCTGGTGTCCAGGCGAACTGAACCCGGCAGATGATGCGACTCGTGCTAAGTTTCCACTGAAGTATAACCCTGAGAGTCGATGGAAAAATGGACCAGAGTTTCTGCTACATGTTAACAGGGAGTGGCCGGATGAGTCCCTAATGAGAAACAAAGTCGATAGAAGCAGTGACGAGCTTCGTTCCAAACACTTTGCTCTACTTATGAGTCAAGTAAGTAAACCCATTATAGATATTAACCGTTTTTCGAGTTTCTTCAGATACAAGCGGACGATGGCGTGGGTTTTTCGATTTAAACACAACATGAATCAAACGCTACTGCACGGACCCAAGAAGACTGGCGAAATCTCATTGGAAGAACAAAGCGAAGCGGAAACTTATATCTTTAAGTGTGTTCAGAATGAAGCATTTCCTACTGAGCAAGCTTGCCTTTCCAGGGATCGTAATATTCCGAAGGACAGCTGTCTTAGGATGCTGAACCCGTATATAGATGACTTAGGGGTTATGCGAGTTAAGGGTCGAATCGAAAACGCTGCCTGCGTTTCCCTTGCTACAAGACGTCCGATTATTCTACCACGTAATCACCGGTTTACACGGCTGGCAGTTGAGAGCTACCATTGTAAATTTGGACACGCCAACACGTCTACTGTAATCAATGAAATACGATTGCGATATTGGATTCCATCTATTAGGTCAGTGGTTCGCAACGTGGAAGCTCACTGCGCACTTTGCCGGATCCGAAAAGCGAAGCCAGTTCAACCACAAATGGGTAACCTACCTCCTGATCGAGTGACCCCATACGTTCGACCGTTTAGCTACACGGGGCTTGATTTTTTTGGACCAATTACTGTAACCATAGGCAGGCAACGTCAGAAACGATGGGTGGCTCTGTTTACGTGTCTTACTGTTCGAGCCGTACACCTCGAGATTGCAGCCGATTTATCTAGTGATGCTTGTCTTCTCTGCATTCGGAATTTCATTAATAGAAGAGGAGTGCCGTTGTTGATAAGAAGCGACAATGGTACTAATTTTGTTGGACTAAATAAAGAGTTGCTCGGCATCAAGGATTTTTTGGACCAAAGCCACGTCGTTGCTGGACAATCCGCACTTGGAATCAAATGGAGATTTAACACACCTTCAGATCCCAGCGCTGGGGGAGCATGGGAACGATTAGTGCAATCGGTTAAAAGGGTATTTCTTGCCATGTTAAAGGAATATGCTCCGCGGTTAGAGACTTTCCACAGTTTGCTGTTAGAAGCTGAGTGCATAGTCAACTCAAGACCACTGACACACTTGCCAGTTACTCCGGACGATCCAGAGCCACTTACACCGAATCATTTTTTGCTAGGTTGTACTAATTCAACACAGACTCCAGCTCCATTTCAACCGAGAATGATGTGCTTAAGGAAGCAGTGGCGCATTCTACAAAATTTAAAGAACTGCTTCTGGAAACAATGGATTCGCGAATATCTACCGGAACTCACAAGGCGCACAAAGTGGTGCCTACCGATTAATCCAGTAGCGGTTGGTTGTCTCGTGTTGGTTTGCGACGATAATGCTCCCCGGTCGCAGTGGAGGCGCGGCCGAATTCATAACTTGTATTATGGCAAAGACGGGGTTGCCAGATCGGCTGATGTCAAGACGAATAGTGGACTCTTGAAAAGGCCGGTATCTAAGCTGGCGTTGTTGGACGTAACGCCGACAGAGGACGATGGTGGTGAGTCTCCCCCTCCAGGGTCACGTCACGGGGGTGGGGATGTCGTTATTCACCCTATGGTTAAAGGGAAGAATGAAATAGTTGGCAACTCGAACGAATGAGGCGAAAACGCGAATATATAGAATTTAAAAAAGAAACGATAGAGACAACTATACGAATGTTTTTGACGTACATAATGTATTGTATTGCGCTAGATTCATGTACCTACTATATAAACCCCGATATGGGAAAATTTCTTTGTTCTTTTGTTGTGCGCGCTTAGGGAGTAAAAATACCGAGTAAGTTCCTAAAATGTATTAAGAAAATTGTTTTATTGAGGAAATAACTTTAATATTGTAACTTTTAGATAATAAACGCAACTTTAACAAATCGTTGGAGTTTATTTATTTCTCTGGCACAACAGGAAAACCACACATGTCCTACAATTGTTTATGATTTTTGTAATTTCTTTCGCTATGTTGGGGAAGTATATTTTATTCTTGAGGCTATGGTAAGTTTCTACAATTCCACTATGAAGGCTTTCTCGGGTGTGGTATAATGCTATTTGTTTTTGAGCTTCTTCTAGGGTTTTTATTTCCTTTGCTCGTAGGGTGGCCTTAATGAACTTTATCTGTTTATCGTGACTAAATAATTCTATGAGTATTTGCTGTATTTTATTGAATTCGTGGTATGATAATTCTGTGTATATTCCTGTGATACCTGGTTTGATAAACCTACGTAATACATCTGTCCAATATTCTTTGGTCCTAGTCATATCGATACAGATTATTCTCCTGCCATGAAGTACCTCGATTTCTTTATTGGTCTCGTTGGATAGTATGAGTTGGGTTTTATATTTATTGACTATTGTTTCGATGATGGGGATATGGTCAAGCTGTTGTTCGTCTTCCGAATGAACTGTTGCGCCATCTCCTGTCTCTATACTTTCGCTTTCGGTTAATTCGTTTACTGATTGACTGCCTGTAGTTTCGTTATCGTTGGGGCTACTAGGAATTCTACTTAGGAAGTCTGCTACTTTGTTTTCCCTTCCCTTTAGATATTCGATGTCGAATTGGTACTCTTGAAGTTTTAGTAACCATCGCTGGTTTCTTTGGCTGAACTCCTTACCTGTATACTTTTTATTTAAATATTTAATCGGCAAGTGGTCCGTTATGATTTTGAATCTATTGCCCCATAGGTACGGCCTATAATAATTAACTGCCCAGACGATCGCTAAAAACTCTTTGTCTGTCACCGAGTAGTTTTTTTCATGATCATTAAGTGATCGTGAAGCATAACATATTGGTTGTCCCTCTTGCATCAGTACTGCTCCGATGGCGAGGTTACTTGCGTCGGTGAATAACGTAAAGTCTTTTTTAAAGTCCGGGAACTTGAGTATTGGATGTCTAATAATATTTGTTTTGAGAGTTTCGAATGCTTGTATATACTCGGGGTCGTTAGTATTGATTTTTTTATCCTTCTTCAGATATTTAATCATAGGAGCGGCTATTTTGGCATAGTCCTTGACAAATTTCCTGTAAAACCCTGTGGCTCCTAAGAACCCTTTAAGCTGTCTCTCTGTACTTGGGGGGGGGGTACTCCTGAATACACTGGATCTTATTGGGATTCGGTTTCATCCCCTCAGTCGTCAGTACGTGTCCCAAGAATTCGGTATTTCTTTTCATAAAGGAACACTTGTCGAATTGTATCTTAAGATTGTTTTTGGCTAGCGTTTTAAAAATTAGTTTTAGGGATTGCAGATGTTCCTGCAAGCTGCTGGAGAATATTAAGATGTCGTCTAAATAGACGACACAGAATACGTTAATATAGTCCCTCAGTATTTCGTTCATTAATCTTTGAAAGGTTGCCGGGGCGTTCTTTAACCCGAACGGCATCCTTAAGTACTCGTATAACCCGTTCGGTGTTACGAACGCTGTTTTTGAGACGTCATTTGGGTGGACTTTGATTTGAAGTTTTGTACTGGTCGTCTGTCTTGGATCTGAATCATGGAGTCTTTATCTAAATTGTGTTCGTCATACCCAATGTAAGAATACAGAATTTCTTTAATTTTATGCAAGTCAAATGTGTCTTTGATTTCTCTGGATAAATTACCTCCTACTATTTGTTTGATCCTATTTACTAATAAAACATAAAAGGTGTTTTTTGTTTCTTGTGGGTTAGTTTCATAGGTTGCAAATGTGTTTATTTCTCTAATAATGTTTTCTATTTTAATGTTTAAATCGTATATCGAACTTACTTTTACGTTAGTAATTTTCCTCGAGATTTCTTTATAACTGCATGCTGGTCTGAAGTGCTGCTTCAACAAGTTCCTCGCTTCCTCCCAGGTTCCAGGTGGGTTGTTCAGTAGTAGTTCTTTCGCCTTACCGGTGATCTTCGATTGATAAATAGCCTGCCATACGTCATTTCGGATTGCCTCGTCTACTGCGCCTAGGTGAGTTTCCAGTACGTTTAGAAATTGTGTGAGTTGATTACTATCGCCATCGAACTCTTTTATATAGCTGATTTCTTTCATCAGTGTTGTTGCTCGGCTTTATCGAACTGCATTTTGATTTTGATTGAGATTTACTAGTGCCTCAAGGGCTGCGGCTACTCGTGCTGCAATTTCGCCTTCCATTTCTTCCTTTTGGATGATTTGTTTCCAAAATTTATCGGTTTTCTCCTTTAGCGGAATTTTTGAAGTTGATTTTATTTTCACTAAAATCACTGAGTTAGTTACACTTGGGTCCGTGATACGGTTCACTGATTTTTAGTTCACCGTTGTTTTATTCACTATGGTACCGTGTGCTGTACCGTTTGTGCGAGTCACTTACGAATTTTTTTAATTTAATTTTTTTTTCACGCGTATTTCTCGGTCCGTTCTCTATGGATTCTCGAATATGGTAGAATCCTACCGACTGCGCCACTAATAAAATCCGGTCACGCGGCTAATCAAAAAAAACTTTATTTAATAAGTGAAATTCTTACAAAGGTTTCTTACTAACTAACTCGTTTTTCCCTTCTGGGTTCCTTATATCTACTTTGCATGCTAACTCAACCAATTGTGTTTAGTATGCAATTCAACTCCAGTGCGCGTGTGCAAGCTCATCAAAGTTCTGCCTGCGCGTGGCTGGTATCTGGGCTGTTATTTGAAACTCCAAATATAATAGAACGAAAATTAATTGCGAATTGAAAATATAGAGGTACTTGACCCTTTTGGGTATGTAACCTGCATTAAGCTCTTAGTTTTAATTTACTATGCAGAAAAAAGTGACTCAAATAATTGAATAGTTTATTAATAAATATGTTTTGTTATACAGGATAAAGTGCAACTTGGAAAGGGTTGTTTCGAAAACTGTAATCAGGGTATGCCTGATAGCCGATACTAATTTAAAGGTTATTGAATAACTTTGCGAATAGTGCCTTCAAGATAAGAAGCTGCCAAAATGGCTGAGGCAGAGGGAAGTTCGGAGCAGGATGATGTTTCATTCTTGCGTACGGTAAGTATACAAATAATAAATTTTATTAAAGTTATACTAATATTTAGGATTGTAGGTATACGATATACCCATAATGCCTACGCTGCTTTTGATTATAAACAATTTTAATTCTTTCGATGTGTCCCTGTACCTAAATGATGTTCTTGACTAGTTCCACTACCGTTTGAATTTTTTTTTATGAAATACCTATGTTTTCTCTTCGCTATTCAATCAATTACGTAGCCATGTCTCAAACGGTGTATGGGTGAAAAGCAACAGGCTATTATATAAACCGTCGCAGCGTCGCTCGAGACATGACTAGATAAGAAAATATCAAGTAGAACGTAGTTTAGATACGCGGCTACGTAAAGAAATGTTATTACCAGTACACAATCTCAGAATTAAGGGATGGAATCGTAGAATATAGACACGAGCACGATTGAAAAATAACTGCAAAGATATGACGATAGCGAGTTTCAAGTTGGCAGCGTTTTTAGCAAAATAAACAAATATGGTTAGGATCTGAAAGATAAAGGATATGAGTTTTTTTCTTTGAGAATTCTACTTGGGACGCTTAAGTATATATACATATGTCGTTTTCCATTGGTTTCACTCGGAGATCCACACATTCTGGAATCCAATGGAACAACAAAACTGCTTCTGAAAGAATCCACAAAAGTATTGGTGAAATGCCAAAAAATAATCTATGTAAATTACACTTGAGTGAGTGCTTCTTGAGTGGATTCTGAATTCAAATCGAGAAGCGAAATTCTCTTCTCAGAATCACCAGAAGAGTATTTTTTGTGCCAATGGAACGGTTTTAGGGGTGATTTTTTCGATTCCGGACTCTCCCGGACGCTTCTTTTTGTCCAATGGAGAACGACAATAGTTTAATAAGTCTGACAGCTGACTGACTTCTTGGTATTTCTCATGTCGTTTTCCATTGGGACCACCAAAAATATTTTTCAGATCTCAGATTTAACGCGGCTCATGGAACATGCAACGTAATTGATCTGCTTTTGTAAATGGATTAGCGCGTTATTTGACAGCAATATCAGCTGTTTAAAATTGCATTCGTTTTTGGAAAATTTAAGTTTTTGGAAAACGACATTAGTATTAAGTTGACAGTTCGCACTGGTGACTTAAGTAGTAGAAGTTATGTTACCGACAGAGGTTATTTTTGCGTCAGGTTATATCTAGTCCAGATAAATCTAGTCGACTTAAGATAACTATGTTTTTAAATGTTCCCACTAACATAAAGAACCGTACCATTATCTGATCTGACATTACTAAATGGGCACACAAACAGTGACATTTGTTAGAAAAATGAGTCCCATGTCCCCAAAGTAACTGAATGAACAATTAATGCTCATTTGGTGGACAACTTGGAACTCGTCCAAACTTCAAATCAAAGCAGATGATGCATTTATAACAATAAAGGTTCAGACAAAGTTGCGTGTATATAATTCGTTTAGTTACCCTTTATAGGCTCTAAAAGGTAAACACCACACTTATTAAAACACAAAGGAGTTTCTATTCACTGCAGCAGTGAGAAATATGTTTTTCTGCACTAAAAGCTAATATAAAGGCAAATGGATAAGATCGGGAATCAGACGCAAGTGGCATAGACATCTGTCCCATAATTATACAGATATATTAACACAGAAGCAAACCCAATCTTCGGCAAGCTGCATCTCTGATATCAACTGAAAACTTTTTCATTACTGATTTAAAACGCGTCATATGAGATTAGAAATAAGTTTCAACGAAACAAACAATTTGGGGACGTTCAAGACTCTACTTTAGTAGTCTATTCCCAACATCCGGAATTCATTTTGTTTTGTAGAAAAGCAAAATTCCGCAGGTCATCGATATAAAAATATCTGCATCATGATTTTTCGCAAAATACATAAACTTATCATTTTTGCATGTTGTGTACTGCTGTCCCCTTCTGTCAGTTGACTATTATATGCTATTATGTAGGTTCTTTAATGAAATGTGTATTAATTAGTATTGAGCTTCCCACTCACCTTAAACACCTAAAGTTTGTGTGACGTTGTAAACGTAGTATAACTTAAAAAGAAAATTTACCTGAAAGTCAAGATTACCCTTTTATTAAAGTAATAAAATATATTCCATCGAAGATAAACCTATTTTCGGCGTGTTATTTTTGGGTTTTATCTTAGCAAAGTAAATTGAAGTAGGTTTTTCAGCACGTGATTACAGCAATAACATCCCACTTACAATTTGTATGCTATGTTAGGTTAGGTTTGTGGGTTGCCGAAGACTCCGTGCAACACTCGGGTCAATACGGACTCATTGTGTTGCTAATGGAAGCAAAAAAGGTTGTCCCTTACCCATTCTAAGATATAGCCCTGATACAGCTGCCGAACCTTGTCTTGCTAATTTGTCCGCTTTCTCATTGCCTGGAATGCCTTTTTGTTCCGAAACTTAATAGAGACCTAATGCTGAGTACCAAACACCTTGAGTTCTTCGCGAAAGCATTTCACAAGCTTCGATTTTATTTCTGTTGCAGTTAAGACTGAGGGTTATACCGCCAACAGAAGGTGTGAGAAACTATAATATTTCCCTTTTATTTGAAAACAACGGCAGCTTATGTTGGATCCCTTCTGACTACGTGGGTGCAAATTGCTAGTAAACTGTAAGCTAAAAGTCTAGACACACAACCTTTTATACCAGTTTATACCACTCAAACCCAAACGTAACTGGAACCGTTTTTTTTTGCTCATTCGTCTTAGATGTCGGTATTTTTACTAAATTTAAAACCGGAAGTTTGTAGTGTCTCTAGGTAGAAACACTAGTTAGTTTTTTTTAATAAGGGAGGACAAATTAAACTTATATCACTCGAAAGATAAAACTTTGATAGAGATGACACAAAATTTTGATCACGTTCATGATTACATGAGCTTAGGCAGTATTGGTCGAACCTCGACCTCAAGCAATATTAGTTGAAATGAATCTCAATAACCACATTTTTTGACCAGCTATGCTTAGTATGATTATATAGTAGTACGATTATATAAATTAATAATTTACCTTTCCTTTTGCAGGAAGACATGGTGTGTCTATCATGTACAGCAACTGGCGAACGCGTTTGTCTTGCAGCGGAAGGGTTTGGAAACCGGCACTGTTTCTTGGAAAATATAGCGGATAAGAATATACCCCCCGATTTATCACAATGTGTCTTTGTTATCGAGCAAGCACTATCCGTTCGTGCCTTACAGGAGTTGGTGACCGCTGCTGGCTCTGAAACCGTAAGTTTCATATACATGTTTCTTAAACTTAAAAAAAACTATTCATTAAAATAAAAAATTGGGCCTATAAGTTCGACATGAAACCTCGCCCGATTCAATTCGAATATTTGGATGTAACTACATGCGATTTGTTGACAAGCCATCGTTTGAAATGTATACTCTTTACATTTTTAAGCTCCATTTAATAATAGTTCCATTAGATTTTGCTTACCATTTCTGAAAATACTTTGACACACAAATTTTCGTTTGATTCTATATTTATATTTTTATGTTTATGTTCCAATTTCCGGTTGCTTTTACCAAAATTTTTCATTCCAAAATCATCCCTACGCGGTTGAATATAACGTCAAAATTTATCCTCTTTTTGGAACTAAATGACATTATATTTTCAAACATTTTTTATCATCACAAAAAAAAACATAAAATCAAATAAAACGTTCACGCAAAAAAAAGGACAAGACTTTTGTAAGTATGAACAAATTATTTTAATCTACAATAAAATGTATGAAGAAAAAAAATTGTGTATGACTAATTTCTGTATGCACACTTGAAATTTCAAAATTAAATCAAGTTTACCCTAACTTCATGTGTTTTACAAATTAAATAATGGTTTTCTGCTTTCACTAAACACAACAGTTGCGAAATTAGAACTGAGAATTGGATGATTTTATGTTTCCTGAATCTGAGTGGTTATCAACCCCCCCCCCCCCCCCCCGCCGTTTAGTTTAATTTGTCATGTAATATTTTAAAGCTACCAAGTACCAATTGTTTGAAGTTTTCGTATAAAAAAAACAAAATTTTATCTACGTAGGGTAAAGGAACTGGCTCGGGACACCGAACGCTCTTGTACGGAAATGCAATCCTACTGCGTCATCATAATAGTGATATGGTATGCAAATCATTAACAAAATCGGTCTATTATAATATATGAATGATTTACTTTCCCATAGTATTTAGCGTGTCTTTCCACGTCGTCATCCAACGACAAACTGTCATTTGACGTTGGTTTGCAGGAGCATAGCCAAGGCGAGGCGTGTTGGTGGACAGTGCATCCCGCAAGCAAGCAACGCTCTGAGGGTGAGAAAGTTCGTGTAGGTGATGACCTGATCTTGGTGTCTGTTGCTACGGAGAGATATTTAGTAAGACGGCACGAAATTTAAAAATATAATAAAATCAAAAACCTCTAAACCTTTTAGCACACGACTAAGGAAAACGATCAGTCAATAGTGAATGCGAGCTTCCACGTCACCCATTGGTCAGTCCAACCTTACGGAACAGGTATCTCCCGAATGAAGTACGTTGGATATGTGTTCGGTGGCGATGTGCTGCGATTTTTCCATGGAGGTGATGAGTGCTTAACCATACCTAGTACCTGGAGTCGAGAGCCGGGTCAAAAGTGAAAAAAAAAAAACAATAATATCATAATATATCAATAACTGCAATCTTTTTCAGCATTGTCGTCTACGAAGGCGGTTCAGTAATGTCACAGGCGCGTTCACTTTGGAGGTTAGAGTTGGCAAGGACCAAGTGGACGGGCGGCTTCATAAACTGGTACCATCCGATGCGTATACGACACATAACCACTGGCAGATATTTAGGAGTGAACGAAAACAACGAACTGAATTTAGTAAATATTTATATTTTGTGTTGAAAAGATAAGTCCATAAGCTTCTGTTTAGTTGAAAAAAGAAGACGCTACTATTGCATCGACTACATTCTGTTTGAGGCAGGAGAAAGACGATCAGAAGGTTGTCCTCGAGGACAAAGACTTGGAGATCATCGGAGCCCCGATTATTAAATATGGTGATACCACCGTAATTGTTCAGCACTGCGAGTCCAGTTTGTGGCTAAGTTACAAAAGCTATGAAACAAAGAAAAAGGGAGTGGGCAAAGTTGAAGAGAAACAAGCCATCTTGCACGAAGAAGGCAAAATGGACGATTGTTTGGACTTTTCGCGATCCCAAGAAGAGGAATCTAAAACTGCCCGAGTCATACGAAAGTGTAGCAGTTTGTTTACACAGTTCATCAAGTACACTGACTACGCCTCTGCACGTTGAAGCGATTAATTTCTTTTTAATATTTTTCAGTGGTTTGGAAACTCTACAATCAAACCGAAGACACTCGATATTTTTCCAAAAAGTCAACCTTAGCGAAATGGTAATGTGCCTGGAGGATTTGATCAACTATTTTTCGCAACCAGAAGATGACATGGAGCACGAAGAGAAGCAGAATAGGTTTCGCGCTCTGCGAAACCGGCAAGATCTTTTCCAGGAAGAGGGTGTTCTTAATCTAATTTTGGAGGCTATTGACAAAATCAATATTATTACGTCGCAGGGCTTCCTCGCAAGCTTCCTTGCTGGCGACGAAATTGGCCAAAGCTGGGACTTGATATCAACATATCTCTATCAGCTTTTGGCAGCTATTATAAAGGGAAACCATACAAATTGTGCACAATTTGCCAACAGCAATCGCCTCAACTGGCTTTTCTCTCGTTTGGGCTCTCAAGCTTCGAGTGAAGGTTCAGGTATGTTAGACGTCCTCCATTGTGTTTTGATTGATTCCCCAGAAGCGCTAAACATGATGCGAGACGAGCACATAAAAGTTATTATTTCTCTACTTGAGAAACACGGACGAGATCCCAAGGTTTTGGATGTGCTGTGCTCACTGTGTGTTGGTAATGGTGTTGCAGTTAGGTCGTCACAAAATAACATATGTGACTACTTGTTACCCGGAAAGAACCTACTTCTTCAGAGTCAATTAGTGGATCATGTTGCAAGGTATCTTGTTAAATTCACTCAAGAAATATATATGCATTTATTTTATTTAGTATACGGCCAAACATATTTGTGGGCCGAGTGGAGGGCTCAGCGATGTATCAGAAATGGTACTTTGAGGTGACAATGGATCATATTGAGCAAACAACTCATATGATGCCGCACCTTAGGATAGGATGGGCTAACACGTCAGGGTGAGAAAGTTTTTGTGCCTTGGAAATAAATATTTTACATCGAAAATTGTAATTATTTTCAAGGTACGTACCATACCCGGGTGGCGGAAAAAAGTGGGGCGGCAACGGAGTCGGTGATGATCTCTATTCGTTTGGCTTTGATGGCGCGCATTTTTGGACGGGTGGCAGAAAAACCCAGGTATCGGAAAACCTGCCAGAAGAACCTTTCATAAAGAAGGGAGATGTCATCGGTGTAGCCCTTGACTTAGCTATTCCTATAATCACATTTTCTTTCAATGGCATGAAAGTTAAGGGAAGCTTTAGAGGCTTCAACTTGGACGGGATGTTCTTCCCCGTAATGAGCTGCTCATCAAAACTAAGGTTTCAAAATATAACTGTAGTTTAAGAAGAAATATAAAATTATACGTTTACAGTTGCCGCTTTTTGTTTGGGGGAGATCATGGACGTCTAAAGTACCCACCACCAATTGGCTTCTCTCCGTTAGTGCAGTGCCTGATGCCACATCAAATTCTAAGCCTGGATCCGTGTTTCTATTTCGGAAACTTGAACAAAAACGTACTTGCCGGGCCATGGATGATAGAGGATGACACTGCATTTGTGCCTAACCCCGTTGACACGTCAGGTGTAAGTCTTCCCTCATCGGTAGACTCGATTAAGGAGAAATTGGCTGAAAATATTCACGAAATGTGGGCGCTCAACAAAATTGAATCAGGGTGGTCGTGGGGCGAACATAGAGACGACTACCATCGTATCCATCCATGCCTAACACAATTTGAGAAGCTTCCCCCTGCCGAAAAACGCTACGATAGCCAGCTAGCAGTACAGACCTTAAAGTGCTTTTAATTTATTCTCATTTTTGATGACGAAATAACTCTAAGTTATTCTCTACTTACAGAACAATAATTTCTTTAGGATACTACATAACAATGGATAGACCTCCAGCTAGAATCCGGCCCATACGTTTACCTAATGAGATATTCATGCAGGCAAATGGCTACAAGCCAGCGCCGCTGGACCTAAGTGCAGTTACACTTACTCCGAAATTGGAAGAGTTGGTTGATCAGTTGGCTGAAAACACGCACAACTTGTGGGCGAAAGAGAGAATACAACAGGGATGGACCTATGGTCTGAATGAAGATTCGGAAAATCATAGAAGTCCCCACTTAGTGCCGTACTCGAAAGTCGATGAAGCCATAAAAAAGGCCAACCGGGACACTGCATCGGAAACAGTTCGCACACTTCTAGTCTACGGATATGTTTTGGATCCGCCAACCGGTGAAGGAAATGAAGCACTCTTAGCTGAGGCACTTCGTTTGAAGTTTGCAGCGTTTCGAACCTATCGGGTTGAGCGAAACTACGCTGTCACGTATGGGAAATGGTATTTCGAGTTTGAAGTATTAACCTCCGGCCCTATGCGTGTTGGCTGGGCACGTTCTGACTGTCATCCTGGCGCAATGTTGGGAAGCGATGACAGTAGTTGGGCATTCGACGGACATAATGTAAGTTATCTTTCTTTGTTTGCTAATAGCGCGCCAATTGACGTAAGAGTTAACGACCATTTAAGAGCAGAACTCTAAAACACACATTTCCCTTGACGTGTGTTTTGTTTCATGAAATATGTTATTAAATACTTTAGAACTGTATACTATAAATACTATAAACGTAATAAAACAGGTTACTAAGGTGCACGGAGGTTCAATTGAACATTTTGGTGTTCGATACGAAGCAGGCGATGTTATTGGTTGTTTTATTGACGTTAAGGAACAAACTATAAGTAAGAATAACTGAATGATCGGTTTTTTTTTATTAAGTTGTGTTTTAAGAATTTATTTTAAAAAAATCGTTTTGTAACTGGATTGTTTTACTTTTTTTTATTAATTTATCGTTCCTTGATCGACTTGAAAATAATTTTGTGTTTAACTTTGTAAGACTTAAGCCAACTTTCAATACAACACCTTCTAACTATTTATAAATGGGAAAATGAATAAATAATTTGAACATGAATAGGTTTTACACGGTAAATAACTAATTTATATTAAATGTGCATATTTTCTTCCGCACAATTCGTACAAAATAGGAAGAAAAAGTCTTTGGCGGGACAAGTGAGTCCTTTGGTAAACAATGTGGACCTGGTGATATCGTCGGCGTTTTTCTCGACCTCGCCGATCACACGATCAGTAAGAACAATACTTTTTTTTATAAAAAAAAAAAAATGCATTTATAGTTATGAGTCACGTTTTGTATCCTTGTGCTTAGCATACATATCCTTCAATCAAAAAAAAAATTATAGTTCTTGCAACCCCACTATTGCATACGTATTATTTTGCTTTTAGATAATTTTTTGATACAGCAAAATAAGACACATTTCCACACGGTTTTCAGTGAAACATGATTTTTTTTAATAATATGATATAATCGTATTATTATAGCAAAGTACCGAAAAATCATTATTATTCCCCAAGGTGAAATATACATTTATATTAAACACTCATAATTTTCTTTAACAAAATCGTATTTGTAATTTCTTCGTTTTATTAAAATAGCATTAGATACTTTTCTATGATGCTCTTGTTATATATAAATACCTACCTTCTGCTTATATGAATAAATGTAAACTGCACGCAGAAAAGAAAGACAAACTACACACTGAACTAGTACATAGCCTACTTGGGAAAATATGTCACTATACCACAACACAGCATGAAACAGAAAGAAATTGTGTGGTAAGCGTGCGAATGGTATCAATAATCGGAAAAAATCGAATCTTGTTTCCGCTTAACTATTACTCAAAAAAGTCATAAAAAATACAACTACCAATTGTTGGGCCAAGTACCTACTTACATAGACAAACCATACTGAGACCCCCAACTCACAATCCTCTGGCCGCTGGCCCCCTAAGTTTTTTTTCAAATTCGCCATTTTGTTTTCCTATCGGTGTTATGTCAAAAAAGAATCCGTGTGACATGCAAAAACATACAAAAAATGCAAAAATAAATGCTGCTAGCCTCGCAACGAATCTTCAAAAATTCCGGCTCACCAACACACTCCCAGGAGATATGAGACACTTCCGCTGTGGGCAAAGTTGCTGGCAGAGTTCATAGAATTTTATCCGTTTAATTTGAAATTGTTCGTTACGTGTGGATAATATTTTTTTTTAGGAATATGTGCACATTTGCTTAAAATGTTCATGAAAAATTAACAATGTAGATTGGTTGAGGGAAAATGAAAACATTTTGAGCAAATTTTCTTCATTATTTAAGAAAAATTTACACACGAAATCGAAGTTAATGATATCCAAAAGCGGAAAATACACAACCATGCTTGTCCTAATATGTTTCTAGTATATAGAACAGAACTATGATACTGAGCAAGGTATCTCCGGTTTAGTCCCCGGAAAAACACAAATTAGGTCATACGATTTTTTTAAAACAGCGCCGCCTACATACATTTATTTTTTTTATTTTTAAAGCTAACACGTTACTCTGATTCACTAGATATGTACAGCACTACATATCGGTAAACTATACTTTTTGTGCGTGCGGACCCGGGTTAGCCTAGTAGATTCTATATTATACAATTGTTTAGGATACCTACAATAGTTTCTCATAAAAAAAAGAACGCTATACGTACAAATTTCATATTTCATCACATCACACTCACTCGGGAAAAATAAGGCTTTTAATTTGACAGAAAATCTTATATTTCAAAATTTAGTCTGCGTATGTTTGCGCTCGCAAAACTCGGGAAGTAGTAATTCGATTGACTTCAAATTTTGACGCAATTGTTGCGATTTATTGAACATCCATTTCAGCAATAAAATATAATCTTTAGCACGTTATTTCAATAACTAAACTCTGGGTATTTATCCAAAGTAGTAGCGACTTGCCAGAAGCGACCGACATTTCTAAAATCATTGGAAAACATTTCTATTACTGATTTTAAGCATGTCATTATAAGAGTCATAACTATCTTCAATAATAACTATCTGTTCAACCATTCCGGAAGACATTTTGTTTTGTAGTAAAGGTATACCGAAGTAAAGCGAAATACCCATAATTCCTACTACACCAACAAAATGGATGAACGAAATATGTGTCGCGTATTTTCGGCAGACTCCTAGTTAGTATTGGGCATTCTTTTATACTTCCGTGTTGGGATTGTTTAAATTTTTAAATGTAGGTACCTACCTTAACATTAGACGATTGATTGATATTTCAAGTTATCGCATTCATTATGGATAATTTCGAACAGAATTTAACGACATTTTAAAATCTAAAACAATACATTCGTCCAGTGGTTTGTTGGATACTTTTTCATTGTGTGCAGTTTATATACGCCATCTTTCTCGTTCAGAAAAGAAAACAAAATACTTAAAAATATTTATGGACGACACACAATCGACTTATGTACTATGAATTGTGTAACCTATGTACTTCATGTTAACTATTTCAACCTTGCAAACTTTAACTGCACTAACTTATAAAAATGTTTTAAGTTTTCATATGAATATCAACTAAAAAAACAAACGCTGCTGATAAAAAACAGAGCATGCATTTTTCGTTGCTTATCAATAATTGTTTTTTTGTAACAAAACTTTGAAAATATTTTTCTAGTTAGCTGTCATTTAATATGTTTCAAAACTTCCCAGGTTTCTCGCTGAATGGTGAACTTTTAATGGACGCTTTAGGCGGGGAAACAACTTTTGCGGATGTAACGGCTGAGGGGGTTGGATTTGTTCCAGCATGCACACTGGGTGTAAGTATTTTACTAAAGTGAGCTCGCTCTATAAATAACTATATTCGTTTCAGGTTGGTCAAAAAGCTCGTTTAATTTATGGACAAGATGTCGATTCGTTGAAATTTTTTACGACTTGTGGACTTCAGGAAGGCTATGAACCATTTTGTGTGTAAGAATACATTTATTCGACCTTACCAATAATCATTTTTAGCCTTCGCTAATAATAATGAGTAGTTTTATATGGAAAATTTGCTATTGTGATTTCGTGAAATCTACCTAGGACACTAAATATGACTAAAAGCATTATGTGTATGTACAGTTTGTAGGTGGATCTAAGTTACTTCCCTATTCGGTTCCTATATAACTCAAAAGTCCACCAAAATGAATAAGATACGTAACGTATGCATATCTTCGGTATACCGTGCTATACCTAATATAAATAGTTATAACAAAAAAAGTTAATTTAAAAAACCAAAAAACCCGACTGACTTTAAAAAAAAAAGAATTAAAAAGATATAAACAAGACACTTTTTTATCTATCAGAACAAAAAAAAATAGTGTATTTTGTTGCGTTTTTTAACGTCGGAATGGGCGAAAAGGGCATTTTTGGGTATTTTTGATAGTCGTCGTGGGCAGTTCAGTCCGAAAAGTCTGGTATCACTGGTGCGGATCAGAGTGGAAAGTGAGTTTTACAGCTTAAAGGTTTTTTTTACTGCGCTTCTCACTTTTCGCGAACGTCTGTCAAACATCCGTGAGTATAACTGCCATGAAAGAGCTTCTCAATCGGCCGTCTGGATCTAGACTCGGCATAAATAAAATATGTACCTATTTATTTAATTTATTTAACTACAGTATATTTCTTATGCCCAATTGCGTACAATGGCACAATTTCAAAGTAACAAAATATGCACCTGCACGAAAGATTTATTTTTGGACTAGTTTGTTATGGCTGGTCAGATATTTTTCAAATCGTTTGAGTGCCAATTTATAACTGACTTCCTGATTTCACTTATTTCTTGGGAAATTTTATTTTGGACATTCTTGACTTGCTTGACTTTTTGCTGTCGATGAAAAGCTAAAATCCACAACGAAAAAACCGAAAAAAAAAATTCATTTTCTCACTGACCAATTACGAATTTCTTCAAAAACCACGACGAAAAAGATCGACCACTGAACTGTCACTCGGTTTTATAGGCTAGCACACTCTTTACTTTAAATAAAATACAGTATAAATGTGTGAAGTGTGATGGGTACAAAATGAAATTCAAAAACATGGAAGCGAGTAACGAAAAAAAAGTAAAACATGTGAAATCGTATGGCGATGGCCACGTAAGCCTTGACCAATAAGCGATTTTGTTGAGCGTCTGAGAGACGCCGACCTGCAGTCAAATCTGTTTTAAGTTATGACTGCATCGCGACGACTTGATAAAATGGAAATAAGCGCAGAATTTATATACCTATCAGGATTCAAGACAGCGATATTCATTTCATTTTTCATTGAAGATCCGAGAGATTTTTCAGAACTGCTCTTTTCAGTAAAAGGAAATACTATCCACACGTAACGAATAATTTCAAATTTAACGGATAAGATTTTATGAAAGCTGCCAGCAACTTTGGCCACAGCCACATTTTTGAAATTACGTGAAATTTGTCAATACGAATTTCTATGAAACAATACTAGCGCACTTAGCATTTACCACCGCGTAAAAATATAGCTTTTAGGCAAGTAACGGAAAATCGGAATCGGTGGTCTCAGTATGGTTTGTGTATCGTTCTAAGAAATGACGTGGAAGTGCACTTTTTTCCAATGAAACATAGAAAGAGCACTTCTGAATGCGCTATTTTGACGCTCATCAGCATTTTGAATGTCTGAGCCTGAAGTAGTTAAATCGACGTTAACGACCAATCTAGCTCCAGACCAGACGTTAATTATTTTAAAGAGATGCATATCTTTCGTACGTACGTCTTAAAAAAAATAGTAAAATACACATTGCAGAATACGGAATTTTTTGCGTTAAAGTCCAATTCATGAACTTACATATACTGAAAAAGAAATGAGCACGTGTGCGTGACTTCATGAATTTTTCGGAAAAACAGCTTGTTGGCAGCTGCCTTTCCACTTCAAAGTTATAAAGGTAGTTCTGTAATACCATCATCTTTGCTCCAGACAAATACACTACATTTTCGAATATGTCCTGTTCACTGTCCATTCTCTCGAAATGTGTCATTTCGCCAATATTAGCCCGGGAAATATTTAAACACGAAATACACGTACTTATCTACATATTATGATATATAAATTACCTGACACCACAACAGATAAAGATAGTGCTGAACTTTTTAATAGAGTTCCTCAACTTGAAAGTTCGGACAGGAATGGCATAGGATCTTTCTTTAAAATTAAAATAGGATCTTCGATATGATGCGTTTAGTATAAAGCTATAATAAGAACCAGGATTAAGCGCTTAAGGTACGCACAGGCTGGCGATGTTTTACAGAAGAGACCAGCTTGGGTGAAAATAATTTCTTCGTTAATGGGTCAAAAGATATCTATCAATTTATTGATCATCAAATACATTTTATGTTAACTACTGTTTAGGCCGTTTGCTGATAAGACTCATACCGAATTAAGTGTCACATAAGCTCTTATGTGACCGTTTATGCCCTAAAAAAAAGTAGCCTATAAGTATTTAAGTAGAACTTAGATCGTTAAGAGTCGTATGAGCAAATGGCCCTTAATGTCTTATTTAATTTTTTTAAAAGTAATATGCGCCGTCCAGTCACCCACTGGTACACAAAGGATCAACCTGTGTTTGAAAATACCGAGGAAATGCCCGATTGCCGTATAGATGTCACGCGCATACCCGGTGGAGCGGATACCCCACCTCATCTGAAAATATCTCACAACACTTTTGAGACAATGGAAAAAGCAAACTGGGAGTTTCTACGCTTATCGCTTCCAGTAACGTGCATGGGTGAATTTATTAGGTAAGTGGGTACTTAATACACTCATTCCTCTAAGTAAAAAACTAATTCTTTCAAAACTTTCAGTGAGGCTGAGAAAGCTCGTCGTTGGGAGGAAATAAAAATTCGCCAATATAGGCTGTTGAAAGACACGCAAGAGACCATACAGATGCAACCCTCCCAAGCCGCACATTTAGACCACATGCTTAAAAGCGGCTTCACAATGAACGATATAAAGGGTTTAAATAGAAATTACGGCGATGTTGCTGAAGGCGATGAAAACATGATCACCGGCCCTTCTCGACCGCCCAGGAAAGGTTCTCTAACCAGAAACATCACATTTGAATCGGACATGATGCCCGAAAATATGAAAAGGTCCACTTCTGCCTTAGACATGAACGGCATGGAAGATGTGGATGAAAAGAAAAAGCGCGGGCGAAGTCCTTTCAAATTTTTCTCCAAAAAATCGCGAGACCAAAGCAAAGAAAAGGTTCCAGGTAGAATGAGAGAGGTCTCGCCAATGGAAAGAAGAAATACAGTCGGTAATAACAACCAATCCACTCAAAGAAATTTACATACTGCTAACTATTTTCTTTTATTTGAAAAGCCCATGGAAGAAATGTAGTCAACTCCCAGATGACAACACGAACTCCAACTGTTCGCATTTCTAATGTAAGGCTTCCACTTTTTCAGACAAACACACCTCTAATGCCCATTTTTCTATTAGACCAACGAGGTAGGCATTCAACCTCCATCTGTGCCTGAACGGCAAACAGGCCCCAAGGCCATGAGTGGTGGAAACTTGGGAAACCCATCAATTGAGTCCTCTGGAAATGAAATGTTTGACGCTGATTGTCTTAGACTTATTAATGAATATTTTTACGGCGTGCGAGTGTATCCAGGGCAAGATCCAACACATGTGTACGTCGGCTGGGTGACAACACAATACCACTTGCACAGTAGGGAGTTTAATAAATCCAAAGTTCGATGCGCTTCCGTTGTTATTGAGGACTACTACGAACAACCAGTAGAGCATATTGACCGTCAAAGTTGCTATGTTGTCCGAGCGGATGAGCTTTTCAATGAGGTTACACAAGATGCCTCGGGAAAAGGTGCATCGCAGGGAATGTTCGTTGGCTGCTTTGTGGATACGGCTACTGGAATAATTCGATTCACTTGTGAGGGGAAGGAAACTTCACACCGCTGGTTGATGGAGCCAGATACCAAGCTGTTTCCGGCAATATTTGTGGAAGCAACTAGCAAGGAAATACTGCAAATCGAACTGGGAAGAACGCCAACGACTTTACCCCTGTCTGCAGCAGTTCTCCCGACGAGCGACAAACACGTCAACCCACAGTCCCCGCCACGTCTTAAAGTACAGTGTTTAAAGCCACACCAATGGGCAAGAGTTCCGAATACAGCCCTTCAAGTTCATGCATTAAAGCTGTCAGACATCAGGGGTTGGTCCATGCTTTGTGAAGATCCGGTGTCTATGCTAGCCCTACATATACCCGAAGAGGACCGCTGCATAGATATTCTGGAGCTCATTGAGATGGACAAACTCCTATCATTTCATGCGCACACTCTGACCCTTTACGCTGCTTTGTGCTACCAATCAAATTATAGGGCTGCGCATGCATTGTGCCAGCATGTGGACCAAAAGCAACTGCTCTATGCCATTCGGTCGGAGTATATGAGCGGGCCCTTGCGTCAAGGTTTCTACGACCTTTTAATTGCATTGCACTTAGAGTCACACGCCACTACTATGGAAGTTTGCAAAAACGAATACATTACACCTCTCGGATCTGAGTTGAAAGAACTCTACAGTGACGATGAAATGTGTCACTCACTTCGTTCACTTATCACTGAGTCCGTAAGGCCACAGCTAAGAATGACTGAAATTACGTAAGTATTATCATAAAACCTACTACCTACTCTAACCCCAGTGCTTCTACATTTTCATGACAGACATGTCATAAATAAAATTATGAGTGCGTCAAAATTATAACATCAAAGGATACATTCTCAGATTGACTATCATATTGCACTCACGCTTTGACAAAAAGAGTATCCTTCGGGAAATCGTCAGATTTGAGAATACCTATCTTCTCGATGATTTTAATATTTATTTAACATATTTATATATAACACAACACAACACTCTTTTATTACATGTTCACGATCTTCATTTTTGAACATGTGTCATTCATGATGATCATCAACCATTCATACTCTACTCATATGTTGATGCATTGACTCTTTTTATGCCCCACATTCGCACCTGTGTAACTTTACAAATATCCAGTCCCCCCACAAGTCTTCAAACAATTGGTTTAGCGCCAAGTGCTTCCAGTGAACCCATCCCGACGATCGAACAACTGTACTCCCCGAAGTTCCCGTTGGAAGTTGTTAGGGAGTTTGTGATGGAAGCCCTCAAAGAAGCGGTGGATGTAAATCAAGTGCACAACAGGGATCCAATTGGCTGGTCAAATGAAAATCTTTTCCTGTAAGTCGAATTTTCGTTCTCGCAGCTTCACTTTAAATATTTTATAAATCCCTTTAGACCACTGATTAAGCTTACGGATAGGCTCTTGCTGGTTGGTGTTTTGACAGACGAGGACGTTCAGAAATTGCTCGTTATGGTCAACCCAGAGACATGGGATTCTTCGTTCGAAAAGGGTGCGCTAACTAAAAATAATCAATCTTTTTTTTAAGCATTGCATTTTTCACTTTTCACAGACGGTAAAGATGAACACCGCAAAGGACTATTGACGATGAAAATGGCAGAAGGGGCAAAACTTCAGATGTGTTACTTATTGCATCACTTGTACGACATTCAGTTGAGGCATAGAGTAGAAAGCATTATTGCTTTCTCTCACGACTTTGTTGGGGATCTACAAGCGGATCAGCTCCGCCGATACATTGAAATAAAGCAGTCCGATCTTCCGAGTGCAGTCGCAGCAAAGAAAACAAAAGAGTTTCGATGCCCTCCACGAGAGCAAATGAATCAAATTCTATGTTTCAAGAATCTGGAACCTGAAGACCAAGAGAACTGCACGTGTGGCTTAGAACTTCGTGGAAGTTTATACGACTTCCATGAAAATCTAATGAACAAAGTCTCTCTTAACGCCTTGCAGGAGCCCGAAGAGCCCGATTGCAGCAATGCAATTGAAGAAGTGCGAGCTGGACCTATAACGAAAATATATAACTTCATTAACGCTGTCAAAGAACTCGAAGAAGGTCCAAAAACACCAGACGAACCAGAAAAGAAAACTCCCGAAGAGGTGTTCCGTAAAGTGCTTATAAAAACAATCGTCTACTGGGCGGAGGAGTCGCAAATTGAGAATCCGAAACTCGTCAGAGAAATGTTCAGTCTTCTTGTGCGGCAGTATGATACTGTGGGAGAGCTGGTGCGCGCTTTAGAGAAAACGTACGTTATCAATAGTAGAGCACGCGACGATGTTGCCGAAATGTGGGTTGGCTTAAGCCAAATTCGAGCACTGCTTCCTGTTCAAATGAGTCAAGAAGAAGAAGAACTTATGAGGAAGCGGCTTTGGAAGTTAGTTAACAATGCCACATTCTTTCAACATCCAGATTTGATTCGAATTCTGCGGGTGCACGAAAACGTCATGGCGGTAATGATGAATACTCTGGGGCGTCGTGCCCAAGCTCAAAGTGACGCACCCACGCAAACAGATGGAGCGGAGGGAGCTCCGCCTAAAGAGAAAGACACCTCGCACGAAATGGTGGTGGCGTGCTGTCGGTTTCTATGTTACTTCTGTCGCACCGGACGTCAAAATCAAAAAGCCATGTTCGATCATTTCGATTTTCTCTTAGACAATGCTAACATTTTATTAGCCCGACCTAGTTTAAGGGGATCAACTCCTTTGGATGTGGCATATTCGAGTTTAATGGAGAACACAGAATTAGCTCTGGCGCTTAGAGAACACTATCTTGAAAAAATTGCTGTGTACCTATCCAGGTGTGGATTACAAAGCAACTCAGAACTTGTAGAAAAAGGATATCCAGACTTGGGTTGGGACCCAGTTGAAGGTGAACGCTACTTAGACTTCCTCCGTTATTGTGTATGGGTAAATGGAGAAAGTGTTGAAGAAAATGCAAACCTTGTCATTCGTCTTCTTATCCGTCGTCCAGAATGTTTAGGGCCGGCTCTAAGAGGAGAAGGAGAAGGTCTTTTTCGCGCAATCGTTGAGGCCAATAAGATGTCCGAAAAAATAGCCGATCGTTGTAAATTTCAAGATGAAGCTGAAGGTACTATTGCTGGCCTCAACTTTACTCATCCTCTGCCCGAGGGCGAAGACGACGACGATTACATTGACACTGGTGCGGCTATCTTGAATTTCTATTGCACATTAGTAGATCTTCTTGGGAGGTGTGCGCCAGATGCGTCCGTAATCGAGCAGGGCAAAAATGAGTCACTGAGGGCTAGAGCTATTTTGAGATCTCTGGTGCCACTAGAAGACCTTCAGGGAGTCTTGAGTTTAAAGTTTACTCTCTCGCAAACCTCTCCAGGAGAAGAAAAGCCGAAGTCTGACATGCCATCTGGTCTACTGCCCAACAATAAGCAAAGCATAGTTTTGTTTTTAGAACGAGTTTATGGTATTGAGACACAAGAACTGTTTTACAAACTTTTAGAAGATGCATTTCTACCCGATCTACGTACTGCGACTATGTTAGACAAGAGCGATGGATCAGAAAGCGATATGGCATTATCAATGAACAGATATATTGGCAATTCAATTCTTCCGCTACTTATAAAGCATTCGAAATTCTATAACGAAGCTGAAAACTATGCGAGCTTATTGGATGCAACTCTTCATACAGTATATAGACTCTCAAAGAACCGAATGTTAACAAAAGGCCAGAGAGAGGCTGTATCCGATTTTCTCGTTGCGCTGACATCACAGATGCAACCTGCTATGTTGTTGAAACTCTTACGCAAGTTGACTGTGGATGTCTCGAAGCTTTCCGAGTATACAACGGTGGCCTTAAGAGTAAGCATATTTTTGTTTTTATTTGTTAAATAATTGTGATCTCTTTTCTACAACAGGGTTTATACGTATGCTATCCTAACTTTGTTTTAAATTGTGAAAAAAATCCCTTACAGGAACGCAACTGTCTCGTTGATCAGAAGTTTGTTTGGTTGTTTTCTTATTTTATTAGATATGTATTCGTCGGTAAAGATCTGAGAAGAAATGCTAGATAAAAGAAACGGTTCATAAAATAAAATTTACTATTGGGCTGCTCATTTAATATGGCAGTATAATTATATCAAATAAAAATGTGAGTTTTTATAAGTTGAATCTCTCAGTAATGCTGCATTTACACCATCACACATTCCTAACACGGAAGGTTAAAGGGATGTCCAATACTAAATAGTCGTCTGACTGAAAAGGACAGCATTACCTAACACGCAACGTGACACGTATTTCGGTCGGGCATCTTGTCTACGTGGTAGCAATTATAGGAAAGCTCCGCATGTTAATATTTTTATAGCGGTGGCTAATGAAATTCAGCGTTCCTATAAGACACAATTTCTTGCGTACAACATCCATGACCCTTTAGGCATCTGATTTGTGATCTCGTTCTTCTGCCTTTATTACAATTGACTGCGGACAAATAGATCTCTCTGTTCTGTCTTGTGCAAAAATGCGAGTAGGTATGTTATAGTGTAAATGCAGTCTAACATGCAATTAATGCAAATACTGCTTAAATGTTTGAGCATCTACAAGGACAAGCGTAATAGGAGTTTCTGTTTTCTGATCTATTAGGGCATGCGTACTAAGCTTTACTTACAGATTTACAATTAATGGATTTGTAAGCTCGATAAAACGGTGCGGGCAGAAACGGATTGCGAACTGTCGGTTACAGTAAACAAATTATACTTTGCACTTTGAATTGTATGTCTGCCTTAAAAAAGAGAGATCACATAGATAATAGATAATTAATATTTATTTTTAATACTTGATAATTTACTTACGTCTTCTACTTTCAGCTATTGACACTTCATTTTGATCGATGTGCCAAATATTACGGCTCAACGCAAGGCCAGGGCTCCTATGGCGCATCGTCCGATGAAGAAAAACGTTTAACGATGTTGTTGTTCTCCAACATCTTCGATTCCCTCAGTAATATGGATTATGATCCGGAATTGTTTGGAAAAGCTTTGCCATGTTTGATTGCAATTGGCTGCGCATTACCGCCCGACTACAGTTTGTCGAAAAATACCGACGAAGATTATTATGGACGTCAAACTGGTGCTCCTGACCAGCCGCAATATGACCCCAATCCCATTGATACAACAATAGTGCACTTAGACAATGACCTCAATTCGCTTGTCCAAAAGTTTAGCGAACACTATCACGATGCTTGGGCAAGTCGCCGATTGGAAGGGGGTTGGGTTCATGGTGACATGCGTTCAGATTCAGAGCGTAGGCACCCTAGACTTAAACCATATAACATGTTGAGCGAATACGTACGTTTATCCTTTAAATATATATATATAGAATTTTCACTTCTTTTTTGATTGCACGCAAAGGAAAGGGAAAGATATAGGGATCCGGTCAGAGAGAGCCTAAAGGCTCTTCTATCTATTGGATGGACCATTGAGCACTCCGAAATTGATGTTCCTTTGAACAATAGAGGATCAACAAGGCGCCAGTCGAAGCCCCAAATCGTATGTACCCATTGTCTTAGATTAGAGTGTTAGCAGCAATTAATAAACAAACCAAATGTCCACGTTGTTAAATAATACGCACTTCCCAACCTTTTTTTCCCTGCCCATTTCCGGCTGTTCTTGACAATAGAATGATTTTCAGAATGAAGGCAATGCGTTCAATTACAACCCCCATCCAGTGGACATGACCAATCTGACCCTGAGCAGGGAGATGCAAAACATGGCTGAACGCTTGGCCGAGAACTCACATGACATCTGGGCTAAAAAGAAGAAAGAAGAACTCAACACATGCGGCGGCATTATTCATTCACAACTAGTTCCTTATGACCTGTTAACTGATAAGGAAAAGCGGAAGGACAGAGAGCGTTCCCAAGAATTCCTTAAGTACATGCAGTATCAAGGATATAAATTGCATAAGTATATTATTTTGTTTACTTTGACTGTGTACATTATAACAATTGTCATTTATTAAGGCCGACTAAGGGAGGGGCCGTCGAAGGCGAAGGAGGCGCAACTCAGGCAGCCGTGGAACTACGATTTTCCTATTCCTTGCTAGAAAAACTAATCCAATACCTAGACAGAGCGACGATCAACATGAAATTGTTGAAACCATCGACTACTTTCAGCAGAAGAAGTTCCTTCAAAACTGCTTCACGCGATATTAAATTTTTCTCAAAGGTTGTTCTGCCATTAATGGAAAAATATTTCTCAACGCACAGAAACTATTTCATAGCAGTCGCCACTGCCACAAATAATATCGGAGCTGCCTCTCTAAAGGAAAAAGAAATGGTAGCGTCCATATTTTGCAAATTGGCAGCGTTGCTCAGAAATCGATTGGCGGCCTTTGGACCGGACGTGAGAATAACTGTAAGATGCCTGCAGGTTTTGGTGAAAGGTATCGATGCTAAATCGTTGGTTAAAAACTGTCCCGAGTTTATAAGAACATCAATGCTTACCTTTTTCAATCAAACGTCTGATGACTTGGGTAACACAATCATAAATTTACAAGACGGCAAATACAGCCACCTGCGAGGCACACATCTTAAGACATCCACGTCATTGGCTTATGTTAATCAAGTTATTCTGCCCGTTCTGACTGCAATGTTTGACCATTTGGCTGCATGCGACTATGGAAGCGACCTTTTGCTCGATGAAATCCAAGTGGCTTCGTATAAAATTCTCGCTGCGCTTTATCACTTAGGTACGGATCCAACACTTACTCACGAGAGAAAATATTTGAAAACAGAAATCGAACGGCATAAGCCTGCTTTGGGATCGTGTTTGGGGGCGTATAGTTCTTGTTTCCCCGTGGCATTCCTAGAGCCTCATCTCAACAAACACAATCAGTTCTCGCTTTTGAATAGAATAGCAGATCATTCTCTGGAAGCCCAGGATATTATGGTTAAAATGGAGAGCAGCATGCCAAATCTGGAAACAATCCTACAAGAAGTAGATCAGTTTGTGGAATCAGACAAAACCTATAATGACGCCCCTTTTATCATCGATGTGGTTCTTCCACTTTTGTGTTCCTATCTGCCGTTTTGGTGGGCTCAGGGACCGGATAACGTAAGTCCTACCAGCGGAAACCATGTCACCATGGTGACAGCTGACCACATGAATTCGCTGCTCAAAAATGTTCTGAAAATGATTAAGAAGAATATTGGAAATGAGAACGCTCCATGGATGACAAGAATCGCTGCATATACACAGCAGATAATCATCAACACTTCAGAGGAGCTTTTGAAGGACCCCTTTCTACCACTTGCGGAAAGGGTAAAAAAACGAACAGAAAATATGTTTCACAAAGAGGAAAGTATGCGTGGGTTTATAAAATCCGCCACTGATGACACTTCCCAAGTTGAAACCCAACTGCAGGAAGATTGGCAGCTATTAGTGAGGGATATTTACTCGTTCTACCCGCTGCTTATTAAGTACGTTGATTTGCAACGAAATCATTGGCTCAAGGACAATATTCCAGAGGCAGAAGAGCTATACAATCACGTGGCTGATATTTTCAACATCTGGTCAAAGAGTCAATACTTTTTGAAGGAGGAACAGAACTTCATATCTGCCAATGAGATCGACAACATGGCTTTGATAATGCCAACGGCTACCAGAAGATCAGCTGCGATTACCGATGGAGCGCCTGTTACTGGAGGAAAAGTCAAAAAGAAGAAGAAAAACCGTGACAAAAAACGTGACAAGGACAAGGAAGTGCAGGCCAGTCTTATGGTGGCTTGCCTGAAACGTTTACTTCCAGTTGGCCTTAACCTGTTCGCTGGCAGGGAGCAAGAGCTGGTGCAGCACTGCAAGGATAGGTACCTAAAGAAAATGCCAGAATACGAAGTCATTGAGTTTGCCAGAAATCAGCTAACACTGCCCGATAAACTAGATCCCTCGGATGAAATGTCATGGCAGCATTATCTCTATTCAAAGCTGGGAAAGAAGGACGAAATAAATGAAGATGCAGCTGTGGTGGAAAAGTCAAACCAAAATGAGAAGAAAGATAAGACCCAAGAGACCGTTGATAGAATTGTAGCAATGGCTAAAGTTCTCTTTGGTCTGCATATGGTATGTAAAAATAATAACTACACAACATATTGACTACACTACATATTGATTATTTAGCCACTCTTATAAGTATATTTTACTTCTTATTGATTCTTTTTATTTGCTACAACTTTCTTTATACTTTTGTTTCTTTTCGATCATCTATTCACACTTTTTTGTTCATGGACAAATTGAACTACATTGTTAAATACTCGTAGATTGATCATCCGCAACAACAGAGTAAGAACGTTTACAGGAGTGTTGTATCAATCCAACGGAAGCGCGCTGTAATCGCATGCTTCCGACAGACATCTTTGCATTCTCTTCCCAGGTTCTATAATTTATTTTTAAATGTTTATAAACGGTTTTTGTTTCTTTGTATAATTTCTGGCTAATAGTCTTGTGCATGATGTACCTATCAACTTTTTTAACTATGATTTTGGAAATTTATTCTATTTACGTACTAAACTAACAGGATAGTTATTAACACTTATTGCTTGACCTAACGATCGCCTTTTGTACCCTTAGGCTAGTCGTACTAAGTGCAGATGCAAAAAATGGAACTCAAAATTGTCATTGGCAAGGCGTCAACTGGCAATATGCTGTTTAAGAGCGAAACATCTCTACCGTTTAAGCAGGTGCTTTTGCTTTTGTTTTCGTTTCGAATAATATGTACTAACACAAATTTTTAAGTGTGTGTGTTAAATTTTGCTGCAATTTTATTTAGACCATAAATAACATACTTTTTTTTGCATTGGAAAAGGCATCGCGCTTGCAATATATTCGCTCGAACTTATTACGAAGAATGGTTACAAGAAGAAAACGTGGGTCAAGAGGTTATGATAGAAGATCTGACACAGACCTTTGAGGAATCAGAAAAGTCAAAAAAAGATGCCGAGGAAGAAGAAGGCAAACCCGACCCGTTGACACAGTTGGTCACCACATTCTGTCGTGGCGCAATGACTGAGCGAAGTGGTGCCTTACAGGAGGATCCATTGTACATGTCCTACGCGCAAATAGCAGCCAAGTCGTGTGGCGAAGAAGAGGAAGAAGGGGGTGATGAAGAAGGCGGTGCCGAAGGAGCCGAAGAAGGCGAAGGAACGAGCATTCACGTAAGTATTTCTGAATAATTAAATCCCTGTACTAACGCATTTAATAGACCCGATTAAAGCATCAAATGGATAAGCTTATGGTAAGAACTTGGAGCTATTTGTCATTTGTCCTGAATTTCATTTGTTGGGAAGCAGTTGTTTCCGTAGTTATTATTCATTCACGAGCGAATGGTAATTTTTCTTAATTTAAAATGCATGCGAAGTCGATTATCTACGTCTTATTTTAAGACAATCTGCCCTAGCGGGGTATCCTTCCGAACGGAAAATTCTCCGCAGCGCGTACTCTATCAGAGCTTCTTGGCGTTTCCGATTGAAGAAAAGAATTGCCCTTTCTATGAAAAGAGCAAATATAGGAGTGCTCTGTCTATGTTTTCTTTGTTTCATTTAAAAAGAAAGTGCACTTCTAGGTCAGTTCTTAAGTTCGGAATATTTTTAAAGAATTGCACTGAACTCGCCAACACACACTAGCAAAATGTCACATTAAAATGTTTGTAATGTTATCAGAAACAAATTTTGCTCTATGTGATCCGAAATATACAATTATGTGTGAAAAATGTAAACTTAAATTAAAACATACGTATTGATTTGGCCATTCATATTTACTGCAGAAAAAAGAAAAAAAGAAGGAACATACATTGTGTCTACCAACAAAAGTGCTCCAACGAATTTCATTAGGCGTTTTACTTTTTTAGTTCAGAGCTGAGCACTGAACTGAGCTCGAGCATTATGATTGCGCTCGGAACCGATCGTGTTCAGATTGTTCTGAGTCTGAGGTATTTATGAAACACACTTGAGCACATAGTTGTCATAAATGCATAAACTGAATTTTTATTTATTGTTATTTATTAAATTGGTTAATATTCAGTTCCAGAACAACAAGGTTCGTCCGCCAATCTGAATCTGAACACGATCGGTTCAGAGCGCCAATTTAATGAATAACAATTTATAAATATTCAATTTATACATATATTTTTTTCCAAATGATAGCTATGTGCTCAAGTGTGTTTCATAAATACATCAGACCGATCTGAGCTGAGCACGAACTATTTTTTTTTTAATTACGGGGCAGTTCTTACTGTATCATATCGTTTCACGCTATGAGTTTTTCATGGCGAATTATGTAGTCTCACAATGTGTTTTTGTGGTATAGTAGAGCTATCTTATTCACTGTCTGTTATATTATATTTGCTATCGCAGTCATAGTTAGAAAGAGATAACTATAGTACTCCAAGCAAGAAAGCGCTACTGTTTTATGGCCTAAGGGCGGTCGGAAAGTACAGTCCACTAGGGAAAGACCTAGGAGAGAAATGTGTACAGTTTAACGTAGTTAATAAATGTTGGGTTTTTTGCATAATGCTTTTTCCCAACAGAAAAAAATGTTTATTGTTTTTATTTATTTAAAAAGTGGAAAGGTGGTTGGCAGAGACAATACTATGGTATAGTATGGTTTGTCTATGGTGGTTGGCGCAGCCATAAGAGACGGAAAACTTACAATTACATTCGAGGTGTTTGTTTTTGTATTGTCTAGTTCTTGTTTTTTTGCGTGATCCTGTACTGGAAACGCAAATTGAGTGTCTTTATTGTTTTTTTTTCTTTATTTGATCATATAATACACTTACTGCAAATCGTAAAAAATTTCCGCGACTGATTGTTGTTGGAGGATATGGAAAAACAGTTCTTATGAAGCAAAACGCTGGGGACTGGAGTGCGCTACATTTGTATAGGAACAATGCTCCCAACAGCTGTTCGGAAGAATACTCGAATCAAAGTCGTAGAAAATCAGAGAATTTTCCGTTCCACCGGATGCCTCGCTAGGGCCAATAGTTATATTTATTTAACGAAGCTATTATACTAGTATGCACTAAAAATAACCTCATATATTATTTAGATGGCATTATTTCTTTTTGTAGTTACAAGAGTGCTTATGCATAGGTACTTATATTTCATTTTTCAGTTCTTCGAAAGGCTGTGTAGTGTCATTGTCATTGGCTTATTTTATATGGATTGATGGTATGGTCCGTCCAGACTTAATTGAAATTTTCACTCGCATGTCTCTTTACATGAGATATTTTATTCTCTTTGCGACACGTGAAAGAGCCTTGCAACAACAAATCAATCAAAAAAAAAATGTGTGCGCACTTCGAACAATTAATATACCACTATGAAGATGCATCTACCATAAAGAAAGTACCTATAAAATTGAATGCTTAATAGACACTTGTCAAACGTCAGGTTGCTATTTTTGTAGTTATGCTAAATACAAATTTTACGCCTAATGAGCTCACATGATGTACATCATATGGTGTCTACCACAATTGCAAAGTGCTCCAACGAATTTAATTTCTTTGCAACACCTTGCTATGTTCGTTTAATATTGCCAGTTCAAATTTTAGGTAACAAACAAAACCGGCATTCGAAATGTCAATTGAGTATTTAGGAACGATTTTTTTAGCGAGATTGGTCTAATACTATACTCCACCAACGTCAATTCAAAAATTAGTCATGTGAGCAATCTAGATTAACCAAAAGAGACACAAATGCTATCAAACTGCTTTCAGACTTTTTGTAACTTAAAATCCGACCGTTCCCAATGAACAGCATATCTATATGTTTTTTGTTGTTTACATGAAACTGTTGTGAAACGAACCTATTTCGACCATAGACCTATATATGGACTGCTAGTAGCCAATGATTTCGACAATATTCTGCATGATTTGTTTACGTAACTGTATGGAAATTTAAATTCTATAGCAGCCTTTTTTCCACTTTTTGACAGTGACACAATAGCGCCTTTGCTGTTTCTACCCGACTGGTTGACATTTTTTTTTTCACAGAAATTTATGAATATTCACATTTTACTAGCACATTTAATATGTCTATATGCCTAGGACTCATCGCGCCATATCTATATATTTATTTTCGTGTAGTAAAGAATTGGTTTTAAAAACCATGAACTTCTTTTGTATTTTAAAGGAACAAGAAATGGAAAAACAAAAACTCCTATTTCATCAAGCTCGTTTATCGAACCGAGGAGTTGCCGAAATGGTATTGCTTCATATATCTGCATCAAAGGGTATTCCCTCAGAAATGGTTATGACAACTTTAAATCTAGGAATCGCTATTCTGAGGGGTGGTAATATTGATATTCAAATGGGGATGTTAAATCACCTCAAAGAAAAGAAAGATGTCGGCTTCTTCACATCGATTGCGGGTCTAATGAACTCCTGCAGTGTTCTAGACCTTGATGCGTTTGAGCGCAACACAAAAGCTGAAGGTAACCTTTTGTACTTAAGTCCTATGTGTAATAATTTTTAGATTGCTTGACATGTTTTTTTAAATCCCTAATTTTTGATCCAAAATTTTAGTTTAGCAGAACAATTCGTAACTTGTTTTTTTTTTAATTATTCTCCAATTCTTATTTTCATTCATCTATCCGATTCAATTATGTTCCACATCGTCAACAATCGAAACCCTTCCTTGACCTTATGCACGAATGTCCTCAAACAATCATATATAACACCCTGCTGAATATGTATACACAAATCCAATGAACCTCACAAATGTATGCGTGTATCCTGTATGGTTAAATCAATTGCATTCCGATTCCATACGCTCCTTGCTTTTCCTGTTCAATTTTTTTAAATTGTATTATGCAATGTTCGAAACAAAAAGAATATATTCCAAGTGCGGGTGCAGGTCTAGGTGTCGGATCGGAGGGGGCAGCTGGAGAGAAAAATATGCACGATGCTGAGTTTACGTGCGCCCTATTTCGGTTCATCCAATTGACATGCGAGGGCCATAATTTAGGTAACAGCTTAATCGGTTAATATTCTCAATACAATCGCGCTTTGTTTTCTATTTTTGTTATTAGAATGGCAAAACTATTTAAGAACTCAAGCAGGAAACACGACTACGGTGAATGTTGTTATTTGTACAGTGGATTATCTTCTCCGGCTTCAGGAGTCAATAATGGACTTTTACTGGCACTATTCGAGCAAGGTAAATACAAATAAAATATACTTTCTGAAACAAACTTTTCTTTACAAAAATACTATATTCTTTTAAAAGGAAATAATAGACCCTGCTGGCAAGGCGAACTTTTTCAAGGCTATCGGCGTGGCAAGCCAAGTGTTCAATACTCTTACTGAAGTAATTCAAGGGCCGTGCACATTGAATCAACAGGCGTTAGCCCACTCAAGGTTATGGGATGCTGTTGGTGGTTTCCTATTTTTGTTCTCTCATATGCAGGAAAAACTGTCAAAACATTCCAGTCAGGTTGATCTTTTGAAAGAGCTCCTTAACTTGCAAAAGGATATGATAACAATGATGCTCTCCATGTTAGAAGGCAATGTTGTCAATGGTTAGTAATTGATGCTGCAAAATCTACATGAATGACGATATTTGTACTTCTAGGTACCATTGGCAAGCAGATGGTGGACACCCTAGTAGAATCGGCCTCCAATGTTGAGTTGATATTGAAATATTTCGACATGTTCCTTAAACTAAAAGACTTGACTGAGTCACCGAGTTTCCAAGAAATTGATATTAAAAACGAAGGATGGGTTACACCCAAAGATTTCAGAGATAAGATGGAACAATCTAAGAACTATACACCGTAAGTTGAAATTATTTATTATTTGGAAAACAAAAAATCATTTAATCTTCTCTCCTCATTTAGGGAAGAAATGGATTTCCTTTTGGCATGTTGCGAACGGAATCACGAAGGGAAAATTGACTACGGAGCTTTCGTCGACCGTTTCCATGAACCATCAAAGGAAATTGGTTTCAACTTGGCTGTACTTTTGACCAACCTCAGCGAACACATGCCGAACGAACCGCGATTGGCTAGGTTCCTCGAAACAGCCGGTTCCGTTTTGAACTACTTTGAACCATTTTTAGGGCGGATAGAAATCTTGGGAAGTTCGAAGCGGATAGAGCGTGTGTATTTCGAAATAAAGGAATCGAACATCGAACAGTGGGAAAAGCCTCAAATTAAGGAATCGAAAAGAGCATTCTTCTATTCAATTGTAACTGAGGGTGGTGACAAGGAAAAACTGGAGGCGTTTGTAAACTTTTGCGAAGATGCTATATTTGAAATGACCCACGCTTCCGGATTGATGGCAACAGATGACGGTGGAGCCAACGTAAAACGTGATACTTCTTACAGTTCTTATATGAGCGAGGAAGAGGAGGAGCGTGCAGCTAGAGATCCAATACGTAGAAGCATTCAAGCAGTAAAAGATGGCATCAAGTTTGGAATACATATGCTCAGTCCAGCCAACATTAAACATCAAATTGGAGTTTTGCAGACGAAATCCCTACCCGAAATTATAATAGGATTCTTTAAAATTATTTTCTATATCTTCTATTACACAGGGTATGGCAATATTGCCGTAGTTAAGTATATATTTGGAATTATTATGAATCTTATGCGAGGCTCGTCAGCTGAAGAAATAGAGACTGTGCACGCGATTGAGGAAGAGAAGTTTACTGGAAGAAGTCTGCCACCGCTGCCGATAGAGGAACCGCCAGGTACAGTACAAGCATTCGGGTTAGACATCAGCAAGGAAGAAAATGGCCAATACAAAGTGGCGCCACACGAATCTCCAGGTGTAAGCCCGACATCGTCCATGGAAGAAACCGGCGAATCGAGCCCCGAAGACGGGACAGGTGGTGGTGTTGAGTTATTGCCTGAGAACGAGCAACAAGAACCTATGTCCATAGTCGATTTGCTGGGCGGAGACGCTGCGAAGAAAGCAGCTCAAGAACGGCAAGAAGCTCAAAAAGCACAAGAAGCGGCAATGGCTTCCATTGAAGCGGAAGCGAAAAAATCATCAGCCGCTCCCCAAGAAACACCAGCCGTTCATCAAATTGACTTTTCACAATACACTCATAGGGCCGTCAGCTTTCTGGCCAGGAATTTCTACAATTTGAAATACGTGGCTCTCGTGCTGGCTTTCAGCATTAATTTTATGTTGCTCTTCTACAAAGTAACATCATTTGATGACGACGACGATGAAAATTCCGGCGATGAAGAGTTAATTTTGGGATCAGGTTCTGGTGGAGGACTTTCATCCTCTGGGTTTGGTTCGGGAGAAGGATCAGGAGAAGACGAGGACAAGTTAGATGACGTGCCGGAACTGGTTCATGTGGATGAAGATTTCTTCTACATGGAACATGTCATACGGATTGCTGCTTTGCTACACAGTTTAGTGTCCTTGGCAATGTTGATTGCCTACTACCATCTCAAAGTTCCGTTGGCTATTTTCAAAAGAGAAAAGGAAATTGCGAGACGCTTGGAATTCGACGGCCTATTCATTGCAGAACAACCTGAGGACGATGACCTTAAGTCTCATTGGGATAAATTGGTGATATCAGCTAAGTCGTTTCCGGTCAACTATTGGGATAAATTTGTAAAGAAGAAAGTAAGGCAAAAGTATAGTGAAACATATGACTTTGACTCGATATCCAATTTGTTGGGTATGGAAAAGAGTGCCTTTACAGCCCAAGAAAGCGAAGAAGGTGGATTGATTAAATACATATTTAATATCGATTGGAGATACCAAGTGTGGAAGGCTGGTGTAACCATAACCGACAATGCTTTCCTCTACTCCCTGTGGTACTTCACATTCTCGATTTTGGGAAATTTCAACAACTTCTTTTTCGCGGCACATTTGCTCGATGTAGCTGTGGGCTTTAAGACTTTGCGAACAATATTGCAGTCTGTTACCCACAATGGCAAACAATTGGTTCTGACAGTGATGTTGCTGACCATTATTGTGTACATTTACACAGTGATCGCGTTTAATTTCTTCCGCAAATTTTACATACAGGAGGAAGACGAGGAAGTCGACAAGAAGTGTCACGACATGCTCACGTGCTTTGTGTTCCACTTATATAAGGGCGTGAGAGCCGGTGGAGGTATCGGCGATGAAATCGGTGACCCTGATGGCGATGATTACGAGGTTTACCGGATAATATTTGATATAACTTTCTTCTTCTTCGTTATCGTTATATTGTTGGCTATTATTCAGGGTTTGATTATTGATGCGTTTGGCGAGCTTCGTGATCAACTTGAATCAGTCAAAGAGAACATGGAGTCGAATTGCTTCATTTGTGGAATTGGAAAGGACTACTTTGATATAGTACCGCACGGTTTTGATACTCATGTTCAGAAAGAGCATAACTTGGCAAATTACATGTTCTTTTTGATGCATCTTATTAACAAGCCTGATACTGAGTATACAGGTCAGGAAACGTACGTTTGGAATATGTATCAGCAGAGAAGTTGGGACTTCTTCCCGGTTGGTGATTGCTTCCGCAAGCAGTATGAAGACGAATTGTCTGGTGGAAGTGGGGGCTAGTCTGTATTATAATATAAAATTAGGAAAACTGACATTTTGGTTAAATGCAATTTTACGTCGACCTTAAGCAAACCTAATATTTTTATCGAAAACAAAAACATTATTTCAAATTTATCGTTATAGATTTCTCTTTATTATATGAAGTTATTACATTAGTAAAACGAAATATTCTACTAACATTTTTTTTGTTCATTTAATTATTGATCTATCTAAGAACTGTTTTATATCTTCTTCCATAAATAAATGCAGAGTAAAATGTATTTTTGAAAAAAAAAAAAAAAAAACCTTATTCAAAAAATGTTTTGTTTTGGCAGGCACATAATACGGTTTGTTCGCTATAGAAAAAACAGAGACAAGGTATACAAGTATAAACCTTTGGCGCATTGCAACACACGAGACAAGGGTGTTAAATTCTTTTCTTAGGTTATGAGTACTTCTTTTGCACGCATTGAGGGTAAAACTGTCTAATATCATATTACTGCTGAGTCAAGTTCTCAAAAGTCCTGAAAAGTTTCAGGGGCAAATAGAGACTCTCATTTCTTCGAGGTGCCTCCTCTTTGCATAGTAAAAACTGAACAATACAATTAGTTCGAACGGGTTTGCTGCGCCTATATGTAGTAATAATGTATAGGCTAGATTGTTGCTTATTTTGCTGCAAAGATCCGTATTAAAATAAATTGAGGAGATTCTAACGCAAAAATTCAATTTTGCAATGACGATCTACATTATGTAGATTAACCAACCCGACAACTTCAACAACACGACATGCGAATATTGACCATTGATGTTGTTATATTTACATATTTAGAAGACGTCAACTCGATTAACATATGTAACAATTTTGTTATCGGCTTGTGATATTTACATTTGTACCACTTCAAGAATAAACAAATATAACTGAAGTTTTATCAATAAAATATTAATATCCTATTCTGCTACTGGTAAAAATACATTTTTAATATGTATGCAAAAACTTAGAACAGTTCACGACGAATGGAAACACCGTAGACTTTGTTTCTTTTCATAGGCGTTTGTATACAAGAATAAATCGGATATAAGAAAAAATTTTTGGGATATAAGAGCTTTCGTATATCCGACGTGAACTGTATCGCAATCACACTAAGAAAGTGCCTCAAGTCTCTCACTTTCCCCCTAGGTACATAGTTTGCGCAAATTTTTTTGTCACAAATTTATCGGCTTTGCTATACCTCCGCAGATGCTTTTGCCCAAAGACAAAACATACTGTGAGAGACCCCCAACTTCGGCCGATGTGCAATTACTTGCCTGAAAGCTAGTTTTTTACGCATAGTGGCAACGATTAGGTGCGCCAGAATTGTTACATAGAAAATCGTATTGATGAATGTCAAAAGCCAATTCACTCGGACCTAATCGTTGCCACTTCCACTTCACTGTGGGTAAAGCGTTCGTAGAATTTTATCACTTGAAAACGTTTCTATTTTTGATTTAAAGCATGTCAAACGAGAGTGGTAATTAATTTCAGTAAATTTGACCAAAACGTCATTAGCCATTTATCAAAAAAAATAAATGATTGTACATTCATCACTTCCGGAAGTCATTTTGTTTTATACTATACTTTCCCATCTTAAATACCACCTAAACAAGACGGTCGTCCTAAATATGTGTCACATGCCTGTCCTGTAGGCATGATGTCTACTATTCAAAGGATACATCATAAGCGCAGTACTCTCTAGTCCACTTTATTCCTTTCGATTGTTTTTAACAGAAAGGACGTTAGGCTGACTGGTCTGAATGACCTTGCCTCGGTGTTATCATTTTTTTCCCGTTTTGGAAGGAAGACCACATTTGTTAGAGAAAATAAGAAAAGCTTGCAAATCCATTTTTGATATACATTGCTCAAGAAAGAAAACCAACTATATCCACTTGCAAATAAAAAACATCTTTTACTCTAAGAATTATTATCTTCACTTTGATACATTTAAAAGATTTCCATTAATTTCACTTACCTTCTTCGAATTTAACACAACAATTTCAATGAAAGCAATTTTTTACTGATAAATAAGGCTTTTTACCCGACTGCGGACACAGGGGGGGCTGTGTGTTTCGCGCGTATCCTATGTACGTTCCTACGGGACGCTCTGTAGCCTAAACGGCTTGACCGATTTTGAAGAGTGAGGTGTCGTAATATTCGTATTCTTCCCCCGAGTGTCATAGGCAAAAAAGATAAAAATAAAAAAAATTAATTTAAAAAACCAAAAAACCCGGCTGACTGTAAAAAAAAGAATTAAAAAGATGTGAACAAGACGCATTAAAGTACATATAACTAACTATTTGGCAGTCGGACAGATCTCGATCGTCATCCTCGTCATGAAGATGCCAACCCTTTTTTCCGCGGCACAACTTTTAAGACCGGATGGCTACTAATAACTTGTGCGGACGCCACAACTGCGAAATGGATGAAAACGGACCTCGCTAAGCTAAAGGAGAAATATTCTCTTTTGTTGTTATATTAAGTTTAAGCTTTATTTTCTCAAATGTATAGCTAGTTTAAAAGATGATATATCTTAATGTGAATAGGTATCTCAAAATAAATGAAATGAAATAAAATTAAAGGGGTTTCTTTCCACAGAGTACCGGAGTATCTAGCGAAAGAATCCTGGCAATGCTAGACGGATCTGATGAAAGAGACACCGCACATATGATCTTTGCTATAAATAAAAGCACAATGAAAAACCTTGAACAACTCAAAGGAATTGTCTCCTACCGTTTTGAAAAGACAAAAATTATCCCGAAGAGAGTGCTGACAAATCAAAGAACCAGGACAAGGAAGATGTTCACCCTGCAGACAAGTGTCAGCTAAAGGGCCGAGCGCATGACAACAAATCTAAAATAAATATCGCTTTGGAGAGTCAGGCTTTACGTCCACGTAAGGTAATTATCAAATTGACAATCGCTTTTTTGCGATCAATTTCATGTGACAGCTTTTTAGGTGTCGCTTCCATACATTTGTGTCATTTTCATAGGTATGCTTCAACTGTGAAGGGATCGCACCAGCGGTCATTTAACTAATTGCCAAAAGCAATTAGTAATATCCAAATCCACTTCGATATCTGATACCCAGAACTCGCCCAACTTGTGGCGTCGTACATAACATTGCTTCAAACATCAGAGTGATATGAACTACATACAGACACTCTTGAAGTGAACAATTAAATGAAAGAGTCATATTACTCTGATGGCACACTCGGTGCATGAAGCGAATGAGTATACAAATTTATGTATATGCGATACTGGATCGAGGGCACGATCAGGGTACACATGTGGACGACACTAAATATGTCAACTAAGCATCGTACGCAAGTGAACCCTAAACACTTGAAGTGTTGGGCCGTTTACTCTCGTCACGCGAATATGCTGATTAGGCAAGTTAACAAGAACAAAGTTAATTAATCAGCATTTCCCGTCCAGACAAAGTTCTGAGAAGTCAACAGCAGCAACGATACAATTCTGGGAATTGCATGCAATAACACAAATTGCTGACCTGGCAAAAGTCAGCAACCGATAGCCAATAAGTAGATGTAAGAAATTCAATGTACTTAAGTCTTAGTTTGAAAGTTAATAAAGAACAGGCAATCAGCCTGGAAAAATATTTTTTTATATTTTTTTCGTTTGAATTATTATAACTGGCGCCCGAGCAGGGACCGTTGGAGAGTGAAATAGTAATTGTGTAAACTTAACCAGTGCCAATAAAGTGAAAGTGGAAGTGCCAAGATCACCAAGAGCCAAATAGTGAAATTAAAACTCACGAGACAAGTTTAAGTATCAAAGACTATCACAAAAGTGGCAAATAGTGGAATAAATACCCACGAAACTAGTTCATCAAAGACGGAGGAAATTTAAGGCCCCGGAGTCACCGAACATTATTCGGACAAAACGGAATCTTCCTGTTAGGATTAAAACACGAAGGTAGCCGCCCCCGCAGTTGCAACTAGAAGACCACCCTCGGTCCCCACACACAAGGACACAACACCGGGAAGTGTGTGAATCATACCAAACTCAGCAAGACTCAACAAGACTCAACAAGAGATGATTGTCCTACATCTTTTTATGTAAGTTAAGATACATTTTAGAACTATAAGTTGGAAACAAAAATATACTAAGAAAATTGAAAGAAGACAAAAATTAATTGAATACTTCGAAGAACAAGTAAAACCAAACAATTTATTATTCTGTGAACATATTTTTAAGAATTTAACACAAAAACAAGTATAGACCTTTGAAAATAACTATCATACCTTTATTAAATAAACTTTCAAATTGCCTTTAACTATAAAAATTGCAAACACCTAATCATAGAAACTTAGTTAAAAACATGGAGTGAATATTAGTGAATATTTAACATTCTTTTAATCTCAATTACTGTCAAGTTATCTATTCACGTTTTGCGATTCTGACCACTTAACAATGGCTAATAACAATAATCTGATTAGACCACCTCGACTTCAAGTCGGAGATGGAGTCGCAGGAGGTCCTGCTGCTCCTGCAAATGCCCCCAATGACCCGTTTAACCTCAATAATCTCACGGAACAAATTACCAGAATTGTCCAAGAAGTTTTAGCAAGAGAAGGACAAAATATTATTAATAACATAATAAACCCCAATGCCGACATTGCGAATGACATTGATCAACCGATCATCATCAACGCAGATAGAAATCTTACCGAGTTAGACAAAGTACCTGATGTAGTCAAAAGCCTGAGAGAATTTTCTGGTCAACCAGGAGAATTCAGCTCCTGGCGTAAAAGCGTCGACCGAATCTTAAGCGTGTACGACCATCTACAGGGCACGCCTAAATATTATGGTATCATTAGCGTCATAAGAAACAAAGTAGTAGGGTTAGCCGACATGGCGTTGGAGTCTTACAACACTCCATTAAATTGGAAAAAAAATATCCAAATGCTTAACTTTACATTACGCTGATAAAAGAGATATCGGCACTCTTGAATATCAGATGACTACACTAGTACAAGGGAACAACTCAATCCCCGAATTTTACCAAATGGTCTATCAACATCTTTCTCTTATTTTAAATAAGCTTTCCAGTATGGACATAAGCAACGAATCACTCACTAACATGATTCAATGCTACCGCGGAAAGGCCTTAGACACGTTCGTAAGAGGACTCAAGGGAGACCTCCCACGCCTCCTTAGTATAAAAGAACCAGCGGATCTTCCGCAGGCCCTACACCTCTGTTTGAAATTACAAAACGTCGATTTTAGAACACAATACGCTAACAACAGCCAAAACATCGTACGAAGATCACAAATTCCACCACCTTTACCGCCGAAACGGTCAATTCCTCATTATGTACCTCAACCCATTCCGGCTCCTAGAAGAAATTTCTACCCGGAACTAGTTCACAACCCACAATTTTCCCCAAGACCAATTGGTTACACGAACCAACCGAATCGTGGTCCACAATACGGGTACCAAAATAGACCACTGCCACCACCTGAATACCCTCAACAGACTTTCCCTAGACATTTCCAACCACCAGAACCAATGAATGTCGATAGAAGCATCCATTCAAGACAAGTAAATTACGCAAATAGACAGCAAATGCGGCCAGGTCCAAGTAAACGACCAAATCCCCATCAGAATAATCCATCTTACCAAATGCATCCCCCAAATAAATTCCAGAGAGTCCATTACACAAACGAAAATGATAACAATGAAACTGAACCTATAATCGAACAATATGAACAGGAAATAGAATCCCAAAATGGCAACAATGACGAAGGAATACCAACACTAGACGAATATCTAAACGATGTCGAGAATCCCGAGTTTTACCAAACCGAACAGTTAGACGACATCTATTTTTTAGGCTGAGTCGCTCTTCACTTCCTTACTTAGAATGTAAGATACGAAGTGGAGAGACACTTAAATTTCTAATAGACACCGGGTCTAATAAAAACTATATTCAACCAAGACGTATCAAATTCCCTATACCCAACACAAAACCATTCACCGCTAATTCCGTCGGTGGAAATATCAGGATCACCCATCACGCCCTGATAGACCTATTCAAACAAAATAAAAAACTTACATTTTACATTCTTCCAAGTCTAATATCTTTTGACGGCATTGTAGGCAACGACACGCTAAGAGAACTGAAAGCAATTATCCATACAACGGACAGTTATATGACTATCCACCCAGACACTAAAATCTCACTCAAGCAATACACTTCGGAAAGCGTAAATAAAATCAATCTTCGTGCTTCTCATTTATCAGAAGAACAAAATAAAAAACTCAATAGCATCATACAAAATTGTCCAAACCTCTTCTCAGATCCTGACAAAAAATTAACCTTCACTACTAGGGTCAAAGGCGAAATTCGCACTACCAATGAGTCCCCCGTATACTCCAAACCTTATCCATACCCTATGGCCCTTAAGGACGAAGTGGAGAAACAAGTTAAGGAATTACTAAACGAAGGAATAATAAGGCCTTCGAAATCTCCTTATAATGCCCCCGTTTGGATCGTCTCGAAAAAACCAGACGCATCCGGCAAGAAAAAATATCGGATGGTTATAGACTACAGGAAACTGAACTCTGTCACCATCTCTGATAAATATCCCATTCCAGAAATAAACGAGGTCCTTTCAAACCTCGGTAAAAATCGGTATTTCACAGTAATCGATCTCAAAAGTGGTTTTCACCAAATTCCACTTAGGGAAAGCGATATCGAAAAGACGGCGTTCTCGATAAACAACGGAAAATTCTAATTTACCCGTCTCCCTTTCGGGCTCAAGAATGCGCCCTCCATTTTCCAAAGGACATTGGATGACATATTAAGGGAACATATAGGGAAGAGATGCTATGTCTATATAGACGACATCATTATATTTGGGGAAAACGAAGAGGAACACTTCAAAAACTTAGAAACAGTGTTCAAAACACTTGAAAAGGCCAACATGAAAATACAATTGGATAAATCGGAATTTTTAAAATCCGAAGCAGAATTCCTAGGATTCATTGTGGGAATCAATGGAATAAAAACAAACCCCAAAAAGGTTAAGGCCATAGTCGACCTACCACCACCTCAAAATCTCAAAGACCTTCGATCATTTTTAGGAATGTCAGGGTATTACAGACGATTTATTAGGGATTATGCGAAACTAGCAAAACCCCTGACATCCCTTCTAAGAGGGGAAGATGGAGGTGTGTCCAAAAACCTCTCAAAGAATAAAACCATTCAGCTTGACAACACTGCTTTAGACGCTTTTCAAAAACTAAAAAATACCCTTATTTCCGAAGAAATCATTTTAACCCATCCAAACTTTGAAAAGGATTTTGAGCTTACCACAGATGCCTCTGACTACGCCATTGGCGCAGTGCTGTCACAGGGAAACAAACCAATAACATTCCTTTCACGAACACTTAACCAAGCGGAAGAGAGTTATGCAACCAATGAGAAAGAGATGCTGGCCATAATTTGGGCACTAACTAGCCTACGAAATTTCCTTTACGGATCCAAAAAGATTAAAATATTTACTGACCATCAACCTCTCACCTACGCTCTCAGTAGCAAGAATACCAATAGCAAAATGAAACGTTGGAAGGCCATATTGGAGGAGTACAACTACGAGCTCCAATATAAGCCCGGAAGAACCAATGTGGTTGCAGACTCACTTTCCAGATTACCATTTTCAACAAACGTAAATTCATTAACTATGACTCAACATAGTGATGATAGCTCATCTCATAACCTAATTCCGACTATTGAAACTCCTGTTAACGTCTTTCGCAATCAGCTCATATTTAAATTCGATAACGAAAACAGTTACCAAATTCAAACCCCTTTTCCTAATTGCAAGAGACACATTTTCACTCAACAACACTTTAACGAAACTGATATAATTAACATATTTAAAAGATATCTCAACCCTAACATAGTTAACGGACTTTCAGCACCCGAAGAAGTTATGGGCAAAATACAGGAAATATATCCCGTCCATTTCAGAAACTACAAAATAAGGTACACCCAAACCACTGTCGAAGACGTAGCCAACGAAGATCGACAAGAAGAAATAATACTTATAGAACATAAAAGAGCTCACCGAAACGCTTACGAAAACCGATTGCAAATACTGCAAAAATACTATTTCCCAAAGATGAATTCCAAAATCCAAAACCTTGTGAAACGTTGCACTGTGTGCAAAGAAAATAAATACGAACGCCATCCCAACAACCAATTTATAGAACCAACTCCTATACCAAATTATCCCGGTCACACATTACATATCGACATATTCTCGACAGAAAAATTTCTAGTACTAACAGCAATCGACAAATTTACGAAATTCGCTCAGGCCAAACTGATCGATTCCCGATCAACTGAACACATAAAGCGACCTCTTCAAGACATCCTTTTCTACTTTTGCGTTCCAGAAAACGTAGTGATCGATAACGAAAAAGCCCTTAATTCAGCTTCCATAACTTCTATGCTCGAGGATGACCTTAAGATTAAAGTCTTCACGACACCCCCTTATAAAAGCGAGGTCAACGGACAAATAGAACGTTTTCACTCAACGCTGTCCGAGATTATGCGATGCCTTAAGGCAGACGGACCTCCTCGTTCTTTCCAAGATTTGTTAAACCGGGCAGTCAATGAATATAACTTTACTATCCATTCCACAACAGGTAAAAAGCCAGTCGAACTATATTATGGTCGCATTCCAAGAATAAATCCAGAACAATTCGAACAGGTACGCATCGACACTATTGAAAAGCTAAAAAATAAGCAGGAAAAAAATCTCAGATACCATAACAAAAATAAGAAACCCATAAAAAACTATCTTCCTGGAGATATCATTTACATCAAACAAAATAAAAGAATAGGTTCCAAGCTAACAGTCCGTTACAAAAGAGAAATAGTGAAAGAAAACCGAAATACCACAGTTATAACAGAATCAGGAAAAACAGTACACAAAACCCATATACGAAACTAATTCAGACTGTCCTATTTCAGATATTCCCTCTATGCCGCTGTCAATGGAGAAATCCAAATCCTAGACTTCACTAATTCACAGTTCGTGTCCATGCACGTAGGACAAGCCAAGATCAAAGAAGGAAACTTTAAATTAATTCACGAAGTTGATATTGATCAATATAACAAATTCATAGACAATATTACGCCAACTATAAACCTAAACGCGACAAGACGAAACTCTCTATTTCCCCTCCTTAACCACGAAATTGAGCAGATCAAAAATCTAATTTACAACCTGAAATCACGTAAAGCGAAAAGGTCACTCAATTTTATCGGCTCAGCATGGAAGTGGATTGCTGGCAATCCCGACCATGAAGATTTCGTTACAATCAAAAGAAAGATGTCAAACATTTTAGAAAACAATAATAAACAGGTAGTCATCAACCGTCTTCATAACGAACGAATAAATAACTTGACAAAAATAACGAACGAAATTGAAAGATTTATAAATAAAGATAATACAGTCAATAGTAGAATGGTCTATAGAATTCAATATAAACTTAAATTAATTAAAGAAGAATTACAGAACATTAACCTAGCAGTCCATTGGGCGAAATTAGGCATAATCAATTCTCTAATATTATCAAAAGAAGAAATAAACGTTGCTATCGAAACATTAAACAAAGAAAACATACCATACGAAAACATTGAAGAAGCTCTGAACTTCGCAGAAATTAAAATAATTACCAATTCATCCTCATTACTTTATATTGTTAATATTCCTTTGACAAATTACAAAACGTACGAAAAATTACTGTTAAAGCCCATAAGGAAAGGTAAAATGGCAACTGACATAGATTTCGAAACAATTATAAAAAATAAAGAAGAAATGTATGGAATAAAAACCAATTGTAAAACTATAAATAATTTATCAATATGTAATACCGAAAATATTGTAAACCTTACGAATACTACATGTATACCAAACTTATTAAAAAGCCTTAAAGCTAATTGTAACCTAATGAACAGCCAACACTTGCCCAACATAGAAGAAATTTCACCTGGAATAGTACTCCTAAACGACTTCAACGGAACATTGAAGACCGAATCAGCTCAGCAGAATCTAATAGGCACCTTCCTCGTCAAATACCACAATACTAATCTTACTATCGGCGACCAACTATTCATCTCCAAGGAAGCAACATCCTCTCACCAAATCTTACCAGCGATCCTACAACCATCCCCTATAGAAAAAGAATATCATCATCTCCTATCACTAGAAATGGTCAACGAACTCCATATAAACAATACCAAAGAAATCCAGTCACTCAGATCCAGTAAAGAAATCCATCAAATCACCTCATATGGACTCATAGGTTGTATTGGAATACTATTCACAATCTTATCAGTGTGCAAACTCGTTAAACACAAAAGCACAGAAATAATCATCCGCAATCCAGAAGAGAACTTAGCCGAAAACTCTCCAAGCATTAAAATCATACCAGAATCAAAACCATATCTTATCCCACAAACAAGATTCCACGACCTACCTTACTTTTAGGCGATCGAGGACCATCGCACTTAAAGGGGGAAGAGTTAACAAGAACAAAGTTAATTAATCAGCATTTCCCGTCCAGACAAAGTTCTGAGAAGTCAACAGCAGCAACGATACAATTCTGGGAATTGCATGCAATAACACAAATTGCTGACCTGGCAAAAGTCAGCAACCGATAGCCAATAAGTAGATGTAAGAAATTCAATGTACTTTAGTCTTAGTTTGAAAGTTAATAAAGAACAGGCAATCAGCCTGGAAAAATATTTTTTTATATTTTTTTCGTTTGAATTATTATAACTGGCATAATGTTGGGGTATCGATATTCGAGGTGGATATATCGATAACATTCTCTGTAGTATAGAAGGCAAAGAATTTAAATAAAGAAAACACTTCTACTTCGATCTTCTACAAAAATACTTGGTGTTTTATTTGGCTTACGAGCAGTGAGTTCAGGTTGTTTGAAGAGTTGTTTGGGATCCCCGCCTTAAGTGCAGACTACTGCCGGAAGGTTCAAGCTGAAGGCGCAATAGCCGGAGCTAGTGGGTAACAACACCAAGTAAGTTCGCCATAGGACCAGCGAACTTTTCACAACTCCAAATAAATTAAATACTTTAGTGAAAAAAGAATATTTTAAAAAAATCAAATATAAATAACTTTATGTGAAATTTGAAGATTCGTGAAGCGCAATGTTTGTTCACTACATTCGAACTTTTCTACACAAATGAAGAAAATAATTACAAAAATGTCCAACTATTGAGAAGAAACCTAAGAAATAAAGCAAATATCTTGGAACTTCCAAGCCCGATGTAAGAATGCATATTTATTAATATTCATTTTCGATTGGTAGCATTTATTATTGCGTATTTATTTCAAATTTTTGAAAAACTTTCTCTTATCAAAAAAATTGTTTGTGTTAGTTTTGGGACTGAATTTTTATTGTGTGTATACTTATTTTTTTACTGTAATATGTGAACATATTATTTCTCTCAAATTCACTTACATTTTTCACAATAAAAAAGAAACACACATCAGCTGCTCGGAATGACAGCGTCGGCAAGGAAGTGACGTTTAAAGCTCTAATGTCGTTTTCCATTGGGACAAAAAATCAATCTTTTTTTTTGATCTAAATCACTTTTCATGTTCCATCAAAATCAAAATCAATCTTTTTTTCGATTCGGATCACTTTTTGCAGATCTCGATATTTTTTCAGATTTACAAATACTAAACAGCACAGCTGTTTTATGTCATTTTAAGAAGTTTGTTGTAAACCGAATGCACAAAGTTTCGTGAAAACAAAAATAAAGAAATACAAAAATTGCCATGGATATAATTTGGTAGGAATTATTATCTTCATTGCCTTCCTCATCATCTGGAAACTACGATTCACCGAAACTACTTTATTTGTATCTACAACAGGGGAAACATTTTTCAAGTCGATATACATAGTTGATTTTTCCAAAAACGAGTGCAAATTGAACAGCTGATATATGATATTGCTGTCCAATAACTCACTAATCCATTTAAAGGGTGATTTTTTAGCTGGTTTGGTTTTGGCAACACTGGTTTTGACAGCTGACGTGTGTTTAGTACCTTGTGTCACTGTCAAACAGCTTCAGTTTGGTTTGCAATTTAACCATGGATCGTCTTACAAATGAACAACGCTTGCAAATTATTGAATTTTACTATCAAAATTCGTGCTCGGTTCGAAATGTTCATCGCGCGCTGCTTCCATTTTATGATCGGCATTCTCGACCTTCTGAGCAGTCTATTCGGAAGATTGTGACCAAATTTCGCACCAAATTTACTTTGTTGGACATTAAACCACCAACACGTTTACGTACTGTGCGTAGTGAAGAAAATATTGCGGCCGTATCAGCTAGTGTGACAGAAGACCGCGAAATGTCGATTCGGCGCCGTTCCCAGCAGTTAGGCCTTTGTTACAGCACTACGTGGAAAATTTTGCGGAAGGATTTGGGCGTAAAGCCTTTTAAGATACAGCTGGTGCAAGAACTAAAGCCAGCCGACCTACCACAACGCCGAATTTTTGGTGAATGGGCTCTTGGAAAGCTGGCCGAGGATCCGCTTTTTTATCGAAAAATTGTGTTCAGCGATGAGGCTCATTTTTGGTTGAATGGGTACGTAAATAAGCAAAATTGCCGCATTTGGAGTGAAGATCAGCCAGAAGCATTGCAACAGCTACCAATGCATCCCGAAAAAGCCACTGTTTGGTGCGGTTTATGGGCCGGCGGCATTATTGGGCCATATTTCTTCAAAGATGATGCGAATCGCAGCGTTACTGTCAATGGTGAACGCTACCGAGCGATAATAACAAACTTTTTTTTTGCCCGAAATGGAAGTTCTTGACTTGCATGATATGTGGTTTCAACAAGACGGTGCCACATGCCACACAGCACGCGAAACAATGGCGCAATTGCGAGGCGAGTTTGGTGAACAGTTAATTTCACGTTTCGGGCCGGTCAATTGGCCGCCTAGATCGTGCGATTTGACACCATTAGATTATTTTTTGTGGGGGTATGCCAAGGCTAATGTGTATAGGGACAAGCCCGCTTCGATTGACGCACTGGAAGCCAACATCCATGCATTCATTCGTGAGATACCGGCCGATATGTGTGAAAGAGTATGCCAAAATTGGACTCAGCGGATGGGCTACCTGAGACGCAGCCGCGGTCAACATTTGCATGAAATTATCTTTAAACATTAAATTGCAAGGTTCAAACTATCGATTCAAATAAATATTTCATTCATTTTTTCGAATTTTTTGTGTTTTTTTTTTTAAAAAAGTTCTAAACCTCTTAAAAAATCACCCTTTACAAAAGCAGATCAATTTCGTTGCATGTTCCATGAGCCGCGCTAAATCTGAGATCTGAAAAAATTTTTGGTGGTCCCAATGGAAAACGACATAAGTGCTGCCAATAATCAATCACTTTTTAGTGATCGCTTTACGCAGAGCAAAGAAGAGTTGATAATCAAAAACGACAGTCAAAAAAGCGACAATCAACTATCACTTTAGCCGATTCCGGCCCAGAAGTTTAGTAATAAATAAAAATGTTCATCCCATGCTTCGGTTTCTTCCCTTCTGATGGCATGATTGAAAGCCTTCCTCACACATTCGGCATAAAATTATAGATCATTTGCATTCGTCCCAAAAATGGAAGTCACACAAACCAAATGGTTGTGAAAACATAGGGTCCCTAAGGACCTGTTGCGCCGACTATTTATTAATTTATAAGTATGTATTCAGATTGGAAAAAAAAGTGACAAAACTTTTGGCATAATGTTCACCTTATTATTATTTTTATGTATACGAGTATTACGTAAAACATTCTGTAGAAACTATTTTCTTTATTATTTTATTTTTTTATATTGCTCCGTTTAGCTTTTTTGTTTCTTTATTTTTCTTTCTCCTCGTCCTGCATTTTAGTATAATCAAATATATGTGAACGCTTTGCTGTGTCTGATAAGTGTTCTTTATTTGAAAACCCAGATTGACAATTATTGATTTTTTTGTCATTTTCTTTCTAATATAATATTTTCAGATTTTGATCTGAGATTTCAGATTTCTGCTGCCAAATAGAACACTAAATCCCAATTTTATTGATTCTTGTTTGTATTGAGTTGGCAGCAAACAATATTTTTTTTGTCACTTGCACTGGAGGTCCATTTCAATTGATTTTCGCACATTTATAACAACGCATTTCGAAATAAATTAATATAAAAAATCGTTTCCATACCCGAAAAATTAATAATTCAGTTAAAAAATGCAATCCTTCCAACGATAAACAATTCGTAACCGCCAGATGTGTGTCATACACATTGGTATTAGTAAGTACATATAAGCAAATCTGAGAAAAAATCGAGATTTCTCAAAAGTGCCTCAGATCAAAAAAAAGATTGATTTTTTTGGCAAATCGAGCATGAAAAACAATCTCGATCAAAAAAAAATTTATTTTTTCTCTAAAAAATTTATCTTTTTGCCAAATCGAAAACGACATTAAACAACAACTGATAAAATTTTGCTCAACATTTTTTTATTTTCCTACATCCATTCTGACTATTCATTTTTCATAAATATTTCAAGCAAATGTACACTATTCCTAAAAAATACTATCCACACGTCTATAAATAATTTCAAATTTAACGGATAAAATTCTATGACCGCTGTTAGCAGCTTTGCCCACAGCGCCACAGCGGAAGTGGCGTATGCAAGGTGCGAGTGTATTGGTGAACCGGAATTTTTTAAATTACGTGACACTTGTCAATACGAATTTCTATGTAACTGTCGCGGCCAGACATATAATATGCCGCTCAAGTCTCGTTTCTAGTTAGTCTACACATTATCGTCGTAGGGAAAGGGTCTCTCTGTCTCTCATTCTTTATGTTAATAAATAGTTGATTTCAAGAACGGTTCGTCTATTTCCTTTTTCTCATTTTCTCACCCGCAGCAGAAACATTGGTCCTTCTTCGCCAAATATATATTTTAAGAATCAGTGCAGTTTAACATAACGCGCAATACCCTTTCCCTCAACTTCGTCAATCGGTCGCATACGTACAAGCACATTCGTATATGCAGATTCTTTCAAACCACACCATCTAGTCGCGCGTTCGCGAAAAATAACAGCTTCTTTCATCGTATAAGTACATAAATGTACATTTTTAGCACATAACCCCGTCTCGCATTTGTGAAAGAAAACAGTTTGTCGTAAGCGAACATAAGCAGAAGCACATATATATATGTATGTACATTTGTGCACATCACGGCATTCGCACAGATTAATTCCGTTTTCGCTCATTTTTTGTCATTCTTTCTTCGACCAGCGGCGACGCGCTATCTCGTTATCTCGTTATGTCAAACGCGCTTATTAAACGTGACAGTACCCGAAATTCGATAAAACGGGTTTTAATATCTAGCAAAAGAGCAGAGTCTTTCGACCAAGCGGAAATTGAAGCACATCGAATCCTCCTGCTCGAGCATTGGAACAAGTTTGACCAAGCCCAGGAAGCAGTCGAGCTCTCCTGCGGTGATGAGACCAGGGAGGAGCAGGAAGCGGAGCGCGAGCAAGGCGAGCAGTGGTTCAGAGAAGCTTTAGCCAACCTTACTCGAGCGGCGAGCAAGCTCAATTTAGCATCATCACCAGTAAAACCCGACAACCTCACAAAAACTCGAGCAGACGTTAAGCTTCCCTCAATGGACCTCCCTCCCGCACTTTTCTGGTGACGCCAAAGATTGGCGAGCTTTTCGTGACGCATTCGCGTCCCTGATTCATAATGAAACTTCTCTCACCGGGTCCCAAAAGCTGCACTTTTTGCGGTGTAGTTTGGAAGACGAGGCGCTGCAGGTTGTGAAAGGTTTCCCAATCACTGACAATAACTACGAAGAAGCTTGGAACTTGTTGTCCAAAAGGTACGACCACGAACGGTTACGTTCCCAGAACACCACCCCAATATACTATTATAAACATACGCATACAATATAAGAAGATCCGAAATGTAATACACAAGAAATCGAAGTATCTTTTTTAATGTCAGCAACATAGTTATGCGACATATCTTTTAATGTCTTTTGCCTTCAGCAACATAGTTGTGCGGCATATCTTTTAATGTCTTTTGCCCTCAGCAACATAGTTGTGCGGCATATCTTTTAATGTCTTTTGCCTTCAGCATATTGGTCCACAATAACATACGGATTTCTTGTGTAAACAATAACCAACTATATAAACTGCTCCACTGATCAGTGAGAGTTAGTTCCATTTGTTCCTCGTATAGCTAAAGATTTCCCCCCACCAGTGGTAAGGGATCTGAAGCTTTAAGTTTAGAAATAAGAAGTTTATAAAGAAATAAAAAGTGTTAAAAGAAAAAGGAAATAAATGTATTTTTTTTTATTAATACTATTTCATTAAACAAAATTGGCGCAGTCGGTAGGATCCTGAAAGATCCATAATATATGTATCGTACTTTCTTAAAAGTTTAATTCGGGAGAAAAAAAAAAAAACGTCCTTTAACTAAGTAAAATAGTTGCCGGTAAATTAAAATTACAAAAACGGTATAGGACAAGTAAAAAAAAAATATATATTTCAGTGAAAAGTATAGTGAATCTAGATCCGCAAGGACAATTTCATGAAATCCCGTAGAGGGAATACTGAACTGTAAATTATATTAAAAATAGTGTCTATGTTACCAGAGGAGATACATCCTCAAGAGGGAGCAGAAACACCCCAAGAAGAGGAACCAAAAATAACAGAAAACGAGTCAAAAAGTTGGATAGACGACGAGTCTACAGCTGACTTCCAGGAACATTTAAGAGCTCTACAACAAAGGTTAAGGCGCAAACTATTAAGGCAAAACAGACCCTTATGAGGAAATACAAGCCTTACCATATTCCAACAGCATTAACAGCAACATCGGAAGCAAAAGAATTTGAAACACCAGAAGTATCAAAAGGACCAGGCATATCAACTGTTCCAGATACAACAGCAACATCAGAAGCAAAAGAATTTGAAACACCAGAAGTATCAAAAGGACCAGGCATATCAACTGTTCCAGATACAACAACAACAACAGCAAATAAGGTAAAAATGGCTACTATAAATATAGACCCTCTTAAATATTTAAAAACGTTGCCATATTATAATGGAACGAAATCAAGTTGTAGTCTATTAATTTTTGTAAAAAAGGCGGAATTCATAATAAACGCAACAAGCACATACAATGAAAGTGCAAAAGAATTCATTCTAAATGAAATAAAATCGAAAATAACGGAAATCGCTTTAGATGTAGTTTTAAGAGGTGGCGACCCAAATAATTGGATAGATATAAAGAAAATTTTAGTAAATAATTTTGGTGAAAGAGAAACCTTTTTAAAATTAAAAGAACAAGCAGATAAAGTATACTGCAAAAATATTTCTCAACTTTATAATACATTTTCAGACATTCTTTGTAGATTAAATAACAAATATTATTTATGTGATGATAAACCAGAAGAATATAATGCTAGTAATAACGAATCATCATTATTAGCAAAATTTTGTGAAAAGATTCCACCAAATGCAAGCTCAATTATAATAAATCATAATATAAAAACCCTAAGCGAAGCATTTTATAAGTTAGAATCCTGTCATTGGACAAGAGAAGATAATAACAATAGGAATGAAAGGAATATTCGAAGCTATAGAAATGAAAGTTACAATAACAATTTTAAATACGACAAGAACTATAAAAGAGATAGTAACTATAACATTAACAATGGAAACAATAGAAATTATAAAAATGATATCAGAAACTCAAATAATAACAGAAATTTTAACAACAATGGTCAAAACTTTTATAGAAATCAAAATGAACAATATTATAGGCAACCAAACAGAAGTGGCAATTTTTCTAATCGAAATCGTAATCCATTTGCCACACAAGATAGAAGAAATATGCCAGAGCCAATGGAAGTAGATCATTTAGATCAAAATACATCTCAAACCGGAAATTTTCAAATACATGCCTCAGCAGACCATTACCCTGCATAGATGTACATATCCTTAATAAAAAGCTTAGATTACTAATAGACACAGGAGCAGCAACCTCTGTCTTAAAACAAAATATATTTCCAAGAAATTTTGAAAGAAACTTAGATAACCCCGTAACCCTTAAAACTTTGTATAGAGATAATATAATATACAAGAAAATTATTTTACCATTGCCAAACGAATTTGAAAAACCGCAATCCACCATGGAATTTTTAATAACTGAAATAACTAACAATTCATTTGACGGAATTTTAGGAAACAATATCCTTATACCCTTACAGGTCGAATTATCTTACAGCACTCATACTTTAAATATTAATAATATTAGAATCCCATTACTTTCAAAACCCAAGTCTGTCTCATTAGATAGATATATACAAGATCTATCACATACACAAGTAAACATATATAATATAAATTCAAAATCCAAAGATATAATTAACAAATTATTTCAACCATATATGAGCAGTGAAGAAAAGAAAGCCATTATTCAGATTGTCAAATATAATGAACAATTATTCTATAGAGAAGGAGATATCTTAACTAACGTAAGAGAAGTAACTCATAAAATCGAAACAAAAGATGATAGACCAATATATTCACGCCTATATAGATATCCAGAAATACATAAGGAAGAAGTAGATAAACAAATAATAGACATGCTAAACCAAGGCATCATAAAAGAAAGTAAAAGTCCATATAATGCTCCTATCTGGATCGTTCCCAAAAAGATAGATAACTCAGGGCTTAAGAAATGGCGTATTGTCATAGATTATAGAAAACTTAACGAGATAACCGTGGAAGACAAGTTTCCTATACCCAATATTGACGATATATTTAGTAAATTGGGGAGATCCCAATATTTTACCACATTAGACTTAGCAAAAGGTTTTCATCAGATATTGGTGAATCCCAAAGATACACATAAAACAGCTTTTTCTACAGCCAATGGTCATTACGAGTTTAATCGAATGCCATTTGGACTGAAAAATGCCCCCGCTACTTTTCAGCGTATGATGAATCATGTGTTAGAAGGTCTTGTAGGAAAAATATGTGTCGTGTATTTAGACGACATTCTTATATTCAGTACATCATTAGAAGAACATATTTGTTCAATTAATAAAGTGTTTGAAAAACTAAAACAACATAATTTAAAAATACAAATCGACAAGTGTACATTTTTTAGCAAAGAAACAGAATATTTAGGACACGTAATTACTACAAATGGAATAAAACCAAATCCAGAAAAAATAAAAGCAATTGAAAAAATACCCATTCCTTGTACAACAAAACAAATAAAATCTTTCCTAGGACTAACAGGCTACTACAGAAAATTTATTCAAGACTATTCAAAGGTGGCAGTACCAATGACCAAGTATCTTAGGAAAGAAGCAAAGATAAACATTAAAGACCCAGAATATGTAACAGCTTTTGAAGAACTCAAATTACTCATATCTAGTGACCCCGTTTTAAAATATCCCGATTATACAAAAGAGTTCGTGTTAACAACAGATGCATCAAATTATGCAATCGGATCTGTTCTTTCACAATCAAATCACCCAATATGCTATGCATCTCGCACTCTCAATGAACATGAGCGTAAATACAGTACAATAGAAAAAGAATTATTAAGTATTGTTTGGTCAACAAAATATTTTCGACCATATCTATACGGTCGCAGGTTCAAAGTACGAACCGATCACAGACCTTTAATTTGGCTAAGCAACCTTAAAGAACCAAATTCAAAACTCCAAAGATGGAAAATCAATTTAAATGAATATGACTTTGACATTGAATATCTTAAAGGAAAAGAAAATCACGTAGCAGACTATCTTAGTCGGTTAGAAGTAAACGCTATTAATAAAGGAGAAAATTCATCATTAGCAACGAATCACAGTGGAATAGAAGAGAACAACGATCACATAGGAATTTCAGAATTATCCACAAATACATTTAAGCATCAAATAGAAGTTATAAGGTCAGAAGATGAAAGTAAAAACATCAAATATATATATCAAGGTGTAAGAAGACTCACTATTAAATTAAAAGATGTAGGCGACAATTTTACTGAAGCATTAAGGGACTTTTTACCCGATCACGGCAAAGTGGCAATTTATTGTCCATGTGATAATTTATTTTGCAAAATTCAGGAAAAATATGTAGAGCTTTACAGCAATCAAAGTAAACTAAAATTACTAAGATGCATTACGCTTTTAAAAGATTTAAGCAATACAAATGATGCGTTGAATCTCATTCAAAGGATTCATCAACAGTTTAATCACAGAGGAATACATGAAACATATCTAGAAATAAAAAATGAATATTATTTTCCAAAATTAAGGGAATTAATAAGAAGATATATAAACAATTGTACAGTATGTCAAACAGCGAAACACGATAGGAGTCCAGAAAAAATAAAATTTGAAATAAGCAAAACTTCACTTAAACCAAACGAACTTTTACACATGGACATTTATATTCCAAGTAAAGATATATACTTTTTGACTATATTGAATAAATTTACAAAGCATTTAACAGCCTTTCCTATTGCAAGTAGAAATACATTTAAAATTATTGAGCAACTAAAGCTTAGAAATTCGATTATGGGTAAACCCCAAGAAATAGTATGCGATAATGAATTTAATAGTTTAGCATTTAAAGAATATTGCAACGAAGAAGGAATAAAAATAAAACTCATAACTCCAAATCATAAGACAGGAAACTCAGACGTAGAAAGAGTCCATGGTACACTTAACGAACACATTAGAATATATAATGCACAAGATCAGAGAAAGAATATATTAAACTTAAAAGAAAAAGTTATAAAAGCAGTAGGTATTTATAATTGCACAATTCATTCAACAACATTAAAGAAACCCATAGATTTTATACAAAATAAAATAAAGATAGAAGAAGTAGAAAAAGTAGGAAAAAGAATAAAAAAAATAAAAGTAGACAATATTAATAAGCTCAATCAGAATAAAACAGAATTTATCGAACCAGATTTAAATAAAGACGTATATGTTAAAGCTGATGTAGTCAGAACAGCAAAGAAAATAGCAGCAAAATATAAGAAAACCAAAGTAGAAAAGAAAGACAACCAGTATTATGCAGACCAGAAAAAAATACATAAAATCCATTTTAAAAGAAAATACAAATATCAAAATAGTAATAACATACATTTCATTTCGTTACAGCTAAAATGAAAATCGTAAACATCATTTTATTTTGCCAGTTAATAATAACTAGGGTCAAATCAGAATTTGTATTAGAAGAAATTCATAGCCAAGCAGGTTATATTATAATCAGACAAGAGCCAATAGAACTAATCGAAACATATGACAAAATATTCCATGTAGTTAACTTAGAAACTTATGATGAAATAATAAAACAGATCGAATTTTCTATAGAAACTGGTCACAATATTTTTAATGACCAAAGATTAAAGAGACTAATGACTAATGCTTTAGGAGATTCTAAATCAAAACTGAAAACTATACTTCCACATTCAAGACAACAGAGAGGATTAATTAATATAGGAGGCAGAGGACTCAACTTTCTCTTCGGAGTAATGGACAATGATGATAGAATAGAAATTGAAAACCATTTAAAAATAATAGAGGAAAACAATGAAAATGCTATTACACAATTAAATAAACAGGTAGGGATTAACACACATTTCCAAACAGAATTAGAAACTTTAGCAGACCGTATAAATAAACACCAATATGTATTGAGGAACTTCATCAACTCCACCGATATAAGACAAGAAAGCTTAGCAAAAAGCATATTATCATTACAAATAAATACAGACATAATGTTACTTAACAACGACCGCCGGTAAGTTCATCTACCTTTATCCGAAGATTGGGCACCTTGTCGTGGTGGGGCGGCTTAAGTAGATTAACAGGATGCTAGACCAGGGTAGTGGCCCAACTCCTCTGGTAGAGCTGAATGTGAATTGAAGAACCAAGACTCAATCCGATCAATCGATCAACCCTTAAACTCCAAGATGACTAGTCTGCAATGTCGAGGGAGCTGTGATGAGGTAGGTAAAACTACTTGTTCACAGGGTTCAGGGGTAATTGAACCGCTAATGGAGACTCCTCAGGGGCAGCTCAATCCTCTGTTGTAATTTAGTTGAGTAGGATAGGTATTGGGGATCTCTGCCTATTCGGTCCGTTGAATTCTCCCCTACTCGTGGGTACATATATGGACCTAAATTTAAATAATAAAAATAATATTCCTTCGGAAAACGAGGTGGAAGGCTTAGGAGGGGTCGAGAAGGCGCTGGAAAGTGCTGACATGAACCCGAATAAGCTCGAGGGGTCAGTGGACTCTGATGGGAAACCAAAAGAGTTAGCAGACCAATCGTCAGTGGAGGTGGACAATGCGGGGCAGAAATGCGCCAAGAGGTCAGCCGGAACTGCGGAAGCCGGATTGGAAGAGGAGAGAAGTCCCGACTCCGAGCGGAAGTTGCACCAGCAACTGAAGCAAAGAATGAAGAGGGTCAGAAGGAGGCAAAGATTGGCCTTGGCCAAATCTGTCTCGGCGAAAGGCATAAGTAAGTCGGTTGAGGAGTTGACTGAAATGGTTGCCAACTTGACGTCGACCGAAACCTCTCCAGAAGACGGTGGATCTAGGAAACGGTTCAAATGTTCCGGGACCATGAATCCACCTAAAACTGTGAAGAAGGGGACGGAAGGCGGAAGGGAAGACGGACAGTCTGTACAATATGGGGTCAGTCTACAGGTACCACACTCCAGTGGTTATGTGGATGGACAACATTTACAACGGACTATTAGTCAACCCGGAAAGCAGAAATCGTGCAAGGCCGAGCAACCTGGACCAAGCAAGGTAAAGCGAAAGCTGAGCCACGCTATGGGAAGGAGAGCAAAGCAAGCAGATGCTGCAAAGCCTTACGCTAGGAGTGAGAGAGCCAAAGTTGACAAGGGTGTAAAAACCTTTGCTCAGACAGCGGCGAACGATCTCCAAATGGGTGTTGCCGACATGAGTCGAGAGGGGGGGATAGAAGCTTCACAGTTGAGTATTTTCAAGAATGCTCTGCTGAGGGCTCTTGACTTACTTCCGACAAATGCAGGTGATATCGGTGTAAAGGAGATAACCTTGGAGGAAGGGATTATAGCAATAAAATGCGTAAACCAAGAAACCAAAGGGTGGCTATGTGAGACTGTAGGGAAGATGACCGACCTATGGGAGGGAATCAACCTTAAAATAGACAGGCTTCACATACTAAAGGATGTGGAAAGGTTGATAATCTTCGTTCCCGGTGAACCCGTGAGCAAGGATGTCATCCTTGCCAGACTTTGTCGTCAAAATTCCTGTGTGAAGGACACTTCGAAATGGAGGGTTATTCATGTGGGAAGATATGATGACAAAAAAATTGGTGGAACCAAGCTGACGATCTGGTGTCCGAGGGAGGAAGCGAGGCTGGTTAGACAAGCAGGAGATAGACTCTTTTGCGGGTTGGACATAGCATTCGTGAAGTTCCAAAGATCATCGGAAAAGACTCAACCTGGAAAGCCACCCGGTAGGGCGACGAAGTGATAGACACCATGGAGATGGGATCAACACAAGTCGGGCGGGAGGTGGGCCCGTACCGGGAAAAGCTGAGGGTGATTCAATTGAACCTTCATCACAGCAAAGCAGCATCGGCAATGATGACTAAGTGTTTTGATGAGGATTCGTTTGATATAGCCCTGATACAGGAGCCTTGGATCTTTAGAGGAAAGATTAGAGGACTCCCAAATAGCATGGCTGAGTTGCATTATGCACAAACTAGCGGAAGAATTAGGTCCTGTATCTTGGTGAGGCACGGAGTTCAAGCATATAAATTGCCGGATCTGTGTGCCCCAGACCTTGCAACAGTACGAGTAGGATCAGGTGCGGGAAGTTTTGTCATAGCATCTGCATACCTGCCGTATGATTCTCCAGAACCTCCTCCGACAAGAGAGTTAGAGTCTTTGGTGAATGCATGCAGGAACAGGAACGAGGATCTAATAATTGGTTGTGATGCCAATGCACATAATACAGTGTGGGGCAGCACCAACGATAATCACAGAGGAGAAGCCTTATTCGAATTTGTATCATGCAAGGATCTAGCTATCTTAAACCGGGGAACAGAGCCAACCTTCGTCGATGTGAGACGAATGGAAGTGATCGATGTTACCCTGTGCAGTAGCCAGATAATTGAAAGAATATCAAATTGGAGGGTAATGGATCAGGCTACATTGTCGGATCACAGAGCCATTTCATTTGATGTTCGCTATGGATCTAAAAGGAAAAAAGATCGGAAATACATCAGAATTCCGAAGAACACAGATAGGATAAAATACCTTGAAGTGTTGGAGGAAAAACTGAATGTAATGACATTCGGAATACCGAAAAATACTTGGCATGTAGAATCACAGCTGAAGCATCTGCAATCAGCTGTTGAAGTTGCGTACCGAGTGGCTTGTACACCTACTTTAGTGGAAAAACAAGATCCTGCGCCTTGGTGGTGCCGGGAACTTGAAAAGCTAAAAAAGGCTGCGAGGAAGGCCTTCAATCACGCCATGAGGAGGGGAGAACCCGAAGCATGGGATGAATATAAGGCGAAAAAGAAAGAGCTAAACGTTACTCTGCGACGACGTAAAAGGGAGTCATGGAGGGACTTTTGCTCGAGTATGAGGAGTACATCTGAAGTCAGTAGACTACAAAAGATTGTCTCGAGAGATCCAGTTTCTAAGATCGGACTCATTCGTAATAGAGCGGGGGAGATGGTGGAAACACTGGATCACACAAATGAGGTCCTAATGGAGGTACACTTTCCAGGAAGCTATAAGTCAGCTCAGCCCTGGGCTCCAAGGAAACAAGGAGCGAACAGGATGGATAGGACGGAAGCAGAACGGATCGTGACACCAAAAGCGGTCAAGGGTGCGATAGCAACATTCTCACCCTTCAAAACTGCGGGGCCGGATGGTATATTTCCAGGTCTAATGCAATGGGGTATAGACCTAATTGCACCAAGGCTCAGGAATATATACGTTGCATGCCTAGCAATAGGCTATATCCCGATAACATGGAGGGAAGCAAATGTGGTCTTCCTTCCAAAACCGGGAAAAAAGGACTACACCGAGGCAAAGTCATTCAGACCAGTCAGCCTAACATCCTTCCTGTTAAAAATAATGGAAAGGGTGATGGTGGACTATATGGAGAGTACTGCGCTTAAGATGTATCCTTTAAATAGTAGACAGCATGCATACAGGGTAGGTATGTCTACAGAAACAGCGCTACACCAAGTAGTACGCGTTGCGGAGGAAGAGCTAAATACCGGGGGCATTGCGATGACCACTATAATGGACATTGAAGGTGCCTTCGATAAGATATGCTTTGAAAGTCTGAAACAAGCCTTGGAAAAACGTAGGGTTAACCCACTGGTGGTAAGATGGGTGGACAATATGTTGAATACGAGGGCGATTAATATTCAGACGGGAACCTCAAAACTCAGAGGAAGGGTTAGCAGAGGTTGCCCACAAGGAGGTGTTCTCTCACCTACACTGTGGAATATCACTGTGGACTCTCTTCTCGACAGACTCGAGGCGACGGGCATTCACACAGTGGGATATGCCGACGACATAGCAATAATGGCCAGAGGCAAATTCATGGACGTCACAGCAGATATCATGAGGAATGCACTCAGAGTGGTTGAGCGGTGGTGTCTGGAACAAGGGCTCTCCATTAATGCGGCGAAAACAGATCTAATAGTCTTCACTAGGAAGAGGAAAAATCTGGAATTTCGGCCCTTAACACTTTTCGGATCGGAACTAACAATGACTAAGAAGGTTAAGTATCTGGGAGTCTATCTAGATACTGGACTTACTTGGAATTACCATGTTGAGGAGAAGGTCCGGAAGGCAAAGAGGGTACTACATCAGTGCAAACGTGTATGTGGACAAAGGTGGGGACTCTCGCCTAGGTCAGCATACTGGATGTATACGATGATAACTAGACCCATTATCACGTACGCCTCGGTTGTATGGTGGGCGAAAGCCTCTCAGAAAACTGTGAGGAAGCACCTGGATAGGGTTCAGCGTTTAGCATGTATGGGAATTACAGGTGCAATACGTACAACCCCAACATGCGCATTGGAAGTCATCATGGGGATATTACCGCTATACTTATTTATTAAGAAAACAGCGGCCCAAACGGCACTTCGCTTGCATCGAGATGCGAAATGGCACCATCGTGGTACGATCTATGGACATAGGAAGATCCTGGAACTTGTTAAAGACGAGATTAGGGAGCTAAACATGCCTATGGATCGAATAACAAGGGTGCGTATTATGGAAAGAAATCATAAAACTCGTATTGAGAACGGATTACTTCCAGAAAAAAGAAATGGTGAAATAGTGATTTTCACGGATGGATCCATGATGGATGGCGGGGCGGGGGCCGGTATCTATTCAGAAGAGCTGGAACTTGCCCGTCACATTAGCCTCGGGAAATACACTTCAGTATACCAGGCTGAGATGATTGCCTTGCTTTATGCGTTGGACTACTTGCTTGAGTGTCAGGTGGAAGGAAGAAATATCCTCATAGCACTGGACAATCAGGCGGTGATCAGATGCATGGAACAAACAAACATCACAACATCACTGGCACTGGAATGCGTACTTAAACTCAATAAGTGTTCATCTAAAAATGAAGTAACACTGACTTGGGTACGAGGACACATAGGGATCGAAGGCAATGAAAAGGCGGACTCCCTTGCAAAACAGGGGTCAACTGAAAAGTTGCTGGGACCAGAACCATTCTCTTCAATTGGCAGAGGAATGGTTGAACAGCTTGTCCACAAATGGATCACGGCAGAACACCTGAGAAGGTGGTCAACCGTGGAACAATGTAGACAAGCTAAAATGGCAATAAAGTGGCCGACCTGCTCCACTCAAAGAAGAGTTCTAAGCATGAGTCGAGGAACATTGAAATGGGTGGTGGCTTTGTCTACAGGACATGGTAATTTCAGGTATCACTTAAGGAAAATGGGCCTTATAGAGGATGATACTTGTAGACTATGCCTGGAGGAATCTGAGACAGCGGCACATATACTGTGTCAATGCCCGGCATTGGCTGGCAGAAGAATGAGGATCTTGGGACATCAATGGGTCGAGACCCAGTCGATGAAACGGATCTCCCATAAACAGATGCTAGCGTTAACACTAGGAATTGAGCCCAGAGAAGAACTGTGGAGAAATCCAGAGAGTCTCTCTGAGTAAGATTTACAGTGGTAGAGAGACGAAAAGAGACCCGACAATGGTGGTCTGATTCGATTATCTCTCGAAATATATATATATATACTTAACAACGAAATAGAAAAACTACAAGACAACATTGTCTTTTCACGACTAGGCATTCTAGGAAGGAATATCCTAACAGAAGAGGAGAATAAACGATTTAATATATCCATTAATAAATTAGAACATATAAAGAGTAGCTTATTAACCAGAGGCAATCAATTAGTTTTTATTTTACAAATTCCAGTGTTCTCACACAATCATGAAAGCATCTTGATTTTGCCTGTACCAAATGACAAAGGGTTTGAGGTTGAAATTATAAAATATAATTATATCATACATAACAAAACATTATATGAAAATAATGAAACAAAATATATAAAGAAACTTAAAAAAGGCTCAGCATGTATCCAAAGTTTATATGAAACAAGATACGAGAATTGTAAAATAAAACCTAACAAAGATCAAGAATTAATCGAATTAGAAGACGGGCTTATTCTTACCAAAAATATATTCAAAACAAGTTTAAATAACTATTGTAATAATATTGAATATCAAATTATTAAAAATAACCTTATATATTTTAAAGATTGCAACATAAAAATAAATGCAACTGTATACAACAATGAAAAGAAAACATTTAAGCAAAATATTCTCATTCCTTTATATAATATATTAAATATTACTAATGCTAACCTGTCGTTAGAAGATATACATTTAAGTCACATGGAGAATCTAAAAACCTTGCAACAAATTAAATATAAAAATAATGTAAAACATATAATATCGTTTAGTAGCATCACATTTATAATTGTTACAATTGCAATCTTATTCACATATTTAAAATGTAAGAATATGCAACGAATAACTATAGAAAACAAAATTATAGATACTCAGGAGAGCATCAAACTTAAGGGGGGAGAGGTTACGTTCCCAGAACACCACCCCAATATACTATTATAAACATACGCATACAATATAAGAAGATCCGAAATGTAATACACAAGAAATCGAAGTATCTTTTTTAATGTCAGCAACATAGTTATGCGACATATCTTTTAATGTCTTTTGCCTTCAGCAACATAGTTGTGCGGCATATCTTTTAATGTCTTTTGCCCTCAGCAACATAGTTGTGCGGCATATCTTTTAATGTATTTTGCCTTCAGCATATTGGTCCACAATAACATACGGATTTCTTGTGTAAACAATAACCAACTATATAAACTGCTCCACTGATCAGTGAGAGTTAGTTCCATTTGTTCCTCGTATAGCTAAAGATTTCCCCCCACCAGTGGTAAGGGATCTGAAGCTTTAAGTTTAGAAATAAGAAGTTTATAAAGAAATAAAAAGTGTTAAAAGAAAAAGGAAATAAATGTATTTTTTTTTATTAATACTATTTCATTAAACAAAATTGAACGCATCATTGTAGACGCTCACTTCCGTGCGCTTTTCGCTCTACAAAAAATCGACGGCGAGTCATCGTGTTCCATCAAAGCCCTGTTGGACAGAACCCAAGAACATTTTCAATCCCTTAAAGCGCTCGGAAGACCAGTCGAGAATTCGGACGATTGGCTAATACACTTAACGGTTAGTAAACTAGACTGTGAAACGCATAGACAGTGGGAATTATCCCAGAAAGAAGACAAGGTGCCAAAATTTGACGCGCTCGTATCATTTTTGGAAATGAGATGCCGCTCATTAGATGCCATTAACTCGCACCAACAACTTGTTTTTTCCTCTTCCAAATTTCTCAACGGCCGTCAGTCAATGGGCAAACCCATGCCCGCCTCCGGCTCTTTGCGTACCGCACTTCCAGCTCGCGTAACCAATCAAAGCACATCGTCAAAACCACGCAAGGACGCTTGCTATTTTTGCTCCGCCAAACATCGAATCTATAGCTGCGACAAGTTTCGGTCCCTCGACGTCGCTCGACGAATCTCATTCACGCAAGAAAAACATCTCTGCAGCAACTGCCTTGCTGCGGGTCACGATCAAGGAAGCTGCCGCAGTACCAGTGCGTGTCGTGTATGCCAAGCACGTCACCACACTTTGTTGCATCGCGAAATTCCAGACGCTACTGGTACAGTTTCAGGTACTAGCCTTACGCCGTTATATTTCGCGCATGCAGAGCATCACGTTCTTCTCGGTACTGCCATCGTTAAGATCGTCGATCAATCCGGAAGATATCAGCCAGCCAGACTATTGTTCGACAACGGATCGCACCTCACATTTATCAGTGAAGCCTGTTTGCAGAGACTCAAGCTAAGGAGGACTCCAGCCAGTACAGCCATTGAAGGAATAGGAGCAACTGCGGCCGGAAATTCCACAGGTGAGGTACAACTTACCCTCTCATCATTTGATGTTAGCTTTACAACAACCATTCGCGCACACGTTCTACCCAAAACCACTAGCAACTTACCTTCGGTTCAAGTACGTCAAAGGAATTGGCCACACATCGACAGATTGAAATTGGCGGATCCCCAATTCCACACACCCGCGGCCGTTGATATTCTGCTGGGAACAGATGAAGTGGGCCAGTTCCTTCGCACCGGTTTGGTAAAGGGCCCAATTGGGACTCCAATTGCGCAACAATCAACGCTCGGATGGGTTCTCTTCGGGAAGGTATTTGATTCCACAGTTGCCAACACAGTTTCTACGGCAGTTTGTATGTTCACGGACGCCGCGCTCACAAAGGCTGTTTCTAAGTTTTGGGAGATTGAGGCTCTGCCCGAAGTGAGGCACCTTACCGTCGAGGAACAGCTTTGCGAGAAAACTTTTGTTGAGAGTTACTATCGAAGGGAAGACGGTCGTTATGTTGTGAAGCTCCCTTTTAAGGCCGGTTGCCCACTTGGAGTTTCTCGACACGCTGCGGTTCGAGCTCTTTTACGGATGGAAACGCTATTTTCAAAAGACGATAATCTTCGTAAAATGTACGTGGACTTCATGCAAGAATTTATTACCTTGGGGCATATGGAGCAGACAAAGCAGGAGCCTATACCCGGCTAACATTATTACATGCCGCATAGAGCAGTCATAAAAGACTCGAGCACAACGACCAAACTAAGAGTTGTGTTTAATGCGTCATGCCGCACCACATCAGGTTTTTCCCTCAACGATTCTCAAATGATCGGTCCGCAGTTGCAGTCGGATCTGTTCTCAACATTGATCCGCCTCCGCTCCCATCGCTTTGCTATGAGCGCTGATGTGGCAAAGATGTATCGCCAGGTCCGTGTCTCTGAAGAGCACATTGACTATCAGCGCATAGTTTGGCGCGATTCTCCTGCAGATGATATAAAAGATTTCCGGTTGTTGACTGTCACCTATGGAGTCGCGTCTGCCTCCTACTTAGCAGTTAAAGCCCTTCAGCAAGCTGCAATGGATGAAGGCTTGGACTATCCCTCCGCAACGCAAGTCATCCTACGTGATTTCTATATGGACGATCTGCTGACTGGTTGCTATGACGAGGCAGATCTACAACAGCTATACAACACCAAGTATCAGCCATATTGAGTCGAGGTGGTTTCCACCTCAGAAAATGGTCTTCTAACTCCCCGCTAGTCATCAATGCTGTCCCAGAGGATCAACGCGAGATTATACAGTCTTTGAATTTCTCGGAAACAGATGGTGTTCGGACGCTGGGGTTACTTTGGGATCCCTCCTCCGACCATCTCACATTCACTGTTCAGCTGCAACAGGTAGATATGAACCATTATACAAAACGTTTACTACTTTCAGAAGCATCCAAGCTCTTCGACCCGTTAGGCTTGTTATCGCCAAGTACTATCATTCCCAAGATGTTGTTCCAGCGCCTTTGGAGACCGAAAGTAGACTGGGATGAAGCTGTACCGGACGAAGTGAAACGTCAGTGGGTTTACTACAGGGACCACATCACCCACCTCGCAGCAATCAAAGTGCCGAGATGGGTCGGTATCGGAATCCCAAATTCCCATATAGATCTACATGATTTCGCTGACGCATCACAAACTGCGTACGCAGCGGTTGTGTATGTCCGTACAGTAGCTCCCGACGGCAGTATATATCTCCAATTACTGACAGCGAAAACGAGAGTTGCTCCTTTGAAACTCAACACAGTATCTCTACCTCGCTTGGAGTTGTGCGGTTCCGTATTGCTGGCACAATTAATAAAGCACGTTCGAGACTCACTGGATCTTCATATCCGTTACGTATGCGGATGGACAGATTCAACCGTAGCACTCGCATGGATACGTCAACATCCTGGTAAATGGTCCACGTTTGTGGCGAATCGCGTCTCTCAGATCCAGGAGGTCATACTGGTTCGAACAACTGGTTCCACGTGCAGTCATCGGAGAATCCAGCTGACTGTGCAACTCGAGGGGTACTACCACATCATCTGGTTAACCATTCTCTCTGGTGGAGTGGTCCACCATGGCTCAGTCAACAAGAGTCGTCGTGGCCCCAGCAACAACTTTTCGTAACCAATCTCGACAGGCGCTCTGAGCTGGTCAATCTGTCGAATGCACGAGCAGCACCACCAGTCTGGGAACTCATCGATCATTATTCGTCGTTAAGAAAGTTAAAGCGTGTCACAGCGTATATCCTGAGATTCCAGCATAATGTGCAAGCAGCAATCGAAGTCAACAAGAGCGGTGATCGAAGACGGAAACGCTATTTTCAAAAGACGATAATCTTCGTAAAATGTACGTGGACTTCATGCAAGAATTTATTACCTTGGGGCATATGGAGCAGACAAAGCAGGAGCCTATACCCGGCTAACATTATTACATGCCGCATAGAGCAGTCATAAAAGACTCGAGCACAACGACCAAACTAAGAGTTGTGTTTAATGCGTCATGCCGCACCACATCAGGTTTTTCCCTCAACGATTCTCAAATGATCGGTCCGCAGTTGCAGTCGGATCTGTTCTCAACATTGATCCGCCTCCGCTCCCATCGCTTTGCTATGAGCGCTGATGTGGCAAAGATGTATCGCCAGGTCCGTGTCTCTGAAGAGCACATTGACTATCAGCGCATAGTTTGGCGCGATTCTCCTGCAGATGATATAAAAGATTTCCGGTTGTTGACTGTCACCTATGGAGTCGCGTCTGCCTCCTACTTAGCAGTTAAAGCCCTTCAGCAAGCTGCAATGGATGAAGGCTTGGACTATCCCTCCGCAACGCAAGTCATCCTACGTGATTTCTATATGGACGATCTGCTGACTGGTTGCTATGACGAGGCAGATCTACAACAGCTACACGGAAAGAATTTTAAGATCAAATCAAGAAAAATATAGAATCACGAAAAGTTTGTCTAGTTTTAGAGCTTAGCTAAGGATTTAGTAATTCACGACTTTTTATTCGCAATTCTAGAAATCGTACGAAGTGAAGATATTGACCCTCAAAAGTCGTGAATCAACACTTTTCATTATCAATAATGCGATCAATCGTGAAATACGTATTGCCATAACCGATCGCAATTTGACACAAATAGTTATCAATTTGAAATTACATGGTTTGTAAATTGCAAACCCATTTCGTAAATTACCACTTTTCTGTTGTAAATTACGATTTCCCCCCTTAGCAAATTGCAACCATTTAGTCTTGAATTGCAACTCAATGGTGTTGATTTGCGAACTAACAGGTGTAGATTTACTACTTCCGAAGTTGCAATTTACAAATTTTCAATCGTAAATTGCAACTTATTTTTATCATTTTGCAATTCATATTTTGCAATTTACTATTCTCGAGTGGTGATTTGAGGCATCACCGTATTAATTTATAAATGTTTTATCGTGAAATTAGAAAACTTTATTCTCAATTTGCAACTTATATCTTGTGATTTACAAATCAAAATTCATATTTTTACTATTTAGGTTAATTTCGAATATACATATTTATAGTCGTATTAATAATTTTGTTTCCTCCTGATATCCAAGAAAATCATATGGCGCCATATCGTTCGGAGACAACGGGATTTGTCTGGGATGGTTTTTTGGTCTATGCTGAAATTTAAAATGTAAACAAAATATTTAGATGAACTTGACATTGATACGAACCTTTACAATTCTTCTCGATTACATATTTTAGAATGCATTCCAATTTATACTTCCTTCCTAATTGCAAGATATACGTACATTCTGAAAAAATACAAATCTATATGCATACTTCGGCGTTTTTGTAATTATTAAATAGCTACTTACAAAATATATTCCAGAATGCTTTATAATTAGAAGTACACAGCCTATCAATACGAATTAGTCACAACTTTAACTCGACTGCTTTAAGGAAACATTGAATACCGACTGCCTGTCTCTGCAACGACGCGCAACGTGCACAATGAAGATTTGGCTTCATGAATCATGATAGCAGCTGCCTATACCACATACATACATTCATCCATAAAAAGAAAGGATTTAAAAGGATTTTGATAGGTACATGGACTATGATCTGTGCATAAAAAAATTCCACACATCAGCTAGTTGATTCCATGGAAATTACAAAAAATATTTTGCAATTTACGACTTCTCTACGTCAATAAACGTTTTCAGTTTCACGTGTTAAATTATTACAAGATTTTATTGATTCATCATTCAGTTTTGGTAAATCACCAAATATTTTTCGCAATTTGAGATTGTGAAGTGGTGTTTGAGAAATTGACCTATTAGAGTGGTAAATTGCGCCAAACAATCTCGCAAATCACTACAAATAAAAGAAGCTCGAATTGATACTTCTAATCGTAAATTACAACAAACAGAATTTGGTATTCTCCGCCGTTTTCAATGTCAAATTACCAATTTCTGTATCAATCCATGAAAACTTCGTTGTGATTTGCGAGAAATATATAAATCGTAAATTACAACTCAAAATTTTGCAATTGGTGATTTTCAATTCTTTCCGTGTACAACACCAAGTATCAGCCATATTGAGTCGAGGTGGTTTCCACCTCAGAAAATGGTCTTCTAACTCCCCGCTAGTCATCAATGCTGTCCCAGAGGATCAACGCGAGATTATACAGTCTTTGAATTTCTCGGAAACAGATGGTGTTCGGACGCTGGGGTTACTTTGGGATCCCTCCTCCGACCATCTCACATTCACTGTTCAGCTGCAACAGGTAGATATGAACCATTATACAAAACGTTTACTACTTTCAGAAGCATCCAAGCTCTTCGACCCGTTAGGCTTGTTATCGCCAAGTACTATCATTCCCAAGATGTTGTTCCAGCGCCTTTGGAGACCGAAAGTAGACTGGGATGAAGCTGTACCGGACGAAGTGAAACGTCAGTGGGTTTACTACAGGGACCATATCACCCACCTCGCAGCAATCAAAGTGCCGAGATGGGTCGGTATCGGAATCCCAAATTCCCATATAGATCTACATGATTTCGCTGACGCATCACAAACTGCGTACGCAGCGGTTGTGTATGTCCGTACAGTAGCTCCCGACGGCAGTATATATCTCCAATTACTGACAGCGAAAACGAGAGTTGCTCCTTTGAAACTCAACACAGTATCTCTACCTCGCTTGGAGTTGTGCGGTGCCGTATTGCTGGCACAATTAATAAAGCACGTTCGAGACTCACTGGATCTTCATATCCGTTACGTATGCGGATGGACAGATTCAACCGTAGCACTCGCATGGATACGTCAACATCCTGGTAAATGGTCCACGTTTGTGGCGAATCGCGTCTCTCAGATCCAGGAGGTCATACTGGTTCGAACAACTGGTTCCACGTGCAGTCATCGGAGAATCCAGCTGACTGTGCAACTCGAGGGGTACTACCACATCATCTGGTTAACCATTCTCTCTGGTGGAGTGGTCCACCATGGCTCAGTCAACAAGAGTCGTCGTGGCCCCAGCAACAACTTTTCGTAACCAATCTCGACAGGCGCTCTGAGCTGGTCAATCTGTCGAATGCACGAGCAGCACCACCAGTCTGGGAACTCATCGATCATTATTCGTCGTTAAGAAAGTTAAAGCGTGTCACAGCGTATATCCTGAGATTCCAGCATAATGTGCAAGCAGCAATCGAAGTCAACAAGAGCGGTGATCGAAGACCACGTCGCAGCAGCAAGCATCTAAGTCTCTTTGAACTTGAAGAAGCCCTTAATCTCTGGATAAAAATCACCCAAGAACATCATTTCGCCGAAGACATCCACCGACTTCAGTCCAAAAAATGCGGTAAGTCGTCATAGCAAACTTTCTAAACTCTATCCATTTTTAGACGAGAAGGGATTGCTCAGGGTGGGCGGACGACTGCGGAACGCCTCGCTATCATCAGATGAAAAGCACCCAATTCTGTTACCCGCGCATGCCAAGCTCACTACGCTCGTTTGCAACGATATTCATCGCATCACACTACATGCAGGACCTCAAGCGATGCACTGTATGCTCCAAAGCCGCTTCTGGGTCATTAACGCCCGGAACATCGTACGAAAGATCTACAGATTGTGTGTAAAATGCCGCAGACACTCGCATATACTACAACAACAGCTGATGGGTGATCTACCGAGGCCTCGTGTAGAAGCATGCCGTCCTTTCCTACGCACTGGCGTCGATTTCGCTGGACCAGTACATCTTCGCTTCTCCAGAGGACGTGGCTCAAGAGCCGTCAAAGGATACATAGCAGTATTTATCTGCATGTCGACTGGTGCTATGCATCTAGAGCTGGCGAGCGATTTGTCCTCGGCAACATTTGTAGCGGTTTTCAAGCGGTTTGTGGCTCGTCGTGGTCAATGTAGAGAGCTCTACAGCGACAACGGCACCAATTTTGTCGGCGCAGAAAAGGAGCTCAACAGCCTGCTTTCACGTGCTACTGAGGATGAACATCTGGCTAAATATCTATCAGACGATGGCACCATCTGGCACTTCAATCCGCCAGCATCACCACACATGGGTGGTTATTGGGAAACGGCCGTAAAGCGTGTCAAGTATCACTTGCGGCGCACTTTGGGTGAGAGTCTTCTCACCTACGAAGAGTTCGCGACGCTGTTGACGGAAGTTGAAGCCTGTGTCAACTCACGACCACTTTGTTCGATATCCACCGACGTCAATGACTTCCATGTCCTGACCCCGGGACATTTCCTAATCGGGGAATCTCTCAAAGTCATTCCTGAACCCGACTCAACGATCTTTAAAGGAAACCTCAAAAACAGATGGCAACTTTTGAGTAATATGAGGCAACATTTCTGGCGAAGATGGAGTTCCGAATATCTTGTCCAACTTCAGCAGCGCTCTAAGTGGACACGGCCAAGTCCCAACATCGGCGTAGGCGAATTGGTAGTAATCCGTGACGAAAGATTACCTCCAACCAAGTGGAAATTGGGAAGAGTCATTTCTACTCATCCGGGAGCAGACGGTAATGTGCGAGTCGTTACACTTAAGACAGCCGAAGGGATGCTTACTCGTCCAGTTGTCAAAGTGTCGCCACTCCTTCCGATAAACGACGAATCATCCAACATAAATTGAATCTACATTTCACTCGACTCAAGGTGGGCGGAATGTCGCGGCCAAACATATATATGCCGCTCAAGTCTCGTTTCTAGTTAGTCTACACATTATCGTCGTAGGGAAAGGGTCTCTCTGTCTCTCATTCTTTATGTTAATAAATAGTTGATTTCAAGAACGGTTCGTCTATTTCCTTTTTCTCATTTTCTCACCCGCAGCAGAAACAGTAACAATAATAGGTTCGTTCGCGTAAGCGGTTTGAATCGAACGCATTCGATATAAATCGATCGCAAACGCACAAAGTCTATACACGTACTCATCAAAAATGACAGAAAAAGAGAAAATAAGCAAAATAACGAGTAGCGAGCAGTTCCTCTCTTGCCTCGAAACAGCTCATGTCAAATGCGCAAAATTGACAGGAAACACATTCAAAATCTGTTTTAAAAATCAATAGTACACAAAAATAAAATATCTGAAAATAAAGAAAATTCGGTGAGTGTCGAATGTTCTCCTAGAACGTTTCATATGTTGTAAAAAAGTAAGTAATAAATTTATTCGTGATATGGATTAGATTTCAAAGATGTATAGTGGCTCAAAGTAGCTCGAAGTGTATCCACGTACTTTGGAGTATATTTTCAGCTTTCTGAGAAAGCTTCGCTCAATTTTTTTAGTTTGACAGATTTTTAGTGCTTTGCTCGTGAAAGTACGCGAATGGACCTAATAGTGCACTTAATATTTCCAACGCATTCAAATATAGCTTGCAGGCAAGTAACGGGAAATCGGCCGAAGTTGGTGGTCTCAGTATTGTCTCTGGTTTAGGCCAATAACAATACTAGCGCACCAAATCGTGACCACTCCGTAAAAATATAACAGGAAATCAAAATGGCGAATTTGAAAAAAAAAACTGAGGGGGCCAGCGGCAAGAGAATTGTGAGTTGGGGGTCTCAGTATGGTTTGTCTATGGTTTAGGCTATAGGATATATACGTCGAAACAGATATCCATTCGTAGGGAAATAAATTGTCTTTCAGGACTTGACAACTTCTTTTTTAAATAAAATGTAAACTACTTGATATAGGGAAAATAAAAACATTTCGAAGTTAATGATATCCAAAAGTGGAAAATAGACAAAAATGTTTGTCCTAATATGTTCCCAGTATATAAAACATATATGTATTCTAGATAGTTTTACTAACCAAACAAATCAAATTATTCGCCTTTAAAATGTGGTATTCCGGAACTCTAACACATTTCCCCACGGTTGCCGCGGTTGGCGGCATTTTATTTTTTTTTATTTTTTTATGTTTTTGCATCAATAGGATTAGACAGGAAGTCATACATATAACTTTAGCTACTAACTCTCCTAAACTAATAACTAGTAATTCACCATCGGATATTGATTATATGGTTGACAGAGTCACCAAATCAATGAATGAAGCCTTTAAAAGAGCTTGCCCGATCAATAGGTACAGAAAAGGGAGCAAACCACCGTGGTGGAACACTCACCTATCTAAGTTGCGTAAAGCAAGCAGAAAATGCTTCAATTTGGCCAAGTCCTCTCGCCTACAAGAAGACTGGGACACATACAAAACCGGTCTAAGACAATATAAGCCAGAGATTACAAAAGCCCAAAAGCAACCATGGAGACTCTTCTGTGGTAGCATAGCGAGTACTACCGACTCGGGCAGGCTAAGGAAAATTATTTCCAAATCTCCACCCATGCCTAGTTTAACCAAAAACCCAACGGGGAATGGACATCGTCTAACGAGGAGATTCTGGATCTTCTCATGAACACACACTTTCCTGGTAACACAATAAATAATATTTCATCAACATTACCCAACTATACCCGGCCCAAGAATCACCGGTCGGTATTGTCAACAGCCGCAACATTTACTAGGCCGTTAAAAGCTTCCTTCCGTATAAATCTCATGGACCAGATAAAATAACACCAGTAGAAATACAGAAAGCTCTAGATATTCTGACCCCCTGGGTCGAAGTGATCTTCCGAACTTGTCTTAAATTCGGATACACTCCTGTATCATGGAAAAGGGTTAATGTAATCTTCAAACCAAGGTGTGGCACATGTTTCCCCTTAGGATCTTAGGCTAATCAGTCTATCCTACTTCTTCCTGAAGACACTGGAAAGACTCATTGATATATACATTCGAAAGAACTTATCAGTTAACTACTGCTGTAGTCAGACCAATTCTGTTTTACGGAATCCTGGTTTGGTGGCCCGGAAGAAAAAACGCAATTCCAGATATTTCGAACGTGTACAAAGATCAGCCAGCATATGCATCACAGGGAAAGCTCAGATCCACCCTTTCTTCCGCTTTAGACACAATACTATACCTTCTTCCTGTCGATAACTACGGGAAACTAGTCGCGTCTATGGTAGCCTTAAGACTTAGAGAATCTCAGAAATGGACCAACGAGCATTCTCCCTGACACGTTCCGAATGGAAGAATAGCACAATAGAAAACAACTATGCACAAGTCTACAGATGGATACAAAATGGCGGTAGCCACGGGAGCGGGAGTCTATTCTCTATCACCCAAAATTAGTACTGCCTAACGTCTTCCAGACGCGATGCAGCCTGCAGACTTGCCTTGTTTGCGACAGACGAAAAAGCTTTCGTAGTGGGACCATTAACAGGACATTGTTTGATAGGTAGACATGCACGCAGATTGAGAGCACCCTACAATGATTTTTCCAGAAGCTGCATGTAGGAGAAGGAAGAGGAAACCTCTCTTCATCTTCTGTGCACCTGTCCAACTCTAGCAAAATTGCCAAAACAAACTTTTGAGAATACTTCTTCGAGAACCTCAGTGACTTGTCTCATATAGACACTCGCTGCATCAGCAACTACATTACTTAGACCAAATGGTTGTAATGATTCTTCGCATACTTTCAATGATAGCAGTTGGTCCCATCGGCTGCTGCTCACAACCATAGACAAACCATACTGAGACCCCCAACTCACAATCCTCTTGCCGCTGGCCTCCTCAATTTTTATTCAAATTCGCCATTTTGTATTCCTATCGGTGTTATGTCAAAAAAGAATCCGTGTGACATGCAAAAACATACAAAAAATACAATAACCGCGGAAACCGTGTTGAAATGTGAACGAGTTCGGGAATTCCACATTTTTTTATTACTGAATGCCATTTGTTAGTTATTATAAATTGTTAAAAGGCAAATAATTTCATTTGTTTGGTTAATTAAACTACCTAAAATAGATGTTCTATATACTAGAAACACATTAGAACAAACATGGTTGTGTATTTTCCGATTTTGTAAATCATTAACTTCGATTTCGTGTGTAAATTTTTCTTAAATAATGAAGAAAATTTGCTCAAAATGTTTTTATTTTCCCTCATCCAATCTACATTGATAATTTTTCATGAACATTTTAAGCAAATGTGCACTTATTCCTCAAAAAAAATATTATCCACACGTAACGAACAATTTCAAATTAAACGGATAAAATTCTATGAACTCTGCCAGCAACTTTGCCCACAGCGGAAGTTCCTCATATCTCCTGTGAGTGTGTTGGTGAGCCGGAATTTTTGAAGTTTCGTGACATTTGTCAATACAATTTTCTATGTAACAATACTTACGCACTTAGCGTTTGCCACCCCATGAAAATATATCTTGTAGGCAAGTAACGGGAAATCGGCCGAAGTTTTTGGTCTCAGTATTGTCTCTGCTTACAACACCTGCACCTCTTAGGCGGGCTGTTTTGTAAATTACAATCGAGGGGCAGACTGTTTCGGTCACCCGTCGTATATTCGAAGACATAATGGTGCTATAGCTATCACCCCGTCTCCTCTCTTCAATGGGTAGTCCGAGGTTCATGGGCAAGGAGAAGACCGTATCGGCACCCTTCCCCCATCCAAGGATATAGCACCCTGACTCTCCCAACGAGGCGTAGGAAGATTGAAGCCAAGCCAGAAGCATATACGCAGCAAAAATTAATGCTAGTGGGTCCCGGTCCCCCTTTCCAAACCCATGTGGTATCACAAAGGACCTTAATTAATCCAGACAGCCACCTTACCTAACCTATGTCTTTGCATGTCACACGGATTCTTAATTGACATAACACCGATAAAAAAAAAAAGGGCGAATTTGAAAAAAAAAAAATTGAGGGGGCCAGCGGCAAGAGCATAAACTAACTACTAAATAGACTGACAGCTTCAGCCAAAAAAGAGAAATCGCCTACAAGCTGAATTTGACCTTGGATTTAGCCCAGTTTCAATTATTCATGTATTTGTGCCTATGTTAATAAAAGGGACTCACTCATACTTAAAAAAAATTAATAATCCAGTTAAATAAGCAATCCTTCCAACCATAGACAAACCATACTGAGACCCCCAACTCACAATCCTCTTGCCGCTGGGCCCCTCAATTTTTTTTCAAATTCGCCATTTTGTATTCCTATCGGTGTTATGTCAAAAAAGAATCAGTGTGACATGCAAAAACACACAAAAACTACAAAAATAAATGCTGCCAACCGCGGCAACCGTGGGGAAATGTGAAAGAGTTCGGGAATTCCACATTTTTATATTACTGAATGCCATTGGTTAGTTATTATAAATTGTTAAAAGGCGAATAATTTGATTTGATTGGTTAATAAAATTATCTTAAAATATATGTTTTATATACTAGAACATATTAGGACAAACATGGTTGTGTATTTACCTCTTTTCGATATCACTAAGATCGATTTATTGTGTGAATTTTTCTTTAATAACTGAAGAAAACTTGCTCAAAATGTTTTCATTTTCCCTCAACCAATCTACATTGTTAATTTTTCATGAAAATTTTAGGTTAATGTGCAGTTATTCCTAAAAAAAAATATTATCCACACGTAACGAACAATTTCAAATTTAACGGACAAAATTTTATGAACGCTGTCAGCAGCTTTGTCAACAGCGGAAGTGGCATATGCAAGGTGCGAGTGGATTGGTGACCCGGAATTTTTGAAGTTAGGTGACATTTGTCAATACGAATTTCTATGTAACAATACTAACGAACTTAGCGTTTGCCACCCCCTGAAAATATAGCTTGTAGGCAAGTAACGGGAAATCGGCCGAAGTTGGTGGTCTCAGTATTGTCTCTGCTTCAAACGATAAACAATTCGTAACCGCCAGCTGTGTGTCATACACATTAGTATTATGATTAAATATGAGAAAAAAATCGAGATTTCTCAAATGTTCCTGAGATAAAAAAAAGGGTGATTTGTTTGGCAAGTCGAACATAAAAAGCATAGACAAACCATACTGATCCCCCAATCACAATCCTCTTGCCGCTGGCCCCCTCAGTTTTTTTTCAAATTCGTAATTTTTTTTTTCCTATCGGTGTTATGTCAAAAAAGAATCCGTGTGACATGCAAAAACATACAAAATATGCAAAAATAAATGCTACCAACCTCGGCAACCGTGGGGAAATGTGAAAGAGTTCGGGAATACCACATTTTTTCATTACTGAACGCCATTGGTTAGTTATTATGAATTGTTAAAAGGCGAATAATTTGATTTGTTTGGTTAGTAAAACTATCTAAAGTTGATGTTCTATATACATACCAGAAACATATTAGGACAAAGATGGCTGTGTATTTTCCGCTTTTGGATAGTATTAACTTCGATTTCGTGTGTAAATTTTTCTTAAATAATGAAGAAAATTGGCTCAAAATGTTTTCATTTTCCCTCAACCAATCTACATTGATAATTTTTCATGAACATTTTAAGCAAATGTGCACTTATTCCTCAAAAAAAATATTACCCACACGTAACGAACAATTTCAAATTAAACGGATAAAATTCTATATAGTTATTGCCGGGAGATAATAGTAATCCAGTTTTTGGAAACGTTTCAAGCGAAAGGAAAAATAGGCGGACCAGGTAAGATCGCCCAGATCGACGAGAGCAAATTTGGGAGAAGAAAATTTAATAAAGGAAGGCGTGTGGACGGCCACTGGGTTCTCGGTTTAATTGAGGATGGGTACGAAGACTTGAGACTGGAAGTTTGTCCAGAAAACGAGCGCAGTGCTAACGTGCTAGTTCCGCTTATTAAAAAGCACGTGAATCCGGGAACGATCATCCACACCGATTGCTGGAAGGCGTACGATTGTTTGGACGCTAATGGGTTCATTCATAAAAAAGTGAACCACAGTGATTCTGACAATCCTTTTGTTGGTGCTGATGGTATACACACTCAAAGAATCGAGTCTCAGTGGCGTCTCGTTAAAAGACAATTCTATAATGACAACTACTCCAATAATTTCGCTGATTGGATTGTTGAATACCAGTGGAGGAGGGAAATAGCGAAAAAAAAATAGATCCCTTTGAAGAGTCGCTTCAAGCAGTTGTGCATTCGTATGGAGATTTCGGAAAAAAGGCTTAAGATCTCTGTGTATAAATAACATAAACATGGTTTCATTAAAAAAAATAAAAATTATTAAAATTTAATAAAAAAAAAATAAAAAAAAAAATTTCATTTCCTCAGAAAAAAAATATTATATTTATGTTTTTTAGGACATTTTAAGCTGGAAAAAAATAAAAAAAAAAAATGTTTGCTTAGTGCGCATATTGGAAACCCGCCCAAGATTATAAATAAAAACTCATACTATTTCAAATCTTAATATTCGTAATCAATTCTTCTCTTTAAATTCTTTGCCGTTTTTCTGTGGACATTCACGGTGAAATCATTTTTCTCCAAAAACAGCAAACGAAAACAGACACAATAATTATAGGAACAAAAATATCTTATTTTATTTCACACATCATTCATTTGTTTATTTATGTTGATTACATTCGCTATTATACATTTTGTAGAATATCTACATGTTTTCGTGGTGAAATAATACAACGAACTTAAACTCTCAGAACGCATCCATCAGCTGACAGAAACTCACCAAATATACTAACTCTCAGCCAGTGTTCTCAGCACTCTCTTGTTATTTTTCACACGAAACGTGTTAATTTTGTCCTTTTCACTAAACTCAAATTCCCTTAGTTTTGTTTATGGAAAAAACATACTTTTAAAAGTAAAATTTGTGTTGTTCAGAGAGAATATCATATTAAATTAATCTTCAGTATAATGATGATAATTTTTTGATACCTAATAGAATTTTTTTCTTAAGATAAATCTCTTTTTTATGTACATTTAGTGCGTTGATATTCATAGTGAAATGTAGTTTGACTGTTTTTCTGCCAGATTATTGATAGTCCAACAATGTTTTTTTCCTCTTACGCAGGAAAGTTTTTCAAAAATTTAAATTCTCACAAAACGGTAGAGATACCACAATGCAGGAACACTGCTGAGTGTCAGTATTATATTACTCCTCCCACCTTTTAGAAATTCTTTTTTTGCTGCTTCACACGTATTCACAGATAGGAAATTTAAGAGAGAATTTTCTTTTCAAAATTTGCGGGGGGAATCGGGTAGGTGCGCGGAGCTGACGGCCTATTTAATACTTAGTTTATGCACTTGGGGTTTGTCACTCGCGCTGTATCGGTTGGCTGGTCCTTTTAAAATACAACTTTGGTGTCATTGATGACCTCTTCGGACCGATGGTTTAACCAAAAATCGAACCATCAGTCGAGGGCAGTTATTTGCTTCCTTCCTCGTTCTCCTATCCCGTATTCGGTTTTTTTTTTTGTCTTGTGATGCACTATTAGATTTCTAATTGTCCCCCTCTTTTTACAGATATCATTTGAAAAGCATAGGTATGTTTTTCAAAGTTTCGCCTTGCACCAATCGTGTTTTCGAACCGATATTACCATACTGTAATCTACCTCCGCCCCATCTACTGGTGAATAACTAGCCATCCCTTTCTCAGAATAAGGCTATTGTGACCTGAGCTACACCTTCGACAAACGTCAAACGACTTCGAACAGCTTGCGGCGGCGCATATTTTGAGTAAAACAAATTCGTTATTTTCCTCTTTTATTTTATTTTACAGGTGGCTGCAACACTGTTTTGTGTAGCTGAGCGAGCACCATAAAAACTAAACAGAACCAGAATTTACTACAGAACGAAAAAATGTTCTGTTCTGTTTCAGTTTCTGTTCCTGTTTCTGTTCTTTGTCAGTTGGTGCCTTACGCTGGAAAGTTTTTCGGGTAGGTGCGCGGGAGCTGACGGTCTATTTAATACTTATGTTTATGTTTGTGGTCTATGGGCAAGAGGATTGCGAATTGGGGGTCTCAATACTCAATCTCAATATGGTTTGTCTATGCTTTAAAGTTTCTTATTAAAATAATGAGAAAATGTTTTGGTGAAAGTGTAAGTAGTTGCTTATTTTTTTTTGCGGCCAATGGAACATGAAATCTGACAGTCAGCTTTTACTGTCCCAAATCCCAATGGATAACGATAACGACATTGGAAAGGAAATTGCTAGGTACAGCTCAGTTGGACGGAATTGATCATCGATTGTATCGATGTCTTAGGGCACTCTGTTTTTTTGTATCGATATGTTTCTATCTCAGATCCCTAGCCGAAAGGAACTGTCATCTGCTTTTTTGTTTATTATATTATTTGTGCCGTGCTCGTGTTTATAAAAGTTGCAATTGGCAGAAGTTTGTTTTAAATTTATGTGTTTTAAATCGATGTATATGTTTGCGGTACATTAATTATCTACAAAACTATTATAAACGTATAATTATGCGTATTGTGTTCCCATTAGGTGAGAAAAACATTTAATTAGGTTTATGTTGTATTCTTTTTTGAGGAATTGCATTGGTTTTTTGCAGTAGCCAATAAATCCTACTAGTTTTTATTTCATAAGTGTATATAAAGAAGTGAGGAGGCAAATTGCATTGCAATTTCTTAATCACTGCATTGCTCTAGAGTTTCTAGATTTTTGTATCTTGACAATGTTAACACCATTCCATGGACATGTTTCCGTATTCCTCCATTTTCGTCAGCAATTTAAAGACTTAAAGATAAAATGAATTCGTTTGACAATGACTGCTTCCGTGTTTTTAATTACGCTTCCGTTGCGAAATGCATAGCTATATTACAGTTTCTTTCTATTGAATAACCATAGACAAAGTATAATTTGTATAGTATAAGTCCATAACCACTTCTTCGACTATACGCATTTTCTAAAGGCATACAGAACTTAAAGGAAGTGTCTTGACGAAAACAATTTACACAATATGGGGCTTCCTTTCCATTCCTTATGTTCGCACATTGAAAAACACATACTATCTAATTTTCCGTCTATTTCCCTGTAGTGCTGCGTCGGTTTAACTGGATAACGAACTGATTAATATTTATGCAACATGTCTTCGGAGAATGACAGCAGTATCCACCCAAAGCGCCGTAGAATGGATGTAGAAACTAAAACTGCAATATATGAAAAGTATCATAAGGACAAGTCAAGTATTTTGTCACTGGCTAACCACTGGGATGTTTCGCCATCAACTATTGAAAAGATAATACGCGAGGGATTGCCCAAGTCGAATAAGGTGACGCGAAGACAAAACTCTTGGTACACGAACCAACGCGAGTCAATCTGCGAAATGGAAAAGTTGCTGACCATATGGATTGAAGATCAAATGCAAAGACATCTACCAATCTCGGACTACGATACCCAGCTTAAAGCCGCAGAACTCTACAGCTACATCAAAGGATTTTATCCAGCCATCCGTCAGCCTTTCATAGCGAACAATGAGTGGCTGTCCTGGTACACGGAGCGATCTGGCTATAGTCACATCAAAGAGGTCCGCGAATTCCACGTAGATTCACTCCCAGAAGTTAGGCATTTTCCCGAAACTCTAAAGGCACTTATCGAAACTGAAAACTATCTGCCGCAGCAGGTGTTCAATGTGGACAGGACGCTTTTGTTTTGGAAGAGCATGCCCGAAGGCACCTACAACTCGGAAGAGGCTAAGGAGATTACAAGTGATAGGGTCACGTTAGTTCTGGGTTGCAATGCGAGTGGTGATTGTAAGCTTGAACCATTTATGATTTATAAAACTGACAAACCTCGAGGAGTTAATAACATTACACTCCCCGTACACTATCAGGCAAATGCGTCGTCGTGGCTCACTGCGAGGATGTTCGAAGAATGGTTTCTCAAGCATTTTGTGTTCGAAACAATGGCCTACTGTCAAAAGAAAAAAATCCCGTTTAAAATTCTTCTGCTTCTGGACACCGCTCGTCGTTACCGCAAGCGACTGGTCGGCCTTCATCCGAATATAAGGGTTGTATTCCTCCCGAAATGCTCTTCGCGTCAGATTCAGCCAATGGAGAAAGGCATCAAGTCAATTTTTAAAGCCTACTACTTGGAGTTCACATTCAATATGTTCAGCCAGGCAACGCAAAGAGCCGAGCATGTTACGCTTCAAGAACTTTGCGATGTTTATAACATTAGGAAGTGCATCTCGAACATCAAAAAGGCATGGGATGCTATACCTCAGAACTTCCTTTCACTTGCGTGGAGCCGTTTATGTCCGCACTTCGTCGACTCAAATGTAATTTTTAAAGACAATCCGCTTTATAGGACGCTGAAGAAACAAATACAGCAAAGCGCAAGAAAACTGGGATTCGACATGAATCTGTTGGACGTTGAGAATGTGGTTCAATTTGCTGGAAGTGAACTATCCAACAAGGCGATTCACAAATTGGCAAAGCTTATCGATGACGAAAATAACGATCCAGGCTTTGATTCGAATGCCAGCGCTAACAGCAATCACGAGGTTCTTTCTGCAAAGGTTTTACACTGCGAAGAGGACTTGACAGATAATAAGACAGTTCGTAAAGATAGCATCAAAATAGAAGCAGATGCTATTGAAAAATTTGACGAATCACACATACACTTATTGGAAAACAGAACCTTTCAAGAATCCATCACTACCAATCTTTTATTAAATGGTGGGGGCCAACAGGAAGAATCAGTCGATATAGTGGATCTAGAAGTGGAAGAATACCCAAATTCACCTGAAATGACACAGACTGCCATTGTTGACAAAATAGAACTTGCATTCGATTATATTGCAAGCGCAATGGATCATTTCAAAAGCGTCGATCGCGATGATGAACGATTTGAATCGGTACGCAGAGGAGTCGACAATATGCTGTCATGTTATAGAGACCTTCGCGAAAAAAACAAACATGATTGTGATGGATGAATGACACAACATCATTAAGAAAACAGTAGATATTGTGTACTTAGATTTCGAAATTTTTGTCTTCGTTTTATGTGAGAAAGTAAATGTATTTATAAAAAAATATTCGCTTCATCTATGAAAATACATGTATGCGAATGGATTTTTTTTATTTTTTTTTAGGCCAAGAGATCTACCTTCAAACTCGCGATTCTATTGCACAAACTGGATCGTTGCGCTCCAAAGACGACACAAAATATTGAGTGACAATTAAGCATTGGGTTACCCATATTCTACGACGAAAGAAAGTTTTTAATAAATACCGTCTAAAAAAGCTCACAAATGAATGTGTCGTGAGAAGCTGGGTCCATGGACCATGGACCTTTATTTATTTGGGTGTGGCTATTCGCAGCTGGCAGCATCATAGACAAACCACAGGCAATACTGAGATCACCAACTTCGGCCGATTTCATGTTACTTGCCTACAAGCTATATTTTTATGGGGTGGCAAACGCTAAGTGCGCTGTATTGTTACATAGAAATTCGTATTGACAAATGTCACGTAACTTCAAAAATTCCGGCTCACCAACCCACTCGCACCTTGCATATATGCCACTTCCGCTGTGGGCAAAGCTACTGACAGCGTTCATGATGCTTTGCAAAATGTTCATTAATGTCGTTTTCCATTGGTTTCACTCGGGGATCCACTCATTGAGGGGCCCAGCGGCAAGAGGATTGTGAGTTGGGGGTCTCAGTATGGTTTGTCTATGGTTTCCACAACCATTTATTTTCAAAATGAAAAATAAACAGTCTTTGACATTTTCATACAATACATCGAAAATCTTTTCGAGGGATTGGTAGCACTTGTATGAATCGTCAAAGACTGTGCATCGTTTATAAATCTGCTAAAAATTTGGGGGGTCATGAGGAATGAAAAACGACCGACTCAAGAAACGACAAAAGTCGTTTTCGACAAACGACAACGGTAATCGAGGTGATTGTGGTAAAGTTCATTTCAACTGAGGAAATGCTTGCAGACTGTTCAAAAATTGTATCAATGCAATCAAAAATTTATGAAATTTGTTGCTTAAGAGAGGGTGTTGAGATGTTAACAACAAATCGGAAATCCACTGTAATTATAAATAGTTGTTATTAATATCTATTGAACTTTTATATATTCATTCCTTTTCCATATTTCATCAAATAAACTTGTATAAAATTAACAAACATCTTACGTAGCCGTGTCCCGAATGACTTGCTGACAAACGGATCTCTCTGTCCTGTGTTGTGCCAAAAATCCTGTGCGTGATCTTGTAAATACAGTTTAATTAAACATGCAATGAAACTTACCAGAATAATAAATGAAACACAAAAATCTTACAATAGAATAGACACACTTTAACTTTTTACTTTCGCAAAAAAATCAACTGAAAAAAATCTAATGTCAAAATTCAAATTTGCGCGGCCTTCTAATGTCGCTTTCCATTCGTTTCACTCAAGGATCCACCCATTCTGAGACATATGCCCTATAAATACGGTCATCGATGGATAAAAATGGATTTGTTTTAACGGATCTAAAACGTTTTGTGTGATCCGGTGTATTTTCACTTAGAATTTAAAAAAAGCGAATAGACGACGACACAAGACTATACTATTAAATATCTAAGGCGACTTCATTCAATAAAACTATTACAACGTAATTATCAAAAAAAAAAAGTATTATTATTATTATACACAAGGGACAATTAGCGGCTTAGAAAAGACGAGGTTGGTGATGGCACCAGTAGTCCTAGTCAGCCTTTAAACTGATTTTTGAGTTTGATTGTCTTGAAAATTCCCCTGTTCAGCTATTTAATCCAGTATTTGGTTTATCTGAATGTTTGAAGTACATAAACTGGAAAATACCAAGCTTATTAAGTATATTAACTAGGTACCTAATGCAAACTATTTACAATATAAGTTGGTATGATTTTGGAGTAGTCGGCCTAATTAGTTCTAGTAGTCGGCCATGCAAGTATCCAGTAGTCAGTCCCAATTTAATTTACACTTTTTCATACATAGAGAGGGCTTTAAACTGGAGAACGTTTAAAGAAACCGTGGCTTTCATATTCAGCCCCATCCCCTTCTTCCTAGTCAATGGAAAAGGGGGCTGACTACTGAAAAACAAAGAGAATTGATCCAAATTTTTCCTAGAATCAAGGTTATAAAAAAAAAATCATATTGTTTAGTAGTCTTAGTCCTAGGCTAAGCGTAGGATAACCGTAAAAACAATGTCTCATAAGATTAGCCCCCTGTTAATTATTTAATAAAAAATATTTTTAACATTTTAAGTTAAGAAACAAGAAAAATAAACTTCCAGTATACCTTCTGGAAAATAAAATTACGAAATGCTAATTGGACAGGTATTTGTATCACTTTTCCAAAATCACTTCTACTCAAACATATAATTTTTCGTGCGAAGCACCACCAGGATTGTTGCAATTTTTTGGACACAGAAGAAATAGCCAAAGGAATAATATTATTCTCTTGGAAGAAATATTGCCCTGTAATTTGTATTCCAGAGGCTGACTACAACTGGCAGGGGATGAACTTACACGCCATCACCCTAATTGTTAGCAGCCCAATTTGAGAATTTTTGTTGCAAAAATGTCGAAATCGAGTCGATTATTTTATTTTCCCCGCACGACATTTGCGATCTTCTTATCTGCACGCATTACCATACGATCGACGATGCATACCAACGATATAGCATTACGCAATATAACATCAATTGTGTCAGCAAGCCCACATCCAGTTGGCCTATCGTAAATCAAGATTAACAACGTGTATGCTCCTATAAAGTCCAACATCTTGTTCCGCAATAACTAAGAGGCAGTTACACAATTTGCTTTTCTTGTAATTATCATTTATTGTGACTTTAATGAAGACTTTAATATTACGCTATATAATTGTTTGTTATGCTCGTTAGAAAATGACAATATTCTAAAAAAAATGTGTTCGACTTCGGTTCGCTGAAAACTCTTGTGATAGACACAAACTTAAATAATAATTAATTTATCTACTTTAACAACAAATAGGCATCGGCATTCCATCCATCTTCGTACATCCTTACTTGCTATTGAAAAAGTTGTTTGCTAAACTTTGGGGTAACCCTATGAGTGGTTTACTTTTATTTCGTAAAATTTGGTTGAAAAAATAACGAATAAATTACAAAAAAAAGAGAAATCATTTCTTCTTTCGGTTGGTTTGTCCTGAGATGATGCTTCGTTCGTCAAACTTTAAATCATGGTTTTTCACTCTGGCCTATCGCTTGCGATCACCCCAGTTTCATGTAGTAAATCCTTCCAATCTCTACCTGTCCAATGGATATATTGTAATTTTTGTTTAAATAACTTTTTTACGCGCTTAAATTTGACTGGCGGATATAACACTTTTCTTAGTTACGGTTCAGCCAAAAGATTGCCTTTAATAGGAAGTACGCCAGTCCCATGCAGTAGACAATTTTTTCTCGCTGTGACCTTTGCACATTATCTATTTCAATCGACAGCACTCGTCGATTTAATTTTGCCAATTGCCTCCGCAAGTAGAGTATCTCCTCGGGTGGTGTCAAGTCTCCCATTAGAGGTGTCCCCTCCCTATGGCTAACCAATGTGGTATCATTGTTATAATTACCTGCAACCCTCTTGCCAACGCCAGATGTAGATGTTGTTACAGCCTCTGAATCAGATTCTGCTCGAGAACTTGTGCTGTTCGGATTAAAACCAATAGTTGAGGCGGTTGCAACCGCTCTTACGTAAGGTGGCGGGGATTCAGTATCGTGTTGGTAATCACGATTGTCGTTTGGAGAGTTGTTATCAGAGGCGGATGGGAAGTTGTGGTCATTGAGTGTGATAACACGAGGTGGTGTTGCGACACGCACAAAGCCAGGATCCTTTGGTAGAACTGCATTTTCCAGTAAAATCTCACGGGGAGCCGATCTCGTACCAAGGTGCTCCTCATGTCCAAGTACTACAATACGGTCGGGAACGTTCATATCGATTTTATCGTGGTAATTCCAAGAGTTCATCATGCCATTCTGGTTCGAGAGGAGCAAGTCTTCATCTGAATATTCACCGGTAGCCCTAATGCGTTTTGGTACTCGCATTTTGTCATTGATTTCATGGGCGAATTTTGCCTCTGAATAAAGTGCGTCGTCCTCGCTGAGACCGTTGAACATTCTCGTAGGACTTTGTGGTGTCGCCATTATTTTGTCAACTGTGATGAGAGGATTTTGTCCTAGATTGTTGTAGTTGTAGTTTAGGCGAGCACAAATACTGAGTAAACAAGTGTTATGTAAAAGCCAATTTTGCGTGAATCTTGATAAATCATATAAAAACAAACTTACATCCGAAATTTATGTAAAAATAATTTTTCTTTGGATTTCTTTATAACTTCTCTTTTGTTCTTCGTTTTTCTTTTTCGTTAGACCTTAGACGACAGTTGATTTGAGCCATTTGCAGCTGTCATTTAAGTCAGGGATGGTTGGTTATCGGCTAAGTAGATTGCAAGGATAGGTAGGTACCTTAAATGCCAGAAATACCGCTGTACAGGTTATGTTTAGTAGGCGGAATAGGTACACATTGGGCACATTCAAAAATTTAGTTAGGTATAATCTTACGTCGTTTTCGATTTGGCTTTTCAGATTATGATCTGAGATTTCTGCTGCCAAATCGAACATAACATCCGAGTTTTATTGGTTCCTGTATGTATTGATTTTTTTGGCAAATTAAACATGAAAAGCAATTTCGATCTAAGAAAAAATTAATTTTTTCTCAAAAAAATGGATCTTTTTGCCAAATCGAAAACGACATTAAGTTGACTAAATTGGTCGGAAGGAAACGTCACTTTTCCTCCGTCAGCCACACATGCGAACTGTCAACTTAGTACTCAGTCACGAATTTCTTGACTAGATTCATCGGCTACCTCTCCGTAAAGTCTACTTAAACAGCTGTTCATATGACCGATTTCAGCCAATCAAAACCGAGATACATCTAGTCAGATAGCTGTCAGACTTACTAAACTAGATACTTGAACGTCCCCAATGATTTTCAGATTTCAGAGGACTTTTGCGAATCTGGATTTTTTCTCAGATTTGCTTCAGATTTACCAATCCAAGAACGATTGAGTTTGACAACTAGTGGAGTTTGTTTACGTTTTCGTGAACATTTACAATTGCAAAGATACGAATTGCATCAGGTTGATCTATGTTTTGTTAATTATTTATGTACCTACAAATGTTTAGAAATCAATCTGGGCGAGCATTTTGAATGTTTTCATATAAAACTTAACCAGTGAATGGAAAACGTTTAGAAAAGTGTCGAAGGCTACACATATTCCAATCGCACAGTTATCAACACAAAAAATAGCAAGTGACGTTTTTATGTTCGATTAGACACACGAAATCTGAAATCTGAGAGCGAATCTGAAGAAGCCCAATTGAATACAACATGAATCACAATAGATAACAAACAAAATGCAACGCTAGCAGTAGATATTTTCATACTCTTCAACTCTAGCTGTTTTTTATTATCAGCGTGATCTGATTCGGATCAGATCACGAAAATAAAACAGAACGGATCATTGAAAAGTTGAATTTTGGAATTCTGGCAACAGTTGCTTTCAAAGGCCAAACAGATAATACAGGGTATTTCAAACTTCATATTGCCACCAGCCATATTGCAAATATTCTTCTCAACGTGACGTCACACAAGGCACATGTCATTTCACTTGCAAAGTCGGGGATGCTGCCATATTTGAATCAAATTTGCATAATTTTTCTTTTCAAATATGTTTTTGTGAAACTACTTATGTTCAAATATGCAACACATGAATAATATTTGCTGCTACCGCTTGAGTTTATCTTGGCATATTAAGGTGTGTCCAGACCACCGAAATATTTCAGAAATGGTTATGAAATGTGTCTGAAGCAAATCGGACAGATTTTATAAACATTTATAAAAGATTTCTGAAATTTATTAACTAACCCCCGTGTTAATAAACACTGCGTAAAAGTTATCAACTCGTTACTCAGCAGTTACGTCAAATTTTTGTATGCTATCTGACGTCTACAAGCTAACATACATTTTGCATATTTGTTTATTAATACGGGGGTTAAGGTTTATGAAATGTTTCAACTTTATCCTGTTTTGGACACGCGATATAATTCAAATAATCGTATTAAATGAATCACTAGGTTCGTTCGCGTACGCGGTTTGAATCGAACGCAATCGATATAAATCGATCGCAATCGCAAAAAGTCTATACACGTACTCATCAAAAATGACAGAAAAAGAGAAAATTAGCAAAATAACGAGTAACGAGCAGTTCCTCTCTTCGGTCAAGACAGCTCAGAGAATTTCAACCGGCAAGTACTGATAAAAATGTCATCAAATGTCAATTGTACACAAAAATAAAATATCAGAAAATAAAGAAAATTCGGTGGTGGTCGTAAGATCTCCTAGAACGTTTCATATGTTTCAAAAAGGTAAGTTATATGATATGGATTTGATATCAAAGATGTAAGTGGCTCAAAGTAGCTCTAAGTGTATCCACGTACTTTGGAGTATATTTTCAGCTTTCTGAAAGAGTTTCGCTCAATTTTTCGAGTTTGACAGATTTTTAGTGGTTGGGTTGTGAAAGTACGCGAATGGACCTACTTTCTCATTAGGTATTCAAAGCTTTTCTGGACATTTTTTATTTTAATAAAAAACAAATAATAATCGAAAAACAGTTCTCACTTTCTGCAGGGATACTTGTAAAACAAAAATTATTTCCCATCATAAATTTCATAAATGTTTTTTTTTTTTGTGACCAGATCCAAACCAGCAAATCATTTTTAAACATTTCATAAAAATTGTTTTGTTTAATAAGTGTTTTAGAAATATTTATGGAACATGTAGGTACAGTAAAAACTCTTTTAACCGGAACTCCAATAACCGGTAACCTCTAATATCCGGAATTTTTTTAAGAAAATATTTGTGAAATTTACACTCTACTATCCGGAGAAACCTCTAATATCCGCAATGCTGTGTGCTGATGATTTTACACAAGCATGTAAATGTTCAAGCATGTTGCGATTTGCACAAGAATGCGTGCCTGAAAAGGAAAACAAATTTGCCGTCTGCGTTTTAGTCTGCAAAATAAGTTTACTTTTTGTCGTCTAGACTAAAAGGCAGACTTATAGTTTTGTTTTCCTTCACCAAATCTCTTAACCTCTAATATCCGGAAAAATCGATTATCCGGAACAATGTCGGTCCCAAGCATTCCGGATAAAAGAGTTTTTACTGTATTTAATTGTTTATCAAATGTTTGGCTGGTCGGGACCTACCTTTATAGTACGAGAAAAAAACAAAATAACTCGGAATACGGACAGGGAGTTTATTCGAATGCGAAATAAATCAATTGATTTTTTTGTGTTCCATTTTTTAGTCTGGCAACGTGATTGTGTGGCTATCGTTTACAGGCACACCAACATTTAAAAATAAAACAAGCCACCTAGTCGGAAATAGTAGAAATCATTTTCAGATCATGATTCGTGATCTCGATGAGAAGCAGGATCATGTGCTGTTGTTGTAAATGCATGTAAATCGATGATCTATATGGATCATAGCTGATAATAAAAAACACCTTCTGGATACAAACCATGTATACATATCGACAACATAAACTAAGTATTAAATAGACCGTCAGCTCTTACAACTTAAGAGAATTTGCCTACTAGCTGTTTTCCGTGTTTCTATGTGGAAAAGTATGTGTGCCATGTTAAAGTAGATTAGCCGCACGCATCCACCGCACTTAGGAACCTGACAGATGCCTGACAGTTCATTCTGTGGTAACATTGGAATAAATTCAAATAATTACCCGTTATCGGGACGTGTTAAGAAAACGGTGGGTATGGTGTGTTGAATTTAGTACCAAATTATATTAAAACCCATAGGTATGAATACGTATTAGGATTTCTTTCATTTTACCTAGATAATCTTTATAGTACGGGATGTTTACAATTATGTTGTCAACAATGGAAATCGATAAACTATATGAATCATTGAAAAAATAAAAAAAAAAGCTTATTATAATATACAAAATATCTGACTACTAATGATTATGAATCGAATGGAATTAAAGAAAATTGTAAGCAGAAAAACTTAAATGCGTGTGAAATATCAATGTACAAATAAGTAAACATGTTTATTTCCAATTTTGCTTGCATACATTTTGAGTTTCGCTTTTTTCCCGTACGTTTTAAAGAAAATAAATTTTCGTTGATTGTGTTTATTAGACTTTTTCTTTTTGTTATATATGAATATTATTCATATTCTCGGCTGACGCAATTGATTTCAAATGTAATTTCATTAATTATGTCAATTGTTCCAACTTTTCTAATAAACAACATTTTTTTTTTAATAAACGGAATCTTCATGAAAAGATTATAACTAAAAACTCATATTATTTCAAATCTTAATATTCGTAATCAATTCTTCTCTTTAAATTCTTTGCCGTTTTTCTGTGGACATTCACGGTGAAATCATTTTTCTCCAAAAACAGCAAACGAAAACAGACACAATAATTATAGGAACAAAAATATCTTATTTTATTTCACACATCATTCATTTGTTTATTTATGTTACATTCGCTATTATACATTTTGTAGAATATCTACATGTTTTCGTGGTGAAATTATACAACGAACTTAAACTCTCAGAACGCATCCATCAGCTGACAGAAACTAACCAAATACAACTCTCAGTCAGTGTTCTCAGCCCACCGTTGCGAGATTAATACCAATACCATCCTCTGCTCCTTCGAGCATCACCACGGACCTGTGGTTTGGATCAACCAAGGCCATCCCCATTATATGATGCATGGCAGTGGCTATCCAAACCAAGTCGTTTACCACCCTAACCCTGTAACTTAACTTAAGTAATTAATACCGTATTCTAAGCAAACAATGTTGTTCTCAAACCCAATACAAAACACAATAAAGATTACAAAAACTGTAAAGGTATATCAACTACCTATTCATTTCCCTTGTAAATTTAGAACTACGCATTAACTGTATTATTTCAAAATACCTATGTTTACTTGGAAAAAGAAAAAAAAAAAAAAAAAATGCATAATTCACCTAACACTTAACCCTAAATATTTCCCAAATATATCTATACTACATATTATTATACTACATATCATTAGTCCAACAACATCATCCAAGGCAAGGTTGATTTAACTTTCATTATTTATATATCACCAACCAACAAATCAAATCTCAACTACAACTCTGTAACAGTTTACACTAATTAGCAACATGTTGCTAAAACAAAAATAAAATATTGTTAGGTATAGAATCGTCTCTTCAACAAACAATGTATATAATCACACCAAACGTACAAACGCCAAACGTTGTACCTGAGGAACAGAGACAACACACTGAAAACCGCCTAGCGGTTAGTATGCTGTCTCTTCCACCCTAGTTTTAAGTTAGGTTAAGTTATTTATCCCGATTACTCGACACTACGTCAAACAAAAATCCAATGGCTCAACTGAGCAAGAGCCTTCTTACCACACAAAACGAAATATCTCCCTCTCACTCATACTACAAAATAAAAAAGAAAATGCTCTGTCGCAAATGTCACTTTAGAAAGAGAAATCATAGGGCAATACATTATAGCCTTAAGTATATCTAGTTCGTAAGAAAGAGAAAATGTAAATACCTAATGTACAAAAAAAAAAAAGTCTCAATAAAGATATCTGAATCAGTGTTCTCAGCACCATAGACAAACCATACTTTTTTTCATAGACAAACCATTATTCTCTGCTTTTTTTTTTTATTGTATTGTCTCTGCTCAGCACTCTCTCTTTATTTTTCACACGAAGCGTGTTAATATAAATTTGCGGTAGGGAATCGGGTAGGTGCGCGGGAGCTGACGGTCTATTTAATACTTAGTTTATGACTGGTATGGTTTGTCTATGATACTTAGGTTATGTCGACAATTAAACGTCAATATTCGCAAATGTTGTTCTTCGTACTTCATTCGACCATTCCGTTGTGTTGAAACTTGAGATCTATAAAAAAAATAATTGATTTCATTCGGAAAAATTAAAAAAATTGAAAAAAACTAGGTGAATTCTATATTTATTTAATTGTAAGTGAAGTGATAAAGTGCTACAAACATAAGGGCGATAATATCTCTTTAAAGCTACCGGTAAGTACTGATATTCACTAAAAAAACCTATCAATAATTTGATTTGTTTAGCCAGCTTACATCATTTTTTCTTTTGCAATTTATGTTTTGCTTGGCCGACTTTATTTGCCAAAATTTAAGGCATGGCTGTAATGTTTAGAAATACAATTATGAAATTAATATCGGCGAATAACTATTTTTCCTACACAGTAGTATTTAATATGAAAACTATTTTGTGTTCCATATTCCAAACTAGGTGTTCCACGCCAATTTTGTGGGTACTGGCAGTCCAATTTAGATGAGAGCTTAGTAACTTGACCAACATATTGATTGCAGTCGAATGGAGCAGAATTGTAAATGCCAACTCATGAGACAATAACATAACATAGTTTCGTATAGTCACCCCTATTTGAATTGCTGTAATTATGAGTGTTCCTATAGATATAGAGTATCTAACTAAAATATATAACATAGCTAGCCATAGGTATACAATAACAAACGATAAATTCATATCAACGCGTGGACATTTTCAAGTAAATAGGAAATACACATTTATCTTACGATGTCCTCACTGCGTGTTATCTGCAATGTTCTACGTAATTACATAATAGTAAATTTATTATGTGCAGTAAATGTTTATTTAATTTTTGTTTTGTGTTTGTAAACAAACCTTTGGAACACCAATTAAATGGTGAGATAACCGTCATTTTGACCGTACATAACTGTAAAAAAAAAAAAAACCATTGGCTCAACTCAGTAGGTCTCCTCAACCCTCCAATGTTTTTAAGCTTCAAATATAATTTCTCCTTATTCATTGCTTGTTCCTTTAAAGGTCTAGATTCAGTGCTGCTAGATGAATCTTGTTTAATTTCGGAAGTCTTCCTTGAATCAAGTTGCGCGGACGTTAGAATTTTCTTATTACCACGGACACTAACATCGTTTTCTCTACGTTCGACTACTTCATATTCTTCGTGACCGGAGTAAGTTTGTCCTTTGCCCCGCCCCCCTTTCGTCGTCTACTTTTTTCTTTGTTGAGTGCATCTAAACCTTTTGCCTCTGAGTCATGATGAATGAATGATTGTTTTTTAAGACACATTACTACTCGAAATCAAAACTGTTTTTTCGACAATTTCAATGATCGTTAAAGCTTGTTTTGAATTACCGTGCAAATGTTCTGTTGGCTTAGTTTGTCAGAGCTAAATTACACAGCCTAAGTTAGGTTAAGTTAGAGTGGCAGGCCGCCTCAAGTGCAGCTTCACTTAGGCCAAAGTAGGCCCATTGTGATACCACAGGAGTGGTATCCCGTTGAACCAGCCGGAGCTAAGAATGAAGCTTTGGAGGCAGTTGATTCCTATGTTTGCGAGTTCGCTGACATTGTCGAAGAAGTATTCTCTGAGGTATAGTTTTCTACGGAATGACAGTGCTGGGCACGTGCAAAGAAGGTGAAGAATAGTCTCCTCCTCGTCCATACAGCTTCTGCAGAAATCGTTCGTCGGCCATACAATTACCTAGAATGTCTCTATGACCCGGCACCCATATAAGATGAATTTTGAATTGTTTCGCCATCTCGTTAAGAGATAATCGGCAATTGAGTACAGTTGTGGAATTGAAGATGACAGAATCCAGGGATTTAATCGCGGCTTGACTGTCGGTAAAGATGGTGTTATCCTTTACAGATATTACATTATACCGAAGCCACGACAAGGCCTCTTTGACCGCCATGATTTCCGCCTGGAATACACTACAGTGATTAGGAAGGCTGAATAAGATTTTGCAATTTAGATCAGTACGACATGCAGCACCGGGTTTTAGCATTGAGCGCTCTTTGCATCTTTCGACAAAACTAAGATCAGGTTTGGTGACGAAGTTCTTAGCTGCCATCGTTGCAGGAACGCTAGAACTGGAAGCGTGCTCAGAGGCAGTACTTCCAGCCGGTAGTTTAAGTGCACCGGACTCTCAATTTTTTTTAATTGTTGTTTGTGCATTAGGACCCACGAGTAGCGGAGAAGAGAGGTCCATCTGTGCAGAGATCCGCTTTACACAGATAGGGCTGGCTAATCCGGAGGGCGCCAGGTATCCGGATACTACGTTTGCGACTTGAGCTATTTTTGAAACTGGGCCCCCAGCCAGGTTGATACTCGGAACCGGTCGTATGACGCCTTTATCCAGCCCAGGCGGAAATAGGATGGGATAAGGAATAGAATTAGGAGGAATGTTATGGAAGGAATGGGACAAGAAGCGAAGGACGGGAAAGGAGAGCACCCTTTGGTTTCACGGTTCCTCTGGAGAGATTCTCGAGGGTCTTTACCATTACTCAGCCCCCACAACTCGTCAAGTTCGGTGCTAGGGTGGGGGAATTTAAATGATTACAGCCGTAAAACCCCACTTTTAATTTGTGCGGGTGGTCTTGCCATACCTTTTCTTTTTGTGAGTATCTCCGCTCCGTTTCGGACAAACATTTGTTAGCAACCGAAGTCACAATAAACTAAATATTAAATAGACCGACAGCTCCCGCGCACCTTAAGAAAATTCTCTCTAATATCTGTTTGTATTTCTACGTTCGAGGCAACAACAAAAATCTAAATAGCGAGAGGTATACTAAAATACTGATACTCAACAGTCATGTGGGAGTTTCGATGTTCGAAAAACCTTCCGTACGAAGAAGGAAAAAAGCATCCAAAATTGTGGGAATATCAGGAATCTGTCAAAAAGCATTCAAACTATAAATTTTTGGAGAAATTTTATCAAAACATTTATTTCATGGTGATTATCATCACACTAAATGTTCATAAGAAAGTCAAATTCTCTAGTACCAATAAATTATCATTATAAGGTTAAAAAACTGCAATTCTTATACTAAAAGTTTATTTATTGTGATTTTCTTTCCGAAGAATAAAAATTTTACTTTTCAAGGTAACATTTTTTCATAAAAGAAGCGAAGGAAATTGTGTTCGGAGAAAAGATGAAAATAACCACGCTTCCTGGGAAAAATAAAGACATAGTGCTAAAACCACTAACTGACAGTAGTGAGTTTATTTTAACTGATGGATGCGTACCCAGAGTTAAAAATTGGTAGTTTTATTTCACCACGAAAACACGTAATTTATATATATTTACATATATAAATATATATTTATTTATAACTAAAGGAATAACCTGCGAAATCAATCAGCCGAGAATATGAATAATGTACATTTTTGATAACAAATAGGTAGGTAAGTCTAATTAGATCCAATCAAAGAAAATGAGTTTATTTGACTCTTCGAAATGTCAGCTGAGTTTAATTAATTATTTTAGGAAAGGCACGTGTGTCTGCGTACATTTTTACGCCATGTTTAACTAACGAGCATCGACGGCTCGTGGAGACGACGTAAGGGAATCTAATAAATACGGCTGAAAATGTATACCACCCAAATTGCAAGTAAACATATTTACTGATCTGTACCTTGATATGTGTCACGCATTTAAATTTTGCTGCTTCCAATTTTCAGAGATCAGACATCTTATATATAAATAGGGTAAGGCAAATAAATAACCGCAATCGCTCGATTTTGTTGGTAAGATTGTGCGGAGATGCAATGCTGTGTATTTTTTTTCCTATACATTTTGTATTCCCTATTATGGTAGAATTTCTACCACTGAGTGAACTCTTGTTTTATATCTATAAGGGTTTTTTTTATTTTTGCAGATGATCAACATCGATTTCCATTGTTTACAAAAAGAATGTTAGCATACCGTACTATATAGATTATCTAGGTAAAATACAAAATAAAAAAATATGAGTTCTAATGAAATATAAGTTGGTACTAAATTTACCACACCGCGCCGTTTTCCCAACACGTCCCAAAAACTGCCAATTATTTGAATTTGTTCAATATTCCAGATAATGAACTGTCAGGCATCTGTCAGGTTAATATTCGCAGTAGATCTTAAAAAAAAGTGCAGTAGATTTTGAATTTAGACTAAATGCGATAAAAATTACGTTTTTCGAATTCTTTTTAAATATGGAGAAAAAAAAAAGCGACAGCCGACAGCAGAGCAGAACAACAACAATCAATTTAGAAACAGAAAGACACACTTAAAACTTGACTTCAGTATGAGTTCATGCAAGGCAAATGCAGTGAAAACGATATGGCATGCACATTTTCTTTTAAAATATATTGTAATAGATTGCAGAATTAATAAACAGTGCTTCCAGTAATTTATTATTTGCACTGAGCTTATAAAAATATACTAAGAAACAAAAATGTGTAAATACATATATTCAATTTTGATTTAAGATTTCCGAAATTCACATAAATTGCAGTAGATTGTCAGACGAGCGCAGTGGTGCAGTAGGTTTTATTTATTTCCTAAAATTGCAGTAGATCTACTGCAATTGCAGTAAAGTCCGTACCCTGATGTAGACAGTTTCCCTTATGTCGTCTGACGGTGTATTTAATACTTAGTCTATGGAAATCACACTAGGAGTCTTCTCCTTTCTCAAATTGTTACAGAACTGCCCCAAGTGCAACTGGGGCAGTTTATCGGATTAAAATATTTTAGTGTTTGAATTCTTGCTAGACTATCCTTAAGAACGTAAAAATAATCATTTGTACTACACCCCCAAACAAACTTTACATTTTTTTAGTAAAAATTCTTTAAGGTTCCGTTATATCAGCCCAATCAGGAATAAACATTCCAAGATACGTTACTAACCCTAGAAAGCTCCTTGTTTCTTGTTTCCGAAATCATAAACAAATCATACTGAGACCCCCAACTCGCAATTTTCTTGCCGCTGACGCCCTCAAATTCTTCTTATCGGTGTAATGTCAATTGGAATCCGTGAAACATGCAAAAATATACAAAAACTACAAAAAAAAATGTTGGCAACCGTTGGGGAATGTGATAGAGTTGGGGAATACCAGATTTTAACATTACTGAATGCTATTGGTTAGTTATTATATTACATACTTTTTAAAATGTGTATAATTTGATTTGTTTGGTTAATAAAACTATCTAAAGGAGATGTTTTATTTACTAGAAACATATTAAGACAAACATGGTTGTGTATTTTCCGCTTTTGGCTATCATTAACTTCGATTTCATGGGTAAATTTTTCTTAAATAACTGAAGAAAGTTTGCTCAAAATGTTGTATCTTTTCCCTTAACCAATCTACATTGTTCATTTTTCATAAACATTTTAAGCAAGTAAATTTATTTCTAAAAAATGACTATCCACACGTAACGAATAATTTTATGTTTAACGGATAAGGAGTGTGTTAGTGGGCTGTTTTTTTTTTTAAGGTATTTGACATTTGTCAATACGAATTTCTATGTAACAATAATAGCGCACCTAGCGTTGCCACCATGTAAAAATATAGCTTGTAGGCAAGTAACGGAAAATCGGCCGAATTTGGTGGTCTCCGTATGGTTTGTCTATAGCCGAAATATTTAAACCGCTTTTACATTTAATCTTAGTAAACGGCTCAATTTTGCTTATGTTATTGATTCCAACACCCAATTTTAGAACATTCATTTTGATGGCGGTGTCCCCGACTTAGTAAAGACTGCTTTCCATTTTCAATAACATAAAATGAAAGAATAAAATCTGAAAGTTTGTCAATACTTAAAACAGCTTCAAAGCTCCTTTTATTTTTTGAAAATCATTTCCTGTATGTTATCCTTCATATCCCCGAAATTGATTTTCAGATTTTTTTCTAAAGTTGGTAGCCTTTTGTTAACATAGGATTTCCCAATCTTCTTCACTAAGAAGATTAAAGCGAGCACCAGAATCGATCAGCATCCAATAAAAGCTTTAATCAACTTGTTCGAATCAACAACGGTATCGTGTTCCTTGAATACTTTAAAACGACTTTTCTCTCACAATTGTTCACCTAGCTCTTTATTATCTGATTTATTTTCTTCAGTGAAGATGGTTGATATTTCTTTCTTTTAAAATCATGATTATCGAAATCGAATTGTTTTCTTCAAACAAATTTATGTACATTTTCTTCCTCCTCGAGTTTCATTCATTTGAATAGGTGTCTCTCGAAAGTCCAATTCCGGTTTGGAGAAATGTATTCATTTAACTTGAGAACCATTTTTTGAAAAACATCCACGGCATCTTGACCTGAAACAACCAGAGCGCCTGAGATGCTGTATACAACTTCTTCTTGTGGTCCACCCAAATGTAGAAACCTTTTTCTATTCTTTGCTAATCCGTTGCTGCTTCTGACTGATGGTTTAGGAAAAATTACCATTTTTCCACTCTGATCGAATCAAGCCTTTGTCAAAAACGTCGCAAAGAACAATGCCACGTCCACTCATTTTCGCCTTTCTTTTTGGGAAATATTATCTTGCAATTGTAATAAATAAATAGTTGGCGCAACAGGTCTGTAGGCCTAGCTTCTCACAACCATTCGTTTCGTGTGGGTTTTTTTCATTTTTGGGACCAATGGGAGGGATCCACAAATTTATGCCGGGTCCAAACGGCTAATTGAGAGGCTCCTTCATGACAGTTATACTCTCTGATGTTTGTCAGACGTTCGCGAGAGGTGGCGCAGCGGAAAGAAAAACATAAGTTGGAATTTGGGTTTTTTCGGGACTCGAACCTGGGACGCCTCGCTTAGTAGTCCAACACACTAGCCACTAAGCCACTGCGCCTGCAATTAAGACACTTAAATGACTTGGTTGAATTTAATTCCTTGTGACAACGAAATGTGAATTTTTATATGCAATAAGTACAATTGAATTCAACGCATCAACCACTTCTTTGTCCGAACAGTATACGGTGCTTTCGTGTTGGCATCGAAACTTCCTCAAAGTCGTAGTCATCGTCGGTACTACCTCAAACAAATAAGCCGATAAAATTGTCATTTCAATTTGACTATAAAATGTCAGGTATATAATAATAAAACGAATTACAAAGAAAATATTATTATTATATACAAGAATCTTTCAATTCCAAATCACAAATACTTACAAAACTTATTTTTCCACTTTTTGTTTTCACTTTATAGTCTGTTCGTTTTATTTCAAATTATCAATAGTTTGTTAATTTGGATTTGCTGGTATGGACTAAAGCTGGTATTTCAATTTACATTTGTTTTTACTGAACTTTTTGTACATACAATTTGACTTAAGGCTAGGTAGCAAATGGTGGTGCATAATTAATACCTAAATGTGTTGACTCAACAACAGGGGCCCAACGGTATACAATTTTTGTTTTCTTAAATATATTTTACATAGAACGTATCTATCTTCTCGGATTCATACTCATCATTGTCTGGGTTGACCTCAGTCCGGGTGTTGATAATAATATGTGCACGGAAGTTGGTCGCAGGTACCCTAAACTATTTTTCTACATCTCATTCATCATCTTTTCCGTGAATGTCATGCAATATTCGAACCATCTGCCATTTCAAGAGATTATGTTTTAACTTTTCCTTTCCGTCAGTTGTCCAATTTAATGGAGCACTTATCAACCTGTGTTCTTTATGTTGCTTAAGTATTAATGTTAAATATTTTATTCACCTCGTCGCCAATATAAAGACCTATAAATTCTTGATTAAAATCCGAATTAATTTTAATTTTGTATTTTTTTTAAGCTATCGCTCCTATAATCAAAACTATAATGAGTGAATAAAGTATGTATATTTAAAATCAAAACAAAACAATATTTGAAAGCATTCTTATTAAAAATCAGGGTCTCCACGGGGACATATGTTTTTTGTTTTAGGCTAAATTAAGTGAACAGACTCGCAATTACTCGTAGACAGTTCATTGTTAGCGCGTTCCATAAGAATGCCGATGTTGTACCTAGACCAGTATTTTGTTAAAGTCGGCATCAAAGTAAGGGAAAAAAACAATGAACGCTCTTTTTAATAGAAAAAACTATGCAAAAATTGGGACTACTTATCTCTGTGGCAGTACTGCACATATTTCTACACATTGTTTCGGTTGACTTGGACATTAAATAACATCGCATTACGTCCAACTACTTGAGAAGTGCAAATGAGATCGTAATCTTAACGGAATGCATTTTGTCTGCAGATACAGAAATTTGTCTATACGAGTAATAGCAGTTTCAAGAATTCAAATTCGCAAACCGGTTTTTTGGCGAGATGGTGAGGAAGTGCAAAGTCTTGGGTGTTCATCAATTCCCTGGCATATCTGTATGACCAGATACCCATCATAAGAGAAGACCTGCTCTGTCATTTCTATGAGGGATAAGCGATAACCAGATACGACCTTTGAGGTTTTTTTTCTGAGTCCGGTTATTATTGTCATATTAGTATAAGCCATTAGAACATCAATGGCTTCGGAGAAAACACCTCCAACGATATTGTTCTCATTCCAGATTTTTTGGATTATCCGTAACTCTGCACTTTGTCTAACGAGCTTTTTTCTGGCCCAGTCCACCAGGCGATATGACCGTATATAAGTACAGTATAGGTCGGAAAACCAATTCGTAATTTGAGATTGTATGTATATTTTTCATTGTATCTGATTGTGGAACCAGACATTTTAATTTGATCTTGAATGCCTGTATTTGGGTAAAACAGTTATTAATTGAAACTTTCTTTGGAATGCCCAATTCACAATGTCGCGTTGACGCGCGCGTGCGTTGACAGATTATGTAGAAACAAAGCGTTCATAATGCTGCCACACAAAATTCAACTTTAGGCGTTGGATCGACTTTAGATCGTAAATATCGTAAAGTTCAACGCGACGCCTGAGTAGACCTACTCTCTACTCTCACGCGAGATATATCAAACGATAATAGGCCACCTGAGCTTATTCATTCCATCCCCATTAAATTATAATTACCTTTTAACATTTGGGACACAAAGTAAAACAATACTTTGTGGTCTCTCATTAGAACTATTCGGCGACGCTCTGTCGAACGTTTGTTTAAACAATCCATAACATTTTATGGACCGACACACTTATCAATTCGAAATGCCTTCTGCAATTCAATATACTTTGTCACCAATGACAAAGATTCCTCGATGTCGCTCTGTCGAACACTTGTGTAAACATACATACCAAGGTAACATTTTAGATGAAGAGTTTTGACCCAAGCAGTCGTAGATCAACCCGCGAAGTAAGAACAATTCACTTTCCATCTTCAGTCCCCGGAGATAGTAATAAATAAATATATTTTTTTGTTAACCCTCTCAATTAAATAGTTTTCTCGCGCGTTTGACAACTTTAGAATTTTGAATTGTTTGATTTGATGTCATGGGGTGTGTCGTTCTTAGTTGGAGTGGCACAGAATCACTAATGTTTATCACACACAAGTTTTAAAAGGCAATATGTATTAATATTTTTTAAATATTTTTTAATGCAAGTTAATTAATTTAGTTAGTGAAAATGACTGACGAATACCTTTTTTTTGTGGGGCTAATACTTATTTCTTCAGATTTTCTTAAATCAAAAAAACTAATAATCATTAGTTTTGTATCTTTGTTAATGTTGTTCTTTACATTATTTCTTATGAATGATTTTTTTTTATCGATTTTGGAGAATCCTTTTTTAATTCTTGCACAAAAACTACAGCTACAGACAAAAAGAGAGTAGACTTGAAATTTGAATTCTGCTCTCTATTTGTGTACATTAGTTAAAACCAAACCGAACTTTTAATCTGTCATGCTCTACTCTCTCTCAACGCGCATTCGCATCAAGCAGCATTTCGTTTTACAAAATTTTTGCTCGCGCGCTTTGACATTTGAAATCGTAAAGATTCGATAAAGCGTGTCAAAGCGCGCCGACGTACGCACGCGCTCAACGCGACATTGTGAATTCGGCATAACTCTTTTTATATTTTTAAAAGCTGAATCACGTGAATCTTTCTGTGTTTTGCTAGAGGCAGTATATACGCTGTTTGTGCATTTTGATTATCGAGGCGGTGACTGTTTGTCTTGTCTATCAGTATCTAATGTAATTTCGGAATTGCTCAACGCGGCTCGAGAAGCCAAGCTTTGAGGCTGGACATTACTTTGTTCAATTCTGTTGACACAATCAGATATTTTATTGAGATTTCTTAAATTTTTTTGGTTCTCATTACAAAAAAAAAATTATTACTGTAATGCGCCATATCCTTTAACCCAAAGAGATTGTATTGCCTCTGGTGCTATATTCCTCTAACACTGGCTAATCATCCCAGTCCTCAAAACGATCCTAGAAATAGTGAATTTTTTTATCTGTTGCTTCATGAAAATTTCTCAGTACTCGACAATGGCATCGTCTTCTGGGTTCCACAAAACTGACGAAAGCCACCAGCCAAAATCTGTTGCTTACTCATAAAGTATAAATGATCAGTTTTTGACCCGGAATCAAGAGTGACTTGAATTATCATTCAATATATTTGTCCAAAAATCGTCCAGTTAGACTAGAACCGAAACACCATTTTCACACCAAAGCTCTACTACCCATCAGCATCTCTGAGCTGAAAAGAATCCGAAGGAAAGGGAAGCCAAATGACATAAAGTTAATGGTAGATCCTCTCTGTATATTCTTAAGAAATGTCGATGATATCTGCTATTGGCATAATGAAATATGCTTGGGAATTTACAAGCTCTAACACCGAGTTCCTTTGGTAGTTTTATATAAAACTTGGAAAGTTGCTTTCTTCGTACTTTCGTACTTCGTTTGCATATCTTGAAGTAACTAAAGGGTGATTTTTTAAGAGGTTTAGAACTTTTTTTAAAAAAAAAACACAAAAAATTCGAAAAAATGAATGAAATATTTATTTGAATCGATAGTTTGAACCTTGCAATTTAATGTTTAAAGATAATTTCATGCAAATGTTGACCGCGGCTGCGTCTCAGGTCAATTTTGGCATACTCTTTCACACATATCGGCCGGTATCTCACGAATGAATGCATGGATGTTGGCTTCCAGTGCGTCAATCGAAGCGGGCTTGTCCCTATACACATTAGCCCTGGCATACCCTCACAAAAAATAATCTAATGGTGTCAAATCGCACGATCTAGGCGGCCAATTGACCGGCCCGAAACGTGAAATTAACTGTTCACCAAACTCGCCTCGCAATTGCGCCATTGTTTCGCGTGCTGTGTGGCATGTGGCACCGTCTTGTTGAAACCACATATCATGCAAGTCAAGAACTTCCATTTCGGGCAAAAAAAAGTTTGTTATCATCGCTCGGTAGCGTTCACCATTGACAGTAACGCTGCGATTCGCATCATCTTTGAAGAAATATGGCCCAATAATGCCGCCGGCCCATAAACCGCACCAAACAGTGGCTTTTTCGGGATGCATTGGTAGCTGTTGCAATGCTTCTGGCTGATCTTCACTCCAAATGCGGCAATTTTGCTTATTTACGTACCCATTCAACCAAAAATGAGCCTCATCGCTGAACACAATTTTTCGATAAAAAAGCGGATCCTCGGCCAGCTTTCCAAGAGCCCATTCACCAAAAATTCGGCGTTGTGGTAGGTCGGCTGGCTTTAGTTCTTGCACCAGCTGTATCTTAAAAGGCTTTACGCCCAAATCCTTTCCCAAAATTTTCCACGTAGTGCTGTAACAAAGGCCTAACTGCTGGGAACGGCGCCGAATCGACATTTCGCGGTCTTCTGTCACACTAGCTGATACGGCCGCAATATTTTCTTCACTACGCACAGTACGTAAACGTGTTGGTGGTTTAATGTCCAACAAAGTAAATTTGGTGCGAAATTTGGTCACAATCTTCCGAATAGACTGCTCAGAAGGTCGAGAATGCCGATCATAAAATGGAAGCAGCGCGCGATGAACACTTTGAACCGAGCACGAATTTTGATAGTAAAATTCAATAATTTGCAAGCGTTGTTCATTTGTAAGACGATCCATGGTTAAATTGCAAACCAAACTGAAGCTGTTTGACAGTGACACAAGGTACTAAACACACGTCAGCTGTCAAAACCAGTGTTGCCAAAACCAAACCAGCTAAAAAATCACCCTTTATAAATAGTTTAAATAAATATAACTTAAAGTTTTTGATAGATACCGGTAGCAATCGTTCTTTCATTAGACCAAATATCCTGACTTATATATAACCAATTAAAATTGCACCAGTTGAAATTAAAACAATTTTTAACACCGAGATTGTTGACCAGGAAATTACTTTGCGAGGCCTTCCCGAATTGGAAACAAAAAAAGATTTACCGTTTCTGATTTTTAAATTTCACAACTATTTTGATGGCCTAATTGGAATTGATATTTTGCAAGACCTGGGTATTGTTATTGACATTAAGAATTCTGTCCTGAAAACCGAAAATTTCAGTATTCCTTTAAGTTTCAAGCCCGTCACCTGAGTGCAAGAACCAGATAACTCCATTTTTTTAATTTTTGAGATATCTGGGTTTTCCGCTTCGTTGAATCGATTTGCTTTAACTGTAATAAACAGATAACTAGTTTTTCGGACTTGCTACCATCTACTGGGCTATGAAAAAAAACAGACTACTAGAACAATCGATGAAAATTCAGTGCAAGAAGTAGATATCTTCAGATAGCTGTTTTTTGCATGATTTTATGTGTCGATCTGGCGTGCAATAAGTAGATAACTCATATATTTGAACTTCAACATGCCATAATCAAGTGTTCTCTGCATTTCCCGTTAGTTGTACCAGCCTTAACTGTTTGACCCATTCCATGTTTGGTTTTACTTGCGTTTGTTTTAGTACTGTTTCGAGACTTTGAATTTTCGGTTTGTAAGTGTTAAGGTGCGATTAAAATGATCTCAAGGGGACAAAAGCTTGTTAAACTTGCATTACAAAAGAATGTAGATAAAGATAGTAAGTACAAATGAATTATACCAGAATTGTGCTTAGATTATAGCCCTGTTTTACAGAGGCGAATATTTCAAACTCGCTAGATGAAAAACATGAGCAGGAGTGCGTCTTTGAAAAAATGATGGATATTGCTGGTGATGTAGCGGTGGAATCAAGTTCTAACGAAGGTGTAATTGTAACAGGTGAGACGAAGTGCAATAACAAATGGTTCGATTGACTAACTAAATATTGGTTCCCTCTTGTTTTTGAAGGTGTGTTAGATGTTCAAGATGTGGCTCCTGAACAAGAGGTGGAGCTTAATCTAGATGAGGATGATTTTTCACCAGATGAATCGGAATACCACCCGGATACAAGTGGAAGTAGTTCATCTTCTGACATGGACGATAATAACAGGTTAACTGGCATGCAAGAGTTCCCTCAAGTAACATCCAAACCGCGGAGGAAGAAAAGGCAGATTAACCAATGGCAAAGAAATGTAAGAAAACAAAGAAGACTCAATGGAGAAGACTACGTTTCCACTAATGGTAGGACCATACCTGCTGCTTCCATGGAGGCGGCTTGCAATGTTAGCTGCAGGTTTAAGTGCTCGTCAGCAATTTCCGAACAAGATCGCAATTCTATTTTCAAAGCCTACTACAAATTGGGAGATTACTCGCGTCAGAGGGATTTTATCAACGCAAACACTGAACAGCTAACAAAGAGAATAACAACCACTGTGAACATTTCTAAAAGACAATTTTCAGTGAAGTACTTTCTTCCTGTAAATAAGAACAAGATTAAGGTATGCAAGACAATGTTTCTAAATACATTAGGCATAAAAAAAGGGGTAATCGAATACGCTAGGCAAAAGAGGTCGAGTGAAAATTTAGCACCGTCCGATGGAAGAGGAAAAGGAAGAAGTGCGACACTCAATCCGCTTTTAATTGAAAGAATTAAGAAGCATATCATGAGCTTTCCTTGCGTACCGTCACATTACTGTCGAGAAGGGACTGCCCGAAAGTATTTGGACTCTACTTTAAATCTTGCTACAATGTACAGGATGTACCAGCAACATTGTGAAGAAGAAAACCTGCCATCCGCAAAACTCTCAATGTATAGAAAGCTTTTTAATGACAACTTCAATTTAGGATTTCACAGTCCAAAGAAAGATCAATGTAGACTGTGTGTTGCATTTGAAAACAACTCTTATAAGACGGAAATCGACGTAAATGAGCATGAGGTCCATATCAAAAAAAAAAGAGGAGGCTCGAAATGATAAGAAAAAAGATAAGGAAGAAGCAGCAAAAAGTGGAAACAAGATTGTCAGCTGCAACTTTGATTTGCAGCAGGTTTTGCTTTGCCCTTGTGACCCGACAAACAATGCACTTTTTTATAAGCGTAGACTAGCAGCGTACAATTTCACAGTTTATGATGTAACATCAAAGCAAGGAAACTGCTATATCTGGCACGAGGGACAAGGTGGAAGAGGAAGCTGCGAGGTGGCGAGTCTCCTCTTTCATTATTTCAAATCTCTCCCAGAAGAAGTTGAAGAAGTAAGGTGCTTTAGCGATCGATGTGGTGGGCAAAATTTAAACCAATATGTGTTCGCTATGTGTATGTACGCAGTGCAAGCAATTGCAAATTTAAAAACAATACACATAAAATTTATGGTGTCGGGGCACAGTGAAATGGAATGCGATTCCATGCACTCAGCGATCAGGACGGAATCAAGGCGCGTTGGAAAGGCTTTTTGGCCAGGAGACTGGAAAACCATAGCTCGTGGGTCAAGAAAAAACGGACATAAGCCCTATATCGTCCACGATATAAGCCCTGAAAATATAATTGATTGGAAAAGGTTTGTTAACGAATACCTCACTATCAGGAAAGCAGACACATCCAAAGAAACCGTGCTTATGCAGAAAATGTGTTGGTTTAAGTTCAAAAAAGAAAGCCCATATAGATATGAATGCAAGAAATCGTTCAATAATGAAACTTTTAGAACTGTTGATTGCTCAAAGAGGGTCTCAAGAAGTCAATTGGTTGCCAACATAAAGCTCCACATGTGTTACCCGGAAGGGCACCCTATTACAAGTGCTAAGTACAAAGACCTGATGTCTCTTTTTTTAATGAAGCCTCCAGCAATGAGTCTTGACTATTTTGACTTTTACAGCAATTTACCGAATGGTAAAGCTGAGGAAAACGACTAAAAGCAGTAAATTTGAGAATGAACAACTTTCTGTAACTTTTAAATTTAAATAAAAACGAATTCTATCCAACAAAATTTGATTTTTAGTTAACATTTTTCAAAAATTTAGGTACAGGTTCCAAATAAACATCAAAATTCAATTGTTTTCTATTAATAATGAAAATAATGAAGCAAACAAACAAAATAATATCACTACGAATAAGTAGTTAAATGAATTTTTAAGATTTTATCCATTAAAAATAGTTGGTGCAAGAAGTGGATAACTGCCTACTTTTTTATAAAACTATTTTTTTCTCAAAATTAACTTAATGAAAAAATCAATGGATTTCAAATTTCTATACTTTACTTAAGCCAGTAGCGCTGAAAAAAATATAGTGTTGTTCTGTCAGTATTTTAAAGAAAAAAAAGGGTCTGACCTACAGGTAAATACGTTTTTTGCAATTTTCTCAAAACTACGAAAACCAAGTTAGCTTCTTCTTGCATTCAGGTGACGTTATGTCCAGAACATATACCATTCCAGGCCTATGTAAAATGGTTTGTTTATTACCGGTTGATGTGGAATCTGGTAGTGTTTATATTAAGCCTATTCAAATAGCGCCTGATGTAATAATTTCGGAAGGTCTGTATGATGCTCATAAGTGGTACTCATACATAGAAGTACTCAATACGTGATTTGCCACAAACATTTGTTGTCGAACAACCATTAAAAGCTCAAGATACAGATGCATTCAGCGAAGCTCATACTTTCTCTATAGAAAACAAGCACCATTTGGACCCAACAACAAATATGTGGGAATTAATCAAAACAGGATACCTTAACAAAGAGGAAGAGAAAGCTATACGAGGTCTATGTAATAGGTATCATGACATTTTTTTTAATGAAGGGGATAAGTTAACTTTTTCCAATAATATCAAGCACGAAATCAAGACTCGAGATGATATACCGATTTACTCCAAATCATATAGGTATCCTTATGTACATAAGGAAGAGGTGCATAGGCAGATTAATGATTTACTCAATCAGGGCATCATTCGCCCCAGTTTTTCTCCATGGTCTTCTCCTATTTGGATCGTTCCAAAAAAGAAGGACGCAAGTGGAAAACAAAAATGGAGATTGGTAATAGATTACCGAAAACTGAATGACAAAACCATAGACGAACGTTACCCCATTCCTAACATAACGGAAATATTGGACAAATTAGGAAAGTGTTGTATTTCAGTACTCTTGACCTTGCGTCCGGATTTCATCAGATTGAGATCAAGTCGCAAGATATATCCAAGACAGCTTTTTCCGTGGACAACGGACATTACGAGTTCGCTCGAATGCCCTTTGGCCTTAAGAACGCTCCTTCAACCTTTCAGCGGGTTATGGATAATGTTTTGAGGGACCTTCAAGGCAAAGTCTGTCTGGTGTACATGGACGACATCATAGTGTATTCTACTTCATTACAGGAACATCTCGAGAACTTGAGTGCCGTATTTCAAAAGTTAAAGGAAGCAAATTTAAAAGTACAGCTTAAGAAATCGGAATTCTTGCGAAAGGAAGTTGTTTTTCTAGGCCATATAATAACGCCAGAAGGAATAAAACCGAATCCCGAAAAAATAAATGCTATAAAAAAGTTTCCCATCCCAAAAACAGCGAAGCAAATTAAGTCCTTCCTTGGCCTACTTGGCTATTATAGAAAATTTATCAAGGATTTTGCGAATTTAACTAAGCCCTTAACGGAATGCCTTCGCAAGGGAAAAACCATAACACTTAACTCTAGGTATATAAACTGTTTCGAATATTGCAAGACACTATTGTGTAATGACCCAATCCTCCAGTATCCCGATTTTCATATGTCTTTCAATGTTACTACCGACGCTAGTAATGTTGCTATAGGTGCAGTGCTTTCACAAGGTTGTTTGGGATCAGATAAACCGATTTGTTACGCAAGTCGGACCTTATCAGAAACCGAACAGAACTACAGCACTATTGAAAAGGAACTATTGGCCATCATTTGGGCGACAAAGTATTTCCGCCCCTACCTATACGGCAGAAAATTTAAAATTGTGACAGATCACAAGCCATTGACGTGGTTGTTTTCCCTAAAAGAACCGAACTCCAAACTTGTCCGTTGGAGACTCAGATTGGAAGAATTTGACTATGAGGTTGTGTACAAGAAAGGCAAACAAAATACAAATGCCGATGCATTGTCACGTATCGAGCTAAATGCAAACGACACAAGTTTACTCGGACTCGATATAGAAAACTCAGATATTTTATCTATGGAAAACAATGTTGACGCACCTGAAAACATAACGACAATACATTCAGGCCGGGAAAATGTGGAAGATGGTATTCCAATATCCGAACGTCCAATTAACGAGTTTTCAAACCAAATTATAATAAGCCAAAACTGTTTGAAAACCGAAATTTCTGCCAAACTGAAAATTATCTTTAAAAGAAAAAAAAGGTATATAATTGAACATAGCGATCCCAGTAATGAGAATGTAATAACCACAGTTCTGAAAAACTACACGAACTGTAAAAGACTAACCGCTATTTTAACAGACGATTGTACATTTCGAACAATCCAAAGTGTATATTCAAAATATTTCCACAGGTCCCGGATTAAACTAGTTAGATCCCACATAATGCTAAGAGATGTTACAGGAAGAGACGAGCAAGAAAGATTGATAAGAGATTATCATACAAATTCTCATCACAGAGGTGTTAACGAGAGTGTAGAACATCTGAAAAGGAATTTATACTTTCCTAATATGAAGCACATTATTGTAAAGGTCATCAGTAATTGTAACATTTGTCATAGGTATAAATATGACCGTAATAGGGAACAGATAAAATTTGAGTTAACAGAAACCCCATCTAAACCGCTCGAAATTCTGCATATTGACATATACTTTATATACAAACAGCACTTTCTTACAGTCATAGATAAATTTAGTAAATTCGCTAGCGTATATATTATGTTGACTGCTAGAACAAGTGTTGAGTTGATAAAATCTTTGCGGCATTACTTCTCTCATCACGGTATACCGAAAAGAATAGTGTCTGACAATGGGAGCGAGTTCATCTCAACATTGTTTAGGGACTTTTTGAAAGTTTACGACATCGATTTTCACACTATATGTGCAAAAACATCCACCGGTAATTCACCAGTTGAGCGATTCCATTCTACGCTCACTGAAATCATACGAATAATAAAATTACAGAAAAATAACGCACCGATTGAAGAAATAGTTGATGAAGCTGTATTAACATATAACAACTCTATACACTCTACAACGAAACTATCTCCCTTTGAACTTCTTACAGGTCATATAAACAAAAGCAAACCGTTTCCATCCACACTAGACAATTTGAACAAGAACAAGAGTATCTGGAAAACCATATTAAGAACTATGCAAATCTTACCAAAATTATACATAATCAAAGTCTCAATAAAAAGCACCACTATATATAGACGCAATCAATCACGGAGGGATCCTCCTGATTACAGCACGAATGAAATCATTTTTGAATCAGACGATAGACGCAATAAATTAGCCCCAAGGTTTAGCAAACATATTGTCAACAAGAATAGCAAAATTACTGTTGAAACCGATCGGCGAAAAGTACATAAGCAAAAAATAAAAAACAGAAAATATAGATAAAAATGTTTATTAGATTAATATACATAAAAAAAAAATACATATTTTTCTAATGAATTTAATAAATAAATAAAAGTATCTAAATGTTATGATATAAAAACATAATAATCATAATTACAGACTATGCAGGGTTTATCGAATTCTTTTTGAATTATTTAAAAACACTCTCTCAAAAAAAAAAAAAAAAAACTTAGATGCTTAACAATACCCTAAAATATGGACGCTCCTCCGTAGCTTATAATAAAATAAAAAATAATTTGTAACTATTCATAAAATTGTTAAATATACTATTATTTATTAAATATAAAGGGTGATTTTTTAAGAGGTTTAGAACTTTTTTAAAAAAAAAAACACAAAAAATTCGAAAAAATGAATGAAATATTTATTTGAATCGATAGTTTGAACCTTGCAATTTAATGTTTAAAGATAATTTCATGCAAATGTTGACCGCGGCTGCGTCTCAGGTCAATTTTGGCATACTCTTTCACACATATCGGCCGGTATCTCACGAATGAATGCATGGATGTTGGCTTCCAGTGCGTCAATCGAAGCGGGCTTGTCCCTATACACATTAGCCTTGGCATACCCTCACAAAAAATAATCTAATGGTGTCAAATCGCACGATCTAGGCGGCCAATTGACCGGCCCGAAACGTGAAATTAACTGTTCACCAAACTCGCCTCGCAATTGCGCCATTGTTTCGCGTGCTGTGTGGCATGTGGCACCGTCTTGTTGAAACCACATATCATGCAAGTCAAGAACTTCCATTTCGGGCAAAAAAAAGTTTGTTATCATCGCTCGGTAGCGTTCACCATTGACAGTAACGCTGCGATTCGCATCATCTTTGAAGAAATATGGCCCAATAATGCCGCCGGCCCATAAACCGCACCAAACAGTGGCTTTTTCGGGATGCATTGGTAGCTGTTGCAATGCTTCTGGCTGATCTTCACTCCAAATGCGGCAATTTTGCTTATTTACGTACCCATTCAACCAAAAATGAGCCTCATCGCTGAACACAATTTTTCGATAAAAAAGCGGATCCTCGGCCAGCTTTCCAAGAGCCCATTCACCAAAAATTCGGCGTTGTGGTAGGTCGGCTGGCTTTAGTTCTTGCACCAGCTGTATCTTAAAATCCTTCCGCAAAATTTTCCACGTAGTGCTGTAACAAAGGCCTAACTGCTGGGAACGGCGCCGAATCGACATTTCGCGGTCTTCTGTCACACTAGCTGATACGGCCGCAATATTTTCTTCACTACGCACAGTACGTAAACGTGTTGGTGGTTTAATGTCCAACAAAGTAAATTTGGTGCGAAATTTGGTCACAATCTTCCGAATAGACTGCTCAGAAGGTCGAGAATGCCGATCATAAAATGGAAGCAGCGCGCGATGAACATTTCGAACCGAGCACGAATTTTGATAGTAAAATTCAATAATTTGCAAGCGTTGTTCATTTGTAAGACGATCCATGGTTAAATTGCAAACCAAACTGAAGCTGTTTGACAGTGACACAAGGTACTAAACACACGTCAGCTGTCAAAACCAGTGTTGCCAAAACCAAACCAGCTAAAAAATCACCCTTTATACCTATATACACAAAACACATTTCACATAGTAACACCACTTAGCCCACTACACCGTAATGAACTATTACTCTTATAACTATAAAAATGAACTTCAGATCTTCAGTTCATACTTCGAGGGGAGGAGTTACGAATGTCCAATATCTACATTCATTACCTATTTACTTTCATACGAAACACCGGCTTGGGTCATCGGCGGAGAGCATAAAGCCTTATCGACGGTACCGCTGCTTGATTTGGCTTGTCAACAATAGCCAGCATCAGTAGCAGAAGCAACAACATCGTGCATAACTATTTCGCAGCTTGTCGGCTTATCAGCAATGGTTGTACATAAAATCAGCACTGTACACCAACAGCATCAACAGAAGCAGAAAAACCAACAGTGACCATTGTTGGCAGAGTCCACTGGCTTGGGGAAAGATCTACGGTACACATGTACATGTTTAATCTCATAACCAAGGCCAAGCGATGTTGGCACTTGCTTTGGCTTGCTGTTAAGTACAGTCGACGAGTTGGATTTTGGCTGGCGAGAAGAAAAGACCCCGCAAAAGAAAAAAAGGAACATTGTATTTTCTTAAGAATTAGGAAGAATAAAAAAAATGATTTATAACGTGTAAATTTTTATTTTTTTTTTCTTCGATTTACACGAGAAATCTTAACTCGCGCGATGAAAATTTCGAACCGAGCACGAATTTTGATAGTAAAATTCAATAATTTGCAAGCGTTGTTCATTTGTAAGACGATCCATGGTTAAATTGCAAACCAAACTGAAGCTGTTTGACAGTGACACAAGGTACTAAACACACGTCAGCTGTCAAAACCAGTGTTGCCAAAACCAAACCAGCTAAAAAATCACCCTTTATATGAACGCCATTGCCATATCGGTAAGTTGTGGCATATACAAGAACTTCATTCATTGATTGGATTGGGTAAGGCGCTTCAACTCTGTTTTGCTAATAATGGACACTGAATCAAAATCTGTTGATGATAAGTAAACCGCAAGCTGTTCATTGTGTAGTTAATGTTCGAATCCTAGAAAGCAAACTGTATGCGGTAAATACATACTCTCTACCTCTTACAGACTAGTTCATATCACAAAACGACTTTTACTTTCAATTTAGATTTCCTACCCTCCTCAACGCTCAACCAATGCTTAAAACTATCTGGAAACATAAAAAAGAAAACACTTGTTTTTTGTCTAGGACAAGTCAATCAATCGGTGTACGACATACATGATCACTTTAGTCAGATAGAGATAGGAGGCGACAGTTTGGTTCTTAGTGATGAAGTGGAAAGTTTTGTTGTCGTTTTTGTCGCTTCCAATTCATTAATGAATAAAAACATTAATAAGTATTTTTTTTTTTCCTTTTTAAGCAGATAGAATAATTCATATCATTTTTGTGGTTAACTTTGTAGCAAGGGGTCTTAGGTTACACTCTCGGAAAAATAAAAATACATCTTTGAGGGTCTCAGAAACCTTCTTATTTCGGTGCAGGGAAATAACTTCGCATGTGAAATAACTTCACCTTGCGTGGGAAATAATTCGTTCCCACCTACAATGCAGAAAAGCAAAATCGAAATATTTATAAGGATTTTAGTATACATAATTTAATTAACATTATGAATTCAAACATTGTATACAACGAACTTTGCATCTACTCCCACCCGTAAACAATGACCCCAAGCAGGGGGGTTGTCCCCATACATTTTCTATTGTTTATGAATTGTGCACTTCCATATGTCACCGTATGTTAATGCCTGTGACACCATATGGTTTCGATACCATGGTATCGAGATGAACCACATTATTCATATCGTCAGGGTGCACCACGGTAATACCAGGCGAGCAATGTGGTTTGAGCGTGTTATCGATACTAGGGTTTTTTCCTTAGCGAAAGCAGTGCTACTATCAAGAAGTAGAGACGAGCATTACTTAAACAACCTGTCATTTTCATATTTCATAGCAAATAATATAGAATGCATACCATGGAGTCTATACTAGGTGTGTGTGTCACGGGTTTCATTGTCTGACGGAGCATGTCAACTGTCAAACTATACTACTATACTACATGGTATTGACGATGCCATGGTATTGATACCGTGGTATCGAAACCACATATTATGTGTCACAGGCATAAGAGACATTTTTTTACACTTTCAGTGGGAAATCACTTCCCACTCGAGGTGAAGTTGTTTCCCATGTGAAGTTATTGCCCGTGAAGTTATTTCACTGCACATCTTATTACATTAAAGACGGTCAGAATCTTATTTAAATTGTAGCTTCTTCCATTCGTGTTAATCGACTTCGACGAATGCTCGTAAATTATTTTCTGAATTTTCATTCGGTCTTACCAATTATCAACTCTGGCGGCTTAGGCAAAGACTCCACCCTTTTTTAAATCACTGTAACAATAAAAAAATATGTTTGCGAGAATATTGGCAATGTTTTCCAACCATTCTCAGTACCGAGACAAAATTTTGAGGGGAAGGCCAACTACAAACACAAATAGTCAAGGACTCATATAGATAACCTTAACGCCTATAAAGCTCTGAAATGGGGTTTTGTTAGTTGAGAGTGAAAATATCTAATGGTTGTTGTGAAAAGGCTGACGTGGCGGAAAATGTAGATGTAAGAATAGTCAGCGTTCAGCTACATACATTCGGAATAAAAAGTGTTTGCACTTAAAGGAATAAGTTCTCCATAGAGGTGAAAACAAGCCAGGTTCCGTGTAGAGAAATGTGCTTTATGGTTTTCTGCAATGATTAAAAATACGGTCAGTTTCTCGAAATTATTTGAGTTTAGTACATAAAAATATTAAATTCCTAACGATTCAATTGTGGTCTTTAAACTACTAATAAATTTTGATTTGCCCCATCATTAGACTTTCTAATAAACTTTGTTCCATTCATTGAATAATTTGTTATTTAAAAATGATCTTATTACGACACAAATGCACTTGAATCGATAGTATTATATAAAAATATAGTCTGTATAAAAGGAATTTCAGTAGAAAATTTCTTAAGGGGATATTTTCTCTTTTTGATCGAATGAAATTGTTAATGTTTTCTCCACTTTTACTTTTTTTCATAATCTTGTTAAAATGTAGATGTTCTGATGAAATTTTACCTAAAATTTGAATTTGAATGTTTTTTTCTTATCCGATTTCTAATCTTCCCACAATATTGATGTTTTTTCCCTTATTCTTGCCAAAGGTTTGTTGTCCATGATAAGTAAACTTTCTGCCATACATGTGAGGGTACAGTCGGTCAAGCGCAAAAACAATTGCCAAGGCCTCGCGATCAATTTAGCTGTAATTCTTCTCTGATTTTTAAAGAGACCTTGACACGAAACATATTGGTTTCTCGACATCATCAATGACGTAGAAATGTACTGGGGCTACTCCCACCGGGCTGGCATCACAAGCAACAGTGACTGGCAATGTAGGATCGTATGGTACTAGAGTCTGTTCGCTCCGAATACGGAATGCAGGGGTCAGATTCTGTAAGGCGAAACGATCAAACGTTTTCGTGCGCACGAATGATTTACTCTATGTTACACAAGCAAATTTCTTCGTGCTAAGGAAAACGTTTAAACGTTTCCCCTAACAGAATGCCGACCCTGCTTAACAACGTGCAGACCAGAAAAAATCAGAGTCTGTACGAAGGAGCTCGCGAATCGGTGCTCTGAGTGTTGAATGGTTTGGGATAAACCAAGGATAAATAACCAAGGTATGATATTCTGGTTGCAAAAAACGTACACTTCGTTTTGTTAAAATGAAGGTAGTTATCTTGAAAACTTTATATAGATCTGTTTAACCAATTCGTCGATCCGGGGAATAGGTTAATGTGCGTCAGCAACTTCTGCTTTGGCCACGGTTACGATAAGTGAACCCCAATCGCTTTTGTCGATCCGTGTAATTATTCCATCGTTTTCCAGCATATAAAGCTCGTGTGCAACCTTGTCTCTAATCGCAAAAGGAATAGAACGTGCCTTGACAGGTCTAGCGTTATTTCTTAATTGTAAAGAACATTTAACGCCTGGAATTTTCGCAACGATTGTTCGACTTCTCAAATTGATCGATTGATTTTACCTGGAGTACAACTAGAATGTTTGATGGGCTGCCTTAAGCGTTTGAACTCGGTGTTGGGGAGTAATGTGTAACCGGATCCAGAGTCTACTTCAAATTTTACATTTTTGTTTGCGATGGAAATTTCAATTTCATATTTCTTTGTGGCTAGGTCTGTAGCAAATAAATCAATTATTGTCACCTTGTTAAGACCGTATTGATCATAAGTTGATGTTGATTGGAAGTCTTGAAAATCTGTCACATCTGTCATGGACGCTGACTGTCTTGAGGTTGGCGTAGCATTCTTGTTTTTAACTAGAATTGAAATGCACACTTTTGACACATGTCCTTGCTTACGACACGAGGAGCACTTAAGTTTGTGAGAAGCAACTTTGCACTCTTTAAGACTTGTGATTATTTTGCCACACCTGATGCACAGAGCCCTGATGCCGAAATCCACACGGAAACCTAGACTTTCTACCCTGTGAAGCACTTCTTCTTCGTGAATATGCCCGCCTACGAGAGGTTTCTTAGCGTCTGCATCATATCTAGATCTTGAAATCCGATTAATCGACGTGTGCGATGGATTGACTGAGCTGGAAGGGCATTGAGCTACCTCATGTGCGTTTAGTTTCGCCGTCTATGATACTAAGGCTTTTTGTACGATGGCGCAAAATGCTAAATCGTCCTGTAGCCTGTCTTTGAGACCTCTTATCAATCTTCTGCAGGGCCTCGTCGGTTATATTTACTTTTTAAAGCACAATAATTATTGAACCTCTCAATATATCGTTCGAAGCTTTCTAGCTCAGCATTTAAAACTTCGAAGTTTGCTGCGATGATGGCCGTTGAAGTGGCAGCAGCTGATTGAGGTTGGGATATCAACATCCTCATTGCCTGCATGAATTGGGGAAACTGTGTGGCGTCCACTGGTTTCCTATTTTAGCCTCGTCGCCAAAGTAATATGTATGTTGAAAACGAAAAAGATAATAAGAACGTTATAATTAGATATAATTAGATACTTTATTATAATTTACAGAAGAATAGTCTAATAATAGTTTATGATGGGAACGAAGTTAAAAGAGTTCACGTGTTCCATGACGCAGAGAAAAGTTTTTGTCCCTTGAATGATGATGACAGCTGATGACATGTGACAGGTAGAGAAGGGCCGTCCATAACAGAATAAACAGGCCGCAAACATACAGGTCGCGAACACAACAGCTACCATCCGACATTCCTCTCGCAACCTAAACAGGTTGCGTAAGTGAAACCTTGCCTGGAATTTCCGGGAACAATGCTATATTAGAACAGGAAATATTCTTGAAATCACTCACGCAATTATAGAGTCCGCCTGTACGTGAACCCTTAATTTAACTACATACGTCTTTTGTCGTAAGTTACATGAACTTGATGGTAAAGGCGATGAAAAGTGCGAGGATAGCCAAACACGGATATCGAATTCCCATCTGATTCTTGTATTATCTTTTGGCCTTTTTCGTATTTTTCTGCGTTTGTTTTATTCGTAAACTATACTCCTTATACGTTATGTTCGCGCTAGCCATTAAAAAAATTAAATTTTTGTATCTTTTGGTTTTATTTTTTTTTATTTTTCTGCGTTTGCTTTATTTTCCAATCCAGGCAGACCGACAAAACACTGAACGTATAAATGCGTGATGCGTGCCCAAAATGGAAATTAGAAGTGTATGGAGATGATAGGTCCCTCACTAAATAAAAAAAACACTAAATGAAGTCAGAAAAGAAAAATACATTTTGGGCAAAAACTCTCCCAAATAGAGATAAAGATAAAAGACGCCTCAGAGTTAAAAAAATATTTCATCTTCAACGCCCACTGAGCTACAGAGTGTTTAAAAAAGTTAAAAAGTTCATTCTTAACAATAATTAATAAATCAACTTATGTTCAAAATATACTTATGTTAAAACATAAATATGTGAAAATGACGCAGCGCGCTGAGGTCAATATAAAATCCAATACCTTTCAAATCTAAAAATTAAGTAACATTGACAAGTCCCCCAACATTAGGCATACAAAAACCATCGCGCCAATGCTAACAACGACATAGTCCATATTAACCGTACCTACTTTCAATAATTGTCAACTAAAACATGCTCCAGTAGAACTTATAACTATTATAAACAAACTATGTATATTCTTTGGCCTCTAATTCAAAGTGTATTTGTTTATTTTCAGATTGTACTTTAATTATCCCTACATTGTGGCTACCATATAACCGAAATCGCCATAACGCTTGGACACACAAAACACGTTATAATCGAACAAATTTTCATTTACGGAATTATGTATAACTAGAAAAATATACTCATCAGCTATTATACTCGTTTGTATCAGGCAATACACGAAAGGCATTAAAGCAGCCAACGCAAAGCCATTTCAAACTCGCGCGATAGTATCATTTTTAATTGTAACATTTGCATTTCAGTTTAATGTCGCGTAACAATCTAAACCGATATTAATCTCTCTATTTTATTTTTTTTCCACTCTACAACGCGTTCATTTCAAATTTTAATTATTATCAAAGAGAGAATTTAATAATTCACTTCGAAATCAATCACTACTTAGCTGGGCACTTGTTTCAAGAACTCATGCATTCTGATAATTTTCTACTAAAATAGCTTCTGCACTTACTCCTCCATCTCTGTGTGGTGTCAAGATCTATTTCTTTCTCAGATTAGATCTCATTAAGACTGATTTAAAATTTCCTCAGATCTAAAGTTCTCAGGAGACTGGATACTTGCTAGTCGTGGATTAATTGCAATTGAATTTGAGTATTTCTAGTTATGCTTCTAACGCGAAGGCGAACATTTATCAAAAGGTGATGATGATTGTTACTATTCACACGCATTCTTACGTTTGTATATCACTACCTATGCATACCTCCTATTATTATTTATGATAAGTTTTTTTAGTGTTAATTATTATGATATTAAACAGTTTACAAAACATTGTGCTTACATGAGAGACGACCGCAACCACGAAGTGTAATTGGTTCTGACACCGCATATATTTACAAATTCCTAAAGGCAAGGCAAAAGAGTGTAACTGCTTTGCACTGCACATCATAAACGAGTACTATATACATTACATACTTTATCATTATTCTCTTCATAATTTAATTGAGTTGTGACTTGTTTGAGCTGTAAATGCAAGTTAGCAAAGCTAGTTAACCAGCCAGACTGTATGTGGTTAATCATTTCATTCGGAAACGACGACAATAAATTGAGCAACAATACAAGAAATAAACACAACAAAGAGAGCATTATCATATCCAATTTCATTCCAAGGAAAACAAATAATAAGTTCAACTTGTGCCAAGTACCAAGTAACCGACTCAGTACTAAAAAGCTAGTTACTCGCGCTTTATATGGTCTGAGGTGTGCGTCAAGTTTACACTCTCGTAATCATTTTTGTAGGAAAAAATCTATAGTGTTTTTTATTTTGATTTCTGTATGGTTTTGGTTTAGTTGAAGCAAGCGCTATGAAATTTTTTTTTTGAATACACACAGACTTACCTTCTTTTTCAAATTCCTAACGTTTCCACATGTATATTTAGCTTGGGGAGTGATTGATTTAAAATTTTCTACCAAATTGAACTTTGAACAAAAGATAAAGCAAATATACCAGTGCAAATTGAAAGTAAAAAAAAAATCTTATCGAAAGACATAAAAAATGTATGAGACACACAAGTTTTTTAATTTGCTATTCCGTGCTACAATCATTCCTGGAGTATTATTCGTACCATGGCTAACTGGGTTGTAAGTATCGCTGCATTATTTTATTTTGATTTTGGATTTTGTTGTTCTCTCATTGTTTTTTTTTGTACTCTGCTGTTGTTGTTTGCTAACAATGCGGTGCATTGATTTTTGTTTGTTTGCTTGTTCACAGTCTCTATAAATGGCCTGTGTTTTTTTAAAGTTGTTGTCGATTTGTTTTTAAAAATTGGTTTTCTTTTAGGTCATGCTTCTCACTGACATACATTAGTGCTTGTTTTGTGGTTTTGTCTCCTTTCATAGTTTTGAGTACTGATTAAAAACTGAGTAGATGTAACTTCCTTTTGAATACATTAATGTCCACATTACGATGCTTTGTTTTGTCTCGTGTTTATGTAAAATATTTCTATATTTAATATCATCTGGAAGACAGTCAGCTGCAAATATTGAGCGTTTAATGAATAATAAATGTTTCGTCATGCACAATCTTGGCGCTGCCGTGTTTGTTCGTGGAGTACGAAAATATCGTTCCACATAGAAGCGGTAGTTACAAATTCCGGTAGGGTTGGACTATAAACGAATGACTTCAATTGACATTGGGCTTTTGTTGTTTACTCAATTTGCAATCCTTTTTGGAATTTAGATTATTTTTTTTTAACCCATTTTCCACAGTGACTGAGATTTAGTTAACGTAAGTAGGCACATTTGGTTTTGACAGCTAGTAGAGCTTGTTTACTCACTTTGTATAGGTTCTGTGAACAACATTGCAACAATGGCCCAGGAATTTAAATTTTGGTGTATGTTTAAAACAGTAAAAGGGTTTTAAAAAGGGTGGGCCATCTAGTGGTTTCTTTGTAAATCATAGGTTACTGTGACAGCTGTTTCCCTCTCGAAATTTTGACAGAAAATCGGTATCATACCTTACTCTTCAACAGCGTTGGAAAATATTGAAAACTTATTTCCAAAGTGAGTGCTGTGTAGACCAAACAGTACGTTTTTTGAAAGCAAATTTTGGGCAAAATGAAGCACCCACCGCGCCTGCTGTACGCAAGTTTGTGCAAAAAGTTCGTGAGACAGGTATGCTAGTGGACAACACTCATGGTCACTCATGGATTGCCTTGTCAAACTACCTAGTATCGATTTTTAAAATTGGTTCGAGTTGATAAAAGACAAATCGGCTTCTAGAATATGGTGGGATTGCATGGCTTAGTGTAGCAGATGTTATATTCCCAAAATGGCTTACTTTAGTAGTGGTTCGGGAGCATTACTCAGTAGTTTCATGATTTATTGTAAATATTATATATAAATAAAACTTATCATACGCTGCGATGAATAGCCCCAAACATGACGTTGAATGCATAAATGATAAAAACAGACTCATTAACTCTAATGGGCATATATTTACTATGAGTCACTTGTATTATATTGTAATCCCATTCTCTAGTAACTTAGTAAATTGCTTATCGAGCTATGTACATATGTATGTCATGTAATAATTTATCAGGAAGTCGCAATACATATTTTATCTTTTAATGCTTTTTACCTATGTTTTTGTTTTTAAAGAGAAATATGCAATTTGCAATTGCGTTGCTCTAGATGCGTGTTTTCGCTGTTTTTCGTAAACGTGACAATGATTCCAGACAACAGCGTTTTCTGTTTAAGGTAAGAATCATATGGTTCAGGACACAAATTTCTTGAAATAGGCATTTCCTCCAAAGTTTTTACATTTTTTATGTTTTGTTTCATTTTTTTCAAATGGCAGTTGTGTAAAACATGCAGCATGTATATAAATATAATTGCCTATATACGGTGAACTTCAAATTGGGGTCGTTCAACTATCTAGTTTGGTAAGCCTGACTGATATGTCTCAGTTTTGATTAGCCTAGATCGACAGTTTTTTTTAGTTAACGTCTGGAGGGGTAGCTGCCAAATAGTCAAGAATTACGTGACTGAGTACTAAGTTGATTGTTCATACATATGGACGACGTAGGAAAAGTGGTGCTATCAAGGTTAGGGTAGGTTAGGTATAAAAGGGGTATGAGATAGTAAGGTCTCATACGAAACTAGGCACCATAAGGGCCCTAAAGGAATATGATGCAGCAAAATGTCTAGCGCTGCTGTAGGAAAACTCAGGAGTGAACCCGTTATAGCCCTCTACACAGTCACCATTTTACCTACTATTGTTTTCCTTGTAATGGCCTTCCAGCACACTAGTGCGCCATATGTGAGTATGGGACTGACCACAACTGTATATAGCCAGTGCACCATTGCGGGTCTTAGACCCCAAGTCTTGCCAATTTTCTTGCAAATAAAGAGAGAATTTTATGCCTTTTTTATCTTTTCCCCCACATTAAGATTCCAGTTTAGTTTCCTGTTCAGGATGACTCCTAGATACTTCGCGCTTGCTGATAGAAGCAATTCTACTCCTTCCAGCTTCGGAAGATAGAAGTTCGGTATCTCATACCTTCGGGTGCAAAGTACTAGTTCCGTTTTGGATGGGTTGACATTGAATCCACACCCCATGGCCCACCGGCTAATTATTCTTTAAGCATGTTGCTTACCCAAAAAGTAATGCCGTGCTCAATATTAGCATTTGCATTGCACTTTTGATCGATCTGCCCTCTACGTTGTTGTAGGCCCCTCTATATCCAGAAAAGCTGGTAAAGCAAACTCACCTAGATATAGTCTCCTTTCTATTTTTCCTACTACATTGTCTAGAGCCGTTTCTACTGACCTTCCCCTCAGAGTGCTGTTATTCACTTAAGATACCATTACCGCATTTACTCCTTATATGTGCCTCTAATAGGCGTTCGAGGGTTTTCAACATAAAAGATGACAGACTAATTGGTCGGAAACCCAAACCCAATTTTCCATGTATACTTTTTGGCGCTTCCAAACAACCAGTCTAGTTTTTGCCTTCAAGGTACATCTAGTCGAGACCAATCTAGTATAATCCAGCATTATTGAACGACCCCAATGTGTCTATTCATTGCAATCGTCAAAGATAGGAATTCAGAATTATGTCGCATATGCATTATGTAAAAAAATGCCGGAAGAATACAAACAAATTTGCCTGCTTTTCATTCATAAAAATAAGTTCGATTTTTCTAATGTGTTATTCGATTGGGCGCTCTCAGAAAACTTTTTTTTGCTCAAAGCAATCTTTTTCCAATTTCAGAGGACTTTTGCGAATCTGGATTTTTTTCTCAGAGCTGCTTTAGATTTACCAATACAAGTGCGTTTGAGTTTGACTACTAGTGGAGTTTGTTTACGTTTAATATTAAATTCAACCAGTAAATGGGAAACGCTTAGGAGAGTGTGGAAGGCTAAACATAATACCAATCGCACAGATATCAACAAAAAAAAGATAAAGTGACGATTTTATGTTCGATTAGACACACAAAATCTGAGATCAGAGAGCGAATCTGAATAAGCCCGCCACCACACTCGATAACGAAATGATAACCCACCTCATGCTACCTTACATCCAGCTGAAACCGGAAGCGTAGGCTGTTTTTTTTTTCAAGCATGCGTGTGCCCTCTTTGATTAACATGGGCACAAATACATGAATTCAAACTGGGCTACATCCAAGGTCAAATTTAGTTAAATGACAAATATATCTCAGGGGTATAGACTTCAAATCGATACGAAACAAACAAACTTTTGACTTAAAAAGCGGGAAGATACAAACATGTATCAAGAAAGCAGAGTATAAACTCTTGTCTGACAGCTTTTGCATGCTTGCTTAGTTTAAGATTCATCCATCAATTTCGTTGCAAAAGCAACATTTAATAAATAACCACTTCTTAATTGACATTAAAATAGTCATGTGGCTTATAACAAACTATAGCCAAATAACATTTCTTGTGTGTAATAAAAGGTGTGTTGAAATCTAAATGTTTCTTAGGTGTGAGGATTCAAATATTGGTACAGCAAAGTGCAAATTTATATTTAAGAAGTTTAAAATATTTTGCTTCTTGCATCTATTTAATTGTTAAACAAGCACCAAGTATACATTATAAAAACCAAAGGTATAGTCGCTACAAACTACATAGCATTTGAAGATTTGATAACCATCTGCCAGCTGTAAACAACGATTCCAAAGAAATGTCTTGCGCTAAAATAAGTGTAGTAATTTTTATAGAGTTGAAGTGTTTCTTTTCACTCTTGGTGGATCATTTCCACCCAACTTCTTATTTCATATGGAGTTTGACATTCTATTAGCAGCGGTCAATGGATCACGGACAGTACGTGAATGACAGTGAAACGAACGAAATAACGAAATTTGATTGAAACCGAAAGTAGGAACATCGGTTGAATACAATTAATTGAATTCAGACTCGTTTAGAAACTCAAAATATGAAATTTTGAATTACAACACAATTGTTATTATGTGCTGAAAGAAAAACACACAGCGTCGCTTTGAAGAATCGTTTGTGTAACCTTACTTTTCCCTCTACTGTTGTTGGTTTTCCTCTTGTCACCCGCAGCGCCATCTAGTTCATAAAATTTTCTATGAATCATTTGGCGACTCTGACCATCTGTCAGTTCATAGCGCCTTCACCAGAAAGCACTTTCTGCGACGCTGTGTGTTTTTCTTTCAGCTCATAATAACAATTTTGTTGTAATTCAAAATTTCATATTATGTGCCTTCCTAAAAACACACAGCGTCGCTTTGAAGACGTGTTTGGTATCTGCTGGTGACAAAACCACAAAACGCTATGTGAATGAAATAGAAATTATATTTAAACGCCTTACAAAATAACTAACTCAAAATATTCCATTGATTATTAAAAATATAACAAACAAATCTAGAGCACAATCTGTATTAAAATTCAAGTCGTTATATTATAATTATATATAACTTAGAGTAAAAGAAAATAATGAAATCCATAAGTATTTACATATTAATTTACATTAAGTACAGTACCTCTTCTTTTTTTTTACTTCGGGCGAAAATTAGAAAATAATAAATTGGCATCTTTGTTTGATTTCTTTTTAACGACTTTACAATAATATTTTTTAAAAGTATTCTCGCTTTTCCAATTTCCTCTTGCTAAAATGTCTTGTATTGAATGATTCTCGAGCCAGCCAGCGGAGGCTACAGCTGATCTAAAACTCCCCGGAGATGCTTGTATACCCGCATCTCTTAGCACAGATCGAACCCAACCGCCTATTACGATTCTAGATGCTGGGCGAGGCTCGCCGACAATTGTAATGAATAGAAGAAGGAACTTCTAAACTGCGAAAGTGATATTAATTTTTTTATCCAAACTACAGGGCAAACACTATCATTGGGATGCTTAGACAATATCCAATCAGATTGTCTATGTTCAGATGTATCCGTCTTCGATCCAGACACTGGACGAAAGACTACCTCCATCTCGGATGACGACATATACTCATTAGAAATTCTTAGCAACGTAAGATCATGAACTCTTCGACCTGATGCTAACAGAAGACTGGAAGCTGCTCCGTCTGGAGGCTTCAAACAAAGTAAGCTTAGCAGTGGATGTGGCCAACCAATCAAATACTATCTGAGCATCCCAAATAGGTACTTGGTCCTTTCTTGGTCTTGCGGATCCAATTGCCTTAAGAACACGTCGGACCAACATGCTCTCTGATAGCTCTTCTGGCGACACACTACAAAATGTTGCTATCGCTTATTTGTGTACTAGAATCCTACTGTAAGCCAAATTTTCTTCTAAATATAAATGAGCCAGAAATCTAGCAACATGACGAGTATTAGGAAATTGAGGATTGACTTTATTGATCTCCGCCCATCTTATCCATCTTTTAATTGCTGGAAAATATGTATAAAGGGTGGATTGTCTCCAACTCTTATTTAAAAGCTGCTTTTCGGGAGCCGACCAGTCGCTTGTGAGCTGTCCCCACCTCCAACCAACCAAGCCTGCAGTTGGATCAGTTGGTCTACCTGAGGGGGTGGTAACGTCGTTCGTTACCGATGCAAACGTTCTGGGAGCCGACGCTAGGCCGAATGGTAAAGCAGTCATTTGCAGCAACTCGCCGTCGTACACCAATCTTAGGAAGCGACGATGTTTCTCCCAGATGGGGACGTGAAAGTAAGCCTGAGATAGGTCGAGTTTTATCATCCAATCTCTTCTCTGTAGAAAGTCTGGGACTAACGCATGTGAGATCAGTCGAAAATGATTTATTATTATGAAGGCTTTGAGACCGCGTAGATCGAAAACTGGACGAAGTCTCCATCGGCCTTTAGAATGATAAACATCCTTGACAAAAAACTGGGACCTATTTCTGCTTTTTCTAACACCTTAAACGGGAGCTGAGAGGCAGATATAAGTTAGTGAAGATAGAAAGAGAGAGAGTTTCGTATATCTAAGCCACAGCCCACAGTGCAGCAGAGATACAAGATCGGGGGATTTATCCCTTTTAGCGGGATATTTTCACTTATAATAAGCTTAAAGGGACAAAGACTTTTTCAAACCTCATAGTACAAAAAGAAAGGGATTGCTCATTTCATTAAGAATAAAAAAAATTAGTCAACCTACGATCAAATTAAATATTTTCATGTATAGAAAAATGTCATTCAAAATATCTGAATGCTTTCATTTTCTTTTTTTTATTTCCCTAAACTGTTTCTAAAATGACATCTGTCAATGAATTCACGAGTATTTCTTAAAATAATAAATTTATTTATTTTGTAAGCATTGGAATGTATGCAAAAAAACCTTTCCTCATTCTCAAATCAAATTTCTGTTTCATTTTCGTATGAAAAATCAAGAATAATGACACTTCAAACCGAGATAAAGTTTCAAATAATTCATAAGATATTTATTTTATGTTGAATATTATTTTCATTTTAATGCCGAATGCAATTTTATGTACCTTTTTGTAACGTTTTAAAAATGTGTAAGATTTACCTAAATTTCTATTTTTGTGTTAAGGGATTTTTTGGGTATAACCGTGGGATAACCTGCCTCTAAAGTCTGGTATCACTGCAGTGCATGCATATTGTCTGTATTACACTGTAGGAGCAAGAGAGTCTCACCTCACCTCTCACCGCCAGGGCCCGACCAACCATATGTGCAAGATGTGCAAATGCACAGGGCGCCAAGTTCTGGGGCGCATTGCTAGGAAAGAAAAATTAATTTTATATTGCGTGAACAAATACTGCCATTTGCATTTTAAAGAAAAAGCTTGATCAAATAAGCCCAAAATAACAACATCCATCACACCTGTGCTCAATTATTTCTTGCACATTAACTCACATCACTTGCAATGTTGCAACTTCAAGTACAATCTAACTCAAAATATCGCAAAATAAAAAATCCCACTAGACATATGCAAGTTCACTTCTTACCTACATAATCTCAAAATATTCCACCCTGTTCATGTAGGTATATTCCTTGCACATCCATTACATTTAACAAAAGTATCTAGTTCAAAAATCTCAAAATAAAAAATACCTCAATAAAAAAACCCCATTGAAAGTGTACCTCCTGGGTGATGTGGAAAAGACTTATTCATGTGTGCAAATATGAAAAAATGGCGCTTTCCGTAAATCCTGCACAGGCCGCTAGTTTGGCTAGAGCCGCCACTGCGCACCACACACATTTTCTTTCTCTCTTTCTTTCATAACCAGTTATTTTTCGTATATATAGACACAGGTCACGCCTTTGCACGGTTGCCACTTTGGTATTTTTTTTATCCAAATTTGGTAATGTTTTTTTTTGCTTTTTGAGTTTCGGTAATTTGGTAATTTTTATCTGGTTATGGTAACTTTTTGAGAAGATGTACCAAGAATGCGAACTCGATTTCACTTCATTTAAATGCAACCTTACTGTTTCTGAGCGAACGCATTGCATTATTTGCAATTATTTGACGGCTATAGCCGTCATGACCCATTGAAGAAAAAACTTATGCAAATTGACAAGACGGCATATCCAGCTATAAGGAAGTTGTGAAATACATAAAAAACGCTTGATTTAGACATAAATTAATATATTATTTTAAGAAAAACAGAACAAAAACAAAACGTTCGAAACAATTCAATAAACAAATAAAAATGCTTTCAGGTATGAAAATGAATACAAAAAAGGAAAATATTTACATAACTTTGTTTTGTAACTTGTATTCAAGAAGTGTGGTAGTCTTCGAAGCATTTACCAGGACAAAGTGCAACATTGTCAGGACAGTTTTTGCACCTATATGAGGTTTCCTTCCTTATTTTTGACTTGTTACATTGCTTGCATCTCTTATAAAAAACTTTCCTCTTTCGATTAGTTTCAAATGGAATTCTTTCAATGAAGTGTGCACGAGAACCGCCATTTGAAGTTGATGGTCGATTTGGTGAAGAAACGGATGATCTATTTCCTCCATGATCTTCCATTCTTTATGCCATCTGGCAGGTGTATTAGAGATTTGATGAGACTATTTCTAAATCGAATAAATTCCAATTTCGTATCATCAGTTTTAATTTTGTATATGTAAAATGAACTCCAGACCGCAACATCTAGCATGTGGAACATCACTTTCTTATACCAGCGAATAGTTTTTCTTGGTGAGGAATAGTACGATGTCATTTGATCCGCTCTATCTATCCCAGACATGTAGCGATTATAAACATCAATTTCCTTGGGCTTTTCCTTAGAATGTCCATATCGGTTGGAAGTTGTGATAATTACAGGATGGTTCGCAGTTGTAATACAAAGTACGTCACGTCTGTCGCGCCATTTCGATACATATACCTGACCTTGACGTAGCCACACATGTTCTCCTCGTGTAAGTTTCTTATTCGTTACTTTACTAGGGTTTCCTTTCCGATTGGTGCGTAACGTTCCGGTAGTATGTGTCCTTTGAGTCAACAGAGTTTTGGAGAGACCAACACTATTGTAGAAATTATCCATAATAAGATGATGACCTCTGTGGAGATATGGAGACATAAGGCGAGTAACTATATCACCAACTTTTGAAGATTTGTTATTGATTGCTTTCCCTTGGTAGATTTCGACATTTAAAACGTACCCGTCACTCGTTGTAAGCTCGTAAAGCTTTATCCCATATCTCGCTCTCTTTCCTTTAATATACTGCCTGAAACTAAGTCGTCCTCTGAACAAAAGAAGAGATTCATCCAGCGCAATATGTTCCTTACGATAGTAGGCTTTTTGAAAACTTTCCGGTCATTGTATACCGAAATATTGGGTGGTAATATAACGGGTCATTAGAAAAGAGATCACGAATCTTTGGCGGTTTGACTTGTGCTTGAAGCAAGCAAAGCCCAAGGAACCTAAACATCTCTTCGGAATGCGTTGGCTTGAAAACAGCAAAACGTGCATGCCTGGTTTTACGACCATAGCTTGAGCAAGGTTTTTCTCCATAAGCATTTGTCGAACTCACAATTTTGTCAACTATGTTCGATCCAAATATTTGGTGGAAAATGTCAAGGGGAGTACATTTTTCGTCCAAGTTTATCTGCACTCCACTAATCCCTGCATCGAAATTGAACTGAGGTATTTCCTTGGTATTTTCAAACCATTCGCCATCTAATTCGGTTTCTGAAGCACTTCCCGATCCCACGTCTCCCGAGTCTAAGTCAGAAAAGCTATCGCTATCTGATCCTTCCGGATAATCTTGAATGATTTCATCGCCAGGTTCTGCCTCGGAGTTGTGCTGGTCATCTCAAATAACTTGGTCATCGCGAGTTACTTGCAGGCTTGCCTTTGGTGAAGCCTCTGGAGAGTCTTCTAATTGATCATCCTGTTCCGGTTGATAATCAGGATCGTCGCCGAATGCCCCATCATTTTTATTATACATTTAATTCGACATCCTTACCTTATTTTGCACTATTTCTATACGAGCGCTCAAATGCGACCGTTGTCTGGGGACACTCTAAACTAAATGCACTGAAAACTGACGGCATATGCCGACTTGATCATACGAAATGAAACAAGTTTGTGCAAGCTTTGTAAAAAGACAAAAATGATTCCGCAGGTCACAGTGAAGTGAAAATTGGACTCCGGTAGGACAAATAATTCTGTAGTATGGACATATAATGTATTCCTAGACGGGGTATCCCGTCTTGTCATAACAGACCTAAAATTCTTTGACGGCATATGCCGTCATGACCCGTTACTTTTCTTAACCATTGACGGCATATGCCGTCTTGTCCGCGAACGTGTTAAAGACTGACAAAGTTCCTTATTGAATTGAAAAGTCTTGTGTTTTTTTAAAGTTTTTTTTTTAAGCAAGCAATTATTTTAAAAATTAAAAAAAATAATTTGAGTTTTTTTTGTGGCCTATTGTCTGTATCACACTGTAGGAGCAAGAGACAGCAGTGCGCGCACACATTTTCTTTTTCTCTTCCTCTCATAGCCAGTGTATATAATATCTCAGTCAGTATTTCGTTTGCGAGTATGTACATACAATCAGTGTTGCGGCACCTACAACCGCAGATTGTAACACTGCTATGATTATTTTTTGGTACTAGAAAATTTTAATAAAAGACGATTTACAAGATCGGTTTTTTTTTTTGTGCTTTTTCCCTTTATCACACGGAAGGCTTTTCGGACATCGAAACTACCACAAAAAGGGATAAATCCCACGATATAACAACACTGCATACAATCATATAGAATTATGGATGGAGCTAAAGAAGTTTTACTTCAGTCGTGTGGTCTAAAGCACACTCGTTTTTTTTATCTTTGGAGCGAAAGGAGCTATTGTTCTTATACACTTTTTTAACAAACCTCTTTTGGTTAAGCCTCGGTTTATTATAAGAGCGAAAATCATTACGAGGGTTCTGACTTTGCTGAAAGAAGCCGTTGAAACAGTCTCCGCGACATGCCTCTTAGGCTTAAGATCTCTTTTTTCCCTGAGATATGTTTGAGGATTCAGCCACATTGTATTTAGTACCACCAAGTGAATGAATTATAGGCATCAAACTCTCGTGATCAAACAGGCACTCTGCACTTGGCGGTATTCTCCTCAATGTTGTTAGCAAATTTTTGTTGACCACTTCTGATAAAATACGATCGCGCCTTATTTCAATACACTCAGATCTCTTACCACAAATAACTTGCAAAACCTGCTCCATCACCTCATAATTCTCAGAATTGGGCCCAAACAAATTAACGAATTTATCAAACAAATTTGAATGAGTAGTCATTGGCATACCCTCAGCTTCATTAAATGTCTCCCTTTCCGAATTTAATCCCGGCGAAAGAAATTGCTGAGAAGTGAGCTTGACTTAGGATATTTGAACTCGCACATTCCTTATCTTTTGATCGAGATCTTTCCGAAACGTTTCGATCATCTTGACCATATTTTTCACCGGTTAGGTCACTCATTTTTTAACTTATATCAATCAAATTTGTATAGTATTGTAAGTAATAGGCCCTGTACACTGCGACCAGAAGAGATCTATTGTGTTGGCCTCTAATGTTTAACCCAGGGAGCTGTTGAGGCTCTTTATAAACCTCAGCACCCTTCTTGGTTCCATGTTTTCTATATCGGCAGGACTTAGAAATGCCTTTTGCATATGGATCGTTCTGCCCCTTGCCACTGCAGGGCATTCGCAGAGTATATGTTCCGTTGTCTCTTCCTCCTCTCCGCATAGCCGACAGGAGTCATCGTCGGATAGTCCCATCTTTTTGAGATGGTATCTTAGTGGCCAGTGCCCAGTAAGAAAACCCGTTAGTATCCTTAGGTCTTCTTTGTTTAGCTCGAGTAACTTTTTTGCCTTACTACGAGCTGGTCTTATGAATCTTTTTGCTTGTCTCTGTCCTTTGGATTTCGTCCAGTGTTCGGCAAATTGATCATCTTCCCATTTCCTGAATTTTGAGTGTACGTAGCTCAAAGGTAGCCCAAAGTAGGGTTCAGGACCAGTGAGCAGGCGTGATGCGCCTCTTCTCGCCAGGCAATCCGCTCGTTCATTGCCATCAAATCCCTCATGACCTGGTATCCAAGCAACGGTGACCGTATTGTCCTTGGCCAGATCTTCGAGGAGATTAAGACATTCCCAAACCAACTTTGACCTGATCGAGTATGATCTTAGGGCCTTAAGAGCTGCTTGGCTGTCTGATAGGATGTAGATGCGGGCACCTTTGGCGCGCCTTCGTAAGCATTCTCGGACACATATCTCTATGGCGTGAACCTCCGCTTGAAAGATGTCTGGTGATTTTCCCAGTGCTATAGCTCTTTGGAACCTAGGCCCATAGACCCCAGCCCCGGTGGCATCATCTTCCATCTTCGAACCGTCGGTGTACCAGATTTGTGATCCCGATGGTATTACGAATTGGTTTGTTCTCCATGTGTTCCTGTCAGATATGACTATCTTAAATTTTCTGGAGAAGCGCAGCTTTTTAAGCATGGTATCTGATACCTTGATCACAGGATCATTTTGGAGCATTTGTAGTACCCGAAGATGTCCTGTGAGGTTTCCTGCTTTAAGATTTGATATATCAGGGAGCCTGAAGGCACTGAGGCCAGCTTCCTTCTTTACAGCTAAATGTAAAGGCAGAAGGCTGAGCATTGCCCCTATGGCTGCAGTTGGACAAGTTTCCATTGCCCCCGTTATACCAACGCATGCTAAGCGATATATCTTGTTTAATTTTGTTTGTGCCGTTATTTGTTCGGTTTTTGGCCACCATGATATCGCTGCATAGGTGATCATTGGTTTGATGATCGTGTTGTATGACCAATAGATCATTTTTGGTTTTAAGCCCCAGGTTTTGCCGAAAAGACGGTGGCACATAAAAATTGCCTTTGTCGCCTTTTTGGTGACTTGATCAAGGTGTGAATTCCAGGTGAGAGTCTTGTCTAGGTTTACTCCTAGATATTTTACCTCTCTTGAAAAGTCAATGACTGCGTTATTCAGCTTGATCGGTTTCAGTTCTAGTTTTCTCTTTCTTGAGAATGGTATCATGACTGTTTTTGATGGATTTATGGTCAATCCTTTGTTCTGACACCATTTGTAGGTTAAGTTTAGGGCCCCTTGCCTTTCGATATCGTGGAGTCATGCTTGCCCCTAACAGTGATTACTACATCATCTGCATATCCTTGTATTATGTACCCCGATTGTGTGATGTGGTCTAGGAGTTCATCTATGACTAAAGTCCACAGTAGAGGAGAAAGTACTCCTCCTTGAGGACAGCCCCTAGTGGCCTTTACAGTCTTTTGTGAGCCTCCATACGCCAGAGTAATGATTCTGCTTTCTAACATATTTAGAACCCATTTTATGATTAATGGGGCAATGCCTTTTTCTTATCATAGCTTTTTTTATGGCATCGAAGGAGGTATTGTCAAACGCTCCCTGGATGTCAATGAAGGCACAGAGAGCCGTTTCCTTTTCTGCCAGAGCTTTTTCAATAGTCATTGTAAGGCTATGTATGGCAGTTTCGGTAGACTTGCCGGCTTGGTATGCGAACTGGCTTGCATGAAGTGGGTTACCCGTAAGGAACTGATCCCTTATGTATTGATCCAGGACTTTCTCCATGGTTTTTAGTATGAAGGAGCTAAGGCTGATGGGGCGGTATGATTTCGCTAATTGTTCTGATTTCCCACCTGCCTTTGGTATGAAAACTACCTTGACCTTAGTCCAGCTCAATGGTACGTTGCCTAGAGATAGGCTGGATCTAAAGACCCTAACGAGTTGAGGAGCCAATAGATCCATACCCTGTTGTAACAGACAGGGGTAGATGCCATCAGTTCCTGGCGATTTAAACGGGCTAAAGGAAGAGATCGCCCATTTCACCCTGTCTCGTTGAAATATCTTTCCGGATAGACTATAATCCCATTTTGATACCGTGAGATCCTGGTGCCTCATCGGTAAGAGTGGGTTGTCCATGTGGATGCATTCTGGGAAGTGTGTGTCAAGAAGAAGTTGACAGGTTTCCTCAGGGGTATCAGTAAATTCCCCATTTTGCTTTTTCAGAGAGCAAATGCCATTTGAGTGATCGCGAGCGAGGACTTTTTGGAGTCGTGTAGCTGCAGGGAGATTTTCTATGTCCTCGCAGTGTTTTCTCCAAGTCACTCGTTTTGATTTTCTCAGTTCTTTATTGTACTCAGTTAGAGCTGTTCTGTATTGGCACCAATTGCCGTTGTTCTTAGCTCTATTGAAAAGTTTTCTTGCCGTGCTTCTAAGGACGTCAAGTCTTTTATTCCACCATGGAACATCTCTTCGTGTTGTCCTATTTTTGAGGGCACAGCTGCTTTCATAGGCGAAGGTTATGTTTTTTTGGAGCTGTTCGGATTCAATTTCCAGCTCCGGAATGGTTCCCAGTGGAACTAAAGAATGATTTAGTTCTGATTCGAGGACTAACCGATAGGTTTCCCAGTCAGAGGATTTCGGATTCCTGTAAACTGTGTTTCTTATGGAATAAGCCTCCAAGTCGAATCTGATGTGATTATGGTCCGACATGGATACTTCTCCGGAAACATGCCAGTTTGTGATGATATTATATATAAATGGACTTGCCAAAGTGAGATCTGGAACCTCTTGACGAATCGCATTTATGAAGGTTGGTTCTATCCCTCTATTTACCACCACCAAATTGTTAGCACAAATATATTCAAAAAGGGACTCACCTCTTTTGTTTATGTTGGTGCTCCCCCAAACCGTGTGGTGGGCATTGGCGTCACAGCTGAGGATCCACTGTAGTCTCCTTGCTTTGCAGTATCCTACCAAAGCCGCTACCTCCGAGGTTGGTGCTTCGGAGGTGTCTCCAGGGAGGTAAGCAGAGGCGATAACGACCTTCAGATCCCCTCCCTTTTGACCGGCTTTTGGTATTACGATGAGTGCCGCCACCAAATCTCCTTGAATAAATTCTGAAATTGGAAAAGTTGCTTTAATTAAGCTTTTTTTTATCATAAGAGCTGCTCTCGGACGGGCATGCTGTTTATCGTAAATTAACTTACAGGTTTCTTCATTTGGGAGCCCTTTTACGGCTCCTGAAAAGGTCCATGGTTCCTGAATCATGGCTAGATCTAGGTCTTCTTTAATAAATCTTCTACTTAGGACACTAGAAGCTGCCTTAGCATGGTGGAGATTTATTTGAAGGCACTTAAGTTGCCTTCCAATGTTATATGCGGATGGACGTCGCATATTTTCTTTTCTTTGGTGGCCCCTCTGTGCCACCTTTTTGCCCCTGCTGCTGTTTAGAAGCGCTGCCTCTTCAGGGTCTCGTCTCTCGCATTTTCGAGGTCTGCCAGAGACACGCTGCCTCTGCTTTACTCGGCTTGCAGTGGTACCCGTACCTGTTTTTGTCACCTTAGGCATCGGGTGTCTGTACGAGCAGCTGGGGGTATCTTCCGTTGTGGCCTTCGATATATTAGCCACAGTCTTTGAAGAGCATTGAGCAGGTGCCTTTGCTTTAGGATCCTGGGTGGTCCCTGTGCTTGCGACTGCAGTCTCCTTCTTGGCGACTTTTGGTCTCGGGATGTCCTTATTTCTTGGCCGTAAGTGTACATCGCCGAAACAGTAGCTAATGCTGCCATTTAGGGCCTTGAGAGTATTTGCAGACGTTGGGTCTAGAGCTAAAGTGAGCTCCGTCATTTGGGGCCTTTGCACCCGGTTGAGTACTCTCCAGTCGTCTACCCTCAGACCATTGTTTTGACCTTTAACGAGGCTCAGAATTTTGTTGGTGGGGGTTTCTTCCCCAGGGAAGTAGCCGACAAAGATTTGTGGCCGAGGAACTTCTTCCTCGCTCACAGCTTTTAGTTTGGCACCTTCCCATGGGAGCAATGTTGGTATGGTTTTTTCCAACCAGTCGCTTGTCTTTTGGTCCTTGCACGTAAAGGTAAGCCAACCCGGTTTGAAAGTGCAACCACGGAACTGGGGCTTGGTAGCATTATCCTGTTGTTTTATTATGCTCTCCAGGACACTATTTTGCACCAATTTTAGTTGGTCTGTGGACCATAGGGTAGCAGGGTAGTCTGTTGGTATCACCCCTATCTTTTTACAGCCAACAACATCCCGGCAGGTGGGTGCCTGTTGAGGTGGTAAGTGTGCAGCCTCAGTAGCCTTCCGTTTTGGAGTGTTGCTCGTTGGAGTTGAACTGTCCGCTCTTGGTCTTTTGGTGCGGTTGTCCTTGCACTGCACCGGTTCGAAGGCCATTGAACGCGCCTCCTCAATCGGATACCCTGCGTCCAACCCAACAGTTCCTCAGGCGTTTTCTTCCAGCACCTGATAGCTTGACTTTGCCACCATCTTTAGGCTTAACTGACCCAGATGGTCTGTCGATAGCTGTAGATGATTTCGGGGATGCTAGTAAAGCAGCTTCTTCCTCCGCCGATATAACATCCATGGGAATGGTGACGACCGAGTCCTCTCCAATCAACGTGGTGTTATAGTGTTCAGTTTCTGCAGCAGGACCAGGTGCCCTAACTGTAGAAACTGGGAGGTCCAAAGTGACCTCCGGTTGCAATTTGAAAGGTGTGCATTCCTTATTGTTTTCTATTTTTGTGTTATTGTTTTCCATTTTATTTTGTTTTGAAAATTGCGAGAAATATGATCACCCGAGGCAGAGCTCCATACCTCGGGAGGGCTAGTTTAAACCGGAGGTCGCCTGTTATCCGGAGTTCACCGTTATAAGACACACTTACGTAGTGCCATTCATCCCATAGGCACGGTTGTTAGACGCCTGGGATTGCGGGTTTTTATAGAGTTTCCGCTCTAGATCCGTCATATTTAGTCGAAAGCAGTGGCACCTCGTGCAGGTTGTGGCTCTACACCACGTATGACGATCCTGTGAACACTGTTCCCCTGGTTTCCTTTTGTCCGGAAAGTGATTCACTCAAGGTGAGAGGTGATGGCCTCTCCTCCTTGGTCAGTCGACTTTCCTACTTATGAGAAACCTTGGCCACCATATATTTATCAATCAAATAATCAATAGACAACAGAATTCAATCGAATTCGCGAAAAAATGCGTAATAAATCGAAATTCAAATTGCTTTATTAGCAGCACTACGAAAAAATCTGTCTATACCGAGGGAATACACAAAACGCTATGAACTGACAGATGGTCATAGTCGCCAAATGATTCATAGAAAATTTTTTGAACTAGATGGCGCTGCAGGTGACAAGAGGAAAACCAACAACAACAGTAGAGGGAAAAGTAAGGTTACACAAACGATTCTTCAAAGCGACGCTGTGTGTTTTTAGGAAGGCACATAATAAGCGTAGATGTTTAGAAACATTTGGGGTATTCACGATTCTTTGTAACAGACCTTTGCGATATTTTATTTTATTTTATCAGATCGTGAACACACTTTTTGTTATCTCTTGCAAAACTGAAACAAATGACAGATCTGGCTTGACAATTGACATTATGTTGTGAAAAAAAAAACATTTAAACTTTTGTGAATTTGAAGAATTGGCTTTTAATTGTTTATTATGCCGAAAAAAGCAAAAAAGAAAAAATACTTCAATGTTCATTGGAAAATGATGCAGACAAAATTATGAAGAAACAAACGATAAAAAAGATACAAAAAATATTGACATGTTTTATTTTAGATAATAGAAAGAGTAAAGACGAAGATGATATAGATGAAATCCTTTTTGATCTTGACGAAGATATTCTATTCATCCTAGCATCGCGTCGTGGTTCTTATAGCACTATACCTAAATCCATTTACTGGCGTGAGAACATTTTAGCTACAATGGACGACGATCGCTTCCGCCAAATGCTGAGAATGGAAAGAAGTCAGTTTGCACATTTGCATTCATTAATATTTGATGAATTCCAAAAACGACATGCCTGTAAACAAGTTTCAATTGAACTCCAACTAACTATTGTGCTTTACCGTTTGGGTTCATCAGGTGAAAATGCCGCAGTCAGAAAAATTGCAAATTTGTGCTGTCGGCTTCTGTAATTAATAAATGGTTTCAATTGATAGATAATTGATAAATTTTATATCTTATATTTACCTCGAATTTTCCTGCTTCTAGAATGTAGTCTAATATCATGAATAATATCACCTCTTTTTCTGTCCATTTTTTGACTGGATTTTCCCTTCGGCTGCGCTTATACTTATGTCTTCCATTCTCTTTATTTTTTTCCGATAGCAAGGTACACACAGGAATAAACTTCTTTTTCTGTCAATTTTTTGACTGGATTTTCCCTTCGGCGGCGCTTACTTATGTTTTCCATTTTCATTATTTTTTTCCGGTAGCTAGGTACACACAGGAATTAACAATTTAGCGAACTGTCAACTAGACAAGGCTTCTTTACTCCGTTGTATTTTCTGTTGCTATAGGGCCAGGGTATAGATAAAGTGCAAAAGTGCAGCAAAATTTTAGTCAGTATATTTTGTTGTTGGAATGCGAAAAAAGTTTCACTTTCGCAATGATACTAGACCAGTTTCATCGGATCGTGAATACCCCTATTATTATTTCTTTCATTTGCAAGACTTCTAAACATGCTTTTAAAATTGAACTAAATCGTTATTGCTAAACAATGTTGAAATTAAATATCAAATTGTTTATTTTAATAAAAACAAAACGACATAGTTAAGATTCACGGATCTTCGTAAGGGTGTCGATCGTAGAACATACATTTGCTCTTAGGTAGTCGCTTTGGAGCTACTTACTTATTTTTATTTATGGGGCTTTATGCATACTTTGCGTTCCCAGTGAATGGCTTCCAGTTGTCCAAGTCAAGTCTGGCATCCGTGATGGCCTAGCCTTTGAAACGGAGATTCGGTATTCCTTGTAGGGCCGGACCAACCATATGTGCAAGATGTGCAAATGCACAGGTCGCAAAATTAATTTTATCTTGCGCGAACAAATACTGCCATTTGCATTTAAAAAAAAGCTTGTTCAAATAAGCCCAAAATAACAAAACCCATCACACCTGTGCTGAATCAAAATATCGCAAAATTAAAAAGTCCGACTAGACCTATGCAAGTTCAATTCTTACCTACATAATCTCAAAATATTCCACCCTGCTCGTGTAGGTATATTTCTTGCACATCCACTTACATTTAACAAAAGAATCTAGTTGAAAAATCTCAAAACAAAAAATACCTCAACAGAAAAAAACGCATGGGAAGTCTACCTCCTGGGTGATGTGGAAAAGACTTATGGCATGAGTGCAAAGATGAAAAAAAGGCGCTTTCTGTAAATCTTGCACAGGGTGCTAGTTTGGCTGGAGCCGGCACTGTTTATGACAGACAACATTCGAAGAAGTGAAAGAATAGCGCAATATGGCAACATTCGCACAGAAGCAATGCCGCCAGATGTTGACAGTGCTGTCGACAAGAAATGTCCGAGCTGGACCGTTTACCACATGCTCGTCCCGATTGCGCGGGGACAAAGAAGCATAAGCGAAAGAGTTATTCGCAACCATTAGCAGATTTAAAAAAAAAATTGATAATATAAGTGATGGCGATGTCATTAATAGCTGTTTTTTATTATCAGCGTGATCTGATTCGGATCAGATCACGAAAATAAAACACAACGGATCATTGAAAAGTTTAATTTTGGAATTGTGGCAACAGTTGCTTTCAAAAGCAAAACAGATAATACAGGGTATTTCAAACTTCATATTGCCACCAGCCATCTTGCAAATATTCTTCTTAACGTGACGTCACAGAAGGCACATGTCATTTCACTTGCAAAGTCGGGGGTGTTACCATATTTGAATCAAATTTGCATAATTTTTCTTTTCAATTAAATTTTTGTGAAACAAAGTTAGTATTTTATGTTCAAATATGCAACACATGAACAATATTTGCTGCTACCGCTTGAGTACCGAAATATTTCAGAAATGTTTATGAAATGTTTCTGAAGCAAATCGGACAGATTTTATAAACATTTATAAAAGATTTCTGAAATTTATTTATTAAGCCCCGTATTAATAAGCACTGCGTAAAAGTTATTAACTCGTTACTCAGCAGTTACGTCAATTTTTTGTATGTTTATTTCTTTATTAATACGGGGGTAAAAGTTTATGAAATGTTTCAACTTTATCCTGTTTTGGACTAGAAGAAAATAGTGTGGTGGGATTATTAGCAACGAGTAAAGTTTTTATTTTTGTAATTTTGGTCTCGGCAATCACGCGACACGCGATTTAATTCAAATAATTGTATTAAATGAATCACTTTCTCAAAGCTTTTCTGGGCATTTTTATTTTATTTAAAATTAAATAATAATCGAAAAACAGCGCTCACTTTCTGCAAGGATACTTGTAAAACAAGAATTATTTCCCATCATGATTGGGTAACTGTGAAACATTTCATAAATGTTTTGTTGGTGTCCAGATCCAAACCAGCAAAACCTTTTAAAACATTCCATAAAAATTGTTTTGTTTAATAACTGTTTTAGATATATTTATGCAACATGTAGGTATTTCATAGTTTATCAAATGTTTGGCTGGTCTGGACATAAATTTATAGAGCGAGAAAAAAAAAATAACTCGGAATACGGACAGGGAGTTTATTCGAATGCGAAAAAAAACAATTAATTTTTTGTGTTCTATTTTTTAGTCTGGCAACGTGATTGTGTGGCTATCGTTTACAGGCACACCAACATTTAAAAATAAAACAAGCCACAAGCCACAAGCCAGTCGGAAATAGTAGAAATAATTTTCAGATCATGATTCGTGATCTCGATGAGAAGCAGGATCATGTGCTGTTGTTGTAAATGCATGTAAATCGATGATCTATATGGATCATAGCTGATAATAAAAAACAGCCAATGGAATTAAAGGTTACACAAATTTTGTATTTTTAATGAAACCAGTAAAATACCAGCCCGCATAGAGCGTTTAGGTTGTTGACTGCGTTCCTATCACTGCATTACGAGCTGCTGCTTTATTTGTTCTGGTATAATAGGCGATTATGATATTAAAAACCCCAGCATAACTTTGACATCGTACCCCAGGCAGAAACTGTCCAGGAGGTCGGGAAAGTGTAGGAATAGAGGTTTTATTTGGAACTTTAACTTTGATGTAGATCACAGTAAGCCTCCTAAAAACTTTTTACAGACATAAGTAAAAGCATATTTTGATGGTGTCTACAACCCTTTTCATCGATCGTCACTCTTAGCCTTGGAAATCTGTTGACTGTTATCGCTATTAACCAAGTAGCCGCAATATCGGTTAATAAAAGTTGAAATGGACCACCTAGCCGATTTTCCCCATGACTTTAGTTGGCTTTAGTGACAAACAAATTTAGTTGTTTTGTATTTATTTTATATGTACTTAATCGAGATTATTGAATTACATCGATTATGTCACAATTGGTTTTCTACTCTTAACAGGAAGGATGAAGGCCCTTCTTGGATTTAAACGGAAATTTACTGGAAAAACATATCATTCGTCCATTTCCATACCAATCATTATTGTAGACTTTGTAACATTACGCATGAATAAAAAATGCAAACAAAACAAGGCACACTTGTAAAAAAATATTTGTAAGATAACGACATAGCTAGTAACTTTGTAAACAATGACTAAATGAACATTTTAAATAAATGATAAATAAATTACAATTTTATCTACGTTACATTAAAATCGTTCTTTATTTAGATTATTTGTTTGTTTATTTGCAGGATATCCCTTGTAACAGTACAGCTATGCCTGCTATCATTTCTAATAATATTTGTAGTATTTCCAATAATCTTCAGATATTCCTACACACTACAAAGAGGAATACTCTTCCTGACGTTTAGTAAGTAAATTTATTATTTTAAATAAAAATAGATTGTAAAATATATATAATATAGTGTCCTCTCTTTTCTGTCTGTACTCCTTCTTTGATGTTAAATTTATCGCTACAAATTAGGCATGTGAAGCTAAAATTTGTCAAAGAGGGAATTAGCAATAAATGATTTTTTCCTCTTTAAGATCTTAGAATTTAAAACTTTAATCTTAGGGACGTTTTTAATTTTAAACTGAGAGGGACATTTAAGGATTTTTTTTTGCATAATGTTTGCCCCGTGTTTCTTGCTGTTGGTTTGACACAAAAACTATTTTTGTAGGAGTGTTTTTGATAAGTAAATTATAGAATATTTAGCATACAATTACAACAACTGCGGTCTACTTGGCACTTCAGAGATTCACACTAGGTATTTATCCGAGTTTCTAGAAACGTATTTATCCTAGTTCTAGAAGCGTTCATGTTGACACCTTTATGGTTATGTGTTGAATGCTTTCAGCGCCATTTAGGTGTTCATTAAACATACCTTAAGTTTTGATTTTGGGCATTTTGATTAGTTGAATATAAAATGTTAACAAAATAAGTAAACAAATGCCGCCGACTTCCCACCACACGAGTACCAACAGTTAGTGTTCGATACGACGCGGAAAATCGGAAATCGGAGAATCACAATCGATTACAACATTGGTGGAGTCAGCATGCTCAACGCTAGCATTTTCAGCCGCTTGACGATAATATATATTGGTCAGTCGTTTAATTGAAATGAAAATTGATAGTGGACACCGAAAAAAGTATCAAGAAACCTAGCTACTTAATTAAACATAGTTTGTGACACGCTCATTTCAGAAGAACGTTGACTTATAATAAATAGTGAGACGCTCACTAGGCCAGTGCATTAGCTCTCCATTTATAAATAGTAATTAATGGAACTTTGTTGTTCTTTGTTCGTTGTTTAATAGCTAAATGAACATATATATTCACTGTCTAACGAAACAAATAAGTTTTTGATTTGTACTTCAACCAACAAGCCCCTCCAGGCAGCTCGATCCCTCGCCAGACCCATCTTCGCCGCCTCCGATTCGATGCTTGCAAATGCGCCACTGACAGCTCGCCGCGTTCTCCCAATAATGTCAATATCATCGGCATAGGCAAGTAGTTGAACGGACTTTGAAAAATTGTACCTCTGGTGTTGGCTTGTGAGTTTCATACAATTGCTTCAAGCACGATGTTAAAGAACGTACATGATAGCGCGTCGCCTTGTCTCAAACCTTTTTCGACATCAAATGGCTCGGTGGTGTTCTTGCCGACTTTGACGGAGCAGCGAGATTTCTCCATCGTCATCCTGCACAAACGGACGAGTTTGGCGGGGATGCCAAAACTTGACATGGCTTTATATAATGGTTTGTAACATTTACTTATTCCTTTCTTTTCAGTAACATATCCAAAGAATTTAGATTTGAGAGACCCCAACAGTGTGAATCTCTGCGCAACGAGGAATTTCTATTTGAATGTCAAAGATCCAGATGTTGAAAAGGATGATGGCGTTAAAATCGGAGTATGGCATGTGCTGCCAATGCATTTGGTTAAAAGATTTTCGAAAGAGCTGAACCTTAATGAGGTAGTGCTAAATGTCTTCTTGAAAATAGGCTAAAATGAGAATTACTAATTCATTTATTAATGCACGTGTTTTCAGAAATCTCTAGAGGAAATTCAAAATTCTACTGACATCGATGATCCCCATTTGGATAAAATGGAGACAATAATAAAAGCCGAATTCCCCCACGTAAATGCTGAGAACGAGAAAATGTTTTACGAACAAATGCTGAAGCATCCGGGGACAATTATGCTGTACTTGCATGGCAATACAGCGTCTCGTGGCTCTGGGCATCGTGTTGATATGTACAAAGTTTTTAGGAAATTGGGGTATCACGTACTTACATTGGACTATCGGGGCTACGGAGACTCGGATAAAATTGCGCCAACAGAAGAAGGTGTAATACGCGACGCAATGGCAGTATTTAATTATATAACAAATCGAACCAACAATCCAGTGATTATTTGGGGTCATTCCTTGGGCACTGGCGTTGGAACACATTTAATGGCACAACTGAGCTATATGAATATACCAGGACCACGTGCGTTGATCTTGGAAAGTCCATTTACAAATATTAAAGATGAAATCCGAAAACATCCCTTTGCTAGAGTGAGTATTAAGCTGTTGAATATTGAAAGTTTTTGGTTTCCAAACAAGTAAAATAAGTTTCGTTTCTACTACATAAAGTATCTTCTTGCATCCTTATACCATGCCTTACATTCTTGCAATCGACAGTGGTGAACTACCCAACTCAGAGTTTGCAAGAAGGAACTTTTGGAAACGTAAAGAATATGATGCTGGCCCCATTAGTATACTTATGATGCAACGACATATTTCCAAATTGCCTGCCAAAATGAATTTAAATGTATGTTCTAAAGAAGTCAGATTTAATCAAAGATGGGCATGAAGCGTTCAAAGAGTTGGTTTTTTATCGACAGGCAGCATATTAGTGCAACAATAGCCATCATTATTGGACACTGCCTTAAAGGCAATGCTGCTCAAAGTTTTGGCGTATTTCTAAACGATTTTTGTAGAAACCGTATGGAGTATGGACGCGAAAGAAGAGAAAACCCTTCTCCACTTTCTCTGTACTTGTTCGTCTTTATCCCAAATGCGAAAACTCAGCTTCATTAGAAACTTAGTCTGTGTGTTAGCTTTTTCAAAATTACAGTCACTTTAACCTAACTTATCTCGGAAGAACGAAACACAGCTACTTTGACCTTCGTCCTTGAGGCCGAAGTCACTGGGTCTGTTGGACAGTTTAATGTTTCTATAAGCCACCCTCACATTGACGTAAATTCTCCGTCGAAAAATTATTTTATTTTACTTTAATTGACGCTCAATCTTTTTGAAATGAAAACTAACAGGCATCCCGTAATGTTTATAAAAACTACAGTAATCAATTTTTGTATATATTTCACAGCCCTTCAAAGATCTTCCCTGGTTTGACATCACCATAGCCAATCCTATGTACACAAACTCATTGCGATTCGAGTCCGATCAGCATATTGGTGAATTTCGCCAACCAGTTCTTATATTGCATGCCGAAGATGATTACGTTGTTCCATTTCAATTGGGCTATAAATTGTATCGAACCGCGTTGGATACACGCGGTAAATCATGGGGTCCCGTCGAATTCCACCGTTTCGATGGGACACTGAACTATGGACACAAACATTTGTGTAACGCACCGAATCTACCAGATATAGTTAAGAGATTTGTTGATAGCTATAAGAACGAGATCTTTTAGAGACCTACATACATAAGTGCGAGTATATGAAAACAACAAACCAAACAAAATATTAAAAGGGATCTCTGTTGTGCGATAATTAATAGTGATACAAAGTATTTGTGAATGAAAAATGTTAATTGTCAGTTTATCAATGTGTCGTATAAATGCACGATGAACGTAATCATAACTGTAATTTAGTGAATAATAAATTTAAATTATTAATTTAGCTGAAAGGACAAGAAGAATCAAGAGCTAAAAAAAGTTGGCTATTGAATTAGTGTTCTAAATTTATTTAACAACAAAACGCCTTTAGTAATTTATTTATGTTTTTCTTTTAACTTTAACTTATTTCTAATTGTTGTTTTAGTATTTTCTGAGGGCTCAATCAGAAAAAACGTTTTTGTGGTACATACACATACATACTATGTTTTAACTGTGAAATATGTTTTATGGTCAATCATATCGAATGCTGGAATTATATCACAAATCACACAAAAAGGCGTGTGGAATTGATTTGTTTTTAATTATAAAAAAATGTCTTTTACGTTGCATTAGATTATATAAATAATAATAGTAAAGAATTGTAAATTCAACGGACTAAGGAGGGTGTACATTTTTCGTCTGTTCAGATCAACATTACAACGAAAGGTTCTTATTATTATGGGAACTTGTAAGCCATGCCATGATTTTTTAGGATACCCATCTGTCAGTAATTCTGAAGTAATTGTAAAACGAGATCAAGTAAATAGTCAACTATATGTGTCTTTAGACTCAATGTAATTTGTGAACATTTGATGCTTAATAAAACGATAAAGCATGACATGCTTGCAATAGCAAATAAATTTCGTCGCAATTTTCTTAAAGGATGCAATTATTATAACTGTCTAGATTGAATTTAATTATGTACTGTTAAATAAACCGAAGTCATTAAAAAACGGAAATGCTTTACGAATTAGCATAATAATAAACACATTGATTTCGTCGAATGTTAGTCAATTAAAATTATTCTGCCATTGAATAATTTTTGTAAGTACCATTAGTGATCTATAGTCAAGTTGATGTTTTTAACTAACATTGACGTAATAATCTCACATTATTTTGCATGTCTCCCTCGAGGACTAGAAAACGATAAAGAAAACACTTTCCTGATTAAGATACTCAATTCTGCCATTCTAATATAGCATGCCTTTGGAAAAAAAAAACTCACAAACGAAGAAAGACTCTGGTAATCGGACAAAAGTTAGCGTAACACTGTTCACCAATATAAAAACTCGTTTCCAAGGTTAAGTTTTTAGCTAAATACAGTACCTACCAATAAACATTTTTAGTTTCGACTCTAAATTTTAGTAGTTCACAGTGGCTATATTTTCCATATAAATTTCGAACTGTAAATTTAAAGTCGAGACTTACTTACTTACTTAGGTGGCGCTACAGTCCGGGGTGGACCTGGGCCTCAACCAAAACGCCTCTCCAGTTAGCGCGATCTTTGGCTAACTGCCTCCAGTTGCGCACTCCAAGTTGGTTGAGGTCCCCTTCCACTTGCGCGCGCCACCTAAGGCGAGGTCTTCCTCTACTGCGTTGTCCCTCCGGGTTGGAGTCGAATACTCTTCGGGCCGGAGCGCTGGTGTCCATTCGCTCTACATGTCCTAGCCATCTTAGTCGACTGATGCGCACTTTTCTGACCAGGTCGATGTCGCTGTACAGCTCGTAGAGTTCGCTGTTAAATCTCCTCCTCCAAAGCCCGTCAACGCAAACGGGACCGAAAATCAGTCGAAGAATTTTTCGTTCAAAACGACCAAGGAGATCTTCATCCGCCTTTGATAGTGTCCATGATTCTGCGCCATAGAGTAGGACTGGGATGATGAGGGTCTTATATAGAATCTCCTTAGTGGTTCTTGACAAGGCCTTACTTCTCAATTGCCTTCTAAGGCCATAGAAACAGCGGTTGGCAAGTGTAATTCTTCGCTTGATTTCTGATGTGATGTCGTTGTCAGAATTTATAGCGGAGCCGAGGTAGACAAAGTCCCTAACTACCTCAAAATTATAGCTGTCTGTCGTGACGCTCTGACCGATTCGTCTATGTTGTGTGTCCCTTCTTGTTGACAGCATATATTTTGTTTTGCCCTCATTCACCACTAAACCCATTTTTGCCGCTTCTGTACTGATACTTGCAAACGCACCAGTGACAGCTCGCTGTGTTCTGCCAATGATGTCGATGTCGTCAGCGTATGCAAGTAGTTGCACAGACTTCTGGAAGATTGTGCCTCTGGTGTTGGCTTGTGAGTTTCGCACAATCTTCTCAAGAATGATGTTGAAGAAGTCACACGACAGCGCGTCACCTTGTCTAAATCCTTTTTTGACATCAAAGGTCTCGGTGAGATTGTTTCCGACCTTTATGGAGCAGCGAGCGTTCTCCATTGTCATTCTGCACAATCGGACGAGTTTGGCAGGGATGTCAAAACTAGACATGGCTCTATATAGCTCGTCTCGATAGATGCTGTCGTATGCGGCCTTAAAATCGATGAAAAGATGGTGAGTATCGATCTGGACTTCTTGGGTTTTCTCCAGGATCTGCCGTAGTGTGAATATTTGGTCGGTTGTGGACTTACCGGGCCTAAAACCGCACTGGTAGGGACCAATCAGATCGTTGACAAAAGGTTTCAGGCGTTCACACAGTATGGCAGACAGGATCTTGTATGCGATGTTAAGAAGACTGATACCTCTATAGTTGGCGCAGTTTAGAGGGTCTTCTTTCTTGTGGATCGGGCAAACGATACTGAGGTTCCATTCATCAGGCATACTTTCCTCCGACCAAATCTTGGAAATGAGCTGGTGTATGCTCTCTGCCAAGTCATCTCCCGCTGCTTTAAAAAGCTCGGCAGTCAAGCCATCTGGACCAGCAGCCTTGTTGGTCTTAAGCTTGGATATTGCTATCCTCACTTCGTTTTGGTCGGGTGGACGGAAGTCTTGGCTTTCATCGTCTAAGTTGAATGGTTCGTTCTGCCTGACAGCGGAATTTGGGTCGTCCTCGCCGTTTAACAGTTTGCAGAAATGGTTTTTCCATATCCTCAGTACCGACTGTGACTCTACCACAAGGTTTCCTTGTTCGTCTCTACAGGTCTCTGTTCGGGTCTTGTTGCGATGACACGTTCTTTTTACCCTTTGGTAAAACTTCCGAACATTGTTCCTGGAGTAGCACCTCTCTATTTCCTCGATCGCGCGCTTCTCATGCTCGTTCTTTTTCTTCCGGAGAAGCCGATGTTCTTCCCTCCTCTTTTGCTCGTAGAGCTCACGAGCTGCTCTCGTCCTTCTGTGCAGCGCCGCTTTGTATGCGATTTGTTTTGCTGCATGTGCTTGCCGGCATTCTTCATCAAACCAGGGGTTTCGCGAGGGTGGTCGTGTGAAACCCAGCACATCGGTTGCTGCGTTTCTGATGGCTTCTTGGCATCTATGCCACTGGTCTTCAGCACTTGATGCTGGCTGCATAGGACTTCTCGAGAGGTTGAGGGATACGCGATCGGCAAAGGTTCTGGCGGTTTGTTGCGATTGTAGCCGTTCAACGTTAAATCTCCTCACAGTATTTCCTCGTTGTTGTGGCGTTTGAGATACCCGCATACGTACCTTGGCTACAACAAGGTAGTGGTCCGAGTCTATGTTGGCCGCTCGGAAAGTTCGGACATCTAGAACACTGGAGGAGTGCCTTACGTCGATCGCAACATGATCAATTTGGTTGACGGTTTGATGATCTGGCGACCGCCATGTTCCTTTGTGGATATTGAGGTGAGGAAACCGTGTGCTAGCTATAGTAACATTACGCCCCGCTGCGAAGTCAATTAGCCTAAGTCCGTTCCCGGACGTGGTGTCGTGTAGGCTGTGCTTCCCGATTGTGCTACCAAAGATGTCCTCCTTTCCTATTTTGGCGTTAAAATCACCTAAGACAATCTTAACGTCATACTTAGGACATTGCTCATACGTTTTGTCGAGGAGCTCGTAGAAACACTCTTTGGCAGCATCGTCTTTTTCTTCTGTGGGGGCGTGAGCGCATATTAGGCTGATGTTGGCGAATTTAGCCTTGATGCGGATTGTTGTAAGGCGTTCACTAACGTGTCGAAAGCTCAAGACTTCTTGCCTAAGTCTGCCGCTTACAACAAATCCGCATCCAAATAGACGCTGCTTTTGTTCCCTATAGCAATCACCGTAGTAAATGTCACAGGTTTTCATCCTTCTTTTGCCCGGCCCATCCCACCGCACTTCCTGGATGGCGGTGATATCTGCTTTGTAGCAGTCTAGGGCCTCCGCTAATTGTTCGACTGCACGCGGCCAGTTCAGGGTGCGAACATTCCACGTGCAGATACGAACGTCGTTGTCCTTTTTCCGTTTTCCAGGGTCGTCAACAGTGAATCCGTCCTTATCCGAGGCTTTTGGTTGCTTCGCAACAGTTTTCTTTTTCCGTGGTTGGGTAGTTAGCCCCACGCACAACCCCCAACTTGGAGGACCAGGCCCTAGCTTGACCCTAGGACAGCGGGTCGGATATTCCGTCGGAAAGTCGAGACTAAAATTTGTTATTAGTACGTTATTGGATACGCAGTGTCTGTTTTAATAAAGTAAAACTTAAAATGATATATTTTTGGCAACTCCTTTGGTTACTTATGTCGTTTTCCATTGGTTTCACTCGGGGATCCACTCGTTCTAAAATCCAATGGAACAACAAAACTGCTTCTGAAAGAATCCACAAAAGTATTGGTGAAAAATCTACGGCTGCTGTCAGCTGACTTTTATAAAATACATAAATTACACTTGTGTGAGTGCTTCTTGAGTGAATTCTGACTTCAAATCGTGAAGCGAAATTCCCTTCTCAGAATCACCAGAAGAGTATTTTTTGTGCCAATGGAACGGTTTCAGAAATGATTTTTTCGATTCCGGACTCTCCTGTGAAAACACAGAGCCTAAGCTGCTGGTGAAGGCAAAACCGAAGAAAATTCTTTTAATAATGTTAAAAGCAAAAATGGGCACAATGCAAAAACATCGAAGGAAGTCTGAAACATTCATTGAATTCATTGAATAACAGTCAATGCCATACAGTGGTTGTAAGCCATGTCAAGCTCGTGCTGTCAACTGGTGGGAATGCTGTTGCCAAGGATGTCCTTTCTTGCCCGATTTGTGTGCTAATCTCCTCTGTGTAAGTCGTTTGACAGATAGTGGTAATTCTGTCATATTTTGCAATTTGCTCGATTGCTACTGCTTTAAAGGAAGAAGGTGTACCAGTCAGCTGTCAATCGCAGCATGCGAACTTGTGCTGACAAAGCAGACACACTCTTTGTGGCACCGTCATTTGGAATGAGCTTTCGTAAGTGCGGGAACACACCAACATGTGCGGTTTGTAAAAAAACGAACCAAACAGACTGCCGTTTTAACACACCGGACCGAGGGCAACGGAATAACGGAACTTGTTCATTCTGACGTTTGTGGGCCCATGGCAGTTACTTTTTGATTTTTGTGGACTACTTCCGTCTTCACTGCAGAATAAATGAGAATTAAAAGGGAAATTCGAACAATTTACAAGTTTAGTGGAGAACCAAATCCAAAAAAAAACATTAAGACTACACACCGATAACGGTTCAGAGTACTGCAACCAGTAGATGTCAACCGAACAGTAGTGGAGAAAGCCCGTGTCTACTCTTCGACGCAGATCTGAAGACAGTGTACTGGGGTGAAGCTATGTTTACGGGGGCTTACATCATCAATCGCTCACTGAGAAGAGGACTGACTGGAATAACCTCAGGGGAGGTGTGGTCGGAGCCGAACTTAGAGCGTTTCATAGTGTGTGGTAGTCCAGCGATGGTTCATGTACCAGCCAGGTATTAATTAACCTAATCCGAAACTTAGATATGTTCTGCTTCGTCCCGGACACCATGGTTAGGGTAGGGAGTACAGTTTTAGGGAACTATTCGAGGTAGAATTACTTGATCGTGCTAGTTGGACCAATGGTGTTCCGACACTGGACCCAAAAAGCATAGTCTGGTACACCGATCCGTATCAAAGATGGATGCCGGAGCTGAAGCTGGTGTCTTTGAACGCAATACCAAAGTCTCGATGCCCATGGGAATGTGTCCCATGGTTTCTCAAGCGGAAATCCATGCGATCGAAATTTACGCTGATCTAATCTCCGAAAAAGGTATTGAAGGCGCCATTATACAATTTTTTTTTAGATAGTCAGGCAGCTTTGCAAGCTTTAGCGTTCAATACAATGGACTCTGAAACACGAAGCACTGCAAACCCTTTCCAAACACAACAAGGTAAAACTTGGCTGGGTACCGGGTCATCAGGGTATTGCAGGCAATGAACAGGCACACAAACTAACCAGGGCTGGTTCCGATTCTGAACCCTACTGCACAGTCAATTGGGCTACTGCGCTTAGGATAATTAATGAATGGGAAAAACAACTTCGTCTTGAACACTGGGAAGATGTCCCTGGCCTAAGACAATCCAAACGATTTATTAATCCTTACTCCTACAAGGAAATCCTTATGCTCAGTAAGAATAATATAAGTTAGCTAGTGGGCTTCCTCGAAGGTCATTGTGGACTAAGATATCACGTCAACAAAATAAACATCTGTCCGAAAACAGAATGTAGATTCTGTCTGGAGGATGTCGAATCCTCTGAACACATTTTCTGTGACTGCCCGGCTTTTCATTGGTTGAAAAAACGTGCCTTTAATCGAGGGACTCGTACACCAGCAGATATTGTGCACTATGCCACTAAGGACTTATTAACCTTCATCAGGGAGGTTGCACGTCGCAGTGTCAGCCAACTGGGCATGGAACTTTTATAGAAAAAAAACATGTGGCAAGTGAGAAGAAGAGAAGAGAAGGGAAATGGTTCCACTACCAGCCAACCGTAAGGTGATCGACACTAAATGGGTGTATAAAACGAAACTTGATGCATCTGGGAACATCTCTCGCTACAAAGCGAGATTGGTAGTCACGGGATGTGCCCAAAGGAAAGGCCTTGACTATGACGAGACCTACTCGCCAGTAGTCCTTTATACATCGATTCGTATTTTACTGGCTATGGCGGTCCAATTCGAATTGGTAATAGGCCAAATGGATGCTGTGTCGGTTTTTCTTCAAGGTAATCTCACTGAGGATATTTATATAAAGCAACGCAAAGGTTATGATTGTGGCTCTGGGCATGTCTGCAAGTTGAAGAAGGCACATTATGGCTTGAAGTAATCCAGCAGGCTATGGAATATAAAACTGGATTCAGCACTTTTGGAATTTGAAATGTATAAATCAAAACTGGATCCGTGCATTTATTTCAAGATCTCAGGAGAGAAGAAGCTAATAGTCGCTGCCTACGTGGACGACATCTTAATTCTAGCCAATGACTTTCCCATTGAAGGCGAATTTAATGAAAAAAATGCAAATCCCGCTTTATACTGGGGATGCAAGTTCATCACGATCGAGGAAATGGAGCACTGACCAGCATTAGTATATACGAGACATTTAGGAGAGTTTTCGGATTTCGGACTGTAATCCGACTTCAACACCCATGTAGGTAGGTAGAAGTGGCGGTTAAGCTTTGAACCCAAGTAGCACTATGATGTGCCTTTTTGCGTGCAAGCTTCTCAGATAGCCAGTAATTCCGCCTGGAAGACGATGGTAAAATCCATCAAGCCTTATGATACTTATATCTTCGGTGATTCTGAGTAGACACCGGCCCCCATACCACAGTTCATCTTAGATCCGTTGGTATGTATGACCATGTCGAAACCCTCCACTACTTCGTTCCTCTTCGACTGAGCTCTGGAAGGGAAACTTATCTGGAAGAATTTTTTGAAATTAAGTTTGTGATGTAGTCGGTTGGAAACGTGACCATGCCGTTTGGTAACGAGTCCAGAATGTTGCCAGACTCGCTGAGTCTCATAGCGCTGTACTGTACAGTGCGGTATTTTTGGTGTGTAGATCGAGAGGTAAAAGATGCAGGAGCACAGTAAGAGCATCCGTTGGGGCCGACTTTATTGCACCCGTGGAGCCTATACTGGCTGTTCTTTGCAGTCTTTTTAGTTTTGTAAGGTTATGCTCAATGCGGGCCACCATACGAGTGAACCATAGGTGAGAATGGGATGCGGCTGTTTACATCCACAAGGTCATCTTTGGTTGAAGTCCCCACTTCTTTCTTTACTCTGTGTTCGAGAGTTACTCCAGATTGGAAACTCTCAAGTTTTCGACCCTAAAGTTATCAATGTTTGTTTTTAGTGTGATATCTAGGACCCCTTCACACCCCCAGAATGTTCCGTACTCGGGAAGACAAAGGTTGCCCTTATTGCAGACAGTGGAAAGTGACACCCCTTTCATTATCTTCTGAGCTTCCCTGTACTGTATGTATGGTGTCGCAGCCCATCAGTAGGCTGTCCTTCGCTGTAATTGCGGCTGTGAGTTGCTCCACTTCCACTGGCGGTGCTGGTTTCTCATCAGCCATATAAACTGGTGTCAGCTATGTGCTTTGAATCGAAAGCTCCAACTGTTAAATCATCTGAGCTAAGATTGGGAGATAAAAAACCTTTAAGATGTTTCTTAGCGAGTATGCATGTTCAAGGCTTACCCGTGGCCTGATGTTTGTAAAGTAGATTGTATTGTTTGTATTGAAGCCCCTTTATGGTCGAGTGTCTCAACCAGGCCTCCTGAATAATGCCGATGTCCATGTTTTCCTCCCTTAAAAAAACCATCGGAGGCACACCTTGAGAGCATTATTCGTAGACGGTATTTTGTCGGCTATCATTAGGTCCTCCAGTAGCTTGTCGGTTTCGACGATGTCCGCATCGTCCTCAGGACCCGAGGAAAGGAACATTTTGAGCTTGGCATGCCTTATGCTAAACCGAAGTCTGTGGTCTGCCTTTTCGAGAGCAGCCAGGCACTCGTTGTTAGCTAGCAGCAGGAAGGACATCGTATTTTTGTAGGGTTCCTCTGCCTTGATGACTGCCCAGTCATCATTTCATTTCATTACTTTATTTAGCAAAAACAAAATTTGCTATTTTAACTAAAAATTGAGCCTTAAAATTGTGTTCGTTTGTCGCCGATTCACGCCTTAACGCATTTACCGATTTAAACCAAACGTTCACACATCTTTGGAATTGGTCTACATATAGTTTTTGTGAAGTTTGGTTGAAATTGGAAAACGTATATGTGTGTTGTGCGAGTGTGAAGAAAGACATGAATTTCAGTACATTTTGGGTTTTTTCCACACATTAACATCTATATAGTTGGGTAATTCGGAATTGAATGATTTATTTTTATTTTGTTTGTCTTGATTCAGGGATGGTCTAGGAAAAATTTAAATCAACCACTTTAAATGAAATTTTGTGGATATTGTTGCATGCGCAAAACTCCTATATCTTACCCGCCTATCCTATCTTCCATTCATATACTTCTTCTCAAAATACAATATCTTCATATCGTGCCAAAGCACATTCACATATTATTTCTTTGCATACGTAAATATGCCTACCTTTTGCTTAATTCAAATTACTGATTGCCTTCTTACTTCCTTCGCACTATACAATAATTCCATATGGTTTAATGTGACAAGTGCATCGCATATTTCCATATGGTTTTATATTACAAATGCAAGCAAACATTTCTTTCCCACGATCGCAGTACTTCGCGGCGTGAACCGGACACTGCCAGCTTCTTCTTCAAGATAATGACACGTCCAGAAAAATGCATGTTTGGAGCCAGGGCAGACAGTTAGAATATTTTCGTAGAGCAGTGTCATCAGTTCGATACCTTGCCTTGTTAAAGCAACAGTGAATAACGTAGAATAAAATATTTATGCAATAAGAAAATAAACAAAACAAGAACTTCATTCAATCTTGCATTACCAATACTATATGAAATAAAATAAAAATTATCTCTACCTAATACTTCGCGGCGAGTGTTTTTTTTTCTGTTCGATATTGGCGAACATCTACTTTTGAGAAAACTAAACAAAATTCGTTCTCAAGTGCACAAATGTGATGGTGTAAATCAGCAAATACAATCTACAAACATCAAAATCATAACAAATTGTCTACTTTTGAGAAAACTAAACAAAATTCCTTCTCAAGTGCACAAATGCGATGGTGTAAATCAACAAATACAAGCAGCAAACATCAAAATCGTAACAAATTGGCGCAGCCGGTAGGATTAAGGAAGCAACAGTTTTAAACTGATAATAGCTTGAAAAACCTTAATCCGAATTATACTGGGCAAGACTACCTTACCCTTAAACTCGAAACTGAGTCTGGTTTCGAGGGTATATGAATACGTAAATGAACCAAGCAACACCAACTGGGCAAGACTACCTTACCCTTAAACTCGAAACTGAGTCTGGTTTCGAGGGTATATGAATACGTAAATGAACCAAGCAACACCAACTAGAGAGGACTCAACTCCAGAAGAAAATCCCGCCGACCAACCAGGAACTTCAACAGGACAACCACCGCAACCACTACAACCAGCATTTTCACCCAGAAGACTTCGATCCGGGACGATATTGTCAAATCGTGTAAGTTTAAGTGATTATTTAGAATTAATATTAGATAAAGCGCGAAACAATGAAAATCGAACAGTTCTGCAGTGTGAAAATATAAACAGAGAATTAGAAAAAACCCGTGAGCAGAGACGCAGTAAAATTAGCCATCTGAAAGAAGCAACTGCACAATTTAAAAAGGAATTGTTAGATTTTCAAGGTCAAACGCACCCCCTTGCTATAGATAATAAGTTAACACGGAAAGATAGTAGTGAAAGTGATTTGAGGGATAGCGAAATTATTTTAAACTGGTTGGACATTTCCGTTCCTGAATCTGAAGAGGAACTATCCATTGAATCACAAACTATAGAAAATAAACCAGAAACAAATTTTAAAATGTCGGCAGATTACTGCAAAATCGCCAAACTAACTGCGCAGATAGTGCCACTATTTTCGGGTGAACAAAACCCTGCATTGAGTACAGAACTACAAACGTTTCTAGGCTGCTGTAAGAAGGTACTTGAATGCCTACCTGATGCCGAACACCAAGCTTTTGTCCAAATATTCCCTACCAGACTGCGAGGGGATGCTTATTTCTTAGTCGCATCTAACCAAATAACGTCCTTTGAGGAAGCAGAACAGCTCCTCAACCGCACTTATCTGCCCCGTGAAACGTACCAAGAAGTGGTAAATAAACTAATACAATGAGACAGTACCCCTTGGAAGCTCTCATCGCTTTTACCACTAGAATAAAGCAGATGCTGCAGCTTTGCAAGAAGGCAGCGGATCTTAAATATGGCTGTGTGGCAACTCCAGCTGTGAAAACACAGTTGGAAGATTTTGCTAAAAACGCTTTAAAAACAGAGGTCTCTAATCCGTATCTTTGTCAATATTTATTAACGGTAGGGGATGAATCTATAGACAAACTAGTGCAACGAGCCTTAGATATGGAACGGTTGCAACAAACAGTCCTTCCAACACAACAACTTGTGCATTTAAATGCCCAATTTCAACCCCCTACCAATCAAACTTTTAACAATATTTTCCCGAATCCGAGCATATGGCCCGGGAACAATACTAGTTTTCCTCAACCGCAGCTAAATCCCCAAGTAACACCGTTCGATTTAAATATACAGCAATCCCATAACATTGCCCACAATAAAATCCTTCCAAATAATTCACAAAATAATAGATTTAATCACGGTGTGATTTGCAGCTTCTGCGGAAAAACTGGGCATACATACAGCGATTGCCTGAGTAGGAAAAATACACCTTTCTGCACAAATTGCAGATTATATAATCACGACATTAGAGACTGCCAACGAGCGAACAAGCCAAATACTAACAATTTTGCCCATAATAGGTAAAATCACTTTAATCAAAGAAATCCCCATAGGGTTTATGAAAATTCTCCCTCAATCCAGGCGACCAATGGCCCGTCGGAAAACATACCCAGGGTCTATAACATACAAAAAAAATGTAATTTTTGTGGTCGACCCGGTCATGATGTCACCGAATGCCGACAAAAAATTAAATGGGAATCGGAGAACCAGGGAAACTCCCAACTGTCGAGTCCAAAACCCCCGGCTCGACATTAACTTATAACGACAAAGCTAAAGGGAACCTTCGGAAGCCCAAACACGGTGTCCCCACAATAGTTCTTCCTCTCGACATAGGCCTAAACGGTCATGCAAAACTAATCGTAGACACCGGCTCCGAAGTTAGTCTAATCAAACAGAAGTCACTCAAGCCAGATGTAAAATTAGAAACCGATAAGGCATGCCTACTGCAAAGACCTTTTGGTAAAGGAAAGAGTGTTGGTGCCTGCCAGGGACAGTTTAATGTTAAATCTAAAATTCCCTGCACCTTCCAAGTACTGGGTAAGACCGCAACGTTTTCGGATGACGGAATACTCGGAAACGACATTCTATCAAAACATTGTAATGTAGATGGGCCCAACCATCAACTGAAATTCCCTTGTACGAAAACCAATGCACAGGAGTTTAGCATACCTCTGAATTACCCCGATTTTATTCCGAGTCCTAAAAGGGCAGTCGAAGTGGGACAATATACAGCAAAATTGGAGCCAACAGTCGCCCAATCCAAAAGCCGTATAGTCTCTAAGGCTTCTTGCACCAAAGAAGCTGACTGCGTAACCTCAACAAAGGATGCTTGTTTTGTAGTAAAAACCAATTTGGACATAAACAACGCCTACAACCAACTTAAGTGTTTGGAAGTTGTACTTGAGAAGCCTATTTGTCTGCCTGAACTGTCACAAAAACTTATAACAATTCCTTTAGAGTTTTCGGAAGAAATGCTCTGCTTACCTGATAAAGTAGGTGATGGAGTCTTCCTCTCTAACTGTATTTTTCCTTCAGGTCAAAAGAAATATTTAATAAGTGCCCTTAATATAAATAACAAAACAGTTATCATACACAAATTAAGGTTGCAACTAAGCCCAGCACAAGACTATAAAATAATTCTGCTGGAATCCGAATAGGAACATGCTCCAGAGACGAAACATTCAATTCAGCACGTAAAATACTTCATACCGGACAACGAGAATCCGGACGATCCACAACGTAACATGCGAATAGTAAAACTCGAAAACGAGCTCAACATAGGGAAAAATCTCTGTTTTGAAGAAAAGACTGCCATTGTTAATCTCTGCAATGAGTATTGCGATATTTTTCATTTAAAAGGCGATCGCCTTTCATACACAACCGCTCTAACACATGAAATACCATTGGTGCAGGACCAGGCAGCGATAAATCAAAGAATGTACAGACTACCCCAGATTAAAAGGCAAGTAATTAATGATCAGTTAAAGGAGATGTTAGAAGACGACATTGTCCCACCTAGCAAAAGTCCTTGGAACTCACCTCTCCTGGTAGTCCCCAAAAAGCTGGGTCCGGATGGTGAAAATAGATGGCAAGTCGTGGTTGACTTTCGCAAACTGAATGACTGCGCTATAGGTGATGCTTACCACCTTCCTCGAATTGAGGACATACTTGATCAACTCGGTCATTCCCGTTATTTCTCCACGCTCGATCTAGCCAGTGGCTATCACCAGGTTCTGGTAGATCCAAAGGATCGACCAAAGACCGCTTTTAGCACCAACTACGGACACTATGAGTTTAAGCGTATGCCTTTCGGCTTAAAAGGAGCGCCGGCCACGTTCCAACGCTTGATGAACTATGTTCTTACCGGGTTACAAGGTATTTAATGCTTCGTATACCTGGACGACATCGTCATCTACGGGAAAAACCTCACGGATCATAACATCAAACTGAAAAGGGTTTTTGATAGATTAAGAAGAAATAACTTAAAACTGCAGCCGGAAAAGTGCAGATTCCTACAAAAGAAAAGTAGTTTATTTGGGACATATATGTTCAGAATTAGGGGCACTTCCAAATCCTAGCACAACTGCCACAGTGCAACATTTTCCATCCCCACAAACAGTTAGGCAGGTCCAATCTTTTTTGGGGCTCGCTAACTACTACCGTAAATTTATCCCTCAATTTTCTAAAATAGTTCGTCCCCTCAAAAACCTACTCCGTAAGGATGTAGAGTTCAACTGGACTGAAAAATGCCAGAGAGCTTTTCAAGAAATCAAAGAACTTTTGGTCTCACCTCCTTTATTGATCTCTCCGGATTTTTCTAAGCCTTTTAATCTGACGACGGATGCAAGCGGTGAAACGATCGGAGCTGTACTATCCCAGAGCGATGTAGGTAAAGACCAGCCCATTGCATATGCTAGCCGCACCTTAAACAAAGCCGAACGTAACTACTCTACTATTGAGAAAGAGCTACTGGCAATCGTATGGGCTACTACAATTTTTAGATGCTACCTTCAAGGGCGCAAATTTACTGTATATACAGATCATAAGCCTTTAAAGGGAGTATTTAACGTGAAAGATCCCACAACTCGCCTCGTTCGATTTCATCACAAATTGTCGGAATTCGATTACAAAATAGAATACAAGCCAGGCAAATACAATATACCAATGCTAATGCCCTTAGCCGAATTCCACAATGTAATGTGGCGAAACCTGCACAAGAACGGCAACCGAAACAGTGTATAGTTACAGACAAAATCCGAACATATATGCCGAATACGAAGCCGAGAAAGCTAAGCCAACAATTGAAGAACCTGTAGAGTGCAAGTTTTGTGCGAATTTGAATACACCTCAGTCAATTACACAAGAAACTACGGAGCCTTTTATAATTGAAGTACAAGCCGAGGTGCACCAACCACCAAACAAAGTCATGGACATTCTACCGATAAAAACAGCAGTATCTAATGCTGTAACGCGGTTACAAGCACAAACGAAAAGTCCATCTCCTGAGCCAGCACCTACAGTTAGTCAAAGCACCCAAATCACACAACCAAGCGATTCTGAAAAATCAAAAGCCTCCTTTATAACACAGAGCGCAATGGAATTACAAGCAGTAAATACAAAACCCATAGAAGAAATCAGTAGCCCCGAAGAGATACAAACCATTCTCAAGGACTACCATGACTCGATGTTTGGTGGTCATCAAGGTGTAGTAAAAACGTATAAAAGAATTCGCAAAAAATATTGGTGGCGATACATGCTCAGAGACATCAAAACTTACATCAAAAAATGTAAAAAATGTCTTACCATGAAAGCAACACCTTTGATACGCATGCCAATGATGATCACTCATATCGCCGAAAAACCTTTCGATAAAGTCTATTTAGATTCATTAGGTTCATTAGAACAGTCAGAGTCTGGAAATTTGTATATTCTAACCTTTCAGGATAATTTGACGAAAATTGTTGATTGCCATGCTATGCAAAATGCAGAGGCCCAAACCGTGGCTCAGGTTGTTTTCGATAAAATAATTACACGTTTCGGTATTCCTAAACAGATTGTCACGGATCAGGGGACAAACTTTCTCAGTGACTTATTTAAAGGGTTCTGCAAACTGCTTAAGATAAAAAAGTTGCAGACCACAGCTTACCATCCCCAGTCAAATGGTGCACTCGAACGAGCACACCGGCCAATAGTGGATTATCTGCGAAGCATAACTGACGAAAACCCGAGGTCGTGGGATCAGTTCTTGCGAACAGCAACCTTCGTTTATAATAATAGTATTCATGATAGCACGAAACTCACACCCATGGAATGTCTCTATGGGTTCACGCCTGACATACCTTCTAACCTCAAAAGAGATCCTGAACCCATATACAATCACGAAAATGAATGCCATCTTCTAAGATATTGACTTCAAAAATCATATTCCATAGCCAGGCGCAACCTCTTAGCAAGCAAACACAGGTCAAAAACCTATTTTGACAAAACAATAAGACCTCATTCATTTCACGTAGGGGATAAAGTACCTACTCGTCAAAAGCGAAAACCGAAAAGGAAAACTATCACCCATATGGAGAGGGCCTAATACAGTAACAAGTATAAAAGGACCCGTAAACACAGCTATCAAAGTTGGTTAAAGCCGTACTACAAAAAAAAAAAAATAGATTAACACTTGACTTTCCCACAACTTTTCCACCATTTTTTTTTACATCTTCTTTTTCATTTTCCTACAGTACATTATGCAATCATGCTTCCCTTTTGGTCAACTTTTCGAGCCACCGTACCTTATCGGTGACTTCCTTCTCAATATCATGTGTACTTACATTAGCTCTTTTTGTCGTCATCGTTTGTAAAACTATGCCCAAAATGTTAAGAAACTGGCAAAGTGAAAAGGCTTTACCGCCCAAAGATATAGAAATTCAGGTTATAGACCCCGCTGCGGAGCCCCCCAAGAACAGTACACGTTAACTCGATCACTTACACTACCAAAATCTGTGCAGTTAGTATAAAAAAAAAAAATGTTCTAAATATTAAAGTAAAAGTAACAAACAAAAATTGTAAAAGACTATACTTACAACAATTAATAAGTAATTAGTAATTAGTGCAAATTAAAAAATATCCAAAAAGGCAAAAAGGTTAGCGTAAAGAAAAAAAAAAAAATTTTCTAAATATTAAAGTAAATGTAACAAAAAGAATTATATATATTCATACCTAGTACCTATTTAAAATTAAAGAAAAACTAAAAATAATGGTAAACTAGGCAAAAACATTGTTAAATTGTTCTGTTCTGCTTTCAAACTGGTACCAAATACTGGAAAATATTTTCCGAGTCTTATTCCTCTTCAAAGAATAACACTCTTTAATTAGGGGGGAATGATTTGTTGCATGCGCAAAACTCCTATATCTTACCCGCCTATCCTATCTTCCATTCATATACTTCTTCTCAAAATACAATATCTTCATATCGTGCCAAAGCACATTCACATATTATTTCTTTGCATACGTAAATATGCCTACCTTTTGCTTAATTCAAATTACTGATTGCCTTCTTACTTCCTTCCCACTATACAATAATTCCATATGGTTTAATGTGGCAAGTGCATCGCATATTTCCATATGGTTTTATATTACAAATGCAAGCAAACATTTCTTTCCCACGATCGCAGTACTTCGCGGCCTGAACCGGACACTGCCAGCTTCTTCTTCAAGATAATGACACGTCCAGAAAAATGCATGTTTGGAGCCAGGGCAGACAGTTAGAATATTTTCGTAGAGCAGTGTCATCAGTTCGATACCTTGCCTTGTTAAAGCAACAGTGAATAACGTAGAATAAAATATTTATGCAATAAGAAAATAAACAAAACAAGAACTTCATTCAATCTTGCATTACCAATACTATATGAAATAAAATAAAAATTATCTCTACCTAATACTTCGCGGCGAGTGTTTTTTTTTCTGTTCGATATTGGCGAACATCTACTTTTGAGAAAACTAAACAAAATTCGTTCTCAAGTGCACAAATGTGATGGTGTAAATCAGCAAATACAATCTACAAACATCAAAATCATAACAAATTGTCTACTTTTGAGAAAACTAAACAAAATTCCTTCTCAAGTGCACAAATGCGATGGTGTAAATCAACAAATACAAGCAGCAAACATCAAAATCGTAACAAATTGGCGCAGCCGGTAGGATTAAGGAAGCAACAGTTTTAAACTGATAATAGCTTGAAAAACCTTAATCCGAATTATACTGGGCAAGACTACCTTACCCTTAAACTCGAAACTGAGTCTGGTTTCGAGGGTATATGAATACGTAAATGAACCAAGCAACACCAACTGGGCAAGACTACCTTACCCTTAAACTCGAAACTGAGTCTGGTTTCGAGGGTATATGAATACGTAAATGAACCAAGCAACACCAACTAGAGAGGACTCAACTCCAGAAGAAAATCCCGCCGACCAACCAGGAACTTCAACAGGACAACCACCGCAACCACTACAACCAGCATTTTCACCCAGAAGACTTCGATCCGGGACGATATTGTCAAATCGTGTAAGTTTAAGTGATTATTTAGAATTAATATTAGATAAAGCGCGAAACAATGAAAATCGAACAGTTCTGCAGTGTGAAAATATAAACAGAGAATTAGAAAAAACCCGTGAGCAGAGACGCAGTAAAATTAGCCATCTGAAAGAAGCAACTGCACAATTTAAAAAGGAATTGTTAGATTTTCAAGGTCAAACGCACCCCCTTGCTATAGATAATAAGTTAACACGGAAAGATAGTAGTGAAAGTGATTTGAGGGATAGCGAAATTATTTTAAACTGGTTGGACATTTCCGTTCCTGAATCTGAAGAGGAACTATCCATTGAATCACAAACTATAGAAAATAAACCAGAAACAAATTTTAAAATGTCGGCAGATTACTGCAAAATCGCCAAACTAACTGCGCAGATAGTGCCACTATTTTCGGGTGAACAAAACCCTGCATTGAGTACAGAACTACAAACGTTTCTAGGCTGCTGTAAGAAGGTACTTGAATGCCTACCTGATGCCGAACACCAAGCTTTTGTCCAAATATTCCCTACCAGACTGCGAGGGGATGCTTATTTCTTAGTCGCATCTAACCAAATAACGTCCTTTGAGGAAGCAGAACAGCTCCTCAACCGCACTTATCTGCCCCGTGAAACGTACCAAGAAGTGGTAAATAAACTAATACAATGAGACAGTACCCCTTGGAAGCTCTCATCGCTTTTACCACTAGAATAAAGCAGATGCTGCAGCTTTGCAAGAAGGCAGCGGATCTTAAATATGGCTGTGTGGCAACTCCAGCTGTGAAAACACAGTTGGAAGATTTTGCTAAAAACGCTTTAAAAACAGAGGTCTCTAATCCGTATCTTTGTCAATATTTATTAACGGTAGGGGATGAATCTATAGACAAACTAGTGCAACGAGCCTTAGATATGGAACGGTTGCAACAAACAGTCCTTCCAACACAACAACTTGTGCATTTAAATGCCCAATTTCAACCCCCTACCAATCAAACTTTTAACAATATTTTCCCGAATCCGAGCATATGGCCCGGGAACAATACTAGTTTTCCTCAACCGCAGCTAAATCCCCAAGTAACACCGTTCGATTTAAATATACAGCAATCCCATAACATTGCCCACAATAAAATCCTTCCAAATAATTCACAAAATAATAGATTTAATCACGGTGTGATTTGCAGCTTCTGCGGAAAAACTGGGCATACATACAGCGATTGCCTGAGTAGGAAAAATACACCTTTCTGCACAAATTGCAGATTATATAATCACGACATTAGAGACTGCCAACGAGCGAACAAGCCAAATACTAACAATTTTGCCCATAATAGGTAAAATCACTTTAATCAAAGAAATCCCCATAGGGTTTATGAAAATTCTCCCTCAATCCAGGCGACCAATGGCCCGTCGGAAAACATACCCAGGGTCTATAACATACAAAAAAAATGTAATTTTTGTGGTCGACCCGGTCATGATGTCACCGAATGCCGACAAAAAATTAAATGGGAATCGGAGAACCAGGGAAACTCCCAACTGTCGAGGCCAAAACCCCCGGCTCGACATTAACTTATAACGACAAAGCTAAAGGGAACCTTCGGAAGCCCAAACACGGTGTCCCCACAATAGTTCTTCCTCTCGACATAGGCCTAAACGGTCATGCAAAACTAATCGTAGACACCGGCTCCGAAGTTAGTCTAATCAAACAGAAGTCACTCAAGCCAGATGTAAAATTAGAAACCGATAAGGCATGCCTACTGCAAAGACCTTTTGGTAAAGGAAAGAGTGTTGGTGCCTGCCAGGGACAGTTTAATGTTAAATCTAAAATTCCCTGCACCTTCCAAGTACTGGGTAAGACCGCAACGTTTTCGGATGACGGAATACTCGGAAACGACATTCTATCAAAACATTGTAATGTAGATGGGCCCAACCATCAACTGAAATTCCCTTGTACGAAAACCAATGCACAGGAGTTTAGCATACCTCTGAATTATCCCGATTTTATTCCGAGTCCTAAAAGGGCAGTCGAAGTGGGACAATATACAGCAAAATTGGAGCCAACAGTCGCCCAATCCAAAAGCCGTATAGTCTCTAAGGCTTCTTGCACCAAAGAAGCTGACTGCGTAACCTCAACAAAGGATGCTTGTTTTGTAGTAAAAACCAATTTGGACATAAACAACGCCTACAACCAACTTAAGTGTTTGGAAGTTGTACTTGAGAAGCCTATTTGTCTGCCTGAACTGTCACAAAAACTTATAACAATTCCTTTAGAGTTTTCGGAAGAAATGCTCTGCTTACCTGATAAAGTAGGTGATGGAGTCTTCCTCTCTAACTGTATTTTTCCTTCAGGTCAAAAGAAATATTTAATAAGTGCCCTTAATATAAATAACAAAACAGTTATCATACACAAATTAAGGTTGCAACTAAGCCCAGCACAAGACTATAAAATAATTCTGCTGGAATCCGAATAGGAACATGCTCCAGAGACGAAACATTCAATTCAGCACGTAAAATACTTCATACCGGACAACGAGAATCCGGACGATCCACAACGTAACATGCGAATAGTAAAACTCGAAAACGAGCTCAACATAGGGAAAAATCTCTGTTTTGAAGAAAAGACTGCCATTGTTAATCTCTGCAATGAGTATTGCGATATTTTTCATTTAAAAGGCGATCGCCTTTCATACACAACCGCTCTAACACATGAAATACCATTGGTGCAGGACCAGGCAGCGATAAATCAAAGAATGTACAGACTACCCCAGATTAAAAGGCAAGTAATTAATGATCAGTTAAAGGAGATGTTAGAAGACGACATTGTCCCACCTAGCAAAAGTCCTTGGAACTCACCTCTCCTGGTAGTCCCCAAAAAGCTGGGTCCGGATGGTGAAAATAGATGGCAAGTCGTGGTTGACTTTCGCAAATAGGTGATGCTTACCCCCTTCCTCGAATTGAGGACATACTTGATCAACTCGGTCATTCCCGTTATTTCTCCACGCTCGATCTAGCCAGTGGCTATCACCAGGTTCTGGTAGATCCAAAGGATCGACCAAAGACCGCTTTTAGCACCAACTACGGACACTATGAGTTTAAGCGTATGCCTTTCGGCTTAAAAGGAGCGCCGGCCACGTTCCAACGCTTGATGAACTATGTTCTTACCGGGTTACAAGGTATTTAATGCTTTGTATACCTGGACGACATCGTCATCTACGGGAAAAACCTCACGGATCATAACATCAAACTGAAAAGGGTTTTTGATAGATTAAGAAGAAATAACTTAAAACTGCAGCCGGAAAAGTGCAGATTCCTACAAAAGAAAAGTAGTTTATTTGGGACATATATGTTCAGAATTAGGGGCACTTCCAAATCCTAGCACAACTGCCACAGTGCAACATTTTCCATCCCCACGAACAGTTAGGCAGGTCCAATCTTTTTTGGGGCTCGCTAACTAAAGGGTGATTTTTTAAGAGGTTTAGAACTTTTTTAAAAAAAAAAACACAAAAAATTCGAAAAAATGAATGAAATATTTATTTGAATCGATAGTTTGAACCTTGCAATTTAATGTTTAAAGATAATTTCATGCAAATGTTGACCGCGGCTGCGTCTCAGGTAGCCCATCCGCTGAGTCCAATTTTGGCATACTCTTTCACACATATCGGCCGGTATCTCACGAATGAATGCATGGATGTTGGCTTCCAGTGCGTCAATCGAAGCGGGCTTGTCCCTATACACATTAGCCTTGGCATACCCCCACAAAAATAATCTAATGGTGTCAAATCGCACGATCTAGGCGGCCAATTGACCGGCCCGAAACGTGAAATTAACTGTTCACCAAACTCGCCTCGCAATTGCGCCATTGTTTCGCGTGCTGTGTGGCATGTGGCACCGTCTTGTTGAAACCACATATCATGCAAGTCAAGAACTTCCATTTCGGGCAAAAAAAAGTTTGTTATCATCGCTCGGTAGCGTTCACCATTGACAGTAACGCTGCGATTCGCATCATCTTTGAAGAAATATGGCCCAATAATGCCGCCGGCCCATAAACCGCACCAAACAGTGGCTTTTTCGGGATGCATTGGTAGCTGTTGCAATGCTTCTGGCTGATCTTCACTCCAAATGCGGCAATTTTGCTTATTTACGTACCCATTCAACCAAAAATGAGCCTCATCGCTGAACACAATTTTTCGATAAAAAAGCGGATCCTCGGCCAGCTTTCCAAGAGCCCATTCACCAAAAATTCGGCGTTGTGGTAGGTCGGCTGGCTTTAGTTCTTGCACCAGCTGTATCTTAAAAGGCTTTACGCCCAAATCCTTCCGCAAAATTTTCCACGTAGTGCTGTAACAAAGGCCTAACTGCTGGGAACGGCGCCGAATCGACATTTCGCGGTCTTCTGTCACACTAGCTGATACGGCCGCAATATTTTCTTCACTACGCACAGTACGTAAACGTGTTGGTGGTTTAATGTCCAACAAAGTAAATTTGGTGCGAAATTTGGTCACAATCTTCCGAATAGACTGCTCAGAAGGTCGAGAATGCCGATCATAAAATGGAAGCAGCGCGCGATGAACATTTCGAACCGAGCACGAATTTTGATAGTAAAATTCAATAATTTGCAAGCGTTGTTCATTTGTAAGACGATCCATGGTTAAATTGCAAACCAAACTGAAGCTGTTTGACAGTGACACAAGGTACTAAACACACGTCAGCTGTCAAAACCAGTGTTGCCAAAACCAAACCAGCTAAAAAATCACCCTTTACTACCGTAAATTTATCCCTCAATTTTCTAAAATAGTTCGTCCCCTCAAAAACCTACTCCGTAAGGATGTAAAGTTCAACTGGACTGAAAAATGCCAGAGAGCTTTTCAAGAAATCAAAGAACTTTTGGTCTCACCTCCTTTATTGATCTACCCGGATTTTTCTAAGCCTTTTAATCTGACGACGGATGCAAGCGGTGAAACGATCGGAGCTGTACTATCCCAGAGCGATGTAGGTAAAGACCAGCCCATTGCATATGCTAGCCGCACCTTAAACAAAGCCGAACGTAACTACTCTACTATTGAGAAAGAGCTACTAGCAATCGTATGGGCTACTACAATTTTTAGATGCTACCTTCAAGGGCGCAAATTTACTGTATATACAGATCATAAGCCTTTAAAGGGAGTATTTAACGTGAAAGATCCCACAACTCGCCTCGTTCGATTTCATCACAAATTGTCGGAATTCGATTACAAAATAGAATACAAGCCAGGCAAATACAATATACCAATGCTAATGCCCTTAGCCGAATTCCACAATGTAATGTGGCGAAACCTGCACAAGAACGGCAACCGAAACTGTGTATAGTTACAGAAAAAATCCGAACATATGCCGAATACGAAGCCGAGAAAGCTAAGCCAACAATTGAAGAACCTGTAGAGTGCAAGTTTTGTGCGAATTTGAATACATCTCAGTCAATTACACAAGAAACTACGGAGCCTTTTATAATTGAAGTACAAGCCGCGGTGCACCAACCACCAAACAAAGTCATGGACATTCTACCGATAAAAACAGCAGTATCTAATGCTGTAACGCGGTTACAAGCACAAACGAAAAGTCCATCTCCTGAGCCAGCACCTACAGTTAGTCAAAGCACCCAAATCACACAACCAAGCGATTCTGAAAAATCAAAAGCCTCCTTTATAACACAGAGCGCAATGGAATTACAAGCAGTAAATACAAAACCCATAGAAGAAATCAGTAGCCCCGAAGAGATACAAACCATTCTCAAGGACTACCATGACTCGATGTTTGGTGGTCATCAAGGTGTAGTAAAAACGTATAAAAGAATTCGCAAAAAATATACATGCTCAGAGACATCAAAACTTACATCAAAAAATGTAAAAAATGTCTGACCATGAAAGCAACACCTTTGATACGCATGCCAATGATGATCACTCATATCGCCGAAAAACCTTTCGATAAAGTCTATTTAGATATCGTAGGCCCATTAGAACAGTCAGAGTCTGGAAATTTGTATATTCTAACCTTTCAGGATAATTTGACGAAAATTGTTGATTGCCATGCTATGCAAAATGCAGAGGCCCAAACCGTGGCTCAGGTTGTTTTCGATAAAATAATTACACGTTTCGGTATTCCTAAACAGATTGTCACGGATCAGGGGACAAACTTTCTCAGTGATTTATTTAAAGGGTTCTGCAAACTGCTTAAGATAAAAAAGTTGCAGACCACAGCTTACCATCCCCAGTCAAATGGTGCACTCGAACGAGCACACCGGCCAATAGTGGAGTATCTGCGAAGCATAACTGACGAAAACCCGAGGTCGTGGGATCAGTTCTTGCGAACAGCAACCTTCGTTTATAATAATAGTATTCATGATAGCACGAAACTCACACCCATGGAATGTCTCTATGGGTTCACGCCCGACATACCTTCTAACCTCAAAAGAGATCCTGAACCCATATACAATCACGAAAATGAATGCCATCTTCTAAGATATTGACTTCAAAAATCATATTCCATAGCCAGGCGCAACCTCTTAGCAAGCAAACACAGGTCAAAAACCTATTTTGACAAAACAATAAGACCTCATTCATTTCACGTAGGGGATAAAGTACTCGTCAAAAGCGAAAACCGAAAAGGAAAACTATCACCCATATGGAGAGGGCCTAATACAGTAACAAGTATAAAAGGACCCGTAAACACAGCTATCAAAGTTGGTTAAAGCCGTACTACAAAAAAAAAAAAATAGATTAACACTTGACTTTCCCACAACTTTTCCACCATTTTTTTTAACATCTTCTTTTTCATTTTCCTACAGTACATTATGCAATCATGCTTCCCTTTTGGTCAACTTTTCGAGCCACCGTACCTTATCGGTGACTTCCTTCTCAATATCATGTGTACTTACATTAGCTCTTTTTGTCGTCATCGTTTGTAAAACTATGCCCAAAATGTTAAGAAACTGGCAAAGTGAAAAGGCTTTACCGCCCAAAGATATAGAAATTCAGGTTATAGACCCCGCTGCGGAGCCCCCCAAGAACAGTACACGTTAACTCGATCACTTACACTACCAAAATCTGTGCAGTTAGTATAAAAAAAATTTAATAAAAAAAAAAAATGTTCTAAATATTAAAGTAAAAGTAACAAACAAAAATTGTAAAAGACTATACTTACAACAATTAATAAGTAATTAGTAATTAGTGATAATTAAAAAATATCCAAAAAGGCAAAAAGGTTAGCGTAAAGAAAAAAAATAAATTTCTAAATATTAAAGTAAATGTAACAAAAAGAATTATATATATTCATACCTAGTACCTATTTAAAATTAAAGAAAAACTAAAAATAATGGTAAACTAGGCAAAAACATTGTTAAATTGTTCTGTTCTGCTTTCAAACTGGTACCAAATACTGGAAAATATTTTCCGAGTCTTATTCCTCTTCAAAGAATAACACTCTTTAATTAGGGGGGAATGATTTGTTGCATGCGCAAAACTCCTATATCTTACCCGCCTATCCTATCTTCCATTCATATACTTCTTCTCAAAATACAATATCTTCATATCGTGCCAAAGCACATTCACATATTATTTCTTTGCATACGTAAATATGCCTACCTTTTGCTTAATTCAAATTACTGATTGCCTTCTTACTTCCTTCGCACTATACAATAATTCCATATGGTTTAATGTGACAAGTGCATCGCATATTTCCATATGGTTTTATATTACAAATGCAAGCAAACATTTCTTTCCCACGATCGCAGTACTTCGCGGCGTGAACCGGACACTGCCAGCTTCTTCTTCAAGATAATGACACGTCCAGAAAAATGCATGTTTGGAGCCAGGGCAGACAGTTAGAATATTTTCGTAGAGCAGTGTCATCAGTTCGATACCTTGCCTTGTTAAAGCAACAGTGAATAACGTAGAATAAAATATTTATGCAATAAGAAAATAAACAAAACAAGAACTTCATTCAATCTTGCATTACCAATACTATATGAAATAAAATAAAAATTATCTCTACCTAATACTTCGCGGCGAGTGTTTTTTTTTTTGTTCGATATTGGCGAACATCTACTTTTGAGAAAACTAAACAAAATTCGTTCTCAAGTGCACAAATGTGATGGTGTAAATCAGCAAATACAATCTACAAACATCAAAATCATAACAAATTGTCTACTTTTGAGAAAACTAAACAAAATTCCTTCTCAAGTGCACAAATGCGATGGTGTAAATCAACAAATACAAGCAGCAAACATCAAAATCGTAACAAATTGGCGCAGCCGGTAGGATTAAGGAAGCAACAGTTTTAAACTGATAATAGCTTGAAAAACCTTAATCCGAATTATACTGGGCAAGACTACCTTACCCTTAAACTCGAAACTGAGTCTGGTTTCGAGGGTATATGAATACGTAAATGAACCAAGCAACACCAACTAGAGAGGACTCAACTCCAGAAGAAAATCCCGCCGACCAACCAGGAACTTCAACAGGACAACCACCGCAACCACTACAACCAGCATTTTCACCCAGAAGACTTCGATCCGGGACGATATTGTCAAATCGTGTAAGTTTAAGTGATTATTTAGAATTAATATTAGATAAAGCGCGAAACAATGAAAATCGAACAGTTCTGCAGTGTGAAAATATAAACAGAGAATTAGAAAAAACCCGTGAGCAGAGACGCCGTAAAATTAGCCATCTGAAAGAAGCAACTGCACAATTTAAAAAGGAATTGTTAGATTTTCAAGGTCAAACGCACCCCCTTGCTATAGATAATAAGTTAACACGGAAAGATAGTAGTGAAAGTGATTTGAGGGATAGCGAAATTATTTTAAACTGGTTGGACATTTCCGTTCCTGAATCTGAAGAGGAACTATCCATTGAATCACAAACTATAGAAAATAAACCAGAAACAAATTTTAAAATGTCGGCAGATTACTGCAAAATCGCCAAACTAACTGCGCAGATAGTGCCACTATTTTCGGGTGAACAAAACCCTGCATTGAGTACAGAACTACAAACGTTTCTAGGCTGCTGTAAGAAGGTACTTGAATGCCTACCTGATGCCGAACACCAAGCTTTTGTCCAAATATTCCCTACCAGACTGCGAGGGGATGCTTATTTCTTAGTCGCATCTAACCAAATAACGTCCTTTGAGGAAGCAGAACAGCTCCTCAACCGCACTTATCTGCCCCGTGAAACATACCAAGAAGTGGTAAATAAACTAATACAATGAGACAGTACCCCTTGGAAGCTCTCATCGCTTTTACCACTAGAATAAAGCAGATGCTGCAGCTTTGCAAGAAGGCAGCGGATCTTAAATATGGCTGTGTGGCAACTCCAGCTGTGAAAACACAGTTGGAAGATTTTGCTAAAAACGCTTTAAAAACAGAGGTCTCTAATCCGTATCTTTGTCAATATTTATTAACGGTAGGGGATGAATCTATAGACAAACTAGTGCAACGAGCCTTAGATATGGAACGGTTGCAACAAACAGTCCTTCCAACACAACAACTTGTGCATTTAAATGCCCAATTTCAACCCCCTACCAATCAAACTTTTAACAATATTTTCCCGAATCCGAGCATATGGCCCGGGAACAATACTAGTTTTCCTCAACCGCAGCTAAATCCCCAAGTAACACCGTTCGATTTAAATATACAGCAATCCCATAACATTGCCCACAATAAAATCCTTCCAAATAATTCACAAAATAATAGATTTAATCACGGTGTGATTTGCAGCTTCTGCGGAAAAACTGGGCATACATACAGCGATTGCCTGCGTAGGAAAAATACACCTTTCTGCACAAATTGCAGATTATATAATCACGACATTAGAGACTGCCAACGAGCGAACAAGCCAAATACTAACAATTTTGCCCATAATAGGTAAAATCACTTTAATCAAAGAAATCCCCATAGGGTTTATGAAAATTCTCCCTCAATCCAGGCGACCAATGGCCCGTCGGAAAACATACCCAGGGTCTATAACATACAAAAAAAATGTAATTTTTGTGGTCGACCCGGTCATGATGTCACCGAATGCCGACAAAAAATTAAATGGGAATCGGAGAACCAGGGAAACTCCCAACTGTCGAGGCCAAAACCCCCGGCTCGACATTAACTTATAACGACAAAGCTAAAGGGAACCTTCGGAAGCCCAAACACGGTGTCCCCACAATAGTTCTTCCTCTCGACATAGGCCTAAACGGTCATGCAAAACTAATCGTAGACACCGGCTCCGAAGTTAGTCTAATCAAACAGAAGTCACTCAAGCCAGATGTAAAATTAGAAACCGATAAGGCATGCCTACTGCAAAGACCTTTTGGTAAAGGAAAGAGTGTTGGTGCCTGCCAGGGACAGTTTAATGTTAAATCTAAAATTCCCTGCACCTTCCAAGTACTGGGTAAGACCGCAACGTTTTCGGATGACGGAATACTCGGAAACGACATTCTATCAAAACATTGTAATGTAGATGGGCCCAACCATCAACTGAAATTCCCTTGTACGAAAACCAATGCACAGGAGTTTAGCATACCTCTGAATTACCCCGATTTTATTCCGAGTCCTAAAAGGGCAGTCGAAGTGGGACAATATACAGCAAAATTGGAGCCAACAGTCGCCCAATCCAAAAGCCGTATAGTCTCTAAGGCTTCTTGCACCAAAGAAGCTGACTGCGTAACCTCAACAAAGGATGCTTGTTTTGTAGTAAAAACCAATTTGGACATAAACAACGCCTACAACCAACTTAAGTGTTTGGAAGTTGTACTTGAGAAGCCTATTTGTCTGCCTGAACTGTCACAAAAACTTATAACAATTCCTTTAGAGTTTTCGGAAGAAATGCTCTGCTTACCTGATAAAGTAGGTGATGGAGTCTGCCTCTCTAACTGTATTTTTCCTTCAGGTCAAAAGAAATATTTAATAAGTGCCCTTAATATAAATAACAAAACAGTTATCATACACAAATTAAGGTTGCAACTAAGCCCAGCACAAGACTATAAAATAATTCTGCTGGAATCCGAATAGGAACATGCTCCAGAGACGAAACATTCAATTCAGCACGTAAAATACTTCATACCGGACAACGAGAATCCGGACGATCCACAACGTAACATGCGAATAGTAAAACTCGAAAACGAGCTCAACATAGGGAAAAATCTCTGTTTTGAAGAAAAGACTGCCATTGTTAATCTCTGCAATGAGTATTGCGATATTTTTCATTTAAAAGGCGATCGCCTTTCATACACAACCGCTCTAACACATGAAATACCATTGGTGCAGGACCAGGCAGCGATAAATCAAAGAATGTACAGACTACCCCAGATTAAAAGGCAAGTAATTAATGATCAGTTAAAGGAGATGTTAGAAGACGACATTGTCCCACCTAGCAAAAGTCCTTGGAACTCACCTCTCCTGGTAGTCCCCAAAAAGCTGGGTCCGGATGGTGAAAATAGATGGCAAGTCGTGGTTGACTTTCGCAAATAGGTGATGCTTACCCCCTTCCTCGAATTGAGGACATACTTGATCAACTCGGTCATTCCCGTTATTTCTCCACGCTCGATCTAGCCAGTGGCTATCACCAGGTTCTGGTAGATCCAAAGGATCGACCAAAGACCGCTTTTAGCACCAACTACGGACACTATGAGTTTAAGCGTATGCCTTTCGGCTTAAAAGGAGCGCCGGCCACGTTCCAACGCTTGATGAACTATGTTCTTACCGGGTTACAAGGTATTTAATGCTTCGTATACCTGGACGACATCGTCATCTACGGGAAAAACCTCACGGATCATAACATCAAACTGAAAAGGGTTTTTGATAGATTAAGAAGAAATAACTTAAAACTGCAGCCGGAAAAGTGCAGATTCCTACAAAAGAAAAGTAGTTTATTTGGGACATATATGTTCAGAATTAGGGGCACTTCCAAATCCTAGCACAACTGCCACAGTGCAACATTTTCCATCCCCACGAACAGTTAGGCAGGTCCAATCTTTTTTGGGGCTCGCTAACTACTACCGTAAATTTATCCCTCAATTTTCTAAAATAGTTCGTCCCCTCAAAAACCTACTCCGTAAGGATGTAGAGTTCAACTGGACTGAAAAATGCCAGAGAGCTTTTCAAGAAATCAAAGAACTTTTGGTCTCACCTCCTTTATTGATCTCTCCGGATTTTTCTAAGCCTTTTAATCTGACGACGGATGCAAGCGGTGAAACGATCGGAGCTGTACTATCCCAGAGCGATGTAGGTAAAGACCAGCCCATTGCATATGCTAGCCGCACCTTAAACAAAGCCGAACGTAACTACTCTACTATTGAGAAAGAGCTACTAGCAATCGTATGGGCTACTACAATTTTTAGATGCTACCTTCAAGGGCGCAAATTTACTGTATATACAGATCATAAGCCTTTAAAGGGAGTATTTAACGTGAAAGATCCCACAACTCGCCTCGTTCGATTTCATCACAAATTGTCGGAATTCGATTACAAAATAGAATACAAGCCAGGCAAATACAATATACCAATGCTAATGCCCTTAGCCGAATTCCACAATGTAATGTGGCGAAACCTGCACAAGAACGGCAACCGAAACAGTGTATAGTTACAGACAAAATCCGAACATATATGCCGAATACGAAGCCGAGAAAGCTAAGCCAACAATTGAAGAACCTGTAGAGTGCAAGTTTTGTGCGAATTTGAATACATCTCAGTCAATTACACAAGAAACTACGGAGCCTTTTATAATTGAAGTACAAGCCGAGGTGCACCAACCACCAAACAAAGTCATGGACATTCTACCGATAAAAACAGCAGTATCTAATGCTGTAACGCGGTTACAAGCACAAACGAAAAGTCCATCTCCTGAGCCAGCACCTACAGTTAGTCAAAGCACCCAAATCACACAACCAAGCGATTCTGAAAAATCAAAAGCCTCCTTTATAACACAGAGCGCAATGGAATTACAAGCAGTAAATACAAAACCCATAGAAGAAATCAGTAGCCCCGAAGAGATACAAACCATTCTCAAGGACTACCATGACTCGATGTTTGGTGGTCATCAAGGTGTAGTAAAAACGTATAAAAGAATTCGCAAAAAATATTGGTGGCGATACATGCTCGGAGACATCAAAACTTACATCAAAAAATGTAAAAAATGTCTTACCATGAAAGCAACACCTTTGATACGCATGCCAATGATGATCACTCATATCGCCGAAAAACCTTTCGATAAAGTCTATTTAGATATCGTAGGCCCATTAGAACAGTCAGAGTCTGGAAATTTGTATATTCTAACCTTTCAGGATAATTTGACGAAAATTGTTGATTGCCATGCTATGCAAAATGCAGAGGCCCAAACCGTGGCTCAGGTTGTTTTCGATAAAATAATTACACGTTTCGGTATTCCTAAACAGATTGTCACGGATCAGGGGACAAACTTTCTCAGTGACTTATTTAAAGGGTTCTGCAAACTGCTTAAGATAAAAAAGTTGCAGACCACAGCTTACCATCCCCAGTCAAATGGTGCACTCGAACGAGCACACCGGCCAATAGTGGAGTATCTGCGAAGCATAACTGACGAAAACCCGAGGTCGTGGGATCAGTTCTTGCGAACAGCAACCTTCGTTTATAATAATAGTATTCATGATAGCACGAAACTCACACCCATGGAATGTCTCTATGGGTTCACGCCTGACATACCTTCTAACCTCAAAAGAGATCCTGAACCCATATACAATCACGAAAATGAATGCCATCTTCTAAGATATTGACTTCAAAAATCATATTCCATAGCCAGGCGCAACCTCTTAGCAAGCAAACACAGGTCAAAAACCTATTTTGACAAAACAATAAGACCTCATTCATTTCACGTAGGGGATAAAGTACTCGTCAAAAGCGAAAACCGAAAAGGAAAACTATCACCCATATGGAGAGGGCCTAATACAGTAACAAGTATAAAAGGACCCGTAAACACAGCTATCAAAGTTGGTTAAAGCCGTACTACAAAAAAAAAAAAAATAGATTAACACTTGACTTTCCCACAACTTTTCCACCATTTTTTTTTACATCTTCTTTTTCATTTTCCTACAGTACATTATGCAATCATGCTTCCCTTTTGGTCAACTTTTCGAGCCACCGTACCTTATCGGTGACTTCCTTCTCAATATCATGTGTACTTACATTAGCTCTTTTTGTCGTCATCGTTTGTAAAACTATGCCCAAAATGTTAAGAAACTGGCAAAGTGAAAAGGCTTTACCGCCCAAAGATATAGAAATTCAGGTTATAGACCCCGCTGCGGAGCCCCCCAAGAACAGTACACGTTAACTCGATCACTTACACTACCAAAATCTGTGCAGTTAGTATAAAAAAAATTTAATAAAAAAAAAAAATGTTCTAAATATTAAAGTAAAAGTAACAAACAAAAATTGTAAAAGACTATACTTACAACAATTAATAAGTAATTAGTAATTAGTGCAAATTAAAAAATATCCAAAAAGGCAAAAAGGTTAGCGTAAAGAAAAAAAATAAATTTCTAAATATTAAAGTAAATGTAACAAAAAGAATTATATATATTCATACCTAGTACCTATTTAAAATTAAAGAAAAACTAAAAATAATGGTAAACTAGGCAAAAAAATTGTTAAATTGTTCTGTTCTGCTTTCAAACTGGTACCAAATACTGGAAAATATTTTCCGAGTCTTATTCCTCTTCAAAGAATAACACTCTTTAATTAGGGGGGAAGGATTTGTTGCATGCGCAAAACTCCTATATCTTACCCGCCTATCCTATCTTCCAATCATATACTTCTTCTCAAAATACAATATCTTCATATCGTGCCAAAGCACATTCACATATTATTTCTTTGCATACGTAAATATGCCTACCTTTTGCTTAATTCAAATTACTGATTGCCTTCTTACTTCCTTCCCACTATACAATAATTCCATATGGTTTAATGTGACAAGTGCATCGCATATTTCCATATGGTTTTATATTACAAATGCAAGCAAACATTTCTTTCCCACGATCGCAGTACTTCGCGGCGTGAACCGGACACTGCCAGCTTCTTCTTCAAGATAATGACACGTCCAGAAAAATGCATGTTTGGAGCCAGGGCAGACAGTTAGAATATTTTCGTAGAGCAGTGTCATCAGTTCGATACCTTGCCTTGTTAAAGCAACAGTGAATAACGTAGAATAAAATATTTATGCAATAAGAAAATAAACAAAACAAGAACTTCATTCAATCTTGCATTACCAATACTATATGAAATAAAATAAAAATTATCTCTACCTAATACTTCGCGGCGAGTGTTTTTTTTTTCTGTTCGATATTGGCGAACATCTACTTTTGAGAAAACTAAACAAAATTCGTTCTCAAGTGCACAAATGTGATGGTGTAAATCAGCAAATACAATCTACAAACATCAAAATCATAACAAATTGTCTACTTTTGAGAAAACTAAACAAAATTCCTTCTCAAGTGCACAAATGCGATGGTGTAAATCAACAAATACAAGCAGCAAACATCAAAATCGTAACAAATTGGCGCAGCCGGTAGGATTAAGGAAGCAACAGTTTTAAACTGATAATAGCTTGAAAAACCTTAATCCGAATTATACTGGGCAAGACTACCTTACCCTTAAACTCGAAACTGAGTCTGGTTTCGAGGGTATATGAATACGTAAATGAACCAAGCAACACCAACTGGGCAAGACTACCTTACCCTTAAACTCGAAACTGAGTCTGGTTTCGAGGGTATATGAATACGTAAATGAACCAAGCAACACCAACTAGAGAGGACTCAACTCCAGAAGAAAATCCCGCCGACCAACCAGGAACTTCAACAGGACAACCACCGCAACCACTACAACCAGCATTTTCACCCAGAAGACTTCGATCCGGGACGATATTGTCAAATCGTGTAAGTTTAAGTGATTATTTAGAATTAATATTAGATAAAGCGCGAAACAATGATTATCGAACAGTTCTGCAGTGTGAAAATATAAACAGAGAATTAGAAAAAACCCGTGAGCAGAGACGCAGTAAAATTAGCCATCTGAAAGAAGCAACTGCACAATTTAAAAAGGAATTGTTAGATTTTCAAGGTCAAACGCACCCCCTTGCTATAGATAATAAGTTAACACGGAAAGATAGTAGTGAAAGTGATTTGAGGGATAGCGAAATTATTTTAAACTGGTTGGACATTTCCGTTCCTGAATCTGAAGAGGAACTATCCATTGAATCACAAACTATAGAAAATAAACCAGAAACAAAACCCTGCATTGAGTACAGAACTACAAACGTTTCTAGGCTGCTGTAAGAAGGTACTTGAATGCCTACCTGATGCCGAACACCAAGCTTTTGTCCAAATATTCCCTACCAGACTGCGAGGGGATGCTTATTTCTTAGTCGCATCTAACCAAATAACGTCCTTTGAGGAAGCAGAACAGCTCCTCAACCGCACTTATCTGCCCCGTGAAACATACCAAGAAGTGGTAAATAAACTAATACAATGAGACAGTACCCCTTGGAAGCTCTCATCGCTTTTACCACTAGAATAAAGCAGATGCTGCAGCTTTGCAAGAAGGCAGCGGATCTTAAATATGGCTGTGTGGCAACTCCAGCTGTGAAAACACAGTTGGAAGATTTTGCTAAAAACGCTTTAAAAACAGAGGTCTCTAATCCGTATCTTTGTCAATATTTATTAACGGTAGGGGATGAATCTATAGACAAACTAGTGCAACGAGCCTTAGATATGGAACGGTTGCAACAAACAGTCCTTCCAACACAACAACTTGTGCATTTAAATGCCCAATTTCAACCCCCTACCAATCAAACTTTTAACAATATTTTCCCGAATCCGAGCATATGGCCCGGGAACAATACTAGTTTTCCTCAACCGCAGCTAAATCCCCAAGTAACACCGTTCGATTTAAATATACAGCAATCCCATAACATTGCCCACAATAAACTCCTTCCAAATAATTCACAAAATAATAGATTTAATCACGGTGTGATTTGCAGCTTCTGCGGAAAAACTGGGCATACATACAGCGATTGCCTGAGTAGGAAAAATACACCTTTCTGCACAAATTGCAGATTATATAATCACGACATTAGAGACTGCCAACGAGCGAACAAGCCAAATACTAACAATTTTGCCCATAATAGGTAAAATCACTTTAATCAAAGAAATCCCCATAGGGTTTATGAAAATTCTCCCTCAATCCAGGCGACCAATGGCCCGTCGGAAAACATACCCAGGGTCTATAACATACAAAAAAAATGTAATTTTTGTGGTCGACCCGGTCATGATGTCACCGAATGCCGACAAAAAATTAAATGGGAATCGGAGAACCAGGGAAACTCCCAACTGTCGAGTCCAAAACCCCCGGCTCGACATTAACTTATAACGACAAAGCTAAAGGGAACCTTCGGAAGCCCAAACACGGTGTCCCCACAATAGTTCTTCCTCTCGACATAGGCCTAAACGGTCATGCAAAACTAATCGTAGACACCGGCTCCGAAGTTAGTCTAATCAAACAGAAGTCACTCAAGCCAGATGTAAAATTAGAAACCGATAAGGCATGCCTACTGCAAAGACCTTTTGGTAAAGGAAAGAGTGTTGGTGCCTGCCAGGGACAGTTTAATGTTAAATCTAAAATTCCCTGCACCTTCCAAGTACTGGGTAAGACCGCAACGTTTTCGGATGACGGAATACTCGGAAACGACATTCTATCAAAACATTGTAATGTAGATGGGCCCAACCATCAACTGAAATTCCCTTGTACGAAAACCAATGCACAGGAGTTTAGCATACCTCTGAATTACCCCGATTTTATTCCGAGTCCTAAAAGGGCAGTCGAAGTGGGACAATATACAGCAAAATTGGAGCCAACAGTCGCCCAATCCAAAAGCCGTATAGTCTCTAAGGCTTCTTGCACCAAAGAAGCTGACTGCGTAACCTCAACAAAGGATGCTTGTTTTGTAGTAAAAACCAATTTGGACATAAACAACGCCTACAACCAACTTAAGTGTTTGGAAGTTGTACTTGAGAAGCCTATTTGTCTGCCTGAACTGTCACAAAAACTTATAACAATTCCTTTAGAGTTTTCGGAAGAAATGCTCTGCTTACCTGATAAAGTAGGTGATGGAGTCTTCCTCTCTAACTGTATTTTTCCTTCAGGTCAAAAGAAATATTTAATAAGTGCCCTTAATATAAATAACAAAACAGTTATCATACACAAATTAAGGTTGCAACTAAGCCCAGCACAAGACTATAAAATAATTCTGCTGGAATCCGAATAGGAACATGCTCCAGAGACGAAACATTCAATTCAGCACGTAAAATACTTCATACCGGACAACGAGAATCCGGACGATCCACAACGTAACATGCGAATAGTAAAACTCGAAAACGAGCTCAACATAGGGAAAAATCTCTGTTTTGAAGAAAAGACTGCCATTGTTAATCTCTGCAATGAGTATTGCGATATTTTTCATTTAAAAGGCGATCGCCTTTCATACACAACCGCTCTAACACATGAAATACCATTGGTGCAGGACCAGGCAGCGATAAATCAAAGAATGTACAGACTACCCCAGATTAAAAGGCAAGTAATTAATGATCAGTTAAAGGAGATGTTAGAAGACGACATTGTCCCACCTAGCAAAAGTCCTTGGAACTCACCTCTCCTGGTAGTCCCCAAAAAGCTGGGTCCGGATGGTGAAAATAGATGGCAAGTCGTGGTTGACTTTCGCAAATAGGTGATGCTTACCCCCTTCCTCGAATTGAGGACATACTTGATCAACTCGGTCATTCCCGTTATTTCTCCACGCTCGATCTAGCCAGTGGCTATCACCAGGTTCTGGTAGATCCAAAGGATCGACCAAAGACCGCTTTTAGCACCAACTACGGACACTATGAGTTTAAGCGTATGCCTTTCGGCTTAAAAGGAGCGCCGGCCACGTTCCAACGCTTGATGAACTATGTTCTTACCGGGTTACAAGGTATTTAATGCTTTGTATACCTGGACGACATCGTCATCTACGGGAAAAACCTCACGGATCATAACATCAAACTGAAAAGGGTTTTTGATAGATTAAGAAGAAATAACTTAAAACTGCAGCCGGAAAAGTGCAGATTCCTACAAAAGAAAAGTAGTTTATTTGGGACATATATGTTCAGAATTAGGGGCACTTCCAAATCCTAGCACAACTGCCACAGTGCAACATTTTCCATCCCCACGAACAGTTAGGCAGGTCCAATCTTTTTTGGGGCTCGCTAACTACTACCGTAAATTTATCCCTCAATTTTCTAAAATAGTTCGTCCCCTCAAAAACCTACTCCGTAAGAATGTAAAGTTCAACTGGACTGAAAAATGCCAGAGAGCTTTTCAAGAAATCAAAGAACTTTTGGTCTCACCTCCTTTATTGATCTACCCGGATTTTTCTAAGCCTTTTAATCTGACAACGGATGCAAGCGGTGAAACGATCGGAGCTGTACTATCCCAGAGCGATGTAGGTAAAGACCAGCCCATTGCATATGCTAGCCGCACCTTAAACAAAGCCGAACGTAACTACTCTACTATTGAGAAAGAGCTACTAGCAATCGTATGGGCTACTACAATTTTTAGATGCTACCTTCAAGGGCGCAAATTTACTGTATATACAGATCATAAGCCTTTAAAGGGAGTATTTAACGTGAAAGATCCCACAACTCGCCTCGTTCGATTTCATCACAAATTGTCGGAATTCGATTACAAAATAGAATACAAGCCAGGCAAATACAATATACCAATGCTAATGCCCTTAGCCGAATTCCACAATGTAATGTGGCGAAACCTGCACAAGAACGGCAACCGAAACAGTGTATAGTTACAGACAAAATCCGAACATATGCCGAATACGAAGCCGAGAAAGCTAAGCCAACAATTGAAGAACCTGTAGAGTGCAAGTTTTGTGCGAATTTGAATACATCTCAGTCAATTACACAAGAAACTACGGAGCCTTTTACAATTGAAGTACAAGCCGAGGTGCACCAACCACCAAACAAAGTCATGGACATTCTACCGATAAAAACAGCAGTATCTAATGCTGTAACGCGGTTACAAGCACAAACGAAAAGTCCATCTCCTGAGCCAGCACCTACAGTTAGTCAAAGCACCCAAATCACACAACCAAGCGATTCTGAAAAATCAAAAGCCTCCGTTATAACACAGAGCGCAATGGAATTACAAGCAGTAAATACAAAACCCATAGAAGAAATCAGTAGCCCCGAAGAGATACAAACCATTCTCAAGGACTACCATGACTCGATGTTTGGTGGTCATCAAGGTGTAGTAAAAACGTATAAAAGAATTCGCAAAAAATATTGGTGGCGATACATGCTCAGAGACATCAAAACTTACATCAAAAAATGTAAAAAATGTCTGACCATGAAAGCAACACCTTTGATACGCATGCCAATGATGATCACTCATATCGCCGAAAAACCTTTCGATAAAGTCTATTTAGATATCGTAGGCCCATTAGAACAGTCAGAGTCTGGAAATTTGTATATTCTAACCTTTCAGGATAATTTGACGAAAATTGTTGATTGCCATGCTATGCAAAATGCAGAGGCCCAAACCGTGGCTCAGGTTGTTTTCGATAAAATAATTACACGTTTCGGTATTCCTAAACAGATTGTCACGGATCAGGGGACAAACTTTCTCAGTGATTTATTTAAAGGGTTCTGCAAACTGCTTAAGATAAAAAAGTTGCAGACCACAGCTTACCATCCCCAGTCAAATGGTGCACTCGAACGAGCACACCGGCCAATAGTGGATTATCTGCGAAGCATAACTGACGAAAACCCGAGGTCGTGGGATCAGTTCTTGCGAACAGCAACCTTCGTTTATAATAATAGTATTCATGATAGCACGAAACTCACACCCATGGAATGTCTCTATGGGTTCACGCCCGACATACCTTCTAACCTCAAAAGAGATCCTGAACCCATATACAATCACGAAAATGAATGCCATCTTCTAAGATATTGACTTCAAAAATCATATTCCATAGCCAGGCGCAACCTCTTAGCAAGCAAACACAGGTCAAAAACCTATTTTGACAAAACAATAAGACCTCATTCATTTCACGTAGGGGATAAAGTACTCGTCAAAAGCGAAAACCGAAAAGGAAAACTATCACCCATATGGAGAGGGCCTAATACAGTAACAAGTATAAAAGGACCCGTAAACACAGCTATCAAAGTTGGTTAAAGCCGTACTACAAAAAAAAAAAAATAGATTAACACTTGACTTTCCCACAACTTTTCCACCATTTTTTTTTACATCTTCTTTTTCATTTTCCTACAGTACATTATGCAATCATGCTTCCCTTTTGGTCAACTTTTCGAGCCACCGTACCTTATCGGTGACTTCCTTCTCAATATCATGTGTACTTACATTAGCTCTTTTTGTCGTCATCGTTTGTAAAACTATGCCCAAAATGTTAAGAAACTGGCAAAGTGAAAAGGCTTTACCGCCCAAAGATATAGAAATTCAGGTTATAGACCCCGCTGCGGAGCCCCCCAAGAACAGTACACGTTAACTCGATCACTTACACTACCAAAATCTGTGCAGTTAGTATAAAAAAAATTTAATAAAAAAAAAAAAATGTTCTAAATATTAAAGTAAAAGTAACAAACAAAAATTGTAAAAGACTATACTTACAACAATTAATAAGTAATTAGTAATTAGTGCAAATTAAAAAATATCCAAAAAGGCAAAAAGGTTAGCGTAAAGAAAAAAAAAAAAAATTTCTAAATATTAAAGTAAATGTAACAAAAAGAATTATATATATTCATACCTAGTACCTATTTAAAATTAAAGAAAAACTAAAAATAATGGTAAACTAGGCAAAAACATTGTTAAATTGTTCTGTTCTGCTTTCAAACTGGTACCAAATACTGGAAAATATTTTCCGAGTCTTATTCCTCTTCAAAGAATAACACTCTTTAATTAGGGGGGAATGATTTGTTGCATGCGCAAAACTCCTATATCTTACCCGCCTATCCTATCTTCCATTCATATACTTCTTCTCAAAATACAATATCTTCATATCGTGCCAAAGCACATTCACATATTATTTCTTTGCATACGTAAATATGCCTACCTTTTGCTTAATTCAAATTACTGATTGCCTTCTTACTTCCTTCCCACTATACAATAATTCCATATGGTTTAATGTGACAAGTGCATCGCATATTTCCATATGGTTTTATATTACAAATGCAAGCAAACATTTCTTTCCCACGATCGCAGTACTTCGCGGCGTGAACCGGACACTGCCAGCTTCTTCTTCAAGATAATGACACGTCCAGAAAAATTCATGTTTGGAGCCAGGGCAGACAGTTAGAATATTTTCGTAGAGCAGTGTCATCAGTTCGATACCTTGCCTTGTTAAAGCAACAGTGAATAACGTAGAATAAAATATTTATGCAATAAGAAAATAAACAAAACAAGAACTTCATTCAATCTTGCATTACCAATACTATATGAAATAAAATAAAAATTATCTCTACCTAATACTTCGCGGCGAGTGTTTTTTTTTCTGTTCGATATTGGCGAACATCTACTTTTGAGAAAACTAAACAAAATTCGTTCTCAAGTGCACAAATGTGATGGTGTAAATCAGCAAATACAATCTACAAACATCAAAATCATAACAAATTGTCTACTTTTGAGAAAACTAAACAAAATTCCTTCTCAAGTGCACAAATGCGATGGTGTAAATCAACAAATACAAGCAGCAAACATCAAAATCGTAACAAATTGGCGCAGCCGGTAGGATTAAGGAAGCAACAGTTTTAAACTGATAATAGCTTGAAAAACCTTAATCCGAATTATACTGGGCAAGACTACCTTACCCTTAAACTCGAAACTGAGTCTGGTTTCGAGGGTATATGAATACGTAAATGAACCAAGCAACACCAACTGGGCAAGACTACCTTACCCTTAAACTCGAAACTGAGTCTGGTTTCGAGGGTATATGAATACGTAAATGAACCAAGCAACACCAACTAGAGAGGACTCAACTCCAGAAGAAAATCCCGCCGACCAACCAGGAACTTCAACAGGACAACCACCGCAACCACTACAACCAGCATTTTCACCCAGAAGACTTCGATCCGGGACGATATTGTCAAATTGTGTAAGCTTAAGTGATTATTTAGAATTAATATTAGATAAAGCGCGAAACAATGAAAATCGAACAGTTCTGCAGTGTGAAAATATAAACAGAGAATTAGAAAAAACCCGTGAGCAGAGACGCAGTAAAATTAGCCATCTGAAAGAAGCAACTGCACAATTTAAAAAGGAATTGTTAGATTTTCAAGGTCAAACGCACCCCCTTGCTATAGATAATAAGTTAACACGGAAAGATAGTAGTGAAAGTGATTTGAGGGATAGCGAAATTATTTTAAACTGGTTGGACATTTCCGTTCCTGAATCTGAAGAGGAACTATCCATTGAATCACAAACTATAGAAAATAAACCAGAAACAAATTTTAAAATGTCGGCAGATTACTGCAAAATCGCCAAACTAACTGCGCAGATAGTGCCACTATTTTCGGGTGAACAAAACCCTGCATTGAGTACAGAACTACAAACGTTTCTAGGCTGCTGTAAGAAGGTACTTGAATGCCTACCTGATGCCGAACACCAAGCTTTTGTCCAAATATTCCCTACCAGACTGCGAGGGGATGCTTATTTCTTAGTCGCATCTAACCAAATAACGTCCTTTGAGGAAGCAGAACAGCTCCTCAACCGCACTTATCTGCCCCGTGAAACGTACCAAGAAGTGGTAAATAAACTAATACAATGAGACAGTACCCCTTGGAAGCTCTCATCGCTTTTACCACTAGGATAAAGCAGATGCTGCAGCTTTGCAAGAAGGCAGCGGATCTTAAATATGGCTGTGTGGCAACTCCAGCTGTGAAAACACAGTTGGAAGATTTTGCTAAAAACGCTTTAAAAACAGAGGTCTCTAATCCGTATCTTTGTCAATATTTATTAACGGTAGGGGATGAATCTATAGACAAACTAGTGCAACGAGCCTTAGATATGGAACGGTTGCAACAAACAGTCCTTCCAACACAACAACTTGTGCATTTAAATGCCCAATTTCAACCCCCTACCAATCAAACTTTTAACAATATTTTCCCGAATCCGAGCATATGGCCCGGGAACAATACTAGTTTTCCTCAACCGCAGCTAAATCCCCAAGTAACACCGTTCGATTTAAATATACAGCAATCCCATAACATTGCCCACAATAAAATCCTTCCAAATAATTCACAAAATAATAGATTTAATCACGGTGTGATTTGCAGCTTCTGCGGAAAAACTGGGCATACATACAGCGATTGCCAGAGTAGGAAAAATACACCTTTCTGCACAAATTGCAGATTATATAATCACGACATTAGAGACTGCCAACGAGCGAACAAGCCAAATACTAACAATTTTGCCCATAATAGGAAAAATCACTTTAATCAAAGAAATCCCCATAGGGTTTATGAAAATTCTCCCTCAATCCAGGCGACCAATGGCCCGTCGGAAAACATACCCAGGGTCTATAACATACAAAAAAAATTTAATTTTTGTGGTCGACCCGGTCATGATGTCACCGAATGCCGACAAAAAATGAAATGGGAATCGGAGAACCAGGGAAACTCCCACCTGTCGAGTCCAAAACCCCCGGCTCGACATTAACTTATAACGACAAAGCTAAAGGGAACCTTCGGAAGCCCAAACACGGTGTCCCCACAATAGTTCTTCCTCTCGACATAGGCCTAAACGGTCATGCAAAACTAATCGTAGACACCGGCTCCGAAGTTAGTCTAATCAAACAGAAGTCACTCAAGCCAGATGTAAAATTAGAAACCGATAAGGCATGCCTACTGCAAAGACCTTTTGGTAAAGGAAAGAGTGTTGGTGCCTGCCAGGGACAGTTTAATGTTAAATCTAAAATTCCCTGCACCTTCCAAGTACTGGGTAAGACCGCAACGTTTTCGGATGACGGAATACTCGGAAACGACATTCTATCAAAACATTGTAATGTAGATGGGCCCAACCATCAACTGAAATTCCCTTGTACGAAAACCAATGCACAGGAGTTTAGCATACCTCTGAATTACCCCGATTTTATTCCGAGTCCTAAAAGGGCAGTCGAAGTGGGACAATATACAGCAAAATTGGAGCCAACAGTCGCCCAATCCAAAAGCCGTATAGTCTCTAAGGCTTCTTGCACCAAAGAAGCTGACTGCGTAACCTCAACAAAGGATGCTTGTTTTGTAGTAAAAACCAATTTGGACATAAACAACGCCTACAACCAACTTAAGTGTTTGGAAGTTGTACTTGAGAAGCCTATTTGTCTGCCTGAACTGTCACAAAAACTTATAACAATTCCTTTAGAGTTTTCGGAAGAAATGCTCTGCTTACCTGATAAAGTAGGTGATGGAGTCTTCCTCTCTAACTGTATTTTTCCTTCAGGTCAAAAGAAATATTTAATAAGTGCCCTTAATATAAATAACAAAACAGTTATCATACACAAATTAAGGTTGCAACTAAGCCCAGCACAAGACTATAAAATAATTCTGCTGGAATCCGAATAGGAACATGCTCCAGAGACGAAACATTCAATTCAGCACGTAAAATACTTCATACCGGACAACGAGAATCCGGACGATCCACAACGTAACATGCGAATAGTAAAACTCGAAAACGAGCTCAACATAGGGAAAAATCTCTGTTTTGAAGAAAAGACTGCCATTGTTAATCTCTGCAATGAGTATTGCGATATTTTTCATTTAAAAGGCGATCGCCTTTCATACACAACCGCTCTAACACATGAAATACCATTGGTGCAGGACCAGGCAGCGATAAATCAAAGAATGTACAGACTACCCCAGATTAAAAGGCAAGTAATTAATGATCAGTTAAAGGAGATGTTAGAAGACGACATTGTCCCACCTAGCAAAAGTCCTTGGAACTCACCTCTCCTGGTAGTCCCCAAAAAGCTGGGTCCGGATGGTGAAAATAGATGGCAAGTCGTGGTTGACTTTCGCAAATAGGTGATGCTTACCCCCTTCCTCGAATTGAGGACATACTTGATCAACTCGGTCATTCCCGTTATTTCTCCACGCTCGATCTAGCCAGTGGCTATCACCAGGTTCTGGTAGATCCAAAGGATCGACCAAAGACCGCTTTTAGCACCAACTACGGACACTATGAGTTTAAGCGTATGCCTTTCGGCTTAAAAGGAGCGCCGGCCACGTTCCAACGCTTGATGAACTATGTTCTTACCGGGTTACAAGGTATTTAATGCTTTGTATACCTGGACGACATCGTCATCTACGGGAAAAACCTCACGGATCATAACATCAAACTGAAAAGGGTTTTTGATAGATTAAGAAGAAATAACTTAAAACTGCAGCCGGAAAAGTGCAGATTCCTACAAAAGAAAAGTAGTTTATTTGGGACATATATGTTCAGAATTAGGGGCACTTCCAAATCCTAGCACAACTGCCACAGTGCAACATTTTCCATCCCCACGAACAGTTAGGCAGGTCCAATCTTTTTTGGGGCTCGCTAACTACTACCGTAAATTTATCCCTCAATTTTCTAAAATAGTTCGTCCCCTCAAAAACCTACTCCGTAAGAATGTAAAGTTCAACTGGACTGAAAAATGCCAGAGAGCTTTTCAAGAAATCAAAGAACTTTTGGTCTCACCTCCTTTATTGATCTACCCGGATTTTTCTAAGCCTTTTAATCTGACAACGGATGCAAGCGGTGAAACGATCGGAGCTGTACTATCCCAGAGCGATGTAGGTAAAGACCAGCCCATTGCATATGCTAGCCGCACCTTAAACAAAGCCGAACGTAACTACTCTACTATTGAGAAAGAGCTACTAGCAATCGTATGGGCTACTACAATTTTTAGATGCTACCTTCAAGGGCGCAAATTTACTGTATATACAGATCATAAGCCTTTAAAGGGAGTATTTAACGTGAAAGATCCCACAACTCGCCTCGTTCGATTTCATCACAAATTGTCGGAATTCGATTACAAAATAGAATACAAGCCAGGCAAATACAATATACCAATGCTAATGCCCTTAGCCGAATTCCACAATGTAATGTGGCGAAACCTGCACAAGAACGGCAACCGAAACAGTGTATAGTTACAGACAAAATCCGAACATATGCCGAATACGAAGCCGAGAAAGCTAAGCCAACAATTGAAGAACCTGTAGAGTGCAAGTTTTGTGCGAATTTGAATACATCTCAGTCAATTACACAAGAAACTACGGAGCCTTTTACAATTGAAGTACAAGCCGAGGTGCACCAACCACCAAACAAAGTCATGGACATTCTACCGATAAAAACAGCAGTATCTAATGCTGTAACGCGGTTACAAGCACAAACGAAAAGTCCATCTCCTGAGCCAGCACCTACAGTTAGTCAAAGCACCCAAATCACACAACCAAGCGATTCTGAAAAATCAAAAGCCTCCGTTATAACACAGAGCGCAATGGAATTACAAGCAGTAAATACAAAACCCATAGAAGAAATCAGTAGCCCCGAAGAGATACAAACCATTCTCAAGGACTACCATGACTCGATGTTTGGTGGTCATCAAGGTATAGTAAAAACGTATAAAAGAATTCGCAAAAAATATTGGTGGCGATACATGCTCAGAGACATCAAAACTTACATCAAAAAATGTAAAAAATGTCTGACCATGAAAGCAACACCTTTGATACGCATGCCAATGATGATCACTCATATCGCCGAAAAACCTTTCGATAAAGTCTATTTAGATATCGTAGGCCCATTAGAACAGTCAGAGTCTGGAAATTTGTATATTCTAACCTTTCAGGATAATTTGACGAAAATTGTTGATTGCCATGCTATGCAAAATGCAGAGGCCCAAACCGTGGCTCAGGTTGTTTTCGATAAAATAATTACACGTTTCGGTATTCCTAAACAGATTGTCACGGATCAGGGGACAAACTTTCTCAGTGATTTATTTAAAGGGTTCTGCAAACTGCTTAAGATAAAAAAGTTGCAGACCACAGCTTACCATCCCCAGTCAAATGGTGCACTCGAACGAGCACACCGGCCAATAGTGGAGTATCTGCGAAGCATAACTGACGAAAACCCGAGGTCGTGGGATCAGTTCTTGCGAACAGCAACCTTCGTTTATAATAATAGTATTCATGATAGCACGAAACTCACACCCATGGAATGTCTCTATGGGTTCACGCCCGACATACCTTCTAACCTCAAAAGAGATCCTGAACCCATATACAATCACGAAAATGAATGCCATCTTCTAAGATATTGACTTCAAAAATCATATTCCATAGCCAGGCGCAACCTCTTAGCAAGCAAACACAGGTCAAAAACCTATTTTGACCTCATTCATTTCACGTAGGGGATAAAGTACTCGTCAAAAGCGAAAACCGAAAAGGAAAACTATCACCCATATGGAGAGGGCCTAATACAGTAACAAGTATAAAAGGACCCGTAAACACAGCTATCAAAGTTGGTTAAAGCCGTACTACAAAAAAAAAAAAATAGATTAACACTTGACTTTCCCACAACTTTTCCACCATTTTTTTTTACATCTTCTTTTTCATTTTCCTACAGTACATTATGCAATCATGCTTCCCTTTTGGTCAACTTTTCGAGCCACCGTACCTTATCGGTGACTTCCTTCTCAATATCATGTGTACTTACATTAGCTCTTTTTGTCGTCATCGTTTGTAAAACTATGCCCAAAATGTTAAGAAACTGGCAAAGTGAAAAGGCTTTACCGCCCAAAGATATAGAAATTCAGGTTATAGACCCCGCTGCGGAGCCCCCCAAGAACAGTACACGTTAACTCGATCACTTACACTACCAAAATCTGTGCAGTTAGTATAAAAAAAATTTAATAAAAAAAAAAAAATGTTCTAAATATTAAAGTAAAAGTAACAAACAAAAATTGTAAAAGACTATACTTACAACAATTAATAAGTAATTAGTAATTAGTGCAAATTAAAAAATATCCAAAAAGGCAAAAAGGTTAGCGTAAAGAAAAAAAAAAAAAATTTCTAAATATTAAAGTAAATGTAACAAAAAGAATTATATATATTCATACCTAGTACCTATTTAAAATTAAAGAAAAACTAAAAATAATGGTAAACTAGGCAAAAACATTGTTAAATTGTTCTGTTCTGCTTTCAAACTGGTACCAAATACTGGAAAATATTTTCCGAGTCTTATTCCTCTTCAAAGAATAACACTCTTTAATTAGGGGGGAATGATTTGTTGCATGCGCAAAACTCCTATATCTTACCCGCCTATCCTATCTTCCATTCATATACTTCTTCTCAAAATACAATATCTTCATATCGTGCCAAAGCACATTCACATATTATTTCTTTGCATACGTAAATATGCCTACCTTTTGCTTAATTCAAATTACTGATTGCCTTCTTACTTCCTTCCCACTATACAATAATTCCATATGGTTTAATGTGACAAGTGCATCGCATATTTCCATATGGTTTTATATTACAAATGCAAGCAAACATTTCTTTCCCACGATCGCAGTACTTCGCGGCGTGAACCGGACACTGCCAGCTTCTTCTTCAAGATAATGACACGTCCAGAAAAATTCATGTTTGGAGCCAGGGCAGACAGTTAGAATATTTTCGTAGAGCAGTGTCATCAGTTCGATACCTTGCCTTGTTAAAGCAACAGTGAATAACGTAGAATAAAATATTTATGCAATAAGAAAATAAACAAAACAAGAACTTCATTCAATCTTGCATTACCAATACTATATGAAATAAAATAAAAATTATCTCTACCTAATACTTCGCGGCGAGTGTTTTTTTTTCTGTTCGATATTGGCGAACATCTACTTTTGAGAAAACTAAACAAAATTCGTTCTCAAGTGCACAAATGTGATGGTGTAAATCAGCAAATACAATCTACAAACATCAAAATCATAACAAATTGTCTACTTTTGAGAAAACTAAACAAAATTCCTTCTCAAGTGCACAAATGCGATGGTGTAAATCAACAAATACAAGCAGCAAACATCAAAATCGTAACAAATTGGCGCAGCCGGTAGGATTAAGGAAGCAACAGTTTTAAACTGATAATAGCTTGAAAAACCTTAATCCGAATTATACTGGGCAAGACTACCTTACCCTTAAACTCGAAACTGAGTCTGGTTTCGAGGGTATATGAATACGTAAATGAACCAAGCAACACCAACTGGGCAAGACTACCTTACCCTTAAACTCGAAACTGAGTCTGGTTTCGAGGGTATATGAATACGTAAATGAACCAAGCAACACCAACTAGAGAGGACTCAACTCCAGAAGAAAATCCCGCCGACCAACCAGGAACTTCAACAGGACAACCACCGCAACCACTACAACCAGCATTTTCACCCAGAAGACTTCGATCCGGGACGATATTGTCAAATTGTGTAAGCTTAAGTGATTATTTAGAATTAATATTAGATAAAGCGCGAAACAATGAAAATCGAACAGTTCTGCAGTGTGAAAATATAAACAGAGAATTAGAAAAAACCCGTGAGCAGAGACGCAGTAAAATTAGCCATCTGAAAGAAGCAACTGCACAATTTAAAAAGGAATTGTTAGATTTTCAAGGTCAAACGCACCCCCTTGCTATAGATAATAAGTTAACACGGAAAGATAGTAGTGAAAGTGATTTGAGGGATAGCGAAATTATTTTAAACTGGTTGGACATTTCCGTTCCTGAATCTGAAGAGGAACTATCCATTGAATCACAAACTATAGAAAATAAACCAGAAACAAATTTTAAAATGTCGGCAGATTACTGCAAAATCGCCAAACTAACTGCGCAGATAGTGCCACTATTTTCGGGTGAACAAAACCCTGCATTGAGTACAGAACTACAAACGTTTCTAGGCTGCTGTAAGAAGGTACTTGAATGCCTACCTGATGCCGAACACCAAGCTTTTGTCCAAATATTCCCTACCAGACTGCGAGGGGATGCTTATTTCTTAGTCGCATCTAACCAAATAACGTCCTTTGAGGAAGCAGAACAGCTCCTCAACCGCACTTATCTGCCCCGTGAAACGTACCAAGAAGTGGTAAATAAACTAATACAATGAGACAGTACCCCTTGGAAGCTCTCATCGCTTTTACCACTAGGATAAAGCAGATGCTGCAGCTTTGCAAGAAGGCAGCGGATCTTAAATATGGCTGTGTGGCAACTCCAGCTGTGAAAACACAGTTGGAAGATTTTGCTAAAAACGCTTTAAAAACAGAGGTCTCTAATCCGTATCTTTGTCAATATTTATTAACGGTAGGGGATGAATCTATAGACAAACTAGTGCAACGAGCCTTAGATATGGAACGGTTGCAACAAACAGTCCTTCCAACACAACAACTTGTGCATTTAAATGCCCAATTTCAACCCCCTACCAATCAAACTTTTAACAATATTTTCCCGAATCCGAGCATATGGCCCGGGAACAATACTAGTTTTCCTCAACCGCAGCTAAATCCCCAAGTAACACCGTTCGATTTAAATATACAGCAATCCCATAACATTGCCCACAATAAAATCCTTCCAAATAATTCACAAAATAATAGATTTAATCACGGTGTGATTTGCAGCTTCTGCGGAAAAACTGGGCATACATACAGCGATTGCCAGAGTAGGAAAAATACACCTTTCTGCACAAATTGCAGATTATATAATCACGACATTAGAGACTGCCAACGAGCGAACAAGCCAAATACTAACAATTTTGCCCATAATAGGAAAAATCACTTTAATCAAAGAAATCCCCATAGGGTTTATGAAAATTCTCCCTCAATCCAGGCGACCAATGGCCCGTCGGAAAACATACCCAGGGTCTATAACATACAAAAAAAATTTAATTTTTGTGGTCGACCCGGTCATGATGTCACCGAATGCCGACAAAAAATGAAATGGGAATCGGAGAACCAGGGAAACTCCCACCTGTCGAGTCCAAAACCCCCGGCTCGACATTAACTTATAACGACAAAGCTAAAGGGAACCTTCGGAAGCCCAAACACGGTGTCCCCACAATAGTTCTTCCTCTCGACATAGGCCTAAACGGTCATGCAAAACTAATCGTAGACACCGGCTCCGAAGTTAGTCTAATCAAACAGAAGTCACTCAAGCCAGATGTAAAATTAGAAACCGATAAGGCATGCGATTCTAAGAATAGCCAAAGAAGGAATAGGACGAGCAAAGTGCATTACACTGAAACAGTTTGATGCACTAGTCAAAAAACACCCATTATTGGCCCTTCCTAGAGACGATACCATCAAAAAATTTGATTTCCAAAAGAACTTTGTTACAAAGCTCAGTAACAAGTAGAGCTGGAGCAACGAATCCACAATTCACAAGCTGAGCAATAACACAACAAAGTGGTACACAGATGGGTCAAGAACTGATGAGGGAACTGGAGTGGGAGTATGCGGGCCTAGAACCAAATATTCTGAACCAATGGGCAAAAGTACCAGCATCTTTCAGGCCGAAATCTATGCCATAGATAGATGTGTCCAAATCAACCTCGACAGAAACATAACCAACTGTGATATAGCTATAATGTCAGACAGTCAGGCTGCAATTATGGCACTCAACTCCTACATCATCCAATCCAAACTTGTATGGGAATGCCTACAAAAATTAAATGAATTGGGTAGGAGAAACAAAATAACCCTCTGCTGGGTACCTGGCCACATGGGAATAGAGGGTAATGAAAAGGCCGACTCCCTAGCAAGAAAGGGAGCATCTGAAGCTTTCATAGGTCCTGAACCATTCTGCGGAATAGGGGATCACACCCTCAAAGAAGAATTTAGGAAACTAGAGAAAGAAAACAGGGCAAGAACTTGGCACAACACTCAAGGCATGAGACAGGCTAAAAAACTTCTGGGACAATACAACCGGAAAAGATTCCAAGCTTGCATCGGCATGAGTAAAAATAACCTCCGTATCCTAACGGGTTTTCTAACGGGGCATTGTAGACTCAAGGAACACCTCTGGAAACTGGGTATATCTGAAGAAGGTCTCTGCCGATTCTGCGATGAGTGCAGTGAAATCCCAGAACACGTGCTGGGATCGTGTGGGGCATTGACCCACAAAAGACTGAAATACTTGGGCAAGTACCAACTATCTGATGAGGAAATACGGTCACTGGAGCCAGCTCTCATCCTAAGATTCTTAAAGGAAACTGGACTAGAGAGAGTGCTATAGGACGGATTTCTTCCGCCAAGGAGAAACGAGAGTACAAGAACCTCTAAAATGATTCCGAAAGGAATTATAATGTGAGGGGAACTCGTATGAGGGCATATACCTCACTGAGGCGTTAGCAGGGGGTACAATAGACCAAAAGGTCGCAGTACAACAACCCCTCTCACATAATAATAATAATAATAAGGGCAGTCGAAGTGGGACAATATACAGCAAAATTGGAGCCAACAGTCGCCCAATCCAAAAGCCGTATAGTCTCTAAGGCTTCTTGCACCCAAGAAGCTGACTGCGTAACCTCAACCTGGCGACCTCCGGATTAGCTAGCCCTATCTGTGTAATGCGGATCTCTGCACAGACGGACCTCAATTCTCCGCTACTCGTGGGTACCTATGAACAAAAACAAAGAAAAAATTTTAAAAAAAACAAAAAAAAATGAGACCGGTTCTCCTTCAAAACCGGGCAGTAGTACGGCGACTTCGCTGACTACTGGTTCAGCTCCTGCGGCAGTGAGCGGTGGAAAAATCGTGACCATTCATGATTCTTCCACTGTGAGCAGCTGTAGTGGGCACAAAAAAGAAGGTGCACATCCTAGCAGTGGTGGGATTGTGCACATACATAATCCTACCACTGCTACCAGTACTAAAGGTTGCGAGATCGCTCAACCGTCTCCCAGTGGGACAGGGCGGCATCGCACTCCCTCAAAAAGGGCGTATAGTAAGCGCCGCTATGCTGTCAATGTCCTAAAGGTCTTCGGAGAAACTTTGAAGGCTGATAGGACCGCTGAGCTTATTAGCAAAGCGGAATGGGTAGAAGCTTTCTTAAAGGAGGACTCACTAGCGACTAGCAAGGACTTCACTTCCAAGCGCCTGAGATCGTTGGAGGGGACCGCGCCGGCCCCCAAAAGACCTAAGGTGCATAGCACCGTCGCCCTCAATAGGTCATCCAACGTCACATCTCAAAAGTCGTTTAGTGACGTCCTTAAAGATAAAATTGTGATCGCTGTGATCGATCGTAGCGACGATGACGGCACGATCTCCCCTGAACGGTGGCAGGTGGTCAAGACGAAGCTTTCAGGCAGCTTCTTGAGCGTCATGAGGGACAACCCGGGACCACCTCCTATAACTTGCGATGGTGGATGGCATCAGGGCCATGTGAAGCTTATCGCCTGCGATGATCAGAGATCTAGTGATCTATACAAGTTTGCTATAAGCAAACTGGGAGAAGTTTGGCCGGGTGCGAAACTCGACGTCGTTGCAAGGGAGGATATCCCTAGCCGACCTAGAACTCGCACCTGGATCCCAGCCGAGCCCTCCTCTAGCGAAGAGATCCTCGAGATCATGAGACTGAGCAATCCGTCACTCCCGACTCACAACTGGAAGGTTGCTAAGTTGGAAGAAAAAAGAGGTCTCTACAGGTGCGCTCTTATAGTGATTAACAAAGAGTCGCTTGCTCCCTTGTCACTGACCAAAGGGGTGATTAGATTTGGTTTCGAATCTATCACCCTAAAAGTCTATAAAAAAGACGAGCTGGATTCAGGCCAAATGCCTCCTTTTCCCTCGGGTTCAGAACCTGAGACCCCAGACCCTGGAGCATCGGTTTCCTTCCCATCGCTAGATGACGATGCCGCCAGCACAATCACTCCCACCATTGACCACACTTTGTCGGACATGGATATGGAGGACTTCAATAAGATCCTTCTCAGCGAGGACGAACTTCTGGGTTCATCTTCGGAAGCGGAGGATCTTAACAACACCGTGGTGGAGGTTCATCCGCCTGATTGTAGCAAGAATGCTGCAATTAGTGCAGATTAATCTCCATCACTCGATAGAGGCTTCGGCCGCACTTATCCTCCGCCTCTCAAAGGGTGGAGAAGACATAGTCTTGATTCAGGAGCCATGGTTTGACAACAGCGTGGTTCGTGGACTCGAGACTCCTGGATACGAAAAGCTGTATGTTACTGATAAAGGTAGACCCAGATCATGTATACTAGCAAAACGTAGCCTTAAATTACTTTTACTCCCTATTTTCAGCGATCAAGACGTAACTGTAGCTAGACTAGTGACTGCGAAAGGCACGTACTGGATAGCATCGGCATATCTGGCCCATGACTACACGGGCCCTCTCCCTGGGGACAAACTAGAGAGAGTGATCGCTGAGGGGCAAAGGACCAAAACCAACCTCATAATCGGGTGTGATGCAAATGCTCACCACTCGGTATGGGGAAGCACGGACATTAATGATAGAGGTGAGTCACTTTTTGATTACATTTTAAGTACAAACCTCATAATAAGCAATGTAGGAAACGAACCTACCTTTATAACAAAAAACCGACAGGAAGTTCTAGATATAACTCTTGTCTCCGATACTATTAGTCAGTTAATTACCAATTGGAAAGTATCAACCGAGCATTCCTTTTCAGATCATCGGTATATTGAATTCAACGTAGCCGATGACCCTCCTTGCCAACTTCCGTTCACAAATACTAGGAAGACAAATTGGCTCAAATACAGGGACACTCTGAAACAATCAATTAACTCAGAGCTTCTCAGTCCCCCCTGTAACGCCAGCGAGCTTGATCTGAAAGTCAAGAATCTTACGTTGGCTTTAAACAATGCGATGTCCTCCTCCTGTCCTCTTATTATACCAAGGGGAAAGAAGAAGCCACATTGGTGGACTTCGGACTTGGGCCTGAGGAAATCAAAGTGCAGAAAACTTTTCAATCGTGCGAAAGATACAAGGAAAGCGACTGACTGGGATTTCTACAAGGAAGCCCTAAAAATGTACAAAAAAGAACTAAGAAAAGCCAAACGAGCATCTTGGAGACTCTTCTGTGGTAAGATAGAAGAAACCTCCGAAGCATCAAGGCTAAGAAAGATACTCTCGACCAACCCAATAATGCCAAGTTGTCTGAAAAAGACTGATGGCTCTTGGACGACTTCTAGCGAAGAATCGCTTAATCTGCTGCTCGATACCCACTTCCCAGGCAGCTCAAATGGTATTGCCCATACAGATCGAAACAGATCAACTTTGCAATCTACCAACCTACAAGGTCTGATCACTAAAGACAAAGTGCTTTGGGCGCTACATAGCTTCAAACCATACAAATCCCCGGGACCAGATGGCATAATACCAGCCGAGTTACAAAACACCTCGGATATCATCCTGCCAGTGCTGATGATAATCCTAAGAAGTTGTTTAGATCTGGTATACATCCCATTGTTATGGAGAGAAGTTAAAGTGGTTTTCATACCCAAAGCAGGAAAATGCTCTCACGTGAGTCCAAAAGATCTCAGACCTATTAGTCTTTCATCATTCCTCCTAAAAACTTTAGAACGACTGATTGAAATCCATTTACGCATAAGCATTGACAAACGACTTCTGTCAACGGCGCAACACGCTTACTCTAAGGGTAAATCAGTAGAAACGGCCCTACACACGCTAACGCGTTCCATAGAAGATTCGCTTCGTCATAAGGAGTATACAATGGTTGCATTCCTGGACATAGAAGGCGCTTTCAACAACGTCGACTCATCTGCGATCGCTGGTGCTCTGACAGCTCTGAACGTGGATGCCTCACTTGGCGAGCTGATCAATTTGATGCTCAATAGCCGAATTATCAACTCAAGTCTGGGTGAGAAATCTATCAGAAGATCTGTCAGTAGAGGAACCCCACAAGGTGGCGTCCTATCTCCCCTTCTCTGGAACTTAGTGGTGAATGAACTGCTGATATGCCTGGAAGCGGGAGGTTACAATGTGATTGCCTATGCGGATGACGTTGCCATTGCTGTGTCAGGAAAGTACCTAAACACTTTAAAAGAACTCCTACAACACGCTCTTAATAAGCTAATAAAATGGGCAAATAAATGTGGGCTGGGAGTAAACCCTCACAAAACTGAACTTGTCCTCTTCTCTAAGAAATACAAGATTCCACACATTGACCCTCCTTCTATAAATGGCACTAGTTTGAAATTCACAAATGAAGCTAAATACTTGGGTCTCATTTTTGATAGGAAGTTAACATGGAAACCTAACATCCAAGAAAGAATTAAAAAGGCCACTGTGGCACTTTTCTCTTGCAAAAAAGCCATAGGAAACAAGTGGGGTTTACAGCCTCGTATCACTTACTGGCTATACATCTCTGTCATAAGACCGATACTTACGTACGGTGTTGTTGTCTGGTGGACTGCTTTGGACAAAGCGACTTATCGCGATAAGTTAAGCAAAGTCCAAAGAACAGCTTGCTTGTGCATCGGCGGGGCTCTTCGTACTACCCCTTCCGCTGCCCTCGACATCCTGCTTCACCTGACACCAATTGACATCTTCAGCAGACAAATGGCAGCTTCTGCAGCCGTTCGCCTTAAAGCTACCTCACAATGGACCAGGAAAACAACTGGCCATGCCGCTATTTTGAACAATTTTAAAAACATCCCAGGAAACATCGATTACACTACACCGGAACTACAATTTGATAATAACTTCCAGGTCTCCATCCCCTCTAGATCATTCTGGGAGGAGAAAGCTTTCCTGGATGATGAATCGATCCATTTCTTCACAGATGGTTCGAAAACTGTGGACGGTGTTGGTGGCGGTGTCTTCTCTGACAGACTAGATCTTAGTCTCTCCTTCCGTCTTCCTGATCACTGTAGCGTTTTTCAGGCAGAAATAATGGCGATTAAAGAAGTCTTATCCTGGCTGAAAGAAAACGTGATATCTGCTAAAGATATCCGTATCTTCTCGGACAGCCAGGCGGCTATAAAGTGCCTGGAATCAGTCTCTATAAATTCAATAACAGCCCAAGACTGTCGTTCGTCTCTCAGAGAGATGGCGGAGCAGTTTAATATTCACCTCTGTTGGGTGCCGGGGCATAGGGACATCCCAGGTAACTGTAAGGCTGATGAACTCGCCAAACACGGAACAACACTACCTTTGCTTCCAGACAAGGACTCTTTAGGTATCCCAATCGCTACTTGCAAACTAAAAATAAAGCTGGATGCTATCGAAAGAACAAATCTTAGATGGACAACCGGCTCGACATGTCTAGCGACAAAACAGATCTGGCCAAAGCTGGATCTAAAACGTTCTAGGCATCTGATCTCCCTCGATAGGAAGCACATCAGTGCTACAATAGGTGTCATCACAGGACACTGTCTCATAGGCAGGCATGCAAAAAGACTTGGCGTAATATGTAATGATTTTTGCAGAAGCTGTCTCGACGAGGAAGAAGAGGAAACTATTCCTCATCTCCTCTGCACTTGTCCGGCGCTCTCACAAAGAAGAAAACTCCATTTGGGAGAGTTCTACTATAATGATCTTAACGATCTTAAAGACACGGCCATTCGCTGTCTCTTACGCTTCATTAGAAGCTCCAACTGGTTCAACGAGTAGGAAGAATTTAGTAGATAGATTCATGTGGTATCACAAGGGACGGTATAATGGTCTAAGTGTGTCGGCTAGCCGACAGCCACTTCAACCTAACCTAACCTAACCTCAACAAAGGATGCTTGTTTTGTAGTAAAAACCAATTTGGACAGAAACAACGCCTACAACCAACTTAAGTGTTTGGAAGTTGTACTTGAGAAGCCTATTTGTCTGCCTGAACTGTCACAAAAACTTATAACAATTCCTTTAGAGTTTTCGGAAGAAATGCTCTGCTTACCCGATAAAGTAGGTGATGGAGTCTTCCTCTCTAACTGTATTTTTCCTTCAGGTCAAAAGAAATATTTAATAAGTGCCCTTAATATAATTAACAAAACAGTTATCATACACAAATTAAGGTTGCAACTAAGCCCAGCACAAGACTATAAAATAATTCTGCTGGAATCCGAATAGGAACATGCTCCAGAGACGAAACATTCAATTCAGCACGTAAAATACTTCATACCGGACAACGAGAATCCGGACGATCCACAACGTAACATGCGAATAGTAAAACTCGAAAACGAGCTCAACATAGGGAAAAATCTCTGTTTTGAAGAAAAGACTGCCATTGTTAATCTCTGCAATGAGTATTGCGATATTTTTCATTTAAAAGGCGATCGCCTTTCATACACAACCGCTCTAACACATGAAATACCATTGGTGCAGGACCAGGCAGCGATAAATCAAAGAATGTACAGACTACCCCAGATTAAAAGGCAAGTAATTAATGATCAGTTAAAGGAGATGTTAGAAGACGACATTGTCCCACCTAGCAAAAGTCCTTGGAACTCACCTCTCCTGGTAGTCCCCAAAAAGCTGGGTCCGGATGGTGAAAATAGATGGCAAGTCGTGGTTGACTTTCGCAAATAGGTGATGCTTACCCCCTTCCTCGAATTGAGGACATACTTGATCAACTCGGTCATTCCCGTTATTTCTCCACGCTCGATCTAGCCAGTGGCTATCACCAGGTTCTGGTAGATCCAAAGGATCGACCAAAGACCGCTTTTAGCACCAACTACGGACACTATGAGTTTAAGCGTATGCCTTTCGGCTTAAAAGGAGCGCCGGCCACGTTCCAACGCTTGATGAACTATGTTCTTACCGGGTTACAAGGTATTTAATGCTTTGTATACCTGGACGACATCGTCATCTACGGGAAAAACCTCACGGATCATAACATCAAACTGAAAAGGGTTTTTGATAGATTAAGAAGAAATAACTTAAAACTGCAGCCGGAAAAGTGCAGATTCCTACAAAAGAAAAGTAGTTTATTTGGGACATATATGTTCAGAATTAGGGGCACTTCCAAATCCTAGCACAACTGCCACAGTGCAACATTTTCCATCCACACGAACAGTTAGGCAGGTCCAATCTTTTTTGGGGCTCGCTAACTACTACCGTAAATTTATCCCTCAATTTTCTAAAATAGTTCGTCCCCTCAAAAACCTACTCCGTAAGGATGTAAAGTTCAACTGGACTGAAAAATGCCAGAGAGCTTTTCAAGAAATCAAAGAACTTTTGGTCTCACCTCCTTTATTGATCTACCCGGATTTTTCTAAGCCTTTTAATCTGACAACGGATGCAAGCGGTGAAACGATCGGAGCTGTACTATCCCAGAGCGATGTAGGTAAAGACCAGCCCATTGCATATGCTAGCCGCACCTTAAACAAAGCCGAACGTAACTACTCTACTATTGAGAAAGAGCTACTAGCAATCGTATGGGCTACTACAATTTTTAGATGCTACCTTCAAGGGCGCAAATTTACTGTATATACAGATCATAAGCCTTTAAAGGGAGTATTTAACGTGAAAGATCCCACAACTCGCCTCGTTCGATTTCATCACAAATTGTCGGAATTCGATTACAAAATAGAATACAAGCCAGGCAAATACAATATACCAATGCTAATGCCCTTAGCCGAATTCCACAATGTAATGTGGCGAAACCTGCACAAGAACGGCAACCGAAACAGTGTATAGTTACAGACAAAATCCGAACATATGCCGAATACGAAGCCGAGAAAGCTAAGCCAACAATTGAAGAACCTGTAGAGTGCAAGTTTTGTGCGAATTTGAATACATCTCAGTCAATTACACAAGAAACTACGGAGCCTTTTACAATTGAAGTACAAGCCGAGGTGCACCAACCACCAAACAAAGTCATGGACATTCTACCGATAAAAACAGCAGTATCTAATGCTGTAACGCGGTTACAAGCACAAACGAAAAGTCCATCTCCTGAGCCAGCACCTACAGTTAGTCAAAGCACCCAAATCACACAACCAAGCGATTCTGAAAAATCAAAAGCCTCCGTTATAACACAGAGCGCAATGGAATTACAAGCAGTAAATACAAAACCCATAGAAGAAATCAGTAGCCCCGAAGAGATACAAACCATTCTCAAGGACTACCATGACTCGATGTTTGGTGGTCATCAAGGTGTAGTAAAAACGTATAAAAGAATTCGCAAAAAATATTGGTGGCGATACATGCTCAGACACATCAAAACTTACATCAAAAAATGTAAAAAATGTCTGACCATGAAAGCAACACCTTTGATACGCATGCCAATGATGATCACTCATATCGCCGAAAAACCTTTCGATAAAGTCTATTTAGATATCGTAGGCCCATTAGAACAGTCAGAGTCTGGAAATTTGTATATTCTAACCTTTCAGGATAATTTGACGAAAATTGTTGATTGCCATGCTATGCAAAATGCAGAGGCCCAAACCGTGGCTCAGGTTGTTTTCGATAAAATAATTACACGTTTCGGTATTCCTAAACAGATTGTCACGGATCAGGGGACAAACTTTCTCAGTGATTTATTTAAAGGGTTCTGCAAACTGCTTAAGATAAAAAAGTTGCAGACCACAGCTTACCATCCCCAGTCAAATGGTGCACTCGAACGAGCACACCGGCCAATAGTTGAGTATCTGCGAAGCATAACTGACGAAAACCCCAGGTCGTGGGATCAGTTCTTGCGAACAGCAACCTTCGTTTATAATAATAGTATTCATGATAGCACGAAACTCACACCCATGGAATGTCTCTATGGGTTCACGCCCGACATACCTTCTAACCTCAAAAGAGATCCTGAACCCATATACAATCACGAAAATGAATGCCATCTTCTAAGATATTGACTTCAAAAATCATATTCCATAGCCAGGCGCAACCTCTTAGCAAGCAAACACAGGTCAAAAACCTATTTTGACAAAACAATAAGACCTCATTCATTTCACGTAGGGGATAAAGTACTCGTCAAAAGCGAAAACCGAAAAGGAAAACTATCACCCATATGGAGAGGGCCTAATACAGTAACAAGTATAAAAGGACCCGTAAACACAGCTATCAAAGTTGGTTAAAGCCGTACTACAAAAAAAAAAAAATAGATTAACACTTGACTTTCCCACAACTTTTCCACCATTTTTTTTTACATCTTCTTTTTCATTTTCCTACAATACATTATGCAATCATGCTTCCCTTTTGGTCAACTTTTCGAGCCACCGTACCTTATCGGTGACTTCCTTCTCAATATCATGTGTACTTACATTAGCTCTTTTTGTCGTCATCGTTTGTAAAACTATGCCCAAAATGTTAAGAAACTGGCAAAGTGAAAAGGCTTTACCGCCCAAAGATATAGAAATTCAGGTTATAGACCCCGCTGCGGAGCCCCCCAAGAACAGTACACGTTAACTCGATCACTTACACTACCAAAATCTGTGCAGTTAGTATAAAAAAAAAAAAATGTTCTAAATATTAAAGTAAAAGTAACAAACAAAAATTGTAAAAGACTATACTTACAACAATTAATAAGTAATTAGTAATTAGTGCAAATTAAAAAAATATCCAAAAAGGCAAAAAGGTTAGCGTAAAGAAAAAAAATAAATTTCTAAATATTAAAGTAAATGTAACAAAAAGAATTATATATATTCATACCTAGTACCTATTTAAAATTAAAGAAAAACTAAAAATAATGGTAAACTAGGCAAAAACATTGTTAAATTGTTCTGTTCTGCTTTCAAACTGGTACCAAATACTGGAAAATATTTTCCGAGTCTTATTCCTCTTCGAAGAATAACACTCTTTAATTAGGGGGGAAGGATTTGTTGCATGCGCAAAACTCCTATATTTTACCCGCCTATCCTATCTTCCATTCATATACTTCTTCTCAAAATACAATATCTTCATATCGTGCCAAAGCACATTCACATATTATTTCTTTGCATACGTAAATATGCCTACCTTTTGCTTAATTCAAATTACTGATTGCCTTCTTACTTCCTTCCCACTATACAATAATTCCATATGGTTTAATGTGACAAGTGCATCGCATATTTCCATATGGTTTTATATTACAAATGCAAGCAAACATTTCTTTCCCACGATCGCAGTACTTCGCGGCGTGAACCGGACTCTGCCAGCTTCTTCTTCAAGATAATGACACGTCCAGAAAAATGCATGTTTGGAGCCAGGGCAGACAGTTAGAATATTTTCGTAGAGCAGTGTCATCAGTTCGATACCTTGCCTTGTTAAAGCAACAGTGAATAACGTAGAACAAAATATTTATGCAATAAGAAAATAAACAAAACAAGAACTTCATTAAATCTTGCATTACCAATACTATATGAAATAAAATAAAAATTATCTCTACCTAAGTGTTTTTTTTTTCTGTTCGATATTGGCGAACATCTACTGTTGCTGGCTGTAAGATCGGGCCCCGTGCTGCCGTTTGGAATGTAACCCACAAATCAAATCCGAATGATGATTAGTATTTAGAAGAGGAGGATTTATTCTCTGTAAATATAATTTTTTAAAGACATTTCAAAGGAGTATTAAAACTTACTCTTTTTGGCAACACGTTCGGCGACCTGGGCTTCCAATCTTCAAGTGACACAGAGAATCGAATTGCGCTTTTACTCAAGTGTCAAAATGACACATTCAGCCGTAGGTTAATTTGTTTTAATTTAATTTGCATTTCTGTTCGTTTAGAAGTCCAGGTCGCCGACGTTCACAAACATATTAATTGAAACATTGAAACTTTTCAACACTCCACCCCCCGTGAGGCACAAGGACCCTCCAACGCCTCACCAACGTCCAAAACCGCAAGCTTTACTGCTGGCCTCCGAAGAATTCCGGTTGCAGTCTTTACCTCAGCTGTACGGACTTGACCATCTGCTCCTGGAAACACTTTGGTAATTCGTCCTCTCTTCCACTGGCTCCTTGGCAAGTCCACTTCGCATATGAGGACCAAATCTCCTACGGTGAGAGCTCGAACCTTTTCGAACCACTTGCTCCGTCTGGTGAGATCTGGCAGGTACTCCCGGATCCATCGTCTCCAGAAATGGTTCTTGATCTGTTGAGATACCCGCCATTGTTTACGTAGGCAGAGCGCTCTCTTGTCGAATTCACCTGGAGTTTGCGTCGAATTCAAAGCACCCAGTAAAAAGTGATTCGGAGTTAGGGGGTCTTCATCATCGGACGAAACTGGCAAGTGCGTTAGTGGGCGGCTGTTGATGATGTTCTCTGCTTTCAATAAACTGCTCAGCAAGGTTTCAGGTTTAGGGGCTATTTCGTGGAGTATGTACGACAATGCTATCTTCACAGAGCGAACGAGCCTCTCCCAACATCCTCCAGCGTGCAGGTTCAAAGGGCAGTTAAAGACCCAGTCTATTCCTCTCGTACAAAGTTCTCTCTTCAGACCATCGTTATCAAAAATTTCGGCTGTCAACAGCTCCTTTTTTGCACCAATGAAGTTAGTGCCGTTATCACTTCTGATTCGTAGAGGAACCCCTCTCCTGTTGACGAAATTACGAATGCACAAAATGCAGGCATCCGTAGACAGATCAAACGCGACTTCAAGGTGAATCGCTCTTAGGGTCATACAAGTAAATAGAGCGACCCATCGCTTCTCCTTGCGGCGGTTCGCTGTTACGTAGACTGGCCCAAAATAGTCAAGGCCTGTATATGTAAATGGTCGTACAAACGCGGTGAGACGGTCCTTGGGTAACTGTCCCATCAAAGGTGGTGATGGCTGAGCAGCTCGAACGCGGCAATATGAGCACTGGGTTTTTGCTCTCTTGACGGCAGAGCGAACACTCGGTACCCAGTACTTGCGACGTAACTCGTTGGCAATCGTGTCATCGTTTTGATGATGGAATAGTCGGTGATAATGATCGACTATCAACTTCGTCAGCAGATGTACCTTCGGCAGGATGATCGGGCGTCTGGCGGCAAACGGTATGGTAGCAGCGTCTACACGACGGTATACGCGGAGCAGGCCATCGTCCGCTAAGTAGGGTGTTAACTTGAAGATAGAACTGCTCTTTCCGACTGGCAAATTGTCACTAAAGCGGGCGAATTCGTAACTAAAGGCATCTCTCTGGGCTTGGCGGCACAACTTTATATCGGCTTCATTCATTTCCGCTATCGACAGTTCTCCTCCTTCGATCGATCTTCGATGGCATACTCGAATGAACCGAAGCACCCAGGCCATAGTTCTTTGAAGCTTACGATACCTAGAGAATCTAGACAAATCAATGGCTGGGGTACTCACCACAGTATGTAGAAGCGTTTTCGGTCGCTGCTCCTCCTTGCACACATGACTGCTGATATCATCTGGTGGTTCGGGCCAGTACTCTTCAGGCATTTGTAGGAATTTTGGACCTCTTATCCAACTGTTGTTAACTTTAAGTTTGGGTGGATATCTAGCTCGTGTCGCCTCGTCTGCTGGGTTGAGTCTTGAAGGAATCCATCGCCATTGGTTTACCTTGGTACTTTCAAGAATCTCGGTAATTCGAAAGGCTACGAACTGCTTTTGTCGGCGAGGGTCTGAGTGAAGCCAATGGATAACCGTCTTCGAATCGCTCCAGAATACGCGAGTCTTGAATGGTAATTCATGATGTTCTACAACAGCATCGCAGAGTCTTACTCCCAAAATGGCTGCCGACAACTCGAGGCGAGGAATGGAAGTTAACTTTTTCGGCGCGCACCTCGTTTTGCCGCAGATAAATGATACGCAAATCCGGTTTTCAAACTCAGCCCGAAGATATGTCACCGCACTAAACGCCTCTTCACTGGCATCGACGAAGGTGTGAAGAACTACATTATGGGCTGACGTCAAGTAGGAATCATGACATCTTGGAATCCTATACTGCGTGAGGGTCGGGAGCTCTGCTTTCCACTGTTGCCAACGTTCATGAATGTCCTCAGGTGTGGGTTCGTCCCAGCCAACACCATGTCTCCAAACCGCCTGCAACAATAACTTCATGTGTATCACAAAGTTGGCGATCATTCCAAACGGGTCAAACATAGACATGGCGATGCTCAGGAACTCTCTTTTAGTTGGGCACCTGGAGTCCGATATAACATCCTGGCTGACACGAGGAAACTTCAATTTGAATGTAAAGACATCTTCGACTGGTTCCCAACACATACCGAGAACCTTTTCCACTGCGGCATCCATATTCATATCGACCATGTTCTTCTGCTGCTCGTCGGCCTTCGGATGAAAAATGTCTCGTAGCACCTTCTTGGAGTTCGAAGCGAAATTGCACAGTTCAAAGCCCCCATTTTTATGAATTTGAATAACAGCTTGGGTGACGTTGACTGCTTCGGCTACGCTATCAAAGCTGTCCACGTAGTCGTCTACGTAGTGGTGATCTACTATCGCCTTTACCGCTCTTGGAAAATCACTCTCAAATCTCATGGCGTTAAGATTTTTGACGAAGTTTGCTGAGCATGGCGAACAGCTGGCACCGAACGTCATAGATTGCATGACGTAAATGTCGATAGGCATACTCTCCTCATCTCTCCAAAGGAATCGTTGTGAGTGTTGATCCTCCTTTCGCATCACCACCTGGTGGAACATTTCCTTAATGTCACCGGTCACTGCTACAGGCCGCATTCGAAAATTGAAGAGAATCGCTAGAAGTGGCTTCAGATCATCTGGACCTTTTAAAAGAAAGCTGTTCAGCGAAACATCGTTTACCTTGGCGGCTGCATCAAACACCAATCTGGTTTTGTCTGGCTTGTTTGGATTCTTCACCCCAAAATGCGGTAGGTACCAGGTCTTCGGTGTACTTAGGCGTGCTTCAGCATCGCTTAGCTTCTTAGCGTATCCCTTTTCTATGTACTTCTTTATGATGTCCTTATATGCCGAGGCAAAGGCAGGTTCCCTGCGTAGCTTCCTTTCGAGATCTAAAAGACGTCTCCTGGCCATTTCATAGCTGCTGGTACTTCGACCGAATCTTCCTTCCACAATAGACCCGTCTGGTAATGAGTCCCCACTTGTGTAGTCGTGTCAGAGAGAATTTGTAGTGCTCTTTTGTCGGCGGCGGACACCAATTGCTTCGAAGGCTTCTTCACTCCAAAATTCTCCAAGCTGAAGTACTCCTCCACCATCAAGTCTAGGCGTAGATCATCTTCTAGTTGCGTCTGGTTGACATGTAGGACTGATGCACAATTACCAGTCTCAACTAAAATATATCCGGCGAAGTCCTACCGTAGATTACCCAACCGAGCTTAGTTTCGGTGACGACCGGCTCCACATCTGCAGGTTCGATTGTGCGCAATGGCGCTCCCAAGCGGCAATTGTCCAGGCCGATCAACAACTGTGGCTTTGCGTTGGTGTACTCAGCGAATGAAGGGATGTTTCGGTGCTGATGCAACTGTTGCACGTCGGCGTCGGTAAGTGTCTGAGTCGGCAAGTCTAACTCACTGACGGCGTGTACCCCATTCAATTTAAACCTTTCAGCCTGATCCTTGTCAGCACTTATCTGAAGATCCACAATTAGGGATTGCTCCGAGAACGTCTCCTTCCCAAGCCACTGCAAATTTAGAGATCTTGTTTCCCCCTCTAACTTAAGCTGTCCGGCTAGATCTGCACTCATTATGGAAATAGACGAGCCTTCATCCAGGAGTGCATACGTTTTCACCATGATGTCACCATTGTACAGCCTCACAGGTAGGACGCGAAACAGGATTTTGGAGCTGGCATCTGCATCACAGCTATGTAAAGTCTTCTTGGGTTCTTGGCTTACGCACCCTTCCGCTGGTGTAGTTGAAACTTCTTGCTCTTGATCCTCATGAAGCGTTGGATTGTGTACTTTGTTGCATCCGCCGATCCCACATGTCCTACGTGACTTACAAAAACGCACAGAATGCCCATATTTTAAGCAACAGAAGCACAGTCGGTTTTTTTTCACAAAATTCCACTTTTTTGGAACCTCCAGATCTGTGTAGGCATTGCAATTGGTTACTGGGTGCGACTTTCCTTTGCAGTGGCGGCATAAATCACTGCTGGCTACATCTGCTGGTTTGGGCTGCTCCTTCGTGTGAAGAACATTTCTTGCCTTTGGTTTATTCTCCAGTTTGACCGGTTGAAGAGAATTCGTTGCGACCAAACAAACCAGTCTGGCGATACCACTAAGCCATTCGTCGAAGTGTTTCAGAGTAGGATATGGCGTTATGTAAACACTTCTTTGGGCCCACTCCAAACGTTTGCTCATGGGCAGCTTGCTTACGAGTTCGTCCATGAGCGTCGGGTTGGCCAGGTGTTGGTGCAAACCACTCGACTCCAAGAATGTGGAGAGATTTTGAACCCTGGTTGAGAACGGGATTAACATTTCTAACTTACCCTCCGAAATAGGCGCAATGTCCCTCACCCTCACTAGTTGACTGCGTAGAAGACACTCCGGTCGACCGAAGCGAAACTCCAAAGCTGACATAACTCGGTCGACGTTGTTTGGATAAATGAGCAGTGCCTCAACCACCTCCTTAGCTTCACCCTTGATACATTTTTGTAGGCGGAATATATTTTCAACTTTTGAATAGTTGAACATCAACGTCGACTCTGTGAAGGCATTGCAGAACATTGGCCATTCTTCGGGTTTTCCAGTGAATACAGGTAGATCGTGCAGCTTCCTTCCACTGTGTGATGTTGGCTGGCTTCCTGCAAATGACGGTGATGCATAAAATGGCGGTGGAGGCAAATTCGTTGGCTGACTATAGGGTGGAATGGTGTTCAAGGATGGCAGAAATGTTGACACTCTTTGGGCGTCCGAAGAACTTGGGTTTGTGTCTCCCGTAGTCATACCTATTGTCTGTGTTGCGTGCGGCAGAGTGAACGATAAATAGCTAGGAGCTGTACTCACGTTCATAGTTGCTGGCACCGACAGCTGCGGCGATATGGACGTAGGTGGAAGCCGTGAGTGCTGTGTGTATTGGGTGTCGATGACACTGGTGGCCATTTCAGGAACTGTGGATGTGGTAAGTATGTTAGCGCTTTGACATAAACTCGCTGATGAATATACTGGCAGTTGGTGGTTTGTTGAAGAAACGTTGAGAATAGACGTAGACGTAGACGCAGCAGTGAAAATCGTAGTGGTCATGGCTAGTTGTTGCTGTAAACGAATTCGTTCCTGTTTTTCTGAGGCAGCGTTGGCTTCGGCTGTCTGTAGCTGCTCACGCAGCTCTTGTATCTGCCTCGTAACGTCGACGATTGTTGCGTCCATTTCTGTTTCGCTTTCGGTTTCTTCAGTTGACGAATCCCTCTCCAGAATAGTTCCCAATTTAGTAGAACTGTCCTCTGCTTCAAGATCAGATGGCTTTTGATAGTGGCGAGGACTTCTCCTCGGTTGCGTGTCGTTCGGCATTGACGACGGCTGTGGCGATCGTGAGATTTTCGTTGGCGGCAAACTAAAAGTCAATTATTGAATTGACTCGTGATGACGAATAAATCCCACGAGAATTAGTAACCAGTTGAAGGTACGGTAACTCAGTCATCCGCTATTAAAATGCGGCGCAATAACTGTCCATGCTGCAACTGTACACGAATACGGCTTGCAGACAAGAAATTTCGCAAGTAGCGGTTGTTGGCACTAACGGCGAGTCTTTCGATGACTGGAAAATTCCGGAACAGTAAACAGGCGGCAGAGTTTGCAGGAAAATTCCACACTCGAACGAAGACGATAATTCGTGCAGATGATACTCAGGCGGCTAATCTTTTTTGCGAATACACAAATATTCCGCAAAAAGAAGAATAAATTTTGTTGCTGGCTGTAAGATCGGGCCCCGTGCTGCCGTTTGGAATGTAACCCACAAATCAAATCCGAATGATGATTAGTATTTAGAAGAGGAGGATTTATTCTCTGTAAATATAATTTTTTAAAGACATTTCAAAGGAGTATTAAAACTTACTCTTTTTGGCAACACGTTCGGCGACCTGGGCTTCCAATCTTCAAGTGACACAGAGAATCGAATTGCGCTTTTACTCAAGTGTCAAAATGACACATTCAGCCGTAGGTTAGTTTCGTAGTGTTCGTTTAGAAGTCCAGGTCGCCGACGTTCACAAACATATTAATTGAAACATTGAAACTTTTCAACATCTACTTTTGAGAAAACTAAACAAAATTCGTTCTCAAGTGCACAAATATGATGGTGTAAATCAGCAAATACAATCTAGAAACATCAAAATCATAACAAATTGTTTACTTTTGAGAAAACTAAACAAAATTCGTTCTCAAGTGCACAAATGTGATGGTGTAAATCAACAAATACAAGCAGCAAACATCAAAATCGTAACAATATGTATGGTTGGTTGCAGCTTCAAGGACAAGATAGTTTTGGACCCGATAGGTGGCGCTGTTGTCCATCTTTGAAGCCACTAAACTGATTTGAAGGATATTTTGTGGATGTATTTGGTTGGTTGCGGCTTGAAAGATTCGATAGATTTGGTCCTGACTCAGATTGTCGATCTCCAAAAACGCTCAACCGATTTCAGTGAAATTCTGTTGATGGGTATGGTTAACCCGATAGTTCCGTTCTTGCTCTGCTTTGGGGTGGTGGGCGCAAATCGCAAGTATTTAAGAATATGTAATGTGGCATGTGGCATATGTGGGCGTAGGCCGTACACTCAAGTGGTCTAGGATACTTGTTACAGTCACCCACATTACGTGTAGTCCACATCTGCAAAAATACCCTAAAATATATTTCAGATTTAAACATCAATAATGTAATCTTACCCTTTATTTATATCGAACACACCCTGTTCCTGTCCCCTGGGCACTGTGCTGTCCCGCGAGCAGTTTCTATGATGGAAGGATTAAACAATAAATAGAATAAGATTCATATCACGTCAAACTAAAGATGGTACTTACCTGTATACAAAATGAAAACGACAGATCGTCGCTTATGACAAGGGTGAGTAGAGCCCCCTACACACCCCCTCCCCACTTGAAACACTGCGATTTCAGCTTCAGGTACAGGTGGCCCATCGGTCGTCCCATGTCAGATTTCAATGTGCGATGTGTAGATTCCTGCTTTTTGCTGTTATAATTATATAAACAAAAAAACATAATAGAAGAGTAAACAATTGTATACCTACATATGTTCTTACCTACCTATATACATTGTATGTAGAGACTATAGTACTATCATCAACACGAACATTTTCTTGGCCGGACACCCCGTCGGATGGCGTTGCTGTCGTGCTTACTTTCTTGTAGAACCCAAATAGAGGGGAATAATCGCACTTGTGATTAGTGAACTGAAATATTTGGTTGGTGGTCATAAACTAAGTATTAAATAGACCGTCAGCTCCCGCGCACCTACCCGATTCCCCCCGCAAATTTTTAAAATAAAATTCTCTCTTAAATTTCCTATCTGTGAATACGTGCGAAGCAGCAAGAAAATAATTTTTAAAAGGTGGGAGGAGTAATAAAATACTGACACTCAGCGGTGTTCCTGCATTGTGGTATCTCTACCTTTTTGTGGGAATTTAAATTTTTAAAAAACTTTCCTGCGTAGTTGGAATGGTCGGTGGTGGTCATAAACTAAGTATTAAATAGACCGTCAGCTCCCGCGCACCTACCCGATTCCCCCCGCAAATTTTTAAAATAAAATTCTCTCTTAAATTTCCTATCTGTGAATACGTGTGAAGCAGCAAAAAAAATAATTTTTAAAAGGTGGGAGGAGTAATAAAATACTGACACTCAGCAGTGTTCGTGCATTGTGGTATCTCTACCTTTTTGTGGGAATTTAAATTTTTAAAAAACTTTCCTGCGGGAAGTCTTAATTGTTGGACTATCAATAATCTGGCAGAAAAACAGTCGAACTACATTTCACTATGAATATCAACGCACTAAATGTACATAAAAAAGAGATTTGCCTTAAGCAAAAATTACTATTATCAAAAAATTATCATTATAATGTTAGCAAACTGCGAATTTTATACTGAAGATTAACTTAATATGATTTTCTCTCCGAACAATACAAATTTTACTTTTAAAAGTATGTTTTTTCCATAAACAAAACTAAGGGAATTTGAGTTTAGTGAAAAGGGAAAAATTAACACGCTTCGTGTGAAAAATAAAGAGAGAGTGCTGAGAGCACTGACTGAGAGTTAGTGTATTTGGTGAGTTTCTGTCAGCTGATGGATGCGTTCTGAGAGTTTAAGTTCGTTGTTTTATTTCACCACGAAAACATGTAGATATTCTCCAAAATGTAAAATAGCAAATGTAATCAACATAAATAAACAAATGAATGATGTGTGAAATAAAATACGATATTTTTGTTCCTATAATTATTGTGTCTGTTTTCGTTTGCTGTTTTTGGAGAAAAATTATTTTACCGTGAATGTCCACAGAAAAACGGCAAAGAATTTAAAGAGAAGAATTGATTACGAATATTAAGATTTGAAATAATATGAGTTTTTAGTTATAATCTTTTCATGAAGATTCCGCTTATTAAAAAAAAAAAATGTTGTTTATTAGAAAATTTGGAGCAATTGACATAATTAATGAAATTACATTTGAAATCAATTGCGTCAGCCGAGAATATGAATAATATTCATATATAACAAAAAGAAAAAGTCTAATAAACACAATCAACGAAAATTTATTATCTTTAATATGTACGGGAAAAAAGGGAAACTCAAAATGTATGCAAGCAAAATTGGAAAGAAACATGTTTACTTATTTGTACATTGATATTTCACACGCATTTAAGTTTTGCTGCTTACAATTTTCTTTAATTTCATACGATTCATAATCATTAGTAGTCAGATATTTTTTTATATTATAATAAGCGTTTTTTTTTTTTTTTTTCAATGATTCATATAGTTTCTCGATTTCCATTGTTTACAACATAAATGTAAACATCCCGTACTATAAAGATTATCTAGGTAAAATGAAAGAAATCCTAATACGTATTCATACCTATGCGTTTTAATATAATTTGGTACTAAATTCATCACACCATACCCACCGTTTTCTTAACACGTCCCGATAACGGGCAATTATTTGAATTATTTGAATTTATTCCAATGTTACCACAGAATGAACTGTCAGGCATCTGTCAGGTTCCTAAGTGCGGTGGATGCGTGCGGCTAATCTACTTTAACATGACACACATACTTTGCCACATAGAAACACGGAAAACAGCTAGTAGGCAAATTCTCTTAAGTTGTAAGAGCTGACGGTCTATTTAATACTTAGTTTATGACCACCACCAACATAAACATAAGTTGTAAGAGCTGACGGTCTATTTAATACTTAGTTTATGACCACCACCATAAACTAAGTATTAAATAGACCGTCAGCTCTTGCAACTTAAGAGAATTTGCCTACAAGCTGTTTTCCGTGTTTCTATGTGGCAAAGTATGTGTGCCATGTTAAAGTAGATTAGCCGCACACATACTCTCGCACATAGGAACCTGACAGTTGCCAATAAATTCAAATAATTCAAATAACTGCCCGTTATCGGGACGTGTTAAGAAAACGGTGGGTATGGTGTGGTGAATTTAGTACCAAATTCAATTAAAACGCATAGGTTAGGTAAGTATACGCATTAAGATTTCTTTCATTTTACCTAGATAATCTATATAGTACGGGATGTTTTCATCTTTGTTGTAAAAAATCGAAATCGATAAACTATATGAATCATTGACAAAAATAAAAAAAAAAAACGCTTATTAATATAAAAAAATATTTGATTACTAATGATTATGAATCCTATATATTAAAAGCAAATAAATTGTAAGCAGCAAAACTTAAATGCGTGAGACATATCAAGGTACAAATCAGTAAACATGTTTATTTCCAATTTTGCTTAAATACATTTTGAGTTTCGTTCTTTCCCGTAAATTTTAAAGAAAATAAATTTTCGTTGATTGTGTCTACTAGACTTTTTATTTTTATTATAAATGAACATTATTCATATTCTCGGCTGACGCAATTGATTTCAAATGTGATTTCATTAATTATGTCAATTGTTCCAAATTTTCTAATAAACAATTTTTTTTTTTTTTTAATAAACGGAATCTTCATGAAATGATTATAACTAAAAACTCATATTATTTCAAATCTTAATATTCGCAATCAATTATTCTCTTTGCCGTTTTTCTGTGGACATTCACGGTGAAAAAATATTTCGTCAAAAACAGAAAACGAAAACAGACACAATAATTATAGGAACAAAAATATTTTATTTTATTTCACACATCATTCATTTGTTTATTTATGTTGTTTACATTCGCTATTATACATTTGTAGAATATCTACATGTTTTCGTGGTGAAATAAAACAACGAACTTAAACTCTCAGAACGCATCCATCAGCTGACAGAAACTCACCAAATACACTAACTCTCAGTCAGTGTTCTCAGCACTCTCTTTTTATTTTTCACACGAAGCGTGTTAATTTTTCCCTTTTCACTAAACTCAAATTCCCTTAGTTTTGTTTACGGAAAAAAAATACTTTTAAAAGTAAAATTTGTATTGTTCGGAGAGAAAATCATATTAAATTAATCTTCAGTATAAAAATCGCAGTTTGCTAACATTATAATGATCATTTTTTGATAATAGAAATTTTTGCTTAAGGCAAATCTCTTTTTTATGTACATTTAGTGCGTTGATATTCATAGTGAAATGTAGTTCGACTGTTTTTCTGCCAGATTATTGATAGTCCAACAATTAAGACTTCCCGCAGGAAAGTTTTTTAAAAATTTAAATTCCCACAAAAAGGTAGAGATACCACAATGCACGAACACTGCTGAGTGACAGTATTTTATTACTCCTCCCACCTTTTAAAAATTATTTTTTTGCTGCTTCACACGTATTCACAGATAGGAAATTTAAGAGAGAATTTTATTTTAAAAATTTGCGGGGGGAATCGGGTAGGTGCGCGGGGGCTGACGGTCTATTTAATACTTCGTTTATGGTCGTGTGTTGCTTTTATGAATGAGATGAACATGTACCTAATTTGTGTGTAGTTGGATGTGCATTTATTTTTCTTTGGAAGAATTTCTGCATTTTCGATTTACGAGATTCTTCAATTCTGCTCAAAGCACAGATGAATTGACAATTAGATTTATTTCTTCCATGGACAAATGATTGATTATCCTGATTAACTCGGTTTATTTGATTGGTTATGGTGGTCGGATGCTTTAAGTTATTAATAAGAAGTATGGAACTTTTTTTTTGAAATACCTATGAAGTTAGAAACAGTCAGTTACTGTTACAAAACTACGATGAAGTTTTCATAATGTACGCCGTACGGGTGGGTAGGTCTTCATTTCTGAAAGTTTTTAAATTGATATTAACTTTTCTAACTCTCTTCCACGTTATTTTTCACACTTCAAGACTCGTTCCAAAATACTTCATTTACTGAATTCAAATAATGATTCCAAAAAACCGGACAATTCGCCGAATAAGTATCACCGGCCAACCGCATATTATATGTTTTGTATATTAGTGCATTTTTATATGGGGCCATAAATCTTAAAATCGAAAAAAGATGTCAACTTAACTTTATAGGATTTCTCCATAAATTAACATTTTTACGAAATCTAGCAAAACCCAAGTTAATTATATTGAATTTGAATAGGATAAGGTTTTCAAAAGAAATGTGAAAACAGGTAGTTCATTTACAAATTCCTTCCTTTTTTTCACTGTTGGCAGAAGCAAAAGAATAATTTTAAATGTAGGTAGAAGATGGTTAGTTTTATTTAATTTTTTGGAGTTTTGGGTAATAAAATAGGCTATTGTGTTGGTTTGTCTTTTTAATTTGGGCAAAAGCACCATTCACTATTTTATTTACAACCCTATCCCTTATTTTTCTTCGTATTATTGATATCACTGAGGCCCTTATTTAGGTTTCTCCACATTACCAAGTCTTATTTTTCGAATAATCCAATGAGTCGGTAATATTTGGAGTGCATAAAAACCTGATTCAATTTATACTGTTCCCGTAAAACTGACAAAAACTGGCAATTACTTACCTATTCAATAAAATATATAATACTACCTACCTATCTATTTTCTGCGAGAGTATGTTATACGTAATTCAATTTGAGTTTAATTTGAATAACTCGAGAGAATTAAAAGAAAATAATACGATAGAAGAATTATTACCCAGTAGGAGTATGCGCATATATGAATTTAATAAAAAAAAAAAAAAAAAACGAATTCAAAAAGAATATTATTAAAAAAAAATTGCCTAACTACTTTTTGCGACAGTGTGTCAGAAATATTCCAAAAAAACAAAAAGGATTAGTATCTTTAGTAATCTTATTTTGCTGGTGTTTTAAATAGTATATGTACCTATTTACCTAATATAAGTACCGAATTATATCGTTTATCGTTTATTGCGCGTATGAACTGTTTTTGTTAAATTTACCAAAATACTGTTGATTTTGCGAAGAAATTTATCAATTATATTTTTGTTTATTAAAAAAAAAAAGTTCTTAATACCATCAAAATTGTTTGTCATTTTGCCATATTATCTCAGTTACATAATTTCAATTTGTTGATTCAACAAATAAATTGTTCAATTGATACAATATCGATTTATTTAATTGAAAATTCTGGTTTGTTGATCTGACAAAGTAGTTTTGTAGTAAATGTTTTATCCGTTTGACAAAATATCGTTCAAATTGATAAAACTTAATTTTTTGTCAGTTCAACAAAACTAATTTTGTTGAGAGCAATCGAATTTTGTCAATATTAGCAGGTATTTTATTTTCAGTGTAGGCACCTACTAGGCTCATTAGGATTGGTATTTTTGTGGGCCTACATATAGGTATTATGTGCAATCCTCAAAAATAAATACTCACACAAGAGAATTTTCAATTGAATTTTGATTGTGATGCACATCAAAGCAATTCGCTTTTCCTACTTCGTATTAAAAAGCTCTTTTGAGTTTTAAATCAAACGAATTAGGTAGGTAAATTCACTTATTATTTACAAAAATTTGTGTGATCACATTCACATTCAGTGATGGGGTTATATAGCAAAAAAAAAATGTGGACAGAGATTTCCTGGCACCATGCATTAGGAGGTACCTATATATAGGAATGTACCTATAAATGAGCAAAAATTAGAATGCATTTAAGTGCATCGTTTGTAGTTTCTTATCGAGATAGGGTAGGTGTACCAGTAGGTACCCGGCCAGTCACTATCATCCGGCCACTTTGCGTTAAATAGTTGATAATAAGTAATTTAATCGTCATTTTCATTGGCGAACAATTTGGGGCCGTCATTTTTGACCTATCTAACTTGCTGGTAAAATTTAACAGCTGTGAACATCACTAAACTGCTGAAAAAAATGCGCAGTCTATGTAGTTCGTCAAGGAAGTGAAAAACTACATACATACTCGTACTTACTAAAATTTATTTTTTTGACAAGTTTATAATAAATATGAATCCAAAATAAAAATGTATTTTTATTAAATAATCGATTTCAACCGGGTTTATTTTTGTTTAATTTACTTTGTAATTGAATTATTTCAAAAGCAAAAATAACCCGGCCGGATACTCGTGCCAAAGTGGCCGACTAATGAATTTTGCTGGGCGGGTACTGGTGAAATTTAACTTCTTTCAAAAAATTAATTTGAATTTTAGATGCAATAACCCAATTATACTCAAGTACTTTTTCTTTAAACCAAAATTGCCTTTGAAGTACAAAGAAAAAGAAAAACCATGTTTAAGTGGCCATGTTAATTAGTGGCCGGTTACTGGTACATCTACCCTACCCACCTATTCATACATATGCAGCTTAAATTCTGATCTACACGACCGAAATCATTTTTTTTTTGATTTTCGTAGAATGCGTAATGACATGTAAAGGGTGAATTTTTAAGAGGTTTAGAACTTTTTTAAAAAAAAAAACACAAAAAATTCGAAAAAATGAATGAAATATTTATTTGAATCGATAGTTTGAACCTTGCAATTTAATGTTTAAAGATAATTTCATGCAAATGTTGACCGCGGCTGCGTCTCAGGTTGCCCATCCGCTGAGTCCAATTTTGGCATACTCTTTCACACATATCGGCCGGTATCTCACGAATGAATGCATGGATGTTGGCTTCCAGTGCGTCAATCGAAGCGGGCTTGTCCCTATACACATTAGCCTTGGCATACCCCCACAAAAAATAATCTAATGGTGTCAAATCGCACGATCTAGGCGGCCAATTGACCGGCCCGAAACGTGAAATTAACTGTTCACCAAACTCGCCTCGCAATTGCGCCATTGTTTCGCGTGCTGTGTGGCATGTGGCACCGTCTTGTTGAAACCACATATCATGCAAGTCAAGAACTTCCATTTCGGGCAAAAAAAAGTTTGTTATCATCGCTCGGTAGCGTTCACCATTGACAGTAACGCTGCGATTCGCATCATCTTTGAAGAAATATGGCCCAATAATGCCGCCGGCCCATAAACCGCACCAAACAGTGGCTTTTTCGGGATGCATTGGTAGCTGTTGCAATGCTTCTGGCTGATCTTCACTCCAAATGCGGCAATTTTGCTTATTTACGTACCCATTCAACCAAAAATGAGCCTCATCGCTGAACACAATGTTTCGATAAAAAAGCGGATCCTCGGCCAGCTTTCCAAGAGCCCATTCACCAAAAATTCGGCGTTGTGGTAGGTCGGCTGGCTTTAGTTCTTGCACCAGCTGTATCTTAAAAGGCTTTACGCCCAAATCCTTCCGCAAAATTTTCCACGTAGTGCTGTAACAAAGGCCTAACTGCTGGGAACGGCGCCGAATCGACATTTCGCGGTCTTCTGTCACACTAGCTGATACGGCCGCAATATTTTCTTCACTACGCACAGTACGTAAACGTGTTGGTGGTAGGGATGCTAGACGCCCCCCTTTAGGGGGGACAGTCCCCCTTTTCATACAAAAATGCTGTTTGTCCCCCCTAACACAAACTACTGTCCCCCTTAATAAGTCAAAATTCAATAAAAGAAAACATTCAGTTGAAAATTTCGTTGTTTTTGTTTTTCATTAATTTTTTTTTTAGTTGGATACTTATTTTTTTTTTGTTTCTCTTAAATAAAGTGTGAATGTATGTTTTGTATATAACAATTTTGATGCTTTTTCCTAATATGTAGAAATAAAATAAAATATCTACCTACATATATGTATCTAACGAAACAATTTTTATTTCATATTTTTTTGACCCTGGTGTTCAATAATAAAAAAAAAAATATTTGTCCCCCTTTTTGAACACTGTCCCCCCTACAAAGCTCACGTTGTCCCCCTTTTCGTATTTTTTAATCTGGCATCCCTAGCTTGGTGGTTTAATGTCCAAAAAAGTAAATTTGGTGCGAAATTTGGTCACAATCTTCCGAATAAACTGCTCAGAAGGTCGAGAATGCCGATCATAAAATGGAAGCAGCGCGCGATGAACATTTCGAACCGAGCACGAATTTTGATAGTAAAATTCAATAATTTGCAAGCGTTGTTCATTTGTAAGACGATCCATGGTTAAATTGCAAACCAAACTGAAGCTGTTTGACAGTGACACAAGGTACTAAACACACGTCAGCTGTCAAAACCAGTGTTGCCAAAACCAAACCAGCTAAAAAATCACCCTTTAGTAACCCTATCACTGAATGTTATCGCGCAAACTTTTTTAAACGGGCTGTCATTATGTATTTTAAATAGTGAGTGAATTTAATCCATCTGATTGAAAACTCAAAAGCGCTTTTTATTAAGAAGTAGGAAAGCGAATTGCTATGATGTGCATCACAATCAAAATTCAATTGAAAATTCTCCTGCGCGAGTTTTTATTTTTGAGGTGTGCGCATAATATTAGGTATGTAGGCCTATAAAAATACCAACCCCAAAAGGTGCCTAGTATCTTTTCCAAAAAGGTAAATCGGATTTTGTAATTAAATACCTGCCCTATATTTTATTCTAGCGGATTTTCGTCAGTAGAAAATCTGGATACATGCAATTCGAATTCAATAGACACCTATATACCAATTAGTCTTAAAAACACAAATGTAGGTAGGTAGATCGGTATCCATTTTGCGGCCCATTCGAATAAAATTATATTGCCCCTACTCCACCCATCTGACATCTTTAAATTTTGTACTCAACGAATAGCAGCAACGATCAGAAGAACATACCAGCTATCAATACCTACTATAAATGCAGACACCATTTTTTACCCACTGGCCTATCCTTTTTTCTTACAAGTCAACTAGGAATCGTATTGTTTATTGCTTCGCTAAATGCTAATTCTATATACATGTCCTTAAGCCTTATGATCGCCAGCCATACAATTAAAACGACAATACACATACCATTTATTGTAATATTTGGCTTTAAAAAGCTTAACATGGAATTGGCATTCCTGTTAAGAATTTAAAGTGTTAAAATTTCAGTTGCCGCCAGTTCACTCACTTTTTATTTCCACTAACTCGTTTTTTTGATATAGAAACACAGGCGCACATCCACAAGAAATTCCTCACGGTCATTTGTGTGTCGATTCCTTTCCTTTCCCACACCTTCCACCCGCAATTAATTAGGTAAGCATTGGGTCCCGTGTGTGAACCGCGTTTTTTTTCAATTATGTGTACAAGATTTTTTTAAGGCACCACAATGTCGATTTTTTCCTTTTAGTTAATTAAACGCTTTTATTCTTTTATGAAATATAGGTACTTTAATTCATTGTATATATGTACCTACATATATTTATTAAAAACTAAAACAAAGGTATTTAGAATAACTTCTAAAACGAGATTGGCATCAACTCCAACATTTCTTAATTGTTCTAATGCCTCAATCACATCGGCAGCAATCTTAAATTTTGATGATTTAGTCGATTGTTCTTCATCGGATAATTCGGGAGCTTGAGCTATTATTAATCTCTCAACATTGTTTTTAACACATTTTGTATAATCAACAGCTGATGGGTTCAAGGGATACAAGCCACATCTTTTAAATCCATTTTGTATGGTAGCCACCATATCCTTATTTTTGACAATAGCATCGTTCAAAAGGGGACAGAAGTTTCTCTTTGTTAAAGCATGTCCCAAATTTTTAGATTGCCAATCACGAATTGTTTTTTTCCAATCGGATTTCAAGGGCTTGAAAACACTAACTAACCATGATTTTGGCATGCTATCAACAATGTCTTTTGGCTAACGCAAGTATGGAAACACCACCATGGGTTCGAAAAAGGTTCCGTCTGCTGAAAAAACGATTAGCACCGTTAGCGTCTCTTTCTCATTCTCAGCAGCAATTTGGTATATGTTTTTGTAACCTTTGGGGGCTATAACTTTTCCAGTTTTTGGACAGAGGCAAAAACTGCTTTCGTTACCATTTAAAATTCGTTTAGGCTCATTCATTATATGCTCCGGACAGTTTGTCTGGATACTGAAAATGCGCTTCAATTTTAGTTTTAGTATCCGGACACTAAAAATTAGGCCAACAAAGTAATTTTATTCTATATTTTTTTGAAATTATGAAAGTGGGTTCTATTTAAATGAAAACAAAGTATTTTCAAGAAGAATAAGTTAAGATATATACTCTTTAAATAATTTTCTTTTTGCAAATGCTCCCACTATTTTTTTGTTATACAAAATGACAACACAACCACCACTCTCGGAGCCACAACACTGCCGCTTATCTCTTACATTTTGCAGATGATTGATTTGAAACTTTGAATGTGTATGAATGACACATAAAGGATGTATTATTGTTGATATTTGAGACTACATGTTTGTGATGTACCTATTTTTCTGAAATAAGCAACATAGTGTCCGGACACTAGCACCGTCCGGATACTAGTGCCTCTACCCTAAGAATAGAGATTTCTAATGCGATTTCTAGCTGAACGGCTTGAGCTACAAAGCTGGAAACTTAACACAAAAAAGCACATAAATCAGGCTTCAATATGGGATATACATTTTATTATTTTTCGGTCGATTTAACCATGTGCTCCGCTGGCTTGACGTTTATTTGGCAGAGCACTTTTCAAGGTCGCTTTTCTCCAAAACCGTTGGAGCACAAAAATCAAAAACTTCACACAAAATTAACACATAAATAGCACATAATTCAGGGCTATTCAAAATCGATTTTTGACATATGTGCTCTGCCAAGTTGACGAAGGTAGATTTGACTCGTGGACGGAATATGCGTAGCCTTAGATATTTAGTTATACATAATGCGCGGTACTCACAATCATTTTTAGTGTCTAGGCTGAATTTGTCAAACTCACAGCGGCAAAATTTTCCATACAAAATGACATATTTAAGGTGAATGTTAAAAGTGATTATTAGCAAGGCCCAAAGTTTTGTATTCCCTAATTAAATTTATGAGCAAAATACGTAAATTTATGCCAAAAATAATTTAAATAAATTTTAGTTTTAACATGTCCCAGATTTAGATTTATAACCCCACACATCCTTGACATTATTGATTATTAAATATGAAACCTTGAAGCCAGCGATGACTTATGTGTGAGAAAATGTTCGCAAATATGAGTCATATTATAAGGAAGGCGTATACTTGTACAAAAACCGAATGATTGTGAGAAACTTTTTTCAGTTAGCCGGAAAAGTAAAAAAAGGGCATGTTATTGCAATTGGTCGGTACTTTTAAACAGGGATGTTACGGAGGTGGTTTTACCGGAGTCGGAGTCGGAGTCGGAAGCCTCATACCGACCTCCGCGGAGTCGGAGTTGAATCGGAGTCGGAGGCGGAGGTCGCACGCAGACACAAATTAATTATTAAAATATAAAATTTGAAAAATCAATTTTTATTAGAAAATTAACAAAAAAATGACGCACGCACTCTTAACTTCAATGCAAATCTCGCCTACTCATTTAAAGTAAATAAAAGAGTGAAAAGACAGCCGTATTGTATTGTAAGTGTAACATGTCGCAACTCGATAATTCTTTGTCGTTCATGTTTATCGGTCGTCACCGATTCCGAACGAAAAACCTCCGATGTGATTATATCGGAACCGAAGCCGGATTCGGAGGTGTAATTTAAACCGGAGGTTCCGACATATCGGATTCGGAGTCGAAGCTCCGTATCAACCCTGCTTTTAAACAACATAATATCCCTTTTAGTTCCAACTTCATGCTTTTCTGGAATTAAAACGGATGTGTGGCACTGCAGTGAAATATACAAATTATTTTATTAATGACGTGTGCTTTTAATCTCTTATATATTTTTCTCCTCATTTTATCAGAAATAAAACACATAAACAAAATTTCAATAAAAGTAGATATGTAAGGATAATTGCATAATACGAACTGGAATCGTCAAACTAAATTTAAATCAGACCTCGATAAACGTTTAGTATTGATAACCGCTACCATCGTTTTCACCATTTTTACCACCAACTCCAAAACCGTTTGTTGAAACTTGATTGTAGGAAGAGGCATTGTTGCCATTACCACTCCGACCTCCACCACCATTTCGTTTACCATTCCCATTAGCACTCGGTCGACCATTTGAGTAACCATTGCCGTTGTTATCTTGTCCACCAGAATATCCGTTTTGCTTGCTGCTGAATTGGTCAGTGGATGGTTGTCCACTGGAATACCCATTCATCCCTAAGTTTTGCCCATTTGGAAGTCCACTGGAGTAGCCATTTCCCTCTAAGCTCTGTCCGTTGGAATTATCACCGTTACGATGACCACCATTACCATTGCGATGTTTATTTTCATTGCCTTGAGATGAGTTCAAGTCCTGTCCTGATGATTGGTATGCACCTCCGTTACCATCGCCATTAGCACCACCATTATAGTCATAGCCGTTAGTATCACCATTTCCATTATCTCTATTTTGTCCATTAAGAGAACCTCTTGATGATCCACCTTCATTAGCATCACCTTCGTAACGAATTTGGGGCCGATATCCACCCTGATCGGCTTCGTATTCGACAATCTGAATAAAAATATTAACAAACACTGTAGTAAAGACATTTTTTCATCTACTATTATCCGGAGCGCTCAGAGTTGCACCATCTTTTCTTACTTGCTTCCTTCCATCTGGCAATAAAACATTGTATTGGCCAGTTGTAAAATCACCATCTCGCTTCTCCGAATGCCCAAAAAATAAACCACTTGGAGCATCCTCAACTTCATAGCTAAATCCGTATTTAGCCTGCTCCTATATAGAAAACGGTATGACGATTGATTTTGTTTTTAAATATTCCCACAAAATAAATATTAATAATTGTTTTGGTTTAGTTTACAAAAAGTGTATCATAGATGTAGGTACTGTTTTGTTTCTGAAGCATGAGAGTGGAAGGAGCCAAGTAAGATATAGGCATGTAAGTATAAGAATTCGGTTTCTTTGTTTTTCTATGTTTCACATACACCTCAATATTAAATCATTCAGACTAAATTTACTACCCTAAAGAAAAGTTGGAGGAGAAAATTAACTTTAGTAAATCTACATAACTCACATTGCTACCGTTTTCGTCTCCAATATCACCACCACCATTTCTTCCTTGAGAATAATTATAACCGTCTTCAGTGCGAGATCCACCGTTTCCACCTCTGTTATGCCCATTGCCACCTTCATCGCGATCCTGATTTTGTGCCGAATATTCGGAACTTGATCCGGCTCCAGGGGCTCCATATTTCTCTGTTGGTCGTGTAGATCCTACGCGTCTATTTCCGTTGCCACCGTTAGTACCCCCGTTTCCAGATGCTGGTGGTCCGTAACTATCAGATGGAGGGCCATAACTATCAGACGGGCGTTTTCGGCCCCCATTTCCATTTATGGGAGAACCATATGATTCTGATGGTCTTCCATTGACAGAATTAGAGCCTCCATTTCCTATTTGGCCTGGAGTACCATAAGTCGTTGAAGGTCGTTCCCCATTTCTATTTACACCAGGCGCCTCATAACTCGAAGACGGCCGTTCTCCTTTACCTCCGCTATTTCCATTTCGGCCAGGCGGTCCATAAGCTGACGATGGTCGGTCTCCGTTTCCATTTTGTGAAGGTGCTCTATAACCATTAGAACTACTCGAGCCTTCACCATTCCTCTCGAATTCTGGAGTTCCATAATTAGATGAAGGGGTCTGACGTAAAGAATTGCCGTTGCCACCACTTCCTCTTCCAGGCGGCCCGTATGAATTTGACGGCGGAATATAAGAGTTCACCGGTGGTTCAGGCCGAGCTAACACCGTTGACGCTATCAGTATAACGCACACAATCTTTAACGGGAATAAACAATATATGTAATACAAGAAAAAATCAGTTAATCGCCAAGTGCCCACACACCTTCAACATTTTAAATCAGGATAAGAAGTGCTGTGGAGAAGGAAACCGGTATCCCTTTCGTTTTTCTTTCGCAATATGTATCTCCAAATAAAATCAGAAATATAGTTGCTCACAGACGAAGATCGAAATCCAAATTCTGACTGATTTTTTGATTCAAAATGTACAGCTATTTATACAACACCTAGATGTCTTTTTGCCTATAAATGTTTCTTGTTAACTTGCTTCAATAGTTTTTTTTTTGTTTTTTTTTTTACTTCACGATTCTTGTGAAGATGGTAGCGCACACGTTCGCTAGAGAGAGGCAAGATGACACGTCGGGCGCTTCAAACTAAATTTAACTTCAGTTTCGGTTTAAAGACAACGAATGTAAGCCAAACGAATGAACGATATGTGTGCTTATGTGTGGGGAGAAAGAGAATTGAAAAAAAAATCGTGCACATCTGGGATGTTGCTGGATACTTCGCAATAAAGTTTCATGGATAAATGCACTATTGTAGCGTTCATAATACTCCTATAGAGTCTCTCATAACATCATTATCATCATGGTTAAGTTGCAGTCTTCATGTTCTCACCTTCACAAAGTTTGCGCCAATTGTGTATGCTACTCCTCCAGACATATAGTTGAAGACAGCCCATTATATCTATTATAAATTAGAGTGACGGTTTGTCTTACTAGTAAGATATACCATAAGGATGCGCATTATGTAACTGCGTATAATTATTATGATAGCTTAAATGTCTGTCTGCACGTGCATCCACGGAATTAAATAAAAATGAGTTCGTAGGTATATATGTATTTAATATCATTCCATCTTATCCTCCTTTCATATACATATAACTTTTCTGTAAAATGGAAAACGGACCTAGAGTCATCAGCCAAACTATTTTGACACAAATGAAAGTCGCTCTTCGACCTTCAACGCGAATACGGATATACCGTTGTCTGTTTTTACTCAGTGATTGCATATGGTGTTGCCTATTATAGCGTGCGTTAATGAGATTATTTGAGTCCAATCGCTGGGCAGGTCAGACATTAGTGTGGAAGTGAATTTTTGACTGGCAAAAGTATTTTGACTATTATGAGACCACTAACCAAACTAGACAGTCAAATGAGCGCAGAAACGGTACAACTGCCTGTCCTGCATAAGATTGCATAAGTATTCGTGCCTGTATAAATCAAAAGGAGCGCCATTGCTGCGCTGTCGCACGCTTACTTAACAATCTTATGCAGGGACTTCATGTCCATCGGGCAAAAAATAAAATTTTTTTTTTATCGAGATTGCTTTTCATGTTCAGTTTGCCAAAAAAAATCTATTGTTTGCGGCCAACCCAATACAAGCAAGAACCAGTCAAATTCCGATTGCATGTTTGATTTGGCAGCAGAAATCTTAAATCTCAGATCAAAATCTGAAAAGCCAAATCGAAAACAACATATAAAGTTTATGAACTTGTTGGTATTAAATGGAATTCCTGTTATAATTTCGTTACAATGCCAAATACCTTAATATAATAATTATTTCTCAATATCTAGCAGAAATCCATCTCATAATATTAATCAGAGAAAAATGAACTAACACGTTTTTTTACTTTTGTTTAGAAATTTTGTAACTTAAATCTTATTTTTATATATTTTTTTCGTTTATTTTAATACTTTAAATTTCGAAATCATATTGAAACAAAATGTTTTAACACCGTTTAGGGAAAACATTTTTTTTATGTCGTGGCGAAAAATATTTTTTAGTTTCAGCATAATTTATAATCTGTAATTAGTAATGAAATACTTGCACAATAATATATGCAAGTACTTATGCATTTCGACAACTTAAAAACCTATTACAATATGAACTTAAGACTATTATTATAATATAAAACATTTAATTATTATGGTAGAGAACATACATTATTTGATTCTTAAAAGAAATTCTAGAAAAGTTTTGAAAAACATCAATGCTATCAATAACTAAATTTAATTCTTTGATGCAACGCTCAATTGGTTCATTACTGCCATAATTTGTTCTGTGAAACTGACCACGAAGATGAAATCTCATACGCAACAATCTTTCGGGAAAATAAAAGTTTATCCGCTCTAGTAAATAGGGGCATTTAATGTGGCAATTTATTACATCTCTTATAAACATGATACTAAAATACTTTCGGGTATTTTCAAGAGTAAGTATATTAAAAAATTAAAAAGAAGGCATCTAGTTAAGTAGGGTGGAGTTTCTATATTCAACCTTAGCTTTTTAAAAACATACCTAGTAAAACATTTTTGCACCCTTTCTATTCTGTAGGACTGATTGTGGTTGTAAGGGTTCCAGATTACACTACAATAATCCAAAACCGATCTAACAAATGCAAAATACAAAGCCTTTAGTGCATATGGATCAGAGAATTCTTTCGTATTCCGCCTAATAAAACCAAGCATTTTAAATGCCTTGCTCACAATGTAGTCAATATGAGGTTTAAAAGTGAGTTGTGGATCCAATATGCCTCCAAGGTCTTTTTTTAGAAGTACTTTTTCAAGCTCTACATTATTAATTTGGTAAATAAAAGATATTGGGCGAATGCTTCTCGCACAAGTAAGTCTTTGACATTTAGATAAGTCTAAAAAGTTACGTTGACACCAACTGGCTAGACTGTTTAGATCACTTTGGAGAAGCAAGCAATCTTCAGCAGTTTGAATACTATGAAAGATTTTTAAGTCATCAGCGAATAAAAGGCAGGTGGAATTACGAATATAAGATGGAATATCATTAACAAAGAGGACAAAAAGCAAGGGCCCAATGTGACTTCCTTGCGGAACACCTGATGTTGCAAAGATAGGCTCTGAAAGAAAACCCCCTATCTTAGCATGTTGAGTATGGTCTCGTAGGTACGAAGATATCCAATCTGACAGAGGGGAGTCAAACCCAATACATCTTAATTTTTGGATCAGCACTCTATGATTTACTCTGTCAAAAGCCTTAGCAAAATCGGTAAAAATTATATCAGTCTGAAAACCAAGTTCAAAGTTTGTTACAACTTTTTCACATAGAATTGCTAGATTAGTGGCTGTGGATGTGCCTTGAAAAAAGCCGTGTTGAGAATCGGAAATGATTTCTTTGACAATGAAATTTAATTTATCGCACACAATCTTTTCTAAAATCTTGGGGATGGCTAATTACTTACATATATGTCTATAATTAGTAGTTTCGCGCTTGGATCCGGCCTTAAAAACAGGTGATATGTAAGAAACTTTCCATTGAGTAAGGAATGTTCTGTTCCTAAGTAACATTATTCAATACTGTTCAGTGTTATTAAACTACTGAATTTCCAATCATATTTTGATTTAGAAATTTATTCAATGTTCATGAACATTTTCTAATAATCACATGCCCTAGTGGAAGCTTGGGTTTAACTTGCATGTTGTTAACTCAGTTTTGGAACAACCATCACGGATTTCATTTATGCAGCTGATTAAGCGGCTATTGTCGCAAAGTACAATCCTTCTATCGAGGCATGGACAAACCATACTGAGACCCCCAACTCACAATCCTCTTGCCGCTGGCCCCTTCAATTTGTTTTCAAATGCGCCATTTTGTATTCCTATCGGTGTGATGTCAATTAAAAATCCGTGTGACATGCAAAAACATACAATAAATACAAAAATAAATGCGGCAACCGTGGGGAAATGTGAAAGAGTTCGGGAATTTTTTATTACTGTATGCCATTGGTTAGTTATTATAAATTGTTAAAAGGCGAATAATTTGATTTGATTGGTTAAAAAAACTGTAAACATATTGGTTGTGTATTTTCAGCTTTTGAATATCATTAACTTCGCTTTCGTGTGTAAATTTTTCTTAAATAATTAAGAAAATTTGTTCAAAATGTTTTTATTTTCCCTCAACCAATCTACATTGTTAATTTTTGTTGAATAATTTAAGCAAATGTACACTTATTCCTAAAACAAAAATATTATTCACACGTAGCGAACAATTTCAAATGCAACGGATAAAATTCTATGAACGTTGGCAGCAACTTTGCCCAAATCGGAAGTGGCTCATATTTTTTGCAAGTGTGTTGATGACTCAGAATTTTTGAACTTACGTGACATTTTTGTCAATACGAATTTCTATGTTACAATACCAGCGTACTTAACATTAGCCAGCCCCTAAAAATATAGCTTGTAGCTTGTTTTTCTTTTTACTCAAGTCTAGTCTCCTAGTTTTAGCTTTGTTCAACCTTTCTTATTTGCATTTGATTTTCTAATACTTATTATTCATAATCTTTTTTTATAAACAAGATGTCTAACCCTAACCCATATAACAATATGGAAGATGGTTACTTCCTTAGAAGCAGGCAAATTCCAAGTGAGATGCAAATGTTGTCCGACAGATTTTAGACATCATATCCCCGAAATTAATGATAATCGTGCTAACGATATGACTGTGGCACATCCTTCCATGCCACAGCCTTCTTACCACAAACCAGAATTAAGACCACGTACATCTCAAAATCCTATTACTAATCTTGACACTAATTTTTTGGCACTAAATTCCCCTCCTCGAAAACCTGATCTCGATATGGCTGTAAGAGTAATTAAGAGTAGGTACATTAGAAAGTAAGAGCAACATCTGCACAGCAATTGTCTATTCATTGCGGTTGCTCAGATTGGAACCAACAATGAATAGGCAGTTGCTAATTAGACTCGCATGGAAGTAGAACAGAAGAAATAAAGAAGAACTTTGTAAACTAAAACAAATCATTTATTTCTCTCACTTGTTACAGTGGCAGCTTTCCAGAACTCTTTTGCGAGCCATCATCCATCACCTGTACACACACTGTAACGCATGATAACCATTTTCCAAATATTTCTCCAAATTCTGCGTTTCACAGCCTTGACCCGTTCAATAATCCAAACCCTTCTCCAGATCCTCCTAAATCTGGAAAACAAAACAACACTTCCACATCCATACAAATAAATCATGACACTGCAGATGCGGAACAGGTTACTGGTTCTCTTCGTAACTATGTTCGAGATATCGTATCTATGACTCTAGCCGTCAATAGATCTGAAGACGAACGATGTCTTCGAAAACAGTTAGAAGAAGAAAGGGCAAAACTTCGTCTAGAGGTTGCCGAAGTAATTCGTGAAACTATTAGTGCCACAACTCCACCTACTCGTACACAAACACATATTGCACAGAATACTCAATACTCTTCTTTATTACCTACATTTAACGCTCAGAACCCTGCAATACCCACATACCAGTCCAATGCACTAAACCAACGCAATTTTTCTCAACAACTACAATATTTGCGTTTGGACAATGCCAGCCTCGTGTTCAACATCACCAATTTGCGCAGACACCAAGTAGATTTTCTTATATCTAGAGAGATTTCCACAAATGGGGATTACGCTTAGACAACCAAAATATTACCGTAGATGATTTCCTCTACAGCATCTTCGTGAGTCGTACATGGTGGAATGGGATGAAATCGCCAGAAACTTCCACCATTTCATTGACGGAGAAGTCAGCTCGTGGTTTTGGATTCATCTCAATTCTCATCCACACCTGAGCCGGCCATATCTAAAAATTGCTTTGACCAAGCATCTTAGGAGCTAAGAGACCGATGAGGAGAAAGCGAGAGAGAGAGACGGCCGACGCAAAAACCAAATGAGCCATTTGATATTTTTTATTCTGACCTTCTCAGAATAAATTTTAGATTACGCATTCCAAGATGCCCAGAAAGACTTATTTTTTTGATTCTGTAATATGTCTGCTCAGACATTGGTGGTAGTTTACTGACCTTCAAAACCGAAAGCCTAAACATGCCGCAATGTAGAAGAATACATATTTGAGCACTTTGCAAGATCCAGACAGCAACCAAGTTAGCCACCTCAATTCCAAAGAAGGGTGAATGAACTCGCTACGAGACATTAGATGATGCCTACGTTCAGCATAAAGAAGCCTCCCAGTTCTCCAGGTCCCCCAGGGATATGAGTGCATTGGTATGTTGGAACTGCAAAGTGTCAGGACATATATTCCAACAATGTCCAAGTCCTCAACGGTACTTATTCTGTTTTAAATGTGGACTCGCCAACACTAACACAGACTAAGTTCGTTAACACCCATCCAATACAAAGAGCGAAGAGTGACAGCGCGGTCAAATTTCTTGAGAAGCAGGTATTCTCGATATTTGGAGTACCAAAATCAATCTTTTCGGATAATGGGAAACAATTTGTGAGACTCGCCAAGTTCCTCAATACCTATGGTGATATGGGAAACAATTTGTGAGACTCGTTTTTTTTAGTTCAGTTGTGAGGCGTTTTTCTTTTTTAGTTCAAAGCACAACCTGAACTGTTGTTCGTGTTTCTTTTTAGCTCAGATACATCAGAGCTCAGAATTTGTGTTTCATTTTTTCGTTCAGAGCATGATCAGAGCGCGCTCTATGAGCTCAGAATAAATTGACTGAGCAGGCTGAGCAAAAAATTGATTACACACTCACAGTCGCATTTGACAGAAAAAAGAACAGGATAAACAAAATATATAATTCATTGTAAACAATAATTAATAAATATTCAATTATACATATATTTATTTCAAATGACACCTTTGTACTCAAGTGTGTTTCATAAATACATCAGAAAGAGCTGCGCACGCTCGGTTCAGAGCGCGAGTTACGTCGCTCGAGGAATGAAAGCATTAGTTTCTTTATATTGAGGACTTATAATTAATATTTTTATTTATTTTACTAATCTTAAATTACAATATAGTCTTCACTAAGTGACTGCTTCTCCTCGACTGCCTTCACTCTGCTTTTCGGCTTCTTTCCTCGTAGCAGTCGTTGCTGTTGCTACTGCACCGCTGATGCTGTTGGCTTGGGTAGAATACCAGATTACTTAGCAGCGGTGCTTATGTACATTAGGTAGTTGTTTGTTTCTGTTGGTATACTTGCTACGATCGAAGGGACGCCAAACTAGCTAATCTTTTGTGTGGTGCTGTACGTACATTGTATTTTGTTTTGATTGTTGTTATGTTGCGCACAGGTGCGTCATATTAATATATGTGGAGATAGGCCGTATCGTAACTTCTCCCCCCGAAGTATGAACTGAAGAGTTGAAGTTCATGATGTTAGGCATTTAATGGTAGGTAGTGGGCAATGTAGAGTTGGTTTCGAGTAATAAATGACTAATAATAATTATAGGTTAGTGATTAAATTTATTTATATAAATTACCAAATTAATTGAGTTATAAATATTTAGAAACATTTTGTATAGGTATATAATAAATGTATATTGTAGTATGTACATATATAATTTTTTGTTTAGGAATATCCATATTTCAAAGTTTGTTCATTGGGTGGTTTTGTATTTGTTTTTTTTTTGGAGAAACAAAACTAAATTTAACTAAACTACAAATTCTGCATGGAATAAAATGTACGTAGACAGTTCAAAGGTTGATAGTTATTGGAAACATTAAACATTACTATCCATATACATACATATAGATAGATATATACATATATATATTTTTTTTTTTTTTTACTTTTTCCGAATTTTCTTTTTATGTACTTTTCTTTTCAAAGTATCAACAGTAATTTTATTATTTTTTGTAACAACATTGTCATTAAATCTTGGCGCTAGTTTATTTCGCCGATCATCTTGTTCAAAAATAACCTCACCCGGACTATAATTAGGAGGATCTCTACGGGATTCATTTAGTTTTCGTATATATGTTTGCTTCTTACTAAGACTTCGCTCCTGAACTATTTTAGCTAGGTTTTCATAGTTTTTAATGTGGTCTAGCAGATATTCCTGTTCAGTAATAGTACCTGACTTAGATGGGAAAGGTTGCCTTGTATGTAAATATCCTGTATAAGCTCAAAAGGAGACAATTTCGTTGTCGAGTGGATAGAACTGTTGTATGTTAGCACAGCGTCATCAACGATTTCACTAATATGTGCGTTCCTTTTTTGTGTTTTTATAATGCGAATTAGCTCTGTAAGCGTTGAATGGAACCGTTCAACAGGGGAATTTCCCGTGGAAGTTTTAGCGCAAGTAGTATGGAAATCAATTTTGTACAGATCTAAAAATTCCTTAAACAACGTTGAGAGAAACTCGCTCCGTTGTCAGATATAATTCTTTTAGGTACACCGTGATGTGAAAAGTAATGCCGTAAGGAATTAATTAGATTTAGACTTGTTCTTGACGTCAACAAATATACACTAGCAAACTTACTGAATTTATCGAGTATGGTAAGGAAATGTTCCTTATGTACAAAATAAATATCGACATGAACGACTTCGAGTGGTTTTGAAGGCGTTACAGTAAGCTCAAATTTTAGCTGTTCTCTGTTCCGGTCATATTTGTATCTACGGCAAGTATCACAACTATTGATTACCTTGGAAATAACGTGCTTCATATTTGGAAAATATATATCTCTTTTGAAGTGTTCCAGGCTCTCAGTTATACCACGGTGATGCGAGTTTTCATGATAATCTCTAATAAGCTGTTCTTGTTTATCTATTTCTGTAATATCCTCAAGTAAAACGAGTGTCCTGACTAATTTTATACGCGACCGATGAACAAATTTTGAATACACAGACTGTATGGCTCGAAAGGTTTCGTCGTCTGATAAAATAGCTGTTAGTCTCTTAGTATTCAAATAGTCTTTCAGAATGGAAATAATAACGGTTTCGTCCTTAGGATTAGAGTGTTCAATAGTATACCTCTTTTTCCTTTTAAAAAGTATTTTAATTCTAGACGAGATTTCTTTTTTGGAAGAGTTTTGTTTAATAATAATCTGGTTAGAAAACTCGTTGATTGGGAGCTCAGATATCGGGATACCATCATCCATGCTTTCTTCCCCGGAATGAATTGTGGATAAATTCTCGGAAGCATCAATGTTGTTTTGCATGGAAACGATATCTTTGTCTTGTTGGTCAGGTCTGGTTGAATCAGTTTCATTACTATTAATTTCGATACGTGAGAGTGCATCGGCGTTAGAATTAAGTTTGCCTTTTCTGTTACAATTTCGTAGTCGAACTCTTCCAACTTTAATCTCCACTGAACAAGTTTTGAGTTCGGTTCCTTAAGTGAGAAAAGCCAAATTAGAGGCTTTAGAGGTTACGTTTTTAAATTGTCTGCCATATATATATGGGCGAAAATATTTTGTTGCCCAAATAATGGCCAATAGCTCCTTCTCAATTGTACTGTAGTTTTGCTTACTTTTTGATAAGGTACGACTTGCATAACAAATCGGTTTATCTGAGCCCAGTGAACCTTGAGAAAGAACGGCACCTATAGCAACATTACTAGCGTCCGCAGTAACGTTGAAAGGCTGATTGAAATCTGGATACCGAAGGATGGGGTCATTGCACAAAAGAGTCTTGCAGTTTTCAAAACAGTTAATGTATCCAGAATCTAAACTTATTGTTTTTCTTTTTCGTAGACATTCTGTCAAAGGTTTCGTTAGGCTAGCAAAATCCCTAATAAATTTCCTGTAGTAGCCCAGGAGACCAAGAAAAGACTTTATTTGTTTCGGGGTTCTAGGTATTGGAAACTTTTTCACTGCAATTATCTTTTCGGGATTAGGTTTAATACCATCCGTCGTAATTATGTGTCCTAGAAAAGAGACCTCTTTCCGAAGAAATTCCGACTTGTCATTTTGCACCTTCAGGTTTGCATCTTTTAGTTTTTGGAAGACAGCACTTAGATTTTCAAGATGTTCTTGCAATGAGGTAGAGTACACTATGATGTCATCCATATAAACTAAGCAGATCTTGCCTTGAACGTCCCTCAAAACATTGTCCATAACTCTTTGGAAAGTTGATGGTGCATTTTTTAGTCCAAACGGCATTCGAACAAACTCATAATGACCGTTTTCAACGGAAAATGCTGTCTTTGGGATATCTTCTGCTTTGATTTCAATCTGATGAAAACCAGAAGCGAGATCGAGAGTGCTAAAGTACATGCTTCTACCTAACTTATCTAAGATTTCCGTTATGTTGGGAATAGGGTAACGGTCGTCGATTGTTTTGTCATTAAGCCGCCGGTAGTCAATAACTAGTCTCTATTTATCCTTGCCACTTGCATCTCTTTTCTTTGGAACAATTCATATTGGTGAAGACCATGGAGAAAAACTAGGCCGAATAATACCTTGATTTAGCAAGTCGTTGATTTGTCGATGTACTTCCTCCTTATGCACGTAAAGATACCGATACGATTTGCTATAAATCGGAATCTCATCTTTGGTCTTGATCCCATGTTTTATTTCGTTGGCTAACGTTAAGTTCTGTCCTTCACTGAAAAAAATGTCTTGATAGTTGTAGCAAAGACGTCTTATGGCTATTTCCTCGTCCTTATTAAGGTGTCCTGTTCTTATCATTTCTTTAAGGCATTCTGTTTCTAAAGATTGTTCATTTCCAATGGAGAAATTATGAATTTAAAAAAAATTATCAGATGTTTCAGCTTTTATTGGCTGCTCGATAGCAAACGTTTTTTCAACATTGGAAGTATTTACTACCTCAACGTAAGAATACCATTTTTGAGCAGTATACAATCCCTCAGAAATATTTAATTCAGGTGTTATTTGCGTGGGTTTTATGTACACACACGGATTCCACATCAACAGGTAACAAGCAAATTGCCTTACTAAAACTTGGGACAACAAACGCTCTGGACATTAGGTTTGGTTTAAAATTCAGTGGCACATCGTTACTTTCTGTTGTCAAGATTGAGTTTTTGACATCTTTTATAACTTCAAGATATTTCAGTATGTCAATTCCAATTAACCCATCGAAATAGTTTTTTTTTTAAGGCACATCTCTTGGTAAAGCGACCTTTTCGCTTCTACAACACTTGCCATATTATCATGTACTCTAACATGGTTCATAATAGTGGAAAAAATTTGTATAATTTTTCCATAATTTGTTTCTACATTATCTTGATTCTGCCTAATTTGGTGTAAATCACGGATGAGGCTAGTTTCGTTTCTCTTATCAGCGAGAAATTGTTTTTGATTTCTTCCCAGTCTATGGGAGTGCCGTACATATTTAGTACTTCATTTGCTGGACCAATAATTTTGTTTCGGATCGAACGTAAAATAATGTTCCCATAACCCGTACCCTTAATCTGTGGCATAAGGCCCAAAATTTCCTCAACATTGTTGATGAAATCGAATAATGAACGCGGATTGCCATCAAAGTATGGGACATCTTTAACTGCATCCGGAATACGCAGCAAATTAAAAACGTCCAATGCAATCATTGAATTCATTTTTAATAGATTATTTAAAACCATATTCACAGATTCGTTTATTTGATTTGGTGCAGAAACTTCACCTGTTTTCAATGCAGAACTTTTAGCAAAATTTGGCAAATCAATTAGATCTCGATTTCTTATTGTTTGCAAGTCAATTTTAAATCTAATTTTTCTATTTTTGCCAAAGCTTGTACCGAAAAGATAACTCTGTTTTTGCACTCTTATTGTTTTTCGTTTTGGAGACATAACCCAATAAACAAATTAAAATAGGACTTACCTTCACAATAGCATGGATTTTTCTAGGATATAACACATTAATATTAACTTCTTAATTATATTAAATTCAATAGTATTCAATTTAGTATTATCTCGAAACACCTTACAAACAAGTCTTAAAGTTTTTTTTTTTTTTGCCACTATTGACTTTTTTTTTTTCACGAAAGAAAAAAAAATTTCCGAAATCCAACACTGCAGATGGTCCGTGGTACCGAAAGTTGAAACTGCCACTTCGATTAGCCTTCGAAATGTGTACCTTTGAAATCACGAATTCATTAAACCTACTCAATTTCACTTAAAACTCGGATACAAATCCTGTCGACTGCGCCAGTTACGTCGCTCGAGGAATGAAAGCATTAGTGTCTTTATATTGAAGACTTATAATTAATATTTTTATTTATTTTACTAATCTTAAATTACAATATAGTCTTCACTAAGTGACTGCTTCTCCTCGACTGCCTTCACTCTGCTTTTCGGCTTCTTTCCTCGTAGCAGTCGTTGCTGTTGCTACTGCACCGCTGATGCTGTTGGCTTGGGTAGAGTACCAGATTACTTAGCAGCGGTGCTTATGTACATTATGTAGTTGTTTGTTTCTGTTGGTATACTTGCTACGATCGAAGGGACGCCAAACTAGCTAATCTTTTGTGTGGTGCTGTACGTACATTGTATTTTGTTTTGATTGTTGTTATGTTGCGCACAGGTGCGTCATATTAATATATGTGGAGATAGGCCGTATCGTAACTTCTCCCCCCGAAGTATGAACTGAAGAGTTGAAGTTCATGATGTTAGGCATTTAATGGTAGGTAGTGGGCAATGTAGAGTTGGTTTCGAGTAATAAATGACTAATAATAATTATAGGTTAGTGATTAAATTTATTTATATAAATTACCAAATTAATTGAGTTATAAATATTTAGAAACATTTTGTATAGGTATATAATAAATGTATATTGTAGTATGTACATATATAATTTTTTGTTTAGGAATATCCATATTTCAAAGTTTGTTCATTGGGTGGTTTTGTATTTGTTTTTTTTTTGGAGAAACAAAACTAAATTTAACTGAACTACAAATTCTGCATGGAATAAAATGTACGTAGACAGTTCAAAGGTTGATAGTTATTGGAAACATTAAACATTACTATCCATATACATACATATAGATAGATATATACATATATATATATTTTTTTTTTTTTTACTTTTTCCGAATTTTCTTTTTATGTACTTTTCTTTTCAAAGTATCAACAGTAATTTTATTATTTTTTGTAACAACATTGTCATTAAATCTTGGCGCTAGTTTATTTCGCCGATCATCTTGTTCAAAAATAACCTCACCCGGACTATAATTAGGAGGATCTCTACGGGATTCATTTAGTTTTCGTATATATGTTTGCTTCTTACTAAGACTTCGCTCCTGAACTATTTTAGCTAGGTTTTCATAGTTTTTAATGTGGTCTAGCAGATATTCCTGTTCAGTAATAGTACCTGACTTAGATGGGAAAGGTTGCCTTGTATGTAAATATCCTGTATAAGCTCAAAAGGAGACAATTTCGTTGTCGAGTGGATAGAACTGTTGTATGTTAGCACAGCGTCATCAACGATTTCACTAATATGTGCGTTCCTTTTTTGTGTTTTTATAATGCGAATTAGCTCTGTAAGCGTTGAATGGAACCGTTCAACAGGGGAATTTCCCGTGGAAGTTTTAGCGCAAGTAGTATGGAAATCAATTTTGTACAGATCTAAAAATTCCTTAAACAACGTTGAGAGAAACTCGCTCCGTTGTCAGATATAATTCTTTTAGGTACACCGTGATGTGAAAAGTAATGCCGTAAGGAATTAATTAGATTTAGACTTGTTCTTGACGTCAACAAATATACACTAGCAAACTTACTGAATTTATCGAGTATGGTAAGGAAATGTTCCTTATGTACAAAATAAATATCGACATGAACGACTTCGAGTGGTTTTGAAGGCGTTACAGTAAGCTCAAATTTTAGCTGTTCTCTGTTCCGGTCATATTTGTATCTACGGCAAGTATCACAACTATTGATTACCTTGGAAATAACGTGCTTCATATTTGGAAAATATATATCTCTTTTCAAGTGTTCCAGGCTCTCAGTTATACCACGGTGATGCGAGTTTTCATGATAATCTCTAATAAGCTGTTCTTGTTTATCTATTTCTGTAATATCCTCAAGTAAAACGAGTGTCCTGACTAATTTTATACGCGACCGATGAACAAATTTTGAATACACAGACTGTATGGCTCGAAAGGTTTCGTCGTCTGATAAAATAGCTGTTAGTCTCTTAGTATTCAAATAGTCTTTCAGAATGGAAATAATAACGGTTTCGTCCTTAGGATTAGAGTGTTCAATAGTATACCTCTTTTTCCTTTTAAAAAGTATTTTAATTCTAGACGAGATTTCTTTTTTGGAAGAGTTTTGTTTAATAATAATCTGGTTAGAAAACTCGTTGATTGGGAGCTCAGATATCGGGATACCATCATCCATGTTTTCTTCCCCGGAATGAATTGTGGATAAATTCTCGGAAGCATCAATGTTGTTTTGCATGGAAACGATATCTTTGTCTTGTTGGTCAGGTCTGGTTGAATCAGTTTCATTACTATTAATTTCGATACGTGAGAGTGCATCGGCGTTAGAATTAAGTTTGCCTTTTCTGTTACAATTTCGTAGTCGAACTCTTCCAACTTTAATCTCCACTGAACAAGTTTTGAGTTCGGTTCCTTAAGTGAGAAAAGCCAAATTAGAGGCTTTAGAGGTTACGTTTTTAAATTGTCTGCCATATATATATGGGCGAAAATATTTTGTTGCCCAAATAATGGCCAATAGCTCCTTCTCAATTGTACTGTAGTTTTGCTTACTTTTTGATAAGGTACGACTTGCATAACAAATCGGTTTATCTGAGCCCAGTGAACCTTGAGAAAGAACGGCACCTATAGCAACATTACTAGCGTCCGCAGTAACGTTGAAAGGCTGATTGAAATCTGGATACCGAAGGATGGGGTCATTGCACAAAAGAGTCTTGCAGTTTTCAAAACAGTTAATGTATCCAGAATCTAAACTTATTGTTTTTCTTTTTCGTAGACATTCTGTCAAAGGTTTCGTTAGGCTAGCAAAATCCCTAATAAATTTCCTGTAGTAGCCCAGGAGACCAAGAAAAGACTTTATTTGTTTCGGGGTTCTAGGTATTGGAAACTTTTTCACTGCAATTATCTTTTCGGGATTAGGTTTAATACCATCCGTCGTAATTATGTGTCCTAGAAAAGAGACCTCTTTCCGAAGAAATTCCGACTTGTCAATTTGCACCTTCAGGTTTGCATCTTTTAGTTTTTGGAAGACAGCACTTAGATTTTCAAGATGTTCTTGCAATGAGGTAGAGTACACTATGATGTCATCCATATAAACTAAGCAGATCTTGCCTTGAACGTCCCTCAAAACATTGTCCATAACTCTTTGGAAAGTTGATGGTGCATTTTTTAGTCCAAACGGCATTCGAACAAACTCATAATGACCGTTTTCAACGGAAAATGCTGTCTTTGGGATATCTTCTGCTTTGATTTCAATCTGATGAAAACCAGAAGCGAGATCGAGAGTGCTAAAGTACATGCTTCTACCTAACTTATCTAAGATTTCCGTTATGTTGGGAATAGGGTAACGGTCGTCGATTGTTTTGTCATTAAGCCGCCGGTAGTCAATAACTAGTCTCTATTTATCCTTGCCACTTGCATCTCTTTTCTTTGGAACAATTCATATTGGTGAAGACCATGGAGAAAAACTAGGCCGAATAATACCTTGATTTAGCAAGTCGTTGATTTGTCGATGTACTTCCTCCTTATGCACGTAAAGATACCGATACGATTTGCTATAAATCGGAATCTCATCTTTGGTCTTGATCCCATGTTTTATTTCGTTGGCTAACGTTAAGTTCTGTCCTTCACTGAAAAAAATGTCTTGATAGTTGTAGCAAAGACGTCTTATGGCTATTTCCTCGTCCTTATTAAGGTGTCCTGTTCTTATCATTTCTTTAAGGCATTCTGTTTCTAAAGATTGTTCATTTCCAATGGAGAAATTATGAATTTAAAAAAAATTATCAGATGTTTCAGCTTTTATTGGCTGCTCGATAGCAAACGTTTTTTCAACATTGGAAGTATTTACTACCTCAACGTAAGAATACCATTTTTGAGCAGTATACAATCCCTCAGAAATATTTAATTCAGGTGTTATTTGCGTGGGTTTTATGTACACACACGGATTCCACATCAACAGGTAACAAGCAAATTGCCTTACTAAAACTTGGGACAACAAACGCTCTGGACATTAGGTTTGGTTTAAAATTCAGTGGCACATCGTTACTTTCTGTTGTCAAGATTGAGTTTTTGACATCTTTTATAACTTCAAGATATTTCAGTATGTCAATTCCAATTAACCCATCGAAATAGTTTTTTTTTTAAGGCACATCTCTTGGTAAAGCGACCTTTTCGCTTCTACAACACTTGCCATATTATCATGTACTCTAACATGGTTCATAATAGTGGAAAAAATTTGTATAATTTTTCCATAATTTGTTTCTACATTATCTTGATTCTGCCTAATTTGGTGTAAATCACGGATGAGGCTAGTTTCGTTTCTCTTATCAGCGAGAAATTGTTTTTGATTTCTTCCCAGTCTATGGGAGTGCCGTACATATTTAGTACTTCATTTGCTGGACCAATAATTTTGTTTCGGATCGAACGTAAAATAATGTTCCCATAACCCGTACCCTTAATCTGTGGCATAAGGCCCAAAATTTCCTCAACATTGTTGATGAAATCGAATAATGAACGCGGATTGCCATCAAAGTATGGGACATCTTTAACTGCATCCGGAATACGCAGCAAATTAAAAACGTCCAATGCAATCATTGAATTCATTTTTAATAGATTATTTAAAACCATATTCACAGATTCGTTTATTTGATTTGGTGCAGAAACTTCACCTGTTTTCAATGCAGAACTTTTAGCAAAATTTGGCAAATCAATTAGATCTCGATTTCTTATTGTTTGCAAGTCAATTTTAAATCTAATTTTTCTATTTTTGCCAAAGCTTGTACCGAAAAGATAACTCTGTTTTTGCACTCTTATTGTTTTTCGTTTTGGAGACATAACCCAATAAACAAATTAAAATAGGACTTACCTTCACAATAGCATGGATTTTTCTAGGATATAACACATTAATATTAACTTCTTAATTATATTAAATTCAATAGTATTCAATTTAGTATTATCTCGAAACACCTTACAAACAAGTCTTAAAGTTTTTTTTTTTTTTGCCACTATTGACTTTTTTTTTTTCACGAAAGAAAAAAAAATTTCCGAAATCCAACACTGCAGATGGTCCGTGGTACCGAAAGTTGAAACTGCCACTTCGATTAGCCTTCGAAATGTGTACCTTTGAAATCACGAATTCATTAAACCTACTCAATTTCACTTAAAACTCGGATACAAATCCTGTCGACTGCGCCAGTTACGTCGCTCGAGGAATGAAAGCATTAGTGTCTTTATATTGAAGACTTATAATTAATATTTTTATTTATTTTACTAATCTTAAATTACAATATAGTCTTCACTAAGTGACTGCTTCTCCTCGACTGCCTTCACTCTGCTTTTCGGCTTCTTTCCTCGTAGCAGTCGTTGCTGTTGCTACTGCACCGCTGATGCTGTTGGCTTGGGTAGAGTACCAGATTACTTAGCAGCGGTGCTTATGTACATTATGTAGTTGTTTGTTTCTGTTGGTATACTTGCTACGATCGAAGGGACGCCAAACTAGCTAATCTTTTGTGTGGTGCTGTACGTACATTGTATTTTGTTTTGATTGTTGTTATGTTGCGCACAGGTGCGTCATATTAATATATGTGGAGATAGGCCGTATCGTAACTTCTCCCCCCGAAGTATGAACTGAAGAGTTGAAGTTCATGATGTTAGGCATTTAATGGTAGGTAGTGGGCAATGTAGAGTTGGTTTCGAGTAATAAATGACTAATAATAATTATAGGTTAGTGATTAAATTTATTTATATAAATTACCAAATTAATTGAGTTATAAATATTTAGAAACATTTTGTATAGGTATATAATAAATGTATATTGTAGTATGTACATATATAATTTTTTGTTTAGGAATATCCATATTTCAAAGTTTGTTCATTGGGTGGTTTTGTATTTGTTTTTTTTTTGGAGAAACAAAACTAAATTTAACTGAACTACAAATTCTGCATGGAATAAAATGTACGTAGACAGTTCAAAGGTTGATAGTTATTGGAAACATTAAACATTACTATCCATATACATACATATAGATAGATATATACATATATATATATTTTTTTTTTTTTACTTTTTCCGAATTTTCTTTTTATGTACTTTTCTTTTCAAAGTATCAACAGTAATTTTATTATTTTTTGTAACAACATTGTCATTAAATCTTGGCGCTAGTTTATTTCGCCGATCATCTTGTTCAAAAATAACCTCACCCGGACTATAATTAGGAGGATCTCTACGGGATTCATTTAGTTTTCGTATATATGTTTGCTTCTTACTAAGACTTCGCTCCTGAACTATTTTAGCTAGGTTTTCATAGTTTTTAATGTGGTCTAGCAGATATTCCTGTTCAGTAATAGTACCTGACTTAGATGGGAAAGGTTGCCTTGTATGTAAATATCCTGTATAAGCTCAAAAGGAGACAATTTCGTTGTCGAGTGGATAGAACTGTTGTATGTTAGCACAGCGTCATCAACGATTTCACTAATATGTGCGTTCCTTTTTTGTGTTTTTATAATGCGAATTAGCCCTGTAAGCGTTGAATGGAACCGTTCAACAGGGGAATTTCCCGTGGAAGTTTTAGCGCAAGTAGTATGGAAATCAATTTTGTACAGATCTAAAAATTCCTTAAACAACGTTGAGAGAAACTCGCTCCGTTGTCAGATATAATTCTTTTAGGTACACCGTGATGTGAAAAGTAATGCCGTAAGGAATTAATTAGATTTAGACTTGTTCTTGACGTCAACAAATATACACTAGCAAACATACTGAATTTATCGAGTATGGTAAGGAAATGTTCCTTATGTACAAAATAAATATCGACATGAACGACTTCGAGTGGTTTTGAAGGCGTTACAGTAAGCTCAAATTTTAGCTGTTCTCTGTTCCGGTCATATTTGTATCTACGGCAAGTATCACAACTATTGATTACCTTGGAAATAACGTGCTTCATATTTGGAAAATATATATCTCTTTTGAAGTGTTCCAGGCTCTCAGTTATACCACGGTGATGCGAGTTTTCATGATAATCTCTAATAAGCTGTTCTTGTTTATCTATTTCTGTAATATCCTCAAGTAAAACGAGTGTCCTGACTAATTTTATACGCGACCGATGAACAAATTTTGAATACACAGACTGTATGGCTCGAAAGGTTTCGTCGTCTGATAAAATAGCTGTTAGTCTCTTAGTATTCAAATAGTCTTTCAGAATGGAAATAATAACGGTTTCGTCCTTAGGATTAGAGTGTTCAATAGTATACCTCTTTTTCCTTTTAAAAAGTATTTTAATTCTAGACGAGATTTCTTTTTTGGAAGAGTTTTGTTTAATAATAATCTGGTTAGAAAACTCGTTGATTGGGAGCTCAGATATCGGGATACCATCATCCATGTTTTCTTCCCCGGAATGAATTGTGGATAAATTCTCGGAAGCATCAATGTTGTTTTGCATGGAAACGATATCTTTGTCTTGTTGGTCAGGTCTGGTTGAATCAGTTTCATTACTATTAATTTCGATACGTGAGAGTGCATCGGCGTTAGAATTAAGTTTGCCTTTTCTGTTACAATTTCGTAGTCGAACTCTTCCAACGTTAATGTATCCAGAATCTAAACTTATTGTTTTTCTTTTTCGTAGACATTCTGTCAAAGGTTTCGTTAGGCTAGCAAAATCCCTAATAAATTTCCTGTAGTAGCCCAGGAGACCAAGAAAAGACTTTATTTGTTTCGGGGTTCTAGGTATTGGAAACTTTTTCACTGCAATTATCTTTTCGGGATTAAGTTTAATACCATCCGTCGTAATTATGTGTCCTAGAAAAGAGACCTCTTTCCGAAGAAATTCCGACTTGTCAATTTGCACCTTCAGGTTTGCATCTTTTAGTTTTTGGAAGACAGCACTTAGATTTTCAAGATGTTCTTGCAATGAGGTAGAGTACACTATGATGTCATCCATATAAACTAAGCAGATCTTGCCTTGAACGTCCCTCAAAACATTGTCCATAACTCTTTGGAAAGTTGATGGTGCATTTTTTAGTCCAAACGGCATTCGAACAAACTCATAATGACCGTTTTCAACGGAAAATGCTGTCTTTGGGATATCTTCTGCTTTGATTTCAATCTGATGAAAACCAGAAGCGAGATCGAGAGTGCTAAAGTACATGCTTCTACCTAACTTATCTAAGATTTCCGTTATGTTGGGAATAGGGTAACGGTCGTCGATTGTTTTGTCATTAAGCCGCCGGTAGTCAATAACTAGTCTCTATTTATCCTTGCCACTTGCATCTCTTTTCTTTGGAACAATTCATATTGGTGAAGACCATGGAGAAAAACTAGGCCGAATAATACCTTGATTTAGCAAGTCGTTGATTTGTCGATGTACTTCCTCCTTATGCACGTAAAGATACCGATACGATTTGCTATAAATCGGAATCTCATCTTTGGTCTTGATCCCATGTTTTATTTCGTTGGCTAACGTTAAGTTCTGTCCTTCACTGAAAAAAATGTCTTGATAGTTGTAGCAAAGACGTCTTATGGCTATTTCCTCGTCCTTATTAAGGTGTCCTGTTCTTATCATTTCTTTAAGGCATTCTGTTTCTAAAGATTGTTCATTTCCAATGGAGAAATTATGAATTTAAAAAAAATTATCAGATGTTTCAGCTTTTATTGGCTGCTCGATAGCAAACGTTTTTTCAACATTGGAAGTATTTACTACCTCAACGTAAGAATACCATTTTTGAGCAGTATACAATCCCTCAGAAATATTTAATTCAGGTGTTATTTGCGTGGGTTTTATGTACACACACGGATTCCACATCAACAGGTAACAAGCAAATTGCCTTACTAAAACTTGGGACAACAAACGCTCTGGACATTAGGTTTGGTTTAAAATTCAGTGGCACATCGTTACTTTCTGTTGTCAAGATTGAGTTTTTGACATCTTTTATAACTTCAAGATATTTCAGTATGTCAATTCCAATTAACCCATCGAAATAGTTTTTTTTTTTAAGGCACATCTCTTGGTAAAGCGACCTTTTCGCTTCTACAACACTTGCCATATTATCATGTACTCTAACATGGTTCATAATAGTGGAAAAAATTTGTATAATTTTTCCATAATTTGTTTCTACATTATCTTGATTCTGCCTAATTTGGTGTAAATCACGGATGAGGCTAGTTTCGTTTCTCTTATCAGCGAGAAATTGTTTTTGATTTCTTCCCAGTCTATGGGAGTGCCGTACATATTTAGTACTTCATTTGCTGGACCAATAATTTTGTTTCGGATCGAACGTAAAATAATGTTCCCATAACCCGTACCCTTAATCTGTGGCATAAGGCCCAAAATTTCCTCAACATTGTTGATGAAATCGAATAATGAACGCGGATTGCCATCAAAGTATGGGACATCTTTAACTGCATCCGGAATACGCAGCAAATTAAAAACGTCCAATGCAATCATTGAATTCATTTTTAATAGATTATTTAAAACCATATTCACAGATTCGTTTATTTGATTTGGTGCAGAAACTTCACCTGTTTTCAATGCAGAACTTTTAGCAAAATTTGGCAAATCAATTAGATCTCGATTTCTTATTGTTTGCAAGTCAATTTTAAATCTAATTTTTCTATTTTTGCCAAAGCTTGTACCGAAAAGATAACTCTGTTTTTGCACTCTTATTGTTTTTCGTTTTGGAGACATAACCCAATAAACAAATTAAAATAGGACTTACCTTCACAATAGCATGGATTTTTCTAGGATATAACACATTAATATTAACTTCTTAATTATATTAAATTCAATAGTATTCAATTTAGTATTATCTCGAAACACCTTACAAACAAGTCTTAAAGTTTTTTTTTTTTTGCCACTATTGACTTTTTTTTTTTCACGAAAGAAAAAAAAATTTCCGAAATCCAACACTGCAGATGGTCCGTGGTACCGAAAGTTGAAACTGCCACTTCGATTAGCCTTCGAAATGTGTACCTTTGAAATCACGAATTCATTAAACCTACTCAATTTCACTTAAAACTCGGATACAAATCCTGTCGACTGCGCCAGTTACGTCGCTCGAGGAATGAAAGCATTAGTGTCTTTATATTGAAGACTTATAATTAATATTTTTATTTATTTTACTAATCTTAAATTACAATATAGTCTTCACTAAGTGACTGCTTCTCCTCGACTGCCTTCACTCTGCTTTTCGGCTTCTTTCCTCGTAGCAGTCGTTGCTGTTGCTACTGCACCGCTGATGCTGTTGGCTTGGGTAGAGTACCAGATTACTTAGCAGCGGTGCTTATGTACATTATGTAGTTGTTTGTTTCTGTTGGTATACTTGCTACGATCGAAGGGACGCCAAACTAGCTAATCTTTTGTGTGGTGCTGTACATTGTATTTTGTTTTGATTGTTGTTATGTTGCGTACAGAGATTTAGCAGGTGCGTCATATTAATATATGTGGAGATAGGCCGTATCGTAACTCGCGCTGATAATGCTGGAGCTGTGTGCTTGTTTTTATTTTCAGTAAGGAATGTTCTGTTCCTAAGTAACATTATTCAATACTGTTCAGTGTTATTAAACTACAGAATTTCCAATCATATTTTGATTAAGAAATTTATTTAATGTTCATGAACATTTTCTAATAATCACATGCCCTAGTGGAAGCTTGGGTTTAACTTGCATGTTGTTAACTCAGTTTTGGAACAACCATCACGGATTTCATTTATGCAGCTGATTAAGCGGCTATTGTCGCAAAGTACAATCCTTCTATCGAGGCATGGACAAACCATACTGAGACCCCCAACTCACAATCCTCTTGCCGCTGGCCCCTTCAATTTGTTTTCAAATGCGCCATTTTGTATTCCTATCGGTGTGATATCAATTAAAAATCCGTGTGACATGCAAAAACATACAATAAATACAAAAATAAATGCGGCAACCGTGGGGAAATGTGAAAGAGTTCGGGAATTTTTTATTACTGAATGCCATTGGTTAGTTATTATAAATTGTTAAAAGGCGAATAATTTGATTTGATTGGTTAAAAAAACTGTAAACATATTGGTTGTGTATTTTCAGCTTTTGAATATCATTAACTTCGCTTTCGTGTGTAAATTTTTCTTAAATAATTAAGAAAATTTGTTCAAAATGTTTTTATTTTCCCTCAACCAATCTACATTGTTAATTTTTGTTGAATAATTTAAGCAAATGTACACTTATTCCTAAAACAAAAATATTATTCACACGTAGCGAACAATTTCAAATTCAACGGATAAAATTCTATGAACGTTGGCAGCAACTTTGCCCAAATCGGAAGTGGCTCATATTTTTTGCAAGTGTGTTGATGACTCAGAATTTTTGAACTTACGTGACATTTTTGTCAATACGAATTTCTATGTTACAATACCAGCGTACTTAACATTAGCCAGCCCCTAAAAATATAGCTTGTAGCTTGTTTTTCTTTTTACTCAAGTCTAGTCTCCTAGTTTTAGCTTTGTTCAACCTTTCTTATTTGCATTTGATTTTCTAATACTTATTATTCATAATCTTTTTTTTATAAACAAGATGTCTAACCCTAACCCATATAACAATATGGAAGATATATCTATCTATATATAGATTATAATTTTATTTCTTATAAATTTATAATAATTAACAACAGTTTTAGAACTTAAATCAAATTATTACTTTAAGTATATCATATATCAAAATAGTGTTGAATGCCTCTTCAATAGGCTCTTAACAACTTCAAATATTATATTTTGAGTGGGGTGACCCTAATAAAACAATTCGCAATATCAAAATATTGAATTTTGAAAAACTGTACTCGAATAATAAATTTTACTGAACAATTAAGGTTTTTTCAAAATAAAAACTAATAATTTTCTACAAAGAAATAAATTACCTAAAGATTTAATTACTTTACAATCAAAATGCTACTGAAATTAAAATCAAAATTAAACCAGAATTAAACCAGAATATCAGAAATAAATGCTTCTATATTATTATGATTCAAACTTAAAAGCCAAGGTTTTAGAAGTTTTAAGGCCATTCCAGGCATTGTTATTGTCCTGATCGATTGAGGAAGTTTATTAAATAAACGACATGATGAAACTGTATAAAAATTACGAAATGCAGTAGTGCGAAATTTTGGTACAGATACTAAGTTAAAAAAGTTTCCACGTAAATTATAATTTGAAATTAATCGATAGTTGCGATTACCAGACATCATAAAGAAGGTCTTTAAAACTTTAAAACAGTACAGATGTCGGACTGGCAGAATTTTCAGGTCGCAGAACAATGGAAAAGATGGTTACTTCCTTAGAAGCAGGCAAATTCCAAGTGAGATGCAAATGTTGTCCGACAGATTTTATACATCATATCCCCGAAATTAATGATAATCGTGCTAACGATATGACTGTGGCACATCCTTCCATGCCACAGCCTTCTTACCACAAACCAGAATTAAGACCACGTACATCTCAAAATCCTATTACTAATCTTGACACTAATTTTTTGGCACTAAATTCCCCTCCTCGAAAACCTGATCTCGATATGGCAGCTTTCCAGAACTCTTTTGCGAGCCATCATCCATCACCTGTACACACACTGTAACGCATGATAACCATTTTCCAAATATTTCTCCAAATTCTGCGTTTCACAGCCTTGACCCGTTCAATAATCCAAACCCTTCTCCAGATCCTCCTAAATCTGGAAAACAAAACAACACTTCCACATCCATACAAATAAATCATGACACTGCAGATGCGGAACAGGTTACTGGTTCTCTTCGTAACTATGTTCGAGATATCGTATCTATGACTCTAGCCGTCAATAGATCTGAAGACGAACGATGTCTTCGAAAACAGTTAGAAGAAGAAAGGGCACAACTTCGTCTAGAGGTTGCCGAAGTAATTCGTGAAACTATTAGTGCCACAACTCCACCTACTCGTACACAAACACATATTGCACAGAATACTCAATACTCTTCTTTATTACCTACATTTAACGCTCAGAACCCTGCAATACCCACATACCAGTCCAATGCACTAAACCAACGCAATTTTTCTCAACAACTACAATATTTGCGTTTGGACAATGCCAGCCTCGTGTTCAACATCACCAATTTGCGCAGACACCAAGTAGATTTTCTTATATCTAGAGAGATTTCCACAAATGGGGATTACGCTTAGACAACCAAAATATTACCGTAGATGATTTCCTCTACAGCATCTTCGTGAGTCGTACATGGTGGAATGGGATGAAATCGCCAGAAACTTCCACCATTTCATTGACGGAGAAGTCAGCTCGTGGTTTTGGATTCATCTCAATTCTCATCCACACCTGAGCCGGCCATATCTAAAAATTGCTTTGACCAAGCATCTTAGGAGCTAAGAGACCGATGAGGAGAAAGCGAGAGAGAGAGACGGCCGACGCAAAAACCAAATGAGCCATTTAATATTTTTTATTCTGACCTTCTCAGAATAAATTTTAGATTACGCATTCCAAGATGTCCAGAAAGACTTATTTTTCTGATTCTGTAAAATGTCTGCTCAGACATTGGTGGTAGTTTACTGACCTTCAAAACCGAAAGCCTAAACATGCCGCAATGTAGAAGAATACATATTTGAGCACTTTGCAAGATCCAGATAGCAACCAAGTTAGCCACCTCAATTCCAAAGAAGGGTGAATGAACTCGCTACGAGACATTAAATGATGCCTACGTTCAGCATAAAGAAGCCTCCCAGTTCTCCAGGTCCCCCAGGGATATGAGTGCATTGGTATGTTGGAACTGCAAAGTGTCAGGACATATATTCCAACAATGTCCAAGTCCTCAACGGTACTTATTCTGTTTTAAATGTGGACTCGCCAACACTAACACAGACTAAGTTCGTTAACACCCATCCAATACAAAGAGCGAAGAGTGACAGCGCGGTCAAATTTCTTGAGAAGCAGGTATTCTCGATATTTGGAGTACCAAAATCAATCTTTTCGGATAATGGGAAACAATTTGTGAGACTCGCCAAGTTCCTCAATACCTATGGTGATATGGGAAACAATTTGTGAGACTCGTTTTTTTTAGTTCAGTTGTGAGGCGTTTTTCTTTTTTAGTTCAAAGCACAACCTGAACTGTTGTTCGTGTTTCTTTTTAGCTCAGATACATCAGAGCTCAGAATTTGTGTTTCATTTTTTCGTTCAGAGCATGATCAGAGCGCGCTCTATGAGCTCAGAATAAATTGACTGAGCAGGCTGAGCAAAAAATTGATTACACACTCACAGTCGCATTTGACAGAAAAAAGAACAGGATAAACAAAATATATAATTCATTGTAAACAATAATTAATAAATATTCAATTATACATATATTTATTTCAAATGACAGCTTTGTACTCAAGTGTGTTTCATAAATACATCAGAAAGAGCTGCGCACGCTCGGTTCAGAGCGCGAGTTACGTCGCTCGAGGAATGAAAGCATTAGTTTCTTTATATTGAGGACTTATAATTAATATTTTTATTTATTTTACTAATCTTAAATTACAATATAGTCTTCACTAAGTGACTGCTTCTCCTCGACTGCCTTCACTCTGCTTTTCGGCTTCTTTCCTCGTAGCAGTCGTTGCTGTTGCTACTGCACCGCTGATGCTGTTGGCTTGGGTAGAATACCAGATTACTTAGCAGCGGTGCTTATGTACATTATGTAGTTGTTTGTTTCTGTTGGTATACTTGCTACGATCGAAGGGACGCCAAACTAGCTAATCTTTTGTGTGGTGCTGTACATTGTATTTTGTTTTGATTGTTGTTATGTTGCGTACAGAGATTTAGCAGGTGCGTCATATTAATATTTATATGTGGAGATAGGCCGTATCGTAACTCGCGCTGATAATGCTGGAGCTGTGTGCTTGTTTTTATTTTCAGTAAGGAATGTTCTGTTCCTAAGTAACATTATTCAATACTGTTCAGTGTTATTAAACTACAGAATTTCCAATCATATTTTGATTAAGAAATTTATTTAATGTTCATGAACATTTTCTAATAATCACATGCCCTAGTGGAAGCTTGGGTTTAACTTGCATGTTGTTAACTCAGTTTTGGAACAACCATCACGGATTTCATTTATGCAGCTGATTAAGCGGCTATTGTCGCAAAGTACAATCCTTCTATCGAGGCATGGACAAACCATACTGAGACCCCCAACTCACAATCCTCTTGCCGCTGGCCCCTTCAATTTGTTTTCAAATGCGCCATTTTGTATTCCTATCGGTGTGATATCAATTAAAAATCCGTGTGACATGCAAAAACATACAATAAATACAAAAATAAATGCGGCAACCGTGGGGAAATGTGAAAGAGTTCGGGAATTTTTTATTACTGAATGCCATTGGTTAGTTATTATAAATTGTTAAAAGGCGAATAATTTGATTTGATTGGTTAAAAAAACTGTAAACATATTGGTTGTGTATTTTCAGCTTTTGAATATCATTAACTTCGCTTTCGTGTGTAAATTTTTCTTAAATAATTAAGAAAATTTGTTCAAAATGTTTTTATTTTCCCTCAACCAATCTACATTGTTAATTTTTGTTGAATAATTTAAGCAAATGTACACTTATTCCTAAAACAAAAATATTATTCACACGTAGCGAACAATTTCAAATTCAACGGATAAAATTCTATGAACGTTGGCAGCAACTTTGCCCAAATCGGAAGTGGCTCATATTTTTTGCAAGTGTGTTGATGACTCAGAATTTTTGAACTTACGTGACATTTTTGTCAATACGAATTTCTATGTTACAATACCAGCGTACTTAACATTAGCCAGCCCCTAAAAATATAGCTTGTAGCTTGTTTTTCTTTTTACTCAAGTCTAGTCTCCTAGTTTTAGCTTTGTTCAACCTTTCTTATTTGCATTTGATTTTCTAATACTTATTATTCATAATCTTTTTTTTATAAACAAGATGTCTAACCCTAACCCATATAACAATATGGAAGATATATCTATCTATATATAGATTATAATTTTATTTCTTATAAATTTATAATAATTAACAACAGTTTTAGAACTTAAATCAAATTATTACTTTAAGTATATCATATAGGAAATATGAAAGACATTCTGTATTTATATATACAAAGTATTAAAAATAGTGTTGAATGCCTCTTCAATAGGCTCTTAACAACTTCAAATATTATATTTTGAGTGGGGTGACCCTAATAAAACAATTCGCAATATCAAAATATTGAATTTTGAAAAACTGTACTCGAATAATAAATTTTACTGAACAATTAAGGTTTTTTCAAAATAAAAACTAATAATTTTCTACAAAGAAATAAATTACCTAAAGATTTAATTACTTTACAATCAAAATGCTACTGAAATTAAAATCAAAATTAAACCAGAATTAAACCAGAATATCAGAAATAAATGCTTCTATATTATTATGATTCAAACTTAAAAGCCAAGGTTTTAGAAGTTTTAAGGCCATTCCAGGCATTGTTATTGTCCTGATCGATTGAGGAAGTTTATTAAATAAACGACATGATGAAACTGTATAAAAATTACGAAATGCAGTAGTGCGAAATTTTGGTACAGATACTAAGTTAAAAAAGTTTCCACGTAAATTATAATTTGAAATTAATCGATAGTTGCGATTACCAGACATCATAAAGAAGGTCTTTAAAACTTTAAAACAGTACAGATGTCGGACTGGCAGAATTTTCAGGTCGCAGAACAATGGAAAAGATGGTTACTTCCTTAGAAGCAGGCAAATTCCAAGTGAGATGCAAATGTTGTCCGACAGATTTTAGACATCATATCCCCGAAATTAATGATAATCGTGCTAACGATATGACTGTGGCACATCCTTCCATGCCACAGCCTTCTTACCACAAACCAGAATTAAAACCACGTACATCTCAAAATCCTATTACTAATCTTGACACTAATTTTTTGGCACTAAATTCCCCTCCTCGAAAACCTGATCTCGATATGGCAGCTTTCCAGAACTCTTTTGCGAGCCATCATCCATCACCTGTACACACACTGTAACGCATGATAACCATTTTCCAAATATTTCTCCAAATTCTGCGTTTCACAGCCTTGACCCGTTCAATAATCCAAACCCTTCTCCAGATCCTCCTAAATCTGGAAAACAAAACAACACTTCCACATCCATACAAATAAATCATGACACTGCAGATGCGGAACAGGTTACTGGTTCTCTTCGTAACTATGTTCGAGATATCGTATCTATGACTCTAGCCGTCAATAGATCTGAAGACGAACGATGTCTTCGAAAACAGTTAGAAGAAGAAAGGGCAAAACTTCGTCTAGAGGTTGCCGAAGTAATTCGTGAAACTATTAGTGCCACAACTCCACCTACTCGTACACAAACACATATTGCACAGAATACTCAATACTCTTCTTTATTACCTACATTTAACGCTCAGAACCCTGCAATACCCACATACCAGTCCAATGCACTAAACCAACGCAATTTTTCTCAACAACTACAATATTTGCGTTTGGACAATGCCAGCCTCGTGTTCAACATCACCAATTTGCGCAGACACCAAGTAGATTTTCTTATATCTAGAGAGATTTCCACAAATGGGGATTACGCTTAGACAACCAAAATATTACCGTAGATGATTTCCTCTACAGCATCTTCGTGAGTCGTACATGGTGGAATGGGATGAAATCGCCAGAAACTTCCACCATTTCATTGACGGAGAAGTCAGCTCGTGGTTTTGGATTCATCTCAATTCTCATCCACACCTGAGCCGGCCATATCTAAAAATTGCTTTGACCAAGCATCTTAGGAGCTAAGAGACCGATGAGGAGAAAGCGAGAGAGAGAGACGGCCGACGCAAAAACCAAATGAGCCATTTAATATTTTTTATTCTGACCTTCTCAGAATAAATTTTAGATTACGCATTCCAAGATGTCCAGAAAGACTTATTTTTCTGATTCTGTAAAATGTCTGCTCAGACATTGGTGGTAGTTTACTGACCTTCAAAACCGAAAGCCTAAACATGCCGCAATGTAGAAGAATACATATTTGAGCACTTTGCAAGATCCAGACAGCAACCAAGTTAGCCACCTCAATTCCAAAGAAGGGTGAATGAACTCGCTACGAGACATTAAATGATGCCTACGTTCAGCATAAAGAAGCCTCCCAGTTCTCCAGGTCCCCCAGGGATATGAGTGCATTGGTATGTTGGAACTGCAAAGTGTCAGGACATATATTCCAACAATGTCCAAGTCCTCAACGGTACTTATTCTGTTTTAAATGTGGACTCGCCAACACTAACACAGACTAAGTTCGTTAACACCCATCCAATACAAAGAGCGAAGAGTGACAGCGCGGTCAAATTTCTTGAGAAGCAGGTATTCTCGATATTTGGAGTACCAAAATCAATCTTTTCGGATAATGGGAAACAATTTGTGAGACTCGCCAAGTTCCTCAATACCTATGGTGATATGGGAAACAATTTGTGAGACTCGTTTTTTTTAGTTCAGTTGTGAGGCGTTTTTCTTTTTTAGTTCAAAGCACAACCTGAACTGTTGTTCGTGTTTCTTTTTAGCTCAGATACATCAGAGCTCAGAATTTGTGTTTCATTTTTTCGTTCAGAGCATGATCAGAGCGCGCTCTATGAGCTCAGAATAAATTGACTGAGCAGGCTGAGCAAAAAATTGATTACACACTCACAGTCGCATTTGACAGAAAAAAGAACAGGATAAACAAAATATATAATTCATTGTAAACAATAATTAATAAATATTCAATTATACATATATTTATTTCAAATGACAGCTTTGTACTCAAGTGTGTTTCATAAATACATCAGAAAGAGCTGCGCACGCTCGGTTCAGAGCGCGAGTTACGTCGCTCGAGGAATGAAAGCATTAGTTTCTTTATATTGAGGACTTATAATTAATATTTTTATTTATTTTACTAATCTTAAATTACAATATAGTCTTCACTAAGTGACTGCTTCTCCTCGACTGCCTTCACTCTGCTTTTCGGCTTCTTTCCTCGTAGCAGTCGTTGCTGTTGCTACTGCACCGCTGATGCTGTTGGCTTGGGTAGAATACCAGATTACTTAGCAGCGGTGCTTATGTACATTATGTAGTTGTTTGTTTCTGTTGGTATACTTGCTACGATCGAAGGGACGCCAAACTAGCTAATCTTTTGTGTGGTGCTGTACATTGTATTTTGTTTTGATTGTTGTTATGTTGCGTACAGAGATTTAGCAGGTGCGTCATATTAATAAAGGGTGATTTTTTAAGAGGCTTAGAACTTTTTTTAACGAAAAAACACAAAAAATTCGAAAAAATGAATGAAATATTTATTTGGATCGATAGTTTGAACCTTGCAATTTAATGTTTAAAGATAATTTCATGCAAATGTTGACCGCGGCTGCGTCTCAGGTAGCCCATCCGCTGAGTCCAATTTTGGCATACTCTTTCACACATATCGGCCGGTATCTCACGAATGAATGCATGGATGTTGGCTTCCAGTGCGTCAATCGAAGCGGGCTTGTCCCTATACACATTAGCCTTGGCATACCCCCACAAAAAATAATCTAATGGTGTCAAATCGCACGATCTAGGCGGCCAATTGACCGGCCCGAAACGTGAAATTAACTGTTCACCAAACTCGCCTCGCAATTGCGCCATTGTTTCGCGTGCTGTGTGGCATGTGGCACCGTCTTGTTGAAACCACATATCATGCAAGTCAAGAACTTCCATTTCGGGCAAAAAAAAGTTTGTTATCATCGCTCGGTAGCGTTCACCATTGACAGTAACGCTGCGATTCGCATCATCTTTGAAGAAATATGGCCCAATAATGCCGCCGGCCCATAAACCGCACCAAACAGTGGCTTTTTCGGGATGCATTGGTAGCTGTTGCAATGCTTCTGGCTGATCTTCACTCCAAATGCGGCAATTTTGCTTATTTACGTACCCATTCAACCAAAAATGAGCCTCATCGCTGAACACAATTTTTCGATAAAAAAGCGAAAAAGAACATTTCGAACCGAGCACGAATTTTGATAGTAAAATTCAATAATTTGCAAGCGTTGTTCATTTGTAAGACGATCCATGGTTAAATTGCAAACCAAACTGAAGCTGTTTGACAGTGACACAAAGTACTAAACACACGTCAGCTGTCAAAACCAGTGTTGCCAAAACCAAACCAGCTAAAAAATCACCCTTTATATGTGGAGATAGGCCGTATCGTAACTCGCGCTGATAATGCTGGAGCTGTGTGCTTGTTTTTATTTTCAGTAAGGAATGTTCTGTTCCTAAGTAACATTATTCAATACTGTTCAGTGTTATTAAACTACAGAATTTCCAATCATATTTTGATTAAGAAATTTATTTAATGTTCATGAACATTTTCTAATAATCACATGCCCTAGTGGAAGCTTGGGTTTAACTTGCATGTTGTTAACTCAGTTTTGGAACAACCATCACGGATTTCATTTATGCAGCTGATTAAGCGGCTATTGTCGCAAAGTACAATCCTTCTATCGAGGCATGGACAAACCATACTGAGACCCCCAACTCACAATCCTCTTGCCGCTGGCCCCTTCAATTTGTTTTCAAATGCGCCATTTTGTATTCCTATCGGTGTGATATCAATTAAAAATCCGTGTGACATGCAAAAACATACAATAAATACAAAAATAAATGCGGCAACCGTGGGGAAATGTGAAAGAGTTCGGGAATTTTTTATTACTGAATGCCATTGGTTAGTTATTATAAATTGTTAAAAGGCGAATAATTTGATTTGATTGGTTAAAAAAACTGTAAACATATTGGTTGTGTATTTTCAGCTTTTGAATATCATTAACTTCGCTTTCGTGTGTAAATTTTTCTTAAATAATTAAGAAAATATGTTCAAAATGTTTTTATTTTCCCTCAACCAATCTACATTGTTAATTTTTGTTGAATAATTTAAGCAAATGTACACTTATTCCTAAAACAAAAATATTATTCACACGTAGCGAACAATTTCAAATTCAACGGATAAAATTCTATGAACGTTGGCAGCAACTTTGCCCAAATCGGAAGTGGCTCATATTTTTTGCAAGTGTGTTGATGACTCAGAATTTTTGAACTTACGTGACATTTTTGTCAATACGAATTTCTATGTTACAATACCAGCGTACTTAACATTAGCCAGCCCCTAAAAATATAGCTTGTAGCTTGTTTTTCTTTTTACTCAAGTCTAGTCTCCTAGTTTTAGCTTTGTTCAACCTTTCTTATTTGCATTTGATTTTCTAATACTTATTATTCATAATCTTTTTTTTATAAACAAGATGTCTAACCCTAACCCATATAACAATATGGAAGATATATCTATCTATATATAGATTATAATTTTATTTCTTATAAATTTATAATAATTAACAACAGTTTTAGAACTTAAATCAAATTATTACTTTAAGTATATCATATAGGAAATATGAAAGACATTCTGTATTTATATATACAAAGTATTAAAAATAGTGTTGAATGCCTCTTCAATAGGCTCTTAACAACTTCAAATATTATATTTTGAGTGGGGTGACCCTAATAAAACAATTCGCAATATCAAAATATTGAATTTTGAAAAACTGTACTCGAATAATAAATTTTACTGAACAATTAAGGTTTTTTCAAAATAAAAACTAATAATTTTCTACAAAGAAATAAATTACCTAAAGATTTAATTACTTTACAATCAAAATGCTACTGAAATTAAAATCAAAATTAAACCAGAATTAAACCAGAATATCAGAAATAAATGCTTCTATATTATTATGATTCAAACTTAAAAGCCAAGGTTTTAGAAGTTTTAAGGCCATTCCAGGCATTGTTATTGTCCTGATCGATTGAGGAAGTTTATTAAATAAACGACATGATGAAACTGTATAAAAATTACGAAATGCAGTAGTGCGAAATTTTGGTACAGATACTAAGTTAAAAAAGTTTCCACGTAAATTATAATTTGAAATTAATCGATAGTTGCGATTACCAGACATCATAAAGAAGGTCTTTAAAACTTTAAAACAGTACAGATGTCGGACTGGCAGAATTTTCAGGTCGCAGAACAATGGAAAAGATGGTTACTTCCTTAGAAGCAGGCAAATTCCAAGTGAGATGCAAATGTTGTCCGACAGATTTTAGACATCATATCCCCGAAATTAATGATAATCGTGCTAACGATATGACTGTGGCACATCCTTCCATGCCACAGCCTTCTTACCACAAACCAGAATTAAAACCACGTACATCTCAAAATCCTATTACTAATCTTGACACTAATTTTTTGGCACTAAATTCCCCTCCTCGAAAACCTGATCTCGATATGGCAGCTTTCCAGAACTCTTTTGCGAGCCATCATCCATCACCTGTACACACACTGTAACGCATGATAACCATTTTCCAAATATTTCTCCAAATTCTGCGTTTCACAGCCTTGACCCGTTCAATAATCCAAACCCTTCTCCAGATCCTCCTAAATCTGGAAAACAAAACAACACTTCCACATCCATACAAATAAATCATGACACTGCAGATGCGGAACAGGTTACTGGTTCTCTTCGTAACTATGTTCGAGATATCGTATCTATGACTCTAGCCGTCAATAGATCTGAAGACGAACGATGTCTTCGAAAACAGTTAGAAGAAGAAAGGGCAAAACTTCGTCTAGAGGTTGCCGAAGTAATTCGTGAAACTATTAGTGCCACAACTCCACCTACTCGTACACAAACACATATTGCACAGAATACTCAATACTCTTCTTTATTACCTACATTTAACGCTCAGAACCCTGCAATACCCACATACCAGTCCAATGCACTAAACCAACGCAATTTTTCTCAACAACTACAATATTTGCGTTTGGACAATGCCAGCCTCGTGTTCAACATCACCAATTTGCGCAGACACCAAGTAGATTTTCTTATATCTAGAGAGATTTCCACAAATGGGGATTACGCTTAGACAACCAAAATATTACCGTAGATGATTTCCTCTACAGCATCTTCGTGAGTCGTACATGGTGGAATGGGATGAAATCGCCAGAAACTTCCACCATTTCATTGACGGAGAAGTCAGCTCGTGGTTTTGGATTCATCTCAATTCTCATCCACACCTGAGCCGGCCATATCTAAAAATTGCTTTGACCAAGCATCTTAGGAGCTAAGAGACCGATGAGGAGAAAGCGAGAGAGAGAGACGGCCGACGCAAAAACCAAATGAGCCATTTAATATTTTTTATTCTGACCTTCTCAGAATAAATTTTAGATTACGCATTCCAAGATGTCCAGAAAGACTTATTTTTCTGATTCTGTAAAATGTCTGCTCAGACATTGGTGGTAGTTTACTGACCTTCAAAACCGAAAGCCTAAACATGCCGCAATGTAGAAGAATACATATTTGAGCACTTTGCAAGATCCAGACAGCAACCAAGTTAGCCACCTCAATTCCAAAGAAGGGTGAATGAACTCGCTACGAGACATTAAATGATGCCTACGTTCAGCATAAAGAAGCCTCCCAGTTCTCCAGGTCCCCCAGGGATATGAGTGCATTGGTATGTTGGAACTGCAAAGTGTCAGGACATATATTCCAACAATGTCCAAGTCCTCAACGGTACTTATTCTGTTTTAAATGTGGACTCGCCAACACTAACACAGACTAAGTTCGTTAACACCCATCCAATACAAAGAGCGAAGAGTGACAGCGCGGTCAAATTTCTTGAGAAGCAGGTATTCTCGATATTTGGAGTACCAAAATCAATCTTTTCGGATAATGGGAAACAATTTGTGAGACTCGCCAAGTTCCTCAATACCTATGGTGATATGGGAAACAATTTGTGAGACTCGTTTTTTTTAGTTCAGTTGTGAGGCGTTTTTCTTTTTTAGTTCAAAGCACAACCTGAACTGTTGTTCGTGTTTCTTTTTAGCTCAGATACATCAGAGCTCAGAATTTGTGTTTCATTTTTTCGTTCAGAGCATGATCAGAGCGCGCTCTATGAGCTCAGAATAAATTGACTGAGCAGGCTGAGCAAAAAATTGATTACACACTCACAGTCGCATTTGACAGAAAAAAGAACAGGATAAACAAAATATATAATTCATTGTAAACAATAATTAATAAATATTCAATTATACATATATTTATTTCAAATGACAGCTTTGTACTCAAGTGTGTTTCATAAATACATCAGAAAGAGCTGCGCACGCTCGGTTCAGAGCGCGAGTTACGTCGCTCGAGGAATGAAAGCATTAGTTTCTTTATATTGAGGACTTATAATTAATATTTTTATTTATTTTACTAATCTTAAATTACAATATAGTCTTCACTAAGTGACTGCTTCTCCTCGACTGCCTTCACTCTGCTTTTCGGCTTCTTTCCTCGTAGCAGTCGTTGCTGTTGCTACTGCACCGCTGATGCTGTTGGCTTGGGTAGAATACCAGATTACTTAGCAGCGGTGCTTATGTACATTATGTAGTTGTTTGTTTCTGTTGGTATACTTGCTACGATCGAAGGGACGCCAAACTAGCTAATCTTTTGTGTGGTGCTGTACATTGTATTTTGTTTTGATTGTTGTTATGTTGCGTACAGAGATTTAGCAGGTGCGTCATATTAATAAAGGGTGATTTTTTAAGAGGCTTAGAACTTTTTTTAACGAAAAAACACAAAAAATTCGAAAAAATGAATGAAATATTTATTTGGATCGATAGTTTGAACCTTGCAATTTAATGTTTAAAGATAATTTCATGCAAATGTTGACCGCGGCTGCGTCTCAGGTAGCCCATCCGCTGAGTCCAATTTTGGCATACTCTTTCACACATATCGGCCGGTATCTCACGAATGAATGCATGGATGTTGGCTTCCAGTGCGTCAATCGAAGCGGGCTTGTCCCTATACACATTAGCCTTGGCATACCCCCACAAAAAATAATCTAATGGTGTCAAATCGCACGATCTAGGCGGCCAATTGACCGGCCCGAAACGTGAAATTAACTGTTCACCAAACTCGCCTCGCAATTGCGCCATTGTTTCGCGTGCTGTGTGGCATGTGGCACCGTCTTGTTGAAACCACATATCATGCAAGTCAAGAACTTCCATTTCGGGCAAAAAAAAGTTTGTTATCATCGCTCGGTAGCGTTCACCATTGACAGTAACGCTGCGATTCGCATCATCTTTGAAGAAATATGGCCCAATAATGCCGCCGGCCCATAAACCGCACCAAACAGTGGCTTTTTCGGGATGCATTGGTAGCTGTTGCAATGCTTCTGGCTGATCTTCACTCCAAATGCGGCAATTTTGCTTATTTACGTACCCATTCAACCAAAAATGAGCCTCATCGCTGAACACAATTTTTCGATAAAAAAGCGAAAAAGAACATTTCGAACCGAGCACGAATTTTGATAGTAAAATTCAATAATTTGCAAGCGTTGTTCATTTGTAAGACGATCCATGGTTAAATTGCAAACCAAACTGAAGCTGTTTGACAGTGACACAAAGTACTAAACACACGTCAGCTGTCAAAACCAGTGTTGCCAAAACCAAACCAGCTAAAAAATCACCCTTTATATGTGGAGATAGGCCGTATCGTAACTCGCGCTGATAATGCTGGAGCTGTGTGCTTGTTTTTATTTTCAGTAAGGAATGTTCTGTTCCTAAGTAACATTATTCAATACTGTTCAGTGTTATTAAACTACAGAATTTCCAATCATATTTTGATTAAGAAATTTATTTAATGTTCATGAACATTTTCTAATAATCACATGCCCTAGTGGAAGCTTGGGTTTAACTTGCATGTTGTTAACTCAGTTTTGGAACAACCATCACGGATTTCATTTATGCAGCTGATTAAGCGGCTATTGTCGCAAAGTACAATCCTTCTATCGAGGCATGGACAAACCATACTGAGACCCCCAACTCACAATCCTCTTGCCGCTGGCCCCTTCAATTTGTTTTCAAATGCGCCATTTTGTATTCCTATCGGTGTGATATCAATTAAAAATCCGTGTGACATGCAAAAACATACAATAAATACAAAAATAAATGCGGCAACCGTGGGGAAATGTGAAAGAGTTCGGGAATTTTTTATTACTGAATGCCATTGGTTAGTTATTATAAATTGTTAAAAGGCGAATAATTTGATTTGATTGGTTAAAAAAACTGTAAACATATTGGTTGTGTATTTTCAGCTTTTGAATATCATTAACTTCGCTTTCGTGTGTAAATTTTTCTTAAATAATTAAGAAAATATGTTCAAAATGTTTTTATTTTCCCTCAACCAATCTACATTGTTAATTTTTGTTGAATAATTTAAGCAAATGTACACTTATTCCTAAAACAAAAATATTATTCACACGTAGCGAACAATTTCAAATTCAACGGATAAAATTCTATGAACGTTGGCAGCAACTTTGCCCAAATCGGAAGTGGCTCATATTTTTTGCAAGTGTGTTGATGACTCAGAATTTTTGAACTTACGTGACATTTTTGTCAATACGAATTTCTATGTTACAATACCAGCGTACTTAACATTAGCCAGCCCCTAAAAATATAGCTTGTAGCTTGTTTTTCTTTTTACTCAAGTCTAGTCTCCTAGTTTTAGCTTTGTTCAACCTTTCTTATTTGCATTTGATTTTCTAATACTTATTATTCATAATCTTTTTTTTATAAACAAGATGTCTAACCCTAACCCATATAACAATATGGAAGATATATCTATCTATATATAGATTATAATTTTATTTCTTATAAATTTATAATAATTAACAACAGTTTTAGAACTTAAATCAAATTATTACTTTAAGTATATCATATAGGAAATATGAAAGACATTCTGTATTTATATATACAAAGTATTAAAAATAGTGTTGAATGCCTCTTCAATAGGCTCTTAACAACTTCAAATATTATATTTTGAGTGGGGTGACCCTAATAAAACAATTCGCAATATCAAAATATTGAATTTTGAAAAACTGTACTCGAATAATAAATTTTACTGAACAATTAAGGTTTTTTCAAAATAAAAACTAATAATTTTCTACAAAGAAATAAATTACCTAAAGATTTAATTACTTTACAATCAAAATGCTACTGAAATTAAAATCAAAATTAAACCAGAATTAAACCAGAATATCAGAAATAAATGCTTCTATATTATTATGATTCAAACTTAAAAGCCAAGGTTTTAGAAGTTTTAAGGCCATTCCAGGCATTGTTATTGTCCTGATCGATTGAGGAAGTTTATTAAATAAACGACATGATGAAACTGTATAAAAATTACGAAATGCAGTAGTGCGAAATTTTGGTACAGATACTAAGTTAAAAAAGTTTCCACGTAAATTATAATTTGAAATTAATCGATAGTTGCGATTACCAGACATCATAAAGAAGGTCTTTAAAACTTTAAAACAGTACAGATGTCGGACTGGCAGAATTTTCAGGTCGCAGAACAATGGAAAAGATGGTTACTTCCTTAGAAGCAGGCAAATTCCAAGTGAGATGCAAATGTTGTCCGACAGATTTTATACATCATATCCCCGAAATTAATGATAATCGTGCTAACGATATGACTGTGGCACATCCTTCCATGCCACAGCCTTCTTACCACAAACCAGAATTAAGACCACGTACATCTCAAAATCCTATTACTAATCTTGACACTAATTTTTTGGCACTAAATTCCCCTCCTCGAAAACCTGATCTCGATATGGCAGCTTTCCAGAACTCTTTTGCGAGCCATCATCCATCACCTGTACACACACTGTAACGCATGATAACCATTTTCCAAATATTTCTCCAAATTCTGCGTTTCACAGCCTTGACCCGTTCAATAATCCAAACCCTTCTCCAGATCCTCCTAAATCTGGAAAACAAAACAACACTTCCACATCCATACAAATAAATCATGACACTGCAGATGCGGAACAGGTTACTGGTTCTCTTCGTAACTATGTTCGAGATATCGTATCTATGACTCTAGCCGTCAATAGATCTGAAGACGAACGATGTCTTCGAAAACAGTTAGAAGAAGAAAGGGCAAAACTTCGTCTAGAGGTTGCCGAAGTAATTCGTGAAACTATTAGTGCCACAACTCCACCTACTCGTACACAAACACATATTGCACAGAATACTCAATACTCTTCTTTATTACCTACATTTAACGCTCAGAACCCTGCAATACCCACATACCAGTCCAATGCACTAAACCAACGCAATTTTTCTCAACAACTACAATATTTGCGTTTGGACAATGCCAGCCTCGTGTTCAACATCACCAATTTGCGCAGACACCAAGTAGATTTTCTTATATCTAGAGAGATTTCCACAAATGGGGATTACGCTTAGACAACCAAAATATTACCGTAGATGATTTCCTCTACAGCATCTTCGTGAGTCGTACATGGTGGAATGGGATGAAATCGCCAGAAACTTCCACCATTTCATTGACGGAGAAGTCAGCTCGTGGTTTTGGATTCATCTCAATTCTCATCCACACCTGAGCCGGCCATATCTAAAAATTGCTTTGACCAAGCATCTTAGGAGCTAAGAGACCGATGAGGAGAAAGCGAGAGAGAGAGACGGCCGACGCAAAAACCAAATGAGCCATTTAATATTTTTTATTCTGACCTTCTCAGAATAAATTTTAGATTACGCATTCCAAGATGTCCAGAAAGACTTATTTTTCTGATTCTGTAAAATGTCTGCTCAGACATTGGTGGTAGTTAACTGACCTTCAAAACCGAAAGCCTAAACATGCCGCAATGTAGAAGAATACATATTTGAGCACTTTGCAAGATCCAGACAGCAACCAAGTTAGCCACCTCAATTCCAAAGAAGGGTGAATGAACTCGCTACGAGACATTAAATGATGCCTACGTTCAGCATAAAGAAGCCTCCCAGTTCTCCAGGTCCCCCAGGGATATGAGTGCATTGGTATGTTGGAACTGCAAAGTGTCAGGACATATATTCCAACAATGTCCAAGTCCTCAACGGTACTTATTCTGTTTTAAATGTGGACTCGCCAACACTAACACAGACTAAGTTCGTTAACACCCATCCAATACAAAGAGCGAAGAGTGACAGCGCGGTCAAATTTCTTGAGAAGCAGGTATTCTCGATATTTGGAGTACCAAAATCAATCTTTTCGGATAATGGGAAACAATTTGTGAGACTCGCCAAGTTCCTCAATACCTATGGTGATATGGGAAACAATTTGTGAGACTCGTTTTTTTTAATTCAGTTGTGAGGCGTTTTTCTTTTTTAGTTCAAAGCACAACCTGAACTGTTGTTCGTGTTTCTTTTTAGCTCAGATACATCAGAGCTCAGAATTTGTGTTTCATTTTTTCGTTCAGAGCATGATCAGAGCGCGCTCTATGAGCTCAGAATAAATTGACTGAGCAGGCTGAGTAAAAAACTGATTACACACCCACAGTCGCATTTGACAGAAAAAAGAACAGGATAAACAAAATATATAATTCATTGTAAATAATTTTTAAATATTCAATTTATACATATATTTATTTCAAATGACAGCTTTGTACTCAAGTGTGTTTCATAAATACATCAGAAAGAGCTGCGCACGCTCGGTTCAGAGCGCGCTGATAATGCTGGAGCTGAGTTTCACTAAAAAAGAAATACTGAATGTTCACATTCAGTGTAGACCTAATTCTACTTGTTTTTATTTTAAAGAATGTAGAAGTCATATGTACTGCGAAATATTATTTATATTTCTAATTTCTTTCTAACTTTAATAAAACTTTTGATATCCTTAGTTCAACGTACTTTTATGACAATGGAATAAAGGCGAAGTTTCAGAACATTATTAAACAGGTTATGGTATGGGCCCAGGCACAATTACAACAACAAGCATTACAAAACTGAATGGAGAAAATTATTTCGTGTGGAAGTATCGAATTGAGTTGTTACCTTTAAAGAAAATTTGTGGAGTGTATTACGTGAATCCAAGCCACAACTAGCTCCAAATAATTTCAATGAAAAGGAAATAATCCATTGACAGGTCTGTTGATAGCCAGTTATGTCACATCACATACGAAATTCGAAAACAGAAAAAAAACATTGGAATCATTAAAACTGAGGTGAATACGTTGAGCAATAAAGTTTCCTTGATTCGACGTATTTGTTGTACAAAGTTGGATGATACTGGAAAAATGGAAACACACAATGCAGCTTTACATCTTTAAATCTATTTCAAAAACTGACCAATTTTGTTGAAGAAGCGAATCTATGACACACTAGTCACTACATTGGAAACAAGGCCAGAACAGGATTTGACATTAAGTTTGGTGCAGTCCAAACTATTGAACGAGTAGGTATCATCGCCGAAAAGAAACGGATGTTCTTCATAGTGCTGACGAATGCGGGGAAGTAGTACTCAAAGTAGTAAAGAAGGGTATAAAATACCTAACTAATTGAAAATCGGAGACTATATACCTATACACAGTCTAACAAATATACAAGGTAGGTACCTATATAAGGTACTTAAATGCGTCTTGTTCATATCTTTTAAGTTCTTTTTTTTTACTGTCAGTCAGGTTTTTCGGTTTTTTAAGTTAACTTTTTTTATTTTTATCTTTTTAGCCTATAACACTCCGGGGAAGAATACGAATATTAACACACCTCACTCTTCAAAATCGGTCAAGCCGTTTAGGCACAGGGCGTCCCGTAGGAACGTACATAGGATACGCGCGAAAGACATAACCCTCCTTGTGCCCAGTCGGGTAAAAAAGAGGGATTTTCAAAAGTTGAAAAGCTAAATAATGTGAATCAAAATTAGGGATGATACGGAGAACCTCCGGTTTAAATTGCACCTCCGACTGCGGCTTCGGTTCCGATATAATCACATCGGTTTTTCGGACCACCATCGGTGACGAGACGACCGATGAACATGTTTATAAAACATAATTTACCCATTTTGAAGTTTAACTATTAGTTTGTAATTTTATTAAGTGACAATACAATTTTGTATTTGTATGCGATGTGTTATCGAATGCTCCCTCGATGTCCAAGAAAGCACACAGTACTATCTCTTTTGATTCAAGAGCGCTTTCAATAATTTCGGTCAGCTGGTACAAAGCAGTCTCCGTAGATCTGCCCGCTCTGTAGGCGTGCTGGCGATAATGAAGAGGCGATATACTAAGTACATCTTCTCGTAGGTAGTTATCCACGGCCTTTTCCATCGTTTTGAGAAGAAACGAAGTAAGGCTGATTGGTCTATAGGACTTCGGTAAACTTGGGTCCTTTTTTCCCACTTTCGGAATGAACACTACCTTTGCCCGTCTCCACTGGTTTGGTATATAGCCCAGTGCCAGGCTGCTTTTAAAAATGTTTGCCAGATGTGGAAGCAATTTACGTTGTCCTTTTTGTAGTAGGGCTGGCGTAATTCCATCCACCCCTGGTGATTTAAAAGGCTGAAAGGAACAGATTGCCCATTCTAATCGCCCCCTGGAGAAGATTTCGGTCGCTGTTTTCCAATCCTCTCTTTGGGGTCTTCGATTATTGGTCATGCTCCTGTTGTCCGTAGTCGGATGACTGCCAGGAAAATGAGTTTCTAATAGAAGTCTTGCCCTCTGTTTCTCATTTTGTGTATAGCTGCCATCCGGTTTTCTGAGAGACATTGATGTTCCTTCTGTTTTTGCTAGTGCTTTGTGCACTCTGGCAGCAACAGGAGTATCCATGATTGTCTCACAGAATTGTCTAAAGCTTTCTCGTTTTGCTTTCCTTATTTCTTTGTTGTAAGAAGTCAGTGCCATACTGTAGCTCTGCCAGTCTCCAGTACGTTTCGCTGTATTAAACAGTTTACGCGTTTTCGACCGAAGTCTTGACAGATTGTTGCTCCACCATGGAACCTTATTCTTCTCTGCACTTCTGCTTATTGGGCAGCTAGTTTCGAACGCATCTGTGATGGCTGATGTTATGCCCTCCACTGTGTGTTCCAGTTCTAAATGATAAGCTGGGGCTCTCCTGGTATTTACCTGCTCGAGATTGTTTTCAAGAGCTGATTCAAAGAGGTCCCAATTTGTATTTCTTGGGTTTCTGATTGGGTTACTTGTGATACAAGTGTTGTCTAGATCGAAGGTAATGATTCTATGATCAGACATAGATGGCTCACTTGATACTCTCCAGTCCCTAACAAATCTACTCATGCTATGGCTGCCTAGTGTAAGGTCTAGTACCTCTTGCCTAGCTCGAGTTACAAAGGTGGGGGTATTACCTACATTATATATATCAAGAGCAGAGCTTAAGAAGAATTCTAATAATGACTCACCTCTGATGTTAGTGTCTGTACTCCCCCAGATGGTATTGTGAGCATTGGCATCACATCCTATTAGCAACGGCAGTTGGAGCTTGTTTGCATGCTCCACAAGGCCTTGCAGTGCCGCCGATACGACTGGTTCGTCCCCGGCGCAGTAGGCTGAAGCGATGATGATGGTGCGGTATGCTCCTTCCAGTTTCAGAGCTACCTGTATTGGCACCAGGTCTCGCGTAGCGTATTCTGAAAGTAGAATAAAACTTAGTTTTTTGTTAATAAGAATGCATGCCCTAGGGTTGAGAACACGAGTGTCCCAAATTACCTTTGCATTCTGACATGCGAGTCCTTTAACTGCTCCTCTCAGGATCCACGGCTCCTGAATGAGTACAATGCCCAGTCTATTAGTTGTGAACATCCGTGCTATTACAGCTGATGCCGCTATAGCATGGTGGATGTTCACCTGGGCCATTTTTAGTGTGGGATTCATTGATTTTGTGGGGCTGTTGCCCCATCCTCCTCCCGAAGTAGGATGTCCTCATCCATTTCTACAACCGTCATGTCATGTTCCTCATCAGAGAGCGAGCTCTCCGAGAGGGACATGTACTCCTCTGGTGTCTCTCCTTCAGCTACCTGCTCAACAAGAGGTGATGGTGAGGCAGCCTGCTGTGGATCAATATGCTCCACTACGGCCTCTGTCCCCTGTAAAGCTGGAGTCGAGAGGGTCATTTGCCCCACACTCTCCTCCGACTTTTTGAGTCCAGACACCGCAACCCTGCCGAACCTGTAGCTGAGGGAATTGTTTTGAGCCCTTATGGTATCATAGGACTGCTGGTCGATACCGAGGCCCAGTACTTGCCCGGTTCCCTCTTTCCTCCCGTTCAGAACCTTCCACGCTTTGATGTTCAGGCCATCATTCTGTGCTTCGAGGAGTGCCAATGTGGTTTGGTGCTCCTGATCAGCACTTCGTGGGAAGTAGATTGTTATCGAATGGGCACGTGGTATTTCCTTCCCGCTCATCGCAGTAAGGCCCACTCCCTTCCAATTGCATAGTTTGGGTGCTACTGTCTTCAGCCATTCCACAGTCTGTGGAGTCTCGCATTCAACCAATAGCATACCCATCCTGAAATGTATGCCATTGAATTTGAGCTTGTGCTCCCATCCACGGGCCATTTCATCCACTAGAGCATTCTCTAGATCCTTGAGCTCGTCGGTACTCAGCATCTCCCTTGGATATTCGCAAGGGAGAACCGCCACCTGCTCGGCCGTCGCCGTCATGGCACGACTTCCACCAGCTGCAGCTGCTTTTGCAGCCGCTGCATAGCTTTTGCCGTGTGAGACAGCAGCATGCCTAGCAGGCTTTGTCCGCGACCTGTCAGGTTTTTCACTCACCTTTGGCTTCTTCTGCGTATTACCTACAGAAGGTGAGATAGTGCTACTGCACCTCTTTGCCGCTGGTGTCGGACCAGGAACAGGCTTAGCCTTATGTTCTTCGGCCTTCTTCCTTGCCTCCTCAGGTACAAAGCCCTTTTCGAGGTAGCGAAGGTACCATCTAACGCCTGCACCGCTCAGCCCCTTCCGAACCTGTAGCTGAGGGAATTGTTTTGAGCCCTTATGGTATCATAGGACTGCTGGTCGATACCGAGGCCCAGTACTTGCCCGGTTCCCTCTTTCCTCCCGTTCAGAACCTTCCACGCTTTGATGTTCAGGCCATCATTCTGTGCTTCGAGGAGTGCCAATGTGGTTTGGTGCTCCTGATCAGCACTTCGTGGGAAGTAGATTGTTATCGAATGGGCACGTGGTATTTCCTTCCCGCTCATCGCAGTAAGGCCCACTCCCTTCCAATTGCATAGTTTGGGTGCTACTGTCTTCAGCCATTCCACAGTCTGTGGAGTCTCGCATTCAACCAATAGCATACCCATCCTGAAATGTATGCCATTGAATTTGAGCTTATGCTCCCATCCACGGGCCATTTCATCCACTAGAGCATTCTCTAGATCCTTGAGCTCGTCGGTACTCAGCATCTCCCTAGGATATTCGCAAGGGAGAACCGCCACCTGCTCGGCCGTCGCCGTCATGGCACGACTTCCACCAGCTGCAGCTGCTTTTGCAGCCGCTGCATAGCTTTTGCCGTGTGAGACAGCAGCATGCCTAGCAGGCTTTGTCCGCGACCTGTCAGGTTTTTCACTCACCTTTGGCTTCTTCTGCGTATTACCTACAGAAGGTGAGATAGTGCTACTGCACCTCTTTGCCGCTGGTGTCGGACCAGGAACAGGCTTAGCCTTATGTTCTTCGGCCTTCTTCCTTGCCTCCTCAGGTACAAAGCCCTTTTCGAGGTAGCGAAGGTACCATCTAACGCCTGCACCGCTCAGCCCCTTCCGAAGAGGGTCGTCCTTACCACCAGGCTGGCCCGGTGGTGGCATGGGTGGGCATATCCGTCCTTTCCTTTTAGCCGTAGCTACTGCAGGTTGTTTAGGTTCAGGTATACGAGCTTGGCTCGTTGCCATCCCCTTACTTCCCACTGCAGCCTTGGCCAAAGGTTGAGATGCTAGAGCTTGGCTCCCGCTTCCCAGTCTGGCAGCTTCAAGGCGTTCAGCCAACATAGGTGTCGGCACCGGAATTTTTGATTTGGCGGTGTTTTGGCTGGTGCTGGGTTGCACTTGCCGAACACTGCTTCCTCGACTTGTTCCAGGCTGACAACTTGAGTCATCGTAGAGCCTCTGCTCCACTTCGGTAACTAATCCAGATGCGGTGTTACCCCGCAATCTGTTTAGTTGGGTTTTTTGTTTTTGTTTGTTTTTTTTGGAGTTTGGTTTCATATCCCACGAGTAACGCGGGAAAGGGTCGTCCGCCACGCCAGAGCCCCGTATAACGTGGTAAGGCCAAAGTTACTCCCTGAGGTGGCCCGGTATCAGAGAGGCTCCGTAATAATACAGTCGGTTACCCCTGACTGCAAACCGTATCCGATAAGCACGGGTCGCATGACTCTCTCGGATTAGGGGTGGCAGACTTAGTTCACCAACCCTCATCACCTTTCGACCAAACCAACTCCACCAGTAACCGGCATACACAGAAGTACTTCGATGGCTGGTAGTGTTGATCCTGCCAACAGGCTCAAGTGAGTTGGCTTAAGCCCCCGCACCCGACGTCAACGTGACGTCATTCGTCAAGGTGTCTGCCGCGCGGGGGAAATGACCATATTACCTAGAAATGAATTTTTGTTTCAATCGTATTGACCGGGTTCGAGATATGTCTAAATTTCAAAAGTACCGTTACTCGATTTTTTAATGGAAAACTGAGTATGCAGTTATGTTTACCTCACCTATCTAAGCTTAAATATCAATTTTTGTTGAAATCGTAAGAGCCGTTTTCGAACAAATCAAACTGGTATGAAAATTTTGTATGGGATGCACCATTAATATTGAGGTTACCATGCAAGAAAAAAAACGACCCAGAACTGTAAGCCCCCAAACTTCAAATCCGAAGTTTGAACGAAATCCGTTCAGCCGCTTAGGCTGTAGGCCTCGGGACATACAGACAGACAGACAGACAGACAAACAGACGGATAGCATTTTTCGACCCACTTTTTTGAGTTCGCCTATCATCGTAATGTCAGAATTGATTAACTCGAGTTCGAAATTTTGTATGAATACAATATCTTACTCTTACTACGTAATGGGGAATGTTAAAAATCAGAAGTTGAAAGTAAAACTAAGGACTATATAGAATTGGTAAGGAATAATTAGATGGAAAGCCGAAAGTAGTTCGATCGGACCGAGGAGGAGAGTATACTGGGGAAAAGGTTTTGCTCAACAAAATGGCGTGGCTGAAAGAAAGAATAGGAAGCTCATTGAAATGGCGAGATGTATACTTCTTGAAGCAAAACTTTCAAAAAGTTTTTGGGCTGAGGCGGTAAAGACGACGAGTTACCTTTAAAATCGTTCGCTAACACAAACGGTCAAAAGAACTCCATAGCTCATATGTGGCACGGATGTAAACCAGGTACGAAGTATCTTGCAATCTTTGGTGTTAAATGTTTTGTTTTGCGACACAGTAAAATGTATTGCCTTATTGGGAGATACTCATCCCTGTCCAACTATGATAAGATATTGCTATACACGCCAGTTCTGAAACCAGTATGGACCTACGGGCTCCAGTTGTGGGCATGCACAATTGCACATGTCAAATAAATTTACAAAAAATTCAAGTTTTCCAAAATAAAGTAGTAAGAAACATAGTTAATGCACCTTGGTACATACGCAATGCCAATCTGCATAGAGATCTAAATGTTGAAATGGTTGAAGATGAGGTTAGGAAGGTTGCTCGGAAGCACAGAAGTAGACTTCTCAACCACGTAAACACAGATATAACAGAACTTTTAAATAATGACAATGTAATCAGGAGATTGAGACGGATAAAACCTCTTGATCTATAAGATTTAGGTAGGGCTAAGAAATCAGGTATTGTTTTCAAACAAAACAAGTGTAGAAATCCGACAAACGGCGGATTTATCCCTTTAATTCATAAAATAATTGCAAAATAAATTGCTTATTAATCGTAAGACTAGGTGCAATCTTATTCGGGATGGCAAATGTCAGTCCCCCGGGAGTTTTTTTAGATGAGTTAAATTCCATCACTATTGCAGATGCATCCCTCGCGTACTAGCTCTGCAATGTCTTTCGATTATTTTTTACTTCGAGCAAAACAAAATAAAAATGTTTTGTACATATTCCAAAGGAGAAGCATAGAAAGCTCGACAATGTTGCTGAACCAATGATTTTTATGGGATATGATGAGCACTCTAAAGCTTACAGGCGCTCTGATTTTCTACGAAAGAAGATGGTGGTAAGCCGTGATGTTAGATTTACTGAACATTTTGATCATGAGAAGGATACCAATAATATTCAGAACAGCACTGAAGATCCGTACGAAGGTTGCTGGTCTGTTCTATAAATCTTTTAATTTACACTACGATCTCATCATCATTGTTAAAACCTGTTTGCATCCCGATATTTCTTCGAGAGAAATTGATTGATGAACGTTTTTATGATGTCTTCCGATCTGATCGATGTAAAGTAGCTGCCGAACGTGGCGTACAGAAGTACCATTCTCCTTACTAGCTGAATCTATTAACCATAAAGAACTATTTATGGAAATTGAAATGGATTCTAACCGTTTTAACTTTTCTAAAGCTAACTTCACTGAACTCAATAATTTGTTTAATAATAATGACTGGCTTACTGAATTGTCCAACATGAATTTAGATTGTATATAAAAGCGTTTTGTTGAAATACTAGTTGATGGCTTTGCTAGATATGTCCCGATTTCCAACAATCAAGCATTATCCAAGCCTCCTTGGTGTAATAAAAAACTAAATCAGCTAAAAAATTTGAAAAACCGAGCTTTCAAAGCATTTAAAAAATCTGGTAATACTAATGATTCGAACAAATTTAAAAATACAGTAAATCCTTCTGGCATTTTACAAATTCCAAACGTAAATCAGTTGGGATTCCGGGCACAATGCATTTTAAAAGCGTGGAATCGTCTTATTTAGAGTCTACTTTAGAGCTTTTCTATGAATCGGTTTATACTAATGGCAATTGTCATAACAGTTAAAGAAATAATATTGTTAATCTAGTCAGTATTGGATATCTTGAACTAAGCTATGAAGAGGTTTTGTTAGGTTTTAAGTCTCTCCGACCAAACCCCTATTGTGGCGTTGATGGCATACCAGCAATTATATTGAAAAATATTTTAAACCGTACTCTTTAAGAGGGAACATTTCTTAACGATTTGTATCTGGTCGGTCTACTGTCACTAACTTGGCTTCCTTTTCATCTTACGTTCTAAATAAGATGGGAAAACAAAAGCCAAGTAGATGCGATATATACCGATTTTAGTAAAGCCTTCGACTCTGTCAATCACTCAATTCTTCTTGAAAAGCTAGAAGCTTTTGGAATTCACTCTAAAATGCTTCTATGGATTTCATCGTTCCTAATTGGTCGCTCTCAACGAGTAAAAATTGGAACTTCGCTCTCGAAAAGTATAAGGTGTACTTCGGGTGTTCCGCAAGGAAGTCATTTAGGTCCACTGCTCTTCATTATTTTCATTATTGATATTTGGGCCTTACCAACAACCAAACCGCAAACTCGAGCTTCACTCATTTCGAAACTAACTATAGTTTCAACTTTTATTTTCTAGGTACCAAAAATCAAAGTAATCGGAACTTTAACTGCATCTAACTTTATAGCAAAATTATAACAGTATAACTCAAAGGCGTTATAATTTTTTTCAGAGCTTTCAAATAATTTGCTGAAATTGGCAGTTGCTTGTATTTTGAGTGAAATATAGAAGCAACTGTTTCCCATGCTTGGTTTTTTTACTGTATCACTGCAGCTTTGTGAATTTTGCTATCAATGATATCAGCCAATGGTTTGACACAGTCAACTAGGTAATAGTTCTCACATTGCCTGCGTCCAATTTAAGCTGCGGCTTCTCTTTATTTGCTGTCCATTTCATATTTATTTATTACAAAGACTGACGTTTAAACTTTAATAATGGTCGACATTCTCCGGATCGAAAGTTACAGTCTCGATTATCTTAAAGTCGAAGATAACTTGATTATTGGTACAAAGTTTATTTTAATTTCGATTATTGCCCTAAAGTCGAGTCTAAGTGTGGTTGTTAGTAAGGCCGATTGTTTCAACAGTCAAAAATAATAATTTCTTACTATACGCAGATGATTTAAAACTGTTTTCATGTATCAAAAGTATTGGTAATGGTGACTGTTCTTTGATCCAATCGGATTTGGACAGTATAACTGATTGGTGCAACGTCAATAGTTTAAAACTGAATATTAAGAAATGCAATGTGATTTCTTTTAATAGATCTGCATCAACATTAATTCAATTCATTTAAATAGAGTTATGAAAATCAAAGACTTGGGACCTTGGGAGTCATGTTCGATACGACATTTTCCTTTAAATGTCATATTGATACTGGCGAAGGCTAACTCCGTTGTTGGCTTCATAAAGCGTAATGGAAAAGCGTTTAGAGATCCATTTGCTTTGCTTTCGCTATTTATTGCATTAGTTCGATCCCTGCTTGAATATGCTGACGTGATTTGGAATCCACTATTTTTAACTTACTCTATGATCGCCTAGAAAAGATTCATATGCGTTTTACTAAAAACGTTTTTTATAAAATGCGTTGGGAATTTTTTCCTAATTATAAGGCCAGATGCTTACTTCTTGGTATTAAATCTTTGAAATCCCGGCGTCAAATACACGACATAATGTTTGTAAGAGACGGGCTTTGTTTCCATATAAGATGTTTTATTTTTTTTTTTCTAGTTTGCTCTCGATGATATTAATAGCTGTTTTTTATTATCAGCGTGATCTGATCCGGATCAGATCACGAAAATAAAACAAAACGGATCATTGAATAGTTTAATTTCGGAATTGTGGCAACAGCTGCTTTCAAAAACAAAACATTTCAGAAATGTTTATGAAATGTTTCTGAAGCAAATCGCACAGATTTTATAAACATTTATAAAAGATTTCTGAAATTTATTTATTAAATGTTTATGAAATGTTTCAAATTTATCCTGTTTTGGACTAGAAGAAAATAATTATTAGCAGCGAGTAAAGTTTTTATTTTTGTAATTTTGGTCGCGGCAATCACGCGACACGCGATTTAATTCAAATAATTTTATTAAATGAATCACTTTCTCATTAGGTATTCAAAGCTTTTCTGGACATTTTTATTTTATTTAAAAACAGATAATAATCGAAAAACAGCGCTCACTTTCTGCATCCATTTCCCATCACGATTGGGTAACTGTAAAACATTTCATAAATGCTTTTTTGGTGTCCAATCCAAACCAGCAAAACATCTTTAAACATTTCATAAAAATTGTTTTGTTTAATAAGTGTTTGAGAAATAAATATTGCACATGTAGGTATATATTTGTTTATCAAATGTTTGGCTGGTCTGGACATACCTTTATAGAACGAGGAAAAACAAAATAACTCGGAATACGGACAGGGAGTTTATTCGAATGCGAAGAAAATCAATTGATTTTTTGTGTTCCATTTTTTAGTCTGGCACACCAACATTTAAAAACAAAACAAGCCACCTAGTCGGAAATAGTAGAAATAGCTTTCAGATCTTGATTCGTGATCTCGATGAGAAGCAGGATGCTGTTGTTGCAAGTCCATGTAAATCGATGATCTAAAGGGTGATTTTTTAGCTGGTTTGGTTTTGGCAACACTGGTTTTGACAGCTGACGTGTGTTTAGTACCTTGTGTCACTGTCAAACAGCTTCAGTTTGGTTTGCAATTTAACCATGGATCGTCTTACAAATGAACAACGCTTGCAAATTATTGAATTTTACTATCAAAATTCGTGCTCGGTTCGAAATGTTCATCGCGCGCTGCTTCCATTTTATGATCGGCATTCTCGACCTTCTGAGCAGTCTATTCGGAAGATTGTGACCAAATTTCGCACCAAATTTACTTTGTTGGACATTAAACCACCAACACGTTTACGTACTGTGCGTAGTGAAGAAAATATTGCGGCCGTATCAGCTAGTGTGACAGAAGACCGCGAAATGTCGATTCGGCGCCGTTCCCAGCAGTTAGGCCTTTGTTACAGCACTACGTGGAAAATTTTGCGGAAGGATTTGGGCGTAAAGCCTTTTAAGATACAGCTGGTGCAAGAACTAAAGCCAGCCGACCTACCACAACGCCGAATTTTTGGTGAATGGGCTCTTGGAAAGCTGGCCGAGGATCCGCTTTTTTATCGAAAAATTGTGTTCAGCGATGAGGCTCATTTTTGGTTGAATGGGTACGTAAATAAGCAAAATTGCCGCATTTGGAGTGAAGATCAGCCAGAAGCATTGCAACAGCTACCAATGTATCCCGAAAAAGCCACTGTTTGGTGCGGTTTATGGGCCGGCGGCATTATTGGGCCATATTTCTTCAAAGATGATGCGAATGGCAGCGTTACTGTCAATGGTGAACGCTACCGAGCGATGATAACAAACTTTTTTTTGCCCGAAATGGAAGTTCTTGACTTGCATGATATTTGGTTTCAACAAGACGTTGCCACATGCCACACAGCACGCGAAACAATGGCGCAATTGCGAGGCGAGTTTGGTGAACAGTTAATTTCACGTTTCGGGCCGCCTAGATCGTGCGATTTGACACCATTAGATTATTTTTTGTGGGGGTATGCCAAGGCTAATGTGTATAGGGACAAGCCCGCTTCGATTGACGCCTTGGAAGCCAACATCCATGCATTCATTCGTGAGATACCGGCCGATATGTGTGAAAGAGTATGCCAAAATTGGACTCAGCGGATGGGCTACCTGAGACGCAGCCGCGGTCAACATTTGCATGAAATTATCTTTAAACATTAAATTGCAAGGTTCAAACTATCGATTCAAATAAATATTTCATTCATTTTTTCGAATTTTTTGTGTTTTTTTTTTAAAAAAAGTTCTAAACCTCTTAAAAAATCACCCTTTATATGGATCATAGCTTATAATAAACAACAGCTAATATATGCGCCCACGCGATCCTTGAGAATTCGTAATTTTCTTTTTAAACAAAAATCGTAGAACAAATTACGGCCTGCAAGAGCCCATGACAAGAGCCATTCTAGTTTTCAACAGCGTTTATTCAAAAATGGATTTATCTGTGTCAAGAGTTCAATTTAGAAACCAATTATTGTACATTTTTGCTTTTTAAATAAAATATTGTATATTTTTATCATTCCTAGTTTTCAAACATCTGTTAGTTGTAAGCACTTGTAGATGATTTATAATAATAATAATAATAAATAATAAATTTCGAAATAAGCCTGAATACCTTCAAATTCAGTTAGAACCCCCAAAACAAATGAATGATGATTCTCCTTAAAATAAATACGGAATGCGGGGACAACTCTGATTATAAGTCCCTGGAAAGGAGTTCATCACAATCAATAGTGAAGATGATAAAAGTTCGGCTAACCCGCAAGAGCAGGTGCGTGTGTCTCAGCGTGCAAACTAAAGGTAACGAGACCTATGAGTAATCGAAGAAATTAATGCCGTTGCAAATTTATTAGCGAAAGTCGGAAGCTATTGCAAGTGTTGATAGGAAATATTGGATTGGCATGAACAATGAGATGAATTCGTTAAAGAAAAACAGAACATGGAATTTATGTTAACTACCAAGCGATCGCAGAGCAACCGGATGTAAAAGGGTTTTAAATTGAAAACAAATGCTGATGGAAATTAACATTGCTTTTAAGTACGTCTGGTTGCTCAAGGATTTTCTCAAAAATAAAAAATGTATTTATTTCTTACCAAAAGTATAGATACCTATGATGAATTTTACTATCCCTAACTTGAGAAATAATTTAAACTAGCATCCCCAACTTCATCACCTTCACAGCCAATGTCATTCTCAAAGGTCCCATCTACTCCTATACTAAAATTCATAAATAATGGTTTTGCGGTCGTTAAAAGGTAAAAATCTTGCTTTCGCATTTAAAATATTAGGATTATATCAAGGCTGCCTAAATGACAACTGACAACAAAACAATGTTTTGAAATAACAAAGTGATGCCAAATTTGTATAGTTATTTTGGATCACCTTACGTAGAAGGAGAATGATGTGACTATCGCATTTGACTATCACCTATCACCTTACGGGATTCCACCCCTGGTCTGATAGGTAATACGCACACACAAAATGAAGTTAAGTGGATCCCAAATGTTTTGTTCGTAAACTAACAAACTAAGTATTAATAGACCGTCAACTCCAGCGCTCCAACCCAATTATCCCGCAAATTTTGAAAACAAAATTCTCTCTTAGTTTTCCTATCTGTGCTGTCGTCAGCGGTTCCGCACAGCAAAACCACACGACTACCAACAACAAACAGCGTAGAGTTGTGGCGTGGTGTCGTGTGTAGGATGGATGGAGCAGAAGGTGAATAGCTCTATATGCGGAGAAGTATTGCCAAAATACGGTTTTAAGCTTTTTTTATAAATCGCAAGTTGAATGAAGCGAAGTAAAATTTTAAAATGATTTCATTACAATAGGTACAGCTTTTTTCATGTAAGCTGCTTCGCAGTGTTTCATTCACATAGTGCAAAAATCAAAATCGAAATTTTGAAATCGGTTCAGTAGTTCCAGAAATTGCCTCTTACAAACAAACATTACCTCTTTATATTATAATAGTGTGACTAGTCACATGGAAAATCAAGTGAAGGTGCGGACATTCTTCTGGATAACACCATCAAAGCTTAATTGGGTGCACAATGAGTATTCCGTACTATCATCGTTTGTGCAATCTCGACGGACGCAGTTTTTTTTATTTTAAATATAGTCTAGGTTTGTCATGAGCTCTCGACATTTGTCAGTGTTTGCGAACTCTTGTCATTTCAGATAAATTATGTATTGCATATTTCTTTGGGATGTATGTTAACCCAGATCAAACTTTTGTATATGGTTGGAAGTCTGGGGCCCTGCTCTCTATTTCGTCCCATTCGTATTAGTTTTCCCATTCCGCTTTTTAGTAGGTACTCTGTAATATCTTCGGAATTCTAAATGTGACATAAGTACATTTCATTCCACTTTCGAAATACAGAGTAGAAAAGGTTCGTTTCCGAAAAATGTTACTTTCGGAACGAGATACAGAGTAGGGCCCCTGTAATACACATTCTAATTGTTCTTTTTTATCGATTGTTGTAAATAGTACGATGTATTCCTCCCGCAAACATCTGAAATACAACCAGTCAGTTGGTTTGTTCACTAGACATGGGTTGTGCTCCTGAACTTGGGTAGTATTTGAGGAAATTGTTATTAGTCCGGAATTTTGTTCCTATATGTGGACCAGTCTGTAGGATTCCCCATTGAATGGTAACCAGTATTTGAAGGAATTCTCTTCGTCTTGTAATTGTTGATCTTTACCCCTATCTGTATTTCCGAAGGAGCTTTTAAAATCGTTTTGTTTCAGTCTGTACAAAAACAATACGCCACTGCTACCGCTAACTGGCCGCTGTTTGTTCTAAAGCCTACGGATTTGGTTTGTTTGTATTTGACACGACTGGTATTTATTATTCATATTCATCTTAGCTAATACCTTCCTGCAGCCCTCCTTCTGCTAAATTGGAAAGATGTAAGGTATGGTATGTTTTCTATCCGCGGGGTTTATATTATGTTCCATTTTTGAAATGCGTCTCGCTAATCACTGTCAATTTTGTTTATATTGAGAGTCGCTTGCGATTCGTCTTTACTATTCTCGAGTCCAAATGCATTCCACAATAAAATGTTTGTTTAGCCATTAGGATCTTTAATGTAAAATTATTTTGTTGCTGTTTTGCAGTTGTGTAGTGCTACCAAACAAAGCTTGTATGTACATGTACATGATGTGTATTGTGGCCGAGCGCATACACACAAACGTAGGTAGCTTAATTTTTTAATTGTTAAAAATAGATTTTGTCCCTCTTTCTATCTTTGTATGTTAATATCTCATTTCATAGAATATTTATTTAAAATTATGTATATATATGGTGAGCACATTTTAGACAAACAAATATTCGAGCTACAACCTGTCCAACTACATATTTACAATAATTGTTACACGTAACAACAAGATTTAATGTTTATTTTATATGAATATAATACATATTTGCGTTCACAAATAAATAAATAAAAACGGCCGATTTATAATATCTCCAAATCACAATGTCGAAGTTCAGGAAACTTTTTCTAAAAACGGAAACACATTTTTGGTTGAAATCAGTAATAAAATGCTGTCTATACTTACCCTTAGTTTCATTTCTATTCTATCGATCTCTCCTCCCATTAAATCAACGATATTTTCACCATGCGTCAGAATAAACAGCTCGAGTTCTTCAGGAGTTTGGAATGACTTCACATCCTAAGACGATAAAGAAAAATAATTATACGTACCTATACATAAACATGCATATACAAATATTGTAAAGAGAAGATGGTAGGTTAACTATAGTTTTTTAAAAGATACTAAGAAATGCAAAATTAAAAATTAAAATTCAAATTAATTTACAATATTAATACAAATTTACAGCACTAGCTACAGGGGCTTTCGGCTAGTAATCATAACAAATAGAAAAGCAAAAGTATTCAACATAGTTTAAGTCCAAGTTTCAGAAAGACTTCATCTTACGCCATAGGCACACAAAAATATCTGACTTTTATCTCAACTAATTATTCATTATAATAGCATAATAACGGATTTCAAAGCAATTTGCGCAACTGCATTACAAAATTACCTTCGCATAATTTTCTGACTTTTATGTGAAACAAGTGGGATTTATCAACCGAAATTCAGTGTTGTATTTTCTTCTAAGACTACTGGAACTCCTCAACAAACCAAATTGGAAACCATAATACATTTTTTGTAGTTCCAGTTCACTTACTAACAACAAGCAGTGATGGGACTTCTTAAGTGGTATATCTACTACTTCTACCATCCTTAACTCGAAACACCTACCTATCGGTAATAATCTTTATTGTTTTAAGTACAGTCGAGACTCGATTAACCGGGATTCTTTTAACCAGGACATTCTGTTAACCGGGTAACTCTACTAACCGGCATATACTCTATTATCCGTAAAAGAAACAAAAACATTTCCATTTTGTGACCGCCGCCGACGTAGTTACAAGGTTAAAACTAACATTGTTTGTATCTTCTGAGTTGGTTTGTGCATGCACGACCGCCTATTGATTTATTTAAAATGAATTGTTGTGTTTATTGATGAATTTAATATTTGTTTTTGTTTTTATAAGGTAAAGAAATAAAATGTCATCAAATTTAGAGTTTTTTTTATAAATTTAGAGAAAAATCTATTAACCGAGATTTTCGATTATCCGTTATGGGCTTGGTCCCAGCCATAGAGTTTCGACTGTATATTGAAAATTGTACTAGCAACTCGCTTCACATTTTACCCCTGTGAAAAACTTCCAATACAACATTAATGCTTTCATTTTTATTATTTATTATTTGATTGTATTCGTGTGAGGCTAAGAATTGACCATTCTTTGTTTCCTTTTTGCCTTGTTTTTCTTATTTCTTAATTTGTAACAACCCAATATCTATTACCGGATTTTTTTTCAATTGATTCCGAATCACTTTCTATATGAATGAAGAAATGAAAACGCTGAATAGCCCACCAGCTTGCGACACCTGCAAAACCACCCTGGATATAACACATATTCTAGAAAATTGCTCCGTCTTTAAACCGATTATCAATAATCTTTTCACAAATAAATCCATGTACGAAATACTCAGCAACCCCAGTCCCACAAATATTGAAAAAATTTATAATTTCTAATATTGTCATTTAACCAAACACACTACAGAATAGAGCCAATAGCCACTGCAGCTAGGCTCGTAAAATAAGTATTAACAAGTAATTTTAATTACCTGTTAATAAATTATAATAATAATAATAATAAGTAAGTAAATTAGCAAATTCTTCGAGTTTATGTATTTTTGATAAACGACTTTTCATAATACTTTTTTTTGAATTTTTGAAATATGTATCTTTCATTTTTTATAGATTTGTAGTTTTAACGTCATCAATGCTCACATATAAAAATAATAAATGTTTTCAAAGAAAGTGCCGAGCAAATCAGTGAGTTGGTGATGATAGCCGGAGACGGTAGCGCGTGGCAAAAAACCAATATATCAATTTCAATTTAGCTATATGAACTTGGTAGTTAAGTGACTTATTAAGTAAATTATGAATGAAGTGAATTATGGATAAACTTAGAACACTTGCGATTATATTCAACAGATTACTACAAAAGTGTTCCTTAACTGTTTCGTAAGTGTCTCTCTCTGAAAGAAAATTTATCCACACCACTGCCATTTTGACAGTATTTTCCATTATTAATAAAAAAGTAATGGAACAAACTTATTGTGTGCTTTGACGCCTTAATTTACTTAAGTTTACAGGAGGGTGACGTATAGATGGGATTTTCTTTAAAATATTAAGTAGAATTTGTACCTTTAAGATTTCGTTCAGTTCTTGCTTATCTAGGTAAGACCTAGTCAATTCACGTCCATCGAAATCAATTTCGGCCTAAAAGACGCACGAATAATATAAACATAATTTGCTATTCAAAACTGTTCACTTACCTTATATCTGACAAGCGAATTACCCATATCAATTCCCTTAACATCGTGTATAGCTCTTATCATAACATCGGCTTCGAGTTCAGAGTTTATTTTATTGAGATGTTCCTGTGAAATTGACCTAAAAAAATAAAATGACATCATTTTCTAATTTATACATAGAATTAAGTTCATGATGATCATCTTTGGTCCGTTTCGATTCACTAGGGATACTTGAAGGTGCAAAGAGGGAGCACGAACGAATTTCTTCCCTTGCTTCACATATCACATCTTACCTACCCCACTTACATTAGTTTTCATTAGCGGCTGCAGTGGCTTACAAGAAGAAGTGATTTGAAACGAATTATATCAAGTGATTGTGATCCGTCAAATTCTCGGTCGAATGTTAATGTTGCAAAAGTCACATTTATCTCGGGCATTAGCTAAATAAAAAAAGGAGTGTTGCCCTGACTACTAAAATATTACTACCGGTGATGCACACATCAACAAATATTTTATTTGCAAGAAACGTGCGAATGGTTTGAACGGTTTAGCCACAACGGTTTATGTAATTAGGGTTCAGTAGCTTTTGGTTTTAAATAAAACCAACATAATTAAGAATCATAGAAATCGATAGATTTAGTCCGAAAGTCAATAATTTTTACAGTGCTCGTTAAGAGCCAGTTAGCTAGAATAAGTAAAATGTTAGTTATAAATTAATCGATTAAATCGCTTTTGTCTAGTATTATAAGTTAATGAAAGATATTACAGGTGTTTTTTATTTAACCTACATGATCCATGTAGATCATTGATTTCCATGGTTTACAACAACAGTTGGATCTCGTACTATCGTTGTAAACCATCAAAATAAAATAATAAATACCTAATAAAAATGAATCCAAAATTTAAAGTCAAAGTGTACTGGACTGTTGGGCTGAGTCTTTTTAACGGAGAGTTTGCACTGCAACTCCTTTGGATTTCAAGGAAGAACAAAAAAGGGAAAACAAACTAATAAAAAACTAACAAGTTGGATTTTGCTACGCCGAATATCCAAATATGAAAATACAATTTTTGAAAAACTTAAAATTCTCTACCGTTCGAATCCTCCTATGCCACATAGCTCAAACGAAGCGTGTATTCATTAGCTTTAACGTATAGACTCAAATAATTAGTTGCTCTTCCTTAAATATACCAAAAGTAAAAAGGTCGTTTTGCAAAAACAAGGGCGCAATCGCAGTGAAATTATTTTTTTTTTAAGAGTGCTTGACTAACATTCCTTCAATATAATCTTGATCTTGTTTAAAGGCATAAGTTAATAGTAGGGTAAGAAATTAGCTTCTTGTGACTAATTTGATGTTAAACTATAAAACTTTGCCAATGCTTTCTGAATAATAAAAATGTCAATATGTTGTTCATATACAAAAAAATGATTTGTTCGCCCTAATGTGAATATTCTTTTAAAGCCTCAAGTAGGTATTAGGAAACTTAATATAGGTACTGCAGTTTTTTTTTTCATAAATAATATTATTATTTCCAATGCAATTTATTGTTTAAATGAAACCTTTAATATAGATACTAAAAACCGGGCATTATTTAAATAAGAGTGGAAAACATTTTTTTTTTATAGCTAACCTAATCTTACTGAATTTCCACTAAAGAAACAACCCATAATAATTTTCTCGACAAATTTAACTTTCTACTACGACTTTCGACTATAAGGCGATTTTTTTTTTTAGTTCAGAGCGCAATCTGAACTGGTATACAAAAATGTCGTGTTTCTTTTTTAGCTCAGATACATCAGAGCTCAGAATTCGTGTTTCTTTTTTCCTTCAGAGCACCATCAGAGCGCATTGACTGAGCATCCTGAGTGAAAAGATGATTACACACTTCCAGTCACATTTGAAAAAAAAAACAGGATAAGCAAAAAAGTTGAAATGGCGGAGGAACGTTGTTGTTTTTGAACTGAATATTAACCAATTTCATAAATAATAACAATTAATAAATATTCAATTTATACATATATTTACATTAAATGACCGCTATGTTCTCAATTGTGTTTCATAAATACCTCTGAACAATCTGAGCACGCTCGCTTCAGAGCGCGCTCATAATGCTCGAGCTCCGTTCAGGCTCTTTATTTTTTTCTGACGAAGAAACATAAGATGACTTCCGATGCAGCCTATAAATATCATGCGTAAATGCTTGGACTGTGCAATTATTTTTTTAGCTTATATAGATTTGTATAATAATACCGTTTTTTTTTGAAAATAAAAATTCGTTGGTGGACTTCATTGGCAAAAATTGTATCATATTTTGGCATAGTTTTGACTATGACTAGAGCAACAATTTAGGCTCATTGATACAACCCAATCAGCTACAAATGGTCTACTTTAAGCGCCTCCTCCGAAAAAGTTTAAGGTTTCATTCAGTTAAGGAAATGTGGATATGCGTAGATCTCTACTCATATATTATTCATAATATAATAATATAAAACTAAATTTATATAGAAACGATACCTAAAAATGTGTCACACCAAAGCGATAAAAAAAACGACTATCACTGTGATTACCACCTTACGTAGAGCAAAAACTAACTATCATGACAGTTATACTCTCGGATGTTTGTCAGACGTTCGCGAGAGGTGGCGCAACAGAAAAAACCATAAGTTGGAATCTGGGTTATTTCGGGATTCGAACCTGCATTTGCACTTACTAGAGTTCAAAATCGTGCGATCAAACTAATCGGAGATACGAATACTGGACATTCTATAAATTCTCTTGAACATCGTAGAAATGTTACGTGTTTTTAACTGTTCTTTTGTTATTTTAACAAACAGTGCTCAAATGTAATTGCCAGATGCATTCCTCCACCTCAACAATTCAACCGAGATACTCGTCATACTAGGAATGCACATCTGTTTAAGCCTTAAGCCTATTTTCTGTCGTACTATGAAATATGTGGAATGCTCTGTTTTCCAGTACAACCAGTGTGCATCGGTATCTAGTGTCTAATCTATCCCCACTTCCCTAATGCCCGCGATGTGTATTTCACACTACATTATAATTGACGTCATGACATCTATAGCGCGTGCTTATAAAAAAAAAACAGTATGCTACGCATCGAGATCCCTTTATGATAATGAAAACAAATATTCGGCAACAGATAAGGAATTTCTTGCAATTGTTTGGTCAGTAACCTACTTCAGACCATGCTTATGAGGTGGAGCTACCAGAACTCCAACTGCTGGTGCTGAAAGAATGTGACACTAATGCTCACAATAACATCTGGGGGAGCACTGACACTTATATCAGAAGTGAGTCGTTATTAGAATTATTTTAAGCTCTTCTCTTGAAATTTATAATGTAGGTAATATCAATACCTTTGTAACTCGATCTTTCCAAGCGGTACTAGACCTCATACTAGGCAGCAATAGTATGAGTAGATTTGTTTGGTACTGGAGAGTTTCTAGTGAGCCCGAGTCTGATCATACGATCATTACAATGGGTGATTGATAAGTAGCAGTGTTAGTAACTCGTGGGAAATTTACCTTTTCGTGGGAGTTTCGATGGTAGGAAACCGTCTCGTGGGAAAAGTGGAAAAAATTAAGATTTCTTTAAGAGATTGGTCTTTACCAAAAAAAAAAATGTCCTTCAAACTTCAACCTATTATCATATTTCTACCACCTTATTCTGTGTTCACAAAACAAGCCTATCTTAATGGCTTGTTATGAAATAAATCTACTACAAATTACAAAACACGTAAGACACTTCACTTTCTTTATTTCTCTTTCATACACATCTTGAACTTCTTCTTCTAACTTCCACCGGTATCTTCACCGTTTTTGTTTTCAACTGAGTTGATAATCGATTGAAAGAAATTAGGTACTGCCAGAGCTCGATTGTATCGACTGAACTCGATTGTATCAAGTTACGTGCTAACCCCCATGTTTGAAAGGAGATCTTTCAAAGTGGCCGGGATGTTCGGTCATATGTTGATAAATAATAAAGTTAATCGGTTTTCTTTAATATAAAAAGCCACAACACTAATGTTGCAATGTTCATTCCATTCCATTATTGTACTAAGAAGAAATGAAAATTTCAATTTCGGGCCTTATTAAGAAGGTTCACCATATTTTTAAAGTATTCGAATTGTATAACGTAACTATGTATAAGATTTAATGTATTGTAATAGGCCGAAAATAATTTTATTTTAAAACTCGTTTCGCCATACATTTTCCTCGATAGAAAAAGTTTCTCTTTTCGCTTTTAGTCACATTCTCAATTGAACTGGGAATTTTTTCGAACAAAGCTAAGAACAATCGAATTTTCCCGAGTTCTCATGTGGGAAAAACCTCCAACCGAACAGATGAATAATTATCCGAGCAGTGCTAAAAAAATTCATGAAAAATCGAATATGTACAACAATTTTCCATCAGCGCAGACTGCAGCCAAGCTAGTTATACCTTCTCATGGAGCAGTGGCTAGCATTGCTTTAGGCTCTGTGCATGTGTGTAATTTTTTTTTAAAAGAGAATCTTGAAACTCGTAATACATTTAACTATGGTGCGAGAACTCTCGCAAAGTGTTACTAAAAGTATTAATAGAAACAAGAATGTTATTTTCATTGTCCAAAAAACACTTTGCGAAATGTGGAAATGTAAGCTAGGGCAACCAAGTTCCTGGGCAGGGGCAAAGCCGGTCGGGTACAGATAGTAATATATAAGCTTCAGAACAATATTGGCTTACATTACAAATTTAAAACGATCAACTCATTTATCACACCAGCTTAAAAACAAATTTGGTCAGCATTTAAATTCGGCAATGTTTGTCGAACAATGTTAACGGAACATCAGCAAGGACTCCACCACCACGCTCCTCGACAAACTTACAGCGTTCATTACAGAAACATAATAAATTGAATTTTACAAAAAAAATAAATAACAAGGTTACAAGGTCCATGTTACTAGATGCAATCAACAAATCTCAGCTATTCGTTCTCAACCACTCGCATAGTGGTCATATACAGTCAAATATTGTTGAAGCATTCACCATCATCGCCTAAACATACCCTAACCGGGACAACAAATAGAACAAAATAATTATTACGATAATGTATAGTTTAGTAGTTCTCTTAAAAACTTTAAAATATAAAATAATCTGGTTTTTCGTGTTCGATTACGAATTGAATGGGGCAGTGAATACTTAATGCCAGTACCTTAATTGAAAAAAAGGCATTTAAAAAAAACTTTTGATTTGAATGCTTGATTTAAAAATAATATGAAAAAACATATTCCTGGCTTTCAAAGTGGATGTATCTAGTACTTTATTGTTACCATTTCTCCCAGCTCATATTTTATTTTTATTTAGCAAACGCAGAGCGTGTTGCGATCATGTGGGGGTGAGTTTTATTAACTGTGTACGCTGATGAAACACATACGCTGGCAAAAGTGGGCTACTGGTCATTTATAATATAGGTTGTTTTTCTCATCTCTTTCCTTTGACACTTTATTTGGAAGGATTTTTTTGAGCGTGAGAGCCGCAAAAAGATAAATGAAATTAATCTGAAATTGCGATAGCAAGGATCAATTTTGGGGCCTGACCTCTGGGACCTCTCCTATTATATCATTCTGTGCATCGAGATGGCGCGAGATACCTTCTTGGTGGGGTGCGCAAAGGTTACGCGACGAGTAAGCGACGAGTAAGCGACGAGTAAGAATCTGGATGGATGAACACGGCCTCAGTCTGACTACAGAAAAAAACGAGATAGTCCTTTTGACGCTGGTGGCGAACGAAGGCTGTCCAATGGCCAGCAAGCGAAGGCTATTGATGTCGATAACACATGCCATCCTTCTTTACGGATATGAGATTTGGGCAGTGGCGCTTCGACAAGAAAAGAGATGCGGAGCTCAACGCGTAGCATATCGACACATATCGAACGGTGTCGGAACCGAATATTCTTGTTGTCACAGGACTGATCACAATAGGCCTTCTAGTAGCAGAAATGAAGACAAAAAGACGGAAGCTGGAAAGAAAACGGCAACGGAGGAGGCTAAAGAGCTTACGAAACAGAAGTGGCAAGAGCGCTGGAGCTCGGAAAAAAGAGGACGATGGACAGTGGGCTGATCAAAAACGTGGGTGAGTGGGTTGAACAGAAACACGGGGACGTTAACTATAACGTCACCCAGTTACTTACCGGTGACGGATACCGCCGTTCTCTACAAGTTCGGCAAACAGAACATCCCAGCCTGTTAGTATTTGGATTCCCAAGAAGACGACGTGCAACATACCCTCTTCGCCTGTACAATATGGGAAGCCGAAAGAGGACAGCTGGAGGGAAATATCGATGTCATTACTGAAGACAACATAGCGAAAAAAAAATGCTGGCCCTGTCCAGCGAGCAGAACTGTAACTAAGTCTTTACTTCGTACAAAAAATTGTCAAAAGAAAGAAAAGAGAAGGAGAGCAATCACGCTAGACAGCGTGAGTCCGAAAAGGTATATGAGTGAAAGAAATGCGAATAGCGGTTCCCAAGATGTGGGTCATAACCGAAATAAATGGCGCTAGTCATCTAAGGGCCAATGAAGGGCGAGACCTTGTGTGAGAGTTAGCGCACGTTTTAGCAATAGGGCGCTAGCTTTATGACGATGTTTTTTTTGCTCTAAACAAAACCCTCTATAAATATACGTATAAATGTATCATATGTCTACTTACTTTCCTACTAAGGCAGCAACGTTAGTGTAAATTATAAATGATGCTACAGCTCCTAAGATCCCACCGATAAGCAACGATCCTACGGCATCTGGAACATGTGATCCAGATATTGATGACAAACTCATACAGCCAGCAGCGACTGCAACACTAGTAACCGCAGCAGCATCTTCTGTTAGCACAACATTTACACAAGGATCTTTGCCACGCAGAACTAAGAAATAATATCAATGTTAAAGTTTTTTTATTTTTTTTTTATTAACAACAACCGTATTCTTTAAATGTCATTCCACAGTTAGACGCTGAACATTTTATTTCGTTGACAGCTACCATCAGTGTTGCGCCCTCTGAAACCATTGATCCACCAAGGGTACACAATGCCCAAAAATAATCATGAACAGGTTCCGGATGCAACAATCCTGTAATTCCATGATATAAGGATAACCCTGTCCCAACGCAAAAAATTCCAACTCCCGATATTAGAGAGGATACATATTTCATGTTAGAGTATCCATACGGATGATCAGTATCAGCCATCTATAAAAAAAAATAATTAACTTAATACAGTGGTATGCTTTCGTGTTAGACAACAGTAAAAGAATATATTAGAAAACTAAAAGCAGATTTTGTATGCCCGGAACTTATGATTAAGTTCGATTAAAAATAGTTGGAAAGTTTCTAAATAGGTTTCAAATACTGAACGAAAGTAATGCGGGATGAAGTTTAGTGTTTTTCGAAGGCATTTTTAAAAGCTGAAAAGTGCAAGTAATTCAAAAAATTGTGTTAAATATATCATTGGTACTGGATGACTCGCTCTAAACGGATTTTTCCCGGATTTATTTTACCGCGTGGTGGGTTTTGGCCAACCCTCTGCGTGCCTTCATTCGTTCTATCCAGCCGCCATATTGCTGCGATCATCAGTCTACCGATCAAATTCACCGGCTTCTCATCATCCACAGCCACATCATGGTATCATTCCCGGGCAGCCCCAGCGTTCTGTCAGCAGCCGAGATCCTGTTGCATCTTGGATCAAATTCGAACAACACGTCTCTGAACAATATACAAAACGTTACACTCCAATCGGCCTCCTCAACGGACGAAATTCCATCCACTTTTTCGGATCAAGAAGACGAATTTGTCGTCCCCCGTAAAAGACAAAGGGGCCATAAGCACAGCCCTAACAGCTCCGTCGTCAACTTCATCTCTAACTCAATCTGTCTATTGAAAGCTCCAGGCACGATCCAGCTCTACCAACTACCAAATTAACTAATATTTCGCCGGTGCTCACTACACCTAAGGTATCTTTCGCCAGTCTTTTTAAAGCTAACACGCCAATTGCGTCCGGTCCGTCCCCTAGCCACGCGAACAACTGTCTTAGTGAATTTTTCAATTTATCAGAAAGCCTTTTTGGTATTAATCTATCCGATCTTCTATCCGAGGTTAAGTCCTTCCTCGGCAACATTAATAATGCCGGCTCGTTGTAACAAAAGAAACTAGCGTATTTGGAATTGTTAAACCAAATTGTAGTTACATCGAAATGATTCTAAAAATTTTATGCCACAACATTGCGTCCTTAGTCAACCATGCCAGAAGGATTGAGCTCCAAAATTCTCTACTGGCTCACAACTGCAATATTGCGTTTCTCCAAGAAACAAATCTTAACTCGAACCATAAAAAAGTTCAACTGGGCGATTATAAACTCGTCTGTTGTAACAATAACCGGGGGGTTGCGATTGCATTGAGAGATAACTTCAACTAATCACCAGTGGATAACATCGACATTTCGTTCCCTAACGTCTTTATTACTATAAACTTCTCCCGTAATGGAGTTCTTAAGAAAATTCTATTTGGGTCGCTATATATCCCCAGCAATTTCCCCCTAACATACTTTCTTCGGAACTGTCCAAAATCTCAATTCTCTGTAATTCTTTTGATGGTGCTATTATCGGTGGTGATCTCAACACGAGAAATCCTATTTGGGGAGACTCCTCAACCAACATGAACGGCAGGGCTCTTGAGAACTGGATTTTGTCCAACTCTCCCTTTCTGGTAAGGCTCACCCCCTCTACACCAACGTTTCCAAGCTACGGGTCCTTTTTGGACCACTTCTTAATTTCCAGCGACCTCATTAATCAAATTGGTCCAAACTTCACGTTATCAACCGAATCATCATTCTCGGATCACTTCCAGATTCTGCTTAAATTAAACATTAGCAATCTTAGAATTATATTTCGAACTATCATCTAGATCGTTTAAACGCACTAACTGGGAGCATTTCCAAGACGACTTTGACAACGGTCTGTCGAATTTCTTCCCTCATTCACACACTTGCCTTTCTAATTCCGAACTGGACCAACTTATCAGAAAATTCTCGAGCTCCGTGAGCTGTGAGCTCCACAATGGACGTCCACTCTTCTCCAGTATGTACCTCTTCCAAGAAGTACCACAACGTACCTGACCCCATTCAGAAACTTTTTAAAATTAAACACATCTGGCAGAAAATGCTGAAGGAAATTTTCCACCGCCATTAGAATAGAATGAGAGTACATTACTCTCTCAAATAAAATTAACCTGTTAAAAACTATTATCAAGGAAAAAACCAGAATCTGGATCAACAGCGAATTCTCAAATAAACTATCCTCTATCATTCCCGGTCCCAGGGCCTTTTAAGAAATATTCAGAATTATAGTCAAGAAAAATAACTCTGGATGTGATAAAATTTGCCCTAATGGTACCTTAATTACAGACCAGGATAAAATTGTTAACGTATCGACAGATTACTTTAAGAACATTTACAACGGCATTAACCCAATCATTTCGTCCCCACTTAAATACTTGGTTCAACAAACTATTCCGGAGTCTACCCAAAACCACCCTCCCCGTATCTTTAACTTTGAGATTAACTCAACAATCTTAGACCTATCTCAGTCCTATGCTTGCTCACTAGATATAGAAAAGGCTTTCGATATTGTCTGGAGAGATTGTCTCCTATTTGAAATGACTCTCCAGTTTTTTAAGCGACCGATTTTTCTTTTTGAAAAATCAAGACATTCAATCCGACATCATTAGTATTTACAAACAGCAGAGTTCCCCAAGGCTCTATTTTGGGCCCCCGCCTGTATAAATTTTTCCTCTATGACTTCTCCCACACTAACTATATCCATAAAACTATCAGTTCTAATGCGTTACTATACGCAGACGATACATTTGCATACTCTAGCGCCGATTATCCACATGAGGCTCTAATAATGTTAAAAGACCACCTTATTATTATCAATGACTACTACGACAAATGGGGCATTAAAATTAATAATGACAAATCTGTCTGTATCTGTTTTAGAAATTCCAGCACTAAAGGAAGGAGGGGAGTAGTCAGTGAGAGTAACTCCATCTTCTTAAACCTGACTGGTTCACCGCTGTCATTCAGTAAAAATATCAAGTACTTAGGCGTTAACTTTAACCACCTATTCAAATTTAACACACACCCAAAATCTACTAAAGCTCATATTAACGCCTCTCCTTCGTAATAACAATCTAAATAAACGCAACAAACTTTTAATTTATAAAACACTGATAAGACCCATCCTCACTTATGCGTTTCCGGTATGGTTTTCCATCTCACCCACTGTGGCGAACAGCCTGGAGAGGAGCGAAAGATTCTTCGACTTTGTACTGGGCTAAACTTTAAATCTAGTAACAAAAGGTTTTCTAACAAAACCCTATATTCCGAAGCAGGAGTCACCCACCTTATTACCTACGCTCTATGTTTCTATGTTTCTCCAATCGGAATTATCAACGAAAACCTCTCATCAACACCAATATTGCGAGTGTCAAATATCAATCAATTGACGATTGACAAATTTGTCAATCAAAGCAGTTTTTGGTATTGTGTAAATCATTTGATAAAATTTATGGTTATTGTGAATAAATTGACTGTTGTGAATGCGGCATGATATTTGACAGTTGTCAAGAGCAAACAATTGTATTTGTTATTTTACCGAATTCCGCAGAATTGTTTTTTGACGATGATGAACAATCCTCTGCTTATTTGGAAATTTTGAGGAGAAAATTGCCATTTTTGCCATTCGCGCCGTGGAGGACCTAAGCCGTTCAACTCTAATGAAAAAAGCTTCCATTTTTGTTTCAAGATTGTTTTTGAACAAATCCCTTTTGCAATGTTCTCATTTTCTACCATTAGTTGAACCAACCGCTCTAATTGTTTGTTATTGCTTACAACTTTTGCCCTAAAACCAAACACTTTCAATATAGGCATATGTTACAATTGCTACAAAAAACATACATTTTTCTTTTGGAGCGTCTGATTTTGTCGTCCACAACAATCCAACTGACTAGACAATTGACATTTATCAAAAAAATTGATCACAATTGACAATCGCAATACCACTTTGCCTTCATTCAAAATGGAAATTTAACACGAGTTGATGACAGTCAATTATTCATTGATAATTGACAATCACAATACCAACGATTACAATTGTTTGACAAGCATCGTTTATCGTTTATTTTTTGACACTCACAATAGGGGTCTAGGGGTTAACTCCTCCATCTCATATCTGAATTTGATCTCACCAGCTCCCCAAACGGGTGAAAAGAAAAAAATTAGTAAATAACCAAATAAAAATAAATACGGTTCACATTCCCCTCCCCAGATACCAGAATTTGCTACAACTTGCTTATTGTATTGTTTTTCTTTCCTGTAACTCACTGTATTATTTTATAATCGACACAAGTACTATTTTTATATTATACATTATATCAAAACTGTAACTCGTCCAAGGTTTCTTAAGAGAGAGAGAAACTATTCATATACTACAACTTAACTATTACAAAACACATCATGTATACCATGTTCTAAACAAAAATCTTATTGTATTCTACTCATGAAACAGGCATTTCACTTCGAAATCGCCTTTTATACTCTACGTCCAAAAATTAAAAAAACAAAATGTACAAGCATAAACTACCTCGTAAAAGTAAAGCAACCCCTGAAAACTAAAAAAAAAAAAAGAGAAACAAGAAACACTGATTGCTGTATATTCTCCACCCTCTTTTTCATCTACACCTTTTTGTATAAATTCCCCATCCCATTAGCTTAAGTAATTTTGTAAAATTCATTCACTGTGATAGACATCATCGTCAACCAAACGCACTAAGCTCCGCAAGCAAGAGCAGTCCTAACCACTCAAAAAATGTTCACCATGAGGTTATCCTCCTTACACTTAAGTATGTATAGCTACTCCCGAGCAGGCAGGTAGGTAAGGAGATTCAACGTTGAACGGCTACAAGCGCAACAAATTTCCAGAACTTTTGCCGATCGCGTATCCCTAAACCTCTGGAGAATTCACAATCTGTTAACAACTTGCCTCGACTCGACAAAACTAACATGCTTTACTTAACTTGAGGTGACTAGTAGACACAGATTAAAAGAAAAAGAAAACGAAAAAAAAAAACTAAAAGTATGTATAGGTATTACCTAAATTAATTAGTTGATATTAAATTAATTATAATTTAACTTTTAACAGGCATTTTGTAACTTACGAAAAATACAAATAAACACAAATTTGAATAACAAGGTAATTTCGCTCGCGTCTGATCTCATTCGTTCACAGAAAATAAAAGTAGTTGCCCGGGGCGGAAACATTTTACAAAATTCTTTTAGCCTTACTAGAAGCCAGGATGTCTACAAGGCCCGCAGCGTTTACGGCCAGAAAGTCGCTGAGAAGGTCCCCGCCTCCCACCAATGCAGACGAAGACTCAGCCCAGTCAAACGTGGAAGAACACTACGCAAGGGAATATAACTGTAAAGCGTGTACAGAATCTGACTCAACAGATAATTTGGTCCTGTGTGACAACCAGACTTGCGGCACCTGGTATCATTTCGGTTGTGTTGGCGTTGACAGTGACATTGCAGATCAACGACTATCAGCTGCATCCAAATAGTCTAAGTCATCGAAGGCATCAAATCTGCCAGACCAACTCGATTCAATCATTAGTGCGGACAAAAATCCATCAAGAAGCCGACCCGGAAATCTGCAAAGTCGTAACTATGCATTGAACTCATTTTAATTTCAAAGGAGTTTCATTCGTTCCATGGAGAGGCTTAACTTTCAAGAGGGATGTTAATCAATTTTATGCGGTACGAAGTTCGCCGGGTCAGCTAGTACTTAATAAAATCACTAAATTTAAAAGATCTTAATGCAAAATTTTAATTCGTTAATCCCTGAACTAAACTCTGAAAAGAAGTGGTAAATTACTACTAAGCGAGGGGTTTCAGGTTCGATTCCCGAAAAAACAGAATGCCATCATAAGGCTTTTTTCCACTGTGCGTCCTCTTTCGAACGTCTAAAAACATACTCTCGGATCTTATATCATGAAAGAGCTTCTCAATTAGCCATAATAAATAAAATAAAATAAATTGTAGATCCCTTCAATTCATTAAAGAAATAAAAAAAAACTCACAAAACGAATAAGTAAGTAAGTAAGTGAGAAGCTAAGAGTCACTACGGACCTCTTGCGCCAACTATTTATTTATTGTATTTTTTGTGGACTCTGACGATTAACAAATTGAACACAACTAGCGAACGAAGACAACGTTAAACTATCACAGCAAACTAAATAAACAGACGATTGAAGGCTTCGGGACATTACGAAACACATACAAAATGCGCAAAACAATAGTTATAAAGAAAGAATTAGCATCACAAACTATTGCCACACACATCCTACAACTTTATATTGTTTTTTTTTATTGAAGTCATATCCTTTGTCAAAATAGACATAATTTTCAAAACATCAGTCTAAATCTAGAGGAACTGACTCAGACTGAAATATGCTAAATAAATATATTTCAAAATCTTATCTACGAATTACTCAGAAATTTGGATTCTAGCCCGAAATCCTTTCGCCCCATCAGTCTCATGTCCTTCATTCTTAAAAGCATGGAAAAACTAATTGATAGACACATTAGAGATGTAGCTCTGAAAAACTTTCCGCTCAGTAAGTTTCAACATGCCTATCAACCAGGTAAATCCACCTAGTCAGCACTTAATGACTTAGTAACCAAAATTGAATCCTCCATCAATCGGAAGGAAATCTGTCTAGTCGCTTTCCTTGACATTGAAGGAGCTTTCAACTACACATCTTTTGAGTCTACTAGGGCTCTCAACAATATGAATCTATCTCCTATAATAGGAAAATGGATAATGTTAATGCTGAATGACAGAATAATTCAGACCTGCATCGAAGATGTGGAAATCGCGCCAACCACAAAATTAGAGGGTGCCCTCAGGGGGATGCCCTCTCGCCCCTCTTATGGTCCCTAGTAATTGACGACTTGCTCCAATCTTTAGAAGATCTGGGGATACATGCCGTTGGATATGCCGATGACGTAGCAATCGTCGTCAGTGGAAAATTCGAAAGCACGATCTCAGAAATACTGCAATACGCTTTATCTGTTGTTCAGAGATGGTGTAATAAAGAAGGTCTTTCTGTAAATCCGAAGAAGACAACTATTGTCCCTTTTACAAAACGGAGAAAACTATATCTCCTTATTCGCCCCACCATGTTTGGCGAAACCATTGAATTCTCTCAGGAAGCCAAATATCTGGGAATTATCCTTGACAGCAAACTATCATGGAACCAGCAGATTGCAAATACCGTAAACTGAGCCTATAGATCTTTATGGATCTGTCGTCGAGTCTGCGGTAAGAACTGGGGTCTTAAACCTCGGATGATATATTGGCTTTATTCGCTCGTCGTAAAGCCAGCGGTTACCTATGCTGCCGTGGTCTGTTGGACGAAAACTAACGAAGTCACCACATTCAAAAAGCTAGACAGAGTTCAACGTTTACCTGGAAACTGCATGACGGGCTGTTTGCGCTCCACTCCGACAATGGCGCTCAATGTCATCCTAGGTCTAACTCCTCTCCATATACATAATCAAATGGAGGCTAGACTAAGCATCCATCGCCTGTACCATTCGAATAACTTTGAGCCTTATACCTTTCAGGGAGGTCATCTGTCTTTGCTCGACACAATGGAGCCTTCAAGCCCATTTAGCATGCCTCTTGATGACATGCTACCTGAATATGGCTACCATAAAAATTTCTCCATAATTATCCCCCCTAGGGATGACTGGGAAATGTATAAACCCAATCCATTACTACTTGACATCATCTGGTTCACAGATGGTTCTAAGATGGAGTCGGGGACTGTCTCTGGAATTTACGGTGAGTCGCCCCAGGTGAACTTGTCAGTCAGCCTTGGGAAAAACTTATCCATATTTCAGGCTGAAGTCTTCGCAATCAACCATTGCGCTAGAATAAATCTAAGTTCTAACACACGTGGAAAAACCATATTTATCTTTTCAGATAGCCAAGCAGCTCTCAAAGCCCTTGACTCATCTGTCATAAAATCTAAACTTATCTTAAAAAACATCTCCACCGCATTGGCGTCTCACCGGATCCTATTTGCAGACTTTGTCTTGAGAGTGATGAATCCTCTCTTCACATACTCACAGAATGTCCGGCTCTATGTCGTCTCAGAAAAAACATCCTTGGCGATGAAATTGTCAATTCAGTAACCCTTTCTGACACACACCCAGAGAAGATTCTTGTCTTCCTGACTGCCTCTGAAGTGAAAAGATGGCTCTAGGAATCTACCAGGGTAGGCACAATAGGCTCCTTTAAGAAGCCGCAGTGCCAGAGGCCCCCTTGAAGGCTCTCCCGCTCTACAATCTAATCTAATCTTATCTAATAATACACCTATGTCATATTTAATGTCAAAATTCCATTAACAGAATCCATACAAACGAAACCTTTAATATCCCTGCCCGATATAAAAATTCTTTATTATGAGGAGAAATGCTAGAGCGTCGAAAACACATATTACTATCCAGAGACCAAATTCGAACAAAGTCTATCTAATTTAAAAAGAGAAACACCAACATACCAAACATCTAACAACCAAACATCAAACGACAACATTCATTCTCGTAATCAACATTCCTGAAACTATATTAACAACAATATGTACCCTAAACAACATAAGAATTGAAGGTACGACCTTAATACATTTCAAACAAGATTTATATTAGATAGATACAGGGTTTTCGCCGGGAAGGTATGCTACTTTGTTTTGCCGCCATTTTGGTAAACATTAGTCTCGACAGTTCATATTTGGCAGTCGTGAAGTAGACACGTGGCAAATTTATTATGGAAAAATATTCGATAAACCAACGTGTTTTAATCGTTAAAACATTTTATCAAAATCAATCATCGATTACTGTGACGATGACAAAGTTACGTGAAAGTTTTGGGAGAAACAACGTGGCAAACAAAACTATTTATCGTGTAATGAATGATTTCGAAGAAAGAGGGTCTGTAGGTGATAGGCCCAAGCACCTTTGCATCCATAAAAAGTTACAGTCTGGTGTGCAATTTGGTCAGGAGGAATCATTGGACCTTACTTCTTTAAAAATGAATCGGCGTAACGGTAACTGTGAATGGGGAGCGATGTCGTGATATGATTGAAAACGTTTTAACGCCACAACTTCATGCTTTGGGCTTGATTTACATGTGGTATCAACAAGACGGTGCCACATCGCATACAGCTTGGATTACAATGGAATTACTGCGAGACCTCTTTCCACAACAAGTTATTTCAAGAAATGGTGATGTCGATTGGCCTCCACGGTCGCCTGATTTGACTGCTCCGGACTTCTTTTTGTGGGGATATCTGAAAAGCAATGTTTATGCAAACAAACCAGAAACGCTTGAGCAACTCAAACAAAATATTCGTGATGAAATTAATGAAATACCGCGTGAAATGTGTGAGAATGTAATGAAAAATGTGCTCAAAAGGGCTCGCATTTGTGAGACTAACAGAAGCGGACATTTACCTGATATTGTATTCCATACATAATTGCCGACATTAAATAAAACATTTATCAATGCAAATAAAGTATAAGTTCTCTTTCATTTAAACAAAAATTATAAACAAACAAAGTAGTATACCTTCCCGGCGGACACCCTGTAGATACATTAACTCAAATTATAGTCAACATTATAGTACACATACGGCAACACTGAAATTAACCACATTGAGGAGATGCAGATCTAGATACATATTCAACAAAATAACACCAACAAAACAATAGGAATTTAACGCTGACAAAACTGTAAAACTTTGACTTCCAAGTTCAGACAAACTGAATCTAATAGAAGAAAATTGAAAAGCAACAGACATTTTCACCAGCTTTAACATAACCTTATCATATAAATAAAATTGGTGTAGTTCCGTTCGACTAAGATTGAATTTGACTGCATGTCTTTAAATGCAAAAATCTTAGAAACTTCTGAATATATTCCGTCGCATTTTTTTCAGTCCTATATATCCACTTTAGAGGACATCTATGGTTACATTTTAGGATATCCATTAATTTAATTAAACTTAAAATGTTTTTAAATAAATAGGCACAAATTGAAACATTTCTACGACTTTCACCTGGGTGAGTGGATATGCACTTGATTCTCAAATCAAACACACTAACCGCGCAATATTATAACATCTCTTTTAACCTTATTTCATTCCTGTGGCGGAGAGGGAGACAGACAGTGGCAGTATGCTGTTTAGTTTGCTAAGAAAAAAAAACCCATAAAAGAAATATCAAATTAATTTGTAGGAAAGGTTTGTTTAACTCTGTTTTGCTTACAAAAAAAAGTATCTATGAAAGAAATGTCAAACAGGTATAGCTATCAGTGATACCAGATCGTGGGTAATTACCCATTTGTGGACATTTGCCTTTCAAAAAAAGCTAAAAGAAAGAAGAAGGGAATTTTTTATCTCAGAACAAAAAAAAATAAAGTGCACGGATGGGTCGAACGAATCTTTCCCGTTAATCAAAAGTTTGGTTGGTTGTTTTCTTATTTTATTAAGTAGGTAGGTAAAGATCTGAGAACCGATGCTAGATAAAAGAAACGGTGAATAAGATATAGGAAAAGGCAAATGTAGTGTTAAATAAAATTTACTTTTGGGTTATTCATCTGATAGGCAGTACATAAATATAAATAACAATGTGACTTTTTATAAGTTGAATCTGTCAGAAGCAGGCAATTGTCCCAAGTATGGTTAAAGAGTTAAAAGCGTCTACAGCACTATTTTACATAATAAGCTCTTACTCTTTACAAGATTTTTGAGCAAAAAGCAAAGTGTAGCAGGAGTTTCTGTTTTCTGATGTTCTTATTTTTGACTGGAATATATTAGTAACGCTGGCGTCTATGATGGGAAGTACGTGTTAGACCGATATCTTTACATAGATATACATATATGTAAGTTTTCAGATATTTGTTTTTGAGTTTTATTAGCAGTTATAAACGGAATATGCCTATGGACGTGTGTGGGATGCAAATAAAGTGGGAGTTTCTGATTGTGTAAGGAAGTGGTTATTTTCAGGTGCATATTTAACAAGGTTGAAAAATAGTAATATTTGCTAAAATGACGTTTTGCGTAGCTGTTATTGCATTTTTATCGGAAGTGGGGAGATTATAACAAAAATATAGCATAGATATGTGAAAATAAGTCGGGAAATATAAATAATTAAAAACATTGATTTTTTAGATTTTTTTAAGAAAAACTAAGTACGGGATCTTATTTCGAATACTGATATTATCTTTAATATGTATTTTGATCAAAATCGTTTGAGCGGTTTTTGTAAATTTTGGCAGACAAAACAGTACCAAATATTGGAATGTTATTATTATTTAGCTGAAAACCGAGTACAAGTCATTGTTTGGGATGTAAGCATTACTTGGTTTTTAAAGTTTTATCGAAATCGAAAATGTGGTTTTCCAGACATGAAATTTTTAAAATTAGCGTTTTCGGTGGTTCGAATTGAAAATGAAGGACGCAATAATTTTGGAAACATCAATTTTACTCTCGATTTTACTCTAAGTTTGCATTTTGATCAAAATCGTTATTGCCGTTTTCAGGGAAACTGAAGAAAACTAAATTTTTCAAAAAATGATTTCAGTACAGAGAAAAACTGAGCTTTGCCATTAAGTTAGAAATGACCATATTGCCTTCGAAATGATTTTTTGTAACAATCGTATAGACCGTTTTTAAGATACATATGTATGTCCAAATTTCAAAAGTAGCGGTATTCGATTCTTAGCGGAAAACTGAGTAGGTATGCAGTTATGTTAACCTCACCCTAAGCCTTAATATCAATTTTGGTTGAAATCGTTAGAGCCGTTTTCGAACAAATCAAACTGGTATGGACATTTTATATGGGAAGTACCATTAATATTGAGGTTACCGTGCAAAAAAAAACTGTAAGCCCTCAAACTCCAAATCCGAAGTTTGAACGAAATCCGGATAGCCGTTTAGGCTTTTGGCCTCGGGACATATAGACACACAGCAGACAGAATTTTGAGACCCACTTTTTTGAGTTCCTCTGTCATCGTAATGTTGTGAGCTTCCGTAAACTTAAAGTCGAGACTAAAATTTGTTATTAGTACGGCGCAATATCTTTCTCTTACTACGATTACTACGCAATGGAGAAAATTAAAATAGTGTATTTTGTTGTTTTTCATTGTCGGCATGGGCAAAAAGGGCATTTTTGGGTATTATAACCTCAGTACAAAAGAACATTATTGGCTATGCGAAAGGCATATTTTAACACCCACAGATGATCAAGTCTCGCTTACCTCAATAATATTATATTAGGGAAAATTCCTGGTGGTACAACGTCGTACCTGTTCATAAATGCTATTTGCAGTCAAGATAAGGCAGTAAATTATACGGTCGAGTTTTTAAATAGCATTACAGCCCATGGCCTTCCTGCTCATGAAATTGAATTAAAAGTTGGAGTTCCTATTATGTTGCTTCGCAATTTGAATTCCACCAAGCTTTGTAATGGAACCTGATTGAGTGATTTCTTCGCAGACAAACGTTATTGAGGCGTTAATTTTAACAGGGTGGTTTAAAGGAGATACGGTGTTTATACCAAGAATACAAATAACTCCCAGCAATTATCCATTGCATGTATGCGCTACTTGATCCTGGATCTATGAAAGCGACTAAAGGTGACCAGGGAAAGAATCTGCATAAATTCTGGGAACTAGAGGAAGTGTTGAAGTTTTAAGAAGACGCTTTCCACCGAAAAAGAACAGATGAATGCACATTTGCAGAACACATCAACGTCAAGCAGATGGGAAGTATACATTATGCATTATTATAAGATTAAAATATTAATTTACTATACCTGCGTGGACTTGTGGATACCGTAAGCGAGAATACATTGGTTAATGGTATCAGCCAAGGAGTGTATAGCTTCAGCGAACATGCTATGAGACCCACTGGAAATCCACGCAATCGTCTTGACTACGAAATTTGCAGTATTTCTGTGTTATATTAAATATTATTTGTTAACTAAGAAAAATGTTTTTGGATTTACATTCCAATAGCAATCAATACGACACGGGCGGATTTTCCTTTTAATCCTGGTTCATCTTCCATAACTAGTGTTCTACTTCCGATCTCTCTGCGGTAGTCTCTTAGGCGTCTTTTCACCGTAAATATGTCTAGAATAAAAACAGGTATTTATTTTTCACATTAAACAAATAAGTTTTCTTCTTACTTTGTTGGTGCTTCTTTCGTTCTATTTCCCGTTTGAGACACTCCCGCAGCAGATTATCTTTTGATCCCCAGACATCTATCGACTTGGCTTCAACATCTTTTCTCCAGTAGACTGTGATTGGGGGCTCTTGCTCATAAGGTGACCGACGTTTTATTTTAGGTAAGGTTTCAAGATCGCAAGGTTTTAAAAGAAAGTCTGTAATAGCACGAGCGGGTGTTATAAAATTCCTCTCCAATGAGGACCGATTACTATCAAACTTTGTCCGCTGTTGCGATTATAAAAAATAATAATGGAGGAGAAAGTAATCGATTAAATGAACTAAGAATATTAAGAAAATTATTAGATAATGTAAAAGTAAATGATTTATTTTAAACAAGCTTTTAATACTTGGTAATATAATAAAAAAGAACTAAGAAGTTAAAATTAATTTTTTTCCGATTGGAAATAAGCCGTTTTATACTTAAACGATCCTTCGTCTGTGATATATGATAAATATATATTTTCAAACCTTAAAACTTCATACCATATATTATATTTTTGTACACTTATAACAGTCTAAAGTTTTTTTTTTTAAAGAAAATAGCGTGTTCAACCCTATTTTTTAACTTTCTCGAATACGTAGTAAGATACAATTTTAAACTCGAGATTTAAATCAAAAAAGTAGTTCTCGCAATTCTGTCCGGAGCAAGTTAGCCCTAATGTGACCGGTACTTCCCATATAAAGGTCTTAAGCAAGTTTTTATTTTTTTTTGATAACGGCTGTTGCCATTTCAACCAAAATTAATATTTGAGCTTATGTAGTTAAGACTAACGGTACCTACTTTTGAAAATTTGACATATCTCGAAGACGGTCCACACGATTGTAAAAAAAATTGCATTCCTAACGTAATATGACCATTTCTAACTTGATAGCAAACTCAGTTTTTCTGACGTTGATGTTTTTAAAATGATTGCGTTTTGATTTTTGATAAAACCATAAAAACCAAGTACTGCCTGCATACTAAACAATATCTTATGCCAAGTTCTTAGCTAAATCGTTGAAGAATAGTAGTTTTCAGACCAACCATTGCAATATTTGTTACTTCTTTGTCTGCATAGTTTTACAGAAACCGCTCTAACGATTTTAATTAAAATACATATTTAAGATAACATAAGTATATTCATAACATATAATTTTTTTTTTCTATTTATTTCTCAAAAATGATTACCCAAATCCCGATCTATGTGCGTATGTTCTTGTTAAACTCAGTGTCTCACTTCCAATAAAAATACAATCGACGTTACCAATAATCAACTTACTCTGGCAGTTTGCAAAAAGACTCCACACTTTCGAAAATATATTTGCAAGAATATCGCTAAGTGTTAATGTTGAGAAACCCATGTTTATCTCGGACATTAGCTAAATAAATCTTAACTAAACTAAATGTTATTTTTAAGAGGGGTGTTGCCCAACCACCCAAAATGGCGGTATGGAATTTCATAGTAGGAGCGAATTTAAATACCCTGTTGTTCAGCCTGAGCTTTTATAATTCTAAACTGATGTTAGTAAACTGTGAATGTTTTCTGATTTTATTCGTTAGAATACAACACTGCAAGTGGTTTTTAAGTCTAGCAAACACAAATTTGTACAAATGTATGCACAAAATCGTAAAATATTATAAAATATTCGGATTTGAAGTTTATGGGCCTACAGTTCCGCTGTTTTTTTTTGCGCGGTAACCTCAATATTCCCATATAAAATGTTTATACCAGTTTGATTTGCTCGAAAACGGCTCTAGCGATTTCAACCAAAAATTATATTTAAGGTAAAGTAGGTGAGGTTAGCATGACTGCATACTCTGTTTTTCGCTTAAAATCGAATAACGGTACTTTTGAAATTTGGACATATCTCGAAAGCGGTCATACGACTGTAACAAAAATTAATATCTAAAGCAATACTTCCAGCTTAGCAAGCTCAATGGATTTTGACTATATTTTTTTTTAAATTTGGTTTTCTTTAGCTTACCTAAAAACGGTAAGAACGATTTTGACCAAAATACACAGCTTAAAAATTTATGTTTTCAAAATCGACCTTAATTTTCAACTCGATTCACCGAAAACTCTAATTTTAGAAACTGCTCATATCTCAAAAGCCCCATTTTCGATTTGGATAAAACTTAACCGAAACCGAACAATATCTAATATGTACTCAGTTTTCATCTTATTATTTAATCAATAGTATTTTTGAAACTAAATGTTGCAAAATTTGTTACTGTTTTGTCTACATAATTTTACAAAACCGATTAACGAACATACGTATACGTATTGAAGCAGGGTGGACCAAACACAATTTTATTTTTAAAAATGCAATAAAATGAACAAAATTATTTTTTTTCCCATGTATTATGGCTTTATTAGTAAGAGCAAACATTCGCATTAATTATGTAACACAACATTGTTCAAGTGTCTGCCTCGGCTAGCTTCGCAGAGGCGCATTCTGTCACTCCAAGCGAATAATCCGAGATCTTTGTGCAGAATTCTCCTCAGGATATTGCGTGAAATGTTGAGCTGTTGAGATCGATGACGAGTTGATGTTCCTGAATTGAGTCTCACACTCTCGGCTACAGCGGGCACATTCTCGTCTGTCCGACGACGGGGACCATGAATGTTGTCCACTAGCATACCAGTCTCACGAACTTTTCGCACAAACTTGCGTACAGCAAACGCGGTGTGTGCTTCATTTCGGCCAAAACTTCTTTTCAAAAAACGCACTGTTTGGACATACAAACAAATCAATTTCTTAAATATTTCTCAAAAATGACTAGGTACCTCAATTCTGACCTGTGTTCACATATCTTCGGTATATTTTTTACATAATAACAATGTCCCCACTTGCAATGATTATATTGAATATGGCTCCTTAAAATAATTCCAACAACTTTCAGCTTACACAATCAGCAACTCCCACTTCATTAGCACCAAGACTTTTGATGAACGTTACGTTCGACTTCGTTTCGTATATGTTCAATATTCCTTTGAATATGGATAACTCGTGTGCGTCTATCAAAGCGCAACGAAAAAGATGTCGAAGCGAGACTTTAAACACTTATCGATGTATGAGCAACCGATCGTGCGCTACACTTCGGATCTATCATCGATACATTCCATCACCGGCAGCGGAAGGATACGGACGTGTTGTTCAACTGCGGAAGGAAGCACGTATGATTGAAATAATAAAAGAAACATTATTGAAGTTGTTTTGTTTTTGTTTTCTTTTTGGACTACAGTCCGCTGGAATATAAAGCTAAATTAACCAAGGTCCTTCGAGCCGAACTTTGAGCTGGCCCTATAAACATATGTTTCTGTGGTGTTGTGTTTGTGTTGTGTCATTGTGTATCTAAAAAAAAAAAAAAAACTTGAAAACCCTTTGGGAAAAGATTGGAGCTCGGCGGTAGTTTGCCATTCGACGATCAGCAAACAGCATCAAATAGAGGGTAAGTTCATAAGTTCAGTGCATATAGTTGACATTCTCTTTAAGCGAATCACAGCAAAAGCGTAGATGTTAGTAGAATCGTTTAGTATGTGAGTAAGGTTTTATTTTCCGTGGTATTCCACGCCATACCATCTCATTCTTTTTTTTGTTGTTTTCTCGGTGTTGTGTGTGTGCGGGCATGCAAAGTTGCAATCTACGTTGAATTTCTGAATATTCTCGCAACATTGAGTTTTCGTCGCCAAAGAAACGAACCAGTTCGTGTGCACCGATGCTTGCATACGATCAGCTATGCAATATATCATGATGGGCGTACGTAGGTAGCAAATACATCTGTATTACTTGATGGATGTTTGGTTTGAGTAGATTGCTCTCATGCGGAAGGATATTTTCCTTTTTATGATTTAGCAGAGCGCAGCGGCGCCGCATGACCCGATAACGACGGTCGGGTTAAATTTGAATATTTGTATACCCATCAGTGGCTTACAGTATGTAGTACATAGATTGCATATCCTTTGCTGGATATTTTTCTTGAGCACGCACAAGTTGTTCTTGGTTGCGAATGCGTATAGCATTGGCCTAAGCAATAAACATGCGCCTCCCTGTGTAGGTATCGGATCGATACGTCCGCATGCTTTGAAATATATATCTTTACATTTCTCGCAACAAGTCGTTTTTTAATTGAATGCACGCAATTCAGTTCCATCACTCAGATGTGATATAGAGCTATATTAGATACCTACATTAGTAGATTCATTTAGCAGCAATATAGGTTTGTTTTCTGGGTATCGACCGTGTTGATCCTATTGTAGCGGACCGAGGTTGCATGATGTCGTGGGGATTTCGTTACGGTTAACCATGAAGCAATGGGTTGGTGGAGGACAGAGAGAGCCTGTGTGGGAGGAGATAGGTATCGCAAATATAGTTATTTTTTAATTTATCGCTGATAACTTAGGTAATGGTAGAGACAGAGCTGCCGGTGGTACGCAAGTTAAGCGTTCATAGGATGTGTTTTGTTTCTGCATTTTATGTATTATTATATTTATTTTTCGGTACCGAGGTTAAGTATTTTATAGATTTTGTTTTAAAGTTATTAAGCACATATCTACGTATTGCTCCTACCTACATAATGCATAGTTACAAGGTGCAGCTTTCTCGACGCAACTCCGTCATATCCAGGACGTGTTCAAGCACAAGAGCACGTTCAAAAAAAAAAAAAAAAAAAATTGCTCCTGGCTTCACAGGCACACAGCCGGCCAGTCGAGCAGCGCAAAGCAAATCCTGGTTGCATAGGCACACAGCCGGCCAGACGAACAAAATTGCTCCTGGCTTCACAGGCACACAGCCGGCCAGTCGAGCAGCGCAAAGCAAATCCTGGTTGCATAGGCACACAGCCGGCCAGACGAACAAAATTGCTCCTGGCTTCACAGGCACACAGCCGGCCAGTCGAGCAGCGCAAAGCAAATCCTGGTTGCATAGGCACACAGCCGGCCAGACGAACAAAATTGCTCCTGGCTTCACATGCACACAGCCGGCCAGTCGAGCAGCGCAAAGCAAATCCTGGTTGCATAGGCACACAGCCGGCCAGACGAACAAAATTGCTCCTGGCTTCACAGGCACACAGCCGGCCAGTCGAGCAGCGCAAAGCAAATCCTGGTTGCATAGGCACACATGCCGGCCAGACGAAAGATAGAGTAGAATGGGTAGGAAGCTTACAAATTCCTTTTATGGCCGAGCGAAGTTTTCACGACAGTCTCAAGGTCAGGCGCGGCTGACGGTTCCCAGGTGCATACCACGCAGTCATGGACATACGGTAGGCATCTGAGCAATATTGAGCGATAGCCACAAGCAGCATCGTTTCGATGCAAAAACAAATAACGCGGATCAATACGGTTGAATCAGAGATTGAGCTGCAGACAGCAATGTCTGTGCTCAGGTATCACAAGTGTTGTCCTTGAGCGAGCAGGGCAACGTTTGACCGAGTGTACGTGCGCAGGATGAAGCCATTCGCTATAGCAGCACTGTCCATCCAAGCGTACATTCGGATTGTTAATTAGGTATACGCTGTACGTTCACAGAGTGAAGCATCTGCCAAAGTAGCAGTGTCCTCGATTCGGAAGTGCAGCTGCAATATTGAGTAGATCGCTGTAGGTTCGCAGGATCAAACATATGCCATAGCAGCAATGTTAGTCCAAAAACGATCATTCGTATTCTTGAGTTTGAGCAGTTCCTCAACTATACATTTTATCACAAAATAAAAAGAATCATTTACCAAGAGCAGGGCGTTGTCCGATACATACGTAGTAACTCTGGTCATGCCCCGTTCTTAAGCACAGTAGATTGAGCAAGAAAGCAATTTGCTCTCGTTAATATTTTTTTCTTTTCTTTATTTTTTCTTTGCGAGACTTGCCGATTGAGACAGATGGCAGGCAATAGCATTTGAAGTCGAATATCGAATGCCTGAACGATCCGATTTTGATCCGATAAGGATGCAGAAAATGTAGCAGAATTGGCGGAACAGGCGTGAACGTTAGATCACCGGCAGTTAACCGAGACCGAGACTATGGTACAACTACCGAAACGGACCAAGCGGAGGCTCCGAATGAAAAGCTTTCTGCAGCAGTCGACGAGCTTTCAAATCAGGATTTTGACTTTGACAAGTCAAAGTGGGCAGGGATATGCAGTTATGCTGAATTCACTGGACCGTTCCAATTTAAAATACCCATTGTGCATAACATCATGCGTACATTGTTTTAACTGAAAATGGGAGTTCGGATAACGCCAGACAACCTAGCAGAGGAGAAACACCAACCAAAATGGAACAACACAACCAACAAGGCACGAACTGCAGCAAATTTTTTGAGCAATGGGTCGAGGTTTGAACTCCACGACGAGATTTGATAAACTCAAAATCATCTAGCACCTCAACACCACATTAGCTCAACATCACGGTGGACTCTGTGAGAAGAGCAAGAAACGAGCATATTATCACATGAACTCTCAACAGAGAAATTGGAACGCACAGTTTTACATCCGATTATGCTATATATACCGCATTTTAAAACAACCAAGTGCTAGTTATTTGGAAACGTGAGGGTGTTAAGAAGATGCATCTCAAAAATCTAGGACAAGCTCGAGGCGTACGCATCCAATCACGCGTTTTTCTTTATACCAATGAGGATCAATATGCAAACTAAAGAATGAGTGTACTAAAGGCACACACTATCACAAAATAACCATCAGCCAACGAAAGGCTATGATGAGCAGCCTACCAACTAATACCTGAATTGATTTGGTTTTCCATGGACATAGGCAGGGGCGTTCATGGTTTTCCCAATCACTACGAGCAAATGCTATTCAGATGAAGCCCCAATGCAGCATATTACTCAGGACGGAAACAAATAATTTCATTCCAATACGTCATCAGCAGTTTTTAAGCCTGCGGCTTCAAAGTGGGCAGGATGTTCAATATTCCTTTGAATATGGATAACTCGTGTGCGTCTATCAAAGCGCAACGAAAAAGATGTCGAAGCGAGACTTTAAACACTTATCGATGTATGAGCAACCGATCGTGCGCTACACTTCGGATCTATCATCGATACATTCCATCACCGGCAGCGGAAGGATACGGACGTGTTGTTCAACTGCGGAAGGAAGCACGTATGATTGAAATAATAAAAGAAACATTATTGAAGTTGTTTTGTTTTTGTTTTCTTTTTGGACTACAGTCCGCTGGAATATAGAACTAAATTAATCAGTATACTTTTAGGGGTTTGAAACATTTATCAGCTGAACATATTTGCTGCTATTTTCAAAAAGAAATATTTCTCAATTTACAATTCAAACTATTTAGATAGCATGAATTGGTTAGATATTAGGACTTTTATCTTTTTTAGTTCAGAGCACAACCTGAACTGTTATACAAAGAGTACGTGTTTCTTTTTTACCTCAGATACATCAGAGCTCAGAATTTGTGTTTCTTTTTTCGTTCACAGCACCATCAGAGCGCGCTCTATGAGCTCAGAATTAATTGCCTGAGCATCCTGAGCGTAGAGCTGATTACACACTTCCAAAAAAAACAGGATAAGCAAAATAGTTGAAATGGCGGACGAACCTTTTTGTTTTGGAACTGAAAATTAGTCAATTTAATAAATAACAATTAATAAATATTCAATTTATACGTATATTTACAACAAATGACAGAGCTCAGCGCTGAACTAAAAAAGAAAAACGCCTATTGTCAATATTTATAATTCAGACAATTCTTTTAAGTTATTTATGAAAACTGTAAAAATGGCAATCGATTTTTTTATACCTATAGTGAAGTCTGTCAATGGTAAATGGTAAATCCATTTGGTTTGATGATAGAATCACGAATTTAAATAACAGGAAAAATAAGGCCTATAAGCGATTTCGTAATAGTAATAACAACCCATAACTTTTGAAAGTTTATCGGACGCTTCAAAACCAATTTGATCTTTTAATGAGTTTCTTACAGACAGTATGTTCTTTTTGTCGAATCTAATTTAAAGACAAACGCATTTGGAGCTTTGTTAATAGCAAAAAGCAATCTTATGGTATTCCTAACTGTATGCGTCTTAAAAATGTATCTTTCTCTCATCTTTCAACCGTTTGTATTATATTCGCCTTCCACTTTCAGTCTGTACATTCTTGTGGTACTACTACCATGCCTTCGTTGCTGGCAGATCAACTACTAGAAATCTCTCAATTTTTGTAATTCTGCCTTGAGAATGCCTTGCAATGTGATGTAATATATACAGTGCTAATGTGAGTTAGCGGGCGTCGCGTCGGTTCATTTGACCCTGAGCTTCCATCAAAGCATTTCGAAGTACGTCTTCCCGCGGAGTAATACCTCGGAGGACAAAATTGACGCTGTTCTTAATGGATTGAATGAGACGCTCACAAGCTCCTCCCATCCAAGGCGAATAGGCTGGTATGAATCGCCACTCTATACCCTCATGTTTAGCCGAGTAGCCACTGAGAGCGGACTCCATTTCCTTGATGTTCTTTTTTAATAGGTTATTTGTACCGACGAAGTTGAGGCCGTTGTCGCTGTACATGTATTTACTTAGTCACAACACGGTTGATAAGAAATCGGCGGACACCCATAGTGCATTGATCTAGACTAAGATCGTTTAAGATCTCAATCTGAACTGCTCTGAACATTAGACAAGTGAAGATCAAACCATACCGCTTAACGGTGCCGCGCCCAAACTTAACCGCCATCGGGCCAAAACAGTCGATACCGACATGCGTAAAAGGTCTGGATTCGAAGGTGAGGCGGGCTTCAGGAAGTTGACCCATCACCGGAACTATTGGCTTAGCCTTAAGACGCTTGCACATGTAGCAGTTAAACTTTACTTTCTCGACTGCTCCCCGTATGCTGATTATCCAAGCACGAATGTCCGATATTACAATCTCTGTCCCCAAGTGAAGATTTTGTTTATGGTTGTGTTGAATAAATAAATCGACCAACGGATGTTTTTTAGGTAGTATTGCAGGGTTCCGCGAGGCATATGACATATTAGCTCTCTGTGTTCTCGAACTCATTCGAATTGTTTCTTCCTCATCCAAAAAAGGTGTCAGGCTCAGGATGGAGCTTGAAGTATTTACCTTACCCTTTGCTCTTAAAGAAGCAACATCAAATGGGAATGCGCCTGATTGAATTTTGCGAAACACCCAGCACGGTTATACTCGATTGGGGTGTTAAACGGTTCTAACTCCATGGCCTTTTTTCGGAGTAAGTCTTTGAAACGTAAGATAAAGGCAACTCCTCGAACAGACGAACCCCATCTCGAACGAAATCTCGCGGAAAGGAGGTCATAAATGCCGAAAGAAATTTTACTATGCTTAAAGTGAATTAGGCATCTTGAATCCACTTCCTTGATATGTGCTGAGTCAGCTACTTGGCTAGACTGACCATTCACAAAGGGAACGCTTCAAGAACTCTTTGAACCACCTGGTTGCCTGATTGCCCATGGATGCATCTACCCATTTAGTCCCGTCATCAGCTACATTGTTACTGGAACCGATGTGAAACCAATCACGAGGGCTGGTAGAGTCCAAAATTTCTCCGACACGCGAAGCGACAAATGAAGGGAATTTATATTTCGTGGAACTAATCCAGGACAAAACAGTGTTTGAGTCACAAAGGTAATATACTTCGTCTAACCGAATAGTATGAGAGGCCTTGATAGTTGATGCCAATCTTACGCCGAGGACTGCTGCCTGTAACTCTAGACGCGATACTGACAGTTGTTTTACAGGCGCAACCTTTGCCTTTGCCATGACATGCGTAACCTCCACTTCATTTTGTCGCTCGAACCGTAAGTAAGCCACAGCAGCGAAAGCTTTTTCCGAAGCATCAACAAAAATTATGAGGCTTACCTTTGAATCGTCGGGGTTCCACGATACGTATCTGCGGGGAATTCGAAGTTTCTCCACCTGTTTTACTTCCTTGATGAAATCCAACCAATCTGACTGCAACTCTGCAGAAACTGGTTCATCCCAGCCAAAACCTCCACGCCAAACCTTTCTTCACGTCCACGTATGATGTATAGGGAGATGATTCCAAGAGGATCTAAAATCCTCATGATGGCTCTTAGCATCCGTCGTTTGGTTATAGCTGTAGTTAGGTCCACCACACCCTTTATATCACTGTCGTCTGAAAGTTTGTAGGAAAAATGATCACACGACGGGTGCCAATACATGCCCAACACTTTAGCAACAAAGCTCTCACACTCATTGGGGTCAATGCTGACCAATGTCGAATTGTCAAGGGTCTCTGGCATCTGCAATAAGAAATCATGGCTGTTCGATTGAACCCTTACCAGATCGAAGTTCATAGAGAGCAAATCCGGATAGCGTCTCGAGTGATTGAAGCTGCAGCCTCGACCGTATCGTGACTATTAAAATAGTCGTCAACATAAGTTCTATTTATCAAACCGTCGACCGCTTCTGGGAACTCAGATTTAAATAGATTGGCGTGGTGGTTCTTTACAAATTGAGAGCAAGTTGGTGAACATCTGGGCCCAAACATCATTACCTGCATTAAATACACTGTAGGAGTCCGGGAACTAACACCATCTCTCCATAGAATACGTTGACATTGCTGGTCTTCCTGTTTTATTCGAATTCGGTGGAACATCTCCTTTACATCGGCATTTACAGCAACCTCGCGTTCTCGAAATTTGAAAATACACGCATTAAGAGGTACCAGGTTATCGGGACCCTTCAAAAGATGTGTGTTCAGCGAAATCCCGTTGACCTTTGCAGCGACGTCAGCTACACATTTGGGATTTACCGGAACTTTGTTAGGGTTTTCAACAATAAATGTCGGAGCGTACCAAACACGAGGCCAAGTTTGATGCAGCTCCTCTCGCGAAGCAACCCTAGCATAGCCCTGTAACAGTAACTCCCGCATGTAGTTATTTTGCCATTCCAGTAGATGTGGCTCTCCTTTTAGGGATCTCTCTAGTCCAATTAGACGTTTCAAGGCCATCGGGTGGCTGTCAGGAAGCTTTACGTCATCAGCGTCCCACAGAAGACCAATTTCGTACTGATGACCGACTTGCTTCAAGGATTTCTCCATTATGTCCACTGCTCTGCTGACTTCGCGGCTGACAAGATTCCCCTTAGGCGACATAACACCAAACTCTTCCGTTGTGAAATGACGCTTGACGAGCTCGTGTAGTTCATCTTCTTGCTTTATCGCATCATGAAACATCAGCTGTATGGAAGGTTTTTTTGTTTTGGTTGACACAGGACACACCAAGCGAAGGAGCGGATTTGCCATACACTATCCAACCAAGTAGTGTCTTTAACGCATATGGCTCTTCGTCATTTTCATGTCGTTGGCCACGACCCATCAAGAATTTCGCCTGGTCCAGGCCAAGTAACAATTTTGGCTTGGCGTTCACCAAATCGGTAATTGGAAGGCCTCGAAGATGAGGGTATAACTCCTTTAAAACACCTACGTCGACAGATTGGCTGTCTAATCCCAAATCTTTTACTGTATACACATCCTTCAAATGATACTGCTTACGTTTGTCGACACCGGAGACAGTGATTGTAGTCCGCTTAGAATCCTCATGTCTCGAAACTCCCTTTGTCCACTGTAGTGTGAGTGGTTCGGGAATTCCTTCTACCCCAAGTTCCACAAAAAGATCCTCCTCGAGCATCGTCAGTGATGAGCCATCGTCGAAGAAAGCAAACGTGTCGACGAACATCTTGCATTTCCCATAAATCCGAATTGGGACTGTTTTAAATATGATGGGAAATTTGGACCCGATATGTGACGAATAAGTATGCTGCTGCGGAGTGAATGGGACTGCCCCCGTGCTCAAATCGCTGGTGTTGTTAGCGGACGCTTAAAGTTAGCACGTGAAATTCCAATCTCTTCTTCTGCCACTCTTGATACAACCCAGGCGCTAATTTAGACGCAAGATTAGTCAACACAAATCCGTTTGAAAGATCATCTTCCCTGTCCATAGATCTAAGATCAGCCACGAAACCGTTTACTTTAACAGCCCATAATCGAAGCCTTGGATCGCACTTCGAAGTTAACCTAGGTAAGTTTAATAATTCAGTGGTCAGACCATGAACTAGCACATCATAACGACCAAACATAGTGCGTAGTGTGTCCATGATTGCATCTGCGTCTGAGGAGTACTTCAAACGATCACTTACTAGTTTATACGCCTCTCCTTTTAATGCCTTCCTAAGGCGAGCGACGTTTTCCTTATTGGTGTATCTGCCCTCGATTGTTGTAGATTTGAAGACTTCCTCGAAATAAGGCCATTCTCTTTTATTATCACATGAGAACTGTGGTAATTCTTGAACATTGTTTCGGTTTAAAATCGTAAGCAAGCTAGCCGTACAGGTTTCTCATAAATAGGCGAAGACTGAGAAGCGTTGGCGGAACGGTTTAGCAGCAACTTGTGATTTTCCTGAATTCTTCTTATTATGTCCAACTTTTCGGTAGACTTAGTACAGGCTGCCGCTTTAGGGGTAGGCGCAACAGCCACTTGACTTTTAATCGAAAACACTTCAGCACATTTAAACTTCATCTCCTCCAGCTCCGCACGCAGCACTGCTAACTCCTTGTCGCGATGAGCCACTGCAGCCTGTGCTACTGCGGCCGCTTCTATGAGTATGTCCACTTGATCTGAACTTTCAACTTGTTCGACGCCTTTGGAAATTTCATCGCTGGCTTGTACTGAACCTTCGTCTTCGTCATCCACGTGTTCACAGTCCTTCTCATCGCAAAACCAGGATGTGATCGTGTCGTACTTGCTGGGATCGAAATCGTGGCAGGCATAGTGCCACCACCGTTTGCAACGCTCGCAGGACACCATGAATATCGTCATCCTCCTTACGACAAGACGATAAAGAGCAGAGGCGATGCGGATCCATTATGAATTAAACTCACTCCAATGCAAAAAAAAATATCGTGGGGTGGAGAAATCCGACTCACACAGAACTACCACGATTCAATAAAACAATGTTCTGCCGCTCTTTCTGCAGTAGTCCGTATAAATATCTCCCAAGAAAATCAATTAAAACAAGATCGATCCTTGGATCTTATGCGATTTTCTTGACTGCATATCAAAAAGAGAATATAAACGTAAATTCAAGTCTAAATGTATTTTAATACGTACACCGGTATTAAGCAAAAACTACTACCTTAACGCAAAGATAAATTAATTTGTTCAAACCACAAACTTAATTGAACACAGTGCACGAGTGAAATCGTAAAAAAATGGCTAATGGCGGCGAATTGCAGTTTCTTCTTTTGAGGAATGTGCAATTGCCTTTTTTTGATTTGAGAAACAAGGTTGTCAATCATCTCCTCTCTTTTTCTCAGAAAGAGACGACAACCTTGTTCCTCATACTCGGAATTTCAATAATTACAATATAATTCAGTGATGCTACTTTACTTTTTTGTCTTAAAAAAAATATATATAGATAGCTCGATGACAATAAATAATTTAAAAAACAATTTTTCTCGAATTTTCTGAGAAAAACTAATAAACTTATTCGGAATACCTATACTATCTTTAATATGTATTTTAATTAAGATCGTTAAGCGGTTTTTGTAAAATGTTAAGTTTAAAAATTCCATTGCTCGGGATGTAAAATTTTCTTGGTTTTTAAAGTTTTATCGAAATCGCAAATGGTGTTTTCAAGATATGAGCGATTTAAAAATTAGCGTTTTTGGTGACTCGACGCAATCATTTTTAAAACATTAATTTTACTATAAGTTTTTGTTTTGGTAAAATGCGTTATTGCCGTTTTCAGGTAAACTAAAAAAAACTAAATTTTTAAAAAATTACTTTTTAAAAAATCCATTTTACGATAATACAGAGAAAAACTGAGTTTGTCATTAAGTGTAAAATGACCATCTTTCCCTTTCAGCGGAAAACTGAGTAGTCATGTTAACCTTACCTACTTAACCTTAAATATCATTTTTGGTTGAAATCGTCAGAGCCGTTTTCGAACAAATCAAACTGAAGATTTTGTATGGGAAGTACCATTAATATTGAGGTTACCGTGCAAAAAAAAACGGTCCCGAACTGTAAGAACCCAAAATCCAAATCCGAAGTTTGAATGAAAAATTGAAAGAATTTTGCGACCCACTTTTTTGAGTTCCTCTATCATCGTAATGTCAGAATCGATTAACATCTCGAGTTCGAAATTTTGTACGAATACAATATCTTTCTCTTACCATGTAATCGAGAAAGTTAAAAATATATGTAATAAAATATTTTTTGAGTTTATAAAGAGAAATTAAAATTAATATTTGTATTTTCGGTAAAAATAAATAAAGTCATTTTATGGGTTTAAATAAATTACAGAGAATTAGAAGTATATATCATTGACTTATTATAATATGGACTGCTAGTGAAATGTCACTTCCATACAATCTCTGCCCAGAAAATGAGGCCAACATAACTAGCTCTCGTGGTTCTATGCGAAAAATAAGTGAAACAAAATGACAACCATCTTAGATTTCTCCATAGAATGCTAGAGCCACCTTTTGGGCGTGAGTGGATTTGCCAAGTGAAACGGTTGAAATTCAATGTGTTGCGGCATTGTTTACAATAGATGTCATCTCGAAATTGTGCTAGTTTAAATAATTAATAATAGATGGAACCAAACAAACTTGAATAAAAAATCGTTTTTCATTGTCCCATAAATTGCACATTTTTTGTATATTTATTGCGAATTAGTTTTTTATGTTGTTTTTCATTATTAATTTTAGAAATATGATGGAATAACACTTTTGCGTATATTTCTGATCAATAAATACTTATGATTGTCAAGAATATCAAATTCAAGTACATGAGAATTTAATTCATCATATAAATTGTTTACATCTATATTTCTTAAAGTACTTATAATTATCAGGCTATAAATCTTATTGCACCCTAATTTATTTTGTAATTCGTAAAATCAGACACAGCCAATTTTTTTGTAGCAATTTGCTTCGAAATGTTCGGAGCAAATTCTTTTATTATCAGCTGATTCCGTGTCAATGTACTGGTCATTAAGACAACGTATCGCCTCAAGCCAATCCTTGTTAAATTAATTTTTTTTAACGCAATCTAAATAAGCCAAAATGAGTTTTCTTCCTCATGCGTTTTGATTGAAAATCTTACCTATGGAAATAGATTTGTCCCTTTTCAGAGAAACTTGAATCATATTGCAAATTGCAACCAATTCTACAATAATTCATTTTTTAATTTTAAATCTTTATTCAATTAATCGCAATAACACAGTCTTATGCAAAACTATCTGCAATGAAATGGAAACGTCAGATGTGAGTTTCAAATTTATTCCGCTCCGAACCACGAGAGCTAGCGCTTATGTTAGAACCAACGCGAAGTTGTCTACTAGCAGTCCATATATAATAAGTCAATGGTATACAAGTTATTTGCAGTCATCGGCACATCCGATCCTAAAGTCCCACAGCATACTTCCACAGTCAATTTCCCTAGCACACTATAATATTTTCCCTTACATTGCACTTCCGTCACATTGACTTACCTAACCGCTCTATCAGCACTTCCCAGCACAATCCCATTTAGCGTAAGCAACACACATTGACCTACCTTCATAATTTTGCAACTCTGCAATTCTAATGTAATGTAGATTTAAGTTGGAAAGAAATAAACAGAATTGATTCACACACCGAAGTAATCGGTCATATCTATTCATTGGCGCCCAACTAAATATTGTTTGCTCCAAAGATCTTCAAAAGAAGAAAATAGAGCAAATAATAATAAAAACTCGTAAGAAGTAATACAAAAAACGCGACGGAAATCAAAACGCCCAGCTAAATTTTCGTGAAGTATTGTGAGCTCCAAACATATTTATAATAAGATAACAGAACAATTCTATAAGTAGAAAAAACACGAAAACCGCGAAGAGCTAAACTACCTAACCTAGTGTTGTAAGCATAGATTTAAGCAAAGTTTAAGAAGATTGAAACTCTCTTTAGGGTACCGAGAAATATTACCAAGCAGTTGCAATCATTAGAAACAAAATAACTGGACCTGCTTATTTGATAATTTCCTCTTTTAATACTGTACTAAACTTTGACGCCATTATAGCTAGATTAGACCACACATATTGCGACAAAAGACCTTTACATGTGCTAGAAAACCAAATGAGCATTTTATGTCAGGGCCGAATGGCGTTTTCTGATTATTATGATCAAATTGAAAAGAATTTAACATTAATTGTGAGCAAAATAACAATGGAATACTCGGGAAATGATCAGCTTATTACTTCTTTAGCAGCAAAATACCGAACAGATGCTTTACGTATTTTTATTTCAGGCCATAACAAACCAATCAAAGCTCAGGAACTCGAAGCAAATCAACACAGATATGAATTTGCAAGGGCTTTCGATAATCAATATACCAAAATAGCCGACGCTTACCCTCGAAGCACTCCGCATTATAAAAGAGTTGTTCACAAGACTCCTATAACTAATCAAGCGAAAAATAACTTGCAACAAGAAGATGATCACATGAGTGTAGACCCTTCATCCTCCAAATTCAGATATAATTCAAGACGTATTCCACAAGTGCAAGTACAAAATCAATACCCACCCAACCCTCTCAAAGCACCCAGCAATAGGCAAGAACCTCAACAATTTCAATCCAACAATTCCAATAGACCTCCGAAGCGTCCATATGAATCAGATAGAGCCAACCTGCCAAAAACTCAGCATATAAATTGTATGCAACAAGAAAAAATACACAATCGTATCGAGGACAGTGACGACTATGACAACGACTATGAAACTGAATCTAACCCCGAATACGATGACGAAATTAATTTTTTAGAATAACTTCGGCTCTACCCTACGTTGAAAAGAGACTCAATAAATCCACAGCAATGAGAATCTTAATTGACACGGGCACAGCCAAAAATTATATAAAAGATATACCTAACTTAAAAAACGTCGTTCAAATTAATAAGCCATTCAATGTCAAAACCCTAAACGGCCAAAATAAAATTGCACGCAAATGCAAAATACATTTTTGCGGAATAACTACTGATTTTTTTATTCTCCCCCAGCTCAAAACATTTGACGCAATAGTCGGATACGATTTCCTCTCCCAAATAAAAGCTATAATCGATACAACCTCTTCTTTACTGACATACGAAGATGGACAGTTAGAAATAAAATGTTGTAAATGTGAGCAAGTAAATAACATTGATATTGATACAACATCAGTTCCCGAGAGCATCGAAGATGAATTTAAAAATTTAATAAAAGACTACTCAGAAGTTTTCGCGCAACCTGATGAAAAATTGCCATTTAACACAAATATAAAAGCATCCATTAGAACTTTAAATTCAGAAGCAATTTACTCAAGGCCACGACCATACAATATGTCTGCTGCTCCATTTGTTAACAAAGAAATAAAAAGATTGTTGGACGATGGAATCATACAGCCATCACACTCTCCATACTATACCCCCATATTAATAGTTGGCAAGAAAGGAAGGAATGAAGATGGTACTCCCAAATCTAGATTAGTATTCGATTACAGAAAGCTAAATGACACACAGTCTCCGATCGATACCCAATTCCTGAAACTTCTTTTATCTTATATAATTTAGGCCAATCTAAATACTTCACAACAATAGATCTAAAGTCAGGGTTTCACCAGATACTCTTAGATGAAAAGGATAGGGAAAAAACTGCATTTTCCATTAATAATGGAAAATATGAGTTCTGCAGATTGCCTTTTGGGTTGAAGAATGCTCCCAGCATATTTCAACGAGCAATCGATGATGTGCTAAGAAGTGAAATAGGTAAAAGGTGCCACGTATATATCGACGACGTTATCATTTTTTCTAAAACAGAAGAAAATCACCTAGAAGATATTAGCATAATATTTTCCAAAATCTTCGAGGCTAATATGCGAATTTCCCCAGAAAAGTGCAAGTTCTTTAAAAGTGAAGTAGAATTCTTAGGATTTCTAATATCTAGTGAATGCATTAAAACTTGTCCCAACAAAGTTAAGGATATTGTTAACTACGAAATACCAAAATCACTTCTTAGCATCGGAAGACGTTTTATTATTACATCCTGATTTCCGTAAGCCTCTTGACCTGACCGATGCGTCATCACAAGCAATAGGAGCTGTTCTCTCTCAAGGAGGTAAACCTATCACAATGATATCTAAAACTTTGAGTAAAACTGAAGAGAACTATAGTACAAACTAGCGCGAAATGTTAGCGATAGTTTGGGCATTGCAAACGTTTAAAAATTATTTATATGGCGCGCCTATTATTAACATCTTCACTGACCATCAGCCATTGACTTTTGCGATATCTGATAAAAATCCAAATACCAAACTCAAAAGATGGAGAGCATTTATTGAGGAATACTCACCGACTTTTCACTATAAGCCAGGTAAAGAAAATAAAGTAGCAGATGCGCTATCCCGTCAATACATTAACACCTTATCCACTTCAGAAGGAACTGTTCACAGCGAAGAATCTTTAAAAAAATAATTCTATCAGTAGGAAATATCTATATCATATCAATTGCTTCAAGAACCAAATCCTTATTCTTCAAGGTGTTGAGAATAGTAAAAAATAAAATTACTTTTCCAAAAGCAAGTTAGACACACAGTAACATTTTCATCAATACCAGGGCTAATAAAATTACTAAAAAACGTTCTTAATACCGATATAACCAATGGAATTTATTGCGATCATGAAACATTAGGACAAATACAGAACGACTCAATGGATTCATTTCCCAAAGTTAAAATGAAATATACTAACAAACTTGTACAGGACGTATTTAACAAAAACGACCAAGCGACATATTAATAATCGAACACAACAGAGCACACAGAGGACCAAATGAGAACTATAACCAAATAATTTCTGAATATTATTTTCCCAATTTGCAAAGACTATGCATCGAAGTGTAAGATTTGCAAATAAAATAAAATAAATAGGCCGAAACAACATCCAATCGGTGCAACACCAATTCCCACTAATGTAGGAGAAATCCTTCACCTAGATATTTACAATACAGGACAAAACTACATTATGTCGACAAATTCTCAAAGTTTGCTATCATAAAACACATCGCTTCTAGAAACTCTACTGATATAAGAAAACCCTTAATAGAAATCTTCACTCAATTTAGAAATCCGAAGGTAATAGTCACAGATAACGAAGGAGCTTTTACATCCATTTCAACTCAGGCACTATTAAAGAATGAGTTCAATATCTCAACACACACAGTACCAGCACTTCATAGTCAAAGCAACGGCCAGGTTGAACGATTTCACTCAACCCTTGCTGAAATTGCTCGCTGTACAAAAGAAACAACTACAGATGTTGCTGAACTGATGCTTCTTTCAACCCACAAATACAATAACACGATCCACTCAGTCACCGGTTATAAACCTGTAGATATTTTTCATAGTATTCCTGAGCAACTGAAAAACGAAATTACTTTAAAACTCAGAACAAAACAGGCCAAAGATCTGAAATATCACAACAAAAAGACTACACCTAAAGAATTCAAACCAAGTGATAAAGTTTATTGAAAAACAAATAGAAGAATCGGAAATAAGTTCTCCAAAATTTACAATGAAAAAACAGTTCAGGCAGACTTAGGAACAGCTGTAGTAATTGATGGAAGACAAGCGCATAAAAATAGTTTGAGATAAATTTTCTTATTTCCAGATTTACTATTTTTCAAGATTTCGAAATACTTAGGCAAGAATATGAATTAGTCAGAGGAAATAATAGGCAAATAGAAATTAATAAAGAAATAGAAAATAAACTAGATGAAATTACTGACAGAATCAATAAAATAAATAATATCAAGTTACAATCGATTATTAAATATTAACAATGTTGGTGACGAGAAGAAACAAAATTGTTATTGATAACTTATAAAATAATCTGTTTGCTCTTGTACTAGCAAAACACAATATTGTTAATCCTTTAAATGTTAAATATAGAAGAAATAGAATTCATTAATTTTAAAGAAAGCACTGCAACGTCCATACGTGAATTGTTAATTATTGCCGATGTTAAAATGTATTACCACAATGAAACACTTGTATATGTAATCAAGATCCCTAGAGTTAAAGAAACTTGTAAGCTTTTTGAAATAGCTCCAGTAATGCATAATAATAAGATATTAGACTCAAAAAACAATTTAACTGCGAATTGCAATGAAAATTATTTCCCCCTACACAATAATTATTGTAAAAAAAAAAATGTTAATTTAAAAAACCAAAAAACCCGACTGACTGTAACAAAAAGAATTAAAAATATATGATGCATTTAAGTACCTATACCTAACTAATTGACAATCGGAGACTATATACCTACACAAATATATGTGAGTGGATTGCCAAATAGGTAGTTGTAGGTACTTAAATCCGTCTTCTTCATATATTTTTATATCTTTTTGTTAGTCAGTTGGGTTTTTTGGTTTTTTTAAATTAACATTTTTTATTTTTATCTTTTTAGCCTATGACACTCCGAGGAAGAATACGAATATTATGATACCTCACTCTTCAAAATCGGTCAAGCCGTTTAGGCTACAGAGAGTCCCGTAGGAACGTACATAGGATACGCGCGAAACACATAACCCTCCCTGTGTCCAGTCAGGTAAAAAGCTATTTCCTACACATACTGCAAAATTAATAACGAAGACACTTGCCTTTCCCAACTCCTAAACAGCCACACAGCCAACTGCCCAACAACATCAGCCGACCACTTGGATAAAATTCAATTGCTTGACGATGGATTAATTATAGCACGTGACGAGAGCTCACAAAAAGGACAACGTATTTGTGTAAACGCAACCTTTCTAGTGACCTTCCAGGATCGAATTGTGATTAATGGAAAACAATTTGACGCAACTCATCCGAGTGAAGTCATACAGTTACCAGCACCCACAAAGATAATTTTGAACTAGACTGAATTTCAACAGAAAATGTCTTTACCTTATCTCCATAAACTTCTAATTCGTAACAATGAATGAATTGAAGAATTTCAAGTTACACTGGAAAATAGCAAATGGACCTGGTATGGAGTTAGTGGAACCCTACTCTTGATAATTTTGGTGATATTATACGTCAAAATAAAGCCTAACAATATAACCATAACTAATACGCAAACCCAAGCAGAAACGCCATTTGATACTGAAGCAAATCGAATGCAAGTCAATAAAATATTGAACAGAGACGTTCAAACTTAACAGAGGGAGGAGTTAATTGCAGTCATCGGCACATCCGATCCTAAAGTCCCACAGCCAATTTCCCTAGCACACTATAATATTTTCCCTTACATTGCACTTCCGTGACATTGACTTACCTAACCGCTCTATCAGCACTTCCCAGCAGAATCACATTTAGCGTAAGCAACACACAGCACATTCACCCATTGTCATTGACCTACCTTCATAATTTTGCAACTCTGCAATTCTAATGTAATGTAGATTTAAGTTGGAAAGAAATAAACAGAATTGATTCACACACGGAAGTAATCGGTCATATCTATTCATTTACATATATGCTTTCAAACACCTAACTAAACAACTTCTTCAAAAATCTTTTCTCGCAGTTGACATTTTATACCAACAAAACCCAAAGTATTTGGCGAACTCTTAATTCAATAAGACAGTATTCAAGACAGTATATAAAATTATATACATAATGTATAGTATATTTGGACAAGAATTGAAAACTGAACAAGTATTAAAATTAACTATACCTATACGACAAACTTAATCAACTGATAGATAGCATAGCAATTGCAAAGTTAAGACTTGCTGACACAAGCATAATGACATTTCTCTAATTTCTGAAACAAGACCAGTCCTTTATAAAGGCAAAGTGAAGGGAACTAAAGAGTATTAAGATTTCTTTTACATACTGAGTGTCTTTTTGAATTGTATGGTTGACTAAAATTATTGCACCATACATCTTACAGCCCGATTCTGCCGTTGTGAGGCCTCACAACTCACAAGCTTTTGTGAGGTTGATTCCTTGTGTGGTTTGTTTTGATTCGATTACATTTTTCGTATTCTCCGATAATGCTCACAACAAACCTCGCAACAAATTCACCTCACAATGGTTGGATTACTATCACTTCAATTTTGTGGGATCTAAGAACGAAATATTATATCTACACCAGTAATTGAGTAAATAAAAACACATTAATTAAGAAAACATGCGAAATATTGAACTGAAATGTTTTAGAAACGAAGAAAAGAAATTATTAATGCCATTTGTCACAAATTAAAATTTCCACATTCCTCAGTTTTTTTCATACAAATATCAATTTTCCCCGAAGAGTTAATAAATATAGCGTAAAAGGCCAGGTTTGGCTCCTTAAATGCTGGGAAAGAGGGAAACAATGCCATCAAATACAAATATGTATTGCCATTTGTGAGCGCTTATGACTGGTTTTCTATTTTGTGACTTGCTCGATATGAGATCACAAATTCGATTGTTTTTGTGAGCCTCAGTGAGTGTGCTGCCAGAATACGAAAACCTCACAAAATCTATTTCACCTCACCTTGTGAGGGTTTTGTGAATAGTGAGGTATCAGTGAGGTTTGCCAGAATAGGGCTGTTAGAATACTTAAAATAAATAAAAATTCAACTTATCATGTATATTAAAAGAACAGCATAATTTTTAAAAACAAAAAGAGGAGCTTAGCTCTTAACTAAATATTAAGGGGAAACTTACTTTTATATTCATTTTATCATCGGGAACAACTTTCGATACCGCGTTGATGACCGCTTCCCTAACAGCTTTAACATCGACTTTTTTTGTTTCAGTTGGAGACACGTCCAGTTTCGTCATTTCCTTTTCAAAAACTACGTCATTCAATTTAGAATCCTCAATTGTAGTCGTAACGGATAATACACCCTTTTTTGTTTTTAGATCAAATTTTCTGGTTTGAAGATTTTTGAGAGCACTATTTGATTTTGAGTCACTTTGTTTACTTGAAGGTAATCGATTTCCATCGGAAGATGTAAATGGCTAAAAAAAAATGGGATAACGAAATAAACCAACTTATTTTGGGCACTCGACTTTATGCCTACCTACCTTTAGTTCATTTGTTCGTATATAGAAAGTGTTAAATAACAATAATTTTGATTCATTACACTTTTTATATGATGACAACAGTGTTGAGAAGTGCATTTCATGCTGAAAGAAATATATTATTTGTAGAAATATAATTAAAATAAACCATTTACATTTATAATCACATTCGCGTCACAGTAGTAAAAGCTGGGAACTTTCTGCCTGAAACGCGAACCACGGATGCGGATAGTATTTACAATCGGCTTGAGCATCATTTTCTTAGCACTGAATTAAACAAATCAAAATTTCTGCCAGAAACTGAGTATAAATACACCCTCAGCAAATGGTAATGGGCGAAAACTAATCAAAACAAACCGAATTGCCGATTCCAGTGGAAAGGCGCATAGTCAGAATTTACACGAAGCTATTTTTGTTAAATATTATAGGCCAGAGATGAATTCATAAAAGAAATGGATATCTTTCGTACGTCTATCCCCCCAAAACCCATTTCATTACATTGTTACAAAAAAGCATGTTGCTAATGGTAATGGCCGGCCGCCGATCGTCTTGCTTTTATGGGCATCGCGGTGTTTTGTGTTTCGTACTGAACTTGCTTGGTTTTTGTGGAGGTTTTAATTAAATTGAAAAAAAAAATCAAAATCAAGAATCATCTTAAGTCGAGTAGATTGGTCGGGAATGTCACGTTTTCTACGTCAGCCACATATGAGAACTGTCAACTTAGTACTCAGTCACGAATTTCTCGACTAGATTCGTCGGCTACCCCTCCATAAACGTCAACTGAAACATCTGCTCTCACGACCGATTTCCCCCAATCAGAGCCGAGTTTCATCTAGTGAGAGAGCTGTCAGACTTACTAAACTAGATACTTGAACGTCCCCATTGACTTATTATATATGGACTGCTAGTGAAATGTCACTTCCATACAATCTCTGCCCAGAAAATGACGCCAACATAACTAGCACTCGTGGTTCTATGCGAAAAATAAGTGAAACAAAATGACAACCATTTTTGATTTCTCCATAGAATGCTAGAGCCACCTATTGGGCGTGAGTGGATTTGCCAAGTGAAACGGTTGAAATTCAAATTGTTGCGGCATTGTTTACAATAGATGTCATCTCGAAATTGTGCTAGTTTGAATAATTAATAATAGATGGAACCAACAAAATTTGAATAAAAAATCGTTCTTCATTGTATCATAAAGTGCACAATTTTCGTATATTTATTGCGAATTAGTTTTTTATGTTGGTTTTCATTATTAATTTTAGAAATAATATGTAAAAACACTTTAGCGTATATTTCAATCACATTTCTGATCAATAAATACTTATGATTGTCAAGAATATCACATTCAAGTACATGAGAATTTAAAAAAAGTTATTTTTAAATTCCGCATGCAAATAATAAAGCCTATAAAACCCACTTTATTTCAGATTTTTACGATTTGTCGTTTATTTATTGTTAAGCCGCTAAGATATTTTATTGCATTATCAAAGAAACAAACAATTTGTTCTTTGTTCTCTTTATTTAACCCTTTTTAAAGTTGTACCCAAACTTTGACTTTGTGTTTAAGCAATCAAAAATATAGTTTATTGTTCTAATAATAACAGAATTGTTGCTTCACATCCCACAAACTCAGTTTCTCCACTATTCAAGAGGAAAAGCCGAGAATTTGCGGTGCTTTCACTCAAAGTCTGGGCAGCAAGACTGACATTCATGATTTTAGAATGCCAGTTAATATGTTTGTCATTTAAATTGTTTGAAAAGTGAAACCCAAGTTTATGTTGAAAATTGACCAATTTTTCAATATACTCCCACTTTATTGCCTTCCCATTCTCATCGTAAATTACTTAATGGGCGAATTAATTTCACACAATGGCAAGTGACTATGAAATTTGTTCATCTTTTTCAGGATGTTTTAAACTTAGTTTCAACTCCTCTAAAGACCAACACTTCATTTTTTAATTTTAATTCTGTATTCAATTAATCGCAATAACACAATCATGCAAAACTTTCTGCAACGAAATAGAAACGTCTGATGTGAGTTTCCAATTTATTTCAAAAATAGCTCAAGTCGTAAACGGAGTATCCGGATACCCGGCGACCTCCGGATTAGCCAGCCTTATCTGTGTAATGCGGATCTCTGCACAGATGGACCTCTCTTCTCCGCTACTCGTGGGTCCTAATGATTAAACAACAATTAAAAAAACAAAAACAAAAACAAAAAACTTCAGAGTCCGGTGCTTTTAACTACCGGCTGGAAGTACTGCCTCTGAGCCCGCTTCCAGTACTAGCGTTTTTGCAACGATGGCAGCTAAGAACTTGGTCACCAAGCCTGATCTTAGTCCTGCCGAAAGATGCAAAGAGCGCTCAACGCTAAAACCTGGTGCTGCATGTCGTACTGCCTCGAGCTCGCGGCATGAAAGCACATCTACTAGGCAATACAGGGAGCGACGCACCTCTAGAATTCTGGAGCGCTATAAGGACGTCCATCTAGACCAGCTCTCGAAGAGAAGCAAAGATTCAATCTTTTTTTCTCCTCCTGACTCCTTAAGAAAGAACTCCACGTCCAAACGACAAAGTTCGATTGAGGAGTCTTCTGTCGACCCCAAAAGAGTGAAGGTCAACTGCGGTAGTTCCTCACTCACCTTAAAGCATAACAAACCATACAGTGATGTCCTCAAGGCTCACCTTGTCCTCGCTGTAATAGACAGGAGTGACATAGATGGTAGCATTTCACCTGACAAGTGGAGAAAAGTAGAAGTTAAGTTCGCAACTAACTTTCTACAAGTCATGGCGGATCATCCAGGGCCTCCTCCCTCCTGTCGCGATGGCGGATGGCATCAGGGCCATGTGAAGCTGATCGCATGTGCTGATCAAAGGTCCGCGGACCTATACGAGATAGCAATTTCGGCTCTGGGTGAGGTGTGGAAAGTGGCGCAACTCGAGGTCGTAAGCAGGGAAGAAATTCCTAGCAGACCTAGAACTCGCTCCTGGATCCCTGCCGAACCCTCTGACCCCGCGACCATCATGAAAATTATTAGGGCAAGTAACCCTAATCTTCCCACTGCCAACTGGAAGATTGCTAAGCTGGAGGAACCTAAAGGGGACAAAAGATCTGCGATCATTGTGATCAATGTAGAGTCTCTAGCCCCTCTGGCTACAACGGAAGGGCAGATTAGCTACGGCTTCGGAGCTATAAACCTTAGGGTTTATAAGAAGGATGAGGAGGACCCTACCAGGGAGGGAGCGCGGCCCCCTTCTCTGCCGACACTGTTGAACAGGTTGGTAATAAACCGACCAGTCCGGCAGCGAAAGCGGAGGGGGAGGGCTGCAATCCCGCTAAGGAAGTGCAATATCCCGCGGCTGCCGAAACTGCATTGGTCAGTAATATACCGACCACAGCGGCTAAGGTGGCGGCGGGCGATTGCGCTCCTGGGAAGGCCCCGCTTCTCTCTTACTGCAATTCGGCCCACAGCATAGGACTGTCGGACCTGGAGCTATCCAGCGGCCTCGGCAGCCCATCCGTGACTGATGTGTCACTGGAATCCGACACGGATGAGGCTAACAACACTGTGGTGGAGGTTTCTGGTGGTAATTGTAGCAATGATGCTGCGGTTACTTCAGATTAACCTACATCACTCAAAAACGGCTTTGGCCTCTCTTCTTCTGCGGCTATACAAAAGCGCGGAAGACATTGTCCTAATTCAGGAACCCTGGGTCATTAATGATCGGGTGCACGGACTCAGGACTCCTAGCTATAAACTTTTCTACGTGAGGAATGAAGGTACACCGGGAGCCTGCCTGCGTTGAAGTCGGACTGCGGAAATTCTGGTTGACTTCGGCGTATCTGGCGTTTGACCTTCCCCTGCCTGCGGCACTACTGGGGAAAACGATTGCTGATGTGGAGAAGTCCAAAGCTGCACTGATCCTGGGATGTGATGCCAATGCACATCACACAGTATGGGGCAGCACCGACATCAATAAAAGAGGTGAGCTACTTTTGATTACTTAATTAGTACTAAACTAATCATATGCAACACTGGGTGCGAACCCACCTTTGTCACTTGTAATAGACAAGAGGTCTATGTATATATACTATGATATCAGAGACTGGAAAGTGTCTAACGAACACTCCTTCTCAGACCACAGGTACATTCAATTTGGAATAAATTGCCTCCCTCATGTCCAACCCGTTTTTAGGAATTTCAGGAAAACGGACTGGAGCAAATATAAGAACAGTGTGGAATCCTCTGTTATCAACAGAATCCCTGTTCCCCCCACTAACACAAATGAATTAGATAGCATGGTTGAAGAACTCACTAAGGCTCTCAACCGGGCTATGTCTTTCTCCTGTCCCATAAGCAAACCTCGGGGCAAGCCTAGAACACCGTGGTGGAATCAGGAGATTGTATCTCTGCGTCAAAAATGTAGGCAGCTCTTCAATCAGGCCAAGCGATCCCGCGAAGCCCCTGACTGGATCTTCTATAAGAAAGCCCTCAAATCCTATAAAACCTTAGTCAGGAAAGCCCAACGGAACTCCTGGAGACTCTTCTGCGGAAAGATAAAAGAAATCTCTGAGGCCTCCAAGCTCAGGAAGATTCTCGCATCCACTCCTAAAGTACCGACTACCTTAAGAGAGCTGATGGATCGTGGACCACCTCCAGCGAGGAATCTCTGGACCTACTACTGGACTCTCACTTCCCTAATAGTTGTAATGCTGCCTCGATACCAACTAGGTCTTCTGCAAGGCCAATAACAAGCAGCTCTTCAAGTCTTATTACCAAGACCAACATTCTTTGGGCCATAAAAAGCTTTAAGCCATTTAAGTCTCCTGGACCGGTTGGTATAATACCGGCCGAACTTCAGAGGAACGTTGACCTAATCCTTCCTTGGGTAACTGTAATTTTTAAAAGTTGCCTGGATTTGGCTCATATTCCCAAGTTATGGGCAGAAGTTAATGTGGTTTTTATACCCGAGGCTGGTAAAAGCACACATGTACACCCCAAAGATCTCAGACCCATTACTTTGTCTTCATTTGTACTAAAAACCTTAGAGAAACTGATTGACATAAACATACGTTGCAGTGTCAACTCAAATCTTCTGCCAGCTTCTCAACACGCGTATAGTAAAGGGAAATCGGTTGAAACGGCCCTTCACTCCCTTGTATCTTCCATTAAAAGAGCACTTGATTACAAAGAATTCACATTGGTTGCTTTACTGGATATTGAGGGAGCGTTCAACAACGTCGAAGCAGGGGCAATTCTCGGCGCACTGACGGGCCTTGGAATTGGGAAATCGACTGGCGAGTTGGTGGGCCAGTTGCTCACTAACAGGTTCATCAACTCAAAGCTGGGCGAGACCTCGGCTCGGAGGTTCGTCAATAGGGGTACGCCTCTTCTTTGGAACCTAGTGGTGAATGAACTACTTCTAATACTGGAAGGGGAAGGATGCAAGGTAATTGCCTATGCAGATGACGCTGCTATCGCTGTCTCAGGAAAACACCTCAATGCACTTAGAGATCTCTTGCAGAATGCCCTCTCTAAGCTCTCTAAATGGACCAATAAATGTGGTCTGGCGGTCAATCCTCAGAAAACTGAGCTAGTCCTCTTTACAAGGAAATACAAAATTCCCACATTTGTACCCCATAAACTAAACGGCACCCCTCTGGTGCTCACTAACACGGCTAGTTACTTGGGCCTCGTTTTAGACAGCAAACTGAGCTGGAAACCCAATATTCTGCGGAGAGTTCAGAAAGCCACCACGGCTCTGTACTGCTGTAAAAAAGCCATTGGAAGCAGATGGGGGCTTCAGCCTCGAATTACACATTGGATATATGTATCCGTTATCAGACCTATACTTACATATGGCGTTCTCGTATGGTGGACTGCCCTTGAGAAGGCCATTTACTACAATCACCTTAGCCGTGTTCAAAGAACGGCATGCGTATTCATTAGTGGAGCCCTTAGGACCACTACAACAGCGTAGACGTAATGTTCCACTTGCTACCGCTAGACATCTATTGCAAACAAAACTCGGATAAAAGCAATTCGTTTGTGGACCAGTCGGCAAACTGGTCACTCGTCTATTCTAGATACATTAGAATGCATTCCAAAAGAAATTGACTACACCTTCCCTCAGTTTCAATTCGATAAGAATTTCGAAACCTACATACCCTCCAGGAGTGACTGGGAGAATGATGTAGTGCCTCGTAAGGAGTCCTTCTGCTTCTATACAGACGGATCCAAAACCGAAACAGGAGTTGAGAGGGGGGGGGGGGGTGTTTTTTCTTATGAACTAGATTGCAAAATCTCATTCAGCCTTCCTAATCACTGTAGTGTACTCCAGGCGGAAATCATGGTGATCAAAGAGACCTTGTCGTGGCTTCGGTATAATGTAATATCTGTAAAGGATATCACCATCTTTACCGACAGTCAAGCCGCGATTAAATCCCTGCATTCTGTCATCTTCAATTCCACAACTGCCCTCAATTGCCGATTATCTCTTAACGAGATGGCGAAACAATTCAAAATTCACCTTATATGGGTGCCGGGTCATAGAGACATTCCAGGGAATTGTATAGCCGACGAACTCGCCAGACAAGGCACTACTATGTCGATTCTACCGGAAAAGGAAAATCTCTACAAGCCTCTTGCTACATGCAAGCTACATGCAAGCTCCTAATTAAGCAAAACGCGATAAGCGCTACGAATCGCAGGTGGTCTAATTGTACAACGTGCCACACCTCGAAACAGATCTGGCCTCAGCTGGATCTCAAGCGCTCAAAAAATCTTACAGCACTGAAAAGACCCATGGTAACCACCTTAGTAGGTGTCATCACGGGACACTGCATCATAGGGAGACATGCTCTCAGGTTGGGTCTCCCCTCAAACGATTTCTGTAGAAGCTGTATGGACGAGGAGGAGGAGGAGACTATTCTTCACCTTCTCTGCATGTGTCCAGCACTGTCCTTCCGTAGAAAACTATACCTCGGAGAATAATTCTTCGACAATCTCAGCGAACTCGCGAACATAGGAATCAACTGCCTCCAACGCTTCATTCTTAGCTCCGGCTGGTTCAACGAGTAGTTTATGAGAGCACCGATCCTGTGGTATCACAATGGGCCTACTTTGGCATAAGTGAGGCTGCACCTGAAGCGGCCTGCCACTCTAACCTAACCTAACCTAAATTAACTGTCAACCGTCAAAATTCAAATTTTCCTAGTGAACATGCCCAAACCAGTTTTTTATGAATTTCGTTGGTGAGTTCACCAATTTTCCGCCATCTTCCGGGTGAATTCACGAACTCACTTATATTTACTAGTATAGAAATGGGAATGCATACGTGACTTCATGAATTTTTTTTAAAACAGCTTCTAGGCAGCCGCATTTCCACTGGAAAGATATATATCTCTGTATTCCATTATCTTTGGTACAAACACATTTATGAGCATGTAAAGTCCAATTGGAAAGCTGTGCTCTTTACTCCTGTTTTCTCTCATGTGTCATGAGGGTGGTTTTTGTCAAATGAGTGAATGAACCGTACCCGTTCATAAAATCGAGTTAAATTGGATTATTGTTTAAGTACAAATCGAGTTAGCCAAATCGAGTTGCACTTGCAGCTTGCAGCAACCGATTCAATTCAATATCTTTTCTCTTTTGTTCATTTAAGCTTATGTCGTTTTCCAATGTTTTCACTCGAGTTATTCATTCATTCCACTCATTCTGAAATCCAATGGAACAACAAAACTGCTTCTGAAAGTATTCACAAAAGTATTGGTGAAATGCCAAAAAATAATCTGCTGTCAGCTGACTTGTATAAAATACATAAATAACACTTGTGTGAGTGTTTCTTGAGTGGATTCTGACTTCAAATCGAGACGCGAAATTCTCTTCTCAGAATCACCAGAAGAGTATTTTTTGTGCCAATGGAACTGTTTCAGAAGTGATTTTTTCGATTCCGGACACTCCCGGATGCTTCATTTTGTCCAATGGAAAACGACATTAGTACGCTACTTGAGCTAAACTGAATTTTAGCTGCTCTCCAACTTTTCTCTCCAAATATTAGCTTAAATCTTTTACATAGATTACGCCGTGGATAAGTGTCACAGAAATCAGCTGTTCTTTGAAAAAAATTGCTTCAAAAATATAATTCTCCCTTATTTCAGCTATTTATGATTCTAGGTACTTCTCGTCCATGTAATAATTAAAAAAGCTGATCCTTGCACACTTTTCCGCAACAGAACAAGAAAACACATCGATTTGTCACAATTTAGCTTGAGAAAATGTGTCGACCCATTAAATGGCCACGCTAAATTTTGACAGACATGCACATGTACATTCTGAAACAAATGTTTGATTATTTAGCTCGAGCTGCGTACCAATCGGCTAAGGGTGGTTTTTGTCTTAGATTTAGCTCAGCTAAATTTTGAAGAGAATTTTGTATGGGAGCTAAAATTTAGCTCGAGCAGCGGCTCGGTTTGCCTCAATTCAAAACCGGTTTAACTTGGTTTGAGAAATTATCGGTTTGGCATATCACTTGTCGAATATAATGTATCAAATACCAATAATGGCATAAACGCGACCGCTCGTGGACTTCGGCGAACAGGTCTACGAATTGACGTTTGAATGATGTCTAATATTTGACCGCGTGTACTTCGTAAGCCTTTTATCCCGCCATTTTGCCACTAGATTCGTTCAAGTCCACAAGCAGCCAGGTAAGTTGCAGAGAATAAACTCAATCAACTTTCATGGTATTTTATTCGGGCCACCGACTTTAAGGAACGACGATTCTGGTGGACATCACTAGTATTGTGTCGCAAGGACACTCGCAAAAAAAAAAATAAAGAACAAAAAAAATGCCCAAAAAAAAAAGGGTTTCAATTTGCCGCCGGTAAAATCACAAATTGCATTGACCGATCGAACAAAGTCTTATTGCAAAGTACTGTTAAAGAAAAAGGCAAAAATAAAACAACTCAGTTAAATCAATAATTGTGGTTTATTGTCGACTTGAGTGCGTTACTGGTAATGAATTGAAGATTATTTTTTCGCTTAGACGAAACCTCTGCCTCCAGCTGTTTTCCCGTATTTTTGTTCTAAGATCATTGACCCTATGGGATTGCGGGTTTTTATTTTCTTTTGCAATTGCTAAATGCATAGTTGTGACACCTCCTCCTTCACTGCGCGATGTTTCGCCTAGTTTCCTCGTCCCACTGCATCCATGCACACATACATGGCTGAAAGTGCTGAGAGTGCTGATCGGTGGGCGGTACCAAAAAACTTCCAAAACATCGCATTTTTTTGTATGCACTTGCACTCCCTCGCTATGCGATTAAAATAATTCCGTTGATTGTGCATCAATTTTGCTGAGCTCCCAATTTTGGCAGTATTTGGAATGCACTTGATGTTTTGCCGTCGGCTTTTTGTGAAACGAAGAATGTGATGTAGTTGGGAATTAGATGTGGTGGATTGATTGCTTCATGTTGCGTTGCAACATCCTGCCGGGCCACAGGAAAAGAACCTGAAAGAGGTCGGAAGTATTCGTTTCGTCGTGGTTCCATGATTCCTTTCGCGGGGTGATTTCAGTTGGCCGTGCCGTAGGTTCATTGACGTGTGCGGGTGAGTTGGTACATGAAAACGAGAAAAGTATGTATGGTGACTAGTGTGTGGCAATAATAAGTTATAGGTATGGGTTAATTAGATATATTTATTAAATTCATTATAAATTAATTAGTGAGTTAGTTAGTTAAGAGATGAGATGGTTTATTAGTGTGTGTGAATGTGGGGGTGCGTAAATAGCGTTTTATTCGCTGAGCATAGGAAGCAGACAAAGCTTAGCTATAGGACGCTTTAATGACGTGGTTGCAGTCTTGATTGTGACCACACGGATCTTTCCAGCTGTTCCCGGATGTGTCGCTATAATCCTGTCAAGACGCCAAAGAGTGGGTGGTGTTTGCTCATCAGGTAAGATCACTAGATTTCCTACCTTGATGTCAACATTTGGTGTGAGCCATTTTGGACGCCGCTGTAGACGAACCAAGTATTCGGATCTCCATTTTCTCCATATGTCTTGCTGGATTTTCTGCAGAAGTTGCCATCGGTTCAAGTGATTCGGTTTGACTTCAGTTAGATCCTTTTCCGGTAAGGTCATTAGTGATGTCCCAATTAGAAAGTGTCCTGGTGTTAAAATCGATAGATCCTCTGGATCTTCGTTTACCGGACATAGTGGACGTAAATTTAAACAAGCTTCGACTTGTGCTAAAACCGTCGCATACTCTTCAAAGGTGAGTGTGTAATGACCAATGATCCGCTTAAGGTGGTATTTCATGGATTTAACGCCCGCTTCCCACAGCCCGCCGAAATGCGGAGCAGCAGGAGGATTAAAATGCCATGTAGTACCGTTGGATAACATTTGTTGCGCGATGTCATCTGTCCAGTACCTAGCTATGTGGGATTCTTCTGTTTCCAGGATATTTGCAGCTCCTTTAAAGTTGGTTCCACAGTCGCTGTAGATATTTGTACACATTCCGCGCCGCGCAGTGAAGCGTTTGAACGCCGCCAAAAATGCTGAGGTGGTGTAATCACTTACAAGCTCTAGGTGCACAGCTTTTGTGTAGAAGCAAATAAAAATAGCTATGTATGCCTTAGTAGTTTTGCTGCATCGACCCTTCCATGCCTTTAATTGAACAGGTCCAGCATAATCTACTCCCGATGTTTGGTTACCTTCGCAATTTCTTCAGCGAACACCTCGTGCTGTATGATGCTAATTAAGCGTGTCTGAGCTGAGCAGATCTCGTCACATGAAAGTGCTCCCGATACCCGAGTTGCCACTTTCTTCGTCTTGAATCGCAAGTTAGGGAAAAAATAAGCTGTTGTTCTAAGCAAACGCTGTAAAGAGGAAAACCGCGTAAGAAGTGTGTTGGTTTCGAAGGCTGTGAAGTGAAGGCAGAGCTGAAAAATATTTTTAATGGGGTACCCAGATGCGATCAAATCATTCTTGGCCCTTGGATTTTGTTTCAAGGTCCGTCGTTGTAATTTGGTATGGCGGATGGAGTCGCTCGTCAAATGACTGCAGGAACTCACGCCCATGCCACCATTGATGATCGTTGAGAAGATCTTTTGGACAAAGTCCTCTAGACGCGATGTCTGCCGGGTTGTCCTTAGAGGGGACGTAATTCCAAGCATTCCGCCACTCGGTTGGCGACAAACGTTGTTCTGATATATGGCGGCGTCTTTATCCAAGCTAGTGTAATTTGTGAGTCGCACCAAGCAAATATTTTTGCGGATTGGAGATCCATCATCTTCACTGTATGTGCGATTAATTGTGCTAGGAGATTAGCGCCACAAAGTTCCAATTTTTACCGGCGCAACCCTGGTTTTTGACACGGTCAAATTAGTTATTGATGTGTTTCCGGTGGTAACTTTAAGATACACAACTGCCGCAAATGCCTTTTCTGATGCATCGCAAAACCCGTGGATTTCGACCTGTGCATCAGTGGTAAAGTTTATCCAGGGAGGAATCTCGATAGCGTTGATTGTGTTCAGTTCAGTTTTTAGGTTGTGCCATGCTGAAAAGATGTTGGTGGGAGTTCAGCATCCCATGTTAGTTTTTGTTTCCAGATTTCCTGCATTAAGATCTTGCTCAGAATGACGCAAGGCGAACCTCCACGCATCAACATAGTTCTGAGCTGCTGCTGCATTTCTATGGCTTCTGCTTCTGAGTCTGCCCCATGAATTACATCATCCACATAAAAGTTTCTGAGTGCAATTTTTGATGCAATTGGGTAATCTTCTCGTTCATCGGCCGCAAGTTGTTGCAGAGTGCGGACCGCTAAATATGGTGCGGAGGCGGTGCCGAATGTCACTGTGTTAAGTCTATATGTTTTTATTTCTCCTTCTTCCAAATCCCTCCATAAAATGAGTTGGTATAACGAATCTGTGGGTGGCACTCAAATTTGCCTGTACATTTTTGTAATGTCAGCTACAAAAGCGATTTTGTGCTTTCGGAATCGAGCAATATGGTCAAAAATGTCATCCTGTAACCTTGGGCCTGCGAAAAGATGATCATTAAGTGACGTGCCATCAGACGATTTGCAGGACGCGTCGAAAACAATTCGCAGCTTTGTGGTTGAACTCGATTCCTTTATTACTGCGTGGTGAGGAACGAAATAGTGAGGTTTGTGCAGTTGTGTGGAGTCGATCGCTGACATATAAAAAGAAGGTTTTGTTTGGAATTTTCTTTCCAGTTGCATAAACCTAACTAGCGCTGATTTCTCTGACCGACCCATTATAGGGGGTGTTCCTTCCTTAAATGGGAGTTGAACCACATATTTGCCGTCCAGTTGTCGCTGATGCGTTCTGCAGAAGTGCGTTTCGCATGCCTCCTCTTCTGGTGACAACAATTTCTTCCTTGGGACCTCCTCTAGCTCCCAAAATTTGAGCAACAAGTTATCCAAATCTTGACATTCGGTCGTTATGTGGAGAGATGTTCTTGTATTACCTTTGTTGGTGGCTGAGATGCCTCCAGAGAGAACCCATCCTAATTCTGTCCTTTGAGCCATAGGAGTCCCTGGTTCTCCTTTTATTACGCCTTCAAGGAAATGAATGGATAGACATCACTGGCAAGTAAAATGTCGATTTTGCTTGGTTTGTTAAACGATGGATCGGCAAGTTCAATGTTTTGGAGGTGCCTCCAATTAGCATGTGGAACAGTGTGCGTGGGCAGCACAGCTGTGAGTTTGGGCAGGACCAACGCATGTAGCTGTAAGCTGAAATTCTGGTTCACATTGGATAGTATTGTGAGCGAAACTCTGTGTTTTGATATACTTGTGTTGGATTCCCCTACACCCAGGATATTGACGCAGCTCCTCTCTCTTTTCAGATTTAGCAGTTGAGACGCTGACTCCGTAATGAATGACGCCTCAGATCCAGGATCTATTAGCGCTCGCAGCAGCAACGGTTGGCGAGCGGTTGTTGAAACCTTGACAAGGGCCGTAGCCAGAACAACATTCACTTGATTGTTTTCGGCTATAAGCGCGTTGTATGCTGACGCAGTTATGTTAGAGGATGTTGGCATATCTGAACCTATCGATTGTTGATGTTGAGTTACAGAGGAGACTGGTGGTTGATGCGAGGAAGTTGAATGATCAGGTAGTGAAACCTCTACTGATGAGCTAAAATCATTAGCATGCATCACATTAACGGGCTCGTTTATGTGCAAAAATGAGTGATGTTTTTGATGGCACGTTGAACACGTAAAGGTGCTTGTGCAATTTTGCGTGAAATGCGCGCTTGACAAACAGTTGAAACATAATTTCTTTTTCTTTACAATCTCCTGTCTTCTCTTCGTATTTAGTGCTTTGAATTTAAAACAATTCCGAATGGAGTGTGCGCCTTGACACATTGAGCACTTGGGGATTGTAGAGTTATGTACAGGAATAGTACTTGACGTAAAGTTTTTGGATTTTGGTTGATTGCCACCTGATGGGGATTGGCCAATCACCTCCAAGGTTCTTTATCTCATTAATATGAAGTCTTCTAAAACGCTGTATGTGGGATAGTCTACATACGTTGAAATGTGGGATTTCCACTGCCCTCGAGTAGCGGAAGGAAGTTTCCGCACCGTATGAAAGATGAGAACATCTTCCCATGATTCTACTGGCACTCCCAGATTTTTGAGCGTTTGCCTAGCCTCGTTGGTCGTGTCCAAAAGCAATTTCAAATCGTCAGCTGACTCGAGTGTGAGCTGTGGTTGATTAAACAACAAATTAAATTGGTTGTCCTTTAACAGTCGAACATTTTGAAATCTCTTAACTAAAAGCGCCCATGCAGATTCAAAATTCGAATCTGTATTTCGCAACATACGCGCCGCTTCACCGGTTAAATTGCCTTTTAAATACTGCAACTTGTGGGAATCGGATATAGACGAATTTTTGTTTACCAATCCTTCGAATAATCCCTTAAACTCTGGCCACATTTGGAGCGAACCGTCAAAGGTAGAAATTTTCATAGGGGGAAGCTTTAATTCGACCGACGGTGTCTTTGAACCTGAAACTGAGCTGTTGATGACTATCGGTGTTTGCTAACTGTTCCTTCAATTCACACGAATATTTGAAGAAAAGCTCCTTTAATTTATGAAACGTTAGATCTTCCATATATTTCACCTTTGCCTCTTCACTGGGGGAAGCAACAATTTTCTGATGAATGGCCCTAGCTTCATCAAAGGATGCCTCCAAATTTGATAAACGCGCCTCATTCATATGAATGGACTTCTTTGATGAGCCTAAATCTACATATGCCGTATAATCAGCGCGTATTTCTTGAGAAATGATTTGAACCACCTCTATCAAATTATAAATTTTGCTTTTGCTCATGCTGACACGAGAAATTAACTTAAACAACCCTCAGACCACACCACACACGATTTGATTTAGATCAATGAAGATCAATGATTTAATTGTGAAGTTATTATAAATAAAATGCCACACACCTGTAGGTTTGAGCGTTGCTCCCTGGATTCCTCTGTTCTGATGCACCAGTTTTCCTTGGATGAAAAGTCCGTGTGTTGTCCGGAATTGCGTGAGAACACCAACCACGATTAAAAGAACTCTCTTAACACCTTTTTCTTTAAAGTGTTTTTGTTTTTAATGTTCGAGATCCTTTAATCCTTTAATCCTTATATCCGGCTCGAAGGACCACAATGTGTGGCTAGGCCAATCGCAAAAAAAAATTTTTTTTTTTTTTGCGTGTAGCTAGGTGAAAATCGTTGAAAGACATCGCATGCGAGCTTTGCGATAGTGTGGGACTGGAAACACCCACTAAAAACGCCCAGGGAAAGCATGGTGTTACCATCCTTCCAATAATCGCACCTAGTCGTCAGACTAATCAGCAATTTTGTTCTAATATGTACTAATGTACTTACGTACAGTTTTAAGGAACTAACTTTGGTTTGTTGCCTTTTGTTTTTTAATTCATTATCACTTTGTTAGTGTGATTATGTTGTTGCATATTTCTTTTCTTTTTACCTAGTTAACTAGTTCAAAAGGTTTTACTCTACGTAATCTTCTAACTAAATTAGTATTATTAAGTAGTTGGACTACTTCTAAGTTAGCATGGTTGCGAAGCCTAACTTCATGTCTTCTAGCGACCTTCCGAACCTCGTCCTCTACCATTTCAATTTTTAGATCCCTATGTAGATCAGCGTTACGTACGTACCACGGCGCATTAACAATATTGCGTAATACTTTGCTTTGGAAGCATTGTATGCTTTGAAGGTTGGACTTACTTGTGCACCCCCATAATTGGAGGCCATATGTCCAAATTGGTTTTAATATTTGCTTGTAGAGAAGCAGTTTATTGTGAATTGAGAGGCTTTCAATCCTAGAGAGAAATGAGAGCTTCTAGTTAGACGTGTTTTATTTGTGCTGGCAAATCTTTCCCTAATTTCGGTCATTAACTAGTGTTTTAACTAACAGTCTATATACATTTTAGCCCTTTCTCGTGCGTGTCACATACTTTGCTGATATAAACAGTGTTAAAGTTGGTTTTTTAATTTAATTTAATATTATAATTTTTGTTAAATTTGTGTGCCAATATCATCTTGGCCTCAATATATGTACATTCTTCTAAAATACCTCATTCGCCATCACATGTCAAATCCGCCGAAACGGACCACTTCACGCTCGAAGAAAAACAGCAACGCAGATTCGCCTAAAAGCTATCTTTTTTCCCCATCCCCCCTTCGCAAAACTGCTCGCAACGTTATGGAGGACAAAAACAAAGCAGCATCCAATGGTATAGAGGGTAATATGTGGAAGTTAATGGATCAACGCTTAGCAAAACAAAGCGAATTTATCATTTCGCTTTTGTCGGAGAAATTGTCCGAGTCCCAAACTGCGATCACTAATAAAATCGATCACGATATAGCCGAAATAAAATCCAGTATTTGTGATATTAATAACCGGGTCGTGCAAATTGAATCTCAACAACATATTGCAAACACTGAAATTGGTCAATTAAAAGCGGATTTAAATAAAATAAATGCAACACTCCTTCAAGAAATAACAACCGAGCTTGCAGACCTGCACGATATATTTAATAACAACGCGGCCGAGTTAGAACAGCTGAAATTGACTATCAATTCAAATGAAAACCGATTGGTGGCTTGCGATGCCCTTTTGTTTGGTATTCCACCTTTGCCTGATGAAAATTTAAAAACTGTCTTTAACCACTTATGTCACGCTATTGGAGTTAAACCGCCCGTCATAAATAATATTTATCGCACTCGCCCGAAAAATGTTTCGCACAATACCGCAATCGTTATTAAATTTAACTCTCCGTATGATAAGAATTTCATTCTTAAATCTATGGCACTTTTTCGGAAATCGAACAACCAACAACTTTGTTTACATCATATCGGATTCGATGCAACTTCTACACAGAAACCAGTTTTTTTGCGGGAGACCTTATCACAATTTAACAGATGTTTATTTCAACGTGCAATGCAGCTGAAAAACAACAAAGAACTTTCGTCTGTGTACACTGCACGTGGAATGGTTTATGTAAAACGTCATAATAATGCTGCTGCTGTGTTAGTTAAATGCATTGGAGACTTAGAAGAGATTGCCAGTTCATCTGATGGAGAAGACAAGCAGTGCACCAGTGCTTCCTAATCTTTTTTTCTTTTTTTTCTTTGTTTTTCTACTTTTGTAAATTCTTTAAACACTTTTTTATTTTTATCTTAAAGTTATTTTTTTTTTTTTTGAATATTCTTTTTCACTTTTCTTTTTCACTCCTTTTTCTTTTTTTATATACTTCTTCTTATCTTCTTATCTATCTTTCTGATTTTCTCTTTATTATACCTTACTACCCTTCTCTATATCATACATTTTTAACTAATTACCACTTCCATTAAATCTTGCTGTTATACTTTTCATTATTTTTTTTTTTTTTTTAGTCATCTACTCTTGTCTATATCCTTACGATGGCAGGTGCTAATGGATCTTTACGTTCTATGATAAGAGTTTTAAGCAATTAAAGCTCCGGTCTTAGGGTTTGTCATATTAATGCCCAAAGTCTTCTGCCGAAAATTGATGAATTCCGTGATCTGTTTGAAGGCTCTTGTGTGGACGTTGTATGCGTTTCTGAAACATGGCTTGTGGATGGGTTGAGGGACGAAACCTGCTCCTTGAGAGGTTATCGTGTTTTTCGTTCGGATAGAAATCGTCAGGGGGGTGGGGTTGCATTGTATATTAAGAGATCAATTAAGTTCAAGCAGCGGTGCGTTTCTGGTTTCAGCAACGGTATTCAATATGTTTTTGTTGATTTAATTGGAGACAATGGTGATAAAATCCTTATTGGAGTAGTTCACAGGCCTAATAAACATATCGATTTATGTCCACTTTTTGAACTCTTAGAAGAAATAACACTCAATTGTTCTAATATAATATTATGTGGTGATTTTAATAGCAACCTGCTATGTGAAAATGCTCTTACTGATCAAATGAGCACACTTAATATATTGCGGTTAATGTAATTACCCCTACTCACTTTTTCGACGGAAATCCGACGCTTCTGGATTTGTTTTTTGTCAACGATACCAATAATGTATTGCTCTATGATCAGCTTTCTGCGCCTGGTTTCTCAAAACATGACCTAATTTTTCTTATTTTTAACTTTCAGTTCACTCAGGTTGTTTCCACATTCAGCTATTACGATTTCAAACATATTGACCATTACTTACTTGAAGAAGATGTCAGAAGCATAGCGTGGGAAAATATTTTTCTTATGCCTTCGTCCAGTGAGCAGGTACGGTTTCTTAACGAAAACATTTCCTATGTATTTAATAAACATATAGCTGTTAAAACCAAGTCCTATGATTCGGATAATCCTCCCTGGTTTACCTACCAAATACGCGCATTAATGAGGCAACGTGACCGAGCATACAATTCGTGGAAATCCTATCGACTGCCCGAGCTCAGGCAACTGTATCTATCGCTCCGCAATAAAGTCGTTAGGGAAATTCGCGCTGCGAAAACTAGTATATTTTCTAGCAAACTTAGCACTTCTTCAGTAAGTGGTAAACAGTTGTGGAATAACTTGCGCAGCCTGGGGTTTGGAAAGCCGAAATATAATCGTATTGATAATGCTGATTGTAATTTGTTGAACAGGAAGTTTGTTTCCCTTCCTTTGCAGCCTTCTCTACGGGTCGCCGAGACCTCCTCGGCTTTTATAGAAAATGAGTTTCATCATCCCAGCTTTGGGTTTGTGACGGTTCGGTGTGAGGATGTTATCGAAAGTATACTTGCGGTTAAGTGTAGCTCCATTGGGCTGGATGAAATGCATCCTACTTTTCTGAAGCTGATTCTTCCAGTAGTTCTTCCGCACGTCACTCATTTATTTAATACCATTTTGACAACTGGAGAATTTCCTGACGATTGGAAATTGGCTAAAATTTTGCCAATACCCAAAAATGCTAAATGCAATGAGTTTAGGCCAATTTCCATATTACCATTCCTTTCTAAAGCTTTTGAACGGATTGTAAAAAAACAAATGAGCGGATTCCTTAAGTCATATAATTTGTTAGCTTCAAAACAGAGTGGCTTCCGTGAAAAACATAGCTGCGTTACTGCCCTGTTGAATGTCATAGAAGATCTTCGGCAGGCTCTTGACGAGGACAAGGTAAGCTTCCTTGTTCTCCTTGATTTTTCGAAGGCATTTGACACAGTGGTACATAGCAAACTCGCAGATAAACTTCATCGGTCGTACAATTTTTCGCCTGAAGCTGTAAAGCTTTTATTATCCTATCTTACGAACAGAATGCAAGCCGTAAAATTAGACGATTACCTATCAGACTTTCTTCAAAATAGTAATGGTGTCCCACAGGGTTCAATACTAGGTCCTTTATTGTTTTCTTTGTATGTAAATGAACTTCCATCTATCTTTAAAAACTGTTCGTCCCATATGTATGCCGATGATGTACAGTTGTATTACAGCTGTAATCTTGGTCTCATCGAAAATGGTGTTTGTTGCGTCAATGAGGATCTTGAAAAAGTAGCTTACTGGGCTCAACTTAATGGTCTCACTATAAACCCATCAAAATCTAAGTGCTTGGTTATATCTAAGAGAAAACTCGATTTGTCTTATTTCCCTCGCATTATATTAAATAATGCTTATATTGAATATGCTGAATCGTGTAGGAACCTCGGAGTTGTTTTCACCAGGAACCTCACATGGGACCAACACATCACCGCTACTGTAGGTAAGGCATATGGAGTGCTACGCACTCTATGGGTCTCGCAGCTGTATACCCCTGTTAAAACGCGTGCTATGCTTGTGAAATCCTTAATTTTACCAATCTTGGCCTATGGCTGTGAAATTTTTAGTAGTTGCAGTTTCGTGTGCAAAAGAAAGCTCAATGTTGTTTTCAATAGCACTATTCGCTATATCTTTGGGCTCCGTAGACATGATAGAGTGTCGAGTTTTTCTACTCGTCTTCTGAATATGCCGCTTGAGAGCTACTTTAAGCTTCGAACTTTGACATTGCTTTCCAATATTCTGCTTACCCACCAACCGCCATACCTTTATGAGCGATTCACGCGGGCTTCTTCGTTAAGGACTGACCAATTAATTCAGCCTCGTTATTTTTCGTTGACATCCAAACGCCAGTTTTTTATTAACGCTACTCGTCTATGGAATTCCTTGCCGCGTCACATCAAAAGAATCAGTGATCCAACAAGATTTCAAATAGAACTAAAACGTTATTTTTCAACTTCCTAATCACTCTACTTTGTCTTACCTTAATTTTCCTCTTCCTTTTATTTCAGTCCCCCAATATCCACCTCTTTTATGCACCCTCTATTTCCTCTTCTTTTTCTGATTCTTTTCTTTTTCGTTCTCTTCTTTTGCTTCACTATTAGGTTTAAGCTCTATTCAAATGTATTGCCTATCACTAGTTTATAAGATAGTATATCTTACTGTGTATAGGTATCTCAAAATAAATGAAATGAAATGAAATGAGGCATGAATACCTCCCTATGAGCCAATATATTTTAATGTATCGTAAATTTAGTTCATCACGTTTTTTCTTGACATGAGTTTTCCAGCGCAACTTTGCGTCCAAAGTCAAGCCTAAGTACTTAGCTGAGTTCGAATGCTGAACCACTTTATTATTTATATACACAGGTATGTGTTGTACGTATTTATTTGTAAAGTTAACATGAACCGACTTCAGTTCATTTAATTTTATTTGCCATTTGTTGGTCCAATTAGATATATCATTTACTGTCCTTTGCAGTTTTTCGGTAACTTCCTGCATGGTTTTTCCTACTGCAAGTACAGCAGTATCGTCTGCAAAAGTGGCAACAGTAGTTTCTTCATTTTGTGGTAGGTTGTTCGTGTATAGGAGAAATAGTACAGGTCCCAGCACACTTCCTTGCGGTACTCCAGCTTTAATGTGTTTCAATGCTGAGTATTCATCTTCTTGTTTAATTCTAAATAATCGTTGCATTATATAGGACTCCAGTATTTCAGAGTACTGTTTTGGAAGATATTTTTGTAGCTTACGGACTAATCCTTTGTGCCAGACTTTATCAAAAGCCTGTGTTACATCAAGGAAGATGGTAGAGCATATTTGTTTTTCTTCTAAAGCCTTTTCTATTATATTAGTTATTCTGTGGACTTGATCTATAGTTGAATATTTATTTCTAAATCCGAACTGATGGTTTGGGATCAGTGTTTTTTCTTCTAGAATCGGATGGAGTCGTTTTAGAAGGATTTTTTCGAATAGCTTAGAAAGGATTGGGAGCAATGATATCGGCCGATATGACGTTACTTCACTGGGCAATTTGCCCGGCTTAGGTACCATAATAACTTCCGCGACCTTCCACATACGTGGAACATACCTTATTATCTGTGCCATTTTTTTCATACCTTTTTTAGGCAGTTTTTTCAGAATTTCACCCGTTATTAGATCAAATCCCGGAGCTTTTTTCGGGTTGATCTTTTCTTTTATTTCTTTGGCTATTTCCCTAGAGGTTACTGCTGGAATCGATCTCTCGTCTTCACACATTTCTTCCATTTGTTGGGAATTATCATTATCGTGATATGGCTGGAAGACATTTTCAAGGTGTTCCGCGAATAGATCCGCCTTTTGTTTGTTTGTTTTAGCCCAGTTACCACTGCTGTTTTTCACTGGCGGAATGTATGCCGTTGGTCTTTTCATTTTTTTTGTAGCCTTCCACAGTGAGTATTGTGTACTAGCATCGTTTGTCAGATTTGTAAGGTATCTTTCCATCGATGCATTTTTAAATTGTGCTATCTTTTTTCTGAGTTTATTAATTAAACTATTAAGTCTATTTTTATCACTCGGAGCTCTTGTCAGTTGCCATCGTTTGCGAGCTCTTCTCTTTTCTGATATAATGTCGCAGACTTCTTTGGGATACACGTTTCTTTTTACTTTGCTATTTAGTTCAGGCGTTGCAGCCCATGCAGCCTTTTGTATAGCTAAGGTGAAGGACTGTACTTCGCTTTCTAATTGCTCTATTGTATTAATTGTTGTGGATAGTTCGATGCATTCATCTATTAGGTATCTGAAATATATCCAGTCAGTTAGTTTGTTTACTAGACGTGGGTTGTGTTCCTTTATTATAATTTTATTACCAAGTGTAAGCAGCACAGATGAGTGATCTGAGTCAAGATCTGGCCCTTCCTTAACTTGGGTAGTATTTGAAGAAATATTCTTAGTTATGAAGAAGTCGACAACATCCGGGATTTTGTTCCTATCTGTGGGCCAGTAAGTAGGATTTCCCGTTGAATGGTAGTTAGCATTGGTTTTTTTAATAGATTCAAGGAGTTCTCTTCCTCTTGTATTTGTTAATCTTAATCCCCAAGATTTGTTCTTAGCGTTGAAATCTCCACCTATTATGAATTTATTTCCGAATTTGCGTAAGAGGCATTCAAAATTGTTTTGTTTCAGTCTGTAGCTAGGAGAACAATATGCCGCTGTTACCGTTATCTGCCCGGTGCTTGTTTTTATGTTTACGGATTTGGCTTGTATTTCACACGACTGGTTTCTTCATCTTCATCGTGTTTAACACCTTCCTTAATTATAACTGCGGCCCCTCCTCTTGCTGCATTGTGAGGATGTGGGGTATGGTATGTCTTGTATCCGCGAAGCTTGTATTTTGTTCCAATTTTAAAATGTGTCTCGGAGACTAGACATATGTCAATTTTGTTTATATCGAGAGTCGCTTGTAATTCATCTTTGCGATTCTCGAGGCCATTAGCATTCCATAACAAGATTTGTATGTTTTTAGCCATTATGATCTTTTAGGTACAGTTCTTTTATTACTGTTTTGTTTTTCAAGGAAAGATATTCTTTCCAGAATTTTCTTATTATTCTTTTCTATATCTTCCATTCTGTTAAGAATTCTTTGCATTATATCCTCCATAACATTGCTGGGAGGCTTGGGGGTTCCGACTGGTTTTGCAACGTTTGTCGAAGCAACATGTGCATATGTTTTCTTTGGACCGGCTATGGAGCTTAATTTGTCATTTTTGCTTAAGGGTAGATTTCCTTTATCTCTATCCAATTTTTTATTAATTTTGGGCCTAGATTTCGGTCTCGAGTCTTTTTTGTTTTGTTTTTCTCTGTCTTTAATTGCGTCTATTTGAACAGGCTTTTGCATTTTTTTTTGCTTGTTGTCTTTTACCTGCTGTAGCTCTTTTGCTACTATACACCCTCTGTAGTTGGCTGGGTGTCTTTCGGTACAATTGGCGCATTTAGGGACAGCCTATTTTTCCTTTATGCAGTCTTTTGTATGGTGGTCTCCTGCACATTTAACGCATTTCGGGTTAGAGCTGCAGTATTTGTGAGTGTGACCATACTTTTGGCAGTTCTTACATTGAGGAACTAGCTTTGATTTCCGCAAAGGATGAATTTGTACTTTCATTCCTAAGATATCTTTAATTTCATAAATTTTCTTGATGTCTTCATCTTGCTCAAAAGTAAGCATGAACATTGGTAGCGGTGCTTTACTCTTGTGCTTAAGCAAAAAAAATAAAGAACAAAAAAAAATGCCCGAAAAAAAAGGGTTTCAATTTGCCGCCGGTAAAATCACAAATTGCATTGACCGATCGAACAAAGTCTTATTGCAAAGTATTGGTAAAGAAAAAGGCAAAAATAAAACAACTCAGTTAAATCAATTGTGGTTTATTGTCGACTTGAGTGCGTTACTGGTAATGAATTGAAGATTATTTTTTCGCTTAGACGAAACCTCTGCCTCCAGCTGTTTTCCCGTATTTTTCTTCTAAGATCATTGACCCTATGGGATTGCGGGTTTTTATTTTCTTTTGCACTTGCTAAATGCATAGTTGTGACACCTCCTCCTTCACTGCGCGATGTTTCGCCTAGTTTCTTCGTCTCACTGCATCCATGCACACATACATGGCTGAAAGTGCTGATCGGTGGGCGGTACCAAAAAACTTCCAAAACATCGCATTTTTTTGTATGCACTTGCACTCCCTCGCTATGCGATTAAAATAATTCCGTTGATTGTGCATCAATTTTGCTGAGCTCCCAATTTTGGCAGTATTTGGAATGCACTTGATGATTTGCCGTCGGCTTTTTGTGAAACGAAGAATGTGATGTAGGTGGGAATTAGATGTGCTGGATTGATTGCTTCATGTTGCGTTGCAACAAGTATGGATCATTGATTTCCATGGCTTACAACAACTTTTGGATCTCTAACTATTGTTGCAAACAATGGAAATCAGTGATCTTTATAGCTCATGTGGGTAAAATGAAAAACGACAAACAGTAAAAAGACCGAAAGCGCGTCGCAAATAGTAACACTAAACTAAAAAGATTATTTAATCGGCCTTACTAACAACCAAATTTAGACTCGACTTTAGGGCAATAGTGGAAATAGTTTTCGACTTTAAGATAAGACTGTAACTTTCGATCCGGAGAAAGTCGAGTCTAACCCATTATTTAAGTTTAAACGTCAGTCTGAAGAAAAGTCATAAATTGGTAAGTTATTTTTATATGTTACAAAAAATATAAACCTTTTTTGTTTTTCAAACAAAAATCATTTCATTAATAGTTTATTTCAATGCTGTTTCTCACTCCATTTTAATGTTGTGAATATTTTCAGGCCCGTATGGAATTGTTACATATTGTTATTGTTACTGTTGTGGCTATTAATTCGTGTTACTTATGTACGTTTCCAACTAAATTACATGTAATCAGTCCTCACCAATTCATAATGTTAAATTTGCTTTTGAACCCTAAATCTTTGTAAAGCCTCTACAACTTATAAGATGTAATCTTACTGTGAAACAAAATATGAAATATGAAATGGACAGGCAATGCGAGAACTATTATTTGACTGTGTCAAACCAATGCAATGATACAGTCAAAAAATCAAGCATGGGAAACAGTTGCTGTTTCACTCAAAATACAACCAATTTCCAATTTCAACAAATTATTTGAAAGCTCAGAAAAAAATTATAACGCTTTTGAGTTATACTGTTATAATTCTGCTATAAAGTCAGATGTAGTTAAAGTTCCGATTACTTTGATTGTTGGTACCTACAAATTAAAAGTCGGAACTATAGTTAGTTTCGAAATTAGTTAAACTCGAGTTTACGGTTTAGTTGTTGGTAAGGCCCAATGTCTATACAATGGCAAACAATTTTCAATACAATGGAAAGTAAGTATAAATGGTGTACCAACATTGTCTGTGTACACCTACAGCCTACAGAAGATATTAGTTTTTAGAATGCGTGAAGATTGTTTGCAGAAAAAGCGCCAAAATATTATAGTAGCATTCAATGGTCACAAATCATATTTGCGTAGCTAATAAGTGGTAATATTAAACGGCAACATCATAGTTTTTGTGTGTTTTGATATGTTACAGTAAAAGATATTTGTATCTTTGAGTGTGTAATGGTAACAAAAATGTCACATAGTTACCATCTTATTGGAATACTTTTATCGAAACAAAATTGAGTCGAATATACCGTGTGGTGACTACAATTTAAATAACATTTATACAATAGTCACAAATTTCTACTTGGGTCACATCAAACAAAGAACTCTTGCAGCCAAAACGGCAATTTACATCATGTGGTCTAAGTTCTTTTCAAATAAACACGTGGATCCTGTTTCAATATTTAAGGTTTTCAATGCTACAATAAATTGTTGTTTTGCTAGGCGAACGAAATTTATGGCAAGATTTATTCCCCACGATTGAATTTCTGCTGTTGATAGCAATTTCTTAATCTTACCTTGGGAACAAACAATTATTTTAGCAATAAGCTATCAGGTCTGGAAATGAGCTTGATTTTTAAAATTAGTACAGAAATGATAGAGCTGAACTCCAGACCGCATAGAAGCGATTTAAACCTGGTGTCCACTATGCAACCTTGATCAAGACGAGAATGTTTTTCACTTCCTTGCATTATGCCCAATTCTGTAAGTCTCGTTTTATTTTTGTTTAAGCCAAATTAAAAGGTATAAAACCGATACGCTACAGATGAGCTGCAGCGTCAGCGTCTGAGCCCACACGCTACCGATGCAGTGCAGCATCAGCGTATAATTCACTTTTTTTCATTGTATCAAAAGAGATGGTAAGGTTAGGTTAGGTATGTGGGTTGGAGTGGAGTACTCCGTGCTAGACTCAGGTCAATATTGACCCATTGTGATGCCCATTGGGGGAAAAGGTTGTCCCTTACCCATAATAACCCTGTCTATAAATAGCTGTGAATAAGTACTCACTGTGGTCGTGGAAGAAGTGCCTCCCTAGGAATCTGTGCTTATTGTGTTGGAGACCTAGGCAGTGACATAGGTAGTGGGTTGCTACCACATCACCGCAGCCTCTACAAAGTTCTTCTTCCGTCAAGCGTAATTTCTTCATGTGATACCGCAGAGTGCCCCGTTATAATTCCTACGAGGGTGGCAAGAGATTTTCTATTATTTCGTATGAGACTCTCGGTTCTGGCTTCATTGAAGGCTGGTCATAGCATTCTTGTGGTATGACAAGTTTCTAGTGAAGTCCATTTAGCGTTCGCCTGTCTTGTGGCCTTTCTTCCTGCTTCAAGCTTGATTGAGCAAGGCGAGATGTTCACAGAGGGATCAACTTGTTCTGATATAGCTTCCGAACCTATAGTCTAGCTAATTCACCCGCTTTCTCGTTGCCTGGAATACCTTCATGTCCCGGAACCTAGCAGAGCAATACCTTTTGCTGAGTGCCAAGAACCCTGGGTTCTTCGAGACAGCATTCCACAAGCTTGGATTTCAAATGAAATACAAGTCAACACAATTTTACTCTACCTATTGCCTCTCATTCATTTCAATGTATCAGTTTGTATCATTTTAGCTTAGGTCGTTTTCGTTTTGGCAAAAAGATACATTTTTTTGAGAAATAATCAATTTTTTTTGGTCGAGATTGCTTTTCTTGTTCGATTTGCCAAAAAAATTAATGTTTTTTTTCATCTGGGGCACTTTCGAGAAATCTAGATTTTTTATCAGATGTATACATAGGTACTTTCACTAATACCAATGTGTATGACACAGCCCAGAAAAAACTCGTATAAGGTATATCAGGTTAAGGTTTAAATAAGGCATAGACAAAATGGAAAATCTTATTGATCACCCATAATAATTCTGAGTTAAGCGTTATATATAGGTTTACAACAAGAAAGAACACGATTTCAGATCAACGGTACTATATTTATTAATAATCCAGCCGAATGCCGTATCGTAAGGTATTCATAAGGAGTATATGTGCTTTCGCCGCATTATTTTGCACCTCAGAGAGAACACTGCCGACATAACGGTACTATATTCCTTAATGATCCTGACGAACGCCTTATCGTAAGACATTCATAATGGATATTTGTTCTGACGAGTCATTATTGTGCTAGCAACCAAACTGACCAGTTTTAAAATATAAAAGTGATTTTAGTGAAAAGTGAAAGAGGGAAGGAAAGTGAGTAATGGCTACATTGTTTGCGGCCGCAAACTCAACACTAACAAGAACCAATACAATTCGGATTTCATATTCGATTTTGCAGCGGAAATCTGCAATCAAAATCTGAAAAGCCAAATCGAAAACGACATAAGGTATGCAGCGTAAACGTATAATTCATTTTTTTTTCATTGTATCAAATGTGAAACATAATAATAATGTGAGGTATTTCAGGGCGATTTTTTGAATTTGCTGGAAATAAATAGTCAGTCTATTGTCGGACGTAGAAGTCGAAGTGTGTTTTATTAATTGGCGCCCAACGTGTTGCCTTTTGTGTTTAAAAGTTGATGTCCTTGTAAAGGAGAAAAGAATCATTGTTTTTTAAATTCCCATACGAGGAGAATAAACTGGCACAAAGGCAACAATAAAGAACTGAACGACCAACCAGGAATCTTCATGAAAGGAGAATAACCGGACACCCAACTATCAACAAAAAAATCCTTATAATAGGCGAACATTCAACAATAAAGAACTCAACGACCAACCAGAAATCCTCATAAAAGGAGAATAACCGGACACCCAACTTTCAACAGCAAATCCATATAAAATTCAAAGAAGCCATTGGTGTTTATATTAATGAAAGAATTAATTATAAATTAACTACCTACTTACCCCCGTAAACTGTGGACGGTGTTGGTGGCGGTGTCTTCTCCGACAGACTAGATCTTAGTCTCTCCTTCCGTCTTCCTGATCACGTTTTTCGTTTTTCAGGCGGAAATAATGGCGATTAAAGAAGTCTTATCCTGGCTGAAAGAAAACGTGATATCTGCTTAAGATATCCGTATCTTCTCGGACAGTAAGGCGGCTATAAAGTGCCTGGAATCAGTATCTACAAATTCAATAACAGCCCAAGACTGTCGTTCGTCTCTCAGAGAGATGGCGGAGCAGTTCAATATTCACCTCTGTTGGGTGCCGGGGCATAGGGACATCCCAGGTAACTGTAAGGCTGATGAACTCGCCAAACACGGAACAACACTACCTATGCTTCCAGATAAGGACTCTTTAGGTATCCCAATCGCTACCTGCAAACTCAAAATAAAGCTGGATGCTATCGAAAGAGCAAATCTTAGATGGACAACCGGCTCGACATGTCTAGCGACAAAACAGATCTGGCCAAAGCTGGATCTAAAACGTTCAAGGCATCTGATCTCCCTCGATAAGAAGCATATCAGTGCTACAATAGGTGTCATCACAGGACACTGTCTCATAGGCAGGCATGCAAAAAGGCTTGGCGTATTATGTAATGATTTTTGCAGAAGCTGTCTTGACGAGGAAGAGGAAGAAACTATTCTTCATCTCCTCTGCACTTGTCCGGCGCTCTCACAAAGACGAAAACTCCATTTGGGAGAGTTCTACTATAATGATCTTAACGATCTAAAAGACACGGCCATTCGCTGTCTCTTGCGCTTCATTAGAAGCTCCAACTGGTTCAACGAGTAGGAGGAATTTAGTAGATAGATTCATGTGGTATCACAAGGGACCGTATAATGGTCTAAGTGTGTCGACTAGCCGACAGCCACTTCAACCTAACCTAACCTACCCCCGTATTAATAAAAAAACGATATCCGTTCTCTAACACGTGTTTTAGCTAACAGACGGATAGTGACCTTATCCGTTTGTTAACTTTTCTTATTAATAAACATATTCCATCTCCATGTTAGCTATTCGCTCTGCATCACCTAACGCACGACAGTACTGCACTGAATTGTACTAAATACCAGAGACAATACTGAGACCACCAACTCCGGCCGATTTCCCGTTACTTAGCCTACAAGCTATATTTTGTATGGAGTGTACACATCTGGTGCGCTGTGTTGTTAACTTCAACTTAACGAAACTTCAAAAATTCCGGCTCACCAACACACTCCCAGCAGATATGAGACACTTCCGCTGTGGGCAAAGTTGCTGGCAGAGTTCATAGAATTTTATCCGTTTAATTTGAAATTGTTCGTTACGTGTGGATAAAATTTTTTTTTAGGAATAAGTGCACATTTGCTTAAAATGTTCATGAAAAATTAACAATGTATATTGCTGTAGGGAAAATGAAAACATTTTGAGCAAATTTTCTTCATTATTTAAGAAAAATTTACACACGAAATCGAAGTTACTGATATCCAAAAGCGGAAAATACACAACCATGTTTGTCCCAATATGTTTCTATTATATAGAACATCAACTTTAGATAGTTTTACTAACCAAACAAATCAAATTATTCGCCTTTTAACAATTTATAATAACTAACCAATGGCGTTCAGTAATGAAAAAATGTGGTATTCCCGAACTCTTTCACATTTCCCCACGGTTGCCGAGGTTGGCAGCATTTATTTTTGCATTTTTTGTATGTTTTTGCATGTCACACGGATTCTTTTTTGACATAACACCGATAGGAAAACAAAATGGCCAATTTGAAAAAAAACTGAGGGGGCCAGCGGCAAGAGGATTGTGAGTTGGGGGTCTCAGTATGGTTTGTCTATGCTAAATACTATAGTACATCTGTTATATTCGATCAGCTGACCGCGACACTGACATTCGTGAAATTTACCGATTTCATTTAGCCTATCTATTTCGATTTAAGAAATCTGTGAAATTTGAGTACATTTAGGAGTATCAATTTCTGAAATAGTATTTTATGCGCAATTTTATAGTCGCTACAATAACGGGTCTATTATCGACATACATTTTTTTTTTGACGTTGAAAGCCCAGATGTCAATTTTGACAACAAATACCTGCTAAAGAGTTATCCGCTCTCAAAACGCCGATTTCGGCGAGTTAAATTATCCTTTCGTTATTACAGGTCAATGAAACCAAACTTAATAAGAACTTAAAGTTAACATTTGTGTTAGCACTAACTCGCCGCTGCTCGGCGTTTAATAATACGGGGGTTGCTGTCTACGTCAAGCGGAAGTGTAAATTAAAATATTCATAATTTGAGGAATTAATTTCAGAAATCATTTTTTGGCACTATCGGCATAGTTGTAGCTGCGGTTCAAATTGTCACAGAGTCCACTAGAGGAAGCTTTCAGAATACAATAGAAGAACTGACGACAAGGCTTAGCAGCTGAGAAACAACTACATCTGTAGTGACTCAGGAATCCGCTACTATTGATCCAGATAAACAGTGTGACGAATCCTTCGATCTCATGAAAAGCCTACCAGATTTTAATGGAGATCAGGTGCGCTACGGATCATGGCGTCAAGCGGCTTTTTGGCCAATCTTGGTATATCCTCCTTCTTTACTACAATCGAATTCAAATATGACCATCATTGGATTTAATTGGCTGAGCGTGATAGAAAAAAACGGCACTCTCTGTTAATAACGGCAAGTTTGAATTCTGCCGACTTCCATTTGGTCTAAAATTTTTCCGAGTATTTTTTAGCGAGCAATTAATGACGTATTTAGGGGAGATTGGGAAATGTTGCCACGTCTATATTGACAACGTTGTTGTTTTTTTTCAAAAACAAGAGGGCAACAATTAAAGGACATAGATCGAATCCTCACAAGGTTATTTAATGCCAATATGAGAGTCTCAGCTGACAAATCCAAATTTCTCAAAGTCGAAGTTGAGTTCTTAGGGTTTGTTGGATCGAGAAGTGGAATCAGTACCTGTCCAAACAATGTTAAGGATATGTGAGTTATTAGGAACCTAGAACATTACACGCCCTGCGTTCTTTCGTTGGGTTATCTGGGTACTCTAGGCGATTCATTAGGGACTATGCATTGATTGCGAAAGCCCATTACCGAAATCTAAGAGGTGAGCACGGCAACGACAGTGCTAATCAATTAAAAAAATTGAACAGGCCTTTTGACCTAACGACTGATGCATCATCGCACGCGTAAAGGGCCGTTCTATCTCAAAATGGCAATCCGATTACCAGGACATTGAGTTTCACTGCTTGAACTGCTTGCTACCGCGTGGGCACTCCAGAAGCTTCGTAACTACCTCTTAGTTGTTAATAACTCAAACATGCCAAATTGAAGAGATGGAGAACGTTTATTGAAGAATTTGCTCCAAAATTCTGTTATATGCCTGGATAACCATAACCATGTGGCGGATGCCTTATCTAGACAGTATTTAAATGCCTTAGGTGAGTGTACAGCGTCATCTTTTGGAACATCCCACAGCGAAGAATCTCTTACTCATATAATACGTACCGTTCAAAACCCTGTAAATGCATTTCGAAACCAAAATACTTGGTAACACTTATTTCCCACAATAAATACCATATATATGTACTACAACCCAATCTATAAGGGTAATTATTATCTTTGACTAGATACCAGAGATGAATGAATAAAAGAGATGAATATCTTTCGTACGTATATCCCCCCAAAACCCATTTGCTTACATTGTTGTTCTTGTAAATTCAATCAATTGATCCAATTGGCAATAGTCGAAATTAAAATAAACTGTGTACCAATAATCAAGTTATCTTTGACTTAAAGATAATCGAGACTGTTAAGGGCCCAGCCCATAGAATCCGTCGCATCCGTTGCACCGACGGATCCGTCAATATTGACGGATTCGACGGAACGAGCAGTCCCATAGAATCCGTCGCATACGGTGACAGCCAGTGGTTTAAGTATTCTGTCCTAATATTTCCCACGAAACGTAATAATATTTCCCTATTCACCGCACTCAAATTCCCTTTTAAATAATTACATTGAAAGGTACTTTTTGTGAATAAATCTTTCTTTTAAAAGTAAAATTTATATTTTACGGAAATATGAAATTATATTTTTTAAAAAAAATCGCAGTTTGTTAATATTTATAATGATTTCCTTTTTGTACTACAAAATTCCCACAAAAAGGAAGAAATGCCACCATATAAGAATACTGTCGACAGCCAATAACAGATTCTCTCATGCTCTTTCCACCAATGAAAGTGCTGCCTCTCTCACTGTGGCAACTTTCAACGGATGCGACGGACAGAAAAGTAGAAAGTAAACCTACTTTATCCGTCGCATCCGGCACGTGCGCTGCTTATGGGTCACCTTCCATAAGCTACTGTGTATTCTATAAACTTGTCAGTCGAAAAAGTTGCCGCAACGGACGCGACGGATTCTATGGGTTGGGCCCTTAACTTTCGATCCGAAAAAGTCAAGTCTAACCCATTATTTAAGTTTAAACGTCAGTCTTTGTAATAAATAAATATGAAATAAATATGAAATGGACAGCAAATAAAGAGAAGCCGCAGCTTAAATTGGACGCAGGCAATGCGAGAACATTAGTTGACTGTGTTCAACCATTGGCTGATATCATTGATGGCAAAATTAATAATGCTGCAATGATACAGTCAAAAAACCAAGCATGGGAAACAGTTGCTTCTATATATCACTCAAAATACAACCAACTGCCAATTTCAGCAAATTATTTGAAAGGTCAGAAAAAAATTATAACGCTTTTGAGTTATATACTGTAATAATTTTGCTATAAAGTCAGATGTAGTTAAAGTTCCGATTACTTTGGGGACGTTTAAGTACCTAGTTTAGTAAGTCTGACAGCTCTCTCACTAGATGAAACTCGGCTCTGATTGGGGGAAATCGGTTGTGAGAGCAGATGTTTCAGTTGACGTTTATGGAGGGGTAGCCGACGAATCTAATCGAGAAATTCGTGACTGAGTACTAAGTTGACAGTTCTCATATGTGACTGACTTAGAAAACGTGACGTTCCCGACCAATCTAGTTTTTGCGTTCAGGCTACATCTCATCCAGACCAATCTAGTCGACTTAAGATGATTAGATTCTTGAATGTGGCCTTTGATTGTTGGTACCTACAAATCAAAAGTCGAAACTATAGTTAGTTTCGAAATTAGTTAAACTCGAATTCACGGTTTGGTTGTTGGTAAGGCCCAATCTCTTTTAGATAGGTCTGTTCGTTAGATGTACGATTTTTCGGTTACCTCCAGAATGACCCCATTGTATTAATCCGACTGGATTTAAGAACGTTGTTTATATGTGAAATTATTAATTGACTATTTAATTGTATACACGGATGAATTTATATATTTAAAAGAGTGGTTGGTCTACTCTCAACATCGACGACTCGGCCAAAATGTCACGATGGACAGATACAACTTCGAAGTAGCTAAAGAGCTAAAGCTAAAGCTTTGTCTACCTGGGCTCCACTATCACTTCGCAAAATGACATCAGCGCAGAGATCTCATAGAACCAAGGAGATATTATATAAGACCTTAATCACCCCGGTCTTGCTGTATGGTGCTGAAGCATGGACCCTGTCAAAAGCGGATGAAAACCTTCTTGGATGCTTCGAGAGAAAGATTCTTCGAGTGATATTCGGTCCAGTTTGTGACGATGGAGTGTGGAGAAGAAGATTCAACGACGAACTATACGGGCTATACAGCGACGCTGATCTGGTCAAGAAGCTAAAAATACAACGGCCGAGATGGCTGGGACATGTGGAGCATATAGACAACAACGCACCAGCCCGACGAGTCTTCAAATCCACCCCTGAGGGACAACGCAGCAGAGGAAGAGTCCACCTTAGGTGGCGCGCACAATTGGAGAACGACCTCAGACAGCTTCGTGTGCGTAACTGGAGGCAGCTAGCGAGGGACCGAGCTGGCTGGAGGGGCTTATTAGTTGAGACCGTGGTCCACCCCGGGCGCCACCAAAAGTAAAAAGTAAGGTTGGTCTACTAAGGTTCAAATTATTAGAACTTTGAAAAGAAACATTCCGAAAGCATTTTGTGCTATATATCGGATAAATTGCGATATTAACTTGTATGGCAATTATCTACACTTGTTTTTTAAATAAAGATATAATTTAATTCTACGTGCAGTATTAAAATGTAGAAAAAAAGTATTAACAATAAAAACATTTCATGCCGAATTATAGTAGATAGCCTTCATAGATTAGAACGTGACTAAAATGTTGGATTTTACAATTTATATGCAAATTGATTGGTAAATTGTAAATAATTTTAATTTATGCAGTCTGCTTGTGTTCAATTTAACAAGAAAACTTTTTTCATTACTCTGTTAATAAAAATGGAATTTGAATTGTTATCCGTAACTATATTAACCATTTTTGATAAAAAGCAGTGTCAAAGTTTTAGAAACATATTACATAATTATATATTCACTGCAAGCAAATTAACTGTCAACCGTCAAAATTCAAATTTTCCTAGTCAACATGCCCAAACCAGTTTTCCAGGATATTTGAAAATTTTATGAATTTCGGTGGTGAATTCACCAACTGTCCGCCATCTTCCGGGTAAATTCATAAACTCACTTAATCTAGTATATAAATGAGAATGTATGCGTGACTTCATTAATTTTTCGGGAAAACAGCTTGTAGGCAGCCGCCTTTCCACTGGAAAGTTATCCATCTCTGTATTCCATTATCTTTGCTTTATACTGGAAAGATATATATCTCTGGATTACAATATCTTTGCTAGATACTTCAACGTCCCCAAGTCGTTTTTGCTCTCAGCCGATGGTCTATTTTATATAGTTTTTGGTGATGAGTCCTGAGACATACCAGCGGTATTTTTATTGCGAATCGTTGCGCATTTAGTTATAAAGTGAAACAGTTTTAAGTTTAATTAGCTGAACAATGAATATTCGTCCTATATCAATGAAATTGTTTAACATATTAGCTGGCATTATTGTATTCGGGACGATGATGTCTGAGGCTGGGCGGTCTCCACCAAAAATTAAAATAAAAAAGTGCTGTCGAATCGGCGATTATTTAGATAGGTCACAGGTTTGTGTCGCTGGAACGTCGAATAATTGGGTACCCTTAATATTTTTAATTAACCGACGTGATTACTACAATCCTAGAGGTGAAAGCCCAAAATTCATTTCGTTTGAAGAAAGCAATAAACCACAAAAATGCCAAGGTCATCAACTTGAAATGTATTTCGGAAGTGCGAATATTATAATATTTTCTAATGGATCTCTATTCCTACGTGAAAAATCCGTGTTTGTTGATATTAATGATTATTGTGTTGACAGGGAAGCGGCCTTGGTCTGCTTACATCACGTTGATACGGCTGATTCTTTGATTGCTCCAAAAAAGACGACCAAAATTCGGAAGTGCTGCGGGCCGAATGCGGAATACGACAGAAATCAGAAAACATGCATATATCAGCAATACTCTAAAAAAAGCTCCGCTGCCGGGACTTTGGAACAAGAAAGTATCTTTAATTCCACACGTATTGAAATAGTGTTTGGATTTCCTGATTGTAATAGTTCAACCTTTGCAATAGCAAGCAAGTTCAAATCTGAACAGTTTGATGTCAATAATGGAAATTTGATTGTTGGATTGGGGAAACAAATTTCGGGGGATCAGTTTTGTTTGGAATATGCTGCTAGTTATGGAGAAGACACGCCATCCATCGATATATTTACCTGTTCCCATCATGCATTATTGGAGATGGATTTATGGAAAGACACCAAAGATGAAATTCACTTTGCGGTACTCTCTACAGGATTATTCATATCTGTTTTATTTTTATTAGCTGCGCTTGCTGCCGGGTTTATAATGCCATCCCTTCATTATGTCCTTCATTGGCAGTGCCAGATTTACTACATATTTTGCCTTCTTGTTGCCGATTTTCTCCTAGCAATTATACAAGTATCACGAAATGTTCTTAACGAGGGCACCTGTACAATATTAGCCGTTTTGACTCAGTTTTTTTATTTGGCGGCTTTTTTTTGGCTTAATACCATGTGCTTCAATATTTGGTGGACATTCAGAGATTTTCGACCGTCGTCATTGGAAAAAAACCAGGAGCTATTTCGTCTGAGGCTATTTAAAATTTACGCATGGGGACTATCTTTAATTATTGCTGGGATCTCTATGGCTTTAGAGCAAACATCAAGCAACGATTTCTTGAAGCCAGGTTTTGGAATAAACTGTTGGTTTAAGGGTGACATGGAGATTTTCGCATTCTTTTTTGGTCCAATTGGTATTTTACTGTGCATAAATTTGATTCTTTTTGCATCCACCGCTCGACAATTAACGTGTGGACTTTGGAAACGGGATGATGTTAAATCGACAACTGAGAAGACTGCCTTGGGAAAAGTCTGTCTGAAGCTCGTAATTGTAATGGGAGTTACTTGGACGGCGGACATCATATCTTGGATTGTTGGAGGACCTAAGTATGTTTGGTATTTTACGGATTTAATCAACGCCTTGCAGGGAGTACTTATTTTCATTGTTGTTGGCTGTCAACCTCAGGTGTGGGCAGCTGTCAAAAGAAATTGGATAGCAAAAACAAGAAAGGAAACAAATAATACAGCTAATGTTATTCAGCACTCTAGCTCTTCAAATGGTCTACAATCTATTGGAGATACAATAACCAATAACACAGTCGCTTCTGATAATGTGACGAAGATTCCGATGGAAACAGTGTGCTAACATTCACGGAAGTATTTTAAGAATCGCCGACAAGTATTGAGATTTGAATTGGTGTAAGACTTTTTGATATACGACCTAGTATTAGTAAAATGTTGAAACAAAAGTGTTTTTATCGGAGTAAAAAGGTAGAAATTTTAAAATTATAATTCACAAACATCAAAACAAACAGATTTTGAAATGCATTCCAAGTACAAGTAAAATACTGCATCGAGAAATAACTTTCACTCTACAAATGTAATGTTGGTATGGTGTTATTATTTTGACGTCATCGAACAAATTGACAATAGAAGCACATAAAATAAAATCCGACTTAATTAATTTAAATGTTTACAAACGAAAGACTATTTAGTGTCTGTATTTTAAAAATTATGAAAAAAAAAAAACTTGAAATTAAGAAATATTTTTGTTTAAACCACTCCAAAACATTTCAGATTTGAACTTTGTCACTGGAAAAAGATTGAAATAATTATTTTGTATTCTTTTCAACACTACGAACTTAATTTCGTTAAAATTTACGGATTTTTAAACAAGCTAAAAAAAAATAAGGCAGCAGTGAGAGTTCAGAGATATCAAATACCTTATGGCACCCACCTATTGCTGAAGCAGATGGGAAAGGACAATTTCATATAATTAAGCTATGTTCAGACGACTGCCAGATCTGGCAGTAACGTTTTATCAAAGGTGCGCAGGAGTTCTCTGCGTTCTCTTATAATGAACTGAACTGAAGTTCATTCTGTTTCTTTGCAATAATTTATGTATCAACTAATCAGTTTTTGTAAATGATTAGTTGAAATCAACATAAGATGTTGAAAGAACTGTATCGAAACAAAATCCAAATCTCCCTGTGTCAATAACTCCAATTCACAAGCAAAGTGATTTGGTGGCAATGAAACTCACCCATCGGGGTGTTCATCTCGCTTTAGAGCACAGGCAAAATAACATACAAAAAAAAAACCCTCATAAATCTACCTGGCTTGCTGTTCTCTTATATCAAGCGCACCTCCTTGCAGTTCGCTTCGCACTTATAGTTTCATTTCCGTTTTCGTTCCAACCTGGCAAAACATAGTCTTGTTGCGCTTGTGTGGTGTGCCTACTGCCTACCTAGTGCCTAATATGCGCAGGAACAAGAACAAGCACAACGCAAGATCATGCAAGATACCACAGACAACTATAACTCACAACAGCCAGAGCCAGAGTCCCGTTCCCATCCTAGTGCTTCGCTCGCCTGTGGTGTGCTATTCTTTAGGCGCGCATTATGACCGCGCTCTGAACCGAGCGTGCTCAGATCGTTCTGATGTATTTATGAACCACACTTGAGCACATAGCTGTCATTTGTAATAAATATATGTATAAATTGAATATTTATTAATTGTTATTTATTTAATTGGTTAACATTCAATTCCAGAACAACAAGGTTCGTCTCGCCATTTCAACTATTTCTTTATCCTGTTTTTTTTTCTGTCAAATGTGACTGTAAGTGTGTTATCAGCTTTTCGCTCAGCCTGCTCAGTCAATTTATTCTGGGCTCATAGAGCGCGCTCTGATCATGCTCTGAAAGAAACACATATTCTGAGCTCTGATATATAACACTTCAGATTATGCTTTGAGATAAAAACGAAAAACCCCCTTTGCTGAACTTAAAGCGAAAGCTGGAATTTTATATAATTATTCATTCCCATTTTGGTCCTCTGAGTATATAAATCTGTGGCCACAAGCCATAACCACCTAAGTTTTTTTCATACTTTTCAGGAGAGCAGATTAAAGTTTGAAATCATCACTAAAAATCAGGAATATTTGTTTCTAAGTTAATTTTTTTTCTTTGGAGAAACTTCTGTTTAAAAAAAATATTATTGTCATTAAAAATTAAGTGGAAGTAGATTTAAATACTGAACACGATGGTGCCTATAACTAATTTTGTCCTAACTCGAGTTAAGTGGTTATGGTTTGTGGCCACTGAAATATGGAATAGACTAAAGAGGTCGGTTGCACAGTGAAAACAACTGACAAAATATGAATGTTCGAATATTTGAAATTGCAACTGATTTATAGCCCGATTCTGGCAAACCTCATTATCACAAAACCCTCACAAGGTGCGGTGAAATAGATTTTGTGCGGTTTTCGTTGCGGCAGTTGGTAAAGAGTTTTTGAGGAGTTTGATTTTTTTTTATGTTTTCGATGCTATTTTCTTTTCTGTAGAATGTCCACGAGCACTTTGTAGATTGCATCCACCACCGAATGAAAAAAACAATTATTAATTTGTCTGACAATGCCTGCCAACTGATCTGCAAATAGTTTGTACACAAACATCTGCCCTGTGAACTGGCAATTTTCTACCTGGCAACGTTGTCAGAGAAATTATTTGCAGGCAAACCAATGTCAATTTGGTACTAATAAGGTGGTTCGATATTGTCAGATCAATTGCAGCTCATTGTCAGATCATTGGTAGACCTAATAATATTTTCAGATCTGGTTTATTGCCTTCTTGTTTGGGTCACTTTTGGACTTGCGGTGGGTGCGAGGTTGAGCACATACAAATTTCCTTCACACCATGTACTTTAAAAATGAAAAAAAATAGGTTTTTTAATTCTCAATTTTCTCAAAAACTGAAAGACCAAAAACAATTTGGTTCTCAGTGGTGAAGAATTAGTGGAAGTAAATACTAAAAGCAAATTAAGGTTCCAAATTTACAATTTTGAAAAAAATATACCTACAATTTTTTTTTTATAAATTTACATGTTTCATAATTAAAGGCGTTTGATAGCTGTATTGTAATATACGCTACAATATATATCTCCTGTCACACAGATCACTTTTTTAACGTCGGTCAAATTCACCGCGGCGTTGAAACGTAGCAAGCTTTTGACATGGCTACGTAACGAATTGTCAAATATTAAGGCCTTACTTTTTTCTTAAAACACTATTTCTAACGAAAATACCATTGCGTTACGTCAAATACGTAGCCGTGTCCCGAAGCCAGACAAACGTTAGTCAGTACAAAAATAACTTGCGAATAGCCACTTCGTTATTAAACACAAGCAGTTTTATCCGCCTTAATCTCCTGATTACATGGTCTGTATTTAATAATTCGGTTATTTCTAAGCTAACGTGGTTGAGAAGCCTACGTCTGTGCATTTGAGCAACTTTTTTAATTCCGTCTTCAACCATTTCAATATTTAGATCTCTATGGTGGATTATTGAGCACCTCCTAACCGATTAACACAGATTCTGAGGGAATCATCGGTCACAACCAAAACACGAACTGGAAAAATGGCATTGTCAATCTGTATGTCGCAAAAGATACTTCCTACTGTTTGGCAACGACCCCCAGCAAAACCCTGCAATGTGATATTACACTTGTCAATGCAAGCTCCAATTTCTTTTGAAACTGTTTCAGTAACTATTGAACGCTCGCTACCTGATTCGATCAGTACTAGATATTGTACTAGATCAGTACTATTATTGTATCATATGTTGCAGTTTATTTTGCAGCATTCTTAGCCGATTTTCTGCCTTGTCGAGCAACTTAAGTTTTTCTGCCAGCTCACGCTCCTGTCGCATTAAAGTCGTTCCTATTCAATTAAAACTTTCTATCGCCTGATTACATCCCAACATCGTTGCCAAACCTCCCCTTTATCCGTTGTGGTTACTACTGATGAACTTAAACTACGATTACGTAGAACTTCAGCATGATCATCGTCTGCATCAGTTAAATTGATAAGGACGCTTGGTGCACTTGGTAGATATTCCGACTGGGTTTATGTCTAATCGGAAGCAATTTGACCTATGTCGAATAGCGTAATTCTGTTTAAGATGATTTGTTTAATTCCATTAGTAGAAAAGTTTCTGCTCTTAAGTTCCACCCGGAGCTGTGGATTGTGGATTAAATATATTTTAATAAAAAAATATCATCCCACTTCTGATCTATAATAATAATAAAACAAAAAAACAACTTCAATTTAATTTTGTCAGTGACTTTCTTACTTCTGATTCCTTCCAGATCGATCTAGAGAATGACAAATATTAAATATAAATATTACCCTTTCCCATCGACTTCCCCTTCGACACATATCTCTTTCCACTTCTAAATTGCTACACTAGATATTTTATTGGAGCATCAACATTAGAAAGTGCAAGGTTAGCAAATCTTTGAAGTAATCTAAGATGTTTATGAATATAGCTTTAGAGTAATAGTATTTGTTTATGAATACGTAGCTCCTTCCCGCTTAGAATGTGTTCAAGCTGTTTCTTGGGTAGGAGCGACTATTTTATGTGTAGGTTCTACTCTCGGGATGTCCATTATATGGAGAAATGATGTGTAACTTACTTACTTACTTAAGGTGGCGCTACAGTCCGGGGTGGACCTGGGCCTCAGCCAACAAGCGTCTCCAACCAGCTGTCTACTTTCGCACGCTAAGTTGGTTAAGGTCCCCTTCCACTTGCGTGCGCCACCTGAGTGCGGTCCTCTACTGCGCCGTCCATCGGGTGTGGATTCGAAGATTTTCCGGGCCAATTTTCGTGTCGTATTCACCGTCTACGCCAAGAATTACTAGAAGAATTTTTCTCCCGAAACAACCAAGAGTATCCTTATCCGCTTTTGAAAGGGTCTATACCTCTGCGCCATAGAGCAGGACTGGGATGATTAGGGTCTTATAAAGGGTCACTGTAGTAGTTCGAGATAGGGTTTTAGTACTAAATTACCTTCTTAGCCCAAAGAAACAGCGATTAACAAGAGTTATTCTCCGTTTAATCTCAGCGCTGAGTCTGAGTTCATAGCGGAGCCTAGGTAGACAAAATCCCTAACACCTCAAAGTTGTGACGTTCTATCCGAGACTTCGGTGTTGGGTGTCCTTTTTAGTTGACAGCATATACTTTATCTTGCCCTCATTTACCACCAAACCCATCTTCACCGCCTCAGTCTCAATACTTCAAAACGCGCCATTTAGATCACGCTGCGTTCTACCATTTTTGACATCGAAGGTTTCGGTGAGTTCTTTACTTATTTATGGTGAGGTATCTTTTTTCCTGAAATTCTTTAAGTTATTTAAGGTACTCATTTTCGTTATCATACTTTATTTTTTTATTAAACATATAAATCCTGCCATAGAATAGTTCATATGGAGTAAATTTGTTTGTTAAATGTATAGCAATGTTATTGGCGATCAAGGTTTCGTTTAAGATGTCGTAGTGATATCTCTGTTTTCTGTTCGTTATATATTCTTTTGTAAATTTCTGCAAAAGTTAAATGCCGCGTTTCACCGGAGAGTTACTGCTTGATTGTTGAAATAAGGTGACTTGTAAATCAAGGGTATATTGCTTGCAAAAGTCTTTAAATATAAGCATTCTTAATTTCTGATCCATGATCTGAAATTAGTTTTTAGGTGTTCTTATGATTTCATGTTTCATTTTGGTAGGGTTTCTATAGTATTTCAATCTTTGGCAGTTTTCACATCTATTAAGTACATTCATTATTTAAGTTTTAATATATGGGAAGTAGTATTGCCTTTTTAGGTGAAAACGGGTAGTAGTCCGTGATAATTTAGTCTTGTGTAAAGTCTGCTAGTATTTTCATGCACCTAATTAGTTTGAAAGTTCTGTTGTTTGAAAAATATTTGCAATAGACGGTTTGGACGATTTTAAAATGTCTCGTCCTATGTGTGTACTGCACAACATTTGTTTGGAGATAAAAATCGTTTAAAAATATTAGTGATATTGTTTTCGGAAAAATGTTGTTACATATTGTTCGTCTTTGTTTATGCTTGAACAACATTTCGAGCTATGGCTGTTTATCTCTTTCATTTTTCTTGAGAGTCAACTGAATGATGAATTCATTTAGTGGACGATCAGAAATATATTATGTGGTAATCTAAATGTTAAACAGCTGATTAAAAAGTTGAACAACTTGATGTAATGTTTACAGGGTCAGTACGTGTTATTTTGGTAGCATTTATCTGAATATTAGCGGTTCTCTGATTATCTGATTAATTTGGAGTTTGGACTTATAATCCATTGCAAATGTTTATGGTCGGTTACTATCTTGAATCTGTTACCGTAAATGTAAGGACGGAAATACTTGAATCTTGAAAGAGTTACAAGAAATTCAAAATTACCCTTACAACTTAAACCTAACCTCATGTCACAGCCTTTTTGTAAACCATATTTTCACGCAATTCACGGAATCTGTTGAATACCTTTTTAAGACTTTCTAAATGTTTCTGGAGGGATGTCGAACAAATTATGTCGTCGTCCAAATAGACTTAACATATTTTGCCAACTAGGTCTCTCCATTATACGCTGGAATGTGGATGGAACATTTTACAATCCGAAAGGCGTTCTGTCAAATTCAAAGTGTCCTCCTTCTACTGTAAATGCAGTTTTCGAAATATCCCTTGGGCTCAATTCGATTTGGTGATACCCACTTTCAAACTCTGGATTAATTAAGAAGCAGACGCTAAAGTATCAATTAGGAACTTGAGTGGACGACCAAAAGGTGACAAAATGTTAATACAGTCTAGAACGGATAAGTTGCATTAACACAATTTTGACATTAGAGGGTGTAGAATTTTCAGGCAATTTATGGCTTTCCTCTTCTTTATTTTCATTTCAGAATTAAAGTCTTTTATGATGTTGATATATCCTGCGTAATACATGCCTTGGTATTATGATACATAGTATTTTATTGGTACCTCTTTTCCACGGAAGCAGCATATTTAGTCTGACTGCGAACTTTTTTGCTTGCCCTTTTTTATTCTTTTCTTACTCATATTTCCATTTTCTCAATTAATATTCTCGAAATTGTAGAAACTTCTACACCACACTTTACTGCAATTCTTTTCTCGTTTTTCCTTAAATATCTATTTCTCTTATTAGCTCACACTCTGAATTTGCGTCTGCCTAATATTTTTGCACTTCGAATTTCTTTCAAATAACCTAAAAAAAAAACCTTTGGAGTTAATGGCTGAAATTAAGTGAAATGACAGTTCGTTTAAAATACCAACATGTCAGTCGGAATGTCAAAGTGATTTATGTCATTGATTGAACATACATATGTTTGTGACAAGTCCTACTTGTTCAACTTGTATGAAATGTAAAGAAAAATAAATTTGCATTTGCACTTATCGCCTTCAAAAACAGTATAAAATTGCATTTCGTGGTTTAAAAAATTGTTCACTTATGAGAAATTTGCGCTTTGTAATCTTCTTATATTTTATGTATTTCTTTCTTTATTATTTTCTCTAATTTTCCTTTAATAATTCTTTTCTTGTGTTTGTTTTTTTTGTTCAATGCCTTTTTGCTCTCCACCAGTAATGATTCTCCTTCTTCTTGATTTATTTTTCAGCAAGCCGCCGAAACCTTTTAGAAGAGCCAATTTCATTGGACGATATAGAACATTTTCCAGCTGTCAGATGACTCGCTTTGATCGTTCAACGAAGAGGCTATACAATATGTAAATCTAACTGAGAGGTTGCATGAGTAAATAAATACACAATTTTGATACGTTACAATACGTCTGACATTGTAATCGACCTCGATTCAAAGACATTACAAACTTACATTACAATTTTGTTCAAGTTCGGATTTATTTTATTATTATTTATTTATATATAATACATTTTATAAATGTTCATACCAGTTTGACTTTTCGAAAACGGCTCTAACGATTTCAAACAAAATTGGTATTTAAGCTTAAGTAGGTGCGGTTTAAGAAGATCCCGTACTTAGTTGTTCTCAAAAAATTCGAAAAAAATTGTTTTTTAATTATTTATATTGCCCGATCTATTTTCACATATTTATGACATATTGTTATAATCTCCTCGCTACGGATAGAACGGCAATAACAGATACGCAAAACTTCATTTTAGCAAATACTATCCTTTTTTCAACCTTGTTGAATAATTGCAACCACTATCTTACACAAGCAGAAACTCGCACTTCATTTGCACTCCCACACACGGCATATTCGGTTTATAACTGCTAATGTAAACTCAAAACCAAATTTCTGAAAACTTACATATATATATTATGTAAAGATATCGGTCTTACACGAACCCTACTCCCAATCCTAGACACCTTAAACCAGCGTTACTAATGCTAATGGATTATCCAGTCAAAAATAAAAATATGCATTAGCAGATCAGAAAACAGAAAACACTGCTACATTTGCCTTGTGCTCAAAAATCTTGTAAAGTTTAAGAGCTTATAAAATAGTACTGTAGACGCTTTTAGCCCTTTAACCATTACTTGGGACAATTGCCTGTTACTGACAGAGTGACAGCTTCAACTTATAAAAACTCACATTGTTATTTATATTTTTGTACCGCCTATCAGATGAATAACCCAAAAATTTATTTTATTTAACGCTACATTATCCTTTTCCTATATTCTATATTATATTCTTTTACCTAGCATCGGTTTTCAGGTTTTTAACTACCTACTCAATAAAATAAGAAAACAACCAACCAAACTTTTGATGAACGAGAAAGTTTCGTTAGGTAATTGAGTCAGCTGAGAGTTTTCGTTGGAAAACATGCTTTAGGTTATACTCCTGTGATTTAGCGATAGCATCCAAAGCGGATGACCTCATAACCTCCAAATTTTATTCCTTATTCGCGCCGATTTTTTCTTCTAAGTATTCCGTCAAAACACTTTAACAAGTATGAGTCAAACTCCAGCGATGTAAAACATTAGCCGCGGTCAGTTGTGATTCGCTTCGGTCGACTATAGTAGCAAGAATACTTACCTAAGCATGATAAAACCTCTCTAGTGCTCGATGAATTAACCGGATAGAGACGAACATATTTTGTAAAGGCATAAATCACAACTAAAATATGTTTACGCTTTGAACTTATACAGGGTGTCCGCCGCGAATATATACTACTTTGTTTGTTTATAATTTTTGATTAAATGAAAGAGAATGGATCTTATATTGATAAATGTTTTATTTAATGTCGGCAATTATGTATGGAATATAATATCAGGTAAATGTCCGCCTCTGTTAGTCTCACAAATGCGAGCCCTTTTGAGCACATTTTTCATTACATTCTCACACATTTCACGCGGTATTACATTAATTTCATCACGAATATTTTGTTTGAGTTGCTGAAGCGTTTCTGGTTTGTTTGCATAAACCTTGCTTTTCAGATATCCCCACAAAAAGAAGTCCGGAGCAGTCATCACCATTTATTGAAATAACTTGTTGTGGAAAGAGGTCTCGCAGTAATTTCATTGTAATCCTGGCTGTATGCGATGTGGCACCGTCTTGTTGATACCACATGTTAATCAAGCCCAAAGCATGAAGTTGTGGCGTTAAGAAATTTTCAATCATATCACGATATCGCAAAATGAACTGTCAAGACTAATGTTTACCCAAATGGCGGCAAAACAAAGTAGTATAACTTCCCGGCGGACACCCTGTACAAGGTAGCGGACCAAAATAATTTAAGTGTATGGTGTCAAATGGCAATGTTATACTAAGCAAATTGCGTTCATTTATGTGGGCGGGGGCGAAACACTTTATATACAGCGTATGCAGTTTCTATTATACTTTTCAACTCTATCAGTCATTTATTAATTCTTTAGTTTATCACAGGTTTTTTCTGCATCCATACGGCCAATTTTTTCATTGACCAGTCTGATGACATTATCAGTCATTTCTTTGGGTTAGTGTTCATAAAACATGGATTTTCGATAGTGTTATTAATATAAAATAATAATAACTAAAATTTTGCAAATAACAAAAAAAAATTAATCATTAAACATTAAAAATATTCCAATTTTTTAAAAGGAATACTACCTTGTTTTTTTCTCAAAATCGTTGTCTTTAATATAAATGTGTAGGTATATATAAAACAACGTTCTTGTAAAAAGAAATAATTTCAACCGGTTAAGATCAAACCCCAAAAAATATTCCCTGGCCGTTTTTTCATGTTTGACTGTTACCTTGAGCTCAATTTTTTTCCGAATCCAATACTTACTAATAATAATATAAAATTAAATAAAATTCACAATCATGTGAAATAACTTATTATATTTATTTTAAACTATATATAATTTTACAAGAAAGTATACTTCAATTCATATCGCATTTAAATTTACAGATACGTAGGTACAGGGTGGCTGATAATTATTGCTACATTAAGAAACTCAAATAATTTCTTTTTCAGTGTATTGAATTCATTTTTTTTTATTCATGTTAAAGCTCATTCAATTTTATTGAATATAGCTTAATTAGTTTTACAAATAATGGAATTCAAATGCCCCCGGTCTATGTGAGGAGTTGCACCATCTTGCTGAAACCACACAGAGTTGAAAGAAATTCTCATTCGGCGTAATTCTGGATAGAAAAACTCTCTCAACATGCTCAAGTAACCGTAACGGTGTGACCGTTTTCTTCGAAGAAGTAGGGCCCGACAATGCAGCGTGATGAAACTGCTGCACACACTGCGACACGAAGTGAATGCAATTCCGTCTCATGGAGTATCTTTGGGTTGGAAGCACTCCATATTCGACAATTCTGTTTGTTTATGTTGCCGTTTAAATCGAAATGGGCCTCGTCAGACATAAAAAGACAGTTCAACATGCTTCCGTCCTCTTCCACCATTTGAAGCATCTTCTGGCAAAATTCCAAGCGAATCGGCAAGTCTGCTGCGTTCAGTTTGTTGGCCATTTGAATTTTATATGGGAATAAGTTGAAATCATTGTGCATAATTGACTGCAATGTCTGTCTGCTTATACCCATTTGAGCAGATAAGCTTCGTGTCGAAACTCTTGGATTGCTTTGTATGGCAGCAGCTACAGCAGCGATTGTTTTCTCCGTCCGAACTGAAGGGTTTCGATGGTAAGGTCTTCTTTCGACTGTCCCATGCTCGGCAAAATTGTTAACAAGCCTATACTCTCTTTGAACCGAAACTACGGACTCCAGTGGGTGATAGCGGCGGACAATCCAAATTCTTGTTTCAGTGTCCCAGTTATCCATTTTTGTTAAATCTAAAAATCAATCTGCAAAATAAAAAAAAATTATCCAGATTCATTTAATAGAAAAAAAGTTATTAAATTTTTTTTGGTATCGGCTTTCATCAGCCACCCTGTACATATACAAATACATATTACATATTTACTTGAATATATCATAATTATGATGCTATTTAAGCAATGTATTTAAGTTTTTATCTTTTAATCTGTTTCTTTTGACATTCATGATTTGGCCATCTTTCAAAAAAATTCTTTCAGAAGGAACAGATATCGCTGGACGACACAAATATTTCTTTGCCATGACACCTAACATATTATTTTTGTCCCAGTCACTTACTGTCACTTACTGGTGTTGCTATATGATGCTGATGCTGATTAGACAAAAAGGGGAGATCGTTGGAGTTCAATCTTTCAGTTGAAGCGCACCTTGCACTTGTTAATGCTGGCACTTCTGTTCTTTGAGTTGCTGAGGGCGCAATAATACCAGCATACTCTCTTTGTAGAAGTTGGGATGCGTTGTCTGCTTCTTGAGACGACCTGAATCCATTTTTATAAATCTGGGGTCAATAAATGTCGAAAGCATAAATAAAGTCCTGGTATTGAACGGTTTCGATCTCTGGTTAATTGTATTATTCAAGGAATGTAAGACCTCTCGTCCTTCAACAGTTGTCAAACTGTTTTGCAAACTTTTCAATTTTACAGAAATACCTTCGTATAAGAGGTATACTTAGGTATAACTAAAGATGCAGTGACATAATACTCTCCTGAGATTGTAGTTTTTTTCATAGCTGCAGCATAGTCCGTGACCATAGCTACCACCTTTTCGCGAATGTTATAATTCATTAACGTTTGGTCGATCACCTAAAAAAAATATTTTTCTTAAACCGCTGTGAAATAGGAACTCTTCTGATAATAGGACAAACAGTGTTGTAAAAAACTTACACTTGCCATCCATCGCTTCCGCAGTATGACTACCTTAAATTTTTGACACGTTCAATAAGGCTGAAACCAATTTGACGTCCTGTAGGTATAAAGTGACAAGTTAATGCTAAAATGCCTTCATTTGCATTGCTTGTCCAAGTTATGTTGATTGAGAAACCGTGGTAATGAAACTACCTTTCTCCTTTGTGACTATATGACAAGTGATTGTTTATTCTTTTCAATCTACAAAATAACTTAATACTATCTATATCTACGTACCTATGTTTTGCTGCTGTCATTCAAATTGGTGCGCCCGTGTTGGGTGTTGGGTTGCCGTCATTGCCGACTCGCCGTTTGCTTTGCTTACATTTTAATTCATGTTGGTTCAATGCCTCGCGCCCGTGCTGGGTGTTGGTTTGCCGGCTTGCGGTTTGCTTTGCTTGCAGGTTCCAGGTCATTGATTCTGTGTGTTAACACATCCCCCTGTTAAGTTCGGGACGTCCTCGTTCCGACCTCTTACTTGCATGATTATGGAATCAATTTGGTTTGATGTGACGGTATTTTGTCTTTTGCAGCTGAGGAGAATAAGGATTAGTGTGCAAACAATTACTGCTATTGGAAGAACAGTGGTCCACCAGAGAATTTTTTGAGTCGCTATTTCTTCCTTAAGTGTTTCGATATGGTTTGTGTTATCAATATGGATATGATGCAAGTATGGAAGTGATAATTTCTCTTCATGTTCGATGTGTGCTACTGAAAGGGCCTTAGGGGGATGTGGTACGATATAAGCGGCTTTTTTCTTTACCTGGTATACGGTGTCGTTCACCTTTATACTTCCAACTGAACCTGGTCGGTAACTTTTGTTTTCGGTACATCGTTCAGGATTATTACTCCGTCTTCAATCTGTTGCACGAGAGGCAAATGGTGTGAATTTTGAGTGGCGCAAGGGCAGTATTATTATTAAACAACTGCATGATGCATTCCGAGGTTGTAGGTTGGCAAACGTTGACTTCTGGCGTATAGACACATTCCTTAAAGGTTGTACGTAGTTTTTGCATTTTGCAGCTTGGTTTATATCTAGCTTAAGAATAGTTTTATTATGGACTACCGGATAAATTTCGATAAAATCGCAAACATTTGTAATCCATAGTTAATGACATCTGAATTTTGGAGTATTTTAATTTTAGCAGCGGAAAGTAAGTTACTTATGCTAATCGGAAGATACTGAGAATCAACTAAGTGACTTATTTCTATATTAGCCGTGTTTTTTTGAGCTTCCATCTCAGCAAAGCAAAGTAAAGTAGGATTTTCATCACGCAACTACAACAACTACGCTCTACATGACACTTCGAGACTCAGTTTGTAGTTGTTGTAATCGCGTGCTGAAAATCCTACTTTACTTTGCTTTGCTGAGATCGAAGCTCAAAAAAACACGCCTATTATCTAATATTAATGGGTTTATTATATTATTTTTGCCTAACAGGATTGATAACGCTATATTATTCAAATGGCTAATTACAAGATTATTTCTTACAGATAGATATTCCAAAAGTAATAATTCTGATTCTGAAGATTTTGTAATGACGGTTTGTTGTGAAACTATGACGTTGATCTGATCTGTTAGTTCGTTTATTCTATCCTGTATTTGCGAATTAATTTTTGTCTGTCTGTTACTATTTTCGATTAGCGTATTTTGTTTCGTAAGTAGAAGTTCGAAATCGTTGTGGTCAGGGGTTCCGGCTATAAATTTTAGTGCGCTCTCAATAAAGTCTATAGAACTTGCAAATCTTCCCGGGACTTCAAGCGTACTAATTATATGCAATATTTCCTCAGATTGAATGAATAAGATATTTAAATTCGTTAAAGGTGGCTGTTTTTCATTTGAGTAATCGTGAATTTCGGCTACCGACATCCAAAGGATAATGAGTGACAAACTGAAAATATAGTATGTTAACGAAGATTGCTCTTATAAATATTTTTGCCGTTTATTAAAACTGTGGTGCCTAGATCTTCTTCTATTACTTTTTCGATAAAGACTTTTTCGAATTTGTTTCCTAAGCGCCTATTCCTACGAACGAAAACTATTTCGCCAGGGTGGTAGATTTTACTGCATGTGTTTTGGTTGAGTCGCCCTAACACTTTTTCCTAAGCATTGGTTAGCTTTTTCCTTATAAGCTCCAGTTTATCTGCTTGATAATCGTGCATTATATCTGTTGGTTTTACATTCGTTATAGAGTGAATAGTGTTGTTATATTTATGTGTTGCTAGAAGCACAAGATCTACTGTGTCACTTATTTGTTGTTGCGCTTTGATACAACGCGCGATTTCCAACAGAGTTGAGTGAAATCGCTCAATCTGGCCATTACTTTCACTATGGAGTGTCGGAACGAAAAACTGCTTAATGGAAAAGTGGTCTCTGAGGAGGGTTGAAATTGTTATTGATTTAAAAGCCTTTTCATTGTCCGAAACTATTATTTTGGTATTTTTTAATTTTCCTAATATTTGAAGCAATGCCTCTTTTATATCAATAGAAGAACGAGAGGCTATAGGAGTTACTATTACGAATTTGGAAAATTTGTCGATGCATGTTAAGAAATGCTGCTTATCTGTAATGAAAATATCGGTATGTAGAATTTCCCCAGGAAGACTGGGCAACGGTGTTGCAGCTATAGCTGGTTTAGGTGGTTTTCTTTGATATTTGTTCTCCAAGCATATTTTACAATTCATAATAGTAGTCTTGAGCATTTTCTTAATGTGGGGAAAATAGTAATCACTGAGAATTTGCTGAAAGTTTTCTTGAAGGGATCGTTGGGCTCGATTATGTTCCGTAGCAACTGTTTCTAATTGGTCATCTTTGTTAAGAAGATCAATAACTAATTTTTCAGTGTGAACAAATTTAACGTTCGGAAAATGTTGGATTATGGTATTTTAAATGTAGGCCAGGGTTGGGAGATCACAGTGGACTGCATTCACGACATTAGGATTTACACATTCTTGAAGATATTGAATTAACGCAGCAGTAGTATTGAAGTTTATTGTGTTTCTGATACATTTCTGAAATAAGATTTTTCTATTGTTATTATGGCTGCACTTGGATATTACCAGTTGGTTTCTAAATTGGTTGACAGGGAACTTTATTGTTATAATTGTTGCGGTTAATGAAATTTCGCTATGTACTTACTGTTTCGGGATTAGATAGGGTGTGAATAAATTGTCTGGACAGTGCATCTGCAACTTTATTTTCCTTACCGGGTTTATAATGGAATTTAGGCGAAAATTCCTCAATAAACGCACGCCATCGTTTGATCTTTGAATTTGGGTTTTTGTCCGAAATTGCAAATGCGAGGGGTTGGTGATCTGTGTAAATGTGTATGTCTTTGGTGCCATATAGGTAATGTCTGAGATTCTGCAATGACCATACTATTGCCAAAAGCTCGCGCTCATGGGTAGCGTAATTTTGTTCTGTTCGTGAGAGAGAGTGAGTGTTCGTGAAATCATGGTAATGGGTTTGACATTTTGGGAGAGGACTCCTCCTAATGCAGATGAAGAGGCATCAGTTGTTAACTCAAAGTGCTTCCCATAATCGGGATATTGTAGTAAAACGTCTTCTGACGCTAAAATTTTCTTGAGTTTTTCGAATGCATGCAGGGCCTCTGTGTCAAGATTTATCTTAATATTTTTGGAACGATTAGTGCCTACATGACCATTTTCTCCGCGTAAAAATTTCGTCAAAGGCTTAGCTATTCTCGCATAGTCTCTAATAAACCTGCGATAATATCCTGATAATCCCAAGAACGAGCGTAATGCTCGAAGTGTCTCTGGTGTTCTATAATTTAATATGTCACGAACTTTATCCGGCAAGTTTTAATACCTTTTTGTGAAACTAAAAAACCTAAAAACTCTACTTCGGTTTTATAAAATTTAGATTTCTCCGTTGAAACCCGCATTCCGGCTTGTTCCAGTTTTTTCAATATTCTATTTATACAGGGTCCGCCAAATGTTGCCAATATCCTCCTCTTCAATTTTTGTGAACGAAAATTCGTTCAACATGGCCCGATAACGATCGCCATTGACTGTAACGGCCACTCCTTGCTCATTTGAATGAAATTATTTTCCATTATTAACCGGAAGGATTGTACTTTCAAATAAAAAAAGAAATTTCAGAAAATATTCAGTAGTTCTTTTTTTTATAGCATTTTCAAAAAAAAAAATTTTTTTTGGCGGACCCTTTATGTGTTAAATGTGTCAGCTCGTCTGGGGAGTATATGAATATATCATCGATATAAACATGACGTATCTTGCCGATATCTTCTCTTAAAATATCGTCGATAGCGCTCTGGAAAATGCATTTTTAAGGCCAAATGGTAGGCGACAAAATTCATATTTGCCATTATTGACACTGAAAGCAGTCTTTTGCCTATCGTTTTCGGCTAAAGTGATTTGGTGAAACCCGGATTTAAAATCCAGCGTAGTGAAGTATTTCGATTTTCCCAAATTTGCTAGTAAAGGGTGATTTTTTAGCTGGTTTGGTTTTGGCAACACTGGTTTTGACAGCTGACGTGTGTTTAGTACCTTGTGTCACTGTCAAACAGCTTCAGTTTGGTTTGCAATTTAACCATGGATCGTCTTACAAATGAACAACGCTTGCAAATTATTGAATTTTACTATCAAAATTCGTGCTCGGTTCGAAATGTTCATCGCGCACTGCTTCCATTTTATGATCGGCATTCTCGACCTTCTGAGCAGTCTATTCGGAAGATTGTGACCAAATTTCGCACCAAATTTACTTTGTTGGACATTAAACCACCAACACGTTTACGTACTGTGCGTAGAGTATCAGCTAGTGTGACAGAAGACCGCGAAATGTCGATTCGGCGCCGTTCCCAGCAGTTAGGCCTTTGTTACAGCACTACGTGGAACATTTTGCGGAAGGATTTGGGCGTAAAGCCTTTTAAGATACAGCTGGTGCAAGAACTAAAGCCAGCCGACCTACCACAACGCCGAATTTTTGGTGAATGGGCTCTTGGAAAGCTGGCCGAGGATCCGCTTTTTTATCGAAAAATTGTGTTCAGCGATGAGGCTCATTTTTGGTTGAATGGGTACGTAAATAAGCAAAATTGCCGCATTTGGAGTGAAGATCAGCCAGAAGCATTGCAACAGCTACCAATGCATCCCGAAAAAGCCACTGTTTGGTGCGGTTTATGGGCCGGCGGCATTATTGGGCCATATTTCTTCAAAGATGATGCGAATCGCAGCGTTACTGTCAATGGTGAACGCTACCGAGCGATGATAACAAACTTTTTTTTACCCGAAATGGAAGTTCTTGACTTGCATGATATGTGGTTTCAACAAGACGGTGCCACATGCCACACAGCACGCGAAACAATGGAGCAATTGCGAGGCGAGTTTGGTGAACAGTTAATTTCACGTTTCGGGCCGGTCAATTGGCCGCCTAGATCGTGCGATTTGACACCATTAGATTATTTTTTGTGGGGGTATGCCAAGGCTAATGTGTATAGGGACAAGCCCGCTTCGATTGACGCACTGGAAGCCAACATCCATGCATTCATTAGTGAGATACCGGCCGATATGTGTGAAAGAGTATGCCAAAATTGGACTCAGCGGATGGGCTACCTGAGACGCAGCCGCGGTCAACATTTGCATGAAATTAACTTTAAACATTAAATTGCAAGGTTCAAACTATCGATTCAAATAAATATTTCATTAATTTTTTCGAATTTTTTGTGTTTTTTTTTTAAAAAAAGTTCTAAACCTCTTAAAAAATCACCCTTTATAACTGATATATCGGGGATGGGGTATCGGTCGGCTATTGTGCTCTCATTTATTTTCCTAAAGTCGATGACCATTCGTAATTTTGGTTTGCCGTTTTCGTCTAAACCTTTTTTATTAACTACATGAATTGGGGAATTATATGGTGAACATGATGTTCGAATGATTCCGTCTTGCAAAAGTGACTTTATTTCGGTATTTATGAACTCCGCTGCAGAGATAGTTTAAGGGTAACTTCTAGTATAGACAGGATCGTCGGTAGTTGTGCGGATGGTGGCTTTAATCTGGGTGTTATAAGGTAACGCCCTATCTGGTTCTGCGAATGCGTTTGGACCAACTGTTTAAATTGTTTTCTGAGATATTCTGGGACTGATTCTTGGTCCGCAATAATTAAGTTAACCTGCTGACAAACAAGATGGCGCATTTTTTCTTTACCCTGTTTATAAAGTAAAATTTCATTTTGAATATCGATTTTTGCACCTATTTGCTTAAGAAAGTCGTACCCTATGATGCCGTCGAAAGTATTTAACGAAGGGAGTAAAAAGAAGGTTGAAGTATTTTTTTAGGATGTTCACTTTGCATTTCTCTGTAATGAGATTCGTACCATTGACAGACCTAACATGAAAGGGGGTTTCTAATAAGCATACTGCCTTTAGAAAATCATGCTTCTTAATGTAATTCTTGGAGGTTCCAGTGTCAATTAAAATTCGCATCTCTTGTCCATTTATTGCGGTTTTAGTAATAAATGGCAAGAGTGATTTTAAAAAAATGATCTCATCGTTAATTTGATCATCTGACTGATATTCTGAAGAACTATCCCAACATGATTCGCTTCCTATTTCGGAACCTTCTAATGGCATTGAGTTAATTTTTTCTAATTTCTGCATGGGTGATTGGGTAGAGTTTGTATTCTCGCGTGAGCGTTTAGCCACTGTGGTTTGTATTTGGTCTACATATGCAAGGTTCCCACTAGGATGTTGTTGTAAGGAACTATTCCCAGTGTGAGCTCGCCTCCTATGATAAGAAGTCCGATTATCCACTTCCATTGGAATTGGCTTATTTTGTTGGACACGCCTATACTGTCGATAATTGCGAATGTTCGGATTAGGATTTGCTTGAAGCTGGGACTCGCTTTTCTTTGTTATGTTGCCTGCTGCAAACGTACGTGCGAATTCGTATTGCTTGTGGTTTGTTTCCAGTTCTTGTGCTGTTGCAAGAGCTGTCGGCAGATCTACTGAACGAGAAGAAAATAATATGTCGCACAGGGATTTTCGTAGACCGGAAATGAAAATACGTAAAGCATTCTCCATGGTGCGCTCGTTAAGAGCAGCGATAACCTCATTGTTACCGCTATGTGTCATATTTTTATTTATTATTAGGGTTAAGTTTGCATCAACTGCATCGTAGTATTCACTAATGGACATGCTACCTTGGCGCAAAATACTGAGTTCGTTTTCAAGGACATGTAACGGCCTTTTGTCCGAATATACTGGATCTAGTCGAGCAATGATCGCGTTAAAATTTAGCACTGTGCTAAAAGCATATAAAGTTGCGTTAGCAGATTCAGTTATTTTGTTTCTTAGAATACCCATGGCAATGTAATAATTTTCGAATCCTTCGTTATAATAGCCCATTGCAAAATGCGCGGCTGTCCGCCAGGAAGGATATGAGGCGGAGTCGCCTTCGAATTCGGGTAGCGATTTTATTAAATCGAGGCCACCAGTGCGACTTAAAACACCGGGTCGGATAGATACAGGCTCGTAAGTTTCAACACTAGGTGGTTGCAACTGACCTATCGCTGATGTCAGATCATTTATTTGTTCCGCGAATTGTCTTTGTGATAAGTCAACGGTAGCGCGAACAAGATTTTTAATCTGTTGTTCTGTAACACTCATTTTGGAATACCTTTACACTATTATTTATAATTGGCACTTTTTATTTCAGGTAATAATCAACTGATCAACTAAATTTCACTTATTATGTTTTTCTTTTACTCACAAAAGTTTCATTCCTATTGCTATTTCCCGCTGAATAATCCAATAGGGCTGAGTCTTCTTGTTCGTTCGTTGACCGTCCTTGTTGGGTCTCACGACTTTTCCTTGTATGGGGATTTGTAGAGTTGGTTTTTAACGTTCTTAACGTCCTCATTGGGTTCTTTGATTTCTCCTTTTATGAGGATTTGTAAAGTTGTGCGCCAGTTATGTTGATTGAGAAACCGTGGTAATGAAACTACCTTTCTCCTTTGTGACTATATGACAAGTGATTCTTTATTATTTTCAATCTACAAAATAACTTAGTACTATCTAAAGGGTGATTTTTTAAGAGGTTTAGAACTTCTTTTAAAAAAAAAACACAAAAAATTCGAAAAAATGAATGAAATATTTATTTGAATCGATAGTTTGAACCTTGCAATTTAATGTTTAAAGATAATTTCATGCAAATGTTGACCGCGGCTGCGTCTCAGGTAGCCCATCCGCTGAGTCCAATTTTGGCATACTCTTTCACACATATCGGCCGGTATCTCACGAATGAATGCATGGATGTTGGCTTCCAGTGCGTCAATCGAAGCGGGCTTGTCCCTATACACATTAGCCTTGGCATACCCCCACAAAAAATAATCTAATGGTGTCAAATCGCACGATCTAGGCGGCCAATTGACCGGCCCGAAACGTGAAATTAACTGTTCACCAAACTCGCCTCGCAATTGCGCCATTGTTTCGCGTGCTGTGTGGCATGTGGCACCGTCTTGTTGAAACCACATATCATGCAAGTCAAGAACTTCCATTTCGGGCAAAAAAAAGTTTGTTATCATCGCTCGGTAGCGTTCACCATTGACAGTAACGCTGCGATTCGCATCATCTTTGAAGAAATATGGCCCAATAATGCCGCCGGCCCATAAACCGCACCAAACAGTGGCTTTTTCGGGATGCATTGGTAGCTGTTGCAATGCTTCTGGCTGATCTTCACTCCAAATGCGGCAATTTTGCTTATTTACGTACCCATTCAACCAAAAATGAGCCTCATCGCTGAACACAATTTTTCGATAAAAAAGCGGATCCTCGGCCAGCTTTCCAAGAGCCCATTCACCAAAAATTCGGCGTTGTGGTAGGTCGGCTGGCTTTAGTTCTTGCACCAGCTGTATCTTAAAAGGCTTTACGCCCAAATCCTTCCGCAAAATTTTCCACGTAGTGCTGTAACAAAGGCCTAACTGCTGGGAACGGCGCCGAATCGACATTTCGCGGTCTTCTGTCACACTAGCTGATACGGCCGCAATATTTTCTTCACTACGCACAGTACGTAAACGTGTTGGTGGTTTAATGTCCAACAAAGTAAATTTGGTGCGAAATTTGGTCACAATCTTCCGAATAGACTGCTCAGAAGGTCGAGAATGCCGATCATAAAATGGAAGCAGCGCGCGATGAACATTTCGAACCGAGCACGAATTTTGATAGTAAAATTCAATAATTTGCAAGCGTTGTTCATTTGTAAGACGATCCATGGTTAAATTGCAAACCAAACTGAAGCTGTTTGACAGTGACACAAGGTACTAAACACACGTCAGCTGTCAAAACCAGTGTTGCCAAAACCAAACCAGCTAAAAAATCACACTTTATATCTATGTACCTATGTTTTGCTGCTGTCATTCAAATTGGTGCGCCCGTGTTGGGTGTTGGGTTGCCGTCATTGCCGACTCGCCGTTTGCTTTGCTTAAATTTTAATTCATGTTGGTTCAATGCCTCGCGCCCGTGCTGGGTGTTGGTTTGCTGACTCGCCGTTTGCTTTGCTTACATTTTAATTCATGTATCTTCAATGCCTCGCGCCCGTGCTGGGTGTTGGTTTGCCGGCTTGCCGTTTGCTTTGCCTGCAGGTTCCAGGTCATTGATTCTGTGTGTTAACTGCCACATATCTGTTGTAACACTTAAATATTAACATCTTGATAGAGCTTTGTCTAACTTAGTTTTTAGCTCGTCATATTTTTTAGGAATAAGTTTACATTTAAGTTTTTTTTTCTGTCAGGTAACTCATACCTGTTTTTTAAAGCTTGGATAAATAATTTTAACCCTTTGTGTTCAGAAGTCTTATATGGAAGCATGTCAATAGCGAAGCGATCATCTGTGCTTAGAGAGAATCAAGTTCCTATTTAATTTTTTAATTTTCATCGAATTTCTGACTGCGTTGGAAGTAATTTTTTATGGAATTTCTAGGAATTTTGGGTGGCATTGGCGCAAGTTGATTTCCATCTGCATCTGCATCAGCTTCAGAGTCCCATGAATCCTCACCTTCTACTTCTATATTTATATTATCACCATCTTCATTTTTTTTAAGTGGTCTCGTAAATTGAACGTTTTTCCAAAGTGTTTATACTCCTGCCCACAAAAACTGCATGTGCAAAATTTCCCTTTTTTGCTATAAAAGATTCCAAATTTTCATTGCCTCCTCTGGCAGCTTGACCTTCATGCCACATGTAGTTCATCGATTCTCCGCTAGCATTGTCGTGAACAGTCAAGTTGTAAGTCCATAACTGTCTTTTGTAGAATGCTACCGAAGAACCTATGAACGGTGTTGGCAAACATTGCTGCAAGTCGAAGCTGAAGCATTTGGCCGAGAGATTGTTTTGAGCATCTTGCTTGTCAATTCTCTTTGCGTCATATGCTGCATTTGCTTGCTCCTGATGAATTTTAAGGTCATTTTCTGCACTTTGTTTTTCTTCCTGATCACCTGTATTTGTAGCAACTTGCAGCCTCATTTGGAGTGTATCACATTTGAAGCAGGGCTCTATGTGCGGTTTTTTAAAAGCAAGTTTTAGCTCGTGGAATTCTCGTTCATAAAGAGTCCGGCCCACTGGATTGTCTCGTCCTTCTTTATAAAATTCGTACATTATACGCAAATTCAAATGAGATGGAAGATATTTCTTATCATCTGTTCGTCTTGTGTAGCGACTTTCGTAAGAGGGGAACGATTTTATGTGAGCTCGGACTTGATTTATGTCCTCCTCACTTCTTTTGTTAGCGGTTGCATTCTTACCTCTTTCATCATCTAAAGTTATTCCAGAAGTATTAAGGTCTTTATTTTTAATTGAGGTTGCAATAAATTTTGGATTTTCGTCCAAAGTCTTAGGAAAATAATCTTTGCACACAGAAACTCTCTTTCCATTAAATTCCAAAAAATACTCATGTGTTACCTCTCTATTTTTTAAACTATCAGGTTTTCTCTTTCGAGTAACCAATTTTTCTTTTGAATTGATGAGATTTGCAATAAATGTAACCCTTTTGTTGTGAGATCCCAGTGACCAGTACTCATCAAATATTTTGTTTCGTAGATCTTCACTAAGGAAAGACGAACACTTTTTTCCTACATTGCCTTAAGCTCTGTAATGATCTCGCTTTTACCACCTTTCCGCTTACATTAACGTAACTCTGTCCACTATGTAATAGTGCTGTCCTTTTCTTTCTTACAGCCCTAGCCCATTTTTTCACGTTATTTTCTGTCAAATTACCTTGAATTTCTGTGGTTTTAATTCCGGTATCTTCGTTGACTGTCACCGATCCCATTATGTCTCCGTCACTACTTACTTCTCCTGCTTCTGGAACGAAATCTTTATCTTTGACGTTGTCATCGGAACTGAAGTCCTTTTCCGTGGATTTATCATCAGAATCAAAAATACTTGGCATATCCGGAGGCAAAGATGGAGCTGGCGAAGACTGACGTGAACAAATCCTTCCTATTGCAGCAATAGGTTGTGTCGTTTCTATAAAATTATTATTACTAATTGTAAGAAAATGATATTACATTATGCAAAATGAATAGGTACTTACCACTGACGACATGGTTTCTAGAACGCGCTAAAGCAAGTTGCAGTATATATTTACTTCTTGTACTCATTTTTACAAACAAATCGCAGTTGTTTCAATGAGAACTTTTTTTATAATGAACTGAATTCACGCAACGAATGAAAAAATAAAGCGCGAAAACATGCGGTTAAGGTACCGTTAAATGTAGTTGAAAGAGAGAGTAAAAACTATTTTCAAACAAAATATTTACTATCGCAACTATTTTGTTTTCACAATTACAATGTGTCACAGAATATACACTATTAACAGGTGTTATTCTTGGTAAAGTGTATACTTTCTTTTGCGATAGAATGCATTTTTTTTTCATTGCAATAAATTCTGAAATGTCTAAAAAACTGCCTGTGTATGAAAGAGAGAGTAAGCTTCAATTGTGAATTTTTAAAGTTTTAGTGTTTAAAAATAATTCTTATGCTTGGGTAAACATAAATTCACATGCATCTCAACCCAATTTGATTTACATAGTAGCACTGAGAGATTTATGTCTCTCTCTTTTGACAAGATTTTTCCAATTCTGTTTGGTACTAAAGGCATAAAATGACTTAAGCCCTTAGGAGAATATTAATTATTTCAAAATATAAAATTGGAATAAATACAAATAACTTAAGTCCACAACAGGAATATGTTACGATAGACTTATGCCGATATGACCAAACGAAAGAGAAAAATAATTAACTTAAGTCCAACAAATATCCGAAAACAGATTTTTTGACTCAACCCCTTACTACCTGACACCAGAGATATATTAAAATACAAATAAACAGTAAGGGAAACTGAAAACCAAAACAGGAACAACATGAAAAACTGTATTCATTATTGGGTATTGCGATGCGGGACTTCCCCTATTTATTAAAGCAGTCAAGGCTAGGTAAAAAACAGAACAGTGTTAATTGTCACAATGCAATTCAGTCGGTCTCTTCGGATTATAAATAGAGAGCAATGTCGCGGAAGACAATCTTTCCCTTAATTCATCAAACGCTTGAGCAAATATATGCAAATGCCATCTCATCGCGAATCTATATTGTTGCAGAGGTTTCGCAATTCTCGCGTTATTTGGTACAAACTAAAGTATAAAAATAGTTTTCAATTCCTTTTGATTTTTTGGCGGCGGGTATACTTTAATTGCTTTTACATGAGCTTCGCTCGGTCCTACACCTTTCGAACTAATATAGTCACCTAAGTAGTCAATACTATTAGGCCTTTTTTATTATGCTCAAATGATCTATATAGATCATGGATTTCAATGGGTTACAACAACAGTTGGATCACGTACTGTTGTTTGTAAACCGTGGAAATCAATGATCTATATAGATCATTTGAGCATAATAAAAAACGCCTATTATAACAAAATTTGCATTTACTCAGCTTCAGCTCTAGGGCTTTTTCTTTTACTCTGCGTAATAGTTTTGACACAAGTGCCAGATGCAATTCAAAATCTATTGTGTCCAATATAATATCATCCATATAAATAATAATTAAAAATTAATAATTAAAAAATTAAATTAAAATCAATGAAATCTCTAAATGTTAATAAAAACGTAATTTAAATTTCATGGTTTATTAATTGTTATAAAAAAATCTTGGCAAAAGATTCTTCAGTTTTAAGGGATCTCTAAAATTGTGAATTTTTCTTCAAAACTTTGTAAGATCTTCCTTGTTGCTGCATGCAACATCATCATCATCATCCAGATGGGAGTCCGAATGTTTGTTTCTGTACACATTTTTTGCGTATTTTATGTGCGAAAATGACGATTCGCAAATGAAAAAGGGCATCGTGAGTCAATCTTATCATAGTCGTATGGCTTGGAGGATACCATCACGTCTAAATACTTGTCACTAATAACTCTGTTCAACGCTTCAAAAAGCCTATTTATCGAGGTTCACATCGATATCTGCTTTGGATTGAATCGACGAAACTTCGTCCAAAAATTCATCGAGATCACAAAAATCATCTTTGTTGCAGTCCCTCTCAGGCAGTACCTACATCGATTCGGATTTAATATGAGTTTTACTTTTAAGGCTTGCATCGTGTTTTACTATCTTCTGCTTCATTTACCAAAATTGGATTCAGATTAAGAGCACAAAAATACGATTTTTTTAGTATCACGAAATTTGTTTAAAAAATTGGGAACTAAAATATTTTTCTTTTCATTTATTTGACATAATTGAATATTAAATTTATTGAGAAATTCTCGTCAATATTTATATTTAAAACGATTTTTTCGATTCTGTTTTCAAATTTAGCTTCAAATTCAATTTTCCCATGTATTACTATTTTGTGTTTTCCAATGCCATGGCAATTGAGTTTACATTTCAAATACCATGGGGAACTTCGGATTTTCACACGAAATTAGTTGGACTACCAGTATCGAAAAGAGAGAAGCCAATTCAAGTTTTTCGCGCTTACTCTGTTTAACTGTAAGGGAAACACTTACCATGTTAATAGCCCTTAAGTTTTTTCGGAATTCATCATCATCGTGTGCATCGTCGTGGTTCTCAGTTTTTCCAGCTAAGCTCAGCACCTTCTTTGGGTAGGTGTAGCTGCGATGATCATGTAGCATTCTCGAGCAGTTTTTAGTGTGGTCATTGGTTGTGATTCGGTTGGCTTCGGTGTCTTCGTGTTCAGCAATGTTCACGCATCGTGCATCAGAATCTGGAATTTCAAGAGCACTTTCATCAGTGGTACTGTCAGCGATTATTTTCAGATGTTGGTGCATATCTCTTAACCGAGATATTGCCGCGGTTTCTGGCACATTAATGCCAGCACTTGGTAGAGTGCATCTATTAATTGTTGTTTCGTTAACCGGTCAGACATAACACTTTTCTCTGGTGGAATGGGGTAAAAGAAAGAGGAAAATCACTTTTATTATAATTAGGGAGCTAACTGTTAGGATTCCGAGTAGAAATTAATTCATAACTTCCTTTTTATATTTAGTTTCAATCGACGCGATAGCATGAGAGAAAAAGATGCGTCAGCAGTTCGTGAGACAAACAACATTGCGCATGGATTGCATAAAGCAATTGAATAGGTGTAAGTATAGAAGGATGAAGCACATTGCGTTTAGCAAATAGAATTGAATTTATTATATTGTCTAGTTCTTCACTTAATTCATTTGTCAAATAAGTTTGAAGGCTTACATGTTGGGAGGCAAGTTCGGCAAGCTCAAGTTTATTTATTTTATCCGAAGTTGTTTCTATAAAATTATTTATTTTATTAATGTTTCCGTTAAGGAAATTCTCATTAAATTTTAAGTTATTAATTGATTCATTAAAATTTGAAATAGTTGTTTTCACAACATGAACTTGTTCTTTCATTAACTCAAGCATTTCGTTTTCATTTCCTTTAACATCATGAATAGCTTTTTCAAAAAAGGTTGCATCATCATAATCAAGTGTACCGAAAATTGTTTTGAAAATGGTTCCGATTCCATTGAAAAGTCCTCTTTTATTCCTAATTTGATTCTTTCCTACGAGGTTTGATTGGTATTTTAAATATAAATATGGAATTTTGGCTTTTAAGTAATTAAGAGATTGCTGACAAAAATAGAAATGTATATGGAAAAGTTTCTCATCATTACATAGAGGTAAGGATTTAGAATAAGTATTGTTAATAAGATATAGCTTTTCGTAGTATATTGGGAAGTTGGTATAGGCTACCATTTTCCATTTCGTGGAGGAAGCTTTGACGTGTCCCAGATTCTCAAAGTATATACCGCTTCCGTTGTTGATTTTGTCGACTTTAAACGACAGTGCGTGTATTCCGCACATGAAGCATGTCATAAGGAATAGTCTGAAATTAAGAAGCTGGTTTCAGTCTATTTATAATATGTACTCTAAGTTTTTTTTCTTTTGATTTTAATAGTCAAGTTTTGATTATTATGGATGTCTACTACTTCAAATGGTCCCTTGAAGGTTGGAGATAAACTTTTATTTTTGCGAATGAAAATCATTACGTAAATATACCTTATCGCCTAGTGTATATGAAGGATTTTTGATGTTTCTATCATAATATAGTTTTGATTGCTCTTTTGAATTCACAATATTATTCTTTGCAATTTCATGAGACTTATTTAACCTATACTTGAGTTGATCTAAATAGTCGTCGTATGTATATCTAAATTCTGGATTTTGGGTTAGGGAAGACGGAAGAATCGGCTTGTGTCCAAACACTAGCTCATACGGCGTAAACTTAGTTGTGCTATGTACCGAATTGTTATAGGAGAATATGGCGGTTGGTAGCCATGTGTCCCAATTATCTTGATGTTCATTTATATAATGCTTTAGATAATCCTTAATTGTTGAATGGCAGCGTTCTAATGCTCCGTTACTCTGTGGATGATAGGCTGTAGTATGTATTTGTTTCATATGGAAAAACTTGGAAAATTCTTTTAGTGTATGAGACATAAAATCTGAGCCTTGGTCGGTAAGAACTGCTTTGGGAATTCCATAGTGACTAATAAATTTAAGTAGGTTTTCTGCGACTGTTTCGGCTTTGTGTTCTTTGATTGCGTATGCTTGCGTAAATTTTGTAAGATGGTCCTACTATATTTAAGCTAAGTCTGTCAAATGGCTGATTTGAAGTTGAAGTTATTTCCATTGGAGCTTTATACGTGTTTCTTAAGACTTTGTTTCTTTGACAGCTTTCGCAAGATTTGATGTATTAAAGAATAGTTCTTTTCATTTTATGCCAATGATAACGATCTTTGATCCTACTATATGTTCTTCGAGATCATCATGGTTTTCTTTAAGTAAAGGGTGATTTTTTAGCTGGTTTGGTTTTGGCAACACTGGTTTTGACAGCTGACGTGTGTTTAGTACCTTGTGTCACTGTCAAACAGCTTCAGTTTGGTTTGCAATTTAACCATGGATCGTCTTACAAATGAACAACGCTTGCAAATTATTGAATTTTACTATCAAAATTCGTGCTCGGTTCGAAATGTTCATCGCGCGCTGCTTCCATTTTATGATCGGCATTCTCGACCTTCTGAGCAGTCTATTCGGAAGATTGTGACCAAATTTCGCACCAAATTTACTTTGTTGGACAATAAATCACCAACACGTTTACGTACTGTGCGTAGTGAAGAAAATATTGCGGCCGTATCAGCTAGTGTGACAGAAGACCGCGAAATGTCGATTCGGCGCCGTTCCCAGCAGTTAGGCCTTTGTTACAGCACTACGTGGAAAATTTTGCGGAAGGATTTGGGCGTAAAGCCTTTTAAGATACAGCTGGTGCAAGAACTAAAGCCAGCCGACCTACCACAACGCCGAATTTTTGGTGAATGGGCTCTTGGAAAGCTGGCCGAGGATCCGCTTTTTTATCGAAAAATTGTGTTCAGCGATGAGGCTCATTTTTGGTGCGCACCAATTGGCCGCCTAGATCGTGCGATTTGACACCATTAGATTATTTTTTGTGGGGGTATGCCAAGGCTAATGTGTATAGGGACAAGCCCGCTTCGATTGACGCACTGGAAGCCAACATCCATGCATTCATTCGTGAGATACCGGCCGATATGTGTGAAAGAGTATGCCAAAATTGGACTCAGCGAATGGGCTACCTGAGACGCAGCCGCGGTCAACATTTGCATGAAATTATCTTTAAACATTAAATTGCAAGGTTCAAACTATCGATTCAAATAAATATTTCATTCATTTTTTCGAATTTTTTGTGTTTTTTTTTAAACAAAGTTCTAAACCTCTTAAAAAATCACCCTTTATTAGAGGTATCTCATCTTGAGTAGGTGTGATTATTTTGTTTTTGTGAACAATAATTTTAATTTTGGAATTTCTGAATTGAATAATATGACGTATGTTTTCGTATTTAAATTGGTTAATTTTATCTTCAAAATTATTACATTATCCTCTTCTAGTTTGTTCTTTAGATTCTGAATTGTATAAAAGAAATCTTGATAACAAGCTTTTTCCCAGCTTGTTCTTTTAATAAGACAATGATAAATATGTTTTTTAGTTTTAATATTATTCGAACGAGTAATACTGTATAATTCGTGAGGATGGTTTTGTAATTGAGAAAAATTTTCAGCTGTTTGCGAAATTGTTGTAACAAATTTGTTTTCGTTGCTAAAGTCAATACTGTTTAAATAAGCTATGTGGTCCTTTGAATTTAGTAGATGTTAGTTTTCTTCTGAGTAATCAAATACCTTTGATTTTAAAGAGGAGTAATAAAACTTTAAATAATCGTCATAAGTTTCATGACTAACGAAGCAGATTGTATGATTTTCGTTGATGGGATTAAATTTGATTCTTGATAGACAACCAGCATTTGAATTGATTTTACCTTGCTTATAGACGATATCATATTCATATTCCTCTAACTTAAGTCGCCACCTTAAGAGTCTTGAACCAGGATCTTTGCATGAAAATAACCATTGTAATGGTCGATGATCGGTAACAATTTTAAATTTTCTTCCATATAAATATGGACGAAAATGATTAATGGCCACACTATTGCCAAGAGTTCTCTTTCGATAGTGCTGTAATTAGATTCTGCATGATTTAATGTACGAGATGTAAAGCATATTGGTAAATCTTTTCCAATATCTCCCTGCGATAATATGGCTCCTATGGCAAAATTAGAGGCGTCTGTAGTAACTAAAAATTCTTTTGAAAAATCAGGATATTGGAGTATAGGTTCTGTTAAAAGTTGGTTTTTTAATTGTATGAATGAATTTTCTTGTTCTTTACTCCAATAAATTTTGTATCCTTTTTTAATAAGGAAGTTAAGGGTTTTGATATTTTGCTAAAATTTTCGATGAATCGACGATAGTAACTAACCGACGAGTCCAAGGAATGATTTTATCTCTTTAGGGTTTTTTGGTTTAGGAAAATCTTTGATTACTTCAACTTTCGAAGGATTAGGTTTTACTCCATTTTCTGAAATAAGGTGTCCGAGATATGCGACTTCCTTTCGAAGGAACTCACACTTATCCGGTTGGAGCTTTAAGTTACTATCTGCTAACCTTTGGAAAATTTCAGTAAGTTTACGTTCATGGTCTTCAAGCGAGGATGCATATATCACCACGTCATCAAGGTAAACGAAACACTTCGCCAATCAGTCCTGCAAGAACATGATTCAGAGTTGTCTTCAGTTTAGTTTCCAGCACTTCAGTTTTTAGAAAGTAGTGTATATTTGTGATTTTCCAATTGTTGCGGTTGATTTGCAGGCACTCGTAGATTTTGTAGATTTGTTAGAGTTTGCAATTTATTTTGTAGATTTGTATTTAGTTCAATTTGTAGATTTATGAGAGTTTGTAGTTCGATTTGTAGATTGATGAGAGTTTGTAATTTAATTTGTAGATTTATGAGACTTAGTCACACTTTAGAGCTTCTGATCTTCACTTTTTTGAAATGTTTTCACATTTGTAAATTACCTATCCCACTTCTGACACCAAATTTTGTTAGGATTCCGAGTAGAAATTACTTCATAACTTCCTTTTTATATTTAGTTTTTTTTATTTATTTCAATTTTGTTCACAAGTTTTTATTTTAAAATTTTAAAATTACAAAGTTTCGATTAATATAATTCAAAATTACAAAGTTTTTTACACATTAATAATATGTACTATTATATACTAAAACAAGTGCTATTACTCCGACGATTTAAAACAGACTGCCAAAACAATGAGAAGAATTCAATCGACGCGATAGCATGAGAGAAAAAGATGCGTCAGCAGTTCGTGCGACAAACAACATTGCGAGAATTTTGTTTTTTAAATGCGAATCGCTTTCAGCGAAATTTGCATATTGCAATTAGAGAAATAATTGTATGCATACCGAAAAAGATAAAAAGTTATGGGAACGGAAATTGTATGATATACGATAGGGGTTCATAACATAACTATTATTTTCACTTGGTTGTATCAACCCCACATCTGAGTTGTAATCTTTTCATATTTTATATATTTCTTTCCTTATTATTTTCTTTAATTCTTGTCTTGTGTTTTATTTTTGCAATGCCATTTTCCGCTCCACCAGTAATGATGTTCCTTCTTCTTGATTTATTTTTTAGCAAGCCGCCTAAACATTTTAGAAGTGCCAAATTTATCAACAATATAGAACGAGCCCATGATTGGTCACCTTTTCCAGCTGTCAGATGACTCGCTTCATGTGTCAATCTAACTGAGAGGTTACATGAGTAAATAAATATACAACTTTGATACGCAACAATACATTTCAAATTATACGCGTTGCACTGTCATCATGCATTTCCAAACCCTGTGGTCCAACGTTTAGGTATTTGATATGAACCCTTAGCATTATTAATTTGCTGACCATATGGTCGTAACTCAGCTCTGCTGCTTCTAAGCGTCCTCTTACGCGAAGGATTCCTTTTCTATCCATAAATTGGGGATAAGCTGTTCATTTGACTGTGAGTGTTGACATAGTTTCCTTTTGATAGTTGATTCAGATCCTCCTTCCTGATCTTGAACTTCTCCTACTATTGTATTATTGGCGTCTTCCAGTTCGGACAGGGAGAGATGCTCGTAAGCCCGTTCTGATGGTCGATTCTTTCGGTCCGTTTTCCGTACCCCCTTTTTATTGGCTCAACTTTAGACCTTAAAAAAATTAACTGGACCGCTATCATACATACCATCGATGTTAATTGACCTAATGTTTGCATCTGCAAACGCGTGTATCTAAAATGTATCTAAACAAGTGTCTCGGAATCTTTACCTTTATATCCTTTATTGCAGCTATATCAACTTTTCGCAAATTGCCCCATGTTGAGTTGAGCTTCATTGGTAAGGCCGAATCACAATCACATTTCAGCTTCCATAACTGCTGTATGAATATCTTTGCCGTAACTGTAATTGGGTTCACGATCCTTAATGGATCAAGAATATGTGCAATATTTGATAAGGCTGTTCTTTTTGTTATACGTTTGTTTACTTGCAGTGCTGAATTGATTAAGAATTCGTCCGTTCGGGCTTAAGAACTCCATGATGAGGCAGAAAGTAGTGCGGTGACCTGATACCCCTTACGTCGACCTCTTTTATATGTCCTAGATCAATATATTCATGCATAAAGTTGGCAAAAAGGTTTTTCAACTAGGCATCCTTATTTAATCTTCTCACCATAGCCAACAATTTTCGCAGAGCTATTTCTCTGGTTTCCTCTGATTCCGAAGGCTGGCGAGAGAAGGGCAAGCTTACTATGAACCTCCCATTGGTTTTGTCTGAAATGTTTTTTCCATATCTTCCAATCGCCAAAATTGTTCGACGACTTTATTAAATGGCTCGTGTCCAGTGCATGTTCCGTACGTGGCCGTGGAACTGGCATACGGTTCGAGCTTTCCAGAGATAACCCGGTAGCTCCTGCGCAAGCCTGATTTGAGCCACAGCAAGTAATTCATGGTAGAATTTGGTACCTAATAGCAGGTCTATTCTTCCCCGGTCGATTGAATTCGGAGTGTGCTAACCTTTCGAATGCCGTCGAATTTCGGCAGGTTACCTTGGGTTATTTTTTGTTCCATAAAGTTCTTGTTGTATCTCCCCCGTCTTGTCGTCTTGGTTTACTGGTTTTCCATTTTCCTATACATGCCAGTTAACTCCTCCCTATTTTGTTCCAATGTGCGAATTTCGATTTAACAAAATGATTTGCTTTTATTTTGCTGGAAGTACCACCTTATCCCTTATGATTCCCATAAGCAATTTGTATCGTTGTCTTAAGAAACTGGTGGTCTAGTCTTCTGGAGCTGTGGTATGTTCCGTTTTTCGTCTTGGAATCGCTGGTTCCTCTTGGCTGGTTTTTGGTACCGCTCGCTTGGGATTCGCCCATGTCATATATTTCTCCTGGATCTCAGCAAGGAATGATTCTTTAATATAATAATAAACAATTATCATTGCTGAAGTATGGATGGCTCAGGTCGATCTCCACTGCTTTCCTGATCTTGGAGTCAGTTTCATTAAACTCATTCCAAAGTGAGTTTAATTGTTGCAATCGATCATTCAAGTAGATCATTGTTTTGCGGTCGGGGGAATCCTTTTTAAAGTTCCGCTATAGCTTGCCTTTACCTTGTCTAACCTCATTCTGCTCCTTGGGTTTGGTTTCCAAGATGTCTTAATCCTCTTTGGAATAATCCCACGAAGAGAGAATTCAATCACTGTTCGAATTTAGGATGAACTTTGTTATGGTCTAGTTTACGACCAAACATGACCTGACCCGTTGTACTGGGTTTGAGCCCTGTACACGCTTCTGAAATTTGATGGACACTAAATAACCCTGTCACGGTCGCCAAATGTTAAGATTGGATTATTTTATCCAAGCTGATTCAGTCGTAGGTACATAAACCTAGATTGCGAGGATCGTAGAAGTCGATTCTTTTATCGATTATTCTTGTGTAACAGTTCCTCAAGCAGACTCACTTCAGGTAAAAATTAAAAGGTCTTCGATAACTGTTTTACCCTGGATAACTAAACTTAATTTGAAATCCCGTTCTAACTAATCATTTGCCTTCCAAACCACGAATTGAAATACTATAATTTTTAATGAGCCCATCAATAATTGTTAAATAAGTAGATAGAACGAAGAAGTGTTATTTTATTAATTTATATTGAAATTAATTTGAACATTTATTACAAATGTGTATTGTGTGTTCTCCACAAATGGCCTTGTTGCAGTACCGGCATTGGTTCTTTGTCATCCTGCGTATCCTCGGGCAAAAAGAGAAAATTTTTCGATTATTACTCTACTTGAGACGAAATTTGTTGAACTTCTTAAATACTCAAAATATCTTTTATAATTGATTTAGTATCACGCCTCAAATTTGTAATAATAACGCTCATTTAACCAAGGCTCCACCAGACCATCCGCTACTGCAAATGCGAAGTCCCTCCGGTTCATTGGTTTTTGTCGCAGTCTAGTCTTATTACATACATTGCATACCAGCTAATTATGGATATATTTAGAATGTCATAGAACAAGCATAGTGGCCATCTATTGGTTTTACGACCGGTACTCATTATTGAGCACTATTGGTCCACAGTATCTACCGCTCCTTTTGTGCTGTTATAAAATTCAACGATTTCTGGCTTGTCAGTAGTAGAACAAATTCCAGGCTGATCGTGAGTAGTGGACATAAGAAAGACAATTTATTAACTTAGCTAACCACGCTTTAATTTTCGTTTCATCTCCCCTCAAATTCATCGATTTACAAAAACTAACAGATGCCAAAACCCGTAAATACGCAGGAATACATACAAAAAATTTAATATATTATATGTACTATTATTTGTTATTCATAATACATTATTTAATTATTTCACGAATAAATAATAAAATATAAAGCACTACCACGAATATCACCTACGAGTAACTGACGTAACCAATAAGGAAGGTACTAAGAGAGGGAACACGCTGTTGCAACCCCTTCGTATCGAACTAGCGAATGTGTATGGGTAACTACCTGTAAGACGAATGTTTAGTTATCCAGGGTTAATAAACAGTGTTTATATACTACATTTATCTTATCTTATCTTATCTTCCATCTGCTTTATTTACACCAATTTCCCTTCATTTAATAATACTTTAATGACATAACTTATAAAGCAACCCAAATTCAATAATGCTTACTCAACATAACTTATAAAGTACCCCAAGATCGCTATTGCTGACATATCTATCAATTATAAACCTGCTGTAACCAGTGTGAGCATAAGTAGAACATAATGTATGCAACTTCCCAGTTTTAATGGCATTAAACTTGTGGTAGCCAAATTGAAATCTGCAATGTTATTGTAAATTTACTCTTACTTTGTTTAATTTTATTTTCAACTCCTACGCCTTTTCTATCTATAATTATTTTTCTTATACGGATTTGGTAGTATAGGCAATGTAAACTGTGTGCCATAATTAACGCAAAATGTAATTTTGATAGAAAATAAACATTTTTAATTAGAAAGCTTACATTTTTTATTTATTCATAGAGTATACAGATTGGGGTTATGTATGGAATAGCACATCGGATAAATGGCCGCTGTAACAACCCGTAAATATAGGTAAACTTAAAAGATTATAATTATATTTCAGGTCATAAACTTGATGTTTATTACTCGAGTGATAATTCGAAACTAACACAAAATATAAATATTAAAATAATAAATAATTGACAGATTAAACCTAGAACATTTAATAATCTTCAACAGGTACAGATTCCCACATCCCTCCTTTATTTTTAAACTTCAATTTCAAACTTGATTTCTGTGGATGTGCTGTCAGGTTATTGCTTTCTGAAAAATTTGAAGTTTTGTCCTTCTCTAAAGTAAATGTATCCGCACTATGAGAAAATGGAATCTTTTTAATGTGACTTATATTTCGTCGATAGACTTTGCCATCATCTGATCGAATCGACTCCTCATTACCCTTTCTTTTGATTACCTCAAATTCGGTTGGATTACAATTTGGAATTAATTTATTTTGAAGTTTGAAATACCCTGTATTATCTGTTTTGTTTTTGAAAGCAACTGTTGCCACAATTCCAAAATTAAACTTTTCAATGATCCATTTTGTTTTATTTTCGTGATCTGATCCGGATCAGATCATGCTGATAATAAAAAACAGCTATTCTTCTCAACGTGAAGTCACACAAGGCACATGTAATTTCACTTGCAAAGTCGGGGGTGTTACCTTATTTGAATCAAATTTGCATAATTTTTCTTTTCAAAAATATTTTTGTGAAACAAATTTAGTATTTTATGTTCCTATTTGCAACACATGAACAATATTTTGCTGCTAACGCTTGAGTTTAGCTTGGCATATTAAGGTGTGTCCGAAATATTTCAAAAATGTTTCTGAAGCAAAGATAAGGTCTACGCCAACAGCCCAGCGTCGATTCAAGACCTCAAAGATAAAATTCGTGAGGCTATCGACGCCACTTTGCGATTTGGTTATGGAAAATTTCATGAAAAGGATATGGTCCTGTATGCGCGCTAATAACGAGCATGGAGCGATCAATTAAAACACGGTAATATTAATATTCTTCAAGTACAAACAAATATACGTTTTTATTTAAATCAATGGTTACATTTTTTTTTTGTTTACGAGCGTACAGTGATAAATAGGACAAAGTATACTGTTTGAATTCCCGATAGCGACTGCCTAACTTTTCCTCTTGCAGTTATCTTTATTAATTTTGCTATGGGACAGAATAGTTTACATCGAGATATTTCTTAGAACTAATGCACAGGTGTATACTATTTCTAAGAACTGGTGTACTGGTACATCGGTGGGAATGAATTACTTCTCACTGTTGTTCGGGGATCGTAACTCCTCCCTGCCCAGAGTGAAGTGTAGGCCACATAAGCTGGATGGGTTGTGCGGCCGAAACTGATCCTTGCTGAGGAGTGTGCTGATGCTGATATAGGATATTGTGTTTGCTTCTAATAAAAAAGCTGATTATTAGAATGGATACAAGTATGAATGTGATTCCTGTAATGATCCAAGAATAAATGTTATTAAAATTATTTTCAATGAGTAATGGTGGATTTTTTTCCAAGTTCCCAATAACTGTATCCGTGAAGTTGTCCAGATGTATCTTGGTAGTAGAATTGTTTATTCGAATGAAAAGTGTAGATATAATTTCGGTGGAGTCCCAAAATTGGGTTGTCTCAGTTGAGTACGTTATTCCATTAATTTCAATGGTACAGTTATCGTATTTAATAACTGCCGTCCCTTTTATAGTTCTTGCTTTACAGTTTATATCGCATGTTGTGTTAAGTGTAGTAAAGTTCTTGTTTATTATGCACAAATGGTTTGGTTCCAAAAGTGTGACCTCGTCTTCTATTTCGATCGGCATTAGGGTACAAAATGTTTCGGTGTTAAAAATAATGTTAGGGATACATTTATCTGTTTATCTGTTTATTGTTTTAATAATGTTCTTTGGGCAGTAATATACTTGTTCCACTTTAGTGAAAGGTTCTAAATGATTTGTTTACCGGGATTTCCTTTATGTGATAAAAGGGATTTTTATGACAAATATGATGTTGGAGTGGTTATAATATGCATGTAGTTCAAGTAGCTGGTATATATTCTCGTCCGAAAAGATCTCAACATTTTGAAGCTGAAGCTGTTTATAAATGTAACTCATCTCATCTGGGTGTAGAATATGTTTGGATATGATTGCCAGCTTAGCTAAAGTTATTGATTCTGAAACCTCCTTTAAATGCTCATTCAACAGGTCTATATCATAAACGATTTGGTTAAGGTATTGGTTTATTATAATTAGCGAATCTAATTTATCAATTTTTCTCTGGAGTTTATTAATAGAATTTTCGATGGTACCTTGTTGATTATTTATGTGTTTTGAAATGTTACTAAATCGTTCGATCATTTTTTGATTAATTGTTATCTGATGTGACATTTTAGTATCTAAATTATATTGATTAAATTTAAAAGCTTCAAGTTGTTTGTTAATTTGAACATAGTCTTCGTTGTCCATATTGCCCGTTATTGCTTTAATAAGTGTTCCCAACCCGTTAATAGCTCCCCTTTTTACCTTATATTTGGGTTTAAGCAGATCTAAATTGTTCAATAATTTTTCGTATTTTCGGTCCAATATGGTCAATAATGACTTGTGTTCTGGGGTTTGAGTTCTAATTTTCAATGTATTTATGTTTCTGCCAATAAGTGCGACACTAGACTCATATTCGGTCATATTGACAATGTGTATCAACTTCGTGTACCCACTGAATATACGAGCATTACCTATTTTTAATGGTAAAAGTCCTTGACTATTGCTGAGATCATGAATTTCTAGTTTCTGTCCAATGGAAATCCAGATGAACCTGCAAATTTTCTTTTGGTTTTAATTTTTTGTTTATGAACTTTTCTTTTAGAGGTATCTATTGTAATTTTATTATTTTGAACAACCCTTGAAATCTTGGGGCTAACTTATTTCTTCTATCTTCTAACTCATAGATGTGCTCATTTACATCAAAATCTGGTGGATCCTTACGAGTTTCGTTACGTTTGTTTATGTTTTTTTTCTTTTTGGGTCAAGCTACGTTCATGAACTAGTTTGGTTAAAGCTTCGTAATCTCTAATGTGTTCCCTAAGATAATCCTGCGTGGTTTTTGTACCTTTAGAGTTTGGTAATGGTGTAGACTTATGATAGTGTCCTGTCAATAACTCGAATGGTGTCATTTTAGTAGGAGAGTGTATGGAATTATTGTAGGTAATAACTGCTTCATCTACCGTTTCACCTATGGTTTTATGTTTGTTTTGGCTTTTAATTATCCGCACAAGCTCTGTTAATGTCGAATGGAATCTTTCGACTGGAGAATTTCCCGTAGAACTTATAATTTCCATTACTGAAATACTTTGAATATACCCGTTGGATTGCTGAAAATGTTTCGTCATCCGTTGTAATTGCTGTTAGTCTATTTTTATTAATATAGTTTTCAAAAATATTAATTACAGTATCTTCATTGTTATCTTACCTACTGATAATATGTCTTTTCTTTGTTTTAAATATGATTTCAAATTTAGAACTAGATTTTTGTGATTTACGTCTAAAATTATTTGATTGGAAAATTCGTTTAATGGTCTTTCAGATATTGGAGTCCCGTCACCTATGTTTTCGTCATCAGAATGAATGGTAGATATATTATCTGAATCATCGACGTTATTTTGGATATATATATATATTTCGAGAGATAATCGAATCAGACCACCATTGTCGGGTCTCTTTTCGTCTCTCTACCACTGTAAATCTTACTCAGAGAGACTCTCTGGATTTCTCCACAGTTCTTCTCTGGGCTCAATTCCTAGTGTTAACGCTAGCATCTGTTTATGGGAGATCCGTTTCATCGACTGGGTCTCGACCCATTGATGTCCCAAGATCCTCATTCTTCTGCCAGCCAATGCCGGGCATTGACACAGTATATGTGCCGCTGTCTCAGATTCCTCCAGGCATAGTCTACAAGTATCATCCTCTATAAGGCCCATTTTCCTTAAGTGATACCTGAAATTACCATGTCCTGTAGACAAAGCCACCACCCATTTCAATGTTCCTCGACTCATGCTTAGAACTCTTCTTTGAGTGGAGCAGGTCGGCCACTTTATTGCCATTTTAGCTTGTCTACATTGTTCCACGGTTGACCACCTTCTCAGGTGTTCTGCCGTGATCCATTTGTGGACAAGCTGTTCAACCATTCCTCTGCCAATTGAAGAGAATGGTTCTGGTCCCAGCAACTTTTCAGTTGACCCCTGTTTTGCAAGGGAGTCCGCCTTTTCATTGCCTTCGATCCCTATGTGTCCTCGTACCCAAGTCAGTGTTACTTCATTTTTAGATGAACACTTATTGAGTTTAAGTACGCATTCCAGTGCCAGTGATGTTGTGATGTTTGTTTGTTCCATGCATCTGATCACCGCCTGATTGTCCAGTGCTATGAGGATATTTCTTCCTTCCACCTGACACTCAAGCAAGTAGTCCAACGCATAAAGCAAGGCAATCATCTCAGCCTGGTATACTGAAGTGTATTTCCCGAGGCTAATGTGACGGGCAAGTTCCAGCTCTTCTGAATAGATACCGGCCCCCGCCCCGCCATCCATCATGGATCCATCCGTGAAAATCACTATTTCATCATTTCTTTTTTCTGGAAGTAATCCGTTCTCAATACGAGTTTTGTGATTTCTTTCCATAATACGCACCCTTGTTATTCGATCCATAGGCATGTTTAGCTCCCTAATCTCATCTTTAACAAGTTCCAGGATCTTCCTATGTCCATAGATCGTACCACGATGGTGCCATTTCGCATCTCGATGCAATCGAAGTGCCGTTTGGGCCGCTGTTTTCTTAATAAATAAGTCTAGCGGTAATATCCCCATGATGACTTCCAATGCGCATGTTGGGGTTGTACGTATTGCACCTGTAATTCCCATACATGCTAAACGCTGAACCCTATCCAGGTGCTTCCTCACAGTTTTCTGAGAGGCTTTCGCCCACCATACAACCGAGGCGTACGTGATAATGGGTCTAGTTATCATCGTATACATCCAGTATGCTGACCTAGGCGAGAGTCCCCACCTCTGTCCACATACACGTTTGCACTGATGTAGTACCCTCTTTGCCTTCCGGACCTTCTCCTCAACATGGTAATTCCAAGTAAGTCCAGTATCTAGGTAGACTCCCAGATACTTAACCTTCTTAGTCATTGTTAGTTCCGATCCGAAAAGTGTTAAGGGCCGAAATTCCAGATTTTTCCTCTTCCTAGTGAAGACTATTAGATCTGTTTTCGCCGCATTAATGGAGAGCCCTTGTTCCAGACACCACCGCTCAACCACTCTGAGTGCATTCCTCATGATATCTGCTGTGACGTCCATGAATTTGCCTCTGGCCATTATTGCTATGTCGTCGGCATATCCCACTGTGTGAATGCCCGTCGCCTCGAGTCTGTCGAGAAGAGAGTCCACAGTGATATTCCACAGTGTAGGTGAGAGAACACCTCCTTGTGGGCAACCTCTGCTAACCCTTCCTCTGAGTTTTGAGGTTCCCGTCTGAATATTAATCGCCCTCGTATTCAACATATTGTCCACCCATCTTACCACCAGTGGGTTAACCCTACGTTTTTCCAAGGCTTGTTTCAGACTTTCAAAGCATATCTTATCGAAGGCACCTTCAATGTCCATTATAGTGGTCATCGCAATGCCCCCGGTATTTAGCTCTTCCTCCGCAACGCGTACTACTTGGTGTAGCGCTGTTTCTGTAGACATACCTACCCTGTATGCATGCTGTCTACTATTTAAAGGATACATCTTAAGCGCAGTACTCTCCATATAGTCCACCATCACCCTTTCCATTATTTTTAACAGGAAGGATGTTAGGCTGACTGGTCTGAATGACTTTGCCTCGGTGTAGTCCTTCTTTCCCGGTTTTGGAAGGAAGACCACATTTGCTTCCCTCCATGTTATCGGGATATAGCCTATTGCTAGGCATGCAACGTATATATTCCTGAGCCTTGGTGCAATTACGTCTATACCCCATTGCATTAGACCTGGAAATATACCATCCGGCCCCGCAGTTTTGAAGGGTGAGAATGTTGCTATCGCACCCTTGACCGCTTTTGGTGTCACGATCCGTTCTGCTTCCGTCCTATCCATCCTGTTCGCTCCTTGTTTCCTTGGAGCCCAGGGCTGAGCTGACTTATAGCTTCCTGGAAAGTGTACCTCCATTAGGACCTCATTTGTGTGATCCAATGTTTCCACCATCTCCCCCGCTCTATTACGAATGAGTCCGATCTTAGAAACTGGATCTCTCGAGACAATCTTTTGTAGTCTACTGACTTCAGATGTACTCCTCATACTCGAGCAAAAGTCCCTCCATGACTCCCTTTTACGTCGTCGCAGAGTAACATTTAGCTCTTTCTTTTTCGCCTTATATTCATCCCATGCTTCGGGTTCTCCCCTCCTCATGGCGTGATTGAAGGCCTTCCTCGCAGCCTTTTTTAGCTTTTCAAGTTCCCGGCACCACCAAGGCGCAGGATCTTGTTTTTCCACTAAAGTAGGTGTACAAGCCACTCGGTACGCAACTTCAACAGCTGATTGCAGATGCTTCAACTGTGATTCTACATGCCAAGTGTTTTTCGGTATTCCGAATGTCATTACATTCAGTTTTTCCTCCAACACTTCAAGGTATTTTATCCTATCTGTGTTCTTCGGAATTCTGATGTATTTCCGATCTTTTTTCCTTTTAGATCCATAGCGAACATCAAATGAAATGGCTCTGTGATCCGACAATGTAGCCTGATCCATTACCCTCCAATTTGATATTCTTTCAATTATCTGGCTACTGCACAGGGTAACATCGATCACTTCCATTCGTCTCACATCGACGAAGGTTGGCTCTGTTCCCCGGTTTAAGATAGCTAGATCCTTGCATGATACAAATTCGAATAAGGCTTCTCCTCTGTAATTATCGTTGGTGCTGCCCCACACTGTATTATGTGCATTGGCATCACAACCAATTATTAGATCCTCGTTCCTGTTCCTGCATGCATTCACCAAAGACTCTAACTCTCTTGTCGGAGGAGGTTCTGGAGAATCATACGGCAGGTATGCAGATGCTATGACAAAACTTCCCGCACCTGATCCTACTCGTACTGTTGCAAGGTCTGGGGCACACAGATCCGGCAATTTATATGCTTGAACTCCGTGCCTCACCAAGATACAGGACCTAATTCTTCCGCTAGTTTGTGCATATTATTTTGGATAGATATATTGTCTAAATTTTCTGTGTTTTCTGTGGATTCGTTTATGTTCAACTCTACTCGTGACAGGGCGTCAGCGTTTGCATTACTCGTCCCTTTTTTATAAATTACTTCGTAATCGAACTCTTCAAGACGTAATCTCCAACGAATCAGTTTAGAGTTGGGTTCTTTAAGTGAAAATAGCCATGTAAGTGGCTTATGATCCGTAATTATTTTAAACTTTCTCCCAAAAATATAAGGGCGAAAGTACTTCTTGGCCCATATTATGTATTGGCTCCTTCTCTATTGTACTGTAAAGGTGCGACTTGCATAACAAATCGGTTTGTCCGATCCGATTGGTCCCTGGGATAATACTGCTCCAATTGCAACGTTACTAGCATCCGTAGTAACATTCAATGGTTTGTCGAAATCCGGGTATTGTAATATTGGTTCATTGCATAAAAGAGACTTACATGTTTCAAAGCAATTCAAGTAACTGTTATCCAGTTTTATACCTTTATCTTTTCGAAGACATTCCGTTAGTGGTTTTGTTAACCTCGAGAAGTTTTTAATAAACTTCCTGTAGTACCCGAGTAATCCGAGGAATGACTTGATCTGTTTTCGGGTTTTCGGAATGGGATAATCTTTAATTGCTTTTAGTTTTTCGGGATTTGGTTTTACCCCTTCAGAAGTAACGATGTGACCAAGAAAAGCGACTTCTTTATGTAAAAATTCGGATTTATCTGGTTGTATTTTGAGATTTGCGTTTCTCAGTTTTTCAAAGACTTTAGATAGATTTTCGATATGTTCCTGCAAAGAGGTAGAATAGACGATTATATCGTCCATATAAACAAGGCATATTTTACCTTTTAGATCTTGTAAGACATTATCCATAACCCTTTGAAAGGTTGCCGGGGCGTTTTTCAACCCGAACGGCATTCGGACGTATTCAAAGTGTCCATTTTCGACACTAAACGCTGTCTTTGAGATATCCTCTGGGCTTACTTCAATTTGGTGAAAGCCAGAAGCAAGATCTAGCGTACTAAAGTACAGACATTTGCCAAGTTTATCAAGAATCTCTGTAATGTTCGGAATAGGGTATCTGTCTTCCACTGTTTTTTCATTGAGCTTGCGGTAGTCTATGACAAGCCGCCACTTCTGTTTTCCTGTTGCGTCCTTTTTCTTGGGGACGACCACGGTGAAAAGCTTGGGCGTATTATTCCCTGACTTAACATATCTGTTATTTGGCTTTGTATTTCTTCCTTATGTACATAAGGATATCGGTAAGACTTGCTGTGTATTGGTACATCGTCTTTTGTATGTATTTTATGCTTGATAAGATTTGTAAACGATAGATTCTCACCTATCCTAAAAAACGTATCTTTGTATTGTTTACAGAGTTTTTGCAAAGCCTTCTTTTCCTCAATATTTAAGTGACTCGTTCTTATTAAATCATTAATATCATCCTCCTCGTAATTATCAGAATAATTACTAATAGAAAAGTTGTGAACTTCTGCAAAGTGTTCATTATTAAAAGATTGTACTTTTATTGGTTGTTCAATGACAAATTTTTGTGGTATTTCTGATAAATTGATTACTTCGATAAATGAATACCATTCCTGTGCTTCATATATACCTTCGGGAATTGACAGGTTTTCATTAATTTGAGCGGACTTTTTTTATGTCTACTGGTAAATGAGCTATTATTTTGCTATGCGCTGGAACAATATAAGGCTTTAACATAAAATTTGGTTTATATTTTAAAGGTATTTGAGCAAACTTGATTTCTAAGACAGAGTTAGGAATATCTATTTTCATTTCTTTCATTAAATCTATTCCTATCAAGCCATCAAAGTACTGATGGAATCTAAATATTATAAATTTGAGTGGCTTTTGGGTGTTTAATTCTTTAATTTCATTGACTTGACCTTCCTTATCTACTATATGGGTTCCAAATACAGTTTTTATTTCAATTGGCTTAATCCTAATAGTCTGTGTTTTGTTAATTATTTCCGGATTTATAAATGATATACTACTTCCTGTGTCTATTAAAAATTTAAGAGGTTGATCATGTAGGCTTATTATATGAATATAAGGTAATGCAGATGAATTAAAATTATTCATATCTATATAACCTATTGGTGTACCGAGGCTTACATGCGAAAATTTTCGTCATTTACTTCGATAATTTCATCCGGGTCTTGATGTGCATCAAGATTTTGGATGTAGTTGTTGGGATTTCTGTGGGTACTATTTTATTCCACATTGTACAATTCTGCTCCAGGATGATTATGGATCTCCGCACGTGCAAAATTATTATTAATTAATTATTAATTATCGTCTGTTACCGGTATTGTTACTTGTACGACTATTTCCACTATATGTGTCCATTGGTTCTGGACCTCTTGAGTAACCATGTTGGCTTATTTGCCGACTTTGGAGTTTTGGAAGGGATATAGGGGGTAATTGTTGCGGAAAAGATTGTTGAACCCTAGGATGTGTAAAATTAGATTGTTGTAATTTATCTTGTTTGAAGTTATGCCGTTGGAAATTTTGTCTTTGATTGAATGATTGTTGAGGCTGACAGTTGTACTGTTGATTATACGTATTTTTATAGTATTGGTTTTTATTATTTGAGAAATATTGCCTTGTGTAAGGAACATGTTGTGTGTTCCTCTCGTAGTACGTATTTTGCTCCTCTAAGCAGAAGTTTAGAGCTATTGCGAGAGTTTTTGGCCTCATAGCTCTTATAGTTGAGCCCAATGGCTCTTTTAAGCCGTTTAGAAATGTATTGAGGCACATTTCCTCATAGAGAACGTATTTTGAATTTATTACCGATTGCTCCTTCTCATGCACCCGAATGTGGTTTATCATGGTTGAAAAGATTTCGATAACTTGTGAATAGAATGCCTCGACGGTATCCTTGTTTTGTTTGAGGGTGTGCAAGTCGCGGATTAGGCTGGTCTCATTTCTTTTATCTGAGTAGTGCGTAATCAAATTTTGTTTAATATTTTCCCACTTAATAGGAGTGCCGTACATATTTAAAATTTCATTGGCTTCGCCAATAATTTTATTTCTAATTGCTCGTAGTATAATTTTCCCGTACGCAGTACCATCAAGACCCTGCATAAGACCCAGAATTTCTTCCACATTTTGAATGAAATCATAAAGGGTTCTTTGATTTCCGTCAAATGTGGGAAGGTCTTTAATTGGGTCTGGTACTCTTAGTGAGCTTAATACACTGTCAATACCAACGCTACTTTGAGTTGAACCAGTTCCTATGGCTGTGGTTGTATTTGGAGGAAGGTTCATTTTTAAATGATCGAATGAAATAGGTTGTGCTATTTCAATTTTTATTTCACTATATTGCTTAATTATTTCAGAGGTGACAGAATCAGCACTAGCTGATCTTTTATGAGTGTGAGTGCTATACGGGAGATTCGAACTACTTGAACTAATTTTTGCGTGGAGTTTTCTTTTGGGGGAAGGATGCGGGGAAGTCATGGAAGCTTAATATAATTAGATACAATACTTTCACTCACCCTACAAGTACAATGAATAGTGTTTTCTTCATAATATATACTGCTATAAGTAGAGGTATCTTCAAGATAGAAAATGCTTGTTGAATACAGATGTCCTTCTTTGATGTCCGTTTGAATACACAGTGTTCTGCTGGTACAGATGCTTATTGGATACAGATGTCCTTCATTGATGCAGATGTCCGTTTGGATACACAGTGTTCTTCTGGTACAGATGCTTATTGGATACAAAATATTCCTTTAACTAGCACACTTTTCCTTCGTTTAAATGTTTTCACTTGTTTTGATTAGTTATTTTTATTCCTTCACTGTTTTTTTTTTTTTTGTTACTTAGTTTAGTTATGCTTATTGTGAGTATCGATATTCCCTCGATTCACTATTATAGTTATTGTATTATTAGTATTCAATTTATGTTCACAAATATTCAATTATTTCGATTTTTTGGTTTTATTCACTGGTTTTTCCGACTGCGCCAATAACGAGCATGGAGCGATCAATTAAAACACGGTAATATATATATTCTCCAAGTACAAAAAATATACGTTTTTATTTAAATCAATGGTTACGTTTTTTTTTTTTTGTTTACGAGCGTACAGTGATAAATAGGACAAAGTATACTGTTTGAATTCCCGATAGCGACTGCCTTACTTTTCCTCTTGCAGTTATCTTTATTAATTTTGCTATGGGAAAGAATAGTTTACATCGAGATATTTCTTAGAACTAATGCACAGGTGTATACTATTTCTAAGAACTGGTGTACTGGTACATCGGTGGGAATGAATTACTTCTCACTGTTGTTCGGGGGTGGTAGCTTGTTGTTCGGGGATCGTAACTCGCTCGTGGTGGCCATTTGGCTGATGTTGTTTTTCATTATTAACGGCATACCTTCCTCTTTATTATGAAATAAACATCCGATAATTTATCTCAAAAAATGACATTTTTCTTTGAATACCAAAATAACACTTCTTATTGGAAAACCCTAGATTTGGTTAGGGTGTGCAGAGAACATCTGCGTACCTTTGAATAAACGTCACTGCTTGTAATTGATTGGAGGTCTTAAGTGTTGTTTGAGAAGTTCTCTGGCTTAGTCCCACGTTGTTGGATTGTTGTGGAGCAGGAGCTCCTTTGCTCTTCCTGTTATTTTTGTGTTGTATATTGCTTGCCATAGCTCTGTTTCGTTTACCGCGCTTATGTGGTTTCCCACCACATTAATAAATTGCTTTAGTGTTGCTTTATCACATTCGCATTCACCACGCGATTTACTTTTATATTCGCACTGTTCGGCTTTGTTCTTGTGCTGGGTATTGATTTCGTGTTTCGAGTTGTGAGGCTCGGTTAACGAACATGCGCCGATTTTAGATACGTAACCTATATAAACATTAAACGAGTAGTACTATCATTGTATATAGAGACTATAGTACTATCTATCATCAACCCGAAAATTGTTGTAGGTAGGAAATAAAGAAGCAAAACATTATTTGCGTTTCTTTTCTGTGTTACTCTCACAATGAAGTTTCATTCTTTCATGAATGACAGTATGTAAAGTTTCTGTGAAAAATAAACGATATGAAATTAGTGATTTGGAATTGCGATCCTATGAAAAGCAAATGAATGCAAACTTATTTCAAGTTAATATTTTTTTCGTATATGAATTCATGATCAACAGTGTAATGTAATGATATTATCGAGCTGAAAAACGGCCGTGATATACGAGAAGCTTTGGCTTCAATTTACTTATTAGTTTAAAGAAAAACAAAACAACTCCAACTTTATTAAATTACGTTTAAGAAAAACAAACAACTTCAACTTTATTAAATTACGTTCTTTCAAGTACGTCTTGTTCATTCTAGATCGTCCAACAGAATGACGATATATGCTACCAATACTACTACTTCCACCCCATGCATATCTCTCTCCTTTTCTAATCTGTTACAGACTCGTCCATCCTGACTTCTTCGTCGTCCTCGTCGAAGTCTGAGTCAACGTCTAATTCTATCCATTTTTTAATCCGATCGGCTGCCCAAATGGCGGAATACGGCTTCTGGCATCTACGAGCAAACGGCATATCTGTCACCTGATACCTGTCATGTGGAAGTACAGTAGTTATTGTATACGGTCCACGATACCTCGCTTCCAACTTGCGAGAAGTACCTGTACTACTAGGAGAATCATTTAACAACATCACTAGATCTCCTACTTTATAATTTTTAGCCTCTCGATGCTTCGAATTATGTTTTTGTTCTTGATAGTTTTGAGTTTTCAGTATTGTTGATGCTGCTTCATTACGCAACTCGTTGATATTTTGCTGCTTTTGATTAAGATCAACTCCCAGTGAAAGCGCATCTTGGAGCGGATCTCTTGGTACGTAGCCCATTATCAATTGGTGAGCAGTCTTGCCTGTGGCTTCATTCTGTGTATTGTTTATAGCCCACTGTACTAGCTTAACTTGTTGGTCCCACTTATTCTCATCTTCTACCGATGTGGGTAATGCATGCAGGATAGTCCGGTTGTACCGCTCAACTTGACCATTGGCACGTGGAGTCCTTGTTGCATTCAAGACATGGTGTATTGCGTAGTTTTTAGCAAAGTCTTCGAACAGCTTTGAGGTAAACGCAGTCCCGCGATCAGACACTATGCGCCGTGGAGTGCCAAAAGTGTAGAATGTTTCGGTTAGGAAGTTAATTACTGGTTTCGTCTGTGTGTTGGGTAGTGCCTTTAAAATTGCATATTTGGTAAATGCATCGACTAGCACCACAATGTAGGTATTCCCTTTTGTCGATTTAACAAATGGTCCTAAGTGGTCTATATGAACCGTATCAAATGGTACACTTTTCTTTGTGATCATATGCAGTTTTCCACGTGGCTGAATCTCTCTTTTGTTGTAAGCACACTCTATACACGCCTTTAAATATTTTCGTACAAATTGTGTGATTCGAGGGAACCAGTATCTTGCCTTTAAGTGTTTAAGTGTTTTGTTTTCCGAGTAATGACCATTCAGGTCATGGCTGTAATGCAAAACACGATTACGCACACCCTTTGGTATAAAGAGTCTCAACTCTCCATCTACTTGGCGGTATAAACGGCCGTCACTTAAAGTGTAGTCCTTATAGCATTGTCTTTCTGCATCAGTTTTTGGTGGTCTACTGAGAACGTTGGTTATTTTACCGATTTCTGGGTCTTGCAGTTGTATAGAATACAGCCAGTCGGGTTCGTCAATGGTTATTTTTAATACCCTCATATCAACCACCTCTGATTGTTGTGGTTCCTCGCTGGGGTTTCGAGAAAGTGAATCTACGTGGGCCATTTGCTTTCCCGGCCGATGTTGGACGTCGTAATCAAATTCTTGCATCTTCAACCACCAACGGGCAATTCTTGGAACCAATTCTTTTTTTTTCATCGCGGTCTTAAGCGCTTGGCAATCAGTGATGACAAGGAAATGTTTACCCAAAAGGTATTGACGAAAACGACTGGTCGCTTCCACTACAGCCAGCGCTTCCAATTCATAACTGTGGTACATCATTTCTTCTTTTGTGGTTTTCCGACTATAATAAGCAACAGGGCGTAATGGCTTATAATCTCGTTGCAGTAATACCCCTGTATGTAATTCGTGTTCAGCCAATTGATTATACAGTGCGAGAACTGGCCTATTCGACAGACATCTCTTAAGCTCTTGAAAGGCTGATTCTTCCCTTGAATTCCATTCGATCTTACTTGCTTTTCTTGTTAAATTCGTCAATGGTAATGCAATAAGAGAATAATTTTCGACGAACTTTCTGAAATAACTAGTCAAACCAATAAACTGTCGGACCTCATGTTCATTAGTTGGCGTTTTAAAGTTATTTACGGCCAGAGTCTTTGCTTTGCCTGGCTGTACCAATCCGTCCTTTATTTCATGTCCAAGAAAATCGATTTCAGTTTTGAAAAACTCACATTTCTTTATGTTTAGTGTCAAATTGGCTTCAGTTAGTATTTTTAGGAACATTTCTAGCTTACACATTCCATCCTCAATAGATTTAGCAGGTATTACTACATCGTCCATATAGCAAACAATTGTGTGAGGTCGCATCTTCTGAACGATACTGTTCATTAACTTTTGGAATAGGGATGGGGCATTTACTAAACCAAACGGTACAACAACGAATTCATATAAACCATCCGGGGTGATAAAAGCTGTATAATGCCGGTGTTCTTTCTTTATGGGCATCTGATAGTACCCTGATGTCAAGTCAAGTGCAATAAAGTATTTGTATCCAACGAGACCATTTAGTTGTTCGTCTATAAGGGGCATTGGAAACCTTACTTTTTTTGTTATCGAGTTTAGCCTTCTGTAATCGACGCACATCCTTTCTTCCCCATTTTTCTTTTTCACTAGAATGACTGAAGAAGCAAAGTCAGATTGAGATTCCTTTATTAGACCGCTATCCAAGAGTTCGGAAACCATAGATTTTAAAATTTGTCTTTTGGCGTAGGGAACTTTGTATGGATGGTTGACTATAGGCTCCTGCTTTATTAAATTAATTTCCATCTCTACGAGGCCTGTACGTCCCAACTCCATCTTGGTCATTGCAATGCATTGTCTATATCTGTTAAGAAGTTGAACAAGAGCCACCGAGTCAATTTCTTCATTTGTTCGAAGGTCGTCTATAGTTATTTCCCCAGCACCAGTAGCTATAGTCTGTACATCATAACTTTGTCCCAGTTTTTGTTCGGTGCGCTCGACGGTTAACGTATCTCCTTTTTTATTCACGTCACAGACTGGATTATTAAGCACGTCCTTACCGATCAGCACAGATTCTGATAGGGAATCATCTGTCACAACCAAAACACAAACTGGAAAGGTTGCATTGTCAATCTGTATGTCGCAACAGATACTTCCTAATGTTTGGCAACGACCGCCACCAAAACCCTGTAATGTGATATTACACTTGTCAATGCAAACTCCAATTTCTTTTGAGACTGTTTCGGTAACTATTGAACGCTCGCTACCTGAATCGAGCAGCGCCAGATACTGTTTCCCTTTTATTACAACTGGTTTATGGTAACAGTCATTGTGAACAATATTGACCCTGAATTTCTTTTCCACTGGTTTTTCTTCTCGAATAGATGATCGATTGTTATTGTCACGATTGGCTACCAATGTTCTTTTTCTTGTCTGCGCACATTGCCGCGCATAGTGTCCTATCTGATGACAATTGTAACACATCACCTTATGTGTACCTCGATGGACTACGCTCCTGGTTTGCCAATTTGTCTGCGATATTGGTGTGTTATGGGTGTTGTTAATTGACTTGGAACCACTAGCCAAACCCTGCCGTAAATTACCGCGAATACTGTCAATCCATTTTATTTTTTCAATTAGCTCGGCTATATCTTTAAAAGATCCAGCTGCCAAACTTGAACTCATCAAAGAGTCATTTAAACCGGTGAGTATATATTGGATGATCGTTTTATCAGATAGATTTATCTTTTTTCCCAACATATTCATTTCGAAACAATAGCTTTCTATAGTATCTGTTGCCTTACGTACCTTTTTTGTTAGTTGTTGATGAATTTCTATCTCGCTGTGCTGTTGGGGAAAATTTGATCTCAAACCATTTGCTAACTCACTCCAGCAGGTAAATACTTCTTCAGCGGTATCCCACCAATAACGTGCCGGACCCTGCATTCTTGACGCTGCAGCCATTAACAACGCCCTCTCGTCCCATTCGTATATCTTCATTAGCGTTTCTACTCTATTTATCCAACAGTCAGCCGACACCGAAGAAATGTCTCCAGGTAAAAACACGGGCAAAACATCAGCAATTTCTCAAATGTTGCAGTTAATTTTTGACCTAGATGCAGCATGATTAGCCGATGTCCTACCTTGTTCAAGCAACCTAAGTTTTTCTGCTAATTCACGCTCCTGTCGCATTAGATTTCGTTCCTGTTCAATTAAGTTTTTCTCTCGTCTGATTACATCCCACTCTCGTGACCGAAGCTCCTCATCGTCCATTGTGGTTACTACCGATGAACTTAAACTAGGATTACGTAGAACTTCAACATTATCATCGTCTGCATCTGCATCTGCTATGTTGATATGAGTGCTTGGCACACTTGGTTGAGATTCCGACTGAACTTGTGCCTGACCTGAAGCAATTTGACCTCTGTCAAATAGAGTTATTCTGTTTAACAGGATTCGTTTAGTTCCACTAGTTGACAAGTTTCTGCTTTTAAGTTCCACCCGGAGCTGTTTTATTGTCATATTATCCATAGTGATCTGTGAAATAAATGTAAAACCTTATTGACAGGGGCAGCAATATATTATCATGGATGGTCATTCAACATTCGAACTCAAAGCATAATTCCTTATCCCTCAATTATACATTTTGTGTACCTTAGCAATTCATAACAGATAGAGAACATATACCTCACCGAACGAATAGCAACAATGCACACACATCTACAAATGTGTCCTATGTTTCGCATAATATCCCTAATCTTAGCCATGCATAGCATAAGATAACTTAAGGGAACAGAGCAATCGATTTTTTGTATACCAAAAACGCAATTATATTTCACTCTTATCTCTCTTCCATCTACATATATTTGTAAATAGACAACATTTCGCTATCTCCCTCTATATGTATACACCTATATACATATTTTCACACACATATTAATCGCCGTGCAAAACAACCAATGCTTCTTCGTTGACCGAAGATTCAGTGTTGTCTCTGTCGAACTTCAAGCTTCACTTGTCATATACATATCTTCTTCTCATTTTACCGCTATGATCACACACCACAGCATGGATTACTGCTATTCGCACAGATGAAAAACATATGACGCATATCATTTTGTAAACCAAAATTGCATCTTCCCCTCGAATTGAAACGACCTCGGACGATTTTTTTCAATTATACATAGTCGTATATTTGAACTTTATAAAACACCAACAGTTATGCTTTGAGTTGAACGAAATCGATACTTTACTCGTATCTATGCACAAAACTAAAACCAATTAATCCAAACTTAACTTGAGTACAATATCCCACTTCTGATCTTTAAAGAAAAACAAAACAACTCTAACTTTATTAAATTACGTTTAAGAAAAACAAACAACTTCAACTTTATTAAATTACGTTCTTTCAAGTACGTCTTGTTCATTCTAGATCGTCCAACAGAATGACGATATATGCTACCAATACTACTACTTCCACCCCATGCATATCTCTCTCCTTTTCTAATCTGTTACATTAGATATTTTTCTCGTATTATTTTTAAAAATTGTTTTGGGTTATTCAAAATAAACGCTCCCTTCAAAATACGTTCCACACACACTCCCACAAAATAGTATTATGTTGTTTTTAAATTTGAATAAATATGATATGTATTCAGTCACGGAAAGAATTTTAAGATCAAATAAAGAAAAATAAGGGCAGAAACACGAAAAGTTCCTCCAGTTTTAGAGCTTAGCGACGACTTTTTACTCGCAATTCTAGAAATTGTACGAAGTGAAGATATTGACCCTCAAAAGTCGTGAATCAACACTTTTCATTATCAATAATGCGATCAAACGAGAAAAACATATTGCCATAACCGATCTCAATTTGACACAAATAGTTATTAATTTGATATAACATGGATTGTAATTTGCAAAAACAATTCGTAAACTACCACTTTTCTATTGTAAATTACGATTTCCTCCCTTAGCAAATTACAACCATTTAGTCTTGAATTAGAACTCAATAGTGTTGATTTGCGAACTAACAGGGGTAGATTTACTACTTCAGAAGTTGCAATTTACAAATTCTTAATTGTAAATTGAAACTTCACTTTGCAATTCATATTTTGCAATTTAAGTTTCTTGAGTAGTGATGCCTCAATCGCCGTATTAAATTGAAAATGTTGTATCGTGTGTTTAGAAAACTTTATTCTTAATTTACAACTTATATCTTGTAATTTACAAATCAGAATTCATAGTTGTATTATTTAAGTTATTTTCGAATGCATAATATTTATGGTCGTATTCATCCTGATATCCAAGAAAATCATTCGGCGCCATATCGTCCGGAGACAACGGGATTCGTCTGGGGTGGTTTTTCGGTCTATGCTGAAATTTAAAATACAAACAAAATATTTATATGAACTTGACATTGAGACGAACCTTTACAATTCTTTTCGATTACATATTTTAGAATCCATTCCAATTTATACTTCGTTTCTAATAGCAAGATGTAAATTCTGAAAAAAAAAAAATACAGATTTATATGCATATTTATGCGTTTTTGGAATTATTCAATAGGTACTCACATAATATATTCCAGAATGCTTTATAATTAGAAGTACACAACCTATCAATACGAATTAGTTATACTTAAACAATTTTAACCCGACTGCTTTAAGCAAAGATTGAATACCGACTGCCTGTCTCTGCACCGGCACAATGAAGATACACATACATACATTCAACCATAAAAAGAAAGGATTTAAAAAGGATTTCATAGGTACTAGGACTATGGGCTGTGCATAAAAAGATTCCACACATTAGGTAGTTGATTCCATGGAAATTACAAAAAATATTTTGTACTTTGCGAGAAATCGTCAATTTCCGTTTTCAATTCACATGTGTTAAATTATTATGAGGTTTTATTGATTCATCATTCTGAGTTGGTAAATCACTAAATATTTTTTGCAATTTGAGATTGCGAAGTGGTGTTTGAGAAATTGACCTATTGGAGTGGTAAATTGCCCCAAACAATCTCGCAAATCACTACAAATAAAAGAAGCTCGAATTGATACTTCTAATCGTAAATTCCAACAAACAGAATTTTGTATTCTCCGCCGTTTTCAATGTCAAATTACGAATTTTTGCATCAATGATTTGCGAGAAATATATAATTCGTAAATTGTAACTAAAAATTTTGCAATTGGTGATTTTCAATTCTTTCCGTGACCTAATAGGTAAGATGCGTTTTGAATTGTGGCAAATTCAAGTATGTCTTCTACATTTATTATATTTCATATTGATTGTATTGAATATCTCATCTATCAATTTAATTTCAGAAGTTGATAATATAAATGAATTCATAATTTCCGCTTTTGCCCAAAGAAGAGCAGATTCCACACAATTTCTTCTTTTATGACATCTCACTTATATTTTAAAGTTGAAAAAAACTTATTTTCTACGTTATCGTTAGCTTCAATTAGGTTCAGTATATTGTTTGTAATATTCGTTAATACATTGATTTCATCTGTGTGCATTTTATTTATTACAACTTGTTGATTATTGTTCGATAAAACATTGTGCATTTCAGCTTTAATTACTTTAAAGTCGTCGTGTCAGGACAAACTGCGAGCCATTTCCACGCGCTCTGTAAAAAATTAAGAAATCTGGTTTCTCTTCTTGGCTTTCGATTTTTTATCTGGGTTAGTGTTTGGGATAAAAAGTTGGAGAGGATGATGAAATACGGATTGGATTTGTTGCGCTTAAGGCTTGCAAGAATTTCCTCATATCGTCGGTATGCTGCAAAAAGTGCTCAAGTCACAAAATTGTGTTTTTGAGTAATCAAGGATTTAAATTTGATCACGTCTAAAAAAAATAGTATTATATGATACAATCGTATGGTGATATAAAATCTTGTATTTATAGAAGTTCTTATTAAGATAAAAGGAACAAACTTGTTTAAATTTTATTTATTATATTTGAGTCAAAGTATTGTTAACCAGTCTTGAATTGTATAGACCGGGACATTTTTCTTTTGTATTTCGATTGCACTGTGCATGCTGTCGACCTCCATGTAAGTGTGTCCACTTTTTACAAATTTGTGCTCTATAATATCTATGTACTTTTAGAATTTGAACAAATTGGAGAAACAAGATGGAAATGTTTTTGTTCCGATTTTGACCGCTACAAGTACCTATCGGAAAAGAATGATATTTCTGTTATTTCTGAGAGTAGCTGGTACAAATACCTGTACAAACAGGTACCGATTTTATTGCTACCTCTTTTGCCGTCTAGTTCAAATAGCACAATGCCTCATTTGGCGGAGAAGCTTTGTATATAGTCAAATTATATGCACACAGTTTACGGCAAACCCATATATTTACATTTTCACTTTGCAAAAAGTATGATCTGGCTGTATCACAAATTATTTTTCTCTTTGAAGATCTTACTCGAGGTCTTTGTATATAGGAGTCCACGACAGACTTCAAAATAAAATCCTTTTGCCGTTCGTATGGCAGTTTACAAAACTCTTTACACATTTTTAGCCTCTGCTGTTCGGAAAAACTGTTCTGACATTTGAAACGGCATTTTTCACATTTTGAAGTCTTTGGAGTCTTGCTCCGTATTATTTCCGCACGCTTCATATTTCTCCTGCATAGTTCCGGGTTAGCTTTTCTTCATCTCCTATTTTTCTTTTCAGATGCAATTATTTTCGTATTTGGTTCTTGTTGCACTCCTAAATATTCATCGCTGTCGCTTGAGTCACTCTTCTTTTTACGAATATAATCTAGATCACTGTCGTCGCCAAATCTTGTTCGCTTGAAACATCGCCCTCTTTTTCAATCGATTGAGTTCGGTTACTGCACCTAGCAATCGGTTCTTGAACAGAAATAAACGACAAATTCGAAGTAAAAACGACAATATCAAAATATTTAAAATAGCGGCAAGTACCATCTGCTTCAATGGGAATTGTGCTTAACCTTCGGAAAGTCTGAAACTTATATCGAAACCCTTCCTACTCAGTGACTGAATTATCAAAATGTATATGCAAACAGTAAAATGTACTTTTTTTTGCTATTTATTCGCAAGTTTTTTGAAATTTTGAAGTTTTGTTTACGTAGATGAATAGTATCTACCCTAGTAGATATATTTATTTTCATACATTTTGTATGAAAAAAGGCAAAAATTAAATAAGTAACAGCCAATCTTGGGTTATAGTTTATTTGAATAAATGATAGAACAGTTACAGAAGAACAAAAAAATGTAAGCCATGTAACAATTCTGACACATTGTTTGGGTTAGACTGTGCTCTGCACATACTGGTTTGCGGCATTTAACGCACCCCTGACGGCTAGCTCGTTTTCTTTTCTCAGTGGCATAACACATATCACATGCACCTTTCTGACGGTTACGACCACTGTTATCTTTGTCGTATTCATTTGGAATAAAATCGATCTTTTCATCATTGATTGCGTCAATACCTTCTCCTAAAACGCACTCCATTGCACTTCGTATGGAAAATTTGCCTATCACTCTTCGGTTTTGAGATCTGTCCTTGATATGTGGGATACACAAATTCTCACCAAGGGTTTCAAGGAACTTAATTCTGTAAGATTTTTCGTATAAAACGACACAATTTGCCACGTAAAAAATGATCAGTCCACTTTGAAAGCTTTATTTCGACCGCCCTTAACAATCATCAGATAACTTATTATACCTTGTATTTACATAGAAAGAACATTGCGAGAACAAAAGACTTGTATGTACATAAATTAACGTTAGACATTTCAAACAGTGTCAAATCATACGATCGTACAGTTCTACTGTATGTATTTCCAAAGAAAGCATTTATACAAATTGAATTATCCGATATATAATATAGCCTATATAGGTGCATGGATTAGCGTAGACAGGGTGACCTTAAATATAAATAGAAAATAATGCGATTGCACATTTCAATTAAAATATGAGTCTCTTACAACTCGATCATCCTGACTATAAATCGTCCTCGATTTAATATCTCATGCACTTACATTCACAATGCTTTTATCACGAAAATTATTATTATATTTTAACATTGTACTGATTAGAATAACTTAAAACGATACGTGAAATTCATATAAACATAAAAACATTCATATCATGTAAATTTGTATTATAAGATACGGATCATATTACATTCTGTAGCATAAATAAAACATATATTTGTTTGTCTAGCAATCGTTAAAACACAATCATTTATAAGTAAACGCCAAAATTAAAATAAATGCCGATACGTTTATTATTATGCTTTCACATACGGTTTCATATTTTCTGGAGATGCTACTCCTTCGTATGCTATGCGAGAAATTTGTAGATTTTCTAAATCCCGAATTAAGTATCGGTCATTCTGCAAAGTCTTAATTATTTCATAAGGCCCTTTGTATTTAGGCAAACGTTTTTTATTAATTCCTGGAGCATTAACAACGTTTTTGATCACAACGTGATCACCAATTTTATACGAATGTGGTTTCTTATGTCGTTTGTCAAAATAAACTTTGTTAGCTTCTGACTGCGAACAGTATTTTCGTTTGCTCTTTGCCTAATCAATTCTAAATCCCTTTTCTCTTCAGTGATTACATTTTGTTGTAAATACTCTCGCACTTTATCATTTATTATGCCTCTCTGAGCAACACCAAACAGTAGCATGCTTGGGCTAAATCCGGTACTTTTGTTTTCGATATTATTAAGAGCAAATTCAACTTTGCTTAAGTATTTCGTCCAGTCACCAGGTTCTATCTCACTCACTTTAGCTAGCATTGGTGTGAGACTTCTATTTATTCTCTCCACTTGTCCATTCGATTGAGTTGAACAGGTGGCGACTTTAATGTGCTGTACATTACTGTTTGTGCAAAAAATTGAAAATTCTTCAGAAGTAAAGCCCCTGTCAGAAATTATACGCGTTGGCTTACTATAAACCGAAAAGTACATTTCCAAACATTTTACCACTTCTTTAGTGCTGGTGCTTTTGACTGGATAAAGTTTTGTATTTGGTGAAACCATCAACAATTAAAAATACATGTTTTTTAATGTTTCGCACGGAGGAGGGCAATGGACCATAGTGGTCAACATGAACGGTATCAAGGGGCTTGTCTCCCTTTGGGATATTGTGCAAAACTCCTTCCTTTTTGCCATTTGGTGGAGAGAAGTGAATACATTTCAAACAATTACTTGTTGTAATTTTTAATTTTAGATTTCATTAAAGGAAACCAGTATGTTTTTCTCAAGAAATCGTAGCACTTCTCAGCACCGACATGACATAAAGCATCGTGATGTGTTTGGATGACGTTTCTCTCCATCTGCGATGAAACATAAAAAAAAACTTTATGGTTAAACTTACGATAAACTAATCCATTTATTAATTCGTAAATAGGACTTTCACTTTGCTCCAACATATCCACCAACCGCCTTATGACTGGATCCCTCTGCTGTGATGAAGCAAGTACATGTTCAAAAGATTCTGACTCAATGATTAAAATATTATGACATCTACTGAGAGCGTCAACGTGTCTCATTCTCTTACCATCTCTATGCTCTATGACATAATCATAATCTTGGAGCTCTAGAGCCCAACGTGAGATTCTGGAATTTAAGAGTTTGTTATTTAAGGTGAGAGTCAGTGACCGACAATCAGTTATGACCTTAAACCGTATACCTGTTAAGTAAATTCTAAATCTTCTGAGCGCGTATACAATTGCAAGAGTCTCCAGTTCAGAGTGATATTTGGTTTCCTGAGCTGTGGCTCTCTTTGAGAAAAAGAATATTGGATGAAGCAGTTTATCATCTTGACGTTGGAGCAAAACAGCACCAAACCCTATGCTGCTCGCATCACAATGTAATTCAGTGTCTGCACTAGGATTATAGATTCTTAGCAATGGTGCGTCTAAAAGTTTTTGCTTCAGCGACTGAAAAACCAACAATTCTTCTTCACCAAAAATGAATTTCGCCTCTTTCTTCAAAAGATCATACAAAGGTTTTGAGAAAACGGAAAAATCTTTTATGAACTTTCGAAAATATGAGCACAAGCCCAGGAATGAATGAACGCTTTTAAGATTTGTGGGAATAGGAAAATCTGCTACACCCCTGAGGCCATCTGCATTTGGTCCAATTCCACTTGCTATGATATGATATCTTCTCAAACATAAACAAACATTTATCAAGTCGTAATTTCAAAGGATTTTCTAAAACTACAACCATAACGTCCTTCAGAATGCTAAAATGCTCGTCAATTGTTTCTGTTGCAATAAGAAGATCGTCAGTATAAACAAGTAACTTTCCTGAATTAATAAGGCTTTTAAAAATTGAGTTTATATATCTCTGAAAGATAGAAGGTGCATTTTTAAGCCCAAAAGGCATGCGTAAGTATTCAAACTGTCCTAATGGCGCTATAAAAGAAGTATATTTTATCGAGTCCTCCAAAACTTTCACATGGTGAAATACACTTTTCAGATCAAGAAGCGAAAAATATTTCTTACCGCGCAGTCTATCTAGATGGTCTTCGATTAGAGGAATCGGAAAATTATCTTTAATTGTCACTTTGTTTAATTGACGATAATCGATGCAAAGTCGTAATTCACCAGTTTTCTTTTTTGCCAAAACTATTGGTGATGCAAACGGCGAACTGTTGTCCCGAATAACATTATTATTAATAAGATCGTCTAAAATTCTTTGCAATTCTATTTTATGAGCATATGGTAAACGACGTGGAGAGCAATTAAAAATACTATTCGTGTCAGTCAAGGTTATTTTCATTTCATAATCGCGGCTACCGAACGCAAAATCATCACTCGTGAAAATGCTCCCGTTAACTAAAGTTTTTATCTTAATTTTCTCTTCATGACTCAAATTCTCATTTATTCGTAAACAAACTCTTTCATCGCGATCATCACACGTATCGATATTTAAAATTTCAGCAACTTCATTATCAAAATTCGTATAGTTCAAACAATTTTCGTCAATAATATTATCTTTCGATTCATCTAGCGTTAGTTTTATGTTTGTTTTTTTTTGTAAAAAGTCTCTACCTAGCACTATAATATGTTTCATGGTTTCATCCTTAACGATATATAAGCATACATTTACATAATCATTATTAAGTTTTATCTTACAAAATACCTTAACAAATATAACTAACTTACTATTATTTATTCCAACGAAGTCATGCACTGAAGATTCTAAAGATGTCGTCAAGTAGGGTGGAATAAATTGTTGTTGGACAAAACTTATAGGGCTTCCAGTATCGATCATCGTCATGGCACGCATAGTAACACCTGGTAATCCAGATCCAGACTCGTCCTTTAGGAATGCGTACTCAATAACTCCATAAAAGTCATGCAAAAACGAAGATATTTGGTTTACATCCGTTGACTTAGTATTCTCAAGCACCAAAACTGAAGCTGGCTGGGGACAATCTCTGACCATATGCCCCTTTTATCCACAATGAAAGCACGAACCTCTCTCCCGTCGCGGTTTTGGACAATAAGTGGACACATGTCCGACATCATTGCAATTAAAACACTTGAAGGTAACTTTGTTATGTGTTTGTATTGCAGATTTTGGCTGAGGTACTGGTTTAACATAACCTCCTGTCGATGGCTGGAACTCGGACTTCATTTTTTCATACTTCCTCAAGGTGATCTTAAGCTCGGAAATTGTATTGGCAGTAAACAAGATTTGCTTATTAAATATGGAGTCGGGGATACCTTTTATGATGTAATTTATAAGGTCCTGCTCCTCGATGTCAGTTGAAGTTGCGATTTCCTGCATGGTGAGGACGTACTGCTGAAAGTTTTCTTCTTTGCACTTTTTACGATTCCGTAATGAATTGTGTACGTCCGTAGCCGTTGCTTGATGATGGAACTCAGTAAGTAAGGTTGCCTTAAGTTCAATCCATGACCGACATGATGTTGACCTCAGCAATAAGCCCTTTAGCAATCTCTTAGCGTAAATAAAACACTCTGACTCATTAAGATTGTAAATAAGTTTTGAGTCATCAAAATTCCTTATCCACTTCGTAACGGGATAGTTGTCATCGCCAGAAAACGTCGGTAGGGACTCCTCAATATCACGAAAAGAGTACGAAGATTGAGTTGCCTCTACCGGACTGCTCAACTCCGCCAGCCTCTTTTGCAGCAGAATTATCTCCTCTTTCTTCTTAACCAATTCCCGAAGGCTCTCCAGCTGTTGTGAAATTGAATTCTCCTCGTCAGATGCAGCACCAATAATACCAGGCGGAAAAAACTTTTCCTTTTGCGTATCATCTAGCTGTCCTATGCACTCATCCAAAGGGATCTTTAATGTTGCCTTAAGTCCATTTGTTGACAGTCCCATTTCGGATAACTTTTCTTTTAATTTTGTCACATTTGCAACTTCTAAAAATCTTGCGGCACGTGATTGTGCATTCATTTTTGCAAAATAAAGTCAGGAACTTATTCTTAAAAAAAAATCGCGTTTGAACACTATCCCACTTCTGATAGTTTGTAAGATTTTTCGTATAAAACGACACAATTTGCCACGTAAAAAATGAAAAAAAGATCAGTCCACTTTGAACGCCCTTAACAATCATCAGATAACTTATTATACCTTGTATTTACATAGAAAGAACATTGCGAGAACAAAAGACTTGTATGTACATAAATTAACGTTAGACATTTCAAACAGTGTCGTATGTATTTCCAAAGAAAGCATTTATACAAATTGAATTATCCGATATATAATATAGCCTATATAGGTGCATGGATTAGCGTAGACAGGGTGACCTTAAATATAAATAGAAAATAATGCGATTGCACATTTCAATTAAAATATGAGTCTCTTACAATTCTTCCACTATTTTTTACGGCTATTTGACTGTACGGATTGTTATCAGCATAAATTATATACGAAGCAAGGGCGGCTATATCTATCAAATTGTAGAATAAGGCAAGAGGCCAACGGCAAGTCCTACGTTTGGTTGTATACTGGCTCAACATTTTATCCATCGTATCCACTCCACCTTTTGTGCTGTTATTATAGTGGATTACCTCTGGGTTTTTCGGTCCTGAAACTGACTTACTGCTATGAAAAGTTGATAATCAAATCAAATCGTGACGCTTTGGCTAAATCCAAACTCTGTAGACAAAATTTCTTTATTTTTTGAGGCCTTGAACTCATTGGGCAAGTATCGTTTGTTTCTTTTTCAAAGTTCCGACAACCGATAGTTTCCAACTCAATAAATCCAAGGCCAGTGGAAGAGTCGTAAAAAAGTTGTCCATTCTTATATTTCGCCCAGTATTTTTGTATGAGCAACTAGTTTTTTTACGATACACTCACCTTGATTTACATCCCTGGTTGTACCGATTTTTCCGGTGTAAATCTGGTCATTAAGAGGATAGGATGTTGCGGAATCGCAAGCCCACCAAAGTTTAATTCCATACTTTGCTGGTTTGGATGGCATATATTGTGTGAACTTAGTACGTCCTCTGAATCGATACAACTGCTCGTCTACAGTAATGGATTCAAATGGTCGAAAATTCTGTCCCAGATTGAAATTTAACATTTCAAATACATCTCTGATGGGTGCTGCCTTGCGATCGGCACGTGTTAGTTCAGAATCAAATCGAATAAATCTTGTGATTGATTTCAAGCGACATACTGACATTGTAGCACGATAGATCGGATACGACTTTTTGCACCAAAGTTTACTCACCGCTTCAAAATTTGATCTGTGCATCCCATCACCAGCAGAACTTCTAGATAAGCCGAAAGCTCTTTTTGATGTAATAATTTCCATTTTATTGGAGATTTGTCAGGGTTTGCAATATTCCAGTTTCTGTATTCGCTAACTGCTTTTTGGTTTGTATGCCGGCAAATAATGTCTTGAATTTCAAATGACATCATTTTAAAAAAGGTACCGACTTCCGTTAAATTTTTGGTTCCTGATCGAGGACAGGTAAAAAGCTTATCACGTAAGATATTATGAGCCCCTTCGCGCTGAAGCCTTGGTGGATTCGTATACCATTTTGTCCCATCCTTGCCGGTAAAAAAGTTATGCAAAGTGATACTTGTTTCATCACTATCTCCATCACAGATGTCGTCAACTTCTTCTTCCGATTCCTCGTCATCAGCTTCGGAATTGGTGCTGTCGTTGAGCTCTACATCCACCTGATCTCCAACGATTTCAGCATCAGAGTCAGGAGTTTCTTCTACAGGAACATAACGTTCCTCATCATCATCAGATTTACTTTCCAATCCATCATCAAGATCTGTCTCCGAATCAGAACAGATTTCCTTTATAAGATTTTGAAAATACTGTTGCTGATTTTCCAAAGACAGTCTACATATGAGCGAAAAAATAGCAAAACAATAAGGTTCATACCTAATATTATATAACATAATGTAGTTTGAGAAGAGTCACCTCGCTACAGCTGATGATGACAGAAAAGCAAATTTTTCTGTATTTTCCATTGTTTTTGTTGAACTCGTTTGCGTAAAATTATGTACTTGTATTTTAAACAAAAACTCACCAATATGAACTACAAAACATTCAAACCACAAAATAAATGAACAGAATATTCAAGGCATACTTGATTTCATCAAAAAGTGGCCAGCCTCGTTTCCAAACTCTTAAAATTTAAATTAAATTGTTTAATAATATGAAAAAAAGAATTAACATAGTGTAAGAAAACAATATTAAAGAAAAATTTAATACAAAGTATATAAAAATCTATGGTATCTACCCGGGTAGATACTCTCCATGCGGGCACTTGAAAACTTCCATTCATGCGAAGGTTAAGGGATTTGAACTGCCAGAATCTGTCCACGATTTTTATTAGGATGCACTGAAAACATTTTGTTAAACTATGTTAAAAGATATCTATAACTGTACTGAAACAGAATTATTACCATTTATTCACAATAATGACACTGCGGCTTGAAAAATGCATTATTTTAATTTTTAACCCAGAAGAAATCAAACTCACAACAATTTTTTTTCTAAATAATATCAATTCCAAAGTAAATAATGACATGACAATGATGGAAAGTCCCCTTAATATCACAATAAGGGGCTACGCAACGTTTTTTCGGTTTGAATTTGATTTTTTTTTTCGCAAAATAAAACAAAATATCTCGGGGATAGTTTAGTCCCTAATCTTTTATTTATTTTAATATAAACTATATCTCCTGGTGAATACTTTTTAGTTTCCTGTTTGATTCAATTGTACACTGTTTTTGTCTTTACTTCTGAATGTTGTCCTGTCTTGCCTGCTCGTTCTGATCTGTGTATAATTGGTCTTTCTGCTTTTTAGGAACGCATTATTTCAGACAGTCTCTCTACTTGTCCCTTAACTATGCTGCTGTATGGAGGAATTGTGAATATATCTATATTCAATTGTTCCTGCAGCATAAAGCGTATTGTCACAGAATTTAATGACTTTTCAATATCGAAAATAACTAATTTCGGAACACAAATATGAATTTTCTAAGGAGTTCTCTTATATATTCTACAGATTTAGATTTTATAATTTTTACTTGAGCAATTTTCGAAATTGAGTAGATATCAAAATCAGTCCAGGAAACTGTAGGATTATGGTTTCATACGAACAGATTGATAGTTGCGAACTCAGCATTGCGAACCGAGTAAACTCGTATTTCCCATTATTGATTGCAAAAGCTTTTTCATTTATCTCAAGTATTGGGTACCTACATATCTGATATTGTTACTGAATTTATTTTCCTTTAGTCGATTACTATTCTGTATTGTTTGTTTCCTTCAGAATCGAGTTTTTTCGAAACAAATCATACAGAGGCGTTCTACGGGGATCTTGATTGGTGGATAATACCATCTACGAGAAGCTTTTTCACTTGTACATGTGTCTATTTCATCCTTAGGGAGGCGGGTAACTTTTAGAGTGAACGGGTGCATCTGAACTAGTCCGAATTTCGCCGACTACCTACCCTTGTAGTGAAAGTCAAATTTTCATCGGGTTCCGAAAATAAAGAAAGAAATTTAGTTATTACTTTAGTTATGGAATTAATCGCAATTTTTTGTGGATTGGTAATGTGATTTACATTTATATTTAGTGAACTTACGGATTGTGATTGAAGCTGTTTAATTTTTATTTTGACTTTGTCGAGAATAGTCATGATAATTTCTTGGAAATATATTGAGATTGGTTATTGTCTCTTCCAGCTAATTCTGCTTGCTCAAGTACATAATTCCTAAGCTCGGGGTCATGCTGACAAACCCATAGCACTTTCCGTCAAATTTTTTTGCTGATACCGGTTAATAAGTTGTTTCATTTCGTCAATCGTACGATGACCCAACAGCAAATTAATATTGGGTGAGCCGTTACCCATCCCGTCTACTTATACAGGGTGGCGCACCAATTGTGCTACAATAAGAAATTCAAATAACTTTTTTTTTAATCGATGTATTTCATTTATTTTTTTTTATTGGTTAGAAAATTAAATTTTATTTTAAATAGTTAGTTGTTTTTAAAGATTATATACCGCAAATGACCTCCACGCTCTCCCACGCATATGCGGCACCTGATCAAAAAATTATTCATTGCGGCCTGAAGAGTTGAAGTTGGGATCGCCTCAATTATTGTCGTTATGGACTGCTTTAATTCAGTTAAATTCCTGGGCTTCGTTTTATACACCTCTTGCTTGACATAACCCCATAAAAAGAAGTCTGGTGCAGTCAGGTCAGGTGACCTTGGGGGCCAGCGAAGAGTGGAGTTCCTAGAAATTAATTTGTTTGCGAATTTTTTGTTTAGCTCCGCCATAACTGGTCTGGCTATATGTGCAGTTGCTCCATCTTGCTGAAACCAAACGCTGTTGAATGGTATACGTCTTCGGCGCAGTTCTGGGTAAAAAAAACTCCTTCAACATCTTTAAATAACGGTCCCCATTGACAGTAACGGTTACACCGTTTTCTTCAAAGAAGTACGGCCCGACAATACACCTTGATGAAACTGCGCACCACACAGTGACTCGTTCTGGGTGCAGTTCCGTCTCATGGAGCATTTCTGGATTAGACTCATTCCATATACGGCAATTTTGCTTGTTTACATTGCCGTTAAGATCAAAATGGGCCTCATCAGACATGAACAAACAATTGATCAATGTGTTGTCTTCTTCGGCCATTGATATCATTTTTTGGCAAAATTCCAGGCGAACAGGCAAATCCTGAGGGTTTAACTTGCTAGTAATTTGGACTTTGAACGGAAACAAGTTTAAATCGTCATAAAGTATCCGTTGTAATGACCGTCTACTAACTCCAATTTGCCCCGATAAGTTTCGGGTCGAAACGCTCGGATTGGCCTGTATTGCAGATGCTACTGCTGCGATTGTATCCTGAACCCGAACATTGGCATCTCGATGGTACGGCCTTCGTGCGATGCTTCCAGATTCGGCACACATGTTTACAAACCTCATAATGGTCCATCTACTCGGGGGATTACCGCCAAACTCCCGCCTAAATTCCCTTTGGACGAAAATGACGGACTGCAAATATAGAATAGTATTTATTCATCAGCTTCATTAACAAATAATCTTGGACAAATAAATCATACCTTGTTAGAAGTAATGTTTCAAATGTATCATCCATTTTAACATCCGGTGAGCCGCCTTTTTCTGAAGGAAGCCATTATTTTTATTTTATACCCTCTGTTGCTTTAAGAGTTAAGGAAAGATATTGTGAGATATCGTTATATTCTATTAATTATTATTTGTGACGTTTTTCCTACCAGGTTTCATTGTAATATTCAGTTAAACTTACAGCCCGATTCTGTCGTCGTGAGGCCTCACAAGTGACAAGCTCTTGTGAGGTTGACTCCTTGTGAGGTTTGCTGTAATTCGATAACATTTTTCGTATTCTGCGATAATGCTCACAACAAACCTCACACAAATTCACCTCATAATGGTAAGATTTTAATTGCACAAAACTCACAAATATGTTTTTTTAAGAACGAAAACTTAGTATTAACGACATCTGGCAGAAATTAAGTTCCCCACGTCCCTTAGTTTTTGTTATAGAATTATCCATTTTTTCCGAAATAAATGCATTGTGTAAACGTGTAAACGTGTAAATGCCATGGAAATATGGAAACAGTGTCATCACATGAAATCATTATCACTTTTTGTCTGTCTTTATGAATTATGACTGATTTTGAGTGTTGTGACCTGTTCCAAGGGAGATCACAATTTTGATTGTTTTTGTGATTCGAATACCTCACAAAATGAATTTCACCTTACGTTGTGAGGGTTTTGTGACATTTTTTAAATAAAAAAAAAACACAGAAATAACAAAATTATTTCATAACCATCACAAACATTAACTCAAACATTATCAACAATACTTCGAAAAAGGAAGCAACAGGAGCAAATACTTAGACAAATTAAAATTCCGATGTTGAATAGCTAAATAAACGGCTAGGTACTGCAACATCGTTTTCGTTTACATTATGTGAGTGAAGTTGTCGATTCTCTCAAAGAGTTATAAATAGTAAAGCTACTGCTTCTTTTTCGAGAGCTCATGATTTGAATGAAATGAAAAAAAAACACTAGGAAAATTTAAATTGGTGATTGGCAGAGCATGCCTTTTATTTAGTAGAGAATTCGAGAGGCTCGAGAGTAACAAAAAAAAAAATGCTCACCACCTCCGAATACTCCTGGATTGAGGCTCTCGCAAGCCCAAATTGCAGACGTTCCCGTCATGTCTTTTTTGAGGCATCCAGAGCAACGCTGAAGTGCAATCTCTTTTTCGATTAGTAAACCCAACCGATCCGGTATTTTCCTGTTGTTAGCAGCAATAGAAATGGGGGTCGTGTTAGACCGATATCTTTACATAGATATAGGAATATGTATATGCAAAATTTTAGAGATATGTTTTTAACTTTCTCGTTTAATTTGAATTAGCAATTATTATAAGGCAAATATATGGATGGACGTGTGCGATGGTTCAAATATCTGATTGTGGGCTCCAAGTGATTGGAATTATTTTAAGTTCATTTTATAGCATTAGCATATTTGCCAAAAATAAGTTTTGCGTAGCTGTTATTGCGTTTTTATTGGAAGTGGGGCATTGAGATTATTACAAAAATGTATCGGAGATATGTGAAAATTGAAAGGGAAATAAAAATAACTTAAAATATTGATTTTTTTTCGATCTTTTTGTGGCAAGGGACATTGTCTTGCTGGGACACGATTTGACGTTATGTTGCAAGTGGCAAATCTTCACTAAATGCCACCAAGTGGTTGGCCAATATGTTTTGGTACATTACCCATAATTTTTTTCTTTAATTTGGATTATTGGACCAACACCATCCGCAGTATAACAGCCCCAAATCATTACGCTACCACCTCAAAATTTCACTGTCTTCCTGGTGTACTTTGGGTCTAAGTCCTTGTTAGGTGGACGTCGTACTTCCATCGGTTCCTACCAGATTAAATTTGGTTTCGTCGTTCCAGATGAAAGAATTCCAAAATGGCTTACTTTCGCGTTCATGGCTGCTTGCAAATTTTTGCTCCGTCCTGTTGGAACCACATGTCCTCCAGTCCTAATTCGTCCAAATGCGGCAGAAAAAACTTGGTTAACCTGGCTCTATAGCGCGCACCGTCCACTGTTGTCGTCTGACCAGCGGCGTTCTCAAAAAAAAAAAAAACGGCCCGATGCCTACTCCAGCGTGAACAGCGCACCATGCAGTAACTTTGAGCGGGTGTAATGGCTCCTCGTGAATTTCCGGTGCCCCAGAAGCGATAGTTTTGCTTGTTCACGTACCCGCTGAGATGGAAATGAGCCTAATCGGTCATTATGATTTTGGTCGAAAAATCGTCCACTTCGTCCTCGAGATTGAGGATGGCTTGAGCGTAGGTTACACGCGTTTGGCGGTCGACAGGCAGCATCTGATGCACGGACTGGACTTTGTACGGGAACATGCGCAAGTCTTTGACCAAAATTCGCCTTAGGGATGACCGGCTGATGGCTAACTGCAAGGCACGGCGTCTGGTCGATGTTTCCGACGACAGCTCGACATCCTCGTCAACAGCGGGCGCTCCGGGGCCAGCCAATCTTGGCAACGTCTCGTGCGGTCCCATACTTTTAAAGGTTGGTGGCCAAACGGCGCAGTGTTTGCGCAGTCGGTGTCGGACGGGCGTGGAATCGGCGACGGATTTCGCGCTGCGCCAACACTACAGACGAATTGTTACGCAAAAAAATAGACACGATTATTCCGCGTTCTTGGGGAGTGTATCGCTCCATGGCTTGTTCACTTGTATTCTACATCCACAAATGTCGAAACAGATTTGACATTGGCGGCCATTTGCAAAAATAAGAGCATCTTCCAATAGGGTGACCTCTTTTGGCCCACCTTGTATAAGCTTCTTCAAACTTGGCCATTCCCGAAAACTATAGCACTAGTTGCCAGGGCTTTTTTTCCCATACTTCCTCATATACCTTAAACAGATAGGAGAAAAAAGTGCAATGCACAAAATTTTAAATTTGAATCACGACAAATTTCTTGTTAATACTTACCACAACAAAGCAAACAACCAAACGTTAAAACTTGTCTATCGCGTAACGGTAGTGGCAATTTAAATATTTCCCGTTAATACTTACCACAACAAAGCAAACAACCAAACGGTAAAACTTGCCTATCGCGTAACGGTAGTGACAATTTAAGTATTTCTTACAATGAAGTGGCCAATCATTGTCAGGTCTCTTAAAACGTTGTAAAACTATTGAGAGTATGGTCTGTGGTGTTGCAGAAAAATAAACTTATATTAGTGCTGCTGTGCTGCTTTCTAGAAACCTTCACCCTTTTTCTGACGATTTAACTACTTAAAATAGTGTCGGCTTCGGAGTAGGCTTGTATTTGTTTTTTCTGTTTCTCTGAATCCCGCCTTAGGACCTAGAAAGTTAACACTTCGTTTTTTTGGCTAATTTGTTCGAGTTTTTTTCATTTGAGCAGAAGCTTTAAATGGTTGCTCCTCGGGATCAGGATGCAAACGAGTGTTGTCTCTTAAGAAAGTCGCCTAGTTGTCGAACGCGCATATAGAGTGTTCTTCCTATATGGGTCGATAACCGTATCCACATCGTTAAGCCTTTTCCTTGTACCGTTTCTAGCTACTGCATCCAAGTTATTCAGTACTGCAGCAGGTGCACTAGAACTATATAGGGGTGAATAATCGCAGTGATCTAGCAATACGTCATTGAATTATGCTGATTGTACGGCCAAAGTAATAACAAATGCCGTCTTACAGTACCCGATCACGGAAGTATTAATTCTTCCTCATGTCGTGTGTCTCTCCTTTGTCGTCAAAGTCGATTGTAGCCCGACTCGTTTCGGGGTAAGCGTAGACCTCTGAGTCATCCAACTTGTCTCAACTTGACGTGTCTCATTAGATATTATATTTACAGTTTCCTTATTGGTAACATGAAATAACACTTAAATCAAATAGAATAATAAGGTACTTATTTTATGCTGCTTTGTAAATTGATTTATTTACACAACCAATACAATGAATACAATAATACAAACAATGTGACTGTTAATTGCATGTTTTATTTCGATATATTGTCAAAATTATTTAAAAATATTTATCGAACATGCAGCAAATAAAAACACTTACAATAATTTAATAATTAAAGGTTGCATTGTCGGATTATTTGTATATAACAATATAAATGCAATGAATATTAGTTGAATATTATACGAGTATATTGAATGAACTAAACTAAAAAATAAGACTGTAAAATTAAAGTACAATGTATTTTTTTTCATATATTCAAAATAATTACTGACTCTTAATTTCTTATGGGTTCATTTATTAGATGTTTGCTTTTGCTTCTGATTTTGTTTATATAAACCCAAGTCCCTCTATAATAGTTGTTATAAGTTAATTTGGAATTCCACTTTTTGTTTCATGTTTTATTTTAACGAAAACATACTTTCAATCAAATTGCAATATCACCCGTTATAAAGATTAATATTTCATAAGTAGAAAAACATTTCATAACCATTTCCATTGTATAATTTTAATTTATGCTAGCTCACTTTTTTGATATCATGTGTAAAAAAAATGTAAAATCTTTAAACAAAAAACTTAATTTATTATCCGTACATTTTGTGTCAAAATAATTTTAAAGCCCGAACTCGAGTTGATTGGCATTACGATTACTAGCTAATCAACATCCAACTAAGCTTTCATTTCTATTTATTTCGTTTTAAAATTAGCTTTAAGTGTCTAACATAAGTGGTATGTATACAAATAAAGTAAAATGGAAGTTGTTCTTGTACATGAAATAGGTAATAAATAAAACTAAAGTTATATTGAAAATCTTTAACTGCTGCACTCTCCTGGTTGTCAACCACATAGCCTTTTTTAACATTTCGATCTGAAAATAGTTAATATTGTGCTGCTCAGTGCTCATGTGTACCTATGGCAAAGATAATCAGATAAACAGAGATATATAACTTTCCAGTGAAAAGGCGGCTGCCTACATGCTGTTTTCCCAAAAAATTCATGAAGTCACGCATATCGTTTCTAGGATATATCAGTTCATGAGTTCAAGAACTCGGTATTCTGTAATGTGTATTTTGCTATTATTTTCAATTTTATCAAAGCCTCAACAGAAACCAAACAAATTAAATACGAAACACAAAGCAATTGAACAGCGCGATGCCCATAAAAGTAAGATGATTGGAGTCCTGCCATTATGAAGTGTCAAATATGAAGAAGAAAAAACCAGGTGACAGCTAAAAAACTTGTTCGAAAACAAAACAGAATTTATATGGCTGTAGCATGATTTTTTAAAAAAATTACCAAAAAGTTTATAATAAAGTCCAAAAAACTTATCACATGTTTTAGGTAAAAGAAGAGAGGTTAAAGTAATGGGAATTGTGCGCTTTTTGTCAATATTTGAACAAAACACTACACTGGCCATTACAAAACGGCTTTGTTATCCTACAAGTTTTTTTGACATTTGAACCAAAAAGATAGACCATCTGTGAAAGGATGGGTTCGCAAACACTCTATTGAAATTACAAAAACAACAAGTAAACAAATGATTTTTGGGGGGTGGATGTACGAAAGATATCCATCTCTTTTAATTAATTCATCTTTGGTTCACGTATAGGCAGATTCTATAAATGCGTGAGTGAAGTTGATATCGACAACAACTAACAACTTCAAATATTTCCTGTTCTAATATAGCATTGTTCCTGGAAACTCCAGGCGAGTTGTCACTTACGCTACCTATTCAGCTTGCGAAAAGCATGTCATAGGATAACAACTGACACCAGCGTGACCGTTGTGCGAAAATTTGGTACTTTTTTGCAAACCCTGGTACAATTTTTTCTTTCACCACTCCTATTTTTAGAGAATTTATCCGAGAATGAATCTAAGAGCATACAATCATCTCTGATGCTGATTCTGTGATGAAACCCATTTGTTAATGGAATACATGTGTTATGTTAAGGCTTTGATTAAATTAAAAAAAATATATCAAAATACATATTATGGAATACCAAAAGATATCCATCTGTTTAAATGCATTCATCTCTGGCCTCAGCATGAATTTTCTGAAAATTTAAGTGGGCAAAAGAGCAAGAGAACATTTTTACGGTTTCGTTTTACGTATGGCTTAACTATAGGTCTTCGCTTCTTTAGGCTGCAAAATAGAGAGAAAATACGAGAGCAATAGACCCACAAGCACTAGTGAAGTGAACCGAAACAGTTGGTCTGGTGGTGGGTTCGATATTAGGCCTGTTTTTTCGAGCTTCGATCTCAGCAAAGAAAAGTACAAAACAACTACGCCCTCGCGCGATGAAAATCTTACTTCACTATGTTTTGCTGAGATTTTGCTCAAAATAAATTATAGTTTAAAAAAAACACAATAGCAAATTGAACTACAAAGCAGAAAATAATTTTTGATTATTGAAATTTTATTAAACAGCCATAGAAAGACTACCAACTCAACATACTTCAGTCATTTTCAATGATTCTAAAAAAAAAAAAAAATTTCATTGTAAAAAATGCGTGTGGTGTTTTTAATTATAATTTTATAATATCTCTACTGCTATAAATAGAAACTACTGATATATTTACAACAATCAATGTCAAGCACCCCACGCTTGTTCCTTTAACTGGAGGCTGCACAGTGCTGTGTCGGACTTGTTGTATGGTGAGCCTGTTAAGATCGAGAAAAAACAAAGCGTTTAGTGAGTAAATTATTAAATGGCAGACAACTTTATTGAAGAATCAGAAAGGAAAAGCCGTAAAAAGAAATCGACAATACAAAAAGTATAAAAAGACATAAAACAAGTCATTACATTAGTGTGCTAGGTTTACATCAAAGAGTCAGATTTATAGATTTCAACAAAGCTGTTTAAGTTTAACAGATCACCCGCTCTTACTCTGCAAATTAAATATATACCTGAGCGCCGTAACTATCATTAAAGTAGTTTGGCCTTACTAATAATCACTTTTAACCTTCACAATAAATATTTCGTAGGTAGGTCACAATATGCATTAGAAAATTTCGCTGCTGTGAGTTAGAAAAATTTAGCCTGGACACTAAAAATGATTATTAGTATGGCGGGTTGTTTTCCAAGTTGTGATTAATATCCGGATATAGCATTTTAAAGTGTGTTTTTTTTAGAGATATACAAATTCAATATGAAAAAAAACACTTCAAGCTAATATTAATGTATATGGCCCTTACGTCGAAGTGGCTGTCGGCTAGCCGACACACTTAGCTGTCAAATGACCAAAATGCCAGGATTATCAAAACTGTATACTAGACTATATGACCAAAATTACCAATATGGTCATATTTGCCGTGATGGTCATTTAAGGCATTTGTTATTTATTAAGAAATGTTGTAGTAGGGTAATGCTGTAAAGAAAAACAAAGCAAAACATGTAGATGAAAAAAAAAGTTGATTTGTAAAACCAAAAAACCCGACTGACTGTAAAAAAAAAGAATTAAAAATATATGAACAAGACGCAATTACCTAACTAATTGACAATCGGAGACTATATACCTACACAGTCTAACAAATATATGTATGAGTATTGAGTACCCTCCGACGGCCAAATAGGTAGTTATAGGTACATAAATGCGTCTTGTTCATATATTTTTAATTCTTTTTTTTTTTTTACAGTCAGTGGGGTTTTTTGGTTTTACAAATTAACTTTTTTTATTTTTACCTGTTCAGCCTATGACACTCCGGGGAAGAATACGAATATTTTGATACCTCACTCTTCAAAATCGTTGAAGCCGTTTAGGCTACAGGGCGTCCCGTAGAAACGTACATAGGATACGCGCGAAACACATAACCCTCCCTGTGTTCAGTCGGGTAAAAAGATGAAAAGAAAAAAGCAGACACAAAAGAACTAAAAAGGGTAAAATGACAAACAAAATATACACCAACGGAAATAAGCAATCGAGCCAATGAAAACACATAACGAATATTAACAAAAATACAAATAACTAAAACAAAACAAATAGATAGCAAACAAATTTTCACAACAGGAAAAAGTATATAATGTAGTATTGCCACAATTACTGGAAAAGTACAAAACACTAATTAAACCTAAACAAATTACAAAGAAAAGACGCAATTGAATAATTTACACAAATGACGAAAATAAATCAAAATCCCACGAACTCAAACAGTCAAACACCGATGACAACAAAATAATTCTTGTTCCATCAAAAATGCCAGCAATGCTGAAATTTCAATAAATGCACTTTATTGAAATAAATATAGTGTTTTACGCTGGCATTCGTGCTTATTGTCCGATTACTCTATATGCTATTTGGGTATTTTTATCGTCAAAATCAGCCTGGTCAAATGTGGCATTTAGGTCATTAGAGCATATGTGATATGCCCATTACTTTGTATGACCATATTTTGACAGGAGAACTGTCAGAAATTGGCATTTTTAACCTTCACACTTAATATTTAGTAGGTCACAATATGCAATTTTGTATGGAAAATTTCACCATTTTGAGATAGAAAAATTTAATAATTTTAAAAATTATCATTACTAATTAGCGGTATGATATCAGCTTTATTTAAAAGATAAATTTATGCCATTACTGTTTAAAAATGATTTCGGGCATATGCGGGCCACGGCTAGTTCGAATGAAGCGCAATCGTGAAGTCCAATTTTAAACAACTTTATAGAGCAACTGGGTATATCAGCGAAATTATGCGCTCAGCTAATGGTAAAACGTACACGTAGGTACTAACCACAAATCCACTTTCAAGTGTCGAATCGACAATCTGTAGAAACAGTGTTGCCAGTTTAAAAACAAAAGTTCTAAAAAACACTCTTTATTAACTTAAGATGTCGCTTGCCCAGTATGCATTCATTGCATTGGTACATGTCTAACTAACTACTTAATAGACTGTCAGCTTCCGTGTCCCTACCCGATTTTCCCCGCAAATTTCGAATGAGAGCCCTCTCTCGCGCTCTCTTCTTTTTCCTATCTGTGAATACGTCTATTAATGGCCGCCGGGTGGCACTATTTCAATAACACACAATTTGTAAATGCATTGATAACAATAAATGTAAAAAAGGTACATGTTGATTATGGTTTTTTTAGGTAGCATAACTTGTTCTCTATCCATATTCTGCACCAAAAACTATTCATCCATTCACATTTCAGTTGTTTTTTTTAGTTTTATTTGTATGAATTCTATTTTTGACAGCAAAATTCATGCAGCTGCATAAATGATATCCGTGGGGGTTGCTCAAAAAATGAGTTAGCAACATGCAAGTTGAATCCAAGCTTCCATATTAATGCATATATTAATGTGCTAGTTTTCATTTTACTAACTAAACTAAAAAAATGTTTCCCCGAGACATAAAATAAAAAGTTTTCCCTAAACGGTGTTAAAACATTTGGTTTCAATATGACTTCGAAACTTAAAGCATTAAAATCAACAAAAAAGTATGTTTTCTTTAAAATATACAAAAAAAGCTTTTAGTTACAAAATCTCTTTTAACAAAAGTAAAAAAAAACGTGTTAATTCTTTTATAAAGTTCTAAACTTTATAAACTCTTATGTCGTTTTCGATTTGGCAAAAAGATACTTTTTTTTTTGATCGAGATTGCTTTTCAAGTTCGATTTGTCAAAAAATCACCCTTTTTTTTATCTCAGGAAAATTTGAGAAATCTCGTTCTCATGTTTACAAATACTTTAACTAATACCAATGTGTATGACACACAGCTGGCGGTTACGAATTGTTTATCCTTGGAAGGATTGCTTTTTTAACTGAATTATTAATTTTTCGAGAATGGAAACTTATTTTTAATTAAATTATTTCGAAATGAGTTATTATAAATGTGTACAAATCAATTCAAATGGATTTCCAGTGCAAGTGAAAATAAATAAAGTTATTTGCCCAACACTCGATAACGAAATGAAAGCGAACCTCAGGCTACCGACATCAGGTTTAAACCGGAAGAGTGTAGGCTGGTTTTTTCAAGTATGAGTGAGCCCCTTTGATTAACAAAGGCACAAATTCATGAATTCCAACTGGGCTACATCCAAGGTCAAATTCAGCTTGGAGGCGATTTCTCTTTTTCGGCTGAAGCTTTCAGTCTATTTAGCATAAACTAAGTATTAAATAGACCGTCAGCTCTTACAACTTAAGAGAATTTGCCTACAAACTGTTTCTCGTGTTGCTATGTGGCAAAGTATGTGTGCCATGTTAAAGTAGATTAGCCGCACGCATGCACTCGCGAATAGGAACCTGACAGATGCCTGACAGTTCATTCTGTGGTAACATTGGAATAAATTCAAATAATTGCCCGTTATCGGGACGTGTTCAGAAAACGGTGGGTATGGTGTGGTGAATTTAGTACCAAATTAAAAAGGGTGATTTTTTAGCTGGTTTGGTTTTGGCAACACTGGTTTTGACAGCTGACGTGTGTTTAGTACCTTGTGTCACTGTCAAACAGCTTCAGTTTGGTTTGCAATTTAACCATGGATCGTCTTACAAATGAACAACGCTTGCAAATTATTGAATTTTACTATCAAAATTCGTGCTCGGTTCGAAATGTTCATCGCGCGCTGCTTCCATTTTATGATCGGCATTCTCGACCTTCTGAGCAGTCTATTCGGAAGATTGTGACCAAATTTCGCACCAAATTTACTTTGTTGGACAATAAATCACCAACACGTTTACGTACTGTGCGTAGTGAAGAAAATATTGCGGCCGTATCAGCTAGTGTGACAGAAGACCGCGAAATGTCGATTCGGCGCCGTTCCCAGCAGTTAGGCCTTTGTTACAGCACTACGTGGAAAATTTTGCGGAAGGATTTGGGCGTAAAGCCTTTTAAGATACAGCTGGTGCAAGAACTAAAGCCAGCCGACCTACCACAACGCCGAATTTTTGGTGAATGGGCTCTTGGAAAGCTGGCCGAGGATCCGCTTTTTTATCGAAAAATTGTGTTCAGCGATGAGGCTCATTTTTGGTTGAATGGGTACGTAAATAAGCAAAATTGCCGCATTTGGAGTGAAGATCAGCCAGAAGCATTGCAACAGCTACCAATGCATCCCGAAAAAGCCACTGTTTGGTGCGGTTTATGGGCCGGCGGCATTATTGGGCCATATTTCTTCAAAGATGATGCGAATCGCAGCGTTACTGTCAATGGTGAACGCTACCGAGCGATGATAACAAACTTTTTTTTGCCCGAAATGGAAGTTCTTGACTTGCATGATATGTGGTTTCAACAAGACGGTGCCACATGCCACACAGCATGCGAAACAATGGCGCAATTGCGAGGCGAGTTTGGTGAACAGTTAATTTCACGTTTCGGGCCGGTCAATTGGCCGCCTAGATCGTGCGATTTGACACCATTAGATTATTTTTTGTGGGGGTATGCCAAGGCTAATGTGTATAGGGACAAGCCCGCTTCGATTGACGCACTGGAAGCCAAAATCCATGCATTCATTCGTGAGATACCGGCCGATATGTGTGAAAGAGTATGCCAAAATTGGACTCAGCGGATGGGCTACCTGAGACGCAGCCGCGGTCAACATTTGCATGAAATTATCTTTAAACATTAAATTGCAAGGTTCAAACTATCGATTCAAATAAATATTTCATTCATTTTTTCGAATTTTTTGTGTTTTTTTTTTAAAAAAAGTTCTAAACCTCTTAAAAAATCACCCTTTATTAAAACGCATAGGTATGAATACGTATTAGGATTTCTTTCATTTTACCTAGATAATCTTTATAGTACGGGATGTTTACATTTATGTTGTAAACAATGGAAATCGATAAACTATATGAATCATTAAAAAATAAAAAAATAAAAACGCTTATTAATATAAAAAATATCTGACTACTAATGATTACGAATCGTATGAAATTAAAGAAAATTGTAAGCAGCAAAACTTAAATGCGTGAGAAATATCAATGTACAAATAAGTAAACATGTTTATTTCCAATTTTGCTTGCATACATTTTGAGTTTCGCTTTTTTCCTGTACATTTTAAAGAAAATAAATTTTCGTTGATTGTGTTTATTAGACTTTTTCTTTTTGTTATAAATGAACATTATTCATATTCTCGGCTGACGCAATTGATTTCAAATGTAATTTCATTAATTATTTCAATTGTTCCAAATTTTCTAATAAATTAAATTTTTTTTTTAACAAACAAATCTTCATGAAAAGATTATAAATAAAAACTCATATTATTTCAAATCTTAATATTCGTAATCAATTCTTCTCTTTAAATTCTTTGCCGTTTTTCTGTGGACATTCACGGTGAAATCATTTTCTCCAAAAACAGCAAACGAAAACAGACACAATAATTATAGGAACAAAAATATCTTATTTTATTTCACACATCATTCATTTGTTTATTTATGTTGATCACATTCGCTATTATACATTTTGTAGAATGTCTACATGTTTTCGTGGTGAAATAATACAACGAACTTAAACTCTCAGAACGCATCCATCAGCTGACAGAAACTCGCCAAATATACTAACTCTCAGCCAGTGTTCTAAGCACTCTCTCGTTATATTTCACACGAAGCGTGTTAATTTTTCCCTTTTCACTAAACTCAAATTCCCCTAGTTTTGTTTATGGAAAAAACATACTTTTAAAAGTAAAATTTGTGTTGTTCAGAGAGAATATCATATTAAATTAATATTCAGTATAATGATGATCATTTTTTGATAATAGAAATTTTTTCTTAAGCCAAATCTCTTTTTTATGTACATTTAGTGCGTTGATATTCATAGTGAAATGTACTTTGACTGTTTTTCTGCCAGATTATTGATAGTCCAACAATGTTTTTTTCCTCTTACGCAGGAAAGTTTTTCAAAAATACAAATTCCCTTGAATTTGAGTAGATGTTCCGCGAGATGCACCGTGTTGGAGCATATCCGAAAAACTTTCGAGTAATCTCGTTTGCGGCAAAATTTATTCTTAATGCTGCGCTGTGTGCTATAATTTGGTCCAGGGTAGTGACAGACACTTTACTTTTCGATTGGTAAGTTTTCTTTTGCCACGAATCCTCTTCGCCACTGTTGTAACCATAGACAAACCATACTGAGACCCCCAACTCACAATCCTCTTGCCGCTGGGCCCCTAAATTTTTTTTCAAATTCGCCATTTTGTATTCCTATCGGTGTTATGTCAAAAAAGAATCAGTGTGACATGCAAAAACACACAAAAACTACAAAAATAAATGCTGCCAACCGCGGCAACCGTGGGGAAATGTGAAAGAGTTCGGGAATTCCACATTTTTATATTACTGAATGCCATTGGTTAGTTATTATAAATTGTTAAAAGGCGAATAATTTGATTTGGTTGGTTAGTAAAATTATCTAAAATATATGTTTCACATAGTAGAACATATTAGGACAAACATGGTTGTGTATTTACCTCTTTTCGATATCATTAAGATAGATTTATTGTGTGAATTTTTCTTTAATAAGTGAAGAAAACTTGCTCAAAATGTTTTTATTTTCATGCAACCATTCTGCATTGACAATTTTTCATAAATATTTTAAGCAAATGTACACTTATTCCAAAAAAAAAATACTATCCACACGTATATAAATAATTTCAAATTTAACGGACATAATTTTAAGAACGCTGTCAGCAGCTTTGCCCACAGCGGAAGTGGCATATGCAAGGTGCGAGTGTGTTGGTGAGGCGGAATTTTTGAAGTTACGTGACATTTGGCAATACGAATTTCTATGTAACAATACTAACGCACTTAGCGTTTGCCACCCCATGAAAATATAGCTTGTAGCCAAGTAACGGGAAATCGGCCGAAGTTGGTGGTCTCAGTATTGTCTCTGGTTGTAACTTTGTCTACATGTAATGAAAAGATGAAATATTACTGTCTGTTTCTTTGAATACATTTCTTAATCTTATAACAATTCAAATATAAATTATAATTATTATCTGGAACAACCAGCTTCTTCAGTATTGCGAAATGGAGAGAGCTCAAAACATAAAGTATTAAATAGACTTAAGAACATTTTTCCACAAGCTGCTTTCCGTGTTACTATGTGGGGAAGTATGTGTGCCATGTTAAAGTAAATTAGCCACATGCATACACTTCCAACGATAAACAATTCGTAACCGCCATCTGTGTGTCATACACATTGGTATTAGTGAAAGTATGTGTGAAATCTGAGAAAAAATCGAGATTTCTTAAAAGAGAGTCAGATTAAAAAAAAGGTTGATTTTTTTGGCAATTCGAACGTAAAAAGCAATGTCGATCAAAAAAAAATTGATAATTTTCTCAAAAAAATGTATCTTGAGCCAAATCAAAAACGACATTAGTCTATGACTCAAAACTTGGGAAAGGTTTAACAGTTCCATTTTGGTGCATTCAGGTAAGTACCTTACTTTACTACGTTCAGTTAGGTAACTTTTTCGGCTATGTTGCATACATAAGAGGTTCGTTCGCGTACGCAGTTTGAATCGAACGCAATCGATATAAATCGATCGCAATCGCACAAAGTCGATACACGTACTCATCAAAAATGACAGAAAAAGAGAAAGTAGGTCCATTCGCGTACTTTCACGAGCCAAGCACTAAAAATCTGTCAAACTCAAAATATTGAGCGAAACACTCTCAGAGAGCTGAAAATATACTCCAAAGTACGTGGATACACTTCGAGCTACTTTGAGCCACTTACATCTTTGAAATCTAACCCATATCACGAATAAATTTATAACTTACCTTTTTGCAACATATGAAACGTTCTAGGGGAACATTCGACCACCACCGAATTTTCTTTATTTTCAGATATTTTATTTTTGTGTACAATTGATTTTTAAAACGGATTTTGAATTTGTTTCCTGTCAATTTTGAGCATTTGACATTTTTATCAGTACTTGCCGGTTGAAGTTCTCTGAGCTGTTTCGAGCCAAGAGAGGAACTGCTCGTTACTCGTTATTTTCCTAATTTTCTCATTTTCTGTCATTTTTGATGAGTACGTGTATAGACTTTGTGCGATTGCGATCGATTTATATCGATTGCGTTTGATTCAAACCGCATACGCGAACGAGCCTAATGTCGGATATATCACATATATATAAGTAGAATAAAACAAAACTTATCCTTCGCAGGAAACAAACTTAATCTTTATTTTATATTTTAATGAACGACAATTTTGAATAGTTTATATCTTAACCGGACCGTCGACCGTACCGCTACACGGCTACTACCAGACTCCCCTTTTCTGTTCTCGTCTTCTCGCTCGTCGACTCATCCCAGCCAATTCCACAGGCCAACCCAACTCAAAAATTTTACGACCAGAGTCTCATCACGATGTCTCATCACGATCATACCATTAAAACCTAAACATAAACAATACGGTCGGCGGTCGGCGGTCGGCGATCCAAAAGTAAACAGATATTGACGACCGTCATATAATACAAACTGCAATGAAATGAAAATATATGGAATTGATACAAATATATGTATTGTGTATGATATATATGTATTTGGAATCATTAAAAAAAATTACACAGTTAATTGCTCACACTCAAATTCATGAAAAAGATTTCAATTGTCTGCATTACACAAATCAGTGCAAGACGATACCTCTTTAGCTATCGCGCAAACGCTATCGGCTTGACCAGAGGCAATACTGAGACCACCAACTCCGGCCGATTTCCCGTTACTTAGCCTACAAGCTATATTTTTATGGAGTGTTCACGTTTGGTGCGCTAGTATTCTTACATACAAAATCGTATTGACAAATGTCACGAAACTTCAAAAATTCTGCTCACCAACACACTCCCAGGAGATATGAGACATTTCCGCTGTGGGCAAAGTTGCTGGCAGAGTTCATAGAATTTTATCCGTTTAATTTGAAATTGTTCGTTACGTGTGGATAATATTTTTTTTAGGAATAAGTGCACATTTGCTTAAAATGTTCATGAAAAATTAACAATGTAGATTGGTTGAGGGAAAATGAAAACATTTTGAGCAAATTTTCTTCATTATTTAAGAAAAATTTACACACGAAATCGATGTCAATGATATCCAAAAGCGGAAAATACACAACCATGTTTGTCCTAACATGTTTCTAGTATATAGAACATCAACTTTAGATAGTTTTACTAACCAAACAAATCAAATTATTCGCCTTTTAAGAATTAATAATAACTAACCAATGGCGTTCAGTAATGAAAAAATGTGGTATTCCCGAACTCTTTCACATTTCCCCACGGTTGCCGTGGTTGGCAGCATTTATTTTTGCATTTTTTGTATGTTTTTACATGTCACACGGATTCTTTTTTAACATAACACCGATAGGAAAACAAAATGTCGAATTTGAAAAAAAAAACTGAGGGGGCCAGCGGCAAGAGGATTGTGAGTTGGGGGTCTCAGTATCATAGACAAACCATACTGAGACCCCCAACTCACAATCCTCTTGCCGCTGGGCCCCTCAAAATTTTCAAATTCGCCATTTTGTATTCCTATCGGTGTTATGTCAAAAAAGAATCAGTGTGACATGCAAAAACACACAAAAACTACAAAAATAAATGCTGCCAACCGCGGCAACCGTGGGGAAATGTGACAGAATTCGGGAATTCAACATTTTTACATAACTGAATGCCATTGGTTAGTTATTATTAATTGTTAAAAGGCGAATAATTTGATTTGTTTGGTTAGTAAAACTATCTAAAGTTGATGTTCTATATACTAGAAACATATTAGGACAAACATGGTTGTATATTTTCCGCTTTTGGATATCATTAACTTCGATTTTGTGTGTAAATTTTTCTTAAATAATGAAGAAAATTTGCTCAAAATGTTTTCTTTCATTTTCCCTCAACCAATCTACATTGTTAATTTTTCATGAACATTTTAAGCAAATGTGCACTTATTCCCAAAAAAAAATATTATCCACACGTAACGAACAATTTCAAATTTAACGGATAAAACTCTATGAACTCTGCCAGCAACTTTGCCCACAGCGGAAGTGTCTCATATCTGCTGGGAGTGTGTTGGTGAGCCGGAATTTTTGTTTCGTGACATTTGTCAATACGATTTTCTATGTAACAATACTAGCGCACCAGATGTGTACACTCCATAAAAAATATAGCTTGTAGGCTAAGTAACGGGAAATCGGCCGGAGTTGGTGGTCTCAGTATTGTCTCTGATTAGAACCATAGACAAACCATACTGAGACCCCCAACTCACAATCCTCTTGCCGCCGGCCCCCTCAGTTTTTTTTTCAAATACGCCATTTTGTTTTCTCATCGGTGTTATGTCAAAAAAGAATCCGTGTGACATGCAAAAACATACAAAAAATGCAAAAATAAATGCTGCCAACCTCGGCAACCGTGGGGAAATGCGAAAGAGTTCGGGAATACCACATTTTTTCATTACTGAACGCCATTGGTTAGTTATTATAAATTGTTAAAAGGCGAATAATTTGATTTGTTTGGTTAGTAAAACTATCTAAAGTTGATGTTCTATATACTAGAAACATATTGGGACAAACATGGTTGTGTATTTTCCGCTTTTGGATATCAGTAACTTCGATTTCGTGTGTAAATTTTTCTTAAATAATGTAGAAAATTTGCCCAAAATGTTTTCATTTTCCCTCCACCAATCTACATTGTTAATTTTTCATGAACATTTTAAGCAAATGTGCACTTATTCCTAAAAAAAAATGTTATCCACACGTAACGAACAATTTCAAATTTAACGGATAAAACTCTATGAACTCTGCCAGCAACTTTGCCCACAGCGGAAGTGTCTCATATCTGCTGGGAGTGTGTTGGTGAGCCGGAATTTTTGTTTCGTGACATTTGTCAATACGATTTTCTATGTAACAATACTAGCGCACCAGATGTGTACACTCCATAAAAAATATAGCTTGTAGGCTAAGTAACGGGAAATCGGCCGGAGTTCGAGTTGGTGGTCTCAGTATTGTCTCTGCTCAGTATGGTTTGTCTATGGGCTTGACGATAGTAGTCTGTCGATTATTGAGTTCCGTGAAGCAGAGCTATCGTCGAAACGCTATCGTCGGGCGATAATCGACATACGGAATGAGAACCCTGAAAAGCCAAATCGAAAACGACATAAAACAACAATGTTAATAAATTGGTATGGGGGGATAGCCATAGACGTACGAAAGGTATCTATCTGTTTTAATTATTTCATCTCCCTTTTAGGCTTCCACTGGAAAGTCTTGTAACTCTAAAAACCCATTTGTTTACATTGTGGGTTTTGTAATTTCAGCCCCCGTATGTGAATACGTAAAAGCATGTTGCTAATGGCCGGCCGCCAATCGTCTTGCTTTTATGGACATCGCAATGTTTAATTGTTTTGTGTTTCGTATTGAACTTGTTTAGTTTGGGTGGAGGTTTTGATTAAATTGAAAAAAAAATAGTTAAATCCACATTAGAAAATACCGAATTAAAGTCCCTTTCATGAAATCACATTTAAAGTGCATTTACACCATCACGCACGCGCATTTTTGCACGAGAAGGGACAGAGAGATCTGTTTGTCCGCAGTCAATGCTAGTAAAGGCATAAGAATGAGATCACAAATCAGACGCCTAAAGTGTCATGGATGTTCTAACCATAATTATGGATACGGAAAACGGAAATAAACACAATTTCCTGCGAACAACATCTCTACAATCACTTGAAAACATTTCTATTTCTGATTTAAAACATGTGAAATAAGAGTGGTAATTAGTTTCAGTAAATTAAACCAACAATTCATCAATAAGTTATACGAAATAAATAAATAATTGTCCGTTCATCACTTCCGGAAGCCATTTTGTTTTATAGGAAAGCGAAATTTCGTAAGCCAACGCTATAAAAATATCAACATGCATAGCTTTCCCATATTTCCTAACACGTAAACAAGATGGCCGACCAAAAAACGTGTCACGTTTTTTTTTGCGTGTTAGGTAATGCCGTCCCTTTCAGTCACACGGCTATCTAGTATTTAGCATCCCTTTAATCTTCCGTGATAGAAATATGTGACTGTGTAAATGCGGCATTATGCTAGAAAAGAAATGAGCATAAGTGCTTGACTTAATGAATTTTTCGGGAAAACAGCTTGTAGGCAGCCGATTTTCCACTGGAATGTTATATATCTCTGTATTTCATTATCTATAACAGAGATGAATGAATAAAATTTTCCATTATCTTTCCATAATTCCATTATTTTTGAATGGCTGCTTGTCGGCATTTTCCCATTTTTGCTCTCGGCCGACGATTTATTTTATATAGATTTTGGTTGGCGCCTTTACACTTAGTGGCAGCCATTCCCAAACAGAAATCCGTGTCTAGTTTTTATTGAGCAGATTTTATAACATAAAACAAATTTCGCAACAATGTCGAAAGAAAACGAATCAGTGGAAACTGTTGAAGCGAATGAAAATTCGGTGAGAAAATGGAAACTTTTATTTTTATTTTTTTTAGATAAAATCAATAGTGTATTTTTGTAGAGTGAAACTACTTCGGAAGAAACGAATTCATCGGCCGAAAAGGAAGTCGAGTTCGATAATAAAATCGAGACTGATCGTAGCAAAAGATTCGATTTCTTATTAAAACAAACTGAAATTTTCACGCATTTCATGACAAACAGTGCGACAAAAAGTCCGCAAAAATCAAAAGCAGGTCGACCGAAAAAGGCGAAAGAGGCTGTAAAACCAAAAGAGATCAAGGATGAACCTGGCAAAGAAAAGGATAAGGAGGGGGCCGAGTAAGTTATTGGTACTGTGTTGATAAAATATGATCTAAGCTATATATTTTTCTAGCCATAGACATCGTAAAACAGAGCAAGAGGAGGACGAAGAACTCCTTGCTGAAGATTCGCACTCGAAAGATGTCTTCAGATTCGAATCGTCCCCAACATATATCAAAAATGGAGAAATGCGCGATTACCAAGTAAGAGGTTTAAATTGGATGATATCGTTGTATGAAAATGGCATCAACGGAATACTGGCAGATGAAATGGGCCTAGGAAAAACACTACAGACAATTTCGCTCCTGGGTTATTTAAAACATTTTAAGTAAGTACATGACTTAATAGATTACTTAGTAGTTAGTACTTGAGTTGGAAAAAATGATTGCATTAGCGGATTAGCCCATTAATTAGTCCTCCTATAAATCATAAATGCCCAAAACACATGTGGGCGCTTCACTGCATCGGGGTAGCAGATAAAACGGTGACTTCCAAGTTTACATATTTTTACTAATTTAACAACGATTTTTTTTTATTTAGTTAAGGCTAGTACCCCGTTCGAGTGTAGTGACATTTTTATTTTTACTCCTCCGAAAAGTGCGGTTAAATAAAAAGTGAAATATTTTTGTTGAAATTTCCGTCGAAATAATTATGCAGGGCGACTGAGCTCAAAAAGAATTCAATAAGATAAGGTTAACTTATTTTAGATGAAAACAGCTGGAGGTAACAAATCGATGTCCCGTTTGTATAAACATATATAATAAGCGGTTACATCTTAACAATCAATAGTGCATGGGAATTAAACAGAGTTTTAAAGATCTCTTGATGTTGTCGACGTATTTTGACTTTATGGACTACACCCACATTTTGGTACACTTTCGTTTACTCCGAGGTAGATGAACTCCTTAACTAGGTACGTCGAAATTGTTGCTATCAATAGTGACGTTTTGTCCTAGGTGGTGAAAAGATGCTTGTTTGTTGATAGCATTATGATTGATTAGCATCAGTCTAGGGTCTTGAAATTCGTTGGTCTTTTCCAGGATTTGCCGCAGTGTGAACATTTGGTCTATCGTCGATCTTCCGGGCCGGTAACCACACTGGTACATGCCGATTAGTGTGTAGCAGAACGGCTAGAGACGTTCACACAGTACGTTGAATATAATCTTATATGCGACATTAAGCAGGGATATGCTTCGATAGTTCTTGCAGGTGGGCATATCAGTCGTCGGGTATGCTTTTTATGCCCATACTTAGTTGATGGTGTGGTGCATGCGCTCTACCAAAACACAGCCACCGTATTCGTAGAGCCCCAGGTTCTGAGTGTTTATCCAATCAGAACCTGTGGCTTTGTTGTTCCTAAGCTTTTTTTTTTGTAGCTAAGCCAACATCTTCTATACTGGGAGGTAGAACTGAAGCGGGTATTTACGTGTCGAAAAAATTTTCATACGTGTACCTTTATTACATAAATAAAAAAGACTCTAATTTTGTTTAATTATTTTTTTATTGAGGAAAAAGGTTTACTTCCTTCTAAAATATGTTTGAATATAAAATGAAGAATATGTAAAGTATGTATTTCAAATGAAAATAAGTATTAAGTTCAACCTTAAATGAATTGCAATGTTGTTAAATAGTTCAATCTTGAATAATTTTCTTTTTCACTGAGAATAGTTTTAAGTTGCGTTTCCTTTCGTTTTATATATTTTGTTGGTTCCTTTTTTCTCCCTTTTGAATTTTTCTAATGCTTGCTTGATAACTATGTACTCCTTAGATAGTTTTGAAATTAATTTACGTACCCCAAGCTGGCCGATCCCACAAGCACTTTCAATCGCCACGCTTCGAGACTATCTTGAGTTCTGGGTAGGTTTAATTGCATTTGGTCGTGTACTGACCAGAAAGATGGCTCTTAAGCATGGGGCAACATTTTAATTTTCCTAGAAGATGAACGCTTTCTGCTTTCGCGGGAAATGTAATTTTCCTTAAACCAGGTCCAATTCATCGTATAATTCTGTAAAGTTTCAGCATTCGCACATGTCGGCCAAACATTTCATTATTTCCATATTTGGATATAAGCTTTTGTGCCTGAATTCTTCTCCAAATAATAGATCCAAAATGAAAGAATCATCCTTTAATTCGAGATTCTGGGAAGTTCGAATGTGCAGCGGCAGCACTTGCTTTCTCAAAGTCGGATATAATGAACAGAGGTGATAATGAAATATGTATTGTTATCATACCCAATCCGACATAATTCATGAAAGAATTCTTCAAACAATATTATGAGTTTACTTTTGGAACTCATTAAGTAAAAAATTAACTGCAAAGCTTGATTGTCTACGACGCCCTGGATTGTAAATAACTGTCGCCTTATGGAAGGTACAACTTCAAATGTACCATCCATAAGCCACACTTTACATTTCGGCAACATTTTTAAATTGGAAATGCTTCCGAAAATTAGAAGTCTTTCATAATTATTTACAGTTTCATCGCTGATAGGAAATAATTCACCTTCCACATATTTTAGGTCGTTTGGTAAACAAATCTCACTGACAGTTTTGGGTTCTTTATTTAAATTTTATCTTTTAATTTTTTTAGTTTTTGACCTTCTGTATTCGGTAAATAAACGCGGCAGTTTTTTTTTGACATTTAAAGACACTTTCTGATATAATATTCACAGGCACATTTTCTGTCTTATCGGCAAGATCTTTAAGCAACGCATTTGTTTCAAACACATGTTGTTAAAACGATGGAACAGAGGGTCATGGGAATGAATCGAAGGGCTTTTGTAATATTGTGTTTACTGTTAACAATACTAGTGCTTACTAGACCTTTGTAAGACATTTTTTTTTTTTTTTTCACAGCAACACGGATGTATATCACCTTGTTTTTACTCCAAACAGTATAGGAATCCATCAATCACCAATTTATTTTTATTTGTATTCGATATTACACAGCTAATAAATAATAAATGGGGACATTTTGCCCCCACCAAATTAATATTCATTGCGCGTCAAACTTAAGTACACTGTTAAGAGGTGCAACATAGAAATACTTAAACAAAACTCCTGGTCAGAAAATTGTATTATATAATTTTATCAACACATATGCAACAGTTAGCCAAGAAGAATACCAGGTGAATGGAGAGTATTGTTAAACAGTTAGCCCAGAGATTTTTTTTTTACTCAAGGTCGACTATAGTACACATCATTCCCTTAACTATAGTCGATATTTTGAAAAATCGACATATTCTCTGTCGATATTTTGATTACTCGACATTAAACTTACGGTTAAACTTACTCGACCCACTGCAGCGTAATCATATAACGGGCTTTTTCTCTGGGGTGGCTGGTACCCTACTGTGGTCCCGGCCACCCCCTTGATGATGTGAGTGAGTGCACAATGGGGAGTTTCTCATTCAGGCGCTCTCTGTAGGCTCTGGCTACTCCAGGTGTGCTAAGGCTTCCAATGTCGAATTTCTTCTTCTGGTCGTTTTGCTGTTTTTTCTCGTTGGGCAGTCGGACCCTAGGACAGCAGGCCGGATATTCCGCTGCCAGTAACCTACTTCGGGATATGAGCGCAGCCGTTGACCCATCATCATCCGCCATCAACACTTTTCAACGCCCTGGTTCAGTATTGGAGATCCGCTGCCGCCTGTAATAAAAGAAAGTGCCTTAGTGAGAAGACATTTCTCCCCCTCTCTCGTCACCCTCCTCCCAAAGAGGTTGGTTGTCCAATATCCAGTCGAGGTACTAGGCACCAACCAGTCATCAATGTGAAGGTGAGAGTAGGAATTGGTAGTAAGAGGCTTAAGTGAGAACGCTTGTGCTCTCATATACTCGCATCACTACCCTTAATCCAGCTGAGCAGAGAAAAATGTGAACAAATTTATTTTTGCGATTCGCTACAAATGAATAGTCCTTAATGGAATTACTTTTTAAGAGAAACACGTAAGCTGGAAATGGCTATCAATATTAAGTGACTTGTTTTTATACCTTCAAAAACAAATGGAACAGCAGAATCCTCTATCTGTTGGTTTTTGTTGAGAACAACAGTGTTTTTGAGACACCCTTTTTATTTAAAATTTCAGGCTAGTTACCAACTTTTTGTATGCGTAAACCTATCAGTTCTATTCAATAGAACAATTCTGTTACATGTGCGAAAAACAGTATTATCTTACAGAAACTCCTGAAATTCTAATTAGTTTCTAAACCGCCTTCCTAGAAGTTTTTCTTTCACGCCAAAATGTCAATAATTCAATTCGACGGGCAATAGTAACCGGCTACAAAACATTTCTTGAAGCAACTATTTTTCACTCGAACTTTTATTTTGAAAAATTGAATTTCACTTAAACTGCGTACTAAGACTAGTACCTGCGACAGCTATGTCCCTACCTGTAGTTAAAATGATAATTGATTTTTATTTAATCAATCAACAATCCGGACACATATAGTTTTGGGCACGTTCGGATTATCGAGTTGTCCGGACTATAGTAGTGAAAATTATTAAAATAATCTAAGTGAATTAAATACATATATATGTACGTATGTACTAAGATTTATTAAAAAAACATTAAATTATTACATCAAATTATTATATTAAATACATACATATTATGGTTTATTAAAAAATGAAGTTATTTTGTGCTGACTAACTTTGTTGAGGTGAATGATTTGTGCTTTTTGCTCTATCCTCTTCAACAATAGAATATCCTGCATATCTATATTATTATATGTTATGAAAATGCTTCATTACATTATTTTGGTTCAAATTTTACCGGGTACATAGGTATTCGAAATAAATTGTTTTATTTTTTCCTTATTTTTTTTAATGTCGCAAATCGTTGATTTAGGAACATGGAATTTTTCGGCAACCTGACTAATAGTTTTTCCCTCATCAAGACTTTGTAAAATATCACACTTTTCCTTTAAAGTCAGTGTTTTATGTTTGCGTTTATTATTTAAAGACATGGCGCTTGGTATGAAATTAGTCAAACACGCTTGCGAAACAATGCACCGAAACTGAAGTAATGATAGTGCGAAATGTAAACAAAGGTAAGAATATAAAAACGGGAAACCCCCGAAATTAATTAAAGTTAAAAGTTAACTACTTCCAACACAGATTGCCCCAGGCCCCGTCACCAGTCACAGCAGTTCCCATAGGTACATCCGACTCAGCAGTCTGTACCACCCCCACGCCTTCGTTGCCCAGCTCACCAGCCATCCGATCCCCAACATTCCAGCTACCAAAACAGAGACCAATATTCGCTTCGACATCCTGTGGCTGTTCTACGAATACCCTCTCTCCGTCTGGTATTTAACCGTATAGGCGCCTACTGGCCCACATGGCTCTAGTGGCACGTTCTGTGGCGGACTTGACATGTGAGTTCTAGTTTAGCTTCTTGTCTAGGATAATTCCAAGATATTTGACTTCATTGGAGGAACTTAAAGTGGTGCCCTTTAAGGTTATGGGTTCAAGATTATAGTCTTTTTCTTATAAAAGGCACTAGGATGGTTTTACTAGGACTTATGGACAGTCCTTCATCAGTATATCATTCTAAAACATGTAGCAATGCGTTTTGCATGTCCAGAGTAATAGTAGGACCTAGCTTTCCATTGATAACAAGATAATGAAGGACACTTTCGGTGGATATTCCCTTCCTATACGCAAATTGGCTTGAGTGTTGAGAGTTAGATATAGTTAACTGTCTTCTAATTTGAACATCAATAAGTCTTTCCATGGTTTTAAGGACAAAGGATGTCAGACTGATAGGTCTGTATGATTTAGGCAGGTCACTGGGCCTGTTGACACTTTTTGGGATGAAGATCACATTTACCTGTCTCCAGGAGAGTAGTATGTGTCCCTAGTTGTAACTTGCTCTAAATAAGGCAATAACCACTGGGAGTATGACGTCAACAACCCTCTGAATTAGAGCTGGGGAAAATACCGTCACCACCAGGAGCCTTAAAAATATTTAAAATAGCCGATTGCCCATTTTACCTTATCTGGGCTAAATATCTTACCAGATAGACTATTTACTCTACTAACTACAGAGATCCTAGGATGAGTGGCGTTTGAATCAATGTGTGTTTTACAGATAGACGAACCTGGAAAGTGAACCTGAAGTAAGGTTTTAATTGTATCCGTTCGGTCCGTCGTGTAGGTTCTATCAGCTTTCTTTTGCAATCCTACACAGTTATTCTGATCTTTTCCTGGAGCTTTGAGAATTCTAGCCGCAACTGGCAAGTCTGCTATGTCTTCACAGCACTTTCTCCATGAGGCTCTTTTTTATCGTCTCAGTTCTGAGTCAATTCTAGTGTGTGAGAGCGAATCTGTATTCTTTGTTTGTTTGGCTCGGTTAAAGAGCTTTCTTACCTTCTTCCTGAGTTTGGCAAGTTGGAACCTTACGTTTGCTCACGCTGGCTTTACTGACGCAACTGCTGTGGTAGGGGGCTAACAAAACGTTGTTGAGTTGGTATGCTGCTTCATCAAGATCCCACGTGGACTCAATTGAGGAGGCAAACATTTCGGTGTTTGAGAGAACAAGTTCTCGATACATTTTCCAGTCCGTCGACTTAGGATCATATCTATTTGGGGCCTGTGAAGAATTACCGGGTATGTTAAAACGTATGTCTTCGTCTGGGCTAGCAACAGTGAGGCCAATTTCCTCATCACGAATCGCATTTATAAAGGTGGGTTTAAAACGTTTGTTAAGAATATCAACATTACTACTCACTCACCCCGTTTATTGTTATTACTGCTTCCCCAGATCATGTTGTGAGCATTTGCGTTAGATCCGATGATGTAATGTAGGTTGTTGTTTTTGCAGTGTTTGATTAGGTTTTGGACTTCGTTAAGCGGTATGTTGTTGTCGTCGCCGAGGAAGTACGCCGATGCACACACGATGTTTTGAGTGGCCCTTTCAGTCGGTACCTCTATTAGTAGGGCCACTAAGTCCTTTGTTGAAAACTCTGGAATGGGAAGAAAGTTGGTATTCTTGTCGATTAAGCAGGCCGCCGTCAGCACTGGCTCATCGCGTTTATAGACAAGCTTACCTGCCCTATTCCCAAGTCCCGTGATTTGTCCGCCGATAACCCAAGGTTCTTGGATGAGATACAGGGTTATCCTTTCCTCGGCGAACCTCTTACTAAGGGTAGCGGACGCGCCCTTAGCATGATGTAGATTCGCCTTTAACACCTTAAAGGTGTTCATTGATCCTTAGAGGATCTAGCTTGCCGGAGTAATTGAGCCTTTTTAGGGCCTTTTCCTCTGCGGCAGGGAGCCTGTCCAGTACTTGTACTGAACCTGGCAGACTCGTTATTGTTAATAGCGCGACCAAGGTCTGCGTGATTTGGTTTGCTGGCCTTATTACTGATATTTCGGGCCACTGTGCCCTTTTGTAGCAACTTAGAGCGAACCGGCGGAGCTTTGGAAGTTACCACAGTACTACACCGAGGACCGCTAGGAGTGGCCTGCCCAGCAGCAATACCACTATTTTTGCTGGTTGATTGGGTGCTGTCCACGGGAACGGCCAATGCTGATGTCATCTCGCTACTAGTTGAGGTAGTTAATTCTCTCTCGACCAAATTGCCAGAGGACATTATTGAGATGGCTTCCACTCCAGCCTTAGGGGTTCCGCTGCCAGACACTGGATTCTTGTCGATGTTCTTCAGAATCAACTTGATCTGCCCGAAGCGCAATGAGACCTTCCCCTTTAGCATAAGGAGTTTGGCCATGGAGGCGTCATCTATTGCTAGAACGAGGTGAAGGAGCGCACCTTCCTTACCTTTCTTGATTATCCTCCAGGTCGCCTTAAGATCGGCATTTTGACCACTTTCTCGTTTGAAAGTTCCAGGCTCTGTGGAAAGAAACCACGGCCAATGTGTGGCTTTGGAAATGAATCCTTTTCTACTAATTTCAAGTCCAGACCACATTTGGCTCTGATGCTCTCAAGGTTAGAGCGCATCCACTCAGCGGTAGCATTATTTGTGCAGAAGAAAAATTAATCAGCCAGTCTTAAGATGTGATCCTGAGAAACTAGGCCATACGCCGCAGTTACTCAGCTCAATTGAGGTGTCGATCACTGTATAAGAGCCATTGGCTCTGGAGAGAGGGTTTAGTTAGTTAGGTCAGTAGGGACAATACCCAGTCTAATCTGGCTGGCCACTTGGCTGAAGAAAGGAGCAACAGGTTTGGGATCTTTCTTGGCCTTCTTGGCGACAGAGACAGGAGATTGATCCTCTGATCTATCCTTTTTGATGTTCGGCCTGTCTGTTTGAGCGGCTTGGGCTAGTTTGAGAGCGCTCTCTCTGTCTAGACCGCTCCGCAAGGTGCTTTTGAAGCGTCTGTTGGCTTTTGAATGGGGTCCGGTTGACGTCACCTTCCTTACCTAGGGGGAGGAGGTTCGGTTGCCCGACAGCAGACCGAGAAGTTGTGGTCAAATCATGCTCTACAGCACAGATTTTGTTGACCATCGAGAGCCCAGCGGCTGTGCGATTTGTCCAACGGCAATATCAGAAGTTGATGCGCTTACAGAGGCATCAGTCTGCATGTTTATGTTTTGTTGGTTTAAAATGATGATCCCACGAGTATCCTGGAAAAGAACATCACCCATGCCAGAGCCCGGTACGGCACGGGAAGGCTGGATTAAAACCGAAGGTCGCCTGTTATTCGGAGTCCGCATACTAGCGACTAAGCACTCACTTAGCCACGCATTCCTCAGCATTCCTCGTATGTCACGAACCTTACTGTCTAATCCTCTTGTGTAAAACTCTCGAAAAATGTATGTAAGACGTAAGTAAAAGTACATAAAAAATGTTCATATAGAAGACGTTACAGTTGATAACATATATAAACTAGAAGTATATAATCGTCTCGATTATAATGTCGTTTTCCATTGGGCAAAAAGAATTTTTTCGAATGTACTTATGTTATACTGTAAAACGTAAATATCACTCCGAATTTATGTCATGTGGAACTGATAGCTCTAATATAGATAATACATTTGAGTACAAAAATAAGAATAACAATATTAGTTCACGAATATGTAAAAATATACATAAATACATTGAGTTGTAATTACAGAAACATTGATATTTTATCGATGTATAAATATTAACATTTATATAAACAATGAAATTCGCTCGGTTTTACAATAGAAAGAGTTACTATGTGGATTTATAACAGCCAGGTATAAACTTACAATCATATTTCTGAAACATATGGTTTCATATTGCACGGAGAACAAACACCCGTATACGGAATGCGAGAAATCTGGATACCATCAACATCTGTGACTATGTACCTGTCATTTGGGAGAGTTTTTATAATTTCGTAAGGGCCGCGGAATTTAGCCAATAGCTTTTTATTTATACCCTGTGTATTTATACCCTGTCTACGTTTCTGAGGTTTGCCAAGTTTCCCACTTCGTACACATTAGGAGGCTTATGCCTTTGATCGTAATATGATTTGTTATATTGCTGACTTTTCTGTATTCGTTCCGAAGCTTGCTCTCTGATACAACTTAATTTTGCACGCTAATCGTCATTAGCAGAAGCTAAATGTTCATAAACTCTGTCACAAAATTCTCCCCTTTGATTGACCCCGAAGAGTAACATGCTTGGAGTGAAACCTGTACTGACTGTGTTATTTAAACCAAATTCAACTTTTGCCAAATACTGTGGCCAACTAGCAGTAGATTCTTCATTACATTCCTTTGAAAACATAGGTGTCAGAATACGGTTGATTCTTTCTACTTGGCCGGCCATTAGACTGCGGAGAAAGCGTTGCTATTTTAATATGTTGAATATTACAATTAAGTAAGAAGTCGGCAAATTCTTGGGATGTAAAGGAGGATCCCCGGTCGGAAGCAATTGAATTTGGTCTACTATAAGTGGAAAAATATAATTTTAAGCATGCAATTGACTCCGAACTTTTCGTGGTGTTTACAGCATAGAGTTTTACAAATTTCTTGGTAAATGTAGTTGACAGCGGACCATAGTGGTCAATGTGTATGACGTCAAATGGTACTTCCCCCTTTGGGATATTGTGCAGCGTTCCTTCTACTTTTCCAGTTTTGGGTGAAAAGTAGATACATTTCAAACAATTCGATATATAGCTCTTAATTTTGGTTTTCATCTCGGGAAAGCAGTAAGTTTGTTTAAGATAATCAAAACATTTGTCTACACCAAGATGACAAAGAGCATCATCCGGATTTGACTTTTCGATAGACCAAACCATTTACCATCTCGTAGAGACTGCTTTCGCTTTGTTCCAATTCAGAAATTATAGCCACGATATCAGCATCTCGTTTTTGCGCAACAGCTAAGGCAAATTCAAATGAATCATCTTCAACCACTAATACGTTTGTACACCTACTTAATGCGTCTACATGAAGCTCTGTGTTGAATCGAGTAAGCAAAGTTCTGAAGTTCTAACGCCCAGCGAGATATTCTTGGGTTTAAGAATCGTTTGTTCAAGGTAAGAGTTAAAGATTAACAATCCGTTATTATTTTGAACTGAATGCCAGTCAAATAGATTCGGAATCTTCTAAGTGCATAGATGATTGAGAGTGTTTCTAGTTCATAACTATGATATCTCGATTCAACATCAGAAACTCTTTTCGAAATATAGGAACATGGGTGAAATTTCCCATCCGTTTGACGTTGCAAGAGAATTGAGCCATAGCCGATGCTACTTGCGTCACAGTGCAATTCTGTCTCATTACTGGGACTATATATTGCTAATATGGGGGCTTCCAATAGTTTGGTTTTAAGAGTCTCGAAACTGGTTAATTGGAAAGTATTGTCTTTGCGTAGAAGATCGTAAAGGGGTTTTGTTATGAGGGAAAAGTTCATAATGAATTTTCGAAAATATGAGCAGAGTCCGACGAAGCTCTGAACATCCCTTACGCACTTAGGTATGGGAAATTCGCTCCGAATATTCTCCGAATTTGGACGTATACCGTCATAATTCACTATATATCCTAAATACGATATTTCTTCATAGGCAAACTGACATTTATCTAGTCGGAGCTCTAAATTATGTTTCGCACTCTAAATGTTGTTCAATGCTTTCACTAGCTATCAACAGATCATCCATATAAATCAACAACTTATCTTCATGTATTAGATTTTTAAAAATATTATTTATGAATCGTTGAAAAACCGATGACGCATTTTCAAATATTCGTATTGCCCTATTGGAGTTACAAAATAAGTTAATTTAACAGAGTTATTGGCAACAGTGACATGGTGAAATCCATTACTTAAATCTAGTACCGAAAAATATTTTTTATTTCTCAACCTATCAATCAAATCCTCGATTAGAGGGAGCGGATGATTATCCTTAAGTGTAAATTTGTTTGGAGACCGATAATCGATGCAGAGACGAAGCTCATTGTTTCGTTTTCGCACTAAAACAATTGGCGATGAATAAGGTGAATCACTTTCACGTATTATTTTTTTTTTCTAAAAGATCGTCAAGTATTTTCTTTAATTCGAGTTTGTGAGCATAAGGCAATCTACGCGGTGTATAGTAAAAGGGTTCGTCTTTACTTAATCGAATTTCCATCTGAACCTTGTCACTGTCGTGCACAATTGGTGCCAATTCACTTTTGTATTTCGAGCAAGATCCGGACACTATTTGTGCAATTTTATTTCTAAGTGCATGCGATATATTTTTATTAATGTTTAAGTCTAAATTGGTATTCAAAATTCTCTCATCCGTTTCGTTTAAAGTGTCAATATTCATAATTTGTTTTTCAAAATTCTCTGATAATATGCTTGTCATATGATTACCTGTTTCAACCTGCTTGTTAACCACATTTACATGATCAATTTTCATCAGTTCCATCTTGTTTAAATTTAAGAAGTCGCGACCTAGAACGACAGGATATTTCATACTTGAGTCACTTACAACTATTAAGACAAACGCAATTATTTTTAAAATATATACGACATACGTGAACATACAATACCGAGTACATCTAAAGGACTACCATTAATTCCACTGAATTTATAACTATTTACATCAACAGGATTTGTCAAGATTTGTGGTACGCACTGCTGCTGAACAAAACTTATTGGGCTTCCAGAATCCATCAGTGTGCTAAGCGGTGTTGAATAATTTGACATTGATTCATCTTTTTACCCCTTCGGGTAGGGGAAAGAATATACCCGAGGTAGGCATGTCTGTCGTAAGAGGTGACTAAAATCCAACCTCCGTATACCGAGCGTATAGTGTATACAAAATATGCAATGAACAAAACGAAAAGATTGATTACCCCAGGTGGCAGTCCAGCTTTACTGGATAATCCACCCTCTTCGGAGGTCGGCTCTACGGATTCTGCGGAGAGCCGCTTATTGCAATCCATTGACCCTTTTATTAAATGTTCAAGGTTATCTCGATCTCCTCCATCAAGATCGAATAACCCCGGGAAAAGAAGTCCGCCGGGAGCGCCAGCGCGTGAAAAACAGGACTCAGTGAAACATACAAGTTTTGAGGAAGAAAATCAAGCACTCCGAATCAAGCTTAAGGAAATGGACCTACTCTTTAATGATCTTAAGAAAGAGATAGATAGAAGGTATTAAGGAACAATCACTTCCAGAAAGAACGCGAATGTACTCCACCACGCTTAGCTAGTCAGGAATACTACACCGACGAAGAAGAGCTAGCACGCGAAACGGAGCAGGTCCCTAAGAAAAGACCTAGTAAGAAAAGGAGAGCCGGTTCTTCGCCTGAACTCCCTAAAAGAACAAAGGCGTAAAGAATCGCAAGAAAAACAACTCCGAGCGCAAACTCGCGCACCGCCTCCAATAAACGTCGTTGGGGTAACAGAATATAACAAGTTGCATAGCCTCCTTAAAGGAACGATAGCATCGAAATTTAAGGTTACATCTTTAAAGAATAATGCGTGGAAAATTAACGTCGATAACCACGATGATTACCGGGCAGTGTCTCCAAAGCTAAATACCGTGAAGATTCACATCGTGTTGAGGACTCCATCCCTCATGCACCAAAGAAGAGGTTATAAACGACCTCCAAGCCAAAGGGTTTAAAATTCTTGATGCCGTTAATATCATCAAGAAGGAGAAGTAACAAACGGAAGTCGATAAGGACATCCTGGTAAGGCGTGGACTTCCGCTCTTTATGCTTACATTCGATAGGTCAGATAGTATCAAAGATATCTACTGAATTAAAATAATACTAAATATCGTGGTAAAAATCGAACCCATGCGTAGAAATGTAAGAATAATTCCACAGTGCAAACGTTGCCAAGGATTTAATCATACGCAAATGTGTTGCCAAAAAGAACCCCGATGTGTGAAATGCGCCGGAAATCACCTCTCCCGAGACTGTGGAGTAAAGAATCAATCTTCCGCTACCTGTGCTAATTGCAAGGGAAAGCACCCGGCAAACTATAGAGGCTGTGAAGTAGCTAAGGAGTTGCAAAAACGGAAAGATGCGCTCCTTAAGCCCCAAAATAATAAATCAAAAACGCTAACTAAGACAAAGCGTAAGACCGCTCAGGAGATAGTAGGCAGAAAAGCCCTCGACCTCTTTTGTCAAAAGAAACCCTACTCAAAAATTACCATTAGGAAAGCCACCGAATAGTGGCCCTCGGACAGCCAGAGTGCAGACCTACGCTCAAGCCGCGGCATTCGAAGAACCAAAAAAACGTTGAAGCTTCGCCAAACCCTGTTTCTCAAGTTTTCTCTGTTATTCTAGAGAAACTTGAAGAACAAAGCAAAATAAATAAAATTATTCTCTATCGGTTGGTTAAGCTCGAAAATAATTCAAGGAAAACGCGTGCTTCAAATATAATATGAACGAAAAACCAATGTTAAAAATATGTACTTGGAATGCAAACGGACTTTTGCAAAAACTCGATAAATTCGAAGTATTCATGCGCGAAAAGGATATTGACATTTGCTTGATTTCTGAAACCCACGAACTCGTCCAAGTTTGGGAAATAATTATTGGTGGGGTTGTTCTCTTGTGTTGTTTCGTTATTATACAGTTGTTGATTTTGTCTGAATCCATTGTTGTGAGGATAGTTCCTGCTATTGCCGGAATATGTATCAATGGGTTCTGGTAAGTTTCTGTTACGACTATTGCCTGATCCAATATCCATTGGTTCTGGATATCTGTTAAAATTGTTAAAACGTGGATTCATATTGTTAGGTTGTGCTCTTTGCGGAGAAGTGGATGTATTATTGTAATTATGTTGGATTGGTCTCTGCTGTGTGGGTAAGAGATTATTAGGCGGTCTTTGAAGAGCCTGATTACTAGTTTGTCCTTTGTTGTTTCGTTTCTTTTATCTGCGTAATGCAGTATTAGATTATTTTTTATATCGGACCATACCAATGCTGTCCCAAACATGTTGAGGACCTCGTTGGCATTACCCTCGATCTTATTTCTAATTGCTCGTAGCAATATTCTCCCTTGTGGCGTACCATCAATTGGTGTTATTAATACTAGTATTTCCTCAACATTCCCTAAGAATTCATAAAGTAATATTGGATTCCCATAAAATTTGGGTAAATCCTTAATGGCATCTGGAATTTTTAGTTTGTTAAAAATGTCTACAGGATTGACCACAGGCTGATTAACCACAATGTTTCCTGGGTTGACTTCAGGTTGGTGAGCTAAGCACTGTTCTGGATTAGGGTTAATTTGCATGTTTAATCCTTGGGCAATATCGCCTAAATTTTGATAGTATTTTATAATTTCCGCAATCCGCAGTGTCCGTTTGTAAGTAGGTTTATCACTTTTAACGAGTAGCCGTCGTTTAGTTAGTAGTAGTTCTATAATCACTTTTACACTTTATTTTGATGAAGAGTTTATTATTTATTATATACGATTTGATTTTGATTCACTTCGATTAGCCGTCGTTGTGTTTATAAATCAATTTAATGGGACTGGGGTTATTTATTTATTATTCACTATGATTTGATTATTTGTTCTCTTTTATGAATCAATTTATTGGAACTAGGGTCACTAAAAACTAAACTGTTGTTTCACTTGGTTCTTTTCCGAATTCGTTTCAATAAGCCGTTGAAACAGCCTGTTAAAATGTACTTTTACATTTACATTTTTTAAAGGATTTCTTTATAGACAATGTTTCTTGTTTTTTTTTATCGGGCGGCAGTAATATTACCAGACTCGAAGGTGAACTTACACGAGAGCAAGCTACGTAAAACTGACAGTGCGTAAAGCAATCTTCCCTTAAATCTACACCAGCGTATTTCAATGATTGCCCCTGAGACTTATTGATCGCACACTTTAAGAGGAAATTGTAATCTTTTAAAGTTAAAGGGGAGGTCATTAGGTATCAGGGGAATGCACGGCACGAATACTTTTTCCCCTTGAGCAATCCCGGTCAATATAATAGCTTCGATTAAATTTGTTTGCAAAGCTTTAATTTGCAGTCTAGTGCCATGGTGGTGGTTTTAAGTTCCGAAGGAGCATTACGGGTGTGCCCTTCCGAAGCGTTAGTCTATGGAATGGAATACCCGATGGTTTAAGGGAATTTAAAAACTCTACCGGATAGTTAACGGCTTCATCTTCATAGCAAACAGTGTCTACGTTTTGCAGAACAAAAAGGAAATACGAAGTACACACCAAACAGCATGAGGTCGCTCGCGCAAATGATACTTATGTCGTTTTCCATTGGCCAAAAAGAAGCGTCCGGGAGAGTCCGGAATCGAAAAAATCACTCCTGAAACCGTTCCATTGGCACAAAAAATACTCTTCTGGTGATTCTGAGAAGAGAATTTGGCTTCTCGATTTGAAGTCAGAATCCACTCAAGAAGCACTCACACAGGTGTAATTTATGTATTTTATACAAGTCAGCTGACAGCAGCCGTAGATTATTTTTTGGCATTTCACCAATACTTTTGCGGATTCTTTCAGAAGCAGTTTTGTTGTTCCATTGGATTTCAGAATGAGTGGATCCCCGAGTGAAATCAATGGAAAACGACATTACGCTACATTCTACATGTCCATAGAAGACGCCATGAGATAAAACGATAAACACATTCTCACTCAGACTTCACCAATACAGCCCACAACAAACGCACAGCGCACAGCAAATAGCCTATTGCTATGGACGTGGAGGTGGAGTAGACTGCGATTATTATTCATTTCAGTCATACTCGCATGCCCGCCGCACGGAATGGAATATGGAACGTCAAGTCGTAACAATATGAAGATTAACGATTGTAAAGTAACCGAACTTCACTGTGGCTGTGGCTGTGGGTATGTGTATGTGCATGTGCATCCATCTACTATAATGCTTTCCATGGGTACGATCTACGATATACTCAACCCACTCACCCCCAAGCATAGCTGGCAATCGGGAAATCAATTTAAATTTCTGGTTGATTAAATAAGATCTGTCTTTAATTTCTTCTAGCTCAGCCTCTGGAAGGAGCAGAAAGATAAATGATGGCTTAGAATACTCGGGGAAATATTGACTAAAGAACATTTTAAGCTTTTTTTTTGGATTGGCCAGGCTTTATGAATGTAATAGCATGTTGAGTAAAGTAAGGTTAAAATATAAAAGTCTTCATCCTCTTTTTCAACCTTTATAAGGCGAATTTTGAAAAAAAGGCGAAATAGGTATTCGATGGTTTTGTATTTTCCATAAAGTTACAAAATTTCAAGTGTATATGATTAACGTATCGCGAGTAACAGATAAACCTCTCTAAAAAGGGCAGGGAGGGTCCCTTGCGCGTCTACACAGATAGTGGAACATATCCTGAAAGTTTGATGAACCTACAATAAGCGGTTTGGCCTGTACGATGTCTGTTAACTCAATTACGCTACTCTTTTATGTATAAAGATAAGATATGATATAACTCCGAATTCCTTATTGTGTGGCTGTGCAAACGATGCAAAAGATGATGGAACGCTAATAACACAAATTATTTTACGACACATTGTCGTCACATTCCATGACCTGAAACCCCTTTAATATGGTTATCCGAAACAGATAAGTCTTCGAATTGAATTACTAACGACGACTTTTCAGAAAATTTCTGTTTTTGGGCCTACTTACAACCGGACAGACTGTGTCGTCATGCCTGCCTCTTTTAAATCAGATCGGCCGCAGTCGAAATGAAAGGCAATCGGCATGTCGTCTTCGGTGCGATCCCTGTGTTCCTTTCCAGAACCTTGGACCAGTCTTAAACTGAGGTGACAACTGGTTGTCGGGTTTTGACTTACTTAAGGCGGAAGGCAATTGGCATTGCTGCCTTGGAGCGAGTCACCTTCCTTTTGACTGTTGTTTTCTGTTTCCTATTTTGATGTCTGCTGCGCCATGCACCTTCCGTTTACTTTTTCAGATCCGTGTCCCGCTCGAGATTTCAGGGAATCCAGCCTTTGGCGTGGTGTCGTACTTCAAAGACTGCCTGAAGGCTTCGTTTGTCGTTGTCTTCTAGGTAGGTGGTGCTTCTTCTGCAGCTTTTTTATGGTAATTTTCCTAATTGACTTTGAAAACGACGTGGAGAATTTGGATGAACTGATTCAACGATTGTTATGAACCTTAAGAAAAAGCTTAACGAGTCTGCGGTAAACCATTCTCTCGCTTCCCATGACCGAAGCAGACGGTTTTTGGAGTTAGAGATTTTCTTCCTCCTCCGTCATGTTTGTCTGAGAATCGGATTTATCGAAGCTCGTGGTGACCGATTTCTTTTCACCAGTCCCCTCGATATCTGTGGTCGCACGAGAAAGGGGAAAGGGAAGGTCTTTCTGTTCTCATCCCCTGTATAGAGGAAAGGGGAATTGAATTGAAACTAGAGGTCTTTGGCAATCCCTTTAGGAACAGTTCCTGGTTTCTTCGCCAGAAACCTCATTACCAAAAACAATGGGTCAACGCTGTGTTATTTGTTTATATATTTTTGTCTCAGAAGTACAAAAACGAAATGTTTCTTATGAACCGTTCTCAGTAAAAAAAAGTAAAAAGTATAAAACTGAAGAAAGTTTTTTTATCCAATAAAAAATTATTGTTAGTGGAACACGCATGAACCCATTATCGTGCTGTAACGTTGTGTCCAGCGTAAGCACGGGAATGCGTTGCGAAGCGGGTAATGCGGGCAGCTGTCAAATTCAGACAGATGTCAGCAAATGTACATGTAGAGCGTAAGAACGATATTGCGGTATATTGAATATGTGAAATTTATCGCAGTCAAAAGAAACTGCGTGTTTAAACTTATACAAGCGTAATGATATACTCATACGAGGTTGCAATCAGTTATCAACCATAGAAGCGTTTGTTCTCATTTGTTAGAACTATGATTTTATAACTTTTTTAAATAAACTTTTATAGTTTTATGAAAATTAGTGTCTTTGGGTGTTTCTAAAACTGAAATAACACTAGCATAGTTATATGTAACTTATATTTTCCCATAATAAAGTTATTATCTTTCGTTACTTTTACAGAAATCAAGCTGGGCCGCATATTGTAGTCGTCCCAAAATCCACTCTACAGAATTGGGTAAATGAATTCGAAAAATGGTGTCCATCTTTGCGCGCCGTTTGTCTGATAGGCGATCAGGAAGCGCGGAACATTTTTATCCGCGATATTCTTATGCCAGGAGAGTGGGACGTCTGCGTGACTTCCTATGAAATGTGCATTCGTGAAAAATCTGTATTTAAAAAGTTTAATTGGCGCTACATGGTTATAGACGAAGCGCACCGCATAAAAAACGAAAAATCAAAACTTTCTGAGATATTGCGTGAATTTAAGACTGCAAATCGTCTCCTTATAACTGGCACTCCTCTTCAGAACAACCTTCACGAGTTATGGGCTCTACTAAACTTCTTACTTCCAGATGTTTTTAATAGCTCAGAGGACTTCGATGCTTGGTTTAATACCAACACATGCTTTGGTGACAACGCGTTAATCGAGCGTCTCCATGCTGTACTGAAGCCATTTTTGTTAAGACGTCTGAAATCCGAGGTAGAGAAACGTCTTAAGCCAAAAAAGGAAATTAAAATCTTCGTAGGTCTTTCCAAAATGCAACGTGAATGGTACACAAAGGTTCTGATGAAAGATATTGACGTAGTTAACGGAGCAGGGAAAGTGGAGAAAATGCGACTTCAAAACATTTTAATGCAGCTTCGTAAATGTACCAATCATCCGTATTTATTTGATGGCGCCGAACCTGGTCCACCCTATACAACCGATGAACATTTGGTTTTCAACTCTGGAAAAATGGTTATACTGGATAAATTGCTACCGAAATTACAGGAACAAGGTTCTAGAGTGCTCATTTTTAGTCAAATGACTCGAATGCTAGATATTCTGGAGGATTACTGCTTGTGGCGGGCATATCAATACTGTCGATTGGATGGTCAAACACCGCATGAGGACCGAAACAGACAAATTCAGGAATTTAACGCCGATAATAGTTCTAAATTCGTATTCATGTTATCCACTCGTGCCGGTGGGCTGGGAATTAATTTAGCGACTGCCGATGTAGTAATCATCTATGATTCTGATTGGAATCCACAAATGGACTTGCAGGCTATGGATCGTGCTCATCGCATCGGCCAAAAGAAGCAAGTGCGTGTGTTTCGCTTTATAACGGAAAATACAGTGGAAGAAAAGATTGTGGAGCGTGCAGAAGTCAAGCTTAGATTAGACAAATTAGTAATACAGCAGGGGCGTTTAGTGGACAACCGTACAACCCAAATGAATAAGGACGAGATGTTAAACATCATTCGTTTTGGGGCAAATCATGTTTTTGCGTCTAAAGACTCTGAACTAACTGATGAAGATATCGATACAATACTCGAACGTGGCGAAGCCAAGACTTTGGAGCAGAAAGCTCAGTATGACGAAATGGGTGAAAGCTCTCTTCGAAACTTTACTGTGGATAACAATGGTGAAGTTGCAAATAGCTCTGTGTACCAATTTGAAGGTGAAGACTACCGAGAGAAACAAAAACTAAATGCTCTAGGTGCGTGGATTGAACCACCTAAACGTGAACGTAAGGCGAATTATGCCGTAGATGCGTATTTCCGCGAAGCTCTTCGAGTTTCGGAACCGAAGGCACCGAAAGCTCCACGTCCACCAAAACAGCCTATTGTCCAGGATTTCCAATTTTTCCCCCCAAGACTTTTTGAGCTTTTGGATCAGGAAATTTATTATTATCGTAAAACATTAAATTACAAAGTCCCGAAAAATCCAGAACTAGGCTCGGAAGCGTCCAAAGCACAACGAGAAGAACAACGAAAGATCGACGAAGCTGAGCCGTTATCGGATGAGGAAATGGCCGAAAAAGAATCTTTGTTGACGCAAGGATTTACTTCTTGGACCAAGCGTGATTTTAACCAATTTATTAAAGCAAATGAAAAGTACGGAAGGGATGATATTGAAAATATTGCCAAAGACGTAGAGGGCAAGACACCGGAGGATGTCATTGAGTACAATGCGGTATTTTGGGAAAGATGCCATGAACTACAGGATATTGATCGTATTATGGGTCAGATTGAACGTGGGGAGACGAAGATACAAAGAAGGTTATCAATTAAAAAAGCATTAGATCAGAAGGTACAAATTAAGTATATACCTTTAACCAATTAAAATTTTTTTGTCTTAGATGGCCCGATATCGTGCTCCATTTCATCAGTTGCGCTTACAATATGGAAATAATAAAGGTAAAAATTATACCGAAAATGAGGACCGTTTCTTGGTATGCATGTTACACAAGCTTGGATTTGATAAAGAAAATGTTTATGAGGAACTTCGTGCATCTATTCGGTAAGCGTAAGCTCTTGTTATTAAATTAGAAAACATTTATTTCTGTTGGCGTTCTTAAATACCCCACATTGCCAAAGTAATGAACTTACTTTTATTTTCTCAAATTCTCTGAAGCTGCAAATTTATTTTCTCAATAAAACCTTTTGTTCTAGACTTAAATTAATTAAATATAGACAGCCTTGAAATCCTTGAAATCTCTGAACTCCATTCAGGTACAACAAACATTAAACATTTCCCACCTTTATACAGGGTGTCCGCCGGGAAGGTATACTACTATGTTTTGCCGCCATTTTGGTAAACATTAGTCTTGACAGTTGACAGTAGACACGTGGCAAATTTATTATGGAAAAATATTCGATAAACCAACGTGTTTTAATCTTTAAAACATTTTATCAAAATCAATCATCGATTACTGTGACGATGACAAAGTTACGTGAAATTTTTGGGAGAAACAACGTGCCAACAAAACGCACTATTTATCGTGTAGTGAATGATTTCGAAGAAAGAGGGTCTGTAGGTGATAGGCCCAAGCAACTTTGCATCCATTTGCATCTTTGAAAATGAAACGGCGTAACGGTAACTGTGAATGGGGAGCGATATCGTGATATGATTGAAAACTTTTTAACGCCACAACTTCATGGGCTTGATTAACATTTGGTATCAACAAGACGGTGCCACATCGCATACAGCCAGGATTACAATGGAATTGGTGCGAGTCCTCTTTCCACAACAAGTTATTTTAAGAAATGGTGATGTTGATTGGCCTCCACGGTCGCCTGAATTGACAGCTCCGGACTTCTTTTTGTGGGGATATCTGAAAAGCAAGGTTTATGCAAACAAACCAGAAACGCTTGAGCAACTCAAACAAAATATTCGTGATGAAAATGATGAAATACCGCGTGAATTGTGTGAGAATGTAATGAAAAATGTGCTCAAAAGGGCTCGCATTTGTGAGACTAACAGAGGCGGACATTTACCTGATATTGTATTCCATACATAATTGCCGACATTTAATAAAACATTTATCAATATAAGATCCATTCTCTTTCATTTAATCAAAAATTATAAACAAACAAAGTAGTGTACCTTCCCGGCGGACACCCTGTATCTTCTACCTAGCATTACATAAATTTGGTACAACTTTTTAACCAGAACTTGCGAAAAATGCTTTTTACTGGTTAATGGTTTTTTTTTTACCTACATACCTATCGAAAGTTCAGGAAGAGAATGGACTGTAAAGTTGTTACTATTTTACCTTTTGTTTCTTAATAAGTGGCATCATAAAAACGCAGTCTTTATTTATGTATATATAATTATTTTTTCCTTTGTATTTTGTTTTGTATTGATTACAACCTTTCGTTTTTCCAACAAATTAAATAAAAAAATCTATAAGTTTCTACAACAATGAAAACATTTTCAACGAAAAGAAAAATAGAAAAAAAGCTTAACAAGTAATAGGTATAGGAAGTATAAAACTAAACGTTGCTTCTTTATACCGTGGCACATACATAACTGCACGTTCCATCACTCCATTGACGTATCTTGCCACATTCCACAGTATGAGTGTGCTGGTCAAATTGCTCTTTTACAATAGATACCGCTGCCGTTTCGACACATTCCCCCCTTGATGAATCGGAAGATACATCAATTTGGTCTAACGGCAATAGAACCAATTTTTGGACTGGCCGCATGATTCGTCGTTTCTTGCCAGCTACACGTAGTTCAACATTTCTTACATGATTGTCAGTTCCAGGACATGTTTGTGTCACTCGACCAGTTGCCCAAAAAGTTGGCGCTGCTATTTCATCTTTGATCAGCACTAAGTCACCCACCTTCAAATTTTGTTGCGCCATTTTCCATTTTGGACGTTGCTGCAACTCATTTAAATAGGTTTGATGCCATGCTTCCAAAAGGACTGTGATAAATGCTGCATAACTGCATATCGTCTTAATTCATTCTTGGGTGTTTCATCGTTTCGCTCTCCGAACAGCTGCTTGAGTGGCCTTCCACTGATTAGGTGCCCAGGTGACAAAAAATTCAAATCGTCTGGGTCATCTGATAGCGCCGTAAGTGGCCGTGAGCTTAAAATAGCTCTTATTTGCGCTAGAAGTGTTTGAAAGTCACTGCTAGTTAGTTTCTGTTTCCCGACAACCCGACGCAAATGGTGTTTCATGGCCTTCACCTTTGATTCCCATAAACCGCCCTGATGCTGAGCAGAGGGCGTAATGAAATGCCACTTAACCCTTAACTCTCGCATTTCCCGGTAAGCGTCCGAATCAATCTGTGACCAACTGTTTAATCGTTTGTGTCAATTCCTTTTCTGCTCTAACGAATCACGTTCCATTGTCACTCCATAAATGAGTACAACTGCCTCGAATGCCAGTGAATCGTAGAAATGCTGAAATGAAAGCCCTTGTAGATAAATCTTCAACAGCAACATATTTCTTTTCGATGATTCTACAGCTGCCGCCGCGTGCCTTAACCTCGAACGGTCCGGCATAATCAACGCCAGTATGTGCAAAAGGTGGACTTTGTCGCGCTCGATCTGCTGGAAGATTTCCCATTATTTGTTCGCACAGTTTCTGCCTTTGTCGTACACATGGAATGCATCGCGAAATTTGCGTGTGTACTGCTCGTCGGAGATTTGTAATCCAAAAGCGTTGTCTCAGAGCTGCCGCCATTATTTGAAAACCACTGTGTAGGGTCTGCTTGTGAGCATCCTGTATGAGCAATTGCGACAGGTGGCTTATATCGGGCAGTATAATAGGGTGTCTCTGGTCGTACGACAATAGGGCATTCTCTAATCGGCCACCTTCTCGGATGATAAATTTCTCGTCGATCATTGGGCTGAGTCGTAGCAATTGACACTTCACTGGTATTAATTGTCCATGCCGTCGTTCTGGGCCGTAATAAATTGATTGCTCTCGCTTAACCCACGAAGTTATAGCCATCTACTCTTCTGCTTCGAAAACGTCACCAGATTCTCGTTTAAACTTGTCCTTTCCATGAGACTTGAGATTGCCGATAAACCGCCACAACCAGGCCGTACGTCGAATGAGGCGACGCCATGACGATGTTCGAGTAAGCACATATGACTTGGTGTGCATCAAAGAAACCTCGCCACGCATCTCGAATACAGAAGCGCCAACGAATGTTTTTTGAATCGGACGCAGTTTCTCTTTGTTTGCCTTTTCAAACCAAATTGTCTTAATTTCAGCGTGTATCTCTTTATCGATCAGCACGGAAAAGTCTGCTCGAGATGCGGGTCTGTTCTACTTTTTCACCTTCGAACTCCAAGCTGATCAATATCGTTATGTTTAAGGGGCATACTTTTCGCTATGTTCAATTTTCGTTTGTTTGCTTTCAACAACTCGTTTACTCTGTCTTCTTGTATAAGTTTCGCATATTCGTCCGCATTCTTTCCAGATATAAAAATGCGTGCATCTTCGGAAAAAACCACAATTTGTGAATGACAAAGAATTTCTTCAATGCCATTAGCATTTTGCCCAAAATCGATTCCTGCGGTATTCCGTGCCTTGTTCTGATGCAATTGGACATTATGCCATTTACTGATGTTTTATGTGTTCTATTCGATAGATAGGTCCTTCTTGGTCCTTCCTTTTACAATAGTATTCTTTAGTCGATTGTCTCGAGGGTTTTTTTGAAATCAAAAAAAGAAAATTTCCGGCTACCTCCTCTTTCCAGTTTAATTATACATTGTTTAGCGCTGACTCGCATGAGTCTTTTTTACGAAATCCTGACTGGTTTTCTATAAATAAATTGTTAAATTCAAAATGATCTTCAAGTTGAGTCTGAACTTTTTTTTGATGAAAGTTCTTACATTTGTCAGTTCCTTTTACTTTTTCGATCGGGTTCATAATTGATTCTTTCCATATTTGAAAGAAGAATCCCTGCATTGAGTGGCTTACGACTTTTGCAATTATTGGACCAGTGATGTTAATTAGTTATTAATAAGTTATTGGCTTTAAAATACCTTAAATTTCGTTATTAAAACGTACGTAAATTCAAACGTTGGATTGGCAAAATTATTTCATTGAATGAATTAGACATATGGTATTGACTCATTGATTTCAGCACTCCCGACATGTCTATATATTCCTGCACTCGCGGTATCTGCTAAAATGTCCATTATTGTACTGCAAAAACGCTTTTAACTGCGCCATTATAAATTTTGTTTATAGCTTTGATCAACTCATAACTTACAATTTAACTAGCTTCTACTTAATTAATTTATAATTATTTTAGTTTTATATCACAAATTCTCAATGTTGTTTTATTTCATAATTTGTGAATATAAGTTTCGTAATCCCCAATTTTCACACATATTTACAACCTCTATCTCTTTCACATAAATATTTGATGAATCTATCCAGTAATATTAAAATATCCTGATAGTATAAACTGCCAGTTGAGATCGACAAGATCTTTTACCCAAACTTATAACGTTCTGCATGATGAACTTGGTGACCGGTACCTGGATTGGATATTCTCTGTTATTTTGATAACTAGCCAATGGAAAAACTTTTCTTCTATAATAATTGTACTTAAAAATAGTCAAATATATACATATACATAACCAATTCAATTTCACTTTAATGTTTTTAGTGATAGATATGTGTCTCAGACATTATAATAAAGTTATACTGTTTAATAAACATTGTTCAACCTCGTTTAAATTTCCTGTAAGGCGTTGGATATTGCAGTACACACTTTCGATTTTTTAGCGTTGCTATATTTCGAACTTGTTCTTTTCTTACCTTGTATTAACCGTTTATGGACTGAGCATTCTTTGTGTCGACTGACATGGTTTGTGTCTAAATCAAGTGTGATCTTTTCATTATACCGTGTACAGTCAAGGTTAGGTTAGGTAAGGTGGCTGTCAAAAGAGACTCACTTAGACCAAAGTAAATATAGGTCCTTTGTGGTACCACATGGGGGGGGGGTTGGCCAGAGTAAATAACTAGACCGGACAAGCTGGTGGGAACGTTGTTGTTGCCTAATACTGATGGCGATTAGCCCATGGCTAAAATCCTCCTGTGTCACGTCGAGGGTAAAAACGGGGTGGTTTGTCCTTGGGTCGGGGTAAGGGTGCCGATACAGTCTATCCCTTGCCCGTGAACCTCGGACGACCCTGGTTGGGCGGTATGTTTTCGAATAATGTGAGGGGTGACCGAAACAGTGTACCCTTCGTTTATGATTCTTCGACATATCGTCCGAAATGACGTATACCGTTTGATTCAGTATCGTTAGAGCTGCCCTTTCTTTATGGGGCCCTTGGTAAGGTTGGTCGAGGAGGAGGTGACCTGTCGATAGTTAGCCTTCAGATAGGCGGGTGGTAACCGTAACGGTTGGACCCTCGCCTGAGTCCTCTGGTAACTGCTCGGAAAGGGCCGATGGGGCGAGGCGTAGTAGTAGAGGTGATTGGATCAATCGTTCTGACTACTGCGCAAATTGTGAGGTGTCACAGATTGGTAACAGATTGGGTCTGACCGAGTGACGGGTTGTTTCGGATAAACAACGAGGGGTAACCGAAACAGTTTCCCCTCTGTTGCAATCCATAAACAATCTGTCTAAATAGGGGCTAATGGGATCAACTTCTGATACCGAAAAAGTAAGAGTGATCATTGCAGCCATTTGGTCTTGGTAATAAATTTGCTGATGCAGCGTGTGTCTGTGAGGGACAAGTCACTGAGGTCTACGAAGAAGTATTTACCTAAGTATGTTTTGCGCAAGTTTGCGAGAGCTGGGCAGGTGCACAGAAGATGGAGGACGGTTTCCTCTTCCTCCTCATCCATGCAGCTTCTGCAGAAGTCGTTGTAGGGTGCTCCTAGTCTGCGAGCGTGCCTACCTATTAAACAGTGCCCTGTTAATACTCCTACTACTGAGCTGATTCTATTTCTTCTGATAGAGAGAAGCTTCTGAGTCCTTTTGGCATCCATGTTTGGCCAGGTTTGCTTCGATGTGGTGCAGGTATTAATGCTGTTCCACCTATTGTTCGCGATCGTTATTGCCTTCTTAAGTAAGGAGAATTTAATCGTTTGCATAGGAGCGTACGGTTCACTGTTGTTGTTCGAGTGAAGGCCGCTGCCTTGTCTGGCTAGCTCGTCCGCTTTGCAGTTGCCAGGAATGTCACTGTGCCCCGGAACCCAGCACAGGGTTACTGAACATCTGTCCGCAATCTCGTTAAGAGATTCCCGGCATTGTTTTACCAACTTTGATCTAATTGTTGGTGTATTCAGGGCTTTTATTGCTGCCTGACTGTCTATGTATAATACGATAGCTTTTTTGTCTATCGCAAACAAGGCGAGTCTGCAGGCTGCCTCGCGTATAGCCATAATTTCAGCCTGAAAGACGCTACAGTGGTCTGGAAGACGTAAGGCAGTACTAATTGCGGGTGATGGAGAATAGACTCCAGCTCCCGTGCCTGTTGCCATTTTGGATCCGTCTGTATAAACTTCAAGTGCAAGATTGTTAACTATTGTGCCATTCTCCCATTCGGAACGATCTGGGATTAATACTTTGTATTTAATGTTGAAGTCCTCAAAAGGTATGGTGTAATCCGTTATATCTGGGATTGCATTAGGGAGAATGCTCGTATGGCCTATTTTATGGTTGGTCCATTTCTGCGATTCTCTAAGTCTTAAGGCTGCCGTAGACGCGACTAGTTTCCCGTGTATATCGACAGGAAGAAGGTGTAGTATTGTGTCTAAGGCGGCCGAAGGTGTGGATCTAAGTGCACCTGTGATGCAAATGCTGGCTGATCTTTGTATCCGTTCCAAAGAACTGGTGTTACACTTTGTCTTTAGTGCGGGCCACCAAACCAGGATTCCGTAGAACAGAATTGGTCTGACTACCGCAGTATAGAGCCAGTTTGTTACCCTAGGCTGGAGGCCCCATTTAGGGCCCAATACCTTCCTGCATGTGTGGATAGCAACCGCGGCTTTCCTAGTGCGGTCCTGAATATTAAGCTTCCAGTTTAGCTTGCTGTCTAAAATTAGACCTAGATATTTGGCATGATTGCTAAATTTCAGCTCCTTGTTTTTGAGTTTTGGAGGAGTTAAATTGGGAATTTTGTATCTGTTTGTGAACAAGATTAGCTCTGTTTTGGATGGGTTAATATCAAGTCCGACTGTAACCGTCCATTTAACTAACTTATGAAGGGCGGATTCCATAAGGTCTCTTATTATATTAGGGAATTTTCCAGTTACAGCAATAGCGATGTCATCTGCATAAGCTATAACTTTACAACCCATATTTCTCAGGATGGTGAGTGCTTCATCAACTACTAAGATCCAAAGTAGTGGCGACAACACTCCCCCCTGGGGTGTTCCTCTATACACTAAGCGTTTGGTTTGACAGCTTCCTAGTTCAGATAGGATCACTCTGCTACTGAGCATGTTTTCAATCCAGACGCGTATGCAGCTGTCAACATTCAGTCTGCGGAGTGCATTAGAAATGCCTTCTGTTTTGACGTTATTGAAGGCGCCTTCGATGTCTAGAAAAGATACCATCGCATACTCTTTGATTGAGAGAGATTTTTCAATGGTGCCTACTAGTGAGTGTAGAGCTGTCTCCACCGAGAAACCCTTGCGATAGGCATGTTGGGAATCTGACAGGGAGCCAGCGGATAAGTTCTTACGAATGTATGAATCAATGAGTCTTTCCAGTGTCTTCAGAAAGAAGGAGGAGAGACTGATTGGCCTGAGATCCTTGGGGGAAACGTGTGAGGCCTTGCCACACTTTGGTATGAAAATCACATTAACCCTTTTCCATGATGCAGGAGTGTATCCGAATCTGAGACAAGTTCGGAAGATCACTACGAGCCAGGGGGTCAGAGTATCTAGAGATTTCTGTATTTCTACTGGCGTTATTTTATCTGGGCCAGGAGATTTATACGGAAGGAAGCTGTTGACGGCCCAGTAGATGCTGCGGCCGTTGACAATCCCAACCGGTGATTCTTGAGCCGGGAAGCTCGGTGGCGTTGATGAGATAGCCTCTTTTGAATTACCAGGAAAGTGTGTATTCATGAGAAGATCCAGAGTCTCTTCGTTAGACGATGTCCACTCCCCGTTGGGTTTTTGGATGAAACTAGGCATGGGTGGAGATTTGGAAATTATTTTCCTTAGCCTGCTCGAATCTGTAGTACTCTCTATGCTACCACAGAAGAGCCTCCATGATTGCTTTTGCGCTTTTGTGATCTCTGCCTTATATAGCCTCAGACTAGTTTTGTATGTGTCCCAGTCTTCTTGCAGGCGAGAGGATTTGGCCAAATTGAAGCATTTCCTGCTTTCTTTGCGCAACTTTGATAGGTGAGTGTTCCACCACGGTGGTTTACTCCCTTTTCTGTGCCTGCTGATCGGGCAGGCTCTATTAAAGGCCTCGTTCATTGATTTGGTGACTCTGTCAACCATATAATCAATATCCGATGGTGAATTTGGTTGATTAACTAAGTAACCTAGCTTCTGCTTTAGGATAGAATTATATACCTGCCAATTGGTTTTCCTGACATTCCGGAAGGTTTCCAGTGGAGGCTTAATGAGGTCAATGTTAAATTGAATATACCGGTGGTCCGAGAATGAAACCTCTCTTGAGACCATCCAGTTGCTAATTATTAGTTTAGGAGAGTTAGTAGCTAAAGTTATGTCTATGACCTCCTGTCTAATACTGTTGATGAAGGTAGGTTCTGAACCTTTGTTGCATACTACGAGATTAGTTGTCATAATGTAGTCAAAAAGACACTCACCCCTGTTATTTATGCCGCTGCTTCCCCAGAGGGTGTGGTGAGCGTTGGCATCCGCGCCCACCACAAGGGGAATGTTGTCACTCTCGGCTGCCTCTACCAATCTGCGCACATTTGCTGCTGGGATGGGCCCTGTGTCGTCGTAGGGCATGTAAGCGGCCGATACCCTTAGCTTGCTGCTGCACGTGTCTATTTCCACGCAGACAAAATCTGGATCACTGAAATTGGGTATAAGGCGAGCTTTTAAACTGTTCTTTGCCAATATACAGGATCTAGGTTTACCTTCATTTTTTGTGTAAAAAAGCGTGTAGTTTTTTGCCCTTAATCCAAGTATGGTATTCTTACCATCCACCCAGGGTTCTTGGATAAGGACAGCGTCTTCTCCGCCCGTTAGCAGGCGAAGCAATAAATTAGCTGATGCTATTTTAGAGTGATGGAGGTTAATCTGTAACAGTCTTAGCATCATTGCTGACTGAAACGGACGCCTCTATCACTGTCCTGTTGCTTTCCTCCGAATCAGAAGAAAGCTCGTCGCTGAGGTTTATCGTTGGTGTGTCGTCGCTGTTTTTGCTGCCATCCGTAGCAGCTGGCTGCGTTACGGCGACCCGATTTCCTTCCTCTACGGAGACGGGAGAGAGACCGTCTAGCTCGGCCTCCAGGCCGAGGTTATTCAGCGTGGATACCACACCCGACAGAAGTCTCTCTTCCTTCTCCTGAACTCTGAGTATGAGTTCGTCCATACCATAGGAGAATTTATATCCCCTACTGCTAAGCAGATCGAGTGATTCCTTGTTCATAAGGAATGAAACTAGCCTGCCTCTTTCTTCCGGTTCTCCGGCTTTGATGATCTTCCAATTGCTCGTTGGTAGATCGGGGTTTTGTAGACGGATCAGTCTAAGGATGTCCGCTTCCGTAGACGGCCCGGGGGGTAGCCAGACACGACCTTTCGGGCGGACTGGTATATCGCTCCAGTGCATCACTTGAAGCCCAGCGTTATTCCACAACGGGTTGATTTTCGGTATCGTTGATTTTAGGAAGTCTACCGCACTGCTGTTCTTGCATTTAACAAGCTTTACACCGCTTGAGAACCAGCCCCCATCCACAAAGGACGGCGGTTCTGCCGAAGTATTTCCGTCCAAGAATTTAAGGACTTCTCCGGCCAGAATAGCTTTGAGCGCTAGCCAGTTCTCCCCGCTCATTTTCCCCTCGTCGTTACCATTATCGTAGATACCGTAGAGCATATTGTCTTTCACGACTTCATTGAAGGGTCTGTGTGCCGTGTCAGCATTCTTTGCCTTCTTTGAAGTCGCGGAAGTCTCCTCAAAGGATCTGGGTCGCTTGGTCGTTGAGACCTTTTTGGCAGGAACTACCGAGGGTCTTCCCGAAGCAGGAAGATCTTTCGAATTACCACATACGGTGCTGGGTGCTCCTGAGATGGGAGTGAAGGTTTTAGTAGGTCCTTCCCTTCGAAGGGGGGGTCTCTTCTTAGGGTTGGACTTACTTGGGCCGCTAGGAGGTAAGGACGGTTGGGTGGCATTGGTTGTTGAGGGATGGTGCCTACCCGTAGCAGGTTGGCTAACATCCCCCTTCAGAACCTCGCCGGTCCAACGAATCATGTCCCTGTCCTTTTGATCCCAGGAACTGTCTGGTTTCGCCAGGACTGCGGCGAGTTTATGTTTGGCTGCACGTACCTGTTTGTACCTGATGGCGCTCGGTGAGGTGTTCTTGCCACGCCAATCATGCGACGATACAGCATCAGGTTGCCTGGATTCCGCGTCCGAAACAGACGCGTTAGCGGATTTTGAATCCGAGTCAGACGGAATTGTGGAGTCGTCGTCGTTGTCGGAAGTCGTTTTCCTGTATTTTGTCAAGTCGTTGTCCTTGTTCATTGCTGGAAGGTCAGTTTTGTTGTTTTTGTTGTTTTTGTTTGAATTTTTGTTTAAAAGGTCCATTAGATTCCCACGAGTAAGCCGGTGAAGAATGGTCCGCCCCAACATAGCCGGTTCTGCTGGGGTAGGGCACTTGGATACGACAGGCCCTGCCAAGGCACCTGAAGGAGCTCGTAGTCGACTGATCGAAAACCCTCAGCCTTTCATCCCTGGGCACGGTTTGAATAAAACGCTCACACCACCACTGGAATTGGGTTGACTATGTTTTAGCTTCGGAAAACCCTCCTCCGGAGACCTTACAGTATGGGCGACCCTGCTGCAATCGCCCTCCGGTATCATAAGGTACCTACTAAGCATCCACACCACGGCAAGGTACATAGTCGAAGGTGGATGGTGTACAGTCAATCAATCATATTATTTCATTAAATCTACATTCTCTTGTGTCGTGATCTTTGCTGCACTTAGCGCATATTATTTTTACAGTTTGTTACCCGTTGCAATTCAACCATATATTCACATTGAAATATTCGAAAACTCGGCACTTCTTTCATCCATTGTGTATCCTCATATTTTCCAGCATGATCTTATGATCAATTTGATCAACTACATCACAGCGTAGAATAACTCTTTGTGTTCATTTTTAAAATCTCTTACATATTTTACCGTGCCTTCTACATTGTTTTATTACAAATGGTTATTTCTCCTTTCTTTCGGTCAGAGACATTGAGGAGCAGGATTTATGTTTTCCTTGACGTCTCTTATTGTTTTAGTTTACATTTCGGTTCTATATAAACGTAATTATTTTGTTGTTGTCTCTTTTTGCTTTAATTGTGTGGTTTGCTTCACTCCAACCTGTAATTTATTTTTGTCATAAAACAGATTTTATAGCGTCTTGTGAGCTTGTTTACATTTTGCGCAATTAGTTTGCTCTGTGCTTTAATCGATTCTACACAGGCCGATAGTTTTTTCATTTCCAAGAAGCTTTGTTCACATGTTTCCTGTGCTTTTTCCATGCTCTTATTCTTTCAGTGTACCTACTCACAATATCCTCAAGCATATTTTTTATTTCCATTTCTTTTCTCTTTAGACTGGCTTAAATATGTTTGTACGTTGTCTTGTGTATCTCTCAGTACTAAGTCAATGTTGTATATGTATTGTATACAATCATCAAATATGAGCTGTAAATGTTGATTATGGTTTTTTAGATACCATAACTTGTTCTCTATTCATATTCGGCACCAAAAACTATTCATCCATTCACATTTCAGTTGTTTTTTAGTTTTATTTGTATGAATTCTATTTTTGACAGCAAAATTAATGCAGCTGCATAAATGAAATTCGTGGGTGGTTGTTCCAAAAATGAGTTAGCAACATACAAGTTAAACCCAGCTTCCACTAGGGCATAAGTGAATTTTATATAATTATCATGAACATTGGATAAATTTCTATTAGGCTTGGTGAATGTTCCCAAATTCGTTTATTTAACACCATATTTGTACAAAATCAAAATATGATTGGAAATTCTGTCGTTTAATTACACTGAGTCTTGAATAATGTTACTTAGGAACAGTAAAAATGCAAATGCTATTCGTATTTAAAAAAAAATATTAGTATCGGAAAGCAAAAAAAAAGTGATTAAACTCCTAACAAAAAGACAATATAAATTATTAATTGACAAAAACAAGTGCACTATTGTTTTGGGATACATTATGCTTTTGGAATACAAAAAGTGATCAAAACATTTTTTTATTACTCCGAGTAGGTATTTCACATAAATATAATGCGATCTACGAGGATTTTTGTATTATGGCCTTTACCAGAAAAAGCCAAATGCATACAAATTTGACAGCAATATTATAAGCAATATCGAATTCATTTTTAGAATTAAACAAATGCATACTTGACATGTTATTGTTTATTTTACGTACTAGTTACAAGTTATAATTTATAGTAAAATTAAAAAATATTTTTCGGCACGACATAAAAAAAAATTTTTTCCCCTAAACGGCGTTAAAACATTTTGTTTCAGTATGATTTCGAAACTTAAAGCAACTAGAAAAAGTGTATTTTCTTTAAAATATACAAAAAAAAAGCTTCAAGTTACAAAATCTCTTTTAACAAAAGTAAAAAAAAGCCGTGTTAGTTCATTTTATAAAGTTCATAAACTTTATAAAACTTTTATGTCGTTTTCGATTTGGCAAAAAGATCAATTTTTTTTTTGATCGAGATTGCTTTTTATGTTCGATTTGCCAAAAATCTGACAGTCTGAGAAATCTCGATTTTTTCTCAGATTTCACACATACTTTCACTAATACCAATGTATATGACACACAGCTGTCGGTTACGAATTGTTTATCGTTGAAAGGATTGCTTTTTTAGCTGAATTATTCATTTTTCGAGTATGGAAACGATTTTTTATATTAAATTATTTCGAATGTAAATGTGTAAAAACCAATTGGAATGGATTTACAGTGCAAGTGAAAAAAAATATTTTTGCGGCCAACCCAATACACACAAAAACCAATAAAATTCGAATTTAATGTTCGATTTGTCTGCAAAAATCTGAAATCTCAGATCAAAATCTGAAAAGTCAAATATTAAATTCAACTCTGATGTGAACGCCGTGTAACTAATGGGCAGAAAATATGCCGAACACAGTCGCCCCCACTTGAAATCCCACCAGAAAATGGCCGCCCGATGTCATGAAGTGCCATGCATTATATTGTATAAGTATTCGTGCGGCAGCAATGGCGCTCCTTTGATTTGTACAGGCACGAATTCTTATGCAATATAATGTATGGCAGACAGCTTGTAGGCAAATATACCGTTTCTGCTCTCAGTTGGCCCTCTAGTTTGGTTACTCTATGTCCCAGATACTCATTCTTTTTCCAGCCCATGCCGGACATTGACACAGTATATGTGCCGCAGTCTCAGATTCCTCCAATCATAGTTTACAAGTATCGATCTCTCTAAAGCCCATCTTCCTTAAATGACACCCGAAATCACCATGTCCTGTAGTCAAAGCCACCGCCCATTTCAATGTTCCTCGACTCATACTTAGAAATCTTCTTTGAGTGGAGCAGGTCGGCGACTTTATCGCCATTTTAGTCTGTCTCAATTCTTCCATGGTTGACCATCTTCTCATGTGTTCTGCCGGGATCCATTTGTGAATCAGCTGTTCTACCATTGTGGTCCTATCAACTTTCCATTTGACCTCTGTTTTGCAAAGGAGTCCGCCGTTTGATTGTTGTTGATCCCTATGTGTCCTCTTACCCATGTTAGTGTTGCTTCATTTTTAGATAAACACTTATAAACACTTATTGAGCTTAAGTACACATTCCAGTGCCAATGATGTTGTGATGTTTGTCTCTTCCATGCGTCTGATAACCGCCTAATTGTCCAGTGCTATAAGGATATTTCTTTCTTCCACCTGACTCTTAAGCAAGTAGTCCAACGCATGAAGAAAATGTGAAGGGTAAGTCCGAGCTCTTCTGAATTGATACAGGCCCCCTTTCCGCCATCCATCATAGATCCGTCCGTGAAAATCACTATTTAACCATTTCTTCTTTCTGGAAGTAATCCTTACTCAATACGAGTTTTGTGATTTTTTGTCCATAAAACGCACCCTTGTTATTCCATCCATAGGCATGATCAGCTCCCTAATCTCGTTTTTGACAAGTTCCAGAATCTTGCTATGTCCATAGATGGTACCACGAATGATGCCATTTCGCATGTCGATGCAAACGAAGTGCCGTTAGGCCGCTGCTCTTTTAATAAATAAGTCTAGCGGTAAGATCCCCAGGATCACTTCCAATGCGCATGTTTGTGTTGTGTTGCACCTGTAACTCCTATATATGCTAAACGTTGAACCCTATCCAGGTGCTTCCTCACAGTTTTCTGAGAGGCTTTGGCCCACCATACAACCGAGGCGTAGGCGATAATGGGTCTAGTTATCATCGTATACAACCAGTATGCTGACCTAGACGAGAGTCCCCACCTCTGTCCACATATTAATTATTAGATTAATAGATCAGTTTTCTCCGCATTAATTCAAAACCTTTGCACCACCGTTAAACCACTTTGAGTGCATTCCACATTAGGCCTTTTTTATTATGCTCAAATGATCTATATAGATCATATATTTTCATGGTTTACAACAACAGTTGGATCACGTACTATTGTTGTAAACCGTGGAAATCAATGATCTATATAGATCATTTGAGCATAATAAAAAACGCCTATTATATCTGCGAAGACGTCTATGAATCCACCTCTTGCCATTATTGCTATGTCGTCGGCATATCCCACTGTGTGAATGCCAGTCGCCTTAAGTCTATCGAGAAGAGAGTCCACAGTGATATTCCACAGTTTAGGTGAAAGAACACCTTGTGCAACCTCTAACCAAAAGGATGTTAGGCTGACTGGTTTGAATGACTTTGCCTCAATGTAATCCCTTTTTTCCGGTTTTGCTTCTCTCCATGTCACCACAAAGGCGTGTGATCTTGTTTTTCCACTGAGTGCAAGCCGCTCGGTATGCATCTTCAACAGCTGATGCAGATTCTTTAGCTGTGATTCTACACGCCAAGTATTTTTCGGTATCCGAGTGTCAATACATTCATTTTTTCCTCCAATACTGCATGGTATTTTGTCTTGTACGTGTTCTTCGAAATTCTGATGTATTTCCGATCTTTTTTTTTTAGATCCATAAGGAACATCAAATGAGATGGCTCTGTGATCCGACAATGTTGCTTTATCCATTACCCACTAATTTGTTCGTCTATCAATTATCCTGGGTCACATCAATCACTTCCTTTCGCCTCGCACCCACGAAGGTTGGCTCTGTTCCCCTGTTAAAGATAGCTAGATCCTTGCATGATATAAATTAAAATAGCGCTTCTCCTCTGTAGTTATCGTTGGTATAATGTTTTCAAAATTGTTGCGTCCTTAATTTTCGAAATTTCGAAAACCCCATTTTTGATTTGGCTAAAACTTTGAAAAACAAGTAGGTAATGCTTACATTCCGAACAATATCTTATACACAGTTTTCAGCTAAATAGTTAAGCAATAGTATTCTCAAACTAAAGATTTGGATCAAAACGCATATTGAAGATAATATGGTATGATGGCCGGTTTGTTCAATCTTCGTTAATTTAATCGTCTGTTATTCCAGGTGGTAATCATCGAATGTATTTGTTCAGCAAGATACTAACCAGAGAGTCGGTGGTTTGGTTAGATAACCAGAGAAATCGATAACTAGCCGATTTTTCGCGGTTTAATGATTTTCTGGAATTTCGTTTGTTCAAGTTTTTTTAAGGACTGCGTAGGAGTTAATTTTGACGTTGCAGCTATACACAACAACTCTTTGTACAATATTGTGGGGAAAAATACAAATAATACAATAACAGTATATAATATAACTCAAGATGTAGTGAACTGAACCAATGAAATCTTCTCGTCAGTTTCGGAGACGTTTTAAACTGACAGATGTATAGAATATGGTACAGTCTATTGGAGGTAAGAGTGACGATCCCCAACACAATAATGGATGCGAATGATGAAGTAAGATACATTTTCAGCATTTTTAGCCGATGACAGCTCTCATAAATTGAGATAAAGCAAATATTGAAAGAATGAGAAAATTCGACGGTCGTTGAATAAACTGATTTATTTTTAATTTGGTTTTGTTTTTAAAAAATTGCTTATTGTCTCACAACAAGATTTTATTTTTTAGTTTTAAAAAAACTCCTGTATCATTTGATTATGACATTCTTGTGCTTAACAAATTTTGCATTTAGTTAGATCACTGAAAATAAATACATTAATACGTACCCGGAAAACAAACAAATTTAACCATAGATTCGGTCAATCACTGAACTGACAAATAAACTGGAAAAGTGGACCGATTTGTCGCAAGGCTATGGTTTGGTGACCGAAGTGAAAAATTGTTCAACAAACACTCATCGGTTATCACAGATTTCAAATCATGGGTTAACCTTAAACTATGGTAACCTAACCCAAGATTTAACCAGCTGTGAACAGACCGGCACTAAGTATTTTTAATATGATCCGGTACTTAGTTTTTCTCAAAAATTTAAAAAATCAGTTTTCAGCCTTACACAATCAGAGACTCCCACATTCGGTTTGTAACTGCAAATTCAAAATCTCTGAAATCTTACATATACATATATATATATGTAATTTAGTTTGGTTTGGAATTTCAACATGAATAGACTGACACCTGAACAACGCTTCAAAATTTGGCAAATTTATTTTGAAAATCATGGTTCTATTCGAAATACGTATCGCGCACTACGTCCATTTTACGGTCAACATAATGAAGCTCACTTTTGGTTGAATGGATACGTCAATAAACAAATCTGCCGTATTTGGAGTGATGATGATAACGTTTGGTAACCGCATAGTTTCACGTTGCGGACCCGTGAATTGGCCTCCAAGATCGTGCGATTTAACGCCGCTTGTCTAATTTCTGTGGGGATATGTGAAGTCGCTAGTCTACGCCGATAAGCCCGAAAAGATTGACCACTTGGAGGACAACATTCGCCGCGGTTTTGCCGATATACGGCCACAAATGTTGGAAAAAGTCAAAAAAGTCACTTCCTTCAAAAATGTAATTCTCTCTTATTTGAACTATGTCTGATTCTAGGTACTTCTCGTCCATGTAATAATTAAAAAAGGTCACCCTAGCATACTTTTCCGCAACAGAAAAACAAATACACACCGATCTGTCACAATTTAGCTTGAGAAAATGTGCCGACCCAATGCCAGGAAACAAGGCCATGTTTTTGGCCAAAAGTAAAATGGAAATTACGCCAGAAAAAGTTTATTATTTTGGCATAGTTTCCAAATTTGATTTGGAAATAAGACCAAAAACACTGCCCAGCGCGCCATTGCGCGGTCGCATTGCCGCCCCGCCTCGCGCTGTCCCGCGCTTATTTCTAAAACAAAAAAAAAATGTTGGCGTATTTTCCTTTTTAATCTGGAAAATAAACTTTTCTGGTGTTTTTTCCAAAATTTTTTTTTGGCTTTTTTCCATTTTCCTGGAAAAAATGCCCAAAGTAAAGGGTGATTTTTTAGCTGGTTTGGTTTTGGCAACACTGGTTTTGACAGCTGACGTGTGTTTAGTACCTTGTGTCACTGTCAAACAGCTTCAGTTTGGTTTGCAATTTAACCATGGATCGTCTTACAAATGAACAACGCTTGCAAATTATTGAATTTTACTATCAAAATTCGTGCTCGGTTCGAAATGTTCATCGCGCGAGTTATGGTCGTTGCCGCGACCCGAATGAAAAAAAAACAAATTTTATTTTAACAGAGCTTCCGCTACTGGACTTTTATTGCGAATGAATGACCAAGAATACAATTTTACATGGGTTTTATAAGTTTAAATTGTTGACGCTGCTATTATTTGCAGCGTGAGAACGGATTTGCTTAAGGCTGAAATACGATAATATTTTATTACAATGATAGCAAAAATGTGGACAGTAAACATGATATGAATTTAAGGAATGTGAAAGGTAATATGATTATTCTAATTTGTGGGGTTCTGGTGGGAATGTAACTCCTCCCCCCTTGGAATGGAGCGATGACCAGAGAAGACGGGGCTCAGGTCTTGGTTCTTCTATGGGATGAGCGTTCTGGAATTCTGTTGGAGCTGTTTCAAGTTTGCCAGTACCAGGGATTGATGATTCTTTTTTCTTGTTTCTAATGATGATGGTGATGATGATACTGATGATGATGATGGCCGATAGGGTTATGTTAGAGTTTGTGAAAATGTTTGTTGTTCTTGAGTTTTCTTCTATTAGTTTTATTTTAGCCAAATTTGAAGTCCGAAGTTTTGAAGTTTTGTCATCGTTAATGTTTCTGTCGTTTTAGCTGCTGTTACTTTGTTAAATAGGGCTGGATGTATCTGTATCTCGTCGAAATGGTTGGTTGCGGTATTGTCATATGTGTAGTTGTTAATGTTAATTATACAATCCTTGAAGTGTATTAAGGCTGTACCTTTGATTGTAATGTTGCTTGAGGTACAAGTTGATGTCACTGTGGTTTCGGGAATGTTGATGATTAGTATGAACTGATCTTCTGGTTGTTGGACGTCTGATAAATTATCCGTTTCTATTAAGTTACATTCTGCGTCTTGGTGGTGTAGTAGTTTTCCAATGCATTTTGAATCTGATAGGTTTTCTTTGAATCTGGTCTCTGGACAGTAGTACACGTTCTCGATGTTCTTGCATTTTTCTTCGTAGTACAGAATTTTAGTGTCGGATATGGATATGAAAGGTTTTGTTTGTATGGATTTTTTGTGAATGGGAATAGGAATTAGATGGAAGTAATAATTTATGTCATTGGTAAAGAGTGGAATTTGAACGTTAAATATGACATTAGTGTCATTATAGTAGGCTTGCAAACCAAGTAATTCATAAATGTGCTCTTTGGAAATGATTTTAATATTTTGTTCTTTTAGAATGGTTTCGATGTGATTAAGTTCTTCTAAACTAAGGATTGTTTTAGAAATTATGTTAATGTTAGCTAAGGATATGGCTTCGATTATATCTTTCAAATGGTTTCCAAGAATTTCTATGTTGTAATTTATTGTATGGAAATGTTGTAGGACTTGTATGGTGGTAGTTTGGGATGTTAATTCTTTCCCTATATTGTTTTGTGATTTTTGTACAAAATTGCTTATCAGAGTTTGTTGTAGGTTAATGTGTTTCGTTATGTTTCCAAAGCGTTCAATCATTTGTTCGTTCAGTTTGCTTTGGTTGTTTAAAGTAGTTTTAATATTGTCTTCGTTCGTTAAAAGTGTCTCTATTTGGTTATTAATGTGTAGTGCGTCGTCAGAGTCCATGTTACCAGTGATTGTTTTGATTATGGTTCCTAGTCCGTTTATCAGTCCTCTTCGAAGTCTAGTTTTAGGGTTTACTAATTGGAATTTTGCATTTAGATCATTTAACTTTAGTCTTAGGACACTAAGAGGTTCTTTGGCTTCTTTGATTTCACTAAGTATTTCTATGGAGTTTGATATTTTCTCAATGTTCTTTTTATAATTATCTAATTTTATTATGTGGAGGAAATTTTTGTGGGCCTTTATTGTCCGAGATTTGCCTAGTTTTAGAGGGAGTACACCGTTGCTGTTAGATAGGTCCTGGATTTCCAGTACTTGGGCCAGGACTGGAGTCAGAAGTCTGAAATTTTCGTTTGTTTATTAGTTTACTTTTATGAAGTTTTTGGTTCCTAACTGTAAGTACTGTAAGTCTATTATTTTTCTTTATTCTATGTTTGCTGAATCTGGGGGTGATTTTATTTCTCCTGTTTTCCCTACGGTAAATAATTGAACCTGACTTAGGAGACATGGGTTTCTCTCTGTTCCTATTGAGTTTTTCTATATTATGTTGTTTATGTTTTTCCATAATGCTTTTTATTTCTGGGTATAATCTATTTTGGAATTCGTTAAGCTTATCTAAATATTCGTGGACATTATTGTATTGGATATTTTTAAATTTATATGTACGACCGTAAAATAACTCGAATGGGGTAAGTTTTGTCGAGGAGTGAATAGAGTTATTATATGTTATTAGTGTTTCATTGAGTATGTCGTCGTGGTTTTTAGTTGTTCGTTTTGTGTGAATTATTCTGTATATCTCCGTGAAGGTAGAGTGCATTCTTTCAACAGGAGAGTTACTACTGCTCTGTTGAAGAGACGTTATATGATGATCTATGCTATATTGTTTACAAAAGTCTGAAAATATGATTGCTGTGAATTCGTTACCTTGGTCCGTAACCAATTTCTTGGGGATGCCGTGAAGGCTCATAAAATGTTTGAGAGAAGTGATGACTGTGAGACTGTTCCTATTAGTTAAGGTATAGGCTGCTGCAAACTTTGAGAACTTATCCACTACTGTTAGTATTTGTTTATGGTTTATGAAGTAAATGTCTGCATGAACTATGTCTAATGGTTTTTCTGGAGTTTCCGTAATTTTAAATTCAACTTTAGGCGGGGTACGATTATATTTTAGTGTTTGACAGGTGTCGCAATTATTTATTGTTTTGGTAATTTTGTTTTTCATAAACGGAAAATAGAAGGTTCTTTTTAAATGTATGAGTGTTTCATTGATACCTCTGTGATTATTATGCGAGTGGTAATCTCGAATAATTTTATCTTGATCATCTTCATTGGTAACATCTGAAACTTTTTCCGTACACCTTATTAACTTAAATCGAGAAAAATATTTAGCGTATACGGATTGGACTTTCCTAAATGTATCGTCGTCTGTGAAGATGGCATTTAGTTTGTTTGGGGAAGCAAATTTTTTTAATATGTCTATTATGTCTTGTTCAGTGAATTCTTGAGATCTTATAGTTCTCCTTTGTTTATTCTTAAAAATCATTTCAAATAAATTTTTGGGTTGATTATTATTTCTTTCTAATATTAGTTGAAGTGAGAATTCGTTTAAAGGACGTTCTGAAATGTAAATGTGGTCATTGAGATTTTCTTGAGCGGAATGAACTGTGGAACAGCCAGTTCCTTGTTCGTTAGAGTTTAACTCTATTGTGGTCTGGACTTGCGGCTTTATTATGTTTTTATTTCCTTTATTTTCGATAATGACCCTGCTGAGGGCATCAGCGTTTAGATTTAATTTACCTTTTTTATAGATGACTTCATAGTCAAACTCTTCAAGTTTTAACCGCCATCTGACTAATTTGGAATTAGGATCTTTTAAATTCATCAGCCAGGTAAGAGGCTTATGATCTGTTACAATTTTGAATTTATTGCCATACAAATATGGGCGAAAATACCTTGTGGCCCATACTATGGCCAAAAGTTCTTTTTCCACTGTTGAGTAATTTATTTCCGTATCTGTTAACGTCCTACTGGCGTAACAAATAGGTAGGTCACTTCCAATTGTTCCTTGAGATAATATGGCTCCCAATGCGACATTACTTGCGTCAGTGGTTACGATGAAGGGTTTTTCGAAGTCCGGATATTGTAATATCGGATTATTTGAAAGGATATCTTGACAGTGCTCGAATGTTTTGATAAAGTCTGCTGTGTGAACGACTTTCCTGTTCTTTTTCAGGCATTCAGTTAAGGGTTTTGTTAGTTGTGCAAAATCTTTAATAAATTTGCGGTAGTAACCGATTAAGCCAAGAAAACTCCTGACTTCTTTTTGGGTATTAGGTATTGGAAAGTTTTTGATCGCTTTTATACGATCGGGGTTTGGTTTTACGCCTTCTGTGGTAACTAAATGACCTAAAAATGCAATTTCTTTATGCAGAAATTCGCATTTATCTAACTGCATCTTTAAGTTAGCTTCTCTTAATCTAGTAAAAATTTTCTTTAAGTTTTCTTGGTGTTCTTGGAGTGAGGTTGAGAAAATTATTATATCATCTAAGTATACTAAGCAGATTTTTCCCAAAAGTTCTCTTAGTACATTATCCATGACCCTTTGAAATGTCGAAGGGGCATTTTTCAGCCCAAAAGGCATTCGCACAAATTCAAAGTGGCCACTGTCGATTGTGAAGGCTGTTTTTTTTATATCGCCGGGATCCATCTCTATTTGATGGAATCCACTGGCCAGGTCGAGTGTAGAGAAATACATTGATCTACCGAGTTTATCTAATATTTCATTAATGTTGGGCAGAGGATATCTATCACTAACAGTTTTTTCGTTTACCTTTCGGTAGTCGATGACCAGTCGCCATTTTCGTTTGCCACTGGAGTCGAGTTTTTTGGGTACGATCCAGATTGGTGAACTCCATGGTGAGTAGCTTGGTCGGATAATGCCGTTGTTAAGCATGTCATTGACTTGTTTCCTTACTTCTTCTTTATGTATATACGGGTATCTATAAGATTTGGTATATACTGGGAGGTCGTTGTCAGTTTTTATCTTATGTTTAATCTGGTTTGTAAATGTTAATTTAGTTCCCTCTTTGAAGAATATGTCTTCGAATTCATGGCAAATCTTAAGGATTATTTTCTTCTCCTCTGAATTAAGGTGGGAGGTTCTTATAGAATTTGAAATATCTTTTTTTTCGTATATATTTTCTTTCCTGCTAATGTTGTTTATATTATAGTTATTGAGTTCTATATAGTTGAAATCTTCGTACTTTTTTGCCTTGAGTGGTTGGTCTAAAAGGATAGTTTGGTCTTGAGAGGAGTAGTTTAAAATTTCTATAAAGCTGAACCAATTTTCTGCGTGGTAGATCCCTTCAGGTATATAAAGTTTAGTTTTAATTTCTATGGGTTCAATTAGTATGTCTCCGTCGGAAATGTCGACGGGCAATTTCGCTGTAATTTTTGAATATGCTGGTACAACATATTCGTGAGATATTAAATTTGGTTTGAAAGACAGGGGAATATTTGAATTATTTGTTACTAATTGTTGGTTTTTAATATCGATTTGGGCTCCTATTTTTGTTAGGATATCCAATCCTATGAGGCCATCAAAGTATTTATGGAATTTGAATAGCAAGAATTGTATGTGGCCTTTCTGTTTAAATTCTAAAAACATACGAAGTGTTACTAATTTATTAACTTGGTGTTTATGCAAAACGGTAGAAATAACTGTAGGTTTCGTATACTGCATGTCTTTCGGGTGGATATATTCAGGGTTTATGAAGGAAGAGGAAGCCCCTGTGTCTATTAGGAATTTCAAATTACCAAATGGTGAAGAGATATTTATATAAGGTAGAGTGTTACCATGTATATTTATTTCTACAAGGTTTCCTGTGGGTCCGAGGCTACTGGAAGAAAATGTTGGTCGTTTATTCTTTAGTCTGTCTGAAATTGATCCAAATTGGGATAGTAGCCTAGTGATGTATCGTTTTGTTCAATGACATGATGGTTTACGTTATTAAGTTCCCTGTTAGAATTTTGCCTAAAAATGTTATTGTTCTGCCTGTTCCTACTATTTCCAGAATATGTATCCATCGGTTCTCCTTGGTTTGGTGGTCCATGCCGGGTACGACTAATACCTGAAATTTCCATTGGTTCCGGCCTACTTTGAGTGTAGTACCTATTAAAATTGTTGTGTTGCTGTGGTGTATTGTACTTTGGGGTGTTATTTCGTGGTCTGTATTGTTGAGGAGTATTATTGTAATTAGGGTAGTTTTGATTATTGGGACTTGGCCTGTATTGTTGATAGTTGTTCTGATATGGTCTTTGAAGTTGAGGTCTAGGTTGTTGTTTTTCTTGGTCAAATTTTGAGTAGACAATATTTTGTTCTGTGATACAGAATGAAAATGCCTTACTTAATGTGTCAGGTCTCATGGCTCTTACTGTTGAGCCTAAAGGTTCTTTTAAGCCTGAAAGAAATGAATTCAAGCACATTTCGTTATATAGTGCTGTTTTGGCATTAATAACGTTTTGGTTCAATTCATGAATCTGAACGTGATTACACATTGCTGCTAATATTTCAATTATATTACTGTAATATTTTTCGACTGATTTTGTACCTTGCGTTAGACCGTGAAGGTCTCTTATTAAGGACGTCTCATTCCGTTTATCTGCATAATGCAGAATGAGGTTGTTCTTAATGTCGTCCCACACCATCGGTGTTCCGTACATATTTAATACCTCGTTGGCATTTCCTTCTATTTTATTTCTTATAGCACGAAGCAATATCCTGCTTTGTGGTGTACCATCAATGGGTCTCATTATAACAAGAATTTCTTCTACATTTTTTATAAATTCAAAAAGCAACCTTGGATTCCCATCGAATCTTGGGAGATCTTTAATTGCGTCTGGAATTTTCAGTGAATTAAACAACTCGGCGGGGTTAGCAATAGCCTGACCGCCATTTGGTAAATTAATTTGAGCAGGGATATTTCTTGCATCCATATTCAAATCTCGAGCTATATCGTTTACTTGGTTAACAGCCATTTCTACTTCTAAATCTGAGCTTTCAGAGTTTTCTGTATCTATATTTATTTTCCTATTTATATCAAATTTATGTGTTCTCTTTACGAATTTCATAAAAAATTATTTAAGGAAGGGACTTACAGGAAGATCAGCAGCATCCTTATCTGTTCACTACGGGTTCTTGTAATTACGATGATCCGTCGTAATATTTGAATGTTTATTATTGTAACTGTTCACTATTGTCACTTTATAGTTCCATATATTTTGCGTCGGGTATTTTATACTGGGTAAGATTCTACTTCCACGCACAAAATCGGCACAATAATACGATAATCCGTCGTATAGTCTTATGTTAAACTGTTTATGGTCACTTCAATCACTTTCTTATTTAAATATTTATTCTGAAGTTATGCTTTTCACACGATTTTATACAAATAGCACATTAACACGATAATCCGTCGTATTTGTGGCTTATTTAATATTGATTTTTACATAGAGCTAAGTTCTTTTTTTCGACTGCGCCAGTTATGGTCGTTGCCGCGACCCGAATGAAAAAAAACAAATTTTATTTTAACAGAGCTTCCGCTACTGGACTTTTATTGCGAATGAATGACCAAGAATACAATTTTACATGGGTTTTATAAGTTTAAATTGTTGACGCTGCTATTATTTGCAGCGTGAGAACGGATTTGCTTAAGGCTGAAATACGATAATATTTTATTACAATGATAGCAAAAATGTGGACAGTAAGCATGATATGAATTTAAGGAATGTGAAAGGTAATATGATTATTCTAATTTGTGGGGTTCTGGTTGGAATGTAACTCGCGCTGCTTCCATTTTATGATCGGCATTCTCGACCTTCTGAGCAGTCTATTCGGAAGATTGTGACCAAATTTCGCACCAAATTTACTTTGTTGGACAATAAATCACCAACACGTTTACGTACTGTGCGTAGTGAAGAAAATATTGCGGCCGTATCAGCTAGTGTGACAGAAGACCGCGAAATGTCGATTCGGCGCCGTTCCCAGCAGTTAGGCCTTTGTTACAGCACTACGTGGAAAATTTTGCGGAAGGATTTGGGCGTAAAGCCTTTTAAGATACAGCTGGTGCAAGAACTAAAGCCAGCCGACCTACCACAACGCCGAATTTTTGGTGAATGGGCTCTTGGAAAGCTGGCCGAGGATCCGCTTTTTTATCGAAAAATTGTGTTCAGCGATGAGGCTCATTTTTGGTTGAATGGGTACGTAAATAAGCAAAATTGCCGCATTTGGAGTGAAGATCAGCCAGAAGCATTGCAACAGCTACCAATGCATCCCGAAAAAGCCACTGTTTGGTGCGGTTTATGGGCCGGCGGCATTATTGGGCCATATTTCTTCAAAGATGATGCGAATCGCAGCGTTACTGTCAATGGTGAACGCTACCGAGCGATGATAACAAACTTTTTTTTGCCCGAAATGGAAGTTTTTGACTTGCATGATATGTGGTTTCAACAAGACGGTGCCACATGCCACACAGCACGCGAAACAATGGCGCAATTGCGAGGCGAGTTTGGTGAACAGTTAATTTCACGTTTCGGGCCGGTCAATTGGCCGCCTAGATCGTGCGATTTGACACCATTAGATTATTTTTTGTGGGGGTATGCCAAGGCTAATGTGTATAGGGACAAGCCCGCTTCGATTGACGCACCTGAAGCCAACATCCATGCATTCATTCGTGAGATACCGGCCGATATGTGTGAAAGAGTATGCCAAAATTGGACTCAGCGGATGGGCTACCTGAGACGCAGCCGCGGTCAACATTTGCATGAAATTATCTTTAAACATTAAATTGCAAGGTTCAAACTATCGATTCAAATAAATATTTCATTAATTTTTTCGAATTTTTTGTGTTTTTTTTTTTAAAAAAGTTCTAAACCTCTTAAAAAATCACCCTTTATTTATGGGGAAAAAAGCCAAATTTCGCGGCATTTGCGACAACTTTGTATGGAGATTTTTGAGCTTTTTTCCATTTTAATTTTTTGGCGTAATTTAAGGGAGCCTAAATTTTGACAGACACATGAAGTACATTTGATTATTTAGCTCTAGGTACCACTCTGTTAGTCTCACAAATGCGAGCCCTTTTGAGCACATTTTTCATTACATTCTCACACATTTCACGCGGTATTTTATTAATTTCATCACGAATATTTTGTTTGAGTTGCTCAAGCGTTTCTGTTTTGTTTGCATAAACCTTGCTTTTCATATATCCCCACAAAAAGAAGTCCGGAGCAGTCAAATCAGGCGACCGTGGAGACCGTGGTGCTTGGGCCTATCACCTACAGACCCTCTTTCTTCGAAATCATTCACTACACGATAAATAGTGCGTTTTGTTGGCACGTAACTTTGTCATCGTCACAGTAATCGATGATTGATTTTGATAAAATGTTTTAACGATTAAAACACGTTGGTTTATCGAATATTTTTCCATAATAAATTTGCCACGTGTCGACTTCACGACTGCCAAATATGAACTGTCAAGACTAATGTTTATCAAAATGGCGGCAAAACAAAGTAGTATACCTTCCCGGCGGACACCCTGTACTTCGATGGCTGGTAGTGTTGATCCTGTCAATAGGTTCAAGTGAGTTGGCTTAAGCCCCGCACCCGACTTCAGGGTGACGCGCGAAAGGTTTTGATAGTACTTCAAGCCAATTAATTTTTTTTTGAGATATCAAGTCATTTGCATTTTATTTAAAAAAAAAATAAGTTGTCAAGTCCTTAAAGAAATAAAATTTATCAAAACAATGCGGGAGTTGTTTTTTTAGTCAAAATAATAACGGTACAAAGTACAAAAATTGCAAAAAAAATAAAGCAAGTGTTCCTGCTTTATCAAGATGAGACAAAGTGCAAAAATATATGCAAAACCCTATTTCCCGAAAAATAAGAAGGATAGGAAAACGGGGAGTGTCACTTCCCATACAACGAAATTATTTAAAACTTTTTTAATTCTATAATTGACGGCTTAAGCCTTGAAATTTGGTAATTTGGACATTTATCCTAAATTGATCTCTACATATGATCGCATGTCAAGCGTCTTGTCACTCAGGCTGTCACGGCGTGTGAAACAAGTAACAAAGCTTAAAGGTCATGAGCAAGTGACAAATCGCCTGTCAATGGCTATTGGGACTGAGTGACCAATAGTATATGTCAGGGATTTACATTTTCCTACGCTTGAAAGTATACAATTTTCTGCATTTTCACGCATCTCTCGATTAATACATTTTTGCCCTGCTATCTAGATTCACCTCAGCAAAATTTGAGATTTCTATATTCTGAAAATTTGGCAGAAGATGTAGAATCAATCAGATCTGATTGACTTTCCGTCGGAATCTCCATTTTCTTCCCAAGACCTCACATTTGTTTCACGTAGTTTTTAAGTTAAACATTAATTGTAATAAAGATTTATATTGAATTCTCGTCTTTTTATTGAGATTATAGTCACAACAGTGGAAATGACCGCTCTTTTGAATCTTAAAAAAGCAAGACATTTTCCTTAAAAATAAATAAAAATAAATAGTTGGCGCAACAGGTCTGTAGAGACCCAGGGCCTAGCTTCTCACAACCATTCGTTTGTGTGCGTTTTTCATTTTTGGGACGAATGGAAGGGATCTACAATTTTATGCCGGGTCCAAACGGCTAATTGAGAAGCTCCTTCATGACAGTTATACTCTCGGATGTTTGTCAGACGTTCGCGAGAGGTGGCGCAGCGGAAAAAACCATTAGTTGGAATTTGGGTTTTTTCGGGATTCGAACCTGGGACCCCTCGCTTAGTAGTCCAACACACTAACCACTAAGCCACTGCGCCTACAGACATTTTCCTTATTATTTGCAAATATATTAAAACTTGTAGCAGAAAAGCCAACAATGAAAATGTCTGAACAATTATGAGCAGAAGGGTCATACAATTTTAGCATTCTCATATTGAATGGGTCATTCTGCCTGACAGCGTAATTTGTTGGCCGCTCGGGAATACTGGAAGAGTGCGTCGATCGTAACTTGGTCAGTTGACGGTTTGATGATCTGGTGACATGTTCCTTTGTGAACATTGAGGTGAGGAAACAGTGTGCTAGCTATAGTAGCATCACGTCCCGCAGCAAAGCCAATTAGTCTACGGTGTGTAAACTTTGCACCCCAATGATAAATTATTTTTTTTTAAATTTCCGGGTGGCTAAAGTAAGTGCTCGAGAGTTCTTGATACGAATTTTGAAAAGTTCAGTTCGTTAATTTTTTTTTTTTAAATGTGGGTTGCTATATAAATATTAATTTGTTCTTTCTTTCCGTATAGAAACCACATAGTTCTATAATTCCTCATTATTATTAATTATCAAATTAATACACTACACCAAGAGTTCTAGAGTCGGAATATGTATAAACAAAAAAAGTTATAGAACTTTTGAAAAAAAATATTTTTTGTTTTCATGAGTTCTGATCAGAGAAACGCAACAAAAAAATCTTTAAACAATTTATACTCAAACACAAAAAAATTTAATTTATAGAACTCTTATCAAAACTCTTCGGAACTCCGGGAAAAAAAAATTCAATTAGAGGATTATTTTATAAAGATTTTTCATGTGGACTTATCCGCTGTATATTCTTTCTGTGAGGGGCTCATGTGAGAGACTGAGAGCTGTGAGACTCAGCCAGTCATTCGACAGAGCTTTATAGTGCTGCTATTTTCTCGCGCTTATAAGTCTAGCAGGTCCAAAAGGGAAATACCAGTACCCAGTGGCTACCACGCGGAGGTAAAATAAGCACAAATGATGCGTATGAAAAAGTTGCAGCAACTGGTCATCGCCAAGTTAATGCCAATCAATGCCTACCCTATTCATACAACACACTAGGTGGTTATTCACGATATGATAATTGCTATTTCAAATCAAAACAACCAGCCACGACAAAACAATAATTACTCACAAAGTAAACAATGACGACAGTGAAATCCCATACATTTTCCAAAAAAAAAAAACAATTGATAAAAATTAGAAATAAACGTATTATAATAAAGGGTGATTTTTTAAGAGGTTTAGAACTTTTTTTAAAAAAAAAACACAAAAAATTCGAAAAAATTAATGAAATATTTATTTGAATCGATAGTTTAAACCTTGCAATTTAATGTTTAAAGATAATTTCATGCAAATGTTGACCGCGGCTGCGTCTCAGGTAGCCCATCCGCTGAGTCCAATTTTGTCATACTCTTTCACACATATCGGCCGGTATCTCACGAATGAATGCATGGATGTTGGCTTCCAGTGCGTCAATCGAAGCGGGCTTGTCCCTATACACATTAGCCTTGGCATACCCCCACAAAAAATAATCTAATGGTGTCAAATCGCACGATCTAGGCGGCCAATTGACCGGCCCGAAACGTGAAATTAACTGTTCACCAAACTCGCCTCGCAATTGCGCCATTGTTTCGCGTGCTGTGTGGCATGTGGCACCGTCTTGTTGAAACCACATATCATGCAAGTCAAGAACTTCCATTTCGGGCAAAAAAAAGTTTGTTATCATCGCTCGGTAGCGTTCACCATTGACAGTAACGCTGCGATTCGCATCATCTTTGAAGAAATATGGCCCAATAATGCCGCCGGCCCATAAACCGCACCAAACAGTGGCTTTTTCGGGATGCATTGGTAGCTGTTGCAATGCTTCTGGCTGATCTTCACTCCAAATGCGGCAATTTTGCTTATTTACGTACCCATTCAACCAAAAATGAGCCTCATCGCTGAACACAATTTTTCGATAAAAAAGCGGATCCTCGGCCAGCTTTCCAAGAGCCCATTCACCAAAAATTCGGCGTTGTGGTAGGTCGGCTGGCTTTAGTTCTTGCACCAGCTGTATCTTAAAAGGCTTTACGCCCAAATCCTTCCGCAAAATTTTCCACGTAGTGCTGTAACAAAGGCCTAACTGCTGGGAACGGCGCCGAATCGACATTTCGCGGTCTTCTGTCACACTAGCTGATACGGCCGCAATATTTTCTTCACTACGCACAGTACGTAAACGTGTTGGTGGTTTAATGTCCAACAAAGTAAATTTGGTGCGAAATTTGGTCACAATCTTCCGAATAGACTGCTCAGAAGGTCGAGAATGCCGATCATAAAATGGAAGCAGCGCGCGATGAACATTTCGAACCGAGCACGAATTTTGATAGTAAAATTCAATAATTTGCAAGCGTTGTTCATTTGTAAGACGATCCATGGTTAAATTGCAAACCAAACTGAAGCTGTTTGACAGTGACACAAGGTACTAAACACACGTCAGCTGTCAAAACCAGTGTTGCCAAAACCAAACCAGCTAAAAAATCACCCTTTATAAGTTATCAACACGCACATAAAAGAACTTAACTTATTATTGATTGCGGTGCTTAGTATAGATAAATGAACAAGTGTCCCCAAAATGGCAAATACCAATTGCAAATCATAAATCTTAATTAATTATAAAGTCCTCGATCCTCTCCCTTTATTTAGCGAATTCAATAAAAAAAAATAAAAATTATGTAAAATGCTCCATAGTTTTTTTTTGATTGCTTAGTAGGAAATATTATACTCGTACAATTAAACCCAATTATTGATTATAGAAACCGTTCTGTTAAAACGTAAAAATATCATTATTTTTGAATAAATACAGAAGAAGTAGAATATGTATGTATGTATGTATGTATGCCACAGCTCGTCAAAGTACATGCCTAGAAGTTTCTCAAAACGAAGATTTTGAATTGCAAAAGAATTAAAATGGCACCCAGTTTCGAAGCATTATTCGTTGCTTTATTCATACAGTGACATTCCAATTTTTAGTTGAAGAGGTCGGTTGAAAAATTTCCGACATGCTGCGACAGCAAATAATAATACCAAGTAATAGTCCTTTCCTTACAATTCATTATGATGGATATTATGAATTCCTCAGAATGCTGTTTGGGATAAAGAATGCTACAGTTATATTCAAGAGGCTAATGAGTGATGTAGGTAGGTAGGTAGAAGTGGCGGCTCAGCATTGAACCCAAGTAGTACTATGATGTTTCTTTTTGTTACCACGCCTCGTGTGACCTAGTTTGTGTGATGATTGTTAAGGGTGTGATGCATTCTGTACTTATATCCAACCTGTGGAGTTGAGGAAACGGATTATATGTAATATCCCTTTACCCGAAATGTAGCTAAGGTAGTCGAAAAAATGTTGGTTCAGTGTCCGCAATCTGGCTCTTGCTAGTGCCGGACATTTGCAGATATAGTAATATTTTGTTTGTGCGTTGCGTTGTGTCACACCCTCATTGCGCGCAGGCTTTTCGGATAGCCAGTACGCCTGGAATACGCTGGCCAAATCCGGCAAACGATATGATACTGTTATATTCGGCGATTCAGAGTAGACCCCGGCCCCCACACCGCAGTTCATCTTAGATCCGTCAGTGTATATGACCGTGTCCAAACCCTGCACTACTTCGTTCCTCTTCCACTGAGCTCCGGAAGGGAAACTTACCTGGAAGCCTTTTTTGAAATTAAGTTGTGGCGTGATGTAGTCGGTTGGAAAAGTGACCGTGCCGTTTGGTAACGAGTCCAGGATGTTGCTGTGGCCATACGGCGTTGCACTCCAGACTACCTGAGTCTTATAGCCCTGCATAGTGCGGTATTTTTTATGTGTATGTCAAGAGGTAAAAAATGCAGGAGCACAGTAGGAGCAACCGTTGGGGCCGACCTCACTGCACCCGTGGTGCTTATACTGGCTGTTCTTTTGCCGTTTTTTTACTTTTGTAAGGTTATAGCCTTTACTCATCGGCCACCATACGAGTGAACCATAGTTGAGAATGGGACGCACAACGGCTGTGTACATCCACAAGGTCATCTTTGGTTGAAGTCCCCACATCTTTCCAAAGGTTTTGCTGCAGGCAACACACGCCTTCCTTACTCTGTGTTCGATGTTTTGTTTCCAGTTAAGTTTTCTATGAAGCATGATGCCCAGATGCTTAGCGCTGGATGATAGTGTGAGTGGTTGACCATTTAGATGGGGGAGGGTAAAATCGGATATTTTGGTTTGGTAGTGAACAGTATCAGTTCAGTTTTGTTCGGGTTGACGCCGAGGCCGCAGCTTGCAGCCCAGGTGTTTACCTTTTCTAGAGCGGCCCCCATAATTTTGTTAATCACGGAGGGAAACTTCGATGACACTAGTATCGCCGTCATCCGCATACGCGACAACTTTGACTCGTTCCCTGTGAAGTTTTACAAGAATTTTGTTTATACCTAACCATTAGCCAGAGTAGGGGAGAAATGACGCCGCCCTGTGGCGTTCTTCCTTCGGCGAATTTGGTTAAGTGGCTGTTGCCTGAATGGTTCTTGTTTTGAGCGTAGAGACTATCCATTGACTACTAAATTCTTCTATGCCCAGCTCCATCAGGGATTCAAGAATTGTTTCAGTGTGTACTCTTTGTGTCTAGAAAGGAGGGTAGGGTGTATTCTTTATAGTGTAAGGATTGTCCGCACTACCTCGTGGAGAGCCGTTACGTAGATCTCTCGTTGAGATAGGCGTGCTGTGATTTGGATAGCTATGATTCTACTAGAAGGCTTCGCATGTGGATGTCTAGGACACGTTCTAAAGTACAAAGGAGGTTAGACTAATTGCTCTCAAGTCCTTCGCGGCTTCATGCCCGCGTTTGCCTACCTTCGGTATAAACACCACTCTAGCGCGTCTCCAGGAGTAAGGAACGTGGTTTAGTATTATACAGCTTCTAAAGATTGACGCCAGCCGAGGTATATTGTTAAGTCTCGCGTTCTCTTGTAGCCTGACAGGTAGTATGCCGTCAGGGCAAGGAGACTTAAACAGAAAGAAGCTATTAATAGCCCAGGAAATCGTTTCCTTGTAAATTATTGAAGTAATGTTACTATGGAGCGCAGGGTGTACTGGGGTGGAATCGGCTAAGTTGATAATTGATAGTTGACAATCAAAATCATAGCTTTACGTCCACCTAAGGTGATTATCAAATTGACAATCGCTTTTTTTGCGATCAATTTCGTGTGACAGCTATTTAGGTATGCCATTTTCATAGGTATGCTTCAACTCTAAATAAATTAAATACTTTAGTGAAAAAAGAATATATTGTCACACAATAATATTCGTGCCTTCCCACACTATTATTTCCAAGGAATTGTCTCCGTCAGTTCCTAACAAAGAAATATGCAATTCTAAATTCCATAGAATTGTTACCAGAGAATTGTCTAAATACAATTCTCTATCTTGCAAACTCTTGCACCTGCAAGAATTTCCAGGGAATTGTTTACAACAATCCCAAATGATACTTGCATCAGCAAGAATAACTATGTATCTATTTGCGCATGCACATTTCTATTTAAGCTCTTGGCATCCGCGAATAATTGTCAGTCTAACCAACAGTCTAATAACGTGCAAATAAACTTTATTCACTCAACAAATGGTCTTATTATTATTGGCGCAGTCGGTAAAGGAACCAAAATATTTGTGACGGTAAAAAAGTTACAAACAAATCTAAAGGAACGGTAAAAAAGTTTCTAAGCGTTAAATAAAATATTTGTGACGGTAAAAAAGTTACAAATAAATCTAAAGGAACAGTAAAAAAAGTTTCTAAGCGTTAAATAAAATATTTGTGACGGCAAAAAAGTTACAAATAAATCTAAAGGAACGTTAAAAAAGTTTCTAAGCGTTAAATAAAATATTTGTGGTAACGGTAAAAAAGTTACAACCAAATGAACAAAAACGAAAGAAAGAGTGTAAAAGTTCAATAAATCAAACATTTACATGCACACCGGCTAACAAAATCCAAACAAAATTTTGAATTTGTTCAAACGACGAATGGAAGACATCGTTCGCCAAAACCTAATTCACACACTGGACAATCCTGAAGACACAGTTGACTTCTTAATAGCCCCCGCAGAGCTGCAACACATTAAAAAGAAGGAGATCGAAAAATACCTAAGGATAACAGATAAGTCTATTAAATATTACAAATAAAATGGAAAATTTAGAAGTTAATGAAAAATTTAAATTAGTCTCAAACACTTTAAGTCGAATGTCACCATTCGATGGTGACAAAGATTCCCTAATTAATTTTATAACTCAAGTAGAAATATTACTTCCTACCCTCGAAACATTTAATAGTACTTATAAGCTTTTAGCATTAGGAATAATTAAAGATAAAATTATTGGCGATGCACGTAAAACTTTATTAACATCATAACAATTTACAACAACACAATACATACCACAACAAAACTAAGACCAATTGATTTCATAATTAAAAACTACGATCGTAAAGACATTGAAGACTTTGCAGAAAAGCACAAGCGGAGTAAGATTGACCAAATTAATAAAATTAACCAAAAGAGAGATAGAAGTTTTGAGTTAACTGACAACATAGTAAGGAACAGAGAAATAGCTAAAAACAAGCCTAAGTACAAAAAATTAAGCCACTTTAGAACAGAGGGTAATTATATGTTATTGATACTAGCAATAAAAGATATACAAAATATTCGCAAAATCAAATGAAGCGAAAAAATAATTATCAAAATAAATAATTTACATTTCCAGAATGTGGATTTCAGTAATAGTTGTTGTCTTCTTAATTCAACAAACCAACTCACAAAGGATTCATGTAACTCCAATCAACACTGAGTACGGCTTTACGTTTCTTAAACTTGACAACAAACCGATTGTAGAGTCCTATACAAAAATCTTACACATTTGTAATTTGACAGAATACAAAAATATTATAAATAATTTGGAACAAAATGTAAATATTTTAAACAAATCTAGAAGTGGTAATTATGATTTTTTATACAAAGAAATTACTTTGGCTAAAAACCAACTTAATACTATTATACCTACAATTTATAAAGACAAAAGAATAAAACGAGGTCTTATCAATTTTGGAGGTAGAACTTTAAAGTTTCTTTTCGGAAATATGGATAGCGAAGACGCCGACGAAATATACGCGCACTTAAGGAATTTAGATTTAAATACGAAACAGGTGGTAGAACAGTCAAACAAGCAAGTCCAAATTAACAATGATTTGATAAAAAATTTAAATCATGTTGTTGATCATGTAAACCAGCAACAACTACAATTGAACAAATACCTCAATGAAATAACAGAAAAGACAAACAAGGTAGTAGACTTTCCAGACAAATTCCAACTAACACTCCAATTATACGCAGATTTAAGTTTAATAAATAGGCAATTAGAAAAACTCTTAGATGTCTTACTCGTTAGCAGACTTAATGTCCTACCTCATGATATTTTGACAAAACAGGAGAAGTATGCTTATAATATTTCATTAGAACATTTGGCATATATGAAAACAAGTGTCTTGTACTCCTTTGAAACATTAATATTAGCTATTTTCATCCCTAATTTTACAACCCAAATTTACCAAAAAGCCTTATTGATACCATTCCCTAATGAGCAATTTGAAGAATTAGATCATCCAATAGAAGAAGTATTAATACAGGGAAATAAAGTTTACGAAGCCAATAACCAAATTTTAGTAAGGAAGTTAAAAGAACACGCAAATGAGTGTATTCGAAACGCTTTTAAAGAAAGCAATGTATGTAATCTTAAGATAAATAAAATGATTGTAATTGAAGAAATTGCAGAGGGTCTTATTATAACTAAAAATCTACAATTTACTGAAATAAGTCAAAATTGTTTCCAAGAAAAATTGTTCATCAAAAATAATAACATAATCAAGTTTACGGATTGTACTATACAAATAAAGGAACTTAAATTTATGAATAAGGAACGAAATAGAAGATTATTATATTAAAAAAATCAAAACTTTTCTACACAAATGAAGAAAATAATTACAAAAATGTCCAACTATTGAGAAGAAACCTAAGAATAAAAGCAAATATCTTGGAACTTCCAAGCATATTTATTAATATTCATTTTTGATTGGTAGCATTTATTATTATTGCGTATTTATTTTAGATTTTTGAAAAACTTTCCCTTAACAAAAGATGTGTTTGCGTTAGTTTGGGGACTGTTTTTTTTTCAGAGACACATTGAGTGCCTCAAGTTAATCTGAACGACTTTCAGCATTATTCGTGGTTTTGTCTGTAATTAGTAGGTCCTCCAGCAATTTGTCGGTTTCGACGATGTCCACATCGTCCTCAGGACCCGAGGAAATAAAAACCTTAAGCTTAACATGCCTTATGCCAAACCTAAGTTTATAGTCTGCTTTCTGGAGAGCGGCCAGGCACTCGTTGTTTATGAGCAGCAGGAGGGAGATGGTGTTTTGTGGGGTTCCTCCGCCTTGATAACTAATCAGTCATCCATTGCACTCGCTAAGGAAATCCCTGGAGAATTGGTCGGCGCATTTGATCACCCGATATCCCCAACCACCCCGGCGGAGTCAAAGTCTGGAAGAGGTCCCCCTTGGTTGTTCAATAGGTGGTGCAGCACCATGTCGGAAAGCTTGGCTTCATTACTTCCCCACGCCTCTGCTGTGGATTTCCCATTTCTGGAGAGTTCAATGCGACCTGAAGGTGATCCCTTACCACCTTGGTAAAGGGTCTCCTCTGGACCACACTGGCCGGCGATGTGCTTGGTTACGGTTGCTGTCCCTACGACTGCCTTGGTTTTTTTTAGGGGCTGCCTTGGGTGGGAGGTCTCGCCTTGATACCTGTTACGCTTCGGTGCCTGCCTTGGGTTGTTTTTCAGGCGCTCGTTGTATTCGAATGATGTACGAAACTAAAGGATTTTTTAAATGCGAAATTCTCATATTTTCGACCAATTTGCAGAAATGTCTATCTCCTACTTAGGACACATTAATATTTTTAGAACTTTAAGAGAAAAGATCTATGTAGGATCTTTCACGAGATCGATTTCACACACCACCAATATATTTCAGAAACTAAAGTTGTTTAATTTTGTTAGTACATATACATCATGTACCCGATATCCAATCAATGGATTTGTTTTTTAGGATTTGAGAATGTTATGCCAAGCACTTATATTCATAAAAAACAACATACACATAAAAAAACATTTTTATATAAAAATATGAAATTTTTTCGACTAATTATTTTATTTTATATTTACTCAGCTCATCGCCACAGTTCCGTTTTGATTGGTTCATAAAATCTCGTACTGCTCTTGAACTTCAACGACGTTGTAATACTTTGATTACACTTATTGAACGTGAGAATATCGAGTTGGAAGAAAAGGAACGACAAGATAAAAAGAAAAAAGCAGCTAAAGGGCAAGGAGCACCGCAGCAAACCCCAAACGTATCAAAGTCGAGCCAAAAACGTAGAGCCGAGATCATGTCTACAGAAAAGGCATCGAAAAAGAAAAAGAAATAAGCGGAACCGAAAAGATAAAAGAAAAGTCAAAATACTATTTGCTTAAGATCAATGTAAAAATAATAACAAAAAAGTATTAAAAAAACAAGTATTTTTTTATTAGCGTTTTTATGTTTAACAAGGTTTACACGAAATGCAAAAATTAATAAACGTCATCACGAAAAATAGACGCCGATATTAAATTGATCGGGGAGAGTATTTAATGAATTCAGATTTACATTGGTATGTTTCGATATCTGCGAAGCTACAAAATAGCTTATCTGCAAAAAATATTTAACATTGGTGAAGAAGTTTCAAGTTTCAAACCTGCGAGCAATCCATTATGAAAATGGGCTCTTGAAGTTCATACTGGCATTTAATGACGAATGGCAGGACCTTCCTGTGCGACCCAAAAAGACCGATTCCAATGTCCTCAACTATTTAAAAATCAAATTCCCATCACAAAGGAGAAATGATATCATCTTTTCAACTAAAGAGGGTTATCTCTGAAGATTGTCGACACTTTTACGATCAATTACCATACTAACAATGAAGTTATTTAAGTCATTTTATCTTATTAACTATTGTTACATCCGGGATGGGATTTGAAAAGATAAAACACTATTCAGTTGAACTTTTCTAATAAAATCACTCTAATACACTGTATTACGCTACACTTCTTTATCTTCACCACAGATTATTATTTCGAACTTTACGTGTAAATTCAGTAACGCATCACTGGCATCATGATGCTTTGCAAAATGTTCATTAATGCAACTATTGGCATCACTTTCAACGTCGTGTTCATTATTGCAAATTTGATCAAACTGATGCGCAAACACGTGTAAATTCAGAAACGTCAAACATTTGCGCAGTGATGCGGCATCACTGCTTATTTGCGATGCTGATGCATTGCAGATTGAATATCACGCTTGAGTTTTAGAACGCATTGTTCACATCAAACATTTTAATGCGCTGTTGATTCGCCGGCAAAAAAGTAAGAAAAATGTCCGAAGCGAAAGAAAAGAAAGTAAATAAGTATTTTTATTAATAGGTACATAGGCGTTTGAAGGAAAAAATTTTAAATTTTTGTTGAATTCTTTATTTTAATTTTTCTCACGAACATTTATTTTTTTTTACATTGAGCTTTTCAGCGCAGCGGAGGTAAAGCTTTTAAAGACGACAAGAATAAGGCATGAAAACAAATTTGTCGTCTTTTACAAAACTTCCATCTTGACATTAAAATGTTTGATGTGAATGATGCGTTCTAAAACTCAAGCGCGATATTCAATCAGCAACGCATCAGCATAAACTGTGCATCGCATCAGCATCGCAAATAAGCAGTGATGCCGCATCACTGCGCAAATGTTTGACGTTTCTGAATTTACACTACCAGTCACTCTTTACAAATCAACTGTTCTTCCCTGATCTCAAATCTGCCTTTTTATATCCGCTTCGCCATCTATCGGACAGTTCTAGTTTTTTTACTTGTTAATTTGATTAATTTAATTAGATTAATAATTTGATTAATAATTAGCTTACTTAACTCTCCACTTATAGATTCGAGTCTCTGGAAGTGACTAATGGCAGAGACGAATGAATAAAAGAGATGGATATCTTTCGTACGTCAATACCCCCAATCCCATTTGTTTACATTGTTGTTTTTGTAATTTCAACCCCCGTCTGTGAATACATGTGAGCTACAAAAGAGCATGTTGCTAATGGCCGGCCACCAATCGTCTTGCTCTTATGGGCATCGCATTGTTGCCTCGCAGCAATTCGCCAGTGAACAATTCGTGAAACCAACGATAAATATAGAATCTTCCTGACCCACTAGATCCTTCGAAATAGAAAAAGACGTAGGCGAACTATTCAAGTGGGATTAAATTTTATTTTCTGAAATATGACACAAGCTTAGATATAATACCAGTACAACAGAAAACAACTTACATTGGTCGGGACTGTTCTAAAACAAAACTGCGAATCACTGACAGGGCAACCACTGCTGTACCATTGAGTATCTAAATTGTCAATTTTAGATTTTAATCGGTTTCTACAAATACTTTACCTACAATTTTTTTTTAAATACCTCGAAAATTGAACAATTGAAATTGCGGTTGAGCGCATACGACAGCTTTTACTTTTTTTTATTTGACAGAACGACTGAATTACGGTTATTGGCCAAGGGCAACGAATTCGCCATTACTGAATAATAGGCGTGTTTTTTTGAGCTTCGAACTCAGCAAAGCAAAGTAAAGTAGGATTTTCAGCACGCGATTACAACAACTACAACTGAGTCTCGAAGTGTCAAGTAGAGCGTAGTTGTTGTAATTGCAAGATAATTGCTGAGATCGAAGCTCAAAATACGCCTAATGACAGAAACTGCCTGAATTCGCCAAACCTTAAACAGTGATGCCAACGTGTCCCGACATATTAATAAATTAAGTGAAAAATTCAAAAATACTTAAATTTAACTCCGGAAAATAAACTAAATAAAATAAAAATAGTTAAACTATAAACATCAATATTTGGCTCAACTAATCTACATTGTTAATTTATCATGAATATTTTAAGCAAATGTACACTTATTCCTAAAAAAAAATATTATTCACACGTAACGAACAATTTCAAATTAAACGGATAAAATTCTTTGAACTCTGCCCGCAAATTTGCCTACAGCGGAAAAGGGCTCATATTTTTTGGGAGTGTGTTGGTGAGCCGGAATTATTGAAGTTTCGTGAAATTTGTCAATGAATTTCTATGTAACAATACTAGCGCACCAAATCGTGACGACCACTCCGTAAAAATATAGCTTGTAGTAACGGGAAATCGGCCGGAGTTGGTGGTCTCAGTATTGTCTCTGGTTATAGGTACTTAAATGCGGCTTGTTCATATAATTCTAATTCTTGGTTTTTTAGAGTCAGTCGGTTTTTTTTAAGTTGACTTCTTTTATTTGTATCTTTTTAGCCTATGACACTCCGGGGAAGAATACGAATATTATGATACCTCACTGTTCAAAATCAGTCAAGCCGTTTAGGCTGCAGTGCGTCTCGTAGGAACGTACATAGGATACGCGCGAAACGGGTTGGGTGCACCTCATCCCCAGCCAACTTTTGCAACTAGCGCCATCTATATTTTAACTCCGCAACTGACTGCCAATAATCGCATTACTCAGCCTTAGTGGATAGTGTTACCCGCAGACTAGTATTATGTTGAGTGTTAGGTTAAGTTTCTCTAAAGTCTAAATAGATATATATTAGTGGAATTTGGAATAATCTATGGGGAAAGGATGGAGGTAGGTACCAAATTTATGTAATGGTAGGAGGAAGATATAAGGGTGGGAAATGCTTTAAGTTTGTTGTACCTGAATGGGTTTATAAGATTTTAAGACTGTAAATATTTAATTTTTTTTGTAAATCTGAAGCTGAAACAATAAGTTTTTTGAGAAAATAAATTGACTTTTAGCTTCAGAGAATTTGAGAAAATAAAAGTAAAAAATTCGCCCAATTATTGTTTTAACTCTAGAGAATAAAAAGACAATATTCGTCAAAGATATTCATCTATTCATCTGTGTACGTATTTATAAGTGAATATAAGTATTGAAATTGTTGTTTAGTTTAACATGAGAACCATACCTTAAAATGTTCATAAGGTATGCACTTACCTTTGAGTGTAAAGACTTGGCATCACCAAGTATATTATATTTCTATCCTTGTCTTAATTATCGTTTTAAATAAACTCTTCTCCATTTTTCTTTTTCACCGAGTTGGCCATCTTTCAATTGTCTCCGATTTAACTTTAACTTTTCAGGATTATTACATTAGGTTATGGGCCCAGAGACGCCTAAACTAAAAGACTAAAGTTCAAAGACAATAGTGCAAATAAATTTCTGAGTTGTGATTGCATGATGGCAAATTTACCGGCCATTGAAAGATTGCTTGGAAGAGAAAACTACGACACGTGGAAGTTCGCAGTTAAGACGTTCCTGGAGCATGAAGGATTGTGGAAGCATGTTGTCGCAATCGACCAAACGAAGAAGGATGAGGATACGAAGGCAAGATCGAAAATTTTATTTCTAGTGGATCCAGTAAACTATATCCACATCCAGTCAGCCACTACACCAAAAGAAGTGTGGGACAATCTAGAAAAAGCGTTTCAAGAATCTGGGCTGACAAGAAAGGTGAGTCTATTGCGAACGTTAATTATGACACGACTTGACGAATGTAAACCTGTGGATGAATATGTCAAATATCCACTGCTGATAAGTTGCGAGAAGTCGGCATGGATGTGTCAGATGAATGGGTAGGAACGTTGTTGCTAGCTGGCTTGCCGGATGTTTACAAGCCCATGATCATGGGGATTGAAAGTTCAGGAGTAGTTATTAGTTCCGACGCAATCAAAACTAAACTCCTACAGGATGTCACTTCTGACAATCCCCAAATGTCATCATCGGTCCTCGTAGCATCCAGACCGAACCATGTGAACAAAAGGGTTCGCAAGAAAATTCGATGTTACGAGTGCAACAATTATGGTCACATCGCCCGCAACTGCCCGAGTAAGAAGAAACAAGTCAATAAAAATCAGTATTAATATCTTCACTGTTAGTGAACAAGACTGATTCCGAAAGCTGGTACATTGACTCTGGGGCATCTGGCCATATGACCATGAGAAGCGAATGGTTGCTGAATCATCGAAATTCCAATGATGGTGAGATAGTCATTGCGAACAACACCCGGCTCTCTGTTGCATGTGTTGGTGACGTTGAGATTCAGCTTAGACGTGGTGAAGCTGTTATAAAGAATGTCATGTATGTACCAGGTCTATGTACAAATTTGTTGTCCGTCAGCGAAATGATGAAGAACGAAAACTCTGTGGAGTTTGACTCGGCTGGTTGCAAAATTCGAAACAAGAGTGGGACTTTGATAGCTACAGCAACTCTCGAAGGAAGTCTCTACAAGCTGGATCAAAAGCAAAGAAATCAAAAAGCAAAAATCAAAACAAGCAGATTTTGTAGCACCGTCGTTTTGGTCACCTTAATTTTGAAAGTTTGAAGAAGCTGCAAGAGACGGGTATCGATGGAGTAAACATTTCATCTACGAATTTGGAGCCCTGCATCATTTGCTTAAAAGGAAAGCAAGCGCGATTGCCCTTTAAGACACCTGGCACGCGAGTTAAATAAAAGAATGTCAAGTGGTGTCGGTGGTCTGTTTACGACTAACTTTATTTTTTATTCATTCGAGTAACATAGGTTATTAACTTAAAATAATAGTGCATTTCTTGCAAAATAGAAGTGTTATTGCAGCAAACGGAAATGCATCAGTTTATAGAACTGCTGATTTGACTGGGGCAACGACTTAAGGTTGTTGCTCGCCATGTATGTATGTATAGACAAAAAAATATCGATAATGCTGCGTTTATTAAAATTTATAGCAACGACTTAAGGTTGTTGCTATAGATACATGTTTATTCATGGAGGTCACCATACAAATATGTAACTTCTCCCTCCTTAGTTTTAAGATTCTCCTGAATCGTTGGAGTCTTTATTTTATCAGTTTTTTGTTCTGGCTTAGTAACAATATTAATTTTAATTTTAAGTTGACGATTTGTCTTAGCTATGCAAACAATTATAATTATTACTACTATTAATATTGCAAATATTGTTATGTTACTAGCATAATTAATGGTTCTATGGTATTTTAATGCTTTAATGTATTTTATATTTTCAATTTGTTCTGTTGATTCAATTTCTTTAAAGTTTAATTTTTCTGTTATGTTAAGTTTTTCTTCATCTTCATAATAAAATTTTTGAATAAATTCTAATTCATAATTAACAATAGTTAAATTTAGTATTTTAATAGAACAATTGTTTAAATTTATTATAAAGTTTCCAGTAAGGTTTAATTGTCTATCGTCACATTGATTGATTACAGATTCTTTTTCTAAATTTATGCATATAATGGTATTATCATCAATCTTAATTATTTTTGTTACTGCATTATAGCGGTAGGTACATGCATTTTGTGTTATACATGAACGGCTTAAATTTAGTTCTTTTAAATAAATGTTATTAATATTGTATTCATATTGTAGGTTATTTATTTCTATAAGTTGTAGAGCCTAGATATCTATTTCTTTTTTCTTATCATTCGGAATGGGTATAATCATTTTAAGTTGGGTCGTAATGTAATCTTTCGGTAATTTAACAGCTATTATAACTCTATCTTGGTCGAATTTCAAAAGTCCTATTCTAGCATATTCAAGTTTGTAAAAGTCTATCTGTGATATTTTTATTTCCATTCCGGTTAATATACTTGGATGGAGTATGCCTTGCTTCGCAGATGCTATTTTGTCTAGTATGCTATCTATTTTGCTTTCTAATATTTGCAGTTTTACTAGTTGCTCGGTAATCAATTGTTTCCTTACAATGTCTTTTTGGTTAGATGCAATACTTTGGTAGGTATATGATAGTGTTTCCCTATCTGTTTCTATTGTTTTCTTAAATTTAGTTAATGAGTCCATGAACTGTCCGTTAATTTTAATTTGTTGATTAAGATTTGTAATAGCTGCATGATTATTAGTATCTACTACTTTCATGTGTTCAAGGATGTCTTGTCTGTCATTGTCGTCCATTGTTCCAAACAACCATTTCTGTGTTGTTCCTATAATGTTTAGAAGTCCCCTTTTCTGTCTTCTGAGTGGTATAATTGCTTGAAGTTTTGTTCTGATGTTAAATATTTCGTTCTGTATTTCTGTATTATTTGTTAGCTGTAAAGTCTGTAAATTTACTTCTATCAGTGCAATTGTTGATAATATTTGCTTAGTGTCAATTATATGTAAAATCGTCTGGCTATTATTTATTATCTCTACTGGCCCTAAGTTCAGAGTGGTGTAGCCTTTACCGGTTTGTATTGGTGTTATTATCAGAGTTGCTTCCGCTATTGTTATTGTCAACATTGCCGTCATAATTGTCAGCCAATAGATTACCTGCAAATTGATTTGGTCTTTTAATATTTGTGGCATGTACATTTTTCAAATTATGTTTTCGGTAATATGTTTCATTCTTATGTCTTAAGTGTTTGTAATTTCTAATAAAGGGTGATTTTTTAGCTGGTTTGGTTTTGGCAACACTGGTTTTGACAGCTGACGTGTGTTTAGTACCTTGTGTCACTGTCAAACAGCTTCAGTTTGGTTTGCAATTTAACCATGGATCGTCTTACAAATGAACAACGCTTGCAAATTATTGAATTTTACTATCAAAATTCGTGCTCGGTTCGAAATGTTCATCGCGCGCTGCTTCCATTTTATGATCGGCATTCTCGACCTTCTGAGCAGTCTATTCGGAAGATTGTGACCAAATTTCGCACCAAATTTACTTCGTTGGACATTAAACCACCAACACGTTTACGTACTGTGCGTAGTGAAGAAAATATTGCGGCCGTATCAGCTAGTGTGACAGAAGACCGCGAAATGTCGATTCGGCGCCGTTCCCAGCAGTTAGGCCTTTGTTACAGCACTACGTGGAAAATTTTGCGGAAGGATTTGGGCGTAAAGCCTTTTAAGATACAGCTGGTGCAAAAACTAAAGCCAGCCGACCTACCACAACGCCGAATTTTTCGTGAATGGGCTCTTGGAAAGCTGGCCGAGGATCCGCTTTTTTATCGAAAAATTGTGTTCAGCGATGAGGCTCATTTTTGGTTGAATGGGTACGTAAATAAGCAAAATTGCCGCATTTGGAGTGAAGATCAGCCAGAAGCATTGCAACAGCTACCAATGCATCCCGAAAAAGCCACTGTTTGGTGCGGTTTATGGGCCGGCGGCATTATTGGGCCATATTTCTTCAAAGATGATGCGAATCGCAGCGTTACTGTCAATAGTGAACGCTACCGAGCGATGATAACAAACTTTTTTTTGCCCGAAATGGAAGTTCTTGACTTGCATGATATGTGGTTTCAACAAGACGGTGCCACATGCCACACAGCACGCGAAACAATGGCGCAATTGCGAGGCGAGTTTGGTGAACAGTTAATTTCACGTTTCGGGCCGGTCAATTGGCCGCCTAGATCGTGCGATTTGACACCATTAGATTATTTTTTGTGGGGGTATGCCAAGGCTAATGTGTATAGGGACAAGCCCGCTTCGATTGACGCACTGGAAGCCAACATCCATGCATTCATTCGTGAGATACCGGCCGATATGTGTGAAAGAGTATGCCAAAATTGGACTCAGCGGATGGGCTACCTGAGACGCAGCCGCGGTCAACATTTGCATGAAATTATCTTTAAACATTAAATTGCAAGGTTCAAACTATCGATTCAAATAAATATTTCATTCATTTTTTCGAATTTTTTGTGTTTTTTTTTAAAAAAAGTTCTAAACCTCTTAAAAAATCACCCTTTATTATGAGGTCTAGTATTTCTTTCTTTATCTCTGTAACGATTACTAGTTCTGTCTGTGATTATGTTCCCTTCATCAAATCCTACATATGAGTACAATATACTTTTTATTTTAGGTAAATCGTATTCATCCCTAATTTCTCTCGCTAAGTTCCCTGTTGCTAATTCCCTAATCTTATTTACTACTATATTATACAACAGAGACTTAAGACTGTCCTTTTTATTTTCGTACATTATTATCGTATGAATGTTTGTCAATAGGAACTCTATTTTATTATTTAGATCTAAGATTGAGCTTACCCTCAAATTATTTATTTTCCTCGTAATTTCGCCTTGGTCGATGATCGGTCTGAATGTCAATCCTAGGAGGGTCTTGGCTTCATCCCACGTTGCTGTTGCGTTGGTTAGTAGTAACTCCTTCGCTCTTCCAATCACCTTACATTGTGCTATGGCGGTCCATGTAGCGGCTCTTCTGTCCTCTGGTGTTAGGCTTATATGGTTGTCCACCACATTAATAAACTGCGTCAGTTCTTCTCTGTTTCCGGAAAATTCCTTTATGTAGGCAATCTCTCTCATTAGAACTAGAGCTCGGCTATCCGCTTGTTGTGTATTGGCCTCTAGCCTAGCGAGAATTTGTGCCATCGTCGCCAATATAGTATTTGGATCGGCTGCCATTTCAATTTCTTCCTCTTCTGTTGGTAAGTTCCTTCTGGAGTCGTGGAGTGTTTGTCGCGAAATTTTGATATTTTCGAGTAGCACTTCTAACAGACACTTCTTCTTATTTTATATAAGTTGCGACTGATTTTTAGTCTGCAACTATCACTTGAACACTTTTTTTTTTATTTTATTGCTACAACTGATTTATAGTTCGTAACAATCACAGGGTGTTCTTTTAGTTTACGTTTACACTAACGACTGATTTTTAGTTCATCAATGTATACTTTGGTTCGTTTTCTTCTTTTTCTTTTCTTTCTATCAAAACAAAAAAAAATCCGTACGACTGCGCCAGTTAAATAAAAGAATGTCAAGTGGTGTCGGTGGTCTGTTTACGACTAACTGTATTTTTTATTCATTCGAGTAACATAGGTTATTAACTTAAAATAATAGTGCATTTCTTGCAAACGGAAATGCATCAGTTTATAGAACTGCTGATTTGACTGGGGCAACGACTTAAGGTTGTTGCTCGCCATGTATGTATGTATAGACAAAAAAATATCGATAATGCTGCGTTTATTAAAATTTATAGCAACGACTTAAGGTTGTTGCTATAGATACATGTTTATTCATGTAACTCGCGCGCAACAGGACAGCTTGATATTGTGCATACTGACCTATGTGGCCCGATGTCTGTCAAGTCAATGGGAGGAGCCAACTACTTCTTGACATTTATTGATGACTTCAGTAGAATGACTTTTATCTACTTAATCAGCTCGAAAACAGAAGTCAGGCAAAAGTTTGTTGAATTCAAATGCATCGCTGAAAATCAAACGGGCAGAAATTTTAAAATTCTGAGGTCAGACAACGGGACGGAGTACTGCAATCATGGGTTATCCGAAAGAATGAATCGGACTATTGTTGAAAAAGCCAGATGCATGCTGTTCGATGCAAATCTAGACGTACAGTTTTGGGGTGAAGCTGTTTCGACTGCTGTTCATATTATAAACAACTCACCTTGCCGTAGTCTAGCAGTTCACAAAACACCTCACGAGATATGGTCAAATAAAAAACCAAATCTGAGATACCTTCGAGTATTTGGATGTACAGCTATGGTCCATGTCCCAAAGGTGAAGAGAAGTAAGCTTGAACCGAAATCCGTGAAATGCATCATGATGGGGTATTGCGCCAACTCCAAGGCGTACCGACTCTACGATCCTTTGACAAAAAAAATTGTTGTTAGCAGAGATGTTGTGTTTCTTGAGAACCAGACGGACCATCGGACAAATCAGGTAGTTAATCATGGAAATAATCCTAATGTTTTCTGTTTTCATCCAGAATATGAGAATCCACTAAAAGTAACGCCGGAGAAACGTGAAGATGAATCCAATCAGGCATCAGTAGTTGTGGACTACGTTGAGGGCTCTGACAAAGTATTGTTGGATGCAAATAACTCGGTTTCATCTGCTGCGGACCCGCTAGAAATCCCTGTGCTCTCCGAGTCCAACCTTATTGACGGCAACGACTCAACGATGACTGATGACTCATTCAACAGTGCCAACGGAACATTAGTCGAAGAAAGTTCAGATTATTATCAACCATCGCATGATCAGGAGGTGGAGCCTGAAACGAAAAGAAGTTCGGCTAGAGTAGCCTTGCCATCCGTCCGGGTTTTCCCGGACATGTACTCTTTTTTGCCTCTGCGGGGAACGTCCGGTATTGTTTTAATAAAATGTCCGGGATTGTCCGGTATTATATTTTCACTTATCTACTTGGCAGCTTGTCTAAATTTATAATTACATCGAAAAATCAGTCGGAGATCACTAAAATCAAGTAAACGAACAGAAATAATAATTCAGAAATGCAAATTCAAAACGAACAGAACTTTTGAGACGTCAAAACAATTGTGTTGGACTTGCGCTCTCTTAAAGCAAATGTTTTTAATGTGAAAGTAAACAAATTTGGATTAAAACTATTTTGTTTTCTTTTTTCCTAGTTTTGTACTCTTTTTCTGATCGTCATTTGTCCGAGAAAGTCCAGGATTTGGAACCCTATGTACTACTTTCATCAAAAACCATCTGGCAACACTAGGCTAGCGTCCCAAAGAAAAAAATGTTTCCTGACTTCGTCACGTATATAGCAACATCAGCGGAGTTATCAGATCCAGTAACTGTGGACGAGGCGATGTCCAGATCTGATGCTCAATGTTGGAAGGATGCGATGCGGGAAGAATATGATTCGTTGGTGGAAAACGAAACATGGCTTTTAACGGATCTTCCACCACAGCGAAAAGTGGGTGTTCAAGATCAAACGGGATGCATCTGGAAAAATTAATCGGTATAAAGCCAGACTTGTAATAAAAGGATGTGCACAACGTAAAGGCATGTTTACCAGGAAACATACTCACCTGTAGTCCGCTATTCTTCAATACGCTTCCTCATGGCCTTGACTGTTAAATATGATCTAAATATAACACAAATGGATGCTGTGACTGCATTTTTGCAGGGGGAATTGGACCAGGAGATTTATATGCTGCAGCCGCAATGTTTCTCGGATAACACTGCTAAGGTATGTCGCCTAAAAAAATCCTTATATGGCCTCAAGCAGAGCAGCAGAATCTGGAACCAAAAGCTGGATGGTGTTCTTCAGTCCTTCGGTTTGAAACCATTGAGTGCAGATCCGTGTATCTATATGATATCCCATGTTCGTTTAAAAGTCCAGGTCGCCGACGTTCACAAAACTTTTCAACACTTCACCCCCCGTGAGGCACAAGGACCCTCCAACGCCTCACCAACGTCCAAAACCGCAAGCTTTACTGCTGGCCTCCGAAGAATTCCGGTTGCAGTCTTTACCTCAGCTGTACGGACTTGACCATCTGCTCCTGGAAACACTTTGGTAATTCGTCCTCTCTTCCACTGGCTCCTTGGCAAGTCCACTTCGCATATGAGGACCAAATCTCCTACGGTGAGAGCTCGAACCTTTTCGAACCACTTGCTCCGTCTGGTGAGATCTGGCAGGTACTCCCGGATCCATCGTCTCCAGAAATGGTTCTTGATCTGTTGAGACACCCGTCATTGTTTACGTAGGCAGAGCGCTCTCTTGTCGAATTCACCTGGAGTTTGCGTCGAATTCAAAGCACCCAGTAAAAAGTGATTTGGAGTTAGGGGCTCTTCATCATCGGACGAAACTGGCAAGTGCGTTAGTGGGCGGCTGTTGATGATGTTCTCTGCTTCCAATAAACTGCTCAGCAAGGTTTCCGGTTTAGGCGCTATTTCGTGGAGTATGTACGACAATGCTCTCTTCACAGAGCGAACGAGCCTCTCCCAACATCCTCCAGCGTGCGGGTTCAAAGGGCAGTTAAAGACCCAGTCTATTCCTCTCGTACAAAGTTCCTTCTTCAGAGCATCGTTATCAAAAGTTTCGGCTGTCAACAGTCACTTCTGATTCGTAGCGGAACCCCTCTCCTGTTGACGAAGTTACGAATGCACAAAATGCAGGCATCCGTAGACAGATCAAACGCGACTTCAATGCCTGTATATGTAAATGGTCGTACAAACGCGGTGAGACGGTCCTTGGGTAACTGTCCCATCAAAGGTGGTGACGGCTGAGCAGCTCGAACGCGGCTTTTGCTTTCTTGACGGTAGAGCGAACACCCAGGTACCCAGGGCTCTCATCGCGTAACTTTTAAGACGATCATCGTCCAAACGATTGTATTAAACGACGTCGTCAAAAGTTTGCTTCGTGTATCATCACAATCGCATCGTTCGGTCGTGTCGTTCATCGTTTTTATTTAAAACAGTTTGAACATGACTGTAAACAAACTCTAACACCTAAAAAAATTAAAAATGTATGGAAATTGTTTTTTTTTTGAATCTGTTTATATTTCTTCGTTGCCATTGATTGACATGGAATTGGGCATTTAATGCAAAAATAGAAACGAAATGCTAGGTAGTAGAATCTTTATTGCTAAGGGGCGAATTCTAAAAAAAATCAATGATTGCAATTTGATAATTGTATTTTTTTCTGATTGCATTAAAAATGTATGAAATTATGGAACAAATAAATGAAATTCATTTCATATCCCAAAAAAGTGCAATTACCATTTTTTTTTTTTTGCAAAGAGTGCATTCTTTTACAATTTGGATGAGAGTGAGTCGCCTCCGAAGAGAGCATACTTATGTGTCTTCCTTTAATTATTTTTTTATACTTCTCTCAGACCTAATTAAAACTGAAAAATGCACCAAAAACGATGAAACGATTGTAAAATAGCAATCGTTCAATCGCTATCGTTCAATCATCTGTATTTGACAGTTCAATGAGTTATACGAAGCATTAGTGAATCGTACAAAACGACGTCGTCCAGACGATTCAACCATGTTAGTGATACACGAAGCAATACAATCGTCGAAACGACGTCGTTAGACGATCGTCGTCTTACGCGATGAGAGCCTAGTACTTTTGACGTAACTCGTTGGCAATCGTGTCATCGTTTTGATGATGCAATAGTCGGTGATAATGATCGACTATCAACTTCGTCAGCGGATGTACCTTCGGCATGATGATCGGGCGTCTGGCGGCAAACGGTATGGTCGTAGCAGCGTCTACACGACCGTATACGCGGAGCAGGCCATCGTCCGCTAAGTAGGGTGTTAACTTGAAGATAAAACTGCTCTTTTCGACTGGCAAATTGTCACTTAAGCGGGCGAATTCGTGACTAAAGGCATGTCTCTGGGCTTGGCGGCACAACTTTATATCAGCTTCATTCATTTCCGCTATCGACAGTTCTCCTCCTTCGATCGATCTTCGTTGGCATACTCGAATGAACCGAAACACCCAGGCCATAGTTCTTTGAAGCTTACGATACCTAGAGAATCTAGACAAATCAATGGCTGGGGTACTCACCACAGTATTTAGACTGCTGACATCATCTGGTGGTTCGGGCCAGTACTCTTCAGGCATTTGCAGGAATTTTGGACCTCTTATCCAACTGTTGTTAACTTTAAGTTTGGGTGGATATCTAGCTCGTGTCGCCTCGTCTGCTGGGTTGAGTCTTGAAGGAATCCATCGCCATTGGTTTACCTTGGTACTTTCAAGAATCTCGGTAATTCGAAAGGCTGCGAACTGCTTTTGTCGGCGAGGGTCTGAGTGAAGCCAATGGATAACCGTCTTCGAATCGCTCCAGAATACGCGAGTCTTGAATGGTAATTCATGATGAATGATGTTCTACAACAGCATCGCAGAGTCTTACTCCCAAAATGGCTGCCGACAACTCGAGGCGAGGAATGGAAGTTAACTTTTTCGGCGCGCACCTCGTTTTGCCGCAGATAAATGATACGCAAATCCGGTTTTCAAACTCAGCCCGAAGATATATCACCGCACTAAACGCCTCTTCACTGGCATCGACGGAGGTGTGAAGAACTACATTATGGGCTGACGTCAAGTAGGAATCATGACATCTTGGAATCCTATACTGCGTGAGGGTCGGGAGCTCTGCTTTCCACTGTTGCCAACGTTCATGAATGTCCTCAGGTATGGGTTCGTCCCAGCCAACACCATGTCTCCAAACCGCCTGCAACAATAACTTCATGTGTATCACATAGTTGGCGATGGGAGCGTATCGGAATCCCGCTTTTTGAAATCCCGCTTTTCAAAAATCCCGAAAAAAAAGTTTTAAAATCCCGTACTGCTTTTTTAAAATCCCGTCTTCTAAAATCCCGCTTGTTCAAAATCCCGATCTATTATAATCCCGCTTTTTAAAATCCCGCCAGATCCCGCCAATCCCGTTTTTTTACAAAGCATTGTTATCAAAAAAATAGATGTTGGTTATATGCGCTTTTTTATTATATTATTATTATATATTTAAAAATATTAAAAATACTAGACCAAAAAGAAAATGCATCCGAATGTTTTTAGTTTTTACTGTAAGCACACATTTGTTTTTGTTTACATATTCTACATTGTTTTTACGCATTGCGAAAATAGTATATAATGCACATAAAAATTTAAATTTACTGCTGTAACAATAACTGCATTTCAAAAAAACACTCATTGCTTGATTTATTTAAATTTTCTCATCAAAATTTTAGAATCAAAAGTAGTTGTTTTATTTTAAAAAATCGCGCGATTTTTTAAAATAAAAAAAGCGGGATAATAACAAACGGGATTATAAAAAACGGGATTATAAGAGGCGGGATTTTAAAAAGCGGGATTTTAAAAAAGCGGGATTATAAAAAGCGAGATTATAAAAAGCGGGATTTTAATAACGGGATTTTAAGAATCGGTATTATAAAAAGCGGGATATCGAACCCAACCCGTTGGCGATCATTCCAAACGGGTCAAACATAGACATGGCGATGCTCAGGAACTCTCTTTTAGTTGGGCACCTGGAGTCCGATATAACATCCTGGCTGACACGAGGAAACTTCAATTTGAATGTAAAGACATCTTCGACTGGTTCCCAACACATACCGAGAACCTTTTCCACTGCGGCATCCATATTCATATCGACCATGTTCTTCTGCTGCTCGTCGGCCTTCGGATGAAAAATGTCTCGTAGCACCTTCTTGGAGTTCGAAGCGAAATTGCACAGTTCAAAGCCCCCATTTTTATGAATTTGAATAACAGCTTGGGTGACGTTGACTGCTTCGGCTACGCTATCAAAGCTGTCCACGTAGTCGTCTACGTAGTGGTGATCTACTATCGCCTTTACCGCTCTTGGAAAATCACTCTCAAATCTCATGGCGTTAAGATTTTTGACGAAGTTTGCTGAGCATGGCGAACAGCTGGCACCGAACGTCATAGATTGCATGACGTAAATGTCGATAGGCATACTCTCCTCATCTCTCCAAAGGAATCGTTGTGAGTGTTGATCCTCCTTTCGCATCACCACCTGGTGGAACATTTCCTTAATGTCACCGGTCACTGCTACAGGCCGCATTCGAAAATTGAAGAGAATCGCTAGAAGTGGCTTCAGATCATCTGGACCTTTTAAAAGAAAGCTGTTCAGCGAAACATCGTTTACCTTGGCGGCTGCATCAAACACCAATCTGGTTTGGTGTGGCTTGTGTGGGTTCTTCACCCCAAAGTGCGGTAGATACCAGGTCTTCGGTGTACTTAGGCGTGCTTCAGCATCGCTTAGCTTCTTAGCGTATCCTTTTTCTATGTATTTCTTTATGATGTCCTTATATGCCGAGGCAAAGGCAGGTTCCCTGCGTAGCTTCCTTTCGAGACTTAAAAGACGTCTCCTGGCCATTTCATAGCTGCTTGGTACTTCGACCGAATCTTCCTTCCACAATAGACCGGTCTGGTAATGAGTCCCCACTTGTTTAGTCGTGTCAGAGAGAATTTGTAGTGCTCTTTTGTCGGCGGCGGACACCAATTGCTGGCTACATCTGCTGGTTTGGGCTGCTCCTTCTTGTGAAGAACATTTCGTGCCTTTGGTTTATTCTCAAGTTTGACCGGTTGAAGAGAATTCGTTGTGACCAAACAAACCAGTCTGCCGATACCACTGAGCCATTCGTCGAAGTGTTTCAGAGTAGGATATGGCGTTATGTAAACACTTCTTTGGGCCCACTTCAAACGTTTGCTCATGGGCAGCTTGCTTTTGAACCCTTGTTGAGAACGGGATTAACATTTCTAACTTACACTCCGAAATAGGCACAATGTCTCTCAATCTCGCTAGTTGACTACGTAGAAGACACTCCGGTCGACCGAAGCGAAACTCAAAAGCTGACATAACTCGGTCGACATTGTTTGGATGAATGAGCAGTGCCTCAACCACCTCCTTAGCTTCACCCTTGATACATTTTTGTAGGCGGAATATATTTTCAACTTTTGAATAGTTGAACATCAACGTCGACTCTGTGAAGGCATTGCAGAACATTGGCCATTCTTCGGGCTTTCCAGTGAATACAGGTAAATCGTGCAGCTTTCTTCCACCGTGCGATGTTGGCTGGCTTCCTGCAAATGACGGTGATGCATAAAATGGCGGTGGAGGCAAATTCGTTGGCTGACTATAGGGTGGAATGGTGTTCAAGGATGGCAGAAATGTTGACACTCTTTGGGCGGCAGAGTAAACGATAAATAGCTGGGAGCCGTACTCACGTTCATAGTTGCTGGCACCGACAGCTGCGGCGATATGGATGTAGGTGGAAGCCGTGAGTGCTGTGTGTATTGGGTGTCGATGACACTGGTAGCCATTTCAGGAACTGTGGATGTGGTAAGTATGTTAGCGCTTTGACATAAACTCGCTGATGAATATACTGGCAGTTGGTGGCTTGTTGAAGAAACGTTGAGAATAGACGTAGACGCAGCAGTGAAAATCGTAGTGGTCATGGCTAGTTGCTGCTGTAAACGAATTCGTTCCTGTTTTTCTGAGGCAGCGTTGGCTTCGGCTGTCTGTAGCTGCTCACGCAGCTCTTGTATCTGCCTCGTAGCGTCGACGATTGTTGCGTCCATTTCTGCTTCGCTTTCGGTTTCTTCAGTTGACGAATCCCTCTCGAGAATAGTTCCCAATTTAGTACAACCGTCCTCTGCTTCAAAATCAGATGGCTTTTGGTAGTGGCGGCAAACTAAAGGTCAATTATTGAATTGACTCGTGATAACGAATAAATCCCACGAGAGTTGAAGGTACGGTAACTCCAGTCATCCGCTATTAAAATGCGGCGCAATAACTGTCCATGCTGCAACTGTACACGAATACCGCTTGCAGACAAGAAATTTCGCAAGTAGCGGTTGTTGGCACTAACGGCGAGTCTTTCGACGACTGGAAAATTCCGCAAGGAACAGTAAACAGGCGGCAGAGTTTGCAGGAAAATTCCACACTCGAACGAAGACGATAATTCGCGTAGATGATACTCAGGCGGCTAATCTTTTTTGCGAATACACAAATATTCCGCAAAAAGAAGAATAAAATTTGTTGCTGGCTGCGAGATTGGGCCCCGTGCTGCCGTTTGGAATATAGCCCTCAAATCAAAATCCGAATGATGAAATAGTAGAAGAGGATTTATTCTCTGTAAAATATAATTTTAAAGTACATTTCAAAGAACTCTTTTGGCAAAACGTTCGGCGACTTGGGCTTCCAATCTTCAAATGTCACAGAGAATCGAAATTGCGCTTTGACTAAAGTGTCAAAATGACACATCCAGCCGTAGGTTAGTTTGTTTTGATTTTTTAGTATTTCTGTTCGTTTAGAAGTCCAGGTCGCCGACGTTCACAAATATTGATTTAAATATAAAACTTTTCAACAGTGCGGCTGTGACGTGGAGCTCTAAGAAGCAACCAACGGTTGCCTTATCAACAACTGAGGCGGATTACATGTCTTTGGCAGCAATTACACAGGAAGGCTCAAGCGCTTTCAAGAAGAGATTGAAGGTAAAACCAGCGGTGCCATCAGAATATTTTCAGACAACAAAAGTGCGATACAACTGGCGTTGAATAGCATTTATCATCAACGAACCAAGCATATTGATGTTCGTCACCACTTTGTCCGCGAGAAAATATTGGAAGGCATAATTGAACTCAAATATGTACGAACAACTGAAATGACGGCTGATGTTCTCATTAAGGGTCTTGATTCCAGGAAGCATATCCATTGTTCAATTCAAATGGGTATCATATTTTGAATATTTAAAGTATCTTGATATATTTCTTTCTTTGATTTAATTAAATCTAACCAAGTAAAAAAGTATGGTTCTAGTGAGGGTATTGAAATTGTTGTTTAGTTTAACATGAGAATCATACCTTACAATGTTCATGAAGTATGCACTTACCTTTGAGTGTACAGACTTGGCATCACCAAGTATATTATATTGCTATCCTTGTCTTAATTATCGTTTTAAATAAACTCTTCTCCATTTTTCTTTTTCACCGAGTTGGACATCTTTCAATTGTCTCCGATTTAACTTTAACTTTTCAGGATTGTTACATTAATAACCTACCTTTGTAGCTCCTACACTATTTCACAAAATGGTTTCCAAAAACGAAACACCACCAACTTCGAGCACAAATTGTCTTGTTATATGGTAACACTTATTTTTGACATTAAACAACATAGACTACAACCCAAACCATAAGGGTGAGTACTGAGAAGGTAATGTCGTTTTCCATTGGTTTCACTCGAGGATCCACTCATTCTGAAATCCTATGGAACAACAAAACTGCTTCTGAAATAATCCACAAAAGTATTGGTGAAATGCCAAAAAATAATCTACGGCTGCTGTCAACTGACTTGTATAAAATATATAAATTACACTTGTGTGAGTGCTTCTTGAGTGGATTCTGACTTCAAATCGAGAAGCGAAATTCTCTTCTCAGAATCACCAGAAGAGTATTTTTTGTGCCAATGGAACGGTTTCACAAGTGATTTTTTCGATTCCGGACGCTTCTTTTTGCCCAATGGAAAACGACATAAGTGCCCAGTTGCTGATGCAGTTGATGTCGCTAGGTGCAGGGGATAGATGAGATGCGGTGACCCCGCACGAAACACAACCCTCTCTGTGTCCAGTTGGGTAAAAAAATACCCAAGTTCTCCTGTATAGACCAAGAAAAAGTAGTGAGATCTTGTATGCCAAAGTCTTAGTTAATGAGGGTTCAATGTTGAATTTGGTGAACCTTTTTAATGAGCTTCGTGAATCCTCCAAGATTGAAGTTTTTTGCTCAATTGGTCCCGAAGTTAGTAGAGTTGGTTCCTGTAAAAAGGTTGTAGTGCTTTTACTAGAGAACTTGGCTGCCCAATATCATCCGACATATGTTCACGTTCACCTAAAAGTACTGAAGAAAACTATGCTTGATAGGGCAGTACTTTACTTGCATATGAAATTTGACAAACCGGCTGATATTTTGTACAATTAAATGATAATTTTTGATGCCTATATTTTTTTAATAAAATAATTCTTTACAAAAAAAATCACATTTTTTTTACACGAAAACAAATTATGGAATTTAAATTCAGCAGTGACAACGAAAAATCCATCTTAAGGTTTGCCTCCTCTCGCAAACGTGCAACTAACATCGCCGAGAGTAAATCTGCCATCATAAAACATAAACTAATGTCGTTTTCCATTGGGACCACCAGATATTTAGTCCAGATCGCAGATTTTACGGCTCATGGACGTTATATGACAGCAATAATCAATACCAGCTGTTCAAATTGCATTCGTTTTTGGAAAAAGCAAAAGACTTAAAATGTTTCTCCTTGTTGTCTTGTGATTCCAAATGGAGTTTTGGTGATTCGTAGTCTTCAGATGACGGGGGAGGCGAAGAAGATAATAATTCCTACAAAATTATGTCCTATTTATGTATTTCATTATTTTGGCTTTCACGAAACTTTGAGCATTTGTTTTAAAACCAACTTCATAAAACAGCCGTGCAATGTATATTGGAATCAAAAGAAAGATTGCTTTTCTTTTGATTTAGATAATTGATAGATTTTTTTTTGTCCCAATGGAAAACCACATTAGTTTATGATAATGGTAATGCGTTGCGATAACAGCAACTTTTTTAATTTAGTTCACAGAAAATTTTAAATTTGAGGCTTTAAAGCAAACATAATTATTCAAAACCAATGGCCATTATGTAAAAACAAATGAAACAAATATTGTATATGTGTACTACGCACCGTACCATTCGTAGTCTAGAAAAATACCACTTTTTTAATTCAGGCGGGCAAGATCAAACCAGTTAGATTTTCAAACAAGGCATGTGATGCGGGACGACGGTACAGTTTAACTGCTACCGTTTTATTGCGAATTCGTCTGTCGTTGAGGGTGTCGTGAAATAACGCCGAATTCCAGAACTCGGCGTTTTTTCACTTTGTGAAAGCGAAATAAAGACGAATTTTAGAATTTGGCGTTACTTCACATTGACAAAGTGAAATAATGCTGAACATTGCTTGTGAAATAAAGCCGAAGCAAATGTTTTCAGAATGGCCGAGAACTATTATTTTCCCAAATTCTAAAGGCTAAAATAACTAGAGGAGACATTTTCCCAAATTCGGCGTTATTTCACGGCACCGTGATAGCACAACACATCTCAATTATGTATCTATTTTTTACTGGTTTGAGACTGGTTTAGGGCTGACAATACCAATGCTGTGTCTAACTCCTTGTATGAGCCTCTTTCACTGTCGAGGGAAATTTCTGGAGCTCTCGCATGAAATCTGGCAAGCACGCGTGATCTGTAATCTAAAAACAAAAACTGTAAATGAATTAAAAAAATATAAATTTATTTACTAACCAACTGTCGCAGCTAGCGGATTTCCTGTTAGGCGTAGTGTTTCCAGCATTGGTAAACACGCAACATTATCAACCTCATCTAAATCTTGTATTTGATTGCAACTTAAGTCCAAATTAACAAGTGAGTACAGTTTTCTCAAGCCAACCAGTCGTTTCAATATGTTTCGAGCCAAATTTAGGCTAACCAAATTTCCCAATTGTAGATGCCACTCAAAACACTCGGCGATTGAATTGTTGGATAAACTGAGTGATTGAAGATATGACAGTTCACATAAATTCTGTATGCAGGTAATGCGATTTTGATTGAGAATAAGAGTACAAAGGTTTGGTGCTTTTTTTATACTGGAATCGATTGTTCTCAACAGATTGCAGGACAAATCTAATTTCACTATGTTTGTCCATACAGCACAATTGTTAGGACTCATATCAATTGCGTTAATATTGTCACACATGAGTACTTGGTTGATTCGTGTTATTGTCGTATTGTGAACGGATATATATTCTATATTAGGTTTCAGTAACCCTGAAAAGCGAGCATATAGCATGAGCTATGAAATTAAAAGTATTTATGTTACCAATATCAACATTTTCCGTGGATATACCAGAAAATGTTACTGTTTTTAAATTCCGAAATGCAGTTAAATTAAATTTCAATTTTGAGGGGAAAATATTGCTTTTTGCAATTGGCACATCAACGGAATTATAATCGCATTCAATAAACTCAGTCTCCTAAAAGAAAAATGGAGTCAATTACATCCTAAAAAAGCTGCACAAATTTTACTTTTATTAGTGTTCCCTTAAGTACTTCTAATTGGCTGCAAAATTTGAGGACAATGGAAAAGTCATCTAGACATGGCAAACGCATACACTCGCTCACTGCAAATAGCTGTGAACGTAAATTGGGTAAGTAACAAGAAAAATTGAATACGAAAGCAACTAGTCACCTCTAAAGCCGAAAAACTATACTCCTTCTCATTCAAAAGCGTTTTTTCAGATTCATGTACACATTTGGTAAAGTCCTCAAGCACATAAATGATATCATATTTATTAAAATCAAGAAATTCCGCAAGAATGCTTGGAATGGTAGAACAAAATTGGGTGAGTAATTTCTGCAGATAATTTTCGAGTTGTTTTCTTCGGTGTTCCAAAAATGTTAGATTCTTATTACCTATAAGCTAATATAAATGTAATAAGGTACTGATCTATTATTTACAGCTCAGAAATTAAAATGAAAGACGAACCTTTTTCGGCGGTAATTTTTTTGTGCAAATCAAGCCAATCAAAACTAATTTCTCGTTCAACTGACTAAAATCTTTATACCTCCTCTCTAATGACCATTCAACGTCCCGTACTTTAACATTGATTTCATAATAAACTACTTCAGAATCAATAAACTTCGGAACACAAACTTTACTGTACGCAGCATTTTTAAAGTAACAAGACATTTTTTTTCTTTCCCAAACTCAAACCAAAACCTTTAGTTAAGTCAAAAGTATGTAAAATAGATCGTCACTCAAAGATAGTGGAATACAGAGATATATAGCTTTCCAGTGGAGAGGCGGCTGCCTACAAAAGAGACAATACTGAGACCCCCAACTTCGGCCGATTTCCCGTTACTTCCTACAAGCTATTGTCGTTTTCCATTGGTTTCACTCGGTGATCCACTCATTCTGAAATCCAATGGAACAACAAAACTGCTTCTGAAAGAATCCACAAAAGTATTGGTGAAATGCCAAAAAATAATCTACGGCTGCTGTCAGCTGACTAAAATAAAATACATAAAATACACTTGTGTGAGTGGATTCTGACTTCAAATCGAGAAGCGAAATTCTCTCCTCAGAATCACCAGAAGAGTATTTTTTGTGCCAATGGAACGGTTTCAGGAGTGATTTTTTCGATTCCGGACTCTTCCGGACGCTTCTTTTTGCCCAATGGAAAACGACATATATTTTCATGGGGTGGCAAACGCTAAGTGCGTTAGTCAAAGATAATGGAATACAGAGATGGATATCTTTCCAGTGGAAAGGCGGCTGCCTACAAGCTGTTTTGCCGAAAAATTCATGAAGTTACGCATACATTCTCATTTATATACTAGAATAAGTGAGTTCGTGAATTCACCCGGAAGATGGAGGAAAGTTGGTGAATTCACCACCGAAATTCATAAAATTTTCAAATATCCTGGAAAACTGGTTTGGGCATGTTCATTAGGAAAATTTGAATTTTGACGGTTGACAGTTAATTTGCTTGCAGTGAATATATAATTAATATGTTTCTAACACTTTGACACTGCCTTTTATCAAGCATGCTTAATATAGTTACGAATAACAATTCAAATTCCATTTTTATTAACAGAGTAATGAAAAAAGTTTTCTTGTTAAATTGAACACAAGCAGGCTGTATAAATTAAAATTATTTACAATTTACCAATCAATTTGCATATAATTTGCAAAATCCAACATTTTAGTCACGTAGTACTAATCTATCAAGGCTATCTACTATAATTCGGCATGAAAAGTTTTTATTGTTATTAATATATACATTTTAATACTGCACGTAGAATTATATTATAACGTTTATAGATTTAAAAAACAAGAATAGATAATTGCCATACAAGTAAATATCGCAATTTATCCGATAGATAGCACATAATGCTTTCGTAATGTTTCTTTTAAAAGTTCTTATAATTTGAACCCTAGTACACCAACCACTCTTTTAAATATATAAATTTATCCGCGTATAAAATTAAATAGTCAGTTAGGTAATAATTTCACATATAAAATAAGTTGTTCCTTCCAGTCGGATTAATTCAATGGGGGTGATCTGGAGGTAACCGAAAAATCGTATATCTAACGAACCGACCTATCTAAAAGAGAGTGTCACCATATGGTGAATACAAAATTTTTATGACATCCGGCCGGCCGTTCTGAATTTTGATTGGTGGTCTGTCATTAGTAACTTTTTTCGTAGCTCACACGTATTCACAGACAGAGATTGAAATTACAAAAACAACAATGTAAACAAATGGGTTTTGGGGGGATAGACGTACGAAAGATATCCATCTCTTTTATTCATTCATCTCTGGCGTTAGTATTGTTACATAGAAATTCGTATTGACAAATGTCACGTAACTTCAGAAATCCTGGCTCACCAACACGAGGGGCCCAGCGGCAAGAGGATTGTGAGTTGGGGGTCTCAGTATGGTTTGTCTATGGCCTACAAGCTGTTTTCCCGAAAAATTCATGAAGTCACGCACTTATGCTCATTTCTTTACTAGAATATATGAGTTTAAGAATTGGACTTTAAAGGCTGGTACGCATGTTGGAGTTCAAGTATTTACATAGAAAATTATTATTATTTCAGTAACCCAGAGTTTCTAATGTTTTATCTACTTTTTAATAAATCTTACTATTCGTTCTACTAAATAGACGTGTTTCTATTTGGTTGTGAAGGTACAACTAAACTGCTTCCACAAACCATACTAGCTCAACAGGCTATGGACCCAGGACACACGGTTTAGTTGCAGTAAAATATATAAACGAATTTAAAATTTTTTTCTCTTGCCCCGTTAGCTGATTTTTTTTTCCTCGGCTATAAAATGGCCGCTGCTTTACCAATTCCAATGATTGAAAAATTAAAAGGAAGAGAAAATTATGATAATTGGAGCTTTGCCGTTCAGGCATATTTGAATTGGAATTGTGTTCTTGGAACTGAAGTGAAGTTAAGAAAGTCTCCAAGGCAAAGGCAAAAGTTATTCTTCTTATTGATCCATTTAATTATGTGCATATCAGGACTGCGACAACGGCGAAGCAAGTTTGGGACTCCTTAAAAACAGCTTTTTTGGATAATGGCCTAACTCGTAAGGTTGGCTTGTTGCGGAGTCTAATCACAACCTCTTTAGAAAAATGTGATTCGGTTGATGATTACGTAAACAAAATAATCACAACAGCGCATAAACTACGAGGCATTGGTATGAACATCTCTGAAAAATGGGTGGGAACTCTTTTCTTAGATGGTTTACCGGAAAAATATGCGCCAATGATAATGGGCTTGGAAAGTGCTGGAATTGCTATTACGGGAGATTCAATTAAAATGAAGCTTTTACAAGATGTTGAGGTTACAAATGAATGTACTTCTGTACTTTTTGGTGGAACTAATAAGGCGAAGAAGCATCGAAAGCCTAGCGTTCGGTGCTATTCATGTAACAAGTTTGGTCACTACTCGAAGGACTGTCCTAAAAACCTTATGGTTTAATTGCAACAGCCATCCATAAAGACAATATGTATCTTTTAAATGTGCAAGATTCTGAAATTAGTTTGGCAGCATCTGTAAGAAATGATTTTGAACTATGGCACCGTCGAATGGGACACATGGGTGAAGAAAATATGAAAAAGCTGCGAGACAAACTGGCTGAAGGAGTCGAATTTGATGGTAAAATGGAGCTACCGTGTACTGTCTGTATTAAAGGAAAATTTAAAAATTCTTTGTCTCGAGCAAAAGAACCTTTACCAATCATTCATTCTGATTTATGTGGACCTATGTCAACCAATTCACTTGGTGGTTCGAAATATTTTTTACGTGGGTAAAGCTGGAACCGCCACATTCGAATTTTGCCAAACAAAGTATTTACATGGGTTTAAAGAAAAACAAAACAACTCCAACTTTATTAAATTACGTTTAAGAAAAACAAACAACTTCAACTTTATTAAATTACGTTCTTTCAAGTACGTCTTGTTCATTCTAGATCGTCCAACAGAATGACGATATATGCTACCAATACTACTACTTCCACCCCATGCATATCTCTCTCCTTTTCTAATCTGTTACAGACTCGTCCATCCTGACTTCTTCGTCGTCCTCGTCGAAGTCTGAGTCAACGTCTAATTCTATCCATTTTTTAATCCGATCGGCTGCCCAAATGGCGGAATACGGCTTCTGGCATCTACGAGCAAACGGCATATCTGTCACCTGATACCTGTCATGTGGAAGTACAGTAGTTATTGTATACGGTCCACGATACCTCGCTTCCAACTTGCGAGAAGTACCTGTACTACTAGGAGAATCATTTAACAACATCACTAGATCTCCTACTTTATAATTTTTAGCCTTTCGATGCTTCGAATTATGTTTTTGTTCTTGATAGTTTTGAGTTTTCAGTATTGTTGATGCTGCTTCGTTACGCAACTCGTTGATATTTTGCTGCTTTTGATTAAGATCAACTCCCAGTGAAAGCGCATCTTGGAGCGGATCTCTTGGTACGTAGCCCATTATCAATTGGTGAGCAGTCTTGCCTGTGGCTTCATTCTGTGTATTGTTTATAGCCCACTGTACTAGCTTAACTTGTTGGTCCCACTTATTCTCATCTTCTACCGATGTGAGTAATGCATGCAGGATAGTCCGGTTGTACCGCTCAACTTGACCATTGGCACGTGGAGTCCTTGTTGCATTCAAGACATGGTGTATTGCGTAGTTTTTAGCAAAGTCTTCGAACAGCTTTGAGGTAAACGCAGTCCCGCGATCAGACACTATGCGCCGTGGAGTGCCAAAAGTGTAGAATGTTTCGGTTAGGAAGTTAATTACTGGTTTCGTCTGTGTGTTGGGTAGTGCCTTTAAAATTGCATATTTGGTAAATGCATCGACTAGCACCACAATGTAGGTATTCCCTTTTGTCGATTTAACAAATGGTCCTAAGTGGTCTATATGAACCGTATCAAATGGTACACTTTTCTTTGTGATCATATGCAGTTTTCCACGTGGCTGAATCTCTCTTTTGTTGTAAGCACACTCTATACACGCCTTTAAATATTTTCGTACAAATTGTGTGATTCGAGGGAACCAGTATCTTGCCTTTAAGTGTTTAAGTGTTTTGTTTTCCGAGAAATGACCATTCAGGTCATGGCCATAAACTAAGTATTAAATAGACCGTCAGCTCTTGCAACTTAAGAGAATTTGCCTACAAGCTGTTTTCCGTGTTTCTATGTGGCAAAGTATGTGTGCCATGTTAAAGTAGATTAGCCGCACACATACTCTCGCACATAGGAACCTGACAGTTCATTTTGTGGTAACATTGAAATAAATTCAAATAATTCAAATAACTGCCCGTTATCGGGACGTGTTAAGAAAACGGTGGGTATGGTGTGGTAAATTTAGTACCAAATTCTATTAAAACGCATAGGTTAGGTAGGTATACGTATTAAGATTTCTTTAATTTTACCTAGATAATCTATATAGTACGGGATGTTTTCATCTTTGTTGTAAAAAATCGAAATCGATAAACTATATGAATCATTGACAAAAATAAAAAAAAAAACGCTTATTAATATAAAAAAATATTTGATTACTAATGATTATGAATCGTATATATTAAAAGCAAATAAATTGTAAGCAGCAAAACTTAAATGCGTGAGAAATATCAAGGTACAAATCAGTAAACATGTTTATTTTCAATTTTGCTTAAATACATATTAAGTTTCGTTCTTTCTCGTAAATTTTAAAAAAAATAAATTTTCGTTGATTGTGTCTACTAGACTTTTTATTTTTATTATAAATGAACATTATTCATATTCTCGGCTGACGCAATTGATTTCAAATGTAATTTTATTAATTGTTCAATTGTTCCAAATTTTCTAATAATTTTTTATTTTTTTTTTTTTAATAAACGGAATCTTCATAAAAAGATTATAACTAAAAACTCATACTATTTCAAATCTTAATAGTCGTAATCAATTCTTCTCTTTAAATTCTTTGCCGTTTTTCTGTGGACATTCACGGTGAAATCATTTTTCGCCAAAAACAGCAAACGAAAACAGACACAATAATTATGGGAACAAAAATATCTTATTTTATTTCACACATTATTCCTTTGTTTATTTATGTTGATTACATTAGCTATTTTAAATTTTGGAGAATATCTACATGTTTTCGTGGTGAAATAAAACAACGAGCTTAAACTCTCAGAACGCATCCATCAGCTGACAGAAACTCACCAAATACACTAACTCTCAGTCAGTGCTCTCAGCACTCTCTCTTTATTTTTCACACGAAGCGTGTTAATTTATCCCTTTTCACTAAACTCAAATTCCCTTAGTTTTTTTTATGGAAAAAACATACTTTTAAAAGTAAAATTTGTATTGTTCGGAGAGAAAATCATATTAAATTAATCTTCAGTATAAAAATCGCAGTTTTAACATTATAATGATCATTTTTTGATAATAGAAATTTTTGCTTAAGGCAAATCTCTTTTTTATGTACATTTAGTGCGTTGATATTCATAGTGAAATGTAGTTCGACTGTTTTTCTGCCAGATTATTGATAGTCCAACAATTAAGACATTTTTTGCTCTTACGCAGGAAAGTTTTTTAAAAATTTAAATTCCCACAAAAAGGTAGAGATACCACAATGCAGGAACACTGCTGAGTGTCAGTATTTTATTACTCCTCCCACCTTTTAAAATTTTTTTTTTTTGCTGCTTCACACGTATTCACAGATAGGAAATTTAAGAGAGAATTTTATTTTAAAAATTTGCGGGGGGAATCGGGTAGGTGCGCGGGAGCTGACGGTCTATTTAATACTTAGTTTATGGTCATGGCTGTAATGCAAAACACGATTACGCACACCCTTTGGTATAAAGAGTCTCAACTCTCCATCTACTTGGCGGTATAAACGGCCGTCACTTAAAGTGTAGTCCTTATAGCATTGTCTTTCTGCATCAGTTTTTGGTGGTCTACTGAGAACGTTGGTTATTTTAACGATTTATGGGTCTTGCAGTTGTATAGAATACAGCCAGTCGGGTTCGTCAATGGTTATTTTTAATACCCTCATATCAACCACCTCTGATTGTTGTGGTTCCTCGCTGGAGTTTCGAGAAAGTGAATCTACGTGGGCCATTTGCTTTCCCGGCCGATGTTGGACGTCGTAATCAAATTCTTGCATCTTCAACCACCAACGGGCAATTCTTGGAACCAATTCTTTTTTTTTCATCGCGGTCTTAAGCGCTTGGCAATCAGTGATGACAAGGAAATGTTTACCCAAAAGGTATTGACGAAAACGACTGGTCGTTTCCACTACAGCCAGCGCTTCCAATTCATAACTGTGGTACATCATTTCTTCTTTTGTGGTTTTCCGACTATAATAAGCAACAGGGCGTAATGGCTTATCATCTCGTTGCAGTAATACCCCTGCGATACCGCGTGAACTAGCGTCTGTATGTAATTCATGTTCAGCCAATTGATTATACAGTGCGAGAACTGGCCTATTCGACAGACATCTCTTAAGCTCTTGAAAGGCTGATTCTTCCCTTGAATTCCATTCGAACTTACTTGCTTTTCTTGTTAAATTCGTCAATGGTAATGCAATAAGAGAATAATTTTCGACGAACTTTCTGAAATAACTAGTCAAACCAATAAACTGTCGGACCTCATGTTCATTAGTTGGCGTTTTAAAGTTATTTACGGCCAGAGTCTTTGCTTTGCCTGGCTGTACCAATCCGTCCTTTATTTCATGTCCAAGAAAATCGATTTCAGTTTTGAAAAATTCACATTTCTTTATGTTTAGTGTCAAATTGGCTTCAGTTAGTATTTTTAGGAACATTTCTAGCTTACACATTCCATCCTCAATAGATTTAGCAGGTATTACTACATCGTCCATATAGCAAACAATTGTGTGAGGTCGCATCTTCTGAACGATACTGTTCATTAACTTTTGGAATAGGGATGGGGCATTTACTAAACCAAACGGTACAACAACGAATTCATATAAACCATCCGGGGTGATAAAAACTGTATAATGCCGGTGTTCTTTCTTTATGGGCATCTGATAGTACCCTGATGCCAAGTCAAGTGCAATAAAGTATTTGTATCCAACTAGACCATTTAGTTGTTCGTCTATAAGGGGCATTGGAAACCTTACTTTTTTTGTTATCGAGTTTAGCCTTCTGTAATCGACGCACATCCTTTCTTCCCCATTTTTCTTTTTCACTAGAATGACTGGAGAAGCAAAGTCAGATTGAGATTCCTTTATTAGACCGCTATCCAAGAGTTCGGAAACCATAGATTTTAAAATTTGTCTTTTGGCGTAGGGAACTTTGTATGGATGGTTGACTATAGGCTCCTGCTTTATTAAATTAATTTCCATCTCTACGAGGCCTGTACGTCCCAACTCCATCTTGGTCATTGCAATGCATTGTCTATATCTGTTAAGAAGTTGAACAAGAGCCACCGAGTCAATTTCTTCATTTGTTCGAAGGTCGTCTATAGTTATTTCCCCAGCACCAGTAGCTATAGTCTGTACATCATAACTTTGTCCCAGTTTTTGTTCGGTGCGCTCGACGGTTAACGTATCTCCTTTTTTATTCACGTCACAGACTGGATTATTAAGCACGTCCTTACCGATCAGCACAGATTCTGATAGGGAATCATCTGTCACAACCAAAACACAAACTGGAAAGGTTGCATTGTCAATCTGTATGTCGCAACAGATACTTCCTAATGTTTGGCAACGACCGCCACCAAAACCCTGTAATGTGATATTACACTTGTCAATGCAAACTCCAATTTCTTTTGAGACTGTTTCGGTAACTATTGAACGCTCGCTACCTGAATCGAGCAGCGCCAGATACTGTTTCCCTTTTATTACAACTGGTTTATGGTAACAGTCATTGTGAACAATATTGACCCTGAATTTCTTTTCCACTGGTTTTTCTTCTCGAATAGATGATCGATTGTTATTGTCACGATTGGCTACCAATGTTCTTTTTCTTGTCTGCGCACATTGCCGCGCATAGTGTCCTATCTGATGACAATTGTAACACATCACCTTATGTCTACCTCGATGGACTACGCTCCTGGTTTGCCAATTTGTCTGCGATATTGGTGTGTTATGGGTGTTGTTAATTGACTTGGAACCACTAGCCAAACCCTGCCGTAAATTACCGCGAATACTGTCAAACCATTTTATTTTTTCAATTAGCTCGGCTATATCTTTAAAAGATCCAGCTGCCAAACTTGAACTCATCAAAGAGTCATTTAAACCGGTGAGTATATATTGGATGATCGTTTTATCAGATAGATTTATCTTTTTTCCCAACATATTCAATTCGAAACAATAGCTTTCTATAGTATCTGTTGCCTTACGTACCTTTTTTGTTAGTTGTTGATGAATTTCTATCTCGCTGTGCTGTTGGGGAAAATTTGATCTCAAACCATTTGCTAACTCACTCCAGCAGGTAAATACTCCTTCAGCGGTATCCCACCAATAACGTGCCGGACCCTGCATTCTTGACGCTGCAGCCATTAACAACGCCCTCTCGTCCCATTCGTATATCTTCATTAGCGTTTCTACTCTACTTATCCAACAGTCAGCCGACAGCGAAGAAATGTCTCCAGGTAAAAACACGGGCAAAACATCAGCAATTTCTCGAATGTTGCAGTTAATTTTTGACCTAGATGCGCATTAGATTTCGTTCCTGTTCAATTAAGTTTTTCTCTCGTCTGATTACATCCCACTCTCGTGACCGAAGCTCCTCATCGTCCATTGTGGTTACTACCGATGAACTTAAACTAGGATTACGTAGAACTTCAACATTATCATCGTCTGCATCTGCATCTGCTATGTTGATATGAGTGCTTGGCACACTTGGTTGAGATTCCGACTGAACTTGTGCCTGACCTGAAGCAATTTGACCTCTGTCAAATAGAGTTATTCTGTTTAACAGGATTCGTTTAGTTCCACTAGTTGACAAGTTTCTGCTTTTAAGTTCCACCCGGAGCTGTTTTATTGTCATATTATCCATAGTGATCTGTGAAATAAATGTAAAACCTTATTGACAGGGGCAGCAATATATTATCATGGATGGTCATTCAACATTCGAACTCAAAGCATAATTCCTTATCCCTCAATTATACATTTTGTGTACCTTAGCAATTCATAACAGATAGAGAACATATACCTCACCGAACGAATAGCAACAATGCACACACATCTACAAATGTGTCCTATGTTTCGCATAATATCCCTAATCTTAGCCATGCATAGCATAAGATAACTTGAGGGAACAGAGCAATCGCTTTTTTGTATACCAAAAACGCAATTATATTTCACTCTTATCTCTCTTCCATCTACATATATTTGTAAATAGACAACATTTCGCTATCTCCCTCTATATGTATACACCTATATACATATTTTCACACACATATTAATCGCCGTGCAAAACAACCAATGCTTCTTCGTTGACCGAAGATTCAGTGTTGTCTCTGTCGAACTTCAAGCTTCACTTGTCATATACATATCTTCTTCTCATTTTACCGCTATGATCACACACCACAGCATGGATTACTGCTATTCGCACAGATGAAAAACATATGACGCATATCATTTTGTAAACCAAAATTGCATCTTCCCCTCGAATTGAAACGACCTCGGACGATTTTTTTCAATTATACATAGTCGTATATTTGAACTTTATAAAACACCAACAGTTATGCTTTGAGTTGAACGAAATCGATACTTTACTCGTATCTATGCACAAAACTAAAACCAATTAATCCAAACTTAACTTGAGTACAATATCCCACTTCTGATCTTTAAAGAAAAAAAAAAAAAAAATCCAACTTTATTAAATTACGTTTAAGAAAAACAAACAACTTCAACTTTATTAAATTACGTTCTTTCAAGTACGTCTTGTTCATTCTAGATCGTCCAACAGAATGACGATATATGCTACCAATACTACTACTTCCACCCCATGCATATCTCTCCTTTTCTAATCTGTTACATGGGATTTAATTGCTATTTAATCGCTAATTAATTGCTCTATTCTTGATTTTTCCGCTCTTCGGGAAGTGGGAGATTTTGTGGCGGACCTAGCTTACCGGTAAAGCTGGAACCGCCACATTGACTTTTGAAGGATTTTTTTTTGCGCATACCAATCACCGATTTAATCGCTCTGGGGAAATGTAAAAATTTTTCCAGCCGGGTAAGCCGTTCGCCCACAATTTCAAATTTGCGTTTTTTGTAACGGTCAGTTCGCTATAAAACTCTTTTGGTTTTGAAGGAAAATCAAATAGATTATTAAAAAATTCATAAAAAAATAACCCTTTCGAATTTCAATATGCTACATATCTTAAAAGAAGCGTATAATTACAGGCTACTATCAGTTTAAATCAAATATTTTGTCGCTCTTCTCTAAATGGGCCAAAAACGGTAGGTGGATCCATCATAAACAAACACTTTGAAAAATTAAAAAAAATATATTCCGTTACAATTTGACAAAGTCATATACACCAAAAGAAGCATCTATTCATTACCTATCAGCTCATAGAATAAAATATTTTGTCGCTCTTCTCTAAATGTTGCAAAAACTAAAAAGTTTATTTTAAGACCAAAAAAGTGAGCTAAAAATACAAAAATAAAAATGTTCAATACTAAAAATTCATGTATCCCGTTCGAATCCTACTATGACACATAGCTCATTAGAAGCGTGTATTCATTAGCTATCAACCCAATTCATAAAATAATTTGTCGCTCTTCTCTAAATGTGTCAAAGGCTAACAAGTTCATTTTGCCAAAAAAACCCAAATACTCCCCTAGTACAAAAAAAAATTGGAAAATTTGGAAAAATCCATATATCCCGTTCGAATCCTACTATGCCACATAGCTCACTAGAAGCGTGTATTCATTAGCTATCAACCCAATTCATAAAATAATTTCTCGCTCTTCTCTAAATGTGTCAAAGGCTAACAAGTTCATTTTGCCAAAAAAACCCAAATATTCCCCTAGTACAAAAAAAAATTGGAAAATTTGGAAAAATCCATATATCACGTTCGAATCCTACTATGTCACATAGCTCACTAGAAGCGTGTATTCATTAGCTATCAACCCAATTCATAAAATAATTTGTCGCTCTTCTCTAAATGTGTCAAAGGCTAACAAGATCATTTTGCCAAAAAAACCCAAATATTCCCCTAGTACAAAAAAAAAATTGGAAAATTTGGAAAAATCCATATATCCCGTTCGAATCCTACTATGTCACATAGCTCACTAGAAGCGTGTATTTATTAGGTATCAAACCAATTCATAAAATAATTTGTCACTCTTCTCTAAATGTGTCAAAGGCGAACAAGTTCATTTTGCCAAAAAAACCCAAATATTCCCCTAGTACAAAAAAAAAAATGGAAAATTTGGAAAAATCCATATATCCCGTTAGAATCCTACTATGACACATAGCTCACTAGAAGCGTGTATTCATTAGCTATCAACCCTATTCATAAAATAATTTGTCGCTCTTCTCTAAATGTTTCAAAGGCTAACAAGTTCATTTTGCCAAAAAAACCCAAATATTCCCCTAGTACAAAAAAAAATTTGGAAAATTTGGAAAAATCCCTATATCCCGTTCGAATCCTACTATGTCACATATCTCACTAGAAGCGCGTATTCATTAGCTATCAACCCAATTCATAAAATAATTTGTCGCTCTTCTCTAAATGTGTCAAGGGCTAACAAGTTCATTTTGCCAAAAAAACCCAAATATTCCCCTAGTACAACAAAAAAATTGGAAAATTTGGAAAAATCCATACATCCCGTTTGAATCCTGCTATGTCACATAGCTCACTAGAAGCGTGTATTCATTAGCTATCAACCCAATTCATAAAATAATTTGTCGCTCTTGTCTAAATGTGTCAAAGGCTAACAAGTTCATTTTGCCAAAAAAACACAAATATTCCCCTAGTACAAAAAAAAATTGGAAAATTTGGAAAAATCCATATATCCCGTTCGAATCCTACTATGTCACATAGCTCACTAGAAGCGTGTATTCATTAGCTATCAACCCAATTCATAAAATAATTTGTCGCTCTTCTCTAAATGTGTCAAAGGCTAACAAGTTCATTTTGCCAAAAAAACCCAAATATTCCCCTAGTACAAAAAAAAAATTGGAAAAATCCATATATCCCGTTCGAATCCTACTATGTCACATAGCTCACTAGAAGCGTGTATTCATTAGCTATGAACCCAATTCATAAAATAATTTGTCGCTCTTCTCTAAATGTGTCAAAGGCTAACAAGTTAATTTTGCCAAAAAAAAACAAAATATTCCCCTAGTATTTACAAAAAAAAAATTGGAAAATTTGGAAAAATCCATATATCCCGTTCGAATCCTACTATGTCACATAGCTCACTAGAAGCGTGTATTCATTAGCTATCAACCCAATTCATAAAATAATTTGTCGCTCTTCTCTAAATGTGTCAAGGGCTAACAAGTTCATTTTGCCAAAAAAACCCAAATATTCCCCTAGTACAACAAAAAAATTGGAAAATTTGGAAAAATCCATACATCCCGTTTGAATCCTGCTATGTCACATAGCTCACTAGAAGCGTGTATTCATTAGCTATCAACCCAATTCATAAAATAATTTGTCGCTCTTGTCTAAATGTGTCAAAGGCTAACAAGTTCATTTTGCCAAAAAAACACAAATATTCCCCTAGTACAAAAAAAAATTGGAAAATTTGGAAAAATCCATATATCCCGTTTGAATCCTACTATCTCACATAGCTCACTAGAAGCGTGTATTCATTAGCTGTCAACCCAATTCATAAAATAATTTGTCGCTCTTCTTTAAATGTGTCAAAGGCTAACAAGTTCATTTTGCCAAAAAAACCCAAATATTCCCCTAGTACAAAAAAAAATTGGAAAATTTGGAAAAATCCATATATCCCGTTCGAATCCTACTATGTCACATAGCTCACTAGAAGCGTGTATTCATTAGCTATCAACCCAATTCATAAAATAATTTGTCGCTCTTGTCTAAATGTGTCAAAGGCTAACAAGTTCATTTTGCCAAAAAAACCCAAATATTCCCCTAGTACAAAAAAAAAAAATGGATAATTTGGAAAAATCCATATATCCCGTTCGAATCCTAATATGACACATAGCTCACTAGAAGCGTGTATTCATTAGCTATCAACCCAATTCATAAAATAATTTGTCGCTCTTCTCTAAATGTTTCAAAGGCTAACAAGTTCATTTTGCCAAAAAAACCCAAATATTCCACTAGTACAAAAAAAAATTTGGAAAATTTGGAAAAATCCCTATATCCCGTTCGAATCCTACTATGTCACATATCTCACTAGAAGCGGGTATTCATTAGCTATCAACCCAATTCATAAAATAATTTGTCGCTCTTCTCTAAATGTGTCAAAGGCTAACAAGTTCATTTTGCCAAAAAAACCCAAATATTCCCCTAGTACAACAAAAAAATTGGAAAATTTGGAAAAATCCATATATCCCGTTCGAATCCTACTATGTCACATAGCTCACTAGAAGCGTGTATTCATTAGCTATGAACCCAATTCATAAAATAATTTGTCGCTCTTCTCTAAATGTGTCAAAGGCTAACAAGTTAATTTTGCCAAAAAAAAACAAAATATTCCCCTAGTATTTACAAAAAAAAAATTGGAAAATTTGGAAAAATCCATATATCCCGTTCGAATCCTACTATGTCACATAGCTCACTAGAAGCGTGTATTCATTAGCTATCAACCCAATTCATAAAATAATTTGTCGCCTTTCTCTAAATGTGTCAAAGGCTAACAAGTTCATTTTGCCAAAAAAACCCAAATATTCCCCTACTACAAAAAAAAAATTGGAAAACTTGGAAAAATCCATATATACCGTTCGAATCCTACTATGTCACATAGCTCACTAGAAGCGTGTATTCATTAGCTATCAACGCAATTATAAAATAATTTGTCGCTCTTCTCTAAATGTGTCAAAGGCTAACAAGTTCATTTTGCCAAAAAAACCCAAATATTCCCCTAGTACAAAAAAAAATTGGAAAATTTGAAAAAATCCATATATCCCGTTCGAATCCTACTATGTCACATAGCTCACTAGAAGCTCGTATTCATTAGCTATCAACCCAATTCATAAAATAATTTGTCGCTCTTCTCTAAATGTGTCAAAGGCTAACAAGTTAATTTTGCCAAAAAAAAACCCAAATATTCCCCTAGTACAAACAAAAAATTGGAAAATTTGGAAAAATCCATATATCCCGTTCGAATCCTATTATGTCACATAGCTCACTAGAAGCATGTATTCATTAGCTATCAACCCAATTCATAAAATAATTTGTCGCTCTTCTCTAAATGTGTCAAAGGCTAACAAGTTAATTTTGCCAAAAAAACCCAAATATTCCCCTAGTACAAAAAAAAAAATTGGAAAATTTGGAAAAATCCATATATCCCGTTCGAATCCTACTATGTCACATAGCTCACTAGAAGCGTGTATTCATTAGCTATCAAACCAATTTATAAAATAATTTGTCGCTCTTCTCTAAATGTGTCAAAGGCTAACAAGTTCATTTTGCCAAAAAAAACCCAAATATTCCCCTAGTACAAAAAAAAAATTGGAAAATTTGGAAAAATCCATATATCCCATTCGAATCCTACTATGTCACATAGCTCACTAGAAGCGTGTATTCATTAGCTATCAACCCAATTCATAAAATAATTTGTCGCTCTTCTCTAAATGTGTCAAAGGCTAACATGTTCATTTTGCCAAAAAAACCCAAATATTCCCCTAGTACAAAAAAAAATTGGAAAATTTGGAAAAATCCATATATCCCGTTCGAAACCTACTATGTCACATAGCTCACTAGAATCGTGTATTCATTAGCTATCAACCCAATTCATAAAATAATTTGTCGCTCTTCTATAAATGTGTCAAAGGCTAACAAGATCATTTTGCCAAAAAAACCCAAATATTCCCCTAGTACAAAAAAAAAATTGGAAAATTTGGAAAAATCCATATATCCCGTTCGAATCCTACTATGTCACATAGCTCACTAGAAGCATGTATTCATTAGCTATCAACCCAATTCATAAAATAATTTGTCGCTCTTCTCTAAATGTGTCAAAGGCTAACAAGTTCATTTTGCCAAAAAAACCCAAATATGCCCCTAGTACAAAAAAAAAAAAATTGGAAAATTTGGAAAAATCCATATATCCCGTTCGAATCCTACTATGTCACATAGCTCACTAGAAGCGTGTATTCATTAGCTATCAACCCAATTCATAAAATAATTTGTCGCTCTTCTCTAAATGTGTCAAAGGCTAACAAGTTCATTTTGCCAAAAAAACCCAAATATTCCCCTAGTACAACAAAAAAATTGGAAAATTTGGAAAAATCCATATATCCCGTTCGAATCCTAATATGTCACATAGCTCACTAGAAGCGTGTATTCATTAGCTATCAAGCCAATTCATAAAATAATTTGTCGCTCTTCTCTAAATGTGTCAAAGGCTAACAAGTTCATTTTGCCAAAAAAACCCAAATATTCCCCTAGTACAAAAAAAAAAATTGGAAAATTTGGAAAAATCCATATATCCCGTTCGAATCCTACTATGTCACATAGCTCACTAGAAGCGTGTATTCATTAGCTATCAAGCCAATTCATAAAATAATTTGTCGCTCTTCTCTAAATGTGTCAAAGGCTAACAAGATCATTTTGCCAAAAAAACCCAAATATTCCCCTAGTACAAAAAAAAAATTGGAAAATTTGGAAAAATCCATATATCCCGTTCGAATCCTACTATGTCACATAGCTCACTAGAAGCGTGTATTTATTAGCTATCAACCCAATTCATAAAATAATTTGTCGCTCTTCTCTAAATGTTTCAAAGGCTAACAAGTTCATTTTGCCAAAAAAACCCAAATATTCCCCTAGTACAAAAAAAAATTTGGAAAATTTGGAAAAAATCCCTATATCCGTTCGAATCCTACTATGTCACATATCTCACTAGAAGCGTGTATTGATTAGCTATCAACCCAATTCATAAAATAATTTGTCGCTCTTCTCTAAATGTGTCAAAGGCTAACAAGTTCATTTTGCCAAAAAAAACCCAAATATTCCCCTAGTACAACAAAAAAATTGGAAAATTTGGAAAAATTCATATATCCCGTTCGAATCCTACTATGTCACATAGCTCACTAGAAGCGTGTATTCATTAGCTATCAACCCAATTCATAAAATAATTTGTCGCTCTTCTCTAAATGTGTCAAAGGCTAACAAGCTCATTTTGCCAAAAAAAACCCAAATATTCCAAAACCCAAATAGTACAAAAAAAAAATTGGAAAATTTGGAAAAATCCATATATCCCGTTCGAATCCTACTATGTCACATAGCTCACTAGAAGCGTGCATTCATTAGCTATCAACCCAATTCATAAAATAGTTTGTCGCTCTTCTATAAATGTGTCAAAGGCTAACAAGTACATTTTGCCAAAAAAACCCAAATATTCCCCTACTACAAAAAAAAAATTGGAAAATTTGGAAAAATCCATATATACCGTTCGAATCCTACTATGTCACATAGCTCACTAGAAGCGTGTATTCATTAGCTATCAACGCAATTATAAAATAATTTGTCGCTCTTCTCTAAATGTGTCAAAGGCTAACAAGTTCATTTTGCCAAAAAAACCCAAATATTCCCCTAGTACAAAAAAAAATTGGAAAATTTGAAAAAATCCATATATCCCGTTCGAATCCTACTATGTCACATAGCTCACTAGAAGCTCGTATTCATTAGCTATCAACCCAATTCATAAAATAATTTGTCGCTCTTCTCTAAATGTGTCAAAGGCTAACAAGTTAATTTTGCCAAAAAAAAACCCAAATATTCCCCTAGTACAAACAAAAAATTGGAAAATTTGGAAAAATCCATATATCCCGTTCGAATCCTACTATGTCACATAGCTCACTAGAAGCGTGTATTCATTAGCTATCTACCCAATTCATAAAATAATTTGTCGCTCTTCTCTAAATGTGTCAAAGGCTAACAAGTTCATTTTGCCAAAAAAAACCCAAATATTCCCCTAGTACAAAAAAAAAAATTGGAAAATTTGGAAAAATCCATATATCCCATTCGAATCCTACTATGTCACATAGCTCACTAGAAGCGTGTATTCATTAGCTATCAACCCAATTCATAAAATAATTTGTCGCTCTTCTCTAAATGTGTCAAAGGCTAACAAGTTCATTTTGCCAAAAAAAACCCAAATATTCCCCTAGTACAAAGAAAAAATTGGAAAATTTGGAAAAATCCATATATCCCATTCGAATCCTACTATGTCACATAGCTCACTAGAAGCGTGTATTCATTAGCTATCAACCCAATTCATAAAATAATTTGTCGCTCTTCTCTAAATGTGTCAAAGGCTAACAAGTTCATTTTGCCAAAAAAAACCCAAATATTCAACCCAATTCATAAAATAATTTGTCGCTCTTCTCTAAATGTGTCAAAGGCTAACAAGTTCATTTTGCCAAAAAAACCCAAATATTCCCCTAGTACAAAAAAAAAATTTGAAAATTTATATTATCCCGTTCGAACCCTACTATGTCACATAGCTCACTAGAAGCGAGTATTCATTAGCTATCAACCCAATTCATAAAATAATTTGTCGCTCTTCTCTAAATGTGTCAAAGGCTAACAAGTTCATTTTGCCAAAAAAACCCAAATATTCCCCTAGTACAAAAAAAAAATTGGAAAATTTGGAAAAATCCATATATCCCGTTCGAATCCTACTATGTCACATAGCTCACTAGAAGCGTGTATTCATAAGCTATCAACCCAATTCATAAAATAATTTGTCGCTCTTCTCTAAATGTGTCAAAGGCTAACAAGTTCATTTTGCCAAAAAAACCCAAATATTCCCCTAGTACAAAAAAAAAAATTGGAAAATTTGGAAAAATCCATATATCCCGTTCGAATCCTACTATGTCACATAGCTCACTAGAAGCGTGTATTCATTAGCTATCAACCCAATTCATAAAATAATTTGTCGCTCTTCTCTAAATGTGTCAAAGGCTAACAAGTTCATTTTGCCAAAAAAACCCAAATATTCCCCTAGTACAAAAAATAAAATTGGAAAATTTGGAAAAATCCATATATCCCGTTCGATTCCTACTATGTCACATATCTCACTAGAAGCGTGTATTCATTAGCTATCAACCCAATTCATAAAATAATTTGTCGCTCTTCTCTAAATGTGTCAAAGGCTAACAAGTTCATTTTGCCAAAAAAACCCAAATATTCCCCTAGTACAAAAAAAAATTGGAAAATTTGGAAAAATCCATATATCCCGTTCGAATCCTACTATGTCACATAGCTCACTAGAAGCGTGTATTCATAAGCTATCAACCCAATTCATAAAATAATTTGTCGCTCTTCTCTAAATGTGTCAAAGGCTAACAAGTTCATTTTGCCAAAAAAACCCAAATATTCCCCTAGTACAAAAAAAAATTGGAAAATTTGGAAAAATCCATATATCCCGTTCGAATCCTACTATGTCACATAGCTCACTAGAAGCGTGTATTCATTAGCTATCAACCCAATTCATAAAATAATTTGTCGCTCTTCTCTAAATGTGTCAAAGGCTAACAAGTTCATTTTGCCAAAAAAACCCAAATATTCCCCTAGTACAAAAAAAAAATTGGAAAATTTGGAAAAATCCATATATCCCGTTCGAATCCTACTATGTCACATAGCTCACTAGAAGCGTGTATTTATTAGCTATCAACCCAATTCATAAAATAATTTGTCGCTCTTCTCTAAATGTGTCAAAGGCTAACAAGATCATTTTGCCAAAAAAACCCAAATATTCCCCTAGTACAAAAAAAAATTGGAAAATTTGGAAAAATCCATATATCCCGTTCGAATCCTACTATGCCACATAGCTCACTAGAAGCGTGTATTCATAAGCTATCAACCCAATTCATAAAATAATTTGTCGCTTTCTATAAATGTGTAACAAGATCATTTTATAAAATAGTTTTTCGCTCTTCTCTAAATGTGTCAAAGGCTAACAAGTTCATTTTGCCAAAAAAACCCAAATATTCCCCTAGTACAAAAAAAAATTGGAAAATTTGGAAAAATCCATATATCCCGTTCGAATCCTACTATGTCACATAGCTCACTAGAAGCGTGTATTCATTAGCTATCAACTCAATTTATAAAATAGTTTTTCGCTCTTCTCTAAATGTGTCAAAGGCTAACAAGTTCATTTTGCCAAAAAAACCCAAATATTCCCCTAGTACAAAAAAAAATTGGAAAATTTGGAAAAATCCATATATCCCGTTCGAATCCTACTATGTCACATAGCTCACTAGAAGCGTGTATTTATTAGCTATCAACCCAATTCATAAAATAATTTGTCGCTCTTCTCTAAATGTGTCAAAGGCTAACAAGATCATTTTGCCAAAAAAACCCAAATATTCCCCTAGTACAAAAAAAAATTGGAAAATTTGGAAAAATCCATATATCCCGTTCGAATCCTACTATGTCACATAGCTCACTAGAAGCGTGTATTCATTAGCTATCAACCCAATTTATAAAATAATTTGTCGCTCTTCTCTAAATGTGTCTAAGGCTAACAAGTTCATTTTGCCAAAAAAGCCCAAATATTCCCCTAGTACAAAAAAAAAATTGGAAAATTTGGAAAAATCCATATATCCCGTTCGAATCCTACTATGTCACATAGCTCACTAGAAGCGTGTATTCATTAGCTATCAACCCAATTCATAAAATAATTTGTCGCTCTTCTCTAAATGTGTCAAAGGCTAAGAAGTTCATTTTGCCAAAAAAACCCAAATATTCCCCTAGTACAAAAAAAAAATTGGAAAATTTGAAAAAATCCATATATCCCGTTCGAATCCTACTATGTCACGTAGCTCACTAGAAGCGTGTATTCATTAGCTATCAACCCAATTCATAAAATAATTTGTCGCTCTTCTCTAAATGTGTCAAAGGCTAACAAGTTCATTTTGCCAAAAAAACCCAAATATTCCCCTAGTACAAAAAAAAAATTGGAAAATTTGGCAGAATCCATATATCCCGTTCGAAACCTACTATGTCATATAGCTCACTAGAAGCGTGTATTTATTAGCTATCAACCCAATTCATAAAATAATTTGTCGCTCTTCTCTAAATGTGTCAAAGGCTAACAAGTTCATTTTGCCAAAAAAACCCAAATATTCCCCTAGTACAAAAAAAAAAATTGGAAAATTTGGAAAAATCCATATATCCCGTTCGAATCCTACTATGTCACATAGCTCACTAGAAGCGTGTATTCATTAGCTATCAACCCAATTCATAAAATAATTTGTCGCTCTTCTCTAAATGTGTCAAAGGCTAACAAGTTCATTTTTCCAAAAAAACCCAAATATTCCCCTAGTACAAAAAAAAATTGGAAAATTTGGAAAAATCCATATATCCCGTTCGAATCCTACTACGTCACATAGCTCACTAGAAGCGTGTATTCATTAGCTATCAACCCAATTCATAAAATAATTTGTCGCTCTTCTCTATATATGTCAAAGGCTAACAAGTTCATTCTGCCAAAAAAACCCAAATATTCCCCTAGTACAAAAAAAAATTGGGAAATTTGGAGAAATCCATATATCCCGTTCGAATCCTACTATGTCACATAGCTCACTAGAAGCGTGTATTCATTAGATATCAACCCAATTCATAAAATAATTTGTCGCTCTTCTCTAAATGTGTCAAAGGCTAACAAGTTCATTTTGCCAAAAAAAACCCAAATATTCCCCTAGTACAAAAAAAAAAATTGGAAAATTTGGAAAAATCCATATATCCCGTTCGAATCCTACTATGTCACATAGCTCACTAGAAGCGTGTATTCATAAGCTATCAACCCAATTCATAAAATAGTTTGTCGCTCTTCTCTAAATGTGTCAAAGGCTAACAAGTTCATTTTGCCAAAAAAACCCAAATATTCCGCTAGTACAAAAAAAAAATTGGAAAATTTGGAAAAATCCATATATCCCGTTCGAATCCTACTATGTCACATAGCTCACTAGAAGCGTGTATTCATTAGCTATCAACCCAATTCATAAAATAATTTGTCGCTCTTCTCTAAATGTGTCAAAGGCTAACAAGTTCATTTTGCCAAAAAAACCCAAATATTCCCCTAGTAAAAAAAAAAAATTGGAAAATTTGGAAAAATCCATATATCCCGTTCGAATCCTACTATGTCACATAGCTCACTAGAAGCGTGTATTCATTAGCTATCAACCCAATTCATAAAATAATTTGTCGCTCTTCTCTAAATGTGTCAAAGGCTAACAAGTTCATTTTGCCAAAAAAACCCAAATATTCCCCTAGTACAAAAAAAAAAATTGGAAAATTTGGAAAAATCCATATATCCCGTTCGAATCCTACTATGTCACATAGCTCACTAGAAGCGTGTATTCATTAGCTATCAACCCAATTCATAAAATAATTTGTCGCTCTTCTCTAAATGTGTCAAAGGCTAACAAGTTCATTTTTCCAAAAAAACCCAAATATTCCCCTAGTACAAAAAAAAATTGGAAAATTTGGAAAAATCCATATATCCCGTTCGAATCCTACTACGTCACATAGCTCACTAGAAGCGTGTATTCATTAGCTATCAACCCAATTCATAAAATAATTTGTCGCTCTTCTCTATATATGTCAAAGGCTAACAAGTTCATTCTGCCAAAAAAACCCAAATATTCCCCTAGTACAAAAAAAAATTGGGAAATTTGGAGAAATCCATATATCCCGTTCGAATCCTACTATGTCACATAGCTCACTAGAAGCGTGTATTCATTAGCTATCAACCCAATTCATAAAATAATTTGTCGCTCTTCTCTAAATGTGTCAAAGGCTAACAAGTTCATTTTGCCAAAAAAAACCCAAATATTCCCCTAGTACAAAAAAAAAAATTGGAAAATTTGGAAAAATCCATATATCCCGTTCGAATCCTACTATGTCACATAGCTCACTAGAAGCGTGTATTCATAAGCTATCAACCCAATTCATAAAATAGTTTGTCGCTCTTCTCTAAATGTGTCAAAGGCTAACAAGTTCATTTTGCCAAAAAAACCCAAATATTCCGCTAGTACAAAAAAAAAATTGGAAAATTTGGAAAAATCCATATATCCCGTTCGAATCCTACTATGTCACATAGCTCACTAGAAGCGTGTATTCATTAGCTATCAACCCAATTCATAAAATAATTTGTCGCTCTTCTCTAAATGTGTCAAAGGCTAACAAGTTCATTTTGCCAAAAAAACCCAAATATTCCCCTAGTAAAAAAAAAAAAATTGGAAAATTTGGAAAAATCCATATATCCCGTTCGAATCCTACTATGTCACATAGCTCACTAGAAGCGTGTATTCATTAGCTATCAACCCAATTCATAAAATAATTTGTCGCTCTTCTCTAAATGTGTCAAAGGCTAACAAGTTCATTTTGCCAAAAAAACCCAAATATTCCCCTAGTACAAAAAAAAATTGGAAAATTTGGAAAAATCCATATATCCCGTTCGAATCCTACTATGTCACATAGCTCACTAGAAGCGTGTATTTATTAGCTATCAACCCAATTCATAAAATAATTTGTCGCTCTTCTCTAAATGTGTCAAAGGCTAACAAGATCATTTTGCCAAAAAAAACCAAATATTCCCCTAGTACAAAAAAAAAAAATTGGAAAATTTGGAAAAATCCATATATCTCGTTCGAATCCTACTATGTCACATAGCTCACTAGAAGCGTGTATTCATTAGCTATCAACCCAATTCATAAAATAATTTGTCGCTTTTCTCTAAATGTGTCAAAGGCTAACAAGTTCATTTTGCCAAAAAAACCCAAATATTCCCCTAGTACAAAAAAAAATTGGAAAATTTGGAAAAATCCATATATCCCGTTCGAATCCTAGTATGTCACATAGCTCACTAGAAGCGTGTATTCATTAGCTATCAACCCAATACATAAAATAATTTGTCGCTCGTCTCTAAATGTGTCAAAGGCTAACAAGTTCATTTTGCCAAAAAAACCCAAATATTCCCCTAGCACAAAAAAAAAATTGGAAAATTTGGAAAAATGCATATATCCCGTTCGAATCCTACTATGTCACATAGCTCGCTAGAAGCGTGTATTCATTAGCTATCAACACAATTCATAAAATAATTTGTCGCTCTTCTCTAAATGTGTCAAAGGCTAACAAGTTCATTTTGCCAAAAAAACCCAAATATTCCCCTAGTACAAAAAAAAATTGGAAAATTTGGAAAAATCCATATATCCCGTTCGAATCCTACTATGTCACATAGCTCACTAGAAGCGTGTATTCATAAGCTATCAACCCAATTCATAAAATAATTTGTCGCTTTCTATAAATGTGTAACAAGATCATTTTGCCAAAAAGTACAAAAAAAAATTGGAAAATTTGGAAAAATCCATATATCCCGTTCGAATCCTACTATGTCACGTAGCTCACTAGAAGCGTGTATTTATTAGCTATCAACCCAATTCATAAAATAATTTGTCGCTCTTCTCTAAATGTGTCAAAGGCTAACAAGTTCATTTTGCCAAAAAAACCCAAATATTCCCCTAGTACACAAAAAAAATTGGAAAATTTGGCAAAATCCATATATCCCGTTCGAATCCTACTATGTCACATAGCTCACTAGAAGCGTGTATTCACTAGCTATCAACCCAATTCATAAAATAATTTGTCGCTCTTCTCTAAATGTGTCAAAGGCTAACAAGTTCATTTTGCCAAAAAAACCCAAATATTCCCCTAGTACAAAAAAAAAAATTGGAAAATTTGGAAAAATCCATATATCCCGTTCGAATCCTACTATGTCACATAGCTCACTAGAAGCGTGTATTCACTAGCTATCAACCCAATTCATAAAATAATTTGGCGCTCTTCTCTAAATGTGTCAAAGGCTAAGAAGTTCATTTTGCCAAAAAAACCCAAATATTCCCCTAGTACAAAAAAAAATTTGGAAAATTTGGAAAAATCCATATATCCCGTTCGAATCCTACTATGTCACATAGCTCACTAGAAGCGTGTATTCACTAGCTATCAACCCAATTCATAAAATAATTTGTCGCTCTTCTCTAAATGTGTCAAAGGCTAACAAGTTCATTCTGCCAAAAAAACCCAAATATTCCCCTAGTACAAAAAAAAAAATTGGAAAATTTGGAAAAATCCATATATCCCGTTCGAATCCTACTATGTAACATAGCTCACTAGAAGCGTGTATTCATTAGCTATCAACCCAATTCATAAAATAATTTGTCGCTCGTCTCTAAATGTGTCAAAGGCTAACAAGTTCATTTTGCCAAAAAAACCCAAATATTCCCCTAGTACAAAAAAAAATTGGAAAATTTGGAAAAATCCATATATCCCGTTCGAATCCTACTATGTCACATAGCTCACTAGAAGCGTGTATTCATTAGCTATCAACCCAATACATAAAATAATTTGTCGCTCATCTCTAAATGTGTCAAAGGCTAACAAGTTCATTTTGCCAAAAAAACCCAAATATTCCACTAGCACAAAAAAAAAATTGGAAAATTTGGAAAAATGCATATATCCCGTTCGAATCCTACTATGTCACATAGCTCACTAGAAGCGTGTATTCATTAGCTATCAACCCAATTCATAAAATAATTTGTCGCTCTTCTCTAAATGTGTCAAAGGCTAACAAGTTCATTTTGCCAAAAAAACCCAAATATTCTCCTAGTACAAAAAAAAAAATTGGAAAATTTGGAAAAATCCATATATCCCGTTCGAATCCTACTATGTCACATAGCTCACTAGAAGCGTGTATTCATTAGCTATCAACCCAATTCATAAAATTTTTTGTCGCTCTTCTCTAAATGTGTCAAAGGCTAACAAGTTAATTTTGCCAAAAAAACCCAAATATTCCCCTAGTACAAAAAAAATTGGAAAATTTGGAAAAATCCATATATCCCGTTCGAATCCTACTATGTCACATAGCTCACTAGAAGCGTGTATTTATTAGCTATCAACCCAATTCATAAAATAATTTGTCGCTCTTCTCTAAATGTGTCAAAGGCTAACAAGATCATTTTGCCAAAAAAACCCAAATATTCCCCTAGTACAAAAAAAAAATTGGAAAATTTGGAAAAATCCATATATCCCGTTCGAATCCTACTATGTCACATAGCTCACTAGAAGCGTGTATTCATTAGCTATCAAGCCAATTCATAAAATAATTTGTCGCTCTTCTCTAAATGTGTCAAAGGCTAACAAGTTCATTTTGCCAAAAAAACCCAAATATTCCCCTAGTACAAAAAAAAAATTGGAAAATTTGGAAAAATCCATATATCCCGTTCGAATCCTACTATGTAAGATAGCTCACTAGAAGCGTGTATTCATTAGCTATCAACCCAATTCATAAAATAATTTGGCGCTCTTCTCTAAATGTGTCAAAGGCTAAGAAGTTCATTTTGCCAAAAAAACCCAAATATTCCCCTAGTACAAAAAAAAAATTGGAAAATTTGGAAAAATCCATATATCCCGTTCGAATCCTACTATGTCACGTAGCTCTCTAGAAGCGTGTATTCATTAGCTATCAACCCAATTCATAAAATAATTTGTCGCTCTTCTCTAAATGTGTCAAAGGCTAACAAGTTCATTTTGCCAAAAAAACCCAAATATTCCCCTAGTACACAAAAAAAATTGGAAAATTTGGCAAAATCCATATATCCCGTTCGAATCCTACTATGTCATATAGCTCACTAGAAGCGTGTATTTATTAGCTATCAACCCAATTTATAAAATAATTTGTCGCTCTTCTCTAAATGTGTCAAAGGCTAACAAGTTCATTTTGCCAAAAAAACCCAAATATTCCCCTAGTACACAAAAAAAATTGGAAAATTTGGCAAAATCCATATATCCCGTTCGAATCCTACTATGTCATATAGCTCACTAGAAGCGTGTATTTATTAGCTATCAACCCAATTCATAAAATAATTTGTCGCTCTTCTCTAAATGTGTCAAAGGCTAACAAGTTCATTTTGCCAAAAAAACCCAAATATTCCCCTAGTACAAAAAAAAAATTGGAAAATTTGGAAAAATCCATATATCCCGTTCGAATCCTACTATGTCACGTAGCTCACTAGAAGCGTGTATTTATTATCTATCAACCCAATTCATAAAATAATTTGTCGCTCTTCTCTAAATGTGTCAAAGGCTAACAAGTTCATTTTGCCAAAAAAACCCAAATCACTAGTACAAAAAAAAATTGGAAAATTTAGAAAAATCCATATATCCCGTTCGAATCCTACTATGTCACATAGCTCACTAGAAGCGTGTATTTATTAGCTATCAACCCAATTCATAAAATAATTTGTCGCTCTTCTCTAAATGTGTCAAAGGCTAACAAGATCATTTTGCCAAAAAAACCCAAATATTCCCCTAGTACAAAAAAAAAATTGGAAAATTTGGAAAAATCCATATATCCCGTTCGAATCCTACTATGTCACATAGCTCACTAGAAGCGTGTATTCATTAGCTATCAAGCCAATTCATAAAATAATTTGTCGCTCTTCTCTAAATGTGTCAAAGGCTAACAAGTTCATTTTGCCAAAAAAACCCAAATATTCCCCTAGTACAAAAAAAAAAATTGGAAAATTTGGAAAAATCCATATATCCCGTTCGAATCCTACTATGTAACATAGCTCACTAGAAGCGTGTATTCATTAGCTATCAACCCAATTCATAAAATAATTTGGCGCTCTTCTCTAAATGTGTCAAAGGCTAAGAAGTTCATTTTGCCAAAAAAACCCAAATATTCCCCTAGTACAAAAAAAAAATTGGAAAATTTGGAAAAATCCATATATCCCGTTCGAATCCTACTATGTCACGTAGCTCTCTAGAAGCGTGTATTCATTAGCTATCAACCCAATTCATAAAATAATTTGTCGCTCTTCTCTAAATGTGTCAAAGGCTAACAAGTTCATTTTGCCAAAAAAACCAAATATTCCCCTAGTACAAAAAAAAAATTGGAAAATTTGGAAAAATCCATATATCCCGTTCGAATCCTACTATGTCACGTAGCTCACTAGAAGCGTGTATTTATTAGCTATCAACCCAATTCATAAAATAATTTGTCGCTCTTCTCTAAATGTGTCAAAGGCTAACAAGTTCATTTTGCCAAAAAAACCGAAATCACTAGTACAAAAAAAAAATTGGAAAATTTAGAAAAATCCATATATCCCGTTCGAATCCTACTATGTCACATAGCTCACTAGAAGCGTGTATTTATTAGCTATCAACCCAATTCATAAAATAATTTGTCGCTCTTCTCTAAATGTGTCAAAGGCTAACAAGATCATTTTGCCAAAAAAACCCAAATATTCCCCTAGTACAAAAAAAAAATTGGAAAATTTGGAAAAATCCATATATCCCGTTCGAATCCTACTATGTCACATAGCTCACTAGAAGCGTGTATTCATTAGCTATCAAGCCAATTCATAAAATAATTTGTCGCTCTTCTCTAAATGTGTCAAAGGCTAACAAGTTCATTTTGCCAAAAAAACCCAAATATTCCCCTAGTACAAAAAAAAAATTGGAAAATTTGGAAAAATCCATATATCCCGTTCGAATCCTACTATGTAACATAGCTCACTAGAAGCGTGTATTCATTAGCTATCAACCCAATTCATAAAATAATTTGGCGCTCTTCTCTAAATGTGTCAAAGGCTAAGAAGTTCATTTTGCCAAAAAAACCCAAATATTCCCCTAGTACAAAAAAAAAATTTGGAAAATTTGGAAAAATCCATATATCCCGTTCGAATCCTACTATGTCACGTAGCTCACTAGAAGCGTGTATTCATTAGCTATCAACCCAATTCATAAAATAATTTGTCGCTCTTCTCTAAATGTGTCAAAGGCTAACAAGTTCATTTTGCCAAAAAAACCCAAATATTCCCCTAGTACACAAAAAAAATTGGAAAATTTGGCAAAATCCATATATCCCGTTCGAATCCTACTATGTCACGTAGCTCACTAGAAGCGTGTATTTATTATCTATCAACCCAATTCATAAAATAATTTGTCGCTCTTCTCTAAATGTGTCAAAGGCTAACAAGTTCATTTTGCCAAAAAAACCCAAATCACTAGTACAAAAAAAAATTGGAAAATTTAGAAAAATCCATATATCCCGTTCGAATCCTACTATGTCACATAGCTCACTAGAAGCGTGTATTTATTAGCTATCAACCCAATTCATAAAATAATTTGTCGCTCTTCTCTAAATGTGTCAAAGGCTAACAAGATCATTTTGCCAAAAAAACCCAAATATTCCCCTAGTACAAAAAAAAAATTGGAAAATTTGGAAAAATCCATATATCCCGTTCGAATCCTACTATGTCACATAGCTCACTAGAAGCGTGTATTCATTAGCTGTCAAGCCAATTCATAAAATAATTTGTCGCTCTTCTCTAAATGTGTCAAAGGCTAACAAGTTCATTTTGCCAAAAAAACCCAAATCACTAGTACAAAAAAAAAATTGGAAAATTTAGAAAAATCCATATATCCCGTTCGAATCCTACTATGTCACATAGCTCACTAGAAGCGTGTATTTATTAGCTATCAACCCAATTCATAAAATAATTTGTCGCTCTTCTCTAAATGTGTCAAAGGCTAACAAGATCATTTTGCCAATAAAACCCAAATATTCCCCTAGTACAAAAAAAAAATTGGAAAATTTGGAAAAATCCATATATCCCGTTCGAATCCTACTATGTCACATAGCTCACTAGAAGCGTGTATTCATTAGCTATCAAGCCAATTCATAAAATAATTTGTCGCTCTTCTCTAAATGTGTCAAAGGCTAACAAGTTCATTTTGCCAAAAAAACCCAAATATTCCCCTAGTACAAAAAAAAAATTGGAAAATTTGGAAAAATCCATATATCCCGTTCGAATCCTACTATGTAACATAGCTCACTAGAAGCGTGTATTCATTAGCTATCAACCCAATTCATAAAATAATTTGGCGCTCTTCTCTAAATGTGTCAAAGGCTAAGAAGTTCATTTTGCCAAAAAAACCCAAATATTCCCCTAGTACAAAAAAAAAATTTGGAAAATTTGGAAAAATCCATATATCCCGTTCTAATCCTACTATGTCACGTAGCTCACTAGAAGCGTGTATTCATTAGCTATCAACCCAATTCATAAAATAATTTGTCGCTCTTCTCTAAATGTGTCAAAGGCTAACAAGTTCATTTTGCCAAAAAAACCCAAATATTCCCCTAGTACACAAAAAAAATTGGAAAATTTGGCAAAATCCATATATCCCGTTCGAATCCTACTATGTCATATAGCTCACTAGAAGCGTGTATTTATTAGCTATCAACCCAATTCATAAAATAATTTGTCGCTCTTCTCTAAATGTGTCAAAGGCTAACAAGTTCATTTTGCCAAAAAAACCCAAATATTCCCCTAGTACAAAAAAAAAATTGGAAAATTTGGAAAAATCCATATATCCCGTTCGAATCCTACTATGTAACATAGCTCACTAGAAGCGTGTATTCATTAGCTATCAACCCAATTCATAAAATAATTTGGCGCTCTTCTCTAAATGTGTCAAAGGCTAAGAAGTTCATTTTGCCAAAAAAACCCAAATATTCCCCTAGTACAAAAAAAATATTTGGAAAATTTGGAAAAATCCATATATCCCGTTCGAATCCTACTATGTCACGTAGCTCACTAGAAGCGTGTATTCATTAGCTATCAACCCAATTCATAAAATAATTTGTCGCTCTTCTCTAAATGTGTCAAAGGCTAACAAGTTCATTTTGCCAAAAAAACCCAAATATTCCCCTAGTACACAAAAAAAATTGGAAAATTTGGCAAAATCCATATATCCCGTTCGAATCCTACTATGTCATATAGCTCACTAGAAGCGTGTATTTATTAGCTATCAACCCAATTCATAAAATAATTTGTCGCTCTTCTCTAAATGTGTCAAAGGCTAACAAGTTCATTTTGCCAAAAAAACCCAAATATTCCCCTAGTACAAAAAAAAAATTGGAAAATTTGGAAAAATCCATATATCCCGTTCGAATCCTACTATGTCACGTAGCTCACTAGAAGCGTGTATTTATTATCTATCAACCCAATTCATAAAATAATTTGTCGCTCTTCTCTAAATGTGTCAAAGGCTAACAAGTTCATTTTGCCAAAAAAAACCCAAATCACTAGTACAAAAAAAAATTGGAAAATTTAGAAAAATCCATATATCCCGTTCGAATCCTACTATGTTACATAGCTCACTAGAAGCGTGTATTTATTAGCTATCAACCCAATTCATAAAATAATTTGTCGCTCTTCTCTAAATGTGTCAAAGGCTAACAAGATCATTTTGCCAAAAAAACCCAAATATTCCCCTAGTACAAAAAAAAAATTGGAAAATTTGGAAAAATCCATATATCCCGTTCGAATCCTACTATGTCACATAGCTCACTAGAAGCGTGTATTCATTAGCTATCAAGCCAATTCATAAAATAATTTGTCGCTCTTCTCTAAATGTGTCAAAGGCTAACAAGTTCATTTTGCCAAAAAAACCCAAATATTCCCCTAGTACAAAAAAAAAATTGGAAAATTTGGAAAAATCCATATATCCCGTTCGAATCCTACTATGTTACATAGCTCACTAGAAGCGTGTATTTATTAGCTATCAACCCAATTCATAAAATAATTTGTCGCTCTTCTCTAAATGTGTCAAAGGCTAACAAGATCATTTTGCCAAAAAAACCCAAATATTCCCCTAGTACAAAAAAAAAAATTGGAAAATTTGGAAAAATCCATATATCCCGTTCGAATCCTACTATGTCACATAGCTCACTAGAAGCGTGTATTCATTAGCTATCAAGCCAATTCATAAAATAATTTGTCGCTCTTCTCTAAATGTGTCAAAGGCTAACAAGTTCATTTTGCCAAAAAAACCCAAATATTCCCCTAGTACAAAAAAAAAATTGGAAAATTTGGAAAAATCCATATATCCCGTTCGAATCCTACTATGTTACATAGCTCACTAGAAGCGTGTATTTATTAGCTATCAACCCAATTCATAAAATAATTTGTCGCTCTTCTCTAAATGTGTCAAAGGCTAACAAGATCATTTTGCCAAAAAAACCCAAATATTCCCCTAGTACAAAAAAAAAAATTGGAAAATTTGGAAAAATCCATATATCCCGTTCGAATCCTACTATGTCACATAGCTCACTAGAAGCGTGTATTCATTAGCTATCAAGCCAATTCATAAAATAATTTGTCGCTCTTCTCTAAATGTGTCAAAGGCTAACAAGTTCATTTTGCCAAAAAAACCCAAATATTCCCCTAGTACAAAAAAAAAATTGGAAAATTTGGAAAAATCCATATATCCCGTTCGAATCCTACTATGTAACATAGCTCACTAGAAGCGTGTATTCATTAGCTATCAACCCAATTCATAAAATAATTTGGCGCTCTTCTCTAAATGTGTCAAAGGCTAAGAAGTTTATTTTGCCAAAAAAACCCAAATATTCCCCTAGTACAAAAAAAAAAATTGGAAAATTTGGAAAAATCCATATATCCCGTTCGAATCCTACTATGTCACGTAGCTCTCTAGAAGCGTGTATTCATTAGCTATCAACAGAATTCATAAAATAATTTGTCGCTCTTCTCTAAATGTGTCAAAGGCTAACAAGTTCATTTTGCCAAAAAAACCAAATATTCCCCTAGTACAAAAAAAAAAATGGAAAATTTGGAAAAATCCATATATCCCGTTCGAATCCTACTATGTCACGTAGCTCACTAGAAGCGTGTATTTATTAGCTATCAACCCAATTCATAAAATAATTTGTCGCTCTTCTCTAAATGTGTCAAAGGCTAACAAGTTCATTTTGCCAAAAAAACCCAAATCACTAGTACAAAAAAAAAATTGGAAAATTTAGAAAAATCCATATATCCCGTTCGAATCCTACTATGTCACATAGCTCACTAGAAGCGTGTATTTATTAGCTATCAGCCCAATTCATAAAATAATTTGTCGCTCTTCTCTAAATGTGTCAAAGGCTAACAAGATCATTTTGCCAAAAAAACCCAAATATTCCCCTAGTACAAAAAAAAAATTGGAAAATTTGGAAAAATCCATATATCCCGTTCGAATCCTACTATGTCACATAGCTCACTAGAAGCGTGTATTCATTAGCTATCAAGCCAATTCATAAAATAATTTGTCGCTCTTCTCTAAATGTGTCAAAGGCTAACAAGTTCATTTTGCCAAAAAAACCCAAATATTCCCCTAGTACAAAAAAAAAATTGGAAAATTTGGAAAAATCCATATATCCCGTTCGAATCCTACTATGTAACATAGCTCACTAGAAGCGTGTATTCATTAGCTATCAACCCAATTCATAAAATAATTTGGCGCTCTTCTCTAAATGTGTCAAAGGCTAAGAAGTTCATTTTGCCAAAAAAACCCAAATATTCCCCTAGTACAAAAAAAAAATTTGGAAAATTTGGAAAAATCCATATATCCCGTTCGAATCCTACTATGTCACGTAGCTCACTAGAAGCGTGTATTCATTACCTATCAACCCAATTCATAAAATAATTTGTCGCTCTTCTCTAAATGTGTCAAAGGCTAACAAGTTCATTTTGCCAAAAAAACCCAAATATTCCCCTAGTACACAAAAAAAATTGGAAAATTTGGCAAAATCCATATATCCCGTTCGAATCCTACTATGTCATATAGCTCACTAGAAGCGTGTATTTATTAGCTATCAACCCAATTCATAAAATAATTTGTCGCTCTTCTCTAAATGTGTCAAAGGCTAACAAGTTCATTTTGCCAAAAAAACCCAAATATTCCCCTAGTACAAAAAAAAAATTGGAAAATTTGGAAAAATCCATATATCCCGTTCGAATCCTACTATGTCACGTAGCTCACTAGAAGCGTGTATTTATTATCTATCAACCCAATTCATAAAATAATTTGTCGCTCTTCTCTAAATGTGTCAAAGGCTAACAAGTTCATTTTGCCAAAAAAACCCAAATCACTAGTACAAAAAAATATTGGAAAATTTAGAAAAATCCATATATCCCGTTCGAATCCTACTATGTCACATAGCTCACTAGAAGCGTGTATTTATTAGCTATCAACCCAATTCATAAAATAATTTGTCGCTCTTCTCTAAATGTGTCAAAGGCTAACAAGATCATTTTGCCAAAAAAACCCAAATATTCCCCTAGTACAAAAAAAAAATTGGAAAATTTGGAAAAATCCATATATCCCGTTCGAATCCTACTATGTTACATAGCTCACTAGAAGCGCGTATTCATTAGCTATCAAGCCAATTCATAAAATAATTTGTCGCTCTTCTCTAAATGTGTCAAAGGCTAACAAGTTAATTTTGCCAAAAAAACCCAAATATTCCCCTAGTACAAAAAAAAAATTGGAAAATTTGGAAAAATCCATATATCCCGTTCGAATCCTACTATGTAACATAGCTCACTAGAAGCGTGTATTCATTAGCTATCAACCCAATTCATAAAATAATTTGGCGCTCTTCTCTAAATGTGTCAAAGGCTAAGAAGTTCATTTTGCCAAAAAAACCCAAATATTCCCCTAGTACAAAAAAAAAATTGGAAAATTTTGAAAAATCCATATATCCCGTTCGAATCCTACTATGTCACGTAGCTCACTAGAAGCGTGTATTCATTAGCTATCAACCCAATTCATAAAATAATTTGTCGCTCTTCTCTAAATGTGTCAAAGGCTAACAAGTTCATTTTGCCAAAAAAACCCAAATATTCCCCTAGTACACAAAAAAAATTGGAAAATTTGGCAAAATCCATATATCCCGTTCGAATCCTACTATGTCATATAGCTCACTAGAAGCGTGTATTTATTAGCTATCAACCCAATTCATAAAATAATTTGTCGCTCTTCTCTAAATGTGTCAAAGGCTAACAAGTTCATTTTGCCAAAAAAACCCAAATCACTAGTACAAAAAAAAAATTGGAAAATTTAGAAAAATCCATATATCCCGTTCGAATCCTACTATGTCACATAGCTCACTAGAAGCGTGTGTTCATTAGCTATCAACCCAATTTATAAAATAATTTGTCGCTCTTTTCTAAATGTGTCAAAGGCTAACAAGTTCATTTTGCCAAAAAAACCCAAATATTCCCCTAGTACAAAAAAAAAAATTGGAAAATTTGGAAAAATCCATATATCCCGTTCGAATCCTACTATGTCAAATAGCTCACTAGAAGCGTGCACTTATTAGCTATCAACCCAATTCATAAAATAATTTGTCGCTCTTCTCTAAATGTGTCAAAGGCTAACAAGTTCATTTTGCCAAAAAAACCCAAATATTCCCCTAGTACAAAAAAAAAATTGGAAAATTTGGAAAAATTCATATATTCCGTTCGAATCCTACTATGACACATAGCTCACTACAAGCGTGTATTCATAAGCTATCAACCCAATTCATAAAATAATTTTTCGCTCTTCTCTAAATGTGTCAAAGGCTAACAAGTTCATTTTGCCAAAAAAACCCAAATATTCCGCTAGTACAAAAAAAAATTTGGAAAATTTGGAAAAATCCATATATCCCGTCCGAATCCTACTATGTCACATAGCTCACTAGAAGCGTGTATTCATTAGCTATCAACCCAATTCATAAAATAATTTGTCGCTCTTCTCTAAATGTGTCAAAGGCTAACAAGTTCATTTTGCCAAAAAAACCCAAATATTCCCCTAGTAAAAAAAAAAAATTGGAAAATTTGGAAAAATCCATATATCCCGTTCGAATCCTACTATGTCACATAGCTCACTAGAAGCGTGTATTCATTAGCTATCAACGAAATTCATAAAATAATTTGTCGCTCTTCTCTAAATGTGTCAAAGGCTAAAAAGTTCATTTTGCCAAAAAAACCAAATATTCCCCTAGTACAAAAAAAAATTGGAAAATTTGGGAAAATCCATATATCCCGTTCGAATCCTACTATGTCACATAGCTCACTAGAAGCGTGTATTTATTAGCTATCAACCCAATTCATAAAATAATTTGTCGCTCTTCTCTAAATGTGTCAAAGGCTAACAAGATCATTTTGCCAAAAAAAACCCAAATATTCCCCTAGTACAAAAAAAAAAAATTGGAAAATTTGGAAAAATCCATATATCCCGTTCGAATCCTACTATGTCACATAGCTCACTAGAAGCGTGTATTCATTAGCTATCAAGCCAATTCATAAAATAATTTGTCGCTCTTCTCTAAATGTGTCAAAGGCTAACAAGTTAATTTTGCCAAAAAAACCCAAATATTCCCCTAGTACAAAAAAAAAATTGGAAAATTTGGAAAAATCCATATATCCCGTTCGAATCCTACTATGTAACATAGCTCACTAGAAGCGTGTATTCATAAGCTATCAACCCAATTCATAAAATAATTGGGCGCTCTTCTCTAAATGTGTCAAAGGCTAAGAAGTTCATTTTGCCAAAAAAACCCAAATATTCCCCTAGTACAAAAAAAAAATTGGAAAATTTTGAAAAATCCATATATCCCGTTCGAATCCTACTATGTCACGTAGCTCACTAGAAGCGTGTATTCATTAGCTATCAACCCAATTCATAAAATAATTTGTCGCTCTTCTCTAAATGTGTCAAAGGCTAACAAGTTCATTTTGCCAAAAAAACCCAAATATTCCCCTAGTACACAAAAAAAATTGGAAAATTTGGCAAAATCCATATATCCCGTTCGAATCCTACTATGTCATATAGCTCACTAGAAGCGTGTATTTATTAGCTATCAACCCAATTCATAAAATAATTTGTCGCTCTTCTCTAAATGTGTCAAAGGCTAACAAGTTCATTTTGCCAAAAAAACCCAAATATTCCCCTAGTACAAAAAAAAAATTGGAAAATTTGAAAAAATCCATATATCCCGTTCGAATCCAACTATGTCACGTAGCTCACTAGAAGCGTGTATTTATTAGCTATCAACCCAATTCATAAAATAATTTGTCGCTCTTCTCTAAATGTGTCAAAGGCTAACAAGTTCATTTTGCCAAAAAAAACCCAAATCACTAGTACAAAAAAAAAATTGGAAAATTTAGAAAAATCCATATATCCCGTTCGAATCCTACTATGTCACATAGCTCACTAGAAGCGTGTATTCATTAGCTATCAACCCAATTTATAAAATAATTTGTCGCTCTTTTCTAAATGTGTCAAAGGCTAACAAGTTCATTTTGCCAAAAAAACCCAAATATTCCCCTAGTACAAAAAAAAAAATTGGAAAATTTGGAAAAATCCATATATCCCGTTCGAATCCTACTATGTCAAATAGCTCACTAGAAGCGTGCACTTATTAGCTATCAACCCAATTCATAAAATAATTTGTCGCTCTTCTCTAAATGTGTCAAAGGCTAACAAGTTCATTTTGCCAAAAAAACCCAAATATTCCCCTAGTACAAAAAAAAAATTGCAAAATTTGGAAAAATTCATATATTCCGTTCGAATCCTACTATGACACATAGCTCACTAGAAGCGTGTATTCATAAGCTATCAACCCAATTCATAAAATAATTTTTCGCTCTTCTCTAAATGTGTCAAAGGCTAACAAGTTCATTTTGCCAAAAAAACCCAAATATTCCGCTAGTACAAAAAAAAATTTGGAAAATTTGGAAAAATCCATATATCCCGTCCGAATCCTACTATGTCACATAGCTCACTAGAAGCGTGTATTCATTAGCTATCAACCCAATTCATAAAATAATTTGTCGCTCTTCTCTAAATGTGTCAAAGGCTAACAAGTTCATTTTGCCAAAAAAACCCAAATATTCCCCTAGTAAAAAAAAAAAATTGGAAAATTTGGAAAAATCCATATATCCCGTTCGAATCCTACTATGTCACATAGCTCACTAGAAGCGTGTATTCATTAGCTATCAACGAAATTCATAAAATAATTTGTCGCTCTTCTCTAAATGTGTCAAAGGCTAAAAAGTTCATTTTGCCAAAAAAACCAAATATTCCCCTAGTACAAAAAAAAATTGGAAAATTTGGGAAAATCCATATATCCCGTTCGAATCCTACTATGTCACATAGCTCACTAGAAGCGTGTATTTATTAGCTATCAACCCAATTCATAAAATAATTTGTCGCTCTTCTCTAAATGTGTCAAAGGCTAACAAGATCATTTTGCCAAAAAAAACCCAAATATTCCCCTAGTACAAAAAAAAAAAATTGGAAAATTTGGAAAAATCCATATATCCCGTTCGAATCCTACTATGTCACATAGCTCACTAGAAGCGTGTATTCATTAGCTATCAACCCAATACATAAAATAATTTGTCGCTCGTCTCTAAATGTGTCAAAGGCTAACAAGTTCATTTTGCCAAAAAAACCCAAATATTCCCCTAGCACAAAAAAAAAATTGGAAAATTTGGAAAAATGCATATATCCCGTTCGAATCCTACTATGTCACATAGCTCACTAGAAGCGTGTATTCATTAGCTATCAACCCAATTCATAAAATAATTTGTCGCTCTTCTCTAAATGTGTCAAAGGCTAACAAGTTCATTTTGCCAAAAAAACCCAAATATTCCCCTAGTACAAAAAAAAATTGGAAAATTTGGAAAAATCCATGTATCCCGTTCGAATCCTACTATGTCACATAGCTCACTAGAAGCGTGTATTCATAAGCTATCAACCCAATTCATAAAATAATTTCTCGCTTTCTATAAATGTGTAACAAGATCATTTTGCCAAAAAAACCCAAATATTCCCCTAGTACAAAAAAAAATTGGAAAATTTGGAAAAATCCATATATCCCGTTCGAATCCTACTATGTCACGTAGCTCACTAGAAGCGTGTATTTATTAGCTATCAACCCAATTCATAAAATAATTTGTCGCTCTTCTCTAAATGTGTCTAAGGCTAACAAGTTCATTTTGCCAAAAAAACCCAAATATTCCTCTAGTACAAAAAAAAAATTGGAAAATTTGGAAAAATCCATATATCCCGTTCGAATCCTACTATGTCACGTAGCTCACTAGAAGCATGTATTTATTAGCTATCAACCCAATTCATAAAATAATTTGTCGCTCTTCTCTAAATGTGTCAAAGGCTAACAAGTTCATTTTGCCAAAAAAACCCAAATATTCCCCTAGTACAAAAAAAAAAATTGGAAAATTTGGAAAAATCCATATATCCCGTTCGAATCCTACTATGTCACGTAGCTCACTAGAAGCGTGTATTTATTAGCTATCAGCCCAATTCATAAAATAATTTGTCGCTCTTCTCTAAATGTGTCAAAGGCTAACAAGTTCATTTTGCCAAAAAAACCCAAATATTCCCCTAGTACAAAAAAAAATTGGAAAATTTGGAAAAATCCATGTATCCCGTTCGAATCCTACTATGTCACATAGCTCACTAGAAGCGTGTATTCATAAGCTATCAACCCAATTCATAAAATAATTTCTCGCTTTCTATAAATGTGTAACAAGATCATTTTGCCAAAAAAACCCAAATATTCCCCTAGTACAAAAAAAAATTGGAAAATTTGGAAAAATCCATATATCCCGTTCGAATCCTACTATGTCACGTAGCTCACTAGAAGCGTGTATTTATTAGCTATCAACCCAATTCATAAAATAATTTGTCGCTCTTCTCTAAATGTGTCTAAGGCTAACAAGTTCATTTTGCCAAAAAAACCCAAATATTCCTCTAGTACAAAAAAAAAATTGGAAAATTTGGAAAAATCCATATATCCCGTTCGAATCCTACTATGTCACGTAGCTCACTAGAAGCATGTATTTATTAGCTATCAACCCAATTCATAAAATAATTTGTCGCTCTTCTCTAAATGTGTCAAAGGCTAACAAGTTCATTTTGCCAAAAAAACCCAAATATTCCCCTAGTACAAAAAAAAAAATTGGAAAATTTGGAAAAATCCATATATCCCGTTCGAATCCTACTATGTCACGTAGCTCACTAGAAGCGTGTATTTATTAGCTATCAGCCCAATTCATAAAATAATTTGTCGCTCTTCTCTAAATGTGTCAAAGGCTAACAAGTTCATTTTGCCAAAAAAACCCAAATATTCCCCTAGTACAAAAAAAAAAATTGGAAAATTTGGAAAAATCCATATATCCCGTTCGAATCCTACTATGTCACATAGCTCACTAGAAGCGTGTATTCATTAGCTATCAACCCAATTTATAAAATAATTTGTCGCTCTTTTCTAAATGTGTCAAAGGCTAACAAGTTCATTTTGCCAAAAAAACCCAAATATTCCCCTAGTACAAAAAAAAAAATTGGAAAATTTGGAAAAATCCATATATCCCGTTCGAATCCTACTATGTCAAATAGCTCACTAGAAGCGTGCACTTATTAGCTATCAACCCAATTCATAAAATAATTTGTCGCTCTTCTCTAAATGTGTCAAAGGCTAACAAGTTCATTTTGCCAAAAAAACCCAAATATTCCCCTAGTACAAAAAAAAAATTGGAAAATTTGGAAAAATTCATATATTCCGTTCGAATCCTACTATGACACATAGCTCACTACAAGCGTGTATTCATAAGCTATCAACCCAATTCATAAAATAATTTTTCGCTCTTCTCTAAATGTGTCAAAGGCTAACAAGTTCATTTTGCCAAAAAAACCCAAATATTCCGCTAGTACAAAAAAAAATTTGGAAAATTTGGAAAAATCCATATATCCCGTCCGAATCCTACTATGTCACATAGCTCACTAGAAGCGTGTATTCATTAGCTATCAACCCAATTCATAAAATAATTTGTCGCTCTTCTCTAAATGTGTCAAAGGCTAACAAGTTCATTTTGCCAAAAAAACCCAAATATTCCCCTAGTAAAAAAAAAAAATTGGAAAATTTGGAAAAATCCATATATCCCGTTCGAATCCTACTATGTCACATAGCTCACTAGAAGCGTGTATTCATTAGCTATCAACGAAATTCATAAAATAATTTGTCGCTCTTCTCTAAATGTGTCAAAGGCTAAAAAGTTCATTTTGCCAAAAAAACCAAATATTCCCCTAGTACAAAAAAAAATTGGAAAATTTGGGAAAATCCATATATCCCGTTCGAATCCTACTATGTCACATAGCTCACTAGAAGCGTGTATTTATTAGCTATCAACCCAATTCATAAAATAATTTGTCGCTCTTCTCTAAATGTGTCAAAGGCTAACAAGATCATTTTGCCAAAAAAAACCCAAATATTCCCCTAGTACAAAAAAAAAAAATTGGAAAATTTGGAAAAATCCATATATCCCGTTCGAATCCTACTATGTCACATAGCTCACTAGAAGCGTGTATTCATTAGCTATCAAGCCAATTCATAAAATAATTTGTCGCTCTTCTCTAAATGTGTCAAAGGCTAACAAGTTAATTTTGCCAAAAAAACCCAAATATTCCCCTAGTACAAAAAAAAAATTGGAAAATTTGGAAAAATCCATATATCCCGTTCGAATCCTACTATGTAACATAGCTCACTAGAAGCGTGTATTCATTAGCTATCAACCCAATTCATAAAATAATTGGGCGCTCTTCTCTAAATGTGTCAAAGGCTAAGAAGTTCATTTTGCCAAAAAAACCCAAATATTCCCCTAGTACAAAAAAAAAATTGGAAAATTTTGAAAAATCCATATATCCCGTTCGAATCCTACTATGTCACGTAGCTCACTAGAAGCGTGTATTCATTAGCTATCAACCCAATTCATAAAATAATTTGTCGCTCTTCTCTAAATGTGTCAAAGGCTAACAAGTTCATTTTGCCAAAAAAACCCAAATATTCCCCTAGTACACAAAAAAAATTGGAAAATTTGGCAAAATCCATATATCCCGTTCGAATCCTACTATGTCATATAGCTCACTAGAAGCGTGTATTTATTAGCTATCAACCCAATTCATAAAATAATTTGTGGCTCTTCTCTAAATGTGTCAAAGGCTAACAAGTTCATTTTGCCAAAAAAACCCAAATATTCCCCTAGTACAAAAAAAAAATTGGAAAATTTGAAAAAATCCATATATCCCGTTCGAATCCAACTATGTCACGTAGCTCACTAGAAGCGTGTATTTATTAGCTATCAACCCAATTCATAAAATAATTTGTCGCTCTTCTCTAAATGTGTCAAAGGCTAACAAGTTCATTTTGCCAAAAAAAACCCAAATCACTAGTACAAAAAAAAAATTGGAAAATTTAGAAAAATCCATATATCCCGTTCGAATCCTACTATGTCACATAGCTCACTAGAAGCGTGTATTCATTAGCTATCAACCCAATTTATAAAATAATTTGTCGCTCTTTTCTAAATGTGTCAAAGGCTAACAAGTTCATTTTGCCAAAAAAACCCAAATATTCCCCTAGTACAAAAAAAAAAATTGGAAAATTTGGAAAAATCCATATATCCCGTTCGAATCCTACTATGTCAAATAGCTCACTAGAAGCGTGCACTTATTAGCTATCAACCCAATTCATAAAATAATTTGTCGCTCTTCTCTAAATGTGTCAAAGGCTAACAAGTTCATTTTGCCAAAAAAACCCAAATATTCCCCTAGTACAAAAAAAAAATTGGAAAATTTGGAAAAATTCATATATTCCGTTCGAATCCTACTATGACACATAGCTCACTAGAAGCGTGTATTCATAAGCTATCAACCCAATTCATAAAATAATTTTTCGCTCTTCTCTAAATGTGTCAAAGGCTAACAAGTTCATTTTGCCAAAAAAACCCAAATATTCCGCTAGTACAAAAAAAAATTTGGAAAATTTGGAAAAATCCATATATCCCGTCCGAATCCTACTATGTCACATAGCTCACTAGAAGCGTGTATTCATTAGCTATCAACCCAATTCATAAAATAATTTGTCGCTCTTCTCTAAATGTGTCAAAGGCTAACAAGTTCATTTTGCCAAAAAAACCCAAATATTCCCCTAGTAAAAAAAAAAAATTGGAAAATTTGGAAAAATCCATATATCCCGTTCGAATCCTACTATGTCACATAGCTCACTAGAAGCGTGTATTCATTAGCTATCAACGAAATTCATAAAATAATTTGTCGCTCTTCTCTAAATGTGTCAAAGGCTAAAAAGTTCATTTTGCCAAAAAAACCAAATATTCCCCTAGTACAAAAAAAAATTGGAAAATTTGGGAAAATCCATATATCCCGTTCGAATCCTACTATGTCACATAGCTCACTAGAAGCGTGTATTTATTAGCTATCAACCCAATTCATAAAATAATTTGTCGCTCTTCTCTAAATGTGTCAAAGGCTAACAAGATCATTTTGCCAAAAAAAACCCAAATATTCCCCTAGTACAAAAAAAAAAAATTGGAAAATTTGGAAAAATCCATATATCCCGTTCGAATCCTACTATGTCACATAGCTCACTAGAAGCGTGTATTCATTAGCTATCAACCCAATACATAAAATAATTTGTCGCTCGTCTCTAAATGTGTCAAAGGCTAACAAGTTCATTTTGCCAAAAAAACCCAAATATTCCCCTAGCACAAAAAAAAAATTGGAAAATTTGGAAAAATGCATATATCCCGTTCGAATCCTACTATGTCACATAGCTCACTAGAAGCGTGTATTCATTAGCTATCAACCCAATTCATAAAATAATTTGTCGCTCTTCTCTAAATGTGTCAAAGGCTAACAAGTTCATTTTGCCAAAAAAACCCAAATATTCCCCTAGTACAAAAAAAAATTGGAAAATTTGGAAAAATCCATATATCCCGTTCGAATCCTACTATGTCACATAGCTCACTAGAAGCGTGTATTTATTAGCTATCAACCCAATTCACAAAATAATTTGTCGCTCTTCTCTAAATGTGTCAAAGGCTAACAAGATCATTTTGCCAAAAAAACCCAAATATTCCCCTAGTACAAAAAAAAAATTGGAAAATTTGGAAAAATCCATATATCCCGTTCGAATCCTACTATGTCACATAGCTCACTAGAAGCGTGTATTCATTAGCTATCAACCCAATACATAAAATAATTTGTCGCTCGTCTCTAAATGTGTCAAAGGCTAACAAGTTCATTTTGCCAAAAAAACCCAAATATTCCTCTAGCACAAAAAAAAAATTGGAAAATTTGGAAAAATGCATATATCCCGTTCGAATCCTACTATGTCACATAGCTCACTAGAAGCGTGTATTCATTAGCTATCAACCCAATTCATAAAATAATTTGTCGCTCTTCTCTAAATGTGTCAAAGGCTAACAAGTTCATTTTGCCAAAAAAACCCAAATATTCCCCTAGTACAAAAAAAAATTGGAAAATTTGGAAAAATCCATATATCCCGTTCGAATCCTACTATGTCACATAGCTCACTAGAAGCGTGTATTCATAAGCTATCAACCCAATTCATAAAATAATTTGTCGCTCTTCTCTAAATGTGTCAAAGGCTAACAAGTTCATTTTGCCAAAAAAACCCAAATATTCCCCTAGTACAAAAAAAAAAATTGGAAAATTTGGAAAAATCCATATATCCCGTTCGAATCCTACTATGTCACATAGCTCACTAGAAGCGTGTATTCATTAGCTATCAACCCAATTCATAAAATAATTTGTCGCTCTTCTCTAAATGTGTCAAAGGCTAACAAGATCATTTTGCCAAAAAAACCCAAATATTCCCCTAGTACAAAAAAAAAATTGGAAAATTTGGAAAAATCCATATATCCCGTTCGTATCCTACTATGTCACATAGCTCACTAGAAGCGTGTATTCATTAGCTATCAACCCAATTCATAAAATAATTTGTCGCTCTTCTCTAAATGTGTCAAAGGCTAACAAGTTCATTTTGCCAAAAAAACCCAAATATTCCCCTAGTACAAAAAAAAATTCGAAAATTTGGAAAAATCCATATATCCCGTTCGAATCCTACTATGTCACATAGCTCACTAGAAGCGTGTATTCATTAGCTATCAACCCAATTCATAAAATAATTTGTCGCTCTTCTCTAAATGTGTCAAAGGCTAACAAGTTCATTCTGCCAAAAAAACCCAAATATTCCCCTAGTACAAAAAAAAATTGGGAAATTTGGAAAAATCCATATATCCCGTTCTAATCCTACTATGTCACATAGCTCACTAGAAGCGTGTATTCATTAGCTATCAACCCAATTCATAAAATAATTTGTCGCTCTTCTCTAAATGTGTCAAAGGCTAACAAGTTCATTTTGCCAAAAAAACCCAAATATTCGCCTAGTACAAAAAAAAATTGGAAAATTTGGAAAAATCCATATATCCCGTTCGAATCCTACTATGTCACATAGCTCACTAGAAGCGTGTATTTATTAGCTATCAACCCAATTCACAAAATAATTTGTCGCTCTTCTCTAAATGTGTCAAAGGCTAACAAGATCATTTTGCCAAAAAAACCCAAATATTCCCCTAGTACAAAAAAAAAATTGGAAAATTTGGAAAAATCCATATATCCCGTTCGAATCCTACTATGTCACATAGCTCACTAGAAGCGTGTATTCATTAGCTATCAACCCAATTCATAAAATAATTTGTCGCTCTTCTCTAAATGTGTCAAAGAAGTTCATTTTGCCAAAAAAACCCAAATATTCCCCTAGTACAAAAAAAAAAATTGGAAAATTTGGAAAAATCCATATATCCCGTTCGAATCCTACTATGTCACGTAGCTCACTAGAAGCGTGTATTTATTAGCTATCAGCCCAATTCATAAAATAATTTGTCGCTCTTCTCTAAATGTGTCAAAGGCTAACAAGTTCATTTTGCCAAAAAAACCCAAATATTCCCCTAGTACAAAAAAAAAAATTGGAAAATTTGGGAAAAACCATATATCCCGTTCGAATCCTACTATGTCACGTAGCTCACTAGAAGCGTGTATTTATTAGCTATCAACCCAATTCATAAAATAATTTGTCGCTGTTCTCTAAATGTGTCAAAGGCTAACAAGTTCATTTTGCCAAAAAAAACCCAAATATTCCCCTAGTACAAAAAAAAAATTGGAAAATTTGGAAAAATCCATATATCCCGTTCGAATCCTACTATGTCACATAGCTCACTAGAAGCGTGTATTTATTAGCTATCAACCCAATTCATAAAATAATTTGTCGCTCTTCTCTAAATGTGTCAAAGAAGTTCATTTTGCCAAAAAAACCCAAATATTCCCCTAGTACAAAAAAAAAAATTGGAAAATTTGGAAAAATCCATATATCCCGTTCGAATCCTACTATGTCACATAGCTCACTAGAAGCGTGTATTTATTAGCTATCAACCCAATTCACAAAATAATTTGTCGCTCTTCTCTAAATGTGTCAAAGGCTAACAAGATCATTTTGCCAAAAAAACCCAAATATTCCCCTAGTACAAAAAAAAAATTGGAAAATTTGGAAAAATCCATATATCCCGTTCGAATCCTACTATGTCACATAGCCAACTAGAAGCGTGTATTCATTAGCTATCAACCCAATTCATAAAATAATTTGTCGCTCTTCTCTAAATGTGTCAAAGAAGTTCATTTTGCCAAAAAAACCCAAATATTCCCCTAGTACAAAAAAAAAAATTGGAAAATTTGGAAAAATCCATATATCCCGTTCGAATCCTACTATGTCACGTAGCTCACTAGAAGCGTGTATTTATTAGCTATCAGCCCAATTCATAAAATAATTTGTCGCTCTTCTCTAAATGTGTCAAAGGCTAACAAGTTCATTTTGCCAAAAAAACCCAAATATTCCCCTAGTACAAAAAAAAAAATTGGAAAATTTGGAAAAATCCATATATCCCGTTCGAATCCTACTATGTCACGTAGCTCACTAGAAGCGTGTATTTATTAGCTATCAACCCAATTCATAAAATAATTTGTCGCTCTTCTCTAAATGTGTCAAAGGCTAACAAGTTCATTTTGCCAAAAAAACCCAAATATTCCCCTAGTACAAAAAAAAAATTGGAAAATTTGGAAAAATCCATATATCCCGTTCGAATCCTACTATGTCACATAGCTCACTAGAAGCGTGTATTTATTAGCTATCAACCCAATTCATAAAATAATTTGTCGCTCTTCTCTAAATGTGTCAAAGGCTAACAAGTTCATTTTGCCAAAAAAACCCAAATATTCCCCTAGTACAAAAAAAAATTGGAAAATTTGGAAAAATCCATATATCCCGTTCGAATCCTACTATGTCACATAGCTCACTTCATTAGCTATCAACCCAATTCATAAAATAATTTGTCGCTCTTCTCTAAATGTGTCAAAGGCTAACAAGTTCATTCTGCCAAAAAAACCCAAATATTCCCCTAGTACAAAAAAAAATTTGCAAATTTGGAAAAATCCATATATCCCGTTCGAATCCTACTATGTCACATAGCTCACTAGAAGCGTGTATTCATTAGCTATCAACCCAATTCATAAAATAATTTGTCGCTCTTCTCTAAATGTGTCAAAGGCTAACAAGTTCATTTTGCCAAAAAAACCCAAATATTCCCCTAGTACAAAAAAAAATTGGAAAATTTGGAAAAATCCATATATCCCGTTCGAATCCTACTATGTCACATAGCTCACTAGAAGCGTGTATTCATTAGCTATCAACCCAATTCATAAAATAATTTGTCGCTCTTCTCTAAATGTGTCAAAGGCTAACAAGTTCATTCTGCCAAAAAAACCCAAATATTCCCCTAGTACAAAAAAAAATTGGGAAATTTGGAAAAATCCATATATCCCGTTCGAATCCTACTATGTCACATAGCTCACTAGAAGCGTGTATTCATTAGCTATCAACCCAATTCATAAAATAATTTGTCGCTCTTCTCTAAATGTGTCAAAGGCTAACAAGTTCATTTTGCCAAAAAAACCCAAATATTCCCCTAGTACAAAAAAAAATTGGAAAATTTGGAAAATCCATATATCCCGTTCGAATCCTACTATGCCACATAGCTCACTAGAAGCGTGTATTCATTAGCTATCAACCCAATACATAAAATAATTTGTCGCTCGTCTCTAAATGTGTCAAAGGCTAACAAGTTCATTTTGCCAAAAAAACCCAAATATTCCCCTAGCACAAAAAAAAAATTGGAAAATTTGGAAAAATGCATATATCCCGTTCGAATCCTACTATGTCACATAGCTCACTAGAAGCGTGTATTCATTAGCTATCAACCCAATTCATAAAATGATTTGTCGCTCTTCTCTAAATGTGTCAAAGGCTAACAAGTTCATTTTGCCAAAAAAACCCAAATATTCCCCTAGTACAAAAAAAAATTGGAAAATTTGGAAAAATCCATATATCCCGTTCGAATCCTACTATGTCACATAGCTCACTAGAAGCGTGTATTCATAAGCTATCAACCCAATTCATAAAATAATTTGTCGCTTTCTATAAATGTGTAACAAGATCATTTTGCCAAAAAAACCCAAATATTCCCCTAGTACAAAAAAAAATTGGAAAATTTGGAAAAATCCATATATCCCGTTCGAATCCTACTATGTCACGTAGCTCACTAGAAGCGTGTATTTATTAGCTATCAACCCAATTCATAAAATAATTTGTCGCTCTTCTCTAAATGTGTCAAAGGCTAACAAGTTCATTTTGCCAAAAAAACCCAAATATTCCTCTAGTACAAAAAAAAAATTGGAAAATTTGGAAAAATCCATATATCCCGTTCGAATCCTACTATGTCACGTAGCTCACTAGAAGCGTGTATTTATTAGCTATCAATCCAATTCATAAAATAATTTGTCGCTCTTCTCTAAATGTGTCAAAGGCTAACAAGTTCATTTTGCCAAAAAAACCCAAATATTCCCCTAGTACAAAAAAAAAAATTGGAAAATTTGGAAAAATCCATATATCCCGTTCGAATCCTACTATGTCACGTAGCTCACTAGAAGCGTGTATTTATTAGCTATCAACCCAATTCATAAAATAATTTGTCGCTCTTCTCTAAATGTGTCAAAGGCTAACAAGTTCATTTTGCCAAAAAAACCCAAATATTCCCCTAGTACAAAAAAAAATTGGAAAATTTGGAAAAATCCATATATCCCGTTCGAGTCCTACTATGTCACATAGCTCACTAGAAGCGTGTATTCATTAGCTATCAACCCAATTCATAAAATAATTTGTCGCTCTTCTCTAAATGTGTCAAAGGCTAACAAGTTCATTTTGCCAAAAAAACCCAAATATTCCCCTAGTACAAAAAAAAATTGGAAAATTTGGAAAAATCCATATATCCCGTTCGAATCCTACTATGTCACATAGCTCACTAGAAGCGTGTATTCATAAGCTATCAACCCAATTCATAAAATAATTTGTCGCTCTTCTCTAAATGTGTCAAAGGCTAACAAGTTCATTCTGCCAAAAAAACCCAAATATTCCCCTAGTACAAAAAAAAATTGGGAAATTTGGAAAAATCCATATATCCCGTTCGAATCCTACTATGCCACATAGCTCACTAGAAGCGTGTATTCATTAGCTATCAACCCAATTCATAAAATAATTTGTCCCTCTTCTCTAAATGTGTCAAAGGCTAACAAGTTCATTTTGCCAAAAAAACCCAAATATTCCCCTAGTACAAAAAAAAAATTGGAAAATTTGGAAAAATCCATATATCCCGTTCGAATCCTACTATGTCACATAGCTCACTAGAAGCGTGTATTTATTAGCTATCAACCCAATTCACAAAATAATTTGTCGCTCTTCTCTAAATGTGTCAAAGGCTAACAAGATCATTTTGCCAAAAAAACCCAAATATTCCCCTAGTACAAAAAAAAAATTTGAAAATTTGGAAAAATCCATATATCCCGTTCGAATCCTACTATGTCACATAGCTCACTAGAAGCGTGTATTCATTAGCTATCAACCCAATTCATAAAATAATTTGTCGCTCTTCTCTAAATGTGTCAAAGGCTAACAAGTTCATTTTGCCAAAAAAACCCAAATATTCCCCTAGTACAAAAAAAAAATTGGAAAATTTGGAAAAATTCATATATCCCGTTCGAATCCTACTATGTCACATAGCTCACTAGAAGCGTGTATTCATTAGCTATCAACCCAATTCATAAAATAATTTGTCGCTCTTCTCTAAATGTGTCAAAGGCTAACAAGTTCATTTTGCCAAAAAAACCCAAATATTCCCCTAGTACAAAAAAAAAAATTGGAAAATTTGGAAAAATCCATATATCCCGTTCGAATCCTACTATGTCACATAGCTCACTAGAAGCGTGTATTTATTAGCTATCAACCCAATTCACAAAATAATTTGTCGCTCTTCTCTAAATGTGTCAAAGGCTAACAAGATCATTTTGCCAAAAAAACCAAATATTCCCCTAGTAAAGGGTGATTTTTTAAGAGGTTTAGAACTTTTTTAAAAAAAAAAACACAAAAAATTCGAAAAAATGAATGAAATATTTATTTGAATCGATAGTTTGAACCTTGCAATTTAATGTTTAAAGATAATTTCATGCAAATGTTGACCGCGGCTGCGTCTCAGGTAGCCCATCCGCTGAGTCCAATTTTGGCATACTCTTTCACACATATCGGCCGGTATCTCACGAATGAATGCATGGATGTTGGCTTCCAGTGCGTCAATCGAAGCGGGCTTGTCCCTATACACATTAGCCTTGGCATACCCCCACAAAAAATAATCTAATGGTGTCAAATCGCACGATCTAGGCGGCCAATTGACCGGCCCGAAACGTGAAATTAACTGTTCACCAAACTCGCCTCGCAATTGCGCCATTGTTTCGCGTGCTGTGTGGCATGTGGCACCGTCTTGTTGAAACCACATATCATGCAAGTCAAGAACTTCCATTTCGGGCAAAAAAAAGTTTGTTATCATCGCTCGGTAGCGTTCACCATTGACAGTAACGCTGCGATTCGCATCATCTTTGAAGAAATATGGCCCAATAATGCCGCCGGCCCATAAACCGCACCAAACAGTGGCTTTTTCGGGATGCATTGGTAGCTGTTGCAATGCTTCTGGCTGATCTTCACTCCAAATGCGGCAATTTTGCTTGTTTACGTACCCATTCAACCAACCCATTCATCGCTGAACACAATTTTTCGATAAAAAAGCGGATCCTCGGCCAGCTTTCCAAGAGCCCATTCACCAAAAATTCGGCGTTGTGGTAGGTCGGCTGGCTTTAGTTCTTGCACCAGCTATATCTTAAAAGGCTTTACGCCCAAATCCTTCCGCAAAATTTTCCACGTAGTGCTGTAACAAAGGCCTAACTGCTGGGAACGGCGCCGAATCGACATTTCGCGGTCTTCTGTCACACTAGCTGATACGGCCGCAATATTTTCTTCACTACGCACAGTACGTAAACGTGTTGGTGGTTTAATGTCCAACAAAGTAAATTTGGTGCGAAATTTGGTCACAATCTTCCGAATAGACTGCTCAGAAGGTCGAGAATGCCGATCATAAAATGGAAGCAGCGCGCGATGAACATTTCGAACCGAGCACGAATTTTGATAGTAAAATTCAATAATTTTCAAGCGTTGTTCATTTGTAAGACGATCCATGGTTAAATTGCAAACCAAACTGAAGCTGTTTGACAGTGACACAAGGTACTAAACACACGTCAGCTGTCAAAACCAGTGTTGCCAAAACCAAACCAGCTAAAAAATCACCCTTTACAAAAAAAAAATTGGAAAATTTGGAAAAATCCATATATCCCGTTCGAATCCTACTATGTCACATAGCTCACTAGAAGCGTGTATTCATTAGCTATCAACCCAATTCATAAAATAATTTGTCGCTCTTCTCTAAATGTGTCAAAGGCTAACAAGTTCATTTTGCCAAAAAAACCCAAATATTCCCCTAGTACAAAAAAAAAATTGGAAAATTTGGAAAAATTCATATATCCCGTTCGAATCCTACTATGTCACATAGCTCACTAGAAGCGTGTATTCATTAGCTATCAACCCAATTCATAAAATAATTTGTCGCTCTTCTCTAAATGTGTCAAAGGCTAACAAGTTCATTTTGCCAAAAAAACCCAAATATTCCCCTAGTACAAAAAAAAAATTGGAAAATTTGGAAAAATTCATATATCCCGTTCGAATCCTACTATGTCACATAGCTCACTAGAAGCGTGTATTCATAATTCATAAAATAATTTGTCGCTCTTCTCTAAATGTGTCAAAGGCTAACAAGTTCATTTTGCCAAAAAAACCCAAATATTCCCCTAGTACAAAAAAAAAAATTGGAAAATTTGGAAAAATCCATATATTCCGTTCGAATCCTACTATATCACATAGCTCACTAGAAGCGTGTATTCATTAGCTATCAACCCAATTCATAAAATAATTTGTCGCTCTTCTCTAAATGTGTCAAAGGCTAACAAGTTCATTTTGCCAAAAAACCCAAATATTCCCCTAGTACAAAAAAAAAATTGGAAAATTTGGAAAAATCCATATATCCCGTTCGAATCCTACTATGTCACATAGCTCACTAGAAGCGTGTATTCATTAGCTATCAACCCAATTCATAAAATAATTTGTCGCTCTTCTCTAAATGTGTCAAAGGCTAACAAGTTCATTTTGCCAAAAAAACCCAAATATTCCCCTAGTACAAAAAAAAAATTGGAAAATTAGGAAAAATCCATATATCCCGTTCGAATCCTACTATGTCACATAGCTCACTAGAAGCGTGTATTCATTAGCTATCAACCCAATTCATAAAATAATTTGTCGCTCTTCTCTAAATGTGTCAAAGGCTAACAAGTTCATTTTGCCAAAAAAACCCAAATATTCCCCTAGTACAAAAAAAAAAATTGGAAAATTAGGAAAAATCCATATATCCCGTTCGAATCCTATTATGTCACATAGCTCACTAGAAGCGTGTATTTATTAGCTATCAACCCAATTCATAAAATAATTTGTCGCTCTTCTCTAAATGTGTCAAAGGCTAACAAGTTCATTTTGCCAAAAAAAACCCAAATATTCCCCTAGTACAAAAAAAAATTTGTAAAATTTGGAAAAATCCATATATCCCGTTCGAATCCTACTATGTCACATAGCTCACTAGAAGCGTGTATTCATTAGTTATCAACCCAATTCATAAAATAATTTGTTGCTCTTCTATAAATGTGTCAAAGGCTAACAAGATCATTTTGCCAAAAAACCCAAATATTACCCTAGTACAAACAAAAAATTGGAAAATTTGGAAAAATCCATATATCCCGTTCGAATCCTACTATGTCACATAGCTCACTAGAAGCGTGTATTTATTAGCTATCAACCCAATTCATAAAATTATTTGTCGCTCTTCTCTAAATGTGTCAAAGGCTAACAAGTTCATTTTGCCAAAAAAACCCAAATATTCCCCTAGTACAAAAAAAAAATTGGAAAATTTGGAAAAATTCATATATCCCGTTTGAATCCTACTATGTCACATAGCTCACTAGAAGCGTGTATTCATTAGCTATCAACCCAATTCATAAAATAATTTGTCGCTCTTCTCTAAATGTGTCAAAGGCTGACAAGTTCATTTTGCCAAAAAAAAACCCAAATATTTCCCTAGTACAAAAAAAAAATTGGAAAATTTGGAAAAATCCATATATCCCGTTCGAATCCTACTATGTCACATAGCTCACTAGAAGCGTGTATTTATTAGCTATCAACCCAATTCATAAAATAATTTGTCGCTCATCTCTATATGTGTCAAAGGCTAACAAGTTCATTTTGCCAAAAAAAACCCAAATATTCCCCTAGTACAAAAAAAAATTGGAAAATTTGGAAAAATCCATATATCCCGTTCGAATCCGACTATGTCACATAGCTCACTAGAAGCGTGCATTTATTAGCTATCAACCCAATTCATAAAATAATTTGTCGCTCTTCTCTAAATGTGTCAAAGGCTAACAAGTTCATTTTGCCAAAAAAACCCAAATATTCCCCTAGTACACAAAAAAATTGGAAAATTTGGAAAAATCCATATATCCCGTTCGAAACCTACTATGTCACATAGCTCACTAGAAGCGTGTATTCATTAGCTATCAACTCAATTCATAAAATAATTTGTCGCTCTTCTCTAAAGGTATCAAAGGCTGACAAGTTCATTTTGCCAAAAAAAACCCAAATATTCCCCTAGTACAAACAAAAATTGGAAAATTTGGAAAAATCCATATATCCCGTTCGAATCCTACTATGTCACATAGCTCACTAGAAGCGTGTATTTCTTAGCTATCAACCCAATTCATAAAATAATTTGTCGCTCTTCTCTAAATGTGTCAAAGGCTGACAAGTTCATTTTGCCAAAAAAAACCCAAATATTCCCCTAGTACAAAAAAAAAATTGGAAAATTTGGAAAAATCCATATATCACGTTCGAATCCTACTATGTAACATAGCTCACTAGAAGCGTGTATTCATTAGCTTTCAACCCAATTCATAAAATAATTTGTCGCTCTTCTATAAATGTGTCAAAGGCTAACAAGATCATTTTGCCAAAAAAACCCAAATATTCCCCTAGTACAAAAAAAAAATTGGAAAATTTGGAAAAATCCATATATCCCGTTCGAATCCTACTATGTCACATAGCTCACTAGAAGCGTGTATTTATTAGCTATCAACCCAGTTCATAAAATAATTTGTCTTCTCTAAATGTGTCAAAGGCTAACAAGTTCATTTTGCCAAAAAAACCCAAATATTCCCCTAGTACACAAAAAAATTGGAAAATTTGGAAAAATCCATATATCCCGTTCGAAACCTACTATGTCACATAGCTCACTAGAAGCGTGTATTCATTAGCTATCAACCCAATTCATAAAATAATTTGTCGCTCTTCTATAAATGTGTCAAAGGCTAACAAGATCATTTTGCCAAAAAAACCCAAATATTCCCCTAGTACAAAAAAAAAATTGGAAAATTTGGAAAAATCCATATATCCCGTCCGAATCCTACTATGTAGCATAGCTCACTAGAAGCGTGTATTCATTAGCTATCAACCCAATTCATAAAATAATTTGTCGCTCTTCTCTAAATGTGTCAAAGGCTAACAAGTTCATTTTGCCAAAAAAACCCAAATATTCCCCTAGTACACAAAAAAATTGGAAAATTTGGAAAAATCCATATATCCCGTTCGAAACCTACTATGTCACATATCTCACTAGAAGCGTGTATTCATTAGCTATCAGCCCAATTCATAAAATAATTTGTCGCTCTTCTATAAATGTGTCAAAGGCTAACAAGATCATTTTGCCAAAAAAACCCAAATATTCCCCTAGTACAAAAAAAAATTGGAAAATTTGGAAAAATCCATATATCCCGTTCGAATCCTACTATGTAACATAGCTCACTAGAAGCGTGTGTTCATTAGCTATCAACCCAATTCATAAAATAATTTGTCGCTCTTCTATAAATGTGTCAAAGGCTAACAAGATCATTTTGCCAAAAAAACCCAAATATTCCCCTAGTACAAAAAAAAAATTGGAAAATTTGGAAAAATCCATATATCCCGTTTGAATCCTACTATGTCACATAGCTCACTAGAAGCGTGTATTCATTAGCTATCAACCCAATTCATAAAATAATTTGTCGCTCTTCTCTAAATGTGTCAAAGGCTGACAAGTTCATTTTGCCAAAAAAAACCCAAATATTCCCCTAGTACAAAAAAAAAATTGGAAAATTTGGAAAAATCCATATATCCCGTTCGAATCCTACTATGTCACATAGCTCACTAGAAGCGTGTATTTATTAGCTATCAGCCCAATTCATAAAATAATTTGTCGCTCTTCTCTAAATGTGTCAAAGGCTAACAAGTTCAATTTGCCAAAAAAACCCAAATATTCCCCTAGTACAAAAAAAAATTGAAAAATTTGGAAAAATCCATATATCCCGTTCGAATCCTACTATGTCACATAGCTCACTAGAAGCGTGTATTCATTAGCTATCAACCCAATTCATAAAATAATTTGTCGCTCTTCTATAAATGTGTCAAAGGCTAACAAGATCATTTTGCCAAAAAAACCCAAATATTCCCCTAGTACAAAAAAAAAAATTGGAAAATTTGGAAAAATCCATATATCCCGTTCGAATCCTACTATGTAACATAGCTCACTAGAAGCGTGTATTCATTAGCTATCAACCCAATTCATAAAATAATTTGTCGCTCTTCTCTAAATGTGTCAAAGGCTAACAAGTTCATTTTGCCAAAAAAAACCCAAATATTCCCCTAGTACACAAAAAAATTGGAAAATTTGGAAAAATCCATATATCCCGTTCGAAACCTACTATGTCACATAGCTCACTAGAAGCGTGTATTCATTAGCTATCAACCCAATTCATAAAATAATTTGTCGCTCTTCTCTAAATGTGTCAAAGGCTAACAAGTTCATTTTGCCAAAAAAACCCAAATATTCCCCTAGTACAAAAAAAAAATTGGAAAATTTGGAAAAATCCATATATCCCGTTTGAATCCTACTATGTCACATAGCTCACTAGAAGCGTGTATTCATTAGCTATCAACCCAATTCATAAAATAATTTGTCGCTCTTCTCTAAATGTGTCAAAGGCTAACAAGTTCATTTTGCCAAAAAAACCCAAATATTCCCCTAGTACAAAAAAAAATTGGAAAATTTGGAAAAATCCATATATCCCGTTCGAATCCTACTATGTAACATAGCTCACTAGAAGCGTGTATTCATTAGCTATCAACCCAATTCATAAAATAATTTGTCGCTCTTCTATAAATGTGTCAAAGGCTAACAAGATCATTTTGCCAAAAAAACCCAAATATTCCCCTAGTACAAAAAAAAAAATTGGAAAATTTGGAAAAATCCATATATCCCGTTTGAATCCTACTATGTCACATAGCTCACTAGAAGCGTGTATTCATTAGCTATCAACCCAATTCATAAAATAATTTGTCGCTCTTCTCTAAATGTGTCAAAGGCTGACAAGTTCATTTTGCCAAAAAAAACCCAAATATTCCCCTAGTACAAACAAAAATTGGAAAATTTGGAAAAATCCATATATCCCGTTCGAATCCTACTATGTCACATAGCCCACTAGAAGCGTGTATTTCTTAGCTATCAACCCAATTCATAAAATAATTTGTCGCTCTTCTCTAAATGTGTCAAAGGCTAACAAGTTCATTTTGCCAAAAAAACCCAAATATTCCCCTAGTACAAAAAAAAAATTGGAAAATTTGGAAAAATCCATATATCCCGTTTGAATCCTACTATGTCACATAGCTCACTAGAAGCGTGTATTCATTAGCTATCAACCCAATTCATAAAATAGTTTGTCGCTCTTCTCTAAATGTGTCAAAGGCTGACAAGTTCATTTTGCCAAAAAAAACCCAAATATTCCCCTAGTACAAACAGAAATTGGAAAATTTGGAAAAATCCATATATCCCGTTTGAATCCTACTATGTCACATAGCTCACTAGAAGCGTGTATTCATTAGCTATCAACCCAATTCATAAAATAATTTGTCGCTCTTCTCTAAATGTGTCAAAGGCTGACAAGTTCATTTTGCCAAAAAAAACCCAAATATTCCCCTAGTACAAAAAAAAAATTGGAAAATTTGGAAAAATCCATATATCCCGTTCGAATCCTACTATGTCACATAGCTCACTAGAAGCGTGTATTTATTAGCTATCAGCCCAATTCATAAAATAATTTGTCGCTCTTCTCTAAATGTGTCAAAGGCTAACAAGTTCAATTTGCCAAAAAAACCCAAATATTCCCCTAGTACAAAAAAAAAATTGGAAAATTTGGAAAAATCCATATATCCCGTTCGAATCCTACTATGTCACGTAGCTCACTAGAAGCGTGTATTCATTAGCTATCAACCCAATTCATAAAATAATTTGTCGCTCTTCTCTAAATGTGTCAAAGGCTAACAAGTTCATTTTGCCAAAAAAACCCAAATATTCCCCTAGTACACAAAAAAAATTGGAAAATTTGGCAAAATCCATATATCCCGTTCGAATCCTACTATGTCATATAGCTCACTAGAAGCGTGTATTTATTAGCTATCAACCCAATTCATAAAATAATTTGTCGCTCTTCTCTAAATGTGTCAAAGGCTAACAAGTTCATTTTGCCAAAAAAACCCAAATATTCCCCTAGTACAAAAAAAAAATTGGAAAATTTGGAAAAATCCATATATCCCGTTCGAATCCTACTATGTCACGTAGCTCACTAGAAGCGTGTATTTATTAGCTATCAACCCAATTCATAAAATAATTTGTCGCTCATCTCTATATGTGTCAAAGGCTAACAAGTTCATTTTGCCAAAAAAACCCAAATATTCCCCTAGTACAAAAAAAAATTGGAAAATTTGGAAAAATCCATATATCCCGTTCGAATCCTACTATGTCACATAGCTCACTAGAAGCGTGTATTTATTAGCTATCAGCCCAATTCATAAAATAATTTGTCGCTCTTCTCTAAATGTGTCAAAGGCTAACAAGTTCAATTTGCCAAAAAAACCCAAATATTCCCCTAGTACAAAAAAAAATTGAAAAATTTGGAAAAATCCATATATCCCGTTCGAATCCTACTATGTCACATAGCTCACTAGAAGCGTGTATTCATTAGCTATCAACCCAATTCATAAAATAATTTGTCGCTCTTCTATAAATGTGTCAAAGGCTAACAAGATCATTTTGCCAAAAAAACCCAAATATTCCCCTAGTACAAAAAAAAAAATTGGAAAATTTGGAAAAATCCATATATCCCGTTCGAATCCTACTATGTAACATAGCTCACTAGAAGCGTGTATTCATTAGCTATCAACCCAATTCATAAAATAATTTGTCGCTCTTCTCTAAATGTGTCAAAGGCTAACAAGTTCATTTTGCCAAAAAAAACCCAAATATTCCCCTAGTACACAAAAAAATTGGAAAATTTGGAAAAATCCATATATCCCGTTCGAAACCTACTATGTCACATAGCTCACTAGAAGCGTGTATTCATTAGCTATCAACCCAATTCATAAAATAATTTGTCGCTCTTCTCTAAATGTGTCAAAGGCTAACAAGTTCATTTTGCCAAAAAAACCCAAATATTCCCCTAGTACAAAAAAAAAATTGGAAAATTTGGAAAAATCCATATATCCCGTTTGAATCCTACTATGTCACATAGCTCACTAGAAGCGTGTATTCATTAGCTATCAACCCAATTCATAAAATAATTTGTCGCTCTTCTCTAAATGTGTCAAAGGCTAACAAGTTCATTTTGCCAAAAAAACCCAAATATTCCCCTAGTACAAAAAAAAATTGGAAAATTTGGAAAAATCCATATATCCCGTTCGAATCCTACTATGTAACATAGCTCACTAGAAGCGTGTATTCATTAGCTATCAACCCAATTCATAAAATAATTTGTCGCTCTTCTATAAATGTGTCAAAGGCTAACAAGATCATTTTGCCAAAAAAACCCAAATATTCCCCTAGTACAAAAAAAAAAATTGGAAAATTTGGAAAAATCCATATATCCCGTTTGAATCCTACTATGTCACATAGCTCACTAGAAGCGTGTATTCATTAGCTATCAACCCAATTCATAAAATAATTTGTCGCTCTTCTCTAAATGTGTCAAAGGCTGACAAGTTCATTTTGCCAAAAAAAACCCAAATATTCCCCTAGTACAAACAAAAATTGGAAAATTTGGAAAAATCCATATATCCCGTTCGAATCCTACTATGTCACATAGCCCACTAGAAGCGTGTATTTCTTAGCTATCAACCCAATTCATAAAATAATTTGTCGCTCTTCTCTAAATGTGTCAAAGGCTAACAAGTTCATTTTGCCAAAAAAACCCAAATATTCCCCTAGTACAAAAAAAAAATTGGAAAATTTGGAAAAATCCATATATCCCGTTTGAATCCTACTATGTCACATAGCTCACTAGAAGCGTGTATTCATTAGCTATCAACCCAATTCATAAAATAGTTTGTCGCTCTTCTCTAAATGTGTCAAAGGCTGACAAGTTCATTTTGCCAAAAAAAACCCAAATATTCCCCTAGTACAAACAGAAATTGGAAAATTTGGAAAAATCCATATATCCCGTTTGAATCCTACTATGTCACATAGCTCACTAGAAGCGTGTATTCATTAGCTATCAACCCAATTCATAAAATAATTTGTCGCTCTTCTCTAAATGTGTCAAAGGCTGACAAGTTCATTTTGCCAAAAAAAACCCAAATATTCCCCTAGTACAAAAAAAAAATTGGAAAATTTGGAAAAATCCATATATCCCGTTCGAATCCTACTATGTCACATAGCTCACTAGAAGCGTGTATTTATTAGCTATCAGCCCAATTCATAAAATAATTTGTCGCTCTTCTCTAAATGTGTCAAAGGCTAACAAGTTCAATTTGCCAAAAAAACCCAAATATTCCCCTAGTACAAAAAAAAAATTGGAAAATTTGGAAAAATCCATATATCCCGTTCGAATCCTACTATGTCACGTAGCTCACTAGAAGCGTGTATTCATTAGCTATCAACCCAATTCATAAAATAATTTGTCGCTCTTCTCTAAATGTGTCAAAGGCTAACAAGTTCATTTTGCCAAAAAAACCCAAATATTCCCCTAGTACACAAAAAAAATTGGAAAATTTGGCAAAATCCATATATCCCGTTCGAATCCTACTATGTCATATAGCTCACTAGAAGCGTGTATTTATTAGCTATCAACCCAATTCATAAAATAATTTGTCGCTCTTCTCTAAATGTGTCAAAGGCTAACAAGTTCATTTTGCCAAAAAAACCCAAATATTCCCCTAGTACAAAAAAAAAATTGGAAAATTTGGAAAAATCCATATATCCCGTTCGAATCCTACTATGTCACGTAGCTCACTAGAAGCGTGTATTTATTAGCTATCAACCCAATTCATAAAATAATTTGTCGCTCATCTCTATATGTGTCAAAGGCTAACAAGTTCATTTTGCCAAAAAAACCCAAATATTCCCCTAGTACAAAAAAAAATTGGAAAATTTGGAAAAATCCATATATCCCGTTCGAATCCTACTATGTCACATAGCTCACTAGAAGCGTGCATTTATTAGCTATCAACCCAATTCATAAAATAATTTGTTGCTCTTCTCTAAATGTGTCAAAGGCTAACAAGTTCATTTTGCCAAAAAAACCCAAATATTCCCCTAGTACAAAAAAAAATTGGAAAATTTGGAAAAATCCATATATCCCGTTCGAATCCTACTATGTCATGTAGCTCACTAGAAGCGTGTATTCATAAGCTATCAACCCAATTCATAAAATAATTTGTCGCTCTTCTCTAAATGTGTCAAAGGCTAACAAGATCATTTTGCCAAAAAAACCCAAATATTCCCCTAGTACAAAAAAAAATTGGAAAATTTGGAAAAATCCATATATCCCGTTCGAATCCTACTATGTCACATAGCTCACTAGAAGCGTGTATTCATTAGCTATCAACCCAATTTATAAAATAATTTGTCGCTCTTCTATAAATGTGTCAAAGGCTAACAGTTCATTTTGCCAAAAAAACCCAAATATTCCCCTAGTACAAAAAAAAAAATTGGAAAATTTGGAAAAATCCATATATCCCGTTTGAATCCTACTATGTCACATAGCTCACTAGAAGCGTGTATTCATTAGCTATCAACACAATCATAAAATAATTTGTCGCTCTTCTCTAAATGTGTCAAAGGCTAACAAGTTCATTTTGCCAAAAAAACCCAAATATTCCCCTAGTACAAAAAAAAATTGGAAAATTTGGAAAAATCCATAATCGTTCGAAACCTACTATGTCACATAGCTCACTAGAAGCGTGTATTCATTAGCTATCAACCCAATTCATAAAATAATTTGTCGCTCTGTATTTATTAGCTATCAACCCAATTCATAAAATAATTTGTCGCTCTGTATTTATTAGCTAATCAACCCAATTCATAAAATAATTTGTCGCTCTTCTCTAAATGTGTCAAAGGCTAACAAGTTCATTTTGCCAAAAAAACCCAAATATTCCCCTACTACAAAAAAAAAATTGGAAAATTTGGAAAAATCCATATATCCCGCTCGAATCCTACTATGTCACATAGCTCACTAGAAGCGTGTATTTCTTAGCTATGAACCCAATTCATAAAATAATTTGTCGCTCTTCTCTAAATGTGTCAAAGGCTGACAAGTTCATTTTGCCAAAAAAACCCAAATATTCCCCTAGTACAAAAAAAAAATTGGAAAATTTGGAAAAATCCATATATCCCGTTTGAATCCTACTATGTCACATAGCTCACTAGAAGCGTGTATTCATTAGCTATCAACCCAATTCATAAAATAATTTGTCGCTCTTCTCTAAATGTGTCAAAGGCTAACAAGTTCATTTTGCCAAAAAAACCCAAATATTCCCCTAGTACAAAAAAAAATTGGAAAATTTGGAAAAATCCATATATCCCGTTCGAATCCTACTATGTAACATAGCTCACTAGAAGCGTGTATTCATTAGCTATCAACCCAATTCATAAAATAATTTGTCGCTCTTCTATAAATGTGTCAAAGGCTAACAAGATCATTTTGCCAAAAAAACCCAAATATTCCCCTAGTACAAAAAAAAAATTGGAAAATTTGGAAAAATCCATATATCCCGTTTGAATCCTACTATGTCACATAGCTCACTAGAAGCGTGTATTCATTAGCTATCAACCCAATTCATAAAATAATTTGTCGCTCTTCTCTAAATGTGTCAAAGGCTGACAAGTTCATTTTGCCAAAAAAAACCCAAATATTCCCCTAGTACAAACAAAAATTGGAAAATTTGGAAAAATCCATATATCCCGTTCGAATCCTACTATGTCACATAGCCCACTAGAAGCGTGTATTTCTTAGCTATCAACCCAATTCATAAAATAATTTGTCGCTCTTCTCTAAATGTGTCAAAGGCTAACAAGTTCATTTTGCCAAAAAAACCCAAATATTCCCCTAGTACAAAAAAAAAATTGGAAAATTTGGAAAAATCCATATATCCCGTTTGAATCCTACTATGTCACATAGCTCACTAGAAGCGTGTATTCATTAGCTATCAACCCAATTCATAAAATAGTTTGTCGCTCTTCTCTAAATGTGTCAAAGGCTGACAAGTTCATTTTGCCAAAAAAACCCAAATATTCCCCTAGTACAAACAAAAATTGGAAAATTTGGAAAAATCCATATATCCCGTTCGAATCCTACTATGTCACATAGCCCACTAGAAGCGTGTATTTCTTAGCTATCAACCCAATTCATAAAATAATTTGTCGCTCTTCTCTAAATGTGTCAAAGGCTAACAAGTTCATTTTGCCAAAAAAACCCAAATATTCCCCTAGTACAAAAAAAAAATTGGAAAATTTGGAAAAATCCATATATCCCGTTTGAATCCTACTATGTCACATAGCTCACTAGAAGCGTGTATTCATTAGCTATCAACCCAATTCATAAAATAATTTGTCGCTCTTCTCTAAATGTGTCAAAGGCTGACAAGTTCATTTTGCCAAAAAAAACCCAAATATTCCCCTAGTACAAACAAAAATTGGAAAATTTGGAAAAATCCATATATCCCGTTCGAATCCTACTATGTCACATAGCCCACTAGAAGCGTGTATTTCTTAGCTATCAACCCAATTCATAAAATAATTTGTCGCTCTTCTCTAAATGTGTCAAAGGCTAACAAGTTCATTTTGCCAAAAAAACCCAAATATTCCCCTAGTACAAAAAAAAAATTGGAAAATTTGGATAAATCCATATATCCCGTTCGAATCCTACTATGTCACATAGCTCACTAGAAGCGTGTATTTCTTAGCTATCAACCCAATTCATAAAATAATTTGTCGCTCATCTCTAAATGTGTCAAAGGCTAACAAGTTCATTTTGCCAAAAAAACCCAAATATTCCCCTAGTACAAAAAAAATTGGAAAATTTGGAAAAATCCATATATCCCGTTCGAATCCTACTATGTAACATAGCTCACTAGAAGCGTGTATTCATTAGCTATCAACCCAATTCATAAAATAATTTGTCGCTCTTCTATAAATGTGTCAAAGGCTAACAAGATCATTTTGCCAAAAAAACCCAAATATTCCCCTAGTACAAAAAAAAATTGGAAAATTTGGAAAAATCCATATATCCCGTTTGAATCCTACTATGTCACATAGCTCACTAGAAGCGTGTATTCATTAGCTATCAACCCAATTCATAAAATAATTTGTCGCTCTTCTCTAAATGTGTCAAAGGCTGACAAGTTCATTTTGCCAAAAAAAACCCAAATATTCCCCTAGTACAAACAAAAATTGGAAAATTTGGAAAAATCCATATATCCCGTTCGAATCCTACTATGTCACATAGCCCACTAGAAGCGTGTATTTCTTAGCTATCAACCCAATTCATAAAATAATTTGTCGCTTTTCTCTAAATGTGTCAAAGGCTAACAAGTTCATTTTGCCAAAAAAACCCAAATATTCCCCTAGTACAACAAAAAAAATTGGAAAATTTGGAAAAATTCATATATCCCGTTTGAATCCTACTATGTCACATAGCTCACTAGAAGCGTGTATTCATTAGCTATCAACCCAATTCATAAAATAGTTTGTCGCTCTTCTCTAAATGTGTCAAAGGCTGACAAGTTCATTTTGCCAAAAAAAACCCAAATATTCCCCTAGTACAAAAAAAAAATTGGAAAATTTGGATAAATCCATATATCCCGTTCGAATCCTACTATGTCACATAGCTCACTAGAAGCGTGTATTTCTTAGCTATCAACCCAATTCATAAAATAATTTGTCGCTCTTCTCTAAATGTGTCAAAGGCTAACAAGTTCATTTTGCCAAAAAAACCCAAATATTCCCCTAGTACAAAAAAAAAATTGGAAAATTTGGAAAAATCCATATATCCCGTTTGAATCCTACTATGTCACATAGCTCACTAGAAGCGTGTATTCATTAGCTATCAACCCAATTCATAAAATAATTTGTCGCTCTTCTCTAAATGTGTCAAAGGCTGACAAGTTCATTTTGCCAAAAAAAACCCAAATATTCCCCTAGTACAAACAAAAATTGGAAAATTTGGAAAAATCCATATATCCCGTTCGAATCCTACTATGTCACATAGCCCACTAGAAGCGTGTATTTCTTAGCTATCAACCCAATTCATAAAATAATTTGTCGCTCTTCTCTAAATGTGTCAAAGGCTAACAAGTTCATTTTGCCAAAAAAACCCAAATATTCCCCTAGTACAAAAAAAAAATTGGAAAATTTGGATAAATCCATATATCCCGTTCGAATCCTACTATGTCACATAGCTCACTAGAAGCGTGTATTTCTTAGCTATCAACCCAATTCATAAAATAATTTGTCGCTCATCTCTATATGTGTCAAAGGCTAACAAGTTTATTTTGCCAAAAAAAACCAAATATTCCCCTAGTACAAAAAAAAATTGGAAAATTTGGAAAAATCCATATATCCCGTTCGAATCCTACTATGTCACATAGCTCACTAGAAGCGTGTATTTATTAGCTATCAACCCAATTCATAAAATAATTTGTCGCTCATCTCTATATGTGTCAAAGGCTAACAAGTTCAATTTGCCAAAAAAACCCAAATATTCCCCTAGTACAAAAAAAAATTTAAAAATTTGGAAAAATCCATATATCCCGTTCGAATCCTACTATGTCACATAGCTCACTAGAAGCGTGTATTCATTAGCTATCAACCCAATTCATAAAATAATTTGTCGCTCATTTTGCCAAAAAAACCCAAATATTCCCCTAGTACAAAAAAAAAATTGGAAAATTTGGAAAAATCCATATATCCCGTTTGAATCCTACTATGTCACATAGCTCACTAGAAGCGTGTATTCATTAGCTATCAACCCAATTCATAAAATAATTTGTCGCTCTTCTCTAAATGTGTCAAAGGCTGACAAGTTCATTTTGCCAAAAAAAACCCAAATATTCCCCTAGTACAAACAAAAATTGGAAAATTTGGAAAAATCCATATATCCCGTTCGAATCCTACTATGTCACATAGCCCACTAGAAGCGTGTATTTCTTAGCTATCAACCCAATTCATAAAATAATTTGTCGCTCTTCTCTAAATGTGTCAAAGGCTAACAAGTTCATTTTGCCAAAAAAACCCAAATATTCCCCTAGTACAAAAAAAAAATTGGAAAATTTGGAAAAATCCATATATCCCGTTTGAATCCTACTATGTCACATAGCTCACTAGAAGCGTGTATTCATTAGCTATCAACCCGATTCATAAAATAGTTTGTCGCTCTTCTCTAAATGTGTCAAAGGCTGACAAGTTCATTTTGCCAAAAAAAACCCAAATATTTCCCTAGTACAAACAGAAATTGGAAAATTTGGAAAAATCCATATATCCCGTTTGAATCCTACTATGTCACATAGCTCACTAGAAGCGTGTATTCATTAGCTATCAACCCAATTCATAAAATAATTTGTCGCTCTTCTCTAAATGTGTCAAAGGCTGACAAGTTCATTTTGCCAAAAAAAACCCAAATATTCCCCTAGTACAAAAAAAAAATTGGAAAATTTGGAAAAATCCATATATCCCGTTCGAATCCTACTATGTCACATAGCTCACTAGAAGCGTGTATTTATTAGCTATCAGCCCAATTCATAAAATAATTTGTCGCTCTTCTCTAAATGTGTCAAAGGCTAACAAGTTCAATTTGCCAAAAAAACCCAAATATTCCCCTAGTACAAAAAAAAATTGAAAAATTTGGAAAAATCCATATATCCCGTTCGAATCCTACTATGTCACATAGCTCACTAGAAGCGTGTATTTATTAGCTATCAACCCAATTCATAAAATAATTTGTCGCTCATCTCTATATGTGTCAAAGGCTAACAAGTTCATTTTGCCAAAAAAACCCAAATATTCCCCTAGTACAAAAAAAATTGGAAAATTTGGAAAAATCCATATATCCCGTTCGAATCCTACTATGTCACATAGCTCACTAGAAGCGTGCATTTATTAGCTATCAACCCAATTCATAAAATAATTTGTCGCTCTTCTCTAAATGTGTCAAAGGCTAACAAGTTCATTTTGCCAAAAAAACCCAAATATTCCCCTAGTACAAAAAAAAAATTGGAAAACTTGGAAAAATCCATATATCCCGTTCGAATCCTACTATGTCATGTAGCTCACTAGAAGCGTGTATTCATAAGCTATCAACCCAATTCATAAAATAATTTGTCGCTCTTCTCTAAATGTGTCAAAGGCTAACAAGTTCATTTTGCCAAAAAAACCCAAATATTCCCCTAGTACAAAAAAAAATTGAAAAATTTGGAAAAATCCATATATCCCGTTCGAATCCTACTATGTCACATAGCTCACTAGAAGCGTGTATTTATTAGCTATCAACCCAATTCATAAAATAATTTGTCGCTCATCTCTATATGTGTCAAAGGCTAACAAGTTCATTTTGCCAAAAAAACCCAAATATTCCCCTAGTACAAAAAAAAATTGGAAAATTTGGAAAAATCCATATATCCCGTTCGAATCCTACTATGTCACATAGCTCACTAGAAGCGTGCATTTATTAGCTATCAACCCAATTCATAAAATAATTTGTCGCTCTTCTCTAAATGTGTCAAAGGCTAACAAGTTCATTTTGCCAAAAAAACCCAAATATTCCCCTAGTACAAAAAAAAATTGGAAAACTTGGAAAAATCCATATATCCCGTTCGAATCCTACTATGTCATGTAGCTCACTAGAAGCGTGTATTCATAAGCTATCAACCCAATTCATAAAATAATTTGTCGCTCTTCTCTAAATGTGTCAAAGGCTAACAAGTTCATTTTGCCAAAAAAAACCCAAATATTCCCCTAGTACAAAAAAAAATTTGGAAAATTTGGAAAAATCCATATATCCCGTTCGAATCCTACTATGTCACATAGCTCACCAGAAGCGTGTTCTCATTAGCTATCAACCCAATTCATAAAATAATTTGTCGCTCTTCTCTAAATGTGTCAAAGGCTAACAAGTTCATTTTGCCAAAAAAACCCAAATATTCCCCTAGTACACAAAAAAATTCGAAAATTTGGAAAAATCCATATATCCCGTTCGAAACCTACTATGTCACATAGCTCACTAGAAGCGTGTATTCATTAGCTATCAACCCAATTCATAAAATAATTTGTCGCTCTTCTCTAAATGTGTCAAAGGCTAACAAGTTCATTTTGCCAAAAAAACCCAAATATTCCCCTAGTACAAAAAAAAATTGGAAAATTGGGAAAATCCATATATCCCGTTCGAATCCTACTATGTAACATAGCTCACTAGAAGCGTGTATTCATTAGCTATCAACCCAATTCATAAAATAATTTGTCGCTCTTCTATAAATGTGTCAAAGGCTAACAAGTTCATTTTGCCAAAAAAAACCCAAATATTCCCCTAGTACAAAAAAAAATTGGAAAATTTGGAAAAATCCATATATCCCGTTCGAATCCTACTATGTCACATAGCCCACTAGAAGCGTGTATTCATTAGCTATCAACCCAATTCATAAAATAATTTGTCGCTCTTCTATAAATGTGTCAAAGGCTAACAAGTTCATTTTGCCAAAAAAACCCAAATATTCCCCTAGTACACAAAAAAATTGAAAAATTTGGAAAAATCCATATATCCCGTTCGAAACCTACTATGTCACATAGCTCACTAGAAGCGTGTATTCATTAGCTATCAACCCAATTCATAAAATAATTTGTCGCTCTTCTCTAAATGTGTCAAAGGCTAACAAGTTAATTTTGCCAAAAAAACCCAAATATTCCCCTAGTACAAAAAAAAAATTGGAAAATTGGGAAAATCCATATATCCCGTTCGAATCCTACTATGTCACATAGCTCACTAGAAGCGTGTATTCATTAGCTATCAACCCAATTCATAAAATAATTTGTCGCTCTTCTCTAAATGTGTCAAAGGCTAACAAGTTCATTTTGCCAAAAAAACCCAAATATTCCCCTAGTACAAAAAAAAAATTGGAAAATTTGGAAAAATTCATATATCCCGTTTGAATTCTACTATGTCACATAGCTCACTAGAAGCGTGTATTCATTAGCTATCAACCCAATTCATAAAATAGTTTGTCGCTCTTCTCTAAATGTGTCAAAGGCTGACAAGTTCATTTTGCCAAAAAAACCCAAATATTCCCCTAGTACAAAAAAAAAATTGGAAAATTTGGATAAATCCATATATCCCGTTCGAATCCTACTATGTCACATAGCTCACTAGAAGCGTGTATTTCTTAGCTATCAACCCAATTCATAAAATAATTTGTCGCTTTTCTCTAAATGTGTCAAAGGCTAACAAGTTCATTTTGCCAAAAAAACCCAAATATTCCCCTAGTAGAAAAAAAAAATTGGAAAATTTGGAAAAATCCATATATCCCGTTTGAATCCTACTATGTCACATAGCTCACTAGAAGCGTGTATTCATTAGCTATCAACCCAATTCATAAAATAGTTTGTCGCTCTTCTCTAAATGTGTCAAAGGCTAACAAGTTCATTTTGCCAAAAAAACCCAAATATTCCCCTAGTACAAAAAAAAAATTGGAAAATTTGGAAAAATCCATATATCCCGTTCGAAACCTACTATGTCACATAGCTCACTAGAAGCGTGTATTCATAATTCATAAAATAATTTGTCGCTCTTCTCTAAATGTGTCAAAGGCTAACAAGTTCATTTTGCCAAAAAAACCCAAATATTCCCCTAGTACAAAAAAAAAATTGGAAAATTTGGAAAAATCCATATATCCCGTTCGAATCCTACTATGTCACATAGCTCACTAGAAGTGTGTATTTCTTAGCTATCAACCCAATTCATAAAATAATTTGTCGCTCTTCTCTAAATGTGTCAAAGGCTAACAAGTTCATTTTGCCAAAAAAAACCCAAATATTCCCCTAGTACAAAAAAAAAATTGGAAAATTTGGAAAAATCCATATATCCCGTTTGAATCCTACTATGTCACATAGCTCACTAGAAGCGTGTATTCATTAGCTATCAACCCAATTCATAAAATAATTTGTCGCTCTTCTCTAAATGTGTCAAAGGCTGACAAGTTCATTTTGCCAAAAAAAACCCAAATATTCCCCTAGTACAAACAAAAATTGGAAAATTTGGAAAAATCCATATATCCCGTTCGAATCCTACTATGTCACATAGCCCACTAGAAGCGTGTATTCATTAGCTATCAACCCAATTCATAAAATAATTTGTCGCTCTTCTATAAATGTGTCAAAGGCTAACAAGTTCATTTTGCCAAAAAAACCCAAATATTCCCCTAGTACACAAAAAAATTGGAAAATTTGGAAAAATCCATATATCCCGTTCGAAACCTACTATGTCACATAGCTCACTAGAAGCGTGTATTCATTAGCTATCAACCCAATTCATAAAATAATTTGTCGCTCTTCTCTAAATGTGTCAAAGGCTAACAAGTTAATTTTGCCAAAAAAACCCAAATATTCCCCTAGTACAAAAAAAAAATTGGAAAATTGGGAAAATCCATATATCCCGTTCGAATCCTACTATGTAACATAGCTCACTAGAAGCGTGTATTCATTAGCTATCAAACCAATTCATAAAATAATTTGTCGCTCTTCTATAAATGTGTCAAAGGCTAACAAGATCATTTTGCCAAAAAAACCCAAATATTCCCCTAGTACAAAAAAAAAATTGGAAAATTTGGATAAATCCATATATCCCGTTCGAATCCTACTATGTCACATAGCTCACTAGAAGCGTGTATTTCTTAGCTATCAACCCAATTCATAAAATAATTTGTCGCTCTTCTCTAAATGTGTCAAAGGCTAACAAGTTCATTTTGCCAAAAAAACCCAAATATTCCCCTAGTACAAAAAAAAAATTGGAAAATTTGGAAAAATCCATATATCCCGTTTGAATCCTACTATGTCACATAGCTCACTAGAAGCGTGTATTTATTAGCTATCAACCCAATTCATAAAATAATTTGTCGCTCATCTCTATATGTGTCAAAGGCTAACAAGTTTATTTTGCCAAAAAAAACCAAATATTCCCCTAGTACAAAAAAAAATTGGAAAATTTGGAAAAATCCATATATCCCGTTCGAATCCTACTATGTCACATAGCTCACTAGAAGCGTGCATTTATTAGCTATCAATCCAATTCATAAAATAATTTTTCGCTCTTCTCTAAATGTGTCAAAGGCTAACAAGTTCATTTTGCCAAAAAAACCCAAATATTCCCCCAGTACAAAAAAAAATTGGAAAACTTGGAAAAATCCATATATCCCGTTCGAATCCTACTATGTCACATAGCTCACTAGAAGCGTGTTCTCATTAGCTATCAACCCAATTCATAAAATAATTTGTCGCTCTTCTCTAAATGTGTCAAAGGCTAACAAGTTCATTTTGCCAAAAAAACCCAAATATTCCCCTAGTACACAAAAAAATTGGAAAATTTGGAAAAATCCATATATCCCGTTCGAAACCTACTATGTCACATAGCTCACTAGAAGCGTGTATTCATTAGCTATCAACCCAATTCATAAAATAATTTGTCGCTCTTCTCTAAATGTGTCAAAGGCTAACAAGTTCATTTTGCCAAAAAAACCCAAATATTCCCCTAGTACAAAAAAAAATTGGAAAATTGGGAAAATCCATATATCCTGTTCGAATCCTACTATGTAACATAGCTCACTAGAAGCGTGTATTCATTAGCTATCAACCCAATTCATAAAATAATTTGTCGCTAGCTAATGAATACACGCTTCTAGTGAGCTATGTGACATAGTAGGATTCGAACGGGATATATGGATTTTTCCAAATTTTCCAATTTTTTTTTTTTTACTAGCGGAATATTTGGGTTTTTTTGGCAAAATTAACTTGTTAGCCTTTGACACATTTAGAGAAGAGCGACAAATTATTTTATGAATTGGGTTGATAGCTAATGAATACACGCTTCTAGTGAGCTATGTGACATAGTAGGATTCGAACGGGATATATGGATTTTTCCAAATTTTCCAAATTTTTTTTTGTACTAGCGGAATATTTGGGTTTTTTTGGCAAAATGAACTTGTTAGCCTTTGACACATTTAGAGAAGAGCGACAAATTATTTTATGAATTATGAATACACGCTTCTAGTGAGCTATGTGACATAGTAGGATTCGAACGGGATATATGAATTTTTCCAAATTTTCCAATTTTTTTTTGTACTAGGGGAATATTTGGGTTTTTTTGGCAAAATGAACTTGTTAGCCTTTGACACATTTAGAGAAGAGCGACAAATTATTTTATGAATTGGGTTGATAGCTAATGAATACACGCTTCTAGTGAGCTATGTGACATAGTAGGATTCGAACGGGATATATGGATTTTTCCAAATTTTCCAATTTTTTTTTTGTACTAGGGGAATATTTGGGTTTTTTTGGCAAAATGAACTTGTTAGCCTTTGACACATTTAGAGAAGAGCGACAAACTATTTTATGAATTGGGTTGATAGCTAATGAACACACGCTTCTAGTGAGCTATGTGACATAGTAGGATTCGAACGGAATATATGGATTTTTCCAAATTTTCCAATTTTTTTTTTTGTACTAGGGGAATATTTGGGTTTTTTTGGCAAAATGAACTTGTTAGCCTTTGACACATTTAGAGAAGAGAGACAAATTATTTTATGAATTGGGTTGATAGCTAATAAATACACGCTTCTAATGAGCTATGTCACATAGTAGGATTCGAACGGGATATATGGATTTATCCAAATTTTCCAATTTTTTTTTTGTACTAGGGGAATATTTGGGTTTTTTTGGCAAAATGAACTTGTCAGCCTTTGACACATTTAGAGAAGAGCGACAAATTATTTTATGAATTGGGTTGATAGCTTATGAATACACGCTTCTAGTGAGCTACATGACATAGTAGGATTCGAACGGGATATATGGATTTTTCCAAATTTTCCAATTTTTTTTTGTACTAGGGGAATATTTGGGTTTTTTTGGCAAAATGAACTTGTTAGCCTTTGACACATTTAGAGAAGAGCGACAAATTATTTTATGAATTGGGTTGATAGCTAATAAATGCACGCTTCTAGTGAGCTATGTGACATAGTAGGATTCGAACGGGATATATGGATTTTTCCAAATTTTCCAATTTTTTTTTGTACTAGGGGAATATTTGGGTTTTTTTGGCAAAATTAACTTGTTAGCCTTTGACACATTTAGAGAAGAGCGACAAATTATTTTATGAATTGGGTTGATAGCTAATGAATACACGCTTCTAGTGAGCTATGTGACATAGTAGGATTCGAACGGGATATATGGATTTTTCCAAATTTTCCAATTTTTTTTTTTGTACTAGGGGAATATTTGGGTTTTTTTGGCAAAATGAACTTGTTAGCCTTTGACACATTTAGAGAAGAGCGACAAATTATTTTATGAATTGGGTTGATAGCTAATGAATACACGCTTCTAGTGAGCTATATGACATAGTAGGATTCGAACGGGATATATGGATTTTTCCAAATTTTCCAATTTTTTTTTGTACTAGGGGAATATTTGGGTTTTTTTGGCAAAATGAACTTGTTAGCCTTTGACACATTTAGAGAAGAGCGACAAGTTATTTTATGAATTGGGTTGATAGCTAATGAATACACGCTTCTAGTGAGCTATGTGACATAGTAAGATTCGAACGGGATATATGGATTTTTCCAAATTTTCGAATTTTTTTTTTTTGTACTAGGGGAATATTTGGGTTTTTTTGGCAAAATGAACTTGTTAGCCTTTGACACATTTAGAGAAGAGCGACAAATTATTTTATGAATTGGGTTGATAGCTAATGAATATACGCTTCTAGTGAGCTATGTGACATAGTAGGATTCGAACGGGATATATGGATTTTTCCAAATTTTCCAATTTTTTTTTTGTACTAGGGGAATATTTGGGTTTTTTTGGCAAAATGAACTTGTTAGCCTTTGACACATTTAGAGAAGAGCGACAAATTATTTTATGAATTGGGTTGATAGCTAATGAATACACGCTTCTAGTGAGCTATGTGACATAGTAGGATTCGAACGGGATATATGGATTTTTCCAAATTTTCCAAATTTTTTTTTGTACTAGCGGAATATTTGGGTTTTTTTGGCAAAATGAACTTGTTAGCCTTTGACACATTTAGAGAAGAGCGACAAATTATTTTATGAATTATGAATACACGCTTCTAGTGAGCTATGTGACATAGTAGGATTCGAACGGGATATATGGATTTTTCCAAATTTTCCAATTTTTTTTTTGTACTAGGGGAATATTTGGGCTTTTTTGGCAAAATGAACTTGTTAGCCTTTGACACATTTAGAGAAGAGCGACAAATTATTTTATGAATTGGGTTGATAGCTAATGAACACACGCTTCTAGTGAGCTATGTGACATAGTAGGATTCGAACGGAATATATGGATTTTTCCAAATTTTCCAATTTTTTTTTTGTACTAGGGGAATATTTGGGTTTTTTTGGCAAAATGAACTTGTTAGCGTTTGACACATTTAGAGAAGAGAGACAAATTATTTTATGAATTGGGTTGATAGCTAATGAATACACGCTTCTAATGAGCTATGTCACATAGTAGGATTCGAACTGGATATATGGATTTTTCCAAATTTTCCAATTTTTTTTTTGTACTAGGGGAATATTTGGGTTTTTTTGGCAAAATGAACTTGTTAGCCTTTGACACATTTAGAGAAGAGCGACAAATTATTTTATGAATTGGGTTGATAGCTAATAAATGCACGCTTCTAGTGAGCTATGTGACATAGTAGGATTCGAACGGGATATATGGATTTTTCCAAATTTTCCAATTTTTTTTTGTACTAGGGGAATATTTGGGTTTTTTTGGCAAAATTAACTTGTTAGCCTTTGACACATTTAGAGAAGAGCGACAAATTATTTTATGAATTGGGTTGATAGCTAATGAATACACGCTTCTAGTGAGCTATGTGACATAGTAGGATTCGAATGGGATATATGGATTTTTCCAAATTTTCCAATTTTTTTTTTTGTACTAGGGGAATATTTGGGTTTTTTTGGCAAAATGAACTTGTTAGCCTTTGACACATTTAGAGAAGAGCGACAAATTATTTTATGAATTGGGTTGATAGCTAATGAATACACGCTTCTAGTGAGCTATATGACATAGTAGGATTCGAACGGGATATATGGATTTTTCCAAATTTTCCAATTTTTTTTTGTACTAGGGGAATATTTGGGTTTTTTTGGCAAAATGAACTTGTTAGCCTTTGACACATTTAGAGAAGAGCGACAAGTTATTTTATGAATTGGGTTGATAGCTAATGAATACACGCTTCTAGTGAGCTATGTGACATAGTAAGATTCGAACGGGATATATGGATTTTTCCAAATTTTCGAATTTTTTTTTTTTGTACTAGGGGAATATTTGGGTTTTTTTGGCAAAATGAACTTGTTAGCCTTTGACACATTTAGAGAAGAGCGACAAATTATTTTATGAATTGGGTTGATAGCTAATGAATATACGCTTCTAGTGAGCTATGTGACATAGTAGGATTCGAACGGGATATATGGATTTTTCCAAATTTTCCAATTTTTTTTTTGTACTAGGGGAATATTTGGGTTTTTTTGGCAAAATGAACTTGTTAGCCTTTGACACATTTAGAGAAGAGCGACAAATTATTTTATGAATTGGGTTGATAGCTAATGAATACACGCTTCTAGTGGGCTATGTGACATAGTAGGATTCGAACGGGATATATGGATTTTTCCAAATTTTCCAATTTTTTTTTGTACTAGGGGAATATTTGGGTTTTTTTGGCAAAATGAACTTGTTAGCCTTTGACACATTTAGAGAAGAGCGACAAATTATTTTATGAATTGGGTTGATAGCTAATGAATACACGCTTCTAGTGAGCTATGTGACATAGTAGGTTTCGAACGGGATATATGGATTTTTCCAAATTTTCCAATTTTTGTGTGTACTAGGGGAATATTTGGGTTTTTTTTGGCAAAATGAACTTGTTAGCCTTTGACACATTTAGAGAAGAGCGACAAATTATTTTATGAATTGGGCTGATTGCTAATAAATACACGCTTCTATGCTTCTAGTGAGCTATGTGACATAGTAGGATTCGAACGGGATATATGGATTTTTCCAAATTTTCCAATTTTTTTTTTGTACTAGGGGAATATTTGGGTTTTTTTTGGCAAAATGAACTTGTCAGCCTTTGACACATTTAGAGAAGAGCGACGAATTATTTTATGAATTGGGTTGATAGCTAATGAATACACGCTTCTAGTGAGCTATGTGATATAGTAGGATTCAAACGGGATATATGAATTTTTCCAAATTTTCCAATTTTTTTTTTGTACTAGGGGAATATTTGGGTTTTTTGGCAAAATGAACTTGTTAGCCTTTGACACATTTAGAGAAGAGCGACAAATTATTTTATGAATTGGGTTGATAGCTAATGAATACACGCTTCTAGTGAGCTATGTGACATAGTAGGATTCGAACGGGATATATGGATTTTTCCAAATTTTCCAATTTTTTTTTTGTACTAGGGGAATATTTGGGTTTTTTTGGCAAAATGAACTTGTTAGCCTTTGACACATTTAGAGAAGAGCGACAAATTATTTTATGAATTGGGTTGATAGCTAATGAATACACGCTTCTAGTGAGCTATGTGACATAGTAGGATTCAAACGGGATATATGAATTTTTCCAAATTTTCCAATTTTTTTTTTGTACTAGGGGAATATTTGGGTTTTTTTGGCAAAATGAACTTGTTAGCCTTTGACACATTTAGAGAAGAACGACAAATTATTTTATGAATTGGGTTGATAGCTAATGAATACACGCTTCTAGTGAGCTATGTGACATAGTAGGATTCGAACGGGATATATGGATTTTTCCAAATTTTCCAATTTTTTTTTTGTACTAGGGGAATATTTGGGTTTTTTTGGCAAAATGAACTTGTTAGCCTTTGACACATTTAGAGAAGAGCGACAAATTATTTTATGAATTGGGTTGATAGCTAATGAATACACGCTTCTAGTGGGCTATGTGACATAGTAGGATTCGAACGGGATATATGGATTTTTCCAAATTTTCCAATTTTTTTTTGTACTAGGGGAATATTTGGGTTTTTTTGGCAAAATGAACTTGTTAGCCTTTGACACATTTAGAGAAGAGCGACAAATTATTTTATGAATTGGGTTGATAGCTAATGAATACACGCTTCTAGTGAGCTATGTGACATAGTAGGTTTCGAACGGGATATATGGATTTTTCCAAATTTTCCAATTTTTTTGTGTACTAGGGGAATATTTGGGTTTTTTTGGCAAAATGAACTTGTTAGCCTTTGACACATTTAGAGAAGAGCGACAAATTATTTTATGAATTGGGCTGATTGCTAATAAATACACGCTTCTAGTGAGCTATGTGACATAGTAGGATTCGAACGGAATATATGGATTTTTCCAAATTTTCCAATTTTTTTTTTGTACTAGGGGAATATTTGGGTTTTTTTGGCAAAATGAACTTGTTAGCGTTTGACACATTTAGAGAAGAGAGACAAATTATTTTATGAATTGGGTTGATAGCTAATGAATACACGCTTCTAATGAGCTATGTCACATAGTAGGATTCGAACTGGATATATGGATTTTTCCAAATTTTCCAATTTTTTTTTTGTACTAGGGGAATATTTGGGTTTTTTTGGCAAAATGAACTTGTTAGCCTTTGACACATTTAGAGAAGAGCGACAAATTATTTTATGAATTGGGTTGATAGCTAATAAATGCACGCTTCTAGTGAGCTATGTGACATAGTAGGATTCGAACGGGATATATGGATTTTTCCAAATTTTCCAATTTTTTTTTGTACTAGGGGAATATTTGGGTTTTTTTGGCAAAATTAACTTGTTAGCCTTTGACACATTTAGAGAAGAGCGACAAATTATTTTATGAATTGGGTTGATAGCTAATGAATACACGCTTCTAGTGAGCTATGTGACATAGTAGGATTCGAACGGGATATATGGATTTTTCCAAATTTTCCAATTTTTTTTTTTGTACTAGGGGAATATTTGGGTTTTTTTGGCAAAATGAACTTGTTAGCCTTTGACACATTTAGAGAAGAGCGACAAATTATTTTATGAATTGGGTTGATAGCTAATGAATACACGCTTCTAGTGAGCTATATGACATAGTAGGATTCGAACGGGATATATGGATTTTTCCAAATTTTCCAATTTTGTTTTTTTGTACTAGGGGAATATTTGGGTTTTTTTGGCAAAATGAACTTGTTAGCCTTTGACACATTTAGAGAAGAGCGACAAATTATTTTATGAATTGGGTTGATAGCTAATGAATACACGCTTCTAGTGAGCTATGTGACATAGTAGGATTCGAACGGGATATATGGATTTTTCCAAATTTTCCAATTTTTTTTTTGTACTAGGGGAATATTTGGGTTTTTTTTGGCAAAATGAACTTGTCAGCCTTTGACACATTTAGAGAAGAGCGACAAATTATTTTATGAATTGGGTTGATAGCTAATGAATACACGCTTCTAGTGAGCTATGTGACATAGTAGGATTCGAACGGAATATATGGATTTTTCCAAATTTTCCAATTTTTTTTTTGTACTAGGGGAATATTTGGGTTTTTTTGGCAAAATGAACTTGTTAGCCTTTGACACATTTAGAGAAGAGCGACAAATTATTTTATGAATTGGGTTGATAGCTAATGAATACACGCTTCTAGTGAGCTATGTGACATAGTAGGATTCAAACGGGATATATGAATTTTTCCAAATTTTCCAATTTTTTTTTTGTACTAGGGGAATATTTGGGTTTTTTTGGCAAAATGAACTTGTTAGCCTTTGACACATTTAGAGAAGAACGACAAATTATTTTATGAATTGGGTTGATAGCTAATGAATACACGCTTCTAGTGAGCTATGTGACATAGTAGGATTCGAACGGGATATATGGATTTTTCCAAATTTTCCAATTTTTTTTTGTACTAGGGGAATATTTGGGTTTTTTTGGCAAAATGAACTTGTTAGCCTTTGACACATTTAGAGAAGAGCGACAAATTATTTTATGAATTGGGTTGATAGCTAATGAATACACGCTTCTAGTGAGCTATGTGACATAGTAGGTTTCGAACGGGATATATGGATTTTTCCAAATTTTCCAATTTTTTTGTGTACTAGGGGAATATTTGGGTTTTTTTGGCAAAATGAACTTGTTAGCCTTTGACACATTTAGAGAAGAGCGACAAATTATTTTATGAATTGGGTTGATAGCTAATGAATACACGCTTCTAGTGAGCTATGTGACATAGTAGGATTCGAACGGGATATATGGATTTTTCCAAATTTTCCAATTTTTTTTTGTACTAGGGGAATATTTGGGTTTTTTTGGCAAAATGAACTTGTTAGCCTTTGACACATTTAGAGAAGAGCGACAAATTATTTTATGAATTGGGTTGATAGCTAATGAATACACGCTTCTAGTGAGCTATGTGACATAGTAGGTTTCGAACGGGATATATGGATTTTTCCAAATTTTCCAATTTTTTTGTGTACTAGGGGAATATTTGGGTTTTTTTGGCAAAATGAACTTGTTAGCCTTTGACACATTTAGAGAAGAGCGACAAATTATTTTATGAATTGGGTTGATAGCTTATGAATACACGCTTCTAATGAGCTACATGACATAGTAGGATTCGAACGGGATATATGGATTTTTCCAAATTTTCCAATTTTTTTTTGTACTAGGGGAATATTTGGGTTTTTTGGCAAAATGAACTTGTTAGCCTTTGACACATTTAGAGAAGAGCGACAAATTATTTTATGAATTGGGTTGATAGCTAATAAATGCACGCTTCTAGTGAGCTATGTGACATAGTAGGATTCGAACGGGATATATGGATTTTTCCAAATTTTCCAATTTTTTTTTGTACTAGGGGAATATTTGGGTTTTTTTGGCAAAATGAACTTGTTAGCCTTTGACACATATAGAGATGAGCGACAAATTATTTTATGAATTGGGTTGATAGCTAATGAATACACGCTTCTAGTGGGCTATGTGACATAGTAGGATTCGAACGGGATATATGGATTTTTCCAAATTTTCCAATTTTTTTTTGTACTAGGGGAATATTTGGGTTTTTTTGGCAAAATGAACTTGTTAGCCTTTGACACATTTAGAGAAGAGCGACAAATTATTTTATGAATTGGGTTGATAGCTAATGAATACACGCTTCTAGTGAGCTATGTGACATAGTAGGTTTCGAACGGGATATATGGATTTTTCCAAATTTTCCAATTTTTTTGTGTACTAGGGGAATATTTGGGTTTTTTTGGCAAAATGAACTTGTTAGCCTTTGACACATTTAGAGAAGAGCGACAAATTATTTTATGAATTGGGCTGATTGCTAATAAATACACGCTTCTAGTGAGCTATGTGACATAGTAGGATTCGAACGGGATATATGGATTTTTCCAAATTTTCCAATTTTTTTTTTGTACTAGGGGAATATTTGGTTTTTTTTTGGCAAAATGAACTTGTCAGCCTTTGACACATTTAGAGAAGAGCGACGAATTATTTTATGAATTGGGTTGATAGCTAATGAATACACGCTTCTAGTGAGCTATGTGACATAGTAGGATTCGAACGGGATATATGGATTTTTCCAAATTTTCCAATTTTTTTTTTGTACTAGGGGAATATTTGGTTTTTTTTTGGCAAAATGAACTTGTCAGCCTTTGACACATTTAGAGAAGAGCGACGAATTATTTTATGAATTGGGTTGATAGCTAATGAATACACGCTTCTAGTGAGCTATGTGACATAGTAGGATTCGAACGGGATATATGGATTTTTCCAAATTTTCCAATTTTTTCTTTGTACTAGGGGAATATTTGGGTTTTTTTGGCAAAATGAACTTGTTAGCCTTTGACACATTTAGAGAAGAACGACAAATTATTTTATGAATTGGGTTGATAGCTAATGAATACACGCTTCTAGTGAGCTATGTGACATAGTAGGATTCGAACGGGATATATGGATTTTTCCAAATTTTCCAATTTTTTTTTGTACTAGGGGAATATTTGGGTTTTTTTGGCAAAATGAACTTGTTAGCCTTTGACACATTTAGAGAAGAGCGACAAATTATTTTATGAATTGGGTTGATAGCTAATGAATACACGCTTCTAGTGAGCTATGTGACATAGTAGGTTTCGAACGGGATATATGGATTTTTCCAAATTTTCCAATTTTTTTGTGTACTAGGGGAATATTTGGGTTTTTTTGGCAAAATGAACTTGTTAGCCTTTGACACATTTAGAGAAGAGCGACAAATTATTTTATGAATTGGGTTGATAGCTAATGAATACACGCTTCTAGTGAGCTATGTGACATAGTAGGATTCGAACGGGATATATGGATTTTTCCAAATTTTCCAATTTTTTTTTGTACTAGGGGAATATTTGGGTTTTTTTGGCAAAATGAACTTGTTAGCCTTTGACACATTTAGAGAAGAGCGACAAATTATTTTATGAATTGGGTTGATAGCTAATGAATACACGCTTCTAGTGAGCTATGTGACATAGTAGGATTCGAACGGGATATATGGATTTTTCCAAATTTTCCAATTTTTTTTTTGTACTAGGGGAATATTTGGGTTTTTTTTGGCAAAATGAACTTGTCAGCCTTTGACACATTTAGAGAAGAGCGACAAATTATTTTATGAATTGGGTTGATAGCTAATGAATACACGCTTCTAGTGAGCTATGTGACATAGTAGGATTCGAACGGAATATATGGATTTTTCCAAATTTTCCAATTTTTTTTTTGTACTAGGGGAATATTTGGGTTTTTTTGGCAAAATGAACTTGTTAGCCTTTGACACATTTAGAGAAGAGCGACAAATTATTTTATGAATTGGGTTGATAGCTAATGAATACACGCTTCTAGTGAGCTATGTGACATAGTAGGATTCAAACGGGATATATGAATTTTTCCAAATTTTCCAATTTTTTTTTTGTACTAGGGGAATATTTGGGTTTTTTTGGCAAAATGAACTTGTTAGCCTTTGACACATTTAGAGAAGAACGACAAATTATTTTATGAATTGGGTTGATAGCTAATGAATACACGCTTCTAGTGAGCTATGTGACATAGTAGGATTCGAACGGGATATATGGATTTTTCCAAATTTTCCAATTTTTTTTTGTACTAGGGGAATATTTGGGTTTTTTTGGCAAAATGAACTTGTTAGCCTTTGACACATTTAGAGAAGAGCGACAAATTATTTTATGAATTGGGTTGATAGCTAATGAATACACGCTTCTAGTGAGCTATGTGACATAGTAGGTTTCGAACGGGATATATGGATTTTTCCAAATTTTCCAATTTTTTTGTGTACTAGGGGAATATTTGGGTTTTTTTGGCAAAATGAACTTGTTAGCCTTTGACACATTTAGAGAAGAGCGACAAATTATTTTATGAATTGGGTTGATAGCTAATGAATACACGCTTCTAGTGAGCTATGTGACATAGTAGGATTCGAACGGGATATATGGATTTTTCCAAATTTTCCAATTTTTTTTTGTACTAGGGGAATATTTGGGTTTTTTTGGCAAAATGAACTTGTTAGCCTTTGACACATTTAGAGAAGAGCGACAAATTATTTTATGAATTGGGTTGATAGCTAATGAATACACGCTTCTAGTGAGCTATGTGACATAGTAGGTTTCGAACGGGATATATGGATTTTTCCAAATTTTCCAATTTTTTTGTGTACTAGGGGAATATTTGGGTTTTTTTGGCAAAATGAACTTGTTAGCCTTTGACACATTTAGAGAAGAGCGACAAATTATTTTATGAATTGGGTTGATAGCTTATGAATACACGCTTCTAATGAGCTACATGACATAGTAGGATTCGAACGGGATATATGGATTTTTCCAAATTTTCCAATTTTTTTTTGTACTAGGGGAATATTTGGGTTTTTTGGCAAAATGAACTTGTTAGCCTTTGACACATTTAGAGAAGAGCGACAAATTATTTTATGAATTGGGTTGATAGCTAATAAATGCACGCTTCTAGTGAGCTATGTGACATAGTAGGATTCGAACGGGATATATGGATTTTTCCAAATTTTCCAATTTTTTTTTGTACTAGGGGAATATTTGGGTTTTTTTGGCAAAATGAACTTGTTAGCCTTTGACACATATAGAGATGAGCGACAAATTATTTTATGAATTGGGTTGATAGCTAATGAATACACGCTTCTAGTGGGCTATGTGACATAGTAGGATTCGAACGGGATATATGGATTTTTCCAAATTTTCCAATTTTTTTTTGTACTAGGGGAATATTTGGGTTTTTTTGGCAAAATGAACTTGTTAGCCTTTGACACATTTAGAGAAGAGCGACAAATTATTTTATGAATTGGGTTGATAGCTAATGAATACACGCTTCTAGTGAGCTATGTGACATAGTAGGTTTCGAACGGGATATATGGATTTTTCCAAATTTTCCAATTTTTTTGTGTACTAGGGGAATATTTGGGTTTTTTTGGCAAAATGAACTTGTTAGCCTTTGACACATTTAGAGAAGAGCGACAAATTATTTTATGAATTGGGCTGATTGCTAATAAATACACGCTTCTAGTGAGCTATGTGACATAGTAGGATTCGAACGGGATATATGGATTTTTCCAAATTTTCCAATTTTTTTTTTGTACTAGGGGAATATTTGGTTTTTTTTTGGCAAAATGAACTTGTCAGCCTTTGACACATTTAGAGAAGAGCGACGAATTATTTTATGAATTGGGTTGATAGCTAATGAATACACGCTTCTAGTGAGCTATGTGATATAGTAGGATTCAAACGGGATATATGAATTTTTCCAAATTTTCCAATTTTTTCTTTGTACTAGGGGAATATTTGGGTTTTTTTGGCAAAATGAACTTGTTAGCCTTTGACACATTTAGAGAAGAGCGACAAATTATTTTATGAATTGGGTTGATAGCTAATGAATACACGCTTCTAGTGAGCTATGTGACATAGTAGGATTCGAACGGGATATATGGATTTTTCCAAATTTTCCAATTTTTTTTTGTACTAGGGGAATATTTGGGTTTTTTTGGCAAAATGAACTTGTTAGCCTTTGACACATTTAGAGAAGAGCGACAAATTATTTTATGAATTGGGTTGATAGCTAATGAATACACGCTTCTAGTGAGCTATGTGACATAGTAGGTTTCGAACGGGATATATGGATTTTTCCAAATTTTCCAATTTTTTTGTGTACTAGGGGAATATTTGGGTTTTTTTGGCAAAATGAACTTGTTAGCCTTTGACACATTTAGAGAAGAGCGACAAATTATTTTATGAATTGGGTTGATAGCTAATGAATACACGCTTCTAGTGAGCTATGTGACATAGTAGGATTCGAACGGGATATATGGATTTTTCCAAATTTTCCAATTTTTTTTTGTACTAGGGGAATATTTGGGTTTTTTTGGCAAAATGAACTTGTTAGCCTTTGACACATTTAGAGAAGAGCGACAAATTATTTAATGAATTGGGTTGATAGCTAATGAATACACGCTTCTAGTGAGCTATGTGACATAGTAGGTTTCGAACGGGATATATGGATTTTTCCAAATTTTCCAATTTTTTTGTGTACTAGGGGAATATTTGGGTTTTTTTGGCAAAATGAACTTGTTAGCCTTTGACACATTTAGAGAAGAGCGACAAATTATTTTATGAATTGGGTTGATAGCTTATGAATACACGCTTCTAGTGAGCTACATGACATAGTAGGATTCGAACGGGATATATGGATTTTTCCAAATTTTCCAATTTTTTTTTGTACTAGGGGAATATTTGGGTTTTTTGGCAAAATGAACTTGTTAGCCTTTGACACATTTAGAGAAGAGCGACAAATTATTTTATGAATTGGGTTGATAGCTAATAAATGCACGCTTCTAGTGAGCTATGTGACATAGTAGGATTCGAACGGGATATATGGATTTTTCCAAATTTTCCAATTTTTTTTTGTACTAGGGGAATATTTGGGTTTTTTTGGCAAAATGAACTTGTTAGCCTTTGACACATTTATAGAAGAGCGACAAATTATTTTATAAATTGGGTTGATAGCTAATGAATACACGCTTCTAGTGAGCTATGTGACATAGTAGGATTCGAACGGGATATATGGATTTTTCCAAATTTTCCAATTTTTTTTTGTACTAGGGGAATATTTGGGTTTTTTTGGCAAAATGAACTTGTTAGCCTTTGACACATTTAGAGAAGAGCGACAAATTATTTTATGAATTGGGTTGATAGCTAATGAATACACGCTTCTAGTGAGCTATGTGACATAGTAGGTTTCGAACGGGATATATGGATTTTTCCAAATTTTCCAATTTTTTTGTGTACTAGGGGAATATTTGGGTTTTTTTGGCAAAATGAACTTGTTAGCCTTTGACACATTTAGAGAAGAGCGACAAATTATTTTATGAATTGGGTTGATAGCTAATGAATACACGCTTCTAGTGAGCTATGTGACATAGTAGGTTTCGAACGGGATATATGGATTTTTCCAAATTTTCCAATTTTTTTGTGTACTAGGGGAATATTTGGGTTTTTTTGGCAAAATGAACTTGTTAGCCTTTGACACATTTAGAGAAGAGCGACAAATTATTTTATGAATTGGGCTGATTGCTAATAAATACACGCTTCTAGTGAGCTATGTGACATAGTAGGATTCGAACGGGATATATGGATTTTTCCAAATTTTCCAATTTTTTTTTTGTACTAGGGGAATATTTGGGTTTTTTTTGGCAAAATGAACTTGTCAGCCTTTGACACATTTAGAGAAGAGCGACGAATTATTTTATGAATTGGGTTGATAGCTAATGAATACACGCTTCTAGTGAGCTATGTGATATAGTAGGATTCAAACGGGATATATGAATTTTTCCAAATTTTCCAATTTTTTTTTTGTACTAGGGGAATATTTGGGTTTTTTGGCAAAATGAACTTGTTAGCCTTTGACACATTTAGAGAAGAGCGACAAATTATTTTATGAATTGGGTTGATAGCTAATAAATGCACGCTTCTAGTGAGCTATGTGACATAGTAGGATTCGAACGGGATATATGGATTTTTCCAAATTTTCCAATTTTTTTTTGTACTAGGGGAATATTTGGGTTTTTTTGGCAAAATGAACTTGTTAGCCTTTGACACATATAGAGATGAGCGACAAATTATTTTATGAATTGGGTTGATAGCTAATGAATACACGCTTCTAGTGGGCTATGTGACATAGTAGGATTCGAACGGGATATATGGATTTTTCCAAATTTTCCAATTTTTTTTTGTACTAGGGGAATATTTGGGTTTTTTTGGCAAAATGAACTTGTTAGCCTTTGACACATTTAGAGAAGAGCGACAAATTATTTTATGAATTGGGTTGATAGCTAATGAATACACGCTTCTAGTGAGCTATGTGACATAGTAGGTTTCGAACGGGATATATGGATTTTTCCAAATTTTCCAATTTTTTTGTGTACTAGGGGAATATTTGGGTTTTTTTGGCAAAATGAACTTGTTAGCCTTTGACACATTTAGAGAAGAGCGACAAATTATTTTATGAATTGGGCTGATTGCTAATAAATACACGCTTCTAGTGAGCTATGTGACATAGTAGGATTCGAACGGGATATATGGATTTTTCCAAATTTTCCAATTTTTTTTTTGTACTAGGGGAATATTTGGTTTTTTTTTGGCAAAATGAACTTGTCAGCCTTTGACACATTTAGAGAAGAGCGACGAATTATTTTATGAATTGGGTTGATAGCTAATGAATACACGCTTCTAGTGAGCTATGTGATATAGTAGGATTCAAACGGGATATATGAATTTTTCCAAATTTTCCAATTTTTTCTTTGTACTAGGGGAATATTTGGGTTTTTTTGGCAAAATGAACTTGTTAGCCTTTGACACATTTAGAGAAGAGCGACAAATTATTTTATGAATTGGGTTGATAGCTAATGAATACACGCTTCTAGTGAGCTATGTGACATAGTAGGATTCGAACGGGATATATGGATTTTTCCAAATTTTCCAATTTTTTTTTGTACTAGGGGAATATTTGGGTTTTTTTGGCAAAATGAACTTGTTAGCCTTTGACACATTTAGAGAAGAGCGACAAATTATTTTATGAATTGGGTTGATAGCTAATGAATACACGCTTCTAGTGAGCTATGTGACATAGTAGGTTTCGAACGGGATATATGGATTTTTCCAAATTTTCCAATTTTTTTGTGTACTAGGGGAATATTTGGGTTTTTTTTGGCAAAATGAACTTGTTAGCCTTTGACACATTTAGAGAAGAGCGACAAATTATTTTATGAATTGGGTTGATAGCTAATGAATACACGCTTCTAGTGAGCTATGTGACATAGTAGGATTCGAACGGGATATATGGATTTTTCCAAATTTTCCAATTTTTTTTTGTACTAGGGGAATATTTGGGTTTTTTTGGCAAAATGAACTTGTTAGCCTTTGACACATTTAGAGAAGAGCGACAAATTATTTTATGAATTGGGTTGATAGCTTATGAATACACGCTTCTAGTGAGCTACATGACATAGTAGGATTCGAACGGGATATATGGATTTTTCCAAATTTTCCAATTTTTTTTTGTACTAGGGGAATATTTGGGTTTTTTGGCAAAATGAACTTGTTAGCCTTTGACACATTTAGAGAAGAGCGACAAATTATTTTATGAATTGGGTTGATAGCTAATAAATGCACGCTTCTAGTGAGCTATGTGACATAGTAGGATTCGAACGGGATATATGGATTTTTCCAAATTTTCCAATTTTTTTTTGTACTAGGGGAATATTTGGGTTTTTTTGGCAAAATGAACTTGTTAGCCTTTGACACATATAGAGATGAGCGACAAATTATTTTATGAATTGGGTTGATAGCTAATGAATACACGCTTCTAGTGGGCTATGTGACATAGTAGGTTTCGAACGGGATATATGGATTTTTCCAAATTTTCCAATTTTTTTGTGTACTAGGGGAATATTTGGGCTTTTTGGCAAAATGAACTTGTTAGCCTTTGACACATTTAGAGAAGAGCGACAAATTATTTTATGAATTGGGTTGATAGCTAATGAATACACGCTTCTAGTGAGCTATGTGACATAGTAGGATTCGAACGGGATATATGGATTTTTCCAAATTTTCCAATTTTTTTTTGTACTAGGGGAATATTTGGGTTTTTTTGGCAAAATGAACTTGTTAGCCTTTGACACATTTAGAGAAGAGCGACAAATTATTTTATGAATTGGGTTGATAGCTAATGAATACACGCTTCTAGTGAGCTATGTGACATAGTAGGTTTCGAACGGGATATATGGATTTTTCCAAATTTTCCAATTTTTTTGTGTACTAGGGGAATATTTGGGTTTTTTTGGCAAAATGAACTTGTTAGCCTTTGACACATTTAGAGAAGAGCGACAAATTATTTTATGAATTGGGTTGATAGCTAATGAATACACGCTTCTAGTGAGCTATGTGACATAGTAGGATTCGAACGGGATATATGGATTTTTCCAAATTTTCCAATTTTTTTTTGTACTAGGGGAATATTTGGGTTTTTTTGGCAAAATGAACTTGTTAGCCTTTGACACATTTAGAGAAGAGCGACAAATTATTTAATGAATTGGGTTGATAGCTAATGAATACACGCTTCTAGTGAGCTATGTGACATAGTAGGATTCGAACGGGATATATGGATTTTTCCAAATTTTCCAATTTTTTTTTGTACTAGGGGAATATTTGGGTTTTTTTGGCAAAATGAACTTGTTAGCCTTTGACACATTTAGAGAAGAGCGACAAATTATTTTATGAATTGGGTTGATAGCTAATGAATACACGCTTCTAGTGAGCTATGTGACATAGTAGGTTTCGAACGGGATATATGGATTTTTCCAAATTTTCCAATTTTTTTGTGTACTAGGGGAATATTTGGGTTTTTTTGGCAAAATGAACTTGTTAGCCTTTGACACATTTAGAGAAGAGCGACAAATTATTTTATGAATTGGGTTGATAGCTAATGAATACACGCTTCTAGTGAGCTATGTGACATAGTAGGATTCGAACGGGATATATGGATTTTTCCAAATTTTCCAATTTTTTTTTGTACTAGGGGAATATTTGGGTTTTTTTGGCAAAATGAACTTGTTAGCCTTTGACACATTTAGAGAAGAGCGACAAATTATTTAATGAATTGGGTTGATAGCTAATGAATACACGCTTCTAGTGAGCTATGTGACATAGTAGGTTTCGAACGGGATATATGGATTTTTCCAAATTTTCCAATTTTTTTGTGTACTAGGGGAATATTTGGGTTTTTTTGGCAAAATGAACTTGTTAGCCTTTGACACATTTAGAGAAGAGCGACAAATTATTTTATGAATTGGGTTGATAGCTTATGAATACACGCTTCTAGTGAGCTACATGACATAGTAGGATTCGAACGGGATATATGGATTTTTCCAAATTTTCCAATTTTTTTTTGTACTAGGGGAATATTTGGGTTTTTTGGCAAAATTAACTTGTTAGCCTTTGACACATTTAGAGAAGAGCGACAAATTATTTTATGAATTGGGCTGATTGCTAATAAATACACGCTTCTAGTGAGCTATGTGACATAGTAGGATTCGAACGGGATATATGGATTTTTCCAAATTTTCCAATTTTTTTTTTGTACTAGGGGAATATTTGGTTTTTTTTTGGCAAAATGAACTTGTCAGCCTTTGACACATTTAGAGAAGAGCGACGAATTATTTTATGAATTGGGTTGATAGCTAATGAATACACGCTTCTAGTGAGCTATGTGACATAGTAGGTTTCGAACGGGATATATGGATTTTTCCAAATTTTCCAATTTTTTTGTGTACTAGGGGAATATTTGGGTTTTTTTGGCAAAATGAACTTGTTAGCCTTTGACACATTTAGAGAAGAGCGACGAATTATTTTATGAATTGGGTTGATAGCTAATGAATACACGCTTCTAGTGAGCTATGTGATATAGTAGGATTCAAACGGGATATATGAATTTTTCCAAATTTTCCAATTTTTTCTTTGTACTAGGGGAATATTTGGGTTTTTTTGGCAAAATGAACTTGTTAGCCTTTGACACATTTAGAGAAGAGCGACAAATTATTTTATGAATTGGGTTGATAGCTAATGAATACACGCTTCTAGTGAGCTATGTGACATAGTAGGATTCGAACGGGATATATGGATTTTTCCAAATTTTCCAATTTTTTTTTGTACTAGGGGAATATTTGGGTTTTTTTGGCAAAATGAACTTGTTAGCCTTTGACACATTTAGAGAAGAGCGACAAATTATTTTATGAATTGGGTTGATAGCTAATGAATACACGCTTCTAGTGAGCTATGTGACATAGTAGGTTTCGAACGGGATATATGGATTTTTCCAAATTTTCCAATTTTTTTGTGTACTAGGGGAATATTTGGGTTTTTTTTGGCAAAATGAACTTGTTAGCCTTTGACACATTTAGAGAAGAGCGACAAATTATTTTATGAATTGGGTTGATAGCTAATGAATACACGCTTCTAGTGAGCTATGTGACATAGTAGGATTCGAACGGGATATATGGATTTTTCCAAATTTTCCAATTTTTTTTTGTACTAGGGGAATATTTGGGTTTTTTTGGCAAAATGAACTTGTTAGCCTTTGACACATTTAGAGAAGAGCGACAAATTATTTTATGAATTGGGTTGATAGCTTATGAATACACGCTTCTAGTGAGCTACATGACATAGTAGGATTCGAACGGGATATATGGATTTTTCCAAATTTTCCAATTTTTTTTTGTACTAGGGGAATATTTGGGTTTTTTGGCAAAATGAACTTGTTAGCCTTTGACACATTTAGAGAAGAGCGACAAATTATTTTATGAATTGGGTTGATAGCTAATAAATGCACGCTTCTAGTGAGCTATGTGACATAGTAGGATTCGAACGGGATATATGGATTTTTCCAAATTTTCCAATTTTTTTTTGTACTAGGGGAATATTTGGGTTTTTTTGGCAAAATGAACTTGTTAGCCTTTGACACATATAGAGATGAGCGACAAATTATTTTATGAATTGGGTTGATAGCTAATGAATACACGCTTCTAGTGGGCTATGTGACATAGTAGGTTTCGAACGGGATATATGGATTTTTCCAAATTTTCCAATTTTTTTGTGTACTAGGGGAATATTTGGGCTTTTTGGCAAAATGAACTTGTTAGCCTTTGACACATTTAGAGAAGAGCGACAAATTATTTTATGAATTGGGTTGATAGCTAATGAATACACGCTTCTAGTGAGCTATGTGACATAGTAGGATTCGAACGGGATATATGGATTTTTCCAAATTTTCCAATTTTTTTTTGTACTAGGGGAATATTTGGGTTTTTTTGGCAAAATGAACTTGTTAGCCTTTGACACATTTAGAGAAGAGCGACAAATTATTTTATGAATTGGGTTGATAGCTAATGAATACACGCTTCTAGTGAGCTATGTGACATAGTAGGTTTCGAACGGGATATATGGATTTTTCCAAATTTTCCAATTTTTTTGTGTACTAGGGGAATATTTGGGTTTTTTTGGCAAAATGAACTTGTTAGCCTTTGACACATTTAGAGAAGAGCGACAAATTATTTTATGAATTGGGTTGATAGCTAATGAATACACGCTTCTAGTGAGCTATGTGACATAGTAGGATTCGAACGGGATATATGGATTTTTCCAAATTTTCCAATTTTTTTTTGTACTAGGGGAATATTTGGGTTTTTTTGGCAAAATGAACTTGTTAGCCTTTGACACATTTAGAGAAGAGCGACAAATTATTTAATGAATTGGGTTGATAGCTAATGAATACACGCTTCTAGTGAGCTATGTGACATAGTAGGATTCGAACGGGATATATGGATTTTTCCAAATTTTCCAATTTTTTTTTGTACTAGGGGAATATTTGGGTTTTTTTGGCAAAATGAACTTGTTAGCCTTTGACACATTTAGAGAAGAGCGACAAATTATTTTATGAATTGGGTTGATAGCTAATGAATACACGCTTCTAGTGAGCTATGTGACATAGTAGGTTTCGAACGGGATATATGGATTTTTCCAAATTTTCCAATTTTTTTGTGTACTAGGGGAATATTTGGGTTTTTTTGGCAAAATGAACTTGTTAGCCTTTGACACATTTAGAGAAGAGCGACAAATTATTTTATGAATTGGGTTGATAGCTAATGAATACACGCTTCTAGTGAGCTATGTGACATAGTAGGATTCGAACGGGATATATGGATTTTTCCAAATTTTCCAATTTTTTTTTGTACTAGGGGAATATTTGGGTTTTTTTGGCAAAATGAACTTGTTAGCCTTTGACACATTTAGAGAAGAGCGACAAATTATTTAATGAATTGGGTTGATAGCTAATGAATACACGCTTCTAGTGAGCTATGTGACATAGTAGGTTTCGAACGGGATATATGGATTTTTCCAAATTTTCCAATTTTTTTGTGTACTAGGGGAATATTTGGGTTTTTTTGGCAAAATGAACTTGTTAGCCTTTGACACATTTAGAGAAGAGCGACAAATTATTTTATGAATTGGGTTGATAGCTTATGAATACACGCTTCTAGTGAGCTACATGACATAGTAGGATTCGAACGGGATATATGGATTTTTCCAAATTTTCCAATTTTTTTTTGTACTAGGGGAATATTTGGGTTTTTTGGCAAAATTAACTTGTTAGCCTTTGACACATTTAGAGAAGAGCGACAAATTATTTTATGAATTGGGCTGATTGCTAATAAATACACGCTTCTAGTGAGCTATGTGACATAGTAGGATTCGAACGGGATATATGGATTTTTCCAAATTTTCCAATTTTTTTTTTGTACTAGGGGAATATTTGGTTTTTTTTTGGCAAAATGAACTTGTCAGCCTTTGACACATTTAGAGAAGAGCGACGAATTATTTTATGAATTGGGTTGATAGCTAATGAATACACGCTTCTAGTGAGCTATGTGATATAGTAGGATTCAAACGGGATATATGAATTTTTCCAAATTTTCCAATTTTTTCTTTGTACTAGGGGAATATTTGGGTTTTTTTGGCAAAATGAACTTGTTAGCCTTTGACACATTTAGAGAAGAGCGACAAATTATTTTATGAATTGGGTTGATAGCTAATGAATACACGCTTCTAGTGAGCTATGTGACATAGTAGGATTCGAACGGGATATATGGATTTTTCCAAATTTTCCAATTTTTTTTTTGTACTAGGGGAATATTTGGGTTTTTTTTGGCAAAATGAACTTGTCAGCCTTTGACACATTTAGAGAAGAGCGACGAATTATTTTATGAATTGGGTTGATAGCTAATGAATACACGCTTCTAGTGAGCTATGTGATATAGTAGGATTCAAACGGGATATATGAATTTTTCCAAATTTTCCAATTTTTTTTTTGTACTAGGGGAATATTTGGGTTTTTTGGCAAAATGAACTTGTTAGCCTTTGACACATTTAGAGAAGAGCGACAAATTATTTTATGAATTGGGTTGATAGCTAATGAATACACGCTTCTAGTGAGCTATGTGACATAGTAGGATTCGAACGGGATATATGGATTTTTCCAAATTTTCCAATTTTTTTTTTGTACTAGGGGAATATTTGGGTTTTTTTGGCAAAATTAACTTGTTAGCCTTTGACACATTTAGAGAAGAGCGACAAATTATTTTATGAATTGGGTTGATAGCTAATGAATACACGCTTCTAGTGAGCTATGTGACATAGTAGGATTCAAACGGGATATATGAATTTTTCCAAATTTTCCAATTTTTTTTTTGTACTAGGGGAATATTTGGGTTTTTTTGGCAAAATGAACTTGTTAGCCTTTGACACATTTAGAGAAGAACGACAAATTATTTTATGAATTGGGTTGATAGCTAATGAATACACGCTTCTAGTGAGCTATGTGACATAGTAGGATTCGAACGGGATATATGGATTTTTCCAAATTTTCCAATTTTTTTTTTGTACTAGGGGAATATTTGGTTTTTTTTTGGCAAAATGAACTTGTCAGCCTTTGACACATTTAGAGAAGAGCGACGAATTATTTTATGAATTGGGTTGATAGCTAATGAATACACGCTTCTAGTGAGCTATGTGATATAGTAGGATTCAAACGGGATATATGAATTTTTCCAAATTTTCCAATTTTTTCTTTGTACTAGGGGAATATTTGGGTTTTTTTGGCAAAATGAACTTGTTAGCCTTTGACACATTTAGAGAAGAGCGACAAATTATTTTATGAATTGGGTTGATAGCTAATGAATACACGCTTCTAGTGAGCTATGTGACATAGTAGGATTCGAACGGGATATATGGATTTTTCCAAATTTTCCAATTTTTTTTTGTACTAGGGGAATATTTGGGTTTTTTTGGCAAAATGAACTTGTTAGCCTTTGACACATTTAGAGAAGAGCGACAAATTATTTTATGAATTGGGTTGATAGCTAATGAATACACGCTTCTAGTGAGCTATGTGACATAGTAGGTTTCGAACGGGATATATGGATTTTTCCAAATTTTCCAATTTTTTTGTGTACTAGGGGAATATTTGGGTTTTTTTGGCAAAATGAACTTGTTAGCCTTTGACACATTTAGAGAAGAGCGACAAATTATTTTATGAATTGGGTTGATAGCTAATGAATACACGCTTCTAGTGAGCTATGTGACATAGTAGGATTCGAACGGGATATATGGATTTTTCCAAATTTTCCAATTTTTTTTTGTACTAGGGGAATATTTGGGTTTTTTTGGCAAAATGAACTTGTTAGCCTTTGACACATTTAGAGAAGAGCGACAAATTATTTTATGAATTGGGTTGATAGCTTATGAATACACGCTTCTAGTGAGCTACATGACATAGTAGGATTCGAACGGGATATATGGATTTTTCCAAATTTTCCAATTTTTTTTTGTACTAGGGGAATATTTGGGTTTTTTGGCAAAATGAACTTGTTAGCCTTTGACACATTTAGAGAAGAGCGACAAATTATTTTATGAATTGGGTTGATAGCTAATAAATGCACGCTTCTAGTGAGCTATGTGACATAATAGGATTCGAACGGGATATATGGATTTTTCCAAATTTTCCAATTTTTTTTTGTACTAGGGGAATATTTGGGTTTTTTTGGCAAAATGAACTTGTTAGCCTTTGACACATATAGAGATGAGCGACAAATTATTTTATGAATTGGGTTGATAGCTAATGAACACACGCTTCTAGTGGGCTATGTGACATAGTAGGATTCGAACGGGATATATGGATTTTTCCAAATTTTCCAATTTTTTTTTGTACTAGGGGAATATTTGGGTTTTTTTGGCAAAATGAACTTGTTAGCCTTTGACACATTTAGAGAAGAGCGACAAATTATTTTATGAATTGGGTTGATAGCTAATGAATACACGCTTCTAGTGAGCTATGTGACATAGTAGGTTTCGAACGGGATATATGGATTTTTCCAAATTTTCCAATTTTTTTGTGTACTAGGGGAATATTTGGGTTTTTTTGGCAAAATGAACTTGTTAGCCTTTGACACATTTAGAGAAGAGCGACAAATTATTTTATGAATTGGGCTGATTGCTAATAAATACACGCTTCTAGTGAGCTATGTGACATAGTAGGATTCGAACGGGATATATGGATTTTTCCAAATTTTCCAATTTTTTTTTTGTACTAGGGGAATATTTGGTTTTTTTTTGGCAAAATGAACTTGTCAGCCTTTGACACATTTAGAGAAGAGCGACGAATTATTTTATGAATTGGGTTGATAGCTAATGAATACACGCTTCTAGTGAGCTATGTGATATAGTAGGATTCAAACGGGATATATGAATTTTTCCAAATTTTCCAATTTTTTCTTTGTACTAGGGGAATATTTGGGTTTTTTTGGCAAAATGAACTTGTTAGCCTTTGACACATTTAGAGAAGAGCGACAAATTATTTTATGAATTGGGTTGATAGCTAATGAATACACGCTTCTAGTGAGCTATGTGACATAGTAGGATTCGAACGGGATATATGGATTTTTCCAAATTTTCCAATTTTTTTTTTGTACTAGGGGAATATTTGGGTTTTTTTTGGCAAAATGAACTTGTCAGCCTTTGACACATTTAGAGAAGAGCGACGAATTATTTTATGAATTGGGTTGATAGCTAATGAATACACGCTTCTAGTGAGCTATGTGATATAGTAGGATTCAAACGGGATATATGAATTTTTCCAAATTTTCCAATTTTTTTTTTGTACTAGGGGAATATTTGGGTTTTTTGGCAAAATGAACTTGTTAGCCTTTGACACATTTAGAGAAGAGCGACAAATTATTTTATGAATTGGGTTGATAGCTAATGAATACACGCTTCTAGTGAGCTATGTGACATAGTAGGATTCGAACGGGATATATGGATTTTTCCAAATTTTCCAATTTTTTTTTTGTACTAGGGGAATATTTGGGTTTTTTTGGCAAAATGAACTTGTTAGCCTTTGACACATTTAGAGAAGAGCGACAAATTATTTTATGAATTGGGTTGATAGCTAATGAATACACGCTTCTAGTGAGCTATGTGACATAGTAGGATTCAAACGGGATATATGAATTTTTCCAAATTTTCCAATTTTTTTTTTGTACTAGGGGAATATTTGGGTTTTTTTGGCAAAATGAACTTGTTAGCCTTTGACACATTTAGAGAAGAACGACAAATTATTTTATGAATTGGGTTGATAGCTAATGAATACACGCTTCTAGTGAGCTATGTGACATAGTAGGATTCGAACGGGATATATGGATTTTTCCAAATTTTCCAATTTTTTTTTTGTACTAGGGGAATATTTGGGTTTTTTTGGCAAAATGAACTTGTTAGCCTTTGACACATTTAGAGAAGAGCGACAAATTATTTTATGAATTGGGTTGATAGCTAATGAATACACGCTTCTAGTGGGCTATGTGACATAGTAGGATTCGAACGGGATATATGGATTTTTCCAAATTTTCCAATTTTTTTTTGTACTAGGGGAATATTTGGGCTTTTTGGCAAAATGAACTTGTTAGCCTTTGACACATTTAGAGAAGAGCGACAAATTATTTTATGAATTGGGTTGATAGCTAATGAATACACGCTTCTAGTGAGCTATGTGACATAGTAGGATTCGAACGGGATATATGGATTTTTCCAAATTTTCCAATTTTTTTTTGTACTAGGGGAATATTTGGGTTTTTTTGGCAAAATGAACTTGTTAGCCTTTGACACATATAGAGATGAGCGACAAATTATTTTATGAATTGGGTTGATAGCTAATGAATACACGCTTCTAGTGGGCTATGTGACATAGTAGGATTCGAACGGGATATATGGATTTTTCCAAATTTTCCAATTTTTTTTTGTACTAGGGGAATATTTGGGTTTTTTTGGCAAAATGAACTTGTTAGCCTTTGACACATTTAGAGAAGAGCGACAAATTATTTTATGAATTGGGTTGATAGCTAATGAATACACGCTTCTAGTGAGCTATGTGACATAGTAGGTTTCGAACGGGATATATGGATTTTTCCAAATTTTCCAATTTTTTTGTGTACTAGGGGAATATTTGGGTTTTTTTGGCAAAATGAACTTGTTAGCCTTTGACACATTTAGAGAAGAGCGACAAATTATTTTATGAATTGGGCTGATTGCTAATAAATACACGCTTCTAGTGAGCTATGTGACATAGTAGGATTCGAACGGGATATATGGATTTTTCCAAATTTTCCAATTTTTTTTTTGTACTAGGGGAATATTTGGGTTTTTTTTGGCAAAATGAACTTGTCAGCCTTTGACACATTTAGAGAAGAGCGACGAATTATTTTATGAATTGGGTTGATAGCTAATGAATACACGCTTCTAGTGAGCTATGTGATATAGTAGGATTCAAACGGGATATATGAATTTTTCCAAATTTTCCAATTTTTTTTTTGTACTAGGGGAATATTTGGGTTTTTTGGCAAAATGAACTTGTTAGCCTTTGACACATTTAGAGAAGAGCGACAAATTATTTTATGAATTGGGTTGATAGCTAATGAATACACGCTTCTAGTGAGCTATGTGACATAGTAGGATTCGAACGGGATATATGGATTTTTCCAAATTTTCCAATTTTTTTTTTGTACTAGGGGAATATTTGGGTTTTTTTGGCAAAATGAACTTGTTAGCCTTTGACACATTTAGAGAAGAGCGACAAATTATTTTATGAATTGGGTTGATAGCTAATGAATACACGCTTCTAGTGAGCTATGTGACATAGTAGGATTCAAACGGGATATATGAATTTTTCCAAATTTTCCAATTTTTTTTTGTACTAGGGGAATATTTGGGCTTTTTGGCAAAATGAACTTGTTAGCCTTTGACACATTTAGAGAAGAGCGACAAATTATTTTATGAATTGGGTTGATAGCTAATGAATACACGCTTCTAGTGAGCTATGTGACATAGTAGGTTTCGAACGGGATATATGGATTTTTCCAAATTTTCCAATTTTTTTGTGTACTAGGGGAATATTTGGGTTTTTTTGGCAAAATGAACTTGTTAGCCTTTGACACATTTAGAGAAGAGCGACAAATTATTTTATGAATTGGGCTGATTGCTAATAAATACACGCTTCTAGTGAGCTATGTGACATAGTAGGATTCAAACGGAATATATGGATTTTTCCAAATTTTCCAATTTTTTTTTTGTACTAGGGGAATATTTGGGTTTTTTTGGCAAAATGAACTTGTTAGCGTTTGACACATTTAGAGAAGAGAGACAAATCATTTTATGAATTGGGTTGATAGCTAATAAATACACGCTTCTAGTGAGCTATGTGACATAGTAGGATTCGAACGGGATATATGGATTTTTCCAAATTTTCCAATTTTTTTTTTGTACTAGGGGAATATTTGGGTTTTTTTTGGCAAAATGAACTTGTCAGCCTTTGACACATTTAGAGAAGAGCGACGAATTATTTTATGAATTGGGTTGATAGCTAATGAATACACGCTTCTAGTGAGCTATGTGATATAGTAGGATTCAAACGGGATATATGAATTTTTCCAAATTTTCCAATTTTTTTTTTGTACTAGGGGAATATTTGGGTTTTTTGGCAAAATGAACTTGTTAGCCTTTGACACATTTAGAGAAGAGCGACAAATTATTTTATGAATTGGGTTGATAGCTAATAAATGCACGCTTCTGGTGAGCTATGTGACATAGTAGGATTCGAACGGGATATATGGATTTTTCCAAATTTTCCAATTTTTTTTTGTACTAGGGGAATATTTGGGTTTTTTTGGCAAAATGAACTTGTTAGCCTTTGACACATATAGAGATGAGCGACAAATTATTTTATGAATTGGGTTGATAGCTAATGAATACACGCTTCTAGTGGGCTATGTGACATAGTAGGATTCGAACGGGATATATGGATTTTTCCAAATTTTCCAATTTTTTTTTGTACTAGGGGAATATTTGGGTTTTTTTGGCAAAATGAACTTGTTAGCCTTTGACACATTTAGAGAAGAGCGACAAATTATTTTATGAATTGGGTTGATAGCTAATGAATACACGCTTCTAGTGAGCTATGTGACATAGTAGGTTTCGAACGGGATATATGGATTTTTCCAAATTTTCCAATTTTTTTGTGTACTAGGGGAATATTTGGGTTTTTTTGGCAAAATGAACTTGTTAGCCTTTGACACATTTAGAGAAGAGCGACAAATTATTTTATGAATTGGGCTGATTGCTAATAAATACACGCTTCTAGTGAGCTATGTGACATAGTAGGATTCGAACGGGATATATGGATTTTTCCAAATTTTCCAATTTTTTTTTTGTACTAGGGGAATATTTGGGTTTTTTTTGGCAAAATGAACTTGTCAGCCTTTGACACATTTAGAGAAGAGCGACGAATTATTTTATGAATTGGGTTGATAGCTAATGAATACACGCTTCTAGTGAGCTATGTGATATAGTAGGATTCAAACGGGATATATGAATTTTTCCAAATTTTCCAATTTTTTTTTTGTACTAGGGGAATATTTGGGTTTTTTGGCAAAATGAACTTGTTAGCCTTTGACACATTTAGAGAAGAGCGACAAATTATTTTATGAATTGGGTTGATAGCTAATGAATACACGCTTCTAGTGAGCTATGTGACATAGTAGGATTCGAACGGGATATATGGATTTTTCCAAATTTTCCAATTTTTTTTTTGTACTAGGGGAATATTTGGGTTTTTTTGGCAAAATGAACTTGTTAGCCTTTGACACATTTAGAGAAGAGCGACAAATTATTTTATGAATTGGGTTGATAGCTAATGAATACACGCTTCTAGTGAGCTATGTGACATAGTAGGATTCAAACGGGATATATGAATTTTTCCAAATTTTCCAATTTTTTTTTTGTACTAGGGGAATATTTGGGTTTTTTTGGCAAAATGAACTTGTTAGCCTTTGACACATTTAGAGAAGAACGACAAATTATTTTATGAATTGGGTTGATAGCTAATGAATACACGCTTCTAGTGAGCTATGTGACATAGTAGGATTCGAACGGGATATATGGATTTTTCCAAATTTTCCAATTTTTTTTTTGTACTAGGGGAATATTTGGGTTTTTTTGGCAAAATGAACTTGTTAGCCTTTGACACATTTAGAGAAGAGCGACAAATTATTTTATGAATTGGGTTGATAGCTAATGAATACACGCTTCTAGTGGGCTATGTGACATAGTAGGATTCGAACGGGATATATGGATTTTTCCAAATTTTCCAATTTTTTTTTGTACTAGGGGAATATTTGGGCTTTTTGGCAAAATGAACTTGTTAGCCTTTGACACATTTAGAGAAGAGCGACAAATTATTTTATGAATTGGGTTGATAGCTAATGAATACACGCTTCTAGTGAGCTATGTGACATAGTAGGTTTCGAACGGGATATATGGATTTTTCCAAATTTTCCAATTTTTTTGTGTACTAGGGGAATATTTGGGTTTTTTTGGCAAAATGAACTTGTTAGCCTTTGACACATTTAGAGAAGAGCGACAAATTATTTTATGAATTGGGCTGATTGCTAATAAATACACGCTTCTAGTGAGCTATGTGACATAGTAGGATTCGAACGGAATATATGGATTTTTCCAAATTTTCCAATTTTTTTTTTGTACTAGGGGAATATTTGGGTTTTTTTGGCAAAATGAACTTGTTAGCGTTTGACACATTTAGAGAAGAGAGACAAATTATTTTATGAATTGGGTTGATAGCTAATGAATACACGCTTCTAATGAGCTATGTCACATAGTAGGATTCGAACTGGATATATGGATTTTTCCAAATTTTCCAATTTTTTTTTTGTACTAGGGGAATATTTGGGTTTTTTTGGCAAAATGAACTTGTTAGCCTTTCACACATTTAGAGAAGAGCGACAAATTATTTTATGAATTGGGTTGATAGCTAATAAATGCACGCTTCTAGTGAGCTATGTGACATAGTAGGATTCGAACGGGATATATGGATTTTTCCAAATTTTCCAATTTTTTTTTGTACTAGGGGAATATTTGGGTTTTTTTGGCAAAATTAACTTGTTAGCCTTTGACACATTTAGAGAAGAGCGACAAATTATTTTATGAATTGGGTTGATAGCTAATGAATACACGCTTCTAGTGAGCTATGTGACATAGTAGGATTCGAACGGGATATATGGATTTTTCCAAATTTTCCAATTTTTTTTTTTGTACTAGGGGAATATTTGGGTTTTTTTGGCAAAATGAACTTGTTAGCCTTTGACACATTTAGAGAAGAGCGACAAATTATTTTATGAATTGGGTTGATAGCTAATGAATACACGCTTCTAGTGAGCTATATGACATAGTAGGATTCGAACGGGATATATGGATTTTTCCAAATTTTCCAATTTTTTTTTGTACTAGGGGAATATTTGGGTTTTTTTGGCAAAATGAACTTGTTAGCCTTTGACACATTTAGAGAAGAGCGACAAGTTATTTTATGAATTGGGTTGATAGCTAATGAATACACGCTTCTAGTGAGCTATGTGACATAGTAAGATTCGAACGGGATATATGGATTTTTCCAAATTTTCGAATTTTTTTTTTTTGTACTAGGGGAATATTTGGGTTTTTTTTGGCAAAATGAACTTGTTAGCCTTTGACACATTTAGAGAAGAGCGACAAATTATTTTATGAATTGGGTTGATAGCTAATGAATATACGCTTCTAGTGAGCTATGTGACATAGTAGGATTCGAACGGGATATATGGATTTTTCAAATTTTCCAATTTTTTTTTTGTACTAGGGGAATATTTGGGTTTTTTTGGCAAAATGAACTTGTTAGCCTTTGACACATTTAGAGAAGAGCGACAAATTATTTTATGAATTGGGTTGATAGCTAATGAATACACGCTTCTAGTGGGCTATGTGACATAGTAGGATTCGAACGGGATATATGGATTTTTCCAAATTTTCCAATTTTTTTTTGTACTAGGGGAATATTTGGGTTTTTTTGGCAAAATGAACTTGTTAGCCTTTGACACATTTAGAGAAGAGCGACAAATTATTTTATGAATTGGGTTGATAGCTAATGAATACACGCTTCTAGTGAGCTATGTGACATAGTAGGTTTCGAACGGGATATATGGATTTTTCCAAATTTTCCAATTTTTTTGTGTACTAGGGGAATATTTGGGTTTTTTTGGCAAAATGAACTTGTTAGCCTTTGACACATTTAGAGAAGAGCGACAAATTATTTTATGAATTGGGCTGATTGCTAATAAATACACGCTTCTAGTGAACTATGTGACATAGTAGGATTCGAACGGGATATATGGATTTTTCCAAATTTTCCAATTTTTTTTTTGTACTAGGGGAATATTTGGGTTTTTTTTGGCAAAATGAACTTGTCAGCCTTTGACACATTTAGAGAAGAGCGACGAATTATTTTATGAATTGGGTTGATAGCTAATGAATACACGCTTCTAGTGAGCTATGTGATATAGTAGGATTCAAACGGGATATATGAATTTTCCAAATTTTCCAATTTTTTTTTTGTACTAGGGGAATATTTGGGTTTTTTGGCAAAATGAACTTGTTAGCCTTTGACACATTTAGAGAAGAGCGACAAATTATTTTATGAATTGGGTTGATAGCTAATGAATACACGCTTCTAGTGAGCTATGTGACATAGTAGGATTCGAACGGAATATATGGATTTTTCCAAATTTTCCAATTTTTTTTTTGTACTAGGGGAATATTTGGGTTTTTTTGGCAAAATGAACTTGTTAGCCTTTGACACATTTAGAGAAGAGCGACAAATTATTTTATGAATTGGGTTGATAGCTAATGAATACACGCTTCTAGTGAGCTATGTGACATAGTAGGATTCAAACGGGATATATGAATTTTTCCAAATTTTCCAATTTTTTTTTTGTACTAGGGGAATATTTGGGTTTTTTTGGCAAAATGAACTTGTTAGCCTTTGACACATTTAGAGAAGAACGACAAATTATTTTATGAATTGGGTTGATAGCTAATGAATACACGCTTCTAGTGAGCTATGTGACATAGTAGGATTCGAACGGGATATATGGATTTTTCCAAATTTTCCAATTTTTTTTTTGTACTAGGGGAATATTTGGGTTTTTTTGGCAAAATGAACTTGTTAGCCTTTGACACATTTAGAGAAGAGCGACAAATTATTTTATGAATTGGGTTGATAGCTAATGAATACACGCTTCTAGTGGGCTATGTGACATAGTAGGATTCGAACGGGATATATGGATTTTTCCAAATTTTCCAATTTTTTTTTGTACTAGGGGAATATTTGGGTTTTTTTGGCAAAATTAACTTGTTAGCCTTTGACACATTTAGAGAAGAGCGACAAATTATTTTATGAATTGGGTTGATAGCTAATGAATACACGCTTCTAGTGAGCTATGTGACATAGCAGGTTTCGAACGGGATATATGGATTTTTCCAAATTTTCCAATTTTTTTGTGTACTAGGGGAATATTTGGGTTTTTTTGGCAAAATGAACTTGTTAGCCTTTGACACATTTAGAGAAGAGCGACAAATTATTTTATGAATTGGGCTGATTGCTAATAAATACACGCTTCTAGTGAGCTATGTGACATAGTAGGATTCGAACGGGATATATGGATTTTTCCAAATTTTCCAATTTTTTTTTTGTACTAGGGGAATATTTGGGTTTTTTTTGGCAAAATGAACTTGTCAGCCTTTGACACATTTAGAGAAGAGCGACGAATTATTTTATGAATTGGGTTGATAGCTAATGAATACACGCTTCTAGTGAGCTATGTGATATAGTAGGATTCAAACGGGATATATGAATTTTTCCAAATTTTCCAATTTTTTTTTTGTACTAGGGGAATATTTGGGTTTTTTGGCAAAATGAACTTGTTAGCCTTTGACACATTTAGAGAAGAGCGACAAATTATTTTATGAATTGGGTTGATAGCTAATGAATACACGCTTCTAGTGAGCTATGTGACATAGTAGGATTCGAACGGAATATATGGATTTTTCCAAATTTTCCAATTTTTTTTTTGTACTAGGGGAATATTTGGGTTTTTTGGGCAAAATGAACTTGTTAGCCTTTGACACATTTAGAGAAGAGCGACAAATTATTTTATGAATTGGGTTGATAGCTAATGAATACACGCTTCTAGTGAGCTATGTGACATAGTAGGATTCAAACGGGATATATGAATTTTTCCAAATTTTCCAATTTTTTTTTTGTACTAGGGGAATATTTGGGTTTTTTTGGCAAAATGAACTTGTTAGCCTTTGACACATTTAGAGAAGAACGACAAATTATTTTATGAATTGGGTTGATAGCTAATGAATACACGCTTCTAGTGAGCTATGTGACATAGTAGGATTCGAACGGGATATATGGATTTTTCCAAATTTTCCAATTTTTTTTTGTACTAGGGGAATATTTGGGTTTTTTTGGCAAAATGAACTTGTTAGCCTTTGACACATTTAGAGAAGAGCGACAAATTATTTTATGAATTGGGTTGATAGCTAATGAATACACGCTTCTAGTGAGCTATGTGACATAGTAGGTTTCGAACGGGATATATGGATTTTTCCAAATTTTCCAATTTTTTTGTGTACTAGGGGAATATTTGGGTTTTTTTGGCAAAATGAACTTGTTAGCCTTTGACACATTTAGAGAAGAGCGACAAATTATTTTATGAATTGGGTTGATAGCTAATGAATACACGCTTCTAGTGAGCTATGTGACATAGTAGGATTCGAACGGGATATATGGATTTTTCCAAATTTTCCAATTTTTTTTTGTACTAGGGGAATATTTGGGTTTTTTTGGCAAAATGAACTTGTTAGCCTTTGACACATTTAGAGAAGAGCGACAAATTATTTTATGAATTGGGTTGATAGCTTATGAATACACGCTTCTAGTGAGCTACATGACATAGTAGGATTCGAACGGGATATATGGATTTTTCCAAATTTTCCAATTTTTTTTTGTACTAGGGGAATATTTGGGTTTTTTGGCAAAATGAACTTGTTAGCCTTTGACACATTTAGAGAAGAGCGACAAATTATTTTATGAATTGGGTTGATAGCTAATAAATGCACGCTTCTAGTGAGCTATGTGACATAGTAGGATTCGAACGGGATATATGGATTTTTCCAAATTTTCCAATTTTTTTTTGTACTAGGGGAATATTTGGGTTTTTTTGGCAAAATGAACTTGTTAGCCTTTGACACATATAGAGATGAGCGACAAATTATTTTATGAATTGGGTTGATAGCTAATGAATACACGCTTCTAGTGGGCTATGTGACATAGTAGGATTCGAACGGGATATATGGATTTTTCCAAATTTTCCAATTTTTTTTTGTACTAGGGGAATATTTGGGTTTTTTTGGCAAAATGAACTTGTTAGCCTTTGACACATTTAGAGAAGAGCGACAAATTATTTTATGAATTGGGTTGATAGCTAATGAATACACGCTTCTAGTGAGCTATGTGACATAGTAGGTTTCGAACGGGATATATGGATTTTTCCAAATTTTCCAATTTTTTTGTGTACTAGGGGAATATTTGGGTTTTTTTGGCAAAATGAACTTGTTAGCCTTTGACACATTTAGAGAAGAGCGACAAATTATTTTATGAATTGGGCTGATTGCTAATAAATACACGCTTCTAGTGAGCTATGTGACATAGTAGGATTCGAACGGGATATATGGATTTTTCCAAATTTTCCAATTTTTTTTTTGTACTAGGGGAATATTTGGGTTTTTTTTGGCAAAATGAACTTGTCAGCCTTTGACACATTTAGAGAAGAGCGACGAATTATTTTATGAATTGGGTTGATATCTAATGAATACACGCTTCTAGTGAGCTATGTGATATAGTAGGATTCAAACGGGATATATGAATTTTTCCAAATTTTCCAATTTTTTCTTTGTACTAGGGGAATATTTGGGTTTTTTTGGCAAAATGAACTTGTTAGCCTTTGACACATTTAGAGAAGAGCGACAAATTATTTTATGAATTGGGTTGATAGCTAATGAATACACGCTTCTAGTGAGCTATGTGACATAGTAGGATTCAAACGGGATATATGAATTTTTCCAAATTTTCCAATTTTTTTTTTGTACTAGGGGAATATTTGGGTTTTTTTGGCAAAATGAACTTGTTAGCCTTTGACACATTTAGAGAAGAACGACAAATTATTTTATGAATTGGGTTGATAGCTAATGAATACACGCTTCTAGTGAGCTATGTGACATAGTAGGATTCGAACGGGATATATGGATTTTTCCAAATTTTCCAATTTTTTTTTGTACTAGGGGAATATTTGGGTTTTTTTGGCAAAATGAACTTGTTAGCCTTTGACACATTTAGAGAAGAGCGACAAATTATTTTATGAATTGGGTTGATAGCTAATGAATACACGCTTCTAGTGAGCTATGTGACATAGTAGGTTTCGAACGGGATATATGGATTTTTCCAAATTTTCCAATTTTTTTGTGTACTAGGGGAATATTTGGGTTTTTTTGGCAAAATGAACTTGTTAGCCTTTGACACATTTAGAGAAGAGCGACAAATTATTTTATGAATTGGGTTGATAGCTAATGAATACACGCTTCTAGTGAGCTATGTGACATAGTAGGATTCGAACGGGATATATGGATTTTTCCAAATTTTCCAATTTTTTTTTGTACTAGGGGAATATTTGGGTTTTTTTGGCAAAATGAACTTGTTAGCCTTTGACACATTTAGAGAAGAGCGACAAATTATTTTATGAATTGGGTTGATAGCTTATGAATACACGCTTCTAGTGAGCTACATGACATAGTAGGATTCGAACGGGATATATGGATTTTTCCAAATTTTCCAATTTTTTTTTGTACTAGGGGAATATTTGGGTTTTTTGGCAAAATGAACTTGTTAGCCTTTGACACATTTAGAGAAGAGCGACAAATTATTTTATGAATTGGGTTGATAGCTAATAAATGCACGCTTCTAGTGAGCTATGTGACATAGTAGGATTCGAACGGGATATATGGATTTTTCCAAATTTTCCAATTTTTTTTTGTACTAGGGGAATATTTGGGTTTTTTTGGCAAAATGAACTTGTTAGCCTTTGACACATATAGAGATGAGCGACAAATTATTTTATGAATTGGGTTGATAGCTAATGAATACACGCTTCTAGTGGGCTATGTGACATAGTAGGATTCGAACGGGATATATGGATTTTTCCAAATTTTCCAATTTTTTTTTGTACTAGGGGAATATTTGGGTTTTTTTGGCAAAATGAACTTGTTAGCCTTTGACACATTTAGAGAAGAGCGACAAATTATTTTATGAATTGGGTTGATAGCTAATGAATACACGCTTCTAGTGAGCTATGTGACATAGTAGGTTTCGAACGGGATATATGGATTTTTCCAAATTTTCCAATTTTTTTGTGTACTAGGGGAATATTTGGGTTTTTTTGGCAAAATGAACTTGTTAGCCTTTGACACATTTAGAGAAGAGCGACAAATTATTTTATGAATTGGGCTGATTGCTAATAAATACACGCTTCTAGTGAGCTATGTGACATAGTAGGATTCGAACGGGATATATGGATTTTTCCAAATTTTCCAATTTTTTTTTTGTACTAGGGGAATATTTGGGTTTTTTTTGGCAAAATGAACTTGTCAGCCTTTGACACATTTAGAGAAGAGCGACGAATTATTTTATGAATTGGGTTGATATCTAATGAATACACGCTTCTAGTGAGCTATGTGATATAGTAGGATTCAAACGGGATATATGAATTTTTCCAAATTTTCCAATTTTTTCTTTGTACTAGGGGAATATTTGGGTTTTTTTGGCAAAATGAACTTGTTAGCCTTTGACACATTTAGAGAAGAGCGACAAATTATTTTATGAATTGGGTTGATAGCTAATGAATACACGCTTCTAGTGAGCTATGTGACATAGTAGGATTCGAACGGGATATATGGATTTTTCCAAATTTTCCAATTTTTTTTTGTACTAGGGGAATATTTGGGTTTTTTTGGCAAAATGAACTTGTTAGCCTTTGACACATTTAGAGAAGAGCGACAAATTATTTTATGAATTGGGTTGATAGCTAATGAATACACGCTTCTAGTGAGCTATGTGACATAGTAGGTTTCGAACGGGATATATGGATTTTTCCAAATTTTCCAATTTTTTTGTGTACTAGGGGAATATTTGGGTTTTTTTGGCAAAATGAACTTGTTAGCCTTTGACACATTTAGAGAAGAGCGACAAATTATTTTATGAATTGGGTTGATAGCTAATGAATACACGCTTCTAGTGAGCTATGTGACATAGTAGGATTCGAACGGGATATATGGATTTTTCCAAATTTTCCAATTTTTTTTTGTACTAGGGGAATATTTGGGTTTTTTTGGCAAAATTAACTTGTTAGCCTTTGACACATTTAGAGAAGAGCGACAAATTATTTAATGAATTGGGTTGATAGCTAATGAATACACGCTTCTAGTGAGCTATGTGACATAGTAGGTTTCGAACGGGATATATGGATTTTTCCAAATTTTCCAATTTTTTTGTGTACTAGGGGAATATTTGGGTTTTTTTGGCAAAATGAACTTGTTAGCCTTTGACACATTTAGAGAAGAGCGACAAATTATTTTATGAATTGGGTTGATAGCTTATGAATACACGCTTCTAGTGAGCTACATGACATAGTAGGATTCGAACGGGATATATGGATTTTTCCAAATTTTCCAATTTTTTTTTGTACTAGGGGAATATTTGGGTTTTTTGGCAAAATGAACTTGTTAGCCTTTGACACATTTAGAGAAGAGCGACAAATTATTTTATGAATTGGGTTGATAGCTAATAAATGCACGCTTCTAGTGAGCTATGTGACATAGTAGGATTCGAACGGGATATATGGATTTTTCCAAATTTTCCAATTTTTTTTTGTACTAGGGGAATATTTGGGTTTTTTTGGCAAAATGAACTTGTTAGCCTTTGACACATTTATAGAAGAGCGACAAATTATTTTATAAATTGGGTTGATAGCTAATGAATACACGCTTCTAGTGAGCTATGTGACATAGTAGGATTCGAACGGGATATATGGATTTTTCCAAATTTTCCAATTTTTTTTTGTACTAGGGGAATATTTGGGTTTTTTTGGCAAAATGAACTTGTTAGCCTTTGACACATTTAGAGAAGAGCGACAAATTATTTTATGAATTGGGTTGATAGCTAATGAATACACGCTTCTAGTGAGCTATGTGACATAGTAGGTTTCGAACGGGATATATGGATTTTTCCAAATTTTCCAATTTTTTTGTGTACTAGGGGAATATTTGCGTTTTTTTGGCAAAATGAACTTGTTAGCCTTTGACACATTTAGAGAAGAGCGACAAATTATTTTATGAATTGGGTTGATAGCTTATGAATACACGCTTCTAGTGAGCTACATGACATAGTAGGATTCGAACGGGATATATGGATTTTTCCAAATTTTCCAATTTTTTTTTGTACTAGGGGAATATTTGGGTTTTTTTGGCAAAATGAACTTGTTAGCCTTTGACACATTTAGAGAAGAGCGACAAATTATTTTATGAATTGGGTTGATAGCTAATGAATACACGCTTCTAGTGAGCTATGTGACATAGTAGGTTTCGAACGGGATATATGGATTTTTCCAAATTTTCCAATTTTTTTGTGTACTAGGGGAATATTTGGGTTTTTTTGGCAAAATGAACTTGTTAGCCTTTGACACATTTAGAGAAGAGCGCCAAATTATTTTATGAATTGGACTGATAGCTAATAAATACACGCTTCTAGTGAGCTATGTGACATAGTAGGATTCGAACGGGATATATGGATTTTTCCAAATTTTCCAATTTTTTTTTTGTACTAGGGGAATATTTGGGTTTTTTTTGGCAAAATGAACTTGTCAGCCTTTGACACATTTAGAGAAGAGCGACAAATTATTTTATGAATTGGGTTGATAGCTAATGAATACACGCTTCTAGTGAGCTATGTGACATAGTAGGATTCAAACGGGATATATGAATTTTTCCAAATTTTCCAATTTTTTTTTTGTACTAGGGGAATATTTGGGTTTTTTTGGCAAAATGAACTTGTTAGCCTTTGACACATTTAAAGAAGACGACAAATTATTTTATGAATTGGGTTGATAGCTAAGAAATACACGCTTCTAGTGAGCTATGTGACATAGTAGGATTCGAACGGGATATATGGATTTATCCAAATTTTCCAATTTTTTTTTTTGTACTAGGGGAATATTTGGTTTTTTTTGGCAAAATGATCTTGTTAGCCTTTGACACATTTATAGAAGAGCGACAAATTATTTTATGAATTGGGTTGATAGCTAATGAATACACGCTTCTAGTGAGCTATGTTACATAGTAGGATTCGAACGGGATATATGGATTTTCCCAATTTTCCAATTTTTTTTGTACTAGGGGAATATTTGGGTTTTTTTGGCAAAATGAACTTGTTAGCCTTTGACACATTTAGAGAAGAGCGACAAATTATTTTATGAATTGGGTTGATAGCTAATGAATACACGCTTCTAGTGAGCTATGTGATATATGGATTTTTCCAAATTTTCCAATTTTTTTTTTGTACTAGGGGAATATTTGGGTTTTTTTGGCAAAATGAACTTGTTAGCCTTTGACACATTTAGAGAAGAGCGACAAATAATTTTATGAATTGGGTTGATAGCTAATAAATACACGCTTCTAGTGAGCTATGTGACATAGTAGGATTCGAACGGGGTATATGGATTTTTCCAAATTTTCCAATTTTTTGTTTGTACTAGGGTAATATTTCGGTTTTTTGGCAAAATGATCTTGTTAGCCTTTGACACATTTATAGAAGAGCAACAAATTATTTTATGAATTGGGTTGATAGCTAATGAATACACGCTTCTAGTGAGCTATGTGACATAGTAGGATTCGAACGGGATATATGGATTTTTCCAAATTTTACAAATTTTTTTTTGTACTAGGGGAATATTTGGGTTTTTTTTGGCAAAATTAACTTGTTAGCCTTTGACACATTTAGAGAAGAGCGACAATTTATTTTATGAATTGGGTTGATAGCTTATGAATACACGCTTCTAGTGTGCTATGTGACATAGTAGGATTCGAACGGGATATATGGATTTTTCCAAATTTTCCAATTTTTTTTTTGTACTAGGGGAATATTTGGGTTTTTTTGGCAAAATTAACTTGTTAGCCTTTGACACATTTAGAGAAGAGCGACAAATTATTTTATGAATTGGGTTGATAGCTTATGAATACACGCTTCTAGTGAGCTACATGACATAGTAGGATTCGAACGGAATATATGGATTTTTCCAAATTTTCCAATTTTTTTTTGTACTAGGGGAATATTTGGGTTTTTTTGGCAAAATGAACTTGTTAGCCTTTGACACATTTAGAGAAGAGCGACAAATTATTTTATGAATTGGGTTGATAGCTAATGAATACACGCTTCTAGTGAGCTATGTGACATAGTAGGTTTCGAACGGGATATATGGATTTTTCCAAATTTTCCAATTTTTTTGTGTACTAGGGGAATATTTGGGTTTTTTTGGCAAAATGAACTTGTTAGCCTTTGACACATTTAGAGAAGAGCGACAAATTATTTTATGAATTGGGTAGATAGCTAATGAATACACGCTTCTAGTGAGCTATGTGACATAGTAGGATTCGAACGGGATATATGGATTTTTCCAAATTTTCCAATTTTTTTTTGTACTAGGGGAATATATGGTTTTTTTTGGCAAAATGAACTTGTTAGCCTTTGACACATATAGAGATGAGCGACAAATTATTTTATGAATTGGGTTGATAGCTAATAAATACACGCTTCTAGTGAGCTATGTGACATAGTAGGATTCGAACGGGATATATGGATTTTTCCAAATTTTCCAATTTTTTTTTGTACTAGGGGAATATTTGGGTTTTTTTGGCAAAATGAACTTGTTAGCCTTTGACACATTTAGAGAAGAGCGCCAAATTATTTTATGAATTGGACTGATAGCTAATAAATACACGCTTCTAGTGAGCTATGTGACATAGTAGGATTCGAACGGGATATATGGATTTTTCCAAATTTTCCAATTTTTTTTTTGTACTAGGGGAATATTTGGTTTTTTTTTGGCAAAATGAACTTGTCAGCCTTTGACACATTTAGAGAAGAGCGACAAATTATTTTATGAATTGGGTTGATAGCTAATGAATACACGCTTCTAGTGAGCTATGTGACATAGTAGGATTCAAACGGGATATATGAATTTTTCCAAATTTTCCAATTTTTTTTTTGTACTAGGGGAATATTTGGGTTTTTTGGCAAAATGAACTTGTTAGCCTTTGACACATTTAGAGAAGACGACAAATTATTTTATGAATTGGGTTGATAGCTAAGAAATACACGCTTCTAGTGAGCTATGTGACATAGTAGGATTCGAACGGGATATATGGATTTTTCCAAATTTTCCAATTTTTTTTTTGTACTAGGGGAATATTTGGGTTTTTTTTGGCAAAATGAACTTGTCAGCCTTTGACACATTTATAGAAGAGCGACAAATTATTTTATGAATTGGGTTGATAGCTAATGAATACACGCTTCTAGTGAGCTATGTTACATAGTAGGATTCGAACGGGATATATGGATTTTCCCAATTTTCCAATTTTTTTTGTACTAGGGGAATATTTGGGTTTTTTTGGCAAAATGAACTTGTTAGCCTTTGACACATTTAGAGAAGAGCGACAAATTATTTTATGAATTGGGTTGATAGCTAATGAATACACGCTTCTAGTGAGCTATGTGATATATGGATTTTTCCAAATTTTCCAATTTTTTTTTTGTACTAGGGGAATATTTGGGTTTTTTTGGCAAAATGAACTTGTTAGCCTTTGACACATTTAGAGAAGAGCGACAAATAATTTTATGAATTGGGTTGATAGCTAATAAATACACGCTTCTAGTGAGCTATGTGACATAGTAGGATTCCAACGGGGTATATGGATTTTTCCAAATTTTCCAATTTTTTGTTTGTACTAGGGTAATATTTGGGTTTTTTGGCAAAATGATCTTGTTAGCCTTTGACACATTTATAGAAGAGCAACAAATTATTTTATGAATTGGGTTGATAGCTAATGAATACACGCATCTAGTGAGCTATGTGACATAGTAGGATTCGAACGGGATATATGGATTTTTCCAAATTTTCCAATTTTTTTGTTTGTACTAGGGGAATATTTGGGTTTTTTTGGCAAAATGAACTTGTTAGCCTTTGACACATTTATAGAAGAGCAACAAATTATTTTATGGATTGGGTTGATAGCTAATGAATACACGCTTCTAGTGAGCTATGTGACATAGTAGGATTCAAACGGGATATATGGATTTTTCCAAAATTTCCAATTTTTTTGTTTGTACTAGGGGAATATTTGGGTTTTTTTGGCAAAATGAACTTGTTAGCCTTTGACACATTTATAGAAGAGCGACAAATTATTTTATAAATTGGGTTGATAGCTAATGAATACACGCTTCTAGTGAGCTATGTGACATAGTAGGATTCGAACGGGATATATGGATTTTTCCAAATTTTCCAATTTTTTTTTGTACTAGGGGAATATTTGGGTTTTTTTGGCAAAATGATCTTGTTAGCCTTTGACACATTTAGAGAAGAGCGACAAATTATTTTATGAATAATAGAATACACGCTTCTAGTGAGCTATGTGACATAGTAGCATTCGAGCGGGATATATGGATTTTTCCAAATTTTCCAATTTTTTTTTTGTACTAGGGGAATATTTGGTTTTTTTTTGGCAAAATGAACTTGTTAGCCTTTGACACATTTAGAGAAGAGCGACAAATTATTTTATGAATTGGGTTGATAAACTAATGAATACACGCTTCTAGTGAGCTATGTGACATAGTAGGATTCGAACGGGATATATGGATTTTTCCAAATTTTCCAATTTTTTTTTTGTACTAGGGGAATATTTGGGTTTTTTTGGCAAAATGATTTTGTTAGCCTTTGACACATTTATAGAAGAGCGACAAATTATTTTATGAATTGGGTTGATAGCTAATGAATACACGCTTCTAGTGAGCTATGTGACATAGTAGGTTTCGAACGGGATATATGGATTTTTCCAAATTTTCCAATTTTTTTTTGTACTAGGGGAATATTTGGGTTTTTTTGGCAAAATAAACTTGTTACCCTTTGACACATTTAGAGAAGAGCGACAAATTATTTTATGAATTGGGTTGATAGCTAATGAATACACGCTTCTAGTGAGATATGTGACATAGTAGGATTCGAACGGGATATATGGATTTTTCCAAATTTTCCAATTTTTTTTTTGTACTAGGGGAATATTTGGGCTTTTTTGGCAAAATTAACTTGTTAGCCTTTGACACATTTAGAGAAGAGCGACAAATTATTTTATGGATTGGGTTGATAGCTAATGAATACACGCTTCTAGTGAGCTATGTGACATAGTAGGATTCAAACGGGATATATGGATTTTTCCAAAATTTCCAATTTTTTTGTTTGTACTAGGGGAATATTTGGGTTTTTTTGGCAAAATGAACTTGTTAGCCTTTGACACATTTATAGAAGAGCGACAAATTATTTTATAAATTGGGTTGATAGCTAATGAATACACGCTTCTAGTGAGCTATGCGACATAGTAGAATTCGAACGGGATATATGGATTTTTCCAAATTTTCCAATTTTTTTTTGTACTAGGGGAATATTTGGGTTTTTTTGGCAAAATGATCTTGTTAGCCTTTGACACATTTAGAGAAGAGCGACAAATTATTTTATGAATAATAGAATACACGCTTCTAGTGAGCTATGTGACATAGTAGCATTCGAGCGGGATATATGGATTTTTCCAAATTTTCCAATTTTTTTTTTGTACTAGGGGAATATTTGGGTTTTTTTTGGCAAACTGAACTTGTCAGCCTTTGACACATTTAGAGAAGAGCGACAAATTATTTTATGAATTGGGTTGATAGCTAATGAATACACGCTTCTAGTGAGCTATGTGACATAGTAGGATTCAATCGGGATATATGGATTTTTCCAAATTTTCCAATTTTTTTTTTTTTGTACTAGGGGAATATTTGGGTTTTTTTGGCAAAATGAACTTGTTAGCCTTTGACACATTTAGAGAAGAGCGACAAATAATTTTATGAATTGGGTTGATAGCTAATAAATACACTCTTCTAGTGAGCTATGTGACATAGTAGGATTCGAACGGGATATATGGATTTTTCCAAATTTTAAAATTTTTTTTTGGTACTAGGGGAATATTTGGGTTTTTTGGCAAAATGATCTTGTTAGCCTTTGACACATTTATAGAAGAGCAACAAATTATTTTATGAATTGGGTTGATAGCTAATGAATACACGCTTCTAGTGAGCTATGTGACATAGTAGGATTCGAACGGGATTATATGGATTTTTCCAAATTTTCCAATTTTTTTTTGTACTAGGGGAATATTTGGGTTTTTTTGACAAAATGAACTTGTTAGCCTTTGACACATTTAGAGAAGAGCGACAAATTATTTTATGAATTGGGTTGATAAACTAATGAATACACGCTTCTAGTGAGCTATGTGACATAGTAGGATTCGAACGGGATATATGGATTTTTCCAAATTTTCCAATTTTTTTTTTGTACTAGGGGAATATTTGGGTTTTTTTGGCAAAATGATTTTGTTAGCCTTTGACACATTTATAGAAGAGCGACAAATTATTTTATGAATTGGGTTGATAGCTAATGAATACACGCTTCTAGTGAGCTATGTGACATAGTAGGTTTCGAACGGGATATATGGATTTTTCCAAATTTTCCAATTTTTTTTTGTACTAGGGGAATATTTGGGCTTTTTTGGCAAAATAAACTTGTTACCCTTTGACACATTTAGAGAAGAGCGACAAATTATTTTATGAATTGGGTTGATAGCTAATGAATACACGCTTCTAGTGAGCTATGTGACATAGTAGGATTCGAACGGGATATATGGATTTTTCCAAATTTTCCAATTTTTTTTTGTACTAGGGGAATATTTGGGTTTTTTTTTTGGCAAAATGAACTTGTTAGCCTTTGACACATTTAGAGAAGAGCGACAAATTATTTTATGAATTGGGTTGATTAGCTAATAAATACAGAGCGACAAATTATTTTATGAATTGGGTTGATAGCTAATAAATACAGAGCGACAAATTATTTTATGAATTGGGTTGATAGCTAATGAATACACGCTTCTAGTGAGCTATGTGACATAGTAGGTTTCGAACGGGATATATGGATTTTTCCAAATTTTCCAATTTTTTTTTGTACTAGGGGAATATTTGAGTTTTTTTGGCAAAATGAACTTGTTAGCCTTTGACACATTTAGAGAAGAGCGACAAATAATTTTATGAATTGGGTTGATAGCTAATAAATACACGCTTCTATCCAATTTTTTTTTTGTACTAGGGGAATATTTGGTTTTTTTTTGGCAAAATGAACTTGTCAGCCTTTGACACATTTAGAGAAGAGCGACAAATTATTTTATGAATTGGGTTGATAGCTAATGAACACACGCTTCTAGTGAGCTATGTGACATAGTAGGATTCAAACGGGATATATGGATTTTTCCAAATTTTCCAATTTTTTTTTTGTTCTAGGGGAATATTTGGGTTTTTTTGGCAAAATGAACTTGTCAGCCTTTGACACATTTAGAGAAGAGCGACAAATTATTTTATGAATTGGGTTGATAGCTAATGAATACACGCTTCTAGTGAGCTATGTGACATAGTAGGATTCAAACGGGATATATGGATTTTTCCAATTTTTTTTTTTGTACTAGGGGAATATTTGGGTTTTTTTGGCAAAATGAACTTGTTAGCCTTTGACACATATAGAGATGAGCGACAAATTATTTTATGAATTGGGTTGATAGCTAATAAATACACGCTTCTAGTGAGCTATGTGACATAGTAGGATTCGAACGGGATATATGGATTTTTCCAAATTTTCCAATTTTTTTTTTGTACTAGGGGAATATTTGGGTTTTTTTGGCAAAATGAACTTGTTAGCCTTTGACACATTTAGAGAAGAGCGACAAATTATTTTATGAATTGGTTGATAGCTAATAAATACAGAGCGACAAATTATTTTATGAATTGGGTTGATAGCTAATGAATACACGCTTCTAGTGAGCTATGTGACATAGTAGGATTCGAACGGGATATATGGATTTTTCCAAATTTTCCAATTTTTTTTTTGTACTAGGGGAATATTTGGGTTTTTTTGGCAAAATGAACTGTTAGCCTTTGACACATTTAGAGAAGAGCGACAAATTATTTTATGAATTGGGTTGATAGCTAATGAATACACGCTTCTAGTGAGCTATGTGACATAGTAGCATTCGAACGGGATATATGGATTTTTCCAAATTTTCCATTTTTTTTTTTTGTACTAGGGGAATATTTGGGTTTTTTTGGCAAAATGATCTTGTTACACATTTATAGAAAGCGACAAATTATTTTATGAATTGGGTTGATAGCTAATGAATACACGCTTCTAGTGAGCTATGTGACATAGTAGGATTCAAACGGGATATATGGATTTTTCCAAATTTTCCAATTTTTTTTTTGTACTAGGGGAATATTTGGGTTTTTTTTGGCAAAATGAACTTGTCAGCCTTTGACACATTTAGAGAAGAGCGACAAATTATTTTATGAATTGGGTTGATAGCTAATGAATACACGCTTCTAGTGAGCTATGTGACATAGTAGGATTCAAACGGGATATATGGATTTTTCCAAATTTTCCAATTTTTTTTTTGTACTAGGGGAATATTTGGGTTTTTTTGGCAAAATGAACTTGTCAGCCTTTGACACATTTAGAGAAGAGCGACAAATTATTTTATGAATTGGGTTGATAGCTAATGAATACACGCTTCTAGTGAGCTATGTGACATAGTAGGATTCAAACGGGATATATGGATTTTTCCAAATTTTCCAATTTTTTTTTTTGTACTAGGGGAATATTTGGGTTTTTTTTGGCAAAATGAACTTGTTAGCCTTTGACACATATAGAGATGAGCGACAAATTATTTTATGAATTGGGTTGATAGCTAATAAATACACGCTTCTAGTGAGCTATGTGACATAGTAGGATTCGAACGGGATATATGGATTTTTCCCAATTTTCCAATTTTTTTTTTGTACTAGGGGAATATTTGGGTTTTTTTGGCAAAATGAACTTGTTAGCCTTTGACACATTTAGAGAAGAGCGACAAATTATTTTATGAATTGGTTGATAGCTAATAAATACAGAGCGACAAATTATTTTATGAATTGGGTTGATAGCTAATGAATACACGCTTCTAGTGAGCTATGTGACATAGTAGGATTCGAACGGGATATATGGATTTTTCCAAATTTTCCAATTTTTTTTTTGTACTAGGGGAATATTTGGGTTTTTTTGGCAAAATGAACTGTTAGCCTTTGACACATATAGAGATGAGCGACAAATTATTTTATGAATTGGGTTGATAGCTAATAAATACACGCTTCTAGTGAGCTATGTGACATAGTAGGATTCGAACGGGATATATGGATTTTTCCAAATTTTCCAATTTTTTTTTGTACTAGGGGAATATTTGGGTTTTTTTGGCAAAATGAACTTGTTAGCCTTTGACACATTTAGAGAAGAGCGACAAATTATTTTATGAATTGGGCTGATAGCTAATAAATACACGCTTCTAGTGAGCTATGTGACATAGTAGGATTCGAACGGGATATATGGATTTTTCCAAATTTTCCAATTTTTTTTTGTACTAGGGAAATATTTGGGTTTTTTTGGCAATTTTTTTTTGTACTAGGGAAATATTTGGGTTTTTTTGGCAAAATTATTTTATGAATTGGGTTGATAGCTAATGAATACACGCTTCTAGTGAGCTATGTGACATAGTAGGTTTCGAACGGGATATATGGATTTTTCCAAATTTTCCAATTTTTTTTTGTACTAGGGGAATATTTGGGTTTTTTTGGCAAAATTAACTTGTTAGCCTTTGACACATTTAGAGAAGAGCGACTAATTATTTTATGAATTGGGTTGATAGCTAATGAATACACGCTTCTAGTGAGCTATGTGACATAGTAGGATTCGAACGGGATATATGGATTTTTCCAAATTTTCCAATTTTTGTTTGTACTAGGGGAATATTTGGGCTTTTTTTGGCAAAATGATCTTGTTACACATTTATAGAAAGCGACAAATTATTTTATGAATTGGGTTGATAGCTAATGAATACACGCTTCTAGTGAGCTATGTGACATAGTAGGATTTTTCCAAATTTTCCAATTTTTTTTTGTACTAGGGGAATATTTGGGTTTTTTTGGCAAAATGAACTTGTTAGCCTTTGACACATTTAGAGAAGAGCGACAAATTATTTTATGAATTGGGTTGATAGCTAATGAATACACGCTTCTAGTGAGCTATGTGACATAGTAGGTTTCGAACGGGATATATGGATTTTTCCAAATTTTCCAATTTTTTTTTGTACTAGGGGAATATTTGGGTTTTTTTGGCAAAATGAACTTGTTAGCCTTTGACACATTTAGAGAAGAGCGACAAATTATTTTATGAATTGGGTTGATAGCTAATGAATACACGCTTCTAGTGAGCTATGTGACATAGTAGGACTCAAACGGGATATATGGATTTTTCCAAATTTTCCAATTTTTTTTTTGTACTAGGGGAATATTTGGGTTTTTTTGGCAAAATGAACTTGTTAGCCTTTGACACATATAGAGATGAGCGACAAATTATTTTATGAATTGGGTTGATAGCTAATAAATACACGCTTCTAGTGAGCTATGTGACATAGTAGGATTCGAACGGGATATATGGATTTTTCCAAATTTTCCAATTTTTTTTTTGTACTAGGGGAATATTTGGGTTTTTTTGGCAAAATGAACTTGTTAGCCTTTGACACATTTAGAGAAGAGCGACAAATTATTTTATGAATTGGGTTGATAGCTAATAAATACAGAGCGACAAATTATTTTATGAATTGGGTTGATAGCTAATGAATACACGCTTCTAGTGAGCTATGTGACATAGTAGGATTTTTCCAAATTTTCCAATTTTTTTTTTTTGTACTAGGGGAATATTTGGGTTTTTTTGGCAAAATGAACTTGTTAGCCTTTGACACATTTAGAGAAGAGCGACAAATTATTTTATGAATTGGGTTGATAGCTAATGAATACACGCTTCTAGTGAGCTATGTGACATAGTAGGATTCGAACGGGATATATGGATTTTTCCAAATTTTCCAATTTTTTTTTGTACTAGGGGAATATTTGGGTTTTTTTTGGCAAAATGAACTTGTTAGCCTTTGACACATTTAGAGAAGAGCGACAAATTATTTTATGAATTGGGTTGATAGCTAATGAATACACGCTTCTAGTGAGCTATGTGACATAGTAGGATTCAAACGGGATATATGGATTTTTCCAAATTTTCCAATTTTTTTTTTGTACTAGGGGAATATTTGGGTTTTTTTGGCAAAATGAACTTGTCAGCCTTTGACACATTTAGAGAAGAGCGACAAATTATTTTATGAATTGGGTTGATAGCTAATGAATACACGCTTCTAGTGAGCTATGTGACATAGTAGGATTCGAACGGGATATATGGATTTTTCCAAATTTTCCAATTTTTTTTTGTACTAGGGAAGTATTTGGGTTTTTTTGGCAAAATTTGGCAATTTTTTTTTGTACTAGGGAAATATTTGGGTTTTTTTGGCAAAATTATTTTATGAATTGGGTTGATAGCTAATGAATACACGCTTCTAGTGAGCTATGTAACATAGTAGGTTTCGAACGGGATATATGGATTTTTCCAAATTTTCCAATTTTTTTTTGTACTAGGGGAATATTTGGGTTTTTTTGGCAAAATTAACTTGTTAGCCTTTGACACATTTAGAGAAGAGCGACAAATTATTTTATGAATTGGGTTGATAGCTAATGAATACACGCTTCTAGTGAGCTATGTGACATAGTAGGATTCGAACGGGATATATGGATTTTTCCAAATTTTCCAATTTTTTTTTGTACTAGGGGAATATTTGGGTTTTTTTTGGCAAAATGAACTTGTTAGCCTTTGACACATTTAGAGAAGAGCGACAAATTATTTTATGAATTGGGTTGATAGCTAATGAATAATGAATGAGCTATGTGACATAGTAGGATTTTTCCAAATTTTCCAATTTTTTTTTGTACTAGGGGAATATTTGGGTTTTTTTGGCAAAATGAACTTGTTAGCCTTTGACACATTTAGAGAAGAGCGACAAATTATTTTATGAATTGGGTTGATAGCTAATGAATACACGCTTCTAGTGAGCTATGTGACATAGTAGGACTCAAACGGGATATATGGATTTTTCCAAATTTTCCAATTTTTTTTTTTGTACTAGGGGAATATTTGGGTTTTTTTGGCAAAATGAACTTGTTAGCCTTTGACACATATAGAGATGAGCGACAAATTATTTTATGAATTGGGTTGATAGCTAATAAATACACGCTTCTAGTGAGCTATGTGACATAGTAGGATTCGAACGGGATATATGGATTTTTCCAAATTTTCCAATTTTTTTTTTGTACTAGGGGAATATTTGGGTTTTTTTGGCAAAATGAACTTGTTAGCCTTTGACACATATAGAGATGAGCGCCAAATTATTTTATGAATTGGGTTGATAGCTAATAAATACAGAGCGACAAATTATTTTATGAATTGGGTTGATAGCTAATGAATACACGCTTCTAGTGAGCTATGTGACATAGTAGGATTCGAACGGGATATATGGATTTTTCCAAATTATCCAATTTTTTTTTGTACTAGGGGAATATTTGGGTTTTTTTGACAAAATGAACTTCTTAGCCTTTGACACATTTAGAGAAGAGCGACAAATTATTTTATGAATTGGGTTGATAAACTAATGAATACACGCTTCTAGTGAGCTATGTGACATAGTAGGATTCGAACGGGATATATGGATTTTTCCAAATTTTCCAATTTTTTTTTTGTACTAGGGGAAGATTTGGGTTTTTTTGGCAAAATGAACTTGTTAGCCTTTGACACATATAGAGATGAGCGACAAATTATTTTATGAATTGGGTTGATAGCTAATAAATACACGCTTGTAGTGAGCTATGTGACATAGTAGGATTCGAACGGGATATATGGATTTTTCCAAATTTTCCAATTTTTTTTTTGTACTAGGGGAATATTTGGGTTTTTTTGGCAAAATGATCTTGTTAGCCTTTGACACATTTATGGAAGAGCGACAAATTATTTTATGAATTGGGTTGATAGCTAATGAATTGTGCATTTGCCTCCAAAGTTGTTTAATTGGAATACTAGATAAATACACTTTTAAGTAAGGAATTCTGCATTTTTTATGCCGCAAACATGTATTCTAGAAGAGTTGTATTGTGCATTTGCCTCCAAAGTTGTTTAATTGGAATACTAGATAAATACACTTTTAAGTAAGGAATTCTGCATTTTTTATGCCGCAAACATGTATTCTAGAAGAGTTGTATTGTGCATTTGCCTCCAAAGTTGTTTAATTGGAATACTAGATAAATACACTTTTAAGTAAGGAATTTTGCATTTTTTATTCCGCAAACATGTATTCTAGAAGAATTGTATTGCGCATTTGCCTCCAAAGTTGTTAAATTGGCATACTAGATAAATACAGGTTTAAGTAAGGAGTTCTGCATTTTTTATTCCGCAAACATGTATTCTAGAAGAATTGTATTGTGCATTTGCCTCCAAAGTTGTTTAATTGGAATACTAGATAAATTGACTTTTAAGTAAGGAATTCTGCATTTTTTATTCCGCAAACATGTATTCTAGAAGAATTGTATTGTGCATTTGCCTCCAAAGTTGTTTAATTGGAATACTAGATAAATACACTTTTAAATAAGGAATTCTGCATTTTTTATTCCGCAAACATGTATTCTAGAAGAATTGTATTGTGCATTTGCCTCCAAAGTTGTTAAATTGGCATACTAGATAAATACACCTTTAAGTAAAGAATTCTGCATTTTTTATGCCGCAAACATGTATTCTAGAAGAATTGTATTGTGCATTTGCCTCCGAAGTTGTTTAATTAGCATACTATATAAATACACTTTTAAGTAAGGAATTCTGCATTTTTTATGCCGCAAACATGTATTCTAGGAGAGTTGTATTGTGCATTTGCCTCCAAAGTTGTTTAATTAGAATACTATATAAATACACTTTTAAGTAAGGAATTCTGCATTTCTTATGCCGCAAACATGTATTCTAGAAGAGTTGTATTGTGCATTTGCCTCCAAAGTTCTTTAATTGGAATACTAGATAAATACACTTTTAAGTAAGGAATTCTGCATTTTTTATTCCGCAAACATGTATTCTAGAAGAATTGTATTGTGCATTTGCCTCCAAAGTTGTTTAATTGGAATACTAGATAAATACACTTTTAAGTAAGGAATTCTGCATTTTTTATTCCGCAAACATGTATTGTAGAAGAATTATTGTATTGTGCATTTGCCTCCAAAGTTGTTAAATTGGCATACTAGATAAATACACTTTTAAGTAAGGAATTCTGCATTTTTTATGCCGCAAACATGTATTCTAGGAGAGTTGTATTGTGCATTTGCCTCCAAAGTTGTTTAATTAGAATACTATATAAATACACTTTTAAGTAAGGAATTCTGCATTTCTTATGCCGCAAACATGTATTCTAGAAGAGTTGTATTGTGCATTTGCCTCCAAAGTTGTTTAATTGGAATACTAGATAAATACACTTTTAATTAAATTATTCCGCAAACATGTATTCTAGGAGAGTTGTATTGTGCATTTGCCTCCAAAGTTGTTTAATTAGCATACTATATAAATACACTTTTAAGTAAGGAATTCTGCATTTCTTATGCCGCAAACATGTATTCTAGAAGAGTTGTATTGTGCATTTGCCTCCAAAGTTGTTTAATTGGAATACTAGATAAATACACTTTTAAGTAACGAATTCTGCATTTTTTATGCCGCGAACATGTATTCTAGAAGAGTTGTATTGTGCATTTGCCTCCAAAGTTGTTTAATTGGAATACTAGATAAATACACTTTTAAGTAAGAAATTCTGCATTTTTTATGCCGCAAACATGTATTGTAGAAGAATTGTATTGTGCATTTGCCTCCAAAGTTGTTAAATTGGCATACTAGATAAATACACTTTTAAGTAAAGAATTCTGCATTTTTTATTCCGCAAACATGTATTCTAGGAGAGTTGTATTGTGCATTTGCCTCCAAAGTTGTTTAATTAGCATACTATATAAATACACTTTTAAGTAAGGAATTCTGCATTTCTTATGCCGCAAACATGTATTCTACAAGAGTTGTATTGTGCATTTGCCTCCAAAGTTGTTTAATTGGAATACTAGATAAATACACTTTTAAGTAACGTATTCTGCATTTTTTATGCCGCAAACATGTATTCTAGAAGAGTTGTATTGTACATTTGCCTCCAAAGTTGTTTAATTAGCATACTATATAAATACACTTTTAAGTAAGGAATTCTGCATTTCTTATGCCGCAAACATGTATTCTAGAAGAGTTGTATTGTGCATTTGCCTCCAAAGTTGTTTAATTGGAATACTAGATAAATACACTTTTAAGTAAGGAATTCTGCATTTCTTATGCCGCAAACATGTATTCTAGGAGAGTTGTATTGTGCATTTGCCTCCAAAGTTGTTTAATTGGAATACTAGATAAATACACTTTTAAGTAACGTATTCTGCATTTTTTATGCCGCAAACATGTATTCTAGAAGAGTTGTATTGTACATTTGCCTCCAAAGTTGTTAAATTGGCATACTAGATAAATACACTTTTAAGTAAGGAATTCTGCATTTTTTATGCGGCAAACATGTATTCTACAAGAGTTGTATTGTACATTTGCCTCCAAAGTTGTTTTATTGGCATACTAGATAAATACAGGTTTAAGTAAGGAGTTCTGCATTTTTTATTCCGCAAACATGTATTCTACAAGAGTTGTATTGTGCATTTGCCTCCAAAGTTGTTTAATTGGAATACTAGATAAATACACTTTTAAGTACCGAATTCTGCATTTTTTATGCCGCAAACATGTATTCTAGAAGAGATGTATTGTGCATTTGCCTTCAAAGTTGTTAAATTGGCATACTAGATAAATACACTTTTAAGTAAGGAATTCTGCATTTTTTATGCGGCAAACATGTATTCTACAAGAGTTGTATTGTACATTTGCCTCCAAAGTTGTTTTATTGGCATACTAGATAAATACAGGTTTAAGTAAGGAGTTCTGCATTTTTTATTCCGCAAACATGTATTCTACAAGAGTTGTATTGTACATTTGCCTCCAAAGTTGTTTAATTGGAATACTAGATAAATACAGTTTTAAGTAAGGAATTCTGCATTTTTTATTCCGCAAACATGTGTATTCTAGAAGAATTGTATTGCGCATTTGCCTCCAAAGTTGTTAAATTGGCATACTAGATAAATACAGGTTTAAGTAAGGAGTTCTGCATTTTTTATTCCGCAAACATGTATTCTACAAGAGTTGTATTGTGCATTTGCCTCCAAAGTTGTTTAATTAGCATACTATATAAATACACTTTTAAGTAAGGAATTCTGCATTTCTTATGCCGCAAACATGTATTCTAGAAGAGTTGTATTGTGCATTTGCCTCCAAAGTTGTTAAATTGGCATACTAGATAAATACACTTTTAAGTAAAGAATTCTGCATTTTTTATGCCGCAAACATCTATTCTAGGAGAGTTGTATTGTGCATTTGCCTCCAAAGTTGTTTAATTGGAATACTAGATAAATACACTTTTAAGTAACGAATTCTGCATTTTTTATGCCGCAAACATGTATTCTAGAAGAGATGTATTGTGCATTTGCCTCCAAAGTTGTTTAATTGGAATACTAGATAAATACACTTTTAAGTAAGGAATTCTGCATTTTTTATGCCGCAAACATGTATTCTAGAAGAGTTGTATTGTGCATTTGCCTCCAAAGTTGATTGGCATACTAGATAAATACAGGTTTAAGTAAGGAGTTCTGCATTTTTTATTCCGCAAACATGTATTCTACAAGAGTTGTATTGTGCATTTGCCTCCAAAGTTGTTTAATTGGAATACTAGATAAATACACTTTTAAGTAAGGAATTCTGCATTTTTTATTCCGCAAACATGTATTCTAGGAGAGTTGTATTGTGCATTTGCCTCCAAAGTTGTTTAATTAGCATACTATATATATACACTTTTAAGTAAGGAATTCTGCATTTCTTATGCCGCAAACATGTATTCTAGAAGAGTTGTATTGTGCATTTGCCTCCAAAGTTGTTTAATTGGAATACTAGATAAAAACACTTTTAAGTAAGGAATTCTGCATTTTTTATTCCGCAAACATGTATTCTAGAAGAATTGTATTGTGCATTTGCCTCCAAAGTTGTTAAATTGGCATACTAGATAAATACACTTTTAAGTAAAGAATTCTGCATTTTTTATGCCGCAAACATGTATTCTAGGAGAGTTGTATTGTGCATTTGCCTCCAAAGTTGTTTAATTAGCGTACTATATAAATACACTTTTAAGTAAGGAATTCTGCATTTCTTATGCCGCAAACATGTATTCTAGAAGAGTTGTATTGTGCATTTGCCTCCAAAATTGTTTAATTGGAATACTAGATAAATACACTTTTAAGTAACGAATTCTGCATTTTTTATGCCGCAAACATGTATTCTAGAAGAGTTGTATTGTGCATTTGCCTCCAAAGTTGTTTAATTGGAATACTAGATAAATACACTTTTAAGTAAGGAATTCTGCATTTTTTATTCCGCAAACATGTATTGTAGAAGAATTGTATTGTGCATTTGCCTCCAAAGTTGTTTAATTGGAATACTAGATAAATACACTTTTAAGTAAGGAATTCTGCATTTTTTATTCCGCAAACATGTATTGTAGAAGAATTGTATTGTGCATTTGCCTCCAAAGTTGTTTAATTGGAGTACTAGATAAATACACTTAATTCTGCATTTTTTATGCCGCAAACATGTATTCTAGGAGAGTTGTATTTTGCATTTGCCTCCAAAGTTGTTTAATTGGAATACTAGATAAATACACTTTTAAGTAAGAAATTCTGCATTTTTTATGCCGCAAACATGTATTGTAGAAGAATTGTATTGTGCATTTGCCTCCAAAGTTGTTAAATTGGCATACTAGATAAATACACTTTTAAGTAAAGAATTCTGCATTTTTTATTCCGCAAACATGTATTCTAGGAGAGTTGTATTGTGCATTTGCCTCCAAAGTTGTTTAATTAGCGTACTATATAAATACACTTTTAAGTAAGGAATTCTGCATTTCTTATGCCGCAAACATGTATTCTAGAAGAGTTGTATTGTGCATTTGCCTCCAAAATTGTTTAATTGGAATACTAGATAAATACACTTTTAAGTAACGAATTCTGCATTTTTTATGCCGCGAACATGTATTCTAGAAGAGTTGTATTGTGCATTTGCCTCCAAAGTTGTTTAATTGGAATACTAGATAAATACACTTTTAAGTAAGAAATTCTGCATTTTTTATGCCGCAAACATGTATTGTAGAAGAATTGTATTGTGCATTTGCCTCCAAAGTTGTTAAATTGGCATACTAGATAAATACACTTTTAAGTAAAGAATTCTGCATTTTTTATTCCGCAAACATGTATTCTAGGAGAGTTGTATTGTGCATTTGCCTCCAAAGTTGTTTAATTAGCATACTATATAAATACACTTTTAAGTAAGGAATTCTGCATTTCTTATGCCGCAAACATGTATTCTACAAGAGTTGTATTGTGCATTTGCCTCCAAAGTTGTTTAATTGGAATACTAGATAAATACACTTTTAAGTAACGTATTCTGCATTTTTTATGCCGCAAACATGTATTCTAGAAGAGTTGTATTGTACATTTGCCTCCAAAGTTGTTTAATTAGCATACTATATAAATACACTTTTAAGTAAGGAATTCTGCATTTCTTATGCCGCAAACATGTATTCTAGAAGAGTTGTATTGTGCATTTGCCTCCAAAGTTGTTTAATTGGAATACTAGATAAATACACTTTTAAGTAAGGAATTCTGCATTTCTTATGCCGCAAACATGTATTCTAGGAGAGTTGTATTGTGCATTTGCCTCCAAAGTTGTTTAATTGGAATACTAGATAAATACACTTTTAAGTAACGTATTCTGCATTTTTTATGCCGCAAACATGTATTCTAGAAGAGTTGTATTGTACATTTGCCTCCAAAGTTGTTAAATTGGCATACTAGATAAATACACTTTTAAGTAAGGAATTCTGCATTTTTTATGCGGCAAACATGTATTCTACAAGAGTTGTATTGTACATTTGCCTCCAAAGTTGTTTTATTGGCATACTAGATAAATACAGGTTTAAGTAAGGAGTTCTGCATTTTTTATTCCGCAAACATGTATTCTACAAGAGTTGTATTGTGCATTTGCCTCCAAAGTTGTTTAATTGGAATACTAGATAAATACACTTTTAAGTACCGAATTCTGCATTTTTTATGCCGCAAACATGTATTCTAGAAGAGATGTATTGTGCATTTGCCTTCAAAGTTGTTAAATTGGCATACTAGATAAATACACTTTTAAGTAAGGAATTCTGCATTTTTTATGCGGCAAACATGTATTCTACAAGAGTTGTATTGTACATTTGCCTCCAAAGTTGTTTTATTGGCATACTAGATAAATACAGGTTTAAGTAAGGAGTTCTGCATTTTTTATTCCGCAAACATGTATTCTACAAGAGTTGTATTGTACATTTGCCTCCAAAGTTGTTTAATTGGAATACTAGATAAATACAGTTTTAAGTAAGGAATTCTGCATTTTTTATTCCGCAAACATGTGTATTCTAGAAGAATTGTATTGCGCATTTGCCTCCAAAGTTGTTAAATTGGCATACTAGATAAATACAGGTTTAAGTAAGGAGTTCTGCATTTTTTATTCCGCAAACATGTATTCTACAAGAGTTGTATTGTGCATTTGCCTCCAAAGTTGTTTAATTAGCATACTATATAAATACACTTTTAAGTAAGGAATTCTGCATTTCTTATGCCGCAAACATGTATTCTAGAAGAGTTGTATTGTGCATTTGCCTCCAAAGTTGTTAAATTGGCATACTAGATAAATACACTTTTAAGTAAAGAATTCTGCATTTTTTATGCCGCAAACATCTATTCTAGGAGAGTTGTATTGTGCATTTGCCTCCAAAGTTGTTTAATTGGAATACTAGATAAATACACTTTTAAGTAACGAATTCTGCATTTTTTATGCCGCAAACATGTATTCTAGAAGAGATGTATTGTGCATTTGCCTCCAAAGTTGTTTAATTGGAATACTAGATAAATACACTTTTAAGTAAGGAATTCTGCATTTTTTATGCCGCAAACATGTATTCTAGAAGAGTTGTATTGTGCATTTGCCTCCAAAGTTGATTGGCATACTAGATAAATACAGGTTTAAGTAAGGAGTTCTGCATTTTTTATTCCGCAAACATGTATTCTACAAGAGTTGTATTGTGCATTTGCCTCCAAAGTTGTTTAATTGGAATACTAGATAAATACACTTTTAAGTAAGGAATTCTGCATTTTTTATTCCGCAAACATGTATTCTAGGAGAGTTGTATTGTGCATTTGCCTCCAAAGTTGTTTAATTAGCATACTATATATATACACTTTTAAGTAAGGAATTCTGCATTTCTTATGCCGCAAACATGTATTCTAGAAGAGTTGTATTGTGCATTTGCCTCCAAAGTTGTTTAATTGGAATACTAGATAAAAACACTTTTAAGTAAGGAATTCTGCATTTTTTATTCCGCAAACATGTATTCTAGAAGAATTGTATTGTGCATTTGCCTCCAAAGTTGTTAAATTGGCATACTAGATAAATACACTTTTAAGTAAAGAATTCTGCATTTTTTATGCCGCAAACATGTATTCTAGGAGAGTTGTATTGTGCATTTGCCTCCAAAGTTGTTTAATTAGCGTACTATATAAATACACTTTTAAGTAAGGAATTCTGCATTTCTTATGCCGCAAACATGTATTCTAGAAGAGTTGTATTGTGCATTTGCCTCCAAAATTGTTTAATTGGAATACTAGATAAATACACTTTTAAGTAACGAATTCTGCATTTTTTATGCCGCAAACATGTATTCTAGAAGAGTTGTATTGTGCATTTGCCTCCAAAGTTGTTTAATTGGAATACTAGATAAATACACTTTTAAGTAAGGAATTCTGCATTTTTTATTCCGCAAACATGTATTGTAGAAGAATTGTATTGTGCATTTGCCTCCAAAGTTGTTTAATTGGAATACTAGATAAATACACTTTTAAGTAAGGAATTCTGCATTTTTTATTCCGCAAACATGTATTGTAGAAGAATTGTATTGTGCATTTGCCTCCAAAGTTGTTTAATTGGAGTACTAGATAAATACACTTAATTCTGCATTTTTTATGCCGCAAACATGTATTCTAGGAGAGTTGTATTTTGCATTTGCCTCCAAAGTTATTTAATTAGCATACTATATAAATACACTTTTAAGTAAGGAATTCTGCATTTTTTATGCCGAAAACATGTATTCTAGAAGAGTTGTATTGTGCATTTGCCTCCAAAGTTGTTTAATTGGAATACTAGATAAATACACTTTAAAGTAAGGAATTCTGCATTTCTTATGCCGCAAACATGTATTCTAGAAGAGTTGTATTGTGCATTTGCCTCCAAAATTGTTTAATTGGAATACTATATAAATACACTTTTAAGTAAGGAATTCTGAATTTTTTGTTCCGCAAACATGTATTCTAGAAGAATTGTATTGCATTTGCCTCCAAAGTTGTTTAATTGGAATACTAGATAAATACACTTTTAAGTAAGGAATTCTGCATTTTTTATGCCGAAAACATGTATTCTAGAAGAGTTGTATTGTGCATTTGCCTCCAAAGTTGTTTAATTGGAATACTAGATAAATACACTTTAAAGTAAGGAATTCTGCATTTCTTATGCCGCAAACATGTATTCTAGAAGAGCTGTATTGTGCATTTGCCTCCAAAATTGTTTAATTGGAATACTAGATAAATACACTTTTAAGTAAGGAATTCTGCATTTTTTATTCCGCAAACATGTATTCTAGAAGAGTTGTATTGTGCATTTGCCTCCAAAGTTGTTTAATTGGAATACTAGATAAATACACTTTTAAGTAACGAATTCTGCATTTTGTATGCCGCAAACATGTATTCTAGAAGAGTTGTATTGTGCATTTGCCTCCAAAGTTGTTTTATTGGCATACTAGATAAATACAGGTTTAAGTAAGGAATTTTGCATTTTTTATTCCGCAAACATGTATTCTACAAGAGTTGTATTGTACATTTGCCTCCAAAGTTGTTTAATTAGCATACTATATAAATACACTTTTAAGTAAGGAATTCTGCATTTCTTATGCCGCAAACATGTATTCTAGAAGAGTTGTATTGTGCATTTGCCTCCAAAGTTGTTTAATTGGAATACTAGATAAATACACTTTTAAGTAACGAATTCTGCATTTTGTATGCCGCAAACATGTATTCTAGAAGAATTGTATTGTGCATTTGCCTCCAAAGTTGTTAAATTGGCATACTAGATAAATACACTTTTAAGTAAAGAATTCTGCATTTTTTATGCCGCAAACATGTATTCTAGAAGAGTTGTGTTGTGCATTTGCCTCCAAAGTTTTTTAATTAGCATACTATATAAATACACTTTTAAGTAAGGAATTCTGCATTTTTTATGCCGCAAACATGTATTCTAGAAGAGTTGTATTGTGCATTTGCCTCCAAAGTTGTTTAATTGGAATACCAGATAAATACACTTTTAAGTAACGAATTCTGCATTTTTTATGCCGCAAACATGTATTCTAGAAGAGTTGTATTGTGCATTTGCCTCCAAAGTTGTTTAATTGGAATACTAGATAAATACACTTTTAAGTAACGAATTCTGCATTTTTTATGCCGCAAACATGTATTCTAGAAGAGTTGTATTGTGCATTTGCCTCCAAAGTTTTTTAATTGGAATAATAGATAAATACACTTTTAAGTAAGGAATTCTGCATTTCTTATGCCGCAAACATGTATTCTAGAAGAGTTGTATTGTGCATTTGCCTCCAAAATTGTTTAATTGGAATACTAGATAAATACACTTTTAAGTAAGGAATTCTGCATTTTTTATGCCGCAAACATGTATTCAGAAGAGTTGTATTGTACATTTGCCTCCAAAGTTGTTTAATTAGCATACTATATAAATACACTTTTAAGTAAGGAATTCTGCATTTCTTATGCCGCATACATGTATTCTAGAAGAGTTGTATTGTGCATTTGCCTCCAAAGTTGTTTAATTGGAATACTAGATAAATACACTTTTAAGTAACGAATTCTGCATTTTTTATGCCGCAAACATGTATTCTAGAAGAGTTGTATTGTGCATTTGCCTCCAAAGTTTTTTAATTGGAATACTAGATAAATACACTTTTAAGTAAGGAATTCTGCATTTCTTATGCCGCAAACATGTATTCTAGAAGAGTTGTATTGTGCATTTGCCTCCAAAGTTGTTTAATTGGAATACTAGATAAATACACTTTTAAGTAAGGAATTCTGCATTTCTTATGCCGCAAACATGTATTCTAGAAGAGTTGTATTGTGCATTTGCCTCCAAAGTTGTTAAATTGGCATACTAGATAAATACAGGTTTAAGTAAGGAATTTTGCATTTTTTATGCCGCATACATGTATTCTAGGAGAGTTGTATTGTGCATTTGCCTCCAAAGTTGTTTAATTAGCATACTATATAAATACACTTTTAAGTAAGGAATTCTGCATTTTTTATGCCGAAAACATGTATTCTAGAAGAGTTGTATTGTGCATTTGCCTCCAAAGTTGTTTAATTGGAATACTAGATAAATACACTTTAAAGTAAGGAATTCTGCATTTCTTATGCCGCAAACATGTATTCTAGAAGAGTTGTATTGTGCATTTGCCTCCAAAATTGTTTAATTGGAATACTATATAAATACACTTTTAAGTAAGGAATTCTGAATTTTTTGTTCCGCAAACATGTATTCTAGAAGAATTGTATTGCATTTGCCTCCAAAGTTGTTTAATTGGAATACTAGATAAATACACTTTTAAGTAAGGAATTCTGCATTTTTTATGCCGAAAACATGTATTCTAGAAGAGTTGTATTGTGCATTTGCCTCCAAAGTTGTTTAATTGGAATACTAGATAAATACACTTTAAAGTAAGGAATTCTGCATTTCTTATGCCGCAAACATGTATTCTAGAAGAGTTGTATTGTGCATTTGCCTCCAAAATTGTTTAATTGGAATACTAGATAAATACACTTTTAAGTAAGGAATTCTGCATTTTTTATTCCGCAAACATGTATTCTAGAAGAGTTGTATTGCATTTGCCTCCAAAGTTGTTTAATTGGAATACTAGATAAATACACTTTAAGTAAGGAATTCTGCATTTTTTATGCCGAAAACATGTATTCTAGAAGAGTTGTATTGTGCATTTGCCTCCAAAGTTGTTTAATTGGAATACTAGATAAATACACTTTTAAGTAACGAATTCTGCATTTTTTATGCCGCAAACATGTATTCTAGAAGAGTTGTATTGTGCATTTGCCTCCAAAGTTTTTTAATTGGAATACTAGATAAATACACTTTTAAGTAAGGAATTCTGCATTTCTTATGCCGCAAACATGTATTCTAGAAGAGTTGTATTGTGCATTTGCCTCCAAAATTGTTTAATTGGAATACTAGATAAATACACTTTTAAGTAACGAATTCTGCATTTTTTATGCCGCAAACATGTTTTCTAGAAGGGTTGTATTGTGCATTTGCCTCCAAAGTTGTTTAATTGGAATACTAGATAAATACACTTTTAAGTAAGGAATTCTGCATTTTTTATGCCGCAAACATGTATTCTAGAAGAGTTGTATTGTGCATTTGCCTCCAAAGTTGTTTTATTGGCATACTAGATAAATACAGGTTTAAGTAAGGAATTTTGCATTTTTTATTCCGCAAACATGTATTCTACAAGAGTTGTATTGTACATTTGCCTCCAAAGTTGTTTAATTAGCATACTATATAAATACACTTTTAAGTAAGGAATTCTGCATTTCTTATGCCGCAAACATGTATTCTAGAAGAGTTGTATTGTGCATTTGCCTCCAAAGTTGTTTAATTGGAATACTAGATAAATACACTTTTAAGTAACGAATTCTGCATTTTGTATGCCGCAAACATGTATTCTAGAAGAGTTGTATTGTGCATTTGCCTCCAAAGTTGTTTAATTGGAATACTAGATAAATACACTTTTAAGTAACGAATTCTGCATTTTTTATGCCGCAAACATGTATTCTAGAAGAATTGTATTGTGCATTTGCCTCCAAAGTTGTTAAATTGGCATACTAGATAAATACACTTTTAAGTAAAGAATTCTGCATTTTTTATGCCGCAAACATGTATTCTAGAAGAGTTGTGTTGTGCATTTGCCTCCAAAGTTTTTTAATTAGCATACTATATAAATACACTTTTAAGTAAGGAATTCTGCATTTCTTATGCCGCAAACATGTATTCTAGAAGAGTTGTATTGTGCATTTGCCTCCAAAATTGTTTAATTGGAATACTAGATAAATACACTTTTAAGTAACGAATTCTGCATTTTTTATGCCGCAAACATGTATTCAGAAGAGTTGTATTGTACATTTGCCTCCAAAGTTGTTTAATTAGCATACTATATAAATACACTTTTAAGTAAGGAATTCTGCATTTCTTATGCCGCATACATGTATTCTAGAAGAGTTGTATTGTGCATTTGCCTCCAAAGTTGTTTAATTGGAATACTAGATAAATACACTTTATAGTAAGGAATTCTGCATTTTTTATGCCGAAAACATGTATTCTAGAAGAGTTGTATTGTGCATTTGCCTCCAAAGTTGTTTAATTGTAATACTAGATAAATACACTTTTAAGTAAGGAATTCTGCATTTCTTATGCCGCAAACATGTATTCTAGAAAAGTTGTATTGTGCATTTGCCTCCAAAGTTGTTTAATTGGAATACTAGATAAATACACTTTTAAGTAAAGAATTCTGCATTTTTTATGCCGCAAACATGTATTCTAGGAGAGTTGTATTGTGCATTTGCCTCCAAAGTTGTTTAATTGGAATACTAGATAAATACACTTTTAAGTAAGGAATTCTGCATTTTTTATGCCGCAAACATGTATTCTAGAAGAGTTGTATTGTGCATTTGCCTCCAAAGTTGTTTAATTGGAATACTAGATAAATACACTTTTAAGTAAGGAATTCTGCATTTTTTATGCCGAAAACATGTATTCTAGAAGAGTTGTATTGTGCATTTGCCTCCAAAGTTGTTTAATTGGAATACTAGATAAATACACTTTTAAGTAACGAATTCTGCATTTTTTATGCCGCAAACATGTATTCTAGAAGAGTTGTATTGTGCATTTGCCTCCAAAGTTGTTTAATTAGCATACTATATAAATACACTTTTAAGTAAGGAATTCTGCATTTTTTATTCCGCAAACATGTATTCTAGAAGAGTTGTATTGTGCATTTGCCTCCAAAGTTGTTTAATTGGAATACTAGATAAATACACTTTTAAGTAAGGAATTCTGCATTTTTTATGCCGAAAACATGTATTCTAGAAGAGTTGTATTGTGCATTTGCCTCCAAAGTTGTTTTATTGGCATACTAGATAAATACAGGTTTAAGTAAGGAATTTTGCATTTTTTATTCCGCAAACATGTATTCTACAAGAGTTGTATTGTACATTTGCCTCCAAAGTTGTTTAATTAGCATACTATATAAATACACTTTTAAGTAAGGAATTCTGCATTTCTTATGCCGCAAACATGTATTCTAGAAGAGTTGTATTGTGCATTTGCCTCCAAAGTTGTTTAATTGGAATACTAGATAAATACACTTTTAAGTAACGAATTCTGCATTTTGTATGCCGCAAACATGTATTCTAGAAGAGTTGTATTGTGCATTTGCCTCCAAAGTTGTTTAATTGGAATACTAGATAAATACACTTTTAAGTAACGAATTCTGCATTTTTTATGCCGCAAACATGTATTCTAGAAGAATTGTATTGTGCATTTGCCTCCAAAGTTGTTAAATTGGCATACTAGATAAATACACTTTTAAGTAAAGAATTCTGCATTTTTTATGCCGCAAACATGTATTCTAGAAGAGTTGTGTTGTGCATTTGCCTCCAAAGTTTTTTAATTAGCATACTATATAAATACACTTTTAAGTAAGGAATTCTGCATTTTTTATGCCGCAAACATGTATTCTAGAAGAGTTGTATTGTGCATTTGCCTCCAAAGTTGTTTAATTGGAATACTAGATAAATACACTTTTAAGTAACGAATTCTGCATTTTTTATGCCGCAAACATGTATTCTAGAAGAGTTGTATTGTGCATTTGCCTCCAAAGTTGTTTAATTGGAATACTAGATAAATACACTTTTAAGTAACGAATTCTGCATTTTTTATGCCGCAAACATGTATTCTAGAAGAGTTGTATTGTGCATTTGCCTCCAAAGTTTTTTAATTGGAATACTAGATAAATACACTTTTAAGTAAGGAATTCTGCATTTCTTATGCCGCAAACATGTATTCAGAAGAGTTGTATTGTACACTTGCCTCCAAAGTTGTTTAATTAGCATACTATATAAATACACTTTTAAGTAAGGAATTCTGCATTTCTTATGCCGCATACATGTATTCTAGAAGAGTTGTATTGTGCATTTGCCTCCAAAGTTGTTTAATTGGAATACTAGATAAATACACTTTTAAGTAACGAATTCTGCATTTTTTATGCCGCAAACATGTATTCTAGAAGAGTTGTATTGTGCATTTGCCTCCAAAGTTTTTTAATTGGAATACAAGATAAATACACTTTTAAGTAAGGAATTCTGCATTTCTTATGCCGCAAACATGTATTCTAGAAGAGTTGTATTGTGCATTTGCCTCCAAAGTTGTTTAATTGGAATACTAGATAAATACACTTTTAAGTAAGGAATTCTGCATTTCTTATGCCGCAAACATGTATTCTAGAAGAGTTGTATTGTGCATTTGCCTCCAAAGTTGTTTAATTAGCATACTATATAAATACACTTTTAAGTAAGGAATTCTGCATTTTTTATTCCGCAAACATGTATTGTGCATTTGCCTCCGAAGTTGTTTAATTGGAATATTTTTTAAGTAAGGAATTCTGCATTTTTTATTCAAACATGTATTCTAGAAGAGTTGTATTGTGCATTTGCCTCCAAAGTTGTTTAATTGGAATACTAGATAAATACACTTTATAGTAAGGAATTCTGCATTTTTTATGCCGAAAACATGTATTCTAGAAGAGTTGTATTGTGCATTTGCCTCCAAAGTTGTTTAATTGGAATACTAGATAAATACACTTTTAAGTAAGGAATTCTGCATTTCTTATGCCGCAAACATGTATTCTAGAAAAGTTGTATTGTGCATTTGCCTCCAAAGTTGTTTAATTGGAATACTAGATAAATACACTTTTAAGTAAAGAATTCTGCATTTTTTATGCCGCAAACATGTATTCTAGGAGAGTTCTATTGTGCATTTGCCTCCAAAGTTGTTTAATTGGAATACTAGATAAATACACTTTTAAGTAAGGAATTCTGCATTTTTTATGCCGCAAACATGTATTCTAGAAGAGTTGTATTGTGCATTTGCCTCCAAAGTTGTTTAATTGGAATACTAGATAAATACACTTTTAAGTAAGGAATTCTGCATTTTTTATGCCGAAAACATGTATTCTAGAAGAGTTGTATTGTGCATTTGCCTCCAAAGTTGTTTAATTGGAATACTAGATAAATACACTTTTAAGTAACGAATTCTGCATTTTTTATGCCGCAAACATGTATTCTAGAAGAGTTGTATTGTGCATTTGCCTCCAAAGTTGTTTAATTAGCATACTATATAAATACACTTTTAAGTAAGGAATTCTGCATTTTTTATTCCGCAAACATGTATTCTAGAAGAATTGTATTGTGCATTTGCCTCCGAAGTTGTTTAATTGGAATACTAGATAAATACACTTTTATGTAAGGAATTCTGCATTTTTTATTCCGCAAACATGTATTCTAGAAGAGTTGTATTGTGCATTTGCCTCCAAAGTTGTTTAATTGGAATACTAGATAAATACACTTTTAAGTAAGGAATTCTGCATTTTGTATGCCGAAAACATGTATTCTAGAAGAGTTGTATTGTGCATTTGCCTCCAAAGTTGTTTAATTGGAATACTAGATAAATACACTTTTAAGTAACGAATTCTGCATTTTTTATGTGGCAAACATGTATTCTAGAAGAGTTGTATTGTGCATTTGCCTCCAAAGTTGTTTAATTGGAATACTAGATAAATACACTAAGTAAGGAATTCTGCATTTTTTATGCCGCAAACATGTATTCTACAATAGTTGTATTGTACATTTGCCTCCAAAGTTGTTTATGTGGAATACTAGATAAATACACTTTTAAGTAAGGAATTCTGCATTTTTTATTCCGCAAACATGTATTGTAGAAGAATTGTCGAGAGAATTGTATTATGCATTTGCCTCCAAAGTTGTTAAATTGGCATACTAGATAAATACACTTTTAAGTAAAGAATTCTGCATTTTTTATGCCGCAAACATGTATTCTAGGAGAGTTGTATTGTGCATTTGCCTCCAAAGTTGTTTAATTAGCATACTATATAAATACACTTTAAAGTAATGAATTCTGCATTTCTTATGCCGCAAACATGTATTTTAGAAGAGTTGTATTGTGCATTTGCCTCCAAAGTTGTTTAATTGGAATACTAGATAAATACACTTTTAAGTAACGAATTCTGCATTTTTTATGCCGCAAACATGTATTCGAGAAGAGTTGTATTGTGCATTTGCCTCTAAAGTTGTTTAATTGGAATGCTAGATAAATACACTTTTAAGTAAGGAATTCTGCATTTTTTATGCCGCAAACATGTATTCTAGAAGAATTGTATTGTGCATTTGCCTCCAAAGTTGTTTAATTGGAATACTAGATAAATACACTTTTAAGTAAGGAATTCTGCATTTTGTATGCCGCAAACATGTATTCTAGAAGAATTGTATTGTGCATTTGCCTCCAAAGTTGTTAAATTGGAATGCTAGATAAATACACTTTTAAGTAAGGAATTCTGCATTTTTTATGCCGCAAACATGTATTCTAGAAGAATTGTATTGTGCATTTGCCTTCAAAGTTGTTTAATTGGAATACTAGATAAATACACTTTTAAGTAAGGAATTTTGCATTTTTTATTCCGCAAACATGTATTCTAGAAGAATTGTATTGCGCATTTGCCTCCAAAGTTGTTAAATTGGCATACTAGATAAATACAGGTTTAAGTAAGGAGTTCTGCATTTTTTATTCCGCAAACATGTATTCTACAAGAGTTGTATTGTGCATTTGCCTCCAAAGTTGTTTAATTGGAATACTAGATAAATACACTTTTAAGTAAGGAATTCTGCATTTTTTATTCCGCAAACATGTATTATAGAAGAATTGTATTGTGCATTTGCCTCCAAAGTTGTTAAATTGGCATACTAGATAAATACTCTTTTAAGTAAGGAATTCTGCATTTCTTATGCCGCAAACATGTATTTTAGAAGAGTTGTATTGTGCATTTGCCTCCAAAGTTGTTTAATTGGAATACTAGATAAATACACTTTTAAGTAACGAATTCTGCATTTTTTATGCCGCAAACATGTATTCTAGAAGAGTTGTATTGTGCATTTGCCTCTAAAGTTGTTTAATTGGAATGCTAGATAAATACACTTTTAAGTAAGGAATTCAGCATTTTTTATGCCGCAAACATGTATTCTAGAAGAATTGTATTGTGCATTTGCCTCCAAAGTTGTTTAATTGGAATACTAGATAAATACACTTTTAAGTAAGGAATTCTGCATTTTTTATGCCGCAAACATGTATTCTAGAAGAGTTGTATTGTGCATTTGCCTCCAAAGTTGTTTAATTGGAATACTAGATAAATACACTTTATAGTAAGGAATTCTGCATTTTTTATGCCGAAAACATGTATTCTAGAAGAGTTGTATTGTGCATTTGCCTCCAAAGTTGTTTAATTTGGAATACTAGATAAATACACTTTTAAGTAAGGAATTCTGCATTTCTTATGCCGCAAACATGTATTCTAGAAAAGTTGTATTGTGCATTTGATTCCAAAGTTGTTTAATTGGAATACTAGATAAATACACTTTTAAGTAAAGAATTCTGCATTTTTTATTCCGCAAACATGTATTCTAGAAGAATTGTATTGTGCATTTGCCTCCAAAGTTGTTTAATTGGAATACTAGATAAATACACTTTTATGTAAGGAATTCTGCATTTTTTATGCCGCAAACATGTATTCTAGAAGAGTTGTATTGTGCATTTGCCTCCAAAGTTGTTTAATTGGAATACTAGATAAATACACTTTTAAGTAAGGAATTCTGCATTTTTTATGCCGAAAACATGTATTCTAGAAGAGTTGTATTGTGCATTTGCCTCCAAAGTTGTTTAATTGGAATACTAGATAAATACACTTTTAAGTAACGAATTCTGCATTTTTTATGCCGCAAACATGTATTCTAGAAGAGCTGTATTGTGCATTTGCCTCCAAAGTTGTTTAATTGGAATACTAGGTAAATACACTTTTAAGTAACGAATTCTGCATTTTTTATGTGGCAAACATGTATTCTAGAAGAGTTGTATTGTGCATTTGCCTCCAAAGTTGTTTTATTGGCATACTAGATAAATACAGGTTTAAGTAAGGAATTTTGCATTTCTTATGCCGCGAACATGTATTCTAGAAGAGTTGTATTGTGCATTTGCCTCCAAAGTTGTTTAATTAGCATACTATATAAATACACTTTTAAGTAAGGAATTCTGCATTTTTTATTCCGCAAACATGTATTCTAGAAGAATTGTATTGTGCATTTGCCTCCGAAGTTGTTTAATTGGAATACTAGATAAATACACTTTTATGTAAGGAATTCTGCATTTTTTATTCCGCAAACATGTATTCTAGAAGAGTTGTATTGTGCATTTGCCTCCAAAGTTGTTTAATTGGAATACTAGATAAATACACTTTTAAGTAAGGAATTCTGCATTTTTTATGCCGAAAACAATTATTCTAGAAGAGTTGTATTGTGCATTTGCCTCCAAAGTTGTTTAATTGGAATACTAGATAAATACACTTTTAAGTAACGAATTCTGCATTTTTTATGCCGCAAACATGTATTCTAGAAGAGCTGTATTGTGCATTTGCCTCCAAAGTTGTTTAATTGGAATACTAGATAAATACACTTTTAAGTAAGGAACTCTGCATTTTTTATGCCGCAAACATGTATTCTAGAAGAGTTGTATTGTGCATTTGCCTCCAAAGTTGTTTTATTGGCATACTAGATAAATACAGGTTTAAGTAAGGAATTTTGCATTTTTTATTCCGCAAACATGTATTCTACAAGAGTTGTATTGTGCATTTGCCTCCAAAGTTGTTTAATTGGAATACTAGATAAATACACTTTTAAGTAACGAATTCTGCATTTTTTATGCCGCAAACATGTATTCTAGAAGAGTTGTATTGTGCATTTGCCTCCAAAGTTGTTTAATTAGCATACTATATAAATACACTTTTAAGTAAGGAATTCTGCATTTCTTATGCCGCAAACATGTATTCTAGAAGAGTTGTATTGTGGATTTGCCTCCAAAGTTGTTTAATTGGAATACTAGATAAATACACTTTTAAGTAACGAATTCTGCATTTTTTATGCCGCAAACATGTATTCTAGAAGAGTTGTATTGTGCATTTGCCTCCAAAGTTGTTTTATTGGCATACTAGATAAATACAGGTTTAAGTAAGGAATTTTGCATTTTTTATTCCGCAAACATGTATTCTACAAGAGTTGTATTGTACATTTGCCTCCAAAGTTGTTTAATTGGAATACTAGGATAATACACTTTTAAGTAAGGAATTCTGCATTTTTTATTCCGCAAACATGTATTCTAGAAGAATTGTATTGTGCATTTGCCTCCAAAGTTGTTTAATTGGAATACTAGATAAATACACTTTTAAGTAACGAATTCTGCATTTTTTATGCCGCAAACATGTATTCTAGAAGAGTTGTATTGTGCATTTGCCTCTAAAGTTGTTTAATTGGAATGCTAGATAAATACACTTTTAAGTAAGGAATTCTGCATTTTTTATGCCGCAAACATGTATTCTAGAAGAATTGTATTGTGCATTTGCCTCCAAAGTTGTTTAATTGGAATACTAGATAAATACACTTTTAAGTAAGGAATTTTGCATTTTTTATACCGCAAACATGTATTCTAGAAGAATTGTATTGTGCATTTGCCTCCAAAGTTGTTTTATTGGCATACTAGATAAATACAGGTTTAAGTAAGGAATTTTGCATTTTTTATTCCGCAAACATGTATTCTACAATAGTTGTATTGTACATTTGCCTCCAAAGTTGTTTATGTGGAATACTAGATAAATACACTTTTAAGTAAGGAATTCTGCATTTTTTATTCCGCAAACATGTATTGTAGAAGAATTGTATTATGCATTTGCCTCCAAAGTTGTTAAATTGGCATACTAGATAAATACACTTTTAAGTAAAGAATTCTGCATTTTTTATGCCGCAAACATGTATTCTAGGAGAGTTGTATTGTGCATTTGCCTCCAAAGTTGTTTAATTAGCATACTATATAAATACACTTTAAAGTAAGGAATTCTGCATTTCTTATGCCGCAAACATGTATTTTAGAAGAGTTGTATTGTGCATTTGCCTCCAAAGTTGTTTAATTGGAATACTAGATAAATACACTTTTAAGAAAGGAATTCTGCATTTTTTATGCCGCAAACATGTATTCTAGAAGAGTTGTATTGTGCATTTGCCTCCAAAGTTGTTTTATTGGCATACTAGATAAATACAGGTTTAAGTAAGGAATTTTGCATTTTTTATTCCGCAAACATGTATTCTACAAGAGTTGTATTGTACATTTGCCTCCAAAGTTGTTTAATTGGAATACTAGGATAATACACTTTTAAGTAAGGAATTCTGCATTTTTTATTCCGCAAACATGTATTCTAGAAGAGTTGTATTGTGCATTTGCCTCCAAAGTTGTTTAATTGGAATACTAGATAAATACACTTTTAAGTAACGAATTCTGCATTTTTTATGCCGCAAACATGTATTCTAGAAGAGTTGTATTGTGCATTTGCCTCCAAAGTTGTTTAATTGGAATACTAGATAAATACACTTTTAAGAAAGGAATTCTGCATTTTTTATGCCGCAAACATGTATTCTAGAAGAGTTGTATTGTGCATTTGCCTCCAAAGTTGTTTTATTGGCATACTAGATAAATACAGGTTTAAGTAAGGAATTTTGCATTTTTTATTCCGCAAACATGTATTCTACAAGAGTTGTATTGTACATTTGCCTCCAAAGTTGTTTAATTGGAATACTAGGATAATACACTTTTAAGTAAGGAATTCTGCATTTTTTATTCCGCAAACATGTATTCTAGAAGAATTGTATTGTGCATTTGCCTCCAAAGTTGTTTAATTGGAATACTAGATAAATACACTTTTAAGTAAGGAATTCTGCATTTTTTATTCCGCAAACATGTATTGTAAAAGAATTGTATTGTGCATTTGCCTCCAAAGTTGTTAAATTGGCATACTAGATAAATACACTTTTAAGTAAGGAATTCTGCATTTTTTATGCCGCAAACATGTATTCTAGAAGAGTTGTATTGTGCATTTGCCTCCAAAGTTGTTTAATTGGAATACTAGGTAAATACACTTTTAAGTAACGAATTCTGCATTTTTTATGTGGCAAACATGTATTCTAGAAGAGTTGTATTGTGCATTTGCCTCCAAAGTTGTTTAATTGGAATACTAGATAAATACACTTTTAAGTAAGGAATTCTGCATTTTTTGTGCCGCAAACATGTATTCTAGAAGAGTTGTATTGTGCATTTGCCTCCAAAGTTGTTTAATTGGAATACACTTTTAAGTAACGAATTCTGCATTTTTTATGCCGCAAACATGTATTCTAGAAGAGTTGTATTGTGCATTTGCCTCCAAAGTTGTTTAATTGGAATACTAGATAAATACACTTTTAAGTAAGGAATTCTGCATTTTTATGCCGCAAACATGTATTCTAGAAGAGTTGTATTGTGCATTTGCCTCCACAGTTGTTTAATTGGAATACTAGATAAATACACTTTTAAGTAAGGAATTCTGCATTTTTTGTGCCGCAAACATGTATTCTAGAAGAGTTGTATTGTGCATTTGCCTCAAAAGTTGTTTTATTGGCATACTAGATAAATACAGGTTTAAGTAAGGAATTTTGCATTTTTTATTCAGCAAACATGTATTCTACAAGAGTTGTATTGTGCATTTGCCTCCAAAGTTGTTTAATTGGAATACTAGATAAATACACTTTTAAGTAACGAATTCTGCATTTTTTATGCCGCAAACATGTATTCTAGAAGAGTTGTATTGTGCATTTGCCTCCAAAGTTGTTTAATTGGAATACTAGATAAATACACTTTTAAGTAAGGAATTTTGCATTTTTTATACCGCAGACATGTATTCTAGAAGAATTGTATTGTGCATTTGCCTCCAAAGTTGTTAAATTGGCATACTAGATAAATACACTTTTAAGTAAGGAATTCTGCATTTTTTATTCCGCAAACATGTATTCTAGAAGAATTGTATTGTGCATTTGCCTCCAAAGTTGTTTAATTGGAATACTAGATAAATACACTTTTAAGTAAGGAATTCGGCATTTTTTATTCCGCAAACATGTATTCTAGAAGAATTGTATTGTGCATTTGCCTCCAAAGTTGTTAAATTGGCATACTAGATAAATACACTTTTAAGTAAGGAATTCGGCATTTTTTATTCCGCAAACATGTATTCTAGAAGAATTGTATTGTGCATTTGCCTCCAAAGTTGTTAAATTGGCATACTAGATAAATACACTTTTAAGTAAGGAAATCGGCATTTTTTATTCCGCAAACATGTATTCTAGAAGAATTGTATTGTGCATTTGCCTCCAAAGTTGTTAAATTGGCATACTAGATAAATACACTTTTAAGTAAAGAATTCTGCATTTTTTATGCCGCAAACATGTATTCTAGAAGAGTTGTATTGTGCATTTGCCTCCAAAGTTGTTTAATTGGAATACTAGATAAATACACTCTTAAGTAAGGAATTTTGCATTTTTTATTCCGCAAACATGTATTCTACAAGAGTTGTATTGTGCATTTGCCTCCAAAGTTGTTTAATTGGAATACTAGATAAATACACTTTTAAGTAACGAATTCTGCATTTTTTATGCCGCAAACATGTATTCTAGAAGAATTGTTTTGTGCATTTGCCTCCAAAGTTGTTTATTTGGAATACTAGATAAATACACTTTTAAGTAAGGAATTCTGCATTTTTTATGCCGCAAACATGTATTCTACAAGAGTTGTATTGTGCATTTGCCTCCAAAGTTGTTTAATTGGAATACTAGATAAATACACTTTTAAGTAACGAATTCTGCATTTTTTATTCCGCAAACATGTATTCTACAAGAGTTGTATTGTACATTTGCCTTCAAAGTTGTTAAATTGGCATACTAGATAAATACACTTTTAAGTAAAGAATTCTGCATTTTTTATGCCGCAAACATGTATTCTAGGAGAGTTGTATTGTGCATTTGCCTCCAAAGTTGTTTAATTGGAATACTAGGTAAATACACTTTTAAGTAACAAATTCTGCATTTTTTATGCCGCAAACATGTATTCTAGAAGAGTTGTATTGTGCATTTGCCTCCAAAGTTGTTTAATTGGAAAAAGTATATAAATACACTTTTAAGTAAGGAATTCTGCATTTTTTATGCCGCAAACATGTATTCTAGAAGAGTTGTATTGTGCATTTGCCTCCAAAGTTGTTTAATTGGAATACTAGATAAATACACTTTTAAGTAAGGAATTCTGCATTTTTTATGCCGCAAACATGTATTCTAGAAGAGTTGTATTGTGCATTTGCCTCCAAAGTTGTTTAATTGGAATACTAGGTAAATACACTTTTAAGTAACGAATTCTGCATTTTTTACGCCGCAAACATGTATTCTAGAAGAGTTGTATTGTGCATTTGCCTCCAAAGTTGTTTAATTGGAATACTAGATAAATACACTTTTAAGTAACGAATTCTGCATTTTTTATGCCGCAAACATGTATTCTAGAAAAGTTGTATTGTGCATTTGCCTCCAAAGTTGTTTAATTGGAATACTAGATAAATACACTTTTAAGTAAGGAATTCTGCATTTTTTATGCCGCAAACATGTATTCTAGAAGAGTTGTATTGTGCATTTGCCTCCAAAGTTGTTTAATTGGAATACTAGATAAATACACTTTTAAGTAACGAATTCTGCATTTTTTATGCCGCAAACATGTATTCTAGAAGAGTTGTATTGTGCATTTGCCTCCAAAGTTGTTTAATTGGAATACTAGATAAATACACTTTTAAGAAAGGAATTCTGCATTTTTTATGCCGCAAACATGTATTCTAGAAGAGTTGTATTGTGCATTTGCCTCCAAAGTTGTTTTATTGGCATACTAGATAAATACAGGTTTAAGTAAGGAATTTTGCATTTTTTATTCCGCAAACATGTATTCTACAAGAGTTGTATTGTACATTTGCCTCCAAAGTTGTTTAATTGGAATACTAGGATAATACACTTTTAAGTAAGGAATTCTGCATTTTTTATTCCGCAAACATGTATTCTAGAAGAATTGTATTGTGCATTTGCCTCCAAAGTTGTTTAATTGGAATACTAGATAAATACACTTTTAAGTAAGGAATTCTGCATTTTTTATTCCGCAAACATGTATTGTAAAAGAATTGTATTGTGCATTTGCCTCCAAAGTTGTTAAATTGGCATACTAGATAAATACACTTTTAAGTAAGGAATTCTGCATTTTTTATGCCGCAAACATGTATTCTAGAAGAGTTGTATTGTGCATTTGCCTCCAAAGTTGTTTAATTGGAATACTAGGTAAATACACTTTTAAGTAACGAATTCTGCATTTTTTATGTGGCAAACATGTATTCTAGAAGAGTTGTATTGTGCATTTGCCTCCAAAGTTGTTTAATTGGAATACTAGATAAATACACTTTTAAGTAAGGAATTCTGCATTTTTTGTGCCGCAAACATGTATTCTAGAAGAGTTGTATTGTGCATTTGCCTCCAAAGTTGTTTAATTGGAATACACTTTTAAGTAACGAATTCTGCATTTTTTATGCCGCAAACATGTATTCTAGAAGAGTTGTATTGTGCATTTGCCTCCAAAGTTGTTTAATTGGAATACTAGATAAATACACTTTTAAGTAAGGAATTCTGCATTTTTATGCCGCAAACATGTATTCTAGAAGAGTTGTATTGTGCATTTGCCTCCACAGTTGTTTAATTGGAATACTAGATAAATACACTTTTAAGTAAGGAATTTTGCATTTTTTATTCCGCAAACATGTATTCTAGAAGAATTGTATTGTGCATTTGCCTCCAAAGTTGTTAAATTGGCATACTAGATAAATACACTTTTAAGTAAGGAATTCTGCATTTTTTATTCCGCAAACATGTATTCTAGAAGAATTGTATTGTGCATTTGCCTCCAAAGTTGTTTAATTGGAATACTAGATAAATACACTTTTAAGTAAGGAATTCGGCATTTTTTATTCCGCAAACATGTATTCTAGAAGAATTGTATTGTGCATTTGCCTCCAAAGTTGTTAAATTGGCATACTAGATAAATACACTTTAAAGTAAAGAATTCTGCATTTTTTATGCCGCAAACATGTATTCTAGAAGAGTTGTATTGTGCATTTGCCTCCAAAGTTGTTTAATTGGAATACTAGATAAATACACTTTTAAGTAAGGAATTCTGCATTTTTTATGCCGCAAACATGTATTCTAGAAGAGTTGTATTGTGCATTTGCCTCCAAAGTTGTTAAATTGGCATACTAGATAAATACACTTTTAAGTAAGGAATTCGGCATTTGTTATTCCGCAAACATGTATTCTAGAAGAATTGTATTGTGCATTTGCCTCCAAAGTTGTTTATTTGGAATACTAGATAAATACACTTTTAAGTAAGGAATTTTGAATTTTTTATTCCGCAAACATGTATTCTACAAGAGTTGTATTGTACATTTGCCTTCAAAGTTGTTAAATTGGCATACTAGATAAATACACTTTTAAGTAAAGAATTCTGCATTTTTTATGCCGCAAACATGTATTCTAGGAGAGCTGTATTGTGCATTTGCCTCCAAAGTTGTTTAATTAGCATACTATATAAATACACTTTTAAGTAAGGAATTCTGCATTTCCTATGCCGCAAACATGTATTCTAGAAGAGTTGTATTGTGCATTTGCCTCCAAAGTTGTTTAATTGGAATACTAGATAAATACACTTTTAAATAACGAATTCTGCATTTTTTATGCTGCAAACATGTATTCTAGAAGAGTTGTATTGTGCATTTGCCTCCAAAGTTGTTTAATTGGAAAACTAGATAAATACACTTTTAAGTAAGGAATTCTGCATTTTTTATGCCGCAAACATGTATTCTAGAAGAGTTGTATTGTGCATTTGCCTCCAAAGTTGTTTAATTGGAATACTAGATAAATACACTTTTAAGTAAGGAATTCTGCATTTTTTATGCCGCAAACATGTATTCTAGAAGAGTTGTATTGTGCATTTGCCTCCAAAGTTGTTAAATTGGCATACTAGATAAATACACTTTTAAGTAAGGAATTCGGCATTTTTTATTCCGCAAACATGTATTCTAGAAGAATTGTATTGTGCATTTGCCTCCAAAGTTGTTAAATTGGCATACTAGATAAATACACTTTTAAGTAAAGAATTCTGCATTTTTTATGCCGCAAACATGTATTCTAGAAGAGTTGTATTGTGCATTTGCCTACAAAGTTGTTAAATTGGCATACTAGATAAATACACTTTTAAGTAAAGAATTCTGCATTTTTTATGCCGCAAACATGTATTCTAGAAGAGTTGTATTGTGCATTTGCCTTCAAAGTTGTTTAATTAGCATACTATATAAATACACTTTTAAGTAAGGAATTCTGCATTTCTTATGCCGCAAACATGTATTCTAGAAGAGTTGTATTGTGCATTTGCCTCCAAAGTTGTTTATTTGGAATACTAGATAAATACACTTTTAAGTAAGGAATTCTGCATTTTTTATGCCGCAAACATGTATTCTAGAAGAGTTGTATTGTGCATTTGCCTCCAAAGTTGTTTTATTGGCATACTGCCTCCAAAGTTGTTTAATTAGAATACTATATAAATACACTTTTAAGTAAGGAATTCTGCATTTCTTATGCCGCAAACATGTATTCTAGAAGAGTTGTATTGTGCATTTGCCTCCAAAGTTCTTTAATTCGAATACTAGATAAATACACTTTTAAGTAACGAATTCTGCATTTTTTATGCCGCAAACATGTATTCTAGAAGAGTTGTATTGTGCATTTGCCTCCAAAGTTGTTTAATTGGAATACTAGATAAATACACTTTTAAGTAAGGAATTCTGAATTTTTTATGCCGCAAACATGTATTCTAGAAGAGTTGTATTGTGCATTTGCCTCCAAAGTTGTTTAATTGGAATACTAGATAAATACACTTTTAAGTAAGGAATTTTGCATTTTTTATTCCGCAAACATGTATTCTAGAAGAATTGTATTGTGCATTTGCCTCCAAAGTTGTTAAATTGGCATACTAGATAAATACACTTTTAAGTAAGGAATTCTGCATTTTTTATTCCGCAAACATGTATTCTAGAAGAATTGTATTGTGCATTTGCCTCCAAAGTTGTTTAATTGGAATACTAGATAAATACACTTTAAAGTAAAGAATTCTGCATTTTTTATGCCGCAAACATGTATTCTAGAAGAGTTGTATTGTGCATTTGCCTCCAAAGTTGTTTAATTGGAATACTAGATAAATACACTTTTAAGTAAGGAATTCTGCATTTTTTATGCCGCAAACATGTATTCTAGAAGAGTTGTATTGTGCATTTGCCTCAAAAGTTTTTTTATTGTCATACTAGATAAATACAGGTTTAAGTAAGGAATTTTGCATTTTTTATTCCGCAAACATGTATTCTACAAGAGTTGTATTGTGCATTTGCCTCCAAAGTTGTTTAATTGGAATACTAGATAAATACACTTTTAAGTAACGAATTTTTTATGCCGCAAACATGTATTCTAGAAGAATTGTATTGTGCATTTGCCTCCAAAGTTGTTAAATTGGCATACTAGATAAATACACTTTTAAGTAAAGAATTCTGCATTTTTTATGCCGCAAACATGTATTCTAGAAGAGTTGTATTGTGCATTTGCCTTCAAAGTTGTTTAATTAGCATACTATATAAATACACTTTTAAGTAAGGAATTCTGCATTTCTTATGCCGCAAACATGTATTCTAGAAGAGTTGTATTGTGCATTTGCCTCCAAAGTTGTTTATTTGGAATACTAGATAAATACACTTTTAAGTAAGGAATTCTGCATTTTTTATGCCGCAAACATGTATTCTAGAAGAGTTGTATTGTGCATTTGCCTCCAAAGTTGTTTTATTGGCATACTAGATAAATACAGGTTTAAGTAAGGAATTTTGCATTTTTTATTCCGCAAACATGTATTCTACAAGAGTTGTATTGTACATTTGCCTTCAAAGTTGTTAAATTGGCATACTAGATAAATACACTTTTAAGTAAAGAATTCTGCATTTTTTATGCCGCAAACATGTATTCTAGGAGAGTTGTATTGTGCATTTGCCTCCAAAGTTGTTTAATTAGCATACTATATAAATACACTTTTAAGTAAGGAATTCTGCATTTCCTATGCAGCAAACATGTATTCTAGAAGAGTTGTATTGTGCATTTGCCTCCAAAGTTGTTTAATTGGAATACTAGATAAATACACTTTTAAGTAACGAATTCTGCATATTTTATGCCGCAAACATGTATTCTAGAAGAGTTGTATTGTGCATTTGCCTCCAAAGTTGTTTAATTGGAATACTAGATAAATACACTTTTAAGTAAGGAATTTTGCATTTTTTATACCGCAGACATGTATTCTAGAAGAATTGTATTGTGCATTTGCCTCCAAAGTTGTTAAATTGGCATACTAGATAAATACACTTTTAAGTAAGGAATTCTGCATTTTTTATTCCGCAAACATGTATTCTAGAAGAATTGTATTGTGCATTTGCCTCCAAAGTTGTTTAATTGGAATACTAGATAAATACACTTTTAAGTAAGGAATTCGGCATTTTTTATTCCGCAAACATGTATTCTAGAAGAATTGTATTGTGCATTTGCCTCCAAAGTTGTTAAATTGGCATACTAGATAAATACACTTTTAAGTAAAGAATTCTGCATTTTTTATGCCGCAAACATGTATTCTAGAAGAGTTGTATTGTGCATTTGCCTCCAAAGTTGTTTAATTGGAATACTAGATAAATACACTTTTAAGTAAGGAATTCTGCATTTTTTATGCCGCAAACATGTATTCTAGAAGAGTTGTATTGTGCATTTGCCTCAAAAGTTGTTTTATTGTCATACTAGATAAATACAGGTTTAAGTAAGGAATTTTGCATTTTTTATTCCGCAAACATGTATTCTACAAGAGTTGTATTGTGCATTTGCCTCCAAAGTTGTTTAATTGGAATACTAGATAAATACACTTTTAAGTAACGAATTCTGCATTTTTTATGCCGCAAACATGTATTCTAGAAGAATTGTATTGTGCATTTGCCTCCAAAGTTGTTAAATTGGCATACTAGATAAATACACTTTTAAGTAAAGAATTCTGCATTTTTTATGCCGCAAACATGTATTCTAGAAGAGTTGTATTGTGCATTTGCCTTCAAAGTTGTTTAATTAGCATACTATATAAATACACTTTTAAGTAAGGAATTCTGCATTTCTTATGCCGCAAACATGTATTCTAGAAGAGTTGTATTGTGCATTTGCCTCCAAAGTTGTTTATTTGGAATACTAGATAAATACACTTTTAAGTAAGGAATTCTGCATTTTTTATGCCGCAAACATGTATTCTAGAAGAGTTGTATTGTGCATTTGCCTCCAAAGTTGTTTTATTGGCATACTAGATAAATACAGGTTTAAGTAAGGAATTTTGCATTTTTTATTCCGCAAACATGTATTCTACAAGAGTTGTATTGTACATTTGCCTTCAAAGTTGTTAAATTGGCATACTAGATAAATACACTTTTAAGTAAAGAATTCTGCATTTTTTATGCCGCAAACATGTATTCTAGGAGAGTTGTATTGTGCATTTGCCTCCAAAGTTGTTTAATTAGCATACTATATAAATACACTTTTAAGTAAGGAATTCTGCATTTCCTATGCCGCAAACATGTATTCTAGAAGAGTTGTATTGTGCATTTGCCTCCAAAGTTGTTTAATTGGAATACTAGATAACACTTTTAAGTAAGGAATTCTGCATTTTTTATGCCGCAAACATGTATTCTAGAAGAGTTGTATTGTGCATTTGCCTCCAAAGTTGTTTAATTGGAATACTAGGTAAATACACTTTTAAATAACGAATTCTGCATTTTTTATGCCGCAAACATGTATTCTAGGAGAGTTGTATTGTGCATTTGCCTCCAAAGTTGTTTAATTAGCATACTATATAAATACACTTTTAAGTAAGGAATTCTGCATTTCCTATGCCGCAAACATGTATTCTAGAAGAGTTGTATTGTGCATTTGCCTCCAAAGTTGTTTAATTGGAATACTAGATAACACTTTTAAGTAAGGAATTTTGCATTTTGTATTCCGCAAACATGTATTCTACAAGAGTTGTATTGTACATTTGCCTTCAAAGTTGTTAAATTGGCATACTAGATAAATACACTTTTAAGTAAAGAATTCTGCATTTTTTATGCCGCAAACATGTATTCTAGGAGAGTTGTATTGTGCATTTGCCTCCAAAGTTGTTTAATTAGCATACTATATAAATACACTTTTAAGTAAGGAATTCTGCATTTCCTATGCCGCAAACATGTATTCTAGAAGAGTTGTATTGTGCATTTGCCTCCAAAGTTGTTTAATTGGAATACTAGATAACACTTTTAAGTAAGGAATTCTGCATTTTTTATGCCGCAAACATGTATTCTAGAAGAGTTGTATTGTGCATTTGCCTCCAAAGTTGTTTAATTGGAATACTAGGTAAATACACTTTTAAATAACGAATTCTGCATTTTTTATGCCGCAAACATGTATTCTAGAAGAGTTGTATTGTGCATTTGCCTCCAAAGTTGTTTAATTGGAATACTAGATAAATACACTTTTAAGTAAGGAATTCTGCATTTTTTACGCCGCAAACATGTATTCTAGAAGAGTTGTATTGTGCATTTGCCTCCAAAGTTGTTTAATTGGAATACTAGATAAATACACTTTTAAGTAACGAATTCTGCATTTTTTATGCCGCAAACATGTATTCTAGAAGAGTTGTATTGTGCATTTGCCTCCAAAGTTGTTTAATTGGAATACTAGATAAATACACTTTTAAGTAAGGAATTCTGCATTTTTTATGCCGCAACATGTATTCTAGAAGAGTTGTATTGTGCATTTGCCTCCAAAGTTGTTTTATTGGCATACTAGATAAATACAGGTTTAAGTAAGGAATTTTGCATATTTTATTCCGCAAACATGTATTCTACAAGAGTTGTATTATACATTTGCCTCCAAAGTTGTTTAATTGGAATACTAGGATAATACACTTTTAAGTAAGGAATTCTGCATTTTTTATTCCGCAAACATGTATTCTAGAAGAGTTGTATTGTGCATTTGCCTCCAAAGTTGTTTAATTGGAATACTAGATAAATACACTTTTAAGTAAGGAATTTTGCATTTTTTATTCCGCAAACATGTATTCTAGAAGAATTGTATTGTGCATTTGCCTCCAAAGTTGTTAAATTGGCATACTAGATAAATACACTTTTAAGTAAAGAATTCTGCATTTTTTATGCCGCAAACATGTATTCTAGAAGAGTTGTATTGTGCATTTGCCTTCAAAGTTGTTTAATTAGCATACTATATAAATACACTTTTAAGTAAGGAATTCTGCATTTCTTATGCCGCAAACATGTATTCTAGAAGAGTTGTATTGTGCATTTGCCTCCAAAGTTGTTTATTTGGAATACTAGGATAATACACTTTTAAGTAAGGAATTCTGCATTTTTTATTCCGCAAACATGTATTCTAGAAGAGTTGTATTGTGCATTTGCCTCCAAAGTTGTTTAATTGGAATACTAGATAAATGCACTTTTAAGTAAGGAATTCTGCATTTTTTATGCCGCAAACATGTATTCTAGAAGAGTTGTTTTGTGCATTTGCCTCCAAAGTTGTTTAATTGGAATACTAGATAAATACAGGTTTAAGTAAGGAATTTTGCATTTTTTATTCCGCAAACATGTATTCTACAAGAGTTGTATTGTACATTTGCCTCCAAAGTTGTTTAATTGGAATACTAGGATAATACACTTTTAAGTAAGGAATTCTGCATTTTTTATTCCGCAAACATGTATTCTAGAAGAGTTGTATTGTGCATTTGCCTCCAAAGTTGTTTAATTGGAATACTAGATAAATACACTTTTAAGTAAGGAATTCTGCATTTTTTATGCCGCAAACATGTATTCTAGAAGAGTTGTATTGTGCATTTGCCTCAAAAGTTGTTTTATTGTCATACTAGATAAATACAGGTTTAAGTAAGGAATTTTGCATTTTTTATTCCGCAAACATGTATTCTACAAGAGTTGTATTGTGCATTTGCCTCCAAAGTTGTTTAATTGGAATACTAGATAAATACACTTTTAAGTAACGAATTCTGCATTTTTTATGCCGCAAACATGTATTCTAGAAGAATTGTATTGTGCATTTGCCTCCAAAGTTGTTAAATTGGCATACTAGATAAATACACTTTTAAGTAAAGAATTCTGCATTTTTTATGCCGCAAACATGTATTCTAGAAGAGTTGTATTGTGCATTTGCCTTCAAAGTTGTTTAATTAGCATACTATATAAATACACTTTTAAGTAAGGAATTCTGCATTTCTTATGCCGCAAACATGTATTCTAGAAGAGTTGTATTGTGCATTTGCCTCCAAAGTTGTTTATTTGGAATACTAGATAAATACACTTTTAAGTAAGGAATTCTGCATTTTTTATGCCGCAAACATGTATTCTAGAAGAGTTGTATTGTGCATTTGCCTCCAAAGTTGTTTTATTGGCATACTAGATAAATACAGGTTTAAGTAAGGAATTTTGCATTTTTTATTCCGCAAACATGTATTCTACAAGAGTTGTATTGTACATTTGCCTTCAAAGTTGTTAAATTGGCATACTAGATAAATACACTTTTAAGTAAAGAATTCTGCATTTTTTATGCCGCAAACATGTATTCTAGGAGAGTTGTATTGTGCATTTGCCTCCAAAGTTGTTTAATTAGCATACTATATAAATACACTTTTAAGTAAGGAATTCTGCATTTCCTATGCCGCAAACATGTATTCTAGAAGAGTTGTATTGTGCATTTGCCTCCAAAGTTGTTTAATTGGAATACTAGATAACACTTTTAAGTAAGGAATTCTGCATTTTTTATGCCGCAAACATGTATTCTAGAAGAGTTGTATTGTGCATTTGCCTCCAAAGTTGTTTAATTGGAATACTAGGTAAATACACTTTTAAATAACGAATTCTGCATTTTTTATGCCGCAAACATGTATTCTAGGAGAGTTGTATTGTGCATTTGCCTCCAAAGTTGTTTAATTAGCATACTATATAAATACACTTTTAAGTAAGGAATTCTGCATTTCCTATGCCGCAAACATGTATTCTAGAAGAGTTGTATTGTGCATTTGCCTCCAAAGTTGTTTAATTGGAATACTAGATAACACTTTTAAGTAAGGAATTTTGCATTTTGTATTCCGCAAACATGTATTCTACAAGAGTTGTATTGTACATTTGCCTTCAAAGTTGTTAAATTGGCATACTAGATAAATACACTTTTAAGTAAAGAATTCTGCATTTTTTATGCCGCAAACATGTATTCTAGGAGAGTTGTATTGTGCATTTGCCTCCAAAGTTGTTTAATTAGCATACTATATAAATACACTTTTAAGTAAGGAATTCTGCATTTCCTATGCCGCAAACATGTATTCTAGAAGAGTTGTATTGTGCATTTGCCTCCAAAGTTGTTTAATTGGAATACTAGATAACACTTTTAAGTAAGGAATTCTGCATTTTTTATGCCGCAAACATGTATTCTAGAAGAGTTGTATTGTGCATTTGCCTCCAAAGTTGTTTAATTGGAATACTAGGTAAATACACTTTTAAATAACGAATTCTGCATTTTTTATGCCGCAAACATGTATTCTAGAAGAGTTGTATTGTGCATTTGCCTCCAAAGTTGTTTAATTGGAATACTAGATAAATACACTTTTAAGTAAGGAATTCTGCATTTTTTACGCCGCAAACATGTATTCTAGAAGAGTTGTATTGTGCATTTGCCTCCAAAGTTGTTTAATTGGAATACTAGATAAATACACTTTTAAGTAACGAATTCTGCATTTTTTATGCCGCAAACATGTATTCTAGAAGAGTTGTATTGTGCATTTGCCTCCAAAGTTGTTTAATTGGAATACTAGATAAATACACTTTTAAGTAAGGAATTCTGCATTTTTTATGCCGCAACATGTATTCTAGAAGAGTTGTATTGTGCATTTGCCTCCAAAGTTGTTTTATTGGCATACTAGATAAATACAGGTTTAAGTAAGGAATTTTGCATATTTTATTCCGCAAACATGTATTCTACAAGAGTTGTATTATACATTTGCCTCCAAAGTTGTTTAATTGGAATACTAGGATAATACACTTTTAAGTAAGGAATTCTGCATTTTTTATTCCGCAAACATGTATTCTAGAAGAGTTGTATTGTGCATTTGCCTCCAAAGTTGTTTAATTGGAATACTAGATAAATACACTTTTAAGTAAGGAATTTTGCATTTTTTATTCCGCAAACATGTATTCTAGAAGAATTGTATTGTGCATTTGCCTCCAAAGTTGTTAAATTGGCATACTAGATAAATACACTTTTAAGTAAAGAATTCTGCATTTTCTATGCCGCAAACATGTATTCTAGAAGAGTTGTATTGTGCATTTGCCTTCAAAGTTGTTTAATTAGCATACTATATAAATACACTTTTAAGTAAGGAATTCTGCATTTCTTATGCCGCAAACATGTATTCTAGAAGAGTTGTATTGTGCATTTGCCTCCAAAGTTGTTTATTTGGAATACTAGGATAATACACTTTTAAGTAAGGAATTCTGCATTTTTTATTCCGCAAACATGTATTCTAGAAGAGTTGTATTGTGCATTTGCCTCCAAAGTTGTTTAATTGGAATACTAGATAAATGCACTTTTAAGTAAGGAATTCTGCATTTTTTATGCCGCAAACATGTATTCTAGAAGAGTTGTTTTGTGCATTTGCCTCCAAAGTTGTTTAATTGGAATACTAGATAAATACAGGTTTAAGTAAGGAATTTTGCATTTTTTATTCCGCAAACATGTATTCTACAAGAGTTGTATTGTACATTTGCCTCCAAAGTTGTTTAATTGGAATACTAGGATAATACACTTTTAAGTAAGGAATTCTGCATTTTTTATTCCGCAAACATGTATTCTAGAAGAGTTGTATTGTGCATTTGCCTCCAAAGTTGTTTAATTGGAATACTAGATAAATACACTTTTAAGTAAGGAATTCTGCATTTTTTATGCCGCAAACATGTTCTAGAAGAGTTGTATTGTGCATTTGCCTCCAAAGTTGTTTAATTGGAATACTAGATAAATACAGGTTTAAGTAAGGAATTTTGCATTTTTTATTCCGCAAACATGTATTCTACAAGAGTTGTATTGTACATTTGCCTTCAAAGTTGTTAAATTGGCATACTAGATAAATACACTTTTAAGTAAAGAATTCTGCATTTTTTATGCCGCAAACATGTATTCTAGGAGAGTTGTATTGTGCATTTGCCTCCAAAGTTGTTTAATTAGCATACTATATAAATACACTTTTAAGTAAGGAATTCTGCATTTCCTATGCAGCAAACATGTATTCTAGAAGAGTTGTATTGTGCATTTGCCTCCAAAGTTGTTTAATTGGAATACTAGATAAATACACTTTTAAGTAACGAATTCTGCATATTTTATGCCGCAAACATGTATTCTAGAAGAGTTGTATTGTGCATTTGCCTCCAAAGTTGTTTAATTGGAATACTAGATAAATACACTTTTAAGTAAGGAATTTTGCATTTTTTATACCGCAGACATGTATTCTAGAAGAATTGTATTGTGCATTTGCCTCCAAAGTTGTTAAATTGGCATACTAGATAAATACACTTTTAAGTAAGGAATTCTGCATTTTTTATTCCGCAAACATGTATTCTAGAAGAATTGTATTGTGCATTTGCCTCCAAAGTTGTTTAATTGGAATACTAGATAAATACACTTTTAAGTAAGGAATTCGGCATTTTTTATTCCGCAAACATGTATTCTAGAAGAATTGTATTGTGCATTTGCCTCCAAAGTTGTTAAATTGGCATACTAGATAAATACACTTTTAAGTAAAGAATTCTGCATTTTTTATGCCGCAAACATGTATTCTAGAAGAGTTGTATTGTGCATTTGCCTCCAAAGTTGTTTAATTGGAATACTAGATAAATACACTTTTAAGTAAGGAATTCTGCATTTTTTATTCCGCAAACATGTATTCTAGAAGAGTTGTATTGTGCATTTGCCTCCAAAGTTGTTTAATTGGAATACTAGATAAATACACTTTTAAGTAAGGAATTCTGCATTTTTTATGCCGCAACATGTATTCTAGAAGAGTTGTATTGTGCATTTGCCTCCAAAGTTGTTTAATTGGAATACTAGATAAATACACTTTTAAGTAAGGAATTCTGCATTTTTTATTCCGCAAACATGTATTCTAGAAGAGTTGTATTGTGCATTTGCCTCCAAAGTTGTTTAATTGGAATACTAGATAACACTTTTAAGTAAGGAATTCTGCATTTTTTATGCCGCAAACATGTATTCTAGAAGAGTTGTATTGTGCATTTGCCTCCAAAGTTGTTTAATTGGAATACTAGGTAAATACACTTTTAAGTAACGAATTCTGCATTTTTTATGCCGCAAACATGTATTCTAGAAGAGTTGTATTGTGCATTTGCCTCCAAAGTTGTTTAATTGGAATACTAGATAAATACACTTTTAAGTAAGGAATTCTGCATTTTTTACGCCGCAAACATGTATTCTAGAAGAGTTGTATTGTGCATTTGCCTCCAAAGTTGTTTAATTGGAATACTAGATAAATACACTTTTAAGTAACGAATTCTGCATTTTTTATGCCGCAAACATGTATTCTAGAAGAGTTGTATTGTGCATTTGCCTCCAAAGTTGTTTAATTGGAATACTAGATAAATACACTTTTAAGTAAGGAATTCTGCATTTTTTATGCCGCAACATGTATTCTAGAAGAGTTGTATTGTGCATTTGCCTCCAAAGTTGTTTTATTGGCATACTAGATAAATACAGGTTTAAGTAAGGAATTTTGCATATTTTATTCCGCAAACATGTATTCTACAAGAGTTGTATTATACATTTGCCTCCAAAGTTGTTTAATTGGAATACTAGGATAATACACTTTTAAGTAAGGAATTCTGCATTTTTTATTCCGCAAACATGTATTCTAGAAGAGTTGTATTGTGCATTTGCCTCCAAAGTTGTTTAATTGGAATACTAGATAAATACACTTTTAAGTAAGGAATTCTGCATTTTTTATGCCGCAAACATGTATTCTAGAAGAGTTGTATTGTGCATTTGCCTCCAAAGTTGTTTAATTGAAATACTAGATAAATACACTTTTAAGTAAGGAATTTTGCATTTTGTATTCCGCAAACATGTATTCTAGAAGAATTGTATTGTGCATTTGCCTCCAAAGTTGTTAAATTGGCATACTAGATAAATACACTTTTAAGTAAAGAATTCTGCATTTTTTATGCCGCAAACATGTATTCTAGAAGAGTTGTATTGTGCATTTGCCTTCAAAGTTGTTTAATTAGCATACTATATAAATACACTTTTAAGTAAATAATTCTGCATTTCTTATGCCGCAAACATGTATTCTAGAAGAGTTGTATTGTGCATTTGCCTCCAAAGTTGTTTATTTGGAATACTAGGATAATACACTTTTAAGTAAGGAATTCTGCATTTTTTATTCCGCAAACATGTATTCTAGAAGAGTTGTATTGTGCATTTGCCTCCAAAGTTGTTTAATTGGAATACTAGATAACACTTTTAAGTAAGGAATTCTGCATTTTTTATGCCGCAAACATGTATTCTAGAAGAGTTGTATTGTGCATTTGCCTCCAAAGTTGTTTAATTGGAATACTAGATAAATACACTTTTAAGTAAGGAATTCTGCATTTTTTACGCCGCAAACATGTATTCTAGAAGAGTTGTATTGTGCATTTGCCTCCAAAGTTGTTTAATTGGAATACTAGATAAATACACTTTTAAGTAACGAATTCTGCATTTTTTATGCCGCAAACATGTATTCTAGAAGAGTTGTATTGTGCATTTGCCTCCAAAGTTGTTTAATTGGAAAACTAGATAAATACACTTTTAAGTAAGGAATTCTGCATTTTTTATGCCGCAAACATGTATTCTAGAAGAGTTGTATTGTGCATTTGCCTCCAAAGTTGTTTAATTGGAATACTAGATAACACTTTTAAGTAAGGAATTCTGCATTTTTTATGCCGCAAACATGTATTCTAGAAGAGTTGTATTGTGCATTTGCCTCCAAAGTTGTTTAATTGGAATACTAGGTAAATACACTTTTAAGTAACGAATTCTGCATTTTTTATGCCGCAAACATGTATTCTAGAAGAGTTGTATTGTGCATTTGCCTCCAAAGTTGTTTAATTGGAATACTAGATAAATACACTTTTAAGTAAGGAATTCTGCATTTTTTACGCCGCAAACATGTATTCTAGAAGAGTTGTATTGTGCATTTGCCTCCAAAGTTGTTTAATTGGAATACTAGATAAATACACTTTTAAGTAACGAATTCTGCATTTTTTATGCCGCAAACATGTATTCTAGAAGACTTGTATTGTGCATTTGCCTCCAAAGTTGTTTAATTGGAATACTAGATAAATACACTTTTAAGTAAGGAATTCTGCATTTTTTATGCCGCAACATGTATTCTAGAAGAGTTGTATTGTGCATTTGCCTCCAAAGTTGTTTTATTGGCATACTAGATAAATACAGGTTTAGGTAAGGAATTTTGCATATTTTATTCCGCAAACATGTATTCTACAAGAGTTGTATTATACATTTGCCTCCAAAGTTGTTTAATTGGAATACTAGGATAATACACTTTTAAGTAAAGAATTCTGCATTTTTTATTCCGCAAACATGTATTCTAGAAGAGTTGTATTGTGCATTTGCCTCCAAAGTTGTTTAATTGGAATACTAGATAAATACACTTTTAAGTAAGGAATTCTGCATTTTTTATGCCGCAAACATGTATTCTAGAAGAGTTGTATTGTGCATTTGCCTCCAAAGTTGTTTAATTGGAATACTAGATAAATACACTTTTAAGTAAGGAATTTTGCATTTTTTATTCCGCAAACATGTATTCTAGAAGAATTGTATTGTGCATTTGCCTCCAAAGTTGTTAAATTGGCATACTAGATAAATACACTTTTAAGTAAAGAATTCTGCATTTTTTATACCGCAAACATGTATTCTAGAAGAGTTGTATTGTGCATTTGCCTTCAAAGTTGTTTAATTAGCATACTATATAAATACACTTTTAAGTAAGGAATTCTGCATTTCTTATGCCGCAAACATGTATTCTAGAAGAGTTGTATTGTGCATTTGCCTCCAAAGTTGTTTATTTGGAATACTAGGATAATACACTTTTAAGTAAGGAATTCTGCATTTTTTATTCCGCAAACATGTATTCTAGAAGAGTTGTATTGTGCATTTGCCTCCAAAGTTGTTTAATTGGAATACTAGATAAATACACTTTTAAGTAAGGAATTCTGCATTTTTTATGCCGCAAACATGTATTCTAGAAGAGTTGTATTGTGCATTTGCCTCCAAAGTTGTTTAATTGGAATACTAGATAAATACACTTTTAAGTAAGGAATTCTGCATTTTTTATGCCGCAAACATGTATTCTAGAAGAGTTGTATTGTGCATTTGCCTCCAAAGTTGTTTAATTGGAATACTAGATAAATACAGGTTTAAGTAAGGAATTTTGCATTTTTTATTTCGCAAACATGTATTCTACAAGAGTTGTATTGTACATTTGCCTCCAAAGTTGTTTAATTGGAATACTAGGATAATACACTTTTAAGTAAGGAATTCTGCATTTTTTATTCCGCAAACATGTATTCTACAAGAGTTGTATTGTACATTTGCCTTCAAAGTTGTTAAAATGGCATACTAGATAAATACACTTTTAAGTAAAGAATTCTGCATTTTTTATGCCGCAAACATGTATTCTAGGAGAGTTGTATTGTGCATTTGCCTCCAAAGTTGTTTAATTAGCATACTATATAAATACACTTTTAAGTAAGGAATTCTGCATTTCCTATGCATCAAACATGTATTCTAGAAGATTTGTATTGTGCATTTGCCTCCAAAGTTGTTTAATTGGAATACTAGATAAATACACTTTTAAGTAACGAATTCTGCATATTTTATGCCGCAAACATGTATTCTAGAAGAGTTGTATTGTGCATTTGCCTCCAAAGTTGTTTAATTGGAATACTAGATAAATACACTTTTAAGTAAGGAATTTTGCATTTTTTATACCGCAGACATGTATTCTAGAAGAATTGTATTGTGCATTTGCCCCCAAAGTTGTTAAATTGGCATACTAGATAAATACACTTTTAAGTAAGGAATTCTGCATTTTTTATTCCGCAAACATGTATTCTAGAAGAATTGTATTGTGCATTTGCCTCCAAAGTTGTTTAATTGGAATACTAGATAAATACACTTTTAAGTAAGGAATTCTGCATTTTTTATGCCGCAAACATGTATTCTAGAAGAGTTGTATTGTGCATTTGCCTCCAAAGTTGTTTATTTGGAATACTAGGATAATACACTTTTAAGTAAGGAATTCTGCATTTTTTATTCCGCAAACATGTATTCTAGAAGAGTTGTATTGTGCATTTGCCTCCAAAGTTGTTTAATTGGAATACTAGATAAATACACTTTTAAGTAAGGAATTCTGCATTTTTTATGCCGCAAACATGTATTCTAGAAGAGTTGTATTGTGCATTTGCCTCCAAAGTTGTTTAATTGGAATACTAGATAAATACAGGTTTAAGTAAGGAATTTTGCATTTTTTATTCCGCAAACATGTATTCTACAAGAGTTGTATTGTACATTTGCCTCCAAAGTTGTTTAATTGGAATACTAGGATAATACACTTTTAAGTAAGGAATTCTGCATTTTTTATTCCGCAAACATGTATTCTAGAAGAGTTGTATTGTGCATTTGCCTCCAAAGTTGTTTAATTGGAATACTAGATAAATACACTTTTAAGTAAGGAATTCTGCATTTTTTATTCCGCAAACATGTATTCTAGAAGAGTTGTATTGTGCATTTGCCTCCAAAGTTGTTTAATTGGAATACTAGATAAATACACTTTTAAGTAAGGAATTCTGCATTTTTTATGCCGCAAACATGTATTCTAGAAGAGTTGTATTGTGCATTTGCCTCCAAAGTTGTTTAATTGGAATACTAGGATAATACACTTTTAAGTAAGGAATTCTGCATTTTTTATTCCGCAAACATGTATTCTACAAGAGTTGTATTGTACATTTGCCTTCAAAGTTGTTAAATTGGCATACTAGATAAATACACTTTTAAGTAAAGAATTCTGCATTTTTTATGCCGCAAACATGTATTCTAGGAGAGTTGTATTGTGCATTTGCCTCCAAAGTTGTTTAATTAGCATACTATATAAATACACTTTTAAGTAAGGAATTCTGCATTTTTTACGCCGCAAACATGTATTCTAGAAGAGTTGTATTGTGCATTTGCCTCCAAAGTTGTTTAATTGGAATACTAGATAAATACAGGTTTAAGTAAGGAATTTTGCATTTTTTATTCCGCAAACATGTATTCTACAAGAGTTGTATTGTACATTTGCCTCGAAAGTTGTTTAATTGGAATACTAGATAAATACAGGTTTAAGTAAGGAATTTTGCATTTTTTATTCCGCAAACATGTATTCTACAAGAGTTGTATTGTGCATTTGCCTCCAAAGTTGTTAAATTGGCATACTAGATAAATACACTTTTAAGTAAAGAATTCTGCATTTTTTATGCCGCAAACATGTATTCTAGAAGAGTTGTATTGTGCATTTGCCTCCAAAGTTGTTTAATTGGAATACTAGATAAATACACTTTTAAGTAAGGAATTATGCATTTTTTATGCCGCAACATGTATTCTAGAAGAGTTGTATTGTGCATTTGCCTCCAAAGTTGTTTAATTGGAATACTAGATAAATACACTTTTAAGTAAGGAATTCTGCATTTTTTATTCCGCAAACATGTATTCTAGAAGAGTTGTATTGTGCATTTGCCTCCAAAGTTGTTTAATTGGAATACTAGATAACACTTTTAAGTAAGGAATTCTGCATTTTTTATGCCGCAAACATGTATTCTAGAAGAGTTGTATTGTGCATTTGCCTCCAAAGTTGTTTAATTGGAATACTAGGTAAATACACTTTTAAGTAACGAATTCTGCATTTTTTATGCCGCAAACATGTATTCTAGAAGAGTTGTATTGTGCATTTGCCTCCAAAGTTGTTTAATTGGAATACTAGATAAATACACTTTTAAGTAAGGAATTCTGCATTTTTTACGCCGCAAACATGTATTCTAGAAGAGTTGTATTGTGCATTTGCCTCCAAAGTTGTTTAATTGGAATACTAGATAAATACACTTTTAAGTAACGAATTCTGCATTTTTTATGCCGCAAACATGTATTCTAGAAGAGTTGTATTGTGCATTTGCCTCCAAAGTTGTTTAATTGGAATACTAGATAAATACACTTTTAAGTAAGGAATTCTGCATTTTTTATGCCGCAACATGTATTCTAGAAGAGTTGTATTGTGCATTTGCCTCCAAAGTTGTTTTATTGGCATACTAGATAAATACAGGTTTAAGTAAGGAATTTTGCATATTTTATTCCGCAAACATGTATTCTAGAAGAGTTGTATTGTGCATTTGCCTCCAAAGTTGTTTAATTGGAATACTAGGTAAATACACTTTTAAGTAACGAATTCTGCATTTTTTATGCCGCAAACATGTATTCTAGAAGAGTTGTATTGTGCATTTGCCTCCAAAGTTGTTTAATTGGAATACTAGATAAATACACTTTTAAGTAAGGAATTCTGCATTTTTTACGCCGCAAACATGTATTCTAGAAGAGTTGTATTGTGCATTTGCCTCCAAAGTTGTTTTATTGGCATACTAGATAAATACAGGTTTAAGTAAGGAATTTTGCATATTTTATTCCGCAAACATGTATTCTAGAAGAGTTGTATTGTGCATTTGCCTCCAAAGTTGTTTAATTGGAATACTAGGTAAATACACTTTTAAGTAACGAATTCTGCATTTTTTATGCCGCAAACATGTATTCTAGAAGAGTTGTATTGTGCATTTGCCTCCAAAGTTGTTTAATTGGAATACTAGATAAATACACTTTTAAGTAAGGAATTTTGCATTTTTTATTCCGCAAACATGTATTCTAGAAGAATTGTATTGTGCATTTGCCTCCAAAGTTGTTAAATTGGCATACTAGATAAATACACTTTTAAGTAAAGAATTCTGCATTTTTTATACCGCAAACATGTATTCTAGAAGAGTTGTATTGTGCATTTGCCTTCAAAGTTGTTTAATTAGCATACTATATAAATACACTTTTAAGTAAGGAATTCTGCATTTCTTATGCCGCAAACATGTATTCTAGAAGAGTTGTATTGTGCATTTGCCTCCAAAGTTGTTTATTTGGAATACTAGGATAATACACTTTTAAGTAAGGAATTCTGCATTTTTTATTCCGCAAACATGTATTCTAGAAGAGTTGTATTGTGCATTTGCCTCCAAAGTTGTTTAATTGGAATACTAGATAAATACACTTTTAAGTAAGGAATTCTGCATTTTTTATGCCGCAAACATGTATTCTAGAAGAGTTGTATTGTGCATTTGCCTCCAAAGTTGTTTAATTGGAATACTAGATAAATACACTTTTAAGTAAGGAATTCTGCATTTTTTATGCCGCAAACATGTATTCTAGAAGAGTTGTATTGTGCATTTGCCTCCAAAGTTGTTTAATTGGAATACTAGATAAATACAGGTTTAAGTAAGGAATTTTGCATTTTTTATTTCGCAAACATGTATTCTACAAGAGTTGTATTGTACATTTGCCTCCAAAGTTGTTTAATTGGAATACTAGGATAATACACTTTTAAGTAAGGAATTCTGCATTTTTTATTCCGCAAACATGTATTCTACAAGAGTTGTATTGTACATTTGCCTTCAAAGTTGTTAAATTGGCATACTAGATAAATACACTTTTAAGTAAAGAATTCTGCATTTTTTATGCCGCAAACATGTATTCTAGGAGAGTTGTATTGTGCATTTGCCTCCAAAGTTGTTTAATTAGCATACTATATAAATACACTTTTAAGTAAGGAATTCTGCATTTCCTATGCATCAAACATGTATTCTAGAAGATTTGTATTGTGCATTTGCCTCCAAAGTTGTTTAATTGGAATACTAGATAAATACACTTTTAAGTAACGAATTCTGCATATTTTATGCCGCAAACATGTATTCTAGAAGAGTTGTATTGTGCATTTGCCTCCAAAGTTGTTTAATTGGAATACTAGATAAATACACTTTTAAGTAAGGAATTTTGCATTTTTTATACCGCAGACATGTATTCTAGAAGAATTGTATTGTGCATTTGCCCCCAAAGTTGTTAAATTGGCATACTAGATAAATACACTTTTAAGTAAGGAATTCTGCATTTTTTATTCCGCAAACATGTATTCTAGAAGAATTGTATTGTGCATTTGCCTCCAAAGTTGTTTAATTGGAATACTAGATAAATACACTTTTAAGTAAGGAATTCTGCATTTTTTATGCCGCAAACATGTATTCTAGAAGAGTTGTATTGTGCATTTGCCTCCAAAGTTGTTTATTTGGAATACTAGGATAATACACTTTTAAGTAAGGAATTCTGCATTTTTTATTCCGCAAACATGTATTCTAGAAGAGTTGTATTGTGCATTTGCCTCCAAAGTTGTTTAATTGGAATACTAGATAAATACACTTTTAAGTAAGGAATTCTGCATTTTTTATGCCGCAAACATGTATTCTAGAAGAGTTGTATTGTGCATTTGCCTCCAAAGTTGTTTAATTGGAATACTAGATAAATACAGGTTTAAGTAAGGAATTTTGCATTTTTTATTCCGCAAACATGTATTCTACAAGAGTTGTATTGTACATTTGCCTCCAAAGTTGTTTAATTGGAATACTAGGATAATACACTTTTAAGTAAGGAATTCTGCATTTTTTATTCCGCAAACATGTATTCTAGAAGAGTTGTATTGTGCATTTGCCTCCAAAGTTGTTTAATTGGAATACTAGATAAATACACTTTTAAGTAAGGAATTCTGCATTTTTTATGCCGCAAACATGTATTCTAGAAGAGTTGTATTGTGCATTTGCCTCCAAAGTTGTTTAATTGGAATACTAGATAAATACAGGTTTAAGTAAGGAATTTTGCATTTTTTATTCCGCAAACATGTATTCTACAAGAGTTGTATTGTACATTTGCCTTCAAAGTTGTTAAATTGGCATACTAGATAAATACACTTTTAAGTAAAGAATTCTGCATTTTTTATGCCGCAAACATGTATTCTAGGAGAGTTGTATTGTGCATTTGCCTCCAAAGTTGTTTAATTAGCATACTATATAAATACACTTTTAAGTAAGGAATTCTGCATTTCCTATGCAGCAAACATGTATTCTAGAAGAGTTGTATTGTGCATTTGCCTCCAAAGTTGTTTAATTGGAATACTAGATAAATACACTTTTAAGTAACGAATTCTGCATATTTTATGCCGCAAACATGTATTCTAGAAGAGTTGTATTGTGCATTTGCCTCCAAAGTTGTTTAATTGGAATACTAGATAAATACACTTTTAAGTAAGGAATTTTGCATTTTTTATACCGCAGACATGTATTCTAGAAGAATTGTATTGTGCATTTGCCTCCAAAGTTGTTAAATTGGCATACTAGATAAATACACTTTTAAGTAAGGAATTCTGCATTTTTTATTCCGCAAACATGTATTCTAGAAGAATTGTATTGTGCATTTGCCTCCAAAGTTGTTTAATTGGAATACTAGATAAATACACTTTTAAGTAAGGAATTCGGCATTTTTTATTCCGCAAACATGTATTCTAGAAGAATTGTATTGTGCATTTGCCTCCAAAGTTGTTAAATTGGCATACTAGATAAATACACTTTTAAGTAAAGAATTCTGCATTTTTTATGCCGCAAACATGTATTCTAGAAGAGTTGTATTGTGCATTTGCCTCCAAAGTTGTTTAATTGGAATACTAGATAAATACACTTTTAAGTAAGGAATTATGCATTTTTTATGCCGCAACATGTATTCTAGAAGAGTTGTATTGTGCATTTGCCTCCAAAGTTGTTTAATTGGAATACTAGATAAATACACTTTTAAGTAAGGAATTCTGCATTTTTTATTCCGCAAACATGTATTCTAGAAGAGTTGTATTGTGCATTTGCCTCCAAAGTTGTTTAATTGGAATACTAGATAACACTTTTAAGTAAGGAATTCTGCATTTTTTATGCCGCAAACATGTATTCTAGAAGAGTTGTATTGTGCATTTGCCTCCAAAGTTGTTTAATTGGAATACTAGGTAAATACACTTTTAAGTAACGAATTCTGCATTTTTTATGCCGCAAACATGTATTCTAGAAGAGTTGTATTGTGCATTTGCCTCCAAAGTTGTTTAATTGGAATACTAGATAAATACACTTTTAAGTAAGGAATTCTGCATTTTTTACGCCGCAAACATGTATTCTAGAAGAGTTGTATTGTGCATTTGCCTCCAAAGTTGTTTAATTGGAATACTAGATAAATACACTTTTAAGTAACGAATTCTGCATTTTTTATGCCGCAAACATGTATTCTAGAAGAGTTGTATTGTGCATTTGCCTCCAAAGTTGTTTAATTGGAATACTAGATAAATACACTTTTAAGTAAGGAATTCTGCATTTTTTATGCCGCAACATGTATTCTAGAAGAGTTGTATTGTGCATTTGCCTCCAAAGTTGTTTTATTGGCATACTAGATAAATACAGGTTTAAGTAAGGAATTTTGCATATTTTATTCCGCAAACATGTATTCTAGAAGAGTTGTATTGTGCATTTGCCTCCAAAGTTGTTTAATTGGAATACTAGGTAAATACACTTTTAAGTAACGAATTCTGCATTTTTTATGCCGCAAACATGTATTCTAGAAGAGTTGTATTGTGCATTTGCCTCCAAAGTTGTTTAATTGGAATACTAGATAAATACACTTTTAAGTAAGGAATTCTGCATTTTTTACGCCGCAAACATGTATTCTAGAAGAGTTGTATTGTGCATTTGCCTCCAAAGTTGTTTTATTGGCATACTAGATAAATACAGGTTTAAGTAAGGAATTTTGCATATTTTATTCCGCAAACATGTATTCTAGAAGAGTTGTATTGTGCATTTGCCTCCAAAGTTGTTTAATTGGAATACTAGGTAAATACACTTTTAAGTAACGAATTCTGCATTTTTTATGCCGCAAACATGTATTCTAGAAGAGTTGTATTGTGCATTTGCCTCCAAAGTTGTTTAATTGGAATACTAGATAAATACACTTTTAAGTAAGGAATTTTGCATTTTTTATTCCGCAAACATGTATTCTAGAAGAATTGTATTGTGCATTTGCCTCCAAAGTTGTTAAATTGGCATACTAGATAAATACACTTTTAAGTAAAGAATTCTGCATTTTTTATACCGCAAACATGTATTCTAGAAGAGTTGTATTGTGCATTTGCCTTCAAAGTTGTTTAATTAGCATACTATATAAATACACTTTTAAGTAAGGAATTCTGCATTTCTTATGCCGCAAACATGTATTCTAGAAGAGTTGTATTGTGCATTTGCCTCCAAAGTTGTTTATTTGGAATACTAGGATAATACACTTTTAAGTAAGGAATTCTGCATTTTTTATTCCGCAAACATGTATTCTAGAAGAGTTGTATTGTGCATTTGCCTCCAAAGTTGTTTAATTGGAATACTAGATAAATACACTTTTAAGTAAGGAATTCTGCATTTTTTATGCCGCAAACATGTATTCTAGAAGAGTTGTATTGTGCATTTGCCTCCAAAGTTGTTTAATTGGAATACTAGATAAATACACTTTTAAGTAAGGAATTCTGCATTTTTTATGCCGCAAACATGTATTCTAGAAGAGTTGTATTGTGCATTTGCCTCCAAAGTTGTTTAATTGGAATACTAGATAAATACAGGTTTAAGTAAGGAATTTTGCATTTTTTATTTCGCAAACATGTATTCTACAAGAGTTGTATTGTACATTTGCCTCCAAAGTTGTTTAATTGGAATACTAGGATAATACACTTTTAAGTAAGGAATTCTGCATTTTTTATTCCGCAAACATGTATTCTACAAGAGTTGTATTGTACATTTGCCTTCAAAGTTGTTAAATTGGCATACTAGATAAATACACTTTTAAGTAAAGAATTCTGCATTTTTTATGCCGCAAACATGTATTCTAGGAGAGTTGTATTGTGCATTTGCCTCCAAAGTTGTTTAATTAGCATACTATATAAATACACTTTTAAGTAAGGAATTCTGCATTTCCTATGCATCAAACATGTATTCTAGAAGATTTGTATTGTGCATTTGCCTCCAAAGTTGTTTAATTGGAATACTAGATAAATACACTTTTAAGTAACGAATTCTGCATATTTTATGCCGCAAACATGTATTCTAGAAGAGTTGTATTGTGCATTTGCCTCCAAAGTTGTTTAATTGGAATACTAGATAAATACACTTTTAAGTAAGGAATTTTGCATTTTTTATACCGCAGACATGTATTCTAGAAGAATTGTATTGTGCATTTGCCCCCAAAGTTGTTAAATTGGCATACTAGATAAATACACTTTTAAGTAAGGAATTCTGCATTTTTTATTCCGCAAACATGTATTCTAGAAGAATTGTATTGTGCATTTGCCTCCAAAGTTGTTTAATTGGAATACTAGATAAATACACTTTTAAGTAAGGAATTCTGCATTTTTTATGCCGCAAACATGTATTCTAGAAGAGTTGTATTGTGCATTTGCCTCCAAAGTTGTTTATTTGGAATACTAGGATAATACACTTTTAAGTAAGGAATTCTGCATTTTTTATTCCGCAAACATGTATTCTAGAAGAGTTGTATTGTGCATTTGCCTCCAAAGTTGTTTAATTGGAATACTAGATAAATACACTTTTAAGTAAGGAATTCTGCATTTTTTATGCCGCAAACATGTATTCTAGAAGAGTTGTATTGTGCATTTGCCTCCAAAGTTGTTTAATTGGAATACTAGATAAATACAGGTTTAAGTAAGGAATTTTGCATTTTTTATTCCGCAAACATGTATTCTACAAGAGTTGTATTGTACATTTGCCTCCAAAGTTGTTTAATTGGAATACTAGGATAATACACTTTTAAGTAAGGAATTCTGCATTTTTTATTCCGCAAACATGTATTCTAGAAGAGTTGTATTGTGCATTTGCCTCCAAAGTTGTTTAATTGGAATACTAGATAAATACACTTTTAAGTAAGGAATTCTGCATTTTTTATGCCGCAAACATGTATTCTAGAAGAGTTGTATTGTGCATTTGCCTCCAAAGTTGTTTAATTGGAATACTAGATAAATACAGGTTTAAGTAAGGAATTTTGCATTTTTTATTCCGCAAACATGTATTCTACAAGAGTTGTATTGTACATTTGCCTTCAAAGTTGTTAAATTGGCATACTAGATAAATACACTTTTAAGTAAAGAATTCTGCATTTTTTATGCCGCAAACATGTATTCTAGGAGAGTTGTATTGTGCATTTGCCTCCAAAGTTGTTTAATTAGCATACTATATAAATACACTTTTAAGTAAGGAATTCTGCATTTCCTATGCAGCAAACATGTATTCTAGAAGAGTTGTATTGTGCATTTGCCTCCAAAGTTGTTTAATTGGAATACTAGATAAATACACTTTTAAGTAACGAATTCTGCATATTTTATGCCGCAAACATGTATTCTAGAAGAGTTGTATTGTGCATTTGCCTCCAAAGTTGTTTAATTGGAATACTAGATAAATACACTTTTAAGTAAGGAATTTTGCATTTTTTATACCGCAGACATGTATTCTAGAAGAATTGTATTGTGCATTTGCCTCCAAAGTTGTTAAATTGGCATACTAGATAAATACACTTTTAAGTAAGGAATTCTGCATTTTTTATTCCGCAAACATGTATTCTAGAAGAATTGTATTGTGCATTTGCCTCCAAAGTTGTTTAATTGGAATACTAGATAAATACACTTTTAAGTAAGGAATTCGGCATTTTTTATTCCGCAAACATGTATTCTAGAAGAATTGTATTGTGCATTTGCCTCCAAAGTTGTTAAATTGGCATACTAGATAAATACACTTTTAAGTAAAGAATTCTGCATTTTTTATGCCGCAAACATGTATTCTAGAAGAGTTGTATTGTGCATTTGCCTCCAAAGTTGTTTAATTGGAATACTAGATAAATACACTTTTAAGTAAGGAATTATGCATTTTTTATGCCGCAACATGTATTCTAGAAGAGTTGTATTGTGCATTTGCCTCCAAAGTTGTTTAATTGGAATACTAGATAAATACACTTTTAAGTAAGGAATTCTGCATTTTTTATTCCGCAAACATGTATTCTAGAAGAGTTGTATTGTGCATTTGCCTCCAAAGTTGTTTAATTGGAATACTAGATAACACTTTTAAGTAAGGAATTCTGCATTTTTTATGCCGCAAACATGTATTCTAGAAGAGTTGTATTGTGCATTTGCCTCCAAAGTTGTTTAATTGGAATACTAGGTAAATACACTTTTAAGTAACGAATTCTGCATTTTTTATGCCGCAAACATGTATTCTAGAAGAGTTGTATTGTGCATTTGCCTCCAAAGTTGTTTAATTGGAATACTAGATAAATACACTTTTAAGTAAGGAATTCTGCATTTTTTACGCCGCAAACATGTATTCTAGAAGAGTTGTATTGTGCATTTGCCTCCAAAGTTGTTTAATTGGAATACTAGATAAATACACTTTTAAGTAACGAATTCTGCATTTTTTATGCCGCAAACATGTATTCTAGAAGAGTTGTATTGTGCATTTGCCTCCAAAGTTGTTTAATTGGAATACTAGATAAATACACTTTTAAGTAAGGAATTCTGCATTTTTTATGCCGCAACATGTATTCTAGAAGAGTTGTATTGTGCATTTGCCTCCAAAGTTGTTTTATTGGCATACTAGATAAATACAGGTTTAAGTAAGGAATTTTGCATATTTTATTCCGCAAACATGTATTCTAGAAGAGTTGTATTGTGCATTTGCCTCCAAAGTTGTTTAATTGGAATACTAGGTAAATACACTTTTAAGTAACGAATTCTGCATTTTTTATGCCGCAAACATGTATTCTAGAAGAGTTGTATTGTGCATTTGCCTCCAAAGTTGTTTAATTGGAATACTAGATAAATACACTTTTAAGTAAGGAATTCTGCATTTTTTACGCCGCAAACATGTATTCTAGAAGAGTTGTATTGTGCATTTGCCTCCAAAGTTGTTTAATTGGAATACTAGATAAATACACTTTTAAGTAACGAATTCTGCATTTTTTATGCCGCAAACATGTATTCTAGAAGAGTTGTATTGTGCATTTGCCTCCAAAGTTGTTTAATTGGAATACTAGATAAATACACTTTTAAGTAAGGAATTCTGCATTTTTTACGCCGCAAACATGTATTCTAGAAGAGTTGTATTGTGCATTTGCCTCCAAAGTTGTTTAATTGGAATACTAGATAAATACACTTTTAAGTAACGAATTCTGCATTTTTTATGCCGCAAACATGTATTCTAGAAGAGTTGTATTGTGCATTTGCCTCCAAAGTTGTTTAATTGGAATACTAGATAAATACACTTTTAAGTAAGGAATTTTGCATTTTTTATTCCGCAAACATGTATTCTAGAAGAATTGTATTGTGCATTTGCCTCCAAAGTTGTTAAATTGGCATACTAGATAAATACACTTTTAAGTAAAGAATTCTGCATTTTTTATGCCGCAAACATGTATTCTAGAAGAGTTGTATTGTGCATTTGCCTTCAAAGTTGTTTAATTAGCATACTATATAAATACACTTTTAAGTAAGGAATTCTGCATTTCTTATGCCGCAAACATGTATTCTAGAAGAGTTGTATTGTGCATTTGCCTCCAAAGTTGTTTAATTGGAATACTAGATAACACTTTTAAGTAAGGAATTCTGCATTTTTTATGCCGCAAACATGTATTCTAGAAGAGTTGTATTGTGCATTTGCCTCCAAAGTTGTTTAATTGGAATACTAGATAAATACACTTTTAAGTAACGAATTCTGCATTTTTTATTCCGCAAACATGTATTCTAGAAGAGTTGTATTGTGCATTTGCCTCCAAAGTTGTTTAATTGGAATACTAGATAACACTTTTAAGTAAGGAATTCTGCATTTTTTATGCCGCAAACATGTATTCTAGAAGAGTTGTATTGTGCATTTGCCTCCAAAGTTGTTTAATTGGAATACTAGATAAATACACTTTTAAGTAACGAATTCTGCATTTTTTATGCCGCAAACATGTATTCTAGAAGAGTTGTATTGTGCATTTGCCTCCAAAGTTGTTTAATTGGAAAACTAGATAAATACACTTTTAAGTAAGGAATTCTGCATTTTTTATGCCGCAACATGTATTCTAGAAGAGTTGTATTGTGCATTTGCCTCCAAAGTTGTTTTATTGGCATACTAGATAAATACAGGTTTAAGTAAGGAATTTTGCATATTTTATTCCGCAAACATGTATTCTACAAGAGTTGTATTATACATTTGCCTCCAAAGTTGTTTAATTGGAATACTAGGATAATACACTTTTAAGTAAGGAATTCTGCATTTTTTATTCCGCAAACATGTATTCTAGAAGAGTTGTATTGTGCATTTGCCTCCAAAGTTGTTTAATTGGAATACTAGATAAATACACTTTTAAGTAAGGAATTCTGCATTTTTTATGCCGCAAACATGTATTCTAGAAGAGTTGTATTGTGCATTTGCCTCCAAAGTTGTTTAATTGGAATACTAGATAAATACACTTTTAAGTAAGGAATTTTGCATTTTTTATTCCGCAAACATGTATTCTAGAAGAATTGTATTGTGCATTTGCCTCCAAAGTTGTTAAATTGGCATACTAGATAAATACACTTTTAAGTAAAGAATTCTGCATTTTTTATGCCGCAAACATGTATTCTAGAAGAGTTGTATTGTGCATTTGCCTTCAAAGTTGTTTAATTAGCATACTATATAAATACACTTTTAAGTAAGGAATTCTGCATTTCTTATGCCGCAAACATGTATTCTAGAAGAGTTGTATTGTGCATTTGCCTCCAAAGTTGTTTATTTGGAATACTAGGATAATACACTTTTAAGTAAGGAATTCTGCATTTTTTATTCCGCAAACATGTATTCTAGAAGAGTTGTATTGTGCATTTGCCTCCAAAGTTGTTTAATTGGAATACTAGATAAATACACTTTTAAGTAAGGAATTCTGCATTTTTTATGCCGCAAACATGTATTCTAGAAGAGTTGTATTGTGCATTTGCCTCCAAAGTTGTTTAATTGGAATACTAGGATAATACACTTTTAAGTAAGGAATTCTGCATTTTTTATTCCGCAAACATGTATTCTAGAAGAGTTGTATTGTGCATTTGCCTCCAAAGTTGTTTAATTGGAATACTAGATAAATACACTTTTAAGTAAGGAATTCTGCATTTTTTATGCCGCAAACATGTATTCTAGAAGAGTTGTATTGTGCATTTGCCTCCAAAGTTGTTTAATTGGAATACTAGATAAATACAGGTTTAAGTAAGGAATTTTGCATTTTTTATTCCGCAAGCATGTATTCTACAAGAGTTGTATTGTACATTTGCCTTCAAAGTTGTTAAATTGGCATACTAGATAAATACACTTTTAAGTAAAGAATTCTGCATTTTTTATGCCGCAAACATGTATTCTAGGAGAGTTGTATTGTGCATTTGCCTCCAAAGTTGTTTAATTAGCATACTATATAAATACACTTTTAAGTAAGGAATTCTGCATTTCCTATGCAGCAAACATGTATTCTAGAAGAGTTGTATTGTGCATTTGCCTCCAAAGTTGTTTAATTGGAATACTAGATAAATACACTTTTAAGTAACGAATTCTGCATATTTTATGCCGCAAACATGTATTCTAGAAGAGTTGTATTGTGCATTTGCCTCCAAAGTTGTTTAATTGGAATACTAGATAAATACACTTTTAAGTAAGGAATTTTGCATTTTTTATACCGCAGACATGTATTCTAGAAGAATTGTATTGTGCATTTGCCTCCAAAGTTGTTAAATTGGCATACTAGATAAATACACTTTTAAGTAAGGAATTCTGCATTTTTTATTCCGCAAACATGTATTCTAGAAGAATTGTATTGTGCATTTGCCTCCAAAGTTGTTTAATTGGAATACTAGATAAATACACTTTTAAGTAAGGAATTCGGCATTTTTTATTCCGCAAACATGTATTCTAGAAGAATTGTATTGTGCATTTGCCTCCAAAGTTGTTAAATTGGCATACTAGATAAATACACTTTTAAGTAAAGAATTCTGCATTTTTTATGCCGCAAACATGTATTCTAGAAGAGTTGTATTGTGCATTTGCCTCCAAAGTTGTTTAATTGGAATACTAGATAAATACACTTTTAAGTAACGAATTCTGCATTTTTTATGCCGCAAACATGTATTCTAGAAGAGTTGTATTGTGCATTTGCCTCCAAAGTTGTTTAATTGGAATACTAGATAAATACACTTTTAAGTAAGGAATTCTGCATTTTTTATGCCGCAACATGTATTCTAGAAGAGTTGTATTGTGCATTTGCCTCCAAAGTTGTTTTATTGGCATACGAGGTAAATACAGGTTTAAGTAAGGAATTTTGCATATTTTATTCCGCAAACATGTATTCTAGAAGAATTGTATTGTGCATTTGCCTCCAAAGTTGTTTAATTGGAATACTAGATAAATACACTTTTAAGTAAGGAATTCGGCATTTTTTATTCCGCAAACATGTATTCTAGAAGAATTGTATTGTGCATTTGCCTCCAAAGTTGTTAAATTGGCATACTAGATAAATACACTTTTAAGTAAAGAATTCTGCATTTTTTATGCCGCAAACATGTATTCTAGAAGAGTTGTATTGTGCATTTGCCTCCAAAGTTGTTTAATTGGAATACTAGATAAATACACTTTTAAGTAAGGAATTCTGCATTTTTTATGCCGCAAACATGTATTCTAGAAGAGTTGTATTGTGCATTTGCCTCAAAAGTTGTTTTATTGTCATACTAGATAAATACAGGTTTAAGTAAGGAATTTTGCATTTTTTATTCCGCAAACATGTATTCTACAAGAGTTGTATTGTGCATTTGCCTCCAAAGTTGTTTAATTGGAATACTAGATAAATACACTTTTAAGTAAGGAATTCTGCATTTTTTATGCCGCAACATGTATTCTAGAAGAGTTGTATTGTGCATTTGCCTCCAAAGTTGTTTTATTGGCATACGAGGTAAATACAGGTTTAAGTAAGGAATTTTGCATATTTTATTCCGCAAACATGTATTCTAGAAGAATTGTATTGTGCATTTGCCTCCAAAGTTGTTTAATTGGAATACTAGATAAATACACTTTTAAGTAAGGAATTCGGCATTTTTTATTCCGCAAACATGTATTCTAGAAGAATTGTATTGTGCATTTGCCTCCAAAGTTGTTAAATTGGCATACTAGATAAATACACTTTTAAGTAAAGAATTCTGCATTTTTTATGCCGCAAACATGTATTCTAGAAGAGTTGTATTGTGCATTTGCCTCCAAAGTTGTTTAATTGGAATACTAGATAAATACACTTTTAAGTAAGGAATTCGGCATTTTTTATTCCGCAAACATGTATTCTAGAAGAATTGTATTGTGCATTTGCCTCCAAAGTTGTTTATTTGGAATACTAGATAAATACACTTTTAAGTAAGGAATTCTGCATTTTTTATGCCGCAAACATGTATTCTAGAAGAGTTGTATTGTGCATTTGCCTCCAAAGTTGTTTTATTGGCATACTAGATAAATACAGGTTTAAGTAAGGAATTTTGCATTTTTTATTCCGCAAACATGTATTCTACAAGAGTTGTATTGTACATTTGCCTTCAAAGTTGTTAAATTGGCATACTAGATAAATACACTTTTAAGTAAAGAATTCTGCATTTTTTATGCCGCAAACATGTATTCTAGGAGAGTTGTATTGTGCATTTGCCTCCAAAGTTGTTTAATTAGCATACTATATAAATACACTTTTAAGTAAGGAATTCTGCATTTCCTATGCCGCAAACATGTATTCTAGAAGAGTTGTATTGTGCATTTGCCTCCAAAGTTGTTTAATTGGAATACTAGATAAATACACTTTTAAGTAACGAATTCTGCATTTTTTATGCCGCAAACATGTATTCTAGAAGAGTTGTATTGTGCATTTACCTCCAAAGTTGTTTAATTGGAAAACTAGATAAATACACTTTTAAGTAAGGAATTCTGCATTTTTTATGCCGCAAACATGTATTCTAGAAGAGTTGTATTGTGCATTTGCCTCCAAAGTTGTTTAATTGGAATACTAGATAAATACACTTTTAAGTAAGGAATTCTGCATTTTTTATGCCGCAAACATGTATTCTAGAAGAGTTGTATTGTGCATTTGCCTCCAAAGTTGTTTAATTGGAATACTAGGTAAATACACTTTTAAGTAACGAATTCTGCATTTTTTATGCCGCAAACATGTATTCTAGAAGAGTTGTATTGTGCATTTGCCTCCAAAGTTGTTTAATTGGAATACTAGATAAATACACTTTTAAGTAAGGAATTCTGCATTTTTTACGCCGCAAACATGTATTCTAGAAGAGTTGTATTGTGCATTTGCCTCCAAAGTTGTTTAATTGGAATACTAGATAAATACACTTTTAAGTAACGAATTCTGCATTTTTTATGCCGCAAACATGTATTCTAGAAGAGTTGTATTGTGCATTTGCCTCCAAAGTTGTTTAATTGGAATACTAGATAAATACACTTTTAAGTAAGGAATTCTGCATTTTTTATGCCGAAACATGTATTCTAGAAGAGTTGTATTGTGCATTTGCCTCCAAAGTTGTTTTATTGGCATACTAGATAAATACAGGTTTAAGTAAGGAATTTTGCATATTTTATTCCGCAAACATGTATTCTACAAGATTTGTATTATACATTTGCCTCCAAAGTTGTTTAATTGGAATACTAGGATAATACACTTTTAAGTAAGGAATTCTGCATTTTTTATTCCGCAAACATGTATTCTAGAAGAGTTGTATTGTGCATTTGCCTCCAAAGTTGTTTAATTGGAATACTAGATAAATACACTTTTAAGTAAGGAATTCTGCATTTTTTATGCCGCAAACATGTATTCTAGAAGAGTTGTATTGTGCATTTGCCTCCAAAGTTGTTTAATTGGAATACTAGATAAATACACTTTTAAGTAAGGAATTTTGCATTTTTTATTCCGCAAACATGTATTCTAGAAGAATTGTATTGTGCATTTGCCTCCAAAGTTGTTAAATTGGCATACTATATAAATACACTTTTAAGTAAGGAATTCTGCATTTCTTATGCCGCAAACATGTATTCTAGAAGAGTTGTATTGTGCATTTGCCTCCAAAGTTGTTTATTTGGAATACTAGATAAATACACTTTTAAGTAAGGAATTCTGCATTTTTTATGCCGCAAACATGTATTCTAGAAGAGTTGTATTGTGCATTTGCCTCCAAAGTTGTTTTATTGGCATACTAGATAAATACAGGTTTAAGTAAGGAATTTTGCATTTTTTATTCCGCAAACATGTATTCTACAAGAGTTGTATTGTACATTTGCCTCCAAAGTTGTTAAATTGGCATACTAGATAAATACACTTTTAAGTAAAGAATTCTGCATTTTTTATGCCGCAAACATGTATTCTAGAAGAGTTGTATTGTGCATTTGCCTCCAAAGTTGTTTAATTGGAATACTAGATAAATACACTTTTAAGTAAGGAATTCTGCATTTTTTATGCCGCAAACATGTATTCTAGAAGAGTTGTATTGTGCATTTGCCTCAAAAGTTGTTTTATTGTCATACTAGATAAATACAGGTTTAAGTAAGGAATTTTGCATTTTTTATTCCGCAAACATGTATTCTACAAGAGTTGTATTGTGCATTTGCCTCCAAAGTTGTTTAATTGGAATACTAGATAAATACACTTTTAAGTAACGAATTCTGCATTTTTTATGCCGCAAACATGTATTCTAGAAGAATTGTATTGTGCATTTGCCTCCAAAGTTGTTAAATTGGCATACTAGATAAATACAGGTTTAAGTAAGGAATTTTGCATTTTTTATTCCGCAAACATGTATTCTACAAGAGTTGTATTGTACATTTGCCTTCAAAGTTGTTAAATTGGCATACTAGATAAATACATTTTTAAGTAAAGAATTCTGCATTTTTTATGCCGCAAACATGTATTCTAGGAGAGTTGTATTGTGCATTTGCCTCCAAAGTTGTTTAATTAGCATACTATATAAATACACTTTTAAGTAAGGAATTCTGCATTTCCTATGCCGCAAACATGTATTCTAGAAGAGTTGTATTGTGCATTTGCCTCCAAAGTTGTTTAATTGGAATACTAGATAAATACACTTTTAAGTAACGAATTCTGCATTTTTTATGCCGCAAACATGTATTCTAGAAGAGTTGTATTGTGCATTTGCCTCCAAAGTTGTTTAATTGGAAAACTAGATAAATACACTTTTAAGTAAGGAATTCTGCATTTTTTATGCCGCAAACATGTATTCTAGAAGAGTTGTATTGTGCATTTGCCTCCAAAGTTGTTTAATTGGAATACTAGATAAATACACTTTTAAGTAAGGAATTCTGCATTTTTTATGCCGCAAACATGTATTCTACAAGAGTTGTATTGTACATTTGCCTTCAAAGTTGTTAAATTGGCATACTAGATAAATACACTTTTAAGTAAAGAATTCTGCATTTTTTATGCCGCAAACATGTATTCTAGGAGAGTTGTATTGTGCATTTGCCTCCAAAGTTGTTTAATTGGAATACTAGATAAATACACTTTTAAGTAAAGAATTCTGCATTTTTTATGCCGCAAACATGTATTCTAGAAGAGTTGTATTGTGCATTTGCCTCCAAAGTTGTTTAATTGGAATAGTAGATAAATACACTTTTAAGTAAGGAATTCTGCATTTTTTATGCCGCAACATGTATTCTAGAAGAGTTGTATTGTGCATTTGCCTCCAAAGTTGTTTTATTGGCATACTAGATAAATACAGGTTTAAGTAAGGAATTTTGCATATTTTATTCCGCAAACATGTATTCTACAAGAGTTGTATTATACATTTGCCTCCAAAGTTGTTTAATTGGAATACTAGGATAATACACTTTTAAGTAAGGAATTCTGCATTTTTTATTCCGCAAACATGTATTCTAGAAGAGTTGTATTGTGCATTTGCCTCCAAAGTTGTTTAATTGGAATACTAGATAAATACACTTTTAAGTAAGGAATTCTGCATTTTTTATGCCGCAAACATGTATTCTAGAAGAGTTGTATTGTGCATTTGCCTCCAAAGTTGTTTTAAGGAATTCTGCATTTTTTATGCCGCAAACATGTATTCTAGAAGAGTTGTATTGTGCATTTGCCTCCAAAGTTGTTTAATTGGAATACTAGATAAATACACTTTTAAGTAAGGAATTTTGCATTTTTTATTCCGCAAACATGTATTCTAGAAGAATTGCATTGTGCATTTGCCTCCAAAGTTGTTAAATTGGCATACTATATAAATACACTTTTAAGTAAGGAATTCTGCATTTCTTATGCCGCAAACATGTATTCTAGAAGAGTTGTATTGTGCATTTGCCTCCAAAGTTGTTTATTTGGAATACTAGATAAATACACTTTTAAGTAAGGAATTCTGCATTTTTTATGCCGCAAACATGTATTCTAGAAGAGTTGTATTGTGCATTTGCCTCCAAAGTTGTTTTATTGGCATACTAGATAAATACAGGTTTAAGTAAGGAATTTTGCATTTTTTATTCCGCAAACATGTATTCTACAAGAGTTGTATTGTACATTTGCCTCCAAAGTTGTTTAATTGGCATACTAGATAAATACACTTTTAAGTAAAGAATTCTGCATTTTTTATGCCGCAAACATGTATTCTAGAAGAGTTGTATTGTGCATTTGCCTCCAAAGTTGTTTAATTGGAATACTAGATAAATACACTTTTAAGTAAGGAATTCTGCATTTTTTATGCCGCAAACATGTATTCTAGAAGAGTTGTATTGTGCATTTGCCTCAAAAGTTGTTTTATTGTCATACTAGATAAATACAGGTTTAAGTAAGGAATTTTGCATTTTTTATTCCGCAAACATGTATTCTACAAGAGTTGTATTGTGCATTTGCCTCCAAAGTTTTTTAATTGGAATACTAGATAAATACACTTTTAAGTAACGAATTCTGCATTTTTTATGCCGCAAACATGTATTCTAGAAGAATTGTATTGTGCATTTGCCTCCAAAGTTGTTAAATTGGCATACTAGATAAATACAGGTTTAAGTAAGGAATTTTGCATTTTTTATTCCGCAAACATGTATTCTACAAGAGTTGTATTGTACATTTGCCTTCAAAGTTGTTAAATTGGCATACTAGATAAATACATTTTTAAGTAAAGAATTCTGCATTTTTTATGCCGCAAACATGTATTCTAGGAGAGTTGTATTGTGCATTTGCCTCCAAAGTTGTTTAATTAGCATACTATATAAATACACTTTTAAGTAAGGAATTCTGCATTTCCTATGCCGCAAACATGTATTCTAGAAGAGTTGTATTGTGCATTTGCCTCCAAAGTTGTTTAATTGGAATACTAGATAAATACACTTTTAAGTAACGAATTCTGCATTTTTTATGCCGCAAACATGTATTCTAGAAGAGTTGTATTGTGCATTTGCCTCCAAAGTTGTTTAATTGGAAAACTAGATAAATACACTTTTAAGTAAGGAATTCTGCATTTTTTATGCCGCAAACATGTATTCTAGAAGAGTTGTATTGTGCATTTGCCTCCAAAGTTGTTTAATTGGAATACTAGATAAATACACTTTTAAGTAAGGAATTCTGCATTTTTTATGCCGCAAACATGTATTCTACAAGAGTTGTATTGTACATTTGCCTTCAAAGTTGTTAAATTGGCATACTAGATAAATACACTTTTAAGTAAAGAATTCTGCATTTTTTATGCCGCAAACATGTATTCTAGGAGAGTTGTATTGTGCATTTGCCTCCAAAGTTGTTTAATTGGAATACTAGATAAATACACTTTTAAGTAACGAATTCTGCATTTTGTATGCCGCAAACATGTATTCTAGAAGAGTTGTATTGTGCATTTGCCTCCAAAGTTGTTTAATTGGAATACTAGATAAATACACTTTTAAGTAACGAATTCTGCATTTTTTATGCCGCAAACATGTATTCTAGAAGAATTGTATTGTGCATTTGCCTCCAAAGTTGTTAAATTGGCATACTAGATAAATACACTTTTAAGTAAAGAATTCTGCATTTTTTATGCCGCAAACATGTATTCTAGAAGAGTTGTGTTGTGCATTTGCCTCCAAAGTTTTTTAATTAGCATACTATATAAATACACTTTTAAGTAAGGAATTCTGCATTTTTTATGCCGCAAACATGTATTCTAGAAGAGTTGTATTGTGCATTTGCCTCCAAAGTTGTTTAATTGGAATACTAGATAAATACACTTTTAAGTAAGGAATTCTGCATTTTTTGTGCCGCAAACATGTATTCTAGAAGAGTTGTATTGTGCATTTGCCTCCAAAGTTGTTTAATTGGAATTCTGCATTTTTTATGCCGCAAACATGTATTCTAGAAGAGTTGTATTGTGCATTTGCCTCCAAAGTTGTTTAATTGGAATACTAGATAAATACACTTTTAAGTAAGGAATTCTGCATTTTTTATGCCGCAAACATGTATTCTAGAAGAGTTGTATTGTGCATTTGCCTCAAAAGTTGTTTTATTGGCATACTAGATAAATACAGGTTTAAGTAAGGAATTTTGCATTTTTTATTCAGCAAACATGTATTCTACAAGAGTTGTATTGTGCATTTGCCTCCAAAGTTGTTTAATTGGAATACTAGATAAATACACTTTTAAGTAACGAATTCTGCATTTTTTATGCCGCAAACATGTATTCTAGAAGAGTTGTATTGTGCATTTGCCTCCAAAGTTGTTTAATTGGAATACTAGATAAATACACTTTTAAGTAAGGAATTCTGCATTTTTTGTGCCGCAAACATGTATTCTAGAAGAGTTGTATTGTGCATTTGCCTCCAAAGTTGTTTAATTGGAATTCTGCATTTTTTATGCCGCAAACATGTATTCTAGAAGAGTTGTATTGTGCATTTGCCTCCAAAGTTGTTTAATTGGAATACTAGATAAATACACTTTTAAGTAACGAATTCTGCATTTTTTATGCCGCAAACATGTATTCTAGAAGAGTTGTATTGTGCATTTGCCTTCAAAGTTGTTTAATTAGCATACTATATAAATACACTTTTAAGTAAGGAATTCTGCATTTCTTATGCCGCAAACATGTATTCTAGAAGAGTTGTATTGTGCATTTGCCTCCAAAGTTGTTTAATTGGAATAGTAGATAAATACACTTTTAAGTAAGGAATTCTGCATTTTTTATGCCGCAACATGTATTCTAGAAGAGTTGTATTGTGCATTTGCCTCCAAAGTTGTTTTATTGGCATACTAGATAAATACAGGTTTAAGTAAGGAATTTTGCATATTTTATTCCGCAAACATGTATTCTACAAGAGTTGTATTATACATTTGCCTCCAAAGTTGTTTAATTGGAATACTAGGATAATACACTTTTAAGTAAGGAATTCTGCATTTTTTATTCCGCAAACATGTATTCTAGAAGAGTTGTATTGTGCATTTGCCTCCAAAGTTGTTTAATTGGAATACTAGATAAATACACTTTTAAGTAAGGAATTCTGCATTTTTTATGCCGCAAACATGTATTCTAGAAGAGTTGTATTGTGCATTTGCCTCCAAAGTTGTTTAATTGGAATACTAGATAAATACACTTTTAAGTAAGGAATTTTGCATTTTTTATTCCGCAAACATGTATTCTAGAAGAATTGTATTGTGCATTTGCCTCCAAAGTTGTTAAATTGGCATACTAGATAAATACACTTTTAAGTAAAGAATTCTGCATTTTTTATGCCGCAAACATGTATTCCAGAAGAGTTGTATTGTGCATTTGCCTTCAAAGTTGTTTAATTAGCATACTATATAAATACACTTTTAAGTAAGGAATTCTGCATTTCTTATGCCGCAAACATGTATTCTAGAAGAGTTGTATTGTGCATTTGCCTCCAAAGTTGTTTATTTGGAATACTAGATAAATACACTTTTAAGTAAGGAATTCTGCATTTTTTATTCCGCAAACATGTATTCTACAAGAGTTGTATTGTACATTTGCCTTCAAAGTTGTTAAATTGGCATACTAGATAAATACACTTTTAAGTAAAGAATTCTGCATTTTTTATGCCGCAAACATGTATTCCAGAAGAGTTGTATTGTGCATTTGCCTTCAAAGTTGTTTAATTAGCATACTATATAAATACACTTTTAAGTAAGGAATTCTGCATTTCTTATGCCGCAAACATGTATTCTAGAAGAGTTGTATTGTGCATTTGCCTCCAAAGTTGTTTATTTGGAATACTAGATAAATACACTTTTAAGTAAGGAATTCTGCATTTTTTATGCCGCAAACATGTATTCTAGAAGAGTTGTATTGTGCATTTGCCTTCAAAGTTGTTTAATTAGCATACTATATAAATACACTTTTAAGTAAGGAATTTTGCATTTTTTATTCCGCAAACATGTATTCTAGAAGAATTGTATTGTGCATTTGCCTCCAAAGTTGTTAAATTGGCATACTAGATAAATACACTTTTAAGTAAGGAATTCTGCATTTCTTATGCCGCAAACATGTATTCTAGAAGAGTTGTATTGTGCATTTGCCTCCAAAGTTGTTTTATTGGCATACTAGATAAATACAGGTTTAAGTAAGGAATTTTGCATTTTTTATTCCGCAAACATGTATTCTACAAGAGTTGTATTGTACATTTGCCTTCAAAGTTGTTAAATTGGCATACTAGATAAATACACTTTTAAGTAAAGAATTCTGCATTTTTTATGCCGCAAACATGTATTCCAGAAGAGTTGTATTGTGCATTTGCCTTCAAAGTTGTTTAATTAGCATACTATATAAATACACTTTTAAGTAAGGAATTCTGCATTTCTTATGCCGCAAACATGTATTCTAGAAGAGTTGTATTGTGCATTTGCCTCCAAAGTTGTTTATTTGGAATACTAGATAAATACACTTTTAAGTAAGGAATTCTGCATTTTTTATGCCGCAAACATGTATTCTAGAAGAGTTGTATTGTGCATTTGCCTTCAAAGTTGTTTAATTAGCATACTATATAAATACACTTTTAAGTAAGGAATTTTGCATTTTTTATTCCGCAAACATGTATTCTAGAAGAATTGTATTGTGCATTTGCCTCCAAAGTTGTTAAATTGGCATACTAGATAAATACACTTTTAAGTAAAGAATTCTGCATTTTTTATGCCGCAAACATGTATTCTAGAAGAGTTGTATTGTGCATTTGCCTCCAAAGTTGTTTAATTGGAATACTAGATAAATACACTTTTAAGTAAGGAATTCTGCATTTTTTATGCCGCAAACATGTATTCTAGAAGAGTTGTATTGTGCATTTGCCTCAAAAGTTGTTTTATTGTCATACTAGATAAATACAGGTTTAGGTAAGGAATTTTGCATTTTTTATTCCGCAAACATGTATTCTACAAGAGTTGTATTGTGCATTTGCCTCCAAAGTTGTTTAATTGGAATACTAGATAAATACACTTTTAAGTAACGAATTCTGCATTTTTTATGCCGCAAACATGTATTCTAGAAGAATTGTATTGTGCATTTGCCTCCAAAGTTGTTAAATTGGCATACTAGATAAATACAGGTTTAAGTAAGGAATTTTGCATTTTTTATTCCGCAAACATGTATTCTACAAGAGTTGTATTGTACATTTGCCTTCAAAGTTGTTAAATTGGCATACTAGATAAATACACTTTTAAGTAAAGAATTCTGCATTTTTTATGCCGCAAACATGTATTCTAGGAGAGTTGTATTGTGCATTTGCCTCCAAAGTTGTTTAATTAGCATACTATATAAATACACTTTTAATTAAGGAATTCTGCATTTCCTATGCCGCAAACATGTATTCTAGAAGAGTTGTATTGTGCATTTGCCTCCAAAGTTGTTTAATTGGAATACTAGATAAATACACTTTTAAGTAACGAATTCTGCATTTTTTATGCCGCAAACATGTATTCTAGAAGAGTTGTATTGTGCATTTGCCTCCAAAGTTGTTTAATTGGAAAACTAGATAAATACACTTTTAAGTAAGGAATTCTGCATTTTTTATGCCGCAAACATTTATTCTAGAAGAGTTGTATTGTGCATTTGCCTCCAAAGTTGTTTAATTGGAATACTAGATAAATACACTTTTAAGTAAGGAATTCTGCATTTTTTATGCCGCAAACATGTATTCTAGAAGAGTTGTATTGTGCATTTGCCTCCAAAGTTGTTTAATTGGAATACTAGGTAAATACACTTTTAAGTAACGAATTCTGCATTTTTTATGCCGCAAACATGTATTCTAGAAGAGTTGTATTGTGCATTTGCCTCCAAAGTTGTTTAATTGGAATACTAGATAAATACACTTTTAAGTAAGGAATTCTGCATTTTTTACGCCGCAAACATGTATTCTAGAAGAGTTGTATTGTGCATTTGCCTCCAAAGTTGTTTAATTGGAATACTAGATAAATACACTTTTAAGTAACGAATTCTGCATTTTTTATGCCGCAAACATGTATTCTAGAAGAGTTGTATTGTGCATTTGCCTCCAAAGTTGTTTAATTGGAATACTAGATAAATACACTTTTAAGTAAGGAATTCTGCATTTTTTATGCCGCAACATGTATTCTAGAAGAGTTGTATTGTGCATTTGCCTCCAAAGTTGTTTTATTGGCATACTAGATAAATACAGGTTTAAGTAAGGAATTTTGCATATTTAATTCCGCAAACATGTATTCTACAAGAGTTGTATTATACATTTGCCTCCAAAGTTGTTTAATTGGAATACTAGGATAATACACTTTTAAGTAAGGAATTCTGCATTTTTTATTCCGCAAACATGTATTCTAGAAGAATTGTATTGTGCATTTGCCTCCAAAGTTGTTAAATTGGCATACTAGATAAATACACTTTTAAGTAAAGAATTCTGCATTTTTTATGCCGCAAACATGTATTCTAGGAGAGTTGTATTGTGCATTTGCCTCCAAAGTTGTTTAATTAGCATACTATATAAATACACTTCTAAGTAAGGAATTCTGCATTTCTTATGCCGCAAACATGTATTCTAGAAGAGTTGTATTGTGCATTTGCCTCCAAAGTTCTTTAATTGGAATACTAGATAAATACACTTTTAAGTAACGAATTCTGCATTTTTTATGCCGCAAACATGTATTCTTCAAGAGTTGTATTGTGCATTTGCCTCCAAAGTTGTTTAATTGGCATACTAGATAAATACACTTTTAAGTAAAGAATTCTGCATTTTTTATGCCGCAAACATGTATTCTAGGAGAGTTGTATTGTGCATTTGCCTCCATAGTTGTTTAATTAGCATACTATATAAATACACTTTTAAGTAAGGAATTCTGCATTTCTTATGACGCAAACATGTATTCTACAAGAGTTGTATTGTGCATTTGCCTCCAAAGTTGTTTAATTGGAATACTAGATAAATACACTTTTAAGTAACGAATTCTGCATTTTTTATGCCGCAAACATGTATTCTAGAAGAGTTGTATTGTGCATTTGCCTCCAAAGTTGTTTAATTGGAATACTAGATAAATACACTTTTAAGTAACGAATTCTGCATTTTTTATGCCGCAAACATGTATTCTAGAAGAGTTGTATTGTGCATTTGCCTCCAAAGTTGTTTAATTGGAATACTAGATAAATACACTTTTAAGAAAGGAATTCTGCATTTTTTATGCCGCAAACATGTATTCTAGAAGAGTTGTATTGTGCATTTGCCTCCAAAGTTGTTTAATTGGAATACTAGATAAATACACTTTTAAGTAAGGAATTTTGCATTTTTTATTCCGCAAACATGTATTCTACAAGAGTTGTATTGTGCATTTGCCTCCAAAGTTGTTTAATTGGAATACTAGATAAATACACTTTTAAGTAACGAATTCTGCATTTTTTATGCCGCAAACATGTATTCTAGAAGAATTGTATTGTGCATTTGCCTCCAAAGTTGTTAAATTGGCATACTAGATAAATACACTTTTAAGTAAAGAATTCTGCATTTTTTATGCCGCAAACATGTATTCTAGAAGAGTTGTATTGTGCATTTGCCTTCAAAGTTGTTTAATTAGCATACTATATAAATACACTTTTAAGTAAGGAATTCTGCATTTCTTATGCCGCACACATGTATTCTAGAAGAGTTGTATTGTGCATTTGCCTCCAAAGTTGTTTATTTGGAATACTAGATAAATACACGTTTAAGTAAGGAATTTTGAATTTTTTATTCCGCAAACATGTATTCTACAAGAGTTGTATTGTACATTTGCCTTCAAAGTTGTTAAATTGGCATACTAGATAAATACACTTTTAAGTAAAGAATTCTGCATTTTTTATGCCGCAAACATGTATTCTAGGAGAACTGTATTGTGCATTTGCCTCCAAAGTTGTTTAATTAGCATACTATATAAATACACTTTTAAGTAAGGAATTCTGCATTTCCTATGCCGCAAACATGTATTCTAGAAGAGTTGTATTGTGCATTTGCCTCCAAAGTTGTTTAATTGGAATACTAGATAAATACACTTTTAAGTAACGAATTCTGCATTTTTTATGCTGCAAACATGTATTCTAGAAGAGTTGTATTGTGCATTTGCCTCCAAAGTTGTTTAATTGGAAAACTAGATAAATACACTTTTAAGTAAGGAATTCTGCATTTTTTATGCCGCAAACATGTATTCTAGAAGAGTTGTATTGTGCATTTGCCTCCAAAGTTGTTTAATTGGAATACTAGATAAATACACTTTTAAGTAAGGAATTCTGCATTTTTTATGCCGCAAACATGTATTCTAGAAGAGTTGTATTGTGCATTTGCCTCCAAAGTTGTTTAATTGGAATACTAGGTAAATACACTTTTAAGTAACGAATTCTGCATTTTTTATGCCGCAAACATGTATTCTAGAAGAGTTGTATTGTGCATTTGCCTCCAAAGTTGTTTTATTGGCATACTAGATAAATACAGGTTTAAGTAAGGAATTCTGCATTTTTTACGCCGCAAACATGTATTCTAGAAGAGTTGTATTGTGCATTTGCCTCCAAAGTTGTTTAATTGGAATACTAGATAAATACACTTTTAAGTAACGAATTCTGCATTTTTTATGCCGCAAACATGTATTCTAGAAGAGTTGTATTGTGCATTTGCCTCCAAAGTTGTTTTATTGGCATACTAGATAAATACAGGTTTAAGTAAGGAATTTTGCATATTTAATTCCGCAAACATGTATTCTACAAGAGTTGTATTATACATTTGCCTCCAAAGTTGTTTAATTGGAATACTAGGATAATACACTTTTAAGTAAGGAATTCTGCATTTTTTATTCCGCAAACATGTATTCTAGAAGAATTGTATTGTGCATTTGCCTCCAAAGTTGTTAAATTGGCATACTAGATAAATACACTTTTAAGTAAAGAATTCTGCATTTTTTATGCCGCAAACATGTATTCTAGGAGAGTTGTATTGTGCATTTGCCTCCAAAGTTGTTTAATTAGCATACTATATAAATACACTTTTAAGTAACGAATTCTGCATTTTTTATGCTGCAAACATGTATTCTAGAAGAGTTGTATTGTGCATTTGCCTCCAAAGTTGTTTAATTGGAAAACTAGATAAATACACTTTTAAGTAAGGAATTCTGCATTTTTTATGCCGCAAACATGTATTCTAGAAGAGTTGTATTGTGCATTTGCCTCCAAAGTTGTTTAATTGGAATACTAGATAAATACACTTTTAAGTAAGGAATTCTGCATTTTTTATGCCGCAAACATGTATTCTAGAAGAGTTGTATTGTGCATTTGCCTCCAAAGTTGTTTAATTGGAATACTAGGTAAATACACTTTTAAGTAACGAATTCTGCATTTTTTATGCCGCAAACATGTATTCTAGAAGAGTTGTATTGTGCATTTGCCTCCAAAGTTGTTTAATTGGAATACTAGATAAATACACTTTTAAGTAAGGAATTCTGCATTTTTTACGCCGCAAACATGTATTCTAGAAGAGTTGTATTGTGCATTTGCCTCCAAAGTTGTTTAATTGGAATACTAGATAAATACACTTTTAAGTAACGAATTCTGCATTTTTTATGCCGCAAACATGTATTCTAGAAGAGTTGTATTGTGCATTTGCCTCCAAAGTTGTTTAATTGGAATACTAGATAAATACACTTTTAAGTAAGGAATTCTGCATTTTTTATGCCGCAACATGTATTCTAGAAGAGTTGTATTGTGCATTTGCCTCCAAAGTTGTTTTATTGGCATACTAGATAAATACAGGTTTAAGTAAGGAATTTTGCATATTTAATTCCGCAAACATGTATTCTACAAGAGTTGTATTATACATTTGCCTCCAAAGTTGTTTAATTGGAATACTAGGATAATACACTTTTAAGTAAGGAATTCTGCATTTTTTATTCCGCAAACATGTATTCTAGAAGAATTGTATTGTGCATTTGCCTCCAAAGTTGTTAAATTGGCATACTAGATAAATACACTTTTAAGTAAAGAATTCTGCATTTTTTATGCCGCAAACATGTATTCTAGGAGAGTTGTATTGTGCATTTGCCTCCAAAGTTGTTTAATTAGCATACTATATAAATACACTTTTAAGTAACGAATTCTGCATTTTTTATGCTGCAAACATGTATTCTAGAAGAGTTGTATTGTGCATTTGCCTCCAAAGTTGTTTAATTGGAAAACTAGATAAATACACTTTTAAGTAAGGAATTCTGCATTTCTTATGCCGCAAACATGTATTCTAGGAGAGTTGTATTGTGCATTTGCCTCCAAAGTTGTTTAATTAGCATACTATATAAATACACTTTTAAGTAACGAATTCTGCATTTTTTATGCTGCAAACATGTATTCTAGAAGAGTTGTATTGTGCATTTGCCTCCAAAGTTGTTTAATTAGCATACTATATAAATACACTTTTAAGTAACGAATTCTGCATTTTTTATGCTGCAAACATGTATTCTAGAAGAGTTGTATTGTGCATTTGCCTCCAAAGTTGTTTAATTGGAAAACTAGATAAATACACTTTTAAGTAAGGAATTCTGCATTTCTTATGCCGCAAACATGTATTCTACAAGAGTTGTATTATACATTTGCCTCCAAAGTTGTTTAATTGGAATACTAGGATAATACACTTTTAAGTAAGGAATTCTGCATTTTTTATTCCGCAAACATGTATTCTAGAAGAATTGTATTGTGCATTTGCCTCCAAAGTTGTTAAATTGGCATACTAGATAAATACACTTTTAAGTAAAGAATTCTGCATTTTTTATGCCGCAAACATGTATTCTAGGAGAGTTGTATTGTGCATTTGCCTCCAAAGTTGTTTAATTAGCATACTATATAAATACACTTTTAAGTAACGAATTCTGCATTTTTTATGCTGCAAACATGTATTCTAGAAGAGTTGTATTGTGCATTTGCCTCCAAAGTTGTTTAATTGGAATACTAGATAAATACACTTTTAAGTAAGGAATTCTGCATTTTTTATGCCGCAACATGTATTCTAGAAGAGTTGTATTGTGCATTTGCCTCCAAAGTTGTTTTATTGGCATACTAGATAAATACAGGTTTAAGTAAGGAATTTTGCATATTTAATTCCGCAAACATGTATTCTACAAGAGTTGTATTATACATTTGCCTCCAAAGTTGTTTAATTGGAATACTAGGATAATACACTTTTAAGTAAGGAATTCTGCATTTTTTATTCCGCAAACATGTATTCTAGAAGAATTGTATTGTGCATTTGCCTCCAAAGTTGTTAAATTGGCATACTAGATAAATACACTTTTAAGTAAAGAATTCTGCATTTTTTATGCCGCAAACATGTATTCTAGGAGAGTTGTATTGTGCATTTGCCTCCAAAGTTGTTTAATTAGCATACTATATAAATACACTTTTAAGTAAGGAATTCTGCATTTCTTATGCCGCAAACATGTATTCTAGAAGAGTTGTATTGTGCATTTGCCTCCAAAGTTCTTTAATTGGAATACTAGATAAATACACTTTTAAGTAACGAATTCTGCATTTTTTATGCCGCAAACATGTATTCTTCAAGAGTTGTATTGTGCATTTGCCTCCAAAGTTGTTTAATTGGCATACTAGATAAATACACTTTTAAGTAAAGAATTCTGCATTTTTTATGCCGCAAACATGTATTCTAGGAGAGTTGTATTGTGCATTTGCCTCCATAGTTGTTTAATTAGCATACTATATAAATACACTTTTAAGTAAGGAATTCTGAATTTTTTATGCCGCAAACATGTATTCTAGGAGAGTTGTATTGTGCATTTGCCTCCAAAGTTGTTTAATTAGCATACTAGATAAATACACTTTTAAGTAAGGAATTCTGCATTTTATATGCCGCAAACATGTATTCTAGAAGAGTTGTATTGTGCATTTGCCTCCAAAGTTGTTTTATTGGCATACTAGATAAATACACCTTTAAGTAAGGAATTCTGCATTTCTTATGACGCAAACATGTATTCTACAAGAGTTGTATTGTGCATTTGCCTCCAAAGTTGTTTAATTGGAATACTAGATAAATACACTTTTAAGTAACGAATTCTGCATTTTTTATGCCGCAAACATGTATTCTAGAAGAGTTGTATTGTGCATTTGCCTCCAAAGTTGTTTAATTGGAATACTAGATAAATACACTTTTAAGTAACGAATTCTGCATTTTTTATGCCGCAAACATGTATTCTAGAAGAGTTGTATTGTGCATTTGCCTCCAAAGTTGTTTAATTGGAATACTAGATAAATACACTTTTAAGAAAGGAATTCTGCATTTTTTATGCCGCAAACATGTATTCTAGAAGAGTTGTATTGTGCATTTGCCTCCAAAGTTGTTTTATTGGCATACTAGATAAATACAGGTTTAAGTAAGGAATTTTGCATTTTTTATTCCGCAAACATGTATTCTACAAGAGTTGTATTGTACATTTGCCTCCAAAGTTGTTTAATTGGAATACTAGGATAATACACTTTTAAGTAAGGAATTCTGCATTTTTTATTCCGCAAACATGTATTCTAGAAGAATTGTATTGTGCATTTGCCTCCAAAGTTGTTTAATTGGAATACTAGATAAATACACTTTTAAGTAAGGAATTTTGCATTTTTTATTCCGCAAACATGTATTCTACAAGAGTTGTATTGTGCATTTGCCTCCAAAGTTGTTTAATTGGAATACTAGATAAATACACTTTTAAGTAACGAATTCTGCATTTCTTATGCCGCAAACATGTATTCTAGAAGAGTTGTATTGTGCATTTGCCTCCAAAGTTCTTTAATTGGAATACTAGATAAATACACTTTTAAGTAAGGAATTCTGAATTTTTTATGCCGCAAACATGTATTCTAGGAGAGTTGTATTGTGCATTTGCCTCCAAAGTTGTTTAATTAGCATACTAGATAAATACACTTTTAAGTAAGGAATTCTGCATTTTATATGCCGCAAACATGTATTCTAGAAGAGTTGTATTGTGCATTTGCCTCCAAAGTTGTTTATTTGGAATACTAGATAAATACACTTTTAAGTAAGGAATTTTGAATTTTTTATTCCGCAAACATGTATTCTACAAGAGTTGTATTGTACATTTGCCTTCAAAGTTGTTAAATTGGCATACTAGATAAATACACTTTTAAGTAAAGAATTCTGCATTTTTTATGCCGCAAACATGTATTCTAGGAGAACTGTATTGTGCATTTGCCTCCAAAGTTGTTTAATTAGCATACTATATAAATACACTTTTAAGTAAGGAATTCTGCATTTCCTATGCCGCAAACATGTATTCTAGAAGAGTTGTATTGTGCATTTGCCTCCAAAGTTGTTTAATTGGAATACTAGATAAATACACTTTTAAGTAATGAATTCTGCATTTTTTATGCTGCAAACATGTATTCTAGAAGAGTTGTATTGTGCATTTGCCTCCAAAGTTGTTTAATTGGAAAACTAGATAAATACACTTTTAAGTAAGGAATTCTGCATTTTTTATGCCGCAAACATGTATTCTAGAAGAGTTGTATTGTGCATTTGCCTCCAAAGTTGTTTAATTGGAATACTAGATAAATACACTTTTAAGTAAGGAATTCTGCATTTTTTATGCCGCAAACATGTATTCTAGAAGAGTTGTATTGTGCATTTGCCTCCAAAGTTGTTTAATTGGAATACTAGGTAAATACACTTTTAAGTAACGAATTCTGCATTTTTTATGCCGCAAACATGTATTCTAGAAGAGTTGTATTGTGCATTTGCCTCCAAAGTTGTTTAATTGGAATACTAGTTAAATACAGGTTTAAGTAAGGGATTTTGCATATTTTATTCCGCAAACATGTATTCTAGAAGAGTTGTATTGTGCATTTGCCTCCAAAGTTGTTTAATTGGAATACTAGATAAATACACTTTTAAGTAAGGAATTCTGCATTTTTTATGCCGCAAACATGTATTCTAGACTTTTAAGTAACGAATTCTGCATTTTTTATGCCGCAAACATGTATTCTAGAAGAGTTGTATTGTGCATTTGCCTCCAAAGTTGTTTAATTGGAATACTAGATAAATACACTTTTAAGAAAGGAATTCTGCATTTTTTATGCCGCAAACATGTATTCTAGAAGAGTTGTATTGTGCATTTGCCTCCAAAGTTGTTTTATTGGCATACTAGATAAATACAGGTTTAAGTAAGGAATTTTGCATTTTTTATTCCGCAAACATGTATTCTACAAGAGTTGTATTGTACATTTGCCTCCAAAGTTGTTTAATTGGAATACTAGGATAATACATTTTTAAGTAAGGAATTCTGCATTTTTTATTCCGCAAACATGTATTCTAGAAGAATTGTATTGTGCATTTGCCTCCAAAGTTGTTTAATTGGAATACTAGATAAATACACTTTTAAGTAAGGAATTCTGCATTTTTTATTCCGCAAACATGTATTGTAAAAGAATTGTATTGTGCATTTGCCTCCAAAGTTGTTAATTTGGCATACTAGATAAATACACTTTTAAGTAAAGAATTCTGCATTTTTTATGCCGCAAACATGTATTCTAGGAGAGTTGTATTGTGCATTTGCCTCCAAAGTTGTTTAATTAGCAAACTATATAAATACACTTTTAAGTAAGGAATTCTGCATTTCTTATGCCGCAAACATGTTTTCTAGAAGAGTTGTATTGTGCATTTGCCTCCAAAGTTGTTTAATTGGAATACTAGATAAATACACTTTAAAGTAACGAATTCTTAATTTTTTATTCCGCAAACATGTATTCTAGAAGAATTGTATTGTGCATTTGCCTCCAAAGTTGTTTAATTGGAATACTAGATAAATACACTTTTAAGTAAGGAATTCTGCATTTTTTATGCCGCAAACATGTATTCTAGAAGAGTTGTATTGTGCATTTGCCTCCAAAGTTGTTTTATTGGCATACAGGTTTAAGTAAGGAATTTTGCATTTTTTATTCCGCAAACATGTATTCTAGAAGAGTTGTATTGTGCATTTGCCTCCAAAGTTGTTTATTTGGAATACTAGATAAATACACTTTTAAGTAAGGAATTCTGCATTTTTTATGCCGCAAACATGTATTCTAGAAGAGTTGTATTGTGCATTTGCCTCCAAAGTTGTTTAATTGGAATACTAGATAAATACACTTTTAAGTAAGAATTTTGCATTTTTTATACCGCAAACATGTATTCTAGAAGAATTGTATTGTACATTTGCCTCCAAAGTTGCTAAATTGGCATACTAGAAATACACTTTTAAGTAAAGAATTCTGCATTTTTTATGCCGCAAACATGTATTCTAGGAGAGTTGTATTGTGCATTTGCCTCCAAAGTTGTTTAATTAGCATACTATATAAATACACTTTTAAGTAAGGAATTCTGCATTTCTTATGCCGCAAACATGTATTCTAGAAGAGTTGTATTGTGCATTTGCCTCCAAAGTTGTTTAATTGGAATACTAGATAAATACACTTTTAAGTAACGATTTCTGCATTTTTTATGCCGCAAACATGTATTCTAGAAGAGTTGTATTGTGCATTTGCCTCCAAAGTTGTTTAATTGGAATACTAGATAAATACACTTTTAAGTAAGGAATTCTGCATTTTTTATGCCGCAAACATGTATTCTAGAAAAGTTGTATTGTGCATTTGCCTCCAAAGTTGTTTTATTGGCATACTAGATAAATACAGGTTTAAGTAAGGAATTTTGCATTTTTTATTCCGCAAACATGTATTCTGAAGGGTGATTTTTTAGCTGGTTTGGTTTTGGCAACACTGGTTTTGACCGCTGACGTGTGTTTAGTACCTTGTGTCACTGTCAAACAGCTTCAGTTTGGTTTGCAATTTAACCATGGATCGTCTTACAAATGAACAACGCTTGCAAATTATTGAATTTTACTATCAAAATTCGTGCTCGGTTCGAAATGTTCATCGCGCGCTGCTTCCATTTTATGATCGGCATTCTCGACCTTCTGAGCAGTCTATTCGGAAGATTGTGACCAAATTTCGCACCAAATTTACTTTGTTGGACATTAAACCACCAACACGTTTACGTACTGTGCGTAGTGAAGAAAATATTGCGGCCGTATCAGCTAGTGTGACAGAAGACCGCGAAATGTCGATTCGGCGCCGTTCCCAGCAGTTAGGCCTTTGTTACAGCACTACGTGGAAAATTTTGCGGAAGGATTTGGGCGTAAAGCCTTTTAAGATACAGCTGGTGCAAGAACTAAAGCCAGCCGACCTACCACAACGCCGAATTTTTGGTGAATGGGCTCTTGGAAAGCTGGCCGAGGATCCGCTTTTTTATCGAAAAATTGTGTTCAGCGATGAGGCTCATTTTTGGTTGAATGGGTACGTAAATAAGCAAAATTGCCGCATTTGGAGTGAAGATCAGCCAGAAGCATTGCAACAGCTACCAATGCATCCCGAAAAAGCCACTGTTTGGTGCGGTTTATGGGCCGGCGGCATTATTGGGCCATATTTCTTCAAAGATGATGCGAATCGCAGCGTTACTGTCAATGGTGAACGCTACCGAGCGATGATAACAAATTTTTTTTTCCCCGAAGTGGAAGATCTTGACTTGCATGATATGTGGTTTCAACAAGACGTTGCCACATGCCACACAGCACGCCAAACAATGGCGCAATTGCGAGGCGAGTTTGGTGAACAGTTAATTTCACGTTTCGGGCCGGTCAATTGGCCGCCTTGATCGTGCGATTTGACACCATTAGATTATTTTTTGTCGGGGTATGCCAAGGCTAATGTGTGTAGGGACAAGCCCGCTTCGATTGACGCACTGGAAGCCAACATCCATGCATTCATTCGTGAGATACCGGCCGATATGTGTGAAAGAGTATGCCAAAATTGGACTCAGCGGATGGGCTACCTGAGACGCAGCCGCGGTCAACATTTGCATGAAATTATCTTTAAACATTAAATTGCAAGGTTCAAACTATCGATTCAAATAAATATTTCATTCATTTTTTCGAATTTTTTGTGTTTTTTTTTTAAAACAAGTTCTAAACCTCTTAAAAAATCACCCTTTACAAGAGTTGTATTGTACATTTGCCTCCAAAGTTGTTTAATTGGAATACTAGATAAATACACTTTTAAGTAAGGAATTCTGCATTTTTTATGCCGCAAACATGTATTCTAGAAGAGTTGTATTGTGCATTTGCCTCCAAAGTTGTTTTATTGGCATACAGGTTTAAGTAAGGAATTTTGCATTTTTTATTCCGCAAACATGTATTCTAGAAGAGTTGTATTGTGCATTTGCCTCCAAAGTTGTTTATTTGGAATACTAGATAAATACACTTTTAAGTAAGGAATTCTGCATTTTTTATGCCGCAAACATGTATTCTAGAAGAGTTGTATTGTGCATTTGCCTCCAAAGTTGTTTAATTGGAATACTAGATAAATACACTTTTAAGTAAGAATTTTGCATTTTTTATACCGCAAACATGTATTCTAGAAGAATTGTATTGTACATTTGCCTCCAAAGTTGCTAAATTGGCATACTAGAAATACACTTTTAAGTAAAGAATTCTGCATTTTTTATGCCGCAAACATGTATTCTAGGAGAGTTGTATTGTGCATTTGCCTCCAAAGTTGTTTAATTAGCATACTATATAAATACACTTTTAAGTAAGGAATTCTGCATTTCTTATGCCGCAAACATGTATTCTAGAAGAGTTGTATTGTGCATTTGCCTCCAAAGTTGTTTAATTGGAATACTAGATAAATACACTTTTAAGTAACGATTTCTGCATTTTTTATGCCGCAAACATGTATTCTAGAAGAGTTGTATTGTGCATTTGCCTCCAAAGTTGTTTAATTGGAATACTAGATAAATACACTTTTAAGTAAGGAATTCTGCATTTTTTATGCCGCAAACATGTATTCTAGAAAAGTTGTATTGTGCATTTGCCTCCAAAGTTGTTTTATTGGCATACTAGATAAATACAGGTTTAAGTAAGGAATTTTGCATTTTTTATTCCGCAAACATGTATTCTAAAGGGTGATTTTTTAGCTGGTTTGGTTTTGGCAACACTGGTTTTGACCGCTGACGTGTGTTTAGTACCTTGTGTCACTGTCAAACAGCTTCAGTTTGGTTTGCAATTTAACCATGGATCGTCTTACAAATGAACAACGCTTGCAAATTATTGAATTTTACTATCAAAATTCGTGCTCGGTTCGAAATGTTCATCGCGCGCTGCTTCCATTTTATGATCGGCATTCTCGACCTTCTGAGCAGTCTATTCGGAAGATTGTGACCAAATTTCGCACCAAATTTACTTTGTTGGACATTAAACCACCAACACGTTTACGTACTGTGCGTAGTGAAGAAAATATTGCGGCCGTATCAGCTAGTGTGACAGAAGACCGCGAAATGTCGATTCGGCGCCGTTCCCAGCAGTTAGGCCTTTGTTACAGCACTACGTGGAAAATTTTGCGGAAGGATTTGGGCGTAAAGCCTTTTAAGATACAGCTGGTGCAAGAACTAAAGCCAGCCGACCTACCACAACGCCGAATTTTTGGTGAATGGGCTCTTGGAAAGCTGGCCGAGGATCCGCTTTTTTATCGAAAAATTGTGTTCAGCGATGAGGCTCATTTTTGGTTGAATGGGTACGTAAATAAGCAAAATTGCCGCATTTGGAGTGAAGATCAGCCAGAAGCATTGCAACAGCTACCAATGCATCCCGAAAAAGCCACTGTTTGGTGCGGTTTATGGGCCGGCGGCATTATTGGGCCATATTTCTTCAAAGATGATGCGAATCGCAGCGTTACTGTCAATGGTGAACGCTACCGAGCGATGATAACAAATTTTTTTTTCCCCGAAGTGGAAGATCTTGACTTGCATGATATGTGGTTTCAACAAGACGGTGCCACATGCCACACAGCACGCCAAACAATGGCGCAATTGCGAGGCGAGTTTGGTGAACAGTTAATTTCACGTTTCGGGCCGGTCAATTGGCCGCCTTGATCGTGCGATTTGACACCATTAGATTATTTTTTGTCGGGGTATGCCAAGGCTAATGTGTGTAGGGACAAGCCCGCTTCGATTGACGCACTGGAAGCCAACATCCATGCATTCATTCGTGAGATACCGGCCGAGAGTGTGAAAGAGTATGCCAAATTTGGACTCAGCGGATGGGCTACCTGAGACGCAGCCGCGGTCAACATTTGCATGAAATTATCTTTAAACATTAAATTGCAAGGTTCAAACTATCGATTCAAATAAATATTTCATTCATTTTTTCGAATTTTTTGTGTTTTTTTTTTAAAACAAGTTCTAAACCTCTTAAAAAATCACCCTTTACAAGAGTTGTATTGTACATTTGCCTCCAAAGTTGTTTAATTGGAATACTAGATAAATACACTTTTAAGTAAGGAATTCTGCATTTTTTATGCCGCAAACATGTATTCTAGAAGAGTTGTATTGTGCATTTGCCTCCAAAGTTGTTTAATTAGCATAAATACACTTTTAAGTAAGGAATTCTGCATTTCTTATGCCGCAAACATGTATTCTAGAAGAGTTGTATTGTGGATTTGCCTCCAAAGTTGTTTAATTGGAATACTAGATAAATACACTTTTAAGTAACGAATTCTGCATTTTTTATGCCGCAAACATGTATTCTAGAAGAGTTGTATTGTGCATTTGCCTCCAAAGTTGTTTAATTGGAATACTAGACTTTTAAGTAAGGAATTCTGCATTTTTTATGCCGCAAACATGTATTCTAGAAGAGTTGTATTGTGCATTTGCCTCCAAAGTTGTTTAATTGGAATACTAGATAAATACACTTTTAAGTAACGAATTCTGCATTTTTTATGCCGCAAACATGTATTCTAGAAGAGTTGTATTGTGCATTTGCCTCCAAAGTTGTTTAATTGGAATACTAGATAAATACACTTTTAAGAAAGGAATTCTGCATTTTTTATGCCGCAAACATGTATTCTAGAAGAGTTGTATTGTGCATTTGCCTCCAAAGTTGTTTTATTGGCATACTAGATAAATACAGGTTTAGGTAAGGAATTTTGCATTTTTTATTCCGCAAACATGTATTCTACAAGAGTTGTATTGTACATTTGCCTCCAAAGTTGTTTAATTGGAATACTTGGATAATACATTTTAAGTAAGGAATTCTGCATTTTTTATTCCGCAAACATGTATTCTAGATGAATTGTATTGTGCATTTGCCTCCAAAGTTGTTTAATTGGAATACTAGATAAATACACTTTTAAGTAAGGAGTTCTGCATTTTTTATTCCGCAAACATGTATTGTAAAAGAATTGTATTGTGCATTTGCCTCCAAAGTTGTTAAATTGGCATACTAGATAAATACACTTTTAAGTAAAGAATTCTGCATTTTTTATGCCGCAAACATGTATTCTAGAAGAGATGTATTGTGCATTTGCCTCCAAAGTTGTTTTATTGGCATACTAGATAAATACAGGTTTAAGTAAGGAATTCTGCATTTTTTATTCCGCAAACATGTATTCTAGAAGAGTTGTATTGTGCATTTGCCTCCAAAGTTGTTTAATTGGAATACTAGGTAAATACACTTTTAAGTAACGAATTCTGCATTTTTTATGTGGCAAACTTGTATTCTAGAAGAGTTGTATTGTGCATTTGCCTCCAAAGTTGTTTAATTGGAATACTAGATAAATACACTTTTAAGTAAGGAATTCTGCATTTTTTATGCCGCAAATATGTATTCTAGAAGAGTTGTATTGTGCATTTGCCTCCAAAGTTGTTTTATTGGCATACTAGATAAATACAGGTTTAAGTAAGGAATTTTGCATTTTTTATTCCGCAAACATGTATTCTAGAAGAGTTGTATTGTGCATTTGCCTCCAAAGTTGTTTAATTGGAATACTAGATAAATACACTTTTAAGTAAGGAATTCTGCATTTTTTATGCCGCAAACATGTATTCTAGAAGAGTTGTATTGTGCATTTGCCTCCAAAGTTGTTTAATTGGAATACTAGATAAATACACTTTTAAGTAAGGAATTCTGCATTTTTTATGCCGCAAACATGTATTCTAGAAGAGTTGTATTGTGCATTTGCCTCCAAAGTTGTTTAATTGGAATACTAGGTAAATACACTTTTAAGTAACGAATTCTGCATTTTTTATGTGGCATACATGTATTCTAGAAGAGTTGTATTGTGCATTTGCCTCCAAAGTTGTTTAATTGGAATACTAGATAAATACACTTTTAAGTAAGGAATTCTGCATTTTTTGTGCCGCAAACATGTATTCTAGAAGAGTTGTATTGTGCATTTGCCTCCAAAGTTGTTTAATTGGAATTCTGCATTTTTTATGCCGCAAACATGTATTCTAGAAGAGTTGTATTGTGCATTTGCCTCCAAAGTTGTTTAATTGGAATACTAGATAAATACACTTTTAAGTAAGGAATTCTGCATTTTTTATGCCGCAAACATGTATTCTAGAAGAGTTGTATTGTGCATTTGCCTCAAAAGTTGTTTTATTGGCATACTAGATAAATACAGGTTTAAGTAAGGAATTTTGCATTTTTTATTCAGCAAACATGTATTCTACAAGAGTTGTATTGTGCATTTGCCTCCAAAGTTGTTTAATTGGAATACTAGATAAATACACTTTTAAGTAACGAATTCTGCATTTTTTATGCCGCAAACATGTATTCTAGAAGAGTTGTATTGTGCATTTGCCTTCAAAGTTGTTTAATTAGCATACTATATAAATACACTTTTAAGTAAGGAATTCTGCATTTCTTATGCCGCAAACATGTATTCTAGAAGAGTTGTATTGTGCATTTGCCTCCAAAGTTGTTTAATTGGAATACTAGATAAATACACTTTTAAGTAAGGAATTCTGCATTTTTTATTCCGCAAACATGTATTCTAGAAGAGTTGTATTGTGCATTTGCCTCCAAAGTTGTTTTATTGGCATACTAGATAAATACAGGTTTAAGTAAGGAATTTTGCATTTTTTATTCCGCAAACATGTATTCTAGAAGAGTTGTATTGTGCATTTGCCTCCAAAGTTGTTTAATTGGAATACTAGATAAATACACTTTTAAGTAAGGAATTCTGCATTTTTTATGCCGCAAACATGTATTCTAGAAGAGTTGTATTCTGCATTTGCCTCCAAAGTTGTTTAATTGGAATACTAGATAAATACACTTTTAAGTAAGGAATTTTGCATTTTTTATTCCGCAAACATGTATTCTAGAAGAATTGTATTGCGCATTTGCCTCCAAAGTTGTTAAATTGGCATACTCGATAAATACAGGTTTAAGTAAGGAGTTCTGCATTTTTTATTCCGCAAACATGTATTCTTCAAGAGTTGTATTGTGCATTTGCCTCCAAAGTTGTTTAATTGGAATACTAGATAAATACACTTTTAAGTAAGGAATTCTGCATTTTTTATTCCGCAAACATGTATTCTAGAAGAATTGTATTGTGCATTTGCCTCCATAGTTGTTTAATTAGCATACTATATAAATACACGTTTAAGTAAGGAATTCTGCATTTCTTATGACGCAAACATGTATTCTAGAAGAGTTGTATTGTGCATTTGCCTCCAAAGTTGTGTGTATTCATTAGCTATCAACCCAATTCATAAAATAATTTGTCGCTCTTCTCTAAATGTGTCAAAGGCTAACAAGTTCATTTTTCCAAAAAAACCCAAATATTCCCCTAGTACAAAAAAAAAAATTGGAATATTTGGAAAAATCCATATATCCCGTTCGAATCCTACTATGTGACATAGCTCATTAGAAGCGTGTATTCATTAGCTATCAACCCAGTTCATAAAATAATTTGTCGCTTTTCTGTAAAGGTGTTAAAGGCTAACAATTTCATTTTGCCAAAAAAAACCCAAATATTCTCCTAGTACAAAAAAAAAATTGGAAAATTTGGAAAAATCCATATATCCCGTTCGAATCCTACTACGTCACATAGCTCATTAGAAGCGTGTATTCATTAGCTATCAACCCAATTCATAAAATAATTTGTCGCTCTTCTCTAAATGTGTCAAAGACTAACAAGTTCATTTTGCCAAAAAAACCCAAATATTCCCCTAGTACAAAAAAAAAATTGGAAAATTTGGAAAAAAATCCATATATCCAGTTCGAATCCTACTATGTGACATAGCTCATTAGAAGCGTGTATTCATTAGCTATTAACCCAATTCATAAAATAATTTGTCGCTCTTCTCTAAATGTGTCAAAGGCTAACAAGTTAATTTTGCCAAAAAAACCCAAATATTCCCCTAGTACAAAAAAAAATAGAAAATTTGGAAAAATCCATATATCCCGTTCGAATCCTACTATGTGACATAGCTCATTAGAAGCGTGTATTCATTAGCTATTAACCCAATTCATAAAATAATTTGTCGCTCTTCTCTAAATGTGTCAAAGGCTAACAAGTTCATTTTGCCAAAAAAAAACCAAATATTCCCCTAGTACAAAAAAAAAATTGGAAAATTTGGAAAAATCCATATATCCAGTTCGAATCCTACTATGTCACATAGCTCACTAGAAGCGTGTATTCATTAGCTATTAACCCAATTCATAAAATAATTTGTCGCTCTTCTCTAAATGTGTCAAAAGCTAACAAGTTCATTTTGACAAAAAAAAAAAGAAGCAAATATACCCCTAGTACAAAATATGGTAGCCCACAAAGTATGCATCAGATTTGGAGTGTTGTAAATCCTGCCTGACAATTTTTATAAATCCTGAAAGTATGCAATACCCCTACGATCAAATATCGCTAGCCCTGAACGTACGCATTGATTTTAACTTGGAAATTTCCATACATATGATTAAAAATGGATCGTGTACAAGTCAACCCCACTTAGCGCCATCTACCAAAAATCGCATTACTCAGCCTTAGTGGATAGTGCTATGAGTATTGTTTTGAGTATTAAGGTTTCTCTAAAGTCTAACAGCCGAATTTATTACATTCCCTTACATCGCGTAACGATTTACGCAGCCTTTACGTGGCTTACCTGACATTTTTATTTATAAACATTTTTTCGCTGTAACCTTACCAAACGTGATTTGTGTTAAGTAAGGTAAAATTTCGATAAACTATTACAGGAAACACTGAAATCCATTACACAAAAAAAGTCAAATTATCTGCCACAATTCCAAAATGCTTTCGAATGGACTTTTGCAATGTCAACCTGCAATAGGGTAGCTGCGACAACGTCAATGTCAAATAAGAAGAACAAAAAGCCAAGTGACAGCTAAAAAACTTATACATGTGGAATTTGGAATAATATATGAGGGAAGAAAGGATATAGGTACCAATTTTATGTAATGTTAGGTAGAAGGTATAAGGGTTGGAAATGCTTTATGTTTGTGGTACCTGAATGGAGTTATAAGATTTCAAGGCTGTAAATATTTAATTAATTTAAATCTGAAGCTAAAACAAAAAGGTTTTTGAGAAAATAAATTGACTTTTAGCTTTAGAAAATTTGAGAAAATAAAAGTAAAAAAATTGCGTTTGTTTTTAACTTTAGAGAACTTGAGGGAATAAAAGACAAAAATTCGCAAAAATATTCATCCGTTCATGGGTGTCCGTATACATAAGTGAATTTAACCTGGCTTGGTAGCAACTACTCCATTTGTCAAACTGGTTTTATAATATGCTAACACTTATTTTCCACTTTAATGTGACATTCGTTTGGGCGTCTATAGATTCGCTCTAAAATTTCAGATTTCGTGTGGCAAATCGAACACAAAAAGTAATCTGATTTTTTGTTGGTGTTAGTGGGGTATCTGTCAAATTGTGCTTACATTTTTTTTTTTTTATTTTCTTTGTAGGCGAAATGTCAAATCAGAAGTAGGTGTATTGGTAAATTGAAGCAACTCTGGGAAAAAACCCGGATTCGCAAAAGTGCTCTGAAATCTTAAAAAGATTGTTTTTTTTTGCACCAAACGAATATAAAAAGTGATCTGAGATCAAAAAAGTGCTCTGAGAGATCCCAATCGAATACCACATAAATACTATAGAATAGACTACAACCTGAACGATGAAGGTAAGTAGTGAGAAAATATGTGTCCAGTTGCAGATTTGCGATATAGATGCCGCTAGGTGCGAAACTTGGCTGGGGATGAAAATTCATTGAAAATGTATCAAATTACATTTTTCAGCTGCAGGCAGCTCTTTATGGACATTTAAACATTATTTTTTAAATAAAATCCTTCGAAAATTTCTTATCGCTTTGCAAACAGTTGTTGCCATCCGTTTCGCAATACAATTTTACAATTTCTTTTACAAGCAGCTGATTTTTCAACAAGATTTATTTCATTTTCTTTTATTATTTTTTCAATATAGATCGTTGCAATATTTAAACCTGTAGGAGAAAATGTTCAGAAAATTTTAAAGGCTTATATGATTATATGTAAAAGAGACAAAAATTGTGTTGCGAAACGGATGGCAACAACTGTTTGCAAAGCGATAAGAAATTTTCGAAGGATTTAAAAAATAATGTTTAAATGTCAATAAAGAGCTGCCTGCAGCTGAAAAATGTAATTTGATACATTTTCAATGAATTTTCATCCCCAGCCAAGTTTCGCACCTAGCGGCATCTATATCGCAAATCTGCAACTGGACACATATTTTCTCACTACTTACCTTCATCGTTCAGGTTGTGTCTATTCTATAGTATTTATGTGGTATTCGATTGGGATATCTCAGAGCACTTTTTTGATCTCAGATCACTTTTTATATTCGTTTGGTGCAAAAAAAAGCAATCTTTTTAAGATTTCAGAGCACTTTTGCGAATCCGGGTTTTTTCCCAGAGTTGCTTCAATTTACCAATACACCTACTTCTGATTTGACATTTCGCCTACAAAGAAAAAAAAAAAAAAAAATGTAAGCACAATTTGACAGATACCCCACTAACACCAACAAAAAATCAGATTACTTTTTGTGTTCGATTTGCCACACGAAATCTGAAATTTTAGAGAGAATCTATAGACGCCCAAACGAATGTCACATTAAAGTGGAAAATAAGTGTTAGCATATTATAAAACCAGTTTGACAAATGGAGTAGTTGCTACCAAGCCAGGTTAAATTCACTTATGTATACGGACACCCATGAACGGATGAATATTTTTGCGAATTTTTGTCTTTTATTCCCTCAAGTTCTCTAAAGTTAAAAACAAACGCAATTTTTTTACTTTTATTTTCTCAAATTTTCTAAAGCTAAAAGTCAATTTATTTTCTCAAAAACCTTTTTGTTTTAGCTTCAGATTTAAATTAATTAAATATTTACAGCCTTGAAATCTTATAACTCCATTCAGGTACCACAAACATAAAGCATTTCCAACCCTTATACCTTCTACCTAACATTACATAAAATTGGTACCTATATCCTTTCTTCCCTCATATATTATTCCAAATTCCACATGTATAAGTTTTTTAGCTGTCACTTGGCTTTTTGTTCTTCTTATTTGACATTGACGTTGTCGCAGCTACCCTATTGCAGGTTGACATTGCAAAAGTCCATTCGAAAGCATTTTGGAATTGTGGCAGATAATTTGACTTTTTTTGTGTAATGGATTTCAGTGTTTCCTGTAATAGTTTATCGAAATTTTACCCTTAACACAAATCACGTTTGGTAAGGTTACAGCGAAAAAATGTTTATAAATAAAAATGTCAGGTAAGCCACGTAAAGGCTGCGTAAATCGTTACGCGATGTAAGGGAATGTAATAAATTCGGCTGTTAGACTTTAGAGAAACCTTAATACTCAAAACAATACTCGGTAGCACTATCCACTAAGGCTGAGTAATGCGATTTTTGGTAGATGGCGCTAAGTGGGGTTGACTTGTACACGATCCATTTTTAATCAGCCAGTATATGTATGGAAATTTCCAAGTTAAAATCAATGCGTACGTTCAGGGCTAGCGATATAGGGGTATTGCATACTTTCAGGATTTATAAAAATTGTCAGGCAGGATTTACAACACTCCAAATCTGATGCATACTTTGTGGGCTACCAAATTTTGTACTAGGGGTATATTTGCTTCTCTTTTTTTTGTCAAAATGAACTTGTTAGCTTTTGACACATTTAGAGAAGAGCGACAAATTATTTTATGAATTGGGTTAATAGCTAATGAATACACGCTTCTAATGAGCTATGTCACATAGTAGGATTCGAACTGGATATATGGATTTTTCCAAATTTTCCAATTTTTTTTTGTACTAGGGGAATATTTGAGTTTTTTTGGCAAAATGAACTTGTTAGCCTTTGACACATTTAGAGAAGAGCGACAAATTATTTTATGAATTGGGCTGATAGCTAATGAATACACGCTTCTAATGAGCTATGTCAGATAGTAGGATTCGAACTGGATATATGGATTTTTCCAAATTTTCCAATTTTTTTTTTGTACTAGGGGAATATTTGGGTTTTTTTGGTAAAATGAACTTGATAGCCTTTGACAGATTTAGAGAAGAGCGACAAATTATTTTATGAATTGGGTTGATAGCTAATGAATACACGCTTCTAATGAGCTATGTCACATAGTAGGATTCGAACTATGGATTTTTTTTGCAAATTTTCCAATTTTTTTTTTGTACTAGGGGAATATTTGGGTTTTTTTGGCAACATTAACTTGTTAGCCTTTGACACATTTAGAGAAGAGCGACAAATTATTTTATGAATTGGGCTGATAGCTAATGAATACACGCTTCTAATGAGCTATGTCACATAGTAGTAGATTCGAACGGGATATATGGAGTTTTCCAAATTTTCCAATTTTTTTTTTGTACTAGGGGAATATTTGGGTTTTTTTGGAAAAATGAACTTGTTAGCCTTTGACACATTTAGAGAAGAGCGACAAATTATTTTATGAATTGGGTTAATAGATAATGAATACACGCTTCTAATGAGCTATGTCACATAGTAGGATTCGAACTGGATATATGAATTTTTCCAAATTTTCCAATTTTTTTTTTTTACTAGGGGAATATTTGGGTTTTTTTGGAAAAATTAACTTGTTAGCCTTTGACTCATTTAGAGAAGAGTGACAAATTATTTTATGAATTGGGTTGATAGCTAATGAATACACGCTTCTAATGAGCTATGTCACATAGTAGGATTCGAACGGGATATATGGATTTTTCCAAATTTTCCAATTTTTTTTTTGTACTAGGGGAATATTTGGGTTTTTTTTGGAAAAATGAACTTGTTAGCCTTTGACACATTTAGAGAAGAGCGACAAATTATTTTATGAATTGGGCTGATAGCTAATGAATACACGCTTCTAATGAGCTATGTAACATAGTAGGACTCGAACGGGATATATGGATTTTTCCAAATTTTCCAATTTTTTTTTGTACTAGGGGAATATTTGGGTTTTTTTGGCAAAATGAACTTGTTAGCCTTTGACACATTTAGAGAAGAGCGACAAATTATTTTATGAATTGGGTTGATAGCTAATGAATAGACGCTTCTAATGAGCTATGTAACATAGTAGGATTCGAACGGGATATATGGATTTTTCCAAATTTTCCAATTTTTTTTTTGTACTAGGGGAATATTTGGGTTTTTTTGGCAAAATGAACTTGTTAGCCTTTGACACATTTAGAGAAGAGCGACAAATTATTTTATGAATTGGGTTAATAGCTAATGAATACACGCTTCTAAAGAGCTATGTCACATAGTAGGATTCGAACTGGATATATGGATTTTTCCAAATTTTCCAATTTTTTTTTTGTACTAGGGGAATATTTTATGTTTTTTTTGGAAAAATTAACTTGTTAGCCTTTGACAGATTTAGAGAAGAGCGACAAATTATTTTATGAATTGGGTTGATAGCTAATGAATACACGCTTCTAATGAGCTATGTCACATAGTAGGATTCGAACGGGATATATGGATTTTTCCAAATTTTCCAATTTTTTTTTTTGTACTAGGGGAATATTTGGGTTTTTTTGGCAAAATGAACTTGTTAGCCTTTGACACATTTAGAGAAGAGCGACAAATTATTTTATGAATTGGGTTGATAGCTAATGAATACACGCTTCTAATGAGCTATGTCACATAGTAGGATTCGAACGGGATATATGGATTTTTCCAAATTTTCCAATTTTTTTTTGTACTAGGGGAATATTTGGGTTTTTTTGGCAAAATGAACTTGTTAGCCTTTGACACATTTAGAGAAGAGCGACAAATTATTTTATGAATTGGGTTGATAGCTAATGAATAGACGCTTCTAATGAGCTATGTAACATAGTAGGATTCGAACGGGATATATGGATTTTTCCAAATTTTCCAATTTTTTTTTTTGTACTAGGGGAATATTTGGGTTTTTTTGGCAAAATGAACTTGTTAGCCTTTGACACATTTAGAGAAGAGCGACAAATTATTTTATGAATTGGGTTGATAGCTAATGAATACACGCTTCTAATGAGCTATGTCACATAGTAGGATTCGAACTGGATATATGGATTTTTCCAAATTTTCCAATTTTTTTTTTGTACTAGGGGAATATTTGGGTTTTTTTGGAAAAATTAACTTGTTAGCCTTTGACACATTTAGAGAAGAGTGACAAATTATTTTATGAATTGGGTTAATAGCTAATGAATACACGCTTCTAATGAGCTATGTCACATAGTAGGATTCGAACTGGATATATGGATTTTTCCAAATTTTCCAATTTTTTTTTTGTACTAGGGGAATATTTTATGTTTTTTTTTGGAAAAATTAACTTGTTAGCCTTTGACAGATTTAGAGAAGAGCGACAAATTATTTTATGAATTGGGTTGATAGCTAATGAATACACGCTTCTAATGAGCTATGTCACATAGTAGGATTCGAACGGGATATATGGATTTTTCCAAATTTTCCAATTTTTTTTTTGTACTAGGGGAATATTTGGGTTTTTTTGGCAAAATGAACTTGTTAGCCTTTGACACATTTAGAGAAGAGCGACAAATTATTTTATGAATTGGGCTGATAGCTAATGAATACACGCTTCTAATGAGCTATGTCACACAGTAGGATTCGAACTGGATATATGGATTTTTTTTCCAAATTTTCCAATTTTTTTTTTGTACTAGGGGAATATTTGGGTTTTTTTGGCAAAATGAACTTGTTAGCCTTTGACACATTTAGAGAAGAGCGACAAATTATTTTATGAATTGGGTTGATAGCTAATGAATACACGCTTCTAATGAGCTATGTAACATTGTAGGATTCGAACGGGATATATGGATTTTTCCAAATTTTCCAATTTTTTTTTGTACTAGGGGAATATTTGGGTTTTTTTGGCAAAATGAACTTGTTAGCCTTTGACACATTTAGAGAAGAGCGACAAATTATTTTATGAATTGGGCTGATAGCTAATGAATACACGCTTCTAATGAGCTATGTCACATAGTAGGATTCGAACTGGATATATGGATTTTTCCAAATTTTCCAATTTTTTTTTTGTACTAGGGGAATATTTGGGTTTTTTTGGCAAAATGAACTTGTTAGCCTTTGACACATTTAGAGAAGAGCGACAAATTATTTTATGAATTGGGTTGATAGCTAATGAATACACGCTTCTAAAGAGCTATGTCACATAGTAGGATTCGAACGGGATATATGGATTTTTCCAAATTTTCCAATTTTTTTTTGTACTAGGGGAATATTTGGGGTTTTTTGGAAAAATGAACTTGTTAGCCTTTGACACATTTAGAGAAGAGCGACAAATTATTTTATGAATTGGGCTGATAGCTAATGAATACACGCTTCTAAAGAGCTATGTCACATAGTAGGATTCGAACGGGATATATGGATTTTTCCAAATTTTCCAATTTTTTTTTGTACTAGGGGAATATTTGGGGTTTTTTGGAAAAATGAACTTGTTAGCCTTTGACACATTTAGAGAAGAGCGACAAATTATTTTATGAATTGGGCTGATAGCTAATGAATACACGCTTCTAATGAGCTATGTCAGATAGTAGGATTCGAACTGGATATATGGATTTTTCCAAATTTTCCAATTTTTTTTTTGTACTAGGGGAATATTTGGGTTTTTTTGGTAAAATGAACTTGATAGCCTTTGACAGATTTAGAGAAGAGCGACAAATTATTTTATGAATTGGGTTGATAGCTAATGAATACACGCTTCTAATGAGCTATGTCACATAGTAGGATTCGAACTATGGATTTTTTTTGCAAATTTTCCAATTTTTTTTTTGTACTAGGGGAATATTTGGGTTTTTTTGGCAACATTAACTTGTTAGCCTTTGACACATTTAGAGAAGAGCGACAAATTATTTTATGAATTGGGCTGATAGCTAATGAATACACGCTTCTAATGAGCTATGTCACATAGTAGTAGATTCGAAAGGGATATATGGAGTTTTCCAAATTTTCCAATTTTTTTTTTGTACTAGGGGAATATTTGGGTTTTTTTGGAAAAATGAACTTGTTAGCCTTTGACACATTTAGAGAAGAGCGACAAATTATTTTATGAATTGGGTTAATAGATAATGAATACACGCTTCTAATGAGCTATGTCACATAGTAGGATTCGAACTGGATATATGAATTTTTCCAAATTTTCCAATTTTTTTTTTTTACTAGGGGAATATTTGGGTTTTTTTGGAAAAATTAACTTGTTAGCCTTTGACTCATTTAGAGAAGAGTGACAAATTATTTTATGAATTGGGTTGATAGCTAATGAATACACGCTTCTAATGAGCTATGTCACATAGTAGGATTCGAACGGGATATATGGATTTTTCCAAATTTTCCAATTTTTTTTTTGTACTAGGGGAATATTTGGGTTTTTTTTGGAAAAATGAACTTGTTAGCCTTTGACACATTTAGAGAAGAGCGACAAATTATTTTATGAATTGGGCTGATAGCTAATGAATACACGCTTCTAATGAGCTATGTAACATAGTAGGACTCGAACGGGATATATGGATTTTTCCAAATTTTCCAATTTTTTTTTGTACTAGAGGAATATTTGGGTTTTTTTGGCAAAATGAACTTGTTAGCCTTTGACACATTTAGAGAAGAGCGACAAATTATTTTATGAATTGGGTTGATAGCTAATGAATAGACGCTTCTAATGAGCTATGTAACATAGTAGGATTCGAACGGGATATATGGATTTTTCCAAATTTTCCAATTTTTTTTTTGTACTAGGGGAATATTTGGGTTTTTTTGGCAAAATGAACTTGTTAGCCTTTGACACATTTAGAGAAGAGCGACAAATTATTTTATGAATTGGGTTGATAGCTAATGAATACACGCTTCTAATGAGCTATGTCACATAGTAGGATTCGAACTGGATATATGGATTTTTCCAAATTTTCCAATTTTTTTTTTGTACTAGGGTAATATTTGGGTTTTTTTTGGAAAAATTAACTTGTTAGCCTTTGACACATTTAGAGAAGAGTGACAAATTATTTTATGAATTGGGTTAATAGCTAATGAATACACGCTTCTAAAGAGCTATGTCACATAGTAGGATTCGAACTGGATATATGGATTTTTCCAAATTTTCCAATTTTTTTTTTGTACTAGGGGAATATTTTATGTTTTTTTTGGAAAAATTAACTTGTTAGCCTTTGACAGATTTAGAGAAGAGCGACAAATTATTTTATGAATTGGGTTGATAGCTAATGAATACACGCTTCTAATGAGCTATGTCACATAGTAGGATTCGAACGGGATATATGGATTTTTCCAAATTTTCCAATTTTTTTTTTGTACTAGGGGAATATTTGGGTTTTTTTGGCAAAATGAACTTGTTAGCCTTTGACACATTTAGAGAAGAGCGACAAATTATTTTATGAATTGGGTTGATAGCTAATGAATACACGCTTCTAATGAGCTATGTCACATAGTAGGATTCGAACGGGATATATGGATTTTTCCAAATTTTCCAATTTTTTTTTGTACTAGGGGAATATTTGGGTTTTTTTGGCAAAATGAACTTGTTAGCCTTTGACACATTTAGAGAAGAGCGACAAATTATTTTATGAATTGGGTTGATAGCTAATGAATAGACGCTTCTAATGAGCTATGTAACATAGTAGGATTCGAACGGGATATATGGATTTTTCCAAATTTTCCAATTTTTTTTTTGTACTAGGGGAATATTTGGGTTTTTTTGGCAAAATGAATTTGTTAGCCTTTGACACATTTAGAGAAGAGCGACAAATTATTTTATGAATTGGGTTGATAGCTAATGAATACACGCTTCTAATGAGCTATGTCACATAGTAGGATTCGAACTGGATATATGGATTTTTCCAAATTTTCCAATTTTTTTTTTGTACTAGGGGAATATTTGGGTTTTTTTGGAAAAATTAACTTGTTAGCCTTTGACACATTTAGAGAAGAGTGACAAATTATTTTATGAATTGGGTTAATAGCTAATGAATACACGCTTCTAATGAGCTATGTCACATAGTAGGATTCGAACTGGATATATGGATTTTTCCAAATTTTCCAATTTTTTTTTTGTACTAGGGGAATATTTTATGTTTTTTTTGGAAAAATTAACTTGTTAGCCTTTGACAGATTTAGAGAAGAGCGACAAATTATTTTATGAATTGGGTTGATAGCTAATGAATACACGCTTCTAATGAGCTATGTCACATAGTAGGATTCGAACGGGATATATGGATTTTTCCAAATTTTCCAATTTTTTTTTTGTACTAGGGGAATATTTGGGTTTTTTTGGCAAAATGAACTTGTTAGCCTTTGACACATTTAGAGAAGAGCGACAAATTATTTTATGAATTGGGCTGATAGCTAATGAATACACGCTTCTAATGAGCTATGTCACACAGTAGGATTCGAACTGGATATATGGATTTTTTTTCCAAATTTTCCAATTTTTTTTTTGTACTAGGGGAATATTTGGGTTTTTTTGGCAAAATGAACTTGTTAGCCTTTGACACATTTAGAGAAGAGCGACAAATTATTTTATGAATTGGGTTGATAGCTAATGAATACACGCTTCTAATGAGCTATGTAACATTGTAGGATTCGAACGGGATATATGGATTTTTCCAAATTTTCCAATTTTTTTTTGTACTAGGGGAATATTTGGGTTTTTTTGGCAAAATGAACTTGTTAGCCTTTGACACATTTAGAGAAGAGCGACAAATTATTTTATGAATTGGGCTGATAGCTAATGAATACACGCTTCTAATGAGCTATGTCACATAGTAGGATTCGAACTGGATATATGGATTTTTCCAAATTTTCCAATTTTTTTTTTGTACTAGGGGAATATTTGGGTTTTTTTGGCAAAATGAACTTGTTAGCCTTTGACACATTTAGAGAAGAGCGACAAATTATTTTATGAATTGGGCTGATAGCTAATGAATACACGCTTCTAGTGAGCTATGCCACATAGTAGGATAAGAACTGGATACATGGATTTTTCCAAATTTTCCAATTTTTTTTTGTACTAGGGGAATATTTGTTTTTTTTTGGCAAAATGAACTTGTTAGCCTTCGACACATTTAGAGAAGAGCGACAAATTATTTTATGAATTGGGTTGATAGCTAATGAATACACGCTTCTAAAGAGCTATGTCACATAGTAGGATTCGAACGGGATATATGGATTTTTCCAAATTTTCCAATTTTTTTTTGTACTAGGGGAATATTTGGGGTTTTTTGGAAAAATGAACTTGTTAGCCTTTGACACATTTAGAGAAGAGCGACAAATTATTTTATGAATTGGGCTGATAGCTAATGAATACACGCTTCTAATGAGCTATGTAACATAGTAGGACTCTAACGGGATATATGGATTTTTCCAAATTTTCCAATTTTTTTTTGTACTAGGGGAATATTTGGGTTTTTTTGGCAAAATTAACTTGTTAGCCTTTGACACACTTAGAGAAGAGCGACAAATTATTTTATGAATTGGGTTGATAGCTAATGAATACACGCTTCTTATGAGCTATGTAACATAGTAGGATTCGAACTGGATATATGGATTTTTCCAAATTTTTCAATTTTTTTTTTGTACTAGGGGAATATTTGGGTTTTTTTGGAAAAATTAACTTGTTAGCCTTTGACACATTTAGAGAAGAGCGACAAATTATTTTATGAATTGGGTTGATAGCTAATGAATACACGCTTCTAATGAGCTATGTCACATAGTAGGATTCGAACGGCATATATGGATTTTTCCAAATTTTCCAATTTTTTTTTTGTACTAGGGGAAATTTGGGTTTTTTTGGAAAAATGAACTTGTTAGCCTTTGACACATTTAGAGAAGAGCGACAAATTATTTTATGAATTGGGTTGATAGCTAATGAATACACGCTTCTAATGAGCTATGTCACATAGTAGGATTCGAACGGCATATATGGATTTTTCCAAATTTTCCAATTTTTTTTTTGTACTAGGGGAATATTTGGGTTTTTTTGGAAAAATGAACTTGTTCGCCTTTGACACATTTAGAGAAGAGCGACAAATTATTTTATGAATTGGGCTGATAGCTAATGAATACACGCTTCTAATGAGCTATGTCACATAGTAGGATTCGAACGGGATACATGGATTTTTCCAAATTTTCCAATTTTTTTTTTGTACTAGGGGAATATTTGGGTTTTTTTGGCGAAATGAACTTGTTAGCCTTTGACACATTTAGAGAAGAGCGACAAATTATTTTATGAATTGGGTTGATAGCTAATGAATACACGCTTCTAATGAGCTATGTCACATAGTAGGATTCGAACGGGATATATGGATTTTTAGTATTGAACATTTTTATTTTTGTATCTTTAGCTTACTTTTTTGGTCTTAAAATAAACTTTTTAGTTTTTGCAACATTTAGAGAAGAGCGACAAATTATTTTATTCTATGAGCTGATAGGTAATGAATAGACGCTTCTTTTGGTGTATATGACTTTGTTAAATTGTAACGGAATATATTTTTTTTAATTTTTCAAAGTGTTTGTTTATGATGGATCTATCCTACCGTTTTTGACCCATTTAGGGAAGAGCGACAAAATATTTGATTTAAACTGATAGTAGCCTATAATTATACGCTTCTTTTAAGATATGTAGCATATTAAAATTCGAAAGGGTTATTTTTTTATGAATTTTTTAATAATCTATTTGATTTTCCTTCAAAACCAAAAGAGTTTTATAGCGAACTGACCGTTACAAAAAACGCAAATTTGAAATTGTGGGCGAACGGCTTACCCGGCTGGAAAAATTTGTACCGCCACAAAATCTCCCACTTCCCGAAGAGCGGAAAAATCAAGAATAGAGCAATTAATTAGCGATTAAATAGCAATTAAATCCCATGTACTTTGTTTGGCAAAATTCGAATGTGGCGGTTCAAGCTTTACCCACGTCTAAATGTGTCAAAAGCTAACAAGTTCATTTTGACAAAAAAAAAAGAAGCAAATATACCCCTAGTACAAAATTTGGTAGCCCACAAAGTATGCATCAGATTTGGAGTGTTGTAAATCCTGCCTGACAATTTTTATAAATCCTGAAAGTATGCAATACCCCTACGATCAAATATCGCTAGCCCTGAACGTACGCATTGATTTTAACTTGGAAATTTCCATACATATACTGGCTGATTAAAAATGGATCGTGTACAAGTCAACCCCACTTAGCGCCATCTACCAAAAATCGCATTACTCAGCCTTAGTGGATAGTGCTACCGAGTATTGTTTTGAGTATTAAGGTTTCTCTAAAGTCTAACAGCCGAATTTATTACATTCCCTTACATCGCGTAACGATTTACGCAGCCTTTACGTGGCTTACCTGACATTTTTATTTATAAACATTTTTTCGCTGTAACCTTACCAAACGTGATTTGTGTTAAGTAAGGTAAAATTTCGATAAACTATTACAGGAAACACTGAAATCCATTACACAAAAAAAGTCAAATTATCTGCCACAATTCCAAAATGCTTTCGAATGGACTTTTGCAATGTCAACCTGCAATAGGGTAGCTGCGACAACGTCAATGTCAAATAAGAAGAACAAAAAGCCAAGTGACAGCTAAAAAACTTATACATGTGGAATTTGGAATAATATATGAGGGAAGAAAGGATATAGGTACCAATTTTATGTAATGTTAGGTAGAAGGTATAAGGGTTGGAAATGCTTTATGTTTGTGGTACCTGAATGGAGTTATAAGATTTCAAGGCTGTAAATATTTAATTAATTTAAATCTGAAGCTAAAACAAAAAGGTTTTTGAGAAAATAAATTGACTTTTAGCTTTAGAAAATTTGAGAAAATAAAAGTAAAAAAATTGCGTTTGTTTTTAACTTTAGAGAACTTGAGGGAATAAAAGACAAAAATTCGCAAAAATATTCATCCGTTCATGGGCGTCCGTATACATAAGTGAATTTAACCTGGCTTGGTAGCAACTACTCCATTTGTCAAACTGGTTTTATAATATGCTAACACTTATTTTCCACTTTAATGTGACATTCGTTTGGGCGTCTATAGATTCGCTCTAAAATTTCAGATTTCGTGTGGCAAATCGAACACAAAAAGTAATCTGATTTTTTGTTGGTGTTAGTGGGGTATCTGTCAAATTGTGCTTACATTTTTTTTTTTTTTTTTTCTTTGTAGGCGAAATGTCAAATCAGAAGTAGGTGTATTGGTAAATTGAAGCAACTCTGGGAAAAAACCCGGATTCGCAAAAGTGCTCTGAAATCTTAAAAAGATTGCTTTTTTTTGCACCAAACGAATATAAAAAGTGATCTGAGATCAAAAAAGTGCTCTGAGAGATCCCAATCGAATACCACATAAATACTATAGAATAGACTACAACCTGAACGATGAAGGTAAGTAGTGAGAAAATATGTGTCCAGTTGCAGATTTGCGATATAGATGCCGCTAGGTGCGAAACTTGGCTGGGGATGAAAATTCATTGAAAATGTATCAAATTACATTTTTCAGCTGCAGGCAGCTCTTTATGGACATTTAAACATTATTTTTTAAATAAAATCCTTCGAAAATTTCTTATCGCTTTGCAAACAGTTGTTGCCATCCGTTTCGCAATACAATTTTACAATTTCTTTTACAAGCAGCTGATTTTTCAACAAGATTTATTTCATTTTCTTTTATTATTTTTTCAATATAGATCGTTGCAATATTTAAACCTGTAGGAGAAAATGTTCAGAAAATTTTAAAGGCTTATATGATTATATGTAAAAGAGACAAAAATTGTGTTGCGAAACGGATGGCAACAACTGTTTGCAAAGCGATAAGAAATTTTCGAAGGATTTAAAAAATAATGTTTAAATGTCAATAAAGAGCTGCCTGCAGCTGAAAAATGTAATTTGATACATTTTCAATGAATTTTCATCCCCAGCCAAGTTTCGCACCTAGCGGCATCTATATCGCAAATCTGCAACTGGACACATATTTTCTCACTACTTACCTTCATCGTTCAGGTTGTGTCTATTCTATAGTATTTATGTGGTATTCGATTGGGATATCTCAGAGCACTTTTTTGATCTCAGATCACTTTTTATATTCGTTTGGTGCAAAAAAAAAGCAATCTTTTTAAGATTTCAGAGCACTTTTGCGAATCCGGGTTTTTTCCCAGAGTTGCTTCAATTTACCAATACACCTACTTCTGATTTGACATTTCGCCTACAAAGAAAAAAAAAAAAAAAAAATGTAAGCACAATTTGACAGATACCCCACTAACACCAACAAAAAATCAGATTACTTTTTGTGTTCGATTTGCCACACGAAATCTGAAATTTTAGAGCGAATCTATAGACGCCCAAACGAATGTCACATTAAAGTGGAAAATAAGTGTTAGCATATTATAAAACCAGTTTGACAAATGGAGTAGTTGCTACCAAGCCAGGTTAAATTCACTTATGTATACGGACGCCCATGAACGGATGAATATTTTTGCGAATTTTTGTCTTTTATTCCCTCAAGTTCTCTAAAGTTAAAAACAAACGCAATTTTTTTACTTTTATTTTCTCAAATTTTCTAAAGCTAAAAGTCAATTTATTTTCTCAAAAACCTTTTTGTTTTAGCTTCAGATTTAAATTAATTAAATATTTACAGCCTTGAAATCTTATAACTCCATTCAGGTACCACAAACATAAAGCATTTCCAACCCTTATACCTTCTACCTAACATTACATAAAATTGGTACCTATATCCTTTCTTCCCTCATATATTATTCCAAATTCCACATGTATAAGTTTTTTAGCTGTCACTTGGCTTTTTGTTCTTCTTATTTGACATTGACGTTGTCGCAGCTACCCTATTGCAGGTTGACATTGCAAAAGTCCATTCGAAAGCATTTTGGAATTGTGGCAGATAATTTGACTTTTTTTGTGTAATGGATTTCAGTGTTTCCTGTAATAGTTTATCGAAATTTTACCTTACTTAACACAAATCACGTTTGGTAAGGTTACAGCGAAAAAATGTTTATAAATAAAAATGTCAGGTAAGCCACGTAAAGGCTGCGTAAATCGTTACGCGATGTAAGGGAATGTAATAAATTCGGCTGTTAGACTTTAGAGAAACCTTAATACTCAAAACAATACTCGGTAGCACTATCCACTAAGGCTGAGTAATGCGATTTTTGGTAGATGGCGCTAAGTGGGGTTGACTTGTACACGATCCATTTTTAATCAGCCAGTATATGTATGGAAATTTCCAAGTTAAAATCAATGCGTACGTTCAGGGCTAGCGATATAGGGGTATTGCATACTTTCAGGATTTATAAAAATTGTCAGGCAGGATTTACAACACTCCAAATCTGATGCATACTTTGTGGGCTACCAAATTTTGTACTAGGGGTATATTTGCTTCTCTTTTTTTTGTCAAAATGAACTTGTTAGCTTTTGAGACATTTAGAGAAGAGCGACAAATTATTTTATGAATTGGGTTAATAGCTAATGAATACACACTTCTAGTGAGCTATGTGACATAGTAGGATTCGAACTGGATATATGGATTTTTCCAAATTTTCCAATTTTTTTTTTGTACAAGGGGAATATTTGGGTTTTTTTGGCAAAATGAACTTGTTAGCCTTTGACACATTTAGAGAAGAGCGACAAATTATTTTATGAATTGGGCTGATAGCTAATGAATACACGCTTCTAATGAGCTATGTCACATAGTAGGATTCGAACTGGATATATGGATTTTTCCAAATTTTCCAATTTTTTTTTTTGTGTTAGGGGAATATTCGGGTTTTTTTGGCAAAATGAACTTGTTAGCCTTTGACACATTTAGAGAAGAGCGACAAATTATTTTATGAATTGGGCTGATAGCTAATGAATACACGCTTCTAATGAACTATGTAACATAGTAGGACTCGAACGGGATATATGGATTTTTCCAAATTTTCCAATTTTTTTTTGTACTAGGGGAATATTTGGGTTTTTTTGGCAAAATGAACTTGTTAGCCTTTGACACATTTAGAGAAGAGCGACAAATTATTTTATGAATTGGGCTGATAGCTAATGAATACACGCTTCTAATGAGCTATGTCACATAGTAGGATTCGAACTGGATATATGGATTTTTCCAAATTTTCCAATTTTTTTTTTGTACTAGGGGAATATTTGGGTTTTTTTGGCAAAATGAACTTGTTAGCCTTTGACAGATTTAGAGAAGAGCGACAAATTATTTTATGAATTGGGTTGATAGCTAATGAATACACGCTTCTAATGAGCTATGTCACATAGTAGGATTCGAACTATGGATTTTTTTTGCAAATTTTCCAATTTTTTTTTTGTACTAGGGGAATATTTGGCTTTTTTTGGCAAAATTAACTTGTTAGCCTTTGACACATTTAGAGAAGAGCGACAAATTATTTTATCAATTGGGCTGATAGCTAATGAATACACGCTTCTAATGAGCTATGTCACATAGTAGGACTCGAACTGGATATATGGATTTTTCCAAATTTTCCAATTTTTTTTTTGTACTAGGGGAATATTTGGGTTTTTTTGGCAAAATGAACTTGTTAGCCTTTGACACATTTAGAGAAGAGCGACAAATTATTTTATGAATTGGGCTGATAGCTAATGAATACACGCTTCTAATGAGCTATGTCACATAGTAGGATTCGAACTGGATATATGGATTTTTCCAAATTTTCCAATTTTTTTTTTGTACTAGGGGAATATTTGGGTTTTTTTGGCAAAATGAACTTGTTAGCCTTTGACACATTTAGAGAAGAGCGACAAATTATTTTATGAATTGGGCTGATAGCTAATGAATAAACGCTTCTAATGAGCTATGTCACATAGTAGGATTCGAACTGGATATATGGATTTTTCCAAATTTTCCAATTTTTTTTTTGTACTAGGGGAATATTTAAGTTTTTTTGGCAAAATGAACTTGTTAGCCTTTGACACATTTAGAGAAGAGCGACAAATTATTTTATGAATTGGGTTGATAGCTAATGAATACACGCTTCTAATGAGCTATGTCACGTAGTAGGATTCGAACGGGATATATGGAGTTTTCCAAATTTTCCAATTTTTTTTTTGTACTAGGGGAATATTTGGGTTTTTTTGGAAAAATGAACTTGTTAGCCTTTGACACATTTAGAGAAGAGCGACAAATTATTTTATGAATTGGGTTAATAGATAATGAATACACGCTTCTAATGAGCTATGTCACATAGTAGGATTCGAACTGGATATATGAATTTTTCCAAATTTTCCAATTTTTTTTTTTTACTAGGGGAATATTTGGGTTTTTTTGGAAAAATTAACTTGTTAGCCTTTGACACATTTAGAGAAGAGCGACAAATTATTTTATGAATTGGGTTGATAACTAATGAATACACGCTTCTAATGAGCTATGTCACATAGTAGGATTCGAACGGGATATATGGATTTTTCCAAATTTTCCAATTTTTTTTTTGTACTAGGGGAATATTTGGGTTTTTTTGGAAAAATGAACTTGTTAGCCTTTGACACATTTAGAGAAGAGCGACAAATTATTTTATGAATTGGGCTGATAGCTAATGAATACACGCTTCTAATGAGCTATGTAACATAGTAGGACTCGAACGGGATATATGGATTTTTCCAAATTTTCCAATTTTTTTTTGTACTAGGGGAATATTTGGGTTTTTTTGGCAAAATGAACTTGTTAGCCTTTGACACATTTAGAGAAGAGCGACAAATTATTTTATGAATTGGGTTGATAGCTAATGAATACACGCTTCTAATGAGCTATGTCACATAGTAGGATTCGAACGGGATATATGGATTTTTCCAAATTTTCCAATTTTTTTTTTGTACTAGGGGAATATTTGAGTTTTTTTGGCAAAATGAACTTGTTAGCCTTTGACACATTTAAAGAAGAGCGACAAATTATTTTATGAATTGGGCTGATAGCTAATGAATACACGCTTCTAATGAGCTATGTCACACAGTAGGATTCGAACTGGATATATGGATTTTTTTTCCAAATTTTCCAATTTTTTTTTTGTACTAGAGGAATATTTGGGTTTTTTTGGCAAAATGAACTTGTTAGCCTTTGACACATTTAGAGAAGAGCGACAAATTATTTTATGAATTGGGTTAATAGCTAATGAATACACGCTTCTAATGAGCTATGTCACATAGTAGGATTCGAACTGGATATATGAATTTTTCCAAATTTTCCAATTTTTTTTTTTTACTAGGGGAATATTTGGGTTTTTTTGGAAAAATTAACTTGTTAGCCTTTGACACATTTAGAGAAGAGCGACAAATTATTTTATGAATTGGGTTGATAGCTAATGAATACACGCTTCTAATGAGCTATGTCACATAGTAGGATTCGAACGGGATATATGGATTTTTCCAAATTTTCCAATTTTTTTTTTGTACTAGGGGAATATTTGGGTTTTTTTGGAAAAATGAACTTGTTAGCCTTTGACACATTTAGAGAAGAGCGACAAATTATTTTATGAATTGGGCTGATAGCTAATGAATACACGCTTCTAATGAGCTATGTAACATAGTAGGACTCGAACGGGATATATGGATTTTTCCAAATTTTCCAATTTTTTTTTGTACTAGGGGAATATTTGGGTTTTTTTGGCAAAATGAACTTGTTAGCCTTTGACACATTTAGAGAAGAGCGACAAATTATTTTATGAATTGGGTTGATAGCTAATGAATACACGCTTCTAATGAGCTATGTCACATAGTAGGATTCGAACGGGATATATGGATTTTTCCAAATTTTCCAATTTTTTTTTTGTACTAGGGGAATATTTGGGTTTTTTTGGCAAAATGAACTTGTTAGCCTTTGACACATTTAAAGAAGAGCGACAAATTATTTTATGAATTGGGCTGATAGCTAATGAATACACGCTTCTAATGAGCTATGTCACACAGTAGGATTCGAACTGGATATATGGATTTTTTTTTCCAAATTTTCCAATTTTTTTTTTGTACTAGGGGAATATTTGGGTTTTTTTGGCAAAATGAACTTGTTAGCCTTTGACACATTTAGAGAAGAGCGCCAAATTATTTTATGAATTGGGTTGATAGCTAATGAATACACGCTTCTAATGAGCTATGTAACATAGTAGGATTCGAACGGGATATATGGATTTTTCCAAATTTTCCAATTTTTTTTTTGTACTAGGGGAATATTTGGGTTTTTTTGGCAAAATGAACTTGTTAGCCTTTGACACATTTAGAGAAGAGCGACAAATTATTTTATGAATTGGGCTGATAGCTAATGAATACACGCTTCTAATGAGCTATGTCACATAGTAGGATTCGAACTGGATATATGGATTTTTCCAAATTTTCCAATTTTTTTTTTGTACTAGGGGAATATTTGGGTTTTTTTGGCAAAATGAACTTGTTAGCCTTTGACACATTTAGAGAAGAGCGAAAAATTATTTTATGAATTGGGCTGATAGCTAATGAATACACGCTTCTAGTGAGCTATGCCACATAGTAGGATTCGAACTGGATACATGGATTTTTCCAAATTTTCCAATTTTTTTTTGTACTAGGGGAATATTTGGTTTTTTTTGGCAAAATTAACTTGTTAGCCTTTGACACATTTAGAGAAGAGCGACAAATTATTTTATGAATTGGGTTGATAGCTAATGAATACACGCTTCTAAAGAGCTATGTCACATAGTAGGATTCGAACGGGATATATGGATTTTTCCAAATTTTCCAATTTTTTTTTGTACTAGGGGAATATTTGGGGTTTTTTGGAAAAATGAACTTGTTAGCCTTTGACACATTTAGAGAAGAGCGACAAATTATTTTATGAATTGGGCTGATTTTTCCAAATTTTACAATTTTTTTTTGTACTAGGGGAATATTTGGGTTTTTTTGGCAAAATGAACTTGTTAGCCTTTGACACATTTAGAGAAGAGCGACAAATTATTTTATGAATTGGGTTGATAGCTAATGAATACACGCTTCTAATGAGCTATGTCACGTAGTAGGATTCGAACGGGATATATGGAGTTTTCCAAATTTTCCAATTTTTTTTTTGTACTAGGGGAATATTTGGGTTTTTTTGGAAAAATGAACTTGTTAGCCTTTGACACATTTAGAGAAGAGCGACAAATTATTTTATGAATTGGGTTAATAGATAATGAATACACGCTTCTAATGAGCTATGTCACATAGTAGGATTCGAACTGGATATATGAATTTTTCCAAATTTTCCAATTTTTTTTTTTTACTAGGGGAATATTTGGGTTTTTTTGGAAAAATTAACTTGTTAGCCTTTGACACATTTAGAGAAGAGCGACAAATTATTTTATGAATTGGGTTGATAGCTAATGAATACACGCTTCTAATGAGCTATGTCACATAGTAGGATTCGAACGGGATATATGGATTTTTCCAAATTTTCCAATTTTTTTTTTGTACTAGGGGAATATTTGGGTTTTTTTGGAAAAATGAACTTGTTAGCCTTTGACACATTTAGAGAAGAGCGACAAATTATTTTATGAATTGGGCTGATAGCTAATGAATACACGCTTCTAACGAGCTATGTAACATAGTAGGACTCGAACGGGATATATGGATTTTTCCAAATTTTCCAATTTTTTTTTGTACTAGGGGAATATTTGGGTTTTTTTGGCAAAATGAACTTGTTAGCCTTTGACACATTTAGAGAAGAGCGACAAATTATTTTATGAATTGGGTTGATAGCTAATGAATACACGCTTCTAATGAGCTATGTCACATAGTAGGATTCGAACGGGATATATGGATTTTTCCAAATTTTCCAATTTTTTTTTTGTACTAGGGAAATATTTGGGTTTTTTTGGCAAAATGAACTTGTTAGCCTTTGACACATTTAAAGAAGAGCGACAAATTATTTTATGAATTGGGCTGATAGCTAATGAATACACGCTTCTAATGAGCTATGTCACACAGTAGGATTCGAACTGGATATATGGATTTTTTTTCCAAATTTTCCAATTTTTTTTTTGTACTAGAGGAATATTTGGGTTTTTTTGGCAAAATGAACTTGTTAGCCTTTGACACATTTAGAGAAGAGCGACAAATTATTTTATGAATTGGGTTAATAGCTAATGAATACACGCTTCTAATGAGCTATGTCACATAGTAGGATTCGAACTGGATATATGAATTTTTCCAAATTTTCCAATTTTTTTTTTTTACTAGGGGAATATTTGGGTTTTTTTGGAAAAATTAACTTGTTAGCCTTTGACACATTTAGAGAAGAGCGACAAATTATTTTATGAATTGGGTTGATAGCTAATGAATACACGCTTCTAATGAGCTATGTCACATAGTAGGATTCGAACGGGATATATGGATTTTTCCAAATTTTCCAATTTTTTTTTTGTACTAGGGGAATATTTGGGTTTTTTTGGAAAAATGAACTTGTTAGCCTTTGACACATTTAGAGAAGAGCGACAAATTATTTTATGAATTGGGCTGATAGCTAATGAATACACGCTTCTAATGAGCTATGTAACATAGTAGGACTCGAACGGGATATATGGATTTTTCCAAATTTTCCAATTTTTTTTTGTACTAGGGGAATATTTGGGTTTTTTTGGCAAAATGAACTTGTTAGCCTTTGACACATTTAGAGAAGAGCGACAAATTATTTTATGAATTGGGTTGATAGCTAATGAATACACGCTTCTAATGAGCTATGTCACATAGTAGGATTCGAACGGGATATATGGATTTTTCCAAATTTTCCAATTTTTTTTTTGTACTAGGGGAATATTTGGGTTTTTTTGGCAAAATGAACTTGTTAGCCTTTGACACATTTAAAGAAGAGCGACAAATTATTTTATGAATTGGGCTGATAGCTAATGAATACACGCTTCTAATGAGCTATGTCACACAGTAGGATTCGAACTGGATATATGGATTTTTTTTCCAAATTTTCCAATTTTTTTTTTGTACTAGGGGAATATTTGGGTTTTTTTGGCAAAATGAACTTGTTAGCCTTTGACACATTTAGAGAAGAGCGCCAAATTATTTTATGAATTGGGTTGATAGCTAATGAATACACGCTTCTAATGAGCTATGTAACATAGTAGGATTCGAACGGGATATATGGATTTTTCCAAATTTTCCAATTTTTTTTTTGTACTAGGGGAATATTTGGGTTTTTTTGGCAAAATGAACTTGTTAGCCTTTGACACATTTAGAGAAGAGCGACAAATTATTTTATGAATTGGTCTGATAGCTAATGAATACACGCTTCTAATGAGCTATGTCACATAGTAGGATTCGAACTGGATATATGGATTTTTCCAAATTTTCCAATTTTTTTTTTGTACTAGGGGAATATTTGGGTTTTTTTGGCAAAATGAACTTGTTAGCCTTTGACACATTTAGAGAAGAGCGAAAAATTATTTTATGAATTGGGCTGATAGCTAATGAATACACGCTTCTAGTGAGCTATGCCACATAGTAGGATTCGAACTGGATACATGGATTTTTCCAAATTTTCCAATTTTTTTTTGTACTAGGGGAATATTTGGTTTTTTTTGGCAAAATTAACTTGTTAGCCTTTGACACATTTAGAGAAGAGCGACAAATTATTTTATGAATTGGGTTGATAGCTAATGAATACACGCTTCTAAAGAGCTATGTCACATAGTAGGATTCGAACGGGATATATGGATTTTTCCAAATTTTCCAATTTTTTTTTGTACTAGGGGAATATTTGGGGTTTTTTGGAAAAATGAACTTGTTAGCCTTTGACACATTTAGAGAAGAGCGACAAATTATTTTATGAATTGGGCTGATTTTTCCAAATTTTAAAATTTTTTTTTGTACTAGGGGAATATTTGGGTTTTTTTGGCAAAATGAACTTGTTAGCCTTTGACACATTTAGAGAAGAGCGACAAATTATTTTATGAATTGGGCTGATAGCTAATGAATACACGCTTCTAATGAGCTATGTCACATAGTAGGATTCGAACTGGATATATGGATTTTTCCAAATTTTCCAATTTTTTTTTTGTACTAGGGGAATATTTGGGTTTTTTTGGCAAAATGAACTTGTTAGCCTTTGACAGATTTAGAGAAGAGCGACAAATTATTTTATGAATTGGGTTGATAGCTAATGAATACACGCTTCTAATGAGCTATGTCACATAGTAGGATTCGAACTATGGATTTTTTTTGCAAATTTTCCAATTTTTTTTTTGTACTAGGGGAATATTTGGGTTTTTTTGGCAAAATTAACTTGTTAGCCTTTGACACATTTAGAGAAGAGCGACAAATTATTTTATGAATTGGGCTGATAGCTAATGAATACACGCTTCTAATGAGCTATGTCACATAGTAGGACTCGAACTGGATATATGGATTTTTCCAAATTTTCCAATTTTTTTTTTGTACTAGGGGAATATTTGGGTTTTTTTGGCAAAATGAACTTGTTAGCCTTTGACACATTTAGAGAAGAGCGACAAATTATTTTATGAATTGGGCTGATAGCTAATGAATACACGCTTCTAATGAGCTATGTCACATAGTAGGATTCGAACTGGATATATGGATTTTTCCAAATTTTCCAATTTTTTTTTTTGTACTAGGGGAATATTTGGGTTTTTTTGGCAAAATGAACTTGTTAGCCTTTGACACATTTAGAGAAGAGCGACAAATTATTTTATGAATTGGGCTGATAGCTAATGAATAAACGCTTCTAATGAGCTATGTCACATAGTAGGATTCGAACTGGATATATGGATTTTTCCAAATTTTCCAATTTTTTTTTTGTACTAGGGGAATATTTGGGTTTTTTTGGAAAAATTAACTTGTTAGCCTTTGACACATTTAGAGAAGAGCGACAAATTATTTTATGAATTGGGTTGATAGCTAATGAATACACGCTTCTAATGAGCTATGTCACATAGTAGGATTCGAACGGGATATATGGATTTTTCCAAATTTTCCAATTTTTTTTTTGTACTAGGGGAATATTTGGGTTTTTTTGGAAAAATGAACTTGTTAGCCTTTGACACATTTAGAGAAGAGCGACAAATTATTTTATGAATTGGGCTGATAGCTAATGAATACACGCTTCTAATGAGCTATGTAACATAGTAGGACTCGAACGGGATATATGGATTTTTCCAAATTTTCCAATTTTTTTTTGTACTAGGGGAATATTTGGGTTTTTTTGGCAAAATGAACTTGTTAGCCTTTGACACATTTAGAGAAGAGCGACAAATTATTTTATGAATTGGGTTGATAGCTAATGAATACACGCTTCTAATGAGCTATGTCACATAGTAGGATTCGAACGGGATATATGGATTTTTCCAAATTTTCCAATTTTTTTTTTGTACTAGGGGAATATTTGGGTTTTTTTGGCAAAATGAACTTGTTAGCCTTTGACACATTTAAAGAAGAGCGACAAATTATTTTATGAATTGGGCTGATAGCTAATGAATACACGCTTCTAATGAGCTATGTCACACAGTAGGATTCGAACTGGATATATGGATTTTTTTTCCAAATTTTCCAATTTTTTTTTTGTACTAGAGGAATATTTGGGTTTTTTTGGCAAAATGAACTTGTTAGCCTTTGACACATTTAGAGAAGAGCGACAAATTATTTTATGAATTGGGTTAATAGCTAATGAATACACGCTTCTAATGAGCTATGTCACATAGTAGGATTCGAACTGGATATATGAATTTTTCCAAATTTTCCAATTTTTTTTTTTTACTAGGGGAATATTTGGGTTTTTTTGGAAAAATTAACTTGTTAGCCTTTGACACATTTAGAGAAGAGCGACAAATTATTTTATGAATTGGGTTGATAGCTAATGAATACACGCTTCTAATGAGCTATGTCACATAGTAGGATTCGAACGGGATATATGGATTTTTCCAAATTTTCCAATTTTTTTTTGTACTAGGGGAATATTTGGGGTTTTTTGGAAAAATTAACTTGTTAGCCTTTGACACATTTAGAGAAGAGCGACAAATTATTTTATGAATTGGGCTGATAGCTAATGAATACACGCTTCTAATGAGCTATGTCACATAGTAGGATTCGAACTGGATATATGGATTTTTCCAAATTTTCCAATTTTTTTTTTGTACTAGGGGAATATTTGGGTTTTTTTGGCAAAATGAACTTGTTAGCCTTTGACACATTTAGAGAAGAGCGAAAAATTATTTTATGAATTGGGTTGATAGCTAATGAATACACGTTTCTAATGAGCTATGTAACATAGTAGGATTCGAACTGGATATATGGATTTTTCCAAATTTTCCAATTTTTTTTTTGTACTAGGGGAATATTTGGGTTTTTTTGGAAAAATTAACTTGTTAGCCTTTGACACATTTAGAGAAGAGCGACAAATTATTTTATGAATTGGGTTGATAGCTAATGAATACACGCTTCTAATGAGCTATGTCACATAGGAGGATTCGAACGGCATATATGGATTTTTCCAAATTTTCCAATTTTTTTTTTGTACTAGGGGAATATTTGGGTTTTTTTGGAAAAATGAACTTGTTCGCCTTTGACACATTTAGAGAAGAGCGACAAATTATTTTATGAATTGGGCTGATAGCTAATGAATACACGCTTCTAATGAGCTATGTCACATAGTAGGATTCGAACGGGATATATGGATTTTTCCAAATTTTCCAATTTTTTTTTGTACTAGGGGAATATTTGGTTTTTTTTGGAAAAATGAACTTGTTAGCCTTTGACACATTTAGAGAAGAGCGACAAATTATTTTATGAATTGGGCTGATAGCTAATGAATACACGCTTCTAATGAGCTATGTCACATAGTAGGATTCGAACGGGATATATGGATTTTTCCAAATTTTCAAATTTTTTTTTGTACTAGGGGAATATTTGGGGTTTTTTGGAAAAATTAACTTGTTAGCCTTTGACACATTTAGAGAAGAGCGACAAATTATTTTATGAATTGGGCTGATAGCTAATGAATACACGCTTCTAATGAGCTATGTAACATAGTAGGACTCGAACGGGATATATGGATTTTTCCAAATTTTCCAATTTTTTTTTGTACTAGGGGAATATTTGGGTTTTTTTGGCAAAATGAACTTGTTAGCCTTTGACACATTTAGAGAAGAGCGACAAATTATTTTATGAATTGGGTTGATAGCTAATGAATACACGCTTCTAATGAGCTATGTAACATAGTAGGATTCGAACTGGATATATGGATTTTTCCAAATTTCCAATTTTTTTTTTGTACTAGGGGAATATTTGGGTTTTTTTGGAAAAATTAACTTGTTAGCCTTTGACACATTTAGAGAAGAGCGACAAATTATTTTATGAATTGGGTTGATAGCTAATGAATACACGCTTCTAATGAGCTATGTCACATAGTAGGATTCGAACGGCATATATGGATTTTTCCAAATTTTCCAATTTTTTTTTTGTACTAGGGGAATATTTGGGTTTTTTTGGAAAAATGAACTTGTTCGCCTTTGACACATTTAGAGAAGAGCGACAAATTATTTTATGAATTGGGCTGATAGCTAATGAATACACGCTTCTAATGAGCTATGTCACATAGTAGGATTCGAACGGGATATATGGATTTTTCCAAATTTTCCAATTTTTTTTTGTACTAGGGGAATATTTGGGTTTTTTTGGCAAAATGAACTTATTAGCCTTTGACACATTTAGAGAAGAGCGACAAATTATTTTATGAATTGGGCTGATAGCTAATGAATACACGCTTCTAATGAGCTATGTAACATAGTAGGACTCGAACGGGATATATGGATTTTTCCAAATTTTCCAATTTTTTTTTGTACTAGGGGAATATTTGGGTTTTTTTGGCAAAATGAACTTGTTAGCCTTTGACACATTTAGAGAAGAGCGACAAATTATTTTATGAATTGGGTTGATAGCTAATGAATACACGCTTCTAATGAGCTATGTAACATAGTAGGATTCGAACTGGATATATGGATTTTTCCAAATTTTCCAATTTTTTTTTTGTACTAGGGGAATATTTGGGTTTTTTTGGAAAAATTAACTTGTTAGCCTTTGACACATTTAGAGAAGAGCGACAAATTATTTTATGAATTGGGTTGATAGCTAATGAATACACGCTTCTAATGAGCTATGTCACATAGGAGGATTCGAACGGCATATATGGATTTTTCCAAATTTTCCAATTTTTTTTTTGTACTAGGGGAATATTTGGGTTTTTTTGGAAAAATGAACTTGTTCGCCTTTGACACATTTAGAGAAGAGCGACAAATTATTTTATGAATTGGGCTGATAGCTAATGAATACACGCTTCTAATGAGCTATGTCACATAGTAGGATTCGAACGGGATATATGGATTTTTCCAAATTTTCCAATTTTTTTTTGTACTAGGGGAATATTTGGTTTTTTTTGGAAAAATGAACTTGTTAGCCTTTGACACATTTAGAGAAGAGCGACAAATTATTTTATGAATTGGGCTGATAGCTAATGAATACACGCTTCTAATGAGCTATGTCACATAGTAGGATTCGAACGGGATATATGGATTTTTCCAAATTTTCCAATTTTTTTTTGTACTAGGGGAATATTTGGGGTTTTTTGGAAAAATTAACTTGTTAGCCTTTGACACATTTAGAGAAGAGCGACAAATTATTTTATGAATTGGGCTGATAGCTAATGAATACACGCTTCTAATGAGCTATGTAACATAGTAGGACTCGAACGGGATATATGGATTTTTCCAAATTTTCCAATTTTTTTTTGTACTAGGGGAATATTTGGGTTTTTTTGGCAAAATGAACTTGTTAGCCTTTGACACATTTAGAGAAGAGCGACAAATTATTTTATGAATTGGGTTGATAGCTAATGAATACACGCTTCTAATGAGCTATGTAACATAGTAGGATTCGAACTGGATATATGGATTTTTCCAAATTTCCAATTTTTTTTTTGTACTAGGGGAATATTTGGGTTTTTTTGGAAAAATTAACTTGTTAGCCTTTGACACACTTAGAGAAGAGCGACAAATTATTTTATGAATTGGGTTGATAGCTAATGAATACACGCTTCTAATGAGCTATGTCACATAGTAGGATTCGAACGGCATATATGGATTTTTCCAAATTTTCCAATTTTTTTTTTGTACTAGGGGAATATTTGGGTTTTTTTGGAAAAATGAACTTGTTCGCCTTTGACACATTTAGAGAAGAGCGACAAATTATTTTATGAATTGGGCTGATAGCTAATGAATACACGCTTCTAATGAGCTATGTCACATAGTAGGATTCGAACGGGATATATGGATTTTTCCAAATTTTCCAATTTTTTTTTGTACTAGGGGAATATTTGGGTTTTTTTGGCAAAATGAACTTGTTAGCCTTTGACACATTTAGAGAAGAGCGACAAATTATTTTATGAATTGGGCTGATAGCTAATGAATACACGCTTCTAATGAGCTATGTCACATAGTAGGATTCGAACGGGATACATGGATTTTTCCAAATTTTCCAATTTTTTTTTTGTACTAGGGGAATATTTGGGTTTTTTTGGCGAAATGAACTTGTTAGCCTTTGACACATTTAGAGAAGAGCGACAAATTATTTTATGAATTGGGTTGATAGCTAATGAATACACGCTTCTAATGAGCTATGTCACGTAGTAGGATTCGAACGGGATATATGGATTTTTAGTATTGAACATTTTTATTTTTGTATCTTTAGCTTACTTTTTTGGTCTTAAAATAAACTTTTTAGTTTTTGCAACATTTAGAGAAGAGCGACAAATTATTTTATTCTATGAGCTGATAGGTAATGAATAGACGCTTCTTTTGGTGTATATGACTTTGTTAAATTGTAACGGAATATATTTTTTTTAATTTTTCAAAGTGTTTGTTTATGATGGATCTATCCTACCGTTTTTGACCCATTTAGGGAAGAGCGACAAAATATTTGATTTAAACTGATAGTAGCCTATAATTATACGCTTCTTTTAAGATATGTAGCATATTAAAATTCGAAAGGGTTATTTTTTTATGAATTTTTTAATAATCTATTTGATTTTCCTTCAAAACCAAAAGAGTTTTATAGCGAACTGACCGTTACAAAAAACGCAAATTTGAAATTGTGGGCGAACGGCTTACCCGGCTGAAAAAATTTGTACCGCCACAAAATCTCCCACTTCCCGAAGAGCGGAAAAATCAAGAATAGAGCAATTAATTAGCGATTAAATAGCAATTAAATCCCATGTACTTTGTTTGGCAAAATTCGAATGTGGCGGTTCCAGCTTTACCCACGTCTAAATGTGTCAAAAGCTAACAAGTTCATTTTGACAAAAAAAAAAGAAGCAAATATACCCCTAATACAAAATTTGGTAGCCCACAAAGTATGCATCAGATTTGGAGTGTTGTAAATCCTGCCTGACAATTTTTATAAATCCTGAAAGTATGCAATACCCCTACGATCAAATATCGCTAGCCCTGAACGTACGCATTGATTTTAACTTGGAAATTTCCATACATATACTGGCTGATTAAAAATGGATCGTGTACAAGTCAACCCCACTTAGCGCCATCTACCAAAAATCGCATTACTCAGCCTTAGTGGATAGCGCTACCGAGTATTGTTTTGAGTATTAAGGTTTCTCTAAAGTCTAACAGCCGAATTTATTACATTCCCTTACATCGCGTAACGATTTACGCAGCCTTTACGTGGCTTACCTGACATTTTTATTTATAAACATTTTTTCGCTGTAACCTTACCAAACGTGATTTGTGTTAAGTAAGGTAAAATTTCGATAAACTATTACAGGAAACACTGAAATCCATTACACAAAAAAAGTCAAATTATCTGCCACAATTCCAAAATGCTTTCGAATGGACTTTTGCAATGTCAACCTGCAATAGGGTAGCTGCGACAACGTCAATGTCAAATAAGAAGAACAAAAAGCCAAGTGACAGCTAAAAAACTTATACATGTGGAATTTGGAATAATATATGAGGGAAGAAAGGATATAGGTACCAATTTTATGTAATGTTAGGTAGAAGGTATAAGGGTTGGAAATGCTTTATGTTTGTGGTACCTGAATGGAGTTATAAGATTTCAAGGCTGTAAATATTTAATTAATTTAAATCTGAAGCTAAAACAAAAAGGTTTTTGAGAAAATAAATTGACTTTTAGCTTTAGAAAATTTGAGAAAATAAAAGTAAAAAAATTGCGTTTGTTTTTAACTTTAGAGAACTTGAGGGAATAAAAGACAAAAATTCGCAAAAATATTCATCCGTTCATGGGTGTCCGTATACATAAGTGAATTTAACCTGGCTTGGTAGCAACTACTCCATTTGTCAAACTGGTTTTATAATATGCTAACACTTATTTTCCACTTTAATGTGACATTCGTTTGGGCGTCTATAGATTCTCTCTAAAATTTCAGATTTCGTGTGGCAAATCGAACACAAAAAGTAATCTGATTTTTTGTTGGTGTTAGTGGGGTATCTGTCAAATTGTGCTTACATTTTTTTTTTTTTTTTTCTTTGTAGGCGAAATGTCAAATCAGAAGTAGGTGTATTGGTAAATTGAAGCAACTCTGGGAAAAAACCCGGATTCGCAAAAGTGCTCTGAAATCTTAAAAAGATTGCTTTTTTTTGCACCAAACGAATATAAAAAGTGATCTGAGATCAAAAAAGTGCTCTGAGATATCCCAATCGAATACCACATAAATACTATAGAATAGACACAACCTGAACGATGAAGGTAAGTAGTGAGAAAATATGTGTCCAGTTGCAGATTTGCGATATAGATGCCGCTAGGTGCGAAACTTGGCTGGGGATGAAAATTCATTGAAAATGTATCAAATTACATTTTTCAGCTGCAGGCAGCTCTTTATTGACATTTAAACATTATTTTTTAAATAAAATCCTTCGAAAATTTCTTATCGCTTTGCAAACAGTTGTTGCCATCCGTTTCGCAACACAATTTTTGTCTCTTTTACATATAATCATATAAGCCTTTAAAATTTTCTGAACATTTTCTCCTACAGGTTTAAATATTGCAACGATCTATATTGAAAAAATAATAAAAGAAAATGAAATAAATCTTGTTGAAAAATCGGCTGCTTGTAAAAGAAATTGTAAAATTGTATTGCGAAACGGATGGCAACAACTGTTTGCAAAGCGATACGAAATTTTCGAAGGATTTTATTTAAAAAATAATGTTTAAATGTCAATAAAGAGCTGCCTGCAGCTGAAAAATGTAATTTGATACATTTTCAATGAATTTTCATCCCCAGCCAAGTTTCGCACCTAGCGGCATCTATATCGCAAATCTGCAACTGGACACATATTTTCTCACTACTTACCTTCATCGTTCAGGTTGTAGTCTATTCTATAGTATTTATGTGGTATTCGATTGGGATCTCTCAGAGCACTTTTTTGATCTCAGATCACTTTTTATATTCGTTTGGTGCAAAAAAAAGCAATCTTTTTAAGATTTCAGAGCACTTTTGCGAATCCGGGTTTTTTCCCAGAGTTGCTTCAATTTACCAATACACCTACTTCTGATTTGACATTTCGCCTACAAAGAAAATAAAAAAAAAAAAATGTAAGCACAATTTGACAGATACCCCACTAACACCAACAAAAAATCAGATTACTTTTTGTGTTCGATTTGCCACACGAAATCTGAAATTTTAGAGCGAATCTATAGACGCCCAAACGAATGTCACATTAAAGTGGAAAATAAGTGTTAGCATATTATAAAACCAGTTTGACAAATGGAGTAGTTGCTACCAAGCCAGGTTAAATTCACTTATGTATACGGACACCCATGAACGGATGAATATTTTTGCGAATTTTTGTCTTTTATTCCCTCAAGTTCTCTAAAGTTAAAAACAAACGCAATTTTTTTACTTTTATTTTCTCAAATTTTCTAAAGCTAAAATTTATTTTCTCAAAAACCTTTTTGTTTTAGCTTAAGATTTAAATTAATTAAATATTTACAGCCTTGAAATCTTATAACTCCATTCAGGTACCACAAACATAAAGCATTTCCAACCCTTATACCTTCTACCTAACATTACATAAAATTGGTACCTATATCCTTTCTTCCCTCATATATTATTGCAAATTCCACATGTATAAGTTTTTTAGCTGTCACTTGGCTTTTTGTTCTTCTTATTTGACATTGACGTTGTCACAGCTACCCTATTGCAGGTTGACATTGCAAAAGTCCATTCGAAAGCATTTTGGAATTGTGGCAGATAATTTGACTTTTTTTGTGTAATGGATTTCAGTGTTTCCTGTAATAGTTTATCGAAATTTTACCTTACTTAAGACAAATCACGTTTGGTAAGGTTACAGCGAAAAAATGTTTATAAATAAAAATGTCAGGTAAGCCACGTAAAGGCTGCGTAAATCGTTACGCGATGTAAGGGAATGTAATAAATTCGGCTGTTAGACTTTAGAGAAACCTTAATACTCAAAACAATACTCGGTAGCACTATCCACTAAGGCTGAGTAATGCGATTTTTGGTAGATGGCGCTAAGTGGGGTTGACTTGTACACGATCCATTTTTAATCAGCCAGTATATGTATGGAAATTTCCAAGTTAAAATCAATGCGTACGTTCAGGGCTAGCGATATAGGGGTATTGCATACTTTCAGGATTTATAAAAATTGTCAGGCAGGATTTACAACACTCCAAATCTGATGCATACTTTGTGGGCTACCAAATTTTGTACTAGGGGTATATTTGCTTCTCTTTTTTTTGTCAAAATGAACTTGTTAGCTTTTGACACATTTAGAGAAGAGCGACAAATTATTTTATGAATTGGGTTAATAGCTAATGAATACACGCTTCTAGTGAGCTATGTGACATAGTAGGATTCGAACTGGATATATGGATTTTTCCAAATTTTCCAATTTTTTTTTTGTACAAGGGGAATATTTGGGTTTTTTTTGGCAAAATGAACTTGTTAGCCTTTGACACATTTAGAGAAGAGCGACAAATTATTTTATGAATTGGGCTGATAGCTAATGAATACACGCTTCTAATGAGCTATGTCACATAGTAGGATTCGAACTGGATATATGGATTTTTCCAAATTTTCCAATTTTTTTTTTGTGTTAGGGGAATATTTGGGTTTTTTTGGCAAAATGAACTTGTTAGCCTTTGACACATTTAGAGAAGAGCAACAAATTATTTTATGAATTGGTCTGATAGCTAATGAATACACGCTTCTAATGAGCTATGTCACATAGTAGGATTCGAACTGGATATATGGATTTTTCCAAATTTTCCAATTTTTTTTTGTACTAGGGGAATATTTGGGTTTTTTGGCAAAATGAACTTGTTAGCCTTTGACACATTTAGAGAAGAGCGACAAATTATTTTATGAATTGGGCTGATAGCTAATGAATAAACGCTTCTAATGAGCTATGTCACATAGTAGGATTCGAACGGGATATATGGATTTTTCCAAATTTTCCAATTTTTTTTTGTACTAGGGGAATATTTGGGTTTTTTTGGCAAAATAAACTTGTTAGCCTTTGACACATTTAGAGAAGAGCGACAAATTATTTTATGAATTGGTCTGATAGCTAATGAATACACGCTTCTAATGAGCTATGTCACATAGTAGGATTCGAACTGGATATATGGATTTTTTTCCAAATTTTCCAATTTTTTTTTTTGTACTAGGGGAATATTTGGGTTTTTTTGGCAAAATGAACTTGTTAGCCTTTGACACATTTAGAGAAGAGCGCCAAATTATTTTATGAATTGGGTTGATAGCTAATGAATACACGCTTCTAATGAGCTATGTAACATAGTAGGATTCGAACGGGATATATGGATTTTTCCAAATTTTCCAATTTTTTTTTTGTACTAGGGGAATATTTGGGTTTTTTTGGCAAAATGAACTTGTTAGCCTTTGACACATTTAGAGAAGAGCGACAAATTATTTTATGAATTGGGCTGATAGCTAATGAATACACGCTTCTAATGAGCTATGTCACATAGTAGGATTCGAACTGGATATATGGATTTTTCCAAATTTTCCAATTTTTTTTTTGTACTAGGGGAATATTTGGGTTTTTTTGGCAAAATGAACTTGTTAGCCTTTGACACATTTAGAGAAGAGCGAAAAATTATTTTATGAATTGGGCTGATAGCTAATGAATACACGCTTCTAGTGAGCTATGCCACATAGTAGGATTCGAACTGGATACATGGATTTTTCCAAATTTTCCAATTTTCTTTTGTACTAGGGGAATATTTGGTTTTTTTTGGCAAAATGAACTTGTTAGCCTTTGACACATTTAGAGAAGAGCGACAAATTATTTTATGAATTGGGTTGATAGCTAATGAATACACGCTTCTAAAGAGCTATGTCACATAGTAGGATTCGAACGGGATATATGGATTTTTCCAAATTTTCCAATTTTTTTTTGTACTAGGGGAATATTTGGGGTTTTTTGGAAAAATGAACTTGTTAGCCTTTGACACATTTAGAGAAGAGCGACAAATTATTTTATGAATTGGGCTGATAGCTAATGAATACACGCTTCTAATGAGCTATGTAACATAGTAGGACTCGAACGGGATATATGGATTTTTCCAAATTTTCCAATTTTTTTTTGTACTAGGGGAATATTTGGGTTTTTTTGGCAAAATGAACTTGTTAGCCTTTGACACATTTAGAGAAGAGCGACAAATTATTTTATGAATTGGGTTGATAGCTAATGAATACACGCTTCTAATGAGCTATGTAACATAGTAGGATTCGAACTGGATATATGGATTTTTCCAAATTTTCCAATTTTTTTTTTGTACTAGGGGAATATTTGGGTTTTTTTGGAAAAATTAACTTGTTAGCCTTTGACACATTTAGAGAAGAGCGACAAATTATTTTATGAATTGGGTTGATAGCTAATGAATACACGCTTCTAATGAGCTATGTCACATAGTAGGATTCGAACGGCATATATGGATTTTTCCAAATTTTCCAATTTTTTTTTTGTACTAGGGGAATATTTGGGTTTTTTTTGGAAAAATGAACTTGTTCGCCTTTGACACATTTAGAGATGAGCGACAAATTATTTTATGAATTGGGCTGATAGCTAATGAATACACGCTTCTAATGAGCTATGTCGCATAGTAGGATTCGAACGGGATATATGGATTTTTCCAAATTTTCCAATTTTTTTTTGTACTAGGGGAATATTTGGGTTTTTTTTGGCAAAATGAACTTGTTAGCCTTTGACACATTTAGAGAAGAGCGACAAATTATTTTATGAATTGGGCTGATAGCTAATGAATACACGCTTCTAGTGAGCTATGCCACATAGTAGGATTCGAACTGGATACATGGATTTTTCCAAATTTTCCAATTTTCTTTTGTACTAGGGGAATATTTGTTTTTTTTTGGCAAAATGAACTTGTTAGCCTTTGACACATTTAGAGAAGAGCGACAAATTATTTTATGAATTGGGTTGATAGCTAATGAATACACGCTTCTAAAGAGCTATGTCACATAGTAGGATTCGAACGGGATATATGGATTTTTCCAAATTTTCCAATTTTTTTTTGTACTAGGGGAATATTTGGGGTTTTTTGGAAAAATGAACTTGTTAGCCTTTGACACATTTAGAGAAGAGCGACAAATTATTTTATGAATTGGGCTGATAGCTAATGAATACACGCTTCTAATGAGCTATGTAACATAGTAGGACTCGAACGGGATATATGGATTTTTCCAAATTTTCCAATTTTTTTTTGTACTAGGGGAATATTTGGGTTTTTTTGGCAAAATGAACTTGTTAGCCTTTGACACATTTAGAGAAGAGCGACAAATTATTTTATGAATTGGGTTGATAGCTAATGAATACACGCTTCTAATGAGCTATGTAACATAGTAGGATTCGAACTGGATATATGGATTTTTCCAAATTTTCCAATTTTTTTTTTGTACTAGGGGAATATTTGGGTTTTTTTGGAAAAATTAACTTGTTAGCCTTTGACACATTTAGAGAAGAGCGACAAATTATTTTATGAATTGGGTTGATAGCTAATGAATACACGCTTCTAATGAGCTATGTCACATAGTAGGATTCGAACGGCATATATGGATTTTTCCAAATTTTTCAATTTTTTTTTTGTACTAGGGGAATATTTGGGTTTTTTTTGGAAAAATGAACTTGTTCGCCTTTGACACATTTAGAGATGAGCGACAAATTATTTTATGAATTGGGCTGATAGCTAATGAATACACGCTTCTAATGAGCTATGTCACATAGTAGGATTCGAACGGGATATATGGATTTTTCCAAATTTTCCAATTTTTTTTTGTACTAGGGGAATATTTGGGTTTTTTTGGCAAAATGAACTTGTTAGCCTTTGACACATTTAGAGAAGAGCGACAAATTATTTTATGAATTGGGCTGATAGCTAATGAATACACGCTTCTAGTGAGCTATGCCACATAGTAGGATTCGAACTGGATACATGGATTTTTCCAAATTTTCCAATTTTCTTTTGTACTAGGGGAATATTTGGTTTTTTTTGGCAAAATGAACTTGTTAGCCTTTGACACATTTAGAGAAGAGCGACAAATTATTTTATGAATTGGGTTGATAGCTAATGAATACACGCTTCTAAAGAGCTATGTCACATAGTAGGATTCGAACGGGATATATGGATTTTTCCAAATTTTCCAATTTTTTTTTGTACTAGGGGAATATTTGGGGTTTTTTGGAAAAATGAACTTGTTAGCCTTTGACACATTTAGAGAAGAGCGACAAATTATTTTATGAATTGGGCTGATAGCTAATGAATACACGCTTCTAATGAGCTATGTAACATAGTAGGACTCGAACGGGATATATGGATTTTTCCAAATTTTCCAATTTTTTTTTGTACTAGGGGAATATTTGGGTTTTTTTGGCAAAATGAACTTGTTAGCCTTTGACACATTTAGAGAAGAGCGACAAATTATTTTATGAATTGGGTTGATAGCTAATGAATACACGCTTCTAATGAGCTATGTAACATAGTAGGATTCGAACTGGATATATGGATTTTTCCAAATTTTCCAATTTTTTTTTTGTACTAGGGGAATATTTGGGTTTTTTTGGAAAAATTAACTTGTTAGCCTTTGACACATTTAGAGAAGAGCGACAAATTATTTTATGAATTGGGTTGATAGCTAATGAATACACGCTTCTAATGAGCTATGTCACATAGTAGGATTCGAACGGCATATATGGATTTTTCCAAATTTTCCAATTTTTTTTTTGTACTAGGGGAATATTTGGGTTTTTTTGGAAAAATGAACTTGTTCGCCTTTGACACATTTAGAGATGAGCGACAAATTATTTTATGAATTGGGCTGATAGCTAATGAATACACGCTTCTAATGAGCTATGTCACATAGTAGGATTCGAACGGGATATATGGATTTTTCCAAATTTTCCAATTTTTTTTTGTACTAGGGGAATATTTGGGTTTTTTTGGCAAAATGAACTTGTTAGCCTTTGACACATTTAGAGAAGAGCGACAAATTATTTTATGAATTGGGCTGATAGCTAATGAATACACGCTTCTAGTGAGCTATGCCACATAGTAGGATTCGAACTGGATACATGGATTTTTCCAAATTTTCCAATTTTCTTTTGTACTAGGGGAATATTTGTTTTTTTTTGGCAAAATGAACTTGTTAGCCTTTGACACATTTAGAGAAGAGCGACAAATTATTTTATGAATTGGGTTGATAGCTAATGAATACACGCTTCTAAAGAGCTATGTCACATAGTAGGATTCAAACGGGATATATGGATTTTTCCAAATTTTCCAATTTTTTTTTGTACTAGGGGAATATTTGGGGTTTTTTGGAAAAATGAACTTGTTAGCCTTTGACACATTTAGAGAAGAGCGACAAATTATTTTATGAATTGGGCTGATAGCTAATGAATACACGCTTCTAATGAGCTATGTAACATAGTAGGACTCGAACGGGATATATGGATTTTTCCAAATTTTCCAATTTTTTTTTGTACTAGGGGAATATTTGGGTTTTTTTGGCAAAATGAACTTGTTAGCCTTTGACACATTTAGAGAAGAGCGACAAATTATTTTATGAATTGGGTTGATAGCTAATGAATACACGCTTCTAATGAGCTATGTAACATAGTAGGATTCGAACTGGATATATGGATTTTTCCAAATTTTCCAATTTTTTTTTTGTACTAGGGGAATATTTGGGTTTTTTTGGAAAAATTAACTTGTTAGCCTTTGACACATTTAGAGAAGAGCGACAAATTATTTTATGAATTGGGTTGATAGCTAATGAATACACGCTTCTAATGAGCTATGTCACATAGTAGGATTCGAACGGCATATATGGATTTTTCCAAATTTTCCAATTTTTTTTTTGTACTAGGGGAATATTTGGGTTTTTTTGGAAAAATGAACTTGTTCGCCTTTGACACATTTAGAGATGAGCGACAAATTATTTTATGAATTGGGCTGATAGCTAATGAATACACGCTTCTAATGAGCTATGTCACATAGTAGGATTCGAACGGGATATATGGATTTTTCCAAATTTTCCAATTTTTTTTTGTACTAGGGGAATATTTGGGTTTTTTTGGCAAAATGAACTTGTTAGCCTTTGACACATTTAGAGAAGAGCGACAAATTATTTTATGAATTGGGCTGATAGCTAATGAATACACGCTTCTAATGAGCTATGTAACATAGTAGGACTCGAACGGGATATATGGATTTTTCCAAATTTTCCAATTTTTTTTTGTACTAGGGGAATATTTGGGTTTTTTTGGCAAAATGAACTTGTTAGCCTTTGACACATTTAGAGAAGAGCGACAAATTATTTTATGAATTGGGTTGATAGCTAATGAATACACGCTTCTAATGAGCTATGTAACATAGTAGGATTCGAACTGGATATATGGATTTTTCCAAATTTTCCAATTTTTTTTTTGTACTAGGGGAATATTTGGGTTTTTTTGGAAAAATTAACTTGTTAGCCTTTGACACATTTAGAGAAGAGCGACAAATTATTTTATGAATTGGGTTGATAGCTAATGAATACACGCTTCTAATGAGCTATGTCACATAGTAGGATTCGAACGGCATATATGGATTTTTCCAAATTTTCCAATTTTTTTTTTGTACTAGGGGAATATTTGGGTTTTTTTGGAAAAATGAACTTGTTCGCCTTTGACACATTTAGAGAAGAGCGACAAATTATTTTATGAATTGGGCTGATAGCTAATGAATACACGCTTCTAGTGAGCTATGCCACATAGTAGGATTCGAACTGGATACATGGATTTTTCCAAATTTTCCAATTTTCTTTTGTACTAGGGGAATATTTGGTTTTTTTTGGCAAAATGAACTTGTTAGCCTTTGACACATTTAGAGAAGAGCGACCAATTATTTTATGAATTGGGTTGATAGCTAATGAATACACGCTTCTAAAGAGCTATGTCACATAGTAGGATTCGAACGGGATATATGGATTTTTCCAAATTTTCCAATTTTTTTTTGTACTAGGGGAATATTTGGGGTTTTTTGGAAAAATGAACTTGTTAGCCTTTGACACATTTAGAGAAGAGCGACAAATTATTTTATGAATTGGGCTGATAGCTAATGAATACACGCTTCTAATGAGCTATGTAACATAGTAGGACTCGAACGGGATATATGGATTTTTCCAAATTTTCCAATTTTTTTTTGTACTAGGGGAATATTTGGGTTTTTTTGGCAAAATGAACTTGTTAGCCTTTGACACATTTAGAGAAGAGCGACAAATTATTTTATGAATTGGGTTGATAGCTAATGAATACACGCTTCTAATGAGCTATGTAACATAGTAGGATTCGAACTGGATATATGGATTTTTCCAAATTTTCCAATTTTTTTTTTGTACTAGGGGAATATTTGGGTTTTTTTGGAAAAATTAACTTGTTAGCCTTTGACACATTTAGAGAAGAGCGACAAATTATTTTATGAATTGGGTTGATAGCTAATGAATACACGCTTCTAATGAGCTATGTCACATAGTAGGATTCGAACGGCATATATGGATTTTTCCAAATTTTCCAATTTTTTTTTTGTACTAGGGGAATATTTGGGTTTTTTTGGAAAAATGAACTTGTTCGCCTTTGACACATTTAGAGATGAGCGACAAATTATTTTATGAATTGGGCTGATAGCTAATGAATACACGCTTCTAATGAGCTATGTCACATAGTAGGATTCGAACGGGATATATGGATTTTTCCAAATTTTCCAATTTTTTTTTGTACTAGGGGAATATTTGGGTTTTTTTGGCAAAATGAACTTGTTAGCCTTTGACACATTTAGAGAAGAGCGACAAATTATTTTATGAATTGGGCTGATAGCTAATGAATACACGCTTCTAATGAGCTATGTCACATAGTAGGATTCGAACGGGATATATGGATTTTTCCAAATTTTCCAATTTTTTTTTGTACTAGGGGAATATTTGGGGTTTTTTGGAAAAATGAACTTGTTAGCCTTTGACACATTTAGAGAAGAGCGACAAATTATTTTATGAATTGGGTTGATAGCTAATGAATACACGCTTCTAATGAGCTATGTAACATAGTAGGACTCGAACGGGATATATGGATTTTTCCAAATTTTCCAATTTTTTTTTGTACTAGGGGAATATTTGGGTTTTTTTGGCAAAATGAACTTGTTGTTAGCCTTTGACACATTTAGAGAAGAGCGACAAATTATTTTATGAATTGGGTTGATAGCTAATGAATACACGCTTCTAATGAGCTATGTAACATAGTAGGATTCGAACTGGATATATGGATTTTTCCAAATTTTCCAATTTTTTTTTTGTACTAGGGGAATATTTGGGTTTTTTTGGAAAAATTAACTTGTTAGCCTTTGACACATTTAGAGAAGAGCGACAAATTATTTTATGAATTGGGTTGATAGCTAATGAATACACGCTTCTAATGAGCTATGTCACATAGTAGGATTCGAACGGCATATATGGATTTTTCCAAATTTTCCAATTTTTTTTTTGTACTAGGGGAATATTTGGGTTTTTTTGGAAAAATGAACTTGTTCGCCTTTGACACATTTAGAGAAGAGCGACAAATTATTTTATGAATTGGGCTGATAGCTAATGAATACACGCTTCTAATGAGCTATGTCACATAGTAGGATTCGAACGGGATATATGGATTTTTCCAAATTTTCCAATTTTTTTTTGTACTAGGGGAATATTTGGGTTTTTTTGGCAAAATGAACTTGTTAGCCTTTGACACATTTAGAGAAGAGCGACAAATTATTTTATGAATTGGGCTGATAGCTAATGAATACACGCTTCTAATGAGCTATGTCACATAGTAGGATTCGAACGGGATACATGGATTTTTCCAAATTTTCCAATTTTTTTTTTGTACTAGGGGAATATTTGGGTTTTTTTGGCGAAATGAACTTGTTAGCCTTTGACACATTTAGAGAAGAGCGACAAATTATTTTATGAATTGGGTTGATAGCTAATGAATACACGCTTCTAATGAGCTATGTCACATAGTAGGATTCGAACGGGATATATGGATTTTTAGTATTGAACATTTTTATTTTTGTATCTTTAGCTTACTTTTTTGGTCTTAAAATAAACTTTTTAGTTTTTGCAACATTTAGAGAAGAGCGACAAATTATTTTATTCTATGAGCTGATAGGTAATGAACAGACGCTTCTTTTGGTGTATATGACTTTGTTAAATTGTAACGGAATATTTTTTTTTTAATTTTTCAAAGTGTTTGTTTATGATGGATCTATCCTACCGTTTTTGACCCATTTAGGGAAGAGCGACAAAATATTTGATTTAAACTGATAGTAGCCTATAATTATACGCTTCTTTTAAGATATGTAGCATATTAAAATTCGAAAGGGTTATTTTTTTATGAATTTTTTAATAATCTATTTGATTTTCCTTCAAAACCAAAAGAGTTTTATAGCGAACTGACCGTTACAAAAAACGCAAATTTGAAATTGTGGGCGAACGGCTTACCCGGCTGAAAAAATTTGTACCGCCACAAAATCTCCCACTTCCCGAAGAGCGGAAAAATCAAGAATAGAGCAATTAATTAGCGATTAAATAGCAATTAAATCCCATGTACTTTGTTTGGCAAAATTCGAATGTGGCGGTTCCAGCTTTACCCACGTCTAAATGTGTCAAAAGCTAACAAGTTCATTTTGACAAAAAAAAAAGAAGCAAATATACCCCTAATACAAAATTTGGTAGCCCACAAAGTATGCATCAGATTTGGAGTGTTGTAAATCCTGCCTGACAATTTTTATAAATCCTGAAAGTATGCAATACCCCTACGATCAAATATCGCTAGCCCTGAACGTACGCATTGATTTTAACTTGGAAATTTCCATACATATACTGGCTGATTAAAAATGGATCGTGTACAAGTCAACCCCACTTAGCGCCATCTACCAAAAATCGCATTACTCAGCCTTAGTGGATAGCGCTACCGAGTATTGTTTTGAGTATTAAGGTTTCTCTAAAGTCTAACAGCCGAATTTATTACATTCCCTTACATCGCGTAACGATTTACGCAGCCTTTACGTGGCTTACCTGACATTTTTATTTATAAACATTTTTTCGCTGTAACCTTACCAAACGTGATTTGTGTTAAGTAAGGTAAAATTTCGATAAACTATTACAGGAAACACTGAAATCCATTACACAAAAAAAGTCAAATTATCTGCCACAATTCCAAAATGCTTTCGAATGGACTTTTGCAATGTCAACCTGCAATAGGGTAGCTGCGACAACGTCAATGTCAAATAAGAAGAACAAAAAGCCAAGTGACAGCTAAAAAACTTATACATGTGGAATTTGGAATAATATATGAGGGAAGAAAGGATATAGGTACCAATTTTATGTAATGTTAGGTAGAAGGTATAAGGGTTGGAAATGCTTTATGTTTGTGGTACCTGAATGGAGTTATAAGATTTCAAGGCTGTAAATATTTAATTAATTTAAATCTGAAGCTAAAACAAAAAGGTTTTTGAGAAAATAAATTGACTTTTAGCTTTAGAAAATTTGAGAAAATAAAAGTAAAAAAATTGCGTTTGTTTTTAACTTTAGAGAACTTGAGGGAATAAAAGACAAAAATTCGCAAAAATATTCATCCGTTCATGGGTGTCCGTATACATAAGTGAATTTAACCTGGCTTGGTAGCAACTACTCCATTTGTCAAACTGGTTTTATAATATGCTAACACTTATTTTCCACTTTAATGTGACATTCGTTTGGGCGTCTATAGATTCTCTCTAAAATTTCAGATTTCGTGTGGCAAATCGAACACAAAAAGTAATCTGATTTTTTGTTGGTGTTAGTGGGGTATCTGTCAAATTGTGCTTACATTTTTTTTTTTTTTTTTCTTTGTAGGCGAAATGTCAAATCAGAAGTAGGTGTATTGGTAAATTGAAGCAACTCTGGGAAAAAACCCGGATTCGCAAAAGTGCTCTGAAATCTTAAAAAGATTGCTTTTTTTTTGCACCAAACGAATATAAAAAGTGATCTGAGATCAAAAAAGTGCTCTGAGATATCCCAATCGAATACCACATAAATACTATAGAATAGACACAACCTGAACGATGAAGGTAAGTAGTGAGAAAATATGTGTCCAGTTGCAGATTTGCGATATAGATGCCGCTAGGTGCGAAACTTGGCTGGGGATGAAAATTCATTGAAAATGTATCAAATTACATTTTTCAGCTGCAGGCAGCTCTTTATTGACATTTAAACATTATTTTTTAAATAAAATCCTTCGAAAATTTCTTATCGCTTTGCAAACAGTTGTTGCCATCCGTTTCGCAACACAATTTTTGTCTCTTTTACATATAATCATATAAGCCTTTAAAATTTTCTGAACATTTTCTCCTACAGGTTTAAATATTGCAACGATCTATATTGAAAAAATAATAAAAGAAAATGAAATAAATCTTGTTGAAAAATCGGCTGCTTGTAAAAGAAATTGTAAAATTGTATTGCGAAACGGATGGCAACAACTGTTTGCAAAGCGATAAGAAATTTTCGAAGGATTTTATTTAAAAAATCATGTTTAAATGTCAATAAAGAGCTGCCTGCAGCTGAAAAATGTAATTTGATACATTTTCAATGAATTTTCATCCCCAGCCAAGTTTCGCACCTAGCGGCATCTATATCGCAAATCTGCAACTGGACACATATTTTCTCACTACTTACCTTCATCGTTCAGGTTGTAGTCTATTCTATAGTATTTATGTGGTATTCGATTGGGATCTCTCAGAGCACTTTTTTGATCTCAGATCACTTTTTATATTCGTTTGGTGCAAAAAAAAGCAATCTTTTTAAGATTTCAGAGCACTTTTGCGAATCCGGGTTTTTTCCCAGAGTTGCTTCAATTTACCAATACACCTACTTCTGATTTGACATTTCGCCTACAAAGAAAATAAAAAAAAAAAAAATGTAAGCACAATTTGACAGATACCCCACTAACACCAACAAAAAATCAGATTACTTTTTGTGTTCGATTTGCCACACGAAATCTGAAATTTTAGAGCGAATCTATAGACGCCCAAACGAATGTCACATTAAAGTGGAAAATAAGTGTTAGCATATTATAAAACCAGTTTGACAAATGGAGTAGTTGCTACCAAGCCAGGTTAAATTCACTTATGTATACGGACACCCATGAACGGATGAATATTTTTGCGAATTTTTGTCTTTTATTCCCTCAAGTTCTCTAAAGTTAAAAACAAACGCAATTTTTTTACTTTTATTTTCTCAAATTTTCTAAAGCTAAAATTTATTTTCTCAAAAACCTTTTTGTTTTAGCTTCAGATTTAAATTAATTAAATATTTACAGCCTTGAAATCTTATAACTCCATTCAGGTACCACAAACATAAAGCATTTCCAACCCTTATACCTTCTACCTAACATTACATAAAATTGGTACCTATATCCTTTCTTCCCTCATATATTATTGCAAATTCCACATGTATAAGTTTTTTAGCTGTCACTTGGCTTTTTGTTCTTCTTATTTGACATTGACGTTGTCACAGCTACCCTATTGCAGGTTGACATTGCAAAAGTCCATTCGAAAGCATTTTGGAATTGTGGCAGATAATTTGACTTTTTTTGTGTAATGGATTTCAGTGTTTCCTGTAATAGTTTATCGAAATTTTACCTTACTTAAGACAAATCACGTTTGGTAAGGTTACAGCGAAAAAATGTTTATAAATAAAAATGTCAGGTAAGCCACGTAAAGGCTGCGTAAATCGTTACGCGATGTAAGGGAATGTAATAAATTCGGCTGTTAGACTTTAGAGAAACCTTAATACTCAAAACAATACTCGGTAGCACTATCCACTAAGGCTGAGTAATGCGATTTTTGGTAGATGGCGCTAAGTGGGGTTGACTTGTACACGACCCATTTTTAATCAGCCAGTATATGTATGGAAATTTCCAAGTTAAAATCAATGCGTACGTTCAGGGCTAGCGATATAGGGGTATTGCATACTTTCAGGATTTATAAAAATTGTCAGGCAGGATTTACAACACTCCAAATCTGATGCATACTTTGTGGGCTACCAAATTTTGTACTAGGGGTATATTTGCTTCTCTTTTTTTTGTCAAAATGAACTTGTTAGCTTTTGACACATTTAGAGAAGAGCGACAAATTATTTTATGAATTGGGTTAATAGCTAATGAATACACGCTTCTAGTGAGCTATGTGACATAGTAGGATTCGAACTGGATATATGGATTTTTCCAAATTTTCCAATTTTTTTTTGTACAAGGGGAATATTTGGGTTTTTTTTGGCAAAATGAACTTGTTAGCCTTTGACACATTTAGAGAAGAGCGACAAATTATTTTATGAATTGGGCTGATAGCTAATGAATACACGCTTCTAATGAGCTATGTCACATAGTAGGATTCGAACTGGATATATGGATTTTTCCAAATTTTCCAATTTTTTTTTTGTGTTAGGGGAATATTTGGGTTTTTTTGGCAAAATGAACTTGTTAGCCTTTGACACATTTAGAGAAGAGCAACAAATTATTTTATGAATTGGTCTGATAGCTAATGAATACACGCTTCTAATGAGCTATGTCACATAGTAGGATTCGAACTGGATATATGGATTTTTCCAAATTTTCCAATTTTTTTTTGTACTAGGGGAATATTTGGGTTTTTTTGGCAAAATGAACTTGTTAGCCTTTGACACATTTAGAGAAGAGCGACAAATTATTTTATGAATTGGGCTGATAGCTAATGAATAAACGCTTCTAATGAGCTATGTCACATAGTAGGATTCGAACGGGATATATGGATTTTTCCAAATTTTCCAATTTTTTTTTGTACTAGGGGAATATTTGGGTTTTTTTGGCAAAATAAACTTGTTAGCCTTTGACACATTTAGAGAAGAGCGACAAATTATTTTATCAATTGGTCTGATAGCTAATGAATACACGCTTCTAATGAGCTATGTCACATAGTAGGATTCGAACTGGATATATGGATTTTTTTCCAAATTTTCCAATTTTTTTTTTGTACTAGGGGAATATTTGGGTTTTTTTGGCAAAATGAACTTGTTAGCCTTTGACACATTTAGAGAAGAGCGACAAATTATTTTATGAATTGGGCTGATAGCTAATGAATACACGCTTCTAATGAGCTATGCCACATAGTAGGATTCGAACTGGATATATGGATTTTTCCAAATTTTCCAATTTTTTTTTGTACTAGGGGAATATTTGGTTTTTTTTGGCAAAATGAACTTGTTAGCCTTTGACACATTTAGAGAAGAGCGACAAATTATTTTATGAATTGGGTTGATAGCTAATGAATACACGCTTCTAATGAGCTATGTCACATAGTAGGATTCGAACGGGATATATGGATTTTTCCAAATTTTCCAATTTTTTTTTGTACTAGGGGAATATTTGGGGTTTTTTGGAAAAATGAACTTGTTAGCCTTTGACACATTTAGAGAAGAGCGACAAATTATTTTATGAATTGGGCTGATAGCTAATGAATACACGCTTCTAATGAGCTATGTCACATTAGTAGGATTCGAACTGGATATATGGATTTTTCCAAATTTTCCAATTTTTTTTTTGTACTAGGGGAATATTTGGGTTTTTTTTGGAAAAATGAACTTGTTAGCCTTTGACACATTTAGAGAAGAGCGACAAATTATTTTATGAATTGGGCTGATAGCTAATGAATACACGCTTCTAATGAGCTATGTCACATAGTAGGATTCGAACTGGATATATGGATTTTTCAAAATTTTCCAATTTTTTTTTTGTATTAGGGGAATATTTGGGTTTTTTTTGGCAAAATGAACTTGTTAGCCTTTGACACATTTAGAGAAGAGCGACAAATTATTTTATGAATTGGGTTAATAGCTAATGAATACACGCTTCTAGTGAGCTATGTGACATAGTAGGATTCGAACTGGATATATGGATTTTTCCAAATTTTACAATTTTTTTTTTGTACAAGGGGAATATTTGGGTTTTTTTGGCAAAATTAACTTGTTAGCCTTTGACACATTTAGAGAAGAGCGACAAATTATTTTATGAATTGGGCTGATAGCTAATGAATACACGCTTCTAATGAGCTATGTAACATAGTAGGATTCGAACGGGATATATGGATTTTCCAATTTTTTTTTGTACTAGGGGAATATTTGGGTTTTTTTGGCAAAATGAACTTGTTAGCCTTTGACACATTTAGAGAAGAGCGATAAATTATTTTATGAATTGGGCGGATAGCTAATGAATACACGCTTCTAATGAGCTATGTCACATAGTAGGATTCGAACTGGATATATGGATTTTTCCAAATTTTCCAATTTTTTTTTGTATTAGGGGAATATTTGGGTTTTTTTGGCAAAATGAACTTGTTAGCCTTTGACACATTTAGAGAAGAGCGACAAATTATTTTATGAATTGGGCTGATAGCTAATGAATACACGCTTCTAACGAGCTATGTAACATAGTAGGACTCGAACGGGATATATGGATTTTTCCAAATTTTCCAATTTTTTTTTGTACTAGGGGAATATTTGGGTTTTTTTGGCAAAATGAACTTGTTAGCCTTTGACACATTTAGAGAAGAGCGACAAATTATTTTATGGATTGGGTTCATAGCTAATGAATACACGCTTCTAATGAGCTATGTGACATAGTAGGATTCGAACGGGATATATGGATTTTTCCAAATTTTCCAATTTTTTTTTTTGTATTAGGGGAATATTTGGGTTTTTTTGGCAAAATGAACTTGTTAGCCTTTGACACATTTAGAGAAGAGCGACAAATTATTTTATGAATTGGGTTGATAGCTAATGAAAACACGCTTCTAATGAGCTATGTAACATAGTAGGACTCGAACGGGATATATGGATTTTTCCAAATTTTCCAATTTTTTTTTGTACTGTGAGCGACAAATTATTTTATGAATTGGGCTGATAGCTAATGAATACACGCTTCTAATGAGCTATGTCACATAGTAGGATTCGAACTGGATATATGGATTTTTCCAAATTTTCCAATTTTTTTTTTTGTACTAGGGGAATATTTGGGTTTTTTTGGAAAAATGAACTTGTTAGCCTTTGACACATTTAGAGAAGGAGCGACAAATTATTTTATGGATTGCGTTGATAGCTAATGAATACATGCTTCTAATGAGCTATGTGACATAGTAGGATTCGAACGGGATATATGGATTTTTCCAAATTTTCCAATTTTTTTTTTGTACTAGGGGAATATTTGGGTTTTTTTGGCAAAATGAACTTGTTAGCCCTTGACACATTTAGAGAAGAGCGACAAATTATTTTATGGATTGGGTTCATAGCTAATGAATACACGCTTCTAATGAGCTATGTGACATAGTAGGATTCGAACGGGATATATGGATTTTTCCAAATTTTCCAATTTTTTTTTTGTACTAGGGGAATATTTGGGTTTTTTTGGCAAAATAAACTTGTTAGCCTTTGACACATTTAGAGAAGAGCGACAAATTATTTTATGAATTGGGTTGATAGCTAATGAATGCACACTTTTAATGAGCTATGTCACATAGTAGGATTCGAACGGGATATATGGATTTTTCCAAATTTTCCAATTTTTTTTTGTACTAGGGGAATATTTGGGTTTTTTGGCAAAATGAACTTGTTAGCCTTTGACACATTTAGAGAAGAGCGACAAATTATTTTATGAATTGGGTTGATAGCTAATGAATGCACGCTTCTAATGAGCTATGTCACATAGTAGGATTCGAACGGGATATATGGATTTTTCCAAATTTTCCAATTTCTTTTTTGTACTAGGGGAATATTTGGGTTTTTTTGGCAAAATAAACTTGTTAGCCTTTGACACAGAAGAGAGAAGAGAAGAGCGACAAATTATTTTATGAATTGGGTTGATAGCTAATGAATATACGCTTCTAATGAGCTATGTCACATAGTAGGATTCGAACGGGATATATGGATTTTTCCAAATTTTCCAATTTTTTTTTTGTACTAGGGGAATATTTGGGTTTTTTTGGCAGAATGAACTTGTTAGCCTTTGACACATTTAGAGAAAAGCAACAAATTATTTTACGAATTGGGTTGATAGCTAATGAACGCACGCTTATAATGAGCTATGTGACATAGTAGGATTCGAACGGGATATATGGATTTTTCCAAATTTTCCATTTTTTTTTGTATTAGAAAAATTTTTGGATTTTTTGGGCAAAATAAACTTGTTAGCCTTTCACACATTTAGAGAAGAGCGACAAATTATGTTATGAATTGGGTTGATAGCTAATAAATACACGCTTCTAGTGAGCTATGTGACATAGTAGGATTCGAACGGGATATATGGATTTTTCCAAATTTTCCATTTTTTTTTGTACTAGGGGAATATTTGGGTTTTTTTGGCAAAATTAACTTGTTAGCCTTTGACACATTTAGAGAAGAGCGACAAATTATTTTATGGATTGGGTTGATAGCTAATGAATACACAATTCTAATGAGCTATGTGACATAGTAGGATTCGAACGGGATATATGGATTTTTCCAAATTTTCCAATTTTTTTTTTGTACTAGGGGAATATTTGGGTTTTTTTGGCAAAATAAACTTGTTAGCCTTTGACACATTTAGAGAAAAGCGACAAATTATTTTATGAATTGGGTTGATAGCTAATGAATACACGCTTCTAATGAGCTATGTCACATAGTAGGATTCGAACGGGATATATGGATTTTTCCAAATTTTCCAATTTTTTTTTTTTAACTAGGGGAATATTTGGGTTTTTTTGGCAAAATGAACTTGTTAGCCTTTGACACATTTAGAGAAGAGCGACAAATTATTTTACGAATTGGGTTGATAGCTAATGAATACACGCTTATAATGAGCTATGTGACATAGTAGGATTCGAACGGGATATATGGATTTTTCCAAATTTTCCAATTTTTTTTGTACTAGGGGAATATATGGGTTTTTTTGGCAAAATGAACTTGTTAGTCTTTGACACCTTTAGAGAAGAGCGACAAATTATTTTATGGATTGGGTTGATAGCTAATGAATACATGCTTCTAATGAGCTATGTGACATAGTAGGATTCGAACGGGATATATGGATTTTTCCAAATTTTCCAATTTTTTTTGTACTAGGGGAATATATGGGTTTTTTTGGCAAAATGAACTTGTCTTTGACACCGTTAGAGAAGAGCGACAAATTATTTTATGAATTGGGTTAATAGCTAATGAATACAGGCTTCTAATGAGCTATGTCACATAGTAGGATTCGAACGGGATATATGGATTTTTCCAAATTTTCCAATTTTTTTTGTACTAGGGGAATATATGGGTTTTTTTGGCAAAATGAACTTGTTAGTCTTTGACACCGTTAGAGAAGAGCAACAAATTATTTTATGAATTGGGTTAATAGCTAATGAATACACGCTTCTAATGAGCTATGTCACATAGTAGGATTCGAACTGGATATATGGATTTTTCCAAATTTTCCAATTTTTTTTTTTGTACTAGGGGAATATTTTATGTTTTTTTGGAAAAATTAACTTGTTAGTCTTTGACACCGTTAGAGAAGAGCGACAAATTATTTTATGAATTGGGTTAATAGCTAATGAATACACGCTTCTAATGAGCTATGTCACATAGTAGGATTCGAACTGGATATATGGATTTTTCCAAATTTTCCAATTTTTTTTTTGTACCAGGGGAATATTTTATGTTTTTTTGGAAAAATTAACTTGTTAGCCTTTGACACATTTAGAGAAGAGCGACAAATTATTTTATGAATGGGGCTGATAGCTAATGAATACAGGCTTCTAATGAGCTATGTCACATAGTAGGATTCGAACTGGATATATGGATTTTTTTCCAAATTTTCCAATTTTTTTTTGTACTAGGTGAATATTTGGGTTTTTTTGGCAAAATGAACTTGTTAGCCTTTGACACATTTAGAGAAGAGCGGCAAATTATTTTATGAATTGGGTTGATAGCTAATGAATACACGCTTCTAATGAGCTATGTAACATAGTAGGATTCGAACGGGATATTTGGATTTTTCCAAATTTTCCAATTTTTTTTTTTGTACTAGGGGAATATTTGGGTTTTTTTGGCAAAATGAACTTGTTAGCCTTTGACACATTTAGAGAAGAGCGACAAATTATTTTATGAATTGGGCTGATAGCTAATGAATACACGCTTCTAATGAGCTATGTCACATAGTAGGATTCGAACTGGATATATGGATTTTTCCAAATTTTCCAATTTTTTTTTTGTACTAGGGGAATATTTGGGTTTTTTTGGCAAAATGAACTTGTTTGCCTTTGACACATTTAGAGAAGAGCGACAAATTATTTTATGAATTGGGCTGATAGCTAATGAATACACGCTTCTAATGAGCTATGTCACATAGTAGGATTCGAACTGGATATATGGATTTTTCCAAATTTTCCAATTTTTTTTTTGTACTAGGGGAATATTTGGGTTTTTTTGGCAAAATGAACTTGTTAGCCTTTGACACATTTAGAGAAGAGCGACAAATTATTTTATGAATTGGGCTAATAGCTAATGAATAAACGCTTCTAATGAGCTATGTCACATAGTAGGATTCGAACTGGATATATGGATTTTTCCAAATTTTTCAATTTTTTTTTTGTATTAGGGGAATATTTGGGTTTTTTTGGCAAAATGAAATTGTTAGCCTTTGACACATTTAGAGAAGAGCGACAAATTATTTGATGAATTGGGCTGATAGCTAATGAATACACGCTTCCAATGAGCTATGTAACATAGTAGGACTCGAACGGGATATATGGATTTTTCCAAATTTTTAAATTTTTTTTTGTACTAGGGGAATATTTGGGTTTTTTTGGCAAAATGAACTTGTTAGCCTTTGACACATTTAGAGAAGAGCGACAAATTATTTTATGAATTGGGTTGATAGCTAATGAATACACGCTTCTAATGAGCTATGTCACATACTAGGATTCGAACGGGATATATGGATTTTTCCAAATTTTTAAATTTTTTTTTTTTTCTAGGGGAATATTTGGGTTTTTTTGGAAAAATGAACTTGTTAGCCTTTGACACATTTAGAGAAGAGTGACAAATTATTTTATGAATTGGGTTAATAGCTAATGAATACACGCTTCTAATGAGCTATGTTACATAGTCGGATTCGAACTGGATATATGAATTTTTCCAAATTTTCCAATTTCTTTTTTGTACTAGGGGAATATTTGGGTTTTTTTGGAAAAATTAACTTGTTAGCCTTTGACACATTTAGAGAAGAGCGACAAATTATTTTATGAATTGGGTTGATAGCTAATGAATACACGCTTCTAATGAGCTATGTCAGATAGTAGGATTCGAACGGGATATATGGATTTTTCCAAATTTTCCAATTTTTTTTTTGTACTAGGGGAATATTTGGGTTTTTTTGGAAAAATGAACTTGTTAGCCTTTGACACATTTAGAGAAGAGCGACAAATTATTTTATGAATTGGGCTGATAGCTAATGAATACACGCTTCTAATGAGCTATGTAACATAGTAGGACTCGAACGGGATATATGGATTTTTCCAAATTTTCCAATTTTTTTTTGTACTAGGGGAATATTTGGGTTTTTTTGGCAAAATGAACTTTTTAGCCTTTGACACATTTAGAGAAGAGCGACAAATTATTTTATGAATTGGGTTGATAGCTAATGAATACACGCTTCTAATGAGCTATGTAACATAGTAGGATTCGAACGGGATATATGGATTTTTCCAAATTTTCCAATTTTTTTTTTGTACTAGGGGAATATTTGGGTTTTTTTGGCAAAATGAACTTGTTAGCCTTTGACACATTTAGAGAAGAGCGACAAATTATTTTATGAATTGGGTTGATAGCTAATGAATACACGCTTCTAATGAGCTATGTCACATAGTAGGATTCGAACTGGATATATGGATTTTTCCAAATTTTCCAATTTTTTTTTTGTACTAGGGGAATATTTGGGTTTTTTTGGAAAAATTAACTTGTTAGCCTTTGACACATTTAGAGAAGAGCGACAAATTATTTTCTGAATTGGGTTAATAGCTAATGAATACACGCTTCTAATGAGCTATGTCACATAGTAGGATTCGAACTGGATATATGGATTTTTCCAAATTTTCCAATTTTTTTTTTTTGTACTAGGGGAATATTTTATGTTTTTTTGGAAAAATTAACTTGTTAGCCTTTGACAGATTTAGAGAAGAGCGACAAATTATTTTATGAATTGGGTTGATAGCTAATGAATACACGCTTCTAATGAGCTATGTCACATAGTAGGATTCGAACGGGATATATGGATTTTTCCAAATTTTCCAATTTTTTTTTTGTACTAGGGGAATATTTGGGTTTTTTTGGCAAAATGAACTTGTTAGCCTTTGACACATTTAGAGAAGAGCGACAAATTATTTCATGAATTGGGTTGATAGCTAATGAATACACGCTTCTAATGAGCTATGTAACATAGTAGGATTCGAACGGGATATATGGATTTTTCCAAATTTTCCAATTTTTTTTTTGTACTAGGGGAATATTTGGGTTTTTTTGGCAAAATGAACTTGTTAGCCTTTGACACATTTAGAGAAGAGCGACAAATTATTTTATGAATTGGGTTAATAGCTAATGAATACACGCTTCTAATGAGCTATGTTACATAGTCGGATTCGAACTGGATATATGGATTTTTCCAAATTTTTCAATTTTTTTTTTGTATTAGGGGAATATTTGGGTTTTTTTGGCAAAATGAAATTGTTAGCCTTTGACACATTTAGAGAAGAGCGACAAATTATTTGATGAATTGGGCTGATAGCTAATGAATACACGCTTCCAATGAGCTATGTAACATAGTAGGACTCGAACGGGATATATGGATTTTTCCAAATTTTTAAATTTTTTTTTGTACTAGGGGAATATTTGGGTTTTTTTGGCAAAATTAACTTGTTAGCCTTTGACACATTTAGAGAAGAGCGACAAATTATTTTATGAATTGGGTTGATAGCTAATGAATACACGCTTCTAATGAGCTATGTCACATACTAGGATTCGAACGGGATATATGGATTTTTCCAAATTTTTAAATTTTTTTTTTTTTCTAGGGGAATATTTGGGTTTTTTTTGGAAAAATGAACTTGTTAGCCTTTGACACATTTAGAGAAGAGCGACAAATTATTTTATGAATTGGGTTAATAGCTAATGAATACACGCTTCTAATGAGCTATGTTACATAGTCGGATTCGAACTGGATATATGAATTTTTCCAAATTTTCCAATTTATTTTTTGTACTAGGGGAATATTTGGGTTTTTTTGGCAAAATGAACTTTTTAGCCTTTGACACATTTAGAGAAGAGCGACAAATTATTTTATGAATTGGGTTGATAGCTAATGAATACACGCTTCTAATGAGCTATGTAACATAGTAGGATTCGAACGGGATATATGGATTTTTCCAAATTTTCCAATTTTTTTTTTGTACTAGGGGAATATTTGGGTTTTTTTGGCAAAATGAACTTGTTAGCCTTTGACACATTTAGAGAAGAGCGACAAATTATTTTATGAATTGGGTTGATAGCTAATGAATACACGCTTCTAATGAGCTATGTCACATAGTAGGATTCGAACTGGATATATGGATTTTTCCAAATTTTCCAATTTTTTTTTTGTACTAGGGGAATATTTGGGTTTTTTTCGAAAAATTAACTTGTTAGCCTTTGACACATTTAGAGAAGAGCGACAAATTATTTTCTGAATTGGGTTAATAGCTAATGAATACACGCTTCTAATGAGCTATGTCACATAGTAGGATTCGAACTGGATATATGGATTTTTCCAAATTTTCCAATTTTTTTTTTTTGTACTAGGGGAATATTTTATGTTTTTTTGGAAAAATTAACTTGTTAGCCTTTGACAGATTTAGAGAAGAGCGACAAATTATTTTATGAATTGGGTTGATAGCTAATGAATACACGCTTCTAATGAGCTATGTCACATAGTAGGATTCGAACGGGATATATGGATTTTTCCAAATTTTCCAATTTTTTTTTTGTACTAGGGGAATATTTGGGTTTTTTTGGCAAAATGAACTTGTTAGCCTTTGACACATTTAGAGAAGAGCGACAAATTATTTCATGAATTGGGTTGATAGCTAATGAATACACGCTTCTAATGAGCTATGTAACATAGTAGGATTCGAACGGGATATATGGATTTTTCCAAATTTTCCAATTTTTTTTTTGTACCAGGGGAATATTTGGGTTTTTTTGGCAAAATGAACTTGTTAGCCTTTGACACATTTAGAGAAGAGCGACAAATTATTTTATGAATTGGGTTAATAGCTAATGAATACACGCTTCTAATGAGCTATGTTACACAGTCGGATTCGAACTGGATATATGAATTTTTCCAAATTTTCCAATTTCTTTTTTGTACTAGGGGAATATTTGGGTTTTTTTGGAAAAATTAACTTGTTAGCCTTTGACACATTTAGAGAAGAGCGACAAATTATTTTATGAATTGGGTTGATAGCTAATGAATACACGCTTCTAATGAGCTATGTCACATACTAGGATTCGAACGGGATATATGGATTTTTCCAAATTTTCCAATTTTTTTTTTTTCTAGGGGAATATTTGGGTTTTTTTGGAAAAATGAACTTGTTAGCCTTTGACACATTTAGAGAAGAGCGACAAATTATTTTATGAATTGGGTTAATAGCTAATGAATACACGCTTCTAATGAGCTATGTTACATAGTCGGATTCGAACTGGATATATGAATTTTTCCAAATTTTCCAATTTCTTTTTTGTACTAGGGGAATATTTGGGTTTTTTTGGAAAAATTAACTTGTTAGCCTTTGACACATTTAGAGAAGAGCGACAAATTATTTTATGAATTGGGTTGATAGCTAATGAATACACGCTTCTAATGAGCTATGTCACATAGTAGGATTCGAACGGGATATATGGATTTTTCCAAATTTTCCAATTTTTTTTTTGTACTAGGGGAATATTTGGGTTTTTTTGGAAAAATGAACTTGTTAGCCTTTGACACATTTAGAGAAGAGCGACAAATTATTTCATGAATTGGGTTGATAGCTAATGAATACACGCTTCTAATGAGCTATGTAACATAGTAGGATTCGAACGGGATATATGGATTTTTCCAAATTTTCCAATTTTTTTTTTGTACTAGGGGAATATTTGGGTTTTTTTGGCAAAATGAACTTGTTAGCCTTTGACACATTTAGAGAAGAGCGACAAATTATTTTATGAATTGGGCTGATAGCTAATGAATACACGCTTCTAATGAGCTATGTAACATAGTAGGACTCGAACGGGATATATGGATTTTTCCAAATTTTCCAATTTTTTTTTGTACTAGGGGAATATTTGGGTTTTTTTGGCAAAATGAACTTTTTAGCCTTTGACACATTTAGAGAAGAGCGACAAATTATTTTATGAATTGGGTTGATAGCTAATGAATACACGCTTCTAATGAGCTATGTAACATAGTAGGATTCGAACGGGATATATGGATTTTTCCAAATTTTCCAATTTTTTTTTTGTACTAGGGGAATATTTGGGTTTTTTTGGCAAAATGAACTTGTTAGCCTTTGACACATTTAGAGAAGAGCGACAAATTATTTTATGAATTGGGTTGATAGCTAATGAATACACGCTTCTAATGAGCTATGTCACATAGTAGGATTCGAACTGGATATATGGATTTTTCCAAATTTTCCAATTTTTTTTTTGTACTAGGGGAATATTTGGGTTTTTTTGGAAAAATTAACTTGTTAGCCTTTGACACATTTAGAGAAGAGCGACAAATTATTTTATGAATTGGGTTAATAGCTAATGAATACACGCTTCTAATGAGCTATGTCACATAGTAGGATTCGAACTGGATATATGGATTTTTCCAAATTTTCCAATTTTTTTTTTTTGTACTAGGGGAATATTTTATGTTTTTTTGGAAAAATTAACTTGTTAGCCTTTGACAGATTTAGAGAAGAGCGACAAATTATTTTATGAATTGGGTTGATAGCTAATGAATACACGCTTCTAATGAGCTATGTCACATAGTAGGATTCGAACGGGATATATGGATTTTTCCAAATTTTCCAATTTTTTTTTTGTACTAGGGGAATATTTGGGTTTTTTTGGCAAAATGAACTTGTTAGCCTTTGACACATTTAGAGAAGAGCGACAAATTATTTCATGAATTGGGTTGATAGCTAATGAATACACGCTTCTAATGAGCTATGTAACATAGTAGGATTCGAACGGGATATATGGATTTTTCCAAATTTTACAATTTTTTTTTTGTACTAGGGGAATATTTGGGTTTTTTTGGCAAAATGAACTTGTTAGCCTTTGACACATTTAGAGAAGAGCGACAAATTATTTTATGAATTGGGCTGATGCTAATGAATACACGCTTCTAATGAGCTATGTCACATAGTAGGATTCGAACTGGATATATTGATTTTTTCAAATTTTCCAATTTTTTTTTTTGTACTAGGGGAATATTTGGGTTTTTTTGGCAAAATTAACTTGTTAGCCTTTGACACATTTAGAGAAGAGCGACAAATTATTTTATGAATTGGGCTGATAGCTAATGAATACACGCTTCTAATGAGCTATGCCACATAGTAGGATTCGAACTGGATATATGGATTTTTCCAAATTTTCCAATTTTTTTTTTGTACTAGGGGAATATTTGGTTTTTTTTGGCAAAATGAACTTGTTAGCCTTTGACACATTTAGAGAAGAGCGACAAATTAGTTTATGAATTGGGCTGATAGCTAATGAATAAACGCTTCTAATGAGCTATGTCACATAGTAGGATTCGAACTGGATATATGGATTTTTCCAAATTTTCCAATTTTTTTTGTGTATTAGGGGAATATTTGGGTTTTTTTGGCAAAATTAAATTGTTAGCCTTTGACACATTTAGAGAAGAGCGACAAATTATTTTATGAATTGGGCTGATAGCTAATGGATACCCGCTTCTAATGAGCTATGTAACATAGTAGGACTCGAACGGGATATATGGATTTTTCCAAATTTTCCAATTTTTTTTTGTACTAGGGGAATATTTGGGTTTTTTTTGGCAAAATGAACTTGTTAGCCCTTGACACATTTAGAGAAGAGCGACAAATTATATTATGAATTGGGTTGATAGCTAATGAATACACGCTTCTAATGAGCTATATCACATAGTAGGATTCGAACGGGTTATATGGATTTTTCCAAATTTTCCAATTTTTTTGTTGTACTAGGGGAATATTTGGGTTTTTTTGGAAAAATTAACTTGTTAGCCTTTGACACATTTAGAGAAGAGCGACAAATTATTTTATGAATTGGGTTGATAGCTAATGAATACATGCTTCTAATGAGCTATGTCACATAGTAGGTTTCGAACGGGATATATGGATTTTTCCAAATTTTCCAATTTTTTTTTTGTACTAGGGGAATATTTGGGTTTTTTTGGAAAAATGAACTTGTTAGCCTTTGACACATTTAGAGAAGAGCGACAAATTATTTTATGAATTGGGCTGATAGCTAATGAATACACGCTTCTAATGAGCTATGTAACATAGTAGGACTCGAACGGGATATATGGATTTTTCCAAATTTTCCAATTTTTTTTTGTACTAGGGGAATGTTTGGGTTTTTTTGGCAAAATGAACTTGTTAACCTTTGACACATTTAGAGAAGAGCGACAAATTATTTTATGAATTGGGTTGATAGCTAATGAATACACGCTTCTAATCAGCTATGTAACATAGTAGGATTCGAACGGGATATATGGATTTTTCCAAATTTTCCAATTTTTTTTTTGTACAAGGGGAATATTTGGGTTTTTTTGGCAAAATGAACTTGTTAGCCTTTGACACATTTAGAGAAGAGCGACAAATTATTTTATGAATTGGGCTGATAGCTAATGAATACACGCTTCTAATGAGCTATGTAACATAGTAGGATTCGAACGGGATATATGGATTTTTCCAAATTTTCCAATTTTTTTTTTGTACTAGGGGAATATTTGGGTTTTTTTGGCAGAATGAACTTGTTAGCCTTTGACACATTCAGAGAAGAGCGACAAATTATTTTATGAATTGGGCTGATAGCTAATGAATACACGCTTCTAATGAGCTATGCCACATAGTAGGATTCGAACTGGATATATGGATTTTTCCAAATTTTCCAATTTTTTTTTTGTACTAGGGGAATATTTGGGTTTTTTTGGCAAAATGAACTTGTTAGCCTTTGACACATTTAGAGAAGAGCGACAAATTATTTTATGAATTGGGCTGATAGCTAATGAATACACGCTTCTAATGAGCTATGTCACATAGTAGGATTCGAACTGGATATATGGATTTTTCCAAATTTTCCAATTTTTTTTTTTGTACTAGGGGAATATTTGTTTTTTTTTGGCAAAATGAACTTGTTAGCCTTTGACACATTTAGAGAAGAGCGACAAATTATTTTATGAATTGGGCTGCTAGCTAATGAATAAACGCTTCTAATGAGCTATGTCACATAGTAGGATTCGAACTGGATATATGGATTTTTCCAAATTTTCCAATTTTTTTTGTGTATTAGGGGAATATTTGGGTTTTTTTGGCAAAATGAAATTGTTAGCCTTTGACACATTTAGAGAAGAGCGACAAATTATTTTATGAATTGGGCTGATAGCTAATGGATACCCGCTTCTAATGAGCTATGTAACATAGTAGGACTCGAACGGGCTATATGGATTTTTCCAAATTTTCCAATTTTTTTTTGTACTAGGGGAATATTTGGGTTTTTTTTGGCAAAATGAACTTGTTAGCCTTTGACACATTTAGAGAAGAGCGACAAATTATATTATGAATTGGGTTGATAGCTAATGAATACACGCTTCTAATGAGCTATGTCACATAGTAGGATTCGAACGGGATATATGGATTTTTCCAAATTTTCCAATTTTTTTGTTGTACTAGGGGAATATTTGGGTTTTTTTGGAAAAATTAACTTGTTAGCCTTTGACACATTTAGAGAAGAGCGACAAATTATTTTATGAATTGGGTTGATAGCTAATGAATACATGCTTCTAATGAGCTATGTCACATAGTAGGTTTCGAACGGGATATATGGATTTTTCCAAATTTTCCAATTTTTTTTTTGTACTAGGGGAATATTTGGGTTTTTTTGGAAAAATGAACTTGTTAGCCTTTGACACATTTAGAGAAGAGCGACAAATTATTTTATGAATTGGGCTGATAGCTAATGAATACACGCTTCTAATGAGCTATGTAACATAGTAGGACTCGAACGGGATATATGGATTTTTCCAAATTTTCCAATTTTTTTTTGTACTAGGGGAATGTTTGGGTTTTTTTGGCAAAATGAACTTGTTAGCCTTTAACACATTTAGAGAAGAGCGACAAATTATTTTATGAATTGGGTTGATAGCTAATGAATACACGCTTCTAATCAGCTATGTAACATAGTAGGATTCGAACGGGATATATGGATTTTTCCAAATTTTCCAATTTTTTTTTTGTACTAGGGGAATATTTGGGTTTTTTTGGCAAAATGAACTTGTTAGCCTTTGACACATTTAGAGAAGAGCGACAAATTATTTTATGAATTGGGCTGATAGCTAATGAAAACACGCTTCTAATGAGCTATGTAACATAGTAGGACTCGAACGGGATATATGGATTTTTCCAAATTTTCCAATTTTTTTTTGTACTGTGAGCGACAAATTATTTTATGAATTGGGCTGATAGCTAATGAATACACGCTTCTAATGAGCTATGTCACATAGTAGGATTCGAACTGGATATATGGATTTTTCCAAATTTTCCAATTTTTTTTTTGTACTAGGGGAATATTTGGGTTTTTTTGGAAAAATGAACTTGTTAGCCTTTGACACATTTAGAGAAGAGCGACAAATTATTTTATGGATTGCGTTGATAGCTAATGAATACATGCTTCTAATGAGCTATGTCACATAGTAGGATTCGAACGGGATATATGGATTTTTCCAAATTTTCCAATTTTTTTTTTGTACTAGGGGAATATTTGAGTTTTTTTGGCAAAATGAACTTGTTAGCCTTTGACACATTTAGAGAAGAGCGACAAATTATTTTATGGATTGCGTTGATAGCTAATGAATACATGCTTCTAATGAGCTATGTGACATAGTAGGATTCGAACGGGATATATGGATTTTTCCAAATTTTCCAATTTTTTTTTGTACTAGGGGAATATTTGTTTTTTTTTGGCAAAATGAACTTGTTAGCCTTTGACACATTTAGAGAAGAGCGACAAATTATTTTATGAATTGGGTTGATAGCTAATGAATACACGCTTCTAGTGAGCTATGTGACATAGTAGGATTCGAACGGGATATATGGATTTTTCCAAATTTTCCATTTTTTTTTGTACTAGGGGAATATTTGGGTTTTTTTGGCAAAATTAACTTGTTAGCCTTTGACACATTTAGAGAAGAGCGACAAATTATTTTATGGATTGGGTTGATAGCTAATGAATACAAGCTTCTAATGAGCTATGTGACATAGTAGGATTCGAACGGGATACATGGATTTTTCCAAATTTTCCAATTTTTTTTTTTGTACTAGGGGAATATTTGGGTTTTTTTTGGCAAAATAAACTTGTTAGCCTTTGACACATTTAGAGAAAAGCGACAAATTATTTTATGAATTGGGTTGATAGCTAATGAATACACGCTTCTAATGAGCTATGTCACATAGTAGGATTCGAACGGGATATATGGATTTTTTCAAATTTTCCAATTTTTCTTTTTGAACTAGGGGAATATTTGGGTTTTTTTGGCAAAATGAACTTGTTAGCCTTTGACACATTTAGAGAAGAGCGACAAATTATTTTACGAATTGGGTTGATAGCTAATGAATACACGCTTATAATGAGCTATGTGACATAGTAGGATTCGAACGGGATATATGGATTTTTCCAAATTTTCCAATTTTTTTTGTACTAGGGGAATATATGGGTTTTTTAGGCAAAATGAACTTGTTAGTCTTTGACACCTTTAGAGAAGAGCGACAAATTATTTTATGGATTGGGTTGATAGCTAATGAATACACGCTTCTAGTGAGCTATGTCACATAGTAGGATTCGAACGGGATATATGGATTTTTTCAAATTTTCCAATTTTTCTTTTTGAACTAGGGGAATATTTGGGTTTTTTTGGCAAAATGAACTTGTTAGCCTTTGACACATTTAGAGAAGAGCGACAAATTATTTTACGAATTGGGTTGATAGCTAATGAATACACGCTTATAATGAGCTATGTGACATAGTAGGATTCGAACGGGATATATGGATTTTTCCAAATTTTCCAATTTTTTTTTGTACTAGGAATATTTGGGTTTTTTTGGCAAAATTAACTTGTTAGCCTTTGACACATTTAGAGAAGAGTGACAAATTATTTTATGGATTGGGTTGATAGCTAATGAATACATGCTTCTAATGAGCTATGTGACATAGTAGGATTCGAACGGGATATATGGATTTTTCCAAATTTTCCATTTTTTTTTGTACTAGGGGAATATTTGGGTTTTTTTTGGCAAAATTAACTTGTTAGCCTTTGACACATTTAGAGAAGAGCGACAAATTATTTTATGAATTGGGCTGATAGCTAATGAATACATGCTTCTAATGAGCTATGTGACATAGTAGGACTCGAACGGGATATATGGATTTTTCCAAATTTTCCAATTTTTTTTTTGTACTAGGGGAATATTTGGGTTTTTTTGGCAAAATGAACTTGTTAGCCTTTGACACATTTAGAGAAGAGCGACAAATTATTTTATGAATTGGGCTGATAGCTAATGAAAACACGCTTCTAATGAGCTATGTAACATAGTAGGACTCGAACGGGATATATGGATTTTTCTAAATTTTCCAATTTTTTTTTGTACTGTGAGCGACAAATTATTTTATGAATTGGGCTGATAGCTAATGAATACACGCTTCTAATGAGCTATGTCACATAGTAGGATTCGAACTGGATATATGGATTTTTCCAAATTTTCCAATTTTTTTTTTGTACTAGGGGAATATTTGGGTTTTTTTGGAAAAATTAACTTGTTAGCCTTTGACACATTTAGAGAAGAGCGACAAATTATTTTATGGATTGCGTTGATAGCTAATGAATACATGCTTCTAATGAGCTATGTGACATAGTAGGATTCGAACGGGATATATGGATTTTTCCAAATTTTCCAATTTTTTTTTGTACTGTGAGCGACAAATTATTTTATGAATTGGGCTGATAGCTAATGAATACACGCTTCTAATGAGCTATGTCACATAGTAGGATTCGAACTGGATATATGGATTTTTCCAAATTTTCCAATTTTTTTTTTGTACTAGGGGAATATTTGGGTTTTTTTGGCAAAATGAACTTGTTAGCCTTTGACACATTTAGAGAAGAGCGACAAATTATTTTATGAATTGGGTTGATAGCTAATGAATACACGCTTCTAATGAGCTATGTGACATAGTAGGATTCGAACGGGATATATGGATTTTTCCAAATTTTCCAATTTTTTTTTGTATTGTGAGCGACAAATTATTTTATGAATTGGGCTGATAGCTAATGAATACACGCTTCTAATGAGCTATGTCACATAGTAGGATTCGAACGGGATATATGGATTTTTCCAAATTTTCCAATTTTTTTTTGTACTGTGAGCGACAAATTATTTTATGAATTGGGTTGATAGCTAATGAATACACGCTTCTAATGAGCTATGTCACATAGTAGGATTCGAACTGGATATATGGATTTTTCCAAATTTTCCAATTTTTTTTTGTACTGTGAGCGACAAATTATTTTATGAATTGGGCTGATAGCTAATGAATACACGCTTCTAATGAGCTATGTCACATAGTAGGATTCGAACTGGATATATGGATTTTTCCAAATTTTCCAATTTTTTTTTTGTACTAGGGGAATATTTGGGTTTTTTTGGCAAAATGAACTTGTTAGCCTTTGACACATTTAGAGAAGAGCGACAAATTATTTTATGGATTGCGTTGATAGCTAATGAATACATGCTTCTAATGAGCTATGTGAAATAGTAGGATTCGAACGGGATATATAGATTTTTCCAAATTTTCCAATTTTTTTTTTGTACTAGGGGAATATTTGGGTTTTTTTGGCAAAATGAACTTGTTAGCCTTTGACACATTTAGAGAAGAGCGACAAATTATTTTATGGATTGGGTTGATAGCTAATGAATACACGCTTCTAGTGAGCTATGTGACATAGTAGGATTCGAACGGGATATATGGATTTTTCCAAATTTTCCAATTTTTTTTTGTACTAGGGGAATATTTGGGTTTTTTTGGCAAAATGAACTTGTTAGCCTTTGACACATTTAGAGAAGAGCGACAAATTATTTTATGAATTGGGTTGATAGCTAATGAATACACGCTTCTACTGAGCTATGTGACATAGTAGGATTCGAACGGGATATATGGATTTTTCCAAATTTTCCATTTTTTTTTGTACTAGGGGAATATTTGGGTTTTTTTGGCAAAATTAACTTGTTAGCCTTTGACACATTTAGAGAAGAGCGACAAATTATTTTATGGATTGGGTTGATAGCTAATGAATACAAGCTTCTAATGAGCTATGTGACATAGTAGGATTCGAACGGGATACATGGATTTTTCCAAATTTTCCAATTTTTTTTTTGTACTAGGGGAATATTTGGGTTTTTTTTGGCAAAATAAACTTGTTAGCCTTTGACACATTTAGAGAAAAGCGACAAATTATTTTATGAATTGGGTTGATAGCTAATGAATACACGCTTCTAATGAGCTATGTCACATAGTAGGATTCGAACGGGATATATGGATTTTTTCAAATTTTCCAATTTTTCTTTTTGAACTAGGGGAATATTTGGTTTTTTTTGGCAAAATGAACTTGTTAGCCTTTGACACATTTAGAGAAGAGCGACAAATTATTTTACGAATTGGGTTGATAGCTAATGAATACACGCTTATAATGAGCTATGTGACATAGTAGGATTCGAACGGGATATATGGATTTTTCCAAATTTTCCAATTTTTTTTGTACTAGGGGAATATATGGGTTTTTTAGGCAAAATGAACTTGTTAGTCTTTGACACCTTTAGAGAAGAGCGACAAATTATTTTATGGATTGGGTTGATACCTAATGAATACATGCTTCTAATGAGCTATGTGACATAGTAGGATTCGAACGGGATATATGGATTTTTCCAAATTTTCCATTTTTTTTTTTGTACTAGGGGAATATTTGGGTTTTTTTGGCAAAATTAACTTGTTAGCCTTTGACACATTTAGAGAAGAGTGACAAATTATTTTATGGATTGGGTTGATAGCTAATGAATACATGCTTCTAATGAGCTGTGTGACATAGTAGGATTCGAACGGGATATATGGATTTTTCCAAATTTTCCATTTTTTTTTGTACTAGGGGAATATTTGGGTTTTTTTTGGCAAAATTAACTTGTTAGCCTTTGACACATTTAGAGAAGAGCGACAAATTATTTTATGAATTGGACTGATAGCTAATGAATACATGCTTCTAATGAGCTATGTGACATAGTAGGACTCGAACGGGATATATGGATTTTTCCAGATTTTCCAATTTTTTTTTTGTACTAGGGGAATATTTGGGTTTTTTTGGCAAAATGAACTTGTTAGCCTTTGACACATTTAGAGAAGAGCGACAAATTATTTTATGGATTGGGTTCATAGCTAATGAATACACGCTTCTAATGAGCTATGTGACATAGTAGGATTCGAACGGGATATATGGATTTTTCCAAATTTTCCAATTTTTTTTTTTGTACTAGGGGAATATTTGGGTTTTTTTGGCAAAATAAACTTATTAGCCTTTGACACATTTAGAGAAGAGCGAGAAATTATTTTATGAATTGGGTTGATAGCTAATGAATGCACACTTCTAATGATCTATGTCACATAGTAGGATTCGAACGGGATATATGGATTTTTCCAAATTTTCCAATTTTTTTTTTGTACTAGGGGAATATTTGGGTTTTTTTTGGCAAAATGAACTTGTTAGCCTTTGACACATTTAGAAAAGAGCGACAAATTATTTTATGAATTGGGCTGATAGCTAATGAATGCACACTTCTAATGAGCTATGTCACATAGTAGGATTCGAACGGGATATATGGATTTTTCCAGATTTTCCAATTTTTTTTTTGTACTAGGGGAATATTTGGGTTTTTTTGGCAAAATGAACTTGTTAGCCTTTGACACATTTAGAGAAGAGCAACAAACTATTTTACGAATTGGGTAGATAGCTAATGAACACACGCTTATAATGAGCTATGTGACATAGTAGGATTCGAACGGGATATATGGATTTTTCCAAATTTTCCATTTTTTTTTTTTGTACTAGGGGAATATTTAGGTTTTTTTGGCAAAATTAACTTGTTAGCCTTTGACACATTTAGAGAAGAGTGACAAATTATTTTATGGATTGGGTTGATAGCTAATGAATACATGCTTCTAATGAGCTATGTGACATAGTAGGATTCGAACGGGATATATGGATTTTTCCAAATTTTCCATTTTTTTTTGTACGAGGGGAATATTTGGGTTTTTTTGGCAAAATGAACTTGTTAGCCTTTGACACATTTAGAGAAGAGCAACAAACTATTTTACGAATTGGGTAGATAGCTAATGAACACACGCTTATAATGAGCTATGTGACATAGTAGGATTCGAACGGGATATATGGATTTTTCCAAATTTTCCAATTTTTTTTTTGTACTAGGGGAATATTTGGGTTTTTTTGGCAAAATGAACTTGTGTTGACACATTTAGAGAAGAGCGACAAATTATTTTATGGATTGGGTTCATAGCTAATGAATACACGCTTCTAATGAGCTATGTGACATAGTAGGATTCGAACGGGATATATGGATTTTTCCAAATTTTCCAATTTTTTTTTTTTTGTACTAGGGGAATATTTGGGTTTTTTTGGCAAAATAAATTTGTTAGCCTTTGACACATTTAGAGAAGAGCGACAAATTATTTTATGAATTGGATTGATAGCTAATGAATGCACACTTCTAATGAGCTATGTCACATAGTAGGATTCGAACGGGATATATGGATTTTTCCAAATTTTCCAATTTTTTTTTTGTACTAGGGGAATATTTGGGTTTTTTTGGCAAAATAATCTTGTTAGCCTTTGACACATTTAGAGAAGAGCGACAAATTATTTTATGAATTGGGTTGATAGCTAATGAATACACGCTTCTAATGAGCTATGTCACATAGTAGGATTCGAACGAGATATATGGATTTTTCCAGATATTCCAATTTTTTTTTTGTACTAGGGGAATATATGGGTTTTTTTGGCAAAATAATCTTGTTAGCCTTTGACACATTTAGAGAAGAGCGACAAATTATTTTATGAATTGGGTTGATAGCTAATGAATACACGCTTCTAATGAGCTATGTCACATAGTAGGATTCGAACGAGATATATGGATTTTTTTAGATATTCCAATTTTTTTTTTTGTACTAGCTTAATATTTGGATTTTTTTTTTGTACTAAGGGAATATTAGGGTTTTTTTGGCAAAATGAACTTGTTAGCCTTTGACACATTTAGAGAAGAGCGACAAATTATTTTATGAATTGGGTTGATAGCTAATGAATACACGCAATACACGCTTCTAATGAGCTATGTGACATAGTAGGATTCGAACGGGATATATGGATTTTTCCAAATTTTCCATTTTTTTTTTGTACTAGGGGAATATTTGGGTTTTTTTGGCAAAATGAACTTGTTAGCCTTTGACACATTTAGAGAAGAGCGACAAATTATTTTATGAATTGGGTTGATAGCTAATGAATACACGCTTCTAATGAGCTATGTGACATAGTAGGATTCGAACGGGATATATGGATTTTTCCAAATTTTCCAATTTTTTTTTGTACTAGGGGAATATTTGGGTTTTTTTTGGCAAAATTAACTTGTTAGCCTTTGACACATTTAGAGAAGAGCGACAAATTATTTTATGAATTGGGCTGATAGCTAATGAATACATGCTTCTAATGAGCTATGTGACATAGTAGGACTCGAACGGGATATATGGATTTTTCCAAATTTTCCAATTTTTTTTTTGTACTAGGGGAATATTTGGGTTTTTTTGGCAAAATGAACTTGTTAGCCTTTGACACATTTAGAGAAGAGCGACAAATTATTTTATGAATTGGGTTGATAGCTAATGAATACACGCAATACACGCTTCTAATGAGCTATGTGACATAGTAGGATTCGAACGGGATATATGGATTTTTCCAAATTTTCCAATTTTTTTTTGTACTAGGGGAATATTTGGGTTTTTTTTGGCAAAATTAACTTGTTAGCCTTTGACACATTTAGAGAAGAGCGACAAATTATTTTATGAATTGGGTTGATAGCTAATGAATACACGCAATACACGCTTCTAATGAGCTATGTGACATAGTAGGATTCGAACGGGATATATGGATTTTTCCAAATTTTCCAATTTTTTTTTGTACTAGGGGAATATTTGGGTTTTTTTGGCAAAATGAACTTGTTAGCCTTTGACACATTTAGAGAAGAGCGACAAATTATTTTATGAATTGGGTTGATAGCTAATGAATACACGCTTCTAATGAGCTATGTCACATAGTAGGATTCGAACGAGATATATGGATTTTTCCAGATATTCCAATTTTTTTTTTGTACTAGGGGAATATTTGGGTTTTTTTGGCAAAATAATCTTGTTAGCCTTTGACACATTTAGAGAAGAGCGACAAATTATTTTATGGATTGGGTTCATAACTAATGAATACACGCTTCTAATGAGCTATGTGACATAGTAGGATTCGAACGGGATATATGGATTTTTCCAAATTTTCCAATTTTTTTTTTGTACTAGGGGAATATTTGGGTTTTTTTGGCAAAATGAACTTGTTAGCCTTTGACACATTTAGAGAAGAGCGACAAATTATTTTATGAATTGGGTTGATAGCTAAGGAATGCACGCTTCTAATGAGCTATGTCACATAGTAGGATTCGAACGGGATATATGGATTTTTCCAAATTTTCCAATTTTTTTTTTGTACTAGGGGAATATTTGGGTTTTTTTGGCAAAATAATCTTGTTAGCCTTTGACACATTTAGAGAAGAGCGGCAAATTATTTTATGAATTGGGTTGATAGCTAATGAATACACGCTTCTAATGAGCTATGTCACATAGTAGGATTCGAACGAGATATATGGATTTTTCCAGATATTCCAATTTTTTTTTTGTACTAGGGGAATATTTGGGTTTTTTTGGCAAAATAATCTTGTTAGCCTTTGACACATTTAGAGAAGAGCGACAAATTATTTTATGAATTGGGTTGATAGCTAATGAATACATGCTTCTAATGAGCTATGTGACATAGTAGGACTCGAACGGGATATATGGATTTTTCCAGATTTTCCAATTTTTTTTTTGTACTAGGGGAATATTTGGGTTTTTTTGGCAAAATGAACTTGTTAGCCTTTGACACATTTAGAGAAGAGCGACAAATTATTTTATGGATTGGGTTCATAACTAATGAATACACGCTTCTAATGAGCTATGTGACATAGTAGGATTCGAACGGGATATATGGATTTTTCCAAATTTTCCAATTTTTTTTTTTGTACTAGGGGAATATTTGGGTTTTTTTGGCAAAATAAACTTGTTAGCCTTTGACACATTTAGAGAAGAGCGACAAATTATTTTATGAATTGGGTTGATAGCTAATGAATGCACACTTCTAATGATCTATGTCACATAGTAGGATTCGAACGGGATATATGGATTTTTCCAAATTTTCCAATTTTTTTTTTGTACTAGGGGAATATTTGGGTTTTTTTGGCAAAATGAACTTGTTAGCCTTTGACACATTTAGAGAAGAGCGACAAATTATTTTATGAATTGGGCTGATAGCTAATGAATGCACACTTCTAATGAGCTATGTCACATAGTAGGATTCGAACGGGATATATGGATTTTTCCAGATTTTCCAATTTTTTTTTTGTACTAGGGGAATATTTGGGTTTTTTTGGCAAAATGAACTTGTTAGCCTTTGACACATTTAGAGAAGAGCAACAAACTATTTTACGAATTGGGTAGATAGCTAATGAACACACGCTTATAATGAGCTATGTGACATAGTAGGATTCGAACGGGATATATGGATTTTTCCAAATTTTCCATTTTTTTTTTTGTACTAGGGGAATATTTGGGTTTTTTTGGCAAAATTAACTTGTTAGCCTTTGACACATTTAGAGAAGAGTGACAAATTATTTTATGGATTGGGTTGATAGCTAATGAATACATGCTTCTAATGAGCTATGTGACATAGTAGGATTCGAACGGGATATATGGATTTTTCCAAATTTTCCATTTTTTTTTGTACTAGGGGAATATTTGGGTTTTGTTGGCAAAATGAACTTGTTAGCCTTTGACACATTTAGAGAAGAGCGACAAATTATTTTATGAATTGGGCTGATAGCTAATGAAAACACGCTTCTAATGAGCTATGTAACATAGTAGGACTCGAACGGGATATATGGATTTTTCCAAATTTTCCAATTTTTTTTTGTACTGTGAGCGACAAATTATTTTATGAATTGGGCTGATAGCTAATGAATACACGCTTCTAATGAGCTATGTGACATAGTAGGACTCGAACGGGATATATGGATTTTTCCAAATTTTCCAATTTTTTTTTTGTACTAGGGGAATATTTGGGTTTTTTTTGGCAAAATGAACTTGTTAGCCTTTGACACATTTAGAGAAAAGCGACAAATTATTTTATGAATTGGGTTGATAGCTAATGAATAACCGCTTATAATGAGCTATGTGACATAGTAGGATTCGAACGGGATATATGGATTTTTCCAAATTTTCCAATTTTTTTTGTACTAGGGGAATATATGGGTTTTTTAGGCAAAATGAACTTGTTAGTCTTTGACACCTTTAGAGAAGAGCGACAAATTATTTTATGGATTGGGTTGATAGCTAATGAATACATGCTTCTAATGAGCTATGTGACATAGTAGGATTCGAACGGGATATATGGATTTTTCCAAATTTTCCATTTTTTTTTTTGTACTAGGGGAATATTTGGGTTTTTTTGGCAAAATTAACTTGTTAGCCTTTGACACATTTAGAGAAGAGTGACAAATTATTTTATGGATTGGGTTGATAGCTAATGAATACATGCTTCTAATGAGCTATGTGACATAGTAGGATTCGAACGGGATATATGGATTTTTCCAAATTTTCCATTTTTTTTTGTACTAGGGGAATATTTGGGTTTTTTTTGGCAAAATTAACTTGTTAGCCTTTGACACATTTAGAGAAGAGCGACAAATTATTTTATGAATTGGACTGATAGCTAATGAATACATGCTTCTAATGAGCGATGTGACATAGTAGGACTCGAACGGGATATATGGATTTTTCCAGATTTTCCAATTTTTTTTTTGTACTAGGGGAATATTTGGGTTTTTTTGGCAAAATGAACTTGTTAGCCTTTGACACATTTAGTGAAGAGCGACAAATTATTTTATGGATTGGGTTCATAGCTAATGAATACACGCTTCTAATGAGCTATGTGACATAGTAGGATTCGAACGGGATATATGGATTTTTCCAAATTTTCCAATTTTTTTTTTGTACTAGGGGAATATTTGGGTTTTTTTGGCAAAATAAACTTGTTAGCCTTTGACACATTTAGAGAAGAGCGACAAATTATTTTATGAATTGGGTTGATAGCTAATGAATGCACACTTCTAATGATCTATGTCACATAGTAGGATTCGAACGGGATATATGGATTTTTCCAAATTTTCCAATTTTTTTTTTGTACTAGGGGAATATTTGGGTTTTTTTGGCAAAATGAACTTGTTAGCCTTTGACACATTTAGAGAAGAGCGACAAATTATTTTATGAATTGGGCTGATAGCTAATGAATGCACACTTCTAATGAGCTATGTCACATAGTAGGATTCGAACGGGATATATGGATTTTTCCAGATTTTCCAATTTTTTTTTTGTACTAGGGGAATATTTGGGTTTTTTTGGCAAAATGAACTTGTTAGCCTTTGACACATTTAGAGAAGAGCAACAAACTATTTTACGAATTGGGTAGATAGCTAATGAACACACGCTTATAATGAGCTATGTGACATAGTAGGATTCGAACGGGATATATGGATTTTTCCAAATTTTCCAATTTTTTTTTGTACTGTGAGCGACAAATTATTTTATGAATTGGGCTGATAGCTAATGAATACACGCTTCTAATGAGCTATGTGACATAGTAGGACTCGAACGGGATATATGGATTTTTCCAAATTTTCCAATTTTTTTTTTGTACTAGGGGAATATTTGGGTTTTTTTTGGCAAAATAAACTTGTTAGCCTTTGACACATTTAGAGAAAAGCGACAAATTATTTTATGAATTGGGTTGATAGCTAATGAATACATGCTTCTAATGAGCTATGTGACATAGTAGGATTCGAACGGGATATATGGATTTTTCCAAATTTTCCATTTTTTTTTGTACTAGGGGAATATTTGGGTTTTTTTGGCAAAATGAACTTGTTAGCCTTTGACACATTTAGAGAAGAGCGACAAATTATTTTATGAATTGGGCTGATAGCTAATGAAAACACGCTTCTAATGAGCTATGTAACATAGTAGGACTCGAACGGGATATATGGATTTTTCCAAATTTTCCAATTTTTTTTTGTACTGTGAGCGACAAATTATTTTATGAATTGGGCTGATAGCTAATGAATACACGCTTCTAATGAGCTATGTGACATAGTAGGACTCGAACGGGATATATGGATTTTTCCAAATTTTCCAATTTTTTTTTTGTACTAGGGGAATATTTGGGTTTTTTTTTGGCAAAATAAACTTGTTAGCCTTTGACACATTTAGAGAAAAGCGACAAATTATTTTATGAATTGGGTTGATAGCTAATGAATACACGCTTATAATGAGCTATGTGACATAGTAGGATTCGAACGGGATATATGGATTTTTCCAAATTTTCCAATTTTTTTTGTACTAGGGGAATATATGGGTTTTTTAGGCAAAATGAACTTGTTAGTCTTTGACACCTTTAGAGAAGAGCGACAAATTATTTTATGGATTGGGTTGATAGCTAATGAATACATGCTTCTAATGAGCTATGTGACATAGTAGGATTCGAACGGGATATATGGATTTTTCCAAATTTTCCATTTTTTTTTTTGTACTAGGGGAATATTTGGGTTTTTTTGGCAAAATTAACTTGTTAGCCTTTGACACATTTAGAGAAGAGTGACAAATTATTTTATGGATTGGGTTGATAGCTAATGAATACATGCTTCTAATGAGCTATGTGACATAGTAGGATTCGAACGGGATATATGGATTTTTCCAAATTTTCCATTTTTTTTTGTACTAGGGGAATATTTGGGTTTTTTTTGGCAAAATTAACTTGTTAGCCTTTGACACATTTAGAGAAGAGCGACAAATTATTTTATGAATTGGACTGATAGCTAATGAATACATGCTTCTAATGAGCTATGTGACATAGTAGGACTCGAACGGGATATATGGATTTTTCCAGATTTTCCAATTTTTTTTTTGTACTAGGGGAATATTTGGGTTTTTTTGGCAAAATGAACTTGTTAGCCTTTGACACATTTAGAGAAGAGCGACAAATTATTTTATGGATTGGTTTCATAGCTAATGAATACACGCTTCTAATGAGCTATGTGACATAGTAGGATTCGAACGGGATATATGGATTTTTCCAAATTTTCCAATTTTTTTTTTGTACTAGGGGAATATTTGGGTTTTTTTGGCAAAATAAACTTGTTAGCCTTTGACACATTTAGAGAAGAGCGACAAATTATTTTATGAATTGGGTTGATAGCTAATGAATGCACACTTCTAATGATCTATGTCACATAGTAGGATTCGAACGGGATATATGGATTTTTCCAAATTTTCCAATTTTTTTTTTGTACTAGGGGAATATTTGGGTTTTTTTGGCAAAATGAACTTGTTAGCCTTTGACACATTTAGAGAAGAGCGACAAATTATTTTATGAATTGGGCTGATAGCTAATGAATGCACACTTCTAATGAGCTATGTCACATAGTAGGATTCGAACGGGATATATGGATTTTTCCAGATTTTCCAATTTTTTTTTTGTACTAGGGGAATATTTGGGTTTTTTTGGCAAAATGAACTTGTTAGCCTTTGACACATTTAGAGAAGAGCAACAAACTATTTTACGAATTGGGTAGATAGCTAATGAACACACGCTTATAATGAGCTATGTGACATAGTAGGATTCGAACGGGATATATGGATTTTTCCAAATTTTCCATTTTTTTTTTTGTACTAGGGGAATATTTGGGTTTTTTTGGCAAAATTAACTTGTTAGCCTTTGACACATTTAGAGAAGAGTGACAAATTATTTTATGGATTGGGTTGATAGCTAATGAATACATGCTTCTAATGAGCTATGTGACATAGTAGGATTCGAACGGGATATATGGATTTTTCCAAATTTTCCATTTTTTTTTGTACTAGGGGAATATTTGGGTTTTTTTGGCAAAATGAACTTGTTAGCCTTTGACACATTTAGAGAAGAGCGACAAATTATTTTATGAATTGGGCTGATAGCTAATGAAAACACGCTTCTAATGAGCTATGTAACATAGTAGGACTCGAACGGGATATATGGATTTTTCCAAATTTTCCAATTTTTTTTTGTACTGTGAGCGACAAATTATTTTATGAATTGGGCTGATAGCTAATGAATACACGCTTCTAATGAGCTATGTGACATAGTAGGACTCGAACGGGATATATGGATTTTTCCAAATTTTCCAATTTTTTTTTTGTACTAGGGGAATATTTGGGTTTTTTTTTGGCAAAATAAACTTGTTAGCCTTTGACACATTTAGAGAAAAGCGACAAATTATTTTATGAATTGGGTTGATAGCTAATGAATACACGCTTATAATGAGCTATGTGACATAGTAGGATTCGAACGGGATATATGGATTTTTCCAAATTTTCCAATTTTTTTTGTACTAGGGGAATATATGGGTTTTTTAGGCAAAATGAACTTGTTAGTCTTTGACACCTTTAGAGAAGAGCGACAAATTATTTTATGGATTGGGTTGATAGCTAATGAATACATGCTTCTAATGAGCTATGTGACATAGTAGGATTCGAACGGGATATATGGATTTTTCCAAATTTTCCATTTTTTTTTTTGTACTAGGGGAATATTTGGGTTTTTTTGGCAAAATTAACTTGTTAGCCTTTGACACATTTAGAGAAGAGTGACAAATTATTTTATGGATTGGGTTGATAGCTAATGAATACATGCTTCTAATGAGCTATGTGACATAGTAGGATTCGAACGGGATATATGGATTTTTCCAAATTTTCCATTTTTTTTTGTACTAGGGGAATATTTGGGTTTTTTTTGGCAAAATTAACTTGTTAGCCTTTGACACATTTAGAGAAGAGCGACAAATTATTTTATGAATTGGACTGATAGCTAATGAATACATGCTTCTAATGAGCTATGTGACATAGTAGGACTCGAACGGGATATATGGATTTTTCCAGATTTTCCAATTTTTTTTTTGTACTAGGGGAATATTTGGGTTTTTTTGGCAAAATGAACTTGTTAGCCTTTGACACATTTAGAGAAGAGCGACAAATTATTTTATGGATTGGTTTCATAGCTAATGAATACACGCTTCTAATGAGCTATGTGACATAGTAGGATTCGAACGGGATATATGGATTTTTCCAAATTTTCCAATTTTTTTTTTGTACTAGGGGAATATTTGGGTTTTTTTGGCAAAATAAACTTGTTAGCCTTTGACACATTTAGAGAAGAGCGACAAATTATTTTATGAATTGGGTTGATAGCTAATGAATGCACACTTCTAATGATCTATGTCACATAGTAGGATTCGAACGGGATATATGGATTTTTCCAAATTTTCCAATTTTTTTTTTGTACTAGGGGAATATTTGGGTTTTTTTGGCAAAATGAACTTGTTAGCCTTTGACACATTTAGAGAAGAGCGACAAATTATTTTATGAATTGGGCTGATAGCTAATGAATGCACACTTCTAATGAGCTATGTCACATAGTAGGATTCGAACGGGATATATGGATTTTTCCAGATTTTCCAATTTTTTTTTTGTACTAGGGGAATATTTGGGTTTTTTTGGCAAAATGAACTTGTTAGCCTTTGACACATTTAGAGAAGAGCAACAAACTATTTTACGAATTGGGTAGATAGCTAATGAACACACGCTTATAATGAGCTATGTGACATAGTAGGATTCGAACGGGATATATGGATTTTTCCAAATTTTCCATTTTTTTTTTTGTACTAGGGGAATATTTGGGTTTTTTTGGCAAAATTAACTTGTTAGCCTTTGACACATTTAGAGAAGAGTGACAAATTATTTTATGGATTGGGTTGATAGCTAATGAATACATGCTTCTAATGAGCTATGTGACATAGTAGGATTCGAACGGGATATATGGATTTTTCCAAATTTTCCATTTTTTTTTGTACTAGGGGAATATTTGGGTTTTTTTGGCAAAATGAACTTGTTAGCCTTTGACACATTTAGAGAAGAGCGACAAATTATTTTATGAATTGGGCTGATAGCTAATGAAAACACGCTTCTAATGAGCTATGTAACATAGTAGGACTCGAACGGGATATATGGATTTTTCCAAATTTTCCAATTTTTTTTTGTACTGTGAGCGACAAATTATTTTATGAATTGGGCTGATAGCTAATGAATACACGCTTCTAATGAGCTATGTGACATAGTAGGACTCGAACGGGATATATGGATTTTTCCAAATTTTCCAATTTTTTTTTTGTACTAGGGGAATATTTGGGTTTTTTTTTGGCAAAATAAACTTGTTAGCCTTTGACACATTTAGAGAAAAGCGACAAATTATTTTATGAATTGGGTTGATAGCTAATGAATACACGCTTATAATGAGCTATGTGACATAGTAGGATTCGAACGGGATATATGGATTTTTCCAAATTTTCCAATTTTTTTTGTACTAGGGGAATATATGGGTTTTTTAGGCAAAATGAACTTGTTAGTCTTTGACACCTTTAGAGAAGAGCGACAAATTATTTTATGGATTGGGTTGATAGCTAATGAATACATGCTTCTAATGAGCTATGTGACATAGTAGGATTCGAACGGGATATATGGATTTTTCCAAATTTTCCATTTTTTTTTTGTACTAGGGGAATATTTGGGTTTTTTTGGCAAAATTAACTTGTTAGCCTTTGACACATTTAGAGAAGAGTGAAAAATTATTTTATGGATTGGGTTGATAGCTAATGAATACATGCTTCTAATGAGCTATGTGACATAGTAGGATTCGAACGGGATATATGGATTTTTCCAAATTTTCCATTTTTTTTTGTACTAGGGGAATATTTGGGTTTTTTTTGGCAAAATTAACTTGTTAGCCTTTGACACATTTAGAGAAGAGCGACAAATTATTTTATGAATTGGACTGATAGCTAATGAATACATGCTTCTAATGAGCTATGTGACATAGTAGGACTCGAACGGGATATATGGATTTTTCCAGATTTTCCAATTTTTTTTTTGTACTAGGGGAATATTTGGGTTTTTTTGGCAAAATGAACTTGTTAGCCTTTGACACATTTAGAGAAGAGCGACAAATTATTTTATGGATTGGGTTCATAGCTAATGAATACACGCTTCTAATGAGCTATGTGACATAGTAGGATTCGAACGGGATATATGGATTTTTCCAAATTTTCCAATTTTTTTTTTTGTACTAGGGGAATATTTGGGTTTTTTTGGCAAAATAAACTTGTTAGCCTTTGACACATTTAGAGAAGAGCGACAAATTATTTTATGAATTGGGTTGATAGCTAATGAATGCACACTTCTAATGATCTATGTCACATAGTAGGATTCGAACGGGATATATGGATTTTTCCAAATTTTCCAATTTTTTTTTTGTACTAGGGGAATATTTGGGTTTTTTTGGCAAAATGAACTTGTTAGCCTTTGACACATTTAGAGAAGAGCGAAAAATTATTTTATGAATTGGGCTGATAGCTAATGAATGCACACTTCTAATGAGCTATGTCACATAGTAGGATTCGAACGGGATATATGGATTTTTCCAGATTTTCCAATTTTTTTTTTGTACTAGGGGAATATTTGGGTTTTTTTGGCAAAATGAACTTGTTAGCCTTTGACACATTTAGAGAAGAGCAACAAACTATTTTACGAATTGGGTAGATAGCTAATGAACACACGCTTATAATGAGCTATGTGACATAGTAGGATTCGAACGGGATATATGGATTTTTCCAAATTTTCCATTTTTTTTTTTGTACTAGGGGAATATTTGGGTTTTTTTGGCAAAATTAACTTGTTAGCCTTTGACACATTTAGAGAAGAGTGACAAATTATTTTATGGATTGGGTTGATAGCTAATGAATACATGCTTCTAATGAGCTATGTGACATAGTAGGATTCGAACGGGATATATGGATTTTTCCAAATTTTCCATTTTTTTTGTACTAGGGGAATATTTGGGTTTTTTTGGCAAAATGAACTTGTTAGCCTTTGACACATTTAGAGAAGAGCAACAAACTATTTTACGAATTGGGTAGATAGCTAATGAACACACGCTTATAATGAGCTATGTGACATAGTAGGATTCGAACGGGATATATGGATTTTTCCAAATTTTCCAATTTTTTTTTTGTACTAGGGGAATATTTGGGTTTTTTTGGCAAAATGAACTTGTGTTGACACATTTAGAGAAGAGCGACAAATTATTTTATGGATTGGGTTCATAGCTAATGAATACACGCTTCTAATGAGCTATGTGACATAGTAGGATTCGAACGGGATATATGGATTTTTCCAAATTTTCCAATTTTTTTTTTTTTGTACTAGGGGAATATTTGGGTTTTTTTGGCAAAATAAATTTGCTAGCCTTTGACACATTTAGAGAAGAGCGACAAATTATTTTATGAATTGGATTGATAGCTAATGAATGCACACTTCTAATGAGCTATGTCACATAGTAGGATTCGAACGGGATATATGGATTTTTCCAATTTTTTTTTTGTACTAGAGGAATATTTGGGGTTTTTTGGCAAAATGAACTTGTTAGCCTTTGACACATTTAGAGAAGAGCGACAAATTATTTTATGAATTGGGTTGATAGCTAAGGAATGCACGCTTCTAATGAGCTATGTCACATAGTAGGATTCGAACGGGATATATGGATTTTTCCAAATTTTCCAATTTTTTTTTTGTACTAGGGGAATATTTGGGTTTTTTTGGCAAAATAATCTTGTTAGCCTTTGACACATTTAGAGAAGAGCGGCAAATTATTTTATGAATTGGGTTGATAGCTAATGAATACACGCTTCTAATGAGCTATGTCAAATAGTAGGATTCGAACGAGATATATGGATTTTTCCAGATATTCCAATTTTTTTTTTGTACTAGGGGAATATTTGGGTTTTTTTGGCAAAATAATCTTGTTAGCCTTTGACACATTTAGAGAAGAGCGACAAATTATTTTATGAATTGGGTTGATAGCTAATGAATACACGCTTCTAATGAGCTATGTCACATAGTAGGATTCGAACGAGATATATGGATTTTTTTAGATATTCCAATTTTTTTTTTTGTACTAGCTTAATATTTGGATTTTTTTTTTGTACTAAGGGAATATTTGGGTTTTTTTGGCAAAATGAACTTGTTAGCCTTTGACACATTTAGAGAAGAGCGACAAATTATTTTATGAATTGGGTTGATAGCTAATGAATACACGCAATACACGCTTCTAATGAGCTATGTGACATAGTAGGATTCGAACGGGATATATGGATTTTTCCAAATTTTCCAATTTTTTTTTGTACTAGGGGAATATTTGGGTTTTTTTGGCAAAATGAACTTGTTAGCCTTTGACACATTTAGAGAAGAGCGACAAATTATTTTATGAATTGGGTTGATAGCTAATGAATGCACGCTTCTAATGAGCTATGTCACATAGTAGGATTCGAACGGGATATATGGATTTTTCCAAATTTTCCAATTTTTTTTTGTACTAGGGCAATATTTGGGTTTTTTTGGCAAAATGAACTTGTTAGCCTTTGACACATTTAGAGAAGAGCGACAAATTATTTTATGAATTGGGTTGATAGCTAATGAATGCACGCTTCTAATGAGCTATGTCACATAGTAGGATTCGAACGGGATATATGGATTTTTCCAAATTTTCCAATTTTTTTTTTTTGTACTAGGGGAATATTTGGGTTTTTTGGCAAAATAAACTTGTTAGCCTTTGACACATTTAGAGAAGAGCGACAAATTATTTTATGGATTGGGTTCATAGCTAATGAATACACGCTTCTAATGAGCTATGTGACATAGTAGGATTCGAACGGGATATATGGATTTTTCCAAATTTTCCAATTTTTTTTTTTTGTACTAGGGGAATATTTGGGTTTTTTTGGCAAAATAAACTTGTTAGCCTTTGACACATTTAGAGAAGAGCGACAAATTATTTTATGAATTGGGTTGATAGCTAATGAATGCACACTTCTAATGAGCTATGTCACATAGTAGGATTCGAACGGGATATATGGATTTTTCCAAATTTTCCAATTTTTTTTTTGAACTAGGGGAATATTTGGGTTTTTTTGGCAAAATGAACTTGTTAGCTTTTGACACATTTAGAGAAGAGCGACAAATTATTTTACGAATTGGGTTGATAGCTAATGAATACACGCTTATAATGAGCTATGTGACATAGTAGGATTCGAACGGGATATATGGATTTTTCCAAATTTTCCAATTTTTTTTTGTACTAGGGGAATATATGGGTTTTTTTGGCAAAATTAACTTGTTAGTCTTTGACACCTTTAGAGAAGAGCGACAAATTATTTTATGAATTGGGTTGATAGCTAATGAATACACGCTTCTAGTGAGCTATGTGACATAGTAGGATTCGAACGGGATATATGGATTTTTCCAAATTTTCCATTTTTTTTTGTACTAGGGGAATATTTGGGTTTTTTTGGCAAAATTAACTTGTTTGCCTTTGACACATTTAGAGAAGAGCGACAAATTATTTTATGGATTGGGTTGATTGCTAATGAATACATGCTTCTAATGAGCTATGTGACATAGTAGGATTCGAACGGCATATATGGATTTTTCCAAATTTTCCAATTTTTTTTTGTACTAGGGGAATATTTCGGTTTTTTTGGCAAAATGAACTTGTTAGCCTTTGACACATTTAGAGAAGAGCAACAAACTATTTTACGAATTGGGTTGATAGCTAATGAACACACGCTTATAATGAGCTATGTGACATAGTAGGATTCGAACGGGATATATGGATTTTTCCAAATTTTCCATTTTTTTTTTGTACTAGGGGAATATTTGGGTTTTTTTGGCAAAATGAACTTGTTAGCCTTTGACACATTTAGAGAAGAGCGACAAATTATTTTATGAATTGGGTTGATAGCTAATGAAAACACGCTTCTAGTGAGCTATGTAACATAGTAGGATTCGAACGGGATATATGGATTTTTCCAAATTTTCCATTTTTTTTTGTACTAGGGATATTTGGGTTTTTTTGGCAAAATTAACTTGTTAGCCTTTGACACATTTAGAGAAGAGCGACAAATTATTTTATGGATTGGGTTGATAGCTAATGAATGCACACTTCTAATGAGCTATGTCACATAGTAGGATTCGAACGGGATATATGGATTTTTCCAATTTTTTTTTTGTACTAGGGGAATATATGGGTTTTTTTTGGCAAAATGAACTTGTTAGCCTTTGACACATTTAGAGAAGAGCGACAAATTATTTTATGGATTGGGTTCATGGCTAATGAATACACGCTTCTAATGAGCTATGTGACATAGTAGGATTCGAACGGGATATATGGATTTTTCCAAATTTTCCATTTTTTTTTTTGTACTAGGGGAATATTTGGGTTTTTTTGGCAAAATGAACTTGTTAGCCTTTGACACATTTAGAGAAGAGCGACAAATTATTTTATGAATTGGGTTGATAGCTAATGAATACACGCTTCTAATGAGCTATGTAACATAGTAGGATTCGAACTGGATATATGGATTTTTCCAAATTTTCCAATTTTTTTTTTGTACTAGGCGAATATATGGGTTTTTTGGCAAAATGAACTTGTTAGTCTTTGACACCTTTAGAGAAGAGCGACAAATTATTTTATGGATTGGGTTGATAGCTAATGAATACATGCTTCTAATGAGCTATGTGACATAGTAGGATTCGAACGGGATATATGGATTTTTCCAAATTTTCCATTTTTTTTTGTACTAGGGGAATATTTGGGTTTTTTTGGCAAAATTAACTTGTTAGCCTTTGACACATTTAGAGAAGAGCGACAAATTATTTTATGAATTGGGTTGATAGCTAATGAATACACGCAATACACGCTTCTAATGAGCTATGTGACATAGTAGGATTCGAACGGGATATATGGATTTTTCCAAATTTTCCATTTTTTTTTTTGTACTAGGGGAATATTTGGGTTTTTTTGGCAAAATGAACTTGTTAGCCTTTGACACATTTAGAGAAGAGCGACAAATTATTTTATGAATTGGGTTGATAGCTAATGAATACACGCTTCTAATGAGCTATGTGACATAGTAGGATTCGAACGGGATATATGGATTTTTCCAAATTTTCCAATTTTTTTTTGTACTAGGGGAATATTTGGGTTTTTTTGGCAAAATGAACTTGTTAGCCTTTGACACATTTAGAGAAGAGCGACAAATTATTTTATGAATTGGGTTGATAGCTAATGAATGCACGCTTCTAATGAGCTATGTCACATAGTAGGATTCGAACGGGATATATGGATTTTTCCAAATTTTCCAATTTTTTTTTGTACTAGGGGAATATTTGGGTTTTTTTTGGCAAAATGAACTTGTTAGCCTTTGACACATTTAGAGAAGAGCGACAAATTATTTTATGAATTGGGTTGATAGCTAATGAATGCACGCTTCTAATGAGCTATGTCACATAGTAGGATTCGAACGGGATATATGGATTTTTCCAAATTTTCCAATTTTTTTTTTTTGTACTAGGGGAATATTTGGGTTTTTTGGCAAAATAAACTTGTTAGCCTTTGACACATTTAGAGAAGAGCGACAAATTATTTTATGGATTGTGTTCATAGCTAATGAATACACGCTTCTAATGAGCTATGTGACAGAGTAGGATTCGAACGGGATATATGGATTTTTCCAAATTTTCCAATTTTTTTTTTTTGTACTAGGGGAATATTTGGGTTTTTTTGGCAAAATAAACTTGTTAGCCTTTGACACATTTAGAGAAGAGCGACAAATTATTTTATGAATTGGGTTGATAGCTAATGAATGCACACTTCTAATGAGCTATGTCACATAGTAGGATTCGAACGGGATATATGGATTTTTCCAAATTTTCCAATTTTTTTTTTGAACTAGGGGAATATTTGGGTTTTTTTGGCAAAATGAACTTGTTAGCTTTTGACACATTTAGAGAAGAGCGACAAATTATTTTACGAATTGGGTTGATAGCTAATGAATACACGCTTATAATGAGCTATGTGACATAGTAGGATTCGAACGGGATATATGGATTTTTCCAAATTTTCCAATTTTTTTTTTTGTACTAGGGGAATATTTGGGTTTTTTGGCAAAATAAACTTGTTAGCCTTTGACACATTTAGAGAAGAGCGACAAATTATTTTATGAATTGGGTTGATAGCTAATGAATGCACACTTCTAATGAGCTATGTCACATAGTAGGATTCGAACGGGATATATGGATTTTTCCAAATTTTCCAATTTTTTTTTTGAACTAGGGGAATATTTGGGTTTTTTGGCAAAATAAACTTGTTAGCCTTTGACACATTTAGAGAAGAGCGACAAATTATTTTATGGATTGGGTTCATAGCTAATGAATACACGCTTCTAATGAGCTATGTGACATAGTAGGATTCGAACGGGATATATGGATTTTTCCAAATTTTCCAATTTTTTTTTGTACTAGGGGAATATATGGGTTTTTTTGGCAAAATTAACTTGTTAGTCTTTGACACCTTTAGAGAAGAGCGACAAATTATTTTATGAATTGGGTTGATAGCTAATGAATACACGCTTCTAGTGAGCTATGTGACATAGTAGGATTCGAACGGCATATATGGATTTTTCCAAATTTTCCAATTTTTTTTTGTACTAGGGGAATATTTGGGTTTTTTTGGCAAAATGAACTTGTTAGCCTTTGACACATTTAGAGAAGAGCAACAAACTATTTTACGAATTGGGTTGATAGCTAATGAACACACGCTTATAATGAGCTATGTGACATAGTAGGATTCGAACGGGATATATGGATTTTTCCAAATTTTCCATTTTTTTTTTGTACTAGGGGAATATTTGGGTTTTTTTGCAAAATGAACTTGTTAGCCTTTGACACATTTAGAGAAGAGCGACAAATTATTTTATGAATTGGGTTGATAGCTAATGAATACACGCTTCTAGTGAGCTATGTAACATAGTAGGATTCGAACGGGATATGTGGATTTTTCTAAATTTTCCATTTTTTTTTGTACTAGGGATATTTGGGTTTTTTTGGCAAAATTAACTTGTTAGCCTTTGACACATTTAGAGAAGAGCGACAAATTATTTTATGGATTGGGTTGATAGCTAATGAATGCACACTTCTAATGAGCTATGTCACATAGTAGGATTCGAACGGGATATATGGATTTTTCCAATTTTTTTTTTGTACTAGGGGAATATATGGGTTTTTTTTGGCAAAATGAACTTGTTAGTCTTTGACACCTTTAGAGAAGAGCGACAAATTATTTTATGAATTGGGTTGATAGCTAATGAATACATGCTTCTAATGAGCTATGTGACATGGTAGGATTCGAACGGCATATATGGATTTTTCCAAATTTTCCAATTTTTTTTTGTACTAGGGGAATATTTGGGTTTTTTTGGCAAAATGAACTTGTTAGCCTTTGACACATTTAGAGAAGAGCAACAAACTATTTTACGAATTGGGTTGATAGCTAATGAACACACGCTTATAATGAGCTATGTGACATAGTAGGATTCGAACGGGATATATGGATTTTTCCAAATTTTCCATTTTTTTTTGTACTAGGGGAATATTTGGGTTTTTTTGGCAAAATTAACTTGTTAGCCTTTGACACATTTAGAGAAGAGCGACAAATTATTTTATGAATTGGGCTGATAGCTAATGAATACATGCTTCTAATGAGCTATGTGACATAGTAGGATTCGAACGGGATATATGGATTTTTCCAAATTTTCCATTTTTTTTTGTACTAGGGGAATATTTGGGTTTTTTTGGCAAAATTAACTTGTTAGCCTTTGACACATTTAGAGAAGAGCGACAAATTATTTTATGAATTGGGCTGATAGCTAATGAATACATGCTTCTAATGAGCTATGTGACATAGTAGGACTCGAACGGGATATATGGATTTTTCCAAATTTTCCAATTTTTTTTTTGTACTAGGGGAATATTTGGTTTTTTTTGGCAAAATGAACTTGTTAGCCTTTGACACATTTAGAGAAGAGCGACAAATTATTTTATGGATTGGGTTCATGGCTAATGAATACACGCTTCTAATGAGCTATGTGACATAGTAGGATTCGAACGGGATATATGGATTTTTCCAAATTTTCCAATTTTTTTTTTTGTACTAGGGGAATATTTGGGTTTTTTTGGCAAAATAAACTTGTTAGCCTTTGACACATTTAGAGAAGAGCGACAAATTATTTTATGAATTGGGTTGATAGCTAATGAATGCACACTTCTAATGAGCTATGTCACATAGTAGGATTCGAACGGGATATATGGATTTTTCCAGATTTTCCAATTTTTTTTTTGTACTAGGGGAATATTTGGGTTTTTTTGGCAAAATGAACTTGTTAGCCTTTGACACATTTAGAGAAGAGCAACAAACTATTTTACAAATTGGGTTGATAGCTAATGAATGCACGCTTCTAATGAGCTATGTGACATAGTAGGATTCGAACGGGATATATGGATTTTTCCAAATTTTCCAATTTTCTTAATGAACTTGTTAGCCTTTGACACATTTAGAGAAGAGCGACAAATTATTTTACGAATTGGGTTGATAGCTAATGAATACACGCTTCTAGTGAGCTATGTGACATAGTAGGATTCGAACGGGATGTATGGATTTTTCCAAATTTTAGAAATTTTTTTTGAACTAGGGGTATATTTGGGTTTTTTTGGCAAAATTAACTTGTTAGCCTTTGACACATTTAGAGAAGAGCGACAAATTATTTTATGAATTGGGTTGATAGCTAATGAATGCACGCTTCTAATGAACTATGTCACATAGTAGGAGTCGAACGGGATATATGGATTTTTCCAAATTTTCCAATTTTTTTTTTTGTACTAGGGGAATATTTGGGTTTTTTTGGCAAAATGAACTTGTTAGCCTTTGACACATTTAGAGAAGAGCGACAAATTATTTTATGAATTGGGTTGATAGCTAATGAATACACGCTTCTAATGAGCTATGTCACATAGTAGGATTCGAACGGGATATATGGATTTTTCCAAATTTTCCAATTTTTTTTTTGTATTTACTAGGGGAATATTTGGGTTTTTTTGGCAAAATAAACTTGTTAGCCTTTGACACATTTAGAGAAGAGCGACAAATTATTTTATGGATTGGGTTGATAGCTAATGAATACACGCTTCTAATGAGCTATGTCACATAGTAGGATTCGAACGGGATATATGGATTTTTCCAAATTTTGCAATTTTTTTTTTTTGAACTAGGGGAATATTTGGTTTTTTTTTGGCAAAATGAATTTGTTAGCCTTTGACACATTTAGAGAAGAGCGACAAATTATTTTACGAATTGGGTTGATAGCTAATGAATACACGCTTATAATGAGCTATGTGACATAGTAGGATTCGAACGGGATATATGGATTTTTCCAAATTTTCCAATTTTTTTTTTGTACTAGGGGAATATTTTTTTTGGCAAAATGAACTTGTTAGTCTTTCACACCTTTAGAGAAGAGCGACAAATTATTTTATGAATTGGGTTGATAGCTAATGAATACACGCTTCTAGTGAGCTATGTGACATAGTAGGATTCGAACGGGATATATGGATTTTTCCAAATTTTCCAATTTTTTTTTTGTACCAGGAGAATATTTGGGTTTTTTTGGCAAAATGAACTTGTTAGCCTTTGACACATTTAGAGAAGAGCGACAAATTATTTTATGAATTGGGTTGATAGCTAATGAATGCACGCTTCTAATGAGCTATGTCACATAGTAGGATTCGAACGGGATATATGGATTTTTCCAAATTTTCCAATTTTCTTAATGAACTTGTTAGCCTTTGACACATTTAGAGAAGAGCGACAAATTATTTTACGAATTGGGTTGATAGCTAATGAATACACGCTTCTAATGAGCTATGTCACATAGTAGGATTCGAACGGGATATATGGATTTTTCCAAATTTTCCAATTTTTTTTTGAACTAGGGGAATATTTGGGTTTTTTTGGCAAAATTAACTTGTTAGCCTTTGACACATTTAGAGAAGAGCGACAAATTATTTTACGAATTGGGTTGATAGCTAATGAATACACGCTTATAATGAGCTATGTGACATAGTAGGATTCGAACGGGATATATGGATTTTTCCAAATTTTCCAATTTTTTTTTTGTACTAGGGGAATATTTGGGTTTTTTTGGCAAAATTAACTTGTTAGCCTTTGACACATTTAGAGAAGAGCGACAAATTATTTTATGGATTGGGTTGATAGCTAATGAATACACGCTTCTAGTGAGCTATGTGACATAGTAGGATTCGAACGGGATATATGGATTTTTCCAAGATTTCCATTTTTTTTTTGTACTAGGGGAATATTTGGGTTTTTTTTGGCAAAATTAACTTGTTAGCCTTTGACACATTTAGAGAAGAGCGACAAATTATTTTATGGATTGGGTTGATAGCTAATGAATACATGCTTCTAATGAGCTATGTGACATAGTAGGATTCGAAGGGGATATATGGATTTTTCCAAATTTTCCATTTTTTTTTTTTGTACTAGGGGAATATTTGGGTTTTTTTGGCAAAATTAACTTGTTAGCCTTTGACACATTTAGAGAAGAGCGACAAATTATTTTATGAATTGGGTTGATAGCTAATGAATGCACGCTTCTAATGAGCTATGTCACATAGTAGGATTCGAACGGGATATATGGATTTTTCCAAATTTTCCAATTTTTTTTTTGTACTAGGGGAATATTTGGGTTTTTTTGGCAAAATAAACTTGTTAGCCTTTGACACATTTAGAGAAGAGCGACAAATTATTTTATGAATTGGGTTGATAGCTAATGAATACACGCTTCTAATGAGTTATGTCACATAGTAGGATTCGAACGGGATATATGGATTTTTCCAGATTTTACAATTTTTTTTTTTGTACTAGGGGAATATTTGGGTTTTTTTTGGCAAAATGAACTTGTTAGCCTTTGACACATTTAGAGAAGAGCAACAAACTATTTTACGAATTGGGTTGATAGCTAATGAACACACGCTTATAATGAGCTATGTGACATAGTAGGATTCGAACGGGATATATGGATTTTTCCAAATTTTCCATTTTTTTTTTGTACTAGGGGAATATTTGGGTTTTTTTGGCAAAATGAACTTGTTAGCCTTTGACACATTTAGAGAAGAGCGACAAATTATTTTATGTATTGGGTTGATAGCTGATGAATACACGCTTCTAGTGAGCTATGTGACATAGTAGGATTCGAACGGGATATATGGATTTTTCCAAATTTTCCATTTTTTTTTGTACTAGGGATATTTGGGTTTTTTTGGCAAAATGAACTTGTTAGCCTTTGACACATTTAGAGAAGCGCGACAAATTATTTTATGAATTGGGTTGATAGGTAATGAATACATGCTTATAATGAGCTATGTGACATAGTACGATTCGAACGGCATATATGGATTTTTCCAAATTTTCCAATTTTTTTTTTGTATTAGGGGAATATTTGGGTTTTTTTGGCAAAATAAACTTGTTAGCCTTTGACACATTTTGAGAAGAGCGACAAATTATTTTATGGATTGGGTTGATAGCTAATGAATACACGCTTCTAATGAGCTATGTCACATAGTAGGATTCGAACGGGATATATGGATTTTTCCAAATTTTCCAATTTTTTTTTTGAACTAGGGGAATATTTGGGTTTTTTTTGGCAAAATGAACTTGTTAGCCTTTGACACATTTAGAGAAGAGCGACAAATTATTTTACGAATTGGGTTGATAGCTAATGAATACACGCTTATAATGAGCTATGTGACATAGTAGGATTCGAACGGGATATATGGATTTTTCCAAATTTTCCAATTTTTTTTTTGTACTAGGGGAATATATGGGTTTTTTGGCAAAATGAACTTGTTAGTCTTTGACACCTTTAGAGAAGAGCGACAAATTATTTTATGAATTGGGTTGATAGCTAATGAATACACGCTTCTAGTGAGCTATGTGACATGGTAGGATTCGAACGGGATATATGGATTTTTCCAAATTTTCCAATTTTTTTTTTGTACCAGGAGAATATTTGGGTTTTTTTGGCAAAATGAACTTGTTAGCCTTTGACACATTTAGAGAAGAGCGACAAATTATTTTATGAATTGGGTTGATAGCTAATGAATGCACGCTTCTAATGAGCTATGTCACATAGTAGGATTCGAACGGGATATATGGATTTTTCCAAATTTTCCAATTTTCTTTTTGTACTAGGGGAATATTTGGGTTTTTTTGGCAAAATGAACTTGTTAGCCTTTGACACATTTAGAGAAGAGCGACAAATTATTTTACGAATTGGGTTGATAGCTAATGAATACACGCTTCTAGTGAGCTATGTGACATAGTAGGATTCGAACGGGATGTATGGATTTTTCCAAATTTTCCAAATTTTGTTTGTACTAGGGGAATATTTGGGTTTTTTTGGCAAAATGAACTTGTTAGCCTTTGACACATTTAGAGAAGAGCGACAAATTATTTTATGAATTGGGTTGATAGCTAATGAACGCACGCTTCTAATGAGCTATGTCACATAGTTGGATTCGAACGGGATATATGGATTTTTCCAAATTTTCCAATTTTTTTTTGAACTAAGGGAATATTTGGGTTTTCTTGGCAAAATTAACTTGTTAGCCTTTGACACATTTAGAGAAGAGCGAAAAATTATTTTACGAATTGTGTTGATAGCTAATGAATATACGCTTATAATGAGCTATGTCACATAGTAGGATTCGAACGGGATATATGGATTTTTCCAAATTTTCCAATTTTCTTTTTGTACTAGGGGAATATTTGGGTTTTTTTGGCAAAATTAACTTGTTAGCCTTTGACACATTTAGAGAAGAGCGACAAATTATTTTACGAATTGGGTTGATAGCTAATGAATACACGCTTCTAGTGAGCTATGTGACATAGTAGGATACGAACGGGATGTATGGATTTTTTAAAATTTTCCAAATTTGTTTGTACTAGGGGAATATTTGGGTTTTTTTGGCAAAATTAACTTGTTAGCCTTTGACACATTTAGAGAAGAGCGACAAATTATTTTACGAATTGGGTTGATAGCTAATGAATACACGCTTATAATGAGCTATGTGACATAGTAGGATTCGAACGGGATACATGGATTTTTCCAAATTTTCCAATTTTTTTTTTGAACTAGGGGAATATTTGGGTTTTTTTTGGCAAAATGAATTTGTTAGCCTTTGACACATTTAGAGAAGAGCGACAAATTATTTTATGAATTGGGTTGATAGCTAATGAATACACGCTTATAATGAGCTATGTGACATAGTAGGATTCGAACGGGATATATGGATTTTTCCAAATTTTCCAATTTTTTTTTTGTACTAGGGGAATATATGGGTTTTTTGGCAAAATGAACTTGTTAGTCTTTGACACCTTTAGAGAAGAGCGACAAATTATTTTATGAATTGGGTTGATAGCTAATGAATACACGCTTCTAGTGAGCTATGTGACATAGTAGGATTCGAACGGGATATATGGATTTTTCCAAATTTTCCAATTTTTTTTTTGTACCAGGAGAATATTTGGGTTTTTTTGGCAAAATGAACTTGTTAGCCTTTGACACATTTAGAGAAGAGCGACAAATTATTTTATGAATTGGGTTGATAGCTAATGAATGCACGCTTCTAATGAGCTATGTCACATAGTAGGATTCGAACGGGATATATGGATTTTTCCAAATTTTCCAATTTTCTTTTTGTACTAGGGGAATATTTGGGTTTTTTTGGCAAAATGAACTTGTTAGCCTTTGACACATTTAGAGAAGAGCGAAAAATTATTTTACGAATTGTGTTGATAGCTAATGAATACACGCTTCTAGTGAGCTATGTGACATAGTAGGATTCGAACGGGATGTATGGATTTTTCCAAATTTTCCAAATTTTTTTTGTACTAGTGGAATATTTGGGTTTTTTTGGCAAAATGAACTTGTTAGCCTTTGACACATTTAGAGAAGAGCGACAAATTATTTTATGAATTGGGTTGATAGCTAATGAATGCACGCTTCTAATGAGCTATGTCACATAGTTGCATTCGAACGGGATATATGGATTTTTCCAAATTTTCAAATTTTTTTTTGAACTAGGGGAATATTTGGGTTTTTTTGGCAAAATTAACTTGTTAGCCTTTGACACATTTAGAGAAGAGCGACAAATTATTTTATGGATTGGGTTGATAGCTAATGAATACATGCTTCTAATGAGCTATGTGACATAGTAGGATTCGATCGGGATATATGGATTTTTCCAAATTTTCCATTTTTTTTTGTACTAGGGGAATATTTGGGTTTTTTTGGCAAAATTAACTTGTTAGCCTTTGACACATTTAGAGAAGAGCAACAAATTATTTTATGGATTGGGTTGATAGCTAATGAATACATGCTTCTAATGAGCTATGTGACATAGTAGGATTCGAACGGGATATATGGATTTTTCCAAATTTTCCAATTTTTTTTTTGTACTAGGGAAATATTTGGGTTTTTTTGGCAAAATGAACTTGTTAGCCTTTGACACATTTAGAGAAGAGCGACAAATTATTTTATGGATTGGGTTCATAGCTAATGAATACACGCTTCTAATGAGCTATGTGACATAGTAGGATTCGAACGGGATATATGAATTTTTCCAAATTTTCCAATTTTTTTTTTGTACTAGGGGAATATTAGGGTTTTTTTGGCAAAATAAACATGTTAGCTTTTGACACATTTAGAGAAGAGCGACAAATTATTTTATGGATTGTGTTGATAGCTAATGAATACATGCTTCTAATGAGCTATGTGACATAGTAGGATTCGAACGGGATATATGGATTTTTCCAAATTTTCCAATTTTTTTTTTGTACTAGGGAAATATTTGGGTTTTTTTGGCAAAATGAACTTGTTAGCCTTTGACACATTTAGAGAAGAGCGACAAATTATTTTATGGATTGGGTTGATAGCTAATGAATACACGCTTCTAGTGAGCTATGTGACATAGTAGGATTCGAACGGGATATATGGATTTTTCCAAATTTTCCAATTTTTTTTTTGTACCAGGAGAATATATGGGTTTTTTTGGCAAAATGAACTTGTTAGCCTTTGACACATTTAGAGAAGAGCGACAAATTATTTTATGAATTGGGTTGATAGCTAATGAATGCACGCTTCTAATGAGCTATGTCACATAGTAGGATTCGAACGGGATATATGGATTTTTCCAAATTTTCCAATTTTCTTTTTGTACTAGGGGAATATTTGGGTTTTTTTGGCAAAATGAACTTGTTAGCCTTTGACACATTTAGAGAAGAGCGACAAATTATTTTACGAATTGGGTTGATAGCTAATGAATACACGCTTCTAGTGAGCTATGTGACATAGTAAGATTCGAACGGGATGTATGCATTTTTCCAAATTTTCAAAATTTTGTTTGTACTAGGGGAATATTTGGGTTTTTTTGGCAAAATTAACTTGTTAGCCTTTGACACATTTAGAGAAGAGCGACAAATTATTTTATGAATTGGGTTGATAGCTAATGAATGCACGCTTCTAATGAGCTATGTCACATAGTTGGATTCGAACGGGATATATGGATTTTTCCAAATTTTCCAATTTTTTTTTGAACTAGGGGAATATTTGGGTTTTCTTGGCAAAATTAACTTGTTAGCCTTTGACACATTTAGAGAAGAGCGACAAATTATTTTACGAATTGGGTTGATAGCTAATGAATACGCTTATAATGAGCTATGTCACATAGTAGGATTCGAACGGGATATATGGATTTTTCCAAATTTTCCAATTTTCTTTTTGTACTAGGGGAATATTTGGGTTTTTTTGGCAAAATGAACTTGTTAGCCTTTGACACATTTAGAGAAGAGCGACAAATTATTTTATGAATTGGGTTGATAGCTAATGAATGCACGCTTCTAATGAGCTATGTGACATAGTAGGATTCGAACGGGATATATGAATTTTTCCAAATTTTCCAATTTTTTTTTTGTACTAGGGGAATATTAGGGTTTTTTTGGCAAAATAAACATGTTAGCTTTTGACACATTTAGAGAAGAGCGACAAATTATTTTATGGATTGTGTTGATAGCTAATGAATACATGCTTCTAATGAGCTATGTGACATAGTAGGATTCGAACGGGATATATGGATTTTTCCAAATTTTCCAATTTTTTTTTTGTACTAGGGAAATATTTGGGTTTGTTTTGGCAAAATGAACTTGTTAGCCTTTGACACATTTAGAGAAGAGCGACAAATTATTTTATGGATTGGGTTGATAGCTAATGAATACACGCTTCTAGTGAGCTATGTGACATAGTAGGATTCGAACGGGATATATGGATTTTTCTAAATTTTCCAATTTTCTTTTTGTACTAGGGGAATATTTGGGTTTTTTTGGCAAAATGAACTTGTTAGCCTTTGACACATTTAGAGAAGAGCGACAAATTATTTTATGGATTGCGTTGATAGCTAATGAATACACGCTTCTAGTGAGCTATGTGACATAGTAGGATTCGAACGGGATGTATGGATTTTTCCAAATTTTCCAAATTTTTTTTGTACTAGTGGAATATTTGGGTTTTTTTGGCAAAATGAACTTGTTAGCCTTTGACACATTTAGAGAAGAGCGACAAATTATTTTATGAATTGGGTTGATAGCTAATGAATGCACGCTTCTAATGAGCTATGTCACATAGTTGCATTCGAACGGGATATATGGATTTTTCCAAATTTTCAATTTTTTTTTTGAACTAGGGGAATATTTGGGTTTTTTTGGCAAAATTAACTTGTTAGCCTTTGACACATTTAGAGAAGAGCGACAAATTATTTTATGGATTGGGTTGATAGCTAATGAATACATGCTTCTAATGAGCTATGTGACATAGTAGGATTCGATCGGGATATATGGATTTTTCCAAATTTTCCATTTTTTTTTGTACTAGGGGAATATTTGGGTTTTTTTGGCAAAATTAACTTGTTAGCCTTTGACACATTTAGAGAAGAGCAACAAATTATTTTATGGATTGGGTTGATAGCTAATGAATACATGCTTCTAATGAGCTATGTGACATAGTAGGATTCGAACGGGATATATGGATTTTTCCAAATTTTCCAATTTTTTTTTTGTACTAGGGAAATATTTGGGTTTTTTTGGCAAAATGAACTTGTTAGCCTTTGACACATTTAGAGAAGAGCGACAAATTATTTTATGGATTGGGTTCATAGCTAATGAATACACGCTTCTAATGAGCTATGTGACATAGTAGGATTCGAACGGGATATATGAATTTTTCCAAATTTTCCAATTTTTTTTTTGTACTAGGGGAATATTAGGGTTTTTTTGGCAAAATAAACATGTTAGCTTTTGACACATTTAGAGAAGAGCGACAAATTATTTTATGGATTGTGTTGATAGCTAATGAATACATGCTTCTAATGAGCTATGTGACATAGTAGGATTCGAACGGGATATATGGATTTTTCCAAATTTTCCAATTTTTTTTTTGTACTAGGGAAATATTTGGGTTTTTTTGGCAAAATGAACTTGTTAGCCTTTGACACATTTAGAGAAGAGCGACAAATTATTTTATGAATTGGGTTGATAGCTAATGAATGCACGCTTCTAATGAGCTATGTCACATAGTAGGATTCGAACGGGATATATGGATTTTTCCAAATTTTCCAATTTTCTTTTTGTACTAGGGGAATATTTGGGTTTTTTTGGCAAAATGAACTTGTTAGCCTTTGACACATTTAGAGAAGAGCGACAAATTATTTTACGAATTGGGTTGATAGCTAATGAATACACGCTTCTAGTGAGCTATGTGACATAGTAAGATTCGAACGGGATGTATGCATTTTTCCAAATTTTCAAAATTTTGTTTGTACTAGGGGAATATTTGGGTTTTTTTGGCAAAATGAACTTGTTAGCCTTTGACACATTTAGAGAAGAGCGACAAATTATTTTATGAATTGGGTTGATAGCTAATGAATGCACGCTTCTAATGAGCTATGTCACATAGTTGGATTCGAACGGGATATATGGATTTTTCCAAATTTTCCAATTTTTTTTTGAACTAGGGGAATATTTGGGTTTTCTTGGCAAAATTAACTTGTTAGCCTTTGACACATTTAGAGAAGAGCGACAAATTATTTTACGAATTGGGTTGATAGCTAATGAATACGCTTATAATGAGCTATGTCACATAGTAGGATTCGAACGGGATATATGGATTTTTCCAAATTTTCCAATTTTCTTTTTGTACTAGGGGAATATTTGGGTTTTTTTGGCAAAATGAACTTGTTAGCCTTTGACACATTTAGAGAAGAGCGACAAATTATTTTATGAATTGGGTTGATAGCTAATGAATGCACGCTTCTAATGAGCTATGTCACATAGTTGGATTCGAACGGGATATATGGGTTTTTCCAAATTTTCCAATTTTTTTTTGAACTAAGGGAATATTTGGGTTTTCTTGGCAAAATTAACTTGTTAGCCTTTGACACATTTAGAGAAGAGCGACAAATTATTTTACGAATTGGGTTGATAGCTAATGAATACACGCTTATAATGAGCTATGTGACATAGTAGGATTCGAACGGGATATATGGATTTTTCCAAATTTTCCAATTTTCTTTTTGTACTAGGGGAATATTTGGGTTTTTTTGGCAAAATGAACTTGTTAGCCTTTGACACATTTAGAGAAGAGCGACAAATTATTTTATGGATTGCGTTGATAGCTAATGAATACACGCTTCTAGCGAGCTATGTGACATAGTAGGATTCGAACGGGATGTATGGATTTTTCCAAATTTTCCAAATTTTTTTTGTACTAGTGGAATATTTGGGTTTTTTTGGCAAAATGAACTTGTTAGCCTTTGACACATTTAGAGAAGAGCGACAAATTATTTTATGAATTGGGTTGATAGCTAATGAATGCACGCTTCTAATGAGCTATGTCACATAGTTGCATTCGAACGGGATATATGGATTTTTCCAAATTTTCAATTTTTTTTTTGAACTAGGGGAATATTTGGGTTTTTTTGGCAAAATTAACTTGTTAGCCTTTGACACATTTAGAGAAGAGCGACAAATTATTTTATGGATTGGGTTGATAGCTAATGAATACATGCTTCTAATGAGCTATGTGACATAGTAGGATTCGATCGGGATATATGGATTTTTCCAAATTTTCCATTTTTTTTTGTACTAGGGGAATATTTGGGTTTTTTTGGCAAAATTAACTTGTTAGCCTTTGACACATTTAGAGAAGAGCAACAAATTATTTTATGGATTGGGTTGATAGCTAATGAATACATGCTTCTAATGAGCTATGTGACATAGTAGGATTCGAACGGGATATATGGATTTTTCCAAATTTTCCAATTTTTTTTTTGTACTAGGGAAATATTTGGGTTTTTTTGGCAAAATGAACTTGTTAGCCTTTGACACATTTAGAGAAGAGCGACAAATTATTTTATGGATTGGGTTCATAGCTAATGAATACACGCTTCTAATGAGCTATGTGACATAGTAGGATTCGAACGGGATATATGAATTTTTCCAAATTTTCCAATTTTTTTTTTGTACTAGGGGAATATTAGGGTTTTTTTGGCAAAATAAACATGTTAGCTTTTGACACATTTAGAGAAGAGCGACAAATTATTTTATGGATTGTGTTGATAGCTAATGAATACATGCTTCTAATGAGCTATGTGACATAGTAGGATTCGAACGGGATATATGGATTTTTCCAAATTTTCCAATTTTTTTTTTGTACTAGGGAAATATTTGGGTTTTTTTGGCAAAATGAACTTGTTAGCCTTTGACACATTTAGAGAAGAGCGACAAATTATTTTATGGATTGGGTTGATAGCTAATGAATACACGCTTCTAGTGAGCTATGTGACATAGTAGGATTCGAACGGGATATATGGATTTTTCCAAATTTTCCAATTTTTTTTTTGTACCAGGAGAATATATGGGTTTTTTTGGCAAAATGAACTTGTTAGCCTTTGACACATTTCGAGAAGAGCGACAAATTATTTTATGAATTGGGTTGATAGCTAATGAATGCACGCTTCTAATGAGCTATGTCACATAGTAGGATTCGAACGGGATATATGGATTTTTCCAAATTTTCCAATTTTCTTTTTGTACTAGGGGAATATTTGGGTTTTTTTGGCAAAATGAACTTGTTAGCCTTTGACACATTTAGAGAAGAGCGACAAATTATTTTACGAATTGGGTTGATAGCTAATGAATACACGCTTCTAGTGAGCTATGTGACATAGTAAGATTCGAACGGGATGTATGCATTTTTCCAAATTTTCAAAATTTTGTTTGTACTAGGGGAATATTTGGGTTTTTTTGGCAAAATGAACTTGTTAGCCTTTGACACATTTAGAGAAGAGCGACAAATTATTTTATGAATTGGGTTGATAGCTAATGAATGCACGCTTCTAATGAGCTATGTCACATAGTTGGATTCGAACGGGATATATGGATTTTTCCAAATTTTCCAATTTTTTTTTGAACTAGGGGAATATTTGGGTTTTCTTGGCAAAATTAACTTGTTAGCCTTTGACACATTTAGAGAAGAGCGACAAATTATTTTACGAATTGGGTTGATAGCTAATGAATACGCTTATAATGAGCTATGTCACATAGTAGGATTCGAACGGGATATATGGATTTTTCCAAATTTTCCAATTTTCTTTTTGTACTAGGGGAATATTTGGGTTTTTTTGGCAAAATGAACTTGTTAGCCTTTGACACATTTAGAGAAGAGGGACAAATTATTTTATGAATTGGGTTGATAGCTAATGAATGCACGCTTCTAATGAGCTATGTCACATAGTTGGATTCGAACGGGATATATGGGTTTTTCCAAATTTTCCAATTTTTTTTTGAACTAAGGGAATATTTGGGTTTTCTTGGCAAAATTAACTTGTTAGCCTTTGACACATTTAGAGAAGAGCGACAAATTATTTTACGAATTGGGTTGATAGCTAATGAATACACGCTTATAATGAGCTATGTGACATAGTAGGATTCGAACGGGATATATGGATTTTTCCAAATTTTCACAATTTTTTTTTTTGAACTAGGGGAATATTTGGGTTTTTTTGGCAAAATGAACTTGTTAGCCTTTGACACATTTAGAGAAGAGCGACAAATTATTTTACGAATTGGGTTGATAGCTAATGAATACACGCTTATAATGAGCTATGTGACATAGTAGGATTCGAACGGGATATATGGATTTTTCCAAATTTTCCAATTTTCTTTTTGTACTAGGGGAATATTTGGGTTTTTTTGGCAAAATGAACTTGTTAGCCTTTGACACATTTAGAGAAGAGCGACAAATTATTTTACGAATTGGGTTGATAGCTAATGAATGCACGCTTCTAATGAGCTATGTCACATAGTTGGATTCGAACGGGATATATGGGTTTTTCCAAATTTTCCAATTTTTTTTTGAACTAAGGGAATATTTGGGTTTTCTTGGCAAAATTAACTTGTTAGCCTTTGACACATTTAGAGAAGAGCGACAAATTATTTTACGAATTGGGTTGATAGCTAATGAATACACGCTTCTAGTGAGCTATGTGACATAGTAGGATTCGAACGGGATGTATGGATTTTTCCAAATTTTCCAAATTTGTTTGTACTAGGGGAATATTTGGGTTTTTTTGGCAAAATTAACTTGTTAGCCTTTGACACATTTAGAGAAGAGCGACAAATTATTTTACGAATTGGGTTGATAGCTAATGAATACACGCTTATAATGAGCTATGTGACATAGTAGGATTCGAACGGGATAAATGGATTTTTCCAAATTTTCCAATTTTTTTTTTGAACTAGGGGAATATTTGGGTTTTTTTGGCAAAATGAACTTGTTAGCCTTTGACACATTTAGAGAAGAGCGACAAATTATTTTACGAATTGGGTTGATAGCTAATGAATACACGCTTATAATGAGCTATGTGACATTCGAACGGGATATATGGATTTTTCCAAATTTTCCAATTTTTTTTTTGTACTAGGGGAATATATGGGTTTTTTGGCAAAATGAACTTGTTAGTCTTTGACACCTTTAGAGAAGAGCGACAAATTATTTTATGAATTGGGTTGATAGCTAATGAATACACGCTTCTAGTGAGCTATGTGACATAGTAGGATTCGAACGGGATATATGGATTTTTCCAAATTTTCCAATTTTTTTTTTTGGCAAAATGAACTTGTTAGCTTTTGACACATTTAGAGAAGAGCGACAAATTATTTTACGAATTGGGTTGATAGCTAATGAATACACGCTTCTAGTGAGCTATGTGACATAGTAGGATTCGAACGGGATGTATGGATTTTTCCAAATTTTCCAAATTTTTTTTGTACTAGTGGAATATTTGGGTTTTTTTGGCAAAATGAACTTGTTAGCCTTTGACACATTTAGAGAAGAGCGACAAATTATTTTATGAATTGGGTTGATAGCTAATGAATGCACGCTTCTAATGAGCTATGTCACATAGTTGCATTCGAACGGGATATATGGATTTTTCCAAATTTTCAAATTTTTTTTTGAACTAGGGGAATATTTGGGTTTTTTTGGCAAAATTAACTTGTTAGCCTTTGACACATTTAGAGAAGAGCGACAAATTATTTTATGGATTGGGTTGATAGCTAATGAATACATGCTTCTAATGAGCTATGTGACATAGTAGGATTCGAACGGGATATATGGATTTTTCCAAATTTTTTTTTGTACTAGGGGAATATTTGGGTTTTTTTGGCAAAATGAACTTGTTAGCCTTTGACACATTTAGAGAAGAGCGACAAATTATTTTATGGATTGGGTTGATAGCTAATGAATACATGCTTCTAATGAGCTATGTGACATAGTAGGATTCGAACGGGATATATGAATTTTTCCAAATTTTCCAATTTTTTTTTTGTACTAGGGGAATATTAGGGTTTTTTTGGCAAAATAAACATGTTAGCTTTTGACACATTTAGAGAAGAGCGACAAATTATTTTATGAATTGTGTTGATAGCTAATGAATGCACACTTCTAATGAGCTATGTCACATAGTAGGATTCGAACGGGATGTATGGATTTTTCCAATTTTTTTTTTTGTACTAGGGGAATATTTGGGTTTTTTTGGCAAAATGAACTTGTTAGCCTTTGACACATTTAGAGAAGAGCGACAAATTATTTTATGGGTTGGATTGATAGCTAATGAATACATGCTTCTAATGAGCTATGTGACATAGTAGGATTCGAACGGGATATATGGATTTTTCCAAATTTTCCAATTTTTTTTTGAACTAAGGGAATATTTGGGTTTTCTTGGCAAAATTAACTTGTTAGCCTTTGACACATTTAGAGAAGAGCGACAAATTATTTTACGAATTGGGTTGATAGCTAATGAATACACGCTTATAATGAGCTATGTCACATAGTAGGATTCGAACGGGATATATGGATTTTTCCAAATTTTCCAATTTTCTTTTTGTACTAGGGGAATATTTGGGTTTTTTTGGCAAAATGAACTTGTTAGCCTTTGACACATTTAGAGAAGAGCGACAAATTATTTTATGAATTGGGTTGATAGCTAATGAATGCACGCTTCTAATGAGCTATGTCACATAGTTGGATTCGAACGGGATATATGGATTTTTCCAAATTTTCCAATTTTTTTTTGAACTAAGGGAATATTTGGGTTTTCTTGGCAAAATTAACTTGTTAGCCTTTGACACATTTAGAGAAGAGCGACAAATTATTTTACGAATTGGGTTGATAGCTAATGAATACACGCTTATAATGAGCTATGTCACATAGTAGGATTCGAACGGGATATATGGATTTTTCCAAATTTTCCAATTTTCTTTTTGTACTAGGGGAATATTTGGTTTTTTTTGGCAAAATGAACTTGTTAGCCTTTGACACATTTAGAGAAGAGCGACAAATTATTTTACGAATTGGGTTGATAGCTAATGAATACACGCTTATAATGAGCTATGTGACATAGTATTCGAACGGGATATATGGATTTTTCCAAATTTTCCAATTTTTTTTTTGTACTAGGGGAATATATGGGTTTTTTGGCAAAATGAACTTGTTAGTCTTTGACACCTTTAGAGAAGAGCGACAAATTATTTTACGAATTGGGTTGATAGCTAATGAATACACGCTTCTAGTGAGCTATGTGACATAGTAGGATTCGAACGGGATGTATGGATTTTTCCAAATTTTCCAAATTTGTTTGTACTAGGGGAATATTTGGGTTTTTTTGGCAAAATTAACTTGTTAGCCTTTGACACATTTAGAGAAGAGCGACAAATTATTTTACGAATTGGGTTGATAGCTAATGAATACACGCTTATAATGAGCTATGTGACATAGTAGGATTCGAACGGGATATATGGATTTTTCCAAATTTTCCAATTTTTTTTTTGAACTAGGGGAATATTTGGGTTTTTTTTGGCAAAATGAACTTGTTAGCCTTTGACACATTTAGAGAAGAGCGACAAATTATTTTACGAATTGGGTTGATAGCTAATGAATACACGCTTATAATGAGCTATGTGACATAGTATTCGAACGGGATATATGGATTTTTCCAAATTTTCCAATTTTTTTTTTGTACTAGGGGAATATATGGGTTTTTTGGCAAAATGAACTTGTTAGTCTTTGACACCTTTAGAGAAGAGCGACAAATTATTTTATGAATTGGGTTGATAGCTAATGAATACACGCTTCTAGTGAGCTATGTGACATAGTAGGATTCGAACGGGATATATGGATTTTTCCAAATTTTCCAATTTTTTTTTTTGTACTAGGGAAATATTTGGGTTTTTTTGGCAAAATGAACTTGTTAGCCTTTGACACATTTAGAGAAGAGCGACAAATTATTTTATGGATTGGGTTGATAGCTAATGAATACACGCTTCTAGTGAGCTATGTGACATAGTAGGATTCGAACGGGATATATGGATTTTTCCAAATTTTCCAATTTTTTTTTTGTACCAGGAGAATATATGGGTTTTTTTGGCAAAATGAACTTGTTAGCCTTTGACACATTTAGAGAAGAGCGACAAATTATTTTATGAATTGGGTTGATAGCTAATGAATGCACGCTTCTAATGAGCTATGTCACATAGTAGGATTCGAACGGGATATATGGATTTTTCCAAATTTTCCAATTTTCTTTTTGTACTAGGGGAATATTTGGGTTTTTTTGGCAAAATGAACTTGTTAGCCTTTGACACATTTAGAGAAGAGCGAGAAATTATTTTACGAATTGGGTTGATAGCTAATGAATACACGCTTCTAGTGAGCTATGTGACATAGTAAGATTCGAACGGGATGTATGCATTTTTCCAAATTTTCAAAATTTTGTTTGTACTAGGGAAATATTTGGGTTTTTTTGGCAAAATGAACTTGTTAGCCTTTGACACATTTAGAGAAGAGCGACAAATTATTTTATGAATTGGGTTGATAGCTAATGAATGCACGCTTCTAATGAGCTATGTCACATAGTTGGATTCGAACGGGATATATGGATTTTTCCAAATTTTCCAATTTTTTTTTGAACTAGGGGAATATTTGGGTTTTCTTGGCAAAATTAACTTGTTAGCCTTTGACACATTTAGAGAAGAGCGACAAATTATTTTACGAATTGGGTTGATAGCTAATGAATACACGCTTATAATGAGCTATGTCACATAGTAGGATTCGAACGGGATATATGGATTTTTCCAAATTTTCCAATTTTCTTTTTGTACTAGGGGAATATTTGGGTTTTTTTGGCAAAATGAACTTGTTAGCCTTTGACACATTTAGAGAAGAGCGACAAATTATTTTACGAATTGGGTTGATAGCTAATGAATACACGCTTATAATGAGCTATGTGACATAGTAGGATTCGAACGGGATATATGGATTTTTCCAAATTTTCCAATTTTTTTTTTGTACTAGGGGAATATATGGGTTTTTTGGCAAAATGAACTTGTTAGTCTTTGACACCTTTAGAGAAGAGCGACAAATTATTTTATGAATTGGGTTGATAGCTAATGAATACACGCTTCTAGTGAGCTATGTGACATAGTAGGATTCGAACGGGATATATGGATTTTTCCAAATTTTCCAATTTTTTTATTGTACTAGGGAAATATTTGGGTTTTTTTGGCAAAATGAACTTGTTAGCCTTTGACACATTTAGAGAAGAGCGACAAATTATTTTATGGATTGGGTTGATAGCTAATGAATACACGCTTCTAGTGAGCTATGTGACATAGTAGGATTCGAACGGGATATATGGATTTTTCCAAATTTTCCAATTTTTTTTTTGTACCAGGAGAATATATGGGTTTTTTTGGCAAAATGAACTTGTTAGCCTTTGACACATTTAGAGAAGAGCGACAAATTATTTTATGAATTGGGTTGATAGCTAATGAATGCACGCTTCTAATGAGCTATGTCACATAGTAGGATTCGAACGGGATATATGGATTTTTCCAAATTTTCCAATTTTCTTTTTGTACTAGGGGAATATTTGGGTTTTTTTGGCAAAATGAACTTGTTAGCCTTTGACACATTTAGAGAAGAGCGACAAATTATTTTACGAATTGGGTTGATAGCTAATGAATACACGCTTCTAGTGAGCTATGTGACATAGTAAGATTCGAACGGGATGTATGCATTTTTCCAAATTTTCAAAATTTTGTTTGTACTAGGGGAATATTTGGGTTTTTTTGGCAAAATGAACTTGTTAGCCTTTGACACATTTAGAGAAGAGCGACAAATTATTTTATGAATTGGGTTGATAGCTAATGAATGCACGCTTCTAATGAGCTATGTCACATAGTTGGATTCGAACGGGATATATGGATTTTTCCAAATTTTCCAATTTTTTTTTGAACTAGGGGAATATTTGGGTTTTCTTGGAAAAATTAACTTGTTAGCCTTTGACACATTTAGAGAAGAGCGACAAATTATTTTACGAATTGGGTTGATAGCTAATGAATACACGCTTATAATGAGCTATGTCACATAGTAGGATTCGAACGGGATATATGGATTTTTCCAAATTTTCCAATTTTCTTTTTGTACTAGGGGAATATTTGGGTTTTTTTGGCAAAATGAACTTGTTAGCCTTTGACACATTTAGAGAAGAGCGACAAATTATTTTATGAATTGGGTTGATAGCTAATGAATGCACGCTTCTAATGAGCTATGTCACATAGTTGGATTCGAACGGGATATATGGGTTTTTCCAAATTTTCCAATTTTTTTTTGAACTAAGGGAATATTTGGGTTTTTTTGGCAAAATTAACTTGTTAGCCTTTGACACATTTAGAGAAGAGCGACAAATTATTTTACGAATTGGGTTGATAGCTAATGAATACACGCTTATAATGAGCTATGTGACATAGTAGGATTCGAACGGGATATATGGATTTTTCCAAATTTTCCAATTTTTTTTTTTGAACTAGGGGAATATTTGGGTTTTTTTTGGCAAAATGAACTTGTTAGCCTTTGACACATTTAGAGAAGAGCGACAAATTATTTTACGATTGGGTTGATAGCTAATGAATACACGCTTATAATGAGCTATGTGACATAGTAGGATTCGAACGGGATATATGGATTTTTCCAAATTTTCCAATTTTTTTTTTGTACTAGGGGAATATATGGGTTTTTTGGCAAAATGAACTTGTTAGTCTTTGACACCTTTAGAGAAGAGCGACAAATTATTTTATGAATTGGGTTGATAGCTAATGAATACACGCTTCTAGTGAGCTATGTGACATAGTAGGATTCGAACGGGATATGTGGATTTTTCCAAATTTTCCAATTTTTTTTTTGTACTAGGGAAATATTTGGGTTTTTTTGGCAAAATGAACTTGTTAGCCTTTGACACATTTAGAGAAGAGCGACAAATTATTTTATGGATTGGGTTGATAGCTAATGAATACACGCTTCTAGTGAGCTATGTGACATAGTAGGATTCGAACGGGATATATGGATTTTTCCAAATTTTCCAATTTTTTTTTTTGTACCAGGAGAATATATGGGTTTTTTTGGCAAAATGAACTTGTTAGCCTTTGACACATTTAGAGAAGAGCGACAAATTATTTTATGAATTGGGTTGATAGCTAATGAATGCCGCTTCTAATGAGCTATGTCACATAGTAGGATTCGAACGGGATATATGGATTTTTCCAAATTTTCCAATTTTCTTTTTGTACTAGGGGAATATTTGGGTTTTTTTGGCAAAATGAACTTGTTAGCCTTTGACACATTTAGAGAAGAGCGACAAATTATTTTACGAATTGGGTTGATAGCTAATGAATACACGCTTCTAGTGAGCTATGTGACATAGTAAGATTCGAACGGGATGTATGCATTTTTCCAAATTTTCAAAATTTTGTTTGTACTAGGGGAATATTTGGGTTTTTTTGGCAAAATGAACTTGTTAGCCTTTGACACATTTAGAGAAGAGCGACAAATTATTTTATGAATTGGGTTGATAGCTAATGAATGCACGCTTCTAATGAGCTATGTCACATAGTTGGATTCGAACGGGATATATGGATTTTTCCAAATTTTCCAATTTTTTTTTGAACTAGGGGAATATTTGGGTTTTCTTGGCAAAATTAACTTGTTAGCCTTTGACACATTTAGAGAAGAGCGACAAATTATTTTACGAATTGGGTTGATAGCTAATGAATACACGCTTATAATGAGCTATGTCACATAGTAGGATTCGAACGGGATATATGGATTTTTCCAAATTTTCCAATTTTCTTTTTGTACTAGGGGAATATTTGGGTTTTTTTGGCAAAATGAACTTGTTAGCCTTTGACACATTTAGAGAAGAGCGACAAATTATTTTATGAATTGGGTTGATAGCTAATGAATGCACGCTTCTAATGAGCTATGTCACATAGTTGGATTCGAACGGGATACATGGGTTTTTCCAAATTTTCCAATTTTTTTTTGAACTAAGGGAATATTTGGGTTTTCTTGGCAAAATTAACTTGTTAGCCTTTGACACATTTAGAGAAGAGCGACAAATTATTTTACGAATTGGGTTGATAGCTAATGAATACACGCTTATAATGAGCTATGTCACATAGTAGGATTCGAACGGGATATATGGATTTTTCCAAATTTTCCAATTTTTTTTTTGAACTAGGGGAATATTTGGGTTTTTTTGGCAAAATGAACTTGTTAGCCTTTGACACATTTAGAGAAGAGCGACAAATTATTTTACGAATTGGGTTGATAGCTAATGAATACACGCTTATAATGAGCTATGTGACATAGTAGGATTCGAACGGGATATATGGATTTTTCCAAATTTTCCAATTTTTTTTTTGTACTAGGGGAATATATGGGTTTTTTGGCAAAATGAACTTGTTAGTCTTTGACACCTTTAGAGAAGAGCGACAAATTATTTTATGAATTGGGTTGATAGCTAATGAATACACGCTTCTAGTGAGCTATGTGACATAGTAGGATTCGAACGGGATATATGGATTTTTCCAAATTTTCCAATTTTTTTTTTTGTACCAGGAGAATATTTGGGTTTTTTTGGCAAAATGAACTTGTTAGCCTTTGACACATTTAGAGAAGAGCGACAAATTATTTTATGAATTGGGTTGATAGCTAATGAATACACGCTTCTAGTGAGCTATGTGACATAGTAGGATTCGAACGGGATGTATGGATTTTTCCAAATTTTCCAAATTTTTTTTGTACTAGTGGAATATTTGGGTTTTTTTGGCAAAATGAACTTGTTAGCCTTTGACACATTTAGAGAAGAGCGATAAATTATTTTATGAATTGCGTTGATAGCTAATGAATGCACGCTTCTAATGAGCTATGTCACATAGTAGGATTCGAACGGGATATATGGATTTTTCCAAATTTTCCAATTTTCTTTTTGTACTAGGGGAATATTTGGTTTTTTTTGGCAAAATGAACTTGTTAGCCTTTGACACATTTAGAGAAGAGCGACAAATTATTTTACGAATTGGGTTGATAGCTAATGAATACACGCTTCTAGCGAGCTATGTGACATAGTAGGATTCGAACGGGATGTATGGATTTTTCCAAATTTTCCAAATTTTTTTTGTACTAGTGGAATATTTGGGTTTTTTTGGCAAAATGAACTTGTTAGCCTTTGACACATTTAGAGAAGAGCGACAAATTATTTTATGAATTGGGTTGATAGCTAATGAATGCACGCTTCTAATGAGCTATGTCATATAGTTGCATTCGAACGGGATATATGGATTTTTCCAAATTTTCAAATTTTTTTTTCAACTAGGGGAATATTTGGGTTTTTTTTGGCAAAATTAACTTGTTAGCCTTTGACACATTTAGAGAAGAGCGACAAATTATTTTATGGATTGGGTTGATAGCTAATGAATACATGCTTCTAATGAGCTATGTGACATAGTAGGATTCGAACGGGATATATGGATTTTTCCAAATTTTCCATTTTTTTTTTGTACTAGGGGAATATTTGGGTTTTTTTGGCAAAATGAACTTGTTAGCCTTTGACACATTTAGAGAAGAGCGACAAATTATTTTATGAATTGGGTTGATAGCTAATGAATGCACGCTTCTAATGAGCTATGTCACATAGTTGGATTCGAACGGGATATATGGATTTTTCCAAATTTTCCAATTTTTTTTTGAACTAGGGGAATATTTGGGTTTTCTTGGCAAAATTAACTTGTTAGCCTTTGACACATTTAGAGAAGAGCGACAAATTATTTTACGAATTGGGTTGATAGCTAATGAATACACGCTTATAATGAGCTATGTCACATAGTAGGATTCGAACGGGATATATGGATTTTTCCAAATTTTCCAATTTTCTTTTTGTACTAGGGGAATATTTGGGTTTTTTTGGCAAAATGAACTTGTTAGCCTTTGACACATTTAGAGAAGAGCGACAAATTATTTTATGAATTGGGTTGATAGCTAATGAATGCACGCTTCTAATGAGCTATGTCACATAGTTGGATTCGAACGGGATATATGGGTTTTTCCAAATTTTCCAATTTTTTTTTTAACTAAGGGAATATGTATTTGGGTTTTCTTGGCAAAATTAACTTGTTAGCCTTTGACACATTTAGAGAAGAGCGACAAATTATTTTACGAATTGGGTTGATAGCTAATGAATACACGCTTATAATGAGCTATGTGACATAGTAGGATTCGAACGGGATATATGGATTTTTCCAAATTTTCCAATTTTTTTTTTGAACTAGGGGAATATTTGGGTTTTTTTGGCAAAATGAACTTGTTAGCCTTTGACACATTTAGAGAAGAGCGACAAATTATTTTACGAATTGGGTTGATAGCTAATGAATACACGCTTATAATGAGCTATGTGACATAGTAGGATTCGAACGGGATATATGGATTTTTCCAAATTTTCCAAATTTTTTTTGTACTAGTGGAATATTTGGGTTTTTTTGGCAAAATGAACTTGTTAGCCTTTGACACATTTAGAGAAGAGCGACAAATTATTTTATGAATTGGGTTGATAGCTAATGAATGCACGCTTCTAATGAGCTATGTCACATAGTAGGATTCGAACGGGATATATGGATTTTTCCAAATTTTCCAATTTTCTTTTTGTACTAGGGGAATATTTGGGTTTTTTTGGCAAAATTAACTTGTTAGCCTTTGACACATTTAGAGAAGAGCGACAAATTATTTTACGAATTGGGTTGATAGCTAATGAATACACGCTTCTAGTGAGCTATGTGACATAGTAGGATTCGAACGGGATGTATGGATTTTTCCAAATTTTCCAAATTTTTTTTGTACTAGTGGAATATTTGGGTTTTTTTGGCAAAATGAACTTGTTAGCCTTTGACACATTTAGAGAAGAGCGAAAAATTATTTTATGAATTGGGTTGATAGCTAATGAATGCACGCTTCTAATGAGCTATGTCACATAGTTGCATTCGAACGGGATATATGGATTTTTCCAAATTTTCAAATTTTTTTTTGAACTAGGGGAATATTTGGATTTTTTTGGCAAAATTAACTTGTTAGCCTTTGACACATTTAGAGAAGAGCGACAAATTATTTTATGGATTGGGTTGATAGCTAATGAATACATGCTTCTAATGAGCTATGTGACATAGTAGGATTCGAACGGGATATATGGATTTTTCCAAATTTTCCATTTTTTTTTTTGTACTAGGGGAATATTTGGGTTTTTTTGGCAAAATAAACTTGTTAGCCTTTGACACATTTAGAGAAGAGCGACAAATTATTTTATGGATTGGGTTGATAGCTAATGAATACATGCTTCTAATGAGCTATGTGACATAGTAGGATTCGAACGGGATATATGGATTTTTCCAAATTTTCCATTTTTTTTTTGTACTAGGGGAATATTTGGGTTTTTTTGGCAAAATAAACTTGTTAGCCTTTGACACATTTAGAGAAGAGCGACAAATTATTTTATGGATTGGGTTGATAGCTAATGAATACATGCTTCTAATGAGCTATGTGACATAGTAGGATTCGAACAGGATATATGGATTTTTCCAAATTTTCCATTTTTTTTTGTACTAGGGGAATATTTGGGTTTTTTTGGCAAAATGAACATGTTAGCCTTTGACACATTTAGAGAAGAGCGACAAATTATTTTACGAATTGGGTTGATAGCTAATGAATACACGCTTCTAGTGAGCTATGTGACATAGTAGGATTCGAACGGGATGTATGGATTTTTCCAAATTTTCCAAATTTTTTTTGTACTAGTGGAATATTTGGGTTTTTTTGGCAAAATGAACTTGTTAGCCTTTGACACATTTAGAGAAGAGCGACAAATTATTTTATGAATTGGGTTGATAGCTAATGAATGCACGCTTCTAATGAGCTATGTCACATAGTTGCATTCGAACGGGATATATGGATTTTTCCAAATTTTCAAATTTTTTTTTGAACTAGGGGAATATTTGGGTTTTTTTGGCAAAATTAACTTGTTAGTCTTTGACACATTTAGAGAAGAGCGACAAATTATTTTATGAATTGGGTTGATAGCTAATGAATGCACGCTTCTAATGAGCTATGTCACATAGTAGGATTCGAACGGGATATATGGATTTTTCCAAATTTTCCAATTTTTTTTTTGTACTAATGGAATATTTGGGTTTTTTTGGCAAAGTAAACTTGTTAGCCTTTGACACATTTAGAGAAGAGCGACAAATTATTTTATGAATTGGGTTGATAGCTAATGAATACACGCTTCTAGTGAGCTATGTGACATAGTAGGATTCGAACGGGATATATGGATTTTTCCAAATTTTCCAATTTTTTTTTTTGTACTAGGGGAATATTTGGGTTTTTTTGGCAAAATGAACTTGTTAGCCTTTGACACATTTAGAGAAGAGCAACAAACTATTTTAAGAATTGGGTTGATAGCTAATGAACACACGCTTATAATGAGCTATGTGACATAGTAGGATTCGAACGGGATATATGGATTTTTCCAAATTTTCCATTTTTTTTTTGTACTAGGGGAATATTTGGGTTTTTTTGGCAAAATGAACTTGTTAGCCTTTGACACATTTAGAGAAGAGCGACAAATTATTTTATGTATTGGGTTGATAGCTGATGAATACACGCTTCTAGTGAGCTATGTGACATAGTAGGATTCGAACGGGATATATGGATTTTTCCAAATTTTCCATTTTTTTTTGTACTAGGGATATTTGGGTTTTTTTGGCAAAATTAACTTGTTAGCCTTTGACACATTTAGAGAAGAGCGACAAATTATTTTATGGATTGGGTTGATAGCTAATGAAAACACGCTTCTAATGAGCTATGTGACATAGTAGGATTCGAACGGGATATATGGATTTTTCCAAATTTTCCATTTTTTTTTGTACTAGGGATATTTGGGTTTTTTTGGCAAAATTAACTTGTTAGCCTTTGACACATTTAGAGAAGAGCGACAAATTATTTTATGGATTGGGTTGATAGCTAATGAAAACACGCTTCTAATGAGCTATGTGACATAGTAGGATTCGAACGGGATATATGGATTTTTCCAAATTTTCCAATTTTTTTTTTTGTACTAGGGGAATATTTGGGTTTTTTTGGCAAAATAAACTTGTTAGCCTTTGACACATTTAGAGAAGAGCGACAAATTATTTTATGAATTGGGTTGATAGCTAATGAATACACGATTCTAATGAGCTATGTCACATAGTAGGATTCGAACGGGATATATGGATTTTTCCAAATTTTCCAATTTTTTTTTTGAACTAGGGGAATATTTGGGTTTTTTTTGACAAAATGAACTTGTTAGCCTTTGACACATTTAGAGAAGAGCGACAAATTATTTTACAAATTGGGTTGATAGCTAATGAATACACGCTTATAATGAGCTATGTGACATAGTAGGATTCGAACGGGATATATGGATTTTTCCAAATTTTCCAATTTTTTTTTTGTACTAGGGGAATATATGGGTTTTTTGGCAAAATGAACTTGTTAGTCTTTGACACCTTTAGAGAAGAGCGACAAATTATTTTATGAATTGGGTTGATAGCTAATGAATACACGCTTCTAGTGAGCTATGTGACATAGTAGGATTCGAACGGGATATATGGATTTTTCCAAATTTTCCAATTTTTTTTTGAACTAGGGGAATATTTGGGTTTTTTTGGCAAAATAAACTTGTTAGCCTTTGACACATTTAGAGAAGAGCGACAAATTATTTTATGAATTGGGTTGATAGCTAATGAATGCACGCTTCTAATGAGCTATGTCACATAGTAGGATTCGAACGGGATATATGGATTTTTCCAAATTTTCCAATTTTTTTTTTGTACTAGGGGAATATTTGGGTTTTTTTGGCAAAATAAACTTGTTAGCCTTTGACACATTTAGAGAAGAGCGACAAATTATTTTATGAATTGGGTTGATAGCTAATGAATACACGCTTCTAATGAGTTATGACACATAGTAGGATTCGAACGGGATATATGGATTTTTCCAGATTTTACAATTTTTTTTTTTGTACTAGGGGAATATTTGGGTTTTTTTGGCAAAATGAACTTGTTAGCCTTTGACACATTTAGAGAAGAGCAACAAACTATTTTAAGAATTGGGTTGATAGCTAATGAACACACGCTTATAATGAGCTATGTGACATAGTAGGATTCGAACGGGATATATGGATTTTTCCAAATTTTCCATTTTTTTTTTGTACTAGGGGAATATTTGGGTTTTTTTGGCAAAATGAACTTGTTAGCCTTTGACACATTTAGAGAAGAGCGACAAATTATTTTATGTATTGGGTTGATAGCTGATGAATACACGCTTCTAGTGAGCTATGTGACATAGTAGGATTCGAACGGGATATATGGATTTTTCCAAATTTTCCATTTTTTTTTGTACTAGGGATATTTGGGTTTTTTTGGCAAAATTAACTTGTTAGCCTTTGACACATTTAGAGAAGAGCGACAAATTATTTTATGTATTGGGTTGATAGCTAATGAAAACACGCTTCTAATGAGCTATGTGACATAGTAGGATTCGAACGGGATATATGGATTTTTCCAAATTTTCCAATTTTTTTTTTGTACTAGGGGAATATTTGGGTTTTTTTGGCAAAATAAACTTGTTAGCCTTTGACACATTTAGAGAAGAGCGACAAATTATTTTATGAATTGGGTTGATAGCTAATGAATACACGATTCTAATGAGCTATGTCACATAGTAGGATTCGAACGGGATATATGGATTTTTCCAAATTTTCCAATTTTTTTTTTGAACTAGGGGAATATTTGGGTTTTTTTTGACAAAATGAACTTGTTAGCCTTTGACACATTTAGAGAAGAGCGACAAATTATTTTACAAATTGGGTTGATAGCTAATGAATACACGCTTATAATGAGCTATGTGACATAGTAGGATTCGAACGGGATATATGGATTTTTCCAAATTTTCCAATTTTTTTTTTTTGTACTAGGGGAATATATGGGTTTTTTGGCAAAATGAACTTGTTAGTCTTTGACACCTTTAGAGAAGAGCGACAAATTATTTTATGAATTGGGTTGATAGCTAATGAATACACGCTTCTAGTGAGCTATGTGACATAGTAGGATTCGAACGGGATATATGGATTTTTCCAAATTTTCCAATTTTTTTTTTTGTACCAGGAGAATATTTGGGTTTTTTTGGCAAAATGAACTTGTTAGCCTTTGACACATTTAGAGAAGAGCGACAAATTATTTTATGGATTGGGTTGATAGCTAATGAATACACGCTTCTAATGAGCTATGTCACATAGTAGGATTCGAACGGGATATATGGATTTTTCCAAATTTTCCAATTTTTTTTTTGTACTAGGCGAATATATGGGTTTTTTGGCAAAATGAACTTGTTAGTCTTTGACACCTTTAGAGAAGAGCGACAAATTATTTTATGAATTGGGTTGATACCTAATGAATACACGCTTCTAATGAGCTATGTCACATAGTAGGATTCGAACGGGATATATGGATTTTTCCAAATTTTCCAATTTTTTTTTTGTACTAGGGGAATATTTGGGTTTTTTTGGCAAAATTAACTTGTTAGCCTTTGACACATTTAGAGAAGAGCAACAAATTATTTTACGAATTGGGTTGATAGCTAATGAATACACGCTTCTAATGAGTTATGTCACATAGTAGGATTCGAACGGGATATATGGATTTTTCCAGATTTTACAATTTTTTTTTTTGTACTAGGGGAATATTTGGGTTTTTTTGGCAAAATGAACTTGTTAGCCTTTGACACATTTAGAGAAGAGCAACAAACTATTTTAAGAATTGGGTTGATAGCTAATGAACACACGCTTATAATGAGCTATGTGACATAGTAGGATTCGAACGGGATATATGGATTTTTCCAAATTTTCCATTTTTTTTTTGTACTAGGGGAATATTTGGGTTTTTTTGGCAAAATGAACTTGTTAGCCTTTGACACATTTAGAGAAGAGCGACAAATTATTTTATGTATTGGGTTGATAGCTGATGAATACACGCTTCTAGTGAGCTATGTGACATAGTAGGATTCGAACGGGATATATGGATTTTTCCAAATTTTCCATTTTTTTTTGTACTAGGGATATTTGGGTTTTTTTGGCAAAATTAACTTGTTAGCCTTTGACACATTTAGAGAAGAGCGACAAATTATTTTATGGATTGGGTTGATAGCTAATGAAAACACGCTTCTAATGAGCTATGTGACATAGTAGGATTCGAACGGGATATATGGATTTTTCCAAATTTTCCATTTTTTTTTGTACTAGGGATATTTGGGTTTTTTTGGCAAAATTAACTTGTTAGCCTTTGACACATTTAGAGAAGAGCGACAAATTATTTTATGGATTGGGTTGATAGCTAATGAAAACACGCTTCTAATGAGCTATGTGACATAGTAGGATTCGAACGGGATATATGGATTTTTCCAAATTTTCCAATTTTTTTTTTTGTACTAGGGGAATATTTGGGTTTTTTTGGCAAAATAAACTTGTTAGCCTTTGACACATTTAGAGAAGAGCGACAAATTATTTTATGAATTGGGTTGATAGCTAATGAATACACGATTCTAATGAGCTATGTCACATAGTAGGATTCGAACGGGATATATGGATTTTTCCAAATTTTCCAATTTTTTTTTTGAACTAGGGGAATATTTGGGTTTTTTTTGACAAAATGAACTTGTTAGCCTTTGACACATTTAGAGAAGAGCGACAAATTATTTTACAAATTGGGTTGATAGCTAATGAATACACGCTTATAATGAGCTATGTGACATAGTAGGATTCGAACGGGATATATGGATTTTTCCAAATTTTCCAATTTTTTTTTTTGTACTAGGGGAATATATGGGTTTTTTGGCAAAATGAACTTGTTAGTCTTTGACACCTTTAGAGAAGAGCGACAAATTATTTTATGAATTGGGTTGATAGCTAATGAATACACGCTTCTAGTGAGCTATGTGACATAGTAGGATTCGAACGGGATATATGGATTTTTCCAAATTTTCCAATTTTTTTTTGAACTAGGGGAATATTTGGGTTTTTTTGGCAAAATAAACTTGTTAGCCTTTGACACATTTAGAGAAGAGCGACAAATTATTTTATGAATTGGGTTGATAGCTAATGAATGCACGCTTCTAATGAGCTATGTCACATAGTAGGATTCGAACGGGATATATGGATTTTTCCAAATTTTCCAATTTTTTTTTTGTACTAGGGGAATATTTGGGTTTTTTTGGCAAAATAAACTTGTTAGCCTTTGACACATTTAGAGAAGAGCGACAAATTATTTTATGAATTGGGTTGATAGCTAATGAATACACGCTTCTAATGAGTTATGTCACATAGTAGGATTCGAACGGGATATATGGATTTTTCCAGATTTTACAATTTTTTTTTTTGTACTAGGGGAATATTTGGGTTTTTTTGGCAAAATGAACTTGTTAGCCTTTGACACATTTAGAGAAGAGCAACAAACTATTTTAAGAATTGGGTTGATAGCTAATGAACACACGCTTATAATGAGCTATGTGACATAGTAGGATTCGAACGGGATATATGGATTTTTCCAAATTTTCCATTTTTTTTTTGTACTAGGGGAATATTTGGGTTTTTTTGGCAAAATGAACTTGTTAGCCTTTGACACATTTAGAGAAGAGCGACAAATTATTTTATGTATTGGGTTGATAGCTGATGAATACACGCTTCTAGTGAGCTATGTGACATAGTAGGATTCGAACGGGATATATGGATTTTTCCAAATTTTCCATTTTTTTTTGTACTAGGGATATTTGGGTTTTTTTGGCAAAATTAACTTGTTAGCCTTTGACACATTTAGAGAAGAGCGACAAATTATTTTATGTATTGGGTTGATAGCTAATGAAAACACGCTTCTAATGAGCTATGTGACATAGTAGGATTCGAACGGGATATATGGATTTTTCCAAATTTTCCAATTTTTTTTTTGTACTAGGGGAATATTTGGGTTTTTTTGGCAAAATAAACTTGTTAGCCTTTGACACATTTAGAGAAGAGCGACAAATTATTTTATGAATTGGGTTGATAGCTAATGAATACACGATTCTAATGAGCTATGTCACATAGTAGGATTCGAACGGGATATATGGATTTTTCCAAATTTTCCAATTTTTTTTTTGAACTAGGGGAATATTTGGGTTTTTTTTGACAAAATGAACTTGTTAGCCTTTGACACATTTAGAGAAGAGCGACAAATTATTTTACAAATTGGGTTGATAGCTAATGAATACACGCTTATAATGAGCTATGTGACATAGTAGGATTCGAACGGGATATATGGATTTTTCCAAATTTTCCAATTTTTTTTTTTTGTACTAGGGGAATATATGGGTTTTTTGGCAAAATGAACTTGTTAGTCTTTGACACCTTTAGAGAAGAGCGACAAATTATTTTATGAATTGGGTTGATAGCTAATGAATACACGCTTCTAGTGAGCTATGTGACATAGTAGGATTCGAACGGGATATATGGATTTTTCCAAATTTTCCAATTTTTTTTTTTGTACCAGGAGAATATTTGGGTTTTTTTGGCAAAATGAACTTGTTAGCCTTTGACACATTTAGAGAAGAGCGACAAATTATTTTATGGATTGGGTTGATAGCTAATGAATACACGCTTCTAATGAGCTATGTCACATAGTAGGATTCGAACGGGATATATGGATTTTTCCAAATTTTCCAATTTTTTTTTTGTACTAGGCGAATATATGGGTTTTTTGGCAAAATGAACTTGTTAGTCTTTGACACCTTTAGAGAAGAGCGACAAATTATTTTATGAATTGGGTTGATACCTAATGAATACACGCTTCTAATGAGCTATGTCACATAGTAGGATTCGAACGGGATATATGGATTTTTCCAAATTTTCCAATTTTTTTTTTGTACTAGGGGAATATTTGGGTTTTTTTGGCAAAATTAACTTGTTAGCCTTTGACACATTTAGAGAAGAGCAACAAATTATTTTACGAATTGGGTTGATAGCTAATGAACACACGCTTATAATGAGCTATGTGACATAGTAGGATTCGAACGGGATATATGGATTTTTCCAAATTTTCCATTTTTTTTTGTATTTACTAGGGGAATATTTGGGTTTTTTTGGCAAAATGAACTTGTAAGCCTTTGACACATTTAGAGAAGAGCGACAAATTATTTTATGAATTGGGTTGATAGCTAATGAATACACGCTTCTAGTGAGTTATGTGACATAGTAGGATTCGAACGGGATATATGGATTTTTCCAAATTTTCCATTTTTTTTTGTACTAGGGGAATATTTGGGTTTTTTTGGCAAAATTAACTTGTTAGCCTTTGACACATTTAGAGAAGAGCGACAAATTATTTTATGGATTGGGTTGATAGCTAATGAATACACGCTATGAGCTATGTGACATAGTAGGATTCGAACGGGATATATGGATTTTTCCAAATTTTCCAATTTTTTTTTGAACTAGGGGAATATTTGGGTTTTTTTGGCAAAATAAACTTGTTAGCCTTTGACACATTTAGAGAAGAGCGACAAATTATTTTATGAATTGGGTTGATAGCTAATGAATACACGCTTCTAATGAGCTATGTCACATAGTTGGATTCGAACGGGATATATGGATTTTTCCAAATTTTCCAATTTTTTTTTGAACTAGGGGAATATTTGGGTTTTCTTGGCAAAATTAACTTTTTAGCCTTTGACACATTTAGAGAAGAGCGACAAATTATTTTACGAATTGGGTTGATAGCTAATGAATACACGCTTATAATGAGCTATGTGACATAGTAGGATTCGAACGGGATATATGGATTTTTCCAAATTTTCCAATTTTTTTTTTGTACTAGGGGAATATATGGGTTTTTTTTGGCAAAATGAACTTGTTAGTCTTTGACACCTTTAGAGAAGAGCGACAAATTATTTTATGGATTGGTTTGATAGCTAATGAATACATGCTTCTAATGAGCTATGTGACATAGTAGGATTCGAACGGGATATATGGATTTTTCCAAATTTTCCATTTTTTTTTGTACTAGGGGAATAATTGGGTTTTTTTGGCAAAATTAACTTGTTAGCCTTTGACACATTTAGAGAAGAGCAACAAATTATTTTACGAATTGGGTTGATAGCTAATGAACACACGCTTATAATGAGCTATGTGACATAGTAGGATTCGAACGGGATATATGGATTTTTCCAAATTTTCCATTTTTTTTTGTACTAGGGGAATATTTGGGTTTTTTTGGCAAAATGAACTTGTTAGCCTTTGACACATTTAGAGAAGAGTGACAAATTATTTTATGAATTGGGTTGATAGCTAATGAATACACGCTTCTAGTGAGCTATGTGACATAGTAGGATTCGAACGGGATATATGGATTTTTCCAAATTTTCCATTTTTTTTTTGTACTAGGGGAATATTTGGGTTTTTTTGGCAAAATTAACTTGTTAGCCTTTGACACATTTAGAGAAGAGCGACAAATTATTTTATGGATTGGGTTGATAGCTAATGAATACACGCTATGAGCTATGTGACATAGTAGGATTCGAACGGGATATATGGATTTTTCCAAATTTTCCAATTTTTTTTTTGTACTAGGGGAATATTTGGGTTTTTTTGGCAAAATAAACTTATTAGCCTTTGACACATTTAGAGAAGAGCGACAAATTATTTTATGAATTGGGTTGATAGCTAATGAATACACGCTTCTAATGAGCTATGTCACATAGTAGGATTCGAACGGGATATATGGATTTTTCCAAATTTTCCAATTTTTTTTTTTGTACTAGGGGAATATTTGGGTTTTTTTGGCAAAATTAACTTGTTAGCCTTTGACACATTTAGAGAAGAGCAACAAATTATTTTACGAATTGGGTTGATAGCTAATGAACACACGCTTATAAGAGCTATGTGACATAGTAGGATTCGAACGGGATATATGGATTTTTCCAAATTTTCCATTTTTTTTTGTATTTACTAGGGGAATATTTGGGTTTTTTTGGCAAAATGAACTTGTTAGCCTTTGACACATTTAGAGAAGAGCGACAAATTATTTTATGAATTGGGTTGATAGCTAATGAATACACGCTTCTAGTGAGCTATGTGACATAGTAGGATTCGAACGGGATATATGGATTTTTCCAAATTTTCCATTTTTTTTTGTACTAGGGGAATATTTGGGTTTTTTTGGCAAAATTAACTTGTTAGCCTTTGACACATTTAGAGAAGAGCGACAAATTATTTTATGGATTGGGTTGATAGCTAATGAATACACGCTATGAGCTATGTGACATAGTAGGATTCGAACGGGATATATGGATTTTTCCAAATTTTCCAATTTTTTTTTGAACTAGGGGAATATTTGGGTTTTTTTGGCAAAATAAACTTGTTAGCCTTTGACACATTTAGAGAAGAGCGACAAATTATTTTATGAATTGGGTTGATAGCTAATGAATACACGCTTCTAATGAGCTATGTCACATAGTTGGATTCGAACGGGATATATGGATTTTTCCAAATTTTCCAATTTTTTTTTGAACTAGGGGAATATTTGGGTTTTCTTGGCAAAATTAACTTGTTAGCCTTTGACACATTTAGAGAAGAGCGACAAATTATTTTACGAATTGGGTTGATAGCTAATGAATACACGCTTATAATGAGCTATGTGACATAGTAGGATTCGAACGGGATATATGGATTTTTCCAAATTTTCCAATTTTTTTTTGTACTAGGGGAATATATGGGTTTTTTTGGCAAAATGAACTTGTTAGTCTTTGACACCTTTAGAGAAGAGCGACAAATTATTTTATGGATTGGGTTGATAGCTAATGAATACATGCTTCTAATGAGCTATGTGAAATAGTAGGATTCGAACGGGATATATGGATTTTTCCAAATTTTCCATTTTTTTTTGTAAATACTAGGGGAATAATTGGGTTTTTTTGGCAAAATTAACTTGTTAGCCTTTGACACATTTAGAGAAGAGCAACAAATTATTTTACGAATTGGGTTGATAGCTAATGAACACACGCTTATAATGAGCTATGTGACATAGTAGGATTCGAACGGGATATATGGATTTTTCCAAATTTTCCATTTTTTTTTGTACTAGGGGAATATTTGGGTTTTTTTGGCAAAATGAACTTGTTAGCCTTTGACACATTTAGAGAAGAGCGACAAATTATTTTATGAATTGGGTTGATAGCTAATGAATACACGCTTCTAGTGAGCTATGTGACATAGTAGGATTCGAACGGGATATATGGATTTTTCCAAATTTTCCATTTTTTTTTTTGTTCTAGGGGAATATTTGGGTTTTTTTGGCAAAATTAACTTGTTAGCCTTTGACACATTTAGAGAAGAGCGACAAATTATTTTATGGATTGGGTTGATAGCTAATGAATACACGCTATGAGCTATGTGACATAGTAGGATTCGAACGGGATATATGGATTTTTCCAAATTTTCCAATTTTTTTTTGTACTAGGGGAATATTTGGGTTTTTTTTGGCAAAATAAACTTGTTAGCCTTTGACACATTTAGAGAAGAGCGACAAATTATTTTATGAATTGGGTTGATAGCTAATGAATACACGCTTCTAATGAGCTATGTCACATAGTTGGATTCGAACGGGATATATGGATTTTTCCAAATTTTCCAATTTTTTTTTGAACTAGGGGAATATTTGGGTTTTCTTGGCAAAATTAACTTGTTAGCCTTTGACACATTTAGAGAAGAGCGACAAATTATTTTACGAATTGGGTTGATAGCTAATGAATACACGCTTATAATGAGCTATGTGACATAGTAGGATTCGAACGGGATATATGGATTTTTCCAAATTTTCCAATTTTTTTTTTGTACTAGGGAATATATGGTTTTTTTTTGGCAAAATGAACTTGTTAGTCTTTGACACCTTTAGAGAAGAGCGACAAATTATTTTATGGATTGGGTTGATAGCTAATGAATACATGCTTCTAATGAGCTATGTGACATAGTAGGATTCGAACGGGATATATGGATTTTTCCAAATTTTCCATTTTTTTTGTACTAGGGGAATATTTGGGTTTTTTTGGCAAAATGAACTTGTTAGCCTTTGACACATTTAGAGAAGAGCGACAAACTATTTTATGGATTGGGTTGATAGCTAATGAATACACGCTTCTAGTGAGCTATGTGACATAGTAGGATTCGAACGGGATATATGGATTTTTCCAAGATTTCCATTTTTTTTTGTACTAGGGGAATATTTGGGTTTTTTTGGCAAAATTAACTTGTTAGCCTTTGACACATTTAGAGAAGAGCGACAAATTATTTTATGGATTGGATTGATAGCTAATGAATACATGATTCTAATGAGCTATGTGACATAGTAGGATTCGAACGGGATATATGGATTTTTCCAAATTTTCCATTTTTTTTTGTACTAGGGGAATATTTGGGTTTTTTTGGCAAAATTAACTTGTTAGCCTTTGACACATTTAGAGAAGAGCGACAAATTATTTTATGGATTGGGTTCATAGCTAATGAATACACGCTTCTAATGAGCTATGTGACATAGTAGGATTCGAACGGGATATATGGATTTTTCCAAATTTTCCAATTTTTTTTTGTACTAGGGGAATATTTGGGTTTTTTTGGCAAAATAAACTTGTTAGCCTTTGACACATTTAGAGAAGAGCGACAAATTATTTTATGAATTGGGTTGATAGCTAATGAATGCACACTTCTAATGAGCTATGTCACATAGTAGGATTCGAACGGGATATATGGATTTTTCCAATTTTTTTTTTGTACTAGGGGAATATTTGGGTTTTTTTGGCAAAATTAACTTGTTAGCCTTTGACACATTTAGAGAAGAGCGACAAATTATTTTATGAATTGGGTTGATAGCTAATGAATGCACGCTTCTAATGAGCTATGTCACATAGTAGGATTCGAACGGGATATATGGATTTTTCCAAATTTTCCAATTTTTTTTTTTGTACTAGGGGAATATTTGGGTTTTTTTGGCAAAATAAACTTGTTAGCCTTTGACACATTTAGAGAAGAGCGACAAATTATTTTATGAATTGGGTTGATAGCTAATGAATACACGCTTCTAATGAGCTATGTCACATAGTAGGATTCGAACGGGATATATGGATTTTTCCAGATTTTCCAATTTTTTTTTTTGTACTAGGGGAATATTTGGGTTTTTTTGGCAAAATGAACTTGTTAGCCTTTGACACATTTAGAGAAGAGCGACAAATTATTTTATGAATTGGGTTGATAGCTAATGAATACACGCTTCTAATAGCTATGTCACATAGTTGGATTCGAACGGGATATATGGATTTTTCCAAATTTTCCAATTTTTTTTTGAACTAGGGGAATATTTGGGTTTTCTTGGCAAAATTAACTTGTTAGCCTTTGACACATTTAGAGAAGAGCGACAAATTATTTTACGAATTGGGTTGATAGCTAATGAATACATGCTTATAATGAGCTATGTGACATAGTAGGATTCGAACGGGATATATGGATTTTTCCAAATTTTCCAATTTTTTTTTTGTACTAGGGGAATATATGGGTTTTTTTGGCAAAATGAACTTGTTAGTCTTTGACACCTTTAGAGAAGAGCGACAAATAATTTTATGGATTGGGTTGATAGCTAATGACTACATGCTTCTAATAAGCTATGTGACATAGTAGGATTCGAACGGGATATATGGATTTTTCCAAATTTTCCATTTTTTTTTGTACTAGGGGAATATTTGGGTTTTTTTGGCAAAATTAGCTTGTTAGCCTTTGACACATTTAGAGAAGAGCGACAAATTATTTTATGGATTGGGTTGATAGCTAATGAATACACGCTTCTAGTGAGCTATGTGACATAGTAGGATTCGAACGGGATATATGGATTTTTCCAAGATTTCCATTTTTTTTTTGTACTAGCGGAATATTTGGTTTTTTTGGCAAAATTAACTTGTTAGCCTTTGACACATTAAGAGAAGAGCGACAAATTATTTTATGGATTGGGTTGATAGCTAATGAATACATGCTTCTAATGAGCTATGTGACATAGTAGGATTCGAACGGGATATATGGATTTTTCCAAATTTTCCATTTTTTTTGTACTAGGGGAATATTTGGGTTTTTTTGGCAAAATGAACTTGTTAGCCTTTGACACATTTAGAGAAGAGCGACAAATCATTTTATGGATTGGGTTGATAGCTAATGAATACATGATTCTAATGAGCTATGTGACATAGTAGGATTCGAACGGGATATATGGATTTTTCCAAATTTTCCATTTTTTTTTTGTACTAGGGGAATATTTGGGTTTTTTTGGCAAAATAAACTTGTTAGCCTTTGACACATTTAGAGAAGAGCGACAAATTATTTTATGAATTGGGTTGATAGCTAATGAATGCACACTTCTAATGAGCTATGTCACATAGTAGGATTCGAACGGGATATATGGATTTTTCCAATTTTTTTTTTGTACTAGGGGAATATTTGGGTTTTTTTGGCAAAATTAACTTGTTAGCCTTTGACACATTTAGAGAAGAGCGACAAATTATTTTATGAATTGGGTTGATAGCTAATGAATACACGCTTCTAATGAGCTATGTCACATAGTAGGATTCGGACGGGATATATGGATTTTTCCAAATTTTCCAATTTTTTTTTTGTACTAGGGGAATATTTGGGTTTTTTTTGGCAAAATTAACTTGTTAGGCTTTGACACATTTAGAGAAGAGCAACAAATTATTTTACGAATTGGGTTGATAGCTAATGAACACACGCTTATAATGAGCTATGTGACATAGTAGGATTCGAACGGGATATATGGATTTTTCCAAATTTTCCATTTTTTTTTGTAAATACTAGGGGAATATTTGGGTTTTTTTGGCAAAATGAACTTGTTAGCCTTTGACACATTTAGAGAAGAGCGACAAATTATTTTATGAATTGGGTTGATAGCTAATGAATACACGCTATGAGCTATGTCACATAGTTGGATTCGAACGGGATATATGGATTTTTCCAAATTTTCCAATTTTTTTTTTGAACTAGGGGAATATTTGGGTTTTCTTGGCAAAATTAACTTGTTAGCCTTTGACACATTTAGAGAAGAGCGACAAATTATTTTACGAATTGGGTTGATAGCTAATGAATACACGCTTATAATGAGCTATGTGACATAGTAGGATTCGAACGGGATATATGGATTTTTCCAAATTTTCCAATTTTTTTTTTTTGTACTAGGGGAATATATGGGTTTTTTTTGGCAAAATTAACTTGTTAGTCTTTGACACCTTTAGAGAAGAGCGACAAATTATTTTATGGATTGGGTTGATAGCTAATGAATACATGCTTCTAATGAGCTATGTGACATAGTAGGATTCGAACGGGATATATGGATTTTTCCAAATTTTCCATTTTTTTTTGTACTAGGGGAATATTTGGGTTTTTTTGGCAAAATTAACTTGTTAGCCTTTGACACATTTAGAGAAGAGCGACAAATTATTTTATGGATTGGGTTGATAGCTAATGAATACACGCTTCTAGTGAGCTATGTGATATAGTAGGATTCGAACGGGATATATGGATTTTTCCAAGATTTCCATTTTTTTTTGTACTAGGGGAATATTTGGGTTTTTTTGGCAAAATTAACTTGTTAGCCTTTGACACATTTAGAGAAGAGCGACAAATTATTTTATGGATTGGGTTGATAGCTAATGAATACATGCTTCTAATGAGCTATGTGACATAGTAGGATTCGAACGGGATATATGGATTTTTCCAAATTTTCCATTTTTTTTTGTACTAGGGGAATATTTGGGTTTTTTTGGCAAAATTAACTTGTTAGCCTTTGACACATTTAGAGAAGAGTGACAAATTATTTTATGGATTGGGTTGATAGCTAATGAATACATGATTCTAATGAGCTATGTGACATAGTAGGATTCGAACGGGATATATGGATTTTTCCAAATTTTCCAATTTTTTTTTGTACTAGGGGAATATTTGGGTTTTTTTGGCAAAATGAACTTGTTAGCCTTTGACACATTTAGAGAAGAGCGACAAATTATTTTATGGATTGGGTTCATAGCTAATGAATACACGCTTCTAATGAGCTATGTGACATAGTAGGATTCGAACGGGATATATGGATTTTTCCAAATTTTCCAATTTTTTTTTGTACTAGGGGAATATTTGGGTTTTTTTGGCAAAATAAACTTGTTAGCCTTTGACACATTTAGAGAAGAGCGACAAATTATTTTATGAATTGGGTTGATAGCTAATGAATGCACACTTCTAATGAGCCATGTCACATAGTAGGATTCGAACGGGATATATGGATTTTTCCAATTTTTTTTTTGTACTAGGGGAATATTTGGGTTTTTTTGGCAAAATTAACTTGTTAGCCTTTGACACATTTAGAGAAGAGCGACAAATTATTTTATGGATTGGGTTCATAGCTAATGAATACACGCTTCTAATGAGCTATGTGACATAGTAGGATTCGAACGGGATATATGGATTTTTCCAAATTTTCCATTTTTTTTTTGTACTAGGGGAATATTTGTGTTTTTTTGGCAAAATGAACTTGTTAGCCTTTGACACATTTAGAGAAGAGCGACAAATTATTTTATGAATTGGGTTGATAGCTAATGAATACACGCTTCTAATGAGCTATGTGGCATAGTAGGATTCGAACGGGATATATGAATTTTTAGTATTGAACATTTTTATTTTTGTATTTTTAGCTTACTTTTTTGGTCTTAAAATAAACTTTTTAGTTTTTGCAACATTTAGAGAAGAGCGACAAAATATTTTATTCTATGAGCTGATAGGTAATGAATATATGCTTCTTTTGGTGTATATGACTTTGTTAAATTGTAACGGAATATTTTTTTTTAATTTTTCAAAGTGTTTGTTTATGATGGATCTATCCTACCGTTTTTGGCCCATTTAGAGAAGAGCGAAAAAATGTTTGATTTAAACTGAAAGTAGCCTATAATTATTCGCTTCTTTTAAGATATGTAGCATATTAAAATTCGAAAGGGTTATTTTTTTATGAATTTTTTAATAATCTATTTGATTTTCCTTCAAAACCAAAAGAGTTTTATAGCGAACTGACCGTTACAAAAAACACAAATTTGAAATTGTGGGCGAACGGCTTACCCGGCTGGAAAAATTTTTACCGCCACAAAATCTCCCACTTCCCGAAGAGCGGAAAAATCAAGAATAGAGCAATTAAAGCGATTAAATAGCAATTAAATCCCATGTACTTTGTTTGGCAAAATTCGAATGTGGCGGTTCCAGCTTTACCCACGTTGTATTTATTTATCTAGTATGCCAATAAAACAACTTTGCGGCATTTAAAATGCGCAATTCTTCACTTAAAGGTGTATTTATCTAGTATGCCAATTTAACAACTTTGGAGGCAAATGCACAATACAACTCTTCTAGAATACATGTTTGCGGCATAAAAAATGCATAATTCCTTACTTAAAAGTGTATTTATCTAGTATTCCAATTAAACAACTTTGGAGGCAAATGCACAATACAACTCTCCTAGAATACATGTTTGCGGCATAAACAATTTAGAATTCCTTACTTAAAAGTGTATTTATCTAGTATTCCAATTAAACAACTTTGGAGGCAAATGTACAATGCAACTCTTGTAGAATACATGTTTGCGGCATAAAAAATGCGCAATTCTTCACTTAAAGGTGTATTTATCTAGTATGCCAATTTAACAACTTTGGAGGCAAATGCACAATACAACTCTTCTAGAATACATGTTTGCGGCATAAAAAATGCAGAATTCCTTATTAAAAGTGTATTTATCTAGTATTCCAATTAAACAACTTTGGAGGCAAATGCACAATACAACTCTTGTAGAATACATGTTTGCGGCATAAAAAATGCAGAATTCCTTACTTAAAGGTGTATTTATCTAGTATGCCAATAAAACAACTTTGGAAGCAAATGCACAATACAACTCTTCTAGAATACATGTTTGCGGCATATAAAATGCAGAATTCCTTACTTAAAAGTGTATTTATCTAGTAGGCTAGTTAAACAACTTTGGAGGCAAATATACAACTCTTCTAGAATATATGTTTGCGGCATAAAAAATGCAGAATTCCTTACTTAAAGGTGTATTTATCTAGTATGCCAATAAAACAACTTTGGAAGCAAATGCACAATACAACTCTTCTAGAATACATGTTTGCGGCATATAAAATGCAGAATTCCTTACTTAAAAGTGTATTTATCTAGTAGGCTAGTTAAACAACGTTGGAGGCAAATGCACCATACAACTCTTCTAGAATATATGTTTGCGGCATAAAAAATGCAGAATTCCTTACTTAAAGGTGTATTTATATAGTATGCTAATAAAACAACTTTGGAAGCAAATGCACAATACAACTCTTCTAGAATACATGTTTGCGGCATAAAAAATGCAGAATTCCTTATTAAAAGTGTATTTATCTAGTATTCCAATTAAACAACTTTGGAGGCAAATGCACAATACAACTCTTGTAGAATACATGTTTGCGGCATAAAAAATGCAGAATTCCTTACTTAAAGGTGTATTTATCTAGTATGCCAATAAAACAACTTTGGAAGCAAATGCACAATACAACTCTTCTAGAATACATGTTTGCGGCATATAAAATGCAGAATTCCTTACTTAAAAGTGTATTTATCTAGTAGGCTAGTTAAACAACTTTGGAGGCAAATGCACCATACAACTCTTCTAGAATATATGTTTGCGGCATAAAAAATGCAGAATTCCTTACTTAAAGGTGTATTTATATAGTATGCTAATAAAACAACTTTGGAAGCAAATGCACAATACAACTCTTCTAGAATACATGTTTGCGACATATAAAATGCAGAATTCCTTACTTAAAAGTGTATTTATCTAGTATGCTAGTTAAACAACTTTGGAGGCAAATGCACCATACAACTCTTTTAGAATATAAATGTTTGCGGCATAAAAAATGCCGCAAAAAAAAAATGACCAGTTGAAGGGTTGTGATGCGTTTTATGAGAACACAAATGTTCTCACATAGCCTCTCACAATCAGCTCCTACTCTCACCTCCATGTTGGTGACTGGTGGGTGCGTAGTACCTCGGCTGGAGATTGGGTACCCAACCCCTTTGGAAAGTCGTTGGTGGCAGCAGACGAGAGAGGGGGGAGGAGTGTCTTCTCACTAAGGCACTTCCTCTGATCCCAGACGGCAGCGGAGGAATTTCCCTTGATGGAATCAACGGTGGCGTCTACAGTTTCACTCAGGTTGAACTATCTAGTGTCTTCCCTATATGAGCTGCTTCGACATATTCGAATCCCAGGTCTATAGGGATCTCCAATACTGAGCCAGGGTGTAGGAAAGGAGTTGGCGGCGGATGAACCCTTCATGGGCCAACGGCAGCGCTCAGATCCCGAAGTGGGTTACTGGTGCCGGTAACTCGGCCCCTCGTCCAAGGGGTATAAAATGGAACTGGCCCTCCAGGTTGGGGGTTGTGCGTCGGGGTAACTTCTCTACCACGGAAAAAATAACTAGTTCAGAAACAACTACAAGCCTCGGAAAAGGACGGATCTACTGTTGGCAACCCTGCAAAACGAAATAAGGACAACGATATTCGGATCTGTACGTGGAATGTTCGTACATTGAACAGACCGCGCGCAGCCGAACAATTAGCAGAGGCCCTTGACTGCTATAAAGCAGACATCACCGCCATCCAGGAAGTGCGATGGGATGGGCCGGGCAAAAGAAGGATGAAAAACTGTGACATCTATTACGGTGCTTGCTATACGGAGCAGAAGCAACGCTTATTTGGATGTGGATTTGTCATACGCGGCAGACTTAGGCAAGAAGTCTTGAGCTTTCGGCATGTGAGTGAACGTCTTATGACAATCCGCATCAAGGCAAAATTCGCTAACATAAGCCTAATATGCGCTCATGCCCCCACAGAGGAAAAGGACGACGCTATCAAAGATAGTTTCTACGAGCTCCTCGACCAGACATACGAGCAATGTCCTAAATATGACGTTAAAATCGTGTTGGGCGATTTTAACGCCAAAGTAGGAAAGGAGGACATCTATGGTAGGACAGTAGGTGAACACAGCCTACACGACACCACGTCTGGTAACGGACTGAGGCTGATTGACTTTGCTGCGGGGCGAAATGTCACTATAGCAAGTACACGGTTTCCTCATCTCAATATTCATAAAGGGACATGGCGGTCTCCGGATCAACAAACCGTCAACCAAATTGATCACATTGCGATCGACGCAAGGCACGCCTCCAGTATTGCGGATGTCCGAACCTTCCGAGCGGCCAACATTGACTCGGACCACTACCTTGTTGTAGCCAAGGTACGAATGCGGATATCCAGCACGCCTCAACAACGGAATACTGTGAGAAAGTACAATGTCGAAAAGCTGCAATCGCAAGAGACCGCCAGAATTTTCGCCGATCGTGTATCCCGATGTCTCACGACGAGTCCTCCCGCAACAACAGCTAGAGCAGAAGACCAATGGCAACACTGCCAGAAAGCCATCATTAATGCCGCGGCTGATGTGCTGGGTTTCACACGACCGCCACCACGAAACCCCTGGTTTGACGAACAATGTCGACTAGCAAATGCAGCAAAACAAAAGGCATATAAAGCGGCGCTGCAAAGGAGGACTAGAGCTGCTCGCGAGCTCTACGAGCAAAGGAGACGGGAAGAACATCGGCTTCTCAGGAAGAAAAAGAAAGAGCACGAGAAGCGCGAGATCGAAGAAATTGAGAGATGCTACTCCAGGAATAATGTACGGAAGTTTTACCAAAAGGTAAAGAGAACGTGCCAGAGCAACAAATCCCGTACAGAAACCTGTAGAGATAACGAAGGAAACCTCGTGGTAGAATCACAGTCGGTGCTGAGAATATGGAAAAACTACTTCTGCAGACTGTATAACGGCGACGAAGACCAAAATCCCGCTGTCAGGCAGAACGAACCATTAAACTTAGACGATGATAGCCAAAACTTCCGTCCACCTGATCAAAATGAAGTGAAGATAGCAATATCCAAGCTTAAAACCAACAAGGCTGCTGGGCCTGACGGTCTACCCGCCGAGCTTTTTAAAGCAGCTGGAGATGACTTGGTAGAGAGCATGCACCAACTCATCTCTAGGATTTGGTCAGATGAATGTATGCCTGATGAATGGAATCTCAGCATCGTTTGCCCGATCCACAAGAAAGGAGACCGCCTCAACTGCGGCAACTACAGAGGAATTAGTCTCCTTAACATCGCGTACAAGATCTTATCTGCAATATTGTGTGAACGCCTAAAACCCTTCGTCAACAAACTGATTGGCCCCTATCAGTGTGGTTTTAGGCCAGGAAAGTCCACCGTCGATCAAATTTTCACACTAAGGCAGATCCTGGAAAAAACCCAAGAAGTCCAAATCGATACTCACCATATTTTCATCGATTTCAAAGCCGCCTATGACAGCATCTATAGAGACGAGCTATACAGAGCCATGTCTAGTTTTGGCATCCCTACCAAACTCGTCCGTCTGTGTAGGATGACGATGGAGAAATCTCGCTGCTGCATCAAGGTCGGTAATGACCTAACCGAGACCTTTGATGCCAAAAAAGGATTTAGACAAGGCGACGCGCTGTCATGTGACTTCTTTAACATCATACTTGAACGAATTGTACGAAACTCACAAGCCAACATACGAGGTACGATCTTTCAAAAGTCTGTACAATTACTTGCATACGCGGACGATATTGACATAATTGGAAGAACACAGCGAGCTGTCACTGGCGCGTTTGCAAGTATAGACACAGAAGCGGCTAAAATGGGCTTAGCGGTTAACGAGGGCAAAACCAAATATATGCTGTCAACAAGAAGGTACACCCAACATCGACGAATCGGGCAGAACGTCACAATAGACAGCTATAACTTTGAGGTAGTAAGGGACTTTGTCTACCTTGGCCCTGCTATAACATCTGAAAATGACATCTCATCAGAAATCAAACGAAGAATAACTCTTGCCAATCGCTGTTTCTTTGGGCTGAGAAGGCAACTGTGTAGTAAGGCCCTCTCCCGAAAGACTAAGGAGACTCTGTATAAGACCCTCATCATCCCAGTCCTGCTGTATGGATCTGAAGCATGGACTATTTCCAAAGCGGATGAAGATATCCTTGGTCGATTCGAGAGAAAAATTCTTCGTAAGATATTCGGTCCCGTTTGCGTTGATGGGTCTTGGAGGAGACGATTCAACGACGAACTATACGAGCTGTACAGCGACATCGACCTAGTCAAAAAACTGCGCATTGGACGTTTGAGATGGCTAGGACATGTAGAGCGAATGGACATCAACGCTCCGGCCCGCAGAGTTTTCGATTCCAACCCAGAGGGTCAACGCAGTAGAGGAAGACCTCGCCTTAGGTGGCGCGCACAAGTAGAAAAGGACCTCAACCAACTTGGAGTGCGCAACTGGAGGCAGTTGGCTAAGGACCGGGCCAACTGGAGAGGCTTGTTGGTTGAGGCCCTGGTTCACCCCGAACTGTAGCGCCACCTAAGTAAGTAAGTAAGTAAGTAAGGCATAAAACATGTAGAATTCCTTACTTAAAGGTGTATTTATCTAGTATGCCAATAAAACAACTTTGGAGGCAAATGCACAATACAACTCTTCTAGAATATATGTTTGCGGCATAAAAAATGCAGAATTCCTTACTTAAAGGTGTATTTATCTAGTATGCCAATAAAACAACTTTGGAGGCAAATGCACCATACAACTCTTCTAGAATATATTTTTGCGGCATTAAAAATGCGTAATTCCTTACTTAAAAATGTATTTATCTAGTATACCAATAAAACAACTTTGGAGGCAAATGCAGAACTCTTGTAGAATACATGTTTGCGGCATAAAATATGCAGAATTCCTTACTTAAAAGTGTATTTATCTAGTATGCTAGTTAAACAACTTTGGAGGCAAATGCACCATACAACTCTTCTAGAATACATGTTTGCGGCATATAAATGCAGAATTCCTTACTTAAAAGTGTATTTATCTAGTATGCTAATTAAACAACTTTGGAGGCAAATGCACAATACAACTCTCCTGGAATACATGTTTGCGGCATAAAAAATTCAGAATTCCTTACTTAAAAGTGTATTTATCTAGTATTCCAATTAAACAACTTTGGAGGCAAATGTGCAATACAACTCTTGTAGAATAACTGTTTGCGGCATAAAAAATGCGCAATTCTTCACTTAAAGGTGTATTTATCTAGTATGCCAATTTAACAACTTTGGAGGCAAATGCACAATACAACTCTTCTAGAATACATGTTTGCGGCATAAAAAATGCATAATTCCTTACTTAAAAGTGTATTTATCTAGTATTCCAATTAAACAACTTTGGAGGCAAATGCACAATACAACTCTTGTAGAATACATGTTTGCGGCACAAAAAATGCAGAATTCCTTACTTAAAAGTGTATTTATCTAGTATTCCAATTAAACAACTTTGGAGGCAAATGTACAATACAACACTTGTAGAATACATGTTTGAGGCATAAAAAATGCGCAATTCTTCACTTAAAGGTGTATTTATCTAGTATGCCAATTTAACAACTTTGGAGGCAAATGCACAATACAACTCTTCTAGAATACATGTTTGCGGCATACAAAATGCAGAATTCCTTACTTAAAAGTGTATTTATCTAGTATGCCAATAAAACAACTTTGGAGGCAAATGCACAATACAACTCTTGTAGAATACATGTTTGCGGCATAAAAAATGCGCAATTCTTCACTTAAAGGTGTATTTATCTAGTATGCCAATTTAACAACTTTGGAGGCAAATGCACAATACAACTCTTCTAGAATACATGTTTGCGGCATACAAAATGCAGAATTCCTTACTTAAAAGTGTATTTATCTAGTATGCCAATAAAACAACTTTGGAGGCAAATGCACAATACAACTCTTGTAAAATACATGTTTGCGGCATACAAAATGCAGAATTCCTTACTTAAAAGTGTATTTATCTAGTATGCCAAATTAACGACTATGGACGCAAATTCACAATACCACGCTTCTAAAATAATACCAAACTCGTCCGTCTGTGTAGGATGACGATGGAGAAATCTCGCTGCTGCATCAAGGTCGGTAATGACCTAACCGAGACCTTTGATGCCAAAAAAGGATTTAGACAAGGCGACGCGCTGTCATGTGACTTCTTTAACATCATACTTGAACGAATTGTACGAAACTCACAAGCCAACATACGAGGTACGATCTTTCAAAAGTCTGTACAATTACTTGCATACGCGGACGATATTGACATAATTGGAAGAACACAGCGAGCTGTCACTGGCGCGTTTGCAAGTATAGACACAGAAGCGGCTAAAATGGGCTTAGCGGTTAACGAGGGCAAAACCAAATATATGCTGTCAACAAGAAGGTACACCCAACATCGACGAATCGGGCAGAACGTCACAATAGACAGCTATAACTTTGAGGTAGTAAGGGACTTTGTCTACCTTGGCCCTGCTATAACATCTGAAAATGACATCTCATCAGAAATCAAACGAAGAATAACTCTTGCCAATCGCTGTTTCTTTGGGCTGAGAAGGCAACTGTGTAGTAAGGCCCTCTCCCGAAAGACTAAGGAGACTCTGTATAAGACCCTCATCATCCCAGTCCTGCTGTATGGATCTGAAGCATGGACTATTTCCAAAGCGGATGAAGATATCCTTGGTCGATTCGAGAGAAAAATTCTTCGTAAGATATTCGGTCCCGTTTGCGTTGATGGGTCTTGGAGGAGACGATTCAACGACGAACTATACGAGCTGTACAGCGACATCGACCTAGTCAAAAAACTGCGCATTGGACGTTTGAGATGGCTAGGACATGTAGAGCGAATGGACATCAACGCTCCGGCCCGCAGAGTTTTCGATTCCAACCCAGAGGGTCAACGCAGTAGAGGAAGACCTCGCCTTAGGTGGCGCGCACAAGTAGAAAAGGACCTCAACCAACTTGGAGTGCGCAACTGGAGGCAGTTGGCTAAGGACCGGGCCAACTGGAGAGGCTTGTTGGTTGAGGCCCTGGTTCACCCCGAACTGTAGCGCCACCTAAGTAAGTAAGTAAGTAAGTAAGGCATAAAACATGTAGAATTCCTTACTTAAAGGTGTATTTATCTAGTATGCCAATAAAACAACTTTGGAGGCAAATGCACAATACAACTCTTCTAGAATATATGTTTGCGGCATAAAAAATGCAGAATTCCTTACTTAAAGGTGTATTTATCTAGTATGCCAATAAAACAACTTTGGAGGCAAATGCACCATACAACTCTTCTAGAATATATTTTTGCGGCATTAAAAATGCGTAATTCCTTACTTAAAAATGTATTTATCTAGTATACCAATAAAACAACTTTGGAGGCAAATGCAGAACTCTTGTAGAATACATGTTTGCGGCATAAAATATGCAGAATTCCTTACTTAAAAGTGTATTTATCTAGTATGCTAGTTAAACAACTTTGGAGGCAAATGCACCATACAACTCTTCTAGAATACATGTTTGCGGCATATAAATGCAGAATTCCTTACTTAAAAGTGTATTTATCTAGTATGCTAATTAAACAACTTTGGAGGCAAATGCACAATACAACTCTCCTGGAATACATGTTTGCGGCATAAAAAATTCAGAATTCCTTACTTAAAAGTGTATTTATCTAGTATTCCAATTAAACAACTTTGGAGGCAAATGTGCAATACAACTCTTGTAGAATAACTGTTTGCGGCATAAAAAATGCGCAATTCTTCACTTAAAGGTGTATTTATCTAGTATGCCAATTTAACAACTTTGGAGGCAAATGCACAATACAACTCTTCTAGAATACATGTTTGCGGCATAAAAAATGCATAATTCCTTACTTAAAAGTGTATTTATCTAGTATTCCAATTAAACAACTTTGGAGGCAAATGCACAATACAACTCTTGTAGAATACATGTTTGCGGCACAAAAAATGCAGAATTCCTTACTTAAAAGTGTATTTATCTAGTATTCCAATTAAACAACTTTGGAGGCAAATGTACAATACAACACTTGTAGAATACATGTTTGAGGCATAAAAAATGCGCAATTCTTCACTTAAAGGTGTATTTATCTAGTATGCCAATTTAACAACTTTGGAGGCAAATGCACAATACAACTCTTCTAGAATACATGTTTGCGGCATACAAAATGCAGAATTCCTTACTTAAAAGTGTATTTATCTAGTATGCCAATAAAACAACTTTGGAGGCAAATGCACAATACAACTCTTGTAGAATACATGTTTGCGGCATAAAAAATGCGCAATTCTTCACTTAAAGGTGTATTTATCTAGTATGCCAATTTAACAACTTTGGAGGCAAATGCACAATACAACTCTTCTAGAATACATGTTTGCGGCATACAAAATGCAGAATTCCTTACTTAAAAGTGTATTTATCTAGTATGCCAATAAAACAACTTTGGAGGCAAATGCACAATACAACTCTTGTAAAATACATGTTTGCGGCATACAAAATGCAGAATTCCTTACTTAAAAGTGTATTTATCTAGTATGCCAAATTAACGACTATGGACGCAAATTCACAATACCACGCTTCTAAAATGCATGTTTGAGGCACAAAAAATGCACAATTCTTCACTTAAAGGTGTATTTATCTAGTATGCCAATAAAACAACTTTGCGGCATTTAAAATGCGCAATTCTTCACTTAAAGGTGTATTTATCTAGTATGCCAATTTAACAACTTTGGAGGCAAATGCACAATACAACTCTTCTAGAATACATGTTTGCGGCATAAAAAATGCATAATTCCTTACTTAAAAGTGTATTTATCTAGTATTTCAATTAAACAACTTTGGAGGCAAATGCACAATACAAGTCTCCTAGAATACATGTTTGCGGCATAAAAAATTTAGAATTCCTTACTTAAAAGTGTATTTATCTAGTATTCCAATTAAACAACTTTGGAGGCAAATGTACAATACAACTCTTGTACAATACATGTTTGCGGCATAAAAAATGCGCAATTCTTCACTTAAAGGTGTATTTATCTAGTATGCCAATTTAACAACTTTGGAGGCAAATGCACAATACAACTCTTCTAGAATACATGTTTGCGGCATAAAAAATGCATTATTCCTTACTTAAAAGTGTATTTATCTAGTATTCCAATTAAACAACTTTGGAGGCAAATGCACAATACAAATCTTGTAGAATACATGTTTGCGGCATAAAAAATCTGAATTCCTTACTTAAAAGTGTATTTATCTAGTATGCTAATTAAACAACTTTGGAGGCAAATGCACAATATAACTCTTCTAGAATACATGTTTGCGGCATAAAAAATGCGTAATTCCTTACTTAAAAATGTATTTATCTAGTACACCAATAAAACAACTTTGGAGGCAAATGAAGAACTCTTGTAGAATACATGTTTGCGGCATAAAATATGCAGAATTCCTTACTTAAAAGTGTATTTATCTAGTAGGTTGGTTTAACAACTTTGGAGGCAAATGCGCCATACAACTCTTCTAGAATATATGTTTGCGGCATAAAAAATGCAGAATTCCTTACTTAAAGGTGTATTTATATAGTATGCCAATAAAAAACTTTGGAGGCAAATGCACAATACAACACTTGAAGAATACATGTTTGCGGCATATAAAATGCAGAATTCCTTACTTAAAAGTGTATTTATCTAGTATGCTAATTAAACAACTTTGCGGCATAAAAAATGCGCAATTCTTCACTTAAAGGTGTATTTATCTAGTATGCCAATTTAACAACTTTGGAGGCAAATGCACAATACAACTCTTCTAGAATACATGTTTGCGGCATAAAAAATTCAGAATTCCTTACTTAAAAGTGTATTTATCTAGTATTCCAATTAAACAACTTTGGAGGCAAATGCACAATACAACTCTTCTAGAATACATGTTTGCGGAATAGAAAATGCAGAATTCCTTACTTAAACCTGTATTTATCTAGTATGCCAATAAAACAACTTTGGAGGCAAATGCACAATACAACTCTTCTAGAATACATGTTTGCGGCATAAAAAATGCAGAATTCCTTACTTAAAAGTGTATTTATCTAATATGCCAATTTAACAACTTTGGAGGCAAATGCACAATATAACTCTTCTAGAATACATGTTTGCGGCATAAAAAATGCGTAATTCCTTACTTAAAAATGTATTTATCTAGTACACCAATAAAACAACTTTGGAGGCAAATGCAGAACTCTTGTAGAATGAATGTTTGCGGCATAAAATATGCAGAATTCCTTACTTAAAATTGTATTTATCTAGTAGGCTAGTTAAACAACTTTGGAGGCAAATGCACAATACAACTCTTCTAGAATATATGTTTGCCTGGTAAAAAATGCAGAATTCCTTACTTAAAGGTGTATTTATATAGTATGCTAATAAAACAACTTTGGAAGCAAATGCACAATACAACTCTTCTAGAATACATGTTTGCGGCATATAAAATGCAGAATTCCTTACTTAAAAGTGTATTTATCTAGTATGCTAATTAAACAACTTTGGAGGCAAATGCACAATACAACTCTTGTAGAATACATGTTTGCGGAATAAAAAATGCAGAATTCCATACTTAAACCTGTATTTATCTAGTATGCCAATAAAACAACTTTGGAGGCAAATGCACAATACAACTCTTCTATAATACATGTTTGCGGCATAAAAAATGCAGAATTCCTTACTTAAAAGTGTATTTATCTAGTATGCTAATTAAACAACTTTGGAGGCAAATGCACAATACAACTCTCCTAGAATACATGTTTGCGGCATAAAAAATTCAGAATTCCTTACTTAAAAGTGTATTTATCTAGTATTCCAATTAAACAACTTTGGAGGCAAATGCACAATACAACTCTTGTAGAATACATGTTTGCGGAATAAAAAATGCAGAATTCCTTACTTAAACCTGTATTTATCTAGTATGCCAATAAAACAACTTTGGAGGCAAATGCACAATACAACTCTTCTATAATACATGTTTGCGGCATAAAAAATGCAGAATTCCTTACTTAAAAGTGTATTTATCTAGTATGCCAATTTAACAACTTTGGAGGCAAATGCACAATACAACTCTTCTAGAATACATGTTTGCGGCATAAAAAATGCGTAATTCCTTACTTAAAAATGTATTTATCTAGTATACCAATAAAACAACTTTGGAGGCAAATGCAGAACTCTTGTAGAATACATGTTTGCGGCATAAAATATGCAGAATTCCTTACTTAAAAGTGTATTTATCTAGTATGCTAGTTAAACAACTTTGGAGGCAAATGCACCATACAACTCTTCTAGAATATATGTTTGCGGCATAAAAAATGCAGAATTCCTTACTTAAAGGTGTATTTATATAGTATGCTAATAAAACAACTTTGGAGGCAAATGCACAATACAACTCTTCTAGAATACATGTTTGCGGCATATAAAATGCAGAATTCCTTATTTAAAAGTGTATTTATCTAGTATGCTAATTAAACAACTTTGGAGGCAAATGCACAATACAACTCTTGTAGAATACATGTTTGCGGAATAAAAAATGCAGAATTCCATACTTAAACCTGTATTTATCTAGTATGCCAATAAAACAACTTTGGAGGCAAATGCACAATACAACTCTTCTATAATACATGTTTGCGGCATAAAAAATGCAGAATTCCTTACTTAAAAGTGTATTTATCTAGTATGCTAATTAAACAACTTTGGAGGCAAATGCACAATACAACTCTCCTAGAATACATGTTTGCGGCATAAAAAATTCAGAATTCCTTACTTAAAAGTGTATTTATCTAGTATTCCAATTAAACAACTTTTGAGGCAAATGCACAATACAACTCTTCTAGAATACATGTTTGCGGCATACAAAATGCGTAATTCCTTACTTAAAAATGTATTTATCTAGTATAACAATAAAACAACTTTGGAGGCAAATGCAGAACTCTTGTAGAATACATGTTTGCGGCATAAAATATGCAGAATTCCTTACTTAAAAGTGTATTTATCTAGTATGCTAGTTAAACAACTTTGGAGGCAAATGCACAATACAACTCTTCTAGAATACATGTTTGCGGCATAAAAAATTCAGAATTCCTTACTTAAAAGTGTATTTATCTAGTATTCCAATTAAACAACTTTGGAGGCAAATGCACAATACAACTCTTCTAGAATACATGTTTGCGGCATAAAATATGCAGAATTCCTTACTTAAAAGTGTATTTATCTAATATGCCAATTTAACAACTTTGGAGGCAAATGCACAATATAACTCTTCTAGAATACATGTTTGCGGCATAAAAAATGCGTAATTCCTTACTTAAAAATGTATTTATCTAGTACACCAATAAAACAACTTTGGAGGCAAATGCAGAACTCTTGTAGAATACATGTTTGCGGCATAAAATATGCAGAATTCCTTACTTAAAAGTGTATTTATCTAGTAGGCTAGTTAAACAACTTTGGAGGCAAATGCACCATACAACTCTTCTAGAATATATGTTTGCGGCATAAAAAATGCAGAATTCCTTACTTAAAGGTGTATTTATATAGTATGCTAATAAAACAACTTTGGAAGCAAATGCACAATACAACTCTTCTAGAATACATGTTTGCGGCATATAAAATGCAGAATTCCTTACTTAAAAGTGTATTTATCTAGTATGCTAATTAAACAACTTTGGAGGCAAATGCACAATACAACTCTTGTAGAATACATGTTTGCGGAATAAAAAATGCAGAATTCCATACTTAAACCTGTATTTATCTAGTATGCCAATAAAACAACTTTGGAGGCAAATGCACAATACAACTCTTCTATAATACATGTTTGCGGCATAAAAAATGCAGAATTCCTTACTTAAAAGTGTATTTATCTAGTATGCTAATTAAACAACTTTGGAGGCAAATGCACAATACAACTCTCCTAGAATACATGTTTGCGGCATAAAAAATTCAGAATTCCTTACTTAAAAGTGTATTTATCTAGTATTCCAATTAAACAACTTTGGAGGCAAATGCACAATACAACTCTTGTACAATACATGTTTGCGGAATAAAAAATGCAGAATTCCTTACTTAAACCTGTATTTATCTAGTATGCCAATAAAACAACTTTGGAGGCAAATGCACAATACAACTCTTCTATAATACATGTTTGCGGCATAAAAAATGCAGAATTCCTTACTTAAAAGTGTATTTATCTAGTATGCCAATTTAACAACTTTGGAGGCAAATGCACAATACAACTCTTCTAGAATACATGTTTGCGGCATAAAAAATGCGTAATTCCTAACTTAAAAATGTATTTATCTAGTATACCAATAAAACAACATTGGAGGCAAATGCAGAACTCTTGTAGAATACATGTTTGCGGCATAAAATATGCAGAATTCCTTACTTAAAAGTGTATTTATCTAGTATGCTAGTTAAACAACTTTGGAGGCAAATGCACCATACAACTCTTCTAGAATATATGTTTGCGGCATAAAAAATGCAGAATTCCTTACTTAAAGGTGTATTTATCTAGTATGCCAATAAAACAACTTTGGAGGCAAATGCACAATACAACTCTTCTAGAATACATGTTTGCGGCATATAAAATGCAGAATTCCTTACTTAAAAGTGTATTTATCTAGTATGCTAATTAAACAACTTTGGAGGCAAATGCACAATACAACTCTTGTAGAATACATGTTTGCGGAATAAAAAATGCAGAATTCCTTACTTAAACCTGTATTTATCTAGTATGCCAATAAAACAACTTTGGAGGCAAATGCACAATACAACTCTTCTATAATACATGTTTGCGGCATAAAAAATGCAGAATTCCTTACTTAAAAGTGTATTTATCTAGTATGCTAATTAAACAACTTTGGAGGCAAATGCACAATACAACTCTCCTAGAATACATGTTTGCGGCATAAAAAATTCAGAATTCCTTACTTAAAAGTGTATATATCTAGTATTCCAATTAAACAACTTTGGAGGCAAATGTACAATACAACTCTTGTAGAATACATGTTTGCGGCATAAAAAATGCGCAATTCTTCACTTATAGGTGTATTTATCTAGTATGCCAATTTAACAACTTTGGAGGCAAATGCACAATACAACTCTTCTAGAATACATGTTAGCGGCATAAAAAATGCAGAATTCCTTACTTAAAAGTGTATTTATCTAGTATGCTAGTTAAACAACTTTGGAGGCAAATGCACCATACAACTCTTCTAGAATACATGTTTGCGGCATAAAAAATGCAGAATTCCTTACTTAAAGGTGTATTTATCTAGTATGCCAATAAAACAACTTTGGAGGCAAATGCAGAACTCTTGTAGAATACATGTTTGCGGCATAAAATATGTAGAATTCCTTACTTAAAAGTGTATTTATCTAGTATGCCAATAAAACAACTTTGGAGGCAAATGCACAATACAACTCTTCTATAATACATGTTTGCGGCATAAAAAATGCAGAATTCCTTACTTAAAAGTGTATTTATATAGTATGCTAATAAAACAACTTTGGAAGCAAATGCACAATACAACTCTTCTAGAATACATGTTTGCCGCATAAAAAATGCAGAATTCCTTACTTAAAAGTGTATTTACCTAGTATGCCAAATTAACGACTATGGACGCAAATTCACAATCCCACGCTTCTAAAATGCATGTTTGAGGCACAAAAAATGCACAATTCTTCACTTAAAGGTGTATTTATCTAGTATGCCAATAAAACAACTTTGCGGCATTTAAAATGCGCAATTCTTCACTTAAAGGTGTATTTATCTAGTATGCCAATTTAACAACTTTGGAGGCAAATGCACAATACAACTCTCCTAGAATACATGTTTGCGGCATAAAAAATTTAGAATTCCTTACTTAAAAGTGTATTTATCTAGTATGCCAATAAAACAACTTTGGAGGCAAATGCACAATACAACTCTTGTAGAATACATGTTTGCGGCGTAAAAAAATGCAGAATTCCTTACTTAAAAGTGTATTTATCTAGTATGCTAGTTAAACAACCATGGAGGCAAATGCACAATACAACTCATCTAGAATACATGTTTGCCGCATAAAAAATGCAGAATTCCTTACTTAAAAGTGTATTTACCTAGTATGCCAAATTAACGACTATGGACGCAAATTCACAATCCCACGCTTCTAAAATGCATGTTTGAGGCACAAAAAATGCACAATTCTTCACTTAAAGGTGTATTTATCTAGTATGCCAATAAAACAACTTTGCGGCATTTAAAATGCGCAATTCTTCACTTAAAGGTGTATTTATCTAGTATGCCAATTTAACAACTTTGGAGGCAAATGCACAATACAACTCTCCTAGAATACATGTTTGCGGCATAAAAAATTTAGAATTCCTTACTTAAAAGTGTATTTATCTAGTATTCCAATTAAACAACTTTGGAGGCAAATGTACAATACAACTCTTGTAGAATACATGTTTGCGGCATAAAAAATGCGCAATTCTTCACTTAAAGGTGTATTTATCTAGTATGCCAATTTAACAACTTTGGAGGCAAATGCACAATACAACTCTTCTAGAATACATGTTTGCGGTATAAAAAATGCATAATTCCTTACTTAAAAGTGTATTTATCTAGTATTCCAATTAAACAACTTTGGAGGCAAATGCACAATACAACTCTTGTAGAATACATGTTTGCGGCATAAAAAATGCAGAATTCCTTACTTAAAAGTGTATTTATCTAGTATTCCAATTAAACAACTTTGGAGGCAAATGCACAATACAACTCTTCTAGAATACATGTTTGCGGCATAAGAAATGCAGAATTCCTTACTTAAAAGTGTATTTATCTAGTATGCCAATTAAACAACTTTTGAGGCAAATGCACAATACAACTCTCCTAGAATACATGTTTGCGGCATAAAAAATTCAGAATTCCTTACTTAAAAGTGTATTTATCTAGTATTCCAATTAAACAACTTTGGAGGCAAATGCACAATACAACTCTTCTAGAATACATGTTTGCGCCATAAGAAATGCAGAATTCCTTACTTAAAAGTGTATTTATCCAGTATGCTAATTAAACAACTTTGGAGGCAAATGCACAATACAACTCTCCTAGAATACATGTTTGCGGCATAAAAAATGCAGAATTCCTTACTTAAAAGTGTATTTATCTAGTATGCCAATTTTACAACTTTGGAGGCAAATGCACAATACAATTCTTCTAGAATACATGTTTGCGGCATAAAAAATGCAGAATTCCTTACTTAAAAGTGTATTTATCTAGTATTCCAATTAAACAACTTTGGAGGCAAATGCACAATACAACTCTTGTAGAATACATGTTTGCGGAATAAAAAATGCAAAATTCCTTACTTAAACCTGTTTTTAATTAGTATGCCAATAAAACAACTTTGGAGGCAAATGCACAATACAACTCTTCTAGAATACATGTTTGCGGCATAAAAAATGCAGAATTCCTTACTTAAAAGTGTATTTATCTAGTATGCCAAATTAACGACTATGGACGCAAATTCACAATCCCACGCTTCTAAAATGCATGTTTGAGGCACAAAAAATGCACAATTCTTCACTTAAAGGTGTATTTATCTAGTATGCCAATAAAAAACTTTGGAGGCAAATGCACAATACAACACTTGTAGAATACATGTTTGCGGCATACAAAATGCAGAATTCCTTACTTAAAAGTGTATTTATCTAGTATGCCAATAAAACAACTTTGGAGGCAAATGCACAATACAACTCTTGTAGAATACATGTTTGCGGCGTAAAAAATGCAGAATTCCTTACTTAAAAGTGTATTTATCTAGTATGCTAGTTAAACAGCCATGGAGGCAAATGCACAATACAACTCATCTAGAATACATGTTTGCGGCATAAAAAATGCAGAATTCCTTACTTAAAAGTGTATTTATCTAGTATGCCAAATTAACGACTATGGACGCAAATTCACAATCCCACGCTTCTAAAATGCATGTTTGAGGCACAAAAAATGCACAATTCTTCACTTGTGTATTTATCTAGTATGCCACAATAAAAAAACTTTGGAGGCAAATGCACAATACAACTCTTGTAGAATACATGTTAGCGGCATACAAAATGCAGAATTCCTTACTTAAAAGTGTATTTATCTAGTATGCCAATAAAACAACTTTGGAGGCAAATGCACAATACAACTCTTCTAGAATACATGTTTGCGGCATAAAAAATGCGTAATTCCTTACTTAAAAATGTATTTATCTAGTATACCAATAAAACAACTTTGGAGGCAAATGCAGAACTCTTGTAGAATACATGTTTGCGGCATAAAATATGCAGAATTCCTTACTTGAAAGTGTATTTATCTAGTATGCTAGTTAAACAACTTTGGAGGCAAATGCACCATACAACTCTTCTAGAATATATGTTTGCGGCATAAAAAATGCAGAATTCCTTACTTAAAAGTGTATTTATCTAGTATGCCAAATTAACGACTATGGACGCAAATTCACAATCCCACGCTTCTAAAATGCATGTTTGAGGCACAAAAAATGCACAATTCTTCACTTGTGTATTTATCTAGTATGCCACAATAAAAAAATTTGGAGGCAAATGCACAATACAACTCTTGTATAATACATGTTTGCGGCATACAAAATGCAGAATTCCTTACTTAAAAGTGTATTTATCTAGTATGCCAAACAACTTTGGAGGCAAATGCACAATACAACTCATCTAGAATACATGTTTGCGGCATATAAAATGCAGAGTTCCTTACTTAAAAGTGCATTTATCTAGTATTCCAATTAAACATCTTTGGAGGCAAATGTAAAATACAACTCTTGTAGAATACATTTTTGCGGCATAAAAAATGCGCAATTCTTCACTTAAAGGTGTATTTATCTAGTATGTCAATTTAACAACTTTGGAGGCAAATGCACAATACAACTCTTCTAGAATACATGTTTGCGGCATACAAAATGCAGAATTCCTTACTTAAAAGTGTATTTATCTAGTATGCCAAATTAACGACTATGGACGCAAATTCACAATCCCACGCTTCTAAAATGCATGTTTGAGGCACAAAAAATGCACAATTCTTCACTTGTGTATTTATCTAGTATGCCACAATAAAAAAATTTGGAGGCAAATGCACAATACAACTCTTGTATAATACATGTTTGCGGCATACAAAATGCAGAATTCCTTACTTAAAAGTGTATTTATCTAGTATGCCAATAAAACAACTTTGGAGGCAAATGCACAATACAACTCATCTAGAATACATGTTTGCGGCATAAAAAATGCGTAATTCCTTACTTAAAAATGTATTTATCTAGTATACCAATAAAACAACTTTGGAGGCAAATGCAGAACTCTTGTAGAATACATGTTTGCGGCATAAAATATGCAGAATTCCTTACTTGAAAGTGTATTTATCTAGTATGCTAGTTAAACAACTTTGGAGGCAAATGCACCATACAACTCTTCTAGAATATATGTTTGCGGCATAAAAAATGCAGAATTCCTTACTTAAAAGTGTATTTATCTAGTATGCCAAATTAACGACTATGGACGCAAATTCACAATCCCACGCTTCTAAAATGCATGTTTGAGGCACAAAAAATGCACAATTCTTCACTTGTGTATTTATCTAGTATGCCACAATAAAAAAATTTGGAGGCAAATGCACAATACAACTCTTGTATAATACATGTTTGCGGCATACAAAATGCAGAATTCCTTACTTAAAAGTGTATTTATCTAGTATGCCAATAAAACAACTTTGGAGGCAAATGCACAATACAACTCATCTAGAATACATGTTTGTGGCATAAAAAATGCAGAATTCCTTACTTAAAAGTGAATTTATCTAGTATGCCCATTAAACAACTTTGGAGGCAAATGCACAATACAATTCTTCTAGAATACATGTTTGCGGCATATAAAATGCAGAGTTCCTTACTTAAAAGTGTATTTATCTAGTATTCCAATTAAACAACTTTAGAGGCAAATGCACAATACAACTCTTCTAGAATACATGTTTGCGCCATAAAAAATGCATAATTCCTTACTTAAAGGTGTATTTATCTAGTATTCCAATTAAACAACTTTGGAGTCAAATGCACAATACAACTCTTCTAGAATACATGTTTGCGGCATAAAAAATGCAGAATTCCTTACTTAAAAGTGTATTTATCTAGGATTCCAATTAAACAACTTTGGAGGCAAATGCACAATACAACTCTTCTAGAATACATGTTTGCGGCATAAGAAATGCAGAATTCCTTACTTAAAAGTGTATTTATCTAGTATTCCAATTAAACAACTTTGGAGGCAAATGCACAATACAACTCTTCTAGAATACATTTTTCGGCATAAGAAATGCAGAATTCCTTACTTAAAAGTGTATTTATCTAGTATGCCAAATTAACGACTATGGACGCAAATTCACAATCCCACGCTTCTAAAATGCATGTTTGAGGCACAAAAAATGCACAATTCTTCACTTAAAGGTGTATTTATCTAGTATGCCAATAAAAAACTTTGGAGGCAAATACACAATACAATTCTTCTAGAATACATGTTTGCGGCATATAAAATCCAGAGTTCCTTACTTAAAAGTGTATTTATCTAGTATTCCAATTAAACAACTTTAGAGGCAAATGCACAATACAACTCTTGTAGAATACATGTTTGCGGCGTAAAAAATGCAGAATTCCTTACTTAAAAGTGTATTTATCTAGTATGCTAGTTAAACATCCATGGAGGCAAATGCACAATACAACTCATCTAGAATACATGTTTGCGGCATAAAAAATGCAGAATTCCTTACTTATAAGTGTATTTATCTAGTATGCCAAATTAACGACTATGGACGCAAATTCACAATCCCACGCTTCTAAAATGCATGTTTGAGGCACAAAAAATGCACAATTCTTCACTTTGCCACAATAAAAAACTTTGGAGGCAAATGCACAATACAACTCTTGTAGAATACATGTTTGCGGCATACAAAATGCAGAATTCCTTACTTAAAAGTGTATTTATCTAGTATGCCAATAAAACAACTTTGGAGGCAAATGCACAATACAACTCATCTACAATACATGTTTGCGGCATAAAAAATGCAGAATTCCTTACTTAAAAGTGTATTTATCTAGTATGCCAAATTAACGACTATGGACGCAAATTCACAATCCCACGCTTCTAAAATGCATGTTTGAGGCACAAAAAATGCACAATTCTTCACTTAAAGGTGTATTTATCTAGTATGCCAATAAAACAACTTTACGGCATTTAAAATGCGCAATTCTTCACTTATCTAGTATGCCAATTTAACAACTTTGGAGGCAAATGCACAATACAACTCTTGTAGAATACATGTTTGCGGCATACAAAATGCAGAATTCCTTACTTAAAAGTGTATTTATCTAGTATGCCAATACAACAACTTTGGAGGCAAATGCACAATACAACTCTTGTAGAATACATGTTAGCGTCGTAAAAAATGCAGAATTCCTTACTTAAAAGTGTATTTATCTAGTATGCTAGTTAAACAACCATGGAGGCAAATGCACAATACAACTCATCTAGAATACATGTTTGCGGCATAAAAAATGCAGAATTCGTTACTTAAAAGTGTATTTATCTAGTATGCCAAATTAACGACTATGGACGCAAATTCACAATCCCACGCTTCTAAAATGCATGTTTGAGGCACAAAAAATGCACAATTCTTCACTTAAAGGTGTATTTATCTAGTATGCCAATAAAACAACTTTACGGCATTTAAAATGCGCAATTCTTCACTTATCTAGTATGCCAATTTAACAACTTTGGAGGCAAATTTACAATACAACTCTTGTAGAATACATGTTTGCGGCATACAAAATGCAGAATTCCTTACTTAAAAGTGTATTTATCTAGTATTCCAATAAAACAACTTTGGAGGCAAATGCACAATACAACTCTTCTATAATACATGTTTGCGGCATAAAAAATGCAGAATTCCTTACTTAAAAGTGTATTTATCTAGTATGCCAATTTAACAACTTTGGAGGCAAATGCACAATACAACTCTTCTAGAATACATGTTTGCGGCATAAAAAATGCGTAATTCCTTACTTAAAAATGTATTTATCGAGTATACCAATAAAACAACTTTGGAGGCAAATGCAGAACTCTTGTATAATACATGTTTGCGGCATAAAATATGCAGAATTCCTTACTTAAAAGTGTATTTATCTAGTATGCTAGTTAAACAACTTTGGAGGCAAATGCACCATACAACTCTTCTAGAATATATGTTTGCGGCATAAAAAATGCAGAATTCCTTACTTAAAGGTGTATTTATCTAGTATGCCAATAAAACAACTTTGGAGGCAAATGCACAATACAACTCTTCTAGAATACATGTTTGCGGCATATAAAATGCAGAATTCCTTACTTAAAAGTGAATTTATCTAGTATGCCAATTAAACAACTTTGGAGGCAAATGCACAATACAATTCTTCTAGAATACATGTTTGCGGCATATAAAATGCAGAGTTCCTTACTTAAAAGTGTATTTATCTAGTATTCCAATTAAACAACTTTAGAGGCAAATGCACAATACAACTCTTCTAGAATACATGTTTGCGGCATAAAAAATGCAGAATTCCTTACTTAAAAGTGTATTTATCTAGTATTCCAATTAAACAACTTTGGAGGCAAATGCACAATACAACTCTTCTAGAATACATGTTTGCGGCATAAGAAATGCAGAATTCCTTACTTAAAAGTGTATTTATCTAGTATTCGAATTAAACAACTTTGGAGGCAAATACACAATACAATTCTTCTAGAATACATGTTTGCGGCATATAAAATCCAGAGTTCCTTACTTAAAAGTGTATTTATCTAGTATTCCAATTAAACAACTTTGGAGGCAAATGCACAATACAACTCTTCTAGAATACATTTTTCGGCATAAGAAATGCAGAATTCCTTACTTAAAAGTGTATTTATCTAGTATGCCAAATTAACGACTATGGACGCAAATTCACAATCCCACGCTTCTAAAATGCATGTTTGAGGCACAAAAAATGCACAATTCTTCACTTAAAGGTGTATTTATCTAGTATGCCAATAAAAAACTTTGGAGGCAAATACACAATACAATTCTTCTAGAATACATGTTTGCGGCATATAAAATCCAGAGTTCCTTACTTAAAAGTGTATTTATCTAGTATTCCAATTAAACAACTTTAGAGGCAAATGCACAATACAACTCTTGTAGAATACATGTTTGCGGCGTAAAAAATGCAGAATTCCTTACTTAAAAGTGTATTTATCTAGTATGCTAGTTAAACATCCATGGAGGCAAATGCACAATACAACTCATCTAGAATACATGTTTGCGGCATAAAAAATGCAGAATTCCTTACTTATAAGTGTATTTATCTAGTATGCCAAATTAACGACTATGGACGCAAATTCACAATCCCACGCTTCTAAAATGCATGTTTGAGGCACAAAAAATGCACAATTCTTCACTTGTGTATTTATCTAGTATGCCACAATAAAAAACTTTGGAGGCAAATGCACAATACAACTCTTGTAGAATACATGTTTGCGGCATATAAAATCCAGAGTTCCTTACTTAAAAGTGTATTTATCTAGTATTCCAATTAAACAACTTTAGAGGCAAATGCACAATACAACTCTTGTAGAATACATGTTTGCGGCGTAAAAAATGCAGAATTCCTTACTTAAAAGTGTATTTATCTAGTATGCCAAATTAACGACTATGGACGCAAATTCACAATCCCACGCTTCTAAAATGCATGTTTGAGGCACAAAAAATGCACAATTCTTCACTTAAAGGTGTATTTATCTAGTATGCCAATAAAAAACTTTGGAGGCAAATACACAATACAATTCTTCTAGAATACATGTTTGCGGCATATAAAATCCAGAGTTCCTTACTTAAAAGTGTATTTATCTAGTATTCCAATTAAACAACTTTAGAGGCAAATGCACAATACAACTCTTGTAGAATACATGTTTGCGGCATATAAAATCCAGAGTTCCTTACTTAAAAGTGTATTTATCTAGTATTCCAATTAAACAACTTTAGAGGCAAATGCACAATACAACTCTTGTAGAATACATGTTTGCGGCATAAAAAATGCAGAATTCCTTACTTATAAGTGTATTTATCTAGTATGCCAAATTAACGACTATGGACGCAAATTCACAATCCCACGCTTCTAAAATGCATGTTTGAGGCACAAAAAATGCACAATTCTTCACTTAAAGGTGTATTTATCTAGTATGCCAATAAAAACCTTTGGAGGCAAATACACAATACAATTCTTCTAGAATACATGTTTGCGGCATATAAAATCCAGAGTTCCTTACTTAAAAGTGTATTTATCTAGTATTCCAATTAAACAACTTTAGAGGCAAATGCACAATACAACTCTTGTAGAATACATGTTTGCGGCGTAAAAAATGCAGAATTCCTTACTTAAAAGTGTATTTATCTAGTATGCCAAATTAACGACTATGGACGCAAATTCACAATCCCACGCTTCTAAAATGCATGTTTGAGGCACAAAAAATGCACAATTCTTCACTTAAAGGTGTATTTATCTAGTATGCCAATAAAACAACTTTACGGCATTTAAAATGCGCAATTCTTCACTTATCTAGTATGCCAATTTAACAACTTTGGAGGCAAATGCACAATACAACTCTTGTAGAATACATGTTTGCGGCATACAAAATGCAGAATTCCTTACTTAAAAGTGTATTTATCTAGTATGCCAATAAAACAACTTTGGAGGCAAATGCACAATACAACTCTTGTAGAATACATGTTAGCGTCGTAAAAAATGCAGAATTCCTTACTTAAAAGTGTATTTATCTAGTATGCTAGTTAAACAACCATGGAGGCAAATGCACAATACAACTCATCTAGAATACATGTTTGCGGCATAAAAAATGCAGAATTCGTTACTTAAAAGTGTATTTATCTAGTATGCCAAATTAACGACTATGGACGCAAATTCACAATCCCACGCTTCTAAAATGCATGTTTGAGGCACAAAAAATGCACAATTCTTCACTTAAAGGTGTATTTATCTAGTATGCCAATAAAACAACTTTACGGCATTTAAAATGCGCAATTCTTCACTTATCTAGTATGCCAATTTAACAACTTTGGAGGCAAATTTACAATACAACTCTTGTAGAATACATGTTTGCGGCATACAAAATGCAGAATTCCTTACTTAAAAGTGTATTTGTCTAGTATGCCAATAAAACAACTTTGGAGGCAAATGCACAATACAACTCTTCTATAATACATGTTTGCGGCATAAAAAATGCAGAATTCCTTACTTAAAAGTGTATTTATCTAGTATGCCAATTTAACAACTTTGGAGGCAAATGCACAATACAACTCTTCTAGAATACATGTTTGCGGCATACAAAATGCGTAATTCCTTACTTAAAAATGTATTTATCGAGTATACCAATAAAACAACTTTGGAGGCAAATGCAGAACTCTTGTATAATACATGTTAGCGTCGTAAAAAATGCAGAATTCCTTACTTAAAAGTGTATTTATCTAGTATGCTAGTTAAACAACCATGGAGGCAAATGCACAATACAACTCTCCTAGAATACATGTTTGCGGCATAAAAAATTCAGAATTCCTTACTTAAAAGTGTATTTATCTAGTATTCCAATTAAACAACTTTGGAGGCAAATGTACAATACAACTCTTGTAGAATACATGTTTGCGGCATAAAAAATGCGCAATTCTTCACTTAAAGGTGTATTTATCTAGTATGCCAATTTAACAACTTTGGAGGCAATTGCACAATACAACTCTTCTAGAATACATGTTTGCGGCATAAAAAATGCAGAATTCCTTACTTAAAAGTGTATTTATCTAGTATGCTAGTTAAACAACTTTGGAGGCAAATGCACCATACAACTCTTCTAGAATACATGTTTGCGGCATAAAAAATGCAGAATTCCTTACTTAAAGGTGTATTTATCTAGTATGCCAATAAAACAACTTTGGAGGCAAATGCAGAACTCTTGTAGAATACATGTTTGCGGCATAAAAAATGCAGAATTCCTTACTTAAAAGTGTATTTATCTAGTATGCTACTTAAACAACTTTGGAGGCAAATGCACCATACAACTCTTCTAGAATACATGTTTGCGGCTTAAAAAATGCAGAATTCCTTACTTAAAGGTGTATTTATCTAGTATGCCAATAAAACAACTTTGGAGGCAAATGCACAATACAACTCTTGTAGAATACATGTTTGCGGCATAAAATATGCAGAATTCCTTACTTAAAAGTGTATTTATCTAGTATTCCAATTAAACAACTTTGGAGGCAAATGTAAAATACAACCCTTGTAGAATACATTTTTGCGGCATAAAAAATGCGCAATTCTTCACTTAAAGGTGTATTTATCTAGTATGTCAATTTAACAACTTTGGAGGCAAATGCACAATACAACTCTTCTAGAATACATGTTTGCGGCATAAAATATGCAGAATTCCTTACTTAAAAGTGTATTTATCTAGTATTTCAATTAAACAACTTTGGAGGCAAATGTAAAATACAACTCTTGTAGAATACATTTTTGCGGCATAAAAAATGCGCAATTCTTCACTTAAAGGTGTATTTATCTAGTATATGTTTGCGGCATACAAAATGCAGAATTCCTTACTTAAAAGTGTATTTATCTAGTATGCCAATAAAACAACTTTGGAGGCAAATGCACAATACAACTCTTGTAGAATACATGTTTGCGGCGTAAAAAAATGCAGAATTCCTTACTTAAAAGTGTATTTATCTAGTATGCAAATAAAACAACTTTGGAGGCAAATGCACAATACAACTCTTCTAGAATACATGTTTGCGGCTTAAAAAATACAGAATTCCTTACTTAAAGGTGTATTTATCTAGTATGCCAATAAAACAACTTTGGAGGCAAATGCACAATACTACTCTTGTAGAATACATGTTTGCGGCATAAAATATGCAGAATTCCTTACTTAAAAGTGTATTTATCTAGTATTTCAATTAAACAACTTTGGAGGCAAATGTAAAATACAACTCTTGTAGAATACATTTTTGCGGCATAAAAAATGCGCAATTCTTCACTTAAAGGTGTATTTATCTAGTATATGTTTGCGGCATACAAAATGCAGAATTCCTTACTTAAAAGTGTATTTATCTAGTATGCCAATAAAACAACTTTGGAGGCAAATGCACAATACAACTCTTGTAGAATACATGTTTGCGGCGTAAAAAAATGCAGAATTCCTTACTTAAAAGTGTATTTATCTAGTATGCTAGTTAAACAACCATGGAGGCAAATGCACAATACAACTCATCTAGAATACATGTTTGCGGCATAAAAAATGCAGAATTCCTTACTTAAAAGTGTATTTATCTAGTATGCCAAATTAACGACTATGGACGCAAATTCACAATCCTACGCTTCTAAAATGCATGTTTGAGGCACAAAAAATGCACAATTCTTCACTTAAAGGTGTATTTATCTAGTATGCCAATAAAACAACTTTGCGGCATTTAAAATGCGCAATTCTTCACTTAAAGGTGTATTTATCTAGTATGCCAATTTAACAACTTTGGAGGCAAATGGACAATACAACTCTCCTAGAATACATGTTTGCGGCATAAAAAATTTAGAATTCCTTACTTAAAAGTGTATTTATCTAGTATTCCAATTAAACAACTTTGGAGGCAAATGTACAATACAACTCTTGTAGAATACATGTTTGCGGCATAAAAAATGCGCAATTCTTCACTTAAAGGTGTATTTATCTAGTATGCCAATTTAACAACTTTGGAGGCAAATGCACAATACAACTCTTCTATAATACATGTTTGCGGCATAAAAAATGCAGAATTCCTTACTTAAAAGTGTATTTATCTAGTATGCCAATTTAACAACTTTGGAGGCAAATGCACAATACAACTCTTCTAGAATACATGTTTGCGGCATAAAAAATGCGTAATTCCTTACTTAAAAATGTATTTATCGAGTATACCAATAAAACAACTTTGGAGGCAAATGCAGAACTCTTGTATAATACATGTTTGCGGCATAAAATATGCAGAATTCCTTACTTAAAAGTGTATTTATCTAGTATGCTAGTTAAACAACTTTGGAGGCAAATGCACCATACAACTCTTCTAGAATATATGTTTGCGGCCTAAAAAATGCAGAATTCCTTACTTAAAGGTGTATTTATCTAGTATGCCAATAAAACAACTTTGGAGGCAAATGCACAATACAACTCTTCTAGAATACATGTTTGCGGCATATAAAATGCAGAATTCCTTACTTAAAAGTGTATTTATCTAGTATGCTAATTAAACAACTTTGGAGGCAAATGCACAATACAACTCTCCTAGAATACATGTTTGCGGCATAAAAAATTCAGAATTCCTTACTTAAAAGTGTATTTATCTAGTATTCCAATTAAACAACTTTGGAGGCAAATGTACAATACAACTCTTGTAGAATACATGTTTGCGGCATAAAAAATGCGCAATTCTTCACTTAAAGGTGTATTTATCTAGTATGCCAATTTAACAACTTTGGAGGCAATTGCACAATACAACTCTTCTAGAATACATGTTTGCGGCATAAAAAATGCAGAATTCCTTACTTAAAAGTGTATTTATCTAGTATGCTAGTTAAACAACTTTGGAGGCAAATGCACCATACAACTCTTCTAGAATACATGTTTGCGGCATAAAAAATGCAGAATTCCTTACTTAAAGGTGTATTTATCTAGTATGCCAATAAAACAACTTTGGAGGCAAATGCAGAACTCTTGTAGAATACATGTTTGCGGCATAAAAAATGCAGAATTCCTTACTTAAAAGTGTATTTATCTAGTATGCTACTTAAACAACTTTGGAGGCAAATGCACCATACAACTCTTCTAGAATACATGTTTACGGCTTAAAAAATGCAGAATTCCTTACTTAAAGGTGTATTTATCTAGTATGCCAATAAAACAACTTTGGAGGCAAATGCACAATACAACTCTTGTAGAATACATGTTTGCGGCATAAAATATGCAGAATTCCTTACTTAAAAGTGTATTTATCTAGTATTTCAATTAAACAACTTTGGAGGCAAATGTAAAATACAACCCTTGTAGAATACATTTTTGCGGCATAAAAAATGCGCAATTCTTCACTTAAAGGTGTATTTATCTAGTATGTCAATTTAACAACTTTGGAGGCAAATGCACAATACAACTCTTCTAGAATACATGTTTGCGGCATACAAAATGCAGAATTCCTTACTTAAAAGTGTATTTATCTAGTATGCCAATAAAACAACTTTGGAGGCAAATGCACAATACAACTCTTGTAGAATACATGTTTGCGGCGTAAAAAAATGCAGAATTCCTTACTTAAAAGTGTATTTATCTAGTATGCTAGTTAAACAACCATGGAGGCAAATGCACAATACAACTCATCTAGAATACATGTTTGCGGCATAAAAAATGCAGAATTCCTTACTTAAAAGTGTATTTATCTAGTATGCCAAATTAACGACTATGGACGCAAATTCACAATCCTACGCTTCTAAAATGCATGTTTGAGGCACAAAAAATGCACAATTCTTCACTTAAAGGTGTATTTATCTAGTATGCCAATAAAACAACTTTGCGGCATTTAAAATGCGCAATTCTTCACTTAAAGGTGTATTTATCTAGTATGCCAATTTAACAACTTTGGAGGCAAATGGACAATACAACTCTCCTAGAATACATGTTTGCGGCATAAAAAATTTAGAATTCCTTACTTAAAAGTGTATTTATCTAGTATTCCAATTAAACAACTTTGGAGGCAAATGTACAATACAACTCTTGTAGAATACATGTTTGCGGCATAAAAAATGCGCAATTCTTCACTTAAAGGTGTATTTATCTAGTATGCCAATTTAACAACTTTGGAGGCAAATGCACAATACAACTCTTCTAGAATGAATACATGTTTGCGGCATAAGAAATGCAGAATTCCTTACTTAAAAGTGTATTTATCTAGTATGCTAATTAAACAACTTTGGAGGCAAATGCACAATACAACTCTCCTAGAATACATGTTTGCGGCATAAAAAATGCAGAATTCCTTACTTAAAAGTGTATTTATCTAGTATGCCAATTTAACAACTTTGGGGGCAAATGCACAATACAATTCTTCTAGAATACATGTTTGCGGCATAAAAAATGCACAATTCCTTACTTAAAAGTGTATTTATCTAGTATTCCAATTAAACAACTTTGGAGGCAAATGCACAATACAACTCTTGTAGAATACATGTTTGCGAAATAAAAAATGCAAAATTCCTTACTTAAACCTGTATTTATCTAGTATGCCAATAAAACAACTTTGGAGGCAAATGCACAATAAAACTCTTCTAGAATACATGTTTGCGGCATAAAAAATGCAGAATTCCTTACTTAAAAATGTATTTATCTAGTATGCCAAATTAACGACTATGGACGCAAATTCACAATCCCACGCTTCTAAAATGCATGTTTGAGGCACAAAAAATGCACAATTCTTCACTTAAAGGTGTATTTATCTAGTATGCCAATAAAAAACTTTGGAGGCAAATGCACAATACAACACTTGTAGAATACATGTTTGCGGCATACAAAATGCAGAATTCCTTACTTAAAAGTGTATTTATCTAGTATGCCAATAAAACAACTTTGGAGGCAAATGCACAATACAACTCTTGTAGAATACATGTTTGCGGCGTAAAAAATGCAGAATTCCTTACTTAAAAGTGTATTTATCTAGTATGCCAATTAAACAACTTTGGAGGCAAATGCACAATACAACTCTCCTAGAATACATGTTTGCGGCATAAAAAATGCAGAATTCCTTACTTAAAAGTGTATTTATCTAGTATGCCAAATTAACGACTATGGACGCAAATTCACAATCCCACGCTTCTAAAATGCATGTTTGAGGCATAAAAAAGGCACAATTCTTCACTTAAAGGTGTATTTATCTAGTATGCCAATAAAAAACTTTGGAGGCAAATGCACAATACAACACTTGTAGAATACATGTTTGCGGCATACAAAATGCAGAATTCCTTACTTAAAAGTGTATTTATCTAGTATGCCAAATTAACGACTATGGACGCAAATTCACAATCCCACGCTTCTAAAATGCATGTTTGAGGCACAAAAAATGCACAATTCTTCACTTGTGTATTTATCTAGTATGCCACAATAAAAAACTTTGGAGGCAAATGCACAATACAACTCTTGTAGAATACATGTTTGCGGCTTACAAAATGCAGAATTCCTTACTTAAAAGTGTATTTATCTAGTATGCCAATAAAACAACTTTGGAGGCAAATGCACAATACAACTCATCTAGAATACATGTTTTTGGCATAAAAAATGCAGAATTCCTTACTTAAAAGTGTATTTATCTAGTATGCCAATTAAACAACTTTGGAGGCAAATGCACAATACAATTCTTCTAGAATACATTTTTGCGGCATATAAAATGCAGAGTTCCTTACTTAAAAGTGTATTTATCTAGTATTCCAATTAAACAACTTTAGAGGCAAATGCACAATACAACTCTTCTAGAATACATGTTTGCGCCATAAAAAATGCATAATTCCTTACTTAAAAGTGTATTTATCTAGTATTCCAATTAAACAACTTTGGAGGCAAATGCACAATACAACTCTTCTAGAATACATGTTTGCGGCATAAAAAATGCAGAATTCCTTACTTAAAAGTGTATTTATCTAGTATGCCAATAAAAAACTTTGGAGGCAAATACACAATACAATTCTTCTAGAATACATGTTTGCGGCATATAAAATGCAGAGTTCCTTACTTAAGAGTGTATTTATCTAGTATTCCAATTAAACAACTTTAGAGGCAAATGCACAATACAACTCTTGTAGAATACATGTTTGCGGCGTAAAAAATGCAGAATTCCTTACTTAAAAGTGTATTTATCTAGTATGCTAGTTAAACATCCATGGAGGCAAATGCACAATACAACTCATCTAGAATACATGTTTGCGGCATAAAAAATGCAGAATTCCTTACTTATAAGTGTATTTATCTAGTATGCCAAATTAACGACTATGGACGCAAATTCACAATCCCACGCTTCTAAAATGCATGTTTGAGGCACAAAAAATGCACAATTCTTCACTTAAAGGTGTATTTATCTAGTATGCCAATAAAACAACTTTACGGCATTTAAAATGCGCAATTCTTCACTTATCTAGTATGCCAATTTAACAACTTTGGAGGCAAATGCACAATACAACTCTTGTAGAATACATGTTTGCGGCATACAAAATGCAGAATTCCTTACTTAAAAGTGTATTTATCTAGTATGCCAATAAAACAACTTTGGAGGCAAATGCACAATACAACTCTTGTAGAATACATGTTAGCGGCGTAAAAAATGCAGAATTCCTTACTTAAAAGTGTATTTATCTAGTATGCTAGTTAAACAACCATGGAGGCAAATGCACAATACAACTCATCTAGAATACATGTTTGCGGCATAAAAAATGCAGAATTCCTTACTTAAAAGTGTATTTATCTAGTATGCCAAATTAACGACTATGGACGCAAATTCACAATCCCACGCTTCTAAAATGCATGTTTGAGGCACAGAAAATGCACAATTCTTCACTTAAAGGTGTATTTATCTAGTATGCCAATACAACAACTTTGCGGCATTTAAAATGCGCAATTCTTCACTTATCTAGTATGCCAATTTAACAACATTGGAGGCAAATGCAGAACTCTTGTAGAATACATGTTTGCGGCATAAAAAATGCATAATTCCTTACTTAAAAATGTATTTATCTAGTATACCAATAAAACAACTTTGGAGGCAAATGCAGAACTCTTGTAGAATACATGTTTGCGGAATAAAAAATGCAGAATTCCTTACTTAAACCTGTATTTATCTAGTATGCCAATAAAAACAACTTTGGAGGCAAATGCACAATACAACTCTTCTATAATACATGTTTGCGGCATAAAAAAATGCAGAATTCCTTACTTAAAAGTGTATTTATCTAGTATGCCAATTTAACAACTTTGGAGGCAAATGCACAATACAACTCTTCTAGAATACATGTTTGCGGCATAAAAAATGCGTAATTCCTTACTTAAAAATGTATTTATCGAGTATACCAATAAAACAACTTTGGAGGCAAATGCAGAACTCTTGTATAATACATGTTTGCGGCATAAAATATGCAGAATTCCTTACTTAAAAGTGTATTTATCTAGTATGCTAGTTAAACAACTTTGGAGGCAAATGCACCATACAACTCTTCTAGAATTTATGTTTGCGGCATAAAAAATGCAGAATTCCTTACTTAAAGGTGTATTTATCTAGTATGCCAATAAAACAACTTTGGAGGCAAATGCACAATACAACTCTTCTAGAATACATGTTTGCGGCATATAAAATGCAGAATTCCTTACTTAAAAGTGTATTTATCTAGTATGCTAATTAAACAACTTTGGAGGCAAATGCACAATACAACTCTCCTAGAATACATGTTTGCGGCATAAAAAATTCAGAATTCCTTACTTAAAAGTGTATTTATCTAGTATTCCAATTAAACAACTTTGGAGGCAAATGTACAATACAACTCTTGTAGAATACATGTTTGCGGCATAAAAAAATGCGCAATTCTTCACTTAAAGGTGTATTTATCTAGTATGCCAATTTAACAACTTTGGAGGCAAATGCACAATACAACTCTTCTAGAATACATGTTTGCGGCATAAAAAATGCAGAATTCCTTACTTAAAAGTGTATTTATCTAGTATGCTAGTTAAACAACTTTGGAGGCAAATGCACCATACAACTCTTCTAGAATACATGTTTGCGGCATAAAAAATGCAGAATTCCTTACTTAAAGGTGTATTTATCTAGTATGTCAATTTAACAACTTTGGAGGCAAATGCACAATACAACTCTTCTAGAATACATTTTTGCGGCATACAAAATGCAGAATTCCTTACTTAAAAGTGTATTTATCTAGTATGCCAATAAAACAACTTTGGAGGCAAACGCACAATACAACTCTTGTAGAATATATGTTTGCGGCGTAAAAAAATGCAGAATTCCTTACTTAAAAGTGTATTTATCTAGTATGCTAGTTAAACAACCATGGAGGCAAATGCACAATACAACTCATCTAGAATACATGTTTGCGGCATAAAAAATGCAGAATTCCTTACTTAAAAGTGTATTTATCTAGTATGCCAAATTAACGACTATGGACGCAAATTCACAATCCCACGCTTCTAAAATGCATGTTTGAGGCACAAAAAATGCACAATTCTTCACTTAAAGGTGTATTTATCTAGTATGCCAATAAAACAACTTTGCGGCATTTAAAATGCGCAATTCTTCACTTAAAGGTGTATTTATCTAGTATGCCAATTTAACAACTTTGGAGGCAAATGCACAATACAACTCTCCTAGAATACATGTTTGCGGCATAAAAAATTTAGAATTCCTTACTTAAAAGTGTATTTATCTAGTATTCCAATTAAACAACTTTGGAGGCAAATGTACAATACAACTCTTGTAGAATACATGTTTGCGGCATAAAAAATGCGCAATTCTTCACTTAAAGGTGTATTTATCTAGTATGCCAATTTAACAACTTTGGAGGCAAATGCACAATACAACTCTTCTAGAATGAATACATGTTTGCGGCATAAGAAATGCAGAATTCCTTACTTAAAAGTGTATTTATCTAGTATGCTAATTAAACAACTTTGGAGGCAAATGCACAATACAACTCTCCTAGAATACATGTTTGCGGCATAAAAAATGCAGAATTCCTTACTTAAAAGTGTATTTATCTAGTATGCCAATTTAACAACTTTGGGGGCAAATGCACAATACAATTCTTCTAGAATACATGTTTGCGGCATAAAAAATGCACAATTCCTTACTTAAAAGTGTATTTATCTAGTATTCCATTTAAACAACTTTGGAGGCAAATGCACAATACAACTCTTCTAGAATGAATACATGTTTGCGGCATAAGAAATGCAGAATTCCTTACTTAAAAGTGTATTTATCTAGTATGCTAATTAAACATCCATGGAGGCAAATGCACAATACAACTCATCTAGAATACATGTTTGCGGCATAAAAAATGCAGAATTCCTTACTTATAAGTGTATTTATCTAGTATGCCAAATTAACGACTATGGACGCAAATTCACAATCCCACGCTTCTAAAATGCATGTTTGAGGCACAAAAAATGCACAATTCTTCACTTAAAGGTGTATTTATCTAGTATGCCAATAAAACAACTTTACGGCATTTAAAATGCGCAATTCTTCACTTATCTAGTATGCCAATTTAACAACTTTGGAGGCAAATGCACAATACAACTCTTGTAGAATACATGTTTGCGGCATACAAAATGCAGAATTCCTTACTTAAAAGTGTATTTATCTAGTATGCCAATAAAACAACTTTGGAGGCAAATGCACAATACAACTCTTGTAGAATACATGTTAGCGGCGTAAAAAATGCAGAATTCCTTACTTAAAAGTGTATTTATCTAGTATGCTAGTTAAACAACCATGGAGGCAAATGCACAATACAACTCATCTAGAATACATGTTTGCGGCATAAAAAATGCAGAATTCCTTACTTAAAAGTGTATTTATCTAGTATGCCAAATTAACGACTATGGACGCAAATTCACAATCCCACGCTTCTAAAATGCATGTTTGAGGCACAGAAAATGCACAATTCTTCACTTAAAGGTGTATTTATCTAGTATGCCAATAAAACAACTTTGCGGCATTTAAAATGCGCAATTCTTCAATTATCTAGTATGCCAATTTAACAACATTGGAGGCAAATGCAGAACTCTTGTAGAATACATGTTTGCGGCATAAAAAAATGCATAATTCCTTACTTAAAAATGTATTTATCTAGTATACCAATAAAACAACTTTGGAGGCAAATGCAGAACTCTTGTAGAATACATGTTTGCGGCATAAAAAATGCAGAATTCCTTTCTTAAGGTGTATTTATCTAGTATGCTAGTTAAACATCCATGGAGGCAAATGCACAATACAACTCATCTAGAATACATGTTTGCGGCATAAAAAATGCACAATTCCTTACTTAAAAATGTATTTATCTAGTATACCAATAAAACAACTTTGGAGGCTAATGCAGAACTCTTGTAGAATACATGTTTGCGGAATAAAAAATGCAGAATTCCTTACTTAAACCTGTATTTATCTAGTATGCCAATAAAACAACTTTGGAGGCAAATGCACAATACAACTCTTCTATAATACATGTTTGCAGCATAAAAAATGCAGAATTCCTTACTTAAAAGTGTATTTATCTAGTATGCCAATTTAACAACTTTGGAGGCAAATGCACAATACAACTCTTCTAGAATACATGTTTGCGGCATAAAAAATGCGTAATTCCTTACTTAAAAATGTATTTATCGAGTATACCAATAAAACAACTTTGGAGGCAAATGCAGAACTCTTGTATAATACATGTTTGCGGCATAAAATATGCAGAATTCCTTACTTAAAAGTGTATTTATCTAGTATGCTAGTTAAACAACTTTGGAGGCAAATGCACCATACAACTCTTCTAGAATATATGTTTGCGGCATAAAAAATGCAGAATTCCTTACTTAAAGGTGTATTTATCTAGTATGCCAATAAAACAACTTTGGAGGCAAATGCACAATACAACTCTTCTAGAATACATGTTTGCGGCATATAAAATGCAGAATTCCTTACTTAAAAGTGTATTTATCTAGTATGCTAATTAAACAACTTTGGAGGCAAATGCACAATACAACTCTCCTAGAATACATGTTTGCGGCATAAAAAATTCAGAATTCCTTACTGAAAAGTGTATTTATCTAGTATTCCAATTAAACAACTTTGGAGGCAAATGTACAATACAACTCTTGTAGAATACATGTTTGCGGCATAAAAAATGCGCAATTCTTCACTTAAAGGTGTATTTATCTAGTATGCCAATTTAACAACTTTGGAGGCAAATGCACAATACAACTCTTCTAGAATACATGTTTGCGGCATAAAAAATGCAGAATTCCTTACTTAAAGGTGTATTTATCTAGTATGCCAATAAAACAACTTTGGAGGCAAATGCAGAACTTTCCTTACTTACAAATGTATTTATCGAGTATACCAATAAAACAACTTTGGAGGCAAATGCAGAACTCTTGTATAATACATGTTTGCGGCATAAAATATGCATAATTCCTTACTTAAAAGTGTATTTATCTAGTATGCTAGTTAAACAACTTTGGAGGCAAATGCACCATACAACTCTTCTAGAATATATGTTTGCGGCATAAAAAATGCAGAATTCCTTACTTAAAGGTGTATTTATCTAGTATGCCAATAAAACAACTTTGGAGGCAAATGCACAATACAACTCTTCTAGAATATATGTTTGCGGCATATAAAATGCAGAATTCCTTACTTAAAAGTGTATTTATCTAGTATGCTAATTAAACAACTTTGGAGGCAAATGCACAATACAACTCTCCTAGAATACATGTTTGCGGCATAAAAAATTCAGAATTCCTTACTTAAAAGTGTATTTATCTAGTATTCCAATTAAACAACTTTGGAGGCAAATGTACAATACAACTCTTGTAGAATACATGTTTGCGGCATAAAAAATGCGCAATACTTCACTTAAAGGTGTATTTATCTAGTATGCCAATTTAACAACTTTGGAGGCAATTGCACAATACAACTCTTCTAGAATACATGTTTGCGGCATAAAAAATGCAGAATTCCTTACTTAAAAGTGTATTTATCTAGTATGCTAGTTAAACAACTTTGGAGGCAAATGCACCATACAACTCTTCTAGAATACATGTTTGCGGCATAAAAAATGCAGAATTCCTTACTAAAAGGTGTATTTATCTAGTATGCCAATAAAACAACTTTGGAGGCAAATGCAGAACTCTTGTAGAATACATGTTAGCGGCATAAAAAATGCAGAATTCCTTACTTAAAAGTGTATTTATCTAGTATGCTACTTAAACAACTTTGGAGGCAAATGCACCATACAACTCTTCTAGAATACATGTTTGCGGCTTAAAAAATGCAGAATTCCTTACTTAAAGGTGTATTTATCTAGTATGCCAATAAAACAACTTTGGAGGCAAATGCACAATACAACTCTTGTAGAATACATGTTTGCGGCATAAAATATGCAGAATTCCTTACTTAAAAGTGTATTTATCTAGTATTCCAATTAAACAACTTTGGAGGCAAATGTAAAATACAACCCTTGTAGAATACATTTTTGCGGCATAAAAAATGCGCAATTCTTCACTTAAAGGTGTATTTATCTAGTATGTCAATTTAACAACTTTGGAGGCAAATGCACAATACAACTCTTCTAGAATACATGTTTGCGGCATACAAAATTTAGAATTCCTTACTTAAAAGTGTATTTATCTAGTATGCAAATAAAACAACTTTGGAGGCAAATGCACAATACAACTCTTCTAGAATACATGTTTGCGGCTTAAAAAATACAGAATTCCTTACTTAAAGGTGTATTTATCTAGTATGCCAATAAAACAACTTTGGAGGCAAATGCACAATACTACTCTTGTAGAATACATGTTTGCGGCATAAAATATGCAGAATTCCTTACTTAAAAGTGTATTTATCTAGTATTCCAATTAAACAACTTTGGAGGCAAATGTAAAATACAACTCTTGTAGAATACATTTTTGCGGCATAAAAAATGCGCAATTCTTCACTTAAAGGTGTATTTATCTAGTATGTCAATTTAACAACTTTGGAGGCAAATGCACAATACAACTCTTCTAGAATACATGTTTGCGGCATACAAAATGCAGAATTCCTTACTTAAAAGTGTATTTATCTAGTATGCCAATAAAACAACTTTGGAGGCAAATGCACAATACAACTCTTGTAGAATACATGTTTGCGGCGTAAAAAAATGCAGAATTCCTTACTTAAAAGTGTATTTATCTAGTATGCTAGTTAAACAACCATGGAGGCAAATGCACAATACAACTCATCTAGAATACATGTTTGCGGCATAAAAAATGCAGAATTCCTTACTTAAAAGTGTATTTATCTAGTATGCCAAATTAACGACTATGGACGCAAATTCACAATCCTACGCTTCTAAAATGCATGTTTGAGGCACAAAAAATGCACAATTCTTCACTTAAAGGTGTATTTATCTAGTATGCCAATAAAACAACTTTGCGGCATTTAAAATGCGCAATTCTTCACTTTAAGGTGTATTTATCTAGTATGCCAATTTAACAACTTTGGAGGCAAATGGACAATACAACTCTCCTAGAATACATGTTTGCGGCATAAAAAATTTAGAATTCCTTACTTAAAAGTGTATTTATCTAGTATTCCAATTAAACAACTTTGGAGGCAAATGTACAATACAACTCTTGTAGAATACATGTTTGCGGCATAAAAAATGCGCAATTCTTCACTTAAAGGTGTATTTATCTAGTATGCCAATTTAACAACTTTGGAGGCAAATGCACAATACAACTCTTCTATAATACATGTTTGCGGCATAAAAAATTCAGAATTCCTTACTTAAAAGTGTATTTATCTAGTATGCCAATTTAACAACTTTGGAGGCAAATGCACAATACAACTCTTCTAGAATACATGTTTGCGGCATAAAAAATGCGTAATTCCTTACTTAAAAATGTATTTATCGAGTATACCAATAAAACAACTTTGGAGGCAAATGCAGAACTCTTGTATAATACATGTTTGCGGCATAAAATATGCAGAATTCCTTACTTAAAAGTGTATTTATCTAGTATGCTAGTTAAACAACTTTGGAGGCAAATGCACCATACAACTCTTCTAGAATATATGTTTGCGGCCTAAAAAATGCAGAATTCCTTACTTAAAGGTGTATTTATCTAGTATGCCAATAAAACAACTTTGGAGGCAAATGCACAATACAACTCTTCTAGAATACATGTTTGCGGCATATAAAATGCAGAATTCCTTACTTAAAAGTGTATTTATCTAGTATGCTAATTAAACAACTTTGGAGGCAAATGCACAATACAACTCTCCTAGAATACATGTTTGCGGCATAAAAAATTCAGAATTCCTTACTTAAAAGTGTATTTATCTAGTATTCCAATTAAACAACTTTGGAGGCAAATGTACAATACAACTCTTGTAGAATACATGTTTGCGGCATAAAAAATGCGCAATTCTCCACTTAAAGGTGTATTTATCTAGTATGCCAATTTAACAACTTTGGAGGCAATTGCACAATACAACTCTTCTAGAATACATGTTTGCGGCATAAAAAATGCAGAATTCCTAACTTAAAAGTGTATTTATCTAGTATGCTAGTTAAACAACTTTGGAGGCAAATGCACCATACAACTCTTCTAGAATACATGTTTGCGGCATAAAAAATGCAGAATTCCTTACTTAAAGGTGTATTTATCTAGTATGCCAATAAAACAACTTTGGAGGCAAATGCAGAACTCTTGTAGAATACATGTTTGCGGCATAAAAAATGCAGAATTCCTTACTTAAAAGTGTATTTATCTAGTATGCTACTTAAACAACTTTGGAGGCAAATGCACCATACAACTCTTCTAGAATACATGTTTGCGGCTTAAAAAATGCAGAATTCCTTACTTAAAGGTGTATTTATCTAGTATGCCAATAAAACAACTTTGGAGGCAAATGCACAATACAACTCTTGTAGAATACATGTTAGCGGCGTAAAAAATGCAGAATTCCTTACTTAAAAGTGTATTTATCTAGTATGCTAGTTAAACAACCATGGAGGCAAATGCACAATACAACTCATCTAGAATACATGTTTGCGGCATAAAAAATGCAGAATTCCTTACTTAAAAGTGTATTTATCTAGTATGCCAAATTAACGACTATGGACGCAAATTCACAATCCCACGCTTCTAAAATGCATGTTTGAGGCACAGAAAATGCACAATTCTTCACTTAAAGGTGTATTTATCTAGTATGCCAATAAAACAACTTTGCGGCATTTAAAATGCGCAATTCTTCAATTATCTAGTATGCCAATTTAACAACATTGGAGGCAAATGCAGAACTCTTGTAGAATACATGTTTGCGGCATAAAAAAATGCATAATTCCTTACTTAAAAATGTATTTATCTAGTATACCAATAAAACAACTTTGGAGGCAAATGCAGAACTCTTGTAGAATACATGTTTGCGGCATAAAAAATGCAGAATTCCTTTCTTAAGGTGTATTTATCTAGTATGCTAGTTAAACATCCATGGAGGCAAATGCACAATACAACTCATCTAGAATACATGTTTGCGGCATAAAAAATGCACAATTCCTTACTTAAAAATGTATTTATCTAGTATACCAATAAAACAACTTTGGAGGCTAATGCAGAACTCTTGTAGAATACATGTTTGCGGAATAAAAAATGCAGAATTCCTTACTTAAACCTGTATTTATCTAGTATGCCAATAAAACAACTTTGGAGGCAAATGCACAATACAACTCTTCTATAATACATGTTTGCAGCATAAAAAATGCAGAATTCCTTACTTAAAAGTGTATTTATCTAGTATGCCAATTTAACAACTTTGGAGGCAAATGCACAATACAACTCTTCTAGAATACATGTTTGCGGCATAAAAAATGCGTAATTCCTTACTTAAAAATGTATTTATCGAGTATACCAATAAAACAACTTTGGAGGCAAATGCAGAACTCTTGTATAATACATGTTTGCGGCATAAAATATGCAGAATTCCTTACTTAAAAGTGTATTTATCTAGTATGCTAGTTAAACAACTTTGGAGGCAAATGCACCATACAACTCTTCTAGAATATATGTTTGCGGCATAAAAAATGCAGAATTCCTTACTTAAAGGTGTATTTATCTAGTATGCCAATAAAACAACTTTGGAGGCAAATGCACAATACAACTCTTCTAGAATACATGTTTGCGGCATATAAAATGCAGAATTCCTTACTTAAAAGTGTATTTATCTAGTATGCTAATTAAACAACTTTGGAGGCAAATGCACAATACAACTCTCCTAGAATACATGTTTGCGGCATAAAAAATTCAGAATTCCTTACTGAAAAGTGTATTTATCTAGTATTCCAATTAAACAACTTTGGAGGCAAATGTACAATACAACTCTTGTAGAATACATGTTTGCGGCATAAAAAATGCGCAATTCTTCACTTAAAGGTGTATTTATCTAGTATGCCAATTTAACAACTTTGGAGGCAAATGCACAATACAACTCTTCTAGAATACATGTTTGCGGCATAAAAAATGCAGAATTCCTTACTTAAAGGTGTATTTATCTAGTATGCCAATAAAACAACTTTGGAGGCAAATGCAGAACTTTCCTTACTTACAAATGTATTTATCGAGTATACCAATAAAACAACTTTGGAGGCAAATGCAGAACTCTTGTATAATACATGTTTGCGGCATAAAATATGCATAATTCCTTACTTAAAAGTGTATTTATCTAGTATGCTAGTTAAACAACTTTGGAGGCAAATGCACCATACAACTCTTCTAGAATATATGTTTGCGGCATAAAAAATGCAGAATTCCTTACTTAAAGGTGTATTTATCTAGTATGCCAATAAAACAACTTTGGAGGCAAATGCACAATACAACTCTTCTAGAATATATGTTTGCGGCATATAAAATGCAGAATTCCTTACTTAAAAGTGTATTTATCTAGTATGCTAATTAAACAACTTTGGAGGCAAATGCACAATACAACTCTCCTAGAATACATGTTTGCGGCATAAAAAATTCAGAATTCCTTACTTAAAAGTGTATTTATCTAGTATTCCAATTAAACAACTTTGGAGGCAAATGTACAATACAACTCTTGTAGAATACATGTTTGCGGCATAAAAAATGCGCAATACTTCACTTAAAGGTGTATTTATCTAGTATGCCAATTTAACAACTTTGGAGGCAATTGCACAATACAACTCTTCTAGAATACATGTTTGCGGCATAAAAAATGCAGAATTCCTTACTTAAAAGTGTATTTATCTAGTATGCTAGTTAAACAACTTTGGAGGCAAATGCACCATACAACTCTTCTAGAATACATGTTTGCGGCATAAAAAATGCAGAATTCCTTACTTAAAGGTGTATTTATCTAGTATGCCAATAAAACAACTTTGGAGGCAAATGCAGAACTCTTGTAGAATACATGTTAGCGGCATAAAAAATGCAGAATTCCTTACTTAAAAGTGTATTTATCTAGTATGCTACTTAAACAACTTTGGAGGCAAATGCACCATACAACTCTTCTAGAATACATGTTTGCGGCTTAAAAAATGCAGAATTCCTTACTTAAAGGTGTATTTATCTAGTATGCCAATAAAACAACTTTGGAGGCAAATGCACAATACAACTCTTGTAGAATACATGTTTGCGGCATAAAATATGCAGAATTCCTTACTTAAAAGTGTATTTATCTAGTATTCCAATTAAACAACTTTGGAGGCAAATGTAAAATACAACCCTTGTAGAATACATTTTTGCGGCATAAAAAATGCGCAATTCTTCACTTAAAGGTGTATTTATCTAGTATGTCAATTTAACAACTTTGGAGGCAAATGCACAATACAACTCTTCTAGAATACATGTTTGCGGCATACAAAATTTAGAATTCCTTACTTAAAAGTGTATTTATCTAGTATGCAAATAAAACAACTTTGGAGGCAAATGCACAATACAACTCTTCTAGAATACATGTTTGCGGCTTAAAAAATACAGAATTCCTTACTTAAAGGTGTATTTATCTAGTATGCCAATAAAACAACTTTGGAGGCAAATGCACAATACTACTCTTGTAGAATACATGTTTGCGGCATAAAATATGCAGAATTCCTTACTTAAAAGTGTATTTATCTAGTATTCCAATTAAACAACTTTGGAGGCAAATGTAAAATACAACTCTTGTAGAATACATTTTTGCGGCATAAAAAATGCGCAATTCTTCACTTAAAGGTGTATTTATCTAGTATGTCAATTTAACAACTTTGGAGGCAAATGCACAATACAACTCTTCTAGAATACATGTTTGCGGCATACAAAATGCAGAATTCCTTACTTAAAAGTGTATTTATCTAGTATGCCAATAAAACAACTTTGGAGGCAAATGCACAATACAACTCTTGTAGAATACATGTTTGCGGCGTAAAAAAATGCAGAATTCCTTACTTAAAAGTGTATTTATCTAGTATGCTAGTTAAACAACCATGGAGGCAAATGCACAATACAACTCATCTAGAATACATGTTTGCGGCATAAAAAATGCAGAATTCCTTACTTAAAAGTGTATTTATCTAGTATGCCAAATTAACGACTATGGACGCAAATTCACAATCCTACGCTTCTAAAATGCATGTTTGAGGCACAAAAAATGCACAATTCTTCACTTAAAGGTGTATTTATCTAGTATGCCAATAAAACAACTTTGCGGCATTTAAAATGCGCAATTCTTCACTTTAAGGTGTATTTATCTAGTATGCCAATTTAACAACTTTGGAGGCAAATGGACAATACAACTCTCCTAGAATACATGTTTGCGGCATAAAAAATTTAGAATTCCTTACTTAAAAGTGTATTTATCTAGTATTCCAATTAAACAACTTTGGAGGCAAATGTACAATACAACTCTTGTAGAATACATGTTTGCGGCATAAAAAATGCGCAATTCTTCACTTAAAGGTGTATTTATCTAGTATGCCAATTTAACAACTTTGGAGGCAAATGCACAATACAACTCTTCTATAATACATGTTTGCGGCATAAAAAATTCAGAATTCCTTACTTAAAAGTGTATTTATCTAGTATGCCAATTTAACAACTTTGGAGGCAAATGCACAATACAACTCTTCTAGAATACATGTTTGCGGCATAAAAAATGCGTAATTCCTTACTTAAAAATGTATTTATCGAGTATACCAATAAAACAACTTTGGAGGCAAATGCAGAACTCTTGTATAATACATGTTTGCGGCATAAAATATGCAGAATTCCTTACTTAAAAGTGTATTTATCTAGTATGCTAGTTAAACAACTTTGGAGGCAAATGCACCATACAACTCTTCTAGAATATATGTTTGCGGCCTAAAAAATGCAGAATTCCTTACTTAAAGGTGTATTTATCTAGTATGCCAATAAAACAACTTTGGAGGCAAATGCACAATACAACTCTTCTAGAATACATGTTTGCGGCATATAAAATGCAGAATTCCTTACTTAAAAGTGTATTTATCTAGTATGCTAATTAAACAACTTTGGAGGCAAATGCACAATACAACTCTCCTAGAATACATGTTTGCGGCATAAAAAATTCAGAATTCCTTACTTAAAAGTGTATTTATCTAGTATTCCAATTAAACAACTTTGGAGGCAAATGTACAATACAACTCTTGTAGAATACATGTTTGCGGCATAAAAAATGCGCAATTCTCCACTTAAAGGTGTATTTATCTAGTATGCCAATTTAACAACTTTGGAGGCAATTGCACAATACAACTCTTCTAGAATACATGTTTGCGGCATAAAAAATGCAGAATTCCTAACTTAAAAGTGTATTTATCTAGTATGCTAGTTAAACAACTTTGGAGGCAAATGCACCATACAACTCTTCTAGAATACATGTTTGCGGCATAAAAAATGCAGAATTCCTTACTTAAAGGTGTATTTATCTAGTATGCCAATAAAACAACTTTGGAGGCAAATGCAGAACTCTTGTAGAATACATGTTTGCGGCATAAAAAATGCAGAATTCCTTACTTAAAAGTGTATTTATCTAGTATGCTACTTAAACAACTTTGGAGGCAAATGCACCATACAACTCTTCTAGAATACATGTTTGCGGCTTAAAAAATGCAGAATTCCTTACTTAAAGGTGTATTTATCTAGTATGCCAATAAAACAACTTTGGAGGCAAATGCACAATACAACTCTTGTAGAATACATGTTTGCGGCATAAAATATGCAGAATTCCTTACTTAAAAGTGTATTTATCTAGTATTCCAATTAAACAACTTTGGAGGCAAATGTAAAATACAACCCTTGTAGAATACATTTTTGCGGCATAAAAAATGCGCAATTCTTCACTTAAAGGTGTATTTATCTAGTATGTCAATTTAACAACTTTGGAGGCAAATGCACAATACAACTCTTCTAGAATACATGTTTGCGGCATACAAAATTTAGAATTCCTTACTTAAAAGTGTATTTATCTAGTATGCAAATAAAACAACTTTGGAGGCAAATGCACAATACTACTCTTGTAGAATACATGTTTGCGGCATAAAATATGCAGAATTCCTTACTTAAAAGTGTATTTATCTAGTATTCCAATTAAACAACTTTGGAGGCAAATGTAAAATACAACTCTTGTAGAATACATTTTTGCGGCATAAAAAATGCGCAATTCTTCACTTAAAGGTGTATTTATCTAGTATGTCAATTTAACAACTTTGGAGGCAAATGCACAATACAACTCTTCTAGAATACATGTTTGCGGCATACAAAATGCAGAATTCCTTACTTAAAAGTGTATTTATCTAGTATGCCAATAAAACAACTTTGGAGGCAAATGCACAATACAACTCTTGTAGAATACATGTTTGCGGCGTAAAAAAATGCAGAATTCCTTACTTAAAAGTGTATTTATCTAGTATGCTAGTTAAACAACCATGGAGGCAAATGCACAATACAACTCATCTAGAATACATGTTTGCGGCATAAAAAATGCAGAATTCCTTACTTAAAAGTGTATTTATCTAGTATGCCAAATTAACGACTATGGACGCAAATTCACAATCCTACGCTTCTAAAATGCATGTTTGAGGCACAAAAAATGCACAATTCTTCACTTAAAGGTGTATTTATCTAGTATGCCAATAAAACAACTTTGCGGCATTTAAAATGCGCAATTCTTCACTTAAAGGTGTATTTATCTAGTATGCCAATTTAACAACTTTGGAGGCAAATGGACAATACAACTCTCCTAGAATACATGTTTGCGGCATAAAAAATTTAGAATTCTTTACTTAAAAGTGTATTTATCTAGTATTCCAATTAAACAACTTTGGAGGCAAATGTACAATACAACTCTTGTAGAATACATGTTTGCGGCATAAAAAATGCGCAATTCTTCACTTAAAGGTGTATTTATCTAGTATGCCAATTTAACAACTTTGGAGGCAAATGCACAATACAACTCTTCTAGAATGAATACATGTTTGCGGCATAAGAAATGCAGAATTCCTTACTTAAAAGTGTATTTATCTAGTATGCTAATTAAACAACTTTGGAGGCAAATGCACAATACAACTCTCCTAGAATACATGTTTGCGGCATAAAAAATGCAGAATTCCTTACTTAAAAGTGTATTTATCTAGTATGCCAATTTAACAACTTTGGGGGCAAATGCACAATACAATTCTTCTAGAATACATGTTTGCGGCATAAAAAATGCACAATTCCTTACTTAAAAGTGTATTTATCTAGTATTCCAATTAAACAACTTTGGAGGCAAATGCACAATACAACTCTTGTAGAATACATGTTTGCGAAATAAAAAATGCAAAATTCCTTACTTAAACCTGTATTTATCTAGTATGCCAATAAAACAACTTTGGAGGCAAATGCACAATAAAACTCTTCTAGAATACATGTTTGCGGCATAAAAAATGCAGAATTCCTTACTTAAAAATGTATTTATCTAGTATGCCAAATTAACGACTATGGACGCAAATTCACAATCCCACGCTTCTAAAATGCATGTTTGAGGCACAAAAAATGCACAATTCTTCACTTAAAGGTGTATTTATCTAGTATGCCAATAAAAAACTTTGGAGGCAAATGCACAATACAACACTTGTAGAATACATGTTTGCGGCATACAAAATGCAGAATTCCTTACTTAAAAGTGTATTTATCTAGTATGCCAATAAAACAACTTTGGAGGCAAATGCACAATACAACTCTTGTAGAATACATGTTTGCGGCGTAAAAAATGCAGAATTCCTTACTTAAAAGTGTATTTATCTAGTATGCCAATTAAACAACTTTGGAGGCAAATGCACAATACAACTCTCCTAGAATACATGTTTGCGGCATAAAAAATGCAGAATTCCTTACTTAAAAGTGTATTTATCTAGTATGCCAAATTAACGACTATGGACGCAAATTCACAATCCCACGCTTCTAAAATGCATGTTTGAGGCATAAAAAAGGCACAATTCTTCACTTAAAGGTGTATTTATCTAGTATGCCAATAAAAAACTTTGGAGGCAAATGCACAATACAACACTTGTAGAATACATGTTTGCGGCATACAAAATGCAGAATTCCTTACTTAAAAGTGTATTTATCTAGTATGCCAAATTAACGACTATGGACGCAAATTCACAATCCCACGCTTCTAAAATGCATGTTTGAGGCACAAAAAATGCACAATTCTTCACTTGTGTATTTATCTAGTATGCCACAATAAAAAACTTTGGAGGCAAATGCACAATACAACTCTTGTAGAATACATGTTTGCGGCTTACAAAATGCAGAATTCCTTACTTAAAAGTGTATTTATCTAGTATGCCAATAAAACAACTTTGGAGGCAAATGCACAATACAACTCATCTAGAATACATGTTTTTGGCATAAAAAATGCAGAATTCCTTACTTAAAAGTGTATTTATCTATTAGCCAATTAAACAACTTTGGAGGCAAATGCACAATACAATTCTTCTAGAATACATTTTTGCGGCATATAAAATGCAGAGTTCCTTACTTAAAAGTGTATTTATCTAGTATTCCAATTAAACAACTTTAGAGGCAAATGCACAATACAACTCTTCTAGAATACATGTTTGCGCCATAAAAAATGCATAATTCCTTACTTAAAAGTGTATTTATCTAGTATTCCAATTAAACAACTTTGGAGGCAAATGCACAATACAACTCTTCTAGAATACATGTTTGCGGCATAAAAAATGCAGAATTCCTTACTTAAAAGTGTATTTATCTAGTATGCCAATAAAAAACTTTGGAGGCAAATACACAATACAATTCTTCTAGAATACATGTTTGCGGCATATAAAATGCAGAGTTCCTTACTTAAAAGTGTATTTATCTAGTATTCCAATTAAACAACTTTAGAGGCAAATGCACAATACAACTCTTGTAGAATACATGTTTGCGGCGTAAAAAATGCAGAATTCCTTACTTAAAAGTGTATTTATCTAGTATGCTAGTTAAACATCCATGGAGGCAAATGCACAATACAACTCATCTAGAATACATGTTTGCGGCATAAAAAATGCAGAATTCCTTACTTATAAGTGTATTTATCTAGTATGCCAAATTAACGACTATGGACGCAAATTCACAATCCCACGCTTCTAAAATGCATGTTTGAGGCACAAAAAATGCACAATTCTTCACTTAAAGGTGTATTTATCTAGTATGCCAATAAAACAACTTTACGGCATTTAAAATGCGCAATTCTTCACTTATCTAGTATGCCAATTTAACAACTTTGGAGGCAAATGCACAATACAACTCTTGTAGAATACATGTTTGCGGCATACAAAATGCAGAATTCCTTACTTAAAAGTGTATTTATCTAGTATGCCAATAAAACAACTTTGGAGGCAAATACACAATACAACTCTTGTAGAATACATGTTAGCGGCGTAAAAAATGCAGAATTCCTTACTTAAAAGTGTATTTATCTAGTATGCTAGTTAAACAACCATGGAGGCAAATGCACAATACAACTCATCTAGAATACATGTTTGCGGCATAAAAAATGCAGAATTCCTTACTTAAAAGTGTATTTATCTAGTATGCCAAATTAACGACTATGGACGCAAATTCACAATCCCACGCTTCTAAAATGCATGTTTGAGGCACAGAAAATGCACAATTCTTCACTTAAAGGTGTATTTATCTAGTATGCCAATACAACAACTTTGCGGCATTTAAAATGCGCAATTCTTCACTTATCTAGTATGCCAATTTAACAACATTGGAGGCAAATGCAGAACTCTTGTAGAATACATGTTTGCGGCATAAAAAATGCATAATTCCTTACTTAAAAATGTATTTATCTAGTATACCAATAAAACAACTTTGGAGGCAAATGCAGAACTCTTGTAGAATACATGTTTGCGGAATAAAAAATGCAGAATTCCTTACTTAAACCTGTATTTATCTAGTATGCCAATAAAACAACTTTGGAGGCAAATGCACAATACAACTCTTCTATAATACATGTTTGCGGCATAAAAAATGCAGAATTCCTTACTTAAAAGTGTATTTATCTAGTATGCCAATTTAACAACTTTGGAGGCAAATGCACAATACAACTCTTCTAGAATACATGTTTGCGGCATAAAAAATGCGTAATTCCTTACTTAAAAATGTATTTATCGAGTATACCAATAAAACAACTTTGGAGGCAAATGCAGAACTCTTGTATAATACATGTTTGCGGCATAAAATATGCAGAATTCCTTACTTAAAAGTGTATTTATCTAGTATGCTAGTTAAACAACTTTGGAGGCAAATGCACCATACAACTCTTCTAGAATATATGTTTGCGGCATAAAAAATGCAGAATTCCTTACTTAAAGGTGTATTTATCTAGTATGCCAATAAAACAACTTTGGAGGCAAATGCACAATACAACTCTTCTAGAATACATGTTTGCGGCATATAAAATGCAGAATTCCTTACTTAAAAGTGTATTTATCTAGTATGCTAATTAAACAACTTTGGAGGCAAATGCACAATACAACTCTCCTAGAATACATGTTTGCGGCATAAAAAATTCAGAATTCCTTACTTAAAAGTGTATTTATCTAGTATTCCAATTAAACAACTTTGGAGGCAAATGTACAATACAACTCTTGTAGAATACATGTTTGCGGCATAAAAAATGCAGAATTCCTTACTTAAAAGTGTATTTATCTAGTATGCTAATTAAACAACTTTGGAGGCAAATGCACAATACAACTCTCCTAGAATACATGTTTGCGGCATAAAAAATTTAGAATTCCTTACTTAAAAGTGTATTTATCTAGTATTCCAATTAAACAACTTTGGAGGCAAATGTACAATACAACTCTTGTAGAATACATGTTTGCGGCATAAAAAATGCGCAATTCTTCACTTAAAGGTGTATTAATCTAGTATGCCAATTTAACAACTTTGGAGGCAAATGCACAATACAACTCTTCTAGAATGAATACATGTTTGCGGCATAAGAAATGCAGAATTCCTTACTTAAAAGTGTATTTATCTAGTATGCTAATTAAACAACTTTGGAGGCAAATGCACAATACAACTCTCCTAGAATACATGTTTGCGGCATAAAAAATGCAGAATTCCTTACTTAAAAGTGTATTTATCTAGTATGCCAATTTAACAACTTTGGGGGCAAATGCACAATACAATTCTTCTAGAATACATGTTTGCGGCATAAAAAATGCACAATTCCTTACTTAAAAGTGTATTTATCTAGTATTCCATTTAAACAACTTTGGAGGCAAATGCACAATACAACTCTTCTAGAATGAATACATGTTTGCGGCATAAGATATGCAGAATTCCTTACTTAAAAGTGTATTTATCTAGTATGCTAATTAAACATCCATGGAGGCAAATGCACAATACAACTCATCTAGAATACATGTTTGCGGCATAAAAAATGCAGAATTCCTTACTTATAAGTGTATTTATCTAGTATGCCAAATTAACGACTATGGACGCAAATTCACAATCCCACGCTTCTAAAATGCATGTTTGAGGCACAAAAAATGCACAATTCTTCACTTAAAGGTGTATTTATCTAGTATGCCAATAAAACAACTTTACGGCATTTAAAATGCGCAATTCTTCACTTATCTAGTATGCCAATTTAACAACTTTGGAGGCAAATGCACAATACAACTCTTGTAGAATACATGTTTGCGGCATACAAAATGCAGAATTCCTTACTTAAAAGTGTATTTATCTAGTATGCCAATAAAACAACTTTGGAGGCAAATGCACAATACAACTCTTGTAGAATACATGTTAGCGGCGTAAAAAATGCAGAATTCCTTACTTAAAAGTGTATTTATCTAGTATGCTAGTTAAACAACCATGGAGGCAAATGCACAATACAACTCATCTAGAATACATGTTTGCGGCATAAAAAATGCAGAATTCCTTACTTAAAAGTGTATTTATCGAGTATACCAATAAAACAACTTTGGAGGCAAATGCAGAACTCTTGTATAATACATGTTTGCGGCATAAAAAATGCAGAATTCCTTTCTTAAGGTGTATTTATCTAGTATGCTAGTTAAACATCCATGGAGGCAAATGCACAATACAACTCATCTAGAATACATGTTTGCGGCATATAAAATGCAGAGTTCCTTACTTAAAAGTGTATTTATCTAGTATTCCAATTAAACAACTTTAGAGGCAAATGCACAATACAACTCTTGTAGAATACATGTTTGCGGCGTAAAAAATGCAGAATTCCTTACTTAAAAGTGTATTTATCTAGTATGCTAGTTAAACATCCATGGAGGCAAATGCACAATACAACTCATCTAGAATACATGTTTGCGGCATAAAAAATGCAGAATTCCTTGGAGGCAAATGCACAATACAAGTGTATTTACAAGTGTATTTATCTAGTATGCCAAATTAACGACTATGGACGCAAATTCACAATCCCACGCTTCTAAAATGCATGTTTGAGGCACAAAAAATGCACAATTCTTCACTTAAAGGTGTATTTATCTAGTATGCCAATAAAACAACTTTGCGGCATTTAAAATGCGCAATTCTTCAATTATCTAGTAAGCCAATTTAACAACATTGGAGGCAAATGCAGAACTCTTGTAGAATACATGTTTGCGGCATAAAAAATGCATAATTCCTTACTTAAAAATGTATTTATCTAGTATACCAATAAAACAACTTTGGAGGCAAATGCAGAACTCTTGTAGAATACATGTTTGCGGCATAAAAAATGCAGAATTCCTTTCTTAAGGTGTATTTATCTAGTATGCTAGTTAAACATCCATGGAGGCAAATGCACAATACAACTCATCTAGAATACATGTTTGCGGCATAAAAAATGCATAATTCCTTACTTAAAAATGTATTTATCTATTATACCAATAAAACAACTTTGGAGGCTAATGCAGAACTCTTGTAGAATACATGTTTGCGGAATAAAAAATGCAGAATTCCTTACTTAAACCTGTATTTATCTAGTATGCCAATAAAACAACTTTGGAGGCAAATGCACAATACAACTCTTCTATAATACATGTTTGCAGCATAAAAAATGCAGAATTCCTTACTTAAAAGTGTATTTATCTAGTATGCCAATTTAACAGCTTTGGAGGCAAATGCACAATACAACTCTTCTAGAATACATGTTTGCGGCATAAAAAATGCGTAATTCCTTACTTAAAAATGTATTTATCGAGTATACCAATAAAACAACTTTGGAGGCAAATGCAGAACTCTTGTATAATACATGTTTGCGGCATAAAATATGCAGAATTCCTTACTTAAAAGTGTATTTATCTAGTATGCTAGTTAAACAACTTTGGAGGCAAATGCACCATACAACTCTTCTAGAATATATGTTTGCGGCATAAAAAATGCAGAACTCCTTACTTAAAGGTGTATTTATCTAGTATGCCAATAAAACAACTTTGGAGGCAAATGCACAATACAACTCTTCTAGAATACATGTTTGCGGCATATAAAATGCAGAATTCCTTACTTAAAAGTGTATTTATCTAGTATGCTAATTAAACAACTTTGGAGGCAAATGCACAATACAACTCTCCTAGAATACATGTTTGCGGCATAAAAAATTCAGAATTCCTTACTGAAAAGTGTATTTATCTAGTATTCCAATTAAACAACTTTGGAGGCAAATGTACAATACAACTCTTGTAGAATACATGTTTGCGGCATAAAAAATGCGCAATTCTTCACTTAAAGGTGTATTTATCTAGTATGCCAATTTAACAACTTTGGAGGCAAATACACAATACAACTCTTCTAGAATACATGTTTGCGGCATAAAAAATGCAGAATTCCTTACTTAAAAGTGTATTTATCTAGTATGCTAGTTAAACAACTTTGGAGGCAAATGCACCATACAACTCTTCTAGAATACATGTTTGCGGCATAAAAAATGCAGAATTCCTTACTTAAAGGTGTATTTATCTAGTATGCCAATAAAACAACTTTGGAGGCAAATGCAGAACTCTTGTAGAATACATGTTTGCGGCATAAAAAATGCAGAATTCCTTACTTAAAAGTGTATTTATCTAGTATGCTACTTAAACAACTTTGGAGGCAAATGCACCATACAACTCTTCTAGAATACATGTTTGCGGCTTAAAAAATGCAGAATTCCTTACTTAAAGGTGTATTTATCTAGTATGCCAATAAAACAACTTTGGAGGCAAATGCACAATACAACTCTTGTAGAATACATGTTTGCGGCATAAAATATGCATAATTCCTTACTTAAAAATGTATTTATCTAGTATACCAATAAAACAACTTTGGAGGCAAATGCAGAACTCTTGTAGAATACATGTTTGCGGCATAAAAAATGCAGAATTCCTTACTTAAAAGTGTATTTATCTAGTATGCCAATTTAACAACTTTGGGGGCAAATGCACAATACAATTCTTCTAGAATACATGTTTGCGGCATGAAAAATGCAGAATTCCTTACTTAAAAGTGTATTTATCTAGTATGCCAATTTAACAACTTTGGGGGCAAATGCACAATACAATTCTTCTAGAATACATGTTTGCGGCATGAAAAATGCAGAATTCCTTACTTAAAAGTGTATTTATCTAGTATTCCAATTAAACAACTTTGGAGGCAAATGCACAATACAACTCTTGTAGAATACATGTTTGCGGAATAAAAAATGCAAAATTCCTTACTTAAACCTGTATTTATCTAGTATGCCAATAAAACAACTTTGGAGGCAAATGCACAATACAACTCTTCTAGAATACATGTTTGCGGCATAAAAAATGCAGAATTCCTTACTTAAAAGTGTATTTATCTAGTATGCCAAATTAACGACTATGGACGCAAATTCACAATCCCACGCTTCTAAAATGCATGTTTGAGGCACAAAAAATGCACAATTCTTCACTTAAAGGTGTATTTATCTAGTATGCCAATAAAAAACTTTGGAGGCAAATGCACAATACAACTCTTCTAGAATACATGTTTGCGGCATAAGAAATGCAGAATTCCTTACTTAAAAGTGTATTTATCTAGTATGCCATATTAACGACTATGGACGCAAATTCACAATCCCACGCTTCTAAAATGCATGTTTGAGGCACAAAAAATGCACAATTCTTCACTTGTGTATTTATCTAGTATGCCACAATAAAAAACTTTGGAGGCAAATGCACAATACAACTCTCCTAGAATACATGTTTGCGGCATGAAAAATGCAGAATTCCTTACTTAAAAGTGTATTTATCTAGTATGCCAATTTAACAACTTTGGGGGCAAATGCACAATACAATTCTTGTAGAATACATGTTTGCGGAATAAAAAATGCAAAATTCCTTACTTAAACCTGTATTTATCTAGTATGCCAATAAAACAACTTTGGAGGCAAATGCACAATACAACTCTTCTAGAATACATGTTTGCGGCATAAAAAATGCAGAATTCCTTACTTAAAAGTGTATTTATCTAGTATGCTACTTAAACAACTTTGGAGGCAAATGCACCATACAAATCTTCTAGAATACATGTTTGCGGCTTAAAAATGCAGAATTCCTTACTTAAAGGTGTATTTATCTAGTATGCCAATAAAACAACTTTGGAGGCAAATGCACAATACAACTCTTGTAGAATACATGTTTGCGGCATAAAATATGCATAATTCCTTACTTAAAAATGTATTTATCTAGTATACCAATAAAACAACTTTGGAGGCAAATGCAGAACTCTTGTAGAATACATGTTTGCGGCATAAAAAATGCAGAATTCCTTACTTAAAAGTGTATTTATCTAGTATGCCAATTTAACAACTTTGGGGGCAAATGCACAATACAATTCTTCTAGAATACATGTTTGCGGCATGAAAAATGCAGAATTCCTTACTTAAAAGTGTATTTATCTAGTATGCCAATTTAACAACTTTGGGGGCAAATGCACAATACAATTCTTCTAGAATACATGTTTGCGGCATGAAAAATGCAGAATTCCTTACTTAAAAGTGTATTTATCTAGTATTCCAATTAAACAACTTTGGAGGCAAATGCACAATACAACTCTTGTAGAATACATGTTTGCGGAATAAAAATGCAAAATTCCTTACTTAAACCTGTATTTATCTAGTATGCCAATAAAACAACTTTGGAGGCAAATGCACAATACAACTCTTCTAGAATACATGTTTGCGGCATAAAAAATGCAGAATTCCTTACTTAAAAGTGTATTTATCTAGTATGCCAAATTAACGACTATGGACGCAAATTCACAATCCCACGCTTCTAAAATGCATGTTTGAGGCACAAAAAATGCACAATTCTTCACTTAAAGGTGTATTTATCTAGTATGCCAATAAAAAACTTTGGAGGCTAATGCACAATACAACACTTGTAGAATACATGTTTGCGGCATACAAAATGCAGAATTCCTTACTTAAAAGTGTATTTATCTAGTATGCCAATAAAACAACTTTGGAGGCAAATGCACAATACAACTCTTGTAGAATACATGTTTGCGGCGTAAAAAATGCAGAATTCCTTACTTAAAAGTGTATTCATCTAGTATGCCAATTAAACAACTTTGGAGGCAAATGCACAATACAACTCTCCTAGAATACATGTTTGCGGCATAAAAAATGCAGAATTCCTTACTTAAAAGTGTATTTATCTAGTATGCCAAATTAACGACTATGGACGCAAATTCACAATCCCACGCTTCTAAAATGCATGTTTGAGGCACAAAAAATGCACAATTCTTCACTTAAAGGTGTATTTATCTAGTATGCCAATAAAAAACTTTGGAGGCAAATGCACAATACAACTCTTCTAGAATACATGTTTGCGGCATAAGAAATGCAGAATTCCTTACTTAAAAGTGTATTTATCTAGTATGCCAAATTAACAACTATGGACGCAAATTCACAATCCCACGCTTCTAAAATGCATGTTTGAGGCACAAAAAATGCACAATTCTTCACTTGTGTATTTATCTAGTATGCCACAATAAAAAACTTTGGAGGCAAATGCACAATACAACTCTTCTAGAATACATGTTTGCGGCATAAAAAATGCAGAATTCCTTACTTAAAAGTGTATTTATCTAGTATGCCAATAAAAAACTTTGGAGGCAAATACACAATACAATTCTTCTAGAATACATGTTTGCGGCATATAAAATGCAGAGTTCCTTACTTAAAAGTGTATTTATCTAGTATTCCAATTAAACAACTTTAGAGGCAAATGCACAATACAACTCTTGTAGAATACATGTTTGCGGCGTAAAAAATGCAGAATTCCTTACTTAAAAGTGTATTTATCTAGCATGCTAGTTAAACATCCATGGAGGCAAATGCACAATACAACTCATCTAGAATACATGTTTGCGGCATAAAAAATGCAGAATTCCTTACTTAAAAGTGTATTTATCTAGTATTCCAATTAAACAACTTTAGAGGCAAATGCACAATACAACTCTTGTAGAATACATGTTTGCGGCATAAAAAATGCAGAATTCCTTAGGTTAGGTTAGGTTGAAGTGACTGTCGGCTAGCCGACACACTTAGACCATTATACGGTCCCTTGTGATACCACATGAATCTATCTTCTAAATTCTTCCTACTCGTTGAACCAGTTGGAGCTTCTAATGAAGCGCAAGAGACAGCGAATGGCCGTGTCTTTTAGATCGTTAAGATCATTATAGTAGAACTCTCCCAAATGGAGTTTTCGTCTTTGTGAGAGCGCCGGACAAGTGCAGAGGAGATGAAGAATAGTTTCTTCCTCTTCCTCGTCAAGACAGCTTCTGCAAAAATCATTACATATTACGCCAAGTCTTTTTGCATGCCTGCCTATGAGACAGTGTCCTGTGATGACACCTATTGTAGCACTGATGTGCTTTCTATCGAGGGAGATCAGATGCCTAGAACGTTTTAGATCCAGCTTTGGCCAGATCTGTTTTGTCGCTAGACATGTCGAGCCGGTTGTCTATCTAAGATTTGCTCTTTCGATAGCATCCAGCTTTATTTTGAGTTTGCAGGTAGCGATTGAGATACCTAAAGAGTCCTTATCTGGAAGCATAGGTAGTGTTGTTCCGTGTTTGGCGAGTTCATCAGCCTTACAGTTACCTGGGATGTCCCTATGCCCCGGCACCCAACAGAGGTGAATATTAAACTGCTCCGCCATCTCTCTGAGAGACGAACGACAGTCTTGGGCTGTTATTGAATTTGTAGAGTCTGATTCCAGGCACTTTATAGCCGCCTGACTGTCCGAGAAGATACGGATATCTTTAGCAGATATCACGTTTTCTTTCAGCCAGGATAAGACTTCTTTAATCGCCATTATTTCCGCCTGAAAAACGCTACAGTGATCAGGAAGACGGAAGGAGAGACTAAGATCTAGTCTGTCGGAGAAGACACCGCCACCAACACCGTCCACAGTTTTCGAACCATCTGTGAAGAAATGGATCGATTCATCATCCAGGAAAGCTTTCTCCTCCCAGAATGATCTAGAGGGGATGGAGACCTGGAAGTTGTTATCAAATTGTAGTTCCGGTGTAGTGTAATCGATGTTTCCTGGGATGTTTTTAAAATTGTTCAAAATAGCGGCATGGCCAGTTGTTTTCCTGGTCCATTGTGAGGTAGCTTTAAGGCGAACGGCTGCAGAAGCTGCCATTTGTCTGCTGAAGATGTCAATTGGTGTTAGATGAAGCAGGATGTCGAGGGCAGCGGAAGGGGTAGTACGAAGAGCCCCGCCGATGCACAAGCAAGCTGTTCTTTGGACTTTGCTTAACTTATCGCGATAAGTCGCTTTGTCCAAAGCAGTCCACCAGACAACAACACCGTACGTAAGTATCGGTCTTATGACAGAGATGTATAGCCAGTAAGTGATACGAGGCTGTAAACCCCACTTGTTTCCTATGGCTTTTTTGCAAGAGAAAAGTGCCACAGTGGCCTTTTTAATTCTTTCTTGGATGTTAGGTTTCCATGTTAACTTCCTATCAAAAATGAGACCCAAGTATTTAGCTTCATTTGTGAATTTCAAACTAGTGCCATTTATAGAAGGAGGGTCAATGTGTGGAATCTTGTATTTCCTAGAGAAGAGGACAAGTTCAGTTTTGTGAGGGTTTACTCCCAGCCCACATTTATTTGCCCATTTTATTAGCTTATTCAAGAGCGTGTTGTAGGAGTTCTTTTAAAGTGTTTAGGTACTTTCCTGACACAGCAATGGCAACGTCATCCGCATAGGCAATCACATTGTAACCTCCCGCTTCCAGGCATATCAGCAGTTCATTCACCACTAAGTTCCAGAGAAGGGGAGATAGGACGCCACCTTGTGGGGTTCCTCTACTGACAGATCTTCTGATAGATTTCTCACCCAGACTTGAGTTGATAATTCGGCTATTGAGCATCAAATTGATCAGCTCGCCAAGTGAGGCATCCACGTTCAGAGCTGTCAGAGCACCAGCGATCGCAGATGAGTCGACGTTGTTGAAAGCGCCTTCTATGTCTAGGAATGCAACCATTGTATACTCCTTATGACGATGCGAATCTTCTATGGAACGCGTTAGCGTGTGTAGGGCCGTTTCTACTGATTTACCCTTAGAGTAAGCGTGTTGCGCCGTTGACAGAAGTCTTTTGTCAATGCTTATGCGTAAATGGATTTCAATCAGTCGTTCTAAAGTTTTTAGGAGGAATGATGAAACACTAATAGGTCTGAGATCTTTTGGACTCACGTGAGAGCATTTTCCTGCTTTGGGTATGAAAACCACTTTAACTTCTCTCCATAACAATGGAATGTATACCAGATCTAAACAACTTCTTAGGATTATCATCAGCACTGGCAGGATGATATCCGAGGTGTTTTGTAGCTCGGCTGGTATTATGCCATCTGGTCCCGGGGATTTGTATGGTTTGAAGCTATGTAGCGCCCAAAGCACTTTGTCTTTAGTGATCAGACCTTGTAGGTTGGTACATTGCAAAGTTGATCTGTTTCGATCTGTATGGGCAACACCATTTGAGCTGCCTGGGAAGTGGGTGTCGAGCAGCAGATTAAGCGATTCTTCGCTAGAAGTCGTCCAAGAGCCATCTGTCTTTTTCAGACAACTTGGCATTATTGGGTTGGTCGAGAGTATCTTTCTTAGCCTTGATGCTTCGGAGGTTTCTTCTATCTTACCACAGAAGAGTCTCCAAGATGCTCGTTTGGCTTTTCTTAGTTCTTTTTTGTACATTTTTAGGGCTTCCTTGTAGAAATCCCAGTCAGTCGCTTTTCTTGTGTCTTTAGCACGATTGAAAAGTTTTCTGCACTTTAACTTCCTCAGACCCAAGTCCGAAGTCCACCAATGTGGCTTCTTCTTTCCCCTTGGTATAATAAGAGGACAGGAGGAGGTCATCGCATTGTTTAAAGCCAACGTAAGATTCTTGACTTTCAGATCAAGCTCGTTGGCGTTACAGGGGGGACTGAAAAGCTCTGAGTTAATTGATTGTTTCAGAGTGTTCCTGTATTTGAGCCAATTTGTCTTCCTAGTATTTCTGAACGGAAGTTGGCAAGGAGGGTCATCGGCTACGTTAAATTGAATATACCGATGATCTGAAAAGGAATGCTCGGTTGATACTTTCCAATTTGTAATCAACTGACTAATAGTATCGGAGACAAGAGTTATATCTAAAACTTTCTGTCGGTTTTTTGTTATGAAGGTAGGTTCGTTTCCTACATTACTTATTATGAGGTTTGTACTTAAAATGTAATCAAAAAGTGACTCACCTCTATCATTAATGTCCGTGCTTCCCCATACCGAGTGGTGAGCATTTGCATCACACCCGATTATGAGGTTGGTTTTGGTCCTTTGCCCCTCAGCGATCACTCTCTCTAGTTTGTCCCCAGGGAGAGGACCCGTGTAGTCATGGGCCAGATATACTATCCAGTACGTGCCTTTCGCAGTCAATAGTCTAGCTACAGTTACGTCTTGATCGCTGAAAATAGGGAGTAAAAGTAATGGCTACGTTTTGCTAGTATACATGATCTGGGTCTACCTTTATCAGTAACATACAGCTTTTCGTATCCAGGAGTCTCGAGTCCACGAACCACGCTGTTGTCAAACCATGGCTCCTGAATCAAGACTATGTCTTCTCCATCCTTTGAGAGGCGGAGGATTAGTGCGGCCGAAGCCTCTGTCGAGTGATGGAGATTAATCTGCACTAATTGCAGCATTCTTGCTACAATCAGGCGGATGAACCTCCACCACGGTGTTGTTTAGTTCCTCCGCTTCCGAAGATGAACCCAGAAGTTCATCCTCGCTGAGAAGAATCTTATTGAAGTCCTCCATATCCATGTCCGACAAAGTGTGGTCAATGGTGGGAGTGATTGTGCTGGAGGCATCGTCATCTAGCGATGGGAAGGAAACCGATGCTCCAGGGTCTGGGGTCTCAGGTTCTGAACCTGTGGGAAAAGGAGGCATTTGGCCTGAATCCAGCTCGTCTTTTTTATAGACTTTTAGGGTGATAGATTCGAAACCAAATCTAATCACCCCTTTGGTCAGCGACAAGGGAGCAAGCGACTCTTTGTTAATCACTATAAGAGCGCACCTGTAGAGACCTCTTTTTTCTTCCAGCTTAACAACCTTCCAGTTGTGAGTCGGGAGTGACGGATTACTCAGTCTCATGATTTCGAGGATCTCTTCGCTAGAGGAGGGTTCGGCTGGGATCCAGGTGCGAGTTCTAGGTCTGCTTGGGATATCCTCCCTTGAAACGACGTCGAGTTTCGCACCCGGCCAAACTTCTCCCAGTTTGCTTATAGCAAACTTGTATAGATCACTAGATCTCTGATCATCGCAGGCGATAAGCTTCACATGGCCCTGATGCCATCCACCATCGCAAGTTATAGGAGGTGGTCCCGGGTTGTCCCTCATGACGCTCAAGAAGCTGCCTGAAAGCTTCGTCTTGACCACCTGCCACCGTTCAGGGGAGATCGTGCCGTCATCGTCGCTACGATCGATCACAGCGATCACAATTTTATCTTTAAGGACGTCACTAAACGACTTTTGAGATGTGACGTTGGATGACCTATTGAGGGCGACGGTGCTATGCACCTTAGGTCTTTTGGGGGCCGGCGCGGTCCCCTCCAACGATCTCAGGCGCTTGGAAGTGAAGTCCTTGCTAGTCGCTAGTGAGTCCTCCTTTAAGAAAGCTTCTACCCATTCCGCTTTGCTAATAAGCTCAGCGGTCCTATCAGCCTTCAAAGTTTCTCCGAAGACCTTTAGGATATTGACAGCATAGCGGCGCTATTTTGAGTGAGTGCGATGCCGCCCCGTCCCACTGGGAGACGGTTGAGCGATCTTGCAACCTTTTGTACTGGTAGCAGTGGTAGGATTATGCATGTGCACAATCCCACCACTGCTAGGATGTGCACCTTCTTTTTTGTGCCCACTACAGCTGCTCACAGTGGATGAATCATGAATGGTCACGATTTTTCCACCGCTCACTGCCGCAGGAGCTGAACCAGTAGTCAGCGAAGTCGCCGTACTACTGCCCGGTTTTGAAGGAGAACCGGTCTCATTTTTTTTTGTTTTTTTTTAAGTTTTGTCTTTCATTATTTAGGTACCCACGAGTAGCGGAGAATTGAGGTCCGTCTGTGCAGAGATCCGCATTACACAGATAAGGCTAGCTAATCCGGAGGTCGCCAGGTATCCGGATACTCCGTATTCGGCTCGAGCTATTTTTGAAACTGGGCCCTCAGCCAGGTTGATAATCGGCACGGGTCGTATGACACCTTTATCCAGCCCAGGCGGAAATGGATGGGATAAGAGAGGAAATGTTGGAAGGAGCGGGATAAGAAAGGAAGGAAGGGGAGAGGAGAGCACCCTTTGGTTTCATGGTTCATCTAGAGAGACTCTCGAGAATCTTTACCACTACTCAGCCCCCACAACTCGTCAAGTTCGGCGCTCGGTGATGGAGGACAGAATTCCTTACTTAAAAGTGTATTTATTTAGTATTCCAATTAAACAACTTTGGAGGCAAATGCACAATACAACTCTTCTAGAATACATGTTTGCGGCATAAAAAATGCATAATTCCTTACTTAAAAATGTATTTATCTAGTATACCAATAAAACAACTTTGGAGGCAAATGCAGAACTGTTGTAGAATACATGTTTGTGGCATAAAAAAAAAATGCATAATTCCTTACTTAAAAGTGTATTTATCTAGTATGCCAATTAAACAACTTTGGAGGCAAATGCACAATACAATTCTTCTAGAATACATGTTTGCGGCATATAAAATGCAGAGTTCCTTACTTAAAAGTGTATTTATCTAGTATTCCAATTAAACAACTTTAGAGGCAAATGCACAATACAACTCTTCTAGAATACATGTTTGCGCCATAAAAAATGCATAATTCCTTACTTAAAAGTGTATTTATCTAGTATTCCAATTAAACAACTTTAGAGGCAAATGCACAATACAACTCTTCTAGAATACATGTTTGCGGCATAAAAAATGCATAATTCCTTACTTAAAAGTGTATTTATCTAGTATTCCAATTAAACAACTTTGGAGGCAAATGCACAATACAACTCTTCTAGAATACATGTTTGCGGCATAAAAAATGCAGAATTCCTTACTTAAAAGTGTATTTATCTAGTATTCCAATTAAACAACTTTGGAGGCAAATGCACAATACAACTCTTCTAGAATACATGTTTGCGGCATAAGAAATGCAGAATTCCTTACTTAAAAGTGTATTTATCTAGTATTCCAATTAAACAACTTTGGAGGCAAATGCACAATACAACTCTTCTAGAATACATTTTTCGGCATAAGAAATGCAGAATTCCTTACTTAAAAGTGTATTTATCTAGTATGCCAAATTAACGACTATGGACGCAAATTCACAATCCCACGCTTCTAAAATGCATGTTTGAGGCACAAAAAAAAAAATGCACAATTCTTCACTTAAAGGTGTATTTATCTAGTATGCCAATAAAAAACTTTGGAGGCAAATACAGAATACAACTCTTGTAGAATACATGTTTGCGGCATACAAAATGCAGAATTCCTTACTTAAAAGTGTATTTATCTAGTATGCCAATAAAACAACTTTGGAGGCAAATGCACAATACAACTCTTGTAGAATACATGTGTGCGGCATAAAAAATGCAGAATTCCTTACTTAAAAGTGTATTTATCTAGTATGCCAATTAAACAACTTTGGAGGCAAATGCACAATACAATTCTTCTAGAATACATGTTTGCGGCATATAAAATGCAGAGTTCCTTACTTAAAAGTGTATTTATCTAGTATTCCAATTAAACAACTTTAGAGGCAAATGCACAATACAACTCTTCTAGAATACATGTTTGCGCCATAAAAAATGCATAATTCCTTACTTAAAAGTCTATTTATCTAGTATTCCAATTAAACAACTTTGGAGGCAAATGCACAATACAACTCTTCTAGAATACATGTTTGCGACATAAAAAATGCAGAATTCCTTACTTAAAAGTGTATTTATCTAGTATGCCAATAAAAAACTTTGGAGGCAAATACACAATACAATTCTTCTAGAATACATGTTTGCGGCATATAAAATGCAGAGTTCCTTACTTAAAAGTGTATTTATCTAGTATTCCAATTAAACAACTTTAGAGGCAAATGCACAATACAACTCTTGTAGAATACATGTTTGCGGCGTAAAAAATGAAGAATTCCTTAATTAAAAGTGTATTTATCTAGTATGCCAATAAAACAACTTTGCGGCATTTAAAATGCGCAATTCTTCACTTATCTAGTATGCCAATTTAACAACATTGGAGGCAAATGCAGAACTCTTGTAGAATACATGTTTGCGGCATAAAAAATGCAGAATTCCTTACTTAAAAGTGTATTTATCTAGTATGCTAGTTAAACAATTTTGGAGGCAAATGCACCATACAACTCTTCTAGAATACATGTTTGCGGCATAAAAAATGCAGAATTTCTTACTTAAACCTGTATTTATCTAGTATGCCAACTTTGAAAGCAAATGCACAATACAACTCTTGTAGAATACATGTTTGCGCCATAAAAAATGCAGAGTTCCTTACCTAAAAATGTATTTATCTAGTATGCCAATAAAACAATTTGGAGGCAAATGCACAATACAACTCTTGTAGAATACATGTTTGCGGCATAAAAAATGCAGAATTTCTTAATTAAAAGTGTATTTATCTAGTATGCTAATTAAACAACTTTGGAGGCAAATGCACAATACAACTCTTCTAGAATACATGTTTGCGGCATCAAAAATGCAGAATTCCTTACTTAAAAGTGTATTTAACTAGTATGATAATTAAACAACTTTGGAGGCAAATGTACAATACAACTCTTCTAGAATAGAAAGAATAGAAAGTAAGGAATTCTGCATTTTTTATGCAGCAAACATGTATTCTACAAGAGTTCTGCATTTGCCTCCAAAGTTGTTTAGTTGGCATACTAGATAAATACACTTTTAAGTAAGGAATTCTGCATTTTTTATGCCGCAAACATGCACATTTTTCAAAAGCAAAAAAAAAAACACATAGAAAAGGCTGTCGGTGAAATGCCTATATCTCAGACATAGTATAACCTACAGCAAAATTTGACACGTCCTTAGAAAGAGGAGACATAGACGCTTCATTTGAGTGGTAAAACATAGCAGTAGTTAAAAAACTGTGCCAGTGGGGCCAAGTTGAAAAACCACATTTTTAAAAAATTTCGTATATCTCAGGATGGTATAACCTACAGCAACATTTGATACATCCTTAGAAAGAGGAGAAATAGACGCTTCATGTGAGTGGTAAAACATAGCAGTAGTTAAGAAACTGTGCGAGTGGGGCCAAGTTGAAAAACCACATTTTTAAAAAATTTCGTATATCTCAGGATGGTATAACCTACAGCAACATTTGATACATCCTTAGAAAGAGGAGAAATAGACGCTTCATGTGAGTGGTAAAACATAGCAGTAGTTAAGAAACTGTGCGAGTGGGGCCAAGTTGAAAAACCACATTTTTCAAAAATTTCGTATATCTCAGAGATGGTATAACCTACAGGAACATTTGACACATCATTAGAAAGAGGAGACATAGACGCTTCATTTGAGTGGTAAAACATAGCAGTAGTTAAAAAACTGTGCCAGTGGGGCCAAGTTGAAAAACCACATTTTTCAAAAATTTCGTATATCTCAGAGATGGTATAACCTACAGGAACATTTGACACATCCTTAGAGAGAGGAGACATAGACGCTTCATTTGAGTGGTAAAACATAGCAGTAGTTAAAAAACTGTGCCAGTGGGGCCAAGTTGAAAAACCACATTTTTCAAAAATTTCGTATATCTCAGGATGGTATAACCTACAGCAACATTTGATACATCCTTAGAAAGAGGAGAAATAGACGCTTCATTTGAGTGGTAAAACATAGCAGTAGTTTAAAAACTGTGCCAGTGGGGCCAAGTTGAAAAACCACATTTTTCAAAAATTAAAAAAAAAAACACATAGAAAAGGCTGTCGGTGAAATGCGTATATCTCAGAGATGGTATAAGCTACAGCAACATTTGATACATCCTTAGAAAGAGGAGAAATAGACGCTTCATTTGAGTGGTAAAACATAGCAGTAGTTAGAAAACTGTGCCGGTGGAACCAAGTTTAAAAACCACATTTTTCAAAAATTTCGTATATCTCAGAGATGGTAAAAGCTACAGCAACATTTGACACACCGTAAGAAAGAAGAGACATAGACGCTTTATTTGAGTGGTAAAACATAGCAGTAGTTAGAAAACTATGCACATTTTTCAAAAGCAAAAAAAAAACACATAGAAAAGGCTGTCGGTGAAATGCCTATATCTCAGACATAGTATAACCTACAGCAAAATTTGACACATCCTTAGAAAGAGGAGACATAGACGCTTCATTTGAGTGGTAAAACATAGCAGTAGCTAGAAAACTGTGCACATTTTTCAAAAGTAAAAAAAAAACACATAGAAAAGTCTGTCGGTGAAATGCGTATATCTCAGAGATGGTATAAGCTACAGCAACATTTGACACACCGTAAGAAAGAAGAGACATAGACGCTTTATTTGAGTGGTAAAACATAGCAGTAGTTAGAAAACTATGCACATTTTTCAAAAGCAACAAAAAAAACACATAGAAAAGTCTGTCGGTGAAATGCGTATATCTCACAGATGGTATAAGCTACAGCAACATTTGACACATCCTTAGAAAGAGGAGAAATAGACGCTTCATTTGAGTGGTAAAACATAGCAGTAGTTAGAAAACTATGCACATTTTTCAAAAGCAAAAAAAAAACACATAGAATAGGCTGTCGGTAAAATACCTATATCTCAGACATAGAATAACCTACAGCAAAATTTGACACATCCTTAGAAATAGGAGACACAGACGCTTCATTTGAGTGGTAAAACATAGCAGTAGTTAGAAAACTATGCACATTTTTCAAAAGCAAAAAAAAAACACATAGAATAGGCTGTCGGTGAAATGCCTATATCTCAGACATAGAATAACCTACAGCAAAATTTGACACATCCTTAGAAATAGGAGACATAGACGCTTCATTTGAGTGGTAAAACATAGCAGTAGTTAAAAAACTGTGCCAGTGGGGCCAAGTTGAAAAACCACATTTTTCAAAAATTTCGTATATCTCAGAGATGGTATAACCTACAGGAACATTTGACACATCCTTAGAAATAGGAGACATAGACGCTTCATTTGAGTGGTAAAACATAGCAGTAGTTAAAAAACTGTGCCAGTGGGGCCAAGTTGAAAAACCACATTTTTCAAAAATTTCGTATATCTCAGAGATGGTATAACCTACAGGAACATTTGACACGTCCTTAGAAAGAGGAGACATAGACGCTTCATTTGAGTGGTAAAACATAGCAGTAGTTAGAAAACTGTGCCGGTGGAACCAAGTTTAAAAACCACATTTTTCAAAAATTTCGTATATCTCAGAGATGGTAAAAGCTACAGCAACATTTGACACACCGTAAGAAAGAAGAGACATAGACGCTTTATTTGAGTGGTAAAACATAGCAGTAGTTAGAAAACTATGCACATTTTTCAAAAGCAAAAAAAAACACATAGAAAAGGCTGTCGGTGAAATGCCTATATCTCAGACATAGTATAACCTACAGCAAAATTTGACACATCCTTAGAAAGAGGAGACATAGACGCTTCATTTGAGTGGTAAAACATAGCAGTAGTTAGAAAACTGTGCACATTTTTCAAAAGTAAAAAAAAAACACATAGAAAAGTCTGTCGGTAAAATGCGCATATCTCAGAGATGGTATAAGCTACAGCAACATTTGACACACCGTAAGAAAGAAGAGACATAGACGCTTCATTTGAGTGGCAAAACATAGCAGTAGTTAAAAAACTGTGCCAGTGGGGCCAAGTTGAAAAACCACATTTTTCAAAAATTTCGTATATCTCAGAGATGGTATAACCTAAAGGAACATTTGACACATCCTTAGAGAGAGGAGACATAGACGCTTCATTTGAGTGGTAAAACATAGCAGTAGTTAAAAAACTGTGCCAGTGGGGCCAAGTTGAAAAACCACATTTTTCAAAAATTTCGTATATCTCAGAGATGGTATAACCTACAGGAACATTTGACACGTCCTTAGAAAGAGGAGTCATAGACGCTTCATTTGAGTGGTAAAACATAGCAGTAGTTAGAAAACTGTGCCGGTGGAACCAAGTTTACAAACTACATTTTTCAAAAATTTCGTATATCTCAGAGATGGTAAAAGCTACAGCAACATTTGACACACCGTAAGAAAGAAGAGACATAGACGCTTTATTTGAGTGGTAAAACATAGCAGTAGTTAGAAAACTATGCACATTTTTCAAAAGCAAAAAAAACACATAGAAAAGGCTGTCGGTGAAATGCCTATATCTCAGACATAGTATAACCTACAGCAAAATTTGACACATCCTTAGAAAGAGGAGAAATAGACGCTTCATTTGAGTGGTAAAACATAGCAGTAGTTAGAAAACTGTGCCGGTGGAGCCAAGTTGAAAAACCACATTTTTCAAAAATTTCGTATATCTCAGAGATGGTATAAGCTACAGCAACATCGGCCATTCGAGTGCTTTGCAAATTGTATTGTAAAAGAGAGTCTTGCTTCAATCGCGAAGCAGGCGAGATGTTCTTGTCTCGACGGAAACAGAGGTTAATAAATGTGGGGTTTTTTTATATAATTTTCCCCACAGAAAAAAGCCGTACTTGTTTTATTTAAAGTCGTGACGGAATTATGGTCCTTCGAGATCCGGATTAGATAAAAAAATATGTATATTATACCGGTGAAAAAAAAATGGAATAAATTCAGTGTGTGAACAAAAATGGATGGCGGAGTGTAGGAACATCGTGCCATAGGAGGAAATAACACCAGGCGTATAGGAATACTGTGCCAGGAAGGCGACAGATAAGTAAAACTGGTATTCTTAGGTAAGAAAAAAACCCAAAACTTTATCATGTAATGGAAAAAATAAGCTATAATTTTTATTCGAGACATGTAGGAACATGCTCAGTAAAAATTAAAAAGTAATATAGGTACAGCAGCGCATACAACTGTAGCTGTACATGGGAAATTGAGCGACCGTACAGCATACACAGAGGTAGTTTTTGTTCCTCTCTTTTTATTTCTCTTTAATTTATCTGCCTATCTCAGGCTGTTAGGTACATGACGGTTAGACTTGTGGGTTTTTTTTTTAATAGTATAGTGGCAGCCAAAGAAGAAGGTAACGGCTTGTACAGTGAAAAATTCAATAATAATAAAAAAAGAAAAAAAGAAAAAAAAGAAAAGAGTATTGAAAGCAGAGATTAAGCAATAAAAACAACTGGCAAACTAATCGCAAGGAAAATGAAAAGGAATAATAATAAAAAAGGTAGTGAATATTATAGCGAATAAGTGAAGTTCTCATCATTGCTAAACGGATAAAGAAAGAAAATAATAAACGGAGTAATTCAAGATAAGATAGGTTTGGACGTTTGGTTCTTGATGTGTGGATGTGTGTAATAATAATCTATAAATATTTAAATTAGGAATATTAGAATTTATTGTGGTAATTTGTGCAGGTTACGACAGGATTTTTCGAGAATATTTTCTCCTTGTACCAGTGTGTTTTTTTTTTTATTTTTTGTTGCACGGTTAGGAAGATTTGTTGTTGTATATGAATTCATATACGCACTGCGGGAGCGGTTGCTCCACAAGCGCAAAAGAAGTTTTTTTTTCTCTCTTTTCTATTTTGTTTCGTTCGAATATGCGGCGGGCAAAACTGGTTCTCAGGAGGGGAATAACAATGGTGAATTCCTACTACTAGGAAAAGCAGAAGAGGTTTTCTTTCATCTGTGTATACCGAGAACAGATGCACGACCGATTTAGTAGGGGAGCGCAGGAGAGTTATTTATTGCTTGTTTTTCAGCTGTCTGCTGATACTACAAAAACATGTGTGCGTCGCGCCGCTGATTACTTGGGCAGCGCATAGGAATTTCGTTACTGTTTGTAATGGATATGTGTGTACAGTCGCGACGATTTTTATTTTTTTGTCTCGATTAACACATAGGATGGAAACTTATGGAAAAAAGGATTGAGGATAGTTTTGCACACAGTGGCAGGAAGAAATACAAATTGTCACGAGGTGTTGTAAAGGAATGGGAAAAGTGTTTAGTGCGAGCACATAGATGCGTCGACCACAGATACAATTTGAATAATTTTATTTTTTCTCAAGAGGACTTGAGATAGGAATTTTTTTTTCTATATGACCAAAAAATATTTTGCTCAAGAGGACTTGGGTTACTTTGAGGAATTTTCTGGAAATATTTTCTTGAGGGGACTCAAGATAGTTCGGAATTTGTGGATTTTATCAAGGGGACTTGAATGGAATTTTGGAAATACATATTTTTTATTCTCAAGAGGACTTGAGTTAATATCTATGGAAAATATGGAAGGAGTGTTTAGCGTGAGCACATAGATGCGTGGACCGCAAACACATTTGTATTAATGAATATAATATACTTAGTCAGGAGGCTTTGGAATAGTTTTCATGAAAACACGGATGGAGTGCTTAGCGTGAGCACAATTGCGATGCGTGGACCGCAAACGCAAATAATATATAAGGAATAGTTCTTTTGGGGACATGAGACAATTTCCAGGAATTATATATAAATAGGAATAGCTTCTCTTGAGGACTTGAGACAATTTCCAGGAATTATAAATAAATAGGAATTGCTTCTCTTGAGGACTTGGGACACTTTCCAGGAATTATATATAAATAGGAATAGCTCTCTTGGGGACTTGGGGCTATTACCAGGAATCAAATAGTACATAAGGAATAGTTTCTCTTGGGGACTTGAGCCACTTTCCAGGAATTAAATAATACATAAGGAATAGTTTCTCTTGAGGACTTGAGACAATTTCCAGGAATTATAAATGTAAAAAGGAATAGTTCTCTTGGGGACTTGGGACTATTTCCAGGAATCAAATAATATATAAGGAATAGTTCTCTTGGGGACTTGAGATCATTTCCAGGAATTATATGTAAGTAGGAATAGTTCTCTTGGGGTCTTGAGACAATTTACAGGAATTATATATAAATAGGAGTAGCTCTCTTGGGGACTTGGGACTTTTTCTAGGAATCAAATAGTACATAAGGAATAGTTCTCTTGGGGACTTGAGACACTGTCCAGGGATTAAATAATAAATAAAGGAATAGTTTCTCTTAAGGACTTGAGACACTTTCCAGGAATCATATATAAATAGGAATAGCTCTCTTGGGGACTTGAGGCAATTTCCAGGAATTAAATGGATAATAGAATAGTTTCTCCTGGGAACTAGATTCTACAGAAGGATCTCACTCGGAGAAGTCGGCAATGAAATCAGCAGAGGAAATTGATAATATTGAGAAAAAATACTGTTATTTTCTTTCATTCATTTCATTCTAGGACTGAAATGGTTGATTGAGGAGGACAAATTTACTTTTGTGGTAAAAAACCCTAGTTTCAATGGACTAATGACAAGGAGGAAAATATTCATTCAGGAATTATGAGGGCTTGTAGGAAAAAGTGCACCACTTTTGGAGCTTTAGTGACAACGTAACAGCTTTCGTTGGCACATATAAAGAAATAAATAAAGCTTTAAAATATTTTACAGGCAAGGAGATGCTGGATCATTTAAATAAGAAGGGTACAGACTGGAACTTCATGGCACCGGCCGGCAGCACCACATCAAGGTGAAATCTTTGAAGCTGCCGTGAAATCTATGAAGTTTCTCCTGAAGGATTGTTGGGCAGAGGATACTGCCGTATGAGGAGTTTGGAACATTAGTCACTCAAATGAAGCGATACTCAATTCGATACCTCTTCACCCATTGAGTGACGACCCGACGGATATGCAGGAGCTATCGCTGGGACATTTTTTGGTAGCAGAACCATTATTTTTACCTCTATCTTTCAGATTAGACGATAGACCAGATACAGTAGGAACTAAGTTCTTGAAGGAAAGGCAGCGCATGGTGAAACACTTTTGGGAGCGATTTCAAACGGAGTATCTAGCCACTTTGCAGGAGCGAAAGGAATGGCGAAAGGAAAAGGAGAATCTGAAGGTTGCACAATTGGTGATCCTCAAAAGCGAGAATTTCCCACCAACCAGTTGGGCTATGGCCAGGATCTGTGAGCTTCTCTCATGCCAGGACGGCTTGGTGAGACCTGAAGCGTCCAGTCCAGAAGTTGTGCATCGTGCCTGTGGAGACAAGCTGAATATATTTATGTATTATATTATATTGTAGCTCTGTGTAGATAAAAACATTGTTTTTAGCCGGGACTGTTACGAATGGCAACATCGGCCATTCGAGTGCTTTGCAAATTGTATTGTAAAATAGAGTCTTGCTTCAATCGCGAAGCAGGCGAGACGTTCTTGTCTCGACGGAAACAGAGGTTAATAAATGTGGGGTTTTTTATATAATTTTCCCCACAGAAAAAAGCCGTACTTGTTTTATTTAAAGTCGTGACGGAACAGCAACATTTGACACACCGTAAGAAAGAAGAGACATAGACGCTTTATTTGAGTGGTAAAACATAGCAGTAGTTAGAAAACAATGCACATTTTTCAAAAGTAAAAAAAAAACACATAGATAAGGCTGTCGATGAAATGCCTATATCTCAGAGATAGTATAACCTACAGCAAAATTTGGCACATCCTTAGAAAGAGGAGAAATAGACGCTTCATTTGGGTGGTAAAATATAGCAGTAGTTAAACTGTGCCGGTGGAGTCAAGTTGAAAAACCACATTTTTCAAAAATTTCGTATATCTCAGAGATGGTATAAGCTACAGCAACATTTGACACACTTAGACCATTATACGGTCCCTTGTGATACCACATGAATATATCTGCTTAATTCTTCCTACTCGTTGAACCAGTTGTAGCTTCTAATGAAGCGCAAGAGACAGCGAATGGCCGTGTCTTTTAGATCGTTTAGATCATTATAGTAGAACTCTCCCAAATGGAGTTTTCGTCTTTGTGAGAGCGCCGGACAAGTGCAGAGGAGATGAAGAATAGTTTCTTCCTCTTCCTCGTCAAGACAGCTTCTGCAAAAATCATTACATAATACGCCAAGCCTTTTTGCATGCCTGCCTATGAGACAGTGTCCTGTGATGACACCTATTGTAGCACTGATATGCTTCCTATCGAGGGAGATCAGATGCCTAGAACGTTTTAGATCCAGCTTTGGCCAGATCTGTTTTGTCGCTAGACATGTCGATTTGCTCTTTCGGTAGCATCCATCTTTATTTTGAGTTTGCAAGTAGCGATTGGGATACCTAAGGCGTCCTTATCTGGAAGCATAGGTAGTGTTGTTCCGTGTTTGGCGAGTTCATCAGCCTTACAGTTACCTGGGATGTCCCTATGCCCCGGCACCCAACAGAGGTGAATATTGAACTGCTCCGCCATATCTCTGAGAGACGAACGACAGTCTTGGGCTGTTATTGAATTTGTAGAGACTGATTCCAGGCACTTTATAGCCGCTTGACTGTCCGAGAAGATGCGGATACCTTTAGCAGATATCACGTTTTCTTTCAGCCAGGATAAGACTTCTTTAATCGCCATTATTTCCGCCTGAAAAACGCTACAGTAATCAGGAAGACGGAAGGAGAGACTAAGATCTAGTCTGTCGGAGAAGACACCGCCACCAACACCGTCCACAGTTTTCGAACCATCTGTGAAGAAATGGATCGATTCGTCATCCAGGAAAGCTTTCTCCTCCCAGAATGATGTAGAGGGGATGGAGACCTCGAAGTTATTATCAAAATTGTAGTTCCGGTGTAGTGTAATCGATGTTTCCTGGGATGTTTTTAAAATTGTTCAAAATAGCGGCATGGCCAGTTGTTTTACTGGTCCATTGTGAGGTAGCTTTGAGGCGAACGGCTGCAGAAGCTGCCATTTGCCTGCTGAAGATGTCAATTGGTGTCAGATGAAGCAGGATGTCGAGGGCAGCGGAAGGGGTAGTGCGAAGAGCCCCGCCGATGCACAAGCAAGCTGTTTTTTGGACTTTGCTTAACTTATCGCGATAAGTCGCTTTGTCCAAATCAGTCCACCAGACAACAACACCGTACGTAAGTATCGGTCTTATGACAGAGATGTACAGCCAGTAAGTGATACGAGGCTGTAAACCCCACTTGTTTCCTATGGCTTTTTTGCAAGAGAAAAGTGCCACAGTGGCCTTTTTAATTCTTTCTTGGATGTTAGGCTTCCATGTTAGCTTCCTATTAAAAATGAGACCCAAGTATTTAGCTTCATTTGAGAATTTCAAACTAGTGCATAAATGTAACATGAATTTGTTTGGTTTGTTGGTGTTGCTTTATAGCTTTTAATGTTCACTTACGATACTTTTTAGTGAGAAGAAAAAAATAATTGAACGCAATTACAAAAAAATTGTCCATCGATTTTACGGAATGCCGATTTATTGAATATGGGCGTGGCTGTGAACTTTTCGGGAAAACAGCTTACTGGTAGCAGAGATAAATAAATTTAAATAGATGGATATCTTTCGTATGTCTTTCCCGCCAAAACCCATCATTTGCTTCCACTGTTAGTTTGTGTTAAGGCTTTGACTAAATTGGAAAAATAGTAAAATATACATTACGGAATACCAAATTAAAGTCCAATTCACGAATTCATATATTCTAGAAAAGAAATGAGCATTGGTTTGTGACTTCAATTATTTTTTTGGGGGAACTGGAAAGCTTATGTCGTTTTCGATTTGGCTTTTCAGATTTTTATCTGTGATTTCAGATTTCTGCTGCCAAATCGAACATAAAATCCGAATTTTATTGGTTCTTGTGTGTATTGAGTTGGCCGCAAAAAATAGATTTTTTTCACTTGCACTGGAAATCCATTTCAATTGATTTTTACACATTTATAATAAATCATTTCGATATAATTTAATATAAAAAATCGTTTCCATACTTGAAAATTTAATAATTTAGTTAAAAAAGCAATCTTTCCAACGATAAATAGTTCGTAACCGCCAGCTGTTTGTCATACACATTGGTATTAGTGAAAGTATGTGTGAAATCTGAGAAAAAAATGGATATTTCTCAAAAGAGAGTCAGATCAAAAAATAAGATTGATTTTTTAGGCAAATCAAACATTAAAAGCAAACAAGATAAAAAAAAATTGATCTTTTTGCCAAATCGAAAACGACATTGATATATCTTATTTAATTATTTTTGGTGGGCAATCGCCTTTCCACTGGAAAATAATGCATCTCGTAAACTCGATTAAAAGTAAAAGCCACCATTCCTTTTGCTTATGGGAATCGCTCTTCAATTTATGAATTCACATATTGTACTAAAAAAGAAATGATTTTTCGGGAAAACAGTGTAATGTGCTTTTTGTCCAAGGCTGAGGTTAACTCGCCGGATCGCCAATGTTCTTCCTAAAGAAACACGAACTTCAGGTGGAGGAATTTCCTTTTAATACAATTCTTAGCAGGCTTACATAATTCAAACAAATTCTTTTTCTAACAAGTATTATAACAATAATTATACAATGTCAATAATTGCTTAATCTTGAGCGGTACGGCTGCACTGGTCCTTATCGTCTGTTGTGGCCCTGGTCTTCGGTTATGGGACTGGTGGGCGAGGAGCCCCGGACATCTACGGATCAAGCCTTGCGACTGTTCCGGCAATCTACGGAACGATCAGACGTTGCGATCGTTCTGGCAATCTACTGATCAGGTCTTTCGACCGTTCCGGCAATCTACGGATCAAGCCTTGCGACTGTTCCGGCAATCTACGGATCAGATCTTGCGATCGTTCCGGCAATCAAAGGATTAAGTCTTACGACTGTTTCGGCAATCTACGGATCAGATCTTGCGATCGTTGCGGCAATCTACGGATCTCACTGGTGGTCTCATAGTATTTCCATCAGCAAGCCGGTGTGAATTCTATTCACAAGTATAAAAGCTGTATGGCTCAGCAAACAGATTTTTGCCACATAACGTGTGCACATTGCCAAGCTGCTGCCAGGCAGAGAAAATGGAGCGGCGGGGTGGGGTAGACACGGCCAGTTAATTGGTTGGGCACAGCCAACAGTGGGTGCGTTGAATATGCACTGTGCGTAGTGCACATGCATTGCCTCAGTAGCTTCTGGGCAAAGCGAATGGTGGTGGGGAAAGAGTGCCACACTGTCGAAACGTATGGTTGATACGGAGTGTATGAATTGTTAGCTACGGACAGGCGGCCGGAGTGGGGTAGGCGCGGCAAGATGGTTTGGTACAGCTAAAAGTGGTGGAATGTATGAATGGACGGCTGGCTGGCTGTCTGGCCCTGGGTAGAGCGAAAAATGCGGTGGGTATGGGGAAAGGGAGCCACACTATGGAAACAGTATTGTTGTAACGAATGCGTCGTTACAACAGCTTGTAGGCATCCGCCTTTCCACTGGAAAGTTATATATCTCTGTCAGAGATGAATGCATAAAAGAGATGGATATCTTTCGTACGTCTATCCCCCAAAACCCATTTGTTTACATTGTTGTTTTTCTACTTTCAATCCCCATCCGTGAATAGGTGTTAGCTAGAAAAAATCCACTAATGACTGACCACCAATCATAATTCATTGTGGTGAGTTATTTTTGCTGTCATACGCATAATTTAAGTTTATTATTATTTTCAATTTGTTATGTTTCTATACTGATTTAGTATACTCATTTAGCACGCAGAAAAAATGTAATCCCCAAGTGAGTATTTCAAAACAAATTTAAAATCACATAGATCCTATATTGAACTAGTATTCGCAGAACAAAATCCCAAGGTTCATTTCCCACACCAGATTGGACCAATGCTATTCCCACCGGATTGAAATCGCGATGTTTCGATGAAATTTACCGAAACCTTGTAAGGCGTTCCCACCGATTTGAAGTGAGTTCAAAAGTCATAATCTGTCAATTTTGAAGTGGCTGGCAAAACAGCTGTTTGTTGACGCAAAAAAATTGTGTTGGAAAGAGGAATTACTAAAAATTAAATTTGAAAGAATTAAGGAAATAATTGCAGCATTTATAAAGGTTTCTCTTAAAAATATTACTTCTTTTTTTGATTTAAATTCTTTTCTTCTTTTATTATTTTCTTGATTGTCACAATTCTTTCGGCGTTTAATATTTTGACATCCACAAACGAACACAAAATAAACCAAAGTTCACGCTGTAGGCTTGCTCGGCTTGATAACCTCTAACGGACGGATGAACTCAGAGGGGTTTCAAATAGGTTTCGCTGAAAACCCGAGGTTTCGAAACCTCAAAAAAGTACGCAAAAACCTCGGAAATCCCCAAATCGGAGAATATTGTGAGTATGAATGTAAATATATAAAACACAGGCAAATCAACTAATTTTTTCAGAAAGGAGAATATTATAATGAAAATTGTGAGCGGGACATTCTATACTTTTGGAAATTGACCCGCAATAAATATTGAATGGCCTAAAAGTTCCTAATTGGGCAGTTCAATAAAAAGCCACTTACTTACTTTGTCGACATAAGTTTGTTAAGAATTATCGTTCCAATTTATGGATTTATGTATTACTGTTGCTGCAGTATTGTGAATTGTGTTACTTTCATTAAAAAATGTTAATCCACATAAATAAGGTTATACAGATACATTTCCACACCACCTATAAGGTAGTGCGTTACCGATTTTTTTCCTAGGGTTCCCCAGTAGGCCTACGCACCCGTTCTACAAAAGAAAAAAAAATAGTATTCACTCCGGGTGTAACTCAGATTTCAGTTAATTTTACACCCGATAATTAATCCGCATTTTTTAAACCCGACAATTTAAGCCTATGTCCGTATTATTCACTGAAAAACATGCACTAAGCCCACTGGATTAAAGATGGATTTAAATGCGGATTCAAAACACTTTAATCCGTTTTAAACCTACGTAATGTCAAATTTCACAAATAATGACATGTGTTATTGTTGTTTGTCACTTGGAAATTCTTTGGTTTGAAGTGCGCCAATTTTAGTTTTTAGTACATTGGTCCAATCATGGAATATATGTAGCCTCCAAAATGCCTCTTTCTTCAGTCGGAAATATTTCCGAAAATCCACTAAATCGTAATCGAGGACGACGTTGCTTTACCATCAGCTCTCCATTTCATGAATGAAATCCATTTTTTTAACTCTTTGCCCCTTTTTATTTTCTATTTCGCTTTTCTACTTCTCTTATTTCTCGTGTCCTGCGAGAAAAAAGAGCCAATATAATGAAATTGAGTTTTAGACCGAGTTAAATCGGATTAAATCAAGTTTAAACAAAATTGGTCTAGTGGGTTCGGACATACAAAAGCGAAACTAATGAGGTTCCGTTTTTTCCCTTTGGGTACGGAACCTTATAAACTGGGTTTATGCTCGGGTTAAACGACTGAATTTTATGGACTTGGGTTTAATTTTTGGGTTAAACTCACTTAAGCCCGGGTGTAACCTTTAACCCGGGTTAAAGGGAGGAATTATATGGATGTAAAAGTCGATTGCAATGTTTGTTGTTTCGTTAGAAACAACTTTTACGCTATATGAAATTAATGTGGAAATATTATTGCATTAGCAATACAACGACGAAATTTTATTTTGGCAGCTATATGAAACGATTCCCATTGTAAAATATAGACAGAAGAGAGTCAACAACTAATAAATAGTCATAAAAAACTAAAAAAAGCAAAAACAAATTTCTGCGACCCCAACCTCACCATCTCCAGAAAATGATGGTTGGTAGATTTTGCCAAATTTGATAGATTATGAAAGAAATTAGTTAAACTTTTTCGGACCATTTAAACTAAATAGTTTTCCGAAATATTTGTCTTTGCATGTAGGTGATGAATTATGAAACCAATTTGTCAAAAAGAGTTGAGAAATCAAACAAAATTGGTAAGAAAAAGCTTTTTTTTCCGTACATTTGCGGGTACATACCTACGTATATTCTTTTTCTAGCTACCTTTTTTTGACAAATTGGTTTTATATACTCGTATCATTAGCTACATGCAAAGACAAACATTGTGCAAATCTATTCAGTTTAAATGGTCGAAAAAAGTTAAACTAATTTCTTTCGTTTTCATTGTAATGTATTGCGGGTTTGCCAGTTGCCCTCACATACTAACATCACGGAAAACAAAATTGCGCTTTGTAATGTAATTGTTTGTTTAGGTTGTTGTTGATTGTGGGCTGTGTTTATGTTATTGTTTATAAAACATTAATACATTAGTCTATGTAGATATCAAACAAATAATAGGTAGCTTACTTATAATTACTAGTAAGTGTGCATATAAGTCCTGCATCCCATCACACATTTTGATTCTATCCTGTTATGGTCATAAAATAGCTGTAATGATATCTCATTTAATATTAGAACAATTCTTACAAATTTTGTCTCAACATGCGCTTTCAAATGAACTTTTTAATCTGTTTTCTGTAGATAAAATTGAAATAAAAACAATCGCAATCCGAATATTATTTACGCCGGCCGAATGTCATAAAACAGCATAATTTTGTATTCACCATGGAAACCAAAGATAATAGAATACAGAGATATATATCTTTCCAGTGGAAAGGCGGCTGCCTACAAGCTGTTTTCCCGAAAAATTCATGAAGTCACTCATACATTCTCATTTCTATACTAGATTAAGTGAGTTCGTGAATTCACCCGGAAGATGGCAGAAAATTGGTGAATTCACCACCGAAATACATAACATTTTCAAATATCCTGGAAAACTGGTTTGGGTATGTTCACTAAGAAAATTTGAATTTTGACGGTTGACCGTTAATTTGCATGCAGTGAATTATAAATTAATATGTTTCTACCACTTTGACACTGCCTTTTATCAAAAATGGGTGATATAGTTACGAATAACAATTCAAATTACATTTTTTTTAGGTAACACAGTAATGAAAAAAGCTTTCTTGTAAAATCGAACGCAAGCAGGCTGTATAAATTAAAATTATTTACAATTTACCAATCAATTTGCAAATAAATAACAAAATCCAACATTTTAGTCAAGGCTATCTACTATAAATCGGCATGAAATGTTTTTATTGTTTATTATATATTATTTGAAAACCTTAATTCTTTTTTTTTTCTTCATTTTAGCCTACTGCATGTGGAATTAAATTATAACTTTTTTTTTTATTTAAAAAACAAGAATAGATAATTGCCATACAAGTAAATATCGCAATTTTTCCGATAGATAGCACATAATGCTTTCGAAATGTTTCTTTTCAAAGTTCTTATAATTTGAACCCTAGTACACCAACCACTCTTTTAAATATATAAATTCATCCGCGTATAAAATTAAATAGTCAATTAATAATTTTACGTATAAAATAAGTTGTTCCTTCCAGTCGGAATAATACAATGGGGTAATTCTGGAGGTAACCGAATTATAACGAAAAATCGTATATCTAACGAACAGACCTATCTAAAAGAGAGTGTCACCATATGGTGACTACAAAATTATGCTGTTTTATGACATTCGGCCGGCCGTTTTGAATTTTGATTGGTGGTCTGTCATTAGCAACTTTTTTTGTAGCTCACACGTATTCACAGACGGGGGTTGAAATTACAAAAACAACAATGTAAACAAATGGGTTTTGGGGGGATAAACGTACGAAAGATATCCATCTCTTTTATTCATTCATCTCTGATGGACACATTCTTATTTAGACAGGTCTGTTCGTTAGATATACGATTTTTCGTTTACCTCCGGAATGACCCCGTTATATTAATCCGACTGGAAGGTACAACTTTTTTATATGTGAATATATTTATTGACAATAATTAATTTCATACACGGATGAATTTATATATATTAAAGAGTTGTAGGTGTACTATAGGGTTAAAATTATAAAAACTTTCAAAAGAAACATTACGAAAACATTATCTATCGGATAAATTGCGATATTGTAATGCGGTTAGTAAAAGGATATTGAAGGTAGTTTGGATTCAGAAGTGGACTTGGAACCGGAAGTGGATAAGGATTCAGGATAGGAACGGAAATCGAAAGGGACAGGAGTGTCGAGAGCAAAGAGCTTGGCATGCTTGCTCAGCACGGCTCAGCTCGCCGGAATGGTGTGGTTCTTGCTCCCCACCGCTCGACCTAACCAACTACAACACATAAAACATGCCGGACAAACAGGTACTTACTTTTCCTTCACCATCGAAGCGGACGGACCTTCACCACACTGAGGGGCGCTGTTGTTGTTATTCAGCGCTGGCCATTCCCACCCCTCCTGGAAATTCGTGGGCCGATGTTTGAATCTCCCCTTTGTTGGAGATGCTGCTGCCGGCTCACGTCATCTGTGTCGAATTCGCCTCCCCTTCACACCCCTGAAGATGTACTTTAGCACTCCATGCTCACCTTCTAGTGAGTGCAACCAATTTTACACACAAATAAGAAAAACGGTCATTTGGGCGCGGTTCAAACATCAACAAACCATTGGAATCTTTAATATGTTTTATAGGGTAGGTTCCACGTGGGTACAAAAAAAAGAAGAAACTTAAAAACTAGCAAACCAAACGAAAAGTAAGAACAGTTTGGCCCCTTTTAACCAACAAAACAAACAAAACCATTGGGGACATCAAGATCCGCCCCTTACTTTTACCGCGGAATTTTGTTATCGGTTACCTACCTAAACAGAGCTCTGTTTGGGAGTATAGTGTTCCCCCCTTCTTTTTTTTTTAAGAGGGTGCGCGAGACAAAGACGTGGGTGGGGGGGGGGGGACAAAGGATGCTTATCACAAGTAGATCTTAGCAACAATCAAAAAAAAAACTTTAAACTCACGCCACGAAAAAAAAACATGGGTCATAAACGAAACTTAAAAACTAACTTAACACCTAATCCGTACTGAAAATTGTAACAACTATCATCGCTATAATCCTTTTTGAATACAATGTTTAGCTAACAAAACACTTTCTACTCTCCGGTATTCTCTACAAGTCGGCTTTGGCGATATTTAGCTGGTGACGTATTTGTTGGTGGTCACCGCGATCTCGCTATTTCCTCACTGCTTCTCTATGGTCTCGGCTGACCTTCACACCGGCGCTACCGAGGGCACTGGTACGGGACACTATATTTGAAGTGTCCTCAGATGCCTTTTTGGGGTTTATGTTTGGTGGGATTGAGGGTCACGCGATCAGGACAATACTGGAGAGATCGGACGGGGTTTCCCTCAATAATCTGGCGGCCACGCCGGAATATAGGTTTTGTGACCGCCACGCGAAGTACCTATCCTATTTTCAAAAATTTATCAAGTGAAATTTTTCTTCCCTATCAACAAAAAAAAATAACCAATTCACTCACCCCCTTTTCTATAGTGGTTCCCGTATGGACTTATGCCGCCTGTACTTATCACCAACAACTCACTGCATTTTCCTATCTTTTCTTTTTTCTTTTTGTATCCCGCCCAGCACTATTTCTTCACTTTATCGTTACTTTTAATTTTTTTGTTCGTATTGTATTTCGTTTTGGGGTTTGTCACTCGCGCTGTATCGGTTGGCTAGTCCTTTTAAAATACAACTTCGGTGTCATTGATAGCAGAATAATGGCTTAACCAAAAATCGAACCTTCAGTCGAGGGCAGTTATTTGCTTCCTTCCTCGTTCTCCTATCCCGTATTCGGTTTTTTTTTTTTGTCTTGTGATGCACTATTAGATTTCTAATTGTCCCCCTCTTTTTGCAGATATCATTTGAAAGGCATAGGTACGTATTTCAAAGTTTCGCCTTGCACCAATCGTGTTTTCGAACCGATATTACCACACTCTTATCTACCTCCGCCCCATCTACTGGTGAATAACTAGCCATCCCTTCCTCAGAATAAGGCTATTGTGACCTGTCACCTACACCTTTGACAAACGTCAAACGACTTCGAACAGCTTGTGGCGGCGCATATTTTGGTAAAACAAATTCGTTATTTTCCTCTTTTATTTCATTTTTCTTTGCTTACAAATACAAATAGCTAATAACATTAATTTTCCTATGGTTACAGGTGGCTGCAACAAAACACCACATCTAGAGGAGTGCACACAACGAAAGGAGGGGTGGGGAAGAATCCCACTTTCAGCCGGGCACAAACGTTTGGTCAAGGATAGGATGTATGCTGGTCACATGTTTCTAACTTTTATTATTTTTGTAAGCTTTCCTATCATATTGCATTATTATTAGGTGATAATACGCAAGCGCAGACGGATGTAAACAACGTTACTCCATGTAGCCCCGGAGCAGTGAATTTCCCGGTCCCCTTTTAAAGTTGCTGGCCATTTGGAATTAATGAGCTGGGTACTGAAATGCTACGACGCTTCTACACGCGCGAGTGAGTTGTATTAGTCATAGTTTAGTGTTAAGCTCCCTTAGACATACCTAGTTATAATTTTAGATGATAAGATAAGGAAATAAATACGCATGCTTAGATAAGGAAATCAATACGCATCTTCTACGAATTATCTCATTTATTTCTCTAGTAGGGCAATTGTTATGTCATTGCCGTGCATCAGGTTGAGTTATCCTTAATTGTACACTATGATAAAGGGTTTAGTGAGCTCCTGTTTCTGCATCGGTATTCGAGGTCATTGGCCTACACTCTTTTGAAGGACCCCGATCAATTAGATAATTTATAACTGAAAGGGTGACTATATACATATATGCGGTCAGTGTAATACATAAATAACTAAATATCGAATAAATGCATCAATCGCCTATACCAAATTACATAATTAAATGCACATAAACGACTGCGCAAAATACTATACGTATATCAAGCAATGCATCAAGACTTAACTACGTAACAATTACCAACCTTTATAAATTTATACGAGAATAACAAAAATAAAAATAAAAACAAATAAATAAATGACATTAGAATAAATAACAAGCTAAACAAGCTAAGCTAACTAAAGCCACTAAATAAATACATAATAAGTAAATAAATAAATAACTAACAACTAAATACATCGATAAATAAACAAATAAATAAATAGATAATAAACAAATAAATAAATAGATAAATAAATAAATAGATAAAAAAATAAATAATAACCAAATAAGTAAAAAAATAACTAGCATCTATGTAATTGTATATCTAAGCTAAACTGAATACTAAATAAATCTAATAATACTAATGCCTAAGCACCTAAGTAACAGCCCGATAAACTATACACCTATAACAGAGAGATAAATACTTAGAACTACCTATACCTAACAGTGATGGAAATACCTAAGGCGTGCTGAAGTGAATACTCTATCACAGTTGTTTTCAGTCTGGTTTTGCGTCTCTATCACAGGTTTTGCCAGGCAACGTGCGATTATTGTTTTAAATCCTTTGCATGAAAAATGCTGACTTTCTTTCCCGCTAGGTTTTCTATCTCGTACAAACTTTTTCCTACAGCTTTCACAATTCGGCACTTCACATATTTGGGACACAATTTTGAGGCGAGATACTTCGACGTGTCGCTAAGGACAAAGTTTCGCCGATAAATTTCCTGTCCGGGCAGGAAGCGTATTTTTTTCGTCCGCACATTGTATGTTCTTGCACTTCTCTCATTTGCTTTCTTGATGTTTTCCTTAATTTTCTTGCGCACACATTCTAAACGGCTGCGTCGCGAGAGTGTCAACAGCTATCATCTACAGCGTTTAGCTTTTGTGCTAGTTCATACCCCGACCCGTGCGTCATCATATTCGTTCCGAACAGAGCAAAGTACGGTGACACCCCAGTCGAGGCATGAACCGAACTTCTCAAGGCGCACGCGATGTTACTGAGGTTTACATCCCAATCGCGTTGGTCTTCCTTCAGGTACGAACGGATCGCAGCTATCAGCGTTCTATTGACCCTCTTCGACGCATTGAGTTATGTATATATACATTATTATACATCTTGCGCAACATACACAAGCTGCATGATAGCACGCAAATATGTTTACCAAATTTGTGCACATCTGGCATTCGAATAACAGGAACATGTTTACCAAATTTGTGCACATCTGGCATCCGCATAACAGGAACATGTTTACCAGATTCGTGCACATCTGCACCTGTTATGCAGATGATAACAGAAACTTGTTAACCAGAACTTGCATTACTTGCGCCTTCCTAACATACAGCATTAGCTGCATAGTTACAACAAAAAACACGGGATTTACTGTCGGCCTATCGTGTGTTGTTTTTTTTTGTATTCTTTCTCGCCTTTTCCTTTTTTCTTTTCTTTTCTGTTATCGATAACGAAAAACGAGTTTACTTTTAAGTTTAGAATAATTAAGATAGTAAGATTTTGGAGTTCGAAAAATAAAGACATATTACTGAAACGAAAAAAAAAGATCTAGTGTTTTTAATCACGTATTAATATAATGATATAACTGGCGCAGTCGAAAAAAAAAACCTCGAAAAGAATAAAAAAAAAAAAAATACAAGTGACTGAATTGACTGAACTATTATTGAAAAAAAAAGTGTACAAAAGTGTAATACATATAATATATATAAAAAAAAACATTAACAAAACAATATGAATATGAACGTGTTGGAAGCAGTAAAGGGGTTATCGGAGTTTACTGGATTTCCTGAGGAGCTTGATCTATTTATCCAGCAAGTTGATTATTTGTATGTATATATAAGTACTTATGATGAAAATTCAAAAGGTTTTCTTAATTTAAAAATTAGAAGTAAGATTAAAGAAAAAGCTAATTTAATATTAATAAACAATAATAATCCAATAAATTGGCCTGATATTAAAAGTGTATTAAAGTTAAATTGTGGTATCAATGAAAGCATCGAGAGTATTATAAACGAAATAAAAGTTCTCAAATTTGAAAATTCCCTTGAGGAATTGTTTGAAAGAAGCCTAAATCTTTTAACTAAATTAAACATAAAATCATCCTTAAGCTCTAATGTTCCTCATTGGTTTGATGCAACTCAAAATGAGAGTTTTGTCCTTAAACTATTTATAAATAAATTGCCAAGTGAGCCCAAACTTATTTTAAACGCTAGAAATCCTTCCTCTCTAAGAGAAGTCAAGGAAATTCTAATCGACACTGATAATTTTCATCGACGTACACGATTTTCAAACCCTCAACATATACGACACCCAAACAATCCAAGAAATACTGCACCGATTCACGCAGGAAATTTTCAAGCTAATTTAGAAAATTTCCCGCACCATAATCCAAGACCATATTATTACATGCGAAACGTTATCAATTCTCCAAATAGCAATGACTATTATCAGCATTCTCAGCAACAACATTTTTTGCCTAACTTTCCACAAAATTTTGTTCAAAATGGACCACAAAGCTTTCGGCAAAATGTCCCTCAAAATTTTTCGCAACATCTCTCTCCAAATCATTACTCCAATAGTCCAAACTATTCTAATCCTAATCGTGGAAATAATTCCCGAAGCATGCAAACTGTAAGAAATTCTGGTAGAAATAGGGTTGATAATATGGAGGTAGACCATTTTCAAGCAAGCAATTTTTCAGGTAGTGAACATATGGTAAACCAAGAAGCTGATGATTCCAGGGTTCAAAATTTTTAATCAATCACGTCAGAGCTCTACCCTTTATAATAGTCCGAACAATGTCTAGTCCAATCAAATTGCTTGTTAATTCTGGGGCAGGAACATCTGTAATTCAGAAAGGAATATTTCACAGTTCTTTCAAAACAGAACTTGAAAGACCGCTGCTACTAAAATCAATTAGCTCAAGCATTTACGCCAAAATTGAATACTGACTTTGATGGTATAATTGGCTGTAACATTTTAAAACCGTTGCAAGCAAAAATGCCAACTTATTACAAACGAAGCTACCTTACCATTAGTATTTTCAAGCCCTCCAGTACATCTTTCAGCAGAAGAAATTCATGCTATAAACAAAAATATAATAGAAATTAGTTTTGCAAAACCATGCTTAGAACAAATAACAAACCGATTAAAACTTGATAACCTCAATACAGAAGAAATACAATTTCTGATGACTACAATAAAAAAATTTAAAAACGTTTTTTATGTTGAAGGTGAAAATTTGTCTTCTGTCACGAAAGATAACCAAAAAATACCAACGAAAAATCATATACCGATATTTTTAAAATCATATAGGTATCCAGAAATTCACGAAGAAGAGGTCAACAAACAGATTTCTGAAATGCTTTCTTCCGGCATTATAGTAAATTCGACAAGTCCATATAATGCACCAATTTGGATAGTCCCCCAAAAAGATGGACAACTCAGGCCTCCAAAAATGGCGCATTGTAGTGGACTATAGAAAATTAAATGACGTGACAATCGAGGACAAATTTCCAATACCTAATATAGAAGATTTATTTTCCAAGTTGGGCAATGCCCAGTATTTTTCAACCCTCGATCTGGCGAAAGGATTGTACCAGATACCTTTAAGTGAAGAAGACAGACATAAGACAGCTTTTTCAACCAGAAACGGCCACTATGAGTTCACTAGAATGCCGTTTGGATTGAAAAATGCCCCTGGATCCTTCCAAAGGATGATGAATGAGGTGCTTCACGAATATATAAATCGGATTTGTGTCGTATATCTAGACGATATATTAATCTTCTCAACATCTCTACAAGAACATATAGATTCATTGAATAACATTTTTAAAAGACTCCTTGAGTTTAATTTGAAAGTTCGAATTGATAAGTGCAGTTTTTTGAAGTACGAGACTGAGTTTTTGGGACATATTATCTCAGAAGATGGTATAAAGCCAAATCCCAACAAGATTGAGGTAATTAAAAACATTAATATTCCCGGTACAGTTAGGCAGATCAAATCATTTTTAGGAGTAACAGGACTTTACCGCAAATTCATTAAGGACTACTCCAAAGTAGCCCTTCCAATGACTAAGTGGCTGAAAAAGCAAGCAAAGATCAACATTAAAGACAGACAGTATATTGAGTCCTTTAATAAACTTAAAGAACTTATATGTACATGTCCAGTTTTGGCATACCCTAATTTTGCAAAAATGTTTACTCTGACAACGGATGCTAGAAATTAACCTTTGGGGCAGTACTATCCCAAAACCATCATCCAATAGCATTTGCTTCCAGAACATTAAATAGTCATGAAAGAAATTATAGCACGGTGGAAAAAGAATTGCTTTGTATAGTATGGGCAACCAAATATTTTCGACCGTATTTGTTTGGACGTAAATTTAAAATACAAACAGACCACAGACCGCTAGTGTGGCTAAGCTCTCTAAAAGAAACAAATTGCAAGCTTCAACGTTGGAAAATTCGTTTGAATGAATATGATTTCGACATTGATTATATAAAGGGTAGGGACAATAACGTTGCTGATTTTCTAAGCCGCTTAGACATAAATTGTTTAGAGGACGACGAAGCTAGATCTGACGTGGCCACAATACATACCGGAATAGAAAACCAGAACGATCACATCTATTTATCAGAAAGCCCGCTTAATATTTATAAACATTAACTTATTATAGAGAGAAGTGATTCTTATGCGTGTACGAACACATTTTTGTATAAAAATAAGAGAAGGACTGTTATTTACTTAACAAAATATAAAGAAGAATATGTTTTGAAAATTCTAGCAGAACTTTTCCCTGTTAAGGGAACAGTAGGAATTTTTTGCCAGGATGATAAAATTTTCATAGATTTTCAAAAAAACATTTTTCAAATACTTCTGTAACTCTCCAAATATGAAGGTTCTTAGATCCACAAAGCTGTTGGAAGATATAACGTGTAGAGAAAAGTTATTAGAACTTATTGAAAAAACTCACCTTGAAAAAAACCACAGAGGTATTGAAGAAACGTATTTAGAATGAAAAAATGCGTATTATTATCCAAACTTCAAATTAGAAATTCACAAATATATAAATAACTGCATTCTTTGCAATATGTGCAAATATGACAGAAATCCAATTAAAGCAGAATAAATGATTTCCGAAAACCCGAATAAACCTAACGAACTTGTTCATGTTGATATTTGGTTTTTCAATAAGAACAATATGTTTCTCACGATTATTGACAAACTAACGAAACATGGAATTCAATCACAATCGTGGATATATTTCGCCATAGGTTTGCAATTTTGGGTAAACCCCATAAAATAATTGCTGATAATGAATTCAACAAAGAGAATGGCATAATTGAAAGATTTCATTTAACTCTCGATGAACACATTCGCTTGTTAAAATTGAATAAAGAACATATGAATATTGACGAAAAAATATTAGTATTCAAAGCTGTTGAAATATATAATAACAGCATTCATTCCATAACCAAATATAAACTGAATGACCTACTCCATTCAACTAAAAAACAAAAAACAAAAGAAATAATGACCTTATCATTTTACTATTAAAATGAAAATGAAAATATCGCACATCCGCCACAGTAGCCTATCACATTTATTACAGAAATCATCAACAATATAACACTTAAACACTACCAATTATGTATTAACATTTTGTCAATACTTATCTCCATACAACGGGTGGAGGAGTTATGTAAAGGGTGATTTTTTAGCTGGTTTGGTTTTGGCAACACTGGTTTTGACAGCTGACGTGTGTTTAGTACCTTGTGTCACTGTCAAACAGCTTCAGTTTGGTTTGCAATTTAACCATGGATCGTCTTACAAATGAACAACGCTTGCAAATTATTGAATTTTACTATCAAAATTCGTGCTCGGTTCGAAATGTTCATCGCGCGCTGCTTCCATTTTATGATCGGCATTCTCGACCTTCTGAGCAGTCTATTCGGAAGATTGTGACCAAATTTCGCACCAAATTTACTTTGTTGGACATTAAACCACCAACACGTTTACGTACTGTGCGTAGTGAAGAAAATATTGCGGCCGTATCAGCTAGTGTGATAGAAGACCGCGAAATGTCGATTCGGCGCCGTTCCCAGCAGTTAGGCCTTTGTTACAGCACTACGTGGAAAATTTTGCGGAAGGATTTGGGCGTAAAGCCTTTTAAGATACAGCTGGTGCAAGAACTAAAGCCAGCCGACCTACCACAACGCCGAATTTTTGGTGAATGGGCTCTTGGAAAGCTGGCCGAGGATCCGCTTTTTTATCGAAAAATTGTGTTCAGCGATGAGGCTCATTTTTGGTTGAATGGGTACGTAAATAAGCAAAATTGCCGCATTTGGAGTGAAGATCAGCCAGAAGCATTGCAACAGCTACCAATGCATCCCGAAAAAGCCACTGTTTGGTGCGGTTTATGGGCCGGCGGCATTATTGGGCCATATTTCTTCAAAGATGATGCGAATCGCAGCGTTACTGTCAATGGTGAACGCTACCGAGCGATGATAACAAACTTTTTTTTGCCCGAAATGGAAGTTCTTGACTTGCATGATATGTGGTTTCAACAAGACGGTGCCACATGCCACACAGCACGCGAAACAATGGCGCAATTGCGAGTTTGGTGAACAGTTAATTTCACGTTTCGGGCCGGTCAATTGGCCGCCTAGATCGTGCGATTTGACACCATTAGATTATTTTTTGTGGGGGTATGCCAAGGCTAATGTGTATAGGGACAAGCCCGCTTCGATTGACGCACTGGAAGCCAACATCCATGCATTCATTCGTGAGATACCGGCCGATATGTGTGAAAGAGTATGCCAAAATTGGACTCAGCGGATGGGCTACCTGAGACGCAGCCGCGGTCAACATTTGCATGAAATTATCTTTAAACATTAAATTGCAAGGTTCAAACTATCGATTCAAATAAATATTTCATTCATTTTTTCGAATTTTTTGTGTTTTTTTTTTTAAAAAAGTTCTAAACCTCTTAAAAAATCACCCTTTATATATACATTATTATACATCTTGCGCAACATACACAAGCTACATGATAGCACGCAAATATGTTTACCAAATTTGTGCACATCTGGCATTCGAATAACAGGAACATGTTTACCAAATTTGTGCACATCTGCATCCGCATAACAGGAACATGTTTACCAGATTCGTGGACATCTGCACCTGTTATGCAGATGATAACAGAAACTTGTTTACCAGAATTTGCATTGCTTGCGCCTTCCTAACATACAGCATTAGCAGCATAGCTTACAACAAAAAACACGGGATTTACTGTCGGCCTATCGTGTGTTGTTTTTTTTTTTGTATTCTTTCTCGCCTTTTTCGTTTTTCTTTTCTTTTATGTTATCGATAACGAAAAAAGAGTTTACTTTTAAGTTTAGAATAATTAAGATAGTCAGTAAGATTTTGGAGTTCGAAAAATAAAGACATATTACTGAAACGAAAAAAAAAAGATCTAGTGTTTTTAATCACGTATTAATATAATGATATAACTATTGGACTGTGGTGCATAATTGGCCGTCCGAACACCGTATTTTGACAGGAAACTTTGGAACTCTTTTGCTACAAACTGTTTGCCGTTGTCGGAGTGCAGTATCTGTGGCACTCCAAACATGTTGAAAACATCGGCTTGTAGGAACTTCATTACGCTTACCGTGTTGGCGTTTCTCAGTAGCTTTAACAACACATACTTGGACAAATGGTCTAACACTATAAACACATACGCGTTTCCTGATTTCGATCTCGGATACGGGCCTAGAAAATCTACATAAATCTTCTGAAAGGGACGATCGGAACAAAAACTATTGATTATGGGTGGACGAGTTATTTGATTGGACGACTTACATAGTTTACACGTTTCACATTTTGCAATCAAATTTTTAATTTGTACGGTCATATTCGGCCAGTAAAAATACTGCCGTTTCCGGTGCAGGGTCTTCGCGATTTCACCGTGAGCGGCCTGTGGAGGAACATGAGCTCCGGCGATTATGTCTTCGGTTAGCCCTGAGGGTATCCAAAGTCGACACGTGTGTTCGACCAGGGGCTCGGCTCCTTCGGGTGGTAATGCGCGTTTATAGACGAACTTATCTTCCACCTTCAAGTCCGGCAATTCGTACAATTGGACGGAATCTCTGGATGGCCATGACAGCTGCAAGGCACTCCTTTTCGGTTACGCTATAGTTCTTTTTACATGAATTTAGCTTTTGCGAAAAGTAAGCGATAGGGAACTCTACTTCTTCTTCGTTTCGTTGGAACAATACTGCTCCAATTCCTGAATCTGATGCATCGCATTGGACATAAAATCTTCTTTTGAAATATGGATGCGTTAGGACAGGGGCACTCACTAAGGCAAATTTTAATTTTTCAAACGCTGCCTTGGCTTCCTCGGTTATAATAAAATTTGTATTTCTTTTCTTTAGCGTATCAGTTAGTGGGGCAGTCAGGGTGGAAAATTTTTGTATGAAGCGCCTATACCAGCCCGCGAGGCCAAGAAATCTTCGCACCTGTCTTGCGTTATTCGGTAATGGAAAATTTTCTATGGCTTCGACTTTCGCTGGATCGGTTTTTAACAACCCTCCACCAACTACGAAACCTAAGTATTTTAGTTCCTTATAGCAAAACTTGGATTTTGCTAAATTTATCGTTAGGTTGGCTTTGCTTAAGCACAGCGCAACCTCTTCTAACAGTGATACATGCGTCTCGAAGTCAGGGGCTATTATGAGGAGGTCGTCGAGATAGACGAATACGCGATCTTTTAAGCGTGAGGGGATCACTTTGTTCATTAAACGGCACATCCTTTGAGCTGCGTTACACAACCCAAAGGGCATTACCGTAAAATGATACAAATGTCTCCCCGGCACGGCAAATGCAGTTATCTCCCTACTCTGTCTCTCCAATGGTATTTGCCAAAAGGCGTCTTTCAGGTCTACACTACTTATAAAGTAGGTATCTTGAAGGCGGCTGAGAAGGCCGTCGATATGGGGGAGAGGATAGGCGTCTTTTTTTGTTAAGGCGTTTACCTTGCGCGAATCTAAACATAGGTGATTTTTCCCTGCTTTCCGTATGAGGGTACTACCGGAGAACAGCATGGACTCTCGCTCTCCTCCACAACGCCAAGGCTTATCATTCTATCGATTTCTTGATACAGTAGGTCTTGTACCGCCGGAGAGACAGGGTAGTGACGCTGCTTCACAGGAGCCGCGTCTCCAGTGTCTATAATGTGTTTTTCCACATGTGTTTTACCGAGGCCGTGTGTAAAGCAGCATGGAAATTTCTGTTTTACCGCCTCTAATTTGATTTTTTGGGCGGGTAACAGCTCATGGGTATCTGTGTTGGACATTATTTGTGAAGTTGAAAGTGAGCTTATTATCCCAGGAGCAAGTTGAACCGTTTTCCAGAAATCGACCCCAAGATACAACTCTTGGTCTAGACTAAATAAAACATTATTGATTGTTTCTGGTTCTTATACTCAACTTCAGTCATAAACTTGCCAACAAGTGATTGTTTCTGGCCATCAGCTGTTTTCACATTGGCTTGAAATGAAGGATTGTAAGGCAGATTTGTTGCTTTTACAAAATTTAAACAATTTTTACCTAAAATGCTTATGCTTGCCCCACTGTCTAATAGACCAAGCATTTCCTTATCTCCTATTTTAACTTTGGCATACGGTCGAGGATCAGAAGCAGTGTCTATTATGGAAGACGCTATACATTTTCTTATTTCTTTCCTGCTGTGGTATCTCTCTCTTGCCTTAAGTATTTTTTTAGAAGGACCTGCCGTTGTTCCCTTGAAAATCCTCTCCCTAGTTTTATAATAATTCCTAATTCTAATATGTAACGGCTTAACTTCTGCTCTATGTTTATCGTTTTCTACTACTAATCTTCGGTCTCGTTTCAGTAGGCTGATTTTTGTGACTTCGTGCGGACTAAATCTATCCTCGGTCTGGCTTTCCTTATCTAACCTACCCACTGGTCGGGGGTTTGCGTCGAACGCGATTCCCCCGTAGACATCGCGCTCTGTGTTCGGTTTAGGTGTAATTACACCTTCCTGTCCACATTTTTAACAAAAGATGTTACGAATTGTTGACGGGCAGTCTACGAATGAATGACCCTCGACTCTACAGTTCCAACACATCATCCTCCCGCCGGTGTATCTTCGCGGAGCATTTGGGTGTGCACTACCGTAATGTAGCGCTGAAATCTGTTCCTCGGGATCATAAGGTACTTCGTCGCGGTAGTCCAATTCATTCACCGCGTATCGAGCGGGAGGTCGGTGAGGTCTGGGACCATATCGGCTTGGGAACGCAGTCTCTGCGTCTCCCCATTTATCGATTTTGATCGGGCCTCTAGGGCCTGATTGGAAGTATGAATTTGGGGGTCTTGGGGGGGGGGAACAAAGAACGCTGGAGGAGGCTGCATCTGTGGGGGCGGTGCCTGTTATGGATGGTACGTGCGGTGATACCCCCGACCATGTCCGGACCTTCTGGAGCCGTGATTTCGGCTAGTGGAATGATTTGGGGGTGGATTGGACGGGATCGTGTCGGCATTTACGGGTGGGATTGCTAGCGGAACCCCGGTCTGGCTAAAAGGCCTCGAGGCTGAATCCGGCTGAGGTTCCGAAGTGGATACCGTCGGCTGTTTGGTCGTTGGCCAAGGGATTCCGGTTGCCTGGCCTAAAGGACCTGGCACTGGCGCTTCTGCTGGCGGATTCGGACGGGTAACAAAATTTATATCCCGCATAAAATTCAGAAAATTAATCCTCATCTCTTCCCTCAGGCTTTGTGAAATGTCCTCTTTCAAGGAGTTTTGATATGAGGAAAAGGCGCTTCCCACGGCCATGTTGATGCAAGCCCGCAGATCTGCAGGGATATTTACGGTGCCGATGTTGTCGTAATTTTGGTTTTGTGCTGTCACACTCGGGAGGTTTTGTTGGCTCTCCGCCGCTTTCAAGGTTCTGTAGCTGGAATCGGTATAATCTAAAGCGGCTGTTCGCTAAGAGCTAGTATTGCGACTAATCGCACCTGTACTGGTTGGAAGTTGTGTAGTCGGTGGTAGATCGGAGGGTGGAAGACCTACCGGAGGGGGACATTGCACCTGCGTTGCCGGAGGTACTGGTGGCGGATAGTGTACTTGCGATTGGGGAGCTACTGAGGAAGAAGAAGTTAACGGCGGGCCACTGTTGGCCACACCTTTCGCTGGTGGGGTGCGGTGAAGAGACATTTCGATCAACTCTTGCGCTACTCGGGCACTATGGGAGCGAGTGAGTATTCGGTTGCTATCTACAATTGTTTCCCTTCTAATCCGTCTATTAATTGTATCCTTTTCATGTGATTTCATTCTCTAATTGCACCTAAACAAATGGAACGCCAAAAAATATGAGGCGGATACTTAACCCGATATATAGTAAACGATGAACATACACTATGAACGACGGCTAAAAGGAACTAACACCTAAACCAAAAAAAAAACGAAGTTAAATAAACGAAATAAATTAGTTATGTATATATATCAGGCGTAACAAAACCAAAACCAAAAAAAAATATATAACAAAATAGTGACCAAAAATCCAAAACGTATATAAATAACTTTAACTACTCCTATAAGATATATACGTATAATATGTAATATACAAATCTCTTACACTTAAATAAACCATTTTTTTTTTTTTTTCTACTAAATATTGTTTTTTCTGACCACTCTAAATTATGAATCGGACACTCGAAATTTCACTTTGTTGGAAATGTATTTATCATCGGGGTAGGGGTGCGTTGGGGTAGTTGTCTTCGACGACGTTGTTGGCGAATCTATGACGGCGGGATCTTTCAACAGCATCTGGACTTTTTGGACTGCAGACGGACAAGGTTTTCTATCCCTCAGTGTGGTGAAATAGTAACAACAATGAACACGGACTTACATGTTGCATCCCTTCCCGTTTCCGCAATACCAGACAACCCTGTAGCTTTGCTGGCAGACGTGAAACGTTCCGTTCAACACTCTAAAGAAAGCTACGGACGGCACGTTACGACTAAATCATGACAAGGTCACTGTACTCGTGTTTACTATATATAATGACAATTGTTGGCATTAAATGCCAATTTTAAATAAAAAAAAGAAAAATGTTGAATGATTTCCAATTCGGTGTTTGAAAGCGTAAGCTTCAAATTCCCTGCAATATTTATTAGTTTTTAATTACATGTTTCATTAATATAAAAAAAGGAGCAAATATTACTTTTAGTTTCTTCTCGAAAAATCACAAATTATTTTCTTCTTTCTCTATCTCTACTTTCTGGCTTCGCATTTTATCATCACCCAAGATAAGTGTTATCCCTCCTCTTTTTCATTTGTCACCGGCAGATGGTCACTGCTTGTTGCAGGGATGTCGTTGGCTTGAGATAGGGTAACATCAGTGTTGCTGACACTCTCCTCCGGTATGAGAGACACATCAGTGATCGAAATACCCTTCGTATTATCCCGGATATCAAGCACGGCTAGTTTCACCGCTGGTCTCTCGAACACTCCAGTAACTGTTTGAACTGTTGCACTTCTAACCTGGCCATCTTTTCCGACTTTGACTTTCAGGACTCTTCCTTTCGGCCACGAATTCCGTGGAAATTTTTCATCTACAATGACTACGATATCCCCGGGTTCAATCGGCTTAACATGCTGGAGCCACTTTGTTCTACGAGTCAATGTAGGTAGGTACTCTTTTACCCACCGCTTCCAAAACGCATTAGCATAGTATTGGGCTATCATCCAGTTTTTTCGCAAGACATGTTTATCGTCACTGAACTCGCCAATAGGCTTGGATCCGTTTGATGAACCGATTAAGAAATGGTTGGGTGTGATAGCTTCGTGATTTATGCCATCCACTGGGAGGTACGTCAAGGGCCTGGAATTAATCACATTCTCTACCTCAATTAGCATACTCTTTAATAGCTCATCAGAGGGATTGCGACCTGGCATGATTGCATAAAGAGTCGTCTTCACAGAGCGGACAAGACGTTCCCAACTTCCACCCATGTGAGGCGAAGCTGGAGGATTAAACTTCCACTTAATTGTGGTTGATTTGAGCTCACTGGCCAAATCGGTTGACTTCACTTCGGTAAGAGCCCCTCGCAGTTCATTCTCCACTCCATGGAAATTGGTTCCATTATCACAATATATCTCATTTGGAATCCCTCTTCGGGCAATAAAATTGCGTAAACAGAGTAGACATGAGTCCGTTGACAAGGTGTGGGCCACCTCAACGTGGATTGCGCGTGTTGTTAAGCAGGTCACACGCATTCCCCATATTTTTTCAGATCGTCTTCCGATAGCCACTGTAATTGGCCCAAAGTAGTCAAGGCCTACAAATGTAAATGGGCGAGTAAATGTAGCCAATCTTGCTGCGGGTAACTCGGCCATTTGTGGTGGACATGGAGTGGCATTCCGAATTTTACAAACGGCGCATGACTTCCTTACTGCTTTTAATAGCCCGCGTAGCTGCGGGATGGAGTAAAGCTGGCGTAATTCGTTTACTACAGTTTCGTTGTTGTGGTGATGGTAACGTCTGTGAACTGCGTCGACAACTAAACGAGTAATCCCATGTGATTTTGGCAACAGGATCGGTCGTTTTGTCGCGATTGGAATATTAGGTGCCGCGTCAATTCTACCTCGTGAACGAATAACTCCAATAGTATCCAAGTAAGGAACTTGTTTGTATATAACGCTGGTTTTCTTCACAGGAAAATTTCGAGTGAGGGCTGCCATCTCTTCCACATAGTCTTCCATTTGAGCCTGACGGTAGATAACATTTTCAGCTGCTAGGTACTCTTCACTTGTGAATGGTCCTCTGATCACTATATTCGGCCTTGACAAAATGTTGGTTATAGCACGCATCACATAAAATAGTGGTTCTCAATAATTTTCTCCAGGATGAGAACCTGTTAACGTCAAGTAAACTCGAACGATTTGAAGGGCTGTGTAGCATGTGCACACGTATCTCTTCTTCTGCTGTCGATATCAGTAGCGGTGGATTGCGTGGCCATTCATCTTCAGACCCATAAAGGAATTTCGGACCAGTATACCACCTACCATCTGCACTAAAGTCCGGTGACTTTTGCCATTTGGTTGCCTCGTCTGCTACATTGTCTTTTGTAGGTACCCACTGCCACTCGTTTGCCTCTGATAAGTCCAACAGTTCACAAATACGGAAGGCAACGAACGGCTTATATTTCCTGTGGTCCGAATTGATCCATGCAATGACCGTTCTAGAGTCACTCCAAAAGTATCGTTTACGAAAGTTAATCGAGTGTTGTTTTTGTATGCTTTTAGCGAATCTAGCACCAAGCACCGCAGCCTGAAGCTCGAGCCGAGGAATGGATAGAAGCTTAATTGGAGCCACTCGAGTTTTCGCGCCAATCAATGAGCACCGCACATTTCTTCCTTTTCCCATTCTTATGTAAGCGACCGCTGCAAAGGCATTCTCGCTGGCGTCCACAAATATATGGAGTTGATATTCATCTACTTCTGCCTCCGCTTTCAGATAACATCGAGGGATACGAATTGCTTGAATCTTAGGCAGTAAGTCCACCCAACAAAGCCACTTTTCGTGTTGGAAGTCTGTAAGCTCGTCATCCCAATCAAACGAAGACCGCCAAATGTCCTGCAGGAGTATTTTGATGAGGACAATATAATTTGCAATTAGTCCCAATGGGTCGAAAACTTTCATCATGATCCGCAGAACCTGACGTTTAGTTGGTCGACGACATCCATTCAAAATCTGCTCGTTGGATCCATCACTCTTGAGAATAAATGAAAATGTGTCATTTATAGTGGACCACCACATTCCAAGGACTTTTTCAACTCCTAGATCCGCATCAGAGTCAAAACACTTTTTGTTTTTGTCAAAGTCCTCTCCAAGGGCATCGATGACTGTATTCGAGTTGGATATCCAGTTCCTTATTTCGAAACCCCCCTGGCGATGCACAAATGTCACTTCCCTCGCGAGCTGTATGGCCTCCTCCACGGTATCAACGCTATCTAAATAATCGTCCACATAATGTTTATCGAGAATTGCTTTCACTCCGTTGGGGAATTGCTCTGCAAATCCACTGGCGTTTTTGTTCTTAACAAATTGTGCACTGCTTGGAGAACAAGAAGCACCAAATGTCATCACCTTCATTTCAAAAGTTTCAAGCTCCTCTTCTGGGTCGTTTCTCCACAAAAAACGCTGTGAGTGTCGATCGTCGTACCGAATTCACACTTGGTGAAACATTTCACGAATATCAGCGCAGATGGCGATTTGTTTTTGTCGAAATTGATAGAGTACAGCTGGAAGTGACGTCACGGTCACCAACTTTAATGGTTGTCTCCTCAAGCATCTGCATTGAACGCTCATCTTCGACGGAGAATAAGTTCTTAGATGAAGTAACAACACCAAAACTTTCCAAGGAAAAGTAGTCCTTAACCATTTGCTGCACTACGCTGTCGTTTGCTTGTTGACATTCGCACATATGGAGACCTTGAAATTTTTCTTCTTGAAAGGCATCATCATTGTTATCATTTTCTATCGGCCCATAGATACTCCAGCCAAGTCTCGTTTTCGCTGCGACTGGTTCATTCTCCTTACTCTCACGGAACTTAAGTGGCATACCAAGCTTCGAGTTGTCGAGTCCAATTAAGAGCCTGGGAACTGCGTTCTTATAAGACTGTATTGGCAGTCCTTTAAGGTAGCTGTATTTGTCCATCAAAGAAGCAACGGAAAGCGTTTGTTCTGGTAGATTAAGAGACTTCACCGTATGTGCATTTGAAATAGAATGCGTTGTTTGTGTTGTAAATCCAGAAATATTAAACGAAACAAGTTGGGACTGCTCCTCCATACGATGGGTGTTGGCGGTCCATTTAAGGCAAAGTGGTTCAGGACTTCCTTTGAGATCTAATTGAGCGGCCAGCTCCTGATCTATTAAAGTGATGGACGACCCGTCATCCAGAAAGGCAAACGTCTCAATCTTCTGCTTATTTCCATGCAGCACCACAGGCACAATGCGAAACAGGATGGATTGATTTCTCATTCGATGGGTATTGCATATGGATCCATTGGTAATATTCACCTCTCGTCTATCAGAGTCAGGTAGGTTATTATGTAACAAAGGATGATGCTTATAACTGCAACCATTTATCCCACAGATCGCATTTGACCTGCAGCGACCTCGTCCATGTGATGATAAACATATTCGGCAGAGTTTATATTGGCGAATAGCATCCCATTTGTTGTTGATGGCTAGTGCTCTGAATTGGTGGCATTCTTCAACTGTTGGGCACGACTGCTGACAGATGCAACAATATCTGTTAGGCAAATTTCGACGATTGGCCTGTTCTCGGACAATTGGTTTTTCAGCGTGAGTGTTAACGAAACTCTTCCTTTTTGATCCCTCTTGTCTTTCGTAGACGGTTGAAACGTTGAGTGAGACCTCGCTAATCGACTGAGCTGTGTCAGCTATTTGTTGAACGATAGCAAATTTGGTGAAGTTACACTCTGCCTGTAAACTGCCCAATTGACTTTTATTTGGCACGGCAGTTTATCAGTCATCTCCTGCAATATCATCGGATTGTTAAGATGATCGGTTAATCCGGTTGACTCCATTGTTGCGCACAGGTTTTTCACTGAAAGCGAAAAATTGATTAACGTATCAAGCCTCTCTGCTTTGGGTGAAGGTTCGGAACGCACTTTCTGCAACAACGAGTTCAGGATCAATTCTGGTCGCCCATACAACATTCGGAGAGTTGATATGATACCCGGAACATTTGAAGGTAGTAGCAGCCTGCTGCGGACAGCTTCTAGCGCCTTACCCTTGAGGCATCTTTGCAGTCGTACAAGATTTTCGTCGTTGGTGTAACCACAAATACGCGTGGTAGATTCAAAGCTGCTTAAGAACAATGGCCATTCCTCCGGATATCCAGTCAGCGATGGCAGCTCTTTTGGCATTACATGCCGAGCCGCAATTTGATCCGAACTCAAGCCAACGTTCAGTATTGCATTCGAAGCGGTGGGAACTTGACGTTCCTGGAACTTGACTTCATCCTGGAACAGTGGCTCTTGATGCGAGCATCGGTTTGGATCGTTGATGGGAGCACATTGCATTGTACATGGAGGTCGGGAAGCATATGAATATCCATTAGCTGCAACCGGCACTGTTGTGTTGGCTACTTGAGGCGCATTGACGTTTTGTGGTAAAGCCTCAGAATCAATTTGGGGCCCTCTTGGCCCTTGAATCTGCACCCCGTCAACTTTAGCACCTTGGTGTAATCACTGGCTTACCTTTTGATTGGCAACACCTTCCTCTTCTTCATCCGCACTCGATTCAGTCTGAGAATCGTTCTCCATTGCAATACGCTGAAGTACTCCGTATCGTCTATCAAGACACTCCTTATACAGTTGCTCTTTTAGTGCACGTTCTTCATCTACGCGTTGTAGTTCAAGCGCAGCGAGCTTAGATGACCTATTTGTGTGCTGTGAAATGCGGCTTTTTTGGCTGCCTTCCCACTGAGTCTGATTTAATTGCTTTAGCAAATTGTTATGCGACGATGCGCAACGCGAGTGCGCTTTCTGCGCTGAAGTACGTTGGACTTCCTCGCAAACTGATGACGCTCGTGGAAACTGTTCCTGATGCGATGTATGGCGTTGCTCCTGCACGCTTTGCGATGTATTGCGCTGTGTATTGTGCGAAGTATGAGTTTGTGAAGCATCTGCTGCCTTCTTTTGTATTTACATTGAAGTGATACACTTTTCACAAACCCACTTATGGTCCTTAATCTTGCGAGAAACTCCAACGCATCGCTGATGGAACCAGTCCCCACAAACATGACATGCCACCATTGGTCCCGTATCGTCCAAATCAGTACAGTTCTTGCAATTGTTTCCCGTGTTCATATTTGGAAATGCATCTCTTCCTCCAGGAGGCGTACGTGCCATCATTTTTGATTTCAAATCAATGTTATTCCTTTAAAAGGAATTTGAAGAATGTTGGCATTAAATGCCAATTTTAAATAAAAAAAAAGAAAAATGTTGAATGATTTCCGATTCGGTGTTTGAAAGCGTAAGCTTCAAATTCCCTGCAATATTTATTAGTTTTTAATTACATGTTTCATTAATATAAAAAAAGGAACAAATATTACTTTTAGTTTCTTCTCGAAAAATCACAAATTATTTTCTTCTTTCTCTATCTCTACTTTCTGGCTTCGCATTTTATCATCACCCAAGATAAGTGTTATCCCTCCTCTTTTTCATTTGTCACCGGCAGATGGTCACTGCTTGTTGCAGGGATGTCGTTGGCTTGTGATAGGGTAACATCAGTGTTGCTGACAACAATACTACTAGGAATTCGAAATTTGAAGTTTAGAAAGGAAAGTAAAACTCACAGTTAACAGCAGGAATAGGTCATGACAAGGACTAACATGTTCCAATTGGTTCGGCTGTTAGCATCAACGTTATTCGTCGCGATTCATTTAGGTATGTTCTCGGACCTTCCCATTAGAAGACTTATGAGTGCGCTGATGCTGGCAACTGAATCAACTGTGGACTAAAGACTACATAAATGACATAAGACGTGCAAAAACGTTGGGCGCCATTTGTAATGCGGTTAGTAAAAGGATATTGAAGGTAGTTTGGATTCAGAAGTGGACTTGGAACCGGAAGTGGATAAGGATTCAGGATAGGAACGGAAATCGAAAGGGACAGGAGTGTCGAGAGCAAAGAGCTTGGCATGCTTGCTCAGCACGGCTCAGCTCGCCGGAATGGTGTGGTTCTTGCTCCCCACTGCTCGACCTAACCAACTACAACACATAAAACATGCCGGACAAACAGGTACTTACTTTACCTTCACCATCGAAGCGGACGGACCTTCACCGCACTGAGGGGCGCTGTTGTTGTTATTCAGCGCTGGCCATTCCCACCCCTCCTGGAAATTCGTGGGCCGATGTTTGAATCTCCCCTTTGTTGGAGATGCTGCTGCCGGCTCACGTCATCTGTGTCGAATTCGCCTCCCCTTCACACCCCTGAAGATGTACTTTAGCACTCCATGCTCACCTTCTAGTGAGTGCAACCAATTTTACACACAAATAAGAAAAACGGTCATTTGGGCGCGGTTCAAACATCAACAAACCATTGGAATCTTCAATATGTTTTATAGGGTAGGTTCCACATGGGTACAAAAAAAAGAAGATACTTAAAAACCAAGAAACCAAACGAAAAGTAAGAACAGTTTGGCCCCTTTTAACCAACAAAACAAACAAAACCATTGGGGACATCAAGATCCGCCCCTTACTTTTACCGCGGAATTTTGTTATCGGTTACCTACCTAAACAGAGCTCTGTTTGGGAGTATGTGTTCCCCCTTTTTTTTTTTTTAAAGAGGGTGCGCGAGACAAAGACGTGGGTGGGGGACAAACGATGCTTATCACAAGTAGATCTTAGCAACAATCAAAAAAAAAACTTTAAACTCACGCCACAAAAAAAACATGGGTCATAAACGAAACTTAAAAACTAACTTAACATCTAATCCGTACAGAAAATCGTAACAACTATCATCACTATAATCCTTTTTGAATATAATGTTTAGCTAACAAAACACTTTCTACGCTCCGGTATTCTCTACAAGTCGGCTTTGGCGATATTTAGCTGGTGGCGTATTTGTTGGTGGTCACCGAGATCTCGCTATTTCCTTACTGCTTCTCTATGGTCTCGGCTAACCTTCACACCGGTACTACCGAAGGCACTGGTACGGGACACCATATTTGAAGTTCCGCCTCAGATGCCTTTTTGGGGTTTACGTTTGGTGGGATTGAAGGTCACGCGGTCAGGACAATACTGGGGAGATCGGACGGGGTTTCCCTCAATAATCTGGCGGCCACGCCGGAATATAGGTTTTGTGACCGACACGCGAAGTATCCTATTTTCAAAAATGTATCAAGTGATATTCTTCCCTATCAACAAAAAAAAATATAACCAATTCACTCACCCCCTTTTCTATAGTGGTTCCCGTATGGACTTATGCCACCTGTACTTATCACCAACAACTCACTGCATTTTCCTATCTTTTCTTTTTTCTTTTTGTATCCCGCCCAGCACTATTTCTTCACTTTATCGTTACTTTTAATTTTTTTGTTCGTCACTTGGGGTTTGTCACTCGCGCTGTATCGGTTGGCTGGTCCTTTTAAAATACAACTTCGGTGTCATTGATGACCTCTACGGACCGATGGTGTAGCAGAATAATGGTTTAACAAAAAATCGAACCATTAGTCGAGGGCAGTTATTTGCTTCCTTCCTCGTTCTCCTATCCCGTATTCGGTTTTTTTTTTTTTTGTCTTGTGATGCACTATTAGATTTCTAATTGTCCCCCTCTCTTTACAGATATCATTTGAAAAGCATAGGTACGTTTTTCAAAGTTTCGCCTTGCACCAATCGTGTTTTCGAACCGAAATTACCACACTCTTATCTACCTCCGCCCCATCTACTGGTGAATAACTAGCCACCCCTTCCTCAGAATAAGGCTATTGTGATCTGTCACCTACACCTTTGACAAACGTCCAACGACTTAACAGCTTGCGGCGGCGCATATTTTGAGTAAAACAAATTCGTTATTTTCCTCTTTTATTTTATTTTTCTTTGCTTACAATTTGTATTTGTTTTATATTATTTTTTTTGCTAATAACATTAATTTTCCTATGGTTACAGGTGGCTGCAACAATATTGTATAGCAATTGGCCATTATCTTCTTTTTTTTTAATTAAGAAAAGTTATAATTTAATTATATTTACGTGCAGTACTACTAAAATATAAAAAAAACAAAGTATTGAGATTTTGAAATAAGAAATAATTGTATCGTAGGAAAATGGAAACGGCTGTAAATATTCCGATCTAAATAAAACTATAAAACTTTGGTTGGGAAAAAGAGCTTTGCTCATAAAAAACCCAAATTTATTTTATCTGGCACACTGGCTTTCGCACTTCTGGCTTGCTTGCGGGTTGATACAAGAATGAATTTAAGTCGTACGCGCAGTAGTACGAATAACCTAAGTGTTATAATATTATATGGCTGTAAAGGGAATATGTATATGTGTATGTAATGTATGTTGGATGTATTTATAGGAAATACACTCGTAGGCATCGCATACGATACAGTGCCGCCGAAAACGCTCGTTTTCCTCTAGGCTCTCCGCAGTAGGCGTTGTCGTTGTTCCGCTTGCTCTTGGCCCTCCGGACCTGCTGTGTCGACTGGCAGGATACACACCTTCTGTACTGGTCTAGCAAACTGTCCGGTTTTGGTTTGTATGATTACAGATCTGACTAAAACATCCTTGATCTTAATAAGCTGGCACACTCTTCCCATTGACCACTGTGTTGGCGCAAAACTTTCGCTTTTAATCAATACTAGCTGTCCAACTTGCAAACCTTTCCTTTCCCTTCCAGAAATGCTGCAACATCGCTTGCCTTCCTTTCCCTTTCCCTTTTCCTTTCGTATTTGACTGCTCCACTATCGCAATTGGTATTGGTAACACTATGGGTTCACCAATCAGGAAATGCGCTGGCGTTAACGCTTGCATGTCTGCGGGATCATCGCTCAATGGATGAAGTGGGCGTGAATTTAATATGCCCTCTATCTCTATGAGTAGTGTTGAAAACTGCTCATACTCTAGCACACGCTGTCCAGCTATTCTTTTCAAATGATATATCATCGATTTGACTGCTGCTTCATATTTTCCTTCCTTCTCTATCCAATACTTTAAGCGTGAATGGTCCTGAATAATCAACATCAGTATGCAGGACCGGATTTTTCACTTGCACCCTATCAGCTGGCAGTTCTGGCATCAGTTGCTGTTGAAAACGATAATTGTATCTTACACAAGTCACATATTTATGTAAGAAGTTTCTCAGCTTATTTCTTAGCTTCGGAATCCAAAATCGCTGGCTTATGTACTGCCTCATCATTGGCACACCTCCTTGCTTTGTCATTCGATCTGCATTATCAATTACTAGCCATGCCAACTGCGACCCATTGGGTATTATTGCTAGATGGCGCAATTTATACTTTCCACTTGCTCTGTGAAGGCGCCCACCGACACGTAGGACACCATATCCCTATCGAACACGGGTCTAAGAGATTCGAATTTGCTGGCTTCGGGTAGCTGTCCATTGTTTCGAATTGCAGAAACATCTTTCATATAACTATCTTCTTGTGACTTTCGAATTAAATACTGAATGGCAGGTACCCTTTCGCATACTTGCAGTGCAACGGATGTATATTCACTCCTTCGCCGTATTATCTTTCGTCGCTTCGCTCTTAAAGTATTCATGAAACGAAATATATAGCCGAGGATGGCCAACGCCTTTTCCAGGCTGCCGGCATACCCGGCGAAACTGTCTGTCGAAACTGTCACTTGCTGGCTCGGCATCCATATACATACATGCATCTCTTCTGATGCAGCTGCTAGCACTTTGTTTACTATCGGATTCACTGGCTTTTTATCAACTCTGCTGGCATTACTCCTCGACTGAATAAGTCCGCTGGATTGCCTTTCGTACCAACATGTACGATCAACCAGCAGACGGCTCAGCAACTCAGCCGCTGCAAGTTCCAAACTTGGATTCACAAATAATTCACTTGCATCCCTTGCACACTGTATAACCGCTCGCACTGCAGTTCTTCCTTTGGTGACTCACGCCAGGATATTCTTTGTAAGTCCCACTGTCGTCTTGCTACTCGCACTTGTCTGAACATCATATTGATGTCAGCACTGAACGCTATCCGATGCCTTTGGAAACGCATTACTATCTCTGGTAAATCTCGCTGTAACTTTCCACCAAGCTGTTGGACTTCGTTGAGTGATATCCCTTTATCAGTCCGACAACTGAAATCGAACACAACCCTTTGTTGAACTTCTTTGTTGCGGAACATAATATACTAGCTCGCTTGCTCTTTGCTGGCCAATCACTTTCGTCATATGCCCAAGACCCTCATGCTCTCGCCTGAAGTCAACATATGTACTTCTCCCTTAATGCTGGCTCCCTACCTAACTTCCTTTCCAAATACATAAATCGTATCAATACTATCTCCCTTGAACTCGCTATCTCTTTCGTGACTGGTTTCATTGGAATTGTGACAATAAAACGACCTTGCTCATCTCGCTCGGCTGTTCGGACGAAGTTGTCTTCGACTTCTTGCTCCTCTTTCGTACTGGGTGGATGCGAACCGACCTGATCCATTTCCCAGAGTCGTCGCACCATACTGTCCATGCTGTCCATCTCAATGCATTTTGCAATTGATAAAAGGTTTCCTGTCTCAGCGTCCATATTCAACGGATGGTCACCAAAGACCACTGTCCCAAAGGAAGTCTCTATCAAGACAACACCTTGTATGTTTCGAGGAATCGAGTTGGCCAACATCTTCGCAAAGAATTTGACTCCCAACAAGATATCAAATCGAGCACTCCTCCAATACGCTGGATCAGCAAATTGTCGCGACTAACAACTATCGGCTGTAGATTCACTTGCGGTGTATAAACTGTCCAGTTCGATTCTTTTGACAGAATCCAAAATTCATCCTCTATGTATAACGATAACTCTCCTTGCTGTAGACGATACTTCAATGTGAAGCGATTGAATAATAACATTCAACATAAGATTTGGTTGTGCTCTCGAATCACACGCACTGGTCCAGAGAGAATGTCATTTGACTGAACTCCCACGGTCACTGTTGGCAGTAGTGCCGCTGTCGCACTCGTTTTAAATGTTGGGAAGGAGTGGAAAGAATCTAAGAAAGTGAGAAACAAGTTTTGGTTAACTTTATTACTAAAATATTGTTTTTTTGTTTTTTTTTTAACTTTGCTGCTTTCTCTTATGTAATAAAGGCACTATCTATGCTGGCTTTTTTTTTTTTTTTTGGTTGCGTCCAAAGGATGTGTAATCTTCGAAAGATACTAGTTGCCCGTGCTACTAGCATGCACGATTCGCGGGATATGTTTCTCCAGTGCCTCGCGCCTTACGTACTAAACCACAGCCATGTACTCTTCTACCACTCTCCCCGCGGGACTGCCGTTAGGTATTACTTCGCGGGGCTGGTTAGCAACTCATGCTAAATCATCAACGTCAACGTCTGCCACTTCGACCCTTCTTTGTCTTTCGGCTCTTCTTAGCTCGTTTTGTACGCTCGTTATGTATGAACATATTTCCAGCCAGTCGTCTTCTGAGCTCATCATACGCTCTATGAGAAGCTGTGGAATGGGAAAGTTCACTCTTCCTCCTGAAAATCTTCTGCAGTGGAACATTACGTGCTCCGTATCCTCTTCTTCATCTGGGCATTCGGGGCATAGAGGCGAGCTATCGTGGCCGAATCTGTGAAGATAACTTCGATAGCAGCCGTGCCCGGACAGGAACTGCGTGAGGTGGTAGTTGCAGTCCCCGCTTTTGTTTGGGATCAGTTTGTGGGTCCATCTGCCTTTTGCCGTGTTATCCCACCGGACTTGCCACAGTGCTAGAGATGTTGCCCTTTCTTCCTCTCTTATCCTTTTTTTATGATGGACTCTTGCCTGTTGACGGTTAGCCTAAGGTAGATCCTTTGCATTTCGTTGGCGAGAATGTCGATGGGAATCATTCCCGCAATAACGCAGGCTGCTTCGTCCGAAATTGTTCGGAATCCGCTTATTGCTCTTATTGCGCATAACCTGTGCAGCGTATATCAGTATTGAGCTGACCACCCTGGATAACAGAATCCTTCTGACGTATCCAGGGCCACCGATGTTTGGCATAAGCAGACTCTAGCCAATTCTTGATTCTGGCTACTGCTTCATCCGTAGCGGACTCTATCTCGTGGATATGTTTGGCCACAGTAACCACAGCGATATCGTCAGCAAAGCCTATAACCTTAACTCCTTGTGGCAGCGTTAATCGGAGAACCCCGTCGTACATTATGTTCCACAGGAGGGGTCCAAGAACCAACACTTGTGGTACTCCCGCGGTGATGTTGTAGTACTTAACGCCATCTTCAGTATGGTACCTTAACTTCCTGTCGGTAAGGTAGTTTGCTACTAAAGGGTGATTTTTTAAGAGGTTTAGAACTTTTTTAAAAAAAAAAACACAAAAAATTCGAAAAAATGAATGAAATATTTATTTGAATCGATAGTTTGAACCTTGCAATTTAATGTTTAAAGATAATTTCATGCAAATGTTGACCGCGGCTGCGTCTCAGGTAGCCCATCCGCTGAGTCCAATTTTGGCATACTCTTTCACACATATCGGCCGGTATCTCACGAATGAATGCATGGATGTTGGCTTCCAGTGCGTCAATCGAAGCGGGCTTGTCCCTATACATATTAGCCTTGGCATACCCCCACAAAAAATAATCTAATGGTGTCAAATCGCACGATCTAGGCGGCCAATTGACCGGCCCGAAACGTGAAATTAACTGTTCACCAAACTCGCCTCGCAATTGCGCCATTGTTTCGCGTGCTGTGTGGCATGTGGCACCGTCTTGTTGAAACCACATATCATGCAAGTCAAGAACTTCCATTTCGGGCAAAAAAAAAGTTTGTTATCATCGCTCGGTAGCGTTCACCATTGACAGTAACGCTGCGATTCGCATCATCTTTGAAGAAATATGGCCCAATAATGCCGCCGGCCCATAAACCGCACCAAACAGTGGCTTTTTCGGGATGCATTGGTAGCTGTTGCAATGCTTCTGGCTGATCTTCACTCCAAATGCGGCAATTTTGCTTATTTACGTACCCATTCAACCAAAAATGAGCCTCATCGCTGAACACAATTTTTCGATAAAAAAGCGGATCCTCGGCCAGCTTTCCAAGAGCCCATTCACCAAAAATTCGGCGTTGTGGTAGGTCGGCTGGCTTTAGTTCTTGCACCAGCTGTATCTTAAAAGGCTTTACGCCCAAATCCTTCCGCAAAATTTTCCACGTAGTGCTGTAACAAAGGCCTAACTGCTGGGAACGGCGCCGAATCGACATTTCGCGGTCTTCTGTCACACTAGCTGATACGGCCGCAATATTTTCTTCACTACGCACAGTACGTAAACGTGTTGGTGGTTTAATGTCCAACAAAGTAAATTTGGTGCGAAATTTGGTCACAATCTTCCGAATAGACTGCTCAGAAGGTCGAGAATGCCGATCATAAAATGGAAGCAGCGCGCGATGAACATTTCGAACCGAGCACGAATTTTGATAGTAAAATTCAATAATTTGCAAGCGTTGTTCATTTGTAAGACGATCCATGGTTAAATTGCAAACCAAACTGAAGCTGTTTGACAGTGACACAAGGTACTTAACACACGTCAGCTGTCAAAACCAGTGTTGCCAAAACCAAACCAGCTAAAAAATCACCCTTTATATTCAGCAGGTAGTACGGCGTTTCCATTCTGACCAAGGATCTCTTAATGCATGACCACCTTGCCGAATTGAAGGCATTTTTAACATCAAGGGTCACAACCGCGCAATATTTCTTCGTCCCACCTCTCCATCTTTTTCCTCGTATTGCCGCTATATCTACTACCGCCTTAATGGCATCGACGGTAGAACGCGATTTTCTGAATCCATACTGGTCATCAGACAAAGCTCCTTTATCCTCTGCCACCTCGAGTAGTCTGCAGTATATGATTCGTTCTAAGATTTTTCCCATTGTATCTAATAGGCATATTGGCCGGTATGAGGAAGGTTCCTCTGGTGGTTTTTTCCCTTTTGGCAGTAAAACCATGTGCTGGAGTTTCCATGACCTCGGGAATACCCCTTCCTCCAGACACCGTTGCATCGTTGCAATAAAAAGCTCCGGTCGTTTTCGAACGGCCGCTTTAACCGCCACATTCGGGATGCCATCGGGTCCGGGCGCTTTGTTGTCGCCTATCTTCCTGGACGCTTCGTATAGTTCCTTCGGCGTGATTGCAGGGATGCGTTCCGAACTTGTGTCTCTTGTAGTGATGATCAAAGTTGACGGCCTATATGGGAATAAGTGCTCAACTATTGTCTTCAGCATTATTAGGCAGGATATTTGTGGGGACCTACTGCCCTTAAGCTTCTTCATCACCATCCTATATGCCATACCCCACGGGTCTAGGTCTGCCCCATCGCAGAGTTGTTTAAAGCATCTTGCCTTGCTCTCTTTGATGGCCTTTTCGAGGTCTCGCCTTGCTAATCTGAAGATAGATAGCCTTTCTTGAAACTCTGGCCTTCCCCTGCATCGCTGGGATCTGCGTCTAGCCCGGAGGCAAGCTGCTCTGAGCGTTTTAACTTCGTCGTTCCACCAGTAACACGGTGCCCCACTTTTACTGGCAGTTCTTCTAGGCATTGCTGCATCACACGCTGTGGCAATTGTTTGCGTCAATTGTTGTGACCGTGTCTCCGCTGTTTCGCTGCTGAATGCAAGTTCGGTATTCATCATTTCCTCGAACGTATCTTTGTCAAAGTGGGTGTCTTTCCACTTTGGCCCTGTTAGTTTGGGGGGCTGCCTGGGCTTGTCTTTATTCAAGCTAAATATGATCGCCTGGTGATCGCTGTGCGTATATTCTTCGCTTACTTGCCATTTTGTTTTGCGCAGGAGTGAGTTACTCATAAAGGTGACATCTATGATAGACCCCTTGCCTGCTTTCCGAAATGTGTTTTTTGCACCATTGTTCGCCAAACCCACATCTAGTGTTGCGAATGCTTCTAGTAGAGCTCGACCCCTTGCGTCCGTTATCCTGTTGCCCGATTCTGTAGCCCATGCATTGAAATCGCCAGCAATTATAATTGGGTGTTTTCCTCGCGCGTCAGCTACAATGTCATCCAGCAGCTTCAGATAAGCCCTAGGTGTTAGGCTAGGGGGTGCGTAGCAACTATAGAAGTGGATGCCGTTTATCCTAGCGGTTACGAAGTATTCCGCTGGCCCACCGACTTTTTGCATGGCGTGGCTTCCACAGGTCCATATCGCTGTCTTCTTTGAGATATCGTCTATCCAGCTACAACCATCCAAAGATTTTTAGGGCTCACTAACTAGGGCAATATCTACTTTTTGTTCCCTTGTCATCTGCACCAGCAAGTCCTGAGCGGCCGCACAGTGGTTAAGGTTTATCTGGACGACCTTCATCATACTTTATTCGTCAGGGCCTTCTTGAATACTGGACACTGGCCACTCCCAGCCACGTGTCCAGCGCTATCCGGCTTGACCTCCTTGCACCAGAAACATAGAGGTTTCTTTGCACAAGCCTTGGCAATGTGACCTTCTTCCCCACATCTTCTACACTGCTTGGATCGGTCATACTCGCTCTTGCAGTGACGCGCCGTGTGCCCGAATTCTAGGCACCTAAAGCATTTAGTTAGCACTAAACGCACTCGTATGCGGCAGTTTACCCACCCAATCTTAATCCTGCCCGACTTAAGCATCTTATTTGCGCTGTCTACTGGCAACCCGATCGTCGCGACTTGCGTGCCTCCGTAGGCCTTCCTTAAGTTCAGGACGTCTGCTTCACATACCTCTTTCAACTGGAACTGCGACTTTATGGCCTCGCAGATACCTCTCTTAGTGGTGACCTCGTCGATATCCTTGATTTCTATCGTGGATCGGTGGGTCAGTGTCCGGACCTCCGCGTTGGCGCCGAGAGTTTCCCCGAGTATCCCCTTGAACTGCTCGGTTTTCTCACCTTGCTTCTTTAGTTCGAACAGGAGGTCACCTTTTTGGGCACGTCTTATTCTTGTTACCGACTCCCCCAAGTTGCCAAACTTGGGATCAGCCTTAACCTTGCGTAATATCTCCGCATACGATAGCTCTCCCTTAGCTGCTACCACAATTGCATCGGGTCGCGTATTCTCCTTGGTAACTATTTTCTTTTTGGGTTCCGCCTTCTTTTTGGTAACGACTTTTGACCACTCCTTTTTATCTTCGGTTACCGTCTGTCCGTTATTCACGGCCTTGTCAGCCTTTAGAGACTTGACGTTAGCACCTTTTTCGACTTTGCCGGTATTCTTGTTGTCGGCTTTGCTCCGGGTTACCTTGCTCCCAGTGGCTGGTGGCGGCTTCTGTCGACGTTTTGAGCTCGGTGTTTCGCCGTTGGGTTCCGTTCTCCTTTTTGAATCCACAACTGCCGCTTTAAGCCATGGTGAAGTCTGTGAGCTATTATTTTTTCTTATGACTTCCTTGGCCATGTCATCGTGCATCTCAATTGCCGAGAGCTCGTAGAGTGCCTTAATGCTTTCGATGGCGTCTCTCATTGGTTGGTGGATGGAGCGCCTCTTGCCATCTTCTAGCATTTCCACCAGCGTTTTTATCTGTTCTCCCAGTTTATGGAAGACTGCCTGGGTGGTTGGCTGGGTGATTAATTGCGGTTCCGAAGCTGGACGCATTGGGGGAGCCACACCTTCCTCCATATACATTTGAGGCGTGGACGCCTTAACAATGGGCGATCTCTGCAAGGCAGAACTTCTCTGGAAGGGGTTCACATAGTTCTCCCCATTTTCTTCGTTGGTGTTTTTTTGGTTTGTTGTCCTCATGTCTATTGGGTCCCCACTCAAAGCCGTTATCAATATTCGGATGTGCAGTCACCTTATGATCCCATGGTTATCTATGCGAGCAGTGAGGCCATGCGAGGGTTGACACAAGCCCTTATGGGGTCGTGTGCCAGAGCCAGATCGGTGCTAAACAGGAATGTTACATCTGTACCTACACCACCAACTTAATGGCGACGAAATAGTGAGCGTTCTTTGAGGCCTGCCAGGGTTTTAACGGGACGGGGGCGCTTGCACCATTAGCCTGAAAGCCATTTCCGCAAAATTTCACTCTTGCTTACTCAGGTAACAGAATACTACAAACGTCAGCCCTCATAGTTGTCATTCCAATTCTTTTTCCAGTATGCCATAATTAAGACCTTACTGGGCTCAGTCTTAATGTTTTAAGGTTATTTTTCCCATTTGTTTTAATAAAATACTAGTTTCATAGCATTACACTGTAATATAAAAATATGTGCGTGCATTCCCTTTATGGTGAAGAAACTGCAACTTTCACCTTGTGGCGGGTACCGCCGGATCTCGCCATTTGCTGTATCCCTCGTTGCCACCTTGTGGGTGGGGAGCACTTATTTGGAAGACGGTGCTTGCTCGTCTTGTCGCAGAGTGTTCATAGGGGTTCCTTTGACCTTTTCAGCCAAGCCCTCCTTCTCCGCCCATCTGGTTGGGAAGCTGCTTATTGGGTTTCGCAGTTAACCTCCTTCTAGGGTGTTCCGTTAACAATGCTTTATCGGATGTATTACCTCAGCATCATTCAGGTTTGAACACGGAACACGAATGGATTTTAGTCGCCTCTTACGACAGGCATACCTTACCTCAGGTCTATTCTAACCCCGACCTGAAGGGGGTAATATCTATGTATGCTGGCTGTCTTTCGGCGATTGCTCGCTTTCTACTCTAGTCATTCGTTATGACGCTTGCACTTTCTGGCTGTAGTTTCGACCCTCATGATGACGGCTGGCTTATTTATGTCCCGAGAAGGGCATAAAACGCTGTTATGCTGCTGTCCCCCAGGGCATCGTGGACATGAACCCTGGTAACACTGGCTTGCACAATGCCACTTTTTCAGACAATTCTCGCAGAGACCTCTTGTCCGGGCAAACTCTCTCCTGGTTCTTAAGTTCAACTCTTTAAACTGCTCGCAGTTGTAGAGCTGATGCTCTCCGTTGCACACTTCACACTTGTGATGATGCGGTGCAGTGTTGACGCTTACCTTTTGAATTGGGTTTGCTGGCGGATTCGGCACTCTAGCTGGTTCCTTTGCTGGCTGACTGGCAATGCTCTTTCGTTGACTGGCACGTCCGCATTCGAATCGGTTGAAGCTTCGGTCAGCACAATTTGCTTGTAAGCTACTCACTGATCCCATCGAACAGAACCTCTTGCTTGTCCAGGAATTCAAGCATCTGCTTGGCTGTCGGTGTCTCGGACTGGCGCTGGAGCTCCCACTGCTTTCCAGTTTCACTGTCCAGCCGCTCGTGCAAGATGTGCACCACGAACATATCCCAATGCTCAGTGGGCAATCCTTTAGCTCGCAGCTGGCGTAATGTCTCGTGGGTGACATTGGACATCTCTTGCAAGTCATCCGACCTTGGATTTCCTTGCAGAGCTGGCAAATATATAAGCTGGCTCAATGGTTCACGACAGGTGTAGTATTTCCTGTCGTACAGCTGGTTGAGACGCTCCCAAGCCGCGTGGTAGTTCCGTCCGTTAACTGCCACTCTGCTTTGCTGGCCAATGATTTTCTCAAAAAGGAAAATTTGAATGCTGGCTACAGGCTGTCGTTGTCCTGGATGGATGCCACGAAGCGGTGGCGGAAAACTGGCATCTGCACTTGCACTGCTATCGGCTGTGGTTGATTCGCTGGCATCACTATCGGTACTTGCTTTAGCTGTTCGGCAGTCTCCTGGCGCTGCAATATACCCAAACGACATCGGAACGCTGCCTTGGTGTCATAGTAGAGGGACTCTGCCTTCACCATGGTCTTCTATATTTGTACTTGCTCTTTGCTGGCAATCGTGTCGAACAGCTCGGTATGTATGGTCTGAAATAAAGCCCATGCATCATCAAGCCGCTCGAGACGCACTTTCAGTCCCGTCTGCAGACACACTTTCCCACTTGCACTTATTATCATTGTTCATCAAATTTCATCTCTTGTGAATATTCGGACTTTCCGCTGTAAGCACTATCTTCCTACCTACTTTGACATGCGCATGCCATACTGTATAGCTTGCCCTTGTGTTTTGTACAAAAACAAAACACAGAGAATGCCTTGCTTACACATCCACGAGTATTACTTCGCTTGTGTGTATCACTATCTGTTGCTGGCTACGTTGTGCATGTTCGAACATGAATCATGACAACTACATTGTACACTGTACACTAGGTATTATTTTATCTGGCACACTGGCTTTCGCACTTCTGGCTTGCTTGCGGGTTGATACAAGAATGAATTTAAGTCGTACGCGCAGTAGTACGAATAACCTAAGTGTTATAATATTATATGGCTGTAAAGGGAATATGTAAATATATGTGTATGTAATGTATGTTGGATGTATTTATAGGAAATACACTCGTAGGCATAGCATACGATACAATAATAAACAATATAAACATTTCATGCCGAATTATAGCAGCCTTGATAGATTATTACTTGACTAAAGTGTTACCCATTTTGCATTTTAAATTTATATACAAATTGATTAGTTTTGCAAATAATTTTAATTCATAATTTAATAAAAATGGATTTTGAATAGTTATATCGTAACTATATTAACCATGCTTGATAAAAGCCAGTCTGAAAGTGTCAGAAACGAATTAATTATCATATTCACTGCAAGCAAATTAACTGTCAACCGTTAATCTGCCTGGTGAATTACTTTAGCATAGCAATGAGAATGTATGTAGGAATGGCAACATTCCATCTAAGATAAGTTTTTTTTTCTTTTTGTTCAACTAATCTAATTTCATTCCCAGGTCATCGGCATCGCCTGCCAGTCATCGGTGGAAATTCCTTAGCGTCGAGTTGCTAAGAAAATTCCACTGAGTCAAGTTGCAATAATATGTACTGCGAAGATGACCCAGTTCTTTGCGCATAAAAAGTGAAGCACACTGGGCATACTTGTAGTAGCATAACATAAGAATTCCATAGAAAATGTATCGCATAATAAAAACCATAGACAAACCATACTGAGACCCCCAACTCACAATCCTCTTGCCGCTGGCCCCCTAGATTTTTTTTTAAATTCGCCATTTTGTATACATATCGGTGTTATGTCAAAAGAGAATCCGTGGGAATTCCACATTTTTATATTACTGAATGTAATTGGTTAGTTATTATAAATTGTACAAAGGTGAACATTTTTATTTGTTTGGTTAATAAAACTACCTAAAGAAGATATTCTATATACTAGAAACATATTAGGACAAACATGATTGTGTATTTTCCGCTTTTGTAATCACTAACTTCGATTTCGTGTGTAAATTTTTCTTAAATAATGAAGAAAATTTGCTCAAAATGTTATTTTTCCTCAACTAATCTACATTGATAATTTTCATGAATATTAGCTGTTTTTTTATTATCAGCTATGATCCATATAGATCATCGATTTACATGCACTTACAACAACAGCACATGATCCTGCTTCACATCGAGATCACGAATCATGATCCGAAAATTATTTCTACTATTTCCGACTAAGTGCCTTGTTTTATTTTTAAATGTTGGTATAATATAGTTGGTACGATAGCCACACAATCACGTTGCCAGACTAGAAAATGGAACACAAAAAATCAATTGATTCAATTTTCGCTTTCGAATAAAATCCCTGTCCGTATTCCGAGCTATTTTGTTTTTTCTCGTTCTATAAAGGTATGTCCAGACCAGCCAAACATTTGATAAACAATTAAATACCTACATGTTCCATATTTATTTTTAAAGCACTTATTAACAAAACAATTTTTATGAAATGTTTAGAAATGTTTTGCTGGTTTAGATCTGGACACAAAAAAAAAAACATTTATGAAATGCTTCACAGTTACCCAATCGTGATGGGAAATAATTTTTGTTTTACAAGTATCCCTGCAGAAAGTGAGCGCTTTTTCAATTATTATTTGTTTTTAAATAAAATAAAAATGTCCAGAAAAGCTTGGAATACCTAATGAGTAAGTGATTCATTTAATACGATTATTTGAATTAAATCGCGTGTCGCGTGATTCCCGAGACCAAAATTACAAAAATAAAAACTTTACTCGCTGTAATTCTACCACATTATTTTCTTCTAGTCCAGTAAAGGATAAAATTGAAAAATTTCATAAGCATTTAAGCATTTAAGCAAATAAATTTCAGAAATAATTTATAAGTGCTTATGAAATGTATCCGATTTGCTTCAGAAACATTTTAAAAATATTTCTGAACTGTTTCGCTGGTCTGGACACACCTTATTATGCTAAGACAGACTCAAGTGCTAGCAGCAATCTATTGTTCATGTGTTGCATATTTGAACACAAAATTCTAAATTTGTTTCACAAAAATATATTTGAAAAGAAAAATTATGCAAATTTGATTCAAATATGGTAACACACCCGACATTTCAAGTGAAATGACATCTGCCTTGTGTGACGTCACGTTGAGAAGAATATTTGCAATATGGCTGGTGGCAATATCAAGTTTGAAATACCCTGTATTATCTATTTTGTTTTTGAAAGCAACTGTTGCCACAATTCCAAAATTAAACTTTTCAATGATCCGTTTTGTTTTATGATTCGGATCAGATCACGCTGATAATAAAAAACAGCTATTTTAAGCAAATGTACACTTATTCCTAAAAAAAAATTCTATTCACACGTAACGAATAATTTCAAATTTAACGGATAAAATTCTATGAACTCTGCCAAAAACTTTACCCACAGCGGAAGTGGCGCATATTTTTTGGGAGTGTGTTAGTGAGCCGAAATTTTTGAAGTTTCGTGACATTTGTCAATACGAATTTCTATGTAGCAATACTAGCGCACCAAATCGTGACCACTCCGTAAAAATATAGGTTGTAGGCTAAGTAACGGGAAATCAGCCGGAGTTGGTGGTCTCAGTATTGTCTCTGATAAAAACTGTATTGGTCCTACGCGGCATATTGAGTGTGGGGTATCTGTTTTCATGGGCGACGAAGGCGTTGGCATGGTACCTGATAGGGAATCGCCGAACAATTAATTAAAACGCAACAATCAAACGTTATAATGATTTTTATTACGTTTAACGATCTATCAATCAAATGCGGCCTGTATTAAATGGCTCGGTATTGTTCGATCGTGACACGACTGCTCTGCTCGGTGGTTGCTACAAAAGTGAAGAAAAGAAATGCTTGCACTACTCGTATGCTTTGCATACAAAGTCTCCAAAGAATGCGCAGTTAGTTGTTCTCATAGGCGAATACAGTTGAGTTCGTCATCAAGAGATAACAAGCTCAACTTGCAGGCGAATATGATTTGCATTTAACGGAAGCACCACTAGTAATCTAGTGAGAGCACTGACGTTACTTATTATTGCATTTCGATCGAACAATAAGGAACCTTATGTAATGTTTGGTCAGCCAAAGAAAAATATTTAAATAACATTACATATTCGAACAAATGGAAAGCAATTATTAGGAATGCAATGAAATGAATGAATACACAATATAATAATTAACAAATACTAGCGATTAATACAAAAATAAATAAATGCGTTTCTCAACATGCCGCCCCTCCTGAAGGACTTCAGGAACATGGAAGCACAGCTAATTTGATGATCGGGTGCTTGAACACCCCGCTGCTGTTGCGAAGCGTAACCACTCGTACATGACCGTCGTTGCCTGGGTGGACCTCTTCTACTCTGCCTAGAGACCATTTTGAGGGTGGTAGATTTGGTTCTTTGACGACCACCAGGTCTCCAACTCGAAATTCTCTCGTAGCTTCTCTCCATTTCGGACGCTGCTGTAGGGATGTCAGGTAGTCGGTTTGCCATCGCCGCCAAAATCCTTGCATCATATTTTGGATTAGCTCCCAACGACTCAAACGGTTTGACTGAACTTCTAGATAGCTGGGCTCAACTACCGCCACATATGGTCTGCCTATGAGGAAATAAGAAGGGGTTAAAGGGTTAAGATCAGTATCAGAAATAGCACAGAGAGGCCTGGAATTTAACAAAGCTTCAATTTGGGCAAGTAGAGTGCACATTTCTTCGAAGGTAAGAATATTATGCCCCACAACACGACGTAATGCTGCTTTACCCCCGCTTCCCAAAGCCCTCCAAAGTGAGGACTATGTGGAGGAATGAACTCCCATTTAATACTCTCAGCCGCCAATGTCTCCGCTATCTTCTCGTTGTGATTCTTGGAACGCACCAGATTCGATAATTCAGATAGGACACGAGCAGATCCTTGAAAGTTTGTACCGTTGTCTGAATGTATTACGCTGCATTTGCCACGCCTCGCTACGAATCTCTTAAGAGCAGCCAAGAATGCATCTGTGGTGAGATCGCTGACCATCTCCAAATGTATCGCCTTGGTAGCCATGCACACAAAAAGGGCGATGTAGCCCTTCACGAACTTTGGGTTCCGACCCTTAGACAGCCGAAGAGTTATGGGACCCGTGTAGTCGCATCCTGTGTGAGCAAAGGCAAAGGATGGATCAACTCTTGAAGACGGTAAGTTTCCCATGATTTGAGATGTTGTCGATTGTCTAAGAACAAAGCAAACGGGACATTCGAATACAATCTTACGGATGAGATTTCGGCTACCAAGTATCCAATATTCTTGTCGAATCAACGCGAAAAGTCCTGATACGCCGACGTGCAAAAACTTGTGAAAGCATCCTTAAGAATAAGCTGTGTAAGGCGGTTGTCCTTTTGCAGAATGATTGGATGTTTTCTGCCAAACGGGACGTCTTTGGCATTAGCAATTCTCCCACCGACCCGTAATAGACCTTTATCATCAAGAAAGGGTGATAACGATGATAGTTTCGATCCTCTTAGAATATGACGACCACCTTTCAATGCGTATATTTCCGTTTTAAACTCACCCTGGGCCCAAAGTACGCATGTCTCCTTAGCGAGATGATACTCTTCAAACCGAACATATCCAAACGTACGATCACCTCGAACACGACAGTTTCGAACAAAACGAAGGACAAATGCAACAATTCTAACCAAAGTTAGCAAAGATGAAGTTTTAGCCGCCAAACGCTCCACAAAATGTTCTGTGGGAGAAGAGAAATGGACAACAATTGGTTTTTTCCTTTCTTCAGGCATATTTTCCATCTCGAACGAACGATTCATCGGCCACTGATCTAAGTCCTTTTGCAACCAAACTGGGCCTTTCCAACATATCTTTAACTCCAATAGCCTTTTAGGTTCGACTCCCCTTGACGCCAAGTCTGCAGGGTTCTCAGCTGAACAAAAAATGCTTCCAAGACGACCGCGGCAATGTGTCCAAAATTTCTGAGGTGCGGTTCGCGACGAAAGTGTTCCATCTTTTTGGGGGAGAGGACAACCAGTTTAAAACGATTTTTGAGTCAGAAAATGTATAAACGTGCACCGGTTTCACGTCCACCGATGACCGAATAACCTCAACCAATCGTGACAAGAGAAGCGCCCCACACAGCTCCAATTTGGGAATAGACAGCTGCTTAACCGGAGCGACGCGAGTTTTAGCTGCAACCAATTGAATTTCAATAGCACCATCGGTGGAGGAACTACGACTGTAAACTACTGTGGCGAAACATCTTCACGATATCCGCAGAGAAAACATATTTATGTAGAATAAAAAAAAACTTTATCCTTCGCAGGAAACAAACTTAATCTTTATTTTATATTTTAATGAACGACAATTTTGAATAGTTTATATCTTAACCGGACCGTCCCGCTACACGGCTACTACCAGACTCTCCCTTTCTGTTCTCGTCTTCTCGCTCGTCGACTCATCCCAGCCAATTCCGCAGGCCAGCCGCACTCAAAACCTGGTGCCAAGTTCACAATTTTACGACCAGAGTCAGGGTCATCCATCCACCGCAGGCGTCCAGTATGATACAACTTATTGGTAGATGGAAGCGGGCCCATATGATCGACGTGATACGTGTGTAGTGGTACATCGCTCTTTTCTATTGGATGCAAATAACCCTCCATTTTTCCTCCTTTTCTTGCTGCCAAAATGCACGCCACGCAGTTCGATAGCACGTTCTCCACACAGCTTGCTAGCTTTGGGATGAAGTAATCCCGCTTACAGACTATTTCCACTCGTTTCGCCGATAAGTGACCCTGCTCATGTATTCCTCTCACTATCTCCTTCTGCATAGACTTTGGGATCACAAGTAGGTGTGCTCCCTCTTCGAACTTGTAGAGTATATCGTTCCGTCTTTCGAAATCTTTGTAGTTCCCCGTGGCTGCTATAACATTCAGAATTAATTGGCAATATTCGTCCTTACCTTGAGCCGTCTTTATGCGGTGTAGTAGACCTTCTTCTACTCTCGTTACTACTGGATATCGGCTTAGGGCATCCACGTGTTGCATTGTCCTCCCCGCTCGGTGTATCACTTTCATTGAGTACTCCTGTAGCATAATGGCCCATCTGGCCACTCTTGGACATAGGTCTCTCTTCGCCATTGTTGCCTCAAACGCCTTACAGTCGGTTACGATAGTAAACTCCAGCCCTAGCAAGTAAACTCGTAACTTTCTCAGACACCTCATAATGGCCAGTACCTCTAACTCGTAGCTCGTGTACTTCTGTTCTTGTGGTGTTGTCTTGAAACTTAAAAAGAATGTTGGATGTAGCTGGTCGTCGTCGTGTTTTTGTAGCACTACACCTCCGTAGCTTACAATGCTCGCATCTGTATGTAACTCCGTATGTAGCTGGGGGTTGAACAATTTCAACACTGGATCCCTGCAAAGACAAGATTTTAATTCATTAAACGCTATTTTTTTCTTTCTCCCCAAATTCGAATTTGTTTCTTTTCTTAGTAAATCCGACAACGGCTTCGCTATCGTCGAGTAGTTTTTAACGAATTTCCTGAAGAACCCCGTCAGCCCCAGGAAACTTTGAATGGATTTTACGATGTTCGGTTCCGGATATTTCTGCACTGCCCTTACCTTCTCCTGCGATGGTTTTATGCCTCCCTCGCCTACGACGTGTCCGAGGTATTCTACCGACTTAGCTAGGAAACTGCACTTTTCCCACTTAATCTTTAGCCCGTACTCTTCGGCTACTTTTAGGACGACTTTCAATTTCTCCAGCGCTTCATCCTCGCTAGTTCCGTAGATGATTATGTCATCTACGTATATAAGCAAATATTCCTGCAGTACCAATTCTCGAAAAATCTGATTGATAAATCTCTGGAAGGCGGCTGGCGAGTTACACAGTCCGAACGGCACCTTTTTAAATTCATATTGCCCATCTGGTGTGACGAACGCGGTATACTTCCTGCTCTCTTCCGCGACGTCAACGTGAAAAAATCCGTTTCTTAGATCTAGAGTTATAAATACCTTGGCGTTGTGCATCTGCTCGAATTCCTCCTCCATTACCGTCATCGGGAACCTATCCTTCACCACCTTTTTGTTCAGCTCTCTATAGTCGACGCACAGTCGATAGGATCCATCTTTTTTCTTCACTAGCACTATTGGGCTGGCGTATTCCGATCTGCTTGGTACTATTATTCCCTCTTCTAGCCACTCCTGTACTTGTTGGTTTACTGCATTTCTTTCTATCGGTGCCAATCTCCTTGCTCTTCTGTATACTGGGACTTCGTCCCTCAGTACAATTCCCATCTCGACGCACGACTTTGTAACATTCTTTGGTGCATATGGCTTTATGATATTTGTGACCAATTCCCGATATTCTTCGTTACCCACTCGCAACTCTGGTTCTTCACTCTCCTTGTCATCCATCCACTCGATTTTAAAGACATCATTTTCTTCCAAAGCGTAGCTGTTCTCCACTTCAGGATCCACTGGACTTATATTTTTTACACTCTTTATCTTACCTTTACTCATGACAAGTTCCACATTCCTCAGAATGTCCTTTCCTAATAGAATTTCGTCTGGCACCCACTGATCTGGCACCACGTGAAAACGGATCCAGTGACTGTCTTCTCCAATGTGAATCTCCGTTAGGCAAGCTCCTAGAGTCTTCAGCGGTCTGCCTCCCATTCCTTTCAACATAACCCCAGACGTCTCGAGTTGTGCTTTTTTTATCCTCCTTTGCACAGTTTCGTTCATGATGGACACGTCACTTCCGCTGTCTATAAACGCGAAATACGGCCTGCCTTCAATCTGTATTGGTAAGTGACTTCTGTCTGACTCGATACGGTTCACGTGGCTTATTCCTCTCGATGTTGATGGTGCTTCATTTTTTACCGGACAGTTTGGCGATATATGCCCGAATTGGTTGCAATTAAAGCAGCGTGTACCTCTTGATCTGTCTGGACAGTTTATCGCCAAGTGTGCTGTGGAGCCGCAGTTGTGGCACCGTCTGCCTTGTGCTGCTGCACTCCTAGCTGCTCCTCTCACCGGCGGTTGATGCCTCGTGTTACTCCTGTTCGTGATTTGTATTGGTATAAATCTTTTCATTTGGCTGTAGCATTCTAGCTTCCTTTTTAGCTCCTCCACGCTAGTTGCTTCGTATAATATGGTCTTGTTCTGTACTGAATCTGGGATTCCGTTGCGTATGTACTCGACTAATGATACTTCCTCGACGGCTCCTTCGTTCGCGAGCTGTTGCATTGAGTATACGTACTCCAACAAACTCTCCGTGTTCTTCTTTTTACGCGCTTCTAAGGCTCGATGGACTTCGATACTAGCCCGCTTTGAACTCCGTTTCCAAAATAGTTTTCAGCGCTGCATAACTAGATATACCTGACCTCGCCTCCACTGCGAGCCTGGCTGCTCCCCTCAGTAGTCGCTTCGTATACAGGAATTTCTGTATCTCATTCCACCTGCACACCGTCGCGATTTCCTCGAAATCTCTTATCCAGGTTTCAAATCCTTTTCCCGCTTCTCCTGAGAAATGCTCCAGTGAGTCTTCGACGTCTCGGAACACCAAATTATTTTCACTCGTCATGTTGATTCCTGTCCTGTGGTCTGGTTTCCCCTTTCCGTTAACTTCTTCTTGCCTCATTTCTCCCTTGTCGATGGTCTCCTCTTCGTCGCTGGTCTCCTTATCACTACCCCTTGAGGCTGCTATGATTTCTTCCTTCGTTATGACTCCTCTTCCAAATGTATTGTTGATTCGACTCAACAAATCTGTCTTCACGTTGTAACGGTATGACAAGTTCTTTCCTTTTAGGAACGCCTGTAGCTGTCTAACCGTGAGTTCTTGTAACTCGTCCATCCACTTGACCCCCTCCACTTAACACTTCTTCCCGTCTATCTGCCGCCCAGTTCTACCTCGTAGCTTGCCGTACGCACAATTTTTCCTCGTAGCTTGTCGTAACGCACAATTTTTTCTCGTAACCTTCTTTTCAATCAAACTCCGTTATACCTCTCAATATTTCAAATCCCGGTTGAGCCCCCATGTAGAATAAAAAAAAACTTTATCCTTCGCCGGAAACAAACTTAATCTTTATTTTATATTTTAATGAACGACAATTTTGAATAGTTCATATCTTAACCGGACCGTCGACCGTACCGCTACACGGCTACTACCAGACTCTACCTTTCTGTTCTCGTCTTCTCGCTCGTCGACTCATACCAGCCAATTCCACAGGCCAACCGCACTCAAAACCTAGTGCCAAGTCCACAATTTTACGACCAGAGTCAGGGTCATCCATCCACCGCAGGCGCCCAGTATGAACAACGCTATCATTAACGGCGTCATTGTATTGCTAATAAAAATGCTGGTCGTCTTTGCTTTTTATGACCGCCGATCTAGGTCAACCAATGCATTCGATCTCATCGATTGCATTCCATTCCTGATGAATCAATGAAATCGATACTCCACTGTCGCAGTTTCGCCTCGACAAGAAAACGAAAACGAATTAAGGGTCAACTAACGAGCGACCGATGTCTCATCACGATCATACCATTAAAACCTAAACATAAACAATACGGTCAAGTTGCAAGCAAGTTGCGTTGAAGTGGTGTCCCTACGTGAAGCATATCATTGAGACTAACGCCATTTGTATCCTTATGGGAACCATTAAAAACAACACGAAGCTTGTTGGTCACAACCGCGTGGTGGGGCAAATAAAACACACTGCCCGATGTTGGTTCTACCTCATGATCGGGGATACGTTCCATATGCCCTAAGTCCTCGTAAGCCTTCTTAAATTTGCAGTACTCCAACCGAAGATCCTCATTGCGCGAAAGACGACGCTCCATTGCAAACAACATAGCTAAAGCACCGGAGATAGTGTTGCCAAAGGAAACGATTTCATGGCGAAATGGGAGTTCAACCACGTACTTGTGGTCAGAGGATCGAGCAAAGGTTTGAGAGAAATGAGCATCTACTTCGTCCTCTTCATGAGACAGGGAAAGCCTACACGGCAGCTCCTCGATTTCCCAAAATGACTTCAACAAGACGTCAAGATCCATCCCTACATGTAGCGATACTATATGGTTATGTGGAATGTTTCCAGTAATCACCCATCCAAATATTGTTTCATGAGCAACAACGTTTTCACCTCCATCAGTACGATGACCATTTCGAAGAATACTCCAGGCTTTATCTGCTCCCAGCAGAATATCAATAGGTCCTGGCGTAGCAAAGGCTGAATCAGCCAGAGGAAGATGCTTAAGAAATTCTACGTCGCTATAATCGAAGGAAAATGATGGAGTAAGCGAGGTGATTGTCTTCAAAATATAGGCATCAATCTCAATGCTATTGGTGTCAAAGCGAGAATTTAAAGTCAATGTAACAGCACCCTGTGTAACACCTGCTTCCAACGAAGAGATCCCCGAGATGGGTAACCGCGCATGGCGACGACGAAGGCCTAACTTCTTCACCAAGTTTTCGGTCAGGAACGAGACTTGTGACCCGGTATCGAGGAGAACACGAGTAAAATGATAACTTCCGCAAGCGTCTAATACCTTTACGACGACAGTGGGTAAAATACCAGAAGAACGGGAATCATTTTTTATGTGATGACAAACGGCAGACGCAGAAACACCTGAGGTGCTAGGACCCGCTTCGGCGGGAACCTCCTCACGATTATTAGCACGAGCACGATCGTTGTCCTCGGGGTGTACCAGACTGTGATGACGAGCATTACAAATCGAACAGCGAGCCTTAACACGACACCTTACCGACGAGTGGTTAGTACCAAGACAATTGTAGCATAACCGTTGATCGCGAGCGAAAATGCGACGGGAACTCACAGACATAGATATGAAAACTGTACATTGGGGCAGGGAATGGGGTTCTTTATATTTTGGACACGACGATTTGATAATATTTAAGCTCTTGATGTTCGAATGATTCGCGGTACGAGTGTTTTTATAGACACGAGTCTTTGGTTCACTGGACTCTAATGCGTTACACCTATCCTCTAAGAGTTGTATTAGAGATTTGATTGTAGAGTCTTCTGACCCCTTGTTTTCTAGAGCCCACGCTTGACGCGAATCAGTATCTAACTTGCCGAGCAACAAATATACTAGCCACGGGTCCCTGCCTTCAGCTTTCAAGGACGCTAACCCTCTGAGCACTTCGTCCGCGCTGTCCACCAATTTATGCAACTGAACATAATCACCTGAAGAAACGTTAGGCAATTTCAGAAAGCTTTCGATGTAAGCATTTATAATAGACAACGGTTTGTCATATCGACGCTCTAGCTTTTCCCACGTTTCCTCGTAAATACTGTCAGACACCAAGATAAGACTTCAGATATTGAAATTTACTTGCACCGGACAACCTACTGTTGCAGTTTATGTTTCTAAGGAACATGTCCCGAAAACCTGGCCATTCACGATAATCACCCGAAAACGGAGGTATTCGCAGTACCGGAAGGCTATCAGCTTTATTATCAGCCGTTTGAGAAGCCGACTTGGCCAAAGGTTCAAGAAGCGGCACTTCTTGAGTGGCTAGTGTAACGTTCGAAGCTTCGTCGCGCGCAGAAGGCTGCCTGCGATTCTTAATAGCCTTAACAAATTCACATTTAGCCGATAAGTATTTGGCTTCAACCACCTCGAAATCTGGTTCAGGATCTACGTATCCCGCCTCCTCGTGGAATTGAAAGAGCTCAGTTTGGTTTCGGCACAAATATTTCCACGACTCTTCCAAACGCTCTAATCGAATTTCTAGAGCAACCGATTCAGTATCAGCGGGAATATTTTGCGCGAAATTATGCAACCGAGTACCTAACGGAACGGAAGTGAAGAAAAGAAATGTAACTCGTATGCTTTGCATACAAAGTCTCCAAAGAATGCCCAGTTAGTTGCTCTCATAGGCGAATACAGTTGAGTTCGTCATCAAGAGATAACAAGCACAACTTGCAGGCGAATATGATTTGCATTTAACGGAAGCACCACTAGTAATCTAGTGAGAGCACTGACGTTACTTATTATTGCATTTCGATCGAACAATAAGGAACCTTATGTAATGTTTGGTCAGCCAAAGAAAAATATTTAAATAACATTACATATTCGAACAAATGGAAAGCAATTATTAGGAATGCAATGAAATGAATGAGTAAACAATATAATAATTAACAAATACTAGCGATTAATACAAAAATAAATAAATGCGTTTCTCATTCGGTACTGCTGAATCGACTCAACGTTTGGGAATGGTTTGGATCATTGACAAATCATACTTAGACCCCCAACTCACAATCCTCTTGACGCTGGCCCCCTCAGTTTTTTTTTTTCAAATTCGCCATTTTGTTTTCCTATTGGTGTTCTGTCAATTAAGAATCCGTGTGACATGCAAAAACATACAAAAAGTACAAAAATAAATGCTGCCAACCGCGGCAACCGTGGGGAAATGTGAAAGAGTTCGGGAATACCAAATTTTTACATTACTGAATGCCATAGGTTAGTTATTATAAGTTGTTAAATGGCGAAGACGTCATTTTTCTCTTATAATAATTTTACTTATTTTGTCAATGTAATTTTGTCCGTCAATAAAGAAAACGTTGTTTCGTTATTTTTTTCATTTCTATATTTCTCTACGTGTATGCGTGACTTCATGAATTTTTCGGGCAAACAGCTTGTAGGCAGCCGCCTTTCCACTGGAAAGATATATATCTCTGTATTCCATTATCTTTGGTTAGCATGGCAATGGCAATACTTTAAGCTGGTGGTAGATATGATAGTACTCTGTGATTTAGTTCATTGTAACCTTTGCGAGCGTTATGCCGCGCATATTAAATATATGACAGAATTTGTGAAGTGTTAATATTTTTTTTGTTCAAATATATGAAACAATAGAAGCAGAAGCGAAACTGATTGCAAAGAGAGAAATGAAGGGTGCAAGGGTTGATATAATGCTTGAACTTGATTGCTGGGTCGAGGAGCTTTCTCCCGCACAGTTGGCTGCATATGAAAAAGTGACTGACGAACATAATGCTATAAAGAGTTCTCTTAAAGCTGTAATGGGTACCAACGAAGGAAAAGAACTTTTTAGTGGAGAAGTGTTTTCAGCATATTCTTTCAAAGGTAAAGTCTTACAAGAAATCAAGGAGGCTACAGCACCAAAGAAGCTTCCATCTGTTTCGCAGTCACTCGAGCGACTGGGTCGTAGGAAACGTCATGTAAGTTTTGTGTACATGGATTCATCAGACGAAGACGATAACATTCCTTTAGCTAAACGTGTACCCACACCGACTAATGTCTCTACACATAAACGTGGGCGCCCGCCGTCTAAAGTAGTTCAACAGGGACAGATAAGCAGACAACAGCCTTTGCCCATTCTTTCGAAAACTTCATCTAATGCTACAGAACAGAAGTCGACATCTCTTGCACGGCCATCGGCAGTTCTACTAAAGTCTTGTAAATCTTCCGGAAAAGGAGGAAGTGGTGCAAGGATTAGTCTTGTCGCAAAAAGTTCATTTAATAAGGAAAAACTTTCATCGCAGAGTTTCCGCCCATCAGAGATATCGTCAGTGGGTGGTTTGGTAATTGATTCCGAGTCAAACGGTTTTAAAATAACGGTAGCTGAAAAGGAGGGAAAATTACAAGGAAAGACATTCCCATCGTTGGTTGTACTAGCCAAACCTTGGTTAAAGGTAAAAGATATGTCTTCGACGCGTAGCAAATTGGACTCTAAAGTGAAGCTGGTTCTAATGTTGACACCAAACAAATTTACCGAATGGTTAATCCAAGAGGGATTGTTAAAGTCAGAACAGAGATGTTCTCATCATAAAAGTAACGAACTCAAGTTAGGTGAGTACAACCAACATTATTGTTAACTTGTACATGTGTGAATATGTTTTACGTTCTTTTGAATTGTTCTGATTCTTATAAAACATGTATTTTTTACGAAGTGGCTTTTCATCCGTGATTTTTGTACTGACGTTTGTCTGGCTTCGTGACACGGCTACGTATTTTTATTTTTTGCCGTAGTCCGACGTCAATTGGTAGTGCCGGATTCCTACCGGCTAAAACCACCTCCCTTCCTTAACTTTCGATGCGCTTGACCATATTTCTACATAAGTATTGAACTCGCAGCTTTTGCAAGGAGTAGTCTCTTATGACGTTTTCGATTGAAGATCCGAGAGAATTGCCCCGAAATTCAGAATTGCTCTTTTCAATGAAATTCGTTGGAGCACTTTTGTAATAGTGGTAGACACCATATGAGAGATTTGGTTTTCTGTTGGTACTTTTTTTTTTGTTTTCTGCAGTAATAAATACAGCCAAATCAGTATATTCAATTTAAGTTTACATTTTGCACGCATAATTGTATATTTTCGGATCACATAGCGAAAAATTTGTTTCTAATAACACAACAAACACTTCAATCTGACATTTTGTTAGTATGTGTTGGTGAGTTCAGGGCAATTCTGTAAAAATATTCCGGACACTTCTGTCGTGTTAAGAATTGACCTGGAAGTGCACTTTTTTTCTCAATGATACATAGAATACATCGAAAGAGCACTTCTAGATTTTCTCTTTTCATAGAAAGGGCAATTCTTTTCTTCGATCGAAAACGCCATTACTCTGTCTCGGGCATCTGATGTTACTCATCAGCGTTGAAAGTGCACTTAAAGTTTTCGACGACCTTTCTCATACATGTTCTAGGTGGTATTTGAAGCTTAGACGTGCGTTAATAATCACTCGAAGGTACTTAATAGACGATTGATAGATCACTACTTTTCTACTCATAATAAGCAGTGCTTTCGAATTATGATCTGCAAGTTGCAAACCGGCGATAGCTAACAATCTACGTAAAGTTGCAACTGTCTCGTTACAGTGGAGCTCGACATCTTCTATCGTTTTTGCCACAACCGCCTTAGCACGATAAGGCCGCGGTAGTAGTGGTATGTAGCACTGTCAAAGTTAAAAAACAAACTCCATAATAGCGAAAACGCAATGAGTCGCTCCTCTGTAGTATGTAGTAATGGCGGTAATACTTATTGGCCAACTTTTGCCATATGTGGCGCGGCAACCTCAACAGCTGGAAAACGAAATTTTATTTTTATTGCAAATATTGCAATATCCCTAATTTATATTTAGTTTAATGCCGAATTCACAACGTCGCGTTGAACGCGTGCGTGCGTCGGCGCGCTTTGACACGCTTTATCGAATCTTTACGATTTTAAATGCCAAAGCGCGAGAGCAAAAATTTTGTAAAACGAAATGCTGCTTTGAAGCGAATGCGCGTTGAGAGAGTAGAGCATGACAGCTAAAAGTTCGGTTTGGTTTTAACTAATGTACACAAATAGAGAGCAGAATTCAAATTCCAAGTCTACTCTCTTTTTGTCTGTAGCTGTAGTTTTTGTGCAAGAATTAAAAAAGGATTCTCCAAAATCGATAAAAAAAAAATCATTCATAAGAATAATGTAAAGAACAACCTTAACAAAGATACAAAACCAATAGTTAATATTTTTTTTTATCCAAGAAAATCTGAAGAAATAACTATTAGCTCCACAGAAATAAGGTATTCATCATTTTCACTAACTAAATTAATTAATTTGGATTAAAAAAACTTCATATTGCTTTTTAGAATTTGTGTATTATAAACATTAGTAATTCTGTGCCACTCCAACTAAAACGGCACACCCCATGACATCAAATAAAACAATTTACAATTCTAAAGTTGTCAAACGCGCGTGAGAGTAGAGAGTAGGTCTACTCAGGCGTCGCGTTGAACTTTACGATATTTACGATCTAAAGTCGATCCAACGCCTAAAGTTGTATTTTGTGGCAGCATATGAACGCTTTGTTTCTACATAATCTGTCAACGCACGCGCGCGTCAACGCGGCATTGTGAATTGGGCATAAAGCTATAGGTTCATACTGTTGGAGTTCAAGTATTTACTTAGAAAATTATTATTATTTCAGTAACCTAGAGTTTCTAATGTCTTATCTACTTTTTAATAAAACTTACTTCATAACTATTCGTTCTACTAAATAGACTTGTTTCTATTTCTAAACTGCTTCCACAAACCATACTCGTTCAACACATACACCGTTGCCTTAAAAGAAATACCAAATTAACATTTAGTACAAAAATAATAATGACGTCACTAGGTCACTTGAAGACACGGCGGCAGCTTCAGTTTCGTTGTGAATTGAAAATGAAACTCCTTCTTTTGATGTATTTTATTATGAGCAAACGAAAAGTTATTTCACAAAATTGTTTGGTAACAATGAAGTATGTATACGAATGAATGTTAGTTTGAAAAAGAGAAAATGTATTTAATACGAAAAATGCTGAGCGATGCTCCTTTATTGTATTTTGCGTTCGTCATCAGTGCAATTGTTTTATCGACTCCTTCAAATTGTAAATTTTTGCCACCCTCCCGTGGATGTGTTATTGTAGTGGTGGTTTGGTAGATTTGGTTTGGTCTAGCGTATTGATTAAGTATATTTAATACTTGTTGATGTTTTATTTCTTCTTCAGGTACCGGAATAGGCCGATTATATATATCTCTCTTTTTATAGATTGAAACTCTTTAAATAAACCTTTTTTTGTTTTCTATAATAATCACGAATTCCTCTCTGATCTTTTCGTCCACCCCAACAATAAACGGGTACAACTGTGGCTTCAAACTGGTTAATTAATCCTCCAGACAAAGTTCTATACCAAAACCACTAGCCAGTTCTAACCAATCTTTGTGCCATCCAATTTTCTTTTGAAAAGCATTTGCCATTGCTTTTTTGGTAATCGATAATCAGGCATGTTGCGCACTTGGAGAATGTAAGGGTTTTTAAAAAGAGTGGCGATAATCTATTTCCAATACTAGTATCTAATTCGGCGTTTTCAATGGTAGGTGAAATGTTCTCTTGCCACCCCATACTTGCATACAAGAGTAGATTCCAACACAGCTTCGAAAACTTTGAACTTGCTACTATGCGCAACAATTCTGTTGCCAAAACATTTTCTTCAAGCCACGTTAATATTAATTTTTGACTACGTAAATTTTGTATTGAGATGTCTCTCCATATAAAGGCTTCTCCGTAAAATAGACCCCTAATTATTTGTACTCTTTAACTATACTTGGATCAGCTCACCGTTAAATTTTTATTTTTCATTTGCACAATTTCTTCCATCTCCTTTAAAGGTCATTATTTGGGACTTAATCCCGAGACTACACATTTTACAGTAGTTAGATAGTCGATTCAGGGAATTGGATTTGTTAGTTCCTTGTTTAAAACATGTCAAATTATTGGGCCGGAAAATAATTGTGGTAGGTTCGTTTTTTAGTATAACTGTATTGAAGGAAAAAGGAAACGGCTGAAAATAATCCGATCGAAATAAAACGATATTATCTTTTGGTTGGGAAAAAGAGCTTTGCTCATAAAAAACCCAAAGTTTATTTTATCTGGCACACTGTCCTTAGCACTGCTGGCTTGCTTGTGGGTTGATACAAGAATACTTTTAAGTCGTACGCGCAGTAGTACGAATAACCAATACCATAACAATATTATATGGGTGTAAAAGGAATATGTGTTGTGTATATGTAATGTATGTTGGATGTATTTATAGGAAATACACTCGGAGGCATCGCATCCGATACAGTGCCGCCGAAAACGAACGTTTTTCTCTAGGTTCCCTCAGGTATACTCTGTCGTCGCCTTGCTTATATTCTGGCTCTCGTCATCTGATGTGTTAACTGGCAGGATACAAATTTGCTGTTCTGGTTCTGGCTAGCTGTCCACTTTTTGTTTAAATTATCATTGATCTGACTAAACTATCCTTGCTTCTGATAAGCTTAGAGTATTCATGAAACGAAATATATATCCGAGGATGGCCAACGCCTTTTCCAGGCGATCGAAACTGTCACTTTCTGACTCGGCATCCATATGCTAAGACTCCATGAAATTCGTCACTCTGCATACATGCATCTCTTCAGATGCAGCTGCTGGCACTTTGTTTACTATCGGATTCACTGGCCATTTACTTTCCGCTGAAGTCAGCCATGCTGGCCCGTTCAACCATAACTCGCTTTTTATCAACTCTGCTGGCTTTACTCCTCGACTGAATAAGTCAGCTGGATTGCCTTTCGTACCGACATGTACGATCAACCAGGAGACGGCCCAGCAACTCAGCCGCTGCAAGTTCCAAACTTGGTATAGTCACTGTACCTTGTTATCGCTGCAATCAACTTGCTCATTATATGTCCATTCACTTGCTCTACTCGCACATATACTTTCATCGAAGCATCCGAAAAACCATGAATTTGGATTTTACCCTTTCCACCTGTATCTCTTTCCACAGCACTTTCCATCTAGCCCTGATTTCTACTGGCACCTCCTAGTCCCATTAGAGACCCAATCGTCATCCATCTTAAACTAAATCTTTCCCCAATACTGTCACTGCCGCTATATAGGTACCCATTTGTTTAATTGAGCTACACAACTCAATATCTTTCGCTTTGTAATCTCTTCGGCTATCTCTTGTGTATTCACTACGAAATTGATCGGCATCAACTATCCACTGTAAGCCTAAAACTGTCGCTTGCTCCCTACTATCAAAAACCATAGTTTTTGAACTGTCCAAACTAAACTTGGTCCTTAAACTGTTAGCAGTTGTAGAGCTGATGCTCTCCGTTGCACACTTCGCACTTGTGACGATGCGGTGCAGTATTGACGCTGGCCTTTTGAACTGGCTTTGCTGGCGGATTCTGCACTCTAGCTGGTTCCTTTGCTGGCTAACTGGCAATGCTCTTTCGTTGACTGGCACGTCCGCATTCGAATCGGATGAAGATTCTGTCAGCACGATTTGCTTGTTAGCTACTCACCGATTCCATTGAACAGAACCTCTGGCTGTCCCGTAGATGGCTGAAGCTTGCTTGTCCAGGAATTCAAGCATCTGCTTGGCTGTCGGTGTCTCGGACTGGCGCTGGAGCTCCCACTGCTTTCCAGTTTTACTGTCCATCCGCTAGTGCAACATGAGCACCACGAACATACCCAATGCTCAGTGGACAATCCTTTAGCTCGCAGCTGGCGTAATGTCTCGTGGGTGACATTGGACATCTGTTGCAAGTCATCCGACCTTGGATTTCCTTGCAGAGCTGGCAAATATATAAACTGGCGCAAAAGTTCACGACAGGTGGAGTATTTCCTGTCGTACAGCTGGTTGAGACGCTCCCAAGCCTCGTGGTAGTTCTCGTCCGTTAGCTGCCACTCTCCCATGGTACGTGCTGCTTTGCCGACCAAAGATTTTTTCAAAAAGGAACATTTGAACGCTGGCGAAACGCTGTCGTCGGAACGCTGCCTTGGTGTCATAGTAGAGGGACTCTGCCTTCACCATGGTCTTCTCAATTTGTACTTGCTCTTTGCTGGCAATCGTGTCGAGCAGCTCGGTATGTATGGTCTAAAATAAAGCCCATGCATCATTAAGCCGCTCGAGTCGCACTTTCAGTCCCTCGCGGTCATTGAGGGAGAACTCCACGCTTTCCACATAAGCAGCCAAACGCTGGATGGTGTCCATTACTGCTTCATGCGCCTTCGTACTTGCTATCGGCTTGTAAGAAATATCAAGAAAAAGGAAAAAGGAAAATAACACCAAAAAAGGCAGAACTAATAATTAATAAAATGTCGCACTGGCACTGCTGTAGGAAATGTTATTATTACTTTATTATGCTGGCTCTTAATCAAATGCTTTTTGATAAAATATTGTATTATGCTTTGGGTATCCATGGCAAACGAACGTAAACGCAAACAAACACTAGTTGCTCTACTCTCTCTGCTTGCTTAGCTATCTGTACTGGCACACTGCCTATCTGAACATAACTCATGAATTTATTTTTAAATTTTCCACTCTCTACTTGCACTGCTCTGTCTACTTGCTCAACTGTCTATACTAGCAATCTCTCCGTCTGCAGACACACTTTCCCACTTGCACTTATTATCATTGTCGAATTATCGAATTTCATCTCTTGTGAATAGAAAAAAAAAGAGGAAAAACACTGTGCTCGTTCGCTTGCCAAAAACCACCCTTATTCTTAATCCACTTGCACTATGTATAAATACCCATATGGAGTATTAAACTTGAGCTTGCACTTGCACACTTAGTTTTTCTTGCTCATGTTAATATAAAGAGAATTTAAATCAATACCAAGTATAAAATATTATCAGTTGCGCTTTTCACTTAAACACAAAAAAATGCACTTGCGTATGGCACTAGCAGTCTAGCACACACAACTCTCCAAGCTCGGCTGGCTTACCTTGCACCCTGTCTGTCTCGCTCACTCGCACACCCTATTCTGCGATTTACTTTTACCATCTGGCAGCTGGCGATTTTACTGGCTCGGTGTGTGTGTGTGCCGCCGCCTGGGCTGGCTACTTCTTCATCGACGAAGAATATTTCTTGCACATTTAAATTATTTTGTTTCACTTTTCACAAATATGTATTACTATTTTACACTATGCACTTTTTCACTGGCCGCTGGTACTATCCGTCTCTACATGGACCAAAATGTATCGAAGGAAAAAGGAAACGTCTGAAAATATTCCGATCGAAATAAAACGATATTATCTTTTGGTTGGGAAAAAGAGCTTTGCTCATAAAAAACCCAAAGTTTATTTTATCTGGCACACTGTCCATAGCACTGCTGGCTTGCTTGCGGGTTGATACAAGAATAGGTACTTTAAAGTCGTACGCGCAGTAGTACGAATAACCTAAGTGATACAATATTATATGCGTGTAAAGGGAATATGTGTATATGTAATGTATGTTGGATTTATTTATAGTAAATACACTCGTAGGCATCGCATCCGATACAATCACATACTTATAAAAGGTATGGTCGATTGTCAACCACAAGCGATACTAGTACTCATTATTATCAGTCTCTTATTGACTATTTTACTCACATTAAATGCTATATATATATATATTTCGAGAGATAATCGAATCAGACCACCATTGTCGGGTCTCTTTTCGTCTCTCTACCACTGTAAATCTTACTCAGAGAGACTCTCTGGATTTCTCCACAGTTCTTCTCTGGGCTCAATTCCTAGTGTTAACGCTAGCATCTGTTTATGGGAGATCCGTTTCATCGACTGGGTCTCGACCCATTGATGTCCCAAGATCCTCATTCTTCTGCCAGCCAATGCCGGGCATTGACACAGTATATGTGCCGCTGTCTCAGATTCCTCCAGGCATAGTCTACAAGTATCATCCTCTATAAGGCCCATTTTCCTTAAGTGATACCTGAAATTACCATGTCCTGTAGACAAAGCCACCACCCATTTCAATGTTCCTCGACTCATGCTTAGAACTCTTCTTTGAGTGGAGCAGGTCGGCCACTTTATTGTCATTTTAGCTTGTCTACATTGTTCCACGGTTGACCACCTTCTCAGGTGTTCTGCCGTGATCCATTTGTGGACAAGCTGTTCAACCATTCCTCTGCCAATTGAAGAGAATGGTTCTGGTCCCAGCAACTTTTCAGTTGACCCCTGTTTTGCAAGGGAGTCCGCCTTTTCATTGCCTTCGATCCCTATGTGTCCTCGTACCCAAGTCAGTGTTACTTCATTTTTAGATGAAAACTTATTGAGTTTAAGTACGCATTCCAGTGCCAGTGATGTTGTGATGTTTGTTTGTTCCATGCATCTGATCACCGCCTGATTGTCCAGTGCTATGAGGATATTTCTTCCTTCCACCTGACACTCAAGCAAGTAGTCCAACGCATAAAGCAAGGCAATCATCTCAGCCTGGTATACTGAAGTGTATTTCCCGAGGCTAATGTGACGGGCAAGTTCCAGCTCTTCTGAATAGATACCGGCCCCCGCCCCGCCATCCATCATGGATCCATCCGTGAAAATCACTATTTCACCATTTCTTTTTTCTGGAAGTAATCCGTTCTCAATACGAGTTTTGTGATTTCTTTCCATAATACGCACCCTTGTTATTCGATCCATAGGCATGTTTAGCTCCCTAATCTCGTCTTTAACAAGTTCCAGGATCTTCCTATGTTCATAGATCGTACCACGATGGTGCCATTTCGCATCTCGATGCAAGCGAAGTGCCGTTTGGGCCGCTGTTTTCTTAATAAATAAGTCTAGCGGTAATATCCCCATGATGACTTCCAATGCGCATGTTGGGGTTGTACGTATTGCACCTGTAATTCCCATACATGCTAAACGCTGAACCCTATCCAGGTGCTTCCTCACAGTTTTCTGAGAGGCTTTCGCCCACCATACAACCGAGGCGTACGTGATAATGGGTCTAGTTATCATCGTATACATCCAGTATGCTGACCTAGGCGAGAGTCCCCACCTCTGTCCACACACACGTTTGCACTGATGTAGTACTCTTTTTGCCTTCCGGACCTTCTCCTCAACATGGTAATTCCAAGTAAGTCCAGTATCTAGATAGACTCCCAGATACTTAACCTTCTTAGTCATTGTTAGTTCCGATCCGAAAAGTGTTAAGGGCCGAAATTCCAGATTTTTCCTCTTCCTAGTGAAGACTATTAGATCTGTTTTCGCCGCATTAATGGAGAGCCCTTGTTCCAGACACCACCGCTCAACCACTCTGAGTGCATTCCTCATGATATCTGCGGTGACGTCCATGAATTTGCCTCTGGCCATTATTGCTATGTCGTCGGCATATCCCACTGTGTGAATGCCCGTCGCCTCGAGTCTGTCGAGAAGAGAGTCCACAGTGATATTCCACAGTGTAGGTGAGAGAACACCTCCTTGTGGGCAACCTCTGCTAACCCTTCCTCTGAGTTTTGAGGTTCCCGTCTGAATATTAATCGCCCTCGTATTCAACATATTGTCCACCCATCTTACCACCAGTGGGTTAACCCTACGTTTTTCCATTCCAAGGCTTGTTTCAGACTTTCAAAGCATATCTTATCGAAGGCACCTTCAATGTCCATTATAGTGGTCATCGCAATGCCCCCGGTATTTAGCTCTTCCTCCGCAACGCGTACTACTTGGTGTAGCGCTGTTTCTGTAGACATACCTACCCTGTATGCATGCTGTCTACTATTTAAAGGATACATCTTAAGCGCAGTACTCTCCATATAGTCCACCATCACCCTTTCCATTATTTTTAACAGGAAGGATGTTAGGCTGACTGGTCTGAATGACTTTGCCTCGGTGTAGTCCTTTTTTCCCGGTTTTGGAAGGAAGACCACATTTGCTTCCCTCCATGTTATCGGGATATAGCCTATTGCTAGGCATGCAACGTATATATTCCTGAGCCTTGGTGCAATTACGTCTATACCCCATTGCATTAGACCTGGAAATATACCATCCGGCCCCGCAGTTTTGAAGGGTGAGAATGTTGCTATCGCACCCTTGACCGCTTTTGGTGTCACGATCCGTTCTGCTTCCGTCCTATCCATCCTGTTCGCTCCTTGTTTCCTTGGAGCCCAGGGCTGATCTGACTTATAGCTTCCTGGAAAGTGTACCTCCATTAGGACCTCATTTGTGTGATCCAGTGTTTCCACCATCTCCCCCGCTCTATTACGAATGAGTCCGATCTTAGAAACTGGATCTCTCGAGACAATCTTTTGTAGTCTACTGACTTCAGATGTACTCCTCATACTCGAGCAAAAGTCCCTCCATGACTCCCTTTTACGTCGTCGCAGAGTAACGTTTAGCTCTTTCTTTTTCGCCTTATATTCATCCCATGCTTCGGGTTCTCCCCTCCTCATGGCGTGATTGAAGGCCTTCCTCGCAGGCTTTTTTAGCTTTTCAAGTTCCCGGCACCACCAAGGCGCAGGATCTTGTTTTTCCACTAAAGTAGGGACACCAGATCGTCAGCTTGGTTCCACCAATTTTTTTGTCATCATATCTTCCCACATGAATAACCCTCCATTTCGAAGTGTCCTTCACACAGGAATTTTGACGACAAAGTCTGGCAAGGATGACATCCTTGCTCACGGGTTCACCGGGAACGAAGATTATCAACCTTTCCACATCCTTTAGTATGTGAAGCCTATCTATTTTAAGGTTGATTCCCTCCCATAGGTCGGTCATCTTCCCTACAGTCTCACATAGCCACCCCTTGGTTTCTTGGTTTACGCATTTTATTGCTATAATCCCTTCCTCCAAGGTTATCTCCTTTACACCGATATCACCTGCATTTGTCGGAAGTAAGTCAAGAGCCCTCAGCAGAGCATTTTTGAAAATACTCAACTGTGAAGCTTCTATCCCCCCCTCTCGACTCATGTCGGCAACACCCATTTGGAGATCGTTCGCCGCTGTCTGAGCAAAGGTTTTTACACCCTTGTCAACTTTGGCTCTCTCACTCCTAGCGTAAGGCTTTCCAGCATCTGCTTGCTTTGCTCTCCTTCCCATAGCTTGGCTCAGCTTTCGCTTTACCTTGCTTGGTCCAGGTTGCTCGGCCTTGCACGATTCCTGCTTTCCGGGTTGACTAATAGTCCGTTGTAAATGTTGTCCATCCACATAACCACTGGAGTGTGGTACCTGTACTGACCTCATATTGTACAGACTGTCCGTCTTCCCTTCCGCCTTCCGTCCCCTTCTTCACAGTTTTAGGTGGATTCATGGTCCCGGAACATTTGAACCGTTTCCTAGATCCACCGTCTTCTGGAGAGGTTTCGGTCGACGTCAAGTTGGCAACCATTTCAGTCAACTCCTCAACCGACTTACTTATGCCTTTCGCCGAGACAGATTTGGCCAAGGCCAATCTTTGCCTTCTTCTGACCCTTTCATTCTTTGCTTCAGTTGCTGGTGCAACTTCCGCTCGGAGTCGGGACTTCTCTCCTCTTCCAATCCGGCTTCCGCAGTTCCGGCTGACCTCTTGGCGCATTTCTGCACCGCATTGTCCACCTCCACTGACGATTGGTCTGCTAACTCTTTTGGTTTCCCATCAGAGTCCACTGACCCCTCGAGCTTATTCGGGTTCATGTCAGCACTTTCCAGCGCCTTCTCGACCCCTCCTAAGCCTTCCACCTCGTTTTCCGAAGGAATATTATTTTTATTATTTAAATTTAGGTCCATATATGTACCCACGAGTAGGGGAGATTTAAACGGACCGAATAGGCAGCGATCCCCAATACCTATCCTACTCAACTAAATTACAACAGAGGATTGAGCTGCCCCTGAGGAGTCTCCATTAGCGGTTCAATTACCCCTGAACCCTGTGAACAAGTAGTTTTACCTACCTCATCACAGCTCCCTCGACATTGCAGACTAGTCATCTTGGAGTTTAAGGGTTGATCGATTGATCGGATTGAGTCTTGGTTCTTCAATTCACATTCAGCTCTACCAGAGGAGTTGGGCCACTACCCTGGTCTAGCATCCTGTTAATCTACTTAAGCCGCCGGTCGAACTTTCCTAGCGAAAGAATTCACAAAACGCCGGAAGTGAGAGCTTAACACTAGAAAAGAATGTAATTCCTTACTGGACTGGATTCTGATGAATGGCCCTCAAGTGGGAATCACTTGGCTGTATACCTCGCTCAGTCGCCTGATAACCTAAATACTCTATGGCTGAATACGCAAAACGGCACTTAGAAAGTTTTAACTCGAGGCCATTCTCTGCTAAGCAACGCAAAATATCTCTTAACAAGCTTAAATGATCAGGTAAATTATCACTAGCGATGACTATATCATACATGTCAATGACGATCTGTTTAGGCCCTGTAAACTTACGAAAAATGCGTGAAATAAAGCGCTGGAAAACACTGGGAGCAAAAAAAAAATAAAAATATTGACCTGTCGGGGTCACGAAAGACTTAAGGTGAGTAGAGTCTGACGAAACATTCACTTGGTGGAAACCACTCTTTAAATCCAGCAGAGTAAATACTTTCTTCCCAGAGAAATATTCAAAGCAGTCGTCGAACAAAGGAAGAGGGTCGTTATCACTTACCGTAGACTTATTCAAGGAACGATAGTCGACTCACGGGGAAGAAGCACTTCTCAACAATCTTCTTTGAACATTAATGTTCACATTTTCTTCCCTTCCTTCTTCATTTACCGAATACAAAAATAGCCAAATTGAATCCATTTTTTTTTTAATTTAACACAAAATCTAAAACGTTCACCATAAATTTTTACAGCAACACAAAAAAAGAATTGTTGTGTCGGGAAACAGCTGTCAAACATTTAGAAAAATAAATAAGAAATTGGAAGTCAAAATGGAAATAAATGGAAAGCGCTGGGAAAGGTAATTTTCGCCCCGTTCGCATTTGAGAATAAGCAAAAGCGAACACGGTATAAATAAAGGTATCGCTTTTGATACGATCCGCCGCGCATTTGGGAATAACCCCTCTGCTTCTGGTGACTGTTGTTGCCTTCATGATGCTCCTCTTTTCATAACGCGGCAACATGCTCTTGAGTTCCGAAGCGAAGGAACGCTGTTGATGATGTGTCTGCAAGTCTATCTATAATATACTCTATTAGTTCAGCTTTGTCAACATCAGCGTATGCAGCGAATTTCTGCATGGACAAAACGTAATGTTTTCATCTCATCGGCGGGTTCGGTGACTCAGCTGTTTATACACTTCTTGTGCGTTCACACGGGTCGTCCTCAGAAGCATTTTTGCTGTACCTTTCAGCAATATTCGTCCACACACGTATTTACATTTATCATCACATTCGAGGGATTGAGCAACGTCCTCATAGTCAGCGACCCACTTCCATCGTTACCGGAAAAAGAAGAGACCGCGGCCTCGATGTCGCTGAAGTCTACTCGCCTGGTTGGTAATGAGGTAGCCTCAGATTCATCAAGCTCTCGGCGGAGGTCTGCGATGCGCTTGCGCCTTACCAGCCAAATCGACACTCGTCCTGCTTCGATGTCTGATCTAGTGCTAATAGTAGCACACACTGGTACATTGCGGAGGGTTGGGTTAGGATTCGGCGTATTAACTTCAGCGGCAGTTGTTACGCTAGTATCAATCATCGGGTGTAATGGCGGAAGATGTGACAATTATCTTAGGTACTGCTGAAGTAAAAAGAGCTTCTGAAGCAATCACGACGGAAGTTTCGTAGGGGAAGACGGTTGAATTCCGGAAATTATTGAAAATTATTGAGGTTAGGTATGTTATCGGAGGTTCCATGGCTAAATCATCATCCAAGCTCTCCATGAGTTTGCTCGCACTCAACTCCTGTTCCTTCAACGCCCGTAACTGAGCCACTGTTGCGAAAGGTGGCTTCATAGTGAATCGGAGTGGTAGGCGGTGGTAGAACGCAGACACAAATTATTAAAATATAAAATTTGAAAAAATAATTTTTTTTTTAGAAAATTAACGAAAAAAAAAAAAAAAAATACAAAATGGTATTGTCATTTTATAAAATTACAAACTAATAGTCAAACTTCAATATGGGTAAATTATATTTTTTTAAACATGTTCATCGGTCGTCTCGTCACCGATGGTGGTCCGATGTGATTATATAGGAACCAAAGCCGGATTCGGATGTGCAATTTAAACCGGAGGTTCTGACGTATCGGATTCGGAGTCGAAGCTCCGTATTAATGAGTATTTAATATACATATTATATTTACGCATTCATTTCGGTCTGCCGCGTCTTTTTCTTCTTCTTTCAATATGGCCGGCACCAGCCTGAAGTTGGTTTTCGTATATAATCTATTTCATTTTCTTATTTTACTACAAGTTCTTAGTTTTTGTCAAAAAATTCGAATAAATAAGTTTATTAGATATTTATATTTCCCGATCTATTTTCACATATATACGGTATAGTTTAGTAGTAATCTTAATGCCCCACATCTAATAAAAATGCAATAACAGCTACTCAAAACTTCTTCTTAGCAAATATAACCCACTTCTTTTTTTCAACCATATAGAATATGCATATACTGCTTTTTCGCAGTATTATACTGTTTTTTAGACTCCAAATCTGCATACCGCTTTTTTTCTCAGAATGCTACTAATGTAACTTGAGATAATTATGCTCAACGCATTGAATACCTAAAAACTAAGCCGGAATGCTTCAAAGTTCAAATACAAAACAACAATCACAAAAGGAGAACAGAAGTGGAAAACGAAGACGATTCAGATGAAAAAGTTTCGTGCAACGAAGTCGTGCTTTTTATTTTAAGTAGACCTTAGATCAAATTATTATTATTATTATTTTAACTTTATTGTTTCATAAATAAATTATACAAACAACAAACAAATTATAGCACTAGCTAAAAGGGTTTTAGGCTAACTTGATCAAATTAATGTTTAAAATTATTAAGATAAGATTAAAAAATCTTAGTGGGTTCAGTAGTAAATGTGGACAATTGAGCGATGAGTCTCAGGTTCGATCGTGGGAAAACACAAATTACATCTTAAGGTTTTTTCCACTGCGCCACCTCTTTCGAATGTCGGACAAACATCCGAAAGTATAACTCTCACGACAGAGCTTTCCATTTGCCGTTCAGACTCGGCATAAAATTGTGATTCCCCTTCGATTCGTCAAAAAAAAAAAAAAACACAAAACTAGTGGTTGTCAGAAGCTAGGCCTAGGTACACGAACGTTTCGTGCCAACTTTATAAATTAAAACTTCTTTACGCACGCTTGACTTGGGGAGTAAGCTGGTGAATGCGTGACGAGAGCGTTACGGAAATGGCAAACGGAAGTTGAGAGGCAGATATAAGTTAGTGAAGATAGAAAGAGGGAGAGAGTTAAGTTTCGTATATTACTGTAGAGGTAATAGAGAGGTGTGAGCACACAGTTTCTTCCTCTCTTTTTCTCATAGCCAGTAACGTTTCGTATATCTTAGACACAGTGCAGGCCTATTGTCTGTATCACACTGTAGGAGGAAGAGAGAGCAGTGCGCGCGCACATTTTCTTTCTCTCTTCCTCTCATACCCAGTGCATGAAATATATATATATCTCAGTCAGTAGTTCGTTTGCCACAAGACATGGAACAACAATCGATGCAGTTTTCTCTATAGAGTATAGACAACATTTTTCAGTACAGGCCTTATGGAGGAGCTTTTTTCTACCAATGGTGCCTGTAGATACTCTCACGGTACTCAAACACAAGAATTGCCACTGAAATAAAAACCAAAGCACTGACTTGCCAAGGAATTGTTGACATTTTCCTAAAATTCGCATGCAGCCCACCCCAACACAACTTATTGGTGAGGTGTTTTTAATGCATTCATTTCATTAACGCAACAAGTGATCATTAGTACGTTGTAGTGATATTGCGATAAATAATTAATAGTGCTTACTAGGGCAACCGGATTCATGCAAAAGCATGTTTTTTTTTGGGATATCGTATTAAATATTTTAATATACAAAACTAAGTACAAATTTTGGGCCCTATTCGTTAGAGCATATTTCTGCATATTTGGGTATAAATGCATATTTCACTTTGTAGAACATATTTTTGGCATATTTTAGCATTTTTGTTATATATTTGCATATTTGTCTATTTTTTCATCAAATAGTTTTTGAAACTGAAATATCAAAATGACGAAGCAGGTAAACCTTCACTGCTAATTGTCGGTCGTTGGGTTTAACCACATCCGGTCACTCGTCCCCAGTAAAGACAATGCCTTCAAAGGATTTTATGATCCTTTTTTTGCTACTGTTTTCGCAAAGATCTGGGTCGGCATTCTGTAAGGCGAAACGTTCAAACGTTTTCGTGTGCACGAAGAAGAGGGCAAACCATTCGTGCGCCCGAAAACGTTTGATCGTTTCGCCTTACAGAATGCCGACGCTGCACTGCCGGGTAATAATCGAATATATAATCTAGTTATTTATGTTGTAATGGAAAGTTTTTATTTTATTTTGTAGGAATGTATGTATAATGGCGCAATTTCCTTATTTTTAACAATTCTTGATTTTTCCGTCCACAATGGCCGCTCAGCGTCGATCGATTGTCCTCTGCCTGAGCCTGACCAAAATACCTTAAGGGCGTGTGGGGCGATACGGAATGTAAGGCTGTGTGCATTGCATTACTACTGACTCTACAATGTCAATATTCAAAAATGTATGTGCAGCTGCATAAGTGCAGTCCTTTTACCATCTGTTTAGGTACATTTGTATTCTAATTGTTTGTGTATATAAGGCGGAAACAATGGTTGTTATCTCAATCGCGGATAGTGCATCTAAGCAAATGGTTTACTTTATTGTACATATGAACAAAGAGAAACATGGCTACAAAGTTTTCAAAGGATCTAAATGTAGAAAAGAAACAACAAATTGCGTTTAGCAATTTTTTTATTTTAAATTGGAAGATGGTAGCCCTAATAGTATTGCTCTCTGAGTTGCGGCTTATTATCATACAAACTACGTCAACCCTGTGAGAGCTTTAAAGACGGACCGATTTATGTAAGTCATTGAAACCAGACTGAGAGACAAACAGCATATCTTCAATGTTCTGACTATTTCTGTTGGACAGAGTATACTCGTAGATATATTTCTAATTTTCATTCGAAAACATATATATCTTATTTCTCATACCATAAACCTATTGTCTCGGTCTTACAATCAACCACAGTAATTACTGATGTATCCGATAATGAAAATAATGAAAATAATGAATAAAAATAGAAAATCTATTCAAAAATATTAATCTATCAATGAAAACCGATAATAAATTTAACTATTTGCAGAAAATTGATATACCTATGGATTAAATGTATATATTATACATATGTACATATATAAACATATAGATGGAGCTAAAGAAGTTTTACTTCAGTCATGTGGTCTAAAGCACACTGGTTTTTTTTACTTACTTTAGGTGGCGCTACAGTCCGGTGTGGACCTGGGCCTCAACCAACAAGCGTCTCAAGGCAGCATGATCTTTAGCCAGCTGTCTCCAGTTTGAATGTTTGTTTGAATCGCGGTCTTCCTCTACAGCGCCGTGCCTCAGGTGTGGATTCGAAGATTTTCCGGGCTGGAGCATTCGTGTCCATTCGTTCTACATAAACATAGACCCAGCCACCTCAGTCGTTGGACCTTTACTCTTCTGACTAGGTCGATGTCGCTCTACAGCCCGTACAGTTCGTCGTTGTATCTCCTCCTACATTCACCGTCAATGCAGACGGAACCAAAAATTACTCGAAAAATGTTCCTCTCGAAACAACTAAGAGTAAACTTCATCCGCTTTTAAAAGAGTCCATGCCTCTGCGTCATAGAGGAGGACTGTCCATACTCGCGCATTTTACATCACGCTGCGTTCTGCCAATTATGTCAATGTCGTCGGCGTACGCGAGTAATTGGACGGACTTTTGAGAGATCGTGTCTCTGGTGTTGGCGTTTGAGTTTTGCATTATTGCAAAGGCACATCGCCTTGTCTAAATCCTTTTTGGACATCGAATGTCTCGGTGAGTTCGTTGCGGACCTTGATGGAGCATTGTGTATTCTCCATCGTCATCATGCATAAATGGACGAGTTTGGCATAAATGCTGCCATAGGCGGCCTTAAAATCGATGAAAAGGTTTTGGTTATCGATTTGAAGTTCCTGGGTGTTCTCCAAGATGTTAATATTTGGTCGATGGCTGACTTTCCTGGCCTGAGGTCGCACTGATATGGGCCAATCAGGTTGTAGGCAATGTTAAGAAGACTTATCTATACCTCTGTAACACTTTCAATCTGTATATTCTTGTGGTACTAAATACAACATCTACCTATAGTCTCTAGTAATAGCTCAATCCCGGAAGTTCAAATTGCTCTTTCTTTATTAAATTTAGATAAAAATCCTGGTATGGATGGCATCCCGTCAATTTTACTTCAAAAGTGCTCCTTCGCGTTTTCTGTACCTCTATGTTTAGTCTTTAATTTGTCTCTCCGGTCCGGAAATTTTTTGAAAAATTGCAAGAGCTCATTTTTAACGCCCATATATAAATCTGGATCGAGACATGATATTACTAACTATCGTCCAATCTGTAAGATTTCAACTATTCCTAAGTTGTTTGAAAAATAGTTTGTGACAAACTTACACCTCTCTTAAAGAGATTTATCTATCCGTTTGAACATGGTTTCATTGCAGGCAGATCTACTACCACAAATCTCTCAATTTCCTGTAATTCCGCCTTGAATTACCTTGAGAAGGGCGTGCAATGTGATGTCATTTATACTGATTTTGCCAAAGCGTTTGATCGCGTTAAAAACAATATATTAATGTCTGAACTAACTGGCTTAGGACTTCACTCTATGTAATTTCCTAATGTGGATTCATTCCTACTTAACGGATCGTATCCAGTATGTTCGCATAAATGACACTTTCTCGTCACCAGTTTATGTTACCTCTGGAGTACCTCAAGGTAGTCATTTAGACCCTCTGCTCTTCTTTTTGTTTATTAATGACATTCCTGACTTGTTTTTGAGTTCCCAGTGTCTTATGTTTGCCGACGATTTGAAGGTGTTCCGGCCTATATGTTCAGTTCACGATTGTATTCTTTTAATCAAGAGGATCTTAAACGACTGTCCATATGGTGTCACAGTAATGACCTTCATCTCAATGTCTCTAAATGTCAAAGCCTTTCTTTTTATCGTAAAATCTCCCCAATTAACTTTACGTACGTAATCGATAATACCCCTCTGTCCATTATTTCATCCAAAAAAGATCTTGGAGTTATTTTTGACGTAAAACTGAGCTTTTGCAAGCACACCGAGTCTTTGGTTGCCAAAGGTAATCAGATGCTATGTTCCGTATTGCGGAATTCGAAAGACTAAAGATCCTCATACTCTTAAATGTTTATTTATTGCATTTGTCCGATCTCATCTTGAGTACTGCAGTATTATATGGAATCCGTTTTATGAAGTTCATTCTTATAGAATAGAGAGGATCCAAAACGTCTTACTAGAGTAGCTGTTCGAAGACTGCGATGGTATATTGAAATGCCATCTTACGATACGAGGTGCAAATTACTTGGTATCTTACCTCTCTTAAGCGGAGGCAATATTTTTCTGTTATGTTTATTCGTGATTTAATAAATGGTCATATCGATTGCCCTTTCCTATTATCATTAATTATCATTAGAACGTCGACAATGTGGCGCCATAACAAAAACAGCATTAAAAATAGAATTATGTCGTTGTTGTTATGGCTGGCTAGGTGGGTAGCCTAGCTATGCATGGCGGAAAAGGAAACAAATTGTGTGAGTCTGTGAGGGTGAGGATGTTCATTGAAAATTTAGTTGCCGTACGCTGTAAATATTATGTTCGCCTGGTGTTATAATATTGATCGCATCTGAATGAGGATCGACATTGTGGCGCCTTAAAAAAATCTTGTACACATAATTGAAAAAAAAAAAAACGCGGTTCGCACACGGGACCCAATGCTTACCTAATTTATTGCGGGTAGAAGGGGTGGGAAAGGAAAGAAATCCACAAAAAATTACCGTGACGAATTTCCGGTGGATGTACGCATTTATTCTTCAACAAACCGATTACGACTAACTTATTACAATTTATACTTAATAACCAAAGCTCGCAATAACAATCCCATAGCTTGCGTTTTCGATTTTTCGATTGAATTTCCATGGAAATTCGTTTCGCTGCCCTAGACGCTTGATCAGCATTTCCGCTGCGCGTGGAGGTGGTTTGCCGGTGTGATATTAATAGTGGTGTTGTGGAATTTTATTAGGAATGTTCCGTTGAGGCTGTGGGTAATGTTTTCTACTTGTACGGTTCCGGTAAATTGATTTAGCAATATTGCCTGTTGATATCTCGTCTATGGTTGGAATATGCTGGCTATTGACGGTGTTGCAGATGGCTGGGAGACTGTTGAGCAAGATGGGAATACATGTATCGTTTCTAATGTTGACAATGTCTTTTGAATTACAAATTGATAAAGAGTTATAACTTTTACATTTTTTTTCAGTTCCGTACATCTCTTCATTATTCCTAAGAATTACTTCAAATAAAATTTCTGTTACAATATTACTTTTCTTTACTGGTTTAATTACAAGACTTTCATAGGTTTCATTTGTTGTTAGCGGAATGTTTATAATATAGAGTATTGTTGAGCTATTGCTTATGACTTTTACTTCTGAGAAATCTAAAGCTTCTTCTATTGTATTATATGTTAATTGTTGTTTATTTAAAATATTTGTAGCAAGTTCTATTTCGTTTTTTGATAAAATAAATGAATTGATCATGCCTAATTTAGCCCAATGAATGACATAATTAACATTTTCTATTTCTTCTTTTACAAGTTTAATTTTGTATTGTACATTTGCTATTACCTCGAAGCTTACTTTATTGTTTTCTTTTAATAATTTCTGTATTTCGTTTTGTACCTTAGTGATATTATTCATTCTCTCATTGTATAATTGATTTATGACAACCTGCTTGTTATTATTTTTAAGTACTTCTGTGACTTTTTCTTTGATGGTGACAAAATCATCATGGTCTGGGTTGCCAGCAATCCATTTCCATGTGCTACCGATAAAATTTAGAGAACGTTTTGTTATTCGCGGTTTCAAGTTATGCAAAAGATTTTTAATTTGTTGCAGCTCGTGTGATAGCAAAGGGAATATTGTATGGTTTTGGGTTGATTCAAGTTTAAGGATAGGAGTTATTGCAGATATGAATTGGTCGTATTGGTCTAAGTTGATAACATGTATTAGTTTAAAATTTCCTTCTTGTATCTTTGTCTGTCCAACGTGAAAGGTTACTATTTGTGCGTTTGAGAAGTCCAATATTTGCATGGTTGTCTGGCAAGTGCAAAATTACCTTTTATGTACTACTTTGCCGGATTCGGTTATGACGGTAGAGTTTTTGTTTTCCTTAACTATTTCTGGTCGGTATCTGCCTGTTAGTTTCGAACCTAGACGTTTATTGTTTTTAACATAAATAGTTTGTCCTACTTGATAGTCCTTAATCGGTTTCCTTTTTTTGTTATGGTATTTAGTATCTTTCTCTTGCTTGATTCTAAGTTTTTCAATATTAGTCAACCGTGTCTTTTCAAATTGTTCGGGATTTAGTCTGGGAATTCGTCCGTAAAATAGTTCTATTGGTTTCTTACCTGTCGTTGAATGGATGGTGAAGTTGTATTCGTTCACGGCTCGTTCCAAGAGTTCTTCAAAAGACCGTGCAGGTCCGTCTGATTTCAGACACCTCATGATTTCTGACAATGTGGAATGGAAGCGTTCAACTTGACCGTTCACTTCACTTTTATATGGAGGTGTTTTAAAAATCTTTACTTGGAGGTCGTCTTCCAGCATTGAAGTTATTGAGGCTGAATTTAGCGCCTTCTCGTTATCTATTACGACAACTTCAGGGACGCAAAAGAAGAATATAATATCTCGTAGTGGTCGTTTAATATCTTCGATTGTGCGTGATGGGATAATTCTGGTTTGAGCGAATTTTGTAAATTTATCGACGGCTGTTAGGACAAGTTGTTTTTCGGTGGCAAATATGTCGATATGAATGGTGTTTCCCGGATAATTAGGGATGGGTGTAGGTTTCAGATGTGGCTTATTATGGTGCCTGTCGTATTTATTTTGTCGTTTTACCAGGTTTTCAATTTTTGATGACATTTTAGGGATATAGAAGTTTTCTAGCAATTGGGCTCGGTTTTCTTCGGCGTTGCGATGGGCTCTGCGATGTATCCTTAGAATTTTTTCTTCCTGCTCTATTTCGTTGGGTACGTCCTCAACAATTTTCTGGGTGAATCGGATACGATAGTCTCTGAAGTGTAAAGGGTAAATTTCTTGTACTCGTCCCATCATCATTTCGTCTGTCAGAAGACCGTTAATATTATTTGGATTGAGATGTCTTTTGAAAATGTCAATGATGTCGTTGTCTGAATAGTCTTGTCGTATCAAAGTATGCTTGTGTAGTTGTCGAAAGGATTTTGAATCTGATAACTATTTTCATCTCCTATTTTGAGTAAAAGTTGGTTTCGGAAAACGTTTATGGGGGTCTCTACGGATGGTATGAGGTTTTGCGATGAGCTATCGGCATTATGTTCGGTTGGTGTTATTGAATGAATTCCGGTTATTTGGGGAGGCCTTGAAAGGGAGTCGGCAACCATATTTTCCTTGCCTGGTTTGTATTTAAGTTCATAGTTATACTCCTCCAATATGCCTTTCCACCGTTTTATTTTGGAGTTTGTATTTTTGTTGCTCAGGGCATAGGTAAGGGGTTGGTGGTCTGTATAAATATTAACTTTCCGGGATCCGTAAAGGAAATTCCTTAAAGAATTGAGGGACCAAATAATCGCCAGCATTTCTTTTTCATTTGTGGCGTAACCTTCTTCTGTTTTGCTTAAGGTTGTGGAAAGAAATGTGATTGGCTTATCACTTTGAGAAAGAACTGCGCCAATGGCGTAGTCGGAAGCGTCGGTTGTGAGTTGAAAGCTTTTGTCAAAGTCTGGATATTGAAGAATTACTTCTTCAGAAATAAGGGAGCTTTTTAGTTTATTGAATGCTTCGATGGCTTCTTGATCTAACTGAATTAGTTTTTTCTTTGACATATTTTTGGACACGTGTCCGTCTTCCCCTCTTAGAAGGGATGTCAAAGGTTTCGCCAATTTGGAATAATCCCTTGTAAAGTGGCGATAATATCCTGACATTCCGAGAAAGGATCGAAGTTCTTTTAGGTTTTCGGGGATAGGTCGATCAACTATAGCCTGTACTTTTTTCGGGTTAGTTTTTATTCCAGATCTGCCAATGATAAATCCTAAAAATTCAACTTCCTTTTGAAAGAATTCGCACTTGTCTAGTTGAATTTTCATGTTTGCGTTTTCTAATGTGTGGAATACTTTTTCCAGATTCAAAAAATGTTCGGTTTCGTCCTTTCCGAAGATGACAATGTCATCGATGTAGACGTAGCAACATTTTCCAATAAGATCTCTTAGGATGTCATCCAGAGTTCTCTGGAAAATGGAAGGAGCGTTCTTAAGCCCGAATGGCAGGCGAGTAAACTCGAACTTGCCGTTGTTTACCGAGAAGGCAATTTTTTCTATATCAGATTCTTTAAGTGGGATCTGATGAAAGCCACTTCTTAGGTCCACTATGGAAAACCATTGGTTTTTACTAAGATTTGCCAGGATTTCGGATATTTCAGGAATTGGATACTTGTCGGCAATAGTTACAGCGTTCAGCTTGCGGTAGTCAATTACCATTCGGAATTTTTTTTCTCCTGAAGCATCCATTTTTTTGGGGACAACCCAAACAGGAGAATTATAAGGGGATCTTGATGGTCTTATGATTCCATCTTATAATAATTTTCGTATTTCTTTTTCGACTTTATTTTAGAGTGCCATGGGATAAGGATATGATTTCCAATACACGGGGTCTCGGGTTGTAGTTCGAATTTCTACTTTAACCATGGTTAGAGTAAAGAAAAGAGATTGGGGCATTTATGAATAATTTTAATAAGTTTAGAATGTTGGTCTTTAGTCATGTGGTCCGTTCTAATGTTTATGTTGTTGACAGATTGTGATTGATGTTGTTTGAGTGGGATTGAAATTATTGGATGGGTGAAACCGGGGTAGATAGACATGTGATTTTTGCTCGTATGGATGATTGCGTTTAATTGTTTCAGGGTGTCATGTCCTATGATCCCATCAAATGAAATAAGACTCATGGTGATATTGTGAATCAATGTAATTCGTTAATGTCTGGTCATAGTTTTGGTCTTCTTGTTCTATATCGTTTTCGTATTCCTCCGATGTCTTCTCGTCCGGATCGGGTCCTTCAGTGTGGAAAACTCTCTGCATTTTGTGTGGATGATGGGCCTGTTGTGAATATTGGCGTTTCTGTGGAACTAACTGTTGGTTACGGGGTCTGTTCTGGTAATTCACATTTTGGGATCTGACGGAATGGTCGACGTCCATTGGCTTCGGAGGAAGCGGACGTTGATTTGCTGGTGGTCTTTGCTGTAGATACTGAGGTTCCCTATAAAAATGTGGTGGTTGAGCATTACGTGGGTTATGGAGTAGCTGGGGATGAAATTCGCGTCTGGGTGCGGCAATTGGTGCTGGTCCTGAATGTACAAGATTGTTTCTTCTAGGGGGAGCTGGAGGCGGTGTTTGTTGAAATATTTTTCGGGTGCTAGCTTGCGAATTGTTTGCATGCTGGGCTCGAAAATCAACGTTTTGTAATTTTAGGCATAGGTGCAAAGCCTGGGGGAGGTCAGCAGGCTCACGGATGCTGAGTAACCTGGGCAAGTCGCCTCTCAACCCTCTGACGAAGGTATCGAGAGCTTTGTCCCGGTAACACTGAGTCATGTTGTTCATGGACTCCTGACTCATATCCATTGATCCTAACTTATTTAAGATAAGCGACAAGCGGTGGTAGACGGCCTGATAGAACTCGGGAATCGTACTACTACCTTGTACCAAGGTTGTCATTTGGTACTCGAGGGTTCCCAAGTCCATCTTATCTGCATAGTCCACTATAGTAAGACATTTTGATATCTTATCCCAGTTTAATGGGGTATTGTAGGATTCTAGGGCTACGTCTGCGTAGCCCGTAATTTTGTTTCTGATGACCGATAGGATCCCGTAATACTTGGGGGTACCATACAGATGTTCATAGATTTCGAGTATCCTATCGACACTCTTTTTCCATGAGTTAAATTCATGTGCTTCGCCAGAGAATTCTCTTAAGCTTTTCACTACGTCGGGTATTTTGTCCATTTCGGACAAATTCCTATCGTTGGCTAGATTTATTGGCTGATCTATATCATTATTTATGTCGGACGCAGGGTTCATGATAGAATTGAAAAGTTGCCGTCCCTGTATTTGAAGGGTTTGAGTTACTAGCTGTGAGATTATCTGAATCATGTCATCGTTAATTGCATTAGGAGCAGGGGGAGGAATGGGAGCCTGAAGTGGAGGAGCTGCAAAATTATCTGCAGGAACTTCTAGACGAGCTGGCCGTATTAGGTTGTTAGGATTTGACATCTTTCGAACTATTTTTATTTATTAAATGAGAGAATCAATTATATCGTTCGTTAAAGTAATGATTTTTTTTCTGTTTGTGGGGGAGAAGGAATGCTTTACGCACGTTGACCATCCCCGTGTGTCCGGCTCTCTCCGCATGCTTACGGGGCATACGGACTAAAACTCCTCCCAACCCTATGGTTTCTGACACGCCCCCCTGGAACCGCTCTTCGCATTACTTCAAGGGGGCTATAATCATACGCCCTTGCGGGCTCACATGCTTTCCCGGTATTGTTCTTCTTCTCTTTTCTTTCTTCTGAGAATATCTTCCACAAACTGGCAAATTTTTCCCCAGTTCGAGTCGCTCGTCAGCATATGGTCAACTATGTTTTCTGGGTTAAAGGCACCAATGCTGCTTTCCAGGGCTGTGCGTTGTGTTTCCCATCTGCTGCAGGCAAAAAAAGTGTGCTGTGCGTCGTCTCTTGGAGAGTCGCCATACTGGCAGGCTGGGCTATCCCTTTTGCCAATCTTATGGAGAAAGGCGTTGAAATTTCCGTGTCCGGTGAGGAACTGGGTGACGAAATAGTTGACCTCACCGTGTTTCCGGTCGTTCCATTTAGCCACGTTTTTTATCAGCCTCGCTGTCCACCTTCCTCTGCTTTCCGAGCTCCAGCGCTCTTGCCACTTCCGTATCGTTTGCTGCCCCGCTTGGTCGATTGCCGCTTCCAGTCCGATTTCCGGCTTGTTGTCGTGGACGTACTTCCTTTGTGCCGCTTGGAGGTCTATGGGAGTCACTCCCGCGACTACAAGGACGGCTGGTTCCGACACCGTTCGGTAGGAGCTATTCACGCGTAGAGCTCCACGTCTTTGTACTGCCGCCATCTGTTTTCGGTACTTTTTTTGTCGAAGCGCGTCTGCCCAAATCTCACTTCCCTATAGGAGGATTGCATGCGTTATCGACATTAATAACCTGCGCTTGCTTGACGTTGGGCCACCTATGTTCGCCATTAATCTGCTGAGTGATGTTGTAACTCTAGAGGCTCGTTCCGCTGCAAACTTTATCTGTTCCCAGAAAGTTAGTTTTATGTCGAGCCTCAATCCCAAATATCTCACCGCCTCCTTGCTCTTGATGACTTCAGAGCCAATTTGCGTGGGGATTCTCTTCTTCGTCAGAAGGACTATCTCGGTTTTCTCTGTTGCTAAACTGAGACCGTGCTCATCCATCCAGAGGATTGTTCGTCGCATGACTTGGTTCAGCTTTCTTTGCGCGTTTTCTGAGTCTCTTGCCGTTATCACTGCCGCGATGTCGTCTGCGTACCCAACGAGAAAGGTGTCTTCCGGCATCTCCATCCGTAGTATGTCGTCATAGGAGATGTTCCAGAGGTCTGGTCCCAGAATTGATCCCTGTGCTGCTCCAGATGTTCCTTCCTTCCTTCGTGGGCCTTCTGTGGTCTCGTAGATCAGCTCCCGATCCCTGAGGTAATCCTTCACCATATTTAATAGATACGCTGGAATGTTGAATCTATTTTCTAACGCATTTAGTATATCGCTCCACCTAGCTGAATTGAATGCATTTCTTACATCCAAGGTTGCCAGCAAAACGATCTTCTTAGAGCGGTGGCTTCCCTGTTGGGCCTTCATCACTTCTTCAATAGCTCCGACCGTAGAGCGTCCTTTCCTGAAACTGTACTGCCTTTCTGCCAAGTCTCCTGCTCTTTGTACTGCATCTGTGAGTCGTGATTTCAGCAACTTTTCCATGAGCTTCCCCGCAGTGTCCAGCATACATAAGGGCCTGTACGCAGATGGGGAGTCTGGAACTCCTTTTCCTTTGCTAATCAGTACCAGTCTTTGTTTTTTCCAGTTCTTTGGGAAGACTCCTTCATCAAGACAGCTGTTGTACATATTGAGTAGCAGGTTAGGGCATGTTTTGGCAGTCACTTTAATTGCTTCCGCTGGAATTCCGTCTGGGCCGGGTGCTCTTCTGTTTTGCATTGTCTGCACAGCTAGTCTCAACTCCTCTTCACTAAAGCCTGGAGTTTCCTGTCGTAGGGCTGGGGTGTTGTCGGGAGGTCTGACCAGATGAGTTGGAAAAAGAGTGTTTACAATGCTCTCCATCTTACCTTCGTTTATAGTGGACGGTGCCGATTGGGCTCCCAGTTTCCGCATTTCTACCTTGTAGCCTAGCCCCCAGGGGTCGCTGTTTATGTCTCGACGGAGATCTTCCCACTTCCGTTTTTTACTCAGATTGATGGCCCTCTTGAGCTCGGATCTTTTGGTTCTGAACTCCGCTAGAGCTTCCTCTATGTTTTCAGCGTGTCTTCTCCTTCCCCTGGTGACTATGCGCCTAAATTGTAGACATCTCGTGCGGAGCTCAGCTATCTCGTCTGACCACCAGTACACTGGATTTCTGGTCCTATTGTTGCAGCTTTTTCTGGGCATTGAGGCATCACATGCGAGCCGTATCAGTTGCATTGTGGCTTCAGCTTTCTCTTCCGCGGGTCCTTGTAATTGGAGCACAGCACTTTCTCCTTCTTCAATGACGGATTTGAAGAGCTCTTCGTCTAACCTGTTGATGTTCCATCTCGGTGCTAGTGTACGGTTCCAGATAGGAGTTCGTTGGTTTGATTCTATATCAAAAACAATGTATTGGTGATCACTGCCCGTGTAATCATCGATTACCCGCCAGTTTTTTATTCTTGCGGATGTGGATTCCGTCTCAAGTATTTGCCTTCCTCGAAAGTCTGTAGTTGGCATTCCCCACTCTTGTGCTCTGGCATTAAAGTCGCCAGCAACCAGGATCTCGTCTGTCGTTTCATTAAGGAAGTCCTCCAGGTCGTCCAGTTTTTGTCGGAAAACATCGATCATGTCGTTTGGGCTGAGATAGATGCTTATAACGGTGAGTCCATCGGTCTTGACCCAGGCAAAACCTCTTTGTGTGCATTGGCTATTCAGGGAGAATGTTCTGGTGTCTGGTATCCAAATTGCGGCGGTTCCTAACATGTCCACTATCCAGTTTGTCTCTTTGTCTATGTACTGTTCGCTGATGATGACGACATCAATCTGTAGTTCTCTCAGTAATTTGGTCAGTAAGTTGTTTGCCGTTCGACTCCTGTGCATATTTCCCTGTAAGATTCTGGTCATTGTAAGGCATTTTTCTTCGCGTTTTCAAGTGCGTCTCGGAAAACTTGACACTTACCGGACCCCGGCATATGGTCTAAGGCGCATGCTGGAGTTTGCAGATCTGCACATAAAACAGCACTTTGGTGGTTTTCTGCAGTCGCTCTTTTTGTGGCCCTCTTCTCCACAGTTGAAACAGAGCCCTAGTCCTTTTCTGTCAGTGCCCTTGCAGGTTTTCTGGTAGTGTCCGTAACCGAAGCACTTGAAGCATCTAGGAACTTCTACTCTGCGGCGTATTCTGCACAGAACCCATCCTATTTTGATTCGAGGAATCTTCAGCATCTCATGAGCTGATCGAGCGTTCATGTGGACATTTTCAGCGAGCTTCTATTTATCCCAGCCACTGCCACCTGTATTTCCAGATTTTTGGTTGATGTTTTCTTCTTGATGGCTTCCTCAACCTCTTTTACTGTAGTCAGTTCGTCCAAGTCCCTGATTTCGAGTGCGACTTTATCTTCAAGGCTGCGAACCACAGCTCTTTCTCCTAAAATGTCTCTGAGGGATTTGAGAAGTAATGATAAGGGATGTTTTAACCAACGTGCTTTCCTTCGGAGCAATAATTAAGAAAGGGATAGTTAAATAATGAACTTTCTGAATAGTATTTCACAATTGTAAGACTTATGCAACTATTTTGTTCTTATTGGATTAAATATGATTTGGTTTCATACAGGTGTAAAGTATGCAAATTGTTGTTACTTAAGTTATTTGTTATTGACTTACAGTAATGTTATAATTAATTCTTGTAGCATCTCTTCTTAACGTATTTATTTTGTGGGTTCTGGGCTGCTTTCTGCTGTTTAGGGCGGCTGTCAGTGTTTACTGACTCCTTTTTGTTCCTTTTGGTTAGTAGAACTACTCGGGGACCTTCGTTTTCCCTATCACTACACTGTTATCGTGGTGGTTTGGTTATCCACTCTTTTGGTTACTTCACTGGGCGGTTTGGTTGTCCACTCCTTATTTGTTTCACCGTTATATTAGTGGCTTGATTGTCCACTTTTTATTTATTTCACTGTTATGTTGGTGGCTTGGTTGTTTTTTATTTTTATTTGCAAACACTTTCACTGGTTTTAGGCTTGGTTATTGCCTGAGGGATGTTTTAACCAACGTGCTTTCCTTCGGAGCAATAATTAAGAAAGGGATAGTTAAATAATGAACTTTCTGAATAGTATTTCACAATTGTAAGACTTATGCAACTATTTTGTTCTTATTGGATTAAATATGATTTGGTTTCATACAGGTGTAAAGTATGCAAATTGTTGTTACTTAAGTTATTTGTTATTGACTTACAGTAATGTTATAATTAATTCTTGTAGCATCTCTTCTTAACGTATTTATTTTGTGGGTTCTGGGCTGCTTTCTGCTGTTTAGGGCGGCTGTCAGTGTTTACTGACTCCTTTTTGTTCCTTTTGGTTAGTAGAACTACTCGGGGACCTTCGTTTTCCCTATCACTACACTGTTATCGTGGTGGTTTGGTTATCCACTCTTTTGGTTACTTCACTGGGCGGTTTGGTTGTCCACTCCTTATTTGTTTCACCGTTATATTAGTGGCTTGATTGTCCACTTTTTATTTATTTCACTGTTATGTTGGTGGCTTGGTTGTTTTTTATTTTTATTTGCAAACACTTTCACTGGTTTTAGGCTTGGTTATTGCCTGAGTTCACTCGAGATTTTATGTTAGCAGTAAATTTGTACAGTGTTACAGAGCGCAGCCCCACGTTGGGCGCCAGTTAATGAGATCTACGCACGAATTATTATTAATAATTATTAATAACCAAAGCTCGCAATAACAATCCCATAGCTTGCAGTTTGCGATTGAATTTCCATGGAAATTCGTTTCGCTGCCCTAGAGGCTTGATCAGCATTTCCGCTGCGCGTGGAGGTGGTTTGCCGGTGTTAATTTATATGGCTTTTTTCGAATTTTCCAATTTTTTTTTTGAATTTCGGGTATATTTGTTTTTTTTTTTGGGAAAATGAACTTGTTAGCTTTTGACACATTTAAAGAAGGGCGACAAATTATTTTATGAATTGAGTTTATAGGTGATGAATACACGCTTCTAATGAGCTATGTGGTATAGTAGGATTCGAACGGGATATATGGCTTCTAATGAGCTATGTGGTATAGCGGGATTCGAACTAGATATGTGGCTTTTTTCAAATTTTCCAATATTTTTTTTTGTACTAGGGGTATATATGAACTTTTTTGGCAAAATGAATTTGTTAGCTTTTGACACATTTAGGGAAAAGCGACAAATTATTTTATGGATTGAATTTATAGCTGATGAATACACGCTTCTATAGTAGGATTCGAACGGGATACATGTCTTTTTTCAAATTTTCAAAATTTTTTTTTTTGTACTTGGGGTATATATGACCTTTTTTGGCAAAATTAACTTGTTAGCTTTTGACACATTTAGAGAAGAGCGACAAATTATTTTATGGATTGAATTTATAGCTGATGAATACATGCTTCTAATGAGCTATGGGTATAGTAGAATTCGAACGGGATATATGGCTTTTTTCAAATTTTCCAATTTTTTTTTTTTTGAACTAGGGGATATATTTGGGTTTTTTGGGAAAAATGAACTTGTTGACTTTTGACAAATTTAGAGAAGAGCGACAAATTATTTTATGGATTGGGTTGATAGCTAATGAATACACGCTTCTAATGAGCTGTGTGACATAGTAGGATTCGAACGGAATATATGAATTTTAAGTATTCAACATTTTTATTTTTGTATTTTTAGCTTACTTTTTTGGTTTTAAAATAAACTTTTAACAACATTTGGAGAAGAGCAACAAATTATTTTATTCTATGGGCTGATAGGTAATGAATAGACGCTTCTTTTGGTCTATATCACTTTATTAAATAAAATTTTCAAAGTTATGGTCCATTTAAAGAAGAAGAACGACAAAATATTTGATTTAAACGTATAGTAGCCTACAAGTTTACGCTTCTTTTAAGATATGTAACATTGTAAAATTCGAAAGGGTTATTTTTTTATTAATTTTTGTAATAATCTATTTGCTTTTCCTTGAAAAACAAAAGAGTTTGATAGCGAGCTGACCGTTACAAAAAACGTAAATTTGAAATGTGGGCGAACGGCTTTCCCGATTGGAAAAATTTGTACATTTCCCCAGAGCGATTAGATCGGTGATTGGTATGCGCTAAGAAAATCCTTCAAAAGTCAATGTGGCGGTTCCAGCTTTACCGGTAAGCCATGTACTTTGTTTGGCGAAATTCCAATGTGGCGGTTCCAGCTTTACCCGCGTGTATCTCTACCTTTTTGTGGGAATTTCAATTTGTGAAAAACTTTTCTGCGTAAGAGGAAAAAATGTCATAATTGTTGGACTATCAATAATCTGGCAGAAAAACATTCAAACTACATTTCACTATGAATATCAACGCACTAAATGTACATAATAAAGAGATTTGCCTTATATTCCTTTTATTATCAAGAAATAATCATTATAATGTTAGGTTAGGTTAGGTTGAAGTGGCTGTCGGCTAGCAGACACACTTAGACCATTATAAGGTCCGTTGAGATACCACATGAATCTATGTACTTTCTTCCTACTCGTTGAACCAGTTGGAGCTTCTAATGAAGCGTAAGAGACAGCGAATGCCCGTGTCTTTTAGATCGTTTAGATCATTAGGCCTTTTTTATTATGCTCACATGATCTATATAGATCATTGATTTCGACGGTTTACATCAACAGTACGAGATCCAACTTTTGTTGTAAACCATGAAAATCAATATATAGATCATGTGAGCATAATAAAAAAGGCCTATTATAGTAGAACTCTCCGAATGGAGTTTTCGTCTTTGTGAGAGAGCCGGGCAAGTGCAGAGGAGATGAAGAATAGTTTCTTCCTCTTCCTCGTCAAGACAGCTTCTGCAAAAATCATTACTTAATACGCCAAGCTTTTTTGCATGCCTGCCTATGAGACAGTGTCTTGTGATGACACCTATTGTAGCACTGATATGCTTCCTATCGAGGGAGATCAGATGCCTAGAACGTTTTAGGTCCAGCTTTGGCCAGATATATTTTGTCGCTAGACATGACGAGCCGGTTGTCCATCTAAGATTTGCTCTTTCGATAGCATCCAGCTTTATTGTGAGTTTGCTAGTAGCGATTGGGATACCTAAGGAGTCCTTATCTGGAAGCATAGGTATTGTTGTTCCGTGTTTGGCGAGTTCATCAGCCTTACAGTTACCTGTGGTGTCCCTATGCCCTATGCCATCTCTCTGAGAGACGAGCGACAGTCTTGGGCTATTATTGAATTTGTAGAGACTGATTCCAGGCACTTCATAGCCGCTTGACTATCCGAGAAGATGCGGATATCTTTAGCAGATATCACGTTTTCTTTCAGCCAAGATAAGACTTCTTGATCGCCATTATTTCCGCCTGAAAAACGCTACAGTGATCAGGAAGACGGAAGGAGAGACTAAGATTTAGTCTGTCGGAGAAGACACCGCCACCAACACCGTCCACAGTTTTCGAACTATCTTTGAGGAAATGGATCGATTCATCATCCAGGAAAGCTTTCTCCTCCCAGGATGAAGACCTGGAAGTTTTTATCAAATTGTAGTTCCGGTGTAGTGTAATCGATGTTTCCTGGAATGTTTTTAATGTTGTTCAAAATAGCGGCATGGCCAGTTTTTTTTCTTGGTCCATTGTGAGGTAGCTTTGAGGCGTAAGGCTGCAGAAGCTGCTATTTTCCTGCTGAAGATGTCAATTGGTGTCAGATGAAGCAGGATGTCAAGGGCAGCGGAGGGGGTAGTACGAAGAGCCCCGCCGATGCACAAGCAAGCTGATCTTCTGGTAGATTACTCACCCAGACTTGAGTTGATAATTCGGCTATTGAGCATCAAATTGATCAGCTCGCCAAGTGAGACATCCACGTTCAGAGCTGCCAGAGCACCAGCGATCGCAGATGAGTCGACGTTGTTGAAAGCGCCTTTTATGTCTAGGAATGCAACCTTATGACGAAGCGAATCTTCTATGGAACGCGTTAGCGTGTGTAGGGCCGTTTCTACTGATTTACCCTTAGAGTAAGCACGTTGCGCTGTTGACAGAAGTCTTTTTTCAATGCTTTTGCGTAAATGGATTTCAATCCAATCAATAGGTAAGCAATGTTGTCATCTGGAAAAGTGCCTTCACATCTAAAACTTTGAAAGTTGAATTAACAGGCCTAATTATTTTAAGAAGACGATGTTGTGATTTAGATATCTTATCCAGATGGGTTTTTGCTGCGTTTCCCCAGGCCAGAATCCCGTATCGAATGCGTGACTCAGCCAACGAGTAGTACACCTGCTTTTGTACCTTCATATGCGAGTAACGCTTAAGATACACCATTGCAAATAAAGTGCACTTAAGTTGAAGACGCAGGTTATTGATGTGCTCACGCCACAGAAAGTGCTCATCAATGGTAACTCCAAGATATTTAACCGTTTTGACTACCTCAATCGCGTTGCTGCTTCTTTGTACTGGACAGCGATCATTACGATGAAAGATTTCAATTGTTTCAGTTGGCTTTGATGGAGTCCGAATGTGCATCAGTTTGGTTTTGTCTGCGTTTATCACCAGACCGTTATCGTGACACCATTCAGATACAGCGTTGAATTCGTCTTGCAATATCTTAACGGCTAACTGCAAGTCTTTGTGTCTTACAACGATTGCGATATCATCGGCATAGGCATAGGCAATTGATTTCTTAAACGTTCTTAACAGTTCATTTGTAAAAAGAATGAATAAAATGGGCCCTAATTTGGAACCTTGTGGTACACCGTATTCGCACGTCTTTTTTTGGCTTAACATATTAGATACCTTGACTTGGATTACTCTATCAGTCAGATAGCTTTTGAGCCATCTTGCCAGCAATCCTCTCATTCCCAATTTGTTGAGACTTTCGACGAGTTTTTCGGGTGTCAAAGTATCAAAGGCTTTGCTGAAGTCTATGAATAGAACAAGGACGTGATGATTTTTATTTAGCCCCGCATTAACCACATTGGTAAACTCTCCCAGTAGCAATTGGGTACTCTTGCATTTTTGAAATCCAAACTGGTTTGGGTGAATCACTCTGTGCTTCAACATGAAACAATTAAGACGTTTAACGATTATCTCTTCCAGACATTTTTCAACCGCTGGCAGAATTGAAATTGGCCTATAGTTTGCCGTGTCTTTTTTTATCCCTCCTTTGTATATTGGCCGAATTAAAGATGTTTTCATAAGCTTTGGTACATGACACTGACACAAACTAAGGTTTATAATCTTTGTTATTACAGGGGTGAGATACATTGCATTCAATTTGAGATCGACTGGTCTTATGTTGTCTGCTCCAGGACTTTTTGTGTTGCTTAGTTGACACAATATCTCGTAAACTTCAGGTTCCGTTGCTTCCTCTATATAGATACTTTGTAGAATTTCCCAGCTCTCATGGTTAAAGATTTAAGTGTCACATGCATGCATAATACTCACCGCTTGTTTCGAAAACCTCTCCGCGAATTCCTCCACAATGTCTTTTAAGCCCTTGGATTCGGACGCATTTGGAAAATTAATTTTGATAGTTTCATCTACTGAACGTTTCTTTCTTCCAAGCAGTTCGTTAACGATTCTCCACGTTTTCCTTGGGTCATTATTTGCATTTAAGAATTTCCGTTTGTAAAAATTGGCTTTTATCAATTGTATATTCTTGTTAACTATGTTTCGAAGTTTCTTGTATTCACTCTCAAACGTCTTACATCTGGGGTTGTTTTTCCACCTCCTGTATAACTCATCCCTTTGTTTGCACATTGGAATTATTTCTGGCGTGATCCATGGCTTATGTATACGTGTTCCCCGCATCACGGGGGATGTATACCAGATCTAAACAGCTTCTTAGGATTATCATCAGCACTGGCAGGATGATATCCGAGGTGTTTTGTAGCTCGGCTGGTATTATGCCGTCTGGTCCCGGTGATTTGTATGGTTTGAAGCTATGTAGCGCCCAAAGTACTTTGTCTCTAGTGATCAGACCTTGTAAGTTGGTAGATTGTAAGTTCGATCTGTTTCGATCTATGTGTGCAATACCCTTTGAGCTGCCTGGGAAGTGGGTGTCGAGCAGCAGATTAAGCGATTCTTCGCTAGAAGTCGTCCAAGAGCCATCTGCCTTTTCCAGACAACTTGACATCGTTGGGTTTGTCGAGAGTATCTTTCTTAGCCTTGATGCCACGGAGGTTTCTTCTATCTTACCACAGAAGAGTCTCCAAGATACTTGCTTTGGCTTTTCTTAGTTCTTTCTTATAAATCTTTAGGGCTTACTAATAGGAGTCCCAGTCAATCGCTTTTCTTGTGTCTTTAGCACGATTGAAAAGTTTTCTGCAATTTGACTTTCTCAGTCTCAAATCTGAAGTCCACCAATGTGGCTTCTTCTTTCCCCTTGGTATAATATAAGGACAGGGGGAGGACATTGTATTGTTTAAAGCCGACGTAAGACTCTTGACTTTCAGATCAAGCACGTTGGCGTTACAGGGGGGACTTAAAAACTCTGAGTTAACTGATTGCTTCAGAATATCCCTATATTTGAGCCAATTTGTCTTCCTAGGATTTCTGAACGGAAGTTGGCAAGGAGTGTCATCGGCTAAGTTGAATTGAATATACCGATGATCTGAAAAGGAATGTTCAGCTGATACTTTCCAATTGGTAATCAACTGACTAACAGTATCGGAGACAAGAGTAATATCTAAAACTTCCTGTCGGTTTTTTGTTATGAAAGTAGGATCGTTTCCTACATTGCTTAAGGTTTGTACTTAAAATGTAATCAAAAAGTGACTCACCTCTATCATTAATATCCGTGCTTCCCCATTCCTAGTGGTGAGCATTTGCATCACAACCGCGTATGAGGTTGGCGTTAGTCCTTTCTCCCTCCGCGATCACTCTCTCTAGTTTATCCCCAGGGAGAGGGCCCGTGTAGTCATGGGCCAGATATGCCGATGCTATCCAGTATGTGCTTTTTGCAGTCACCAGTCTAGCTACAGTTACATCTGAATCGCTGAAAATAGGGAGTAAAAGTAATTTAAGGCTACGTTTCGCTAGTATACATGATCTGGGTCTACCTTTATCAGTTACATACAGCTTTTCGTATCCAGGAGTCTCGAGTCCACCAACCACGCTGTTGTCAAACCATGGTTCCTGAATCAAGACTATGTCTTCTCTACCTTTTGAGAGGCGGAGGATAAGGGCGGCCGAAGCCTCTATCGAGTGATGGAGGTTAATCTGCACTAATTGCAGCATTCTTGCTACTGAACCAAGAAGTCCATCCTCGCTTAGAAGAATCTTATTAAATTCGTCCGTGTCCATGTCAGAAGGAGTGGTTATGGTGGGAGTGGTTATGCTGGAGGCATCGTCATCCGGAGACGGAAATGAAACCGATGCTGCGGGGTCTGAAGCCTCAGGTACTGAAGCTGTGGGGAAAGGAGGCATATTGCCTGTATCGAGCTCGTCTTTTTTGTAGGCCTTTAGGGTGATGGATTCGAAACCGAATCTGATCACACCTTTAGTAAGTATTAGGGGAGCAAGCGACTCTTTGTTGATGACAATAAGAGCGCACCTATAGAGACCTCTTTGCTCTTCCAGTTGTGAGTAGGGAGTGAAGGATTACTCAGTCTTATGATTTCTAGGATCTCTTCACTTGAGGAGGGTTCGGCTGGAATCCAGGTACGAGTTCTAGGTCGGCTTGGGATATCCTCCCTTGCCACGACGTCGAGTTTCTCACCCGGCCAAACTTCTCCCAATCTACTTATAGAGATCGCAGGATCTCTGGTCGTCACAGGCGAAAAGCTTCACGTGGCCTTCACGATGCCATCCACCATCGCAAGTAATAGGAGGTGCTCCCGGGTTGTCCCTCATAACTTTCAAGAAGCTGCCTGAAAGCTTCGTCTTGACCACCTGCCACCGTTCAGGAGAGATTGTGCCATCATCATCACTGCGATCGATCACAGCTATCACGATTTTGTTTTCGAGAACGTCACTAAAAGACTTTTGAGGTATGACGTTGGAAGCGCTATTGGGGGCGACGGTGCTATGCATCTTATGTCTAGTGGATCGTTCTGCAAAAATGATTCCGCCCATTCGATCTTGCTGTTTTGTTCAGCAGTTCTATCAGCCTTCAAAGTTCCTCCGAAGACATTATGAACATTTATTGCATAACGACGTTTGTTGTGTGCTTTTTTCGAAGGTGTGCGATGTCGGCCTTGTCCACTGGGGGCGGTCCTGCACTGTTTTTCGCTGGTAGCAGTGGTAGGACCATGTATTCTCACAATCCCACCACTGCTAGAATGTATTTTTGCTGTGTTTTGCCCGCTACAGCTGCTCGCAGTGCATGAATCATGAATGGTCACGATTTTTCCACCGCTCACTGCTGCAGGAGCTGAACCAGTAGTCAGCGAAGTCGCCGTACTACTGCCGGGTTTAGAAGGAGAACCGGTTTTTTTTTAAATTTTTGTTTTTGTTCATTTTGTTACCCACGAGTAGCGGAGAATTGAGGTCCGTCTGTGCAGAGATCCGCATTACACAGATAGGGCTAGCTAATCCGGAGATCGCCAGGTATCCGGATACTCCGTATTCGACTTGAGCTATTTTTGAAACTGGTCCCCCAGTCAGGTTGATAATCGGCACGGGTCGTATGACACCTTTATCCGGCCCAGGCGGAAATAGGATGGGATAAGAAATAGAATTAGGAGGGAATAATGGAAGGAAGGGGAGAGGAGAGCACCCTTTAGTTTCATATGGAGAGATTCTCGAGAATCTTTACCATTACTCAGCCCCCACAACTCGTCAAGTTCGACGCTCGGTGATGGGAGCATTATAATGTTAGCAAACTGCGATTTGTATACTGAAGATTAATTTAATATGATTTTCTCTCCGAAAAATACAAATTTTACTTTTAAAATTATGTTTTTTCCCTAAAAAAAACAACTAAGGGAATTTGAGTTTAGTAAAAAGGGAAAAATGAACACGCTGCGTGTGAAAAATAGGTACTAAGAACACTGACTGAGAGTTAGTGTATTTGGTGAGTTTCTGTCAGCTGATGGATGCGTTTAAATTCGTTGTTTTATTTCACCACGAAAACATGTAGATATTCTACAAAATGTATAATAGCGAATGTAACCAACATAAATAAACAAAGAAATAATGTGTGAAATAAAATAAGATAATTTCTTTCCCATAATTATTGTGTCTGTTTTCGTTTACTTTTTTTGGCGAAAAAATAAAATAAAAATTGTTATTTATTAGAAAATTTGGAGCAATTGACATAATTAATGAAATTACATTTGAAATCAATTGCGTCAGCCGAGAATATGAATAATGTTTATTTATAATAAAAAGAAAAAGTCTTATAGACAAAATAAACGAAAATGTATTTTCTTTAAAATGTACGGGGTAGAACGAAAATCAAAATGTAAAGGGGTTTTCAACAGGGACAGCAAACGATGCCATTTCATGATGGAAAGATATACGAGCCAACAACGAGTCGAAATTATTAAAATTTACTACCGAAATTCGGAGTCAGTGGCCTCAACGTTAAGAGCGCTACGTCCAATTTATGGTCGTCATAATCGTCCTAGCAGAGCAACAATTGAGCGTCTAGTGGAAAAATTTGAATCCACAGGCACAGTACAAAATGTTCCCGTGCCAGTGAGACAAAGAAGTGTCCGTAGTGTCGAGAATATTGCTGCCGCTGAGGCTTCAGTTGAAGAAAGCCCAAATGTGTCTCTCACACGTCGTTCTCAAGCGTTGGGCATCTCTGTGACGTCGTTGTGGCGAATTTTGCGAAAAGATCTTGGCCTACATCCTTACAAGATTAAACTGAAGCCGCTTGACCACCAGAAGCGTCGTATGTTCGTGAATTGGGCTGAGCAACAACTTGAAAATGATTCGGATTTTCATCGAAAAATCATCTTCAGCGATGAGGCTCATTTCTGGCTGAATGACTTTGTCAATAAACAAAATATGCGGTATTGGTCAGGCAGCAATCCACACGCACTCCATGAGTCATCATTGCATCCCGAAAAAATTACGGTTTGGTGTGGTTTATGGGCCGGCTGCGTCATTGGGCCGTACTTCTTCCGTGATGATCAAGACCGGCACGTTACTGTGAATGGGAATCGCTACCGTTCAATGATAACCGAATATTTTTGGCCCCAATTGGATGATATGGACTTGGAGGACATGTGGTTCCAACAGGACGGCGCCACAAGCCACACAGCGAATGTCACAATCAATTTATTGGAAACCAAGTTTGGAGAACGTGTTATCTCACGAAATGGTCCAGTCGCTTGGCCGCCTCGGTCGTTCGATTTGACGCCGTTAGAATATTTCCTGTGGGGCTACGTCAAGTCTATGGTCTATGCCAACAAGCCAGCGACGATTGAAGAACTTCGTACGAATATCGAACGTGAAATTGTAGCAGTATCGGCCGATTAATGCTTGAAAACCGTCGAAAATTGGGTTCAGCGTCTGGACTTCTGCCAGTGCCCGTGGTGGCCATGCAAAAGAAATCGAGTTCCATACATAATGGCATCGAACGTAATTTCACAGGAATAAATTTCATTGATATCCAAACCCGTTTTTGTTTTATTTAAAAAAAACTTTTGTAGCGCTCTTATTGAAAAACCCTAGGTGGCGCAAAAATAACCTTCCGATGTTTTTTGGCTGTAATTTAAAAAAAAAAATGAAAAACTTTGATTCTTCTTGTGGATAATTTTTATTTGGTCTTTTAATTTTTTTTACATCAAGTCGAGAATATGATGTCATGTAAATGGCCGCCGCCACAGTTGATTGTTTTTATGGCATTTTCCATCACTTTGGCCAAAACTTCCGGCGATAGGTCCTCACATTCTTGACGGATATTGTCTTTAAGAGCTGCAAGAGTCTGAGGCTTGTTGACATAAACCCGCGACTTCAAAAAGCCCCACAAAAAGAAGTCTGGAGCGGTCAAATCAGGCGATCTTGCTGGCCAGTGCAAATCGCCAAAACGGGAGATTAGGCGCCCGGGAAATGTTTTCCAATCCCAATTCATCAAGTTGCGGCAAAAAGAACTCGTTGATCATTGCTCTGTAGCGCTCACCATTCACAGTAACCGTTTGGCCCGCGACGTCTTCGGAGAAAATAGGTCCGATGGCTACAGCAGCAATATTCTCTGCAGAACGGCTACTCCGGGGTCTGCCACGCCTGGCAGCATCTCGTGTTGTGCCAGTCTCTTCGAGGCGAGCGGCTAAACGTCGCAGTGTTTCACAAGTAGGCGTTGGACGGCTAGGAAATCTGCGACGAAATTCACGTTGTGCCAAAGTCACCGACCGATTATTGCTCAAATAAATAGTCACCAATATTCCGCGTTCTGGAGCAGTGTAGCGTAACATTGTTTATTAACGTGCATTTCGCATGTGTTTACTACACAAATGTCAAAACAGAACTGACATTATGGGCCAATCGCAAAATTTATAGCATTTTCTGATAGGAGGATTACTTTTGCGCCACTTTGTATAAGCAAAATTGGAAGTAAACATGTTTACTGATTTGTATCCTGATATGTCTCACGCATTTAAGTTTTGCTGCTTACAATTTTCTTTTAATTCATACGATTCATAATCATAGTAATCAGATATTTTTTATATTAATAAGCGTTTTTTTTATTTTTATCAATGATTCATAATATATGTAGTTTATCGATTTCCATTGTTTACAACAAAAATGTAAACATCCCGTACTTATAGATTATCTAGATAAAATGAAAGAAATCCTTATATGTACATATACCTATGCGTTTTAATATAATTTAGTACTAAATTCACCACGCCATACCCACCGTTTTCTTAACAGGTCCCGATAACGGGCAATTATTTGAATTTTTTCCAATGTTACCACAGAATGAATTGTCAGGTATCTGTCAGGTTCCTATCAGCGGGTGTATGTGTGCGGCTAATATACTTTAACATGGCACACATACTTTGCCACATAGTAACACGGAAAACAGCTTGTAGACAAATTCTCTTAAGTTGTAAGAGCTGACGGTCTATTTAATACTTAAGTTTATGATTGGAACTTCGCTGCCTGACGGGTTTTCACTCGAAGAGTGGACAACTGCCAGCTTGCCCATATTTAAGAGAAAAAAGCCCACACATAGGTAAAACAATATACCTAATTCATGTGTGAGTGATTCGATACAGGCGGCCTTAAAATCGATTAAAAGGTGGTGGGCAGCGTTGCCAAGTCATTCTGGCATTTGAGCATCGTTTTTTAATTTTTCAGCGTTAATTTTGACCTCTTGGGCACGAAAGTAGATAAAAAAAAACAAATAAAAGTAAACAAAAACAACCACAAAAGTCTATTCATATTTAGTCATAATATGGCGATTGACAGTAAAATAAAAATAAATAAAAATAAATACTTCAATAAAAATTAAAAAATTGTAGGTAACCATTTAATATGTTTTTTAAATCGCCCATGTGATATATGCCTGCAAAGTACCGATTTTGGAAATTACGTTTTGGAATGGTGATATGAATGGAATATTGTTTGTTTCTCTGCAATCCAAAACGAATTGATATACCTATTTGCATAGAGCATATCAAAACTCATTTTATTACTTCGTTTATTTTTGGAAAAGGCAAACAGGAACGCATTGCATTTCAAGAGAAATGAACTGGTATAAAAGGATGGCGGCGTTCAAAGAAAGAGAAAAAAAATAAATATAAATAAATAAATTTTATTTAAAATATTTTTTAAGCACTAAAAAACGCCCAAGCGCTTAGTCTACTTTTTCGGCACTAAAAATAAATTTTGGGCAATAAAATTAACGCTGATGGCACTGACTTGGTAACGCTGGTGGTGCGTATCGATTTGAATTTCCTGGGTTTTCGCCAAGATCTGCCACACTGTGAATATTTGGTCGATGCTGGACTTTCCTTTCCTGAAGCCACTATATCAATTAGGTTGTTTACAAACGGCTTCAGGCGTTCACACAACACGGCAGATAAGATCTTGTAGCTAAGAACGCTGAATGGATTATTTTCCCTCACAGCGGGATTTAATTCGTCATCGCCGCATCAGCATCGACTGCGATTCTACTACGATGTTCACTTGTTTGCCCTTGCAGGCTGCGGTGCGGACTCTGTAGCCTTGGAAGATTCTTTTTTCCCTTTGGTAAAACTTCTGAACCTCATTCGTGCAGTGACATCTCTCTATTTCCTCAATCGCGCGATCCTCATGATCTTCCTACATTACATCTATCAGGAAGTTGTGATAATTTTTATTCTTTCATATTGCATATTTGACACTTCGTGTTGGTTGAACCCTTGCTCGGTCTAAAATGCTTAAAGTCATCTGAGATATGTATTTCTCATTGAATAGAGATCTATTTCCATATCTTAGTGACTAGCCCAATATGAGCAATAAATGCAACAATGTCAAATGTGCGTTTATGTTGGTAATCATTTTCTTTAATTTTTCTATAACTTTCAGTGTTGATTTCGTGTTGTGCCTTGTTGTGTTGGGAACCAAAACTTTTATAAAAACAAAGCATTCATAAATGGGTGAATTGAAGTGGAAGATCAGAAAGGCTTGGAATTGAATTTCATTGAATATTACTAATGGCCACGAAAAATATTTGCTTAAGGTTATAAATTAACACCTTTTTCGTCTTTCTTTAATAGGAGTTTATTCCGATGCTACTAAATTTCCCTACTCTGGCGGCTACGTATGGATTAGTGAATGCTGCCCAACTCGCTTTGTGTCAGTTTTCCATGGTTCCCTCTTTGAAGGTGCTCCGAATCCACCATCGTGCATTCTTAAACTTATATACCATTGGTCTTGCCAGACAAATATTCAAAATGTTGTACAATGGGTAAAAGTCGATAATGTTTATATCAAAGGAGTCTACACCTGGCTTCGAGCTGCTTGCACTTTGGCGGTACATCAGAAGTGTAAACTATTAGGCGGCCTCGAGAAATATGTTGAGGTTAGAATTTATGAGTTGCATTATTTTAAGTATTAATATATTAATATATTTCTGCTTTGGAAGGTTGGAGTAATATCTCTTGGTACTACCAGTCAAGATGGTCAACAGCGACAAGTGAAAGTCGAAGTACTTGGTGTATTAGACTACACAGAGAAAACAATCCGTCTTCGGGCAGTTGAACCTGTGTCGGATGCCGATAGAAATTACAAGAAACGGTTTCAAACTATTCTGGAGCCTCTATCACGATGGGTAAACAAGGATAGTATCGTTGCAATTGACCTCACCGTTGACAAAATGACACTATATCAAATGGGATTCAAAAATATAGTCCAAGCTGCGGCCAACGATACCAACGCGAAACATACAAATGCTTCTGTAATGGACTACTTGCGTCGTATTGTACCTAGGATGTTCCAGAATACTTTAAGCCTGCTGTCACGGCAAATGATTCAGCAATTCCTTGATGAATTGGTCTGGAGGGAGCAATTTGGTACATACGCTCTTCAAGCATTTAACAATATTACAGCACACCTGGCAGAGCAAACTCGAATGAACACTGGCGACACATTAACACAAAGACTGTACCAAGTTAGCTGTAACTAAAACAATTGTCTATCTTATCTGTAACTATTTTTATTTACAGGTTGCTACCAACCCATTCAAAGATTGGAGTGTATATCAATCTTCAACTGAGAGTACGGTCTCTGCATCAACTACCCCAAAGCGCTTGAAAAAACGTTAGTAGTTTTGATTCACTTTTTTTTTTTTTTCAACACTTTTTTTTTTACTGTTTTTCGATATTTCGTTATACTATTTTATATTCTCAAAAAATATTTTATTTGTTGGATTGAAAATTACAACATTTTGCAAAGAATAAAATCATTTTATTTTTACAGCAAAAACAAAAGCGTTTGTTATTTGTCAATATAATTTGCTTGCTATCGACGCGAAACATTTTTTTTCTTTATCACTATATTAATACGTGAAGCAAGCACCTTTCGACCCCTATTTGCCTTGCTTAGACGTAATGTTTATACATAAATGTTATATCGTTGAAAAGGTATTGTCACAAGAGAGCTCACATATAACTTGTATGTTTAAGCGTTAAGTTTAAGGCAAGTAGCCAATCAATTTTAGTAATTACAAAATAATAAAAACAACAACAATTCGATTTTTATTTCCCATTGTCGGCTTTGTCTTGCTATGTCGTTGTTTTTTTTTTTTTTTTTTTTTTTCTCCATTAAAGTGTGTTGTAGCAATAATAAAAATGGCGACTCATTTTGTGCTTTACGAATGTATATTGTTTTTGCTTTACGTAACAATATAAAGTTGTTATATGGTATCATTTCGAACACGGAACGAACCATAGTATATAATTATTATTTGTTTGTTAATTTAATCTTCTGCTTTTGTTTTTGTTGAATAACGGAATGCGATTCAAGTACATATACACAAAACATCAATAAATTTGATGATAAATCCACTGATTTTAGCAATAAATGAAGCAGACTATGCCACACCATCCGTTGTAAAAATTAAAGCTGAAAAAAAAGAACAAATCAAACAACGTAAATTAGAAGATGTGGAAAAAGTAACTACAGTCACGGCTGCCACTACTGTAGCACCTTTTGTGAAAAAAGTGGCAGAAACAAAAGTAAAGCAGCTAGCCCCAGCAGTTGAAGAGTTAAAGGGACTAGAAGAGATGTACTACGGTATTAGAAATGGGCTTCAGAAGAACTATGAAGTCTTTCCTAATGGTCAGTCCTTGGAATGCCCACTCTGTGGGGACACCTTTGATTCGAACGACAAGTTACAAACTCACTTGGTGGTACACATTTCAATCGATGGTAAGGATTATCAATTTCAGTGTTTATTCTGTTTGGAGAAACATCCTAGCGAGACTGTATTGGCAAAACATAATTTAATTATGCATCCCACGGAAACGAAGTCGGAGTCATCAGCATCATACTATTGCTTAATTTGTCAGCAAAGACACAATAGTTTGCACTTTCTGACGATGCATCTTCAGAAAATGCATAATATTTTAGAGCTTCCATACTTTTGTGAGGTCTGCGACTATCGGTCTTCATCTCACAGGGATTTAGTGCGGCATTTCTACGATGATCATAAGCAGCATAATTTTTTGCAATGCCCATTGTGCTTGGGGGTACGATTTTTCTTTATTTTTTTCCCTTGACAAAACATTTTTTTTTTTAGGTTTTCCGAATTTCCGTAAAAGGTGAACTCAAACCACAGAACGTCGAAGCTTACTTTATGCATTTGCGAACACATTTCCCAAAACATGACTCAAAGAAGTGTCCTAAATGTGCGCTAAGCTTTCATGGAAAAGGTAGTTTCTATTTTTAAAAGCCACATATTCAAATTTGTATTTTATCACCTTTTCCAGGTTTATTGAAAATGCACCTTGCATACCATCACCAGAGTTACTTGAAGAGCGCTCAACTTATAAGGCCACTATTATGCAACTCAATTTTAATTGAAGTACCAAGGGTAAGTTACTTCATATTTAGATGGAGGGTGGGCGATAAATAGCTAAATCAGATACATTTTTTTTTTTTATATATTGTCCCATGCCCAGTTGGGTGACACTTCGACCTGAAACATCTATCGTATCAATGGGGAAAAGTTAATCTAAGAAAAGTGCGACCTCCCTAATGAAGGTCAATAAGTCCTTAGTAGCAGAGTTCTTTAACCCTGCTGGCGTACGAGTCTCTCTATTACAGACACGTTTTCTTAGCCAATGAAAAGCCGGGCATTCACAGAAAATGTGTTCAGAGGATTCGATATCCTCCAGACAGAATCTGCATTCTGTTTCCGGACAGAGATTCATTTTGTTGAGGTGATATCTAAGGCCACAATGACCTGTGAGGAAGCCGGTTAGCTTTCTTATATTATCCTTACTGAGCCTAAGGATTTCCTTATAGGAGTAAGGCTTAATTAATCGTTTGGATTGTCTTAGACCAGGGACATGTGCCCAGTATTTAAGACGGAGTTGTTTTTCCCAATCATTAATTTGCCTTAGCGCAGTAGTCCAATTGACTGTGCAATAGGGTTCTGGTCCACAGAGAAAGGATTCTGAACCAGCCCTAGCTAGTTTGGCCAGGGCTTGCAGAGCATCGTGACAGCACTTAACTGTTTTGGAATCCATTGTATCGGATGCCAAGGCTAATAAAGCTGCCTGACTGTCTGAAAAAATTTGAATGATTGCACCTTTCATACCTTTTTTGGAGATTAGATCAGCGCAAATTTCGATCGCATGGATTTCCGCTTGTAAAACCGTGGGATACATTCCCATGGGAATCGAGACTTTGGTGTTGGGTCCAAAGACACCAGCAAGTGTGCATAGCACCTGTGATGCCGAGGCAGGCAATTCTTTGAAGCTTCTGAAGCTTGTTTGCCGTAGTTCGTTCAAGTACTTTCGGTCACCAGACGATTGCCGCGTACGAGATAATGGGTCTTACCATCATAGTATATAACCAATATATCATACTAGGATTAAGACCCCAAGTTCTGCCGTACAGACACCTACAGGCCCACATGGCTCTATAGGCACGATCTGTGGCGGACTTGATGTGTAAGATCCAATTTCGTTTCTTATCAAGGATGATTCCGAGATATATTACTTCATTGGAGTAATTTAATGGAGTTCCATTCAGGATAATGGGTTCTAAAAAGACCAGTCTCCTTATTAGGATTGATGGATAAACCTTCCGTATTACACCATTCTCAAACATGTAGTAGAGCATTCCTCATTCTACTATTAATGATAGCAGAAAGTTTTCCACTAATGATTAATTTTAATTTCCTTACGGCGAAAGGCGTCTTCTACCTTTTTGACGAGATGGTGAAGAGCACCCTCAGTGGACTTGCCTTTTCTGTACGTAAACTGACTTGAGTGAAGAGGTATCTGTCCTCTAATATGAACATCAATTAATCTTTCCATAGTTTTAAGAAAAAATGATGTTAGACTGATAGGTCTGTAGTAGTAGTTCGCTTGGCCTGTTACCATTTTTAGGAAACAAAATTACGTTCACCTGTCTCCAAGTGGCCGGAATATATTATTCCCAATTGTAACTAGCTCTAAACAAAGTTATAATTGCTGAAGTATGACGTCAATAACCGTCTGAAAAAGGGCCGGGAAGATGCCGTCACCACCAGGGGCTTTGAAAGGTTTGAAAGAGCCAACTGCCCAACCAACCTTATCTGGACTGAAAATATTCCCAGATAAACTATATAAAATCCTAAGCAAGGCATACGAGAAAGCCTGTCCTCTACGGACAATCAGGAAAAGGAACTCTCAATCGTGGTGGTCCAAAGATCTCCTCGAACTCAGAAGGAAAGCCAGATCTCTGTTTAATTTGGCCAAGCGCACTAACCTACAGGCAGACTGGGTTTCATACAAAGCCGGTCAACGTAAATTTAAAAGTGTAATGAAATAGAAAATACTAGGGAATCCTATCTAAAGAACCTGCGGTTCCAGGATATCTAAAAGACAACAGTGGTAACTGGACGCAGTCCTCTGAAGAGACTCTGAGTCTGCTTCTACGAACGCACTTCCCGGGATGCATCCCCGAAACAACCGTCCAAGCTATACCAAGCATAGCAACAACCGCTGTAACAATTTCAGAGGGTATAATAACCGAGGAAAAGATTAACTGGGCGATTGAGACTTTTTCACCGTTTAAATCTCCTGGGGTTGACGGGATTATTCCACTCATGCTCCAAAAAGCCAGGTCAATTATTATACCAACCCTGATGAAACTCTTCACACGCTGCCTAGAATGTGGTCACATTTCCAGGGTATAACGAGAAGTAAAGGTCGTCTTCATTCCGAAGGCAGGCAAGTCCAGCCACACAACTGCTAAGGACCTCAGGCCTATAAGCCTAACATCTTTCATCCTGAAAACCTTCGAAAAGCTTTTAAACGTTTTTATCCGCAGTCGGCTTGACGATATAGTGATCTCAACGGCCCAACATGCATACATTAAAGGTAAAGGAGTTGAGACCGCATTGCATGAGGTCACAGGCACCATTGAAAAGTGCCTAAAGGACAAAGAATATACACTAGCCGCGTTCCTAGATATTGAAGGTGCATTCAACAATGTTAGAACGTGCGCAGTAAAAAGAGCGCTACTCAACTCCAACGTTGACCAAACGCTAATCAATGTGATTGAAAGCTTGCTCAATGAAAGAAGAATCAATGCAAAACTAGGTGACGCTGACCTTAGAGTGACAACCTCAAGAGGTACACCACAAGGTGGAGTCATATCCCCCTTACTCTGGGTCCTTGTCATAAATGAAATACTAGTGAAACTAGAAAATAAGGGGGTCAAAGTAATCGCCTATGCAGACGATGTAGAAATACTTGGTACAGGCAAATTCCTACCTACCATAAGCGAACTGCTAGGAAACGCATTACGAACACTTAATATGTGGGCAAAACAATGTGGCCTTGGAGTCAATCCACAGAAGGCTGAACTAGTCTTGTTCTGTAACAAAAGATTGATTCCAAACTTCGATCCTCCAGCTAGTGAGGGCACACCCCTCAGGGTAGCCGATAGTGCTAAGTATCTGGGTACAATCTGAGATAGGAAGCTTAACTGGAAAATGAACGTCAATGAAAGACTAAAAAAAGCTGCAAACGCTTTTTACGCATGTAACCGAGTCTTCGGCAAAAGGTGGGGACCAAGCCCTAAAATAATTCTGTGTGTATACGGCTATTGTGCGTCCAATACTCACGTACGGAAGCTTAGTCTGGTGGCAAGCCACAAACAAAGCATCGAACCTCAAAATAATGACCAGAATACAAAGACTAGCGTGTATAGGTACAACCAGTGCAATAAGGACAACACCTACGGCTGGAATGGAAGCAATCCTCAACTTGATACCGTTAGACCTTTCAATGCAAGAATCTGCAGCCAAAAGTGCCCTTAGGATCAGCCAATCCAAAAGCTGGAAACCCTATAGAATGGGACACGCACAGATTCTGAACAAACACATGGAAGATACTGTCACTTCCGACGAGAAGGATGGACTGTGGAACAGGTGCTGGAATTTTCTCTGAAGAACTGAATATACATCTCTCGATCAGACTACCTGACAATAGTAGTGTCTTTCAGGCGGAGGTTCTGGCAATCGCCGAAGCTGCCCATATGGCGTCAATGTTAGAAATACCAAACGATGATATTACTATATTCATTGATAGCCAGGCGGCTATAAAAGCAGTATCTGCTATTGAAATAAAATCGAAGCTAGTTCGCCGCTTCCGCGAAGAGCTTAAGGTTCTCTGATCGCAGCACACCACGCGCTTATGCTGTCCAGGGACACAGGGACATAACCGGTAACGAGATGGCTGACGAACTGGCAAGAAATGGATCTGCTATGGATCAAGACCGTGCAACTCAAATTATCAAACCACCACTCTGTAACCTCAGAGAGAGGCCGTAGAACTGGAACGGAAACGTATGTTAAGCTCATTAAATTCCGATCTCGACAGCATTATAAAATGGGGTTTAGCCAATAGAGTGGAATTTAATGCTTCCAAAACACAATGCTGTCTGCTGTCATTAAAGCGAAACCACAATCTTCAGCCATTATCCATGAATGGCACTTGCATCGCCGAAACCGAAAGACTTTCCATTCTCGGTATATGTGTCCATGACAAACTTCGTTGGAACGACCACATACACGAAGTCGCCAAGAACGCTGCGAAATGTCTAGGTTTCCTCAAACGGTGCAAGAAATATTTCACCCCTTCTGATCTCGCTGCCATATACAAGGCGTTCATTCGTCCCAAACTTGAGTATAACTCTCATCTGGTCTGGTGCGCCTAAGACCTCACTGCACCTGCTGGATAGGATACAGAATCGTGCTTTAAAACTCATTGGAGACACAAATATAGCGAATGTAACATGTCTTTCATTGTTTTATCGCTACTTCTATAAACAGTGCTCATGTGAAATCGCCAGCTGCATTCCACCCCTTCAACAATTCAACCGCAATAATCGCCAAGCCAGGAATGCCCATCAGTTTACCCTTCAGCCTACTTTCGGTCGTGCTATGAAACATAGAGATTCTTTCATAAGCCGTACAACACTAATGTGGAATGCCTTGCCCAGCTCGGTCTTTCCCCCTCAGTGCAATTTGCAGACATTTAAGACCAATGTGCATCGGAATCTCCTATCTTCTCCATCCCAATTTCCTTAACGCCCGCGCTGTGTACTTCAAACTACACCATAAGAGTAGTCACAACTTCCTAAGAAACCACACAATGAAATTAAAACTCAAGAATGACGATATATGTAGAGGTTGCGGAGACGAGGAGGTACACGAGGATACACCTCACTTCCTCTGTCAATGCCCAAGTCTTTGTCACTTGAGAAATAGAACACTTGGTAGATACTACTTCCATGACATACATGAACTTTCGGATGTCTCTCTATCTGATCTTTCCAGGTTCATAAACACATCAGGATGGCTGGACAAAGTCGAGTAACCGTGAGGGAGCTACTATCATCGCCAACAACATTGGATACAGTGGCATCACAATGGGTCCACATGGAACTAAGTGGGATGCTGCAGGGCTTGTCGTATGAGTTTCCGTGTGATTCACTTATGATCGAACCCGGGAAATGAACCTGCAGTAAGGTTTTGATTGTTTCCGTTTGGTCCGTCGTGTAGGTTCCATTTGCTGTGCAAATAAACATTACCCACCCCGACTTTTGAACAGGGCCCCTACTATGCAACTCGATTCTACTATTGATTCTATTCGAAAGATATTTGCGATTCTACATTCAAATGGTACTCTCTATGAAAGTAGAATCCAATGCCGGTATTGCCAAACTATTTGCCAAAAAATTTGCCATTTTCGAACGATTCTCGCAATATGTTTGACCCAAACGAGTATCGCATTATGTTCGGCATTTCCCAAAAAATTTATCGTAAAACAATTAAATAATAATAAATAAACATGGACTGTGTCGCAATTAGGTTGGAGTCTGAAGGAAATCCGGAACAAATTCAACAAGTTGAACGAAGGCGGATTAGAGATAAATCTAACATAATGGAGCTTGGCAAGAAAAAGTTTTTCTATTCAGTATTTATTTAAAGACATTTTTAATCCAAAAATAAAATAAACTAAAATAACTTTATTCAGCTTTGTTAAAAACTACCGCCTTTCGAAAGATGCCTTTATGTACTTGTTGAACAATATTTCAATAGAACTAAGTGTTCGCAAAAAACAAAATTTTGTTCCCAACATTATAAAGGCTGTTTTTAAATACCCCTTGGACAAATCTGGATGCCGGGTCATATATTTCACCTTTTGAAACTGTGACACTTTTGTGTTTGGAGTTTTAGATGATTCCCTGGGACAAAAAAAAAACAAACATTATACATAATATTACTATGTTTATGAAATATTCATGAATAATTAATTTATAAAATGTATTTACTTACATTCTGAGAAAAAAAACTTCTTAAATCGACCATCTCCGCAAGCACTTTTGATGTAGAATGATTATTTGCGAATTCGAACGAATTTGACATTAACTTTCGGAAAAGGTAGTACGTAGTACCAATTTCGTGCCAAGAGAACAAGAATAGTTGGCAGTACTAGAGCTGTTCGAATTTCGCTTTCATAACTTACTTATAGAATTACAGAGTTGCGATTTTGCGAATTCGAACAGTTTAACTTTAAAATCGACTTTCATAGTAGGGCCCCTGATCCAGAGAACTTGAGCCACACGCCACTATTGGTCAGTTCAATCGAGGTGTCAATGACCGCCTCTTGCACAAGAGCCATTTGCTCAGAAGATAGGGGTTTGCTTGACAAGTCGGTCGGATAGATACCTTACCTAAAGTTTTGCACCTGGCTAAAGGTGAGGACCTCAGGTATAGGACCTTTCTTAACCATCTTGGCAGCCGATGCCGGGGGGTGTTGTCCTCCGACCTAACTCGTTTAGAGATCGGCCTGTCTTTGAGAGCGGCTTTGGCTAAGATGCATTTTATCTGTCTACGCCACGCCGAAGGGCACTTTTAATGCGACTTTTTTCGAAGCCACTCAGCTTTACGAAACCACTTTGTTGAACCTGTAGTCCAGCCAGACTCTTCCCAATAGAAGAGCATCCCGACTTCTCGGATACTACACTACAGGAGTCAACTATAGTGGATGTGTCGGAATCGGATGTTGATGATTTCTTGTGCTGAATCCTGTCACATCCCTGACTATGGATGGAGTCCTCATGACATCGTCATCTATTTGCAAGGGGTTCAGTTGCCCAGCAGCAGACCGAGAGGTAAGGGTCACATTTGGCTCTACGGCACAAGAAATATCGACCGTCGGGGCTACCCGAATTGTTTGTTCCTCTGGTTTCCCACCAGCAACGTGGTGGGATATCTGATGCGGTTACACATCAGTCTGTAAATTTATTAAATTTGAATTTGAAATTTTGTTCCCACGAGAAACCGGGAAAGAAACATCACCCATGCCGGAGCCCCGTACGACACGAGAAGGCAAGTTATAAAACCGAAGGTCAGCAGTTATTCGGAGTTCGCATACTAACGACTAAGCTCTCTTATAGCCACGCATCCCTCACGTGGGTAAAGCTGGAACCGCCACATTCGAATTTTGCCAAACAAAGTACATGGGATTTAATTGCTATTTAATCGCTAATTAATTGCTCTATTCTTGATTTTTCCGGTCTTCGGGAAGTGGGAGATTTTGTGGCGGACCTAGCTTACCGGTAAAGCTGGAACCGCCACATTGACTTTTGAAGGATTTTTTTGCGCATACCAATCACCGATTTAATCGCTCTGGGGAAATGTAAAAATTTTTCCAGCCGGGTAAGCCGTTCGCCCACAATTTTAAATTTGCGTTTTTTGTAACGGTCAGTTCGCTATAAAACTCTTTTGGTTTTGAAGGAAAATCAAATAGATTATTAAAAAATTCATAAAAAAATAACCCTTTCGAATTTTAATATGCTACATATCTTAAAAGAAGCGTATAATTATAGGCTACTATCAGTTTAAATCAAATATTTTTTCGCTCTTCTCTAAATGGGCCAAAAACGGTAGGATAGATCCATCATAAACAAACACTTTGAAAAATTAAAAAAAATATATTCCGTTACAATTTAACAAAGTCATATACACCAAAAGAAGCATCTATTCATTACCTATCAGCTCATAGAATAAAATATTTTGTCGCTCTTCTCTAAATGTTGCAAAAACTAAAAAGTTTATTTTAAGACCAAAAAAATAAGCTAAAAATACAAAAATAAAAATGTTCAATACTAAAAATTCATGTATCCCGTTCGAGTCCTACTATGCCACATAGCTCATTAGAAGCGTGTATTCATTAGCTATCAAGCCAATTCATAAAATAATTTGTCGCTCTTCTCTAAATGTGTCAAAGGCTAACAAGTTCATTTTGCCAAAAAAAAACCCAAATATTCCCCTAGTACAAAAAAAAAATTGGAAAATTTGGAAAAATCCATATATCCCGTTCGAATCCTACTATGTCACATAGCTCATTAGAAGCGTGTATTCATTAGCTATCAATCCAATTCATAAAATAATTTGTCGCTCTTCTCTAAATGTGTCAAAGGCTAACAAGTTCATTTTGCCAAAAAAACCCAAATATTCCCCTAGTACAAAAAAAAAATTGAAAAATTTGGAAAAATCCATATATCCCGTTCGAATCCTACTATGTGACATAGCTCATTAGAAGCGTGTATTCATTAGCTATCAAACCAATTCATAAAATAATTTGTCGCTCTTCTCTAAATGTGTCAAAGGCTAACAAGTTCATTTTGCCAAAAAAACCCAAATATTCCCTAGTACAAAAAAAAATTGGAAAATTTGGAAAAATTCATATATCCCGTTCGAATCCTACTATGTGACATAGCTCATTAGAAGCGTGTATTCATTAGCTATCAACCCAATTCATAAAATAATTTGTCGCTCTTCTCTAAATGTGTCAAAGTTAATTTTGCCAAAAAAACCCAAATATTCCCCTAGTACAAAAAAAAAATTGGAAATCCATATATCCCGTTCGAATCCTACTATGTGACATAGCTCATTAGAAGCGTGCATTCATTAGCTATCAACCCAATTCATAAAATAATTTGTCGCTCTTCTCTAAATGTGTCAAAGTTAATTTTGCCAAAAAAACCCAAATATTCCCCTAGTACAAAAAAAAAATTGGAAATCCATATATCCCGTTCGAATCCTACTATGTGACATAGCTCATTAGAAGCGTGCATTCATTAGCTATCAACCCAATTCATAAAATAATTTGTCGCTCTTCTCTAAAGGTGTCAAAGGCTAACAAGTTCATTTTGCCAAAAAAACCCATATATTCCCCTAGTACAAAAAAAAAATTGGAAAATTTGGAAAAATCCATATATCCCGTTCGAATCCTACTATGTCACATAGCTCATTAGAAGCGTGCATTCATTAGCTATCAAACCAATTCATAAAATAATTTGTCGCTCTTCTCTAAATGTGTCAAAGGCTAACAAGTTCATTTTGCCAAAAAAACCCATATATTCCCCTAGTACAAAAAAAAATTGGAAAATTTGGAAAAATCCATATATCCCGTTCGAATCCTACTATGTCACATAGCTCATTATAAGCGTGTATTCATTAGCTATCAACCCAATTCGTAAAATAATTTGTCGCTCTTCTCTAAATGTGACAAAGGCTAACAAGTTCATTTTGCCAAAAAAAAAACAAATATTCCCCTAGTACAAAAAAAAATTGGAAAATTTGGGAAAATCCACATACCCAGTTCGAATCCTACTATGTCACATAGCTCATTAGAAGCGTGTATTCATTAGCTATCAACCCAATTCATAAAATAATTTGTCGCTCTTCTCTAAATGTGTCAAAGGCTAACAAGTTCATTTTCCCAAAAAAACCCAAATATTCCCCTAGTACAAAAAAAAAATTGGAAAATTTGGAAAAATCCATATATCTCGTTCGAATCCTACTATGTGACATAGCTCATTAGAAGCGTGCATTCATTAGCTATCAACCCAATTCATAAAATAATTTGTCGCTCTTCTCTAAATGTGTCAAAGGCTAACAAGTTCATTTTGACAAAAAAAAGAAAGAAGCAAATATACCCCTAGTACTAAATTTGGTAGCCCACAAAGTATGCATCAGATTTGGAATGTTGTAAATCCTGCTTGACAATTTTTATAAATCCTGAAAGTATGCAATACCCCTACGATCAAATATCGCTAGCCCTGAACGTACGCATTGATTTTAACTTCGAAATTTCCATACATATACTGGCTGATTAAAAATGGATCGTGTACAAGTCAGCCCCACTTAGCGCCATCTACCAAAAATCGCATTACTCAGCCTTAGTGGATAGTGCTACCGAGTATTGTTTTGAGTATTAAGGTTTCTCTAAAGTCTAACAGCCGAATTTATTACATTCCCTTACATCGCGTAACGATTTACGCAGCCTTTACGTGGCTTACCTGACATTTTTATTTATAAACATTTTTTCGCTGTAACCTTACCAAACGTGATTTGTGTTAAGTAAGGTAAAATTTCGATAAACTATTACAGGAAACACTGAAATCCATTACACAAAAAAAGTCAAATTATCTGCCACAATTCCAAAACGCTTTCGAATGGACTTTTGCAATGTCAACCTGCAATAGGGTAGCTGCGACAACGTCAATGTCAAATAAGAAGAACAAAAAGCCAAGTGACAGCTAAAAAACTTATACATGTGGAATTTGGAATAATATATGAGGGAAGAAAGGATGTAGGTACCAATTTTATGTAATGTTAGGTAGAAGATATAATTGTTGGAGATGCTTTATGTTTGTGGTACCTGAATGGAGTTATAAGATTTCAAGGCTGTAAATATTTAATTAATTTAAATCTGAAGCTAAAACAAAAAGGTTTTTGAGAAAATAAATTGACTTTTAGCTTTAGAAAATTTGAGAAAATAAAAGTAAAAAATTGCGTTTGTTTTTAACTTTAGAGAACTTGAGGGAATAAAAGACAAAAATTCGCAAAAATATTCATCCGTTCATGGGTGTCCGTATACATAAGTGAATTTAACCTGGCTTGGTAGCAACTACTCTATTTGTCAAACTGGTTTTATAATATGCTAACACTTATTTTCCACTTTAATGTGACATTCGTTTGGGCGTCTATAGATTCGCTCTAAAATTTCAGATTTCGTGTGGCAAATCGAACACAAAAAGTAATCTGATTTTTTGTTGGTGTTAGTGGGGTATCTGTCAAATTGTCCTTACATTTTTTTTTTCTTTTTATTTTCTTTGTAGGCGAAATGTCAAATCAGAAGTAGGTGTATTGGTAAATTGAACCAACTCTGGGAAAAAACCCGGATTCGCAAAAGTGCTCTGAAATCTTAAAAAGATTGCTTTTTTTTGTGCCAAACGAATATAAAAAGTGATCTGAGAGCAAAAAAGTGCTCTGAGAGATCCCAATCGAATACCACATAAATACTATAGAATAGACTACAACCTGAACGATAAAGGTAAGTAGTGAGAAAATAAGTGTCCAGTTACAGATTTGCGATATAGATGCCGCTAGGTGCGAAACTTGGCTGGGGATGAAAATTCATTGAAAATGTATCAAATTACATTTTTCAGCTGCAGGCAGCTTTTTAAAAAATAATAAATAAATAAATAGTTGGCGCAACAGGTCTGTAGGGACCCTAGGCCTAGCTTCTCACAACCATTCGTTTGTGTGAGTTTTTCATTTTTGGGACGAATGGAAGGGATCTACAATTTTATGCCGAGTCCAAACGGCTAATTGAGAAGCTCCTTCATGACAAGTTATACTCTCGGATGTTTGTCAGACGTTCGCGAGAGGTGGCGCAGCGGAAAAAAACCATAAGTTGGAATTTGGGTTTTTTCGGGATTCGAACCTGGGACCCCGCGCTTAGTAGTCCAACACACTAACCACTAAGCCACTGACATTTAAACATTATTTTTAAAATAAAATCCTTCGAAAATTTCTTATGGCTTTGCAAACAGTTGTTGCCTGCAGCTGAAAAATGTAATTTGATACATTTTCAATGAATTTTCATCCCCAGCCAAGTTTCGCACCTAGCGGCATCTATATCGCAAATCTGCAACTGGACACATATTTTCTCACTACTTACCTTCATCGTTCAGGTTGTAGTCTATTCTATAGTATTTATGTGGTATTCGATTGGGATCTCTCAGAGCACTTTTTTGATCTCAGATCACTTTTTATATTCGTTTGGTGCAAAAAAAAAGCAATCTTTTTAAGATTTCAGAGCACTTTTGCGAATCCGGGTTTTTTCCCAGAGTTGCTTCAATTTACCAATACACCTACTTCTGATTTGACATTTCGCCTACAAAGAAAAAAAAAAAAAAAATGTAAGCACAATTTGACAGATACCCCACTAACACCAACAAAAAATCAGATTACTTTTTGTGTTCGATTTGCCACACGAAATCTGAAATTTTAGAGCGAATCTATAGACGCCCAAACGAATGTCACATTAAAGTGGAAAATAAGTGTTAGCATATTATAAAACCAGTTTGACAAATGGAGTAGTTGCTACCAAGCCAGGTTAAATTCACTTATGTATACGGACACCCATGAACGGATGAATATTTTTGCGAATTTTTGTCTTTTATTCCCTCAAGTTCTCTAAAGTTAAAAACAAACGAAATTTTTTTACTTTTATTTTCTCAAATTTTCTAAAGCTAAAAGTCAATTTATTTTCTCAAAAACCTTTTTGTTTTAGCTTTAGATTTAAATTATTTAAATATTTACAGCCTTGAAATCTTATAACTCCATTCAGGTACCACAAACATAAGGCATCTCCAACCCTTATATCTTCTACCTAACATTACATAAAATTGGTACTGTAAGAAGCCAATAATGTGTATCAGCCTTAGCAGTGCATTGCGCTTCCACCTTTGGCAACCGTGGTGATAAAAAAAACCACAACCAACTTCGTTAGTTTTTAAGTGAGGGCCATCTTGTAATTTTTCGAGGAACGACACGAGTTGTCATATTCGTTTGTAATTCACTATTATTAATAAAGAATCGTTATTTTATATCTCAGAAGTGGGATCAACCTAAATAAACATAAAAACAGTTTTTGTATAATTTTTGCAAGAAGTTATGCCATTAAGATCCATAACCCGGACCGAGATGGCACGTGTATTGACGGATGCGGGAGTCTTTGTCCCAGAGACTGCCACCATTGCGCAATTACGCCCGCTGTTCGATGAAATCATTGGAACACATCCAGAGACCACAGATGCCGTCCACAATCCACATCGCCGCTCGTCCGAGCCTGCAGTCACCTCGGCCTCGCTAGTTGCCACCGACGCCCATATTTGCCCTGTCGCTGTTACCACTTATGCCCAATCCGCTGCCGCTAGTGCCCCCGCTGTCTCTTGTGTAAACACGTCCACTTCTGTCTGCCCATCAACAATTGTGTCAACCGCTGCCCATTGCGACACCGCTGCCCCCGCTGAATATTCTGCTGTTACCCTGATGACATCGGCGAAGTCAACGCCACCTCTGCCTTCAGTACCTATTGTCGCAGCAGCAGACGCTGTTGTCGAGACCTCTGCTGCCGCACATATTGAACAGGAGATCTACCTCTTAAACCGCCAAAAGGAGTTGCTGTTGCTGCAAAGGGAAGTTGACCTGCTTCAGAACCAGATGCAACAGAACACCCCAATTGATTCGTCCGCCATCGACTCTATGGTGAATCGCTTTTCTGGTGACGATTCATACGACGCCAACAAATGGTTTGCAGACTTGGAAGATGCTTTTGAGCTTCTGAAGTGCAACGAACGCGTCGTTTATTGGATGGAACGGCAAAATTATTCATCCAGACCATCGGTGCTGTTGGGTACGAAGATCTTAAAATGTCTTTGTTGGAAGAGTTCGGACGGACGCGTACACTGCTCGAAGTGTATGAGCAGCTGAGAGACCGGAAACTGAGGCCAGGTGAAAGCATCCAGAGATACGTGATTGAGATGAGAACGATTGCCGAAAAAGCTGATGTACCAGAGTGCGACTTAGTCGATATCATAATTAGTGGACTGAACGACAAATCATCCTTGGTAACTATGCTGTACCAGGCCACGACGCTGCGGCAACTTCGGGCGCAGCTTGACCGCTACGAGAAGCTTCGCCTCAAAGCTGATATGGGAACCAGACGTATATTGCAACCGAACACGGGTGCCATTCAAAAGCAAAGGGATGCAACTTCTTCAACTAGTGTCAGTGTTAGTGGTCCACTCAAAACTTCATCTGTGAGTGATAATCCACGCTGCTTCAACTGCTCGCAATTCGGGCACTATCAATCGCAGTGCACTAAGCCGAAACGTGCACCAGGTTCCTGCTTCAGATGTGGCGAAGTAGGGCACTTTCACCAAGCATGTCCCAGAAGGAGGGATGTCGTTGCTGCCATCGAGGAGTCGACGAGGGATGCAATTGAAGTTGATGCAAGGTTGTCCAGGGAGGAAGCTAGGCTAGTGAGGGCGGTTAGCGCTATGCAGATGGTAAGTGTCGCTTTCGTAAATAAATTTAACAAACGCACTGACTCTAGTAAAATTTTGGCTTTGTTTGATTCTGGCAGCCCGAAGAGCTTCATTAAGCAATCCGTTGTTCCCTTCCGAATAAGTTCTACGTTAAAACCAACTAAATACCGCGGTGTTGGCAATGCAAAATTAAGCTTTTTTGATGAAGTCCTATGCCAAGTCTACATTGATGACCAAGCAGTTACACATTCGTTTGCCGTTTTACAAAACTCCGACTTGTCAGTACCTATGCTTATCGGTAGAGATTTGCTGAGGAAATTTTGTATTTTTTTATGTAAACTGAAAGAAAAAAAGTATTCGAGAGAGGAACTTATTCGTATAAAGGAAACTAATAAAACTTTAAATTCACAAATTATAAGTAACAGTGCGTTTGATAGATTCAATTTGAGAAAAAATTGTGAGGCTGGTGATGGGTGTTGGCGTGGCCCACGTTCGGTGGGAGTTGGCGGGTTGATTCAACCAAACCTTGGTCCGGGTCCATTTAAAGAAAAAATAAAGGGGGTTTCCACTCCAGGGTCCTCGTTGGTGCCTTCAGATAATGAGTATAGATTAGAAATTCATGCGGTTGAGCTAGTCGATAGCAATAAAACCACTTACGTTAGCAGTTATGAACGAGAGGGACTTGTAAAGGAAATTTATTCTAGGGTGAAGTCCGAATCGGAATTGATGTTTGATATTGATGATAAGTTAGAGGAAAGCCGGAAAGAAGTTTTGCGTTCGGTAATTTATCGTACATATTACAACCCAGGGCCCGATGTTAAGATAGAACCATATGATAGCGAGATGAAAATAAATTTAACAGATGACACAGTGCACCCCGCAGACTGTCATACTCCGAAAAGGCAGAAGTACAGGCAATCGTCGATGAATTATTAGAGAAAGGAATAATTAGGCACAGTAATTCGCCATATGCCTCTGCAATTGTTCTCGTTAGAAAGAAAAGTGGAGAAGGTAGACTTTGTATCGATTATAGATTCTTGAATGAGAAAACGGTTCGTGATAACTTTCCAATGCCATTAATCGAAGAGTGCATAGAGTACCTAGAAGGAAAGAGATATTTCTCTGCCTTAGATTTAAAGAACGGATTTCACCAAGTGCAAATGCACAAAGATTCAATTAAGTACACCTCGTTTGTGACTCCTTCCGAACAATACGAATACGTAAAAATGCCATTTGGGCTAAAAAACGCCCCAGCATTCTTTCAGAGATTTATAAATGAGATATTAAGAGATTTGGTCAAATTGGGAAAAATTGTGATATTTATGGATGATATTGTCATCGCCACAGCGGATTTTGAAACGCATGTAGCAACATTAACTGAGGTCCTTAGTAGATTATATAGTAAAGGGCTGGAGCTTAAGATGAACAAGTGCAAATTTGGGTATAGCGAAATCAATTTTCTTGGATATATAGTATCGACAGAAGGTATTCGTCCGAGCGACGTACTTGTTGAAGCAATAAGAAACTTCCGATCACCTCAGAATTACAAAGAACTGCAGCAGTGCATTGGTCTTTTCTCTTATTTCCGAAAGTTTGTTCCAGCTTTTTCCTCCATAGCGAAGCCGCTGACAAACTTGTTGAAAAAACATGTTCCGTTTGAGTTTGACTCGAAGTGTGTTGATGCGTTTTCTAAGCTTAAAACCCTGTTGACCTCTGCTCCTGTATTGGCTATATATAGCCCCAAGAGAGAGACTGAGTTGCATACGGATGCAAGCAAGCTAGGGTTTGGTGCTGCGTTAATGCAGAGACAGGATGATGGAAAATTTCACCCCGTTGCTTATTTCTCGAAAACTGCCTCTGAGACTGAATCGAAGCTACACAGCTTCGAATTGGAAACTTTAGCCATAGTCTATGCACTGGAACGATTCAGGACACAGTTAAAAGGGATCGTGTTTACAATGATCACCGATTGTAATGCTTTAGCGCAGGCAATGAAAAAGAAACAAGTGAACCAGCGCATCGCAAGGTGGGTGTTTAGTTTCGAGAATTACAATTACAAAGTTAAGCACCGTAGTGGAATATCAATGGGACATGTGGATGCACTTAGTAGGTGTCACTTAATTAGCAGTGATGATGTCCACGAATTAGATTTGAATATACAAATTACACAGGCTCGAGATGATAGGATTAGAGGTTTAAGGGATACGCTTGAAAATGAGCAAGTGCAGCACTTTGAACTGAAAGATGGACTAGTGTTCAAAAGAGGTAAACGATCAGATAACCTTCAGCTTTATGTACCTAATGAAATGGAAAACAACATAATTAGAACTATTCACGAAAAGATCGGCCATTTAGGGGTCGACAAAACAACTGATCAGCTTAAGAAAAATTATTGGTTCCCAAAATTAAGGAAAAAGGTTATGGGGTATATTAAAAACTGCGTTAAGTGCATAATTTACTCACCTGCGGCTAGGAGTAATGAGCATAGCCTCTATAATATTCCAAAGAAGCCGATACCTTTCGATACGATTCACATCGATCACTTCGGCCAATTACCTTCAGTTAACTCAGTGCGGAAACATGTGCTTGTGGTAGTAGATGGGTTCACGAAGCATGTTAAATTATACGCGGTAAAGACTACTAGCACCAAGGAGGTATGCGCTTCCTTACAAAAATATTTCGACAACTTCAGCCGGCCTCGGCGTATAGTCAGCGATAGGGGAACATGTTTCACATCCAATGAATTTATGGAGTTTGTGGGAAAAAATAACATCGAACATGTGAAGGTTGCTGTGGCTTCCGCACAAGCCAATGGACAAGTGGAGAGAGTGAATAGGGTCTTGAAATCGATGCTAGCAAAGCTCACAGAGCCAATTTATCACTCCGATTGGATGAACAAGTTGGTCAATGTAGAATTCGCTATTAACAATTCAATTCATTCCTCAACGCGGAAATCACCTTGTGAGTTATTGTTTGGGATAGAACAGAGAGGTAGGATTGTTGATGAACTGACTGAGTACTTAGAGGAGAAGACTGAGAGTAATAACCGCGACCTGGAGAGGGCCCGGTCCGATGCCCTGGGATTTATACAAAAATCACAGGATTACAACCTCAAGTACTTCCTAAAGCACAGTGCACCGGCGAGAACCTTTGAGGTAGGAGATTTTGTGGTTATGAAAAACGTGGATACCACGGTGGGATTAAACAAGAAGTTTATGGCTAAGTATAAGGGCCCATATTTGATAAAAAAGAAATTGCCTAATGACAGGTATGTTTTAGGGGACATTGAGAACTTCCAAGTGAGTCAAATACCTTACGATGGGGTGGTTGAGTCAAACCGCCTACGATTGTGGGTGACGCGGGTACCCGCGCCGAACTCCACAGTCACCAATTATCAAAGCGACACTGGCCCAATAGGTTAATCTAGTTATATCGATCGAGTCGATCGAAGAGTCAGGAAGGCCGAGTTGTAAGAAGCCAATAATGTGTATCAGCCTTAGCAGTGCATTGCGCTTCCACCTTTGGCAACCGTGGTGATAAAAAAAACCACAACCAACTTCGTTAGTTTTTAAGTGAGGGCCATCTTGTAATTTTTCGAGGAACGACACGAGTTGTCATATTCGTTTGTAATTCACTATTATTAATAAAGAATCGTTATTTTATAGTACCTACATCCTTTCTTCCCTCATATATTATTCCAAATTCCACATGTATAAGTTTTTTAGCTGTCACTTGGCTTTTTGTTCTTCTTATTTGACATTGACGTTGTCGCAGCTACCCTATTGCAGGTTGACATTGCAAAAGTCCATTCGAAAGCATTTTGGAATTGTGGCAGATAATTTGACTTTTTTGTGTAATGGATTTCAGTGTTTCCTGTAATAGTTTATCGAAATTATACCTTACTTAACACAAATCACGTTTGGTAAGGTTACAGCAAAAAAATGTTTATAAATAAAAATGTCAGGTAAGCCACGTAAAGGCTGCGTAAATCGTTACGCGATGTAAGGGAATGTAATAAATTCGGCTGTTAGACTTTAGAGAAACCTTAATACTCAAAACAATACTCGGTAGCACTATCCACTAAGGCTGAGTAATGCGATTTTTGGTAGATGGCGCTAAGTGGGGCTGACTTGTACACGATCCATTTTTAATCAGCCAGTATTATGTATGGAAATTTCGAAGTTAAAATCAATGCGTACGTTCAGGGCTAGCGATATTTGATCGTAGGGGTATTGCATACTTTCAAGATTTATAAAAATTGTCAAGCAGGATTTACAACATTCCAAATCTGATGCATACTTTGTGGGCTACCAAATTTAGTACTAGGGGTATATTTGCTTCTTTCTTTTTTTTGTCAAAATGAACTTGTTAGCCTTTGACACATTTAGAGAAGAGCGACAAATTCTTTTATGAATTGGGTTGATAGCTTATGAATACACGCTTCTAATGAGCTATATGACATAGTAGGATTTGAACGGGGTATATGGCTTTTTTCAAATTTTCCAATTTTTTTTTTGTACTAGGGGAATATTTGTTTTTTTTTTGGCAAAATGAACTTGTTAGCCTTTGACACATTTAGAGAAGAGCGACAAATTATTTTATGAATTGGGTTGATAGCTAATGAATACACGCTTCTAATGAGCTATGTGACATAGTAGGATTCGAACGGGGTATGTGGATTTTCCCAAATTTTCCAATTTTTTTTGTACTAGGGGAATATTTGGGTTTTTTTTTGGCAAAATGAACTTCTTAGCTTTTGACACATTTAGAGAAGAGCGACAAATTCTTTTATGAATTGGGTTGATAGCTTATGAATACACGCTTCTAATGAGCTATATGACATAGTAGGATTTGAACGGGGTATATGGCTTTTTTCAAATTTTCCAATTTTTTTTTTTGTACTAGGGGAATATTTGTTTTTTTTTTGGCAAAATGAACTTGTTAGCCTTTGACACATTTAGAGAAGAGCGACAAATTATTTTACGAATTGGGTTGCTAGCTAATGAATACACGCTTTTAATGAGCTATGTGACATAGTAGGATTCGAACGGGATATATGGATTTTTCCAAATTTTCCAATTTTTTTTGTACTAGGGGAATATTTGGGTTTTTTTTTGGCAAAATGAACTTGTTAGCCTTTGACACATTTAGAGAAGAGCGACAAATTATTTTATGAATTGGGTTGATAGCTAATGAATACACGCTTCTAATGAGCTATGTGACATAGTAGGATTCGAACGGGGTATGTGGATTTTCCCAAATTTTCCAATTTTTTTTGTACTAGGGGAATATTTGGGTTTTTTTTTGGCAAAATGAACTTGTTAGCCTTTGACACATTTAGAGAAGAGCGACAAATTATTTTATGAATTGGGTTGATAGCTAATGAATACACGCTTCTAATGAGCTATGTGACATAGTAGGATTCGAACGGGATATATGGATTTTTCCAAATTTTCCAATTTTTTTTTTGTACTAGGGGAATATTTGGGTTTTTTTGGCAAAATGAACTTGTTAGCCTTTGACACATTTAGAGAAGAGCGACAAATTATTTTATGAATTGGGTTGATAGCTAATGAATACACGCTTCTAATGAGCTATGTGACATAGTAGGATTCGAACGGGATATATGGATTTTTCCAAATTTTCCAATTTTTTTTTTGTACTAGGGGAATATATGTTTTTTTTTGGCAAAATTAACTTGTTAGCCTTTGACACCTTTAGAGAAGAGCGACAAATTATTTTATGAATTGGGTTGATAGCTAATGAATGCACGCTTCTAATGAGCTATGTCACATAGTAGGATTCGAACGGGATATATGGATTTCCAATTTTTTTTTGTACTAGGGGAATATTTGGGTTTTTTTGGCAAAATGAACTTGTTAGCCTTTGACACATTTAGAGAAGAGCGACAAATTATTTTATGAATTGGGTTGATAACTAATGAATACACGCTTCTAATGAGCTATGTCACATAGTAGGATTCGAACGGGATATATGGATTTTTCCAAATTTTCCAATTTTTTTTTTGTACTAGGGGAATATTTGGGTTTTTTTGGCAAAATGAACTTGTTAGCCTTTGACACATTTAGAGAAGAGCGACAAATTATTTTACGAATTGGGTTGATAGCTAATGAATACACGCTTCTAATGAGATATGTGACATAGTAGGATTCGAACGGGATATATGGATTTTTCCAAATTTTCCAATTTTTTTTTTGTACTAGGGGAATATTTGTTTTTTTTTGGCAAAATGAACTTGTTAGCCTTTGACACATTTAGAGAAGAGCGACAAATTATTTTATGAATTGGGTTGATAGCTAATGAATACACGCTTCTAATGAGCTATGTGACATAGTAGGATTCGAACGGGATATATGGATTTTTCCAAATTTTCCAATTTTTTTTTTGTACTAGGGGAATATTTGGGTTTTTTTGGCAAAATGAACTTGTTAGCCTTTGACACATTTAGAGAAGAGCGACAAATTATTTTATGAATTGGGTCGATAGCTAATGAATACACGCTTCTAATGAGCTATGTGACATAGTAGGATTCGAACGGGATATATGGATTTTTCCAAATTTTCCAATTTTTTTTTTGTACTAGGGGAATATTTGGGTTTTTTTGGCAAAATGAACTTGTTAGCCTTTGACACATTTAGAGAAGAGCGACAAATTATTTTACGAATTGGGTTGATAGCTAATGAATACACGCTTCTAATGAGCGATGTGACATAGTAGGATTCGAACGGGATATATGGATTTTTCCAATTTTTTTTTTGTACTAGGGGAATATTTGGGTTTTTTGGCAAAATGAACTTGTTAGCCTTTAACACATTTAGAGAAGAGCGACAAATTATTTTATGAATTGGGTTGATAGCTAATGAATACACGCTTCTAATGAGCTATGTGACATAGTAGGATTCGAACGGGATATATGGATTTCCAATTTTTTTTTGTACTAGGGGAATATTTGGGTTTTTTTGGAAAAATGAACTTGTTAGCCTTTGACACATTTAGAGAAGAGCGACAAATTGTTTTATGAATTGGGTTGATAACTAATGAATACACGCTTCTAATGAGCTATGTCACATAGTAGGATTCGAACGGGATATATGGATTTTTCCAAATTTTCCAATTTTTTTTTTGTACTAGGGGAATATTTGGGTTTTTTTGGCAAAATGAACTTGTTAGCCTTTGACACATTTAGAGAAGAGCGACAAATTATTTTACGAATTGGGTTGATAGCTAATGAATACACGCTTCTAATGAGCTATGTGACATAGTAGGATTCGAACGGGATATATGGATTTTTCCAAATTTTCCAATTTTTTTTTTGTACTAGGGGAATATTTGTTTTTTTTTGGCAAAATGAACTTGTTAGCCTTTGACACATTTAGAGAAGAGCGACAAATTATTTTATGAATTGGGTTGATAGCTAATGAATACACGCTTCTAATGAGCTATGTGACATAGTAGGATTCGAACGGGATATATGGATTTTTCCAAATTTTCCAATTTTTTTTTTGTACTAGGGGAATATTTGGGTTTTTTTGGCAAAATGAACTTGTTAGCCTTTGACACATTTAGAGAAGAGCGACAAATTATTTTATGAATTGGGTCGATAGCTAATGAATACACGCTTCTAATGAGCTATGTGACATAGTAGGATTCGAACGGGATATATGGATTTTTCCAAATTTTCCAATTTTTTTTTTGTACTAGGGGAATATTTGGGTTTTTTTGGCAAAATGAACTTGTTAGCCTTTGACACATTTAGAGAAGAGCGACAAATTATTTTACGAATTGGGTTGATAGCTAATGAATACACGCTTCTAATGAGCTATGTGACATAGTAGGATTCGAACGGGATATATGGATTTTTCCAAATTTTCCAATTTTTTTTTTGTACTAGGGGAATATTTGTTTTTTTTTTGGCAAAATGAACTTGTTAGCCTTTGACACATTTAGAGAAGAGCGACAAATTATTTTATGAATTGGGTTGATAGCTAATGAATACACGCTTCTAATGAGCTATGTGACATAGTAGGATTCGAACGGAATATATGGATTTTTCCAAATTTTCCAATTTTTTTTTTGTACTAGGGGAATATTTGGGTTTTTTTGGCAAAATGAACTTGTTAGCCTTTGACACATTTAGAGAAGAGCGACAAATTATTTTATGAATTTGGTTGATAGCTAATGAATACACGCTTCTAATGAGCTATGTCACATAGTAGGATTCGAACGGGATATATGGATTTTTCCAAATTTTCCAATTTTTTTTTTGTACTAAGGGAATATTTGTTTTTTTTTTTGCAAAATAAACTTGTTAGCCTTTGACACATTTAGAGAAGAGCGACAAATTATTTTATGAATTGGGTTGATAGCTAATGAATACACGCTTCTAATTAGCTATGTGACATAGTAGGATTCGAACGGGATAAATGGATTTTTCCAAATTTTCCAATTTTTTTTTGTACTAGGGGAATATTTGGGTTTTTTTGGGAAAATGAACTTGTTAGCCTTTGACACATTTAGAGAAGAGCGACAAATTATTTTATGAATTGGGTTGATAGCTAATGAATACACGCTTCTAATGAGCTATGTCACATATGTAGTAGGATTCGAACGGGATATATGGATTTTTCCAAGTTTTCCAATTTTTTTTTTGTACTAGGGGAATATTTGGGTTTTTTTTGGCAAAATGAGCTTGTTAGCCTTTGACATTTTACCAAAATGTAAATGACATGTATTTTTAATGGTGAAACAAAGAAACCAAAAGTAATAATAGACCAAGACGTTCACAACGTTATAATGATTTTATTGGAATGCTCGAGAAGTTTCTTAAAATTAATTGTACACTAGTTAAGTACACTAAATCCGATTATGTATAATGTTTTTTTTATGTTTTACAATATATATAATGTTTTTGTTTATACATGTTTATAGTTTCGTTAATAAATGTCAAAATAGATATGTTTATGTTTTAGTATTTGTCATCGATGTCACTCTATTATGGATGGGTGTGGGCATTGTCTAATAGGAATGTGCGTTTAGTTACTTCGCAACATTCTCCCCGCCCGTGAACGTAGTTCGCAAAACTTCCTTCATTAGTTATTGTGATGAAGCCTCAACGCTGATGAGATTCGTCCACCTCACTAACGACCCCGTCAATTTTGACTACTTTGCCGACCTTCGTCACTTCCACAAAATACATGTAAAGAGAGAGACAATTAATATTCTGACATAAAAAATAACAAGCTTTCCACGTAAGAGAGACAAAGACAAACATAATCACGAAGTACCACAAAAAATATAAATGAATACACGCTTCTAATGAGCTATGTCACATAGTAGGATTCGAACGGGATATGTGGATTTTTCCAAATTTTCCAATTTTTTTTTTGTTCTAGGGGAATATTTGGGTTTTTTGGCAAAATGAACTTGTTAGCCTTTGACACATTTAGAGAAGAGCGACAAATTATTTTATGAATTGGGTTGATAGCTAATGAATACACGCTTATAATGAGCTATGTGACATAGTAGGATTCGAGCGGGATATATGGATTTTTCCAAATTTTCCAATTTTTTTTTTGTACTAGGGGAATATTTGGGTCTTAAAATAAACTTTTTAGTTTTTGTAACATTTAGAGAAGAGCGACAAAATATTTTATTCTATGAGCTGATAGGTAATGAATAGATGCTTCTTTTGGTGTATATGACTTTGTTAAATTGTAACGGAATATATTTTTTTAAATTTTTCAAAGTGTTTGTTTATGATGGATCTATCCTACCGTTTTTGGCCCATTTAGAGAAGAGCGAAAAAATATTTGATTTAAACTGATAGTCGCCTATAATTATACGCTTCTTTTAAGATATGTAGCATATTAAAATTCGAAAGGGTTATTTTTTTATGAATTTTTTAATAATCTATTTGATTTTCCTTCAAAACCAAAAGAGTTTTATAGCGAACTGACCGTTACAAAAAACGCAAATTTGAAATTGTGGGCGAACGGCTTACCCGGCTGGAAAAATTTTTACATTTCCCCAGAGCGATTAAATCGGTGATTGGTATGCGCAAAAAAAAATCCTTTAGCTTTACCGGTAAGTTAGGTCCGCCACAAAATCTCCCACTTCCCGAAGAGCGGAAAAATCAAGAATAGAGCAATTAATTAGCGATTAAATAGCAATTAAATGCCATGTACTTTGTTTGGCAAAATTCGAATGTGGCGGTTCCAGCTTTACCCACGTCATCCCTCGGCGTATGCTGTTCCGCCTTGGATTAGAGATTTATTATTGAGGTTTACTGCTCATGGGTAGTACTTAGTTAGTTGCTCCTCTAGGAGCCTGTCTGTCATGGGTGACCCTTCAGACGACTACCGCCTCCGACAGCATAGCCCACTGAGTCTTTGCAACGTTAAGCCTCCGCACCAGCGCACTAATAATTAGGCGCCCATGTCAAGGTGCCTACCATCGCGGAGGTTCAGATACAATTACATAGTCCCATAAAGTTAGAACATTGCGTAAAGTGCATTTAACTTTTGGTACCCAAGGGTATATCTTAAATAAATATAAACTTAATTGTTAAATATGAATTAATTTTTTTTAAGAGAATAAGATCATTATCTACTATTTTTAAAAAAATTAACCCTACCACAAAAGAACAATACGGCGTTTAAAAAAACAGTTTTTCATAATACATTTCTGAATTCTCCGTAATTTTAAATTACGAGTTTATTTAGAGCAATATAGGGGCATCCAAGAAAATTTTTGCAAAAGTTGTTTGTCTTATGCAGACCCATAATGACGGCACATAGGGTTGGCTATAAAGCCGGTATATAACATAGAAAATAATAACGGTGAGAAGCCTGAAATACTTTATGACGTGTATATTTTTCATCCAAAACTACAAACTCCGAGGTGTTTATCAATTCCGACATTACGATGCTGAAGGAGCTCGCAATCTTGTCTATCTGACTGTTCATCGGCTAAAAACTACAGCTCAAACTTTTGAACAATTTGTTTCAAACTTCCTATTAAAAATTTCTGGGATTACAGTTCGGCAAATTTTGTATTTTGTATGTTAGACCCAATAATAACGATAGTTCTTATTTAATCGTTTTAAAGAATTTAGCTTTTTTCCAAAACTGTTTTAACGATTTGTATCAAATTTTGTATGTGTGCTAACGTAATTATGCACAGTATGAATAATTTCCAGTCTTAAACTAAAAATGTGTATAACTGTATTTTTTAAAATTGGATTATTTAGCTAGTTATTTTAGCTCCGTTCTTATAATATATGAAGTTGAAAAATCAAAAATTTTAATATTTGTTTGAATAATTATGCTATTAAAGTTATTAGAACAAATCTATATATGTACATACTATGTTTTATAAATATTTATCAAAATGTACCCAAAGATACTAAATTGTTTTAAAAGTTAAATGAACATATTTATTTAATCGGTAAAGAGAAGATGCTTAGTGGATATATGAACTAGTTCATATTTATTAGTTAATTCTTTTTGTCCGATGCCATAGGTGCATCAGTTTCAATCGCATATAAGGTCCTGTCCGCTGTACTATGTGAAAGCCTGCAACCATTCGTTAACGACCTGATTGGTGCCTATCGGTCCGGCCACAATCGACCTACTATTCACACTACGGCAGATCCTGGAAAAAAAAACTCTAGTACATAGGATTTTTATAGATTTTCCAAAAGTCTGTGCAACTACTTGCATACGCGGACGATATTGACATCATTGCCATACTAAACAGCTATAACTGTGAGTTACTTAAGGACTTTGTCTACCTCGGCTCTGCTATTAACTCTGGAAAAGACACCACTGCTGAAATCAGGCGAAAAGTTAGTCTTGGCAATCACTGCTTCTTTGGCCTAAGTAGGAAATTGATTAGTGAGGCCCTATATGAGACCTTCATCATACTTGTAAATGTTAGTCGTGTTTATGGTAGCTGTGTATACCGACTTGGCTAGTTTCCTTGCGCCTAGATTTGAGAACTTTTCCCAATTTGAAGATCTTTCCCCAGTGACTAGATTTCGTTGGCGTATGTCGCAGGTGTTCGTCCTAATAATTAAGCATGTAGGCGGACGATAGGCGGAAAATATTGTCCCGTTGCTCGACGCGAGATAGCAGAGTCAGATCGTTGTTGCTATGGTGTGTTCATGGAAAAGGGTTATTTGTAATCTGTGCCAGATAAAGGTTCTTAGTTTACCTCTACTATGTGTATGTTGATATAAATACTTACTAAAATAAAACTTTAACTTTTTTTCGTCTGTAGAGTGTTTGCCCGGAATAGTATAAAAAGGTACTGCACGAAATTGATTCCGGTTTTCACAGTTGCATTAAATATTGTCGAGATAAAAATAAAGGGTATGTTCTTTTATCTCAATAGCTGTTTTTTATTATCAGCGTGATCTGATTCGGATCAGATCACGAAAATAAAACAAAACGGATCATTGAAAAGTTTAATTTTGGAATTGTGGCAACAGTTGCTTTCAAAAGCAAAACAGATAATACAGGGTATTTCAAACTTCATATTGCCACCAGCCATCTTGCAAATATTCTTCTCAACGTGACGTCACACAAGGCACATGTCATTTTATTTGCAACGTCGGGGGTGTTACCATATTTGAATAAAATTTGCATAATTTTTCTTTTCAAATATATTTTTGTGAAACAAATTTAGTATTTTATGTTCAAATATGCAACACATGAACAATATGTTGCTGCTGCCGCTTGAGTTCATCTTGGCATATTAAGGTGTATCCAGACCACCGAAACATTTCAGAAATGTTTATGAAATGTTTCTGAAGCAAATCGGACAGATTTTATAAACATTTATAAAAGATTTCTGAAATTTATTTATTAACCCCCGTATTAATAAACACTGCGTAAAAGTTATCAACTCGTTACTCAGCAGTTACGTCAAATTTGTGTATGCTATCTGACGTCTACTAGCTAAATTACATTTTGCATATTTGTTTATTAATACGGGGGTAAATGTTTGTGAAATGTTTCAACTTTATCTGTTTTGGACTAAAAAATAATGTGGTGGGATTATTAGCAGCCATTATGGCAAACCGTTTTTCGCAAAAGATATCCAATGAGAAAAAATGTAAATCCATACGTAAATAATTATATGTACATCCACTTTCAATCTGAAGGCTTGGATGATCTAGCAACGATACCTCTATTAGATCTTAACAGATTCATCACAAGATCCGAATGGTTTTGTTAGTTTCATGTCCTACTATAAAGGGTAATCACAGGCCTCAATGGCTTCTGGGTGAAATTGCATATAATGAAAACTGCCCCTCCAACCTAACCTAACCTAAAGTCTTATCGAACAAACAACCATCCCTAAGCAGCCAGATGCAATAATCAAACCAATTGTTCGATAGAATCAGCGGCGGACAACTTGGGCGATATTACAATGGGGATCGATGACATTTCAACCCGTACTTAGCATCGCCCGGATCCGCAGTACAACATTTTTTAAAAATGTCAAGTATAGACTTTTTTCTTTAAACTTTGCTTTAATTGGTGACTTACGTATTCCTTTGGTATAATTAATTTTATTCTTTTTGTTACTGTTTTTCTCTTTCAAATTTTGAAAACTTCTATTTAATCTCTTATTTTTTTTTTTTTTTTGAGTTGATTTGATTGTATTCCCATCAATAAATGAATCCATTTGCTTGTTGATTACGATTCGTACATTCGCCTCGTGTAAGAATTTGACAACAGCATTTGACAAGCTGTATTCTTTTTCAAAATCATGAATTTGCGAATATCTTTGTATAGCTTATTTATTTCATGAAATAAAGATAATAATAATTAATAATAATTTTAGCCTTTAAATGTTGGATACCGTAGCTTCCTCTATTGCACCCCCACAACCTCGTCTCTTTCTGACGGTTCAAACTGTCAATTCCTGTAGTGCTCATATTTTCAAATTCTACATCCCGTCTAAATATGAATGGTTATTACAAAGTTCCGCCGGTTTAAAATTCAGCTATGTTAAGATGCGTTTTTGTAGCTGGATGGACAAACCCACCAAAAATAACTTCAAACTAGTGCTTACTTACATTTTTTACTTAGGTGGCGCAACAGTCCGGGTGGACCTGGGCCTCAACCCTCTACTGCGTTGGTGTCCATTAGCTCTATATTTCCCAGACATCTTTTCTGACCAGGTCGAGTCGGTGTACAGCTCGTAGAGTGCTAGGTATCGTAATTTTATTAGTTCTTACGTTCTAAATCATTCATCTTACCATCAATGACCCCGCTTCTTCCTTTTCAACGTTTTCTTCAACTCAATTTTTGACTTCCACTTTGTTTTTATAATATGCCAGACAGAAAAGTAAAATGGAAACTAGGCCAGAAAATAAACATATTCTGGACTAATTTCCAGACTTGTTTTTTGAGAATAACATTATTTTTAAATATAAAATTTTTCTCAGAAACGGCATTATACGATTTTAAAACTTGATAGAAGTTTTTCTCTAAACTCTCGTAAAACGGATTTTTTATTTTATAATTTTATATGGTTAAAATACTACATACATATTTTTATAATCTTTTCCCGATTCCGCGTTTTAGCGAACGCAACTAGGTTCTTTTTTGCGGTTGACATTAGGTAGGAGTTCCGAGACTGTTTCTTCGAATTCTTCCCGGATTATGAACGCAATGTCATCAGCGTATTTTCCGTAAGAATTCTTAAAGTTGCTTATATCCTCAACACAGACGGCACTGATGACGACCGGAATGCGTCGAGAATGTCGACTTCTAGCAAGTATTTAAACCCTTCCTTCATCATATAAATCTTTTGAAAACTGAAATCTTTCAAGAAGTAAAATCATTTCCACAACATTTTTTTTTTTCAAAATAAAAAATAAACAGACTTTTTGACAGTTTCATACAAGTGCTACCAATCCTTCGAAAAGATTTTAGTACATTCTAGACGTCTACAAATCTGCTACAAATTTGCCGGGTCGTCTGTGTTAGGATTGAAAAACGACACGACAAAATTTAATTTTTTTAATTTTGTGGGGTTCTGATTCACAAACAAGAAGTCGTGTAGATAGACCAGAACCCAAATACCCTTTTTTCGCAGAATCTCCGCGATGTCAGAGTTGAAAACATCTGGGAGCTGAAGCTAGGCAGACAAGTCAACTCTAGTAACTCGCCTCTGTACACTATTCTTAAGAAACGTCGATGGCTCGCCGCTATTGGCACATGGAAATATGCTTGAGATATGTCTAGCTTCACCATCCAGTTTTTTTGGTTGCAAAAACTCGGGAACGGTAGAATGAGAAATTAGTTTTAAGTCGAAGATAGGACGAATCCCCCCATCCGACTTTTTCACTAAAAACATCTTTGATAGAAAACTTGGACGACCAACACTCAAAGGGGGAACCTTCAATCATTTCAACTCTTTTATTTGTAGATCCATTTGGTCCGAATGAGTTGTTGCAAATTTGATTCGAGCTGCTGCTGACGGAAAAAATAAATTGGGTTTTTTGTAAAAATAAATTGTTGTTCCCAAAATCGTTTTAGAACATATGAGTTTGCAGCCAGACTTTCCCAAGACGCTCTGCAAGTTTGCAACTGACCCCTCTGAATGTTATCTTTGAGTAACTTTTTGTCTCTGACATTCTCCTTTGAACGAAAGGAAAATTTAAATCGTTTACTCTTTCTATTAGTAGTATTTTCTTTCTAATTATATTTGTTTTCGAGCACTGGTTCTACTATCAATTCCTTCTACCCTGACTATGAAATAACTTTGGTGTCTGAGAAGTATTTTTCTCCCTATCCTGAGCCGGATTACCAATCCAAGATTGAATTGCTCCTAATGCATGGTTGCCACTGGACTGCAAAGTCAGGGATAGTCAGGGAACGAAAATTTGGTCAGGGAAAATTCACTGTATTTTTTTTTTATAATTTTAAAAAGTTATTTATGTCGAGCTCTGAAGTCTACCCACACGTTTACGCAAAAATATAAAAATCAATGAGCCTGAACACACCCATTTGTTTCAAACAAATAACTAAACCCTTATATATACATAACTTGATCTCAAGGACAAGTGTTTAAATGCGTTGTTTTTTTTGGTATATTTATAAATTTAGTCAGGGAAAACTTCAAAACTGGTCAGGGAAAGTCAGGGAATTTTTTTTTAATAATAGTGCAACCATGTAATGACTGTATAAGGGCTAACAATGATTGCCTATCAACGAGATTTTCCGCACATTTCTTAGTGCTGTGTTACGATTTTTATGTTTGTAGATTGTAATTGCTGATTTACACCATCACATTTGTGCACTTGAGAACGAATTTTGTTTAGTTTTCTCAAAACTAGATGTTCGGCAATATCGAACATAAAAAAAACACTCGCCGAGAAGTATTAGGTAGAGATGAATTTTATTTTATTTCATATAGTATTGGCAATGCAAGATTGAATTAAGTTCTTGTTTTGTTTATTTTCTTATTGCATAAATATTTTATTCTACGTTATTCACTGTTGCTTTAACAAGGCAAGGTATCGAACTTACAACACTGCTCTACGAAAAATACTGACTGTCTGCCCTGGCTCCAAACATGAATTTTTCTGGACGTGTCATTATCTTGAAGAAGAAGCTGGCAGTGTCCGATTCACGCCGCGAAGTACTGCGATCATGGGAAAGAAATGTTTGCTTGCATTTGTAATATAAAACCATATGGAAATATGCGATGCACTTATCACATTAAACCATAAATGGAATTATTGTATAGTGGGAAGGAAGTAAGAAGGCAATCAGTAATTTGAATTAAGCAAAACGTATGCATATTTACGTATGCAAAGAAATATGTGAATGTGCTTTGGCCATATAACACGATATGAAGATATTGTATATTTGAAGAAGTATATGAATGGAAGATATGATAGGCGGGTAAGATATAGGAGTTTTGCGCATGCAACAAATCCTTCCCCCCTAATTAAAGAGTGTTATTCTTTGAAGAGGAATAAGACTCGGAAAATATTTTCCAGTATTTGGTACCAGTTTGAAAGCAGAACAGGACAATTTAACAATGTTTTTGCCTAGTTTACCATTATTTTTAGTTTTTCTTTAATTTTAAATAGGTACTAGGTATGAATACATATAATTTTTTTTGTTACATTTACTTTAATATTTAGAAATTTTTTTTTGTTTTTTTTTTTTTTAACGCTAACCTTTTTTGATATTTTTTAATTTGCACTAATTACTAATTACTTATTAATTGTTGTAAGTATAGTCTTTTACAATTTTTGTTTGTTACTTTTACTTTAATATTTAGAACATTTTTTTTTTTTTTATTAAATTTTTTTTATTATTAACTGCACGGATTTTGGTAGTGTAAGTGATCGAGTTAACGGTTTACTGGGGGTTTCACTACATGAAGGTGTACTGTTGTTGGAGGGCTCCGTAGCGGGGTCTATAACCTGCATTTCTATATCTTTGGGCGGTAAAGCCTTTTCACTTTGCCAGTTTCTTAAAATTTTGGGTATAGTTTTACAAACGATGACGACAAAAAGAGCTAATGTAAGTACACATGATATTGAGAAGGAAGTCACCGATAAGGTACGGTGGCTGGAAAAGTTGACCAAATGGAAGCATGATTGCATAATGTACTGTAGGAAAATGAAAAAGAAGATGTAAAAAAAAAATGGTGGAAAAGTTGTGGGAAAGTCAAGTGTGAATCTATTTTTTTTTTTTATTCGTAGTAAGGCTTTAACCGATTGTTATGGATCACAATTTCTTTTCTACCAACTTTGATAGCTGTGTTTACGGGTCCTTTAATACTTGTTACTGTATGAGGCCCTCTCCATATGGGTGATAGTTTTCCTTTTCGGTTTTCGCTTTTGACGAGTACTTTATCCCCTACGTGAAATGAATGAGGTCTTATTGTTTTGTCAAAATAGGTTTTTGACCTGTGTTTGCTTGCTAAAAGGTTTCGCCTGGCTATGGAATATGATTTTTGTAGTCGATATCTTAGAAGATGGCAGTAATTTTCGTGATTGTATATGGGTTCAGGATCTCTTTTGAGGTTAGAAGGTATGTCAGGCGTGAACCCATAGAGACATTCCATGGGTGTGAGTTTCGTGCTATCATGAATACTATTATTATAAACGAAGGTTGCTGTTCGCAAGAACTGATCCCACGACCTGGGGTTTTCGTCAGTTATGCTTCGCAGGTACTCCACTATTGGCCGGTGTGCTCGTTCGAGTGCACCATTTGACTGGGGATGGTAGGCTGTGGTCTGCAACTTTTTTATCTTAAGCAGTTTGCAGAACCCTTTAAATAAATCACTGAGAAAGTTTGTCCCCTGATCCGTGACAATCTGTTTAGGAATACCGAAACGTGTAATTATATTATCGAAAACAACCTGAGCCACGGTTTGGGCCTCTGCATTTTGCATAGCATGGCAATCAACAATTTTCGTCAAATTATCCTGAAAGGTTAGAATATACAAATTTCCAGACTCTGACTGTTCTAATGGGCCTACGATATCTAAGTAGACTTTATCGAAAGGTTTTTCGGCGATATCAGTGATCATCATTGGCATGCGTATCAAAGGTGTTGCTTTCATGGTCTGACATTTTTTACATTTTTTGACGTAAGTTTTGATGTCTCTGAGCATGTGCCGCCACCAATATTTTTTGCGAATTCTTTTATACGTTTTTACTACACCTTGATGACCACCAAACATCGAGTCATGGTAGTCCTTGAGAATGGTTTGTATCTCTTCGGGGCTACTGATTTCTTCTATGGGTTTTGTATTTACTGCTTGTAATTCCATTGCGCTCTGTGTTATAAAGGAGGCTTTTGATTTTTCAGAATCGCTTGGTTGTGTGATTTGGGTGCTTTGACTAACTGTAGGTGCTGGCTCAGGAGATGGACTTTTCGTTTGTGCTTGTAACCTCGTTACAGCATTAGATACTGCTGTTTTTATCGGTAGAATGTCCATGACTTTGTTCGGTGGTTGGTGCACCTCGGCTTGTACTTCAATTATAAAAGGCTCCGTAGTTTCTTGTGTAAGTGACTGAGATGTATTTAAATTCGCACAAAACTTGCACTCTACAGGTTCTTCAATTGTTGGCTTAGCTTTCTCGGCTTCGTATTCGGCATATGTTAGGATTTTGTCTGTAACTATACACTGTTTCGGTTGCCGTTCTTGTGCAGGTTTCGCCACATTACATTGTGGAATTCGGCTAAGGGCATCAGCATTGGTATTGTATTTGCCTGGCTTGTATTCTATTTCGTAATCGAATTCCGACAATTTGTGATGAAATCGAACGAGGCGAGTTGTAGGATCTTTCACGTTAAATACTCCCTTTAAAGGCTTATGATCTGTATATACAGTAAATTTGCGCCCTTGAAGGTAGCATCTAAAATTTTTAGTAGCCCATACGATTGCTAGTAACTCTTTCTCAATAGTAGAGTAGTTACGTTCGGCTTTGTTTAAGGTGCGGCTAGCATATGCAATGGGCTGGTCTTTACCTACATCGCCCTGGGATAGTACAGCTCCGATCGCTTCACCGCTTGCATCCGTCGTCAGATTAAAAGGCTTAGAAAAATCCGGATAGATCAATAAAGGAGGTGAGACCAAAAGGTCTTTGATTTCTTGAAAAGCTCTCAGGCATTTTTCAGTCCAGTTGAACTTTACATCCTTACGGAGTAGGTTTGTGAGGGGACGAACTATTTTAGAAAATTGTGGGATAAATTTACGGTAGTAGTTAGCGAGCCCCAGAAAAGATTGGACCTGCCTAACTGTTCGTGGGGATGGAAAATGTTGCACTGTGGCAGTTGTGCTAGGATTTGGAAGTGCCCCTAATTCTGAACATATATGTCCCAAATAAACTACTTCCTTTTGTAGGAATCTGCACTTTTCCGGCTGCAGTTTTAAGTTATTTCTTCTCAATCTATCAAAAACCCTTTTCAGTTTGATGTTATGATCAGTGAGGTTTTTCCCGTAGATGACGATGTCGTCCAGGTATACGAAGCATTCAATACCTTGTAACCCGGTAAGAACATAGTTCATCAAGCGTTGGAACGTGGCCGGCGCTCCTTTTAAGCCGAAAGGCATACGCTTAAACTCATAGTGTCCGTAGTTGGTGCTAAAAGCGGTTTTTGGTCGATCCTTCGGATCTACCAGAACCTGGTGATAGCCACTGGCTAGATCGAGCGTGGAAAAATAACGGGAATGACCGAGTTGATCAAGTATGTCCTCAATTCGAGGAAGAGGGTAAGCATCACCTATAGTGCAATCATTCAGTTTGCGAAAATCAACCACGACTCGCCATCTATTTTCACCATCCGGACCCGGCTTTTTGGGGACTACCAGGAGAGGTGAGTTCCAAGGACTTTTGCTAGGTTGGACAATGTCGTCCTCCAACATCTCCTTTAACTGATCATTAATTACTTGCCTTTTAATGTGGGGTAGTCTGTACATTCTTTGATTTATCGCTGCCTGGTCCTGCACCAATGGTATTTCATGTGTTAGAGCGGTTGTGTATGAAAGGCGATCGCCTTTTAAATGAAAAATATCGCAATACTCATTGCAGAGATTAACAATGGCAGTCTTTTCTTCAGAACAGAGATTTTTCCCTATGTTGAGCTCGTTTTCGAGTTTTACTATTCGCATGTTACGTTGTAGATCGTCCGAATTCTCGTTGTCCGGTATGAAGTATTTTACGTGCTGAATTGAATGTTTCGTCTCTGGAGCATGTTCCTTTTCGGATTCCAGAGGAATTATTTTATAGTCTTGTGCTGGACTTAGTTGCAACCTTAATTTGTGTATGATAACTGTTTTGTTATTTATATTAAGGGCACTTATTAAATATTTCTTTTGACCTGAAGGAAAAATACAGTTAGAGAGGAAGACTCCATCACCTACTTTATCGGGCAAGCAGAGCATTTCTTCCGAAAACTCTAAAGGAATTGTTATAAGTTTTTGTGACCGTTCAGGCAGACAGACAGGCTTCTCAAGTACAACATCCAAACACTTAAATTGGTTGTAGGCGTTGTTTCTATCCAAATTGTTTTTTACTACAAAACAAGCATCCTTTGTTGAGGTTACGCAGTCAGCTTCTTGGTTGCAAGAAGCCTTAGAGACTATACGGCTTTTGGATTGGGCGACTGTTGGCTCCAATTTTGCTGTATATTGTCCCACTTCGACTGCCCTTTTAGGACTCGGAATAAAATCGGGGTAATTCAGAGGTATGCTAAACTCCTGTGCATTGGTTTTCGTACAAGGGAATTTCAGTTGATGGTTAGGCCCATCTACATTACAATGTTTTGATACAGGGTGATTTTTTAGCTGGTTTGGTTTTGGCAACACTGGTTTTGACAGCTGACGTGTGTTTAGTACCTTGTGTCACTGTCAAACAGCTTCAGTTTGGTTTGCAATTTAACCATGGATCGTCTTACAAATGAACAACGCTTGCAAATTATTGAATTTTACTATCAAAATTCGTGCTCGGTTCGAAATGTTCATCGCGCGCTGCTTCCATTTTATGATCGGCATTCTCGACCTTCTGAGCAGTCTATTCGGAAGATTGTGACCAAATTTCGCACCAAATTTACTTTGTTGGACATTAAACCACCAACACGTTTACGTACTGTGCGTAGTGAAGAAAATATTGCGGCCGTATCAGCTAGTGTGACAGAAGACCGCGAAATGTCGATTCGGCGCCGTTCCCAGCAGTTAGGCCTTTGTTACAGCACTACGTGGAAAATTTTGCGGAAGGATTTGGGCGTAAAGCCTTTTAAGATACAGCTGGTGCAAGAACTAAAGCCAGCCGACCTACCACAACGCCGAATTTTTGGTGAATGGGCTCTTGGAAAGCTGGCCGAGGATCCGCTTTTTTATCGAAAAATTGTGTTCAGCGATGAGGCTCATTTTTGGTTGAATGGGTACGTAAATAAGCAAAATTGCCGCATTTGGAGTGAAGATCAGCCAGAAGCATTGCAACAGCTACCAATGCATCCCGAAAAAGCCACTGTTTGGTGCGGTTTATGGGCCGGCGGCATTATTGGGCCATATTTCTTCAAAGATGATGCGAATCGCAGCGTTACTGTCAATGGTGAACGCTACCGAGCGATGATAACAAACTTTTTTTTGCCCGAAATGGAAGTTCTTGACTTGCATGATATGTGGTTTCAACAAGACGGTGCCACATGCCACACAGCACGCGAAAAATGGCGCAATTGCGAGGCGAGTTTGGTGAACAGTTAATTTCACGTTTCGGGCCGGTCAATTGGCCGCCTAGATCGTGCGATTTGACACCATTAGATTATTTTTTGTGGGGGTATGCCAAGGCTAATGTGTATAGGGACAAGCCCGCTTCGATTGACACACTGGAAGCCAACATCCATGCATTCATTCGTGAGATACCGGCCGATATGTGTGAAAGAGTATGCCAAAATTGGACTCAGCGGATGGGCTACCTGAGACGCAGCCGCGGTCAACATTTGCATGAAATTATCTTTAAACATTAAATTGCAAGGTTCAAACTATCGATTCAAATAAATATTTCATTCATTTTTTCGAATTTTTTGTGTTTTTTTTTAAAAAAAAGTTCTAAACCTCTTAAAAAATCACCCTTTAGAAAGTCGTTTCCGAGTATTCCGTCATCCGAAAACGTTGCGGTCTTACCCAGTACTTGGAAGGTGCAGGGAATTTTAGATTTAACATTAAACTGTCCCTGGCAGGCACCAACACTCTTTCCTTTACCAAAAGGTGTTTGCAGTAGGCATGCCTTATCTGTTTCTAATTTTACTTCTGGCTTGAGTGACTTCTGTTTGATTAGACTAACTTCGGAGCCGGTGTCTACGATTAGCTTTGCATGACCGTTTAGGCCTATGTCGAGAGGAAGAACTATTGTGGGGACACCGTGTTTGGGCTTCCGAAGGTTCCCTTTAGTTTTGTCGTTATAAGTTAATGTCGAGCCGGGGGTTTTGGGCTCGACAGTTGGGAGTTTCCCTGGTTCTCCGATTCCCATTTCATTTTTTGTCGGCATTCGTTGACATCATGGCCGGGTCGACCACAAAAATTACATTTTTTTTGTATGTTATAGACCCTGGGTATGTTTTCCGGCGGGCCATTGGTCGCCTGGATTGAGGGGGAATTTTCATAAACTCTATGGGAATTTCTTTGATTGAAGTGATTTTTCCTATTATGGGCAAAATTGTTAGTATTTGCCTTGTTAGCTCGTCGGCAGTCTCTAATGTCGTGATTATATAGTCTGCAATTTGTGCAGAAAGGTGTATTTTTCCTACTTAGACAATCACTGTATGTATGCCCAGTTTTTCCGCAGAAGCTGCAAATCACGCCATGATTTGGTGAATTATTTGGAAGGATTTTATTGTGGACAAAGTTATGGGATTGCTGTATATTTAAATCGAACGGTGTTACTTGGGGATTTAGCTGCGGTTGAGGAAAACTAGTATTGTTCCCGGGCCAAAAGCTCGGATTCGGGAAAATATTGTTAAAAGTTGGATTGGTAGGCGGTTGAAATTGTGCATTTAAATGCACAAGTTGTTGTGTTGGAAGGACAGTTTGTTGCAACCTTTCCATATCTAATGCTCGTTGCACTAGTTTGTCTATAGATTCATCCCCTACCGTTAATAAATATTGACAAAGATACGGATTAGAGACCCCTGTTTTTAAAGCGTTTTTGGCAAAATCTTCCAACTGTGTTTTCACAGCTGGAGTTGCTACACAGCCATATTTAAGATCCGCTGCCTCCTTGCAAAGCTGCAGCATCTGCTTTATCCTAGTGGTAAAAGCGATGAGAGCTTCCAAGGGGTACTGTCTCATTGTTATTAGTTTATTTACCACTTCTTGGTACGTTTCACGGGGCAGATAAGTGCGGTTGAGGAGCTGTTCTGCTTCCTCAAAAGATGTTATTTGATTAGATGCGACTAACAAATAAGCATCCCCTCGCAGTCTGGTAGGGAATATTTGGACAAAAGCTTGGTGTTCGGCATCAGGTAGGCATTCAAGTACCTTCTTACAACAGCCTAGAAACGTTTGTAGTTCTGTACTCAATGCAGGGCTTTGTTCACCCGAAAATAGTGGCACTATCTGCGCAGTTAGTTTGGCGATTTTGCAGTAATCTGCCGACATTTTAAAATTTGTTTCTGGTTTATTTTCTATAGTTTGCGATTCAATGGATAATTCCTCTTCAGATTCATTAACGGAAATGTCCAACCAGTTTAAAATAATTTCGCTATCCCTCAAATCACTTTCACTACTATCTTTCCGTGTTAACTTATTATCTATAGCAAGGGGTTGCGTTTGACCTTGAAAATCTAACAATTCTTTTTTAAATTGTGCAGTTGCCTCTTTCAGATGGCTAATTTTACTGAGTCTCTGCTCACGGGTTTTTTCTAATTCTCTGTTTATATTTTCACACTGCAGAACTGTTAGATTGTCATTGTTTCGCGCTTTATCTAATATTAATTCTAAATAATCACTTAAACTTACACTATTTGACAATATCGTCCCGGATCGAAGTCTTCTAGGTGAAAATGCTGGTTGTAGTGGTTGCGGTGGTTGTCCTGTTGAAGTTCCTGGTTGGTCGGCGGGATTTTCTTCTGGAGTTGAGTCCCCTCTGGTTGGTGTTGCTTGGTTCATTTACGTATTCATATACCCTCGAAACCAGACTCAGTTTCGAGTTTAAGGGTAAGGTAGTCTTGCCCAGTATAATTATTCGGATTAAGGCTTTTCAAGCTATTATCAGTTTAAAACTGTTGCTTCCTTAATCCTACCGGCTGCGCCAATTTGTTACGATTTTTATGTTTGTAGATTGTAATTGCTGATTTACACCATCACATTTGTGCACTTGAGAACGAATTTTGTTTAGTTTTCTCAAAACTAGATGTTCGGCAATATCGAACATAAAAAAAACACTCGCCGAGAAGTATTAGGTAGAGATGAATTTTATTTTATTTCATATAGTATTGGCAATGCAAGATTGAATTAAGTTCTTGTTTTGTTTATTTTCTTATTGCATAAATATTTTATTCTACGTTATTCACTGTTGCTTTAACAAGGCAAGGTATCGAACTTACAACACTGCTCTACGAAAAATACTGACTGTCTGCCCTGGCTCCAAACATGAATTTTTCTGGACGTGTCATTATCTTGAAGAAGAAGCTGGCAGTGTCCGATTCACGCCGCGAAGTACTGCGATCATGGGAAAGAAATGTTTGCTTGCATTTGTAATATAAAACCATATGGAAATATGCGATGCACTTATCACATTAAACCATAAATGGAATTATTGTATAGTGGGAAGGAAGTAAGAAGGCAATCAGTAATTTGAATTAAGCAAAACGTATGCATATTTACGTATGCAAAGAAATATGTGAATGTGCTTTGGCCATATAACACGATATGAAGATATTGTATATTTGAAGAAGTATATGAATGGAAGATATGATAGGCGGGTAAGATATAGGAGTTTTGCGCATGCAACAGCTGTCTGGACGTTCTTATCCGGTATCTATCCCACTAACCTTTCCCGCCGCACCTCTATGCATTCTGCCCTTTTTCCGCAGACCACCTGCAGTGCCAATTCAGAGTTTTTATATGAAGCCGACAAGGAACCGAACAAGGCAGTAAAACGTTCATGGAGTGCATTTGAGTTCAGGTCATCCGCTGATTGGAATGCCCAGTCTAAAATAGACTGCAGACCAGACTTGAGTAATGTCTTTCGCTCTAATAATGCATTTGTTAATGCAGCCATTACCTGTTCTGTGGAAGCTAAAAAATCTTTCCCCTTATTAAGTGTGCATAACTCATCGTTAATCTTTAACTCGACGAAGCCAGGAGCTGCGGCCAATAACTTAATAGCCTTAGAATACCTCACATGTTGGAAAACCAAAGTGTTGTAACTGCATCAGCTCATTGAGATGCTCCTCTTTTGCTGGCTGAACTAAGTCCGTATCGCATTCAGTATGCGACTGTCCCAAATCCAGAGTTCTCCTCGAACTTGTAGGGTTATGTAAAAAGGAGAAGGTACTCGGCTGATTCGCTGAAGTAATAATTTCCTGGTCAACCTGATCTGTAAGATCGTTAATACGTTGATCCACTGACACAACATGTCCAGACATGAATTTCTTCCTCTTATTTGGGGGACGAGAAGTGATGACCTCATTTTCAGATGAAGAAGACGACGACGGTCCCGACTGTTGGAAACTCCTCCTTGAATGCCTGTCGTCACTGTATCTATCCACCTGGTCTTCACGTTGAGGCTCACTCATGATTTCCTAGTCGCACTTTATGAAAAAATCTTTTTAACTTATTAAATGCTAAAATGGCTGAAAATTTTGTTCGATTTTAATAACACAACCGTACTGTGACGAAGTACACAACGCTATGAACATAAAGCCGCCAAGGCGCAGCTGGTAAGCTTTGACATTTACTGCAACTATTTCTATGTGTGAGAATAACAACAGAGGAATGGTAAGAATGGAAGAAACCTTAAGGCGAGTATGCAATAGCTTCTTCAATAAAGACACTGTGTTTTCGTTAGGTAAATAATACTTTGTTGCATTCTCTTTACCGGAAACTATTTGATACGCAAAATTGTCCATCTTTACATTTCTTTACTCAAAAGGTAAAATGGTTTAAGTCGATTTTTCACATTTTTCAGGAGAGCAATATTTTAAACTTTAAATAAATTCGTGTAAAAAAACATACTTTGAGTAGAAGGCTGCAATTAACTTCAGAACTAAGACGTTCTTCCAAATGCAATTTTTTGCTTTTATTGAGTTAAGTAGTTGTAACAGAAGAAAAAACAGTTTTCCAGAGTAGGTAGAAACAAGGTGATTATACCAAGCTGTAGCTAAATTTGTTCTCATTTCAAATATTTAAAATTACTATTTTTGTCTTAAATCGAATTAGGCCACTTTACCCTTTTGAGTAAAATATTTATAGGTATATCACGTCACTGCCACCCTTAAAACTTGAAAATCAGAAGAGTGACTTTAGTAACTTTCAACATATAAAAACTAATAAAAATAAGTTTTCTTTCGATTTTTTTCATTTTGAAAAAGGAAATATGCCAGAAATAACATTTTTTTGAAGTTTTATCTATTTCAGAGAGATTGTCAGAAAAGTCAGGGGTTTCTTCCTAGAATAAAGGGAAGAATTTTGCAAAAAAAACAATGCAAATAGTTTTTAGTTTTAGGTATTAAAAAGAATAAAATTAACCTTTTACTTTGGAATAATAATTTTGACAAACAAGTTTTTAAAATCAAGATAATTTTGAATTTAAAAAGGAACACAATACAATTGTTTATTAAAAGATTTTGCCCTTAATAACCGTCTTGAAACCGACCCGGCGAGTTTTTGCAGCATTTCTGCAAAAACTTCATCCCAATGCTTTGTTATTTCAAAAATTATTACAGAGATGTACTGCGTGACAGATAAACTTTTCCCAGTTAAGTGTTTTTATTTTGATACCCCGCAAAAATTACATAACCATTCGGCTTTTGTGGCGAGGTGCGTTATCATGTTGGAGAATAAATGGCTGCTGATAAGTATAACGTCAGGTGAGAATGCATGACTGTTTAAGGTATTTGTGCTGGTTTATTCGGCAAATGGACGTGATACAACCTCAGAATATAAGAGACCTATCACCATGCGTGTTGGTCTGAATGATTGGAGCTTATTTTTGACGAGCTATTTTCGGCATTCCAACAAATCTCTTTCACAGTGATCCACAAACTCTGTTACGGGGACTTATTGATTTATTTGTATACTCTTGGGCGAATCGTGCTTGATTTTGTTTCCGGGAGAATACTTTAGTTTATTTTAACTTTGTCGTTTTCCCATATTTTAATCAAAATGCACCTCCGTATTTTAAGACGTTTTTGACATTTAATATAAGACGAGTGCATTAACCAATTTAGTTAATAAATATTACAATTTTCTTCTAGAACCGTGCGTACAATAAAGAACAGCTTCCCTACATTTCCCAATCTAAGTTCAAGGATTTGTATATCTACCTGAAAGCTGGTAGTATTTGCGCTGAATGCGACAACGAAGTCCTCAATGAAGATCATTTCATGTAAGATTTAGTTAAAGCTCTCTATTTTATCTTGTATAGTAATTTTTATTTTTATTTTGTAGTGGCCAGTTGAAATGTACTAAGTGTGCCTACAAAACTTGTTGCGAACGTGCAATGTTTATCCACTCAACTGTGTGTCAAAACTCCAGCAGTAACAATTTGCCCGGAGCAATGGAGCTTACCACCGAAGAAGAAATGCATTGCGTTTGCGGCTTTTCCACAGCGATTGGCAATAAAATGGCACGCCATTTAGCAATTTGTGGCCACAAATCTGCTTATTTAAGTGTAGCTTCGGCTCTGGACAACACTGTAAAGCGAAACATGCTCGATTTGTTGGGACTAGTGCGTCGTGATGGTGAACAGGTCACAGAGACCGAGGCTACAGTGACATCGTCACATGATGCTTCACAAGTCGATGAATGCCTGGAAACAGACTGTTGATATATGAGTATATGCATTGTGTAACCGAATAAAAAAGTATAGCTACAATTTGCGTGAAACTCTTTTATTATATCTCATTGTGGTTTGTTGATATAATTTAAGTGATATAAGTGTAGGAATTCTATACATGTTTTGTCGACCCATTTGCAGCGTTATTTCAAAACCTAATTTTATGAACCAAACGATTTTTTCGCATTTATTTTTTTGTCACAAACGATAGAAATTAAAAAAAAGTTTACGTTGGTAAAGCTGGGACCGCCACATTTGAATTTCGCCAAACAAAGTACATGGGATTTAATTGCTATTTAATTGCTCTATTCTTGATTTTGTCTTTCTTCGGGAAGTGGGAGATTTTGTGGCGGACCTAGCTTACCGGTAAAGCTGGAACCGCCACATTGACTTTTGAAGGATCTTTTTTGCGCATACTAATCAGTAATCACCGATTTAATCGCTCTGGGGAAATGTACAAATTTTTCCAATCGGGTAAGCCGTTCGCCCACAATTTCAAATTCACGTTTTTTGCAACGGTCAGTTTGCTATAAAACTCTTTTGTTTTTCAAGGAAAAGCAAATACAGTGCAACTTCGACAATCCGGACACATATAGTTTTGGGCACGTTCGGATTATCGAGTTGTCCGGACTATAGTAAAGAAAATTATTAAAATAATCTAAGTGAATTAAATACATATAATATGTACATACGTACTATGATTTATTTACATCAAATTATTATATTAAATACATACATATTATTCTTTGCTGCAAAAACCATGTGTAAAGCGCGTCCTCTAACTCTGGATATTCTGCTTTTTTCATAAATTTCTATTTCCTAAAAAAAATATTTCATATGTTATGAAAATGGTTTATTACATTATTTTGGTTCAAATTTTACCGGGTCGATTATAGGTATTCGAAATAAATTGTTTTATTTTCTCCTTATTTTTTTTAATGTCACAAATCGTTGATTTAGGAACATGGAATTTTTCGGCAACCTGCCTAATAGTTTTTCCCTCATCAAGACTTTGTAAAATATCACACTTTTGCTTTAAAGTTAGTGTTTTATGTTTGCATGGCGCTTGGTATGAAATTAGTCAAACACGCTTGCGAAATGTAAACAAAGGTAAGAATATAAATACGGGAAACCCCCGAAATAAATTTTTTATTCCATAAAAAAAAATTGTCCGGATTGTAGAGGTAAAAATTGTTAGTTGTACTGTGGATTATTTCAAAAATTAATAAAAAAATAACCCTTTCGAATTTTACTATGCTACATATCTTAAAAGAAGCGTAAATTTGTGGGCTACTATACGTTTAAATCAAATATTTTGTCGCTCTTCTCTAAATGGGACAAAAACGGTAAGATAGATCCATCATAAACATACCTACACTTTAAAAAATAAAAAAATATATTCCGTTACAATTTAACAAAGTCATATACACCAAAAGAAGCGTCTATTCATTACCTTTCAGCTCATAGAATAAAATAATTTGTCGCTCTTCTCTAAATGTTGCAAAAACTAAAAAGTTTATTTTAAGACCAAAAAAGTAAGCTAAAAATACAAAAATAAAAATGTTGAATACTTAAAACTCATATATCCCGTTCGAATCCTCCTATGCCACATAGCTCATTAGAAGCGTGTATTCATTAGCTATCAACCCAATCCATAAAATAATTTGTCGCTCTTCTCTAAATGTGTCAAAAGCTACAAGTTCATTTTGCCAAACAAAAAGAAAGCAAATATACCCCTGTACAAAATTTGGTAACCCACAAAGTATGCATCAGATTTGGAATGTTGTAAATCGTTGCCTGCCATTTTTTTATAAATCCTGAAAGTATGCAATACACCTATGATCAAATTTCACTAACCCTGAACGCATTGATTTTAACTTCGAAATTTCCATACATATATCGGCTGATAAAAAATGGATCGTGTACAACTCAGCCCCAGACAAATTTCCCACCTAGCGCCATCTACATTTTAACGCCGCAACTGACTGCCAATGATGGCATTACTCAGCCTCAGTGGATAGTGCGGTATCAACGAATATTATTTTGAGCATTAAAGTTTCTATTTAGTCTAACAGCCGAATTTATTACATCGCGTAAAGATTTACGCAGCCTTTACGTGGCTTACCTGACATTTTTATTTATAAACATTTTTTCGCTGTAACCTTACCAAACGAGGTTTGTGTCTAATAATATGTGTCTAGGCGATAAACTATTACAGGAAACACTGAAATCCATTACTTTTTACTCTAAAACCGACATCAGCTGTGATTAGCTTTGTAAGTCAAATTATCCTGGCTTTGTAGCACCTATTCCATTTGTCAAATTGGTTTTTTTTTTCATATTAATGTGACATTCGTTTGGACAGATTCGCTCTAAGATTTCAGATTTCGTGTGGCAAATCGAACACAAAAAGTAATCTGACTATGTTTTGTTGGTGTTAGTGGAGTATCTGTGAAATTGTGCTTACATTTTTTTTTCTGCTTATTTTCTTTGTAGGCAAAATGTCAAATCAGAAGTAGGTGTATTGGTAAGTTGAAGCAACTCTGGGAAAAAATCTGGATTCGCAAAAGTGATCTGAAATCTTAAAAAGTTTGCTTTTTTTTTGTACCAAGCGAATATAAAAAGTGATCTGAGAGCAAAAAAGTGCTCTGAGAGGTCCCAATCGAATACCACATAAATACCAGAGACAATACTGAGACCACCAACTCCGGCCGATTTCCCGTTACTTAGCCTACAAGCTATATTTTTTATGGAGTGTACACATCTGGTGCGCTAGTATTGTTACATAGAAAATCGTATTGACAAATGTCACGAAACTTCAAAAATTCCGGCTCACCAACACACTCCCAGCAGATATGAGACACTTCCGCTGTGGGCAAAGTTGCTGGCAGAGTTCATAGAGTTTTATCCGTTAAATTTGAAATTGTTCGTTACGTGTGGATAATATTTTTTTTGGGAATAAGTGCACATTTGCTTATAATGTTCATAAAAATTAACAATGTAGATTGGTTGAGGGAGAATGAAAACATTTTGAGCAAATTTTCTTCATTATTTAAGAAAAATTTACACACAAAATCGAAGTTAATGATATCCAAAAGCGGAAAATATACTACCATGTTTGTCCTAATATGTTTCTAGTATATAGAACATCAACTTTAGATAATTTGACTAACCAACCAAATCAAATTATTCGCCTTTTAACAATTTATAATAACTAACCAATGGCGTTCAGTAATGAAAAAATGTGGTATTCCCGAACTCTTTCACATTTCCCCACGGTTGCCGAGGTTGGCAGCATTTATTTTTGTAGTTTTTGTGTGTTTTTGCATGTCACACTGATTCTTTTTTGACATAACACCGATAGGAATACAAAATGGCGAATTTGAAAAAAAATTGAGGGGCCCAGCGGCAAGAGGATTGTGAGTTGGGGGTCTCAGTATGGTTTGTCTATGATAAATACTATAGAATAGACTACAACCTGAACGATAAAGGTAAGTAGTGAGAAAGTTGTAGATTTGAGATATAGATGCCGCTAGGCGCGAAGCTCGGCTGGGGATGAAAATTCATTGAAAATGTTTCAAATTAAATTTTTCAGCTGCAGGCAGCTTTTTTTTTGACATTTCAACATTATTTTTAAAATAAAATTTGAAAACTTCTTATGGCTTTGCAAACAGTTGTTTCCATCCGTTTCGCAATACAATTTTTGTCTCTGATTATATGTAATCATATAAGCCTTTCAAATTTTTTAAAACATTTTCTCCTAGAGGTTTAAATATTGCAACGATCTATATTATAAAAATAATAAAAGCAAATGAAATAAATTTTGTTGAAAAGTCAGCTGCTTGTAAAAGAGACAAAAATTGGGGGTCACCGCATCTCATCCCCTGCACCTAGCGACATCTACATCTCACCTCTGCAACTGGCCACTTACCTTCTCAGTACACACTCAAGCTAATCACAGCCGGTTTTAGAGTAAAAAGTAATGGATTTCAGTGTTTCCTGTAATAGTTTATCGAAATTTTTACCTTATTAGACACAAACCTCGTTTGGTAAGGTTACAGCGAAAAAATGTTTATAAATAAAAATTTCAGGTAGGTAAGCCACGTAAAGGCTGCGTAAATCTTTACGCGATTTAAGGGAATGTAATAAATTCGGCTGTTAGACTTTAGAGAAACTTTAATACTCAAAATAATATTCGTTGATGGTAGCACTATCCACTGAGGTTGAGTAATGCCATTGTTGGCAGTCAGTTGCGGAGTTAAAATGTAGGTTTCGCTAGGTGGGAAATTTGTCTGGGGCTGAGTACACGATCCATTTTTAATCATTTTTTGGCAAAAGGAACTTGTTAGCTTTTGACGCATTTAGAGAAGAGCGACAAATTATTTTATAGATTGGGTTGATAGCTAATGAATACACGCTTCTAATGAGCTATGTCACATAGTAGGATTCGAACGGGATATATGACTTTTTACAATGTTCCAATTTTTGTTTGTGCTAGGGGTATATTTTTTTTTTTGTTTTTGAAAAATGAACTTGTTAGCTTTTGACGCATTTAGAGAAGAGCGACAAATTATTTTATGTATTGGGTTGATAGCTAATGAATACACGCTTCCAATGAGCTATGTGACATAGTAGGATTTGAACGGGATATATGGCTTTTTTAAAATTTTCCAATTTTTTGTACTAGGGGTATATATGGCCTTTTTTGCCAAAATGAACTTGTTAGCTTTTGACACATTTAGAGAAGAGCGACAAACTATTTTATGGATTGGGTCGATAGCTAATGAATACACACTTCTAATGAGCTATGTGGCATAGTAGGATTCGAACGGGATATATGACTTTTTTTCTTCTTTTTTTTTCGACGATATAAGAAAAGGAAATTCTACCTTGCAACTATTGCGCGAAAATGAGATTAGGTAGACTGCATCTCTAGCGTTTGAGCTTGATATTATTTTCTATTTGCGGCGAATCGCATTTGAATGAACTAAATGTGATGGATATGTAACCATTATAGGCGGATGAGATTTTCGTGTGAATGGATTTCGATCGTAGTTTGTAGGATCGAACGATTTTACTTGTAAAAGTGTACAATTCTAAAATTTATGTTAACTAAAGGGAGCGATATAGACTCACCAGTTTAATTGCAAATTCCTTCTGATAGCGTTTATTGTTAAGCTTTATTATAAGTTAATTAATGAACGAAAGTATTTATTGATAAAGTGAACAGTAGCGAAAGGATAATATAAAAATGAAAAGTGACAGATACTGGCGTTGCATTTCAAAAGTTGTCAGTGTTGCCACACATAAATAAACACAACGAAATTATGAGTTGTCATGACAGAGAATTAGGAAAGCGCTGGTTGAATACAAGTCCCGACACGCCTTCCTCAAACAGCGCACCTTAACATACTGTCAATCCGATGTCTTTCATATATCGATAGTGTGCTGGTCCTGGTAGTGGTTTTGCAGGCATCCTTTCGGTTGGAGTCCACACGACGGCCATCTTTCCATCTCTTGTCAACTGACGCACAAAGTGGTATCTGGTTGCAATATGCTTCGTGCGGGAGTGACAGACTGCATTTTCGGCTATATGTTTTGCACCTCTATTATCTGTTCCAACTGTTATCCCAGCTAACTCAGGCATGTTAATTTCGGTCATCAAGTTTCCAAGGTATGTTGCTTCTCTGGACGATTCGGATAGCGCAACATATTCTGCTTCAGTTGTCGAAATAGCCACTGACTTCTGTTTTTGAGAACGCCAAGCGATTGCTGCTCCACTAAGCGTAAAAACGTATCCTGTATACGATACTCTATCGATTTCGTCGTTCGCATGATCAGCATCTGAAAATCCTCGTAGACCAACTTCGTCCTTTCTATACACCAACCCATAGTTTTCTGTACTTCGGAGGAAGCGTAGCACACGCTTTGCTGCTGACCAATGTACGTCTTGGTAGCTCTCGTTGAATTGTGCCATTCGATTCACAGTAAAAGCGATGTCAGGTCTGGTTGCAATCGCCAAATACATCAGCGACCCGATAAGCTGCCGATATGGTTTTTCGGCTTGATGTCCTTCAGCACAGCGCTCTGCACATGACAGTTTTGCTTTTGTGTCACTGGGTGTGCTAATTGGCTTGGACTCGTCCATTTTGAATTTCTTTAACAGCTCCTTGACGTATAACTGCTGCTTTAGTTTTATTTCACCATCTCCTTGAATTACTTCGTTGCCCAAGCAGTACCGCGCCAATCCGAGATCTTTGACTTCAAAAACAGCAGCAAGTCCTTTGCGTATATTGTCCAGGATATTCTGACTTCTTGATGCATACAAAATGTCGTCGACGTACACCGCGACGATTGTGAGCTCTTCCTTGTTTGATCCAAAATATAGGCATGTGTCATTAGTGGCCGGTTTCAATCCTAAACCACGTAATGTTTCGTCTAACTTTTTATGCCACTGACGACCTGCCTGTCGGAGACCGTAAAGCGCCTTTTTCAGCCGACACACGTTGTGACCTTCTTTGAATTTTTGGAGCATTTGTTTGGCCTTTCTTCCTACTCCATTATTTTGTCTGTCTTCCTTTACTAGTATCTGCAACGTCTGCTCAAAGTGCTTCGGAGGATCCATGTAGATATCCTCCTCCAGGTCGCCATTCAAATAGGCCGTAACAACATCCATCTGATAAACTGCCAAATTCGCGCGCACAGCCAGTGCCATTAGCAGTCTGATCGATTCAAGACGAGCTACAGGTGCGAACGTTTCTTCAAAGTCTATGCCTTGACGCTGCGAAAAACCTCTGGCAACAACACGAGCTTTCTTCCTATCCGTCGATCCATCTGGCTTCAACTTATTGCGAAGAACAACTTTGCTAGTCACAACAGCTCTGTTCACCGGGCGCTTGACCATGTCCCATGTGTTGTTCTTGATAAGTCCTCGAATTTCTTCATTAATCGCCTCTAGCCATTCTTGTGCCTCTGGTCCAGACATTGCATCCTCGAGTGATAACTCTCCAATATTTGACACAGATCTCGTTTCATATATCCTCCGAGCCGCTTTGTTTTGCCTTTGAGACTTAGTGCCAATTTTTGAAACTCTCTTGCATCACCGGATTGATGCTGTCCTTAGATCGAATTCTTCATCATCTCCTTGTTCTTGCATCGGTATCAGCACTGTAGTTGAATCGTGTTCGCTCTTGAATCCTTCACCAGGAACTCCAAAGTCCTTTTCTTGACGCTCCACGCCGGTTACATCATTTTCGATAAACTTGACATCCCTCGTAATAATCACTTTTTGTTTCTCAGGAACCCATACTCGGTAGCCCTTGGATGCTTCAGAGTATCCGACCATGATGCCTGCACTTGAACGCGCCTCGAACTTTCCCTTGCCAGGAGCTTTGTCCAGCACAAATGCCTTCGCTCCAAAAACCTTCAGATGACTAAGGTTTGGCAATCCTTTGTTCCAACGTTCAAACGGTGTGTGTCCATCCAAACTGACTGTAGGACACCTATTACGCAGATAATTTGATGTTGCTACAGCTTCTACCCAAAATTCGTTTCGTACACCTGACTGAATGAGCATGCACCTTGCCATTTCGACCAGAGTTCGGTTTTTACGTTCCGCCACTCCATTTTGCTGTGGCGTATGTGGAACTGTAAGTCGTCGATTGATTCCATTTCTTCTCAGAAACTCGTCAAACTCATGGTTACGAAATTCTCGCCCATTGTCCGACATCAAACATTTAATTTTGAGACCGGTTTGAGTCTCTACACGCGCTTTGTAATCTTTGAATGCGCGGAAAACGTCGCTCTTATGTTTCAGGAAAACGATTTCGCACCATCGACTGCTATCGTCAATGAAAGTTACAAAGTATCTTGATTTACCCATCGATTCTGTTCTGGAAGGCCCCCAGACATCTGAATGCACCAGATCCAACAGCTTTGTACACCTCTTTGATTGTTTAGGAAATGGAATTGTGGTCATTTTTCCGCGGAGGCAAATGTCGCATGAATTAAGTCTTCCGTCGTCGATGATGTCTATTCCACTTGCCAATTTCTTTCGAAACATATCTAACAGATCTCGGCCGTTCAAGTGTCCAAGTCTTCGGTGCCATAACTCGAAATTCGATCCTTTTCCAGTGATTACGCATGCTTCTGAAGTACTTTCTTGAACGTAGTACAATTGACCAACTCGATTGGCAATAACCTTTATTTCACCATCATATCCGCGAACAACTGCCTTTTCCTTGTCGAACGTAATGGTATTTTCATGATCCGTCATCCTCGCAACAGAGAGAAGATTAGTCCTAAAATTCTTAACCAATAACGTATTTTGGAGTTTTACTGACTGTTAATTGTATTTCAATTAATTGAAATTGGCAAAATGAAAATGAAATCAAATACAAAAAAAGATTTAGGTTTTTTTTTTTTACTCGATGTTAACTTCCCTGTGATCAGCAGCAAAATAGGCCGAACAAACGCATCAAAATTAAAAAGGCAGCAAAAATAAGTGAACTGTATTCTTTACATAATGCAAAAATGAGAATTTGAGAGAACGTAACATTACTACAGATTATGTTATACAATGCAAATGTATATGTATGAGAGTAAGTTAATAAAGTATAGACAAGAGGTAACAAGAACATAACGATTTAAGAGAATGTTTGAGATAATAAAGAATGATGCAATATAATGTATATTATATAAAGCAGTAAATATAAATGAAATCAGCTGATAGAGTAATAGGGTAAACGCTCTGATATTGTTTGCGTGTGTTACAGAACACTGACCTTTCAGACTTCCCGTCTGTAGTGATAATCTCAGCTGTTCCGCTCGCATCAACACTTGTGCTAGCATCATTCGCCAGTAGCAGCTTCCCTTGTACTATCGTGGGTGATGATACAAACAAACGTTCGTCGTTGCACATATGAGACGTGCAGCCACTGTCAAGGCACCATCGTCCTGAATTAGTACTCTTCAGAATCCCCAAAGACCCTTCTTCGACTTCCGCTGTGTGGAAAGTGCTTTCTACTTTGTTTGCGAATGATTCACCTTTTGAGTAGCTCCGTGGATTTTTATTTTCCGGACATTCAGACGCCTTGTGACCTATTTCATGACATCTAAAGCACTTGTACTTAAATGTTTTGTCGCGTTCACTTGCTTTATTGAACACTTTCTTGTGCTGTGCCTCTCGTTCGAACTTTTTCTTGCTATGACATGCACTTCTACGGACAAACATCGCCTCTGTATCACCATCCGCCTTTCGTTGATTTTGTGCATCGTTCTCCTCAAGAATGTTCTCCCTCAGAATGTCAGGTTTTGGCAAATTGTCATGTGACTCCATCGCACATCGAAACAACTCAAAACTATATGGTAGTCCATTCAGCAGAAGTATCGACAGCAATTCCTCATGTATATCAATGCCCATACACTTCAGCTGTGAAACCGCATCGAAGAATTCCATTAGATTCTTGCGTAGATCTTCGCCTTCCTTCATTTTGTAAGTCGCCACACGTTTCAGCAAGGTGGCTTTCTTGACTGGCCCTGTGGAGGCGAATTCAGACTTCCATCGCTCCCAAACACTCTTGGCCGTGTCCAATCCTTTTACCAGACGCAGTAGACTCGGATCAATAGCGATGATCAAATCTGACTTTGCCTTTGCGTCGTTATCCAACCAATTCCGTAGTTCGTTCTTAGACTTTTCATTTTCTTCTGTCGATACAGGTCTTTTGGACGCTCCGCTGACGTGCTTCCATGTCCCACACTTGGTCATCACCGCCTCAATTTGCATTACCCACGTGTCGTAATTTTCGCTTGTAAGCGGCCTGATCGCATTTATGTTTATCGACATCTCGCACCAGTGGACGAATAAAATTACCTATTTTCCAATTTTTACTACTCGTTACGATTTGGGTCTGGGCCCATAACCTGTTAAGCTTTATTATAAGTTAATTAATGAACGAAAGTATTTATTGATAAAGTGAACAGTAGCGAAAGGAAAATATAAAAATGAAAAGTTACAGATACTGGCGTTGCATTTCAAAAGTTGTCAGTGCTGCCACACATAAATAAACACAACGAAATGATGAGTTGTCATGACAGAGAATTAGGAAAGCGCTGGTTGAATACAAGTCCCGACATTTATATTGTAGAATATATTCTTAACCGAACGCGGAACCGAGCGCTTTCACTGATTGTATATTTTTTTTTTTTTTTCGTATATATGTTCTTATAAGTTCACTAGGACTCTACTGTCCTGTCACGGTCGGCATGAAAAATACTTAATTAAGATTTTATTCTTTGAGATTATAAAACCACATCCTCTTTTCGTTAAACATTATAAAATTTTATTTTAATTCAAGCTCAAACGAACGCTTTAAAGGTTGACAAAAGAATGGCAAAATTGTAACAATTGAAGCAAGAAAGAAATGAGTAAGAATGACTGTGGTGAATTTAATGTTTGGGGAAAAAACTACGGTATATCTACTGTGATTGGTTGTTGTATGAATAGGGTAGGCACTGATTGGCGTCAACTTGGCGATGCCCAGGCGTTGTAACCAGAGACAATACTGAGACCACCAACTCCGGCCGATTTCCCGTTACTTAGCCTACAAGCTATATTTTTATGGAGTGTTCACGTTTGGTGCGCTAGTATTCTTACATAGAAAATCGTATTGACAAATAATGTCACGAAACTTCAAAAATTCCGGCTCACCAACACACTCCCAGGAGGTATGAGACACTTCCGCTGTGGGCAAAGTTGCTGGCAGAGTTCATAGAGTTTTATCCGTTAAATTTGAAATTGTTCGTTACACGTGGATAATATTTTTTTTAGCAAAAAATGCACATTTGCTTAAAATGTTCATAAAAAATTAACAATGTAGATTGGTTGAGGGAAAATGAAAACATTTTGAGCAAATTTTCTTCATTATTTAAGAAAAATTTACACACGAAATCGAAGGTAATGATATCCAAAAGCGGATAATACACAACCATGTTTGTCCTAATATGTTTCTAGTATATAGAACATCAACTTTAGATAGTTTTACTAACCAACCAAATCAAATTATTCGCCTTTTAACAATTTATAATAACTAACCAATGGCGTTCAGTAATGAAAAAATGTGGTATTCCCGAACTCTTTCACATTTCGCGACGGTTGCCGAGGTTGGCAGCATTTATTTTTGCGAGTTGGGGGTCTCAGAATGGTTTGTCTATGGTTGTAACTGGTTCATACACATCAATTGTGCTTATTTTACCTCCGCGTGGTAGCCACCGGGTACTGGTCTTGTCCTTCCGGGGCATGACTTGCTAAACTTATAAGCGCGAGTGTTGAACACGAAGAAAAAAGCAACACCATAATGCTCTGTCGGAATGACTCACTGAACGAGTCTCAGAAGTCTTACATGAGCCCCTCAGAAAGAGGACATTTGACAGTCAACAGTCAATTTGCCAGATACCTTACTTGAGCTACTCAGACATATTTGGAGCTGAGGTCAGTGAGGAATTTTCAGGACTAGTCAGGGTGCTGAAAAAGAGATGGTGGCGGATGAACCCTTTATGCGCCAACGGCAGCTCTCACATCCCCGAAGTGGGTTACTGACACCGGAAGTTCCGGCCCCTTTTGCCCAAGGGGTCCAACAAAGGGCCTGGCCCTCCAGGTTGGGGCTTGTATGCCGGGGTAACTGCCCGACTACGTAAAACATTTTTAGTTGCGAAGCATCAACAAGCCTCGGATACGGATGATTTTACTGTTGACGAACCTGGTAAACGATACAAGGGCAACGAATTTCGGATCTGTACGTGGAATGTTAAGTCCCTTAACAGACCGCGTGCAGCCGAACAACTAGCGGAGGCCCTGAACCACTATAAAGCAGATCTAACCGCCATCCAAGAAGTGCGATGGAATGGCCCGGGCAAAAAGAGGATGAAAAACTGGGATATTTATTACTGCTATCGGCAACAAAAACAGCGCTTATTCGGATGTGGATTCGTCGTTGGCGCCAGACTTAGGCAAGAAGTCTTAAATTTCAACTATGTGAACGAGCGCCTCACGACAATCCGCATCAAGGCTTAATTCGCCAACATTAGCCTAATATGCGCGCATGCCCCCACGGAGGAGAAAGACGACGACACCAAAGAGAGGTTCTACGAGCTCTTGGACAAAACTTACGAGATTTTAACGCAAAGTTAGGAAGAGAGGGCATCTTTGGTAGTACTGTTGGAAAATACAGCCTACATGACACCACATTCGACAACGGATTTAGGCTGAACGATTTCGCGGCGGGGCGAAATGTTTTCGTGGCTAGTACACGGCAAGGACATGCAGTGAAACAAGAGGCATACAAAGCGGCGCTGCAAAGAAGGACAAGAGCTGCTCGTGAGCTCTACGCGCAGAAGAGAAGAGACGAATACCGGCTTCTGAGAAGGAAAAAGAAAGAGCATGAGAAGCGCGTGATCGAGGAAATAGAGAGATGCTACTACAGGATTGAGGTTCGGAAGTTTTACCAAAGGGTAAAAAGAACCACACAAGGCTACAGAGCCCGAACCGAAGCCTGCGAGGACGAACAAGGGAACATCGTAGTAGAATCGCAGACTGTTTAACGGCGATGACGACTTAAATCCCGCTGTCAGGCAGAATGTACTATCCAACCTGGACGATGAGGATCAACAATACCGTCCACCCGACCTGGACGAAGTGAAGATAGCTATATCTAAACATAAGTCCAACAAAGCCGCTGGAGCAGATGGCCTAGCCGCCGAGCTGTTCAAAGCGGCAGGCGATGACTTGGTTAGGAGCATGCACCAACTCATCTGTGAAATATGGTCGGAGGAAAGTATGCCCGATGAATGGAACCTCAGCATTGTTTGCCCGATCCTCAAGAAAGGAGACCCTCTGAACTGCGCCAATTACAGAGGTATCAGTCTTCTTAACATTGCCTACAAGATCTTATCTGCCGTGTTGTGTGAACGCCTGAAGCCTTTCGTAAACAACCTGATTGGTCCATATCAGTGTGGCTTCAGGAAAGTAAATCATCGACCAAACATTCACACTGCTGCAGATCTTGGAGAAAACATAGGAACTTCAAATCGATACCCATCACCTTTTCATCGATTTTAAGGCCGCCTATGACAGCATTTATAGGGACGAGCTATACAGAGCAATGCCTAGTTTTGGCATCCCTGCCAAACTCGTCCGTTTGTGCAGGATGACGATGGAGAATGCACGCTGCTCCATCAAGGTCGGTAAAGAAATCACCGTGACTTCTTCAACATCGTTTTTGAAAGAATAGTGCAAAACTCAAACGCCAACACCAGAGGCTCGATCTTTCAAAAATCCGTCCAATTACTCGCGTACGCTGACGACATTGACATAATTGACAGAACGAGTTACGTCGCTCGAGGAATGAAAGCATTAGTGTTTTTATATTGAAGACTTATAATTAATTATTATTTAATTATTTTTATTTATTTTACTAATCTTAAATTACAATATAGTCTTCACTAAGTGACTGCTTCTCCTCGACTACCTTCACCCTGCTTTCCGGCTTCTTTCCTCGTAGCAGTCGTTGCTGTTGCTACTGCACCGCTGATGCTGTTGGCTTGGGTAGAATACCAGATTTCTTACAGCGGTGCTTATGTACATTATGTAGTTGTTTGTTTCTGTTGGTATACTTGCTACGATCGTAGGGACGCCAAACTAGCTAATCTTTTGTGTTGTGCTGTACATTGTAGTTTGTTTTGATTGTTGTTATGTTGCGTAGAGAGATTTAGCAGGTGCATCATATTAATATATGTGGAGATAGGCCGTATCGTAACTTCACCCCCCGAAGTATGAACTGAATAGTTGAAGTTCATGATGTTAGGCATTTAATGGTAGGAAGTGGGCAATGTAGGGTTTGTTTCGAGTAATAAAGGGTGATTTTTTAGCTGGTTTGGTTTTGGCAACACTGGTTTTGACAGCTGACGTGTGTTTAGTACCTTGTGTCACTGTCAAACAGCTTCAGTTTGGTTTGCAATTTAACCATGGATCGTCTTACAAATGAACAACGCTTGCAAATTATTGAATTTTACTATCAAAATTCGTGCTCGGTTCGAAATGTTCATCGCGCGCTGCTTCCATTTTATGATCGGCATTCTCGACCTTCTGAGCAGTCTATTCGGAAGATTGTGACCAAATTTCGCACCAAATTTACTTTGTTGGACATTAAACCACCAACACGTTTACGTACTGTGCGTAGTGAAGAAAATATTGCGGCCGTATCAGCTAGTGTGACAGAAGACCGCGAAATGTCGATTCGGCGCCGTTCCCAGCAGTTAGGCCTTTGTTACAGCACTACGTGGAAAATTTTGCGGAAGGATTTGGGCGTAAAGCCTTTTAAGATACAGCTGGTGCAAGAACTAAAGCCAGCCGACCTACCACAACGCCGAATTTTTGGTGAATGGGCTCTTGGAAAGCTGGCCGAGGATCCGCTTTTTTATCGAAAAATTGTGTTCAGCGATGAGGCTCATTTTTGGTTGAATGGGTACGTAAATAAGCAAAATTGCCGCATTTGGAGTGAAGATCAGCCAGAAGCATTGCAACAGCTACCAATGCATCCCGAAAAAGCCACTGTTTGGTGCGGTTTATGGGCCGGCGGCATTATTGGGCCATATTTCTTCAAAGATGATGCGAATCGCAGCGTTACTGTCAATGGTGAACGCTACCGAGCGATGATAACAAACTTTTTTTTTGCCCGAAATGGAAGTTCTTGACTTGCATGATATGTGGTTTCAACAAGACGGTGCCACATGCCACACAGCACGCGAAACAATGGCGCAATTGCGAGGCGAGTTTGGTGAACAGTTAATTTCACGTTTCGGGCCGGTCAATTGGCCGCCTAGATCGTGCGATTTGACACCATTAGATTATTTTTTGTGGGGGTATGCCAAGGCTAATGTGTATAGGGACAAGCCCGCTTCGATTGACGCACTGGAAGCCAACATCCATGCATTCATTCGTGAGATACCGGCCGATATGTGTGAAAGAGTATGCCAAAATTGGACTCAGTGGATGGGCTACCTGAGACGCAGTCGCGGTCAACATTTGCATGAAATTATCTTTAAACATTAAATTGCAAGGTTCAAACTATCGATTCAAATAAATATTTCATTAATTTTTTCGAATTTTTTGTGTTTTTTTTTTTAAAAAAAGTTCTAAACCTCTTAAAAAATCACCCTTTAAATGACTTATAATAATTATAAATAGGTTAGTGATTAAACTAAAGGCCTTTGTTGCGCCAACTATTTATTTATATAAATTACCAAATTAATTGAGTTATAAATATTTAGAAACATTTTGTATAGGTATATAATAAATGTATATTATAGTATGTACATATATAGTTTTTTGTTTAGGAATATCCATATTTCAAAGTTTGTCCATGGGGTGGTTTTGTATTTGTTTTTTTTTTTTTTTTGGAGAAACAAAACTAGATTAGCCTGAACTACAAATTCTGCATGGAATAAAATGTACGTAGACAGTTCAAAGGTTGATAGTTATTGGAAACATTAAATATTACTATCCATATACATACATATAGATAGGTATATATATATATATATGTATATTTTTTTTTTTTACTTTTTCCGAATTTTCTTTTTATGTACTTTTCTTTTCAAAGTATCAACAGTATTTTTATTATTTTTTGTAACAACATGGAGTTAGAGAATCCTGACGAGGATCTCTCAAAAAAACCGAACACCAACCTGGGTTGGTCTAACTTCGTATTGGTTGGAAAATGAAAATACCGATATTTAAACGTTATAAAAATTTATTCTCCTGTCCGCTACAAGTCAGAATTAAGACTGAACACAAATCAATCCCTAAGTGCCAGGGGTAGTCCCATGGCCCATAGGTCAATAGATGAGATTGTTGGGATGCTCGGTTTCGAGTATATTTTCTTCCAGATGGCGAAGACGATCAAAGCCACCAAAGTTAGGATTGCGGCTTCTGTAATTATAGAAATTTTAAACTCTCGAGTTAAGTTACCTAGGCGTTCTATGTTCCGAACGCTGAGGCCGTGCAAGTATCCTAAGTCAATTTTGGGGCATGTCTGGTAATGTTCATCAAGGCCGGCGGAAGAGCCTGTAGAGTTCTGACTGTGGAACTGGAAAATGTCCTGTCCTTTAGCTGAATACTCTCGTTAAAGAGTTGGATCAAATATGTACCTGAAAGAAATTCAGAAACATTATTAGAGGTTAAGTCACCATTAAAATTAGTGACGAAAATAGTGTCCTCCTTGATGAGTTCGATAATTTCTTCATTATTCGTCTGGAAAGTACAATTCGCGGATCCGCCTTTCAATAGCCTAGGAACGCAGGCATCCCCAGGAATTCTTTGCAGTGCTTTGTCCTCGCAAATGGTCGAATTGTTAATAGAAAAGCAACTCGCTACGATGCCATAAGATGTTCTATGGTTGACTAGCATTTTTTGAATTTCAGCTCGATCTGCTTTCCTTCGATTATCGATGGTCTTGTTACCAGTAAGTTAAATTCCTCTCGCCCCACCTTCGGCACTGAGACAACATATAACAGCATCGACCCATTGGTAAAGATCGATGGAGTTCCATACTCGATTGCCTCAATTTCGTTAACATACGGGAGAGTTTCCAATTCGCTGATGACCTTGTTGATCTCCTCGATATCTAGCAGATTCGTGTTGATCAGGCCGCTCTTCGCCAGTTGGCAGGCTCGTACAACCTCATTTACTTCCCCTTTTATGAGTAAGATCTCATCCAAGGCGTCTTGTTCAAATCTTCTAGAAATGGTGTCTTGAATTCCTTGTTCATATCTGTCTATCACCAGATTAATTTTCCGAGCTATGTCCCTTGTAACACCAAAGAGTTTCTCGTTGACTTGGTACTGTTGATCGTTGTTCTCAACTATTCTCTCTTGGCTGCGGAGTATTTCGTTCCAATCCGTAGCATCGGGACTGCCAGCTACCCACTTCCAGGCTGTTCCGATCCAATCGATAGACCTAGCCTTTCTTGAAGGTATGCCCTTAAGTAAACCGAGGCGATCCTTGATCTGTCGCACATGAAATTCCATTATGCGCTTCCTGTCCTCATCCCCGATGTTGTCGCTTATGGAGTTGGTTACCCCATCTACAAGGTTCTGAAATTGCGCCAGGTCAATGGTGTGTGCTAGCTTAAAGCTATCATCGACGATCCATCCTCGGCCTTCCTTTAAGGAGACTATTGGTGACTTGTAATTAAAAATTTGGTATCCCTGGACGACTGTTAGGAGTAAGAATCTGTGAAGTAAATACAAAAATAGTCTTCTTTTTCTTTCTTTTGGGGTTATAGCAGCCGTAGGTTTACGCTAAGATAAGTGATGCAAGAGTGGAGACTCCACGTTCAAATAAAAATGACAAGGAGCTACTTCATCGTTAAATTTTTTACTTTTTTTCTGAGGACTTAAGATTAACATTTATCGCTTCAAATTAAAACTAATATATTTACTACCGGTCTTCCAGAAGGGAAGCCACAATGGTCTTAGAGTTAGGTGAATGATCTTAAAAAAAAAAAATAAATAAAAAAAATAATATATTCGACACATCAATCTGAGCAAAATAGATTAAATAGTTTCTACGTCTGGCCTACCGTAGGTGCATTGTATAACAATTTAGGGTGAAACATTTTTTTAGGTGTGTTTTATGTACCTTTCGGCCACTGGTTGTGGTGACCGTAACCCTATTGTTTTTTTCAACAATTTCCCTTCGAAAAATCGGTTTACTCTTAGCCTGAATTCCCTTTACTCTTGTGTAAACGATGTCCCCTTTGCGGTACGTTTTCGGCTTGGACCTTTTTTCGTTTTGTCTAGCGTTACTAGATTGTTGTTTGCGCATAATCTCCCCCCTAAGCTCCCTGTTCACTTTTTTCCGGAAGTCAACCAATTGCTGGTAGTTAATTCTTTGATATCTGTTAAAAAAGATATCGGATGGCTTCCTCCCAGTGACAGAGTGGATGGAGTTGTTATATCTGTCCACGGATATATTTATTAGCTCCTTGAGTCGTAGGCCTTTATACTCAGATCTGAGATATCTAAAGATCTCCAATATAGTGGAATGAAATCTCTCTACTTGCCCGTTCACCTCGCTTCGGTTAACAGGCGTACGGTAGAGCTTAATGCCTAGTGTGCTTAAAAAGTTTAGCATAATCGGACTGAGAAAGCTCCTCTCATTATCAGTCACCAGTATTTTTGGGACTGTGAAGTAGTGCAATATCTTGGTAATTTTGTGCCTCAGATAGAGGACTGCCCTGCTTTTTATATGGAATAACTTACCAAATTTCGAGAATTTGTCTATACAACTTATAAACTTCTCATTCTGGATTTCCACAATGTCTAGATGCAGGATTTCGCATGGGTAGGAGGGCACAGGCGTAGCTTGGTACTCTGGGTTGATGGGACGTCTGTCGTACTTGTTAAGTTTACACATTTCGCAAGTATTGGTGTATTTTTTTATCAAGCTGTTCATCTTTGGAAAATAGTATTTCTCCAAGAGTTGGTCTTTATTTTCCCTAGCATTACGGTGTGCCCTTTTGTGTTCGCTCATAATGAGTGTTAACACACGATCTGGGCCCGCAACGTCCTCAACAATCCTCTGCTGATTCTGAGTTTATAATTCACGAAGTTTTCTAAGTATGTTTCTTGTAGCAGGGCCATATGTGACTCCGGAATTTTGATGCCATTCAGGATGTTAGGCCTCAATTTGGCTTTCAGAACTCATGAAAGGTCCTCTTTGTTTGGGTTATCTACCGCCACATAGTGACGAAAGTAACCAGGAAGAGGTTCTTCGTGAGCCTCTAGTCCTTTTCCGATTTTTATAACTATTTGGTTACGAAATACATTTAACGGCGCTTCGACATGAGGAATAAGGTCAGTACTATCCTGGTCGACGCTATGCATTGTACCCACAGATGACCGTAACTCGCTTGCTGTTTCGGTCGTTGAACCCGTTTCTTCACCCTCGCGACCCTCGCTAGCTTCATCAGTTACCGAACCTTGTTCGCAAGCATTAGAGCTGGGCGCTACCTGAGTGCTAACCAAGTCAGTCAAGTGGTTGACTTGGGTTCTAAGTCTCGATAGAGCGTCAGCAACTAAGTTCGATTTTCCCGGTTTGTAAATTAGTTCATAGTTGTACTCCTCTATGCGAGCCTTCCACCTTTTTAATTTGGCATTGAAATTTCGGTTACCCAAAGCAAAGGTAGGATCGAAGGTTGTCGAGAGCCCATACGATTGCGAGCATCTCTTTTTCGTTGGTTGCATAGTTCTCTTCTGTCTTATTGAGTGAGCGTGAGATGTACGCGATCGGTCTGTCAATACACGATACGTCTTGTGAAAGCACCGGCCCAATGGCGAAGTTCGAAGCGTCCGTGGTTAAATTAAATGGCTTTTCAAAATCAGGAAAAGCGAGAATTTCGGACGATGTAAGCAGGACCTTAAGATCCTCGAATGCCCGCAGTGCTCCCTCATCTAACTTGATTGGAATGCGTTTTGATTGATTAGCTCTAATCTGGGCATTCTCTCCCCTGGTCAGGTTGGTTAAGGGTTTCGCCACTTTGGCGTAATCAATAATGAACTTCCTATAGTAGGAAGTGAGGCCCAAAAAGCTTTTTAGTTCTTTAAGGTTCTCAGGTGGTTGAATTCCCTTTACTCTGTAAACGATGTCCCCTTTGCGGTACGTTTTCGGCTTGGACCTTTTTTCGTTTTGTCTAGCGTTACTAGATTGTTGTTTGCGCATAATCTCCCCCCTAAGCTCCCTGTCCTCAGGTGGTAGCAATTTTTGGATAGCCTCAACTTTTTTTGGGTCCGCCCGAATACCATCGGGGGTAATAATATAGCCCGGAAACTCTACTACGGTCAAAAATTGCGTCTTTTCTAAGTTCACTTTGAGATTTACCTCTTGTAGTCTAGAGAGAACTGTCTCGATGTTGTTCAATATTCCCTCAAGGCTACTCCCGATATCGTCGATATACACATAGCACTTCCTGCCGATACATTCCTTTAATACATCGTCAATCATTCTTTAGAAGACCGCCGGCGCATTTTTTAGGCCGAACGAAAGCCTCAACCATTCGTATTTTCCGTTCATTGTAGAGAAAGCGGTTTTTGGTATATCCGCTTCCTTCATTGGTATCTGGTGGAACCCAGACGTAAGGTCTAACGTGGTGAAATACTTCGCTTTACCCAGGCTGGCAAGCGTGGAGGTTATATCCGGAATTGGATACGCATCAGCGATGGTGACAAGATTCAAACTTTTGAAATCGATCACCATCCGATATTGGAGTTCCCCGGTAGGCTTGGGTTTTTTGGGAACAGCCCAAATAGGAGAGTTATAAGGGCTTTTGGAAGAGCGGATTATTCCCTCCGCTAAGAGCTCTTTAATCTCCTTCTCCACCTCTTTCCTCATACGCGGTGGATACGGGTAACTCTTGGTGTAGATCGGCTCATCCGTGCTTGTCCTTATCTCCGCTCTCACGACGGTTTTGACTTGTTCGTTAGCGTTAAGTGGACCAAAAACAGTTCCGTATTTACCTATTAATGTAGAGAGTCTATGCCGGATTTCCTCTGGTATATTTCCTGTAAGGATGGCATTGACCTCTTGTGAGAATTTATTCCTAAGCGGAATCCGTATACCCTTCATTAAGGTTAAGGTGTTATGCTTGCGATCAATGATGGCCTCCAGCTGCTTCAATGTGTCATCACCGATGATGCCATCGAAAGACTTCAGGCCAGGGAGGACGTAAAAAGTTATAATAGAATCGTTACCCACATTTTGAAAGAATTTACCTACGACCTTGCTATTAATTTGTATATTACCTGCTGTATTGGGTTGAAAACTTGTATAAAATTTATTTCCTTGTCTTGAACAAAAAAGAAATATGAAACGCTATCCTTTCGGTGTTGTAAAACGTTAATTTTTTATTCGGTTTCTTATGTTTTAAGTTAGCAAAAATACATTATATTACAAAAAAACTATTTACTTTTCTTTTTGACATTTGGCAAAAGTGTGGAACATATTTTAATGGCATTGCCATACGAAACAAAATTATTAGTTGATTGAATTATTTAATTCTATGTTTTATATATATTTTTATATCGCCAACATTCTCCCCCGCCGTAAACACAGTTTTCAAACAATGATGTCATCAGTCCCTTGAATCGTGGAATTTCAAAATGTTGGTTGGTTGTCTCAAAGAGGAATTCCGATTGTAAAAACAGGAATATCATCCTCTGCTCCATTTGCGCTTATGATTATGATAGTGGGCATTGTTTACTCTGATCCTCTTACACTCTCTTTCGTGGTTTACGGTGCTGGTAATGGGAGTTGTAAATCTGGTTCATTGATAACCGATGGCTGCAGTGTAGTGATTTTAGTTTCGTTTTAAATTATTATATATATTTTTTTTTTTGAAGTGTTGTGATGAAATGTTAGGTGAGTTATTTTATTATAATATATTTATAAATTATTTTATTAATTTCAGCAGTGTTGTATTGTGTTGTATTGTATTCATTCATAGTTCTCTTAGTTGTTGTTGTTGTTGTTGTCTTTTAGTTGCATTTAGCTTTTGTTTTTTCGCGATCGCGTCGTGTGTAGTGTGTGTTTGTGTGCGTGCAAGTGCGATAATTAGCGTTTGCATATAGTGGACTGTGTTTTACTATTATTATAATTTTTTTTTTTTTTTTTTGTGTGGGAAAGCGTTCGTTGCATTATGTAGCGTGCGAGTGTTGATGGATGCCATAGGCTTGTGCAGAGTTCGATAACTTGCCGGAAAATAATCGATACCGTCATTCTGCCGGAAAATTATCGATAAATTTGTATATGATTTCAGTTCGCTAATTCATGCTGAAATTTTATTATTTGTGGATATTGAGTGTTGTTATTTAGTTTATTTGAAATTAATTAGTATATTGTGTTGAATTTATTTGTGTTGGTGTTGGAATTAGATTTTTTCTTGTATAATAAAGTGTTGAATTGTTTCGTAATTTGTAACGTTGAATGGGTTGGGTTGATTTAAATTTTATTCTGTGTTGAATGTTAGTTTTTTATGTGTTGTGTAGTGTTTAAGATTGTAATGTAGAATTTATATCTATTTCGGATATGTTGTTGGGTAGAGGGCATATTTTAGAGATCGGGCGTTTAAGTTCGGTGGTTTCAGTTTTTAGTGTAACCACTCGAATCAGATTGTCGTTTCCGGGATGTAATTTAGTAACACGGGCTAAACTCCATTTAAGTGGGGGGAGTCGTTCATCTTTGATGAGAACTAAATCCCCTTCCTTTATTTTTGAATGGATGATTTTTTTCCATTTTGGGCGTTGTTGAAGCCGGGCGAGATACTCGTTACTCCACTGCTTCCAAAACGATTGTGAGAGAGTCTGCACCCTCTTCCATCGCTCCAGGTGAGAAATTTTCTCCAGCTGATATTCTGGTTGTGGTGGTGAAATAAGAGGCTCTCCCACGAGAAAGTGACCTGGTGTTAAGACTCGTAGATCGTTGAAGTCATCTGACTGTGGACACAATGGTCTAGAGTTCAGACACGCTTCTACCTGGGTCAGAAGCGTAGTGAGCTCTTCAAAAGTCAGCATTTGGTTGCCAGCCACACGTTTGAGGTGAAATTTCACAGATTTCACTCCCGCTTCCCATAAACCTCCAAAGTGTGGGGAAGCTGGGGGAATGAAATTCCACTTGGTACCTTCGTTGGCTAGTACCTCTGCCACATTCCTCCAGTCTAACTGAGCTTCTTTTAATTGTTTTTGAAGTTCGCCGTTACCGCCTATAAAGTTCCTTCCGCAATCACTAAATAGTTCTCTGCAAAGCCCTCTTCTTGCAATTAACCTTCTATATGCTGCTAAAAATGCTTGTGTGGTCATGTCGCTGACCAGCTCTATGTGCACAGCCCTTGTAGCCATGCACACAAAAATCGCAAAGTATCCTTTCAGGGTTTTGGCGTTGCGACCTCTCCAGGTTTTCACATCGATGGGTCCTGCGTAGTCCACTCCGGTGTATGTGAATGGCCTCGAAATAGCCGTCCGAGCTGCAGGGAGATTGCCCATTAACTGCGCTAATGGTTTCGCTCTGAACCTGTAACAAATTTTGCAGTCGTGAATATGCCTTTTGACTGCATTTTTCAGATTGAAGATCCAGAAGCGTTGGCGAATGTAGGCAATCATCTTCTCATTACCCCCATGAAGCGTTTTTTCGTGAGCGTCGCTAATGATACGCTTGGATAAAAGATGATTCGCCTTTAGAATAATCGGGTGTTTTTTACTAAAGGGAAGAGTAGAGTTGACTAATCTACCCCCAACTCGCCAAATACCCTCTCCATCTTTGAACGGTGTCAATGTTGTGTATCCCTTTGTGTTGTCTCGTTCTTCTTCCGTCGGAAACATCTCCTCCTGAGCCAGTCGTACTATTCGCGTAAGTGCCCTCTCAAGTTCCTGCGGTGTCAGTATGTCCGTGTACAGTTGAGAAGGCCTCGAATTGAGTTTGATACGCAAACAGTACGCAACTACTCGTATGGTTTTTTGTAGTGTTGAACAGTTGTTTAGGATTTCGTGAATACTACTCATGCCTTGGTTTTCCCTACAGTGATGAACCCTAGTAGCTCGGGCTTCTTGACGTGTCTCCAAACACGCTGGTTGTTCCGGAAATATGACATTCCATTGCTGCCTTAAGAACTCCGGTCCCTTCCACCACAGTTCATTGTCCACAATCGAAGACGGAAAGATACCACGGGACGCTACATCAGCTGGGTTCAACTCCGAAGGAACATGTTTCCAATTAGCATTACTGGTAAACTTCTGTATCTGGGATACCCGGTTGCAGATGAATGTTTTCCATTTTGACGGAGGAGCTCTAATCCAGCATAACGTGATGACTGAATCGGTCCACGCATAAACATCCACTGATTCCAACTTCAGGATTTTCGTCGTTTCATGAATTAACTTCGAGAGTAGTACAGCTCCGCATAGTTCCAATCTAGGAATAGTTATGGTTTCCAAGGGAGCAACCTTCGTCTTCGACATCAGCAGGTGTAGGTGAATCTGATCGTCTCCATCTAAGACGCGGAGATAAATCGCCGCAGCGTATGCCTTCTCCGAAGCATCGCTGAATCCATGGACTTCCAATTTCTTGATTTGTTTGTCAATATTAATCCAACGACGAATCTGGATCCTTTCGATTGCTGGCAAATCTTGACGAAAAACTGTCCATTCTCGTTCCAGTTCTGGTGGTATGGGCTTGTCCCAATCCAGTCCTCTTCCCCATAACTTCTGCATCATTATTTTGGCCTTGATTGTGCAAGGTGAGATCCAACCCATTGGATCATACAGCTTGGCTATGGAGGACAAAATGGATCGCTTGGTAACTTTACCATCGCCGAACTCAGCAACCTGGAACACGAAGACATCCGGAATTGGTAGCCACCTGATACCTAGCGTCTTGACATCGGTAGTTTCTTCAAATGGTACCGACAAATTACCGCCTTGTTCATTCAACGAAATGTGTTGCAATATTTTTTCTGAGTTGCTTACTAGCTTACGTAAATGAAAACCAGCACTTGCCAAAAGATCCTTTACATCCTTGAGTTTTTGTTGGGCTTCTTCAATCATATCGGCTCCACTGATGACGTCGTCGACATAAGTTTCCTCCTTGATGACAGTGGTGGCCAATGGGAACCTCGATGTTTCGTCGTCTGCTAGCTGCAAGAAAACTCGAATGGCTAAATACGGGGCTGATGCAGTACCAAAAGTCACCGTATCCAGACGATAGATCTTCAAATCTTGGCTCGGATTTTCTCTCCACAAAATCAGCTGGTAATTGGCATCTGCTTCGTTGACACGGATCTGACGATACATCTTCTCCACATCGCCAATGAAGGTAAATTTGTGTCTACGCCATCTTAAAATAATGTCTATAACATTTGTGTGGATTTTAGGGCCAACCATCAACTTGTCATTCAAGGAAGAGCCAAAAAATGGTTTAAAAGTTGCGTCGAACACGACTCTCAACTTAGTGGTGGTACTGGATTCCTTGAAGACGGCGTGATGGGGTATAAAACAATGAAAAGGTGACTTGAGAACCTCATTGGATTCCTCTACAAGAGTCATATGTCCGAGCTCGAGATACTCGGCCATGCATTTGACATACTCTTTTTTTTAAATTGTGTTGGCTTGGAGTCTCTTCTCCAGTTGTAGAAAACGCCTGACAGCAGCTTGTTGTGTTGGACCCATACTCGGGTATTCTCCGCCTTTGAAAGGTAGACGGACTTGATAGCGGCCATCAGGTAAGCGCTTCGTATATTGCTTAAAATGTTCCTCACATCTCCTATCTTCCTCAGCCTCGTACTTCTCGTTAGGTTCTTCCTCAATCTCCCAGAACTTCTTTAAAGTCTTGTTGAGGTCGACTTGACTGAAGAAGGTTCGAACGGTGGTTGTTTCAGTCGATGGCACCTTACCCATGACTATCCATCCCAGAAGAGTCCTCTGTGCTATGGGGCCAACGCCCTCGCTGCTTCTTACAACATCTCCGAGAATGATTTCTGCATACATGTCACTTCCAAGTAACAGATCGACCTTTGCAGGAATGTTGAATGTCGGATCAGCTAACTCCAAACCCTCCAGGTAAGACCATTTATGAGAATTAGTATGTTGGGTCGGAAGGAGCCCAGTCAGTGATTTAAGCACTAAAGCTCGCATTCTACCTGCGTAGTTCGAGGTCCGTGATGCGATGTGCAAGTCGACGATCTTGTTTGTTGTTTCACTGCTGACCTCCCCCAACCCTCTTATGTTACTAAATGTCCACCTAGTCCGCAAGTTCAGTCGTTGCACAGCTGCTTCCGTTATAAATGAGGCCTCAGACCCAGTATCGATCAATGCCCTCAATGTTAAGTAACTGCCATTAGCAGCCTTCACATCTACTAAAGCGGTTGACAGTAAAACATGTGAATTCGTGAAGGCATGGTGAACTCTGAAGTTTGTACTTGTTGACGGCAAACAATCTTCAGTTCGTTGTTGAACCTCGGGCTGGTTAGGGTTGTATATTTGACCTTGGGGAACGTTGTTACATTGCGTGCTGGTGTGAATGTGGTAGTTGTTGCTTGTTGTGCGTGTTTGGCCTTGGGTATGGTTGGTGTTGTTGGGAACGAATTGAGGTACATTAGGATTAAAAGCCAGTTGCTGATGCTCACCGTTTGTATTGCAAGCTGGCACGGGATGTAGTAAGGAATTATGTCGTTGATTGCAGTGGTAGCAACACTTCGAGCTTGGACATTTGTTTTTAAAATGACTATAGGCCAGGCAGTTTTCACATACCTTAATGTCAAAGACAACTTGTTTTCGTTGGCCTACGTCCATCTCTAAAAATCGCCTACACTCTTTCAACCGATGTTGACCCTTTTGGCAAACCTTGCAGTTAAAATGCCGTTTCTGCACCTGCCGAGAATGGTAAACTTGAGTTGCGGATTTAGATTTTATAATAGATTTTGTGGTTGACTGCTGTTCCACAGCTTCCAGCGTTCGAAAACGACATTTGAGAAAATTAAAAAAATCGTTTATATTGGGAAGGTCCTTACTACTACCTAACTTCTCTTCCCACTGTTGTTGGGTTGTGTGGCATAACTTTTGGAGGATGACAAAAATTAAAATTGCATCCCAATGAATTACTGGTACCCCTAAATTCGACAAAGAATGAATAATTTCCTGGGAGGTGTCTAAAATACGCTTTATATTATTAGATGTTTCGCTGCTCATGGAAGCCTGCCCAAAAAACAGCTTCAGTTGCGTGTTGACTAGCACTCTTTTATGGTCGTAACGCTCCTTCAGAATCTCCCACGCGCGTTCATAGTTTCCATTATCAATGGCTAGATGTTGAAGAAGTCTTTCCGCATCGCCGCTGATATTGCATTTCAGAAAATGCAGCTTTTGGATCTCCGAAAGTGTTGTGTTCGTGTGCACTAATGACACGAACATATCGTGGAACGATCTCCATGACTCATAACCTCCAGAAAATGTTGGTAAAGTGATTGCGGGCAACTTCAACTCACTTGCTCTACCATCGCTGGAACTGCCTCCTGATATGGCTTCAGATTTGGCGGAAACCTTTGTTTCGTTGGACTTCAAATTATCCATGGCGTCTAGCACTTCCAACTTGTAATCTGCATACATTTCCCGGATCTCCTCGTACGCATTTTCCAAATCAGATAAAGTGTACCCCGCTTCCACATTACCCGTGCCTAAAATCTGCTGGTGATACTGCTGAGCTACTGACAACTGTTTGTCCATCATTTCGATTCTGGTTTTAAGATAATTTAATTTTCCTAACCTCACTTTGTCTGCTTTGCTGAAATTGTCTTTATCTTTCTTCATACTTTGAAGAATATTCATTTGCAATTTACCATACGACATTGTAATTATGAAGAGTAATTATATGATTTATATATATATATGTATTTTTAGCAAACGAGTAGAATGTATTTTTAGCAAACGAGATGGAAATGCGCAGCACTCACCTGCGTTTAAGTCTTAGCGGCAACAACAAAAATGAGTGGACAGCAATGTACAGATGAGATGAACTTCTTCGATTGAATTATCTTCTTCAGGACGTGTTGATAATTTGTAGATTTAAAAAAAAAAAAATGCAACACACACACTACACAATATCAGAAAAATGTAATTTATTTTAATTAAAAAATGAATTTTGCTTTGCAAATGTTGGTTTACAAAACGCTCTTTGATAACTTTCTTTCAGTGCTCGAATGGACCAAAAAATGTATTGGGTTGAAAACTTGTATAAAATTTATTTCCTTGTCTTGAACAAAAAAGAAATATGAAACGCTATCCTTTCGGTGTTGTAAAACGTTAATTTTTTATTCGGTTTCTTATGTTTTAAGTTAGCAAAAATACATTATATTACAAAAAAACTATTTACTTTTCTTTTTGACATTTGGCAAAAGTGTGGAACATATTTTAATGGCATTGCTATACGAAACAAAATTATTAGTTGATTGAATTATTTAATTCTATGTTTTATATATATTTTTATATCGCCAACACCTGCCGCCGAATTTACTATGAATGGTTGAGCTAGGCGGCTTGTCCCGTGCGACACATGTGGGCCAATACAATTTTTATTGACTCCAGTATCCACAAGGAAGTTCAACTTCTTACCATTTCCGAGGATATATTCTATGTATGGTACGCTGGATAAGCGTCATAAAATTTACCTCTTCGTTACAAGCCTCCTCCGCTGCCTCGCGGTATTCTTCAGGGGAGACGTCGTCGCGGGTTTGCAGATTAAATACCCTCTGCTGTTTGCGGGGAAAGTTATCGGAGTATGATTTTCTCTTGAAAGAATTATTACGCGGATAATTCATGTAGTTGATCTGTTTGGTCTGCACGGACCGATCCTCTTCCATCCTTTCGTGGGGTTTTAGACCATTCGGTCGTGGGGGCGCATCGCGATTTGCAGGATAATGGTTTTGACCATTTGAAAAATGATAGTTGGGAACAAACCTCGATGGAGGAGAGGAAGGTCTGTATCCCTCCTGAAAGATTGGTTAAGGGGTGTCGTTACTGTATTTTTGGTACCGGGCACATGGATGGCATGGTTCCGAAAATTCAGGTTCTGGATTTCGAGGCAAGAACCGTACGCCTCCGGGAGCGTTTTTGGTTTTTGCACAATTAGCATCCGGGACAGGTCTCCATTAAGACCTCGTATGAATACATCAAGCGCACGGTTGCGGTATGTTTCAACCAGCGCACCCACCGTTTCCGGGGAGTAAGTTCCTGTTTTTATCTTATTGATAATTAATGAAAACTGGTGGTTAACCATAGCATAAAATTCATCCAATCTCGAGCCCTTCTGCGAGAGTTGGTTGAGTTGGTGCTCCAAAGTCCTTATGTCGCGCTTATCCGCGTAATGTAAGGATAGAATTCTCTTGATCTCCTGCCAATCATCGTCAAAGATGTTGTAGGATATTAATACCGAGTCGGCTTGCCCCCTAATTTTCTGACTAATGTGCCGCAAAATTGCGCGGTACATTGGTTTATCTTTAACTATGCTAAAATCCCTCAATATTCCCTCTACGTTATGCACCCACGATATATATTGTGTAGGCTCACCCTCAAACACCTGCAGTTCTTTCACACAATCAGGAAGCCGACTTATTTCCTTCAGGTCAGCTTCCGTCTTCGGCTCGCAAAGGGGTGCGTCCACACATCTAGTTTCAGGTTCAGGGTTGTTAATTGCCTCTATGGCCCTAAGCCGTTCATCAAGGTCCTTTAACTGGGCCAGTATAAGATTCACTGCACCAGTTAACTCAGTCACAGACTTGGCAACCGCATCCATGTTTAATTGTTATTAATTACTTAATTAATATGAAACCAATGCACGGCACTATACTTATCAATCTATATAAAAACAATGCACCTTACCTTTATTACAGCTACTGATTTCCTTAATTTTAACAAATTATGTATCCCCTTCGTGCTTTATTACGCCTGCTATTTTTTCACTTTAACTTTATTTATCTCTTTACTTATTTTACTGCTTGGATTTAATTTCATAATTTCAAATTCTAAATTCAAATTTCTCGATCAATTTCAAATTCTTTCACTCTTATTTAGATTCAAACTCCACAATTATTCTTCGTGTGATATTTTAATATTGCTCCTTCATAAAGGCCATTTAACTTGGCAATTTAAAATTCTTAATTTAAATTTCACAATCAATTTAAAATTCTTTGACTTTTATTTCGATTCAAACTCCACAATTATTCTTCGTGTGGTAGTTATAATTGCTCCTTGATATAGGGCATTTAACTTCACAATTTCAAATTCTTAATTAAAATTTCACAATCAATTTCAAATTCTTTCGATCTGAATTACTTCAAGGAACCGACTTCGGAAGGATCGTGTTTTTCCCTTTTAGTCGCAAGCGTTTATAATTGCAAGCGACCTACTAGTGGCACGATTAACTTCACAATCCCACTCCTTTATCCTTTAGTGATCTTCGTCATGTTCCCATGGGTATGACAGAAATATTGTAGATTTTTAGATTACGGTGGTTACTGTGTTCCCATGGGTACAGCAATTTGCACTCGATAGAGCGTAGTAATCCAAAGTCCTGTATTAAAGGACACCACCATCACACGGATAAAGGAAAAGGATTTTGAAGCCGGTCCCTGCTCGGGCGCCAGTTAAAGAATCCTGACGAGGATTTCTCAAAAAAAACCGAACACCAACCTGGGTTGGTCTAACTCGTTCGTTGGTTGGAAAATGAAAAGACCGATATTTAAACGTTATAAAAATGTATTCTCCTTTCCGCTACAAGTCAGAATTAAGACTAAACACAAATCAATACCTAAGTGCCAGGGGTAGTCCTATGGCCCATCGCCAATCCGCTGAGTCGCCAGAATATACGCGGCGCGTGCATCCGCCTGCATCGGGTTTCATCATGCTGATATAGCTATATCGGTGGGAACAGGTTTGTTCGTGATATGCATTTATGCATACGGTGCGTCTATGGTGTTCATATGATATGCACTTATGCATATGGTGTGTCCGGTGGTGATAAATGCTGACTTGATATATTTTTACAGGTCTGGTCTATCGGGTGGTGATAACTTGGTCATTAAATCTTGGCGCTAGTTTACTTCGCCGATCATCTTGTTCTAAAATAACCTCACCCGGACTATAATTAGGAGGATCTCTACGGGATTCATTTAGTTTTCGTATATATGTTTGCTTCTTACTAAGACTTCGCTCCTGAACTATTTTAGCTAAGTTTTCATAGTTTTTAATGTGGTCTAGCAGATATTCCTGTTCAGTAATAGTACCTGACTTAGATGGGAAAGGTTGGCTTGTATGTAAATGTCCTGTAATAAGCTCAAAAGGAGACAATTTCGTTGTCGAGTGGATAGAACTGTTGTATGTTAGCACAGCGTCATCAACGATTTCACTAATATGTGCGTTCCTTTTTTGTGTTTTTATAATGCGAATTAGCTCTGTAAGCGTTGAATGGAACCGTTCAACAGGGGAATTTCCCGTGGAAGTTTTAGCGCAAATAAAGGGTGATTTTTTAAGAGGTTTAGAACTTTTTTTAAAAAAAAAACACAAAAAATTCGAAAAAATGAATAAAATATATATTTAAATCGATAGTTTGAACCTTGCAAAAATGAGCCTCATCGCTGAACACAATTTTTCGATAAAAAAGCGGATCCTCGGCCAGCTTTCCAAGAGCCCATTCACCAAAAATTCGGCGTTGTGGTAGGTCGGCTGGCTTTAGTTCTTGCACCAGCTGTATCTTAAAAGGCTTTACGCCCAAATCCTTCCGCAAAATTTTCCACGTAGTGCTGTAACAAAGGCCTAACTGCTGGGAACGGCGCCGAATCGACATTTCGCGGTCTTCTGTCACACTAGCTGATACGGCCGCAATATTTTCTTCACTACGCACAGTACGTAAACGTGTTGGTGGTTTAATGTGCAACAAAGTAAATTTGGTGCAAAATTTGGTCACAATCTTCCGAATAGACTGCTCAGAAGGTCGAGAATGCCGATCATAAAATGGAAGCAGCGCGCGATGAACATTTCGAACCGAGCACGAATTTTGATAGTAAAATTCAATAATTTGCAAGCGTTGTTCATTTGTAAGACGATCCATGGTTAAATTGCAAACCAAACTGAAGCTGTTTGACAGTGACGCAAGGTACTAAACACACGTCAGCTGTCAAAACCAGTGTTGCCAAAACCAAACCAGCTAAAAAATCACCCTTTAGTATGGAAATCAATTTTGTACAGATCTAAAAAGTCCTTAAACAACGTTGAGAGAAACTCGCTTCCGTTGTCAGATACAATTCTTTTAGGTACACCGTGATGTGAAAAGTAATGCCGTAAGGAATTAATTAGATTTAGACTTGTTCTTGACGTCAACAAATATACAATAGCAAACTTGCTGAATTTATCGAGTATGGTAAGGAAATGTTCCTTATGTACAAAATAAATATCGACATGAACGACTTCGAGTGGTTTTGAAGGCGTTACAGTAAGCCAAATTTTAGCTGTTCTCTGTTCCGGTCCTATTTGTATCTACGGCAAGTATCACAACTATTGATTACCTTGGAAATAACGTGCTTCATATTTGGAAAATATATATCTCTTTTCAAGTGTTCCAGGCTCTCAGTTATACCTCGGTGATGCGAGTTTTCATGATAATCTCTAATAAGCTGTTCTTGTGTATCTATCAAGAGTTTTGTTTAATAATAATCTGGTTAGAAAACTCGTTGATTGGGCGCTCAGATATCGGGATACCATCATCCATGTTTTCTTCCCCTGAATGAATTGTGGATAAATTCTCGGAAGCATCAATGTTGTTTTGCATGGAAACGATATCTATGTCTTGTTGGTCAGGTCTGGTTAAATCAGTTTCATTACTATTAATTTCGATACGTGAGAGTGCATCGGCGTTAGAATTAAGTTTGCCTTTTCTGTATACAATTTCGTAGTCGAACTCTTCCAACTTTAATCTCCACCGAACAAGTTTTGAGTTCGGTTCCTTAAGTGAGAAAAGCCAAATTAGAGGCTTGTGGTCGGTTACGATTTTAAATTTTCTGCGATATATATATGGGCGAAAATATTTTGTTGCCCAAATAATGGCCAATAGCTCCTTCTCAATTGTACTGTAGTTTTGCCCACTTTCTGATAAGGTACGACTTGCATAACAAATCGGTTTATCTGAGCCCAGTTAAACTTGAGAAAGAACGGGACCTATAGCAACATCACTAGCGTCAGCAGTAACGTTGAAAGGCTGATTGAAATCTGGATACCGAAGGATGGGGTCATTGCACAAAAGAGTCTTGCAGTTTTCAAAACAGTTAATGTATCCAGAATCTAAACTTATTGTTTTTCTTTTTCGTAGACATTTTGTCAAAGGTTTCGTTAGGCTAGCAAAATCCTTAATAAATTTCCTATAGTAGCCCAGGGACCAAGAAAAGACTTTATTTGTTTCGGGGTTCTAAGTATTGGAAACTTTTTCACTGCAATTATCTTTTCGGGATTAGGTTTAATACCATCCGTCGTAATTATGTGTCCTAGAAAAGAGACCTCTTTCCGAAGAAATTCCGACCTGTCAATTTGTACCTTCAGGTTTGCATCTTTTAGTTTTTGGAAGACAGCACTTAGATTTTCAAGATGTTCTTGCAATCAGGTAGAGTACACTATGATGTCATCCATATAAACTAAGCAGATCTTGCCTTGAACGTCCCTCAAAACATTGTCCATAACTCTTTGGAAAGTTGATGGTGCATTTTTTAGTCCAAACGGCATTCGAACAAACTCATAATGACCGTTTTCAACGGAAAATGCTGTCTTTGGGATATCTTCTGCTTTGATTTCAATCTGATGAAAACCAGAAGCGAGATCGAGAGTGCTAAAGTACATGCTTCTACCTAACTTATCTAAGATTTCCGTTATGTTGGGAATAGGGTAACGGTCGTCGATTGTTTTGTCATTAAGCCGCCGGTAGTCAATAACTAGTCTCTATTTATCCTTGCCACTTGCATCTCTTTTCTTTGGAACAATTCATATTGGTGAAGACCATGGAGAAAAACTAGGCCGAATAATACCTTGATTTAGCAAGTCGTTGATTTGTCGATGTACTTCCTCCTTATGCACGTAAAGATACCGATACGATTTGCTATAAATCGGAATCTCATCTTTGGTCTTGATCCCATGTTTTATTTCGTTGGCTAACGTTAAGTTCTGTCCTTCACTGAAAAAAATGTCTTGATAGTTGTAGCAAAGACGTCTTATGGCTATTTCCTCGTCCTTATTAAGGTGTCCTGTTCTTATCATTTCTTTAAGGCATTCTGTTTCTAAAGATTGTTCATTTCCAATGGAGAAATTATGAATTTAAAAAAAATTATCAGATGTTTCAGCTTTTATTGGCTGCTCGATAGCAAACGTTTTTTCAACATTGGAAGTATTTACTACCTCAACGTAAGAATACCATTTTTGAGCAGTATACAATCCCTCAGAAATATTTAATTCAGGTGTTATTTGCGTGGGTTTTATGTACACACACGGATTCCACATCAACAGGTAACAAGCAAATTGCCTTACTAAAACTTGGGACAACAAACGCTCTGGACATTAGGTTTGGTTTAAAATTCAGTGGCACATCGTTACTTTCTGTTGTCAAGATTGAGTTTTTGACATCTTTTATAACTTCAAGATATTTCAGTATGTCAATTCCAATTAACCCATCGAAATAGTTATGGAAATTAAAGACAAGAAAGGGTAAGTGTTTTTTAGTTTTAAATGATAGGCCGTGTAAAACTATTTGTTGATTGACAGATTGTGTGTTGAATATTGTTTTTATCTTAACTGGCTTTATTTGTATTGGCGTTAAATCCTTGGCTACATTTGGGCTTATGAATAACCTATTACTACCGGTGTCTATCAACAATTTTAGCTTAACGTTATTTAAACTATGGATATTTTTATACGGTAACAGATTGGAATTATAGTTATTTATGTCTAGGTATCCAATTGACTTTCCGAGGCAGGCGGATGAAAATTTGTGTCATCAACTTCAGGATGTTGCTGATTCGAAATATTGGGTAGGTCAAAGTATTGAAAATATTCTTGAGAGTGAGCACCGTAGGTAGATTCAGGTTCTAACGGCGTACTATTGTTTGGGACATGGCTTCATTCCGCATTATATAGTTGTTGGGGATATCTGTTTGAATGTCTACTAGTGTTTCCACTAGAGACGTCCATGGCTTCTGGTGGTGAATATGAATTTTGATTTGGTCGAATGTTTGGAATGTTAACTCGAATATTATTTTGGTTTGGTCTCATTGGTCTGCTCTGCGTGTTTACTGGTATAAATTGTCTAGGTGGATGAACGTTTCCAGTAAATTGGGGTGTATTAAAATATTGCGGATTTCTTACAGTTGGTTGCGAATAAGGGACTGATGGTCTTGTCTGACTATACGAGTACATATTATTTTGTGGAACTCTTTGAAAATGCTGAGGGTTCTGAAAATAAAATCTATTCTGTTCCTCTAAACAGAAGTTGAGTGCTTCTGCCAATTTACTTGGTCTCATTGCCCTAATTGTTGAGCCAAGGGGTTCCCTCAAACCTGATAGAAATGCATTAAGGCACATCTCTTGGTAAAGCGACCTTTTCGCTTCTACAAATTTGCCATATTATCATGTACTCTTACATGGTTCATAATAGTGGAAAAAATTTGTATAATTTTTCCATAAAATGTTTCTACATTATCTTGATTCTGCCTAAAATTTCGCGGATGAGGCTAGTTTCGTTTCTCTTATCAGCATAATGAGTTACTTGATTTGTTTTTGATTTCTTCCCGGTCTATGGGAGTGCCGTACATATTTAGTACTTCATTTGCTGGACCAATAATTTTGTTTCGGATCGAACGTAAAATAATGTTTCCATAACCCGTACCCCTAATCTGTGGCATAAGGCCCAAAATTTCCTGAACATTGTTGATGAAATCGAATAATGAACGCGGATTGCCATCAAAGCTTGGGACATCTTTAACTGCATCCGGAATACGCAGCGAATTAAAAACGTCCAATGCAATCATTGAATTCATTTTTAATTGATTATTTGATTTGGTGCAGAAACTTCACCTGTTTTCAATGCAGAACTTTTAGCAAAATTTGGCAAATCAATTAGATCTCGATTTCTTATTGTTTGCAAGGCAATTTTAACTCTAATTTTTCTATTTTTGCCAAAGCTTATATCGAAAAGATAACTCTGTTTTTGCACTCTTATTGTTTTTGTTTTGGAGACATAACCCAATAAACAAATTAAAATAGGACTTACCTTCACAATAGCATGGATTTTTCTAGGATTAATATTAACTTCTTAATTATATTAAATTCAATAGTATTCAATTTAGTATTATCTCGAAACACCTTACAAACAAGTCTTAAAGTTTTTTTTTTTTGCCACTATTGACTTTTTTTTCACGAAAGAAAAAAAATTTCCGAAATCCAACACTGCAGATGGTCCGTTGTACCTAAAGTTGAAACTGCCACTTCGATTAGCCTTCGAAATGTGTACCTTTGAAATCACGAATTCATTAAAGCTACTCAATTTCACTTAAAACTCGGATACAAATCCTAGCGACTGCGCCAGTTACGTCGCTCGAGGAATGAAAGCATTAGTGTCTTTATATTGAAGACTTATAATTAATTATTATTTAATTATTTTTATTTATTTTACTAATCTTAAATTACAATATAGTCTTCACTAAGTGACTGCTTCTCCTCGACTGCCTTCACTCTGCTTTCCGGCTTCTTTCCTCGTAGCAGTCGTTGCTGTTGCTACTGCACCGCTGATGCTGTTGGCTTGGGTAGAATACCAGTTTAGTTAGCAGCGGTGCTTATGTACATTATGTAGTTGTTTGTTTCTGTTGGTATACTTGGTACGATCGAAGGGACGCCAAACTAGCTAATCTTTTGTGTGGTGCTGTACATTGTAGTTTGTTTTGATTGTTGTTATGTTGCGTACAGAGATTTAGCAGGTGCGTCATATTAATATATGTGGAGATAGGCCGTATCGTAACTAACGCAGTGTGATGTAAGTGGCGCGTTTGTGAGTATTGAGACTGAGGCGGCGAAGATGGGTTTGGCGATTAATGAGGGCAAGACGAAGTATATGCTGTCAACTAAAAAGGACACCTAACACCGACGGCTCGGACAGAACGTCACAATAGACAGACATAACTTTCAGGTGGTTAAGGACTCTGTCTACTTAGGCTCCGCTATGAACTCAGAGAATGACATCAGCGCTGAGGTTAAACGAAGAATAACTCTTGCCAATCGCTGTTTCTTTGGGTTATGAAGGCAATTGAGTAGCAAAGCCCTCTCTCGAACAACTAAAGTGACCCTTTATAAGACCCTAATCGTCCCAGTCATGCTATATGGCGCAGAGGCATGGACTCTATCAAAAGCGGATGAGGTAACTCTAGGTTGTTTCAAGAGGAATATTCTTCGAATGATTTTTGGTCCCGTCTGCATTGACGGTGAATGGAGGAGATTCAACGAAGAACTGTACGGGCTGTACAGCGACATCGACCTAGTCAGAAGAGTGAAGGTTCAACGACTGATGTGGCTGGGTCATGTAGAGCGTTTGGACACGAATGATTCGGCCCGGAAGATCTTCGATGAGATGCGGTGATCCCGGGGATGAGTTGTCCGGGGATAGGGTGCGATGACCCCGGTTTTGGGGTTTAGACGTACGAAAGACATCCATCTTTTTTATTCATCCATCTCTGATCTTGGAGCTAGGACCATAGACAAATCCAAAGATAATCGAATACAGAGATTTATAACTTTCCAGTGGAGAGGCGGCTGCCTACAAATTGTTTTCCCGAAAAGATTCATGAAGTCACACACATATGCTCATTTCTTTTCTAGTTCATGAATTGGACTTTAAGGCAAGAATTCGCTATTCCGAAATGTGTATTTCATAATTTTGTTTATTTTAATCGAAGCCTTAAGGGCCCAACCTATAGAATCCGTCGCATATCCGTACACAAAACAACAATGAAAACAAATGGGTTTAGGGGGGATAGACGTACGAAAGATATCCATCTCTTTTAATCATTCATCTATGTCCATGGTTCCTTGCGAAGATAATGGATACAGAGATATATAACTTTCCAGTGGAGCAGCGGCCGCTTACCAGAGATCAATGAATAAAAGAGATGGATATCTTTCGTACGTCTATCCCCCCAAAACCCATTTGTTTACATTGTTGTTTTTGTAATTTCAATCCCTGTCTGTGAATACGTGTGAGCTACGAAAAAAGTTACTAATGACAGACCACCAATCAAAATTCAGAACGGCCGGCCGGATGTCATAAAACAGCATCATTTTGTATTCACCATATGGTGACACTCTCTTTTAGATAGGTCGGTTCGTTAGATATACGATATTTCGGTTACCTCCAGAATCACCCCATTGAATTAATCCGGCTGGAAGGAACAACTTATTTTATATGTGAAATTATTACCTAACTGACTATTTAATTTTATACGCGGATGAATTTATATATTTAAAAGAGTGGTTGGTGTATTAGGATTCAAATTATAATAACTTTTTAAAGAAACATTACGAAAGCATTATGTGTTATCTATCGGATAAATTGCGATATTTACTTGTATGGCAATTATCTATTCTTGTTTTTTAAATCAATAAAAGTTATAACATAATTCAACGTGCAGTATTAAAATGTAGAAAAAAAGTGTTTAAATGTTTTGAAATAATATATTATAAACAATAAAAACTTTTCATGCCGAATTATAGTAGATAGCCTTGATAGATTAGTACGTGACTAAAATATTGAATTTTGCAAATTATATGCAAATTGATTGGTAAATTGTAAATAATTTTAATTTATACAGTCTGCTTGTGTTCAATTTAACAAGAAAACTTTTTTCATTACACTGTTAATAAAAATGGAATTTGAATTGTTATTCGTAACTTTATTAACCATTTTTGATAAGAAGCAGTGTCAAAGTGTTAGAAACATATTAATTATATATTCACTGCAAGCAAATTAACTGTCAACCGTCAAAATTCAAATTTTCATAGTGAACATGCCCAAACCAGTTTTCCAGGATATTTGAAAATTTTATGAATTTCGGTGGTGAATTCACCAACTTTCCGCCATCTTCCGGGTGAATTCACGAACTCACTTATACAAGTATATAAATGAGAATGTATGCGTGACTTCATGAATTTTTCGGGAAAATAGCTTGTAGGCAGCCGCCTTTCCACTGGAAATATATCCATCTCTGTATTCCATATCTTTGCCGCTTACAAGCAGTTTTCCCGAAAAATGCATGAAGTCACGCACCCACGCTCATTTCTTTTCAAGTAAATGTGAGTTCATGAATTGGATTTTAATGGAGGAATTCGGTATTTTCTAATGCGTATTTAACTACTTTTTACAATTTAATCAAAACCTCCATTCAAAGACAGGGGTTTGAGATTAGGAAAACAACAATGTAAGCTAATGGGTTTTGGGGGGATAGACGTACGAAAGATATCCATATATTTTATTCATTCATCTCTGGTAGCTGGTACCAGTGATGGGACTTGAAAAAAGCGAAGCTGTGGTAGAAAAAAAAATGTCCATGGTAAGTAATTCATTTATTTATACTACTTAAATAGTAATAATAAAAACAAAAAACAGGGAAATAAAATAAATATAAATCAGTCATTTCTTATTAATAATTTAAGTAATCTTTAAAAATCACATTTGTCGTTCAAAGCAAACAAAATTATTACTTCATTCTCCGTTCCCCAGAAGTTCTTTGGCAGCTAAGATCATCTTAAATTTAATTTGCATTTTACAGTTGTAGGAACCAAGAATTTACGCATTTGCAATTTCTATAGCTCTTGATTTTAATTAAAAAAAAAGTTTTTGAGGTAAACGCATCAATAGCTGTTTTTTATTATCAGTGTGATCTGATTCGGATCAGATCACGAAAATAAAACAGAACGGATCATTGAAAAGTTTAATTTTGGAATTGTGGCAACAGTTGCTTTCAAAAGCAAAACAGATTATACAGGGTATTTCAAACTTCTTATTGCACCAGCCATCTTGCAAATATTCTTCTCAACGTGACGTCACACAAGGCATATGTCATTTGAATAAAATTTGCATAAATTTTCTTCTTAAATATATTTTGTGAAACAAATTTAGTATTTTATGTTCAAATATGCAACACATGAACAATATTTTGCTGCTGCCGCTTGAGTTTATCTTGGCATATTAAGGTGTATCCAGAGCCAGACCACCGAAACATTTCAGAAATGTTTATGAAATGTTTCTGAAGCAAATCGGACACATTTCATAAGCACTTATAAATTATTTCTGAAATTTATTTATCAAATGCTTATGAAATGCATCGATTTTATCCTTTTCAGGACTACATAGAAGAAAATAATTTTGGTAGGATTATTAGCAGCGAGTAAAGTTTTTATTTTTGTAATTTTGGTCTCGGCAATCACGCGACACGCGATTTAATTCAAATAATCGTATTAAATGAATCACTTACTCATTAGGTATTCCAAGCTTTTCTGGACATTTTTATTTTATTTAAAAACAAATAATAATTTAAAAAAGCGCTCACTTTCTGCAGGGATACTTGTAAAACAAAAAATATTTCCCATCACTGTGAAACATTTCATAAATGTTTTTTTTTTTGTGTCCAGATCTAAACCAGCAAAACATATAAATATTCAAATATGGAACTTGTAGGTATTTAATTGTTTATCAAATTTTTGGCTGGTCTGGACATACCTTTATAGAACGCGAAAAAACAAAATAACTCGGAATACGATAGGGTTTTTATTCGAATGCGAAAATTGAATCAATGGATTTTTTGTGTTCCATTTTTTAGTCTGGCAACGTGATTGTGTGGCTATCGTTTACAGGCACACCAACATTTAAAAATGAAACAAGCCACCTGGTCGGAAATAGTAGAAATCATTTTCAGATCGATTCGTGATCTCGATGAGAAGCAGGATCATGTGCTGTTGTTGTACGTGCATGTAAATCGATGATCTATATGGATCATAGCTGATAATAAAAAACGGCTAATATAAAAAAGAACTAAAGGAAAGACGCCTTAGATTCAACTCATCATTAAACACAAAAAGTCAAGAAATAGCAAAACACCCTCCCACAAATACAGTCAAATAATGAAATTTTAGCGCAGTAAATGGTGTACTGGACTGGAAGTTTTTGTCTGATGCAACCCTCAGATAAGAAATACTGATAGCTGAGTATGTATTGGTAAAAGTAAGGCGAGTAGGTATAGGTAGTAGGTACAATTTTCAACCTAATGCAATGATGGAAAAGAAATATTATTAGCGAATATCGATAAGTAAAAGTTGGTAGATTTCGAGTTGAGGTTGGTAGAATTTCCGAAAGTGTAAATAATGGTAGAAATACCACTTAAGTGGTAGAAGTCCCATCACTGGCTGGTACCCTGCTTTTGCTCTCAGCTAACGGACTATTTTATATAGTTTCTGGTTTTTAGTTGGGACTTGGCAGTATACTTATTAGTAGCTTGTGGCCTTAAAATTAGTTTTACTCAGCTTTTGAGTGCCTAAAGCAGAAGATTTGTTAAAGAAGTAAATTCTTGTTGGAATTGATTGAAATGCCGGAGAAATCGGTTGGACGTAAAGCAGATAAATTGGCCGCGGCTCGTAAAAGGGTATATTTCATTACAACTTAAATTACTCTAAAAATTATATTTTTATAATGAAACTTCACAGAAGTTAAAGAAAAAAGAAATTAATGTTTTGTTATCTATGTAGCTTGCGCTTGGGAGAGTTTAAGATTTGTATGTTCACTCGTATTTGATCTTAAATATGAATCGGATCAAAACAAAAACAAAAATTGTGTTTATTTTATTTTAAAATTATTCGAGGATAATTATTTAGAATATTTGACATACTGCCTTAGTTTTATAGTTAATTGTTTGGAGTGTCGAAATGTGCAAAGATTAACAAACTTTTATAAATTTGTTGCCACAAGTTATCGTTAGAGTGCCTGCATGTCAATTACGCACTATGAATAATCGTAACCAAAAGGTCAGGGCTCCGAGGAGAAAACGATCAAATGACATCGTCTCGGCGATATTTCTATCTTCGTCCAAAGGTTTCGATTGAACAATGTCTATTTTGCAATTGTTTCATCGTTCTTGGTGCATTTTTTGAGTTTTTATTAGGTCCGAGAAGTGTAAAAATTTATTTACAGAAAGACACACACTTATGTTCTCCTTGGCTGGGACTCGCTCTTATCAGAATTGTAAAGAATAAAAAAAAAAAAAATGGTAATTATTGTCCTTTTCTTTTGCATATGAAATGAATAACACATTATTTGTTTTATTATTGCATACAGATACAATAATGCAATCAGAAAAAAAATGCAATTATGAAATTGCATTCATTGAATTTGTTTACAATTCGATTCTAAGCAATCAAAATTCTCACGTGAAGCTTTTTGATGCTTGATTTCCGTAAACATGAAATCTAAGGTAATGTTGGCAAGAATTGTATACATATTGTTATGCCTCAGGGTTATACAACTGTTTTAATAAAAGGCGTTGTCGTCGGGACGGCTGTTGTATTTCCTGCGTTAATGGAACCGGTATTTCCTTCTGACAATTCACTGTAAGAAATCGCAACGAATTCCGATTTTAAGTCGAACTAATGTCGTTTTCCATTGGGCAAAAAGAAGCGTCCGGGAGAGTCCGGAATCGAAAAAATCACTTCCGAAACCGTTCCATTGGCACAAAAATACTCTTCTGGTGATTCTGAGAAGAGAATATCGCTTCTCGATTTGAAGTCAAGTCCACTCAAGAAGCACTCACACAGGTGTAATTTATGTATTTTATACAAGTCAGCTGACAGCAGCCGTAGAATATTTTTTGGCATTTCACCAATACTTTTGCCGATTCTTTCAGAAGCAGTTTTGTTGTTCCATTGGATTTCAGAATGAGTGGATCCCCGAGTGAAACCAATGGAAAACGACATAACAAACACTTCAGATAATATAGAGCACCACAACACTTGGGCATAAAAAGCTCAGCAAAGATCGAACAGTACATGAAACCACAAATTGAAATAATATTCACAATCAGATATAATGACAAGCTTTATTTATGTTGATGTTCGTTTGTACATTAGTTTCCTACAACTCAATCGACTTTTATTTCGCTTTACAAAGGTATTTCATAATAAAATTATTAGCTGATGGACGTTCTACGGTTGACATCATTTTCGTTGCACGCTGCACAATTGATATGTCAGCACTTCGATATTGCACTGCTTGCATACATAGCACTTCCCCCTTTTAGACACATCTAAGGATACTTTATGAAAAGATTGGACTTTAATGTTCTTAGCTCCAGGTCTTCCGCCGATTGGTTTTATTCGTCGGGTATACTAAAATTTATCTCTGCATTAACTGAAGATGTTTATTGTATTTCTTCCAGAGCCACATTTGCACTTTCAGATAAAATAAGCGATAGTGATTAGACTTATTGTTCCAAACTTTGACATCAGTACTCCTTGGGATCGTTCTGATATCTTATGTACAGCATTTGGCCAAACGTTTTTTTGGTTCTGGATTTCTGAAGATAGATCTTGTAGCATCATAAGTTTCTAATTATTATTCCTTAAAACTATGCCTGATCCGTAAAGTTTAGCATTCTCTGTATAATCATTACATTTACAAATGTAGCTAGTTTCTTCAGTTATTGTAAACAATAATGAGTTATCTTTGATTCTGTGGAAAATATATATTCTTCTCTAGCTTTATTTATTTTTAAATGTTTGTGACCTTATGCTAAGATTACAATTCCCTTTTCAACAATCTTAGGAATGGTGACCATTTCGCAAATGTCATAGATATACGTATCTTTTCTTACTGTTGGAACGTTAATTAAAATAATAATTTCTTGGTCGTCTGTAAAGTCTTTTAATGTTAACATTTTTAAAATTTCTGAATAATTAGCTAGTATTCTATCATGTTTTAGTTCTCTTAATGCGTTTAATAGATCAGCTGGCTCAATAATTCTTCGATGTAAAAGTCCCGCTTGAATAAACAATACACTGTCAATTATTGTTCAATATTAATTTCCAATTGCATTACTTTATGATTGATTTTGTTGATTGAGTTCATATATAACTTCATTGATTTTGTTTACTGTTACATTACAATTTTTGATGGTTTTATTATCTGTTTATTTAGGCGACTAAGGAACTACATTTTCTTCCATACCATCTTTCATGCGTTGTTAATTTTCAGAGACACTTTGCATTGTAAAGGGTAACTCATTTTTCGGTTTCAAATGTAAACTAAATAAAACACACACAGCAATATATTTATAAAGAAAATGTTATTTCATTATAAAGTGTGGGGTCTTTTCCATTAAAGGTGAAATACAATGTCATTCAAATTGCCGCCTCGGGAAGATTTGCAGCATGCGATTCTTTTGAGGTAATTTTTAATCATTTTTTCGCATTGTTTCGGATTATTCGCGTAAACGCGGTCTTTTGCGAAGCCCCACAGAAAAAAATCTAACGGTGTCAAATCGCATGATCTTGGATGCCAATTGACGTCGCCAAAACGTGAAATTACGCGACCAGGAAACTTCTCACGCAATAAAGCCATAATTGGTCGTGTTGTGCGCTGCGAACGGCGGGAAATCGATAAATTCGGATCATCAGCAACACTTGCACTTGCAGCTGATATTTTCGACTAACTGTGCATTACGATGATGCACAGGCCTTAAGACATCAGTAACGCCTCCACGATTGCTTGCGTAGTCGGTCGATTATGACGACCATAATCATCGCGTATTACGCGAAAAGTGGCTACGTTTAAATCACTTTTGTAGTAAGTTTTAATAATTTTAACGCGTTGTTGGATTCAACTAATATTATGACACTTCAGATGACAGCTGAGCTTGAAGGTTTCAAATGCCAGCGCAAAAAAAAAATTTAAGTGTGCTTATTTTTGCACTTTTACTTTTTTCCTACATTAAATGTCAACTATGCAGTTGTGTACCACAACTATGATTCAGGGAAGTACTTTTCTTTCATTCATCATGCGGTGATGGGACTTCTACCACTTAAGTGGTATTTCTACCACTTTTTACACTTTTTGAAATTCTACCAACCTGAACTCGAAATCGACCACCTTTTACTCATCGCTATTCGCTAATGATATTTCTCTTTCATCATTGTATTAAATTAAAAATGTACCTATACCTACTCGCCTTACTTTTACCCATACACACTCAGCTATCAGTATTTTTCTGAGAATTGCATCAGCAAAAGCTTCCAGTCCAGTACACCATTTACTGCGCTAATATTTAATTATTTGACTGTATTTGTGCGAGGGTATTTTGACTTTTGTGTTTAATGATGAGTTGAATCTATGACGCTTTTTCTGTAGTTCTTTTTATACCCTCCACAGGAAGATATATTCACTTCGTCATAAATAAAGCATATATATTCTGTATCAGGATCACATTCTGAATCGATTTAGCCATGTCCGTCTGTCTGTCCGTCTGTCTGTGGAAAGCACGATAGCGCCCAAAGGAATTGACATGCGAATGAAATTAAATTTGGTGAAAGGACTTCTTTTTATCGTCGTAAAGTTGGTACTAAAAATGGGCTATGTCGGTTAAGTAGTTCTGGTACCTCCTATACAAAATCAATATTAGGCCCATGTGTCTCTGTATGTATGTAGTGGAGGTTATCAAAGCATCGGCCAGGCCGATGATAACACCTTTACTTGTGTATATTGATGAGTTTACCTTTTAATTCTTAAATAATATCAAGAGCTATAGAAGGTGAAAATGCCTTAATTCTTTCTACGTTTCTACGACGAGTAAAATTTTGTTTTCTACCACCTTTTATAAGGCTATCTACTACCGTTTCGCTTTTCTCAAGTCCCATCACTTTCATGCCCGTAGCCCGTACAAACGACGGCACGAAAGAGAGTCGACGGCCGAAGAGAATTACAGTCATAGGAAATCTAAGAGAGAACTTTCAAAATTTGTGGGGAAATCGGGTAGGAGCGCTGTTATGTTATTTCAAAACATAGGTTTTGTTGTCGGTTGTCATTTTTGAACAGATATAATCAAAACCAGTTTCTATGAATTTTGGTATGGGGATAGATGGGACCTCTGAGAATGATATAGGCTACTTTTTGTCGCGAAAACAAAACGTGAAGGGGATGAAGTAGGGGATCGGATCGAAGTTTAAATGACGAATCAATTATTTTTTTTTCTTAGCAACCAAACAGCATACTGCCTCTGTCTGTCTCCCTCTCCGAATAAAAAAAGGTTAAAAGAGATGTCAATATATTGTGCGGTTAGTGTGTTTGATTTGAGAATGAAGTGCATCACCCAGGTGAAAATTGTAGAAATGTTTAAAATTTTGCCTATTTGCCTATTTATTTTAAGTTATCGAGTTAATGGATATCCTAATATGTAAACGAAAAAATAAAATACTCTTGTCCCATTTTTTACGGAATTTGTAGAGATATAGAGTTGAAACAAAGTGAATATTGTAGGGCTATTTATCCTCTATAGGACTGAGAAAAATTCATCAGAATATATTCAGCAGTTTCTAAGATTTTTGCATTTAAAGACATGCAGTCAAATTCAATCTTAGTTATATGATGATAACGTATAGTTTCTTGCCCTTAGTCCAAGTATAGTGTTCTTGCCATCCACCCAAGGTTCTTGGATAAGGACAATGCGTTTTCCGGCCGTTCGCAGGCGAAGCAATAAATTAGCTGATGCTATTTTGGAGTGATGGAGGATAATCTGTAGCAGTCTTAGCATTGATGACGCCTCTATAACTGTTGTTGCTTTCCTCCGAAAGCTCGTCGCTGAGGTTTATGGTAGACTAGCTGTACCCGCCCGGCTTCGCCCGTGCATAATGTGGTTTCAGAACAGTTGATGGAATAACAATTTAAGAAATTTGCTGTCTTGTAGGGGACACAATTTTTTAGCGGTTTTGTTTCTATCGGCTAAGATAGTGATATTTGCTGCATTACTTACCCTGGAGCACGCTTCATAGAACTGCCCGTGCAAATCAACTCCCCCTTTTCTTAAAGTTTGATCCTGTGACTTATTGATTGTCATGGCAAAACAAACATTAATAGGAAATTGAATCCGTTTAAACTGAAATAATTTCTGGGAGTTATTTGTATTCTTCGTATAAACACCGTATCTCCTTTACCACACCCAGTTAAAATTAACGCCTCAATAACGTTTTTCTGCAACGAAATCACTCTCCATCAGGTTCCATTACAAAGCTTGATTCAAATTGCGAAGCAACATAATGGGAACCCCAACTTTTAATTCAATTTCATGAGCAGGAAGGCCATGGGCTGTAATGCTATTTAAAAACTCGACCGTATAATTTACTACCTTATCTTGATTGCAAATAGCATTTATGGACAGGTACAACGTTGGACTACTAAGCGAGGGGTCCCAGGTTCGAAACCCGAAAAAAAACCCAAATTCCAACTTATGGGTTTTTTCCGCTGCGCCACCTCACGCGAACGTCTGACAAACATCCGAGAGTATAACTGTCATGAAGGAGCTTCTCAATTAGCCGTTTGGACCCGGCATAAAATTGTAGATCCCTTCCATTCGTCCAAAAAATGAAAAACTCACACAAACGAATGTGAGAAGCTAGGTCTAGGGTCCCTACCGACCTGTTGCGCCAACTATTTATTTATTTATTGTTACGTAGTAAGAGAAAGATATTGTATTCGTACAAAATTTCGAACTCGAGATGTTAATCATATCTGACATTACGATGACTCACAAAAAGTGGGTAGCAAAATTCTGTCCGTCTGTCTGTATGTCCCGAGGCCTACAGCCTAAATGGCTACCCGGATTTCGTACAAACTTTGGAGTTTGAGGGCTTACAGTTCGGGTTGGTTTTTTTTCGAGGGTAACCTCAGTATTAATGTACTTCCCATATAAAATGTTCATACCAGTTTGATTTCTTCGAAAACCGCTCTAACGATTTCAACCAAAATTGATATTAAGGCTTAAGTGGGTGAGATTAACATGACTGCATACTCAGTTTTCCGCTAAAAAGTCGAATAATGGTACTTTTGAAATTTGGACATATCTTGAAAACGGTCCATACTATTGTCACAAAAAATCATTTCGAAGGTATATGGTCTGTAATATTCTCTGTATTATCGTAAAATGGATTTTAAAAAAAAAAAGTAATTTTTAAAAAATTTTTTTTTACCTGAAAACGGCAATAACGATTTTGATCAAAATACAAACTTATAGTAAAATTTATGTTTCCAAAATTATTGCGTTCTTAATTTTCAATTCGAACCACCGAAAACGCTAATTTTAAAAACTTTTCATATCCCATTTTCGATTTCAATATAACTTTAAAAACCAAGTAATGCTTACATCCCGAACAATAACTTGTACTCGGTTTTCTGCTAAATAGTTGAGCAGTAGTATATTTGAAACTAAACATTGCAATATTTGGTAGTGTTTTGTCTGCCAAATTTTACAAAAACTGCTCTAACGATTTTGATCAAAATACATATTAAAGATAAAATCAGTACTCGAAATAAGATCCCGTACTTCGTTTTTCTCAGAAAAACGAATGCACCTTAAAATACATAATTGCAACCACTTCCTTACACAATCAGAAACTCCCACTTAATTTGCAGCCCCACACACGTCCATAGGCATGGTTGGTTGGTTGGTTTAAGTGGCTTTATTCCCGTCTTCTGACGAGTGAAAAACACAAGTAACGCATTAAGCGCCGTTTTGAGACCACAACTAACGGAACCCGAAAATAAAAGAGGGGAGAAGGAAGTTAAGGGAGCTCAAAACCAGCCTGTGGAGTAGGAATTTGATGATTTTGTTGAAATGGATACTTTGCATGGCCGAAAGGTCATCATAAAAGGGATGACCTAGTACACTGAGTCTGGTTTTTGCTAGTGCTGGACACTCACAGAGGAGATGAAACACTGTTTCACTCTTGTTTGTGTCAGCGCAGCTACGACAGTGGGTGTTATGAGGGATGCCAAGCTTGGCCGCGTGAGTTAGTCGGGCGACAACTACACGCGTTCTAGCTAAAAGGTTGTTAGTTCTGGCATCATCGTAGGTTGGCCATATCTTTCTTGAAATGACACAGCTCGTCAGGTTCACCCATCTCGTTTCCGCCCTTGAGGCAAAGTACAGGAAGATTTCTCTCTTAACGTATCCCAGCGGAGGTTGATTTAGTTGAACCGACACTCGACCGCCTTAATAGCGGCCTGGCTTTCGACGAAGATGCCTATTTTTTTTCTGAGTGTAGTTATGTTAAGGAGCAGTCTACCCGCCTCCTTGATTGCGAGTACTTCCGCTTGAAAGACGCTAGCTGCGTTGGGCAGGCGGAAAGATTTGGAGATGTCTAACTCTGCTGAGAAAATGCCCGCTTCCACTCCACAGTTCATTTTGGAACCATCTGTGAAGATAGGAATGTCGAATTCGTTTACGACCGCGTTCTCCTCCCATTCTAAACTAGACGAACCATCTTCGGTCGAAGACCCCACTTCTTGCCGAAAGTTTTACTACAGGCGTAGGAAGGTATGCTTGCCTTCTTCAGTCGGTGTTCGATATTTGACTTCCAGTTGAGTTTAGGGTCGAGGACGACTCCTAGGTATTTGGCACTGGTGGATAAGGTACGATTTTGATTATTCAAGCGGGGAAGTGAGAAGGTTGGAATTTTGGTTTTGGTGGTGAAAAGCATCAGTTCAGTTTTACTTCGGTTTACACTAAGACCACAACTTGTGGCCCAACCGCTAATCTTACCCAGTGCTCCTTCCATGATTTCGCTTATCACGTTCGAAAACTTTCCTGATACAAGAACAACCACGTCATCCGCATACGCAACGACTTTAATACCCTCCCTGTCGAGTCTTGAATACCATAATCCATAAGAGTGGCGAGATTACCCCACCTTGAGGTGTTCCTCTGCTTACTGATTTAGTTAAAAGGGTGTTACCAAGTTTTTCTTGAATGATCCTTGCGTTCAACATGGAAATGATCCATGAAGTGACGAAATCCTCTACCCCAAGTTCTAGGAGAGATTTCTGGATCGATTCAGTGTGGACGTTGTTAAAAGCGCCCTCTATATCTAAGAAGGTAGTTAAGGTGTATTGATGATGGGCGAGTGACCTTTCAACTGTACGCACTACTTAATGAAGAGCGGTCTCCGTGGCCTTGTCCTTGAGGTATGCGTGTTGTGAATGACATAAGGGAGACCTTTCAAGGCCAGTTCTAAAGTTTTGAGTATGAAGGAGTTTAAGCTAATAGGTCGGAAGTCCTTCGCGGATTCGTGACCTCTTTTGCCGACTTTCGCCATAAAAACTACTCGGACATACTTTCAAGACTGAGGTATGTGATTTAGTAGGATACTGCTTCTGTAAACTTTAACGAGTAAGGGCAGCACTATCCCTTCATGTTTCTGCAGCATGATGGGGAGAATGTCGTCCTGTCCCAGTGATTTATAGTTATAATGCGTTCTACTTCTTTCCGGTGCGAGGGAAAACTCCCCCGCGAATTGGACGGAGTTTCGCAGTGGTCTTTACAACCAGAAAAGTGAGTGTTGAGTAGAAGTTCTAAGGATTCATCAGTTAATTCCGTCCAGGTTCCGTCCATTTTCTTAATGAAAGATGGACTTGAGCGTTCTTTGGATAGAATCTTACTGAGTCTAGCAGATTCCTTTAGTATCGATGGATTGGCAGTATTCGGACCATTCTTGTGTCTTAGCTGATCTAATAGATTTTTTGTAGAGCCTTAGGCAGTCTTTATAAGGTTGCCAGAACTTATGCCTGTAGCAGATATTGAAAATGTCCCTAGTCATCCTTCTAAGGATGGTTAGGTCCTCATTCCACCACGGCGGTAAGGTATTTTTTGCTGTATTTAACGGGACACGATGCCTTAAAGGCTGTATTCATCGCCATTTCTAGTGCGAACGATATTGTGTCCAGTTCTGCACCTGAGTCAATTTCTAGGTGTGGGATATTAGGCAGTTTAGATTTTAAGACCTGACCGAATTTCTTCCAGTCAATTCTCTTTGGGTTTCTAAATGCGACTGGAGTATCTACCTTGATACTGAGATGGAAGAGAATCCACTCGTGGTCCGAAAAGGACTTTGAGTCGGATACTCTCCAATTTTCAACCCTAACGATGTCATTGTTTGTTATAAGTGTAATGTCTAGCACTTCTTCCCAGCCATTATCGTTTTCCGTGCTTGGAAAAATAAAGGTAGGTACCCACATTACATAAATATAGATCGGCAGTTAAAAGAAAATCAAATGAAGACTCACCTCGTTCATTTATTTCCTTGCTGCCCCAAAGATGGTGTCGAGCGTTAGCGTCACAGCCGATAAACAGACTCCCTTGCCTGGCTTGTATCTCTGTTGTGAGTTGCTGCACTTCTTCTGATCGACCTTGGGTGTGTTCTAATTTAACGACGGTTAAATCACCCGAGCTAAAGTGGGGACATAAGAAAGCGTTAATGTTTTTTTTCTAGCTAAAATGCATGTTCTTGGCTTACCGACTGTATCGAAGGAAAAAGGAAACGGCTGAAACTATTCCGATCGAAATAAAACGATATTATCTTTTGGTTGGGAAAAAGAGCTTTGCTCATAAAAAACCCAAATCTATTTTATCTGGCACACTATCTCTAGCACTGCTGGCTTGCTTGCGGGTTGATACAAGAATACTTTTTAGTCGTACTCGCAGTAGTACGAATAACCTAAGTGATACAATATTATATAGGTGTAAAATGAATATGTGTATATTAGGGTGGGTCAAAAAATTTTTTTTTCTTAAATCGATTTGTAATAGCGAAATTATGTTGTCTTATTAGTTCAATTACAGATCTGTAAAATATTGTTGACTTATTTTCAGTGTAACAGTCCGCGCATCGACCCCCAAGTTTAATATAGAAACGTACAGTGGTATTATCAAAAGTAGTCGCTGGTCCCGTGCGTATCGCGTCACATTTCAGTACAATCATTGTTTTAGTTTAATTTTAGTGCGGCAAACATATTTAGTTAAGTTGTACGCGATACACATTTAACACTTCTAACTCTATTTTCTCTAACGTAGATAGATCAGTATGGAAACTAGAAGACAGAGTTATAAGTGCCCTATATTCGGTAGTGTATTTTTGTATTGTATTTGTATTTGTATTTTGATTTTATTCATTTCATACTTAAACTAGTAACAATATTCATTAAAGAATGGAATAGAATAATAGTAATCATTCTTTAACTAAAAAGTTAGTGGTGAATGACACATCAAAGATTTAAAAATTCAAGTGGTAACTGATGTGGGGTGACAAATCAGTGTATTGGTTAAATATAAATAATTTAGTAAATCTCAAGAGAAATCTTTACCCAATTAAAAAAAACAAAATATATATATATATAACGCAAAAAACGTAACAAAATAGAGATAAGATACACTAAGGAAATTACAATATTTATAATTTATGTGTTAATGAAAAAGAAAGAATCTAAAAAAGTGTTTCAATGCAATCATAATTTAAAGTGAACAACCAGTCTTTTACTTTTCTAATATAAGCGGAAAAACAAGATATTTCTCTGATAGAAAAGGGCAATTTATTAAAAAACTTTGCAACTGTATAAGTATAAAAACGAGAAAAAAGTGTTCTGTTAGCAAAAGGTGCAATGACTAAGCTCGTATTGTTAATACGTAGGTTATACATTTGGGAATTTCTGCTCGGTATATTACCACTTTGTTTGAAGAACTCTCTTAGAACTTTAAAAACATATAAGTGTCTGATTGGTAGAATTTGCAACGTTTTAAATAAAGGCCAACTCTCAGTAAATCGATTTTTGTTTAGTATAATTCTAACTAGATGTTTCTGGGTTATTAATAAAGGCTTAAAAGTATTAGCATACGAACCACCCCAGCTAGTGATGCCATATTGTAACTTTGAGTGCGCAAGACCATAGTAAATAGTGGTCAACACTTTTTTGGAACAAAACGGTTTTAACAGATAGATATTAAGGATAATGTTCTGCCGACCTACGAAGATATCATGAAATGCTACGAATGGAATAGACAACAACTAAAAATTAGTAGAAATACCATCAAAGAGCCATCATTTTTAGATATTGCCGATCTTGTGTCTCAGAAAGTAGAAGATGTCTGGAGAAAATCGTCCCTTCCTACGGTTTCTCGAACCAGAATCATTCAGCTATTAAAGGCGTATCATATAAAGTGCAAAAATCTGATAAAGTCTTTAAAAAGATTATCCGCTGATCAGAAAAATGATTTTATAAACCACAGCAGAGTTCTTTTCGACATTTGTTCATGTATATGTAAACAAATTCAATTTTGTTGTTGTCCAAGAGAAAAAAAGGTACAGAAAGAAGAGCAGGAGTTTTTGCTTGACCAAAGACAGGCTAGGAAGATGCGAATTGGTGGAATAGACCACATTCTTACATCTAAATTACAAAAAAAGGTACAGCGTGCCTCAAAGACAACAAAAACTAATTTGGACATTAAGAGAAATCAAGAGAAGTGTAACACTGAACAGCAGGAGTTGGTGAAAATTTCGAGTGAGTCGGAAAGCAATTTTTCTTCCCCTGATAGGCTAAACTTACCCTCGACATCACAAACAAAGAAGAAAACAACAAAGTCTGTAAAAACGTTGCCTATGCTGTCAAAAACCTGCGACCGTTACGGTATTTCTGACAGAGCAGCCGCAGCGATTGTTTCTTCAGTATTGCACGATATATCTTCGGATATTGAAGTTGTTGATAAATCAAAAATATGCCGGGAAAGGAAGAAAGAACGCAATCAATTATCTAAACAACAAATGCACCTTCACTTACCTGCTTTATACTTTGATGGCCGAAAAGATAAGACACTAAGTATTGTAAAGAAAGGAGCAAAAATGTACAGACAAACAGTGATTGAGGAACATATATCTGTTATTAAAGAGCCTGATTCAGTTTATGTTGGTTACGCCACGCCAGTTCAAGGTACTGCCAAAAGTATTGTAGAATCGATTAATGCGCTTCTTTTGTCACAAACAATTGGACTAGATGATTTGGTGGCTCTTGGTTGTGATGGAACGGTTACTAACTCAGGAAAATTTAACGGCGTGATTAGACTCTTCGAAAAACAGCTTCAACGCCCCTTGCAGTGGATTATTTGCATGCTTCATTTAAACGAATTACCTTTGAGGCATCTATTTAACAAACTAGATGGTGTTACCACTGGCCCATCCTCACATGCTGGTCCTATTGGCAAATCATTAGAAAATTGTGAAAAATTGCCAATAACAAAATACGAAGAAATAAAGGGTGATTTTTTAAGAGGCTTAGAACTTTTTTAAAAAAAAAAACACAAAAAATTCGAAAAAATGAATGAAATATTTATTTGAATCGATAGTTTGAACCTTGCAATTTAATGTTTAAAGATAATTTCATGCAAATGTTGACCGCGGCTGCGTCTCAGGTAGCCCATCCGCTGAGTCCAATTTTGGCATACTCTTTCACACATATCGGCCGGTATCTCACGAATGAATGCATGGATGTTGGCTTCAGGTGCGTCAATCGAAGCGGGCTTGTCCCTATACACATTAGCCTTGGCATACCCCCACAAAAAATAATCTAATGGTGTCAAATCGCACGATCTAGGCGGCCAATTGACCGGCCCGAAACGTGAAATTAACTGTTCACCAAACTCGCCTCGCAATTGCGCCATTGTTTCGCGTGCTGTGTGGCATGTGGCACCGTCTTGTTGAAACCACATATCATGCAAGTCAAGAACTTCCATTTCGGGCAAAAAAAAGTTTGTTATCATCGCTCGGTAGCGTTCACCATTGACAGTAACGCTGCGATTCGCATCATCTTTGAAGAAATATGGCCCAATAATGCCGCCGGCCCATAAACCGCACCAAACAGTGGCTTTTTCGGGATGCATTGGTAGCTGTTGCAATGCTTCTGGCTGATCTTCACTCCAAATGCGGCAATTTTGCTTATTTACGTACCCATTCAACCAAAAATGAGCCTCATCGTTGAACACAATTTTTCGATAAAAAAGCGGATCCTCGGCCAGCTTTCCAAGAGCCCATTCACCAAAAATTCGGCGTTGTGGTAGGTCGGCTGGCTTTAGTTCTTGCACCAGCTGTATCTTAAAAGGCTTTACGCCCAAATCCTTCCGCAAAATTTTCCACGTAGTGCTGTAACAAAGGCCTAACTGCTGGGAACGGCGCCGAATCGACATTTCGCGGTCTTCTGTCACACTAGCTGATACGGCCGCAATATTTTCTTCACTACGCACAGTACGTAAACGTGTTGGTGGTTTAATGTCCAACAAAGTAAATATGGTGCGAAATTTGGTCACAATCTTCCGAATAGACTGCTCAGAAGGTCGAGAATGCCGATCATAAAATGGAAGCAGCGCGCGATGAACATTTCGAACCGAGCACGAATTTTGATAGTAAAATTCAATAATTTGCAAGCGTTGTTCATTTGTAAGACGATCCATGGTTAAATTGCAAACCAAACTGAAGCTGTTTGACAGTGACACAAGGTACTAAACACACGTCAGCTGTCAAAACCAGTGTTGCCAAAACCAAACCAGCTAAAAAATCACCCTTTACAAAGCGAACTCCCAGAAGTTAATTTCGAAGATTTAAGTACAGATCAAAAATACTTACACGAAATAACAATGTCAGTTATTTGTGGAAAATGCTCTGAAGATGTGACTAACAGATCCCCAGGAAAAATGTCCCATGCCCGATTGTTAACAAAAGCAAATAGAATATTGCGACTATATATTTCTACATCAAGTCCTTCATGTGAATTAAAGTTATTAGCCGAATATTGCGTCAAAGTATATGCTCCGGTATGGTTTGAAATAAAAAAAAATCCAACTTGCAAGGATGGGTCTAAGAATTTGTGGAAATTAATTAAGAGTTCTCGATACCTACCAGCAGAGTTTAAACTAATAGTAGATCCCGTAATTCAACGTAACGCGTATTTTGCTCACCCTGAAAATTTGCTTCTGTCTATGTTGTCTGATGAGAATAAAAGAGTAAGGGAACTCGCTGCCAGGAGGATACTTAAAGCACAAAATGTACCTCATACAGGAAAACTACCTCGTCTGTTTGAAGTACCGCAAATCAATTTTGATGCTGATAGATATATTGACCTCATAGATTGGCAACAATACGTTTTCGATCCACCAATTCTTCGAAACATCACAAATCAAGAAATAAACGAGGTTGTTGAGTCACACGGTGCCAAAAACTTACATTTTTTTAAAGCTGCCATGTCATACACAGGCAGTCGAACGTTCTGTTAAAATAGTGACGGAAGCATCCATGTCTTTGTGCGACAAAAAATCAAGAGAAGGTTTAATACAAGCAAAACTTGCATCCAGAAAACGTATGCCCCCATTTGAGAGTAAACAAGATTTTGTGGTGAACTCATAACAAGTTACATTTTTTTACATTACATTAATGTTTTCTATTAACGAATTTTTCGTCTATGCTGTTTGTTCCCAAATATTTTATGTAATATTTCCTAATTTTCAATTAATATTTATTTGATTCTTAATAAAATATGAAGTCTCCCATACCGTGTTTTTTTGGAGTTTCCCTAAACTTTGGATCGCATGCGCGGGCTAAAGATACGAATAAATTAAATTTTTTATAATGATTTTTTATTTGTTTAGACCTAAGACAACATAAGATCACTATTAGAATATTATTTAACAACTTTTATTTTTTCCCATATACTAGCGACCCACCCTAGTGTATATGTAATGTATGTTGGATGTATTTATAGGAAATACACTCGTAGGCTTCGCATACGATACAGTGCCGCCGAAAACGCTCGTTTTCCTCTAGGTTCTCCGCAGTAGGCTTTTTCGTTGTTCCGCTTGCTCCTGGCGCTCCGGACCTGCTGTGTCGACTGGCAGGATACACACCTTCTGTACTGGTCTAGCAAACTGTCCGGTTTTGGTTTGTATGATTACAGATCTGACTAAAACATCCTTGATCTTAATAAGCTGGCACACTCTTCCCATTGACCACTGTGCTGGCGCAAAATTTTCGCTTTTAATTAATAATAGCTGTCCAACTTGCAAACTTTCCCTTTCTCTTCTCCACTTCTTCCTCTCTTGTAATGTTACAAGATACTCTTCTCGCCATCTCTTCCAGAAATGCTGTAACATCGCTTGCCGTTCTTTCCACAACCTTACCCCTCTCGTATTTGACTGCTCCACTATCGCAATTGGTATTGGTAACACTATGGGTTCACCAATCAGGAAATGCGTTGGCGTTAACGCTTGCATGTCTGCGGGATCATCGCTCAATGGATGAAGTGGGCGTGAATTTAGTATGCCCTCTATCTCTATGAGTAGCGTTGAAAACTGCTCATACTCTAGCACACGCTGTCCACCTATTCTTTTCAAGTGATATTTCATCGATTTGACTGCTGCTTCATATATGCCACCTTGATGAGGGGCTGCTGGCACCATAAACTTCCATTCAGTCCCTCTCAGACTGAGACGGTTGAATACGTCACTCACTTGCCACTCTTCTAAGGCTCTTTTGATTGCCCTTGCAGCACCGACAAAGGATGTGCCATTGTCACTGTATACTCTCTCACATCTACCACGTCTGCTAATGAATCGATCATAACAGGCGAGGAAGGACACTGATGTTAAGTCGCCTACAACATCGATGTGCACTGCCCTTGTCTTTAGGCAGACGAAAATTGCCACCCAAGACTTTTTCTTGACAACTTGCCTTCCTTCTCTATCCAAAACTTTAAGCGTGAATGGACCCGCATAATCGACACCAGTATGGAGGAACGGCTTTCCCACTTGCACCCTATCTGCTGGCAGTTCTGACATCAGTTGCTGTTCCAAGCGGTAATTGAATCGCGCACACGTCACGCATTTATGTAAGAAATTCCTCAGCTCATTACGAAGCTTCGGAATCAAAAATCGCTGTCGTATAAACTGCATCATCACTCGCACCGCCCCATGTTTCGTCACTCTATGCACATTCTCAATTACTAGCCATGCCAACCGCGACCCGTTAGGTATAATCGCTGGATGACGCATTTCGTACTATCCGCTTGCTCTATGAAGGCGCCCACCTACTCGTAGGATATCCTCACTATCGAATACCGGTTTAAGTGACTCGATCTTGCTGCACTCAGGTAACTGTCCCTTATCACGAAGCGCTGCAATCTCCTTTCCGTAGCTTTCTTCTTGCGCCTTACGATATAATAATGCATTGCAGGTATTCCTTCACTTGCATTTAGTGCGACAGACGTGGATTCGTAACCTCTTCCTTCTTCTCTTCATCCTTAGAGCATTCACGAAACGAAACACATATCCGAGTATGCTTAAGGCTCTCTCCAGGCTGCTGGCATAATCCATAATGGGAAGAGATAGCTGATTCGGCATCCATATGCCGAGACTTTCCTTAAAATGTATGACTGCACATATCTGCATCTCATCTGATGCGTCTGCTGGTACTTTCTTTACTATCGGATTTGCTGGCCATTCACTCTCTGGATGAGTTACCCACGCTGGCCCATACAACCATAACTTGCTCTTTATAAACTCTGCTGGCATTACTCCTCGACTCAATTAGTCGGCTGGGTTTTCCTTTGTGCCGACATATCTCCACCTATTCACTTCTGTGTTTGTCTGAATTGCTGACACGATTTGCTACATAGGTTTTCAGGCTACACGGAAGCCTCTACAACCAGTGTAACGTCACCATCGAACCTGTCCATAACACATACTCAGCTTACGCCCATTCCATAGCTGCCCGTAATTCCAATAGCAACCGACTCAATAGTTCAGCTGCTGCTAGTTCTAGCCGTTCTAGTTCTTGAGTGGTGCTACTCGTGTTTTCGAGACGACCAACTTGCTCGCTACTTTTCCGTTCACTTGCTCAACTCGCACATATATTACTGCTCTATATGCTGTCATCGAAGCATCCGAAAACCCATGAATTTGGATCTTCGCTCTTCCACTTGTACCTAGCCATCTATCGATTCGAAACTGCTCCAAATATCGGAACTTTTTCCAAAACACTTTCCATCTGTTTCTTATTTCAGCTGGCACCTCCTCGTCCCAATCAAGGGCTAACCGCCATGTATCTTGGATTAAAATCTTTCCCATTATTGTCACTGGCACAACTCAATATCTTTCGTTTTGTAATCTCTCCGACTATCTCCGATGTTTTGACCACAAAAGTGAATTGATCGGCTTCAATCAGCCACTGTAACCCTAATACTGTCGCTGGCTCTCCACTATCAAAAACCATTGTTTCTGCACTATCCGCACTAAACTTGCTCGCTAGCCATTTACTATTCGATTTCCACTTTCGTAATTCAAAACCGGCAGTCCTCAATACCTTATCGACTGCTTTCGCTCTGCCATATGCTCCCTGTTCGCTATCCTCGCCTGATACACAGTCATCCATATATAAGTCGCTTTCGATTACTCTCGCTGCATCCGGATACAATTCGCTTGAATCACGGGCGCACTGTACAACGGCTCGTACCGCATTATGCGCCGATGATGTCATACCATATGTAACGACTGTCAGCCAATACTCTTGCAGCTCCTCCTTTGGTGCCACTCGCACTTGCCTGAACATGTGCATGTCAGCACTAAACGCTATCCGATGCCTTCGAAAACGCATCACTATCTCTGGTAAATCTCGCTGTAACTTCCCACCAAGCTGTTGGACTTCATTGAGTGATATCCCTTTGCCAGTCCGACAACTGAAATCGAACACAACCCGGAACTTCTTTGTTACGCAATGATGCGGAACACAATATACTATCTCGCTTGCTCTTCACGCTTGCTCTGGCCAATCACTTTCGTCATATGCCCAAGTTCCTCCTACTCTCGCATGAAGTCAACATACTTCTCCCTTAATGCTGGCTCCCTACCTAACTTCCTTTCCAAATACATAAATCGTCTCAATGCCATCTCCCTTGAAATGCCTATCTCTTTCGTGCCTGGTTTCATTGGAATTGTAACAACAAAACGACCTTGCTCATCTCGCTCGGCTGTTCGGACGAAGTTGTCTTCGACTTCTTGCTCCTCTTTCGTACTGGTTGGATGCGAACCGACCTGATCCAATTCCCAGAGTCGTCGCACCATACTGTCCATGCTGTCCATCTCAATGCATTTTGCAATTGATAAAAGGTTTCCTGTCTCAGCGTCCGTATTCAACGGATGGTCACCAAAGACCACTGGCCCAAAGGCAGTCTCTATCAAGACAACACCTTGTATGTTTCGAGGAATCGAGTTGGCCAACATCTTCGCAAAGAATTTGACTCCCAACAAGATATCAAATCGAGCTCTCCTCCAATACGCTGGATCAGCGAATTGTCTGTCGCTACTAGCAACTATCGGCTGTAGATTAACTTGCGGCGTATAGACATCCTATATAGAGGATGAATTTTTGATTCTGCCTAGGTTGATCCCCTGAATTTGATTCAAACCAAGGTACTATCCGTAACGTCGCTTGCTTGTATAATCGAATGGGACTACCATCAATCCCTATAATCTTTCGTGCTGTTGACATCGTCACGATATGAAGTGAATGCATGATGTCATGCGAGATAAGATTCGGCTGCGCACCCGAATCCAGAAGAGCACGCACCGGCCCAGATAACCATCCATCTGTCACTGTTGGCATCAATGTAGATGTTCTATCTGCTGTGGAATTAGAGGAAGAATTGAAAGAATTCAAATAAGTAGCAAACAAGTTGCGATGGGCTTTATTTAAATTAATAATCTCCGCTAGTTAATCTTTAGTACCCTTACGCTTGCTGTTCGTAGCTGTCTCTGTCTTCATTACTATCGCTGGCTTGTTGACGTCCCGGGATGGACACAACACACTATTGTGCATCTGCTCCCCTGGGCATCGAGGACATGCACCTTGATAACACTGGCTGACGCTGTGACCCGTCTTCAGGCAGTTCTCGCAAAGTCCTCTCGTCCAGGAAAACTCTTTCCTGGTTTGCAAATTCAATTCTTTGAATTGCTGGCAGTTGTAAAGCTGGTGCTCGTCGTTGCACACCTCACACCGATGACGACGTGCTACTGTGCTGCTGCTGGATTTTAGATTCGGATTCGGCACCTTGGCTGGCTCCTTGAATGTCGGGTTTGCATTGGATTTTCCTTGGCTGGCTCGTTCACCTTCAAATCGATTGAAGCGATTTTCGGCTCGATTTGATCGGGCGCTGCTAAGCGAATCGAGTGAACCGAAACGCTTACTGGCGGACTGGCTGCTGGTTGCTGCCCGCTTGCTTATCCAGGAAGTATAACATCTGTTTAGCAAAAGGAGTCTCTGCACACCCTGTGCACGTAGCTGGCGCAATGTCTCATGCGTTACATTCGACATCTTTTGAAGGTCATCTGAACTAGGATGCCCTTGTAGAGCGAGCAGACGGATAAACTGGCGCAGTAACTCTCGACATATAGGGTATTATTTGTCATAGAGCTGGTTGAGACGTTCCCAAGCCTCGTGGTAATTGTCGTCAGTAAGTCACCCAATGTCCTGGCTGCCTTGCCCACTAGCGACTTCCTCAAAAATGAGAATTTAAAAGCTGGCGTCACTCGCTCATTGTCGTGGATTGCTGCCACGAATCGATCGTGAAACCCTTGCCATTTCGTGAGCGACCCATCGAACTCGCCCCAGAAATTTTTTATATCCTGCAGTTGTACTGGCATCTGTACCTGCACCTCAATTGGCTGCAGGTTGGCTGGCATCACTTGCACTGCTGGCACTGGCTCTGCCTCTCGTTCCTGTCTCCTCAAGGTCTCCAGACGACGCCGGAATGTGCCTTGGTGTCATCGTACATACACTCCATTTTCACCATAGCCTCTTATATTTTTGCTTGCTCCTTGCTGGCAATCGTGTCGAGCAGCTCTACGTGGATGGCCTACCTGCTTTGACATGCGCATGCCATACTGTACAATTTGCCCTTGAGTTTGTACAAAAACAAAACACAGAAAATATAAGCCTTGCTTACACATCCACGAGTATTACTTCGCATGTGTGTATCACCATAGACAAACCATACTGAGACCCCCAACTCACAATCCTCTTGCCGCTGGCCCCCTCAGTTTTTTTTTTTCAAATTCGCCATTTTGTTTTCCTATCGGTGTTTTGTCAAAAAAGAATCCGTGCGACATGCAAAAACATACAAAAAATGCAAAAATAAATGCTGCCAACCTCGGCAACCGTGGGGAAATGTGAAAGAGTTCGGGAATTCCACATTTTTATATTACTGAATGCCATTGGTTAGTTATTATAAATTGTTAAAAGGCGAATAATTTGATTTGGTTGGTTAGTAAAATTATCTAAAATATATGATTCATATAGTAGAACATATTAGGACAAACATGGTTGTGTATTTTCCGCTTTTGGATATCATTAACTTCGATTTCGTGTGTAAATTTTTCTATAATAACTGAAGAAAACTTGCTCAAAATGTTTTTATTTTCATGCAACCATTCCGCATTGACAATTTTTCATAAATATTTTAAGCAAATGTACACTTATTCCTAAAAAAAATACTATCCACGCGTATATAAATAATTTCAAATTTAACGGACCACATTTTATGAACACTGTCAGCAGCTTTGGCCACAACGGAAGTGGCATATGCAAGGTGCGAATGTGTTGGTGAGCCGGAATTTTTGAAGTTGCGTGACATTTGTCAATACGAATTCCTATGTAACAATACTAACGCACTTAGCGTTTGCCACCCCATGAAAATATAGCTTGTAGGCAAGTAACAGGAAATCGGCCGAAGTTGGTGGTCTCAGTATTGTCTCTGTGTATCACTATCTGTTGCTGGCTACGTTGTGCATGTTCGAACACGAATCATGACAACTACACTGTACTTTTGCTTGCTCATTGTTTTTTAGTTGTTTATTTGTTTTCTTGATTTTTTATTTTCACACCGACAAAATATAAAACGCCTTTAGAAGATCTGTTCCTTCTGACTGATAGTTTGCTAATGCGCCTGCGTATGTCATCAGCACACACAAGTCTCCACAACTCTCCAAACTCGGCAGGCTTAACTTGCACTATATCTGTCTCCTGCTCTGATTATATACCATCTGGCTCGCTGTTGTGTGCCGCCGTCTGGCCTGGCTGCTGCGTATTCTATGGAAAATTTCCATATTCTGGTTATTTGCTGTTGTCTCTTTAATTATGCTTGCTTTATTCTTTTCTTTGGATGCGTATTGCATTCCATAGACCACTTGCAAGACTTTTGTTTTTCTTTTTCACTGGCACTGTTTGTACACTTTATACTTGCACTTTTCTATATATATATTTATAATATATATATTACCTTCGCGGACTATCCGGCTCTACGTGGACCAAAATGTATCGAAGGAAAAAGGAAACGGCTGAAACTATTCCGATCGAAATAAAACGATATTATCTTTTGGTTGGGAAAAAGCTTTGCTCATAAAAAACCCAAATTTATTTTATCTGGCACACTATCTCTAGCACTGCTGGCTTGCTTGCGGGTTGATACAAGGATACTTTTAAGTCGTACGCGCAGTAGTACACAACAAACGATTGAGACGTTAGCATAAAGTCTAACTTTATGTTAGACGCGTCCATGGATCTTGAATCCGTCGGAAGTCAGTTTCCTGTATTTAGTCAGTTCGTTCTTTGCTGAAAGGTCGGTTTTGTTTTTGTTTTTGTTTGAGTTTTTGTTTGAAGTATCCATAAGATTCCCACATTCCCTTCCATTTAAATATCTTTCTGATTTTAGAGTATGTTGCTTTCTGTCCTGTGTGTCCTCCATGTAAACCTTTATGATATTCTTTCATACTGCATTTTCTTTTTTCAACCGATTATGGGTCTTAATGACGATCCCCCAATGGATTCTCAGCTAAATAAAAAACAAAAAAACACGATTAGCCCTCTATACGATTAACCCGAATTTCCAACTAAATTAGTGCTAAAAATCCAAGATTCTTACTTATCTCCGCAACCTACTTTGATAAATTCATATCATATCCCTTTTTAGCTTAAAAATAACCTATGGAAAATATAAGTTAGGAGTACGAACATATTTCGCCATGCTTGATTAATGTCCCCGAAACGGAAATTGTCACTGAAATAAAATCACAAAGGGTGGCCGAAGTATACAAATTTACTAAACATGAAAATGGTAAGCAAAGAGCAACAGGCTTAATGTTATTCACATTCGTTCTTTTCGTAACACCAAAATCTATAGAAATAGGTTGGTATAAAGCTAAGCTGACTGAATATATACCCAATCCAATACCCTGTCGTTGCTGCCAATAACTTGGCCATACATTGAAGCGCTGCAATGGAAATGCGAAATGCGAATCATGTAACCTTCGACCTCATGAACCAGACGTCTGCTCCCGCGCAATGTAGAGGGAGCCAGGAAACCCAAAGGATCAAAAATCGTTGCTACCTCCGATTGTAGTTTTCTTTTTGTTGGTGTCTGTTGTTTCTCCAATGATATTGAAAACGTGAAACTGTGATTGTTGGGATTCGACACCAGATCAAGAACCTTTTTCCATTGCGTCAAACTGTCTAGGTCAATGGAAATAGATCGATTGCAGTCGATATCGCTTAATATAGTCCAACAGTTGGAGCTCCATTTGCTCAACTGTTGTTGCTTCAACTCCATGACTTCAGACAGAGAATCAGAACCGGAAATGATATCATCTACATAAAAATCATGCGAATGCGAGGCTAGGGGAAACTGATTCTGGTAATCTACCGGCAATTGTCTGAGAACTCTCATAGCTAAATACGGTGCAGGTGAGATAACGTAAGTTACGGTGCATACACGATACGCTGGAAGTCGCGATTGTTAACATTTACCATATTTGGCGAAACATTTTTACAATGCCAGCGCAAGACACTTATTTGTGCAACCGATATCGTATACATATTTTTATCAGATTACGCTGGAGTGGAGGTCCGATATGCAGCATCTCATTTAAACTGAGCCCATGCGAATCTTTATGAGATCCATAAAAAACAACCCTTATCTTCTTGGTAACGAAGGCGTGATGAGGCAAGTAAAAGACCTTTCCAGAAGTGGGTTCAATTTCGTTTTCTGGAATCCGTTCCATATAGACTTTTATAAAGTTGGAAACACGGCAGTTCGACCATGTATTTACTATCCGGTGCTCGAGAAAATGTGGTGGCGAAGTGAGCATCAACCAGCTCCTCGTTACAAATGGTGGATGCATGACGACCAATTTCCTCAATTTCCCAAAAGGATTTAAACAAAACGTCCATGTAAAGTCGTACATGCAGCGAAACAACCTTCTTATCGGGTATACTACCCGCAATTGCCGAAGAAGACAGTGTTCTCGGCATTTTACTGCCCATCTTTATCCGAGCGACGACCATCACGCAAAACACTTCATGCCTTGTCTGATCCGAGCAAAATATCTATGGGTCCTGATTTGTTGAATCCGGGGTCAGCCCACTTAATGTTTTCCAGGAGTAAGGGGCTATTTAGTTCAAAAGAACGCAGGGGTGCTTACGAAGTAATATTGTTTAGGATGTATGCCTCAAGTTCCATGTCAAACGAATTAATGCAAGAGCGTTACGGCCCCACGAGTAACACCAGCTTCGAAGGATGGAATTCCAGAAATCGGTAAGCGGGAGTGGCGACGATGAAGAGCTAACCTCTTTAGTCTTTACCAAAGACTCGGTGACAAATGATACTTGGGAGCCTGTATCGAGCAGCATCTGACAAAGATGAATTGAGTCAACAATGACTGTATGTAAAATGCCCATTGGGCGAAGTTCATTTTTGAAGTATAACTTCTTTAGGCACACTTGACTTGGGGGGGTAAACTGGTGAATGCGTCACGAAAACGTTACGGAAATTGCGAACGGGAGTTGAGAGGCAGATATAAGTTAGTAAAGTTACGTTTCGTGTCGTATATCTAAGACATAGCCCACAGTGCAGCAGTGATACCAGATCGGGGGATTTATCCCTTATTTCGGGATTTTCTAACTTATAATAAGCTAAAAGGGACGAAGGGATTTTTCAGACCTCATAGTACAAAAAGAAAAGGATTTTACTTTTTGGTAAATTTTTGTTCCTAATTGCTCATTTCATTAAGAATAAAAAAATTAGTCAACCTACGATCAAATTAAATATTTTCATGATTAGAAAAAAGTCATTCAAAATATCTGAATGCTTTCATTTTCTTTTTTTTATTTCCCTAAACTGTTTCATAAAATGACATATGTATCTGTAAATGAATTCACGAGTATTTTTTAAAATAATAAATTTATTTATTTTGTAATCATTGGAATGTATGTAAAAAAAAAGCCTTACCTCATTCTCAAATCAAATTTCTGTGTCATTTTTGCATGAAAAATCAAGAATAATGAAACTTGAGACCGAGATAAAGTTTCTTTCATACCAGTCATTTTCAAATAATTCATAAGATATTTATTTTATGTTGAATATTATTTTCATTTTAATGCCGAATGCAATTTTATGTTTCTTTTTGTATTTATATTTTTGTATTATATACAAACGTATCTTAAATGTATTTATTTTTGTTAGCTTGCATAGTTAATGTATAATGTAACTTGTATTTGTTACTAATAAAAAAGACAGAATTTAATAAAATACATGTTTTTTTTCATTTAATATTTCGTGGGATAAATGTAGGATTTTTTTGTATTTTGGGATGGGATAAAAGGGATATTTTGGGAATAGCCGTGGGATAACCTGCCTCTAAAGTCTGGTATCACTGCAGTGCAGGCCTATTGTCTGTATCACACTGTAGGAGCAAGAGAATCGCACTCGCACCTCAGCTCACCTTGCACCGCCAGGGACTGACCAACCATATGTGAAAGATGTGCAAATGCACAGGGCGCCAAGTTCTGAGGGCGCATTGCTAGGAAAGAAAAATTAATTTTATCTTGCGTGAGCAAATACTGCCATTTGCATTTTAAACAAAAAGCTTGTTCAAATAAGCCCAAAATAACAACATCCACATTAACTCACATCACTTGCAATGTTGCAACTTCAATGAGAATCTAACTCAAAATATCGCAAAATAAAAAATTCCACTAGGCATATGCAAGTTCACTTCTAACCTACATAATCTCAAAATATTCCACCCTGTTCATGTAGGTATATTCCTTGCACATCCACTTACATTTAACAAAAGAATCTAGTTCAAAAATCTCAAAATAAAAAATACCTCAATAAAAAAAACCCCATTGAAAGTGTACCTCCTGGGTGATGTGGAAAAGACTTATTCATGAGTGCAAATATGAAAAAAGGGCGCTTTCTGTAAATCTTGCACAGGCCGCTAGTTCGGCTGCAGCCGCCACTGAGCACCGCACACATTTTCTTTCTCTCTTTCTTTCATAACCAGTTATTTTTCGTATATATAGACACAGGTCACGCCTATTGCACGGTTGCCACTTTGGTATTTTTTTAATCCAAATTTGGTAATGTTTTTTTTTGCTTTTTTAGTTTCGGTAATTTGGTTATTTTTATCTGATTATGGTAACTTTTTGAGCAGATGTACCAAGATTGCGAACTCGATATCAACTCATTTAAATGCTACCTTACTGTTTCTGAGTGAACGCATTGCATTATTTGCATATGCGTTATCATCATCCATATAAACCTGTTTTATTCATTATTCAAAAAATTACCGAATGCATTTTTTTTTCTTTTGACAGATGGTAAACTTCGAAATATTTTCTGTTTCTGTTTATAACTACTTTGAGATATGGATAGGTTAATTAATCATATTATTTATATACAGACATAAAACTTTAGTTTGTTAAAAGGAAAAAGGATCGAAAATGGTAGATGATCCCATGCCTTCTAGCAACTGGTAATTTTGTGCAGAACGTTGTTGACGTTGTTTAATTGTTTAAAGACTGACAAAGTTCCTACTACGTTCCTTATTGAATTGAGTTATATTGTTATATAAAAGTTTTTTTTTAAGCAAGTAATTATTTTAAAAATTAAAAAAAAAATTTTAGTTTTTTTGTGGCCTATTGTCTGTATCACACTGTAGGAGCAAGAGACAGCAGTGCGCGCAAATTAAATTAAACAAATATCGTTTGTTTTAAAAAAATATATTTATTTAACTTTGAGCCGATCTGCTCATTTTCGTTGACAAATTAATCTAAACTGAATTCTAATTTACAAATGTACTCTTATTTATACTTAGATTTTAGGCGGCGTCCATAATAAATCTTATATCTTATTGCTAACAGATGATAACCAAAGGCGTCGGTCATAACTCACAGAGTTTATTGTTTGCAGCTGGGAATGAAAGTGGACACATGTCCTTTCTCTGGTTACAGAAATAATCGTCCCTATGCTGGTGTCATATCACTCGTGTTGATATGATCATCGTCAGGGTTGTGTGTTCCTAACATAACTCCTCCTCCCTTAGCTTGTTGTTTCTCCTGGAACAATTTTTTATACAATGCTACAATTATGACAATGATTACAATAATTAAAATTCCATGTATACTAAAGTGAACTTTTGAATGATTTGAATATCTTTCTATTAGTTGATCAATATTATTAGTTTTTGTAGTATTCCATCTTATATTTTTATTAGCTATTGTTGTTAGACTTAACATGTCTTCTAAGTCAATACTAATTGGCTGTTTTACAATATTTCTTTGGTTCTCATATTCTTCATTATTAATAATAATTTTACAATTTTCAAAACATTTCATTACATATTATTGTACATTTCTTTTTATTGCTATTATTTGTAAAATAGTTTCTTCTAAGGTTTCATGTGAAACATTGGGAACATACGTGGTCGTGGTTTACTAAATTTATCAACTCAGGGGAAAAATTTTGTTTTGGCTATACAATAGATATCTAGTGTGTATTTTTCTTTTATAGGTCTTCTGTCGTATTTTGACTGCTTACATATATTGCAGCTGTTAATGACGTCATTTATTAATTCTCTTAGGTTTTTGAAATAAATTTTAGTTCTAAGTCCTTTGTAGCTTTCTTCTATACTTTATTTGTTTGATAGCTTCTTCTTCTGATTTCATATCTTTAGCAAGGTATTGACATTTATGGAATTTTATTCTTGTTCCAAATAATTCTATCAATTTTTGTTGAGGCAAGTTATAATCAGTGTCTGACAAATCTGTATATATTCCTGTGTTTTTGTTGTCTATTAAAGGAATTAAACGGTTATTGAATTCGTTTTTGTTAATTTCATTTATTCCTATACATATTCTGTTATTTCCTTTTCCTTTTCGAAGTCCGTTTCCCGCTTTCAATATTATTTGCTGTTTAAACATGTTTACTGCACTATCTTTAATAGGGAAATGATCGTTCGCTTCTTCTTGTTGGGAATGTATTGTAGGTTGCATTGATTCTTCATCTTCTATCATGTTTATTTCATCTGTATTTTTTATTTCTCTGCTCAAGAAATAGCTGATTTCTCAGTATTGCTTGTACCTTTTAAATATTTTATATGTATATCGTATTCTCCTAACTGGAGTATCCATCTCTGTAGTCGTGGTGAAATGTCTCTACCTAAATTTTTTATTTGTAGCCACTTAAGTGGTATATGATCTGTTTTGAGGTCAAAGGGTCTACCGTATAAGTAGGGTCTTAAGTACTTCACTGACCACACTATTGCTAACAATTCCTTTTCTGTTGTAGAATAGTTTTTCTCGTGATCATTTAATGTTCGGGAAATATAGCTAATTAGATGTCCTTCTTGGAAAAGGACGGCTCCTATTGCGTAATTGCTAGCATCTGTCGTTAAGACGAATTTCTTATTGAAATCGGGATATGGGTTCTATTATGAGAGAATCTCTGAGTTCATCGAATGCTTTTCTGTATTCAGAATCGTTTACATCGATCTTTGCATTCTTTTTCAGATTCCTGGTCATTGGCCCCGCTATTTTAGCAGTCCTAGGAAGCTTTTAATTTGCTTTTGAGTTTTAGGTATTTCTATTTTTTGGATGGTAAAGGGTTCAATAAGAGCGCTACAAAAGTTTTTTTTAAATAAACAAAATAATAATTATACAAAAACGGGTTTGGATATCACTGAAATTCTTTATTCCTGTGAAAGTACGTTCGATGCCATTATGTATGGAACTCGATTTCTTTTGCATGGCCACCACGGGCACGCTTGCAGAAGTCCAGACGTTGAACCCAATTTTCGACGGTTTTCTAGCATAAATCGGCCGATACTGCTGCAATTTCACGTTCGATATTCGTGCGAAGTTCATCAATCGTCGCTGGCTTGTTGGCATAGACCATAGACTTGACTTAGCCCCACAGGAAATAGTCTAACGGCGTCAAATCCCACGACCGAGGCGGCCAAGCGACTGGACCCTTTCGTGAGATAACACGTTCTCCAAACTTGGTTTCCAATAAATTGATTGTGTCATTCGCTGTGTGGCTTGTGGCGCCTTCCTGTTGGAACCACATATCCTCCAAGTCCATATCATCCAATTGGGGCCAAAAATATTCGGTTATCATTGAACGGTAGCGATTCCGTTTGTGTGTCCAATGAATTGGGTTTCTTTCCTAAGGAAGTTGCACTTGTCTATTTGAACTTTTAAATTAAATTTTCGTAATGTTTGAAAAATAAGATTTAAGTTTATTAAATGTTCTTTTAATGAAGTGGAGAATATATGAATATCATCTAGGTAAACTACGCAGATTTGTCCTATGTATTCGCCTAAGACTTCATTCATCATACATTGGAATGTTGCTGGAGCATTCTTTAGACCGAAAGGCATTCTTAGAAACTCGTAGTGTCCGGATGGTGTCGAAAAGGCTGTCTTTTCTATATCTTGTGGATGCATTCTAATTTGGTGGAAACCTTTTGCTAAGTCCAATGTTGTGAAATATTGACATCTACCTATTTTATCTAAGAGTTCATCTATATGGGTACAACCCATATTGGGGATGCGTAAGGGGAAATACTTTTCTTTATTACTCCGTCTTGGAGCATTTGTCATATTTGTTTATCTATTTCTTCGGATAACGATATATTTTTGTAAAAACGGGTGCATCGTCAGTTGTTCTAATTTTATGTGTTGTTTGAGTAGTTGAACTAAGGGTATCTCCTTCTTTGTAGAAGAGATCTCTATTTTCATGTAAAAACTCCTGAAATTCTCTATATTCTTCATGATTTAAGTCTTTAGTTATAAGGTCTTTAATACTTAGATGATTTACGTTCATCTGAGTTATATCCTCATAATTATAGGGGCATGTATTAACATTGCTTTCTTCATTTTCTGTGAAGGGTATTTTTCTTAACTTCAGACTTAAAATCTATTGGAGCTTCGATCGGTTTTAGGATGGGGAAATGATTTCTTCCGTGACTTGTGTCTTTGTATCTATTGTTGCCATGGATATTGGCTTTTTTAACTTAATTCTTGGGTACTGCTCTAATTTATATATTTTTAATATGGAAACCGAGGCTCCTGTATCTACTAGAAGTCTCAGTCTATGTCCTTGTATGTGGACAGATATTATGGGAAGTGTCTCAACCTCCCGGGGTTGATTAGTGTGGTTTAAATTATTGGTTTCCATGGGTTGTGGAATATTTCTAGATCGGTTGGGATTACTGAATCCAAATCTAAAATTATTGTTAGGGTTTCTTTGTCCTAAGATTTGAGAATTATGTGCTCTTACTTGGCCGGAATTATTGATATCTACTCTAGGTCGATAATTATTCCGATTGCTATTATGATAAGAGGGGCGATAATTATTTTGATTATTAAATGACGGTGGGTTCTGCCTAGGTTGGAAGTTATTCTGCCTTTGATTAAAATTATTTCCTTGTGGAGTATTAATAGGATTTACCGGAATTCTAGTATTATCATTAAGCTGTCTATATCTACTTGAGAGGTGATATGCATTACTCAAAGTGGTAATGTTTTGTGCAATGATTATGCTTGCCTGAGCGTTTAAATTATTGATAAATTTGTTCAAGACAATATTTTCGTTATTTCTAGAAGTATAAATAGCGCTAGGTTCTAACTTACTTTTCTTATTGAGTTTTTGCAGGATGTTGTTGAGTTGATGGTATAAGGTGTTTACGTCCCTTGATTGTACTGCGTAAAGATCTTGGAGAATGTGCTCGTACGTTTCCTTCACTCCGTAGTCCTCGAGGAGAAAAATTTTGATGGAGTTCCATGTGGCTTCTGGGGCTCTTCGTGCAGAATTCGCTGCTTCTCCTTGGATTTTGTGGCATATGATGAGGTTCGCCAAAGGTTGGCAGTTAGCAGGTCGTATAAATAACTCACATGGTTTGAGAAATTTATAACGTCCTCGTTGGATCCTTCGAATGTGGGGATCTTTTCTAGTCTGTTGATGATTCCTGTTTGTTCAGCGTTCGCCATATTGGATACCTTTTACTTTTTTTTTTACTTGTCTATTTTTGTCAGTTATTGACAAGAATTACTTTATGTATACCAGGTGTGTTCACCACTGTATATACGAGTATGTGTGAAAAAAAAAAATGTTTCTTTTCGTGGATTTTCGGGTTATTTGTTCAGTGCTCTCCTGGAGAATTTGTGCATAATATTCTTTCGAATTTTGAACACCACTTTTCACAATTCACTCGCGATTCACAAATTTTCTTTTAGGAACTTTGGTCCTGTAATTAATGTAATGTAATATTTAACTCGATCTTTATTTATGTATCAAAAAAAAGAACATAAGAATAATTCCATATTTGTTTTAAAAGAATAAATGATTAAATTAAAAGTACAGTCTCGTTGTAGACAACCTTTCGCCTCAGCGACTCAAAGACGACTCTCCATCTGCAGCACAGCAAGGGAACATTTAGAGACCAATAGCTGTCTCTTTCTCCCACGTTACACGGCCAATCCTACGGCTCATCGGACCCCGATGAATCAAGCTGCCACGGCTTCATATTATCTGCTGAAGAACAAGTGTGGTACGGTCCCTCACTGACTCCTATTTTTTCTACCTCGTAACGTTCGTTGCCCATTGTTTTGATAATCTTAAACTGCGTACGCCTTACTGCTACTGTGTCACCAACAGAATATTGATGAGCATCCTTACGATGTTTGTCATACTGTGACTTTTGTTGTTCCTGCACCCGTTCTATACGGTCTCGCACTCTTTGTCGATCCCCGGAACGATTGTCTGTGAACTGTTTGGTGAGCTCACTCTGAAGAACTTCCAGAATAACACCGTCGTCGCCATTCCGCATATGTACACCAGTCAAAACTCCGTGCGGTGTTGTATTTACACTGCTGTGAAACGTCGAGTTTATGCAACGTTGAACTCGGGAAACATATCTAAACCACTTTTCCGGATGTTCGATTGATAACTTCCCTAAGACCGAAATGAGCACTTGGTTGACACGCTCAACTTGGCCATTACCTCTTGCTACTCCAGTTGTTACTTCCACATGATCAATATTGTTTTTAGCACAGAAATTCTTGAAGTCCGTTGACGTGAAAGCAGCGCCACGGTCCGACACTATCCGTTTCGGGTATCCAAAAGTCGTTGCCAGCATCTCCAATTTGTTCAGAACTTCGCGAACCCCTGTGGATCTAACAGGATACAACAATGAAAATTTGGAGAATCCGTCAACAACCACAAAAATGTGTTGATATCATTTTCCTGTACCGGTCATAGTTCCAACGTGGTCGACGTGAAAGGTATCCAATGGTTAAGATTCTTTCGATATAGGATGCAGCTCTCCCTCAGGCTTCCCGTACTTTCGTCTCATTAAAATGCACTGAATGCAGGAACTTATGCAGCTCTCAATTTTTCCAACCAGCTTAGGGATGTAAAAGTCCCTCCTAAGTGTCTCTTCCGTTTTCTTCACACCAAAATGTCCTTTTTCATGTGCTCGACGAACAAGATCCTTCTCCATGGTTGATGGCACCACCAGCAGATTTCTGTCATCCACAACCTTCATTAAAACGCCATTTTGCAGAACATAGTCTTCATACGCCTGATCGACCAATATCATTTTGATTGCCTTAACACGTTCATCCTTCTCCTGAGCCTGCTTCACCAAAGCCGTTACAGTGTCCTCCACTACCAACACAGGGTTCCGACTAAGACCGTCGACATGTTTCATTCTATCGCTTGCCCGAAATTCTAAACGATATTCAAACTCCTCCATAAACAAAGTCCACCTCTTTACCCGGTCTGGGATATCGGCTTTACTCACGGTTCGTTGAAAAGCTGAACAGTCTGTAAAAATCGAGAACTTTATACCAAGTAAGTATGGTCTTAACTTCTGTAGAGCTTTAACTATCGCTAAGACCTCAAGCTCATATGAGTGGTATCTCTTTTCTGCATCCGATGTTGATTTACTCCAAAAATATACAGGATGAAACTTGGATTGATTTAGGCGTTTTTGGAGCAAAATAGCTCCCAATCGGATTTTGCTGGCATCCGTGTGCAATTCCCTCGTCGCCTCAGGATCATAAATCTGCAATACTGGTTCCTGGATCAAACTCATCTTAAGACTATCAACAGCTTGTCTTTGTAGCGGTCCAAATTTAAACGGAGCATCCTTTTTTAGTAGCGCTGTCAGAGGAGATGCCTTTCCTGCGAAACCGTCAATAAACTTCCGAAAGTATCCAACGAAGCCTAACCAAGGTTACATGGAAGAATCCATTTTTGAAATCGATCGTAGAGAACACTTTTGCTTTGAGTAACTTATCTAGCTGGTCATCAATGCGTGGCATTGGAAAACGATCTTTTTGCACATATTGATTAAGACGCCTATAATAAATGCACAGTCTATAGTTATTGTCCTTTTTCCTTACGACCACTACCGGACTTGAGTATTCCGAATGACTAGGGACAATCTCTCAGCCATTCATTAACCGTCTCTTTCACAATTCTATTCTCCAGCGGAGCCAATCTTCTTGCGCGTATGTAAACCGGATTCGAATCTGTCAGAATAATTTTCGTCTGAAAACTGCTTACATTTTGCTTATTCGGTTTATATCTCTCAATTAGATTTTGAATCTTACCTTTGTAGTTTAGTGGTGCATCAATTTCGTCTCTGCCTGCGGCTACTTCAATTTTTAAAGTTTCACTCTCACTGCTTTCAACATCTTTGGGAATAGTTGGACTGTCGTTTGACAAATGCTTTATAGTTATTTCACCTCTCTTAATGACGTAGTCAGTGTTGTTTAACATATCCTGTCCGAGTATAAGCTTTGATGGCATACTATCTTTTGGTATTATATAAAACGGCGTTTCAAACACCACACCTCTAATATCCACGTGTTTGATAACCTTACCATGTGGTTTCAATGTCATGTCACTTGCATATGAAAATTGGGAAAGAGAATGATTTCTCCCAGCCGCTGGGGGGCAACCCGTTGAGATGTGTCCGAACTGTCCACACTTAAAACATTTAGGACCTCTTACGGCATCTGGACATTTGTTGGCGATGTGACCAAGAAGACCGCATTTGTAACATTTAACCTTTCCTTTGTTACTTTCACTTTTGTCACTATTCTGTTTAAGTTTTAACACAGGTCTCAGCTTTACTAAGCGATCATATTCTGCGAATTTAATTTTGAGTTCATTGTAATTAACCGCACCATAGAGAATTATTTTTTCCGCACTCGAATCGTTCACTCCGTTTACGATGTATCCGATTACCGATTCTTTGTCAAGGTTTATTTGTTCTGCCCAAGATTCCATTTCATAAAAGTATTCGCGCCAATTTTCACCCGGACGGAATTTGCGTTTTCGTAACCTGTCATGTATATCGCGGCTATTCACTTGAATGTCGAACTCTTTGATCATTTCCACTTTGAACTCCGACCACGACCGAATACCTCGCAAAAGCCGCACAAATTGTTTTGCCGCGCCAACGACTAGTTTTTTTGCGTACACCAACATTTCTTCTTCGGAATATTTAAACACACGATTTAATTCTTCTAGTTGTTCCAACCAAATTCTAATTGGAATCGAACCATCACCACTGTATCTGTCAATTGCTTCTTCAGCATCGCGAAATGAGATGAAGCGAGAGGATATCTGTTTCGAGCAACACGGTTTGCGCTCTTCACTATCGATTTTGTCTACTTGTACCTCTTTTTCGCTAACACCACTTACACAGCTGCCGTATTTTGTCAAATTGTTATTGTCATCGTCTTCTCCTTCCTCATCAGCAGCCACAGCGCCACTATCGTCCTCTTCTAAAGCGGAAACGTCTCCTTTTAGCTTGTACGCTATCGAGTAATGTCATCAGCCGAAATTTGAGGAGTGCTTTCGTTCCTTCACCGCTTTCATTCCGTCTCACCAATTCCTTTTTGAGTTGATCGACTCTCATCTTATCCACTGCATTGATAAATGATGCCATCTCGCTTGTACTACCAGCATACAAGAAATTTAAATATTAACGGAAATTCATTCGCGATCCACCAACGCAAGTCAAACACCTTTTTGATTCGTGATGCACAATGGAAACCACCGTATCAAATGCGCAATACACCGACACGAACCACACCTTTGTCCTTTTACGATTTCAAGCACCCGAAACGAAATACGCAATACACCGACACGCGAATTAAACACCTTTTTTTTTTTTTTAAATTCGACACAGCTCAGTCTTAAGCTCATCCCGGTTGAGCCCCCAAATGTAAAGTAATATTTAACTCGATCTTTATTTATGTATCAAAAAAAAACATAAGAATAATTCCATATTTGTTTTAAAAGAATAAATGATTAAATTAAAAGTACAGTCTCGTTGTAGACAACCTTTCGCCTCAGCGACTCAAAGACGACTCTCCATCTGCAGCACAGCAAGGGACCATTTAGAGACCAATAGCTGTCTCTTTCTCCCTCGTTACATTAATTTACTTTTAATTGCGGAACTTAGTTCGATCACTTGAATCTTTCAGGAACATATATTTTACTTGTGTATGTTTAATAAGGATCCTACCGACTGCGCCAATTAAACTAAACAAATATCGTTTGTTTTAAAAAATTATATTTATTTAACTTTGAATATTTATTTAATTGCTCATTTTCGTTGACAAATCTAAACTGAATTCTAATCTACAAATGTACTCTTATTTATACTTAGATTTTAGGCGGCGTCCATAATAAATCTTATATCTTATTGCTAACAGATGATAACCAAAGGCGTCGGTCATAACTCACAGAGTTTATTGTTTGCAGCATGAAAGTGGACACTTGTCCTTTCTCTGGTTACATAAATAATCGTCCCTATGCTGGTGTCATATCACTCGTGTTGATATGATCATCGTCAGGGTTGTGTGTTCCTAACATACCTCGCACACATTTTCTTTTTCTCTTCCTCTCATAGCCAGTGTATATAATATCTCAGTCAGTATTTCGTTTGCGAGTACATACAATTAGTGTTAGCGCCACAGACAACCGTAGATTGTAACACTGCTATGATTATTTTTTGGTACTAGAAAATTTGAATAAAAGACGATTTACAAGAGCGGTTTTTTTTTGTGCTTTTTCCCTTTATCCCACGGAAGGCTTTTCGGATATCGTAATTACCACAAAAAGGGATAAATCCCACGATATAACAACACTGCATACAATCATATAGAATTATGGATGGAGCTAAAGAAGTTGTTCAGCTCAATTATACTCCTTACCGCGGATGGGGGGAAGTATAAAAGATAGTTAATTGAATGGATGGTTGTTTCCAATTGAATTTATTATTTCTCTATCGATACCTTAAGTACTAAAGAATTGTTTACATTGCATTTTACGTTATTACTTATGCTCGTGCTTCACAATTCGTTTAACCTACATTACTTATGTCTACCTTAACACTACTTGTCGTGCCGACCTACTGTCCCATAGAATGTATTACATTACATTGCATAACGACCTACCTTTGGTGCAGGTCGCGACGACATGTTCCCACCGTTGAAGTTAGTCAACTTCAACCGTGAATCGTTCTGTATACCTTTCTGGGTTGGGTAGTGTTTGTGGTGTCATCTTTCGTTTTTGCTGCGCCCGTCTTCGGTAACACGCCAGCATAAACAACGGAATATTGGTGAATATCATGTATTGACAAGGTCGAGTTATTACTTTGTTCCGTAAGTTGACTCCTTAATTTTTCATATGGGTGACTGTTCTCCAGTATGAGCGCTTGCAGTGGTTTGATTGTTGATATCGCTATGTGATCAGTTGGTATATGCGATATATTTGCGAATGGAATGAATGGTACAGCTATACTACTGTTCATTGTCTTGTAACTGTGGATGGATGCGATTTTTGTTTCAAGAAGACATTTTTCGTTCATTCTGAGTTATCCGTGCCCCTGTATTTGCGTGGTATATGCCTGTGTGCCACATACTAAAAATATCCAACTGTTTGGTACTTGTAGTTGGATCCACACTTGTGTTTCATTGACCGTGATTACCGTACATCCCTTGTATGGTTCATCCGCATGATTGAAGAAGTTTAATTCACATGGTGAGCTGCCTTCCTTGTAGGTGTATCGTGGATTTCTCCCTGTACATATGTATACCTTGTCTTCTGATCTCTCGCACTGTTTTATATCGCTGGCGGTGAATTTTATAAAGTGGTCCCGTTGTACTGTAATGACCAAATATTCGGTAGATGGTCCTACATATGTTAATCGATTTTCTCTGGGTGTTGGCAATGGATTTACCTTGTAGAGTTCCAATGCAGTCTCTTCTACTAGCGGTACCCTGATGTTGAATATAATTCCCTGCTCGGTGATTCTCGTAGTTATTTGGGTAAGTGAATAAATCGTACTTAATTTCTCCGATGGTTATGCAGTCTTTGCTGGGGTTTTCAACCTTATAAGCTGTATCTGCCGAAGTAGGTCCGCTGGGTTCAATATTTGAGTGTTGACTCTTCCATGATGTGCATCTGTTATGGCGTCAATTAGCGCAGTTTGAATTCTTTGGTAGCGAGCAAAGCTTAAGCTTATAATGTTTACCATTGAATTAAATAGTCACATTGCCCGTGTTTCATCTAAAGATTGGGTTACTACATTCCAAGACCTTTGTAGATGAAACATATGATCATTTATTGAACTAAGCTTATTATTCGTGTATTGTTGGTCCCTTTCCATGATGCTTAGTGTCGCATTCAACACCGATGTCTGTCGCTTGGTCAAGTCCTCTTAGTACCCTTGATTTTGGTTTAGATTCTCGATATCCCTTTCAAATTTATCTGCATGCTCTTGATCCATGATTCCGAATAGCTTATTTAATATTGTTCCAACAATATCAAATGGAGATCGTCGATTTCGACCATGGTTTTGCGACCGAATCACCTCATTCATTTTTACTGTATTGTCGTATTGACATCGGAGTTCACTTAGCGTTGTGCGGCAATTGGTCGTGTAGTACAGTGTGCTCTAGCAGATGCGACTCATGTTCTGCAACGCCATCTGAAATACGTCTATTTTTCGAAATTACGTGGATGTGTTGTAGTATACAATAATGTTCCAGTTATCTGCAATCTGCCTTGTTTAACCCAACCTCTCAAAATAGATACCAGCACTTGAATTAAGCTGGGTAATGGTTATTGGGGTCGTTGTTGCATTGGTTTTTGCTGGAACGACACCGCAAAGTACTATCAGTAGAGTACTTAGCATGATTTTTCCTACTGTCGTGGTGACTGGTTGTTGTCCCTTTGGGCGACGAATCATTGCTTTTGTGTTGCTCAACCAGTTGGCGTTGATTGGTTGGATTCGTCTACTCTTTACTCTCTTTGCCGTTGTGGTAAATGCCGTTCTCTTAACAGCCTTATGTGAGGTCTGCTCCATTGTACTCCTCGATGGTGCTGCTTCTTATGATTTGGCGTCACTCTCCGTAGTTTGGGATGGTTCAATCGGCAATGGACATATTTTAGTAATTGCTCGTTTGAATACCCCACCCTTTGTCCGAACGTCAACTACTCTGACAGTATTGTCTACTCCTAGGTATACCTTTATTAATCTGCCAAGTGGCCATTTAAGTGGTGGCTGATTTTCCTCCATCATCAAAACCATCATTCCTGGTGATAACTCTCTGCTGCCATCTTTCCACTTCGATCGGCCTTGAAGATGAGTAAGATCTTCGGACCATCTCTTCCAAAATTGCTGTTGGATAAACTGCAGTCGTTGGAAGCGTTTGAGGTGTTCGATTCTTTTTTCCGTGACGCTGGGTTCTGGCAACGCACATAATGGTTCTCCGATTAGGAAGTGTCCTGGTGTTAGTGCCTCCAAATCGTTGGGATCATTTGACATGGGTGTGATGGGTCTAGAGTTTAATATTGCCTCGATTTGCGCTAATGTGGTGTTTGGTTCTTCATAGGTCAAGGTCGCCATTCCGGCGTATCTTATTAATAGCTATTTTGCCGACTTAACTGCTGCTTCCCATAGACCTCCGAAGAGTGGCGATCGGGGGGGTATGAATCTCCATTTCATTAATTTTTCTTGGCAATATCGTTGAAGACCTCCCTTCAGTTGCTGTGATTCCAACAAACTGCTTAAGCGGCTTAGTTCAGCTTTTGCTCCGACGAAGTTAGTGGCATTGTCACATGATATTGTGGAGCAACAACCTCGCCGTGAGACGAACCTCTTTAATGCATTTAGAAAGGCCTCGGTTGCAGACTACTTCTAGATGCACTGCCTTTGTTGTGAAACATACAAATACCGCAACGTATCCTTTGTTGTGAGCACTTCCACGAATTCTCGAGTGGATTTTTAGTGGGCCCGCAAAGTCTACGCCAGTGTGATAAAACGCTCGAGTTGGTTTTACCCGTTCGCCGGGAAGGTCTCCCATTAATTGATGTATCTGCTGTGGCTTTGATCGGAAACATCTGATGCAACTCTCGTATTAGTCCGTGGTCATACATAAATGGTTGTAACGTCATTAATTTAATGGAATGATCGATGGATATTCCTTGTCTTAATTGCTGGTATTCCTTATTAAAGGCGACCAGTTGAGTGTTTCGTAGCAGGACTACCAACACGTTTCTGAGTTCTTCATCAGTTGGTGCTTCCTCATAGTTTGCCTTGTTCGACGCTCGGGCGTTATTAATGAATCTCAAGCAGTAGGCAAATATTCTCTGCATTCTTAGCAACGATCCTGGTCTATGAATTAGAGTGGATAATTCATCTATTGGTACGTTCTTCCATGTGACAGTAAGTGCGGACTTAACAGCTCTTCGCTCAGGTACTTCTTACATCTCGCTGGCGAACCGTGTAGGCCATGAGGCTTCTTGTTGCTCCAGAAATGGTGGCCCTTTAAACCAAATTGAGGCGTCCAGAAGTTGAGCGGCGGGTAGTCCCCGCGAGATCAAATCGGCCGGGTTGTCCTTACCCGCAATATGACTCCATTGTTCTCGATTAGACAAGGCTTGGATACGTGCCACCGTGTTTGCAACGAAGGTCTGCCATGTGTAGGAAGGTGACGAGATCCACGAAAGAACTGTAGTGCTGTCGGTGTAATAGCTAACCTTGTTGATTGTTATGCGTAATAGCTTCATTAGTCGATTTACAAGCTCGACCATCAGCACTGCAGCGCACAGCTCCAGTCGTGCCAATGTCGTAGTTTTCAACGGTGTTACTCTGGACTTGGCACACAACATTGATGTCTTAATGTTACCCAGGTTGTCCATTGACCTTAGATAACAACATGCTCCGAATGCTGTCATGCTGCTGTCTGAGAACGCGTGTAGTTAGATGACTGATGCTTGTGCACCTTAGTTAATGCGTATAACTGCACCTTGTATGCTTCCCATTTGCCACGTTGTTCTGCAGGTAATGGTTCATCCCACGCTGAGTTGGATCTCCAGAGTTCTTGCATGAATAATTTCCCTAAGACCACCACCGGGCCTATGATGCCAAGGGGGTCAAATAGTCGTGATATTTCAGCGTACGCGGTTCATTTCGTAATGTGGTTCGAGTCACTGAAGTTGTCTGGGCAACAGAAGAAAAAGATGTCTCTTGATGGTTCCCAGATCAGCCCTAAGGTTTTGACTACGTCTCGTTGATTTATTGATAATGCTTTCTCTCGATGTTCCTCGGGAATACCTGCGAGTATTGCTGGTTGATTGGAGCAAAATTTGCGTAATTCGAATTTGCCTTGTGCCAGTATCTCGATTAGTTGATCACGTAACGTTGTGGCCTCTTCCTCAGTGTCCGCGCCGGTTAAGATGTCATCTAGATATGTTTCTTCGCTTATGACTTGAGCTGCTCTTGGAGCCTTGATGTTGTTTTCCTCAGCTAACTGTTTCAGACATCTTCTAGCAAGATATGGTGCTGCAGCCGTTCCATAGGTGACCGTGTTCAGTTTATATGTCCGGATCGGTTCGGCGGTACTCGGTCTCCAGAAAATCATTTGATACTTGCGTTGTGAATCGTCGACAAGTATTTGTCGGTACATTTGCCGTATGTCGGCGGCAAAGGCAAATTGGTTCAGTCGGAATCTTACCAAAATGGAGAAGAGATCGGATTGAACCGTTGGTCCGATCATCATGGATTGATTTAATGATGTTCCATTGATGGTATTTGCCGATGCATCGAAAACCACTCGGAGTTTGGTGGTTGAGCTGTCTGACTTCAACACTCCGTGATGTGGGATAAAACGACTATTTGGTGAAACATCGCATCGCATGATGTTTCTCATATGCCCCTCTTCTTCATATTCCTTCAAGAACTTCATATATTGATCCCGCAGTTCGGGTTGTGTTAGCAGCCTTTTCTCTAGAGCCAGGAACCGCTTAATTGCTATACCTTCGGATTGCCCTACAGCCTCCGGATCCCTCTTGAGTGGTAGTTGGAATATGAATTGTCCATCCTGGTTTCGTCTAACAGTATCTTGGAACTGTGTTTCGCATTCCAATTCCTCTTGCGTCATTGGTGTGCTCTATTCAATGTGGTTTTCTAGCATCCAGAATTTCTCGATTTGTTTCTCCAAAGTGCTAGTTGAATATTTGGTGGCGATGTTGCAGATCCGCGTCTTATGGCCAGAATGTTTACGCGCGCTGGCTCTTCCTGCTACTATCTGTTACGATTTTAATGTTTGCTACTTGTATTTGTTGATTTACACCATCACATTTGTGCACTTGAGAACGTATTTTGTTTATTTTTCTCAAAAGTAGATGTTCGCCAATATCAAACAGAAAAAACACTCGCCGAGAAGTATTAGGTAGAGATAATTTTTATTTTATTTCATATAATATGTATTGGTAATGCAAGACTGAATGAAGTTTTTTTTTCGTTTATTTTCTTATTGCATAAATATTTTATTCTACGTTATTCACTTTTGCTTTAACAAGGCAGGCAGCAGCGACTTGTATCGAACTGACGACACTGCTCTACGAAAATATACGAACTGTCTGCTGTGGCTCCAAACATGAATTTTTCTGGACGTGTCATTATCTTGAAGAAGAAGCTTTCAGTGTCCGGTTCACACCGCGAAGTTCTGCGATCGTGGGAAGGGAATGTTTGCTTGTATTTGTCATATAAAACCATATGGAAATATGCGATGCACTTGTCACATTAAACTATATGGAATTATTGTATAGTGGGAAGGAAGTAAGAAGGCAATCAGTAATTTGAATTAAGCAAAATGTAGGCATATTTACGTATGCAAAGAAATATGTGAATGTGCTTTGGCCATATAACGCGATATGAAGATATTGTATTTTGAGAAGAAGTAAATATATGAATGGAAGATAGGATAGGCGGGTAAGATATACGAGTTTTGCGCATGCAACATATCCATCCCAAACGAGTATTTTGTAGTGTAGGTAGTGAGGGTCCTAGCTGTATTTGTCCAGGCAGTATGAGATTCAGGTAAAATTCCGCTCCTAGCAGTAAGTCTATCCTTTGGGGTCGGTGGAAATCAGGATCTGCTAATGGTGTGTATGGAGGTAAGTTCCATTCCTCGGTTTCCAAGTACTCCGTTGGTTGTGCCTCACTTATTTTTGGCAGGACAACAGCCTCAATAACCGTTTGAAAACAAGTGGTGCGAGACTGGATTCTTACAGTCGTGCTATACTTCGCTGTTGTTTCGATGTCACCAATTCCCGCGATAGGTACATTAATTTTTGACCTTGGTAGTCCGAGTTGTTGGCAAATCTTCTCAGAGATGAAGTGCATCTGAGATCCCGAATCCAAAATAGTGCGGCATGGCATCGAGGTTCCATGGGCGTTAACTACGTCTACTACTGCTGTCGCCAAGATAATCTCATGGTCTCCCTTTGTTGAGGTGTTGGCTTTAAGCACACTGTTGCTTGACTTCTTCGCTCCAGCTTCGGGATGAAGCATCGTGTGGTGACGGCTGTTGCAACGTTTGCAAGATTGGTCCGTGCAGTTGCCACTTCTGTGACCCTTTTGAAGGCAGTTGAAACATAATTCCAGATGTTTCACTAACTGTCATCGTGCGTCATACTTCTTCTGAGAAAATTGTCTACAAGCAAGGATTGTATGTCCAGTAGTATGACATACTACACATTTTTGGGAATTCGACATCATCAGGCTCGTTTGTCGTGGTCGATCACTCTTCGCATTGATTGCTTCTAACGTCTGATAACGTGAAGTCAGAAATTCATAAAAGTCGGATAGCCCTTGAAGTTCTTTGCTCGATTTTAGTGACTGTTCATATAGTCGTCGACTTTCCTTGTCTAGTCTTTGAAGCATTAAGTGTAATACTAATGGATCCCAGTTGCTGATGTCGATCCCAAGATTCGATATGGCTGCTAGACATTCCCTTGTTGTGTCTAACAGGCGCTTTACTGCTCCAGCGGTCTCGTTGGTTATGCAACTCTGCTGACAAAGGTTGTTCAATACCGATGTGACGATCAACCTTTTGTTCTCATATCGGTCTACTAGCATATCCCAGGCTGCTTGATAATTGTGATCCGTTGTAGCGAAGTGTTGTAGGAGTTTGCTAGGTTCTCCATGCAGATTAGCCTTTAAATAATGAAGTTTCTGCGCCCCGTTCATGGCCCGTTTGTGGATCAGTTCAGTGAAGAGATCCTTGAACTCAGTCCACTTAGTGTACTGCCCATCAAAGGTTGGTAGGGTGATTCTTGGTAGCTTTACCTCTCCTACTGATTCAGTGATGCTACCCTTTAGCTGGTCCATTTCATCTTGTAGGCCTTTAGATATTCGTCCTCCGCGTTGAAGTATTCCTCCTCTTGATAGTCGGCAATGGGCTCTTGCGTCATGATCTCTTGGTGACTTTGAACAATGATGGACCAGTATCTGTCTAAGGCCTCTAGTTGCTTTACATAGAATGCCTTCGTACGACGTTCTGATGATGCTGATGCCGTTTGTTGGGCGAGATGTCTCATCGCCTTGACTGATGCACGTTGGTGTCTGATCAGTTCTGAGCCTCCTATTGGCTCGGGCGTGTCTTCCGGAGACTGCGTGGATGACAAGGCTGTTAGCATCTTCTCTGAATACTTGGAATACAACGCCGATATCCTCTCAAAGTATTCCATCGTGAAGTATTCTTCCTTGGAATGACCGTCCCTATTCGACTCGAGCTGGCTGTGTCGATTCTTGAACTGACTCCATTCCGTATGAAGAGTGCTCATCCTCTGCACCAGATACGTACGAGTCCATCGCCTTGGGCCGTCCTTGGCGAAGTTGCTACAGATGCTTTGAATTTGTTTGCCTGTTGCGCTCTGTTCATCAAGAAGCGCGTCCATACTTATTGGTTTCTTGAAAAACTTTTCAAGCTTCAGATGCTCCTGGCAGGATCGCCAAATGTTCAGCTCAATTATACTCCTTACCGCGGACGGGGGGAAGTATAAAAGATAGTTTGTTGAATGGATGGTTGTTTCCAATTGAATTTATTATTTCTCTATCGATACCTTAAATACTAAAGAATTGTTTACATTGCATTTTACGCTATTACTTATGCTCGTGCTTCACAATTCGTTTAACCTACATTACTTATGTCTACCTTAACACTACTTGTCGTGCCGACCTACTGTCCCATAGAATGTATTACATTACATTGCATAACGACCTACCTTTGGTGTAGGTCGCGACGACAGAAGTTTTACTTCAGTCGTGTGGTCTAAAGCACACTCGTTTTTTTTATTAAATGGCTCACAAGAGATGTAAGATCTACCAAAACAGACGATGAAGGACTTCCTTCATTTGGCGACTCAATAACCCGGCTTTCAGCATATTTAAAATGTCGCAGCATTTCTGTACTTCTTTGGACATTGTGTCTTCGGGTTTTTGCTGTTGCTGCTCAGTTTCTGTAGAACTCAAGTCCCATCCTGGGCTTTCCTTGGCTCTACTGATGTTGGGGCACTCCCATCTCTCTTCTGCTCAGCTGCCTTGTCGATTTTCAGTGGCGGTGATCGCACTATCGCAGATCTCCGCCTGAACGGATCTTCTTTAATTTCCTGTTTTATCGATGAGCTTTAATTTTTTTGTTTTTTGTCTTCTTTATATTGTGCTGTTTTGTTTTGTTTCATGTTTTTTTTTTTTTATTTCGATCCCACGAGTACGGGGGAAAGGATGTCGACCACGTCATAGCCCCCATTAACGTGGTAGGGCATTTATTACAACCAGAGGTCACCAGGTATCTGGAGGTCTCCGCTAGATGCTGTTTTGTTTTTTTATATCCCCAACACCATTCAGGCCTCGGCACGGGTCGCTTTTCGTCTTGCCTTGGGATGGGATTTTAGTCGCCTTCTACGACAGGCATACCTTACCGGGAATATTCAACAAAAAAAAAATAGTAAATTCTTAATTTCTCTAAAACGTGTCACTCTTTTTTTTTTATTGTTAGCTCAAAGAATATCAAGCTAAGGACAAACGAGATGTCGAATTGGTGGATCAAGGCATAAGTAAAGATCTGGAAACTCCATTGGCAGAAACATTTTCAGATAATTGTTCGTCTTTGGGGCTGAATAATATTGTCTCTGATTCTATGGACGTTAAAGAACTATCAAGCACAGCAGGAGAAAAAAATATAACAGTTTTTCCTTTAGATAATAGCAATGGGAACTCAGTCGACACTATTCAAATACTAATAAATGAAAAAGCTATTCTGTCATCTGAATTAAATAAATTTCGCAGTGTTTGTCGGGAAAAAGAATTTGAAAATGAAGAGCTGCAAACACAGTTGCAGATCACTTCAAAACGATTGGACGAAATGAAAAGAGATTTTTTATTACAACTAAAACTACAAGATGAATTAAAGGCGAGTAACCTGACCCTACAGGTGCAGATCCAAAATATAAAATCTTTATATGACGACCAAGCAGAACACTTGGAAGAGACAAAGCAGCTGCTTGCTATTGAGAAAGCTGAACATAATTTGCTACATGACCAGCTACAAGACTTAAACAATAAACTAGGGCTTAATAATATTCGTATTAATCAGTTGACCGATGAGGCAAATATAACAAATGACAGTCGCGTAGAATCTTTGACACAAACTCAGTTTATGCATGAGCAGCAAATACGAGATTTGCAGGTGTGTAGGCAAACCTTCATGTTTCATTGCATATTTTCTCGTTAACTCAAACTGTTTATTTTATTGCAGGCAATCGTACAACAGCTAAATAGAGACAAAGAACAAGCCAACCAACAATATCAAACGTATGTGCAGCACTTAAGTACTGAAATTACAAAATTGAATGAAAAAAATAGTGAGCTAAAAGACGAATGTTCAAAGCATTTAGATAATGAGAAACAGTTTATTGATCATATCGATTCATTGGAAAAGGAGATCCAAAAATGGGTTCGCAACGAGATAGTTTCAGAAAAGCGGGTGAGTCCCAATTTTTTTTTTATAATATTAACTAGCTGACCCGGCAAAAATTGTTTTGCCATTATGAATTATTTCTAGTATATGAAAATATATTTGATAAGTAAGTGTGTGCGTATATGGTATATGAGTGGAAGAGGCATGGAGCGCTGTGAATGTTGACGGAATGTGAAAATAACAACACACCAAATGCATTTTTTTTTTTTTTAATTTATTGTAACTTTTTTTTAAAATTATATATACAACGAACACTGAAAATATTAGTCAACAATATTAATCTCTTAGTGCAATGGAGTGTACACAATTTTTTATCATTCCATCTTTAGCTAACACAAACAAACTGGATGGTTTGCCCACTCGAGAGCATGCCACGTATAATTATCCGTGTGAAAAACATGGTCTGCACAAACAGACATTGTTTGGCGTTATTTCATCGTTGTTATTCACTGGAGGAGCAGTAACATTGGTATTCTCAACTCGAAATAACGCCAATCACTGCCTTTGTTCACATACTTGCAAATATATTTGATGCTCTTTATTGAACTACAAAACTCTACATTAATATTAGCTTGGAATGTTTGCTCAGTAGAGGTGAATAAGGCTCCACTCAACGTCAATGTCAATTTTGTTGATATTTTTAATAAATGATTGAATGGCGGACATTATCGGGATTTCTTCGACGATATATTGGTTATCCGTTAACATTTCTGTGGTCGAACGGTCTTGTTCTTTGTAGTCGGCGCTCAAGGTTGGGCACGTCCAGAGTACGGGTTATTTCATTATTGCTATGAACATGAATACGAGTACGAAGTATATACCATGGAGCATTCACTATTGCTCTTAGCGTTTTGTTTTGGAATGTTTGTATTATGGCCATATTGCTTGGTTTGGTACAACCCCAAAGTTGTATACCGTATGTCCAAGAAGGTTTTAGCACTTGCTTATACAGGAGCAGTTTTCTTATACAGGATTACGCTTAGCTTCGAATATTTCCCGAGTAGCCAATACATTTCTTAAGTCTGATTGCGAGCTCGTCGCATACTTTTTTTCCCTCTGAAAGGGTCTTTTAGAACCAATAGTTGGTCCTCCCCAGAATCCGAGGGACCAACCTCCGTAGGGGGTGGATTTTCCAGTATAACTGGTCTGGCACCTGGGGTAATAATTCCATTTGTTTGTACCATTGCATCTCTTCGATGTTGTATTTTATACCTTCTACCAGGTTTTAACACTGCCGTCCTTCAGACGCATACCAAGGCCGCCTACTATAGGTCAGACGCTCTTGGATTTGGGTTTGCCGTCGGTTTTACCCTTCAATTATAATCTTGCTGCCTTGGGTGGCACTACCAGGAGAATATACTCCCGACAGAATAGCTTATAGCATCACCAAGGCTATTCCCTCTGGCTTTAAATTTTAGTCGCCTCCTACGACAGGCATACATTACCTCAAGGCTATTCTATCCCCCGACCTTGAAGGGGACTATTGTTAGTGAAATTTTTAGGAAACCCTTTGGTACATTTTCCATCTGCCATACACGGCGATAAACGATTGAAATTACCGCATGGGCCATGAATCATGTTAGCTGTAACAATATCAAACAGCAATTGATCAGTAGACGGCTTTGGAATTTCCGCAGAAATTACACTATCGATTTCTTCAGGACGTATTTTGTTGATTAACCAAACCAAAATGTGTGCATGAGGTAATCCCCGCTTTTGCCATTCAACCCAATACATCCAGCAACGTGTAGGACCAAATACATGTAATTTTGTAATGAAACTTATTAAAGACTTTAACTTTTGTCTGAATACACGTGCTGTAATGTCATGACGATGTATTGCATTTTGGCCGGGCAATATCAAAAATATAATCTCTGGCAATTTTGGATTACACGTGAACGTGATAAATACACACGGTCGTTCGTACTCGCGCACGTAAGCAAGGCCATCCTGGATATATTCTTGCATATGACGTGGACTGCCTATATACGACGATGGTAGAATGACAGAGTTACCAATTTCGTCGGCGTCGGCGTTGCTGACAATAGGGTCTCGCAAGTGAATGTATTCTTCCGCATGCAGCTGTTGTTGATTATAATGCAAGTATCACAGTCGTTCACTCTCTATCTTCACGTACATGTCGACTATGTATTGTTGAAAAAGCTCACGATAGAATGATGTTGTCCTGACCGGGTCTAATCATTAACTGATACGCATAATACTCCTTCGCACTAACGTTCCTGGAATAACAGAGTATAATTATAATTACTCTTCAAATCAATAATTGTATCAATTTCATTTATAAAATAGGAATGAATAATGACAGCCCTGCTTTTACAATATTTTTCCTTTAGAATAATACAGTAGAAATACTCTTAATATTAATTACAGCACTGAAGTAGGGCTTAGTGGTAGGTGTGTGAAAATTAAGGACTGAATGTATTTAAAAAAAAAAAAAATTGTTTGTGGTGAGCCACCCTTGACACTTAGGGGTATAAAAATTAGTTATAAACCTATTCTCAGACCTACTGAATATACATATAAAATTTCATCAAAATTGGTCGAGCCGTTTTATAGTTTGATATATTGCATGCTATAAAATATTGCTCGTGGAGACACCGGGTAACACATCGTGCACATATCGCATACGGACATAATAATTTTTAATATGTACACGCAACCATTTGTATTTTAGTGGATTCAGTCTTGACAGATCGTTTTATCGTTTCATAGGCTCAGTGTTGACTGTTGTTTTAGAAATTTGCGAAGATAGCGATAGCGAAGCAAAATAACAGTGCGAAAGCGTTTAACCTGGAAGAAGAATTGTTGGAAGAATACCTAGTTATAACGAGGGCTACTGTGCGAAATTTATGGTTGACTTGCGTGCCCAAGAATCGCATTATATTGCAGTTTCTTACGTCTGACTGCGGATCGATTTGATAATTTTCTGCATTTGGTGATCCAAAAAAAGAAGAACAACATTCGATCGAGCATTTCTCCACTAAACGGGATATACTTTACATCCTGGCAAGCGAAAAATGAAAAAGTTTTTTCGAAAGGAGTACGTATTGAACATTGATTGACTTAATAAAAAGTTGTTGTCCACTGAACTAATCACCTCCTAGCAAAAGCTATCAGGAGTCGGTACCGGTTAAAGTAATGAGAACAATCAGGATTAGTTTGCTTTTTAATTTTGTATTTTACTTGACTTATTTTGTATCATTTCCTTGTATGTCACAGGCGGACATAAGACATTACAGTACCTGTTTTTTATTATCAGCGTGATCTGATCCGGATCAGATGACGAAAATAAAACAAAACGGATCATTTAAAAGTTTAATTTTTGAATTGTGTCAACAGTTGCTTTCAGAAACAAAACAGATAATACAGGGTATTACAAACCTCATATTTCCACCAGCCATATTGCAAATATTCTGCTAAACGTGACGTCACACAAGGCACATGTCATCTCACTTGCAATGTCGGGGGGGTAGCACCCAATCAAATTTTCATAATTTTTCTTTTCAAATATATTTTTGTGAAACAAATTTAGTATTTTATGTTCAAATATGCAACGCATGAACAATATTTTGCTGCTAGCACTTGAGTTTATCTTGGCATATTAAGGTGTGTCCAGACCAGCGAAACATTTCAGAAATGTTTATGAAATGTTTCTGTAGCAAATCGGACACATTTCATACACTTATAAGAGATTTCTGAAATTTATTAATTAAATACTTATGAAAGGTTTCAACTTTTTCCTGTTTTGGAATAGAAGAAAATAATGTGGTGGGATTATAAGCAGCGAGTAAAGTTTTTATTTTTGTAATTTTATTAAATGAATCACTTTCTCATTAGGTATTCAAAGCTTTTCTGGACATTTTTATTTTATTTAAAAACAAATAATAATCGAAAAACAGCGCTCACTTTTTGCAGGGATACTTGTAAAACAAAAATTATTTCCCATCACGATTGGGTAACTGTGAAACATATCAAATGTTTGGCTGGCTTGGACATACCTTTATAGAACGAGAAAAAACAAAATAACTCGGAATACGGACAGGTAGTTTATTCGAATGCGAAGAAAATCAATTGATTTTTTGTGTTCCATTTTTTAGTCTGGCAACGTGATTGTGTGGCTATCGCTAACAGACACACCAACATTTAAAAATAAAACAAGCCACCTAGTCGGAAATAGAAATAATTTTCAGATTTTCAGAAGCAGGATCATGTGCTGTTGTTGTAGTCGCATGTAGGTTAGGTTAGGTTAGGTTGAGCGGGGCTGTGAGATCATCACAAAAAGACCAGGCACCAATACGGGCCCATCGCCATCCCCAGGGAACCAATTACGGTCAAAAAAACCTAAACCAAATCGCCCAAGCAGTCAATTTCCCTACAGAATTTAATTATTGTCCCGATATTGTTGGACGAACCAACCTCTTCTAGGCTGTCAAAGAAGTACCTGCCTAGGTGCTTCCTTCTACACCGTGCAATTGCTAGACACTCGCACAGAAGGTGGGAGACATCTTCCGTGGCTTGTAGGTCCTCACAGTACCTGCATATATCCGTGTTAGATAAGCCTAGTCTCATGGCATGCTTCCTTAGAAGGCAGTGTCCAGAGAGTATTCCTACCGTTAATCTTAGCTTTGTTCTACTGAGATTTAGTAGTTTTTCAGATTTTTTCCTATTTAATACGGGCCAGAGTGCCTTTGAGACCCTATGCCCTTCTAACTGTGACCATCTTGTGGCTGCTTTATTAGAGGTTTTCTCGAAGATAGCCCTAGTCGCATGTAAATCGATGATCTATCTGATAATAAAAAACAGCTAGTATACCCAAAAATTAGGTTACGTTAATTTGATGGGCGGAGGCAGCAGAGCGAGCCCTGCAGTGCCCCACTTAGAAGAGCCTCATCAGGGCTGGTATAATAATTGACCTGGCTTTCTGGAGTATGATTGGAAAAATCCCGTCAACCCCAGGTAATTTAAAAGGAGAAAAGTCTCAATCGACAAGTAAATTTTTTCCTCGGTTTTTGTACCCTCTGGAACTGTTGCAGCGGTAGTTGCGGTGCTTGGTGTAGACTGGACGGTCGTTTTGGGGATACAACGCGGAAAGTGCGTCTGTAGAAGCAGACTTAGAGTCTCTTCAGAGGATTGCGTTCAGTAACCATTGTTGTCTTTGAGATATCCTGGGATTTTCCTAAGTCTAGCTGATTCCCTAGGATCAAATTGTTACAAAATTTATGCCAGGCTATGCGTTTAGCCCTAGTGACAGCACTTGACTTTCCATTGACCGGCTTTGTACTGACTGGGAATTAGTGCGCTAGGCCAAATTGAGATCTGGCTTTCCTTCTAATTTCAAGGAGGTCCTTAGACCACCATGATGGATAATTCCTTTTCTTAAGGCTTTATCATATGCCTTACGTAGAATCTTATTTAAACTCTCTGTGAATGTATCGATTTCGTCTGGTGTCTCTATTTCTTGATCTTGATTTGATTCAATATACAAGATAAGCTCTAAAGGAACACTGTCGCATAATATCTAAAACAGTATTGGACCGATATTTTAAGAAAAATGTAATGTATTTTCATTTCACCATTTTTTTATTTGCGATTTAGCATTTTGCGTTTGAAAAATCTAGTAACACTGACGGTAAATTGACCGTTTCTCGGACGATTGCCAGATCGAAAATTCTAGTTGTCTTTAGTCGACTAGATTGGTCTGGATTAGATGTAACCAGGGCCCTATTCCACAAAACAAGCTATCAACTTTTCACTTTGCACTTATCAAATTACATTTTTTGGCAAAGTGATAAGTGTTTCTGTTCCACGATATTCTTTGCAAATTTCACTTTGCACTAGCAAATGTTTGCAAAGTCTTTGCGCTCTCCTGCAAAGTGAGAGTGCAAAGTGTTCCACAAAGCATTTAATCATATTTACATTTCTGTCATATCACTTTTCACTTTGCATTGCTAAGTAGAAGTTGTTAAAATGAGCCGCAAAATAAAAATTGAAAAATTTTTCAAGTGTTACATTTGATCAAAGAAAAAAAATATTTTATTTGCTACTTTTCAAAACAATAAAGTAAGTATTTTTTTATAAAATGATTGTTAATATTTGGCACATATTTAAGTTTACATTTCATTTTGAAAGTTAATAAATTAGATAAACAGGCTGCCTAAGAGGAAGTTTTAAGAAAAGCCCAATCCCTGCAACTGGCGTCGGCCCAAAAAACATGGACCTATGCGAGGGACAGTTTGTTTGGGCTTTGGAAGAGTCGGACATTGGTAAGTAACACAATTTATTGCCTACAATTAGCAAATAATTATATTTGCATCATTTGTTTTTGTTGGAATTTCTGTTAATTGCAATATTGTGCAGCGCTAATAACTGACAAGCATCTTGTATACAACAACACCATAAATCATCATCATAGACATTTTTGTTGTGAGCTAACAGTGCACTCAATGAAACAACTCTTGCTGATTAGAAGTACCGATTTACGCACAATGTAATTATTTGCTATGTGTACAAAGCTTACAACAGAAATTGCAAAAAAAAATTGTTTCAATTTCATTTAGATTTGTCCGTGAATTTATTTTTGTTAATTTTCAGAGAAAAGGGATAACGCCCGAATACCTGGGTCCGGCGGTGGGAAGAACAGCGTTATGGATGAAGCTGACTTGGCAATCCTCGATATTCTGAAATCAGACTCCGCTGTGGTAGATAGCTTGAATTTGCCAGAAAGCTATGGACATTCGGAAAATCTTCCATAATATCGATGACAGAGGAAACACCTGCCCACCCATCTCCAAACCCAAGGAAGAGGAAGAGCTCTACCAAGTTTCCAAGTGAAACCTTGGATAGAGAGAAGAAATGTCGGCTGGAGCTCCTGGATGTTGAAGTTTACAACAGGAAACTTCAATGCCTGAAATTGGAGAGGGAGCTACAACTTCCAGCCTCTGCCATAACTCGGGAAATTGCAGGGGCAGAAACTGCAAATATTTCGCAAATGCAGAGGAGTCTGTTGTTTGAGGAGTTTTAAGTTTTTAATGTATTATTAGTTTTATTTATTATTATTTTTATATATTTTTTCTTTTTTATTATTATGTAGTTGTTCATTTTTTTTTTTAAACTTTTTTTATTTCTAAATAAACAATAAGTGAATTTCATATTTTTACTTCTTATATTATTTATTCTCTGAGATCTTAATCGCAAACCCCAAAAATGTCCACAAAAGCAACAACGCTTTTGCAGTGGAAAAGGTCTTAGCCAGAAAACAATTATATTTCTAAACAATACTATAATAGTTAGCATTAGGAAAAGTATTGCAGCAGAGAAGTATGCCTTTCCATTCCACTTGCATGATCCATATTATTAAGGGCATCATTTTCTTCTTCAGCATTTTCCAGATCCAATTCCTCGATTTCATTGTCAGTGTCTTCAGTGGGTTGCATATTTTCACTACTCCTTCCGATGCTACAGGCAATTTTATTGTATAAGATGGCACAAACAATAACTACCTTACCTGCAAACTCAGGCCTCAGTCGCAAATAATTTAGACACGGGAATCTTTCTTTAAGAATGCCAAAACTAAAGGGTTTTTCAATAAGAGCGCTAATTTTAAATAAAACAAAAATGGTTTTAGATATCAATGAAATTCTTTATTCCTGTGAAAGTACGTTCGAAGCCATTATGTATGGAATTTCTTTTGCATGGCCACCATGGACACGCTTGCAGAAGTCCAGACGCTTTTCAAGCATAAATCGGCCAATACTGCTGCAATTTCACGTTCGATATTCGTACGAAGTTCATCAATCGTCGCTGGCTTGTTGGCATAGACCATAGACTTGACGTAGCCCCACAGGAAATAGTCTAACGGCGTCAAATCGCACGACCGAGGCGGCCAAGCGACTGGACCATTTCGTGAGATAACACGTTCTCCAAACTTGGTTTCCAATAAATTGATTGTGACATTCGCTGTGTGGCTTGTGGCGCCGTCCTGTTCGAACCACATGTCCTCCAAGTCCATATCATACAATTGGGGCCAAAAATATTCGGTTATCATTGAACGGTAGCGATTCCCATTCACAGTAACGTGCCGGTCTTGATCATCACGGAAGAAGTACGGCCCAATGACGCCGCCGGCCCATAAACCACACCAGACCGTATTTTTTTCGGGATGCAATGATGACTCATGGAGTACGTGTGGATTGCTGCCTGACCAATACCGCATATTTTGTTTATTGACGAAGCCATTCAGCCAGAAATGAGCCTCATCGCTGAAGATGATTTTTCGATGAAAATCCGAATCATTTTCAAGTTGTTGCTCAGCCCAATTCACGAACATACGACGCTTCTGGTGGTCAAGCGGCTTCAGTTCTTGCGTCAATTTAATCTTGTAAGGATTTAGGCCAAGATCTTTTCGCAAAATTGCCACAACGACGTCACAGAGATGCCCAACGCTTGAGAACGACGTGTGAGAGACACATTTGGGCTTTCTTCAACTGAAGCCTCAGCGGCAGCAATATTCTCGACACTACGGACACTTCTTTGTCTCACTGGCACGGGAACATTTTGTACTGTGCCTGTGGACTCAAATTTTTCACCTAGACGCTCAATTGTTGATCTGCTAGGACGATTATGACGACCATAAATTAGACGTAGCGCTCTGAACGTTGAGGCCACTGACTCCGAAATTCGGTAGTAAATTTTAATAATTTCGACTCGTTGTTGGCTCGTATATCTTTTCATCATGAAATGGCAAACCTTACTGAAGAGAAATGTCAAAAGAGCGGCAAGAAATCGTTTTTGCTGTCCCTGTTCTGTGCTCTACTTTTGTAGCGTCCCTGTTGAAAAACCCTTTATTTTCAATTATGCGCCATGTTTTTTTGTGGAAGCCTCTTCAGCGGGGTTATCGGGATTTCGGCGTAATGGTGGTATTAACCAGTTTTTCAGTCCGTAACCGTAAAACCGTAAGTCCGTAACGTCACCCAAAACAACAGCATCCGGAAATGGTCTCCATCCATTGTCAAATCTTTCACTTACAGCTGAATTCTGTAACACCCCTGTAAAAAGTAAAATGTAAAATGTGTAGTCTGGTCCGCATGTCATCATCACATTCAATGAGTGGTTTCCATGCCGGCCCACATATCCTTCCTCGTGTAATGTAGGCGCATCAATTTTAATGATTGTGGCATCCACGCAACCACACACACAAGAGAATCCACCCATCATAAAAAAACTTTTCAGCGATACCACTGACGTCATCGGGCCACCGCAATATGTTTTGAAACAAAACGTCTATTATAACATCGACAACTTTATGGATGGTTCTGCAAACTGTTTATTTTGCAACACCATGCACAGCTGCAAAACCATGGTACTGGCAACCATTTCCGAGCCAATGCAAGCGCAGTAGCAGTTGATTTTCAGCCGACAAAGCATGATTGCGCCCTGTATTTTGCTCTAATTTTTCTCCAATTTTATCTAAAAGGAAATCAACTTGAATTTGATTTAAACGAAAGCTTTAAAATTAAAGTTTTGTAGTTCCCAAAAATGAATTCGGTCTCTATACGAAAAGAAAAACGACGGTACTATGTCGTTTACAAGATACTGATGACAAGTAGTGAACGATGGCTGAAAATGTAAGTAATCTTAGATTGGTACTTTATTCAAATAACTAAACTAAATTAAATTAATTTCTAGGGTGAAAATAACCAACCAGAAACAGTTTAAGACTTTGGTCGAATTAATGGAAAAAAACCTTCGCTGGCAAAAGGATTTCAAAGGGGAGTCTTAAAGGTTGTTACCAAAGTTGAATGGGATTCTATTGCTCTAACCCTTAATAGCTTAGGACCACCATCAAGAGATGGAAAAGAGAGGCAAAAAGTCTATAACTTAACACTATACAAATTTAATAGCTAAATGCACATATTTCACAGGTTTGGTCTGATACAGTAAAAAAAAAATATCTTCACAACAAAAAGGAGTGTGAAGCAACTGGAGGAGGCACATTCAAACAAGAGTATTTGTCAGATTTGGAAGAAGTTGTTTCAAATCTTCTTAGCTACGAAAAAATGATAAGTCCGAAAGGAAAAGTCTTGGGTGGTGCACAAATTGGTTCAACTCTGAAAGAAAAATTAACCTTGTACATCCACATCAATTTCAGCTTCATTCACCATCTAGCATTATAGACACCAGCGATGAATTTTCTGTTGATTACACTGCTTTCTCATAAATGATCAACCTGCAACTGAATAAATTCAAAACATACAATTCATCATAATTCATAAATTAAACCTCAATATGAAGTATCGACGCAAAAAACTGATCAAAATCGTCGAAAGTTATCAAAGCTAACTGACAAAAACAGTTTGCTTCAGAAGCAAACAAACGTGCAGGGGAAGTTCTACGAAGAAGTTAAAGAATACCTGAAACGAATAGATAACCATTTAAAGGAAAATGCTAGATATGAAAGAAAGCGGTTTTATTTAGAAGAGGAGAGTAAGTCTCAACCTATAAAAAATGCAATTAGAACGCGAAGAAAAGCGAAATGCACTTGAGTCTTCTAAAAAAATAAAGCTAAATTCACTTTTAATTTCTTATATATTTTATGTTTTTATTACTTATTTAACATATACTATATTGAACCCAAACAGAGATAATTAAATAATTACAATTTTGATCCAATTTGTGTGTTTATTACTTTTTTAAATAAAGTTCAGCAGTTGGCTTCGTATCTGTGCAGCTTGACCATCGGTGGTCGCAATATTTCCATTTGGTATGTAAGAGTCCGATTCATTTGCTAAATCCATTATATTTGGATCTACTTCAAGTTCTGATTTATAATTAAGGCAAATGTTGTACAGAGCCGCCAATACATTAACAATTTGTGTCGATTTTTGGAGTGTGAGTGCAACTGCCGGGCACCGAGGAGACAGCTGAATCTGTTCTTTAGAACACCAATTGTTTTTTTTCGATTTTGTCCTTATCTGTTTCCGTATGCGAATGAGCTCCGTTTTTCTTATGTCATCATCGTCATCACTACTCCAAATATTGCTTCACTATTCATTTTTGGGATACAACTTACAACAATTTCTTTCAAAAATAAAAATACTGATACCGCCATTTATCTGTCATTTGTGCATATCAGCTGGTGTGGATCGTGGATCGGAATGTGAACTACTTACCGACGACGTTTTACCCTGTCGTGGAAGTTAGAGAATCACCCTTATTCGGCGTGGCGTTTATATCAAATCTGTATTGCATGTAGCGTGTTTCTAGGCCTTTCAAGTCGTTTAACGACATGTGGCGTTTAAGTAGTGTTGCACAAAACGATTCATAAAACGCCGATTATTGTCGACTAGGAGGCAAATTTAAGTAGAAACATGAGTTTCGGTAATTGTTTATATTTTATGCAGTGATTTCATAATTCTCTTATGATTAAGGGTGAAAATAACAAAAACCCCGATCAAATGAAACGTTTGGTGGAAATTATGGAACAAAATATATCGTTGGCAACGAATTTCAAAAGAGGTGTTCCACAGAGCGATGATGTGAAAAATGGGTGGAGTAGCTGCGACACTCAACTATTTAGGACCACCTGTAAGAACAGAGAAAGATTTAACAAATAGACAAAGGGTTCTTTGCTTAGTCTAAGGTACATTTTGAATCTGGAAATTATTGGCATTATTTTCTACCTCAAACTATTTTGTATTTATATGTATGTATGTACATACTTTGAATCTGGTAAATCCAAAGGAACGGATTTTGACCTCATTCTTCTTCTTATAACTTTCAGCTCTCTTTATGCAGACTCATCTCCTTCGTCGCTTTCGCTTTCCAATGGTATGAACATTGCAATGCTATACATGTTTTTGTTGTATATATACCACCACAATTCGAAATACTTTTGATTTTTGTATGTTCCTCTAAAATTTAAAACACCAAACATAAATACATACCTACCTACCTGTCAATTATCAGCTGTGGAATGTAAAGTAAATGAGAGTGGAGCCGTTCAAGGATAGGAATAACGATACTAAACACCTATCGTTTAATATAAACGCCACGCAGAATAACGCTGTATCCAGCATAAGCACGGGCATGCGTTGCGATGCGATTAATGCGGGCAGCTGTCAAATTCAAACAGATGCTAGCTTATGTGGACGTCCAGCGTAAACACGATATTGCGGCAACACGTGCTTTGCAACGTTTCCGCATCGCACGCATTGTTTGAAAATCAAACTGATTTGATTTTTCTCGCATTTATCGTATCGTGATTTCGGAAGTGCAAAAAAGAAAAAAGGAAAAGCCTTTCTTGAAAAGATTTAGGTCTCTGAAAGCTTGTGGTAACATAATAACAAATATCATATATTACGTTTTTCAAAATATTTGGTCAAATGTTTTCGTCGTCATTCTTGCATACTGGCGAAATCCAGTCTCATTCGCTCGCAATTGTACAATTAATAAAACTCGCCATAAAGTACTTTGTTTTTGTATATAACATTCGTTTTTGATTTATTACTCTTCTCTCTTAATATTCTTATTTTTAGCAAGCTGTTTTCCAACAGTGAATAGGTATATTAAAAAAAGTGTTTTTAAACGCAACCCGCATGAACGCGGGTCCCTCTCGCTTAAATTTAATATTTTGTTTTATGTAGTACTAGCTGTACCCACCCGGCTTCGCCCGTGTAAATGTGGTTTCAGAACAGTTGATGGAAACAAAATTAAGAAATTTGCTGTCTTGTTGGGGACAAATTTTTTTGGCTGTTTTGTTTCTATCGACTAAGATAGTGATATTTGCTGCATTACTTACCCTGGAGCACTTTACATATAACTGCCCGTGCTTGAAGCAATTCTTGCTTAAATCAACTCCCGCATTTCTTAAAGTTTGATCTTGTGACTTATGGATTGTCATTTCAAAACAAACATTAATAGGCAATCGAATCGGTTTAAACTGAAATGAATAATTACTGTGAATTATTTGTATTCTTGGTATAAACACCGAATCTCCTTTACCACACCCAGTTAAAATTAAAGCCTCATGTCAAGCATTATGTTGCTTATGTTATGGGAATTCCAACTTTTAATACCATTTTATGAGCATTGAGGCCATGGGCTGTTAAAAACGCTATTTAAAAACTCTACTCTATAAAAAACGAAATGGTTAATTACCCACGATCTGGTATCACTGAAAGCTATACCTATCTGATATTTCTTCCATAGAATTTTTTTTTTGTGTAAGCAAAACAGAGGTAAACATATTTTTCCTACATATTTGACATTTCTTTTATGGGTTTTTTTTTTCTTAGCAAACCAAACAGCATACTGCCTCTGTCTGTCTCCCTCTCCGCCACAGGAATAAAATAAGGTTAAAAGAGATGTGAATATATTGCGCGGTTAGTGTGTTTGATTTGAGAATGAAATGCATATCCACCCACCCAGGTGAAAATAGTACAAATGTTTCAAATTTTGCCTACTTATTTAAAAACTTTTTAAGTTATTGAATTCATGGATATCCTAAAATGTAGCCGCAGATGTCCCCTATAAGCTGGTGTTTACTATATTTAAATGCTCCCAATATTTTCGAACGGAAAGCGTGACAAAGAAAAAAGCGAAACCAAACGATAAAATAAATTACTCTTGTCAATTTTTTTCCGGAATTTATAGCGATATAGAGTTGAAACAAAGTGGATATTGTGGGCCTATTTATCCTCTATAGGACTGATAATAATGCATCAGAATATATTCAATAGTTTCTAAGATTTTTGCATTTAAAGACATGCAGTCAAATTCAATCTCGAACAGAACTACACCAATTTTATTTATATGATTTTATTTATATGATGATATCGGTCTAACGTACCCTACTTCCAATCATAGACACCAGCGTTACTAAAATATTCCAGTCAAAAATAAAAACATCAGAAAACAGAAAATCCTGCTACACTTTGCCTTGTATTCACAAATCTTGTTAAGTGTAAGATCTTATAAAATAGTACTGTAGACGCTTTTAACTCTTTAACCATAGCTTGTTCTCAGATCTTTACCTACCTACTTAATAAAAGAGGAAAAGAACCAACCAAACTTTTGATTAACGGGAAAGATTCGTTCGACCCATCCGTGCACTTCATTTTTTTTTGTTCCGAGATAAAAAATGCCCTTCTGCGTTCTTTTAGCTTTTTTTGAATGGCAAATTGCCCAAAAATGGGTAATTACCCACGATCTGGGATCACTGATAGCTATACCTGTTTGACATTTCTCTTATGGTTTTTTTTTTCTTAGCAAACCAAACAGCATACTGCCTCTGTCTGTCTCCCTCTCCGCCACAGGAATAAAATAAGGTTAAAAGAGATGTGAATATTATTGCGCGGTTAGTGTGTTTGATTTGAGAATGAAATGCATATCCACTCACCCAGGTGAAAATCGTAGAAATGTTTCAAATTTTGCCTATTTATTTAAAAACCTTTTAAGTTATCGAGTTAATGGATATCCTAAAATGTAGCCGCAGATGTCCCCTATAAGCTGGTGTTTACTATATTTAAATGCTCCCAGTATTTTCGAACGGAAAGCGTGACAAAGAAAAAAGCGAAACGAAACGAAAAAATTAATTACTCTTGTCCAATTTTTTCCGGAATTTGTAAAGATATAGAGTTGAAACAAAGTGGATATTGTGGGCCTATTTATCCTCTATAGGACTGAGAAAAATGCATCAGAATATATTCAGCAGTTTCTAAGATTTTTGCATTTAAAGACATGCAGTCAAATTCAATCTTAGTCGAACAGAACTACACCAATTTTATTTATATGATGATTAGTGACCATTAAGGTCGAAATCGGCTTAAATACAACTCATTATTCATCATTATATCACTGACGATCTTTTTTTTTTTATGCCACCATATCGCCTTTTACGCTTGATTGACAATGTTCTATAACTATTCGCGCATGCCTACATTAAGATGTCCTTGTTGCGTGCGTGAGTATAAATGTTGTACCAACTGTCTACAACAGACATTAGTTTGTAGTAAAGATTGTTTCCCAATAAAAGTGTCAAAATGATAAAATTGGGTGGTCACAATTTATACTGTGTGCAGTCGATTCGCCTAGCTGTTAACATAGTAGCACCATTAAAAAGCAACTTCACAGTTTTTATGTGTTTTGAAATGTTACAGTAAAGGATATTTTTATATCTTTGAGACGCGTAATGGTGACACAATTGTAAAATATTTACCATGTTTCTGAAATGCTTTTATCGACACAAATCATAGTCAAATATGTCGTGTGGTGACTATAATTTAAAGCAAATTTGTCTAAGAATCACAAATTTCTTCTTGGGATACAGAACTATGTAGCTATATCAACTTTATCCCCGCTATGACATTGCCCAGTTTAAAACAAATTTTCGTTACAGCTGCCTCCGATTTTTTCTTAACCGTAGTTTTGCATTTTAATTTGGTTTCGGGTCTAGCCTCAAAGAGAGCTGCCTCCGCTTTCTCCCCCTCCGAACTTTTTCCACCATTGACATTAGGAACCTGCTCGGTTGAAAATCATACTTCTCCTTCAATCAACTCAGACTTCCCTTGGCGAGAATTGTCTTTTGTTTTTTTTATTTAACTTAATCAATTTTTTTGTCTACTTTAAATTAAGAACCCACGAGTTGGGCCAGAAACAAAAAAGTCAGATCAGGCAACGCCGTCTTAGCCTCCCACGTTAAGGCGTCTGAGAGAAACCAATAAAAGTCTGAAGTTTGGCTAGCCAGCCTAAGGTGGTCATTTATAGATAAGTAAGTTCTTCTGAATCGTCGAAAAAGTATCTTCTTCCAATGATCCTATTTCTGATTTTTCAGTGATATGTCACTGCCCAACACAGAAAGTGTGGAATGTCATCATCACTTACTCGTTATCATTTACACAGATCCGCAGAGCTGGTTCTTACTCTCTTTATATGGTACTAGCTGACCCTTGTTCGCTTTTAGCAAATAAACTTATATATGGCCATTTAAGATTGCTCTTTTAGCGACAACTCGAACCTTTTTAGTTAATATAATTTTTCCCCTTAAAATTGTTTTTTTTTTTCGAATCTGCTTTGGAATAAACAAAATTGACATCCGTTATATCCGAAAGAAAAAGTTATTGATTGATCTTGAGCCCACGTGCGATGGTGCCACATATATGAAGTTGCCCGTGGCATAAAACACCTTTCCGAAGGTCCACCCAAATTACTTTAAACGATTGATTTGAGTTTTATTCGAACACAATGTAGCTCCCCGTTCTTCCACCAAGAGCCTACTCTCACACAAATCCATACAGTAATCAAATGTTGTAAAAAATGTAGTCCGAATAACTCGTTCCTTTTACCCAGCGGTATGCAATGTACGTCCTGCTTGCACATAGCAGAGCAAGAACGGGAAAAAATTCACATTTGATTAACAAAGATGCTTAATTTATTGTTTCTAAGCCTCTGGATGGAGCAGAAAAATATATAATAGCTCAAAATACTCGAGGAAGTATTGTCTATGAACACTTTTTTGTATTGATTAAAATTTAGAAATATAATGGCAAGTTGAATAGCGTAAACATTTTTTTTCTCCTTATTAAAGGAATAAAATTTCAGTTTCATACGCTTTATACGTATTTAATTGCATTTTATTCCTTTAATAAGGAAAAAAAAAATTCGGTTTCATCAAAACCCGTTCAGTAGTTTCTGAGAACACTGCGAACATAATTTTAGCAGTTACGTCTTCATATAATTTTATAGATTGCACCATATTATGTCCATTTGGAAAAACAACTTTTTGTTCATTTGTTTCCTCCTCCTGTCCACCAATACCCGTTTTTTAATAACTATTTAAATTAAATTAAATTTTCAAGTAACGGTAGTTTAGGTTCAAATAAATATTAATAAGGCCAAATATATTTTATTATCATTATCATACTCCGTGAGCAGAATAATTTTAAAAAAGATAGTTTTAAGGAACAAATAAATAAAAATAATTAATTGGCATTCAATTCACTTATTTTATTTAAAGGAATTTTGCTGCATTCGACCTTATTAGACATTATAGTAGGTAAGAATTGCAGGCCGCCTCAAGTGCAGCCTCACTTAGGCCAAAGTAGGCCCATTGTGAAATCACAGAATCAGTGTTCTCATAAACTATCCGTAGAACCAACCGGAGCTAAGAATGAAGATTCCTATGTTTGCGATTTCGCTGAGATTGTCGAAGAAGTATTCTGCGAGGTATAGTTTTCTACGGAATGACAGTGCTGGGCACGTGCAAAGAAGGTGAAGAATAGTCTCCTCCTCCTCCTCGTCCATACAGCTTCTGCAGAAATCGTTTGAAGGGAGGCCCAACATGATGCAGTGTCCCGTGATTCTTCTTCTTAACGGACTCTCGACCCGTGAAGAGTTTCTGCCTGAGACACTGTAGCCTTCCATCCTCTGCGATCCCGGGCACGCTGCTATTATCCAGACCAAGCGCTCTGGCATCCGCGATGGCTTGGTCTTTGAAACGGAGGTTCGGTCTTCCTTGTCGTCTCGAACCTGGCGGCTGGGATTCGAAGATCCTCTTAGCTGGAGCATTATTGTCCATTCGCTCGATGTGGCCGAGCCAATGTAGTCGACGTATTTTGGCCTTTTGGACTACAATCACATCTTGGTACAGCCACACTGGTACGTGCCGATTAGTGTGTTGCAGAACGGTTTGAGACGTTCACACAGTACGTTGGATAGGATCTTGTATGCGACATTAAGCAGGGAAATGCCTCGATAATTCTTGCAAGACATAGGATCGTCTTTTTTGTAGATGGGGCATATGGAGCTGATAGTCCAGTCATCGGGCATGCTTTCTTCCACCCATACTTGGTTGATAATTTGGTGCATGCGCCCTACCAATACATCACCACCGTATTTGAAGAGCTCCGCTGGTAAACCATCAGAGCCGGCGGCCTTGTTGTTCTGTAGCTTTTTTATTGCTAAGTCAACTTCTTCTATACTGGGTGGTGGAAATGGTTCTTCATTGATTGGACGTGGGCTCTCTTCTTGCCCTATCACTCTCTCTACATGATGCCCATTTAGCAGCTGCTGGAAGTGCTGCTTAAACACATCAACTATTCCCTGCGCTTCGGTGACTAGGTTTCCTTCACTGTTTCGAAGAGCCTGCGTTCCGGTCTTGAAGCCAGCAGCCAGTTGCTTTGCTTTCTTATAGAACTTCCGGATGTTGTTTCGATCGCAGGACTCTTCGATCTCCTTGAGCTGGGAGGCTGCGTAGGCCCTCTTCTTTCTACGCAGGATTTTCTTCTCTTCCCTCCTCCTGGTTCGATGCTCTTTTGAGTAGCACCTGGAGTGTAGAGCGTTCGCACGTTCCAGGTACATACTCGTTGTCCGTTGACGTTCCGGGTCTGGTAGCCGTTTGAGGGAAATCGTTATCCGAGTCTCCTCGTGTCTCTCTCATAACTAGTGTTTTTTTACGTGGTCGGGAAGTTACCCGACGGCACAACCCCCAACCTGGAGGGCGAGGCCCTTGACCTTAGGACAGCAGGCCGGTTATTCCGGTACCAGTAGCCCACTTTGGGATGTGAGCGCTGTCGTTGGCCCATTAAGGGCTCATCCGCCACCAACTCTTCTCCAACACCCTGGCTCGGTATTGGAAATCCCTATAGACCTGGTATCCGAATATGTCCGAGCAGCTTTATAGGGATTACACTAAATAGTTCGGCCTGACTGGAACTGTAGACGCCACCGTTGGTTCCATCTAGGGAACTCCTCCGCTGCCGTCTGGTACCAGAGGAGGTGCCTTAGTGAGGAAACAACACTCCTCCCCCCTCTCTCCGCTGCCACCAACGACCTTCCAAAGGGGTTGGTTACCCAATCTCCAGTCGAGGTACTAGGCACCCACCAGTCACCACGTGGAGGTGAGAGTAGGAGTTGATAGTGAGAGGCTAGGTGAGAACGCTTGTGTTCTCATGACATCGCATCACTACCCTTCAACCGACCGGTGTCCCGTGATTACACCTACTAAAGTGCTTACCATGGGTCTTTTCAGTGCAGTAAGATTTTTAGAGCGCTTGAGATCCAGGTGAAGCCAGATCTGTTCCGAGATGTGGCACGTTGTACAATTAGACCACCTACGATTACTAGCGCTTAACGCGTTTTGTTTAATTAGGAACTTGCAAGTAGCAAGAGGCATGTATAATGTAGATGTAAATGCCTTGTCTGGCGAGTTCGTACAATTACCTGGAATGTCTCTTTGACCCGGCACCCATATAAGGTGAATTTTGAATTGTTTCGCCATCTCGTTAAGAGATAATCGGCAATTGAGGGCAGTTGTGGAATTGAAGATGACAGAATCCAGGGATTTAATCGCGGCTTGACTGTCGGTAAAGATGGTGATATCCTTTACAGATATTACATTATACCGAAGCCACGACAAGGCCTCTTTGATCGCCATGATTTCCGCCTGGAATACACTACAGTGATTAGGTAGGCTGAATAAGATTTTGCAATTTAGATCATAAGAGTGGCCGCTGTTGGAGTGGTCCTAAGGGCTCCACTAATGCATACGCATGCTGTTCTTTGAACACGGCTAAGGTTATTATAGGAGATGGCCTTTTCAAGGGCAGACCACCATACGATAACGCCATATGTAAGTATAAATCTGATAACGGATACATATATCCAATGGGTAATTCGAGGTTGAAGTCCCCATCTGCTTCCAATGGCTTTTATACAGCAGTACAGAGCCGTGGTGGCTTTCTGAACTCTCCGCAGGATATTGGCTCTCCAGCTCAGTTTGCTGTCTAAGACGAGACCCAAGTAACTAGCCGTGTTAGTGAGCACCAAAAGGGTGCCGTTTAGTTTTGGAGGTACAAAATTGGGAGTTTTGTATTTCCTTGTAAAGAGGACTAGTTCAGTTTTCTGAGGATTGACCGCCAGACCACATTTTTTGGTCCATTTAGAGAGCTTGGAGAGGGCATTTTGCAAGAGATCTCTAAGCGTATTGAGGTGTTTTCCTGAGACAGCGATAGCCACGTCGTCTGCATAGGCAATTACCTTGCACCCTTCCCCTTCCAGTATTAGAAGTAGTCCATCCACCCCTAAGTTCCAAAGAAGAGGTGAGATTACGCCGCCTTGAGGCGTATCCCTACTGACGAACCTCCTAACCGAGGCCTCGCCCAGCTTTGAGTTGATGAACCTGTAGGTGAGCAACTGGTTCACTAATTCGCCAATCGAGAATTGCCCATGCATCGACGCTGTTAAACGCTCTCTCAATATCCAGGAAAGCAACCAATAATTCTTTGCAATCGAGAGATTTTTAATGGTAGATACAAGTGAGTGCAGGGCCGTTTCAACCGATTTCCCTTTACTATACGCGTGTTGAGAAGCTGACAGAAGATTTGAGTTGACACTATCAGTTTTTTTTAGTAAGAAACGATGACAAAGTAATGGGCCTGAGGTCCTTGGGGCTTACATGTGTGCTTTTACCAGCCTTGGGTATAAAAACCACATTAACCTCTGCCCATAACTTGGGAATATGAGCAAAATCCAGGCAACTTTTAAATATTACAGTTACCCAGGGAAGGATTAGGTCAACGCTCGTCTGAAGTTCGGCCGGCTTAGAGCCTTTTATGGCCAAAAGAATTTTGGTCTTGGTAATAAGACTTGAAGAGCTGCTTGCTATCGGCCTTGCAGAAGACCTAGTAGGTATCGAGGCAGCATTACAGCTATTAGGGAAGTGATAATCCAGTAGTAGATCCAGAGATTCTGCACTGGAGGTGGTCCATGATCCATCTGCTACTTTAGGAGTGGATGCGAGAATCTTTCTGAGCCTAGAGGCCTCAGAGATTTCTTTTATCTTTCCACAGAAGAGTCTCCAGGAGCTCCGTTGGGCTTTCATAACTAAGGTTTTTTAGGATTTGAGGGCTTCTTCATACAAGATCCAGACAGACGCTTCGCGGGATCGCTTAGCCAGATTGAAGAGCTGCCTACATTTTTGACGCAGAGATACAATCTCCTGATTCCACCACGGTTGTCTAGGCTTGCCCCGAGATTTGCTTATTCGACAGGAGAAAGACATAGCCCGGTTGAGAGCCTTAGTGAGTTCTTCGACCATGTTATCTAATTCATTTGTGTTACTAGGGGGAACAGGAATTCTATTAATTACAGAGGACCCCACACTATTCCTATATTTACTCCAATCCGTTTTTCTGAAATTCCTAAAAACGGGTTGGATTTGAGGGAGACAGTTTATGCCAAATTTAATGTTTGTGTGATCTGAGAAGGAGGGTTTGTTAGATACTTTACAGTCTCTGATATCATAGTATATGGTATCGGAGACCAGTGTGCTGTCTAGGACCTCTTGTCTGCTACTAGTGACAAATGTGGGTTCGCACCCATTATGCATATGATTAGTTGAGTACTAATTAAGTAATCAGAAAGTAGCTCACCTTTTTTATTTATAGTAAGAAATTCAATAATTTTTCTTTGTGTCTTCGAAAAGTCAAATATTTTTTTATGTGTTGTTTCTTTATCTTAATATTAAACTATTTTCTTTTCTATTTCAGCAAAGCGGTGATAACGTGAAATATGATAAGGATATCGAACACCTCAGTAGGAAGGTCTTAGAACTTGAGTCAGAACGTTGTGTATTTGACATACGAATTAAATCGCAAGAAGAGCTCATTGGTGATCTCAATATGACTATTTCAGATAGAGATATTAAAATAACTGAAATAAAAGAGCACATTAAAAACATATTGTCTGAAAAACCAGATAATATAAAACTTCTTGCTGCGATGGAGAGTAATAATATTGCCGCCTCTAGAGCAATTACACAAAACCATATACTTAAAAAGCAACTTGATGAATTGGAAATTAAATTTGTGCAGCTGACTAACGATAAGGTTGACTTGGTCAATAAAGTGGATGCGGAAGAATATTCCAATCGTGAAATTCGAAATAACCTTGATATTGTAAAGGAACAACTTAATAACCTTAAAGAAAAGCTGCACTATAAAGATGAGGAAATGATTCGTCTGACACATGAAAATAATGATTTAATGTTACAACATTCTGTACTTCAGGAACAGATGGATCGATTGCAACGGTTTGAAGTTAAAGACTATACCGATAAATGCAATCCCGCTCACAACGACTCTGGAAGTAATGATTGCGATAAGGCTCAGGACTTTCATCTTCCTCTCTCCGATGTTAATGATTATCATTTGAAATGTAATCTTGATGGCGATATAATGAATGATAGCGAGTATAACAATAATAAATTGAAAGAGTCAATTTTTTCTTCTACAGTCGAATATGACGACTCACATCAGCTTACAAGCTTAAACGAATGCGACCAACCAAAGGATGACAATGATTTACCGTCAATAGTCTTTCCGGAGCATCATGAAATCGATTCCTATCGTTGCCTTAAATATTATAATGGCGAACCGCCAACGATTCCAACAATGGAGGCATTACAAAAGCTTCAGAGCCGTTTTACAAAGTTGATGGTTCAGGTGGCTGACTTGAGCGAAGAAAAACAGCGACTTGAACACTTAGTTCTTCAACTTCAAGGTGAAACTGAAACAATTGGCGAATATATTGCGTTATATCAAACCCAACGACGGATTTTGAAACAGAGGGAATATGAAAAAGCAGCTCAATTGGAGCTTCTTCTCGGAGAGCGAAAAGAAATGCTAGACAAAATGACGACTCTTAATAAACTTGTGTCAAATTTAAGACTTGAACTTCCGAACAACTTACAATTTAATAAAAAATTACAAAATGCAATGGAGCCATTTTGCATTGAACCGAATGTATCGGATTGCACAGTCAAATGCGACCAAAAAATATTGCATGATGTTAATTTAAATAAACGGCTAATTTCGGATAATTCGGAGGAGATATTGTTAAAAGTTCAAGGCATTATAACAGAAATTAAGGAGAATACCAAAAAGATACCTTTGTCAAATACTATAGATCATTTGACTTGCTGTTCAGGTAAATTTGAAATTGTTTAAGCAACAACTCTTATTTGAATAGTAAGTATATCTATTTATACTAAAAATAAGTCGAGAAAAAGGAATATCCAAGCTTCGAATGAAGTAAATGAAATAAACGTGCAATTTGATATTAACCACTTAAAAAGTTTTTTTCTTTTACCTAACCGCGTTGAATTACATTATGAGTTTGCAAGTTATTTAAAAACGTGTGTGTAATGTCGTTTTCCATTGGGTTTTTCAGATCTTGTTCTCAGTTTTCAGATTTTTCGTGTCCAATGGAATGTAAAACGAGATTTTTCTTTCTTTGCATTTGTGGTGGTGCGTGTTTTAAAAGTGCTTAGCTCGTCGGTAGGGTGGGATCTTCTGCTTGTCTTGCGGACTACCGTACTTTTACATGCCTGAATTTAGATGGGAACGTTTTTTTAAAGTTTGGAATGTTGAAGGAATATGAAGAAAATAGGGAAATGATTGTCTTTAAACGAAATGAAATATTTGGAACTTAATCAGCCAAGAAGAAAACAAACCACACCTATCAACTTGGTTGGTTAGCCTTCTCCCTTCTCTCTCCACACCGGTACGAAAGGTGTTATGGCACTTTTGAGATACCCTCCCCATTACCCTACTCACGAATGAGCAGAGTACCATGGTTGTTACTTGCTCATTTTCGTCCACGCCCAATCAGTCACCCCTGCATTCCAACCTATTCACTCATTCTAAACACCTAAAAGGGTCCTGAAAGTGCCAAACAAATGATGAATTCAAACACCATTTTTTTGTCCGCATGATGGACAGTAATATGGGAAATTAAATTTTTTTTTTTTTTTAATTTCTTATTTTTTATTATTTAAATCCTTTGACACGATTTGACGACTTTCAGGAGAATCGAAAATTTTCCATTTTTTTCTTGAAAAATAAATTTTATTCGAATTTCACAGCCATCTACTAAGCGTATCGTAATAGTGTTTTTATTAGTAGTGATTTGTATTTTGTAACATTGTAACAAGTGTATAGTGTTATGTATGTATGTATGTATGTATGTATGTATGTTTAGTAATTGGGTGAAACTGTAGATATAAATGTAATTAAGGGATGTTTATGTTGAACTGTAATGGTGGGTATTATTTTGATGATGTAAGGGGAGTATACGGGTGTTCGTCACCGCCCCTTCACTGTATAATAGGTTTAAGTTCTGTTTATTTATTAACTTATTTTGTCGGGACTTGTATTCAACCAGCGCTTTCCTAATTCTCTGTCATGACAACTCATCATTTCGTTGTGTTTATTTATGTGTGGCAACACTGACAACTTTTGAAATGCAACGCCAGTATCTGTCACTTTTCACTTTTATATTTTTCGACAGAAGAAAATGAAAAGCCTAAGAACGAACTACAGAATTGGTTGGATAACGACGCAAAGGCAAAGTCAGATTTGATCATCGCTATTGATCCGAGTCTACTGCGTCTGGTAAAAGGATTGGACACGGCCAAGAGTGTTTGGGAGCGATGGAAGTCTGAATTCGCCTCCACAGGGCCAGTCAAGAAAGCCACCTTGCTGAAACGTGTGGCGACTTACAAAATGAAGGAAGGCGAAGATCTACGCAAGAATCTAATGGAATTCTTCGATGCGGTTTCACAGCTGAAGTGTATGGGCATTGATATACATGAGGAATTGCTGTCGATACTTCTGCTGAATGGACTACCATATAGTTTTGAGTTGTTTCGATGTGCGATGGAGTCACATGACAATTTGCCCAGACCTGACATTCTGAGGGAGAAAATTCTTGAGAAGAACGATGCACAAAATCAACGAAAGGCGGATGGTGATACAGAGGCGATGTTTGTCCGTAGAAGTGCATGTCTAGAAAGTGTTCAATAAAGCAAGTGAACGCGACAAAACATTTAAGTACAAGTGCTTTAGATGTCATGAAGTAGGTCACAAGGCGTCTGAATGTCCGGAAAATAAAAATCCACGGAGCTACTCAAAAGGTGAATCATTCGCAAACAAAGTAGAAAGCACTTTCCACACAGCGGAAGTCGAAGAAGAGGCTTTGGGGATTCTGATGAGTACGAATTCAGGACGATGGTGCCTTGATAGTGGCTGCACGTCTCATATGTGCAACGACGAACGTTTGTTTGTATCATCACCCACGATAGTACAAGGGAAGCTGCTACTGGCGAATGATGCTAGCACAAGTGTTGACGCGAGCGGAACAACTGAGATTATCACTACAGACGGGAAGTCTGAAAGGTCAGTAAAACTCCAAAATACGTTATTGGTTAAGAATTTAAGGACTAATCTTCTCTCTGTTGCGAGGATAACGGATCATGAAAATACCATTACGTTCGACAAGGAAAAGGCAGTTGTTCGCGGATATGATGGTGAAATAAAGGTTTTTGCCAATCGAGTTGGTCAATTGTACTACGTTCAAGAAAGTACTTCAGAAGCATGCGTAATCACTGGAAAAGGATCGAATTTCGAGTTATGGCACCGAAGACTTGGACACTTGAACGGCCGAGATCTGTTAGATAAATATGTTTCGAAAGAAATTGGCAAGTGGAATAGACATCATCGACGACGGAAGACTTAATTCATGCGACATTTGCCTCCGCGGAAAAATGACCACAATTCCATTTCCTAAACAATCAAAGAGGTGTACAAAGCTGTTGGATCTGGTGCATTCAGATGTCTGGGGGCCTTCCAGAACAGAATCGATGGGTAAATCAAGATACTTTGTAACTTTCATTGACGATAGCAGTCGATGGTGCGAAATCGTTTTCCTGAAACATAAGAGCGACGTTTTCCGCGCATTCAAAGATTACAAAGCGCGTGTAGAGACTCAAACCGGTCTCAAAATTAAATGTTTGAAAATGGGCGAGAATTTCGTAACCACGAGTTTGACGAGTTTCTGAGAAGAAATGGAATCAATCGACGACTGGCGGAACGTAAAAACCGAACTCTGGTCGAAATGGCAAGGTGCATGCTCATTCAGTCAGGTGTAGGAAACGAATTTTGGGTAGAAGCTGTAGCAACATCAAATTATCTGCGTAATAGGTGTCCTACAGTCAGTTTGGATGGACACACACCGTTTGAACGTTGGAACCAAGGATTGCCAAACCTTAGTCATCTGAAGGTTTTTGGAGCGAAGGCATTTGTGCTGGACAAAGCTCCTGGCAAGGGAAAGTTCGAGGCGCGTTCAAGTGCAGGCTTCATGGTCGGATACTCTGAAGCATCCAAGGGCTACCGAGTATGGGTTCCTGAGAAACAAAAAGTGATTATTACGAGGGATGTCAAGTTTATCGAAAATGATGTAGCCGGCGTGGAGCGTCAAGAAAAGGACTTTGGAGTTCCTGGTGAAGGATTCAAGAGCGAACACGATTCAACTACAGTGCTGATACCGATGCAAGAACAAGGAGATGATGAAGAATTCGATCTAAGGACAGCATCAATCCGGTGATGCAAGAGAGTTTCAAAAATTGACACTAAGTCTCAAAGGCAAAACAAAGCAGCTCGGAGGATATATGAAACGAGATCTGTGTCACGTAACACTAAACGGATAGAAATCGAGCAAGTGAGCCTGGATGAAGACCATCGAGACGAGGCGAGAAATGAAACAGATGACGAGGTTTATTTTGATCCGTTGAATGGTTCGACTGATGAAATGGCAAATATTGGAGAGTTATCACTCGAGGATGCAATGTCTGGACCAGAGGCGATTAATGAAGAAATTCGAGGACTTATCAAGAACAACACATGGGACATGGTCAAGCACCCGGTGAACAGAGCTGTCGTGACTAGCAAAGTTGTTCTTCGCAATAAGTTGAAGCCAGATGGATCGACGGATAGGAAGATAGCTCGTGTTGTTGCCAGAGGTTTTTCGCAGCGTCAAGGCATAGACTTTAAAGAAACGTTTGCACCTGTAGCTCGTCTTGAATCGATCAGACTGCTAATGGCATTGGCTGTGCGCGCGAATTTGGCAGTTTATCAGATGGATGTTGTTACGGCCTATTTGAATGGCGACCTGGAGGACGATATCTACATGGATCCTCCGAAGCACTTTGAGCAGACGTTGCAGATACTAATAAAGGAAGACAGACAAAACAATGGAGTAGGAAGAAAGGCCAAACAAATGCTCCAAAAATTCAAAGAAGGTCACAACGTGTGTCGGCTAAAAAAGGCGCTTTACGGTCTCCGACAGGCAGGTCGTCAGTGGCATAAAAAGTTAGACGAAACATTACGTGGTTTAGGATTGAAACCTGCCACTAATGACATATGCCTATATTTTGGATCAAACAAGGAAGAGCTCACAATCGTCGCGGTGTACGTCGACGACATTTTGTATGCATCAAGCAGTCAGAATATCCTGGACAATATACGCAAAGGACTTGCTGCTGTTTTTGAAGTCAAAGATCTCGGATTGGCGCGGTACTGCTTGGGCATCTAAGTAATTCAAGGAGATGGTGAAATAAAACTAAGGCAGCAGTTATACGTCAAGGAGCTGTTAAAGAAATTCAAAATGGACGAGTCGAAGCCAATTAGTACACCCAGTGACACAAAAGCAAAACTGCCATGTGGAGAGCGCTGTGCTGAAGGACATCAAGCCGAAAAACCATATCGGCAGCTCATCGGGTCGCTGATGTATTTGGCGATTGCAACCAGACCTGACATCGCTTTTACTGTGAATCGACTGGCACAATTCAACGAGAGTTACCAAGACGTACATTGGTCAGCGGCAAAGCGTGTGCTACGCTACCTCTGAAGTACAGAAAACTATGGGTTGGTGTATAGAAAGGACGAAGTTGGTCTCCGAGGATTTTCAGATGCTGATCATGCGAACGACGAAATCGATAGAGTATCGTATACAGAATACGTTTTTACGCTTAGTGGAGCAGCAATCGCTTGGCGTTCTCAAAAACTGAAGTCAGTGGCTATTTCGACGACTGAAGTAGAGAAGCAACATATCTTCGAAACTTGATGACCGAAATTAACATGCCTGAGTTAGCTGGGATAACAGTTGGAACAGATGATAGAGGTGCAAAACATATAGCCGAAAATGCAGTCTGTCACTCCCGCACGAAGCATATTGCAACCAGATACCACTTTGTGCGTCAGCTGTTAAGAGATGGAAAGATGGCCGTCGTGTACACTCCAACCGAAAGGATGCCTGCTGATGTGTTCACAAAACCATCACCAGGACCAGCACACTATCGATGTATGAAAGACATCGGATTGACAGTATGTTAAGGTGCGCTGTTTGAGGAAGGCGTGTCGGGACTTGTATTCAACCAGCGCTTTCCTAATTCTCTGTCATGACAACTCATCATTTCGTTGTGCTTATTTATGTGTGGCAACACTGACAACTTTTGAAATGCAACCCCAATATCTGTCACTTTTCACTTTTATATTTTTCCTTTCGCTACTGTTCACTTTATCAATAAATACTTTCGTTCTTTAATTAATTTATAATAAAGCTTAACATATTTATTTGTTCGCTTGTTCTGGACTGTACAATTTTAAATTCTCCAAAAAATAACTTTGCCCGAAGAAGTTGGAAAATACCGACGAAACTAAGGGTGGAAAACAATTGGAAATTAGTTTTAGTATTCGCATTTGAGAAGTAACGACCAACAAGTCCAAAAAAGATATACAAAAAATCTATTCAATTTATGTTCATAATTATGTAAATTTGTCTCTTGTCATCTAAAAACGTAAGTGTTGGTGACCAAATCAAATAACTTGAGTAGTTTTTGTATTTTATTAACTTTGAACTTTTATTGTAAAATAAATTAAAAGAAAAGAACTAAAGTTAAAAGTGATTCGATCCTTCTCTCATTCGTCACCCACTTAAAAGTCATTGAATTCAAAATAGGATGACGTTTGACGTTTCTTCCCCCCTCTTGCATCTTCAGCGAATGGCTGTGTTCAGCTCGGATGCGCTGTCAGCAACATTTCCCCCCTCCGGTGATACAACTGCCTCTGCCGCTGCTTCACCATCCTCAGTCTTGCTGACGTCCAAAACAGCCAACCTCGCTACAGACTGCACGTAAACGCCGTTCGCTGTCGTTACTGTTGTTCTGCGTATCTGGCCATCGTTTGCCCTGGTGACCCCAACCACTAATCCTTTTGGCCAAGATCCTCTGGGAAGATTCTCCTCTACCACTATGACAATGTCTCCGTCTTCAATATTCTTGACGTTCTGGAACCACTTTGTCCTCCGTGTAAGTGTTGCCAGGTACTCCTGCACCCACCCACAAAACAAGTTGGTTAGCTGCTGACACTTTCTCCACTCCTTTCGAAGAATTTGGTCTTTGTCACAGAACTGACCTGGTGGCTTCCGTTCGACGACCCCAAAAGGAAGTGGTTTGGTATCATCGCTTCCGCATCATTGCACTCGACCGATACATGTGTCAGTGGTCTTGAATTATGATGCCTTCAACTTCAATCAACATCGACTGTAAGGACTCGTCGGTCAGCCTTTGATTTCGCATCACATCTTTCAGAACGTTTTTTATTGGTCCTACTAGTCTTTCCCAGACTCCTCCCATAAGCGGGGCTGCTAGTGGATTGAAGTACCATTTTGTGTCTGAACTAGTGAACTTCTCCTGGATACGGTTGCAGTCAATTTCATGAAAAGCCTCCCTAAGTTCTCTCTCAGCTCCCTTTAGGTTTGTGCCGTTGTATACACGTAATACAAGAGTCCGTTGAAAGATTATGTGCCATCTCAATATGGACTGCTCTCACAGTCAGACAAGTAAAAATAACTCCCCAACGCTTCTCCGAACGTCTACAGACGTTAATCAACATCGGCCCGAAGTAATCTACTCCGACATAGCTAAACGGTCGAGTATATGCCGCAATTCTAGCTTCTGGCAATGGAGACATCTCGGGTACTATCGGTTCAGCCCGGAGATACCGGCACCACTGACACTTTCGACGCACTGATTTTACTAGAGGGCGTAAACTAGCAATCCAAAATCTCTGCTTCACTTCATTGACGACTGTTTCCTGGCATTTATGATGAAATTTCAAGTGATACATCCTTACAATTAAAAAAGTTATACGATGATCTCTCGGTAGGATAATAGGACGCTTCGTCCCATCGTCGACACACCAGGCAGCATCGATCCTTCCTCGCATACGCAGCACCCCATTCTCATCCATATAAGTTGATAATTTATATAAACAATTAACTTTGGACAGTGTTCTCCCAGCTAACAAAATCGCATAATCGTCGCCATCTTCTGCGCCATTTGAAATAAGATCCGCTCCGATCGATTAAGTACGTCTGCTGTCAAAACGCCATTGTTTGCCATATGTCCATAGATTTTCGCTTTTGTGTTGCCGATAAAGCGTATAGAACTCTTGCCATACTGCGGTGCAATCGCGTGCATGACGAAAACCGGTCCGCATCCACCAAGGGTTCATCGTTATTAAAATGTGTCGCCAACAGATACTTCGGACGCATCTCCTCCTTGTAGTGTTTAGAATCATCCGGCATTACTGGCCATGTCTCCTCACCCTGATAAAGAAAATCTGGTCCGGCAAACCATCGGCCATCTTTCCCAAAGGAAGGCTCCTTCGACCGACTTCGTCGCTTCGTCGGCAACGTTCAACTTTGTTGAAACCCAATTCCACTCATCCTTAGTCCTTTGCAAAATATCAGCCACCCGGAACATCACAAACGGTTTATATTTCTTTGCATCCGACCTCAACCAGCAAATCACATTCTTTGAATCGGTCCACAGGTACCTTCGCACGACTTTCAATTTTCCCGCGTGAGTCTTTAATATCGAGTTCGCTATCCTAGACCCCAACACGGCAGCCTGCAGCTCCAGCCTGGATATTGATGTTGGCTTTAATGGTGCAACTCTACTCTTCACACAAACAAGTGACCATTCGATGACACCGCTGAAGTAAACGCAGCTGGCTTCAATCACGTTACAAACTTTTTTCTAATTTTGAATTCATTTGACAGCTGGTACAGTAGTATAGAAAATATGCTTAAAATACAGTCGTACCAGAATGTTTACATTTATAATTATACTACTCTAAATGTTGCATTACATCATCTCCTCCGACGCTACTTAACTGACGCCCCCACTTTCAGCACTATGTTTGGAATCGTGGGCATCGTTGATTTATCCGCTCTGATCTTCTAACTTCAGGCAGAGCTGCTGGCTGCATAGTAACGCTTGGTGAACTTGGCTGAGTGACCCAGTCTTGATCCGAAATAGCACCTTCGCTCGGGACCGATGCCTCCCCAACTTCATTGGTACTGATAGACTCACTATGGCCAACCTGTTTATACAAATCCAAAACTTCATTAGCAAAACTATTAAAATTACCTTCATTCACATCTGTTTGACGGGCTACCACACGTTTTGGTATCATACGCAGGATATCTGCATCCAAAGAATACCTTACTGGACGTATTTGGTTCTGGTGACGCCTAACATATCCGCATTCTGTTTGGACCCCATACATTCGGTTACCAAACCTGCTCTTTATAACTCCCTGCGGCCACTTCTTTGACTTCATATACTCTCGCACCCATCCTGTGAGCATTGAAATTTTGGAGTAGAGTTACCCAGCTTTCTCTTTCTTTCTTCTGGAATAACACATGCTAACAGGTACGATACTTCCTTCCATGTAGCAACTCCGCTGGGGATTTCAGCGACACTCCAATTGGCGTTGATCGATACGTCGATAAAAATAAGTTAAGAGCCGCCTCGGCGTCTTTCCGCTCACTCATTCTTCTTAAATGATACCTTGAAGGTCTGAACAAAACGCTCTGCCTGACCATTCGATGCCGGATGAAAAGGAGCTGTTCTCCAGTGTTGGATTGAGTGTGCCTCGCTGCTTCGGCGGTAATTGTTGACATAGACACCACATACGGGAACTTGGAATATGAATCTACACAAATGAGCCACATTCTGTTAAAAAAATGGCCCAGCGAAGTCCAGGTGTATCCTCTCCCATGCCTCCTCTGCAGGGAGCCAGTTGCTGTACTCTCGCTTTGGATCGGCTGCAGCTTCTTGACAGATGGCACATCGCGCCACCACCTTGTTGATTTGTTGATCCATATCTGGAAACCAGACATATTGCCGTGCCAGTCGCTTCATCCTAGAAACGCCCCAGTGCCGCTCGTGGATATATTTAAGTATTTTGGGTTGAATCACCTCCGGGATGACGACTCGGTCATGACCAGCACTAAGAAGAATAATGTTATCTTGCATTGTTAAAGCCAACTTACGCTCAAAAAAGGGTTTCACTTCAATCTCATCTTCTGGCAGTTTAGCGGGCCATCCATTTTTGATGTAAGCACCAACTTTCTTCAGTACTCTGTCATTTAACGTGCATTTGCATTCAACGAAGTTGATCTCAGCTCTTCCACAATAGCATTAACTTCATGACACACGACTTCCAGATTGTCAAACTCAGCATCCGGACCCATTGGCAGGCGTGATAGCGCTTCAGCATTTCCATGTTTAGAGGTAGGTCGGTACTTATTTTCATAATTATATTCCATAAGCGTCAAGGCCCAATTGCGAAGACGGCGCATCGTCATTTCCGGAATCGACTTACCAGGATTGAATATAGTTTCTAAAGGTTTATGGTCCGTTTGTAGCTCAAACCGATGACCGTACAAGTAGCAGTGAAACTTTTTCACCCATAAATAATTGACAATGCCTCCTTTTCTATCTGACTGTATAATTTTTGGTGGCGGTCCAGTGTTTTTGAGGCAAACGCAATTGGCCTCTCCGTCCCATCTGGATACCTATGTGATATAACCGCACCAATACCGTAGCTGGAGGCATCTGTGGGCAGGATCAGAGGTAGTGAATCGTCAAAGTGTGCTAAACGCGCAGCTTGCAATATACTGCTTTTTAATATTTCCAACGATTTCTACTGGCTAGCAGACCAAACGAATTTGGCGCCCTTTGCTCGGAGTGCATTTAGTGGCCGTGCTACCTGCGAGCAATATAATAATAGGGTATAAATTGGTTATAATAGTTCAATTTACCTATTATGGCTACTAATTCCTTCAGGTTGGTAGGTTGGGGTATGTTTCAAAGAGCTTCTAAATGTTTTTCCGAAGGACTAATGCCCGTTGCCGAAAGCGTATGCCCCAAATAATCCAACTCCTCTTTAGCGAAGGTGCACTTCTGCTTGTTGCACCGAAAGCCATTGTTTTGAAGCCGGCGAAAAACTTCCTCCAAGGTGCTCAAATGATCCCTGTCATCCTTGCCCGTAACTACGATGGCCAAATACACGGCCACCGGAAGGTCGGCAAACATTTGCTCCATTATGTTCTGGAACTCCCCCGGCGCACTGCTTCCTCCAAGGTGCTCAAATGCTCCCTGTCATCCTTGCCCGTAACTACGATGGCCAACTACACGGCCACCGGAAGGTCGGCAAACATTTGCTCCATTATGTTCTGGAACTCCCCCGGCGCACTGCTAATCCCAAACGGAAGACGTTGGTATTGGTACAACCCGAAAGGAGTATTGATAACCGCCATCTCTTTCGACTCATCATCCAACTCGATTTGGAGATAAGCATCCGACAGGTCTATTTTTGTGAACATTCTTCCTCCCCGCAGTTTATGGAAAATATCACGAATGCGTGGAATAGGGTGACGATTAACTATAAGCTGCGGGTTTACACTCGACTTAAAGTCTCCACAGATTCGTATCCCACCATTCGCCTTCTGCACTATTACCACGGGTGCGGCCCACTGCACGATGGCGAACAAATTTTGGGACGGCTCCTTCCCTCAGGGCCAGATGCGCTTTATAATCCTTGCACTTGCCTAATCCTTCCGAAAACAGATCCGAATGCAACTGACAGAGTGCCTCAATGCTTTTGAGTAGCGAGGCATTTGCATTAATTTGCAAAACGGAATGTTGAACGGATAAACTAAATGCTCTAAACCAGTCCAGTCCCAGAATATTAGCTCCACCACTGTTAACCACAAGAAGTTTCACTTTATGTGATGATTTTTTATATACCACATCTACTTCCAATTCTCCTTTAAGGGACAGCGGCGATCCAGCATATGCCTGCAGGACTTTGTTGGTAGTAGAGCACTTCGGTTGTCACAGTTGCTTATATCCATCGCGTCCAACCAACGAACACGATGCTCCTGTATCGACTTGGAATGTCATCGACTTCCCATTTACGACCAACTCCATCATGATGCCCGACCTTGACCCGTCTGATACGTGTTCGTGCGAATGCACCACTTCAGCAAAATGCAGCCTCTCCGTAGTATTACCTGAATACTTTTGCTCTTGGGAATTTTTTTTCCGATACGAGCCCTTACCCGACCGTAAGGGCTCGTATCGTATCTGCTTTTGCTTACTTGATGTGAAAAATTCCCAGCAGCACTCCCTCCTACCATACACACAACTTCAATGTGGCCCACTATCTTACATTTACGACAAACTGTTTTGTAATGCCGGCACTCGTTTCTACTGTGGTTGACAAAACAGCCTGGACACGATTAACGAAGCGATTGTGACTGAGAGAGCGACCGGACGGTACCGTAACCGTTTGTCGCTGGCAGCTGATTAACTTGGTTAGCGTGGTTTTATATGCACCCGCAATATCAAGTACATCTTGAAGTGATGGGTCTGTTTTCTGTAGCGCTAGCGTGCGAACACTATCGTGCGGTGTATACAATCCCACAATGTCTCGGATCATATTGTCCACATAAGAATTGGCACAACTCGCTCCTGGGCACGTAAAAAGGCAATTACGAGCTACACCTCTAAGATCTGCCACCCACGATGCATATATGACTGTCCTGGCTTCATTACAGTGTTATGAAATTGATAGCGCGCTGCAAGTACATGAACTTTAGCTGTAAAATGTTCTCTTAGCTTACCAGTGAGGTCTTTGAAACTTTTGGCTGCCAAGTTTTTGGAGAATCTCAAAGTTATCTGCTCCAATTCAAGACAGGAAAAATGCACGTTTCTGGTTGTCACCTGTGATTCGGCATGCTTCAAAATGCTGCTCCATTTGTTTGAGGTACGTTTTTCAGTTGTCTTCCTTCCTATATGCTGGGAATGGTTGGACAACTGAAGTGCTAGTTGCCGGCGACTCCGGCGTGTTAAGCGTAAACCATGTTTTCTGATCCGCCTATATCTTTTCCATCCAATCACGCTGTGATTTTAGAATATCCTCAAGAACTTCCTGTTCCATTTATGAACGAATTGCTGACTTTCTCTACGATGTTCGCGAATTACCAGTTCGAAAAGAAAAAAATAATTTGAAAAATCCTCGTCGCCACTGAAGTAAACGCAGCTGGCTTCAATCACGTTACAAACTTTTTTTATAATTTTGAATTCATTTGACAGCTGGTACAGTAGTATAAAAAATATGGTTTAGTAAAATACAGTCGTACCAGAATGTTTACATTTATAATTATACTACTCTAAAGGTTGCATTACATCAACCGCTTTCCATGAAACGAAGATATGCCACCGCTGCCATAGCGTCCTCGCTGGCATCCACAAAAACATGAAGTTGAATTTTCGCTGTCTTGCTGAAGCCCTCAGGAAAGTAGCATCTTGGAATTCGCACCTTTTCCACCTTCGTTAGCAATCTTCGCCAGCTATGCGATTTCTCATGCAATTCCGTTGGAATCACATCATCCATCCCATCCAATTGCGGATCTCCAAACCTCTTGCTGCAACACCTTTATTTTAACCAGATAGAATGCGAGAAATCCAAGCGGATCAAAGATGAACATAAGAACCTTTAACAATTCTCTTTTCGTCGGCATCCATGACCCTTTCATAATGTCCTCCTGCATCTTGACAAACTGCAATGAAAATCCAAGAAAGTCCTCTCTTGTGTTCCACCAAAGTCCTAACAACTTCATCGTACGTACACCTTCTCCTACGTTGTCAATCATCTTAGTCTCTCGATCCTCAGGTTCATCTAATGCCCGCAACACGCTCCCAGAGTTCGATAGAAAGTTGCGGATATTGAAACGAGCTCTTGCGTACATATATTTCACGTCCTTTGCCAACTGTATAGCATCCTCGATCGTATTGACGCTATCCAACATATCTTCGACGTAATGATGATCGATGATGGCCTCGGCAGCTCGTGGAAAAATATTGGCGCATTCCTTTGCGTTGATGTTTTTAACGTACTGCGCAATACTGGGCGAGCACGTTGCACCGAATGTGAGGACCTTCATAACGTAAACTTCTGGTTCACATCTCGATTCAGCGCCCCGCCACCAAAACATTTGGCAGTGTTGATCTTGTTCCCGAACTTGGACCTGGTGAAACATTTCTTGAATGTCACCAGCTATTGCAATTTTGTTGACTCGAAACACATAAAGAACATCAGTATGGGGCTTAAGCTCGTCCGGACCTTTCAGAATCATACTGTTTAACGAGACCCCTTGCGTCGAGGCTGCTGCATCCCACACCATTCGTTTCTTATCTGGTTTGCTCTGGTTCTTCAGCATGAAAGTAGGCAAATACCAGACCCTTGTATGTTGCATACCTTGATCGTGTTTGTTCAGCTTCCTAGTATATCCCTTGTCTACTAAATTTTTCACCTGGTCGTAGACAACTTTCAAAAGTGCGGGATCATTGATACACTTCTTCTCCAGACACGTTAGCCTCTTGAGAGCCATTGGAAAACTGTCCGGCATGACGACATTATCGTATCGCCACAGCAAACCGCTGACGAACGAATCTCCTTTTCTTTCGTTCAAGATGTTTCTAGCTCGAACCTCCGCAGTATCGCAGAATGCGCTCTCGATCCCTTGGTCCTCCAAGATGTAGTGCTGACGTACCAATGCATCCAACTCTCGGTCGCAGTCACAGGCTTTATAGATGTGATACACACCATTGTTCTCCACACCACTTGCATTGCCCCACTCAAACACCATCCTAGTCGAGTCTTAAGAGCGACCGGATCGTTCCACTTTCCTTCCTTAGTCCTTAAAGCCAGCGTCAGTTTCTGGTTGTTCAGGCCTATCAAAATGCTACATCTTGCTTTTATAAATGTCGGCAACGGTAAACTGCTCAAATGTGACGCTTCACAGTCTCCGCTTGAACTGTCTGCCTAGGTAATGCCAAATTTCCAACTGTTCGAACATCTTGTAATCGATACCTTCGACCAAGATCCTCATCTATTTGACCTCTGGAAGAGAAGCTATTCTTATTTATATATAATTCCTGGAAATTGTCTTAAGTCCTCAAGAGAAGCTATTCCTATTTATATATAATTCCTGGAAAGTGTCTCAAGTCCTCAAGAGAAGCTATTCCTATTTATTTATAATTCCTGGAAAGTGTCTCAAGTCCTCAAGAGAAGCTATTCCTATTTATATATAATTCCTGGAAATTGTCTCAAGTCCCCAAGAGAAACTATTCCTTATATATTATTTATATTTGCGGTCCACGCATCGCAATTGTGTTCACGCTAAACACTCCATCCGTGTTTTCATGAAAACTATTCCAAAGCCTCCTGACTAAGTATTATATTCCTAAATCCAAATGTGTTTGCGGTCCACTCATCTATGTGCTCACGCTAAACACGCCTTCCATTTCTTCCATAGATATTAACTCAAGTCCTCTTGAGAATAAAAAATATTTCTAAAATTCCATTCATTTGATAAAATCCAAAAATTCAGAAAACTATCTTGAGTCATCTCAAGAAAATATTTCCAGAAAATTCCCTAAACTAACCCAAGTCCTCTTGAGCAAAAATATTTGTTGGTCTTTTCCAAAAAAAATCCTATTTCAAGTCCTCATGAGAAAAAAATATTCCAAAAATTCTAAAAATTATCCTGAGTCCTCTCAAGAAAATATTTCTAGAAAATTCCCTAAACTAACCCAAGTCCTCTTGAGCAAAAATATTTGTTGGTCCTTTCCAAAAAAATCCTATCTCAAGTCCTCCTGAGAAAAAATAAAATTATCCAAATTGTATCTGTGCTCGACGCATCTATGTGCTCGCACTAAACACTTTTCCCATTCCTTTACAACACCTCGTGACAATTTGTATTTCTTCCTGCCACTGTGTGCAAAACTATCCTCAATCCTTTTTTCCATAAGTTTCCATCCTATGTGTTAATCGAGACAAAAAAATATAAATCGTCGCGACTGTACACACATATCCATTACAAACAGTAACGAAATTCCTATGCGCTGCCCAAGTAATCAGCGGCGCGACGCACACATGTTGGGTCGTATGAATAAAACGTAGCAATTGCTTTTACTCAAGAGAAATGTCAAAATCGAAGCATTAGCTACATTTCGTATGAATAAAAACCAATTTGAGTTAGTTTCAACTTTTGGCATGTTCGAAAAGCGGCGGCACTGACCTTTTACTCAGATTGGTATGAATAAAACATATCAGACAAAGCAAATGCTATACAAATTCTGAGTCTCCTATTTAGTTGACTCAGACCTTTTGCTAAATATTTTGTACGCATTATGATGTTTTGTTTATAAATAGTTAAATTAAGTGTTGTTCGTGCAGGAATACCGAACAAAACATAGATGCGACATTTCACATTTCACCTGTTTTACCGCTTGTTGTTAACGTTCGTGCTAATAAAAAAGCAGTATAAACAGAGAAGAATTGGTGATGATAATAACTTCAAGCATTTTGGACATTTTGGTGGTGCTCTTTCAAATATCCAAAAAATTAAATCTTTTCTAAGGTATTTAGGAGATCCGGCCTACCAAGTGAACAATTTATGTGTTTAGGTTGGTGTTGGAGAAGATCTTGGTGTTCATCAGTCAAACGTTTCGTTAAATAATTGGTATGTGTGTCAAAAAATAGTTCAACAAGCCGATGATTGGATACATTTTCCGACAACTGAGGAATAAATCAATAATTACCAAGCGATTTGGAAAATAAAATTTATGTTTCCAGGTGCAATTGAAGCTATAGATTGCTTATAATAATTTTCCCACAAAAATTTAAAAAAAAATAAATTCAAAATAAACAAACCACCGACAGTTGTAATGTTATTTGTAATTTCTTTATTAAGTCTTCATAATTGCTGGTTGCTTATAAGTAGGATACAAATTGTGATCAGTTTCTTGGTGTATTACGAAGGCTGTAAAAGTATGGCCGTCTCACTTGGTTACGTTATACAAATGGCTTAGGTTTTTCTTTATGTATTAGAGAGAAAGATTGCTCTCGCTTACGGAGCGTTGTACGTTTACATTGACGGATGTCTATCACAAGAAGTTGACTTAAACTAAATTAAAACTAAAGTGGGTAGGGAAGAGGAGGAAAAGAAGGGGTAGGATTTGTGTTCATAGTGATATTTACCAAACGATGTGTGGTTGGCGAATATACCACCTTTAATGCAGTTTGTTTCTTTTGAGTGGTTGTATGTACTTTATGGATTTTTTTTTAAGTTATGTCGTCGAAGTTTGTTTAGGTGATATTGTTTTCTTTTCTAGGATACAAATAATGAGGGTTTGTTAAGGGGAAAGCTGGAGAGTGGATCTTGTCTTCATTTAACGAAAGTATCCGTAGTGGTACAATATTTATAAGATGTGTTTACATAATTTGTATTCATACGAAGTTGAAATTAAAATTATAGATAATACTTAACTAATGTAGAAATTATGCCTCCAATAAATGATTGTTTTCAAGTTTTGATAGTTGTTTGCGATTTTATTTTGGTTTATAATTTTAGATTTTTGTTTCTTTTGATTGTAAGATTGGGGGATTGTTTGGGGAAAAATTAGCTCTATTTTGCCCGTGAGAAGTTTTATTATAGAATTCATTGCGCTGTCCATCAGGGGAAATTGTATTTAGGCATTTCTTTTAAGAGATCATTATCGGTATTTGGTAGTTTGAGAATTGTATTTTTTATTAAGGATAACGCATAGTTTATAAGGGGACTAACATTTGATTCGGTGTAAATATAGGTGTTGGGAGGTTTCTTGTCTCTAGTCTTATAAAGGGTTTTTCAACAGGGACGCTACAAAAGTAGAGCGACAGGGATAGCAAACGACGCCGAACTTCTTGCCGCTCTTTTGACATTTCTCTTCAGTAAGGTTTGGAAAGATATACGAGCCAACAACGAGTCGAAATTTATGGTCGTCATAATCGTCCTAGCAGATCAACAATTGAGCGTCTAGCGGAAAAATTTGAATCCACAGGCACAGTACAAAATGTTCCCGTGCCAGTGAGACAAAGAAGTGCCCGTAGTGTCGAGAATATTGCTGCCGCTGAGGCTTCAGTTGAAGAAAGCCCAAACGTGTCTCTCACATGTCGTTCTCAAGCGTTGGGCGTCTCTGTGACGTCGTTGTGGCGAATTTTGCGAAAAGAAGCGTCGTATGTTCGTGAATTGGGCTGAGCAACAACTTGAAGATGATTCGGATTTTCATCGAAAAATCATCTTCAGCGATGAGGCTCATTTCTGGCTGAATGGCTTCGTCAATAAACAAAATATGCGGTATTGGTCAGGCAGCAATCCACACGTACTCCATGAGTCATCATTGCATCCCGAAATGCAGATGAACGTCTACACGTGGCTACGGCTACAAAGTGGACGAAAACACCAACATTCCACCCAGGCAGTAAATGGTTTAAAGGTCCAGAGTTCCTGTACGAACCAAATGAAATGTGGCCAGGCAGCCACAGCCTTACCAGTCTAAGGCAATATAAGGCAGAGATTACAAAAGCTCAAAAGCAATCATGCAGACTCTTCTGTGGTAGCATAGAGAGTACTACCGACTCGAGCAGGCTAAGGAAAATTATTTCCAAATCTCCACCCATGCCTTGTTTTATCCAAAAACCCAACGGGGAATGGACATCGTCTAACGAAGAGACTCTGGATCTTCTCATGAACACACACTTTCTTGGTAATACAATAGATGATATCTCATAAACAGTACCGAACTTCCCGGCCCAAGAATCACCGGTTGCCGCAACATTTACTGGGCCGTTAACAGCTTCCTTCCGTATAAATCTCCTGGCCCAGATAAAATAACACCAGTAGAAATACAGAAAGCTCTAGATACTCTGACCCTCTGGCTCGTAGTGTTCTTCCGAACTTGTCTCAAATTCGGATACACTCCTGCATCATGGAAAAGAGTTAATGTGATTTTCATACCAAAGTGTGGCAAGGCCTCACATGTTTCCCCTAAGGATCTTAGGCCAATCAGTCTCTCCGCCTTCTTTCTAAAGACACTGGAGAGACTCATTGATACATACATTCGAAAGATTCAGCTAGCTCCCTGTCAGATTACCAACATGCCTATAGCAAGGGTTTCTCGGTGGAGACAGCTCTACACTCACTAGTAGGTACCATTGAAAAATCGCTCTAAATCAAGGAGTATGGTATCTTTTCTAGACATCGAAGGCGCCTTCAATAATGTCAAAACAGAAGCCATTTCTAACGCACTGCGCAGGCTGAAGGTTGACTGCTGCATACGCGTCTGGATTGAAAACATGCTCAGCAGCAGAGTGATGCTATCTGAACTAGGGAGCTGTCAAACCAAACGGTCAGTGTACAGGGGAACACCCCAGGTAGGAGTGTTGTCGCCACTACTTTGGATCTTGGTAGTTAATGAATCACTCACCATCCTGAGAAATATGGGTTGTAAATTTATAGCCTATGCAAATGACATCGTTATTGCTATAACTGGCAAATTCCCTAAAACAATAAGAGACCTTATGGAATCCGCCCTGCATAAGTTAGGACGGATACAGTCGGACTTGATGTTAATGCATCCAAATCAGAGCTAATCTTGTTCACAAACAGACACAAAATTCCCAATTTAACTCCTCCAAAACTCAAAAATAAGGAGCTACAATTTAGCAATCATGCCAAATATCTGTTCTAAGGAATCCTGGTCTAGTGGCCCGTACTAAAGAAAAAATGCAATATCAGTTCTATGCAACGGGTACAAAGATCAGCCAGCATATGCATCACAGGTGCACTCAGATCCACCCCCTCGGCCGCTTTAGACACAATACTATACCTTCTTCCTGTCGATATCTACGTGAAACTAGTCGCGTCTATGGCAGCCTTAAGTCTTAGAGAATCTCAGAAATGGACCAACTATTCTCCCTGACACAATCCCAGAAATAACGGATTACACCATACCTTTTGAGGACTTTGACATAAAATACAAAGCATTAATCCCAGAACGTTCCGAATGGGAGAATGGCACAATAGATAACAATTATGCACTTGAAGTTTATACAGATGGATCCAAAATGGCACAGGCACGGGAGCGGGAGTCTATTCTCCATCACCCGTAATTAGTATTGCCTTACGTCTTCCAGACCACTGCTGAAATTATGGCTATACGCGAGGCAGCTTGCAGACTCGCCTTGTTTGCGATAGACGGAAAAGCTGTCGTACTATACATAGACAGTCAGGCAGCAATAAAAGCCCTGAATACACCAACAACTAGATCAAAGTTGGTAAAACAATGCCGGGAATCTCTTAACGAGATTGCAGATGTTCAGTAACCCTGTGCTGGGTTCCAGGGCACAGTGACATTCCTGGCAACTGCAAAGCCAGGAATGTCACAACAGGGAACCGTACGCTCCTATGAAATCGATGAAATTCTCCTTAATTAAGGAGGCAATAATGGTCGCGAACAATATGTGGAACTGCATTAATACCTGCGCCACATCCAAGCAAATCTGGCCAAACCTAGTTGCCAAAAGGATTCATAAGCTTCTCTCTATTAGTAGAAATAGAATCAGCTCCGTAGTAGGAGCATTAACAGGGCACTGTTTGATAGGTAGACACGCTCGCAGACTAGGAGCACCCTACAACGATTTCTGCAGAAGCTGCATGAATGAGGAGGAAGAGGAAACCGTTCTCCATCTTCTGTGCACCTGCCCAGCTCTCGCAAATTTGCTCAAAACTTACTTAAGAAAATACTTCTTCGTAGACCTCAGTTACTTGTCTCTCAGAGACACGCTGCATCAGCAAATATATTACCAAGACCAAATGGCTGCAATGATCACCCTCATATTTTCAGTATCAGCTACTATTTAGACGGATTGTTTATGGATTGCAATAGAGGGGAAACTGGTTCGGTTACCCCCTCGTTTTTATCCGAAACAACCCGTCACTCGGTCAGACCCACCCTTTGACCAATTTGAGGCACCTCACAATTTGCGCAGTAATCAGAACGATTGATCCAATCACCACTATTATTACGCCTCGCTTTATCTGCCCTACCCGATAAGTTACTAGAGGATACAGGCGAGGGTCCAACCGTTACGGTTACCACCCGCCTATCCGAAGGCTAACTGTCGACCGGTCACCTACTCCTTGACCAACCTTACCAAACGTCTAATAAGGCCTCGCAAAGAAAGGGCGTTTCTACTAATCACAGATACTGACACAACCGGTATACATCACTTCGGACGAGATGGCGGAGGATCATAAACGAAGGGTACACTGTTTCGGTCACCCCTCGTATATTCGAAGACATATCGTCCAATCAGGGTCGTCCGAGGTTCACGGGCAAGGGATAGACTATATCAGCACCCTTCCCCCGATCCAAGGATAAACCACCCCGTTTCCCTCGACGAGACACAGGAGGATTATAGCCGTAGGCAAATCGCTATAAGTATTAGGCAGCAACAACGTACCCACTAGCATGTCCGGTCTAGTTTATTACTCCGGCCCCCTAACCAGAACTAGTTGATAAGCTAAGGGAGGAGTTAAGGCCGCAATTTCTCTTGTTGAACAATATTAACGCCAACGAAGCAGTTGTGGCGGCATTTTTATTTCTGATTTAAAACATGTGAAATAAGAGTGGTTATTAGTTTCAGTAAATTAAACCAACAATTTATCAATCAGTTATACAAAATATATAAATAATTGTCCGTTCATCACTTCCGGAAGCCATTTTCCGTGTTAGGAATGTGTGACCGTGTAAATGAAACATTAACCATTCAATTTATTGACTGCCTTGTAAATCCACAGTGGTGACCCCGAAATTCACTTATAAACATCATACATATATACGTGCATGCTGTTTTATCCTGTTGCGACGTGCACATATTTTTCCCCACCGCAGCTGCGCACGGTGAATAAATAACTGCGCATAAAAATGACTGACAACGAATATGATTCCGCTGACGGATCCCCAGGAATTGAAATCAAACCAGAATTGGCGAGAGTGGCAATAAAACCAATGCCTTTCTGGAAACAAAATCCTCATATATGGTTTTTGCAGCTGGAGGCGCAATTCAAAACGAACCACATTACACAGGACAGTACAAAGTATTACACGGCCGTTTCAGCAGTAGATACTTCGGTACTTGATCAGATAAGTGACCTGATTGAAAAACCGGATAAGGACAAATATGAAACATTCAAACATCGACTGATTGAGATGTATGCCGTTCCAGCTGTTCAATGAAATGAGAAATCTTGCACGCAACAAAATTGACGACAGTGTTCTTAAGTCATTATGGCTACAACAACTCCCAGACCAAATTCATGCAATACTGTGCGGGCTCTGCGACGAACTGGATACCAAAAAGGCTCTCGATGTCGCCGACAAAATTCGAGATTCTCTGGGCACCCATGAGATATCACCGATCCAAAGTCAGCCACGGTTCACGGGACCACATCCTCAACAAGATGCAATTAGTCTTTTGCAATCTCAGGTCGAAGAATTAACTCGTCAAGTTCAACGTCTGTACAGTGACAAACCAGGACCCAATTTTTCTCAACGTACTCGCAGCCGATCACGCTCCCGGCAACATCAAGACGACTACACATGTCGGTTCCATCGTAAGTATGGTGATAAGGCAATTAAATGTCAGTGCGGTTGTAAGTTTGAAAAAAACGACTAAGCCGGTCGTTAATCGCGGCGATTAACACTGGCGCCAGCAATAACAGCCGCTTATTTATATACGACAAGTCAACGAAACTGTCTTTCCTTATTGACACCGCCGCCGATCTCTCCATAATACCACCATCAAGGGGCTGCGTCGAAAACCCACCATAAAAATTATTGAAACTTACAGCTGCTAATGGATCAGACATCAATAATGCATGGTGAACGCACTTTGAATTTGGACTTGGGACTTCGACGGAATTTCGAGTGGCAGTTTTTAGTAGCAAACGTGTCGAAGCCTATACTGGGAGCTGATTTCCTCTCACACTACGGTCTCGTCGTTGATCTTAAGTCAAAAAGTCTTGTGGACAGGTATACCAACATGCGAAGCCATGGAAAACTGTCCACACACAGATACGCTAGTGTTACAATTGTCCAATTAGAAGCGGTGGTTGACGTGCACAATTTGTTTTATGAGTTTCGTCACCATCTCACAAATCCATTAACTCCAACAAAGGTTCTACACTCTGTGACGCATCACATTGAAACAAAATGTACACCCAATTCTTCAAAGGTGCGAAGATTACTACCCGAAAAGTCAAGAATCGCACAAGCCAAATTTGACGAGTTGGTGAAACAAGGAATATGTCGTCCTTCTAGAAGCCCATGGAGCAGTCCACTTCACCTTGTGCAAAAGTCGAATGGTACTTGGCGTCCTTGTGGCGATTATCGTCAACTCAACGCAAAAACACTTCCGGACAAGTACCGCATTCATCACTTGCATGATTTTACAAGTAACCTAGAAGGAACAGTTATATACAGCACCATCGATTTGACGAAAGCATACCACCAAATTCCTGTCGAGAAGTCAGACGTTCCCAAAACGGCAATTACTACTACTTTTGGGCTTTATGACGTTCGGTCTTTGCAATGCCGCTCAAACATTTCAAAGATTTATTGATTAAGTATTACATTTTTGCTACTTTTATGGCGTTTTCGATTGAAAAAAATAATTGCCCTTTCTATGAAAAGAGCAAATCTAGAAATGCTCTTTCCATGTATTCACTTCCAGGTCAATTCTTAACACGACAGAAGTGTCCGGAATATTTTTAGAGAATTGCCCTGAACTCACCAACACATACTAACAAAATGTCAGATTCAAGTGTTTGTTGTGTATTTAGAAACAAATTTTTCGCTATGTGATCCGAAAATAGACAATTATGCGTGAGTTATAAACACTCAACTGTACCTAAAACAGCAAGAGGAAATAAACGCTAAAGATAAGAAACAACTTATCAGGAGATCTACAACACAAACCACAAACATCCAAATAAAAATATCAACAACCCTACACAAACAAGATAAGACTCACAACAGATTTTACAATCAACCCTACACAAACAAGATAAGAGCAGCTACACAAAGTAACCAACATGACCATAAACATTGAAGATAAGGAAAACGACTCATTAGGATAATGGGTATAAATACCAACAACACGGAAGGAATTTTTACATTACATTACATTTGCTTTTATTGAACTTTTGGTATATACAATTTGACTTAAAGTAGGTAACAAATGATGGTGAATAATTAATATTTAAATGTGTTGGCTCAACAACAGGGGCCCAACGGTATACAGTGTTTGTTTTCTTAGATCTATTTTACATAAATTGTGGTTGTCTTCTCGGATTCATACTCGTAGTATGCATCGTTTTCTGGGTTTACCTCAGGGAGTTCAAATCCGGGTGTTGATGCACGGAAGGAACGACGCAGTAGTTGCTAACAAACTGAATATAACGTTTGTCTTAGTAAAAATAAAAACTATTTGTCATTATTTGCTAGAATAAAATAAAAATTTAAAAAATAAATTCTTTTCTACTTTTTTATATTCCGACGTATAAATATAATTCCTGCAAAATGTAAACTTAAATTGAAATACAGTCAACTCTCGATTATCCGGCATTCTATTACCGGCAACTCTATTAACCGGGACATTTTTTTTCAAAAATTTATTAATTTAGAAATCGATTTTCCGGGATTCACTCTATTATCCGTGATCATTTTTTATAAATACTACGTATTTTTTCTATCCACACGTGTAGAAACGTATCTGTAGGCGTTGTCTTTCTTATTATGTTTTTTAGTTTGTTGACTGTTTTAAAGTACAAAATCTTATTACAAATAAATGAAAAAATATTGTAAAAAGTTGGTTTATTCGTTGATAATATAATTTTCGATTATCCGGGAATTTCGATTTTCCGGTACGAGCTCGGTCCCGAGCACCCCGGATAATCGAGAGTTGACTGTATTTATTACTGCAGAAAACAAAAAAAAGTAGCAACAGAAAGCCAAATCTCTCATATGGTGTCTACCACTATTACAAAAGTGCTCCAACGAATTTCATTGAAAAGAACAATGGAAGGCTCTACATTCGACATCGTGACTGATCACAAGCCACTGACATTTGGGAAAAATTTAGTCTTCGACAAGCACGCCAACTTGAGTTCATCAGCCAATTCACGTCCAACATCATGCATATAAGTGGAAAAGACAATATAGTTGCTGATGCGCTTTCGCGTATTGAGACAATCAACGTTCCATCCGTGGTAGATTATGATCTCTTAGCTAAGCTTCTGGAAATAGAGAAGGTGAAGCTTTCAGCGAGTGATGCTGAACTATTGTGTGATAAGTCGACTGGACAAATGCGCCCGCTTGTTCCAAAGAGTTATCAAAAGGTAATTTTTTTCACTCTTTCACAACTTATCTCACCCAGGTGTACGAGGAACAAAACGACTTTTGAAGTCTCGTTTCGTTTGGCCACACATGAATGCTGATATCAGCAAGTGAACAACAGAATGAATGCAGTGCCAAAAATCGAAAACCCAGCGACATACTAGAAGTCCTCTTGGGAAAATTGCTGTACCGGATAGACGTTTTTCACATATTAATGTGGCCATAGTCGGTCCCCTGCCTCCATCACAAGGCTTCACATATATGCTTACCTGTGTCGACCGCTTCTCGAGGTGGTTGGAAGTATTGCCTATGCTACTGCCGATACAGCGGCGAAAGCCTTTTATGCTGGTTGGATTTTTCGTTTCGGTGTTCCGACCACCGACCAAGGATGCCAGTTCGAAAGTCAGCTATTGAAGGAACTAGGCAACTTGCTGGGCATCAAGCCCAATAGAACTACCTCCTACCACCCTCAAGCAAACGGGTTGATTGAAAGATGGCATCGAAATATAAAGGTCGCGTTAAAATGTCAGAACCATCAGTGGGAAATTTCAGAAGTGTCGTAATAGCAAAGTAGTTCCAGCCCATCTCGAGATGGCACCACTTCCTGAAGCAAGACTGGCAGCATATATAAGACCTTTTTCGTACACCGGGATCGACTACTTCGGTCCGATTTTGATAATCTCTGGAAGGAAACTGAGAAATGTCGGGGGTTCTCTTCACGTGCCTTACAATACGGGCTATCCACATAGAGCTGGCAAACAGCCTATCAGCAGACTCGTGCATCATGTGCTTGCGGAATTTTATGTCACGGAGAGGAACTCCCAGAGAAAAGGCCGAAAAGGAACTTGGAGATGCATATTGTCAGATGAACCAAGGATGAAACACATTCATCATTGCAGATACAAAATTAAATTTCAACCCACCGGCGGCGCCACATATGAAAGGTTGTTGGGAACGGTTGATCGATCATTCAACGGAGTATTGAAGGAAATTACTCGAAATCAGCGATTGGTTGAATTCGAGGGCATCATAAATTCACGTCCTTTGACTCATGTTTCTGTGGACTCCCAAGATGCAGAGGCGTTAACGCCAAACCACTTTCTGCTTGGGTCATCAAGCGGAATTACCGGTAGATTTTAATAACAGGGATCTTCTTCGTAAGAGCTGGAGAGTAGCTCAACAGTTATCCAATCTTTTTTGGAAAAAGGGGATAACACATTGTTATTTATATTTACGTACTGTGAATAACCCGAAAGAAAATTTTATTTAACACTATATTTGTACCTACTTGCTTAATAAAATAAGAAAACAACCACCCAAACTTTTGCTGAACGAGAAAGTTTCGTTCGACCCAGTTGTGCACATTATTTTTTTTAATTACACCTCCCGCCATTAGGAATTTTTTTTTTGCTGCTTCACATTTATTCACAGATAGGAAATTTAAGTGAATTTTATTTTCAAAATTTGCGGGGGGAATCGGGTAGGTACGCGGGCTGACGGTCTATTTAATACTTAGTTTATGTCTGCGATATTTCAGTTGAGTTGTCGATAAGTTTTCGATGACGCAAGTCAACTGATTAGTTTTAGAAGTTGAAAAAATCCGCACCAATTATCGAAACATGGACGTCTGCTATCGTGAAGTGCATGGGAAATTCTGCCGTAGACCAAGTGAAAAAACTAGTCGTTCTTCTCCGTTAGCATTAAGCTGCGTCCCATTAGCAGCGTCGTAAATACTAGGAACAAATTTGGTATCTATGTTCACAAAATTGAAAAAAAAATCTGCAGTTTTTTCTTAATTTTTCTTCTTAAATTTCAAGATTGAAAGTATTTATCTCAGAAAATTAACAGAGTAACTTGATTTAAAATTGATATGAAAGAACAACTAACTGCTGTCATGGCTTTTTAATATTTTTTTCATTTGATCCAGCTTCTGAATTTCACCATGGTCCCTGGGCGTAAACTACTGTATCAGTTTTTGCTTAAAATAGCCGAGTATTGTCTAGTATTGTATTTACTATCTACGGAGCCGTTTGATTTAATTGCGAAAGAGCGATGTGGTACATAGGGCTGTCCGATGAAATACGGTTAACCACAAATTGCGATTTCAATAGAAAAAAGCTAAGTTCTAGGTCAGACGTATAAAAATCCTGTTCATCGGGGTCACCAGTTAAGATAAAAAACCAAAATTTCCAATTTGTGTTTTACTTTTATTAAAAGATATATAATAATATGTATATATTTCTATTCTTACAAAACTTTTGGGCGACTGCGCAATTGTATTTCTCGCTTCTGCCGAGGTTGACAGCACTGTTGAAAAACTTTGAACATAACGTCGGACAAATATACCCAAAGAATGGAACGGAGAAATCAACATTGGGACAACGATAAAAGTTTCCAACTGAAATAACAAATATTTATTCGCTTCAAACAATTTTTTTATGAACAAAAATAGAAAAAACTAGTTTAAGTTTTTTTTAGTTTTTGTTGAATTAAATTTTTTTCTTTTAAGAATTAAGTTTGGAACTCAGAAATCGTCGCGAAAGACAAAGCGCAAGGGAAAGACAAATAAGTATGTATGTTGATGGTGTTGCAGGATGTAGCCGCGAAACAAAAAAATGTTGGGTGTCGTCGTTACTGAAAGGTCTCCTTTTCTTAATTGTTTATGCCACGCTTACAGCTTAGTGTTTAAGATAAAAAAAAACCTGTAAAACTAGAGCCTACCTTAAAAAAAGATTAAATACAATATGATAATAATTGGCAATACGGGATATTACATAAATGAGGTTGTTAACAAAAAATTGAATTAATTAAGACTTTTGCTCTTTGGAGATATTCTGTCTCCATAAGTGTGGTGTTGCTTTATTCCGTTTCCTCGTTATTTCATTGCCTTCAGTCGCTTATTACCTACCTACTTGCATATTCTTTTAATTAATGATCTGTTGTTTTTGTTTATTTGTATAAGGCCCCATTTTAATCTCTCGGAAATTCTTTTGGCCATCAGTAGGGCTGCTTCTCACTTTTCAGACTCTGTAGCGGAGGGAAACCCACAATCTATTATCATTCGTTATAAAAATAATGAATTCTTAAAAATGTAATGATTTTGTTTTATGGAATTATTAAAAAAGGATAGTTTGTAATGCCGATGTTTCTTAATAATTACTTATATACTGCGCAATTAACAATGATTAATACTTAAGCTAAACATTGGAAAGGATTAAAACTAACATATTTAGAATTGCTTAAATAATAACATTCTTAATTCATATTTGATTCATAACTCCAAGGTTTCTGCGATAAATAATGTACAACTATAGTTGTTAGAGCACTAACTAGAAATATTACGTCGAACCAACGGTGATAAAAATTGAAATGCAAACTCCCTAGCACTTCTGTTATAATAACTCTATACTCGGCTGGCATATTCATCCGCATTAGCAAGACTGATGAACAGAAATACATTCCCATTATTTGTGCTAATAGCAAGACAATGATATTTGATGATTTACTAGATGAAATTCTATAAAAAAACTGAAAAACACAGTTACATATATAAAAATTTTAAAAAAATGTTACGCTTACCTTTGTTAAAGTCAGTAATAGACCACGAATAGAGGTGACCACGATGCACCCAACCAATAAAAAGGAAATGTGCTGATTCCAAAAAGCTAAATCTATGTCGAAACCACACCAATGTACAGCAATTTCGAGACCTCGAGTAACTGGATCCTTACGACCCACACGGTCAAATATTATATTTACTGTACACTGTGTTAATAATATGTATTTAGTTTCTTTTTATCATTCTAATATATTTTAAATATAAATACGTTCTTTAAAAACTAGTATACCACTAGTACCAATAGTTATAATAGGAGTTTTTTTTTTAGCACCTATCTTGACAAAGTAAAGTGAAGTAGACGAATGAGAAAAAAAAAAAACAGTTTACGGTCACATTTGTGCTTTAGTTGTACAACTTGGTATAATTTGCAATTTACTAGTAATCTCCACACACATCACCAGAAATGTTCACTCTCGGGAGAAATACCCTCTATAATGCACTTACGCATTAAGTGATCTTACGAACTAAAGTAAACTTATTTTTGCACCAAATGTCATTTTGCCGTGGTCAAATCCAAAACTAAAACTAATTTTTGTTTGTGAATTCATTTCCTATGTTAATCTCTAATATATAAAAATCTCGTGTCACAGTTTTAGTGTTTATACTTCTCCGAAACGCGTGTTTTTTTTTGGGCAATTGTTTTTTATGGTAAGCCTTAAAAAAATACATTCAGTTCTTAATTTTCACCCTCCTTCCACTAACCCCTACTTTTTAAAAGCAAATAAAAGATAAATAAACACATAAATATTTCATCATACGTTTACAAATATCATTTTACTATTTAAGTGTAATTCTCAAGTAAATTTATTAATAATTTGCAGGGCTCTGTCATTATTCGTTCCTATTTTATAAATAATTGATACAATTATTGATTTGAAGAGTAATTCTACTCTGTTATTCAAAAAGAGAAATATCGTGAAAGGTATGTTAAATAAAAAAAGTGTGGATACTTATGTACATGCGTTAGAAGTTATACTTTTTTGGTCGAAAGAATAGAACAACAAACGTGGTAATAGTAGAGCAGAAAGAACAGATGAGAAAAGTACATCGAGAATTTACATCCGCTACGTTCCTTCGTCTCGCTTTCGATTATGAGCCAGATCATCCGAAAGTGCTGATTGGTGTTATGGTGAAAGAGTGTCCCCCTTGCCATGCACTTAAATTCAAACATAAAGCAGCTGGCATGTTTTGCGTGTCAGGAAAAGTGCAACTACCATAAATGGAGAGATTGAGACATCACAAGAACCACTGAACGGCTTGCTCATCGGCACGGATCCAGATTCAAACCTATTCTTGAAGTCCATTCGCAGATTCAATTCAAATGACATCGGGGCAACAGAAATAGTTCACAATACTGCGGCAAACGGTCAACAATTCAATTCAACGTTCAAAATTAAAGGCAAAGTATGCCACAAAGTGAACTTATTGCTGCCAATGCCAAACGAACCAGATACATTTTTACAAATCTACTTCATGGGCGGTGAGGACATCAATCGTGTGGACCCCGAACGCGTCATCAAAGAATGGACCGTCAATATACTCCGGCTCGGGAAGACCATTTTCCCAGGGCGCAATGTGAAACACGGTCAAACCTTCAAGTATTTGCTCCATATCCACGTGGAATATATCCTCAACGGCGAATAAGTTGTATCCACTGTCGTACTTGAAATAAACGACAGTGGACACAACTTTTAATATTACACTCTAGATTTATACATTAGTTCGATTTCTTTGAGATCTCCGCTTGGGTGTCCAAACTACCCGATGAGATACGCCATGAAATGGTTGATTGCAGCGATATTTCCGAAGTGCTCTGCACCGATATAGCAATGCGACATTTTTCTTCTCAATAGAACACAAGATTCATGAACGTTTCACGGTTGATCATCGAATGACAATGCGCACCATAGTCATTGCCGGCAGCATAAACGTCACAAATTTTTTGTCGGTTAAATCGTTCTATTTTATCGATGACATTCGATCACTTTTATGGATTGTTAAAACATTCAAACACACTTACAATATACATTCGTTATTATTTATTTAACAACCAAAATATTCACTAGAAATAATTTATACCTATGGCAAAACAACGTTTGCGGGTCAGCTAGTAACTAAATAAAAATAATATCAAATAATTGTGCGTCCGTGATATTATTTCTTCTGCTCTAGGTTCGTTGCTTCTAGGAAATGTGAAAGTATGAATGTGAACATGGCCAATCCAATGAAGGTGGTTTGTGGTTTTGGAAGAGGGTGTTTTTTTTTAGAGGTATAGAACTTTAAATTGGCAGCACTATTTTAACTAGCGGGCATTTTGTCAGCTGTCAAGTGATTTATTTTTAGTTTGGTTTGGCATTACAACATGAACAGACTGACGGCTAAACAACGCTTCCAAATTGTGCAAATTTATTTTGAAAATCATGGTTCTGTTCGAAATTTTCATAAGCGAATTTTGCTTAGCGATGAAGCTCACTTTTGGTTGAATGGATACGTCAATAAACAAAACTGCCGTATTTGGAGTGATGTTAATCCTCAAGTGTATGTTGCGACACCGTTACATCCACAAAAACTCACTGTTTGGCGTGCTTTAAGGGTTGGTGGAATAATTGGTCCGTACTTCTTTAAAAACGATGTTGGTCAGAACGTCAATGGTGACCGCGACAGAGCCATGATTACTGACTTTAGCGTTCATCAATTGAACAACCATGATGTGCAGGAGCTGTAATTTTAACAAGACGGCGCAGCATGTCACACAGCTCATGCTACAATTGATTTATTAAAGGAAACGTTTGGTAACCACATAGTTTGACGTTGCGGACCCGTGAATTGGCCTCCAAGATCGTGCGGTTTAACGCCGCTTGACTATTTTCTGTGGGGATATGTGAAGTTGCTAGTCTACGCCGATAAGCCCGAAACGATTGACCAATTGGAGGACAACATTCGCCGCGTTATTGCCGATATACGGCCAAAAATGTTGGAAAGTCATTGAAAATTAAACCACTAGATTAGACTACGTCCGAACCAGCCGTGGCGGTCATATGACAGAAATCCTATTTAAATTATAATGCCAGAAGATTATCTTTCGAATAAAGTAAATTTCATGTCAGTATAAAAAAAAACATATTTGTTTTATTCCATTTCAAAGTTCTATACCTCCCAAAAAAACACCCTTTATATGATATCGGTTGATATTTCGTCACTACAAATAAATTTCGAAATTGTGCCAGATTTGAATGTGAGGAGAGTAAGATAACTTCGGCGCCAACAAATTATAACAATTTTTTACTATAGGTGGAGTATATCTCGCTGGGTTCAAGTGGGAGGGGTTTAAAATAAAAAAATAAACAATGGAAACATTTACAATACAACATTTTTCAAAGAAAGGAATCTGTTATTCTTATTATTTTTAAATCAAGTTATTTTAGTCTACGGAGTTAAATCAAAAAGACATAAGACCATTTTTTGTGAAATTAGGTTAAGTATATGGAGAACTATAAAAAAAATCTATTTTCGTTTGGTCTCAACAGCATAAGTTTCAGTAAACCGTTCAAAGTTATTGAGTTGTCCTAAACACACATTACAAGTATTTTTAAAATTGTGTTTGATCAAAATGACATTACTCCACATGTGTTGATTTGACCGAGCAAAAGCTTTCAAGTTTTTAAGTAATTGTGTTTGATCAAAATGGCATTTCTCCACACGTGCTCTTTTGACCGAACAGAACTGTTTTGTGTATTAAGATTGATGTTTTTTAACAAAGTAATCGTGACAATATTGTGCAGATTCTTTCGCAGTATTTGGGGAAACCCAGGCATTATTAAAACAAAGATGGTTGTAAAACTTGCGCGAACAGGTAATCAACAATAAAACACATGATTATTATAAAATTACAGAGCAATCGTTTTCTTTTGTCTTCGAATTCTTGCTGACTAAATAAATTATAACAGCTAAACCAAATCAAAATAAGCAGCCAGCAGACGACCAACAAAATTAAAATATACCAAACCAGTGCCTATGTTCTGTAATTATCGCATCGATATATCTATCACTAAAACGATATGAATTGAAACAAAATGCCATATCACATGACGCTTTCTGAAACTGTGTGAATCGAAAACTATATCACATGGACCATTTCGATATTAAACCCCTGGACATTTGTGATATATTCAGGTTCCGTACTATCAACAGCGATAAAATATTCACTTCAACTGTCGAGTTTTATCACGAAACTCAAAGCCAGAGACAATACTGAGACCACCAACTCCGGCCGATTTCCCGTTACTTAGCCTACAAGCTATATTTTTATGGAGTGTTCACGTTTGGTGCGCTAGTATTCTTACATAGAAAATCGTATTGACAAATGTCACGAAACTTCAAAAATTCCGGCTCACCAACACACTCCCAGGAGGTGGTGAGGACACTTCCCCTGTGGGCAAAGTTGCTGGCAGAGTTCATAGAGTTTTATCCGTTAAATTTGAAATTGTTCGTTACGTGTGGATAATATTTTTTTTTAGCAATAAATGCACATTTGCTTAAAATGTTCATAAAAAATTAACAATGTAGATTGGTTGAGGAAAAATGAAAACATTTTGAGCAAATGTTCTTCATTATTTAAGAAAAATGTACACACTAAATCGAAGTTAAAGATTTCCAAAAGCGGAAAATACACAACCATGTTTGTTCTAATACGTTTCGAGTATATAGAACATCTATTTTAGGTAGTTTATTTAACCAAACAAATCAAATTATTTGCCTTTTAACAATTTATAATAACTAACCAATGGCATTCAGTAATAAAAAAATTTGGAATTCCTGAACTCTTTCACATTTCAACACGGTTGCCGCGGTTTATTTTTATATTTTTTGTATGTTTATGCATGTCACACGGATTCTTTTTTGACATAACACCGATAGGAAAACAAAATGGCGAATTTGAAAAAAAAATTGAGGGGGCCAGCGGCAAGAGGATTGTTAGTTGAGGGTCTCAGTATGGTTTGTCTATGCTCAAAGCTTGCGGTTATAAAATATTAAAACAAAAAATTCATTTCATAGCATTGTTCTAATAGTGCGTTTATTTGTGATGCTTCCCACACGTTGCTGTAATGCAGTACAGACCCGAATCGGGATTGGAATAAATGTATTCCTTTGCCCTTTGCACAAATGTGGACTTAGCTCGTCAAAAAGTATCCGAGCTGGACCACGGGAAAAATGATACAACTCCCGAAATCTTGCTTCCGGCATTTCAAAAGGGTTTGTCCTATCTCTTAGTACATGCCTTTGAATATGTAACATGTTACGCCTATCGTATTCTTCACCAAAATTTAGTGAAAAGCTAAGCATTTTTAAAAACAACGATACTGAAAATCCCTGTGAAATAATTTTAAATTTTTATTGTTTTGTTTTGCAGTATTTTGACAGCTTTGGGAAATCTTTCCAAAATTCACATGAAATTAAAAGTTACTACAGAATACTTTTCGCATAGAGTTAGAAAACTCCAATATTTTCCAGATGCGATAAACAGCGTAATGTTTTGTTCCCAAGTTTTCGATGCGAAAAGTTATCGCATGAGTTACAGAACATGGGTCATGGGCACAGGACCCGTCATTTGAGGGTAAGATGATTGCAGTCAGTATAATTATAGAAGAAGGACTTAAAAATGTGTTTATTAAAGACTCATCCACTGCGCCAAACATATATTCTCAGTTGTTGGAGTTGTTACATTTTTCTGATGATAGTGTGAAGGACCCGGATTTTTTCCAGAATCTGCGGATTATGTTGCCGTGATCCAAAATAAGGAAGATGCTTATGATATGAAAACAAACGATGTCACCGAGACCCAAAATGTGGAAGAAGCTTCTGAGATGAAAAAAAAAACATGGAAACGATCTGTTCGACGACAGCGAAAAATAAATCGTAACACAGGTAAATCGTATACCACTGCCAAATATGTTACCAAGCGTGGTCGAGCATTCAAAAAGTTGGGTAGATGTCGAAACGGTTGTCTTAAAATTTTGAATTCTGATACACAGGATAACATTTTCGATGCTTACTGGTCACTGGGCTCTCGGGATGCAAGAGAAACTCTTGTTGGAAACTTGATCAATCAGGAAGTTACTCACTCTTATTTTTTTGAGATTAGGGGAAAGCGAGAAGTTGTTTGTAAGAACTGTGTTAAGGCCACTCCTGATGAAACTGATTTTTTCAAAAGGACAGTGCTGCAAGAAAAGAATTTATTTTCAAGTGGAATTTTAGCTGCATATCTACGTGGTCGTCACACTCCTCTAAATAAGACTCCGAATGAGGTTATTGAATCTGTAAGGAACCATATTAAGTATTTTCCTTCTTATGAGAGCCACTACACACGAAAAACGAACGACAATCGCATTTTGCTTGCAAATCTATCTTTAGGAAAAATTTTTGGCTTGTATCCAGAGAGTTCTCAAGAAAATCAAAAACGATTTATGAAAGATAATGTCTTAAAATGAAATGAAAAAAGGCCGAAACAGGATACATGCAATTCTTGTGTTTCCATTCAAATGAAAATTAAAAAAGAGTGAACTGAGAACTTTACCAGATAAATATCATGAGGAAGCAGATATGCCATAAAACATTGACTTTAATTTAAAGGTGCGCAGGTGTTCTCTGCACACCCTAACCAAATCTATTATTATAATACACTGAACTTAAGTTCAATATGACACACTTTTCTTTTTCTTTGCAATAATTTATGTATTAACTGATCAGTATTTGTAAACTAATAGTTGAAATCAACGTAAGATGTTGAAAGAATTGTATCGAACCAAAATCCAAATCTCCCTGTATCAATAATTCCAATTTACAGGCAAAGCGACTTGGTTGTAAGAAACTCACCCATCGGGGTGTTCATCTCGCCTTAGTGTGGACAGGCAAAATAACATACAAAAAAAAAGACGAAATAAAAAATATAAAACCCTTTTGGTTGTGTGGTTGCTATTCTATAAGCAGTCTGTTGGCCTTGCCTGCTTTTTTCAAATTATCTGATCATTTTAGAGTTGCTGTAAATAAGCACATTGTTTCCCAATAGAAAAAATAATAATAAAAAACAAGAAATAAATCTACCTATAAAAAAACTTAGTAATGGGATCGTTGTCTATAACGTCCTCGTAGGGTACTGGAATAGAACAAAAAATACACTATCTTACTGAACACCCTACTAAAAGCACCACGGCACGTCACTGGAATACAATGCAAAGAAAAATGATAAGATTGAAGCTCAGGAAGATAGCACCAAGGATTGTTTTGCTTTTGATTTGCAGCAATGTCTTCCAATAACAAGAGGCAACTCAGGACGTTCAATTTAACCATTTACGACCTTTCGGACGGAACCTAAAAAAACTATATGTGGCAAGAAGGAATTGCAGGAAGTGGGGCAAATGAAATAGCTTCGTGCCTGTTTTTGCACCTTAAAAACCTTCCAAGAACTATAAAATAAAATTAAAATTAAGTTTTATTCCGACACATGTGGAGGACAAAATAAAAATACAATTGTTGTTGCTATGTTTTTGTTATCCATGCAAACACCTGAAATCGGCATTGAGATGGCTGAGCATACATTTTTAATTCCAGGCATCACACTTATGGAATGTTTTAACTAATATCCCTTGTTTTCATTGCTTAAATTATTTTCAATCTGAATCTTATCTCAACACGTCGAAACATCGTTTGGTCAAAACAACATATTGAAACATATTTTCGTTACAATTTTTTTCAAATTTAAGTAACTGATTATTCTACAACTAGTAATATAATACATATATTAATATTACATTTCAGTTCTACTTTAACACATAAAACAGGATTTAGGAGAAATTGTTGAACTTTTAAACCCCTTTATCTCAAAACTAAGATTTAGGACTTGTGTCGTTTTGATCATACTCTATAGTTTAGTTTCCGATTTTACTGAACGGCAAACCAATCGATATACCAAATTCACTACCACAGGTCATTCGCTTTGTTTTTATTTTTGTTTCCATTCATCCAAATGCCAACCCAAAATCAATGAGTCAAGTGTACTCTATACGATACATACGAAATCTAACGCCGACTGCTCAGCTGCACGACAACATATGGCAAAACTGCAATTATTGCATTTCGGAGGAATATTACGATGTGCTATCAGGGAAATAATTAATAATTTTTGAATGGTGGACACTTGACACCAGTGCAAGGCAAATGACACCCAAGATGTCATTTGGGCACCTTTAATGGGAACGGAAAAACAATTCAGAAATACCTAAACTAGAGCGTATGCACATATGATAATTGGTAAGGAAAATAATGGCGATGGAGGGGAGGATAGGAGACAGGCCATGAGAAATACTAGTATAAAAGGCGAAGGTTGTAACAGGAAAGGGAGAGTTAATCAAGTAATATATATATTGATATTCTACAGATAGATGCCAGGCAATAGACCAGCCTGGACCAGCCTTTAGCCAAGCTAAAGACAGTGGACTCTGTATAATATTTAGATACTTGAAAAACCACTGCGTTTTACTTTAGCTCTCCGTTCAATACTCTTCTCCTACGCGAGAGCAACTATTGGTGGCAGTGATGGGATCCCACGAATAAGGACCAACCTACCAAAAACAAGAGCTAAACACCAAATTACTCAAAATTTTCCTGACAAATTTTCAACAATATAGAACACACAGCTGTCGCTGCCGCTGTCAAACATGCAACAAAGTAGGTAATACTTCAACTAATCGTTTTAGGAATACTAACATTCCTAATGTCATACAAAAAGGGAAGTCCAAGTTATTAGATGCGAATATTGTTATTATTATATACTTTATAATTAATAAGTATTATATTAATGGGCTGAAAGCCCATCTGGCTATTAACAAAATAGTTTTTAGTTTTTTATATTAAACGTGAAATTAATTTAAGTGAAATAATTTTAGTTGAAAGATTTCGTTTTAAGTCTTTAATTTTTGGACAGTAGAATGTAATAATAAGCTCAGCTATTGGGTCGTATGAATAAAAACTAGCATTTGCTTTGAGTAAAAGGTTCTAGCAAAGTAAAAGCCCTTAGCAAATGCTTTGAATCGGTATGAATAAAAACCTAGTTTGCTAAAGTAAGATCGAAAATTCGAACATAGCATTTACTTCGCTGTATATGTCCTTGCCTTGCAATTTCTGTCAAACTTGACAAGTGACAACTGTCCAGTGGTTTGTTTATTTTG